>CP141136.1:38439135-43439135 GCA_035236585.1 Warburgia ugandensis
ACTTTTATCACCTTGGAATAGCATCTCTCTATAGGGAGGAGACATCAACTTCCTTTAGCCAACTTTTCTTCTTTTGCTTGTTGTTTTGTGAATTCTTTGGTTGTTGCCACTTCCTTCCAAGGTTTATCTTCTAACTCAAGTGTTTAACCTAGGATTTTTGGGTTTTAATTCATCTTTGAAGGTTGGTTAACCTTTGTTGGAATTTTCTTCATTCATGTTTGCTTGCCTTAGTTTCCTATGTCTTTTCTTGATTTTAAACTAAGATTCAAGGCTTGTTTTCCCATGGAGAGACAGCCATGGGAAATCATCTTGAATCTTGTTTTTCTCCTTATCTTTCAATGCAGCTTTGTTGCCTTTCAGCACTCTTGATATTGCAGCTTTGTATGCTTAAGTTTCATTAGTTTTTGCCTCAGTTTCCCATAGGATCCTCCCTTGATTTCAAGCATACTTGCTTATGGGTGATTGTTGGAGCAATTGAAGAAGAATTTGGCTTGTAATTAAGCGGTGAATGGGATTAAATGAACATCATTGGAATATCATTTAAATTTAAGATTTGAATTTCATGCATGGAGTATTATGTTGATGAAATATTTATTTGATTCAATGAAGATAGTTGGCATTTTCAATTCATGTTTGTGTCTGGAAGTCCATTATATTTGTTAATGATGTTTGAATGCATTAAAAGTGATTAATTCCATGTTTTACATGTTCTATTCGACATCTTACCCTTTCCCCCTTCCTAGCCATTCAATATTACACTCTTTAATCTACACCACACCTTACTATTAGGTTACCCTAGGAAAAATAGGAGAAGACTTACAAAACCAGCCCAAAAGTTAAGCAAAAGAGACACTTTTCTCACATGGGAAAGGACGTCTCCTCCATAGGAAGGAGACACCCACTTCCTTTAGTCCACTTTTCTTCTTTTGCTTGTTGTTATGTGATGCCTATGGGTGTTGCAACTTTCGTCCATGGTTTATGCTTCTACCTCAAGTGTTCAACTTAGGATTTATGGGTTTTAATTCATATTTGAAGGTTGGTTAGCCTTTGCTGGAATTTACTTCTTTCATTTTTGTTAGCCTTATTTTCCAATGTCTCTCCTTGATTGTAAACTAAGGTTGAAGGCTTGTTTTCCCTTTGAGTGATAGCCATGGGAAGTCATCTTGAATCTAGTTTTTCCCTTTATCTTTCATTGTATCTTTGTTGTCTTTTAGCACTCTCGATTTTCCAGTTTTGGATGTTTCATTTCCATTAGTAGTTGCCTTAGTTTCCCATAGGATTCTCCCTTGATTTCATGCATACTTGTTTATGAGTGATTGTTAGAACAATTGAAGAAGAATTTGGCTTGTAATTAAGGAGTGATTGGGTTTAAATGAACATCATTGTAATATCATTTAAATTTAAGATTAGAATTTCATGTATGGAGTATTATGTTGATGAACTCTTTATTTGACTCAATGAAGATAGTTGGAATTTTCAATTCATGTTTGCGTCTAGCAGTCAATTATATTAGTTATTGAATGTTTGAACGCATTAGAAGTGATTAATTCCATGTTTTACATGTTCTATTTTATATCTTGCCCTTTCCCCTATTCTAGCCATTCAATTTTACACCCTTTAATATGCACCACATCTTACTATTACGTTACCCTAGGAAAAATAAGAGAAGACTCATAAAACCAGCCCAAAACTTAAGCAAAAGAGACACTTTTTTGACATAGGAAAAGAAGTCTCCTCCATGGGGAGGAGACATCAACTTCCTTTAGCCAACTTTTCTTCTTTTGCTTGTTGTTTTGTGAATTCTTTGGTTGTTGCCACTTCCTTCCAAGGTTTATGCTTCTACCTCAAGTGTTCATGTGACGACCTGGGTTTTCTCATGCATTTTTAAATGAAAAATCTAAATTCCTAAGGTGGGATCCCGATTTGAAAAACAGTGCAATGCAGCGGAAAAATCTTTTGTTTTAAACTCATTTTGAAAACCTCGAGTGTCATTTGCTTTCACAACCACTAAAGTAGTTTTTGAAACAAAGCTTTAGAAATCATAAGTGTTTTTCCCCAGATCTATCCAGTCACAGCACACAGCCCAACTGTAAATAAACACAAATACATGTCCAAAGGGTTGGGAATTTACTTACATGTATAAGTGTTTCCTCTTTGATTCACTTGCTCGTAGCACTAACATAAATGTCCTCTACTCGTGGATGGAATCATCCTGAAAAATGTTAAGGATAGGGTGAGTATATACTATACTCAATAGGAGTCTATCACTACTAGTTTTGCAATGCATGCTATGTTTAAAATCATGTGCTCATAAAAACATATGCATGTTTGAATAATCATGTTCAATATCGATATTAAAAACCACTGTCAAACCAGAATACTGACGACTTAAAGGAATATCATAATCCAAGTCGAAAGTATCATATATCATAAACAGAAAGATATGCATCAGATGCTCAACTGAATCCAACTCATGGATATCTGGTATGGTATGATCGACCAACCTTATATCATGCCATATGTAATGCACATAAGTCCACGAAATCATAGGGTCCCACTATGCCCACGACTTCACCGCCGTGTGGTCCTCGAGTACCTAGGGACAGGATCATATACCTCCACGGGGCATATGACACTTCGACCTAGTGCCGTGACACCAGTGGTAACCCCCTGTACCACATACAGTTGAAGCAGGGACATGCCCTTTACGGGCGTGGTACCCATCCACCTAATAGTGGTAGATGCTGGGTGGTCAACCCAAACCCCTCGGCATGGCACCCACGAGCTTACTAGACCAAATCATGTACAATCAAATAAGCCAAAAACCCCTTTTCAAAACCTGTCCTCTTTAGGTCCCTCACAACTGCCTGGCCCTCGGCACTCCAACGTCTTTTGGCAACCCTCAAGGACATGCAATTTTTGCAAGAACTTAATGCTCATAAATCATGCAATGTATACAATAGTTTGCAAAACATATCTATGCATAATGTATATGCAATTATTTACAAAACATGTCTATGCATAAAGCATTTATCACATGCAAGTCATATACTTAAAACATGTATTCACAAAACAATAATAGTTCTTTTAAAAGAATCTAGTACCGATAGAATACCTACCTCAAAGTCTACTGGAGTCACGTCGTTTTGTACTCAACCCGTCCCTGAGCCTCATTTATAAACTCCTGGGTATAATTGGATACAAGGAGTCCTAATTAATTTCAGTCTATTTAGACATTAGACAGCTAGCCCTACCCATTTGGTCCATGGTTCTTGCCTAATTTATAGTTAGGCTAGATCCTATGATGTGGACCTACTATTCCATAGCTAACTCTGTAAATTGTCCTTTTAATCTTAGCTTTAAAGTCTTGTTGGGTCTATGTGTCCCAGTTCCCTCACGTGCATTTGCGCCTAAAGGCTGTGTCAGGGATCGCATTTTTGCACGCGCACATGCATGCTCAGGTGACGCGCTATGACGCGCATCATTGCACGGGCGCACCTTGTATCATGGCGCGTCTCAGCTCCCAGGGCACCCTGTGCACCCTGGTCGAGCCAGGACCCGTGCCCTATGTCACGCGCACACCCGAGGGCCGCTCTTGGGATAGTGTACGCATTGTCGTATGCCCGGAGCCCATCCTTGGGACCCTGTCCTAGGTACACATGGTGCTTGGCATCCTTGGGACGCCTGGCTCGCGCAGGGCTGTTTGAGCCATTTTGGGACGTTTTACGACCAGGAAATCCAGCTGGAAAATGTCTGAGAACGCTAGATCCAGCCTGGATCTAGCTTGAAAGGGGAAGAACCAAGAGAGAGAGAGAAGAACAGGCTTACCTGGGCAGCTTGGGGACGCCCATTGCCGGTGATAGAGCCCCTACTTCCTTGTGAAACTTCCTACTCGCCGAAAAACTCGAAGGAAGGGGAAAACCCCATTGCCAAGATCGGAAAGAAGAGAGGGAATGGTGGAAAATGGCAATGGCCGGCTTGACTTGGGCTTGGCCGTTGCTGAAAAATGCAGAGGATGGGTTTTGAGACGGGTTTCCGATTTTGCCGGAAACCCCAGTCTCAAAACGACTGGAAAAATTGTGTTTTTTGGAGAGGGGGGTGGGACTTTTTATAGCCCTGCTATGGCGGTGCTGCCAATGGTGGTGCCGCCCTTGGCGATGGCAGAATCCTCCAGAAAAATTGGGATCGAGGGTTTCTGGAGGGTTCTTGAGGTTGAAGACAACAGGGGGTGCCGTTATCAAAACGGCCCCCTGCGTTTTTCGTCCTTTTACATTTTTTCGTTTTTCTATTTTATTTTCAGAAATACCCCTATCTTTAAATGGCTGTAACTTCCTCATACGAACTCCGTTTTGGGTGATTTTTGAGGCGTTGGATTCCATTTTTCAAGTAAAATCTAATGGTACTAAGTTTTCTTAGAAATTCCTTCGTTTACTATTTTAAATAAAATCAAACATTGAACATAGTTTATTTCCTATAGAACGTGCAATTTTTGATAAAAATAGTATAAATTGCTCGGGCATTACATTATTACCCCCTTAAAAGAATTTCGTCCTTGAAATTCCACAAATTATCATCTTTCAGGTATTTGTCTCTTAGATGATTTCTTGGTGAATGCATTTCTCTCTTGGGAATCAAATCTAGGCTCAACCTTAATTTATTATTTCTGTTGTTCCTTCTACAAGGCCTTACCTATAAGGGCTGCTTTCGCTGCGTACTTTGATGCATACTCTCATACGTGCCAGTTTAACAATACTGATTTCTAGCGGTACTTCATTTATCTCGAAATCCTTAGATTCCTATACTTATCTCATCATTTATAGGATAGTCTCCTTGTAAGATCATGCTTCTATATTCATGTATAAATTACTGCATACTTCATATGATCTTATTTCTCCTATTTCATAGGATAATCCTTTCTCTTCTTGACTTCCATCTTAATATATTTGGTCTTCCAATTTATGATACCAGGACCTTCATTTGATCCTTGATGGTACCCTTCTTGCTGAAGATAGATAGATGGACAAGTCACTGTCCTGGCCTAATTTCTTTTTCAATATAACTTTATTTACTCATGTATTGGCAAGGTGAGATATCACTAAATTTTCCTTTTTATGGATTATATCCATTAGTGTTCCTTATAAGCTAATGGATCCGATAATAATCTAATTTGTAATAATTGATATCAAACTATTTGTAGGAGTTTAACTTCTAGTTGGTCACCATTCCTCTTCGAAAATTTTTGTGTAGCATAATGTCCTTTTATTTAATGCTCTACTCAAAGTCTTAAATCCCATATGCTTTCTCTCTTTTATACTCTTTTACAATAAGATCACCAACTCATTTATCATCATTCCTTTGAAGTTGATTGGTTTATCTTCCTAGATGATTCAAGATGAAAGATTTCTATGGATCTATTCTTTCCTCAATAAAGTCATGACCTTTTTCTTTTGAATATTCAATATTCATTGAATACTTATAGTTACATCTCTATCTCTTTCTCTCTTTTCTTCAACATCCTCATTTGGTCTACCTAGATCAATGTCTCCATATGCTATGTTGCATATAATTGATACTTCATCATTAACTGAATGCTTCTCAGAAATTCTAAATTGTCTTAAGATTATTGAAATCCTCAATTGCCTATAGCCTTAATAAAAATTCATACCATGTCTTAATAATGGCATTGACATTTTGGTCATGCTATACTTTTCTTACAAGTTCATGTTAGGATCAATCTATTATCATAGATCTATCATCCCTAATATTATCATCAAAAATCTTTTGATAACTCGGTCGAATTCATTTCCTTATCATATTCGTGTTATGTTCCTCTTATTCACATAATCTGTCACTTGTATACCTCTTATGATTTGCTCCATAATTCTTAGGTAATTATTTTTCAATAGCATTTTACTCTCCTGAATAGTATCCAAAATTGAGCTAAGTCCTTCAAGATCCATACCTTTGTGACCTAGTTCGAGTCACAGTCATCTCCCAATATCATCTTGCATTCTCATCCCTGTTAGATTATCATCATAATTCTTCTCAAAGTCTGTCTTTTACATCCCCTATCATACTCATATCATATGCTTGTGATAGTGTACTCATATTCTGATACTCTTTATGATGGAAAGATAGCCACCTAGGTTCTTCAATTTTCTCACCTTTGATGAGATTACTTTATTGCAGGTCAACACTATCTACTAACAGGTCCATTAATCATCTTCATTTATTCATTCTCATCATAATATGATCCTTATATGAGATTTCATCTTTGCACCACTGCATAACAATTCTTATTTCCAATGATTTTGATAGGATTCAAGCAATCCAATATCTAAGTATTTGCTAGGACTATCTCCTTTTTCACCTATGTGTTTATGGTGAAATGCCTTGAGCATTAATATTGTAATCTTCAAATAGAAATAGTCATCTCTATTACTTCAATTATTTATTTATTTATTTCTTCTTCTTCTTGATTTTCTCTATTGTTTATGACCCTTGGACATGCTGGACTGGCTGTGAAAGGATAGAACCTGGGCTCTGATACCAACTGTGATGACTCGGGTTTTCTCATGCATTTTTAAATGAAAAATCTAAATTCCTAAGGTGGGATCCCAATTTGAAAAATAGTGCAATGCAGCAAAAAAATCTTTTGTTTTAAACTCATTTTGAAAACCCCGAGTGTCATTTGCTTTCGCAACCACCAAAGTAGTTTTTGAAAGAAAGCTTTAGAAATCATAAGTGTTTTTCCCCAGATCTATCCAGTCACAGCACACAATCCAACTGTAAATAGACACAAATACATGTCCAAAGGGTTGGGAATTTACTTACATGTATAAGTGTTTCCTCTTTGATTCACTTGCTCGTAGCACTAACATAAATGTCCTCTACTCGTGAATGGAATCATCCTGAAAAATGTTAAGGATAGGGTGAGTATATACTATACTCAATAGAAGTCTATCACTACTAGTTTTGCAATGCATGCTATGTTTAAAATCATGTGCTCATAAAAACATATGCATGTTTGAATAATCATGTTCAATATCGATATTAAAAACCACTGTCAAACCAGAATACTGACGACTTAAAGGAATATCACAACCCAAGTTGAAAGTATCATATAT
The DNA here is from genome assembly GCA_035236585.1 of Warburgia ugandensis. Taxonomy (NCBI): domain Eukaryota; kingdom Viridiplantae; phylum Streptophyta; class Magnoliopsida; order Canellales; family Canellaceae; genus Warburgia; species Warburgia ugandensis. The sequence continues at coordinate 38,446,263 of CP141136.1, forward strand.
CATAAACATAAAGATATGCATCAGATGCTCAACTGAATCCAACTCATGGATATCTGGTATGGTATGGTTGACCAACCTTATATCATGCCATATGCAATGCACATAAGTCCACGAAACCATAGGGTCCCACTATGCCCATGACCTCACCGTCGTGTGGTCCCCGGGTACCTAGGGACACAGGATCATATACCTCCACGGGGCATATGACACTTCGACCCAGTGCCGTGACACTAGTGGTAGCCCCCTGTACCACAGCAGTCGAAGCAAGGACATGCCCTTTACGGGCGTGGTACCCATCCACCTAATAGTGGTAGATGCTGGGTGGCCAACCCAAACCCCTCGGCATGGCACCCACAAGCTTACTAGACCAAATCATGTACGATCAAATAAGCCAAAAACCCCTTTTCAAAACCTGTCCTCTTTGGGTCCCTCACAACTGCCTGGCCCTCGGCACTCCAGTGTCTTTTGGCAACCCTCAAGGACATGCAATTTTTGCAAGAACTTAATGCTCATAAATCATGCAATGTATACAATAGTTTGCAAAACATATCTATGCATAATGTATATGCAATTATTTACAAAACATGTCTATGATTAAAGCATTTATCACATGCAAGTCATATACTTAAAACATGTATTCACAAAACAATAATAATTCTTTTAAAAGAATCTAGTAGCGATAGAACACCTACCTCAAAGTCTCCTGGAGTCGCGTCCTTTAGTACTCAACCCCTCCATGAGCCTCATTTATAAACTCCTGGGTATAATTGGATACAAGGAGTCCTAATTAATTTTAGTCTATTTAGACATTAGACCGCTAGCCCTGCCCATTGGGTCCTTGGTTCTTGCCTAATTTATTGTCAGGCTGGATCCTATGATGTGGACCTACTATTCCATAGCTAACTCTGTAAATAGTCTTTTCAATCTTAGCTTTAAAGTCTTGTTGGGTCTATGTGTCCCAGTTCCCTCATGTGCGTGTGCGCCTAAAGGCCGTGTCAGGGATCGCGATTTTACACGTGCACATGCATGCTCAGGTGACGCGCTATGACGCGCATCATTGCACGGGCGCACCTTGTATCATGGTGCGTCTCAGCTCCCAGGGCACCTTGGTCGAGCCAGGACCTGTGCCCTATGTCACACGCGCACCCGAGGGCCACTCCTGGGACAGTGTACGCATTGTTGTACGCCCGGAGCCCATCCTTGGGACCCTGTCCTAGGTGCACATGGTGCTTGGCATCCTTGGGACGCCTGGCTCGTGCAGGGCTGTCTGAGCTGTTTTGGGACGTTTTTCGACCAGGAAATTCGGCTGGAAAACGTCTGAGAACGCTAGATCTAGCCTGGATCTAGTCTGAAAGGGGAAGAACCAAGAGAGAGAGAGAAGAACAGGCTTACTTGGGCAGCTTGGGGACACCCATTGCTGGTGATAGAGCCCCTACTTCCGTCTGAAACTTCCTACTCGCCGAAAAACTTGAAGGAAGGGGAAAACCCCATTGCCAAGATCGGAAAGAAGAGAGGGCATGCTGGAAAATGGCAATGGCCGGCTTGACTTGGGCCTGGCCGTTGCCGAAAAACGTAGAGGATGGGTTTTGAGACGGGTTTCTGATTTTGCCGGAAACCGCAATCTCAAAACGACTAGAAAAATCGTGTTTTTGGAGAGGGGGATGGGGCATTTTATAGCCCTGCTATGGCGGTGCTGCCAATGATGGTGCCGCCCTTCACAGTGGCAGAATCCTCTAGAAAAATCGGGATAGAGGGTTTCTGGAGGCTTCTTGAGGTTGAAGACAACAGGGGCTGCCGTTATCAAAATGGGCCCCTGCGTTTTTCGTCTTTTTACGTTTTTTCGTTTTTCTGTTTTATTTCCAGAAATACCCCTATCTTTAAACGGCTGTAACTTCCTCATACGAACTCCGTTTTGGGTGATTTTTGAGGCGTTGGATTCCATTTTTCGAGTAGAATCTAATGGTGCTAAGTTTTCTTAGAAATTCCTTCGTTTACTATTTTAAATAAAATCAAACATTCAACATAGTTTATTTCCTATAGAACGTGCAATTTTCGTTAAAAATAGTGTAAATTGCTCGGGCATTACAATTCAACCTAGGATTTTTTGGTTTTAAGCAATCTTTGAAGGTTGGTTAGCCATTGCTAGAATTTACTTCTTTCCTTTCTTTTCCCTTATTTTCCTTTGTCTTTCCTTAATTTTAAACTAAGATTCAAGGCTCGTTTTCCCTTGGAGTGACAGCCATGAGAAGTCATTTTGAATCTAGTTTTTCTCTTTATCTTTCATTGCAGCTTTGTTGCCTTTCAGCACTCTTCATTTTATAGCTTTGGATGCCTAAGTTCCATTAGTTGTCACCTCAGTTTCCCATAGGATTCTCCCTTGATTTCAAGCATACTTGCTTATGATTGATTGTTAGAGCAATTGAAGAAGAATTTGGCTTGCAATTTAGGAGCAATTGAACATCATTGTGATATCATTTAAATATAAGATTTGAATTTCATGTATGGAGTATTATGTTGATGAACTCTTTATTTGATTAAATGAAGATAGTTGGAATTTTCAGTTCTTGTTTGTGTGCAGTAGTCAATTATATTTTTTATTGAATGTATGAATGAATTAGAAGTGATTAATTCCATGTTTTATATGTTCTATTTGATATCTTACCCTTCCCCCCATCCTAGCCATTCAATTTTAAACTCCTTAATCTACACCATGCCTTACTATTAGGTTACCTTAGGAAAAATAGGATATGACTTACAAAACCAGCCCAAAACTTAAGCAAAAGAGACACTTTTCTCACATAGGAAAGGACGTCTCCTCTATAGGAAGGAGGCACCCACTTCCTTTAGCCCACTTTTTTCTTTCGCTTGTTGTTTTGTAAAGTCTTTGGGTGTTGCCACTTTGTTCCATGGTTTATGCTTCTACCTCAAGTATTCAACCTAGGATTTTTTGTTTTAATTCATGTTTGAAGGTTGGTCAGCCCTTGCTTGGCTCAGTTTCCCATAGGATTGTTCCTTGATTTGAAGCATACTTGTTTATGAGTGATTTTTGGAGCAATTGAAGAAGAATTTGGCATGTAATTAAGGAGTCATTGGGATTAAATGAACATCATTGTAATATCATTTAAAATTAAGATTTGAATTTCATGTATGGAGTATTATGTTGATGAACTCTTTATTTGATTCAATGAAGATGGTTGGAATTTTCAATTCATGTTTGTGTCCTGAAGTCAATTATATTTGTCAATGATATTTGAATGCATTAGAAGTGATTAATTCCACGTTTTACATGTTCTATTTGATAACTTACCCTTCCCCACATCCAAGCCATTCAATTTTACACTCTTTAATCTACACCACACCTTACTATTAGGTTACACTAGGAAAAATAGGAGAATACATACAAAACCAGCCCAAAACATAAGCAAAAGAGGCACTTTTGTCACATAGGAAAGGACGTCTCCTCCATAGGATGGAAACACCCTGTTAAGTGTTCAATTTTGGTCAAAATACCCCTAATTTAGCATTCAAATCAGATCATCTAACCGTTCAACTTTACGAAACTTAGCTTGATTTTGAATTTAAATCCAATTGACCATCCAAATCTTAATTTTTCAAAGTCAACGCTCAGATGATCATTAGAGCTCATTAGATGACTAATGTATGGGTTAGATGATTCTGATTTAGTTTTTTCTTTTGCAGATTAACCAAAAGAGGCGTTGATGGATACAATTAAAAGTTAATGGTGCAGATCATCTTAAAGGGCAATGGATGGACCAGATCACCCATGAAGAGAGATGTGATAGTTTCCTAGAAGACAATGGAGCTAAATGTGGAATCATGGAGAAAAAGGCAACCCTTTCCTCCACTTCTTTCTTTCCTTTTTTTTTTTTTTTTTTTCCTTCTTTCCTTCCTTTTCTCTTTTCTTTGTTTCTTTCCTTTTCTTTTTCCCTTCCTCATTCTCACGTACCCACTTTCCTTATTCTCTTTTTGCCTTCCTTCTTAACATACCCAACTTCCCATGCTCACCCACCTCTCTTCTTTCCCCCCCACCTTCCTCTCTTCTCATCTTCCTCTACACCTCTTCTCCTCTCTTCTACAACCCTCTCTCATGTTCTAAACTTCCTCTTCTCTCCACATTCTCTCTTCTATTCTAAGTCCCTCTTTAGGCTGAACCATAGGAGGGAGGCAATCTCTCTTCTCACCCATGTTCTCTCCCAACTTCACTGCCCTCTCCTTCTCTCTCTCTCTCTCTCTCTCTCTCTCTCTCTTTCTCTCTCTCTCTCTCTCTCTCTCTCTCTCTCTCTATATATATATATATATATATATATATATATATATATATATATATATATAGACACACACACACACACACACACACACACACACACACACACACACACACACACACATATATATACACATATATATGTATACACACACACATATATATATCTACGATCATTCACTACCCAAATTCTCCTTTTTCCCCCTCCTCTTCCGGCTTTGCCCCATCACTTCACCGCACTTGGTGACACCACCAAACCCAGATCACTGGCCGGCCCAGCTCGAGTTTCCCATCTCCGCACCGTACCCACGATCTAGCGCCCAGATTTTCTCTGTCGCATAGACTGAACCAGACTAGCGCCTGCTTTATTCTCCCAGTTCAATATCTGTCACTAGATCCAGGATGTCCAGATCAGAAGTCTCCCCTCCTTCCCATCTCTTCTCCTCTCCTCTCCTCTTTTCTCTTTTTCTTTTTCTTCTTCCTCTTCTCCCTTCTTCTTCTTCTTCTTTCTCCTCTAGCTTCTCCATCACCGTCTCCTCCTTCGTCTGGTTTTTTCTTAAAAACCAGATTTTCCTCAAAATTTTGGTTTTGCCCTCTCTCTTTAAAAGCAATTACAATTCTGTCCTTTTCTTTTAATTCCATTTGTATCCCCAATTTAATTCCAATTGCGTCCCTGTGCTATTCTGGTTTATCCCTATCTTCATTCCGACTATCCAGGGACAGTGCAATTCAGGGACAGTGCAATACAAGGACAAGCTTATCCAGGACGCCTTTTAGTTTTATTTTCTATTGTCTTTTGACTAAATAATTGTGCAAACTGCAGAAATTGAATAAAGTTAGATTTTAGTTTATTCTTAGTTTATTTTTAGTATAGTCTTTGTTTTTATTCTTTTATTAATTGAATTTTATTGAAACTCCATCATTTTAAATCAAGTCCTCGTGGGATCGACCTATACTTGCATAAGCTACACTACTGAAATTATTAAAATGAGAATCAATGTTTAGATCTAATAAACTTCTCAAAAATACAGAATTTTCAGTTCTTAAAGAAAACAAACAAAATCAAATAATGATAAAAAACTACTTCCCTAGATCACTCTTTATCAAAATCTTCACTTCTGGTCTTCTAAAAACTGATCCTCCTTTACAAATATCTTTAACACGTTCTTGATTAGTGATCCACCGGTTGAATTTGACAGATTCTTCAAAATGGTTAAGATCTGGGCTAATTTGTGATTTCAAGATTTGGACGACTCAGATTGATTTTTGGATTTCAAATCTAAGATCAGAAGCATTGGTTATTTCTAAGGATGTCCTAAGAATGACTCTACAAAATTAATTTGAATTTCGTTGAGAAACAAAGGAGAAATTGAAGATTTGGTTTTGATTAAGGTTAACCCGTTGATTGGGTTAGGCCTTAATTGATCTGGTAGAGAAGGCAATTCCTGGATAAGAAAAATGAAGATAAAACAAAACTAGAATAGCATGAGACACAGATGTAAATAAAAAAGGGACAGAGATGGGATTAACAGAAAAGAACAGATTTGTAATTGCTTTTAAAGAGAGAGGGCAAACTTGGAATTTTGTTAAAAATCTGGTTTTTAAGAAAAAACCAGACGAAAACCCAGTGAAGAAAGCGAAACCGGAGGAGGGAGAAGAAGAGGAGAGGGAAGAAGAGAGGAAAGAAGAGGAACGGAAATCCTAGAGAGGGAAACCCAAGTCGGGTTTCCACTCCCACATCCCCATTCCTCTTCTTTCCTCTCTTCTTCCCTCTCCCTCCTCCGGTTTCCCTTTCTTCACTGGGTTTTTGTTTGGTTTTTTCTTTTTCTAAACCAGATTTTTAACAGAATTCCAAGTTTGCCCTCTCTCTTTAAAAGCAATTACAAATATGTTCTTTTCCGTTAATCCCATCTGTGTCCCTTTTTTATTTACATTTGTGTCCCGTGCTATTCTGGTTTTACCTTATCTTCATTCTGTGGCTTTTGATCACTGTGGCTATTGGGAGTTACTTAATAGAGCCTCGCTCTTCCCCCACCTCCTATTGACATTTGTTGAGGTATAAACGCCTCCTTACACGAGGGTTGTATTAACTACTTTGGACAGAACCTAACTGGTAAGCAGTTGTCAAACTCCTAAAGAGAGGAGGAGTGCTAGTCTAGGCTAATAAAAAACGTCGTCCCCACACAAAATCAAGAAAATCAAAATATTGTTGCTTATTAGCCTTAGGATTATTTGAGTGTGCCCTTTTGTTTGCGCATCATTCTAGAAGTTTGGTTGCATCATTTAGGTTAGTTTTCTCAAAAAAAAAAAAAAAACAAAAAGAAAAAGAAAAGAAAAAGAAAAAAAGAAGAAGCTTCCCTTGTATGTACTTTTGGAGACGCGACAAAACCGGAAGGTTAGTCAAGTACGACCAAAAAGACATATAATAAGATCAGGCCACATCTATGACTGATTAATGCTCCAGGTGTAATTCACTGCATGCAAGTCAAGGGGCTCCACTCATCATGAATGAGGACCCACCACCCCTGATGGATGATGAATATCAACCTCCACCAAGGAGGAATAATCATCAACCAAATAGAGATTGGAGAAGAAACAATAGGGAGTGGGACCAACATAGTGAACACGGGGATGATAATATTGAGGGTTATCAAAACTTTCGTGGTAGAACTTTAAAAGACTACCTTCAGCCTACACGCACCAGCACACCATCCTATGTAATTCTTCCTCAGAATGTTGGTGCATTAGAATTTAAAACAGGAGTAATTCAATTACTTCTGAAATTTCATGGTTTAGAAAGTGAGAGTCCTTACTTGCACCTTAAAGAATTTGATGAGGTATGTAGTACCCAAAGAACACAAAATATAGGTCTTGACACTATTAGGCTTAAACTTTTTCCTTTCTCTTTAAAGCAAAAAGCAAAAATGTGGTTTAATGCACTGCCATCAAGTTCCATAAGAACCTGGAATGAAATGAGTAGGGAATTCTTAAAGAAGTTTTTCCCTACTCATAAAACAAATACGCTTCACCGTAAGATAATGAACTTTACCCAAAAGGATAAAGAATCATCTATCAATGCTGGGAAAGGTTCAAAGAACTACAACTAACTTGCCCACATCATGGCTATGAACCATGGCGCATCATCAGCTTCTTTTATGAAGGACTAAATTCTAACATGCGCCAGTTTGTAGAGATGATGTGTAATGGTAACTTTCTCAACAAACAACCAGATGAGGCGGAGGAGTATTTGGAATAGCTAGCTAAAAGTGCACAAACTTGGGATGACTCAGAAAGAATAGAACATACAGATAGACCTAAGCCCAATAACACCCAAGCTAAGGGAGGCATGTATGCCATGTTTGAAAAAGATGAAATCAGTGCCAAAGTGGCAACCCTAGCTAGAAAAGTAGAAGCCATGGAAATGGGGAAGAAAACCTCAATTAATGATGAACAAGTGTGTAGCATTTGTGAAAGTACGTCACATCTTACTCAGGAATGTCCTACAATCCCTATTTTTCAAGATGTACTTCATGATCAGGCTAATGCACTTAACACATATGAAAGACCTTTCTCCCCATATTTAAAGACTTATAATCCCAACTGGAGAAACCATCCAAACTTTAGTTGGAAAAATGGACCTACTACTAATGTTCCACAACCAGGACAATATCAACCTCATCAACAAAACCAAGGACTTCTTACCTTACCTTATCAAACTCATCAACCTTCTCCTTCTGGACCTTACTTGCTCCCACCTAAAAGGCATGTTAGGATAATCAAAACGTTCAAAACCAGGAAAGGAAAATTTCTCAATTAGAAAGTCAAATAAAACAAACTAACCAGTCCATGAATGAATTAAAAAATATGATGAGTTAAATGATACAAAGTATGGAAAAAGGAAAGTTCCCAGCTCAACCATAAGCAAACCCTAAGGGAGTGCATGCAGTTAGCACTAGTGCATCTGATGAAACATCTAGCTCTACCATGGAACATACTAAGGCTATTACCATTCTTAGGAGTGGCAGAAAAATCCACAAAAGTTAAAGAAAACTCTAAACAGAAGGACCCTGTTTCACCTATTGATCCATGTCTTATACCTACTCCATTTCCTCAAAGGTTGCGTTAAGACCCAAAGTCTGCTTCTAGTGATGAGATTTTAGTGATTTTCAAGCAAGTCAAGATCAACATACCTATCTTGGATGCTATAAAACAAATCCCATCATATGCCAAATTCTTAAAAGACTTATGCACCATAAAGAGAAAATTGAATGTCCAGAAGAAGCCATTTGTGATTGAACAAGTTAGTTCTATTCTTCAACACCATTCACCACCAAAGTACAAAGATCCTAGTTGCCCCACTCTTACTTGCATTATTGGCAGCTACAAGATTAACCAAGCTCTTCTTGATTTAGAATCTAGTGTAAATCTATTACCATCCTCGGTATACGAATAGTTAGGTCTGGGTGAACTGAAACCTACATCTACTATGCTCCAGCTAGCTGATCATTTTGTAAAAATACCTAGAGGGGTAATAGAGGATGTGTTAGTCCAAATAGAACAATTTTGCTTCCTTGTCGATTTTCTAGTTCTAGATACACAACCAGTGGTGAATGAGAAGAATGAAATACCAGTCATCTAGGGATGAACATTTTTAGCTACGTCCAATGCCTTAATCAATTGTAAAAATGGTCTTATGAAACTGTCCTTTGGCAATATGATATTAAAGCTAAACATATTTAACATTTGTAAGTAACCTGGTGAAACTACTGATGATTTGCACAGTGTTAACATGATCAATTCAGTTGTGCAAGATCAGTTTCAATCGTCTTCCTTGTCGGACCCACTGGAGGCCTATTTGGCCCATTTTAATGAGTTTAATGAGGATGCATTAATAGAGGAAGTTAATGCCCTCCTTGATTCTGTTCCTATCATGGATACAGGAAAATGGAAACCTCATTTTGAGGAGCTTCCATTAAGTGACATCACTTCTCTCCCATCATCTGTAGAACCCCTTACAGAGCTTGAAATTCCAAATAAGCCTTTTAATGTAGAATATGTACCTGATTGGGACATACAGCCTTCATTTGAACAACCATTAGATAAGAAATTAGGCCCACCTAATTTGTTGCATGTGCCAATAGAATAGGAAAAGAAAGAGCCTATTGATATACTGTCCATACATCAACCAACTTTAAGGTACACATTAGAAGATAATCAGAATGTAAGCAAAATCATGCTCCCTCCTCTATTAATACAAGAACAATCTTTTACGGAAGGGCAGAGTCAGCTTATGTCTCAATGGCAGGAAAATGTAAGGGAAAAAGAGGACCATCCACATCCATATGGTTTAAAAGAATTTGTTGTGGTTCACATTGTTATAGAGATTCCACCACCTAAATTTTCAAGGTGGAGGAATTATATTGATTACTGTGAAATTTTGAAGATAGGAGATCATCGAAGTAGTCTCATTCAATGGACATTCATGGTAGTCTACTGTGTCATAATGCTACCATCACCAAAATTTTTAGGGTGGATGAACTATATAAACTATTGTGACATTTTGAAGTGGTGTGAGAAATCTTGCCATTTCATTATTAGAATCAGGAAAACTCAAAGATAAATGAGGATATGTCTCGCTGAAGACATTAAACCTAGTGCTCACTGGGAGGCAACCCAGAGTTTTTCATTTTTGTTGTTTTCTACATCAATCATATTCGTTTTAAGTCCTAGTTTTTAAACATTGAGGACAATGTTTCTGTTAGGTTGGGGGATGTAGAATTCTACCAAATTCTAGGCTTTTTAGATTTTTTTTAGTGCTTTCCTTATTTTTCAAAAAAAAAAAAAAGAAAAAAATGAAAATTTTAGGTCATTTCCTACACTATGATGAGAATTGGATTTTTTGAAGCATAATCTAGATAACTTTAGCTTATTAATGGAATTGAATATGATTAATTCATCATTTTACTCATTTTCTGAAGTATTCTATGAAAGTAAAGTCTCAGATCACATCTGCACACGCAGTTGCATATAGATAGTCTGGATTGATAAGTAACTATAACTTAAAGATTCTTAAGAAATTCAGTGGAGACCTATAACCTAAGTGAGTTTTTTGAGCTATTCAATTTTTTTGAGAGGTTATAAATGTTCCTAATTTTCTTTAGCGTGCTTAAAGAAAATTGATCCCAAACTCTTAAATTTGGCTAATTACCTGAATAATTAGAATATTATCTTTAAAATTCTAAAAGTTCATTGAATTTGATGGATTATAGGAAACCTAGAAAATGATTTAGGCCATCCTTGTTGTTAACCTAGAGACATAAAGCCTATCCAGAAGTATTTTTACCACTAGTCAGCCAACTTGAGCCTTTTATATAAAGCCTTTTCTTTTGTCACCTAAATTATCCTTTACCCATATTAACCCAGTATAAATTATCCATTACCCATTTTCTTTGAAAAATAATTTAGAGAGGAATGAAGAAATATCTTTTAGTTGCAATGAAAGTAGAAAAGAGAATATTAAGAAAAGAGATATTCTTCAAAGTGATTCAAAAGTACTGAAATAGTCTGAAAAAAAAAAAAAAGTTTGAAGAATACAAAGAAAATTGAAAAAAGAAAAAGAAAAAAAGAAAAATTCACTTCATCAAAGAAAGAAAGAGTTGTCAACTTTAGAAGACCTCTACTTATTTTTGAAGAAACTTTGAATATCCTTATACCCTTTCTTTAGTACCCTATTCGAAGTCTACGTTTCGTCCTAGTTAAAACCCTATTGATTCTAGGATGAATATAGTCTTGATGAGGATATGAATGGATATGATATAAAAGGTTGGTATTTCTAAATATTCAAAGGTAATGGCATCCATTCTAAAGGGATCAACACAAGTAAATTCCTTAGTAACTCCTGTTCTTCATGAGTATATGTGAGATATATTTGCTTTTATTGACTCTTCTAACAAAATTAAAAGAGAGATATGATTTGACCCCTCTATCTGAGAAATTTTGTTTCTGAGTGTATGCCATTGGTAAGGATTAAGGTCAAAACATATTTTAGATGGAGTTTAAAAGTTGGAAGTCTACTTAGAGATTAAGATGATTCTATATGTAAACTGTACATACACACACTCACTCTGAGATTTGAGCTTAATTGGAATGACTTTGGCATATGGGTAGGGTTTTGAATTCTTCAGTCATTTTTATTAGTATGCTAAAGTGATGTGATTTATTGAAGATAATTCTTTGAGGAAAAAGACGTGTTGACTTAAAAATAAAATTTGAAATCTTAAAAGTTGGTTTTTCTCATGTTTTGCTCGGGACTAGCAAAATGCTGGCTGGGGTGTGTGTTAAGTGTTCAATTTTGGTCAAAATACCCCTAATTTAGCATTCAAATCAGATCATCTAACCGTTCAACTTTATAAAAATTAGCTTGATTTTGAATTTAAATCCAATTGACCATCCAAATCTTAAATTTTCAAAATCAACACTCAAATGAAAATTAGAGCTCATTAGATGACTAATGTACGGGTTAGATGATTCTGATTTAGTTTTTTCTTTTGCAGATTAACCAAAAGAGGTGTTGATGGATATGATTAAAAGTTAACTGGGCAGATCATCTTAAAGGGCAATGGATGGACCAAATCACCCATGAAGAGAGATGTGATAGTTTCCTATAAGACAATGGAGCTAAATTTGGAATCATGGAGAAAAAGGCAACCCTTTCCCCCACTTCTTTCTTTCCTTTTCTTTTTCTTTTCTTTTTCCTTTTCTTTCTTTCCTTTCTTTTCTTTTTCCTCCTTTTCCTTTTTCCTTCCTTTTCTCTATTCTTTCTTTCTTTCTTTCCTTCCTTTTTCCTTTTCCTTCTTTCTTTCCTTTTCTTTTTCCCTTCCTCATTCTCACAAACCCACTTTCCTTATTCTCTTTTTGCCTTCCTTCTTAACATGCCCAACTTCCCATGCTCACCCACCTCTCTTCTTTCCACCCCACCTTCCTCTCTTCTCATCTTCCTCTACACCTCTTCTCCTCTATTCTACTAGCCTCTCTCATGTTCTAAACTTCCTCTTCTCTCCACTCCCATTCTCTCTTCTCTTCTAAATCCCTCTTTAGGCTGAACCATAGGAGGGAGGCAGTCTCTCTTCTCACCCACGTTCTCTCCCAACTTCATTGCTCTCTCCTTCTCTACTCTCTCTCTCTCTCTCTCTCTCTCTCTCTCTCTCTCTCTCTCTCTCTCTCTCTCTCTCTCTCTCTCTCTCTCTCTCTCTCTCTCTACGATCATTCACTGCCCAAATTCTCCTTTTCCCCCTTCCTCTTTCGGCTCTACCCCATCACTTCTCCACCACACTTGGTGACACCACCAAACCCAGATCACCGGTCGACCTAGCTCGAGTTTCCCATCTCGCACCGCACCCGCGATCCAGCGCCCAGATTTTCTTTCTCGCATAGACTGAACTAGACCAGCACCTGCTTTATTCTCCCAGCCCAATATTTGTCACTAGATCCAAAACGTCCAGATCAGAAGTCTCCCCTCCTTGCCATCTCTTCTCCTCTCCTCTTTTCTCTTTTCTCTTTTTCTTCTTCCTCTTCTCCCTTCTTCTTCTTCTTTCTCCTCTAGCTTCTTCATCACCGTCTCCTCCTTCGTCTGGTTTTTTCTTAAAAATCAGATTTTCCTCAAAATTTCTGTTCTGCCCTCTCTTTAAAAGCAATTACAATTCTGTCCTTTTCATTCAATTCCATTTGTGTCCCCAGTTTAATTTCAACTGTGTCTCTGTGCTATTCTGGTTTTACCTTATCTTCATTCTGACTATCCAGAGACAGTGCAATTCAGGGATAGTGCAATCCAAAGACAAGCTTATCCAAGATGCCTTTTAGTTTTATTTTCTGTTGTCTTTTGAATAAATAATTGTGCAAACTACAGAAATTGAATAAAGTTAGATTTTAGTTTATTCTTAGTTTATTTTTAGTATAGTCTTTGTTTTTATTCTTTTATTAATTGAATTTTATTGAAACTCCATCATTTTAAATCAAGTCCTCGTGGGATTGACCTGTACTTGCATAAGCTACACTACAATAACCCGTGCACTTGCGGTTAAACAATCAACACACCCACTTCCTTTAGCCCACTTTTTTCTTTCGCTTGTTGTTTTGTAAAGTCTTTGGGTGCTGCCACTTCCTTCCAAGGTTTATGTTTCCACTGCAAGTTTTCAACCTAGGGATTTTGGGTTTTAATTCATCAATGAAGGTTGGTTAGCTTTTGGTGGAATTTACTTCTTTCATGTTTGTTTGCCTTATTTTCCTATATCTTTCCTTGATTTCAAACTAAGATTCAAGGCTTGTTTTCCCTTGGTGTGATAGCCATCGAAAGTCATCTTGAATCTAGTTTTTCCCTTTATCTTTCATTGCATCTATGTTGTCTTTCAGCACTCTTAATTTTCCAGGTTTGGATGCTTGAGTTCCATTAGTGGTTGCCATAGTTTCCCATGGGATAGTCCCTTGATTTCAAGCATACTTGTTTATGAGTGATGGTGGGAACAATTGAAAAAGAATTTGGCTTTAAATTAAGGAGTGAGTGGGATTAAATGAACATCATTGTAATATCATTTAAATTTAAGATTTGAATTTCTTGTATGGAGTATTATGTTGATGAACTCTTTACTTGATTCAATGAAGATAGTTGGAATTTTCAATTCATGTTTGTGTCCGGCAGTCAATTATATTTGTTATTGAATGTTTAAATGCAATAGAAGTGATGAATTCCATGCTTTACATGTTCTATTTGATATCTTGCCCTTTCCCCAATTCTAGCCATTCAATTTTACATCCTTTAATCTGCTCCACATCTTACTATTAGGTTACCTTAGGAAAAATAAGAGAAGACTCATAAAACCAGCCTGAAACTTAAGCAAAAGAGACACTTTTTTGACATAGGAAAAGACGTCTCCCCCACCGGGAGGAGAGACATCAACTTCCTTTGGCCAACTTTTCTTCTTTTGCTTGTTGTTTTGTGAATTCTTTGGTTGCTGCCACTTTGTTCCAAGGTTTATCTTCTACCTCAAGTGTTTAACCTAGGATTTTTGGGTTTTAATTCATCTTTGAAGGTTAGTTAACCTTTGTTGAAATTTCCTTCATTCATGTTTGTTTGCCTTATTTTCCTATATCTTTCCTTGATTTAAAACTAAGATTCAAGGCTTTCCTTGTCTTTCAGCACTCTTGATTTTCTAGCTTTGGATGCTTTAGTTCCATTAGTTCTGGTTGTAGTTTCCCATTGGATTCTCCCTTGATTTCAATCATACTTTTTTATGAGTGATTTCTGGATCAATTAAAGGATTCTCATTGGATTCTCCCTTGATTTAAATCATACTTGTTTATGAGTGATTTTTGAGCAATTGAAGAAGAATTTGGCTTCTAGTAAAGGAGTGATTGGTATTAAATGAACATCATTGTAATATCATTTAAATTTAAGATTTGAATTTCATTTATGGAGTATTATGTTGATGAACTCTTTATTTGATTCAATGAAGATATCAGGAATTTCCAATTCATGTTTGTGCCCAGCAATCAATTATATTTGATATTGAATGTTTGAATGCATTGGAAGTGATTAATTCCATGTTTTACATGTTTTATGTGATATCCTAGTATTTCGCCCATCCTAGCCGTTCAATTTTACACTCTTTAATCTACACCACACCTTACTATTGGCTTACCCTAGGAAAAATAGGTGAAGATTAATAAAACCAGCCCAATAATTAAGCAAAAGAGACACTTTTCTCACCTTGGAAAAGACATCTTCTCCATAGGAAGGAGACACCCACTTCCTTTAGCCCACTTTTCTTCATTTGCTTATTGTTTTGTTTAGTCTTTGGATGCTGCAACTTCCTTCCAAGGTTTACACTTCTACCTCAAGTGTTCAACCTATGATTTTAGGGTTCTAATTCATCTTTGAAGGTTGTTTAGACTTAGCTGGAATTTACTTCTTTCCATGTATGTTTGCCATATTTTCCTTTGCCTTTCCTTAATTTTAAACTCAGAGTCAAGGCGTGTTTTACCTTGGAGTGACAGCCATGGGAAGTCATCACTTTTGATTTTCATTGCATCTTTGTTGTCTTTCAGCACTATTGATTTTCCAACTTTGGATGCTTGAGTTCCATTAGCTAGTTTCCCATTGGATTCTCCCTTGATTTCAATCATACTTGTTTAAGAGTGATTTTTGGTGAAATTGAAGAAGAATTTGGCTTTTAATTAAGCAGTGATTGGTATTAAATGAACATGATTGTAATATCATTTAAATTTAAGATTTGAATTTCATGCATGGAGTATTATGTTAATGAACTCTTTATTTGATTAAATAAAGATAGTAGGAATTTTCAATTCATGTTTATGCCCAGCAATCAATTATATTTGTTATTGAATGTTTGAGTGCATTAGAAGTTATTAATTCCATGTTTTACATGTGATATCCTAGTATTTCGCCCATCCTAGCCACTCAATTTTACACTCTTTAATCTACACCACACCATACTATTTGCTTACCCTAGGAAAAATAGGTGAAGACTAATAAAACCAGCCCAAAAAGTGAGCAAAAGGGACACTTTTCTCACCTTGGAAAAGACATCTCCTCCATAGGAAGGAGACACCCACTTCCTTTAGCCCACTTTTCTTCATTTGCTCGTTGTTTTGTTTAGTCTTTGGATGCTGCAACTTCCTTCCAAGGTTTATGCTTCTACCTCAAGTGTTCGACCTATGATTTTAGGGTACTAATTCATCTTTGAAGGTTGTTTAGCCTTTGCTGGAATTTACTTCTTTCCATGCATATTTGCCATATTTTCCTTTGTCATTCCTCAATTTTAAACCAAGAGCAAAGGCGTGTTTTCCCTTGGAGTGACAGCCATGGGAAGTCATCATGAATCTAGTTTTTTCCTTTTTCTTTCATTGGATCTATGTTGTCTTTCAGAACTATTTATTTTCCAACTTTGGATACTTGAGTTCCATTAGTTGTGGCCATAGTTTCTGATTGGATTCTCCCTTGATTTCAATCATGCTTGTTTAAGAGTGATTTTTGGAGCAATTGAAGAAGAATTTGGCTTTTAATTAAGGAGTGATTGGTATTAAATGAACATGATTGTAATATAATTCAAATTTAAGATTTGAATTTCATGCATGGAGTATTATGTTGATGAACTCTTTATTTGATTAAATGAAAATAGTAGGAATTTTCAATTCTTGTTTGTGCCCAGCAATCAATTATATTTGCTATTGAATGTTTGAGTGCATTAGAAGTTATTAATTACATGTTTTACATGTTCTACGTGATAACTTGCCCTTTCCCCCATCCTAGCCATTGAATTTTACACTCTTTAAGCTACACCACACCTGATTATTAGGTTACCCTAGGAAAAATAAGAGAAGACTTATAAAACCAGCCCAAAACTTATGCAGAAGGGACACTTTTCACATATTGGAAAGGAAGTCTCCTCCATAGGAGGGAGACACCCACTTCCTTTAGCCCCCATTTCTTCTTTTGCTTGTTGTTTTGTGAAGTCTTTTATGTGCTGCCACTTCCTTCCAATGTTTATGCTTCTACCTCAAGTGTTCTACCTAGGATTTTAGGGTTTTAATTCATCTTTGAACATTGGTTAGCCTCTACTGAAATTTACTTCTCTTCATGTTTGTTTGCCATATTTTCCTTTGTCTTTCCTAGATTTTAAACTAAGATTCAAGGCTTGTATTCCCATGCAATGACAGCCATGGGAAGTCATCTTAAAACTTGTTTTTACCTTTATCTTTTTTTGCATCTTTGTTATCTTTCAGCACTCTTAATTTTCCAACTTTGGATGCTTGAGTTCCATTAGTTGTTGCCATAGTTTTCCATAGGATTCTTTCTTTATTTCAAGCATACTTGTTTATGAGTGATTGTTTGAACAAATGAAGAAGAATTTGGCTTGTAATTAGGGGGTGATTGGGATTAAATGAACATCATTGTAATATCATTAAAATTGAAGATTTGAATTTCATATATGGAGTATTATGTTGATGAACTCTTCATTTGATTCAATGAAGATAGTTGGAATTTTCAATTCATGTTTGTGTCCAGCAGTGAATTATATTTGTTATTGAATCTTAGAATGCATAAGAAATGATTAATTCCATGTTTTACATGTTCTATATGATATCTTGCCCTTCCCCTCATCCTAGCCACTCAATTCTACCCTCTTGAATCTACACCACACCTTACTATTAGCTTACCCTAGGAAAAATAGGAGAAGACTAATAAAACCAGCCTAAAACTTAAGTAAAACAGTCACTTTTCTCAACATGGAAAACACATCTCCTCCATAGGAAGGAGATACCCACTTCATTTAGCCCACTTTTCTTCATTTGCTTGTTGTTTAATTGTGACGACCCGGGTTTTCCAATGCATTTTTAAATGCAATATCTAATTCCTAAGGTGGGATGCATCCCTATTTGAAAACCATTTTATAAAAACCATGCAATGCAGTGGAAAATCTTTGGTTTTAAACTCATTTTGAAAACCTCGAGTGTCATTTGCTTTCACAACAACCAAAGTGGTTTTTGAAAAACTTCAGAATTCATAAATGTTTTTCCCAGGTCTATTCAGTCACAGCTCACAGCCCAACTGTAACTAAATACAAATACATGTCCAAAGGGTAGAGTGTTTACTTACATGTATAGTTGTCTCCTTTTGATTTTTCTTGCTCGTAGCACTAACACTTCCTGAGGCGTCTTCTACTTGTGAATGGAGTTATCCTGAAAAATGTTAAGGATTGGTGAGTATATACTATACTCAATAGGAGTCTATCACTACTAGTTTTAGAATGCATGCTATGTTTAAAATCATATGCTCTTTAAAACATGTGTATATTTGAACAATCATGTTCAATATTGATATTAAAAACCATTGTCGAATTGGAATACTGATAACTTAAAGAATCTCACAAACCAAGTCGAAAGTATCATATATATATCATAAACATAATGATATGCATAAGATGCTCAACTGAATCCAACTCATGGATATATGGTATGGTCGACCAACCTCATGTCATGCCATATGCAATGCAAGTAAATCCTCAAATCATAGGGCCCACTATGCCCACGACCTCGCCGCCGTGTGGTCCCTGGGTACCTAGGGACACAGGGTCATAGCCTCCATGGGGCATATGACACTTCGACCCAGTGCCGTGACACCAGTGGTAACCCCCTGTATCACATGCAGTCGAAGCATGGACATGCCTTTTTTGGGCGTGGTACCCATTCCACCTAATAGTGGTAGAGGTTGGGAGGCCACCCCAGACCTCTCGGCATAGCGCCCACGAGCTTACTAGCCCAAATAATATACGATCAAATAAGCAAAAACCTCTTTTTCAAAACCTGTCCTCTTTGGGTCCCTCACAACTGCCTACCCAGCCTCTTTTGAACACTCCAACGTCTTTTGGTAACCCTCAAGGACATGCAATTTTTTAAAACTCAATAACCAAAAATCATGCTATTATATGCAATTGTTTGCAAAACATATCTATGCATAATGTATTTGTCATATGCATGCTGAATTCATTTATGAGATTAAGTCATGCTAAACAAGTCATATAACTTAAACTTAAAACATGCATTCTCAAAAAAATCGTGGGTTCTTTTAAAAAGTCTAGTAGCGATAGAGCACCTACCTCAAAGTCTCCTGGAGTCACGCCCTTCATCACTCAACCCGTCCCTGGGTCCCATTTATAAACTCCTAGGTATGAATGGATACAAGGAGTCCTTATCAATTTCAATCTATTTAGACATTAGATCGCTAGATCTGCCTTTTAGGGTCCATGGTCCTTGCCTAATTCATTGTCAGGCTAGATCCTATGATATGGATCTACTATTCAGTAGTTAAACTCTGTAAATTGTCCTCTGATCCTATCTTTATAGTCTTATTAGGTCCACGTGTCCCAGTTCCTAGGACACCTGTGCATGTTGGTTGAACCGCGACCACCTCACGTGTGTGCGTGCCCAAAGGCCATGCCAGGGACCGCATTTTGCACGCGCACTTGCATGCTCAAGTGACGTTATGACGCGCGTCTTGGATGGCATCGCACAGACGCACCTTTGGTGTAGCATGCCGCGTCTCAGCTCCCTGGGCACCCCATGCATCCTGGTCAAGCCAGGACCCATGCCCCATGTCACGCGTGCACCCGAAGGCCGCACCAGGGACAGTGTACGCACTGTTGTACGCCTGGAATGCATCCTAGGCGCACATGAAGCATGGTGTCCCTGAGACGCCTGGTTGCTACAGGGCCGACTAGAACCGGCTTCGTTTTCTCCTGCTGGAAAAATCAGCTGGGAAAAGACTAGATCCGGCATGGATCTAGCGTGGGGGATGTGAAACGGAGAGAAGGGAAACACTGCTTACCTGGGTAGCCTAAGGAGCACCTTCCTTCGAGTGGTGCGGCTCCCTCTTTCCATCTGAAAACCCCATTTTGCTGGACCCTATCATATACTGAATGTAAAATGTCCTAACTTTATATTCAGTTTCATAATTATTGAATTCATTAAACGCTTTTCTCATGTCAAATGTTAATGGTCAATTCATCATCATGGGTCAAATGTTCTGGTCCAGAGGCCTACCTCACTATTCAATAGTTAAACTTTGTAAATTGTTCTGTGATCCTATCTTTATAGTCTTATTAGGTTCGTGTGTCCCAGTTCCCAGGACACCCATGCATCCTAGTTGAACCACGACCGCCTCACGTGCGTGTGTGCCCAAAGGTCGTGCCAGGGACGGCGTTTTGCATGCGCACATGCATGCTCAAGTGACGCTATGACGCGCATCTTAGATGGCATCGCACGGATGCACCTTTGGTGTAGCATGGCGTGTCTCGGCTCCCAGGGCACCCCGTGCATCTTGGTCGAGCCAGGACCCGTGTCCCAAGGACAATGTATGCACTGTCGTATTCCTGGATCCCGTCCCAAGGACCCTATCCTAGGCACACGTGAAGCATGGCGTCCCTGGGATGCTTGGTTCGTATAGGGCTGACTGGAACTGGCTTCGTCTTCTCCGAATGGAAAAACTGGCTCGGAAAATACCAGATTCGGCATGGATCTGGCCTGGCGGAAGTGAAATGAAGAGAAGGGAAACACGGCTTGCCTGGGTAGCCTAGGGAGCGCCTTCCTTCAGGTGGTGTAGGTCCCTCTTTCCGTCTAAAAACCCCATTTCGCCAGAAATCGTGAGGAAGAGGAACATCCCTAATGTCAAGCAAGACCAGAAAAGAGAAGAGAGGGGAATGGGGAGACGGGTAAAGGAATGGCCGACCTGACACAGGCCTGGCTGTTGCCGGAATCACTGGGAAATGTTAGAGATGAGTTTCACATATTTGCCAAAAACCCCAATCCCAAAATAGCCAAAAAAATCGTGTTTTGGAGAGGGGGAAGATAGGGCTTTTTATAGCCTTGCTATGGCGATGCTGCCATTGGTGGTGGTAGAAACCTCTGGAAATAGGGTTTCTAGAGAAGTCTAGAGGAAGAAGACGATGGGGTGCCGTTATCAAAATGGCTCCCTGCGTTTTCTATCTTTTTCATTTTTTGTTTAAATTACAGAAATGCCCCTAATCTTTGAACGGCCATAACTTCTTCATACGAACCCCGTTTCTGGCGTTCTTTGAGGTGTTGGATTCCATTTTTTGAGTAGAATCTAATGGTAACAAGTTTCCTTACAAATTCCTTCATTTAGTATTTTAAATAAAGTAAAACATTCAACACAATTTATTTCCTAAAGAATGACCTATTCAATAGCGTAAATTGCTCGGGGCATTACATTATTTTAGTCTTTGAATGCTGCAACTTCCTTCCAAGGTTTATGCTTCTTGATTTCAAGCATACTTGTTTATGAGTGATTGTTGGAACAAATGAAGAAAAATTTGGCTCATAATTAGGGGGTGATTGGGATTAAATGAACATCATTCATTGTAATCTCATTTAAATTTAAGATTTGAATTTCATATATGGAGTATTATGTTAATGAACTCTTTATTTGATTCAATGAAGATAGCTGGAATTTTCAATTCATGTTTGTGTCCAGTAGTCAATTATATTTGTTATTGAATGTTAGAATGCATAAGAACATATTAATTCCATGTTTTGCATGTTCTATTTCATATCTTACCCTTTCCCCCATCCTAGCCATTCAATTCTACCATCTTTAATCGACACCACACCTTACTATTAGCTTACCCTAGGAAAAATAGGAGAAGACTAATAAAACCAGCCCAAAAATTAAGCAAAAGAGACACTTTTCTCACCTTGGAAAAGACATCTCCTCCATAGGAAGGAGACACCCACTTCCTTTAGCCCACTTTTCTTCGTTTTCTTATTGTTTTGTATAGTCTTTGGATGCTGCAACTTCCTTCCAAGGTTTACACTTCTACCTCAAGTGTTCGACCTATGATTTTAGGGTTCTAATTCATCCTTGAATGTTGTTTTGCCTTTGCTGGAATTCACTTCTTTCCATATATGTTTGCCATATTTTCCTTTGTCTTTCCTGAATTTTAAACTAAGAGTCAAGGCATGTCTTCCCTTGGAGTGACAGCCATGGGAAGTCATCATGAATCTAGTGTTTCCCTTTAGCTTTCATTGCATCTTTGTTCTCTTTCAGCACTATTGATTTTCCAACCTTGGATGCTTGAGTTCCATTAGCTAGTTTCCCATTGGATTCTCCCTTGATTTCAATCATACTTGTTTAAGAGTGATTTTTGGAGCAATTGAAGAAGAATTTGGCTTTTAATTAAGGAGTGATTGGTATTAAATGAACACGATTGTAATATCATTTAAATTTAAGATTTGAATTTCATGCATGGAGTACTATGTTGATGAACTCTATAGTTGTTTAAATGAAGATAGTAGGAATTTTCAATTCATGTTTGTGCCCCGCAATCAATTATATTTGTGATTGAATGTTTGAGTGCATTAGAAGTTATTAATTCCATGTTTTACATGTTGTATGTGATAACTTCCCCTTTCCCCCATCCTAACCATTCAATTTTACACTCTCTAATCTACACCACACCTGACTGTTAGGTTACCCTAGGAAAAATAAGAGAAGACTTATAAAACCAGCCCCAAACTTATGCATAATGGACACTTCACATATTGGAAAAGAAGTCTCCTCCATAGGAAGGAGACACCCACTTCCTTTGGCCCCTGTTGATTGTTTAACTACAAGTGCAAGGGCTATTGTAGTGTAGCTTATGCAAGTACGGGTCGATCCCACGAGGACTTGATTTAAAATGGAGTTTGAATAAAATTTAATTATGTAACATTAAAAAGAAATCACTCAAAATTACTGGAATTATTGAAATGAGAATCAATGTTTAGATCTAATCAAATTCACAAAAATACAGAATTTCCAGTTCTAAAATAAAACAAATCAAATCAAATAATGAGAAAAAACTACTTCCCTAGATCAATCTTTATCAAAATCTTCACTTCTGGTCTTCTAAAATCTGATCCACCTTTATAGATATCCTCAACATGTTCTTCATTGGACGGCTCAGATTGATTTCTAGATTTCAGATAGAAGATTAGATGCGTTGATTATGTCTAAGGATGTCCTAAGAATGAACCTGTAAAATTAATTCGAAATTAGATGAGAAAATAAGGAGAAATTGAAGATTTGGTTTTGATTAAGGAAAAACCATTGATGGGTTAGGCCTTAATTGATCTGATTCAGATTGGACAGTTCCTAGATAAGAAAAAGATGGATAAAACAGAACCGGGATAAACTGGGACACAGATGGAATTAAAAAGGGGACATAGATGGAATTAACCAGAAAGAACAGAATTGTAATTTCGTTTAAAAGAGGAGGGCAAAACTGGAATTTCATTAAAATCTAGTTTTTAGGAGAAAAAACCGGGAAGCCCGACGAAGAAGGGAGATGGGGAAGAAGGAGGAGAAGAGAGAAGAAGGAAAAGAGAAGAGGAGGAGGGAAAGAGGAAAAAGGAGAGGGGAAGTGAAACCCAGATTTGGGTTTTCACCTCTGGTCTATCCGACGACAAAGAAACAACGTCGGAGATGGAGAAGAGGGAGCCAGAGGAGAAGGTGGGGCATCGCCTGTGCTAGTTCGTCTGGCATGGGCCAGTAACGATCTGGAAAGACTGGCCTGGGTAGTGCAGTGCGGTGGTGATGGTTGGGCCAGTGGAGAAAAACTAGACTGGGGAGAGACACAACCGTCTGGGTGCTGGAGAAGAAGAAGAAGGGAGGTATGGGCGTCGTGCCTGACTGGGGGAAGGGTGGTGTGGTAGAAGCAAATAGGTGCTGTGAACTGATAGAGAGATGGGGGGGTGCTGGGAAATCTGGTTTCTAGGTAGGAATTGAGTGAGCAGGAGACCGGTGGTGGGGAATTGGGGCTGAGACTGGAGAAGTGCTTGAAGAGATGATTTGGAAAACAGAAAAAACTCGCCGACCAATTGTAATGACCCCAATTTTTGTAATATTAAAATCCCATGAAAAGTTCAGTTTTGAAGATAAGGGCATTTTGGTCATTTCACTAGTTTTCTTGACTGAACCCAAAAATTTGGTCCTAAAAATGGTACCATTAGGTGCTTCTCGGAAAAAGGAATCCAACAAGACCAAAATCACCAAAAACAGAGCTAAAATGAGCAAGTTATGGCCCTTTGAAGTTCAGGGGCAAAACTATAATTTTTACAAAAACGGATTTAGCCACAAAACACAGGGGCCCATTTTGATACGGGCACCCTTCATCTTCAACCTCCTAGAGGGTTCTAGAACAGCGGTGATTGGAGTAGAAATGATCGCCATTCAAAGGCGATGAGAGCCCCCTCTAAAAGCCTCTCATAGCTCTATAAATAGAGCTCTTGGGCGCCTCTAATGGCAGCCCAAAAGGTTGGAGAAAACCGTTGTGGAGGAGTGACCTAGAGGGGAAAATAAGGAGAAAAACCTAGCAACGAGGTATGCCCAAGATCCCTCAAAACCCATCTCCACCGTAGTTCTAGGATCAATTTCCCTAGGTTTTTGCATGAAAAACCATGCAAAGTGGAGCCTTGAAGACTCACTAAGGACCCAGGGACGTTCCCTGGGCCGCACTAGTTCAACAGGGTCGAACCAGGGTGTCCTGAGGATGCCTCGGTTCCCCAACGAACAGGACGTTCCAGTCGGAACATCCCACATCAACTGAATTTGAGAAACCAAACGGGCGCGTCCAGGGACGCGCTTGCAAAAGAGAGAGACAGCGGGAAAACCCGGCGCGTCTGCAGATGCACCTGCTGAGGCGCACGCCGCAGGCATGCAGCGCTCTAGCAAGCTGGGATTTCCATTTTCTTTAGAAAGGGCGGGCACATGCCGTTGACGCGCAGCGCCCTAGCATTCCATCTTTTCACCCTTAAAGCCCTTATGTACATGCGACACTAAAATGCTTATAACTTGAGATCTAGATCTCCGATTGAGGCGCCGCAAAAGGCGTTGTGTCTGTGTCAACAATGCGGACACATCCAAACTATAAAATCCCTGATCAAGGCCCAATAAAATGTGGGTATAACCCTTAGAATAGGATGGTAGCACGTGGCCACTAGACCATTGGAAGACTGACGATACCAAGGCCCAATTAGGACCTTAGGACACCCATAGGCATAGGGATGGACCCCTAATGTCTAAGAAATAAGACCAACCACTCTAAACCCCATAAAAGATAGGCTAAACTAACCTTGAGTCCCCAAACCATGTTTAGGAGCGTACGAAGACAAAAGGGTTAACGCGACCTAGCCAGGTAGGTGCTCTATCGCTACTAGATTCTTTTAAAAGAACTATGATTGTTTTGCAAATACATGATTTAAGTATATGACTTGTTTAGCATGCATGTGACAAATGCTTTATGCATAGACATGTTTTGTATATACAATATGCATAAATATGTTTTGCAAACTATTGCATACATTGCATGATCTATGATCATTAAGTTCTTACAAAGATTGCATGTCCTTGAGGGTTGCCAAAAGACGCTGGAGTGCCAAGGGCCAGGCAATTGTGAGGGACCCAAAGAGGATAGGTTTTGAAAAGAGGTTTTTGGCTTATTTGATCGTACATGATTTGGGCTAGTAAGCTCGTGGGTGCTATGCCGAGGGGTGTGGTTTGGCCACCCAGCCTCTACCACTATTAGGTGGATGGGTACCACGCCCAAAAAGGGCATGTCCCTGCTTCGACTGCATGTGGTACAGGGGGCTACCACTGGTGTCATGGCACTGGGTCGAAGTTTCATATGCCCCGTGGAGGTATATGATCCTGTGTCCCTAGGTACCCGGGGACGACACAGTGGTGAGGTCGTGGGCATAATGGGACCCTATGGTTTCGTGGATTTATGTGCATTGCATATGGTATGATATAAGGTTGGTTGACCATACCATGATAGATATCCATGAGTTGGATTCAATGAAGCATCTTATGCATATCATAATGTTATGATATATATGTATATGATACTTTCGATTTTGGATTATGTGATCCTTTAAGTCGTTAGTATTTCAGTTTGACAATGGATTTTAATATCGATATTGAACTTGAGTATTCAGACTTGCACATGTTTTGAAAGAGCATATGATTTTCAAACATCTCATGCATTGCAAAACTAGTAGTGATAGACTCCTGCTGAGTATAGTATATACTCACCCTATCCTTAACATTTTTCAAGATGATTCCATCCACGAGTAGAGGACATCTATGTTAGTGCTACGAGCAAGTGAATCAAAAAATGAAACAATTATACTTGTAAGTAAATTCTCAACCCTTTGGACATGTATTTGTAATTAATTATAGTTGGGCTGTGTGCTGTGACTGGATAGATCTGGGGAAAAACACTTATGATTTTCTAATGCTTTTTCAAAAACCACTTTGGTGGTTGTGAAAGCAAATGACACTTGGGGCTTTCAAAATGAGTTTAAAACAAAAGATTTTTCTGCTGCATTGCACTGTTTTTTTCAAATCAGGATCCCGCCTTAGGAATTTAGATTTTTCATTTAAAAATGCATGAGAAAACCCGGGTCATCACACCAGTGAAATTGAGCACAAGGGAATTGGTGCTGGTTCGACTAAGAAGAGGCACAGTGGAGTGTGAGTAGCACAAAGAGGAGAATGAGTGACTAGGAGAAGGGAGTGAGCGGGAAAGATTGAGAGAGATGGAGGTTGACGGAGAGGAAGTTGGAAGTTGGGAGAGAGAGGTGTAGAAAGGAATAGAGGAGTAGAGGGAAAGAGAGCTTGGGATGAGAAGAGAGAAAGAGGAGGAGAAGGGCGGAGTGGGAGAATAGGATGCTGAGAAAGGAGAAGAAGAGAATGGTAGAATGGAGAGAGATGAGAAGAGGCTAGAGGAGAGAGTTGGGTACAGTTAAGAAGGAAGGAGAATAAGGAAAGTGGGTATGTGAGAATGAGGAAGGGAAAAAGAAAAGGAAAGAAAGAAGGAAAGAAAGAAAAGGAAGGAAAGAAGGAAAAAGAAAGAAAGAAAAGAGAAAAGGAAGGAAAGAAGGAAAAAGGAAAAGGAGGAAAAAGGAAAGAAAGGAAAAAAAGAAAAAGAAAAGAAAAGAAAGAAGTGGGGGAAAGGGTTGCTTTTTTCTCCATGATTCCAAATCTGGCTACATTGTCTTTTAGGAAACTATCACATCCATCTTCATGGGTGATCTGGTCCATCCATTTCCCTTTAAGATGATCTGCACCGTTAACTTTTGATCTTAGTCATCCATGCGTCCTTTGGTTGATCTGCAAAAGAAAAGACTAAATTAGAATTATCTGAACTGTACATTACTCATTTAATGAATTCTAATGATCCTCTAACCGTTGATTTTGACAAATTAAGGTTTGGATAGTCAATTGGATTTAAATTCAAAATCAAGCTAAGTTTTGTAAAATTGAACGGTTAGATGATCTAATTGAATGCTAAATTAGGGGTATTTTGACCAAAATTGAACACTTAATACACTCCCCAACTAGCATTTTGCTAGTCCCGAGCAAAACATGCAAAAAACGAAATTTCAAGATTTCAAATTTTATTTTTTTAAGTCAACTCCTCTTTTTCCTCAGAGAATTATCTTCAATAAATCACATCAACTTTAGCATACCAATAAAAATGACTGAAGAATTCAAAACTCTACCCATATGCCAAAATAATTCCAATTAAGCTCAAATCTCAGAGTGAGTGTGTGCATGTACAGTTTACATATAGAATCATCTTGATCTCTAAATAAACTTCTAACTTTTAAACTCCATTCGAAATATGTTTTAACCTCAATCCTCACTAATAACATTCGCTCAGAAACAACATCTCTCAGATAGAGGGGTCAAATCATATCTCTCTTTTAATTATGTGAGAAAAGTCAATAAAAACAAATTTACCTCACATATCCTTATGAAAAATGGGAATTACTAAGGAATTTAATTGTTTTGATCCCTTTAGAATAGATGTCATTACCTTTGAATATTTAGAAATACCACTCTTTTAGTTCCTATCCATTCATTTCCTCATCAAGACTATATTTCTTCTAGAATCAATAGGTCTTTAATTGAGACGAAATGTAGGCTTAGGACAAGGTACCAAAGAAAGGGTATAAGGATATTCAAAGTTTCTTCAAAAATAAGTAGAGGTCTTCTAAAGTTGGTAACTCTTTCTTTCTTTGATGAAGTGAATATTTCTTTTTTTTTCACTTTTCTTTGTATTCTTCAGACTTCTTCTTTTTTCTTTTTAGTCTTTTCTTTATATTTCAATACTTTTGAATCACTTTGAAGACTATTTCTTTTCTTGATATCCACTTTCTACTTTCATTACAACTAAAAGGTATTTCTTCATTCTTCTCTAACTTATTTTTCAAAGAAAATGGGTAATGGATAATTTATATTGCGTTAATCTAAGTAAAGGATAATTTGGGTGGCAAAAGAAAAGGCTTATATTAAAGGCTCAAGTTGGCTAACTAGTGGTAACAATACTTTATGGGTAGGGTTTATGTCTCTAGGTTAACAACAAGTATGGCCTAAATCATTTTCTAGGTTTCCTATAATCCATCAAATTCAATGAACTTCCAAAAATTTAAAGGCAATATTCTAATTATTTAGGTAATTAGCCAAATTAAGAGTTTGGGATCAATTTTCTTTAAGCACACTGAAGAAAATTAGGAATATTTATAACCTCTCAAGAAGGATGAATGGCTTTAAAACTCACTTAGGTTATAGATCTCTACTAAATTTCTTCAGAATTTCTAAGTTATAGCCACTTATCAATCTAGACTATCTATATGCAACTGCGTGTATAGATGTGATTTGAGACTTTGCTTTCATGAAATACTTTAAAAAATGAGTAAAAAGATGAATTAATCATATTCAATTTCATTAATAAGCTAAAGTTATCTAGATTATACTTGAGAAATCCAATTCTCATCATAGTGAAGGAAATGACCTAAAATTTTTCAATTTTTTTTTTTTTATATAAGGAAAACAAGGAAAACACCTAAAAACCTAAAAAAATACTAGAATTTGCTAGAATTCTGCACCCCCCAACCTAAGAGAAACATTGTCCTCAATGTTTAAAAAGTAGGACCTAAAATGAATATGGGTGATGAAGAAAACAACAAAAATGAAAAACTTTGGGTTGCCTCCTAGTGAGCGCTAAGTTTAATGTCTTCAGCCAGACATATCCTCATTTATCTCTGAGTTTTCCTGACTCCAATAATGAAATGGCAAGATTTCTCACACCACTTCAAAATCTCACGATAGTCTATATAGTTCATCCACCCTGAAATTTTTGGTGATGGTAGAATTATAACACAGTAGACTATCATGAATGTAAATTGAATGAGACCATGTTGATGATCACCAATCTTCAAAGTTTCACAGTAATCAATATAATTCCTCCACCTTGAAAATTTGGGTGGTGGAATCTCTATAACAATGTGAACTACCGTGAATTCTTTTAAACCATATGGATGTGGATGGTCCTCTTTTTCTCTTACATTTTCCTGACATGGAGATATAAGCTGACTCTGCCCTTCCTTAAAAGATTGTTCCGATATTAATAGAAGAGGATGCATGGTTTTGCTTAAATCCTTATTATCTTCTAGTGTGTACTTTAGAGTCAATTGAGGTATGGACAGTATATCAATGAACTCTTTCTTTTCCTGTTCTATTAGCACATGCCATACTTCAGGTGGGCCTAATTTCTTATCTAGTGGTTGTTCAAATAAGGTCTGTAGGTCCTAATCAGGTACGTCTTCAACGTTACAAGGCTCAATTTGAATTTTAAGCTCTATAAGGGGTTTTACTTTATCTTGCCATTGAGGAGTTTTCATTAGTGGCACAATCTCCAACAATTCCTTTACCTCTTCAAAGGATGTTCCTTCATCAATTTTGTAAAAATAGACAGGACACGAATTGAGTGGTTTTGTGTTGGAGGTTTCTATGAATTCATCATCTTCCTCAATGGATGTCTCTTCATCTGAATCATAACAATAACTCAAATCTGCCTCGAGTATATCTGTTTTGGAGATTTCTGTGGATGGTAGGGGACTTTGTATTTCAAAATGATCACATGAATTCTCTATCTTATCATCATTAATAGATGGTTCATCCTTATTCTCATTTGGTACAAATCCTCCAAATCTTTCCATAAATTGACCCATCACTTCACAAAGTTGTTCAGTCGATTTTGCTAATACCCTAAGGCGCTCGTCGAATGTGTCTTCCTCTTGTGATGAAGGCATTGAGTCAATAGGCATATATTGTTGTGTCATTGGGGTACTAGGAAAGGAGTGATTAGGTTGGACCCATAATTGTTGCCCCTGATTTTTGTGATAATCCTAGTAGGTTTGATTAGGGTACGACCATGCTAATTCTTCCTGAGATGGTTGATAATCCTGAGACCATGATTGTTCCTGATGCCTAGCTCATCCACTATAATCTTGGTAATTTGTCTCGGGGTCGTAATTATTACTAGGTTCAGTGAATGCATGAGGTGCATCCATTGGCTCCTAATAATAATCATTATATGTAAAGTCATATTGCCAAGTAGAATTGGGATATTGTGGTTCAGGATAAGGATAGTAATTGTTGTACTGAGGTTGTGAATATGACTCAGTATCTTGCCTTGAGGCAAATAACCTATCTCATGTATGAGTCATCATTTATCTATCCCATTCTTGATAAGCCATCAATCTTTATATACAACAAAATCATTATATACAAAGAATGAGTACTTCTCTTTCTTTTCTTCTTTCTCTTCTTCTTCTTTTTTTTTTTTTTTTGTTGAGAAAACTAACCTAAATGATGCAACCTAACTTCTAGAATGATACGCAACCAAAAGGGCACACTCAAATAATCCTAAGGCTAATAAGCAGCAATATATTTGATTTTCTGTGGGGACGATGCTTTTATTAGCCTAGACTAGCACTCCTCTTCTCTTTAGGAGTTGACTACTGCTTACCAGTTAGGTCTTGTCCAAAGTGGTTAATACAACCCTTGTGTAAGGAGGCGTTTAAACCTCAACAAATGTCAATAGGAGGTGGGGGAAGAGCGAGGTTCTATTAAGTAACCCCCAATAACCACAGTGATCAAAAGCCACTGGATTGACAGTAAATTGCGTCCTATTAAGAGGGTCCTACGAGCATGTGATGGCCCTATAGGTCTCTTCTGATTGATTTTAAATTAACATGAAAGGAAGGTTTGCGCTCTTGAGGTGATTATCCTAAGTAGGCCAAGAGGTAGTGATGAAATCCACCCTTGATCTTATGGGGTAGGGTGCCCTTACTAATTAATTTTCACACACCATAGCAATTCGATCAGCATATAAATCACCTTAAAACATTAAACATGCCCTAAGAATGCAATTAAAAGTAGTAAACTAATGCAAAATCCTAAAATGCAACAATTATAAAAGATGCTTCTATATGAGTTACACTACCAAACAATGCAAATTATTCTAAATGCAACCCATAATCTAGGAAATAAATGAGTGAGGAAACTCACAGTGGGGTTTCTGATGAAGATCAAGTGTGGGCCACCTTATCCCACACTTGCCCTGTATTATACATCCCTTTAAAATTTAAAATGAAAATTGCAATTTACAAAGGGTCCTCACTACAAGATTCACTCAAAAGAAAAAAAGAAAGTCCCATTCTAGGAAAGCAAGGAAGTTTCCATTTTGGTGAAGATCCACTTGCCAAATTCCTCTACTTTCCAATTTCCTGAAAAATAAAATTAGAAATTAGTACCAAATTCAAGAAACAAGGTGATTATGCCCTAAAAACAATTGAAAAATGAACCTAAAAATTTCCTAAAATGCTGAAAATGGCAATTCCTAATTTTTTGATTTTTTTGAATTTTTTTGAATTTTTTGGATTTTTAATTAAATTTGATGAAAACTACTTTTCAAGGCCCCAGCAACGGCTCCAAAAACTTATTGATTGTTTAACCGAAAGTGCACGAGCTATTGTAGTGTAGCGTATGCAAGTACGGGTCGATCCCATGAGGACTTGATTTAAAATGATGGAGTTTGAATAAAATTTAATTATGTAAAATTAAAAATAAATCACTCAAAATTATTGGAATTATTGAAATGAGAATCAATGTTCAAATCTAATCAAGTTCTCAAAAATACAGAATTTCCAATTCTGAAATAAAACAAATAAAATCAAATAATGAGAAAAAACTACATCCCTAGATCAATCTTTATCAAAATCTTCACTTCTAGTCTTCTAAGATCTGATTCACTTTTACAGATATCCTCAACACGTTCTTGATTAGTGCTCCACCGGTCGGATTTGACAGATTCTTCAAAATGGTCAAGATCTGGGCTAAATTGTGATTTCAAGATTTCGACAGCTCAGATTGATTTTTGGACTTCAGATAGAAGATCAAATGCATTGATTATGTCTAGGGATGTCCTAAGAATGAACCTATAAAATTAATTTGAAATTAGATGAGAAAATAAGGAGAAATTGAAGATTTGGTTTTGATTAAGGAAAAACCGTTAATGGGTTAGGCCTTAATTGATCTGATTCAGATTGGACAGTTTCTGGATAAGAAAAAGATGGATAAAACAGAACCGGGATAAACTGGGACACAGATGGAATTAAAAAGGGGACACAGATGGAATTAACCAGAAAGAACAGAATTGTAATTTCATTTAAAAGAGGAGGGCAAAATTGGAATTTCATTAAAATCTGGTTTCTAAGAGAAAAAACCAAGAAGCCCGATGAAGAAGGGAGATGGGGAAGGAGGAGAAGAGAGAAGAAGGAGAAGAGAAGAGGAGAAGGAGGGAAAGAGGAAAAAGGAGAGGGGAAGTGAAACCCAGATTTGGGTTTTCACCTTCGGTCTATTCGACGACAGAGAAACAACGCTGGAGATGGAGAAGAGGGAGCTGGAGGAGAAGGTGGGACGTCGCCTGTGCTAGGTCGTCTGGCATGGGCCAGTAACGATCTGGAAAGACTGGCCTGGGCAGTGCAGTGCGGTGGTGATGGCTGGGCCGGTGGAGAAAAATTGGACTGGTGAGAGACGCAGCCGTCTGGGTGCTCGAGAAGAAGAAGAAGGGAGGTATGGGCGTTGTGCTTGACTGGGGGAAGGGTGGTGTGGTAGAAGCAAATAGGTGCTGTGAACTGATAGAGAGATGGGGGGGTGCTGGGAAATCTAGTTTTTAGGTAGGAATCGAGTGAGCAGGAGACCGGTGGTGGGGAATTGGGGCTGAGATTGGAGAAGTGCTTGAGGAGATGATTTGGAAAATAGAAAAACCTCACCGACCAGTGAAATTGAGCACAAGGGAATTGGTGCTGGTTCGACTAAGAAGAGGCACAGTGGAGCGTGAGTAGCATAAAGAGGAGAACGAGCAACTAGGAGAAGGGAGTGAGCGGGAAAGATTGAGAGAGATGGAGGTTGACGGAGAGGAATTTGGAAGTTGGGAGAGAGAGAGGTGTAGAAAGGAGTAGAGGGAAAGAGAGCTTGGGATGAGAAGAGAGAAAGAGGAGGAGAAGGGAGAAGTGGGAGAATAGGATGCTGAGAAAGGAGAAGAAGAGAATGGTAGAATGGAGAGAGATGAGAGGAGGCTAGAGGAGAGAGTTGGGTACAGTTAAGAAGGAAGGAGAATAAGGAAAGTGGGTACGTGAGAATGAGGAAGGGAAAAAGAAAAGGAAAGAAAGAAGGAAAAGGAAGGAAAGAAGGAAAAAGAAAGAAAGAAAAGAGCAAAAGGAAGGAAAGAAGGAAAAAGGAAAAGGAGGAAAAAGAAAAGAAAGGAAAGAAAGAAAAAGAAAAGAAAAGAAAGAAGTGGGAGAAAGGGTTGCCTTTTTCTCAATGATTCTAAATCTAGCTCCATTGTCTTCTAGGAATCTATCACATCCATCTTCATGGGTGATTTGGTCCATCCATTGCCCTTTAAGATGATCTGCACCGTTAACTTTTGATCTTAGTCATCCGTCCGTCCTTTGGTTGATCTGCAAAAGAAAAGGCTAAATTAGAATAATCTAAACCGTACATTAGTCATTTAATGAATTCTAATGATCCTTTGACCGTTGAATTTGACAAATTAAGGTTTGGATGGTCAATTGGATTTAAATTCAAAATCAAGCTAAATTTTGTAAAATTGAACGGTTAGATGATCTAATTGAATGCTAAATTCGGGGTATTTTGACCAAAATTGAACACTTAACAGCCCCCATTTCTTCTTTTGCTTGTTGTTTTGTGAAGTCTTTTATGTGTTGCCACTTCCTTCCAAAGTTTATGCTTCTACCTCAAGTGTTCTACCTAGGATTTTAGAGTTTTAATTCATCTTTGAACAATGGTTAGCCTCTATTGGAATTTACTTCTCTTCATGTTTGTTTGCCATATTTTCCTTTGTCTTTCCTAGATTTTAAACTAAGATTCAAGGCTTGTATTCCCCAGCAATGATAGCCATGCGAAGTCATCTTGAAACTTGTTTTTCCCTTTATCCTTTTTTGCATCATTGTTATCTTTCAACACTCTTAATTTTCCAACTTTGGATGCTTGAGTTCCATTAGTTGTTGCCATAGTTTCCCATAGGATTCTTTCTTGATTTCAAGCATACTTGTTTATGAGTGATTGTTGGAACAAATGAAGAAGAATTTGGCTCATAATTAGGGGGTGATTGGGATTAAATGAACATCATTGTAATATCATTTAAATTGAAGATTTGAATTTCATATATGGAGTATTATGTTGATGAACTCTTTATTTGATTCAATGAAGATAATTGGAATTTTCTATTCATGTTTGTGTCCAGCAGTCAATTATATTTGTTATTGAATCTTAGAATGCATAAGAAGTGATTAATTCCATGTTTTACATGTTCTATTTGATATCTTGCCCTTTCCCCCATCCTAGCCATTCAATTCTACCCTCTTGAATCTACACCACACCTTACTATTAGCTTACCCTAGGAAAAATAGGAGAAGACTAATAAAACCAGCCTAAAACTTAAGTAAAACAGGCACTTTTCTCAACATGGAAACACATCTCCTCGATAGGAAGGAGATACCCTCTTCTTTTAGCCCACTTTTCTTTGTTTGCTTGTTGTTTAGTTTAGTCTTTGGATGCTGCAACTTCCTTCCAAGGTTTACGCTTCTACCTCAAGTGTTTGACCTATGATTTTAGGGTTCTAATTCATCTTTGAAGGTTGTTTAGTGTTTTCTAGAATTTACTTCTTTCCATGTATGTTTGCCATATTTTCCTTTGTCTTTCCTTAATTTTAAACTAAGAGTAAAGGCGTGTTTTCCGTTGGAGTGGCAGCCATGGGAAGTCATCATGACTCTAGTTTTTCCCTTTTGCTTTCATTGCATCTATGTTGTCTTTCAAGACTATTGATTTTCCAACTTTGGATGCTTGAGTTCCATTAGTTGTGGCTGTAGTTTCCCATTGGATTCTCCCTTGATTTCAATCATACTTGTTTAAGAGTGATTTTTGGAGCAATTGAAGAAGAATTTGGCTTTTAATTAAGGAGTGATTGGTATTAAATGAACACGATTGTAACATCATTTAAATTTAAGATTTGAATTTCATGCATGGAGTATTATGTTGATGAACTCTATAGTTGATTAAATGAAGATAGTAGGAATTTTCAATTCATGTTTGTGCCCTGCAATCAATTGTATTTTTGATTGAATGTTTGAGTGCATTAGAAGTTATTAATTCCATGTTTTACACTCTTTAATCTACACCACACCTTACTATTAGCTTACCCTAGGAAAAATAGGAGGAGACTAATAAAACCAGCCCAAAACTTAAGCAAAAGAGACACTTTTCTCACCATGGAAAAGACATCTCCTCCATAGGAAGGAGACACCCACTTCATTTAGTCCACTTTTGTTCTTTTGCCTGTTGTTTTGTGTAGTCTTTGGATGCTACAACTTCCTTCCAAGGTTTACGCTTCTACCTCAAGTGTTTGACCTATGATTTTAGGGTACTAATTCAGCTTTGAAGGCTGGTTAGCTTTTGCAGCAATTTACTTCTTTCCATGTATGTTTGTCCTATTTTCCTTTGTCTTTCCTTAATTTTAAACTAAGATTCAAGGCGTCTTTTCCCTTGGAGTGACAGCCATGGGAAGTCATCTTGAATCTAGCTTTTCCCTTTAGCTTTTATTCAATCTTTCTTGTCTTTCAAGACTATTGATTTTCTAGCTTTGGATGCTTGAGTTCTTTTACTTGTGGCCATAGTTTCCCATTGGACTCTCCCTTGATTTAAATCATACTTGTTTATAAGTGATTTTAGAGCAATTGAAGTAGAATTTGGCTTTTAATTAAGGAGTGATTGCTTTTAAATAAACAACATTGTAATATCATTTATATTTAAGATTTGAATTTCATTTATGGAGTATGATGTTGATTAACACTTTATTTCATTCAATGAAGATAGTAGGAATTTTCAATTCATGTTTGTCTCTAGTAGTCAATTATATTTGTTATTGAATGTTTGAATGCATTAGAAGTGATTAATTCCATGTTTTTCATGTTCTATGTGATATCCTACCATTTCCCCCATCCTAGCCATTCAATTTTACACTCTTTAATTTGCACCACACCTTACTATTAACATACCCTAGGAAAAATAGGTGAAGACTAATAAAACCAGCCCAAAAATTAAGCAAAAGAGACACTTTTCTCACCTTTGAAAAGACATCTCCTCCATAGGAAGGAGACACCCACTTCCTTTAGCCCACCTTTTTTCTTTTGCTTGCTGTTTTGTTTAGTCTTTGGATGCTGCAACTTCCTTCCATGGTTTGCGCCTCTACCTCAAGTGTTCAACCTATGATTTTAGGGTTCTAATTCATCTTTGAAGATTGGTTGGCCTTTGCTAGAATGTACTTCTTTCTATGTATGTTTGCCATATTTTCCTTTGTCTTTCCTTAATTTTAAACTAAGATTCAAGGCGTCTTTTCCCTTGGAGTGACAGCCATGGGAAGTCATCTTGAATCTAGCTTTTCCCTTTAGCTTTTATTCAATCTTTCTTGTCTTTCAAGACTATTGATTTTCTAGCTTTGGATGCTTGAGTTCTTTTACTTGTGGCCATAGTTTCCCATTGGACTCTCCCTTGATTTAAATCATACTTGTTTATAAGTGATTTTAGAGCAATTGAAGTAGAATTTGGCTTTTAATTAAGGAGTGATTGCTTTTAAATAAACAACATTGTAATATCATTTATATTTAAGATTTGAATTTCATTTATGGAGTATGATGTTGGTTAACTCTTTATTTCATTCAATGAAGATAGTAGGAATTTTCAATTCATGTTTGTCTCTAGTAGTCAATTATATTTGTTATTGAATGTTTGAATGC
Organism: Warburgia ugandensis; assembly: GCA_035236585.1. Classification (NCBI taxonomy): domain Eukaryota; kingdom Viridiplantae; phylum Streptophyta; class Magnoliopsida; order Canellales; family Canellaceae; genus Warburgia; species Warburgia ugandensis. The sequence continues at coordinate 38,483,347 of CP141136.1, forward strand.
ATTAGAAGTGATTAATTCCATGTTTTTCATGTTCTATGTGATATCCTACCATTTCCCCCATCCTAGCCATTCAATTTTACACTCTTTAATTTGCACCACACCTTACTATTAACATACCCTAGGAAAAATAGGTGAAGACTAATAAAACCAGCCCAAAAATTAAGCAAAAGAGACACTTTTCTCACCTTTGAAAAGACATCTCCTCCATAGGAAGGAGACACCCACTTCCTTTAGCCCACCTTTTTTCTTTTGCTTGCTGTTTTGTTTAGTCTTTGGATGCTGCAACTTCCTTCCATGGTTTGCGCCTCTACCTCAAGTGTTCAACCTATGATTTTAGGGTTTTAATTCATCTTTGAAGGTTGGTTGGCCTTTGCTAGAATGTACTTCTTTCTATGTATGTTTGCCATATTTTCCTTTGTCTTTCCTTAATTTTAAACTAAAAGTCAAGGTGTGTTTTCCCTTGGAGTGACAGCCATGGGAAGTCATCATGAATCTAGTTTTTCCCTTTAGCTTTCATTGCATGTTTGTTGTCTTTCAACACTATTGATTTTCCAAATTTGGATGCTTGAGTTCCATTAGCTAGTTTCCCATTGGATTCTCCCTTGATTTCAATCATACTTGTTTATGAGTGATTTTTGGAGCAATTGAAGAAGAATGTGGCTTTTAATTAAGGAGTGATTGGTATTAAATGAACTTGATTGTAATATCATTTAAAATTTTGATTTGAATTTCATGCATGGAGTATTATGTTGATGAACTCTTTATTTGATTAAATGAAGATAGTAGGAATTTTCAATTCATGTTTGTGCCCAATAATCAATTATATTTGTTATTGAATGTTTGAGTGCATTAGAAGTTATTAACTCCATGTTTTACATGTTGTATGTGATATCCTACTATTTCGCCCATCCTAGCCATTCACTTTTGCACTATTTAATCTACACCACACCTTACTATTAGCTTACCCTAGGAAAAATAGGAGAAGACTAATAAAACCAGCCCACAAATTAAGCAAAAGAGACACTTTTCTCACCATGGAAAAGACATCCCCTCCATAGGAAGGAGACACCCACTTCCTTTAGCCCACCTTCCTTCTTTTGGTCATTGTTTTGTTTAGTCTTTGGATGCTGCAACTTCCTTCCAAGGTTTACGCTTCTACCTCAAGTGTTCGACCTGTGATTTTAGGGTTCTAATTCATCTTTGAAGGTTGTTCAGCCTTTGCTGGAATTTATTTCTTTCCATGTATGTTTGCCATATTTTCCTTTGTCTTTCCTTAATTTTAAACAAAGAGTCAAGGTGTGTTTTCCCATGGAGTGACAGCCAAGGGAAGTCATCATGAATCTAGTTTTTCCCTTTAGCTTTCATTTCATCTTTGTTGTCTTTCAGGACTATTGATTTTTGAGCCTTGGATGCTTGAGTTCCATTAGTTGTGGCCGTAGTTTTCCATTGTATTCTCCCTGGATATCAATCATACTTGTTTAAGAGTGATTTTTGGAGCAATTGAAGAAGAATTTGCCTTTTAATTAAGGAGTGATTGGTATTAAATGAACTTGATTGTAATATCATATAAATGTAAGAGTTGAATTTCATGCTTGGAGTATTATGTTGATGAAATCTTTATTTGATTAATTGAAGATAGTAGGAATTTTCAATTCATGTTTGTGCCCAGAAATCAATTATATTTGTTATTGAATGTTTGAGTGCATTAGAAGTTATTAATTCCATGTTTTACATGTTCTATGTGATATCCTACTATTTCGCCCATCCTAGCCATTCACTTTTGCACTATTTAATCTACACCACACCTTACTATTAGCTTACCCTAGGAAAAATAGGAGAAGACTAATAAAACCAGCCCACAAATTAAGCAAAAGAGACACTTTTCTCACCATGGAAAAGACATCCCCTCCATAGGAAGGAGACACCCACTTCCCTTAGCCCACCTTCCTTCTTTTGCTCATTGTTTTGTTTAGTCTTTGGATGCTGCAACTTCCTTCCAAGGTTTACGCTTCTACCTCATGTGTTTGACCTATGATTTTAGGGTTCTAATTCATCTTTGAAGGTTGGTTAGCCATTATTGGAATTTACTTCTTTCCATGTGTGTCTACCATATTTTCCTTTGTCTTTCCTTAATTTTAATCTAAGATTCAAGGCGTGTTTTCCCTCGGAGTGACAGCCATGGAAAGTCATCATAAATCTAGTTTTTCCCCTTAGCTTTTGTTGCATCTTTGTTGTATTTCAGCACTATTGATTTTCGAGCTTTGGATGCTTGAGTTCCATTAGTTGTGGGTAGAGTTTTGTGTGGGATTCTCCCTTGGATTCAATCATACTTGTTTAAGAGTGATTTTTGGAGCACTTGAAGAAGAATTTGGCTTTTAATTAAGGAATGATTGGTATTAAATGAACATCAATATAATATCATTTAAGTTTAAGATTTGAATTTCACGTGTGGAGTATCATGTTGATGAACTCTTTATTTGATTGAATGAAGACAGTAGGAATTTTCAATTCATGTTTGTATCTAGCAGTCAATTATATTTGATATTGAATGTTTGAATGCATTAGAAGTGATTAATTCCATGTTTTATATGTTCTATGTGATATCCTACTATTTCGCCCATCCTAGCCATCCAATTTTCCACTATTTAATCTACACCACACCTTACTATTAGCTTACCCTAGGAAAATTAGGCGAAGACTAATAAAACCAGCCCAAAAATTAAGCAAAAGAGACACTTTTCTCAGCTTGGAAAAGACATCTCCTCCATAGGAAGGAGACACCCATTTCCTTTAGCCCACTTTTCTTCGTTTGCTTGTTGTTTCATTGAGTCTTTGGATGCTGCAACTTGTTTCCAAGGTTTATGCTTCTACCTCAAGGGTTCGACCTATGATATTAGGGTTCTAATTCATCTTTGAAGGTTGTTCAGCCATTGCTGGAATTTACTTCTTTCCATGAATGTTTGCCATATTTTCCTTTGCTTTCCTTAATTTTAAACTAAGAGTCAAGGTGTGTTTTCCCTTGGAGTGACAGCTATGGGAAGTCATCATGAATCTAGTTTTTCCCTTTAGCTTTCATTTCATCTTTGTTGTCTTTCAGCACTATTGATTTTCCAACTTTGGATGCTTGAGTTCCATTAGTTGTCGCCATAGTTTTCCATTGGATTCTCCCTTGATTTCAATCATACTTGTTTAAGAGTGATTTTTGGAGCAATTAAAGAAGAATTTGGCTTTCAATTATGGAGTGATTGGTATTGAATGAACTTGATTGTAATATCATTTAAATATAATATTTGAATTTCATGCATGGAGTATTATGTTGATGAATTATTTATTTGATTAAATGAAGATAGTAGGAATTTTCAATTGATGTTTGTGCCCAGCAATCAATTATATTTGCTATTGAATATTTGAGTGCATTAGAAGTTATTGATTCCATGTTTTACATGGTGTATGTGATATCCTACTATTTTTGCCCATCCTAGCCATTCAATTTTACACTCTTTAATCTACACCACACCTTACTATTAGCTTGTAATAACCCCAATTTTTGTAATTGATTGAGAAAATCAATAAAGTTTGAGTTTCTGATATTTAGGGCTGAAATATTAGGGTTATTTAAAATATACCTTTTATAAAAGTATAATCAAGTAATAAGACATGTAAAATTAAAATTAAATTTAGTAAACCTTTCAAAATGACTTTAAGCACGACAAATTCTTAATTCGGATGAAAAATCCTTAAGTTTCTTCATTTCTTGGACAAAAGGGTAAAATAGTAATTTTATGCAAAAATCAAAATCTCCCAAAAATCAAAATATGAGACATCAAAATTTAGAATAAATTGAGAAATACGAATCCAATGCCACTAAGTACACTCAAATCCGAGATCATGGGAATAAAACCCAGTATTTTATACATAAATGGCAAAATGATCTTTTTACACCATGTGGGGCCCACAAGGGACCCAAAAACAAATCTTATGAGCAGCCCACGTGAAGTCATGGGTCAACAAACACCAGCTGGACTTGAGGAAGAAAAATGGACCAAAATGCCTATAAATTCAACCCTAAAAATCCTCCAAAAAATGCTCATAAAATCCCCACAAAATTTTCTTCACTCTTCCTAAAAAATTAGACCTAGATCCCTCCCCAAAAACCCAAAATTTCCAAGAGATATCTCTCTTTTCAATTTTTTTTCTTTTTAGAGTGGAACAAGAGACTTAAAATCAATTAGGCACTCTGTTCTAGATCTAATATCATCAATTACACCATCCAAAACTTCCCACCATACCTTAACTACAAAAACCCCAAAGTAATTTCAAGATCCACCAGTTCAAACAACGGGATTTTTGCAGGAAAGGTGGATCTTGGGCCTATCTTCATCAAAAGGGTATTTCTTTTAAATTGGACACATAAACAACATTTCTTCTCCAATCAGGTAGGTGGGAATACTTTCCATACATGTTTACTTATGTTTAATGAAAATTTTATTTTACTATAATTTATTTTGATGATAAAAAAAGTAAAAATAAAGTAATAACAGCACCTTCAATTCAGGTCAATAGAGGACTCAGATGGAAAATCTGACCCTACTAATCAATCTAGAAGGGTCCAAAACCCCTAGGGTACAAATTTCACTAAAATTCATGAAGGTTTAGTTCCTCAATTGAGAAGGGATTGATTGGACGGTCCAAAAGGACTATCTGATCTCCCGATCGGATGGACGATGTGTGAGATGCTGCACGCGCGCCTGCGTAAGTGTGTGCGACATCATCCTGCGTGCGTGGAGCATGTGAGAAGTCGTCCTGCGTGCGTCGGGGGATGTCTTATGCAGGCGCTTTCGCATCTCGTCACAACAGACGCACCGGACAAGAGGGAGCATTCCGCCTGGCTTTCATGCTCCGCCCGAAAGATCTGGGCCGTCCATTCCGGTAGGGCCCCAATCAAATCCAAGCCCTATGAAGGACTGTGAACTTCGAGATCAAATTCCGGAGCCATCTGAACTCCAAATTAAGATTGGAAAGAAGCTATGGAAAGCTTGAAACCTATATTTTCTGATGAAATGATAAAATAGACATAATATTTACTAAAACTTTCTGTATTAAAGAAGCAAGTTTCCAATTACCTAGATATTCAAGATCTAAGATGATTAGATCTTGAAAATATGTTTTACTAATGATATACTATTGAAATAAAGTGATATCTATGGTTTATTTGGACATATCTGAGATATATTGAGGGATCTACCCATTATGGTAGAAAAATCCTAAAAATACAAAGGGACCCACTTGATCAATAATATCAAGTGTGATCAGATCCTTGGGATGGATAAAATGAATGTTGATATAATGAAGGCCAAGAAATCATGGATGGATTATGACAAAAATAGATCAATATGATCTTTGGACCTTAATAAAGAAAATGGCCTAAATATAACTAATACCCTTAATCAAAGGAAAAGATCTAAGACCAAATGGTTGGATCATAAGTAAAGGTTTCTAAAAATGTTAATGTAATTAGTTTCATTTTATATAATAGCATTTTAAATATGATTATGTTATAAAGCATGCTAGTATAACATTTAGACTTTAGCAAGATATGTGATTTCATTGTTACCATAAGGTGCTAGATTTAATAATCTTAGGGGCACTTTAGTATGATTTCATGCCATTCTAACTTAGGACCATGTTAGAATTTCATATAAGTTTATACTATAGTATGAGATTATACCTTATGTCCATGTTAGTTTAAATTGAGTTATTAAGGTATATTAGTTGGAAATCATGTTAGAGTAATTTTAAGTACCTTACCTCATTATCATTAAGTGTTAAATTATGTAGTTTTACGCTTTGAATTTATAATTCATTTATGGTTAAATGTTATTAGTAGATCTACTTGTTATGAGATAAAGAGCATAAAACATCAAAAATGTAATCTAATGAGAAAGTAGAGTTTCATGACATAGATAAGAATGGAGTACTTTGGTCTTAATTAGTAAAGGCTATAGTTAGTAGGACAATATAAGGATTATCAAATCCTTGGCCCAAACTAGGAAAATAATAATAAACCCCATGAATGACATTATAAATATTCATGGACTTAATTAAAATCCATTAGAAAGAGTACTTTGGGTAAACATGCTTATAGGAACCTTATGAAAGGTTGAGCTATGGTCATTCTAGTGAATGATGAACATAGTGGTTAAGGGGTTTATCTAATAGAGCCTCGCTCTTCCCCTACCCTCTGTTGATGTTTGTGAGGTCTAAACGCCTCCTTACACGAGGATTGAAGTAACCACTTTGTGTTCACCCATTCAGCTATGTAATGCCTGAGCAATTTATGCTATTTAACAAAAATGAATTGGACATTCTATAGGAAATGAAAAGTTCCCTTTTTGGAGATAAGGGTATTTTGGTCATTTCACTATTCACCCTGACTAGTCCAAGAAATTTGGTCCTAAGAATAGTACCCTTAGGTGTGTCTCGGAAAAAGGAATGCAATAAGACCAAAATCACCCAAAACGGAGTTAAAATGAGCAAGATATGGCCCTTTGAAGTTCAAGGACAAAAGTGTAAATTAATTCAAACACGGATTTGGCCTGAGAAAAACAGGGACCCATTTTGATATGGGCAACCCTCTTCTTCAACCTCCTAGAGGGTTCCAGAATGGCGGTGTGCAGGGGAGAAACCATCACCATTCTGGAGGTTTCTGCACCGCCATTCCATGGCGGTAAGAACCCCCTCCAGAACCCTCTTCGAGCTCTATAAATAGAGCTCTTGGGTGCCTCCAATGGCAGCCTAAAAGCCTGGGAAAAACCCATTGTGGAGAAGGAAACAAGAGGAGAAAACATGGGAAAAACCCGGCCACGAACCAGGTATGCCCAAAACCCCTCCAAACCCATCTCCCCCTTAGTCTTAGGATGAGTTCCTCCAAGTTTTTGCATGAAAACCCATGCAAAATGGGGCTCTAGAGAGCCACAAAGGACCCAGGGACGGTGCCTGGGTGTACTGGTTCAACAGGGTCAAACTAGGTGCATCTGTGGATGTCCCCGCAAACAAGAAAATGGGCAGAAGGCTCGGTGCGTCTGTGGACGCGCCATGTGGGCCTTCCATGTATTCTGAATACTAAAATGCCCATAACTTGAGTTCTAGGACTCCAATTGAGGCGCGTGAAGGGCGTTGTGTCCGTATTGATGATGGGACACACTCAAACCATAAAATACCTGATCAAAGCCCTATCTAAGGTGAGCATGACCCTTAAACTACGATAGTGGCGCAGGGCCACTAAACCTTTATAAACCTGATGATACCAAGGCCCAGTTAGGACCTTTGGAGACCCATAGGCATGGGAATGAATCCTTAATGCCTAAGTAGTGAGATCAACCATTCTAAAACCTATAGAAATAGGCTAAGCTAACTTTGTTTCCCTAAACCATGTTTAGGAGCGTACGAGGACAAGAGGACTAGCGTGATCAAACTAGGTAGGTGCTCTATCACTGCTAGAGTTTTAAAAAGAGCCCATGATTGTTTTGAGAATGCATGTTTTAAGTATAAGTTATATGACTTGTTTAGCATGACTTAATTTTATAAATGAATTCAACATGCATATGATAAATACATTATGCATAGACATGTTCTGCAAATGATTGCATAAATTTCATGATTTGTGGTTATTGAGTTTTAAAAAATTGCATGTCCTTGAGGGTTACTAAAAGATGCTGGAGTGCCCAAAAGACGCTGGGTAGGCAGTTGTGAGGGCCAGGTAGTTGTGAGGGACCCAAAGAGGACAGGTTTTGAAAAGGAGGTTTTTGCTTGATTGATCGTATATGATTTGGGCTAGTAAGCTCGTGGGCATTATGCCGAAAGGTCTGGGGTGGCCTCCCATTCTCTAGCACTATTAGGTGGAAAGGGTACCACGCCAAAAAGGCATGTCCCTGCTTCGACTGCATGTGGTACAGGGGACTACCACTGGTGTCACGGCACTGGGTCGAAGTGTCATATGCCCCATGGAGGCTATGACCCTATGTCCCCAGGTACCCGGGGACCACACGGCGAGGAGGTAGTGGGCATAGTGGGCCCTATGTTTTGAGGATTTACTCGCATAGCATATGGCATGACATGAGGTTGGTCAACCATACCATATATCCATGAGTTGGACTCAGTTGAGCATCTTATGCATATCAGTATGTTTATGATATCTATGATACTTTCGACTTGGATTATGCGATTCTTTAAGTCGTCAGTATTCTAATTCGACAATGGCTTTTAATATCGATATTGAACATGAGTGTTCAAACATGCACATGGTTTAAAGAACATGTGTTTTAAAGAATTGCATGCATTATAAAACTAGTAGTGATAGACTCCTATTGAGTATAATGTATACTCACCCAATCCTTAACATTTTTTAGGATAGCTCCACACACAAAGTAGAGGACGCCTCAGGAAATGTTAGTCCTAGGAGCAAGAAAAATCAAAAGGAGACAATTATACATGTAAGTAAACACTCTACCCTTTGGACATGTATTTGTATTTATTTATAGTTGGGCTGTGAGCTGTGACTGGATAGACCTAGGAAGACATTTATGATTTCTAAAATTTTCAAAAACTACTTTGGTTGTTGTGAAAGCAAATGACACTTGGGGTTTTCAAAATGAGTTTAAAACAAAAGAGTTTCTTCTCCATTGCATTGTTTTGATAAAATGGTTTTCAAATAGGGATGCATCTTGCCTTATGAATTAGATATTGCATTTAAAAATGCATGGGAAAACCTGGGTCGTCACAGTTGGTATCAGAGCCCAGGTTTTATCCTTTCACAGCCAGTCCAGCATGTCCAAGGGTCATAAACAATAGAGAAAATCAAGAAGAAGTAGTATAAATAGAAGTAGTAGAGATGACTACTTCTATTTGAGGATTACAATATTAATGCTCAAGGCATTTGACGATAAACAAATAAGTGAAAAAGGAGATGGGTCTAGCAAATACTTAGATATTGGATGGCTTAAATCTTATCAATAAGGATTGTTGTGCAATGGTGCAAATAGGGAAACTCATATATAAATTAGATTATGATGAGAATAATGAATGAAGATGTTAGTGAACTTGTTAGTAAATAGTTCTGACTTGTAATAGAGTAATCTCACCAAAGGTGAGAAAATTGAAGAACCTAGATGGCTATCTTACCCTTCTAAAGAATATCAGAATATGAATATGATAGGGATGGAAAAGATGGACTTTGAGAAGATTTTGATGATAATCTAAGAGGGATGAGAACACAAGATGATATTAGGAAAGAGCTGTGACTCGTACTAGAACACAAAGGTATGGATCCTGAAGGACTTAGCTCAATTTTGGATACCTTAATTGGAGTCTTATGAAAAGTGAAGTGAATACGAATATGATAAGGAACTGTATTCACTAGAGTTACTAAAAGACTTTGACGATAATATTAGGGATGATAGATCTATGATAATAGATTGATCCTAACATGAACTTTAAGAAAAGTATAGCATGATCAAAATGTCAATGTCATTATTAAGACATTGTATGAATTTTATTGAGGCTACAGGCAATTGAGGATTTCAATGATCTTAAGACAGTTTAGAATTTCTGGGAAGCATTCAGTTTATCATATCTGTTAATTAAAGGAGTAGATGTAGTATCGATTATATGCAACAAAAGACATTGATCTAGGTAGACAAAAATGAGGATTTTGAAGAAAAGAGAGAAAGAGAAAGAGATGTAACTACTAGTATTCAATGAATATTGAATATTCAAAAGAAGAAGATGATGACTTTATGGAGATACATACAAATTTTTCATCTTGAATCCGATGGGAAGGTCAAATCAATCAAATTTGAAGGAATAATACTAGTTGAGTTGGTGATTTTATTGTAAAAGAGTATAAAAGAAAGAAAGCATATGGGGTTTAAGACTTTGAGTAGAGTATCGAAGTTAAGGACATTATGCTGCCAAAAATTTTCAAAGAAGAATGGTGATCCACTAGAAATGAAATTCTACAAATGGTTTGATATCAATTATTACAATTAGATTCTTATCTAATCCATTAGCTTATGGGGAACACCGATGGATGTAGTCCATAAAAAAGGAAAATTTGGTGATATCCTACCTTACCACTACATGAGTAAATAAAGTATATTGAAAAAGGAATTAAGCTGGGACAGTAACTTGTCCATTTGTCTTTCTTCAGCAAGTAGGGTACCATCAAGGATCGAATTGAGGTCTTGCTATCATAGATTCGGAAGAGCAAATATCTTAAGACCATTATTTAGTCATTACCTTTAGAGTACTGTTGACTAAATAAAGGTATCCCACCCTATTTAATCAAATATGTTAGTAGTCAAAGTTATATACTTAGAGGGATATTATAAGTATTTGGACATGAGTTTTACCTAAAAGAAGTACTTGTTAGACTAAGTCATTTGAGGGTATGAGGTTAGTTGATTAGGCCACATCATGGAGGAGCTACAAGTACAATGAATACAGTAACAACTGTGACAGAAGCAAAAATAAGGAACGATCTCCACCAATGAGACAGATTTTTCCAAACTTGAATAGATACCATGACAAACCATAGAAATCATTGTGGGTCTAAAAGATGCTGCTGACTTGGATTGAAAAGAAAGGCAGATAAGCATTGATCGCTTACCTGAGTGTTTTTCAAATTTGATGAATTAACAGCTTCAGCATAACTTGATGTAATAGCTATTGAACAAGAACTGCTATTATAAGCTAAGTATGAGGAGGCACTTGAAAGATAAAATTTAAGGAATTGAGAAAACCACTACTTATAATGATGATACCCCCTGACAATTAAGACTGAATGGTTGACGATAACGCAGTAATAAAAGATTGAACAACATATTGATATAGGGAATTGAAGGAGAAAAGTTGAGGTGGCTAGTACATTATAAGGTGAGATTTGATGTTACGTTGCCTTTAGACAAAAAGTTAGTTGTTATGCACATATACCAAGTACGAAAAATAAATTGAAGGAATTTCTTGAGGACTAACCTTATTAGATCAAGTATAGAACATTTGGTCTAAAAGGTTATGAAGAAAATCATCAAGCAAAGAAAGGATAAAGAAGATAATGACAAAGGATTCAACCATGACCTAGTAAGGGTACTCGATTATGAATAAGAGACTTTTTACATAAATGGGAACATTGTTGGAAATCCTAATGACAAATTGATGTGAATAGTGAGATAGGCCTTTGGATGAGAACATTTGACCCATGATGATGAATTAACCATAAAACATTTGACATGAGCTTGCATAAACTCTTTAGGGAGAAAAGCATTTGATGGCTTCAACATCTATGAAACTTGATGTACAGTTCGGATGCCCTAATCGTAATATGAGATACTGTTAGTGATGAAGGATGCTACTTGAATTATTTTGTGATAGACAGTTGAAATTCGAAGTTAATCGAGGGTTTGGCTATAGGGCACATGATACCATATTAGCTATTGAAGTATCTTGAGGACAAATATAAAAGATAAGAAGCAAAGTTAGACACAATATAAAGAATATAACTTTTTTTGGACACTTACGAATGACATACAACCAACCATTAAAAGGAGATGTGGATGATGAAGAGATCATTAGATGGAAGACAAGAGGAAAAAGGGATTATCCTATGCTATTCAAAATGAAATAGGAGGAATAAGATCATATGATCTCAAAGAAGTATGAAGTAATTATATATGAGTAGGAGAGTATGGTCATCTAAGGAGACTATCCTATACATGATCAGAAGAATATGAGCATCTAAGGATGGGTAGCTATACGAAATACAGATAGAATCAGTAATGATAAACTGGCACGCATGGGACTATGTATCAGAGTACGTAGAGAAAGCAGCCCATATATAATTAAAGAAAATGGATGAGATATATATTGATGATATATATATATGTGTGTGTAAGGCCTTGTGGAAGGAATTACAACGAGGATAAATTAAGAACGTGCCTAGGATTGGTTACAAGATAGTATGATTAGCATTTTAAGGACAACATTACTCCAAGTATTAATCCAATTAGAGCATTGGATAACGGAATAATGAATTCGTTGACAACAGAAGTATGGGAATGAAGCAAAGGAATTTTCTTAGTTCGAGTTTTAAGGGGGTCCTCAGAAAGAATATGTCTTATCAAGAAGACAGCTGACTTGAAGGTAAGGATTTGTGGAATTTCGAGGATGAAATTCTTTTAAGGGGGTAATAATGTAATGCCCAAGCAATTTATGCTATTTAACAAAAATGAATTGGACATTCTATAGGAAATGAAAAGTTTCCTTTTTGGAGATAAGGGTATTTTGGTCATTTCACCGTTCACCCTGACTAGACCCAGAAATTTGGTCATGACAATAGTACCTTAGGTGCGTCTCAAAAAAGGAATCCAACAAGACCAAAATCACCCAAAACGGAGTTAAAATGAGCAAGATATGATCTTTGAAGTTCAAGGGCAAAAGTGTAAATTAATTCAAAAAAGGATTTGGCCTGAGAAAAGCAGGGACCCGTTTTGATACGGGCACCCCTCTTCTTCAACCTCCTAGAGGGTTCTAGAATGGCAGTGGGCAGGGGAGAAACCACCACCATTCTGGAGGTTTCAGCACCGCCATTCCGTGGCAGTAAGAACCCCCTCAAGAACCCTCTTCGAGCTCTATAAATAGAGCTCTTGGGCGCCTCCAATGGCAACCCAAAAGCCTGGGAAAAACCCATCGTGGAGAAGCAAACAAGAGAAGAAAACGTGGGAAAAACCCAGCCATGAACCAGGTATGCCCAAAACCCCTCCAAATCCATCTCCCCCTTAGTCTTATGATGAATTCCCTCAAGTTTTTGCATGAAAAGCCATGCAAAATGGGGCTCTAGGGATCCACAAAGGACCCAGGGACGGTGCCTGGGCATACTAGTTTGGCAGGGTCGAACCAAGCGTGTTCATGGATGCTCTTGCAAACAAGAAAATGGGCAGAAGGCCCAGTGCGTCTCTGCACGCGCCCTGTGGGCCTTCCATGCATTCTGAATACTAAAATGCCCATAACTTGAGTTCTAGGACTCCGATTGAGGCGCCACGAAAGGCGTTGTGTCCGAATTGATGACATGGACACACCCACACTATAAAATGCCTATTCAAGGACCTATCTAAGGTTTCCATGACCCTTAAACTATGATAGTGGTGCTGGGCCACTAAACCTTTATAAACCTTACAATACCAAGGCCCAGTTAGGACCTTAGGAGACCCATAGGCATGGGAATGAACTCTTAATGCCTAAGTAGTGAGATTAACTACTCTAAAACCTATATAAATAGGCCAAGCTAACCTTTTTTCCCTAAACCATGTTTAGGAGTGTACGAGGCCAAGAGGATTAGCGTGATCAAACCAGGTAGGTGCTCTATCGCTGTTAGACTTTTAAAAAGAGCCTATGATTGTTTTGCGAATGCATGTTTTAAGTATAAGTTATATGACTTGTTTAGCATGACTTAATTTTATAAATGAATTCAGCCTGCATATGATAAATACATTATGCATAGACATGTTTTGCAAACGATTGCATAAATTGCATGATTTGTGATTATTGAGTTTTAAAAAATTGCATGTCCTTCAGGGTTACCAAAAGACGCTGCAGTGCCCAAAAGACGTTGGGTAGGCAGTTGTGAGGGCTAGGTAGTTGTGAGGGACCCAAAGAGGACAGGTTTTGAAAAAGAGGTTTTTGCTTGATTGATCGTATATGATTTGGGCTAGTAAGCTCGTGGGCGCTATGCTGAGAGGTCTGGGGGGGCCTCCCAGCCTCTATCACTATTAGGTGGAAAGGGTAGCATGCCAAAAAGGCATGTCCCTGCTTCGACTGCATGTGGTATAGGGGGCTACCACTGGTGTCACGGCACTGGGTCGAAGTGTCATATGCCCTGTGGAGGCTATGACCCTGTGTCCCCAGGTACCTGGGGACCAGACGGCGAGGAGGTCATGGGCATAGTGGGCCCTATGTTTTGAGGATTTACTTACATAGCATATGGCATGACATGAGGTTGGTCGACCATACCATATATCCATGAGTTGGATTCAGTTGAGCATCTTATGCATATCATTATGTTTATGATATCTATGATACTTTCGACTTAGATTATGTGAATCTTTAAGTCGTCAGTATTCTAATTCGACAATGGCTTTTAATATCGATATTGAACATGAGTGTTCAAACATGCACATGGTTTAAAGAACATATGTTTTAAAACATTGCATGCATTATAAAACTAGTAGTGATAGACTCCTCCTGAGTGTAGTGTATACTCACCCAATCCTTAACATTTTTCAAGACAGCTCCACACACAGAGTAGAAGACGCCTCAGGAAATGTTAGTGCTAGGAGCAAGAAAAATCAAAAGGACACAATTATACATGTAAGTAAACACTCTACCCTTTGGACATGTATTTGTATTTATTTACAGTTGGGCTGTGAGCTGTGGCTCGATAGACCTGGGGAGACATTTATGATTTCTGAAATTTTCAAAAACTACTTTGGTTGTTGCGAGAGCAAATGACACTCAGGGTTTTCAAAATGAGATTAAAACAAAAGATTTTCTATTGCATTGCATTGTTGTTATAAAATGGTTTTCAAATAGAGATGCATCCCGCCTTAGGAATTAGATATTGGATTTAAAAATGCATGGGAAAACCCGGGTCGTCATAAGCTAGTAAGCCTTAACCAATTGGAAATAAGAGGAGCAGTCTAGATTTAGGTTTGAATAAGTTACCTTCAACCAGCACATTAACTGGTTGAATAGTAATAATAAGAGCATAAAAGGTTAGTAAATTACCTAACCCTAATAAAAACAGTAAGTAAGATAAGGATGATCAAGAACAATATGAATAAGAATATTATATTGTACTTAGTATGCATCTTTATTAGTTTGCTTGTTATAGTTCATTAGATTAGATAATCCAAGCCCTTGATCAAAGATGATTCAAGGAAGAAAACCAAGATCATCCTGAATAGGGATGATCCAATAATTGAACTTAGATCAAAGAAGAACTAGATGATAGAAGATCTAGGACCTTGATCTTTATCAACATGTGTAGATTGTCAATCAATGGATCTATGAAAGATCAAGATCAAGGAGATGGACATAGAAAGACTTAGAGATAGAACAATACTTAGATATGAATGATTTAAAGATCATTCGAAATATCAGATCTAGTGATCAATAGGATTGTTCAAAATTTATATATTGACAATATGTATGGATGTACAGATCACATACATCAGTCAGGATCATGGAAGATTGGAGAAAAGAGATCAATCCTTAAAGGTAGGAGGATTTGATGAATACATTTACATGAGATATACATGATTGTACTCATGATCTTATGTTGACAAGAGTAATGTTAATACTTGTATGAAATCTCTTAAAAACCTTGTGATCCAACCAAACACAAATAAGATGGTTAAGGACTAAACTATAAGTGAATAGGGAACTAGAAAATATTTCTACCCTAAGTAAATAGACATATGGTCTGATATATATGAAATCTATTTTACATACAAGCTTGGAGGCTTGTGAGTTTGGTTTACTAGGCATAAGCCTAGGGGAATGCTATTGCTAGAGGAGTTATGAGGGTTTAGCCACCCGCTCCTTAAAATTTGATGATATGATGATACCTTGCCCAAAGAAAGGCTAAAAGTCGGGTGGTGGCAATTATGGGAAGGCCACCACTGTGAAAGTCTTACCCCCCCATACAGATAGTGACATAATATTTTCTACCGTGGTATCAGTGGTGAACAGGGCAGTTATCCGAGCGCGCTAGTACGCGATTTTTAACAAAAATTGAACATTCTATGGGAAATAAACTATGTTAAATGTATTACTTCATTTAAAATAGTAAATGAAGGAATTTGTGAGGAATCTTGGTACCATTAGATTCTACTAGAAAAATGGAATCCAACGCCTCAAAGAACGCTGAAAACGGAGTTCGTATGAATAAGTTACGGCTGTTCAAAGATTAGGGCCATTTCTGTAATTTAAACAAAAAACGAAAAAGATAGAAAATGCAGGGGCCCGTTTTGATAATGGCACCCCATCGTCTTCTTCCTCTAGACTTCTTCAGAAACCCTATTTCCAGAGGTTTTTGCCACCATAGCAAGGCTATAAAAGGCCCTATCTTCCCCCTCTCCAAAACACTATTTTTCTGGCTATTTTGGGACTGGGGTTTCTGGTAAAAATTAGTAACCTATCTCTAGCATTTCCTTGTGATTTTTGGCAATGGCCAGGACCATTAGGCCAGCCATTCACCTTCTTTCTCTTCCCCATTTCTTCCCTTGCATCACCCAAAAAACTGGGCTTTTCCCTTCGTTGAGCTTTCTTGTGGCATGAAGTTTCAGAACCAGAACGGGGCTCCACCACCGGCGATAGGTACTCCCTGGCTGCCCAGGTAAGCCGTCTTTCCCTCTCTCTTGGTTCTTCCTCCATTCAGGCTAGATCCATGCTGGATCTAGCGTTTCCAGCCAATTTTTCTAGCTGGAGAAGACGAAGCTGGTTCCAGCCGGCCCTGTACGAACCAGGCGTACTAGGGACGCCATGCTTCATGTGCGCTTGGGACAAGGTCCCTGGGACAGGTTCTAGGTCTACGACAGTGTGTACACTGTCCCTGGTGCGGCCTTCGGGTGCGCGCACGATGTGGGGCATGGGTCCTAGCTCGACCAAGAAGCACGGGGTGTCCTGGGAGCTGAGACGCGCCATGCTACACCAAAGGTGCATCCGTATGATGCCATCCAGGATGCGTGTCATAGTGCATTGCTTGGGCATGCATGTGCGCTTGCAAAACGCGATCCCTGGCACGACCAATAGGCACGCACACACGAGAAATGGTCGCGGTTCAACAAGGATGCACGGGTGTCCTGGGAACTGGGACACGCAGACCTAATGAGACTATAAAGTTAGGATCAGAGGACAATTTACAGAGTTTAACTATTAAATAGTAGATCCGTATCATAGGATCTACCTTGACAATGAATTAGGCAAGGACCCATGGACCCTAAAAGGCAAATCTAGTGATCTAATTTCTGAAAATAGATCGAAATTGATAAGGACTCCTTACATCCATTCATATCCAAGAGTTTATAAATGAGACCCAAGGACAGGTTGACTGATGAAGGATGCGACTCCAGGAGACTTCGAGGTAGGTGCTCTATCGCTACTAGACTTTCTAAAAGAACCCATGATTGTCTTGAGAATGCATGTTTTAAGTTTAAGATATATGACTTGTTTAGCATGACTTAATCTTATAAATAAATTCAGCATGCATATGACAAATACATTATGCATAGACATGTTTTGCGAACAATTGCATATATTGCATGATTTGTGAGTATTGAGTTCTTGAAAAATTGCATGCCTTTGAGGGTTACCAAAAGACGCTGGAGTGCCCAAAAGACACTGGGTAGGCAGTTGTGAGGGACCCAAAGAGGACATGTTTTGAAAAGAGAGGTTTTTGCTTGTTTTATCTTATATGATTTGGGCTAATAAGCTCGTGGGCACTATGTCGAGAGGTCTGGGGTGGCCTCCAAGCCTCTACGACTATTAGGTGGAATGGGTACCATGCCCAAAAAGGGCATGTCCCTGCTTCGACTACATGTCGTACATGGGGCTACCACTGGTGTCACGGCACTGGGTCGAAGTGTCATATGCCCTGTGGAGGCTATGACCCTGTGTCCTTAGGTACCCGGGGACCACACGACAGCGAGGTTGTGGGCATAGTTTAGCCCTATGGTTTGAGGATTTACTTGCATTGCATATGGCATGACATGAGGTTGGTCGACCATACCATACATCCATGAGTTGGATTCAATTGAGCATCTTATGCATATCATTATGTTTATGATATATATGATACTTTCGACTTGGGTTATGCGATTCTTTAAGTCGTCAGTATTCCAATTCGACAATGGTTTTTAATATCGATATTGACCATGAGTGTTCAAACATGCACATGTTTTAAAGAGCATATGATTTTAAACATAGCATGTATTGTAAAACTAGTAGTGATAGACTCCTACTGAGTATAGTGTATACTCACCCAAATATATATCATTTTTCAGGACAGTTCCACTCACGTGTAGAAGACGCCTCAGGAGATGTTAGTGCTGTGAGCTGTGACTGGATAGACTTGGGAAAACATTTATGATTTCTGAAGTTTTTCAAAAGCTACTTTGGTTGTTGTGAAAACAAATGACACTCAGGGTTTTCAAAATGAGTTTGAAATATAAAGATTTTCTACTGCATTGCATGGTTTTTATAAAATGGTTTTCAAATAGGGATGCATCCCGCCTTAGGAATTAGATATTGCATTTAAAAATGCATGGAAAACCCCAGGTCGTCATAGTTGGTATCAGAGCCCAAGTTTTATCCTTTCACAGCCAGTCCAGCATGTCCAAGGGTCATTGACAATCGGGATAATTAAGAAGAAATAGTAGAAATGACTAGCATATTAATGCTCAAGGCATTTTCACCATAAACAAATAGGTGATAAAGGAGATGGGTCTAACAAATACTTAGATATTGGATGGCTTAAATTTTATCAATAAGGATTGTTGTGCAGTGGTGCAAACAGGGAAACTCATATATAAATTAGATTATGATGAGAATGATGAATGAAGATGTTAGTGAACTTGTTAGTAGATAGTTCTGACCTGTAATAGAGTAATCTCATCAAAGGTGAGAAAATTGAAGAACCTAGATGGCTATCTTACCCTTCTAAAGAATATCAAAATATGAATATGATGGGAGATGGAAAGGACAGACTTTGAGAAGATTTTGATGATAACTTAAGAGGGATGAGAATGCAAGATGATATTAGGAGATAACTGTGACTCATACTAGGTCACAAAGGTATGGATCCTGAAGGACTTAGCTCAATTTTGGATACCTTAATTGGAGTCTTATGAAGAGTGAAGTGCTATCGACTAATAACTACCTGAGTATTATGGAGCAAATCAAAAGATGTATACAAGTGACATATTATGTGATTAAGAGAAACATAACACGAATATGATAGGGAAAAGAATTTGACCAAGTTATCAAAAGATTTTGACAATAATATTAGGGATGATAGATCTGTGAATAATAGATTGATCCTAACATGAACTTATAAGAGAAGTATAGCATGACCAAAAGATCAATGACATTATTAAGACATTATATGAATTTTTTTGAGGCTATAGGCAATTAAGGATTTCGATGATATTAGAAAACTTCAACATTTCTTGGAGGTATTAAATTTCTCCTGTCTGGTAAGAAGATCGAGTATATGCAACAAAGCACATGAAGACATTGATCTAGGAAGACAAAAGTAAGGATTTTGAAGAAAAGAGAGAAAGGGATATAGATGTAACTATAGGTATTCAATAAATATTGAATATTCAAAAGAAGAAGATCATGACTTTATGGAGATACATATAAATCTTTCATCTTGAATCAAGTGAGAATATAAACCAATCAACTTCGAAGGAATGCTGATAGATGAGGTGGTGATCTTATTGTAAAAGAGTATAAAAGAGAGAAAGCATATGGGGTTTAAGACTTTGAGTAGAGTATCGAATTACAGGAGATTATGCAACAAGAAATTTTCGAAGAGGAATGATGACCAACTAGAAATTAAAATTCTACAAATGGTTTGATATCAATTAGATTCTTATCGGATCCATTAGTTTATGGGGAGCACCAATGGATATAATCCATAAAAAAGAAAATTTGGTGATATCCCACCTTGCCAATAAAATATATTGAAAAAGGAATTAAGTCAGGACAGTGACTTGTCCATTTAGCAAGTAGGGCACCATCAAGGATCAAATTGAGGTCTTGCTATCATAGATTGGAAGACCAAAAATCTTAAGACCATTATTTAGTCATTACCTTTAGAGTACTATTGACTAAATAAAGGTATCCCACCCTAATTAATTAAGTATGTTAGTATCTACAAGTTAGTAGTCGAAGTTATATACTCAGAGGGATGTTATAAGTCTTTAGACTTGAGTTTTCCTTGAAAAAAGTACTTGTTAGATTAAGTCAATTGAGGGTATGAGGTTAGTTGATGAGGACAGTTGCAATTGAGATAGGAGCAAAAATAAGAAGTGATCTAAACCAATGTGAAAGATTTTCCAACCTTAATGGCTACCATGACAAGGTGTAGAAATTACTGTGGGTCTGAAAGATGCTGCTAACTTGGATTGAAAAGAAAGGTAGATAAGTACCGATCACTTTAGAGACCCTTGACCTTATGACAAAGATATATCTGGAAAGAGATCAATAGGTAATCAAATAAAGTCTTTCTATATGTCTACGAAAATGTTCCATGCTAACCTGAGTATTTTTCAAATTTGATGATTTAACAGCTTTAGCATAACTTGATGTAGTAGCTATTGAACGAGAACTGCTATTATAAGCTAAGCATGAGGAGGCACTTCAAGGATAAATTTTGAGGAATTGAGAAAATCACTACTTATGAGGATACCTCCTGACAATACAGACTGCATGGTTGACAATAAAGCCTTGATAAAAGATTGCACAATATATTGACATAGGGGATGGAAGGAAAAAAAGGTGAGATGGCTAGCACACTATAAGGAGAAGATTTAATGTTATGTTGCCTTTAGACAAAAAGTTAGTTGTTATGTGCATATACCAAGTACGAAAAATCAATTGAAGGAATTTCCTAAGGACTAACCCTACTAGATTGAGTATAGAACTTTTGGACTAAAAGATTGCAAAGAAAAATCATCAAGCAAGGAAATGATAAAGAAGATAATGACAAAGGATTCAACCATGACCTAAGGGTACTTGGTTATGAATAAGAGACTTTTTGCTTTGCATAAATGGGAACATTGTTGAAAATCCCAATGACAAATTGATGTGAATAGTGAGATAGGCCTCTGTACAAGAACATTTGACCCATGATGATGAATCGACCATTAACATTTGACATGAGTTTGGATAAAATCTTCACGGAGAAAAGCGTTTAATGAATTCAATAATTATGAAACTGGATATAGAGTTAGGAGATTTTACTTTCAGTATATGATAAGGTCCTCGATAGAAGATGCTACGAATTGGCTTTCATGATTCTATTTTGAATGTAACTTTGGTCTAGGAATCAAGTCACATATGGAAAATGACAGACAGTTGAAATTCGAAGTTAATCAAGGGTTTGGCTGTAGAGCACATGATACCATGTCAGTTATTGAAGTATCTTGGGGACAATTATAAAAGATAAGAAGCAAAACACAATAGAAAGAAGTTAATTTTTTGGACTCTTACTAATGACATATAACTAACCATTAGAAGGAGATGTGGATGAAGAGATCACTAGATGAAAGACAAGAAGAAAAAGGGATTATCCTATGATATTCAAAATGAAATAGGAGAAATAAGATCATATGGTCTCAAAGAAGTATGGAGTAATAAAGAAGCATGATCCTATGAGGAGACTATCCTATACATGATAAGAAAAGTATAGGCATCTAAGGATTTCGAGATAGATGAATTACAACTAGAAACCAGTATTGTTAAACTGGCACGTATGGGAGAATGCATCAGAGTACGCGGCGAAAGCGGCCCTTATAAGTAAGGCCCTGTGGAAGGAACAACAAAAATGATAAATTGAGGTTGAGCCTAGATTTGATTCCTAAGGGGAGAATGCATTCACTAAGAAGTTATCTAAGAGACAAAATACGTTGAAGGTGATAATTTATGGAATTTCTAGGACGAAATTCTTTTAAGGGGGTAATAATGTAACGCCCTAGCAATTTACACTATTTTTAACAAAAATTGAACATTCTATGGGAAATAAACTAAGTTAAATGTTTTAATTTATTTAAAATAATAAACAAAGGAATTTGTGAGAAAACTTGGTACCATTAGATTCTACTAGAAAAATGGAATCCAACGCCTCAAAGAACGCCGAAAACGGAGTTCGTATGAAGAAGTTAAGGTTGTTCAAAGGTTAGGGGCATTTTTGTAATTTAAACAAAAAGCAAGGGGCCATTTTGATAACGGCACCCCATAGTCTTCTTCCTCTAGACTTCTCTAGAAACTCTATTTCCAGATGTTTCTGCCACCGCCATAGCAAGGCTATAAAAGGCCCTATCTTCCCCCTCTCCAAAACACAAATTTTCCAGCTATTTTGGGACTAGGGTTTTTAGAAAAAATCGGAGACCCATCTCTAACATTTCCTTATGATTTTCGGCAACAGCCAGGACCATCAGGCCAGCCATTCCCCTTCTTTCTCTTCCCCATTTCTTCCCTAGCATCACCCAAAAAACTGGGTTTTTCCCTTCGTCGAGTTTTCCGGTGGCATGAAGTTTCAGAACCAGAACGGGGCTCTACCACCGGCGATAGGCGCTCCCTGGCTGCTCAGGTAAGCCGTCTTTCCCTCTCTCTTGGTTCTTCCTCCTTTCAGGCTAGATCCATGCGTTTCTAGCCGGAGAAGACGAAGTAGGTTCCAGCCGACCCTGTACGAACCAGGCGTCCCAGGGACGCCATGCTTCACATGCGCTTGGGACAGGGTCCCTGGGACGGGTTCCAGGCGTACGAGAGTGTGTACAGTGTCACTGGTGCGGCCTTTGGGTGCGCGCGCGACGTGGGGCATGGGTCCTGGCTCAACCAGGAAGCACAGGGTGCCCTGAGAGCTAAGACGCGCCATGCTACACCAAAGGTACGTCCATACGATGCCATCCAGGATGTGCATCATAGCGCGTCGCATGGGCATGCACGTGCGCATGCAAAATGTGGTCCCTGGCATAGCCCTTGGGCACGCACTCACAAGAAACGATCGCAGTTCAACCAGGATGCACGGGTGTCCTGGGAACTGGGACACACAGACCTAATGAGACTATAAAGTTAGGATCAGAGGACAATTTACAAAGTTTAACTATTAAATAGTAGATCCATATCATAGGATTTAGCCTGACAATGAATTAGGCAAGGACCCATGGACCCTAAAAGGAAAATCTAGTGATCTAATTTCTAAAAATAGATCAAAATTGATAAGAACTCCTTGTATCCATTCATATCCAGGAGTTTATAAATGAGACCCAAGGACGGGTTGAGTGTTGAAGGACGCAACTCCAGGAGACTTTGAGGTAGGTGCTCTATCGCTACTAAAGTTTTTAAAAGAACCCATAATTGTCTTGAGAATGCATGTTTTAAGTTTAAGTTATATGACTTGTTTAGCATGACTTAATCTTATAAATGAATTCAGCATGCATATGACAAATACATTATGCATAGACATGTTTTACAAACAATTGCATATATTGCATTATTTGTGAGCATTGAGTTCCTGAAAAATTGCATGTCCTTGAGGGTTACCAAAAGATGCTGCAGTGCTCAAAAGACGCTGGGTAGGCAGTTGTGAGGGACTCAAAGAGGACAGGTTTTGAAAAGAGAGGTTTTTGCTTATTTGATCTTATATGATTTGGGCTACTAAGCTCGTGGGTGCTATGCCGAGAGGTCTAGGGTGGCCTCCCAGCCTCTACCACTATTAGGTGGAATGGGTACCACGCCCAAAAAGGGCATGTCCCTACTTCGACTGCATGTGGTACAGGGGGCTACCACTGGTGTCACGGCACTGGGTCGAAGTGTCATATGCCCCTTGGAGGCTATGACCCTGTGTCCCTAGGTACCCGGGGACCACATGGCGGCGATGTCGTCAGCATAGTTGGGCCCTATGGTTTGAGGATTTACTTGCATTGCATATGTCATGACATGAGGTTGGTCGACCATACCATATATCCATGAGTGGGATTCAGTTGAGCATCTTATGCATATCATTATGTTTATGATATATATGATACTTTCGACTTGGGTTATGCGATTCTTTAAGTCGTCAGTATTCCAATTCGACAATGGTTTTTAATATCGATATTGAACATGAGTGTTCAAACATGCACATGTTTTAAAGAGCATATGATTTTAAACATAGCATGCATTGTAAAACTAGTAGTGATAGACTCCTACTGAGTATAGTGTATACTCACCCAAATATATATCATTTTTTAGGATAGTTCCACTCACGTGTAGAAGACGCCACAGGAGATGTTAGTGCTACGAGCAAGTAAATAAAAAAGAGACAATTATACATGTAAGTAAACACTCTACCCTTTGGACATGTATTTGTATTTATTGACAATTGGGTTGTGAGCTATGACTTGGTAGACTTGGCAAAACATTTATGATTTTTGAAGTTTTCTAAAAACTACTTTGGTTGTTGTGAAAGCAAATGACACAGGGTTTTCAAAATGAGTTTAAAATATAAAGATTTTCTACTGCATTGCATTGTTTTTATAAACATGGTTTTCAAATAGGGATGCATCCCGCCTTAGGAATTAGATATTGCATTTAAAAATGCATGAAAAAACCCTGGTCGTCACAAGCGTTCTGCTTGGCTTTCTCATTCTGCCCGAAAGATCTGAGCTGTCCATTCCGGTAGGGCCCAGATCAAATCCAGGCCCTATGAAGGACTATGAACTTCCAGATCAAATTCTGGAGCCATCTGAACTCTAAATTAAGATCGGAAAGAAGCTATGGAAAGCTTGAAACCTATATTTTTTGATAAAATGATAAAATAGACATAATATTTACTAAAACTTTTTGTATTAAAGAAGCAAGTTTCCAATTACCTAGATCTTCAAGATCTGAGATGATTAGATCTTGAAAATATGTTTTGATAATGATATACTATTGAAATAAAGTGATATCTATGGTTTATTTGGACATATCTGAGATATATTAAGGGATCTACCCATTATGGTAGAAAAACCCTAAAAATGCAAAGGGACCCACTTGATCAATAATATCAAGTGTGATCAGATCCATGGGATGGGTAAAATGAATGTTGGTATAATGAAATCCAATAAATCATGGATGGATTGTGACAAAAATGGATCAATATGAGCTTTGGACCTTAATAAAGAAAATCCCCTAAATATAACTAACACCCTTAATCAAAGGAAAAGATCTAAGATCAAATGGTTGGATCATAAGTAAATGTTTCTAAAAATGTTAATGTAATTAGTTTCATTTTATAGAATAGCATTTTAAATATGATTATGTTATAAAGCATGCTAGTATAACATTTAGACTTTAGCAAGATATGTGATTTCATTGTTGTCATAAGATGCTAGATTTAATTATCTTTGGGGCACTTTAGTATGATTTCATGCCATTCTAACTTAGGACCATGCTAGAATTTCAGATGAGTTTATACTATAGTATGAGATTATACCTTATGTCCATGTTAGTTTAAATTGAGCTATTAAGGTATATTAGTTGGAAATCATGTTAGAGTAGTTTTAAGTACCTTGTCTCATTATCATTAAGTGTTAAATTCTGTAGTTTTATGCTTTGAATTTATAATTCACTTATGGTTAAATGTTATTAGTAGATCTACTTGTTATGAGATAAAGAGCATAAAACATCAAAAATGTAATCTAATGAGAAAGTAGAGTTTCATGACACAAATAAGAATGGAGTACTTTGGACTTAATTAGTAAGGGCTATAGTTAGTAGGACAATATAAGGATTATCAAATCCTTGGCCCAAACTAGGAAAAGAATAATAAACCCCATGAATGACATTATAAATATTCATGGACTTAATTAAAATCCATTAGAAAGAGTACTTACGGTAAACATGCTTATAGGAACCTTATGAAAGGTTGAGCTATGGTCATTCTAGTGAATGATGAACATAGTGGTTAAGGGGGTTATCTAATAGAGCCTCGCTCTTCCCTTACCTTCCGTTGACGTTTGTGAGGTCTAAATGCCTCCTTACATGAGGATTGAAGTAACCACTTTGTGTTCAACCATTCCGCTAGTAAGCCTTTGCCAATTGGAAATAAGAGGAGTAGTCTAGATTTAGGCTTGAATAAGTTACCTTCAACCAGCACATTAACTGGTTGAGTAATACTAATAAGAGCATAAAAGGTTAGTAAATTACCTAACCCTAATAAAAATAGTATGTAAGATAAGGATGATCAAACAAGATCCATTAGATCTTGGATGATCAAGAACAATAAGAAATAGAATATTATATTGTACTTAGTATGCATGTTTATTAGTATGCTTGTTATAGTTCATTAGATTAGATAATCCAAACCCTTGATCAAAGTTGATTCAAGGAAGAAGACCAAGATCATCCTCCTTAGGGATGATCCAATAACTGAACTTAGATCAAAGAAGAACTAGATGATGGAAGATCTAGGACCCTGATCTTTATCAACATGTGTAGATTGTAAATCAATGGATCTATGAAAGATCAAGATCAAGGAGATGGACTCACAAAGACTTAGAGATAGAAAAATACTTAGATATGAATGATCCAAAGATCATTCTAAACATTAGATCTAGTGATCAATAGGATTGTTCAAAATTTATATATTGACAATGTGTATGGATGTACAGATCACATACATCAGTTAGGATCATGGAAGATTGGGGAAAAGAGATAAATCCTTAAAGGTAGGAGGATTTGATGAATGCATTTACATGAGATATACATGATTGTACTCATGATCTTATGTTGACAAGAGTAATGTTAATACTTGTATTAAATCTCTTAAAAACCTTGTGATCCAACCAAACACATATAAGATGGTTAAGGACTAAACTATAAGTAAATAGGGAACTAAAAAATATTTCAGCCCTAAGTAAACAGACATATGGTTTGATATATATGAAATCTATTTTACATACAAGCTTGGAGGCTTGTGAGTTTGGTTTAAGGGGCATAAGCCTAGCGGAATGCTATTGCTAGAGGAGTTATGAGGGTTTGGCCACCCGCTCCTTGAAATTTGATGATATGATGATACCTTGCCCAAAGAAAGGCTAAAAGTCAGGTGGTGGCAATTATGGAAAGGCCACCACTGTGAAAGTCTTACCCCCCCATACAGGCAGTGACATAATATTTTCTACGTGGTATCAATGGTGAATAGGGCAGTTATCTGAGTGCGCTAGTACGAATCAGACTGCAGCATAACAACCTTTTGATTATTTTGCATTATGATGCATACGGGAATAGGCATAGTGAAACGCCTTATGTTTTAGCATAATGAAATGCTAGGTAATTGTATATTACCAATATTTCCCACCAATATTTCCTAAGAAGGGAAATTCCCAATATAAGATTAGCTGTAATACTAAATTTTCAAAATGAAGAGAATTGATCAGCTTAGTTGGAAATGATATTTGACTACTTTCACAAATTTAACTGGTTTACCCATGAAGAGTATGTATGTATATAGATATACATAAATTACAAAGTAAAGAGTAGAGACATGAATATGTTGAGGGATAATGGGATTATGAAGTATTGGAATTACATTATCAATTACTATGCTTCTTGAATCCCCTACCAAGCTTTGCTTGCTGAGATATTGTAAATGTTGCAATATCTCAGATACAGGGAAGGAGAGTTAGGAGCTGAAGACGTTGAAAGACTTGAAGAGAATAATCTTCTTCAAGGTATACCCTTGAAGACATGTATTTTTCTTTGTTGAGAGTTTTATTGTATGTTGAGCTTGAGTTTTGGATTATGTAATTTGGACAAGTATTGTAATAGATTTGGTTGTACTGTGAGCCACTAGATGGATCCTGGAATTTAATAAAAGTATATTCCTTCAATGGAATTTTATTTTGTACAGAAATTGTACTTATGTTATGTAAGAAGTGGTGACTTGGGTTTTCAAAATAAGTTCTAAAGAAAAGAATTTCCCCTGCTTTGTTTTGTGAAAATTTTTTACACACTTAAGGGCCTTGCCTTTCAAAATACTTTACAAATCATGTTACAAAAACCCGAGTCATCACATAGCTTACCCTAGGAAAAATAGGAGAAGACTAATAAAACCAGCCCACAAATTAAGCAAAAGAGACACTTTTCTCACCATGGAAAAGACATCCCATCCATAGGAAGGAGACGCCCACTTCCTTTAGCCCACCCACTTCTTTTGCTCATTGTTTTGTTTAGTCTTTGGATGCTGCAACTTCCTTCAAAGGTTTACGCTTCTACCTCAAGTGTTCGACCTATGATTTTAGGGTTCTAATTCATCTTTGAAGGTTGGTTAGCCTTTGCTGGAATTTACTTCTTTCCATGTGTGTTTGCCATATTTTCCTTTGTCTTTCCTTAATTTTAAATTAAGATTCAAGGCGTGTTTTTCCTTGGAGTGACAACCACAGGAAGTTTTCATGAATCTAGTTTTTCCCTTTAGCTTTCATTGCATCTTTGTTGTCTTTCAGCACTATTGATTTTGGAGATTTGGATGCTTGAGTTCCATTAGTTGTGGCCGTAGTTTTCCATTGGATTCTCCCATGATTTCAATCATACTTGTTTAAAAGTGATTTTTGGAGCAATTGAAGAAGAATTTGGCTTTCAATTAAGGAGTGATTGGTATTAAACGAACTTGATTGTAATATCATTTAAATTTAAGATTTGAATTTCATGCACGGAGCATTATGTTGATGAACTCTTTATTTGATTAAATGAAGATAGTAGGAATTTTCAATTCATGTTTGTGCCCAGCAATCAATTATATTTGTTATTGAATGTTTGAGTGCATTAGAAGTTATTAATTCCATGTTTTAGATGTTCTATGTGCTATCCTACAATTTCGCCCATCCTAGCCATTCAATTTTACACTCTTTAATCTACACCACACCTTAGTATTAGCTTACCCTGGGAAAAACAGGTGAAGAGTAATAAAACCAGCCCAAAAATTAAGCAAATGAGACACTTTTCTCACCTTGGAAAAGACATTTCCTCCATAGGACGGAGACACCCACTTCCTTTAGCCCACTTTTCTTCATTTGTTTGTTGTTTTGCTTAGTCTTTGGATGCTGCAACTTCCTTCCAAGGTTTACGCTTCTACCTCAAGTGTTTGACCTATGATTTTAGGGTTCTAATTCATCTTTGAAGGTTGTTCAGCCTTTGTTGGAATTTACTTCTTCCCATGTATGTTTGCCATATTTTCCTTTGTTTTCCCTTAATTTTAACTAAGAGTCAAGGTGTGTTTTCCCTTGGAGTGACATCCATGGGAGGTTGTCATGAATCTAGTTTTTCACTTTAGCTTTCATTTCATCTTTGTTGTCTTTCAGCACTATTGATTTTTGAGCCTTGGATGCTTGAGTTCCATCAGTTGTGACCATAGTTTTCCATTGGATTCTCCCTTGATTTCAATCATACGTGTTTAAGAGTTATTTTTGGAGAAATTGAAGAAGAATTTGGCTTTTAATTAAGGAGTGATTGGTATTAAATGAACTTGATTGTAATATCATATAAATTTACGATTTGAATTTCATGCTTGGAGTATTATGTTGATGAATTCTTTATTTGATTAAATGAAGATAGTAGTAATTTTCAATTCATGTTTGTGCCCAGAAATCAATTGTATTTGTTATTGAATGTTTGAGTGCATTAGAAGTTATTAATTCCATGTTTTACATGTTCTATGTGCTATCCTTGTATTTCACCCATCCTAGCCATTCAATTTTTGACGACCCAAGTTTTCCCATGCATTTTTCAAATGTAATAATTAATGCCTAAGGCAGGATCCCTATTTGATAAACAATGCAATGCAGCAAAAAAATCTTTTTGTTTTAAACTCATTTCGAAAACCCCAAGTGTCATTTGCTTTCACAATAACCAAAGTAGTTTTTTGAAAATTTTTGTACTCATAAATGTCTTCCCAGGTCTATCCAGTCATAGAAATAAATACAGATACATGTCCAAAAGAGTAGAGAGTTTACTTACATTCATACTTATCTCTTCTTCATTACTTGATTGTCATACTAACATGTCCTGATGCTTCTTCTACTCGTGAGTAGAGCTATCCTGAAAAATAATAGAGTTGGGTGAGTATTTTTCATACTCAGTAGGTGATCTGATACTACTATTTTGAAAACACGGTATGTATCATGCATGGTTCCAAGAGCTTTTCATGTAAAACATCAATGATTCCTTTTGTGTAAACATGCATATTAATACATCAAAGTAAGTTCATACAAATTGAAAACATAGGTTTATTGATGTAAGTTCAACCATGGAAATCCTTTATCGAAATCTAGCATTCAATGATATGGATTCGACTACAAATCATAAAGTAGAAATCCGTAGATCCAAGTAATAAAATCTCGGCATATACGGCAAATCCATGAGTCAAATATAATAATCATTATGAAAATCTTAAAATAGTCATTACTCAAACATATGCTAGTATCATGCACATGAGTCTCTCGGCATACATGTCATGCCAATTGGTCACGAGTACTCGTATACGACCATCTCAATGCTATATGCATATCAATCACACTGAAATCATAGGGCCACTATGCTCCTCCGCAGGCTACCTCTTTTGGTGATCTGCCCACTTGGGACTCGAGGTTTTGGTCCCACCACAGGCTACCTCTTTCGGTAATCTGCCCACTTGGAACTCAAGGTTTTATTCCTACTGTAGGCTGCCTCCTTCGACAATCTGCCCACTTGGAACTCAGGGTTTTATTCCCTATGTAGGTTGCCTCATTTAGCGATCTACCCACTATCCCTGCCTCATTCGGCAATCTACCTACTTATCATAGTGCCCATCAGGCTCAATAGCCCAAAAGCATTTATAGATAAAGCCAAAGCTCAATCATCACAAATCATGCAATTTATGCAATCATTTTCAATGTCCTCTTTGGGTACCTTACACTACCTGGCCCTCACAATTGCCTAACCAATGTCTTTTAGGCACACCAGTGTCTTTTGGCACCCCTTGAGGATATGCAGGTATCCAAATGATCCAATCTCAATCTTCATAAATCAGGCAATTTACGCATTTCTTTTCAAGACATGCGAGCAATGCATAAAAATCACTCCATGCTAGTGTCGTGTTTAAAACCATAAAACATGAAGACATGTTTGCATACTAGTATAAAAATATTACTTCTCAACAGCATTCTTCATTCAATGCAAGAGTTTTCAAATATATATATATATATAAGTCATGAAAGCAGGTCCCGCATACTTGTATGAGAATAGCATGATTTAAAACACATGCTCAATACAGTAATAAAAGCATGTAACTATGAAAGTTTGGAATGTATTTAGAAAACAGAGTAGGATCAGATGACCTACAAATCAAGTATATTTGAAAAAGCATGGCAGCATGACTACCTACGAATTAAGTATATTTGGAAAAACATAGCAGCATCAGACAACCTACCTCGAAGTTTCCTGGATTCGCATCCTTCATTACTTGTAATGACTCCATTTTTGTAACATTGAAATCCCAAGTTAGTTATGAAAAGTTCACTTTTTGGAGATAAGGGTATTTTGGTCATTTCATTATTCACCCTGACTGGACCCAAAAATTTGGTCCTGAGAGTAGTATCCTTAGGTGTGTCTCGGGAAAAGGAATCCAACAAGACGATAATCACTCAAAATGGAGTTAAAATGAGCAAGTTATGGCCCTTTGAAGTTCAAGGGCAAAAGTGTAATTTAAATTAAAAATGGATTTGGCCTGAGAAAAGCAGGGACCCGTTTTGATACGGGCATCCCTCTTCTTCCCAAACCTCTTTGATGGTTCTAGAATGGCAGTGTGCAGGGGAGAAACCATTGCCATTCTGGAGGTTTTTCCACCACCATTCCATGGCGGTAAGAACCCCCTCTAGAACCCTCTTCGAGCCCTATAAATAGAGCTCTTGGGCGCCTCCAATGGCAGCCCAAAAGCTTGGGAAAAACCCATCGTGGAGAGGCAAGCAAGAGGAGAAATTGTGGGAAAAACCCAGCCACGAACCAGGTATGCCCAAAACTCCTCCAAACCCATCTCCCCCTTAATCTTACGATGAGTTTCCCCAAGTTTTTGCATGAAAAACCATGCAAAACGGGCCTCTAAGGAGCCACATAGGACCAAGTGACGGTGCCTGGGGTGCACTGGTTTGACAAGGTTGAACCAGGGTGTCCCGAGGATGCCCCGGTCCCCACGGAATGAAAACGTGTCTTGTACGTTGAGGAAACCCGACAGGCGCATCTGTGGACACACTTGTAATTGAGAATGACAGGCGGAAGCCCGATGTGTATGCAGACGCGCACGCTGCTGACACAGGACATGTTAGCGTCCCGGGCTTCCACCTCGTAAGGACCCTCTATGTACACTTGATATTAAATTGCCCATAACTTGAGTTCTAGGGCTCTGATTGAGGCACTGTGAAAGGCGTTGTGTCTGTATCGGCAATGTGGACACACCTGAACCATGAAATACCTGATCAAGGCCATATCTAAGGTAGGCATGACCCTTAAACTATGATAGTGGCGCGGGGCCACTAAACCTTTGTAAACCTGATGATACCAAGGCCCAGTTAGGACCTTAGGACACCCATAGCCATGGGAGTGAACCCTTAATGCCTAAGTAGTGAGATAAACCATTCTAAAACCTATAGAAATAGGCCAATCTAACCTTTTTCCCCTAAACCATGTTCAGGAGCGTACGAGGACAAGGGGGCTAGCGTGACCAAACCAGGTAGGTGCTCTATCGCTACTAGACTTTTAAAAGAAGCCCATGATTGTTTTGAGAAGACATGTTTTAAGTATAAGTTATATGACTTGTTTAGCATGACTTAATTTCATAAATGAATTCAGCATGCATATGACAAATACATTATGCATAGATATGTTTGCAAATGATTGCATATATTGCATGATTTGTGATTATTGAGTCTTGAAAAATTGCATATCCTTGAGGGTTACCAAAAGACGCTGCAGTGCCCAAAAGACTCTGGGTAGGTAGTTGTGAGGGACCCAAAGAGGACAAGTTTTGAAAAAGAGGGTTTTGCTTGTTTGATCGTATATGATTTGGGCTAGTAAGCTCGTGGGCGCTATGCCGAGAGGTCTGGGGTGGCCTCCCAGCCTCTACCACTATTAGGTGGAAAGGGTACCACGCCATAAAGGCATGTCCCTACTTCAACTGCATGTGGTATAGGGGGCTACCACTAGTGTCACGGCACTGGGTCGAAGTGTCATATGCCCCGTGGAGGCTATGACCGCGTGTCTCTAGGTACCCGGGGACCACATGGTGAGGAGGTTGTGGGCATAGTGTTCCCTATGTTTTTGAGGATTTACTTGCATTGCATATGGCATGACATGAGGATGGTCGACCATAACATATATCCATGAGTTGGATTCAGTTGAGCATCTTATGCATATCATTATGTTTATGATATATATGATACTTTCGACTTGGATTATGCGATTCTTTAAGTCGTCAGTATTCTATTTCGATAATGGTTTTTAATATCGATATTGAACATGAGTGTTCAAACATGCACATGTTTTAAAGAGCATATAATTTTAAACATAGCATGCATTGTAAAACTAGTAGTGATGGACTCCTACTGAGTATAGTGTATACTCACCCAAATATATCATTTTTCAGGACAACTACATTCGCGAGTAGAAGACGCCTCAGGAAATGTAAGTGCTACGAGTAAGTAAATCAAAAGAGACAATTATACATGTAAGTAAACCCTCTACCCTTTGGACATGAATTTGTATTTATTTACAATTGGGCTGTGAGCTGTGACTAGATAGACCTGGGAAGACATTTATGATTTCTGAAATTTTCAAACACTACTTTGGTTGTTGTGAAGGCAAATGACACTCGGGGTTTTCAAAATGAGTTTAAAACAAAAAGATTTTCCGCTGCATTGCATTGTTGTTATAAAATGGTTTTCAAATAGGGATGCATCCCGCCTCAGGAATTAGATATTGCATTTAAAAATGCATGGGAAAACCCTGGTCGTCACATTACTCAACCCGACCTTGGGTCTCATTTATAAAATCCTAGTTATGAATGGATAACAAGGAGTCCTTATCAATTTCAATCTATTTAGAAATTACTAGTTAGATCACTAGATCTACCTTTAAGGGTCCATAGGTCCTTGCCTAATACAGTGTCAGGCTAGATCCTATGATATGGATCTCCTATTCAATGGTTAGACTCTATAATTTTGTCCTTTGATCCTCATTTTATAGTCTCATTAGGTCTGCGTCGTTCATACAGACACGATGGTTCTTTCGGATCATCAATCGAAGTCCTATAGCTCCTAAAATTGCATTTTTAGCATTGCACTATCACGGACGAAACAGATTCGTCTATGCGGTCCTACGCGTCACGGTTCCTAAGACTAATAAAACCAGCCCTCAAATTAAGCTAAAGAGACACTTTTCTCACCATGGAAAGGACATCCCCTCCATAGGAAGAAGACACCCACTTCCTTTAGCCCGCCTTCCTTCTTTTGCTCACTGTTTTGTTCAGTGTTTGGATGCTGCAACTTCCTTCCAACGTTTACCCTTCTACCTCAAATGTTCGAGCCATGATTTTAGGGTTCTAATTCATCTTTGAAGGTTGTTCAACCTTTTCTGGAATTTAATTCTTTCCATGTATGTGTGCCATATTTTCCCTTGTCTTTCCTTAATTTTGAACTAAGAGTGAAGGCGTGTTTCCCTTTGGAGTGACAGCCATGGGAAGTCAACATGAATCTAGTTTCTCCCTTTAGCTTTCATTTGATCTTTGTTGTCTTTCAGCACTATTTATTTTTGAGATTTGGATGCTTGAGTTCCATTAGTTGTGGCCATAGTTTCGCATTGAATTCTCCCTTAATTTCAATCATACTTGTTTATGAGTGATTTTTGGAGCAATTGAAGAAGAATTTGGCTTTTCATTAAGGAGTGATTGGTATTAAATGAACTTGATTGTAATATCATTTAAATTTAAGATTTGAATTTCATACATGGAATATTATGTTGATGAACTCTTTATTTGATTAAATGAAAATAGTAGGAATTTTCAATTCAAGTTTGTGCCCACCAATCAATTATATTTGTTATTGAATGTTTGTGTGCATTAGAAGTTATTAATTCCATGTTTTACATGTTCTATGTGCTATCCTACAATGTCGCCCATCCAAGCCATTCAATTTTACACTCTTTACTCTACACCACACCTTACTATTAGCTTACCCTAGGAAAAATAGAGAAGACTAATAAAACAAGCCCTCAAATTAAGCTAAAGAGACACTTTTCTCACCATGGAAAAGACATCCCCTCCATAGGAAGAAGACACCCACTTCCTTTAGCCCGCCTTCCTTCTTTTGCTCACTGTTTTGTTCAGTGTTTGGATGCTGCAACTTCCCTCCAACGTTTACACTTCTACCTCAAATGTTCGAGCCATGATTTTAGGGTTCTAATTCATCTTTGAAGGTTGTTCAACCTTTGCTGGAATTTAATTCTTTCCATGTATGTGTGCCATATTTTCCCTTGTCTTTCCTTAATTTTGAACTAAGAGTGAAGGGGTGTTTCCCTTTGGAGTGACAGCCATGGGAAGTCAACATGAATCTAGTTTCTCCCTTTAGCTTTCATTTGATCTTTGTTGTCTTTCAGCACTATTTAGTTTTGAGATTTGGATGCTTGAGATCCATTAGTTGTGGCCATAGTTTCGCATTGAATTCTCCCTTAATTTCAATCATACTTGTTTATGAGTGATTTTTGGAGCAATTGAAGAAGAATTTGGCTTTTCATTAAGGAGTGATTGGTATTAAATGAACTTGATTGTAATATCATTTAAATTTAAGATTTGAATTTCAAGCATGGAGTATTATGTTGATGAACTCTTTATTTGATTAAATGAAGATAGTAGGAATTTTCAATTCATGTTTGTGCCCACCAATCAATTATATTTGTTATTGAATGTATGAGTGAATTAGAAGTTCTTAATTCCATGTTTTAGATGTTCTATGTGCTATCCTACAATTTCGCCCATCCTAGCCACTCAATTTTACACTCTTTATTCTACACCACACGTTACTATTAGCTTACCCTAGGAAAAATAGGAGAAGACTAATAAAACCAGCCCTCAAATTAAGCTAAAGAGACACTTTTCTCACCATGGAAAAGACATCCCCTCCATAGGAAGAAGGCACCCACTTCCTTTAGGCCACCTTCATTCTTTTGCTCATTGTTTTGTTTAGTCTTTGGATGCTGCTACTTCCTTCCAAGGTTTACTATTCTACGTCAAATGTTCGAGCCATGATTTTAGGGTTCTAATTCATCTTTGAAGTTTGTTCAACCTTTGGTGGAATTTACTTCTTTCCATGTATGTGTGCCATATTTTCCCTTGTCTTTCCTTAATTTTGAACTAAGAGTGAAGGCGTGTTTCCCTTTGGAGTGACAGCCATGGGAAGTCAACATGAATCTAGTTTCTCCCTTTAGCTTTCATTTGATCTTTGTTGTCTTTCAGCACTATTTATTTTTGAGATTTGGATGCTTGAGTTCCATTAGTTGTGGCCATAGTTTCGCATTGAATTCTCCCTTAATTTCAATCATACTTGTTTATGAGTGATTTTTGGAGCAATTGAAGAAGAATTTCGCTTTTCATTAAGGAGTGATTGGTATTAAATGAACTTGATTGTAATATCATTTAAATTTAAAATTTGAATTTCATGCATGGAGTATTATGTTAATGAACTCTTTATTTGATTAAATGAAGATAGTAGGAATTTTCAATTCATGTTTGTGCCCACTAATCAATTATATTTGTTATTGAATGTTTGAGTGCATTAGATGTTCTATGTGCTATCGTACAATTTCGCCCATCCTAGCCCTTCAATTGTACACTATTTATTCTACACCACACCTTACTATTAGCTTACCCTAGGAAAAATAGGAGAAGACTAATAAAACCAGCCCTCAAATTAAGCTAAAGAGACACTTTTCTCACCATGGAAAAGACATTCCCTCCATAGGAAGAAGACACCCACTTCCTTTAGCCCACCTTCATTCTTTTGCTCATTGTTTTGTTTAGTCTTTGGATGCTGCTACTTCCTTCCAAGGTTTACTATTCTACCTCAAATGTTCGAGCCATGATTTTAGGGTTCTAATTCATCTTTGAAGGTTGTTCAACCTTTGGTGGAATTTACTTCTTTCCATGTATGTGTGCCATATTTTCCCTTGTCTTTCCTTAATTTTGAACTAAGAGTGAAGGCGTGTTTCCCTTTGGAGTGACAGCCATGGGAAGTCAACATGAATCTAGTTTCTCCCTTTAGCTTTCATTTGATCTTTGTTGTCTTTCAGCACTATTTATTTTTGAGATTTGGATGCTTGAGTTCCATTAGTTGTGGCCATAGTTTCGCATTGAATTCTCCCTTAATTTCAATCATACTTGTTTATGAGTGATTTTTGGAGCAATTGAAGAAGAATTTCGCTTTTCATTAAGGAGTGATTGGTATTAAATGAACTTGATTGTAATATCATTTAAATTTAAAATTTGAATTTCATGCATGGAGTATTATGTTAATGAACTCTTTATTTGATTAAATGAAGATAGTAGGAATTTTCAATTCATGTTTGTGCCCACTAATCAATTATATTTGTTATTGAATGTTTGAGTGCATTAGATGTTCTATGTGCTATCGTACAATTTCGCCCATCCTAGCCCTTCAATTGTACACTATTTAGTCTACACCACACCTTACTATTAGCTTACCCTAGGAAAATCAGGTGAAGACTAATAAAACCAGCCCAAAAATTAAGCAAAAGAGACACTTTTCTCACCTTGGAAAAGACATCTCCTCCATAGGAAGGAGACACCCACATCCTTTAGCCCACTTTTCTTCGTTCGCTTGTTGTTTTGTTTAGTCTTTGGATGCTGCAACTTCCTTCCAAGGTTTATGCTTCCACCTCAAGTGTTTGACCTATGATTTTAAGGTTCTAATTCATCTTTGAAGGTTGTTCAGCCTTTGCTGGAATTTACTTCTTTCCATGTATTTTTGCCATATTTTCCTTTGTCTTTCCTTAATTTTAGACTAAGAGTCAAGGCGTGTTTTCCCTTGGACTGACAGCCATGGGAAGTCATTAGGAATCTAGTTTTTCCCATTAACTTTCATTTCATCTTTGTTGTCTTTCAGCACTATTGATTTTTGAGATTTGGATGCTTGAGTTCCATTAGTTGTGGCCATATTTTCCATTGGATTCTCCCTTGATTTCAATCATACTTGTTTAAGAGTGATTTTTGGAGCAATTGAAGTAGAATTTGGCTTTTAATTCAGGAGTGATTGGTATTAAATGAACTTGATTGTAATATCACTTGAATTTAAGATTTGAATTTCACGTATGGAGCATCATGTTGATGAAATCTTTATTTGATTCAATGAAGATAGTAGGAATTTTCAATTCATGTTTGTGTCCACCAGTCAATTATATTTGATATTGAATGTTTGAATGCTTTAGAAGTGATTAATTCCATGTTTTACATGTTCTATGTGATATCCTACAATTTCTCCCATCCTAGCCCTTCAATTGTACACTATTTAGTCTACACCACACCTTACTATTAGCTTACCCTAGGAAAATCAGGTGAAGACTAATAAAACCAGCCCAAAAATTAAGCAAAAGAGACACTTTTCTCACCTTGGAAAAGACATCTCCTCCATAGGAAGGAGACACCCACATCCTTTAGCCCACTTTTCTTCGTTCGCTTGTTGTTTTGTTTAGTCTTTGGATGCTGCAACTTCCTTCCAAGGTTTATGCTTCCACCTCAAGTGTTTGACTTATGATTTTAAGGTTCTAATTCATCTTTGAGGGTTGTTCAACCTTTGCTGGAATTTACTTCTTCCCATGTATTTTTGCCATATTTTCCTTTGTCTTTCCCTAATTTTAGACTAAGAGTCAAGGCGTGTTTTCCCTTGGAGTGACAGCCATGGGAAGTCATCAGCAATCTAGTTTTTCCCATTAACTTTCATTTCATGTTTGTTATCTTTCAGCACTATTGATTTTTGAGATTTGGATGCTTGAGTTCCATTAGTTGTGGCCATATTTTCCATTGGATTCTCCCTTGATTTCAATCATACTTGTTTAAGAGTGATTTTTGGAGCAATTGAAGTAGAATTTGGCTTTTAATTCAGGAGTGATTGGTATTAAATGAACTTGATTGTAATATCACTTGAATTTAAGATTTGAATTTCACGTATGGAGCATGATGTTGATGAAATCTTTATTTGATTCAATGAAGATAGTAGGAATTTTCAATTCATGTTTGTGTCCACCAGTCAATTATATTTGATATTGAATGTTTGAATGCTTTAGAAGTGATTAATTCCATGTTTTACATGTTCTATGTGATATCCTACTCTTTCACCCATCCTAGCCCTTCAATTTTACACTGTTTAGTCTACACCACACCTTACTATTAGCTTACCCTAGGAAAATTAGGTGAAGACTAATAAAACCAGCCCAAAAATTAAGCAAAAGAGACACTTTTCTCACCTTGGAAAAGACATCTCCTCCATAGGACAGAGACACCCACTTCCTTTAGCCCACTTTTCTTCGTTCGCTTGTTGTTTTGCTTAGTCTTTGGATGCTACAACTTCCTTCCATGGTTTACGCTTCCACCACAAGTGTTCGACCTACGATTTTCGGGCTCTAATTCATCCTTGAAGGTTATTCAGCCTTTGCTGGAATTTACTTCTTTCCATGTGTGTTTTCCATATTTTCCTTTGTCTTTCCTTAATTTTAAACTAAGATTCAAGGCGTGTTTTCCCTTGGAGTGACAGCCACGGGAAATCATCATAAATGTAGTTTTTCCCTTTAGCTTTCATTGCATCTTTGTTGTCTTTCAGCACTATTGGTTTTCGAGCTTTGGATGGTTGAGTTCCATTAGTTGCGGCTGTAGTTTCGCATTGGATTCTCCCTTGATTTCAATCATACTTGTTTATCAGTTATTTTTGGAGCAATTGAAGAAGAATTTGGCTTTTAATTCAGGAGTGATTGGTATTAAATGAACTTGATTGTAATATCACTTGAATTTAAGATTTGAATTTCACGTATGGAGCATCATGTTGATGAAATCTTTATTTGATTCAATGAAGATAGTAGGAATTTTCAATTCATGTTTGTGTCCACCAGTCAATTATATTTGATACTGAATGTTTGAATGCTTTAGAAGTGATTAATTCCATGTTTTACATGTTCTCTGTGATATCCTACTATTTCACCTATCCTAGCCCTTCAATTGTACACTGTTTAGTCTACACCACACCTTACTATTAGCTTACCCTAGGAAAATTAGGTGAAGACTAATAAAACCAGCCCAAAAATTAAGCAAAAGAGACACTTTTCTCACCTTGGAAAAGACATCTCCTCCATAGGACAGAGACACCCACTTCCTTTAGCCCACTTTTCTTCGTTCGCTTGTTGTTTTGTTTAGTCTTTGGATGCTACAACTTCCTTCCATGGTTTACGCTTCCACCTCAAGTGTTTGACCTAGGATTTTTTGGTTTTAATTCATCTTTGAAGGTTGGTTACCCTTTGCTGGAATTTACTTCTTTCCATGTTTCGTAGCCCTATTTTCCTTCGTCTTTCCTTGATTTTAAACTAAGATTCAAGGCTTGTTTTCCCTTGGAGTAACAGCCATGGGAAGTCATTAGGAATCTAGTTTTTCCCATTAACTTTCATTTCATCTTTGTTGTCTTTCAGCACTATTGATTTTTGAGATTTGGATGCTTGAGTTCCATTAGTTGTGGCTGTAGTTTTGCATTGGATTCTCCCTTGATTTCAATCATACTTGTTTAAGAGTGATTTTTGGAGCAATTGAAGTAGAATTTGGCTTTTAATTCAGGAGTGATTGGTATTAAATGAACTTGATTGTAATATCACTTGAATTTAAGATTTGAATTTCACGTATGGAGCATCATGTTGATGAAATCTTTATTTGATTCAATGAAGATAGTAGGAATTTTCACTTCATGTTTTTTGTCCATCAGTCAATTATATTTGATATTGAATGTTTGAATGCTTTAGAAGTGATTAATTCCATGTTTTACATGTTCTATGTGATATCCTACTATTTCACCCATCCTAGCCCTTCAATTTTACACTGTTTAGTCTACACCACATCTTACTATTAGCTTACCCTAGGAAAATTAGGTGAAGACTAATAAAACCAGCCCAAAAATTAAGCAAAAGAGACACTTTTCTCACCTTGGAAAAGACATCTCCTCCATAGGAAGGAGACACCCACTTCCTTTAGCCCACTTTTCTTCGTTCGCTTGTTGTTTTGCTTAGTCTTTGGTTGCTACAACTTCCTTCCATGGTTTACGCTTCCACCTCAAGTGTTCGACCTATGATTTTAGGGCTCTAATTCATCTTTGAAGGTTATTCAGCCTTTGCTGGAATTTACTTCTTTCCATGTGTGTTTTCCATATTTTCCTTTGTCTTTCCTTAATTTTAAACTAAGATTCAAGGCGTGTTTTCCCTTGGAGTGTCAGCCAGGGGAAGTCATCATGAATCTAGTTTTTCCCTTTTGCTTTCATTTCACCTTTGTTGTCTTTCAACACTATTGATTTTCGAGTTTGGATGCTTGAGTTCCATTGGTTGTGGCTGTAGTTTTGCATTGGATTCTGCCTTGATTTCAATCATACTTGTTTATGAGTGATTTTTGGAGCAATTGAAGAAGAATTTGGCTTTTAATTCAGGAGTGATTGGTATTAAATGAACTTGATTGTAATATCACTTGAATTTAAGATTTGAATTTCACGTATGGAGTATCATGTTGATGAAATCTTTATTTGATTCAATGAAGATAGTAGGAATTTTCAATTCATGTTTGTGTCCACCAGTCAATTATATTTGATATTGAATGTTTGAATGCTTTAGAAGTGATTAATTCCATGTTTTACATGTTCTATGTGATATCCTACTCTTTCACCCATCCTAGCCCTTCAATTTTACACTGTTTAGTCTACACCACACCTTACTATTAGCTTACCCTAGGAAAATTAGGTGAAGACTAATAAAACCAGCCCAAAAATTAAGCAAAAGAGACACTTTTCTCACCTTGGAAAAGACATCTCCTCCATAGGACAGAGACACCCACTTCCTTTAGCCCACTTTTCTTCGTTCGCTTGTTGTTTTGCTTAGTCTTTGGATGCTACAACTTCCTTCCATGGTTTACGCTTCCACCACAAGTGTTCGACCTACGATTTTCGGGCTCTAATTCATCCTTGAAGGTTATTCAGCCTTTGCTGGAATTTACTTCTTTCCATGTGTGTTTTCCATATTTTCCTTTGTCTTTCCTTAATTTTAAACTAAGATTCAAGGCGTGTTTTCCCTTGGAGTGACAGCCACGGGAAATCATCATAAATGTAGTTTTTCCCTTTAGCTTTCATTGCATCTTTGTTGTCTTTCAGCACTATTGGTTTTCGAGCTTTGGATGGTTGAGTTCCATTAGTTGCGGCTGTAGTTTCGCATTGGATTCTCCCTTGATTTCAATCGTACTTGTTTATCAGTTATTTTTGGAGCAATTGAAGAAGAATTTGGCTTTTAATTCAGGAGTGATTGGTATTAAATGAACTTGATTGTAATATCACTTGAATTTAAGATTTGAATTTCACGTATGGAGCATCATGTTGATGAAATCTTTATTTGATTCAATGAAGATAGTAGGAATTTTCAATTCATGTTTGTGTCCACCAGTCAATTATATTTGATATTGAATGTTTGAATGCTTTAGAAGTGATTAATTCCATGTTTTACATGTTCTATGTGATATCCTACTCTTTCACCCATCCTAGCCCTTCAATTTTACACTCTTTATTCTACACCACACCTTACTATTAGCTTACCCTAGGAAAATTAGGTGAAGACTAATAAAACCAGCCCAAAAATTAAGCAAAAGAGACACTTTTCTCACCTTGGAAAAGACATCTCCTCCATAGGACAGAGACACCCACTTCCTTAAGCCCACTGTTCTTCGTTTGTTTGTTGTTTTGCTTAGTCTTTGGATGCTACAACTTCCTTCCATGGTTTATGCTTCCACCTCAAGTGTTTGACCTATGATTTTAAGGTTCTAATTCATCTTTGAAGGTTATTCAGGCTTTGCTGGAATTTACTTCTTTCCATGTGTGTTTTCCATATTTTCCTTTGTCTTTCCTTAATTTTAAACTAAGATTCAAGGCGTGTTTTCCCTTGGAGTGACATCCATGGGAATTCTTCTTGAATCTAGTTTTTCCCTTTAACTTTCATTTCACCTTTGTTGTCTTTCAGCACTATTGATTTTTGAGATTTGGATGCTTGAGTTCCATTAGTTGTGGCTGTAGTTTTCCATTGGATTCTGCCTTGATTTCAATCATACTTGTTTATGAGTGATTTTTGGAGCAATTGAAGAAGAATTTGGCTTTTAATTCAGTAGTGATTGGTATTAAATGAACTTGATTGTAATATCACTTGAATTTAAGATTTGAATTTCACGTATGGAGTATCATGTTGATGAAATCTTTATTTGATTAAATGAAGATAGTAGGAATTTTCAATTCATGTTTGTGTCCACTAGTCAATTATATTTGATATTGAATGTTTGAATGCTTTAGAAGTGATTAATTCCATGTTTTACATGTTCTATGTGATATCCTACTCTTTCACCCATCCTAGCCCTTCAATTTTACACTGTTTAGTCTACACCACACCTTACTATTAGCTTACCCTAGGAAAATTAGGTGAAGACTAATAAAACCTGCCCAAAAATTAAGCAAAAGAGACACTTTTCTCACCTTGGAAAAGACATCTCCTCC
Organism: Warburgia ugandensis; assembly: GCA_035236585.1. Taxonomy (NCBI): domain Eukaryota; kingdom Viridiplantae; phylum Streptophyta; class Magnoliopsida; order Canellales; family Canellaceae; genus Warburgia; species Warburgia ugandensis. The sequence continues at coordinate 38,527,002 of CP141136.1, forward strand.
ATAGGAAGGAGACAGCCACTTCCTTTAGCCCAATTTTCTTCATTTGTTTGTTGTTTTGCTTAGTCTTTGCATGCTACCACTTCCTTCCATGGTTTACGCTTCCACCTCAAGTGTTCGACCTATGATTTTAGGGCTCTAATTCATCTTTGAAGGTTATTCAGCCTTTGCTGGAATTTACTTCTTTCCATGTATGTTTTCCATATTTTCCTTTGTCTTTCCTTAATTTTAAACTAAGATTCATGGCGTGTTATCCCTTCCAGTGACGGCCAGGGGAAGTCATCATGAATCTAGTTTTTCCCTTTTGCTTTCATTTCACCTTTGTTGTCTTTCAACACTATTGATTTTCGAGTTTGGATGCTTGAGTTCCATTGGTTGTGGCTGTAGTTTTGCATTGGATTCTGCCTTGATTTCAATCATACTTGTTTATGAGTGATTTTTGGAGCAATTGAAGAAGAATTTGGCTTTTAATTCAGGAGTGATTGGTATTAAATGAACTTGATTGTAATATCACTTGAATTTAAGATTTGAATTTCACGTATGGAGTATCATGTTGATGAAATCTTTATTTGATTCAATGAAGATAGTAGGAATTTTCAATTCATGTTTGTGTCCACCAGTCAATTATATTTGATATTGAATGTTTGAATGCTTTAGAAGTGATTAATTCCATGTTTTACATGTTCTATGTGATATCCTACTATTTCACCCATCCTAGCACTTCAATTTTACACTGTTTAGTCTACACCACACCTTACTATTAGCTTACCCTAGGAAAATTAGGTGAAGTCCAATAAAACCAGCCCAAAAATTAAGCAAAAGAGACACTTTTCTCACCTTGGAAAAGACATCTCCTCCATAGGAAGGAGACACCCACTTCCTTTAGCCCACTTTTCTTCGTTCGCTTGTTGTTTTGCTTAGTCTTTGGATGCTACAACTTCCTTCCATGGTTTACGCTTCCACCACAAGTGTTCGACCAATGATTTTAGGGCTCTAATTCATCTTTGAAGGTTATTCAGCCTTTGCTGGAATTTACTTCTTTCCATGTGTGTTTTCCATATTTTCCTTTGTCTTTCCTTAATTTTAAACTAAGATTCAAGGCGTGTTATCCCTTGGAGTGACAGCCACGGGAAATCATCATAAATGTAGTTTTTCCCTTTAGCTTTCATTTCATCTTTGTTGTCTTTCAGCACTATTGGTTTTCGAGTTTTGGATGGTTGAGTTCCATTAGTTGCGACTGTAGTTTCGCATTGGATTCTCCCTTGATTTCAATCATACTTGTTTATCAGTTATTTTTGGAGCAATTGAAGAAGAATTTGGCTTTTAATTCAGGAGTGATTGGTATTAAATGAACTTGATTGTAATATCACTTGAATTTAAGATTTGAATTTCACGTATGGAGCATCATGTTGATGAAATCTTTATTTGATTCAATGAAGATAGTAGGAATTTTCAATTCATGTTTGTGTCCACCAGTCAATTATATTTGATATTGAATGTTTGAATGCTTTAGAAGTGATTAATTCCATGTTTTACATGTTCTATGTGATATCCTACTATTTCACCCATCCTAGCCCTTCAATTGTACACTGTTTAGTCTACACCACACCTTTCTATTAGCTTACCCTTGGAAAATTAGGTGAAGACTAATAAAACCAGCCCAAAAATTAAGCAAAAGAGACACTTTTCTCACCTTGGAAAAGACATCTCCTCCATAGGACAGAGACACCCACTTCCTTTAGCCCACTTTTCTTCGTTCGCTTGTTGTTTTGCTTAGTCTTTGGATGCTACAACTTCCTTCCAAGGTTTATGCTTCCACCTCAAGTGTTTGACCTATGATTTTAAGGTTCTAATTCATCTTTGAAGGTTGTTCAGCCTTTGATGGAATTTACTTCTTCCCATGTATTTTTGCCATATTTTCCTTTGTCTTTCCCTAATTTTAGACTAAGATTCAAGGCGTGTTTTCCCTTGGAGTGACAGCCATGGGAAGTCATCATGAATCTAGTTTTTCCCATTAACTTTCATTTCATCTTTGTTGTCTTTCAGCACTATTGATTTTTGAGATTTGGATGCTTGAGTTCCATTAGTTGTGGCCATATTTTCCATTGGATTCTCCCTTGATTTCAATCATACTTGTTTAAGAGTGATTTTTGGAGCAATTGAGGAAGAATTTGGCTTTTAATTCAGGAGTGATTGGTATTAAATGAACTTGATTGTAATATCACTTGAATTTAAGATTTGAATTTCACGTATGGAGCATCATGTTGATGAAATCTTTATTTGATTCAATGAAGATAGTAGGAATTTTCAATTCATGTTTGTGTCCATCAGTCAATTATATTTTATATTGAATGTTTGAATGCATTAGAAGTGATTAATTCCATGGTTTACATGTTCTATGTGATATCCTACTATTTCACCCATCCTAGCCATTCATTTTGATACTCTTTAATCCCCACCACACCTTACTATTAGCTGGCCCTAGGAAAAATAGGTGAAGACTAATAAAACTAGCCCAAAAATTAAGCATATTAGACACTTTTCTCACCTTGGAAAAGTCATCTCCTCCATCGTAAGGAGACAGCCACTTCCTTTAGCCCACTTTTCTTCATTTGTTTGTTGTTTTGCTTAGTCTTTGGATGCTACCACTTCCTTCCATGGTTTACGCTTCCACCTCAAGTGTTCGACCTATGATTTTAGGGCTCTAATTCATCTTTGAAGGTTATTCAGCCTTTGCTGGAATTTACTTCTTTCCATGTGTGTTTTCCATATTTTCCTTTGTCTTTCCTTAATTTTAAACTATGATTCATGGCGTGTTATCCCTTCCAATGACGGCCAGGGGAAGTCATCATGAATCTAGTTTTTCCCTTTTGCTTTCATTTCACCTTTGTTGTCTTTCAACACTATTGGTTTTCGAGCTTTGGATGGTTGAGTTCCATTAGTTGCGGCTGTAGTTTCGCATTGGATTCTCCCTTGATTTCAATCGTACTTGTTTATCAGTTATTTTTGGAGCAATTGAAGAAGAATTTGGCTTTTAATTCAGGAGTGATTGGTATTAAATGAACTTGATTGTAATATCACTTGAATTTAAGATTTGAATTTCACGTATGGAGCATCATGTTGATGAAATCTTTATTTGATTCAATGAAGATAGTAGGAATTTTCAATTCATGTTTGTGTGCACCAGTCAATTATATTTGATACTGAATGTTTGAATGCTTTAGAAGTGATTAATTCCATGTTTTACATGTTCTCTGTGATATCCTACTATTTCACCTATCCTAGCCCTTCAATTGTACACTGTTTAGTCTACACCACACCTTACTATTAGCTAACCCTAGGAAAATTAGGTGAAGACTAATAAAACCAGCCCAAAAATTAAGCAAAAGAGACACTTTTCTCACCTTGGAAAAGACATCTCCTCCATAGGAAGGAGACACCCACATCCTTAAGCCCACTGTTCTTCGTTCGCTTGTAGTTTTGTTTAGTCTTTGGATGCTGCAACTTCCTTCCAAGGTTTATGCTTCCACCTCAAGTGTTTGACTTATGATTTTAAGGTTCTAATTCATCTTTGATGGTTGTTCAGCCTTTGCTGGAATTTACTTCTTCCCATGTATTTTTGCCATATTTTCCTTTGTCTTTCCCTAATTTTAGACTAAGAGTCAAGGCGTGTTTTCCCTTGGAGTGACAGCCATGGGAAGTCATCAGCAATCTAGTTTTTCCTATTAACTTTCATTTCATCTTTGTTGTCTTTCAGCACTATTGATTTTTGAGATTTGGATGCTTGAGTTCCATTAGTTGTGGCCATATTTTCCATTGGATTCTCCCTTGATTTCAATCATACTTGTTTAAGAGTGATTTTTGGAGCAATTGAAGAAGAATTTGGCTTTGAATTCAGGAGTGATAGGTATTAAATGAACTTGATTGTAATATCACTTGAATTTAAGATTTGAATTTCACGTATGGAGCATGATGTTGATGAAATCTTTATTTGATTCAATAAAGATAGTAGGAATTTTCACTTCATGTTTTTTGTCCATCAGTCAATTATATTTTATATTGAATGTTTCAATGCATTAGAAGTGATTAATTCCATGGTTTACATGTTCTATGTGATATCCTACTATTTCGCCCATCGTAGCCATTCAATTTTACACTCTTTAATCTACACTAGACCTTACTATTAGCTGGCCCTAGCAAAAATAGGTGAAGACTAATAAAACTAGCCCAAAAATTAAGCAAATTAGACACTTTTCTCACCTTGGAAAAGTCATCTCCTCCATCGTAAGGAGACAGCCACTTCCTTTAGCCCACTTTTCTTCATTTGTTTGTTGTTTTGCTTAGTCTTTGGATGCTACCACTTCCTTCCATGGTTTACGCTTCCACCTCAAGTGTTCGACCTATGATTTTAGGGCTCTAATTCATCTTTGAAGGTTATTCAGCCTTTGCTGGAATTTACTTCTTTCCATGTATGTTTTCCATATTTTCCTTTGTCTTTCCTTAATTTTAAACTAAGATTCATGGCGTGTTATCCCTTCCAGTGACGGCCAGGGGAAGTCATCATGAATCTAGTTTTTCCCTTTTGCTTTCATTTCATCTTTGTTGCCTTTCAACACTATTGATTTTCGAGCTTTGGATGCTTGAGTTCCATTGGTTGTGGCTGTAGTTTTGCATTGGATTCTGCCTTGATTTCAATCATACTTGTTTATGAGTCATTTTTGGAGCAATTGAAGAAGAATTTGGCTTTTAATTCAGGAGTGATTGGTATTAAATGAACTTGATTGTAATATCACTTGAATTTAAGATTTGAATTTCACGTATGGAGCATCATGTTGATGAAATCTTTATTTGATTCAATGAAGATAGTTGCAATTTTCAATTCAAGTTTGTGTCCACCTGTCAATTATATTTGATACTGAATGTTTGAATGCTTTAGAAGTGATTAATTCCATGTTTTACATGTTCTCTGTGATATCCTACTATTTCACCCATCCTAGCCCTTCAATTGTACACTGTTTAGTCTACACCACACCTTACTATTAGCTTACCCTGGGAAAATTAGGTGAAGACTAATAAAACCAGCCCAAAAATTAAGCAAAAGAGACACTTTTCTCACCTTGGAAAAGACATCTCCTCCATAGGAAGGAGACACCCACATCCTTTAGCCCACTTTTCTTCGTTCGCTTGTTGTTTTGTTTAGTCTTTGGATGCTGCAACTTCCTTCCAAGGTTTATGCTTCCACCTCAAGTGTTTGACCTATGATTTTAAGGTTCTAATTCATCTTTGAAGGTTGTTCAGCCTTTGCTGGAATTTACTTCTTTCCATGTATTTTTTCCATATTTTCCTTTGTCTTTCCTTAATTTTAGACTAAGAGTCAAGGCGTGTTTTCCCTTGGAGTGACAGCCTTGGGAATTGATCAAGAATCTAGTTTTTCCCATTAACTTTCATTTCATGTTTGTTATCTTTCAGCACTATTGATTTTTGAGATTTGGATGCTTGAGTTCCATTAGTTGTGGCCATATTTTCCATTGGATTCTCCCTTGATTTCAATCATACTTGTTTAAGAGTGATTTTTGGAGCAATTGAGGAAGAATTTGGCTTTTAATTCAGGAGTGATTGGTATTAAATGAACTTGATTGTAATATCACTTGAATTTAAGATTTGAATTTCACGTATGGAGCATGATGTTGATGAAATCTTTATTTGATTCAATGAAGATAGTTGGAATTTTCACTTCATGTTTTTTGTCCATCAGTCAATTATATTTTATATTGAATGTTTGAATGCATTAGAAGTGATTAATTCCATGGTTTACATGTTCTATGTGATATCCTACTATTTCGCCCATCCTAGCCATTCAATTTTACACTCTTTAATCTACACTAGACCTTACTATTAGCTGGCCCTAGTAAAAATAGGTGAAGACTAATAAAACTAGCCCAAAAATTAAGCAAATTAGACACTTTTCTCACCTTGGAAAAGTCATCTCCTCCATTGTAAGGAGACAGCCACTTCCTTTAGCCCAATTTTCTTCATTTGTTTGTTGTTTTGCTTAGTCTTTGGATGCTACCACTTCCTTCCATGGTTTATGCTTCCACCTCAAGTGTTCGACCTATGATTTTAGGGCTCTAATTCATCTTTGAAGGTTATTCAGCCTTTGCTGGAATTTACTTCTTTCCATGTGTGTTTTCCATATTTTCCTTTGTCTTTCCTTAATTTTAAACTAAGATTCATGGCGTGTTATCCCTTCCAGTGACGGCCAGGGGAAGTCATCATGAATCTAGTTTTTCCCTTTTGCTTTCATTTCACCTTTGTTGTCTTTCAACACTATTGATTTTCGAGTTTGGATGCTTGAGTTCCATTGGTTGTGGCTGTAGTTTTGCATTGGATTCTGCCTTGATTTCAATCATACTTGTTTATGAGTGATTTTTGGAGCAATTGAAGAAGAATTTGGCTTTTAATTCAGGAGTGATTGGTATTAAATGAACTTGATTGTAATATCACTTGAATTTAAGATTTGAATTTCACGTATGGAGCATCATGTTGATGAAATCTTTATTTGATTCAATGAAGATAGTTGCAATTTTCAATTCAAGTTTGTGTCCACCTGTCAATTATATTTGATACTGAATGTTTGAATGCTTTAGAAGTGATTAATTCCATGTTTTACATGTTCTCTGTGATATCCTACTATTTCACCCATCCTAGCCCTTCAATTGTACACTGTTTAGTCTACACCACACCTTACTATTAGCTTACCCTGGGAAAATTAGGTGAAGACTAATAAAACCAGCCCAAAAATTAAGCAAAAGAGACACTTTTCTCACCTTGGAAAAGACATCTCCTCCATAGGAAGGAGACACCCACATCCTTTAGCCCACTTTTCTTCGTTCGCTTGTTGTTTTGTTTAGTCTTTGGATGCTGCAACTTCCTTCCAAGGTTTATGCTTCCACCTCAAGTGTTTGACCTATGATTTTAAGGTTCTAATTCATCTTTGAAGGTTGTTCAGCCTTTGCTGGAATTTACTTCTTTCCATGTATTTTTTCCATATTTTCCTTTGTCTTTCCTTAATTTTAGACTAAGAGTCAAGGCGTGTTTTCCCTTGGAGTGACAGCCATGGGAATTGATCAAGAATCTAGTTTTTCCCAGTAACTTTCATTTCATCTTTGTTGTCTTTCAGCACTATTGATTTTTGAGATTTGGATGCTTGAGTTCCATTAGTTGTGGCCATATTTTCCATTGGATTCTCCCTTGATTTCAATCATACTTGTTTAAGAGTGATTTTTGGAGCAATTGAAGTAGAATTTGGCTTTTAATTCAGGAGTGATTGGTATTAAATGAACTTGATTGTAATATCACTTGAATTTAAGATTTGAATTTCACGTATGGAGCATGATGTTGATGAAATCTTTATTTGATTCAATAAAGATAGTAGGAGTTTTCACTTCATGTTTTTTGTCCATCAGTCAATTATATTTTATATTGAATGTTTGAATGCATTAGAAGTGATTAATTCCATGGTTTACATGTTCTATGTGATATCCTACTATTTCGCCCATCCTAGCCATTCAATTTTACACTCTTTAATCTACACTAGACCTTACTATTAGCTGGCCCTAGTAAAAATAGGTGAAGACTAATAAAACTAGCCCAAAAATTAAGCAAATTAGACACTTTTCTCACCTTGGAAAAGTCATCTCCTCCATTGTAAGGAGACAGCCACTTCCTTTAGCCCAATTTTCTTCATTTGTTTGTTGTTTTGCTTAGTCTTTGCATGCTACCACTTCCTTCCATGGTTTACGCTTCCACCTCAAGTGTTCGACCTATGATTTTAGGGCTCTAATTCATCTTTGAAGGTTATTCAGCCTTTGCTGGAATTTACTTCTTTCCATGTGTGTTTTCCATATTTTCCTTTGTCTTTCCTTAATTTTAAACTATGATTCATGGCGTGTTATCCCTTCCAATGACGGCCAGGGGAAGTCATCATGAATCTAGTTTTTCCCTTTTGCTTTCATTTCATCTTTGTTGCCTTTCAACACTATTGATTTTCGAGCTTTGGATGCTTGAGTTCCATTGGTTGTGGCTGTAGTTTTGCATTGGATTCTGCCTTGATTTCAATCATACTTGTTTATGAGTGATTTTTGGAGCAATTGAAGAAGAATTTGGCTTTTAATTCAGGAGTGATTGGTATTAAATGAACTTGATTGTAATATCACTTGAATTTAAGATTTGAATTTCACGTATGGAGCATCATGTTGATGAAATCTTTATTTGATTCAATGAAGATAGTTGCAATTTTCAATTCAAGTTTGTGTCCACCTGTCAATTATATTTGATATTGAATGTTTGAATGCTTTAGAAGTGATTAATTCCATGTTTTACATGTTCTCTGTGATATCCTACTATTTCACCTATCCTAGCCCTTCAATTGTACACTGTTTAGTCTACACCACACCTTACTATTAGCTAACCCTAGGAAAATTAGGTGAAGACTAATAAAACCAGCCCAAAAATTAAGCAAAAGAGACACTTTTCTCACCTTGGAAAAGACATCTCCTCCATAGGAAGGAGACACCCACATCCTTAAGCCCACTGTTCTTCGTTCGCTTGTAGTTTTGTTTAGTCTTTGGATGCTGCAACTTCCTTCCAAGGTTTATGCTTCCACCTCAAGTGTTTGACTTATGATTTTAAGGTTCTAATTCATCTTTGAGGGTTGTTCAACCTTTGCTGGAATTTACTTCTTCCCATGTATTTTTGCCATATTTTCCTTTGTCTTTCCCTAATTTTAGACTAAGAGTCAAGGCGTGTTTTCCCTTGGAGTGACAGCCATGGGAAGTCATCAGCAATCTAGTTTTTCCCATTAACTTTCATTTCATGTTTGTTATCTTTCAGCACTATTGATTTTTGAGATTTGGATGCTTGAGTTCCATTAGTTGTGGCCATATTTTCCATTGGATTCTCCCTTGATTTCAATCATACTTGTTTAAGAGTGATTTTTGGAGGAATTGAAGAAGAATTTGGCTTTCAATTAAGGAGTGGTTGGTATTAAATGAACTTGATTGTAATATCATTTAATTTAAGATTTGAATTTCATGCATGGAGCATTATGTTGATGAACTCTTTATTTGATTAAAGGAAGATAGTAGGAATTTTCAATTCATGTTTGTGCCCACTAATCAATTATATTTGTTATTGAATGTTTGAGTGCATTAGAATTTATTAATTGCATGTTTTAGATGTTCTATGTGCTATCGTACAATTTCGCCCATCCTAGCCATTCAATTTTACACTCCTTATTCTACACCACACATTACTATTAGCTTACCCTAGGAAAAATAGGAGAAGACTAATAAAACCAGCCCTCAAATTAAGCTAAAGAGACACTTTTCTCACCTTGGAAAGGTCATCTCCTCCATCGTAAGGAGACAGCCACTTCCTTTAGCCCACTTTTCTTCATTTGTTTGTTGTTTTGCTTAGTCTTTGGATGCTACCACTTCCTTCCATGGTTTACGCTTCCACCTCAAGTGTTCAACCTATGATTTTAGGGCTCTAATTCATCTTTGAAGGTTATTCAGCCTTTGCTGGAATTTACTTCTTTCCATGTGTGTTTTCCATATTTTCCTTTGTCTTTCCTTAATTTTAAACTAAGATTCATGGCGTGTTATCCCTTCCAGTGACGGCCAGGGGAAGTCATCATGAATCTAGTTTCTCCCTTTAGCTTTCATTTCATCTTTGTTGTCTTTCAGCACTATTGATTTTCGAGATTTGGATGCTTGAGTTCCATTAGTTGTGGCCGTAGTTTTCCATTGGATTCTCCCATGATTTCAATCATAATTGTTTAAGAGTGATTTTTGGAGCAATTGAAGAAGAATTTGGCTTTCAATTAAGGAGTGATTGGTATTAAACAAACTTGATTGTAATATCATTTAAATTTAAGATTTGAATTTCATGCATGGAGTATTATATTGATGAACTCTTTATTTGATTAAACGAAGATAGCAAGAATTTTCGATCCATGTTTATGCCCACCAATCAATTATATTTGTTATTGAATGTTTGAGTGCATTAGAAGTTATTAATTCCATGTTTTAGATGTGCTATGCGCTATCCTACAATTTCGCCCATCCTAGCCATTCAATTTTACACTCTTTATTCTACACCACACCTTACTATTAGCTTACCCTAGGAAAAATAGGAGAAGACTAATAAAACCAGCCCTCAAATTAAGCTAAAGAGACACTTTTCTCACCATGGAAAGGACATCCCCTCCATAGGAAGAAGTCACCCACTTCCTTTAGCCCACCTTCATTCTTTTGCTCATTATTTTGTTTAGATTTTGGATGCTACTATTTCCTTCCAAGTTTACTATTCTACCTCAAATGTTCGAGCTATGATTTTAGGGTTCTAATTCATCTTTGAATGTTGTTCAACCTTTGGTGGAATTTACTTCTTTCCATGTATGTGTCCCATATTTTCCCTTGTCTTTCCTTAATTTTGAACTAAGAGTGAAGGCGTGTTTTCCTTTGGAGTGACAGCCATGGGAAGTCATCATGAATCTAGTTTCTCCCTTTAGCTTTCATTTCATTTTTGTTGTCTTTCAGCACTATTGATTTTTGAGATTTGGATGCTTGAGTTCCATTAGTTGTGGCGGTAGTTTTCCATTGGATGCTCCCATGATTTCAATCATACTTGTTTAAGAGTGATTTTTGGAGCAATTGAAGAAGAATTTGGCTTTCAATTAAGGAGTGATTGGTATTAAACGAACTCGATTGTAATATCATTTAAATTTAAGATTTGAATTTCATGCATGGAGTATTATGTTGATGAACTCTTTATTTGATTAAATGAAGATAGTAGGAATTTTCAATTCATGTTTGTGCCCAGGAATCAATTATATTTGTTATTGAATGTTTGAGTGCATTAGATGTTATTAATTCCATGTTTTAGATGTTCTATGTGCTATCCCACAATTTTGCCCATCCTAGCCATTCAATTTTACACTCTTTATTCTACACCACACCTTACTATTAGCTTACCCTAGGAAAAATAGGAGAAGACTAATAAAACCAGCCCTCAAATTAAGCTAAAGAGACACTTTTCTCACCATGGAAAAGACATCCTCTCCATAGGAAGAAGACACCCACTTCCTTTAGCCCACCTTCCTTCTTTTGCTCATTGTTTTGTTTAGTCTTTGGATGCTGCTACTTCCTTCCAAGGTTTACTCTTCTACCTCAAATGTTGGAGCTATTATTTTAGGGTTCTAATTCATCTTTGAAGATTGTTCAACCTTTGCTAGAATTTACATCTTTCCATGTATGTGTGCCATATTTTCCCTTGTCTTGCCTTAATTTTGAACTAAGAGTGAAGGCGTGTTTTCCCTTGGAGTGACAGCCATGGGAAGTCATTTTGAATCTAGTTTTCCCCTTTGGCTTTCATTTCATCTTTGTTGTCCTTCAGCACTATTGATTTTTGAGATTTGGATGCTTGAGTTCCATTAGTTGTGGCCGTAGTTTTCCATAGGATTCTCCCATGATTTCAATCATACTTGTTTAAGAGTGATTTTTGGAGCAATTGAAGAAGAATTTGGCTTTCCATTAAGGAGTGATTGGTATTAAATGAACTTGATTGTAATATCATTTAAATTTAAGATTTGAATTTCATGCATGGAGTATTATGTTGACGAACTCTTTATTTGATTAAATGAAGATAGTAGGAATTTTCAATTCATGTTTGTGCCCAGCAATCAATTATATTTGTTATTGAATGTTTGAGTGCATTAGAAGTTATTAATTCCATGTTTTAGATGTTCTATGTGCTATCCTACAATTTCGCCCATCCTAGCCATTCAATTCTACACTCTTTATTCTACACCACACCTTACTATTAGCTTAACCTAGAAAAAATAGGAGAAGACTAATAAAACCAGCCCTCAAATTAAGCTAAAGAGACACTTTTCTCACCATGGAAAAGACATCCCCTCCATAGGAAGAAGACACCCTGTTCCTTTAGCCCACCTTCATTCTTTTGCTCATTGTTTTGTTTAGTCTTTGGATGCTACTACTTCCTTCCAAGGTTTACTATTCTACCTCAAATGTTTGAGTGCATTAGAAGTGATTAATTCCATGTTTTAGATGTTCTATGTGATATCCTACTATTTCACCCATCCTAGCCATTCAATTTTACACTCTGTAATCTACACTAGACCTTACTATTAGCTTACCCTGGGAAAAATAGGTGAAGACTAATAAAACTAGCCCAAAAATTAAGCAAATGAGACACTTTTCTCACCTTGGAAAAGACATCTCCTCCATAGGAAGGAGACACCCACTTCCTTTAGCCCACCTTTCTTCATTTGTTTGTTGTTTTGCTTAGTCTTTGGATGCTACAACTTCCTTCCATGCTTTACTCTTCCACCTCAAGTGTTCGACCTATGATTTTAGGGCTCTAATTCATCTTTGAAGGTTATTCAGCCTTTGCTGGAATTTACTTCTTTCCATGTGTGTTTTCCATATTTTCCTTTGTCTTTCCTTAATTTTAAACTAAGATTCAAGGCGTGTTATCCCTTGCAGTGACAGCCACGGGAAATCATCATGAATCTAGTTTTTCCCTTTAGCTTTCATTGCATCTTTGTTGTCTTTCAGCCCTATTGGTTTTCGAGCTTTGGATGCTTGAGTTCCATTAGTTGCGGCTGTAGTTTTGCATTGGATTCTCCCTTGATTTCAATCATACTTGTTTATGAGTGATTTTTGGAGCAATTGAAGAAGAATTTGGCTTTTAATTCAGGAGTGATGGGTGTTAAATGAACTTATTTGTAATATCACTTGAATTTAAGATTTGAATTTCACGTATGGAGCATCATGTTGATGAAATCTTTATTTGATTCAATGAAGATAGTTGGAATTTTCAATTCATGTTTCTGTCCACCTGTCAATTATATTTGGTACTGAATGTTTGAATGCTTTAGAAGTGATTAATTCCATGTTTTACATGTTCTCTATGATATCCTACTATTTCACCCATCCTAGCCCTTCAATTGTACACTGTTTAGTCTACACCACACCTTACTATTAGCTTACCCTAGGAAAATTAGGTGAAGACTAATAAAACCAGCCCAAAAATTAAGCAAAAGAGACACTTTTCTCACCTTGGAAGAGACATCTCCTCCATAGGAAGGAGACACCCACATCCTTTAGCCCACTTTTCTTCGTTCGCTTGTTGTTTTGTTTAGTCTTTGGATGCTGCAACTTCCTTCCAAGGTTTATGCTTCCACCTCAAGTGTTTGACCTATGATTTTAAGGTTCTAATTCATCTTTGAAGGTTGTTCAGCCTTTGCTGGAATTTACTTCTTTCCATGTATTTTTGCCATATTTTCCTTTGTCTTTCCTTAATTTTAGACTAAGAGTCAAGGCGTGTTTTCCCTTGGAGTGACAGCCATGGGAAGTCATCAGGAATCTAGTTTTTCCCATTAACTTTCATTTCATCTTTGTTGTCTTTCAGCACTATTGATTTTTGAGATTTGGATGCTTGAGTTCCATTAGTTGTGGCCATATTTTCCATTGGATTCTCCCTTGATTTCAATCATACTTGTTTAAGAGTGATTTTTGGAGCAATTGAAGAAGAATTTGGCTTTCAATTAAGCAGTGATTGGTAATAAATCAACTTGATTGTAATATCATTTAAATTTAAGATTTGAATTTCATGCATGGAGCATTATGTTGATGAACTCTTTATTTGATTAAATGTAGATAGTAGGAATTTTCAATTCATGTTTGTGCCCACCAATCAATTATATTTGTTATTGAATGTTTGAGTGCATTAGAAGTTATTAATTCCATGTTTTAGATGTTCTATGTGCTATCCTACAATTTCGCCCATCCTAGCCATTCAATTTTACACTTTTTATTCTACACCACACGTTACTATTAGCTTACCCTAGGAAAAATAGGTGAAGACTAATAAAACCAGCCCTCAAATTAAGCTAAAGAGACACTTTTCTCACCGTGGAAAAGACATCCCCTCCATAGGAAGAAGACACCCACTTCCTTTAGCCTACCTTCATTCTTTTGCTCATTGTTTTGTTTAGTCTTTGGATGCTCCTACTTCCTTCCAAGGTTTACTATTCTACCTCAAATGTTCGAGCTATGATTTTAGGGTTCTAATTCATCTTTGAAGGTTGTTCAACCTTTGCAGGAATTTACTTCTTTCCATGCATGTGTGCCAGATTTTCCCTTGTCTTTCCTTAATTTTGAACTAGGAGTGAAGGCGTGTTTTCCTTTGGAGTCACAGCCATGGGAAGTCATCATGAATCTAGTTTCTCCCTTTAGCTTTCATTTCATCTTTGTTGTCTTTCAGCACTATTGATTTTTGAGATTTGGATGCTTGAGTTCCATTAGTTGTGGCCGTAGTTTTCCATTGGATTCTCCCATGATTTCAATCATACTTGTTTAAGAGTGATTTTTGGAGCAATTGAAGTAGAATTTGGCTTTCAATTAAGGAGTGATTGGTATTAAACGAACTTGATTGTAATATCATTTAAATTTAAGATTTGAATTTCATGCATGGAGTATTATGTTGATGAACTCTTTATTTGATTAAATGAAGATAGCAGGAATTTTCAATCCATGTTTGTGCCCACCAATCAATTATATTTGTTATTGAATGTTTGAGTGCATTAGAAGTTATTAATTCCATGTTTTAGATGTGCTATGTGCTATCCTACAATTTCGCCCATCCTAGCCATTCAATTTTACACTCTTTATTCTACACCACACCTTACTATTAGCTTACCCTAGGAAAAATAGGAGAAGACTAATAAAACCAGCCCTCAAATTAAGCTAAAGAGACACTTTTCTCACCATGGAAAAGACATCCTCTCCATAGGAAGAAGACACCCACTTCCTTTAGCCCACCTTCCTTCTTTTGCTCATTGTTTTGTTTAGTCTTTGGATGCTGCTACTTCCTTCCAAGGTTTACTCTTCTACCTCAAATGTTGGAGCTATTATTTTAGGGTTCTAATTCATCTTTGAAGGTTGTTCAACCTTTGCTAGAATTTACATCTTTCCATGTATGTGTGCCATATTTTCCCTTGTCTTGCCTTAATTTTGAACTAAGAGTGAAGGCGTGTTTTCCCTTGGAGTGACAGCCATGGGAAGTCATTTTGAATCTAGTTTTTCCCTTTGGCTTTCATTTCATCTTTGTTGTCTTTCAGCACTATTGATTTTTGAGATTTGGATGCTTGAGTTCCATTAGTTGTGGCCGTAGTTTTCCATTGGATTCTCCCATGATTTCAATCATACTTGTTTAAGAGTGATTTTTGGAGCAATTGAAGAAGAATTTGGCATTCAATTAAGGAGTGATAGGTATTAAACGAACGCGATTGTAATATCATTTAAATTTAAGATTTGAATTTCATGCATGGAGTATTATGTTGATGAACTCTTTATTTGATTAAATGAAGATAGTAGGAATTTTCAATTCATGTTTGTGCCCAGGAATCAAATATATTTGTTATTGAATGTTTGAGTGCATTAGAAGTTATTAATTCCATGTTTTAGATGTTCTATGTGCTATCCCACAATTTCGCCCATCCTAGCCATTCAATTTTACACTCTTTATTCTACACCACACCTTACTATTAGCTTACCCTAGGAAAAGTAGGAGAAGACTAATAAAACCAGCCCTCAAATTAAGCTAAAGAGACACTTTTCTCACCATGGAAAAGACATCCTCTCCATAGGAAGAAGACACCCACTTCCTTTAGCCCACCTTCCTTCTTTTGCTCATTGTTTTGTTTAGTCTTTGGATGCTCCTACTTCCTTCCAAGGTTTACTATTCTACCTCAAATGTTCGAGCTATGATTTTAGGGTTCTAATTCATCTTTGAAGGTTGTTCAACCTTTGCTAGAATTTACATCTTTCCATGTATGTGTGCCATATTTTCCCTTGTCTTGCCTTAATTTTGAACTAAGAGTGAAGGCGTGTTTTCCCTTGGAGTGACAGCCATGGGAAGTCATTTTGAATCTAGTTTTTCCCTTTGGCTTTCATTTCATCTTTGTTGTCTTTCAGCACTATTGATTTTTGAGATTTGGATGCTTGAGTTCCATTAGTTGTGGCTGTAGTTTTCCACTGGATTCTCCCATGATTTCAATCATACTTGTTTAAGAGTGATTTTTGGAGCAATTGAAGAAGAATTTGGCTTTCCATTAAGGAGTGATTGGTATTAAACGAACTTGATTGTAACATCATTTAAATTTAAGATTTGAGTTTCATGCATGGAGTATTATGTTGATGAACTCTTTATTTGATTAAATGCAGATAGTAGGAATTTTCAATTCATGTTTGTGCCCAGCAATCAATTATATTTGTTATTGAATGTTTGAGTGCATTAGAAGTTATTAATTCCATGTTTTCGATGTTCTATGTGCTATCCTACAATTTCGCCCATCCTAGCCATTCAATTTTACACTCTTTATTCTACACCACACCTTACTATTAGCTTACCCTAGGAAAAATAGGAGAAGACTAATAAAACCAGCCCTCAAATTAAGCTAAAGAGACACTTTTCTCACCATGGAAAAGACATCCCCTCCATAGGAAGAAGACACCCACTTCCTTTAGCCCACCTTCATTCTTTTGCTCATTGTTTTGTTTAGTCTTTGGATGCTACTACTTCCTTCCAAGGTTTACTATTCTACCTCAAATGTTCGAGTGCATTAGAAGTGATTAATTCCATGTTTTAGATGTTCTATGTGATATCCTACTATTTCGCCCATCCTAGCCATTCAATTTTACACTTTGTAATCTACACTAGACCTTACTATTAGCTTACCCTGGGAAAAATAGGTGAAGACTAATAAAACTAGCCCAAAAATTAAGCAAATGAGACACTTTTCTCACCTTGGAAAAGACATCTCCTCCATAGGAAGGAGACACCCACTTCCTTTAGCCCACTTTTCTTCATTTGTTTGTTGTTTTGCTTAGTCTTTGGATGCTACAACTTCCTTCCATGGTTTACGCTTCCACCACAAGTGTTCGACCTACGATTTTCGGGCTCTAATTCATCCTTGAAGGTTATTCAGCCTTTGCTGGAATTTACTTCTTTCCATGTGTGTTTTCCATATTTTCCTTTGTCTTTCCTTAATTTTAAACTAAGATTCAAGGCGTGTTATCCCTTCGAGTGCGGGAAATCATCATAAATGTAGTTTTTCCCTTTAGCTTTCATTGCATCTTTGTTGTCTTTCAGCACTATTGGTTTTCGAGCTTTGGATGGTTGAGTTCCATTAGTTGCGGCTGTAGTTTCGCATTGGATTCTCCCTTGATTTCAATTATACTTGTTTATGAGTGATTTTTGGAGCAATTGAAGAAGAATTTGGCTTTTAATTCAGGAGTGATTGGTATTAAATGAACTTGATTGTAATATCACTTGAATTTAAGATTTGAATTTCACGTATGGAGCATCATGTTGATGAAATCTTTATTTGATTCAATGAAGATAGTAGGAATTTTCAATTCATGTTTGTGTCCACCAGTCAATTATATTTGATACTGAATGTTTGAATGCTTTACAAGTGATTAATTCCATGTTTTACATGTTCTCTGTGATATCCTACTATTTCACCCATCCTAGCCCTTCAATTGTACACTGTTTAGTCTACACCACACCTTACTATTAGCTTACCGTAGGAAAATTAGGTGAAGACTAATAAAACCAGCCCAAAAATTAAGCAAAAGAGACACTTTTCTCACCTTGGAAAAGACATCTCCTCCATAGGAAGGAGACACCCACATCCTTTAGCCCACTTTTCTTCATTTGTTTGTTGTTTTGCTTAGTCTTTGGATGCTACCACTTCCTTCCATGGTTTACGCTTCCACCTCAAGTGTTCGACCTATGATTTTAGGGCTCTAATTCATCTTTGAAGGTTATTCAGCCTTTGCTGGAATTTACTTCTTTCCATGTGTGTTTTCCATATTTTCCTTTGTCTTTCCTTAATTTTAAACTAAGATTCATGGCGTGTTATCCCTTCCAGTGACGGCCAGGGGAAGTCATCATGAATCTAGTTTTTCCCTTTTGCTTTCATTTCATCTTTGTTGTCTTTCAACACTATTGATTTTCGAGCTTTGGATGCTTGAGTTCAATTGGTTGTGGCTGTAATTTTGCATTGGATTCTCCCTTGATTTCAATCATACTTGTTTATGAGTTATTTTTGGAGCAATTGAAGAGGAATTTGGCTTTTAATTAGGGAGTGATTGGTATTAAATGAACATATTTGTAATATCATTTCAATTTAAGATTTGAATTTCACGTATCGAGTATTATGTTGGTGAACTCTTTATTTGTTTCAATGAAGATAGTTGGAATTTGCAATTCATGTTTGTGTCTAGTAGTCAATTATATTTGTTATTGAATGTTAGAATGCATTAGAAGTGATTAATTCCATGTTTTACATGTTCTATGTGATAACTTACCCTTTCCCCCATCCTAGCCATTCAATTTTACACTCTTTAAGCTACAGCACACCTGACTATTAGGTTACCCTAGGAAAAATAAGAGAAGACTTATAAAACCAGCCTAAAACTTATGGAGAAGGGACACTTTTCACATATTGGAAAAGAATTCTCCTCCATAGGAAGGAGACACCCACTTCCTTTAGCCCCCATTTCTTCTTTTGCTTGTTGTTTTGTGAAGTCTTTTATGTGCTGCAACTTCCTTCCAAGGTATACGCTTCTACCTCAAGTGTTTGGCCTATGATTTTAGGGTTCTAATTCATCTTTGAAGGTTGGTTTGCCTTTGTTGGAATTTACTTCTTTCCATGTGTGTTTGCCACATTTTCCTTTGTCTTTCTTTGATTTTAAACTAAGATTCAACGGTTGTTGTCCCCTGCAATGACAGCCATGGGATGTCATCTTGAATCTAGTTTTTCCCTTTAGCTTTCATTGCATCTCTATTGTCTTTCAGCACTATTGATTTTTGAGCTTTGGATGCTTGAGTTCCATTAGTTGTGGCCGTAGTTTCACATTGGATTCTCCCTTGATTTCAATCATACTTGTTTATGAGTGATTTTTGGAGCAATTGAAGAAGAATTTGGCTTTTAATTAAGGAGTGATTGGTATTAAATGTGCATGATTATAATATCATTTCAATTTAAGATTTGAATTTCACGTATGGAGTATTATGTTGGTGAACTCTTTATTTGTTTGAATGAAGATAGTTGGAATTTGCAATTCATGTTTGTGTCCAACGGTCAATCATATTTTTTATTGAATGTTAGAATGCATTAGAAGTGATTAATTCCATGTTTTACATGTTCTATTTGATATCTTGCCCTTTCCCCCATCCTAGCCATTCAATTTTACACTCTTTAATCTACACCACACCTTACTATTAGCTTACCATAGGAAAAATAGGAGAAGACTTATAAAACCTGCCCAAAACTTAAGCCAAAGAGACACCTTTCTCGCATAGGATAAGACATCACCTCCATAGGCAGGAGACACCAACTTCCTTTGGCCTACTTTTCATCTTTTGCTTATTGTTTTGTGAAGTCTTTGGGTGCTACCACTTCCTTCCAAGGTTTATGCTTCTACCTTAAGTGTTCAGCCTAGGATTTATGGGTTTTAATTCATCTTTGAACATTGGTTAGCCTTTGCTGGAATTTATTTGTCCTCATTTTCATTTGCCTTATTTTCCTTTGTTTTCCCTTCATTTTAAACTAAGATTGAAGCCTTGTTTCCCTTGGAGTTACAGCCATTGGAAATCATCTTGAATCTAGTTTTTCCCTTTATCTTTCATTGCATCTTTGTTGTCTTTTAGCACTCTTGATTTTCCAGCTTTGGATGCTTGAGTTCCATTAGTTGTTGCCTTAGTTTCCCATAGGATTCTCCCTTGATTTCAAGCATACTTCTTTATGAGTGATTGTTGGGACAATTGAAGAATAATTTGGCTTGTAATTAAGGAGTGTTTGGGATTAAATGAACATCTTTGTAATATCATTTTAATTTAAGATTTGAATTTCATGTATGGAGTATTATGTTGATGAACTCTTTACTTGATTCAATGATGATAGTTGGAATTTTCAATTGATATTTGTGTCCAGCAATCAATTATATTTGTTATTGAATGTTTGAATGCATCCAAAGTGATTAATTACATGTTTTACATGTTCTATTTGATATCTTACCCTTAACCCCATCCTAGGCCTTCAATTTTACACTCTTTAATCTACACCACACCTTACTATTAGCTTACCATCAGAAAAATAGGAGAAGACTTATAAAACCAGCCCAAAACTTAATCAAAAGAGGCACCTTTCTCACATGGGATAGGACATCACCTCCATAGGCAAGAGACACCAACTTCCTGTGGCCTACTTTTCTTCTTTTGCTTGTTCGTTTGTCAAGTCTTTGGGTACTACCACTTCCTTCCAAGGTTTATGCTTCTACCTCGAGTGTTCAACCTAGGATTTATGGGTTTTAATTCATCTTTGAATGTTGGTTAGCCTTTGCTAGAATTTACTTCTATTCATGTTCGTTTTCCATATTTTACTTTGTCTTTCATTGTTTTTAAATTAAGATTCAAGGCTTGTTTTCCCTTCGAGTGACAGCCATGGGAAGTCATCTTGAATCTAGTTTTTCTCTGTATCTTTAATTGAATCTTTGTTGTCTTTCAGCACTCTTGATTTTCCAGCTTTGGATGCATATGTTCCATTAGTTGTTGCCATAGTTTCCCATAGGATTCTCACTTGATTTCAAGCATACTTGTTTATGAGTGATTGTTTAAGTAGTTGAAGAAGAATTTGGCTTGTAATTAAGGAGTGATTGGGATTAAATGAACACCACTGTAATGTCATTTAAATTTTAGATTTGATTTTCATGTATGGAGTATTATGTAGATGAACTCTTGATTTGATTCAATGAAGATAGTTAGAATTTTCCATTGATGTTTGTGTCCAGCAGTCAATTATATTTGTTATTGGATATTTCAATGCATTAGAAGTGATTAATTCCATGTTTTACATGTTCTATTTGATATCTTACCCATTCCCCCATCCTAGCCTTTCAATTTTACACTCTTTAATCTACACCGCACCTTACTATTAGGTTACCCTAAGAAAAATAGGAGAAGACTTATAAAACCAGCCCAAAACATAAGCAAAAGAGACACTTTTAACACCATGGAAAAGACATCTCCTCCATAGGAAGGAGACACCCGCTTACTCTACCCCACTTTTCTTCTTTTGCTTGCAGTTTTGTGATGTCTTTGGGTGCTGCCACTTCCTTTGAAGGTTTATGCTTCTACCTCAAGTGTTCAACCTAGGATTTTTGGGTTTTAATTCATCTTTGAAGGTTGGTTAGCCTTTCCTGGAATTTACATCTCTTCATGTTTGTTTGCCCTATTTTCCTTTGTCTTTCCAAGATTTTAAGCTAAGATTCAAGGCATGTTTTCCCATGGAATGACAGCCATGGGAAGTCATCTTGAATCTAGTTTTTCCCTTTATCTTTCATTGCATCTTTGTTGCCTCTTAGCACTCCTGATTTTTCAGCTTTGGATGCTTAAGTTCTGTTAGTTGTTGTCTTAGTTTCCCATGGGATTCTCCCTTGATCTCAAGCATACTTGTTTATGAGTGATTGTTGGAGAAGTTGAAGAAAAATTTGGCTTCTAATTAAGGAGTGATAGGGATTAAATGAACCTCATTGTAATATCATTTAAATTTAAAATTTGAATTTCATGTATGGAGTATTACGTTGATGAACTCTTTATTTGATTCAATGAAGATAGTTGGAATTTTCAATTCATGTTTGTGTCCAGCAGTCAATTATATTTGTTATTGAATGTTTGAATGCGTCCAAAGTGATTAATTACATGTTTTACATGTTTTATTTGATATCTTACCCTTTCCTCCATCCTAGCCATTCAATTTTACATTATTTAATCTACCCCGCACCTTCTTATTAGCTTACCCTGGGAAAAATAGGAGAAGACTTGTGAAACCAGCCCAAAACTTAAGCAAAAGGGACACTTTTATCACCTTGGAATAGCATCTCTCTATAGGAAGGAGACACCCACTTCCTTTAGCCCACTTTTCTTCTGTTGCTTGTACTTTTTTTATGTTTTTGGGTGCTGCCACTTCCTTCCAAGGTTTATGCTTTTGCCTCAAGTGTTCAACCTAGGATTTTTGGGTTTTAATTCATCTTTGAAGGTTAATTAGCCTTTGCTAGAATTTACTTCTTTTCATTTTTGTTTGCCATATTTTCCTTTTAAACTCAGATTCAAGGCTTGTTTTCCCATGGAGTGATTTCCATGGGAAGTCATCTTGAATCTAGTTTTTCACTTTATCTTTCATTGCATCTTTGTTGCCATTCAACACTCTTGATTTTCTAGCTTTGGATGCTTAAGTTGGCTTAGTTTCCCATAGCATTCTCCCTTGATCTCAAGCATACTTGTTTATGAGTGATTGTTGGAGCAATTGAAGAAAAATTTGGCTTGTAATTAAGGAGTGATTGGGATTAAATGAACCTCATTGCAATTTCATTTAAATTTATGATTTGAATTCCATGTATGTAGTATTATGTTGATGAATTCTTTATTTGATTCAATGAAGATAGTTGGAATTTTCAATTCATGTTTGTGTCCAGCAATCAATTATATTAGATATTGAATGATTGAATGCATTAGAACAGATTAATTCTGTGTTTTACATGTTCTATTTGATACCTTAACCCTTCCCCCATCCTAGCCATTCAATTTTGCACTCATTAATCTACAGCACACCTTACTATTAGGTTACCCAAGGAAAATTTGGAGAAGACTTATAAAACCAGCCCAAAACATAAGCAAAAGTGACACTTTTCTGACATAGCAAAAGATGTCTCCCCGATAGGAAGGAGACGCCCACTTCCTTTATCCCACTTTTCTTCTTCTGCTTGTTGTTTTGTGATGTCTTGGGGTGCTGCCCCTTCCTTCCAAGGTTTACGCTTCTACCTCAAGTGTTCAAACTAGGATTTTTTGGTTTTAATTCATATTTGAAGGTCAGTTACCCTTTTCTGGAATTTTCTTCTTTCCATGTTCGGTTGCCTTGTTTTCCATTGCCTTTCCTTGATTTAAAACTAAGATTCAAGGCTTGTTTTCCCTTGGAGTGACAGCCATGGGAAGTCATCTTGAATTAAGCTTTTCTCTTTATCTTTCATTGCAGCTTTGTTGCCTTTCAACACTCTTGATTTTCTAGCTTTGGATGCTTAAGTTCCATTAGTTGTGGCCTCAGTTTCCCATATGATTCTAGCATGATTTCAAGCATACTTTCTTATGAGTGATTGTTGGAGCAATTAAAGAAGAATTTGGCTTGTAATTAAGGAGTGATTGGGGTTAAATGAACACCATTGTAAAATCATTTAAATTTATGATTTGAATTTCATTTATGGAGTATTATGTTGTTGAACTCTTTACTTGATTCAATGAAGAGAGTTGGAATTTTCAATTCATGTTTGAGTCCAGCAATCAGTTATATTTGTTATCGAATGTTTGAATGCATTAGAAGTGATTGATTCCATGTTTTACATATTCTATTTGATATCTTGCCCTTTTCCCCAACCTCACCATTCAATTTTACACTCTTTAATCTACACAACACCTTACTATTAGGTTACCATAGGAGAAATAGGAGAAGTCATATGAAACCAGCCCAAAATTTAAGTAAAAGAGACACTTTTCTCACCATGGAAAAGGCATCCCCACCATAGGAAGGAGACACCCACTTCCTTTAGCCCACTTTTCTTCTTTTGCTTGTTGTTTTGTGAAGGGTTTGGGTGTTGCCACTTCCTTCCAAGGTTTATGCTTCCACCTCGAGTGTTCAACCTAGGATTTTTGGGTTTTAATTCATCTTTGAAGGTTGGTTATCTTTTGGTGGAATTTACTTCTCTCATGTTTGTTTGACTTATTTTCCTATGTCTTTCGTTGATTTTAAACTAAGATTCAAGGCTTGTTTTCCCTTGGAGTGATGGCCATGGGAAGTCATCTTGAATCTAGTTTTTCTTTGTATCTTTCATTGCAGCTTTGTTGTCCTTCAGCACTTTCGATTTTCTAGCTTTGGATGCTTCA
Organism: Warburgia ugandensis; assembly: GCA_035236585.1. Taxonomy (NCBI): domain Eukaryota; kingdom Viridiplantae; phylum Streptophyta; class Magnoliopsida; order Canellales; family Canellaceae; genus Warburgia; species Warburgia ugandensis. Next base: position 38,551,089 of record CP141136.1, read on the forward strand.
ATTCCATTAGTTGTTGCCTTAGTTTCCCATAGGATTCTCCCTTGATTTCAAGCATGCTTGTTTATGAGTGATTGTTGGAACAATTGAAGAAGAATTAAGCTTGTAATTAAGGAGTGATTGGGATTAAATGAACATCATTGTAATATCATTTAAATTTAAGATTTGAATTTCATGCATGGAGTATTAAGTTGATGAACTCTTTATTTGATTCAATGAAGATATTTGGAATTTTTAATTCATGTTTGTGTCTCGCAATCAATTATATTTGTTATTAAATGTTTGAATGCATTAAGAGTGATTAATTCCGTGTTTTACATGTTCTATTTGGTATCTTGCCCTTTCCCCCATCCTAGGCATTCAAATTTACACTCTTTAATCTACACCACAAATTACCATTAGCTTAACCTAGGAAATATAGGAGGTGACTTATAAAACCAGATGAAAACATAAGCAAAAGGGACACTTTTCTGCCATAGGAAAAGATGTCTCCCCCATAGGAAGGAGACACCCACTTCCTTTAGCCAACTTTTCTTCTTCTGCTTGTTATTTTGTGAATTCTTTGGTTGCTGCCACTTCCTTCCAAGGTTTATGCTTCTACCTCAAATGTTCAACCGAGGATTTTTGGGTTTTAATTCATCTTTGAAGATTGGTTAGCCTTTGCTGGAATTTACTTCTTTCCATGTTTGTTTGCCTTATTTTCCTTTGTTGTTCCATAATTTTAAACTAAGATTCAAGGCTTGTTTCCCCTTGGAGCGATAGCCATGGGAAGTCATCTAGGATCTAGTTTTTCTCTTTGTCTTTCACTGCAGCTTTGTTGCCTTTCAGCACTCTTGATTTTCCAACTTTGGATGCTGGAGTTCCATCAGTTTTTTCCTTAGTTTCCTATAGGATTCTCCCTTGATTTCAAGCATACCTGTTTATGAGTGATTGTTGGAAGAATTGAAGAAGAATTTGGCTTGTAATTAAGAAGTGATAGGGATTAAATGAACATCATTGTAATATCATTTAAATTCAAGATTTGAATATCATATATGGAGTATTATGTTGATGAACTCTTTATTTGATTCAATGAAGATAGTTGGAATTTCCAATTCGGGTTTTTGTCTGGAAGTCAATTATATTTGTTACTAAATGTTTGAATGCATTAGAAGTGATTAATTCCATGTTTTACATGTTCTATTTGATATCTTGCCCTTTCCCCCATCCTAGCCATTCAATTTTAAACTCTTTAATCTACACCACACCTTACTATTAGGTTACCCTCAAAAAAATAGGAGAAGACTTATAAAATCAGCCCAAAACTTAAGCAAAAGAGACATTTTTCTCACATAGGAAAAACGTCTCCCCCATAGGAAGGAGTCGCCCACTTCCTTTAGCCCACTTTTCTTCTTTTGCTTGTTGTTTTGTGAATTATTTGGTTGTAGCCACTTCCTTGCAAGGCTTACGCTTATACCTCAAGTGTTCAACCTAGGATTTTTGGGTATTAATTCATCTTTGATGGTTGGTTAGCCATTGCTGGAATTAACTTCTCTTCATGTTCATTTGCCTTATTTTCCTTGGTCTTTCCTTGATTTTAAACTAAGATTCAAGGCTTGTTTCCCTTGGAGTGACAGCCATGGGAAGTCATCTTGAATCTAGTTTGTCTCTTTATCTTTCATTGCATCTTTGTTGTCACTTAGCACTCTTGATTTTCTAGCTTTGGATGGTTGAGTTCCATTAGTTGTTGCCTTAGTTTCCCATAGGCTTCAACCTTGATTTCCAGCATACTTGTTTATGATTGTTGGAACAGTTGAAGAAGAATTTGGCTTTAATTTAAGAGTGATTGGTATTAAATGAACATCAATGTAATATCATTTAAATTTAAGATTTGAATTTCATGTATGGTGTCTTATGTTGATGAACTCTTTATTTGATTCAATGAAGATAGTTGGAATTTTCAATTCATGTTTATGTCCAGCAGTCAATTACATTTGTTGTTGAATGTTTGAATGCATTAGAAGTGATTAATTCCATGTTTTACAAGTTCTGTTTGATATCTTGCTATTGATTTTTTTTGTAAGTGCACGGGCTATTGTAGTATAGCTAATGCAAGTACGGGTCGATCCCATAGGGATGCGCTTTAAGATTTTGGTGTTTTTAGTAAAACTTAATTATTTAAATTTTAAATTAATTGACAAAAATTAAAAGAAAGAAATTAGACTTCATCGTCAAGTTAACTGTGAAATTGTGGGGTCTAATTCCTGAAAAAACAGAAAAAGACACAATAAAACCTTAACTAAACTAAAACTAGAAGAAATTAAGAAAAGTCTAATTCAGTATCTTAAGTGCTGCCCAATTTCTTCACTTTGGGTACCCCAAACTTTGATCAGACTCTATCAATACATTCTACCTATCCTAGATTAATGATCTGACAGAGGAATTTATCAAATTCCTCAACTTTTTTCAGATCTAATCTAATTAAGGAATTTAAGATTTAATGGCTTAGATCTATTTTCATAACCCATTTTTAAGATCAGGACAACAATTCAATAGGAAACTATCCTAAAAACAAGTCTAAAATTTAATTGAAATTATGAATTAAAAAAGACACAAAATTTGAAGTTTTTCGTGGTTAAACCAGAACCTTTGATTGAATTAAACAGTAGTGGAATAGCATAGAATGGGAATAACTCCAAATGGAATAACATAAAACACATATAAGAATAGTAATAGGACATGAAACGTAAATTGAAATATTCTTCTAAGGGCAAATTTGGAATTTTTCCCAAAATTTCCCAAAAGCTCCTATAAAAAATCCACGAGGGAAGACAACCAGTGATTGTGGGTTGCTTGGATGGTGCAATCTTGGCTAGTTGTCGCCTGGTACTATTCAGAGTAGAGGGACGTTGCCTGGTCAGACTGGAATAGCCTAGCTAGTGATGATCCGAGGTGAAACAGTAAAAAACGATGCCTTTTCTGGGTGTCGTCTAGTTCATTTAGTGTGACGATCCAGGTTTTATATGATGCAAATTTGATAAAAAAGGGGAGATCTCTTGTTTTATAGATATGAAATGCATGAAAATCTTTTTCATTTTGGAAAACAATCTTTTGTATAAAACCCCGAGTGTCAAAACAAAATTTTCAATTATCTAGCCATGGCATAGTTTTAAATTGAATCTATTCCCAAGAAAGTGTTAGTCACAGCCTCAGCTATAGAGAGTAACTACAATCAAGTAACATTGAAAGATAAGGTAGGGGTTTACTTACTTGCACTTAGTCTGGGTGTCTTCTGTCACAAGCGTTCCTTGCTCTTAAGTGTTTACTCTGTGTCTGAAAAATATTGAGGATTGGGTGAGTATATACTATACTCAGTAGGAGTCCATCACTACTAATTTTACAATGCATGCTATATTTAAAATCATATGCTCTTTCAAGACATGTGCATGTTTGAACACTCATGCTCAATATCGATATCAAAAACCATTGTCAAATGGAAATACCAACAACTTAAAGAATTGCACAAACCAAGTCGAAAGTATCATATATATCATAACATAATGATATGCATAAGATGCTTCATTGAATCCAACTCATGGATATCTAGTATGGTATGGTTGACCAACCTCATATCATGCCATATGCAATGCAAATAAGTCCACGAAATCATAGGCTCCAACTATGCCCACGACCTCGCCGCCGTGTGGTCCCCGGGTACTTGAGGACACTCGGTCATAGCCTCAACGGGGCCTATGACATGTCGACCTAGTGTTGTGACACCAGTGGTGGCCCCCTGTACCACATGCAGTCGACGTAGGGATGTTGCCCTTTTTGGGCGTGGTACCCATCCACCTAATAGTGGTAGAGGCTGGAGGCCAACCGAAACCTCTCGGCATAGCGTCCACAAGCTTATCAGCCCAAATCATATCAGATCAAACAAGCAAAATCCTCTTTTTCAAAACCTGTCCTCTTTGTGTCCCTCACAACTGCCTAGCCCTCACAACTGCTTACCCAGCATCTTTTGGTAACCCTCAAGGACATGCAATCTTTCAAAAACTCAATGCTCACAAATCATACAATGTATGCAATTGTTTGCAAAACATACCTATGCATAATGTATATGCAATTATTTGCAAAACATATCTATGCATAAAGCATTTGTCATATGTATGCTGAATTAACACATGCTAAACAAGTCATATACTTAAAACATGTATTCTCAAAACAATCATGGCTCTTTTAAAAAGTCTAGTAGAGATAGAGCACCTACCTGGCTAGGTCGCGCTAACCCCTTTGTCCTCGTACGCTCCTGAACATGGTTTAAGGAATCAAAATTAGTTTGGCCTATCTTTTATAGGTTATAGAGTGGTTGGTCTTACTACTTAGGCATTAAGGGTTCATCCCCATGCCTATGGGTGTCCTAAAGTCCTAATTGGGCCTTGGTATCATCAGTTTTCCAAAGGTCTAGTGGCCACGTGCCACCATCCTATTCCAAGGGTCATGACCACCTTAGATTGGGCCTTGATTAGAGATTTTATAGTTTTGGTGTGTCCGCGTCGTCAACACGGACACAACGCCTTCTGCGGCGTCTCAATTGGAGCTCTAGATCTCAAGTTATAAGCTTTTTAGTATCACATGTGCAGAAAAGGGTCAAACAAAGCAAGGTGGAAGCCTGGGATGCTAACGCGTCCCACATTAGCGGCAGGTGCCTCAGCAGGTGCGTCTGCAGATGCACCCAGCGTCCACCTGACATTCCCTTTTGCGGGCGTGTCCACGAACGCGCCTGTCTGGTTCTCTCAACGCATAGAACGTGTTTTGTTCGTTAGGGGACTGGGGCATCCTTGGGATGCCCTGGTTCGACCATGTCGAACCAGTGCGGCCCAGGGATCATCCCTGGGTCCTTTGTGACTCTCTAAGGCCCATTTTTGCATGAATTTTCATGCAAAAACTTAGGGAAACTTAGCCTAGGACTAATGGGAAGACGGGTTTGGAGGGATCTTGGGCATACCTGGCTCGTTGCTGGGTTTTTCTCTCGGTTTCTCCTCTTGGTTGCTTCTCCAAAATGGGTTTTTCTCAAGCTTTTGGGCTGCCATTAGAGGCGCCTAGGAGCTCTATTTATAGAGCTATAAGAGGGTTCTTGAAGGGGCTCTCACCACCCTTGAATGGCGGTGGAGAAACCTCTAGAATGGTGGTGATTTCTCCTCCAAACATTGTTGTTCTAGAACCCTCTAGGAGGTTGAAGAAAGGGGGTGCCTGTATCAAAACAGGCCCTTGTGTTTCTTAAGCTAAATCAGTTTTTAGTAAAAATTACATTTTTGCCCCTGAACTTCAAAGGGCCATAACTTTCTCATTTTAACTCCGTTTTGGGTGATTTTGGTCTTGTTGGATTCCTTTTTCCAAGACACACATAATGGTACCATTTTTAGGACCAAATTTTTGGGTTCAGTTAGGGTGAATAGTGAAATGACCAAAATACCCTTATCTTCAAAAACTGAACTTTTCATTGCTAACTTGGGATTTTAATGTTACAAAATTGGAGTCATTACATTCTTACCCCCTTAGGGGAATTTTTTCCCCAAAATTCTACAATATATACAGTCAAAAGATCTCTTCCCAAGTCTCTTCTTCCATGTGCGCATTTCTCCACAAAACTTTGACTAAGGGTATGTCCTTGTTCCGCAGCTTCTCACTCTTATGATCCCGGATCTCAACTAGTCTCGTCTCTAGCTTGAGATCCTCCATCAACTCTATGGGTACCTGGTTGATGACATGAGCAGGGTCAGGCACATACCTCCTTAGCATAGATATATGGAATATGTTATGCACTTCAAATAGCTGAGGGGGTAGTGCGATCCTGTAGGCCACTTTTCCCACTTTCTCTAGGATTTTAAAAAGTCCTATATAATGCGGACTAAGCATGCCTTTGATATTGAACCACATAACTCCTTTAGTGGGAGATATCTTTAGGAAAACGTGCTCTCCTATGTCAAATTCCAATGGTCTCCTCCTTCGATCAGCATAGCTCTTTTGGCGGCTTTGAGCTATGAGGAGGCATCTTCTTATGAGTTTGACCTTCTTGGCGCATTGCTCCACCAGCTTAGACTGGAGCACCTTAGACACTCCAACTTCACTCCAATTGGTGGGTGATCGACAGGTTCTCCCATAGAGCGCCTCGTACGGAGCCATGCCAATGCTCGACTGAAAGCTGTTGTTGTACTCAAACTCGACTAGCGGTAGGTTTTCATCCCAGCTCTGCTTATAATCTAGGGCACAGGTTCGCAACATATCTTCGACTATCTGGATCGTGTGCTTTGACTGTCCATCGGTCTAGGGATGGAAGGTTGTGCTATAGTTCAAGGAAGATCCTAAGGATTTTTGGATGGACTTCCAGAGTTGCGAAGTGAAGCGGCTATCCCTATCTGAAGTGATACTAAGGGGTCTGCCATGTAAACTCACTATCTCTTTGATGTATAGCTGAGATAGGCTGTCAGTGGATTGGGTATGTCATATAGGAAGGAAATGGGCTGTCTCAGTTAATCTATCAACAATTACCCAGATCATGTCATGACCCTTAGAGGTCCTGGGTAGCCCTATGATGAAGTCCATGGTAATATGGTCCCATTTCCATTCGGGTAACTCAAGGGGTTGTAACAATCCCGCCAGTCTTTGATGTTCAGCCTTTACTTGTTGACATGTTAGACACTTTGCCACAAACTCCCCTATGTCTCTTTTCATGCCATCCCACCAATATTGTCTCTTTAAGTCTTGATACATCTTAGTTCCTCCTCGGTGTATAGTATACTTAGACCGATGAGCCTCTTTTAAGATTTCTTGTCTTAACTCTTCATTAGTTGGTACCACTAATCTTCCTTGCATGTAGATGCTACCATCTTCCCCTTCAGTAAACCGTGGTTTTCTTATGAAAGCTTGTATATCTGAATCTCCCTTCTGTTCTTTCTTAACCTTTTCATTAATAGCTGACTTTATTGTTAGACCTGCCATAATGATCTTGTGCTTACTTATGTCCTGTTTCCATGTTATTACTTCTTATAATAGCTTCCATCTCTTAATTAATAAACTTGCACACATCCCTTGGGTTTTTCTACTTAATGCATCAGCTACCACATTAGCTTTTCCAAGGTGATAATGAATGGAGAAGTCATAGTCTTTTAAGTATTCCATCCATCTTCTTTGTCGCATGTTTAAGTCTTGTTGGGAAAAGATATATTTAAGACTCTTATGATCTGTAAAAACTTCAAACTTTTCCCCATATAAATAATGTCTCCAAATTCGCAAGGCAAAGACTATGGCTGCTAATTCCAAGTCATGGGTCAGGTAATTGACTTCATGCTTCTTGATTTGTCGAGAAGCATAAGCAATTACCTTCCCATGTTGCATAAGCACATAGCCTAGCCCTTGTTGCGAGGCATCACTGTATATCTCAAATCTGCCACTTCCTAAAGGTAAGGTAAGGACAAGTGCTGTAGTTAACCTTCTTTTTAGTTATTGGAAGCTTTCCTCACATTTATCAGTCCATTCAAATCTTGTGTCTTTCCTGGTCAGCTTAGTTAGAGGTAAAGCAATTTGTGAAAAACCCTCGATGAATCTCCTGTAATATCTGGCAAGTCCTAAGAAGCTTCTTATTTCTGTGATTGTCTTAGGTCTTTCCCATTTCTGTACTGATTCAACCTTAGCAGGGTCAACCGCTATGCCATCCTGAGAAATAATGTATCCTAAGAAATTAACCTTTTCTAGCCAAAACTCACACTTGCTGAATTTTACATATAACTTGTGTGCTTGTAGGGTGCTTAATGTTATCCTTAGATGTTCCTTATGGTCTTCAGGAGTTTCAGAATATATTAAGATATCATCCACAAACACTATGATGAATTTATCTAAGTACTCCTTGAACACCCTATTCATGAGGTCCATAAATGCAGTTGGAGCATTAGTTAAACCAAAAGACATCACTCTGAATTCATAATGGCCGTATCGAGTCCTGAAAGCTGTCTTGGGGATATCTTCTTCTCTAACTTGAAGTTGATGGTACCTGGATCGTAGATCAATCTTAGAGAAGACTCTGGCTGACTGAAGTTGATCGAAAAGATCATCAATTCGGGGAAGGGGGTACTTATTCTTAATGGTGACCCTATTTAGCATCCGATAGTCTATGCACAATCTCATGGAGCCATCCTTTTTCTTAACAAAAAGGACTGGAGCTCCCCATGGAGATACGCTAGGTCGTATGAACCCTTTGTCAAGTAGTTCCTGTAACTGGGTCTTCAGTTCTTTTAGTTTTGCAGGAGCCATTTGGTAAGGAGCTTTGGAAATGGGGGAAGTACCAGGTATAAGGTCAATGATAAACTTGATTTCTCTTAGTGGAGGTAGACCTGGTAAGTCCTTACGGAATATGTCAGGAAATTCTCGGACTACCTTGACATCCTCTAGCTTTGGTTGGGGATTCTCTCGACAGATTCAATCTTGGCTAAGAAGAAGGGGCATCCCTGAGCAATGTGCTTAACTGCCTTCATGGCAGAAATAACACACGCTCCAGAATAATCCTTTCTTCCTTGGAGGGTGAAAGTGTCTCCATTAGGTAGGGTAAAAGTGACACGTTTCTGGCGGCAATCAACAAAGGCTTGATGAAAGGCTAGCCAGTCCATGCCTAGGATGATGTTGAAGTCATTCATATCTAAGTGAATAAGATTGGCATGTAGCAAATGATCCGTGATCAAAATGGGGACATCCTAGAGATAAGAATAGGTGGGAAGTGCCTGGCCTACAAGAGTCATGACATCTAGAGTGAAGTCCAGATCCTGTGGTATAATGTCCAAGGATGATGCAAACTCCCGGGATATGAAAGAATGAGTGGAGACTATATCGAATAGAACTTTAGCAGGTGTATCATAGATAGAAAGAATACCTTCAACTACTGCATTTGAAGCCTAGGCTTGACTGGAAGTGAGGGCAAAGACACATCCTTGGCTTTTTGGAACCTGATCTTCTTTGCTCTCTTGTACTTTCCTTTTTGGACAATTACTAGCAAAATGTCCTAATTCTCCACAACTATAGCAAGTGATGTTGAAAGTGGGACATGGTTTTTCTAAATGATTTTTGTTACACCTAGGGCATGCCTTCTAGTCTGGTCTTCTTCCTTTGTTTTCAAATGGCTTCTTGAAAGGTGGCCTGGGTCCAGATGACTGAAATGGTCTCTTTCCTTTATTTCTCATGGTGTTGATGTTCTTAGTTTCCTTTATTGCCTTGTTCCTTTGATAATCTTTTTCATATAGGGAGGCCATCTCTACAGCTTTGGCTACTGTGGAAGGTTGGAAACCTAGAACTCTGTTCCTGAGTCCTGGGTTAAGCCCATCTACAAATCGTCCTGCCGCATCTTCCTCATCAGCACAAGCACGTGGTGCAAATCTTCGGAGGCTGATGAATCTACTTTCATACTATTGGACAGTCATATTTCCTTGTTCTAAGTCCATAAAATCCTTTTCCTTCTGTTTTCTTATGTGTTTAGGATAATATTTGTCATTAAAGACCTTTTTAAACTCTTCCTATCCTATTGTTTCTCGCTGGTCAAAATAAGTCTTTTCTGCTGTTTCCCACCAAAAGGTAGCCTCTCCTCTAAACACAAATGTGGCCATGGGTACTTTTGTTTCTTCAACTATGTTCATGGCTTTAAAGATCTTTTCAATATCAATTAACCATTTTTCAGCTGTAGATGCTTCATCTTCTCCTGTGAATGAGGGAGCTAATTTTTGAAACCTTTGTAACTGAACCTCAGTCCTATCTATCGCTTTATTAGGGGAAGGATCTTGTGGGGTAGGGGTTTGGCTTTGACTATTCATGTATTGTACCATATTCTCTAGGAATTACTGGAACAATTCAGCCATCCCATTGCCCGACCCAGTGGAGTCCACTGGTGGGGCTTCAGGTCTTGGAACATTGCTTCCTTTCTTCTTAAGCATATGTAATCAAAAGGTAATTCACCAAACCTTAGTATGTGTTATCCTATTACCCCTTACTCTTTCATGGATGAAACTTGATTATAAGTTATTCTCCTCATAACTGGGCTATGAGTAACGTTAAACCGTGCTCTGATACCAACTGTGACGACCCGAGTTTTATATGATGCAAATTTGATAAAAAAGGCGCGATCTCTTGTTTTATAGATATGAAATGCATGAAAATCTTTTTCGTTTTGGAAAACAATCTTTTGTATAAAACCTCGAGTGTCAAAACACATTTTTCAATTATCTAGCCATGGCATAGTTTTAAATTGAATCTATTCCCAAGAAAGTGTTAGTCACAGCCTCAGCTATAGAGAGTAACTACAATCAAGTAACATTGAAAGATAAGGTAGGGGTTTACTTACTTGCACTTAGTCTAGGTGTCTTCTGTCATAAGCGTTCATTGCTCTTAAGTGTTTACTTTGTGTCTGAAAAATGTTGAGGATTGGGTGAGTATATACTATACTCAGTAGGAGTCCATCATTACTAATTTTACAATGCATGCTATATTTAAAATCATATGCTCTTTCAAGACATGTGCATGTTTGAACACTCATGCTCAATATCGATATCAAAAACCATTGTCAAATTGAAATACTAACAACTTAAAGAATCGCACAAACCAAGCCGAAAGTATCATATATATCATAACATAATGATATGCATAAGAGGCTTCACTGAATCCAACTCATAATTATCTAGTATGGTATGGTCGACCAACCTCATATCATGCCATATGCAATGCAAATAAGTCCACGAAATTATAGGGTCTAACTATGCCCACGACCTTGCCGCCGTATGATCCCCGGGTACCTGAGGACACTCGGTCATAGCCTCAACGGGGCCTATGACACATCGACCCAGTGTTGTGACACCAGTGGTGGCCCCCTGTACCACATGCAGTCGACGTAGGGATGTTGCCCTTTTTGGGCGTGGTACCCATCCACCTAATAGTGGTAGAGGATGGAGGCTAACCCAAACCTCTCGGCATAGCTCCCACGAGCTTATCAGCCCAAATCATATCAGATCAAACAAGCAAAATCCTCTTTTTCAAAACCTGTCCTCTTTGGGTCCCTCATAACTGCTTACCCAGCGTCTTTTGGGCACTCCAGCATCTTTTGGTAACCCTCAAGACATGCAATCTTTCAAAAACTCAATGCTCACAAATCATACAATGTATGCAATTGTTTGCAAAACATATCTATGCATAATGTATATGCAATTATTTGCAAAACATATCTATGCATAAAGCATTTTTCATATGTATGCTGAATTAAGTCATACTAAACAAGTCATATACTTAAAACATGTATTCTCAAAACAATGATGGCTCTTTTAAAAGTTTAGTAGTGATAGAGCACCTACCTAGCTAGATCATGCTAATCCCTTTGTCCTCGTACGCTCCTGAACATGGTTTGGAGAATCAAGGTTAGTTTGTCCTATCTTTTATAGGTTTTAGAGTGGTTGGTCTTACTACTTAGGCATTAAGGGTTCATCCCCATGCCTATGGGTGTCCTAAAGTCCTAATTGGGTCTTGGTATCATCAGTTTTCCAAAGGTCTAGTGGCCTCGCACCACCATCCTATTCTAAGGGTAGTGCCCACCTTAGATTGGGCCTTGATTAGGGATTTTATAGTTTGAGTGTGTTCGCGTCATCGACACGGACACAACACCTTTTGCGGCGCCTCAATCGAAGCTCTAGATCTCAAGTTATAAGCTTTTTAGTATCACGTGTACATAAAAGGGTCAAACAAAGCAAGGTGGAAGCCTGGGACGCTAACGCGTGCCACGTTAGTGGCAGGCACCTCAGCGGGTGCGTCTATAGACGCACCCGACTTCCGCCCGACAATCCCTTTTGCAGGCACTTCCACGGACGCGCCCATCTGGTTCTCTCAACACATAGAATGCCTTTTGTTTGTTGGGGGACCGGCGCGTCCTTGGGATGCCCTGGTTCGATCCTGTGGAACCAGTGTAGCCCAGGGATCATCCCTGGGTCCTTTGTGACTCTCCAGGGCCTCTTTTTGCATGAATTTTCATGCAAAAACTTAGGGAAACTTAGCCTAGGACTAATGGGAAGACGGGTTTGGAGGGATCTTGGGCATACCTGGCTCATTGCTGGGTTTTTTTTTTTTTCCCAAGCTTTTGGGCTGCCATTAGAGGCGCCCAAGAGCTCTATTTATAGAGCTATAAGAGGGTTCTTGAGGGGGCTCTCACCGCCCTTGAATCGTAGTGGAGAAACCTCCAGAATGGCGGTGATTTCTCCTCCAAACACCGCCGTTCTAGAACCCTCTAGGAGGTTGAAGATAGGGGGTGCCTGTATCAAAACAGGCCCCTGTGTTTCTAAGGCTAAATCCGTTTTTAGTACAAATTACATTTTTGCCCCTGAACTTCAGAGGGCCATAACTTGCTCATTTTAACTCCGTTTTGGGTGATTTTGGTCTTGTTGGATTCCTTTTTCCGAGATACACCTAATGGTACCATTTTTAGGACCAAATTTCTGGGTTCAGTCAGGGTAAATAGTGAAATGACCAAAATACCCTTATCTTCAAAAACTGAACTTTTCATTGCTAACTTTGGATTTTAATGTTACAAAATTGGAGTCATTACATTTAGAACAAAGGAAGAGATGACTTTGGGGGCTGGTGATGGTACTGGAAGGGAGCAGTGGAGTGCTAGGCCGGTGAAAAGATGCAGCCAGTGATGAGGGAGCTCCTGGTCTGGGCATGCAACCGATGGAAGCTTGTCTAGGGATGAAAAAAAATGATGCCTTTTCTAGGCGTCGTTTGGTTCTTATGGAGCAAAGGAGATTGGGATGGAAAGTGGAACAAAAAAATAAAGAGGATTGGAAAAAAATTTGTGCAGTAATGGTTGGTGGAATATCTAGGTTTTGGGGTGTGAACGTGAAAGAGAGATGGAAAAGTGAAAGGGGATTATGCGATGGTGTGAACGACGAAGGAGAGGATGAAAAAAAAATACCCCTCCTTCCCATGGTTCCTCCTCTTTATAATCTTTCCACTTACTTATTTTCCTCAAACTCTTTCCTTGAATAAGTAGATTCCTATTAGGAACTTTCTCCTCTTCCAAATTAGGACTCCTTCTTTTAGGAACCCTTCATCCCTTGCCTTTATGATCTTCAAATTGATTTGCTTCGTTGAAATTAGATTTAAGCCATCCAACCTTCCTTTAGTTGATCTGCAAAACTGAAGACTAGATTAGAGTAATCTAAACAATACATTGAGCATCCACTTAGCTCAATTGATCATCTTACCGTTAATTTTGACAATTTTTGGTTGGATGTTCAATTTGAACTAATTTTTATATTTTCTCCACAAATTTACTAAATTGATGAGTTAGAAGGTCTAAATGAATGCTAAAGTAGGGGTCTTTTAGCCAAAATTAAACACTTGACACACTCCCCAACCAATATTTTGTTAGTCCTGAGCAAAACATGCAGAAAACTATTTTACAAAAATGGTACAAGGTGCCACTTTTGTACGTACTCACGATTGCATTTCGTACATGCAACAAGCCCTTGAACCCTTAGGTTACCCCTAGTGGACGAGTTAGGCCTCGTGAGGGTTTATAGTGAATATACTCACAAAATTCAATAAGGTCGAGTCCCCTATTTTATCTCAAAGAATCCTCATTCATTAGCAACTTTACTAATTTTTCACAACTTAATGAAGAGGATTTGACAATTTTATGCACCATACACATATTAAAGACATTTTATTTGAGCTATTCCTCAGAGTGCATATGTGTGTGTACAGCCACATAAATCTTGACTTTTAATTCAATATGCTTACATTCCATTGGAAATATGCCTTGACCTCAAATCCTCATAGGTATACACTCAGAAATGAAACTCTCAAATAAGGGGTTGAAACATATTTCTCTCATTATGTGATCGAATCCAACAAGTTGACGGTTCACATAATTCTTTTAAACGCTCATGAGACAAAGGGAAGTGATCCCTAAGAGTGGATGTTAATACTAAGAATATTAGGGGTCTTTTACCTTAATTCTTTCTTTTTATGTCCTCTTTAAGAAAGAAAAGGCTTAATAATAGGCTTAAAAGGCTAACTAGTGGTATACTATATTAGGTAGGCTTTATATTTCTGGGCTAAGCAAGGATGCCCTATATCATTTGCTAGGTTTCCTAAAGCCTACCAGATTCAATAAATTTCTGGAATGAAAGCTATTACTCTTATTTAGGGAATTACTTATAACTCTTTAAAAGAAGATAGTCTCTAAACTTACTGGGTTATAGGTCTCCACTGATTTTCCTCAGGGTCTCTAAGTCATACCTCTATATTAGTCTTAATTATGTGTTGTGTGTAAATGGTTTCCAAGAAATTAACTTTCATAAAATGCTTCCATACATGAATGACATGCAAAACTAATCACATGCATTCTCATTAACAAGGGAAAATAGTATATTTACCAAATTCTGAACATCCAGTTCTCATCACAGTAAGGTAACTCTACTTTAAAAACTTTTTTTTTTTTTTCAATTTAATTTTTAATCAAAAAAATTCAAAATCTCTATGTGCATCTACACCCCCAACCTAAATGAAACGTTGTCCCCAATGTTGGAAAACATAGGACTCTAAATGGAAGTTGAGTGATGTGGACTCTAAACCCTTGGGTTGCCTCCCAATAAGCACTAAGTTTAATGTCTTTAGTCAGACATCACCTAACCTAACTTTCTAAGCCTAGAGCTAACTAGGTTAGATTATGTGTCCTAATCCTAACCCTAAGATGAAATGCCAAGATTTCTCACACCACTTCAAAATTTCACGGTAATCTATATATGGCCTCCACCTTGAAATTTTAGGTGGTGATATGAATATAATATAGTAGATCACTGCAATTGTGAAGGTAGTGGGACCATATTGTTGATCACCCATCTTCATTATTTCATGGGAGTCAATATAATTGCTCCACCTCAAAGATTGATGTGAGGGTAACACAATGACTACATGAACTACCGTGTATTTCCTTGGACCATATGTTGACAAATAGTCCTTGTCTTGACCAAATTGAGAGATAATAATGACCATTCTATTATGTTTATCTTTTTCCTCCGTGTCCCTATCATTGTCCTGAACTCGGGTAATAACCTGACTTGACCCTTCTCTAATAGGTTGTTCTTGTATTACTAGAGGTAGGGACAAGGTTTGGCTTAAACCCTGGTTATCTTCTGATGTGTACCTTAGAATAGGTTGATGTATATCAACTAACTCTGCTTCTTTTTGTTTGATAAGCACACGTGCGGTATCAACTGTGTCTATATTACCATCTAATGTTGGTTCAAATAAGGTTGCTAGGTCCCAATTAGGTACAGCTTCTACATTAAAAGGCACAATTTGGAGTTCATGCTTTATAGGAGGATATACTCTAGCTTGCCATCGAGAAGTGTCCATCAAAGGTATAGTATTCAACAACTCATGCATCTCCTCAATAGATGTGTCTTCATCAAAGTCATAAAATAGGTGAGACACGCATCTAGAGGATTAGGGTTGGATTTTTCTAAAGCTTTATTCTCTTTACAATGGAAGTCTCTTCATTATATTTATCAGAATCAGGACATCGCTCGAGTATATCTAAGTTGGAGATTTCTAAGGATCGTTGTAGACTTTGTTGCTTATAAGGATCATAGGAAATTTCCATCCTAGTGTCAAGGATAAATGGTTCTTCATTATCCCTAATTTGTTTCAATGTCTCCTCATATTCCTCCCTCCCTCATTTTATTTCCTTAGTGAAATCCTCCATCATTTTTAATTTTGTAATCCTAGCAGGCTTTGTTCTATTATTTCACACATATGCTACATATTTTCTTCTAATAGCAGTTCTTCCCATAGAGGAAATGAATCATAAGGTTGGTATTGCTGTGGCAGTGGGGTACTGGAAAAGGATTGAGCAGGCTGAACACATGATGGTTGACCCTGATATTTATAATAATCATGGTAGTGTTGACCAGGGTGAGACCATTGTGGTTCTTCCTGATATTGGTAATCTTGAGACCATGGTTGTTCATGATGCCTAGCCCATCCATTAGAGTCTTGATAATTTGTCTCAGAATAAAAATTACTAGGGTATGTGAATGCATTAGGCGCATCCACTAGCTCCTGATAGTATTCATTGTATGTGGTGCTTAATCGAGGCTAGGAAGGAGTGGAATAAGGATGCTCAGAATAGGTATAGTCATTATGGTATTGAGGTTGTGGCACAACTTGCCTAGAAGCTATTAGCCTAAGCAATTGACTTTCCATAAGATCTAACTGATTCATCTATGCATCTAATCTATAAAATTTATCCCCCTCTTGATAGGGTCTTTTTTTTTTTTTTTTAAGATGAAAACTAACCTACATGATGCAATCTAACTTCTTAGAAAGATGCACAAACAAAGGGCACAATATAATCCTTGAGGCTAATAAACAACAATATTTTGACAATCTTGAATTTGTGTGGGGACAATGCTTTTAATTAGCCTAATCTAGTGCTCCTCTGCTCTTTGAGATTTGACTATTGCTTACCAACTAGGTTTTGCGCAAGGTGGTTAATACAACCCTCATGTAAGGAGGCTTTAGACCTCACAAACATCAACAGGAGGCAAAGGAAAAGCGAGGCTCTATTAGACAACCCCCCAATCACGACAGTGCTCAAAAGCCACTAGAGTGACAATAAATCGTGTCTTAGTAAGAAGGTCCTACGAGCATGTGATGGCCCTATAGGTCTCTTCTGATTGATTTTAATGTGAGTTGAAGGGTAGGGCAGCGCACTTAAGGTGATTATCCTAGGTGGGCTAAGGAATGGTAAACTAATGCAAAACCCTAAAAATGCAACAATTATAAAGGATGCTTTCTATATGAGTTACACTACCAAATAATGCAAATTTACTCTAAATGTAAGCCCTAATCTAGAAATTAAATGAGTGAGGAAACTTATAGTGGGGTTTCTAATGAAGATCAAGTGTGGACCACCTTACCCCACACTTGTCCTGTATTATACAATCCTTTTAAAAATAAAGTAAAAATTGCAATTTAGAAGGATCCCCACTACAAGATTCACCCAAAATAAAAAAAGGCCTATTCTAGGAAAGCAGGAAAATTTTCATTTTGATGAAGATTTCCTTGCCAATTTCCTCCACTTTCCTGCTTCCTTAAAAAAGAAAATTAGAAATAAATACCAATTTCAAGAAATTGGGTGGTCATGTATTGAAAAAATTAAAAAATGCACCTAAAATGCTAAAACTCTGCAATTCCTACAATTTATTTATTTATTTTTATTTTTCTATTTTTTTGAATTTTTAATTAAATTTTATAAAAACTAGGTTGCAGGTCCCCGACAATGGTTCTAAGAACTTGTTGATGTCTTCCACAAGTGCACAGGTTATTGTAGCATAGCTAATGCAAGTACGGGTCAATCTCACATGGATGTGCTTTAAGATTTTAGAGTTTTTAATAAAATTTAATTATTTAAAATTAAAATTAATTGACAAAAATTAACAGAAAGAAATTAGACTTCATCTTCAAGTTAACAATGAAATTGTAGAGGTCTAATTTCAGAAAAAATAGAAAAAGAAACAATAAAACCTTAACTAAACTAAAACTAGAAGAAATTAAGAAAAATCTAATTCCCTATCTTAAGTGCTGTCCAATTTCTTTACTTTGGGTATCCCAAACTTTGATTAGACTCTATCAATATGTTCAACATATCCTAGATTAATGATCTGATGAAGGAATTTTTCAAATTCTTCAACTTTTTAGAGATTTAATCTAATTAAGGAATTTAAGGTTTAATGGCTTAGATCTGTTTTCATAACGCAATTTCAAGATCAGGAACAACAATTCAATAGGAAACTATCCTAAAAACAAGTTCTAAAAATTAATTGAAATTATGAATTAAAATAGACAAGAAATTTGAAGTTTTTCATGGTTAAACCAGAACTTTCAATTGAGTTAAACAGTAATGGAATAACATAGAAAGGGAATAACTCTAAACAAAATAACATAAAATACAAATAAGAACAGTAATAGGACATGAAATGTAAATTGAAATATTCTTCTAAGGGCAAATTTGGAATTTTCCCCAAAACTTCCTAAAATGTCCCATAAAAAATCCACCAGAGAAGACAGCCGATGATCATGGGTTGCTTGGATGGTATGGTCTTGGCTGGTCATCACTTGGTACCATCTGGAGTAGAGGGACGTCGCCTGGTTGGACTAGAATCACCTTGTCAGTGATGATCTGAAGTGAAACAGAAGAAAACAATGCCTTTTCTAGGGGCCGTCTGGAGCAGAGGAAGGGATGATACCAGGGGCTGGTGATGGCATTGGAAGGGAGCAGGGGAGTGCCTGGGTGATGAAAAGATACGGCTAGTGATGAGGGAGCTCTTGGTCTGGGTGTGCAATAGGTGGAAGCTCGTCCAGGGATGAAAAAAAATGACGCCTTTTCTAGGCGTCGTCTGGTTCATATGGAGCAAAGGAGCCTAGGATGGAAAGAGAAGAACAAAAAAATAAAAAAAGAGGATTGGAAAAAATTTTATGCGGTAATGGTTGGAGGAAGATTTGGGTTCTGGGGTGTGAACATGAAAGAGAGATGGAAAAGTGAAAGGGGATTATGTGGTGGTGCAAACAATGAAGGAGAGGGGTAGGCCGGGATGTGAAGAGAAAGGTGTTGATGAAAAGCAAGAGAGGGCTGTGAATGTGAAATAGAGATGAGTAAACAAGAGAAACTCCAAACAAATAAGGAAGAGGAAGGTAGCAAGTAAAGGAGACTAAAAGAAAACAACTAAACAACTCCAAAAAAAAAAAAAAAACTCCCCCACCTTCCCACGGTTCCTCCTCTTTATAATCTTTCCACTTACTTATTTTCCTCAAACTCTTTCCTTGAATAGTTAGATTCCTATTAGGAACTTTCTCCTCTTCCAAATTAGGACTCCTTCTTTTAGGAACCCCTCATCCCTTGCCTTAATGATCTTCAAACTAATTTGCTCCATTGAAATTAGATGTGACCCATCCAACCCTCCTTTAGTTGATCTGCAAAACCAAAGACTAGATTAGAGTCATCTAAACCATACATTAAGCATCCACTTAGCTCAATTGATCATCTGACCATTAATTTTCACAATTTTTGGTTGGATGGTCAATTTGAACTAATTTTTATATTTTCTCCAAAAATTAACTAGGTTGATGAGTTAGATGGTCTAAATAAATGCTAAACTAGGGATCTTTTAGCCAAAATTAAATACTTAACATATACCCTTTCCCCCATCCTAGCCATTCAAATTTACACTCTTTAATCTACACCACACATTACTATTAGGTCACCTTAGGAAAAATAGGAGAACACTTATAAAAGCAGACCAAAACATAAGCAAAAGAGACACTTTTCTCACATAAGAAAAGACGTCCCCTCCATAGGAAGGAGACACCCACTTCCTTTTGGCCATTTTTTTTTTTTTTTTTTGCTTGTTGTTTTATGAAGTCTTTGTGTGCTGCCACTTCCTTCCAAGGTTTATGCTTCTACCTCAAGTGTTCAACTAAGGATTTTTGGGTTTTAATTCATCATTGAAGGTTGGTTAGCCTTTGCTAGAATTTACTTCTTTCCAAGTTCGTTTGCTTTATTTTCCTTTGCTTATCCTTAATTTTAAACAAAGATTCAAGGCTTGTTTTCCCTTGGAGTGATAGCCATGGGAAGTCATCTTGAATCTAGTTTTTTCTATTTATCTTTCATTGCATCTTTGTTGTCTTTCAGCACTCTTGAATTTCCAGCTTTGGATGCTTGAGTTCCATTAGTTGTTGCCTTAGTTTCCCATAGGATTATCCCTTGACTTCAAGCATACTTGTTTATGAGTGATTGTCGGAACAATTGAAGAAGAATTTGGGTTCTAATTAAAGAGAGATTGGGATTAAATGAACATCATTGTCATATCATGTAAATTGAAGATTTGAATTTGATGTATGGAGTATTATGTTGCTGAACTCTTTATTTGATTCATTGAAGATAGTTGGAATTTTCAATTCATGTTTGTGTCCAGCAGTCAATTATATTTGTTATTGAATGTTTGAATGCATTAGAAGTGATTATTACATGTTCTATTAGATATCTTACCCTTACCCCAATCCTAGCCTTTCAATTTTACACTATCTAATCTACACCACACCTTACTATTAGGTTACCCTAGGAAAAATAGGAGAAGACTTATAAAACCAACCCAAAAGATAAGCGAAAGAGACACATATCTGACATAGGAAAAGATGACACCTCCATAGGAAGGAGACACCCACTTCCTTTATCCCACATTTCTTCTTTTGCTTGTTGTTTTGTGAAATCTTTATGTGCTACAACTTCCTTCCAAGGTTTATGCTTCTACCTCAAGTGTTCAGTCTTGGATTTTTGGGTTTAATTCATCTTTGCAGGTTGGTTAACCTTTGTTGGAATTTACTTCTCTTCATGTTGGTTTACCTTATTTTCTGTTATCTTTCCTTTATTTTTAACTAAGATTCGAGGCATGTTTACCCTTCGAGTGACAGCCATGGGAAGTCATCTTGAATCAAGTTTTCCTCTTTACCTTTCATTGCATATTTGTTGTCTTTCACCACTCCTGAATTTTTAGCTTTGGGTGCTTGAGTTCCATTAGTTGTTGCCTTAGTTTCCCATAGGATTCTCCCTTGATTTC
Organism: Warburgia ugandensis; assembly: GCA_035236585.1. Lineage (NCBI taxonomy): Eukaryota > Viridiplantae > Streptophyta > Magnoliopsida > Canellales > Canellaceae > Warburgia > Warburgia ugandensis. The sequence goes on from CP141136.1 coordinate 38,571,767, forward strand.
AAGCATACTTGTTTATGAGTGATTTTTCGAACAATTGAAGAAGAATTTTGCTTTAAATTAAGGAGTGATTGGGATTAAATGAACATCATTGTAATATCATTTAAATTTTAGATTTGAATTTCATGTATGGAGTATTATGTTGATGAACTCTTTATTTGATTCAATGAAGATTTTTGGAATTTTCAATTCATGTTTGTGTCCAGCAGTCAAGTATATTTGTTATTGATTGTTTGAATGCAGTAGAAGTGATTAATTCCATGTTTTACACGTTCTATGTAATATCTTACCCTTTTCCCCATCCTAGACATTCAATTTTACACTATTTAATCTACACCACACCTTACTATTAGCTTACCCTAGGAAAAATAGGAGATGACTTATGAAACCAGCCCAGAACATAAGCAAAAGAGACTCTTTTCTCACATAGGAAAAGATGTCTCCTCGATAGGAAGGAGACACCCACTTCCATTAGCCCACTTTTCTTCTTTTGCTTATTGTTTTGTGAAGTTTGTGGGTGCTGCAACTTCCTTTCAAGGTTTATGCTTCTACCTCAAGTGTTCAACTTAGGATTTTTGGGTTTTAATTCATCTTTGAAGTTTGGTTAGCCTTTGCTGGAACTTGCTTCTCTTCATGTTATTTGCCTTATTTTCCTTGGTCTTTCCTTGATTTTAAGCTAACATTCAATGCTTGTTTTCCCTTGGTGTGACAGCCATGGGAAGTCAATCTTGTATCTAGTTTTTCTCTTTATTATTCATTGCATCTTTGTCATCTTTCAGCACTCTTCAATTTCTAGCTTTAGATGCATGAGTTCCATTAGTTGGTTCCTTAGTTTTCCATGGGATTAGCCCTTGACTTCACGCATACTTGTTTATGAGTGATTGTTGGAACAATTGAAGAAGAATATGGCTTCTAAATAAAGAGTGATTGGGATTAAATGAACATCATTGTAATACCATTTAAATTTAATATTGGAACTTATGTATGGAGTATTATGTTGATGAACTCTTTACTTGATTCAAAGAAGATAGTTGGAATTTTCAATTCATGCTTGTGTCCAGCAGTCAATTATATTTGTTATTGAATGCATTAGAAGTGATTAATTACATGTTTTACATGTTCTATTTCATATCTTACCCTTTCCCATATCTAAGCCATTCAATGTTACACTCTTTAATCTACAACACACCTTACTATTAGGTTACCCGAGGAAAAATAAGCGAAGACTTATAAAACCAACCCAAAACTTAAGCAAAATCGACTCTTTTCTCACATACGAAAAGATGTCTCCTTCATAGGAAGGAGACACCGAGTTCCTTTAGCCAAAATTTTTTGTTTAGCTTGTTGTTTTAAGAAGTCTTTGGGTGCTACCGCTTCCTTCCAAGGTTTATGCTTCTACCTCAAGTGTTCAACCTAGGATTTTTGGGTTTTAATTCATCCTTGAAGGTTGGTTAGCCTTTGTGGGAATTTACTTCTCTTCATGTTCGTTTGCCTCATTTTCCTTTGTCTTTCCTTGATTTTTAACTAAGATTCAGGGTTTGTTTTCCCTTGGAGTGAGCCACAGGACGTCATCTTGAATCTTGTTTTACTCTTTTTCTTTCATTGCATCTTTGTTGTCTTTTAGCACTCTTGATTTTCCAGGTTTGGATGCTTGAGTTCCATATGTTGTTGCCTTAGTTTCCCATAAGATTGTCCGTTGATTTGGAGCATACTAGTTTATGAGTGATTGTTGGAACAATTGAAGAAGAATTTGGCTTCTAATTAAGTAGTGATTGGGATTAAATGAACATCATTGTAATATTATTTAAATTTAAGATTTGAATTTCATGTATGGAGTGTTATGTTGATGAACTCTTTACTTGATTCAATGAAGATAGTTGGAATTTTCAATTCATGCTTGTGTCCAGCAGTCAATTATATTTGTTATTGAATGTTTGAATGCATTAGAAGTGATTAATTACATGTTTTATGTAATATCTTACCCTTACCCCCATGTAGCCATTCCATTTTACACTCTTTAATCTACACCACACCTTACTATTAGGTTACTTGAGGAAAAATAGGAGAAGACTTATAAAACTAGCCCAAAACTTAAGCAAAAGAGACACTTTTCTCTCATAGTAAAAGACATCTCCTCCATAGGAAGGAGACACCTAGTTCCTTTAGCCAAATTTTCTTCTTTTGCTTGTTGTTTTAAGAAGTCTTTGGGTGCTGCCGCTTCCTTCCAAGGTTTATGCTTCTACATCAAGTGTTCAACCTAGGATTTTTGGGTTTTAATTCATCCTTGAAGGTTGGTTAGCCTTTACTGGAATTTACTTCTCTTCATGTTCATTTGCCATATTTTCCTTTGGCTTTCCTTTATTTTTAAATAAGATTCAAGGTTTGTTTTCACATGGAGTGACAGCCACGGGAAGTCATCTTGAATCTAGTTTTTCTCTTTATCTTTCTTTGCATCTTTGTTATCTTTTAGAACTCTTGATTTTCCAGATTTGGATGCTTGAGTTCCATTTGTTGTTGCCTTAGTTTCCCATAGAATTCTCCCTTGATTACAAGCATACTTGTTTATGAGTGATTGTTGGAGCAAGTGAAGAAGAATTTGGCTTGCAATTAAGGAGTGATTGGGATTAAATGAACATCATTGTAGCATCATTTAAATTTAAGATTTGAATTTCTTGAATGGAGTATTATGTTGATGAACTCTTAATTTGATTCAATGAAGATAATTGGAATTTTCAATTCTTGTGTGTGTCTAGTAGTCCATTTTATTTTTTTATTGAATGTTTGAATGCATTAGAAGTGATTAACTCCATGCTTAACATGTTCTATGTGATAGCTTCCCCTTTCCCCAATCCTAGTCATTCAATTTTGCACTCTCTAATCTACATCACACCTTACTACTAGGTTACCCTTGGAAAAATAGGGGAAGACTTATAAAACCAGCCCAAAACTTAAGCAAACTAGGCTTTTCTCATGTAGGAAAAGACGACTACTCCTTAGGAAGGAGGCACGCACTTCCTTTAGACCACTTCTTTTTCTTGTTGTTTTGTGAAGTCTTTGGGCTCTGCCACTTCCTTCCAAGGTTTATGCTTCTACCTCAAATGTTCAACTTAGGATTCTCCCTTGATTTCAAGCATACTTGTTTATGAGTGATTGTCGGAATAATGGAAGAAGAATTTGTCTTCTAATTAAGGAGTGATTGGGATTAAATGAACATCAATGTAATATCATGTAAATTTAAGATTTGAATTTCATGTATGGAATATTATGTTGATGAACTCTTTATTTGATTCAATGAAGATTGTTGGAATTTTCCATTCATGTTTGTGTCCAGTAGTTAATTATATTTGTTATTGAATGTTTGAATGCAAAAAAAGTGATTAATTCCATATTTTACATGTTCTATTTGATATCTTACCCATACCCCTACCCTAGCCTTTCAATTTTACACTATTTAATCTACACCACACCTTACTATTAGGTTACCCTAGGAAAAATGGGAGAAGACTTATAAAACCAGTCCAAAACATAAGCAAAAGAGACTCTTTTCTCACATAGGAAAAGACGTCTCCTCCATAGGAAGGAGACGCCCACTTCCTTCAGCGCACTTTTCTTCTTTCGCTTATTATTTTGTGAAGTCTTTGGGTGCTCCCACTTCCTTGCATGGTTTACCCTTCTACCACAACTGTTCAATCTTGGTTTTTTGGGTTTTAATTCATCCTTGAAGGTTGGTTAGCTTTTGCTGGAATTTACTTCTCTTCATGTTTGTTTGCCTTATGCAATACCCGAGCAATTTACGCTATTTAACAAAAATAAATTGGACATTCTATAGGAAATGAACTGTGTTAAATGTTTTACTTTAGTTAAAATATTAAATTAAGGAATTTTTAAGAAAACTTGGTACCACTAGATTCTACTCGAAAAATGGAATCCAATGCCTCAAAGAATGCCGAAAACGGAGTTCATATGAAGAAGTTATGGCCGTTTAAAGATTAGGGGCATTTCTGTAATTTAAATTAAAAACAAAAAAGAAAGAAAACGTAGGGGGCCGTTTTGATAACAGCACCCCGTCTTCTTCTTCCTCTAGATTTCTCCAGAAACCCTAGTTTCTAGAGGTTTCCACCACTGCCAATGGTAGCACTGCCATTGGCAGCACCGCCATAGTAAGGCTATAAAAAGCCCTTTTCCCTCCTCCTCAACCATACCTTTATCCTCGACCTTCTCCAACGGTTCAAGGGAGGATTCCGGCAGCTAGGGTTTCAGCGTGAAGAAACCCCACCTCCGGCAATGGGCATCGCTCCAGACCTGCCCAGGTAAGCCCCTCACAACTCCCCTCTGTTTCCCTTCTTCCTTGAGCCAGACACTGCCCAGGTTCCCCCTCCTCTTCCCTTCCACTTCCCCAGGTCAGATCCAAGCTAGATCTGGCATTTTTCGGTTGGAAATCGCAGGACCCAGAACTGGACCAATGAAGGAGATGATCTTCGGTGTGGTGCGTGATGCACACCTTGACTGAGCCCCATGGGACGGACCTCAGGCACGCAACTGTGGACAGGTGCGCATGACTGTGTATGGGAGTGGCCTCGGTGTGTCCCAGGCGCAGTCCTGGTTTGACCAGGATGCACGGGCGGCCCAGGAGCCAAGGCACATTTTGCCTACGCCAAAGGCGCGTTTGCGGGATGCCATCCAGGATGCGCATCATAGCGCGTCACTTGGGCATGCATGTGTGCATGCGAATGCGGTCCCTGGCATGGTGTTTGGGCGCACACGATGTGCAAGCATGGGTCCTGGTTCGATCAGGGCGTGCACACGTCTTGGAAACCATGATGCGTGGACCTAATAAGACTATAAAAATTAGGATCATAAGACAATTTATAAAGTCTAACCATTGAATAGTAGATCCATATCATAGGATCTAACCTGACACTGAATTAGGCAAGGACCCATGGACCCTAAAAGGCAGATCTAGCGATCTAATTTCTAAATAGATTGAAATTGATAAGGACTCCTTATTATCCATTCATATCTAAGATTTTATAAATGAGACCAGGGTCAGGTTGAGTGATGAAGGATGCGACTCCAGGAAACTTCGAGGTAGGTGCTCTATTGCTACTAGACTTTTAAAAAGGAGCCCATGATTATTTTGAGAATGCATGTTTTAAGTATAAGTTATATGACTTGTTTAGCATGACTTAATTTTATAAATGAATTCAGCATGCATATGATAAATACATTATGCATAGACATGTTTTACGATTGCATAAATTGCATGATTTGTAGTTATTGAGTTTTGAAAAATTGCATGTCCTTGAGGGTTACCAAAAGACGTTGGAGTGCCCAAATGACGGTGGGTAGGCAGTTGTGAGAGACCCAAAGAGGACAACTTTTGAAAAAGAGGTTTTTGCTTGATTGATCGTATATGATTTGGGCTAGTAATCTCGTGGGCATTATGCTGAGAGGTCTGGGGTGGCCTCCTAGCCTCTACCACTATTAGGTGGAAAGGGTACCACGCTAAAAAGGCATGTCCCTGCTTCGACTGCATGTGGTACAGGGGGCTACCACTGGTGTCACGACACTGGGTCGAAGTGTCATATGCCCCGTGGAGGCTATGACCCTGTGTCCCCAGGTACCCGGGGACCACATGGCGAGGAGGTCGTGGGCATAGTGGGCCCTATGTTTTTGAGGATTTACTTGCATTGCATATGGCATGACATGAGGATGGTCAACCATACCATATATCCATGAGTTGGATTCAGTTGAGCATGTTATGCATATCATTATGTTTATGATATATATGATACTTTTGACTTGGATTACGTGATTCTTTAAGTCATTAGTATTCCAATTCGATAATGGTTTTTAATATCAATATTGAACATGAGTGTTCAAACATGCACATGTTTTAAAGAGCATATGATTTTAAACATAGCATGCATTGTAAAACTAGTAGTGATGGACTCCTACTAGGTATAGTATATACTCACCCAATCCGTAACATTTTTCAGACACAAGTAAGCACTTAAGGACAGGATATGCCCGTGACAAAAAACATCCAAATATATCATTTTTCAGGACAGCTTCATTCACGAGTCAAAGACGTCTCAGGAGATGTTAGTGCTACGAGCAAGTAAATAAAAAAGAGACAATTATACATGTAAGTAAACACTCTACCCATTGGACATGTATTTGTATTTATTTACAGTTGGGTTGTAAGCTGTGACTAGATAGACCTGGGAAAACATTTATGATTTCTGAAGTTTTTCAAAAAACTACTTTGGTTGTTGTGAAAGCAAATGACACTCGGGGTTTTCAAAATGAGTTTAAATGAAAAGATTTTCCACTGCATTGCATTATTTTTATAAAAATAGTTTTCAAATAGGGATGCATCCTGCCTTAGGAATTAGATATTGCATTTAAAAATGCATGGGAAAACCCAGGTTGTCACACCTTATTTCCTTTGTCCTTCCTTGAATTTAAACTAAGATTCAAGGCTTGTTTTGCTTTGGAGTGACTACCATGGGAAGTCATCTTGAATCTAGTTTTTCTCTTTACCTTCCATTGCATCTTTGTTGCCTTTCAGCACTCTTGATTTTCCAGGTTTGGCTACTTGAGTTCCATTAGTTGTTGCCTAAGTTTCCCATAGGATTCTCCCTTGATTTCAAGCACCCTTGTTTATGAGTGATCGTTGGAACTAATGAAGAAGAATTTGGTTTATAATTAAGGAGTGATTGGGATTAAATGAACATCATTGTAATATCATTTAAATTTAAGATTTGAATTTCATGTATGGTGTATTATGGTAATGAACTCTTTATTTGATTCAATGAAGATAGTTGGAATTTTCAATTCATGTTTGTCTCCAGTAGTCAAATATATTTGTTATTGAATGTTTGAATGCATTAGAGGTGATCAATTCCATTTTTACATGTTCTTTAATCTACACCACACCTTCCTTTTCGGTTGTCCTAGGAAAAATAGGAGCAGACTTATAAAACCAGCCCAAAGCATAAACAAGAGAGACACTTTTCTCATAGGAAAAGATGTCTCCCCCATCGGAAGGAGACATCCACTTCCTTTAGCCCAATTTTCTTCTTTTGCTTGTTGTTTTGTGAAGTCTTTGCGTGCTACCAGTTCCTTCCAAGATTTATGCTTCTACCTTAAGTGCTCAACCTAGGATTTTTAGGTTTTAATTCATCTTTGAAGGTTGGTTAGTTTTTCCCATAATTTACTTCTCTTCATGTTCGTTTGCCTTATTTTCCTTGCTTTTAAACTAAGATTTAGGGCTTTTTTCCCTTGGAGTGATAGCCATGGAAAGCCATCTTCAATCTAATTTTTCTCTTTATCTTTCATTGCATCTTTGTTGTCTTTCAACACTCTTGATTTTGAAGCTTTGGATGCTTAAGTTCCATTAGTTGTTTCCTTGGTTTGCATAGGATTCTCCCTTGATTTCAAGTACACTTGTTTATGAGCGATTGTTGGGACAATCAAAGAGGAATTTGGCTTGTAATTAAGGAGTGGTGGGGATTAAATGAACAATATTGCAATATCATTTAAATTTAAGATTTGAATTACATGTATGGAGTATTATGTTGATGAACTCTAGATTTCATTCAATGATGATAGTTGGAATTTTGAATTCATGTTTTTGTCCAGCAATCAAGTATATTTGTTATTGAATGCTTGAATGCATTAGAAATGATTAATTCCATGTTTTACATGTTCTATGTAATATCTTACCCTTTTCCCATCCTAGCCACTCAATTATACACTCCTTAATCTACCCACACCTTGCTATTAGGTTACCCTAGGAAAAATCAGAGAAGACTTATAAAACCAGCCCATAACATAAACAAAAGAGACACTTTTCTCACTAAGGAAAAGACGTCTCCTCCATAGTAAGGAGACACCCACTTCCTTTAGCCCACTTTACCTTCATCTAGCACATTAACTGGTCGAATAATAATAATAATAATAAGAGCATGAAAGGTTAGTAAATTACCTAACCCTAATAAAAACAGTAAGTAAGATAAGGATGATCAAACAAGATCCATTAGATCTTGGATGATCAAGAACAATAAGAAATAGAATATTATATTGTACTTAGTACGCATGTTTATTAGTATGCTTTTTATAGTTCATTGGATTAGATAATCCAAACCCTGGATCAAAGATGATTCAAGGAAGAAAACCAAGATCATCCTCCTTAGGGATGATCCAATAACTGAACTTAGATCAAAGAAGAACTAGATGATAGAAGATCTAGGACCCTGATCTTTATTAACAGGTGTAGATTATAAATCAATGGATCAATAAAAGATCAAGATCAAGGAGATGGACACACAAAGACTTAGAGATAGAAAAATACTTAGATATGAATGATTTAAAGATTATTCTAAACATTAGATCTAGTGATCAATAGGATTGTTCATAATTTATATATTGACAATACGTATGGATGTACAGATCATATACATCAGTCAGGATCATGGAAGATTTGGGAAAAGAGATCACTCCTGAAAGGTAGGAGGATTTGATGAATGCATTTACATGAGATATACATGATTGTACTCATGATCTTATGATGACAAGATTAATGTTAATACTTGTATTAAATCTCTTGAAAACCTTATGATCCAACCAAACACATATAAGATGGTTAAGGACTAAACTATAAGTGAATAGGGAACTAGAAAATATTCCAGCCCTAAGTAAATAGACATATGGTCATATATATATGAAATCTATTTTACATACAAGCTTGGAGGCTTGTGAGTTTGTTTTAATAGGCATAAGCCTAGGGGAATGCTATTACTAGAGGAGTTATGAGGGTTTGGCCACCCGCTCCTTGAAATTTGATGATATGATGATACCTTGCCCAAAGAGCGGCTAAAAGTCGGGTGGTGGCAATTATGGGAAGACCACCACTATGAAAGTCTTGCCACCCCATACGGGCAGTGACATAATATTTTCCACCGTGGTATCGTGGTGAATAGGGCAGTTATACGAGCGCGCTAGTACAAATCAGACTGCTGCATAGCAACCTTTCTGATTATTTTGCACTATGATGCATATGGGAATAGGCATAGTGAAATGCCTTATGTTGTAGCATAATGAAATGCTAGGTAATTGTATATTACCAACATTTCCCAATAAGGTAAATTTCTAGTATAAGATTAGCTATAATACTAAATTCTCATAATGAAGAGAATTGATCAGCTTAGTTGGGAATGATATTTGACTACTTTCATAAATTTAACTGGTTTACTCATGAAGAGTATGTATGTATATAGATATACATAAATTACAAAGTAAAGAGTAGAGACATGAATATGTCGAGGGATAATGGGATTATGAAGTATTGGAATTACATTGTCAATTATTATGTTTCTTGAATCCCCTACCAAGCATTGCTTGCTGAGATATTGTAAATGTTGCAATATCTCAGATACAAGGAAGGAGAGTTAGGAGCTGAAAACAATAGAAGACTTGAAGAGAATAATCTTCATGGTATACCCTTGAAGACATGTATTTTTCTTTGTTGAGAGTTTTATTGTATGGTGAGCTTGAGTTTTGGATTATGTAATTTGGACAAGTACTGTAATAGATTTGGCTGTACTGTGAACCACTGGATGGATCCTAGAGTTTAATAAAAGTATATTTCTTCAGTGAAATTTTATTTTGTACACAAATTGTACTTATGTTATGTATGAAGTGGTGACTTGGGTTTTCAAAACAAGTTCTAAAGAAAAGAATTTTCGCTGCTTTGTTTTGTAAAATTTTTTAACACTCTTAAGGGCCCTACCTTTTAAAATACTTTACAAATCATGTTACAAAAACCCGGGTCGTGACAGTTGGTATCAGAGTGATTCATCGAGTCACAGTACAGTAGAAATATGTCCACAAGAGAGATTATAATCCAAGTCTAGATTTAGATAGAAGTAGTTGTATAGAGGATTGATAGAAATTATGAACAGATGCCACGAAAGAGAGTCACAAGACAGGCAAATCAAAATACTCTAGTAGACAATATGGAAAGAGTAACAATGAGCAATGTGGAAGAGATGATGACAAGGGTGTTGAAGAACCTTCTTCCTCACCTACAACAAACCCAAGGTTCATCACCTCTGTAGAAATACCAAGTACGCAGGCTCAGGTTCAACTTGAAGTGAGTGAATAAGAGATAAGTTATTAGTTGATGAGAAGGAGTTATGTGATAAACTCATTAGTTAAGAGATAAGTATAAAAGGAGTTAACTCATTAGTGAAGGATAAGTCTTGAAAGAGTAGCCTCATTTGTTGAAGAGGATGTAAAGAGTTGACTCATTAGTGAGGAAAGAGTTAAACTCATTAATTGAGGAATATGTAAAGAGTTGACTCATTAGTGAAGAAAGAGTTAAACTCATTAGTTAAGAATGAGTATAGAAAGAGTTAGTGTAATGAAGGAATAGTATAGTATAAGTAGATATTACTTAGTGAAAGGACTAGAAATACTACTTAGCAAATAAGAATTCCAATAGAGGGAATAATAAGGAAAAACATTACAATAGATGTAAGGTATGATGTTCAGGTCTAACCTAAAGTCCGGAGTAAACATACAAAGTACGTTAATACTAGTATGTATATAACCATTATTAAGTGAAGTATGTATATAAACATTACTAAGTCAAGAAATGGGGATAAAGAGAAAAAAGAGATAAATTGGAAAATAAGATGAAAAAATAAAAATAAATAAATAATTCTAACCTTATAGAAAAGGTGAAATGGAGATTTATGAGAAATAGGTGTTAAAGATGAAAACATTAGAAGCATTGTAAAATTTAAAGTTAACATTAAATATATAAAGAAATATAAATGTAGGAATTAGAATTGCTACATGTATAGTATTATGGCAATTAGTTAAATGAAATTAAGCATCAAAATAGAGAGGATATGGCTTGAAAGAAATTTAAGGAGATAGGTGAGAAAGTTCAAAATTTGTTAATGAGAATAGTTTGAAATAAATATGAGTAAGGAGTTAAGCAAGTATTTTTCTCCAAAATTAGTGAGGCAAAGGATTTAGTGGAGAAATGATAAAATTTTAGAACATGAAGAGATGATCTTTGATATTAGAATAAAATGAAAAGGAAAAAGAGAGTTAGATATGTTAATGGGACAAAAATATGATCCCAAACTTATTAAGAAAGACAATTAAACCATGAGACTATATTGTTAACAAAGAAATTATAGCTCTATATATGGTACAACAATTATGAAATCACCAAGTTAGAAATTATAAAGGTATGACAAATCATTGTGGAAATTAGAATTAGAGGATTTTCAAGGATTAAAGAATTATTGATATAATAACTTTGGTGCTATTGAAAATAATTTTGGGACTATCATAAAGAGAAGTACCTTTGGTATAGATGGTAAAATGGTCATGGAACATGAAAACAAAGAGAAATATTGATTAGGAAAATATAGTCATTGATTATCATGGTCATAGAACATGAAAACAAAGAGAAATATTGATTAGGAAAATATAGTCATTGATTTTCATGGTCGTGGAACATGAAAACAAAGAGAAAATTGATTAGGAAAATATAGTCATTGATTATCATGAAGAGGAGTACATCTTATTGATCAAGGAAAATGAAGAGCTAAATATGAATAGAGATATTACTTCCAATTACGTGATGGAGTTGCTGATATTAAGAAATATAGTAAGGGGAAATATATTTTTGGAGGAAAGGTGAAATAAAACATGAGAAATGAAAACAAATATTTGTTGTTTAATTTAAGTTTAAAGATGATTGTGAATGAGTTATGAATCCAAATTGTTGGAGAAATAAGTGGTTAGAAATTTTAAGATAGTTTGAAGATTTTCAATCTTGCATGAGATTGAATGAGAAAATATCTATAATAGTTGAGGAAAAGGACATCAAATTATATGAATGAGTTGAAAGAACAACTTTTTAAGGATAGGGAGTGATTATAGCAATTTACATTATGAGAGTAACAAATTTCCTTTAGGAAAAGAAAAAGGAGGAATCAATATAAAGATGCATAAATGATGTTGAGGAAATTAAGTATCCTTTTTCTCTATAAGGATGAGCATTTTCAAATTTATTATTAATTGGGAATTGGAAATGCAACATCAAAGTATAAAATCAAAAAGAAATTTTAAAGTTCTATGAGTTAGAAACAGATGTTCATGAATTTGAGGAGAATGAAATATATTGAATGAGGTGGTAATGATATATGGAAATAGATTTCAAGAAATCAAGAGCATTCAGGGGATATATGTTAGACACTTACAAAACTTGTCTTGTAAGTGTACATGTGATTAAAGAAAGCAAAGTTTAGGTTATATAAATTTTAAGGATAGCATGGAATTTGACCGAACAAAGGTGGAATATGAGATCAAAATATGAAATAACAATGACAATTAGAGAAATATATCTCTTATTGATTTTATAACATAAGGACATTCTTTTAGTGAAGTTTTGCCATTGGTTACATAAATCCTAAATGAGTTGATAATAGATTGTTGAGAATTAAAGAATAGTCGATAAATTATGGTGTTTGTAAAGACTTGAGAAGGGATGATTACAAAGTCAATATGGACTCTTTTAATTGAAATTATCAAGAATATCACAAATAAAGAGTTAGTATGATATGATAAAGGCTATGAGGTGCGCTTGAAAGAAGCATGAGGAAATGCAAAATCTAGAAATTTTGAAGCCTATGACATATAAATATATATATGAGAGGAAAAGAGATAAATATTATCATAGATTTTGAGAATGTTCTGAATATTGTTCTAAATATGAGAAAGAAATAACAAAAGAGGATCAGGAATATATATGCAGAATTAAATGACACAATCTTGGAAGGAAAAATGTAGAAAGTCAAGTATTATGAATAAAATGGCACTCAAAGAGTGTTACAAAAATAATGGATGGGAATGAGGAAAGATTCATTACAAGGAAACTATTATTCAAGGACAGAATTTGACAAGAAGTTGTCAATAGAAGGAACTAGTAAAGAAGTATGAACTGTAGAGAAGAAATAAAGTATACACTTCCAAATAATGGAAGAATAAGAAAAGAGAAAATTACTTCCAAAGATTGGAAGGTTGTTACAAAGAACAATTGTTGAAGTTATAGAATCTAATCAATATGTATTATAGGAAGTCTAAGGACTTTACATAGTAGGAAAGCTATATCCAAACTTTATATGTTGATACATAGTAGGAAAGCTATGTCAAAAATTTATATGTTGAAAAAGAATGAGGATGAGCAATAGAAGGTATAATGGAAAATTGTGAAGTATGGAAAGATTGGTGAAAATTACCAGTCAAGTGAAATGGAAGGTTTTTGAAAGGAAAGGGATAACTCAATAAGAGTTATTAGCATGTTTTGGGAAATTCTACCAAGAACCAGCTTTAGTATATAGTGCATTAGTAAGGTTAGTCATGGATGAGCATTTTAACCTTTGAGAAAAAGGTACTATAGAAAAGGAATGAAAGGAAATAGAATTTCCATAAGTGGCAAGGCCACATGTGTAAGGATATAAAAGAATTGTGAAAACTCCTAAGTGAGTTGTATTACAAATTTCGAGGACAAAATTATTGTAAGGAGGGAAGATTGTAATAACCCCAATTTTTCTAATTGATTGAGAAAATCAATAAAGTTTGAGTTTCAGATATTTTGGGCTGAAATATTAGGGTTATTTAGAATATGCTTTTAATAAAAGTATAATCAAATAATAAGACATGTAAAATTTAAATTAAACTTAGCAAACCCTTCAAAATGACTGTAAGCACGATAATTCTGAATTCGGATGAGAAATCCTTACGTTTCTTCATTTCTTGGACAAAAGGGTAAAATAGTAATTTTATCCAAAAAAATCAAAATCTCCCAAAAATCAAAATATGAGACATCAAAATTTAGAATGTACTGAGAAATACCAATCCAACGCCACTAAGTACACTCAAATCTGAGATCATGGGAATAAAACCCAAAATTTTATACATAAATGGCAAAACAGTCTTTTTACACCATGTGGGGCCTACATGGGGCCCACAAGGGACCCAAAAACGAATCTTATGAGCAGTCCACATGAAGTCATGGGTCAACAAACATCATCTAGTCTTGGGGAAGAAAAATGGAGCATGGGAGACTTTCATGCCATTTAATAAGAAAAAATGAAATATTATAATCATGAAAAAAGACCCAAAATGCCTATAAATACAACCCCAAAAATCCTCCAAAAATACTCCTAAAATTCCCACAAAATTTTCTTCACTCTGCTTGAAAAATTAGTCCTAGATCCCACCCCAAAAACCCAAAATTTCCAAGAGATATCTCTCTTTACAATTTCTTTTTCTTTTTAGATTGGAACAAGAGACCTAAAATCAATTAGGCACTTTGTTCCAGATCTAATTTCATCAATTCCACCATCCAAAACATCCCACCATATCTATTCTACAAAATCCCCAAAGCAATTTCAAGATCCAACGGTTCAAACAACGGGAATTTGCAAGAAAGGTGGATCTTAGGCCATATCTTCATCAACAAGGTATTCTTTTTAAATTGGGCATATAACCAAGGTTTTTTCTCCAATCAGGTAGGTGGGAATACTTTCTATAGATGTTTAATACTAGTTTATGTAATTTTTAGTTTATTGTAATTTATTTTGATGATAAAAAAGGTAAAAATAAAGTAATAACAGAACCCTTAAGTCAGGATTACAGAGTGCTCAGATGAAAATTCTAATTGCACCAATAGATCTAGAAGGGTCCAAAACCCCTAGGGTAGAATTTTCACAATGAGCAAAGACGTTTTGGGCCCTCAATTGAGAGAGGATTGATTGGACGGTCCAGAATGAACTGTCCGATCTCCGGATCTAACACCGCCCAAGACACACACATGACACACCGTCTGAAATGGCGCACGGGGAACATTCTGTGTGCGTATTGCATGTGGGACATCATCCCAAGTGGCACGATGGCACGTTCGTCAAAACAACGAGTGGACTCACTCGACGAGCGCCTCGTTTACGGGCGCGCAGACGATGAGCGTCCTGCTCGTCCCACTCGAGTCCGTGGACGCCCCGTGATGGTGCTTCCTACGTTCATCGCAGTGGACACGCTAGACAAACTGAGCGTGTTCCGCCCGACTAATTTGGTCCGTCCGTTCCTTGGGCCCAGATCAAATCCAAGCCCTAGGAAGCACTGTGAACTTCCAGATCATATTCTGGAGCCATCTGAACTCCAAATTGAGATTAGAAAGAAGCTATGGAAAGGTTGAAACCTATATTTTCTAATGAAATGATAAAATGAACATAATATTCAGTAAAAATTTCTGTATTAAAGAAACAAGTTTCCAATTACCTAGATCTTCAAGATTTGAGATGATCAGATCTTGGAAATAGGTTTTAATAATGATATACTATTGAAATAAAGTGATATCTATGGTTTATTTGGACATATCTGAGATATATTAAGGGATCTACCCATTATGGTAGAAAAACCCTAAAAATACAAAGGGACCCACTTGATCAATGACATCAAGTCTGATCAGATCCTTGGGATAGATAAAATGAATGTTGATATAATAAAATCCGAGAAATCATGGATGGATTATGACAAAAATAGATCAATATGATCTTTGGACCTTAATAAAGAAAATCCTCTAAATATAACTAATACCCTTAATCAAAGGAAAAGATCTAAGATCAAATGGTTGGATCATAAGTAAATGTTTCTAAAAATGTTAATGTAAGTAGTTTCATTTTATATAATAGCATTTTAAATATGATTATGTTATAAAGCATGCTAGTATAACATTTAGACTTTAGCATGATATGTGATTTCATTGTTATCATAAGGTGCTAGATTTAATTATCTTAGGGGTACTTTAGTATGATTTCATGCTATTCTAACTTAGGATCATGCTAGAATTTCATATAAGTTTATACTATAGTATGAGATTCTACCTTAAGTCCATGATAGTTTAAATTGAGTTATTAAGGTATATTAGTTGGAAATCATGCTAGTGTAATTTTAAGTACCTTGCCTCATTATCATTAAGTGTTAAATTATGTAGTTTTATGCTTTGAATTTATAATTCATTTTTGGTTAAATGTTATTAGTAGATCTACTTGTTATGAGATAAAGAGCATAAAACATCAAAAATGAAATCTAATGAGAAAGTAGAGTTTCATGACACAAATAAGAATGGAGTACTTTGGACTTAATTAGTAAGGGATATAGTCAGTAGGACAATATAAGGATTATCCAATCCTTGGTCCAAACTAGGAAAAGAATAATAAACCCCATGAATGACATTATAAATATTCATGGACTTAATTAAAATCCATTAGAAAGAGTACTTAGGGTAAACATGCTTATAGGAACCTTATGAAAGATTGAGCGATGGTCATTCTAGTGAATGATGAACATAGTGGTTAAGGGGGTTATCTAATAGAGCCTTGCTCTTCCCCTACCTTCCATTGACGTTTGTTAGGTCTAAGCGCCTCTTTACATGTAATGCCCGAGCAATTTACACTATTTTTAATGAAAATTGAACATTCTATAGGAAATAAACCGAGTTAAATGTTTCACTTTATTTAAAATAGTAAACGAAGGAATTTGTGAGGAAACTTAGTACCATTAGATTCTACTCGAAAAATGGAATCCAACGCCTCAAAAATAACCCAAAACGGAGTTCGTATGAAGAAGTTACGGCCGTTTAAAGATACGGGTATTTTTGGAATTTAAATAGAAAACGTTTAAAATGAAAAGGGACGAAAAACGCAGGGGGCCGTTTTGATAATGGCACCCCCTGTCGTCTTCAACCTCAAGAACCCTCCAGAAACCCTCGATCCCAATTTTTCTAGAGGATTCTTCCACCACCAAGGGCGCCACTGCCATTGGCAGCACAACCATAGTAGGGCTATAAAAAGCCCCATCTTCCCCCTCCAAAAACACGAGCTTTTCGGCAACTTTTGGACTGGGGTTTTCGGCAAAAACTGGAAACCCGTCACTCTACATTTTCCGGCAATGTCCAGGCCCAAGTCAGGCCGGCCACTGCCATTTTCCCCATGACCCTCTCTTTTTTCGGCATTGCACAACATGGGATTTTGCTCTTCACGATTTCTAGCTATGGAGGGTTTCTAGAACCGGAACAAAGGTCCACCACCGGCAATAAGACGTCCCCAAGCTGCCCAGGTAAGACGTCCTTACCTCCTTCTCTGGTTCCTCCACCTTTCAGGCTAGATCCATGCTGGATCTAGCGTTTCCCAGCTGTTTCCAGTAGGATTTCCTAGCCGGAAAACACTTTAAGCCAGCTTGGGTGGACCTTGCACGAACCAGGCGTCCCAAGGATTCCAAGCACCACGTGCATCTGGGACTGGGTCCTTGGGATGGGTTCCAGGTGTACGACAGTGCGTACACTGTCCCAGGTGCGGTCTTCAGGTGCACGTGCGACATGGGGCACAGGTCCTGGCTTGACCAGGGTGCATGGGGTACACTAGGAGCTGAGATGTTCCATGCTACAAGGTACGTCCATGCAATGATGTGCGTCATGACGCGTCACTTGAGAATACATGTGCGTGTGCAAAACGCGGTCCTAGGAATTGGGACACACAGACCTAATGAGACATTAAAAATTGGGATTAAAGGATAAATTACAGAGTTTAACTATTTGAAAGTAGATCCATATCATGGGATCTAGCCTAACAATAAATTAGGCAAGGACCATTGACCCTAAACAGCAGATTTAGTGGTCTAATGTCTAAATAGATTAAAATTAATAAGGACTCCTTATATCCATTCATACCTAGGAGTTTATAAATGAGACCGAGGGACAGGTTGAGTGCTAAAGGACGCGACTCTAGGAGACCTTGAGGTAGGTGCTCTATCGCTACTAGACTTTTAAAAAGAGCCATGACTATTTTGAATGCATGATTTAAGTATAAATTATATGACTTGTTTAGCATGACTTATTTTACGACTTGTTTAGTATATGAATGAATTCAGCATGCATATGATAAGTGCATTATGCATAGACATGTTTTGCAAACAATTGCATATATTGCATGATTTGTGAAGCATTGAGTTCTTGAAAAAATCGCACGTCCTTGAGGGTTACCAAAAGATGCTGGGTAAGCAGTTGTGAGGGCCAGGCAGTTGTGAGGGACCCAAAGAGGATAGGCTTTGAAAAAGGGGTTTTCGCTTGTTTGATCTGATATGATTTGGGCTGATAATCTTGCGGGCGCTATGCCAAGAGGTTTGGGTTGGCCTCCAGCCTCTACCATTATTAGGTGGATGGGTACCACGCCCGAAAAGGGCAACATCCCTAGATTGACTGCATGTGGTATAGGGGGCTACCACTGGTGTCACGGCACTGGGTCGACGTGTCATATGCCCTGATGAGGCTATGACCGAGTGTCCTCAGCTACCCAGGGACCACACGGCGGCGAGGTTGTGGGCATAGTTGGACCCTATGGTTTGATGATTTACTTGCATTGCATATGGCATGACATGAGGTTGGTCGACCATACCATACTAGATACCCATGAGTTGGATTCAGTGGAGCATCTTATGCATATCATTATGTTTATGATATACGATACTTTCAACTTGGATTATGTTATTCTTTAAGTCGTCAGTATTCCAGTTTGACAGTGGTTTTTAATATCGATATTGAACATGATTGTTCGAACATGCACATGTTTTTAAGAGCACATGACTTTAAACATAACATGCATTGCAAAACTAGTAGTGATAAACTCCTACTGAGTATAGTATATACTCACCCTATCCTTAACATTTTTCAGGATAATTCCACTTACAAATAGGAGACGCCTCAGGAGATATTAGTGCTATGAGCAAGTGCATAAACAAAGGAGACAACTATACATGTGAGTAAACTCTCTACCCTTTGGACATGTATTTGTATTAATTTACAGTTGGGCTGTGTGCTATGACTGGATAGACCTCGGAAAAAATATTTATGATTTCTGAAGTTTTTCAAAAACTACTTTGGTGGTTGTGAAAGCAAATGACACTTGGGGTTTCCAAAATGAGTTTAAAACTAAAGATTTTCCATTGCATTGCATGGTTTTCATAAAATGGTTTTCAAATAGGGATGCATCCCGCCTTAGAAATTACATATTACATTTAAAAATGCATGAGAAAACCCGGGTCGTCACATTACATGAGAATTGAAGTAACCACTTTGTGTTCACCCATTCAGCTTGTAAGCCTTAGCCAATTGGAAATAAGAGGAGCAGTCTAGATTTAGGCTTGAATAAGTTACCTTCATCCAGCACATTAACTGGTTGAATAATAATAATAATAATAATAATAGCATAAAAGGTTAGTAAATTACTTAACCCTAATAAAAACAGTAAGTAAGATAAGGATGATTAAACAAGATCCATTAGATCTTGGATGATCAAGAACAATAAGAAATAGAATATTATATTGTACTTAATATGCATGTTTATTAGTATGCTTGTTATAGTTCATTGGATTAGATAATCCAAACCCTAGATCAAAGATGATTCAAGGAAGGAAACCACGATCATCTTCCTTAGGGATGATCCAATAACTAAACTTAGATCAAAGAAGAACTAGATGATAGAAGATCTAGGACCCTGATCTTTTTCAACAGGTGTAGATTATAAATCAATGGAT
Source organism: Warburgia ugandensis (assembly GCA_035236585.1). Classification (NCBI taxonomy): domain Eukaryota; kingdom Viridiplantae; phylum Streptophyta; class Magnoliopsida; order Canellales; family Canellaceae; genus Warburgia; species Warburgia ugandensis. Next base: position 38,591,444 of record CP141136.1, read on the forward strand.
CTATGAAAGATCAAGATCAAGGAGATGGACACCCAAAGACTTAGAGATAGAAAAATACTTAGATATGAATGATCTAAAGATCATTTAAACTTCAGATCTAGTGATCAATAGGATTGTTCATAATTTATATATTGACAATACGTATGGACGTATAGATCATATACATGAGTCAGGATCATGGAAGATTTGGGGAAAGAGATCACTCCTTAAAGGTAGGAGGATTTGATGAATGCATTTACATGAGATATACATGATTGTACTCATGACCTTATGTTGACAAGAGTAATGTTAACACTTGTATTAAATCTCTTGAAAACCTTATGATCCAACCAAACACATATAAGATGGTTAAGGACTAAACTATAAGTGAATAGGGAGCTAGAAAATATTTCAGCCCTAAGTAAATAGACATATGGTTTGATATATACGAAATCTATTTTACATACAAGCTTGGAGGCTTGTGAGTTTATTTTAATAGGCATAAGCTTAGGGGAATGCTATTGCTAGAGGAGTTATGAGGGTTTGGCCACCTGCTCCTTGAAATTTGATGATATGATGATACCTTGCCCAAAGAGAGGTTAAAAGTCGAGTGGTGGCAATTATGGGAAGGCCACCACTGTGAAAGTCTTGCCCCCCCATACGGGTAGTGACATAATATTTTTCACCGCGGTATCAGTGGTGAACAGGGCAGTTATCCGAGCACGCTAGTACGGATCAGACTGCAGCATAGCAACCTTTCTGATTATTTTACACTATGATGCATATGAGAATAGGCATAGTGAAATGCCTTATGTTTTAGCATAATGAAAAGCTAGGTAATTGTATATTACCAATATTTCCCAAGAAGGGAAATTCCCAGTATAAGATTGGCTGTAATACTAAATTCTCATAATGAAGAGAATTGATCAGCTTAGTTGGGAATGATATTTGACTACTTTCATAAATTTAACTGGTTTACTCATGAAGGGTATGTATGTATATAGATATACATAAATTACAAAGTAAAGAGTAGAGACATGAATATGCCGAGGGATAATGGGATTATGAAGTATTGGATTTACATTGTCAATTATTACGTTTCTTGAATCCCCTACCAAGCATTGCTTGCTGAGATATTGTAAATGTTGCAATATCGCAGATACAGGAAAGGAGAGTTAGGAGCTGAAGACGATAGAAGACTTGAAGAGAATAATCTTCAAGGTATACCCTTGAAGACATGTATTTTTCTTTGTTGAGAGTTTTATTGTATGGTGAGCTTGAGTTTTGGATAATGTAATTTGGAAAAGTACTGTAATAGATTTGGCTGTATTGTGAACCACTGGATGGATCCTGGAGTTTACTAAAAGTATATTCCTTCAATGGAATTTTATTTTGTATACAAATTGTACATATGTTATGTATGAAGTGGTGACTTGGGTTTTCAAAACAAGTTCTAAAGAAAAGAATTTCCATTGCTTTGTTCTTAAGGGCCCTGCCTTTCAAAATACTTTATAAATCATGTTATAAAAACCCAGGTCGTGACATTTTTCCTTTGGAGTGACAGCCATGGAACATCATCTTCAATCCAGTTTTTCTCTTTATCTTTCATGGCATCTTTGTTGTCTTTCAGTACTCTTGTTTTTCCAGCTTTGGATGCTTAGGTTCCATTAGTTGTTGCCTTAGTCTCCCATGGGATTCTCCCTTGATTTCAAGCACACTTGTTTATGAGTGATTGTTGGAACAATTGAAGAATAATTTTGCTTGTAATTAAGGAGTGATTGGGATTAAATGAATAACCTTGTAATATCATTTAAATTTAATATTTGAATTTTATGTGTGGTGTATTATATTGATGAACACTTTATTTCATTCAATGAAGATAGTTGGAATTTTCAAGTCATGTTTGTGTCCAGCAGTCAAGTATATTTGTTATTGAATGTTTGAATGCATTAGAAGTGATTAATTCCATGTTTTACAAGTTCTATGTAATATCTTACCCTTTTCCCCATCCTAGCCACTCAATTTTACACTTTAATCTACACCACACCTTACTATTAGGTTATCCTACCAAAAATAGGAAAAGACTTATAAAACCGGCCCATTACATAAGTAAAAGCGACACTTATCTCACCTGGTAAAAGACGTCTCCTCCATAGGAGGGTGACACCCACTTCCCTTAGCCCACTTTTCATCTTTTGCTTGTTGTTTTATAAAATCTTGGGGTGCTGACACTTCATTCCCAGGTTTATGATTCTACCTCAAGTGTTCAACGTAGGATTTTTGGGTTTTAATTTATCTTTGAAGGTTGGTTTGCCTTTGCTGAATTTACTTCTCTTCATGTTCATTTGCCTTATTTTCCTTTGTCTTTCCATGATTTTAAACTATGATTCAAGGCTTTTTTTCCCTTGGAGTGAAAGCCATGGGAAGTCATCCTGAATCTAGTTTTTCTCTTTATCTTTCATTGCATCTTTGTTGTCATTCAGCACTCTTGATTTTCCAGCTTTGGATGCTTGAGTTCCATTAGTTGTTGCCTTAGTTTCCTATAGGATCCTCCCTTGATTTCAAGCACACTTGTTTATGAGTGCTTGTTGGAACAATTGAAGAAGAATGATTAGAATTTTATGTATGGAGTATTTTGTTGATGAACTCTTTATTTGATTCAATGAAGATAGTTGGAATTTTCAATTCATGTTTCTGACTAGCAATCAAGTATATTTGTTATTGAATGTTTGAATGCAGTAGAAAGTGATTAATTCCATGTTTTACACGTTCTATGTAATATCTTACCCTTTTCCCCATCCTAGCCATTCAATTTTACACTCTTTAATCTACACCACACCTTACGATTAGGTTACCCTAGGAAAAATAGGAGAAGACTTATAAAACCAGCCCAATACATAAGTAAAAGAGGAACTTTTCTCACCTGGGAAAAGACGACTCCTCTATAGGAAGGAGACACCCACTTCCTTTAGCCCACTTTTCTTCTTTTGCTTGTTGTTTTGCAAAGTATTTGGGTGCTGCCACTTCCTTCCAAGGTTTATGATTCTACCTCAAGTGTTCAACTTAGGATTTTGGTGTTTTAATTCATCTTTGATGGTTGGTTAGCCTATGCTGGAATTTACTTCCCTTCATGTTCATTTGCCTTATTTTCCTTTGTCTTTCCTTGTTTTTAAACTAAGATTCAAGGCTTTTCCCCCTTGGAGTGACAGCCACGGGAAGTCATCTTGAATCATGTTTTTCTCTTTCTCTTTCATAGCATCTTTCTTGTCTTTCGGCACTCTTAATTTTCTAGTTTTGGATGCTTATGTTCCATAAGTTGTTGCCTTAGTTTCCCATAGGATTCTCCCTTGATTTCAAGCACACTTGCATATGAGTGATTGTTGGAACAATTGAAGAAGAATTTAGCTTGTAATTAAGAAGTGACTGTGGTTAAATGAACATCATTGTAATATCATTTAAATTAAATATTTGAATTTCATGTATGGAGTATTACGTTGATGAACTCTTTATTTTATTCAATGAAGATAGTTGGAATTTTCAATATACGTTTTTGTCTAGCAGTCAAGTTTATTTGTTATTGAATGTTTGAATGCATTAGAAGGATTAACTCCATGGTTTACATGTTCTATGTGATTTCTTACCCTTTTCCACATCCTAGCCATTCAATTTTACACACTTCAATCTACACCACACCTTATTATTAGGTTACCCCAGGAAAAATAGGAGAAGACTTATAAAACCAGCCCATAACATAAGCAAAAGGGACACTTTTCTCACTTAGGAAAAGACGTCTCCCCCATAGGAAGGGGACACCTACTTACTTTAGCCCACTTTTCTTCTTTTGCCGTTGTTTTGTGAAGTCTTTGTGGGCTGCCACTTTTTTCCAAGGTTTATGCTTCTACCTCAAGTGTTCAGCCTAGGATTTTTGTGTTTTAATTCATCTTTCATGGTTGGTTCGCCTCTACTAGAATTTACTTCTCTTCCTGTTTGTTTTCCTTATTTTCTTTTGTCTTTGCTTGATTTTAAACTAAGATTCAAGGGTTTTTCCCTTGGAGTGAAAGCCATGGAAAGTCATCTTGAATCTAGTTTTTCTCGTCATCTTTCATGCATCTTTGTTGTCTTTCGGCACTCTTGATTTTCTAGCTTTGGATGCTTAAGTTCCATAAGTTGTTGCCTTAGTTTCCCATAGGATTCACCCTTGATTTCAAGCACACGTTTTTAAGAGTGATTGTTGGAACAATTGAAGAATAATTTAGCTTGTAATTAATGAGTGATTGGGATTAAATGAACAACCTTGTAATATCATTGAAATTTAAGATTTGTATTTTATGTAAGGAATATTATATTGATGAACTCTTTATTTGAGTCAATGAAGATTGTTGGAATTTTCAATTCACGTTTGTGTCCAGCAATCAAGTATACTTGTTATTGAATGTTTGAATGCAGTAGAAGTGATTAATTCCATGTTTTACACGTTCTATGTAATACCTTACCCTTTTTCCCATCCTAGCGATTCAATTTTACACTCTTTAATGTACACCACACCTTATTATTAGCTTACCCTAGGAAAAATAGGAGAAGGCTTATCAAACCAGCCCATAACATAAGCAAAAGAGGCAATTTTCTACGTAGGAAAAGACGTCTCCTCCGTAGGAAGGAGACACCCACTTCCTTTAGCCCACTTTTCTTCTTTTGCTTGTTGTTTTGTAAATTCTTTGGGTGGTGCAACTACCTTCCAAGGTTTATGATTCTACCTCAAGTGTTCAAATTAGGATTTTGGGGTTTTAATTCATCTTTGATTGTTGGTTAGCCTTTGCTGGAATTTACTTCTCTTCATGTTTGTTTGCCTTATTTTCCTCTGTCTTTCCTTGTTTTTAAACTAAGATTCAAGGCTTTTCCCCCTTGGAGTGACAGCCATGGAAGTCATCTTGAATCATGTTTTTCTCTTTCCCTTTCATAGCATCTTTCCTGTCTTTCGGCACTCTTAATTTTCCAGTTTTGGATGCTTATGTTCCATAAGTTGTTGCCTTAGTTTCCCATAGGATTCTCCCTTGATTTCAAGCACACTTGTTTATGAGTGATTGTTGGAACAATTGAAGAAGCATTTGGCTTGTAATTAAGGAGTGATTGCGGTTAAATGAACATCATTGTAATATCATTCAAATTTAGGATTTGAGTTTCATGTATGGAGTATTATGTTGATCAAGCTTTTTATTTTATTCATTGAAGATAGTTGGAATTTTCAATATACTTTTTTGTCTAGCAGTCAAGTGTATTTGGTATTGAATGTTTGAATGCATTAGAAGGATTAACTCCATGTTTTACATGTTCTATGTGATTTCTTACCCTTTTCCCCATCCCAGCCATTCAATTTCACACTCTTTAATCTACACCACACCTTACTATTAGGTTACCGTTGGAAAAATAGGAGAAGACTTATAAAACCAGCCCATAACATAAGCAAAAGGGATACTTTTCTCATTTAGCAAAGGATGTCTCCCCCCATAGGAAGGAGACACCTACTCCCTTTACCCCACTTTTCTTCTTTTGCTCATTGTTTTGTGAAGTATTTGGGTGCTGCCAGTTTTTTCCACGGTTTATGCTTCTATCTCAAGTGTTCAGCCTCAGATTTTTGGGTTTAAATTCATCTTTCAAGGTTGGTTAGTGTCTGCTGGAATTTACTTCTCTTCATATTCGTTTGCCTTATTTTCCTTTGTCTTTCCTTGATTTTAAACTAAGATTCAAGGATTTTTTCCGTTGGAGTGAAAGCCATGCAAAGTCATCCTTAATCTAGTTTTTCTTGGCATCTTTCATTGCATTTTTGTTGTCTTTCAGCACTATCGATTTTCCAGCTTTGGATGCTTAAGTTCCATAAGTTGTTGCCTTAGTTTCCCATAGGATTCTCCCTTGATTTCAAGCACACTTATTTATGAGTGCTTGTTGGAACAATTGAAGAAGAATTACGCTTGTAATTAGGGAGTGATTGGGATTAAATGAACAACCTTGTAATATCTTTTAAATTTGAGATTTGAATTTTATGTATGGAGTATTATATCGATGAACACTTTATTAGATTCAATGAAGATTGTTGGAATTTTCAATTCATGTTAGTGTCTAGCAGTCAACTATATTTGTTATTGAATGTTTGAATGCAGTAGAAGTGATTGATTCCATGTTTTACATGTTCTACGTAATATCCTGCCCTTTTCCCCATCCTATTCATTCAATTTTACACTCTTTAATGTATTCCACACCTTACCATTCGGTTACCCTTGGAAAAATAGGAGAGGACTTATCAAACCAGCCCATAACATAAGCAAAAGGGACACTTTTCTCACATATGAAAAGACGTCTCCTCCATAGGAAGGAGACACCCACTTCCTTTAGCCCACTTTTCTTCTTTTGCTTGTTGTTTTGTGAAGTCTTTGGGTGCTGCCACTTCCTTCCAAGTTTTATGATTCTACATCAAGTGTTCAACTTAGGATTTTTGGGCTCTAATTCATCTTTGAAGGTTGGTTAGCCTTTTCTGGAATTTACTTCTCTTCATGTTCGTTTGCCTTTCCTTGTTTTAAAACTAAGATTCAAGGCTTTTTTTCCTTGGAGTGACAGCCATGGGAAGTCACCTTGAATCTTGTTTTTCTCTTTTTCTTTCCTAGCATCTTCATTGCCTTTTGGAACTCTTAATTTTCTAGTTTTGGATGCTTCAGTTCCATAAGTTGTTGCCTTAGTTTCCCATAGGATTCTTCCTTGATTTCAAGCACACTTGTTTAGCAGTGATTGTTGGAACAATTGAAGAAGAATTTGGCTTGTAATTAAGGAGTGGTTGGGGTTAAATGAACATCATTGTAATATGATTTAAATTTAAGATTTGAATTTCATGTATGGAGTATTACGTTGATGAACTCTTTATTTTATTCAATGAACATAGTTGGAATTTTCAATATACTTTTTTGTCTAGCAGTCAAGTGTATTTGGTATTGAATGTTTGAATGCATTAGAAGGATCAACTCCATGTTTTACGTGTTCTGTGTGATTTCTTACCCTTTTCCCCATCCTAGCCATTCAATTTTACACTCTTTTATCTACAACACACCTTACTATTAGGTTACCCTAGGAAAAATAGGAGAAGACTTATAAAACCAGCCCATAACATAAGCAAAAGGGACACTTTTCTCAGTTAGGAAAAGACGTCTCCCCCATAGGAACGAGACACCTACTTCCTTTAGCCCACTTTTCTTCTTTTGCTCATTGTTTTGTGAAGTCTTTGGGCACTGCCATATTTTTTTGCAGTTTATGCTTCTACCTCAAGTGTTCAGCCTAGGACTTTTGCATTTTAATTTATCTTTCAAGGTTGGTTACCCTTTGCTGGAATTTACTTCTCTTCATGTTCGTTTGCCTTATTTTCCTTTGTCTTTCCCTGATTTTAAACTAAGATTCAAGAATTTTTTCCCTTGGAGTGAAAGCCAAGCAAAGTCATCCTGAATCTAGTTTTCCTTGTCATCTTTCATTGCATATTTGTTGTCTTTCATCACTCTTAATTTTTGAGCTTTGGATGCTTAAGTTCCATAAGTTGTTGCCTTAGTTTCGCAAAGGATCCTCCCTTGATTTCGAACACACTTGTTTATGTGTGCTTGTTGGAACAATTGAAGAAGAATGATTTGAATTTTATGTATGGACTGTTATGTTGATGAACTCTTTATTTGATTCAATGAAGATAGTGGGAATTTTCAATTCATGTTTGTGTCCAGCAGCCAAGTATATTTGTTATTGAATGTTTGAATGCAGTAGAAGTGATTAATTCCATGTTTTACACGTTCTATGTAATATCTTAATCTTTTCCCCATCCCAGCCATTCAATTTTACAACCTTTCATGTACACTACACCTTACTATAAGGTTACCCTAGGAAAAATAGGAGAAGACTTATCAAACCAGCCCATAACATAAGCGAAAGAAGACACTTTTCTCACCTAGGAAATATTGTCTCCTCCGTAGGAAGGAGACACCCACTTCCTTTGGCCCACTTTTCCTCTTTTGCTTGTTGTTTCGCGAAGTCTTTGGGTGCTGCCACTTCCTTCTAAGGTTTATGATTCTACCTCAAGTGCTCAACTTTGGATTTCTGGGTTTTAATTCATCTTTGATGGTTGGTTAGCATTTGCTGCAATTTACTTGTCCTCATGTTCATTTGCCTTATTTTCCTTTGTCTTTCCTTGTTTTTAAACTAAGATTCAAGGCTTTTTTCCCTTGGAGTGAGAGCCATGGGAAGTCATCTTGAATGATGTTTTTCTCTTTATCTTTCATAGCATTTTTCATGACTTTTGGCAGTCTTAATTTTCATGTTTTGGATGCTTAAGTTTCGTAAGTTGTTGCCTTAGTTTCCCATAGGATTCTCCCTTGATTTCAAGCACACTTGTTGATCAGTGATTGCTGGAACAATTGATGAAGAATTTTCCTTGTAATTAAGGAGTGGTTGGGGTTAAATGAACATCATTGTAATATGATTTAAATTTAAGATTTGAATTTCATGTATGGAGTATTATGTTGATGAGCTCTTTATTTCATTCAATGAAGATAGTTGGAATTTTCAATTCATGTTTGTGTCCAGGAGTCAAGTATATTTGGTATTGAATGTTTGAATGTAGTAGAAGTGATTAATTCCATGTTTTACATGTTCTATGTAATATCTTACCCTTTTCCCCATCCTAGCCATTCAATGTTGCACTCTTTAATCTGCACCACACCATACTATTAGGTTACCCAAGGATAAATAGGAGAAGACTTATAAAACCAGCCCATATCATAAGCAAACGAGGCACTTTTCTCACCTAGGAAAAGGCGTCCCCTCCATAGGAAGGAGACACCCACTTCCTTTAGCCCACTTTTCTTCTTTTGCTTGTTCTTTTGTGAAGTCTTTAGGTCCTGCCACTATTTTCCACTGTTTATGCTTCTACCTCAAGTGTTCAGCCTAGGATTTTTGGGGTTTAATTCATCTTTCAAGGTTGGTTAGCCTTTGCTGGAATTTACTTCTCTTCAGGTTCATTTGCCCTATTTTCTTTTGTGTTTCCCTGATTTTAAACTAAGATTCAAGCCATTTTTCCCGTGGAGTGACAGCAAGGGAAAGTCATCCTGAATCTAATTTTTCTCATCATCTTTTGTTGCATCTTTGTTGTCTTTCAGCACTCTTGATTTTCTAGGTTTGGATGCTTAAGTTCCATAAGTTGTTGCCTTAGTTTCCCACAGGATTCTCCCTTGATTTCAAGCACACTTGTTTATGAGTGAACGTTGGAACAATTGAAGAAGAATTTGGCTTGTAATTAAGGAGTGATTGGGGATAAATGAACATCATTGTAATATCATTTAAATTTAAGATTTGAATTTCTTGTATGGAGTATTATGTTCATGAATTCTTTATTTTATTCATTGAAGATAGTTGGAATTTTCAATTTACCTTTTTGTCTAGCAGTCAAGTGTATTTGTTATTGAATGTTTGAATGCATTAGAAGTATTAACTCCATGTTTTACATGTTCTATGTGATTTCTTACCCTTTTCCCCATCCTAACCATTCAATTTTACACTCTTTTCTCTACACCACACCTTACTATTCGGTTACAGAAGGAAAAATAGGAGAAGACTTGTAAAACCAGCCCATAACAAAAGCAAACGGGACACTTTTCTCACCTAGGAAAAGGCGTCTCCTCCATAGGAAGGAGACACCCACATCCTTTAACCCACGTTTTCTCTTTCGCTTGTTGTTTTGTGAAGCCTTTAGGTGCTGCCACTTTATTCCACTATTTATGCTTCTACCTCAAGTGTTCAGCCTAGGATTTTTGGGTTTTAATTGATCTTTCAAGGTTGGTTAGCCTTTGCTGGAATTTACTTCTCTTCATGTTCATTTGCCTTATTTTCTTTTGTGTTTCCATGATTTTAAACTAAGATTCAATAAGTTTTTCCCCGGGAATGACAGCAAGGGAAAGTCATCCTGAATCTAGTTTTTATCATCATCTTTCATGGCATCTTTGTTGTCCTTCTGCACTCTTGATTTTCCATCTTTGGATGCTTAAGTTCTGTAAGTTGTTGTCTTAGTTTCGCATAGGATTCTCCCTTGATTTCATGCACAATTGTTTATGAGTGATTGTTGGAACAATGGAAGAAGAATTTGGGTTGTAATTAAGGAATGATTGGGGTTAAATGAACATCATTGCAATATCATTTAAATTTAAGATTTGAATTTAAGATAGTTGGAATTTTCAATTCACGTCTTTGTCTAGCAGTCAAGTGTATTTGTTATTGAATGTTTGAATGCATTAGAAGTAATTAATTCCTTGTTTTACATGTTCTATGTAATATCTTACCCTTTCCCCATCCTAGCCATTCAATTTTACACTCTTTAATCTACACCACACCTTATTATTAGGTTACCCTAGGAAAAATAGGAGAAGACTTATAAAACCAGCCCATAGCATAAGCAAAAGAGACACTTTTCTCACCTAGGAAAAGGTGTCTTCTCGAAAGGAAGCAGACACCCACTTCCTTTAGCCCACTCTTCTTCTTTTGCTTGTTGTTTTGTGAAGTCTTTGGGTGCTGCCACTTTTTTCCACTGTTTCTGCTTCTACCTGAAGTGTTCATACTAGGATTTTTGTGTTTTATTTCATCTTTCAAGGTTGGTTAGCCTTTGCTGGAATTTACTTCTCTTCATGTTCATTTGCCCTATTTTCTTTTGTGTTTCCCTAGGAAAAATAGGAGAAGACTTATAAAACCAGCCCATAACATAAGCAAAAGTGACACTTTTCTCACAAAGGAAAGGACATCTCCTCCATAGGAAGGAGACACCCACTTCCTTTAGTCCACTTTTTTTCTTTTGCTTTGTTATTTTTTGAAGTATTTGGACGCTGCCACTTTTTTCCACAGTTTATGCTTGTACCTCAATTGTTCAGCCTAAGATTTTTGCGTTTTAATTCGTCTTTCAAGATTGGTTAGCCTTTGCTGGAATTTACTTCTCTTCATATTGGTTTTCCTTATTTTCCTTTGTCTTTCCTTGATTTTAAACTAAGATTCTAGGATTTTTTCCCTTGGAGTGAAAGCCATGGAAAGTCATCGTTAATCTAATTTTTCTCATCAACCTTCATTGCATCTTTGTTGTCTTTCAGCACTCTTGATTTTGGAGCTTTGGATGCTTAAGTTCCATAAGTTGTTGCCTTTGTTTCCCATAGGATTCTCCCTTGATTTCAAGCACACTTGTTTATGAGTCATTGTTGGAGCAATTGAAGAAGAATGATTTGAATTTTATGTATGGAGTATTACGTTGATGAACTCTTTATTTGTTTCAATGAACATAGTTGGAATTTTCAATTCATGTTTGTGTCAAGGAGTCAAGTATATTTGGTATTGAATGTTGGAATGTTGTAGAAGTGATTAATTCTATGTTTTAGATGTTCTATGTAATATCTTACCTTTTTCCCCATCCTAGCCATTCAATTTTACACTCTTTAATCTACACCACACCCTACTATTAGGTTACCCTAGGAAAAATAGGAGAAGACTTATAAAACCAGCCCATAACATAAGCAAACGAGACACTTTTCTCACCTAGGAAAAGACATCTCTTCCATAGGAAGCAGACACCCACTTCCTTTAGCCCATTTTTTGCCTTTTGCTTGTTGTTTTGTGAAGTCTTTAGGTGCTGCCACTTTTCTCCACTGTTTATGCTTCTACCTCAAGTGTTCAGCCTAGGATTTTTAGGTTTTAATTCATCTTTCAAGGTTGGTTAGCCTTTGCTGGAATTTACTTCTCTTCATGTTCATTTGCCTTATTTTCATTTGTATTTCCTTTATTTTAAACTAAGATTCAAGGAGTTTTTCCCTTGGAGTGACGGCAAAGGAAAGTCATCCTAAATCTCATCATCTTTTGTTGCATCTTTGTTCTCTTTCAGCAGTCTTGATTTTCCAGCTTTGGATGCTTAAGTTCCATAAGTTGTTGTCTTAGTTTCCCATAGGATTGTCCCTTGATTTCAAGCACAAAAGTTTTTGAGTGATTGTTGGAACAATTGAAGGAGAATTTGGCATGTAATTAAGTAATGATTGGGGTTAAATTAACATCATTGTAATATCATTTAAATTTAAGATTTAAATTTTATCATGGAGTATTATGCTGATGAACTCTTTATTTGATTCAATGAAGATAGTTGGAATTTTGCACTCTTTAATCTACACCACGCCTTACTATTAGGTTACCCTAGGAAAAATAGGAGAAGACTTATAAAACCAGCCCATAACATAAGCAAAAGAGACACTTTTCTCACCTAGGAAAAGGCATCTCCTCCATAGGAAGGAGACACCTACTTCCTTTAGCCCACTTTTCTTCTTTTGCTTGTTGTTTTGTGAAGTCTTTGGGTGGTGCCACTCTTTTCCACGGTTTATGCTTCTCCCTCAAGTGTTCAGCCTAGGATTTTTGCAATTTAATGCATCTTTCAAGGTTGGTTAACCTTTGCTGGAATTTACTTCTCTTCAAGTTTGTTTGCCTTATTTTCCTTTGTCTTTCCTTGATTTTAAACTAAGATTCAAGGATTTTTTCCCTTGGAGTGAAAGCCACGGAAAGTCATCCTGAATCAAGTTTTTCTCGTCATCTTTCATTGCATCTTTGTTATCTTTCAGCACTCTTGATTTTTGAGCTTTGGATGCTTAAGTTCCATAAGTTGTTGCCTTTGTTCCCCATTGGATTCTCCCCTGATTTCAAGCGCAATTGTTTATGAGTAATTGTTGGAACAATTGAAGAAGAATGATTTGAATTTTATGTATGGAGTATTACCTTCCAGAACTCTTTATTTGATTCAATGAAGATAGTTGGAATTTTCAATTCATGTTTGTGTCCAGAAGTCAAGTATATTTGGTATTGAGTGTTTGAATGCTGTAGAAGTGAATAATTCCATGTTTTACATGTCCTATGTAATATCTTACCCTTTTCTCCATCCTAGCCATTCAATGTTGCACTCTTTAATCTGCACCACACCGTACTATTAGGTTACCCTAGGATAAATAGGAGAAGACTTATAAAACCAGCCCATATCATAAGCAAACGAGGCACTTTTCTAACCTAGGAAAAGGCGTCTCCTCCATAGGAAGGAGACACCCACTTCCTTTAGCCCACTTTTCTTCTTTTGCTTGTTCTTTTGTGAAGTCTTTAGGTGCTGCCACTATTTTCCACTGTTTATGCTTCTACCTCGAGTGTTCAGCCTAGGATTTTTGGGTTTTAATTCATCTTTCAAGGTTGGTTAGCCTTTCCTGGAATTTACTTCTCTTCATGTTCATTTTCCTTATTTTAATTTGTATTTCCTTTATTTTAAACTAAGATTCAAGGAACTTTTCCCTTGGAGTGACGGCAAAGGAAAGTCATCCTGAATCTAGTTTTTCTCATCATCTTTCATTGCATCTTTGTTGTCTTTCAGCACTCTTGATTTTCCAGCTTTGGATGCTTAAGTTCTGTAAGTTGTTGTCTTAGTTTCCCATAGGATTGTCCCTTGATTTCAAGCACAATTGTTTATGAGTGATTGTTGGAACAATTGAAGGAGAATTTGGCTTGTAATTAAGTAATGATTGGGGTTAAATTAAAATCATTGTAATATCATTTAAATTTAATATTTAAATTTTATCCATGGAGTATTGTGTTGATGAACTCTTTATTTGATTCAATGAAGATAGTTGGAATTTTCAATTCATGTCTTTGTCTAACAATCAAGTGTATTTGTTATTGAATGTTTGAACGCATTATAAGTTATTAATTCCATGTTTTATATATGCTATGTAATATCTTACCCTTTTCCCCATCCTAGCCATTCAATGTTGCACTCTTTAATCTGCATCACACCCGACTATTAGGTTACCCTAGGATAAATAGGAGAAGACTTATAATACCAGCCCATAACATAAGCAAACGAGGCACTTTTCTCACCTAGGAAATGGCGTCTCCTCCATAGGAAGGAGACACCCACTTCCTTTAGCCCACTTTTCTTCTTTTGCTTGTTCTTTTGTGAAGTCTTTAGGTGCTGCCACTTTTTTCCACTATTTATGCTTCTACCTCAAGTGTTTAGCCTAGGATTTTTGGGTTTTAATTCATCTTTCAAGGTTGGTTTGCCTTTGCTGGAATTTACTTCTATTTATGTTCATTTGCCTTATTTTCTTTTGTCCTTCCTTGATTTTAAACTATGATTCAAGGAGTTTTTTCCTTGGAGTGATAGCAAAGGAAAGTCATCCTGAATCTTGTTTTTCTCCTCATCTTTCATTGCATCTTTGTTGTCTTTCAACACTCTTGATTTTGCAGCTTTGGATGCTTAAGTTCTGTAAGTTGTTGTCTTAGTTTCCCATAGGATTCTCCCTTGATTTCAAGCACAATTGTTTATGTGTGATTGTCGGAACAAATGAAGAAGAATTTGGCTTGTAATTAAGGAGTGATTGGGTTTAAATGAACAGCCTTGTAATATCATTTAAATTTAGGATTTGAATTTCATGTATGGAGTATTGTGTTGATGAACTCTTTATTTTATTCATTGAAGATAGCTGGAATTTTCAATTCACCTTTTTTACTAGTAGTCAAGTGTATTTGTTCTTGGATGTTTGAATGCTTTAGAAGGATTAACTCCATGTTTTACATGTTCTATGTGATTTCTTACCCTTTTCCCATGCTAGCCATTCAATTTTACTATCTTTTATCTACACCACACCTTACTATTAGGTTACCGAAGGAAAAATAGGAGCAAGCCTATAAAACCAGCCCATAACATAAGCAGATGGGACACTTTCTTCACATAGGAAAAGGCATCTCCTCCATAGGAAGGAGACACCCACTTCCTTTAGTCCCCTTTTTTTCTTTTTTTTTTGTTGTTTTGTGATGTCTTTGGGTGCTGCCACTTTTTTCCACGGTTTATGCTTCTACCTCAAGTGTTTAGCCTATGATTTTTGCATTTTGATTCATCTTTCAAGGTTGCTTAGCCTTTGCTGGAATTTACTCCTCTTCATGTTCATTTGCCTTATTTTCTTTTGTGTTTCCCAGATTTTAAGGTAAGATTCAAGCAGTTTTTTGTGTGGAGTGATAGCAAGGGAAAGTCATCCTGTATCTAGTTTTTCTCATCATCTTTCGTTGCATCTTTGTTGTCTTTCAGCACTCTTGATTTTCTAGGTTTGGATGCTTAAGTTCCATAAGTTGTTGCCTTAGTTTCCCACAGGATTCTCCCTTGATTTCAAGCACACTTGTTTATGAGTGAACGTTGGAACAATTGAAGAAGAATTTGGCTTGTAATTAAGGAGTGATTGGGGATAAATGAACATCATTGTAATATCATTTAAATTTAAGATTTGAATTTCTTGTATGGAGTATTATGTTCATGAATTCTTTATTTTATTCATTGAAGATAGTTGGAATTTTCAATTTACCTTTTTGTCTAGCAGTCAAGTGTATTTGTTATTGAATGTTTGAATGCATTAGAAGTATTAACTCCATGTTTTACATGTTCTATGTGATTTCTTACCCTTTTCCCCATCCTAACCATTCAATTTTACACTCTTTTGTCTACACCACACCTTATTATTAGGTTACCGAAGGAAAAATAGGAGAAGACTTGTAAAACCAGCCCATAACAAATGCAAACGGGACACTTTTCTCACCTAGGAAAAGGCGTCTCCTCCATAGGAAGGAGACACCCACATCCTTTAACCCACTTTTTCTCTTTCGCTTGTTGTTTTGTGAAGCCTTTAGGTGCTGCCACTTTTTTCCACTGTTTATGCTTCTACCTCAAGTGTTTAGGCTAGGATTTTTGGGTTTTAATTCATCTTTCAAGGTTGGTTAGCTTTTTCTAGAATTTACCTCTCTTCATGTTCATTTGCCTTATTTTATTTTGTGTTTCCTTGATTTTAATCTAAGATTCAAAAAAAATTTCCCTTGGAGTGACAACAAAGGAAAGTCATCCTGAAGCTAGTTTTTCTCATCATCTTTCGTTGCATCTTCGTTCTCTTTCAGCACTCTTGATTTTCCAGCTTTGGATACCGAAGTTCCGTAAGTTGTTGTCATAGTTTTCCATAGGATTGTCCCTTGATTTCAAGCACAATTGTTGATGAGTGATTGTTGGAACAATTCTAGGAGAATTTGGGTTGTAATTAAATAATGATTGGGTTTAAATGAACATCATTGTAATATCATTTAAATTTAAGATTTGAATTTTGTGCATGGAGTATTGTGTTGATGAACTCTTTATTTGATTCAATGAAGATAGTTGGAATTCTCAATTCATGTCTTTGTCTAACAATCAAGTGTATTTGTTATTGAATGTTTGAATGCATTAGAAGTTATTAATTCCATGTTTTACATGTTCTATGTAATATCTTACCCTTTTCCCCATCCTAGCCATTCAATGTTGCACTCTTTAATCTGCACCACACCTTACTATTAGGTTACCCTAGGATAAATAGGAGAAGACTTATAAAACCAGCCCATAACATAAGCAAACAAGGCACTGTTCTCACCTAGGAAAAGGCGTCTCCTCCTTAGGAAGGGGACACCCACTTCCTTTAGCCCACTTTTCTTCTTTTTCTTGTTCTTTTGTGAAGTCTTTAGGTGCTGCCACTTTTTTCCACTATTTATGCTTCTACCTCAAGTGTTCAGCCCAGGATTTTTGGGTTTTAAGTCATCTTTCAAGGTTGGTTAGCCTTTGCTGGAATTTACTTCTATTTATGTTCATTTGCCTTATTTTCTTTTGTCCTTCCTTGATTTTAAACTATGATTCAAGGAGTTTTTTCCTTGGAGTGATAGCAAAGGAAAGTCATCCTGAATCTTGTTTTTCTCCTCATCTTTCATTGCATCTTTGTTGTCTTTCAGCACTCTTGATTTTGCATCTTTGGATGCTTAAGTTCCGTAAGTTGTTGTCTTAGTTTCCCATAGGATTCTCCCTTGATTTCAAGCACAATTGTTTATGAGTGATTGTTGGAACAATTCTAGGAGAATTTGGGTTGTAATTAAATAATGATTGGGTTTAAATGAACATCATTGTAATATCATTTAAATTTAAGATTTGAATTTTGTGCATGGAGTATTGTGTTGATGAACTCTTTATTTGATTCAATGAAGATAGTTGGAATTCTCAATTCATGTCTTTGTCTAACAATCAAGTGTATTTGTTATTGAATGTTTGAATGCATTAGAAGTTATTAATTCCATGTTTTACATGTTCTATGTAATATCTTACCCTTTTCCCCATCCTAGCCATTCAATGTTGCACTCTTTAATCTGCACCACACCTTACTATTAGGTTACCCTAGGATAAATAGGAGAAGACTTATAAAACCAGCCCATAACATAAGCAAACAAGGCACTGTTCTCACCTAGGAAAAGGCTTCTCCTCCTTAGGAAGGGGACACCCACTTCCTTTAGCCCACTTTTCTTCTTTTTCTTGTTCTTTTGTGAAGTCTTTAGGTGCTGCCACTTTTTTCCACTATTTATGCTTCTACCTCAAGTGTTCAGCCCAGGATTTTTGGGTTTTAAGTCATCTTTCAAGGTTGGTTAGCCTTTGCTGGAATTTACTTCTATTTATGTTCATTTGCCTTATTTTCTTTTGTCCTTCCTTGATTTTAAACTATGATTCAAGGAGTTTTTTCCTTGGAGTGATAGCAAAGGAAAGTCATCCTGAATCTTGTTTTTCTCCTCATCTTTCATTGCATCTTTGTTGTCTTTCAGCACTCTTGATTTTGCATCTTTGGATGCTTAAGTTCCGTAAGTTGTTGTCTTAGTTTCCCATAGGATTCTCCCTTGATTTCAAGCACAATTGTTTATGAGTGATTGTTGGAACAATTGAAGAAGAATTTGGCTTGTAATTAAGGAGTGATTGGGTTTAAATGAACAACCTTGTAATATCATTTCCTTGGTAGTCCTTTGATACTTTTCATTATGATGGAATTGATTATGTGATGATGAGATGCCTTATTTTATAGAATGATGAGATGCCCGGTAAAAGTTATTACAGTTTTTGTATTGGAGCATGATTCCCAATATGGTATAATTATATTTTAACACCTAGTGTTAATATTGAAATTAGTGTGGAAATGAGATATTATTAATGATATTGACTATATGCATGATTTTCAAAGGTTTTATTTATATGTAGTATATACATATAATTCATATGATGAATGAAGGATAAATTTTTTATTCAATATATAAATTAATTTATTTCATGGATATAAAGAATTGTTGATTTTGAGATATATTGAATATATTTCTTAAATCTCCTACCTAGTATAGCTTGCTAAGATATTGTAAATGTTTGAATGTTTATAATATCCGAGATACAGTTAAGAAAGATTGAACGCTCAAGACTTGTAGATAATCATCATCGAACTACTGCTCAGAGTATTTACTCTGACTAAGATTGTATTGATTTTGTTTTAATTTGGATTGTAATATTTGGATAAGGTATGTAATGACTATCGAGGTTGTGTATGTGAACCACTAGATCAATCCTAATTTTAATAAAAGTATTTCAATTGATATTCAATAAAAATTTTATTTATACAAAAATCTATGTATGATAAGTAATTTGAGGTGCACTCGGGTTTTTAACAAATCAATTTTAAAGAAAATATATTTCCACTACATGTGTTTTAAAATATTTTCAAAATCGGGGCTATGTTTGCAAATATTTATGAAAATGTGTTTTGAAAACCTGGGTCACCACACTTGGTATCTGTAATGCCCGAGCAATTTACGCTATTTTGGATGTTCTACAAGAAATGAATTGTGTTGAATGTTTTACCTTATTTAAAATAGTAAACGAAGGAATTTTTTAGAAAACTTAGTACCATTAGATTCTACTCGAAAAATGGAATCTAACGCCTCAAAGAACGCCAAAAACAGAGTTCGTATGAAGAAGTTACGGCCGTTTAAAGATTAGGGGTATTTTTGTAAATTAAACAGAAAACGAAAAAGAACAAAAAATGCAAGGGCCGTTTTGATAACGGCGCCCCCTGTCGTCTTCCACCTCCAGATCTCTCCAGAAACCCCGTTTCTAGAGGTTTCTGCCACCGCCAATGGTAGCACCGCCATAGCAGGGCTATAAAAAGCCCCATCTCCCCCCTCTCCAAAACACAATTTTCCAGCCATTTTGAGATTGGTGTTTCTGGCAAAATCGGAAACCCGTCTCAAGCGAGTCTCCTCTGCATTTTTCGGCAACAGCCAGGCCCTAGTCAGGCCAGCCATTCTTTTTCCCGTCTCCCCATTTTCCCTCTTCTCCTTTCCGATTTGGCATTGGGGTTTTCCCCTTCTTCATGGGTTCCGGACAACACAGACTCCGGCATGCGTGGAGGGAAACGAACCACCGAAAAAAGGGCGTCCCTAGGCTACCAGGTAAGCCATTTTTCCCCTTTTTTTTCTTTCCGTTTTTCTTCCCCCAGGCTAGATCCGTGACCGATTTGGTCTTTTTCCCAGCTGGCCCTGTATGAAACTAGGTGTCCCTTTTTCCTAGCCGGTTTTTCCAGCTGGAGAAGACCCAGTCGGTTCCAACTGGCTTTGCACGAAAAAGGCATCCTAGGGATGCCATACTCCATGTACTCCTGGAACAGGGTCCTTGGGATGGGTTCCAGGCATACGACAGTGCATACACTATCCCAGGTGTGGCCTTCGGGTGTGCGCACAAAATGGGGCATGGGTCCTGGCTCGACCAGGATGCACGGGGTGCCCTGGGAGCTAAGATGCGCCATGCTACACCAAAGGTGCATCCGTGCGATGCCATCCAGGATGTGCGTCATAGCGCGACACTTGAGCATGCATGTGTGCGTGCAAAACGTGGTCCCTGGCATGGCCTTTGGGAGCGCACGAACGTGAGGCGGTCACGGTTCAACCACGATGCACGGGTGTCCTGAGAACTGGGACACACAGACCTAATGAGACTTTAAAGTTAGGATCATAGGACAATTTACAATGTTTAACTATTAAATAGTAGATCCAAATCATAGGATCTAGCCTGACAATGAATTAGGCACGGTCCATGGACCCTAAAAGGAAGATCTAGCGATCTAATGTCTAAATAGATTGAAATTGATAAGAACTCCTTGTATCCATTCATACCTAGGAGTTTATAAATGAGACCCAGGGACGGGTTGAGTGATATAAGACGCGACTCCAAGAGACTTTGAGGTAGGTGCTCTATCGCTACTAGACTTTTAAAAAGAGCTATGATTGTTTTGAATGCATGTTTTAAGTATAAATTATATGACTTGTTTAGCATGACTTATTTTAAGGCTTTTTTAGCATATAAATGAATTCAGCATGCGTATGATTAAATACATTATGCATAGACATTTTTTGCAAAGAATTTCATATATTGCATGATTTGTGAGCATTGAGTTCTTGAAAAATTGCATGTCCTTGAGGGTTACCAAAAGACGCTAGAGTGCCCAAAAGATGCTGGGTAGGCAGTTGTGAGGGCTAGGCAGTTGTGAGGGACCCAAAGAGGACAGGTTTTGAAAAAAGAATTTTTTGGCTTGTTTGATCGTATATGATTTGGGCTAATAAGCTCGTGGGCGCTATGCCAAGAGGTCTGGGGTGGCCTCCCAGCCTCTACCACTATTAGGTGGATGGGTACCACGCCCAAAAAGGGCATGTCCCTTCTTCGACTGCATGTGGTACAGGGGGCTACCACTGGTGTCACGGCACTGGGTTGAAGTGTCATGTCCCGTGGAGGCATATGACCTTGTGTCCCTAGGTACCTGGGGACCACACGGCGGCGAGGTCGTGGGCATAGTTGGATCCTATGGTTTGAGGATTTACTTGCATTGCATATGGCATGACATAAGGTTGGTCGACCATACTAGATATCCATGAGTTGGATTTAGTGGAGCATCTTATGCATATCATTATGTTTATGACATATGATACTTTCGACTTGGATTATGCTATTCTTTAAGTCATCAGTATTCCAATTCGACAGTGGTTTTTAATATCGATATTGAACATGATTGTTCGAACATGCACATGTTTTTAAGAGCATATGATTTTAAACATAGCATGCATTGCAAAACTAGTAGTGATAGACTCCTGAGTATAGTATATACTCACCCTATCCTTAACATTTTTCAGGATAGCTCCATTCACGAGTAAAGAACACCTAGGTTAGTGCTACGAGCAAGAAAAATCAAAGGAGACAATCATACATGTAAGTAAACACTCTACCCTTTGGACATGTATTTGTACTTATTTATGGTGGGCTGTGTGCTGTGACTGAATAGACCTGGGGGAAAAACATTTATGATTTTTGAAGTTTTTCAAAAACTACTTTGGTGGTTGTGAAAG
This sequence comes from Warburgia ugandensis, assembly GCA_035236585.1. Lineage (NCBI taxonomy): Eukaryota > Viridiplantae > Streptophyta > Magnoliopsida > Canellales > Canellaceae > Warburgia > Warburgia ugandensis. Next base: position 38,612,747 of record CP141136.1, read on the forward strand.
CAAATGACACTCGGGGTTTTCAAAATGAGTTTAAAACAAAAGATTTTTCGTTGCATTGCATGGTTTTTTACAAAATGGTTTTCAAATAGGGATGCATCCCACCTTACGAATTAGATATTGCATTTAAAAATGCATGGGAAAACTTGAGTCATCGCAGTTGGTATCAGAGCCCAGGTTTTATCCTTTGACAGTCAGTCCAGCATGTCCAAGGGTCATAGACAATAGAGAAAATCAAGACGAAGTAGTATAAATAGAAGTAGTAGAGATGACTACTTCTATTTGAGGATTACAATATTAATGCTCAAGGCAGTTCACCATAAATAAATAGGTGAAACATAGCTTGGTTTAACCAATAATTAGGCAGAGGATAGTGCAACCCTTATCCAAAATCTAGTCTAAGACGACTTAAGGATTAAGGATTGTTGTGTGGTGCAAATATGAAAACTCATATATGGATCATATTATGACGAGAATGATGAAGGAAGATGTCGGTGAACTTGTTAGCAGATAGTTCGAACCTGTAATAGATCAATCTCACCAAAGGTGAGAAAATTGAAGAACCTAGATGGCTATCTTACCCTTCTAAAGAATATCAGAATATGAATAGGGGATGTAAAAGATGGACTTTGAGAAGATTTTGATGATAATCTAATAAGGATGAGCATACAGGATGATACTAGGGGATAACTGTGACTTGTACTAGATCACAAAGGTATGGATCCTAAAGGACTTAGCTCAATTTTTGATACCTTAATTGGAGTCTTATGAAGAGTGAAGTGCTATCAACTAATAACTACCTGAGTATTATGGAGCAAATCAGAAGATGTATACAAGTGACATATTATGTGATTAAGAGAAACATGACACGAATATGATAGGGAAATGAATTCGACCGACTTATCAAAAGATTTTGATGATAATACTAAGGATGATAATAGATTGATCCTAACATGAACTTATAAGAAAAGTATAGCATGATTAAAACATCAATGCCATTATTAAGACATTGTATGAATTTTATTGAGGCTATAGGCAATTGAGGATTTCAATGATCTTAAGACAGTTTAGAATTTCTTAGAAGCATTCAGTTTATCATATCTGTTAAGTAAAGGAGTAGATGTAGTATTGATTATATGCAACAAAGCACATGAAGACATTGATCTAGGTAGACAAAAATGAGGATTTTGAAGAAAAGAAAGAAAGAGATAGAGATGTAACTACCAATACTCAATGAATATTGAATATTCCAAAGAAGAAGATCATGACTCTATGAAGATACATACAATTCTATCATCTTGAATCCTATAGGAAGGTAGATCAAACAAATGCAAAGGAATAATACTAGGTGAGTTGGTGATCTTATTATAAAAGAGTATAAAAGAGAGAAAGCATATGGGGTTTAAGACTTTGAGTAGAGCATCGAATTTCAGGAGATTATGCGACAAGAAATTTTCAAAGAGGAATGGTGACCAACTAGAAATTAAATTCTATACATGGTTTAATATTAATTATTACAATTAGATTCTTATCGGATCCATTAGCTTATGGGGAACACCAATGGATATAGTCCATAGAAAGGAAAAAATTTGGTGATATCCTACCTTGCGACTACATAAAGTATATTGAAAAAAGGAATTAAGTAGGGACAGTGACTTGTCCATTTGTCTTTCTTCAGCAAGTAGGGTACCATCAAGGATCGAATTGACGTCTTGCTATCATAGATTGGAAGAGCAAATATCTTAAGACCATTATTTAGTGATTACCATTAGAGCACTGTTGACTAAATAAAGGTATCCCACCCTAATTAATCAAGTATGTTAGTATCTATGAGTTAGTAGTCGAAGTTATATACTCAGAGGGAAATTATAAGTATTTAGACATGAGTTTTACCTAAAGAAGTTACTTGTTAGACTAAGTCATTGAAGGGTATGATGTTAGTTGATGAGGATAGTTGCAACTGAGATAGGAGCAAAAATAAGAAGTGATCTAAACCAATGTGAAAGATTTTTTCAAACCTTAATGGTTACCATGACAAGGTGAAGAAATTACTTTGAGTCTGAAAAATACTGCTGACTTGGATTGAAAAGGAAGGCAAATAAGTACTGATCAATTTGGAGACCCCTGAGCTTATGACAAAGATATATCTGGAAAGAGATCAATAGGTAATCAAATAAAGTCTTTCTATGTCTAAGAAAATGTTTTATGCTTACCTGGGTGTTGTTAAACTTGTTGATTTAACAGCATCAGCACAATTTGATATAATCGCTATTGAATGAGAATTATTGTTATAAGCTAAGTATGAGGAGGCACTTGAAAGATAAAATTTGAGGAATTGAGAAAATCACTACTTATGAGGATACCTCCTGACAATACAAACTGCATGGTTGATGATAAAGCCTTGATAAAAGATTGCACAATATATTGACATAGGGGATGGAAGGAGAAAAGGTGAGATGGCTAGCACACTATAAGGTGAAGAATTAATGTTACGTTGCCTTTAGACAAATAGTTAGTTGTTATGAGCATATACCAAGTACAAAAAATCAATTGAAGGAATTTCCTAAGGACTAACCCTACCGGATTGAGTATAGAACTTTTGGACTGAAAGGTTATGAAGAAAACCATCAAGAAAAGAAAGGACAAAGAGGATGATGACAAAGGATTCAACCATGACCTAGTAAGGGTACTCGGTTATGAATAAGAGACTTTTTGCTTTGCATAAATGAGAACATTATTACAGTGAGATAGGCCTCTGAACGAGAACATTGGATCCATGATGATGAATCGACCATTAACATTTGACATGAGTTTGGATAAAATCTTCACGGAGAAAAGCGTTTAATGAATTCAATAATTATGAAACAAGATATAGAGTTAGGACATTTTACTTTCAATATATGATAAGGTCCTCGATGGAAGATGCTACTAATTGACTTTCATGATTTTATTTTGAATAAAATTTTGGTCATTCGAAGTTAATCAACGGTTTGGCTATAGGGCACATGATACCATGTTAGTTATTGAGGTATCTTGGGGACAAATATAAAAGATAAAAAGCAAAGTTAGACACAATAGAAAGAAGGTAACTTTGTTGGACTCTTACTAATGGCATATAACCAACCATTAGAAGGAGATGTGGATGATGAAGAGATCACTAGATGAAAGACAAGAAGAAAAAGGGAGTATGAAAAAGGGAGTATCCTATGATATTCAAAATGAAATAGGAGAAATAAGATCATATGATCTCAAAGAAGTATGGAGTAATTTATACATGAATAAAGAAGCATGATCTACGAGGAGACTATCCTATACATGATGAGAAAAGTATAGGTATCTAAGGATTTTGAGATAGATAAATTACAGCTAGAAACCGCTATTGTTAAACTGGCACGTATAAGAGTATGCATCAGAGTACGCAGCGAAAGCGGCCCTTATAGGTAAGGCCTTGTAGAAGGAAAAATAAAAATGATAAATTGAGGTTGAGCCTGGATTTGATTCCTAAGTGGAGAATGCATTCACCAAGGAGTCATCTAAGAGATAAAATACCTTGAAGATGATAATTTATGGAATTTCAAGGACGAAATTCTTTTAAGGGGGTAATAATGTAATGCCCAAGCAATTTACGCTATTTTGGACATTCTATAAGAAATGAATTGTGTTGAATGTTTTACCTTATTTAAAATACTAAACGTAGGAATTTGTGAGGAAACTTGGTACCATTAGATTCTACTCGAAAAATGGAATCCAACGCCTCAAAGAACTCAAAAAACAGAGTTCGTATAAAAAAGTTACGGCCGTTTAAAGATTAGGGGTATTTTTGTAAATTAAACAGAAAATGAAAAAGAACAAAAAACGTAGGGGGCCTTTTTTATAACTGCACCCGCTATTGTCTTCCACGTCCAGATCTCTCCAGAAACCCCATTTCCAGAGGTTTCTGCCACTGCCAATGGCAGCACCACCATAGCAGGGCTATAAAATGCCCCATCTCTCCCCTCTCCAAACACATGATTTTTCAGCCATTTTGAGACTGGGGTTTCCGGCAAAATCGGAAACCTATCTCAAGCCAGTCTCCTTTGCATTTTTTGGCAATGGTCAAGCCCTAGTCAGGCTGGCCATTCCTTTTCCCGTCTCCCCATTTCCCCTCTTCTCCTTTCTGGTCTGGCATTGGGATTTTCCCCTTCTTCATGGGTTCCGGACAACATAGACTCCGATAGGCGTGGAGAGAAATGCACCGCCGGAAAAAGGGCGTCCCTAAGCTACCAGGTAAGTCATTTTTCCCCTTTTTTTTCTTTCCGTTTTGCTTTCCCCAGGCCAGATCCGGTCTTTTTCCCAGCTGGCCCTGTACGAAACCAGACGTCCCTTTTTCCCAGCTGGTTTTTCCAGCCAAAGAAGACCCAGCTGGTTCCAACTGGCTCAACATGAACAAGGCATCCCAGGGACGCCATGCTCCATGTACGCCTGGGACAGGGTCCCTGGGATGGGTTCCAGGCGTACGACAGTGCGTACACTGTCTCAGGTGGCCTTCGGTTGCGCGCGCGACATGGGGCACGGGTCTTGGCTCGACCAGGATGCATGGAGTGCCCTGGGAGCTGAGACACGCCATGCTACACCAAAGGTGTGTCCGTGCAATGCCATCTAGGATGCACGTCATAACGTCGCTTGAGCATGCATGTGTGCGTGCGAAACGCAGTCCCTAGCACGGCCATTGGGCACGCACGCACATGAGGCTGTCGTGGTTCAACCAGGATGCACGGGTGTCCTGGGAATTGAGACACATGGACCTAATGAGACTTTAAAGTTAGGATCAAAGGACAATTTACAAAGTTTAACTATTGAATAGTAGATCCATATCATAGGATCTAGCCTGACAATGAATTAGGCAAGGACCATGGACCCTAAAAGGCAGATCTAGCGATCTAATGTCTAAATAGAATGAAATTGATAAGGACTCCTTGTATCCATTCATACCCAGGAGTTTATAAATGAGACCCAGGGACGGGTTGAGTGATATAGGACGCGACTCCAGGAGACTTTGAGGTAGGTGCTCTATCACTACTAGACTTTTAAAAAGAGCCATGATTGTTTTGAATGCATGATTTAAGTATAAATTATATGACTTGTTTAGCATGACCTATTTTATGGCTTGTTTAGCATATAAATGAATTCAGCATGCATATGATTAAATACATTATGCATAGACATATTTTGCAAACAATTGCATATATTGCATGATTTGTGAGCATTGAGTTCTTGAAAAATTGCATGTCCTTGAGGGTTACCAAAGGACACTGGAGTGCCCAAAAGACACTGGGTAGGCAGTTGTGAGGCCCAAGCAGTTGTGAGGGACCCAAAGAGGACAGGTTTTGAAAAAGAGGTTTTTGGCTTGTTTGATCATATATGATTTGGGCTAATAAGCTCATGGCGCTATGCCGAGAGGTCTGGGGTGGCCTCCCAGCCTCTACCACTATTAGGTGAATGGGTAGCATGCCCAAAAAGGGCATGTCCCTGCTTCGACTGCATGTGGTATAGGGGGCTACCACTAGTGTCACGGCACTGGGTCGAAGTGTCATATGTCCCGTGGAGGCGTATGACCCTGTGTCCCTAGGTACCCGGGGACCACACGGCGGCAAGGTCGTGGGCATAGTTGGACCCTATGGTTTGAGGATTTACTTGCATTGCATATGGCATGACATGAGGTTGGTCAACCATACCAGATATCCATGAGTTGGATTCAGTGGAGCATCTTATGCATATCATTATGTTTATGATATATGATACTTTCAACTTGGATTATGCTATTCTTTAAGTTGTCAGTATTTTAGTTCGACAGTGGCTTTTAATATCGATATTGAACATAATTGTTTGAACATGCACATGTTTTTAAGAGCATATGATTTTAAACATAGCATGCATTGCAAAACTAGTAGTGATAGACTCTTATTGAGTATAGTATATACTCACCCTATCCTTAACATTTTTCAGGATAGCTCCATTCATGAGTAAAGAACACCTAGGTTAGTACTACGAGTAAGAAAAATCAAAGGAGACAATCATACATGTATGTAAACACTCTACCCTTTGGACATGTATTTGTATTTATTTACAGTTGGGCTGTGTCAGTATTTGGATAGACACGGGGAAAAACATTTATGATTTTTGAAGTTTTTCAAAAACTACTTTGGTGGTTGTGAAAGCAAATGATACTCGGGGTTTTCAAAATGGGTTTAAAAAAAAAGATTTTTTGCTGCATTGCATGGTTTTTTACAAAATGGTTTTCAAATAGGGATGCATCCTGCCTTAGGAATTAGATATTGCATTTAAAAATGCATGGGAAAACCCGGGTCGTCACAGTATCAGAGTAGTTCATCCAGTCACTTACAGCCCCTATATGTCCAATATTAAGGTGACAATCCAAATTTAGGTTAGGATAGAATTAGTTAAATAGAGTGTTTATATGGAAATTTTTATTTATGAGCAGATGCCACCTAAGAGAACTAGGAGGACAGCTTAAAGGACTAGTGACTCCAATATGGAGAATACATCCCAAGAAAATAATGTTGATGAGATTATAACAAGAGTACTGTGGGCTCTTATTGCCCATCTTCAACAACCTCAGGAGCCTATACTACCTATAGTAGTACAAAGTGGACTAGCTCCAGCTCAGCATGAAGCAGGGCCCAGCACACTTGTTCAAAGAAATAATACTCCAACACTAGTACAGGATCATTTTTCACCTATACCTATGGGAGTAATTGAACTCCGCTAATGCCGGTCCCAAACCCGGATGAAAAAGGAGGAGGGTCTTGCCTTAGGTGCCAGTTGGCAGGGGAGAAGTTGAAGATGATTTTGTCATTTCTTTCTTACGAATGAATATGCATTTGTATATTAGTTTGTGAGGAAGAAATGAAAATCATCTTCAACTTCTTAAAATATGGCAACCCTTGCATCAGGTAGCCAACTAGCAAGGGTGAAGCTAAAGATGATTTTTCTTTTCTGCTTGCAAATGAATATGCATTTGTATATTAGTTTGTAAGGAAGAAATGAAAATCATCTTCAGCTTTTTAAAATTATGGTAACCCTAATATGATATGAATCAAAAACTAACATTCCCTCAAGCTAGGGCGTTCCCCATAGGTGACACGCTGCATCAAATCCTAGGTGTTGTGAAAAATTGGCAAGGGTTGCTAAGGTGTTCTCCCAGAAGCGACACACTACATCAAATCCCGGGTGTAGTGAAAAATGGGCAAGGGCTGCTAGAGCATCCCCTCAAAAGTGATGTGCTATATCATAGCCTAGGTGCAGTGAAAAGTAGACATGGGTTCATGCCATGGAGGTCGAGAAAGGCAATAGTAAATAGGATATCTCCAGAACATAAGATTTGTATCGCCACATGGAATATAGGGACATTGATAGGTAAGAGTTTGGAGTTAGTAGACGTGATGAAATGTAGGAGAGTGAACATCACTTATATCTAAGAAACGAAGTAGAAAGGAGCTAAAGCTAGAGAAATAGAAGGGTATAAATTATGGTATGTAGGAAAGGAAAATTACATAAATGGCACAGGAATAATAGTGGATAAGGAATTAAAGGATAAAGTTGTGGATGTTAAAAGAATCAGTAATAGAATTATAATAATAAAACTTGTTCTATGAGAGCAGATTATAAATGTTACAAGTGCATAAGCATCATAAGTAGGGTTATAAGATATAATCAAGAGGCAATTCTGAGAAGATCATGCAAAAAATTCCCAACATTGAGGACATATTTATAGAAGCAAACTTAAATGGCTATGTAGGAAAAGAAAAGAAAGGATATGATAGAATACATGGAAGGTATGGTATAGGTGAATGAAATGAGATAGGGGAGAATATCCTCGATTTTGCTTTGTCATATAACCTGTCCATTGCAAATACACTCTTTAAGAAGAGGGATGAGCACTTAATAACCTTTAAAAGTGGACTTCATAAAGCCAAATAGACTTTTTCCTACTTAGGAATAATGAACGATCTATATGTAAGGATTGCAAGGTGATACCTGGTGAGAGTTTAACCTCACAACATAGGTTAATGGTTATAGATATCCATATCAAAAGATGGAAGAAAGGAAATGAACTTAATAAGTATCTAAAAATTAAGTGGTGGAACTTAAAAGGAGAGAAATAACCTCATTCACAAATAAGTTGATGGTAGAAGGAATTTGGAACTATGAAATAGAAGTAAATACCATGTGGATTAATATTGATGAGTCCATTAAGAAAGTGGCAAAAGATGTCTTAAGAGTATCTAAAGGTAAAAGGCAATTAGTAAAGGAAACATGGTAGTGGAGTGAAACAATGCAAAAAGTTATTAAAGAAAAATAGATGCATTTTAAAGCATGGTAGAAGATTAGAAATAATGAAAACTATGAACAATATAAGAATGATAAAAAGGTTGCTAAGAGAATAGTAAGTGAGGCTAAACTTAAATCATATGATGAGCTCTATAATAGACTAGGAACAAGAGAAGGTGAGAAAGATGTGTTTAAACTTGCAAAAGTAAGAGAACAGAAGGGTAAGGACTTAGATCATGTTAGGTGCATTAGAAGCGATGATCAAAGGGTATTAGTCAAAGATAATGAGATCAAACAAAGGTGAGAAACATACTTTCAAAAATTATTAAATGAAAATGGCTCTGAGGATATAGGGATTGAAAATACTATATATCTAAATAACACTAGATATTATAGATATGAACATAGGATTAGAGTACTTGAAGTAAAAGAGGCCTTGAAAAAGATGAAATCAGGAAAGGCCATGGGGCCCGTTGGTATACAAATAGAGGTTTGGAAGCATATGGGAGATATTGGGGTAGTTTGGTTGACCAAGTTATTTAACAAGATTATAAAATCAAAGAAAATGCCTGATGAGTGGACGAAAAGCTCTATTGTACCAATTTATAAGAATAAAGGAGACATACAGAGCTGCACTAATTATCGATGGATCAAACTTATGAGCCATGCTATAAAATTTTTTGAAAGAGTGATTGAGAAGAGGCTATGACATGAAACAAGTGTATCGGAGAATCAATTTGGTTTCATGCCTGGGAGGTCTACCATGGAAGCTATTTTCTTACTAAGACAATTAGTAGAGAAATATAGGGAAAGGAGGAAAGACCTCCTCATGGTCTTTAGTGACTTAGAGAAAGCTTATGATAGAGTCCCTAGAGAATTAATATGGAGGGTGTTGGGTGATAAAAGGGTTTCTCATGGGTATATGGACATAATTAAATATATGTATGAGTGAGAGGTAACAAATGTTAAGACCACTAGTGACGTGACTGGTGATTTTCCTATCACTGTAGGATTGCACCAAGGATTGGCATTGAGCTCATACCTTTTTACATTGATTATGGATGAGTTAACAAAACATCTACATGAGGAAATTCCTTGTGTATGCTATTTGCAGATGATATAGTGTTAATTGATGAGACAAGGGAGGGTGTAAACATAAAGCTAGAGTTATGGAGAGAAGTACTAGAATTTGAAGGATTTAAATTTACCAAACTAAGACAGAATATATGTAATGTAATTTTAGCAAGGAGAGTAGGAGTGGAATACCAGTCAAGATTCATAACCAAGAAGTCCCTATAAAAGACCACTTTTGGTACTTAGGATCAATGATTCATGAGAGTGGAGAGATTGAGACAGAGGTTACCTAGAGAATCCAAGCGGAATGGAACAAATGGAGATGTGCATCTAGAGTTTTGTGTGATTGGCAGGTGCCACTCAAACTAGAAGGAAAATTCTATAGGATGGCCGTAAGGTTGGCCATGCTCTATGGATCAAAGTGTTGGGCAGTGAAGGAACATCATACTCATAGGATGAGCGTCATAGAAATGAGGATGTTGAGATGGATAAGTGGTAAGACAATAAAGGATAGAATTAGAAATGAAAATATTAGAGGAAATTTAGGGGTAGCACCAATAGGTAACAAGATGAGGGAAATTAGACTTAGATGGTTTGGACATGTTCAAAGGAGACCAACAACGGCACTGGTTAGAAGGAGTGAGGCAATACAAGTAGAAGGTTCTAAAAGGCCAAGGGGAAGGCCCAAAAGAACATGGAGAGTAGTGAGGAAAGATTTAAAAACTTTGAGACTAAATGAAGACATGGTATTTAATAGAATGGAATGGAGGAATAAGATTCATGTGGCCAACTCCTAATTAGGATAAGGTCTTGATGATGACGATGACCTATGGGAGTAACTAGAAATTTTCAATTATCACCAGAGAAGGTGGACAAAATGGTGGAAAGATTTCAGAAAATGGTGATAGGTTATAATGGAAAGGGCGATGTTGAAAAAGCTAAAGAATGGATATATGAGGTGGAGGAAACTTTTGAAGTTTTATGAACTCTGGAAGAGGTAAAAGTCAAAATGGCCACCTATATTCTGAAACAAGAAGTTGGCTTCTGGTGGAGATCGGCGAAGAGGTATTCCTTTCTGAACCCAGAAAATATCTCTTGGGAAGAATTTCAAGAGGTTTTCAACAACAAATATTTTCCTCGACATGTTCAAGCCAAAAAGGAAAAAGAATTCCTAGATCTACAACAAGGGAGTATGTCTGTTGTAGAGTATGAAAACAAATTCATATAGTTGAAGAGGTTTACACCACATATTTGTGGTACAGATAGATAGACAGCTGGCAGATTCCTAAGAGGACTTCATCTAGGATTAAGAACTAAGGTGTTGGGTACCAAACCCATGACTTTGACAGAATGCATAGGAATGGCCTTCAGATTAGAGGATTTTAAGCAAAATCAAAATGAAAAAAGAGTAGAAATGGCAAACTTTAAGAAAGGCAAGGGGCCCATGAATAATTTTAGGCCACCAAGAATTCAAGGAAATCCCACCTTTGGACAAAATTAAAGGCATTGTCCCAAGTGTAGAAGATTCCACCTTGAGAATATATGCCTTAATCTAATACAACAATGACCTCCAATCCAATGCTATGAATGTGGGGAACTGGGACACATGCTAATAATTGCAATAAACAACTGGCAATCAAGGATGCAAAACCAGAGAATATCCCTAGACATCAAGGAAGAGTATTTGCTATTACTGACGGCCAAGCCTAAACCTCAAATGGGGTGATTAAAGGTACTTTGCTTATATCTGATAAATATGCAATAGTACTATTTGATTATGGATCTATACTCTCTTTTATATCCTATGAAATTGCATCAATTATAAATCTACCATTGAAAGATTTGAGGTATAATTTATATGTGATAATTCCAGTCAGTGAGTTAGCAAGGGTAAGAAAAATTCCAACCTTTATAGGAAGGGTAAATTTCTAAAGAATAGAAATAGAGATGATATTACTTGAGAATAATTGAAGGAAATAATGAATCTTTCTCTCCAAAATTAGTGAAGGAGAAGAAATTCAATCAATAGATGATTAATTTCTGGAGTAAGAAGGAATGATTGTTATACATGTGAGGTAAAATTTAGAGATAAATCAGACAAAGAAGAATAGTGAAAGTGAGAAATTACAATCTCAAATTTTTTTAGAAAAAGAGTTAACCATGATAGTATATGGTTCACAATGAGATCATAGTCCATACATCTTGTACATCGAATATGAATTTACTAAGATAATTCAATGGATGAATCAGCACAAAATTCATCAGAATTAAGATCAATATTGATCTTGTACTACTGATATGATTGGTTTTGGTATATTAAGAAGATAAAAACATTTTTTCACATTGATGAGGAAACAAACATGGTCTATGAAAAATAAGACCCTGTAAACAAATACAGGAAGCTAAACACATTATTTTGAAAGTTAAGCATTTTGAGATAAATGTGCTGATCATAGAGGATGAATAATTCAAGATTATGGAGAAGGATATAGTTAGAAAATTTTAAGATATATTGAGGAGTTTTCAAGATTTTCAATCTAATACGAGATTGAGTTATTACTTATTACATTTCAAATTCTTTATAGTATTTTAGAAGATGGTATAAGATGATCTGAATAAATTGAAAAGTCAAGGAATATTATTTGACCAAATAAATTATTTTGGAGAACATAAAAAATATTAGAAAAAGGATGGATTAGTGTGATTATGCACTAATTAAAATGATGAATAATGATATGGAGGAGGATAAGTAACCTTGACTAGTATAAAATGTGAGTTAGAAATGAAAGACATCATTCAAAACTCAATATAAAATTTGAGTTATACTTTTGGATAAATGATATTTATGAATTTGATGAAGGAAATTTTTCTTGGATAAATGAGAAATATTATGTATTGAAGATATATGGAGTTACTTTGAAGCATCATGAATTAAAATGTTTACCAAATTTGGTAAATGTAAAGACTAGCTAGAAAAAGTAAATTTCTATGACATATGAGGATAATATTGATGTTGATCTCTGATTAGAGTCAAGAAAGTTACTATGGTATTTCATATAAGGAGTTAGAAATGATATAGAAAAGTCATTGTGAATGCGTTATAATGATTTTCAAGTATACATTTGAGAATTTGTAGCAATAGTGTTACCTATACAGTGAAAAGGTAAATCAATAATTATGAGAACTTCAAGAATATTGATATGACTCGGTGATATTATAGAATAGTTTTTGCAAAAGTTATGACAAGATGATAGTGAAAATTTGAGGAAGGAATATCATTAAAAGAAAATGATATAGAAGTATGGATATTTTGGATTGATATGAAATGTTTACTTCCGAAGGTTGGAAGGTTATACTAAGAACATAAATTGCTTCAATTAAGATTTAACATTTTACCCTTGGTTGATAGCTAAAGAACTCTCCATACCTTGAAAGACATGTTAAAGAGTATTTCTATTAAATGAAATGGGGAGTAACAATATTATAGAAATATATTATGAGAATTATCAACTAGTAAAAGAAAAGATTGATGACATCAATCAAAGGAAATATGAAATATGAACAAGAGGATTACTCAAAGGAGTAACACATTTGGAAATGTTAGAAAATGTCAAGTTAGTAGTTATGATTTAGCCTGGATGGCCAAATTATCCAACAAGTTTTATGACTTTGATAAAGTCTACCTTTAAGGAAAAGGTAATATTATTGATGAAAAGGGGAATAAAATATTTCCTTAAGTGTCCAAATTTCATAGAACAAGTTATAGGAGAAAAATTAGAAATGAGATGGTAATAACTCATAAGAGAGTTGTTATATTAAATTTTGAGGACAAAATTTCTATAAGGGAGGGAAGAATATGAAAACCCCAACTTTTAGAATTATTAGGGATTAATTGGAATTTTTACAAAAATTGATGTGAATTATTATATTTAATATAATATTAATTTTTAGAAAAAGAATCAGGTCTCAAAACATAGATATTTGGAATCATTCATGGAAAACTAGTAGAATGACTATAAGCACGTTGAAATCTGAGGTCGGGTGAAAAATCTCTATTTTTCATAATTTTTGTGAATTTACATTTACCCATAAGGGTAAAATGGTCATTTCACTTTTATGTGGGGTCCACAAAAGTTGGGTGAGCTGGTGGACAGCTAGCTCAGGGAATATCAATGATGAAGAATAAACATGATGAGAAATATGCTTTTAATTTTACAAGAAAAGTGAAAAATTATTTAAAATAAAATAATGCAAACATAACCCTATAAAGAGCCCTCCTATAGGCTGCACAAATCCCGAAGGCTCTCTCTCTCTCTCCTTTTCCTTTTTTTCTTTTCTTTTCTCTCTCCTCTCTTTCCAGCCGTAGCAGCAGTCCCCACACGTGCCCAACACAGGAACCAGCCTGTGCCAACCTGGCATGTCCCAGGACGCGCATCTCCTAGTATGGTTTTGTCATGAATCATCTTCATAGGATCCTTGAACCATTTGGCCATATGCACCTCTCCTAAGTTCTTTCAACTCTTAACGTTGGAACTTTTAGTGGATCCTAGCTATGTCATTATCAAAATTGAGTTGTTTGATTGCCCAATATGCCTTATGTTTTAGCTCAACAAGTAGATGACAAGCTTTTCCAAAAACTAAATGGTATGGACATACCAATAGGGGTCTTATACATTGTTCTATAAGCCCAGAATGCATAATTTAGTCTTAAAGACCAATCTCTCATACTAGACTTCACTGTTTTCTCCTACATGCACTTAACTTTTGCATTTGACACCTCAACATGCCCACTAGTTTGGGGATGGTAGGGCATTACAACTTTGTAGATAGCTCCATATTTCTTCATGAGAGCCTCTAACACCTGTTGTAGAAATGTTTTCCTCAATAGTTGATAATAGTGTGTCGAGTTTTGAAGCATGAAAAGATGCTATCTTTCAAAAACTAGACCACCACTTATGGTCATTAGTCTTACACACTATTGCCTCTACCCATATGGACACATAGTCCACTTCCACTAGGACATAGAGATTACTAAAAGAGGTAGGAAAGGGACCCATGAAATTGATGCCCAAATTAATGCAAAAAATTTTAAGGATCAAGATTGGATTTAGTGGCATCATGTCTCTACTGCCAATGTTTCATAACTTTTAGTAGCGATCACATGCTTTATAGTATGTACAAGAATCTTTAAAAATCATGAACCAATAAAATTCTCACTACATCTCCTTGTGATTTGATGAGGACAAGACTTGAACAAGTACGGATCATATATAGTACTTAACCTTGGAGAGAAAGTTAGATACATCTTGTTTTGACTAATGTGCTAGTAGGTGATTGGTCATAAGATAGTTGACTATATCAGCATACCAAGGTAACTGGGTGTGGCACCCCAGATTTTCTAAATCTTTTTCAATTACATATAGTAGTAGTAAAAAGAGTAATTTTATAAAATAGGCGGGATCCTTGAAATAAAACACAAAATTTATTAATTTGTTTCCTTTTTCGTAGTGTCAAGGATAAATACTCAATAAAGAAAATCCCTTGTGTCATTTACACCCCAAAACTACAATGCTGAACAAAATCACTTTCAGATACTCGAAGCATGCTCAAATGTAAAACTATGAGAAATTATGCTAGCTGTAAAGAGACAATGATAATAAAAATCCCAAAGCTCTAGGGTCCATCCAAAATCATCACACCATGCATGTGTAAGTATATGCACACTATACAGTGGTATGGGTCTAATCTATCAAAATATACAAACATCAAGGTAGAGTCCCAAAAGTCCAATAAAACTCAAAGACATACACTACTGTGTCTCTGAACACGAAAAGTATATGGTCCTCAGGTCCTTCTCCAAATCCACGCTAGTCTACCTACTTTCCTTTCTCTCTGTCATGCTCCAACTCTGAGGCATTGTAAAATAAGGCAATGCCTTAGCAAGCCATGCTTGTGTAGGTGATTCACATTTAATAATAAATATAAATAAATAAAAGGCACTAAGTATCATAATCATGGCAAAATCTCATAAGGCAAAAGTACACAAGGCATGTGAAACCCTAATATCCCTAATGTATAATTCGAGAAATCATGCGGTAAGCAAAATTATATCAATCTGAATATCATATGTTGTAATCATGGGAAGCTG
The DNA here is from genome assembly GCA_035236585.1 of Warburgia ugandensis. Classification (NCBI taxonomy): domain Eukaryota; kingdom Viridiplantae; phylum Streptophyta; class Magnoliopsida; order Canellales; family Canellaceae; genus Warburgia; species Warburgia ugandensis. Next base: position 38,628,297 of record CP141136.1, read on the forward strand.
TACACAATTAAGTTGTACGAGTGCCTCAGCTGCACTCACGACAATGGCAATGAGTACTCATTCTAACCCTGGGTCCCTCATGTGCAGCCCGCATCAGTCTATTTCCTAATGGAAGCTTGTCAGCCCAAATTACTGGCTTGCCCTCAAATCAGTACAAGACCTAGCTTACCCCACTTCAGGTGCAGCCCGTATTAGTCTATTTCCTAATAGAAGCCTCTCAACCTAAACTACTAGCCCACCCTCAAATAGATAGAAGACCCAGCTTATCCTGCTTCACCCAATGGTCTTAATCCAGGTCCATTATGGAGTGTAATCCATCACATATCAAAATCATTGATAATTATGTAATCAAATATCACAATAACAAATATGGAACATTAAACACATGCAACAAAATACGATAGTACATAAGACATATGCCTCAAGAATTTTATATATGTGACACCCCGAGTTTTCTAAAATCTTTTTGCAATACATATATTAATAGTAAAACTTTTATTATTACAAAATAGGTGGGATCCTTGAAATAAAACTCAAATATTTAGAAATTTTTTGCAGCGTCAAGGAAAAATACCCATTAAGGAAAACCTCGAGGGTCATTTGCACCCCAAACTACAATGCTGAACCAAATCACTTTCAAACACTCTAAGCATGCTCAAATACAAAACCACAAGAAATTATGCAACTGCAAAGATATGATGATAATAAAAGTCCCAAAGCTCCAGGGTCCATCCAAAATTACCACATCATCCATATGTAAGCATATGCACACTATACAGTGGTATGGGTCTAATATATCAAAATATACAAATATCTAGGTAGAGTATCAAAAGTCTAATACTTGCCTAAAGACGTACACTACTATGTCTCCGAATACAAAAAGTATAAGGTCCTCAAGTCCTCGTCTAGATCTGCGCTATTCCACCTGCTTCCCTCTTTGACTGTTGACCTCCAAGTCTTAGGCATTGCAAAACAAAGCAATGCCTTAGCAAGCTATGCTTGTGTAGGTGATTTACATTCAATATAAAACAATAAGGAATAACATGGTACAAAAACCTCAAATTTATACGATGAAGAATATACCAAATCCATGATATAACTAAGGCAACATAAGTCATGGTGTCATGACATGCAAAATCCGAAAAGATATGCAAATATAAGTAAGCCATAACCACGTGGGTCTATATCCAGAGAACAACATGAATGCATATCAAAAGCATCAAAACATCATACATGGTCAAGCCTATGAGTGTCTCAGGCACACTCACGGCAATGTGGGGTTAACTCTCAATACCATCCACTTTCACCCTTTCACCCATAATGGGGCATTCAGGCACTCACCAAAAGGCATGTGTCAGTTCTACTTCCACCTATCACCCTTTCACCCACACGGGCACTCACAGAAAGACACGTTTCACACCCGCTTTCACCCACAAGGGACACTCAGGCACTCACGAGGGCCGGGGGGGGTGGGGTGGAAGGGAGATGCATCCCATCCCAAGCTCAATAGTCTCAATCATTAAGGCATAGAGACTCCCACATCTCAAACATATCAAGAGTCAGTCAATGTAACTGAAATATGCCAAAAATAGTGCATAAAACATATACAAGGGAAGTAGCAAGCATAATGGCAATACATACTAAAAATGATCTCATGCAGCATGATAGGGCATACAAACCTATGCCTCAAAGTTTCAATCACTAAGTCATGATTTCAGAAATCATGGGAAATCACGAATGAAATCACCAACCTCAATAATGCGGTAGTCTAATCAGGCGCGTAAGCAATATCAAGTCATATGCCCTGAGGTACCTGTCACATTATAAGTCAGCATTGATTGTTAAACCTCTCATTTTTATCATGACCCTCTAAAATTTCTATTTTGTTTAGTGATTCACACGTATCTTTATGATCATGTGTCAATCTGACAGTCAGATCACTCTCTGATCAGCATATCCCAAAGCATCTGTTTAGGTCAACTGTCAAGATCAATTTTTCTTGGAAATTTAGTGAGATCTGCTCTTCTAATCCCCTAGATCATTTCATGTTTGACATATACAACCAAACTCTAAGGCCTGATCATTCATTGATCGGCTTGATCTAAGTCATCGAATAGTATTTAGTAGTTTGACTATTAAAAAGGTACTCTAAACTAGATTTTTATCTTAAATCTAGGTCTACCTTGTTGAGACGATGGCAATGCCTCTTTTAGATCATGATTTGGAGCCCTATGGTTCCTAGAATCATGCTTTTTATGAATAGACGGTCAGAAACTCAAAATCAGGAAAAAAAAAGGATCGGTGGATGTGTTACGCGTGTGATCTACTGTACACTACACCACATGTGTGCTACGTGTGCGCATAGCGTGTGTAGCACACCGCATAGCCCACATACGTGGCCTCCCGCGTCATGTGCATCACGCAGTATGTGGCATGCTCGATCGTGCCGTGCATCACGTGCGTAGCCCACTGCATGGCGCGCATGTCGCACAGCGTGGCATGCTCAGTCATACTGCACGTTGTGCCTGGTTGTGCCAGGTGGCGATGTGTGGCGCGCTGTTGTGGTGCCACGCATCGCACTGTGGTCGCATCGCATGTCGCATAGGTGCTGCGTGTCATGAGGGTGTCGGAGGTCGCCATTGCCAGGGACAGTGATCGAACTGGCTCACCGTCGTTGGAGACGACTGCCAAAATTCAGTTGCAGGCGACCACAGGTGCTGCACTTTTTATGATTTTTACACCATTTTGTCCAATTTTTCATGTAATTCCATTTTCACCCTCCATTTCTACAAATTCCTTCATTATCTGCCATTTTTTTCACAATTTTTTTCACGTTTCTAAAACCCTCATCCTACTATTTTTGTGGTTTTTGGCATCCTTAATCATCTAATTACCATGAAATTTCATGGCTTTGTTTCTTGCATCATCATGTACAAGATGAACAGTTTAGATCATCATCTGACACCATTTCATCTAGTTATTTCATGAAAACTAGTAACGCCTAAACTTTACCGAAAAACGGCAAGTTCACACCATTTTTTGGTGTTAAACAAGGAGATAAACAGAATAGAAAGGCACGGGAGCATGGCCTACCTCAATCACATTGGCCTTCTGTCACCAATGCACGCATGGGACAACAGCCTCCTCGTCGTAGATTGTCACTGGGGATGCTGTTTTTTGGTGGCTGGTCACGGGGAACACGAGAAGAGGGAGGGAAGTGCATTTAAGGCACTCCTCCTCTTAAATGCATATATATATATATTATTTTTATTTTTATTTTATTTTATTATATATACATATATATATATATATTTGATGACTAGCATTTAATGCTGGTAATCATCATCCTACTGCTTGGACAGCTATGATGATTTTTGTGGGCCCCACATGTGCACTGATGATTTTGCCCTTCTAAATAATTTCTTTTAAATATAAAATTTAAAATAATTTAGTATTTTTACTCTAATCTCCGCTTTTAGCGTTTTTGGTGGCGTTGGACTACATTTTTCAAGCACATCTCAAATTTTAAGGTTTTAACTAGAGATTCCATCTCTAAATTTCTCAAATTCTCAATTTTCTAAAATTCATAAAATTAATCATTCTAGAATTTAAAAATGGTGAATGTTACATGCTACCCACCTTATGGAAAATTTCGTCCTCAAAATTTAAAATATACGTACCTCACGAAAAGAGCTCTGGATGGGTATGCCTCATCTCATCCTCCAACTCCCAAGTAGCCTCCTGTGCCGAGTGATGCTGCTAGGGGACCTTGACCAGAGGAATGTCAAGTAAGGCCGTACCTCCCATGGGATCTACTCTAGCACGTGGGATGGGTCCGGTATGTATTTCCTCAGCATGGAGATGTGAAAAACGTCATGTACTTTAGCTAGCTGTAGGGGTAAGTCTAACTGATATGTGACTGGTCCGACTTTACAGAAGATCTCAAAAGGACCAATGTATTTGGGACTGAGTTTCCCCTTTACACCAAATCTCATCATGCCCTTCATAAGGGAAACTCTCAAAAATACATGCTGTCCAACCTCAAACTCCAAGTCCTTCCGCCTCCTATCAGCATAGCTCTTCTAGAGATCATGAGTTGCAAGTAATCATCTCCGAATGAGTCGAACTTTCTCTGCACATTGCTCAATCAACTCTAACTTGACTACCCGTGTCTCTCCCACGTCACTCTAGCATAAGGGAGACCTGCAGGGTCTGCCATAAGCGCCTCATACAGTGCCATGCCGATACTCGCATGGTAGTTGTTATTATATGCAAACTCTACAAGTGGCAAATGCTCATCCCAACTACCTCTCCAATCCATGACACAAGCCCTCAACATATCCTCTATGGTTTGGATGGTCCTCTTAGTCTGACCATCTATCTGGGGGTGGAACACCATACTGAATCTAAACCTCGACCCCAGAGCCTCCTGTACACTCTGCTAGTACTTCAAGGTAAACTGTGTGTCTCAATCTGAGATGATCGTCAATGGCACTCCATGAAGGCTCACGATCTCCCTAGCATACAGCTTCGCCAAGCTATCCATGGTCTGAGTCGATCCAATAGGGAGAAAATGGGCTGACTTCATTAATCTGTCAACTATGACCCATATCATGTCATGCCCACTAGCAGTCCTCAGCAGGTCCACTATAGACTCCATAGTGAGTGGTCTCACTTCTACTCTGGAAGGTCTAAAGTCTGTAATAACCCAGCTGGTTGCTGATGCTCCTCCTTGACCTGGTGACAGGTCAAACATCGTGCTTTGCACTCACCAATATCCCTCTTCATCCCATTCCACCAAAAGTGTTGTCTAAGGTCCTGGTATATCTTTGTACCTTCGGGATGAATAGAATATGGGGACTGGTGCGCCTCTTGGAGTAAGTCATGTCTCAATTGATCATTTGAAAGTACCACCAATCTACCCCTATACCTGCACCTCCATCGGGACCTCTGGAAAAATCAGCCTTAGCAGCCATGTTCTGTGTCTTTGTATCACCCATCTGTGCTTGAAGGATCCTATCAAGAAACATGGATTGAGTCGAGAGGTTAGCAAGCATCACCCTCGACTTCCTACTGAAGCTATCAGTTATAACGTTAGCTTTCCCCAGGTGGTACTATATGGTAAATTCAAAGTCCTTGTGGTACTCCATCCATCTCTGCTGCCTCATGTTCAGATCACTCTGTGTGAAGAAATACTTGAGGCTCTTGTGGTCAGTGTATACCTCAAATTTCTTGCCATATAAATAATATCTCCAAGACTTCAATGCAAACACAACTGCTGCCAACTCTAAATCATGGGTCGAATAATTCACCTCATGCATCTTCAGCTATCGAGACACATAGGTGATGACCCTCCCATGTTGCATCAGCATTGCACCTAAGCCTCTACCTGATGCATCACAAAACACCACATAACCACCCGATCCTGAGAGTAGGGCCAGTACTGGTGTGATGACTAGGGTTTTCTCATGCATTTTTAAATGCAATATCTAATTCCTAAGGCGGGATGCATCCCTATTTGAAAACTATTTTATAAAAACCATGCACTGCAATGGAAAATCTTTTGTTTTAAACTCATTTTGAAAACCCTGAGTGTCATTTGCTTTCACAACAACTAAAGTAGTTTTTGAAAAACTTCAGAAATCATAATTGTTTTCCCAGGTCTATCCAGTCACAGCTCACAGCCCAACTATAATTAAATACAAATACATGTCCAAAGGGTAGAGTGTTTACTTACATGTATGATTGTCGCCTTTTGATTTACTTGCTTGTAGCACTAACATAGGCGTCCTCTACTCGTGAGTGGAGCTATCCTGAAAAATGTTAAGGATAGGGTGAGTATATATTATACTCAGTAGGAGTCTATCACTACTAGTTTTACAATGCATGTTATGTTTAAAATCATATGCTCTTTAAAACATGTGCATGTTCGAACAATCATGTTCAATATCGATATTAAAAACCACTGTCGAATTGGAATACTGACGACTTAAAGAATAGCATAATCCAAGTTGAAAGTATATATATATCATAAACATAATGATATGCATAAGATGCTCCACTGAATCCAACTCATGGATATATGGTATGGTCGACCAACCTCATGTCATGCCATATGCAATGCAAGTAAATCCTCAAACCATAGGGCCCAACAATGCCCACGACCTCGCTGCCATGTGGTCCCCAGGTACCTAGGGACACAGGGTCATATGCCTCCACAGGACATATGACACTTCGACCCAGTGTTGTGACACCAGTGGTAGCCCCCTGTACCACATGCAGTCGATGTACGAACATGCCCTTTTTGGGCATGGTACCCATTCCACGGCATAGTGGTAGAGGCTGGGAGGCCACCCTAGACGTCTCGGCATAGTATATACTCATCCTATCCTTAACATTTTTTAGGATAGTTCCACTCACAAATAGAAGATGTCTCAGGAGATATTAGTGCTACGAGCAAGTGAAATAAAAAGGAGACAATTATACAAGTAAGTAAACTCTCAACCCTTTGGACATGTATTTGTATTTATTTACCGTTGGACTGTGTATTGTGACTAGATAGACCTGGGGAAAAAACACTTATGATTTCTGCAGTTTTTTTCAAAAACTACTTTGGTTGTTGTGAAAGCAAATGACACTCCGGGTTTTCAAAATGTGTTTAAAACAAAAGATTTTCCGCTGCATTGCATGGTTTTTATAAAATGGTTTTCAAATAGGGATGCATCCCGCCTTAGGAATTAGATATTGCATTTAAAAATGCATGAGAAAACCCGGGTCGTCACAAAGCCATAAACACATGAGTCTATATCCAAAGAACAACATGAATGCATATCAAAAGTGTCGAAACATCGTACATGGTCAAGCTCTATGAGTGTCTCAGGCACACTCACAGCAATGTGGGGTCAACTCTCAATACCATCTACTTTCACTCTTTCACCCATAATGGGGCACTTAGGCACTCATGGAAAGGCACTTCCAGTTCTGCTTTCACCTTTCACCCTTTCACCTGCACGAGCACTTAGGCACTCACAGAAAGACGCATTTCACGCCCACTTTCACCCTTTCACCCACAATGGGCACTTAGGCACTCATGGGGGAGAAGGGGGATGCATCCCATCCCAAGCTCAATAATCTCAATCATCAAGGCATAGAGACTCCCACGTGTCAAACAGCTCAAGAGTCCGTGAATGTAACTGAAATATGCCAAAAATAGTGCATAAAACATATACAAGGGAAGTAGCAAGCATATCGGTAATACATACAAAAAATGATCTCATGCAGCATGATAGAGCATACAAACCTATGCCTCAAAGTTTCAATCACTAAGTCATGATTTCAGAAATCATGGGAAATTGCGAATGAAATCACCTACCTCGATAATGTGGTACTCCAATCAGGCACGTAAGTGATATCAAGTCGTATGCCCTGACATACCTGTCACATCATAATTCATCATTGATTGTTAAACCTCTCATTTTCATCATGACCCTCTAAAATTTCTATTTTTTTTAGTGATTCACATGTATCTTTATGATCACATGTCGATCTGATGGTTAGATCACTCTCTGATCAGCAGATCCTAAAGCACTTGTTTAGGTCAACCGTTAGGATCAATTTTTCTTGCCAATTTAGTGAGATCTTCTCTTCCAATCCCCTAAATCATTTCGTGTTTGACATATACAACCACGTTGTAAGGCCTGATCATCCATTGATCGGCTTGATCTAAGTCATCAAATAGTATTTAGTAGTTTGACTATTAAAAAGGTACTCCAAACTAGATTTTTATCTTAAATCTAGGTCCGCCTTGTTGAGATGATCGCAAAGCCTCTTTCGGGTCATGATTTGGACCCTTATAGCTCTTAGAATCACGTCTTTTATGAACAGACGGTTAGAAACTCAAAATCAGGGAAAAAAAGGATTGGTCCACATGCTACGCATGCGCATGTGTATAGCCTGCGTGCACGCCCGCGTGTACACTACACAAGTGTTTACGCATGACGTACACACCTTCCACGTTGCGTTGCGCTCATGGCGCATTGCGTGCCACGCATATGTCGCAAGGCATGTTGCATGTGTAGCGCACCGCGTGGCGCACATACGTGGCCCTGCACATCGCTTGTGTCACGCACTACATGGTGTGCTTGGTCGTGCCATGCATCGCATGTGTAGTGCACTGCATGGCACGCTTGGTTGTGCCACGCGTCGTGCCTAGTTGTGCTGGGTGTTGACAGTGGCACGCTGTTATGGTGCCGCGCATCGCACAGGTGCAGCATGTCACCCGTGCTCTCCCTGCTCGACGTGCTTGCCACCCTATCACAGGTCACCATTTTCACCATCCATTTTCCCAAATTCCTTCATTATCTGCTATTTTTTCACGATTTTTATCACAATTCTAAAAACCCTCATCCTATTGTTTTTATGGTTTTCTAGCGTCCCTAGCATCCGATCACCATGAAATTTCATGGGTCTCTTTCTTGCATCATCACGTACAAGATGAACAGTTTAGATCATCATCTGTCATCGTTTCATTGAGTTATTTCATGGAAACCAGTAATACTTAAACTTTACTGGAAAATGGCAAGTTCATGCCATTTTTCGGCCTTAAACAATGAGATAAATAGAACAAAAAGGCACGGGAGGATGGCCTACCTCAATCACGTTGGCCTTCCATCACCAATGCACGCATGGGTCAATTACGTCCTCATTGCTGATTATCATCGAGGATGCAGTTTTTTTGTGGCCGATCACGGGGAACAAGAGAAGGGGGAAGGGTAGTGCATTTAAGGCACTCCCCCTTTTAAATGCATATATATTATTTATTATTATTATTATATTTTATTTTCTTATATACATATATATATTTGATTACCAGCATTTCATGCTGGTTATCATCACCCTACTACTTGGGCAGCTGTGATGATTTTTGCTGGCCCCATATGTGCAATGATGATTTTTCCCTTCTAAATAATTTTTTTTAAATACAAAAACTAAAATAATTTGCATTTTTACTTCGATCTCTGATTTTAACATTTTTAGTGGCGTTGGACTCCATTTTTTTAGCACATCTCAAATATTAAGGTTTTAACTCAAGATTCCATCTCTAAATTTCTCAAATTCTCAAATTTCTAAAATTTATAAAATTAATTGTTCTAGAATTTAAAATAGCAAATGTTACACTAGGATATGCTCTTTTGAAAATGTTTCTTTGATGGGCACAGATTCATCAGAAGACTCAACTATCAACCTAAAAATGTGATATGCTACTATATTCTCAAAACCTTTCTTGTCTTGAATTTCAATATCAAACTCTTGAAGTAGAAGAATCCATTGGATGGGATGTGGCTTAGCATCCTTCTTGCAAAGAAGGTACTTCAAATGTGATCTAAATGGATAATCACCTTAGATCCTAGTGGGACATGAATTTGTCCAAGGCAAAAACTACGACCAATAACTCTTTCTCCATAGTGGTGTAGTTGATTTGGGATCATTAAGAGTCTTCTTGGTATAATAAATGATATGGAAAAATTTAGCAATTTGCTTCCTTAAAATAGTGTTAATTGTATAATTAGAAGCATCACATATGATATTGAATGGTGTGCTCCAATCTTGCAGTTTGTATGATAGGTGTAGAGGTAGGCTTAGCCTTTAAACATTCAAAGGCCTTCATGTGATCCTCATCAAAGTTAAAAATTGCCTATTTTGCTAGTACATTGCAGAGATGCCTAGAAATTTTACTAAAATCTATAATAAAGCATTTATAAAATCCAACATGGCCAAAGAATGAGTGAATCTCCTTCACTATCCTAAGAGGGGAAAGATTAGAGATGAGGTACACTTTCGCCTTGTCAACCTCTATGCCATTTGTGAAATGATATGCCCAAGTACTATGCCAATTTTCACCATGAAATGACATTTTTATCAATTAAATACTAAATTCTTTTCTTGGCACCTCCCTAACACCAAAGCTAGGTGACCCAAGGACTCATCAAAAGAAGATCCAAATATTGGAGAAGTTATCCATAAACACCTCAAGGAACCTTTCCACTATATCTAGAATATACTCATCATATACCATTGGAAAGTTACTGGTACACTGCATAGACCAAGAGGCATGCATTCGTAGGTGGAGGTTCCAAAAGGACAAGTGAAAGTAGTCTTATCATGATCCTTTGGTACTATAGGAATTTAGTTGTCACTGAAATAACCATCAAGGAAACCATAATACTTGTGACTGGTGGTGTAACTTTAAGATTACTTGCAAGCACATGAATTAATGTGGCATATTCTCACAAGTGAGATCAATTCCACAAGGAATCTCTTAGATTTGTAATGGATTAGATTCTATTTAGATCATTTAATTTCAGCCAAAGAGATAGAGATGTAATTAAACTAGGAAATTAAAAGAAACTAAGAAGGAAATATGCATGGAATTAACAACTAGAATTAAAAGAAACTTTCTAAAATCTAAATCTCAGAAACTAAAATAGAAAATTGCCTAATTAACATGCAACCAACTAAAGGAAAATAATGCAACACAAGCATGAATTAATCTAGGAAATATAAATGAAGGAAAATACTGAAAGGGAAACTTTCCTAAACTAGATTTAGACAAATTTTAAAATAGAACTTTCTAAAACCAATTTAAAATTTTTTTATAACACTAAACTAAGGTCCAAAATCAAGTAATCAATGAGATCTAACAAACTTTAATAAGAAATTAGAAATATGCATGTGAATGGAAACTACCATTAAAAAGACTTTCTAAATTTAGCAGTTTATAAATCCTAAAACTTCCTAAAGATGGAACTTTCTAAAAATTAAGAAAGAATTTTTATAAACTAATGCAATGCAAGCATGAATTAATCTAGGAAATATAAACTAAAGAAAATACTATAATGGAAACTTTTCTAAATTAACACTTTTCTAAACTAGAATTAGAAACTTTCTAAAATTAGAACTTTCTAAAACCAATTTAAAAAACTTTCTAACAATAAACTAACATGCAAAAGTAAGTAACCAATGAGATCTAACTAACTTTAATAATAAATTAGAAACATGCAAGTGAATGAAAATTACCATTAAAAAGAATTCCTAAATTTAACACTATAAATCCTAAAACTTCCTAAAGATGGAAATTTCTAAAAATCAAAAAGGAAATTTTTTAAACTAAAATATAATTTAAACAATGAATTGAATACTACTAAAACAAGATTATACAACCAAACTAACTAAATAAATAAAGTGACCTAGTACCATGAGCATGATCCAAGGATTGCACGCATGGTTTTGGGTTGCAAAGTGACCAGAATTGACAAATCTAAAGTGAACTACCATATAAAATAATTAATTGATCTAACAAACAACATGAAAATCTAAATAATTTTTAAAGGATTTAAGCAAAAAAGTTGTTTTGATGGTTGAAATTAAAGTACAAAGTTAATGAGAAAACAATTTCTAGATTTCAGTACTTAAGCACCTTAATTAAAACATGCTTAAATAAGCATTTGAAACTATAAATTTTATGCAAGGAAACTAATAATATCTCAAGTAGTTTGATGAAATAAACAAATCATAACAAGAATTCACAAATAAATTTAATGTATCATATCTAATTTACATCAAAATTATGCACATCAAACTATTGACAAAATATGGAAACTGCCCACTTTCCTACAACATAAAACCTAATCTAAACTATAAAAATACTTCAATATAATACTCTCTATCTAAATCATAATGAATTTCAAAGAGAACCCAAAAATTAATTTGAGATAAAAGAAGGCTAAGTGGGTGAACTAGCTAAAGGAAATAGACCTAAAACTAAGGTAGTGAGCAAGGAAAAAAATGTGGAATTCAAGAGGGGAGATCAAGGATTTAGGTTAGCTATTCTCTTATCAATCACAAATCTTAATTGAAAAACAAAGAAGCACTACAAAATTGAAGCAAAAAAGGAAAGGCTTGAGGGTTGGAGTGATAGCATGGACTTCAAGGAACAAAACAATGAAAACTAAAAGCAATGAAACTAAAACAAGACAATGAATTTACTAACCTGAATTGGAGAACAAATAAGCAAGAGAATAAAAAGAAATCCAAAGGAATAAAAGCATCTAATAAATCTCAAAGGCTAGTGGCAACTAAGCACCAAATAAAGCTACATTTCAAGGTGTCTGGTGTGACGACCCAGGTTTTTGTAACACATTTTGTAATACATTTTTCAAAGGTAGGGCACCCTTAGTGGTAAAAAATTTCACAAACAATGTAGTGGAAATTCTTTTCTTTTAAATTCGTTTGTAACAAACCCAAGTCTCACCTCAATGTACATAATACACAGACATTTTGTATACATGAATTTTTATTGAATACAAGGAATCATCCAATAGTTCACTTTTACACAGCCCTTTACTAGAAATCATCCAATGGTTCACTTTTACACTGCCCTTGTATTACAATTACAATCCATTGTCGAAATACAATCCAAATTTCAAAGTAAATAGCCTGATAACACAATCTTCAAGGGAAATATCCTGATTAGTGTTGTAGCATCTGATTCTTCAAGCTTTATGTCCTCAAGTCTCCTTCCTTGTATGTGAGATATTGTAAACATTCAAACATTTACAATATCTCAGCAAGCTATGCTTGGTAGGAGATACAAAAATATACTACTTCACTAATACAAGAATATATACCTTAGTCATCATTCTATCGTGTTTATCCACTTATGGATCATCTCATCAGAGAGTATATACACCATTTATATAGTATAGGGTAGACCAGTTAAAATAGTGAAAATACTCAAAACTTGTCCCTTCTTAAGGCTATACTCCCTCTTAGGAGATCAATAATCAGCTAAATATCATATGGGGATATTCTCTCAAGGAACTCGAGTATTTCATCATACTTGGCATCTCATCATACCAAGGCATCTCACTATGCCTATCATATGTGCATTATAATGCAAAATACTCAAGGACTACTATGCCATAGTCTAAGTACGTACAACATGCCCTGATAACTACATAATAATCCACTAATACCAACTGCGAAAATAAAAAAATTCATGTCCGCCTGAGTGAGGACCATGGCTGTCATAGTGATGGCCTTCCCATGATTGCCCCACCTGACCTTTAGCCTCTCTTTGGGCATGGTATCCATCATATCATACATTTTATGAAGCAAGTGGCCAAACCCTCATAACTTCCCTAGCATAGCATCCCCAAGCCAATGCTTGTATAAAACAAAATCACAAGCCACCACACTTGTATCTAAAATACATTATACATATTAGACGATGTGTCTATTTAACTAATGTTGGAATATTTTCTATTCCCTATTCTTAGGGTTTCCTTAGTCCACACATCTCACTAATTTCTCATCTTTTGATTGGATCATTAGATTGGATTAGTTGGATGGATCATGGGGTTAGATCACTTGGTTGGATCACTTGATATGATCATTATTGTTCTAAGGTACCAGGTATGCTTATATCATGAAGGCCTATAATCTAGATAGAAGATCTTGTATATATACACACATGAATCTTTAATACATTCATGTACATCTACCTACCTCAAAGTGGTATTCATTCCATATTGTCCATCATTGTCTTAATCCACACATGTCAACTGGTATTCACTCCATATTGTCCATCATGGTCTTAATTCATATATCTGTCAAACCATATGTATAAAGTTATTCCTTTATACAAGTATTCTTTCAACATGTATTTGGGTTATCCTATAAGGGATGCCCTAATTTTCCTTGAATGATATATGATCAAGGTTTCAAACCTTCTAAGTTCACAATCTACACTATAAGTAAAATCATAGAATAATAATATACTCTACATTATATATCTTTTCCTTTTGTTTGTGATCCTTCAAGATTTCTTTTGGATCTTATTTGATCTTCCTTATCTTTTTTATAAGTTTTACTATTATTAGGGTCTGATAATTTGCTAACCTTTTATGCTTTTATTATTATTTCTCAACCAGTTATTGTTTTACTGGATTGAGGATAATTTATTCATCTCTAAATCTAGACAGTTCTTCTTATGTCTGTTGGCCAAGGTTTACCAAATACATGTCATTCCCAGCATGGTTAATTCAATCCTCATGTAAGGAGGTGTTTAGACCTCACAAACGTCAACAGAAGGTGGAGGGACAACGAGGCTCATTAGAGACCCCCTTAACCACGATGAATAACATGAAATGGGATAGCCTTAGCTCATCCTTCAATAAGGTCCTATGAGCTCATAACCCTAAGTTTATTTCTACTTAATTTTAATTAATTACATGAACATTGATATGTCATTCATGAAGGTTTATTATGCTCCTAAGTTGGGCTAAGGAAATGAAAAATCCACCCCTTATACTGTCTTACTAACTATAGCCCTTACTATGATTATACTTCATGACGTATATGTATTTAGTGAAGTCCATCTATATGTCATCAATTACCTCTTTTAAGGTATTTTCCATAATTCTATGATTAAAAGAAATTACACCAATAATTTTAATGAATTTAAAGACAATCATGCTGAAATTGAAAGTATTGACTTGAATTTAAATTTGCTATTTAAAAGAAATTAACTAATAATATTACAACATCTTATTCTACAAAATTAAAGATAATTACACTAAAATTGGAAAATAGACACATATCATAATTAAAAGACAATTAACTAAACATATGATCAAATTATCCTTGTGAGCCAAGCATCCGATTTGTCCATCTTTTAGATCTAGAGTTAATATTCCATTAAGAGTACAACCCTTGATCTTTCATATTAGCCTTAGATCATCACTTTTATAGGTCCATCTGGTCTGATCATTCTTGATTTACCAGATCAAGAGGATATATTGGGATTTTCCATGATCATTTTACTTTCAATGGTCTAAACTTTAATTCAGTTCATGTTAGTCTAATCCAACCATCCCCATGATGATTTATCATCATTATATCCTTAATGGATCCAAACCTTTACTTATGATCGCCCTAGATCTACTTGATCAAGGGTGTTAGTAGGTGTATTTTTAATTAACAAAAAGTTTTAATAATTAAAATATTATTTTCATGGGTTCAGTAGGTTCCCCTCATCACTATCTATTCACAGAATCTTCATGATAAAAAATCAAATTTAAAATGAGTGAGGAATTTCATTTTTAAGTTTTTAGTCGTTTTCAACGGCTGATCTTAATCTGTAATGTTTTGATCAATTTAATTGACCTAGAGGCCTGGAAATTCTACTATGATCATTGATCTTAAAGTTTTGACATGTCCTGGATCCATCCATCATATTAGATTTCCATTTTAACATCAATTTGATCATGATCCAATACTGTTGGAACTAACTTTAAAATTTATTTCATATAAATCAAATTAAAAACCTCAATATCCTTATTTCATTATATTCTACATAATCCAAGGACTCTATAACTTCTTTTTGATCTAAAATCTGAGCTAAATTGAGCTCTCAATTGAAGAAACAAGATTTCAGTTAAAAAAATCAACGACCCAGATTTGATCTAGCCATTAGAATATGTTTTAGACTATCTGGAATGTGGCAAGATGATCTAGAATGTAACTAGACAATCCCAAAATTTGTCTCAATGATCTAAGTAGGGTCAAGCTTAGTTCAATGCTTGATTTGGGAGATTGGTTGAGATGGTCCGATCTGGACTGTCAGATCAACCCTTCTATAGATCTCTCAAATCTGAAACATCCAAGGTCCAAGATTTCTTACCCTGGTTTTTTTGGGCCCTAGGAATTCATCCAATGGGTTAGAAGTTGCATCTAATTGTCCATGGATGAGATCTCAACCCCTGTTGTCAGATCTATATTTCTCGACGGATCAACGGCTGGGGGAGCTCAGGGATGGCTAGAAAACTTCAAGGGAGTGCCAAAAAATAACAAGGGAAGGAGTGTGCACCTACCTAGTCTGGTCCAGTGAAGTTATTTCACTAAAAATGAGAGAATCACATAAAAAAATAAGAAATCCACTTCAAAACCCTAACTGCATCGGATTTTGCATACAGAGAGAGATTTCTCTAGTTTCGTTGCCTGAGAAGGATTAAAACCATAGGGGAAACATAGATCCCCACGTTCTAGAGTGATTCATTGGTGTGAGATTGAATTATACCTGCTGGATTGGCCTGAATTTCATGAAGAACTTGCCAAAGACGTTGTCAATACTGGATTTGACTTTCAATTTACATTTTTCGATGATCCAACCGTTAGATCATCATCATTTCTTGGGGCTTTTATCGATAATTTGAGCCTAAATCAATCCAATGGTGGAGATGGTGACTGGTTGGATGGAATTTCATGGCTAATCGAATTAGTGATTTTTGAATAGAACCTAGGTTCCATTGGGGATGATGCTTCTAGGGAAGTGTTCGACGGTTCCAATTGACTTGGATCATCTTGTGCTTTTGGGGAATTGCCTAAGGCAAAATGAATAAAAGAGGGAAAGAAGAAAATTTTGGAAAAAATAGGGGTAGATTCTGGCGCTGGGATTTCAGGGGATTCTAGAGCACCTCGTGAGAAATTTTTAGGAAAATTTTTGGGAAATTGTATTTATAGGGATTTTTGAATTTTCCATGATTACATTTAATTATCATGTTTCAATTATTTTTATTATTAAATTCTCATTTGATTCCCCCTCCCACCTCCTTCTCTACTAGTAGGTGGTAGTGGTCTTCCAGACCATTGGCCCACCTTGTGGGCCCCACATAGTTGTGAAAAGACCTTTTTGACCTTTTAATTCCAAAAATAGAGAAAAATAGGGTTTATTCTTATGAACTCAGATTTGAGTGTACTTAGTGTTATTTCTATAAGTTTTCTAACTATATTCCAAATTTTTATGTCTTAGGTCTCAATTATGAGTAAAATTACCACTTTACCCTTTTATTCATAAAATTGGAGAAAAATAAGGATTTTTCATTTGGACTCAGAATTTGACGTACTTACAATCATTCTGATGAGTTTTTTGAGTACATTACAAATATCCAACTTTTAATTCTTCATTTTATTTTTATGGAATGAATTTTCCTTAAACTCAAAGTTTCAGTTCCACTTTTAGAATTTTAACTTATAGAATTTTTTTATAATTCAATTATATTCATAAAAATTGGGGTTATTACTTCTGGCCCACCTCTACTTGGGAAATTCATATGGAACATGGATCTATATATAGTTGAGTAGTTTTCTAACTTAGGAAGTGGTGAGACAGGAAAGTGGCCCTAAGGTTAGAATATTGAATGACGAAGGTTAGGTTAAAGATTAATTAGCAAGATGATGTAAGAAATAGAGGTGGGAAGATGACATAAGAGAGAAATGATGAATGGTTTCTAAATTTGAACAAGGGTAGGCATCTTTTTCATGGAAAGAGAGTGGAGCTTTTTCCTTTCAAATTTTGTGATGTTTGGTTGATGAAAAGTCATGGAAGCGATATGGAATGGGATTTAGAAAAGATATATAAAGATCTAGGATTTTAAAGTTGTTTGGATTGAAGTAGAGGGTTTTTTCCATTTAGGAAACCCTTGATCACCTAATAGGAAAGTGGCGGACGTATTTTTCATTATGAGGTGCCTCCCTCCTTTAACTTATAACCATAGGAAAAAGAGTGGGAGATGGAGTTTGAAAGTGGGGCTTCTCTCTTAATGAGTCCACCAATGCATAATCATCTTAGTTTTTATGTAATTCTCTTAAACCTTGAAAGTCCAAATTTACAAAATGGGTTATTGTTTGAATTCTCCTCCAATTGTATGACTCCATGTGGCATTCAGCTTAATGGGCTTATGTGGCTCACTTTGAGGGCTCATTTTGACTTGGCTTCATGGTTCACATCCTTGGCTTTAGTGTCTTGAATGGCTTGGCTTAAATTCCTTAGCTTACCACCTTCGCTCATGGCTTATATGGTTAAGGTGTTGTGAATGGATCCCATGTAAAGGTGGTGAAAATGCATGGTTTGCTTCATGGGGTCATTCTAGCCACCTTTTGTACTTCCAATTGCTTCATTTGATCCTTGATTATGCTTTGGATGATGACAATTAGTCTTTTATCTTTTTCTCTTAATCTTATCCTGATTAATCTTGATTGTTGGATCATTTCTCCAAGCCCTACAAAAGAAGAAAAATCCTAATTAAATCCTAAAAAATTATGATTATTCACACACTTACTTTGTATTAGCTTAAAACCTACCAAATATCAAACTTTTGAATTATTAGGTCAGAAATGCATCTGTTATAAAATTCCAGAAATAACCTAAAAATAACACTATATGTTATAACACATGAAATACTAATTGGGTATTTTCTTACAAAATTGAACACTTATAACACCCCCAACTAGAATTTTGCAAGTCCTTAGCAAGACAGGCAAAAGTTCATGAAAAATAAAGTGGTTTCCAATTTTGCAAGTACTCATGATTCAATTTAACTTATGCAACAAGCTCTTAAACCCTTAGATTACCCCTGGGCCAGTTAAGCCTCATGAGGATTTGTAGGAAATATACCCACAAATTCTAAAATGATAAGTCCTTTATTTTATCTCAGAGAATTCTCATCCATCAATACTCTACTGACTTTAACAACTTAATAAAGATGAATGAGAAAGTCCACAAATTACCCACATACAAAAACTATTTCATTCTAGTTTCATCTCGGAGTGGAGTGTGTGTACATCTACATAAGTAAGATTTTTAAATAGATATGTTTATTGTTCCATTGGAAAGGTGTCCATACCTCAAATTCTCACTGTTATACGCTTAAAAAGGGTTCAAACAAATTTCTCTCTTTATGTGACCAACTCCAACGAGATTGATGGTTTATATAAATTCTTAATCACAAATGAGACAAAGAATATGATCCTTTAGAATAGATTCCATTACCACGACCTTAAAGAATAGTCCACCTTAATTCCTTCCTATTTGTATCCTCATCAAGGCTAAGTTCCACTTAAGATCAACTAGTCTTTAGATAGGATGAAATGTAGGCTTAGGATAGTTTATGAAAAGAAGGGTATAAGGGATTTAAAGTTTCAAATCTGTATATTTGACAAATTTTCTATTTTGACTTTTGAAGTGAATATCTTTTCCATTTTCTTTTCTCTTTTCTCAATTTTTCTTTCCTTATTGTTTTCTGATACCTTTTTCGTGTTTGATTGGATTTTTGAGAAGGAACACTTTTATTTTCACTTTTGATATTTTTCACTTCTTTAGACTTTTGTCCTTTTTCTCATTCTGCTATACCATCTCTACTCATTTTTGAAAGTTAGGTAATAAAAATTCTTACTAGGGTTTCTTTAGGTTAAACTAAATGGGGTTTATGAAAGAAAGGTATTTCAAAAAGCTCAAACAGTCTAACTATTGAAATCATATCTATCTAGGTTTTATGTCTTTAGGGTAAAGCAAGGATGGCTTACAAATTTTCTAAGTTTCTTAAAACTTATCAAATTCAATAAATATTCAAAAGAAAAATTAGTATAGGTTTTAGTTCTTAGAATTTTGACCAAAACAAGGATAATAAGATCTTTCACACAATTTTACATTGAAAAAAATAGTGAATTATGTATAACCCTCTAAAAAAAACTGATAATCTCTAAAACTCACATGCATATATAAGTCTCCATTAATTTTCCTCGGGTTATCTAATACATAACCATCTATTAGTCTACTGTGTTCGTGTATTCTAAGATTTAACTTTCATAAAATACTTCAAGATATGAATACAATGCAAAATTAACCACATGCATTTCTATTAAGAATCAAAGTAGTGGAAATAGTAATCTTCAAACTATCCTATTCTCATTATAGCAAAAGAACTTGACCTTAAAAACTTTAAAAACTCAAAAAAGTTCCAAATTTTTTATTTTGAACAAGAGAAGAAAAACTAAATTTTTTTATGTTTTTCTACACCCTTCAACTTGAACTAAACATTGTCCCCAATGTTTTGAAATATAGGACACCATATGATAAATGAATGATGAAGAACCATGAGACTCTAAAAACCTTGGGTTGCCTCCCAATAAGCAGTAAGTTTAATGTCTCTAGATAGACAGTAAAACTTGAAATTACAATGTGTAAGATAGGCCGCCATTGGATTGAAGGTAGATAATGGTGGAAGAACTTCTAGAATTAAATCTTCAATCATGTTGAAAGAGTCATCAAGATCTATTTTTTTATGGTTGGAACTAAAAACATTGAGGTCAACTTTCATATTGCCAAAGGATAATTACAATATACCATTTTTTTACAATTTATGATTACATTGGATGTTGCCAAAAATGGACATCCAAGAATCACCAGGATTTGATTACTGAGGTCTGACATAGGCTGGGTATCCCAATATAATGAAATCTATAGGAAAGTAAAAATGGTCCAAATGTATTAAAACATCTTCAACCATACCACATGGATATTAATTGATTTATCCATTAACTACAAAGTGGTGTTGGTTGGATTAATATCACCAAGCCCTAGTTGCTCATAGACAAAGTATGGCAACAAATTAATAGTAGCCCTTAGGTCAATTAATGCCCTATCTATGATATATGTTTTCTAATCACACAAGAAATGGTGGGACACCATGGGTCTTTAAACTTAGGTGGGGTTTGGTGTTATATTAAAGAGCTCACATGCTCAGTGGTAAAGGATTTCTTTTGCACATTGAGTTTCTCTTTGATGTGCAAAGCTCTTTAAGAAACTTGGCATAAACAAAAATATCGTTTATAGCATTGAATAATGGAATATTTATTTGCACATATTTAAACACTTCTACTATCTCATTGAAATTTGTTCCTTTCTTAGCCTCATTGAGTAATTGAGAGAATGGGGCTTTGGGCACATAGGGTACTTCTGTTATAGGCTCACAAGGAGTAGGAGATTTTTGTCTAGTCTCTTTCTCTTGTGTTTTTTCTTTTTCATTCTCCTCTTCCTTTTCTTTAGTCTGCCCTACTTTATTATCAACCTGACAGCCACTCCTAAGGGTTGTGATAAACTTGGCTTGCTCATGGGTTCTTTGTCAACTAGACCTAATTCTAATTGGTCCTTAAGGTTAGGGATAGGTTGACTAGAAACTTTCCTTTTTCTGTTTCACTTAAAGATGCATACAATTGACCCATTTTCCTCTCTAATCTAGTGATATTTTGTTGACTCTCATTCTCAGTTTGATGTAAGGCTTTATTATTTTCATCAAGTTTCTTCATGATATATTGTATATTATCCTCCATTGATGATTTGTATGTTTGTTGGGGTAGTTGAAAACTTGGTGGTTGCCATAAAGCCAAAATCTTAGGTATATTTTGAGCGAGGAAGTTTATAGATGTACCTCCTTGGTAAGTATTTTTAGACCATGAAAATTAGGATGCCTAGGCCATCTTGGATTATAGGTCTCAGAATATGGGTTATTGTTGCTAGGGTTATGATATGCACTAAGAGCATTAGCTTGTTCAAAAGATATTCAAGGTACACTTCATTTGATTCACAAACTATAGTTAGATGGGCTGGACTAGAAAAAGTAGCACATACCTCTTGTTGGTGGCTTATGGGATAGAGTAGCATCAATGAAAGTTTCAAACATAGTCTTAAGATTGTCCATTCTTCCACTTAAAGGCTCTAGTTTGTATAATTTTTCAACTATAGAGTCAAGCTTATAAGACATGTGTGACGGTACTCCAACATATAGGCGTCCTTTCTTTTTGGCTGGGATTTCTCCCTCTCTTATGAGAATAATGCCATTGTTGTGAATTGTCTACTAAAGTTTGCAAAAACTCCCATGCCTCTATTTCATTTTTCATCATAAGGGCCCCTCCACTTGCTACATCTATCATTTGTCAATCTTAAGGTGTCAATGCCTCATAGAAATACTAAACCTACTTCCATTTTTCAAATCCATGATGAGGGCACTTTTGTAGTAATTCATTTCATCTCTCCAAGCATTCATAATATTTTCATCATCTCTTTGTTGGAAATTAATGATTTTTCTACAAAGGGCATTAGTCTTATGGATAGGAAAGAATTTGTTCAGAAACTTCTCGAACAACTAGTCCCATGTGGCAATGGAACCAACCTCTAAAGAATTAAGCCATGATTTAGCTTTATCCTTTAAAGAGAAGGGGAATAACCTAAGTCTAATAGAATCCTAAGTAACAATTTTGTACCTAAATTGGCACAAATATCAAGGAATTCCTTGACATGTTGTTAAGGGCCCTCTCTCCTCACGACCATAGAAACATAGGAGTAATTGTATTACTCTAGGTTTAATTTCAAAGTGGTCTGCATTGGTAGGTGGTAGTGTGATGCATAATGGAGTATTTAATTGGAGTGGTGCATAAAAATCATGCATTGCCTTATGCTCAACTACTGCTGGTGGTTTTAGGAACTTGGTTTCTTACCCCTTGTCAATGTGTATGTTCAATCCTTAGAATTTAATGGTACTAATTCAGTGTGCTAGGATTGACGTCTTTGCACGCACTATAATGAAACCCAACTAAATGATGCAACCAAGACCTAAATGTGACTCCTAACTTCGTATGCTATGTAATCAAATAATTCTTAATGCTAGTGAGCTATTTTGATGTTCTTTGTTAAATTGTGAGGTTGTAGCATATAACCTAAAGCTAGACAGTTCCTCCTTAGATTTAGATTTGACCATTGCTTACCAATTAGATCTTGCTAAATGTGGTTAATACAATTCTCATGGAATGAGATGTTTAGACCTCAACATCCATCAACAAAAGGGCATGGGAAAATCACTTGGATTTTGGTTACCCACTATAACAACAAAGTTCAAGAACCACTAACATGCCAATAGATATCCTCTTTCATATAGGTTCCTATGAGCTCAAAACCCTAAGTCCCATGCTACTTGATTTTAGATTAAAGATTAGCAATTGGGATCACGAGCATACAAGTAATTGGATTGATTTCATAGGTGAGCCAAGGATGTGGTGATTAAATCTAGTCCTTATCTTATGAGGGTTCCTATGGGGCCCTTACTAACATTAAGTTCCATCCACCATAAAGTAATAAACAGCCAATGCAATACAAGAAAGCAAATTAATCCATCCTATATACTATCCAACCAAGGTTAGATAGGTGCACTCTAATGCAACAACTCTAATTAAAGATGCAACAAAAAAGATGAATGATCCTAAGTTATATGAATTATTCTATCAACTAAATGTAAATTATACAAAATACAATCTAAACTAGGAAAAGTAAATCAAATTGAGGGATACTTATAGTGGGGTTTTTGATGAAGATCAAGTGTGGGCCTCCTTACTACACACTTGCCCAATTTTAATACAACCCTTTAAAATTGAAATAAAGATATTGCAAGTTACAATGGTGCCTCACTACAAGTTCACTCAAAAAGAAAAATTAATCTAAAAAAGCAATCAAATTTGATGAAGCTTTAGCTCACAAGATCACCGCCATTCCTTTACCAAATTTCCCTTGCACAAAACAAATAAAATGGATCCATTTATGAGGAATTAGCAAAATATGCACATGCAATACAAAAATCCTAATCTAAATGCAACCTAAAATTATGATTAAAGATAAACAATCGAAATAAAGATCCACCGACAAAACCATTGTGATTCCTTGGCAGCGACACTACAAACTTGGTGTAGAATTCAAATTACTTACAAGTGCCAGATTTAATGTAGTATATTCAAGCAAAAAGGTTGATCCCA
Organism: Warburgia ugandensis; assembly: GCA_035236585.1. Classification (NCBI taxonomy): domain Eukaryota; kingdom Viridiplantae; phylum Streptophyta; class Magnoliopsida; order Canellales; family Canellaceae; genus Warburgia; species Warburgia ugandensis. Next base: position 38,651,994 of record CP141136.1, read on the forward strand.
CGAGGAATTTCACAGATTTGCATTGGGTTGGATTCTATTTGGATCATTTAACCTTATCTAAATAGTAAGAGATGTGATTAAACTAGGAAATTAAAATAAACTAAGAAGAAAACATGCATGCAATTAACAACTAGAATTGAAAGAAACTTTCTAAAAACTAAAGCTAAGAAATTAAAATAGAAACTTACCTATGCAAGCAACTAAAAGAAACTAATGCAAGGTAAGCATGAATTAACCTAGGAAATATAAACTAAGGAAACTATTAAAATGGAAACTTTTGTAAATTAACACTTTCCTAAACTGGAATTAGAAAATTTCTAATAATAGAACTTTCTAAAACGAATTTAGAAACCTTTCTAACACTAAAATAAAATGCAAAAGCAAGTAAATAATGAGATCTAACTAAATTTAACAAGAAATTAGAAACATACATGTGAATGAAAACTGCCATTAAAAAGACTTTCTAAATTTAACACTTTATAAATCCTAAAACTTCCTAATGATGAAACTTTCTAAAATTCAAAAAGTAAATTTTATAAACCTAAACAAGATGAAAATAATGAATTAACTACAACCAAAATAATATTACACAACTAAACGAAGCAAAAGCCAAAGAAAGAAGAAGAAGAATGTGAACTAGTGCCATGCGCATGATTCATGGATTGTACGCATGGTTTTAGGGTGCAAAAGTGACAAGAATTGATGAATCTATAGTGAAATATCATGTAAAATAATTAATGGATCTAATAAAAAACATGGAAAGCTAAATGGGTTCGAAAGGATTTAAGCAAAAAAGATATTTTGATGGCAGGAATTAAAGCACAAATTTAAAGAGAAAATAATTTCCAGATTTTAGTACTTAAGAACCTTAATTAAAGCATGCATAAATAAGCAACTGAAACCATAACTTTCATGCAAGGAAAAAACTCATATCTCAATTAGTTTGATGAAATAAATAAATCATAGCAAGAATTCCCAAAGAACTTTTCTACATCATATCCAATTTACACCAAAATTATTTGCATAAAATTGTCAACAAAATATGAAAATTGTACACTATTCTACAACAGAAAACTTGTTCTAAACTATAAAAAAAAACATCACTCTAATACTCACCATCTAAATCATAGTGACATGCAAAGAAAACTCAAAAGGAATTTGAGAGAAAAGAATGCTAAGAGGGTGAACTAGCTAAGGGAAATAGACCTAAACCCAAGGTGGTGAGCAAGGAAAAAAATGTAGAATTCAAGAGGGGTGATCATGGATGTAAGCTCGTTATTGTCTTGGATGTCACTACCAAAAAATAACTAACTTGAATCTTAATTGAATAACATAGAAAAACTACATAGTTGAAGCATGAAAGGAAAGGCTTGAAAGTTGGAAAGATAGCATGGACTTTAAGGAACAAAACAATGAAAACTAAAAGTAATGAAACTAAAGCAAAACAACTAAGTTATGAACCTGAATTGGAGAAAAAATAAGCAAGAGAATAACAAGAAATCTAAAGGAATAAAAGCATCTAAGAAATCATGTACTGCAACAACAACTAAGTCTTAAAGGAAGCTATACTTCAAGGTGTCTCACCCACCTCTACTTTGGAAATTCGTATGGAGCATGGGCCTATGTATAGATAAGTGGTTTCCTAACCTAGGAAGGGGTGAAACATAATGAAAGTAGCCCAGGGTTAGGGTATTGAATGGGAAAGGTTAGGTTAAGGATGAATTAGCAGGATGATATAAGAAAGCGAGGTGGGAAGATGACATAAGAGAGATATGATGGCTGGTTTCTAAATTTGAACAAGGGGTAGGCGTCTTTTTCATGGAAGGAGAGTAGAGCTTTTTCCTTTCAAATTTTGTGATGTTTGGTTGATGAAAATTCATGGAAGTGGTAAGGAATGGGATTTAAGAAAGATGTGTAAAGAAATAGGGTTTTAAATTTTGTGGGGGGCATCTTTTTCATTGTGAGGTGCCTCCCTCTTTTAACTTGTATCCTTAGGAAAAAGAGTGCAAAAAAAGTGGGAGATGGAGTTGGAAAGTATGGTTTCTCTCTTGTTGGGTCTACGAATGCATAATCATGTTGCTTTTTACATGATTCTCTCAAACCTTGAAAATTAAATTTAGAAAGTGGGGCATTGCTTGAATTCTCCTCCAATTGGATGACTCCATGTGGCATTTGGCTTAATTGGCTTATGTAGCTCACTTTGAGGGATCATTTTGACTTGTCTTCATGGCTTACACCCTGGCTTTAATGGCTTGAATGGCTTAGCATGAATTCCTTAGCTTGTCACCTTCTCTCATGGCTTATATGGCTAAAGCAGCTTGAGTGGCTCCCATACAATGGTGGTTGAAATGCATGGCTTACTTCATGGGCCCATTTTAGTCACCTTTAGCTATTTCAATTGCTTCATTGATCCTTGATTAAGCGTTGGATGATGACAATTGGGCTTTTAACTTGATCTCTAATCTTAATCATCAATTCTTATCCTTATTAGTCTCGATTGTTGGATCATCTCTCTAAGACCTACAAAAGAAGAATAATCCAAATTAAATCCTAAAAAATTATGATCATGCACATACTTACTTTAGATTGGCCTTTGAACCTACCAAATATCAACCTTTTGAATTATTAGGTCAAAAATGCATGTGTTATAAAATTTCAAAAAAATCCTAAAAATAACACTATATTTTATAATGCATAAAATACTAATTTGGGTTCTTTATATACAAAATTGAACACTTATCAAGTGGCCAACCTTTCTAGCATTTGGTCTATGAAGGGAAGAGGAAAGTGGTCTTTCCTCGTGACTTAGTTTAGCTTACGGTAGTCAATGCTAACTCTCCACCCGGTGATCATGCGAGTGGGGACTAACTCATTGTCCTCGTTTCTAACTATTGTTGCTCCAAATTTCTTCAAGACAACCTCAACTGTGTTGACCTAAGCACTATCAGAAATTGGATGGATGATGCGTACATTTAATAGCTTAAGCACCTCTGTAGATGCATATAGGAATTTTGAATTTTCTTTATTCTTTTAAAAAGAAAAAATAGGTTGAGTTTCCTATTTTATCTCAAAGAATCCTCATTCATTAGCAATCTACTAGTTTTTCACAACTTAATGGAGAAGATTTGACAATTTTACACATCATACACATATTAAAGACATTTTATTTGAGTTATTTCTTAGAGTGTGTGTATGTGTGTACAACGACATAAATCTTGACTTCTAACTAGATATGCTTAAATTCCATTGAAAATATGTCTTGACCTCAAATCCTCACATGTATACTCTTAGAAATGAAACTCTTAGATAAAGGTTTAAACATATTTTTCCATTATGTGACTGATTCCAACAAGCTAATGGTTCACATAAATTGTTTAAATGCTCATGAGACAAAGGGAAGTGATTCTAAGAGTGGATGTCACTATCAAGAATATTAGGGGTCTTTTACCTTAATTCCTTATTTTTATCTTCTCTTTCAAGTTATGTTCCACCTATGATAAATAGGTCTTTAACTAGGATGAAACGTAGGCTTAGGACAGGTTCATAAAAGATGGGTATAAGGATTTCAAAGGTTCAAAATGGAGTAAAGGTCTTCAATGAATATCTTTTAGGACAGCTTTTCTTTTGGGTTGTACTTAAAGTGAATATCTTTTATATTTTTGTCTTTCTCTTGCAATATTTTCTTTTGGCTTCTTTGGAAGAAAGACGGCTAATTTTTTACACTTCTTTGACTATTTGTGTCCTCTTTTTGAACTTTTTCTACTAACTCTACTCATTTCAAAAATGGGTAGTGGATATTTAGTTTGCTAGCTTATTTTGGGTTAAGGTAAGTGGGGTTAAGAAAGAAAAGGCTTAATAATAGGCTCAAACTGGTTAACCAATGGTATGATATACTCGGTAGGCTTTATATCTCTAGGTTGAGCAAGGATGGCCTATATCATTTCCTAGGTTTCCTAAAGCCTATCGGATTTAATAACTTTTCTATAATTAAAGTTATTAATGCTATTTATTCTTGATATATAACCAAAATAAGGATAACAGGATCACATTAATTTATATACATTGAAGAAATTGTGGAATTTCTTATAACTCTATGAAAGAAGATAGTCTCTAAACTCATTGGGTTATAGGTCTCCACTAGTTTTCCTCAAGGTCTCTAAGTGATACCTCTCTATTAGTCTTGACTATGTGCTATGTTTGAATGGTTCTTGAGAATTAATTTTCATAAAATGATTCAACATATGGATAACATGCAAAACTAATCATATGCTTTCCCATTAAGAGGTGAAAATAGTGGAATTACTAAATTCCGAACATCCAGTTCTCATCACAATAAGGGAACTCTACCCTTTTTTTTTTTAAGAATCAAGAAACTTAAGAACATTCAAAATCCCTATATGCATCTACATCCCCCAACCTAAATAAAACCTTGTCCTCAATGTTTGAATAACATAGGATCCTATATGATAATGGAAGGATGTAGAAGATGGAGATTTGAAAAACATCTAGGTTGCCTCCTAGGAAGCTCTAAGTTTTACGTCTTCAACTAGACATAATGATGAATGTGATGACGGTACATTATAAGGCTCCTGGAGTGGTAATCTAAGGTGGGTCATGATATTGAGGTGCCCCCAAAAGTGTCTCTTCAATTTCAAGGTCATGGATTTTTAACCTTTGACCATTGACCTTTTGGATTTCTCCATCCTTTTCAATCTCGATGGCCCTATGAGGATAGATTGTGTGTACCATATAAGGTCTAGTCCATTTAGATCTAAGTTTTCCTAGGAATAGATGTAATTTAGAGTTATACAGCTAGACCTTCTGTCCATGTGTGAAGGAGTTCCTTAAAATATGTCTATCATGTACAACCTTCATTCAGTCTTTGTACAATTATATAGAATCATATGCATCTTTCCTCAATTCTTCCAACTCATCGAGTTGGAGTTTTTGATGGGTCCTAGTAGAATCTAAGTCAAAATTGAGCTTTTTGATAGCCCAATATGCTTTGTGTTCCAACTCTTATAATAACTCCAATTTTGTGACATTAAAATCCCAAGTCAGCAATGAAAAGTTCAGTTTTTTAAGATAAGGGTATTTTGGTCATTTCACTATTCACCTTGACTGAACCTAGAAATTTGATCCTGAAAATGGTACCATTAGGTGCGTCTCAGAAAACGGAATCCAACAAGACCAAAATCATCCAAAAGGAGTTAAAATGAGCAAGTTATGGCCCTTTGAAGTTTAGGGGCAAAAATGTAATTTTCACTAAAAAACGGATTTAGACTGCAAAACACAGAGGCCTGTTTTGATATGGGCACCCCTCATCTTCAACCTCCTAGAGAGTTCTAGAACGACAGTGATTGGAGGAGAAATCACCACCATTTTGGATTCAAGGGCGGTGAGAGCCCCCTCCAGAACCATCTTATAGCTCTATAAATAGAGCTCTTGGGCGCCTCTAATGGCAGCCCAAAAGCTTGAGAAAAATCCATTTTGGAGAAGCAACCAAGAGGAGAAACGTGGAAAAAAACCCAGCAACGAGCCAGGTATGCCCAAGATCCCTCAAAACCCGTCTTCACATTAGTCCTAAGCTCAGTTTCCCTAAGTTTTTGCATGAAAAATCATGCAAAAATGGGCCCTAGAGAGTCACAAAGGACCTAGGGATGATCCCTGGGCCGCACTAGTTCGACAGGGTCGAACCAAGGCATCCCAAGGACGCCCCGGTCCCCCAATGAATAAGATGCTTCACCCTGGATGAAACACATCATCCATACTCGAGAGAAACCAACGGGCGCGTCTGCAAATGCGCAACGTGCTAGCGTTCTGGGATTCCACCTCTTAAAGGCTTTTATGTACACGCAGCACTAAAAAGCATATAACTTGAGATCTAGAGCTCCAATTGAGGCGCCGCGAAAGGCGTTGTGTCCGTTTCGACGACGCGAACACACCCAAACTATAAAATCCATAATCAAAGCCCAATATAAGGTGGGTACGACCCTTATAATAGGAAGGACAAAGGGGTTAGTGTGACCTAGCCAGGTAGGTACTCTATCGCTACTAGACTTTTAAATATAGCCATGATTGTTTTGAATGCATGTTTTAAGTATAAGTTATACGATTTGATTAGTATAACTTAATCTTATAAACGAGTTCAGTGTACATATAAATGCTTTATTCATAGATATGTTTTGCAAATAATTGCATATACATTATGCATAGATATGTTTTGCAAACAATTGCATACATTGTATGATTTGTGAGCATTGAGTTCTTGAAAAATTGCATGTCCTTAAGGGTTACCAAAAGACGTTGGAGTGCCCAAAAGATGCTGGGTAGGTAGTTGTGAGGGCCAGGCAGTTGTGAGGGACCCAAAGAGGACAGGTTTTGAAAAAGAGATGTTTTTGCTTGTTTGATCGTATATGATTTGGGCTAGTAAGCTCGTGGGCGCTATGTTGAGAGGTTGGGGTGGCCTCCCAGCCTCTACCACTACTAGGTGGATTGGGTACCATGCCTAAAAAGGGCATGTCCCTATGTCAACTGCATGTGGTACAGGGGGCTACCACTGGTGTCACGGCACTGGGTCGATGTATCATATGCCCCGTGGAGGCTATAATGCTATGTCCCTAGGTACCCGGGGACCACATGGCAGCGAGGTCGCGGGCATAGTTGGGACCTATGGTTTCATGGACTTACTTGCATTGCATATGGCATGATATGAGGTTGGTCGACCATACCATACTAGATATCCATGAGTTGGATTCATTGAAGCATCTTATGCATATCATTATGTTATGATATATATGATACTTTTGACTTGGTTTGTGAGATTCTTTAAGTCGTTAGTATTTCAATTTGGTAATGGTTTTTGATATTGATATTGAACTTGAGTGTTCAGACATGCACATGTTTTGAAAGAAGCATATGGTTTTAAACATCGCATGCATTATAAAACTAGTAGTGATAGACTCCTACTGAGTATAGTATATACTCACACAATCCTCAACATTTTTTAGACACAAAGTAAACACTTAAGGGTAAGGAACGTTTGTGACCAAAGACACCCAGACTAAGTGCAAGTAAGTAAACCCCTACCTTATCTTTCAATGTTACTTGATTGTAGTTACTCTCTATAGCTAAGGCTGTGACTAACACTTTCTTGGGAATAATGTTGATTTAAAACTTTTCCATGGTTAGATAATTGGAAAATGTATTTTGACACTCGGGGTTTTATACGAAAGCTTGTTTTCCAAAACGAAAAAGATTTTCATGCATTTCATATTTATAAAATAAGAGATCTCGCCTTTTTATCAAATTTGCATCATATAAAAACCCGGGTCATCACAACTCTACTGGTAAGTGGCAGGCCTTTCCATAGACAAGGGGGTATGGAGACATTCTTATAGGGGTTTTATATGCTGTACGATAAGCCCATAAAGCGTCATTAAGTCTCAAAGACTAATCTTTCCTACTTGGATTGACTTTCTTTTCTAAAATCCACTTTATCTCCCTATTGGATGCCTTTACTTGACCATTGGTTTGAGGGTGGTATGGGGTAGCTATGGTTGACACCATACTTTTTCAAAAAATTCTCAAACACTTTATTGCAAAAAAAATTTTGCCCCATCACTTATTATGGCTCTAAGAGTACCAAAATGTGCAAAAGTATTTTATTTTAAAAAATTTACCACAACCTTGTGATCATTGGTTTTGTAGGGTATAGCTTCCACCCACTTGGACTCATAGTCCATCTCCTAATTACCTTGTTAAGATAGTACTTGAATAAGTATGGATCATCCTAAGTAAAATATTGAACCTTGGTTAAAAATATTTTTTTTATCCTGTTTGGTCCAATGAGTAGGCATTTGTCCTATAATAAGATAATTAACAATATCACTATACCAAGGTAAATGGAAAATATGCAATATTTGCTCATTTAGGAATGACTTAGTTATAGGCCCATGATTGCTAGTATACTCCATCACTAATTTGGATTAGTGATCTGCTACTACATTTTCTGAACCCTTTTTTGTCCCTAATTTCTAAGTTAAACTCTTATAGCAATAGTATCCAACGGATCAACCTAGGTTTTGCATCCTTTTTAGAAAGGAGTTACTTTAAGGCCAACTGATCCAAGTATACTATAACTTTAGACCTTAAAAGGTAAGACCTAAATTTATCCAGAGCAAACACTACAGCTAACAACTCTTTCTTAGTGGTTGAATAGTTGAGTTATGCATCATTTAGTGTTTTACTAGCATAATATATCACATGGGGAAGTTTATTAATGGGCTACCCCAAAATAGCTCCATTGGGATAATTCGACGTGTCAAACATTATCTTGAATGGTGTGTTACAATCTGGTGGTTGGATAATAGGTGTAGAAGTCAACTTGGCCTTAAGTCGCTCAAATACTCTCTTATAGTCATCATCAGAGTCAAAAACGGCCTCCTTTGTAAGTAAATTACACAAGGGCTTTGCAATTTTGCTAAAATCCTTGATGAATAGTCTGTATAAGCTAGCATTTCTTAAAAATGAGAAGATTTCTTTCATCGTCCTTGGTGGAGAAATCTGGGTTAGTAAGGTTTTTACACATAGATTTCCAAGAAAGCAGAATTCTACTGACTTGAGATTTCTAAGGGGAGTTTATTTAATGGAATTTCTATTGGCACCTCTCATGCAATATCTTTGATGATATCTTATGTGATATCTAATATATGTGTCATATGTTCTATGATATCTTGTGTGATATTTGGAATATGTTAGAGATGTGACATTTGTTCTGTGATATCTCTGGTGATATCTTGGGTGATATTTGAAATACATCATGAGAAATATTTTATTATTTTGTAATAAAAATTAATGCATCAACCAATGACTTGGATAACCTGTTCACAGAGGATAACCTGTTCCGAGGAAGGGTTGACCACAAAGGTCAATAGTACAGCCTAACCTTGTATTTTGTAAGAGGCTATTTTTATGCCTTAGTCATCTACTCTGTGTGTGTGCCTATTTCCATATTTATAACTAGCAAGTCCTAATGTTTTCTATAGATGAAATGATCATCATTGTGTTACCAAAGACAATTGTTGGATTAAGAAGATAGGGCTGATTGGATTTCTTTCCAGAATCTAAACCATCATATATTCTACCTCAAATGATAGATATTCAGCAAACCGTAGAGCCTATATAAGCAATCTCAACCAATCGTGTTTTATTATAATCAAACTTTATTCTTAAAGGAGGAAATAGGATAGTTTTAGTTCATTCAAATGATATGGAAATGTGTTTGGGAAGAGATGCTCTGACGTGGCAACTTTCTATTGGTAGTATCAAGAAGCTAGATGTCCAACACCGATGTTCATAGCAGCACTGTAAAGATGATAAAAAGGTCAGTTTGCACACTTCCACAACAAGATCAAATAAATGTTTGTCCCTTTACTTCCATTGTAAAGCACCCAATCAAACTATTATTTTGGTACGACCAAATGTGGAATGATTACCTCTTCCATTAGTCACGTCTCTTACCACTGTAAATGCTAGTTATGCATCTTGAGCAAGGATATTTGATTGTGATCAATGGGTTGTCAGGTCACTTGCCACTTGATATCTCAACCATGCTTTCCCTACTTTACAATTTGAAAAATAATAAGTTTAATCAAAAAGGATCCTCCTTCACAAATTCTATAGCAATTTATGCATGGGAACGTCTAGAAAGGACCATGGCTTCCCTTGCTATAAAATACTAGATGGCATGTCCCCCAATGCTGATTTGAGTGTTGAGCTTCTTTCATGGGCAGCTGGAGTTGCAGCTCATCCTAATGAAACTGTGATCGCACTACATATTCTTGGTCAGTACATTCATATTTACAATTTTTTCAGGTCAATTACAACTGATCATCTACATTTGATGACTATGAATCAACAGTTGGGAAAAATGAGAAGAAAGTCAACTCCATGCGCTAGGAAAAGGCATACATTATATCAAAACTTGGAGAATTCAGTAAAAATTATGCCAATTTCAGCAGGTAGATTGTAAAATGCATACCTATGCTGGTGAAAATGGATGAATTTGAATAATGAATGTGAAGAGTGGGAATTAAGATAATCCCTATTGGGTTTCATTCGAGAAAACAATTACTTATTACAAGAGAATGACACCCTTTACAATATTATACTTTTCCTCTGTTGAAAATTAGGAAAACCAAACTAATCTTTGTGAGGGGTACACTAATAGCACTTGGTGAATAGACCAAATGTGTCCACTTACTGTATGAAGTTGAGCATACTAGCCCACCCTCCTAACCCAAATCCAACCACCAACACCCACCCCACCACAAAGAAATTCATGGAGTACATGCCAGCCAGCCTCCTACAAATGACGGTGGTCTCTGTACTACATTCTATACAAAAAATATTAAAGAAAACAATTAATACCATACAATTAAAAAGGACAAAGTATAATGAGAAATTCTAAAGTATATATAGACGAACATGAACAGTATCTTAAGAAAGTTAACCTCTCTTGCAGAAGAAGGGGCGATGGTTATCATATGCACCAATGTCAAAATTATGTATATTGTGTAACTGACTAGGAGAGATCCAACCTGGAAAATTATAAAGAAAAAAAATGAATTAGGATGTAATGAGTTTGTGGTATTTTCATGTTTTACAAGCCATGTCAAAAGACTGAAAGAAGATATATTGACTATCCATGGACAAGGGTAGCAACTGTTAGATACCATGCAGTGTAAGTGGCCATCATGAGTTAGATCTATGAAAGGTGTGTTAGAAATATCTCATTGTTGATACGAAAACTACATAGATCATCACTCCAATAAAATAGAGAACTAGAGAATCCTTGTAGCATTCATAAGACACTCCATACCTGCAAAAGAACAAACAAGTAGAAGGAACCCTGATAGAGGCTTTTTGGCATTCATTTATACAAGATTAACATATTGACTAAACTTTGCTCAACTCTAGTTTTCACTCCATCTACCACAAAGAAGAGAAAGCAAGTAATTAAAGAGTACACCGGTATCAATATTCTTAGCAAAGACATTGGACTAGAACTTTCACCCTTGTTCAGAATTAAAGATCAAATAAAAAATGAGGCCCTCAAAGCATAGTACATCTTTTGAAATTAGGAATAAGCATAATATATGCTCCAACTTGGTTCAATTTGGTTTCAACCTTTGAGGAAGATAAAGCATGACCTATTCTATACATGCCTAAACCAAAGAGACAAAGGTAGGATAAACAATCAACTTCACATGTTTCAACCATATATATCATACACCACAACTATCTCCTCCACATAACACATAAGTGTTGAACGATTTCATGGGCAAGGAATTGTTCAATTAGGTTGTGGCACTTCTATGATTTATAAGTTGTCAAACTAATGTCCTATCTTGAATATGCAAGAACAATCTCCAATAAGTAAAAAATAGTCTGCCCCTTCATTAGAAAATGCCAAACATATGCCATTAAATGAGCATAATCATGGGGAACATAGTAAAATTGAATGAATACAATAAGGATCCATTAGCTCCAAAGAAATAAAGTCAAACAAATAATAGAAGCTTGAATGAGAACAGGAAACATAGTGTCACTTACTTGGATTCAACTTCCTCTTTCAGCCATGTCAAAGTCCCTGATATGAAGTTCATAGAAGAGCATCGATCAATATTCATATGGTAACACGCACACACATACATTCTATGAGAAAGAAACATTACCATATGTAGACATAGTTAGAAATCAAATCCATCAGGCAGCAGTGAGAGAAAGTAACCATATTTAGAAGGTAGATGACTACAAGAAAAAGTAATTGCAGGAAAGTTAGAAGATAAGTTTTACATAAACAAAGACATAATCATAAGGATGATAATTATGAATAGAATTCCACCAAGGACATATTCTATTGCATTGAATGATGAGGAGGGTGTATTAAATATGAGGGAGACATGGTCATTCCTTCCATCTTATAATGCATCGGCAGATTTCTGCACCACATTTTGATCGAACCTCGAAGCATCCAACTATTCTCTTTGGCTCATTGTAGTCCCAAATGGTGGTAAGGGTGGTAGCTAAACTGACATGTACTCATCAAGCCACCATCCCGTATAAAATGGAAGAATGTTCTGAAACTTCTGATTTCACATCAGCAATCTACTAATATAAAATGGAAGAAGTATTCTTCGCAAAGCCATTTCCAAGTAAAGTTAACAAAATATACTACTCATCATTGATACAGATAAATGTGAGATGCAAACATACATCAATAGGAAAAAGACCATTTTTTCCTTGATCAAGTCATTCATATCTTTAGATAGATATTTTTTCCTTCCTCAGATTGATAAAACAACCAAAACTCATAATCATTCAAATGCAAATCATAACACCCACATAGAAAAATCTCCTCGAAACATTTTACAGAATGCAAAATTGAGAATTGTACATAGAAGAAAGAAAGAGACAGATCCATTACCTTGCAATGATCAGCTATAATTAAGGCGTGTGATCAGCTATCCATGAGAAAGGATGCCATTGATCAGTGACAAGCGATGGGCTGCCAATGAGAAAAGGAAGAAACCAGATGAAATGTGCAGGTATTTCTAAAAATCATAAAAAAAAAATGGAAAAGGGATGATTTACAAAATGCAAAAATGAGATTTGTACATAGAAGACAGAAAAAGAGATAGATTGTAACCTTGTGATGAAGGGGTTGTGGTGGCTGTAGGTGAGGCTCGTGATCTACTGCTAGTAAGAAAGGATGCCGTTGATCACTGACAAAGGATTACAAAATGCAAAAACGAGATTTGTACATAGAAGAGAGAAAAAGAGACAGACTATATAACCTTGTGATGAAGGGGTTATGGTGGCTGCAAGTGAGCACGTGATCTATTGCTAACAAGAAAGGATGTCGTTGATTGGCAGCAAAGGATGGGTTGCTGACGAGAAATGACAGTGAAAATGGAAGAGGGAAAACATAACGCAAAAATGAGAAGTGATGAAGGGGTTGTGGTGGCTGCAAGTGAGGCGCGTGATTTGCTGGAGGAGAGAAAGGGTACCATTGATCTGTGACAAAGGATGGGCTGCTGATGTGAAACAATGATGAGAATGGAAGAGGGAAAATAGAATGCAAAAATGAGAAGTGATGAAGGGGTTGTGGTGGCTACAAGCAAGGCATGTGATTTGCTGAATGCGAGAAAGGGCACCGTTGATCGGTGAGAATGGAAGAGGGAAACCAAATGAAACACGCAGGTGTTTCTCTCTCTAAAAAAACATATGTTTTGAAATGATTTTTCTCTCTCTAAAATAGTTCCCATTTTATACTGAAAGGGAGATTTGGCATATTTGAGATAACACCTCAAATATCACTTATCATAAATTTAAATAAGCCTCATATTTCATATACACAAAAGATATCACAGTTAAATAAACATGATATCTTACATATACCTAAGATATCGCAGTTAAATAAACCTAATACCTTATATATGCCAAATATATCGCTGTTAAATAAACCTGATATCTCATATTTGTTGAAGATATCGTGGTTAAAGAAGGTGCATTTCTAAGATATGTCATGATATCTCAGAAACGCCAAACATGCGTTGTTAAATAAACCCCCCTAAAACTGTCTATCTTATATCCTTGAAATTCCAAGAACTAGAATTCTGTGAACTCGAGAATTCCATGTATCATCATCCCCACTCAACTTTTCCAGCAGTGATGGTGTATATAGGCATTTCAAATTCAACGCCTTTCAATATTTGGCTTTCTAACATTGCTAATGTTTCCAACATAAAAGAGGTTAAAGTTTCTTACATTCCAATACATTTGGAAACTTAGTTATTCTTAAGTTTCTATATTAAGCTATCCATGTCTCAACATTGTTATCCATATTTTGAAAATTTGTAGCACCATGTAGTTTAAGAAACTGCTAGATCATCTTGCAAAACTAGTTAGGATTTCTATTCTTTTTTACTAATATAAGATAGCTATCATCCTACATTTCTATAAACATTCAAATATGGACCTTAATTTGCAATTAAAAGTGAAGATTCAAGGATCGTTTTCCTACATAATTCAAGCAGGAAAATGATGTTTGTGTTTCGATACATGTTCTTCAACTCCTCCATCTAATACCTACAGGAAAGTATGTCCCTTGTTGATTGTTTAGTTAGGATTTCTAACTAATTTTTCAATCATGGTCCAAGACTTTAATCAGGTAGAGAGAACATGCACCATTTTCCTATATGTATGGTACAGGGAAAAAATGGTGTTGTTTCTCTTTGTGAATGGACTCAAAACCAGTAGATTTAGTGAGTATTTTTATACAGCATTCTAGCTACATTCGTTAGGCATCAAGTGATCTTGAAGACCCATGTTTTATTCCATCATCATTTATGTGAAAGTTGGAAAGTTTTAGAGGGGAATTGGGCACCATCTGCTTGCTTATGTATGTAGCGAAGTAGGGTGAGTCAAGTCCTTGTTTCACTTTGTATCACCAAAATACAAAATTTAACAGCTAAAAATTCAAACATTTTAATAACATTTCAAGGTTCAATCACTAACTTAAATAACCCAGAAAGGAGTTTGCCAAGGCTGATGGATTTCTAGGATGTTCAAGCACATGAACATTCCTTTGTTTTCACTGTATGCAATACCATATGCAGAGTATAAAGAACTAGATGGGAATTTTGGCTTCTAATAAAGAATGGTAGGATCTAAATCATGCTTCTATGTTAAAGATGTTGCAATTACTTCAATAAATTGAGAATTCTCAACAAATTCATTTCGGACTAGCCAAAGGAGCAAGAGTTGAAAAACATGTGCTTGTTGGAAATGGAGATAGGTTAGGAGTGATTCTCCAACCTTCATCACTTCTAAGTGCATTATGTGTTAAGAATATGCTATGATGGCTAGCATACATTCATGCATTCAAAACCAACTTAGAAATATCATGAATTTGATAATAATAGCGAAATCTTAAATAGGTAAAAAGCATGGAAATGTGTTGAAACAGTAGCATGTAGCTCTTCACAAGTCCTTAAAAAAAACTATCTTTTTATCATGGCTAAACCAAAACCTGCATTAGGAATTCATCCAAAATGAAACCCCTACCTAATAGAGCTTAAATGGTTGAAATTTTCATATGGTTTTCCCTCATATGTTGCTCATTCCCAGCCCTTTACGTGGAGCTCCAACTCAAGCAGGAGCCTCATGTCCAGCTCATCCAGCAATACATCATTAGATCTCCTTCAAATTCCACATCATCCACGCAATACATCCATGGGGAGTTTTTCAATGTGAGCAGCTAGATCTCCCCCATCTAGCCTCTAATCTGGATGCTCCACAGTTCTTGGTTTCCAATAAAAACACCTATTATCCTAACATTTCACAATTATACCATGGCTGAGGTAATTGTTTACAATTATACCTGAGCCAGTACTAAAGTGAAACTTTTCATTTCTAGTTAATTTGTTGGCGTTTTTTGGCCTGATTTGGGTGGGGTTTAGACTAAAACATCCACTTACTAGTGACCTATCTAAAACTTAACTTTAGTTTACATTTTAAATTATATTTTTCCTTTGGAAATTAGCTTAATTTTAATTAATGAAAATTTTAAGTTACTCTTTTTCCTTGGAATTGCTTTCATAATTGCCCAATTAATCTAAAAGTCAACTTCAAGTGTTTATCATAACAATGCACTTGATCTATTATTCTGCTTCACCTTGAGACATACACCTAATAAAATAAAATAATAAATAAAAATCTTACCCAAATTTTGTGAGCATATGTATATATTTATTATAATAGTGTAATTACTTGTATTATAGTATATGTATATAATTTGAGCTTCCTTTAGAAGCTTCCCAAAGTGGTGAATAGCTTCCATGTATGCATGGGAGGTTATGCCACCTTACTTTTGATAAGAACACCCTCTCTTGAACGAGAATTGTGCATGCAGCTTTTTTTATTGCTTTGACCTTGATAAAGGCACCTAGTTTTTGTTTGATCTTCTGAACTTCATATTTGGCATGTGTAGGCCCATGATGGCTTGGAAAATTGTCTTGCTCCTTTTTAGGGTTAAAATTTCCAAAATACCTTTTTATACATTTGTACCCTAGGCATACAAATGTATAATTAACCCTAATTAGTGATGTTTAAGTTATTTTGGAGGCTAAAATGTGCTAAATATAGGGTATTATATGTAATATTTTTGCATATATTATGTAGACATTTGATGCTTACACAATTAAGTGCAAATGGATGTTATAATTAATTTAATGAAACATTAGTTTAGCACATACCTAAGGTTTAGGAAACATATGAAACTTTACAAATTCATTCCATACATCTTGGTTAATGATGTTGCAATAAATGTTAGGCACTTTATATAGCCTTCACTGATCATCTACATTTGGAACTATGTCATTACAAATAAGGTAGTTCTTCAATTTTCTTCACTATTCACTAGCTCCATGTAAAGCGTGTGTCTTCTTCTCCTTAGTTTCATTAAAGGAAGAATAGAAAGTAGAAAGAAGCATGTTACTCTATTTGTAAAAAATAAGATAACGTGCATATTAGATTGTATAATACATAGCATTTGCATACCTTCACCATCTCCCATATTGAATCTTTGATTGTTGGTGACATGTATTCAATCATCAATTGATATTTGCACTTGCCACTTACCTTGGAACAAAGGTAATTGCAAAAGGATGTTGCCCTATCACCTATTACTTATTGATGCATGTCCAAATCTGTATAACAATCACCCAATTAGTTGCCCATGTGTTATGACTTTTAACTTTAAATTAGGGTTTTTGGCCAAAAATTATATCACATGAATTTTTGGCCTAATAAATTAAATATTTGATAATTTGTAAGTTCAGAGGCTAATTCTGTGATGACCTGGGTTTTTGAAACACATTTTGTAATACATTTTTCAAAGCCAAGGGTGTCCCCTTAGTAAAAAAATTTCGCAAAATAAAACAGCAAAAATTCTTTTCTTTTAAAACTTGTTTTGAAAACCCAAGTCATCACTTCATACATAACATAAGTACAATATATGTACAAAATAAAATTCCATTGAAGGAATATAATTTTATTAAACTTCTAGAATCCATCCAGTGGTTCACAGTGCAGCCTAGTATCAGTACAATACCTATCCAAAGTACATAATCCAAAATTTGCAAACCTCATCATACATTAAAAACTCTCAATACAATACAATTCCCTCAAATAAAATAAATGTCTTCAAGAGGATGTATCTTGATTGATTATTCATCCACATCTTCTTAAGTCTTCTACAGTCTTGAGCTTCTAACCCTCCTCCTCTGTATTTGAGGTATTGTAAACATAGAAACATTTACAATACCTCAACAAGCTATACTTGGTATGGGATACAAAAACACACTATGTCATCAATACAAGAATACATAACTCACTCCTTATTTCATCATGGTTATCCATTCATGAGTATTCTCCACATGGAGTATATACATTATTTATGTAGTACATGATAAATTAGTTAATATAGTGAAGATTGCTCAAAACTTGTTCCTTCCCCTAGCTATACTTCCACTTAGGAAATCAGTATTCACCCAATCTTTATAAGGAGATTTTGAGGAACTCATGTATTGGCATCTCATCATGCCATGGCATTACCTTATTCCTATCATATGTACATCATAATGCAAAATACATTAGGACTACTATGTGTCAGTCTCAATCTGTACAGCGTGCCCGGATGACTACAATCCTCCACCGATACTAACTATGGAATATCAACGCCATGTCCTCATGGGATGGAACATGGGTGTCATAGTGGGGCCTTCCCATTATTGCCCCACCGACATTTAGCCTCTATTTGGGCATGGTATTCATCATATAAGTTTCAGGAAGCAAGTGGCCGAACCCTCACAACTTCCCTAGCATAGCATCCCCAGTCTCTATCTCTATGTAAAACAAAATCACAAGCCTCCATACTTGTATGGAAAATAAATTGTGCATATCAGACGATGTATCTATTTAACTAAGGCTGGAATATTTTACACACCTTATTCTTAAGGTTTCCTTAGTCTCATATCTCATTACTTTCTCATTAGACTTGATCATCAGATTAGATTAATTAGATTAGATTATGAGGTTGGATCACTCAGTTTGATCGTTTGGTTAAATCACTTAGTTGGATCACATGTGTTGGATCATATGTTTTTGGATCACTTGTTTGGATCATGTGTTATGGATCATGACTATGCTAAGGTACTAAACATAACTATATCATGAAGGTCTATAATTCTAGATAGAAAATCATGTATGTATACACATGAGTCTCTAATACATCTTCATATATTCACCTACCTCAAAGTAGTATCTTGATTCATACTTCTCAAGTGTATTCTTCCACAATGTCCATCATGGTCTGGATTCATCCATCTATCAAACCATGCGTATAAGGTTATTTCTCTATTCAAGTATGTATTTCTATAAGGAATACCCTACTCACTCCTTGAATCATGCTTGATCAAGCGTTTGGATTCTCTATCTATGTTCTTCTACATATCCATACATAATTTCTACATATACATATGTAATACAATACTACATTAGGATTCTTATTGTTTTTGATCATTCAAGATCCTATGGATCTTGTTTGATCATACTTATCTTGATTACAATTTTTATTAGGATTAGATGGTTTACTACATTTTATGCTCTTATTATTATTACTCAACCAATTAATGTTTTATTGGTTAAGGGTAGCTTATTTCATCCTAAGTCCAGAAGCTCCTCTTATGTCAAATTGACTAAGGCTTACTAGTTGAATGGTTGAACACAAAATGGTTACTTCAATGCTCATGTAAAGAGGCATTTAGACCTCACAAACATTAACGGAAGGTGAGGGAAGAGCGAGGCTCTATTAGAGAACCCCCTTAACCATTATATCCGTCATCCACTAGAATGACCCTAGCTCAACCTTTCATAAGGTTCCTATGAGTATTTAATCTTAAGTACTCTTTCTAATTGATTTTAATGAAATCCATGAACTAAAATGTCATTCATGGAGTTTTATTATGCTCCTAATTTGGACCAAGGAATTTATATTCCTTATATTATCCTACTAACTATGGTCCTTACTATCATTAATTCCATGTCATACGTTCCATGTAAATGTCCTTTCCTTCTAATTTCAATTAATTATAATTTCAATGAAAATTCCATTACTTAAGCATTAAAACATAAATAAACAATTAAATAAATAATTCTATAATTAACTCAACTAAGCAATGAAAGACAATTATCATAATGTTCAATAATTCAAATAGAAATCTAACATGCTATCATGATCCAATGGTCTTAATTGATCCATATTCATTTTTCATCTTTTTAGGGTTTAAAATCTCGATCCTTCATTTTCTTTTTGATCTAACACCTCTTATTGATGTAATTTCATCCTTAGGTCATTGATGTATCTCATCCATTGATTTGATCTTCCTTGATCTACCTGATCAAGGAGATCTTAAGTTACTTTATCCCATGTAAGAGCATAGATCTTGACCTAGCCTAAATCCTCATCATCCATTCCATAAATTCACATAATCTTAACTCAATATCATCATCAATACATATCCATATAGCCCAATCATCCTTGATCAACTTGATCAAGGAGATTTCCATCCCTTTTTATGGTTTTTATTACTTTTAAGGCTAGATCTCTTAAGATATGCCTATAAAATTACATATAACTCACTGATTTAATTTATTACATTATTATATCATCATGAAAAAAGGTTAGATTGGTCTGATCATCCTAGATCTTGTAGATCAAAGATGTTAGTATACTTATCCACTTAATTATAGAAAATTTAATGAATTATAATTATAATTTTATTATTTCAGTACATTTTAATTATCACAAGGAATTCATCAAAACTTTTTGATCTCAATTGAGATCAAGATTGAGGTTTAAAGCTTTTAGCCCATTTTAAGGGTTGAATTTCACTCTTACTGCTATTCTTCATTTGATTAATATATAAACATTAAATTTCTACTATGACTATATTTAATAAGGTTTTGGGACCTTCTGAACACATCCACCAGTTCAAATTTTCAGTTTGGGGTCATCTGGGCCATGATCCAAGATCAATGGCACGAATTTTACCAAATAGAACATGCAAATACAATTTAAAACCCATATATAATAAGTTGAGTGGATTTTAGAAGATACAAGGAATCCACATCAGGTTTCAGATATAAAATCAGAGCTACATCAAGCTCTGAATTAAAGATATATGTCTTCAGTTCAAAACTGGATGACCCAGATCAGATCTGGGTTACGGGTGCTAGACGATCAGCGGCCCGCTCTCGTTACCACCCATAGTAGGTCGTCGGGCGGAGGTGATTGGCTATGGATGAGACGTCCTGATTTGGACATTCGAATCATCCATGGCTAGTTCTCCTTCGTCCGTTAAAATCAAATGATCAAATTTCATCCATTGGGGTTTTTGGGCCCCAAGAATCCATCCAATAGCTCAAAAGTTACATTTGAGCTATGGATGGATGGGATCTTAATCATCCAAGCCGAATCCATTGTCTTTGAAGGATCAAAGGCAGGGAGATCCCATTCTTGCCAAAAAACTCCACGGAATGGCTGTAATGGAAAGAGGGAGCACATGTGCACCTACCTGTGCCGGTTTGAGGAGGAGAAGTTCACCAGAGAAGGAGAAAAATGCCAGAGAAATAAGAAACCCTAGCTTTGCCAGAAATGCATCCACAGAGCTTGATTTATTCGTCATCATTGACGAATGAGGAGGGAAATCTTAGGGCTTTTGAATCTCACTATGTTTTGGAGATGACAACGGTACAAGATCACCGTTGGACGGCCAGATTGGTCATAATAGCTTAAAAACCTCATCGAAGACAGTACCTAGTACCATTTTTATCTTTGTTTTAAATTTTTTGACCATCCAGAAGTTTGATCAGCATGGAACTAAATGACTTTTGTATATCCCTCCTGTCCTACCAGATCCAATGGTGGAGATTGAAATTCAACAGCTGGTAGGTGATGGCTAATTCAAATAAGGTTTTCAAGTAGAAACCCAGTCCCATTGGGGATGACGCATCTATGGACGCGCCCAACAGCTCCACTAAGTTTGGAGAGCTAGGTGCGTCTATGGACACATCCACGGGGTTAAGAGAGAAGGAAAGAAAGAAAAGGATATTGGGGAAGATGGGGAACATTTCTAGAGCTAGGATTTTGAAGCATTCTAGGGGACCTCATGAGGAGCATCAGAAGAATTTTTGGAATTGTTATGAGCTATTTACAGAGGTGTTTCAAATTTTCCATGATTACTTGAAATCATCACTTTGATTTCTTTTGAATATTTAAATGTCTTAGGATTTCCACTACCACCTCCTTCTCCACTAGCAGGTGGTAGTAGTTTGACTAATGATGGGCTATGTTCTAGACATTGGATCCCTTTGTGGGTCCCTTGTGGGCCCCTCGGATGTGTGAAAAGACCAAATGCCCTTTTATGGAGAAAAATCTATTTTATTCTCCTGGGCTCAGAATTGAGCGTACTTAGTGGTGTTGGATTTGTATTTATGAATACATTCCAGATTTTGATGTCTCATGTCTTGATTATTTGTGAAATTATCATTTTTCCCTTTTTTCATGAAAATGAAGAAAAATACGAATTTTTCATCCATGTTTAGAAATTGTCGTGCTTACAGTTATTTTGAAGGGTTCATTGAATATGTCTTCAATTATACATGTCTCATACCATGATTACACTTCTATGAGAAGTTCATTTTTCATAACCCCAATATTCTAGCCTCATTTTCATTGAAATTCTCAATTTCAATATTTATTTAATTTCCTTACCAAAAATTAGGGGGGTTACAAATTCATGGTAAGTACAAGAATAATCATATTTTTTAATATTTAATTAGAGTTTTTGACTTTTTATAGGAGTGAAGATGATGATCCGATAGCCTAGATGGATTGAGATGAAAATTAAAGATCAAGATCAAACATCTAGTCAAGGCCTAAAAGGAATTAATTGAACATGAGATCAAGGTTAAGAACACCTTAAGGCATGCGAAAGATGGAATTGGAGAAGTCAAAGGTGACTAAAGTGCACCCATGAACAAGCCATGCATAGTCCACCACCTTTGCATGGGATTCACTCAAGCCACCTAACTGTATACAAATAATGAAGAAGGTGACAAGCTAGGTAGCCTAGCCAACCATCAAAGCCAAGGGATTAAGCAACAAATCCAAGCCAAAAGAGCCCCTAAAGCTAGCCATGAAGCCAAGCCAAATGCGCTATCAAAGTAAGCCATGAAGCCACATGAGCCAAGCTACATGGAAGGACATGATTGGAGGAAAATATAAAGAAATATCCATGATATTTTAAGGGTTATTTTGAAGATAATTGAGGAAAAATTCACTTAGGTAGGGTAGCATGTGGAACAATAGGAAGAAACCCCTTTATTTTTCTTGTTTTTTTAATGTTTTTCTCACTTCTTTCTCATGTTCCACCTCACCATACAAAACCACTACGAATTTTGCACTTTTTCACCAAGGAGTCCGACATTTCTAAAAGTCTCCCACCTTCCTAAACTCCCATTTCAGCCAGCCTGCCAATCCTAGAGTGCCAACTCACCTATTCAAGTAATCCCTATCTTCATATCAAACCACCCACCTCACCATCCCCATCTTTTCTCTATTTTCTTCTTCTCTTTCCACCTATCCACATGAACTACATTCAAGGGAGGGAGTTCCACATGAAACTCCAACAAAATAGGAGCTTCCTTGCTCTCCTTACCTCATCCACCTCACTACCCTCCTAATTCCCATCTAGCCTAACCAATCACTATACTTCCTACTTTCCACTTCACACACTCTCTCTTACCTCCATCCACCTCTTTTTCTAATTTTCCAAACCTTCCTATGATTTTTACAAGGGGGAGATTCCCCCTCTTAAAAAAAGGTGTCTCCCACCTTATCCCCCTCTTAAGTGTCGTATGGTTGCCATATATTCTTCTTGATCTTGACCCTTATAATTCCTATCTTTCCTCTCCACCTTAGGAACACCCATTAGAAAGATTAGAAAGAATCCCAAAGATATAAAATGAGTGAGGATTTCCATGTCAAGTGCAACTTGGGGAGGGGGAGATTGCACCCTCCTTTGAAGGAGGTGCCTCCACCCCTCCTTTATCTTTGAAGTTCATTAATGTGTTTCTCTTGATGGGAAGCCCTCTTCTCTATCACTCCATGCCTCTCTCCTTCAGCGGTTGTCTTCTTCAAGTTCAACATAGGGCTTTCCATTAGTTCTTGTTGGTTGCTTTTGTGTTTTGCCTTACGTTATTCCTTGAAGTTCTTGCTTTATTGTCTTGATTTGATTCCTTTGATTGTGTACCTTTAGCTGTGTTCATTAAATCCTTGAATCTAGAGGTTACAACTCTCTTTGAGTAATAGCTAAGAGAGTATAGCCTTTGGATCAAGATCTTTCCCGTTGAATCTTCTTAAGATCTTTGCCCTAGTGTTGCTTTCTCTCCAATATTTCCCCCCTTGTTTACTTAAATTTCTTTTGGGATACAGGCATGCTTACTCTTTATTGATTGGTGGAAGATTGAAGATCTTAATTTTTTTAGTGTAATTGGACCATGGTATGATGCGCACACTCCTTGAGGGTGAGCATGACTTGTGTAACTTTGTTAGTTCAATAAATGGAATTGGTTATTTCATGTCAATCGTGTAATGTTTAAGAATGTTATACTTGCTTGAATTTAATTATTCATTGCAGTTATGATGATGCATAGTTCTAGGATAGTTTTACAATATGTTTCTTTAGTTTCCTACACTTTCTCATGTCCATCTATGTCTTGAATATCATGCATTTCATTCAAAATCATGTGCACAACTCTAAGGGCCATGCATATGGTTTTGGATGGTTATTCCTTTAGAAAATTTGTTTATTCCATGTTCATTACTTGCTTAGATGTTTAGACATTAGTTTAAGATATAAAATGTATTGCGTTTTAGTGTAAATCCATGTAATGAGTCATGCATATTAGTTGGCTATTAATTCTTTAGTTTGCATGATAGGATAGTTTAAGATAGTTTCCATGTTTAGTTTACTACAAGTGTTATATTTAGAACTTTTCTAATTTTCATGTTTAGAAAGTTTAATATAGGAAAGTGATTGATTTGTTGCTTGGTTTCCTTATATTAGTATTTCATTAATTAGACTTGCATTATTTAGAAAGTTGTTAAATTCCTTCTTTAGAAAGTTTTAATTTAGGAAAGTCTTAGTTTTACAAAGTGTATTTTTAGGAAAATTTCTAAGTTGAACATGTTTACTTTTGGAATATTCCATAGTCTGTGTTTAGATTTATATTTTGGCTAGTTTAGGTAATTTAAGGAAGGACCCACTATTATCACAAATCCATTTGATTTCTTGTGGGATCAACCTCCTTTATGAGAATTATTACAACTTAACACACAAAAAATATCAACAATTTTTTGGCATCGTTGCCAGAGAATCTTAATGTTTTGTGGAGTGGAACCTTACCTAGATTATTTACCTTTAGTTTAGGTTTAGAGCACATTAGTTTAGAATTTTCATCATTTTGTGGCATTTTATTGCCATTTTTCGTTATTGGGGAAGAAGTCCACTCTTTCGACAAGGATCTAGCAAGTTGTGATTTCCTTGTTGGTATATAGAATCACAACATAGAAAGAAATAGCCTAGTATGGTGACCATATTTGTTTGATTTTTGTGTGAGGAAAATCATCAAAGGAGTGACAGCAATCCTATGGAATAAGGTTTCATCAACATAAATTAGGTTTTGTTTTATTACTTTTGTAGATTAGAATTTGAATGAACTTGTAGTGAGGCCCATTATAATTTTTTATTTTATTCATTTTTTAAATGGGTTGTAGTAATATAGGGCAAGTATCGATTATGGTGGCCCACACTTAATCAACATCGAGACCCTCACTATAAGTAATTTTCACCCCCTTTTTATTTTCTAGTATAAAATGCATTTAGTATAAAATTGCATTTCTGATGGTAGTATAAATCATATAGATTAGGGTCATGCATTGATATATGTTGCATATTATTTAGGGCCATTGCATTAGTAAGTACCTATAATAAAGGTTAGCCTGAGCTAGGCTATAACCAAGGCATAGGCTGCATGATTGGAGTGTCCCATCTTTTAAAGTGCTTGACCCTTTGTTAAGTAGCATATAGGTTGGAACTAGTTTGCTTTTGTTTTGCATTGCATATTTAAATGATTTATGGTGGAATGGAACATATTGATAGTAAGGCCCCATAGGAACCCACATAAGATAAGAACTGTATTTCATCACTAGATTCTTGGCCCACCTATGTAATTAAAATTAATCCTATTATGTTTGGATCCTAGACCTTGAACGCTTTAGGATTTTTGAACTCACAGGAACCTTTTTGAAATGTTAGTTCTATTGTCACTTGAGTGGCTTCTGAGCATCAAGGTTATAGTGGCTGTTTAAAAATCTAAATGATTTTTACACGCCTTCGGTTGATGTTGGTTGAGATCTAAACACCTCTTCATGAGAATAGTAACCACTTTAGAGCAAAACCAAACTAGTAAGCAATAATCTTACTTGAATCAAAGGAGCTATCGAGATTTAGGTCTAAAAGTTACCACCATACGTGATACAAAGATCATCAATTCAAGTCATTAGCAAGCTGCTAAGATTGCTTATGCATCATTTAGCTTAGGACCAACATTTAGGTTGCATCATATAGTTAAGGTTTTATATTAATAAAAAATAAAATCACATTGAAAAGTACTCATTCATTGTATACAATGATTTGTTTTATTATATATAAAGTTGAGAAGAAAGGCTTGTCAAGAAGGGGTTAGATTTGATAGATTAGATACATCGATGGATAGGATAGATAACATGGAAATTTAGTTGTTTAGGATAATAGTTTACTGGAAAGCTACTCCACATCCTCAACATAATAATTAGTATGCCTATTCTGAACCAAAATATCCCACTCGTTCATGGCTATCAAGCTCCAAATACAATGAATATCAGGAGCCAGTCGATGTACCCAATGCATTCACATATCCTAGCAATGACTACTATCCTGAGATAGACAATAATGGATGGGCTAGGTTTAATGAACAACCATGGTCTTAAGATTATCAATCATACTAGGAAGAACAATCATGGCCCCACCTTGACCTACCCTACCATGATTATCACGAATATCAAGGTCAACCATCATCGGTTCAAACTACGCAGCCCTTTTTCAATCGCACAATCCCACAACAATACCAACCCAATGAGTTGTTTCCTCTACAACATGAAGAACCATGATTTGAAGAGAACATGTAGTGACTTAATGAACTAATGGATCAAAATCTTTCTATTGAGGAAATGAAACAAACTAGGGAAGATAGTAAAAAATCACTTGAAAGAATTTCAAAGTGGGAATTACCAATTCCTACTAAATCTCAGAGTTTTTCACCAACATTGTCTATTGATACTGATAATGGGATGGAAGTATCTTATGATTATTCTAAGCAACAAGGTGCACAACCACCCACAGAATCCTCCAACTCATATCTACTTGAACAACATCCTACTCCTTGCTACAATTATGATGAAGAGACTCTCATTGATGAAGAGAATGAAGTTATAGAGACATCCAAACAAGATCATCTAAAATTATATTCTACTTATTTTTATAAATTTGATGAAGACACATCCATTGAGGAGGTGCATGAGTTATTGGATATTGTGCCTTTGATGGACACTTCTCAATGGCAAGCTTGAGTAGAAACCCCTACAGAGCCTGAAATACAAATTGATCCTTGTAATGTAAAAGATGTACTTGATTAGGACCTATGGACCTTATTTGAACAAACATAAGATAGTAATATAGACCCACTTGAAACTTTATCGATTCCAAATGAAGAGGAAAAATAAGAGTCAGTTGATGTATAGGTCCTATATCAACCAATTCTAGGTACACATTAGAAGATAATTAGGGTTTAACCCAAACCATGTCCCTCCCTCTAGTAATGCAAGAACAACATTTTAGCGAAGTGCAAAGTCAACTTATACCCCTATTTTAGGACAATGTAAGAAAATTAGAGGAAAAAGATGAACTAGAAACAATGGTCACAGTCACCCCTCAATTTGTTAAAATCAAGGACCATTCATCTCCATATGGTCCAACAAACTTTAAATTCATGGTAGTTTAGGATGTCATTGATTTACCACCACGTAAATTTTTGAGGTGGAGGAATTATATTAACTACCATGAAATATTGAAGATGGGGGATCATTAATGTTGTCCCATAAAATTCAAATTCGTGGTTGTTCACTCTATCATATTGTTACTACCACCAAAAATTTGAAGGTGGAGAAAATATATAGACTATAATGAGATTCTAAAGTGGCTTGAGAAATCTTATTCATTTCATTGTTAGAGTTAGGTTAGGGAAAATTAGGTTAACTAGTTAGGTCTAGGACTAGGTTAGGATAGGTTAGTTATAGGATATGTTTAGCTAAAGATATAAGATTAGTGCTCACTGGGAGGCAACCCAGGGTTTTCTAGATAGCCTTAGTGTTCTGCATTACCCATCCATCATATAGGTGTCCTACATTTCAAAACATTGTAGACAATGTTTAGTTCAAGCTGGGGAGTGTAGATATGCATGGGATTTCTAAGCTTTTCAACTATCTTTTGAACTTTAGCTTATTAATCAAGTTGCATACAATTAGTTCACTATTTTCTCCTTTTTCTAAAGTATTTCATGAAAAATCAAACTTGGAATATTAATTGCACAAAATAGCTAGATGAAGATAAACTATAACTTAGAGACCTTGAAGAAAATGATGAAAATCTATGGAGATTTATAACCGTAGTAAGTTTTAAGCCATTCTTTGTTTTTTGAGGGTTAAATGAAAATTCAAAATTTTTTTAGCTAACATTAATTCTTAGTTGGTCTCATTATTCTTCGTCTTGATTAACTATTGAGAAATTATAAAATGTTATACATATACCTCTTAATCTTATAATCATTCTTAAGTCATATGAAACTTATGAAATAATAGAGGCCATCTTTGCTTAACCCAGAGCCTTTAGCCTTCCCTATATTATTTTTTGCTAATTAGCCCATTGAACTTTTAAAATATTAGCCTTTATTTTGTTAGTCAAATAATATTTAACTATATTGAACCCCTATAATATATCATTACCCCTTTTCTTGGGAATATATCGAGAAGATTGAAGAATATCTTGAGAAAAATTATGAACAATACAATTCTAAAGTTGAACATAAAAAAGGTTAAAAAGAAGGAAAGTTCAAAAAGGCTATATAAAGTCAACTGGAAAAGAAAATAAAAAATGGCCTATAAAAAAAAATGTTCACTCTTGTGAAGAAAAATAAAAAAGTGTGAATGCACTGATAGAAGGCCTCTACATATTTTCTAGACAACCTTTGTTTACCATTATACCTATTCTTTTAACAACCCTTACCAAAGGCTATGTTTTATCCTAATAGAAGTCCTGACTTAATCTTAGGATAAATATTGCTTGGATATGGTTATAAATAATTAGGAAATTTGGAAGTGTAATATTCTTAGTAGTTGATATCCTTTCAAGAAACCATTACCATTCTATCTAAGGTATCATTCTTTTATATGAAATATGTGAGACATTGGGACTTTATGACAAATTTTGAGAATTTTGTGGGTAAATTCACTGCAAACCCTCATGAGGCTTATCTTGGCCACCAAGGTTAACTTAGGCACTCAAGGGCTTGTGGCATATGCTAAATGCAATCATGAGTACCTATGAAAGTGACACTTTGTATTAGTTTTTGTAAAATAATATTTTGCATGTTTTTCTTAGAACTAGCAAAATGCTGGTTAATGGGTGTGAAGAGTGTCCAAATTTGTCTAAAATTCACCCAATATGTTGCCCATGTATTATAACTTATAGCATTAAATTAAGATTTTTCGCCAAAAATTATAACACATACATTTCTAACCAAATAAATAAAATATTTGATAATTTTTAGGTTTAGAGGATAATCCAAGGTAAGTATGAGAATAGTCATATTTTTATAATATTTAATTAGAGTTTTTGACTTTTTGTAGGAGTCAAGGTGACAATCCAAAGGCTTAGATTGATCGAGATGAAAATTGAAGATCAAGATCAAAAGATCGAGTCAAGGCCTAAAAGTCATCAATCCAACATGAGATCAAGGCTCAATATCTCCTTAAGAAATACAAAGGATGCCATTGGAGAAGGCAAAGGTGATTAAGTAGACTCATGAACAAGCTATGCAAAGTCCACCACCTTTGCATGGTATTCACTCAAGCCACCTAGCCATATACAAGCCATGAAGATGGTGACAAGCTAAAGACTATAGCCAACCATCCAAGTGAAGGGATTGACCTACTAAGCCAAGCCAAAAGAATACCTAAAGCCAGCCATGAAGCTAAGCCAAATGAGCACTCAAAGCAAGCCATCAAGCCACATGAGCCAAGCTACATGGAAGGCCATGATTAGAGGAAAATCTAAAGAAATATCCATGCAATTTTAAGGGTTATTTTGAAGATAATTGAGGGGGAATCAACTTGGGTAAGGTAGCATGTGGACCAATAGGAAGAACCCACTTCAATTTTGTCATTTTTTCATATTTTTCTCACTTCCCAATTCACCATGCAAAACCACTACAAATTTTGCACATTCCTTTGAGGGAGGCATCTCCACTACTCCTTCCTCTTTGAAGTACATTAATGTGTTTCTTTTGATGGGAAGCCCTCTTCTCTAGCACTCCAAACCTCCCTCCTTTGGTGCTTGACTTCTTAAAGTTCAGGCTTGGTCCTTCCATTAGTTCTTGTTGGTTGATTTTGTGTTTTTCCTTACTTTGTTCCTTGAAGTTCATGCTTTATTGCCTTACTTCACTGCTTTGATTCCTTTGATTGTTTACCTTTAGTTGTGTTCATTAAATCCTTGAATCCCAAGGTTATAACTCTCTTGGAGTGATAGCCAAGAGAGTATAGCCTTTGGATGAAGATCTTGCCCATTGAATATCTTTAAGATCATTGCCCTAATATTGCTTTCTCTCTAATCTTTTCCTTCTTGTCTTCTTAGATTTCATTCAGATACAAGCATGCTTACTCTTTATTGATTGATGGAAGATTGAAGATCTTAATTTTTTGTGTGTAATTGGATCATGGTATGACGCACACACTCCTTGGAGGGTGCACCCACTTGTGTAAGTGGTTAGTTTAATAAATGGAATTGGTTATTTCATATCAATCGGGCAATGTTAAGGATGTTATACTTGCTTGAATTTTGTTATTCATTGCTGTTAAGATGTCCTTTCATTGATTATATTCCATGCATAGTTCTATGATAGCTTTGCATTAAGTTTCTTTGGTTTCCTACACTTGTTCATGTCCATCTATGTCTTGAATATCATGCGCACAACTCTAAGGGCCTCGTATGGTTTTGAATTGTTATTCCTTTAGAACACTTGCTTATTCCATTTCATTACTTGCTTAGATATTAAGGCATTAGTTTAGGATAGAAAATATGTCCATTTTAGTGTAAATCCATGTAAAGAGTTGTGCATATTCTACTTTGCATGCATGCATATTAGTTGGCTACTATTATTTAGTTTGCATCATAAGATAGTTAAAGATAACTTCCACATTTATCTTTTGGCAAGTGTTATATTTAAAATTTTCTAATTTTCATGTTTGGAAAGTTTAGTTTAAGAAAATGATTGATTTGTTGCTTAGTTTCCTTATATTAGTTTCCATCAGCTAGACTTGCATCATTTAGAAAGTTGTTAAATTCCATCTTTAAAACATTTTAAATTGATTTTTTTTTTAAGAAAGTGCATTTTTAGGAAAATTTCTAAGTTTTACATGTTTACATTTGGAATATTTCCATAGTCCATGTTTAAATTTATGTTAAGTTTTCATTCTTAATTTAGGTTAAAATCTTATTATCTTTGGCTAGTTTAAGTAATTTAAGGAAGGACCCACTACTATCACAAATCCATTTGATTCCTCTTAGGATTGACCTACATCGCTTGAATTACTACAACCAATTCATGTGTTTGCATGTATAACTTAAAAAGCACAACAAGTTTTTGGCTTTGTTATAAAAAAATTGCAATGGTTTGTGTAGTAGAACCTCACTTTGATTATTACCTCTAGTTTAGGTTTAGGGTGCATTAGTTTAGGAGTTTCATCATTTTTTGCTTGTTATTTCCATTTTCACCTATTGACCATGTTTGTTTGATTTCTATGCAAGAGAAATTAGTAAAGGAGTGGCGGTGCTCCTGTGGGCCATGGCTTCATCAAACATAGATCAGGTTTTTTTTTTATTGCTTTCCTATATTAGGATTTAAGTGAAATTGTAGTGATGCCCATGTTAATTTTCATTTTATTCAATTTTTAAATGGTTTTATTGTCACTCTAGTGGCTTTTGAGCATCATGGTTATAGTGGATGTCTAAAAATCCAAGTGATTTTCCTACGTCTTCCATTGATGTTGGTTGAGGTCCAAACACCTCCTGACATGAGGATTGTATTAACCACTTTAGAGCAAAACCTAATTGATAAGCAATAGATAAACTTGGATCAAAGGAGGAGCTATCTAGATTTAGGTCTAAAAGCTACCACCCTACGCATTATAAGGATCATCAATTTAGCTCGTTAGCAAGCTACTGAGAATGGTTATGCATCATTGAGTTTAGGATTAGCATTTAGGTTGCATTGTATAGTTAGGGTTTTCCATTAAAAACATCACATAAAGAAAAAAGGACTCATTCATTGTGTACAAGGTTTTGTTTCATTGTATATAAAGTTGAGAACAAAGGTCTGTCAAGAAGGAGATAGATTAGATAAATTATATACATCAATGGATAGGATAGATAGTATGGAAGATCAATTGTTTAGGATGATAGCTTCTAGGCAAGTTGCTACAAATCCTTAGTACAACAATTATTATGCCTATTCTAAACCACAAAATTCTACTCCATGGTGATCAACCTCTACATATAATGAATACTACCAGGAGCAAGTAGATCCACCAAGTGCATTCCCATAACCTTGCAATGATTGCTATCCTGAGATAGACTAATGGATGGGCTAGGCATCATGAATAACTACGGTCTCAAGATTATCAATCATAATAGGAAGGGACCATTATGGTTCCACCCTAAGCTACCCTGCCATGATTATCATGAATATCAAGGTCAACCACCATGGGTTCAACTTGCCCATTCCTATTTCAGTAGCCCAATGCCATAATAACACTAACCCTATGAGTTGTTTCCTCTACAACAAGAAGAACCATTATTAGAAGAGAATATGTAATGACTTAGTGAACTAATGGATCAAAATCTTACTACATTTAACAATAGGGCTAAGAAAATGGAACAATTTAGGGAAGAGAGTGAAAAAACACTAGAAAGAATTTCAAGGTTGGAATTACAAATTCATGTTGAATCTCAGAGTTTTTCACCAACCTTAACTATTGATAAAGGTGATAGGATGGATATATATTATGATTTTTCTAAGGCACAAAGTCCACAACTATCCATAGAAACCTCCAACTTATATTTATTTGAACGATATCCTGATCCTTGTTACAATTATGATGAAAAGACTTCCATTGATGAAGAGAATGAAGCCATAGAAACATCTAACCTACATCCTTTAAAATCATGTCCTACTTATTTTTATAAATTTGATGAAGACACATCCATTTAGGAGGTGAATGGGTTATTGGATAATGTGCCTTTGATGGACACTTCTCAATGGCAAGCTATAGTTGAAACCCCTACAGAGCCTGAAATACAAATTGAGCCTTACAATGAAGAAGATGTACTTGATTGGGACTTGCAAACCTTTTTTGAATAAATACATGATAGAAACACTTGAAACCTTACCCATACTAGATGAATAGGAAGAAGGAGAGTTAGTTGATGTACTGGTCTTACATCAACCAAATGTAGGGTACACATTAGAAGATATCAGGGTTTAAGCCAAACCATGTCCCTGCCTCAAGCAATACATGAAAAACCTTTGAGGAAAGTGCAGAGTCAACATGCACCCCTATTTTAAGACAATGTAAGGGAAATAGAGGAAAAAGATGAACTAACAACAATGGCCATTATCATCCCTCAATTTGATAAAAATGAGGACCATCCATCTTCATATGGTTCAACAAACTTCAAATTCACAGTAGTTCAAGATGTCATTGATTTACCACCAGCCAAATTTTCAAGGTGTAGAAATTATATTAACTAAAGTGAAATACTAAAGATGGGGGATCATCAATGCGGTCCCATAATAATCAAATTTTCCATGGTCTACTGTGTGATATTGTTCCCACTAAATTCAAGTTGGAGGAAATATATAGACTACCACAAGATTCTGAAGTTATGTGAGAAATCTTATCCATTTCATTGTTAGATTTAGGTTAGGGAAAATTAGGCTAACTAGTTAGGTCTAGGACTAGGGTAGGAAAGATTAGTTATAGGATATGTCTAGCTAAAGACATAAGAACTAATACTCACTAGGAGGTAACTTAGAGTTTTTTAGAAAGTCTTAGTGTTCTACATTACCCATTCATCAATAGCTATCACACATTTCAAAACATTAAGGACAATGTTTAGTTCAGGTAGGAGGTGTAGAAATGAATAGTATTTTTAAGCTTTTCTTGCATTTTAGAAATTAAAAAAAATTAAGTGCCTTATAAAGATGAGAATTCATTTTTATTCTTTTTGAATATTTATCTAACTTTTGAACTTTAACTCATTAATCAAGTTGTATACAATTAGTTCACTATTTTATCCTTTTTTCTAAAGTATTTGATGAAAAATCAAACTTGGAATATTAATTACAAGAAATAGCTATATATATAGTTTACGTTGAAGATAAAATATAACTTAAAGACACTGAAGAAAATCTATGGAGACTTATAACCCAAGTGAGGTTCAAACCATTCTTCTTTTTCTGAGTCTTATACATAAATTCCAATTTTTCATCAGGTGAACATTAATTCTTAGTTGGTCTCATTATTCTTCATCTTGATCAACTATAGAGAAATCACAAATTTTATACCATATATCTCTTAAGATTTTGATCATTCTTAAGTTATATGAAACCTATGAAATGATAGAGGCCATTTTTGTCTAACACAGAGCCTTTAGCCATCCCTATATTATTTTTGCTAGTTAGCCCATTAAACCTTTAAAATATTAGCCTATTCTTTATTTTTCTAGACAAACTTTACCTATAGTGAACCCCTATAATATATACATTACCCATTTGTTTTGGGAATATGTAGAGAAGATTGAAGAATATCTTAAGAAAAATACGAACAATACAATTCTAGAGATGAACATCAAAAAGGATAAAAAATAAAGGAAAAGTTCTAAAAGGCTATATAAAGTCATGTGGAAAAGAAAATAAAAAATGGCCCATGAAAATTTAAAATGTTCACTCTTCCAAGGAAAAATAGAAAAGTGTAAATACACTGGTAGAAGACCTCCTCATATTTTTTAAATAGTCATTGTTTACCCTTATACCCATTCTTTTGATAACACTTACCTAAGCCTATGTTTCACCCTAACAAAAGTCCTAACTTGATCTTAGGAGAAATATGGCTTGGATATGGTTATAAATAATTAGGGAATTTGGTAGTGTGATATTCTTAATAATTGATATCCTTTCCTAGGATCATTACCATTCTTTCTATGTATCATTCTTTTGTAGGAAATATGTGAGACTTTTGGACTTGATGAACAATATTATACTCACATATTAATGAGAGATTTACACCTTTCTAAATGACTTATGTTCAAGTGATAAGTATATCCTATAAGAATTGAAGTCAAAGTATACATTTTGGATGCTAATTTAGGTTATAATTCATTTGGAAACTATCAAAATATATTATGTATTGCACACACTCACCTTTTGAAGTTTAATGAAATAATGGGATATCTTTAGCATAAGGTTAGGATTTTGAACCTTTTTGTTTGTCTTTATTAGCCGGATAAAGTAGGAATTTTATATAATTTGAATAAGAATAAAATTTTCTCAATAAATATAAGAACTTTCATAAAAATTTTGAGAATTTTGTGTATATATTCACTACAGACTCTCATGAGGCTTATAACTCATCCACTAAGGTTTAAATGATTTTTGTGAGTACCTATAAAAGTGGAAATTTGTATCAAATTTTGTAAAATGACTTTTGCATGTTTTTCTCTACACTAGCAAAATGCTTGCTGGAGGGCATGATGAGTTTCCATATTTGTATAAAAATCACCTAATTAGTTGCCCATGTGTTATAACTTCTAACGTTAAATTAGGTTTTTTGGCCACAAATTATAACACATGCATTTTTAATCTAATAAATCTAATATATGATAATTTTTAGGTTCAGAGGCTAATCAAGGGTAAGTATGACAATAATCGTATTTTTTGAGAATTTAATTAGAGTTTTTGACTTTTGGTAAGAGTCAAGATGATGATCAATGGTTGAGATTGATTGAGATAAAAATTGAAGATCAAGATCGCAAGATCAAGGCCTAAAAGTCATCAATTCAACATGAGATCAAGGCTCAAGATCACCTTAAGGAATGCAAAAGATAAATGGGAGATGTCAAAGGTGACTAAAAGGGGACTTTCACAACCCATGCGAAGTCCACCACCTATGCATGGGATTTACTCAAGCCACCTAGCCAAATACAAGCCATGAAGAAGGTGACAAGCTAAGAAGCCTAGTTAGCCATCAAAGCTAAGGGATTGAGCCACCAAGCCTAACCAAAAGAGCCCCTAAAGCTAGCCATGAAGCCAAGCCAAATGAGCTCTCAAAGTAAGTCATCGAGCCACATGAGCCAAGCTACATGGAAGGCCATGATTGGATGAAAATCTGAAGAAATATCCATGGGATATTAAGGGTTATTTGAAATAATAGAGGGTAAATCTAATCCACTTGTGTAATGAGCATGTATACAAGTAGGAAGAACCCACTTCAATCTTTGTGTTTTACAAAATTTTCTTTCTTTTTTTTCACTTTCCACCTAACCATGCAAAACCACTATGAATTTTGCACTTTCCCTCCAAGGACTCCTACCTTCCTAAACTCCCATTTCAACTAGCCAACCAATCCTAAGGTGCCAAACCACCTCAACCAATCCCCATCTTCTTAGGAAACCACCCACCCACCTCACCATCCCTATCTTTTCTCTCTTTTCCTCTTCTCTTTCCACCTCTCCACATGTAACGACCTGGGTTTTCCCATGCATTTTTAAATGCAATATCTAATTCTTAAGGTGGGATGCATCCCTATTTGAAAACCATTTTATAAAAACCATGCAATGCAGCGAAAAACCTTTTAGTTTTAAACTCATTTTGAAAACCCCGAGTGTCATTTGCTTTCACAACAACCAAGGTAGTTTTTGAAAAGCTTTAGAAATCATAAGTGTTTTTTCCTAGATCTCTCCAGTCACAGCACACAGCCCAACTGTAATTAAATACAAATACATGTCCAAAGGGTTGAGAGTTTACTTACATGTATAACTATCTCCTTTTTAATTCACTTGCTTGTAGCACTAATATCTCTTGAGACGTCGTCTATTTGTGAGTGGAACTATCCTGAAAAATGTTAAGGATAGGGTGAGTATATACTATACTCAGTAGGAGCCT
Source organism: Warburgia ugandensis (assembly GCA_035236585.1). NCBI lineage: Eukaryota > Viridiplantae > Streptophyta > Magnoliopsida > Canellales > Canellaceae > Warburgia > Warburgia ugandensis. Next base: position 38,688,777 of record CP141136.1, read on the forward strand.
ATCACTACTAGTTTTATAATGCATGCGATGTTTAAAATCATGTGCTCTTTCAAAACATGTGCATGTCTGAACACTCAAGTTCAATATATCAAAAACCATTGTCAAATTGAAATACTAACGACTTAAAGGATCACATAAATCTAATTGAAAGTATCATATACATATATATCATAACATTATGATATGCATAAGATGTTTCATTGAATCCAACTCATGGATATCTAGTATGGTATGGTCGACCAACCTCATATCATGCCATATGCAATGCAAATAAGTCCACAAAATCATAGGGTCCAACTATACCCACGACCTCCTTGCCGTGTGGTCCCCGGGTACCTGAGGACACTCGGTCATAGCCTCAACGGGGCCTATGACACGTCGACCCAGTGTCGTGACACCAGTGGTAGCCCCCTGTACCACATGCAGTCAACGTAGAGACATTGCCCTTTTTGGGCATGGTACCCATCCATCTAATAGTGGTAGAGGCTGGAGGCCAACCCAAACCTCTCGGCATAGCACCTACGAGCTTATCAGCCCAAATCATAATCAGATCAAACAAGCGAAAACCTCTCTTTTATCAAAACCTATCCTCTTCGGGTCCCTCACAACTACCTGGCCCTCGGCACTCCAGCGTCTTTTGGTAACCCTCAAGGACATGCAACTTTTGCAAGAACTTAATGCTCACAAATCATGCAATGTATGCAATAGTTTGCAAAACATACCTATGCATAATGTATATGCAATTATTTACAAAACATGTCTATGCATAAAGCATTTATCACATGCATGCTGAATTAAGTCATGCTAAACAAGTCATATACTTAAAACATGTATTCTCAAAACAATAATAGTTCTTTTAAAAGAATCTAGTAGCGATAGAGCACCTACATGGCTAGGTCGTGTTAACCCCTTTGTCCTCGTACGCTCCTGAACATGGTTTGGGGAATCAAGGTTAGTTTGGCCTATCTTTTATGGGTTTTAGAGTAGTTGGTCTTATTAATTATGCGTTAAGGGTCCATCCCTATGCCTATGGGTGTCGTAAGGTCCTAATTGGGCCTTAGTATCATCAGTTTTCCAAAGGTCTAGCGGCCACGCGCCACCATCCTATTCTAAGGATCATGCCCATATTTGATTGGGCCTTGATTAGGGACTTTATAGTTTGGGTGTGTCCGCGCCGTCGACACGGACACAACGCCTTTTGCGGTGCCTCAATCGGAGCTCTAGATCTCAAGTTATAAGCTTTTTAGTAATAGGTGTACATAAGGACCTTAAGAGTGAAAAGGCGGAATGCTAGCGCGCTGCGCGTCAGTGGCATGCGCCTTAGCGGACGCTTCTGCAGATGCGCCGGATTTCCCCGCTCGTCTCTTCCTTTTGCGGGTGGGTCCATGGACGCGCCCATTTGCTTCTCTCAGACGCGGTCGACGCATCTCGTTCCATCTGGAACGTCTCGTTCGTTGGGGGACCGGGGCATCCTTAGGACGCCCTGGTTCAACCTTGTCGTACTAGTGCGGCCCAGGGAATGTCCCTGGGTCCTTGGTGACTCTCCACGGCTCTATTTTGCATGATTTTTCATGCAAAAACTTAGGGAAACTGAGCCTAGGACTACTGTGAAGACAGGTTTTGAGGGATCTTGGGCATACCTGGCTTGTTGCTGGGTTTTCCTCCTCGTTTCCCCTCGTGGTTGCTTCTCCAAAACGGGTTTTCCTCAAGCTTTTGGGCTGCCATTAGAGGCACCTAAGAGCTCTACTTATAGAGCTATAAGAGGGTTCTGGAGGGGGCTCTCACCGCCCTTGAATGGCGGTGGAGAAACCTCCAGAGTGGCAGTGATTTCTCCTCCAATCACTGCCATTCTAGAACCCTCTAGGAGGTTGAAGATGAAGGGTGCCCATATCAAAATGGGCCACTGTGTTTTGCAGGCTAAATCCGTTTTTTAGTAAAAATTACATTTTTGCCCCTAAACTTCAAAGGGCCATAACTTGCTCATTTTAACTCCGTTTTGGGTGATTTTGGTCTTATTGGATTCCTTTTTCTAAGACGCCCCTAATGGTACCATTTTCAGGACCAAATTTCTGGGTTCAATCAAGGTGACTAGTAAAATGTCCAAAATACCCTTCTTTCCAAAAAGTGAACTTTTCATTGCTGACTTGGGATTTTAATGTTACAAAATTGGAGTCATTACAATACATGAACTACATTCAAGGAAGGGAGTTCCATGTGATACTCCAACAGAATAGGAGCTTGCTTCCCCTCCTTACCTCATCCACTTCACTACCCTCCTAATTCCCATCTAGCCCAATCAATCATCATACTTCCTACTTTCCACCTCACCCTCTCTCCCTTACCTCCATCCACCTCTCTTTCTAATCTTCCAAACCTTTCTACAATTTTTAAAAGGGGGAGATGGCCCCTCCTAAAAAAATGGTGTCTCCCACCTTATCCCCCTCTTAACTATCATATGATTGCCCTATATTCATCTTCATCTTGATTATCAGATTTCCTATCTTTCCTCTCCACCTTAGGATCATCCATTATCAAGATTAGAACGCAGCTAAAAGATATAAAATAAATGTGGGTTTCCACATGAGATACATCTTGGGGAGGGGGAGATCGCACCCTCCTTTGAAAGAGGCATCTCCATTCCTCCTTCCTCTTTGAAGTTCCTTAATGTGTTTCTCTTGATGGGAAGCCCTCTTCTTTAGCACTCAATGCCTCCCTTCTTTGGTTGTTGTCTTCTTTAAGTTCGAGTTAGGTCTTTCCGTTTGTTATTGTTTGGTTGCTTTTGTGTTTTGCCTTACTTTGTTCCTTGATGTTCTTGCTTTATTGCCTTGCTTCTCTGCTTTAATTCCTTTGGTTATTTACCTTTAGTTGTGCTCATTAAATCCTTGAATCTAGAGGTTACAACTCTCTATGAGTGACTACCAAGAGAGTAGAGCCTTTGGATGAAGATCTTGCCTTTTGATTATCCTAAAGATCTTTGCCCTAGTATTGCTTTCTCTCCAATATTTTCCTTCTTGTTTTCCTTAGATTTCTTTTCACATACAAGCATGCTTACTCTTTATTAATTGATGGAAGATTGAAGATTTTAATTATTTGAGTATTATTGGACCATGGTATGATGTGCACACTCCTTGGAGGGTGCACACCACTTGTGTAACTTTATTTTTAGAAAGTGTGTTTTTAGGAAAATTTTTAAGTTGAGCATGTTTACTTTTGGAACATTTTCATAGTTGATGTTTAGATTTATATTAAGTTTCCATTCTTAATTTATGTTAAAATTTCACTATCTTTGGCTAGGTTAGGTAATTTAAGGAAGGACCCACTATTATCACAAATCCATTGGATTCCCCTAGGATTGACCTCTTTCATTTCAATTACTGCAACCAATTTGTGTGCTTGTGAGTTTATCTTAAAAATCACAAGAAGTTTTTGGTTCTTTTGCTGGGGAATCACAACGGTTTGTGTAGTAGAACCTCACTTATGTTATTTACCTCTAGTCTAGTTTTAAGGTGCATTAGTTGAGGATTTTCATCATTTTCGGTATTTTATTGCTATTTTTCCTTATTAACCATATTAGTTTGATTTTCAAGATGGGAAATCAACAAAGAAGCAGTAGCAATCCTATAGTTCAAGGCTTGATCAACATGGATTAGGTTTTATTTGATTACTTTCTAGATTAGGATCCAAGTAAAACTATAGTGACACCCATTATAATTTTCATTTTATTCAATTTCTAAATGGGTTGTAATAATATAGGACAAGTGTGGGGTGGCCCACATTTGATCATTCTCGAAACCATCAATTTAAGCAAATTTCACCCCTTTTTATTTTTTAGTATAATGTGCATTTAGTATTAAATTTTATTTGTGATGGTAGTATAAATCAAATAGATTATGGTCATGCATTGAAATATGTTGCATATTATTTAGGGGCATTGCATTAATAAGCACCTACTTAACAAAGGTTAGCCTGAGTGCGGCTACAACCAAAGCATAGGCTACATGGTTATAGTGTCCCATCTATTAAGGTTCTTAACCCTTTGTCAAGTATCATATAGGTAGGCATTAGTTTGCTTTTTCTTTGCCTTGCACATTTAAATGCTTTATGGTGGAGTGGAATATATTAATAGTAAGGGCCCTACAAGAACTCTCATAAGATAAGGACTAGATTTCATCACCAAATCCTTGTCCCACCTAGGTAATTAAAATCAATCCTTGTATATTTGTAACCCAAACACTTGAACATAATTTAAAATCAAGTAGCAATAAATTAAGGGTTTTTGAGCTCATAATAACCTTTTTAAAAGGTTAGGTTTATTGTCATTCTAGTGGCTTTTGAGCATCGTGTCCATAGTGGGTGTCCAAAAATCTATGTGAAGATGTTGGTTGAGTCTAAATGCCTCCCGACATGAGGATATACTGACCACTTTAATGTGGAATCTAACTGGTAAGCAATAGACTAGCTTGGATCAAAGGAGGAGATGTTTATATTTCGGTATAAAAGCTACCACCCTATATGTTATAAAGATCATCAATTCAGTTCGTTAGCAAGCTACTAGGATTGTCTATGTATCATTTAGTTGACTAGCATTTAGGTTGCATCATATAGTTTGGTTTTCCCATTAAAAAAGAAAGAAAATCACAAAAAAAAAGTACTCAATCATTGTATATAACAATTTGTTTCATTGTATATAAAGTTTCCTATTAAGAAGGGAATAGATTTGATAAATTAGATACATCAATGGATAAGATAGATAGTATGGAAAGTTAATTGTTTAGAATAATAACTTCTAGGCAAGTTGCTCCACATCCTTAGTACAATAATTACTATGCCTATTCTGATCTACAAAATTCCACTCCTTCATGGCCATCAAGCTCCACATAGAATGAATAATATCGGAAGCTAGTGGATGCACCTAATGCATTCACATATCTTAGCAATGCAAAATAGACTATAATGGATGGGCTAAGAATTATGAACAATCATGGTCTGAGGATTATTAATCATACCAAGAAGATCCATCATGGTCCCACCCTGATCTACACTACCATGTTTATCATGAATATTAGGGTCAAGCATCATGGGTTTAACTTATTTAGCCTTTTTTCAGTACCCTAAAACCATAGCAATACCAACCCCGTGAGTTGTTTCCTCTACAACATGACGAACCATCATTAGAAGAGAATATGCAACAACTAAGTGACCTAATGGATCAGCTAAGGAAATCAAACAAATTAGGTAAGAGAGTCAAAAAACACTTGAAAGAATTTCTAAGTGGGAATTACTAATTCCTACTAAATTTCAGATTTTTTCACCACCTTTAATAATTGATACTGATGATAGGATGGAAATATCTTACAATTATTCTAAGCCAAAAAGTACACAACACATATCTTCTTTAGCAACATCCTTCTCCTTGTTGCAATTATGATGAAGAGAATGAATTCATAGAGACATCTAACCTAGATCCTTTAAAATCATGTCTTCCTTATTTTTATAAATTTGATGAAGACACATCCATTGAGGAGATGAATGAGTTATTGGATATTGTGCCTTTGATGGATGCTTCTCAATGGCAAGTTAGAGTAGAAAGCTTTACATAGCCTAAAATACAAATTAAGCCTTGCAATGTACAAGATGTACCTAATTGGGACCTATAGACCTTATTTGAACAAACACAAGATAGTAATATAGGCCACATGAAACCTTTCTTGTGCCCACTAAACAGGAAAAAGAAAAGTCAATTGTTGTGTTGGTCCGACATCAACCAACTCTATGATATACATTAGAAGATAATCAGGATTTAATCCAAAACCATGTCCCTGCTTCTAGTAATACATAAACAACCATTTAGGGAAGTGCATAGTCAACATATACCCCTATTTTAGGGCAATGTAAGGGAAATGGAGGAGATAGATGAACTAAGAACATTGGTCATTGTCATCCCTCAATTTGTTAAAAATGAGGTCCATTCATCACCATATGGTCCAACAAACTTTAAATTTGTAGTGATTTAGGATCTCATTGATTTACACCACATAAATTTTTGAGGTGGAGGAATTATATTGACTATTGTGAAATACAAAAGATGGGGGATCATTAATGTGGTCCCATAAAATTTAAATTCGAGGTTAACTACTATGTCATATTGTTACCACCATGAAAAATGTCAAGGTGGAGGAAATATATAGACTACTATAAGATTCTGAAGTGGCCTAAGAAATGTTATCTATTTCACTATTAGAGTTAGGTTAGGGAAAATTAGGTTAACCAGTTAGGTCTAGGACTAGGGTAGGATAGACTAGTTATAGGATATGTCTAGTTGAAGATATTAAAATTAGCTCTCACTAGGAGGCAACCTAGGGTTTTTCCGAAAGTCCTAATGTTCTTCATTTTCCATTCATCATATAAGTGTCCTACATTTCAAAATCCTCAATGTTTAGTTTAGGTTGGGTGTGTAGATATGGATAAGATTTCTAAGCTTTTCTTCCATTTTTGGAAATTAAAAAAAAATAAGTACCTTAAAAAGATGAGAATTCAAAAGTTTTTACAATATTCTACTATCATTTGAACTTTATCTTATTAGTCAAGTTGCATATAATTAGTTCATCATTTTATCCTTTTTCTAAAGTATTTCATGAAAAATCAAACTTGGAATATTAATTGCACAAAATAGTTACATATAGTTTAAGTTTAAGAGAAAATATAACTTAGAGATCCTGAAGAAGATCTGTGGAGACTTATAATCCAAGTGAGTTTTGAGCCATTCTTCCTTTTCTGAGGGTTATACATAAATTCCATATTTTCGTCAATGAACATAAATTCTTAGTTGGTCTCATTATTCTTCATCTTGATCAACTATTAAGAAATCTCAAAATGTTATACCATATATCTCTTAAGCTTATGACCATTCTTAAGTCATATGAAACCTTGGAAATGATAGAGGCATCTTTGTTCAACTTAGAACCTTTAGCCTTCCCTATATTATTTTTTTTCTATTTAGTGCATTGAACCTTTACAAATATTAGCCTTTTCTTTGTTATCCAAACAATCTTTACATATTTTGAACCCCTATAATATATCCATTACCCATTTGTTGTGGAGATATGTAGAGAAGATTGAAGAATATCTTAGGAAAAAGTATGAACAATACAATTCTAGAGATGAACATAAAAAAGGTTAACAAGAAGGATAAGTTCAAAAGGGTTATATAAAGTCAAGTGGAAAAGAAAAAAAATAGCCCATGAAAAATAAAAATGTTCACTCTTGTGAGGAAAAATAGAAAAGTGTGAATACACTAATAAAAGACCTATACATATTTCTTAAATAATCTTTATTTACCCGTGGACCCATTCTTTTAATAACCCTTACCTAGACCTATGTTTCATCCTAATAAAAGTCCTAACTGGTTCTTAGTAGAAATATGGCTAATAAAATTCTTGACTTGATCTTGGTAGAAATATGGCTTGAATATGTTTACAAATAATTGGGGAATTTGGTAATATAACATTCTTAGTATTTGATATCCTTTCACGAGACCATTATTATTCTTGCTAAGTTATCATTCTTTTGTATGAAATATATGAGACATGGACTTGATGAACAATATGCTACTCACATATTAATGAGAGATTTACACCTTTTTGAATGACTTCTTTCTTAGTAATAAGTATATCCTATGAGAATTGAAGTCAAAGCATGCATTTGGATGGTAATTTAGGTTATATTTGAATTGAAAACTGAGAAATATATATTATTGGTAACACACACTCACCTTTTGAAGTTTAATGAAATAATGGGATATCTTTAGCATAAGGGTAGAATTTTGGACCTTTTTGTTCATCTTTATTAATAGGCCAAAGTTGGAATTTAATATAAGATGAATAAAAAGAAAATTTTCTCAAATAAATAAAGGACTTTCATAAAAAATTTGTGAATATATTCACTACAAACCCTCATGAGGTTTAACTCGCCTACTACAAACATGCAATCGTGAATACCTACAAAAGTGGTAGTTCAAATTAGTTTTTGTAATCTTCTTTATTGTATGTTTTACTCAGGATTAGCAAAATGCTGGTTGGGGGGTGTGATGAGTGTCCAACATTGTATAAAAATCACCCATTAAGTTGGTAAGGTGCTATAACTTATAGTGTTAAATTAGAGTTTTTGGGCAAAAGTTATAACACATACATTTCTTACCTAATAAATCAAATATTTGATAATTTATAAGTTTAGAGGCTAATCTAGGGTATGTATGAGAATAATCATATTTTTTTAGGATTTAATTAGATTTTTTTTACTTTTTGTAGGAGTCGAGATGATGATCCAATAGCCAAGATCGATCAAGATGAAAATTATAGTTCAAGATCAAGGCTCAAGATCATGTTAAGGAATGTGAAGGATGGAATTGGAGAAGATAAAGGTGACTAAAGTGGGCCCATGCATAAGTCATGCAATGTCCACCACCTTTGCACAGGATTCACTCAAGCTACCTGGCCACATACAAGCCATGAAGAATATGACAAGCTAAGGAGCCTAGCCACCCATTAAAACCAAGGGATTGAGCTACTAAGCTAAGCTAAAAGAACCCCTAAAGCTAGCCATGAAGCTAAGCCAAATGAGCTCTCAAAACAAGCCATCGATTCACATGAGCCAAGCTACATGGAAGGCCATGATTAGAGGAAAATCTAAAGAAATATTCATTGGATTTAAGGGTTATTTTGAATATAATTGAGGATAAATCCACTTTGTTAAGGAAGCATGTAGATCAATAGGAAGAACCCACTTAAATTTTCTTGTTTTCCCACATTTTTGTCACATTTTTGTTACTTTCCACCTCAGCATGCAAAACTACTACGAATTTTGCACTTTCCCTCCAAGGAGTCCCAGCTTCCTAAACTCCTATTTAAACCATCTAAGTAATCGTAAAGTACACCTCACCTAGTCAACAAATTCCCACCTTCTTAGGAAACCACCAACCTCACCATCCCTATCTTTTCTCTCTTTTCTTCTTCTCTTTCCACCTCTCCAAGTGAACTACAATCAAGGAAGGGAGTTCCACATGAATCTCTTATAAAATAGGTGCTTCCTTCACCTCCTTACCTCATCCAGTCCATCACCCTCCTAATTTCCCTCTAGCCCAACCAATTACCATACATCCTACTTTCCACCTCACCCTCTCTCTCTTACCTCCATCCACCTGTCTTTCTAATTTCCAAACCTTCCCATGATTTTTACAAGGGGAAGACATCTCCCACTTTATGCCCCTCTTAAGCATCATATGGTTGCCCTATATTCCTCTTTATCTTGACACTTAGATTTCTTATCTTTCCTCTCCATCTTAGGATCACCCATTAGCAAGATTAGAAAGCAGCCAAAAGATATAAAACAATTGAGTGTTTCCGCATGAGGTACATCTTTGGGAGGGGGAGATCACACCCTCCTTTGAAGGAGGAGTCTCCATCCCTCCTCTTTGAAGTTTCTTAACATGTTTCTCTTGATGGGCAATCCATGTCTCTAGCACTCCACACCTCCCTCCTTTGGTGGTTGTCTTCTTCAAGTTCAAGTTAGGTCTTTCCATAAGTTCTTGTTGGTCACTTTTGTGTTTTGCCTTAGTTTATTCCTTGAAACTCATGCTTTATTGTCTTGCTTCACTTCTTTGATTCCTTTGGTTGTGTGCCTCTAGTTGTGTTCATTAAATCCTTGAATTTAGAGGTTACAACTCTCTTGGAGTGATGGCCAAAAGAGTATAGTCTTTGGATCAATATCTTGCCCTTTGAATCACCTTAAGATCTTTGCCCTAATATTGCTTTCTCTCCAATCTTTTCCCTTTTGTTTTCCTTAGATTTCTTTTGACATACAAACATTCTTTCTCTTTATTGTTTGATGGAATATTGAGGGTCTTAGTTATCTTAGTGTAATTGGACCATGGTATGATGCACACACTCCTTGAAGTGTACCACTTGTGTAACTTTGTTAGTTTAATAAATGAAATTGGCTATTTCATGTCAGTCGTGCAATGTTTAAGGATGTTATACTTGCTTGGATTTTATTATTCATTGTTGTTAAGATGTGCTTTCATTGATTATATTCCATGCATGGTTCTAGGATAGTTTCACAATAAGTTTCTTTAGTTTCAATCACTATCTCATGTGCATCTATGTTTGGAATATCATGCATTCCAAGCAAAATCATGAGCACAACTCTAAGGGCCATGTGCATGGTTTTATATAGTTATTCCTTTAGAACACTTTTTTATTTCATGTTCATTACTTGCTATGATGTTTAGGCACTAGTTTAAGATAGAAAATATAATAACCCCAATTTTTGTAACTTGATTGAGAAAATCAATAAAGTTTGAGTTTTCAGAAATTCTGAGCTGGAATATTAGGTTATTGGAAATTCCCTTTCTATAGAGATAAAAACATAATTTAAAACTTAGAAATTATGTATGTACTAAAAAAATTGATCAAAATGACACTAAGTACGTTCAATTCCGAATTAAAATGAAAAATCCCTAATTTTCTTTATTTTTATGAATAAAAGGGTAAACTAAGATTTAAGAAATCAATATTTAGAAATTAATTAGAAATATGATTCCAAGGCCACTAAGTATGCTAAATTCTGGGTTCAGGAGAATAAAATGGATTTTTCTCCACAAAAGGGCAAAATGGTCCTTTCACACCCCCGTGGGGCCCACAAATGAATCCAACGGCTAGAAAACATGTAATGAGTGGTCAAACCACTACCATCTATTAGTGGTGAAGGAGGTTGTAGTGGAGGATCCAATGTTAATTTAATATTTTAAAGAATTAAAACATAATTATTATAAGTAATTATGAAAAATGCAAAACACCCATAAATACCCCTCCGAAAATCCTCCAAAAATGTTCATTAAAATTCCCATGAAATCATCTTGCTTACCCTCAAAAACTAGGTCTAGATTCCTTTCCAAACTTTCAAAACTGCCCAAAATCTCTCTTCTTTCACTTTCTCTCTCCTCTCTCAAGATTGGAACAAGAGACCTAAATTCAATTAGGCACTTTGTTCCAGATCGAAACTCACAATCCAACCATACAAAAGACCCTAGATTACCTCATCTATAAAACCCCTATATCAATTTCAAGATCCAACGGTTCAAACAACAGAAAATCACATGATAAGCAGTTCTTGGGCTATCTTATCATCAAGTGGTTATTCTTTTAATTTGGAATACAAAACCAAAGTTTTTCTCCAATCAGGTAGGGGAAACCTTTTCCACACTCGTTTCATGTTATTTTATGTAAGTTTTATTTTTCTAAAATTAAGTATAGGTCAAAAATAATAAAACTCAAGTGAGGGTAAGAACCCTTCAATTCTGGATGATGGAGGTTCAGATGGAAAATCCGAACTGCCCAATCAATCCAAAATGGTCCAAAACCCCTAAGGTAGAAGTTCCAAGAATTTTTATTAAGTTTTGAGCCTTTAATTGAGAAGAATTGATTGGATGGTCCAAAATGGATTCCTAAGAAGATCGGAATCCCAAGGCGCCACATAGAAATGCGCTCTACAGGAGCATCTCTGTGAATGTGCTAGTGTGCTACTATGTGCGTCCAAGTGATAGGAGTACAACAACGGCTCCGCCTGACTAATCCTAGCTATCTATTCCGCTAGGCCCAGATCAAATCTAGACCATAGGAACAACTATGAACTTCAGTCATCAATTGTGGAGTCATCTGAGCTCCTAATTGAGATTGAGAAGCAGGTATGGAAAGCTTATAACTCGTATCTTCTTCTGAAATCATAATATTTAGAAAATTCTTCATGAAACTTTCTTTATTTAGGAAATAAGCTTCCAATTTCCAAGATCGTCAAGATTTGAGATGACCAAATCTTGGGGATCTATTCTAATGATGATATAATATTCAAATTAAGCAAATTCCATGATTTATTGTGACAGATCTAACATAAAATGAGAAATCTACCCATTATGGTAGAAAAATCCTAAAAATGCGAAGGGACCCACTTGGTGAATAAGATCAAATATGATCAGACCTTTGGGATGGATTGAATGAATGATATTATGATGGAATCCATTGAGATCATGGATTAAATATGACAAAAACAAAGGGGTATGATCTTTGGGCCTTAATGGAGTAAAAACCCTAAAATTGATTAAAACCCTTGATTAAAAAGAAAAGATCTAAGATCTAATTGTTGGATCATAAGTAAAATTTTCTAATAATCTTCATCTAATTAGTTTAATTATCTTTTATTTGAGAATATAATGGTAAATGTGATTTATGTTATAAATTAGGAAGCATGATAGCGTAATTCTTATAATTTAGTATGCTATGCTCTAAATGTTATTAGTTTGTTATTAGGTTGATAAATTTAATTATTTTAGGGCCATGTTAGTTTAAATTTGAAGTTTAAGCATGATTCCATTAGATTAGCAGTAAAATTTCATGTATTTTATAACTTAGGATCCATGTTAGTAAATTAGAGTATAAATGCCCTTAGATGTACAATTCTCTTATGATTTAAATTGTATGATTATTTAAATTGTCAAAGTATAGAATTAGCATCTTAATTGTCTTTAAGTATGTAGATATAATTGTTTAATTAGTGGTTATGTCACAATATTTATAAATCCCCAGAAATGAAATCTAATGAAATATAAAGATTCATGAACAATTAAGATGAGTGAATGACTTGAACATAATATTAGTAAGGGCTATAATTAGTAGGATAATATAAGGATTATCAAATCTTTGGACCAAATTAGGAGAATAATAAACCCCATGAATGACATTTTAAATGTTCATGGACTTAATTAAAATCAATTAGAAAGAGTGCTTAGGGTTAGAATGCTCATAGGAACCTTATGAAAAGTTGATCTAAGGTCACTCTAATGAATGTTGAACATGGTGGTTAAGGGGGGTTTCTAATAGAGCCTTGCTCTTTCCCTACCTTCCGTTGACGTTTGTAAGGTCTAAACGCCTCCTTACATGAGGATTGATTTGACGACTTTGTGTTTAACCATTCAGCTAGTAAGCTTTAGCCAATTGGAAATAAGAGGAGCATTCTAGACCTAGGCCGACATAAGTTATCTTCAAGTAGTAAAACATTAACTAGTTGAATAATAATAATAAGAGCATAAAGGTTAGTAAGTTATCTAATCCTAATAAAAATTATAAGTAAGATAAGGATGATCAAACAAGATCCATGGGATCTTGAATGATCAAGAAAAATAAATAAATAAATACTTCTTGATGATGATAAATATATATTGCTTGCAAATTAGATCAAATAGAATAGAAGATCTAAACCCTTGATCAAATATGATTCAAGGAAGAGAATCAAGATCATCCTCCTTAGGGATGATCAAACAACTGAACTTAGATCAAAGAAAAATTAGAAGATAGAAGATCTAAGCCCTTGATCTTTTTCAACAATTATGTTAGAGAAGGTCAATTTCTTTGATCTAAGTTCAGTTATTGGATCATCCTTAAAGAGGATGATCTTGGTTTTCTTCCTTGAATCATCTTTGATCAAGGGTTTGGATTATCTAATCTAATGAACTAGAACAAGCATACTAATAAACATGCATATAAGTACAATATAATATTCTTATTCTTATTATTCTTGATCATCCAAGATTTAATGGATCTTGTTTGATTATCCTTATCTTACTTACAATTTTTATTAGGGTTAGGTAATTTACTAACCTTTTATGCTCTTACTATTATTATTCAACTAGTTAATGTTTTGCTGGTTCAAGGTAACTTATTTAATCCTAAGTCTAGACTGCTCCTCTTATTTCCAATTGGCTAAGGCTTACTAGCTGAATGGGTGAACACTAAGTGGTTACTTCAATCCTCATGTAAGGAGGCGTTTAGACCTCACAAACGTCAACGGAAGGTAGGCGAAGAGCGAGGCTCTATTAGATAACCCCCTTAACCACTATGTTCCTCATTCACTAGAGTGACCATAGCTCAACCTTTCATAAGGTTCCTATAAGCATGTTGACCCTAAGTACTCTTTGTAATTGATTTTAATTAAGTCCATGAATATTTACAATGTCATTCATGGGGTTTATTATTCTCCTAGTTTGGGCCAAGGATTTGATAATCCTTATATTGTCCTACAACTATAGCGCTTACTAATTAAGTCCAAAGTACTCCATTCTTATTTGTGTCATGAAACTCTACTTTTTCATTAGAGTACATTTTTGTGTTTTATTCTCTTTATCTCATAACAAGTAGATCTACTAATAAATTTGGCAACAATTAAATCATAAACTTTAAAGCATGGTTCCAATATAAATTTAACAAACATTTATACTAACATGCTCCTTATGAATGTAACTTAACTTAATGGAATAAAACTATACTTAAACTAGCATGATCTTAAGTTACAATGGCATGAAATCATACTAACTTGATCCTAAGTTACACTTGCATAAAATCACACTATTATGCCCCTAGGATAATTAAATTTAGCAACCTATGATAACAATCTAATCACATGTCATGCTAAAGTCTAAAAGTTACACTATCATGCTTTATAACATAAATCATATTTAAAATGCTATTTTCAATTAATAGAAAATGAAACTAATTATATTAACATTTTTAGAAATCTTCACTTATGATCCAACCATTAGATCTTAGATCTTTTCCTTTGATCAAGGGTATTAGTTATATTTAGGGGGTTTTCTTTATTAAGGTCCAAAGATCATATTGATCTATTTTTGTCATAATCCATCCATGATTTCCTTGGATTTCATCATATCAACATCCATTCCATCCATCTCAAGGATCTGATCACACTTGATCGTATTGATCAAGTGAGTCCCTTTGTAATTTTTAGGGTTTTTCTCCCATAGTCGGTAAATCCCTTAATATCTCTTAGATCTGTCCAAATAAGCCATTTATATAACTTCATTCCAATATTTTATCATTATTAAAACATATCTCCAAGATCTAATCATCCCAGATCTTGAAGATCTTGGCAATTGGAAACTTGTTTCTTTAATACAGAAAGTTTTACTACATAATTTATGTATTTTTTCATCAAAAAATAGAGGTTTCAATCTTTCCATAGCTTCTTTCCAATCTCAATTTGGAGTTCAGATGGCTCCGAAATTTAATCTGAAAGTTCACAGTCATTCCTAGGATCTAGATTTGATCTGGGCCCAAGGAATGGACGGCCCAGATTTTTCGTGCGGAAAATAGCCAGGCGGAATGCTCCTGCTCGTTGGGCGTGTCCGCCACAAAGGCTATGGATGTTCCCTTCCGGGACATCCACAGAAGCGGGCAGGATGAGCGGAACGCTCGTCATCGCGCGCCTGTAACAGGGACACGAGGCGGGCGCATCTGCTCATTGTTTTGACGAAAACGCCGTTGTCCCCCTTAGGACAACATCCCACATGCAGCGCACACAGAAACTCTTTCGCGTGCGACGTTTCCATGCTGCGTTGCGCCATGCATCTTGGGCTTCGATTAGGAGATCAGACAGTCCATTCTAGACCATCCAATCAATCCTCTATCAATTGAGGGCCCAAAACATATCCGATCTTTGTGAAAATTCTACCCTAGGGGTTTTGGACCCTTGTGGATCGATTAGTATAGTTAGAATTTTTATCTGAGTACTCCATCATCCTAAATTAAAGGTTCTACGGTTTACTTTATTTTTACCTTTTTATTACCAAAATGAAATTACAACAAAATAAAATTTTCATAAACCAGTAGTAAACATGTCCAAGAAGCATTTCCACCTACCTGATTGGAGAAAAAAAGCTAGTTATATTCCAATTTAAAAGAAATACCCTTTTGATGAAGATATGGCCCAAGATCCACCTTTCTTGCGATTGCCATTGTTTGAACCATTAGATCTTGTAATTTCTTTGGGGGTTTTGTATCTAAGGTATGGTGGGAAGTTTTGGATGGTAAAATTGGTGATATTAGATCTAGAACAGAGTGTCTAATTGATTTTAGGTCTCTTGTTCCAATTTAAAAAGAAAAAGAAATTGAAAAGAGAGACATCTCTTGGGATTTTTGGGCTTTTGGGGAGGGATCTAGGTCTAATTTTTCAGGGAGAGTGAAAAAAATTTCGTGAAAATTTTAAAAGTATTTTTGAAGGATTTTTGGGGCTATATTTATAGGCATTTTGGTCTTCTTTCATGATGATATGCATTAATGATGGTTAATTTTTTTATTATTAAATAAGCATTGGATTCTCCCATTCTCCACCTACCTCCCCAAGACCAACTGGTATGGTTTGACCCATGATTTCACGTGGGCTGGCCATAGGATTCTTTTTTGGGTTGGGTCCCTTGTGCACCCCATGTGGGCCCCAAATGGTGTAAAAAGACCATTTTATCCTTTATATATAAAAAATTAGGATTTATTCCCATGATCTCAAAATTGAGTGTACTTAGTGGCGTTGGATTCATATTTCTCAGTACATTCTAAATTTTGATGTCTTAGATTTTTTATTTTTGGGTAAAATTACTATTTTACCCTTTTGTCCAAGAAATGAAGAAAATTAAGGATTTTTCATCCAAATTCAGATTTTGTCGTGCTTACAGTCATTCTGAAGGGTTTGCTAAGTTTAATTTTAATTGTACATGTCTTATTCTTTGATTATACTTTTATAAGAAGTATATTCTAAATAATCCTAATATTTCAGCCCGAAATTTCTAAAACTCAAACTTTATTGATTTTCTTAATCAATTACGAAAATTGGGGTTATTACAATCTTCCCCCCTTACAATAATTTTGTCCTCGAAATTTGTAATACAATACTTAATCAAACAAACTAGGGTATGTCTTCCTTATTTCTAATTCTGTTTCCCACGTGGCTTCCTCAAAAGAGTGATGTTGCCACAGGACTTTGACTAACAGAATGCTTTCGGTCCTTAACTTTTGTTCCTTGCGGTCCAGAATTCATATTGCCTTCTCTTTGAAGGTTAGGTCAGGCTTTAGCTCTTCTGGTACCCTTTGAACTACACGAGTGTCGTCTTGGAGGTATTTTCTTAGCATAAACACATGAAAGACACTATGTATTTCTAAGAGTTGGGGTGGTAAGGCTAATTTGTTGGCCACTGAACCAACTCTTTCTAAGATTTCAAATGGACTAATGAATCTAGGACTAAGTTTTTCTTTGCTTTCAAACCTCATTACTCCTTTGACAGGTGATACTTTTAGAAATACGTGCTCCCCCACATCAAATTCCAAGTTTCTGCGTCTTTTATCTACGTAACTCTTCTGTTGACTGTGTCCTATTAACAACCTCTTCTGTATCAATCTGACCTTGTCTACACATTGTTCCACTAGTTCTGACCTTATCAGCTTTCTTTCTCCAACTTCACTCCAACAGGTTGGTGATCAACATGGCCGTCCATATAATGCTTCATATGGTGCCATACCAATACTTGCTTGAAAACTGTTGTTATATGCAAATTCTACTAAAGGAAGATGTTCATTCCCAACTCCCTTTCCACTCTAATGCACATGCTCTCAACATATCTTCTAAGGTTTGAATAGTCCTTTCTAATTGACCATCTGTTTGGGGGTGAAATGCTGACTGAACTTAAGTGAGGTCCCCAAGGCTTGTTGTACACTCTTCCAACATCTTGAAGTAAATCTTCCATCTCTATTAGAGATGATGGATAGTGGAATCCCATGAAGACTTACTATTTCTTTGATGTATATCTTAGCTAGACTGTCAACTGATTGGTTCTGTATAATTGGAAGGAAATGTGCTGACTTTGTTAGTCTATCCACAACCACCCAAATCATGTCATGGCCTGCCCGGGTCCTTGTCAATCCTGCTACAAAATCCATAGTGATATTGTCCCATTTCCATTCTAGAAGTTCCAATGTTTGTAACATTCCACCTGGTCTTTGGTGTTCAGCTTTTACTTGTTGACAATTTAGACATTTAGCCGCAAATTCTCCTATTTCTCTCTTGATGCCTTCCCACCAAAAGTTTCTTTTTAAATCCTGATACATCTTTGTACCTCCAAGGTGTATAGAAAACTTTGACTGATGGGCTTCTTGTATCAGTTTCTTTCTTAAACATGTAATTAAAGGAACCACCAATCTCTCCTGAAAATGTATACCCCCATCTGTACCCTTAACAAATCCTTTCTTTTCACACAATTCCTGAGTTGTTGTATCTTCTTCTTGGGCTTTAAGGACTCTTTCTACAAGAGCTGATTTAATTGTGATGTTTGTGAGTAGAGCTCTTGGTTGTCTACTTAATGCATTAGCTACAACATTTGCTTTTCTAGGATGGTATTGGATGGCAAAATCATAGTCTTTGATATACTCTATCCATCTTCTTTGTCTCATGTTCAAATCAGCCTGAGTGAAGATGTATTTGAGACTCTTATGATCTGTAAATACATTGAATTTTCTCCATACAAATAATGTCTCCAAATTTTCAATGCAAAAACTATAGCTACCAATTCTAGGTCATGTATTAGGTAATTTATTTCATGTTTCTTCAATTGTCTAGATGCATAAGCAATGACCTTCCCATTTTGCATCAACACACCTCGTAACCCTTTGCTTAAAGCATCACAATATATTTCATATCCCCCACTCCCAGCTGGCAAAGTCAATGCTGGTGCTGTGGTTAACCTCTTCTTTAGCTCTTGAAAACTATTTTCACATTCTTCAGTCCAAGTGAATTGTACCCCCTGTCTTGTCAAGGAAGTCAAAGGAAGAGCTATACAAGAGAACCCTTGAATGAATCTACGGTAGTATCCTGCTAGTCCAAGAAAACTACGTATTTCTGTTATTGTTTTAGGTTTCTCCCAATTCATTATTGCTTCAATTTTGGTGGGGTCCACTTCTACTCCATTCTTGGAAATTACATGACCCAAGAAATTGACCTTCTCTAACCAGAATTCACACTTACTAAATTTACCAAACAATTTATGTGTTCTGAGGGTATTTAGTACAATTCGTAAGTGTTCTTGATGTTCTTTGATACTGGTAGAGTAAATCAATATATCGTCGATAAATACAATCACAAATTTATCCAAAAATTCCTTGAAGATTCTATTCATCAAATCCATAAACACTACTGGTGCATTGGTCAGCCCAAAAGACATGACTAGAAACTCGTAATGCCCATATCGAGTTCTGAATGCTGACTTGGGTATGTCTTCATCCTTAATATGCAATTGATGATATCCTGATCTAAGGTAAATTTTGGAAAAGACCTTAGTAGATTGGAGTTGATCAAAGAGATCATCAATGTGAGGTATGGGATACCTATTTTTCACTATGACACTGTTCAACATTCTATAATCCATGCATAATCTCATTGACCCATCCTTCTTCTTCACAAATATTACTGGTGCTCCCCATGGTGAACTACTTGATCTAACAAACCCTTTGTCTAAAATTTCTTCCAATTGACCTTTCAACTCTTCCAACTCTGCTGGGGCTATCCTATAAGGTGCTTTAGAAATTGGAGTTGTACCAGGAATTACTTCAATGGTAAACTCAATTTCTCTATGTGGGGGTAACCCTGGTAGTTCTTTAGGAAAAACATCTTGGAATTCCCTGACTACTTCAATTTCTATTATCCTAGGCTGTTCAACATCTAAGGAAGTCACTGTTGCTAGAAATGCCTGACACCCCTTGGACATATGTTTGACTGCCTTCATAGCTGAGATGATGGATTTGTCTAAGTCATTGTTTTTCCCATACAATACTAATACTTTCTCCCCTGATATACTAAACGTGATTTTCTTCTCGTGAAAATCCATAACTACCCAGTATTTTGCTAACCAGTTCATACCCAGTATGATGTCAAAATCCACCATGTTCAATAAAATAAGGTCTATGTCCATTCTTTTGCCTAATACTTCTATAGGTACATTATGTAAGTATTCTTGCAATTTAACTATTTTTTCCACTGGAGTTGTTACATTTAGATCAAATCCCAAGTTTTCCGCTGATAGTTGTATACTAGATGCAAATTCACAAGATATAAAGGAATGCATAGATCCAGAATCAAATAGTACTTTGGCATAGTTGTCTGCTACAAGTAGTGTACCTTCAATCACCACATTGGATGGTCCAGCTTAGTCATCAGTGATGGTGAAGACCCTTCCTTGGTGTTGAGGAACAATTTCTAGTTTTGCCTCCTTGACTGCCAATGGTTTGGTACAGTAGGTGGCGACATGTCCATACTCCCCACAATTGTGGCCCTTAATTGGAAATCGTTGTGGTTGTTGTTGTGTAGGTCGTGGGCAGATATTGCCTTGGTGAAATTTTCTACATCTTGGACATGGTTGTCTATTTGGCCTTGATGCATTGTTCCTCTTATTTCTTTGAGGCTTAAAATTGTTCCAAGGTCTTTTATTCTTCTGGAAAGGCCTTGGCTTATTGTTTCCTCCTACACTGAACTTGGTAATTTGACCCTTTTTGTATTCTTCTTCAAACTTGGAGGCCATTTCCACACAGTCTGCCAAGGTAGTGGGTTTAGTACCCAGCACCTTTATTTTCAGTCCTAGGTGTAGCCCTTCAATGAATCAATTTACGGTGTGTGTTTCAGTATTACACACATGAGTCGCAAATCTCCTTAACTGTGTGAACTTGTTATCATAGTCCACCACTGACATATTCCCTTGTCTTAGGTCCAAAAACTCTATCAACTTCCTTTCTTGTACATGAGAAGGAAAATATTTGCGGTTAAATACTTCCTTAAATTCCTCCGATGTAGTGTCTTCAGAATTTGAGAAGGTGTTGTTTGCTGATCTCCACCAAAATGCAGCATCTTGTTTGAATAAGTAGGTGGCAAATTTCACCTTCAACTCTGGAGGAGTACATAGTGCACTGAAAGGCTTTTCTACTTCATATATCCATTCCTCAGCCTTCTCAGCTTCACCCTTGCCATCATATACTGTAGTCATCTTTTGAAATCTCTCCATCATTTTGTTAACTTTTTTTGGTGCTAATGGGGATTTTCCAACTTCTTCACTTGGTATAAGGGAAGATTGCCCTTGTACTAGTGTGGGAGTAGCTAGTGTTGGTGTTGGTGTTGGTGTAGTATGTCTCACTTTAGGCTGAGCCTGAGCCTTCGTACTTGGTATTTCCATGGGAGGTGATGAACCTTGAGTTTGTTGTAGGTGAGGAAGGAGGTTCCTTAACATCCTTGTCATCATTTCTTCCATATTGCTCATGGTTACTCTCTCCATATTGTATTCTGGAGTATTTTGAGCTGCCTGCCTTGTGATTCTCTTTGGTGGCATTTGCTCACAAACCAAAATTTCTATCAATCCTCTATACTACTACTTCTATCTTAGTCTAGACTTGGATTATAATCTCTCTTTTGGACATATTTGTACTGAACTGTGACTGGATGAATGGCTTTGATACCAACTGTGACGACCCGGGTTTTTGTAACACGTTTTGTAATGTATTTTGAAAGGCAGAGCCCTTAATAGTGTAAAATGTTTTTTGCAAAACAAAGCAGCAGAAATTCTTTTCTTTTGAACTTGTTTTGTAAAACCCAAGTCATCACTTCATACATAACATATGTAGAATTTTTGTACAAGATAAAATTCCATTGAAGGAATATACTTTCATTAAATTCCAGAATCCATCTAGTGGTTCACAGTACAGCCAAATCTATTACAACACTTGTCCAAATTACATAATCCAAAACTCAAGATCACCATACAATAAAACTCTCAACAAAGAAAAATACATGTCTTCAAGAGTATACCTTGAAGATTATTCTCTTCAAGTCTTCTATCATCTTTAACTCCTAACTCTCCTTCCCTGTATCTGAGACATTGCAAAATTTACAATATCTCAGCAAGCAATGCTTGGCAGGGGATTCAAGAAGCATAATAATTGACAATGTAATTCTCATACTTCATAATCTCATTATCCCTAAACATATTCATGTCTCTACTCTTTACTTTGTAAGTTATGTACATCCATATACGTACATACTATACATGGGTAAATCAGTTTAATTTATGAAAGTAGTCAAATATCATTCCCAACTTAGCTGATCAATTATCTCTATTATGAGAATTTAGTATTTCAGTTAATCTTACATTGGGAATTTCCCTTCTTGGGAAATATTGGTAATATACAATTATCTAGCATTTCATTATGCTAAAATATAAGGCATTTCACTATGCCTATTCTCATATGCATCATAGTGCAAAATAATCAAAAGGGCTACCATGCTGCAGTCTGATCTGTACTAGCACGCTCGGATAACTGCCCTGTTCATCACTGATACCACGGTGGAAAATATTATGTCACTGCCCATATGGGGGGATAGGACCTTCACAGTGGTGGCCTTCCCATAATTGCCCCCACTCGACTTTTAGCCTCTCATAGGGCAAGGTATCATCATATCATCAAATTTCAAGAAGCGGGTGGCCAAACCCTTATAACTCCTCTAGCATAGCATCCCCCTAGGCTTATGCCTATTAAAACAAACTCATAAGCCTCCAAGCTTGTATATAAAATAGATTTCATATATGTATCAGACCATTTGTCTATTTACTTAGGGCTGAAATATTTTCTAGTTCCCTATTCACTTATAGGCCAGTCTTTAACCATCTTATATGTGTTTGGTTGGATCATAAGGTTTTCAAGGGATTTAATACAAGTATTAACATTACTCTTGTCAACATAAGGTCATGAGTTAAATCATGTATATCCCATGTAAATGCATTCATCAAATCCTCCTACCTTTAAGGAGTGATCTCTTTTCCCAAATCTTCCATGATCCTAATTGATGTATGTAATCTGTACATGCATACATATTGTCAATATATAAATTTTGAACAATCCTATTGATCACTAGAGATGATGTTTAGAATGATCGTTAGATCATTCACATCTAAGTTTTTTTCTATCTTTAAGTCTTAGTGTGTCCATCTCCTTGATCATGATCTTTCATAGATCCACTGATTGACAATATACACATGTTGATAAAGATCAAGGTCCTAGATCTTCTATCATCTAGTTCTTCTTTGATCTAAGTTCAGTTATTGGATCATCCCTAAGGAGGATGATCTTGGTTTTCTTCCTTGAATCATCTTTGATCAAGGGTTTGGATTATCTAATCTAATGAACTAGAATAAGCATACTAATAAACATGCATACTAAGTACAATATAATATTCTTATTCTTATTGTTCTTGATCATCCAAGATCTAATGGATCTTGTTTGATCATCCTTATCTTACTTATAGTTTTTATTAGGGTTAGGTAATTTACTAACCTTTTATGCTCTTACTATTATTATTCAATCAGTTAATGTTTTGTTGGTTGAAGGTAACTTATTTAAGCCTAAGTCTAGACTGCTCTTCTTATTTCCAATTGGCTGAGGCTTACTAGCTGAATGGGTGAACACAAAGTGGTTACTTCAATCCTCATGTAAGGAGGTGTTTAGACTTCACAAACATCAACGGAAGGTAGGGGAAGAGTGAGGCTGTATTAGATAACCCCCTTAATCACTATATTCCACAATCACTAGAGTGACCATAGCTCAACCTTTCATAAGTTTCCTATAAGCATGTTGACCCTAAGTACACTTTGTAATTGATTTTAATTAAGTCAATGAATATTTACAATGTCATTCACGAGGTTTATTATTCTCCTAGCTTGGGCCAAGGATTTGATAATCCTTATATTGTCCTACTAACTATAGCCCTTACTAATTAAGTGTAATGACTCTATTTTTGTAACATTGAAATCCCAAGTTAGTAATGAAAAGTTCACTTTCTAGAAATAAAGGTATTTTGATCATTTCACTATTCACCATGACTAGACCCAAAAATTTGGTCCTGAGAATGGTACCATTAGGTGCATCTCAAAAAAAGGAATCCACCAAGACCAAAATCACCCAAAACGGAGTTAAAATGAGCAAGTTGTGGCCCTTTGAAGTTCAAGGGCAAAATTGTAATTTACATTAAAAACGGATGTAGACTGAGAAACACAGGGGCCTGTTTTGATATGGGCACCCCTCTTCTTCAACCTCCTAGAGGGTTCTAGAACGACGGTGTTTGGAGGAGAAACCACCGCCATTTTGGAGGTTTCTCCACCGCCATTCAATGGCGGTAAGAACCCCCTCCAGAACCCTCGTCTAGCTCTATAAATAGAGCTCTTGGGCGCCTCTAATGGCAGCCCAAAAGCTTGGGAAAAACTTGTCGTGGAGAAGCAAACAAGAAGAGAAAACATGGGAAAAACCCAGCCACGAACCAGGTATGCCCAAAACCCCTCCAAACCCGTCTCCCCCTTAGTCTTAGGCTAAGTTTCCCCAAGTTCAGCTTATGCATTGAGAAAGACTGGCGGAAGCCCAGAGCATCTGCAGACGTGCCCGCTGGGGCGCATGCCACTGACGCGGGATGCGTTAGCATCCCGGGCTTCCACCTCGCTTGACCTCTATGTACATATGATGTTAAATTGCCCATAACTTGAGTTCTAAGGCTCCGATTGAGGTGCCGCAAAAGGCGTTGTGTCCGTGTCGACGACGCGGACATAGCTAAGCTATAAAATACTTGATCAAGGCCCAATCTAAGATAGGCACAACCCTTAGACGATGATAGTGGCGCGGGCCACTAAATCTTTGGAAACCTAATGATACCAAGGCCCAATTAGGACCTTAGGACACCCATAGGCATGGGGATGAACCCTTAATGCCTAAGTAGTAAGATCAACTACTCTAAAACCTATAAAAATAGGCCAAACTAACCTTGTTCCCTTAAACCATGTTCAGGAGCATACGAGGACAAGGGGATTAGCGTGACTTAGCCAGGTAGGTGCTCTATCGCTACTAGACTTTTAAAAAGAGCCATGATTGTTTTGAGACTACATATTTTAAGTATAAGTTATATGACTTGTTTAGCATGACTTAATCTTATAAACGAATTCAGCATGCATATGACAAATACATTATACATAGACATGTTTTGTAAATAATTGCATATATTGCATGATTTGTGAGCATTGAGTTCTTGAAAAATTGCATGTCCTTGAGGGTTACCAAAAGACACTGGGTCGGCAATTGTGAGGGCTAAGCAATTGTGAGGGACCCAAAGAGGACAGGTTTTGAAAAAGAGGTTTTTCTTTGTTTGATCTTATATGATTTGGGCTAATAAGCTTGTCGGCGCTATGCCGAGAGGTCTGGGTTGGCCTCCAGCCTCTACCACTATTAGGTGGAATGGTTACCACACCCAAAAAAGGCAATGTCCCTACGTCGACTACATGTGGTACAGGGGGCTACCACTAATGTCATGGCACTGGGTCAATGTGTTAGATGCCCCGTGGAGGCTATGATGCTGTGTCCCTAGGTACCTGGGGACCACACAGCGGCAAGGTCCTGGGCATAGTTGGGCCTTATGGTTTGAGGATTTACTTGCATTGCATATGGCATAACATGAGGTTGGTCGACCATACCATATATCTATGAGTTGGATTTAGTGGAGCATCTTATGCATATCATTATGTTATGATATATATGTACTTTCGATTTGGATTATGTGATTCTTTAAGTCGTTAGTATTCTAATTTGACAATGGTTTTTAATCCCAATATTGAACATGAGTGTTCAAACATGCACATGTTTTGAAAGAGCATATGATTTTAAACATAGCATGCATTGTAAAACTAGTAGTGATGGACTCCTACTAAGTATAGTATATACTCACCCAATCCTCAACATTTTTCAGACACAAAGTAAACACTTAAGGACAGAGTACGCCTGTGACAGAAGACACCCAGATTAAGTGCAAGTAAGTAAACCCCTATCTTATCTTTCAATGTTACTTGATTGTAGTTACTCTCAATAGCTGAGGCTGTGACTAACACTTTCTTAGGAATAGAGTCAATTTAAAACTATGCCATGGCTAGATAATTTGAAAATGTGTTTTGACACTCGGGGTTTTATACGAAAGATTGTTTTCCAAAACAAAAAGATTTTCATGCATTTCATATTTATAAAACAAGAGATCTCACCTTTTTATCAAATTTGCATATTTATAAAACCCGGGTCGTCACATTAAGTCCAAAGTACTCCATTTTTATTTGTGTCATGAAACTCTACTTTCTCATTAGAGTACATTTTGGTGTTTTATGCTCTATATCTCATAACAAGTAGATCTACTAATAAAATTTGACAACAACTACATCATAAACTTTAAAGCATGGTTCCAATATAAATTTAACAAACATTTATACTAACATGCTCCTTATGAATGTAACTTAACTTAATGGAATAAAACTATACTTAAACTAGCATGATCTTAAGTTACAATGGCATGAAATCATACTAACTTGGTCCTAAGTTACACTTGCATAAAATCACACTATCATGCCCCTAGGATAATTAAATATAGCAATCTATGATAACAATCTAATGACATGTCATGCTAAAGTCTAAAAGTTACACTATCATGCTTTATAACATAAATCCTATTTAAAATGCTATTTTCAATTAGTAAAAAATGAAACTAATTATATTAACAATTTTTTAAACCTTCACTTATGATCCAACCATTAGATCTTAGATCTTTTCCTTTTATAAAGGGTATTAGTTATATTTAGGGGGTTTTCTTTATTAAGGTCCAAAGATTATATTGATCTATTTTTTTCATAATCCATTCATGATTTCCTTGGATTTCATCATATCAACATCCATTCCATCCATCTCAAGGATTTGATCATACTTGATCTTATTGATCAAGTGGGTCCCTTTGTAATTTTTAGAGTTTTTCTACCATAGTAGGTAAATCCCTTAATATCTCTTAGATCTATCCAAATAAACCATTTATATAACTTTATTCCAATATTTTATCATTATTAAAACATATCTCCAAGATCTAATCATCCCAGATCTTGACAATTGGAAACTTGTTTCTTTAATACAGAAAGTTTTACTACATAATTTCTAGATTTTATCCTTTCATCAAAAAGTAGAGGTTTCAATCTTTCCATAACTTCTTTCCGATCTCAATTTAGAGTTCAGATGGCTTCGGAATTAGATCTGAAAGTTTACAGTCATTCCTATAGCCTAGATTTGATCTGGGCCCAAGGAATGGATGGCCCATATTTTCTGGTAGAAAACGAGCCGAGCAGAATGCTCCTGCTTGTCGGGCGCGTTCGCCACAGAGGCACTACGGACGCTCCCTTCTGGGACATCCACAGAAGCGGGTGGGACAAGCGAAATGCTCATCGTCGCCTGCCGGTAACTGGGGCGCGAGGCGGGCGCGTCCACTCATCGTTTTGACGGAAGAGCCGTCGTCTCGCTTGGGACGACGTCCCACGTACAGCGCGTGTGAAAACACTTCCGTGTGTAGCATTTCCATGCTGCGTCACGCTGTGCGTCTTGGGCACCATTCAATCAAGAGATCGGACAGTCCATTCTGGACCGTCCAATCAATCCTCCATCAATTAAGGGCCCAAAACATATCCGATCTTTGTGAAAATTCTACCCTAGGGGCTTTGGACCCTTTTGGATTGATTAGTATGGTCAGAATTTTCATCTGAGCACTCCATCATCCTGAATTAAAGGTTCTATGGTTTACTTTACTTTTACCTTTTTATTACCAAAATGCAATTACAGTAAAATAAAATTTTCATAAACCAGTAGTAAACATGTCCAAGAAGCATTTCCCCACCTACCTGATTGGAGAAAAAATGCTAGTTATATGTCCAATTTAAAAGAAATACCCTTTTGATGAAGATATGGCCCAAGATCCACCTTTCTTGCGAGTGCCGTTGTTTGAACCATTGGATCTTGTAATTTCTTTGGGGTTTTTGTAGCTAAGGTATGGTGGGAAGTTTTGGATGGTGGAATTGGTGATATTAGATCTGGAATAGAATGCCTAATTGATTTTAGGTCTCTTGTTCCAATCTAAAAAGAAAAAGAAATTGAAAAGAGAGCGATCTCTTGGGATTTTTGGGCTTTTGGGGAGGGATCTAGGTCTAATTTTTTAGGGAGAGTGAAATTTTTTTTGGGGAATTTTAGGAGTATTTTTGGAGGATTTTTTGGGCTGTATTTATTGGCATTTTGGTCTTCTTTCATGATGATATGCATTAATGATGGTTAATATTTTTATTATTAAATAAGCATTGGATTCTCCCATTTTCCACCGACTTCCCCAAGACCATCTGGTATGGTTTGACCCATGATTTCACATGGGATGACCATAGGATTCGTTTTTGGGTCCTTTGTGGGCCCCATGTGGTGTAAAAAGACCATTTTGCCCTTTATATATAAAAAAATTATGATTTATTCCCATGATCTCAGAATTGAGCGTACTTAGTGGCATTAGATTTTTATTTCTCAGTACATTCTAAATTTTGATGTCTCAGATTTTGATTTTTGGGTAAAATTACTATTTTACCCTTTTGTCTAAGAAATGAAGAAAATTAAGGATTTTTCATCCGAATTCAGAAATTGTCGTGCTTATAGTCATTCTGAAGGGTTTGCTAAGTTTAATTTCAATTGTACATGTATTATTCTTTGATTATACTTTTATAAGAAATATATTCTAAATAACCCTATTATTTCAGCTTGAAATTTCTGAAACTCAAACTTTATTGATTTTCTCAATCAATTACAAAAATTGGGGTTATTACCTTGGGAACCTCACTTAAATTTAGTACAGCATTTCACCCCCAAATAGATAGTCAATTATGAAGGACTATTCAGACTTAAGAAGATATGTTGAGAGCATGTGCATTAGATTGGAAAGGGAATTGGGATGAACATCTTCCATTAGTAGAATTCGCATATAACAACTGTTTTTAAGCAAGTATTGGTATGAAACCATATGAAGCATTGTATGGATGGCCATGTCGATCCCCAACCTATTTGAGTGAAGTTGGAGAGAGAAATCTAATAAAGTCAAGAACTAGTCGAAGAGTGTATAAACAAGATTAGATTGATACACAAAGAGGTTGCTAATAGCACACAGTCGGTAGAAGAGTTACAAAGATAAAAGACATGGAAACTTGGAATTTGATGTGGGGGAGCATGTATTTTTGAAAGTAATTCTAGTCAAAGGAGTAATGAGGTTTGGAAGCAAAGGAAAACTTAGTCTTAGATTCATCGGTCCATTTGAAATCTTAGAAAGAGTTGGTCTAGTAGCTTACAAATTAGCCTTACCACCCCAACACTCAGAAATACATAGTGTCTTCCATGTATGTATGCTACGAAAATACCTACAAGATGACATGCACGTACTTCAAAGGGTGCTAGAAGAGCTAAATCTAGACCTGACCTTCGAAGAGAAGGCGATATGGATCTTGGACCGTAAGGAACAAAAGTTAAAGACCAAAACCATTCTGCTAGTCAAAGTCTTGTTGCAACATCACTTTGTTGAGGAAGCCATGTGGGAAACAGAAGTACAAATGAGGAAGGCACACCCTAGTCTATTTGATTAAGTTATTGTATTACAAATTTCGATGACGAAATTATTGTAAGGGGGGAAGATTGTGCTAACCCCAATTTTTGTAAATTGATTGAAAAAATCAATAAAGTTTGAGTTTTCAAAAATTTCAGGTTGGAATATTAGGTTATTGGAAATTCTCTTTTTATAGAAATTAAAACATGATTTAAAACTTAGAAATTATGAATGTACTAGAAAAACCAATCGAAATGACACTAAGTACGTTCAATTCCGAATTAAAATGAAAAATCCCTAATTTTCTTTATTTTTATGAATAAAAGGGTAAAAGGTAATTTTACCCATAACTGAGATCTAAGACATCAATATTTAGAATGTACTCAGAGATACAATTCCAATGCTATTAAGTATGCTCAATTCTAAGTTTGGGAGAATAAAATGGATTTTTCTCTACAGAGGGCAAAATGGTTCTTTCACACCCCTGTGGGACCCACAAATGAATCCAATGGCCAGAAAACATGTAATGAGCGGTAAAACCACTACCAAATTCTAGTGGAGAAGGAGGTGGTAGTGGAGGATCCAATGTTAATTTAATATTTTAAAGAATTAAAACACAATTATTACAAGTAATTATGAAAAATGTAAAACACTAATAAATACCCCTTCAAAAATCCTCCAAAATTTTTCATTAAAATTTTCACAAAATCATCTTACATACCTTGAAAAACTAGATTTAGATTGCTTCCCGAATTTCCAAAACTCTCCAAAATCTCTCTTCTTTCACTTTCTCTCTCCTCTCTCAAGATTGGAACAAGAGACCTAAATTCAATTTGGCACTTTGTTCCAAATCAAAAATAAAAAATCCCACCATCCATAAGGCCCTAGACTATCTTATGTACAAAACTGCTAAATCAATTTCAAGATCCAACAGTTCAAACAATGGGAAATCATAAGACAAGCGGTTCTTGGGCTATCTTATCATCAAGTGGGTATTCTTTTAATTTGGATTGTAAAATCAAAGTTTTTCTCCAATTAGGTATGTGGAAACCCTTTCCATACTTGTTTCATGTTATTTGATGTAAGTTTTATTTTTCTAAAATTAAGCATAGGTTAAAAATAATAATAATCAAGGGTAAGGACCCTTCAATTCTGGATGATGGATGGCTCAAATGGAAAATCTGAGCTGTCCAATCCATCTAGAAGGGTCCAAAAGCCCTAAGGTAGAAGTTTCAATAACTTTTATCAAGTTTTGAGCCTTTAATTGAGAGGAATTGATTGGATGGTCCAAAATAGACTATTTGATCTTCTAAGAAGGTCAGAATCTTGGGACGCTGCACAGAAACCTGCTCTATGGTTGGGTGCTAGCGTGTTACCACATGCTTCCCAATGATGGGAGCACGGCAATGGCTCCACTCGATTGATGCTAGCCATCCGTTCTGCTTGGCCCAAATCAAATCTGGACTCTAGGAATGACTATGAACTTCATTCATCAATTGTGGAGTTATCTGACCTCCTAATTGATATCAGGAAGAAGCTATGGAAAGCTTATAACTTCTATTTTCTTCTAAAATCATTACATTTATGATTTCTATATTTAGGAAATAAGCTTCTAATTTCCAAGATCTTCAAGATTTGAGATGATCAGATCTTGGGGATCTATTCTAATGATGATATAATGTTGAAATTAAGTAAATTCCATGATTTATTTTGACAGATCTAACATAAAATGAGAAATCTACCCTTTATGGTAGAAAACCCAAAAAGTGCAAAGGGACCCACTTGATCAATAAGATCAATTATGATCAGACCTTTGGGATGAATTGAATCAATGATATTATAATGGAATCCATTGAGATCATGGACTAAATATGACAAAAACAAAGGGATATGATCTTTGGACCTTATGGAGTAAAAGCCCTAAAATTGATTAAAACCTTGATTAAAAGGAAAAGATCTAAGATCTACTAGTTGCATCATAAGTAAAAGTTTCTAATAATCTTCATCTAACTAGTTTAATTATCTTTAATTTGAGAATATAATGGTAAATTTGATTTATTTTATAAATTAGGAAGCAAGATACTGTAATTCTTAAAATTTAGCATGTTATGTTGTAAATGTTATTAGTTTGTTATTAGGTTGATAGATTTAATTATTTTAGGGCCATGTTAGTTTAAATTTGAAGTTTAAGCATGATTCCATTAGATTAGTAGTAAAATTTCATGTATTTAATAACTTAGGATCCATGTTAGTAAATTAGAGTATAAATGCCCTTAGAATGATATAGATGTACAATTCTCTTATGATTTAAAGTGTATGATTATTTGAATTGTCAAAGTATAGTATAAGCATCTTAATTTTCCTTAAGTTAGTAGATATAATTGTTTAATTAGTGGTTATGTCTCAATATTCATAAATCCCCATAAATCAAATCTAATGAAATATAGAGATTCATAGACAATTAAGATGAGTGAATGACTTAGACTTAATATTAGTAAAGGCAATAATTAGTAGGACAATATAAGGATTATCAAATCCTTGGCCCAAACCCCCATGAATGACATTTACATGTTCATTAATTTAATTAAAATCAATTAGAAAGAGTACCTAGGGTTAAAATGCTCATAGGAACCTTATGAAAGGTTAAGCTAAGGTCACTCTAATGAATGTTGAACATGGTGGTTAAGGGGGCTTTCTAATAGAGCCTCGCTCTTCCCCTACCTTCCATTGACGTTTGTAAGGTCTAAATGCCTCCTTACATGACAGTTGATGTGATGACTTTGTGTTTAACCATTTAGCTAGTAAGCCTTAGCCAATTGGAAATAAAAGGAGCATTCTAGACTTAGGCTGAAATAAGTTATCTTCAACCAGTAAAACATTAACTAGTTGAATAATAATCATAAGAGCATAAAGGTTAGTAAATTATCTAATCCTAATAAAAATTGTAAGTAAGATAAGGATGATCAAACAAGATCCATGGGATCTTGAACTATCAAGAAAAGAAAAAGAAAAAAATACTTCTTGATGATGATAAATATATATATATATTGCTTGCAAATTATATCAAATAGAATAGAAGATCTAAACCCTTGATCAAATATGATTCAAGGAAGAGAATCAAGATCATCCTCCTTAGGGATGATCAAACAATTGAACTTAGATCAAAGAAATATTAGAAGATAGAAGATCTAAGCCCTTGATCTTTATGAACAAGTATAAATTGTTGATCAAAGGATCTATAAAGATTAAGATCAAAGAAAGGAATACACAAGGACTTAGGATAGAAAATACTTAGATCTAAAAGATTAGAAGATCATTCTAACTATCAGATCTATTGATCAATAGGATAGACACTATCTGAGGAAGAAAGATCATTGCAGGACAAATGGTCTAGATCCCTTATATCAAAGGATAAGATTAGACTAAGAACATAGATAGGACTATTTAGATTGTATAAATATTGACAGTATGTATGGATTTACACATTACATAAGTCAGTCAGGATCATGGAAGTTCTAAAGAGATGGATCACTACTTGAAGGTAGGATGATTTTATGAATGCATCTACATGGAATGTACATGTTGAATACATGATCTTATGTCTAGAAATGTTGACAAGTGTAATGTTAATACTTGTATTAAATCCCCTGAAACCATTATGATCCAACCAAACACTTATGAAGTGGGTTAAGTTAGACTTGAGAAAAAGACTCTAAGTGAATATATAACTAGAAGATATTCTAGCCCTGAGTAAATAGATAGATTGTCTGATATGTATGAAACCTATTTTACATACAAGCATGGAGACTTGTGGTTTTGTTTTAAATAGGCATAAGCATGGGGATGCTATACTATGAGAGTTATGAGGGTTTGGTCACCCGCTTCCCAAAATTTGATGATTTGATGATACCTTGCCCTATGAAAGGCTAAAAGTTGGGTGGGGCAATTATGGGAAGGCCACCACTATGAAAGTCCTGTCTCCCCATGTGGGCAATGACATAATATTTTCCACTGTGGTATCAGTGGTAGACAGGACAGTTATCCAAGTGCACTAATATGGATCAGATTGTAGCATGGTAGTCCTTTGATTATTTTGCACTATGATGCATATGAGATAAGCATAGTAAAATGCCTTATGTTTTGGCATGATGAAATGCTAGGTAATTGTATATTACTAGTATTTTCCAAGAAGGAAAATTCCCAGTATAGGACTAGCTAAAGTACTGATTTCTCAGAGTGGAAAGAATTGATCAACTTAGTTGGGAATGTTATTTGATTTCTTTCATAAAATTGATGGATTTATCCATGTACAGTATGTATGTATAAGGATGTACATATATTACAACATAAAGAGTTTGATACATGAGTATGTTTATGAATACGAGATTATGAAGTATTAGAATTATACTATCAAATTATTATGCTTCTTGAATCCCCTACCAAGCGTAGCTTGCTGAGATATTGTAAATGTTTGAATGTTTACAATATCTCAAATACAGAGGAGAGCTAAGAGCGCAAGACTTAAGAAGACTTAGTAGAATAATCATCAGGGTATACCCCTTGAAGACATGTATTTTGTTTTGTATGAGAGTATTGTATTGTAGTGAGAGTTTCATTGTATGGTGAGCTTTGAGTTTTGGATTATGTAATTTTGACAAGTATTGTAATAGAATTGAGTTGTACTGTGAACCACTGGATGGATTCTGGAATTTAATAAAAGTATATTCCTTCAATGGAATTTTATCTTGTACCAAAATTTTACTTAAGTTATGTATGAAGTGATGACTTGGGTTTTTCAAAACAAGTTTTAAAGAAAAGAATTTCAGTTGCTTTGTTTTACGAGAAATTTTCACTACTAAGGGCCCTACCTTTGAAAAATGTATTATAAAATGTGTTACAAAAACTCAGGTCGTTATAGAAAATGTATTCCATTTTAGTGTAAATCCATGTAATGAGTCGTGCATATTCCACTTTACATTCATGTATATTAATTGGTTGTTAATTCTTTAGTTTGATTGATAGGATAGTTTATGATAGTTTCCATGTTTATTTTTTAGCAAGTGTTATATTTGGAAAATTTAAAAGTTTCATGTTTAAAAAGTTTAATTTAGGAAAGTGATTTATTCAGGGCTGGAATATCTTCTAGTTATATATTCTTTTCAAAAAACCCGAATGCCACATTTCACTCACATATACATACACAATTTTGTATACGACATATGTTTCCAAAGAAACTCATTTTATTAAAATTGCAGGATTAATCTAGTGGTTCACATACACAGCCCCTTTATTACATCTTATGTCCAAAATACACAAATTAAAATACAATCTAATCCTTTCCACAATAGTATGGTCTTCGTCTTCCCATGTAGTATCCCTCCATTCTTTTCTTTCTGTATCTAAGATATTGTAAACATTCAAACATTTACAATACCTCAGTAAGCTATGCCTTGTAGGGAATTCAACATATAGAGTTGTATAATTCAAAAGTACAGTATTCATAATCATCATATTCCATATGAATCACATAATTCAATTTCCATGAACCATATCATATATGATCATTCTATCATATAATTTATTATGTAACATCTACTATGATAATTCCAAACCACTCACCACTATATCGTATGTACATATATATACGGTCAAAAACCGTGAAAAATAGCCAATGTCTCAAACATCAATAATCATACTCAGAAATACTGAGTTGATAAATCATCCAGACTTTTGCTGGGAAAATACTCCCTCATTAGGGTAGTATTGGCATCTCACTATGTCATGCATCACAATGCAAAATACTCAAGGACTACCATGTTGTAGTCTGATTCATACTAGCGCACTTGGATAACTGCCCTGTTCACCACTGATACCATGGTAGAAAATATTGTGTCACTGCCTATATGGGGAGATAAGACTTTCACAGTGGGGCCTTTCTATAATTACCCCACCTAACATTTAGCCTCTCTTTGGGCAAGGTATCATAATATCATCAAGTTTCAATAAGCCAGTGGCCCAACCCTCATAACTTTCCTAGCATAGTATCCCCAAGCTTATGCCTATTTAAAACAAAACACTAAGCCTCCATGCTTGTATCTAAAATACTTCTTGTACATCTTAGACGATCTGTCTGCTTATATTATCATCATCATATTCAATATCCTCATACTAAGGATATAATTTCATTTTTAGATTTAGGGATCCTCATTTACAATGAATGATACCCATATTTATATAAGTTTAGGGATTAATCAGTTATTGTAAATGATCCCCATTTCCTTTAATTTGGTATTCATATACCAAATGTTATTAAGTGTAAGGATACTCATTTAATACAAATTATATCCATTATTATTATGTTCTTATCTAAGTTTAGGGGTAATCATAAATGATACCCAGGTATTTATTATGTATTCCTAATAATTTCAACAGTTATCTCTATCTCATATACATGAATTATGATTCAAATGTAACTAAGCATATTATCATTCTTAAGCATTATAATGTCTATGTATAACAACAATTCCATAGACCATAGGTCTTGTATTCTTAAAGTTCCACCTACCTTCATGTAGTGATCCATCCCTTCATATCCTCC
The DNA here is from genome assembly GCA_035236585.1 of Warburgia ugandensis. Classification (NCBI taxonomy): domain Eukaryota; kingdom Viridiplantae; phylum Streptophyta; class Magnoliopsida; order Canellales; family Canellaceae; genus Warburgia; species Warburgia ugandensis. Next base: position 38,724,757 of record CP141136.1, read on the forward strand.
ATGATTGATGTATATAATCTATAAATACCTACATACTGTCATTATTTGTACAATTTTGGATACTCTCCTATCTATATTCCTTATCTAATCTTGTCCTTTGATATAAAGGATCTAAATCTATCTTGTGTTCCTATCTTTCATACACTCTATCTTTCTCAGATAGTGTTTATCCTATTAATCAATAGATCTGATGGCTAGAATGATCTTCTAATCTTTCAGATCTAAGTATTTTCTATCTCTAAGTCTTTGTGTATCCATCTCTTTGATCTTGATCTTTCATAGATCCTTTCATTAACATCTATACTTGTGGCTAAAGATCAAGGGTCTAGATCTTCTATCATATAATTCTTCTTTGATCTAAGTTTAGTTGTTTGATCATCCTTAAGGAGGATGATCTTGGGGCTTTTTCTTAAATCATATTTGATCAAGGGTTTAGATTATCTAATCTAATGATCTAGAGTTGATCTACAACATACATACATGGATACATAATAAAATACAACATTAGGATTCTTATTATTCTTGATCATTCAAAATCCTATGGAAGATAGCTTATTTCATCCTAAGTCTAAACAGCTCCTCTTATTTCCAATTGACTAAGGCTTATTAGTTGAATGGCTGAACATAAAGTGGTTACTTCACTCCTCATGTAAGGAGGCATTTAGACCTCACAAACATCAACGAAAGGTAGGGGAAGAGTGAGGCACTATTAGAAAACCCCCTTAACCACCATGTTCAACATTCACTAAAGTGACCTTAGCTCAACCTTTCATAAGGTTCCTATAAGCATTTTAACCCTAAGTACTCTTTCTAATTGATTTTAATTAAATCCATGACCATTTAAAATGTCATTTATGGGGTTTATTATTCTCCTACTTTGGGTCAAGGATTTGATAATCCTTATATTGTCCTACTAACTATAGCCCTTATTATCACTACATCTATGTCATTCATTCCATGTAAATGTCCTTTAACTCTATTTTTCATTTAATTACACTTTCAACGTAATTTACATAACATATGCATTAAAGCATAAATAAATAAATAAGTAAATCTAACAATTAAATCAGTAAGCAATAAAAGAAATTTACAATTACATTAATAATTCAACTAAACACATTTAACATATCATCATGATCCAATGGTCATCTTTCATTTCTAATCATCTTTCATCCTATTTAGGTTTTTAGATCTTGATCTTTTATTTTTATTAGATATACTCATTTTCTCAAAGTGATCTCATCACTAGATCATTGATATCATCTTATCACATGATTTGATCCTTCTTGATCTAACCGATCAAGAAGATTTTAAGCCATTTTATCAAACTTAAGGGCATAGATCCTAATCTATCCCAAATTATCATCATCAAGCCCATAAATCCATATGATCTTAACTTTATATGATCATCCAATTACATCCACACTTTCCAATCATCCTTGACCAAACTGATCAAGGAGATTACCATTCAATTTTATGGATTTTACTACTTTTAAGGGTCAAGATCTTAAGATCTGGAAAATAAATTACCTCCAACCATTTAATTATTGTAACTATGCATTTAGATCATTATATAAACTTTTTTAAAAGGTTTGATCATGCTTGATTTATCAGAATTACAAGATCCACGCTAACCATTGATTCCATGTTCCAAAATTACAAGATCATTAGTGGATTAGAATTATAAAGTCTGATCATTCCAAATTTCACTAATCATAGGAATTAGTAATACTTTTCTTTATTAATATAATTTTACATGCATCAAAACATGAATTTTCTAAGTTCAGTACCTTATACAAGTAACAAGGGATCTATAGCACCTTTCAGATCTAAAATCGGAGCTAAAGTGAGCTCTTAATTGAAGAAACATGATTTCAGTTCAAATATTGGATGGCTGAGATCATTCCAACAAAAAACAACAAAACAGAGAGCAGCCCACCCTCGTTACCATTATTTATAGGTGATCTGAGAGGGGTGACCGGCTATGGGTGAGACAGTCCAATATGGGTCGTCAAATCACCTAGCCTTGGATCACCCTCCAATCCTTACAATCAAGAGCTAAGATTTCACCTCTAGGGTTTTTGGGTCCTAGGATTCCATCCAATGGCTCAAAATTTACTTCTGAGCTATCAAAGATGGAGATCTCACCATCCATTTCCTGATTCATTGTTTTTGATGGGTCAGTGGCTAGAGGAGATCAGGGATGGTTGAAAATCACCCAGGGGATGCTAGAAATGAAAGGGGGTGAAGTGGTGGCCTACCTTTGCTGGTCCGGTGAAGGGAAATTCACCAAAGGAGAAAAATATGTGAAAGAAAACCTAGTTGCCGATGAAGTATATAGAGATAGATTCCTCCTTCGCTGTTGTTGGAGATGGAGTGAGACCTTGGGGCTATTGTAGATCTCCAAGTATTGAAGAGATCCAATAGTACATGATCATTTTTCACTAGCTAGATTGGCTGAATTAAACTATAAAATCTGCCAAAGACGGTACCTAGTACCGTGTTTGTCTTTTGTTTTGAGTTTCTCAGTGATCCAGGAGGTGGATCATCATGGAAACTTGGGGCTTTTGTAGATCAGCCCTGTCCAACCAGATCCAACAGTGGAGATTAAAAATTAACAGCTAGAATTGGATGGCTAATTCATTGAAGGTTTTTAGGTGGAACCCTAGGTGCAATGGGGACAATGCGTCCCTAGACGCTCCTGATGCATACGTGGGGTTGTCCGCCCCGGTGCATCTGGGGACACGCCCATAGAGAAAGAGAGAAAGAGGGAAAAAGGAGAGGAATTGGGGAAGATGGAGGGGGAGTTTTGAGCTGGGATTTTGAGGCATTGTAGGAGATCTTGTGAAGAACATTAGCAAAATTTTGGAGAAACTTTATGTGGTATTTATAGTTGTTTTTGAAATTTTTTTATGATTACATGTAATTATCATGTTTTAATTCTTTTTTTTATTAAATTGGCATTGGATTCCCACTACCACCTCCTTCTCCACTAGTAGCTGGTAGTGGTTTGACTCATGATGGTGGTCTTCCAGACCGTTGGCCCACCTTGTGGGCCCCACATAGTTGTGAAAAGATCAATTTGCCCTTTTAATTCCAAAAATGGAGAAAAATAGGGTTTATTCCTATGCACTCGAAATTGAGCATACTTAGTGTCGTTTCGATGGTTTTCAGAGTACATTCTAAATTTTGGATGTCATAGGTCTCGATTATGAGTAAAATTACTATTTTATCCTTTTATTCATAAAAATGGAGAAAAATAAGGATTTTTTTCATCCAGAGTCATAATTTGACATACTTATAGTCATTCTAGTCAGTTTTTTCAAGTACATTACAAATATCCAAGTTTTAAGTCTTGATTTTTTTTTTTATAAAAAGGAATTTTCATGGAACTCAAAGTTTCAGTTCCACTTTAAAATTTAAAATTTTAAAATTTTAATAATTCAATTATATTCATAAAAATTGGGGTTATTATACATCATCTCCACTAATACCCCCTAGGAGTACTTAAAAGTTTCAATAACTCTCTCATTAGTGTAATAACTTCCAACCCAGATACTGTCATAGATATATATATATATGTACATGTATATATGTATATATGTATAGATATAGGCACATTCATCAAGGTGCCAATTAGATCAAGTAGAATCCTAAAATACTTACCAATAATCAGAAAAATGTTTTTCACCACTTGGTTTAGGGCCTATGCTTGCCTCCAAGTAATGGTAGTAACTCATCACTACAAATGTGGGGCCATCTCCTCTTTATTTTCAATTTTAGTCTATCTAACTTGTTGTCCTCTAGGATAGTCTCTAAGGAAATACATTGACTCTCCACAGTCAAACCATCTATAAGATTGCTGTTGTAATGGTGACTACTGATGCTAGGTGGTAAACCAACTCTAAGGCATAATTGTCCAAGTACCTGTTCTTCCACTTAATGCACCTTTTGTTCGCATCCCCATATTGCCTGTTCAAATGTCACTGGTTTAATGGCCTTTGTAAATGTATCGATGAAAGCATCTCTTGCCCTTATTGGGCTGACTCAAATTATTCATGTTCGAGTCTTTGCAATCAGTCCGAATTCCAAGAGAATATCTCTGTATAACATAGAGGCCAAATCTACTACCTCTGTCACCAATGTAGGACCCGCTACCATCACTTGATTCCTCAATCCTGGCATCAACATAACATAATCTATATGCAGCCTCCTTACCCATCGTAAAGGAATTAGGGGAAAGTCAAATCAATTGTGCATACCAGTTCAATACTATTGAACCATCTAATTTCTTTGCTTTAAAGTGGTAAACTCTCTTAATATCCCAAGATACTGCCTTGCTAAGACCCTTCTAGATAAAAGTCTCAACAATAGAGGAACACATCCTCTCCAATGACCATCATATAATCCTTATAATTACATTTTCAGTGTCCTCGCTTCCACCATTTCATTTCCTTTGAGTAATATATTATTTCATGGTCATATCAAGTAAATCAGTTACAACCCTATTAATCACACGTCCGATTAACTTAACTTTTAATAATAAGCTTCCACGGTTATACGAAACATAATATAATCCCTACCAGTGTTGGATGTAAATAAATTATAATCAATTTCATCTTACCTCATTCACTTCATCTGTCTTACTTCCTAGTTGATTCATTACAAAATCATCACTATTTAATGATTATTCTTATATAATAGTTACCTTGTCCTCCAGGCAATATGCACTTCAAATCATAATTAAACTTTTGGAGTAATTTATAAGTATTCACTCCTCACTAATGTTTGGCATCTATATTTTGTATGCACAAGAGCTTATAAGTTTTCATCTCACCTTATTCTCATAGCATTATCTTTTCTTCATATCTACTTCAATAAGTATTTCTCTCTCTACTTGATTCACATCATATGATAGATGCCTTAGATTATAAATAAATAACCAATCTTATGAAATAATCCTATATATATATAGTGTGTGTGTGTGTGTGTGTGTGTGTGCTATTCAAATTAATCTTTTCTACAATCCCTTCTACTAACTAGGAGATTGTTTGATATCATTCCCTACTCACTGCTTGATTTACATCACTACTACTAACTATTATTGTAAAATAGTTGTTATATCCTCCAAGTGTTATATGTCTCTAAATCATAAATAAAATCCTCAGAATAATTAATAAGCATTCACTTCTCATTGATAATCAGCTATTAATATTTCTATATATGCAAAAATCATTAGTTTTCACCTTCAATCAAATATTTCCCCCATAGAACATTTAAAATCTTATTCTATCAGACTTTCAATGAATTTTTTATTTTTTTACCATAGCTCGTTATTCAACTCATTCAAGTATCATTTGACTAACATTAAAATTCTTTGAATTTCCCTAAGTTCCCTTTGATTGTTGTCATTCTTGACCTGTTTTCATTATTATCTCACTATTGTCGTACAATACTCATTATGCCTCTTCACATCTTTAAGCATACCATCCAATTTAGGACTTGAATTCTCATAGGGTAGTCCATATGAATGGATCTTCTATCTTATAATAAAGTTCTCATTTGAAATTATCAATTATACTCTCCATTAGATTCTATACTATAAGAATCACACACTTTACCTGACAATGCTTATCCTCCATATAAAAATCAAGGTCTCGTCTTTACTAAATAAAGTCTACCAATCCTCATGGCATCAACAATTTTGTAATCATCAACATCCCTTATATGTGTTATCTCTTTGACTCATAATTAAGAATTTACCTCACTCAATGGAATTTATGAAACTTCTAGATTTATTAGAATGGCTGTGATGGATTAGATCGGGCTTTGGTACTAAACTATGACACCTCAGGTTTTTCACAACAATATAATAACAATTTTATAAAATGTGTCGGGATCCTTATTTTTAAAACTTTGATTTTTAAATCAACCAAAATCATGACTTGAATAAAAAGCATTTGTTTTAAAATCTTGGGAGTCATACAATTACAAAATCATGAATTTAACAATGAAATGATATCCCCATTTCTACCAAAAATTTGACAATCTCTTATCTATTTTGGACCATTGCACATAACACACGTGATACAACAACTGCCTGATAAATAAAATGACATGACATGACACCTAGGAGACTCAATCTCCATGACCATCCATCTTGATCAAATACAATACTTGATAAAAACATATATGCCCATGGTAGATAAGAAAACCAATGATATGACAATATTGCCCAAGATTTGTTCATGCACAGCCATCACATCCAACATAAATACATCTATACATCTAAGTTACAATGTAAATCATACACATATACAGTCCATATCATGTAGAAGGTTTCAAAGCTGAAAGTTACCAATGCCCTAGCTACTCTATCTGTATGTCATACCTATTACTCTTATTGTATCTAAGGAATTACAAACCAAAGTAATGCCTTATCAAGCCATTGCTTGTGTAGGTGACCATATTTAATATCAATTTAAAGAATATATAGTAGGACATATAAAAATCTAAGTTTCTGATAAAGTTCATGGATATGAACATTCATACAAAAAGCTGAATCCTCATATATCAAGAACAAAACGATGCATGAATAATGAGTCAAAATCACTTACAAAAACCAATGAGGATATGGTTTTGTGCATAAATATAAAAATGTAATATCTACATACCACAGCAAGCATAACAATAAACAATACATGCTTATGCAACTGGCAAAGCCAATTTCAATCAACTCCATCATAACAAAGCATGAATGCATATCCTAACTAACAGAGTATGCAAGTCAATCGTGTCCCTTGAGTGTCCGACCACACTCTCATATTTGGTCATGAGTACTCATACCAACCCTCTAGGTTCCTCACTTGTGGGTGCATCTTGGTATAACAATTTAGATATGTTTGTAACTACATGTGCATTCAAAATTAGTGCATGGATTGCTATGTTACAATGGCAACCACTCCAGGGTATAAACCACTGCCACTCACTATCAACACTAAAATGGGAGACTATTGTCCATTGAGGAATGGGAGTTAATCGGACATGGGTGGGGTCCATGTCATTTTGCTAATAATTCAAATCATGATGATTTGGGCTCGCCTATAACCATCAAGCTCCTTTTGTAATTACATCATTATGCATTGTAGAGATATCATGTTTAGATCATACCAATCTTAAGAATTTTATTGATAAATCAAACAATTGAGCACCATTACAAGCAATTCATTCATAGTCTTATATAATTATAGGTAAATCAATAAAATCAAGAGGTTAGAATGATAATCCTACCTTATGTAGGTCCATTTGAAGGACATCCAACTATTCGCATCATTGGATTATCAATCGATTGCCTTCAATGTGCTTGATTAATGATGTCTGTACTAATCCAATGACTTTCTCCACCTGATCAATCATAGATCAAGGAATAAATCAATAACTCTATTCACATAATCTCAAAAACTAATTTGAACAGGATGGATCATCAACTCAATCTGATTCCACACCAAAATCATCGATCGATCTCAACCACTGATCAAGATTGGTTAGATCATTTTACAAAAATCTCAGATCTAGTATACCTCACATGGATCTTGGTCTAAGCATCACAAGGATTGCGATGAGTGGTTCAAATCTTGATGATCTCATCTCTTGGATTCTTGATTTGACATGCATCCAAATTGGATGGTCACATGATCCTTGAACAAAGATCTAACCTAACCATGGTGTACATCATGCTAAAATACCTCAAAGACATAATTTTCATAGTATTTCACTAAGTCATTGACATTGATAGGCAATCGTTGGAGAAGGTGACCGGCGTGATTACCGCTGACAGCCCATTTCTCATCAGATCTAAAACTCCTAAAAAGGGGTTGTAGATCAGGGTGTCACCTTCACTCTCTTAAAGTTTGGTGGCAATCTGATGTCATTTAATGCTAAAAAGTGCAAAATTTCATTGCCAGTCGTTGAATTTCTACTACTCTTTGCCGTCATCTTCAATGGCTAGATTCTCCCTCATCACTTGCTCGATCATGGTGATTCTTAAGGCATTTTGATTGTGAGATCATGGAGAAGAGAATGATTGGTTGGATCACTAATCTAATCTATCATTTTTCTGGGTGGCTCCCTATAAATCAGCTGTCTGAAAACTACATTTTTCTCCCTTTTTCCATGTAGTTGGCAGTGTCCATGCCATTGCCAGTGATTGCCTCTTCCTGTTCCTCTCCCTTCTCTCTTCTCTATTCCTCTCTCTCTCTCTCTCTCTCTCTCTCTCTCTCTCTCTCTCTCTCTCTCTCTCTCTCTCTCTCTCTCTCTCTCTCTCTCTCTCTCTCTCAGTTGGCATCGGGTGACAGTCAATAACTATCACTTTACCAAGGGGGAGGGGGGGGCAGGGGGCATTATCAAAATAGCACCTCTCTTTTTGTTATATATATTACTTAATATTTGGATTTTCATATCTTTTCCATGTGAACTCCAATTTCAGCAAAATTTGTGTCGTTAGAATCGTCTCCTTGAGTACAATCAAATGATGGAGGTTTCAATACTTAATTTGATCTCTATCAAGTTTTTCAACCATAAAACTCCAAAAATATGAAATTTAACTATTTTCTTTTTTATCCTAATTTAAGATTTTTCAAAATTCTCTCAAATTGGGACTTAAAAATTAGGGATGTTACAACTTGAGAGTTTTATTAACATTTGTATCATTAAATCCACATAATCATTTATTTCTTATGATTCCAATAGTACCCACTCTTGATAAAAATACTCTATGCAAAACTTCACCACTTTTTTGTAATGTAACATTTGGATATACACCCCTATGGCTGATTGTGATTTCATACATACCCTTTTAAAACTTTCATCTACCTCTCAAATGGGTATTCCATCATAAGTAAATCGGTCCATAGAGTTTGACCTTAGCAACGAGGTGTATTGTTAAGTGTACCGTGATATTAAAGAAGGATGGTAGAAAGATTGTCTCAAGCACACATAAAGTTGTCACTAAGTGGTCTTGGATTCTTTGTTGTTTTGAAACATCCACCATCTTCTTACACAAAACATTAAAGAAGTAGCAAAATTTTATATTAGATACTCTAACTTTATCTAGTAGCATCAATTGTATTGCTATTGGCAGGAGTTGTTGCATTAATGCATGGCAATCATTCGACTCCATCCCTAATAGTTTCATCTCTTCCATGGAGATAATGTTTCTAAAGTTTGAAGAGTAGTCATCTAGGATTTTGAGCTTATAGAGTTTTACACACTATTCTTATGTCTTCTCTGTTAAGTAAGTGGATGCAACTTGCTCTTTAAACCCATTTTCATATGATCCTTTCAAACCAAGTCCATCATTTGTTTTTTCTAGCATGTCAAGCAAGGTACTAGTCAAGCTTTCATACATGTTCTTCCAATGTGCATGATATCAAGCACATAGTGCACATGTAGGGATGTCTAGTACACAAGTTCAAAGAATATTGACTTCTTCCTCCAATAACTTTTAAAGTTAATGCCACTTATACATTTAGTTTCTTTCTTCTTACCCTATATGACATCAAGGTTTTCAACTTATTTCAATACTTCTCATCTTGTTAACATCTTTGGAGGGGTCCTTGTCTCTATTATCATTAAATTCCCCTATTTAAAATGATATGGATGGTCTCTACACAACCATCTTCGGTGCCCAAGGAATGTCACTTTCCTAATATGTTTAAGTCATATATGCACATGTTTGGTCACTAAGGATAGGACAAGTATTGTATCCTTTCACAGTGTATCTATACAAATTATCATACACAAGAAAGTAGCTTATTATCCACAATAGTATAACCTTCAAGTAAATGACTCTTTCTTGCATGCATCATAAACTTCAGCCCCTACATCCAATAATATCTTTCAATTGTCATCAAGGGAGTTAAGTATACATCAATGTCATTCCCTAGTTGCTTGTGACCCGATATGAACATAGTTAACATCATGAACTTCTCTTCATGCATAGCAATGGTGGGAGGTTGTAATGAACTGTAATAATATGCCAATAACTCTACCTGCTACTTACAGAACCATGAGGATTAATCTTGTCTATAGATATTGCAAAACATAGGTTTCTAAGTTCTTCTCCAAAATTAGGGCATAAGAAATCTATGAGTTTCCATGTTGGGCTATCTACTTAATGATTGTCTAAAGATTGGGCATGTAGTTCTATCCTTGTGCTCTTTTCTGTATAAGATGAAGTCATTAGGACAAGCATGTATCTTCTCATACTTCAACCCTAATGTAGCTAGGGTTTTCTTTGCCTCCCATGTGGATCTCACTAGTTTGTTCTTCTTCGATGCAATTTTACCAACCACTTTCAAGACTTTTGTAAAACCTTGATCTGAAAAAGCAAATCTCTATTTCATGTTGTAAATTTCTAGCAGTACAATGGCTTATCAGCTTCCTCCAATATAGTTTGGAATTGTTCAGGTTCATCTTGGAAGTCTTAGTTTGCATCTCAAAACATCAATGCAGATATACTATTTGTGATACTTCCTACAATATCTTCATATTGACAACTCTAACCCTTAAGGAGGATGCAAGAGGAAGTTCTTTTGCATGCCATATTCAAGGGTAATAGCTTTTATCAACTCCATTGAAGCACAAACTCACATACAATTACCTTTTTCAAGTTTCCACATAATTGAGCATAGACAATGCAAGCAATTATAATCACTATTAGTCCTAAGTGAGAACTCTATGAACTTTTTTGTTCTCTGCTCATATTCTCTTGATGGTCTTGCTATATTCTTCTAAGCATATTTGTCCATTTTTTCAAAAAACTTGAAGCTCATATATGTGTTAAGACTTTTTAGACATAAATGGATTACTGAACTTGGTTGGGAATATTAGTAAACAGTTCGTGTGTGAATTGTAAAATGTTGGAAAAAGATAAATTATAAGAAATTATGGAGATTTTTCAATAAAAATAAAAGATAGTGCAATTAAACATGAAAGTTCCATATATAAGAGGCGAAATTAAGTTTAAGAAAGAAATTTTCTAACCATAATATTCATGCAAATATATGAGACATTAGACTAAACAAGAAATATTCTTTCCAACACTCCAATTGGAATTGGGCAACAACTTACATATGTAATTCTAGTTTGATCATGGTATTTTAATTGATGCTATGCAGAGCAAAAATGCAAGAAGATGAGGTTCATGCTCTGTACGTAGTCTGTCTGATGTGCTACTATATGAAGTTAGTCGGAGATAGAAAATCAAAGATAGTTGTTGGACTTCACCAATGAGAATGTTTCTTAAAGATAGTCATGAAACTGTTTGACTATCTTTAAAATTCAAACTTTTAAAGATGTTTCATCAAACAATCTTCTTAATTTCTTCCTTAAAAAAAAAATGTTCATCCGGCGAAACTAAAGAAGACAGTTATCGTAGAGCTTTCTTCTAAAGTATGATATTTAAAGATGGTTTATTCAAACCATCTTAGATTATTTTTACAAAGATGTTTTGCTAAAAACAATATTCATTTTGTTGTCTTTAAAAGCCCCAGTTTTACTAGTGATGTTTCAATTTCTTTAAAGTGAATTCAAAATGTTCCAACCATAATTTACTTGTATAGAGATGCTCAAACTTTAAGTTATAAATGGTAGACATATTACTAATCCTTGGTTGCACATATCACAATCATAAGTATATGCATATATGTGGTTGAAAATTTATATTTTAGTTATTTATGATATTTATTTTAAGAATTCTAGGGGTAGACTTGAAAGATGTAACTTAAAGCCACGCTATAGGTGCCTCTTTCCATAGCTAAGAATTTTGATATATCATAGGGGGAGAAGGAAGAAAAAGTGGCTACAGACAATTCAAAGCTACATCCTCCTCTTTAGGATTTTAAGAAATAAAGATAAAGAAAATTTTAAATAAGATCATCTAGATCAAGAGCATTTTTTTGTAACTAACATACCTCTCACCTCTCCTACTTTTAGGAGACATTCATTTCATTTTTTACTCTTCTACCATTGAGGAGCCAGGATTGAGTTATTTGAAAAAGAATACAAGAATTAAAGAGAAAATAAATCTAATACTAGAGTTTCCTATTTCATTTGAAATATCTACTATTTTTCTCTATACATACTCATCCATTTCAATTTTCTTCGTTCCAAACAAGTAAATACTCTTCATAACTATACGGAATTTTTTTTAGTTATAGAAGCTTGCTTGGTTACAACTCTTATTTTTTCACTCTCATACATATTTGATCACAATGACAACCACTAGTAAGATTTTTGGATTTGTTTTATTTAGTGTGTGGTTCCTAAAAGAAAAGACAATTCCATGGATATTGATCCTTTGCTACATAAAAGTGGGATTTTCTTTTCTATCAATTTTATAGGCCTCTTTCTCTACCATTTCTATAGAACTCCAACTCTCTTTAGTTTGTTTTTTGTCCTTTGAGATTCCTAATTTTTAATATTTATTTCTCTTTTAATGTGCATCTCTCTCTCTCTCTCTCTCTCTCTCTCTCTCTCTCTCTCTCTCTTGCATGCATTGATCTTCACATGCCATTTTACTAGTCATTAGTAAAATTTGAAAAATAGTTAATCCAATTTGAAACCAAATTGTTTGGTTTTGAACATTGAGGCTAGAATTTGAATGGAATACAAAATCAAATGGAATGGAATGGTTCAAATATGGATATGGTAACATAAAAAAAAAAAAAAAAACCAATTGATAGTCCTCTACATAGTATATTCTATACACTAAACTAAGATCATTACAGTACCCTAAAGCATAAACTAAAAGTAGAAGACTATACAAAATTGCACTAAACTAAAGTATAAACAAATCTCATAAGCTAAAAGATGCATCAATTCCACTCATGCAAACCCTTGTTGATAAAGATAAGTAAGGGAGGAGGGTGGGGACTTTGTAGGTGCACATAACTCTGTTGGGTCCCACCACCACAGACATCTCTTCTTGGTTTGTAAGTGGTGCTATTTTTCTATAAAATTTATAGTGACTATGGTAGTTCATCCTATTTTAGTCTGTTTAGAGTGATCATTATGTTCCCAAGAGGGGGGCAATGAATTTGTCCCTAAAATAAACTTAAGGAATATTTTACTTAGAAACCCTAGTTGAAATAAGGTTAGAAAATTCAAGTGTTAGGGCTTAGAAAGAAAACAAACTTCACACAAGAATTTTATAAAACATTTAGAAGATGGAAACTATAAGTTAAAAAGATTAAGAACTTCTGTATATAAGAGTTATATGCATTTCAACAAACACTTGGTGAATGCATATGAAAATTATTAAAACTCAAGCAAAAGTATGAGGCAATCAAATTAAGAACAATTCAAGAATCATAATATAGAATGCAATTTTAAAAAAAACAAGGATTTATAGAGGTTCAATTAGCCCAATAGTGGAACCTACTTTATCTCTCTCGACCATATGCATTCCTTGAGTCTATTAAGGTTATGTCCATTTTGGGTTTCCACTAATCCTTGTAAGCTTTTACTCCCCGAGTTGATATGATACTTGTACACTCAAAATTTGAGTACTCACAATAACTCCATCTTAATTACAATAAAATCCCTTAGTGAAAAAAAGGCTCTAGTTAAATATGAACAAAGAAGATGAAAAGAAAATCTCCTCTTAGTAGATATGACACAATTCAACAAGAATAAGAGAAGATATAAATTATAATGGATTGGAAGATTTGGCTTGTAGAACTTGAAGGCAAAAAAGAGCTTGCATGTAGATGACCTTCATGATTCACATTTTTCACATGAATCCTCTCCATTTTCTTCTGGTTATGCTTGAAACATTTAAATATGATTGTTGGAGATTTTCTTCATCGATTGGATGATGATATAGTTGTTGAAAATTTTAAGCTTTGATTGGTTCCTCAAAGAGCTATTGAAAATATTCTCCTCATGATTGGATGATCAATTAGCTTTAGAAGACCTCTAATTTTTTATTAGAAAAGAAAATAGCTATTAAAGAGACTTTCATTTCAATGGATGAGAAATCCGATTGGTGGATAGTTTAAAAATAAAAAATGATGTCAAATGTTAGAGCATATATGCAAAACACTCTAAAATTTTAAAACCCAAATCTAAAGAATCATCACAATAGTACATTCTTTTAAAGGTTAAACTTTCAATCCAATTTCCCCAAAAGATAATTTTCTGGTGAGGGTCAACCTTTTCTACTCAACATAACATTTTGTAGAAGATCACCTATACTACAAAGGTTGACCTTTTGCCCGAAAAATACATTTATGCATTAAAAATTGCAACAACGGTCAATCTTTCTTAGTAAGGTTGACCATTGGTAGAATGGTGAATTTTCTAGGCACATGAAAAACTCCATCCTTCCAACAGCCATATGGTCATATCTATTTTGAGTAATCTTTGGTGTGTTGGAAATTTTTTTCAGTGCTCTACATAAAGAACCTCAGAAAGCTTCAAGAAATAAAATGAAATAATTGAAAATTCTTGAAATCTTCAAAGTAACAATAAAACACTTGAATTCCCTTGAACGTTTGGGAAGGCATAAGATTTCTCATGACATACTTATTCATAAATACTTGCACACTAAATTAAATATGTTAGATTATAATACAAAGGCTTTGTTATCATCAAAATTACAAAGGAATTAAATAAACAATATCTCTCTTTTTTATGATGACAAAACCTTGAAAAGAAAGTTAAAAAAAGATTAACAATAATGTAAATGGACTTTATTTTGAACCAAAGTATGCAAAGATACAAATAAAATAAATAAATAATGATGTACTTCCTTTAAAATAGTGACTCTTCCTTGAAGTATGCTAGTAAACAATATAAACCAAAGAGAAAGAAACCTTTCATTCATTGAGAGATTGAGAGAGAAATCAAATAGGTTCTCTTAAAAAGAATGATGCATGTTCTCATTCAAATCAAATAAATAGATAAATGCTTTAAAAACATGCTTGAATGCTCTAATAAGAACAAGCATGAACAATTAACACAGAGCAAAGATGCTCTCATAAATCTCATAAAAGATGTTCATTCAATAATGCACAAGAGATATAAGTAAGAAGAAATGGAAGAGGCACCTTTGTCTGATCAAAACAAAGTTATTTGACAAATGAAGATTTCTCCAAAGACGCAAAGATCTAACAATAATCATATTTCAAAGATAAAAATTAAGATACATGTGTCAAGTAAAAAAATCAACATACTAATCATTCTAGCAAAATAAAAGCAGAATTGTCTTTCAAGAAAAAATAACTCATGTTTAATAAAATAGAATAATTTAAGGCATGGCCTCATTTAATAGTCAGCATTCGATAAGCAACTTCTTGAGTTCCATACTCTATAGGGCTTTGCTTCTTGTAGTTGTAGTCTTTTGAATGGTTGCTTTATCAGTTCATTTTATTTAGATAAATATATAAATAAAAAATATTAGTATAAAGCCTTTATTTATTATTTATTACTCAATGTTTTGGCTTTTTCTTTACCAGTTAAAGCAAAGTCATTGCTTGTCCTTTGAATCTTAAATATGGAAGTGAATGATGTCCCAGGTGTAATCCAATCTGAAAGAGTTGATTCTCTAATCAAAGCAAGAAGACGACAACCACTTGAATAATATGAGATATTGAGCATAAGACTAAAAAAGAAACTAAGCTACCAACCTTCCAAACTAGTACTAGTGAAACTCTTCTATTTTTTAAAAAGTCAATGAAAGGATATCTCCAATCGTCAAATTGCAACCTTGTCAATAGTTATTCGAACTGGATGTCAATTGAATTCTACAAGGGCTTCATAAGTGTCTAAAGGTGCTAGGATTCCCTCTCAAAGACTATGTGATATTTAAGGGTTTACTGTTAGACAGTGTCATGGAAGCTACTAACCATTCTATAAAGCCTTCATTAAGATCTTTATTAGCATTCACTAATCAAATCTTTGTTAAGGCTCATAGTACTATCCCTCTTATCATCCTTCAAGAGTGGTCCCTAGGAAATGAAGAAAAAAATATTGGAAATGATTCTTCGCCAACCCAATCAACTAGAAGAGATCATCTATGAATCATTTTAACATGAATAAAGACCAAGATAATGAACAAATGGTGCCTGAGGTGTATGCACATTTCAAACATCTAGTCTTTTCAAATAAGGTTCTCCTCCTCCTTCTAGAATATCTTCTTTAAAATCATTTCATCCATGTATTAATTCAAACTAGAAATTCTTATTCAATCATGTAAATTATGATACTAATTGAAGATAATTCCACCATAAGACTAGGGAAATCCTCCTTAGGTAGACTAGTAGGAGATATGATCTTGGGGAAAGGAGAGATCTTGACTCTTCTTCTCATCTTCTCTAGAGGATGATACTATTCTACTCTACCAATTGGGATTTAAACTAGAAAGCAAGAAATTTAGATAGCAAAAAACAAAACCACTATAGAAAGTAAGTAACTATTCTAAAATTCTATTTTCTATGTGATAATATCCTCATATGTAATAAAACAAGATATAATATAAAAGAGAGGAAAGAAATTATACTTAACTAATGTAGGAAAAAAGGGTTTTATGAAGACTAGAAAACTAGATACTACTCTAAATAAAGTCCAATAGTATACAAGAGAGAGAGTCCTCGAAAAAGAAATCTTGGAGTGAAATTCTCTTAGGTAATGCTTTAAGCAAAATAGTTACTCTTCCAATCTCCTCCATGCTTTTTTAAGAGTGAAACATTCTTACAATGAGAATTACTTGCTTGGCTCTTAAGAAGTCATCCCTTTTTATAAGGCTTCAAGGGATACCTCCAACTAATTGGATTACATGATCTTATTTTTTTACACTAGTACAAGGTCATGTGACTATGTGGCTATGGAAACAACTAGAGCCTTCTATCATCTTCTGGAAGAGGACATGTGGCTATGGGTCTTCAGGTTTCATGGTCATAGCACCTTGAGTGGTCATGGGGCTGCCTTTAGATTGTTCAAGAACAATACACATTTTATTGTTGTCTAATGGCAGAGAAAGGATCATGCAATGAAATGCCTCTTTTTCCCTTGTTCTTTGTTTTTTTAATCTTTTCATTTGCAGTGCCTTTTGCTTGGGTTTTCTTAAAGCTCATACATGATGGTCAAAGTGGGGTTGAAATTGGACATCTGTAAGAAACCATTCTAACTACAATATGCCCCATTGATCCCCAAAATCCTAACAAAATATGGGGAGAAATACTAACCCCCACTCAAATAGTTTTATTTAAAAAGTAACAAAATAAAAAAAAAGAAACATTCTTTGTGCAATAATATATAAACACCATACCTGTCAAACTCTTTTGGAATACTGTTAACCCCTTCTCTCATGTGGGGCTACATTACAATTAGATATGGTTCCTTTAGAATAATTTTAGATTCTCTAATGTGGGCTACATCTCCTTCAATGGAGCTAGTTAAGCTTGCAAATTTCTTCAACTTTCCTTCAAAGGGGGATGGGAGTTAAAACTTTGTGATTTCCCATCCTTTCCAATGTTCCCTTATTTTAAGAGGAAAGGAAGGTTGAAATCCTAAAAGCACTTGCAATTCAATTGGTTTGGACAAATAATTCAAGCAAAAAGAGATTTTTACATACATTTAAAAAAAAATTGAGGACTACTTATGTACAAATAGAGATGTAGGGGCTACTTATAAACTTTTATAAGTTATAATGCTTAAAAGTAAACTAGAATACAATGGGCTCACATATATTTCTAGCTGCTCATATTTCTCCATCCATTCAATATATGCCTACTACCAATATATTTGGGAATTTTATAATTGATTGTTTATAAAATATTATTTTCAATAGCTAAAGCTATTTTGGAAACTAGTTTGTCTTTAGCTACATTCATAAGCTTTTCCTTCCTACAATTTGGAAATTCATTTTCCCTCCAAGTGTTTTAAAGTAAAAAGGTACCTGGAAATTTAGACCCACATTGAAGTGTGAAAGGATTTCCAGTTACTTTGCACATGAAGGCATCTTCTCACAAGAGAGACGGATCTAAAAATATATTTATTATTTAATTAGTCTTGTATTATTATTTTAATAAAAAACATTTTGATCACATGTTTCTTTCTTGATTTATTTCATCATTGTTGCATCTTTTCACGCATGCTTAGTTAACCATTAATGCAGCTTTGCAAGGGTTTGACTATTTTGAGTGCCTTCTGTGACACCCCGAGTTTTTCATGAAAATTTTTGCATTTATTTCAAAAGATGGCATGTCTCTAAATTTTACAATACAAAAACAGTGGAAGATTTCTCTTTGAAATTCATTTTCCCAAAAACACGGATGTCACCTTTAAGCTCACACTATACATATATATATATATATATATAGTTTTCTAAAAGATAGACATGCATTTCTTAAAACAGGACCCATCCAATGGTTCACTTGTACAACCCCTATAACATTATATTAAATGTCCAATATCACAATTCAAATGAATAACTATGCAATGCAAAACAGAACTTAAATAGAAGCATTTCTTTCAAAATTTGGGGAGTCATAGAACCACAAAATTACGAATTTAACGGTGAAATGAAATGACATTTCTACCAAAAATCTAATAGAGTTTCCTCTGTATTTTGGACCATTGCACATGACCAGTGCAATACAAAACCACCTGATAAACAATATATAAGACATATCATGTGGGAGACTCAGTCTCCACACCCATCCACAACCACATGGTATTTTCAATAAAATATACTCCAACAATGGATAAGAAAATATAGTCACACCAAAACACCAGGGTCCCTCCATACATCCATCACATCCAACATGAATTCATATTTCTACATCTAGGTCACCTTGCAATTTTAATTAAAGTACAGTCCATACTCAAAACCCAAAGTGAGGTCTTAAACAAACCATGTCATCTCTAATCATGCTCAATGCATGACTGGAAAGCTACCATCACTTTTACTTGCTTTATTAGTGCATCAACTTGGAGTCACTTTTCGTATCTGAGGCATTGCAAATAAAGCAATGCCTCAGCAACCTATGCTTGTGTTGGTGATTTACATTCAATTTACCGAAATGATATAAAATCACATGTTACAACATCATGGAAATTCAAGCGAGAAGAACATATATCCACGAAACATCATAATCCACAAAGAACAGTACATGAAGTTCATGATATAAGCAAAGCGATATCAAACCTGGGCATCAAGACAAGCATAACATGAGAAAATATGTAAATACATGTATGTCAAATCAATGAAAATTAGTATCCATAAACATAATGAAGGGATGTCAAAGCCAACAAAACATCAGATACGGTCTAGCACTATGAGTGTCCCGAATACACTCATGGCAACGTGGGGCCAACTCTCAGTACATTTTTGCTTTCACCCTCCCACTCTTTCACCCACAACGGGGAACTCAGGGACTCATAAAAAGACATGTTTCAATTCTGCTTTCACCCTTACAGGCACTCATGGAAAGATGCATTTCACTCCTGCTTTCACTCTTTCACCCACACAGGGCACTCAGGCACTCAGAAGAGGGGGATGCATCCCATCATAAGCTCAATAATCTCAATTGACAGGGCTTAGAAACTCCCGCATGTCAAAAATCTCAATAGTCAAGTCGTGTAACTGAAATACACCAAAAATAGTGCATAAAACACGCACAAGGGAAATAGCAAGCATATCGGCAATACATGCTGAAAATGATCTCATGCAACATGGTAGGGTATAGAACCTATGCCTCAAAGTTTCAAATACTATGTCATGATTTAAGAAAGCATCTAAAATCAAGAATGTAATCACCTACCTTGATAACACAATATGCCAATCAGGCGCGTAAGCTATATCAAGTCATATGCCTTGACGTACCTCTCACATCATAAGTCATCATCGATTGTTAATCCTCTCATTTTCATCATGACCCCTAAAATTTCTATTTCATTTAGTGAATCACATGTATCTTTATGATCATGTATTGATCTAATAGTTAGATTACTCTCTAATCAGAACATCCCAAGGCACCTGTTCAGATCGACTGTCAAGATCATTTTTCTTAGCAATTCAGTGAGATCTTCCCTTTTAATCCCCTAGATCATTTCATGTTTGATGTATACAACCATGGTCTAAGGCCTGATCAGCCTGATCTAAGTCATCTAATAGTATTTAGTGGTTTAACTATTTAAAAGGTACTCCAAACTAGGTTTTTATCATAAATCTAGGTCTGTGTCATTGAGATGATCACAACGCCTCCTTCAAATTGTGATTTGGACCTCTGTAGCTCATAGAATCACATTTTTTGTGAATGGATGGTCAGAAAAACCCAAAATCAAGAAAAAGAGATCACCACACGTGCTGCGCGTGTGCTCGCATACTATCCGTGTGCTCGTGCGTACAACCTGCGTGCATTGCATGAGTGTCATGTGTGTGGTGCTCCACATGGCACACGCACATGTCGCACTATGCGTCACATGTGTGGTGCGCACATGTTGCATCGTGCATTGCGTCTAGTCATGCCGCCTGGCTCGTTGTTGTTGTGTTGCGTGTCACACTGCACTCATGTCGCGTGCCTCGCTGCGTGTCGTGCGAGTGTCGTTCGTGAGCTTGCCACCTGATGTCGCCCATCCGACTGTTGCCACTTGCCATTGCCAGGGATGGTGACTGGACTGGTCCGTCGTCGCTGGAGACAACTGCCGAAATCCAGTTGCCGGCGACCCCAACTGCCCAATTTCTTACAATTTTTACACCAGTTTGTCCAATTTTTCACATACATTTCATTTTCAAACTCCATTTCAACTATTTCCTTCGTTATCCTCTATTTTTACATGATTTTTACCACGTTCCTAAAAATCCTCATCTTACTATTTTCTTAGTTTTTCGGCGTTCCTAGCCATCCGATCACCATGAAATTTCATGGGTTTGTTCTTTGCATCATCGTGCACAAGATGAACGGTTTAGATCCTCATCTGACACTGTTTCATTGACTTATTTCAAGGAAATCAGTAATGCCTAAAATTTACCAGAAAATGGCAAGTCCACGCAGTTTTCCATCGAAAAAAGCTGACTAATCTTTGCAAAAAAAAGGGGATGATCCTACCTTGGTTTAGTTAGTTGGAGAGGGGCAAGATTCGTCATGTGCAGCAGTGTAGTTGCCGGTGATGGTTGCCGCTGAAGATGGCCGTCACCGGTGGCTCGCACAACTAGATGTGTCATGAGACTGAGAGGGGAACGTGTACCCCCCAGCCCCCCCTCTTAAATGTGAATTTTTTTATTTTTTTTATTTATATGATTATTAGCATTTAATGCTGGTAATAATCACCTACTAACATGGACGGTTGTGCTGATTTTGTGGGCCCCACTTGTGAAATGATGGTTTTGCCCCTCTAAATAATTTCAATTAAATACAAAAATTAAAATAATTCATCATTTTTACTTTGATCTCCAATTTTAGCATTTTTAGTGACGTTAGATTCCCTTTTTGGAGCACATCTCACATATTGAGGTTTTAACTCGAGATTCTATCTCCAAATTTCTCAAATTCTCAAATTTTCAAAATTCATAAAATTAATTATTCTAGAATTTAAAATAGAGAATGTTACATCCTACCCACCTTATAGAAAATTTCGTCCTCAAAATTCTTTTCATGTCATTCCTTAACAATTCTAGAACATCCTCATATGGTATCATAAGACCCACAGATAGTATCATCATTTCAGACTCAATGTCAATAAACAATTTTGTATCATGTTATCTCCTCAGATGACAGGTCATACATATAGACCAATGTATGTTTCAAACCGTCCTGAATCCGACACTTATATTGTGGTTAGCACACATAATGACCACATATAATGCAATTTACATTAATAATACTCTCATTCAAGAGTTAACGATTTCTTTACATCTTTAGCATAAATAATTCACCATGTCAGCAAAATCGAAGTGCCACAACTCACATATAGGCAATTCCATGTCAAATCCATTCTAGCGCATACTACCTCATCATTAGGTAGTGTGTACTCATCAATCCATATCACATCAACTCTTGAATGGGCAATACATGCCAATCAAAATCAGCTCATATCTGCTCATTAACACGCAATCATATTCTAATCCAAATTAGTGCATACTAGCTTAGTAAGAGGCAATCACATGCCAATCAAAATCAGAGCATGCTAGTTCAGTAACAGGCAATCACATGCCAATCAAAATCAGAGCATACCAGCTCAGTAATAGGCAATCACATGCCAATAAAAAATCCAGTCCACAACACAATCATACTGTGAGTACTTAGAAGCCTACCACCTAGAAGCCTGCTGGTGCCTAGCACACCCGCCCTCATCAGCGGCCCTCTTAGGCCGCCCTCATTGACTACTCACAAGTATAAGCCAAAATTTTGAGTTGATTACACATAAGAAAATGCTCTCATGCTAAACATACTTTACTATTACACATCTCACCTGCACAAGAAATTAAGCTCATATGCGTAATATTAGTATCCCTATCACTGCTATCTTGGAGAATTCAATAACCCAACTATAATAGTTCACCAGACTAAGGAGACTATCAACCTTAGTCATTAGTTTAACTAGTCCCAAGTTATCACAATCCCTATAAACCGTATTTCTATCAATAGAGGTATCACGGTCAAGAAAATTCATCCTCTTTGAGCATAATTCCTACTCACATACATTTATAGCAAAAGATGAGTCCTCTAGATACTCAAAATAATGCACAAGGACTTCTTATACTCATCAAAATCATGGAATACACAAAAGCATTATCCACTACATAGTCATGACTCATCCCAGTAACTTCCAAAAATTCTGCCCATCATATCCATACATACATCAGTGTACTAATTTCATCAATTTATATGTTCCAGGGCTTAGAGCAATCATAATAAGTTCTAAAAATTGTCTTAAAGACATTTTAGTTACAATCATCAATTGGTGATAACTAGACCTCAAATCAATATTCACTAATACTATGCACAATTCAAGGCTGATCATAAAGATCATCAATATATGATAAGGAATGTCAATTCTCCACCGTGGAGCTATTAAACAATCAGCAATCCGTACTTAGTAAGAAGAATCTATCTTTCCTCTCACAAAGAGGATTAATGCATCCCATGATGACCCACTAGGTATGATAATCTCTTGTCAAATACTACCATAGTTGGAACCCTTTCGGCTCAGCTGGGGCCATCCTGTATGACACATATCTAATGCCAAATTAGTATAGAAAATCAATCTTTCATGGTGTAAAACCCTGAAACCTTTTTGAAAAAATCGTGAATCTTCACACACCCTCTATGTGCTCAAGTTATAGCCATTCTCTATCGTCCACAATCACAAAATCAAGAGAACTCGGTACATCAGATGAGTACTATATTGCCTTCAAGGCAAGGTTAATGCAAATCTCAGTGATGCCCTTTCCTTACTTAGAAGTGAGATCAATAGTTATTTGGAATATCGAAAGTACCTTTCTTCTCAATGCAATTAATTATCCTCCAACAATGGAATTCATCCCAAGGATGATATCATAATCCCTCAAATCGAGGATAATAAAGTCAGTATTCCACCAATACTAGTTAGAGGTACCTACAAGCTTCAATAACTTGCCACTCAATGTCATAACCTCCCACCCAAGGATCACTAAATACATATAAGGCACATTCACCAGGGTGCCAACACTCCACAACATGGGTAACTAGATCTTAAGTCAAGGAGGATCTTGGTATGTCAATCAATAATCAAGAAGGTGCCTTCCATAACTTAAGTTGAGGTTTTGTACTTTCATCTAGTAATGACAATACTCATTATTACGAATGTGGGGCCATTTCTGCCCTGTCTCCGGTGCTAGTCAATCTGACTCACTGTCCACTAGAGCAGTCTCTAAAGGAATGTCTTAACTCTCCATAGTCAAACATTTAAAGGGTTGCCATTGTGATGGCGGTTACTGATGCCATTACCACTGCTTCGGTGGTCCATTAAGTCTAGGATGTAGTTGTCTAGGTGTCTGTCCTTACCACGAGTACACATTATGTCTGTCTTCCGTATCCGAGCACCGCCTATCAAATGTCATTGTCTCAATGGCCTCTACAGTCATGTCAATGAAAGGTCTCTTGCCCTTACGAGGCTGATTTGAACTACCCATGTCTGAGTTTCTGCGATCAGTCTTGACCTAAAAGAATTCCTCTTACATAGAGGTTATGTCTGCAACCTCACAACCAATGTAGAATGCAACACAATTATCTGATTCCTCAATATAGTTGTCAACATATGGCAATCTATCGATGGTCTCCTTCTTCATGGTGAAGGAGTTAGGGCAAGTCTTCAACTAAGTATACTGGTTCAGTATTGTTGAACCGTCTAATTCTTCTCTTCAAGTGGCAAACTCCCTTAGTTTTCAAAAATACTAATTATCATAGGCCTTCCCAAAGGTCTTCTAGATAAATGTCTCAACGATAGAGGAACACATCTTCTCAAATTACCATCCTTAAAATCCTCATAATTATATTTTTGGTGTCCCCACTTCCACTATTTCACTTTCTTGAACTAATGAATTATTTCATGTTCATATCAATCAAAATCATGTACAAGATTTATTTCACACCCAAAGAAATTTACCTTTATAATACTTCCTTAATCATCAGAAACCACACTATCATCCCTGTCAGCATTGGATGTAAATCAATCATAATTAATTTCATCTTACCTCATTCACTTCGTATGTTTTTCTTTCTAGTTGATTTATTACAAAATCATTTCTATTCAAGAACTCTTCTCACAACTTAGTCATCATGTCCTCCAGGTAACATGTACTTCAAATCATAATTAGAACCCCAAAAAATTTTTGTAAGTATTCACTCCCCACTAATGTTTGATATCAATATTTTTGTGAATGCAAGAACTCATTAGTTTTTACCTCACCTTATTCTCATAGCAATATTCATTCTTCACATTAACTTCAATAATTATCTCTCTCCACTTAATTCACATCATTACTACTAACTATTATCAAAAGGGGTTGTTATCTCCTTCAAGTGGTATGTCTCCAATCATAATTGAAAAACCTCAGAACGATTTATAAGCATTTACTTTTCATTAATCACTAGCTTTGAACACCTCTTTATACAATAAACTCACTAGTTTTTGTCTCAAAATCATATATTTCATCCATAGGGCACTAGGATCTTATTTCATAAATTTGTAATGATTTTCCCTATGTTACAATTTATTTGTCAATAGATCTGCTTCAAGTCTAAACCGATACTACACTCCTCTCAACTATTTCAAGTTCTCAATAGTTGTAACCATTTCTAATCCTTCATCATTTTCATCATACTATTGTCATTACAAAAATTGTTAGTCTTTTTCCAACAGTTACACGCATAATCCAAATTAGAAACTTGGCTATCAAAGCAATCCAATTGAATACATCTTCTATCATATATTAAAGTTCTCACTAAGAGAAATTACCTTAAAATATTTATTCTAATTCATGATTCTAAGAATCATGCACTTCCCATAAAAGTGTACCAACATGTTTTCATACAATGTCTTAAAGTCACAATTTCTCTAAGAAAGTCTGCCAATCTTCATGGCATCATCTATTTCACAATCATCAACATCCTTCACATGAGTTATCCCTATAACTCATTTTTAGGAGACCACCTCACTTCATGGACTATATGTGACCTTTGAATTTGTTGGAGTAGCTGTGATGGAGTAGACTTGGGCTCTAATACCAAACTATGACACCTTGAGTTTTCTACACAATATAATAACAATTTATATATATGAAAAAAAAAACACAATCGGGATCCCTGTTTTAAAACTTTGATTTTTAAAATGACCAAAACAGAACTTAAATGGAAGCATTTCTTTCAAAAATTCGAGGAGTCATACAACCACAAAACAATGAATTTAACAGTGAAATGAAATGCCATTTCTACTAAAAATTTGACAGAGTTTTCTCTATATTTTAGACCATTGCACATGACCAGTGCAATACGAAACCACCTGATAAACAATATATAAGACATATCATATGGGAGACTCAATCTCCATACCCATCCACAACCAAATGCTATTTTTAATAAAATATACTCCAACAATGGATAAAAAAATATAGTCACTACAAAACACCCAAGGTCCTTACATACAACCACCACATCCAACATGAATTCATATTTCTACATCTAGGCCACCTTGAAATTTTCATTAAAGTATAGTCCATACTCAAAACCCAAAGTGAGGTCTTGAACAAACCTTGTCATCTCTGAACATCCTCAGTGCTTCACTAGAAAGCTGCCGTCACTTTTACCTACTCTATCAGTTCGTCAACCTAGAGTCACTTTTCGTATCTAAATCATTACAAATAACGCAATGCCTCAGCAAGCTATGCTTGTGTAGGTGATTTACATTCATTTTACTGAAATGATATAAAATCACATGTTGCAAGATATCAAGATCATGGAAATTCCCACAAGAAGAACATATATGCATGAAACATCATAATCCACAAAGAATAGTACATGAAGTCCATGATATAAGTAAAGCGATATCAAACCTGGGCATCAAGACATGCATAACATGAGAAAATATGTAAATACATGTATGTCAAATAAATGAAAATTGGTATCCATAGAACATCAGGAATGCATGTCAAAGCCAACAAAACATTGGATACGAGCCAACCCTATGAGTGTCTCAAATACACTCATGGCAACATGAGGCCAACTCTCAATACTTTTTGCTTTCACCTTTCACCCACAATGGGGCACTCATGAAAAGACATGTTTCAATTCTTCTTTCACACTTTCATCCTTATGGGCACTCAGGCACTCACGGAAAGATGCATTCCAGTTCCACTTTCACCCACATGGGGCACTCAGGCACTCACGGTAGGGTGATGCATCCCATCACAAGCTCAATAGTCTCAATCAACAAGGCATAGAAACTCCCATGTGTCAAAAATCTCAATAGTCAAGTCGTGTAATTGAAATGCATAAAAAACAGTGCATAAAACACACACAAGGGAAGTAGCAAGCATATTGACAATACATGTTAAAATGATCTCATGCTACATGATAGGGCATAAAACTTATGCCTCAAAGTTTCAAATACTATGTCATGATTTAAGAAACCATGTAAAATTAAGAATGTAATCACCTACCATGATAACTCAGTACTCCAATCAAATGCGTAAGCTATATCAAGCCATACGCCCTAACGTACCTGTCACATCATAAGTCATCATCAATTGTTAATCCTCTCAGTTTCATCATGACCCCTAAAATTTCTATTTTTTTTAGTGAATCACATGTATCTTTATGATCACATATCGATCTAACGGTCAGATCACTCTCTAATCAGCACATCCTAAGGCACCTGTTCAGATCGACCGTCAAGATCATTTTTTTTTGCAATTCAGTGAGATCTGCCCTTCTAATCCCCTAGATCATTTCATGTTTGATGTATACAACCAAGGTCTAAGTCCTGATCATACAATGATCGGCCTGATCTAAGTCATGTAATAGTATTTGGTGGTTTAACTATTTAAAAGGTACTCCAAACTAGGTTTTTATCATAAATCTACGTTTGTATCGTTGAGACGATCACAAAGCCTCTTTCGAATTGTGATTTGGACCTCTGTAGCTCCTAGAATCACATTTTTTGTGAATGGACGGTAAAAAAAACCCAAAATCAAGAAAAAGAGATCACCGCATGTGCTGCGCGTGTGCTCGCGTACCGTCCGCGTGTGCGCATACAACCTTGTGTGTGTGGCGTCCCGCATGGCATGCGCACATCACATAGTGTCGCACACACACGTCTCACCGCGTGTCGCGTGCGTGGTGCACTGCATGTCCAACTACGCATCACATGCATGGTGCACTACATGGCTTGTGCATGTTGCTCATTGTGCCGCATGTCAAAGTGTGGTGCACTGTTGTTGTGCCGTGTGTCGCACTGTGATCGCGCTGCATGCCCTGCCGCATGTCACGCAAGTGTCTCGTGTCATGCGAGTGTAGTGCGTGTGCTCGCCGCCTAACGTCGTCCCTCCGACTATTGCCGCTCGTTGTTGCCGAGGATAGTGACTGGACTGGTCTGCCATCTTCGAAGATGACCGCTAGAATTCGGTCACCAGCGAACCCAGGTGCCCCATCTCTTGGTATTTTTACACCAGTTTGTCCAGTTTTTCATGTACATTTCATTTTCAAACTCCATTTCAACAATTTCCCTCGTTATATGCCATTTTTACACAATTTTTACCACGTTCCTAAAAATCCTCATCCTACTATTTTCTTGGTTTCTCAGCATCTCTGGCCATCCGATCACCATGAAATTTCATGGGTTTGTTCTTTGCATCATGCACAAGATGAACAGCTCAGATCCTCGTCTAACACCGTTTCATCGACTTATTTCAAGGAGATCAATAATGCCTAAAACTTACCTGAAAATGACAAGTCCACGCCGTTTTCATAAAAAGGTGACTAATCTTTGCAAAAAGAGAGGGGAAAAGAGAGGACGATCCTACCTTTGTTCGGTTAGTCGGAGGGGGGAAAGATTCGTCGTGTGCGGTGGTGCAGTTGCCAATGATGGTTGTCGCCAGAGATG
Organism: Warburgia ugandensis; assembly: GCA_035236585.1. Classification (NCBI taxonomy): domain Eukaryota; kingdom Viridiplantae; phylum Streptophyta; class Magnoliopsida; order Canellales; family Canellaceae; genus Warburgia; species Warburgia ugandensis. The sequence continues at coordinate 38,753,401 of CP141136.1, forward strand.
GCTGTCACTGGTGGCTTGCACAATTAGATGTGTTGCGAGAATGAGAGGGGAAGGTGCATTCAAGGCCACCCCCCTTAAATGCAATTTTTTTTTTTTTTATGTATTTTATATTATTACCAGCATTTAATGCTAGTAATCATCACCTGCTAACATGGATGGTTGTGCTGATTTTGTGGGCCCCACTTGTGAAATGATGATTCTACCCCTCTAAATAATTTTAATTAAATATGAAAATTAAAATAATTTGCCAGTTTTACTCCAATCTCTGATTTTAGCATTTTTAGTGGTGTTGGATTCCCTTTTTCGAGCACATCTCACATATTGAGGTTTTAACTCGAGATTCTATATCCAAATTTTCTCAAATCCTCAAGTTTTCAAAATTCATAAAATTAATTATTCTAGAATTTAAAATAGCAAATGTTACGCATCTAATTTACATTCCCAAACTATACTAGGTTTCAAAATCATTCCCCTTATCATGTGGGGTTCATAATCATCCAACCTCTATTGGTATATCAATACAATCCTCATGACCCTCACTATACGGGGTCCACAATCCTCCAGTCATTGCTAGAAAAAATAATATAAGGCATATCATCATGCCATATCATATAAGGCATCTCATACTGCCATCATATCAGCACCTTAGTGCATAAAATATAAGGACTACTATCCTGCTATCTAATCTGTACTAGCGCGCTCAGATAACTACTTTCAACTCAATAGATACCAAGTGTGGAAAATCCTCTACATCATGTCTATATGGGTAGACAGATCGTCACAGTGGTGGCCTTCCCATATTACCCCACCTGACATTTTGCCTCTCTTTGGACACGGTATCATCATATATATCACATTTCAGAGAGTGGGTGGCCAAACCCTACTACTCTCCTAGCATAGCATCCCCAGGCCTATGCTTGTCTAAAACAAAACTCTCGGGCCATCATGCTCGGATGTAAAATAATCATAATAGTAGGCAATTCGCTTGTTCATATTTTTCATAACAAGAATAACATCCTCACGTATTTGGTGATAACCCACCAAGGATGTATCCTATAAACCTAGACTCATACATCATCAATACTGACATGGCACCCATGTACCATAAACATAATTTCACAATTCACATACATGATGTGCAAGTCATAAGCATAAATTATAACATGCAATTCTTTTAATTAACATTATTTCATCATTTCAATTTAAAGCATGTCGAATATCAATCATACCATTTTAGTTTCATAGCATCTATAATTAGAAATAAGATCATGTATAGAACATGCATCTTATTATTTAAACATGCTGTCTTTAATTTCTACCTCCCTTGTGTGACACATTCATCGGATTCCATTAGATTTAATCGCCCTCTTCTTCATGATCCACCATGCACTTCAATATTATTTAGGTAATTCAATTGAGTTAGAATGCACACAACTGCTATAACAACAAAAAGAACAAAACATGTTTTAGAATAGCAACTTGCCTTATTCCCTCTTTTGCAAGCTTTATGGCAATACGAATGGCTTTATGCTGACAACCATTAGTGAATCTGTCAAAGAACTGGTGTCCAAGTAAATTAATTGTGACGACCTGGGTTTTTTATGATGCAAATTTAAAAGAAAGGCGAGATCTCTTCCTTTAGAAATACGAAATGCATGAAATTCTTTTGGTTTTGGAAAGCAATCTTTCAAATAAAACCCCAAGTTTCAAAATACATTTTCAAATCATATAGGCATGGCATAGTTTTAAATTGACTCTATTCCCAAGAAAGTGTTAGTCACAGCCTTAGCTACAGAGAGTAACTACAATCAAGTATCATTCACTGAAAGATAAGGTAGGGGTTTACTTACTGGCACTTAGTTTGGACGTTCTCTATCACGGGTCTGTCACCGTATTTCCTATCCTTAAGTGTTTACTTTGTGTCTGAAAAATGTTGAGGATTGGGTGAGTATATACTATACTCAGTAGGAGTTCATCACTACTAGTTTTACAATGCATGCTATGTTTAAAATCATATGCTCTTTAAAACATGTGCATGTTTGAACACTCATGTTCAATATCGATATTAAAAACCATTGTCGAATTGTAATACTGACGACTTAAAGAATCGCATAATCCAAGTTGAAAGTATCGTATATATCATAATGATATGCATCAGATGCTAAACTAAATCCAACTCATGGATATATGGTATGGTCACCCATCCTTATGTCATGCCATATGCAATGCAAGTAAATCCTCAAAAACATAGGGCCCACTATCCCCATGACCTCCTCGCCGTGTGGTCCCTGGATACTTGGGGACACTCGGCCATAGCCTCCACAGGGCATATGACACCTCGTTGGGTCCCTCACAATTTCCTGGCCCTCACAACTGCCTACACAGCGTCTTTTGGGCACTCCAATGTCTTTTGGTAACCCTCAAGGACATGCAATTTTTCAAAACTCAATAACCACAAATCATGCAATTTATGCAATCTTTTGCAAAACATGTCTATGCATAATGTATTTATCATATGCATGCTGAATTCATTTATAAAATTAAGTCATGCTAAACAAATCATATAACTTATACTTAAAACATGCATTCTCAAAACAATCATGGGCTCTTTTTAAAAGTCTACTAGCGATAGAGTACCTACCTGGTTTGGTCATGCTAGCCCCCTTGTCCTCATACGCTCCTGCTCATAGTTTAGGGGAACAAGGTTAGCTTGGCCTATTTCTATAGGTTTTAGAATGGTTGATCTCACTACTTAGGCATTAAGGGTTCATTCCCATGCCTATGGGTCTCCTAAGGTCCTAACTGGGCCTTGGTATCATCAGGTTTACAAAGGTTTAGTGGCCCCATGCCACTATCATAGTTTAAGGGTCATGCCCACTTTAGATAGGTCCTCGATTAGGTATTTTATGTTCTAGGTGTTCATGTCATCGATACGGACAAAACGCCTTTTGCGGCACCTCAATCGGAGCCTTAGAACCCAAGTTATGGGCATTTTACTCTCAAGTGTACATATAAGGCCCATATGAGTGGAAGCGCAGGACACTAACATGTCCCGTTTCAGCGGCATGCACCCCAGAGGGCGCGTCTGCAGATGCCTTGGGCTTCCGCCTATCATTCTGAATTGTGGGTACGTCCACAGACACGCCCGTCGGGTTTCCTCAATGCACAAGACGCGTTTTGGTTTGACAGAGACCTGGGCATCCTAAGGACACCCTAGTTCAACCCTGTCGAACTATTACACCCTAGGGACCGTCCCTGGTTCCTTTGTGGCTCCCTAGAGCCCCGTTTTACATGGGTTTTCATGCAAAAATTTGGGGAAACTCATCCTAAGACTAAGGGGGAGATGGGTTTGGAGGGGTTTTGGGCATACCTGGTTCGTGGCTAGGTTTTTTCCACATTTTCTCCTCTTACTTGCCTCTCCATGATGGGTTTTTCCCAAGATTTTGGGCCACCATTGGAGGCGCCCAAGAGCTCTATTTATAGAGCTCGAAGAGGGTTCTGGAGGGGGTTCTTACCGCCATAGAATGGCGGTGGAGAAACCTCTAGAATGGCGGTGGTTTCTCCCCTGCACACCACCGTTCTAGAAACCTCCAGGAGGTTTGGGAAGAAGAGGGGTGCTCGTATCAAAATGGGTCCCTGTTTTTCTTAGGCCAAATTCGTTTTAAATTATACTTTTGCCCTTAAACTTCAAAGGGCCATAACTTGCTCATTTTAACTCTGTTTTGAGTGATCTTAGTCTTGTTGGATTCCTTTTTCCGAGATGCACCTAAGGCTACTACTCTTAGGACCAAATTTCTGAGTACAGTCAAGGTGAATAGTGAAATGACCAAAATACCCTTATCTCCAAAAAGTGAACTTTTCATTACTAACTTGGGATTTCAATGTCACAAAATTGGAGTCATTACATTCTTACCCCCTTAGAGGAATTTCTCCCCCAAAATTCTGACTCCAATTCCCAAGTCTCTTCCTCCATGTGCGCATTTCTCCACAAAACTTTGACTAAGTGTATGTCCTTGTTCTGCAACTTCTTACTCTTATGATCCAGAATCTCAACTGGTCTCATCTCTAGCTTGAGATCATCCGTTAACTCTATGGGTACCAGGTTGATGACATAAGCAGGGTCAAGCATGTACCTCCTTAGCATAGATATATGGAATATGTTATGCACTTCAGATAGCTGAGGGGGTAGTGCGATCTTGTAGGCCACTTTTCCCACTTTCTCCAAGATTTCAAAAGGTCCTATGTAATGCGGACTAAGCTTGCCTTTGATACTGAACCGCATAACTCCTTTAGTGGGAGATATCTTCAGGAAAACGTGCTCTCCTATGTCGAATTCTAGTGGTCTCCTCCTTTGATCAGCATAGCTCTTTTGCCGGCTTTGAGCTGTGAGGAGGCGTCTCCTTATGAGTTTGACCTTCTCGGTGCATTGCTCAACCAGCTCAGACTGGAGCACCCTAGACTCTCCAGCTTCACTCCAACTCGTGGGTGATCGACAGGGTCTCCCATAGAGCGCCTCGTACGGAGCCATGTCAATGCTCAACTGAAAGCTGTTGTTGTACGCGAACTCTACTAACAGTAGGTTTTCATCCCAGCTCTACTTCCAATCGAGGGCACAAGTTCGCAACATATCTTTAACTATCTGGATCGTGCGCTCTGTGTAATGCCCGAGCCACTATTTTTAAAGAAAATTGAACATTCTATAGGAAATAAACTGAGTTAAATGTTTCACTTTATTTAAAATAGTAAATGAAGGAATTTGTGAGGGAATTAGTACCATTATATTTTACTCAAAAAATGGAATCCAACGCCTCAAAAATCACCCAAAACAGAGTTCGTATGAAGAAGTTACGGCCGTTTAAAGATAGGGGTATTTCTGAAATTTAAACAAAAAACGTTTAAAATGAGAAAGGACGAAAAACGCAGGGGGCCATTTTTATAACGGCACCCCTGTCGTCTTCAACCTCTAGACCCTCCCAGAAACCCTCAATCCTGATTTTTCTAGAGGGATCTGCCACCGCCAATGGCGGCACCGCCATTGAGGGGCACCGCCATAGCTGGTTTATAAAAGCCCCATCTCCCCTCTCCAAAAACCCAAGTTTTTTGGCGTTTTTCTAGCCTTTTGAGACTGGGGTTTCTGGCAAGATCGGAAACCCGTCTCCTCTGCATTTTTCGGCAACGGCCAGGCCAAAGTAAGCCCGGCCATGCCATTCCCGTCTCCCCATTTCTTCTCTCTTCTCTTTTCCGGTCTAGGCAATGGGGTTTCCACCTTGTGCGAGTTTTTTCGGCGAGTAGGAAGGTCCAGCGTGAAATGGGCACTCCCCAGGCTGCCCAGGTAAGACGTCCTTACCTCCCTTCTCTTGGTTCTACCCCTTTCAGGCTAGATCCAGGCTGGATCTAGCATTCTCAGAAGTTTTCCAACTGGATTTCTTGGCCGAAAAATGTCCCAAAACGGCTCAGACAACCCTGCACGAGCCAGACGTCCCAAGGACGCCAAGCACCACGTGCACCTGGGACTAGGTCCCTGGGACGGGTTCCAGGTGTACGACAGTGCGTACATTGTCCCAGGTGCAGCCTTCAGGTGCGCACGCGACATGGGGCACGGGTCCTGGCTCGACCAGGGTGCACGGGGTGCCGTGGGAGCTGAGATGCGCCACACTACAAGTTGCGTCTATGCGATGATGCGCGTCATAGCGCCTCGCTTAGGCATGCTTGTGCAAGTGCGAACACTGTCCCAGGTGCGGCCTTCGAGTACGTGCGCGACATGGGGCACGAGTCCTAGCTCGACCAGGATGCACGGGGTGCCCTCGGAGCTGAGACGTGCCATGCTATAAGGTGCGTCTGTGTGACGATGCATGTCATAGCACGTCACTTGAGCATGCATGTGCGTGTGCAAAACGCGGTCTCTGGCACGGCCTTTAGGCGCACACGCACGTGAGGCGGTTGCGGTTCAACCAGGATGCACGGGTGTCCTGAGAACCGGGACATGCGGACCTAATGAGACTTTAAAATTAGGATCATAGGACCATTCATAGAATTTAACTATTGAATAAGTAGGTCCATATTATAGGAGCTAGCCTGGCAATGAATTAGGCAAGGACCCTTGACCCTAAATAGCAGATTTAGCGGTCTAATGTCTAAATAGATTAAAATTAATAAGGACTCCTTGTACCCAGGAGTTTATAAATGAGACCCAGGGACGGGTTAAGTGCTAAAGGACGTGACTCCAAGAGACTTTGAGGTAGGTGCTCTATCGCTACTAGATTCTTTTAAAAGAACTATGATTGTTTTGCAAATACATGTTTTAAGTATATGACTTGTTTAGCATGATTTAATTCAGAATGCATGTGATAAATGCTTTATGCATAGACATGTTTTGTAAATGATTGTATATACATTATGCATATATATGTTTTGTAAACTATTGCATACATTGCATGACTTGTGAGCATTAAGTTCTTGCAAAAATTGCATGTCATTGAGGGTTACCAAAAGACGCTGGAGTGCCGAGGGCCAAGCAGTTGTGAGTGAACGGAAGAGGACAGGTTTTGAAAAAAAGAGAGGTTTTCGCTTATTTGATCGGATTATGATTTGGGCTGATAAGCTCGTGGGCACTATGCCGAGAGGTTTGGGTTGGCCTCCAGCCTCTACCACTATTAGGTGGATGGGTACCACGCCCAAAAAGGGCATGTCCCTACGTCGACTGCATATGGTACAGGGGGCTACCACTGGTGTCACAGCACTAGGTTGATGTGTCATATGCCCCGTGGAGGCTATGACGCTGTGTCCTTAGGTACTCGGGGACCACACGGCGGCGAGGTCGTGGGCATAGTTTCAATCCTATGGTTTGATGATTTATTCGCATTGCATATGGCATGATATGAGGTTGGTCGACCATACCATACTAGAGATCCATGAGTTGGATTCAATGAAGCATCTTATCCATATCATAATGTTATGATATATATGTATATGATACTTTTGATTTTGGATTATGTGATCCTTTAAATCGTTAATATTTCAGTTTGACAATGGATTTTTATATCGTTATTGAACTTGAGTATTCAGACATGCACATGTTTTGGAAAGAGCATATGATTTTAAAACATTGCATGCATTATAAACCTAGCAGTGATAGACTCCTACTGAGTATAGTATATACTCACCCTATCCTTAACATTTTTCACGATAGTTCCACTCACAAATAGACGACGCCTCAGGAGATATTAGTGCTACGAGCAAGTGAATTAAAAAGGAGACAATTATACATGTAAGTAAACTCTCAACCCTTTGGACATGTATTTATTTACAGTTGGGCTATGTGTTGTGAGTGGATAGACCTGAGGGAAAACATTTATGATTTCTGAAGTTTTTCAAAAACTACTTTGAGTATTGTGAAAGCAAATGACACTCGGGTTTTTCGAAATGAGTTTAAAACCAAAGATTTTCTACTGCATTGCATGATTTTTATAAAATGGTTTTCAAATAGGGATGCATCCCGCCTTAGGAATTAGATCTTGCATTTAAAAAATGCATGGGAAAACCCGAGTCGTGACAGTTGGTATCAGAGCCCAGGTTTTATCCTTTCACAGCTAGTCTAGCATGTCCAAGGGTCATAGACAATAGAGAAAATCAAGTAGAAGAAGAAAAAATTGAAGTAGTAGAGATGACTACTTCTATTTGAAGATTACAATATTAATGCTCAAGGCATTTCACCATAAACACATAGGTGAAAAAGGAGATAGTCCTAACAAATACTTAGATATTGGATTGCTTGAATCCTATCAAAATCATAGGAAATAAGAATTGTTATGCAGTGGTGCAAAGATGAAATCTCATATAAGGATCATATTATGATGAGAATGAATAAATGAAGATGATTAATGGACCTGTTTGTAGATAGTGTTGACCTGCAATAAAGTAATCTCATCAAAGGTGAGAAAATTGAAGAACCTAGGTGGCTATCTTTCCATCATAAAGAGTATCAGAATATGAGTACACTATCACAAAGGGATATGATATGAGTATGATAAGGGATTTAAAAGATAGACTTTGAGATGATTTTGATGATAATCTAAGAGGGATGAGAATGCAAGATGATATTAGGAAATAACAGTGACTCGAACTAGGTCACAAAGGTATGGATCTTGAAGGACTTGGCTCAATTTTGGATACTATTCAGGAGAGTAAAATGCTATTGAAAAATAATTACCTAAGAATTATGGAGCAAATCAGAAGAGGTATACAAGTGACAGATTATGTGAATAAGAGGAACATAACATGAATATGATAAGGAAATGAATTCGACCGAGTTATCAAAATATTTTTGATGATAATATTGGGGATGATAGATCTATGATAATAGATTGATCCTAACATGAACTTGTAAGAAAAGTATAGCATGACCAAAACGTCAATACCATTATTAAGACATTGTATGAATTTTATTGAGGTTATAGGCAATTGAGGATTTCAATGATCTTAAGACGGTTTAGAATTTCTGAGAAGCATTCAGTTTCTGATGAAGTATCAATTATATGCAACAAAGCATATGGAGACATTGATCTAGGTAGACCAAATGTGGATGTTGAAGAAAAGAGAGAAAGAGATAGAGATGTAACTATAAGTATTCGATGAATATTGAATAATCAAAAGAAGAAGATCATGACTCTATGAAGATACATACAATTCTAACATCTTGAATCCTATAGGAAGGAAGATCAAACAAATGCAAAGGAATAATACTAGGTGAGTTGATGATCTTATTGTAAAAGAGCATTAAAGAGAGGAAGCATATGGGGTTTAAGACTTTGAGTAGAGTATCAAATTTCAAGAGATTATGTGACAAGAAATTTTCAAAGAAAAGTGGCGACCAATTAGAAGTTAAACTTCTACAAATGGTTTGATATCAATTAGATTCTTATCAGATCCATCAGCTTATGAGGAACACCAATGGATATAGTCCATAAAAAGAAAAATTTGGTGATATCCTACCTTGCCACTACTTAAGTGAATAAAAAGGAATTAAGCAGGGACAGTAACTTGTCCATTTAGCAATAGGGTACCATCAAGGATCAAATTGAGATCTTACTATCATAGATTGGAAGAGCAATATCTTAAGACCATTATTTAGTTGAAGTTATATACTCAGAGGGATGTTATAAGTCTTTAGACTTGAGTTTTCCTTGAAAAGAAAAGTACTTGTTAGACTAAGTCAATTGAGGGTATGAGGTCAATTGAGGAGGACAGTAACGACTGAGATAAGAGAAAAAATGAGAAGTAATCTAAACCAATGTGAAGGATTTTTTAGACCTTAATGGCTACCATGACAAGGTGAAGAAATTACTTTGAGTCTGAAAAATACTGCTGACTTGAATTGAAAAGGAAGGCAAATAAGTATTGATCACTTTAGAGACCCTTGAGCTTATGACAAAGATATATCTGAAAAGAGATCAATAGGTAATCAAATAAAGTCTTTCTATATGTCTACAAAAATGTTCCATGCTTACCTGAGTGTTTTTCAAATTTTATGATTTAATGGCTTTAGCATAACTTGATGAAGTAGTTATTGAATGAGAACAGCTATTATAAGCTAAGTATGAGGAGGCACTTGAAGGATAAAATTTAAGGAATTGAGAAAATCACTACTTATACCTCCTGACAAAACAGACTACATGGTTGACGATAAAGCCTTGATACAAGATTGAACAACATATTGATATAGGGAATGGAAGGAGAAAGTTAAGGTGGCCAGCACATTATAAGGTAAGATTCGATGTTACGTGGCCTTTAGACAAAAAGATAGTTGTTATGTGCATATACCAAGTATGAAAAATCAATTGAAGGAATTTTCTAAGGACTAACCCTACTAGATTAAGTATAGAACTTTTGGATTGCATGGTTATGAAGAAAACCATCAAGCAAAGAAAGGACAAAGAGGATGATGACAAAGGATTCAACCATGACCTAGTAAGGGTACTCGGTTATGAATAAGAGACTTTTTGTTTCACATAAATGGGAACATTATTGAAAATCCTAATGACAAATTGATGTGAATGGTGAGACAGGCTTCTAGACGAGAACATGTGACCCATGATAATGAATCGACCATTAACATTTGACATGAGAAAAGCATTTAATGAATTCGATTGGATATAGAGTTAGGACATTTTACTTTTAGTATATGATAAGGTCCTCAATGGAAGATGCTACTAATTGGCTTTCATGATTTTATTTTGAATATAATTGTGGTCGAGGAATCAAGTCATTCAAAGTTAATGAAGGGTTTGGCTGTAGAGCACATAATACCATAATTGCTAGTGGAGCATCTTGGGGACAAAGGTAAAAGATAAGAAGCAAAGTTAGACACAATAGAATGACATATAACCAACCATTAGAAGGAGATGTGGATGATGAAGAGATCACTAGATGAAAGACAAGAAGAAAAAGGATTATCCTATGATATTCAAAATAAAATAGGAGAAACAAGATCATACGATCTCAAAGAAGTATGGAGTAATTTATACATGAATATAGAGGCATGATCCTACAAGGAGACTATCCTATACACGATGAGAAAAGTATGGGCATCTAAGGATTTTGAGATGGATGAATTATAGCTAGAAACCATTATGGTTAAACTAGCACATATAAGAGTGTGCATCAAAGCACGCAACGAAAGCGGCCCTTATATGTAAGGCCTTGTAGAAGGAACAATAAAAATGGTAAATTGAGGTTGAGCCTAGATTTGATTCCTAAGAGGAGAATGCATTCACCAAGAAGTTATCTAAGAAACAAAATACCTTGAAGATGATAATTTATGGAATTTTGAGGACGAAATTCTTTTAAGGGGGTAATAATGTAATGCCCGAGCCACTATTTTTAATGAAAATTGAACATTATATAAGAAATAAACTGAGTTAAATGTTTCACTTTATTTAAAATAGTAAACGAAGGAATTTGTGAGGGAACTTAGTACCATTAGATTCTACTTGAAAAATGGAATCCAACTCCTCAAAAATCACCCAAAACGGAGTTCGTATGAAGAAGTTACGGCCGTTTAACGATAGGGGTATTTCTGGAATTTAAACATAAAACTTTTAAAACGAAAAAGGACGAAAAAAGCAGGGGCCGTTTTGATAACGGCACCCCCTATCGTCTTCAACCTCTAGACCCTCCAGAAACCCTCGATCCCTATTTTTCTAGAGGGATTTGCCACCGTCAATGGCAGCACCGCCATTGAGGGGCATTGCCATAGCTGGTCTATAAAAGCCCCATCTCCCCTCTCCAAAAACCCAAGTTTTTTGGCGTTTTTCCAGCCGTTTGAGACTGGGGTTTCTGGCAAGATCGGAAACCCGTCTCCTCTGCATTTTCCAGCAATGGCCAAGCCAAAGTAAGCCCAGCCATGCCATTCCCGTCTCCCCATTTCTTCTCTCTTCTCTTTTCCGGTCTAGGCAATGGGGTTTCCACCTTGTGCGAGTTTTTCCAGCGAGCAGGAAGGTCCAGCGTGAAATGGGCACTCCCCAGGCTGCCCAGGTAAGACGTCCTTACCTCCCTTCTCTTGGTTCTTCGCCCTTTCAGGCTAGATCCAGGCTGGATCTAGCGTTCTCAGACGTTTTCCAGCCGGATTTCCTGGTTGGAAAACATCCCAAAATGGCTCAGACAACCCTGCACAAGCCAGGCGTCCCAAGGACGCCAAGCACCATGTGCACCTAGGACTGGGTCCCTGGGATGGGTTCCAGGTGTACGATAGTGTGTACATTGTCCTAGGTGTGGCCTTCAGGTGCGCAGGCGACATGGGGCACAGGTTCTGGCTCGACCACGGTGCACGGGGTGCCCTGGGAGCTGAGACGCACCACACTACAAGGTGCATCCATGCGATGATGGGCGTCATAGTGCGTCGCTTAGGCATGCTTGTGCACGTGCGAACACTGTGCCAGGTGCGGCCTTCGAGTACGTGCGGGACATGGGCATGGGTCCTAGCTTGACCAGGATGCACGGGGTGCCCTGGGAGCTGAGACCCGCCATGCTACAAGGTGCGTCTGCATGATGGTGCACGTCATAGCACGTCACTTGAGCATGCATGTGCGTGTGCAAAATGCGGTCTCTGGCATAGCCTTTAAGCGCACATGCAAGTGAGGCGGTCGCGGTTCAACCATGATGCACATGTGTCCTAGGAACTGGGACACGCGAACCTAATGAGACTTTAAAATTAGGATCATAAGACCATTCATAGAATTTAACTATTGAATAAGTAGGTCCATATTATAGGAGCTAGCCTGGCAATGAATTAGGCAAGGACCCTTGACCCTAAACAGCAGATTTAGAGTCAATGTCTAAATAGATTAAAATTAATAAGGACTCCTTGTACCCAGGAGTTTATAAATGAAACCCAGGGACGGGTTGAATGCTAAAGGACGCGACTCCAGGAGACTTTGAGGTAGGTGCTCTATCGCTACTAGATTCTTTTAAAAGAACTATGATTGTTTTACAAATGCATGTTTTAAGTATATGACTTGTTTAGCATGATTTAATTCAGCATGCATGTGATAAATGCTTTATGCATAGACATGTTTTGTAAATGATTGTATATACATTATGCATATATATGTTTTGAAAACTATTGCATCCATTGCATGATTTGTGAGTATTAAGTTCTTGCAAAAATTGCATGTCCTTGAGGGTTACCAAAAGACGCTAGAGTGCTGAGGGCCAGGCAGTTGTAAGGAACTCGAAGAGGATAGGTTTTGAAAAAAAGAGAGGTTTTTGCTTATTTGATGGAATTATGATTTGGGCTGATAAGCTTGTGAGCACTATGCCAAGAGGTTTGGGTTGGCCTCCAGCCTCTACCACTATTAGGTGGATGGGTACCACGCCCAAAAAGGGCATGTCCCTACGTCGACTGCATATGGTACAAGGGCCTACCACTGGTGTCACGACACTAGGTTGATGCATCATATGCCCCGTGGAGGCTATGACGCTGTGTCCTTAGGTACCCGGGGACCACATGGCACCGAGGTCGTGGGCATAGTTTGGACCCTATGGTTTGATGATTTATTCGCATTGCATATGGCATGATATGAGGTTGGTCGACCATACCATACTAGAGATCCATGAGTTGGATTCAATGAAGCATCTTATACATATCATAATGTTATGATATATATGTATATGATACTTTTTATTTTGGATTATGTGATCCTTTAAATCGTTAATATTTCAGTTTGACAATGGATTTTTATATCGATATTGAACTTGAGTATTCAGACATGCACATGTTTTGGAAAGAGCATATGATTTTAAAACATCGCATGCATTATAAAACTAGTAGTGATAGACTCCTACTGAGTATAGTATATACTCACCCTATCCTTAACATTTTTCAGGATAATTCCACTCACAAATAGACGATGCCCTAGGAGATATTAGTGCTACGAGCAAGTGAATTAAAAAGGAGACAATTGTACATGTAAATAAACTCTTAACCCTTTGGACATGTATTTATTTACAGTTGGGCTATGTGTTGTGACTGGATAGACCTGGGGGAAAACATTTATGATTTCTGAAGTTTTTCAAAAACTACTTTGAGTATTGTGAAAGCAAATGACACTTGGGGTTTTCGAAATGAGTTTAAAACCAAAGATTTTTGGCTGCATGGCATGGTTTTTATAAAATGGCTTTCAAATAGGGATGCATCCTGCATTAGGAATTAGATCTTACATTTAAAAAATGCATGGGAAAACCCGGGTCGTGACACTCTGACTGTCCATTGGTCTGTGGATGGAAGGCTGTGTTAAAGTTCAAGGAAGATCCTAAGGATTTTTGGACTGACTTCCAGAGTTGTGAAGTGAAGTGGCTATCCCTATATGAAGTGATACTAAGGGGTATGCCATGTAAACTCACTATCTCTTTGATGTATAGTTGAGATAGGCTGTCAGTGGATTGGGTATGACGTATAGGAAGGAAATGGGCTATCTTAGTCAATCTATCAACAATTACCCAGATCATGTCATGACCCTTAGAGGTCTTGGGTAACCCTACGATGAAGTCCATGGTAATATGGTCCCATTTCCATTCGGGTAACTCAAAGGGTTGTAACAATCCTGCAGGTCTTTGATGTTCAGCCTTTACTTGTTGACATGTTAGACACTTTGCCACAAATTCTCCTATGTCTCTTTTCATACCTTCCCACCAATATTGTCTCTTTAAGTCTTGATACATCTTAGTTCCTCCCGGGTGTATAGTATACTTAGACCGATGAGCCTCTTTTAAGATTTCTTGTCCTAATTCTTCATTAGTCGGTACCACTAATCTTCCTTGCATGTAAACGCTACCATCTTCCCCTTTAGTAAACCCTGGTTTTCCTATGAAAGCTTGTATATCCGGATCTCCTTTCTGTTCTTGCTTAACCTTTTCATTAACAGCTGACTTTATTGTTAGTCCTGCCATAATGATCATGCGCTTACTTATGTCTGGTTTCCATGTTATTACTTCTTGTAATAGCTTCCATCTCTTAGTCAATAAACTTGCACACATCCCTTAGGTTTTTCTACTTAATGCATCAGCTACCACCTTAGCTTTTCTAGGGTGATAATGAATGGAGAAGTCATAGTCTTTTAAGTATTCCATCCATCTTCTTTGTCACATGTTTAAGTCTTATTGGGAAAAGATATATTTAAGACTCTTATGATCTGTAAAAACTTCAAACTTTTCCCCATATAAATAATGTCTCCAAATTCGCAAGGCAAAGACTATGGCCGCTAATTCCAAGTCATGGGTCGGCTAATTGACTTCATGCTTCTTGAGTTGCCAAGAAGCATAAGCAATTACCTTCCCGTGTTGCATAAGTACGTAGCCTAGTCCCTGTTGTGAGGCATTGCTGTATATCTCAAATTTTCCACTTCCTGAAGGTAAGGTAAGAATAGGTGCTATAGTTAACCTTCTCTTTAGTTCTTGGATGCTTTCCTCACATTTATCAGTCCATTCAAATCTTGTGCCTTTCCTGGTTAGCTTAGTTAGAGGTAAAGCAATTCGTGAAAAACCCTCGATGAATCTCCTTAATATCCGGCAAGTCCTAAGAAGCTTCTTATTTTTGTGACTATCTTAGGTCTTTCCCATTTCTGTACTGATTCAACCTTAGCGGGGTCGACTGCTATGTCATCTTGAGAAATAATGTGTCCTAAGAAATTAACCTTTTCTAGCCAAAACTCACACTTACTAAATTTTGCATATAACTTGTGTGCTCGTAGGGTGCTTAATGTTATCCTTAGGTGTTTCTTATGGTCTTCAAGAGTTTCTGAATATATTAAGATATCATCCATAAACACTATGATGAATTTATCTAAGTACTCCTTGAACACCCTATTTATGAGGTCCATAAACGCGGCTGGAGCATTAGTTAAACCAAAGGACATCTCTTTGAATTCATAATGGTTGTATCAAGTCCTAAAGGCTGTCTTGGGGATATCTTCTTCTCTAACTCGAAGTTGATGGTACCCGGATCGTAGATCAATTTTAGAAAAGACTCTGGCTGACTGAAATTGATCAAAAAGATCATCAATTCGAGGAAGGGGATACTTATTCTTAATGGTGACCCTATTTAGCATTCGATAGTCTACGCACAATCTCATGGAGCCATCCTTTTTCTTAACAAAAAGGACTGGAGCTCCCCATGGAGATATGCTAGGTCGTATGAACCCTTTGTCAAGTAGTTCTTGTAACTGGGTCTTCAATTCTTTTAGTTCTGTAGGAGCCATTTGGTAAGGAACTTTGGAAATGGGGGAAGTACTGGGTATAAGGTCAATGATAAACTCAATTTCTCTTGGCGGGGGTAGACCTAGTAAATCCTCAGGGAATACGTCAGGAAATTCTCAGACTACCTCGACATCCTCTAGCTTTAGTCGAGGACTCTCGACAGATTCAATCTTGGCCAAGAAGAAGGGGCATCCCTGAGCAATGTGCTTAACTGCTTTCATGGCAGAAATAATACACGCTCCACAATAATCCTTTCTTCCTTAGAGGGTGAAAGTGTTTCCATTAAGTAGGGTAAAAGTGTACGTTTATGGTGGCAATCAACAAAGGCTTGATGAAAGGCTAGCCAGTCCATACCTAGGATGATGTCGAAGTCATTCATATATAAGTGAATAAGATTGGCATGTAGCAAATGATCTTTGACCAAAACGGGGACATCCTGGAGATAAGAATAGGTGGGAAGTGCCTGGCCTATAGGAGTCATGACTTCTAGAGTGAAGTCTAGGTCCTGTGGTATAATGTCCAAGGTTAATGCAAACTCCCGGGATATGAAAGAATGAGTGGAGCTTGTATCGAATAGAACTTTAGTAGGTGTATCATAGATAGAAAGAATACCTTCAACTACTACATTTGAAGCCTGGGCTTGACTGGAAGTGAGGGCAAAGACACATCCTTGGCTCCTTGGAACTTAATCTTCTTTACGCTCTTCAACTTTGCTTTTAGGACAATTACTAGCAAAATGTCCTAATTCTCCACAACTATAGCAAGTGATGTTGAAAGTGGGACATGGTTTGCTTGAATGATTCCTGTTACACCTAGGGCATGTCTTCCAGTCTGGCCTTTTTCCTTTGTTTTCAAACGGCTTTTTGAAAGGTGGCCTAGGTCCTGGTGATTGAAATGGTCTCTTTCCTTTATTTCTCATGGTGTTGATATTCTTAGTTTCCTTCATCACCTGATTCCTTTGATAATCTTTTTAGTATAGGGAGGCCATCCCTACGGCTTTGGCTACGGTGGAAGGTTGGACACCTAGAACTCTGTTCCTGAGTCCTGGATTGAGCCCATCTACAAATATTTTTGCCACATCTTCCTCATCAGCACAAGCACGTGGTGCAAATCTTCGGAGTTTGATGAATCTATTTTCATACTGTTGGACAGTTATGTTCCCTTGTTCTAAATCCATAAATTCCTTTTCTTTCTGTTTTCTTACGTGTTTAGGATAATATTTATCATTAAAGACCTTTTTAAACTCTTCCCATCCTATTGTTTCTCGCTGGTCAAAATAATTCCTTTCCGCTGTTTCCCACCAAAAGGTAGCCTCTCCCCTAAACACAAATGTGACCATGGGTACCTTTCTTTCTTCAGCTATGTTCATGGCTTTAAATATCTTTTCAAAATCAATTAACCATTTTTCAGCTATAGATGCTTCATCTTCTCCTGTGAATGAGGGAGCTCATTTCTGAAACCTTTCTAATTGAACCTCAGTCCTATCTATCGCTTTATCAGGGGGAGGATCTCGTGTGGTAAGGGTTTGGGTTTGTTGATTACTCATGTATTGTCCCATATGTTGTAGGAATTGCTGGAACAATTCAGCCATCCCATTGCCCAACCCAGTGGAGTCAACTGGTGGGGCTTCAGGTCTTGGAGCATTGCTTCCTTTCTTTTTAGGCATCTGTAATCACAAAGTAATTCACCAGACCTTAGTATGTGTTATCCTATTACCCCTTACTCTTTCATGGATGAAACTTGATTATAAGTTATTCTCCTCATAACTGGGCTGTGAGAAATATAAAACTGCGCTCTGATACCAACTATGATGACCCAGGTTTTTTATGATGCAAATTTAATAAAAAGGCGAGATCTCTTATTTTAGAAATATGAAATGCATGAAATTCTTTTGGTTTTGGAAAGCAATCTTTCGTATAAAACCCCGAGTGTCAAAATACATTTCTAAATCATATAGGCATGGCATAGTTTTAAATTGACTCTATTCCCAAGAAAGTGTTAATCACAGCCTCAGCTACAGAAAGTAACTACAATCAAGTATCATTCACTGAAAGAGAAGGTAGGGGTTTACTTACTGGCACTTAGTTTGGACGTTCTCTATCACGAGTCTGTCGCCATATATCCTATCCTTAAGTGTTTACTTTGTGTCTGAAAAATGTTGAGGATTGGGTGAGTATATACTATACTCAGTAGGAGTCCATCACTACTAGTTTTACAATGCATGCTATGTTTAAAATCATATGCTCTTTAAAACATGTGCATGTTTGAACACTCGTGTTCAATATTGATATTAAAAACCATTGTCGAATTGTAATACTGATGACTTAAAGAATCGTATAATCCAAGTTGAAAGTATCATATATATCATAATGATATGCATAAGATGCTAAACAGAATCCAACTCATAGATATATGGTATGGTCGACCATCCTCATGTCATGCCATATGCAATGCAAGTAAATCCTCAAAAACATAGGGCCCACTATGCCCACAACCTCCTCGCCATGTGGTCCCTGGATACATGGGGACACTCGTTCATAGCCTCCATGGGGCATATGACACCTCGACCTAGTGCCGTGACACCAGTGGTAGCCCCCTGTACCACATGTAGTCGACGTAGGGACATGCCTTTTTTTTGGCATGGTACCCTTTCCACCTAATAGTGGTAGAGGTTGGGAGGCCACCCCAAACCGCTCGGCATAGCAGCCACGAGCTTACTAGCCCAAATCATATATGATGAATCAAGAAAAAACCTCTTTTTCAAAACCTATCCTTTTTGGGTCCCTCACAACTACCTGGCCCTCACAACTGCCTACCCAGCGTCTTTTGGTAACCCTCAAGGACATGCAATTTTTCAAAACTCAATAACCACAAATCATGCAATTTATGCAATAGTTTGTAAAACATGTCTATGCATAATGTATTTATCATATGCATGCTGAATTCATTTATAAAATTAAGTCATGCTAAACAAGTCATATAACTTATACTTAAAACATGCATTCTCAAAACAATCATAGGCTCTTTTTAAAAGTCTAGTAGTGATAAAGCACCTACCTGGTTTGGTCACGCTAGCCCCCTTGTCCTTGTACGCTCCTGCTCATAGTTTAGGGGAACAAGATTAGCTTGGCCTATTTCTATAGGTTTTAGAATGGTTGATCTCACTACTTAGGCATTAAGGGTTCATTCCCATGCCTATGGGTCTCTTAAGGTCCTGACTAGGCCTTGGTATCATCAGGTTTACAAAGGTTTAGTGGCCCCGTGCCACTATCATATTTTAAGGGTCATGCCCACCTCAGATAGGGCCTTGATAAGGTATTTTATGGTCTAGGTGTGTTCGCGTTGTCGATACGGACAAAACCCCTTTCGCGGCGCCTCAATCGGAGCCTTAGAACCCAAGTTATGGGCATTTTACTCTCAAGTGTACATATATGGCCCATACGAGTGGAAGCCCAGGACACTAACATGTTCCGTTTCAGCGACATGCACCCCAGAGGGCACGTCTGTAGATGCATCGGGCTTCCGCCTGTCATTCTCAATTGTGGGTACGTCCACAAACACGCCCGTCGGGTTTCCTCAATGCACAAGACGCGTTTCGATTTGACGAAGACCTAGGCATCCTAAGGATGCCCTGGTTCGACCTTGTCGAACCAATACGCCCCAGGGACCGTCCCTGGTTCCTTTGTGGCTCCCTAGAGCCCTGTTTTTCATGCAGAAAGTTGGGGAAACTCATCCTAAGACTAAGGGGAGATGGGTTGAGAGGGGTTTGGGCATACCTGGTTCATGGCTGGGTTTTTTCCATGTTTTCTCCTCTTGCCTACCTCTCCATGATGGGTTTTTCCCAAGCTTTTGGGCTTCCATTGGAGGCGCCCAAGAGCTCTATTTATAGAGCTCGAAGAGGGTTCTGGAAGGGGTTCTTACCGCCATGGAATGGCCGTGGAGAAACCTCCAGAATGGTAGTGGTTTCTCCCTTGCACACCGCTGTTCTAGAACCCTCCAGGAGGTTTGGGAAGAAGAGGGGTGCCCGTATCAAAATGGGTTCCTGTTTTTCTCAGGCTAAATCAGTTTTAAATTACACTTTTGCCGTTGAACTTCAAAGGGCCATAACTTGCTCATTTTAACTCTTTTTTGAATGATTTTGGTCTTGTTGGATTCCTTTTTCTGAGACGCACCTAAGGGTACTACTCTTAGGACCAAATTTCTGAGTCTAATCAAGGTGAATAGTGAAATGACCAAAATACCCTTATCTCCAAAAAGTGAACTTTTCATTACTAACTTGAGATTTCAATGTTACAAAATTGGAGTCATTACATTAATATATGTTTCACCATAACAAGGTTTGAAGTGCAGAACCATTACCAAGGCCATTGATAATGAAGCTACTGCATAAAACATAATTTCAAGTAGAGTGGTCAGAGTCCAAGTCAATTTCGCTTTCTAATTCCAGACCTCATACCTACAATTCTAAAGATTGGAATTTCCTGCAACTAGACAATTCCAAAATGTACACCTATAGTTCTGGAGATTGGAATTTCGAGGAGCTCATGAATTCCAACTTTACACATGTAGTTCTAAAAAATGGAATTTTGAGGAACTCGCAAATTCCAACTTTACACATGTAGTTCTGAGGACTGGAATTTCAAGGAACTCGCAAATTTTAACTTTACACATGCAGTTTTGAGGATTGGAATTCTGAGGAACTCGTGAATTCCTGTCGTCTTCTCCCTTACCCACTTAGCCAAGACCTTAGAGGGTTACTGGAAAAGGTGCAAAGAGGGGTACATGGGTCATAAGCATTAGGCTAGTTGGGTATGACTAATGGAGCAATGAAGAGGGGAGAGACTAAGAGCATATGGACAGGGGACTAGCAGATTGGGGTGGCCGGTTGGGCTATGCCAGTTGGAGGAGAGCTAAGGGAAGAAGGGACCGAGACTAGCGCAGCCTGTCGGTTTGGGGGTTTGCTTCGTGCCGATGAAAAACCCAATTTGGGTTATCTGTTATTGCCAAAAAGAATAGATCCACCATGGATCTACTTGGAGAAGATGGAGAGATCGGACTGAATGGGCTTGCTCTAGTAGGGTTGATAAAGAAAAAGGGAAACCTGATCTGAGTTTTGGGTTTCTCATCACCAGTGTGCCCTGATCTAGCAGATCTAAGCATCGGTGATGTCACTGTGGAAAACTCATCATGGGTTTCTAGTAGTGCCAGTGCTAGTGGGAGGATATCAGATGGAAGGAGGAAGAGGGTTGGGGTGATGGAAATTGAGGCTGTGCCGGAGGAAATGGGATATTCAATGTTGGGAAATCTACCCGGAAAGAGGTTGCCAGCCATGAGGAAAGAGATCGGAGGGAAGGTGTGGCTGGTGAACTGAGCTCAAGCCATCATGTCGAGGGTGACTGGTCGGCGAGAGAGAGAGAGAGAGAGGCCAGAGCAAACCTGACATTGCGCCACGTTTCCAATGTGATGGGGGGTGCCAATATCAATTTGGCCCCCTCTCGTTAAGGTTTTTTTTTTATATAGTTTTTTATCTTTTAATTATTGTATTGCCCCTGACTTCAAAGGCCTATAACTTCCTCATTCAGACTCTATTTTTAGTGTTCTTTGGCTTGTTGGATTCCATTTTCTGACTACAATCTAATGGTTTTAGTTTTAATTTTAAATTATTATCCTATTAAAAGATATACTTATTGAAAACTCATAACCTAATCATGGAATAGTAAAATTTTAGGGTTGATACACCTCAATAGATACAAATTTATAGTTCATATTATTAAAGTGCCTTTTTAGAAAAAAGCTAAACGATTACTTGGAAATCTACAAATAGAACTTAAATCCAACATATTAGGACACATTTGATATTCTCTATTCTTTCTTTACTTCGATGCTCTCTCTCTTTTAGTGTTTTACAATTTCCACATCTAATTTCCACTACATCTTATTATCTTGTCTGGTTAGTTTTTATCTAACTAGAGTTTTGAGGTGAGTTTTTGATTAGTTGCTTATATAACCCACAAAAGGCATATAGTATCCTACAAATGATCTACCAATTAAATTCCATAAGCAATTTGGGTAAGGGCGACTACTCTTTAATGAAAGTCATATTATATGTGCTCAAGCCATACTCTATTTCTTCTTACTGTATTTCCAATATTTTCTCAAATATTTGCAACAATAAATTCATCCTTTTTCTTCCTTGACCACCTCCTTTTCTCTTAAGACTACAATTTTTAGTTCCTTTCTTGTGGCCATTCCATTTTGGTTACTAAAACAAAATAATTCAAAAATCCATTAATCTTAGAATAAAATTTAGATCACCATTCTAAGATTTTTTTCAATTTTAATTATAAAAATAATAAAAGGACAAAAGTTATAGGCCAAAATGAATTATAGTCTAAATTGGATCATAACAAGTGGAATAGACTAGATTTGACAGCAAATTTGTCCAAAATTGTGCACAAGTTTGTTCTTACTATTCAAAATGAAAAAAAATTTGGCTGGATTTTTTTAAGGCCAGTTACATTCCATTTTCCATACCATTCGAGATATTCTAGCTAGAATGTAATGGGATAGCCTATCATGATTAAGACACTCATATAGGCAACATGTTCCACCCTTCTCTCCCTTCTATGATTTTATTTAAAACTTCCAATCAAAATATATTATCCGCTATTCGAATTGAACTGCTTTGAATGGTTAGGATATGGAATGAAAAATTCTATTCATGGATGGATAAGGATTAGATTTTAAATACCACATTTTTTAGAATGGATATGGAATGAGGGCTATTGTTCATGAATTATCCAATCCGAATTATATAATTTTTAGTACTAAGTTACCCTCAAATGTTTACTAAACTATAATATTAGTGAGGGAAAATTAGTGAACTTGTATATCAAATATTTATGATATAAAATGTGAAAAGTCTACCCTAATAAGAGGCTTTTACACCTTATATAAAAAATTCTAATCTAATGTCCATTTTCAATGTCTCAATTATGCTAATTAAATATAACATTCTATTATTATAATCTAGTGAATTCTGATTTAGCTCATCTATAATCTTGTTATTATGATTTAAATAATGAAAAATATAATTGTGAACTATCCATAGATCAGCTAAAAGATGACAACTTCATCTTGATTATGCAAAACTTATGAAGGATGGTTAATATTTCAATGACTGAAATGACACCTAGTGCTTCACTTGATCTTACCTAGTAGGGTAGATACTTTGGTCAATTTTATGAAAGTTGTGAATGTCTCTCATTTGATATATAATACGAGAGGTGGCCTTGACCAAAAGATTAAATAATAAAAAGCCTTGCAACTCAAGACAAAATCTTAGCTCAACGATTTAACTTTAGATTATTAGTGCCCTCTCACTTTTTTCTTCTCATTATGGCTGTTCTTTTCTAATTTTTGTGCTTAAGTATAGTGTTAAAATGTTCACGTATGTTTTGGTTAACATATGTGTTCTTAAGTTAACCATATGAATGCACTACTAATCAATATTTTCATGTCACTAAACCTTTCAATCAAATTGAGTATATATATCTTCATCTAGTATTATGTTTATTTGGATTGAGTTTGTGGTCTATATCTTTATCTACCTCTAGATTTTTTACTATTTAAGTATATGCTCATTTATTGGTATGAATCTACTTCAATGGTTTTTGGATTTTCTTTAAAATTGTGGTATTTAGTAATTACTTTGAGTCTCCCATTCTCCAAAAAAAAAAACTAGCAAAACCAAATGATACAGATAATCTGCTATCGAAGCCAAATTAAGCCGAATGAAATGCATATGACATGATGGATGAAAATCCAAACTACTATCCAAATCCATAATTGGATTGATGAAATTCATTGGAATGGATAGGAGTGATGATATATGAACCGTATCTAATCTATAGGCAGCCCTAAGCTTATCTCTCTCTCTCTACAAACAAGACATGTTAATACATACATCTATTTCTTTCCTCCCCTATGCCACGCAAAGGGTTGTACTAACTGACATTTTACTTGCCATCAGAAAAGACATCTTAGGAGGAAAAAAAGGGGGGTGTTCTTGTTAGATCCCTATTCATGTGCTAATAGTAAAGTGAACATAGTAGACAAGTTCTCTCTCTCTCTCTCTCTCTCTCTCTCTCTCTCTCTCTCATATGGAGTTTTCTCCCTTACTATTCATTCTTCCTTGTAAACTAATAATCATTTTCTCTTAGATTTTATTACATTTAATATTTATTATCGATTGTGTATTTAATAAGTGATTTGTTTGTTTGGATTCTAATTATTGAGAGAAAATTTCTCACTTGACTATAACAATGATTATGTGGGTGGTATTTTAATTTTGGTAGGTCCTTCTTCTTTGGATGAAGGAAAGGGATATGGTAGAGTGGATTTATGAATGATTCATTGTTTTCTTTAGAGGTAGTGGAAGGTGGATATTTAGGACATTTTGTTTAGTGGGGATATCTTTACCACATGTTGATGGAAACAATTCCTTTTCTGATACATTATATTCCTTTAAAATGGTGTGCTGTTTGAAGAGTAGTTTCAAAGAATGCATTATGGAAAACCTTGATTTATGCAAACATGGAATATTTACTTGATTTCTTAATGTTTTCTTTCATTTTGGGCTTTTTTCATTACTAGTTTAGTTCCAATTACTTCAGTTTTGACTTTTTCTTTTGTAATTTTTATCATGAGTAAACCTACTCTTTGGGAACTTCTATTCCTTCTCCTCACTCAAGTGTTGTAAGTTCCATATGTGATGACCCAGGTTTTTGTAACACATTTTGTAATACAATTTTCAAAGGTAGGGCCCTTAGTAGTAAAAAATTTTCACAAAACAAAGTAGCAAAAATTCTTTCCTTTAGAACTTATTTTGTAGAAACCCAAGTCATCACTTCATACATAACTTAAGTAGAATTTTGTACAAGATAAAATTCCATTGAAGGAATATACTTTTATTAAATTCCTGAATCCATATAGTAGTTCACAGTACAGCCTATGTATCATTACAATACTTGTCCAAATTACATAATCCACATTTCAACGCTCATCATACAATAAAAGCTCTTAATATAATACAATGCTCTCAAATAAAAATACATGTCTTAAAGGGATATACCTAATTGATAATTCTTCCAAGTCTTCTCAAGTTTTGAGCTCTTAATTCTCCTTCTCTGTATATGAGATATTCTAAACATTCAAACATTTACAATATCTAAGCAAGCTATGCTTAGTAGGGAATTCAAGACGCATAATAATTTGACAATATAATCCTAATACTTCATAATCCCATTATTCATAAACATGCTTATGGATCAATCTCTTTACCTTGTCATATATGTACATCCTTATACATACATATAGTATATGTCGTATGGATATATATATACAGTCAAAATCGTAAAAAATAGTTAATATCTCAAACATCAATAGTCACACTCAGCCATACTGAGTTGATAAAACATCCAGACTCTGCTGAAAAAATACTCCCTTATTTGGGTAGTATCGGCATCTCATTATGTTATATCATAAGGCATCGCACTATGCCATGCATCATAATGCAAAATACTCAAAGGACTATAATGCATGCATTCAGAATTTGTACCAGCATGCCTGGATAAATGCCCAATGATCCACATATACCATCCTTGGCAGAAATCACAATATTTATGTCCATATGGGGGGCACCATGGTTGTCATATTGATGGCCTTCCCATAATTGTCCCACCCAACTTTTAACCTCACTTAGGCTTGGTATCCATATCATAATAAGTTTTGAAGAGTGGGTGACCAAACCCTACTAACTCTCCTAGCATAGTATCCCTAGACATACGCCTGTTTAAAACAAAACCACAAGCCTCCATGCTTATATGCAATGTAATTCTTTTACATATCAGATGACTTGTCTGTTTATATCATCAACCTCATATTTTGATATAGTATACCGACGATATGATTTCACTTTTAATTTAGGGATCACCATTTAATATGAATGATACCTATTTTTAAGTTTAGGGTTCACCATTTAATATGAATGATACCCATATTCATTTAAGTTTAGGAATCACCATTTTATCAATGGTTCCCATGTATTGATTTGTCTATTTATCTAGGGTTGGAATACCATCTAGTTCTCTATTTACTTAGGGTTTTCCTTAATTCTAACTTAACCATTTCATATGTGTTTTGGTTGGATCATAAGGGTTCTCAAGGGGTTTAATACAAGTATTTACATTACACTTGTCAACATTTCTAGACATAAGATCATGTATTCAACATGTATTTCCCATGTAGATGCATTCATAAAATCCTCCTACCTACAAGTAGTGATCCATCTCTTCAAATCTTCCATGATCATGACTGACATATGTAATCTGTAAATCTATACATACTGTCAATATTTATACAATCTAAATAATCCTATATTTTTTATCCTATCTATATTCTTTGTTTAATCTTGTCCTATGACATAAAGGATCTAGATCTTTTGTCCTATCATGATCTATCTTCCTCAGATAGTGTCTATATTATTTATCAATAGATTTGATGGTTAGAATGATCTTCAAATCTTTCAAATCTAAGTATTTTCTATTCTAAGTCTTTGTGTATTCCTTTCTTTGATCTTGATCTTTCATAAATCCTTTGATCAACAATTTATACTTGTTGATAAAGAACAAGGGCTTAGATCTTCTATCATCTAGTTCTACTTTGATCTAAGTTTAGTTGTTTGATCATCCCTAAGGAGGATGATCTTGGTTCTCTTCCTTGAATCATGTTTGATGAAGGGTTTAGATCTTCTATTCTATTTGATCTACGATCTTCTATTGTATTTGATCTAAATTGCAAGCAATCTATATATCAGACGTCAAAAAGTATTTATTTCTTTTATTGTTCTTGATCATTCAAGATCCCATTGATCTAGTTTGATCATCCTTATCTTACTTACAATTTTTATTAGGGTTAGACAATTTACTAACCTTTTGTGTTGTTTTATTATTATTCAACTAGTTAATATTTTATTGGTTGAAGATAGCTTATTTCATCCTAAGTCTAAATAGCTCCTCTTATTTCCAATTGACTAAGGCTTACTAATTGAATGGTTGAACACAAAGTGGTTACTTCAATCCTCATGTAAGGAGGTGTTTAGACCTCACAAATGTCAACATAAGGTACAAGAAGAGCAAGGCTCTATTAAAGAACCCCCTTAACCACCATGTTCAGCATTCATTAGAGTGACCATAGCTCAACCTTTCATAAGGTTCCTATGAGGATTTTAACCCTAAGTACTCTTTCTAATTGATTTTAATTAAATCCATGAACATTTAAAATGTCATTCATGGGGTTCATTATTCTCCTAGTGTGGGCCAAGGATTTAATAATTCTTATATTGTCCTACGAACTATTGCCCTTACTAATATTAAGTCAAAGTCATTCACTCATCTTAATTGCCCATGAATCTCAATATTCCATTAGTTTACATTTTTGATGATTTATGCTCATTATAACTCAATAACTACTTAACATTTGAATCTACTAATAAAATTTGACAATAATTAAATCATAAACTTTAAAGCATAAATCCAATATAAATTTAACAACCATTTATACTAACATGCTTCTTATGAATGTAACTTAACCTAATGGAATAAGACTATACTTCAACTAGCATGATCCTAAGTTATGAAATACATTTAATTTTACTAGTAATATAATGGAATCATGCTAAAATATCAAATTCAAACTAACATGGCCCTAAGATAAAATAAATTACCAACCTATTATAATAACCTAATAACATTTAGAGCATAGCATGCTAAAATTGAAGAATTATACTACATGCTTTCTAATTTATAATATAATCACATTTATAATTCTATTATTAAATAAAATATAAGTAAACTAATTAGATTAAGATTATTAGAAACTTTAACCAATGATCCAATCATTAGATCTTTTCCTTTAGATCACTGGTTTTAATCACATTTAGGGCTTTTACTTCAATAAGATCAAAAGTTCATATCCACTTGTTTTTGTCACATTTAGTTCATGATCTCACTAGATTTCATCATAGTCCCATTCGTACAACCCATCCAAAGGGTTTGATCGTGCTTGATCTCATTGATCAAGTGGGTCCTTGTGTAGTTTTAGCATTTTTCTACCATAAAGGGTAGATTCCTTAATTTATCCTAGATTTGTCATAATAAATCATATATATTACTTTATTTCAATATTATTTCTTCATTAAATCAGATCCCCAAGATCTGATCATCTCATATCTTGAAGATCATGAAAATTGGAAGCTTATTTCTTCAAAACAAAAAGTTTCTTGAAGATTTTTATCAATTTTATGATTTCAGAAGAAAATTGACATTACAAGCTTTCCATAACTTCTTTTAGTTCTTAATTTGGAATTCATATGACTCCAAAATTAAGAAAAGAAGTTCGTAGTTGTTCCAAGGGTCCAGATTTGATCTGGGCCTAATTGAATGAACAACTTTGATTAGTCGAGAGGAGTGGATTTGGTCGAGTGCAGCGGCATCGTGCTCCCATCACTGGGATGCATGTGGTAACGTACTCCCTGGGATCGCTCACCAAGCACAGATGTTCTGTTGAGACATTGTTGCACTCGGAGCGTGCATGCGAATACGCTCCTGTAGGCTGCGTTTCTGTGTGGCGTCCTGTTATAGTGTCCTAGGATCCTGATCTTATAAGGAAGATCGGACAATCTATTTTGGATTGACCAATCAATTCCCCTTCAATCAAAGGCTCAAAATTGGATGAAATTTTATGAAATTTCTACCCTAGGGGTTTTGGAAACTTCTCGATCGATTGGAATGCTCAGATTTTCCATCTGAGCTGTTCATTATATAGAAATCAAGGGTTCTTACCATCATTTTGATTTTTATAATTTTAACCTAAAATTAATTTTAGAGAAATAAAAATTATATAAACTAGCATGAAATACATATGAGAAGAGTTTCCACTTACCTAATTGGAATATAACTTAGGTTTTGAAGCCCAATTTTAAAGAATTATCCTGTTAAAGATAAGATTGCTTGATAATCGCTTGTGTTGTGATTTGCCATTGATTACACCATTAGATCTTGAAATTTTGTTGGGAATTTTGTAGATATAATAGTCTAAGAGAATATTAATGGGGGGATTAGTGAGATTTGAAATGGAACAGAGTGCCTAATTGAATTTAGATATCTTATTCCAATCTTGGGAGAGAAGAGAGAAAGTGAAAGAAGAGAGATTTTTGGAAATGAATCTAGATCTGATTCTTTAGGGGGAAGTAAGATGATTTCATGGTAATTTTAATGAACATTTTTGGAGGATTTTGGGGGTGTATTTATAGATGTTTTTGAATTTTTCATCATTACTTGTAATAATTATATTTCAATTATTTTGAATATTAAATTAACATTCGATCCTCCACTAACACCTCCTTCTCCACTATCAGTTAGTAGTGGTTTGAACACTCATTACATGTTTTCTAGCCTTTGAATTCCTCTGTGGCACCTTATGGGCCCCACAGAGGTGTGAAAGGACCATTTTGCCTTTTTTTGAAGAAAAATCCGTTTTATTTTCCTGAACTCGGAATTGAGCGTACTTTGTGGTGTTGAAATTGTATTTCTGAGTACATTCTAAATATTGATGTCCTAGATCTCAATTATGGCTAAAATTACCATTTTATCCTTTTGTTTATAAAAATAGAGAAAATTAGGGATTTTTTTTATTGTAACTCGGAAGTGAACGTACTTAATGTCATTTCGATTAATTTTTTTAGTACATTCATAATTTATAATTTTTAGATTATGTTTTAAAATTTATAATAAGAGAATTTTCAAGAACCTAATATTCCAACGTAGAATTTCTAAAAATTCAAACTAAATTGATTTTCTCAATCAATTTACAAAAATTGGGGTTATTAGAATTTTCCCCCCTTATATTAATATCGTCATAGAATTTCACATATCAACCTACT
The DNA here is from genome assembly GCA_035236585.1 of Warburgia ugandensis. Lineage (NCBI taxonomy): Eukaryota > Viridiplantae > Streptophyta > Magnoliopsida > Canellales > Canellaceae > Warburgia > Warburgia ugandensis. The sequence continues at coordinate 38,783,153 of CP141136.1, forward strand.
TATGATTTTTCATTAACTCATTCATAAGTTTTCTCATGTGGCCTTGCCACTCAAGGAAACCTCGATTTCCTTCCATTCATAGTTCACGTTACCTTCTCCTCAAAGGTAAAAATCATATTTTGGGGTCATTTACTAACATTGTAATGCTTAATAAATTTACGCTATTTAAAAAAAATTAAAATTGGACATTCTATAGGAAATGAAAAGTTCCCTTTTTGGAGATAAGGGTATTTTGGTCATTTCAATATTCACCCTAACTGGACCCAAAAATTTGGTCCTAAGAATGGTACCATTAGGTGCGTCTTAGAAAAAGAAATCTAATAAGACCAAAATCACCCAAAATGGAGTTACAATGAGCAAGTTATGGCCCTTTGAAGTTCAAGGGCAAAAATGTAATTTACATTAAAAATGGATTTAGCCTAAGAAACACGGGCCCGTTTTGATATGGGCACCCCTCTTCTTCAACCTCCTAGAGGGTTCTAGAACGGCGGTGTTTAGGGGAGAAACCACCGCCATTGAATGGCGGTGAGAACCCCCTCCAGAACCCTCTTCTAGCTCTATAAATAGAGCTCTTGGGCACCTCTAATGGCAGCCGAAAAGCTTGGGAAAAACCCATCATGGAGAAGCAAACAAGAGGAGAAAATGTAGGGAAAACCCGGCCACGAACCAGGTATGCCCAAAAGCCCTCCAAACCCGTCTCCCCCTTAGTCTTAGGCTAAGTTTCCCTAAGTTTTTGCATGAAAAATCATGCAAAACGGGGCTCTAGGGAGCCACAAAGGACCCAGGGATGGTCCCTGGGGCGCACTAGTTCAACAGGGTCGAACTAGGGCATCCCTAGGATGCCTAGGTCCCCGTCAAACCGAAATGCACCCCGTGCGTTGAGGAAACCTGACGGGCGCGTTCGTGGATGCGCCCATAGATGAGAATCACGAGCGGAAGCCCGATGTGTCGGCAGACACGCCCGCTGGGGCGCACGCCGCTGACGTGGCTTCCACCTCTTAAAGGTCTTCTATGTACACTTGGTACTAAAAAGCTTATAACTTGAGTTCTAGGACTCCAATTGAGGCGCCACGAAAGGTGTTGTGTCTGTATCGATGATGCGGACACACTTAAACCATAAAATACCTGATCAAGGCCCTATCTAAGGTGGGCATGACCCTTAAAACATAATAGTGGCACAAGGCCACTAAACCTTTGTAAAACTGACTATACCAAGGCCCAATTAGGGACCTTAGGAGACCCTTAGGCATGAGAATGAACCCTTAATGCCTAAGTAGTGTGGTAAACTATTCTAAAACTTATAGAAATAGGCCAAGCTAACCTTGTTCTCCTAAACCATGTTCAGGAGCATACGAGGACAAGGGGATTAGTGCGATCTAGCCAGGTAGGTGCTCTATCACTAGTAGAATTTTTTAAAAGAACCCATGATGTTTTGATGTAGGTGCTCTATCTCTACTAGACTTTTAAAAAGAGTCCATGATTGTTTTGAGAATGCATGTTTTAGGTATAAGTTACTTGACTTGTTTAGCATGACTTAATTTTATAAATGAATTCAGCATGCATATGACAAATACATTATGCATAGATATGTTTTGCAAACGATTGCATATATTACCAAGACATGTGCTACATGCATAGATTGCATGATAAGTGTAGCCTTGGCCAATGAGGCGGGCTGACGAGGGCGGGCCAATCAGGGCTGGCCAGAGAGAGTTGACAAGCTTCTAGGCTGGTAGGCTTCTAGGCTGTCAGGCTTCTAGGCTGGCAGGCTTCTAGGCAGGGTTATGACTTTGAATGCAAGACTAGCATGAGCAGATTTTATGCATTGCATGCATGTTTTGCAACTGATTGCATAAATTGCATGATTTACGACGAATAAGTGTCATATGCCCCATGAAGGCTATGACCGAGTGTCCCCAAGTACGCGGGACCACACGACGGCGAAGTTGTGGGCATAGTGGGCCCTATGTTTTGAGGATTTACTTACATTGCATATGACATGACAGGAGGTTGGTCGACCATGCCATATATCCATGAGTTGGATTCAATTGAGCATCTTATGCATATCATTATGTTTATGATATATATATGATACTTTCGACTTGGATTATGCAATTCTTTAAGTCGTCAGTATTCCAATTCGACAATGGTTTTAATATCGATATTGAACATGATTGTTCAAACATGCACATGTTTTAAAGAGCATATGATTCTAAATGTAGCATGCATTGTAAAACTAGTAGTGATAGACTCCTACTGAGTATAGTATATACTCACCCAATCCTTAACATTTTTCAGGACAGCTCCACACACAGAGTAGAAGACGCCTTAGGAAATGTTAGTGCTATAGACAAGAAAAATCAAAATGAGACAATTATACATGTAAGTAAACACTCTACCCTTTGGACATATATTTGTATTTATTTACAGTTGGGCTGTGAGCTGTGACTGGATAGACCTAGGAAGACATTTATGATTTCTGAAATTTTCAAAAACTACTTTGGTTGTTGTGAAAGCAAATGACACTCGGGGTTTTCAAAATGAGTTTAAAACAAAATATTTTTTGCTGCATTGCATTTTTTTCATAAAATGGTTTTAAAATAGGGATGCATCCCGCCTTAGGAATTAGATATTGCATTTAAAAGTGCATGGGAAAACCCAAGTCGTCACAAACATAAGCACACATCTCACTAATAAAGCTAATGCATCAATCACTTATCCTAATTCTTTGCTAGACTTTTCAAAAGAATTAATAACTCTTAAACTGAGTTATCTTATTGTTCACAACTTCCTATTTCTCTTGACTAGTATACTAAATTTCTACTCCTCATTTTCACTAATCTTTCAATACTTCATATTTTTCCATTCTAACTTCTATTGCTCATCCTCATTCCTCTTCAACTTATACAAGTTTTGAAATATCTTTTCTAATATATATAGTGCTCAGACTATCTACCAAAATGACATATTAATTGGATTCTATAATTTCAACTATTATTCTTTATAACAATCTTCCAATATTTGGAAGTAATTATCTCTTCTTAGTTCGCCCATTATCTAGAAGTACTTATCTCATTTCTATTCTAGATAATCATACTCCTTTACTATTTCTTTCTATTGAAAATTTCTTTTCAGATCCTAATATTAACTTATAGTTTCCTTGTAATAACTTCTTCCTCAACTTTCATTACTATTCTTGTTCTATGATTTCCTCTTTATTCATAGCACTTGATTTTCTTTTTCCTCCTTTTTAAGATTATGTATTTCCTCATGCTTTTTTTTCAAGCATACCTCATGAATTTTTCGTATCATACTAACCCTTTATTTGAAGTATTCTTGATAATTCTTATTAAAAGAGTCTATATTAACTTTGTAGTCATCCACTCTCAAGCCTTTAAAAACTCCATAATTTACCTTATATTCTTCAAGTCTCAATAATCTACCATAAACTCTTTATTATTTATGTAATCAATGGCAAGATTATACTAAAAGAATGTCCATATAATATGCTATACAATCAATAAGAGATAAATTTCTCTAACTATCAAAGTTATCTCACAATTCAGTTTCATCTCTACTATTTGTTGGTTCAACTTCTATATCATTCTTAGAATTTATATGACCCTAAACTTTGCTTTCTTCAATCAACATGTACACTTACCAGATAGTTGACAAGTTTTGTAAGTGTCTATCATATATTCTATAAATGCTCTTGATTTTCTTAAATCAATTCCATATATCATTACCAATTCATCTAATATATTTCATTCTCCTCAAATTCATGAACATCATTTATCCATCTCATATAACTCAAAATTTGTTTTAATTTCATACTATTATGTTTCATTTCAGATTCCCAATTGATGATAATAAATTTGGGAATTACTCATCCTTATAGAGTAAAAGGGTACTTAATTTTCTCAATAATATCATTTATATTCAACGCATCCTCACTTTGACCTTCCTTTTTCTTTCCTCAACAAAATTGTTAATTCTCAATGTAAACATATTACTATAATCATTCCTTTGTCTACTAATCCTTAAAATTTGTTCTTTCCACTTGTTCAGATCAGTTGATGTCATTTTCCTCAACTACTATAGATATTTCCTCATTCAATCTTCTGTTAGATTGAAAATCTCCAAAATATCTTGAAATTTCTAACCACTTATTTTACTATATTCATTCATCATTTATAATCATGTCATTTGTCCAGAATTTAAACTTAAGTTTACCTACCTATATTTGTTTATAGGTCTTCATTCCTCATGATTATTTCACCATTCCTGCAAAATGTATTTTTCCTCACTATATTCCATAATTCTTTCAATATCCCTAAATCTATCATATAAGTAGAATCAATATTCCCTAAATTCATCATATTAATATCCATATTCATTTATAGGTCTTCACTTTCCATTTTATCATCAATGCAAAATATACTTCTCTTTACTATAGTCCATAATTATTTTCATATTTCTATCCTATCATATAGTAGAATCAATGTTCCTCTAAGTTTTATCTCCTTATTTGTCTTTATTAAAACTCTTTTCTCATTCACCAATTTTGAAAATATTTACCTGTCTCCTTAAATTCTTCTCAAGTAAGATCATCTCTATTTTGATGATTAAATCCTTTAACTAGTTGTCATAATACTATATATATGTAGAAATTGTAACTCTTACATTTATATTTATTATTTATTATTATTAATTTCAAAATTTGTAATAATTATAAGGTTTTATCTTTAATATCTATTTCTCATAAATTTCTATTTCACCTTTCTTATAAAGGTTGGAATTTATCCTTCTTCATTCTTTGCATCATATTTTTCCAATTTATCATCTCTTTCTCTTAATCTCCATTATTTCACCTAATAATAGTTATATTAATGTATTTTATTTCTACAAGTATCTTTACTTAAGATTTCAGGTTATACCTGAATATCTTACATTACATCTTCCTCTATTGTAATGTTTTCCTTACTTGTTTCTATAACTTACTATTCCATATATTGATATCATTAACTTACTAAGTAGTACTCCTAGTTATTTCACTACATAATATCAACTTATACTCCACTAGTACTTCATGAGTTAATTACATTAACTCCTCACCTAATGAGTTAATCACATAACTCTTCCTATACTCATTCTCAACTGATGAGTTAATCACACAACTCATTCTCATCAAATACTATCTTATTTCTTATTCACAAACTATTTCTCATCCTCTAATTGGATTGTCATCTTCATATTGGACATAAGGGTACTGTATTGTGACTAGATGAATGGCTCTGATACCAATTGTGATGACCTGGGTTTTTGTAACACATTTTGTAATACATTTTTCAAAGGTAGGGCCCTTAGTAGTAAAAAAAATTTCAAAACAAAGAAACAAAAATTCTTTTCTTTAGAACTTGTTTTGTAAAAACCCAAGTCATCACTTCATTCATAACTTAAGTATAATTTTATATGTTATAAAATTCTATTGAAGGAATATACTTTTATTAAATTGTAGAATCCATCCAGTGGTTCACAATACAGCCTAGGTAACATTACAATACTTGTCCAAATTACATAATCCAAATTTCAAAGCACACCATACAATAAAAACTCTCAATACAATGCTCTCAAATAAAAATACACGTCTTAAAAGAATGTACCCTAATTGATAATTCTTCCAAGTCTTCTCAAGTCTTGAGCTCCTAATTCTCCTTCTATATATCTGATATATTGTAAACATTTAAACATTTATAATATCTTAACAAGCTATGCTTGGTATGGGATTCAAGAAGCATAATAATTTGACAGTATAATCCTAATACTTCATAATCTCATTATTCATAAACATACTCATGAATCAATCTCTTTACCTTGTCATAAATGTACATCCTTATACATACATACTGTATACGTCGTATAGATATATATGGTCAAAGCTGTAAAATAATAGTTAATATCTCAAACATCAACAGTCACACTCATGCATACTGAGTTGATAAAACATCCAAACTCTGCAGGGAAAATACTCCCTTATTTGGGTAGTATCAACATCTCACTATGCCATATCATAAGGAATCTTACTATGCCATGCATCATAATGCAAAATATTCAAACGACTACTATGCATGCAATCATAATCCGTACCAGCAGGCCTGGATAATTGCCCAATAATCCACCTATACCATCCTTGGTGGAAATCACAATATCCATGTCCATATGGGGGTACCATGGCTATCACAGTAGCAACCTTCCCATAATTGTCCCACCCCACTTTTGACCTCACTTAGGCTTGGTATCCATATCATAACAAGTTTCGGAGAGCAAGTGGGCAAACCCTACTAACTCTCTTAGCATAGTATCCCTAGGTGTATACTTGTTTGAAAGATAACCAAATGCCTCCATCCTTTTATATAAAGTAATTCTTTTACTTACCAGACGACTTGTATATTTATATCATCATCCTCGTATTTTGATGTATGTATACCGAGGATATGATTTCAATTTTAATTTAGGGATCACCATTTAATATGAATGATACACATTTTTAAACTTAGGGTTCACCATTTAATATGAATGATACCCATATTCATTTAAGTTTAGGGATCACCATTTTATGCATGATCCCCATGTATTGATTTGTCTATATATCTAGGGCTAGAATACCTTCTAGCTCCCTATTCACTTAGGGTTTTCCTCAATTCTAACTTAACCATTTCATATATGTTTTAGTTGGATCATAAGAGTTCTCAAGGGTTTAATACAAGTATTTACATTACACTTGTCAATATATCTAGACATAAGATCATGTATTCAACATGTATTTCTCTTGTAGATGCATTCATAAAATCCTCCTACCTCTAAGTAGTGATCTATCTGTTCAGATCTTCCATGATCCTGACTGACATATGTAATCTGTAAATTCATACATACTATCAATATTTATACAATCTGAATAATCGTATATTTTTTATCCTATCTATATTCTTTGTTTAATCTTATCCTTTGATATAAAGGATCTAGATCTTTTGTCCTATCATGATCTCTCTTCCTCAGATAGTGTCTATCCTATTTATCAATAGATCTAATGTTTAGAATGATCATTTAATCTTTCAAATCTAAGTATTTTCTATTCTAAGGCTCTGTGTATTCTTTTCTTTTCTTTGATCTTGATCTTTCATAGATCCTTTGATCAACAATTTATACTTGTTGATAAAGAACAAGGGCTTAGATCTTCTTTCATCTAGTTCTTCTTTTATTTAAGTTCAGTTGTTTGATCATCCCTAAGGAGGATGATCTTAGTTCTCTTCCTTGAATCATATTTGATCAAGGGTTCAAATCTTCTATTCTATTTGTTCAAATATCTTTTACTATATTTGATCTAAATTGCAAGTAATATATATATCATACATCAAGAAGTATTTATTTCATTTATTGTTCTTGATCATTTAAGATCCCATGGATCTTGTTTGATCATCCTTGTCTTACTTAGAATTTTTATTAGGGTTTGATAATTTACTAACATTTTATGTTGTTATTATTATTATTCAACCAGTTAATGTTTTATTGGTTGAAGATAGCTTATTTCATCCTAAGTCTAGACAACTCCTCTTATTTCCAATTGACTACGGCTTACTAGTGAATGGCTAAACACAAAGTGGTTACTTCAATCTCATGTAAGGAGGTGTTTAGACCTCACAAATGTCAACGGAAGGTAGGGGAAGAGCAAGGCTCTATTAGAGAACCCTCTTAACCACCATGTTCAGCACTCACTAGAGTGACCTTAGCTTAACCTTCCTTAAGGTTCCTATGAGAATTTTAACCATTAGTACTCTTTCTAATTGATTTTAATTAAATCCATGAACATTTAAAATTGTCATTCATAGGGTTTATTATTTGCCTAGTTTAGGTCAAGGATTTGATAATCCTTATATTGTCCTACTAACTATCGCCCTTACTAATATTAAGTCAAAGTCATTCACTCATAGTAATTGTCCATGAATCTCTATATTCCATTAGTTTACATTTTTGGTGATTTATGCTTATTATATCTCAACAACTACTTAACATTTGAATCTACTAATAAAATTTGACAACAACTAAATCATAAACTTTAAAACATAAATCCAATATAAATTTCACAACCATTTATAGTAACATGCTTCTTATGAATGTAACTTAACGTAATGGAATAAAACTATACTTAAACTAGCATGGTCCTAAGTTATGAAATACATTTAAATTTACTAGTATTCTAATGGAATCATGCTAAAATATCAAATTCAAACTAACATGGCCCTAATATAATTAAATTACCAACCTAATAACATTTAGAGCATAGCATGTCAAAATTGAAGAATTATACTACATGCTTCCTAGTTTATAACATAATCACATTTACAATTCTATTATCAAATAAAAGACAAGTAAACTAATTAGATTAAGATTATTAGAAACTTTTACCTATAATCTAACCATTAGATCTTAGATCTTTTCCTTTAGATCAAGGGTTTTAATCACATTTAGGGCTTTTACTTCAAGAAGATCCAAAGTTCATATCCACTTGTTTTTGTCACATTTAATCCATGATCTCACTGGATTTCATCATAGTCCCATTCATACAACCCATCCAATGATCTAATCATGCTTGATCTCATTGATCAAGTGGGTACCTTTGTATTTTTAGGGTTTTTCTACCATAAAGGGTAGATTCCTTAATTTACCTTAATAAACCATTGATATTACTTTATTTCAACATTAATTCATCATTAAATCAGATCCCCAAGATTTGATCATCTTAGATCTTGAAGATTATGAAAATTGGAAGCTTATTTCTTCAAAACAAAAAGTTTCTTGAAGATTTTTATCAAATTTATGATTTCAGAAGAAAATAGACATTACAAGATTTCCATAGCTTCTTTTAGATCTTAATTTGATGTTCAGATGACTCCACAATTAAGAAAAGAAGTTCACAATCGTTCCAGGGGTCTAGATTTGATCTGGGCCCCGTGGAACGAATGGCTTTGATCAGTCAGGCAGAGTAGTTGCCATGCACCAATAACTGGGATGCATGTGGTAATGCACTCCCCGAGACCACTTGCCAGGCATTGATGTTTTGTGGAGACGTTGTTGCATTCGGAGCACGTGCTCGGAGGCTCTCCCATAGGGCACATTTTCATGCGGCATCCTGCTGCAACATCCCTAGATCCCAATCTTATAAGGAAGATTGGACAATCCATTTTGGACTATCCAATCAATTCCCCTTCAATCAAAGTTCGAAACTTGATGAAATTTTATGAAAATTCTACCCTAGGAGTTTTGGAACCTTAGGATTGATTAGATAGCTCAGATTTTCCATCTGAGCCATTCATCATACAAAAATGAACGGTTCTTATCCTTACTTGATTTTTATAATTTTTAACCTAAAATTAATTTGAAAAAAATAAAAATTATATAAGCTAGCATGTAATAAGTATCGGAAGAGTTTCTAATAACCTAATTGGAGAAAAACTTAGGTTTTGCAACCCAATTTTAAAGAATTATCCCATTGAAGATAAAATCACCAGATAATTGCTTATTTTGTGATTTCCCATTGATTGCACTATTGGATCTTGAAATCTCTTTAGGAATTTTGTAGATATGATAGTCTAGGAGAATATTAATGGTGGGAGATTCGCAATGGAACAGAGTGCCTAATTGAATTTAGGTCTCTTGTTCCAATCTAGAAAGATGAGAGGGAAAGTGAAAGAAGAGAGATTTTTGAAAATTTGGAAATGACTCTAGATCTAATTTTTTAGTGGAAGCAAGATGATTTGCGGTAATTTCAAGGAACATTTTTGGAGGATTTTTGGGGGCGTATTTATAGACGTTTTTGAATTTTTCATCACTACTTGTAATAATTATATTTCAATTCTTTTAAATATTAAATCAACATTGGATCCTCCACTACCACCTCCTCCACTATTAGCTAGTAGTGGTTTTACCACTCATTACATGTTTTCTGGCCATTGGATTCATTTGTGGGCTCCTTATGGGCCCCACAGAGGAGTGAAAGGGCCATTTTGCCCTTTTTTGAAATTGAGCATACTTAGTGGCGTTGGAATCGTATTTCTAAGTACATTCTAAATATTGATGTCTTAGATCTTGGTTATGGGTAAAATTATCATTCTACCCTTTTATTTAAAAAAATGGAGAAAATTAGGGAATTTTTATTTTAACTCAGAATTGAACGTATTTAGTGTCATTTCAATTGTTTTTGCAAGTACATTCATAATTTCAAGTTTTAAATTATGTTTTAACCTCTATAATAAAATAATTTCCAATAACCTAATATTTTTGCCTAGAATTTTTGAAAATTCAAACTAAATTGATTTTCTTAATCAATTTACAAAAATTGGGGTTATTACCCCTTATCCTAAATCTCATATATCATTCATATTTATTTCCAATAGGTATGTATTTGTCTATGTGAGATTTTATTCTTGAGTTTTGAATCTTTTGATAGATAAACTATTTCTTATGCAAGGATATAATAACATGTTAATAATATAACTTTCACTTCTAGGGTTTTTCTTTCATCATTCCCATTGTGTTGGATCTTATCTCCTTTGCTATGACTTTTCACTCAACTACGTCATTTTATTTAGTGATGTGATATTTTATTGATTTTTGGAAGGATTCTTCTGTCATTGATTTGTTGAATGAACCTAGATTAGGTGGTTTTTCCATTTATACTACAATCAAAATTTTCAAGGTTAAAGAAATGTGTCCATGAAATTTATACATGATCCATATTTTGTTAATTGTGGTTGAGGTTATTAGGGCTAGGCTAAGTTCTTCTTTTCGAATTATAGTTGTTGATATTGGGTTATTATGCAGGCTCTTGATTTTTGCTCCTCTTAAAGACTTTGTTAAGAGAAGAGGAAAATGACAATGGCATCTCTTGCCTCTAGTTCTTGATTGTGTAGTCAATGTCTTTTCTAGTCCAACCGCTTTGAGATGAGTCTCTCATAATCATATAGTGAAATTGTCCATGATTTTTCAAAGCTCATTAGACAAATATTCCAATATCCAAAATGGATGTCAATTGAAATTTAGCAAACATTCTAAAATTTTTACCTTAGTTCTTTTTTCTATGTCCCTATTTACATGGACGTAGACAAACTCTTAGGGAGAAATTTAGGTCTAAATTTCTTGGAATCCCCCAACATTTGTTCATCATTGGAGACTTTAATTCTCTCTTATGATCATATTAGATAAGGGGTGGGAATCTAAGTACTACAAATTTGGACATCTCTTTACTTATTTATGATTCTAGCCTTTTGGATATTCCATTTCAAGGACCAAGGTTCACATAAACAAACCTTAGGAGGGTAGTCACAAATATTCAAGAAAGAATGGATATAGTCCTTGTCAAAACAATGTACGGATATTTTCTTTAATGCCCATCTTATGCACTTTCCTAGGATCAACTTGGACTCCTTTTCAAGCTTAGGATTAACAAAATTACCAAACTTAACCACCCATTTAGGTTTAAGAATATATGACCTAATGATCCTAACTTTAATAGTATCCTTGAGGAGCAATGGAAAAGCAAGAATGGATCTCCTTCCTTTACTTTTTAGATGGTATAGGCAAACTTTTGGAAATATTATGGAAAACATTGATATCTTGTTTAATGAGATTGATATTATCCAAAAGCAAGCCTCAATCTCCCCACATACCTTTTTAGATGACTGAGAAATCCATGGTCTTACTTAGCTGCATAGTGCATTGCTTGCATAAGAGACTCCACTAGGCCATAAGTCACAAATTCAATGGTTGACTCAGGAGAATACATACCAGGTTCTTCCACTTGATTAGTGGAGAGAAAAATAAGAAATTTTCTTCCTTCAAGATCAAAGCAGGGATGATTTTTGTAATAATAAGGAAAGTCCCTCTTTTTAAATGGTGAAGATTTTTGTCTCTCAAAGCTCAGTCAAGCTCATGTTCCCTCCCATGGTGGAAAATCTTTGATTGCTCCCATTGTTAAGTTTTTAATTTTGGCCAAAAGACCCCTAATTTAGTATTTAATTAGATCATCTAACTCATCAATTTGATTATTTTTAGATAAAATATGAAATTTAGCTCAAATTAACCACCTAGCCTTAAATGTCAAAATTAATGGTTAGATGATCATCCGAGCTAATCAGATGCTTAATGTATGGTTTAGATGAATCTAATATGGTATTTTGTTTTGCAAATCAACCATATTATGGCTTGGATAGCCCAGATTAAAATTAACAGTGCCAGATCATCCTAAAGAACATTGAATGGCTTGGATTGAATTAATGGATGAGATTACTTACCAACGAACAACAGGCAAGATGGAATGGTTACCTAAAAGAGAATTGATTTTCATGGAACAAATTTTTTGAATAGGATATCACTTGGGAATGGAAAAGCCTTCAAAAAAATAAAAAAAGGAATTATAAGGAAACTTCTTAATAGTAGTGAGGAGTTGAAAAGGAAAAAGGGGGAGAAGAGAATTAGAAGGAAAAAAGCTTTATAAGAGGGAAACTATGGGAGTCTTGAGAAGTTTGGATTTTGTTTTGTTTTCCTTTACTTGCATTCTTTCCACTTGAATTATGTTCATTGTTTTTTGTTTCCTTTTCAACCACCACCCCCTTGCACCCACTTCTCCATCTCTCTTGTTTCTCTCACCAGTCGAAAAACCCCCTCTTCATATCTCCTCCACCTACTCATCCATCCGTCTCTAATTTTTTTTTTTACCACATCAAATCACTGCCCAATCCCCTACTCTGTTTCTCCTCTTTTGATCATCAGTCTCCCTCTTCTTAGGATCCCTGTTTTTTTTTTCTTCTGTTCTCTTTTTCCACTGCATCAGGTTCCCTCAGTTGATGCCTTGTTCACTCGCACTAGACTTCCTAGCCCCAGTGATTGGTTTTCTGTTTTGTTCCACCCCGATCAACCCACCTACTCCCATCATCGGCCAAATTCCTAGCCCACTGCTCCTATCTTGTTCTCCATCACTTCTGCCAGTCGATGCCCACAAACCAACACACCATCACTGTCACTAACCCAGTAGCACCGATCAGCTCCATCTAGGCATTTATCGCACCAAAAATTCCTCTGTTCTCCATCACTTCCATTAGTCATCTCTATTAGCCATCCCTCTTCCTCTGCCCATTCCATTCCAAGCTCCACTACATTATAGCCTAGCCTAGATTGCCCCCTCTTCTGCCCCAGTTCACTACTCCAATTTCCATCTCCCTCTCCCTCTCCCTCTCCCTCTCTATCAAGTTTCTTCTTTCTCTATTTCTCTTTTTTTTTTTTTTTAATCAGATTTTAGAAATTTCATTTTTTCCCATTGCATATCTAATTTAAATAATGTTGTATCACTTTTTTAATTACGTTTGTGTCCCTATAGCTATTCCAATTGTATTTTGTTTGTGATCTGTTATCTAGGAACTACATAATCTAAATTGAATTATGTAAGGCTTAACTTAATCGATGGGTTAGCCTTAACAATAAAGATCTCCTTATATCTCCTCTATTTCAAATTACATTCTAAGCTGTCCAAATCCCAAAACCCTTATCTAGACTAGATCTTTAAGATTTTTGGGAATCTGAATAATCCATTTACTAGATCTCTCTAATCAAGGACATTATGAAGACATTGATGAAGGCTGATCGACTCCAAAAAGACTAGATTTGAAGAAATTAACATTGTCTAAGCTAGAGAAGGAAATTTTTCTTGTTTTCCATAGTTAAATTTCTATCTTTTTGAGTGGGAATCCTATAATTTTAAGTGATCAAATATATCTGAAGTTTGATTACACTTCCATTTAAATTTTGTGAATAATTAAATTTTATTTAAACTCCAAATTCTCAAAGCGAATCCCTATGGGATTGATGCCTACTTGCACTATACTACAATACCCATGCACTTGTGGTAAAACAAACAAGAAATGGAATTTTTATAAAATTTAATTAAAAATAAAAAATTTAAAATTTTAAAAAAATTAGAAAAATCTAATTTTTAATTTTTAATTTTTTTATGAATTGCATAGCCTTGGCATTTTAGGCATTTTTAGGTAAATGTTTCAATTTTCTTAGTACATAATCACCTTGTTTCCTGAATTTGGTACTTATTTCTATATTTCCTTTTTAGGAAATAGGAAAGTGGAGGAAATTGGCAAGTGTATCTTTATCAAATAAATAGAAATTTTCCTTCTTTCTTAGAATAGGAATTTTCTTTTCTTTTGAGTGAATCTTGTTATGAGGCCCATTTGTAATTTGCAATTTTAATTTTAAAATGCAATGCCTCAGATACAGAGAATAGTATTAGAATTGGCATGTTGATAGTGTCTTAGAATAGGGGGCTTCCAAAAAAAAAAAAAGGAGTAGCATACTGATAGGAGCACGCCAACGGATGCTTTGGAAGAGGACAGGTTAGAATTGGTCTTTGAATTGAAGTTATCATATTAGGAATGAGAAAGAGATTGCATTGTATGTAATTATGGGAATTTGGAAGAATTATGTGACTGGTTGTGCTGTGGAGGTTCTGGGTGTATTGTGTTGATGTAAATTGTTTTTATTTTGTTACATGTATGAAAAGGAGACAGAGTCTCTATTTATATTTTAATGTTGTCAATAGTTATTTATCAGGTACTTCGCAATGACATGCGTTAAATGTCAAATGTCCAAAAAATAGAGGAAGCTCTACTAGATTTTTGGTAGAAATGAGCACTCATTTCACTAAGAATCCTTGTTTTTTATAAAAGAAAAATGACACTCGGGTTGTCACAAAAACCCTAAAAATATAACAATTATAAAAAATACTTTCTATATGCCATTGGCCTTGGATTGGCTACCCACTACTCTTTTTAAGTGACTACAAGTCACTTTCACTATTCAGTGGTCTTAACCCTTGATTCCTATCCAAATCAACTCTTGGGTTGGAGCTGGGTGTTATTTTACATGCTACAGTCTTCAATACAACCTATAATTGTATTCCTAAATTAGACTACTATAATGAGCATCATGAACAGTTCATGTCACCCAATTATTGACATAAGTTTATCCAAATTCCATATTTTATATCATATCTACACTAATTCAACATTTAGGAATCCACTTGTAACACTAATCATTGATCTGACATCATAAGGTGTCTATTTAAATAGTGGCAGATCGGACGGCCTGTATCATCCAATCTGTTTCACTTCAAATTCATATAATTCTAGTCATCCTATCATTTTTAAGGATGAGGAACTCATCTGTGGTGTTTGATTGTAGATCAGACATCACGATGTTACTATGTGAATAGTACCCGATCGGACGGCTAAGATTGTCTGATCAGTTTATAACCAAAATTAACAATTTTGTACTAAATCATACATAGATCATACCTATATTATGTTTATCTAAGCATGAATTGAAGAATTAAAGGCTAGATCATCACCAAATCTTAAATTTAGCATAAAACGCATGGATTTAACAAAATTCCACAAATCTGAAGTTGGGTTTTGTAAATTTTACCTTCAAGATGCATTTTCGTGTTTTCACCCCTCTGAAATGGGTTGGATTGGCTCCTATTTGTCAAAAATCCTCCAAACCTAGGCATGCAATGATCTCCTCTTCGATCCGTAGTCCAAATCATCTAGGATTTCTCCTTAAGCTTAAGGGTTTTTCTTGCCTCTCTAAGTTGAACAAACTGACTGGCTCGGATTGTCAATCAGAGTGGTCATCTTCTTCTATGAGTCACTGCAACTTTGGTGAACCCTAACTCAGTATTTCTCCTCCTTTGCCGATGTGCTAGTCTTCTTTGGTTGCTTGGCATTTTCGCCCCTCTCTCCTCTCCTTCTTCCTTCTCCTCTTCTTCCCCTTCTTCTCCTCTCCTCCTCTTCCTTCCCCGTCGGGTTTCCCTCTTTGTCGGGTGTGGGAAAGACAGACCCGATGTTTGTTGGGTTCACTTAATGGGAGGGGGTGGCAATATCAAATCTAGCCCCCCTTCTATTTAGGCTTTTCGTGTTTTTTATTTTTATTTTTTTTGAGATGTTATGTTCTTCCCTCCTTATAGGAGTTTCTTCCTCAAAATTATTTCCATACTATTCTTCAAATAATTCCAAAACATCCTCATATCCCAAGATCCACAGATCATACCAAAAATTTCTGGAATCAACATTTATAAATAGACAATTTCACATCATGTCATCTCCTCGTATTTCAATTTACATATAAATCACTAAATGGTAAATCATTTCATATCAAACAACTCATAATTCAATTAGAATGCGTCATCACCACATATAATACAATTAACATGAACTAAACTCTCATCTAAGGGTTAATTATTTGTATACAACTTTTGTATTGTTAAAATCACTGTATCAATAAAAATTGTTCATCTTAGCTCATATATCAATTATTCTATGCCAAGTCTATATCAGAGTGCATTAGCTTATCAATAGGCAAATCTATGCCAAATCTATTATACAGCACATCAGCTCACCAATTGTCAATCATATGCTAGTCAAAACTAGAGAGTATCAACTCATTAACAGGCACTCTATGTCAATGAAAACCAATCCACAACACAATCATACTGTAGGCCCCTAGAAGCCTGCCACCTAGAAGCCTACTGGTGCCTTTAGCACTCTCCGTCTTAAGCTACCCTCATTGGTTAATCACAAGTATCAATCGTAATTTGAATTCTAATTACCCATAAGAGAATAATCTCATATAATATTATACATCACTGTTATCCTAGTGAAATTCAATTACTTGATGCTATTAGTTCATAAGACTAAGGAACCACGAACTTCAATTGCTAGTTTGATTAATTTTCAGGCCATCGCAATATCAATAAATTGCCTTGTGATAAAAGAATTCACTTCCTCTAACCATAACTCATGTTATAGACGTTTGCAGCAAGCCGATGAGTCCTTAAATATTCTGAATGAATGCACAAGGATTCCTTGTGCTCTTCTCTGTTCATGAAGTATACAATGATACTATCTATTAATACAATCACGATTCATCCAAATAACATTCGAAAGTTCAACCATCATATCCATACATTTTGTCAGTGTATTAGTTCCACTAATTTATACCATCCAGAACTCATAACAATCATAACAAGTTCTAAAAATTATCTTAAAGATGTCATACTCAAAATCCTAAGATAGTCATAACCACACCTCATATCAATCTCCACATACATCATGCACCATCCTTAGTTGATCAAATAGATCATCAATATACGATTAAGAACATCAGTTCTCTACCGCAGTACTATCAAATAAATGACAATCTGTTCATAGTAACAACAATCTCTCTTCTCATGAAGAAAACTAATACACTTAACAAAGATCCTCTAGGCTTGTTAAAATCCCTATTTAAAGCTTATATGGCTGGAGCTTTCCCAGCTCTGTTGGGCCATCCCATGTAGTATTCTGGGTAAATAATACTATAACTAATGCCAAATCCACTTCAAAATCATTCTCATGCGACAATGTCATGAAAACTGCTTAGGAAAGACTGCAAACTCTTGCACATCATCTTTGTACTCAGTCTGTACCAGCTAGTGATCCTCCATTGTCACACAAAAAAGAATAAAACTTAGCACCCTCTCAAAAACATACAGCACTACCTTTAAGGTGGGATCAGCCAATCCATCCCAAAGTTGACATCATAATCCACCATATCAAATAGGATGATATCATCATTCATTATCTCTCTTTTATTAGGTTCATAGGTGCCTCTTAAAATTACTTATTAGCCTCTAGTAACTTTCCTGCTAAAGTCATAATACCCAATCGAAAGGATAACATATCCAGGCATGTCCAAGCAAGATGGGTCCGGGATTCAAGGAAGATCATAACATGCCTACCAACAATCTAGAAAATACTCTCACCATCTGGTTTGAAACCCATGATTACCTCAATGTAATAGTAGAAACTCATCACTACTAAGGTCAGGCCATCACTTCCCTGATCCTAATTCAAATTGTCTAGGTTGTTCTCCTATGGAATAGTCTTTAAAGAAATGCATTGACTCACCATAGTCAGGCATCTAAAATATTTCAGTTGTAATGGTGGTTGTTGATACTATTGCCTCTACTGTGGCATCTACTAATTCTAAGATATAACTATTTAGGTACTTGCCCTTGCAAGTACCATACCTCTTTAGCCTGTAAATCCATTTCAAATACTGTTGAGCTACCTGATACCTCTACTTTAAAGTAGCCAACTCTCTCTCTAAATCACCCATTACTCCTGAGGCAAATATATTGATCATTACTGGCCTTCTAAATAAAGGACTCGGCAACAGAGTAACATGTCCTCTCAAATGACCATCATTAGACTCTGCATAATTACAATTTTTGTGTCTTCACTTACACCATTGCCTTTCCTATAACTAATAAATATTTCATGGTCATATTAGTCAAAATCAATTGCAACTCTATCAATCTCACATCTAATGAAACTGATCTTTTATAATAGCCTTTGTTATTAGTAACCACAATTTTATTAATATTAGTGTTGAATGTAAATCAATTATAATCAATTCCATCTTACACCATTCACTTCAACTGTCTCTCCCTAGTTGATTCATCACGTCATCATCTCTATTTAATAATTATTCTTATAAAGTAACTGTCATGTCCTCCAAGCAATATACATTTCAAATCATAATAAAACTCTCACAATAATTCATAAACATTCTCTTCTCACTAATTCTTACTATCAGTATTTTTTTTGTATGTACAAGAACTCATTAATTTTCGTCTCATCGCTTAGAAATACATCCATAAGAAAACTAAGACCTTATTTCATCAAATTTTCAATGATTTCCACCATACTACAATTTATATGTCAAATACATCCAGTTTCAAGTTTAGGTTAATACAATACTTCTACAACTCTCTCGAGTTCTCATTAATTGTAATCATTCCTGGTCTTTCATCATTATCCACATACTATTGTGGGTACCATAATTGTTAGGTCTTTCCAAAAGTTTACACACTATCCATGTTAGAAATTGAACGTATTCACTAAGTTTTGTATTCATGCTTCAATTCTCCACTCATCTGCTTTTCTTTCTTATCATTTAGTAAACATCTTTATAAAATAGTTATCATATCCTCTATGCATTATGCATCTTCAATTCATAACTAGAACTCTCAAGAATCATTTAAATAGGCATTTACTTCTTAATGATAATTAGTTGTTAGTATCTCTGTACACATAAAGAATAGCTCATTCTCATTCCTTTGATCAATAATTCTTTTACATAAGCAGATCAACTTCCACTGATTTTCCTAATGTCAAAATTTATCCATTGAATCTATCCTCAACATGTGTAGACTAATATTGTAATTCTCTTAATTTTTCCTGAGTTCTCTTCCCTTGTGATTATTCTCTGCCCTCTTTTCATTAAAATCAAAATATTATTATGCAATAGAAATCATAATCCTCACAGGTTTGTGCTCATCGTCAAAATTAAAACTTAGATCCTCTAAAGGTCACCCAATGTGAATAGATCTATCTCTAATAAAGTTTTCATTCAAATATACAAGTTTTGTACTCTTATACTATTGTTCCTTACTCTAAGAATTATACTAATTTTGTAAGAGTACTCCTCTTACTCATGCTAGGACTAAACATCTATTGTCTCCTTAGAACTTGCTAATCATCATGGGTTGCATCTATTGTTGCTGTTGCACTAGCTGGTTGGGGTTTTGCATCATATTGGCCATGAAGTCCATCATTTGACTCCCTTGGTCAGATGGCTCAGCAGGTTTCTTGTCCTCTGACTCGTCCTCTTAGATGACATTCTTTCCTTCATCATAAGGTTCTTTTATGAGTTACTCTCAAACTCATTAGCCCAAACATCTTACTTTAGAGACTACTTAAAACTTACTCAATGTGATTGGTTGTGAGTAGACTGAACCTGGGCTCTGATACCAACTGTGACAACTTGGGTTTTCAAATGTAATTTTAAATACAACTAATTTCTAATGCAGGATCGATCCAATTTGAAATAAGTTTTGTAAAAATAATGCAATGCAGTGAAAAATCTTTTCTTTTAAATTCACTTTGTAAAACCCTGAGTGTAATTTTTCTTTTCTTAAAAGCAAGGATTCTTCGTGAAATGAGCGCTCATTTCTACTGAAAATCCAGCAGAGTTTCCTTTGTTTTTCGAACATATGACATTTAACACATGTCATTGCGAAGTACCTAATAAACAATTGTTGACAATTTTAAAATATAAATGGAGACTCTGTCTCCTTTTCATGCATCTAACAAAATAAAAACAATTTACATCAACACAACACACCCATAACCTCCACAGCACAACCCAGTCACATAATTCTTCCAAATTCCCATAATTACATACAATGCAATCTCTTTCTCATTCCTAATACGATAACTTCAATTCAAAGACCAATTCTAACTTGTCCTCTTCCAAAGCATCCGTTGGCACGCTCCTATCAGTATGCTACTCCCTTTTTTTTTTTTGGAAGCCCCCTGTTCTGAGACATTATCAACATGCCAATTCTACTACTATTCTCTGTATCTGAGGCTTTGCAAACCAAAGCAATGCCTTAGTAAGCAATCACTTGTGTATGTGGAATAAGACACAATTTTTTATATAAACCAAAATCATGATAATTATATATATATATATATATATATATCAATTTAGCCATGCTAAATCTTGCAAATAACAATTCAATTATCATTTAACTTGAAATCATTTAACATTTATAAAAATCATGGATCCATGCCAAGATGGAAGAAATACTAATGCATCAGTACAAAACACATTCTTTGAAACACAAAGTATGTAGTCACATGCCAAACTTGCAACTCATTTACATTTCTTGATACTTGTCTTCACTCTTACAAGCCATTTCACATATCAAATACCAATGCATTGTTGTGTGTATTAAGTACACAGTAAACAATATTATCCTCTTTGGTGTAGTAGGCTAAACCCAAAGACACACCTCAAGGTTTTACTCTTGAGAGACTGGTAGCTTCTCTAGCCCGAAGGCCCACCCACATCATAATGACCCCTTAGAATGTGTCAAACTTCTCAAACAATGGGGTTCAAGGACCGATAGCTTGTCCAGCCCAAGGCCCACCAACAACATAATGAATCCATGGCCTGCCCACATCATAACAACCCCTTTCACTCATATGAGCCATTTCACAATTTCCTAGTATCAGTCTTACATTTCTCTCACATGGTTCACAATAATGCATACCTTATGCATAAATAGTTTAATCATGATTCAATTTCAGCATGCACATTCATCTTATCTTTTGTATAAACAAAAAGGATTCATTTCAATGCTTGAAAATCATATACATGAGCATATATAGAGAAAATCATAACAATCTTAATTCCACCCACCTCAAATGGAGATCTTTAGGTTCTTTGAAGTAAATAATCTCTTTAGTTTGCATATGCTCTCCCGATCAATCACACCTCTATAACAATACAAACATGCATTTAGATATACAATTCTAGGACTTCTCTTAGCTTTTCTAGTATGAAAGCTCCCTCTATGTTAGTCCCTGACACTAGTCGTCACAAAGCGGATAGTACTTATTTCTATGCTAAGAGTGTCTCATTAGCTATTAGTTGATAGCTAGTTGAATGACAAGCAGTTATTGAATTTCTAATCCACGCCATTGGCCCTGGATTGGCTACCCACTACTCTTCTTAAGTGACTGCAAGTCACTTTCACTATTTAGTGCCCTTAACCCTTGATTCCTATACAAATCAACTCTTAGGTTGAAGCTGGGTGTTATTTTCCATGCTACAGTCTTGAATACAACCTATAATTGTATTTCTAAAGTAGACTGCTATAATGAGCATCATGAGCAGTTCATGTTACCCAATTTTCAATATAAGTTTATCCAAATTCCATCTGTAATGAGCATCTATGCTAATTCAATATTCAGGAATCCATTTGTAACCATTAATCACTAATCTGACATCGCAAGGTGTCTGTTTAAATAGTGGTAGATCGAACTGCCTATATCATCCAATTTGTTTCACTTCAAATTCATATAATTCTAGTCATCGTATCATTTTTAAGGATTAAGAACTCATCTGTCATGTCTAATTGTCGATTAAACATCACGATGTTACTATGTGAGCAGTACCTAATCGGACGGTTAAGATTTTTTTATTGGTTTATAACCAAAATTAGAAATTTTCTACTAAATCAAAGATAGTTCATACCTATATTATGCTTGTCTACACATGGATTGAAGAATTACATGCTAGATCATCACCAAATCTTAAATCTAGCATAAAACACATGGATTTAACAAAATTTCACAAAATCAAAGTTGGGTTTTGTAGATTTTACCTTCAAGATGCATTTTCGTGTTTTTTCCCCTCTGGAATGGGTTGGATTGGGTCTGATTTGTCAAAAATCTTCCAAACCTAGGCATGCAGCGATCTCCTCTTCGATCCATAGCAAATCATCGAGGATTTCCCCTTACGCTTAGGGGTTTTGTTCGCCTCTCTAAGCTAAACAAATTGACCAGCTCGAATCGTCAATCAGAGCGATCATCTTCTCCTGTGACTCGTTGCAACACTGTTTGAACCCTAAAACTCTATATATTTTCCTCCTTCACTGGCATGCCAATCTTCTCTGATAGCCTAGCGTTCTCTCCCCCTCTCCTCTCCTTCTCCTCTCCTCCTCTTCCTTCCTCGCCAGGTTTCCCTCTTTGTCAAGTTTCATTTTTCTAGTCTGTCGGGTGTGGGAAAGATAGACCCAATGTCTATAGGGTTCACTTAATGGGAGGCGGGTGCCAGTATCAAATCTGCCCCCCATTCTATTCAGGCTTTTCATTTATTTATTTTTTTGAGATGTTACAATTTTGCATTAGTTTATTGCTTTCAATTGCATTCTTAGGGCATGTTTACTACTTTAAGGTGATATATATGTTGATTGAATTGCCTTGGAGTGTGGAAATTAATTAGTAAGGCCACCCAACCCCCACAAGATCAAGGGTGGATTTAATCATCACTCCTTGGCCCACTTAAGATAATCATCACAAGCGCGCAACCTTACCTTTCAAATTAATCTAAAATCAATTATAAGTGACTTATAGGGCCATCTCATGCTTGTAGGACCCTCCTACTAAGATGCGATCTATTGTCACTTTAGCAGCTTTTGAGCAATGTGGTTATAGTGGGTGTCTTAAAATCCAAGTGATTTTCCCATGCCTTCTATTGACATTTGTTGAAGTCTAAAAGCTTCCTTAAATGAGGATTGTATTAACCAGCTTAGTGTAGAACCTAACTAGTAAGCAGTAGTCAAATTTGAAAGAGAGCAGAAGTGCTAGTTTAGGCTAATTTAAAAGCATTGTCCTCCTCACACAAATCAAGAAAGTCAAAATATTGTTGCTTATTAGTCTAAGGATTATTTGATTATGCCCTTTGTTTGTGCATCATTCTAGGAAGTTAGTTTGCATCATATAAGTTAGTTTTTCCTCTTGAAAAAAAGAAGAAAGAAAAAAACTCATTTGTTGTATACGAATTTGAGAACAACAGCCTATCAAAAAAGGGATAGGTTTCATAGATTAGATGTATTGATGGATAAGATAAATCTTATGGAAAGTCAATTGCTTAGGATATTAGCTTCTAGGAAAACTATGCCACAACCTCAGTACCATAATAATACCTATTCTGAACATCCCTATTCCACTTCTTCATGTCCGTCATTAAGCTCCATAGACAATGAGTACTATTAGGCATCAGTGGATGCATCTAATGTATTCACATACCCTAGTAATTTTTATCCTGAGACAAATTATCAAGACTATAATGGATGAGCTAGGCATCATGAACAACCATGGTCTTAGGATTATCGATATCAGAAAAAACCACAATGGTCCCACCCTGGTCAACAATACCATGATTATTCAAATTATCAGGGATAGCCATCATGGGTTCAACCTGAGCAGCCCTTTTCGTACCCCAATGCCACACCAATCTTAACCCTATGAGTTGTTTCCTCTACAGAATGAAGGACAACTATTAGAAGAGAATATGCAACGATTTTGTGAGAACATGAATGAAACCATGGCTTCCTTTGAAAAGGGGATTGAGAAAATGAGACGAGAATGGGAGTAATGGGATGAGAAAATGAGACCAATAAGAGACTATACTGATAGAAACATTGCTGAAATTATAAAAAGGACTAAGGAAATGTAACAAATTGAGGATAATGAAGAGATAGTTATTACTAATAATAGGATGAAAATTTCCTATGAGCCACAAAGTCCACAACCATCCTAAAAACCTCTAACTCATATCTACTCCAGCCCTGTCCTACTCCTTGTTACAATTATGATGAAGAGACTTCCATTGATGATGAAAATGAAGCCGTAGAAATGTCTAACCCATATCCTCTTAAATCGTGTCTTATTAATTTTTATGAATTCGATGAAGACACATCCATTGAGGAGGTGAATGAGCTATTGAATATTGTGCCTTTAAAGGACACTTCTCAATGGCAAGCTAGAGTAGATTCCCCTATAGAGCCTAAAATTCATATTGAACCATGCAATGTAGAAGATATATCTGATTGGGAGTTACCGACCTTATTTGAACAATCACAAGATAGTCATGTAGGGCCATTTGACATCTTCTGCCCATAAAATAGTAAGATAAATAGTCAATTGATATGCATCAACCTACTTTAGGGTACACATTAAAAGAGAATAAGGGTTTAAGCCAAACCATGTCCTTGCCTCTAGTGATACAAGAAGAACCTTTTTGGGAAAGGTAGAGTGAGCTTATACTCCTATTTTAGGACAATGTTAGGGAAATAAAGGAAAGAGTTAAACTAAATATATTGGTCATTGTTATAGCTCAATTTGGTCAAGAAAAGGGTCATTCATCTCCAAATAGTCAAACAAAATACACGGTAGTACACAAAGTCATTGTGTTACCATCACCTCAATTTTCAAGGTAGAGGAATTATATTAACTACCATGAAATTTTGAAGATGGGGATCATCAATATGATTCCCCACAATTAAAAATCATGGTGATCTTCGTTGCTTTAATATTACCACCAGCAAAAATTTTAAGGTGGAGGTAATATATAGATTACCTCGAGATTCTGAAGTGGCACGAGAAATCTCGCCATTTCATCTTAGGGTTAGGATTAGGACAAATAAGCTGACCCAGTTAGCTCTAGTTTAGAAAGTTAGGTTAGGCCATGTCTAGCTAAAGACGTAAAACTTAGTGCTTCTTAGGAGGCAACCCAAATGTTTTTTAAATCTCCATCTTCTACATCCTTCCAATTTTCATATAGGATCCTATGTTTCAAACATTAAGGATAATGTTTCATTCAAGTTGGGAGGTGTAGATGCACATAGAGATTTTGAATTTTCTTGAGTTTTCTAGATTCTTTTGAAAAAAAAGTTTTTCAGTAAGAGTTCCCTTACTGTGATGAGAACTAAATATTCAGAATTTAGTAATTCCACTATTTTTGTCTCTTAATGGGAATGCATATGGGTAGTTTGGCATATTGCCCTTATGTCAAAATATTTTATGAAATTTAATTCTCAAGAACCATTTACACACAGCACATAGTCAAGACTAATAGAAAGGTATGACTTAGAGACTTAGAGGAAAATCTGTGGAGAACTATAACCCAGTGAGTTTAGGGACTATCTTCTTTTAGAGAGTTATAAGTAATTCCACAATTTCTTTCAACATGTATAAATGAGTGTGATCCTGTTATCCTTGTTTTGGTTAAACATCAAGAATAAATAGGAGTAATAGTTTTATTTCCAGAAAATTTATTGACTTTGATAGGCTTTAGGAAACCTAGGAAATGATATATGCAAACCTTGCTTAGCCTAGTGACATAAAGCCTACCCAGTATATCATACCACTAGTTAGCCCCTTTGATCCTATTATTAAGCCTTTTCTTTCTTAACCTCATTTACATTAACTTGGAACAAGCCATTAAAATAAATATTCATTACCCATTGTCAAAATGAGTAGAGCTCAAAAAGAGGACAAAAAGTCAAATAAGTGTGAAAATTAGGTATCTTTCTTTCAAAGAAGCAAAAAAAAAAGGTGAAAACAGAGAAGTATAATAAAAAAAAAAATTGAAAGAGGAAGACAAAAATATGAAAGAGACATTCACTTCATGTACAACCCAAAAGAAAAAGTTATCTCAACAAATATTCATTGAAGACCTCTACTAATTTTGAACCTTTGAAATGCTTATACCCTTATTTTCTAAACTTCTCCTAAGCCTATGATTCGTCTTAGTTAAAAACCTATTGATCTTTGGTGGAACATAGCTTAAAAGAGGAGACAAAAAGAGGAATTCAGGTAAATTACCCGCAATATTCTTGGTAATAGCATCCACTCTTAGGGATCACTTTCGTTTGTCTCATGAGCATTTAAAAAAATTGTGTGAACCACTAACTTGATGGATTCGGTCACATAATGAGAGAATTATGTTTAAACCCATATTTGAGAGTTTCATTTATGAGAGTATACCCATGAGGATTTGAGGTCAAGACATATTTTCAATGGAATTTAATCATATCTGGTTAGAAGTCAAGAATTATGTGGCTATACACACACATGCACTCCAAGAAATAACTCAAATAAAATATCTTTAATATGTGTATTATGTGTAAAATTTTCAAATCTTCTCTAGTAAGTTGTCAAAACTAGTAAATTGCTAATGAATGAGGATTCTTTGGGATAAAATAAGGGACTCAATCTTATTGAATTTTGTAGGTATATTTACTACAAACCCTCACGAGGCATAACTCATCTACTATGGGTAACCTAGGGGTTCAAGAGCTTGTTGTATGTGCTAATGCAATCGTGAGTACTTGTGAAAGTGGCACTTTGTACCAGTTTTGAAAAAAAAGATTTTTTGCATGTTTTGCTAGGGATTAGCAAAATGCTGGTTGGGGGTGTGTTAAGTATCTAATTTTGGCCAAAAGACCTCTAGTTTAGCATTTAATTTGATCATCAAACTCATCAATTTGATGATTTTTAGATAAAATATGAAATTTAGCTCAAATTGACCATTCGGTCATAACTTGTCAAAATTAACAGTCAAATGATCATCTGAGCTAATCAAATGCTTAATGTATGGTTTAGATGATTCTAGTATGGTCTTTTGTTTTGCAGATTAACTAGATTATGGCTTAGTTAGCTCTAAACAAAATTAACGGTGTCAGATTGTCATAAAGAACATTAAATGGTTTGGATTGAAATAATGGATGAGATTACTTATCAAGGAACAACAGGCAAGATGGAATGATTACGTAAAAGAGAATTGATTTTCATGGAGCAATTTTTTTTAATAGGATATCACTTGGGAATGGAAAGTATTCAAAATAGAAAAAAAAAAAATGGAATTATAAGTAACCGTAGTGAGGAATGGAAAAGGAAAGAGAGGGACAAGAGAATTGGAAGGAAAAAAGATTTATAAGCGAGAAACTATGGGAGTCTTAGGAAGTTTGGAGTTTGTTTTGTTTTCCTTTGCTTGCCTTTTTTTTCATCATTTTCCTATTCCTTCCACTTGGATTCTATTCATTGTTTATTGTTTCCTTTTCAAGCACCACCACCCCCTTGTACCCACTTCTCCATCTCTCTTGTTTTTATCACCGATCAAAAAATGCCCTCTCCATATCTCCTGCACCTACTCATCCATCTCTCTATTTATTTTTTTTACCATATTGCATCACCGCCCAATCCCCCCTCCCCTCTGTTCATCATCGATCCCACTCTTCTCAGCCTCACCTTTTTTTTTCTTATCTTCCGCTGCATTGGTTTGCCCCAGTCGACACCTTGTTCACTCGCATCGAACTTCCTGGGCCCACTCACTGGTTTTTTGTTCTATTCCACCCCGATCAACCCACCTGCTCCCATCACCGGCCAAATTCCCAACTCACTACTCCAGTCTTGTTCTCCATCACTTCTACCAATCGATGCCCACAGACCGGCAAACCTTCACTTTCACTGATCCACAACACCAATCAGCTCCACCCAGGCATCTACTACACAGAAAATTCCTCTATTCTCTAGTGCTTCCATCGGTCGTCTCTGCTAGTCGTCCCTCTTCCTCTGCCCATTCCATTCCAAGCTCCATTGCATCACAACCTAGCCTAGATCGCCCCCATCTTCTACCTCGGTTAAAAGCTTCGGCTTCCATCTTCTTCTCTATCAAGTTTCCTCTTTCCATGTTTCTCTCCTTTTTTTTTTAATCAGATTCTCAAAAATTCCATTTTTGCCCATTGCATATATGATTTAATTCTAGTTGTATCCCAATTTTAATTGCATCTATGTCCCTGCTACTATTCCCATTTTATTTTGTCTGTGATTTGTTATCCAGGAACTGCATAATTTGAATTGAATTAAGTAAGGCTTAACCTAATCAACGGGTTAGCCTTAACAATAAATATCTCTTTATTTCTCCTTTGTTTCACATCATATCTTTAATTAATTTTCAAATTACATTCTTAGGACATCCCTTAGCTTGATTAATCTCTCTAATCTTAAATCTGAAATCCAGAAAGTGATCTAAACTATCCAAATCCCAAAACCCTTGTCTAGACCGGATCTTAAATATTTTTGGGAATCTAACTAATCCATCCACTAGATCTCTAATCAAGGACATTATGAAGACATTGATGAAGGCTGATTGACTCCAAAAATACCAAATTTGAGGAAATTGACATTGTCTAAGCTAGGAAAGAAGATTTTTCTTGTTTTTCTTAGTTAAATTTCTATCTTTTTGAGTTGGACTTCTGTAATTTTAAGTGATCAAATATATTTGAAGTCTAATTGCACTTACATTTCAATTCTATTATTTATTTCTAATTTTTTGAACACTTAAATTTTATTTAAACTCCAAATTCTTAAATCGAGTCCCTATGGGATGGACCCGTACTTGCATATGCTATATTACAATAGCCTATGCACTTGCTGTAAAATAAACACTATTTTAAGAAAGCCCTTTTCTCTATGAAATCTAATAAGTCCTTGGACCAGATGGTGTCAGTGCTACTTTCTTTAAAGTAGCATGAGATGGGATTAGTAATCAAGTGGTTCAATTAGTTAGCTTCTCCTTTGAATTTGGGCACATTCCTTTTAAAATTAGTTAGACCTTTATTGTTTTGATTCCTAAGGAATATAGCATAGATCAAATCTTAAAATTTAGGCCTATCAACCTATGTAACATGATTTATTGCATCCTTGCTAAGGTCTTGGCTAATTTCTTAAGACATATTCTTAACCATCTTACAAGCCAAACTTGGCTTGTTTCATTTAGGATAGGTGTATACAAGATAACATTCTACTTACTCATGTGATTCTTTATAGATTAAGGAAAAAGCAATGAGGAGCAAATCTTTATCTCAAGATGGACCTCGACAAAGCTTATGAGAGCCTCAAGGGGAGTTTGATCAGATAGACTCTCAGTATCAATGGTTTCCACTGGCGATGGATATCTTTGGTGATGGGTTGTGTCAACTTTATGTCCTTTTCTATCTTGGTTAATGAAGAACTTACTCCTTTTTTCTCTCCTTCAAAAGGCACAATACAAGGGGGTCCTTCATTCCCTTGCCTTTTCAACCTTTGCATGGGAATGATGTCCCTTGGTCTCCATAAGGCCATTTCTAAAAAGGAATTGGATCCTACTAGGCTGTTTTAGAAATTGTCCTCAAATTTCCCATCTCCTTTATGAAAATGACCTTATGATTTGTGTTAAATTCTTAAAGATTGAGCAAATACTTAAAACCTTTGGATCAAGTCTAGTCTCATCACTAGTCAAATCTTGCATTGTTTTATTTGCAAATGTTCCATTCATGTCTCATAAATTCCTAAGCAAGGTTCTCTTTGTCCATAAATATTTCTTCTCTAATAAAAATTTTGGTCCATCTAGTTTAAACTCTAGGCCCTCCAAAAATGTTTTCATGAGTATCAAGGACCATATCCTCTCTTGTTTTTAGGGATGTAAGGACCATATCCTCTCTAGAGTTGGCAAGGTCCAAACTAGTCAATTCTATGATAGAGAGGTAACAAAATTTGCTTTCTCATGTTT
The DNA here is from genome assembly GCA_035236585.1 of Warburgia ugandensis. NCBI lineage: Eukaryota > Viridiplantae > Streptophyta > Magnoliopsida > Canellales > Canellaceae > Warburgia > Warburgia ugandensis. Next base: position 38,813,282 of record CP141136.1, read on the forward strand.
TAAAATCCCATCCTTGGTTCTTGCTCAATGTGAATAAGTTCAATGGAATTTCATTTGCTGATTTGGTGAACATGAGAAAGCACATCACCTTGTGGCATGGAATGATGTTTGTTGTATGAAATTTGAATAGGGCCTTGGACTTAGAAGCTTGATGGCTGTAATTAGACCATCCATGCTAAGTTAGATTAGAAATAAACAAGACTCTAATTTTATATGGAAAAATATCTCTCAAAGTGTAGCATCTCTATCTACAACATCAAGGATTTGCACTTTATTTTCTTGAAATCTATTATGCAAACTAGAGATTTTCTTGGGGTTCAAAACTAGAATGTTGCTTGATTTTAGCTCAAATATTTAATGTTCAAATTATCTTTAGATTGACTAACAACTCCTTGCATCCCTTGTGAATAATGGCTTTCTCCAATCCATGGACCAGAGGATGGAGGTTAGGGACATTATGATTCAAGCAAATCAAAGAATTAGGTGTTTCTCAATGAATGGGCTGAAATATTAGAGACTTGATCAATGATGAAAATTTCTTAATCCAAACTTTTTGGATGAGAGAGTATGGGCTCCAAACAACAGTAGAGTGTTTATTGTTAAATTAACTTATCTTTGGGGTCAAAACTAAAGAGACTTGCCTCCCATTTGGACATTTATTTGTTTATCTCCAAGAGAACCTTGGTTTAAATCTTTTCTGAGGCTTTGGACTAAGGGGAAGATCCCTAGACAAAGTATTACTTGTTGGGGTTCCAAATGCTATCAAATCATTGATCAAACTTAGATTAAAATGGATAGTATAGATCAAGCTAAGATAAATTTTGGATGACTTGGATGAATTCAATAAGCAATCACATATGATCTAACACTTTCTAAGTGAAGAGGTTCTTAGTATCATTCTCAACAAATTAAGAATCCCATGCATGTGCCACCTTTGTAGAGCTTCAAAGTGAAGCCATGCAAAACCCAACAATATGAGATGTCCCACTTATTTTTTTGAGTTCAAAATACCATGCACGTGGGTCCCACATGTAGATCAAGTACCCACTTAATATATAAAGAAATATTATACACATACCTTGATAATTAGAAGGTTTTAGCACAAAACATTTCATAAATATCACTAATTAGGGTTAATTCTACATTTTGTAGGTCCATGGTATAAATGAGAAAAATGCAATCCTAAAAAGAGCATGTTTACCTTCAAGTACATCATGGGTCCACATATGCAAAAAATAAATTCCAGGATTTCAAACTAAAAATATGGGTGTCATTATCTAAGTCAGAGCAATAAAAAATCCCCCCACACAATTCCCATTCAAGAAAGGATGTTTTTATCAAAAGTAAGTTGATAGAAGTTCTCATGCATGCATGCAAGCTAGCCACCACCTTGGGAAGCTTCTAAGGGCAACTCAATTCACATACATAGGAATCACATACAAGGAGAGATTTCTAAAATAAAACAAGTTAGAACAACAAGACCCACATGAAGACTCTTCCTTACATACTCTCTTCAATGCAGCCAAATGAGGGACCACCTTGGGGAGTTCATGAATTTTTCATGCAAGGTGGTGAATCCCACTTGGTTAACCATGAAATATATAGAGAAATAAGTAAGGATTGGGGGAGAAAAAGAAGGCAAAGGAAAAAGAGACAATTTACAACAAATTTATGATTGAAATTCATCTTACTTTTCAAGCACTTAAAGGCCAAGATCTAGCCTTGTGGATGCATATCCTATGCAACCAATGGATACTTACTCAATAAGGATGGACCAATGAGAAGCTAGACTACAAAGATGGCTAGATTGAGAGCCCATTGGTGGAGATTTTTTTGGTGGGCTACCTACTTATTTTCAAAGAGAAAAAATGTAATTTCAAGGGGGGAGATGTCCCACCTTGCTTTAAGCTCATTGGATGGAGATATTTATAGTGGAATGGGAGAAAAAGAAGCAAAAACCTAGAATGGATAAGAAAATCTCAATGAAATCTAGGTCATCCACTCTAAAACGTCTCAATCTAATGGTGAAGAGTAGAAGTTATTAAGGAATATCATTTTGGATAAGAACACTCCAACCAAATCTCACCCACTCAATCTAGGGTAAAGATGATCCAATGACCAAGAATGAAGTAGAGAAAAGTTACAAACCCTAGCCACTTTTCTCTTGTAAAAAATTCAAACCAAACCCTATGGGAGGAAAGATCTCTACCATAAATTATAATCCAATGGCTCACCTTCATCAGAGGTTTTCTGAACTCCACATACAACAAGCCCTTCCATGCCTCCCATTATTTTTCCTTTCCAATTCCACCACTTTTCCTAGATTTTCTCCTCTCTCTTATGTCTTCTTTCCCATCATATCATACCCTCTTTCTTACTCTCCCCTATCCCCTTCCATTCCACCTTTATCACCTTCCTTTTCATCCCCATCTATATCTCTATGGATTCCATGGCCCCCTCCTCATGCCAGTCTCTCTACCTTGCTCCAATCATCCTTAAATCCCCACCATCTATCCCTCCTTTCATTCTTATTATATCAACCCATCTGTTCCATAGGGCTTGCACTCCAAAAATCTATATACATGTGATGAAGTAAAAGGAGAAGGGAATCTCTTACCTTTCCTTAGATCAGAAAGCTATACGTAGGAGAAAGAGATGGTGAGAGATCACCCTTGCCAAAGCTACCTTGAGATCACATGTCCCATCCATTGGAGAAGAGCTAAGGAAGCTCATCCATCCCTACTTCCCTTATTTTCTTCCCCTTTTCATTATTTCATCCTTTCATGCATTACATTCATTCTTTCTTTAGAAATTGCATCCATCATTACATGTTTGTTCTTGTGTGCTCCATGCTTCAACTATCTTTTACATCATTTTCATGCTTGAACCATACATAGCACCTTCTTTCCTTGTCTTCCATCTTACATGCATGGCTTCCCCTGTCCTTAAATTGTATGCATCCTTGCATTTGCACACATAACCTCTCTACCAACTTTAGTTTTACATGCATTCACTCTCATTCTTTGCATAGACTTGCACACACCCACATTCTAGATCTTGCAAATCTTACACCATTGCATCCTTCCTTCATAGGATCCCACACATCCTCATTTGCACGCCTTGCATGCATAGTCTTACCACCATCCCACACCCTTCACCAATCTCCATTGCATGCACCTACCATCCTTGCATTTTAGCCTTGGATGCATTGCCATCCATCCTTCCACTAAAACCTTCCATGCTTCACTCTTTCACCCTTGCATTTCAAACTCCATTCTAACCACTAAGGATTACAAGCATGATATCACTCTACCTCTCTTTCACTTACACACCTACTCTTTTCACCTTGATTCACACACACACTTCCTATCTTTCATTCATTTTTGCTCACACTTCATCTTCTTTTCCTTCTAATATTTATCTTTCTTTTGGGATTTGGGATTATAAGGAAAAGGAAGAGAAGCCTTGTACCCTTCCATGGCAGCTAGTATTCATCTCAAATCCTAAAGTAATGGTTGAGGAGAAAATCAAGTCCATCCATAAAGCCATCCATCATTCCTAGCCAAAGGCTCACATTGAAGAGTAGGATGACTTCTAAGGTAAAGTACCTATCTCCTTCACCATCTCTTAAGAATGAAATTGGTGAGTCCTAAGCCAAGGCCAATTGTCTCCCTTTTCTTGTCTTTTTTTTCCTTCTAGCTCATTCTTGAGGTAAGAAGCCTCTTCTACAGCTAACCATTTAGTAAGATGAATGACCTCTAATCCCCTCTCTACCTCTCTCCTAACTAAAGCTACCCTCTTTCCTAAGAGTATTTAGTTTAGGAGATGCAAACATTTATTTTATACTTCTATTTCATCTCTTCTTTTCTTCTACAAGGGGTGGTGGTCTTTTAATAAATGTGTTAGGTGACTCTTTTCTTGGCTGCCCTAGCACTTCATTCCTAGGAACCGTTGGAAAAGGACTTCAATTTTTGGGTTATGGAATGTTGGGTTAAAGAGATGAGAAAAGCTTAACGTAAGATGGGTTGAAGAGATGTGCACAAGCTCCTATGAGTGATACAATAAGAGAGCCCTACTTTCCTTATTGCTAAAAGAATTTGATACTTTTCTTTTTATTTGTGCAGGAATTTGAAGAAGATAAAGATTTGTAGGAAGACTTAGGATAGTTTTCTAATTTTTTATTTGAGTGGATTAGAGTGAGATCAAAATTGTACTTTTTATACATTGCAATTCATTTAAATTTAAAAGAATGGGATGTAATAGTATAGGTCAAGGGTGGACCATCTTAACCTAGAACAGGAGGTGGCATGTAAATGGACCCAACCTTATACAAGAAGACTAATTTGACAATTCCACTATGATCTATTCTTCGCTTCTTTCCAATTCCTATATTAGGTTACATAAGTAGTTAATCTTGCATTGTGGATGGTAGTGTAAAAGAACATACTTTCATCCCATTATTAACTTGTTACATACTATTTAGGGTTGTTGCATTCAAAAGTAACTACTTAACAAGGATAGCCTAAGCTTGGTTATAACCCGAGGACATAGCTTGTCAAGGTTATAATGTCCTATCAGTTGATGCCCTGTCCCTTTATTAAGTAGGATATAGCTAGTTGTATTAAATTTACTACTTTCCTTGCATATTAGGGCATGTTTACATGCTTTATGGTGTATATATGTTAATCTAATTGCATGGGAATGCTTAAACAAATTAGTAAAGGCACTACCCCGTACAAGGTAGAGGGTGGGTTTGATCACCATCCCCTGGCCCACCTAGGATAAACATCACCTTACACACAACCCTAACTTCAACAATTAATTTAAAATAAATATATAAGATACCTTAGTAGCTTGTGAGCTCATAGGACCCTCTTGGAAGGAGGCAATCTATTGCCACTCCAATGGTCCCCATCTAATCAATTACATTGGTATTTAAATGATTACCTTTGCACACACATTTGATTACTCATATCACCTACAAATGATTAAGGAGGGTGTGAAGCAGTTGATTATGGTCAAGATCTCACTAGCAAGTAGTAGGGCAAGTCTGAAAGAGAGGAGGAGCTACCTAGGTTAGACGTCACCTAAAAGCTACTCTTCCATAAAGAATTTCAAGGTAACCAACCTTTCAGCTTCTTTGCCATAGGGTTGGGATTCACTGTGTGCCTTTGTTCATTTGCATCAATTAGCCTATAGGTTGCATTATCTAGTTTAGGTTTCCCTAAACTAGGTAGAAAGAAAAGAAAAAGTACTTTTTCATTCTATACAATGACTTATTTTCATTGTATATAAAGTTGAGTCAACTAAGGCAAGGGATACATACTCAATTATATCTAATTAACCCTGCCAAAAATGTGGTCAATGAAGTAGGGGATAAAAGGTCACTTTCTTACTATTTTACTCCATAGCCCATTTATCATGAAGATATGTATGAAATAGGGTTCACTCCTAATCTATCCTGTACAATATATGGATTGGTGGATAGATTGGCAAGTAGAGTAAATAGTCAATTTAATTAGTTGGAAACTTTACTGTTGCCTAGGGAGTTATTTAGAAAATATTAGTATAAGGAGTCTTTCTCATATCCTAGTCTACCACATCCAATTACTTTGTGGCCTTCCAACTCCACATACCTTGAATACTTTTTGGAGTAAGAGAATGCATTTAGTGCATTCCAAATGTAATGACTCCATTTTTGTAACCTTGAAATCCCAAGTTGGTAATGAAAAGTTCACTTTTTGAGATAAGGGTATTTTGGTCATTTCACTATTCACCCTAACTAGACCCAGAAATTTGGTCCTTAGAATGATACCCTTAGGTGCATCTCAGAAAAAGGAATCCAACAAGACTAGAATCAACCAAAACGGAGTTAAAATGAGCAAGTTATGGAAATTTGAAGTTTAAGGGCAAAATGGTAATTAAATTTAAAAGGAATTGGCTTGAGAAAATAGACCCGTTTTGATACAGGCACCCCCTTCTTCCCAAACGTATTGCATCACAGACATTCTAGAATGTCGGTGTGCAAGGGGAAAACCACCACCATTCTGGAGGTTTCTCCACCGCCATTCTATGGTGGTGGAAACCCCCCTCCAGAACCCTCCTTAAGCTCTATAAATAGAGCTCTTGGGTGCCTTTAATGGTAGTAAAAAATCCTAGAAAAAACCAATCTTGGAGTTGCAGGTAGGAGGAGAAAATGTGAAAAATACCTAGCCATGAACCAGGTATGCCTTAAACAACTCCAAACCCATCACCCCCTCAGTCGCAGGGTGAATGTCCCTAAATTTTTGCATGAGAAACCATGCAAAACGGGGCTCTAAGGAGCCACAACAGACCCAAAGTAGGTGCCTGGGGCATTCTGGTTTGACAGGGTCGAACCAGGGCGTCCTAAGGACACCTAGGTCACCACAAAACCAAAACGCACTAAGTGCGTTAAAGGCAAACTGACGAGCGCGTTCGTGGATGCGCCCGCAAATGAGAAAAGGGGTGGAGGCCCAGTGCATCGGCAAACGCACCTTGTGGGGCATGCGCCGCTGACGTGGGACGCGTTAGCGTCCTAGGCTCCCGCCTTGTATGGGCCTGCTATGGTGACACCACGCGTTCTGCGTAAGCGGAACGCGCAGCCTAATGACTCCCAAGAGCACACGATCGTACGTGCGGGCCAGTCGCCGCTCGACCAAGATGCAAGTGCATCCCAGGAGCTGCGACGCAGGACTTGTTTTGGGCCTTCTATGTATTATTAACACTAAAATACCCATAACTTGAGTTCTAGGACTCTGATTGGGGCGCCGCGAGAGGTGTTGTGTCTGTATCGATGGCGCAGACACACTCAAACCATAAAATACCTAATCAAGCCCCTATCTAAGGTTGACATGAATCTTAAACCATGATAGTGGCGCGGGGCCACTAAACCTTTGCAAACCTGACTATACCAAGGCCTAGTTAGGGACCTTAGGAGGCCCTTAGGCATCGGAATGAACCCTTAATGCCTAAGTAGTGAGGTAAACTGTTCCAGAACCTATAGAAATAGGCCAAGCTAACCTTTTTCCCTTAAACCATTTCCAAGAATGTACGAGGACAAGGGGACTAGAGCGATCAAACCAAGTAGGTGTCTTATTCCTACTAGACTTTTAAAAAGAACCCATGATGCTTTGAGACAACATGTTTTGAGTCATGGTTGCTTTTCTAATGCATGTTTTAAGTTTTTAAGTTATATGTCCTGTCTTTATGACATATAAACTTATGTTACATCCTTATGCACATAACCTGCTTTTGAGTTAATGTAAAAAACTAGTATACAAACATGTCTTCATGTTTTATGGCTTTAAACATAATACTAGCATAAAGTGATTTTTATGCATTGCTCGCATGTCTTGAAAAGAAATGCATAAATTTCCTGATTTACGAAGATTGCGTATCCTCGAGGGTTGCTAAAAGACACTGGAGTGCCCAAAAGATGCTGGTTAGGCAGTTGTCAGGGCCAGACAGTGTGAGGTACCCAAAGAGGACATTAAAAATGATTGCATAAATTACATGATTTGCTATGATTGAGCTTTGGCTTTATCTTTAGATGCTTTTGGGCTAGTAAGCTCATGGGCGCTATAGTGAGAGGTTCAGGGTGGCCTCCCAGCCTCTACCACTATAGGTGGAAAGGCTACCACGCCAAAAAGGCTTGTCCTCACTTCAATTGTTGTGGTAAATGAGGACTACCACTAGAGGTGTGACGGCACCCGTCGAAGTGTCATATGCCCCGTGGAGGCTATGACTAAGAGTCCGTAGGTACCCAGGGAACACACGAAGATGAGGTCGTGGGCCTAGTATACCCTATGTTTTTGAGGATTTACTTGCATTGCATATGGCATGACATGAATATGGTCGACCATAGATCCATGAGTTGGATTCAGTTGAGCATCTTATGCATATTAGCATATATTTTCATGATAGCTATGTTACTTTCGACTTGGATTATGCGATTCTTTAAGTTGTCAATATTCTATTTTGACAATGGCTTTTAATATCGGTATTGAACATGAGTGTCCAAACATGCACATGGTTTAAAGAACATATGGTTTAAAACATAGCATGCATTGTAAAACTAGTAGTGATAGACTCCTACTGAGTATAGTGGATACTCACCCAATCCTTCACATTTTTCAGATACAAGTAAACACTTAAGGACAGGATACACCCGTCACAGAGAACGTCCAAATTGAGTACAAGTAAGTAAACCCCTACCTTATCTTTTAGTGAATGTTACTTGATCGTAGTCACTCTCTGTAGGTGGGGCTGTGACTAACACTTTCTTGGGAATAGAGTTGATTTAAAACTATGCCATGGCTATATGATTTGAAAATGTGTTTTGAAACTTGGGGTTTTATACGAAAGATTGCTTTCCAAAACAAAAGATTTTCATGCATTTCATATTTCTAAAGCAAGAGATTTCACCTTTTTATGAAATTTGCATCATATAAAACCCGGGTCGTCACACCAAAACCCTAGCAATAACTTCTATTTTGAGACATACTATCCTGGATGGGCTATGCTTCCCAATTATTCATGGTCTCAGGATAATTAACCTTTCCTAGTGATTCAATGCCACAGTAACCTGAGCCACAACAAAAGTTTCCTCCACAATAGGGGAAAAATCTTTTAAAGAGATCCCTAGTTTATTTATGCAAAGAAGTCTTGAATTCTTGAATGATATGAAACAAACTGTGGAGGCCCACTCACTATCTATTGCAAGGTTGGAATTCCTAATGGGTCAAATATTTGCTACAATTTTACAAACGAAAGAGGAAACCAAGCAAGTTGAGGAATATCAGAAGCCAATCAACAATTGTTCAGCAATAATAATAATACCATACACTAAAGATTCTTACGAGATAAAGAGTCAAGTGTCTGCACTATCCCTATCCTTTGCAAGCAGTGAGAAGCCAATCAATAGTGAAGAAAACTCCATTGATGTAGTAAATGATTTACTCAATAGTGCACCATTAATGAACACTTAACAATGGACAAACCAAGTAGGACCCCTTCCATTGCCTGCAATGCAATTTGAGCCATATAATGAAGCAACACCTAATTTAGAACTACAACCTTTACTAAAAAGTGCACACTATGAGAGTTTAGGTTCATCTACATCCTTACCTGTGACTATAGAATAGGAAGGTGAGCCAATTGATTTATGATATAACACCAACTAGCTCTAGGGTGTACATTAGAGGATACTAAGTGTTTAAGCCCCATTATTTTTCTACATCAAGAGGAAGAAGAACATCTCTTGGGGAAGATGTAGAGCCTGTTTAACCCTACCCATCAAGATGATGGAAGAAAGGAAGAACATTATCAAATCCTTGATGTTATCATTATCATTGCTCAATTTGACAAAACTTGGGACATTACACCTCGAGTCGGTCTCAAGAAATTCAAATTCACAGTGGTTGAACATGCTATCCTACTATCACCACCATACATTCCTAACTATAAAATGAATATTGACTACCATGAGATCTTAGAATGAAGTGAGTTTTCGAGGAACTCCTTCATTCGTAGTCAAGGTTTAGGTTAAGCAGATAAGTTAATTAGTTAGTTTAGTCACTGTGACGACCCGGGTTTTTCCATGCATTTTTAAAATGCAATATGTAAATTCCTAAGGCGGGATGCATCCCTATTTGAAAACCATTTTATAAAAACCATGCAATGCAATGGAAAATCTTTAGTTTTAAACCTATTTTGAAAACCTCGAGTGTCATTTGCTTTCACAACAATCAAAGTAGTTGTTGAAAAACTTCAGAAATCATAAATGTTTTTCCCCAGGTCTATCCAGTCACAGTACATAGTCCAATTGTAAATAAATACAAATACATGTCCAAAGGGTAGAGAGTTTACTCACATGTATAGTTGTATCCTTTGTTTATTCACTTGCTCGTAGCACTAATATCACTTGAGGCATCTTCTATTTGTGAGTGGAACTATCCTAAAAAATGTTAAGGATAGGGCGAGTATATACTATACTCAGTAGGAGTCTATCACTACTAGTTTTGCAATGCATGCTATGTTTAAAATCATATGCTCTTAAAAACATGTGCATGTTCGAACAATCACGTTCAACATCAATATTAAAACCACCGTCAAACTGAAATACTGACGACTTAAAGAATAGCATAACCAAGTCGAAAGTATCATATATCATAAACATAATGATATGCATAAGATGCTCAACTGAATCCAACTCATGCATATCTGGTATGGTATGGTCGACCAACCTCATGTCATGCCATATGCAATGCAAGTAAATCATTAAACCATAGGGTCCAACTATGCCCACGACCTCGCCGCCGTGTGGTCCCCGGGTACCTGAGGACACAGGGTCATATTCTTATACTTAAAACATGCATTCTCAAAACAATCATGGCTCTTTTAAAAAGTCTAGTAGCGATAGAGCACCTACTTCAAAGTCTCCTGGAGTCACGTCCTTTATCATTCAACCCGTCCCTGGTTCTCATTCATAAACTCCTGGGTATAAATGGATACAAGGAGTCCTTATTAATTTCAATCTATTTAGACATTAGACTGTTAGATCTGCCATTTAGGTTCAATGGTCCTTGCCTAATTCATTGTCAGGCTAGATATAGATCTACTATTTGGATCTACTATTCAATAGTTAAACTCTGTAAATTGTTCTCTGATCCTAACTTTAAAGTCTCATTAGGTCCGCGTGCCCCAGTTCTTAGGACACCCGTGTATCCTGGTTGAACCGTGACCGCCTTATGTGCGTGCGCGCCTAAAGGCTGTGCCAGGGATCGTATTTTGCACGCGTACATGTATGCTCAAGTGACATGCTATGGCGCGCATCATCGCACGGACGCACCTTGTAGCATGGCGCGTCTTAGCTCCCAGGGCACCCTGTGCACCCTGGTCGAGCTAGGACCCGTGCCCCATGTCGCGCGGTCACCCGAAGGCCACACCTAAACAGTGTACGCACTGTCGTACACCTGGAACCGGTCCCAGGGACCCTGTCCCAGGCGCAGGTGAAGCATGGCGTCCTTGGGATGCCTGGTTCGTGCAAGGCCGGTCCAAGCCAGCTTGGAACGTTTTCCAGGCAAGAACCCAGCTGGAAAACAACTAGAAAAGACCAAATTCGGCATGGATCTAGCCCTGGGGAAAGCAAATCAGAGAGGAAAAGGGAGGAGCAGCTTACCTGTACCCTGGGAACACCCTTTTTCCCAGTGGGTGTGCCTGCTCACTAAAAAACTCGAACAAGGGGGAATCCCGTCGTTTTGTTGCGACTAGATGAAGAAAAGGGGAATGGGGAGATGGGTAAAGGAATGGCTGGCCAGACTTGGCCTGGCCATTGCCAGAAAACACAGAGGGATGGGTTTGAGATGGGTTTTCAGTTTTTGCCGAAAACCCCAGTGCCCCTCAATGGCGGCTTTTATAGAGGGGTGAAGGTAGTGCCCCTCAATGGCGGTGTCGCCATGGCGTTAGCAGTCTTCTTTGGAAAATTCAGGATTTGAGGGTTTCTGGAGAAATCTGAGGAGGAAGACGACAAGGGGTGCCGTTATCAAAATGGCCCCCTGCGTTTTTCGTCCTTTTTTGTTTTAAATGTTTTCTATTTAAATTCCCGGAATACCCCTATCTTTAAACGGCTGTAACTTCTTCATACAAACTCAGTTTTGGGTGATTTTTGAGGCGTTGGATTTCATTTTTTGAGTAGAATCTAATGGTACCAAGTTTCCTCACAAATTTCTTCATTTACTATTTAAAATAAAATCAAACATTCAACATAGTCCATTTCCCATAGAATGTCCAATTTTCGTTAAAAATAGTGTAAATTGCTCAGGCATTACATTATTACCCCCTTAAAAGAATTTTGTCCTCGAAATTCCATAAATTATCATCTTCAAGGTATTTTGTCTTTTCGATAACTTCTTGGTGAATGCATTCCCCCCTTAGGAGTCAAATCTAGGCTCAACCTCAATTTATCATTTCTATTGTTCCTTCTACAAGGCCTTACTTATAAGGGCCGCTTTCATTGCGTACTCTGATGCATACTCCCATACGTACCAGTTTTAACAGTACTGGTTTCTAACAGTAATTCATCTATCTCAAAATCCTTAGATTCCTATACTTATCTCATCATGTATAGGATAGTCTCCTCGTAAGATCATGCTTGTTTATTCATGTATAAATTACTCCATACTTCTTTGAGATCATATGATCTTATTTCTCCTATTTTGAATATCATAGGATAATCCCTTTTTCTTCTTGTCTTTTATTTAGTGATCTCTTCATCATCCACATCTCCTTCTAATGGTTGGTCATATGTCATTAGTAAGAGTCCAACAAATTACCTTCTTTCCATTGTATCTATCTTTGCTTCCTATCTTTTATATTTGTCCCCAAGATACTTCAATAACTGACGTGGTATCATGTGCGCTACAGCCAAACCCTTGATTAACTTCGAATTTCAACTGTCTGTTGTTTTCCATATGTGACTTGATTCCTTGACCAAGGTACATTCAAAATCATGAAAGCCAATTAGTAGCTTCTTCCATCGATAACCTTATCATATACTGAAAGTAAAATGTCCTAACTCTATATCTAGTTTCATAACTCTTGAATTCATTAAATGTTGTTCTCCATGAAGATTTTATCCAAACTCAAGTCGATTCATCATCATGGGTCAAATGTCCTCGTCCAGAGGCCTATTTCACTATTTTCATCAATTGGTCATTAGGATTTTCAATAGTGTTCCCATTTATGCAAAGCAAATAGTCTCTTATTCATAACCAAGTACCCTTACTAGGTCATGGTTGAATCCTTTGTCATCATCCTCTTTGCCCTTTCTTTGCTTGATGGCTTTCTTCATAACCTTTCAGTCCAAAAGTTCTATACTCCATCCAGTAGGGTTAGTCGTTAGGAAATTCCTTTAATTGATTTTTCATACTTGGTATATGCTCATAACAATTAACTATTTGTCTAAAGGCAACGTAATATTAAATCTTCACCTTATAGTGTGCTAGCCATCTCACCTTTTCTCCTTCCATCCCCTATGTCAATATATTGTGCAATCTTTTTATCAAGGTTTTATTGTCGATCATGCAATCTGTATTGTTAGGAGGTATCCTCATAAGTAGTGATTTTCTCAATTCCTCAAATTTTATCCTTCAAGTGCCTCCTCATACTTAGCTTATAATAACAGTTCTCGTTCAATAACTACTACATCAAGTTATGCTGAAGCTATTAAATCATCAAATTTGAAAAACACTCAGGTAAGCATGGAACATTTTCATAGACATATAGAAAGACTTTATTTGATTACCTATTGATCCCTTTCTAGATATATCTTTGTCATAAACTTAGGGGTCTCCAAATTGATCAGTACATATCTACCTTTCTTTTCAATCCAAGTCAGCAGCATCTTTCAGACCCACAGTGATTTCTATGGTTTGTCATGGTATCTATTCAGGTTTGGAAAAATCTGTCTCACTGGTGGAGATCTCTCTTCTGTCTCAGTTATTACTATATTTATTGTACTTGTAGCTCCTCCATGATGTGGCCTAATCAACTCCATGATGTGGCCTAATCAATTGACCTCATACCCTCAAATGACTTAGTCTAATAAGTAACTTCTTTTAGGTAGAACTCATGTCTAAATACTTATAATTTCCCTCTGAGTATATAACTTCGACTTCTAACTCATAGATACTAACATACTTGATTAAATATGGTGGGATACCCTTATTTTAGTCAACAATACTCTAAAGGTAATGACTAAATAATGGTTTTAAGATATTTGCTCTTCCAATCTATGATAGTAAGACCTCAATTTGATCCTTGATGGTACCCTTCTTGCTAAATGGACAAGTCACTATCCCGACTTAATTCCTTTTCAATATATTTTATTGGCAAGGTGCGATATCACCATGGGTGTTCCTCATATGCTAATGGATCCAATAAGATTCTTATTGCAATAATTGATATAGGCATCAAACTATTGTAGAATTTAATTTCTAGTTGGTCACCATTCCTCTTCAAAATTTTCTTGTTGCATAAACTCCTGAAATTCGATACTCTACTCAAAGTCTTAAATCCCATCTGCTTTATCTCTATTATACTCTTTTTACAATAAAATCACCAACTCTACTAGTATTATTCCCTCAAATTTGATTGGTTTGATCTTCCCATCAGATTTGTATGTATCTCCGTAAAGTCATGATCTTCTTCTTTTGACTATTCAATATTCATTGAATACTTATAGTTACATCTCTATCTCTTTCTCTCTTTTCTTCAAAATCCTTATTTGGTCTACCTAGATCAATGTCTCTATATGCTTTGTTGCATATAATTGATACTTCATCTATTCCTTTACATAACATATATGATAAACTGAATGCTTCTCAAAAATTCTAAACTGTCTTAAGATCATTGAAATCCTCAATTGCCTATAGCCTCAATAAAATTCATATAATGTCTTAATAATGGCATTGATGTTTTGGTCATGCTATACTTTACAAGTTCATGTTAGGATCACTCTATTATCACGGATCTATCATCCCCAATATTATCGTCAAAAATCTTGGTCGAATTCATTTTCCCTATCATATTTCTATTATGTTTCTCTTAATCCCATGATATGTCACTTGTATACCTCTTCTGATTTGCTCCATAATACTTAGGTAGTTATTATTCGATAGCACTTCACTCTTCATAAGACTCCAATTAAGGTATCCAAAAATCAAGCTAAGTCCTTCAGGATCCATGCCTTTGTGATCTAACACGAGTCACAGTTATCTCCTAATATCATCTTGCATTTTCATCCCTCTTAGCTTATCATCAACATCTAATCAAAGTCTGTCTTTTACATCCCCTATCATACTCATATCATATCCTTGTGATAGTGTACTCATATTCTGATGATGGTAAGATAGCCACTTAGGTTCTTTGATTTTCTCACCTTTGATGAGATTACTTTATTGCAGGTCAGAACTATCTACTAACAAGTTTACTAACATCCTCATTCATCATTCTCATAATATGATCCATATATAAGTTTTTTATATTTGCACCACACAACAATCCTTAATCCTTAAGTCGTCTTAGACTGGATTTTGGATAAGGGTTGCACTATCCTCTGCTTAATTATTTGTTAGACCAAGCTGTGTTTCACCTATTTATTTATGGTGAACTACCTTGAGCATTAATATTCTGATCCTCAAATAGAAGTAGTCATCTCTACTACTCCTATTTATACTACTTCTTCTTGATTTTCTCTATTGTCTATGACCCTTGGACATGCTGGATTGGCTGTGAAAGGATAAAACCTGGCTTTGATACCAACTGTGATGACCCGGGTTTTTCCATGCATTTTTTAAATGCAATATCTAAATTCCTAAGGTGGGATGCATCCCTATTTGAAAACCATTTTATTAAAACCATGCAATGCTGTGGAAAATCTTTCATTTTAAACTCATTTTAAAAACCCTGAGTGTCATTTGCATTCACAACAATCAAAGTAGTTGTTGAGAAACTTCAGAAATCATAAATGTTTTTCCCCAGGTCTATCCAGTCACAGCACATAGTCCAATTGTAAATAAATACAAATACATGTCCAAAGGGTAGAGAGTTTACTCACATGTATAGTTGTCTCCTTTGTTTATTCACTTGCTCGTAGCACTAATATCACCTGAGGCGTCTTCTATTTGTGAGTGGAACTATCCTGAAAAATGTTAAGGATAGGGCGAGTATATACTATACTCAGTAGGAGTCTATCACTACTAGTTTTGCAATGCATGCTATGTTTAAAATCATATGCTCTTAAAAACATGTGCATGTTCGAACAATCACGTTCAACATCAATATTAAAAACCACCGTCAAACTGAAATACTGACGACTTAAAGAATAGCATAATCCAAGTCGAAAGTATCATATATCATAAACATAATGATATGCATAAGATGCTCAACTTAATCCAACTCATAGATATTTGGTATAGTATGGTCGACCAACCTCATCTCATGCCATATGCAATGCAAGTAAATCATCAAACCATAGGGTCCAACTATGCCCACGACCTCGCCGCCGTGTGGTCCCCGGGTACTTGAGGACACAGGGTCATATTCTTATACTTAAAACATGCATTCTCAAAACAATCATGGCTCTTTTAAAAAGTCTAGTAGCGATAGAGCACGTACTTCAAAGTCTCCTGGAGTCGCGTCCTTTATCATTCAACCCGTCCCTGGGTTTCATTCATAAACTCCTGGGTATAAATGGATACAAGGAGTCCTTATTAATTTCAATCTATTTAGACATTAGACTACTAGATCTGCCGTTTAGGGTCAATGGTCCTTGCCTAATTCATTGTCAGGCTAGATATAGATCTACTATTTGGATCTACTATTCAATAGTTAAACTCTGTAAATTGTCCTCTGATCCTAACTTTAAAGTCTCATTAGGTCCGCGTGCCCCAGTTCTCAGGACACCCGTGTATCCTGGTTGAACTGGGACCACCTTACGTGCGTGCGCGCCCAAAGGCTGTGCCAGGGATCACATTTTGCACGCATACATGCATGCTCAAGTGGCGTGCTATGGTACGCATCATCGCACGAACGCACCTTGTAGCATGGCGCGTCTTAGCTCCCAAGGCACCCTGTGCACCCTGGTCGAGCTAGGACCCGTGCCCCATGTCACGCGCTCACCCGAAGGCCGCACCTGGGACAGTGTATGCATTGTCGTACACCTGGAACCCATCCCAAGGACCCTGTCCCAGGTGCAAGTGAAGCATGGCGTCCTTGGAACGCCTGGTTCGTGCAAGGCTGGTCCAAGCCAGCTTGGAACGTTTTTCATCCAGGAACCCAGCTAGAAAACAACTAGAAAAGACCAAATCCGGCATGGATCTGGCCCTGGGGAAAGCAAATCAAAGAGGGAAAGGGAAGAACAGCTTACCTGTAGCCTGGGAATGCCCTTTTCCCAGTGGGTGTGCCTGCTCACCGGAAAACTTGAACAAGGGGGAATCCCGTCGTTCCGTTGCGACCAGATGAAGAAAAGGTGAATGGGGAGATGGGTAAAGGAATGGCCAGCCAAACTTGGCTTGGCCATTGCTAGAAAACATAGAGGGGGTTTTCCAATTTTTGCTGAAAATCCCAGTCCCAAACTAGCAGGAAAACGTGTTTTTGGAGAGGGGGAGATGGGGCTTTTATAGAGGGGTGAAGGCGGTGCCCCTCAATGGCGGTGTTGCCATGGCGGTGGCAGACTTCTTTGGAAAATTCAGGATTTGAGGGTTTCTGGAGAAATCTGAGGAGGAAGACGACAGGGGGTGCCATTATCAAAACGACCCCTTGCGTTTTTCGTCCTTTTTTGTTTTAAACGTTTTCTGCTTAAATTCCAGAAATACCCCTATCTTTAAACGGCTGTAACTTCTTCATACGAACTCCGTTTTGGGTGATTTTTGAGGCGTTGGATTCCATTTTTCGAGTAGAATCTAATGGTACCAAGTGTCCTCACAAATTTCTTCATTTAATATTTTAAATAAAATCAAACATTCAACACAGTCCATTTCCCATAGAATGTCCAATTTTCGTTAAAAATAGTGTAAATTGCTCGGGCATTACAGTCATGGAGTTGTATTTGAATTTCATTATATATTTTGTATACTTGTCCACATCAATAGATTATTGCACCATATCTAAAGTGTAGGGACTATCCTTCTAATCCTTCTCTCTTTAATTAATTTGTTTCATTTGTCCATCCTTTTATTTAAATAATATTGGAGATAATACTTAATTTAAGTATGGGGATAGGGTATCAAAATTTTGATGTGTCCAAATTTTTTCATAGTTATTTTTGAGTCTTTTATTTTTGAAAAATTGAAAATTGAAAATTTGAAGAAAATTTTAAAATTTTATGAAAAGTTCCTATATAAGGATGAGAAGCAAAATTTTGAATATTCAATATATCTTTTGAACTTTATGTTATTAATATATTTGTGTGCAATTAATTTACTATTTATTCTTTTTCTAAAGTATAAATGAAAATTTTAACTCAAAATATTCATTATATAAAAAAGTTGTGTTTATATAGTTTAAGTTGAAGAGTAAGTATAACTTAGACATCTTGAAGAAGACAAGTTGAGATTATTTTAAGCCAATCTTTTTTTTGATAGGTTTGTATATAATTCCAAAATTTTATTTACCGGACATAAATTCCTAATTGGTCTCATTATTCTTGGCCTTGGCCAACTATTAAGAAAACATTTGAAAGATTATAACATTTATGTCATGAGTTTGTGATCAATTTAAGTCATATGAAGCCTAGGAAATGATATGGTTATCCTTCCTCAAACCTGAGCCTTTAGCCTTCCTCTATTACTTCACCACTAGTTAACCCCTTGGGCCTTTTTAATGAGTTTTTTCTTTGAGAACCCATTAACCATGATCCTATTCATCCCTTATAACATATCCATTACCCAATGTTTTTGTAATATGCAGAGACTGATATTATCTTAAGAAAAAGTATGAACAATACAGGTCAATAGATGAACACAAAAAGCTTGAAAAATAGAAAAAAGGGCTATATTCAAAAGTCAAGGAAAAAGAAGCTAGAAATGAAAAAATGAATAAGATAGCAAATAAAAAAGGAAATGTTTACTCTCATGGGTAGAAAAGAAAGTTTTGAATACATCTTAGAATACCTTTACATATTTTTCAAAACACCTTTATGTACCCTTATACCCATTCTTTGGTAACCCTGTCCTAAGCTTGTGTTTCATCCTAATAGAAGAGCTAACTTGATCTTAGGAGAATTATGACTCAAATATGCTTATAAATGAGTTGAGATATTGGTAGAGTGTAACATTCTTAATAGTTGATATCTTTTCCATGAGACCAATATGATATTATTTTAAGTAATCATTCTTTTACATGAAATAAGTGAGAATTTGGCCTTAATAAACATTATTTTACTCACATATAAAATAGAAATTTACCCTTTTATGAATCACTTCGTTCTAAGTGATAAGAATATCCTATAAGATTTGAAGTCAAAACATACTTTTAGATGTTAATTTAGGTTATAATTTACTTAGAAACTAACAATTATGTATTATTGGCTATACCCACACACTTAAATACTGAGCTTGATGAAATAATAGAATATCTTTAGCATAAGGATAGGATTTTGAGCTATTCTTCATTTTTATTAGCATGTTAAAGTTAGGAATGTAATGAGTGCTAAATATAAGAAAATTCTCTTAGAAAAAATAAAGTACTTTCATGAAAATTTTGAAATGTTTATGGGTATCATTTCTAGAAACCCTTACGAGACTACAACTCATCCACTATGGATAAACTAGGGGTTTAATGGCTTTTTGCATATTCTAAATACAAACAACAATACCTATGGAAGTGGTTAGGATTTATTAAATTTTTTATTTTCCTTTATTTTAGTTTTGATCAAGGACTAGAAAAATCTATGTCTAGGGGTATTTAATATATATAGAAATATTACATACATACCTTTATATTTAGTAGATTCTAGCCTAGAACTTTCCATAAATATCACTAATTAGGGTTAATTCTACATTTTGCAAGTCCCAGGTACAAATGAGAAAAATGCATAAATTTGGCACGTAACCATGAAAAGAGCAAGTTTTCCAAGCCATATCATAGGCCCACACATGTCAAAAAAGAAGTTTAGGAGTTCAGACTGAAAAAAAGGGTGTCATTATCCCCCATACACAATTCCCATCTAAGAAAAAATATTCTTATCAAAATTAAGGTGACAAAAGTTCCATGCATTCATGCATGCAAGCTAGTCTCCACCTTAGGAAGCTTCTAAGGGAAGCTCAATTCACATACACTAGAATCATATATAAGGAGAGCTTTCTAAAATAAAATAAGTCAAAACATTGGGACCAACATGAGGACTTCTTCCTTATACACTCTCCCCTACTCAACCAAAGGAAGGGACCACCTAATGGAGTGCACAAATTTCACATGCGAGGTGGTGAAACCCACTTGGTTCCATGTGAAATATATAGAGAAATAAGTAAGGATTGGAGGCAAAGAAGAGAGACAATTTACAAGAAATCCATGGTTGAAATTCATCTTCCTTTTCATGAACTTAGAGGTCAAGATCTATCCTTTTGGATGCATATCCTAAGTGATCAATGGATACTTAATCAAATAAGGATGAACCAATGAGAAGCTAGACTACAATGAAGACCAGATTGAGAGCCCAATGGTGGAGATATTTTCAGTGGGCAGCTTACCTATTTTCAAGGACAAAAAAATGTGATTTCAATGAGGGGAGACGTCACCTTGCTTGAAGCTCATTGGATGGAGAAAATTATAGTGGGCTAAGAGAAAATGAAGGGAAAACCTAGATTGGACAAGGAAATCTCAATGGAATATAAGCCATCCACTCTAAGCTATCCAATCTTATGGTGGAGAGGAAAGAAGTTATCAAGGAAGATCTTTTTGAATAAGAACACTATGAACAAAATATCACTACTCAAGCTAGGGTAAAGATAATCTAAGGGCCAGGAATGAAGCAAAGTAAAGCTACAAACCCTAACCACTTTTCTTGTACTGAAAATTCAAATTGAACCCTAAGGGAGGAAAGATCTCCACCATATGTTATAATCCAATGGCTCACTTGCATCTCGGGTTTTCTGAACTCCACATATACCCAAGCACTTTCACACCTCCCACTATTTTTCCTTTCCAATTCTACCACTTTTCCTAGATTTTCTCCTCTCCCTTTTATCTTCTTTCCCATCCTATCATACCTTCCCATATCCACTTCCATTCCACCCTTGTCACATTCCATGCCCACTTTCCTTGTTTTCTCCTCCTTCTCCTTCTTTCTTCCTTTTGTGCATTACATTCATTCATCCTTTAGATATTGCAAGCATCATTGCATGTTTATCATTGCACACTCTATGTTTTGCACACATCTCCTTTTGCAACAATTTCATGATTCTCCCATGCATAACACTTTCCTTCCTTGTCTTCTAACTTGCATGTGTAGCTTGCCTTGTCTTTAGATTGCATATATCCTTGCATTTGTACACATAACCTCCCTTGCAACCTTAGTTGTACATTGATTCAATATAGTTCTTTGCATAAACTCCAAGCATCCACCTTCTAGATCTTGAATGTCTTACACCATTACATGCATCCTTAAGGACTACACCCATTCTCATTTGTATGCCTTGCATGCATACTGCCTTACCACCATCCCACAACCTTCACTAATCTCCACTACATGCATCTTTCATCCTTGCATTTTAATCATGCATGCATTACCCTCCATTCTTCTGCTAAAACCTTCCACACTTCAATTTTCACCATTGCATTCCATGCTCCATTCTACCCACTTAGGATTACATGCAATAGACCACTCTACCTCTCTTTTACTTACACTCCACTTTTCACCTTGATTCATAAGCACAATTCCTATCTTGCATTCATTTCCACCCATACTTTATATTCTTTTCCTTCTTTTATTTATCTTTCTTTTCAGATTTGGGATTAAAAGGAAAAGGAGGAGAAGCCTTGTGCCCTTCTATGGTAGTAAGGATCCATTCCAAATCCTAAAGTAATGGTTGTGGAGAGAATCAAGTCCATCCATAAAGTCATTCATCATTCCTAGCTAAAGGCTTCGTGTTGAAGAGTAGGATTACTTCCAAGATAAAGTGCTTATCTCCTTCACCATCTCTTAAGGATGAAATTGGTCAGTCCTATGCTAAGGCCCACTGTCTCCCTTTTCTTTTTCTTCTCTTCTAGCTCATTCTTAATGTAGAAGCCTCTTCTACAGCTAACCATTTAGTAAGATGAATGACCTTGAATCCCCTTTATATCTCTCTTCTTACTAAAGCTACCCTCTTTCCTAATAATACCTAGCTAAGAAGATACAAACATTTGTTTTATAATTCAATTCCATCTCTTCTTTTCTTCTACAAAGGGTGGTGGTCTTTAAAGAAAGGTGTTAAGCAACTCTTTTTTTGGCTGCCCTAGCACTTCATTCCTAAGGATCATTTTGAAATGGAGTTGAACTTTGGGTTATGGTAGGTAGAGTTAAGGAGATGAGAAAATCTTGGTGGCAACTTAGTGTAACATGGGTTGAAGAGAAGTATACAAGCTCCTATTGAGTGATACAACAAGAGAGCCCCACGATGGAATTCAAGCCCAGAAGAAGGTGAGGATAAGTTACGAGCCTTGTTGGGTGACACAATAAAGGAATCCTATAATAGACACTTTAGAAGGAGTTTTACTTGCTTTGTGTCTTTTTCCTTTATTTTGTTGGTTATGTATCAATTCCTTGTAAACAATCCATTAATGAAATAGTTGTTTCTTTTCTTTTATTAGTTACTGTACTTTCATTACTTGCTTTAGTTTCCTTGCTTTGTAGATTGCTTAGTTAATTTGGTTTAGTTTGGTGTACTTTCCTTTCCGTGAATGGTGGCTATAAACTTAAATTAATTCCATTTGTTAAAGAGTCTTTATGGAATCATCCCATATTTATCACTTCTATACTCCAATGGAGCCATACACTTGTGGTTATTATTGCATGAAATAGTCATTGCAAAGTTCATTGAGATTGTTTAACCCATTAAGGATATTATAGTTGCTTTAGGTTGTAATTCCATTTCATTTTTCTGTACTCGAACAAATGTAAATGGTATAAAAGGGTCCTCTATGAGATGATGTATGTTGGCAATCTTTGGTCCCTTGTGGCAACAAATATGTAACCTCTTTCTTCCTGGCTACTGGAGCCCATTCCTCACTTATCTTAACTCATTGGTCACCTCAACTTAACTCTATAAGCACAAGCTCACTCAAAAGTGAAGCAGCTGTTAGAAATTGGTGTGGCCTTTTATCATTTTTATTTTATTAACATTTATTTTATGTGGATGCTCATATTATGTGTGATTCAAACACGTTATGATGATTATTTTTAGTTACTCAGTGATTGCATATGTATGCCTTATTTTATGTTTATGTAGATACATGTTTCATGAACTAGTTCAACTAATTAAAAATGAAATTATTTAATTATCAACAAATGGGTGAATTAATCGCATAATGATCACCTCCCCAAAATGAGTATATGATTGGGAAGACACTAACTACAAGGAGGTAGTGAGTCACTTTGATTCCATAGAAGATCAGGGTACATAAACTAACCTATTTAAAGTCAGGATAAATAATTTGAGATAAGTTAGGTTGATCCACAATTGAAGAGGACGGATCCTGCTTGATGTAAATATATATCTAGTCCTTGACTATTTTGAGTTTTATATAGTTACATCATGACATGTGCCTCATGCAAAATGTGCTAAAGACCATAACTTATTAGTACAAGACTAATCCTTACTCCTGTTCCATGGAAGAAGTTGGTACAGTAGGTAACCCCATTGTCATCAGCAACCATTCATTAAGTTGAGAAGTTGATGTCTCATGATCTTTACTTTGGCATGCATACCTATGGTTTGGATTGATTCAACTTATTGGGGCATTGCTTGGAAAGCAGTTAGATTGATAATTAACAACTTGAGTGCTTGGGAATGACTACATGACATATACACAATGATTTTAGTAGGTCTAATTGCTATTTAGATTATGTAATTGCAAAGAGATGAGTCATGGCATGCACTTACCCTTTATTTCAAGATGTGACATTTTATCCAAATTTTATTAATAGAATTGCATATTGCTTTCTAAATCTATTTAGTAGTTAAATATATTTATTTTGAATCATGTTTACAACAAAAACAACTTACTCAATATTGGATAAGTGCACGCCAAGGTGAATGCTAATTAAGTTATTGAGAAAGAGAAGGGCATATTAGTCATTCCTCAAGATAGAGGTTTTAGGGGCACAATTACATTTTTAGATATGAAGATTTTAGTGGCATATTTATTCACTGAACTAAATTTAGACTTTAATTAGGATTAGAAAACTCTATATGGGACTTGTATGTAAAAGCATCTAAAGTTTCCCTCGAAAGAAGAAGTTTATAAAAGAAGACTTAATCTATTGTCTACTCTTCTTCTTTGACTTCTCTTTTACATCTATATTTATTCTCAGTCATCCATCTACAATTGGCCTAAGATCCAACAAGTGTAAAGTTTCTAACACCCAAAGTGGTAAAAGTACGTTACAACTTTGATTCTCAAATCATTGTTCTATCCATATGATTGCATCTCAATTGAGGACTTGATATGGTTACATGCTAGTTTCAATGAATATCCTATGAAAAATTTCAAACCCTTGCTTCAGCAAACAAATGGCAACTTCATGAGTGATATATTTGTCGGCATAGCCTCCTATCTCACCTTCAACAACTTATTGGCCACGCCAACATCCGCATCTACTTAGGCACCACCTTTGCTTCGATTGCATGTCTATCACTTTTTCATTTGACACCAAACCTTCTCCATCTACGCCTGCCCATGTGTTCCTACTTTCATGCCACCCTTTCTCATCTACATCACTGGAGGCACCATTAGTGGTGGCATACATTTTTTCTACCTTAACCGAACCCCATTTTTCCTATCTATTTGTCCTTAGATAAAGATTAAAGGCTGAAGGAATTTTGAAATGGGTTGATAATGCCTGACCTTTTATTATTATTATTCTTATCAATAGTTCTCACTTTCTAAATGTACAGTATATGAAAAGGCAACTTGCTTGGGCAATTTTTCTACCCTAGCTTATTAGTGTCGTTTCACTACAAATAAGTTCTTTATAATGTGTAGATAGCTCTTTTCTTTTAATTATTATGGAGGAGATTGACACTTAAACTAATAAACTTGCTTAGGCTCTATGGTTTTTAAAGATTAACATTTTCTATCAATCAACAAATAAGTCTTATTGTCTATTCCGTGTCTCAAAAAATACTCTTTTCCACTATTCGATGTGCATTAGACATGCATACAACAATTACAAAAAGAGTACCAACCACCAAGGAAAACTGACAAGTCACATATTTTGTTTGTTGTATTAGTTTGCAAACCAATATACACCACAAGCCACAAGGTGTTCCCATCCATTTAGGGATAGCACTAATCCCTGCAGTGAATTAGCACAAACCACATACATCTGGGTAAGTCAGGGAGTGGGATTTGAACTTGGGTCAATGGGGAGAAAACTCACAACTCTAACCAACTTCCCATAACCTGTTTAGGGTAATTTTAAAAGTTGCTACTACTTCATAAAGAAAAGCTTGTTTAAAATAGTACTTGTTTTCAAGGTTAATATTAATAACAATTTTGATTTTAGTACTATCCTGATGCATTAGTTGCTTATTCTTTCATTCGCTAAAAATTATGACTTCACATTGATCTCTATGTATTTCAATTTATAAGATACTTGCATGCATATAA
Organism: Warburgia ugandensis; assembly: GCA_035236585.1. Lineage (NCBI taxonomy): Eukaryota > Viridiplantae > Streptophyta > Magnoliopsida > Canellales > Canellaceae > Warburgia > Warburgia ugandensis. The sequence goes on from CP141136.1 coordinate 38,838,674, forward strand.
TGGTTGTTAAATATTGGTTTTGCTAATAATTTACCCAAATATTTTGTATCTGGATTTTCATAGAAATAAGATTTGGCTTCTTTGTGTGCATGCAGTGCTAATTGACCAAAAGGCAAGCCTTGTTCTTGGTAAATAATGGTGCATTTTATATTTATTAATTTGTAATGTTTTGTGTTTTCAAGTTTCCACAAACCCCAAAATAGTTAGTATCTAAGAATAATAATTAGTTCTAATGGCTATTCTTATTCTTGTGATTTTTACTAATATGTTTAGAACCTTCATTAATTGTGACTATATACTCTAATGAATATAACCTCATTTCTTCTTCTCTATATGGATATGTTTTGTCATGGTATTAAACAAGACAAAAATTAACTTTAAGGAGGTTCCTAACTACTACAGCTAGTAGCAAAATCAGGCATAACTCATACATGTGAGAATGAGATGTGTTCAATGCCTATTTGATATGTTCTCATGAAGCACAAATTCCACATATGATCTATATCAACATAATACCACATCTTATCAATTGGTTCAATTTATGTTTGCTTTTATTTCACTTTCAAGGGCATCAATTGGTTGACTTGGACATATTGAAAACATGATTGATCATACTAAATCTCATTTAATATAACTCTTCCTGTGGTACGAGGATGACATTATGCTGGGGGTTATAGCTAACTACCTTTTTTCATTGTGAATTAGTAGAGTTTCGACAATGTACCTCAGCAGTGTGGTGACCTTGGTATTAGTTTCACACATTTTATATTATCTTCCTTGTCTAAAATTGGCTATGGTATAACTAGTGTCCTCTTTATGTGTGGCTTTTACTGCTATCTATGGTTGCAAGGAAATTTAGAATCACACACTCATCATTACAACACTTAATACCATTTTAGGACAACCAATGTACATGATTTCTCTTTCATTGAAAGTTGTTTTGCACATCCATGCTTGGAAATAATCAAAGTTTCATGAGATTTGGAACACTAAAATCTAAAGTTCGCTAAGCTTCCAAAGGATCAAATGGATAATGTTGTGAGAAGAGACTAATTACAAATTGTTGATGGATCTCATGGTAGTACATTGACAGGCAAAAGGGAGACATTATAGTAACTATACACTGGACTTGTAGATGTCACTTCATTTTTCTAGTTGAACTATGGCAATAAAATGATTATAAGTGTTTCCTTTTCGTCTAAGGGTTCTATTTACTTGAAAGTGCATCCTCTAGGTAAGTTATTAGGAAAAGTATTGTTAGACCCCCCCAACTACAACCTAAATTTAAGTGAACCCTCCAAATTTTTCTCTTGAATAGTAAAACCCCAACTCTAGTTGTTGTAATATTGTCCCTCAACTATGTATAGTGTCATGATTTGGTCCTTCTATTAGCTTTTAGGCCTTCTCTATTCAATTAATGGCGAAAGTGAGATTTCAAGGCCCAATTGGGCTCCATCTTCCATTAACAATACCTCCATCCCTCCTCTAACCCCCCCTCTCTATCTCTCTTTGTGCAACACAACAATAGTGGCTGAAGATGACCAAAACCCCCAATGACACTTTGGGACGAAGAATGTGTTGATTGACTAGCCATTTGAGGACCTTATTGTGAGTGTGGAGCTTGATTATGTTCATCATGTTGTGCCTTATCAAATTATATTTCCTATTTTGCTAGGATATATATGTACTCACATGAACCTAGGGTTCTTCAGGGGTGGGGAAATCACCTATACCTTGTGGCTGCTATTTTTTGGTTGTGAAGATAGTGAAACTAGTGTGAGCATGTGAACATACCTCAATTCAAAGAAAATAATATAAATATGTGTATTCTTCCTTATTTTTTCATCTTTATTGTTGCTCATTTATAACAACTAGTATTAGAGCCCTAAGTTTGAGTGGAAGCAATGTCAAAAGAAGGGAAAGTGAGAATCGAGAAGTTCAATAGATCAAACTTTTGAATCTAGAAGATGCAAATAGAAGATTACCTTTATTAGAAGGATCTTTATCCTTTTCGTGGGGGAAAATTAAAGAAACCAAAGAAGATAATTGGTGGCAAGTGAGAAGTGCTTGCCAAAAAAGAACTACGTATAATTTGACTAACCCTTATTGCACTGGTAGTGTTCAATATCTCCAACGAGAAGACAACAAAAAGATTTGATGACTACTTTATCTAGGATATAATAAAAGCCCTCACCAATATTACTGCCCAATTAGAATAAGTCAATATTAGTTTCAAAGATGAAGTTCATGCCTTATTACTTCTATCAGAATTTTTAGATAGCTGGGATAACTAGGTAGTGACAATAAGGAACTAAAGTTGATTTAGAAGTTACAATATAAACATGTTATGAATATTCTCCTAAGTGAAGAATCACAAGAAAATAAAATTCATGGGAACCTCATTTGAGGCATCATGGAATGCCTTAAATGTTCAAGGATGTGGAAGGTCATTAAAGAGGGAAAACAAAAATTGTTGAGATCAAAGTATAGAAGCAACAAATCTAGACCTCGACAAGGAAAAGATGAACCATGTAGCATTATTGGAATAGGAGATGTCCATATTTATTAAATGAAACATTTCTACAATTGAAGGATGTTAGACCTGTATACCAACTGAAGTGAAATCTAATATTTGTTGGCTAACCTGCAAAGTTTGAATTTAAGACCACATTTACCAATCACTCTTGTAAGTTATTGAAAGGAGTGTTGAAGCTTATGCTTGCAAAATTTAAACTATTAGGTCTAAAATTATGGACGTTAACTCTTGTGAAGATTTATTTTATGAGCAATAGAAGAAGGTAAGTTTCTCAAAGGTTGGAGAGACTCTGAAGTTGCAAAAACTACAATTGGTCCACACTAATGTATGGGGGCTATGTTAGGTATCTTCTCTTGGTGACTCTATTTATGTTGTTACATCCATAGATGATGCTAGTAAAAAAAAAACTTGGGCTTACTTTTCGAAACATAAGTTAGATGCATTTGATGTTTTCAAAAAATGAAATGGTTTGGTTGAGAATGAAGCAAGAGCAAAGGTGATGACCTCAAAGTTAGACAATGGGAAAGAATAATTTGACAATAGGTTTGAGGAGTATTGCTATTGATATAATTGGAAAAGTGAAAATGATTCCCAAACCTCCAAAACAAAATCGTGTTACAGAGTGCACAAAGAGAATGATTATGGAATATGCTAGAAGTATGAGAATACATGCTAGGTTGCCCAAACATTTTTGTGCAGATGCTATAGTACTATTGTCTATTTAGTCAATAGAAGATCTTCTACCCCATGGAACTATGAGATCCTAGAGGAGGTATGGACTAGAAAAGGGGTATACGTTTCCCATGTAAGAGGTTTTAGTTGGAACTCTTATGTGCATGTTTATTCAAAAAATAGAAGAAAATTTGATCCTAAGTCTAAAAAATGCATATTTATTGTGGTTTGAATGATTTTGGCTTTTGAATTTTAGATATCTAAAATAAAAAAATTATTGATTGTCAAAAACATTGTATTCAATGAGAATGTTATATATAAGGGTGTGTTGAATGAAAATAAATAAATAAAAGCATGCAGAGTATGTAGAACTTGAAAATACCTCTAAGAAAGCTATCTTGACTCCTCATAGTGCTAATGTAGAGATAAAACCTACAATATCCCCAATTCCATTGAAGAAGGATCCAAGATAGATAAAAGCCTTAGTTTGTTTCTCTCCTTCACTCAATTATATATTGTTGACTAATAATGGTGAACTAGAATGTTTCAAAAAGTCTTGTAAGTGGAAATTAAGAATAAGTGGGAGTTAGTAGCAAAAGATAAAATAGAGTCTCTGTGGTCAAATCAAACATGGGATTTAGTTGAGCTACGTAAAAGAATGAAAGAACTATAAAATAAATGGGTCTACAAGTAAAGGAAGGGCCCGATGGCCCAAAGAGGTACAAAGCTAGACTTGTCCCAAAAGAATTTTAGTCAAGGGAAGGTATTGACTTTATTGAAATTTTCTTCCATGTAGTTAAATTATAAACTATTAGATAAATTGTAAGCATTATGGCTATATAAGAGCTGCATTTAGAGCAGTTAGATGTAAAAATTACTTTTCTTCATGGAGAACTAGAAGAAGGCATCTACATGTGGACCACAGGGTTATATTGCACTTGGGAAGGAGAATCTGGTATCCAAATTCTAAAAGAGACTATATGGTATGGAACATGCCTCAAGACAATGGTACATTAAATTTTATTGTTTTGTCTAATAATGGTTTTATTAGATGTCATGCTTACCATTATTATTACTTTAAGAGATTAGTAGACTAGTATATTATTCTTCTATTGTATGTGGATGACATGATTTTGCAAGATCAAACATGCATCACATTTCAAATATGAAGCATCAACTTGCAATGGAATTCTCAATAAAGGACTTAGGTCCCAAAAAACAAATCCTTGGAATGCATATTAGTAGGGATAGAATAAGCTAGGATGTAAAACTATCTCAAACTAAACATTATAGTGACCTAGGTTTTTAAATCACACCTTTTTCAAAAATTAAAAGGATCCTTTTTTCAAAGGCAAGATGTCACCATTTTTAAAAATGCCTTTATAAAATCAAGGTATTGGATATTCTTTTACTACAAAACCATTTTTTCAAAACCCAAGTGCTTTTCTTTCTAATAAATTGCCTTTTTCAAAAAATTGGTCCATGTCTAGACAATGTAAGTTCCATCAAAATCTCAAATAATAGAGTTGCCACAAGATGCATCAGTTATAACTACATTAATATTATACTCATCAAATGAAGTAAATGTTTTAGCATATCATGCCTTATTACATGAATAGTCATTAAAAAAGAAAAGTAACTCTAAAATAGGCAGCTTCTCACTTTGTCTTCTTAGGTATTGCCTAGGTCCACTTCTCTCCACTCTTATGCCTTTTGCAATGAATCTACATACCTCGTAGGTAAACCTTGACCACATTCTCAAAAGCCACAGCATCCAACATGCATAGGCTTTAGAATCATGTTTTTCAATGCAATAAATCTTATGACTATCTTGCATTAGTTGTTCCATGCTGTGTAATTATAGGCATTTACAAGTGATCATATATCATTAATTCATAAGAACAATTAATAAGAATGCTCATAGGTCATGTAAATTACGATTATAAAATCTTAAAATAATTACATCAATAAAACCATGACATCAGCACTTCAGCCAATAAATGTCTCATGTCTTTTGGCACCTTGGCAAGTACATCTACTAATTGGTCATGAGTACTCACATGAGGACAATCTTAGGTTCATGTTACATAGAACCTTCATTAAACTTCCTAGGTGCTAAAACAAAAAACTCATGAGACCATTGTGCTCATGAGTAGACTGAATAATGTGCTCGTAAATATTGGAGAGGGACGTAGACCATATTCTAATGGGGCCTATAGATCACTTAAAAGTGTGTCATGTCACTTATAGTGGAATCGACCACCAGTCAAATATAGTGCCACTCTTTAGTAATGGACACCACCTTGGTGGTCAGGGGTCAACAGGCCAACCTGTACAATAAACCCTTAGCATAAAGCCCACCAAGCACTTTAGCCTATTAAAAATACATCATTCCAAATATCTTATCTCAAAAGCTCATCAAATATGATTTATAAATCATTTCTTTTCAATAGTTAAATATTGCAATCTTAGTTGGGATATAAAAACTTTTCAAAAACATATTTAGAAAAATCTCAATTTTAGAGATTTCTAAAATCATATTAAGAAAGTATCCTAAACATATTAAAATTCATATTTTCAAACTTGCATCATGGCCACCAGACAACACATACTATCAATCTTAAATTTCATTACTTTTAAAAGAAAATATAAGAAAACCATTCTTTTGGAAAACATGTTTAGCATGTAAAATCATAGTTTTTCAATTCATCATCACTTTTAGTAGGTTATTCATCTTTTGAAATAACTTTAAACTAAATCAATAAAAATCATGAGATTAGTCTCTCCTAGAAATCCTCATGATAAAAAACCCTCTCCTTACATGGAGATCATAATCATCTAAGGAACCAACTCTTAGGGTCCTTTATAACCCATTATTTGTAGGTATAGGTCACATTTCTAAAACCATCACACTGATGGCCTTTTTTCTAGCTAGTCAACTTAGTTTATAGTTCAAATTAGAGAGTTTACATAAGTGATAACAAAATGTTATTTCCTAGTATCTACTAGACACACTCTATAGTAGTGAAACCATGTTAGGACTAATCAACCAACATGTTGCATAATTTCCATATACTATGTGCATGGTCCACCCATGTGGATTTCATGTGTTTGATCTATTGACCCAACACATCCAATGTTACTTAATGTTCATGTAGATACTTTAATTTGAGTGAAATTAGTTATAAGATCTTCATTAAGACAAAGTTCTATCATCATGTGTAGTTTTCCAAATTATGTGGGGTTCAAAAGGACAAGATCATGCACACCATACATTACAAAGAGTTTAATTTTTCCATCAATAACCATTGTGCACATATATATCACCAAAATAGCGTACATGTATATAATATCTTTGCATATTTTGGTGTAGTTTTAATATTACTCGCAATCACAAGAATCATAGTAGTATTGCACGCGAGAGAGGTTGATCCCATGAGGAAGCTCACAAATTTATCTATTTGATGGATCTTATTTAAAGTGCTTAACATCAAACAAAAGAGAAAGATTGAATTGGATTTGAATTTAAACTAAGAAAGTAATAACATGGAATGGGAACATGCACTAAATTAGAAACTACAAGGAAAATTTCTAAATATAAAGATATTCAATGAAATTAGAAACTTTCCTAGCTAACATGCATTCAATAAAAGAAACTAATGCAAAACTAGAATGAAGTAAACTAGGAAACATGAGCTTATAGAAACTTGCTAAAAATAAACTTTCTTAAAACTAAAATTAGAAATTTATTGAAAATAAAACACTCTAAACTAACCTATTGTAACAGCCTGAGGGCCCACGCCCTGCAACGATATTGTCCGTGCCGAAGTGCCCATACACCCCGCACAGTTTTGTTCTTCGCCAGTTGCACAGGGAAAAGGCCTCGTTGCAAGGGAAGTCCTCATCACTCTTATCAAGAGCCCAGTAACTTTTCCCCTAGCAATGTGGGACTAACTCTCAGTCTCTCACCTTGCCTAGAAGCCTGCCACCCCTCATCAGCCCACCTCATCGGCCAAGGCTTCACAACCTCTCCCTCTTAGGGGACACGTCCCCACGTGTCTTACCACACGCGAACATGCACGTGTGGCTAGCCACCCACACCAGGTCGGGTTTTGGCTTTGATACGACTTGTAATAGCCTGAGGGCCCATGCCTTGCAACAATATTGTCCATGCTGGAGTGCCCATACACCCCACACGGTTTTGTTCTTCCTCAGTTGCCCAGGTAAAAGCCCTCATTGCAAGGGAAGTCCTCATCACTCTTATCAAGAGCCCAGTAACTTTTCCCCTAGCAATGTGGGACTAACTCTCAATCTCTCACCTTGCCTAGAAGCCTGCTAGCCCTCATCAGCCCGCCCTCATCGGCCAAGGCTTCACAACCACCTACTTATCCACTAGTAGCTAGTAGTAGTTTGACCACTCATTACACATTTTCTGGCCATTGGATTCGTTTGTCGGCCCCTTGTGGGCCCCATGGGGGTGTGAAAGGACCATTTTGCCCTTTTGTGGAGAAAAATTCATTTTATTCTCCCGTACTAGGAATTGAGTGTACTTAGTGGCATTGGAATCCTATTTCTAAGTACATTCTAAATATTGATGTCTTAGTTCTTGATTGTAGGAAAAATTACCATTTTACCCTTTTATTCATAAAAATGAAAAAAATTAAGGAATTTTCATTTTAACTCAGAATTGAACGTACTTAGTGTCATTTCTATTAGTTTTTTGAGTACATTCATAATATATAAGTTTTAAATCATGTTTTAATCTCTATAAAAAAATAATTTCTAATAAACTAATATTCCAGCCTAGAATTTCTGAAAACTCAAACTTTATATATTTTCTCAATCAATTTAAAAAAATTGGGGTTATTACACCTAAGAAGAAGATAAGGTGGGGGCCACCACCTTCTTAGGAAGGTGCTTCTCCCATTGTAGAAATCACTGAATGTTGTTTTATAATTAGAAAGAGGTTGGATGGAGAGTTAGAGAGAGAGAAAAAAGATAATAAAGAAAGGTGAGGTGGAAAGTGGTGATTGGGTAGTGGGTTAGGAAGTTGGTTGACTTAGGTGGAATGGATGGGATTAGAAGGAGAGAAGGCTCCCATTTTGTAGGATTTTCACTTGGAACTCCCTTCCCTAAGCATGGTTCATGTGGAGAGGTGGAAATAAAGAGAGAAAAGAGGGAGGAATGAGAAGGAAAGAAATAAAGAGGAAAAAGTTAGGAATGAGGTGGAGTGAGGTGATGGGGTAGGTCTAGGATGGAGTTAGAAAGGTGTGACTCTTTAAGTGGAATTTATAAGGTAAAATTCATAGTGGATTTGTGTGGTGAGGTGGAGAGGGAGAAAAATGTGAGAAAAACATGGAAAAATAAGAAAAATGAAGTAAGTTCTTCCTATTGGTCCACATACTGCCTTAACCAATTGGAATTTTCCCTCAAATGTCTTCAAAATAACCCTTAAAATCCCCTGAATAATTTCTTTAGATTTTCCTCCAATCATGGCCTTCCATGTAGTTTGGTTCATGTGGCTTGATGGCTTGCTTTTAGAGCTCATTTGGCTTGGCATCGTGGCTGGCTTTAGGAGCCCATTTGGCTTGGAATCATGGTGGCTCAACCTATTTGCTTTGATAGGTAGCTAGGTTCCTTAGCTTGTCACCTCCTTCATGGTTTACATGGCTTGGGTGACTTAACTGCATCCCATGCAAAGGTCATGGACTTTGTATGGCTTGTGCATGGGCCTACTTTAGTCACCTTTGGCTTCTCTAATTCCATCCTTTGCTTGCTTTAGAGTTATTTTGATCCTTGATCTTACTTTAGATTGATATATATATATATATATATAAGCTTTGAGTCGATCTTTTAATCTTGATCTTTAATTTTCATCTCTATCGATCTCAGCCATCTAATCATCATCTCAACTCCTACAAAAAAATAATTTTTTTTAATTAAATCCTAAAAATATGATTGTTCACATTCTTTCCTTGGATTAGCCTCTGAACTTACAAATTATCAAATATTTGGTTTATTAGGTTAGGAAAGCATGTGTTATAATTTTTGGCCAAAAACCCTAACACATGGGCAACTAAGTGGGTATTTTTTATACAAATTTGGTCAATTAAGACTCCTATTGTTTTTCCTTGCTTAATCTCTTAAAATACAAGTTAATTTTTCTCTAGTAGTGACAAGCAAAAGAAACAATATCTTGAATCTCTTTTGGTTTCCTCTCATAGGGTTCTTGTTCCATACCTTGATCACCTTGCTTTTCCCTTTCCCTTTGTTTCTTTCCTCCATATTTTGCTTTGATTTTCTCTCTTGAATTCATATGCATTATTTTTTATATTGATGGACTGTGTTTATTTCTTGCTTTGAAATCAAGTTCTAGCCTTCAAAAAGTTCACAATTTCCATCCTTGTTATCTATGAAGTCAGATGTAATTTCAAGTCAATTAATAAACTTATTTGAGGAGTATGGTTGCTATTTAATTCTAGTAATAAAGTAATTCAATTCGTGAGTTGTTAGATATTTCATGAAAAGTGCTCGTTAAGTTTCTTTTAATGCCGTACTTGAATTGAGTTTAATATAGACCATATTGCCGAAATTTTTCTTCTCATGTTTCGTGTGCAATGTCTAGCAATTCCATACACAAAATATTATTAGCTCATTTCAATTTTTAGTGACTTTACTGAGTGTTTTGATTAATTTGCATGTTAGTTAACTTTTAATTCAAAATTTCTGGCCTTCTCTCACTCATGAGCCATGTGCACAACTCCATGAGTCATGTACATGATAATTGGGTGACTTTCCTTTAAGTGGATTGTTGTTCTTTTGTTTCATGTTAGTTTAGAATTACTTGTTTAGTTTTAGCATTGTAGGTGTGACGACTTGGGTTTTCCCATGCATTTTTAAATGCAATATCTAATTCCTAAGGCGGGATGCATCCCTATTTGAAAACCATTTTATAAAAAGCATGCAATGTAGCGGAAAATCTTTTGTTTTAAACTCATTTTGAAAACCCCGAGTGTCATTTGCTTTCACAACAATCAAAGTAGTTTTTGAAAAACTTCAGAAATCACAAATGTTTTTCCCCATGTTTATCCAATCACAGCACACAGCCCAACTATAAATAAATACAAATACATGTCCAAAGAATAGAGAGTTTACTCACATGTATAGTCGTCTCCTTTGTTTATGCACTTGCTCGTAGCACTAATATCTCCTGAAGCGTCTTCTATTTGTAAGTGGAACTATCCTGAAAAATGTTAAGGATACGGTGAGTATATACTATATTCAGTAGGAGTCTATCACTACTAGTTTTGCAATGCATGCTATGTTTAAAATCATATGCTCATTAAAAACAAGTGCATGTTCGAACAATCACGTTCAATATTGACATTAAAACCCACTGTCGAATTGAAATATTGAGGACTTAAAGAATAGCATAATCCAAGTCGAAAGTATCATATATCATAAACATAACGATATGCATAAGATGCTCCACTGAATCCAACTCATGGATATCCGGTATGGTCGATCAACCTCATGTCATGCCATAGGGTCCAACTATGCCCACGACCTCGCCGCCGTGTGGTCCCCTGGTACCTGAGGACACAGGGTCATATGCCTCCATAGGACATATGACACTTCGACCCAATGCCGTGACACCAATGGTAGCCCCCTGTACTACATGCAGTCGAAGCAGGGATGTTGCCCTTTTTAGGCGTGGTACCCATCCACCTAATAGTGGTAGAGACTGGAGGCCAACCCAAACCTCTTGGCATAGCGCCCACGAGCTTACCAACCCAAATCATATCAGATCAAACAAGCAAAAATCTCTTTTTTCAAAACCTATCCTCTTTGGGTCCCTCACAACTACCTACCCAACGTCTTTTGGGCACTCTAGCATCTTTTGGTAACCCTCAAGGACATGCAATCTTTCAAAAACTCAATGCTCACAAATCATGCAATATATGCATTTGTTTGCAAAACATATCTATGTAGATGCAATTATTTGCAAAACATATCTATGCATAAAGCATTTATCATATGTATGCTGAATTAAGTCATGCTAAACAAGTCATATACTTATACTTAAAACATGCATTCTCAAAACAATCATGGTTCTTTTAAAAAGTCTAGTAGCGATAGAGCACCTACCTCAAAGTCTCCTGGAGTCGCGTCCTTTATCACTCAACCCGTCCGTGGGTGTCCTTTATAAACTCCTGGGTATGAATGGAAACAAGGAGTCCTTCTTAATTTCAATCCATTTAGACATTAGATTGCTAGCTCTGCCTATTGGGTCCTTGGTCCTTGCCTAATTCATTTGTCAGGCTAGATCCTATAAGATGAATCTACTTTTCAATAGTTAAACTTTGTAATTTATCCTCTAATCCTAACTTTAAAGTCTCAGTAGGTCCGCGTGCCCCAGTTCCCAGGATATCCGTGTATCTTGGTTGAACCACGACCGCCTTATGTGCGTGCGTGCCCAAAGGCCGTGCAAGGGACCGCGTTTTGCACTTACATATGCATGCTCAAGTGACGCGCATCATCGTACAGATGCACCTTGTAGCATGGCACGTCTCAGCTCCCAGGGCACCCCGTGCACCTTGGTCGAGCCAGGACCCATGCCCCATGTCACGCGTGCACTCGAAGGCCATACCTGGGATAGTGTACGCACTGTAGTACGCCCAGAGCCCATCCCTGGGACCCTGTCCTGGGTGCACATGAAGCAAGGCGTCCTTGGGACGCCTGGTTTGTGCAAGGTCATTTGAGCCAGTTTGGGGAAGTTTTTCGGCCAGGAAATCCGGCTGGAAAACATCTGAGAATGCTAGATCCAGCATAGATCTAGCCTGAAAGGTGGAGGAACCAAAGAACAAGGTAAGGACGTCTTAGTTGGGCAGCTTGGGGAGTGCCCATTGCCGATGATGGAGCCCCATTTCACTCTGGACCTTCCTGCTTGCCAGAAAACTCAAAGAAAGGGGGAAAACCCTATGGCTAGACCGGAAACGAGAAAGCGCATGGAGAAAAATGGCAATGGCCGGCCTGACTTGGGCCTGGCCGTTGCTGGAAAATGCAGAAAGACGGGTTTCCGATTTTTACTGGAAACCCTAGTCCAAAAACACCGGAAAACTCATGTTTTTGAGAGGGGGAGATGGGGTTTTTATAAAGGGGAGAAGGCGGTGCCCCTCAATGGCGATGCCGCCCTTTCCCCTGGGGTTTTCTGTAGAAATCATGAAAAACGGGTTTCTTGAGGGGTCTAGAGGTTGAAGACGACAGGGGGTGCCGTTATCAAAATGGCCCCCTGTGTTTTTCGTCCTTTTTCATTTTTCTGTTTAATTTATAGAAATACCCCTGATCTTTAAATGGCCATAACTTCTTCATACGAACTCCGTTTTGGGTGATTTTTGAGGCGTTGGATTCCATTTTTCGAGTAGAATCTAATGTACCAAGTTTCCTTGCAAATTCCTTCATTTACTATTTTAAATAAAGTGAAATATTTAACTCAGTTCATTTCCTATAGAATGTCCAATTTTTGTTAAATAGCATAAATTGCTTGGGAGTTACATTATTACCCCCTTAAAGGAATTTCGTCCTTGAAATTCCATAAATTATCATTTTCAAGGTATTTTTTCTTTTGGATAACTTCTTGGTGAATGCATTCCCCCCTTAGGAATCAAATATAGGCTCAACCTCAATTTATCATTTCTATTATTCCTTCTATAACGCCTTACCTATAAGGGCTGCTTTCGCTGCGTACTCTGATGCATACTCCCATACATGCCAGTTTAACAATACCGATTTTCTAACTGTAACTCATCTTTCTTGAAATCCTTAGATGCCTATACTTTTCTCATCATGTATAGGATAGTCTCCTCGTAGGATCATGCTTCTTTATTCATGTATAAATTACTCCATACTTCTTTCAAGATCATATTATCTTATTTCTCATAGTCCTTTTTGAATATCATAGGATGATCCCTTTTTCTTCTTGTCTTTCATCTAGTGATCTCTTCATCATCCATATCTCCTTCTAAGGGTTGGTTATATGTCATTAGTAACAGCCCAAAAGATTTACCTTCTTTCCATTGTGTCTAACTTTGCTTCTTATCTTTTATATTTGTCCCTAAGACACTTCAATAACTGACATGGTATCATGTGCTCTACAGCCAAACCCTTGATTAACTTCGAATTTCAACTGTCTATCATTTTCCATATGTGACTTTATTCCCCGACCAAAGTTTCATTCAAATGTCTATCTTTGGTTGATGGTTTCCTTCATAACCTTTCAGTCCAAAAGTTTTGTACTCAATCTAGTAGGGTTAGTCCTAAAAAAATTCCTTCAATTGATTTTTCGTACTTGGTATATGCTCATAACAACTAACTATTTGTCTAAAGGCAAAGTAACATGACATCTCGCCTTCTATTGTGCTCGCCACCTCACCTTTTCTCCTTCCATCCCCCATGTCAATATATTGTTCAATCTTTTATCAAGGTTTTATCGTTAACCATGCAATCTGTATTGTCAGGAGGTATCCTCATAAGTAGTGATTTTCTGAATTCCTCAAATTTTATCCTTCAAGTGCCTCCTCATACTTAGCTTTAGAAGTTCTCGTTCAATAACTACTTCATCAAGTTATACTGAAGTTATTAAATCATCAAATTTGAAAAACACTCAGGTAAGCATGGAACATTTTTGTAGACATATAGAAGGACTTTATTCGATTACCTGTTGATCTCTTTCCAGATATCTCTTTGTCATAAGCTCAGGGGTCTCTAAAGTGATCAGTAATTATTTGCCTTCCTTTTCAATCAGCAGTATTCTTTAGACTCAAAGTAATTTCTTCACCTTGTCATGGTAGCCATTAAGGTTTGAAAAATCTTTCACATTGGTTTAGATCACTTCTTATTTTTGCTCTTATCTTAGTCGCTATTGTGCTCCTCAACTGACCTCATACCCTCAATTGACTTAGTCTAACAAGTACTTTTCTTTTCAAGGAAAACTCAAGTCTAAAGACTTATAACATCCCTCGGAGTATATAACTTCGACTACTAACATATTTGATCAAATAGGGTGGGATACCTTTAGTCAATAGTGCTCTAAAGGTAATGGCTAAATAATGGTCTTAAGATATTGCTCTTCCAATCTATGATAGTAAGATCTCAATTTGATCCTTGATGGTACCCTACTTGCTAAATGGACAAGTCACTGTCCCAGCTTAATTCCTTTTTCAATATACTTTATTGGCCAGGTGGAATATCACCAAATTTTCCTTTTTATGGATTATATCCATTAGTGTTCCCCATAAGCTAATGAATCTGATAAGAATCTAATTGTAATAATTGATATTAAACCATTTTTAGAATTTAATTTTTAATTGGTCACCATTCTTCTTTGAAAATTTCTTGTCACATAATCTCCTGAAATTCGATACTCTACTCAAAGTCTTAAACCCCATATGCTTCCTCTCTTTTATACTCTTTTACAATAAGATCATCAACTCACCTAGTATTATTCCTTTGCATTTGTTTGATCTTCCTTCCTATAGGATTCAAGATGATAGAATTGTATGTATCTTCATAGAGTCATGATCTTTTTCTTTTGATTATTCAATATTCATCGAATACTTATAGTTACATCTCTATCTCTTTCTCTCTTTTCATCAAAATCCTCATTTGGTCTACCTGGATCAATGTCTCTATATGCTTTGTTGCATATAATTGACACTTCATCTATTCCTTTACGTAACATATACGATAAACTGAATGCTTCTCAGAAATTCTAAACTGTCTTAAGATCATTGAAATCCTCAATTGCCTATAGCCTCAATAAAATTCATACAATGTCTTAATAATGGCATTGACATTTTGGTCATGCTATACTTTTCTTACAAGTTCATGTTAGGATCAATCTATTATCATCCCTAGTATTATCATCAAAATCTTTTGATAACTCGGTCGAATTCATTTCCCCATCATATTCGTGTTATGTTTCTCTTAATCACATACTATGTCAATTGCACACATCTTCTGATTTGCTCCATAATTATTATTCAATAGCACTTTACTCCCCTGAATAGTATCCAAAATTGAGCTAAGTCTTTGAAGATCCATACCTTTGTGACCTAGTTCAAGTCACAGTTATTTCCTAATATTCTCTTGCATTCTCATCCCTCTTAAATTATCATCAAAATCTTCAAAGTCTATACATCTCCTATCGTACTTACATCATATCCTTGTGATAGTGTACTCATATCCTGATATTCTTTATGATGGTAAGATAGCCATTTAGGTTTTTCGATGTTCTCATCTTTAGTGAGATTAATCTATTACAGGAAAGAACTATCTACTAACAAGTTCACTAACATCTTCATTCCTCATTCTCATAATATGATCCATATATGAGTTTTTATATTTGCACCACATAGCAATCCTTGATCCTTAAGTCATCTTAGACTAGATTTTGGATAAGGGTTGCATTATCCTTTGCCTAATTATTTGTTAAACCAAGCTGTATTTCACCTATTTATTTATGGCGAAATGCCTTGAGCATTAACATTATAATCCTCAAATAGTAGTAGTCATCTTTACTACTCCTATTTATACTACTTCTTCTTGATTTTCTCTATTGTCTACGACCCTTGGACATGCTGTGAAAGGATAAAACCTGGGCTCTGATACCAACTCTGACGACCCGGGTTTTTCCATGCATTTTTAAATGTAATATCTAATTCCTAAGGCGGGATGCATCCCTATTTGAAAACCATTTTATAAAAACCATGCAATGCAGCAGAGAATCTTTTGTTTTAAACTCATTTTGAAAACCCCGAGTGTCATTTTCTTTCACAATAATCAAAGTAGTTTTTGAAAAACTTTAGAAATCATAAATTTTTTTCCCTGGGTCTATCCAGTCACAACATACAGCCCAACTATAAATAAATACAAATACATGTCCAAAGGGTAGAGAGTTTACTCACATGTATAGTCGTCTCCTTTGTTTATGCACTTGCTCGTAGCACTAATATCTCTTGAGGCATCTTCTATTTATAAGTGAAACTATCATGAAAAATGTTAAGGATAGGGTGAGTATATACTATACTCAGTAGGAGTCTATCACTCCTAGTTTTGCAATGCATGCTATGTTTAAAATCATATGCTCATTAAAAACATGTGCATGTTCAAACAATCACGTTCAATATCGACATTAAAAACCACTGTCGAATTGAAATACTGACGACTTAAAGAATAGCATAATCCAAGTTGAAAGTATCATATATCATAAACATAATGATATGCATAAGATGGTCCACTGAATCCGACTCATGGATATCTGGTATGGTCGACCAACCTCATGTCATGCCATATGCAATGCAAGTAAATCCACAAATCATAGGGTCCAACTATGCCCACGACCTCACCGTAGTGTGGTCCCCGGGTACCTGAGGACACAGGGTCATATGCCTCCACGGGACATATGACACTTCGACCTAGTGCCGTGACACTAGTACCGTGACACCAGTGGTAGCCCCCTGTACCACATGTAGTCAAAGCAGGGATGTTGCTCTTTTTGGGCGTGGTACTCATCCACCTAATAGTGGTAGAGGCTGGAGGCCAACCCAAACCTCTCGGCATAGCGCCCATGAGCTTATCAACCCAAACCATATCAGATCAAACAAGCGAAAACCTCTTTTTTCAAAACCTGTCCTCTTTGGGTCCCTCACAACTGCCTAGCCCTCACAACTACCTACCCAGTGTCTTTTGGGCACTCCAACGTCTTTGGTAACCCTCAAGGACATGCAATCTTTCAAAAACTCAATGCTTACAAATCATGCAATATATGCATTTGTTTGCAAAACATATCTATGTATATGCAATTATTTGGAAAACATATCCATGCATAATGTATATGCAATTATTTACAAAACATATCTATGCATAAAGCATTTATCATATGTACGCTGAATTAAGTCATGCTAAACAAGTCATATACTTATACTTAAAACATGCATTCTCAAAACAATCATGGTTCTTTTAAAATGTCTAATAGCGATAGAGCACCTACCTCAAAGTCTCTTGGAGTCGCATCCTTTATCACTCAACCCGTTCTTGGGTCTCATTTATAAACTCCTGCGTATGAATGGATACAAGGAGTCTTTATTAATTTCAATCCATTTAGACATTAGATCGCTAGCTCTGCCTATTGGGTCCTTGGTCCTTGCCTAATTCATTTGTCAGGCTAGATCCTATAATATGGATCTACTTTCCAATAGTTAAACTCTGCAATTTATCCTCTAATCCTAACTTTAAAGTCTTAGTAGGTCCGCGTGCCCCAGTTCCCAGGATATCCGTGTATCCTGGTTGAACTGCGACTGCCTTACGTGCGTGCATGCCCAAAGGCTACGCCAAGGACCACGTTTTGCACGCACATATGCATGCTCAAGTGACGCACTATGATGCGCATCATCGCACGGACGCACCTTGTAGCACGGCGCGTCTCAGCTCCCAGGGCACCCCATGCACCCTGTTCGAGCCAAGACCCATGCCCCATGTCGCATGCACACCTAAAGGCTGTACCTGGGACAGTGTACGCACTATCATATGCCCAAAGCCCATCCCTGGGACCCTATCCCGGGTGCAGATGGAGCAAGGCGTCCTTGGGACGCCTAGTTCGTGTAAGGTCGTTTGAGCTGGTTTGGGGACGTTTTTCGGCTAGGAAATCTGGTTGGAGAACGTCTGAGAACGCTAGATCGAACATGGATCTAGCCTGAAAGGTGGAGGAACCAAAGAAGGAGGTAAGGATGTCTTACCTGGGCAGCCTAAGGAGTGCCCATTGCAGGTGATAGAGCCCCATTTCACTCTGGACCTTCCTGCTAGCCAAAAAACTCGAAGAAAGGGGGAAAACCCTATGGCCAGACCAGAAAGGAGAAAGGGCATGGACAAAAATGGCAATGGCCGGCCTGACTTGGGCCTGGCCATTGCCAGAAAACACAGAAAGACAGGTTTCCAGTTTTTTCGGGAAACCCCAGTCCAAAACGCTGGAAAACTCGTGTTTTTGAGAGGGGGAGATGGGCTTTTCATAGAGGGGAGAAGGCGGTGCCCCTCAATGGTGGTGCCGCCCTTTCCCCTAGGGTTTTCTGGAGAAATCATGAAAAATGGGTTTCTGGAGGGGTCTAGAGGTTGAAGACGATAGGGGGTGCCGTTATCAAAATGGCCCCCTGCGTTTTTCGTCCTTTTTCGTTTTTCGTTTTTCTGTTTAATTTACAGAAATACCCCTGATCTTTAAATGGCTATAACTTCTTCATACGAACTTCGTTTTGGGCGATTTTTGAGGCATTGGATTCTATTTTTCGAGTAGAATCTAATGATACCGAGTTTCCTTACAAATTCCTTCGTTAACTATTTTAAATAAAGTGAAATATTTAACTCAGTTCATTTCCTATAGAATGTCCAATTTTTGTTAAATAGAGTAAATTGCTCGGGCGTTACAGTGGTAGTGGAGGATCCAATGTTAATTTAATATTTAAAAGAATTAAAACATAATTATTACAAGTAATTATGAAAAATGCCAAACACCTATAAATACCCCTCCAAAAATCCTCCAAAAATTTTCACAAAATCATCTTGCTTATCCTAAAAAACTAGATCTAGATTCTTTCCCAAATTTCCAAAACTCCCCAAAATCTCTCTTCTTTCACTTTCTCTCTCCTCTCTCTAGATTGGAACAAGAGACCTAAATTCAATTAGGTACTCTATTCCAAATCAAAACTCACAAATCACACCATCAATATGACCCTAGACTACCTTATCTACAAAAACCCCAAATCAATTTCAAGATCCAACAATTCAAACAATGGAAATTCACAAGACAAGTGGTTCTTAGGCTATCTTATCATCAAGTGGGTATTCTTTTAATTTGGACTACAAAATTAAAGTTTTTCTCCAATCAGGTAGGTGAAAACCCTTTCCACACTTGTTTCATGTTATTTTATGTGATTTTTATTTTTCTAAAATTAATTTTAGGTTAAAAATAATAAAATTCAAGTAAGGGTAAGAAACCCTTCAATTCTAGATGATGGAGGCCTCAGATAGAAAATCTAAGCCAAGCAATTGATCCAGAAGTGTCCAAAACCCATAGGGTAGAAATTTAAAGAATTTTATCAAGTTTTGAGCCTGTAATTGAAGAGGAATTGATTAAATAGTCCAAAATGGACTGTCCAATCTTCTTAAGAAGATTGGCATCCTGGGATGCCACACAGAAATGTGCCCTATTTTAATGATTATATAATGTTGAAATCAAGTAATATACATGATTTATTTTGAAAAATCTAACATAAAATGAGGAATATACCCTATATGTTGGAAAAACCCCAAAAATGCAAAGGTATCCACTTGATAAATAAGATTAAGTATAATTAGACCCTTGGGATGGATTGACTGAATGGGATTATGATGGAATACATTAAGATAATGGATTAAATGTGACAAAAACAAAGGGATATCATCTTTGGACCCTAAGGGAGTAAAAGCCCTAAAATTAATTAAAACCCTTGATTAAAAGGAAAGATCTAAGATCTAATGGTTGAATCATAAATAAAATTTTTTAATAATATTAATCTAATTAGTTTAATTGTCTATTATTTGATAATAGAATTGTAAACATGCTTTATGTTGTAAATTAGGAAGCATGATAGTATAATTATTAAATGTTAGCATGCTATGTTCTATATGTTATTAGTTTGCTATTAGGTTTGATTATCTTAGGGCCATGTTAGTTTAAATTTGAGATTTTAGCATGATTCCATTAGATTAGTAGTAAAATTTCATAACTTAGGATCATGCTAGTTTAAGTATAGTTTTATTCGATTAGGTTACGTTACATTCATAGGAAGCATGTTAGTATATGGTTGCTAAACTTATATTTGATTTATGCTTAAAGTTTATGACTTAATTGTTGTCAAACTTTATTAGTAGATTCAATTATTAAGTAGTTGTTAAGATATGATGAGCATAAATCACCAAAAGTGTGAACTAATGAAATATAGAGATTCATGGACAATTAAGATGAGTGAATGACTTTGACTTAATATTAGTAAGGGCTATAGTTAGTAGGACTGTAAGGATTATCAAATCCTTAGCCCAAACTAGAAAAATAATAAACCCCGTGAATGACATTTTAAATGTTCGTGAATTTAATTAAAATCAATTAGAAAAAGTACTTAGGGTTAAAATGCTCATAGGAACCTTATGAAAGGTTGAGTTAAGGTCACTCTAGTGAATACTAAACATGATGGTTAAGGGGGTTTTCTAGTAGAGCCTCACTCTTCCCCTACCTTCCGTTGACGTTTGTGAGGTCTAAACACCTCCTTACATGAGGATTGAAGTAACCACTTTGTGTCCAACCATTCAGCTAGTAAGCCATAGCCAATTGGAAATAAGAGTAGTATAGACTTAGGCTAAAATAAGTTATCTTCAACCGATAAAACATTAACTGATTAAATAATAACAATAAGTGCATAAAAGGTTAGTAAATTATCTAATCCTAATAAAATTTGTAAGTAAGATGAGGATGATCAAACAAGATCCATGTGATCTTGAATGATCAAGAATAATAAAAAGAAATAAATACTTTTTGATGATGATAAATATATATTTCTTGCAATTTAGATAAAAAAGAATAGATGATCTTAATTTAAATAGAATAGAAGATCTAAACCCTTAATCAAATATGATTCAAGGAAGAGAATCAAGATCATCCTCCTTAGGGATGATAAAACAACTAAACTTAGATTAAAGGAAAATTAGAAGATAGAAGATCTAAGCCCTTGATCTTTATCAATAAGTATAAATTATTGATCAAAGGATCTATGAAAGATCAAGATAAAAGAAAGGAATACA
Source organism: Warburgia ugandensis (assembly GCA_035236585.1). Taxonomy (NCBI): domain Eukaryota; kingdom Viridiplantae; phylum Streptophyta; class Magnoliopsida; order Canellales; family Canellaceae; genus Warburgia; species Warburgia ugandensis. The sequence continues at coordinate 38,859,765 of CP141136.1, forward strand.
CAAAGACTTAGAATAGAAAATACTTAGATCTGAATGAATAGAAGATCATTCTAACCATCAGATCTATTAATCAATACTATATGAGGTAGATAGATCATGATATGACAAAAGATCTAGATCCTTTATATTAAAGAACAAGATTAGACAAAGAATGTAGATAGGATAAAAAATATAGGATTATTCAAATTGTATAAATATTGACATTATGTATGGATTTACAGATTTCATACGTCAATCAAGTTCATGGAAGATTTAAATAGATGAATCACTACTTGAAGGGAGAAGGATTTTATGAATGCATCTACATGGGATGTACATGTTGAATACATGATCTTATGTCTAGAAATATTGACAAGTGTAATGTTAATACTTGTATTAAATCCCCTGAAACCCTGATGATCCAACCAAACATATATGAAGTGGGTTAAGTTAGACTTGAGGAAAAGACTCTAAGTGAATATGGAACTAGAAGATATTCCAGCCTTATGTAAACAGAGAGATTGTCTGATAAGTATGTAACCTATTTTACATACAAGCATGGAGGCTTGTGGTTTTGTTTAAATAGCCAGAAGCCTAGGGATGCTATGCTAGGGGAGTTATGAGTGTTTGGCCATTCGCTTCCCAAAATTTGATGATTTGATGATACCTTGCCCTATGAGAGGCGAAAAGTTAGGTGGAGCAATTATGGGAAGGCCATCATTGTGAAAGTCTTGTCTCCCTATATAAGCAATGACACAATATTTTCCACTATGGCATTAGTGGTGAACAGGGTAGTTATCCGAGCATGCTTGTACGAATCAAACTGCAACATGGTAATCCTTTGATTATTTTGCATTATGATGCATATGAGATAGGCATAGTGAAATGCCTTATGTTTTGGCATGATGAAATGCCAGGTAATTGTATATTATCAGTATTTTCTAAGAAGGGAAATTCCTTCTATAGGACTAGCTAAAATACTAATTTCTCACAGTGGAAAGAATTGATTAGCTTAATTGGGAATGTTATTTAACTACTTTCCTAAATTTGATGAATTTATCCATGTACAGTATGTATGTATAAGGATGTACATATATTACAATGTAAAGGGTTTGATACATAAGTATGTTTATGAATAACGAGATTATGAAGTATTAGAATTATACTATCAAATTATGATGCTTCTTGAATACCCTACCAAGCATACCTTGCTAAGATATTGTAAATGTTTGAATGTGTACAATATCTTAGATACAGAGAGAAGGAGAGTTAGGAGCTCAAGACTAAGGAAGACTCAGGAGAATAATCATCAAGGTATCCCTTGAAGACATGTATTTTGTTTTGTTTGAGAGTATTTTATTGTAATGAGAGTTTCATTGTATGGTGAGCTTTGAGTTTTGGATTATGTAATTTGGACAAGTATCGTAATGGAATTGGGCTATACTATGAACCACTAGATGAATTCTAGAATTTAATAAAAGAATATTCCTTCAATGGAATTTTATCATCTACAAAAATTATACTTATGTTATATATGAAGTGATGACTTGGGTTTTTCAAAACAAGTTCTAACAAAAAGAATTTTTGCTACTTTGTTTTGTTAAAATTTTTTAGTACTAAGGGTCTTGGCTTTGAAAAATTATTAGAAAATGTGTTACAAAAACCCGGTCATCACAATTGGTATTAGAACCATTCATTTAGTCACTGTATAGTACAAATATGTCCAAAGAGTGATGATAATCCAATTTGAAATTAAGATAGAAATATTTTGTATAGATACTAATAGAAATTTTGGTTTATGAGCAAATGCCACCAAAGAGAGTCATAAGGCAGACAACTCAAAATACTCCAGAAGACCATACAGAGAGATTAACCATGAATAATGTGGAAGAGATGGTAACAAGGGTATTGAGGAACCTTCTTCCTCACATTCAACAACCCCAAAGTTCATCACCTCCAGTAGAGATACCAAGTACTAAGGCTCAGCCTGAAGTGAGACCCAATACACCAACACCAACACAAGCTACTCCCACACTAGTACGAGGTCAATCTTCTCTTGTACCAAGTCAAGAAGTTAGAAAGTCTCCATTAGCACTAGAAAAAGTTGACAAAATGATGGAGATTTTCAAAAGATGTTTACAGAGTATAATGGCAAGGACAAAGCTGAGAAGGCTGAGAAATGGATATATGAAGTAGGAAAGACTTTCAGTGCACTACGTACTCCTCCAGAGTTGAAGGTTAAGTTTGCCACCTTTCTATTAAAATAAGAAGCTACATTTTAGTGGAGATCAAATAATAATACCATCTTCTCAAATTCTAAAGATACTGTATGGGAGGAATTTAAGGAAGTCTTCAACGACAAATATTTCCCTTCTCATGTACAAGTAAGAAAGCTAATAGAGTTTCTGGAACTTAGACAAGGGAACATGTTAGTGGTAGAATATGATAATAAATTCACGCAGTTAAGGAGATTTGTGATTCCTATATGTAACACTGAAACACACACAATGAATCTATTCATAGAAGGGCTGCACCTAGGGTTGAAAGTAAAGGTACTTTGTACTAAACCTATGACCTTGGCTGTGTGTCCGGAAATGGCTTCTAAGTTTGAAGAAGAATACAAATAGGGTCAATCCAACAAGTTTGGTGGAAGAGGAAACTATAATCCAAAGCCCTTCTAGAAGAATAAAAGACCTTAGAAAAATTTTAAGCCCTAAAGAAATTCGAGGAACAATGCACAAGGGCAAAATAGACAACCATGTCCAAGATGTAGAAAATTCCACCAAGGCAATATATGACCTTGACCTAGACAACAACAACCACAATGATTTTCTATCAATTGCAATAATTGTGGGGAGTATGGACACATCGCCACCTACTGTACCAAACCACTAGCGGTTAAGGAGACAAAACCAAAAATTCCCCCTCTATACCAAGGAAAGGTCTTTACCATCACTGACGGATAAGCTGGACCATCTAATGCTGTGATTGAAGGTACATTACTTGTAGCTGACAACTATGCCAAAGTAATATTTGATTCTAGATCTACGCATTCCTTTATATCTTGAGTATATGCATTTAGTATACAATTTTCAGTGAAAACCTTGGGATTTAATCTAGATGTAACAACTCCAGTTGGAAAAATAGTTAAATTACAAGAATACTTGCATAATGTACCTGTAGAAGTATTGGGAAAAATAATGGACATGGACCTCATTTTACTAAACATGGAGGACTTTGACATCATACTGGGTATGGACTAGTTAGCAAAATATTGGGTAGTTATGGACTGTCAAAAGAAGAAAATCACATTTATTATATCAGGTGAGGAAGTATTAGTACTGTACGTGAAACACAATGACTTAGACAAATCCATTATCTCAGCTATGAAGGCTGTCAAACATATGTCCAAGGGGTGTCAAGCATTTTTAGCAACAATAATTTATTTAGATGTTGAACAGCCCAGGATAACAGAAATTGAAGTAGTCAAGGTATTCCAAGATGTTTTTCCAAAAGAACTACTAGGATTACCCCCTCATAGAGAAATTGAGTTTACCATTGAAGTAATTCCTGGTACAACTCCAATTTTTAAAGCACCTTATAGGATGGCCCCAGCAGAGTTGAAAGAGTTGAAACGTCAGTTACAGGAATTGTTAGACAAAGGGTTTTTTAGACCATGTAGTTCACCATGGGTAGCACTAGTAATATTTGTGAAGAACAAGGATGGGTCTATGAGATTTTGCATTAATTATAGAATGTTGAATAGTGCCATAGTGAAAAATAGGTATCCCTTACCTCGCATTGATGATCTTTCTGATCCACTCCTGTGACGACTCGGGTTTTATATGATGCAAATTTGATAAAAAGGCGAGATCTCTTGTTTTATAAGTAGGAAATGCATGAAAATCTATTTGTCTTGGAAAACAATCTTTCGTAAAAACCCCGAGTGTCAAAACACATTTTCAAATTGTCTAGCCATGGCAAAGTTTTAAATCAACATTATTCCCAAGAAAGTGTTTGTCACAGCCTCAGCTATAGAGAGTAACTGCAATCAAGTAACATTGAAAGATAAGGTAGGGGTTTATTTACTTGAACTTAGTCTGGGTGTCTTCTGTCACAAGCGTTCTTTGTCCTTAAGTGTTTACTTTATGTCTGAAAAATATTGAGGATTGGGTGAGTATATATTATACTCAGTAGGAGTCTATCACTATTAGTTTTATAATGCATGTGATGTTTAAAATCATGTGCTTTTTCAAAACATGTGCATATCTGAACACTCAAGTTCAATATATCAAAAACCATTGTCAAATTGAAATACTAACGACTTAAAGAATCTCACCAACCAAGTCGAAAGTATCATATATATCATAACATAATGATATGCATAAGATGCTCAACTGAATCCAACTCATGGATATCTAGTATGGTATGGTTGACCAACCTCATATCATGCCATATGCAATGCACATAAGTCCACGAAACCATAGGGTCCAACTATGCCCATGACCTCGCCGCCGTGTGGTCCCCGGGTACCTGAGGACACTCGATCATAGCCTCAACGGGGCCTATGACACGTTGACCTAGTGCCATGACACCAGTGGTAGCCCCCTGTACCACATGCAATCGACGTAGGGACGTTGCCCTTTTTGGGCATGGTACCCATCCACCTAATAGTGGTAGAGGCTGGAGGCCAACCCAAACCTCTCGGCATAGGGCCCATGAGCTTATCAGCCCAAATCATAATCAGATCAAACATGCGAAAACCTCTTTTTTTTTCAAAACCTATCCCCTTCAGGTCCCTCACAATTGCCTGGCCCTTGGCACTCCAGCGTCTTTTGGTAACCCTCAAGGACATGCAATTTTTGCAAGAACTTAATGCTCACAAATCATGCAATATGTGCAATTATTTACAAAGCATGTCTATGCATAATGTGTTTATCCTATGCATGCCGAATTCATTTATATTCTAAACAAGTCATCAAATAAGTTATGCTAAATAAGTCATATAATTTATACTTAAATCATGCATTCAAAATAGTCATGGCTCTTTTTAAAGGTTTAGTAGCGATAGAGCACCTACCTGGCTAGGTCGCGCTAACCCCTTTGTCCTCGTATGCTCCTGAACATGGCTTGGGGAATCAAGGTTAGTTTGGCCTATCTTTTATAGGTTTTAGAGTGGTTGGTCTTATTACTTAGGCATTAAGGGTTCATCCCCATGCCTATGGGTGTCCTAAGGTCCTAATTGGGCCTTGGTACCATTAGTTTTCGAAAGGTCTAACGGCCATGCACCACCATCCTATTCTAAGGGTCGTGCCCACCTTTGATTAGGCCTTGATCAGTGATTTTATAGTTTGAATGTGTCCCTGTCATCGACACGGACACAACGCCTTTTGCGGTGCCTCAATCGGAGCTCTAGATCTCAAGTTATAAGCTTTTTAGTATCACATGTACATAAGGGCCTTTAAGAGGTGAAAATCCAGAATGCTAGCGCGCTGCGCGTCAGCGGCATGCGCCCCAGCAGGTTTTAAGAAGTGGAAATCCCAGAATGCTAGTGCGTTGCACGTTAGTGACATGCACCCCAGCAGGCGCGTTTGCAGACGCGCTGGATTTCCCACCCGATTTTTCATTTTGAGGGTGCGTCCACGGACGCGCCCATTTGGTTCTCTCAACGTGGACGATGTGTTTCATTCCGTCCGGAACGTCTCGTTCGTTGGGGGACCAGGGCATCCTCGAGATGCCCTGATTCGACCTTGTCAAACCAGTGCAGCCTGGGGATCATCCTTGGGTCCTTGGTGACTCTCCAGGGCCTGTTTTTGCATGATTTTTCATGCAAAAACATAGGGAAACTGAGCCTAGGACTAATGTGAAGACGGGTTTTGAGGGATCTTGGGCATACCTGGCTTGTTGCTGGGTTTTTCTCCACGTTTCTCCTCTTGGTTGATTCTCCAAAATGGGTTTTTCTCAAGCTTTTGGCCTGCCATTAGAGGCGCCCAAGAGCTCTATTTATAGAGCTATAAGATGGTTCTGGAGGGGGGCTCTCATCGCCCTTGAATGGCGGTGGAGAAACCTCCAGAATGGCGGTGATTTCTCCTCCAATCACCGCTGTTCTAGAACCCTCTAGGAGGTTGAAGATGAAGGGTGCCCGTATCAAAACGGGCCCCTGTGTTTCGCAGGCTAAATTCTTTTTTAGTAAAAATTATATTTTTGCCCCTGAACTTGAAAGGGCCATAACTTGCTCATTTTAACTCCGTTTTGGGTGATTTTGGTCTTGTTGGATTCCTTTTTCTGAGACACACCTAATGGTACTATTTTAAATATCAAATTTCTTGGTTCAGTCAAGGTGAATAGTGAAATGACCAAAATACCCTTACCTCCAAAAACTGAACTTTTCATTGCTAACTTGGGATTTTAATGTTTCAAAATTGGAGTCATTACATTCTTACCCCCTTAGGGGAATATTTGCCCTGAAATTCTACAATATATACAGTCAGAAGATCTCGAGGTATTTTTCTCGCATTTCTGACTTTGGTTCCCAAGTCTCTTCTTCCATGTGCGCATCTCTCCACAAAACTTTGACTAAGTGTATGTCCTTGTTGCGTAGCTTCTTACTCTTACTCTTACGATCCCGGATCTCAATTGGTCTCGTCTCTAGCTTGAGATCCTCCATCAACTCTGAGGGTAGGGTTGATGACATGAGCAGGGTCAGGCATGTACCTCCTTAGCATAGATACATGGAATACGTTATGCACTTCAGATAGCTGATGGGGTAGTGCAATCCTGTAGACCACTTTTCCCACTTTTTCTCCAAGATTTCAAAAGGTCCTATGTAACTCGGACTAAGCTTGCCCTTGATACCAAACCGCATAACTCCTTTAGTGGGAGATATCTTCAGGAAAACGTGCTCTCCTATGTCGAATTCTAATGGTCTCCTCCTTCGATCAGCATAGCTCTTTTGGTGGCTTTGAGCTGTGAGGAGGCATCTTCTTATGAGTTTGACCTTCTCGGCGCATTGCTCCACCAGCTCAGACTGGAGCACCCTGGACTCTCCAACTTCACTCCAAGTGGTGGGTGATCGACAGGGTCTCCCATAGAGCGCCTCATACGGAGCCATGCCAATGCTTGACTGAAAGCTATTGTTGTACACAAACTCGACTAGCGGTAGGTTTTCATCCCAGCTCTGCTTCCAATCGAGGACACAGGTTCGCAACATATCTTCCACTATCTGGACTGTGCGCTCTGACTGTCCATCGATCTATGGATGGAAGGCTGTGCTATAGTTCAAGGAAGATCCTAAGGATTTTTGGACGGACTTCCAGAGTTGTGAAGTGAAGCAGCTATCCCTATCTGAAGTGATACTAAGGGGTATGCCATGTAGACTCACTATCTCTTTGATGTATAGCTGAGATAGGCTGTCAGTGGATTGGGTATGGCGTATAGGAAGGAAATGGGCTATCTTAGTCAATCTATCAACAATTACCCAGATCATGTCATGACCCTTAGAGGTCCTAGGTAACCCTATGATGAAGTCCATGGTAATATGCTCCCATTTCCATTTCGGTGACTCAAGGGGTTATAACAATCCCGTCGGTCTTTGATGTTCAGCCTTTACTGGTTGACATGTTAGACACTTTGCCACAAACTCCATTATGTCTCTTTTCATGCCATCCCACCAATATTGTCTCTTTAAGTCTTGATACATCTTAGTTCCTCCTGGGTGTATAGTATACTTAGACTGATGAGCCTCTTTTAGGATTTCTTGTCTTAACTCTTCATTAATCGGTACCACCAATCTTCCTTGCATGTAGATGCTACCATCTTCCCCTTCAATAAACCATGGTTTTCCTATGAAAGCTTGTATATCTGGATCTCCTTTCTGTTCTTGCTTAACCTTTTCATTAACAGCTAACTTTATTGTTAGACTTGCCATAACGATCTTGTGCTTACTTATGTCTGGTTTCCATGTGATTACTTCTTATAATAGCTTCCATCTCTTAGTTAATAAACTTGCACACATCCCTTGGGTTTTTCTACTTATTGCATCAGCTACCACATTAGCTTTTCCAGGGTGATAATGAATGGAGAAGTCATAGTCTTTCAGGTATTCCATCCATCTTCTTTGTTGCATGTTTAACTCTTGTTGGGAAAAGATATATTTAAGACTCTTATGATCTGTAAAAACTTCAAACTTCCCCCATATAAATAATGTCTCCAGATTTGCAAGGCAAAGACTATGGCCGCTAATTCCAATTGATGGGTTGGATAATTGACCTCATGCTTCTTGAGTTGTCAAGAAGCATAAGCAATTACCTTCCGATGTTGCATAAGTACTCAGCCTAGTCCTTGTTGCGAGGCATCGCTGTATATCTCAAATCCGCCACTTCTTGAAGGTAAGGTAAGGACAGGTGTTGTGGTTAACCTTCTTTTTAGTTCCTGAAAGCTTTCCTCACATTTACCAGTCCATTCAAATCTTGTGTCTTTCTTGGTCAGCTTAGTTAGAGGTAAAGCAATTTGTGAAAAACCTTCAATGAATCTCCTGTAATATCCGGCAAGTCCTATGAAGCTTCTTATTTCTGTGATTGTCTTAGGTCTTTGCTAGTTTTGTACTGATTCAACCTTAGCGGGGTCAACTGCTATGCCATCCTGAGAAATAATGTGTCCTAATAAATTAACCTTTTCCAGCCAAAACTCACACTTACTGAATTTTGCATATAACTTGTGTGCTCGTAGGGTGCTTAATGTTATCCTTAGATGTTCCTTATGGTCTTCAAGAGTTTCTGAATATATTAGGATATCATTTACAATCACTATGATGAATTTATCTAAGTACTCCTTGAACACCCTATTCATGAGGTCCATAAACACTGCTGGAGCATTAGTTAAACCAAAGGACATCACTCTGAATTCATAATGGCTGTATCGAGTCCTGAAGGCTGTCTTGGGGATATCTTCTTCTCTAACTTGAAGTTGATGGTACCCGGATCGTAGATCAATCTTAGAGAAGACTCTGGCTGACTGAAGTTGATCTAAAAGATCATCAATTCGGGGAAGGGGGTACTTATTCTTAATGGTGACCCTATTTAGCATTCGATAGTCTACGCACAATCTCATGGAGCCATCCTTTTTCTTAACAAAAAGGACTAGAGCTCCCCACTGAGATACGCTAGGTCATATGAGCCCTTTGTCAAGTAGTTCCTGTAACTAGGTCTTTAGTTCTTTTAGTTCTGCAGGAGCCATTTGGTAAGGAGCTTTGGAAATGGGGGAAGTACCAGGTATAAGGTCAATGATAAACTCAATTTCCCTTGGTAGAGGTAGACCTGGTAAGTCCTCAGGGAATACGTCAGGAAATTCTCAGCCTATCTCGACATCCTCTAGCTTTGGTTGGGGACTCTCGACAGATTCAATCTTGGCTAAGAAGAAGGGGCATCCCTGAGCAATGTGCTTAACTGCTTTCATAGCAAAAATAACACACGCTCCAAAATAATCCTTTCTTCCTTGGAGGGTGAAAGTGTCTCCATTAGGTAGGGTAAAAGTGACACGTTTCTGGCGGCAATCAACAAAGGCTTGATGAAAGGCTAGCCAGTCCATACCTAGGATGATGTCGAAATCATTCATATCTAAGTGGATAAGATTGGCATGTAGCAAATGGTCCTTGATCAAAATGGGGACATCCTGGAGATAAGAATAGGTGGGAAGTGCTTGGCCTACAGGAGTCATGACTTCTAGAGTGAAGTCTAGGTCCTGTGGTATAATGTCCAAGGATGATGCAAATTCCCGGGATATGAAAGAATGAGTGGAGCCTGTATCAAATAGTACTTTAGTAGGTGTATCATAGATAGAAAGAATACCTTCAACGACTGCATTTGAGGCTTGGGCTTGACTGAAAGTGAGGGCAAAGACACGTCCTTGGCTTTTTGGAACTTGATCTTCTTTACGCTCTTGTACTTTCCTTTTTGGACAGCTACTAGCAAAATGTCCTAATTCTCCACAACTATAGCAAGTGATGTTGAAAGTGGGACATGGTTTGCCTGAATGATTTCTGTTACACCTAGGGCATGCCTTCCAGTCTGGTCTTCTTCCTTTGTTTTCAAACGGCTTCTTGAAAGGTGGCTTGGGTTCAAATGATTGAAATGGTCTCTTTCCTTTATTTCTCATGGTGTTGATGTTCTTAATTTCTTTTATTGCCTGGTTCCTTTGATAATATTTTTCATATAGGGAGGCCATCTCTACGGCTTTGGCTATTGTGGAAAGTTGGAAACCTAGAACTTTGTTCCTGAATCCTGGGTTGAGCCCATCTACAAATCTTTCTGCCGCATCTTCCTCATCAGCACAAGCACGTGGTGCAAATCTTTGGAGGCTGATGAATCTACTTTCATACTGTTGGACAGTCATATTTCCTTGTTCTAAGTCCATAAATTCCTTTTCCTTCTATTTCTTTATGTGTTTAGGATAATATTTATCATTAAAGACCTTTTTAAACTCTTCCCATCCTATTGTTTCTCGCTGGTCAAAATAAGTCCTTTCTGCTGTTTCCCACCAAAAGGTAGCTTCTCCTCTAAACACAAATGTGGCCATGGGTACTTTTCTTTCTTCAGCTATGTTCATGGCTTTAAATATCTTTTTCAATATCAATTAACCATTTTTCAGCTGTAGATGCTTCATCTTCTCCTGTGAATGAGGGAGTTAGTTTTTGAAACCTTTCTAACTAAACCTCAGTCCTATCTATTACTTTATCAGGGGAAGGATCTCGGGTGGTAGGAGTTTGGCTTTGACTATTCATGTATTGTCCCATATTATGTAGGAATTGCTGGAACAATGCAGCCATCCCATTGCCCGACCTAGTGGAGTCCACTGGTGGGGCTTCAGGCCTTAGAGCATTGCTTCCTTTCTTCTTAGGCATTTGTAATCACAAGGTAATTTACCAAACCTTAGTATGTGTTATCCTATTACCCCTTACTCTTTCATGGATGAAACTTGATTATAAGTTATTCTGCTCATAACTGGGCTATGAGTAACGTCAAACCATGCTCTGATACCAACTGTGATGACGTAGGTTTTATATGATGTAAATTTGATAAAAAGGCGAGATCTCTTGTTTTATAAGTATGAAATGCATGACAATCTGTTTGCCTTGGAAAACAATCTTTTGTAAAAACCCCGAGTGTTAAAACACATTTTCAAATTGTGTAGCCATGGCAAAGCTTTAAATCAACATTACTTCTAAGAAAGTGTTTGTCACAGCCTCAGCTATAGAGAGTAACTACAATCAAGTAACATTGAAAGATAAGGTAGGGGTTTACTTACTTGCACTTAGTCTGGGTGTCTTCTGTCACAAGCGTTCTTTGTCCTTAAGTGTTTACTTTGTGTCTGAAAAATGTTTAGGATTGGGTGAGTATATACTATACTCAGTAGAAGTCTATCACTACTAGTTTTATAATGCATGTGATGTTTAAAATCATGTGCTCTTTCAAAACATGTGCATGTTTGAACACTCAAGTTCAATATGTCAAAAACCATTGTCAAATTGAAATACTAACGACTTAAAGAATCTCACAAACCAAGTTGAAAGTATCATATATATCATAACATAATGATATGCATAAGATGCTCAACTGAATCCAACTCATGGATATCTAGTATGGTATGGTCGACCAACCTCCTATCATGCCATATGCAATACACATAAGTCCACGAAACCATAGGGTCCAGCTATGCCCACGACCTCGCTGCTGTGTGGTCCCCAGGTACCTAAGGACACTCGGTCACATCCTCAACGGGGCCTATGACACGTTGACCAAGTGCTGTGACACCAGTGGTAGCCCACTGTACCACATGCAGTCGACGTAGGGATGTTGCCCTTTTTGGGTGTGGTACCCATCCACCTAATAGTGGTAGAGGCTGAAGGCTAACCCAAACCTCTCGGCATAGTGCGCACGAGCTTATCAGCCCAAATCATAATCAGATCAAACAAGCGAAAACCTCCTTTTTTTTCAAAACCTATCCTCTTCGGGTCCCTCACAACTGCCTAGACCTCAGCACTCCAGCGTCTTTCGGTAACCCTCAAGGACATGCAATTTTTCCAAGAACTTAATGCTCACAAATCATGCAATATGTGCAATTATTTACAAAGCATGTCTATGCATAATGTGTTTATCCTATGCATGCCAAATCCATTTATATGATAAACAAGTCATCAAATAAGTTATGCTAAATAAGTCATATAATTTATACTTAAATCATGCATTCAAAATAGTCATGGCTCTTTTTAAAGGTTTAGTAGCGATAGAGCACCTACCTGGCTAGGTCGCGCCAACCCCTTTGTCCTCGTATGCTCCTGAACATGGTTTGGGGAATCAAGGTTAGTTTAGCCTATCGTTTATAGGTTTTAGAGTGGTTGGTCTTATTACTTAGGTATTAAGGGTTCATACCCATGCCTATGGGTGTCCTAAGGTCCTAATTGGGCCTTGGTATCATCAGTTTTCCAAAGGTCTAGCAGCCACGCACCACCATCCTATTCTAAGGGTCGTTCCCACCTTTGATTAGGCCTTGATCAGTGATTTTATAGTTTGGATGTGTCCATGTCGTCGACACGGACACAACGCCTTTTGCAGCGCCTCAATCGGAGCTCTAGATCTCAAGTTATAAGCTTTTTAGTATCACATGTACATAAGGGCCTTTAAGAGGTGAAAATCCATAATGCTAGCGCTGCGCGTCAACAGCATGCACCCCAGCGGATTTTAGGAAGTGGAAATCCCATAATGCTAGCACGTTGTGCATCAGTGGCATGCGCCCCAGCGGATGCGTCTACAGACGCGTTGGATTTCTCGCCCGGTCTTTCATTTTGAGGGTGCGTCCACGGACGTGCCCATTTGGTTCTCTCAATGCGGACGACGTGTTTTGTTCCGTCTGGAACGTCTCGTTCGTTGGGGGACCAAGGCATCCTCGGGATGCCCTGGTTTGACCCTGTCAAACCAATGCGGCCCAGGGATCGTCCCTGGGTCCTTGGTGACTCTCGAGGGCCCGGTTTTGCATGATTTTTCATGCAAAAACTTAGGGAAACTGAGCCTAGGACTAATGTGAAGACGGGTTTTGAGGGATCTTGGGCATACCTGGCTTGTTGCTGGGTTTTTCTCCACGTTTCTCCTCTTGGTTAATTCTCCAAAACAGGTTTTTCTCAAGCTTTTGGCCTGCCATTAGAGGCGCCCAAGAGCTCTCTTTATAGAGCTATAAGATGGTTCTGGAGGGGGGCTCTCACTGCCCTTGAATGGCGGTGGAGAAACCTCCCGAATGGCAGTGATTTCTCCTCCAACCACCACTGTTCTAGAATCCTCTAGGAGGTTGAAGATGAAGGGTGCCCGTATTAAAACGGGCCTCTATGTTTTGCAGGCTAAATTCGTTTTTAGTGAAAATTACATTTTTGCCCCTGAACTTGAAAGGGCCATAACTTGCTCATTTTAACTCTGTTTTGGTTGATTTTGGTCTTGTTGGATTCCTTTTTCCGAGATACACCTAATGGTACCATTTTCAGGATCAAATTTCTGGGTTCAGTCAAGGTGAATAGTGATATGACCAAAATACCCTTATCTCCAAAAACTGAACTTTTCATTGCTAACTTGGGATTTTAATGTTACAAAATTAGCATCATTACAACTCCAATCAACTAAGGTCTTTTCCAAAATTGGCCTTATATCAGGATATCTTCAATTGCATATTAAGGATGAAGATATACCCAAGTTAGCATTTAGAACTCGATATGGGCATTACGAGTTTCTAATCATGTCTTTTGGGATGACCAATGCACTAGCAGTGTTTATGGATCCGATGAACAAAATCTTTAAGGAATTTTTTGATAAATTTAGTAAGTGTGAATTCTGGTTAGAGAAGGTTAATTTCTTGGTTATGTAATTTCCAAGAATCGAGTAGAGTGTATCCCACCAAGGCTGAAGTAGTAATGAATTGGGAGAAACTTAGGACAATAATAGAAATATGTAGTTTTCTTGGACTAGCAGGATACTACCTTAGATTCATTCATGGATTCTTTTGTATAGCCCTTCCTTTGACTACATGGACTAGAAAAGGGGTACAATTCACTAGGATATAAGAATGTGAAAATATTTTTCAAGAGCTAAAGAAGAGGTTAACTACAGCACTAATATTGACTTTGTCATCAAGAAGTGTGGGATATGAAATATACTATGGTGCTTCAGGCAAAGGGTTAGGAGGTGTGTTGACACAAAATGGGAAGGTCATTGCTTATGCATCTAGACAATTGAAGAAACATGAAATAAATTACCAGTACATGACCTAGAATTGGTAGCAGTAGTTTTTGCATTGAAAATTTGGAGACATTATTTGTATGGAGAAAAATTCAATGTATTCATAGATCATAAAAGTCTTAAATACATTTTCACTCAGGCTAATTTGAACATGAGACAAAGACTATGGATGAAATATATCAAAGACTACAATTTCGCCATCCAATACCACCCTAGAAAAGCAAACATAGTGGGTGATACATTAAGTAAACAACTAAGAGCTGCACTCACAAACATCACCATTAAATTAGCTTTTATGGAAAGAGTCCTTAAAGCCCAAGAAGAAGATACAATAACTCAGGAATTGTGTAAAAAGAAAAGATTTTGTAAGGTAACAGATGTGGGTATATGTTTTCAGGAGAGATTGGTGGTTCCTTTAAATACAAACTTGAGAAAAGAACTGTTACAAGAAGCCCATCAGTCAAAATTTTCCATACACCCCAGGGTTACAAAGATGTATCATGACTTGAAAAGAAACTTTTGGTGGGAAGGCATGAAAAGAGAAATTGGAGAATTTGTGGCTAAATGTCTAAATTGTCAACAAGTAAAGGCAAAACACCAAAGACCAGCTGGAATGTTACAAACATTGGAACTTCTAGAATGGAAATGGGATCACTACGGATTTCATAGTAGGATTACCAAGGACTCGAGCAAGTCATGACATGATTTGGGTGATTGTGGATAGGTTAACAAAGTCAGCACATTTTCTTCCAATTAGGCAAAACCAGTCATTTGACAATCTAGCTAAGTTATACATCAAAGAAATAGTAAGTCTTCATGGGATTCCACTATCCATCATCTCTGATAGGGATGGAAGATTTACTTCTAAATGTTGGAAGAGTGTACAACAAGCCTTGGGAACCTCACTTAAATTCAGTATAGCATTTCACCCCCAAACAGACTATCAATTGGAAAGGATTATTCAGACTTTAGAAGATATGTTGAGAGCATGTGCATTAGATTGGAAAGGGAATTGGGATGAACATCTTTCATTAGTAGAATTCGCATATAACTACAATTTTCAAGCAAGTATTGGTATGACACCATATGAAGCATTGTATGGACGGCCATGTTGATCACCAACCTGTTAGCGTGAAGTTGGAGAAAGAAAGCTAATAAAGTCAGAACTAGTGGAACAATGTACAAACAAGGTTAGATTGATACAAAAGAGGTTGTTAATAGCACACAGTCGGCATAAGAGTTATGCAAATAAAAGACGTAGAAACCTGGAATTTGATGTGGGGGAGCATGCATTTTTTAAAGTGTCACCAGCCAAAGGAGTAATGAGGTTTGGAAGCAAAGGAAAACTTAGTCCTAGATTCATCAATCCATTTGAAATCCTAGAAAGAGTTGGTCCAGTGGCTTACAAATTAGCCTTACCACTCCAACTCTCAGAAATACATAGTGTCTTTCACATATCTATGCTATGGAAATACCTACAAGATAACATGAATATACTTCAAAGGGTTCTAGAAGAGCTAAATCCAAACCTAACCTTCAAAGAGAAGGTGATACAGGTCTTGGACCATAAGGAATAAAAGCTAAGGACAAAAACAATTCTGCTAGTCAAAGTCCTGTGGCAACATTACTCTATTGAGGAAGTCATGTGGGAAACAGAAGTAGAAATGAGGAAGACACACCCTAGTCTATTTGATTAAGTTATTGTAATACAAATTTTGAGGACAAAATTATTGTAAGGGGGAAGATTGTAAGAACCGCAATTTTTGTAAATTGATTGAGAAAATCAATAAAGTTTGAGTTTTCAGAAATTTTGGGCTGGAATATTAGATTATTGGAAATTCTCTTTTTATATAGATTAATACATGATTTAAAACTTAGAAATTATGAATGTACTCAAAAACCAGATCGAAATGACACTAAGTATGTTCAATTCTGAGTTAAAATGAAAATTCCCTAATTTTCTTTATTTTTATGAATAAAGGGTAAAATGGAAATTTTACTCATAATTGAGAACTAAGACATCAAGATTTAGAATGTACTCAGAAATAGGATTCCAATGCCACTAAGTATGCTCAATTCCTTGTTCGGGAGAATAAAATGAATTTTTCTCCATAAAAGGGCAAAATGGTCCTTTCACACACCCGTGGGGTCAACAAGGGACTCACAAACGAATCCAACTGCCAAAAAATATGTAATGAGTATTCAAACCACTACTATCTTCTAGTGTAGAAGGAGGTGGTAGTGGAGGATCCAATGTTAATTTAATATTTAAAGGAATTAAAATATAATTATTACAAGTAATTATGAAAAATGCAAAACACCTATAAATACACCTCCAAAAATCCTCCAAAAATTCTCATTAAAATTTTCAAAAAAATCATCTTACTTATGCTAAAAAACCAGATCTAGATTCCTTCCCAATTTTCCAAAACTTCCCAAAATCTTTCTTCTTTCACTATCTCTCTCCTCTCTCTAAATTGGAAGAAGAGACCTAAATTCAATTAGGCACTCTGTTTCAATTCAAAACTCATAAATCCCACCATCCATACAATCCTAGACTACCTTATTTACAAACCGCCCACTCAATTTCAAGATCCAACAGTTCAAACAACGGGAAATCACAAGACATGTAGTTCTTGGACTATCTTATCAAAAGGTGGGCATTCTTTTAAGTTGGACTGCAAAACTGAAATTTTTCTCCAATCAAGTAGGTGGAAACCATTTCCACACTTGTTTCATGTTATTTTATGTAATTTTTATTTTTCTAAAATTAAGTTTAGATTAAAAATAATAAAAGTCAAGTAAGGGTAAGAACCCTTCAATTTTAGATGATGGAGGCTCAAATGGAAAATTTGAGCCATCCAATTGATCTTTAACGGTCTAAACCCTTAGGGTAGAAATTTCAAGAATTTTTATCAGGTTTTGAGCCTGTAATTGAAGAGGAATTGTTTGTACGGCCCAAAACAGACTGTTTGATCTTCTTAAGATGATCAGCACCCCGGGATGCCGCACGGAAACTGTGACGACCCGGGTTTTCCCATGCATTTTTAAATGCAATATCTAATTCCTAAGGCAGGATGCATCCCTATTTGAAAACCATTTTATAAAAATGATGCAATGCAGTAGAAAATCTTTTATTTTAAACTCATTTTGAAAACCCTGAGCTTTTTTGAAAATTTCAGAAATCATAAATGTCTTCCCAGGTCTATCCAGTCACAGTTTACAGCCCAACTGTAAATAAATACAAATACATGTCCAAAGGTAGAGTGTTTACTTACATGTATAATTGTCTCTTTTTTATTTACTTGCTCTTAGCACTAACATTTCCTGAGGTGTCTTCTACTCGTGAGTGGAGTTGTCTTGAAAAATGATATATTTGGGTGAGTATACACTATACTCAGTAGGCGTCTATCACTACTAGTTTACAATGCATGCTATGTTTTAAAACATATGTTCTTTAAACCATGTGCATGTTTGAACACTCATGTTCAATATCGATATTAAAAGCCATTGTCGAATTAGAATACTGACGACTTAAAGAATCGCATAATCCAAGTCGAAAGTAACATAGGTATCATAAACATATATGATATGCATAAGATGCTCATCTAAATCCAACTCATGGATGTATGGTATGGTTGACCATCCTCACGTCATGCCATATGCAATGCAAATAAATCCTTGAAAACATAGGTACACTATGCCCACGACCTCCTCGCCGTGTGGTCCTCGGGTACCTAGGGACACGTGGTCATAGCCTCCATAGGGCATATGACACTTTGACCCAGTGCCGTGACACCAGTGGTAGCCCTCTGTACCACATGTAGTCAAAGTAAGGACATACCTTTTTGGCGTGGTACCCTTTCCACCTAATAGTGGTAGTGACTGGGAGGCCACCTCAGACCTCTCGGCATAGCATCCACGAGCTTACTAGCCCAAATCATATACAATCAATCAAGCAAAAACCTATTTTTCAAAACCTGTCCTCTTTGGGTCCCTCACAACTGCCTGGCCCTCACAACTACCTATCCAGCGTCTTTTGGGCACTTCAGCGTCTTTTGGTAACCCTCAAGGATATGTAATTTTTTCAAGATTCAATAATCATAAATCATGCAATTTATGCAATCGTTTGCAAAACATGTCCATGCATAATGTATTTGTCATATGCATGCTAAATTCATTTATGAAATCAATTCATGCTAAACAAGTCATGTAACTTAAAACTTAAAACATGCATTGTCAAAGCAATCATGGGTTCTTTTTAAAAGTCTAGTAGCGATAGAGCACCTACCTCGAAGTCCCCTAGAGTCGCATCCTTCATTACTCAACCCAACCCTGGGTCTCATTTATAAAATCCTGGATATGAATGGATAACAAGGAGTCCTTATCAATTTTGATCTATTTAGAAATTAGATCGCTAAATCTGCCTTTTAGGGTCCATAGGTCCTTGCCTAATACAGTGTCAGGCTAGATCCTATAATATGGATCTACTATTCAATGGTTAGACTCTATAAATTGTCCTCTAATCCTAATTTTATAGTCTCATTAGGTCTGTGCCGTTAATTCGGACGCAATGGTTCTTTCGGATTGTCAATTAGAGCCATACAACTCCTGTAATTGCTTTTTTACTGTTACAACGTCTTGGACAATCCAACTTTTGTCCATGCAGGCCTTGTGCCTACGGTTCCCAGGATGTGCGTGTGCCCTAGTCGATTAGTACTCGCACCCATACGTCATGTGTGCTCGAAGGCCGCACCAGGGATTGTGTTCGCATGCCACATGTATGCCTGAGTGATGCTCCATGATGCGCGTACTGGATGGGGTCTTTGGCGCAGCACAGCGAGTCTCAGATTCCAGGGCACCTCGTGCATCCTGGTTGAGCCAGAACCCATGCCCCATGTCGCACGCGCCCGAGCACTATGCCAAGAACCGTGCTCTGGCCATGCATCGCGCACCATGCCCCTGGGACGTGTTGCCTTGGACAGGTTCCCATCCGTCTAGTTCCTTCCACGGGGGTCGGTGTTTTCCAGCCAGAAAATCACCTAGATCCGGTCGGAATCTGGGAACAATGAAGGGGAGACAGGGAGGGAGATTGAGGCTTACCTGGGTAGCCAGAGATGCCCTCATTCTAGTGTGCAGCTCCCTTTAGGTGTGCTGAAATCCCAAGTCACTGGAAAAACCCAACGAAGGGGAAATACCTAGTTTTTTGGGTGATTCCAAGGAAGAAATGGGGAAGGGGAAGAAGACAGGGGATGTCGTTATCAAAACAGCCCCCTGCGTTTTCGTTCTTTTTCATTTTTAACTGCAATTTATAGAATTGCCCCTAATCTTTAAACGGCTGTAACTTCTTCATACGAACTCCGTTTTCGGCATTCTTTAAGGCGTTGGATTCCATTTTTCGAGTAGAATCTAATGGTACCAAGTTTTATTGCAAATTCATTCATTTATTATTTTAAATAAAGTAAAACATTTAACATGGTTCATTTCCTATAGAATGTCTAATTCATTTTTGTTAAATGGATGCAAAAATAGTGTAAATTCCTTGGGCATTAAATTATTACCCCCTTAAAAGTATTTCGTCCTCAAAATTCCACAAATCCTTACCTTTAAGTCAGCTGTCTTCTTGATAAAACATATTCTTCCTGAAGACTCCCTTAAAACTCGAAGTAAGAAAATTCCTGTGCTTTATTCCCATACCTCTATTGTTGATGAATTCATTATTCATCTGATCATGTATAGGATAATCTCCTTAGATGACCATATTCTCCTACTCGTATATAAATTACTTCATACTTCTTTGAGATCATATGATCTTATTCCTCCTATTTCATTTTGAATAGCATAGGATAATCCATTTATCCTGTTGTCTTCTATCTAGTGATCTTATTCATCATCAACGTCTCCTTCTAATGGTTGGTTGTATGTTGTTAGCAAGAGTCCCAAAAAGCTACATTCTTTCCCAATGTATAATTTTTCTTCTTATCTTCTTCACTTTATATTTTCCCCCAAGATACTTCAATAGTTGATATGGTATCATGTGCCCTACAGCCAAACCCTTGATTAACTTCGAATTTCATCTGTCTGTCGCTTTTCTACTATAACTTGGGTCCTCAACCTATATTATATTCAAAATAAAATAATTCAAGTAGCATCCTCCATCACTAATACTATCTCATATTACGATTAGGATATTCAAACTGTACATCAAGTTTCATACATGTTGAAGCCATTAAATGCTTTTCTCCCTAAAGAGTTTATGCAAACTCATGTCAAATGTTTTATGGTTAATTCATCATTATAGGTCAAATGTTCTCGTCCAGAGGCCTACCATACTATTCACATCAATTTGTCATTAGGATTTCCAATAATGTTCCCATTTATGCAAAAAGTCTCTTATTCATAACCAAGTACCCTTACTAGGTCATGGTTGAATCCTTTGTCATTATCCTCTTTGTCCTTTCTTTGCTTGATAGTTTTCTTCGTAATCTTTCAGTCCAAAAGTTCTATACTCAATCCAGTAGGGTTAGTCCTTAGAAAATTCCTTCAATTGTTTTTTCGTACTTGGTATATGCACATAACAACTAGCTTTTTGTCTAAAGGCAACGTAACATCAAATCTCACCTTATAATGTGCTGGCCACCTCAACTTTTCTCCTTCAATTCCCTATATCAATATGTTGTTCAATCTTTTATTACTGCATTATCGTCAACCATTCAGTCTTAATTGTCAGGGGGTATCATCATTATAAGTAGTGGTTTTCTCAATTCCTCAAATTTTATCTTTCAAGTGCCTCCTCATACTTCCCTTATAATAGCAGTTCTCGTTCAATAACTATTACATCAAGTTATGATGAAGCTGTTAATTCATCAAATTTGAAAAACACTCAGGTAAGCATGGAACATTTTCATAGACATATAGAAAGAGAATTTATTCGATTACCTGTTGATCTCTGTCCAGATGTATAGGTTATAAGCTCAACGATCTCTCTAAAGTGATCAGTAGTTATCTGCCTTTCTTTTCAATCCAAGTCAGCAGCATCTTTCAGACCCACAGTGATTTCTATGGTTTGTCATGGTATCTATTCAAGTTTGGAAAAATTTGTCTCATTGGTGGAGATTGCTCCTTATTTTTTCTTCTGTCTCAGTTGTTACTGTATTCATCGTACTCGTAGCTCTTCCATGATGTGGTCTATTCAATTGACCTCATACCCTCAAATGACTTAGTCTAACAAATAACTTCTTTTAGGTAAAACTAACGCCCAAATATTTATACCAGTCCTCTGAGTATATAACTCAGACTACTGTCTCATAGATACTAACATATTTGATTAATTAGGGTGGGATACCTTTATTTAGTCAACAGTACTCTAAAGGTAATGACTAAATAATGGTCTTAAGATATTTGCTCTTCCAAATCTATGATAGTAAGACCTCAATTCGATCCTTGATGGTACCCTACTTGCTGAAGAAAGATAAATGGACAAGTCACTGTCCTGGCTTAATTCCTTTTTCAATATACTTTATTTACTCATGTAGTGGCAAGGTAGGATATCATCAAATTTTCCTTTTTATGGACTATATCCATTGGTGTTCCTCATAAGCTAATGGATCCGATAAGATTCTAATTGCAATAATTGATATAGACATCAAACCATTTGTAGAATTTAATTTGTAGTGGATCACCACTCTTCTTCAAAAATTTTTGTGCAGCATAATGTCCTTACATTCAATGCTCTACTCAAAGTCTTAAATCCCATATGCCTTATCTCTATTATACTCTTTTACAATAAAATCACCAACTCAACTAGTATTATTCCTTCAAATTTGATTGGTTTACCTTCCCATCGAATTCGAGATGAAAAATTTGTCTGTATCTCCACAAAGTCATGATCTTCTTCTTTCGACTATTCAATATTCATCAAATACTTATAGTTACATCTCTATCTCTTTCTCTCTTTCCTTCAAAATCCTCATTTTTGTCTACTTAGATCAATGCTTTCATTTGAGTGGTTGCATATACTTGATGTAATACCCGAGCAGGGCTATAAAAAGCCCCATCTCCCCTCTCAAAAATACGAGATTTTCGGCATGTTGAGACTAGGGTTTTCGGTAAATCAGAAACCCGTCTCAAACCAGTCTTCCCTCTATGTTTTCCGGCAACGGCCAGGCCCAAGTCAGGCCGGCCGTTGCCATTTTCCCCTCTCTCCTCTTGATTTCAGTCTGGCATTGGGGTTTTCCCCTTCGTGGGTTCTAACAAACATGGAATTCCGGCAGAAGGAAACGCACCACCGACAAGGCGTCCCCAGGCGACCTAGGTAAGTCATTTTCCTCCACTTTCTCTCCGTTTGCTTCCCCCAGGCGAGATCCATGCCGGATCTGGTCTTTTCCAAAAACGTTCCAAGCCAGCTTGGGCCGGCCCTGCACGAGCCAGGCATCCCAGGGACGCCATGCTGTACGTGCACCTAGGACTGGGTCCTTGGGATGGGTTCTAGGTGTACAACAGTGCGCACACTATCCCAGGTACGCCCTTCAGGTGCACGTGCGACATGGGGCATGGGTCCTAGCTCGACCAGGGTGCACGGGGTGCCTTGGGAGCTAAGACGCGCCATGCTACAAGGTGCGGCCGTGCGATGATGCGTGTCATAGCGCGTCACTTAAGCATGCATGTGCGTGTGCAAAATGTGGTCCCTGGCATAGCCTTTGGGCACGCGCGCACGTAAGGCGGTCGCGGTTCAACTAGGATACAAGGGTGTCCTGGGAACTGGGGCATGCGGACCTAATGAGACTTTAAAGTTAGGATTAGAGGATAAATTACAGAGTCTAACTATTGGAAAGTAGATCCACACCATAGGATCTAGCCTGTCGAATGAATTAGCCAAGGACCTTGGACCTAATAGGCAGAGCTAGCGATCTAATGACTAAATGGATTGAAATTAATAAGGACTCCTTGTATCCATTCATACCCAGGAGTTTATAAATGAGACCGAGGGATGGGTTGAAGTGATAAAGGATGCGACTCCAGGATACTTTGAGGTAGGTGCTCTATCGCTACTAGACTTTTTAAAAGAGCCGTGATTATTTTGACAATGCATATTTTAAGTATAAGTATATGACTTGTTTAGCATGACTTAATTCAACCTACATATGATAAATGCTTTATCCATAGATATGTTTTGCAAATAATTACATATACATTATGCATAGATATGTTTTGCAAATAATTGCATATACATTATGCATAGATATGTTTTGCAAACAAATGCATATATTGTATGATTTGTGAGCATTGAGTTTTTGAAAGATTGCATGTCCTTGAGGGTTACCAAAAGACGCTGGAGTGCCCAAAAGATGCTGGGTAGGCAGTTGTGAGGGCCAAGCAGTTGTGAGGGACCCAAAAAAGACAGGTTTTGAAAAAGAGGTTTTTGCTTGTGTGATCTGATATGATTTGGGCTGATAAGCTAGTGGGCGCTATACCGAGAGGTTTGGGTTGGCCTCTAGCCTCTACTGCTATTAGGCGGATGGGTACCACGCCCAAAAAGGGCAACGTCCCTGCTTTGACTGCATGTGGTACAAGGGACTACCACTGGTGTCACGACACTGGGTTGAAGTGTCATATGCCCCGTTGAGGCAATGACCGAGTGTCCTCAGGTACTCGGGGACCACACAGCGGCGAGGTCGTGGGCATAGTTGGACCCTATGGTTTGACGATTTATTTGCATTGCATATGGCATGACATGAGGTTGGTCGACCATACCAGATATCCATGAGTTGGATTCAGTTGAGCATCTTATGCATATCATTATGTTTATGATATATGATACTTTTGACTTGGATTATGCTATTCTTTAAGTCGTCAGTATTTCAAATCCACAGTGGATTTTAATATCGATATTGAACGTGATTGTTCAAACATGCACATGTTTTTAAGAGCATATGATTTTAAACATAGCATGCATTGCAAAACTAGTAGTGATAGACTCCTACTGAGTATAGTATATACTCACCCTATCCTTAACATTTTTCAGGATAGTTCCACTCACAAATAGAAGACGTCTCAAGAGATACTAGTGCTACGAGCAAGTGAATAAACAAAGGAGACAACTATACATGTGAGTAAACTCTCTACACTTTGGACATGTATTTGTATTTATTTATAGTTGGACTGTGTGCTGTGACTGGATAGACCTGGGTAAAACCATTTATGATTTCTAAAGTGTTTCAACAACTACTTTAATTGTAGTGAAAGCAAATGACACTCGAGGATTTCAAAATGAGTTCAAAACAAAAGATTTTCCGCTACATTGCATGGTTTTTATAAAAATGGTTTTCAAATAGGGATGCATCCCACCTTAGGAATTAGATATTGCATTTAAAAATGCATGGGAAAACTCGGGTCGTCACACTTGATCTACGCGTCAGTCAAGAGAAACTTAATACTTCCAGGAAATGTTGAAGTTTTCTAATATCATTAAAATGCTTAATTGCCTATAGCCTCAATAAAATTCATACAATGTCTTAATAATGACATTGGTGTTTTGGTCATGCTATACTTCTCTTACAAGTTCATGTTAGGATCAATCTATTATCACAGATCTATCATCCCTAATATTATCGTCAAAATCTTTTGGTAACTCTGTCGAATACAGTTCCTTATCATATTTGTGTTATATTCCTCTTAATCACACAATATGTCACTTGTACACATCTTCTGATTTGCTTCATAATACTCAGGTAGTTATTATTCGATAGCACTTCACTCTTCATGAGACTCCAATTAAGGTATCCAAAATTGAGCTAAGTCCTTCAGGATCCATACCTTTGTGACCTAGTACGAGTCACAGTTATCTCCTAATATCATCTTGCATTCTCATCCTTCTTAGATTATCATCAAAATCTTCTCAAAGTCTGTCTTTTACATCCCCTATCATACTCATATCATATCCCTTGTGATAGTGTACTCATATTCTGATATTCTTT
The DNA here is from genome assembly GCA_035236585.1 of Warburgia ugandensis. NCBI lineage: Eukaryota > Viridiplantae > Streptophyta > Magnoliopsida > Canellales > Canellaceae > Warburgia > Warburgia ugandensis. Next base: position 38,884,993 of record CP141136.1, read on the forward strand.
ATGATGGTAAGATAGCCATCTAGGTTCTTCGATTTTCTCACCTTCGGTGAGATTAATCTATTATAGGTCAGAACTATCTACTCTACTTCTTCTTCTTAATTTTCTCGATTGCTTATGACCCTTGGACATACTGGATTGGCTATGAAAGGATAAAACTAGGCTCTGATACCAACTGTCATGACCCGGGTTTTCCCATGCATTTTCAAATGCAATATCTAATTCCAAAGGCGAGAGGCATCCCTATTTGGAAACCATTTTATAAAAATGATGCAATGCAGCAAAAAATCTTTTGTTTTAAGCTCATTTTGAAAACCCCGAGTGTCATTTGCTTTCACAACAACCAAAGTAGTTTTTGAAAATTTCAGAAATCATAAATGTCTTCCCAAGTCTATCCAGTCACAGTTCACAGCCCAACTATAAATAAATACAAATACATGTCCAAAGGGTAGAGTGTTTACTTATATGTATAATTGTCTTTTTTTTATTTACTTGCTCGTAGCACTAACATTTCTTGAGGTGTCTTCTACTCGTGAGTGGAGATGTCCTGAAAAATGATATATTTGGGTGAGTATACATTATAATTAATAGGCGTCTATCACTACTAGTATTACAATGCATGCTATGTTTTAAAACATATGTTCTTTAAACCATGTGCATGTTTGAACACTCAAGTTCAATATCGATATTAAAAGCCATTGTCGAATTAGAATACTGACGACTTAAAGAATCGCATAATCCAAGTCGAAAGTAACATAGATATCATAAACATATATGATATGCATAAGATGCTCATCTAAATCCAACTCATGGATATATGGTATAGTCGACCATCATCACGTCAAGCCATATGCAATGCAAGTAAATCCTTGAAAACATAAACACACTATGCCCACAACCTCCTTGCCACGTGGTCCCCGAGTACCTGGGGACACGCGGTCATAGCCTCCATGGGGCATATGACACTTCAACCCAGTGTCGTGAAACTAGTGGTAGTCCTCTGTACAACATGCAGTCGAAGTAAGGACATGCCTTTTTGGCGTGGTACCCTTTCCACCTAATAGTGGTAGAGGCTGGAAGGCCACCGCAGATCTCTCGGCATAGCACCCATGAGCATATTAGCTCAAATCATATACGATCAATCAAGCAAAAACCACTTTTTCAAAACTTGTCCTCTTTGGGTCCCTCACAACTGCCTGGCCCTCACAACTGCCTATCCATCGTCTTTTGGGCACTCCAGTGTCTTTTGGTAACCCTCAAGGATATGTAATTTTTTCAAGATTCAATAATCACAAATCATGCAATTTATGCAATCGTTTGCAAAACATGTCCATGCATAATGTATTTGTCATATGCATGCTAAATTCATTTATGAAATCAATTCATGTTAAACAAGTCATGTAACTTAAAACTTAAAACATGCATTCTCAAAGCAATCATGGGTTCTTTTTAAAAGTCTAGTAGCAATAGAGCACCTACCTCGAAGTCTCCTGGAGTCCCGTCCTTCATTACTCAACCTGACCCTAGGTCTCATTTATAAAATCTTGGATATGAATGGATAACAAGGAGTCCTTCTTAATTTCAATCTATTTAGAAATTAGATCGCTAGATCTGCCTTTTAGGGTCCATAGGTCCTTGCCTAATACAGTGTTAGGCTAGATCCTATGAAATGGATCTACTATTCAATGGTTAGACTCTATAAATTGTCCTCTAATCCTAATTTTATAGTCTCATTAGGTCTGTGCCGTTAATACAGACGTAATGGTTCTTTCAGATTGTCAATCAAAGCCCTACAACTCCTGTAATTGCATTTTTAGTGTTACAACGTCATGGACAATCCAACTTTTGTCCATGTGGGCCCTACACTTATGGTTCCCGGGACGCGCGTGTGCCCTGGTTTACTAGGACTCACACTCGTATGTCATGCGCACCCGAAGGCCACGTCAGGGACTGCGTTCGCATGCCACATGCATGCCCAAGTGATGCACTATGATTCGCGTACTGAATGGCATCTTTGGGGCGGTACAGTGCATCTCAGATCCCAGGGCACCCCATGCATCTTGGTTGGGCCAAAACCATGCCCCACGTCACGTGCACCTGAGGATTGGGCCAGGAACCTTGCTCCGGGCATGCGTCGCGCACCACGCCCCTGGGATGCGTTGCCTTGGATGGGTTCCCACCCGTTTGGTTCCTTCCACGGGGGCTGGTGTTTTTCGGTCAAAAATCACCCAGATGCGGTTGGAATCTGGGAACGATGAAGGGGAGACAGAGAGGGAGATGTGGGCTTGCCTAGGTAGCCGGAGATGCCCTCATTCCGGTGTGCAGCTCCCTTTAGGTGTGCTAAAATCCCAGGTCACTGGAAAATCCCGACAAAGGGGAAAAACCTAGTTTATTGGGTGATTCCAGGGAAGAAATGGGGAAGAGAAAGAAAACAGGGGGTGCCGTTAACAAAACGGCCCCCTACGTTTTCGTTCTTTTTCATTTTTAAGTGCAATTTATAGAATTGCCCTTAATCTTTAAACGGCCATAACTTCTTCATACGAACTTCGTTTTCGGCATTCTTTAGGGCGTTGGATTCCATTTTTCGAATAGAATCTAATGGTACCAAGTTTTCTTACAAATTTCTTCATTTAATATTTTAAATAAAGTAAAACATTTAAAATGGTTCATTTTCTATAGAATGTCTAATTCATTTTTGTTAAATGGATGCAAAAATAGCGTAAATTGCTCAGGGATTACAGAAACTCACCCTATGGCCTCGCGCACAACCCATGTGCGATGCCGTCCTGATGGACTAGTTAGGCTCCAATGCCAGTCCCAAGGAGCATGTTACCATGTGCATCCCAGTGATGGGAGCATGGCGATGGTTCTGCTCCACTAATCCCAGCTGTCCATTCTGTTGGGCCCAGATCAAATCTGGACCCTAGGAACGACTGTGAACTTCAGTCATCAACTGTGGAGTCATCTAAGCTCTAAATTGAGATCTGAAAGAGGATATGGAAAACTTGTAATGTCTATTTTCTTTTGAAATGATAACATTTAGAAAATTCTTCATAAAACATTTTGGATTTGGGAAATAAGCTTCCAATTTCCAAGATCCTCAAGATCTTAGATGATCAAATCTTAGGGGTCTATTTTAATGATGATATAATGTTGAAATCAAGTAATATACATGATTTATTCTGACAGATCTAACATAAAATGAGGAATCTACTCGTAAAGGTAGAAAAACCATAAAAATACAAAGGGACCCACTTGATCAATAAGATCAAGTATGATCAGACACTTGGGATGGATTGGGATTATGATGGAATATGTTGAGATCATGGATTAAATATGACAAAAACAGAGGGATATGATCTTTGAACCTTAATGGAGTAAAAGCCTTAAAATTAATTAAAACCCTTGATTAAAATGAAAAGATCTAAGATCTAATGATTGGATCATAAGTAAAAGTTTTTAATAATCTTAATCTAATTAGTTTCATTGTCTTTTTATTTGATAATAGAATTGTAAATATGCTATATGTTATTAGTTTGTTATTAGGTTGGATTATCTTAGGGCCATCTTAGTTTAAATTTGAGATTTTAGCATGATTCCATTAGATTAGTAGTAAATTTTCACAACTTAGGATCATCCTAGTTTAAGTATAGTTTTATTCCATTAGGTTAAATTACATTCATATGAAGCATATTAGTATATGGTTGCTAAACTTATATTTGATTTATGCTTAAAGTTTATGATTTAATTGTTGTCAAACTTTATTAGTAGATTCAATTATTAAGTAGTTATTAAGATATGCTGAGCATAAATCACCCAAAATGTAAACTAATGGAATGTAGAGATTCATGGACAATTAAGATGAGTGAATGACTTTGACTTAATATTAGTAAGGGCTATAGTTAGTAGGACAATATAAGGATTATCAAATACTTGGCTCAAACTAGGAAAATAATAATCCCCATGAATGATATTTTAAATGTTCATGGATTTAATTAAAATTAATTAGAAAAAGTACATAAGGTTAAAATGCTCATAGGAACCTTATGAAAGGTTGAGCTAAGGTCACTCTAGTGAATGCTTAACATGGTGGTTAAGGGGGTTTTCTAATAGAGCGTCTCTCTTCCCCTACCTTTCCCCTACCTTCCATTGATGTTTGTGAGGTCTAAGTGCCTCCTTACATGAGGATTGGAGTGACCACTTTATGTTCAAGCATTCAGCTAGTAAGCCTTAGCCAATTGGAAATAAGAGGAGTAGTCTAGACTTAAGCTGAATAAGTTATCTTCAGCCAGTAAAACATTAACTGGTTGATGAATAATAATAAGAGCACAAAATGTTAGTAAATTATCTAATCCTAATAAAAATTGTAAGTAAGACAAGGATGATCAAACAAGATCCATGGGATCTTGAATGATTAAGAATAATAAAAAGAAATAAATAATTCTTGATGATGATAAATATATATTGCTTGCAATTTATATCAAATAGAATAGAAGATCTTAGATAAAATAGAATAGAAGATCTGAACCCTTGATCAAATATGATTCAAGGAAGAGAATCAAGATCATCCTCCTTAGGGATGTTCAAACAACTAAACTTAGATCAAAGGAAAATTAGAAGATAGAAGATCTAAGCCCTTGATCTTTATCAACAGGTATAAATTGTGCATTAAAGGATTTATAAAAGATCAAGGTCAAATAAAGGAATATACAAAGACTTAGAATAGAAAATACTTAGATCTAAAAGATTAGAAGATCATTCTAACCATCAGATCTATTAATCAATACGATAGACACTATCTAAGGAAGATAGATCATGGTAGGACAAAAGATCTTGATCCTTTATATCAAAGGACAAGATTAGACAAAGAATATAGATAGGATCAAAACTATTGGATTATTTAGATTGTATAAATATTGACTATATGTATGGATTTACAGATTACATACGTCAGTCAAGATAATGGAAGATCTAAAGAGATGGATCACTACTTGAAGGTAGGAGGATTTTAAGAATGTGTCTACATGGGATGTACATGTTGAATACATGATCTTATGTCTAGAAATGTTGACAAGTGTAATGTTAATACTTGTATTAAATCCCTTGAAGCCCTTATGATCCAATCAAACACATATGAAGTGGGTTAAGTTAGACTTGAGGAAAAGACTCTAAGTGAATATGGAACTAGAAGATATTCTAGCCCTAAGTAAACAAACAAATTGTCTTTTACGTATGAAACCTATTTTACAAACAAGCTGTGATGACCCGGGTTTTCTCATGCATTTTTAAATGCAATATCTAATTTCCTAAGGCAGGATGCATCCCTATTTGAAAACCATTTTATAAGAAGCATGCAATGCAGCAGAAAATCTTTAGTTTTAAACTCATTTTTGAAAACCCCAAGTATCATTTACCTTCACAACAACCAAAGTAGTTTTTGAAAAACTTCAAAAATCATAAATGTTTTTCCTTAGGTCTATCTAGTCACAGCACACAGCCCAATTGTAAATAAATACAAATACATATCTAAAGGGTAGAGAGTTTACTCACATGTATAGTTGTCTCCTTTGTTTATTCACTTGCTCGTAGCACTAATATCTCCTGAGACATCTTCTATTTGTGAGTGGAACTATCCTGAAAAATGTTAAGGATAGGGTGAGTATATACTATACTCAGTAGGAGTCTATCACTAGTAGTTTTGCAATGCATGCTATGTGTAAAATCATATGCTCTTAAAAACATGTGCATGTTCGAACAATCACGTTCAATATCGATATTAAAAACCATTGTCAAATTGAAATACTGACGACTTAAAGAATAGCATAATCCAAGTCGAAAGTATCATATATCATAAACATAATGATATGCATAAGATGCTCAACTGAATCCAACTCATGGATATCTGGTATGGTCGACCAACCTCATGTCATGCCATATGCAATGCAAATAAATCGTCAAACCATAGGGTCCAACTATGCCCACGACCTTGCCGCTGTGTGGTCCCCGGGTACCTGAGGACACACGGTCATAGCCTCAACGGGGCATATGACACTTCAACCCAGTGCCGTGACACCAATGGTAGCCTCCTGTACCACATGCAGTCGATGTAGGAATGTTGCCCTTTTTGGGCGTGGTACCCATCCACCTAATAGTGGTAAAGGCTGGAGGCCAACCCAAACCTCTCGGCATAGCGCCCACAAGCTTATCAGCCCAAATCATATCAAATCGAACGAGTGAAAACCTCTTTTTCAAAACCTATCCTCTTTGGGTCCCTCACAACTGCCTGGCCCTCACAACTGCCTACCCAGCGTCTTTTGGGCACTCCAGCATCTTTTGGTAACCCTCAAGGACATGCAATCTTTCAAAAACTCAATGCTCACAAATCATACAATATATGCATTTGTTTGCAAAACATATCTATGCATAATGTATATGCAATTATTTGCAAAACATATCTATGCATAATGTATATGTAATTATTTGCAAAACATATCTATGCATAAAGCATTTATCATATGTACGCTGAATTAAGTCATGCTAAACAAGTCATATACTTAAAACATGTATTCTCAAAACAATCATGGCTCTTTTTAAAAAGGTCTAGTAGCAATAGAGCACCTACCTCAAAGTCTCCTGGAGTCGCGTCCTTTATCACTTTAACCCATCCCTGGGTCTCATTTATAAAATCCTGGGTATGAATGGATACAAGGAGTCCTTATTAATTTCATTCTATTTAGACATTAGATCGCTAGATCTGCCTATTGGGTCCATGGTACTTGCCTAATTCATTCATCAAGCTAGATCCTATAATATGGATCTACTTTCCAATAGTTAAACTCTGTATTTATCCTCTAATCCTAATTTTAAAGTCTTATTAAGTCTGCGTGTCCTAGTTCCCAGGACACCAGTGCATCCTGGTTGAACTACGACCGCCTCACGTGCGTGCGCGCCCAAAGGTCATTCCAGGGACCGCATTTTGTATGCGCACATGCATGCTTAAGTGACACGCTATGACGTGCATCATCGCACGGACACACCTTGTAGCATGGCGCGTCTCAGCTCTCAGGGCACTCCGTGCATCCTAGTCAAGCCAGGACTCATGCCCTATGTCATGCATGCACCCGAAGGCCGCACTTGCAGCAGTGTACACACTGTCGTATACCTGGAACCCTTCCCAGGGACCCAGTCCCAGGTGCACGTACAGCATGGCGCCCCTGGGACGCCTGGTTCATGCAGGGCCGGCCCAAGCCGGGTTGGAATGTTTTCCGACCAGGAACCCAGCTGGAAACACAAATGGAAAAGACCAGATCTGGCATGGATCTGGCCCTGGGGAAGAAAAATGGAAAGGAAAAGAAGGAAGGATGGCTTACCTGGCAGCCGGAGATGGTGCTCTTCCCGCCTGGTAGGTTGCCTGCCCAAACCCTTGTAGCTAGAAAACTCGAAGAAGGGGGAAATCGTGCAAGGCCGGAACAAGAGAAGAGAGGGGCATGGGGAGATGGCCAGCCCAACTAGGGCTTGGCCATTGCTGGAGATTGCAGAGAGGTGGGTTTCCAGTTTTTGCTGGAAACCCCAGTCTCAAACGATTGGAAAAAACGCCGGAAAACGTGTTTTTTGGAAAGGGGAGATGGGGTTTTTATAGAGGGGAGAAGGCGGTGCCCCTCAATGGCGGTGCCACCCTTTCCCCGGGGGTTTTCTAGAGAAATCGGGATTGAGGATTTTTGGAGGGGTTTAGAGGTTGAAGACGACAGGGGGTGCCGTTATCAAAATGGCCCCCTACATTTTTCGTCCTTTTTCGTTTTAAACGTTTTCTGTTTAAATACCCCTATCTTTAAACAGTTGTAACTTCTTCATACGAACTCCGTTTTGGGTGATTTTTGAGGCGTTGGATTCCATTTTTAGAGTAGAATCTAATGATATCAAATTTATACACAAATTCATTCACTTACTATTTTAAATAAAGTCAAACATTTAACTCAGTTCATTTCCTATAGAATGTCCAATTTAGTATAAATTGCTCGGGCATTACATATGCATGGAGACTTGTGGTTTTGTTTTAAACAGGCATAAGCATGGGGATGCTATGCTAGGGGATTTATGAGGGTTTGGCCCCCCACTTCCCAAAATTTGATGATTTAATGATACCTTGCCCTATGAGAGGCTAAAAGTTAGGTGCCACAATTATGGGAAGGCCACCATTATGAAAGTCTTGTCTCCTAATATGGGCAATGACACAATATTTTCCACCATGGCATAAATGGTGAACAGGGCAGTTATCTGAGTGCACTAGTACAGATCAGATTGCAGCATGGCAATCCTTTGATTATTTTGCACTATGATGCATATGAGATAGGCTAGTGAAATTCATTATGTTTTGGTATGATGAAATGCCAAGTAATTGTATATTACTAGTATTTCCTAAGAAGGGAAATTCTGAGTATAGGACTAGCTAAAGTACTAATTTATCATAGTGGAAAGAATTGATTAGCTTAATTAGGAATGTTATTTGACTACTTTCATAAATTTGATGGATTTATCCATGTACTATATGTATGTATAAGGATGTATATATATTACAAAAGTAAAGAGTTTGACACATGAGTATGTTTATGAATAACAGGATTATTAAGTATTAGAATTATACTGTCAAAATATAATGCTTCTTAAATCCCCTACCAAGCATAGCTTGTTGAGATATTTTAAATGTTTGAATGTTTACAATATCTCAGATACAGAGAAGGAGAGTTAGGAGCTTAACACTAAAGAAGACTTGGGAGAATAATCATCAGGGTATACCCCTTGAAGATATATATTTTGTTTTGTTTTAGAGTATTTTATTGTAATGAGAGTTTCATTGTATGGTGAGCTTTGAGCTTTGGATTATGTAATTTGGAAAAGTATTCTAATGAAATTGGGCTATACTGTGAACCACTGGGTGGACTTTAGAATTGAATAAAAGTATATTCCTTCAATAGAATTTTATCTTGTACAAAAATTCTAATTATGTTATTTATGAAGTGATGACTTAGGTTTTTCAAAACAAGTTCTAAAGAAAAGAATTTCTACTGCTTTGTTTTGTGAAATATTTTTAGTACTAAGGTCCCTACCTTTGAAAAATGTGTTACAAAAGCCAGTCGCCACATTAGGTATCTACCTAGTGCCCACTTAAGTTTCCTATATGGTTGCCCTAGATTCTTCATCATCTAACCCTGAGATCTCCTCTTTTCATCTCCACCTTAGAATCACCTACTATGAAGGTTGGAAAGTCGTCAAAACATATAAAGGAAGGAGGGAGTTTGACCTAAAGAAGAATTTGAGGAGGGAGAGATCGTACCCTCCTTTGGAGGAGGCATCTCCACCCCCTCCTTTCTCCTTCAAATCCTATTCGTTTCTTTTTTATCCTTTAAGCAATTATCTTCCAAGTGTTCCCCGCCTCCCCCTTCAGCACTTGTTACTTGGTTTTTCTTCCATTAGAGGTTTGTGTCTTATAGCTTTTGCTTTTGTTTTTTCCATGCTTTGATATCCTTTTGATGTTTGCTTTCATGCTTAAGATCTCCTTTGAATGCCTTCCATTAGTCAAGATTTCTTACATGTTCTTCCATAGATAAAGGGTTTCCTTTCCCTTGAAGTGGCAACCGAGGGAAAATTCACCTTGAATCCATTTGTTCCATTCCCTTTTTTACGTTAATCTTTCATTGCTTTACATCTTGTTTTGTTGCTTTCTTTCCTACTCTTTTTAATGGTTATTCAATCGTACTCCTTCAAGGGTTCACATGAATGCTTACCTTGAATAGTGGATGATGATTGAAGAGGTTTAAGGGATTTTAGATTAAGGATGGTGCACACATCCCAAGGATGATGCATACCATGATTGTATTATTCTCTTAAACTTGCATTGTCATTTTATTCAATAAAAAATCTAGTTTTGATTCATGTTATTCCCTTCTTGTTATTAATATCAATTTATTCAATCTTTGTTTACATTGCTGGTTAATGCCATGATCCATACTTGTTTTAGAGTTATATTGAACTAGTATCACACACCTCAATCTTCAACATCATGCGCACCACTCCTTAGAGTAATGGACATGATTATGAAGGTTGTCGCCTAGTTAAGTAAATCATGCTAATGTGTTAAAGGTTCTTTGAGAAGAATTTTTCTATTGTGTTTCTATATATTCCATAATTTGCATCTTAGTTGTCGTAAGCATTTCATTTAGGAAACCTTGGCTTCATGCACATAGACCTTGAGTCATGTGCATGATTCTAAGGGTTTTGCATGAGAATAGTAGTTTTTTAGCTTGCATATTAGATCATTACATATTCATTTAGATAAGTGTTATTGGGTGCATTAGAAGCATTTACTCATTAGTTTCCAATTTTTGCATCTTACATTATTCTTTCATCAGGAATTATGCACACCATTCTTGATGATTTTGTGCATAGTGAGTGAGTGATTTTCTAGCTTATTTGTGCATGTTTCCTTATATTAGTTTCCCTTAGTGTGCTGTTCATCATTTAGAAAGTTTCTAATTTTAGAAAGTTTTAATGTAAAAAAGTTTCTAAGTTTAGCTTGTTTTTAGCATTTTTACTTGGCTTCTTGTATTACATTTATGTTAAGTTTCCATTCTTAGTTTAGGATAAAAATCTCATTTTCTTGGATAGGTTTAGTAATCTAGGCAAGGACCAGTAATCATACAAATATGTTCAATTCCTTGTGGGATCAACCTCCATCACGTAAATTTATTATAACCAATTGGTTCTCTTGCGAGTTTAACTTAAAACTCACATCAAGTTTTTTATGCTGTTGCTAGGGAATTGCAACAAAATTGTATAGTGGAACTTATATTATTTACCTCAAATCTAGGTTTAGGTTGCATTTGATTAGGATTCTACATCATTTTTGTGTTTATTTGTTATTCCCTCATATTGATCATATTTGTTTGATTTTAATGGGTGGGATATAAGAAAAGGAGTGGCACCGATCCTCTGGGCCAAAGCTTCATCAACATAGATTACATTTTTATTAATTTTCTAGAATAGGATTTGAGTGAAATTGTAGTGAGGCCCACTATAATTTAAAATTGATCCTTGTGTGTTTATGATCCTAGCCCTTGAACGTAATTTAAAATCAGTAGAAAGAGACTTAGGGTTCAAGATCGTAGGAACCTTTTTGAAGGGTTAGGTATATTGTCACTCCAGTGGCTTCTGAGCACTATAGTTATAGTAGGTGTCTTAAAATCCAAGTGATTTTTCGATGCCTTTTGTTGATATCAGTTGAGGTCTAAATGCCTCTTGACACAAGAATTGTATTAACCAATTTAGAGCAAAACCTGACCAATAAGCAGTGATCTAGCTTGGATAAAAGAAGTTGTCTACATTTCAGTCTAAATGCTACCACCCTACACCTAAATTAAAGATCATCAATATAGCTTGTTAGCAAACTATGGGGATTAGTTGTGCATCATTCAACTTAGGACTAGCATTTAAGTTGCATCATATAGTGGGGGATTTCATTAATTTCACATAAAAGAAAGAGAGTCAAAGAAAGAAAAGTACATATCCATTGTACATAACAATTTGTTTCATTGTATATAAAGATTGATTACAATGGCCTATCAAGAAGGGGATATATATAGGACAAATAGTACACTAGATAGGTTATGTGCTTTGAGAGAAAATACTGAGTCATATCCATAGCCTCAATATCATAATGATTATGCCTATTGTAAACCTCAATATTCCACATCATCGTGGCCATCAAGCTCCACATAATGATTATTATCAAAAGCTAGTGGATGCACCCTATGTATTCATATACCCTAACAATAACTCCTATCGTAAGATAGACATAATGGATGGGCTAGGCATCATGAACAACCATGATCTTAGGATTATCAATCATACCAAGTAGAACTATCATGGTCCCGCCCTGATCTATTCTACCATGATTATTAAGAATATCTAAGGTCAATCATCACTGGTTCAACTTGTACATCCCTTTTCCAGTACCCCCAATGCCACAACAATACTAACCCTATGAGTCATTTCCTTTACAATATGAAGAACCATCATTAGAAGAGAATATTCAACAACTTAATGAACTAATGAATCAAAATCTTGCTACATTTAAAAATGGGGATGAGGAAATGACACAAATTAGGGAGGAGAGTAAAAAAATTAGAAAGAATTTCATTGTGGGAATTACCAATTTCTACTAAATCTCAGAGGTTTTCACCAACCTTGACTATTGATAGTGATGATAGTATGGAAATATCTTATGATTATTCTAAACCACAAAGTCTACAACCATCCATAGAAACCTCCAATTCATATATACTTGAGCAATATCCTCCTCCTTGTTATAGTTATGATAAAGATAATTCCAATGAGAAAGACAATGAAGCCATAGAAACAACCCAGATCCTCTAGAATCATGTCCTGCTTATTTTTATGAATTTGATGAACACACATCCATGAGGTTAATGAGTTTATGCCTTTGATGGGAACTTATCAATTGCAAGCTAGAGTAGAAACTTGTACAGAGCTGAGTTGTTGTATAATATGCCTTTGATGGACACTTCTCAATTGCAAGCTAGTGTAGAAACTAGTATAGAGCCTGAAATAAAATTTGGGCCTTTCAATGTAGAGAATGCACTTGATTGGGACCTACAGAACTTATTTGAATAATCACAAGATAATAATATGGGCCCACTTGCAACCTTATTGTGCCAATTGAACAAGAAGAAGAAAAGTTAGTTGATGTACTAGTCCTACATCAACCAACTCTAGGCTGAATATTAGAAGATAATTAGGGTTTAAGCCAAACCATGTCCCTACATATTGTACTAGAAGAACAACCTTTTAAGGGAGTGCAAAGTCAACTTATACCCTTATTCCAAGACAATATAAGGGAAATGGAAGACAAAGATAAACTAAATACAATAGTCAAAGTTATTCCAAAAATTGGTAAAAATGAGGACCATTATCTCCATATGGTCCAACAAACTTTAAATTCATGGTAGTTCATGATGTCATTGACTTACCACACCTAAATTTTCAAGGTGGAGCATTTACATTGACTGTCATGAAATAGTGAAGAACGGGGATCATCCATGTGGTTCCACTAAATTTACAATTGTGGTGGTCTAATGTGTCATAATACTACCACCACCAAATATTTCAAGGTGGAGGAAATATATAGAATACCTCAAGATTTTGATTTGGCATGAGAAATCATTCCCATTTCACTGCTAGAGTTAGATTAGGAAAAATTAGGTTAAACTAGTACGGTCTACATTAGGGTGCATTAGGCTATGTCCAGCTGAAGACGTTAAACTTAGCTCTCAATGGGAGGCAAACCAGTTTTTCTTTTGTTTTTTAGAAAGTCATTGTGTTCTGCACTACCCATTCATTCTTTAGGTGTCTTATATTTCAAAATAATGTGTAGAAATGGGATTTCTAAGTTTTTTTTTCATTTTTTCATTTTTTTTTTAAAAATTAAAAATTTATGAAAAGTTCCTTTACAAAAATGAGAATTCAAATTTTGGAATATTCAGCTATGTTTTGAATTTTAGCTTATTAATAGAGTCGCATTCAATTATTTCACTCTTTTATTCTTTTTTTAAACTATCTAATGAAAAATTAAACTCAAAATATTAATTGCAGAAAATAGTTATATATATAATTTAAGCTAAACAGAAAATATAACTTAGAGATCCAAAAGAAGATCTATGGTGGCTTATAATTGAAGTGAGTTTTTAGTAATTCTACCTTTTATGAGGGTTATATGTAAATTCAAAATTTTCTTTAGTAAATATTAATTCTTAGTTGGTCTCATTGTTTTTCATCTTGGTCACCTATTAAGAAAATATAAAAGACTATACCATATATCTCTTAAATTTATGATCATTTTTAAGTCATATGAAACTTAGGGAATGATAGAGGTCATCCTTAGTAAGCCTAGACCCTTTAGCTTGCTTATAGTATTTTTCACTAGTTAGCCCATTGAGGCTTTAAAATGTTAACCTTTTCTTTGTTAGCCACACAAACCTTCATCTATATTGTATCCCCATAATATATTCATTACCTAATTTTTTTGGAAATATGTAGAGAAGATTGAAGAACATCTTTAGAAAAAGTATGAACAATCCAATTTGAGAGATAAACATCAAAAAGGTGAAAGAGAAGAAGAAGATAAAAAAAGGCTTTATATAAAGTCAAGTGAAAAGGAGAAATAAGATAGCCAATGAAAAAGAAGAAAGTTTACTCTTGTGAGAAAAAATGAAAAAGTTGTCAATACACTAATAGAAGATCTTTACATATTATCTAACATCATTTATTTACCATTATATCCATTCTTTTAATAACCCTTACCTAAGTCTATTTTTCATCCTAATAGAAGTCCTAACTTGATCTTAGGAGAAGTATGGTTTTGATAGGTTATGAATAGGGGAATTTGGTAGAGTGTAATGATATGTCTTCAATTTTGTATAAAAAGAACCCAATGTTATAACTTAGTGTTAAATTAGGGTTTTTGGCTAGATTTTTATAACATATGCATTTCTGACATAATAATTCAAAATTGTGATATTTTGTAGGCTGAGTTAATATGGAGTAAGTATATGAATGATCATATTTTTAGGGTTTAATTAGGATTTTTCACCCTTTTTTGGTCATGGAGAGATGAACCAAATGCTGAGATTTATCGAGATGAGAATTGAACATGATTATCAAAAGATCAAGTCAAGGCCTAGATTTCTACATTTCAAAGTAGATCAGGGTCCAAAATCATATCAAAGCAAATTGATGGATCAACAGAAGCAATTGGAAGAGCTAAAGGTGATTAAAATGGGCCCTTGAAGCAAGCCATGCATTTCCCCCTCCTTTGCATGTGAGCCATTCAAGCCACCTTAGCTATATAAGCCATCAAAGAAGGTGACAAGCTAAGGAATTCAAGCCAACCCATTAAATCCAAGAGTGTGAGCCACGAAGCCAAGCCAAATAAGCCCTCAAAGTCAGCCATATAAGCCAAATTCCATATGGAGTCATAGAATTGGAGGAGAATTCGAGCAGTGATCAACTTTCTAAATTTGGATTTTTAAGGTTTAATTAGAAGGTTTGAGAGAATTATGTAAAATCTAAGATACTATGCATTGGTGGACCCATCATGAGAGAAACCCTACTTTCCAACTTCATCTCCCACTCTTTTTATATTCAATTGACCTACGATTACAAGTTAAAAGAGGGAGGCACATTCTTGTGAAAAGGATGCCCCCTCCCCTTTCCTAATTGGTGATCAAGTAGTTTCCTAAATAGGAAACCTTAGGCATACATCAAAATCCTAGATCATTATTCATTTATCCTAAAACTTATTCCCTACCTATTCATTGACTTTTCATCAACTAAACATCACAAAATTAAAAGGGAAAGAGGTCCACTTTCCTTCTAGGAAAAAGACGCCTACCCTCTTTTTCATAATTAGAAACTAGCTAACCCATACTTTTTATCTCTCCCTTATGCTATATTTATGACATCATCCTGCTAATTCATCTTCTATAAAACCTTCCTCATTTAATACCCTCTCCATGGGGCCACTTTCTTCATCGTCTCACCCCTTCTTAAATTAGCAACCCACTCATCTGTATATTGCCCATGCTTCATACGAATTTTCTAAGTAGAGGTCGGTGAGACACCTTGAGATCTAGCTTTCTTTTGGTGTTATTTGCTGCTAGACTTTGGGATTTCCTAGATGCTTTTCTTTCTTTGGATTTTTAGTTATTTTCTCTCCAATTTAGGTTAGTGACTTAGTTGTTTTGCTTTAGTTTCATTGTTAGTTTTCATTATTTTGTTCCTTAAAGCCCATGCTATCTTTTCAGCCGTCAAGCCTTTCCTTTCTTGCTTAAGTTTTTCATCCTTTTTTACTTATTCAATCAAGATTCAAGTTAGTTATTCTCCAATAGTGACAGCTAAGAGAATAGCTAGCTTAAATCCTTGATTTGCCCACTTAAATTCCACATCTTCTACCCTCATTTCCCTTAGTTTCAGGCAATTTTTCCTTAGCTAGTTTTCTCACTTATCTTTCTTTTCTTTATGTGTTTTCTTCACATGTCATCATAACTTAGTTTGCAAGCATTAGATTACATTATTGGTGTTGTTTAGATGGGATTTCATGCTTAAGAATTTGACACAATTTCCAGCAGTAGAACATGCATTATATAATTATTTTTGTGGGAGTTCTTGTTATGAAATGTTTCTTTTATCAAAATTCTTAATATCTAGTTTCTTTCTTTGCATGAAAATTGTGATTTCAATATCTTTCTAGTACTAGATTTGTTGAATGTTCTTAAGTAGTTGAAAGCTGGAATTTTCCTCCCCTTAACTTTGTATTTGGTTTCCAACCATTTAAAAACCTTATTTTCTTAAATACTTAGGAACCCATTTAGATTTGTCATACTTTTTAGTAGATTCATTAATTATTTTGCAGAATAGTTCACTTTAAATTCATTAATTCAGGTCACTTTTGCACCTTAGAACCAGACCTACAATCCATGGATCATGCACATGGTACTAGATCACTTTCCTTTTCGATTTTTGTTTAGTTTAGTGTCTTAATTTAGTTTTAGTAGTAGTTAATTCATTTTTTACTTATTATTTTAGGTTTATAAAGTTTCCTTATCAAATTTTAGGAAGTTCCATCTTTAAGAAGTTTTAGGATTTAGAAAGTGTTAAAATTTAGAAAGTCTTTTTAATGGTAGTTTCCATTTACATGTATGTTTCTAATTTCTTCTTAAAGTTAGTTAATCCCATTGGTTACTTGTTTTTCCATGTTACTTTCATGTTAGAAAGTTCCTTAAGTTAGTTTTAGAAAGTTTCTAGTTCTAATTTAGGAAAGTGTAATATTTAGTAGTTTCCTTTAATTCAAGTTTCATAATTTGATTCATGCTAATTTAGCATTAGTTTCCTTTAGTTGCTTGCATGTTAGTTAGGCTAGTTTTTAATTTCATTGTTTATTTTTAGTTTTTAGTAAGTTTTCTTTAAGTTTACTTTCTAATTCCATGCATACTTCCATTTCATGTTGTTTAATTTCCTAGTTTAATCACAACTCTTCTTCTTTAGCTGAAGTTAATTAATTTGAATAAAATCCAATCTGTTGTAAATCTGTTAGATTCCTCATGAGATCATCCTCACTTGTGTGAAAATACTACATTGATTCATGCTCCTACAAGTAATTTTAAAGCTACACCATGTAACATTCTTATTAGTTGATATCCTATCACGAGATTATTATTATTTTCTAAGTTATTGTTCTTTTGTATGAAATATGTGAGATTTTTTGACTTGATGAACAATATTCTACTCACATATTAATGAGATATTTAAGCCTTTATGAGTGACTTCTTTCTGAGTGACAAGTATATCTTATGAGAATTAAAGTCAATGTATACATTTCGATAGTAATTTAGGTTATATTTGACTTGGAAACTAACAATTATATAATAGTTATAGCACACACTCACCTTCTAAAGTTTAATGAAATAATGGGATATCTTTAGCATACAGGTAGGATTTTGAACCTTTTTATTCATATTTATTAGTAGCATAAAGTTAGGTATTTAGTATAAGCTGAATAAGAAGAAAATTTTCTCTAACACATAAAGGACTTCCATAAAAAAATTTGAGAATTTTGTAGGTAAATTCATTGCAAAACTTGACAAGGCTTAACCCATCAACTAGGGGTAACCTACAGGTTTAAGGACTTGTTGCATATGCCAAATGCAATTGTGAGTACCTATAAAAGTGGCACTTGTATCAATTTTTTTAAAATGATTTCTCACATTTTTTGCTTAGGACTAGCAGAATGCTCGTTGGGGGTGTGATAATTGTCCAAATTTGTATAAAAATCACACAATTAGTTGCCCATGTATCATAACTTATATTGTTAAATTAAGGATTTTGGTCAAAAATTATAACACATGCATTTCTAGCCTAATAAATCAAATATTTGATAATTTGTAGCTTCAGAGGAAATCCATGGTAAATATGTGAATAATCATATCTTTCTAGGATTTAGTTAGAATTTTTTATTTTTTGTAGGAGTTGAGATGATGATCTAACGGCTAAGATCGATCGAGACGAAAATTGAAGATCAAGATTGAAAGATAGAGTCAAGCCCTAAATATCAACAACTCAAAGTTAGATTAAGGATCAAGATCACTCTACGGTAAGGAAAGGATGGAATTGGAGAAGTCAAAGGTGACTAAAGTGCACCCATTCACAAGCCATGCAAAGTCCATCACATTTGCATGGGATGCACTTAAGTAACTCAAACCATGTAAGCCATGAAGTGCATCTTTACTCAAAAAGATATAGATTTGAGGCAGATTAAATGGGTTGAATACTTAGAGAAATTTGATTTCACACTTCAGTACCACCCAAGAAAGGCAAATATCATTGCAAATGCACTGACTAGAAAGTCTAAAGGTTTGCTAGCAAGACTCTGAGGTTTCAAATAGAAGACTCGTGAGTCATTGACCAATGATGACTTGCAAGTTAGCTCATCTAAGACTATTAGAGCCCAACTAGAAGATGGTGAGAGTATCAAGAATTGGACCATGGACTCTTCTAGTGGGTTACGGTATTTGAGTAGACTTTTGGTACTGTCAGTGAATAATGTTAGGAAAGAATTGTTGAGTGAGGCATACCTATCTAAATATTTTTTATACATCTTGGTACCACAAAGATGTACCATGGATTATATAGTAGTTCTTTTGTGTACTAGGCAAGGTTGGAACAACATATGGATGATTGTTGATAGATTAACTAAGTCAGTGCACTTCCTACCAGTGAAGGTTACTGATTCACTGAAGACATTGTGCCGACTATACGTACATGAGGTTGTAAGGTTACATAGGGTACCTGTATCCATTGTGTCTGATAGAGATTCAAGGTTTAATTCTTAGTTTTGGAAGGGCTTACAAGAAGCAATGGGAACAAGGTTGCCTTTTAGCTTTGCATTTCATCCCCAGATAAATGGGCAGTCTGAGAGAGTGATTTAGATGCTTGGAGATATGTTGAGAGCTTGTGTGTTAGACTTTCAAGAGAAGTGGGCTGAACATCTACCATTGGTGGAATTCTCATATGGCAACAGTTTGCAAGCTAGTATTGGTATGGCTCCATTTGAGGCATTGTATGGCAGACCATGCCAGTCTCTAGTTTGTTGAGCATAGGTCGGGAGACATCATTGTTAGGTCCAAAGCTAGTCAGAGAGACCACAGAGAAAGTGTAACAAATTAGATACTAGTTGTTGACAGCTTAGAGTAGAACTAAAAGCTATGCTGACCATAAGAGATGACCATTAAAATTTGATGTAGGAGATGACGTGTTCTTAAAAGCTTAACCAAGACCAGGAGTGACAAGTTTCAGTAAGAGCAAGAAGCTATCTCGACCATTCATTGAACCATTTGAGATTCTAGAACAAGTTCTTATTGTTTGACCTTGCCTCTACAATTATCATAGATTCATGATTTTTTTCATATGTTGATGCTACAGAAGTATGAGCTAGACCCTTCACATCTTCTTGACTAGACACACCTTGTTATCCAAGAGGATTTTTCACATGAGGAGAAGCCAATACAAGTGCTTAACTGAAGAGAACATGTTTTGCATAGAAAAGTGATACCACTTGTAAAAGTTGAGTGGCAACATCATGGAGTAGAAGAAGCCATGTGGGTACTGGAGTCAAATAATCTAGTTAAAATACCTAAAACTATTTGAGGACTTAGATTTATTTAAATTTCAAGGAAAAAATTTGTTTATGGGGGAAGTGTTGCCATACCTGTAGCCTAAAATTAGGTTAAAGACGAATTAACTTGCTAATCTTCTCAAATTTGGTAAAATAGGACAAACAAGGCAGGATTGAATAGGTGGGCCCTGCATAAGTTCAATAGTAAATCAAAAGTAGTTTCAAGTAAATTTTGAATCCTCAAAACTTATTAAATTGTGTATCTTATTAAGGATTAAATGACTTGAAACAATTTCAAGGAATTTTTCTTTAGAATGATTTTTTTATTATAAATCAAGTAATTATAAAATAAATTAAAACATTAAAATTCAATGATGAAAGCTCAATTATTAGATTGTGCTTTATGAGAGCTTTTCAACGACACTAAGAACGCATGAAACAAAGACCGGAACCTAAAAATCCAAAAGTTTTACAAATGAAAAAGTGGGTCCAAATTGATAGTGGCGCTCCTTATGTTGACTATTCTAACGCAGTGGACTCAGCTCCCTCCTTCCTTGCATTGGAGATTGGAAACAGGGGAAAAACCAAGGTTTTCCAAACTGAGAGAGGCTTTCTCCTAGATACCCTCAGATTGTTTCCCTTCTGGTCATTAGATTCCTCATTGGATAGTCCTTACCCCTTATCGTCTCTCTTCTTGTTCTCCTCCTTGTGAGTAACTGACTAATGCTAAGATTCTACTTGCAATAAGACTTGATGATGGCACCTCCTCCTACCCAGAACCAACCAACCAAATGATAGGTAAGCCATCCTTTCCTGTTCCTTTTCCCTCTTGCTATCTTCCTTTTTCCCTTCCCCTTTGTTCCTTCCTCACTGCAACCACCCATTGACACCTGCAATTAAGAGAACCACAAAAGGAAACCAACTATTGAAAAACACAGTTAATGGAAAGGTGTTGAAATGATAATCTAAACCATTCATCTTATTCCTCAGGTGATTCTAAATGATATCCCATTGGTTTCACGAAGATCTGTTAAGTAATGATGCTGAAATAGGAGGAAAATAGTTACTCTAGCAACTTTAAAATATGTTAAGAACTCTGGCCAAAAACCATGATGTTAGTGGAAATTAAGGATGGAAAACACTAAAATTCACATCATTCTGAGCATTCCTATATAAAAATTTATAAAATGGGTACTGTCCATGTCCCTAAAGATGACCAAAATTCGATCACCTACTCCAGGGATGGTGACCATTTTCGATGAACTCTTAAAAATTAGAAAAACTAAAATTATGTGATCCAAATATACTTTATCTTTTCATTCATAAAGACAGATTCTTGATCAAAATCAATTGATCCTAGAATTTTTTATCAAAAACTTAGTAGTGCATAGGAAAAAACTTAGATCTTAACATCTGACCATTAAAAACATGATCAGAAGGTAGATTTGTGTAAAATGTGACTTCAATTACACATCAATAATGAATTGTGACAAAAATGATAGACCACTTATAGACTAATTAATGCAAGGTCTAATCTGACCATCCAAAACTTGATTGACAATGATTGGATGTTAGGAAAGGTGATTAGACCATGGATTATGGTCAGAGTCATCAAATTACAGAACAAATTACCTTTAATAATGTGAATTAAAACCTTTAGAGGTATGCACTTGGAATTATAATAATTCACATAGAATTCTGAAATTTACTTAGAACATGTACTCTCAATCTAAGTTTTGAATACAATTTGAATGGTATTGATAGTTGATTTGTGAGTTTTATTACTAACCCAAGATAGTAAACCTTGAGGGATGAGCTGTCAGGTATTGAGCCTCCTAAGATGGTAAACTCTAAGGGAAAGGGTTGGTTGGTCCTTTGGGATTATGGCAAAGCCATCCAAAATGGCAATCCATGAGGGAAAGGGCTGCCTAGTTGATTGTGACTACAGTGGAGCCGCCAAGATGGTAAATCCTGAGGGAACCTAATAATGGAGCTACCCTAGATGCTAAACCCTTTGCTAAAGGGCTACCCAATTCTATGGAACAATGGTGTAGCTGTCCGAGATAGTAAATCATGAGGGTCTAGTTGCCTTATGTATGATACTCATTGTGGGTCACCTAAGAAGGTAAACCCTAAGGAAGATGACTACTTGATCAATGAGATGATGTAATGTTTGCTTATTATTGTTGAGGGAGTAAGCAAATGAAATACACTCTTGCATGGTCTAATTGCATGCTATGATTATTGCTTTACAGTTTGAATTTGGTATAAACTATATTTCTTTTCTAATACTAGTATGTTATATCTAATACATGCTAGTTACTTTGTTGATTATCTGTTAAAAATGGAAATGAATGTTCCGTGGATGGATATGAATGTACAGTTGCTGTAAGCTCAACAAGAATGATAGGATATGCATGGGTTTAGTTCTTTTTCCTTACTAGACTTCACAGCTTATATTATTATTTTTTAAGTATTAGTGAAGCTAAAAAAGGGAAGGCTTTTGACAGAAATTAGTGAAGCTTGAGTAGCTATTATCATATTATGTGCTGTATATGTATGTGTGGTACTGAATATAAGTTGTACTATATATCTCCTATAAGCATTTACAATTGTTATATTGTTTATCTAGAGAATCTCATCACATGTGTTAAATGCGTAAATCCAAAAATAGAGGATACTCTATCAAAATTTTAGTAGAATTAAGTATTTAAAATCCTATTGTTTAAACTATAACTTGCATAGGACAAAAGCATCTAGCTCTTTCAATACTTCCACCATGATATAACCAAAAAAACCCACAAAGGATTCTTTTGAGCCAATCACCAAGTTTGATTACACTAGGTTAGGTGAGTGGAAAGAATGAAAAGTGCAAAGTGGGATTTCTCTCTTGAGTGGTCCACCTATGTTGATCATCTTACCTTTTACAAATAACTCTCAAAACCTTCTAATTATCCTTTGAAAATAAAACTTTTTAACATAGGATAATTGCTTAAAATATTGCTCCAATTATATGACTTCATGTGGTGTGGTTCCCATGGGCTTGATGGCTCATTCCTTAATGGCTTAATGGTTAAGTCCTTTGGCATGAAAGCTTGAATGGCTTATCTTGTTTAGGTTTCCTAGTAGATTAGGAAATCTCTTGTATGGCTCCAATTCTTATGCAAAGTTGGTGAAAATGTATGGCTTTTTGCATGGACCATTCTAATCACCTTTGATGCTTCCCATTGCTTCTTTTGCTTATCGTAGAATGGTCTTGAACCTTGATCTAGCTTTAAATTGATGCCATTTATTCTTTGGTTTGATCTTTTAGTCTTGATCTTCAATTTTCATCTCAATCATTCTCGGCCTTTGGATCACCTTCTCAACACCTACAAAAGATGAAAAAATCTAATTAAATCATAGAAAATTATAAAGATTCACATAATTACTCTGGATTGGTTTTTGAACCTGCAAAATATCAAAATTTTGAATTATTAGGTTAGAAATGCATGTGTTACAAATTTTCGTAAAAATCCTAAAAATAATACTATATTTTATAACACATGGGTTACTAATTGTGTACATTTTATACAAAATTAAACACTTATCACACTGCTTAACCATCATTTTGCTTATCTGAGCAAAATGATAAAAAAAAAAACATGAAAACAAAAGTACTTACCATTTTCATAGGTACTCATGATTAAATTTAGCATATGCAATAAGCTCTTAAACCCCTAGGCTACCCTTAGTGGATGAGTTAAGCCTCGTGAGGATTTATAATGAATATGCCCACAAAATTCAATAAGTCTAAGTCCTTTATTTTATATTAGATAATTCTCATCATTAACACTATACTTACTTGAATAACTTAATAAAGATGAATGGAAAATTCTACAAGTTACTCATGTACCAAAGCTATTTTATTCCAGTTTCAACTCAAAGTGCATGGTTGTGTCTAGCTATACAAGCTAGGACTTCAAAATAGATATGCTTATACTCTATTAGAAAGATATCTAGACCTCAAAGCCTCATAGGTATATACTTAGAAATGAAGCTCTCAAAGAAAAAGGTTCAAACAAATTTCTCTCTCCATATGACTAAATCTAATAAGACTATTGGTGCACATTATATAATAAGCACTATTGAGACAAAGGAATATGATCCCTTAGAATGGATGACACTACCAAGCTCAATAGGGGTTATTCACCTCAGTTCCTTCTTATTTATATCCTCATGATGGCTCTTTTCCACTTTAAGATCAATAGGTCTTTAGATATGACAAAATGTTGGCTTGAGTCAGGTTTTGAAAGAAGGGCTACAAGAATTCAAAGTTCCAAATTTGAATAGGGGTCTTCTATGAATATTTGTTTGGGCAACTTTTTCTTTTGGTAGTACTTAAAGTAAATATCTTCTACTTTTCCTTTTTTCTTAATTCAACTTTTCTTCTTTTCTTTTCTTTTTTTTTTTATATACTTTTTCTGATGCTTTGTAAAGAAAAGGCTTACTAAGAGGCTTAAACAGTTTAACTAGTGGTACAGTATTTGGGTGGTCTTTATGTCTCTGGGCTAAAACAATGATAGCCTATATCATTTTCTAGGTTTTTTAAAATCCATCTGAGTTAATAAATATCCAAGAAATAAGGTTAATACTCCTAGTTGGTTCTTGGCATTTGACCAAAACAAAGATATAAGGATCATTGAAAGTTGATGATCCCTGAAGAAAATATGGAATTACAAATAACCTATAAAAAGATGATAGTCTCTAATACTCGCTTGGTTTAGGTCTCCACTGATTTCCTCAGGCCATCTAGGTCTTAACCATGTATCAGTCTAGACAATGCACTATGTGCAAGAGTGTTCTAAGATTTAACTTTCATAAAATACTTTAGGACATGAATAAATTGCAGAACTAACCATATGCATTTCTATTAATGAGCTAAAGTAGTGGAAATACTAAGCTTTGAAAAATCTAATTCTCATCACAGTAAAGGAATTTTGACTTTGAAAAAATTAGAGAACTTTTTTCTTGAAGCATAATGCAAGAAAACCTCAAAAATCTCATATATATCTACACCCCCCAACCTGAAAAAAATATTGTACCCAATGTTTTGAAATATAGGACACCTATATGATGACTGGTTAATATAGAATAGTGCGACTCTGAAAACCCTAGGTTGCCTCCTAG
This sequence comes from Warburgia ugandensis, assembly GCA_035236585.1. Classification (NCBI taxonomy): domain Eukaryota; kingdom Viridiplantae; phylum Streptophyta; class Magnoliopsida; order Canellales; family Canellaceae; genus Warburgia; species Warburgia ugandensis. Next base: position 38,909,900 of record CP141136.1, read on the forward strand.
TAAGCACTAAGTTTTACATCTTTAGCCAATCTAGACTAACTAATCTACTATAAACTTATTGATTAACCTAATTCTAACCCTAACAATAGAGGAATTTCTCACTCCATTTCATAACTTCGTGGCAGTTAATACACATCCTCCACCTTGAAATTTGGTGGTGATAGCAATATGATACAATAGACCACCATGATTTTAAATTTCTTAAGACCAATTTGAGATGAATGGCCCCTTTCTTTACCAAATTTAAGAGTGATAATGACCATTGCAATTAGCACATATTTTTCCTCCCTCTCCCTTACATTTTCCTAAAATTGGGGATTAGGTTGACTCTACATTTCTCTAAAAGAGTGTTCTTGTTTTCTAGAGGCAGTGTAATGACGGGGCTTAAATCCTTATTAACTTATAATGTATACATTAGAGTTGGTTGGGTTAGAATATCAATTGACTATAGTTCTTCCTATTCTACAAGTACAAGTAAGATTTTGATTGCTCCTATTTCATTATCTAGTGTTTGATCAAATAAATTTTATAGGTCCAAAATGGGCACGTCTTCTACACTACAAGGGTTAATTTGAATTTCAAGAATTTTAGGGGTTTCTACACTATTTTTCCATTGAAGGGTGTCCACTAATGGCCCAATGTCTAAAACATCCTTTTCTTTATCAATGGATGTCTCATAATAATTGTTCAGAATCGTATGGCTCAAATTATTGTGGCACTGGGGTACTAGAAAGTATTTGATTGGGATGGAACCATGATGGTTGTCCCAGATATTCATGAAAATCATGGTAGGGTTGAGCAAGGTGGGACCATGATGGTTCTTCCTAATAATTCTAAGACCATGGTCACTTGTGATGCCTAGCCCATCCATTATAGTCTTGATAATCTGTCTCAAGATAATAATAATTGTTAGGTTTTGTGAATGCACTAGGTACATCCACTTGCTCTTGATAGTATCCATTGTAAGTGGAGGTTGATGGCCATGAAGTAGTGGGATATAGAGGTTCAAAATAGGTATAGTCATTATATTAAGGTTATTGACAAGAACTACAATAATAATTCTCATATTGAGGTTGTTGATATGATTTAGTATAAGAATTATCATAATGGGGTTGTTGATATGCCATAGTATTTTTGCTTAGAAGCAAAGAACCTATTTAAGTGATTATCTATTTTCTCCATCACAACATCTATTCTATCATATCTATTAGACTAATTAGGAATATGCCTTGCTTCTATTTCATAACTTTCTCATAAGGTATTGACTTGGGAGTAAAATAGTGTATGAAAGTGGTTTCCTATCCCCATCTTGGCAGGCCAGTCTACTCAAAACAAATTGTTGTATACAATGAATGAGTACTCTTTTTTATGTGAATTTAATGAAAAACTCTAAATAAATGATGCATGCTAACTAAATATGACTCCTAACACTAAATCATGCATAAACAATCCCTATTATTCCACTGATGAGCTGAATTATTGAATTTTGATAATGTGTAGGGTTGTAGCTTTTAGACCTAAATCTAGACAACTCATATTGATCTTTGATAATGTGTAGGGTGGTAGCTTTTAGACCTATATCTAGAAAACTTCTCATTTTATACAAGCTTGACCTACTTACCAGTTAGGTTCTGCTCTGGTTAATACAATTCTCATTTAAGGAGGCATTTAAACCTCAACAATTGTCAATGAAAGGCATGGGAAAAATCACTTGGATTTTGCATATCCACTATAACCACGACTCTCAGAAGCCACTGGAGTGACAATAGATTTCCTCCTTCTAAAAGGGTCCTACAAGCTCGATACCCTAAGTCTCTTGATTTTAAATTAGGTACTTGATTTTAAATTAGGCTTTAGGGTTGGGATCACAAACATACGTGGAATTGATTTGATGACCTATGTGGGCCAAGGATGTAGTGATGAAATCCTGTCCTTATCATATAAGGGTTTCTTGTGAGTCCCTTACTATCAATGTGTACTATTCCTGTGACGACCTGGGTTTTTCCATGCATTTTTAAATGCAATATCTAAATTCCTAAGGCGGGATGCATCCCTATTTGAAAACTATTTTACAAAAACCATGCAATGCAGCGAAAAATCTTTTGTTTTAAACTCATTTTGAAAACCCCGAGGGTCATTTGCTTTCACAACAATCAAAGTAGTTGTTGAAAAACTTCAGAAATCATAAATGTTTTTCCCAGTGTCTATCCGATCCAAAGACACACAGTCCAACTGTAAATAAATACAAATACATGTCCAAAGGGTAGAGAGTTTACTCACATGTACAGTTGTCTCCTTTGTTTATTCACTTGCTTGTAGCACTAATATCTCGTGAGACGTCTTCTATTTGTGAGTGAAAATATCCTGAAAAATGTTGAGGATAGGTTGAGTATATACTATACTCAGTAGGAGTCTATCACTACTAGTTTTGCAATGCATGCTACGTTTAAAATCATATGCTATTAAAAACATGTGCATGTTCGAACAACCACATTCGATATCGATATTAAAAACCACTGTCGAAGTGAAATACTGACGACTTAAAGAATAGCATAATCCAAGTCAAAAGTATCATATATCATAAACATAATGCTATGCATATGATGCTCAACTGAATCCAACTCATCGATATCTGGTATGGTATGGTCGACCAACCTCATGTCATGCCATATGTAATGCAAGTAAATCCACGAAACCATAGGGTCCAACTATGCCCACGACCTCGCCACCGTGTGGTCCCTAGGTACCTGAGGACACTCGGTCATAGCCTCACCAGGGCATATGACACGTCGACCCAGTGCCGTGACACCAGTGGTAGCCCCCTGTACCACATGCAGTCGACATAGGGACGTTGCCCTTTTCGGGCGTGGTACCCATCCACCTAATAGTGGTAGAGGCTGGAGGCCAACCTAAACCTCTCGGCATAGTGCCCACGAGCTTATCAGCCCAAATCATATCAGATCAAACAAGCAAAAACCTCTTTTCAATACCTATCCTTTTTGGGTCCCTCACAACTGCCTGGCCCTCACAACAGCCTACCCAGCGTCTTTTGGGCACTCCAGCCTCTTTTGGTAACCCTCAAGGACATGCAATCTTTCAAAAACTCAATGCTCACAAATCATACAATGTATGCAATTGTTTGCAAAACATATCTATGCATAATGTATATGCAATTATTTGCAAAACATATCTATGCATAAAGCATTTATCATATGTATGTTGAATTAAGTCATGTTAAACAAGTCATATACTTAAAACATGTATTCTCAAAACAATCATGGCTCTTTTAAAAAGTCTAGTAGCGATAGAGCACCTACCTCAAAGTCTCCTGGAGTCACGTCCTTTATCACTCAACCCGTCCCTGGGTCTCATTTATAAACTCCTGGGTATGAATGGATAGAAGGAGTCCTTATAAATTTTAATCTATTTAGACATTAGACCGCTAAATCTGCTGTTTAGGGTCAATGGTCCTTGCCCAATTCATTGTCAGGCTAGATCCTATGATATGGATCTACTTTCCAATAGTTAGACTCTGTAATTTATCCTCTAATCCTAATTTTAAAGTCTCATTGGTTCCGCGTGTCCCAGTTCCCAGGATACCCGTGTATGTTGGTTGAACCGCGACTGCCTCACATGTGTGCATGCTCAAAGGCCGTGCCAGGGACCGCATTTTGCACATGCACATGCATGCTCAAGTGACGTGCTATGATGTGCATCATCACATGAACGCACCTTGTAGCATGGCGCGTCTTAGCTCCCAGGGCACCCCATGCATCCTGGTTGAGCTAGGACCCATGCCCCATGTCGCGCACGTACCTGAAGGCCGTACCTGGGACAGTGTTCGCACGTGCACAAGCATGCCTAAGTGACACGCGTCCTGGATGACCTCGCGTGAACACACCTTGGCATGGTCGAAATGTGCCTTGGCTCTTGGGCCACCCATGCATCCTGGTCTAGCCTGGACTGTGCCTGGGACGCATCGAGGCCACGCCCATGCACAGTCGAGTGCCCTAACGCACAATGGCATGCCTGGGGTTCGTCCATGGGCTCAGTCGGGTGTGCATCACGCACCATGCCCAGGATCGTCTCCCTCGTCGGTCTGGTCCTGGGTTCTGCAATTTCTGACCCGAAAATGCTAGGTCCGGCTTGGTTTTTACCTGGGGAAGTGGAAGGGAAGGACAGCTTACCTGGGCAGCCGGTGATGGCGCTCCCCACGCTTAGTCGTGCTCCGTTCCGGTTCTAAAAACCCCATGCCACCGGAATTTCTTAAAGAGGAAACACCCATGCCAAGATCAGAAAGGGAAGAGAGGGGAATGGGGAGAATGGCAATGGCCAGCCTGACTTGGCCTGGCCATTGCTGGAAAACATAGAGGGATGGGTTTTCGATTTTGTCGGAAACCCCAGTCTCAAAACGACTAGAAAAATAGTGTTTTTGGAGAGGGGGAGTTGGGGTTTTTATAGAGGAGTGAAGGCGGTACCCCTCAATGGCGGTGCCGCCATGGCGGTGGTAGATCCCTCTAGAAAAATTGGGATTTAGGGTTTCTGGAGGGTTGAAGACGACAGGTGCCGTTATCAAAACGGCCCCCTGCATTTTTTGTCCGTTTTTGTTTTTTCTTTTTTCTGTTCAATTTTCAGAAATACCCCTATCTTTAAACGACTGTAACGTCTTCATACGAACTCTGTTTTTGGTGATTTTTGAGGCGTTGGATTCCATTTTTCGAGTAGAATCTAATGGTACTAAGTTTCCTCACAAATTCCTTTGTTTACTATTTTAAATAAGATCAAACATTCAACACAGTTCATGTCCTATAAGATGTCCAATTTTTGTCAAAATAGCATAAATTGCTCAGACATTACAATTCCACCATCAAGTAATAAACATGCCATGCAATACAAGGAAAGGGAAACTAATGCCTAACAATATACTATCTAATAAAGTAACCTTTGTTAAATAGGTGCAATGTAATGCAATAACCCTAAATTAAAGGTGACGATTATGATGAATGATTGTAACCTATATGAATTACACTACTAACCAAGATACAAATTACTCTAAATGCAACTACACTAGAAAAGTAAAATAAAGTGACAGAAACTCATAGTAGGGCTTCTGATGAAGATTAAGTATGGGCTACCATACCCCACACTTGCCTTGTATTAATACAACCCATTCAAAATTGAATAAAGAAATTACAAGTTACAACAAAGCCTCACTACAAGTTCACTCAAAAGGAAAAACCTTAATGTAAGAAAGAAATAAAATTTGATGAAGCTTTGGACCATAAGATTGCTATCGCTCCTTTTGCCAAATTTTCTTCACACAAAAATAAAGACCATCGCTCTTTTTGCCAAATTTTCCTCACATAAAACTAAAGAAAGATGGTCAATTTGTGACGAATTCACAAAGTATGCAAGTTTGATGCAAAAATTCTAATCTATGCAACCTAAAACTATGACTAAAGAAAAACAATCTGCATAAAGATCGAACTACAAATCTATTGCAATTCTCTGACAATGGTGCCAAAAACTTGGTGTAGCTTTAATATTACTCACAAGTGCATGAATCAAAGTAGTGTTCCATGACAGCGAGGTCGATTCCATAAGGAATCTCACGAGTTTGTCTATCGGATGGATTTTATTTAAAGTGCTTAGCTTCAGCCAAAGAGAGAGATTGAAGTGGATTTTAACTTAATTTAATTTAAAGTAAGAAAGTAAGAAACATGGAATGGGAACACGTGCTAAATTAGAAACTACAAGGAAACTTTTTAAAATTAAAGATATTCAATGAAATTATAAAATTTTCTAACAAACATACATTCAATAAAAGAAACTAATGCAAAAGTAGAATGAATCAAACTAGGAAACATGAACTTAAAGAAACTTGTTAAAAATGAACTTTCCTAAACTAACACTTTCTTAAAACTAAAATTAGAAACTTGCTAAAAATAAAATTTTCCAAAAATAAATTAAAATTTTCTAAATTAGCATAAGATGCAAATAATTAAATAAGTAATGCTAAACTAACATGAAACAAAAGAACAACAATCCACTTAAAGGAAAGTCACCCAATTATCATGTACAAGATTGATGGAGCTATGCACATGGTTCATGAGTGAGTGATAGCCAGAAATTTTGAATCAAACACTAATTAACATGCAAAATAATCAAAGCACTCATTAAAGTAACTAAAAAAATAAATGGGCTGATTATATTTCAAGCAACCAAAGTGTAAGGACTACTAGACATCGTAGATGAAACATAAGATGAAAAATTCCAGCAACATGGTCTATATGAAACTCAATTCAAATAAGGCATTTAAAGAAACTTAACAAGTATTTTTCATGGAATATAACACTCAAGAATTGAAGTTCTTTGCTACTAGAATTAAATATAACTATGCTCCTTAAAAATTTTATTGATTGACTTGAAATAACATCCAACAATAGTGTACAAGTACATAGATAACAAGGCTAGAAATTGTGAACTTTTCTAATCCTAGAACTTGATTCAAAGCAACAATTAAGCACACTCCAATGATCATAGTCTAAAATAAGATATAATGCATGGGAATTCAAGAGTGAAAATCAAAGCAAAAGATGGAGGAAAGAAACAAAGGGAAAGGTAAAGAAGCAAGATGATCATAGTGAGGAAGAAGAGCACAATGTGTTGGAAATGAAAGAGATTCAAGCTACTACTTCTCTTTGCTATCACTACCAGAGAACAAGTAACTTGGATCTTGAGAGATTAAGTATGAAAAAATAAGAGCAATGAAAACAAGATTCAAGCAAAGATAAGCTAGTTATATGGCTGAAAGTAAATTAAGAATACAAAGATACAAAGCAACAAAACAAGGAATTAAGGTAAGCAACTAACCTGGATTTGAAGTGCAAGAAACAAGGAAAGGAATCTTGAAAATTTTCATGGAGCACCCCTGAGGAACAGTAGTAAAAGTGTCCTAGTTCTTCATTGAATAAAACTTCACTTTCCAAGGGGTATGAAACCACCCCCCCACTTAGAAAAAAAAAAGTGCAATGCTTGGGGCTATATAGATTATTGGGTTTCCAATTGTATGGAATCTTATTCTAGGAAGGTAAGATGTAGTTAGATCTAGGACTTCAAGGTAGGAAAGTTAGGTGGAGGGAAAATATAGGATTAGCTAGTAAGTTGAGAAAGAGGCAAGGTGGGAAGGTGGGAGGTGCCACCATTTTAGCGTGGGACGTCTGCCAATTGTAGAAATCATTATTCTCCCCAAAAAGGTGAGGTGAAAATTAAGAAATAGGAAGAAATATGTAGGAAATAGTAAAAAAGGACAGATGAAAATAGAAAGTGTTACAATGGATATGGTAAGAAGGGAATTCAAAGTGGCTGCCATGTATTTTAAAGTGGGGAGGTGTCACCTTCTTAAGAAGATGTTGTGGACCTCCTTTCCTTATAATTGCATGGATGTGATTATAGGAAATGAGAAAAAAATTGAGAAGGAAAATGGTAAGAAAGATAGGAAAGAATCTAGGGTTTTGAAGTGTTTTGATTTGAAAAAGATATAGGGGTTTCCAAATTAGGAAACCACCTAAGATGGCAACCAAGCAAGGGGGAGGTGCCACATTCTTAGGAAGGTGCTTCCCTCCCTAATCCAAAAACATGGAACCCTAGGTTAGGTGAGTGGAAAGAATGGAGGATAGGAAGCGTAAAGTGGGATTTCTCTCTTGATTGGTCCACCTAATCATCTTACCTTTTACAAATAACTCTTAAAACTTTCCAATTATCCTTTGATAATCACACTTTTTAGCATAGGATAATTGCTTGAAATAGTGCTCCAATCATATGAATCCATGTGGCATGGCTTACCTTGATGGTTCATTCCTTGATGGCTTGAATGGCTTGTATTCTTTAAGTTTCTTAGTTAAACTAGGAAACCTTATGCATGGCTCCAATTCTTATGCAATGTTGGTAGAAATGTATGGCTTTTTGTATGGACCATTTTAATCACATTTGATTCTTCTCATTGCTTCTTTTTCTTACCATAGAATGGTCTTGAACCTTGATCTAGCTTTGAATTAAGGCCATTTAGGCTTTGGTTTGATCTTTTGATCTTGATCTTCAATTCTCATCTCGATCAATCTTGGTCTTTGGATCACCTTATTATGTGAATAGAAAATTATGATGATTCACATATTTACTCTAGATTAGTTTTTGAACCTATAAAATATCATACTTTTGAATTATTAGGTTAGAAGTGTGTGTACTACAAATTTCTATAAAAAATCCTAGAAATAACACTATATTTTATAACAAATAGGCTACTAATTGAGTACTTTTCATACAAAATTAAACACTTATCATATGTAACAAAAATTAAAGTTTGGAATACAACATTAGCATGATAATTTTGTAACCAAATGATGGGCATACTTAAGGATCAAAACTTCATTCTCTATCAACCAACCATGCGCAACATATACATGTATATATATAAAAAGAATTTAGTCGCAGAAATCAATCATCTTTCATGAAGATGAATGCCTCAAGATGATGTACAACATATAGCACATCTAATAGTGGCCATGATTCATGCGTGTGCTTTGATTGCATGTGGATCTCCTTGCTTAGTTCACTCTAAGTAATAATGTTATAAAGAGATCTAAAATCATGCACATGCCATCTTTCATGTGTAAAGAATAAACTAAGTATACAATTACACATGTTAGATAGTACATTTGTACGATGTGCATGCTTGCATATAAATAAACTATCAATCTTTTTAGATTTACAAATATTATAAGGACAAACTCTTGTTTTGGAAATATTATAATGCATAATCCATAATTGAGATGTGTTGCCCATAATCAAAAGTCTCCACTTCTCATCAACCATGTAAAAGGTCATTATATGCATATGAAATAAAAAAGGAAGTGGAACAGCCAATCATCCAACATGAAGATTGGTGCTCATGGAGGATGCACAGCATATAGAGCATGTAATCAACCAAAGACACATTCATATCACGGCCCAAAATTGAAATCAAATTGAAGGTACAAATGCTAAAATCACTAGCATATATTACTCTAAAACAAGAAGCTCAAACACACACACACACACACACACACACACATGTATTCATATCTTTAATCATGAAAAACTTTGAAGCACAAATCTACCTACCTCTCAGGTAGATATGTCACATTTTCTCTTAAGCTATTCCCCCTATTCCTTCTTGTACATGTTCAATACTTCATATTGCCATTCTGATAGTTAGGTGGGAGGGGGGGAGGGGAGAATCTCTTCCTTCTTTTAACCCCCTCTCTTTCTCTCTTCCTCTCTTTCTTTTTGCCTTTCTTTTCCCCAATACACGATGTCCCTAATTACCTTGATGCTTTGGTTTACCATTTGGAATAAGATTCCTTCTAATGTATTTCCATCCTATATATTCTAAGTCTCCCATTTCTCAAATTTTAAACTCTCTAACTTTTGATTTGATTTTATTATGTATTCACTTTTTGATTTTCAGTTTTTTTTTTCAAAATTTAGTTATTTTATTCTAAATACACTTACTAACCTATGTTAATTTCGAATTCTCCCAAAAATCTTGATAAACTAAAAATGTCTATCTATAAAGTTCATTGTATCTAGATGTTTCACTAACATAGTTGTCTAAATTAGATATTTTTGGATCTATATTTAGGAGTGGGTGTCTTTATCAATGCAAAATCTTACTTTGCTCATAACTTCTATCTCAGCTATTAGATTTAAGCATGCTTAAAGTCATTGGATATTTGTCTTTGTGCTCTTATAGGGTTCATTGTCAAATTATGTAGTTTCTAGAATCTCATTTTTTCAATTCTAAATAAACTATTGATTTATATTGATCATAAAACCTGATACAAAATTTTAGGATATTACCTGAATACATTGAGAAGGCTTTTAAGAGATTAAACATGGAAAATGCTAAGCTAGTAAACATTCCTTTCGTAGGCCACTTTGGACTTTCAAAGAAAGTTGAAATACACATATAAGAAGATCATGAGTATATGTCTACGATTGAAGTATGCGATGGTCTCTATAAGACTAGATATTTCTCAAGCAATGGGAATTGTCTGTAGACTTATGAGCAATCATAAGAAGGAACATTGGAGGGTAGCAAAGTGAATTTTAGGGGTAGGCCAGACATGAGATCATTCTATTGATGATCAGAGATCACTTTACAAGGATATATAGTTGTTTATATGGTTGTAGACTTTGATGGGAGAAGAAGTACTACTGGTTATATCTTTACTTTGGGGAGTGTAGTAGTCATATGGGTATCAAGGCTATAGAAAATATTTGTTCTCTAGATAGCAGAATCATATTATGTTGCTGTAATAGGGAGCTACTAAAGAAATGGTTTGGCTACAAGGTCCCATGAAGGAGTTAGGAAAGAATTAAAAGAACTATATTTTATATAATGATGCAATTCATTTGGCAAAGAACTCTGCCTTTCTTGATAGGACAAAGTATATTGATAGAAGGAATTATTTCATAAGATTGTATTTGGAAGAAGGTTGCTTTCTTTGAAGACGATACATACAAGAAAAAATCTTGCAAATATGTTGACCAATGTATTCACAGTACAGATGTTGAAGCCATGCTCAACTTTTGTAGGTCTTCAAAACTGAAGATAAGATGAACTTACATCAACTTTCATGTCAAGGTAGAAGTTGCATCATTTACATAAGCTGAAAGTAGGGCTACTTACAATTAATCTCAAAGTGGGAGATTGTTGTGAGTATGGACCCTGGCTAGCTTGATCATGTTGTGCCCATATCAAATTATGTTTCCTATTTTGCCAAGATATATATGTATTTGCATGACCCTAGGGCTCTTCAAGGGTGGAGAAACCTTTAATACCTTATGGCAACTATTTTCTAGCTATGGAGTTAGTGAAATTGGTGCCAACTATGGATGTACCTCAATTCAAAGGCAACCACATAAATCTATATGTTCTTCCTTATTTACATTTCATCTTCGTTTTTGCATTTTCATAATAGACCTACCATGAGATACCAAAAGGCTAAGTAAAAGATAACAGAAGAAGAAGCTCATCTTCCTCGTTTCTACAACCAACTCCCAAACCAAAGAATACAAAAACCCAGAGAGATAGAAAGTTGGGTCTTGCTGTAAATCATGTTTTCTCTTTCCATTTTTTTTCTTTGTCTAGCAATAAAACACAAAATAAAAGTTTATTTTTGCCTTTTCATCTATTTTCTCTAAGGATATTATCCCACACATCCTATTTTTCAACATTTGTTGCTTGGTAAATCTTCCATTATCCAAAGTGATGTGGTTGAATCTTCCTGGATTAGGAGCATAGTTAGTATCAAAAGAAAACCAAACCAGTATTTTCATTTTGGCTAAAAGCATTTCTGTTGCTAAAGACCATGAACACAAGATTCCAACCATTTCTTGCAAAGTATAATCCCAAAATCAAGACAATATATGTAGTTAAGGGACAACATTACTACAATGAATAGATGGGGTGTCACTTAAATTGTAAGTGGTACTTGAGGGGCGGGGGCGGGGGGGGGGGGTTTCTAACATTAGTTTTTCATAGATTATTATGTAAAATGGGTACATTGTTATAGCATTTTTTTTTTCTTAGTCATTTGTTTCAAATGTTCTCTTTCTTGGAGGTTATCATCATTGAATCTTTGATTCATTGGTTGGATCTTGTTTGGAATATTCATATTATATGGGTCTTTAGTTGGTATTTAATTGATAATTTAGATTTTCTACTACTTGGTTTTGATTTCCATATATCTTTTTGTTTAAACTTCTTTAGCCTCTTTGAAGACTTCAAGATAGGTTTTCTTAGGCACCATAAACTTCCATATTTGGTAAAATTATTGTCTATACTATACATAATGCAATGCCATGGTACGAGCAAGCAAATGAACTAACCAAATTGTGGATAGGGTATTTATATAATGGGAAAAAGGTAATTTGAGAATATTCAGAAGGATAGTTTGAGAATAAACTAAAGACTATTTTAGGAATAGGAGGAAGAGTATTTGGAAATAATAAATAATGGTAGGACCCACAAATAACAATATTTGAAGGGTTGTTCAGATAACAAAACTATGGAGGTAAAAGTGTAAATAATGGAGATTCTAAATAATGGTTGTTGGTGGTATGAAGTCACACTTCATTGGTGGACGACATTATCGCTATAGGTCAAAATCTACCAAAATGACTACTAAAGGTGTAAATGTACTCTTTATTGGTGGATGCTACACTGCAACTAAATTTCACACATGCATTTAAGTATGTTTGTGACTAGTCATGCAATTAATTAGTATGAGCTTGATATTGTCCAAAAACAATTTTTAAGAATTAATGTAAAACATGATTAAATTAAAAATATAGACATATTAGTTTTTTTTTGCAAAGATTTGTAATTAAACTTTTTTTTTTTGGAAATTCTCAGCCTATCCTTTTACATCTAGGAGAAAAATGGTTAAGAAAGTGGCCCAAAGAAAATTAGCTGCAAAGCTGATAACAAGTTGCCAATGAAAGGTACTATTTGTAGAATAATGGGGTACCTACAAAGCTATTGAAGAAGAAAGGACAACTTACTAGAGATGATGTTATGCTTTGTCTAGATAGTGAAACTGATGCAAAGTAGGCTAAGGAAAGGAGTCTTATGCTTGTTGTCTCATTGCTTGGTTATGTTGGATGTTGTGGAGAAAATAAAGATGATATTTTGTGTGTCCAAATTGACTAGAGGAGCATTCTTGTTCCTTGATTAACACAAGTTGCTAGAGAAATAATAATATCCTTGAGTTAGTTGAAAAGCATAAAGGATCGAGGAAAAAACAAAAATTGTTTCTAGCCTTTGCAGGAGCAATAGAAATAGAAAAATAGAAAAAAATTAAATGATTTGGTCAATTTGAGATTGTGACTTAAAGATAGCTAAAAAAGTCTAGATTTAAGATCTATGTCTAATGAAAAATGACTATAAAGAGAAAAGGATGATGGAAAGACAATAATGTTTCAAACAAAATTGGAAGTGGGTATTTTTGTTTGCTATAAAGTTGTGTGAGAAATGGTTGCTTTTATTGTTTGACCAAGTATCATCCTCATCTAACTCCATAAAAAGGATGATATGTCAAGGATATCACCCAGTGGCTAGGGTGATTAAATTGTAAATTTAGATTAACATTGCAAAAGTCCAATACACAGTAGTAGTTCTTAGTTTTAGTGAATTTTTTACAATCAGTTGCAAAATTCTAGAACTTGATGAATACTAATAAGGGAAGTGATATAATTGCCCCTATTTTTAGTTCACTAGCCCCTACTAATGCTTTGCATGACTGTAACTCTATGTGAGGCCAGATTTATGATGATCAGTCATTTAAGATGTTACCCTTAATTAGATGTTTCATGTTCTGAAATTCCAATTATTAGATAATGTTAACAGCCATTTTCTTGAGTTATAAAATGAATAGTCAAAAGTTTCACTATCTATTTTATAACTAGAGACGACAATTAGTAGGGAATCAATGGATAAGAATTTTGGATCATAATCCATCTAAGCGAAGGGCAACATATTGAACAATTGGGATCTTCATAAATCTAAGCATAGGTAGGGTTATAACCATCCAAAGCATTATTAGAGGGCTATTGAATAAAAAATATGGGGTGATTATATAACTTCCCTGAATAGTAAATTTTACTACCGATATGTAGATATTTTCTAGTTAGGGAATATTTTGGAAAAATCCCATTACCTAATGATTATGGAAGATAATTATAGAAAGTAGGTAAACTTCCAATTTATATACTTAAGTATTTGATTTTATGAATGCTAAATGTTTTACTTTGTGGTACTTTTGTTCATATTTTCATAATTTGCAAGATGTCTTACTTGTGACAAAATCATTTTACTACTCACTACTTGTATATACTATGGATTATTATTTTCTTAATATACTATTTAGTTAACTACAATATGTTGCTACTTTGAGAGAATTGTTAGAGAACATGGGGAAGGAGTCTACACCAAAGGGTCTACAAAGGTTTCCCTAATAAAAAAATTTCTGGAAAGTAGTGCGCAAAGACATCACTACTTAACTAGAGTGTTTTTTAAATGATTGAAACCATATATCTAAGACAATTTCAAAACCATCTTCTATCTAATCATCTTAGAAAAGCAGTTGAAAATGACACTTTTTGAAATCTTTGTCTTATTTTATTTTTTCCTTTTGAAAACAATTTTGAAAACCATCTTACTTTCAAGTTAATCTTCCTGCCATTACAATATTCGTCCATACCTTCACTTCCAATATAAAATTCAACATCCACATTCAATATCCATATCTTATTGAATATTTTCCATACCTTCACTTCCAATATAAAATTCAACATCCACATTCAATATCCATATCTTACTGAATATTTTCCATACCTTCACATTCAATATAAAATTCAACTTCCACATTCAATATTCATATCTTCTTGGTATTACAATTCTCTTTCAATTTTCTATACTTCCAACATATATTCAAATTTAATATAAAATATTCAAAGCCATGGAAAAAAGAACTTTACAATCATTTACCAAAGGGTATTATCCATTCCACACATGTACACTTCTCCATATGCACTCGCTTTCTTCCACACTCTAACATCTCTACATTCTTATAAAGTAAAGACCTACATCCACACTTCAATATCTCCTCATTCATCCCCTCATTCAAATAAACAAACCACATATATATAGTTCAAGGAAATTAAAAATACGACACAAATTCACATTCATTATTTATATGAAGAAGTTTTGTATTAATCAATATAGATATTTTCTTTGAAGTATGCAAGTGTTAGTGGTGTGTATGTACTGATTAGTCATAGTTGAATTTCATTACAAACTAATCACACTCACATCTTATTTTGTTCAGATCTACTTGGGAGCAACCCTTGCTTCCTTCATCGGGCAACACCTGCATGACATATATAATTTACTTTACTACTTATAAATTCACTATATATTTAAATGTTATTTCATGTATCAAACCCCAAAGATTATAGAAAAATGTAAGATGATGGCTACTAAATTGCCTTACTTTCTCAATTATTGGAGCTTAACACCTGTCATGTATCTTAGAACAAAGTATACACACTCCTAGTTCAATTGTCATCTAAGCCACTGTGCAACAAAGAAAGCAAAAAGGATCAATAAATATCATGTCTAATTGTAATTTTAGTTTGTATATATAGAATAATTAACTAGTTTTCTTTACCTTAGCCATCTTCTATGTAATTTTTGGTGAGTTTGTAGTCGTAGCTAGTAGAGCCCATATATACCATGCACTTCAAATTTATAATTGAAATGCATTGATTATAAATAAAATATTATTATAAGTTATTAAACTTTTGTAATACATGAAAGTATTAAAAACTTATTTATGATTTCTATCAATGTGGGAAAAATTTGCACTTGAAAGAATAAATAATAATGCATGCCCACCATGCACATCGAGAACTAGTAGTATCTAGTGAGACCATTATACACAATCATATGAATTACAAATGAAGTTTACAACTCTTAAAATTAAATATACGTGCATAATATAAATTGAAAGAACAAATAGTTAAAACTTATGTGCTATTGTAGCTAATCATTAAGACCTACCACTTCGAGTAGTAGAAGAACCTTGGTAGAATTTCATGGACATGCCCTTCCATGGCCATCACTCTCTTGCTCCACAAATGTCAGCAGGGTCAAAAAACTTGTAAACATCCTTGACCTCTAATCTTTGAATTTTATCATACAGGTACCTATGAAAAATAAAAAAATAATTTTTATCATTACTGATTAACACATAATGTCAAGGGTTCTGATTGAAGTAAATATTTGCATACCTGATATAAAAGATAATGTGCATGTATTTGAGTTCATCCCATTTACAAACTCTTATGAGGTACTTTCTCATCAGTGGTAATTCAAGTGCATCGTCACCAAGCACACTAGACTCTATCCATACAAGTTGATTACCTTATCTTCACTAATGAGCTTGTAGAGGCTCCTTAGGGTTAGAGGTCTCTTAAATGGAACTTCAAACTAATCCCTAGACTATTATGGTATAGTTGTAGAAATTATTAATCATTATAAAAATATTTATCAAAGACATACAATTTTATCATAATAATAGACATAAATACAAGTACCAAAATGATTGCTTAGATGATAAGTGCTTGTTAGGAGGTAGGCCTTGATGGTGCATATTACTTCTTCTAACTAATATTAGATACAAATCATAAACAATTAAATTGATGTCTCTAAAAATTATTTGTAATATCAGTGATTATGTAAAAATCCCATCTAATATATATATATATGTAATCTACAAAATAAATGGGAAATTTTTTCAATTTTACACACACACACACACTCGCTTTCTCTCTCCCTCTTTCTCTTTTTTTTCAATTCACTAACTTCTCATTCTTTCCATCAATCATACTAAGGATGAAGAGTATTAAAAGTGAAATTTAAAATCCTGAAGCAATGTTGGAATGATCATGGCCATAGGTATTACCTAAAGAAGAAAAAAAAAAACCTCTTGGTGTAGGAAATGAAAAGTAGGGTAGAATTGAAAACTAACAAGATGAAGACACTGGTCATGATCATGAATTGTGAAATATAATCAGGGCAAAGACAAAAGTGATTAATCAAGAAGAGGACTAATCATAGGAAAGCTACTAAGGTATAGGGGATAGAAAGAAATAGAAGAGATGGGATACAACTGTAAACATGGTGAGGTCTAGGGGTTTAATTGAAGGGCTAAATGCAATAAAAGTGTAAATTTGGAATTACAACATGGGGCTGTCTTGTGCATGCATGCGAACCAGCCCAAATCATGGTATGATGGTGGGCTATGACGGCTACATGCATAACAAGCAGCTACCATGCAAGGAGGGGGAAAAATGCTTTAAAAATTAAGCTTCTTCTTTCTCCCCCCTCTCCATCACACAACCAACATTATCAGCCATAACAACAAGACCAAATACCTTGGAGAGAACCTACAGGAGTAGAGGAAGACTGTTAGGAAGAAGTGGGGAAATTGGAGGTGGAGTGAAGCTACATGCACCCTCCTATAGTTACCCCATCTCCTACTAGAAAATCTAAGGAAATTAAGCTTGAAAGCCACAAAGAAAATCCAAGGAATTGGTCAGACTTCAGGCTAGGAAAAGAGTGTGTAAGATAGAGCATAGGTGGAGGTGACAAGGAGAGGAGTTAAAGGTGATTTTGATCCCTACTACTATGCATCCCTAAGGCTTGTGAAGACTACATCAATTAGAGTAGGAAAGAACTTGAAACAGCTAGGAATCAAGGGACTTCCCAAAGAGATAGGGAACTCTGAGAATTTGGTTAATGCAAACCCTATTTTAGCCTTAAAATAGTAGGTGATTAAGAGATTTTTTTGAAAATTCATTGTGACTCATCAGTAATTCATGTTAAGATGCATACATTTTGAAAGTTTGATTTAATGCTTATGTTTTCCTTTAAATTTCCGATATAGATCTCCATGTGTGTTACTAATTTCAATTAAACCATGAGCAAGGATTGAGATTTACTATTTTACATGTGAATTTCACGTGTAATGAAGGCTATTTGTTAAAATAATGAACTACTCATCTCGGAAAAGACAAGGACAGTTGCTACTGGAAATGAATCTCTGTTTCCACCTTGATAAGCAATGATCTCTCATTGAATTATATAATGATTTGACAAGCTTTGAATGTTTAAATTTTGGGTTAAATTTGGGGATGAATTGAATGCATTTGATAGGGGAAATTAAGTAGGGAATTAGATGCAATTTCCTGCATTATAGACCAAGAAATTGATGTCCTGTTCCACCCTTAGTTGGGCCATCTAATTTCAATGTTATTCCAATGTGATGTATGGTAATATGTAAGGAGTTAGAGGGATTACAGCAAAGGAAATTTCTGTTACTTTAGAAAGGAATTTTCAAATATTATTTAGAAAAATTGGGATCTCATAGATTTGGTATCAAAGCTGACGCCTTGTTGCTCATAACTAGACTACTATGAAAAACAACAGTATCAACCTTTAGCAGATCAAGTCTTAGAATAAACTATGAAGTAGCTAATGAGGGAACTTACTTTAATTTTGTTGGTTTCATATGGCTTCTAGGAGTTGCAGAGAGAATCCTACGCCCGTGCTAGATTAACCACCATTGGGACCAAGGGTGTTGCTAGGGATTAGCCTTATGCGGTAGATTAGGTTGTTGAGCTTCTTTTTCAGATGATAAGGTAGCACTTATCGACTATTGGGGGAAGGGGAGAGCCATTTAAAGATGTGGACATAAAAGATGGTGGTCCCAAGGGGGATAGTCTGCTAGAGTGATTTATGTGGATGGCACCTAATTTCTCTAATAAGGATGGACAAGAGACAATAGAGATGTAGCTATGCAATGTAGAGCAAATCTTTGCGGCCATATCTATATCCAAGGAGAGGTAGGTGGTACTGACCACATTTATTCTAACTGATGAGGCTGCACCTTGGTGCCCAACTTCCAAGAAAAACTATTTCAAGGGTGGAGACATCCTATCATGTCAAGACTTTAAGACCATTTTCATAGATAAGTTTTTCCCTCTTCAGCCTCTAAAAGGGTTCAAGGATGGTTGCACAGTATGAGGTAGAGTTCACCCGTTTGAGGAGATTTGTGCTCAAGGTATGTAGTTCAAAGTTGAAGGCCACACAGAAGTTTGTTAGACGACTTAATCTTGACCTAAAGAGTAGAACTCTAATGTCTTAGCCCTCCATTGTAGCTAAGGCACTAGAGCTTACATCTATTCTAGAGAGGGAATTCGAAGTCATGTCTAGAGATAATGAGCAAGCAGTTTGTTCAAACCAGCTAGAGTACCAAATGGAAGTGGAAAAAGAAAATTACTACAAAAAATTATCCCATTACCTAGATGAGGAAGTTTGGGGTCTAAGAGGAATGGGAATGTATGGGGGATGTGCCAGAGTACCCATCAATTCCATCCAAGCAAATATTGTTTTAGTAATGACAGTAGATTTTCAATTATGGTCAACGAGGCCACCTTTTTCATGATTGTTTCAAGATGAGGGCAAAAGCACCACCACGGTTGGTCCAATCACAACATAGATTTAGGCACTATGGGTTGGCAAGTTACCATGAAGAAGTAGATACTACATCAAGACTAGGCACAGTGATGAGGTCAGGCTTCTAGGAGTCAAGGTTGAGTTTTCTCCATCACCATCAACCAAGCCTACGCATCTAGTCCCATCATGGAAGGTACTCTCTTAGTACATGACAGACTAGCACATGTACTTATTGACCTAGGGGCTACGCATTCCCTCATATCTACTAACTTTGCTTCATGTTTAAACATGACTTCCATTAGTTTGGGTTTCCTTCTAGTGGTCAGCACACATGTTGGGTAATCAGTAATAGTGCAGGAGATCATGCAGGATGTACCTTTATCTATATCAGGTTAGGAGCCTAGGGTCGATCTGATAAGCTTGAGCATGACCAATTTTGATGTCACCTTAGGCATGGATTAGTTGGCTAAGCATGGAGCCTTAGTTGACTGTAGGAAGAAGCAGGTGACCTTATGTACCCTAGAGGGAGATACTCTCATGTTTCAAGGTTGACTTGATACATCTAGTGTCAACATCATTTTAGCCAATCTAGTAGTATGCTTCCTATCTAGCGGTGTTAGGCATACTTAGCTTATGTCAAGGTTCAAGAGGTGTTGACACCTTGCATTGAAGAGATTGACATGGTGCAAGAGTTTGGCAATGTGTCTCCAGAGGAGCTACCAGGATTGTCACCAAGGCGTGAGATAGAGTTCACCATTGAGATACTACTAGGATGGCTCCCATCACGAAAGCTCCCTACCATATGTTTCCTGAAGAGCTCAAGGAGCTAAAGATATAGTTATAGGAGTTACTAGATTAGGGATTCATCTTCCCTAGTGCTTCATGATGGGAGCTCTATGAGCATTTATTAAGAAGAAGGATGGCTATTGTGGCTTTGTGTGGATATAGGTCACTAAAAGGGGTAGTATCCCTTGCCTCGCATTGATGACCTGTTTGACAATTACAATCAACCAAAGTGTCCTCTAAGGTTGATCTAAGGACTAGTTACCACCATCTGAGGATACGAGAGGAGGACATCTTGAAGACTACATTCCAAACTCGATATGTCCACTATGAGTTCTTAGTGATTCCATTCGGGTTGACAAACATGCCGGTGGCATTTATGAACCTGATGAACTGGGTGTTTAGGGATTTCGTAGATAGGTTTATTATCGTTTGTGGACAAATGACTTCAAGAGGAGCTTCCAAGAGTTGAAAACCAGGCTCCCATCCATACTAGTTCTATCCTTACCTAATGGCAATGATAGCTTTATAGTGATGCCTCAAGAAAAGGGCAGGGGGTGTTCTCATGTAGAATGATAAGGTGATTGCATATGCCTCCAAACAACTAAAGAAGCAAGAGTAGAAGTACTCCACCCATGATCCAGAGTTTAATGCCATCATGTTTGCTTTGAGGATTTGGCAGCATGGTCTTTATGGGGAGAAGTTTGATGTGTTGATAGACCACAAAAACCCCAAGTACATTTTCATATAGAGTGACTTGAAAATGAGATAGAGGCATTAGTTAGAGTACTTGAAGGACTTCGACTTTACCATTCAGTATTATCTGGGTAAAGCCAACATGGTTGAGAGATACGATTAATAGGAAGTCTAGTGGTATGATTACTAACTTAACCTTCCACTATACTTTCATGGAATAGATCTTATAAGCTTGGCAATCATGTATAGAGACACAGCATTTGTGTGAGAATGATCGGTTTGAGAAGGGGACTAATGGTGGAGTGAGGCTCCATGGCAACCTAATCATATTGGCCGCTACAAGATTGACGTAGGAGTTGTTGAAGGCAGCTAACCATTCTAAGTTTGTTATGTATCCATATGGTACTAAGAAGTATCATGACATTAGGAGGTAGTTTTGGTAGCCTAGGATAAAGAATGATATTAGAGGCTATGTGGATTCATGCATGACCTGTCAAAGACTTAAGGTATAGCATCAGAGGTCCACAAGATTATTACAGACTTAATTTTCTAGTTTCTAAGTGGATCCATGTGACTACAGACTTTGTGGACAGACTACCCAGGACTTCCAGTGCCCATGACATTATATCATTATGGACCTACTAATCAAGTCAATTTACTTCCTACAAATTCAACAGAAGCATTAACTAGAAAGTCTCACTAGGCTGTATATCAAGGCGAACATGAGCATGCATGTGGTGCCACTAGCGATTATTTCAGATAGGGACAACAAGTTCACATTGCAATTTTGGTAGATTGTGTATGAAGGGCAAGACATCTATGCATTTTATCACAACTTTTCATCCTCAGGCCAATGGTTAGTTGGAGAGGACCATATAGATGCTAGAAGATAGGCTGAGAGCTTTCTCACTAGGCTAGAAGGGTTGTTGGGATGAACATCTTTCTTTTGTAGAGTTCACCTTTAACAATAGCTACCACTCCAGCATTGGCATGGACCATATGAGGCACTTTATGTTAGACCATGCCATACACCAGCATGTTACAGTGATGCTAGGGAGAGGTAGTTTATCAGGCCAAAGTTTATACGGGAGTGTGTCGAGAAGGTTAGATTGATTCAGAGGCTACTAGTGGCAACACATAGCAAGTAAAAAAGCTACTGAGAAGGAGAGACCTTAAGTTCTAAGTTGGAGACCATGGCTTTTTGAAGGTGTCTTTGATCGAGGGGGTCATGAGAACTAGGTTGAAGGGCAAGTTAAGACCTGGGTTTGTAGGTCCATTTGAGATTCTAAAGAGGATATGTGGGGTTACTTACAAGTTAGCCCTACCTACCTCATTATCAGAGTTAAGTGAGGTATTCCATGTATCCATGTTGAGGAAAACGTGCTAGACCCTACTCATGTCTTGGATTAGATACCAACTGAGCTACAACCAGATCTCATGTTTTAGGAGTGGCTGTACAAATTTTAGCCAGAAAAGAGAAGACTTTGTGAACCAAGATGATCCCATTTGTTAAGGTTCTATGGTAGAGTTACTCTTTTGAGAAAGCCACTAGGGAGCTCAAGAGTGAGATGAGACTGAAGTTCCCAGAATTGTTTTGATTGTACATATATTGCACGATTTTGAGGATGAAATTTTTGTAAGGAGGAAAGGATGTAATACTAGTGATTATGTAAAACTCCCATCTAACATATATGTAATCTACAAAAAATTTGAAAAAAAAATTCAATTTTAGACACACACACACACACATACTATCTCTCTTCAATTCTTTAACTTCTCATTCATTCCTTCAATCATACAAAGAATGAAGAGTATTAAAAGTGAAATTTATAATCATGGAACAAGGTTGGAATGATCCATATGAATTAATTAAGTCACAGTCATAGGAATTACATAAGGGAAAAAAAATACAAAAACTCTAAGTGTAGGAAATGAAATGTAGGGTGGAACTAAAAACTAACAAGAATAAGACATTGGTTATGATCATGAATAGTTTGGGTTAAATTTGGGGATGAATTGAATGCAATTTGATAAGGGAATTAGACACAATTTCCTACACTATTGAGTAGGAAATTGACGTCCTTTTCCACCCCTATTTTTCCATTAATTTCAATATTATTCCACTATGATGTATGGTGATTTGAAAATATGTTTGGACTAATTTTGAAATCAATTTGACTTCATTTTCAAGGAGATTAAGTAGGGAATAAGACATAATTCCTTGCACTATTGAGTAGGAAATTGACATCCTATTTCACCACTATTTGGGCCATTTAATATTCCTATCAATAATGATTAGAAAATAAGGAGAAACATTAGCTTGAAATGTGGGAATGATAGTGGTCTAATCACAAATGGAAATTTCACAAAATTTTGTAGAAATTTGGACTAGAAATTGTAGTAATGCAAGACATATACCTCAGAGAAACAAAAGGGGAAAGTTTTGAATATACCTTCATTTAGGTGATGAATTATTAGTTGTTTTAAGCATAACTTGTTTAGTATGTTAGATACTAATTATGTCACAATAAAACTCTAAGTTGACTAGAAAATACCTAAAATAACAAATGAATTGGACTGAAACTATGCAATAGTAAAACATGCCATTACTGGAACAGTAGGGATATGTGTGATAAATTTGTTTAAATAGTTCAAACCTCTATCTAAGCACTAGAATCCACTCATATGTTCCTATACTATATACATAATGGTTGTGACCTTATGGATCAAGGGAATTTCAAGTGGATCAATTTGTATTTTGACTCTAAGTGCACTTAGGAAAATATGATATACTTTGCAGGACCAACGGGAACACCCTTAGAGCCTTATGTCCTAATTGAACATATAAGGATTGTTTTTTACTTAAAATAGTAGGACCATGTAAATACACCATCATTTAGGTTAGGAATGCTCAAATTCCACCACCACAAGCTATAAGAGAGAGTCCAACATGACCTTAATAATACATAGTGAAAACTATCCCAGAACTAGCAAGAGCACATATGGGAAATTTATCTTCCATTGAAATAGAAACCCCCTCCAACTGGAGTGACCAGTTCCTAGACACACTGTACATTAACATCACTAATGAATATTGAAGGTGTTGGATTGATTATAAGTGAAAGTAGACAGGTTTAGGCTGCCCTTATATGCTATGACTAAGAGTGCTCTATTTGACCAGTAGTGGTACCCTTGAAAAATAAGGTCATTACACTTACATAGCCTAGTACTTAACTGAACTACCATGCTAGACCTCAAGACTGAACCATACAATAAAACTATGCAATGCACGTTTGATTGAGCAATGAGGGCTAATTAACTGAACTCATAAGTTGAAATAGTACATTCAAATTCCTGTCATATTGTATCCTTGTTATTCTTGATTATCTTAATGTTTATGTATTTAAATATTGTTTACATAGGTTTGTATAAGAAATTCAATTAGATGGCTAGAAACATGTACAACTAGTTGTAGATGGACACACATTGTATTAGCTCATGCAATGTATCATGTTGAACATAAATTGTAAACCATTAGTAAGATAGAAGGCTAACTAACAATACCAATAACTTGAGAATAAGTAACTCCATTCCACTTAACCACATTTAGGACAATAGGTGAAACTAAAAGTATAGCATGAAAATGGAAATTGAATAAGAAGCTGACTACTAATACCTTACACTACTCAGGAACATTAGCTAGAGTAGAACTTTGATAAATATGTTTGCTTTACAACTAGGTCTCTTTACAACTATTATTTAATAAGAATTAGGAGAACATGGAACAAATTCACTAAGCCATGGAGAGCATCATGGTGGGTTGATAGAAAACTTCATGGGTCATGATTTGAGGTTTTATACTATGCAAGGGTGGCTAAGAATTTTTAGACTTTTGCAACTATTTGTAAAACACTCAAATTCAAGCATGATGTTTGTTTGAGATTTAGGTAGGCTCTCCTAGAGTAGCTATAAGAACTACCAATATATTTGATCAATGTTTTGGGGGATCACTCAACACGCAGGTTGAGCTCCAAGTCAAACATGCTACATGCGGATGTAGGTTTTGAGACCCCATGTTAGGAGGAGTAGTTGGCCTCTACCCTCTAATATTATGTTAGATACTAGCTAGGGAGGAGCTTTGTTAGGAGTGGGTTTTCATGGGGACTGCTCCCTTTGTAGCCAATGACCACCCATAGGGGATGGTGAACAAGTCTACATGGCATCTGTGACAACGTATGGTGACGGTAGTTACATAGAGGTGATGGTAGCACTCTACGAGCATGAGTCAGATTATGATTATGTGTTCATCATGCCAGGTTACTCTCAAGATTTTAAACTATCCATTGCAACTAGAGTGTCAAATTGTCTCTGTTGGCAAGATGAAGAATGCCAGTGTCCCCAAGATAGACCAAATGCCATCCCATATGTCACCATACAGGTTTTTTGCTTGATTTAATGCTAAGGTTTGGCATGAATCTTCTAAAACTCCCACATCCTTTCTTAACAAGCATCCCATGTAATTTACTACATTAAATGGTTTTATCGCATGTTGATTTATGCATAAATAATGTATTTTATCATTTTGGAACAAAAAACAAGAGCATCATATTAGTATGTTGTATTGCATTAATGCATCCATGTAAACATGCACAAATCATGGAATCTTATGATGATTATAGTTTAGTTCAGTTATTTTTTATAAATTCATGCAAGTTGACACTTATTCTACTTGCATGTACTTAGCTATTTGTATATTTTTGTGTATACTACTAGTTGCCTCATATTTTGGGTGGATTGGTAGGTATTAGCCTTTTTGTTGCTTTTGAATGGAATTTTCAAATATTATTTAGAAAAACTAGGATGTTACATTATTGTTGGACTTGTGGTATGACAACATATATACCTTGGATTTTTCGTGAATGCTTTAATGTTCTAGCCAAGTGATATGATATCCAATGGCCTCTACAACTAGGTATATGTTGTCTGCTTCTATTAGAAATGGTAGATGGGCATCCTCTTGACAAAACAATGCAACACACACACAACCTTAGTGTGTGGTGTGTGGTTGCATCACTGATTCATGCAAATTGGGTGATTAAATCTAATACCATGTACCGAGAGCAATGATGTTTTCAATGTCATTCAAGTCCAACATGCATTGACCATCTACAAATCAGAAATAAGGTATACATAAGAATGGATAAGGTAAGACAATTAACTGGAGATTGAAAAAGTAAATATATGTACATATATGCCTCCTTAGCTGAATTTTCTCCTTCATAAGGCATAGTAGCTCTTCCTCATCTACTTTAGTAGGTGAATTGTAGCTAACATATGATTAGGGCTAGGGATAGGAAGAGCTAGCCATTGACCTATTTTTGTGTATTTTAAATTAACTCGCAAGCATATGAATTGGTTGCAATATAGGTCACTAGTGAGGTTGATCCCATGAGTTAAATAAATGTGATGCTAATGGTCCCTACTTTAAACTATCTAACTTAGCCAACATTGAAGATATTTTTATTCTAATCAAAGTATGGAAATCAAAACATGGAAATAAAAATTATGCAAAAATTAGAAACATGTTATAATTAAAACTTTCCAAAAATTAAGACTTGGAAATTAGTAGGATGCAAACTAGTTAACAATGAAATCTAAACTAAACAAATAAACTAATGAAATCAATCACTAATCAAGTAAATGAAGGGAAACTAACCAACCATCATGCATGTGACCATGGGATGGTATGCATGATTCATTGGATATGAATGAATCTAATTAACTACTTTGAACTTAAAACATGCAATCTATTAATCTTCTTGTTCGCTTAAAAAAATCAAGTGAACATAAAGTGTATGGTGCTGGGTACTACACCATGAAAAGAAATTCCAGCAGTATAGTGTTTGAATCACTCACTTAATGGAACATGGAAAACATGAAAATAAGCCATTCTAATGCAAGCAAACAATAACTAATAAGAATGATTAACTTCTAGACATAAGAATGAACTTAAAACTCCAAATAGAATCACATCATACATTTATCACCACAATTCCTCAATACACATAATCCAAATATGAAACTTAAGTCCTATTACAATGAATGCTACTTGATTTCAATCAATCCAAAACTACAAGATAAACCTTCTTCAATATCCCAACATCAATCATGAATAATCTTATCTTGAAATCAAGGAAAAATCCCACTAAAAAGCAAAGGCAAACATGAAGAACACTAAGGAACTCGAGAAAGAACTCAAAGGAATTAAAAGAATTAAAAGAGATTTATACTCAATGAAAGCAAGGTAAAAGACTAGATTCAAGGAGACTTCCCTTGGCTGTCATTTCAAGTGAAAAATGAGCCTTGGATCTTGGCCTTTAGGTACAAAGGACAGCAAAGCAACAACTAGCATGAGAGAACTAAGATTAAAAGAAAGAGAAGCAAGGAAATCTATCCAACCTTTGGAAGGAGAAACAACACCCAACGACCATATGTGGAAGACTAGATGAGATGCAACATGCCCTAGGAATAAGTAGCAGCCTCCCAAAGTGTATGAAATCAAAACAAAAGAGAGGTTATGAAGACGACATGTCGTTCCCCAATGGAGGAGGCTTCTTTTTCCTTAGAAAAAAGGTTTAAAGAAAAGTCTCTCACTTAGGTTTGTGCTGCCTTTCTGTGGTGTTTCTCCTACTTTTTTCTAGGGTTCCCTAAAAATGAAATGTGGTGGGGATGAAATCAAGTTGTTTTGGATGGTTAAGATAGTAGGTAGCTAGGGTTCAAAGTAGGAAAGTGGGTGAGAGGTGGAGTAGGTGGGAGAAACCACCTTTTTAGGAAGGGGTGTCTCCCCCTTCAAAAATCGTTGAATTCCATAAGGTAAATAGAAAGTGGGGTGGGAATGAGATAAGAGAGAGAGGGAGAGAATGAGGTGGAGAATTGTGGTTGGTTAGGTAGTTTCCCAAGAGATGGAGAATTGTGGTTGGTTATGTAGTTTCCTAAGAGGTGGAAATGCATGGCTTACCTCATGGGCCCACTTTGGCCAACTTTAGCTCCTTTGATTATATCCATTGCTTGTCCTAAGGATGATTTTGACCTTTGATTTCATGTTGGATTGATGAGTCTTAGGCTTTGACTCAATCTTTTGATCTTGATCGTCAATGTTCATTTTGATTAATCTAGGTTGTTCGATCACTATCTCACTTCCCACAAAAAGTAAAACCTCTAATTAAATCCTAAAAAATATGATTAATCACATACTTATCTTGGATTACCTATGAACCTCCAAAATATCAAACATTTGCTTCATTAAGTCAAAATTGCATGTGTTACAAATTTTGGTCTAAAAATCCTAATTTACTCTTATAAGTTGTAACACATGAGTAACTAATTGGGTGGTTTTTATGAAAAATTAGAAATTTATAACACCCTATGTAATGACCCCAATTTTTGTAATATTAAAATCCCATGAAAAAGTTCAGTTTTAAAGATAAGGGAATTTTGGTCATTTCACTAGTTTCCTTGACTGAACCCAGAAATTTGGTCCAAAAAGTGGTTCCATTAGGTGCGTCTCAGAAAAAGGAATCCAACGAGACCAAAATCACCCAAAACGGAGTTAAAATGAGCAAGTTATAGCCCTTTGAAGTTTAGGGGCAAAATTGTAATTTTTACAAAAACGGGTTTAGCGGCAAAACACAGGGGTCCGTTTTGATACGGGCACCCTTCATCTTCAACCTCCTAGAGGTTTCTGGAATGGCGGTGTTTCAAGGAGAAACCACCACCATTTTGGAGGTTTCTCCACCGCCATTCAAAGGTGGTTAGAACCCCTCCAGAACCCTCTTTAAAAGCCCTATAAATAGAGCTCATGGCCACCTCTAATGGCAGCCCAAAACCTTGGAGAAAACCCATTGTGGAGCAGTAACCAAGAGGGGAAAACATGGAGAGAAAACCAGCCACGAAGCACGTACACTCAAAAACTCCCCAAACCCATCTCACCCATCGTCCTAGGTTCAGTTTCCCTAAGTTTTTGCATGAAAAACCATGCAAAACGGAGCCCAGGAGAGCCACCAAGGACCCTGGGATGTCCCCAGGGCCACACTGGTTCGACAAGGTCGAACCAAGGTGTCCTGAGGATGCCCCGGTCCCCCAGTTGACACAGACGTTCCAGACGTAACGTGACGCATCGAACGACGTCGGAAGCGCGTACGGGGACGCGCCCGCTAAAGAGGAAGATGGGCTGAGGAGTGTAGTGCGTCTGCAGACGCACAGCGCACTAGAAAAGGCATCATTTTTGTTTTGGTTAAGGAAGCCAAGGCGCATGACGCTGACGCGCAGCGCCCTAGCATTCCGTCTTTTTGTCTTTAAAGACTCTATGTACATACGACACTAAAACGCTTATAAGTTGAGATCTAGAGCTCCGATTGAGACGCCGTAAAAGGCGTTGTGTCTGTTTCGATGACGCAGACACATCCAAACTATAAAATCCCTGATCAAGGCCCAATCAAAGGAGGTCATGACCCTTAGAATAGGATGGTGGCGCGTGGCCACTAGAACTTTGGAAAACTGAGGATACCAAGTCCCAATTAGGACCTTAGGACACCCATAGGCATAGGGATGGACCCCTAATGCCTAAGTAATAAGACCCAACTGCTCTAAACCCATAAAAGATAGGTTAAACTAACCTTGAGTCCCCAAACCATGTTCAGGAGCGTACGAGGACAAAAGGGTTAACGCGACCTAGTCAGGTAGGTGCTCTATCACTATTAGATTCTTTTAAAAGATCTATTATTGTTTTGAGAACATATGTTATAAGTACATGACTTGTTTAGCATGACTTGATTCAGCATGCATATGATAAACGTTTTGTACATAGACATGTTTCGTAAAAGATTGCATATACATTATGCACATATATGTTTTGTAAACAAGTACATACATTGCATGATTTAAGTACTTGCAAAGATTGCATGTCCTTGAGGGTTGCCAAAAGATGCTGGAGTGCCGAGGGCCAGGCAGTTGTGAGGGACCCAAAGAGGACTGGTTTTGAACAGAGGTTTTTGGCTTATTTGATCGTACATGATTTGGGCTTGTAAGCTCGTGGGTGCTATGCCGAGGGGTGTGGGTTGGCCACCCAGCCTCTACCACTATTAGGTGGATGGGTACCACGCCCAAAAAGGGCATGTCCCTGCTTCGACTACATGTGGTACAGGGGGCTACCATTGGTGTCACGGCACTGGGTCGAAGTGTCATATACCCCGTGGAGGTATATGATCCTGTGTCCCTAGGTACCCGGGGACCACACGGCGGTGAGGTCGTGGGCATAGTGGGACCCTATGGTTTTGTGGATTTGTGCATTGCATATGGCATGATATAAGGATTGGTCGACCATACCATGATAGATATCCATGAGTTGGATTCAGTTGAGCATCTGATGCATATTTTTACGATTATGATATATGATTACTTTCGACTTGGATTATGATATTTCTTTAAGTCGTCAGTATCCCGATTTGACAGTGGCTTTTAATGTCGATATTGAACGTGATTATTTGAACAACATGCATATGTTTTTATTAGCACATGATTTTAAAGATCGCACACATTATAAAACTAGTAGTGATAGACTCCTACTGAGTATAGTACATACTCACCCTATCCTTAACATTTTTCAGGATGATTCCATCCATGAGTAGAGGACATCTATGTTAGTGCTACAAGCAAGTGAATCAAAAAGGAAACACTTATATATGTAAGTAAATTCTCAACCCTTTGGATATGTATTTGTATTTAATTACAGTTGGGCTGTGTACTATGACTGGATAGACCTGGGGAAAAGCATTTGTGATTTCTAAAGCTGTTCAAAAACTACCTTAGTTGTTGTGAAAGCAAATGATACTCAGGGTTTTCAAATTGGATTTTCAAATAAAAGATTTTTCCGCTGCATTGCATTGTTTTTCAAATAGGGATCCCGCCAGAGGAATTTAGATTTTTCATTTAAAAATGCATGGGAAAACTCAGGTCGTCACACCCTACAACCAGCATTTTTCTTGTCCTCAGAAAAACATACAAAAAATTATTTTACAAAAATTGGTACAAAGTACCACTTTCGTAGATACTCACGATTGCATTTAGCACATGCAACCAGCCTGTAAACCCCTAGTTGCCCCTAGTGTACAAGTTAGGCCTCATGAGGGTTTGTAGTGAATATACCCACAAAATTTTCTAAGTTTAAGTCACTTATTTTATCTCAAAAAATCCTATTTTATTAGCAATCTACTAGTTTTTCACAACTTAATAGAGAGGATTGACAATTTTAAAAATCATGTACATGTGAAAGACATTTAATTCTTATTATTTCTTAGAGTGCATGTGTGTGTATAAACACATAAGTCTTGAATTCTAACAATATATGCCTAAATTCCGTTAGAAATATGTTTTGGCCTTAAATCCTCTCAAGTATACTTTTTGAAATGAAGCTCTGAGATAAAGGATCAAACATACTTCTCTCATTATGTGACAAGATCCAACAAGCACTAAAGAGATCAAGGAAAGTGACCCCTAAGTGGATGCCATTACCAATAATAGTAGGGTAATGTACCTTAATTCCTTTTTTTTATATTTTGTTTAAGGGTATGTTTCACCTAAGATTTGCAGCTCTTTAAATGGAATGAAATGTAGGCTTGGGATAAGTTTAGAAAAGAAAGGCATAAAGATTTCAAAGGTTCAAAATTGAATAAAAGTCTTCTTTTTTATTTTTGGACCATTCTTCTTTAACTGAAGTGAATATATTTTGTACATTTGTCTTTTTATTTCAATTTTTCTCCTCTGTTTCTAATATTTCTTTCTTTTCATTTTTCTTTTTCTTTTGACTTCTTTGAAAGAAAAACTTCTAATCTTTCTTACTTCTTTGACTTTTTGTCCTTTTTGAACTTTTTCTACTAACTCTACTCATTTTGAAAATGGTAATGGTTATTATTCTAACTTTTCTACGTTAAGGTAAGTGGGGTTAAGAAAGAAAAGGCTTAATAATAGGTTCAAGGGGCTAACTAATGGTAATATCTTGGTTGGATTTTATGTCTCTGGGCTAAACAAGGATGGTGTATATCATTCCTTAGGTTTTCTAAAGCCTATTAAATTGAATAAATTTTCTAGAAAGAAAACTATTACTCCTATTTAATCTTGATAGTTACCAAAACAAGGATAATAAGATCATGCTAAGTTGTGTACATTGACAAAACTGCATAATTACTTATAACTCTCTGATATCTAAAAAAGAAGATAGTCTCCAAAGTCATTGGGTTTAAATACCCTCTAAAAAGGAAGATAGTCTCTAAACGCTGAAGGCTCTGAGGAAAATCAGTGGAAGATAGTCTCTAGTGAATTTCCTCATAGTCTCTAAATCATACCTCTCTATTAGTCTTAACTATGTACTGTGTAAATATTTTTTAAGAATTAACCTTCATAAAATGCTTCAACATGAATAATATGTAAAACTAGCAATATACACTTCCTTTAAGAGGTAAAAATAGTAGAATTACTAAATTCTGAAATCTAGCTCTCATCATAGTAAAGGAAGTCTTCCTCAAAAACACTTTTTTTAAATTTTAAGAAGAAAATTATAATAAGAAGAAAAAACTAGATATCTCATGCATGTCTACACCCCCAACCTGAATGAAACATTGTCCCCAATGTTTTAAAATACAGCACATCTAAATGATAAATGAGTGGTGTAGAACAATGAGACTCTAAAACACTAGGTTGCCTCCCAGTAAGCGCTAAGTTTAACATCTTCATCCAGATATTAAAAATTCAAATTAGAATTTGTAAGATAGGCCTACAGTGGATTAAAGGTAGATGATGGTGGTAGAACTTTTGGAATTAAATCTTCAATTAGGTTGCAAGAGTCATCAAGATCTAATTGCTGATGTTTGGCATGGAAAGCATTGAGCTAAACTTTCATATTACCAGAGGATAATTCTAACACACCATTTCTACAATTTATGATTGCATTGGATGTTGCCAAGAATGGATGTCCAAGAATTATTGTGATTTGACTACTGAGGTATGATACAAGCTAGGTATCATAGACAATGAAATCGACAAGTAAATAGAACTGCACCACCTATATTAATACATCCTCAACTGTACCATGTGGAATCTTAATTAATCTATCAGCTAACTACAATGTGATGTTGATTGGATTAAGGTCACCAAGCTGTAGTTGCTCATAGACAGAGTATGGCAACTGATTAACACTAACTCCTAAGTCAAGTAATGCCCTATCTAGGACATATTTTCCCATTATGCAAGAAATTGTAGGACATCATGGATCTCTAAATTTTGGTGGGGTCTTATGTTGAAATAAAGTGCTCACCTGCTCAGTGAGGAAGGCTATCTTTTGCACATCAAGCTTTCACTTTGTAGTGCAAAGCTCATTAAGAAACTTGGCATAAGCAGGAATATCCTTTATAGCATTGAATAATGGAATATTTATTTGCACATGTTTAAACACTTCCATTATCTCATTGAAATTTGTTCCTTTCTTAGCCTTTATGAGTAATTGAGGGAATGGGGCTTTAGGCACATAGGGTGCCACCATTATAGGCTTCAATGGAGTAGGAGATTTCTGTGTAATCTCTTTCTCCTATGTTTTAGCCTTTTCATTCTCCTCTTCTTTTTCCTTAGTCTACCTTACTTTATTATCAACCTAACAACTACTCCTAAGGGTTGTGATAGGCTTGGTTTGCTCATGGGGTCTTTGAGAACTAGACCTTATTTCTAATTGGCCCTTAGGGCTAAGGATAGGCTGACTAGAGAACTTTCTTTTTTCCCTTTCACTTACAGATGCATGCAACTAACCCATTTCCCTCTCTAACTTGGTAATATTTTTTCGAATCTCATTCTGGGTTTGATGTTGGGCTTTAGCATTTTTATCAATTATTTTCATGATATATTGCATATTATCCTCCATTGATGGTTTCTGTGTTTGTTGGGGCAGTTGAAAACATAGTGTTTCCTGTGAAGAAAAAATACTAGGAAATTTTTGAATAGGGAGCTTCTCAGACATACCTCCCTGCTAAGTAGATGCCTAGCCCATCTTGGATTATAGGTCCCAGAATATGGGTTGTTGTTGCTAGAATTGGGATATGCACTAAAAGCATTCGTTTGTTCTAAAAGGTATTCAGGGTACACTTTATTGGATGGACAAGATGAAGTTAGATGGGATGGACAAGAACAAGTAGAAAATACCTATTGTGGAGGTTTATGAGATAGAGTAACATCCATCAAAGTTTCAAATAGTTTCAAGTTATCCATTCTCCACCTAAAGGCTCTAGTTTGTTTAATTTTTCAACAACAAACTCAAGCTTATAGGATAGATCTATATGTATTCCTATCTCATATAGACCCTCCCTTTCTTTGGAGGTTGGTTGTCTCTCTCTCTCTCCCTCTTCTATTTGAATTGTAGCCTAATATTATCTTTGTAGAGAAGGTTGTATGAATTCTAGATTAGAAAGAAAATAGATTGAGAAGCAAGACCATTCCTTTGGTGAAAGTTCAATGGCAACATCATTCAACCGAAAAAGCCACTTGGGAGATAAGGCTAACATGAGGAGAAGATTTCTAAGGTTATTTGGTAATTAGTTAGAAAAATTTTAGGGACAAATATCCAAAAAGGGGATAAGAATGTAACATTTAAAATTTTTTGTTCTATTAATAAAAAAATTTGTATAAGTTTAACAACAGAAGCAAGTTATCTCACTTGGTCATGACTTAAGTATGCTAGATTCTATATTAGAGTTCAAAACACCAAAATAACAATTGTATGTTATTTTTTTCAACTTTTTTGTGATGTTTAAATGGATGCTTAGATTTCAATGGATTTATAGTAATCTTGACCGTTGAGATAAATCTATAGTAAATTGATTTAAGGAAGTATCATCTCAGATTAAATAGTGATGAATGGATGAGATCAATTATAAACTTATTTCCATTAAAGAGAAAGGATGGACAGTTAAGATTCATTCTATTGTAATAATTATCTTAGGTAAACATGATAACTAAATGGATTTAAAATCAAATTTTAGTGGAAGACTATGATTGGTCCAAGCAGACTGTAGATAATAAAGAACCAAATGGCTCTCATCTCCCCACTTTAATAGCTCAAACACATCCATAATTTGAGATGTGTTGGGTTATTGTAAAAAAAAGAGAGAGGGAGAGGAAAAAAACATGAAGGAGAAGGGGAGAAAGAAGAAGAAGAAGAAAGAAAAGGAAAGGAGAAAATAAAGAAAGGAGAAAGAGAAAGAGAGGAAGAAAAATCTGACATGGAGTCTTCATCAGAGAAAAATGTCTCCAAGTAGGTGAAAACTTGATCTATTTATGATTTTATAATGGACGACATTGGAAAAATTCAAATATGTAGATCTGATTATGTTACAAAGTTTCTAGGAAGCAAGGATGCATTTTTTTTCCTTACATCTAACTACTATGTTATAAGAATGAATACAAGTTAGTTGTAAGATCTTTTGAGGAATTTTATATGTTTTTGTATAAGTAGTTGACTACTATAATACAAGAAACTATAGTAGTACTTTTTCTTTGATTCTTGATGAAAATGATGCATACATGTTCATATGTTTTGATTTCTATCTATTAGATATCATGGATGAATGCATTTTGAGGATTTTATTTATAAAAAGGTGTACATATGTTAATGTTTTGGAATAATATATTTTGATGATTTTATTTGTGAAAATTGGAATTTTTGTTAATGTTTAGGACTGCTATCTGGCAAGTATCATAATTGAAAGTGTTTGGGTGATTTTAACAGTGAAAAGATGGGTCTGTGATAATGTTTTTGGACTACTATCAGCTATACTTCATAGCTGAATGTATAAAGATGGTTTTACTTGTGAAAAGATGAGTTTTTATAAATGTTTTTGGACTAATCTAAACCATGCTGATATACCATTATAAGTATATGTGTTAGGATTGCTATATGCCTTGATTTTGGGACTAATATAACCAATGTTCATGGACTACTTCATACTATAGTTTATAGCAACAATGTTTATGGATTGTTTTTGTACATCCTAGTTTTTCTAAAATCACCTTCAAAAATCATGATAATGTAGTAGATATCCCAAAGAAATATTTATGCAATGAAGAGTTTGGGAATACATAATATATAAATAATTTCACAAATCATCATTCCATACCCGAGGTCACTTGTTAAACCTCCATACATAGTTAAATAGATTTTAAACCTAAGTGGGTGCAAAAGTGAACATGATGCAAGATCCACTAGTCACAACTAAATCTACAATCAAAATCTCCAATCTTCATAGTTCACATACATCCTCTCATTCAAAAACAAAGTGTCAACATAGCTTATAATTATAGTCATCCACTAGTCAATTAAGAAGTCCAAACTAAAATAAGTAACTTTGTCTAGCACCACATATGTATCGAGTAGATTTCATTTTCACTCTTCCCTTATCCTCGACAATTAGTCTTTGTGAACTCTTACCTAAAATGTTGGTGGGGGTGAGCACAATTGCTCGATTGGAACAACCTTAACAAGGCTAGTTTAAAAAAATAGAAACATATACATATAAATACACGATGGCTAGCTAATACATGTAAGCATTTCTATATAGTGAACTAAGTTTTGCATTTGCTTTCTTCACGAAGTCTCATAAATTGTTATCTCTATGAAACCACATTAATTAGGAGTATATTTAACTTATATTTTATTTCTCAATTACTCCAGTTAAGACTTTTGCATGTGTATGAATACAAATACTCAAAGAAATATTATTCATCAAATGTATTGATTGAACTGCATTAGTAAATCTGTTTTGACAATTTTGTATTAGAAAATTTGTTATCAATAGGTAAAATATCAATCTATCAGTCACATAAAATTAGTGTAATAGACTAGGTATTCTCCTAGGAGCTCCCATTTTTTGTCATATCTACATACCCCAGTTCAACGCATCAGACGACAACCAAATCGAGTGTTAGCTTCCTGCTAAGTGGCATAACCATCCTATCATGGGCTCATCTAACTCTTGAGAATGACCGACATGTCAACACACATCCACAATCATAGTAAATCATATCTAGACACCTATGCAATGCTAGTGGGGCTACCTCTACCCTAAGCAACTACCGCCACCCACTATGAAAGTTGTGGATACCAAGACAATCTAATTTTGGGTTGCCCCTCACTAGGTTACCGATTTATCATGGAGCAGCTCTGTGAAGCTTACTCCCACATCATAACCCTACATAAGGTGGGTATCTAGTCAAAGGTTAGGGGCGAATCTGTACCTTTTAGCATAGTTGAAAAGTGTTCAATTTTGTATAAAAAGTACCTAATCAGTAGCCCATGTGTTATAAAATATAGCGTTTTTTCTAGTAATTTTCTAAAAATTTATAACACATGCATTTCTGACCTAATGATTCAAAAGTTTGATGTTTTGCAGGTTCAGAAGCTAATCCAAAGTAAGCACGTGAATCATCACAATTTTCTTAAATTTAATTAGGGTTTTTACTTTTTTGTAGAAAGTGAGAAGATGAACCAATGGCTTATATTGCGCTTTGCCAATTTTTTTGTATAGTTAGCTCACTAGGAGGTGTAGGGGGTAGGGGACCCTTGTTGGTGTGTGTGGGTGTGGAGCCTCTAGAAAAAAATTGGAAGAAAGCAAGGTGATTAAAATGATCCATGCAAAAATTTGAGCATTTCCACAACTTTGCTTGAGAATTGAAGCCATTCATGAGGTTTCCTAGTTCAACTAGGAAACCTAGGAAGCCAGGCCACTCAAGCCTTGAAGTCAAGCAATGAAGCTACTTAAGCCCCCAAGGAATGAGCCATCAAGCTAAGGAGGAGTGCCACATGGAACCACATGTTTGGAGCATCAATTCAAGCAACTTTCCTAAATTAAAAGTGTGATTTTTAAAGGATTTTGATAGATTAATGTAAAAGGTAAGATGATCATGCATTAAGGGACCCATTAAGAGAGAGTAATCCACTTTCCTAACCCATTTTGTATCCCTAATCTACCATTCATCTTAGGTTTCCATGTTTTAAGTCAAGGAGTGAGCCATCATCCTAGAGGAGGACACCCCCTGCTTATTTGGCAAAATTCAAGTGGTTTCCTAATTAGGAAACCCCTAAATCTAAATCCATTCAAATTGTATGAAACCCTAGGTTTTTCCTCCATCCCTTCTTATTATTGTTCTTCTTTTTCCCACATTTTCCACAACCAATCACTATCTAAATTAGGAGGGTGGAGACCCATACCATCCAAGGAAAAACATGCCTCCCACCTAACTTTCCTCCTTCAAACTCCACCTCAGACCTAGATCTAGATATCCACCTCTTTCTTAGATTAAACATTCATCAAATTTGAAGCTACAACAACTATATATAGCCCCATGGTTCCAACATTTTTTTTTTTTTTTTCCAAGTAAAAGTTGTGTGAGACAACATTGAAATCAACCTCTCCTTTGGGGCTTTGTTGCTACTGGACTTTGGGATTTATTTAATGCTTTTCTCCTTTGGACTTCTAGTTATTGTCTAGGTTGTTTGCTCTCCAATATAGGTTAATAGTTTGCTTGCTTGAGTTTAGTTTTCATTGCTTTAGTCTCACTTGTTTTTCTTTCTAATTTTGTACCTTCTTTCCTTCTAACTTTCCCTTTCGTCAATACCTCAATTTCACTTATTTTCCTTTTCTATTAGCTCAGGATTTAAGTTAACTCTTCTTTGGTAGTGATAGCTAAGAGAAGAGCTAGCTCAGAACCTTGATTTCCCCTCTTGAAATTCATATTTTTTTCCCTTTCGGTAGCCCTTAGTTTTAGGTCAATTTCCTACTTTATTTAACCCACCGACCCTTCTTTTCTCTTGAATTCCTTTCTAGGTTTTCATTGGACATCATCTTACTGTAGTTTATTAGCATTAGATTGCTTTGTTTGAGTTGTTTAGATAGGATTTTATGCTTAGGAATTGGATGCAATTTCCAACAATAGAACATGTATTATGTGTCTAGATTTGGGTGTAATTTGGAGATGATTCAATAAAGTTCTATGAAGTTTCTTATTATGGAATGTTTCTTTCATCAAAATACTGTAGATCTGGATTTTTTTCTTGCTTAAAAGTTATGGTTTCAATTGCTTCCTTATCTAGAAATGTTTAAAGTTCTTAAGTAGATGAAATCTAGAGTTTTTCTCCCTTTAACTTTGTGCTTTGTTTCCAGCTATCAAAACACCTTATTTGACTAAATCCTTAAAAACACATTTACCTTTTAGGTTGTTTATTAACTTCATAGCTTAGGTTGCATATTTTTTTGCATTTAGATAATCTGGTCACTTTTGCGCCCATGAATATGCGCACAATCCATGGATCATGTGCATGGTACATAGGGTGATTCACCCTTGATTCTTGCTTCATTCCCTTGCTTAATTTTGTTTTAGTAGGAGTTAATTCACTATTTGCATTTTAGTTTAGGTTAGAAAGTTTCCTTTTTGATTTTTTCATCGTTCCACCTTTAGGAAGTTTTAGTATTTAGAAAGTGTTAAAATTAGAAAGTCTCTTTAGTTGTAGTTTCCATTCACATGTTAGTTTAGTGTTAAGAAGTTTTCTAATTTGGTTTTAGAAAGTTTCTAATTTTAATTTTGAAATGTAATAGAAAAGGAAAGTTTCCTTTTTAGTAGTTTCCTTAAGTTAGTTGCTTAGTTTAATTTATGCGTTTTTACATTAGTTTTCCTTATATGAATGCATGTTAGTAAGATAGTTTCTAATTTCATAGTTTAGTTTAGTAAGTTTCCTTACTTTTAGTTTCTAATTCTATGCATGTTTCCATCTCATGTTACTTTAAATTCCTAGTTTGATCACAAATCTTTCTCTTCCATTGAAGTTAATTGATCTAAATAAAATCCAATCCATTGCAAATATATGAGATTCCATGTGGGATTGATAGTGTGGTTTTAAAATTACTCGCAGGTGCATGAATCAATGTAGTATTTTCATGCAAGCGAGGTCGATCCCACAAGGAATCTCACAAATTTGAAGTGGATTGGATCTTATTCAAATTATTTAGATTTAATCAAAAGAGAATGTCTTGGATTGAACTATGAGATTAAAGTACTCAAATTAGAAACATGTATGGAATTAGAAACTAAAACTAGAAAGGAAACTTGCCTAAATTAAAACTAAACAATGAAAATGAAAACTTACCTAACTAACATGCACTTAACTAAAGGAAAATATAGCACTTTAGAAATATTCAAACTAAGCAATGAAACTTAAGGAAACTACTAAATTAGAAACTTTCCTAAATTAAAACCTACCTAACCCAAAACCTACTAAAAAGGAAACTTTCTAATATACAAAAGGAAAGTTTTTAAACCTAAGACAATATGCAAACAACTAACTAAAAATTTCTAAAACAAGGTCATGCAACTAACTTATCCAAAAATCAAATAAACAAGTGGTCTAGTACCATGTGCATGGTCCATTGATTGTGTGCATTGTTCCATGGCCCAAAAGAAAACTATTTTTCATGATTTAATAGTAAACTAACATGCAAACTAACTATAGAATGTAATAAACAACAAGAAAATCTAAATGGGTACAAAATGATACAAGAAAAAACAATATTTAGATGGCTAGAATTAAAGAACAAAGTTAAGGAAAAAATGATTTTTAAATTTTAGTACTTAAGAACATTAAACAAATCTCACATTAAAAATATATTCAAACAGCAACTTCTATGAAAGGAATCAACCCAGATCTAATTAATCCATAACAATAATTCCCAAAGAATTTTATTGCATCATGTCCAAAATACACTAAATGGTTAAACACATAAAGTTATCTACAACATATGTTAAGTGTGCACTATTCTTGCTTGCAAAAGTGATACTAAACAACAACAAAACTTCAATATAAAGCTCCTAAACTAAATTTGAATGACATGCAAATAAAACACGAAGGAATTTAAGAGAAACAAAGGTTAAGTGGGTGAACTAACTAAGGAAAAACTACCCAAAGCTAAAGTACAAAACAAGGGAAAAAAAACATGTAGAACTAAGTGGAAACTTAAGGCTCTAAGCTATCTCCACTCTTGGCTGTCACTGCCCTATGGAAGTTAACTTAGATTTTGAAGGAATAAACATATAAAATAGATATTTGGAAGCAAGCGAGAATGCGAAAAAGGGTAAAAATAGGCATGGAATTCAAAGAAGTAAAAACAACATGAAACAACTATGAAAGTAAATTACTAACCTAGAATTGGAGAGCAAAAAATCAAGAGAATAATTAAAAAATAAGGAAAGCAACAACAATATTCCAAAAACCAGCAACAACTTAAGCATTAAAGGAAAGTTAGAATTCAAGGTTGTGTCACTCAACCTCTACTTAGAAAATTCGTATGGAGCATTGGGCTATATATAGGTGAGTGGTTTCCTAACTTAGGAAGGGGTGAAAGCACGAGGAAAATTACCCTAGGATTAGGATATTGAATGAGAAAGGTTAGATGAGAGATGAATTAGCAAGATGATGTAAGAAAGAGGAGTGGAAAGATGACATCAAAGAGACATGATGATTGGTTTCTAATTTTTAACAAAGGGGGCGTCTTTTTCATGGAAGGGAAGTGGAGCTTTTTACTTCCATATTTGATGATGTTTGGTGGATGGAAAGTTATGTAAGTGGTAAGGAATGGTGTTTAGGAAAGGTGTATAAAGATCTAGGGATTCAAAATTGTCTGGATTGAAGTATATCTAGGGTTTTCTATTTAGAAAACCCATGATCACCAAATAGGAAAGTAGGGGACATTTTTCTCATAATGATGTGCCTCCCTCCTTTAACTTGTAACCGTAGGAAAAAGAATGAAAAATAGTGGGAGAGGGAGTTGGAAAGTAGGGTTTCTCTCTTGATGGGTCCACCAATGCATAATCATCTTACTTTTTACATAATTATTTCAAACCTTCTAATGGAACCTTAAAAATCCAAATTTAGAAAATGGGTCATTGCTTGAATGACTCCATGTGGAATTTGGCTTAGTTGACTTTTGTGGCTCACTCTCTAGGCTTTAATGGCTTGAATAGCTTGGCTTCAATTCCTTAGCTTGTCACCTTCACTCATGACTTATATGACTAAGGTGGCTTGAATGGCTCTCATGCAAATGTAGTGGAAATGCATGGCCTGCTTCATGGGCCCGTTTTAGTCATCTTTATTTTTTCCAATTTCCTTCTTGCTTGCCCTAAGATAATCTTGAACCTTCATCACACCTTGGATTGATGACTCTTAGGCTTTGGCCTACTTAGGTTTTCTAATTTGACTAGGAAACCTCGTGAATGACCTCAATTCTTATCTCTATCAAACTCGACTATTAGATTACCTTCTCAACACCTATAAAAGAAGAAAATTCCTAATTAAATCCTTGTAAATTATGATCATTCACATACTTACTCTAGATTAGCCTCTGAATCTATAAAATATCACATTTTTTTAATCATTAAGTTAGAAATGCATGTGGTATAAATTTTGGGAAAATTCCCTAATTTAGCACTAAGTTATAACATATTGTCTACCAATTAGGTTCTTTTTATACAAAATTAAACACTTACCGCACCCCTCAACCAGCATTTTTCTAGTCCAAAGCAAACTTTACAAAAATCAAGAAAACAAAATGGTCGTCGTTTTGTTTAGCACATGCAATAAGCCCTTAAACCCATTGGTTATCCCTAGTGGATGAGTTATGTCTTGTGAGGGTTTGTAATGAATATACCCACAAAATTTCATAAGCTTAAATCCCCAATTTTATCACAAAGATCCTCATTCATTAGCACCCTACTAGTTTTTCACAACTTAATAAAGAGGACTGACAATTCTATAAATTATATAAACATTAAAGACATCTTATTCTAGTTATTTCTTAGGGTGCATATGTTTGTATAACCACATAAGTCATAATTTCTAATTAGATATGCTCAAATTTCTTTAGAAATATGTTTTGACCTCAAATCCTCTCAAGTATACTCTCAAAAATGAAGCTCTCAAATAACAGGTTGAAAATATTTCTCTCATTATGTGATTGCATCCAATAAGCCAATGGTTCACACAACTTTTTAATGCTAAAGAGACAAATAAAAGTGATCCTTAAGAGTGGATGTTATTACTAAGAATAGTAGGCTCTTTTACCTTGATTCCTTTTTTTTATATCATCTTTACATAGATCTTTGACTAGGACAAAATGTAGGCATGGGACAGGTTCAGAAAAAAAAAAAAGGTATAAGGATTTTAAAGGTCCAAAATTGAGTAGAGGTCTTCTTTTTTATTGTTGGAAATTGATCCTAGACTATATTGAAGTGAATTTCCTTTGTATTCTTCTCTTTTCTTTTTCCTTTGACTACTTTGAAAGAAAGACTTCTAATGTTTCTCATCAGTTCTTTAACTTTTTACCCTTTTCGAAAATTTTCTACTATACTCATTTTGAAAATGAGCAACTTTTTTTTTTATTTTCCAGATTATCTTGGGTTAAGGTAATTGGGGTTAAGGAAGAAAAAACTTAATAATATGCTCAAGGGGCTAACTAGTGGTATAATGTATCGGGTAGGTTTTGTGCCTCTAGGCTAGCATAAGGATGGCCTATATCATTTCTCAAGTTTGCTAAAGCCTATCAAATTCAATATACTTTCCAAAAAGAAAGTTATTACTCCTATTTATTGTTGGTATCTAACCAAAACAAGGATAATGTGATCACACTAAAATATGTATGCTGAAGAAACTGTGGAATTACTTATAACTCTCTTGAAAGAAGATAGACTCTAAGGCTCACTGGGTTATAAGTCTCCACTAATATTCTTTAATGTCTCTAAGTCATACTTTTCTATTAGTCTTTGACTATGTGTTGTGTGTAAATATTTTTTAAGAAGTAAAATTCTTCAATAGATGAGTAATATACAAAACTAGCCATACATTCTTTCATTAAGTGGCAAAAATAGTAGAACTACTAAGTTTTGAAAATCCAGTTCTCATCACAGTAAGAGAACTCTACCTTAAAAACTTCTTCTTCTTCTTC
This sequence comes from Warburgia ugandensis, assembly GCA_035236585.1. Lineage (NCBI taxonomy): Eukaryota > Viridiplantae > Streptophyta > Magnoliopsida > Canellales > Canellaceae > Warburgia > Warburgia ugandensis. The sequence continues at coordinate 38,953,583 of CP141136.1, forward strand.
TTCTTCTCTCTCTCTCTCTCTCTCTCTCTCTCTCTCTCTCTCTCTCTCTCTCTCTCTCTCTCTCTCTCTCTCTCTCTCTCTCTCTCTCTCTCTCTTTTCAAAACATTCAATAAAACTCAAAAAAATTCAAAACCTCTATGTATCTACACCCCCAAGACCTTATGTGAATATGAAAAGATGCAGAAGACTGTTTGTTGAAAAACGATTGGGTTGCCTCCTAGGTAGTGGTGTTAAGTTTTACATCTTTAGCCAAACATAATGATGAGAACAAGGATAATGATCCGTAAGGGTTCCTAAAAGATTCTATGGTTTATCATGATAATGTGGTGTCTCTAAAAGCATCCCTTCAATTTCTAGGAAAGGAAATTCTAGGAAAGGTTTTAACTTTTGACCATTTACTTTTGGATCTTGATGGCCCCATGAGGATATATTGTGCATACTATGTATGGTCCCATCCATCTAGATCTAAGTTTGCTTGGGAATAAATGCAATCATGAGTTGTACAATATGACCTTTTGTCCAAGGGAGAATTTGTCTATCATGGCTAACCTTCATTCAGTCTTTGTATAGTCGTGCAAAGTCATATGCCTCTTTCCTTTATTCCTCCAACTCATTGAGTTGGAGTTTTCAGTGGGTCCCTACAGCATCTAAGTTATAATTGAGCTACTTAATAACCCAATATGTCTTGTATTCTGGCTCTACTAGTAAGTCATAGACCTTTCCATAGACCAGGTGGTAAGGTTACACTCCTATTGGAGTTTTATAAGTTGCACGATAGGCCCACAAAGCATCATTAAGTTGCATAAACCAGTCTTTCCTACTTTGATTAACTGTCTTCTCTAGGATATGCTTGATCTCCCTATTGGATACCTCTACTTGGCCACTAGTCTTAGGGTGGTATGTGATGGCTATCCTACGATTGACACCATGCTTTTTCATTAAATTTTCAAACACTTTATTACAAAAGTGTTTTCTCCCATCACTAATTATAGAAAATAGAGTACCAAACAATGCAAAAATATTTTCCTTTAAGAATCGTACCACTACCTTGTGGTCATTGGTTTTGCATGGCACAACCTCTACCCACTTGGACACATAGTCCACTCCCACTAGGATGTAAAGATTTCCAAAAGAATTAGGAAAGGGTCCAGGAAATCTATGCCCCAAACATCGAATGGTTCTATAATAAGGATTGGATTTAGGGCATCACGTGTCTCATTCCAAGACTTCCTAACCTCTGACACTTCACACATGTTGTGCAGTAAGCATGTGCATCATTAAATATGATGGGCCAATAAAAACCACACTACAAAATTTTTCTAATTGTCTTTCTTGAGCAAAATGGCCCCCACATGCATGATCATGATAAAAGGAGATGCTCTAATTATGCTCACTATCTAATGCATCTCCTTATCACCTAATTGGAATAGTACTTGAATAAGTAAGGGTCGTCCCAAGTAAAGTATCTAACCTCAATCAAAAATCTTTTCTTATCTAGTTTGGTCCAATGATTTGGCATTTGTACTGTAACAAAACAATTCAAAATATCAACATACCAAGGTAACAAGGAAATGTGCAATAACTGTTTGACCAGAAAGGATTCAGTTATAGGCACATTATCGCTAGTGTGCTCCACCACCAATCGAGTTAAGTGGTTTGCTACGACATTTTCAGAACCTTTCTTGTCCCGAATTCTAAGTCAAATTCTTGTAGCAAAAGTATCCAACAGATCAATTTAGGTTTGGCATTCTTTATAGAAAGGAAGTATTTTTAAGCTACATGATCTGAGTAGAATATAACTTTAGACCCTAACAAGTAAGATCTAAACTTATCCAGAGCAAACATTGTAGCTAACAACTCTTTCTTAGTGGTCAAATAGTTGAGTTGCATGCCATTTAGTCTTTAACTAGCATAGTATATCACATGGGGTAGTTTATTGATGCACTACCCCAAAATAGCTCCAATTGCATAATCCATCGCATCACACATAATCTGTAAAGGTGCATTCCAATCAAGTGCTAGAATAATGGGTGTAGAGGTCAACTCAACCTTGAGTCACTCAAATGCTTTCTTATAGTTCTCATCAAAGTTAAAGGTAGCCTCCTTTATTAGTAAATTACAGAGGGCTTTGGCAATTTTGTTGAAGTCTTTAATGAATCTTGTGTAGAAGATAGCATGTCCTAAAAAAGAGCATATTTCTTTACCATCCATGGTGGAGGAAGGTTGGCTATAAAATCCACTTTAGCCTTATCAACTTCTATCCCATTGTGTGACACTATATGGCCTAAAACTATCCCACTTTGTACCATAAAATGGCACTTTTTCTAGTTTATTACTATATTCTTTTCCTGACACTATGACGACCTAGGTTTTTGAAACACATTTTGTAATACATTTTTCAAAGCCAGGGTGTCCCCTTAGTATTTTATTTTATTTTATTTTGCAAAACAAAACAACGAAAATTCTTTAATTTTAAAACTTGTTTTGAAAACCAAAGTCACCACTTCATACATAACATAAAGTAAAATTTTTGTACAAAATAAAATTCCATTAAAGGAATAAAATTCCATTGAAGGAATATAATTTTATTAAACTTCCAGAATCCATCAAGTGGTTCACAATACATCCCACATCATACAATACCTGTCCAAATTACATAACCCAAAATTTGCAAACCTCACCATACATTAAAAACTCTCAATACAATACAATTCCCTCAAATAAAATACATGTCTTCAAGGGACCGTCAGATCTCCCATGGCTAGATTTCTTCTGCCCATGACTTTCAAGGGACCAAATCTCATCTCCTGGGGTTTTGGGGTCCTAGAAAATCATCCAATGGCTCAGAATATTCATCTGAGCTGTCAGTGATGAGATCTCCACCACCCAAGCCTGCTCCATCATCTCCGACAGATCCATGGTTGGGGAGTCATCTTGGTGGCCGAAAAATAATGATCTAACAACCAAAAATGAAAGAGGGGTGCAAGTGCGCCTACCTATGCCAATCTAAGGGGGAGGAGTTCACTGGAGAAGGACAAAACCTACTGGAGAAGATGGAGAAAACCTAGATGCCTGCAAACATATACAGAGAGAAATTTCTCCGTTTTCGTTACCGGAGAAGGTGGATAAGCTTGGAAATTTTAAAGTACACCTGATGATGAAGACCTCCAATGGTGTAAGATCTCCATTATCAGCTAGATGGGCCAGAATATTGTGAAGAAACTGCTGGAGGCAGTAAACATTATTGGGTTGAACTTCGTTTCAATTTTTTAGGAGATCCAACCGTTGGATCATCGCGAAATCTAGGGGTATTATAGATTTTTTCATTAAGACCAGATCCAAAAGTGAAGATCTGGTTCGGATCAGTGAAATTGGATGCCTAATTAGATTAGGGTTTCCTGGGAGGAAAGCCCATTTCATCGGGGACGACGTAGACATGGGATTGTCTGCCTAAGAAAAATATGAAAGAGAGAAAAAAAGGAATTTGGGAAAGATGGGGGACATTTCTAGAGCTAGGATTTGTAGGAATTCTAGGGAACCTCGTGAAAAACATTAGGGGAATTTTTTGGGATTTTTATGAGCTATTTATAGAGGTGCTTGAATTTTCCATGATTACTTGAAATAATTACTTTGATTTCTTTTGATTATTTAAATGTCTTAGGATTCCCACTACCACCTCCTTCTCCACTAGCAAGTGGTAGTGGTTTGACTAATGATGGGTCATTTTCTAGACGTTGGATCCCTTTGTGGGTCCCTTGTGGGCCCCATGAATATGTGAAAAGACCAAATTGCCCTTTTACGGAGAAAAATTAGTTTTATTCTCCCAGGTTCAGAATTGAGCGTACTTAGTGGCGTTGGATTCGTATTTCTGAATACATTCCATATTTTGATGTCTCAGGTCTTGGTTATTTGTAAAATTATCAATTTGTCCTTTTATTCATAAAAATAAAGAAAAATACGGATTTTTCATCTGTATTCTGAAATTGTCATGCTTATAGTCATTTTAAAGGGATTGTTGAATATGTTTTCAATTATATATGTCTCATACCATGATTACACTTATATGAAAAGTTCATTTTTCATAACCCTAATATTCCAACCTAATTTTCATTGAAATTCTCAATTTCATTATTTATTTAATTTCCTTACAAAAAATTAGGGGTGTTACAATCTACCCCCCTTATAAAAATTTCGTCCTCGAAATTTGCATATCAACTCACTTAGGAGTCTTCACAACTCTTTCATAGCCTTACACATGTGGCCTTGCCACTTAAGGAAATCCTCTTTCCTTTCATTCATTTCTCCTACTACCTTCTCCTCAAAAGTATAAATCACATGGTTGATTCCTATTAAAATGCTCACACATGACTAACCTTACTTGTGCATTATTCACTTAAGCTGATTTTTGTTGGACTTTCCAAAAGGATTAATAACTCTTAACTGAGTTATCCTTTGGTTTTAAAACCTTCTACTTGACTAAATTTCTACCAATCATTCCATACTCCACCAGTTTCCATTCTATCTTCTATTGCTCATCCTCATTCTTTTTCAACATATAAAGTTTTGACATAGTTTTCCTACTATGTATAGTCCTTAGAGTATCTACAATAACATATTGATTGGATTCTATAACTTCAACTATTATTCTTTGTAACAATCTTCCAATATTTGGAAGTAATTATTTCTTTCCTTGTTCTTCCATTATATGGAAGTGATTGCTTCATTTCTACTCTACAATTCATATTTCTTTACTATTTCCTTTTATTGACAAATTTCTTTTCAAAATCTGTCATTGAAGAATGGTAACCTTGTAATGATTCTTTCCTCATTCTCATCCCATCCATTGTTTTTGTAACACCCTTTATGTGCCATTTTATTCATAATACTTGACTTTCTACATTTTTCCTTCTAAGATAGTGTCATTTAAATCTGCATATATATTCCTGATCCTCTTTTGTTATCTTTTTCTCATATTCAGAACAATATTCTGAGCATTCTTACAATCTATGATAATATTTATCTATTTTCCTTTCATATATATATATATATATATTTATGTGTCATAAGCTTCAAAATCTCTAGATTATGCATTTCCTCATGCTTCTTTCAAGCATACCTCATAACCTTTATCATATCATACTAACCCTTTATTTGCAATATTTCTTGATAATTCCAATTAAAAGAGTCCATATTTACTTTGTAATCATCCCTTCTCAAGTCTTTACAAACTCCATAATTTATCATATATTCTTCAATTCTCAACAATCTATTATCAACTCATTTCGTATTTATGTAACCAATGGCAAGATTAAAAGAACGTCCTTATGTTATAAAATCAATAAAAGATATATTTCTCTAATTGTCATTGTCATTTCATATTTTGATCTCATATTCCACCTTTGTTGGGGTCAAATTCCATGCTATCCTTAAAATTTATATAACCCTAAACTTTTCTTTCTTCAATCAACATGTAACAAGATAATTGACATGTTTTGTAAGCGTCTAACATATATTCCATAAATTCTCTTGATTTCCTTAAATCCATTTCCATATATCATTATCACTTCATCTAATATATTTCATTCTCCTCAAATTTATGAACATCATTTATCCAACTCATAGAACTTAAAATTTGTTTTGATTCTATACTTTGATGTTGCATTTCCAATTCCCAATTAATAATAATAAATTTGAAAATGCTCATCCTTATAGAGAAAAAGGATACTTAATTTCCTCAACATCATTTATGTTTAATGCATCCTTACATTGATTCTTCCTTTTTCTTTTCCTAAAGGCAATTTGTTACTTTAGTAATGTAAATTGCTATAATCACTCCATATCCTTAAAATTTGTTCTTTCAACTCATTCAAATAATTTGATGTTCTTTTCCTCAACTATTGTAGATATTTTCTCATTCAATCTCATGTAAGATTCAAAATCTTCAAACTATCTTAAAATTTCTAACCACTTATTTATCCAACAATTTGGATTCATAACTCATTCACAATCATCTTTAAACTTAAATTTAACAACCAATACTTGTTTTCATTTCTCATGTTTTATTTCACCTTTCCTCCAAAATATATTTCCCCTTACTATATTTCTTAAATCTTTCAATATCACCACTCTATCATGCAAGTGGAATTAATATCTCTATTTATATACAACCAATACTTGTTTTCATTTCTCATGTTTTATTTCACCTTTCCTCCAAAATATATTTCCCCTTACTATATTTCTTAAATCTTTCAATATCACCACTCTATCATGCAAGTGGAATTAATATCTCTATTTATATATAGCTTTTCATTTGCCCTTATCAATAAGATGTACTCCTCCATATAATAATCAATAACCATTTTTTCCCAATTCATCATATCAATATTTCTCTTTTATTTTCCACAATTGTTTCACTATCTATGCATATGTACTTCTCTTAACTATAGTCCCAAAATTATTTTCAATAGCACCAAAGTTATCATATCAATATCCCTCTAATCCTTGAAAATTCTTTAGTACTAATTTTCATAATTGATTTATCATACCAATATAATTTCTAACTTGGTGATTTCATAATTGTTATGCCATATATAGGGCTATAATTTCCTTTGCTAACCATATATCCTCATGGTCCAATTTTGGGGTTATTTTTTCCCTTTCAACATATCTAACTCTCTTCTTCCTTTTCATTTTATTCTAATTTCAAAGATCATCTCTTTATTAAACCCTTTGCCTTTACTAATTTTGGAGAGAAAATACTTGCTTAACTCCTTAGTCATATTTATTTCAAACTATTCTCATTTACAAATTTTGAAATTTCTCACCTATCTCCTTAAATTTCTTTCAAGCCATATCCTCACTATTTTGATGATTACTTCCTTTTGACTAATTTCCATAATACTATATATGTAGCAATTATAACTCTTATTTATATATTTATTATAAATTTTGATTTTTATAATAACTATAAAGTTTCCTCTTTAGCCCCTATTTCTCATAAATCTCTATTTCACCTTTTCTATAAGGTTGGAGTTTTTCCATCATATTTTCCAATTTATCACTTCTTTCTCTTTATCTCTATTCCTTCACTTAGTAATGGTTATATACATACTTCACTTAATAATGGTTATATACATAGAAGTATTAGTGTACTTTGTTTATACAAATGTATGTTTACTCAGGAATTTAGGTTAGACCTGAACATCATACCTTACATCTATTGTAATGTTTTCCTTATTGATTTCTATATCTTACTATTTCCTCTATTGGAATTCTTATTTGCTTAGTATTTCTAGTCCTTTCACTAAGTAATACCTACTTATACTATACTATTCCTTCATTACACTAACTCTCAACTAATGAGTTTAACTCTTTCCATACTCATCCTTCACTAATGAGTTAACTCTTTCTTCATGAATGAGTCGATTCTTTCCTTACTCCTCAACAAATGAGGCTAATCTTCCTATACTCATCCTTCAGTAATGAGTCAACTCCTTTTATACCTATTCTTAACTAATGAGTTGATTCCATAACTCATTCTCACCAAATAATTTCAAATTTCTTATCCACTCACTATTTCTCATCCTCAATTACATTGTCATCTTCATATTGGACATAAAGGTACTATACTGTGACTGGATGAGTCGCTCTGATACCAACTGTGACGACCTGGGTTTTTGAAACACATTTTGTAATACATTTTTCAAAGGCAGTCCCCTTCGTAAATTTTTATTTATTTTTTTTGCAAAACAAAACAGCAAAAATTCTTTTCTTTTAAAACTTGTTTTGAAAACCTAAGTCACCACTTCATACATAACATAAGTACAATTTTTGTACAAAATAAAATTCCATTGAAGGAATATAAGTTTATTAAACTTCCAGAATCCTTCAAGTGGTTCACAATACAATCCTGCATCATACAATACCTATCCAAATTACATAATCCAAAATTTCCAAACCTCACCATACATTAAAAACTCTCAATACAATACAATTCCCTCAAATAAAATACATGTCTTCAAGAGGATGTATCTTGATTGATTATTCATCAACATCTTCTTAAGTCTTCTACAGTCTTAAGCTTCTAACCCTCCTTCTCTGTATCTGAAGTATTGTAACACAGAAACATTTACAACACCTCAACAAGCTATGCTTGGTAGGGGATACAAAAACATACTACTTCATCAATATAAGAATGCATACCTCAGTCCTTATTTCATCATGGTTATCCATTCATGAGTATTCCCCACATAGAGTATATACATTATTTATGTAGTACGTGACAAATTAGTTAATATAGTGAAGATTGCTCAAAGCTTGTTCCTTCCCCTGGCTATACTTCCACTTAGGAAATCAGTATCTAGCCAATCTTCATACAGGGATTTCCAAGAACTTGTGTATTGGCATCTCATCATGCCATGGCATTACACTATGCCTATCATATGTGCATCATAATACAAAATAAATTAGGACTACTATGCGTCAGTCTCAATCTGTATAGCACACCCGGATGACTACAATCCTCCACTGATACCAACTGTGGAATATCAACTCCATGTCCTCATGGGGTAGACCATGGCTATCACAGTGGGGCCTTCCCATTATTGCCCGACCCAAAATATAACCTCTCTTTGGGCATGGTATCCATCATATAAGTTTCAGGAAGCAGGCGGCCAAACCCTCATAACTTCCCTAGCATAGCATCTCCAGTCTCTATCTCTGTGTAAAACAAAATCACAAGCCTCCATACTTGTATGGAAAATACATTGTACATATTAGACGAAGTGTCTGTTTAACTAAGGCTAGGATATTTTACATACCCTATTCTTAGGGTTTCCTTAGTCTCCATATCTCACTACTTTCACCTCATTAGACTTGATCATCAAATTGGATCAATTGGATTAGATTATGAGGTTGGATCACTCAGTTTGATCATTTGGTTAGATCACTTAGTTGGATCACATGTGTTGGATCATATGTTTTTGGATCACTTGTTTGGATCATGTATTTTGGATCATGACTATGCTAAGGTACTAAGCATAATTATATCATGAAGGTCTATAATTACAGACTAAGATCATGTATGTATATACATGAATCCTTAATACATTCCTATACATCCACCAACCTCAAAGTAGTATCTTGATTCATACTTTTCAAGTGTATTCTTCCACAATGTCCATCATGGTCTGAATTCATCTAGCTGTCAAACCATATGTATAAGGTTATTTCTTTATTCAAGTATGTATTCCTATAAGGAATACCCTACTCTTTCCTTGAATCATGTTTGATCAAGGGTTTGGATTCTCTATCTATGTTCTACTACATACCCATACATAATTTCTACATATACATACATAATACAATACTACATTAGAGTTCTTATTGTTTTTGATCATTCAAGATCCTATGGATCTTGTTTGATCATCCTTATCTTGATTACAATTTTTATTAGGATTAGATGATTTACTACATTTTGTGCTTTATTATTAGTACTCAACCAATTAATGTTTTATTGGTTGAGGGTAGCTTATTTCATCCTAAGTCTAGAAGCTCCTCTTATGTCAAATTGGCTAAGGCTTACTAGTTGAATGGTTGAACACAAAATGGTTACTTCAATCCTCATGTAAGGAGGCATTTAGATCTCACAAACATCAACAGAAGGTGGGGGAAGAGAGAGGCTCTATTAGAGAACCCCCTTAACCATTATGTCCATCATCCACGAGAATGACCCTAGCTCAACCTTTCATAAGGTTCCTATGAGCATTTAATCCTAAGCACTCTTTCTAATTGATTTTAATTAAATCCATGAACTAAAATGTCAATAATGGATTTTTATTATGCTCCTACTAACTATGGTCCTTACTATCATTAAGTCATTGTCATACATTCCATGTAAATGTCCTTCCATTCTAATTTCATTTAATTACAATTTCAATGAAATTTCCATTACTTAAGCATTAAAGCATAAACATAAAGCACAAAAAGCATAAATAAATAATTCTATAATTAACTCTACTAAGCAAGGAAAATTAATGCAAATCTAACAAGCCATAAACACTTATCATGATCCAACGGTCTCAATTGATCCTTATTCATTTTTCCTTTTTTTACGGTTTAGATCTTGATCCTTCATTTCATTTTAGATCCAACATTTATTATTGATATAACTTCATTGTTAAATCATTGGTGTATCCCATCCCTTGATTTGATCTTCCTTGATCTACCCGAACAAGGAGATCTTAAGTTACTTTATCCCATTTAAGAGCATAGATCTTGATCTAGCCCAAATCCTCATCATCCATTCCATAAATTCATATATATTTTAACTTATTATATTCATCAAAACTCATTTATGCTGTAAAATTATCCTTAATCAACTTGATCAAGGAGATTTCCCTTGATTTTTATAGATTTTATGACTTTTAAGGCTAGATCTATCAAGATATGCCTATTAAATTACATATAACCCACTTATTTATCTTATTAAGTTATTATATCATCATCCAATCAATTTTTATTGATCTGATCATCCTAGATCTTGTAGATCAAGGATGTTAGTATACTTATCCACTTAATTATAAAAAATTTAATGAATTAAAATCAAAATTTTATTGGTTTAGTACATTATAATTATCACAAAAAATCCATCAAAACATTTGGATCTCAATTTGGATTTCAATTGAGATCAGAATTGAGGTTTAGAACTTTCAGCCCGTTTTAAGGGCTGAATTTCACTCTTACTGCTGCTCTTTATTTGATTAATCTATAGACACCAAATTTATACTATGATCATGTTTCTTAAGGTTTTAGGACTTTCTGAACACATTCACCGTTCAGATTTTCAATTTGGGGTCATCTGGGCCATGATCCAAGATTAATGGCACGGATTCTACTAAATAGAACATGTAAATACAATTTAAAACCATATACAACAAGTTCAGTGGATTATAGAAGATGCAAGGAATACATATTGTGTTTCAGATCTAAAATCAGAGCTATATCAAGCTTTGAATTACAGATTTATGTCTTCAGTTCAAACTGGACAGCGTAGATCAGATCTGGGTTACAGGTGTGGGAGGTCCAGTGGCCCGCGCCCTTTACCGTTTGTAGCAGGTCATCGGACGGAGGTGACTGGCTATGGGCGAGACGTCTAGATCTGGACTGTCAAATCTCCCATGGCTAGGTTTCTTCCATCCATGACTTTCAAGGGACCAGATCTCATCTCCTGGGGTTTTGGGGTCCCAGAAAATCATCCAATGGCTCAAAAGATTCATCTGAGCTGTCAGTGATGAGATCTCCACCACCCAAGCCTGCTCCATCATCTCTGAAGGATCCATGGTTGGGGAGTCCTCTTGGAGGGCAGAAAACAATGATCTAACAGCCAGAAATGAAAGAGGGGTGCAAGTGCACCTACCTGTGCCAATTTGAGGGGGAGGAGTTCACCGGAGAAGGAGAAAACCTACTAGAGAAGATGGAGAAAACCTAGATGCCGAAAAACATATCATCATCATCATCAAGACCTTATCCCAATTAGGGGTCGGCCACATGAATCTTATTCCTCCATTCCACTCTATTAAATACCATGGCTTCATTTAGTCCCAAAGTTTTTAAATCTTTCCTCACCACTTCTATCCACGTTCTTTTGGGCCTTCCCCTTGCCCTTTTAGAACCTTCAACTTGTATTGCCTCACTCCTTCTAACTGGTGCCGTTGTTGGCCTCCTTTGAACATGTCCAAACCATCTAAGTCTAATCTCCCTCATCTTGTTACCTATTGGTGCTATCCCTAAATTTCTTCTAATATTTTCATTTCTAATTCTATCCTTTCTTGTCTTACCACTCATCCATCTCAACATCCTCATTCGCAACACTCAGCCTATGAGTATGATGTTCCTTAACCGCCCAACACTCTGATCCATAGAGCATGGCCGGCCTTATAGCCATCCTATAGAATTTTCCCTTTAGTTTGAGTGGCACCCGCCGATCACATAAAACCCCCGATGCACATCTCCATTTGTTCCAACCCGCTTGGATTCTCCGGGGTAACCTCCCTCTCAATCTCTCCACTCTCATGGATCAATGATCCTAAGTATCGGGAAGTGGTCTCTCATGGTGACCTCTTGGTTATCAATCTTGACTGGTGCTCCACTCCTACTCTCCTTGCTAAAATTACATTCCATATATTCTGTCTTAGTTCGGCTAATTTTAAATCCTTTCGATTCTACTGCTTCTCTCCATAGCTCTAGCTTTATGTTGACACCCTCCCTTGTCTCATCAAGTAGGACTATATCGTCCGCAAATAGCATGCACCAGGGAATCTCCTCATGGAGATGTTTTGTTAACTCATCCATAACTAATGTGAAAAGGTATGGACTTAATGCCGATCCTTGGTGCAATCCGACAATGACAGGAAAATCACTACCACGCCACTAGTGGTCTTAACATTTGTTATCGCTCCTCATACATATCTTTAATTATGTCTATATACCCCTGAGAAACCCCTTTAACACCTAACACCCTCCATATTAACTCATTATGGACTCTATCATAAGCCTTCTCTAAGTCAATAAAGACCATGTGTAGGTCTTTTTCTCCTCTCCCTATATTTCTCTACTAATTGTCTTAGTAAGAAAATAGCTTCCATGGTAGACCTCCCGTGCATGAAACCAAACTGATTCTCCGATACACTTGTTTCATGTCGTAGCCTCTTCTCAATGACTCTTTCAAAAGTTTCATGGTGTGGCTCATAAGTTTGATCCCTCGATAATTAGTGTAGCTCAATGTCTCCTTTATTCTTATAGATTGGTACAATAGAGCTTTTCCTCCACTCATCGGGCATTTTCTTTGATTTTATAATCTTGTTAAACAACTTGGTCAACCAAACTACCCCAATATCTCCCATATGCTTCCAAACCTCTATTGGTATACCATCGGGCCCCATGGCCTTTCCCCGATTTCATCTTTCTCAAGGCCTCTTTTACTTCAAGCATTTTAATCCTACGTTCATATCTATAATATCCAAGGTTATTTAGATTTATAGTATTTTCAATTCCTCTATTCTCGTGGCCATTGTCATTTAGCAATTTTTGGAAGTAGATTTCCCACCTTTGTTTGATCTCGGCGCCTTTGACTAATACCCTTTGATCATCGCTTCTAATGCACCTAACATGCTCTAAGTCCTTACTCTTCGTTTCTCTTACCTTTGCAAGTTTAAACACATCTTTCTCACCTTCTCTTGTTCCTAGTCTATTATAGAGCTCATCATATGCTTTAAGTTTAAATTTCACTTACTATTCTCTTAGCAACGTTTTTAGCATTCTTATATTGTTCATAGTTTTCATTATTTCTAATCTTCTGCCATGCTTTAAAATGCATTCGTTTTTCTTTAATAGCTTTTTGCACTGCTTTCATTCCACCACCATGTTTCCTTTGTTAATAGCCTTTTACCTTTAGATACTCCTAAGACATCTTTTGCCACTTTCTTAATGGACCTACCATATTAGTCCACATGGTATTTACTGCTTTCATAATTCCAATTTCCTTCTACCATCAACTTATTTTTGAATGAGGTTATTTTCTCTCCTTTAAGTTCCACCACTTAGTTTTTGGATGTGTATTAGTTCAGTTCTTTTACTCCATCTTTGATATGAATATCCATAACCATTAACCTATGTTGTGAGGTTAAACTCTCACCTGCATCACCTTACAATCCTTACATATAGATCGTTCTCATTATTCCTAAGTAGAAAAAAGTCTATTTGGCTTTTATGAAGTCCACTTTTAAAGGTTATTAAGTGTTCATCCCTCTTCTTAAAGAGTGTATTTGCAATGGATAGATTATATGACAAAGCAAAATCGAGGATATTCTGCCCATCTCGTTTCGTTCACCTATACCATACCCTCCGTGTATTCTATCATATCCTTCCTTATCTTTTCCTACATGGCCATTTAAGCCTGCCTCCTATAAATATTCCCTCGGTTGGGAATTTCTTGCATGACTCCCTCCATATCTTCCCAAAACTGTCTCTTAATTATATCTTGTAGTCTCTACTTGTGGTGCATATGCACTTATAATATTTTATAACCGCTCTCCTAGAATCATTTTTATTATTATTATTCTATCACCGATGCTTTTAACGTCCACAACTTTATCCTTTAATTCCTTATCCACTATTATTCCTACGCCATTTCTATTATTTTCCTTTCCTACGTACCATAATTTATACCCATCTATTTCTCTAGCTTTAGCCCCTTTCCACTTGGTTTCTTGGATACAAGCGATGTTGACTCTCCTACGTTTTATCGTGTCTACTAACTCCAAACTCTTACCTGTCAATGTCCCTATATTCCATGTAGCGATGCGAATCTTATGATTTGGAGATTCCCTATTTACTATCGCCTTTCTCGACCTCCATGGTATGAACCCATGTCCACTTTTCACCGCACTGGGTTCTGATGCCGCGCGTCGCTTCCGAGGGGACGCTCTAGCAGCCCTTGCCCATTTTTCACTACACCCGGGATCCGATGTAGCGCGTCGCTTCTGGGAGAACGCCCTAGCAACCAGAGAGAAATTTCTCCTTTTCTGTTACTAGAGAAGGTGGATAAGCTTGGGACTTTTGAAGTACACCCGATGATGAAGACCTTCAACGATGTAAGATCTCCGTTCATCGGCCAGATGGGCCAGAATATTGTGAAGAAACTACATCATAATGGTTCTGATCAGTGAAATTGGATGCCTAATTAGATTAGGGTTTCCTAGGAGGAAACCCCATTTCATCTAGGATGATGCGTCCCGGGATGCGCCCAACGTAGACATGGGATTGTTTGCTCGGGTGTGTTTGGGACACGCCTACAGGGGAAAAATATGAAAGAGAGAAAAAATGGAATTTGGGGAAGATGGTGGATGTTTCTAGAGCTGGGATTTGGAGGAATTCTAGGGGACCTCGTGAGGAACATTAGGGGAATTTTTTGGGTTATTAATGAGCTATTTATAGAGGTGTTTTAAATTTTCCATGATTACATGAAATAATTACTATGATTTCTTTTGATTATTTCAATGTCTTAGGATTCCCACTACCACCTCCTTCTCCACTAGCAAGTGGTAGTGGTTTGACTAATGATGGGTCATTTTCTAGACGTTGGATCCCTTTGTGGGTCCCTTGTGGGCCCCACAAATATGTGAAAAGACCAAATTGCCCTTTTATGGAGAAAAATTAGTTTTATTCTCCCCGGTTCAGAATTGAGCGTACTTAGTGGCGTTGGATTCGTATTTCTGAATGCATTCCAGATTTTGATGTCTCAGGTCTTGGTTATTTGTAAAATTACCAATTTGTCCTTTTATTCATAAAAATGAAGAAAAATACAAATTTTTTATTCGTATTCCAAAATTATCGTGCTGACAGTCATTTTGAAGGGTTCGTTGAATATGTTTTCAATTATACATGTCTCATACCATGATTACACTTATATGAAAAGTTCATTTTTCATTACCCTAATATTCTAGCCTAATTTTCATTGAAATTCTCAATTTCAATATTTATGTAATTTCCTTACAAAGAATTACGAGTGTTACAGACACCTTGCAAGAGCTAACTTTTAGTGGTGTAGGCACTCATCAAAAGATGACTCAAATACTAGGAAATCATCTATTAACACCTTTATAAACCTTTCTACCTATAAGAAAAGATGCTCAACATACCCCTTTGAAATGTAATAGGAGCATTGTAAAGCCCAAAAGGCATACATTAGTATGCAAAGGATCCAAAAGGACAAGTGAAGGTGACCTTCTCCTAATCCTCAAGTGCTTTAGGAATCTGGTTGTAACCAGAATATCCATCTAGAATACAATAATTAATATGTCCTGCCAACCTCTCTAGCATATGGTTGATAAAAGGTAGAGGAAAGTGGTATTTCCTCGTGATTGCATTCAATTTCCAGTTATTAATGTAGACTCTACACCCGGTGGCCGTGCAGGTGGAAACATGTAACTTTTCCAACAGTTACTTTGAGGGGCATATTGAGCACCACAAACTCTATAACCTACTCCTCTTATCTTAGATGATAGGTGAGACTAAATTTGATATTCATAAACTCACTGACCTATTCAAAACAGGAGTGACAGCTATAGAATTAACTAATTCAGTTATCATATGCATTGTTATGGGACTCAATGTCCATAATGCTATTATGAATGGCAAATCGTTTAGCAAATTCAAAGCAGGTAAGTTAGGGTTGACAGAAGGATTTTGAGTCCTTCCTAAAACCCCTTCCACCAGCTCTTAAGCACACCTATTGGCATGGACTGCATGGGATCGAAAGACTTTCACTTTCGTGAATGTGTCCATAACTTTATCATGGATCTAATTTTTTTTAATACACAGCCCAGAGACCTCATTTGGCATTTGCAGCTTCCTTAATTGCACTAGCAGACTTAGGTGAGCAGCAAACCCTTGGTTGAACCAATAGGGGCTTATACACAGCCCAGAGACCTCATTTGGCATTGTGCAGCTTCCTTAATTGCACTAGCACACTTAGGTAAGCAGCAAGCCCTTGGTTGAACCAATAGGGGCTTGGTAGAAGGTACCATTAGACACCCAATCCTAGCAAAAGTGTTCTAATATAGTAAGATAAAGTAGGACGAATTGAATGTCTTTGACATATGTGAAGGCCATTGCCTCTGATAATTCATGTATCCTTGTATGACTACTTTGTCTTTTGGCGTCCACTAATCCAATAATGCAACCTGGGACCAACTTATTTTTCCCATTTTTGACTATCATGAGCCAATATTTCTAGGGTACAATCTGAACTAGCCTGACCAAAGTGCTATCAAAGATAGGGTATATGATGCTAGCATCTAAAAGCTTACCCTAGAGCACTTTTATCTTCCTTAAGAACAGTAAGAAGTTTTCCTTCATGTTCCTTATTTAAATTTGATGCTATTATAACATGTACAGTTCCATCTGGTCCTAGGTAAATATTTGAGATTGTTAGCAAGGTTTTAGGGTCAAAGGAGGTGGTTTCTCTATAGAAGGTATGGGTACAGACTCTGAATGAGGAAGTGGCTCCACATAAAGGCCCCACATTGAGGTATCCATGATTGGCATAGCCTTTAAAAGATTGTTTACCTACTCAATAGACTTCTCTAAATCAAAATCTCCATTAAAATGCATGAGACAAGCCTCTAGTTGGTCAAAGATGGAAGATGGTGGATGAATGTTGTGAATTAAACTCTCAATCAAATTCACATCATAAGAATCATAGAGGTCTAAATGTTGTTGATCACCATTAAAGACATTTAGATTAAATTTCATGTTTCTGAAAGAAAATTTCATTACACCATTCTTGTATTTAATAATGGCATTTGACATTGCCAAGAATGGATGTCCTAGTATGATTGGAATCTGACTACTAGGATCATATACAAGTTGGGTGTCTAGTATAATGAAATCAATTGAGCAATAAAACAAGTCCACCCATATCAACTTATCTTCAACCAAACCATAGGGTATCTTAATAACTCTATTAGCTAGTTGTGGCATGATAGTGGTTGGTTTTAACTCACCAAGTTTTAGTTGTTCATAGAAGAGCATGGCAATAAGTTAACTCTAGCCCCCAGGTCAAGTAATACCATATCTATGACATGGTCTCCAATAATGCAAGAAATGGTAGGGCATCCTGGGTCTCTAAACTTTGATGAGGTCTTGTGCTATATCAAAGTGCTCACTTGCTCCATGAGAAAAGCCTTTTCTGGGACATTTAGATTTCTTTTTCTAGTGCAGAGCTCTTTCAAGAACTTGGCTTAGGCTGGGACATCTTTTATTGCATTGAGTAATAGAATATTGATTTGGGAATATTTAAATACATCCATTAACTCGGTGAAGTTTGTTCCCTTTCTAGCCTTGTTCAATAACTAAGGAAAGGGGACTTTGGCACATAGGGTGCCTCCACTATGGGTTCTATATGGGTCTTCTATTTTTTCTCTTTCTCTTGTGTTTTGATTGCCTCCTTTTCTTCTCTATTTTCCTTAGCCTACCCTACCTTGTTGTTAATCTAATGATCTGTCCTAAGGATGGTTATGGATTTGGCATACTAATGAGGATTATGATTTTGAGAACTTGACCCTATCTCATATTAGCCCTTAGGTTAGGGATGGGTTGACTACAGAACTAACCATTTCCGCTATCATGTAGTTCAGCTGACAATTGGCTAACCCTCATCTCCTGCTTAGTGATGGATTGAGAATTGGTACTTTGCAATTGATTTAGAGACCTTTATGTGCCTTTACTTTGTTTTTCAAACATGCTCTAAATCTTTTCCTCTAAAGATGGTTTCTTTAGTTGTTAAGGTTGTTGGAAGCTAAGTGGCTGTTGAGGAATTATAACTCTAGGAGGAATGTTTTGTGTAGGAGGGTTCATAGATGGTCCCCCTAGTAGTTATTCTTTGACCAAGAAAATTTTGGATGTCTAGGCCATTCAGGGTTGTAGGTCTCAGAATATGGGTTGTTGCTAGGATTGCAATATGCATTCAATGCATTCTCTTGTTCAACAAGATAGTCGTTAAGTGCTCTATTTGATGGACAAGACTTGGTCATATGAGTTGGACTGGAACAAAGAGCACAAACCTCTTGTAGAGGTTTACAAGATGTGACAGCCATAAGGTACTGAAACATAGTTTCAAGCTTGTTCGTTCACCTGTCATACTTGTCCATTCTTTCTAGTATAGAGTCAAGTTTATGGGATAGATTTGTATGTACTCCTATCCCATATAGAACCCCTTTTTTGGAGGATGATTGATTCTCTATCTTCTATTGGAGTAATCCCATTGTTGGGAATTATATGCCAATGTTTGAAAGAACTCCCAAGCCTCACTCTCATCTTTTAACATGAGGGCCCCTCTACTCATTGCATCTACCATTTACCTATTTTGAGGCGTTAATGCCTCAAAATTATTGGGCATGCTACCATTTCTCAACCATGATGAGGACATTTCTATAGTTGTTGATTCCACAATTCCCAACATTTGTAATATTGTTCATCATCCCTTTGTTGAAAATTGATAATTTCATGACAATGGGCATTTGTTTGGTGAACGGGGAAGAATTTGTTCAAAAACTTCTTAGATAGTTGGTCCCATGTATTAATGGAACCTACCTCCAAGGAATTGAGCCATAACTTGGATTTATCCTTGAGCAAGAATGGGAATATCGTAAGCCTAATAGCATCATCTAAAAACTTTTGGAACCTAAATATGGGGCAAATATCAAGGAACTCCTTAATACGTAGGTAAGGCTCTTCTTGATCTTGACCACAAAAGTTGGGCAACAATTGAATGACTCTTGGCTACTTGAAGTGGTCTATGTTTGTAGGAGGTAAAGCTATGCAGGATGGGGTGTTGAGTTATAGTGGCTCACAAAATTCTCTAATTGCTTTGAGCTTGACATCTACTAGTAGTTTGGCCATGGGGTTAAGGACTTGGTTTCTTTTCCCTTGTCTAAGGTTGCATTGAATCTTTGGGTCAAAGGGTGCTAATTCTAAGTTTTGAGATTGATGCCTTTGCATAAAATATCATAATCTAAATGTCTTAACTACATGCTGACTCTAACTCTAAGTGATGCGCAATCGAACAATTCCTAGTGTTAGCAAGCTTGTCTTAAAGATCTTTATTAGTCTGTGAGGTTGTAGCTTTTAACCTAAAGCTAGACACCTCTTCTTTAGATTTATATTTGACTATTGCTTGCCAATTAGGTCTTACCCAAGGTGGTTGATACAAGTCTCATGGAAGGAAGAATTTAGACCTTAACATCTGTCAACAAATGGCATGGGAAAATCACTTGGATTTTTTATACCCACTATAACTACAAAGTTTAAGAGCCACTTGAGTGACAATAGATTGCTTCTTTCAAAAAGGGTCATATGAGCTTAAAACCCTAAGTCTCTTACTACTTTATTTTATATTAAGATTCAAGGGGGGTTGAAATCGCGATCATACAAGGAATTTGATTGATTACTTAAGTAGGCCAGAGATCTTGTGATAAAATCCAGTCCTTATCTTATAGGGGCTCCTACGAGGCCCTTACTTCAATTATGTTCCATCCACCATAATGCAATAAACGTGCAATGCTAGTACAAGTAAGCAAACTAATGCAACCTATATGTTATCCATACCAAAGGTTAGCTAGGTGCAAGATAATGCAATAATCCTAAATAAGATGCAAAACTTAAGATGAATGACCCTAAACTATATGAACTATTCTACTAATCAAATGAAAATTATACTAAATACAACCTAAACTAGGAAAAAAAAGAAAGTGAGGAATTAACAAAATAAGTAACAATATGCAAAACCATAACCTAATGCAACCTAAAATGAAGACTAAAGTTAAACAATCTAAATACGGATGCAACCACAAATATATTGTGATTCCCCAGTAACAGCACCAAAAACTTGGTGCAATTTTAAAATTACTCTCAACAGCTCGAATCAATGAAGTATATTCGCACAATGGAGGTCAATCCCACAAGGAATCTCATAGATTTGCAATGAATTGGATCTTATTCAAATTATTTAGCTTCATTCAAAATAGAAGGGTTTGGACTCGATTATGAGATTAAAGTACTCAAATTAGAAATATGTATGGAATTAGAAACTAAAAGTAAAAAGGAAAATTACTTAAATTAAAACTAAACAATGAAAGTGGAAACTTACCTAACTAACATGCATATAACTAAAGGAAACTATAGCACTTTAGAAAGATTCAAACTAGGCAATGAAACTTAAGGAAACTACTAGATTAAAACTTATCTAACATAAAACCTATTAAAAAGGAAACTTTCTAAAATGTAAAAAGGAACCTTTCTAAACCTAAAAAATATGCAAACAACTAATTAACAATTTTTTAAATAAGATCATGCAACTAACTTATCTAAAAATCAAATAAGCAAGTGGTCTAGTACCATGCGCATAGTCCATGGACAATAAGCATAGTTCTATGGCCCAAAAGATGACTATTTTTCATGATTTAATAGTCAATTAACATGCAAATTAACTATAGAATCTAATAAAAAAGAAGAAAATATAAATGGGTACCGTAGGATTCAAGCAAAAACAATGTTTAGAAGGATGGACTTAATTCACAAAGTTAAGGAAAAAATAATTTCTAGATTTCAATACTTAAAAACATTAAACAAATCTCACATTAAAAAGCAATTGAAAAAACAATTTCTATGAAAGGAAATAACCCATATCTCAAGTACTTTGATTAACCCATATTTGAAGTGATTTGATGAAATAATTAATCTATAACAAGAATTCTTAAAGAATTCTATTGCATCATGTTCAAATTACACTAAAAATTTAGAAGCATAAAGTTGTCTACAATGTATGTTAAGTGTGCACTATTCTTGCTTGCAAAAGTTCAATACAAAGCTCCTAACCTAAATTACAATAACATGAATATAAAACCCATGAATATATTTAAGAGAAAGAAGGGTTAAGTGGGTAAACTAACTAATGAAAAACTGCCCAAAACTAAGATGCAAAACAAGGACAAAAGTGTGAAGAACTAAGTGGTAACTCAAGGCTCTAAGCTATCTCCTCTCTTGATTGTCGCTAGCAGAGGGAATTTAACTTAGATCTTGAAGGAATAAGCAAATGTAATTAGAGATTTAGAAGCAAGAAAGAACGGGTACAAGGGTGGAACTTTGCGTGGAATTCAAAGAATTAAAAACAACATGAAACAACTATGAAAGTAAGCTATGAAAGCAAATTATTAACCTACAATTGGAGAGAAAATAACCAAGAGAATAATTAGAAGACAAAAATAAGAAAAGCACCAACAAAGTTCCAAAATCCAGCAACAACTTAAGCACCAAGGGAATGATATAATCCAAGGTTGTGTCACTCAACGTCTGTGTAGAAAATTCATAGGGAACAAGGGACTACATATAGATGAGTGGTTTCCAAACTTAGGAAGAGGTGAAAACATGAGGGAAATTTCCCTAGGGTTAGGATATTGAATGAGGAAGGTTAAATAGAGATGAATTAGAGAGATGCTGTAAGAAAGCGGAGTGGAAGATGACATCAGAGAGACATGATGGCTAGTTTCTAATTTTTAACAAAGGGGGTGTCTTTTTCATGGAAGGGAAGTGGAGCTTTTTACTTCCATATTTGATGATGTTTGGTGGATGGAAAGTTATGTAAGTGGTAAGGAATGGTGTTTAGGAAAGGTGTGTAAAGATCTAGGGATTGAAAGTTGTTTAGATTGAAGTATGTCTAAGGTTTTCTATTTAGGAAACCCTTAATCATCAAATAGGAAAGTTGGGGACTTTTTTTCATAATGATGTGCCTCCCTCATTTAACTTGTAACCCTAGGAAAAAGTATGGAAAAAAGAGTGGGAGGAGTTAGAAAGTGGGGTTTCTCTCTTGATGGGTCCACCAATGCATAATCATCTTACTTTTTAGATAATTCTTTTAACCCTTCTAATTAAACTTTAAAAATGCAAATTTAGAAAGTGGGTCATTGATTGAGTTCTCCTCTAATTGTATGACTCCATGTGGCAATTGGCTTAGTTGGCTTCTGTGGCTTACTTTAAGGGCTCATGTGGCTTGGCTTCATGGCTCACACCCTAGGCTTTAATGGCTAGAATGGCTTGGCTTTAAGGATCATACCCTAGGCTTTAATGGCTAGAATGACTTGGCTTTAAGGATCATACCCTAGGCTTCAATGGCTAGAATGGCTTGGCTTGAATTCCTTAGCTTGTCACCTTCTCTCATGGCTTATATGGCTAAGGTGGCTTGAATGGCTCCCATCTGAAGGCAATGGAAATGCATGGCTTGCTTCATGGGTCCATTTTAGTCACCTTTAGTTCTTCCAATTGCCTTCTTGCTTGCCCTACGATAATCTTAACCCTTCATCACACCTTAGGTTAATGACATTTAGGCTTTGGCTTGCTTAGGTTTTCTAGTTTGACTATGAAATCTCTTGAATGACATCAATTCTTATGTCGATCACGATTGCCTTTTGGATTACCTTATTAATACCCATAAAAGATGAAAAACCCTAATTAAATCCTAGCAAGTTATGATCATTGACATACTTACTCTAGATTAGCCTTTGAACTTGTACAATATCACATTTTTGAATTCTTAGGTCAGAAATGCATGTGTTATAAATTTTGGCCCAAAACCCTAATTTAACACTATAAGTTATAACTCATTGGCTACTAATTTGGTACTTTTCATACACAATTGAATACTTATCAATCAATGTTGCTTGTATGAAAATACTATACTAATTCATGCAATTGTGAGTAATTTTAAAGCTACACCAATAATACCATGGGACTTACAAATGCCCCATGAGTTAGGGACTTACAAGTGGCCGAGAATCATTACTAAAATCGAGAACTATAAACAAAACAAAACTCAGAGACTACTCACATTTATATTAGTCAAATTAAGTAAGATCAATTTTAGAGCTCGTTCATCATCAAGATGTAGGAATTCTTTTGTCCATGTCAAGTGAGGTAAATACATGTAGTATTGCCTTTTTACATTTCATAGTCTGTAATGGGAGCATCCTAGATGCATCCCCTATTCCTGTCATTTTCCTTCAAAGCTTGTAGTGCATTTCTATATATTTTTTTTAGTTTTTATTTTTAAATGTTCTTTCATGTATTTCTTTTCAAAAGAATGGAAACACTGTCAAACTATAGTGGAAGTATAGTTTTAGTTGAGTTTTCACCTAATGGATTTATCAATCACTATCTAATCATGCTAGGTGTTCATGAACATGTTTTCTCACTAGTTCAAGTTTATGTATTAGTTGATTGTCTAATCAGCCATATACATTTAATTTTCACTTTTATAATCATTGTCATGCCATTTCGCATTAAAAATTTTTTGTTACTAATGTATAGCATGTGTTACTATAACTTCCATGGCTTAATCATAGTGTTTGTATATTGTCATCATAGTATTTTCATAGTTCGTTCACAAAAT
The DNA here is from genome assembly GCA_035236585.1 of Warburgia ugandensis. Lineage (NCBI taxonomy): Eukaryota > Viridiplantae > Streptophyta > Magnoliopsida > Canellales > Canellaceae > Warburgia > Warburgia ugandensis. The sequence goes on from CP141136.1 coordinate 38,977,584, forward strand.
GAATATGTGCTACTATTCATAGCTCCATTTCAATTCACATGGAAAACACACACACACACACACACACACACACACACATGTTCTATGCTTTTGCATAGCATCTCAAGTAGCCTAGGTATGACAGTCACCTCATTACCACTTAAAGCTTTTTATATCATCATCGTGCAATAGTAATCTTATGATATTTATATATCATTCAATTAACATAAGCATGTCATCAATTTAAGCAGTTTATAAGATCACTATACTATTGACATAGCCTTATTAAAGAAATTCAAATGGCATTAGTCACTCATGCAACATGAAGTGACTAGTCTTTAAGACATATGTGCTACATGGTTAAAATCTCTTTTACTTCCTTTCTTTAAGGCTCAAGTCCTTATCATACTTGAATCATTTTCACCCTTATCATCGGTGCTAAGGTCTCTTATATATGGTCTGGTACTAGTAAGGTTCATTTGGAAAATGGTATATAGTTCACAAGGTAATTAGCTTAAGTCTCACCTTAGGTTAGGCCTATGATCCTAGGTCCAACTCCGCTTTATTTGCATAAATGAATCATTACTTTTCCAGAGAACCATACCATTATTAACATTTGAGGCTAACATTTGTTTAGGTCATTTCTTTCAATAAGAATTCACATTCCAAAACAATCCATGGGGGTGTGCTACACCAATCCCATACTCAGTGGTTTCTTGCACATTCCTATGGTATCTTTTAGTTTGCAAATTCTTCAACCATCTATGCATCATAGAGTTTTATTATTATAATTAGTTCTCTAATACATTATGAGGTCCAAATGTTGCCTTATGGTTTGATCCTAGAAATAGTGCAAATTACTTGCAAGTCATGCAGTGCCTTAGGCACTTCTAGCCATCTTTGGTGCTCTTGATTCCACCTCTTAGTATTATGCTTCAAAAGTCCAAAGATAAGGTGGGTTTTATGTGAAAATTTGGAAGGATCCTTTTACTAGTTTATGGAGTATAGTTAAGATATGAAATACTAGTTTAGTTTCCCCCATAGTTTTTTTCATTTAAGTCCTCTTTTCTGGAATTTTTAATTAACATATTCTCCAGGGGCATAGAAAATAGTTTCTGTTTATGGCTATACATGAAGACAGACTTATATAGTTTTCAATATTCTAATATATTATTTTTCAATATATATTATTATTTATTATAACTACATAATAATTTTTAGAAAAATGTTTCAGTTGGTTGTCCAAATGAATGCATGATTCTGCCCAATTTCCTGCCCCAAAACCAGCCCTAGGAATGGAAATTTTTATGCAACTTTCAACTGGTTTTTCTTTGTCAATTTCATTAACCATCATCCATTCATTAGTCAGGCAATATGCTACTGGAAAATTCCCAAAATCAGGAAGCATTGCATGTTATTTGGTGACAAGAAATTGATGCCATCTTCATGTCTGAATTTGGCATCTTTTTCCACCCCAAATTTTGGAAAGTTTTCAACTATTAACTTAATGTTCCCATAGTGGTTTCACACATGAATCATAGTAACAAGACATAATTTCATCATCTCAAGATTAGTCATTGATTTCCCAAGATTACACAAGCAAAAGCAGTCTAATACATTTCTAACACAGCAGTGTATACCATCTATTTTTCATATCATGTTTCAATAAAAAAAATTCCTCTAGTTAGACCATTTAAAGTATCATTCATACATGATAAGATCATGCCATGCTGAGACTTCCAGAAAAAATCCTACCTCATAAGTCATAAAAGAGTAAGCATTTCTCAACAGTCCATTCATCAAACATCAAAATATTTTCAGCAGTCCAACAAAACAAGATTTCAATCCTTTTTTTCTATAGAACTAAGCATGGTTTGGTTAAGGAATCTCTTAGTGTTGCCCTACCTAATGATATCCATTGAAGGCTTTGTTGATTTGTGGAGAGCTCCCAGCTGCCAAACTGTTGAGATCTTCACTTTCCTTGGACTGTCCAACCCTCCCACTCCAGCACCCTTAGTAGGGTTTGTTCTCACTCCTTTCCACTCTTCCTTCTTCTATTTTTCTTGCTTCCTTTCCTCTGCTTCTTCCTCCTTTGCTCTATTTTTCTCAAGTTTTTTTTAATTTTTTCCTAGGCTGTACGCATAGAACATTTCATCCTAGAAAAAGCTTTACATTACTCCTTTAATCTCCTCTAGTTTACCATGCAAGGGCAGTCCATCATGACATGGGAAAGCTGCCACCATGCATGGGCTTTCCATTGCCACATGTCACTATGCATTTCATGCAATGGGTAGCTATCTCATGCAGCCTGGTTTTGGTTATCATGCTTCATCATTGAGTAGCTTTCCTAGATTCCATAGGAATTGCTCCTGCACTCAATTCCATATCCTTTCCATGCTAAGCAATGAGTGCAGATAATGGCTTGGGCCAGCTACTTCTCATGCAAGCAAGCCTTCCACTTTTTTCTTCCCTTCATAATTAGTTCACTATTCATGGTTTTCAATCAAGTCCTTTAATATCCTTTAGTTAATAGTGTATTTGGGCTCATGGGTCATGCCTGTGTATAGTTTCCTATCTTGTATCCCTAGGCCTTACTAACCCATGTGTATCATTATCACCTTCTTATCCATGGGTACGTATTTTAAGTGTCCATATACTATGCTATGGACCTTACACTACACACACACAAAATTAGGTGTCCATTCACCTTGAACTTTGATGGTTCACTTTGATTTTTCCATTACATTAAGTCAATTATCAATAAGTCTAATTAACAGCTTACCTAGACATTATATTGAATAAATTTCCATCCTTATTAAGTGAGCCATGCTATTTATTCTCCATCTAGCCTAATTGAACCAAGTTGTTGGTTTTACTTGAAATTATGATTGACATGTTTTGGCAACAATACAGACAAGTTTTAGACTACCAAACATTCATGTTTTGGTACTATTTTACATTTGGATTTTGGAAAGTAATATATGTATGTTTTGGATAGCAAAATAGATAAGTTTTAGACTACTAAAATTCATGTTTTGAGACTATTTTACAATTAAGTTTTTGGATAGCATTATATACATGTTCTGGACAGAAGTACAGAGAAGTTTTGGGCTGCCTAACATTCATGTTTTGGGATTATTTTATATCTAATTTTTTGTATAGTAGCATATGCTTGTTTTGGACAATAATATAAACAAGTTTTGGACTACTAAACATTCATGTTTTGACACTATTTTAAATCTGAATTTTGGACAAAAATTTATGTATATTTTGGATATAAATATAGACACATTTTGGACTACCAAACATTCATGTTTTAGGATTATTTTTGTAATAACCCTAATTTTTGTAATTGATTGAGAAAATCAATAAAGTTTGAGTTTCAGATATTTCAAGCTGAAATATTAGGGTTATTTAGAATATACTTTTTATAAAAGTGTAATCAAATAATAAGACATGTAAAATTGAAATTAAACTTATCAAACCCTTCAAAATGACTATAAGCACGACAAATTCTGAATTCGGATGAAAAATCCTTAAGTTTCTTCATTTCTTGGACAAAAGGGTAAAATAGTAATTTTACCCAAAAATCAAAATATGAGATATCAAAATTTAGAATGTACTGAGAAATACGAATCCAACGCCACTAAGTACACTCAAATCCGAGATCATGGGAATAAAACCCAAAATTTTATACATAAATGGCAAAATGGTCTTTTTACACCATGTGGGGCCCACAAGGGACCCAAAAATGAATCTTATGAGCAGCCCACGTGAAGTCATGAGTCGAAAAACACCAGCTGGTCTTGGAAAAGAAAATTGGAGCATGGGGAAGAAATAATGGAGCATGGGAGACCTTCATGCCATTTAATAATAAAAAATTAAATATTATAATCATGAAAAAAGGACCAAAATGCCTATAAATACAACCTCAAAAACACTCCAAAAATGCTCATAAAATCCCCACAAAATTTTCTTCACTCTCCCTGAAAAATTTGACCAAGATCCCTCCCCAAAAACCCAAAATTTCCAAGAGATATCTCTCTTTGCAATTTCTTTTTCTTTTTAGATTGGAACAAGAGACCTAAAATCAATTAGGCACTTTGTTCCAGATCTAATTTCATCAATTTCACTGTCCAAAACTTCCCACCATATCTATTCTACAAAATCCCCAAAGTAATTTCAAGATCCAACGATTCAAACAACGGGAATTTGCAAGAAAGGTGGATCTTAGGCCATATCTTCATCAAGAAGGTATTCTTTTTAAATTGGGCATATAACCGAGATTTTTTCTCTAATCAGGTAGATGGGAATACTTTCTATAGATGTTTAATACTGGTTTATGTAATTTTTAATTTACTATAATTTATTTTAATGATAAAAAGGTAAAAATAAAGTAATAATAGAACCCTTAATTCAGGATTACAGAGTGCTCAGATGAAAATTCTGATTGACCAATAGATCCAGAAGGGTCCAAAACCCCTAGGGTAGAATTTTCACAAAGATCTGAGATGTTTGGGGCCCTCAATTGAGAGGGGATTGATTGGACTGTCCAAATGGACTATCCGATCTTCTAATCGGACGGACAACGTTCCGCGCGCGTCCATGGATGCCCCGTGAAGGCGCTTCCGTATTTCATCGAAGCGGACACACCCGACGAACCGAGTACGTTCCACCTAGTTCGTTCCGCCTGACTAATCTGGGTTGTCCGTTCCTTGGGCCCAGATCAAATCCAAGCCCTAAGAAGGACTGTGGACTTCCAAATCACATTCTGGAGTCATCTGAACTCCAAATTGAGATTGGAGAGAAGCTATAGAAAGCTTGAAACCTCTATTTTGTGATGAAATGATAAAATAGACATAATATTTAGTAAAAATTTCGGTATTAAGGAAACAAGTTTCCAATTACCTAGATCTTCAAGATCTTAGATGATCAGATCTTGGAAATAGGTTTTACTAATGATATACTATTGAAATAAAGTGATATCTATAGTTTAATTGGACATATCTAAGATATATAAAGGGATCTACCCATTATGGTAGAAAAACCCTAAAAATACAAAGGGACCCACTTGATCAATGAGATAAAGTGTGATCAGATCCTTGGGATGGATAAAATGAATGTTGATATAATAAAATCCAAGAAATCATGGATGGATTATGACAAAAATAGATAAATATGATCTTTGGACCTTAATAAAGAAATTCCCCTAAATATAACTAATACCCTTAATCAAAGGAAAAGATCAAAGATCTAATGGTTGGATCATAAGTAAAGGTTTCTAAAAATGTTAATGTAATTTGTTTCATTTTATATAATAGCATTTTAAATATGATTATGTTATAAAGCATGCTAGTATAACATTTAGACTTTAGCATGATATGTGATTTCATTGTTATCATAAGGTGCTAGATTTAATTATCTTAAGGGCACTTTAGTATGATGTTATGCCATTCAAACTTAGGACAATGCTAGAATTTCATATAAGTTTATACTATAGTATGAGATTATACCTTAAGTCCATGTTAGTTTAAATTAAGTTATTAAGGTATATTAGTTGGAAATCATGTTAGAGTAATTTTAAGTACCTTGCCTCATTAACATTAAATGTTAAATTATGTAGTTTTATGCTTTGAATTTATAATTCATTTATGGTTAAATGTTATTAGTAGATCTACTTGTTATGAGATAAAGAGCATAAAACATCAAAAATGTAATCTAATGAGAAAGTAGAGTTTCATGACACAAATAAGAATGGAGTACTTTGGACTTAATTAATAAGGGCTGTAGTTAGTAGGACAATATAAGGATTATCAAATCCTTGGCCCAAACTAGGAGAAGAATAATAAACCCCATGAATGACATTATAAATATTCATGAAATTAATTAAAATCCATTAGAAAAAGTACTTAGGGTAAACATGCTTATAGGAACCTTATGAAAGGTTGAGCTATGGTCATTCTAGTGAATGATGAACATAGTGGTTAAGAGGGTTATCTAATAGAGCCTCGCTTTTCCCCTACCTTTTGTTGACGTTTGTGAGGTCTAAACACCTCCTTACATGAGGATTGAAGTAACCACTTTGTGTTCACCCATTCAGCTAGTAAGCCTTAGCCAATTGGAAATAAGAGGAGTAGTCTAGATTTAGAATTGAATAAGTTACCTTCAACCAGCACATTAACTGGTTGAATAATAATAATAAGAGCATAAAAGGTTAGTAAATTACCTAACCCTAATAAAAACAGTAAGTAAGATAAGGATGATCAAACAAGATCCATTAGATCTTGGATGATCAAGAACAATAAGAAATAGAATATTATATTGTACTTAGTATGCATGTTTATTAGTATGCTTGTTATAGTTCATTAGATTAGCTAATCCAAACCCTTGATCAAAGATGATTCAAGGAAGAAAACCAAGATCATCCTCCGTAGGGATGATCCAATAACTAAACTTAGATCAAAGAAGAACTAGATGATAGAAGATCTAGGACCCTGATCTTTATCAACATGTGTAGATTGTAAATCAATGGATCTATGAAAGATCAAGATCAAGGAGATGGACACACAAAGACTTAGAGATAGAAAAATACTTAGATATGAATGATCTAAAGATCATTCTAAACATTAGATCTAATGATCAATAGGATTGTTCAAAATTTATATATTGACAATATGTATGGATGTACAGATTACATACATCAGTCAGGATCATAGAAGATTGGGGAAAGGAGATCAATCCTTAAAGGTAGGAGGATTTGATGAATGCATTTACATGAGATATACATGATTGTACTCATGATCTTATGTTGACAAGAGTAATGTTAATACTTGTATTAAATCTCTTGGAAACCTTATGATCCAACCAAACACATATAAGATGGTTAAGGACTAAACTATAAGTGAATAAGGAACTAGAAAATATTTCAACCCTAAGTAAACAAACATATGGTCTGATATGTATGAAATCTATTTTACATACAAGCTTGGAGGCTTGTGAGTTTGTTTTAATAGGCATAAGCCTAGGGGAATGCTACTGCTAGAGGAGTTATGAGGGTTTGGCCACCCGCTCCTTGAAATTTGATGATATCATGATACCTTGCCCAAAGAGAGGCTAAAAGTCGGGTGGTGGCAATTATGGGAAGGCCACCACTGTGAAAGTCTTGCCCCCCCATACGGGCAGTGATATAATATTTTCCACCGTGGTATCAGTGGTGAACAGGGTAGTTATCCGAGTGTGCTAGTACGGATCAGACTACAGCATAGCAACCTTTCTGATTATTTTGCACTATGATGCATATGAGAATAGGCATAGTGAAATGCCTTATGTTGTAGCATAATGAAATGCTAGGTAATTATATATTACCAATATTTCCCAAGAAGGAAAATTCCCATTATAAGATTAGCTGTAATACTAAATTCTCAAAATGAAGAGAATTGATCAGCTTAGTTGGGAATGATATTTGACTACTTTCATAAATTTAACTGGTTTACCCATGAAGGGTATGTGTGTATATAAATATACATAGCTTACAAAGTAAAGAATATGTTTAAGGATAATGGGATTATGAAGTATTGGAATTACATTATCAATTATGTGTTTCTTGAATCCCCTACCAAGCATTGCTTGCTGAGATATTGCAAATGTTGCAATATCTCATATACAGGGAAGGAGAGTTAGGAGCTGAAGGCGATAGAAGACTTGAAGAGAATAATCTTCAAGGTATACCCTTGAAGACATGTATTTTTCTTTGTTGAGAGTTTTATTGTATGGTGAGCTTGAGTTTTGGATTATGTAATTTGGACAAGTATTGTACTAGATTTGGCTGTACTGTGAACCACTAGATGGATCCTAAAGTTTAATAAAAGTATATTCCTTCAAATGGAATTTTATTTTGTACACAAATTGTACTTATGTTATGTATGAAGTGGTGACTTGGGTTTTCAAAACAAGTTGTAAAGAAAAGAATTTCCGCTGCTTTGTTTTGCAAAAAAATTTTACACTCTTAAGGGCCCTGCCTTTCAAAATACATTACAAAACATGTTACAAAGACCCAGGTCATCACAATTTTACATTTCATTTTTTGGACAAAAAAATATGCATGTTTTGGACTATAATTGTAACATCCTAAAAATTTTAAATGTCAATTTGAGTGAATCTTGGAAAATAGTAAATTGGGATGAAAAGAACATATTAAATTTCATATTTTTTGGAGTTTTATACGTGAAAGACTGAATAGACATCTAATCAGACATTTAGACCTCCATAATTGGATAATACTTGAAAATATTATTCAAATGACACCAAGTTTGTAGAAATCGTAGTTCAAATGGAGAAGATATGAGTATTTGAATATGAAGGGCATTTTTGAAAAAATACGATAGAAAAAAAAAATGACAAAATTCCTTAAACAAAACAGGCCAGATTTGATACTAATACCTCCTCACTTAAGGGGAACCTCATACAATGTCAAGTCAGTTCTTCCCAAATTTGACCGATTAGGAAAAAAAGGGGAAAGAAGAAGAAGAAAACCCAATGTTGGGGAGGAGGAGAAGAGGAAGAAGAGGGAGGAGGAGAAGAGGAGAAGAGGAAGAAGAGGAAGGAGAGAAGGGGGATGGGAAAGGAAAGGAGATGGGAGAAGACCTTGCACGCCTGGAAACCATAGATCTCGCTGGCAAGAGAGATTGAACTAAGGGAGAAGAAGACAGGAAGGAGAGAAGAAAAGAAGAGGGGGAAGAAGAAGGAAGAAGGAGAAGAGAGGAGAGAGACCCAATGTCGCCGAAAGAGGTTTGTTGATGTTTTCCACAAGTGCACGGGCTATTGTAGTATAGCTATGTAAATACGGGTCAAACCCACAGGGACTCGCTTTAGTTGGAGTTTTTAATAAAATTTAATTATTTGAAACTTGAAGAGAATAACAAAACTAGCCTAATCATTGAGATTTATTCAATTGATGCACTTTAAATAACTTTCAATTCCAGAGAACAAAATAAAACTAATCAAAACATCTCTGAATCACACTATCCATGGATAGCATTGTCCCTATATAACACTAGCAAAAGATGGATAAAATGAAGCTTAAATGGAACAAGGACACATATGTAATTAAACAAAGGATACAGATGTAGTTAAACAGGGGACGCATATGTAATTAATGGAATTGAACAGAATTGTCATTTCATTTAAAGATGAAGGGAAAAACTGAGATTTATTAAAAATCTGGTTTTTAACCAAAAACCAAGAAAAATCCAACGACGAAGGAGCCGGAGGATGGGGAAAGGGCAGCAACGCAGGAGGAAAACCCAGTTCGGGTTTCCTTCTCCAGACCGTCTGGCGAAGAGAAAAACTCTGGATCCTGTGGTGATTAATGCCAGAAATGGACAAAATTGACTTTGCCGGATTGGTCAAACTGGTCGGATAGTGATGTAGATGGGTGTCGCATGGTTGGTGAGATTCTAGGCTGCATAGCGGTGCTAGTTGTTTAGAGCGTTGGAAAAAGTCGCATTTTCTGAGGATGGGGCATCCCACTTCTGATTTGGCTTGATGGAGGCAGGGGCCAATGCTGAACTTCGTTTAACTATGGAACTTGTCCCATCTGGGTGTGAGCTTGGCCAGTGATAACGATGGGGAGAGAGGGACGACTGGAAGTAGAGGATGACAGAAAAAAAAACAACACTTGGGCTTCGACTAGTTCTCCGGTGGAAAAAAATTCGATGAAAGCAGACACGATGAAATGGTGATCAAGAGAGAGAGATAGAGAGAGAGAGAGAGAGAGAGAGAGAGAGAGAGAGAGAGAGAGAGAGAGAGAGAGAGAGAGAGAGAGAGAGAGAGAGAGATAGAGAGAGAGAGAGAGAGAGAGAGAGAGAGAGAGAGAATTGGGAAAAACTGGTGGAAAGAATGAAAAGGCAAACGACGATCTTAGTCTGGGCATCAAGGAAAGATGACGTCCAGGCTTCTGGGCATTGGGTTAAGATGAGGAAGTGGAAACTTTGGGTGCATTGGAGCAATGATGATGAATAGAACCAGGGGTGTAGTCGGTGGAGAAAAGTTAGACTGGGTGACTTGTGATGAGGGAGTTGGAATTGTAATAACCCCAATTTTTGTAAATTGATTGAGAAAAATCAATAAAGTTTGAGTTTCAGATATTTCGGGCTGAAATATTAGGGTTATTTAAAATATACTTTTTATAAAATTATAATCAAATAATAAGATATGTAAAATTGAAATTAAACTCAGCAAACCCTTTAAAATGACTATAAGCACGACAAATTTCGAATTCGGATGAGAAATCCTTAAGTTTTACATTTTTTTGGACAAAAGGGGTAAAATAGTAATTTTACCCAAAATATCAAAATATGAAACATCAAAATTTAGAATGTACTGAGAAATACGAATCCAACGCCACTAAGTACACTCAAATCCGAGATCATGGGAATAAAACCCAAAGTTTTATGCATAAAGGGCAAAACGGACTTCTTACACCATGTGGGACCCACATGGGCCCCACATGGGGACCACCACGTCCCCAACAACCAATTTGATCAGCAGCCCATGTGAAACATGGGTCAACAAAGATCAGCGAGTCATGGGGAAGAAAAGTTAGGCATGGGAGCATTGAAGACTTTCATGCCATTTTATATTAAAAAATAACATATTATAATCATGGAAAAAGACCCAAAATGCCTATAAATACAACCCCAAAAATCTTTCAAAAATCCTCATAAAATCCCCACGAAATTATCTTCAATCTCCTTAAAAAATTAGATCTAGAATCCCTCTCCAAGACCCCATAATTTCCAAGAGTTAGATCTCTTTCCAACTTGTTTTTCTTTTTAGATTAGAACAAGAGACCTAAATTCAATTAGGCACTCTATTCTAGATCGAATTTGATCAATTTCACCATCCAAAACATCTCAACACATCTATTCTACAAAACCCCCAAAGAAATTTCAAGATCCAACGGTTCAAACAACGGTATTTGCAAGAAAGGTGGATTTTAGGCTATATCTTCATCAACAAGGTATTTTTTTAAATTGGGCATATAAATGAGGTTTTCTCTCCAATCAAGTAAGTGGAAATCCTTTTCATATATTTTTAGTACTTTTTTATGTAATTTTTATTTTACTGTAATTAATTTTCGTAATAAAAAGGTAAAAATAAAGTAAACAACAGAACCCTTAATTCATGATGATGAAGTGCTCAGATGAAAAATCTGACTCCACCAATCAATCCAGACTGGTCCAAAACCTCTAGGGTAGAAGTTTCAGAAAGATCTGAGCAGTTTAGAACCCTCAATTGAGAGAGATTAATTCTGGTGGGCCTAGATCAAATCTGGACCCTAGGAACGGCTAAAAAATTCAATTTAAGATTGTGGAGTCATATGAACTCCAAATTGAGATCAGAAAGAAGCTATGGAAATCTTGTAATGTCTAGTTTCTAATGAAGTCATAATATTTCTAAAATTTATTTCTGTATTTTTCTGTATTTTGGAAATAAGTGTCCAATTTCTAAGATCTTCAAGATCTGAGGTGATCAGATCTTGGAAATTTATTTTAGTGATGATATAATAATGTAATAAAGTAATATCTATGGTTAATTTGGACAGATCTTTGATAAAATAGGGGATCTACCCTTTATGGTAGAAAAACCCTAAAATAAAAATAAAAAAAATACAAAGGGACCCACTTGATCAATGAGATCAAGTATGATCAGATCCTTGGGATGAATTAAAGGGATGATATTATGATGGAATCCATTTAGATCATGGAGGAAATGTGACAAAATCAAGTGGATATGATTTTTAGATCTTAATGGATTAAAAGCCCTAAAGGTAATTAAAACCCTTAATCTAAAGGAAAACACCTAAGATCTAATGGTTGGATCATATTTAAAGGTTTATAATAATCTTAATAAAATTATTTTAATTTTCTTTTATTGGATATAGAAGTGTAAATGTGATTTATGTTTTAAGTTTTAATTGTCTTTTATTGGATATAGAAGTGTAAATGTGATTTATGTTCTAAGTTAGAAAGCATGATAGTGTAATCTTTAAATTTTAGTATGATATGCCCTAAATGAGTAATTTGTTAGTAGATTTGATTATCTTAGGATCATGTTAGTGTAAATTAGGATTTAAACATGATTTCATTATGATAGAAGATGTGTTTCATAACTTAGGATCATGTTAGTTTTATTTCACTAGCTTAAGTTACATTCATAGGAAGAATGTTAGTATATAGTTGTTAAACTTATATTTGATTTATGCTTTCAAGTTGATGATTTACTTATTGTCAAATTTTATTCAATTGTTAAGATACAAGGAGCATAAATCACCAAAAATGTAAACTAATGAAATATAGAAATTCATGGACAACTAAGATGGATGAATGATTTTGACTTAATAAGAGCTATAGTTAGTAGGACAATATAAGGAATGATTTATCATTTCCTTGGCCCAAAGTAGGAAAATAATGAACATCCATGGATGACATCGTCCATATCCATGGAAATTAATTAAAATCAATTAGAGAAGGGACTTAAGGTAAAGAGCTCATAGGAACCTTGTCAAAGGTTGAGCTAGTACCACTCCAGTGGACTCTGAACATTGTGGTTATAGGGGGTATACAAGAGCCAAGTGCTTTTCCCTCACCTCCCATTGATGTAAGAGAGGTCTAAACGCCTCCTTACATGAGGGTTGTATTAACCACTTTTTGAGCAGACTTTAACTGATAAGTACTGGTCATCCTGAAATAAGGAGGAGTTGTCTAGTGATAGGAAGAAATAAATTATCTTCAACCAAGTAAGACACTAACTGGTTGAATAATAATAATAAGAGCATAAAAGGTTAGTAAATTACATAACCCTAATAAAAACAGTAAGTAAGATAAGGACGATCAAATAAGATCCATTAGATCTTGGATGATCAAGAACAATAAGAATAAGAACACTATATTGTACTTAGTATGTATGTTTAGTAGTATACTTGTTATAGTTCATTAGATTAGATAATCCAAACCCTTGATCAAAGATGATTCAAGGAAGAAAACCAAGATCATCCTCCATAGGGATGATCCAAGAACTGAACTTAGATAAAAAAAAAGAATTAGATGATAGAAGATCTAGGACCTTGATCTCTATCAACATGTGTAGATTGTCAATCAAAGGATCTATGAAAGATCAAGATCAAGGAGATGAACATACAAAGACTTAGAGATAGAAAAATACTTAGATATGAATGACCTAAAGATCATTCTAAACATCAGATCTAGTGATCAATAGGATTGTTCATAATTTATATATTGACAATATGTATGGATGTACAGATTACATACATCAGTCAGGATCATGGAAGATTGGGGAAAAGAGATCAATCCTTAAAGGTAGGAGGATTTGATGAATGCATTTACATGAGATATTCATGATTGTACTCATGATCTTATGTTGACAAGAGTAATGATAATATTTGTAGTAAATCTCTTGAAAACCTTATGATCCAACCAAACACCTATAAGATGGTTAAGGACTAAACTATAAGTGAATAGGGAACTAGAAAATATTTCAGCCCTAAGTAAACAGACATATGGTCTGATATATATGAAATCTATTTTACATACAAGCTTGGAGGCTTGTGAGTTTGTTTTAATAGGCATGAGCCTAGGGGATGCTATTGCTAGAGGAGTTATGAGGGTTTGGCCACCCGCTCCTTGAAATTTGATGATATGATGATACCTTGCCCAATGAGAGGCTAAAAGTCGGGTGGTGGCAATTATGGGAAGGCCACCACTGTGAAAGTCTTGCCCCCCCATACGGGCAATGACATAATATTTTCCACCGTGGTATCAGTGGTGAACAGGGCTGTTATCCAAGCGCGCTAGTACGGATCAGACTGCAGCATAGCAACCTTTCTGATTATTTTGCACTATGATGCATATGGGAATAGGCATAGTGAAATGCCTTATGTTATAGCATTATGAAATGCTAGGTAATTTTATATTACCAATGTTTCCCAAGAAGGGAAATTCCCAGTATGAGATTAGCTGTAATACTAAATTCTCAAAATGAAGAGAATTAATCAGCTTAGTTGGGAATGATATTTGACTATTTTCACGAATTTAACTAGTTTACCCATGAAGGGTATGTATGTATATAGATATACATAACTTACAAAGTAAAGAGTATGTTTGAGGATAATGAGATTATGAAGTATTGGAATTATATTTTCAATTATTATGTTTCTTGAATCCCCTACCAAGCATTGCTTGCTGAGATATTGTACTTGTTGCAATATCTCAGATCCAAGGAAGGAGACTTAGGAGCTGAAGACTATAGAAGACTTGAAGAGAATAATCTTCAAGACATGTATTTTTATTTGTTGAGAGTTTTATTGTATGGTGAGCTTGAGTTTTGGATTATGTAATTTGGACAAGTATTGTACTAGATTTGGCTATACTGTGAACCACTGGATGGATCCTAGAGTTTAATAAAAGTATATTCCTTCAATGGAATTTTATTTTGTACACAAATTGTACTTATGTTATGTACGAAGTGGTGACTTGGGTTTTCAAAACAAGTTCTAAAGAAAAGAATTTCCGCTGCTTTGTTTTGCGAAAAAATTTTACACTCTTAAGGGCCCTGCCTTTCAAAATACTTTACAAATCATGTTTTCAAAAACCCGGGTCGTCTCAGGAATGATGATGTAGTGTTGGTTGATAGGGAAGGTGCGGTAAAAGAGAATGATGATGGAATGAAATTGAAACAAAGATAGGGGAGGGAGCTAGACGTGTGAATAGTAAGATGGGTAAACAATTGAGACTCCAAGCAAACAAGGAAGAGGAAGTAGTACGAAACAACTAAAAACAAAACTCCCCTTCTCTCCATATGGCTCTCCTATTTATAAAAACTGCTCTTCTCCTTTTCTTCCTCAAACTCTATCCTTAAAGAGTTAGAGTCCTGTTTGGAAACTTTCTTCTCCTCCAATTAGAACTCCATCCCTTTTAGGAATCCTCATCCTTTTAGAACTCCTCTTTCAACTAGAACTCTTCCAATTAGGACTCCTTGTTGATTAGGACTCTTGCCTTTTTGATCTGCACCATTGATCATAGAACTGAGCCATCCAACCTTCCTTCAGTTGATCTGCAAAATAAAAGACTAAATTAGAATATTCAAACCGTACATTAATCATCTAATACTCTCTAATGATCATCTAACTGTTGAGTTTAAAATTTTAAAGTTTAGATGGTCAATTTGAGCCCAATTAAAAAATCAAGCTAAATTTTTCACTTTTGAACGGTTTGATGATCTAATTGAATGCTAAATTAAGGGTCTTTTAGCCAAAATTAAACACCTAACACACCCCTGAACCAGCATTTTGCTAGTCTCGAGCAAAACATGCAAACAACTATTTTACAAAACTGGTACAATATGCCACTTTCGTAGGTACTCACGATTGCATTTAGCATATGCAACAAGCCCTTGAACCTCTAGGTTACCCTTAGTGGGCGAGCTATGCCTCGTGAGGGTTTGTAGTGAATATACCCACAAAATGCAGTAAAGTCGGGTTCCCTATTTTATCTCAGAGAATCCTCATTCATTAGCAAATTAACTAGTTTTTCACAACTTAATGAAGAGGATTTGACAATTTTGCACATCATACACATATTAAAGACATTTTATTTGAGCTATTTCTTAAAGTGCATATGTGTGTGTACAGTCACATAAATCTTGACTTCTAATTAGATATGCTTACATTCCATTGGAAATATGCCTTGACCTCAAATCCTCACAGGTATACGCTCAAAAATAAACTCTCACCTTTTAATGCTCATGGGACAAAGAAAGTGATCCCTCGGAGTGAATGTTAACATCAAGAATATGAGGGGTCTTTCACCTTAATTCTTTCCTTTCAAAGGTTCAAAATTGAGTAGATGTCTTCAATGAATATCTGATAGGACAACTGATGGTTCAAACTTTGTCTTTCTTTTCTTTTCTTGTCTTTTTTCTTCTTGTCTTTTTTTTTTTATTTTTTCTTTAGAAGAAAGACATTTAATTCTTTTTCTCACTTCTTTGACTTTTTGTCCTATTTTTGAATTTTTTTCTACTCTACTCATTTTGAAGACGGGTACTAGTTATTTATTTTAATCGGTTATTCTAGGTTAAGGTGAATGGGTTTAAGAAAGAAAAGGCTTAATAATAGGCTCAAAAGGCTAACTAGTGGTATATTATATTGGGTAGGCTTTATGTCTCTGGGCTGAGCAAGGATGGCCTATATCATTTCCTAAGTTTCCTAAAGCCTATTAGATTTGATAAATTTCTAGAATGAAAGCTATTACTCTTATTTATTCTTGATGGTTAACCAAAACAAGGATAACAGGATCACACTAATGTATGTATGCTGAAGAAAATATGGAATTACTTATAAACCTCTCACAGAAGATAGTCTCAAATTCTCACTAGGTTATAGGTCTCCACTGATTTTTCTCAAGGTCTCTAAGCCATACCTCTATATTAGTCTTGATTATGTGCTGTGTGTAAATGGTTTCCAAGAATTAACTTTCATAAAATGCTTCAACACATGAATGACATGCAAAAATAATCATATGCATTCCCATTAAGAGGGAAAAATAGTATATTTACTAAATCTTTGAACATTCAATTCTCATCATAGTAAGGGAACTCTACTTTAAAAGACTTTTTGTTTTTTTCAAAAATTTTCTTTTTTTTTCTTTTTTTTTTTTGAGAAAACTCAAAATCGCTAGTGCATCTACACCCTTCAACCTGAATGAAACATTGTCCTTAATGTTTGAAAACATAGGATTCTATATGAAAGTTGAGAGATGTAAACTCTAAACCCTTAGGTTGCCTCCCAAAAAGAGCTAAGTTTAACGCCTTCAACCAGACATTACCTAACCTAACTTCCTAACCCTAGAGGTAACTGGGTTAGCTTTATCTCACACCACTTCATAATTTCACAATAATCTATATATGGCCTCCACCTTGAAATCTTAGGTGGTGATATGAACATAATACAGTAGATCACCGCAATTGTGAAGGTAGTGGGACCATATTGATGATCCCCCATTTTTAATATTTCACGATTGTCAATATAATTGCTCCACCTTGAAAAATGAGGTGAGGGTAACACAATAACTGCATGAACTACCATGTAATTCCGTGGACCATATGGTGACAACCAATCCTTGTCTTGACTAAATTGAGGGATAATAATGACCATTCTATTCAGTTTATCATTTTCTTCCATGTCCCTATCATTGTCCTAAACTAGGAGAATAACCTGACTCTGCCCTTCTCTAATATGTTGTTCTTGTATTACTAGAGGCGGGGACAAGGTGTGGCTTAAACCCTGGGTATCCTAGAGTAGGTTGATGCGTATCAATTGACTCTGCTTTAAGCACAGGTACGGTAGCAATTGGGCCTATATTATCATCTGATGTTTGTTCAAATAAGGCTGCTAGGTCCCAATCAGGTACATCTTCTACATTGAAAGGCTCAATTTGATTTTCATGCTTAGGATGATCTACTCTAGCTTGCAATCTAAAAGTGTCCATTAGAGGCACAGTATCCAACAACTCAGGCATCTCCTCAATACATATGTCTTCATCAGAGTCATACAAATAAGTGGGACACACATCTAGAGGATTAGGGTTGGATTTTTCGAAAGTGTTATACTCTTCATCAATGGAAGTCTCTTCATAATCAGAATCAGGACATGACTCAAGTATATCAAAGTTGGAGATTTCTAAGGATGGTTGTAGACTTTGTGACTCATAAGCATCATAAGAAATTTCCATCCTAGTATTAAGAATAATTGACTCTATATTCCCCCTAATTTGTTTTAGTTTTGCCTCAAATTCCTCCGTCCCTTGTTTTATTTCCTCAGTATAATCCTCCATCATTTGTCTTATTTCCTGATTCCCTTGTGCTATATGTTGCAATTTTTCATCTAATAGTGGTTCTTCTTATAGAGGAAATGACTCATAGGGTTGGTATTGTTGTGGCATTGAGGTACTAAAAAAGGACTGAGCAGGCTGAACACATGATGGTTGACCCTGATATTCTGAATAATCATGGTAGTACTGACCAGGGTGAGACGATTGTGGTTCTTCCTGATATTGGTAATCCTGAGACCATGGTTGTTCATGATGCCTAACACATCCATTAGATTCTTGATAATTTGTCTCAGAATAAAAATTGCTAGGGTATGTGAATGCATCAGGTGCATCCACTGGCTCCTGATAGTATTCATTGTATGTGGAGCTTGATGGGGGCCAGGAAGGGGTGGAATATGGATGCTCAAAATAAGTATAGTCCTTATGGTATTGAGGTTGTGGCTCAACTTGGCTAGAAGCTATTAGCCTAAAGCAATGGACTTTCCATAACATCTGACTAATCCATCGATGCATCTAATCTATGAAATCTATCCCCTTCTTGATAAGCTCCTTTTTTTTTTTTATAGATGAAAACTAACCTACATGATGCAACCTAACTTCCTAGAATAATGAACAAACAAAGGACACTATAATCCTTGAGGCTAATAAGCAGCATATTGATTTTCTTGAAATTGTGTGGGGACAACGCTTTTAATTAGCCTAATTTAGCTCTCCTACTCTCCTTCAAACTTGATTATTGCTGACCAGTTAAGTTCTTCGCAAGGTGGTTAATACAACCCTCGTGTAAGGAGGCATTTAGACCTCACAAACGTCAACAGGAGGTGAGGGAAGAGCGAGGCTCTATTAGACAACCCTTAATAACCACAGTGCTCCGAAGCCACTAGAGTGACAATAAATCGAGTCTTAGTAAGAGGGTCCTACGAGCATGTGATAGCCCTATAGATTTCTTCTGATTGATTTTAATTTGAATTGAAGGCTAGGGTAGCACGCTTGAGGTGATTATCCTAGGTGGGCCAAGGAGTGGTGATGAAATCCACCCTTGATCTTATGGGGGTAGGGTGCCCTTACTAATTAATCCCACACTCCATGGCAGTTCGATCAGCAAATATATCACCTTAAAGCATTAACCGTGTCCTAAGATGCAAATAAAAGTAATAAACTAATGCAAAACCTAAAAATGCAACAATTATAAGAGGATGTCATCTATATGATTTATACTACCAACCAATGAAAATTTACTCTAAATGCAAATCCTATTCTAGGAATTTAAATGAGTGAGGAGACTTATAGTGGGGTTTCTGATGAAGATCAAGTGTGGGCCACCTTATCCCACACTTGCCCCGTATTATACAACCCTTTAAAATGAAAATAGAAAAATGCAATTTATAGGGATCCTCACTACAAGCTTCACTCAAAAGAAAAAAAAATCCTAATCTAGAAAAGGAGGGAAATTTTCATGTTGATGAAGATTTTCTAGCCAATTTTCTCCACTTTCCTGTTTCTTGAAAAAGAAAATTTAGAAATAAGTACCAATTCAGGAAACTAGGTGGTTATGCACAAAAAAATTAAAGATGCACCTAAAAATTCCTAAAATGCAATTCCTAATATTTTTTATATTTTCTAAATTTTTTTGAATTTTTTAAATTTTTTTTGGATTTTTTAATTAAAATTTATAAAAACTCCTTTGCAAGTCCTCAGCAACGGCACCAAAAACTTGTTGATGTTTTCTGCAAGTGCACGGGCTATTGTAGTATAGCTATACAAATATGGGTCGAACCCACAGGGACTCGCTTTAGTTGGAGTTTTTAATAAAATTTAATTATTTGAAACTTGAAGAGAATAACAAAACTAGCCTAATCATTGAGATTTACTCAATTGATGCACTTTAAATAACTTTCAATTCCAGAGAATAAAATAAAACTAATCAAAACATCTCTGAATCACACTATCCATGGATAGCATTGTCCCTATATAACACTGTCAAAAGATGGATAACATGAAGCTTAAATGGAACAGGGACATAGATGTAATTAAACAGAGGATACAGATGTAATTAAATAGGGGACGCATATGTATTAATGGAATTGAACAGAATTGTCATTTCATTTAAAGATGAAGGGCAAAACTGAGATTTATTAAAAATCTGGTTTTTAATCAAAAACTAGGAAAAATCCAACGAGGAAGAAGGAGCCAGAGGATGGGGAAAGGGCAGCAACGCGGGAGGAAAACCCAGTTCAGGTTTCCTTCTCCGGACCGTCTGGTGAAGAGAAAAACTCTGGATCCTGTGGTGATCAATGCCAGAAATGGACGAAATCGACTTTGCCGGATTGGTCGAATTGGTCGGATGGCGATGTAGATGGGCGTCACACGATTGGTGAGATTTTGGCTACAAAGCGGTGCTGGTTGTTTGGAGCATTGGAGAAAGTCACCTTTTCTGAGGATGGGGTGTCCCACTTCTAATCTGGCTTGATGGAGGCAGGGGCCAATGCTGAACTTCATTTAACTATGGAACTTGTCCCATCTGGGCGTGAGCTTGGCCGGTGATGATGATGGGGAGAGAGGGACGACTGGAAGCAGAGGATGAAGGAAAAAAAACGACGCATGGGCTTTGACTAGTTCTCCGATGGAAAAAAAATTCGATGGAAGAAAACACGATGAAATGGTGATCGAGAGAGAGAGAGAGAGAGAGAGAGAGAGAGAGAGAGAGAGAGAGAGAGAGAGAGAGAGAGAGAGAGAGAGAGAGAGAGAGAGAGAGAGAGAGAGAGAGAGAGAGAGAGAGAGAGAGAGAGAGAGAGAGAGAGAGAGAGAGAGAGAGAGAGAGAGAGAGAGAGAGAGAGAGAGAGAGAGAGAATTAGGAAAAACTAGTGGAAAGAATGAAAAGGAAAACGACGACCTTAGTCTAGGCATCAAGGAAAGATGACGTCCAGGCTTTTGGGCGTTGGGTTAAGATGAGGAAGTGGAAACTTCGGGTGCATTGGAGCAATGATGATGAATAGAAGCAGGGGTGAAGCCGCTGGAGAAAATTTGGACTGGGTGACTGGTGATGAGGGAGTTGGAATGGTGATGCAGTGTTGGCTGATAGGGAAGGTGCAGTAAAAGAGAACGATGATGGAATGAAATTGAAACAAAGATAGGGGGAGGGAGCTGGGCATGTGAATAGTAAGATGGGTAAACAATTGAGACTCCAAGTAGACAAGGAAGAGGAAGTAGTACGAAACAACTAAAAACAAAACTCCCCTTCTCTCCATATGGCTCTCCTATTTATAAAAACTGCTCTTCTCCTTTTCTTCCTTAAATTCTATCCTTAAAGAGTTAGAGTCATGTTTGGAAACTTTCTTCTCCTCCAATTAGAACTCCATCCCTTTTAGGAATCCTCATCCTTTTACAACTCCTCTTCCAACTAGAACTCTTCCAATTAGGACTCCTTGTTGATTAGGACTCTTGCCTTTTTGATCTACACCGTTGATCATAGAGCTGAGCCATCCAACCTTCCTTCAATTGATCTGCAAAATAAAAGACTAAATTAGAATAATCAAACCATACATTAATCATCTAATACTCTCTAATGATCATCTAACCGTTGATTTTAAAATTTTAAAGTTTAGATGGTCAATTTGAGCCCAATTAAAAAATCAAGCTAAAATTTTCACTTTTGAACGGTTTGATGATCTAATTGAATGCTAAATTAAGGGTCTTTTAGCCAAAATTAAACACTTAACACACCCCCCAACCAGTGAAATCTAGTAACTATTTGTCATTCAATTAGCTATAAACCAATAGCCAATGAAATGTCCTTAGCACAATAATAAGCATTGTCACTTTGCCTTGTGCCAAATAATGCCAGGAGATAACATAGAGGGAACTTCCATGCTAGCAAAGCTAAAAGAAGTCCTAAAATTGTATATCAAAATGTTTATTTGTATTGTTACAGACATATGACTGATTGGGTACGCATACATGAATTAAATAGATTATTGCATCTGTGAACTTGAATATTTGTATTTAAGGTAGGTGGATTTAAGATTGCTAAGATTTTATCTATATATGTATTTGTGTATGAATTTTGAACATTGAAACAAGTCTTTTCAATTTATACGAAAGATAAGATGAATGTGCATGTTAGAATTGAACCATGATTAAAATGTTCATGCATAAGCTATGCATTATTGTGAACCATGTGAGAAAATATAAGACTGATACCAAGAAATTATGAAATGGCTCATAAGAGCGAAAGGGGTCATTATGATTTTGGCAAGCCACAGAGTCGTTATGATGTGGGCAAGCTTTAGGCTGGGCAAGCTACCAGTTCCTAGCTGGACAAGCTACTAGTCCCTAAGAGTTTAGCCCCATTATTTGGGGAGTTTGACGTGTTCTAAGGGGTCATTATGACATGGGCAAGCCTTCGGGCTAGAGAAGCTACCGATCTCTCAAGAGTAAAGACTTGAGGTATGTCTTTGGGTTTAACCCACTGTGCCAACTCATTGCATCAGAGAGGATAATATTATTTGCTGTGTACTTGATACACACAACAACACGTTGGTATTTGATATGTGAAATGGCTCATAAGAGCAAAGACTGGTATCAAGAAATGTAAATGACTTGTAAGTTTGATATGTGATTTCATACTTTGCATTTTAAGGAATGTGATTTAGCACTGATGCATCAATAATTTTTCAATTGTGGCATGAATTCATGATTTTGATAAATGTTGAATTATTTCAAGTTAAATGATAAATGAATTGAAGTTTTCATGATTCAACATGGACAAATTGATCTATTTAGAAATACTATGATTTTTTATATATGAAACTGCATCTTATTCCACCTATACAAGCAATTACTTGCTGAGGCATTGCTTTGGTATGTAATACCTTTGATATAAAAAATAGTAACAGGTCTGGCATGTTGACATTATTTCATAACAGAGGACTCTCAAGGAATAGGGGTTGTTTACAGACAAAGCGTGCTAACGAAAGCTTTTGAAAAGGACAGTAAGAATTGGTTTTTTATTTGAAGTTATGGTATCCGATGAGAAAGAGACTATGTTGTGTGTAATTAAAGGAGTTTGGAGGACTTATGTGGCTGGGTTGTTCTGTGGAGGTTCGGGTGTGTTTTGTTAATGTAAATTATTTTTATTTTGTTAGATGTATGAAAGGAGATAGAGTCTCCATTTATGTTTTAAAATGTCAATGAATGTTTATTAGGTACTTCGCAATGACCTAGATTAAATGTCATATGTCTGGAAAACAAAGGAAAATCCACTGAATTTTTGGTAGAAATGAGCGCTCACTTCACCAAGAAACCCTGTTTTTGAGAAAGAAAAATGTCACTCGGGGTTTTTCAAAGTGAATTTAAAAGAAAATATTCTTCCAGTAGTGTTTACTCTTTAAAATTGATTTTATTAGATATCGAGCTCGCTAAGTCAATGTCTTTTGAATTTAAAAAGTGTTAAGAAAACCTAGGTCATCACAGTTGGTATCAGAGCCCAAGTCATAAAAGGATCTTGTGACAAAGGGAAGAATGCCACCTAAGAAGATGAGTTAGAGGACAACAAAACCCTCTGCTAAGCCATCTGACCAACATGATGCAAAAACTTCAGTCAGCTGATGCAACAGCAACAATAGATGCAGCCCATGAGAGTTGGCAAGTTCTAAAGAAATAATAGATTTTTAGTCATGGTATGAGTAAGAAGAGAACTCTTACAAAATTAGTATAGTTCTTAAGAGTAAGGAACAATGGTATAAGAGTACAAAATTAATATGTTTGAATGAAAACTTTATCAGAGATAGACCTATTCAGTTGGGACGACCTTTAGAGGATCCAAGTTTTAATTTTAACGATGTGTATAAGCCTTTGAGGATCATGATGATTATTGCACAATAATATTTTGATTTTAATGAAAAGAGGGCAGAGAATAATCACAATGGAAGAGAAATAAAAAATATATATTAATTAAGAGAATTACAACATTAGTTTGTATATGTTGTGGGTACATTCAATGGATAAATTGTAGTATTAGGAAAATCAGTGGCAGTTGATCTACATATGTAAATGGATTATTGATAGAAGGAATGAAAATGAGTTATCTTTATATATACAAAAATCCTGACAGCTAGTTATCATTGAGAGCATATTTAAATGATTCATGAGAGTTCTAGTTATGAATTGGAGATGCATAATGCATAAAGAATATCACAACTATTTTATAAGAATGATTACTAAATGACAAGAAAGAAAAGCAAATGATTGAAGAATTGAAGCATGAATACAGAAACTTAGCGAATAAGTTCAAGCTCTAACTTGGACCTATGTATAAACTTTTGAAAAGGCTTAACAGCTATGGCAATAACTGTAGTAATGAGAATAATGATGAAGGATCAAGAAAGATTGCAATTAATGAGAACTCAAGTAAGTTAGAGAAGTATTCTATTAACCTAAACTTGAAAAGGGGATTTATTTGATGAAATAAGGTCCTAGTGTTCCTATGGATGAATTTTCTGAGCTATGAAATGAAAATTTAGGAGATCTTATTCATACAAAAAAAATTCTAATGGCCATAATTAGTGAGAAGAGAATGTTTATGAATCATCATGAGGGTTTTAATTATATTCAGAAATGAATATTACCTAGAAGACATGGCAGCTATTTTATAAGAATAATTATTAAATAGTGATGATTACATAATGAATCAACTAGGGAGAGACATAAATGAAGTGAATGGGGCAAGATGAAATTGATTATAATTCATTGACATTCAACATGGATAGTATTGATATTGTAGTTTCTAATAACGAAGGTTATTATGAAAGATTAGTTTCATTGGAAGTGAGATTGACATAGTTGCAATTGACTTTGACTAATTTAGCCATAAAATAATTCATTAGTTATAGGAAATGAAATGGTGGAACTGAAGACACTAAAATTGTAATTATGAGGATTCTAATGATGGTCATTTGAGAGGATGTGTTCCTCTATTGATGAAATCTTTATCTAAAAGGCTCTTGTGAAGGCTAGTAATGATTCATATCTTTGCCTAAGGGATAACTAGTGATACAAAGAAAGAGTTGGCTACTTTAAAGAAGAGAGATTAGGCAACTCAACAGTGTTTGAAATGGTTTTATAGGTTGAAGAGGTGTGTTATTTACAAGGGCAAGTACTTGAACAGTTATGTCTCAGAGTTAGTAGAAGCCATAGTAGCAACAATAGTATCAACAGTTGCCATTACAGTGGGAATTCCTTTAGATGCTTGACTGTGGTGAGTTAGTGCATTTCTTTAGAGACTTTCCCAGAGGACAACGAGTCAAACAAAGTGACATTGGGATCAAGGCATAGATGGCCCCACATTAGCAGAGATGAGTTTCTGCTATTACTACAAGGCAAGTGTGGGCTTCAAACTAAATAGTGGAGAGTATTTTCATGAATGTTGGTAGGCATGTTATGATCCTCGTTGATCTAAGACTTAGTCATTCTTTCATTTTATGTGCTGACATCCTGCTTAGACATCCCTGCATGTGTTATCCTTTCAGTTGGATATTATGACTTCATCAAGAGAGTTATTGAGGCTAATTAGTACTTTTAAGAGGTACTTATGAACTTAGTAAGAGAGAGATGATGAACGATATCTCATCCTACTCGATATGGTGGATTATGATGTCATCTTTGGGATGGATTGGCTGATCCTACCTTGAAGGTAATTTAGTAATTTTTCAGAGGGTGCCAAGGTTTATTCTTGTTTGTGTGACAATGGAGGACCATTAGTAGGCACAAATTGAGCATATGGATGAGCTGCAAGAGTTCACAGTCTTCTCTGAGTTTTCATGATATTGGCACAAGAAAATGATTTCAAAGTGGATTTGGCATCAAATATAGTATTATTTACCTAGAATACCATATGGGATGACCCAACTAAGCTAGCAAAGCTCCAGCTATAAGAATTTTTAATAAGGATGTTAATAGGCCTACTGGGTATTCATCAAGTACATTAGTCTTCTTCATGAGAAGAGAGACAAATCTTTATTGCCATGCACAGATTGTCATTTGTTTGATAGTACCTCAGTAGAGAACTGAAATTCTTAATCGTATATTGATGATTTATTTGATCAACTCAGGATGGTGCATGGTGTTTGTGGAGATTGAATTGAGGTGTGGTTATAACCAGCCTAGGATTCTGAGTATGACATCTTTAAGATGACTTTTAGAACTTGTTATGATTGTTACGAGCTTTGGATGGTACCAATGGGTGGAATCAACACACTAACAGAATATATGGATATGATGGGTTGAACTTTCAAATGTTATTTGGATGAACCATGATTGTATTAATAGATAGTATTGTCATATACTTCATGAACAGAGAGGAGCATAAGGAATCCCTATGCATTAATTTAGAATATCTACAAACTCATTATTTGTTGCAAACATCTATAGCATGAGTTATGGTTAGAGGAAGTGAATTCCCTTTTCCACGATACCTTGAATGATAGAGAGGTAGTTTATTGAGCCTATGTTGGGCTGACATTAGCCAAACAGGTGATTGAAGTTCATAGTTCCTTAGTCTTATGGATTGCTAGCACAGAGTCATTGAGTTTCACCAAGATATCAGTGATGTGTAATATAATGTGAGATTTTTCTCTTACGAGTAATCAAGATTCAATTTACAATCTATACTTGTGAGTAGCTAATGAGGGCAACCTAAGAGGGCGACCGATGAGGGCAACTGCGTTAGGCACTGGTAAGCTTCTAGGTAGCAAACTTCTAGGTGGCAGGCTTATAGGTGCTTACAGTATGATTATGTTGCAGATTGATTTTCATTGGCAGAGAGTGCCTGTTGGTGAGTTGATATGCACTGGTTTTGACTACATATGATTGCCTGTTGGTGAGCTATATGCTCTAGTATTGATTTGGTAAATGATTGACTATGAGTGATCTGATATGCTCTATAATAGATTCAACATAGATTTGCCTACTGGTGAGCTTAGATGCTTTGATTTTAATGATGTGGTGACTATATCGGTGCTAGAGTTGTATACAAATAACTAATTCTATATGAGAGTTTGGTTGATATTAATTGTACTATACATGGTTATGACATGTTCTAATTGAATTCTGAGTTCTTTAATCTAAAATGGTTTGCTATTATCAATTTATATGTGATTTGGTATATCAGGAGATGATATGATGTGAAATTTTCTATTTATCGATGCTGATGTTAGTATTGTTGACACAATTAGTTATCTTGTGATATAGGGATATGGGGATATTTTTGGAACTGTCTAATGAAGCACATGGAAAGAATTTCGAGAACAAAATTCATATGTGGGAAGAATGCAACATCCCAAAATTTTTAAATGTCAATTTGAGTGAACCTTAGAAAATAATAAATTGAGATGAAAAAGAACATATTAAATTTCATATTTTTAGAGTTTTATAAGTGAAAGACTGGATAGACATCTAATCTGGCATTTAGACCTCCATAATTGGATAGTACTTGAAAAGACAATTCAAATGGCACCAAGTTTGCAAAAATAGGAGTTCAGATGAAGGAGACATAAGTATTTGAATATGAGGGGAATTTTTGTAAAAATAAGATAGAAAAAAAATGACAAAATGCCTTAAACACAGGGGCTAGATTTGATATGGGCACCCACTCACTTAAGGGGAACTTGACACAAGGCAGGTCTATTCTTCTAAAATCTGACAGACCAGGAAAAAAGAAGAAGAAGAAGAAGTAGAAGAAAGCCCAACACCGGGGAGTAGGAGATGAGGAAGAAGAGACAGGAGGAAGGGAAAGGAAAGGAGACGAGAGAAGACCTTGCACGCCTAGTGTAACAACCCCAATTTTTATAAATATAATTGAATTATTAAAAATTAAAAATTAAAAATTTCAAAGTAAAACTGGAACTTTGAGTTCTAGGAAAATTCATTTTTTATAAAGTAAAATCAAGACTTAAAATTGGATATTTGTAATGTAATTGAAAAACCGATCAAAATGACTATAAGTATGTCAATTCTGAGTTTGGATGAAAAATCCTTATTTTTCTCCATTTTTATGAATAAAAGGGTAAAATGGTAATTTTACTCATAACCAAGACCTAAGATATAGATAGTTTATGTTATGGAAGAAACACATGTCATCATGAGTCCAACCACTACCTACTACTAGTGGAGAAGGAGGTGGTAGTGGGAATCCAATGACAATTTAATAATAAAAAGAATTGAAACATGGTAATTACTTATAATCATGAAAAATTCAAAAACACCTATAAATAGCCCATAAAATTTCCAAAATATTTTCTAATATTCTTCATGACATCCCCTACAATGACCTAAAATCTTAGTTCCAGAATCCTCCCCCATCTCCCCCAATTCCTCCTTCTTTCTCTCTTTCTCTCTTATTCTCTGTGGGCGTGTCCCCAAACGCACCCAGGCAGACGACCCTATGTTTACATCGGGGCCATCCAAGGATGCATCATCCTCGATGAACTAGGGTCTCCACCTAGGAAACCCTCATTCAATTAGCTATCCAATTTCATCCATTAGAATCACTTCTCCACCTTTGGATCTATTCGGGCTAAGGAAATCTACAAAAACCTTAAGAAATTTGGATGATCCACCTCTTGGATCGCAGGGAAACTCAAAACAAAAACAAGCACGGTACTGGGTATCGCCTCCTACAATCAATACTAGTTATTCTATCCAATCTGACCATTAAAAGTTAATCTGGAACTGTTGAATATCTTTTATATGTGGTGATCTACAAAAGCCCCATATCTTCTAGTCTTCTCTGGCAACGGCGATGGAGAAATCCTTGGCTATTCCTGCTTTCTTCCTCTTCTCTGGTAAATCTCTCTCTTTGATGAAGATTTCTTCACCAATCGGGCCAGGTAGGTGGCATCTCCCACTTCCCCTTTCATTCTGGTATTACCATTGTGTTTTTCGACCTCCAAGAGATCTTCCTGGTCGTTTATCCATCGGGAACGACGGATCCATCACTAGGGTTGAGATCTCCTATCTTGGATGGCTCAGATAAAACTTCTGAGTTGTTGGATAGATTCCTGGGGCCTAAAATCCCCAAGAGGTGAACTCTTGGATGTTAACTATAAAGGATAAAGGAGATCCGATGATGGGGGATGGTAACAGGCGTAGGCTGCTGGTCGTCCGTGCACCCATAAGCCCAGATTTGATCTGGACCGTCCAATTTTTGAACTAGGAGCTTATTTCTTTAATTAAGCGCTCAATTTAGCTCTGATTTTAGATCTGAAAGTTTCTATAGATTTCTTGTCACTTGTATAAGTTACTCAACTCATAAATTTTATGTTTTTAATTGTATTTATTGGTGATAATTACTAAAATCCTTTCCAACAGTATAGAATCATGATCAAGATGATCTCAAAATAGAGATCTGAACTGATGGATGGGTTTAGGAAGTCCCATAACTCTAAGGATCATGGTCATAGTAAAATTTATAGTTATCTAGATCAAGTAATTAAACAAAAAATGTAAGATTAAATATCAACCATTAAAACAGGTTGAAATCTTAAAATCCAAATTATGATCTCAATTTAACTTCAAATTGAGATCAAAAAGTTGGGTTGGATTCCTCTTGATGAGTAGAACCTACTGAACTTAGAAAATTTATGTTTTGATGCATGTAAAATTTTATTAATAAAGAAAAGTATTACTACTTTCTATGATTAGTGAAATTTGGAATGATCAAACTCTATAATTCTAATCCACTGATAATCTTGTGATTTTGAAACATGGAATCAATGGTTAGAAGTGATTGATCTGTATTTGATTATGAGATCTAGCCTTAAAAGTAATAAAATTCATAAAAATGAATGCTAATCTCCTTGAGGATTGGATAGTATGGATGTATTTGGATGATGATATAAAGTTAATATCATGTGGATTGATGGACT
The DNA here is from genome assembly GCA_035236585.1 of Warburgia ugandensis. Taxonomy (NCBI): domain Eukaryota; kingdom Viridiplantae; phylum Streptophyta; class Magnoliopsida; order Canellales; family Canellaceae; genus Warburgia; species Warburgia ugandensis. Next base: position 39,007,390 of record CP141136.1, read on the forward strand.
TGATGATGATAATTTGGGATAGATTAAGATCTATGCCCTTAAATTGGATAAAATGACTTAAGATCTTCTTAATCAGTTGGATCAAAAAGGATCAGATCATTTGATGAGATGCATCAATGATCTAGTGATCAAATCACATTAAGAAGATGTATTATATCTAAAGGAAAATGAAAGATCAAGATCTAAACCATAAAAGGGATGAAAAATGAATAGAAATCAACTATGACCATTGGATCATGATGAATAGTTTTGGCACGTTAAATGTTCATTTGAATTATTGAATGTTGTTATAATTGTCTTTTGTTGCTTAGTAGATTTAATTGTTAGATTTACTTATTTATTTATTTATGCTTTAATGCTTATGTTAGGAAAATTACATTGAAAATGTAATTAAATGAAAATTAGAGTTAAAGGACATTTACATGGAATGAATGGCATGGTCTTAATGGTAGTAAGGGCTATAGTTAGTAGGATAATAAAAGGAATATCATTTCCTTAGCCCAAATTAAGAGAATAATGAAACTCAATGAATTACATTTTAAATGCTCATAAACTTAATTAAAATCAATTAGAAAGAGTACTTAGGGTTAAAATGCTCATAGGAACCTTATGAAAGGTTGAGTTAAGGACAAACTAGTGAATACTAAACATGGTGGTTAAGGGGATTTTCTAATAGAGCCTCACTCTTCCCCTACCTTCCATTGACGTTTGTGAGGTCTAAACACCTCCTTACATGAGGATTGAAGTAACCACTTTGTGTTCAGCAATTCAACTAGTAAGCCTTAGTCAATTGGAAATAAGAGGAGCAATTTAGACTTAGGATGAAATAAGCTATGTTCAACAGTAAAACATTAATAGTTGAATAATAATAATAATAAGATCATAAAAGGTTAGTAAAATATCTAATCTTAATAAAAATGGTAAGTAAGATAATCAAGATCCATAGGATCTTGAATGATCAAGAACAATAAGAATAATAACATTGTATTGTACATAGTGCACATGTTTATTAGTATGTATGTTATAAATCAAATCTAGATCATTAGATTAGATAATCCAAACCCTTGATCAAATATGATTCATTCAAGGAAGAGAACTGGGATCATCCTACTTAGGGATGATCAAATAACTGAACTTAGATCAAAGAAGAACTAAATTATGGAAGATCTAGGCCCTTGATCTTTATCAACAAGTATAGATTGTTGATCAAAAAATCTATAAAAGATCAAGATCAAAGAGGGATACACAAAGACTTAGAGATAGAAAATATTTAGATCTAAAAGATTAGAAGATCATTCTAACCATCAGATCTATTGATCAATAGGATAAAATACTATCTGAGGAAGATAGATTATGTGGATGATAGAAACACAAGACAGATCTAGATCCTTTATATCAAAGGACAAGATTAGATAAAGAATATAAATAGGAGATTATCCAGAATTGTACAGATAATGACAGTATATATGTATTTATAGATTACGTACGTCAATCATGGAGGATCTAAAGGGATGGATCACTACATGAAGGTAGGTGGAACTTTAAGAATACAAGACCTATGGTCTATGGAATTGTTATTATACATAGACACTATAATGCTTAAGAATGATAACATGCTTAGTTACATTTGAATCATAATTCATATATATGAATAGAGATAACTGTTGAAATTAGATGGAATACATAATAAGTACATGGGTATCATTTATGATTATCCCTAAACTTAAATAAGAACATAATAATAATGGATATCATTTGTATCAAATGAGTATCCTTAGACTTAATAACATTTGGTATATGAATACCAAATGAAAGGAAATGGGGATCATTTACAATAAATAATTAATCCCTAAACTAATAATGATATGTGTATCATTCATTGTAAATAAGGATCCCTAAATCTAGAAACAGCATTATATCCTTAGTATGAGAATATTGAATATGAGAATGATAATATAAATAGATAGATCATCTGAGATATACAAGAAGTAGTTCATATATAAGCATGGAGTCTTGTGGTTTTGTTTTAAATAGGCATAAGCTTGGGGATGCTTTGCTAGGGAAGTTATAAGGGTTTGGCTAGCTGCTTTCTGAAATTTGATGATATTATGATACCTTGCCCAAAGAGAAGGTAAAAGTTGGGTGGGGCAATTATGGGAAGGCCCCACTGTGAAAGTTATATCTCCCCATATGGGCAGTGATGCAATATTTTCCACCGTGGTATCAGTGGTGAATAGGGTAGTTATCCGAGTGCGCTAGTACAGATCATACTGCAGCATGGTAGTCCTTGAGTGTTTTGCATATGATGCATGGCATAGTGAGATGCCAATACTACCCTAATGAGGGATTTTTTTATTAGCAAGACTCTAGATGATTTATCAACTCAGTATATCTGAGTATGGTTATTAATGTTTGAGATATTGACTATTTTTCATGGTTTTTGACCTTATATATATATATATATATATACATAGGATATAGTGGTGAGTGGTTTGGAATTATCATAGTGAATGTTACATGATAATTATATGATAGAATGATCACATATGGTATGGTTCATGGAAATTGAATTATGTGATTTATATGGAATATGATGATTATAAATATTGTACTCTTGAATTATACTATTCCATATGTTCTTGAATCCCCTACCAAGCATAGCTTGCTTTGATATAGTAAATATTTGAATGTTTACAATATCTCATATACAGAAAGGAAGGACTGAAGGGATACAACAAGGGAATACAAAGACCATACCATTGATCAAGACTATGTATATTTGTGAAAGGATTGGATTATATTTTGATTTGTGTATTTTGGACATAAGATGTAATAAAGGGGTTGTGTATGTGAACCACTGGATCAATCCTACAATTATAATAAAATGAGTTTCTTTGGAAACATATGTTGTACACAAAATTATGTATGTATAGGTGAGTGAAATGTGGCATTCAGGTTTTTCAAAAAGAATTTCAAAGAAAAAAATTCACTACTTAAGTTTACAAAATGTTTGCAAAATTGGTTGACCACCATTTGAAAATGAATAACAAAAATGTCTTTAAAAAACCCAGGTTGCCACACCTAGAAACCCTGGATCGCACAGACGAGAGAGATTGAACAGAGGGAGAAGAAGATAGGAAGGAGAGAAGAAAAGAAGAGAGGGGGAAGAAGAAGGAAGAAGGAGAAGAGGGAGAGAGGAGAGAGAACCGATGTCGCTGGAGGAGGGTGGCATGTCGATGTGGAAGAAGGAGGAAAAAAAGGGGTTTCTAGGTCTGCCAGAGTTACAGGCCTTTGCCGGAGACGACACAAGCTCGGATCATTGATTCAAGTCGATTATTTTGTCTAGCACGGCAACAAGATGAAAACCACTAAGGTTATTAGGAGATTCGAGGGGATCTTGATCACCAATTAGAGGGGAAACAATATGCACGCCTAGGTTTGGAGGGTTTCACAATGGATTAGAGGTGATCCAACTCATCTTAGATAGGAAAAAGCATGAAAATGCATCTGAAAGGTATTATTTACAAAACCCAACTTTGAATTTGTGGTATTTTGTTAAATATGTGCATTTTTATGCAAGATCTAAACTTTTAGATGATCTAATCATTCAATTCCTAATTCAAGCTTAGGGATAGGTAATTTAGGGCATGATGTACCTCAAATCACACAAAAATTTCATATCTAAGCTAGAAACCAATCGAACAATCTCAGTCGTCCGATCGAGTACTGTTCACACAGTAACTTTCCAATGTCTGATCAATGATCAGACACCACAGATGAGTTCTAGAGCACTGAAATTGCTAACATGTAGCATAAATTGAAAAATATAGGTTGAAATTGATCAAAAAAATCTAAAGTGTCTGATTGGACAGCAGAGTAATAAGGACCTGACACTTCTGTTTGGTGATCAAATGCCACCATTTGTGTACCCTGACTTTTAATAAGTAAGTTACTCTAAAAATTTTAAGACAAGGCCACTGAACAGTGAAAGTATGTTGCAATTACTTAAGAAGAATAATAGATAGCCAATTTAGGGCCAATGGCGTAGATTGGAAATCCAATAGCTATTTGTCATTCAATTAGCTATCAACCAATAGCCAATGAAATGTCCTTAACACAATAATAAGCATTGTCACTTTGCCTTGTGCCAACCAGGAGCTAACTTAGAGGGAACTTCCATGCTAGGAAAGCTAAGAGAAGTCCTAGAATTGTATATCTGAATGTGTGTTTATATTGTTATAGAGATGTAACTGGTCAAGAGTGTATATATGAATTAAATAGATTATTGCATTTGTTAACCTGAAGATCTCTATTTGAGATAGATGAAATTAAGATTGCTAAGATATTTGCTATATATGTATTTGTATATGAATTTCGAACATTGAAATAAGTCTTTTCAGTTTATACAAAAGATAAGATGAATGTGCATGCTGAAATTGAACCATGATTAAACTGTTCATACATAAGCTATGCATTATTGTGAACCATGTGAGAAAATATAAGACTAATACTAGGAATTTGTGAAATGGCTCGTATGAGCGAAACGAGGCTGTTATGATGTGGGCGGGCCACAGAGTCGTTGTGATGTGGGCAAGCCTTTGGGTTGGACAAGCTACCGATCCTTGAGAGTTTAGCCCCATTGTTTGGGGAGTTTGGCACACTCTGAGGGGTCATTATATATGGGTAGGCCACAGAGTCGTTATGATGTGGACGGGACTTTGGGTTGGACAAGCTACTAGTTCCTGGCTAAACAAGCTACTGGTCCCTGAGAGTTTAGCCCCATTGTTTGGGGAGTTTGATGCATTCTAAGTTGTTGTTATGACGTGGGTGAGCCTTCGGGCTAGACAAGCTACTGGTCTCTCAAGAGCAAAGCCTTGAGGTGTGTCTTTGGTTTGGTGTGTCTTGGGTTTAACCCACTACACCGACTCACTACACCAAAGAGGATAATATTGTTTGTTGTGTACTTGATACACACAACAATGTGTTGGTATTTGATACGGGAAATGGCTCATAGGAGCAAAGACTATTATTAAGAAATGTAAATGACTTGTAAGTTTGATATGTGATTTCATACTTTGCATTTTAAGGAATGTGATTTAGTACTAATGCATCGATAAATTTTCAATTGTGGCATGAATTCATGATTTTGATAAATGTTGAATTATAACTCTGCCAATGCTAGTCCCAAGCCCAGATTGAAAAGGAGGAGGGTCTTGTGTTAAGTGCCAGCAAGCAAGGGAGAAGTTGAAGATGATTTTGTTATTTCTGTCTTGCAAATGAATATGCATTTTGTATATTAGTTTGTGAGGAAGAAATGAAAATCATCTCTAGGTTCTTAAAATATGACAACCCTTGCGTCAAGTGCCTGCTAGCAAGGGTGAAGCTGAAGATGATTTTGTTATTTCTTTTCTGCTTGCAAATGAATATGCATTTGTATATTGGTTTGTAAGGAAGAAATGGAAATCATCTTCAACTTCTAAAAACTATGGCAACCTAACATGACATGAATAAAAAACTGACATTTTGTCGAGCTAGGGCATTCCCCATAAGCGACAGGCTGCATCGGATCCTAGGTGTGGTGAAAAATAAGCAACGGTTGCTAGGGCATTATCACTACACCGGATCCCGGGTGTAGTAAAAAATGGACAAGGGTTGCTAGAGCATCCCCTCGGAAGCGACTCACTACACCAGAACCCAGGTGCAATGAAAAGTAGACATGGGTTCATGCCATGGAGGTCAAGAAAGGTGATAGTAAATAGGATATCTCTAGAGCATAGGATTTGTATTGCCACATGGAATATAGGGACATTGACAAGTAAGAGTTTGCAATTAGTAGACGTGATGAAATGTAGGAGAGTCAACATTGCTTGTATCCAAGAAACCAAGTGGAAAGGGGCTAAAGCTAGAGAAATAGATGAGTATAAATTATGGTATGTAGGAAAGGATAATAGCAAAAATGGCGTAGAAATAATAGTAGATAAGGAATTAAAAGATAAAGTTGTGGATGTTAAAAGAAATAGTGATAGAATTACAATAATAAAACTTGTTCTAGGAGAGTAGATTATAAATGTTTTAAGTGTATACACACCACAAGTAGGGTTACAAGATATAATCAAGAGATAGTTTTGGGAAGATATGGAGGGAGTCATGCAAGAAATTCACAATACTGAGGGGATATTTATAAGAGCAGACTTAAATGGCCATGTAGGAAAAGAAAAGGAAGGATATGACAGAATACATGGAGGGCATAGTATAGGTCAACGAAATGAGATGGGGGAGAATATCCTTGATTTTGCTTTGTCATATAACCTGGCCATTGTAAATACACTCTTTAATAAGAGGGATGAACACTTAATAACCTTTAAAAGTGGACTTCATAAAAGCCAAATAGACATTTTTGCTACTTAGGAATAATGAACGATTTATGTGGAAGGAGTGTAAGGTGATACCTGGTGAGAGTTTAACCTCACAACATAGGTTAATGGTTATGGATATCCATATCAAAAAATGGAAGAAAAGAAATGAACTTAATAGGTACCCAAAAATTAAGTGGTGGAACTTAAAATGAGAGAAAATAACCTCATTCACAAATAAGTTGATGGTAGAAGAAAATTGGAACTATGAAACAGAAGTATATACCATGTGGATTAATATTGCTGAGTCCATTAAGAAAGTGGCAAAAAATGTCTTAAGAGTATCTAAAGGTAAAAGGCAATTAGTAAAGGAAACATGGTGGTGGATTGAAATAGTGCAAAAAGTTATTAAAGAAAAATGGATGTGTTTTAAAGCATGGTAGAAGACTAGAAATAATGAAAACTATGAACAATATAAGAATGCTAAAAGGGATGCTTAGAGAATAGTAAGTGAGGCTAAACTTAAAGCATATGATGAGCTCTATAATAGACTAGGAATAAGAGAAGGTGAGAAAGATATGTTTAAACTTGCAAAAGTAAGAGAACAAAAGGGTAAGGACTTAGATTATGTTAGGTGCATTAGAAGCGATGATCAAAAGGTATTTGTCAAAGATGATGAGATCAAACAAAGGTGGGAAACATACTTTCAAAAATTGCTAAATGACAATGGCTCTGAGAATATAGGGATTGAAAATATTATAAATCTAAATAACATTGGATATTATAGATATGAATGTAGGATTTGAATACCTGAAGTGAAAGAGGCCTTGAAAAAGATGAAATCAGGAAAGGCCATGGGGCTCGATGGTATACCAATAGAGGTTTGGAAGCATATGGGAGATATTGGGCTAGTTTAGTTGACCAAGTTGTTTAACAAGTTTATAAAATTAAAGAAAATGCTTGATGAGTGGAGGAAAAGCTCTATTGTACCAATTTATAAGAATAAAGGAGACATATAGAGCTACACTAATTATTGAGGGATCAAACTTATGAGCCACACTATGAAACTTTTTGAAAGAGTGATTGAGAAGAGGCTAAGACATGAAACAAGTGCATCAGAGAATCAGTTTGATTTCATGCCTAGGAGGTCTACCATGGAAGTTATTTTCTTACTAAGACAATTAGTAGAGAAATATAGGGAGAGGAGGAAAGACCTCCACATGGTCTTTATTGACTTAGAGAAAGCCTATGATAAAGTCCCTAGAGAGTTAATATGGAGGGTGTTGGGCAATAAAGGGGGTTTACAGGGGTATATAGACATAATTAAAGATATGTATAAGGGAGCGATAACAAATGTTAAGACCACTAGTGGCAAAACTGGTGATTTTCATATCACTGTAGGATTGCACCAAGGATCGTCATTAAGCCCATACCTTTTCACATTAGTTATGCATGAGTTAACAAAACATCTACACAAGGAGATTCCCTAGTGCATGCTATTTGCAGATGATATAGTCTTACTTGATGAGACAAGGGAGGGTGTAAACATAAAGCTAGAGTTATGGAGAGAAGCATTAGAATCTAAAGGATTTAAAATTAGCCAAAGTAAGAGAGAATATATGGAATGTAATTTTAGCAATGAGAGCAAGAGTAGAACACCAATCAAGATTGATAACTAAGAAGTCCCCGTAAAAGACCACTTTCAATACTTAGGATCAATGATTCATGAGAGTGGAGAGATTGAGAGGGAGGTTACCCAGAGAATCCATGCGGGTTGGAACAAATGGAGATGTGCATTTGGAGTTTTGTGTCATAGGCAAGTGCCACTCAAACTAATAGAAAAATTTTATAGAATGGCCATAAGGCCGACCATGCTCTATGGATTAGAGTATTGGGCAATTAAGGAACATCATGCTCATAGGATGAATGTTGCAAAAATGAGGATGTTGAGATGGATGGGTGGGTGGTAAGACAAGAAAGGATAGAATTAGAAATGAAAATATTAGAGTTAATTTAGGGGTAGCACCAATAAGTAACAAGATGCGGGAGATTAGACTTAGACGGTTTGGACATGTTCCAAGGAGACCAACAATGGCACCGGTTAGAAGGAGTGAGGCAATACAAGTAGAAGGTTCTAAAAGGGCAAGGGGAAGGCCCAAAAGAACGTGGATAGAAGTGGTGAGGAAAGATTTAAAAACTTTGGCACTAAATGAAGCCATGGTACTTAATAGAGTGGAATGGAGGAATAAGATTCATGTGACCAACCCCTAATTGGGATATGGTCTTGATGATGATGATGATGATGATGATGATGATGATGATGATGATGATGATGATGATGATGATGATGATGATGATGATGATGATGATAAATGTTGAATTATTTCAAGTTAAATGATAAATGAATTGAAGTTTGCATGATTCAGCATCGAAAAATTGATCTATTTGGAAATACCATGATTTTGTATATATGAAACTGCATCTCATTCCACCTACACAAGTGATTGTTTGCTTAGGCATTGCTTTGGTTTGCAATGCCTCAGATACAGAGAATAATAGCAGGTCTGGCATGTTGACATTATTTCAGAATTGAGGACTCCCAAGGAATAGGGGCTATTTACTTATGAAGTGTGCCAATGGAAGCATTGGAAAAGGATAGTTAAGAATTGATTTTTGAATTGAAGTTATGGTATATGATGAGAAAGAGACTACATTGTATGTAATTAAGGGAGTTTGGAAGACTTATGTGGTTGGGTTGTGCTATGGATGTTCTGGGTGTATTTTGTTGATGTAAATTGTTTTTATTTTGTTAAATGTATGAAAAGGAGATAGTGTCTCCATTTATGTTTTAAAATGTCAATGAATGTTTATTAGGTACTCCGCAATGACATGCGTTAAAATGTCATGTATTCAAAAAACAGAGGAAACTCTGTCGAATTTTCAGTAGAAATGAGCACTCATTTCACCAGGTATCCTTGTTTTTGAGAAAGAAAATGCACTCGAGGCTTTTCAAAGTGAATCTTCTGCTGCTATTTACTCTTTAAAAATGAATTTATTAGAGATTGAGCTCACTAAGTCAATGTCTTTTGAATTTAAAAAGTGTTATGAAAACCGGGGTCATCACAGTAATATAAACAAGTTTTGGACTACCAAACATTCATGTTTTGAGACTATTTTATATATGGTTTTACAACATCAATATATGCATATTTTGAGCAAATACAACCCATGTTTTGGACTACGAAACATTATATTGGGACTATTTTATATCTGATTTTTGGACAACTATATTTGTATGATTTGGATTCTGGAATTCCAAATATTCATATTTGGGACTATTTTATATCTAATTTTTGGACAGTAATATATGTGTGGTCTGGACTGATATACCCTCATCTTTTGAGACTATTTAGGATCTGATGTTTGGATACCAATATGTGCATGTTTTGGACAACAACATAGGCATGTTTTGGACTACTATACATTCATGTTTTGGGATTGCTTTATATCTGATTTTTGGATAGTAATATATGCATGTTTAGGGTAGAAATATAGTCATTTTTTGGACTGCTATAGATAATAATTTATGGACCATTTTATACCATAGTTTGGGCTGTTATCAACAATGTTTTATGGAATTTTATATCATAATTTTGAACTTCCATAATAATGTTTTATGGACTATTTTACACTATATTTTTGGATTGCTATAAATAGTGTTTATAAACTACCATACACCATAGCTATGGACAGTTATAAATTGGGTTTATGGACTTTTTTTGGACAGATATAGTATATCGGTCTCTAGTAGATCTTTCGTATATAATTTTACTGAAAAAGACATGTGCTATGGACTGTATTTGGACTACTATAATGCCTGAAAGCTACCTAAATTTTTGGGCTATTATTGAAGGAAAAAAGATATATTTTGCAATATGTTTTTGGATTGTTTTAGGACTGCCATATGATATGCTTATTAGCAGCCATGCTACATAAATTTTGACATTTATATGATAGGCCATTAAGCCAATGGATACTATGCTATGAGGCTAGATAGGTTGGCCTCCCAACCTCTGGCCACAAAAAGTGAAAAGGTATGCAAGAGTGCCATACTTCCTAGTTGGTGGTGAACTTCACTATTGGTGACTCATGACCCTCTCCTGATATAGTAGTAGGCCACATGAGGATGTAGTGGGAGTCCCTTTGTGAGATACCAGAGGGCATATAATAGTGAAGCTAACGTGAGTATAGGTGTTCTATGACATTAATTGTTTATTTTTTACTCTATTTTTTATTGACCTCAATGGGCAAGCTTTATTAACCTCAATAAGTGAGCTCGATAGGAGCTTGAACTCTTGTATAGATATGATTAGATGGAGCTAATGGGTTTTCATTGACACTTAAGTTTGTCACCTTATTTGTTTTCTTCTATCGTTTATGAATGTGTTTAGATTATTAAGAAATATATTTTTAATAATGAGGAAACTAGATTTAAATCATATTTATAATCCCACTCCATTTCTTGTAAATACAATCATGTTTTCACCTACACAAGCATACCTTGCTGAGATATTTTATCTCATTTTACAATATCTTATATCAAAGGAACAAGTGCATAAAGGAGGTATTGCTTGATTAAACAACACAAAGGCAAGAAACGTGCAGCTTAATTGATGTAATGACCAGTAGCTAGGATATCTTATTTAAATTGCTTTATTAATTTATGGCTATTTGATGTAAAGCACATATGGATGCTTTTCTACGTTGGTGGATATTTTATTGTAGTTAATTGGACTATATATGGCTGACCTTGGGATCATATCTTTAGAAATTGGTGCCTGGTCTGACTAAGACATGAGTTACTTTTATTTGGTAATTGGCCTTTGGGTGTTTCGAAAAAGATGTTGTTGGAAAGAAAGGTATTTTTTTTAAAAAAAATTCAAGGGAATTCCTTACTTTTTTAAAATTATATTTAACTTTCCTAAAATTGTCTTTTAATACCTTGGGCATGACAAATTTGGTATTAGAGCCCAGGTTTAGCCATTATAGCCAATTACATGATGATAGACATCAATAGCCAATATATTATATGCTAGTACAAGTAGAGAAGGAGATCCTAGATCTATCTAAGTACAAAGACTTATGATAGATTAATTGTTTTAAAACAAATAGCACCAAGAAGATGTAACCCATCTACCTCTAGACCTACTCATTTTGCATTTGGTTCTTCACTCAGTGGGGGACAACAACCCCCACATTAATTTATGTAGCAAGCAGTTCCATATGGTAGGCCAAGGGAACTAGGACACATTTATGGACCAAATAATATATTAGATCACTTCAAGAAGATGGCCTCAACTTTTTCTAGAGAAGATGAACTAGATATAGTAGAGACCTAGATCGTTACGATTGAGAAGGCTCTAAATGCAATGAATGTGACGAAGGATCGCAATGTGGTCATGGCAACATTGTTAGGACAAGAGAGGCTACCTACTAGTGGCAGACAATGGAATAGACTTGATTTATAGACATTGCGGTTATACTATGGAATGAGTTCAAAGATGCGTTTTTCAATAAGTACTTTTCTTAACACATTCATCAAAAAAAGGAGAAAGAGTTCCTAATCCTTGAACAAGGAATATGGCAGTTCTTCAATATGAGAACAAGTTCACAAAGCTTAGGAGATTCATGCCAAATGTGTGTGTCTTGAATGAGAAGGCAATAGAGAAATTCGTCAATAGACTGGAAGCTCGTTTGAGAGCTAAAATCCTAGGATTGTAGCCTACTACCATGGCAAAGGCTATAGAGATGGCTTCAGTACTGGAGAGAGACTATAAGACAGGTCAAGATGAGAAGAAAGATAAGGTGCCTCCACCAAAAGCAGTTTTGAAAGAGATAAACAACCAATGCAATTGATGAGAAATCAATAGGCAAAGAAGCATCCACTCATCAAGAGTGAAAAGACTACCAATTCTAAGCCTTGCCCTAAGTGCAAGAAGTACCACTTGGGCAAGCCTTGTTGTGTTTTGAGCAATAAATTATATAGCTATGGAGTAGTAAGCCATTTTGATAGGAACTGCCCAAAGAAGAAGACTGAGGAAAAGGTGCCCAGAATCCCATGGCTCGTAGCTAGGGACATGTGTTTGCTATCATAGTAGAGTAGGCTCAAATGTCAAATGCAGTGGTAGAAGTTACATTACTCATTTATGATATACCTACTCATGTATTATTTGATACGAGTTTGACCCATTCCTTTATATCACATGAGTTTTCCTCAAAAAGCAAAAATAAGCCACAAGTAGGGAAACTATGATGCATGGAGAGTCATGTCCAGAATTTAGGATTTCATCTAGTAGGAAGTCGAGTGGCATGATCACGAACCTCACCATTCAATTGGCTTTCATGGACTAGATAGTACAAGCACAGTAGTCATGTACTAAGACTTAGACACTATGTGACTAAAAGGAACTTGAGAGGGGAATCGATGGAGGAATTAGATTTCATGATAGACTGGTTGTGCCATCCATTTCAAACTTGAGACAGGAACTATTAATGGCAGCCCACCATTCTATGTTTTCCATGGACCTAGGAGGTATGAAGATGTACCATTATCTAAGGACACAGTTTTGGTGGCCACGAATGAAGAAGGACATTACATAGTGTGTAGCATGGCATATTACTTGTCAATGGGTCAAGGCTTAGAGGCTTATAGATTTTCTGCAAACTTTAGAGCTTTTGGTATGGAAGTGGGACCATATTACGTTGGATTTCATGGTCATATTGCCAAGGCATCTAGTGGACATGATGCAATATGGATTGTGGTGGATCAACTTACCAAGTCAGCTCATTTCCTCCCCATTAGAAAGTGATAGTCCCTGAAGTGCCTTGCCAAGCATTACATCTAAGAGATAGTCAGCCTGCATAAAGTTCCATCCGTTATTATTTCAAATAGGTGATAAGTGCCCAATTTTGTATGAGAACTACCCAATTAGTATCCCATGTGTTATAAAAGATAGCATTATTTTTAGGTTTTTTTTTCTTTACAATTTATAACACATGCATTTTTAACCTAATGATTCAAAATTTCAATATTTTGTAGGTTTAGAAGCTAATCATAGTAGTAATTATGTGAATCATCATAATTTTTTAGAATTTAATTAGGGGATTTACTCTTTTATATGTAGTGAGCAAATGATCTGACGGCCTATCTAGCCCTTAAACTCCATTAAAAGGACAATATCAACCAAGGATATAGTATGATATAATAATGGGATTCTCAAAGCATTTAGCTCTATCAGAATGGGATGCTAGTGCATGACACACCATCATATCATAATTCAGATTTTTCCATATTTTGGACCAATGAATATATAGGTTTTCATTAAGGTCTAAGGTTGGGCCAAGGACATTGTCTTTCATGAATAATTAGGTAAGTGCTACATGAGTAGTGGTCAGCCATGAGTTTATGGATTTGCATCGAGGCTCTTGGCATGCACTTCTAAAGTGGTGTGAGTCCAGAATCACTATACTGTAAGTCCTGGAGACCCTATGCTAGGAGGTGTAGTTAGTCACTGTCCTCTGAGATGAGATTGATACCAACACTGTGATGAGATGACGAGCAATAGGAGTAGCTTCTCATGGGGAGGTGCTTGAAGTGGTAGCTGGGAAGCCCCTATGAGGTCTAGTGAGCTGAGGTCGTGCAGTACCCACAAGCCCACATAAAGGGCCCAGAAAGGCCCTACAAGCATAGGAATCTATGTGGTTTTAGCATGCTGGGCATGCCAGTCATTTTGGAGAGTTCAAACCATTATCACCCTTGTTGGTAGACAGTATGCCACTATGACATCCTTAATGATAGGACTGGATACCACTGTGATATGGAGCAACCACTTTTTCACTGCAATGTGGGCATACATTTTTCATTACACACTAAGGGCTATGAGCCTTGGTTCTATTTCAACTATTTCATGCACACTAGATTTGATAGGCTTAATGGCTCTTTTGGAAATTGTATATGACTTGAGGTCACTAGTTTTTGCCTCTCGGATTTTTGTCTCACCTATCGGGCTTTCTTGTTTCAGTAACTATATATATGCACCTATACATATCCTATTGAGTGCCCTATTTATGGCATGCTAGCTTGTAATAGTTTTTCTTCCTACCATGAGCAATTATTTTGCTCACCCACTACAACCAAGATTTCAGGTTACACTCCAGGTAGCTCAAGTGCGAGGGTCACAAAGAAGGCAAAAGTACTGGATTAGTCTAGATGTAAGATAAGGACATATTTTGCGTAATCATTTGATAGAACCTATATCTAGGATTCATTTTGCATTGTATATAGCTTAATTTTGTTGACACTTTTGATAATTATATTCATGGACAAATGTAATTATTTAATAGCATGTGTGACTCTATTTGTGATATGCAATCCTGTGGCTTGTATCTCAAACCATACTTAGGTTAGAAAATTACTATTTTTCCACATATGAGGAGGTTTAATAATAATTCTTGAAAGGAAGCTAAAGTATTTTCCAACTTATTTATGTATTATCACTATAATCATCTTTTCTAAAACAAGGAAATTTCTATTGCTTTCTAACTTAAATCACAAGATATAAAGGAATGGATAGAACCAAAACTGCAAGTGCCTAGCGTGTCTACTAGAAATAAAGTGGGTACCTTCAATAGTTTCATTAGAGGTGCATGCCTAAGTTATTTTCAAGGAAAGATCCAACCCTGACTCTTCAAAATTGGCTCATGAATACGTGGGGGGTATCTCTTCCACATAGGGCAATAGTGAGTGTAATGTCCTTTTTCTCTGCACTTAAACATCATGCTCTTGAAGATTACAAGGCCTACCTAGGTGCTAGTTTCAACAAAATTGACATCGTTAGTGATCATCTTCCCTCTTCCTAATATTAGACAGTGCTGGCCTCTTAGGTCTAGTAAATCTAGATGATGGAACTGGCTTCTTGCCCTTCCAAATAGGCTTCCATCCTCCACTCTTCGCTCATTCCTTTTGGAATTCTTGATGTTCCCCCTCAAGTATGCAAGCTAGCTCTACTGCCTTAGATAAAGTGGTTGGCTAGGAAATCACTATCTTGTTCTGTAGACTATAACATGAACCTCGCACAAACTTCTAAGCCACTTTCCTCTCTGTACGGCAAACTTCAAGAGCAAACCTCCATAGCTTCAAAAAATTTAGTCTCATATTGCTCTAAAGTCATCTAGCCCTAAACAAGATTAAGGAACTCTATTTATTTCTTCTCTTCTATATGGGCAGGATATAATAATCCTATTTTTTAAATTCCATTTTATAGAATTTTTAAATTATCTTCTAATTAAATATGAATTTGAATTTTTGTGTTTTAAGTTTCACGAAATTGACATTTTTAAGGACTAATCAACCCTTGAAACCTCAACATTTAGATTGCACTTGAACAAAGATGCCATTGACATTAAGAACAATGAAAATAGAGTTCAGATGAAAAGGTTTGAATGTTGTGAACAAGGGGTACAAAATTGATAATGACACCTCAAAGGATATTTGGTAATTTCAGTATGTGGGCTCCAGTTGTGAAATTTAAGACAAAATCTAGTCAGTTAACTCAGGATGATATGAAATGATGTTGTAGCATAGTGGAGAATTAACTTGATTTAAAACAATAAATAAATAAAATTTAAGGGTGGGGCCAAATTGATAATGGCACCCTCACCTAAAAAACAAAACAGACAGCTAATCCTTCGATCAGGCTGCTGTTGTTCCCATCTCTCCCTTCTTCTCCCTTCCTTGTCCTCCTCTCTTCTTCCTTTCCTCCACTCCTTCCTTGTCACTAGCAACGATGACTTTGCACACTATGAAACCGCTGAGAAAATGACATTTTTTGGCCAAAAATCACAAGAAAACCACTTAAATTTACAAGGACAACAAGGAATCGTCCATGGAGAGATGATGATATTTCAAGAAAATCGAATGAAAAAATGTTACCGCCAATGACTAACTTTCCAGCAAAGCTCCAATGAAAAAACTCAATTTTTGGCATCAAACAACAATGGATCTTCATCAAACTTGAAAGGATTACAGGTAAGACTTTGATCTACATTTTCCCTCATACAATTTGACAATTTAGATAAAAAAAATGACCATCAGTTATGATGTCTCCTGTCACCTTCTCCGGTAACAGTCATTCATCATCGGTGACCTAAACTTTTTGTACAAGAAGTGTGGTGCTAGCATATTTTGATATGATCTAACCATGAAATGGCCTTTGTGAGATATGAGATCTAACCATTGATCTGCAACGTATGAATCTGACCATCCATCTTACAAATCATGATGATCCTCAATAATCTAGCAGATCTAAGCCATTCATCTATATATGTGTGTGTGTGTGTGTGTGTGTGTGTGTGTGTGTGTGTGTGTGTGTGTGTGTGTGTGTGTGTGTGTGGCTAAATGCTTCATATATGACCGATCCAACCTCTAACCTTAATTCAAGTCATCCAATTAGTTGATCTATGATCAAATCTCATAGATCTAGGAGCGATAGACTCCTAACCTTAGCTAAATCCTGATTGGTGATCAAACACCTTGATCCACAAACTTATACACACCAACTTTTAGATCAAATGCAGATTTGCATGCTTGACAGTGACCAAAAAGCTAGATCTAAGATATTGGCCTTGTTGATCAATGATTAGATGTCTAAATAGTAATGAAAATTATATTGGCCAAATTGTATATTAATTTCAATAATCATGGACCAATCTAATTGCCTAAAAGGTTAGAACTGAGCCTAAGTTTTAGTATGCATACTATAAATTGTCTACTAGTGAATGAAATCTACAAATTAACAATTATAATTCACATTTCCTGAGCCTGTGGTCTACAGATTCTTAGTTCCACTCGAACTACTTACTTGTAGGTCAATTTGGATGGATAACTCTATGTTTGGATGTGAATTATGTTTGAACTTTAAATAGGGGTCAGCATGGCTTATTGAGGCTCTATGGTAAGGGGATAATTGTTACAGTTTTTCCATAGTTACAAAATTTGGTTACTCAAAACTAAACTTTCCAAATACCAGCCATTATAACATACATAAGAATCCTCATTTGAGAAATGCTAAACCGAAACCCTCAGAGGCCACTTCAATAGGAGACTGTTGAGTCCTTAATCTTGCCTAAAATAACCTTAGATTAATATTTTATTAGATCATTTAACAAGGTAATTTGGTGATTTTAAATCAATTTTAGCTATAATCGACCATCCAACCGTTAATTTGAAAAGTTAAATGATTGAATGATCATTATAGCTAATTTACCTACATAAGATGATTCTGATTTCGTATTTTGTTTTGCAGATAATATAGAGTACGTTGGACGATTCAGATCAGCTTATTTTGATGGGTCCCACGCCACAAAGCATGGGCAAATCTGACCAATCATGGCAAATCTGGCAAATATGACCAAATTTGACCAATCATGGCAAATCTAGCAAATCTGACCAAGCATGGAACTCCCCTTATAAAGAAAAGAGAGGTTGAAATGGGGGGCTCCTTTTTTATTCTTCTTCATTCTCCCTCCTAGAGGAGAGAGGTGGAAGGACTGTTCCTCACCACCTCTCTCTCTCTCTCTCTCTCTCTCTCTCTCTCTCTCTCTCTCTCTCTCTCTCTCTCTCTCTCTCTCTCTCTCTCTCTCTCTCTCTCTCTCTCTCTCTCTCTCTCTCGTGCTCCCCTTCCTTCTTTTCTTTTTCACTCTTCCTCCTTGAGGAGAGAGATGGAAGGACTGTTCCTCTCCACCTCTCCCATGCTCTCCCCCTCCCACTTCTCTTTCTCTGGTTGATCTCTCTCACCCCGCATCTCTCTTCTATCCAATCTTTCTTTCCTTTCATTTTCTACATTCTTTTTTTCTCTCTTCACAGAGGAGAGGTGGAAGGATGGTTCCTCACCTACCGCTCCTCTTCTCTCTTTCAGCTCACCTCTTTTTCCCATCTTTTTCTCTCTTGCATTTTCCTCTCTCTACTTCTCCCTCCATCTGCCCTCTTCTCTCACCCTCGTTCTCTCTGATCAAGCCGACCTGAGCCAGCCTATCTCATCTCCTCTTTCTCCCCCCATCTTTTCTTGGTCTGGTCCTAGGTCGCAACCTAGCCAGGGATACCACGCACCCTCGAAACACTATTCGTCACACCTCTCTCTCTCTCTCTCTCACGCCTGTGTTTTCCTTTTCTTCCCCATTTTTAGGCAAACCCCTCTCATTTCTCATTTTCCCATTTTCTGGCAAAACCCAGATCGCCGCCAGAACCCTCTTCTTTCCGCTACTACCTCTTCACCTAACCTAGACCAGACACGCACCCAACCAGTCGGACCTCCTTAGCCAGGCTGGATCACGTGCCCATTTATCTCCAATCTCTCCAGCTTCCTTTGCCCAGATCAACACCCCGGCTTCCTTCATCACCGCCTCCGCTCACCCAAGGAGGGAAAACCCAGATCAGGTTTTTCCCTCTACCTTTCCTTCTCCCTCTTTTCTTCTTCCCTCTTCTTCTTTCTTTTCTCCCAATGTCTTCCTCCTTTCCGTTGGATTTCTGGTTTTTTTTTCTTTGAAAACCAGAAATCTCTAGAAATTCCAGAAATGCCCATTGACCTTTAATCATAATTACACTTTCATCATGTTTTGTCCTTTAACCTATTTTGTCTTTATGTGTATACATGTTTTAATTTATCTTGGATAGCCTTGTTCTTGGATTAGTTTCTAGAAGATGGTTTTTCAGTTTTGATTAGTCACGTGACACAACGATCAGGATAGGGAATCTGTATTTGAATTATTATTGTATTTGATTTCATTTAAATTCATAACAGTGTATTCAAGGTTTAGTCAATTTGAATGTTTTTTTTTGGCAATTTATAATTAAAATTTGTGTAAACTCTAACATTTAAGTCGAGTCCCCGTGGAAATTTACCCGTTTTTGCATAGCTATACTATAATAGTCGTGCACTTGTGAAAAACATCAACAAGTTTTTGGCGCCGTTGCTGAGGACCCGCAATAGTGTTTTCATAAATTTTAATTAAAAATTCATAAAAATTCAAATTTTCAAAAATTCAAAAATTTTAAGAGTTGCATTGTTTTAACATTTTAGGAATTTTAGGTGCATTTTAAAATTTTTGTTAGTACATAAATTTAATTTCTCCTAAGTTTTGGTACCTACTAATAATTTCTTATTTTGTAGGAAAATTGAAAAAGAAAGGAGAAATTCAAGGAGTTTAATTAGGATAAATACAATTTATTTTGAGTGAATTGTAGGGAGGATTTCATGTAATTATTTTATGTTTACAATTCATTTAAAAGGTTGCAATAATACAGGTCCCCAGGTGGGCCATCGTAACTTAGAAGTGGAGGTGGAATGTAAATGGCCCCACCCTTGTACGAGAAGACATTTTCCAGGACCCCATTGTGAGAAAGTCCTGAACTCCTTAAAAGTTCTAGTTTAGGTGGTGCATTATTAGATTAAAATTGGATTAGGTGTTAGTACAAAAGCATGTAGAACACATTTGATACATGTTGCATTTTTTAGGGTTTGCATTAGTTTATTAATTTTTTCTTGCATTTTTAGGGCATGTTTAATTACTTTAAGGTGATTATATGTTAACCAAATTGCCATGGAATGGAAAAATTAATTAGTAGGGGCACCTAACCCCACAAGATCAAGGGTAGATTTCATTACCACCTCTTGGCCCACTTAGGATAATCACCACAAACACATATCCCAACCTTCCAATTTAATTTAAAATCAATTAGAAGAGACCTATAAGTCCCACCACATGCTCGTAGGACCCTCTTGGAAGGAGGCGACCTGTTCCCACTCCAATGGCCCCTATTTAACCAACTATGCTGGTTTTTAAACGACTAGCTCTACCAGCACATTCAATGACTCAAACTACCTACGACTCGCTGAGGAGGGTGTGAAGTGGTTGGTTAGGTAGGATCTAACTGGTAAGCAGTGGGGCAAGTCTGAAAGAGAGGAGGAGCATTAGATCAGGCTAATCTAAAAGCTTCTCCCCTACACTATTCTAAGATAATCAAATTGTCTACTTGCTAACCTTAAGGGTGTTTGAAATTTTATGCCCTATCATTAGCATTTAGGTTGCATTAGTTAGATAGTAAAAAAGAAAAAAAAAATTAACAAAGAAGCATGGTCATTTTCTTTCAAAATCTGCACACTGACCAAAATGATAATTGGTACCCCAACATTAATAGAGAAGATATTTCCCCATGGAGAAATAATCCCCTCTTTAATGATGACGAACCACCTCACATCATGAATAATGAAGATGTTTCTTTATGGATAAATAATCCTCACTTTAGTGTTGCTAATCCTCCACCTCTATTCAATGATAATATACATCAATGGAAGAATCATTCTCCACCACATGGAAATAAGAGAAGGAATTATAACAAGCAGTGGGACCAAAATAAATCACAGAAGGATAATTGGCACAATCAAAATTCTCCTAGAAAGAACATTAAAAGACTATTTATAGCCTAACTATACCAGCATACCTTCATGTATAAATTTACCCCCAAATGCTGGTATGATTAAAATAAAGGTTGTAGTAATTCAATTACTTCCAAAATTTTATGGGTTGGATAGTGAGAGTCCTTACACGCATTTACAAGAATTCGATGAAGTGAGCATGTTCCAACACATACAAAACATTGAATTAGATATTGTAAGACTCAAACTATTTCCTTTGTCTTTAAAGGAAAAAGCTAAGATGTGGTTTCATTCACTTTCAGCAAATTCCATACGAACATGGCAAGAAATGACTAGGAAGTTCTTAAATAAGTCATTTCTTATACATAAGACTAATGCTCTCCATCAAAACATAATGAATTTTACCCAGAAAGATAAAGAAACTTTCTATCAATGCTAGAAAAGATTCAAAGAATTGTTGTTAACTTGTCCCCATCATGGATATGAACTTTAGCGTATCATTAGCTTCTTTTATATAGGACTCCATTCTGATATGCGCCAGTTTGTTGAAATGATGTGTAATGGCAATTTCTTAAATAAACAACCGAAAGAGGTAGAAGAGTATTTGGAATGGCTGGCAGAGAGTGCACAAACTTGGGCTCATTCAGAAAAAGTAGGTTACTCAAGTGAGCCTAAGTTCACCACCACATTCGCTAGGGGAGACATTTATGTTACGATTGAAAAAGATGATATGAAAATAGCATCCCTAGCTAGAACAGAGGCCATGGAAATGGGAATTTTTTCCTATAAGAAAGTTGAACAGGTGTGTAATACTTGTGAAAGTAATACACACCCAACTCAGGAATGTCCTATCGCTCCTGCATTTCAGGATGCACTTTATGTACCGACACATTCTTATGAGAAACAATTTTCCCCATCTTCAGAGACATATAGTCCTAATTTGAGTAATCCTCGAAATGAACATAATGTTAATGTCTCACACAAGGACCAATACCAACCCTATCACCAAAAACAAGGACCACTTGCTCTTGGACCTTATCTTCCTCCACATAAGAGGAATGTCGAGGATAAATTCCATCAACACATGCAAAACGAGGATAAGAAAATTGCTCAAATTCAAGCTCAACTAAAAGAGAACACAAATTCCATGATTGAATTGAAGGATATGATGTCCCAAATGATGCAAACTACCAATCAAGGTCAATGTCCTATTCCACCTAATGAAAACCTTGATGCTACTAATATGGTAGGTGAGATTATTTCTTCACTTACAAGCATGGAACAAACAAAGGCAATTACCATTATTCCTAGTGGTAACAAAAGTAAGAAATTTGGTCCTAAAAAGGTTGAAATAGTGTTCAAACCTGTTAGAAAAAGAGATAAATTTGTCATACCCACTGAAGAATATGTGTCACGACCCAAGTTTTTATATGATGCAATTTTGATAAAAAGGCGAGATCTCTTGTTTTATAAGTATGAGATGCATGAAAATCTTTTTCTTTTGGAAAACAATCTTCCATAAAAACCTTGAGTGTCAAAACACATTCTCAATTTATTTAGCCATGGCAAAGTTTAAATCAATATTATTCCCAAGAAAGTGTTAGTCACAGCCCCAGCTATTAGAGAGTAACTACAATCAAGTAACATTGAAAAATAAGGTAGGGGTTTACTTACTTGTACTTAGTTTGTGTGTCTTCCTAGCACAAGTGTTCCTTGCCTTTAAGTATTTACTTGGTGTCTGAAAAATGTTGAGGATTGGGTGAGTATATACTATACTGAGTAGGAGCCTATCACTACTAGTTTTATAATGCATGAGGTGTTTTAAAATCATATGCTCATTCAAAACATGTGTATGTTTGAATACTCAAGTGCAACATCGATATCAAAATCCATTGTTAAATTGAAATACTAACGACTTAAAGGATCATATAATATCCAAAAAACTTGAAAGTATCATATACATATATATCATATTATGATATGCATCAGATGCTTCATGGAATCCAACTCATGGATCTCTAGTATGGTATGGTCGACTAACCTCAAATCATGCCATATGCAATGCACATAAATCATCAAACCATAAGGTCCCACTATGCCCACGACCTCACCATCGTGTGGTCCCTGGGTACCTAGGGACACAGGATCATATACCTCCACGGGGCATATGACACTTCGACCCAGTGCCGTGACACCAATGGTAGCCCCCTGTACCACATGGAGTCGAAGCAGGGACATGCCATTTTTTGGCATGGTACCCATCCACCTAATAGTGGTAGAGGCTGGGTGGCCAACCCACACCCCTCGACATAGCACCCACAAGCTTACTAGCACAAATCATGTATGATCAAATAAAGGAAAAACCTCTGTTCAAAACCAGTCCTCTTTGGGTCCCTCACAACTGCCTGGCCCTCGGCACTCCAGCGTCATTTGGCAACCCTTAAAGACATGCAATCTTTGCAAGTACTTAAATCATGCAATGTATGCACTTGTTTGCAAAACATATATGTGCATAATGTATATGCAACCATTTACAAAACATGTCTATGTACAAAACATTTATCACATGCATGCTAAATTAAGTCATGCTAAACAAGTCATATACTTAGAACATACATTCTCAAAACAATAATAGATCTTCTAAACGAATCTAATAGTGATAGAGCACCTACCTGGCTAGGTCGCACTAACCCTTTTGTCCTCGGACACTCCTGATCATGGTTTGGGGAATCATGGTTTTGGCCTATCTTTTATGGGTTTTAGAGTAATTGGTATTATTACTTAGGCATTAGGGGTTCATCCCTATGCCTATGGGTGTCCTAAGGTCCTAATTGGGCCTTGGTATTCTCAGTTTTCCAAAGTTCTAGTGGCCCTACACCACCATCCTATTCTAAGGGTCATGCTCACCTTTGATTGGACCTTGATCATGGATTTTATAGTTTGAATGTGTCCGTGTCGTCGACACGGACACAACGCCTTTTGCGGTGCCTCAATCGGAGCTCTAGATCTCAAGTTATAAGTGTTTTAGTGTCGTATGTACATAGAGTCTTAAGAATGAAAAAAAAACAGGATGCTAGGGCGCTACGCGACTGCGTCGTGCGCCCAGGCTTCCTTAAGGAACGAAAAGAAACCCGCAGTGCTAGCGCACTGCGCGTCTGCAGTGTGTACCTCAGCGGGCGCGTCTGCAGACGTGCCGGGTTTTCCCGCCGCTCCTCTCTTTTGCGGGAGCATCCCTGGACGCGCCTGTTTGGTTTTTCAAACGCGGGTCGATGCGGGACGACGTGTGACGTTCCTATTGGATCGTCTTGCTCATTGGGGACCCAGGTCATCCTCAGGTCACCCTGGTTCGACCCTATCAAACCAGTGTGGCCTAGGGGACGTCCCTGGGTCCTTGGTGGCTCTCCTAGGCTCCGTTTTGCATGGTTTTTCATGCAAAAACCTAGGGAAATCATTCCTGGAACTATGGTGGAGATGGGTTTTGAGCGATCTCGGACGTACCTGGCTCGTTGCTGGGTTTTTCTCCTTGTTTTCCCCTTTAGGTCGCTACTCCACGACTGGTTTTTCTTCAACGTTTTGGGCTGCCATTAGAGGCGCCCAAGAGCTCTATTTATAGAGCTAAGAGAGGGTTCTATTGGGGGCTCTCACCGCCTTTGAATGGCGATGGAGAAACCTCCAGAATGGCAGTGATTTCTCCTTTAATCACTGCCGTTCTAGAACCCTCTAGAGGTTGAAGATGAAGGGGTGCCCGTATCAAAACGGGCCCCTATGTTTTGCAGGTTAAACCGTTTTTGTAAAATTTACAATTTTGCCCCTAAACTTCCAAGGGCCATATCTTGCTCATTTTAACTCCATTTTGGGTGATTTTGGTCTCGTTGGATTCTTTTTTCTAACATGCATCTAATGGCACCATTTTTAGGACCAAATTTCTGGGTTCAGTCAAGGTGAATAGTGAAATGACTAAAATGCCCTTTTCTTTAAAAATTGAACTTTTCATTGCTAAACTTAGAATTTCAATATTACAAAATTGGAGTCATTACAATATGACATCCTTGCTCCATTTCCAAAAAGGTTGCATCGAGCTCCTACAAGTGTCTTTAGTTATGAAAAACAGCCTAAAGATAAACTTATCTTGCATAGTGATAAAATGAAAATTTTAAATTGCAAGATAAATTCACTAATCAATCATTTTCATAGGCCTATCCATCTTACTTTGTATGGGAGCTAGGGAAGTTTCAAACTTAGTAATATGTTTTTCATCTGAAAATTTTTTTCCTCTGCAAATAATTGTGTACCTTATTGTTTTTTCCTTTCTTCTTTCTTTACTTTTTTAGATTTCCTTTTTACACATCTCCTAATTAATTTAAAATTTCTCAATGCATTATCATCATCCTATATTTTTAAACATTGAGGACAATGTTTCTCTCATGTTGGGGGTGTAGAATTCTACTAAATTCTAATTTTTTTAGGTTTTTGGGTGATTTTCTTGATTTTTTTTAAAAATCAAATCAAATTTCAGGTCAATTCCTACACCATAATAACTTTGGCTTATTAGTGGACCTTAACATGACTAATTCATCATTTTACTCATTTTCTAATATATTCCATTAAAGCTAGGTCTCAGATTACATCTGTATACGTAGTTGCATGTAGATAATCTTAATTGATGAGTAGTAATGACTGAGAAATCCTAAAGAAATTCAGTGGAGATCTATAACCTAAGTGAGCTTTAGAGCAATTCATTCTTTCTGAGAGGTTATAAATATTTCTAATTTTCTTCAGCGTGCTTAAAGAAACTTGATCCCATCAACTTTTAAATTTGGCTAATTACCTGAACTGTTAAAGTATTAACTTTGAAATTCTAGAAGTTCATTGAATCTGATAGATTATAGAAAACCTAAAAAATGATTTAGGCCATCTTTGTTAACTTAGAGACAT
Organism: Warburgia ugandensis; assembly: GCA_035236585.1. Classification (NCBI taxonomy): domain Eukaryota; kingdom Viridiplantae; phylum Streptophyta; class Magnoliopsida; order Canellales; family Canellaceae; genus Warburgia; species Warburgia ugandensis. The sequence goes on from CP141136.1 coordinate 39,033,170, forward strand.
ATAGCCTACCCAAAATATTTTTACCTTAGTCAGCCAATTTGAGCCTTTTATATAAGCCTTTTCTTTTTCTCACCCAACTAACCTTAACCCATATTACCCACTGTAATATATCCATTACCTATTTCTTCAAAAGATAATTAGAGATGAATGAAAATACACTTTTTAGTTGCAATCAAAGCAGGAAAGTGAATATTGAGAAAAGAAATTTTCTTCAAAAGATATTCAAGTGAGAAAAAAAAATTAAGAAAAGTTTGGAGAATGCAAAGAAAAGTGGAGAAAGAAATATTCACTTTAGTACAAGCAATGGAAAGAAAGAATTGTCAACTTTAGAAGACCTCTACTTCTTATTGAAGAAACTTTGAATACCCTTTTACCTCTTCTTTTATACCCCGTCCTAAGCTTTCATATTGTCCTAATTAAAGACCTAATGATTTTAGTGTGAATATAGTCTTGATGAGGATATGAAAACATAGGATTTAGAGAATAATACTTCTAAAAGTTCAAAGGTAATGGCATCTTTCTACAGGGATCAAAACTACATTCCATAGTATCTCCTGTTCCTTTATGAGCATATGTGAGATAAAATTTGCTTTTATTGACTCTACTCACATATTTAAGAGAGATATGATTTGAACCTTTATATGAGAGACTTTATTTCTGAGTGTATGTCATTAGGGAGGATTGAGGTCAAAACATGTTTCAAATGAGTTGAAATTTATTGTCTATTCAAAGATAAAGATTATTTTATATGTATACTGCATCCACCCCCACACTTTGAGAACTAAGCTAAATTGGAATGTCTATAGTATATGGGTAGAGTTGTGAATTTTTCATTGACATACTAAAGTGATAGATTTATTTGAGAAAAGTAGGAATTGACTTGAAAATGATATTTTGAATTTTGTGGGTATATTTACTGCAAACCCTCACAAGGCCTAACTCATCCACTAAGGTAACCTAGGGGTTTAAGGGCTTGTTGCATATGATAAATGCAACCATAAGTACTTACAAAAATGATGACCATTTTGCCCTCAATAATTTTTTGCATGTTTTACTAAGGACTAGCAAAATGCTGGTTGGCGGGTGTGTTAAGTCCTTAATTTTTCCTAAAATAACCTTAGATTAATATTTTATTAGATCATTTAACAAGATAATTTTGTGATTTTAAATCAATTTTAGATAGAATCGACCATCCAACTATTAATTTAAAAAGTTAAACGATTGAATGATTATTATAGCTAATTTACCTACATAAGATGATTCTAATTTCGTATTTTATTTTGCAGATAATCCAGAGTACATTGGACGATTCAGATCAGGTTATTTTGATGGGTCCCACGCCACAAAGCATGGGCAAATCTGACCAAATCGGACCAATAATGGCAAATCTAGCAAATCTGACTAATCATGGAAAATCTAACAAATCTGACCAACCATGGGCAGAGTTGACCAAGCATGGAACCCACCTTATAAAGAAAAGAGAGGTTGAATGTAATAACCCCAATTTTTAACCCTAAATTAGTAATAAAATAAAATTAATTAATTAAAAAGTTTATGCATAGAATTTGGTTTTGAAATCACAAAAACTAGAAAGTACATGTCGATATGAATTGAACGGTATAAAGAACGTTGAAAACAGAGTTCGGATGAGTGAGTTATTACCATTTTAAGAGTAAGGGTAAATTTGTAAATTGCCAAGGACGTAAATTAAACGGAGTCGTTTTGATAATGACACCCCTTTTCCACTTCCATTAGAGTTCTAATGGAGGAAGGCACTGATCTACCATCCATTTAGCAAAATCTAGACTTGGGTTATAAAATACAAGTTTTCCCTTTCATTCCCACGCCACACAACCAGAGGTGAACAGTCGTTTTTCCCTGTGCACGCCGTGAAACCGAGTTGAAGGTTGCACACACTAGAGGGCTTTGATCTCCCATCTCTGGCTCTAATAAAGTAAGTTACATTTTAACTAGTCATTTATGATGTTTTCCAACTTTTTCCTCATAGATCTGGACTAGATCGGATCAAAATGGCCATTGGATGGCCTATGGATTCAAAACCATGGAGCATGGTTAGACCCATGTTAAGGACACCTCAAATGAGAAATCTAAGCCGTTCATTGTGATCTTTGGACACAAAAACCCTAGGAACAGTGAAAACAGATAAAAAAAATCAGAGCTTCTAGGGCTCTGATCAAGCCAAAACAAGGTGGATGGCTTGGGGTTCATCGTCCCCGATGGACAATGCACCCAAGACGCCCACCGGGACACACATACGCCGACACGTGATACGGGTACTCTGTTGCACACACGCACAGTGCACATGCGAACGGGATGCTCACGGGCGTTGTCCTGGATGACCTGAATGCGCGACCTTCCTGTGCGCGCAGTGCGCTGGTGTAAGCCGATGCAAACTGCACCGCCCATGTAAGTCGGTGCACGCGTAACTACCCTTATAAATTAATATATTAATTTATGAAGCTTTTTTACAAAAAGCTTGATTTTGGGAGCTACAGAGGTCCAAATCAAGAGCGAAAACATTCGTTGCGACCGTATTGACGACGTAGACCTAGATTTAGCTTGAAAACCTACATTTAACTACTTTTAGATTAGTTAAATGATAAAATATTAATTAATAACTTAGAACCGACTGATCAAAGGATGATCAGGCATCAAGACTTGAACAATGAGAAAAAGTATGATAATAAATAAGGGTTTTAAGGGGTATATTAGCGTGACTATGCTAGAAATTGATTTAGACCATTGGTCTGAACCAAATCTTGGAAAATTAGTGATCTGAGGATGATCTGACTGTCAGATTAAGGTATAAACAATAGATACACACAAAAACAAACAGATGGACATGAGATGAGACTAAAGTAAGAGCCAAATCATAATTAGAGATCTTAGAGGATGATCCAATGGTTGGATCATCATAGATTCTATTATAATGTAATAAATAACACAAAATAGTATTGTGGTACTGACAGGTACATCTGAACGTACAAGCTAAGAAGATTATATACTTGAGTTGGGTAATCTCACATTGAGGTAGGTGATGACATTTAATGTTTCATTTTGATTTTAAAACCTTATATTATCATCGCATCATGATTGATTGTGATTAAATTGCACTTATTATTAATCAATGATTTTGTGAGATTTAGAGTTTTATGTTATGATTGCTATTTGATTTCAATCATGTATTGAATGGATTATGACCAATGGTTTCATGAGATTGAGATTATCTACTTATGCACAATTAGAAGATTATCTTTTCTTATTGCATCATTAAAATTGATGAGTTTTCATGAAAAAGGAAAGTGGAGGCTTGGTAGCTAGTCCTTTTAAAGGCTAACCCCGGGATGAGAGGCGTGCCTTAGGGATTGCGAGCGACAAGTGCTCCTGATTTTCGACATATGTGATTTTGTGTTTTGAGTTTTATGACGAGTGCTCTCACCTGGTGGATGTCATGCTAGGAGGGAGAGAGCCAGCCACCCACCCTCCGAGATTTGTGATGTGATGTGATATGATTGTGATATGATAGACACCTGCCCATAGATGGCTTTCGGTAAGGGTTGGCAACATGGATAGTCCACACTACCAGTCCTGGCCTTTCCATAGGGACGGACACTAAGTCTCCCGTTATGGTGTCGATAGGGAGTGGCGGTAGTTGAGACCCTGGAGGGTTGCCACTGTAGCATGACGATCTATACTCTTATTTTGTATGCTTGCATGATGAGCATGGATATGTGATTGTATGCCTGGGTGTGACGACAGTTAGAGGTTAGATATGAGTACTCATGATTAGTGATGCGAGTGTATGGGACACTCATGGGACCCATGTACCTTAGGGTGCCCTATTATTATTGAATGCTCATTTACATGAGATTATATCATGTTTTAAATCTGTAAGATGCATGTTTTATCGTATATGACGTTTTGAGATTTTATTAGCATTGCTTAAAATAATTATATTCTTATAGAAAATTGCTTTACTCATTGTATCAATATGATTATTCGATTTTATTCCATTGATATACATTAAATGTCTTTGTACCTACCAAGCATTACTTGCTGAAGCATTGTGTATTGTTACAATGCCTCAGATATTAAAGAAAGGTAGGACATATGAGGAGTTAGAAGAATAGTGATCGAAAAGTCTCATTTAGAGGTATGTTCTAATTTCACATGGACTGTGTATGTATATATATGTTATTGGACTTGATTATAATGTTATGGAAATGTGGTTGATGACTGGATGAGTCCTGGAATAGTAAATCCATTTTAAACATGTTTACTTAGAAATAATAATAATAATAATCTTGTTTTGTGTCAATGATTGACCTTAGGATTTTTCTAAAAATGAAATTCAATTGAAATTATTTTTTGTTGTTTTGGTTTTTATAAAATTGGGGCCCCACCTTTCGAAAAGTTTTATCTATAAAAAAAAAAGTATTGAAAAATCCGGGTAGCACATTGAAATGGGGGGCGGGGGGGCTCCTCTTCATTCTCCCTCCTAGAGGAGAGAGGTGGAAGGACTGTTCCTCACCACCTCTCTCTCTCTCCTTGAGGAGAGAGATGGAAGGACTATTCATCTCTACCTCTCCCGTGCTCTCCCCCTCCCACTTCTCTTTCTCCGGTTGATCTCTCTCGCCTCGCATCTCTCCTCTCCTCTCCGATCTTTCTTTCCTTTCCTTTTCTGCATTTTTTTTTTCTCTCCTCCAGGAGGAGAGGCACCCTTTTTTGGCTTATTCCCCAATTTCTAGCGCGGGCTACCCCGTCCTTCCGCCCCGCCCGCTGTTGAACTGATCAGTAGCACCCGACCCCACCAGTAATCGTCAACACCCTCCTACAGTTCAGTGCGCACCCTCATCCGATGGCTACCACCCCCCCCTTCCGAACCCACCGCCAGCACCGCCCTACTTTCTTCGACTTATTCCCTGTCCAACCCCTGGTTTTTGACATGACTCCTTAAACACATAATTGTCTCCTCCTTCCCTTGATTGGCAGTCTACTCACCTCGCATGGTTGTCAGCACCTACGCCCTAGCCCAATGTGCACCCCCAGCCCATAGATAGTGCCTCGGTCCATTGCACACGCCCAGCAGAATGACAGCGCCCTTGCTCCCAATTTCTGGTCTATCCAAATCAACGCATCTTACCCTCACCTTATCCATCACACGTCATAATCCCTCTTTTCGGTGCCTCCCCTACCAGCGCACAGTCATTCGTTTGTGAGTTAGCTGGTCTGGTAGAAAAGAATAATATTAGAATTTTGTAAAAACTAATAAGAAGAAAGATAGACAACTAAACAGAATAACAAATTTATAAAGTTTATAAAAACATAATATCAAATTTGCACAACTAAAAAAATGTTAGACCTTTTTACAAAAATACCAAAATATAATGACATTTTTACAACAAAAAAAAACCCACACAAAAAAAGAAAAAAAAAAAAGGTCAACTATCCGATGGTTCATAGCCCTAACGCCAATTATAAATTAGAGTTTCATTTTCCTCTTCTTCCTAACTTTAAAAGTAAAATAAAACAAATGTTAGCTACTTTTCACACGCCTACTTTTGATAGACACACGGATGTTTTGGTATTTTAGTGAGCTTCGTGGCGCTTGACGTCTCTCAGCCCTTATTAAAGAGAATTGTGATGTCGAGGACCAAACCATCCTAAATTAAATGCAACGCTCTCTCTCTCTCTCTCTGCGAACTTTCTTATCCTTCGTATCTACTTGCCCTCTCTCTTTAACTCTTCTTCCAACACAGGTTCTTTGAGATTTACTACTCAGTCGACGATAATGATAGATGATCCACGGGTTTTCTGAGTTAGTTATCGACGATGATGATGAATCCGTGGGTTTTTCTGTGTCTTGTCTTTGACAACTGAAATCCTGACAGCCACTGTATGTTCATCTAGGTTTTGTTTGGAATTGAGGTCACTCATGAAATCCTTAATTTGTGCGTTTTCTGCATTCTATCTTTTAGGGGCTTTTGCAAGAATCATGAAAGTATCTGGTTTCTGGGTTTTGATCTAATCAACAGTAATGATGAATTAAATTAAGGGATATTTTGTGGATTTTTTTGGTCTTTGGATTTGTTTGAATAATGATGGACTTCCTAGTGGTTTTTTTAATTATTTTATTATATTTTTCTCTGCTTCTAACATGTGATAGGTTGAATTTGGGTGAGATACTAGTCAATTTCACTGGGACTTAGCTTGGGCCTTGATTCATGGACCTGATTTTGAGAACAACTTGGCTTCTGATCGAGAAGATGGGATTTCTCTTTGGTTACTGATAGAGAACTGGGGTTTTGGTTTCTGTGGGTTCAGAGGGAGAGGGTGGGTTTCCATGAAATTTGTCTCTTTCTGTTCTTTTTCCTTCAAATCTTCCTTTTCTTTCTTTACTAAGTACGTTTACTTTTTAAGTTTTTGATTACCTTTATTAACATTTATTTAAGTGGGCAGCCATTACAAACCCAGCAGGTCGAACTCATTAAGAGTGAAAAACATCAGCACGCCTATAAAGGACGGGCACGCAATATCAGCTCCCAACCAAATTTCAACAATCTTGCCCACATTAGCCCATACACGCACGAGATCTTATAATTGTCGTCCATTTGGCCTCAGTTTCTATGCTAAAGAGTTGAATATACTTTCTAGAAATTTATTGGAAATTTAGTGGCAGATATAGAAAATAAGCTCTTTTCAATTAATTTTTAACAAAATCTAGAGCAATTGTCTCAGGCCTGAAGAAACAATAGAGATTATCCTGTTTTGTTCTTTCTTTATTGATTGCTCTTGAAAAAAATTAGAGGTTATCCGGTTCTCTGCTTTCATTTCGATTACTTTAGCATGGTGTCCGAACTGTCTTTGAAAAAAAAAAGAAAAAAGGGAAGAGTGAGAACCAGATCTTGAGTTTTGAAGAGCTAGATGAAGCTATAACTAGATAATAGAAATCTTTTCTCCATTGGATAATTTTCTCTTTTTGTTGTATTCAAAAGATCTTATCATACTCAAAATCCATTTTGTTAATTTTTGTGCATGATTGAAATCTAACTCCGTTTGATGATGCTAATCCTTCATTTGATAGTAATGTCTTGTAAGAGCCATAATCTCATCCTGCGTGAAGCAACATAATAGAATTTGTTAAGAAGGAACTTCCTTTAAGCCTTGATGGAGGTAACTTTTCATGTACCTTAAGAAACTTCAGATGGATTCTTTCCTACATAGACTAATTCGAAGAGATAATGTACATGAATGGCCTTTCCAATCTTCAGAAGTAGAGAAAAATGGTTAACATCCTCAGCCAAAGGATTTGTTATACAGCTAGCAAATCTATAAATTGAGAAGGAGAAATCAACTTCCCTATTTGCAATATATTCTTCCAATTGAGCCAATTCGTTATAAAATCTCCACAGCACTTCTCAAAAACTCTCCACTGAATAAATGAGTCACCTTTAGTTATGTAATGACTCCAATTTTGTAATATTGAAATTCCAAGTTTAGCAATGAAAAGTTCAGTTTTTAAAGAAAAGGGCATTTTAGTCATTTCACTATTCACCTTGACTGAACCCAGAAATTTGGTCCTAAAAATGGTGACATTAGATGCTTTTAGGAAAAAGGAATCCAACGAGACCAAAATCACCCAAAACGGAGTTAAAATGAGCAAGATATGGCCCTTTGAAGTTTAGGGGCAAAATTGTAAATTTTACAAAAACGGTTTAACCTGCAAAACACAGGGGCCTGTTTTGATACGAGCACCCCTTCATCTTCAACCTCTAGAGGGTTCTAGAACAGCGGTGATTGGAGGAGAAATCACCGCCATTCTGGAGGTTTCTCCACCGCCATTCAAAGGTGGGAAGAGCCCCCTCCAGAACCCTCTATTAGCTCTATAAATAGAGCTCTTGGGTGCCTCTAATGGCAGCCCAAAATGTTGGAGAAAACCCATCGTGGAGCAGTAACCTAGAGGAGAAAATGTGGGAGAAAACCAGTCACGAAGCAGGTACGCCCAAAAACTCCCCAAACCCATCTCACCCATAGTCCTAGGCTCAGTTTCCTTAGGTTTTTGCATGAAAATCCATGGGGAATAGGCCTCTAGGGAGTCACCAAGGACCCTGGGATGTCCCCAGGTCCGCACTAGTTCGACAGGGTCGAACCAAGGTGACCTGAGGATGACCCGGGTCCCTAACGAGCAGGACGATCATATAGGAATGTCCCACGTCAACCTGCGTCGACCCCCGTTTGAAAAACCAAACGGGCGCGTCCAGGGACGCGCCCGCAAAAGAGAGAAAAGGTGGAAAAATTTGGAACGTCTTCAGACGCGCCCGGTGAGGCGCAGCGCTAGTAGCACGACGTTTTTTGGTTCCTTAAGGAAGCCAGGGGGTGCAACGCCCTAGCATTCCGTTTTTTTTCGTTCTTAAGATTCTATGTACATATGACACTAAAACGCTTATAACTTGAGATCTAGAGCTCTAATTGAGGCGCCGCAAAAGGCGTTGTGTCTATGTCAACAATGCGGACACATCCAAACTATCCCAATCAAAGGTGGGCATAACCGTTATAATAGGATGGTGACGCGTGGCCACTAGAATGTTGGAAAACTGAGGATACCAAGGCCCAATTAGGACCTTAGGACACCCATAGGCATAGGGATGGACCCCTAATGCCTAAGTAATAAGACCAATTACTCTAAAACCCATAAAAGATAGGCCAAACTAACCTTGATTCCCCAAACCATGATCAGGAGCGTCTGAGGACAAACAGGTTAGCGCGACCTAGCCAGGTAAGTGCTCTATCGCTACTAGATTCTTTTAAAAGAACTATTATTGTTTTGAGAACACATGTTTTAAGTACATGACTTGTTTAGCATGACTTAATTCAGCATGCATGTGATAAATAATTTATGCATAGACATGTTTTGTATATACATTATGCATAGATATGTTCTGCAAACTATTGCATACATGGCATGATCTATGAGCATTAAGTTCTTGCAAAGATTGTATGTCCTTGAGGGTTGCCAAAAGACGCTGGAGTGCCGAGGGCCAAGCAGTTGTAAGGGACCCAAAGAGGACAGGTTTTGAAAAATATATTGTACATGTATTGCTAAGACATGTGCTACATGCATAGATTGCATGATAAGTGTAGCCTTGATTGATGAGGGCGGGCTGATAAGGGCGGGCCAGAGAGAGCTGACAAGGCTTCTAGGCTGGCAAGCTTCTAGGCTATCAGGCTTTTAGGCAGGGTTATGACTTTGAATGCAATACTAGCATGAGCAGATTTTATGCATTTCATGCATGTTTTGCAACCGATTTCATAAATTGCATGATTTACGTCGAAGACGTGTCATAGGCCCCGTGGAGGCTATGACCGAGTGTCCTCAGGTACCCGGGGACCACACGGCGAGGAGGTCGTGGGCATAGTGGGATCCTATGGTTTCATGGATTTATGTGCATTGCATATGGCATAATATGAGGTTGGTCGACCATACCATACTAGAGATCCATGAGTTGGACTCCATGAAGCATCTATTGCATATCATGATGTTATCATATATATATATGATACTTTCAATTTTGGATTATGTGATCTTTTAAGTCATTAGTATTTCAGTTTGATAATGGATTCTTATACTGATATTGAACTCGAGTATTTAAACATACACATGTTTTGAATGAGAATATGATTTTAAAACATCTCATGCATTTATAAAACTAGTAGTGATAAGCTCCTACTGAGTATAGTATATACTCACCCAATCCTCAACATTTTTCAGACACCAAGTAAATACTCAAGAGCCAAGGAACGCTTGTGCTAGGAACCACCCAGACTAAGTACAAGTAAGTGAAACCCCTACCTTATCTTTCAATGTTACTTGATTGTAGTTACTCTCTAATAGCTGGGGCTGTGACTAATCCTTTCTTGGGAATAATATTGATTTAAACTTTGCCATGGCTAAATAAATTGAGAATGTGTTTTGACACTCGGGGTTTTTATGAAAGATTGTTTTCCAAAAATAAAAGATTTTCATGCATCTCATACTTATGAAACAAAAGATCTTGCCTTTTTATCAAAATTGCATCATATAAAAACCTGGGTCGTGACAGTTGGTATCAGAGCACTGTTTAATGTTACTCACAGCCCAGTTATGAGGAGAATAACTTATAATCAAGTTTCATCCATGAAAGAGTAAGGGGTAATAGGATAATACAAACTGAAATTTGGTGAATTGCCTTGTGATTACAGATGCCTAGGAAGAAAGGAAGCAATGCCCCAAGACCTAAAGCCCCACCAATGGACTCCACTGGGTCGGGCAACAGGATGGCTGAGTTATTCCAACAATTCTTACAGAATATGGGACAATACATGAATAGTCAAAGCCAAACTCCTACCCCCCGAGATCCTTCTCCGGATAAAGCAATAGATAGGACTGAGGTTCAGTTAGAAAGGTTTTAGAAACTAGCTCCCTCATTTACAGGAGAAGATGAAGCATCTACAGCTGAAAAATGGTTAATTGATATTGAAAAGATATTTAAGGCCATGAACATAGCTGAAGAAAGAAAAGTACCCATGGCCACATTTGTGTTTAGAGGAGAAGCTAGCTTTTGGTGGGAAATAGCAGAAAGAACTTATTTTGATCAGCGAGAAACAATAGGATGGGAAGAATTTAAAAAGGTCTTTAATGACAAATATTATCCTAAACACATAAGAAAACAGAAGGAAAAGGAATTTATGAACTTAGAACAAGGAAATATGACTGTCCAACAGTATGAAAGTAGATTCATTAGCCTCCAAAGATTTGCACCACGTGCTTGTGCTAATGAGGAAGGTGCGGCAGAACGATTTGTAGATGGACTCAACCCAGGACTCAGGAGTAGAGTTCTAGGTTTCCAACCTTCCACAGTAGCCAAAGCCGTAGAGATGGCCTCCCTATATGAAAAAGATTATCAAAGGAACCACGCAATAAAGGAAACTAAGAACATCAACACCATAGGAAATAAAGAAAAGAGACCATTTCAGTCCTTCGAACCCAGGCCACCTTTCAAGAAGCCGTTTGAAAACAAAGAAAGAAGACAAGACTGGAAGACATGCCCTAAGTGTAACAGGTATCATTTAGGCAAACCATGTCCCATTTCCAACATCACCTGCTATCTTTGTGGAGAACGAGGACATTTTGCTAGGGATTGTTCTAAAAAGGAAGTTGAAGAGCGTAAAGGAGATCAAGTTCCAAAAAGCCAAGGATGTGTTTTTGCCCTCACTTCCAGTCAAGCCCAGGCTTCAAATGCTGTAGTCGAAGGTACCCATAGAGTTGACAGAGGATCTCAAGCTAGAGACGAGACCATTTGAGATCCGGAATCGTAAGAGTAAGAAGCTATGGAACAAGAACATACACTTAGTCAAAGTTTTGTGAAGAAATGTGCACATGAAGAAGAGACTTGGGAACTAGAGTCAGAAATGCGAGAAAAGTACTCTGAGACCTTTTGACTGTATATAGTAGAATTTTGGGGGAAAAATTCCCCTAAGGGGGTAAGAATGTAATGACTCCAATTTTGTAATATTGAAATTCCAAGTTTAGCAATGAAAAGTTCAGTTTTTAAAGAAAAGGGCATTTTAGTCATTTCACTATTCACCTTGACTGAACCTAGAAATTTGGTCCTAAAAATGGTTCCATTAGATGCGTCTCAGAAAAATAAATCCAACGAGACCAAAATCACCCAAAACGGAGTTAAAATGAGCAAGATATGGCTCTTTGAAGTTCAGGGGCAACACTATAAATTTTACAAAAAGGGTTTAACCTGCAAAACACAGGGGCCCGTTTTGATACGTGCACCCCTTCATCTTCAACCTCTAGAGGGTTCTAGAACAGCAATGATTGGAGGAGAAATCACTGCCATTCTGGAGGTTTCTCCACCGCCATTCAAAGGCGGTGAGAGCCCCCTCCAAAACCCTCTCTTAGCTCTATAAATAGAGCTCTTGGGTGCCTCTAATGGCAGCCCAAAACATTGGAGAAAACCCATCGTGGAGCAGTAACTTAGAGGAGAAAACGTGGAGAGAAAACCAGCCATGAAGCAGGTACGCCCAAAAACTCCCCGAACCCATCTCACCCATAGTCCTAGGCTCAATTTCCCTAGGTTTTTGCATGAAAATCCATGGGGAATAGGCCTCTAGGGTGTCACCAAGGACCCTGGGACGTCCCCAGGTCCGCACCGGTTCGATAGGGTCGAACCAGGGTGACCTGAGGATGACCCGGGTCCCTAACGAGCATGACGATTATATAGGAACGTCCCACGTCAACCTGTGTCGACCCCCGTTTGAAAAACCAAATGGGCGCGTCCAGGGACGCGCCCGCAAAAGAGAGAAAAGGTGGAAAAATTCGGCGCGTCTTCAGACGCACCCGCTGAGGCACACGCCACAGACGCGCAGTGCTAGCAGTGCATCATTTTTTGGTTCCTTGAGGAAGCCAGGGGGGCGCAACGCAGTCGCGCAGCGCCCTAGCATTCCATTTTTTTTTCGTTCTTAAGACTCTATGTACATACGACATTAAAACACTTATAACTTGAGATCTAGAGCTCCGATTGAGGCACCGGAAAAGGCATTGTGTCTGTGTCGATGACGCGGACACATCCAAACTATAAAATACCTGATCAAGGCCCAATCAAAGGTGGGCATAACCCTTATAATAGGATGGTGGCGCGTGGCCACTAGAATGTTGGAAAACTGAGGATACCAAGGCCCAATTAAGACCTTAGGACACCCATAGGCATAGGGATGGACCCCTAATGCCTAAGTAATAAGACCAATTACTCTAAAACCCATAAAAGATAGGCCAAACTAACCTTGATTCCCCAAACCATGATCAGGAGCGTCCAAGGACAAACAGGTTAGCGCAACCTAGCCAGGTAGGTGCTCTATTGCTACTAGATTCTTTTAAAAGAACTATTATTGTTTTGAGAACACATGTTTTAAGTACATGACTTGTTTAGCATGACTTAATTCAGCATGCATGTGATAAATAATTTATGCATAGACATGTTTTGTATATACATTATGCATAGATATGTTCTGCAAACTATTGCATACATGGCATGATATGTGAGCATTAAGTTCTTGCAAAGATTGTATGTCCTTGAGGGTTTCCAAAAGACGCTGGAGTGCCGAGGGCTAGGCAGTTGTGAGGGACCCAAAGAGGACAGGTTTTGAAAAATATATTGTACATGTATTGCTAAGACATGTGCTACATGCATAGATTGCATGATAAGTGTAGCCTTGACTGACGAGGGCGGGCCAGAGAGAGCTGACAAGGCTTCTAGGCTGGCAGGCTTCTAGGCTATCAGGCTTTTAGGTAGGGTTATGACTTTGAATGCAATACTAGCATGAGCAGATTTTATGCATTTCATGCATGTTTTGCAACCGATTTCATAAATTGCATGATTTACGTTGAAGACGTGTCATAGGCCTCGTGGAGGCTATGACCGAGTGTCCTCAGGTACCCGGGGACCACACGGCGAGGAGGTCGTGGGCATAGTGGGACCCTATGGTTTCATGGATTTATGTGCATTGCATATGGCATGATATGAGGTTGGTCGACCATACCATATTAAAGATCCATGAGTTGGACTCCATGAAGCATCTATTGCATATCATGATGTTATCATATATATATATATATGATACTTTCAATTTTGGATTATGTGATCTTTTAAGTCATTAGTATTTCAGTTTGATAATGGATTCTTATACTGATATTGAACTCGAGTATTCAAACATACACATGTTTTGAATAAGCATATGATTTTAAAACATCTCATGCATTTATAAAACTAGTAGTGATAAGCTCCTACTGAGTATAGTATATACTCACCCAATCCTCAACATTTTTCAGACACTAAGTAAATACTCAAGAGCCGAGGAACACTTGTGCTAGAAACCACCCAAACTAAGTACAAGTAAGTGAAACCCCTACCTTATCTTTCAATGTTACTTGATTGTAGTTACTCTCTAATAGCTGGGGCTGTGACTAACACTTTCTTGGGAATAATATTGATTTAAACTTTGCCATGGCTAAATAAATTGATAATGTGTTTTGACACTCGGGGTTTTTATGAAAGATTGTTTTCCAAAAATAAAAGATTTTCATGCATCTCATACTTATGAAACAAGAGATCTCGCCTTTTTATCAAAATTGCATCATATAAAAACCCAGGTCGTGACAAGTTATGAGAGGAGTGACTGGGTTAGCTGACCATGCTTGAATGACAAAAACATAGCTTTGATCTCATCTCTATTAGTCTCCCTAAGCTACAGGCCTTTAGAAAGCAAGGAGTTCCCTTTTAAATTCCTAAGCAAGCCACCGTCCCTAATAAACATAGATTTCCTATCGAAGGCCCCTTAAAACTTGTTATCTTGGCCCTGTCCTCGTTAGTTGCCAAGTTCAAGCAAAATACCTTCGACATGAGCTTTGCAAAATTCACACTCATAACATTTGTGCTTGCTTTTATATTAAAAGATGCTTTTTAGGTACACTATATAATTTCATACACTAAACTTTATATAGAACTCACAAGAATCAAGTATTGAATAATCTCCTAATGTTGCTTTAGTTTTTTGTTTGACTACAACATGTTGCTTCACTTCTTTTATTATAGAAGCATTGTCAATCTTTATTGTCAACACTATCTACCTTAGTGTAGGTTTTTGTTAAAGGCGTGCTCATTGAATCAAATAGCTATGTGCTTGGAATATATGCTTACATATGGATCAAACTCTTTAACTTGGCTACCTTTCCATTTACGAGCTTATTGGCTTTGGCCTTGTACCATCTTTGGATCTCTTTTGCTGGCTTCTAAGACTTAGATGATGGTTCTTAGATTGGCCAACAAGTGATATCTATGTATTAAGTTGGATCAAGAGTTATATCTCTTAAAGTGGTAGTCAATGTTTCTTTTTAAAGGTCAAATAACTATTTATTAACATCATAGTAATAATTTCCAATTCTAAACTACTTGATTATGTAGAATCCAATTGTAGGTCACAATGGAGTATTGGTGTTTGTAGTTATCCATGGTGATGGATGGCCATTAAAGAAGAGACACACATCACACATAAACTGGTTTTTCACTTTTGTATTAATCTGTTACTACGAACTATGTGACAAGAAATTCCATTTTTATCCATAGGCAAGCCTAACTTTCAATGTTCTGAGTTTGCATTGATTCTAGTGCTCTGAGATTTTGAAATTGTGAAACTAGAATCCTTCTTTTTTGTAATAATCCTAAATTTCCATCCTCAGCTGCCCTCTTAGGCCGCCCCTCATCGTTACCCACAATATAAGCCGTGAGCCATATTTAAATTACATAATGAAGTAATCTCATATTAAAATATGAATCACTATCATGTCTCAAATCCAATGAGAAATCACAACCTAGTATTGCATATGTATAATATTAGCATGGTAATTCTTCTCATGCTTTTTCAACAATGTAGACGTGTGAGTAGTAAGTCTATCTTGGCAGTCCTTCAAGCCTTATATTAGAAACATCATAATAAATCATTTATCTATCACTGCTTGAAGGTGGTGTCATAATGGGTGCAGAGGTGAATCTCCTCTTTAACTTTTGAAGGCTCACATTGCAAGCATTACTATTCATATAATTCCTTGTTAATGAGGTTTGAGGCAATGCAACCCCTAAGAACCCTAAAACAAATATATAATAATAGCTGCATTGATCTATCCCTCATGAAGAGGACTGGTGCCCCAGGGTGTGACGACCCGGGTTTTTCCATGCATTTTTAAATACAATATCTAATTCCTAAGGCGGGATGCATCCCTATTTGAAAACCATTTTATAAAAACCATGCAATGCAGCTGAAAATCTTTTCATTTAAACTCATTTTGAAAACCTCGAGTGTCATTTGCTTTCACAATAATCAAAGTAGTTTTTTTGAAAAATATTATAATCATAAATGTCTTCCCAGGTCTATCCAGTCACAACCCACAGCCCAACTATAAATAAATACAGATACATGTCCAAAGGGTAGAGTGTTTACTTACATGTATAATTGTCTCTTTTTTATTTACTTGCTCTTGAGGCGTCTTCTACTCGTGAGTGGAGTTGTCCTGAAAAATGATATATTTGGGTGTCTTCTGTCACGCGCGTATCCTATCCTTAAGTGCTTACTTGTGTCTGAAAAATGTTAAGGATTGGGTGAGTATATACTATACTCAGTAGGAGTCCATCACTACTATGCTATGTTTAAAATCATATGCTCTTTAAAACATGTGCATGTTTGAACACTCATGTTCAATATCGATATTAAAAACCATTGTCGAATTGGAATACTGGCGACTTAAAGAATCGTATAATCCAAGTCGAAAGTATCATATATATTATAAACATAATGATATGCATAAGATGCTCAACTGCATCCAACTCATGGATATATGGTATGGTCGACCAACCTCATGTCATACCATATACAATGCAAGTAAATCCTCAAAACATAGGGCTCATTATGCCCATGACCTCCTAGCTGTGTGGTCCCCAGGTACCTGGGGACACGGCGTCATGGCCTCCACGGGGCATATGACACTTCAACCTAGTGCTGTGACACCAATGGTAGCCCCCTATACCACATGCAGTCGACGCAGGGACATGCCTTTTTGGCATGGTACCCTTTCCACCTAATAGTGGTAGAGGCTGGGAGGCCACCCCAGACCTCTCGGCATAGCGCCCATGAGCTTACTAGCCCAAATCATATACAATCAATCAAGAAAAAACCTCTTTTTCAAAACTTGTCCTCTTTGGGTCCCTCACAACTACCTGGCCCTCACAACTACCTACCCAGTGTCTTTTAGTAACCCTCAAGGACATGCAATTTTTCAAAACTCAATAACCACAAATCATGCAATTTATGCAATCGTTTGCAAAACATGTCTATGCATAATGTATTTATCATATGCATGCTGAATTCATTTATAAAATTACATCATGCTAAACAAATCATATAACTAATACTTAAAACATGCATTCTCAAAACAATCATGGGCTCTTTTTAAAAGTCTAATAGCGATAGAGCACCTACCTGGTTTGATCACGCTAATCCCCTTGTCCTCGTACGCTCCTGAACATGGTTTAAGGAAAAAGGTTAGCTTGGCTATTTTTCCTCACTACTTAGGCATTAGGGGTTCATTCCCATGCCTATGGGTCTCCTAAGGTCCTAACTGGGCCTTGATATCGTCAAGTTTACAAAGGTTTAGTGGCCCTGCACCACTATCATAGTTTAAGGGTCATACCCACCTTATATAGGGACTTGATCAGGTATTTTATGATTTGGATATATCCACTTCGTCAATACGGACACAACTCCTTTTGCGGTGCCTCAATCAGAGTCCTAGAACTCAAGTTATGGGCATTTTAGTATTCAGAATACACGAAAGGCCCACAAGGTGCGTCCACAGATGCACTGGGCTTTCTGCCCGTTTTCTCATTTGTGTACGAGTCGACAGATGAGCCTGGTTCGACCCTGTTGAACCAGTACGCCCCAGGCACCATCCCTGGGTCCTTTGTGGCTCCCTAGAGTCCTGTTTTGCATGGTTTTTCATGCAAAAACTTGGGGGAACTCATCCTAAGACTAAGGGGGAGATGGGTTTGGAGGGGTTTTGGGCATACCTGGTTCGTGGCCGGGTTTTCTCCTCTTGTTTGCTTCTCCACGATGGGTTTTTCCCAGGCTTTTGGGCTGCCATTGGAGGCGCCCAAGAGCTCTATTTATAGAGCTTGAAGAGGGTTCTGAAGGGCTTACCGCCATGGAATGGTGGTGGAGAAACCTCCAGAATGGCGGTGGTTTCTCCCCTGCACACAGCCGTTCTAGAATCCTCCAGGAGGTTTGTGAAGAAGAGGGGTGCCCATATCAAAACGGGTCCCCATTTTCTCAGGCCAAATCTGTTTTTGAATTAATTTACACTTTTGCCCTTGAACTTCAAAGGGCCATATCTTGCTCATTTTAACTCCGTTTTGGGTGATTTTGGTCTTGTTGGATTCCTTTTTCTGAGACGCACCTAAGGGTAGTATTCTCAGGACCAAATTTCTGGGTCTAGTCAGGGTGAATGGTGAAATGACCAAAACACCCTTATCTCCAAAAAGGGAACTTTTCATTTCCTATAGAATGTCCAATTCATTTTTGTTAAATAGCGTAAATTGCTCGGGGAATTACACAGGGAGATCCACTAAGTATAATGAAATCCATGTCCAATAATTCCTATAACTGGCTCCTTAGCTCCCTGGGCTCGATTGGAGTCATTCGATATGGCGTCTTAAATTTTGGAGCTATGCCCAACATCAACTCAATTATAATATCAGTCTCTCCCTACAATGGTAATATAGGAAGCTCCTTTGGGTAAATGTCTTGGAAATCTTGAACCATATTTATCTTCTCAATCCATGGCTTCTTAGCCTCTACCACAATCACAATTATTGAGAAAACTTAGCGTTCCTTAGATAAGTGTTGTGCTTTCTTTATGGTAGAATTAACACGATACCCTTCTTACTTTAAATTAGATCACTGGTTGTAGTGATACACCAAAAATAATCTACCTACGACAATCCACTATCGTCAATGTTACCAACCACTTCATTTTCAAAATAATATCAAAATCATCTATATCAAGGAGGATAAGATTGACATCCATCCTTTCACAAACAATAATAAAAATGCATGCCCTGAAGAAAATTTTTAGTCCCAATCAATTTTCCTTCCAGTGTCATCACATACAACTCAAAACCCAAGGCATGTACAACAAGTCTACCCACAATTTAAGAATACTAAACCTAAATGAGTGTTTGGAACTTGGGTTCAACAAAACTCTACTCAACTTAGGATTCAGTCTATATATGTATTACTTTTGCTTGCTTATCCTACACTTTTACATCAGCAATAATCGAACCTATATGTTTACACATTATCATTTTCTCCATGAAATTTCATTTCATTCATGATCACATTCATTAGAAGTCATTTTGACATTAGTAATATGTTTCAAATTCTAAACAAGTTACATCATATGAGATTATTATTTCAAAATTATCCTCTTCTTGATCATTGTAGATAGCATAAAATCCATTTTATTAATTCATTCTTCTTTATCCTCTTGGGTTAAGCTCTCCACATAATTCGTTGTACTTAATATATACTGCATCCACACTTGTGGTCTATTTTAAATCAATTACTTCCAGATAAGGTTGTGCTGCGATTTTTTTTGGTACAACATCTTCACAAATCTTTTCAATATCATTTCAATGTATTGATTGTACTCATGCTTTAGTTTTCTATCTATCTACTCATCCTCATTATTAGTTTTGACTATTTTACAAAATAGTTGTTATGTCCTTAAACAATACTCACATTCAAATTGGAGTTAGAACTCTTAAAAGGATCAAGTAGCATCTTCTCTCATTGATATCTAGCATATACTAGGGTATTTTGATACAACTGAGGACTCGTGACAATATATCAAGTAATAAGGGTATGTGGTTGGTCTTGGTGGGTAATCCCGAGGAGGGATGTCTATTAAGGAGATCCTAAGAATTAGTCCCACATTACCCAGGGAGAGAGAGATGGGCTAGTTATAAGACTTGGGTGTCCCTCTCAATGTATATGCATTTTCCTTATGGGGAAGAGCAAAACCATGGGCATTAGTCGTAGCAAATAATATATGCACTGTTGGGACCTAGGGTTTTACATTTTCTTTTGGTAGGTAAGTAGTGACTTGAATCTATAACCTCTTGATTCTAAGAAAAGGTGACCAAAATGCACTCCTAAGTAAAAATTGGAATTGCATTTAGTTTAACTCTAAAATTCAATAATAAAAGATTCATTCATTTGGTTCTAAGATTAGCAGCCCAAAGCAAGCATATAAACTTGTGGAAAAAAATTTGAAACATTCTAGTCACAAGCAAAATTTCCCCAGATGGAATTTAATAATCCATTGACATAAATTCTCCCTCTTTGTTTGCTGGGGGTTTTATTCAGATGATGCAGGTAAATTCATAACCATATGGGACTGCAAAGAACATTATCATGTGTGCTGATAGTCAACCCATAATAGTCACTAATGGGCATTTAACATTCCTCACCACTGCCAGGATGGCCAAATCATTGAATTAGTGTTGATTTGACTTGCAATCCTCGATTTCCCATAAATAAAAGCATATTGACTAAAGTTCACGTTTGATGATAACTAATCAGAATTCAAAGGCATAGTATATAGAATTATGTGAATGATATTGATGGTGTCTCAAAAGAATCCTTTGGTAGGTGTATTTGGGCGTCGGAAGAAGCGATGGCTAGATAGCATTTAGGAAATCCTCAAAGGATATGTTGGCTAAGTGGCACCAGGAAATCCATATTTAGCAAGATTAGCTGTGTAGAAGTCGAATGGTGTCTCAAGGTTTCTTCCTCAAGAGATGTGATAGCCTGGTTGTAGCTGAAGGAAAAGGTAAAAGAAAGGGTTTGTGCCATAGATTCGCACTAGTAATGTTGTCAGTCTTATCTAAGCAATCAACTCATGCTCCTATTTTATCAAAGTCACATCATCAAGGCTTAGGGAACGTTCACTATAGTAACAACTTCATGGTGCATTTTCATTGAATGGATAGTACCAAACCAAGCAAGTGAGGTAAGACAACCGAATCCAACCAAGGGTGTGTAGTACTCAATCAAGTATAGTATAGGGACAAGGGTGAGTAGAACTTGGTCAAGCATGCTATAAGGTGACAGAATCCAACCAAAGGTCATGTAGGAGTCAATCAAGTATGATATGAAAGAACCAGGCCTAGCCATAGGCGTAAAGGACCTAATGTGACACCCTAGGTTTTTGCAACAATAAAATAACAATTTATAAAATGTGTTGGGATCCCTGTTTTAAAAACATTAATTTTTAAAGCGACCAGAAACAAAGACTCAAATAAAACATTTATTTCAAAATCCTAGGAGTCATACAACCACAAAATCACAGATTTAACAGTGAAATGAAATCCCATTGCTACTTAACAGTCTCCTTTGTATTTTGGACCATTACACATCACACGTGCGATATAAAAACCATCTGATAAATACAATACATGACTTGACACTTGGGAGACTCGGTCTCCATGCCCATCCATTCAAATCAAATATTATATTCAATAAAAATGTATACTCCGACTCTGGATAAGAAATCAAGATACGACAACATTACCCAGGTTCGTCCATACACAACCATTATATCTAACATAAATATTTGTGCTTACATCCAGGTCACATTGTAATTTATATTAATGAATAGTCCATAAATAATAACCAAAGTGAGGTCTTGAACAAACCTTATCATTTCTTAAATATCCTCAATACTTCACTAGGAATTGTGATCACTTATGTCTGCTCTATCAGTACATTAACCCTATTGCTACTCTATGTATCTAAGGCATTGCAAACAAAGCAATGTCTCAACAAGCTATTGCTTGTGTAGTTGATTACAAGTAATAAAACATGCGATAAAATAGTTTGCATAAGATATCAACATCATGGCGAATTTCATAGAGTAAATCATTTACAAGGCACGTTAAATCATCAAGCGTCCATAATGAATAACACATAAATACTCATAAGTTTGAAAGAAACAATAATAATCAAAGCATGCTTTTGGCCTAAATAAAACAATATCAGATCAAATCATCATGGCATGCAAAATATGAGTAATACATGGATATGCATCTGTTAAAAATAAATAAGAATCCATGTCCACATAATAAATGCATCTCATGATGAACAGAGCACCATGCATAATCAAGCCCTAAGAGTGTCCATTACACTCATATCATTGGCAATGAGTACTCATTCCAATTTCAAGGCTCCTCACTTGTAGCTCACACACTAGGTAGCTTGCTTAACCCGTAGGCTCACCCAAATCTCACCGCCCACATAGGCTTCACCCAATATATCAATACCACATATAATCCCAGGGTTCCTCACCTGTAGCTCACACACCAGGTAGCTCAATCAGCCCATAGGCCCTCCCACATAGGCTTGACCCAATATATCCATACGACATGAGCATACAGAATAAGAGTATGGGCTACTATGCTGCAGTGGCAGCCACTTTAAGGTCTAAACCACCACCACTTGCCATCGACACCAAAATGGGAGACTAGTGTCTGCCACGACATGGGAGTCAGTCAAACTTGCATGGGTGGCCTACCTATGATTACCACAAACCGCATGCAATTGCCCACATGTCAGGGCTGGTGTCTATAATATATAAATTCAAAGGGCAAGTGGCCAACCCTAATACCCGCTAACATGATATAAACCATAGAAATTTTCACGTGGAAATAATTTTAATAAGCTTGAGTTAAAAGGCATGATAACATATCATTTTTCATCATGTGTCAAAACATGGATAATCGTATAACTTAAAATGTCATGATATCAAACATATATAATGAATACATTTTAATAAAAGCATAATAAGGTGTAAAACACATGCCTCAAAGTTCCCAAATCATAGGTCAAGATCTATGAAATCATGGAAAATTCCAAATATAATCACCTACCTCAGATGACGTACTACTCGTCTGTACCTTCCACCTTAGCCAGACCCAACTCTAGTGTGGTCCACCACAATTCCATCACCTAGATGCATATCACATCCAGTCATACTTAGAATCCAATTTATCTAACTTAGATTCTTAATTACACAACATTATATTTTCATATTCATTACATCGTGTTCAAGACATTACAATGATTCCTAGCACTAAAATCTCAAGGCGAGGCTTAACTATATCAATGCATATTTTAGAGCTATTAGGCTTAGATCATATCAATCTTAAGTAATTTACCATTTAAATCAACTAACCAGGCATTATTATATGAATCCCATGCTCAATTGTATCAAATTGTAATCAAATCAATCCATCAAATGATTAAGACAGTAATCTTACCTTGAACAAGTCAATTTGAGTGACCCAATAATCAAATCAAATAATCTAAACAACACTAATCATAGAATTTGATCTAATTTCATACTTGGATCTTCAATTGATCTCAATTGTTAATCAGGATTGACTAAATCATCTCCATAATTTCTTTAGATCTAAAATATCTGGTTTAGATCTTAGTCTATACTTGTAATATCCTCAATTTTTACTCCTAAAAAAATAAATATAATAACAAAATTATAATAAAAATAGTAAT
Source organism: Warburgia ugandensis (assembly GCA_035236585.1). NCBI lineage: Eukaryota > Viridiplantae > Streptophyta > Magnoliopsida > Canellales > Canellaceae > Warburgia > Warburgia ugandensis. The sequence continues at coordinate 39,056,414 of CP141136.1, forward strand.
AAATTGAATTAATAAATTTAAAAAATTTATAAATAGAATTTTGACTTGAAAGTACTAAATTTAGAAAATACGCATCAATATGATTCGAAAGATATAAAGAACATCGAAAATGGAATTCAGATGAGGGAGATATGAACATTTTAAGTTATAAGCGCATTTGGGTAAATAAGCAAGGGACCCAAATTAGAGGGGCTCATTTTGATAACGACACCTCCTCCATCTCTGACTCTGTCACCACCAAAGGTAAGGTCGGTGATCATTGGCATTAAAAACCCTTTTCCCCATCGAGATCTCTCTCCCAGGTCTCTCTTTCGTCCCTTAGTTGCCCTCCTCTCCACCTTAACCATCTGTGTTATTGGCATTAGGGTTCCGACAAGCATAGACAAAACTATAACCACCTAAAAAGCTTTAGGAAACTTCCCTATGACAAACCCCTGTAAGAGCCCTCCCTCTTTTCTGTTGTTTTCCCTTTGGATTTGGGAAAAAATTTCAGAAATTCGAAGTTACTCTTAGGAAGACCGTGGAACAGTAGAAAACCATCACAAGGACACTTTATATGGATAATCTTGGCCATCCATTAGATCCAGGGACCCTCAAAACCCTAAGAATGGTGAAAATAGATTTTAAAAAAATTGGGTCAATTTAGTCAAAACAAGATGAACGATTTAGGTTCATCATCCCCGATGGATGATGTACCTAGGACGCTAGGAGAAAATCACAGATGAGGATGGTGCACACAAATGTCATGTCTATGTTGTCACCATCTACGCTCAACGTAGGTGCATCCTGGGAGCCCTAAATGGACGTGGAGCATTCTAGCGACCAGATTTTTTATCCAGACTGTTGATTATGATCTAAAACAATATTTTTGAGATTCAGGAGGCTACAAAAGCCTAATTTTTTATCCAAAAGGTCTGCTAGAATTGTCTCAACAGTGTAGATATGATTTTAACTTCTAAATCTTGATCTGAGCAAATCTACATAGATCAAATCTATAAAATAGTACCCAATTATTTAGATCTGGCCAATTAGAGGATGATTAGGCCTTAGAACTTGAACAATTAGATAATCTAAGATAAGAACTGAGGGTTCTAAAGACCAGATCAGGTGTATTCACCCTAGAAATTGATCTAAACCAAATCTTGAAATTTGTTGTTCTGAGAATGATTTGACCTTCAAATCTAGGTGTCCACACTAAAATGAGTAGACAAACATGAAATGGGACTAATTCATATAAGTAAAGTTAGAATTAATGATCCAATCATAAATAGAGGTCTTAAAGAATGATCCAATGGCTGGATCGCCATTGATTCTATTGAGATGAAATAAATAACATAAAATAGTACTGTGATATTGACAGGTGCATTAGAGCGCGCGGTTTAAGAGTACACATCTGATCTGATGTGGTTGTACTTTCATTAAGGTAGGTGACAACATTTAATGTTGCATCTTGTTTTCTAAATCTCACATCATCATAGCATCATGATTGATTGTGATTGTTTGTCACATGGTTATCAGTTTCAAATACTTGTAAATTTCAAAGTTTTATGCTATGATCGATATGAGATTTTGATAGTGCATTGAAGGGGTTTTCATGATTGATTGTTTTATGATATTGATACTATATATCTTATGTATGATTAGTAATTATCTTTCTTTATTGGATTACTGAGATTTGTGGTTTCTCATAAAATTGGTGGTGGAGGCTTGGTGGCTAGTCCTTTGAGAGGCTAACCCTAGGATGAAGGGTGTGCCTTGGGGATTGTGAGCCATGAGTGCTCCTGATTTTACAAGATACATGATTTTCATGTTTTGTAATTTATGACGGGTGCTTTCACCTGGTGGATGTCATGCTAGGAGGGAGTAGGACCGACTACCCACCCTTTGAATATACGATGTGATAGACACCTGCCTACAGATAGCTTTCAGTAGGGGTTTAGTAACATAGGTAGTCCACACTACTGGTCCTGACCTTCCCATGGGGATGGACTTTAAGTCTCTTGTTACGGTGTCAATGGGAAGCGGTGGTGATTGAGACCCTGGAGTGGTTGCCACTGTAGCATGAAAATCCGTACTCTTATATTTGTATGCTTGCATGATGAGCATGGAGATGTTATTATGTGCCTCGGTGTGATGACACTCAAAGGATTGATATGAGTACTCATGATTTGTTGTACAAGTATATGGGATACTCGTGGGAGTATCCCATATATTGGGAGAAAGACATGATTGATGAGGATCCAGATAAATAATGATCGAGATATATCATAAGAAGGTATGTTTCTAAATTCTACCTGTACTGTATATGTGCATCTAAATTAATTGAACTTGATTAGATTATTGCTGGGGATGTGGCTATTGACTGGATGGGTCCTAAAGAAGTAAACTTGTTTTGAAAATGTTTACTTGAAAAATGAAATTTTTTTTTGAGTTTTAAGTTGATGGTTGACACTCGGGGTTTTCTTAAAGGGAAATTCATTGAATTTGTTTTCATTTTTTTGGTTTTCAAAAAATTGGGGCCCCACCCTTCAAATTTTTTTATTAAAAAGTGTTGAAAAACCTGAGTCGTCATAGTTGGTATCAGAGCAGGTTCATCCACTCATAGCTAGTCCAAAAGGTCTATGTGAAGATGAAAGTCCAAGGTGAGAATTAGAACTGATATGAACTAAATGATTAAATCATCTAGTAAATTTTGAAACTTGAATAAACACCACTTAAAGGTGTTAACAGTTGAGCTAGAAAGTGCAAGGATAATGTGAAAATCATATATGTAATTGATTCATATCATTAATAGAAAATGACTCAAGTGGGAGTCATGAATAGTCATGGAAAAAGGGAAGTGATCAACTAAATGAAAAGTAAATTCTTATGAGAATAGTAAAGCTCTTAAGGTAAGAAATCACTACATAACATGCATGAGTTAGTGTCTCTAGCTAAGAATATTTGTCATAGACGATTTACTAATGGAGAAAACTTACTATGAATATAATTTCTAATGTGAGAATAGTAGGTATGAAGCCTTGGCGAGTACAATGATTAATTGTGAGTAAAGAATTTGAATACAGATTATGAATCAGTTTATCTAGGTGAAAACTTTACTATATGATAGAACATATATGTATATAATTTACTTTTGAGAATTCAAGTTATAACTTGGACTATGTTTATAAATTCTTGCAAGAGTATAAAGGCTATTGTAGCTGCAATTGAGAAAGATCAGAGATGGTTACAACAAATGAGAACTCAAGAATATTATAGAAGTATTGTATCAATCTAAACTTGAAGTGGATTTAGTTGAAGAATAAATTGTAGTATGAATGAAAATCATTGAAAGTTGATGGAATAATATTTAATATTCTATGGATGAATTAATTGATCTATGAGTTGAAAATTTATAAGTTCTTATGCCCACAAAAATATAGATTGCCATACCTCAGTGAAAAGTTAATGTTATGAATTTTATTAGGGTTTAATTATGATTTGGAGGTGCATAGAGCCTAGAGGATGTGATAACTGTTTTATGAGAATAGTTATTAAATATTGATGATAATGTGGTCTAAAATGGCTGAGAAAGTCATTATGAAAAATAAATTACATTGGATGTGAGGTTGATAGTTGTAAATGATTTTGATAGATATGACCATGGAATATTTGATTGGTTAAAGGAAACGAAATAGTGGAAATGAGAACACCAAAAATGTAATTATGGGAATTCTAATTATGGTTGTTTGGGAGAACATGTTCCTCCATTGCTGAGACTTTTATATGAAGGGCTCTTAGAAAGGCCAGTAATGATTAGTATCTTCATCTTATGAGCATTTGGTGATATAGTAAGAGTTTGTTGCTATAGAGTAGAGAAACTAAATGGTTCAATAGTATTGAACTGGAATATACAATTGATTTGATTTGTCTTTAACTTCTTTATGTTGGGTAAGGAGGCTACAAATAGATTATGTGAGGTTAACACCGAGATTGAGAAATCAGGTGATGATAGCGCGTCCTACATTGGTGACAAAGATAGTAGATTTAGCCTCCGTGTTATAGGGAGATATTCTCTTAGGACTTGGGCAAATTGTAAAGACTAGGACATGAGTAGTTTGATTTACCCCAATAAGGACAAGAGACTCTTTTTATTGGCATAATTATAGAGGCCATTGAGCCAGTGACATTGATTTGACAAGATTGCCTTGTGAACAAGAGAAGGTACACTAGTACAAGAATAAGCACCTGGACAGTTATGTCCTAGAGTTAGTAGACTACCGCAACAGCAGCAATAGCATCAGCAATAGCTATTACAGCTACAATTCTTTATATGCTTTGATTGTGGGGAGTTAGAGTATTCGATAGAGACTATTCCAAAAGACTATGAGTCACACTGACTGGCATTGGAGATGGGGTAGAAATGGATCCACATTAGCAATGATGAGTTTCTGTCATTACTTGGAGGCAAGTATAGGCCTCAATTTGGGGGAGCGATAGAAAATATTTTCTAGATTTCTACTAAACATGTTGGAATACTTATTAATTTAGGATCTAATGATTTTAGACTTTATGTATTAGCACTTTGATGAATATATTTGTGAATATATTATAGTATCTAAGATAAGATGATATGATACTGGTGAAAGGGTTTTGGAAACTTATAAGTATGTCTAGGGACTATTAGTGGAGATGAGCAAGAGGATGAATGTTGATTTCATCCTACTCTATATGATTGATTCTAATAATATCCTTAGGATGGATTCTATGAATTGGAGACAGTTGATTTTTATGAGAAGAAGGTTAATTCTAGTGTACCTGGACAGCTATTGGGCTCACTTGTGTAAGAAGAGGCATCTTTGAGGTTTATGTTATTTCTATCTTAAAGGCAGTATGATACTTTTTAGAGGGTACCAAGTATTTCTTATTGGTGTGACAATGGGGTACCATTAGCAACCATGAAATGAGCACAAAGATGCTGTGCAAGAGTTTATGGTTTTGCTTAAGGAGTTTTCATGATTTTGCCACTAGAGATTGATATTGATGTTGATTAGGCATTAAGTGTAGCATTACTTAATTTTGCCACTAGAGATTGATATTGATGTTGATTAGGCATTATGTATAGCATTACTTACCCAGAATGCCATGTGGGATAGTCCTATCTATGCTGGCCAAGTTTCAACTATATGAGCTTTTGATAAGAGTTTTGACGGGCCTAGTGAGTCTTCATAAAGTGCATTAATCTTCTTCATGAGAAAAGAGATAGATCTTTATTGCTATGCACAAATTGTCAATTGTTGATGATACCATGGTAGAAAACTAATATTTTTAATCGTATATTAATGATTTATTTAATTAGCTCAGGATGGTAAATGGTGTTTGTAGAGATTGATTTGAGATGTGGTTATAACCAGCCTAGGATTCTGAGAATGACGTCTTTAAGCTGATTTTTAAAACTTGTTATGATTGTTACTAGTTTTGGATGGTACAAATTAGTGGAACCAAAACACTGACAAAATATATGGATATGATGGGTTCAATCTTCAAATGTTATTTTGATGAACCATGATTGTGTTAATAGATAGTATTATTGTGTACTTCACGAACACAGAGGAGCACAAGAAATCATTGTCCATAAATTCAAAATGTCTAAGGACTCATCATCTGTTACAAACATCCATAACATGAGTTATGGTCAGAGGAAGTGAAATTCCCTTACCGAAACACCTTGAATGATAGAGGGGTCATTTATTGAGACTATAATGAGCTAAGATTAGCCAAATTGGTGAATGAGGTTCATAGTTCCTTAATCTTATGAACTGATAGCATCGAATAATTGAGTTTCACCAAGATATTAGCGATATATAATATTATGTGAGATTATTCTCTTACAAGTAATTAGAATTCAATTTACCATCGATAATTGTGAGTAACTGATGAGGGCTGCCTAAGAGGGTGGTCGATGAGGGCAAGTGCAAGATACTCTGGCAGGCTTCTAGGTGATAGGCTCCTAGGTGCTTACAATATGATCGTGTTGCGGATTGGTTCTTATTGGCATAGAGTGCCTGTTGGTGAGTTGATATGTTGTGGTTTTGACTAGCATATGAATTCCCATTGGTGAGCTATATGCTCTAGTTTTGAATTAGTAAATGATTGACTATGGGTGAGCTAAGGTGCTCTATAATAGATTCGACATAGATTTGCCTACGAATGAGCTGAGATGCCTTGATTTTATCGATATGATGATTTTACCGATGCTAAAATGGGACATAAATAACTAACTCTTAGATGGGAGCTTGGTTTGTGCTATTTGCATCGTATGTGGTTATGATGTGTTCTAATTATATAAAGAGATTATTGATATGCATTGATTTATATGATGGTTTGAGATAAGAGGGTATGACATGTCGCAGAATCGCTTATTGATGTTGAGTTTGGAATTATTGTCATGATTACCATATATTGTGATATGGGGATGACTCTAGAATTGTTCGGAGGAAGAACATGTCAGACCCATTTCACATACTTGAGCAGATTCTAAGGGAGTTGCAGCCTGATATGACATTGAGAATATATGTACCCTGGATAGTAAAGTCTAGGAGTTGAGAACAAAGCCTATTCCATTAGTCAAGGTCCTTTGGCAACACCACTCACAGCAAGAAGCCACATGGAAGATAGGAGATGAGATGAGGAGGACCCACCAGAGCTATTTACGTAGAGGTATGTTTGAAAATTTTGAGGATGAAATTTTTATGAGGGAAGAATGTAATATCCTCAATTTTTACTCCTAAAAAGAAAAATAAATAAATAATAAATAAATAGTAGTAAAGTGAACTAATAAAATTAAAAAATTTATAAATAGAATTTTGACTTGAAACTACTAAATTTAAAAAGTACGCATTGATAGGATTCAAACAGCATAAAGAACATAAAAAACCAAGTTCAGATGAGGGAGATACAGATATTTTAAATTCAAAGGGCATTTTAGTAAATAGACGAGGGACCCAAATTAGAGGGGGTTGTTTTGATAACAACACCCCCTCTATCTCCGACTTTGTCTCCACCGGAGGAGAGATCGGTGATCACTCGCATTAAAAACCCTTTTCCCCATTGAGATCTTTCTCCTAGATCTCTCTTTTCTCCCTTAGCTACCCTCCTCTCCACCTTAACCATCCATGTTATCGACGTTAGGGTTCTGGCAAGCATAGACAAAACTACAAGCACCAAAAAAGCTTTAGGAAACTTCTCTACGATGAACCCAGGAAAGAGCCCTCTCTCTTTCTCATTTTTCCCTCTTTTCCAATGTTTTCCCTTTAGATCCGGAAAAAAATTTCAAAAATTCAAAGTTAATCTTAGGAAGACTGTGGAACAGTAGGAAACCATCACAAGGACACTTTATATGGATGATCTGAACCATCCATTAATTTAGGGACCCTCAAAAGCTTAGGAATAGTGAAAACAAATAAAAAATCGGGTCATCTGGGACACCGATTGAGTCAAAACAAGATGAACGGTTCAGGTTCATCGTCCTTGATGAACGATGTACCCAAGACGCTAAGCAGAACACATAGACGAGCATAGTGCATGCAAACATCCCGTCGCGCGTGCTGCTACACTATCGTCGTCGGAGCTCTACACAAGTGCATCCTAGGAGCTCAGAATGCACGTGGAGTGTTTTGGTGACCGGGATGCATGTGGCACGTCTCCGTCACGCGTCCCAAGTGCACACGTCTCGATGATGTTGGGTGGATAACATCATTTCAGCCTGAATTTTTTATCCAAACCATTTATTGTGATCTGAAACAGTATTTTTGAGATTCTAGAGGCTACAGAAGCCCAATTTTCAATCTAAAAGGTCCTTTGGAATCATCTCAATGGAGCAGATATGATTTTAACTTCTAAATATTGATTTGAGCACATCCAATTAGATCAAATCTATAAAATAGTACCAAATTACTTAGATCTAGCCAATCAAAAGATGATTAGGCCTTAGAACTTGAACAATTAGATAATCTAAGGTAAGAACTTAGGATTCTAAAGACCAAATTAGGTGTATTCATCTTAGGAATTGATCTGGACTATTGATCTAAACTAGATCTTGGAATTTGTTGATCTGAGAATGATATGACTGTTAGATCAAGGTGTACACACTACAATGAGTAGATAAACATGAAATGGGACTGATTCATGATAATTAAAATTAGAATTAATGATCCAATCATAAATAAAGGTCTTAAAGAATGATCCAACGGTTAGATTAGCATAGATTCTATTTGTGATACCCTGGGTTTTTCATGAAAATTTTTCACATTTATTTCAAAAGATGGCGCTCTAAATTTTAAAATTCAAAAACAGCGAAAGATTTTTCTTTGAAATTTATTTTCCCAAAAACCTAGATGTCACCTTTATGCTAACAATATATATATATATATATATATAATTTTCTAAAAGATAGAAATTCATTTCTTAAAACAGGACCCATCTAGTGGTTCACTTGTATAGCCCTTATAACATTATATTAAATGTCCAATATCATAATTCAAATGACTAACTACACAATGCAAAAGCTTTAATAAAATGTATACCTGAGTGCAGGAGTATGGTTGCTGGATTCCTCTTCTTGTGTACTTTTTCTCCTGTCTATCTGTATCTAAGATATTATAAACATAAAATATTTACAATATCTCAGTAAGCTATGCTTGGTAAGGGAGATTTAAGAAAACATGTTAATTACATATGAATTAAGAATTTTACCTTTATTAAAATATTCAATTTTCTGCAAGCCATGGATAAAGTACCTATTTATAATTCTTCTTCATCATATGAATATAATAATCACTCTTTAGAGATTACCCTTTACATGATATATGTAATTCACTGGTATTTTAAATATTTATCATTATCATTTTTCATATGATACCATACTCCAATTTTATGAACCATACTCTGCATAATATATCTACCCATTCACTTCCCCATATGAAAACTTTTATAAAACTATGCCATCCAAATATATACATATAGGACAATATCATATATACTGAAATCGTAAAAAGTCATACAAAGTTATGAACATAGTCCATAGGTTTTATAACTTCCATTCCCAGACTATACTGGGTCTCGTACATATACCCCTTACTATAAGGGGTTCATAAAACTCCAGCTGTTGCTGGTAACATCATCCAAGGCATCTCATCATTCCATCACATAAGGCATCTCATCGTGCCATGGCATTATACCATGCCCATCATATGTGCATAATAATGCAAAATACATTAGGACTACTATGCCGCAGTCTCAATCCGTACAGCACGCCCGAATAACTACATAATAATCCACTGATATCAATTGTGAAAATAATTAAATCCATATCCGCATGGGGGGACCATGGCTGTCACAGTGGTGGCCTTCCCATGATTGCCCCACCTGATGATTAGCCTCTCATTGGGCTTGGTATCCATCATATAAATTTTAGAAAGCGGGTGGTCAAACCCTCATAACTTCCCTAACATAGCATCCCCAGTCCAGCACTGTGTAAAACAAAATCACAAGCTACCATGCTTGTATGTAAAATACTAATATATAGGCGTTTTGCCTATCCATAATATATATGAATATCTCATCATAATCATAACATCGTCACTTATTAGGAGATCACCCACCAAGGATGTATCCTATAAACCTAGACTCATACATCATCAATACTAACATGGTACCCATGTACCATAAACATAATTTCATAATTCACATACCTAATGTGCAAGTCATATGCATCAATTATAACCTGCAATTCGTTTAATTACATTATTTTCATCATTACAATTTAAAGCATGTAGAATATAAATCATCCCATTTGAGTTTCATAACATCTATAAGCAGAAATAAGTTCATGTTTAGAACATGCATCTTATTATTTAAACATGATATCTTAAATTTTTACCTACCTCGTGTGATGCATTCATAGGATTCCACTAGCTTTAATCCACTCTTCTGCATGACCCACCATGTGCTTCAATATTATTCAGGTAATTCAATTAAGTTAGAATGCACACAACTGCTATAGCAACAAAAAAAATAAAACATGTTTTAGGATAAGCAACTTGCCTTATTCCCTCTATTGCAATCTTTATGGCAATACCAATGGCTTTTATGCTAACAATCCGTTAATGAATCCGACACAGAACCGATGTCCAAGTAAACTAATATGTGTCTGACCATAACAAGGTTCGAAGTGCAGAACCATTGCCAAGACCATTGATGATGAAGCTACTACATAAAACGTAATTTCGGGTAGAGTGGTCAGAGTCCAAGTCAATTTCTCCTTCTAATCCTAGATCTTATATGTACAATTCTAGAGACTGGAATTTCGTGGAACTAGAGAATTCTAAATTTTACACTTACAGTTCTAAGGATTGGAATTCTAAGGAACTCACAAATTCCAACTTTTACACATATAGTTCTGGGGATTGAAATTTCGAGGAACTAGCGAATTTCAACTTTTACACACAATTTTGGGGACTGGAATTCCAAGGAACTAGTGAATTTCAACTTTTACACATACAGTTTTGAGGACTGGAATTTTGAGGAACTCGTAAATTCCAACTTTACACATACAATTCTGAGGATTGAAATTCTAAGGAACTCGCGAATTCCAACTTTTACACATACAGTTCTAGGGACTGGAATTCTGAAGAACTCGCAAATTTCAACTTTTACACATACAGTTCTGAGGACTAGAATTCTGAAGAACTTGTGAATTCCAACTTTACACAGTTCTGGAGACTAGACTTTTAAGGAACTTGCAAATTCCAGTCATCTTCTCCCTTACCCACTCGACCAAAACCCTAGACCTAAATGCCTATACACAAATTGAGATCAAAATAAAGATGGGTTTTTGAGAATGGTGGAGATCGGAGGAAGGGTTACCCAAAATAAGGGTTGTGTGCCAGTGGGGGGAGAAACGATTTGGACACTAGTGATTCTACAGCAACAAAACCCAAGAGGAGTTTCTGGTCGTGTCAAGGTTGATGGAGGCAGTGTTTGCCTCGGGAAAGGTCATTGCACTTGATGAGAGAAAAGGGTCATAGATGCCAAAGAGTGGGTAGCTTGCTGAAGACAACAAAATCTTGGATTTTTTAGGTAAATGCTCCCATGCACACTGATTTTTCCTTGTTCCAGCGACATTACTTCTTCGATCAAGGTGGAACCAGGGGACTTTTGATCCCCTCTTTGTGTTGATTCGATTGAATGGTCAGATCCCCGATTGAAGCTGTCATTGTTGCAGGTGAACTCCATCTTTTTCAGTGACACAAAAACCCCTGCCCAACTCTTCTTCTCTAACGTGACTGGGTTTTCCTGTGCACAGATCTCCCTACTCCCTTCTTCTTCTTCTTCTTCTTTCTTCTCCCCTCTCCACGTCGAGTTTTCCCTCAATTATGTCGGGTTCATGGCTGCGGGGTTTCTTCGTTTGAGAACAAATCATACGATCTATTTTTGGAAAACCATTAGCGGGTGCCACTATCAAATATGGCCCCTCCTTTTATTATTTTCTTTTCTATTCTTCTTTTCCTTTAATTAATTTATGTTGGTTGTTGATCATGATGTTTTTCCTCATCATTCCTCCCAACATGCTTTCAAACATAAGTCATGATTCCTACACATGATGTTTTACTAACATTTAATTATTATCGGACCAATATTTCTACAAGTGGGGCCCATTGGTACAATTTCCAAATTACCCTTCGTAAGAAAATTTGCAATTATACATCCGAACTCCATTTTTAGAAATCTCAGTGCCATTGGATTCGTATCAACAAGTAGAATCTAGATTTTATAATTTCAATTTCATGTTCTTAGTTTTTTTATCTTTTAATTACCATATTGCCCCTGACTTTGAAGTCCTATAACTTCCTCATTCGAACTTTGTTTTCAGCGTTCTTTGGCTTGTTGGATTCTATTTTCTAAGTAATATCTAATGGTTTCATTATTGGTTCCAAATTATACTTCTATGAAAAGATATACCCCTTGAAAACTCATAACCCGATCATGGAATAGTGAAAATTTGGGGTAAAATTCATTTGAACTCCAATTTTAGTGTTATTTATGTCGTTGGACTCGATCTTTCGAGTACATTCCAAATATTCATGCTTCCACTCCAAATTCCATTTCTATAAAAATTTATTTTCTTTGGGTCAAAAATTCCAATTTCACATAATAAGGCCTAGAATAGTATTCACAAAATTTGGGGTTGTTACACTATTGAGATGAAATAAATAATGTAAAATAGTATCATGATGCTAACAGGTTCATTAGAGAGCACAATTTGAGAGGAGTACTTGCCTGATCTGATTTGGTTGTACTTTCATTGAGGTAGGTGATGACATTTAATGTTGCATCTTGTTTTCTAAATACTACATCATCATAGCATCATGATTGATTATGATTTCGTATCACATGGTTATCAATGTCAAATACTTGTAAATTTCAATGTTTTATGCCATGATCAATATGAGATTTCCATAGTGCATTGAATGGGTTTTCATGATCGATTGTTTTATGGTATTGATACAGCATATCTTATGTATGATTAGTAATTATCTTTCTTTATTGCATCATTAAGATTTGTGGTTTTTCATAAAATTGGTGGTGGAGGCTTGGTGGGTAGCTCTTTGAGAGGCTAACCCTGGGATGATGGGTGTGCCTTGGGGATTGTGATCCACGAGTGCTCCTGTTTTATGAGATATGCGATTTTCATGTTTTGTGATTTATGATGAGTGCTCTCACTTGATGGATGTCATGTTAGGAGGGAGTAGGGCTTTTGATAGGGGTTCGGTAACATGGGTAGTCCACACTACCGGTCCAGGCCTTTCAATGGGGATGAACTTTAAGTCTCCCATTACAGTGTTGACAGGGAGCGGTTGTGGTTGAGACCCTAGAGTGGTTGCCACTACAGCATAACAATCTATACTCTTATTTTGTATGCTTGCATGATGAGCATGAAGATGTTATTGTGTTCCTGGGTGTGATGACACTCAGAGGATTGATATGAGTACTCATGATCTATTGTACGAGTATATGGGATACTGGTGGGACCCATGTACCTTGGGGTGCCCTGCTTGTGTGCTGTATGCTCATCGAGATTAGATCATATCATGTTGTACATCCATGAGATTATCATGTTTTACATTCATGAGATTCATGTTTCATTGCACATGATATCTTAATACTATATGGATATTGCTTATGATACTTATATTCCTTGTATATTATGACCTACACTTATATCAGCATTGTTATTCAATTTTGCTTTTTATGTTTCATTTGTTATTAAATGTCTATGCACCTACCAAGTATTGCTTGCTGAGGCATTGCATTATTGTTGCAATGCCTCAAATATTGAGAGAAAGACATGACTGATGAGGAGCTAGATGAATAGTGATCGAGATATATCATAATGAGGTATGTTTCTAAATTCTACCTGGACTATATACGTGCATCTAAATAATTGGACTTTATTAGATTTTTGATGGGAATGTGGCTGTTGACTAGGTGGTCTTGAAGAAGTAAACTTGTTTTGAAAATGTTTACTTGAAAAGTAAAAAATTTATTTGAGTTTTGAGTTGATGGTTGACACTCATTGAATTTGTTTTCACTATTTTGGTTTTCAAAAAATTGGGGCCCCACCTTTCGAAAGTTTTTTAAAAGTGTTGAAAAACACGAGTCATCAAAATATTTTGTGTGGATCATGATGGACTATTTAGATCTAAAATTAATGTTAGATCATCTAAGATCAGACAATATGAAGTCCAATCCATGGTCTAATCAAATCAAAATTTAGATTTTTCCTAATCGATGAATGAGAAGATGGTTATTGTTCATCGCATTGCTAAGATCGTGAGGGTACTCTCAGATCTCTAAGATCCTTCTTAGATTGGTCATAATCTGTAATGACTCCAATTTTTGTAATATTGAAATCCCATGAAAAGTTCAGTTTTGAAGATAAAGGCATTTTGGTCATTTCACTAGTTGCCTCAAGGATAAATGCTTTGTATTTTTCTATTGTGAGGAGTCAATGCTTCATAGAAGTATTGAACCTACTACCATTTCTCAAATCCATGATGAGGGCATTTTTGCATCAGTTCATTCCACTATTCCTAACATTCATAATATTACTCATCATCACTTTATTAGAAATTTATAATTTCATGATGCAGGGCATTTGTTTTGTGAACAGGGAAGAACTTGTTCAAAAACTTCTTAGACAATTGGTCCCATGTATATATGGAACCTACCTCCAAGGAATTAAGCCATGACTTGACTTTGTCCTTAAGTGAGAACAGAAATAGCCTAAGCCTAATTGAATCATTTGAAATTTTTTGGAACCTAAAAGTGGCACAAATATCAAGGAACTCCTTGATATGTAAGTACGGGTCTTCTCAGTCTTGACCATATAAAGTAGGGAGTAATTGAATGACTTCCTACTTTAACTGGAAGTGGTCTACATTTGTGGGAGGTAAAGCTATGCAGGATGGGATATTGAGTTGTAGAGGTGCATAGAAATCTCTAATTGTTTTATGCTCAATCTTTGTTAGTGGTTCAGCCATGCGGATAGGAACTAGGTTTCTTTCCCCTTGGTGTTCGATGTGTTGAATCTATAGGTCTAAAGGTAGTAGCTCTAGGTTCTGAGATCGAAGCCTTGACATGAACTAGATAATCTAAAATGTCCTAATCTAAATGTTGACTTTAACTCTACGTGATGCAAAAAAAAGGCATAGTCACACAATCTTTAGGCTAATAAGCAACACTATTTTAATTTTCTTGAATTTGTGTGGGGACAATGCTTTTAATTTAGCCCAATCTAGTGCTCCTCCTTTCCTTTAGATTTGATTATTACTTATCAGTTAGGTTTTGTGTAAGGTGGTTAATACAATCCTCATGTAAGGAGGCATTTAGACCTCACAAACGTCAACAGAAATTGTGGAAAAATCACTCAAATTTTAAGACACTCGCTATAACCACAGTGCTTAAAAGCCACTAGAGTGACAATAGATCGCATCTTAGTAAGAGGGTCCTACGAGCATGTGATGGCCCTATAGGTTTCTTCTAATTGATTTTAGATTAATTTGAAAGGTAGAGTTGCGCACTTGAGGTGATTATCTTAGGTGGGCCAAGGAGTGGTGATGAAATCCACCCTTAATCTTGTGGGGTCGGGTGCCCTTACTAATTAATTTTTACTCTCCATGGTAGTTTGATCAGCATATATATCACCTTAAAGCATTAAATGTAGCCTAAGAATACAATTAAAACAATATACTAATACAAAGCCCTAAAAATGCAAAATTTATCAAATATGCTTTCTATATGCAATTATACTATCAACCAATGCAAGATTATTCTAAATGCAAACCTTAATCTAAGAAAAAATAAGGAGTGAGGGATACTTACAGTAGGGTTTTTTTTATGAAGATCAAGTGTGGACCACCATATCCCACACTTGTCTGTATTATATAACCCTTTAAAAATTGAAATGAAAATTGCAAATTACAAAGGGGCCTCATTAGAAGATCCACTCAAAAGAAAAGGAAAATCCTAATTTAGGAAAGCAGGAAAATTTCTATTTTGATGAAAATCCACTTGCCAATTTCCTGCACTTTCTTGTTTTCCTGAAAAAGAAATTAGAAATAAGTACCAAATTCAAGAAACAAGGTAATTATGCATTAAAAAAAATAAAAATGCACCTAAAAAAGCTAAAAGTATGCAATTCTTAAAAAAAATTATTTTTTTAGATTTTTTTTATTTTTTGGGTTTTTTAATTAAATTTTATAAAAACTCTGTTATGAGTCCATGACAACGGTGCCAAAAACTTGTTGATATTTATTGCAAGTGCATGGACTATTGTGGTATAGCATACGCAAGTATGGGTCGATCCCACAAGGATGTGCTTTAAGAATTTAGAGTTTTAATCAAATTTAATTATTCATGAATTGAAATTAAATAAAAAATTAATAGAAAGAGAAATTAGACTTCAAATGTGTTTAATCAATGAAGTTACACAGGTCTAATCCAAAGAAAACAAAATTTTAACTAAAAAATAAGAAAATTTCACTTCCTTAGACTGCTTATCATCAATTGCCTCAAATCCAATATCTCAAATTTTGATCTGCCTTCATCAACATGTTTCTGGTGCTTTTGATTAAAGATCACCTGGATGGATTAGGCAGATTCCCAAAATTCTAAGAGATCTAAGATAGATAAGAAATTTAATATTTAATGGCTCAGATCTGATTTCAGATTCTCATATTGAAAATCAGGAATTATAAAATTCCTTTAAATTGTGTTATAACCCAGATTTGAAAGTTAATTGAAAATTGGAATTGAAACGGATGAGCAATTGAAGATATCCTAAAATTAAATTAGAATTGTTGATTTAGTTAAACACAGATAGATAAAACAGTTCCTGGATTAATTAAGAATAACACAAAATGAAGATAACAGAATGGGAATAATGCAAAACATGGGTAAGAACAATAATAGGATTGAAATGTAATAAAAATTATTCCACTAAGGGAAAAATGAGAATTTTTCCTAAAAGTTCCTTAAATTTTCCGTAAAACAAAGGAAGAAGAAGAGTATGCTGAAGCAGATGCGGGAGAGGATTGGATAGTGGAGGCAAGTAGAGCAGGGGAGCTTGGGAACTGAGCTGGGCTGGCAGGTGATGGTGACACTATGGATCGTGATGGGTGTGGCTAGTGAAGCACTGGACGCAGAGAAGCCTGGGCAGTCATCTAGCAATGGGATATTGCTAGTTTGTGTGCTAGCTGGTGATGGGATGAAGCCTATGCCAATGAGGATGCAGGGAAAAACCAGTGATGGGGAGAGGGGCCAGCCATCTAGTGTGTTGAAAGGTGGAGTGATTGGGTGTAGCAGATCTAGGCTTGTGGAAATGACGCCGTGGAAGATGGGTTGTGTGACAATGGAAGAGGGCTGGTTGTGGAGTGGATCTTGGAATGAGTGAAAGAGAAGTTGTGATAACAATTAAGGAAATGAGAACAAGAAAAAAAAATTGCTGTGTGGTGAAGTAAATAGTAGAGGGAAAGAACAATGAGACTAAGAAGAGGGAAGATGTGATGCATGGTGGACTGGGATCGTGAAGTGATCTGGGAAATGGGAGGTGGTGAGTGACATGGGAAGAGATGAGTAGAGAGGGCAACATGGGAGTGAGTAGGCCTGGCAATTTGGGTTGGTGGGTTGTGTTTGTGTCGACATGAACATGACACATTAGAGTTATGGGTCGACACGAACATGGCTCACTTAATAATCATGTCAAGAATTCGTGACCCAAACACAACATGATTATTAAACGAGTCGACATGACACGACTCGTGTAACACGATTAAGTAAATATAAAATAAATAATATAGGACAGTTTTAGAAGAACAGTCCTATATTACTCTTGTAATATAAGACGATTCCAGATGAACCATCTTATATTACATTTACAATTGTAATATAAGACGGTTCTAGATGAACCATCCTATATTTAAATATAAGACGGTTTTTGAAGAACCGTCCTATATTTTCAACCACAGGTTAGATGGGTCAACCCGATGAATAAAGAGGTTGCGTGTCAAACAGGTCGACACGATGGGTCACATTGATTGACCCAAACACGACACAAATTTTGGCCTGTCATTTTTGGGTTGACCC
Source organism: Warburgia ugandensis (assembly GCA_035236585.1). Taxonomy (NCBI): domain Eukaryota; kingdom Viridiplantae; phylum Streptophyta; class Magnoliopsida; order Canellales; family Canellaceae; genus Warburgia; species Warburgia ugandensis. The sequence goes on from CP141136.1 coordinate 39,074,099, forward strand.
AAAAATGACACAAACACAATAAGACTGGACCCAAACCCGCTAAATTCATATCAAGTTAGGGTCATGTTATCGTGTCGTGACATATTTTGCCACCCCTAGGAGTGAGAGGAGTTAAGGAAAGAAAAAGAGGACAGAACGATAGATGGGGCCATGCGGTGAATGAAAAAGAAGCAAAAGGAAATGACGGATATGATGATAACAGAACGATGAAGACAAGATGAAGAAAACTAGCAGGCAAGCAAAGGAAACAACTAAAAAACTCCTCTTTAGGCTCCCATAGCTTCAACTCTTATAGATTTTCCTCTTTCCTTATCTTTAAGAGTTAGTTTCTTACTAGGAAACTTCTTCTTAATTTCCATTTTGATCCATAGTTTCCTCTCCTTATTAGAACTCTTCTTCCTTTAGGAAACCTTCCACTCTTGCCTTATTGATCTTAAGATGATATGCACCGTTGAAATTCAATCTGATCCATCCATGCCTCTTTTAGTTGATCTGCAAGACTAAAGACTAGATTAGAGTCATATAAATTGTATATGAAACATCCGATTAGCTCAAATGATCATCTGACCGTTATTTTTGATATTTTACTGTTGGATGGTCAATTTGAGCTAAATTTCATAGATTATCTAAAAATTATCAAATTGAAGAGTTAGATGATCCAATTAAATGCTAAACTAGGAAGCTTTTGGCCAAAATTAAGCTCTTTATAGAGGTCACCTTGATGCATTCCTCAGGAGCTTTTGGTAAAAAAGCCCTTAAGAGAGCCATTGATAAGAAGCGAGAACCAATCGGAATTAAAGCATGTTCGGATCCACTCCGCCGAACCCAATCGAAGGCCTTCCCCATATCTAATTTACCAAGAATTCCACCTCTGCCGAACTTATGCATAATATTAACACATTCACTAGCAATAAGGGTGCAGTCCATAATGTTCTGCCCTGCAACAAAGGCCGGTTGAGGAGTGGATATAGTGAGCTAGAGAACCAGTTTGCTAAAATTTTAGCCAAGATGTTGGGGCAAATGCTGATTCGACCAATTAGCCTAAAATCCTTGATGCAGTCCGCGCCCAATTTTTTAGGCACTAAAACTACAAACGAGGCTCCCCATTTGCTTGTTTAGATGATCTCCCTCATAGAAGCCTTAGACAAAATCTGCCACGTCAAATTTGATAAAAGACCAGCATGCTTGGAAGAATTTAAGCCAGAAACCACCCGGTTTGAGCGCTTTAGAGCCTTCACATTTGAAAATGCTTTTTAAATTTCTTTAAGAGAGACCGATCTGTCCAAAGATGCCTTTGTGCCACTGTCAATCTTAGAAAATTCAATAACTCCGAAATAAAGAATCCGGTTTGATCTTCTTCAAGCGTTAGCAATAGAATGAAATTTTTTGGTGTTCCTGTCATCACCCTTAGTCATTTAACCTTTAAGTTCTGCCACCAAGAAAATCTTCATGATACTATAATTATTTAATTTATGATTCCCCATTACATCTTTGTGTCCAATCATTGTTTGATAATGACCTTTCCTCTTGCTGGTTTCGATCAACAATTGTTATAGGATTACTTCCGGTTCCACACTCCCTAGCTCTATTTCTAGCGTAGTCTTTGAGCTTATCTTTGATATAGTTGAGATTGAGTGCTAAGACAGTAACTGCCAACCCCGCAAAACCTCCAATTTTTAGATGTAACAAGAGTTTATACATGACCTTTAGCTAACCATATGATTCTCTTAACGACATTAAGGTTACAAGCAGCATGGATTTATATGGAGCGAAATTTCTATTGGCTACTATGGAGTATTTTGCTGATTTGTTGAAATTGCATTTCTATAATGTTTTGGGTAGACATTTTTCCAATTTTTATTAACCCAAAATTTAATTATATATTCATTATAATTAAAGTATATATGGTAAACAACTTTGGGCTATAATTACAATAATTAATTTAGAGATAATGCAGAAGTTACATGGATTCTAAAATTGAGAATAGAATAACATTTGCGAGCGTCCTAAGAAGTAGATGGTGCCCTTAGAAATTTTAAAGAAGATCTAAGCCATTTTAGCATATTCTGTGCAATAAAATCAGGTAATTCAATAGAAATTAATACATTTGGATGTTCTTAATAGAGCCTTAAATAAATTAGTAAAAATAAATAATACTAATTTTGACCCAAATAAACAAATGAATCATCTAATGGACATGAACTCTTATCTCTGGCACATTTAAGTCATTCGAAATCTAGACACGATGAATGACTTAGATCTACAAAAAATTGTTACCATAATGGTAAAAGACAACCTCTGCCTCTAAGAGTACTCTCCCCAAAGTCCTGAGTTTATTAGTAATAGTGTTATAAATACATGGGCCAATAAATGTCTCGTGCAATCGAGGGTGTGTGAGTTATTTGCTTTTGTAATTTTTGCTTGATTAAAAAAATTATAATAAATAAACATCTTAAACTTAAAAACTCGGAACAATCTCTTCAGCGCTCTCTCTCTCTCACCCTTTCTATGCTACTACGGATCCCGGCGGTTACCAGCTCCCATTCTCTTCCTTTACTCTTGAAAAGGATGATGATGTCCATGGTTTCTCTCACCTCAACAACCCACCCCCTTCATTCCCCGCTAGAGAAAACCCGGCCTTCGTTAGACAACTGCAAAAGCATGAAAGAACTTCAACTGATTCATTCTCAGATGATCCGAACTGGTCTTATTCATAGCGCCCAGGAGCAGAGTCGAATTATTGACTTTTGTTGCAATCAAGAAAATGGCAATATGGGTTACGCGCGCCTTGTGTTCGATAAAATTCTTCAACCCAATATTTTCGTCTGGAATACGATGATCAGGGGCTATTCTTGTCGAAAATTGCCCAATTCTGCAGCTTTGATCTACTTGGAAATGTTAAACAAAGGTACCATGCCTGATAGATACACTTTTCCATTCTTGCTGAAGGCCTTCACTCGTGAAATTGCTTTGGACTGTGGGGAGGAACTTCATTCTCAAACCATAAAGCTGGGATTCAGTTCTAATGTCTTTGTACAAAATGCTTTCATCCATACATATGCCCTCTGTGGTAAGATTGATGCTGCTCGTAAGCTTTTTGATCAAAGCTCGAAACAAGATGTTGTTACTTGGAATGCTATGATTTCTGGTTATAACCGGAGCAAACAGTTTGAAGAATCTTTTAGCCTTTTTAACAAGATGGAGGAAGAGAGTGTAATACCCACTTCGGTCACACTTGTTTCTGTGCTATCGGCTTGTACCAAGCTGAAGGATCTGAATTTTGGGAAGCAGGTCCATCAATATATTGAAGATAGTAACACTGAATCAAATTTGATTCTTGAAAATGCACTGATGGATATGTATGCTGCATGTGGAGACATGGGTGCTGCTCTTCAACTATTTGAGAAGATGAAAGTCAGAGATGTAATTTCCTGGACTGCTATAGTTGCTGGTTTTGCAAACTCAGGGCAGGTTGACCATGCGAGGAAGTTTTTCAATCAGATGCCTGGAAGGGATTTTGTTTCATGGACAGCCATGATCGATGGTTACTTGAGAGCTGACCGTTTCAAAGAGGCTTTGGAGATTTTTCGTCATATGCAGCTTACCAAGATCAGATCAGATGAATTCACCATGGTCAGCATTCTCAAGGCTTGCGCTCATCTGGGAGCACTTGAAGTAGGGGAATGGATAAGAGTCTACATTGACAAGAACAAGATCGAGACAGATGTTTTTGTAGGAAATGCTTTGATAGACATGTATTCTAAGTGTGGCAGCGTGGGAAGTGCAAAAGAGGTCTTCCAAAAGATGCGTCAGAAGGACAAGTATACATGGACTGCAATGATTGTCGGCCTCGCTATCAACGGTCATGGAGTAGAAGCTCTTGGGCTGTTCCATGAAATGCAAAGGACTTACGTAAAGCCAGATGAAGTAACCTACATAGGTGTTCTTTGTGCTTGTACTCATGCAGGTATGGTGGATGAGGGGTGAAAGTTTTTCTCTAGCATGAGTACTCGCCACGGAATTGTGCCCAATGTCACTCATTCCGAATGTATGGTTGACCTTCTAGGTAGAGCTGGGCATTTGACAGAGGCACTAGAATTTATAGATAAGATGCCTATGAATCCAAATTCCATTGTGTGGGGCGCTTTTCTTGGTGGTTGTAGAGTTCATAAGAATGTGGAACTGGCAGAAACAGCAGCCAAGCGACTTCTAGATTTGGAACCCGAAAATGGTGCTGTTTATGTCCTCTTATCAAACATCTATGCTACTTGTGATAGATGGGAAGACGTGAGGAAGATACGGACGGTGATGATGGATAGGGGAATCAAGAAGACACCCGGCTGCAGTCTGATAGAGATGAATGGAGCTGTCCACGAATTTGTGGCCGGAGATAGATCGCACCCTCTATCTGATGAGATCTACTCGAAGTTAGATGAGATGGCCAGGGACTTGAAGTTCGCTGGATATGTGCCTGATAGGTCGGAGGTGTTGCTTGATATTGGGGAGGAGGAAAAAGAGAATGCCCTTTATTGGCACAGTGAGAAGCTGGCCATTGCTTTTGGACTTATTAGTTCTAATTATGGGGCAACCATTAGAATTGTGAAGAACCTAAGAATGTGCATCGATTGTCATCGTGCAGCAAAAATCATATCATCGTTATACAACAGAGAAGTCATTGTCAGAGACCGAACCCGGTTCCACCATTTTAAGAATGGATCATGTTCTTGCAAGGATTATTGGTGATTTTAATAAGAGAGAAGATGTACAGGTTGGTGACTATTCTTCAGGTGGTGGGAATTTGAGAAAGTCTACAGTATAAAGTATTAGCTCCAATTGCTCCCTGAATGTGTAAGGAGCTTTATCTGATATGGCATGTATATGTGATCTCGGTGTCTTCATCAGATTCACAACCACAAGTCTGACCGACTGCCTGTAACTCCAACTTGATCTGATGGGCTGAGTTCCTCGGTCAATTATTCATTGAGGATTGCTGAGTGGATGCTCCATGTAAGAGCACCCAAGGACCACAAATACTGGGATTCACCTTTGGCTGACCGGGCTCATTCATCTGAATCACATTGTTCAACAAATTGGGATTCATTTATCAACAGATTTCTATCTTCCATTTGAACTCATTTCTATAATTCTGTTAGTTGCCCAGCTTTAGATGTCCAGTAGTTCAAGAAGGATGTGGATTGAGTGATTGTAGCATCTAAAAAATTGTACTTTGCTCACAAGAAACGAATGGTTTTCAAATTTAATAATGGTCTAAATTCAACTAGTGAGACAGTTTTTTAAGATCCTAGAAGTAGTTTTTTTGGATCCTAGAGTTCTTTAAGCTTAATGATTTTGTATACAAGACATCTAGTGCCCAAGAAATCAGATGAGTGGATCGGATCAGCCAAACGCAAAGCCCCACCACAGAAAGCAATTTGAAAGTGATTTGTTGCAAGGACGCTCTTATATGAGATATGTGTTTAAAGCTCACAAGAAACGAATGGTTTTCAAATTTAATAATGGTCTAAATTCAACTAGTGAGACAGTTTTCTAAGATCCTAGAAGTAGTTTTTTTGGATCCTAGAGTTCTTTAAGCTTAATGAATTTGTATACAAGACATCTAGTGCCCAAGAAATCAGATGAGTGGATCGGATCAGCCAAACGCAAAGCCCCACCACAGAAAGCAATTTGAAAGTGATTTGTTGCAAGGACGCTCTTATATGAGATATGTGTTTAAAGCACACTACTATTCCCCCCCTTTTGCTAGATAGACTCTCCTCAATGACTATATTTATTACTCATCAACCAAAGCCGCAATCTGCCGCTTATTATTTATTACTATTGGTGAGAGTAGCATCCTGACCTACAAAGTGGTTTTGGAACTCATAGTTTGAGAAGCTCTGTTAGGTTCTAGCAGCCGCGGCAGCAGTAGCATATAAGCATCCGTGCACAACCTAGAACCTTGGTGCTATTTAGGAAGAAAACCCAAACTCGAACCCAGGTAAGAGACCCCTTCTCACACCTTTGTGCTATTTAAGAAGAAAACTCAGCAGCATTAAAACATTACTGTTAACATAAAGGATAATAACATATATGAAGCACTCCTAGTTATTTTTCCCTTATGAGCGAATCATTTCTAGCTTAGGGTCTTAAGAGAGGCATCTCCCATGGTAGATCATGAATTAAGGTTCTCAAGTGTGTGAGTGCGTTCAATATTAACCAAAACAATAAATAAATTGAAGCACAATCCTTACGTTTGATGAAGGCAAAGATCTATCAAATAATTAGAGGTACTTTCGCACGTGAGAAATAGACACTTCAGCTACAGAAGTATACATAGTATATCACGGATCCACGCATGTCATGGTCGCAACATGCTCATAATTGAGAGGCCAAGTCCTTTTACTCTAGTTTGCAGTGATGAGGGCTATGACTATTGGATCATACTACCACCTAAATGGCCAAACAAAGTATGCATTATTATTCATTTGGCAAGCCCAGTGTTTCTAATTGCCTATGCTGCTATCGAATGTAATCACTTTTCTGAATTTGATCATTGTGCTTTGCTAAAATGGCTAAGCTTAGGTGGTTAAGGCCATAATGTTATACATTTTGTCGCCCATAACATTAGATTCAAAATCTAATGTATCTTTTCATATTTAACATGTGTTAAGCCGTCCATGGTGGTTATCTTTGATGGAAGGATAACTGCCACTAATCAGTTATTTAAGGGTCCCTAATCCTGCAATTTGAGTGACTGTTACTACAGTTTTTGGTTCTCCATCACCGTGAATTGAAAAGGATTAGATGATCACTTAAACTGCCTTGGATCCCTTGCTATGGCTGGAGGTAAGTTCTCATTTGCTTTTCTACGTTTTCACTGATTATATGTTTTTGATTCGTGTAAACATTACATAAAAAGGGTTTATAGGTGGTATCATAGCTTTAATTTATTCTACCTGGCAGTTTTGTGGTTGTTTGTTTCATCTATCTAGAAAAGAAATATAGATATATTGAAATGTAAACAAACTAACAGGCCATCAAATTTGAAACTGTTTGTATCTAAACAAACGCATGTGTTCTCAACATCTGTAGAAGTACCAGCACTGACATTATAGAAAATAAATGTTAAGATACACATACCATAGATTAGAAGTGAAACTTTTGATTAAGAACACAAATTTCTTCTTGCTTACTTGATCTTCCTCGAAGAATAGAGGAAAACTTGAATTGTTTTTCAACCTCTGTTCTTGGCTTTTTCTTATGTTCTTGGGCTGTTTGCCTTGGAAAGGATATTGAGGATTTCTTGTTTTTGATCATGAGACCGATGACTGATAACTCCAACTGAAGCGTCTATGTGATCGAAAATGGCAAATAACCAATGTAGAGATGTTGATTATCCCATTTCTTCCTTCGTCGGCGAGACCACGCGTATTGGATCATCGTGTTGCTTTATCATAGATTCTTTCAAGGACTATGGACTTTCCTGGGATCTCGATCCATAAGGATGACTTCAGGAGGCCTATTGACATGCCGGGATATGTATGGTTTGCTATGGTAGTGGCAATCCGGTAGAAGGATCATGAAACAGTTGTCGTCGGTAGATACACGTCACCATCCAACACAATGTTCCAATCGCGTATCCCAGAAGGCTAGCATTTGTTGTCACAAATCTAGTGGCCATGAAAGCAGTGTGATTTCTTCCTCTCAAGTGTCTTGCTTTTGGTTGTTGATGCCATAGAAAGTCCTTTGGAGAAGCTTCTCAATTAGGCTGAAAACGACACTGTTAGCCTGGCATTATCTTTCACCAGGAAGGAATCTTATAACAAAAAATGGAAAAGCTTGGTAGCCATGCATTGTAGGGACCTAGTTTAATCACTTATAAAACTGGGCACTATTTTTTTAAGATTTAAGATAAAGTTTACTCTTGTTTTTAGGTAGATGGAAGTGCATGTAAGTAAAGAACCTTTACCAAATGAAAAAAGTTAGTGGGCCCCTGTCAGTCCATCATGCATGTTATTAAGCATCTTCTTAATTATGGCAGATGTAAAATATATATGACATAAAGGGAATTGATCCCATGATCCAGCCCATAAAACTTGAGTAACATTCAGTATCTTGCGCTCACACCACTCCAAAGTCCACGAAATTAGAAGATTAATTGACTCGCAATCATACTTGCACATGCCATTTGACTATTCCTTAATGTTATTCTTGCATAATCTAAAGTTTTTATAATCATTTTAAAACTTGGTTATGATTAGTTAGCAGAGAATTATTTTAGCACAGCAATGAATTGTTATTGGTTTATTAAATTAGATGGCTAGATCACACACATTAAATATTTGAATTATTTGACTGTTAATTTAAAAAAAATCAAATTAGTCAATAATTGAAGTTTAATTTTAAGACATTGTTAGCATCATAAATTATTTAGTTTTAATTTATGGTATGCTTATATGGAATTGTCTTGATATGAAAATTATTTTCTGGATGTCATGTGATCAATATATATTTAATATTTAAGGAAAAGCCACAGCATCCTTCAATATGAAAAGTACATATATTAAGTGTATAAATAAAATTATTGATCACATTAAGTTTTAAATGACATCAAATTATAATAACATATTGATATAATAATTTTACTTGAGAGGGAAACTATTATATTATTATGGTTAATTAGATGAAATAGTAAAAATATTATTTATTTCTTAATTGGTCCACAGGAATTAAGAAATATTTATAATTTACTAGTTTCATCATAAATTTTAATGAATCAATTTTTTGTTAAAATCTTTGCCCACAGGTAGATTTTGATGACAAGTGATTCATATTTATTTAATATAACTTGCATTGGTAAGCGTATTAATATATATTTAATGGATTATGCCCCATAATTGTTAGTAAGCATGCTTATTTATTTATTTGCAATTATTCAATCTTTGATATTATCTAATGAAAAATTTGGAGTTCCCTACTTAACTAATGACAACTATAAAGTTTGGAAGGAGAAAATTCTCCTTCATTTAGGGTGTATGGATCTTGACTAAGCTCTTCGTAAGGAAGAGCCTCTTGAAATTATGAAATCTAGTATCAATGCCAAGATCACTCTGTATGAATGGTTGGAGCGATCTAATCACTTAAGCATGTTGTTCATTAAATCTCGTATCAGTACTAACATCTGTGAGTCAACACTTGAATGTGAGAATATCAAAGATCTTATGAAATCCATTGATGAAAATTTTGAGTCATCTAATAAGGCATTAGCTAGCACTTAATGAACAAGTTGTCATCAATGAGACTGACTGGCACTAGAGGAGTGTGTGAGCACATTATGTGAATGAGGGACATAGCTGCTCAGCTAAAGTCATTACAGATTGAGATTTTTTAGTCTTTTTTAGTTCACTTTGTCTTGAACTCTCTCCCTTCTTAGAATGGAACATTCAAAATTTCATATAACCAATTAATGAACTTTTGACCATGCGTGTTCAAGAAGAGGAGAGATTAGTTCAAGAGATGGGTGAGAATGCACATATGGTGACCCATAAAAGGGACAAAAAGCAAGCCATTAAAAAGAAAGCAAAAGGCAAAGCTATAGCCCATACTGATAAAAAGGAGGCTATGAGGTGTTTCTTTTGTAAAAAGAAGGGACACATGAGGAAAGATTGCCCTAAGAGGAAGGCTTGGCTGGAAAAGAAAGCTAATCTCAATTCTTTTTGTTTGTTATGAATCTAATATGGTTGATGTTTCATATACCACATGGTGGATTGAATTTAGTTCTACATTCCATATTTGTAATACCATGCAAGGTTTTCTAAATCAAAGGAGACTGATGGAAAGTGAATGGAGCATCTATTCAGGAAATAAGATGGTTCACTTGTCAAAGCTGTGGGGACATTAGGCTTGTTTTACAAACTAATTTTGTACTTGATTTGGAAAGAACCTTTTATATTCCTAGCTTTTCTAGGAATTTGATTTCTATATCTAAACTTGTGCCACTTGGATTTTCCTTCTACTTTCATGAATCTTACTTCAATTTATATAAAAATTTAGTAGTTATTGAAAATGGCACAATGGATCATAATTTATTCAAAATTCATTTAAATAATGATGTCTCCAATGAAGTCATGACTGTGCATGGTAACACTGGTATTAAGCATAACATCATGGATGAGAAATCCTCTATGTTATGGCACTAAAGATTAAGACATATCTTGTGATGAACCAGGTTTTTGATGATGCAAGTTTGATAAAAAGGCGAGATCTCTTGTTTTAGAAATATGAAATGCATGAAAATCTTTTTGTTTTGGAAAGCAATCTTTTGTATAAAACCCCGAGTGTCAAAACACATTTTCAGATTATATAGTCATGGCATAGTTTTAAATTGACTCTATTCCCAAGAAAGTGTTAGTCACGGCCTCAGTTATAGAGAGTAATTACAATCAAGTAACATTGAAAGATAAGGTAGGGGTTTACTTACTGGCACTTAGTTTGGACGTTCTCTATCACGGGTCTGTTGCCGTATATCCTGTCCTTAAGTGTTTACTTTGTGTCTGAAAAATATTGAGGATTGGGTGAGTATATACTATACTCAGTAGGAGTCCATCACTACTATGCTATGTTTAAAATCATATGCTCTTTAAAACATGTGCATGTTTGAACACTCATGTGCAATATCGATATTAAAAACCATTGTCCAATTGGAATACTGACGACTTAAAGAATCGCATAATCCAAGTCAAAAGTATCATATATATCATAAACATAATGATATGCATAAGATGCTCAACTGCATCCAACTCATGAATATATGGTATGATCGACCAACCTCATGTCATGCCATATGCAATGCAAGTAAATCCTCAAAACATAGGGCCCACTATGCCTACGACCTTACCGCCGTGTGGTCCTCAGGTACCTAGGGACATAGGGTCATAGCCTCCACGGGGCATATGACACTTCGACTCAGTGCCGTGACACCAGTGGTAGCCCCTTGTACCACATGCAGTCGAAGCAGGGACATGCCTTTTTGGCGTGGTACCCTTTCCACCTAATAGTGGTAGAGGCTAGAAGGCCACCCTAGACCTCTTGTCATAGCACCCACGAGCTTACTAGCCCCAATCATATACGATCAATCAAGAAAAAACCTCTTTTTCAAAACCTGTCCTCTTTGGGTTCCTCACAACTGCCTACCCAGCGTCTTTTGGTAACCCTCAAGGACATGCAATTGTTCAAAACTCAATAACCACAAATCATGCAATTTATGCAATTGTTTGCAAAACATGTCTATGCATAATGTATTTATCATATGCATGCTGAATTCATTTATATACTAAACAAGTCATATATAAAAATTAAGTCATGCTAAACAAGTCATATAATTTATACTTAAAATATGCATTCTTAAAACAATCATGGGCTCCTTTTTAAAAGTCTAGTAGCGATAGAGCACCTACCTGGTTTGATCACGCTAGTCCCCTTGTCCTCGTACGCTCCTGAACATAGTTTAGGGAAAAAGGTTAGCTTGGCCTACTTTTATAGGTTTTAGAATGGTTGATCTTACTACTTAGGCATTAAAGGTTCATTCCCATGCCTATGGGTCTCCTAAGGTCCTAACTGGGCTTTGGTATCATCAGGTTTACAAAGGTTTAGTGGCCCTGCACCACTATCATAGTTTAAGGGTCATGCCCACCTTAGATAGGGCCTTGATTAGGTATTTTATAGTCTAGGTGTATCCACGTCGTCGATACGGACACAACGCCTTTCACGGCGCCTCAATTGATGTCCTAGAACTCAAGTTATGGGCGTTTTAGTATTTACAATACATGGAAGGCCCACAGGGCACATCCATAGATGTACTGGGCCTTCTGCCTGTTTTCTCGTATGCAGGGACGCGCCTGGTTCGACCCTGTCGAACTAGTATGTCCAGGCACCGTCCCTAGGTCCTTTGTGGCTCCCTAAAGCCCCGTTTTGCATGGTTTTTCATGCAAAAACTTGGGGGAACTCATCCTAAGACTAAGGGGGAGATGGGTTTGGAGGGATTTTGGGCATACCTGGTTCGTGGCCGAGTTATTCTTCATGTTTTCTCCTCTTATCTGCCTCTCCATGATGGGTTTTTCCCAAGCTTTTGGGCTTCCATTAGAGGCGCTCAAGAGCTCTATTTATAGAGCTCGAAGAGGGTTCTAGAGGTGGTTCTTACCACCATGGAATGGTGGTGGAGAAACCTCCAGAATGGCGGTGGTTTCTCTCCTGCACACCGCCATTCTAGAACCCTCTAGGAAGTTGAAGAAGAAGGGTGCCCGTATCAAAACGGGTCCCTATGTTTCTCAGGCTAAATCCGTTTTTAATATAAATGACACTTTTGCCCTCGAATTTCAAAGGGCTATAACTTGCTCATTTTAACTCCGTTTTGAGTGATTTTGGTCTTGTTGGATTCATTTTTCTGAGATGCACCTAAGGGTACTACTCTCAAGACCAAATTTTTGGGTCCAGTGAAGGTGAATAGTGAAATGACCAAAATACCCTTATCTCCAAAAAGTGAACTTTTCATTACTAACTGGGGATTTCAATGTTACAAAAATGGAGTCATTACATATCTCAATTGATAGAATCAAATGATTAGTAAAAGATGGAGATCTTGAGACTCTTGATTTCATAGATTTTGATCATGTGTGGACTACACTAAAGGCAAGCAGACCAACAAATCGAAAAAGGGTGCTAAGAGGAGTTCTAACATATTAGAGATTATACATACTGACATTTGTTGTCTTAACATGAGCTTGAATGGTCAGAAATATTTTATTACCTTTATGGATGACTACTCATGATTTATGTATCTTTATTTGCTTCATAACAAGAGCAAAGCGTTGGATGCTTTTAAAATATATAAAGCAGAGTAGAGAAATAATGTGCCAAACAAATTAAAATCGTAAGATCTGATAGAGGTGGTGAATATTATGGTAGGTATATAGAGATTGGATAGGTACTTGGTCCATTTGCTAAATTTCTTCAAGAGCAAGGTATTGTAGCTCAAAACACCTTACCTATCTCACCATATCAAAATGGTGTAGCAGAAAGAAGAAACTGAACTTTAATGGACATGATGAGGAGTATGCTTAGCAACTCCAATCTTCCTTTATCATTATGGAGTGAAGCTCTAAAAACAGCAACGTATATATTAAAACCAATTCCAATTAAGGCCATTTTCAAAATGCCATTTGAGTTATGGAAAGGTTGGAAACCAAGTTTGAGACATATACGCGTTTGGGGTTGTCCAGCTGAAGTTAGAGTTTATAATTCATATGGAAAGAAGCTAGACTCAAGGACTGTTAGTGCATATTTTATTGGATATGCTAAAAAGTTTAAGGGATACAAGTTTTATTGTCCATCCCATAGTAGTAAAATTGTGGAATTAAGAAATGCTAAATTTCTTGAGAATGACGTGGTTAGTGAGAGTTATTGACCTCAAAACTTAGTTTTTGGGAAAATTTGAGTTTTTAATCCAACTCCCACATCAAGTAGCAGATTGGTTATTATTAGTGACATCTGTCAAAATATGATGGATATTGGACAACTAGTTGTTGAAAATCCATGTCAAGCTGAGAATGATTTAGTAGATCTCATTGAGCATCAACCACAACAAGTTGATGATCAGGAGCCTCCACAAGAGGGTGATGATGTACCATTGAGGAGATCTACTAGAGTAAGGAAGTCAGTGATTTCTATTGACTATGTTGTCTAGCTATAAGAATCTGACTATGATATTTGTGCTAACAATGACCTTGAGACATTTTTACAAGCTATGAATAGTAGTAAATCTAAATTATGACATGATGCTATGAAAGATGAGATGGAATTTATGACAAATAATCAAGTCTGGGAACTTATAGAGTTGCCTAATATGGCGAATACCATTGGTTGTAAATGGGTTTTTAAAACCAAGAAAGACTCATTAGGCAACATTGAGAGATACAAGGCTAGACTTGTTGCAAAAGGAATCATACAAAAGGAAGGAACAATTATCGAGAAACATTTTCTCCTGTTTCTAAAAAGGATTCTTTCCATATCATCATGGCATTAGTTGCTCATTTTAACTTAGATTTACATCAGATGGATGTCAAAATGGCATTCCTCAATGGTGATTTGGGGGAAAAAGTTTATATGAAACAACCTAGGGGTTTGTCTCAAGTGATGGTCATCAATTAGTTTGCAAGCTTAAAAAGTCTATATATGGACTCAAGCAAGCCTCTCATTAGTGGTATTTAAAATTTCATAGTGCTATCTCTTCATTTGGTTTCGTAAAGAACATTATGTATGAATTATATATCACAAGGTTAGTGGGAGTAAGATCATTTTTCTAGTTCTATACATGGATGACATTTTGCTTGCAACTAATGATATGAGATTGTTATATGAAGTGAAACAGTTTCTCTCTCAAAACATTGATATGAAGGATATGGGTGACGCATCTTAGGTCATTGGCATTAAAATTGATAAAGACAGGTCTCAGGGTATCTTAGGCTTGTCTCAGGAAGCCTATATCAACAAAGTTCTTAAGAGATTCAGGATGAAAGATTGTTCACCCAGTATATCACCTATTGTTAAGTTTGATGAATTCAGTTTGAATCAATGTCCCAGAAATGACCTTGATGGGGAGCAGATTAAAAACATTCCTTATGCTTTAGTTGTTGGCAACCTAATGTATGCTCAGGTTTGTGCTAGACCAGACATTGCATTTGTAGTTGGAATGTTAGGAAGATATCAAAGTAACCCAAGTTTGGACCATTAGAGAGCTATAAAGAAGTTCATGAGATACCTTCAAGGGACAAAAGATTTCATGCTTACATATAGATAGACCGATGACTTGGAAGTTGTTGGATATTTAGATTTAGACTTTGTTAGTTGTATTGATTATCACAAATCAACATCTAGATATATCTTCTTATTTGTTAGAGGAACTATATCTTAGAGAAGTGCAAAACAGTCTTTGATTGCTACTTCTACTATGGAAGCTGAGTTTGTTTCTTGCTTTGAAGTGACAAAATAGGGTATATGGTTAAAGAGTTTCTTCTATGTGCTTTGAGTTGGCCACTGAAGATTTATTGTGACAATTCAGTTGCCATGTTCTTTGCTAAGAATAATAAGAGCAAAAGTCAAAGTAAACACACTGACATTAAGTTCTTAGCAGTTAGAGAGAATGTTAAAAGGAATGAAGTGCTCATTGAACACATTCGTAATGAGTTGATGATTGCAGATCCTTTGATGAAAGGCATGCCACCAAAGTTGTTTAAGGATCATGTAACACGAATGTGCCTTTGTTCTCATTTGTCACATTTTGTTTTGAACTATCATGCTATTCTTGTAGCGTATATTAGTAATGAAACTTTGAATTCTTGAATTTGTCTCCTTTTTTATTTGTATACATTTTTTATTGGATGATAAATATTTATGTTTGGACCTAGAATAAGCATTTGAGGCTTATTCATAAAGATAAAATATCACATAAAAATCTTTTCAAAGAAGATAATTACATTGTAATACATGGAAGGTAATAATTGTTTATAAAGAAATTACAAATATGATTCATGTAATTTATTTCTTTGTTGGAGCATAAAGAACTTTAGACTGGTACGTTAAGATTTGTGAATTTATAAAGCTACAAATATTTGGACCAAGTGGGAGAATGTTAGACATTTTGGTGGTCCATAACATTAGATTCGAAATCTAATGTATCTTTTCATATTTAACATGTGTTAACTGTCCATGGCAGTTATCCATGATGGAAGGATAACTGCCACTAACTAGTTATTTAAGGGTCCCTAATCTTGCAATTCGAGTGACTGTTACTACAGTTTTTGGTTCTCCATCACTGTGAATTGAAAAGGATTAGAGGATCACTTAAACCGCCTTGGATCCCTTGCTATGGTTGGAGGCAAGTTCTCATTTGCTTTTCTACATTTATGCTGATTATATGTTTCTGATTTGTGTAAACATTATATGAAAAGGGTCTACACATAAATCAAGAGAACATTCTTGGATGGAGTATCCAGAACATTAACATAAGAAAGCCATAAACTGAAGGAACCCTTTTCTTATATGCCACCAAACTCAATATGGTGGTAGGTATCACTTACCATGACCCAATTCTGAAGCTCAAATTTGTAGGGTCAGCAAGTTCTCAAGGAACTATATCTTTGATAGAGAACAGATACATCAACTAACATTTATATCAAGAAAAGTTACAAGCTTTTTGATCACCTAATGACCATCTCATCAAAAAGTTCATGTAGCTTCTCCAATAGTAGAATGTAGTGTATTAACATGGAATGTGGTGTGCAGTAGTACGTAATTTTACTCCAGTCATACAACAAAGCTATAAAGATTAAAAGAAAAGATGGGCTTAGCCTTGGCTCATAACTAAATCATCTCCATGATATGAATTAATTGATAGTTGATTTAATCTTCTTCTTTGAAGAGAGATGTTTTGATAAGTGACAATTGCTAGCAAGAGGTAGATTTTGTTAAGAAGTGACAACAAAGTCCACTTCTGGAAATCCACAAATTCCCAATGTTTTTGTGATTGCATTAGTTTCCATCCATATTTAGAAATTTATGACATACAAAATAATATCACAAATTTTATAAAGTAGTATTAGATTGGTAACCTTATTCTATGGTTTTCTAATATCTTTGAGAAATGCTGGGTTGTAGTCTTTACTTTTATGAAGACCTAGCATGAACATATATGTTGCTTCATGCTAGCCCCAATTATGACCCATGCACTTAAGTAACGCCTCCAACATGCATTATGTTTTAGCAGTATGATATAATGCCTTCTCATAATCTAAGTGATGCATCTTAAGGTAAGCAATAACTTGTTTGATTTTGCTAATGGTTTTATGATATCAAACTATAACCTATGAAGAACAATATAGAATAAATAATGCTACAATGTATTTAAAAAATCAATGGTTCATTAATGATGAATACAATTATGCAATGTAGAAAAAAATGTAGAGGATTATTAAGTTGCCCACCCAAAAAAAGGTAAAAGTAAAATTGAAACATTGCAAAAAATTAAATGATTGTTAACTTGTTCAACAAATTCGTGGTAGGAGAAAAGTCAAGGCTTTGATTGGAGTAGCACTGCCTCTTTGTAAGAAAAGCATAGAGAAATAGAAACTAATATGTCTAGTTGTTTCATGATATATTTGGATTTGAGATGTTACAAATGGTTCATTAGTGATGTTAAATAAATATAATAAGAGAATTTGCATCAATCATTCATCATTTAGTTTATAAATTGTTATCCTCCTATAGTTAAGCTTGTCATATGAGGCTTCCTTATGAAAAAGTGCATTTTACATTCACTAGTTATAGCTTTAGCATGATTTAGTTATAAGAGAAGGGACTACTACCTAAGCACAAGCAAAAATGTTAATAAACTCCTAAAGATGGAAGAGGATCCCTAATTGCCTCAATGAACAATAAAAATAAAAAATTATGCAACTTTCTCTTTGATAAAAAGCATGATCTCATCTATAAAGAAACTAAAATGCTTTGATATGCACTTCAAAAGAAAATCAATACATGAAAAATAACAGTTTGCATACCCTTGTTTCTAGTATTTGTACCAAAAAAATAACTCTATTATCCTCAATTATGTAATTGTGTCTACTTGCTCAACATAAAAATGGATGACCATTTAGTGTTTTACTACTAGAACCCAAGAAAGAATGTTATACGCTTAGGTTTGAAATAAAGGTTTGTTAATATCAACAAATATACACTTTGATGTGTTAAAAGAGCCACAACCAATCCACAAACATGGCCGTATAAAGGAAGTCTAACCAAGCTAAGGCTAGTGTGGTGCAACTCGACCTAGGCTTAGGCTCCATACAGGCCAGCCAAGGCCAAGTGATACACAACCCTACCAAGGCCAAGTGTGACTTTAGCCTAGACAAGGCCTAGGTGTAATGCTAGCTTAGCCAAAGCCAAACACAACACAGAGCCAAGGCCTAGGGATGACACATCTCAGCCCTAGTCAAGTGTGACTAGCTCAACCAAGGCCAAGTGTGTTGCTAGCACAACGAAGGGGTAGGTGCAATGTTTGCCCGACCAAGGCTAGGTGTGGCACACCCAACTTGGACCATGTGTGGCACAAGTGCATCCAAGGGTGGAAGCAACACCAACCTAGGGCCTTAGCCAGGCACGATTGAGTTTCTTCCCCCATCCTTGCACTAGTCAGATAGGTTGTGGGGCCACATTGCTATATGTGTAATTTGAGTTGGTGGCCGAGGCTCACCTAGGATGACCCTTGGTGCATCATGGTTAGATTTTGAGTGTGGGGCCACAGTGCTAGCCACTAATGAGGACCATTTGAGTTGGTCAATCTTCCTTCTTTGGAGCTTAAAGTTGAGGACCCACCCCCTATTCTTGGGGCTTATGTTGTGGACCTAACTCCCACTACTTGGGACCCCAGTTGTGAAGCTAACTCCTAGACTTGGGGTCACTCATGTGACCTAATCAAAGGTCTCTTTTAGCTATTTCACTCATCTATCGAGGTCTAACATCATCCAGGCATTACATTTCTTATAATCCTAGCTTATCATAGGTTGTTATTTGTAACTACATAGCCCTAATGTCCCTACAGATAGCCCCACTCTGCAATTGAGAAGGGGTTGATAAAATAGTTAATGGAAAGTTGGAAAAATTAGAGTTTAAGAGCGTGAAAATTCACATGGCGTGAGTGCAAGAGTACATATTGAGAGGAAAAAAGAGAAAAGTGAGTGTGGTATTTGATAGATACTTTGGAGATTTTGAGAAGCTACAACGAGGAGAAAATTTTGCCACATCGAAAAGCATCCAATTGGGATCCAAATGCAATTCTTTTCTTCCTTATTCATCTCTTCTTTCCTAAGTCCTATAATTAGGCATTTATTTTTTCTTTTAGGCCACTTTGTGAGCCAACTTGTGAGTTTTGTTGTGCATGTAGTAACTCGCCTTAGCCTGTGAACCTCTAATCTGAGAGTAATGCTCTGTCTCTAGATTGTACATACTTTGTGAGTCATGCCTAAACCATCAAGCCTCTGCCCACTTTATGAGTCATGCTTGAACTATATCTAGACTCTGGCCACTTTATGAGTCATGGTTAAATTATATCTAGCCTCTAACCACTTTATGAGTCAGGCTTAAACAAGTGCATACATTGCTTTGTATTTTTCTATTTTGTATCTAGCCTCTAGAAAAATACAAAGCCTTCTGCAAACAAGTGCATACATTGCATGATTTAAGTACTTGCAAAAATTGCATGTCCTTGAGGGTTGCCAAAAGGCACTGGAGTGCCGAGGGCCAGGTAGTTGTGAGGGACCCTAAGAGGACAAGTTTTAAAAAGAGGTTTTGGCTTATTTAATCTTATGTGATTTGGGCAAGTAAGCCCGTGGGTGCTATGCCGAGGGGTGTGGGTTGGCCACCCGGCCTCTACCACTATTAGGTGGATGGGTACCACGCCCAAAAAGAGGCAAGTCCATACGTCGACTGCATGTGGTACAGGGGGCTACCACTGGTGTCACGGCACTGGGTCGACGTGTCATAGCCCCCGTGGAGGCTATGACCGAGTGTCCTCAGGTACCCGGGGACCACACGGTGAGGAGGTCGTGGGCATAGTGGACCCTATGGTTTGATGATTTATGTGCATTACATATGGCATGATATGAGGTTGGTCGACCATACCATACTAGAGATCCATGAGTTGGATTCCATGAAGCATTTTATGCATATGATGATGTTATGATATATATGTATATGTTACTTTCGATTTTGGATTATATGATCCTTTAAGTCATTAGTATTTCAGTTTGACAATGGATTTTGATGTTGATATTGAACTTGAGAATTCAAACATGCACATGTTTTGGAAAGAGCATATGATTTTAAAACATCACATGCATTATAAAACTAGTAGTGATAGACTCCTACTGAGTATAGTATATACTCACCCTATCCTTAACATTTTTCAGGATAGTTCCACTCATAAATAGAAGACGTCTCAGGAGATATTAGTGCTACAAGCAAGTGAATCAAAAAGAAGAAAGTTATACATGTAAGTAAACTCTCAACCCTTTGGACATGAAGTTGTATTTAATTACAGTTGGGCTGTGTGCTGTGACGGGAAAGACCTGGGGAAAAACATTTATGATTTCTGAAGTTTTTTTTCAAAAACTACTTTGGTTGTTGTGAAGGCAAATGACACTCGGGGTTTTCAAAAATGAGTTTAAAACTAAAGGTTTTCCGCTGCATTGCATGGTTTTTATGGAATGGTTTTCAAATAGGGATGCATCCCACCTTAGGAATTAGATATTGCATTTAAAAATGCATGAAAAAACCCGGGTCATCACAGTTGGTATCAGAGCTTAGGTTTTATCCTTTCACAGCCAGTCCAGCATGTCCAAGGGTCATAGACAATCAAGAAAATCAAGAAGAAGTAGTATAAATTGAAGAAGTAGAGATGACTACTTATATTTGAGGACTAGCATATTGATGCTCAAGGCATTTCACCATAAATAAATAGGTGAAACACAGCTTGGTTTAACAAATAATTAGGCAGAGGATAGTGCAACCCTTATCCAAAATCTAGTTTAAGACGACTTAAGGATTAAGGATTGTTGTAAGGTGCAAATATGAAAACTCATATATGGATGATGATAATGAATGAATGAAGATGATTAATGGACTTGTTAGTAGATAGTGTTGATATGCAATAAAGTAATCTCATCAAAGGTGAGAAAATTGAAGAACCTAGGTGGCTATCTTTCCATCATAAAGAGTATCAAGGGATATGAGATGAGTATGATAAGGGATTTAAAAGACAGACTTTGAGATGATTTTGATAATAATAAGAGCGATGAGAATGCAAGATGATATTAGGAAATAACAGTGACTCGAACTATGTCACAAAGGTATGGATCTTGAAGGACTTAGCTCAATTTTGGATACTATTCAGGAGAGTAAAATGCTATTGAAAAATAATTACCTAAGAATTATGGAGCAAATCAGAAGAGGTATACAAGTGATAGATTATGTGAATAAGAGGAACATAACACCAATATAATAAGGAAATGAATTCGACCGAGTTATCAAAAGATTTTTGACGATAATATTGGGGATGATAGATCTATGATAATAGATTGATCCTAACATGACCTTGTAAGAAAAGTATAGCATGACCAAAATGTCAATACCATTATTAAGACATTGTATGAATTTTATTGAGGCTATAGGCAATTGAGGATTTCAATGATCTTAAGATGGTTTAGAATTTCTGAGAAGCATTCAGTTTATGATGAAGTATCAATTATATGCAAAGAAGCATATGGAGACATTGATCTAAGTAAACCAAATGAGGATATTGAAGAAAAGAGAGAAAGAGATAGAGATGTAACTATAAGTATTCAATGAATATTGAATAATCAAAAGCAGAAGATCATGACTCTATGAAGATACATACAATTCTAACATCTTGAATCCTATAGGAGGGAAGATCAAACAAATGCAAAGGAATAATACTAGGTGAGTTGATGATCTTATTGTAAAAGATTATCAAAGAGAGGAAGCATATGGGGTTTAAGACTTTGAGTAGAGTATCGAATTTCAGGAGATTACGTGACAAGAAATTTTCAAAGAATGGTGACCAACTAGAAATTAAAATTCTACAAATAGTTTGATATCAATTATTACAATTAGATTCTTATCGGATCCATTAACTTATGGGGAACACCAATGGATATAATAAAAAGGAAAATTTGGTAATATCCTACCTTACCACTACATGAGTGAATAAAGGAATTAAGCCGAGACAATAACTTGTCCATTTAGTAATAGGGTACCATCATGGATCAAATGAAGGTCCTGCTATCATAAATTGGAAGACCAAATATCTTAAGACCATCATTGAGTGTTGTTAACTAAATGGAGGCATCCCACCCTAATTAATCAGGTATGTTAGTAGTTGAAGTTATATACTTAGAAGGATGTTATAAGTCTTTAGACTTGAGTACTTGTTAGGCTAAGTCATTTGAGGGTATAAGGCTAGTTGATTAGGCCACATCATGGAGGAGCTACAAGTACAATAAACACAGTAACAACTGAGATAGGAGCAAAAAAATAAGAAGTGATCTAAACCAATGTGAAAGGTTTTTTCAAACCTTAGTGGCTACCATGACAAGGTGAAGAAATTACTTTGGATCTGAAAAATACTACAGACTTGGATTGAAAGAAAGGTAGATAAGTACCGATCACTTTAGAGGCCCTTGAGCTTATAATGCATTTGGGAAGAGATCAATAGGTAATCAAATAAAGTCTTTCTATGTCTAAGAAAATGTTTATGCTTATCTGAGTATTATAAAACTTGTGGAGTTAACAACTTTAGTACAATTTGATATAATTGCTATTGGAGACGAATTATTGCTATTATAAGCTAAGTATGAGAAGGCACTTAAAAGATAAAATAAGGAGGCACTTGAAGAATAAAATTTGAGGAATTGAGAAAATCACTACTTACGAGTATACCTCCTGACAATATAGACTACATGATTGACAAAAAAGCCTTGATAAAAGATTGCACGATATATTGACATAGGGGATGGAAGGAGAAAAGGTGAGATGGCTAGCACACTATAAGGTAAGATTTGATAACCAAATAGTTAGTTGTTATGAGCATATACCAAGTACTAAAAATCAATTAAAGGAATTTCTTAAGGACTAACCCTACTAGATTGAGTATAGAACTTTTGAACTAGAAGGTAATGAAGAAAACCATCAAGCAAAGAAAGGACAAAGAGGATGATGACAAAGGATTCAACCATGACCTAGTAAGGGTATCCGGTGATGAATAAGAGACTCTTTGCTTTGCATAAATAGGAACATTATTAACACTCCTAATGACAAATTGATGTGAATAGTGAGATAGGCCTCTAGAAGAGAATAATTGACCATGATGATGAATTAACCATAAAATATTTGACATGAGTATGCATAAACTCTTCAAGAAGAAAAAGCATTTGATGACTTCAACATCTATGAAACTTGATGAACAGTTCGGATATCCTAATCGTAATATGAGATAGTATTAGTGATGGAAGATGCTACTAATTGGCTTTCATTTTCGAATGTAACCTTGGTCAAGGAAATCAAGTCACATATGGAAAACGACAGACAGTTGAAATTCAAAGTTAAGTAAGAGTTTGACTATAGAGCAAATGATACCATATCATTTATTGAAGTATCTTGGAGACAAGGGTAAGAAGCAAAGTTAGACACAATAGAAAGAAGGTAACTTTTTGGACTTGTGGATAATGAAAGAGATCACTAGATGAAAAGGATTATCCTATGATATTCAAAATAGGAGAAATAAGATAATATGATCTTGAAAGAAGTATATGCATGAGCAAAGAAGCATGATCTTACGAGGAGACTATCTTATACATGATGAGATAAGTATAGGAATCTAAGGAATTCAAGATAGATGAAGTACCGCTAGAAAACGATATTGTTAAATTGGCACGTACGAGAGTATGGCGCTGCATCAGAGTACGCAGTGAAAACAGGCCCTTATAGGTGAGGCCTTATAGGAGGAACAATGAAAATGATAAATTGAGGATGAACCTAGAATTGATTCCTAAAGGGGAATGCATTCACCAAGAAATCATCTAAGAGACAAATACCTAGAAGATAATAAGTTATGGAATTTCGAGGACGAAATTCTTCTAAGGGGGTAATAATGTAATGACCCCAATTTTTGTAATATTGAAATCCCATGGAAAGTTCAATTTTGAAGATAAGGGCATTTTGGTCATTTCACTAGTTTCCTTGACTAAACTAAGGAATTTGGTCCTAAAAATGGTGCCATTATATGCGTCTCAGAAAAAGGAATCCAACGAGACCAAAATCACCCAAAACGGAGTTAAAATGAGCAAGTTATGGCCCTTTGAAGTTCAGGGGCAAAACTATAATTTTTACAAAACGGATTAACTACAAAAACACAGGGGCCCGTTTTGATACAGGCACCCCTTCATCTTCAACCTCTAGAGGGTTCTAGAACGGTGGTGATTGGAGGAGAAATCACCACCATTCTGGAGGTTTCTCCACTGCCATTCAAAGGCGGTGAGAACCCCCTCCAGAACCCTCTCTTAGCTCTATAAATA
This sequence comes from Warburgia ugandensis, assembly GCA_035236585.1. Classification (NCBI taxonomy): domain Eukaryota; kingdom Viridiplantae; phylum Streptophyta; class Magnoliopsida; order Canellales; family Canellaceae; genus Warburgia; species Warburgia ugandensis. The sequence goes on from CP141136.1 coordinate 39,098,299, forward strand.
GCGCTCTTGGGCGCCTCTAATGGCAGCCCAAAATGTTGAAGAAAAACCGTTGAGGAGTAGTGACCAAGAGGAGAAAACGTGGAGAGAAAATCAGCCACGAAGCAGGTACGCCCAGAAACTCCCCAAACCCATCTCACCCATAGTCCTAGGCTTAGTTTCCCTAGGTTTTTGCATGAAAATCCATGCGGAATAGGCCTCTAGGGAGTCACCAAGGACCCTGGGACATCCCCAGGGCTGCACTGGTTCCTCAGGGATGAACCAGGGCATCCCAAGGATGCCTCGGTCCCCCAACGACTGAAACACCCCAGACGGACGAGACACGTCGAACGCGTTTGAGAGGAAACCAAGGGGCGCATCCGTAGACGCGCCCGCTAAAGAGGAAGACGGGCGAAGAGTACCGCGCGTCTGCAGACGCGCCCGCTGAGGCGCACTACACAGACGTGTAGAGCACTAGCAGTGCATCATTTTTCCGTTCCTTAAGGAAGCCGGGGCGCACGTCACAGACACGGAGCGCCTAGCATTCTGTCTTTTTATTTTTAAGACTCCTATGTACATACGACACTAAAACGCTTATAACTTGAGATCTATAGCTCTGATTGAGGAGCCACAAAAGGCATTGTGTCCGTGATGACGATGTGAACACATCCAAACTATAAAATCCCTAATCTAGGCCCAATCAAAGGTGGGCATGACCTTTAGAATAGGATGGTGGCGGGTGGCCACTAGAACGTTGGAAAACTGAGGATACCAAGGCCCAATTAGGACCTTAGGACACCCATAGGCGCAGGGATGGACCCCTAATGCCTAAGTAAAAAGACCAATTACTCTAAAACCCATAAAATATAGGCCAAACTAACCTTGATTCCCCAAACCATGATCAGGAGCGTCCGAGGACAAAAGGGTTAGCGCGACCTAGCCAGGTAGGTGCTCTATCACTATTAGATTCTTTTAAAAGAACTATTATTGTTTTGAGAACATATGTTTTAAATATATGACTTGATTTTCATGACTTAATTCAGCATGCATGATAAATGCTTTGTACATAGCCATGTTTTGAAATGATTGCATATACTTTATGCACACATATGTTTTGCAAACAAGTGCATACATTGCATGATAGACTCCTACTGAGTATAGTATATACTCACCCTATCCTTAACATTTTTCAGGATAGTTCCACTCATAAATAGAAGACGTCTCAGGAGATATTAGTGCTACGAGCAAGTGAATAAAAAAGAAGAAAGTTATACATGTAAGTAAACTCTCAACCCTTTGGACATGAAGTTGTATTTAATTACAGTTGGGCTGTGTGCTGTGACTGGAAAGACCTGGGGAAAAATATTTATGATTTCTAAAGTTTCTTTTCAAAAACTACTTTGGTTGTTGTGAAGGCAAATGACACTCGGGGTTTTCAAAAATGAGTTTAAAACTAAAGGTTTTCCGCTGCATTGCATGGTTTTTGTAGAATGGTTTTCAAATAGGGATGCATCCCGCCTTAGGAATTAGATATTGCATTTAAAAATGCATGGAAAAACCCGGGTCATCACATAATCAAGGTTCAAAGTTCAAGGGTAAAAAGGGTCACTAGGTCAACTCAATTTCTCCCAAATGAGTCAGGTGCATTGACTCAGTGAGTCAACTCAACCCTAACTCGCCAGAGTCAAGGGAGGAATTGAGGAAAGGGAAAACTGGTGGAAATTGGTCCTGGCTCACTGGCAATTTTAGCCCCTGTCAATTTGCAAAACTTTTGCAATTTCACTCCTAATCTCCATTTTACGCAAAGTTAGTGTCGTTGGATTCGTATCGACAGGTATATTCCAAATTCGATAGTCTTGAGTCCAAATTTTTAGTTTACAAGGAGGTTATTTTCATAAAAACCAATTTACATGAAATAAATTTTTAAATTTTCTCTTTATCAAATTTATGATTAATATATAGAAAATGACCTAAGATTGAGGGTCATTACACCTAGTCAAGTTTAGTGTTAAGACTAGATCTACCTATATGAATTTAGGATCTAGCTAAATATAGCATTCATTGTTTATGGATTACACAAAACTAATGTGACATTCATGTTTATGAATTACACAACAAAAATAACATTCGATGCTTATGGATTTCACAAGACCAATATGACATTCAATGTTTGTGGATTACATAGAACCAATATAATATTCAGTATTTTTTTATTACATAACACCAATATCTCATTTAGTGTCCATGCATTACATAGAACCAAAGTATTATTTAGTGCTTGAGGATCACATAGAACCAATATGGCATGTCATTCAATCAGTGTAAGTGTGACTCACAAAGTGGTCAAAGACTTGCCATAATTTAAGTGTGACTCACGAAGTGGCTAGCAGCTATATGGTTTATACATGACTTTGTATGGTTTAAGTATGACTCAAAAAGTAGCAAGAGGTTGTGTAGTTTAGGCAGGACTCACAAAGTGGTCAGTTTTGACCCCAAGCCTCTTGATGATAACAAAACCTTAAATCTATATGTTTCAAAAAAAATTTCTAAGTGTGCATGATTGCATTTCAGCTTCAAAATAAATAGGGTGTCAACTTGGATGAAGTTTTTAGTCAAATGATTTAGTCTCACAATTTTAGTATGCTAAAATTGAAAATGATCTGTTAATGGGACTTAGATACTAGGAAATGTCAAGCTAATTGTCTAGTTAGCAAAATCTAGTCCACTAGCACAATATCTAGCCTGTTAAAATATACATGAGTTTGCTAAAGTATAAATTAAGTTGACTAAGGTAGCAATTGGTAACACCTATTTCTATAAGCTATTATTTGATAAGCTTTGATGTCTATTTATGAAAATAACAATGTTGTTTGGTAAAGGTTATTGTATAATATATATGTATCCAATACTAAAATATAGAATGGTGGTGGTAACCTGTATTTGTTTATCTATCACAAACCTGTTAACCAGTTTTTTGCTCTCTCCCTCTATCTCTCTAATGAATAAAAACATTAGACAACAAACTATAGCCCTAGTTTCATAAATTAAAAGAAATGATCCAAAGTCCAATAGACCTATAGCATACTCAAAACAAGCAAATTTTAAATCAATAATGAGTTTATGTAGACAAAAAATTCTCTTATTTTCTCCATTAGTTTATTCATCCATCCAAAATGCATCCTAAGTTGTGGTATTTATTGCCCTTTGTCACAAAATTACAAGTAAATCAATTTCCAGGTTGGGCTCTCGAATGCTCTTGAATAAAAACTAACATTCCCCATTGTTCACATATAAAAAAAGGAGTTTTAAGGAATTTACTGTAGTTATTTGTAAAGATTAAAATTTTTAAATGTTGAATTTATTATGTTTTATACTAACTAAGGATTAAAATTTTGTAAATTGTGATTATATAATGTTTCTCATGTTTTTTAATTTACAAAACATCATTTATAGTTCAAAACAAGATACCACATGCTCAACATATTGTGTATTCCCAATTTACATCAACCCTATAAGAAACCATTATATACTAAGTGGGTAGCCTTAAGAAAAAGGGTGGTTTAAAAACAAGGAAAAACATTAATGCGATATTTTTCTACAAAGTGGAAATGTCATAGTATTTCTTTCTAGCACACGAGTTCCTCTTATGTGGATTTGTTTCCAAGTTTTGTTTTTCTTTCTTATTAACTTCTTATGTGGGATTTGTTTTCAAGTTTTGATATTCTTTCTTAGTAATGTTCATAAAGTTACCAAATAATTTGGATCATGTGCATTTAATATCCTTTCTCTTCCCCAAAATGTGTGGGTAAAGAAAAGGTGAAAAATAGTTGTTAGTGCTTCCCATAAGCTACCCCAATATGCTTATCTATTTATCAGCTTTGGATGGGCATAGTACCCACTCAGTGGGTATGTGCTTATGGTAAGTGAATTTTCCATTCTAACTTTTGATAATAGCTCTTTTAGTATACATGCTTATGACCCATAAGAGGGTATAATAATCATTGCCAACCACACCCTAAATGACAACATAAGTAAATGAAGAGTTTTCTTATATAATAGTTGACTTTTCATATGCTGTGAGTCAATTAATCCACTTTGCTTTTACCAATCATGAAGACCTCGACTTTAGCTGACTATTGAAGAAAATGTGAAGCTTGATTCAAGACTAAAGATTTCATATGTGTTTCGACTCATGTGTGGAAATTAGCCAACTATTTTGAAGATTGAGTTGACTATTTTATTATAGTAAGAATATGATGCTTTTCCTAAAACTTAGATAACTATAGCAAAGATCTAATCTATTAAAAGTTTAAGACAATAGGCTTACTTGAGGAATTAGTTGAGTAATTTCAAATTTGAGTCGACTAAAGTAAAAACCAAATGGGCTTCAAGATCTAGGGCTAAAATAAGTCAAATAGGCATGAAAAACATTCTAATAAGGTTCATTCATAAAGATGTGGTTTTACCAAAAAGGAATTTAGTTGATTAAATTAGTTAAAACAGTCAACTAAATAGGAGAACAACTTTGCCAACTATTTATTCAAATTTGAATTTCTATCTCCTGTATGGATAGACATTATCTCTAATGGATAAGAGTTGGTACCTAATGGATCTTTTTTAATTGGGACTATTTATATAGATCATTTAGAGACAAGTAAGAAAAGAAAGTGAAAATCAAGAAAAGAGCTTACAAGCTATCTACTGATGCAAGCTTCCTCAAGCTAGTGTGCTAATTCTTTCTATTCTATAATACCTCTTTCTACCTTTTGCATTTATATTGAATGTATTGGAAGAGATGTTTCTAATTCTTTATATTTGAGAGAGTGGTATGACTCTCTTATTTTGGATAGTTTTTTACATGTCTATAAGAAGGTTGAGCTTCCTTCAAATAACTAGTCTTTTGTTTTATAGCTAGCATAGTGTTAATTGGTGTGTCAAACCTTGTATAAATTAGTAAAAGCTCAAGGTAGGGAATGCATAAGAGAGTGGAAGTAGGTGCCTTGGTTGACTCGTTGAAGTACTATAAAAATCTCATGTGTCTAGCTTCTATTTTGTGCCATTGTTTTGTATTTCTAAAACTTGTCTCACTGTTTTTTCACAAGTTTGCATAATTTTTTTAACTTTCATTTGCACCCAATTCACCCTTATCTTAGGACCTAATAGCTAGAGGTTAGAGATAGTTTAAGCCTGACTCATAAAGTGGTTAGAGGCTAGATATAATTTAACCATGACTCATAAAGTGGCCAGAGTCTAGATATAGTTCAAGCATGACTCATAAAGTGGGCAGAGGCTTGATGGTTTAGGCATGACTCACAAAGTATGTACAATCTAGAGACAGAGCATTACTCTCAGATTAGAGGTTCACAGGCTAAGGCGAGTTATTACATGCACAACAAAACTCACAAGTTGGCTCACAAAGTGGCCTAAAAGAAAAAATAAATGCCTAATTATAGGACTTAGGAAAGAAGAGATGAATAAGGAAGAAAAGAATTGCATTTGGATCCCAATTGGATGCTTTTCGATGTGGCAAAATTTTCTCCTCGTTGTAGCTTCTCAAAATCTCCAAAGTATCTATCAAATACCACACTCACTTTTCTCTTTTTTCCTCTCAATATGTACTCTTGCACTCACGCCATGTGAATTTTCACGCTCTTAAACTCTAATTTTTCCAACTTTCCATTAACTATTTTATCAACCCCTTCTCAATTGCAGAGTGGGGCTATCTGTAGGGACATTAGGGCTATGTAGTTACAAATAACAACCTATGATAAGCTAGGATTATAAGAAATGTAATGCCTGGATGATGTTAGACCTCGATAGATGAGTGAAATAGCTAAAAGAGACCTTTGATTAGGTCACATGAGTGACCCCAAGTCTAGGAGTTAGCTTCACAACTGGGGTCCCAAGTAGTGGGAGTTAGGTCCACAACATAAGCCCCAAGAATAGGGGGTGGGTCCTCAACTTTAAGCTCCAAAGAAGGAAGATTGACCAACTCAAATGGTCCTCATTAGTGGCTAGCACTGTGGCCCCACACTCAAAATCTAACCATGATGCACCAAGGGTCATCCTAGGTGAGCCTCGGCCACCAACTCAAATTACACATATAGCAATGTGGCCCCACAACCTATCTGACTAGTGCAAGGATGGGGGAAGAAACTCAATCGTGCCTGGCTAAGGCCCTAGGTTGGTGTTGCTTCCACCCTTGGATGCACTTGTGCCACACATGGTCCAAGTTGGGTGTGCCACACCTAGCCTTGGTCGGGCAAACATTGCACCTACCCCTTCGTTGTGCTAGCAACACACTTGGCCTTGGTTGAGCTAGTCACACTTGACTAGGGCTGAGATGTGTCATCCCTAGGCCTTGGCTCTGTGTTGTGTTTGGCTTTGGCTAAGCTAGCATTACACCTAGGCCTTGTCTAGGCTAAAGTCACACTTGGCCTTGGTAGGGTTGTGTATCACTTGGCCTTGGCTGGCCTGTATGGAGCCTAAGCCTAGGTCGAGTTGCACCACACTAGCCTTAGCTTGGTTAGACTTCCTTTATACGGCCATGTTTGTGGATTGGTTGTGGCTCTTTTAACACATCAAAGTGTATATTTGTTGATATTAACAAACCTTTATTTCAAACCTAAGCGTATAACATTCTTTCTTGGGTTCTAGTAGTAAAACACTAAATGGTCATCCATTTTTATGTTGAGCAAGTAGACACAATTACATAATTGAGGATAATAGAGTTATTTTTTTGGTACAAATACTAGAAACAAGGGTATGCAAACTGTTATTTTTCATGTATTGATTTTCTTTTGAAGTGCATATCAAAGCATTTTAGTTTCTTTATAGATGAGATCATGCTTTTTATCAAAGAGAAAGTTGCATAATTTTTTTTATTTTTATTGTTCATTGAGGCAATTAGGGATCCTCTTCCATCTTTAGGAGTTTATTAACATTTTTGCTTGTGCTTAGGTAGTAGTCCCTTCTCTTATAACTAAATCATGCTAAAGCTATAACTAGTGAATGTAAAATGCACTTTTTCATAAGGAAGCCTCATATGACAAGCTTAACTATAGGAGGATAACAATTTATAAACTAAATGATGAATGATTGATGCAAATTCTCTTATTATATTTATTTAACATCACTAATGAACCATTTGTAACATCTCAAATCCAAATATATCATGAAACAACTAGACATATTAGTTTCTATTTCTCTATGCTTTTCTTACAAAGAGGCAGTGCTACTCCAATCAAAGCCTTGACTTTTCTCCTACCACGAATTTGTTGAACAAGTTAACAATCATTTAATTTTTTGCAATGTTTCAATTTTACTTTTACCTTTTTTTGGGTGGGCAACTTAATAATCCTCTACATTTTTTTCTACATTGCATAATTGTATTCATCATTAATGAACCATTGATTTTTTAAATACATTGTAGCATTATTTATTCTATATTGTTCTTCATAGGTTATAGTTTGATATCATAAAACCATTAGCAAAATCAAACAAGTTATTGCTTACCTTAAGATGCATCACTTAGATTATGAGAAGGCATTATATCATACTGCTAAAACATAATGCATGTTGGAGGCGTTACTTAAGTGCATGGGTCATAATAGGGGCTAGCATGAAGCAACATATATGTTCATGCTAGGTCTTCATAAAAGTAAAGACTACAACCCAGCATTTCTCAAAGATATTAGAAAACCATAGAATAAGGTTACCAATCTAATACTACTTTATAAAATTTGTGATATTATTTTGTATGTCATAAATTTCTAAATATGGATGGAAACTAATGCAATCACAAAAACATTGGGAATTTGTGGATTTCCAGAAGTGGACTTTGTTGTCACTTCTTAACAAAATCTACCTCTTGCTAGCAATTGTCACTTATCAAAACATCTCTCTTCAAAGAAGAAGATTAAATCAACTATCAATTAATTCATATCATGGAGATGATTTAGTTATGAGCCAAGGCTAAGCCCATCTTTTCTTTTAATCTTTATAGCTTTGTTGTATGACTGGAGTAAAATTACGTACTACTGCACACCACATTCCATGTTAATACACTACATTCTACTATTGGAGAAGCTACATGAACTTTTTGATGAGATGGTCATTAGGTGATCAAAAAGCTTGTAACTTTTCTTGATATAAATGTTAGTTGATGTATCTGTTCTCTATCAAAGATATAGTTCCTTGAGAACTTGCTGACCCTACAAATTTGAGCTTCAGAATTGGGTCATGGTAAGTGATACCTACCACCATATTGAGTTTGGTGGCATATAAGAAAAGGGTTCCTTCAGTTTATGGCTTTCTTATGTTAATGTTCTGGATACTCCATCCAAGAATGTTCTCTTGATTTATGTGTAGACCCTTTTCATATAATGTTTACACAAATCAGAAACATATAATCAGCATAAATGTAGAAAAGCAAATGAGAACTTGCCTCCAACCATAGCAAGGGATCCAAGGCGGTTTAAGTGATCCTCTAATCCTTTTCAATTCACAGTGATGGAGAACCAAAAACTGTAGTAACAGTCACTCGAATTGCAAGATTAGGGACCCTTAAATAACTAGTTAGTGGCAGTTATCCTTCCATCATGGATAACTGCCATGGACAGTTAACACATGTTAAATATGAAAAGATACATTAGATTTCGAATCTAATGTTATGGACCACCAAAATGTCTAACATTCTCCCACTTGGTCCAAATATTTGTAGCTTTATAAATTCACAAATCTTAACGTACCAGTCTAAAGTTCTTTATGCTCCAACAAAGAAATAAATTACATGAATCATAGCTGTAATTTCTTTATAAACAATTATTACCTTCCATGTATTACAATGTAATTATCTTCTTTGAAAAGATTTTTATGTGATATTTTATCTTTATGAATAAGCCTCAAATGCTTATTCTAGGTCCAAACATAAATATTTATCATCCAATAAAAAATGTATACAAATAAAAAAGGAGACAAATTCAAGAATTCAAAGTTTCATTACTAATATACGCTACAAGAATAGCATGATAGTTCAAAACAAAATGTGACAAATGAGAACAAAGTCACATTCGTGTTACATGATCCTTAAACAACTTTGGTGGCATGCCTTTCATCAAAGGATCTGCAATCATCAACTCATTACGAATGTGTTCAATGAGCACTTCATTCCTTTTAACATTCTCTCTAACTGCTAAGAACTTAATGTCAGTGTGTTTACTTTGACTTTTGCTCTTATTATTCTTAGCAAAGAACATGGCAACTGAATTGTCACAATAAATCTTCAGTGGCCAACTCAAAGCACATAGAAGAAACTCTTTAACCATATACCCTATTTTGTCACTTCAAAGCAAGAAACAAACTCAGCTTCCATAGTAGAAGTAGCAATCAAAGACTGTTTTGCACTTCTCTAAGATATAGTTCCTCTAACAAATAAGAAGATATATCTAGATGTTGATTTGTGATAATCAATACAACTAACAAAGTCTAAATCTAAATATCCAACAACTTCCAAGTCATCGGTCTATCTATATGTAAGCATGAAATCTTTTGTCCCTTGAAGGTATCTCATGAACTTCTTTATAGCTCTCTAATGGTCCAAACTTGGGTTACTTTGATATCTTCCTAACATTCCAACTACAAATGCAATGTCTGGTCTAGCACAAACCTGAGCATACATTAGGTTGCCAACAACTAAAGCATAAGGAATGTTTTTAATCTGCTCCCCATCAAGGTCATTTCTGGGACATTGATTCAAACTGAATTCATCAAACTTAACAATAGGTGATATACTGGGTGAACAATCTTTCATCCTGAATCTCTTAAGAACTTTGTTGATATAGGCTTCCTGAGACAAGCCTAAGATACCCTGAGACCTGTCTTTATCAATTTTAATGCCAATGACCTAAGATGCGTCACCCATATCCTTCATATCAATGTTTTGAGAGAGAAACTGTTTCACTTCATATAACAATCTCATATCATTAGTTGCAAGCAAAATGTCATCCATGTATAGAACTAGAAAAATGATCTTACTCCCACTAACCTTGTGATATATAATTCATACATAATGTTCTTTATGAAACCAAATGAAGAGATAGCACTATGAAATTTTAAATACCACTAATGAGAGGCTTGCTTGAGTCCATATATAGACTTTTTAAGCTTGCAAACTAATTGATGACCATCACTTGAGACAAACCCCTAGGTTGTTTCATATAAACTTTTTCCCCCAAATCACCATTGAGGAATGCCATTTTGACATCCATCTGATGTAAATCTAAGTCAAAATGAGCAACTAATGCCATGATGATATGGAAAGAATCCTTTTTAGAAACAGGAGAAAATGTTTCTCGATAATTGTTCCTTCCTTTTGTATGATTCCTTTTGCAACAAGTCTAGCCTTGTATCTCTCAATGTTGCCTAATGAGTCTTTCTTGGTTTTAAAAACCCATTTACAACCAATGGTATTCGCCATATTAGGCAACTCTATAAGTTCCCAGACTTGATTATTTGTCATAAATTCCATCTCATCTTTCATAGCATCATGTCATAATTTAGATTTACTACTATTCATAGCTTGTAAAAATGTCTCAAGGTCATTGTTAGCACAAATATCATAGTCAGATTCTTATAGCTAGACAACATAGTCAATAGAAATCACTGACTTCCTTACTCTAGTAGATCTCCTCAATGGTACATCATCACCCTCTTGTGGAGGCTCCTGATCATCAACTTGTTGTGGTTGATGCTCAATGAGATCTACTAAATCATTCTCAGCTTGACATGGATTTTCAACAACTAGTTGTCCAATATCCATCATATTTTGACAGATGTCACTAATAATAACCAATCTGCTACTTGATGTGGGAGTTGGATTAAAAACTCAAATTTTCCCAAAAACTAAGTTTTGAGGTCAATAACTCTCACTAACCACGTCATTCTCAAGAAATTTAGCATTTCTTAATTCCACAATTTTACTACTATGGGATGGACAATAAAACTTGTATCCCTTAAACTTTTTAGCATATCCAATAAAATATGCACTAACAGTCCTTGAGTCTAGCTTCTTTCCATATGAATTATAAACTCTAACTTCAGCTGGACAACCCCAAACGCGTATATGTCTCAAACTTGGTTTCCAACCTTTCCATAACTCAAATGGCATTTTGAAAATGGCCTTAATTGGAATTGGTTTTAATATATACGTTGCTGTTTTTAGAGCTTCACTCCATAATGATAAAGGAAGATTGGAGCTGCTAAGCATACTCCTCATCATGTCCATTAAAGTTCAGTTTCTTCTTTCTGCTACACCATTTTGATATGGTGAGATAGGTAAGGTGTTTTGAGCTACAATACCTTGCTCTTGAAGAAATTTAGCAAATGGACCAAGTACCTATCCAATCTCTATATACCTACCATAATATTCACCACCTCTATCAGATCTTACGATTTTAATTTGTTTGGCACATTATTTCTCTACTCTGCTTTATATATTTTAAAAGCATCCAACGCTTTGCTCTTGTTATGAAGCAAATAAAGATACATAAATCATGAGTAGTCATCCATAAAGGTAATAAAATATTTCTGACCATTCAAGCTCATGTTAAGACAACAAATGTCAGTATGTATAATCTCTAATATGTTAGAACTCCTCTTAGCACCCTTTTTCGATTTGTTGGTCTGCTTGCCTTTAGTGTAGTCCACACATGATCAAAATCTATGAAATCAAGAGTCTCAAGATCTCCATCTTTTACTAATCATTTGATTCTATCAATTGAGATATGTAATGACTCCATTTTTGTAACATTGAAATCCCCAGTTAGTAATGAAAAGTTCACTTTTTGGAGATAAGGGTATTTTGGTCATTTCACTATTCACCTTCACTGGACCCAGAAATTTGGTCTTGAGAGTAGTACCCTTAGGTGCATATCAGAAAAATGAATCCAACAAGACCAAAATCACTCAAAATGGAGTTAAAATGAGCAAGTTATAGCCCTTTGAAATTCGAGGGCAAAAGTGTCATTTATATTAAAAACGGATTTAGCCTGAGAAACATAGGGACCCGTTTTGATACGGGCACCCTTCTTCTTCAACTTCCTAGAGGGTTCTAGAATGGCGGTGTGCAGGAGAGAAACCACCGCCATTCTGGAGGTTTCTCCACCACCATTCCATGGTGGTAAGAACCACCTCTAGAACCCTCTTCGAGCTCTATAAATAGAGCTCTTGAGCGCCTCTAATGGAAGCCCAAAAGCTTGGGAAAAACCCATCATGGAGAGGCAGATAAGAGGAGAAAACATGAAGAATAACTCGGCCACGAACCAGGTATGCCCAAAATCCCTCCAAACCCATCTCCCCCTTAGTCTTAGGATGAGTTCCCCCAAGTTTTTGCATGAAAAACCATGCAAAACGGGGCTTTAGGGAGCCACAAAGGACCTAGGGACGGTGCCTGGACATACTGGTTCGACAGGGTCGAACCAGGCGCGTCCCTGCATACGAGAAAACAGGCAGAAGGCCCAGTACATCTATGGATGTGCCCTGTGGGCCTTCCATGTATTGTAAATACTAAAACGCCCATAACTTGAGTTCTAGGACATCAATTGAGGCGCCGTGAAAGGCGTTGTGTCCGTATCGACGACGTGGATACACCTAGACTATAAAATACCTAATCAAGGCCCTATCTAAGGTGGGCATGACCCTTAAACTATGATAGTGGTGCAGGGCCACTAAACCTTTGTAAACCTGATGATACCAAAGCCCAGTTAGGACCTTAGGAGACCCATAGGCATGGGAATGAACCTTTAATGCCTAAGTAGTAAGATCAACCATTCTAAAACCTATAAAAATAGGCCAAGCTAACCTTTTTCCCTAAACTATGTTCAGGAGCGTACGAAGACAAGGGGACTAGCGTGATCAAACCAGGTAGGTGCTCTATCGCTACTAGACTTTTAAAAAGGAGCCCATGATTGTTTTAAGAATGCATATTTTAAGTATAAATTATATGACTTGTTTAGCATGACTTAATTTTATATATGACTTGTTTAGTATATAAATGAATTCAGCATGCATATGATAAATACATTATGCATAGACATGTTTTGCAAACAATTGCATAAATTGCATGATTTGTGGTTATTGAGTTTTGAACAATTGCATGTCCTTGAGGGTTACCAAAAGGCGCTGGGTAGGCAGTTGTGAGGGACCCAATTTTGAAAAAGAGGTTTTTGCTTGATTGATCGTATATGATTTGGGCTAGTAAGCTCGTGGGTGCTATGACAAGAGGTCTAGGGTGGCCTTCTAGCCTCTACCACTATTAGGTGGAAAGGGTACCACGCCAAAAAGGCATGTCCCTGCTTCGACTGCATGTGGTACAAGGGGCTACCACTGGTGTCACGGCACTGAGTCGAAGTGTCATATGCCCCGTGGAGGCTGTGACCCTATGTCCCTAGGTACTTGAGGACCACACGGCGGTAAGGTCGTAGGCATAGTGGGCCCTATGTTTTGAGGATTTACTTGCATTGCATATGGCATGACATGAGGTTGGTCGATCATACCATATATTCATGAGTTGGATGTAGTTGAGCATCTTATGCATATCATTATGTTTATGATATATATGATACTTTTGACTTGGATTATGCGATTCTTTAAGTCGTCAGTATTCCAATTGGACAATGGTTTTTAATATCGATATTGCACATGAGTGTTCAAACATGCACATGTTTTAAAGAGCATATGATTTTAAACATAGCATAGTAGTGATGGACTCCTACTGAGTATAGTATATACTCACCCAATCCTCAATATTTTTCAGACACAAAGTAAACACTTAAGGACAGGATATACGGCAACAGACCCGTGATAGAGAACGTCCAAACTAAGTGCCAGTAAGTAAACCCCTACCTTATCTTTCAATGTTACTTGATTGTAATTACTCTCTATAACTGAGGCTGTGACTAATACTTTCTTGGGAATAGAGTCAATTTAAAACTATGCCATGACTATATAATCTGAAAATGTGTTTTGACACTCGGGGTTTTATACAAAAGATTGCTTTCCAAAACAAAAAGATTTTCATGCATTTCATATTTCTAAAACAAGAGATCTCGCCTTTTTATCAAACTTGCATCATCAAAAACCTGGTTCATCACAAGATATGTCTTAATCTTTAGTGCCATAACATAGAGGATTTCTCATCCATGATGTTATGCTTAATACCAGTGTTACCATGCACAGTCATGACTTCATTGGAGACATCATTATTTAAATGAATTTTGAATAAATTATGATCCATTGTGCCATTTTCAATAACTACTAAATTTTTATATAAATTGAAGTAAGATTCATGAAAGTAGAAGGAAAATCCAAGTGGCACAAGTTTAGATATAGAAATCAAATTCCTAGAAAAGCTAGGAATATAAAAGGTTCTTTCCAAATCAAGTACAAAATTAGTTTGTAAAACAAGCCTAATGTCCCCACAGCTTTGACAAGTGAACCATCTTATTTCCTGAATAGATGCTCCATTCACTTTCCATCAGTCTCCTTTGATTTAGAAAACCTTGCATGGTATTACAAATATGGAATGTAGAACTAAATTCAATCCACCATGTGGTATATGAAACATCAACCATATTAGATTCATAACAAACAAAAAGAATTGAGATTAGCTTTCTTTTTCAGCCAAGCCTTCCTCTTAGGGCAATCTTTCCTCATGTGTCCCTTCTTTTTACAAAAGCAACACCTCATAGCCTCCTTTTTATCAGTATGGGCTATAGCTTTGCCTTTTGCTTTCTTTTTAATGGCTTGCTTTTTGTCCCTTTTATGGGTCACCATATGTGCATTCTCACCCATCTCTTGAACTAATCTCTCCTCTTCTTGAACACGCATGGTCAAAAGTTCATTAATTGGTTATATGAAATTTTGAATGTTCCATTCTAAGAAGGGAGAGAGTTCAAGACAAAGTGAACTAAAAAAGACTAAAAAATCTCAATCTGTAATGACTTTAGCTGAGCAGCTATGTCCCTCATTCACATAATGTGCTCACACACTCCTCTAGTGCCAGTCAGTCTCATTGATGACAACTTGTTCATTAAGTGCTAGCTAATGCCTTATTAGATGACTCAAAATTTTCATCAATGGATTTCATAAGATCTTTGATATTCTCACATTCAAGTGTTGACTCACAGATGTTAGTACTGATACGAGATTTAATGAACAACATGCTTAAGTGATTAGATCGCTCCAACCATTCATACAGAGTGATCTTGGCATTGATACTAGATTTCATAATTTCAAGAGGCTCTTCCTTACGAAGAGCTTAGTCAAGATCCATACACCCTAAATGAAGGAGAATTTTCTCCTTCCAAACTTTATAGTTGTCATTAGTTAAGTAGGGAACTCCAAATTTTTCATTAGATAATATCAAAGATTGAATAATTGCAAATAAATAAATAAGCATGCTTACTAACAATTATGGGGCATAATCCATTAAATATATATTAATACGCTTACCAATGCAAGTTATATTAAATAAATATGAATCACTTGTCATCAAAATCTACCTGTGGGCAAAGATTTTAACAAAAAATTGATTCATTAAAATTTATGATGAAACTAGTAAATTATAAATATTTCTTAATTCCTGTGGACCAATTAAGAAATAAATAATATTTTTACTATTTCATCTAATTAACCATAATAATATAATAGTTTCCCTCTCAAGTAAAATTATTATATCAATATGTTATTATAATTTGATGTCATTTAAAACTTAATGTGATCAATAATTTTATTTATACACTTAATATATGTACTTTTCATATTGAAGGATGCTGTGGCTTTTCCTTAAATATTAAATATATATTGATCACATGACATCCAGAAAATAATTTTCATATCAAGACAATTCCATATAAGCATACCATAAATTAAAACTAAATAATTTATGATGCTAACAATGTCTTAAAATTAAACTTCAATTATTGACTAATTTGATTTTTTTTAAATTAACAGTCAAATAATTCAAATATTTAATGTGTGTGATCTAGCCATCTAATTTAATAAACCAATAACGATTCATTGCTGTGCTAAAATAATTCTTTGCTAACTAATCATAACCAAGTTTTAAAATGATTATAAAAACTTTAGATTATGCAAGAATAACATTAAGGAATAGTCAAATGGCATGTGCAAGTATGATTGCGAGTCAATTAATCTTCTAATTTCGTGGACTTTGGAGTGGTGTGAGCGCAAGATACTGAATGTTACTCAAGTTTTATGGGCTGGATCATGGGATCAATTCCCTTTATGTCATATATATTTTACATCTGCCATAATTAAGAAGATGCTTAATAACATGCATGATGGACTGACAGGGGCCCACTAACTTTTTTCATTTGGTAAAGGTTCTTTACTTACATGCACTTCCATCTACCTAAAAACAAGAGTAAACTTTATCTTAAATCTTAAAAAAATAGTGCCCAGTTTTATAAGTGATTAAACTAGGTCCCTACAATGCATGGCTACCAAGCTTTTCCATTTTTTGTTATAAGATTCCTTCCTGGTGAAAGATAATGCCAGGCTAACAGTGTCGTTTTCAGCCTAATTGAGAAGCTTCTCCAAAGGACTTTCTATGGCATCAACAACCAAAAGCAAGACACTTGAGAGGAAGAAATCACACTGCTTTCATGGCCACTAGATTTGTGACAACAAATGCTAGCCTTCTGGGATACGCGGCTGGAACATTGTGTTGGATGGTGACGTGTATCTACCGACGACAACTGTTTCATGATCCTTCTACCGGATTGCCACTACCATAGCAAACCATACATATCCCGGCATGTCAATAGGCCTCCTGAAGTCATCCTTATGGATCGAGATCCCAGGAAAGTCCATAGTCCTTGAAAGAATCTATGATAAAGCAACACGATGATCCAATACGCGTGGTCTCGCCGACGAAGGAAGAAATGGGATAATCAACATCTCTACATTGGTTATTTGCCATTTTCGATCACATAGACGCTTCAGTTGGAGTTATCAGTCATCGGTCTCATGATCAAAAACAAGAAATCCTCAATATCCTTTCCAAGGCAAACAGCCCAAGAACATAAGAAAAAGCCAAGAACAGAGGTTGAAAAACAATTCAAGTTTTCCTCTATTCTTCTAGGAAGATCAAGTAAGCAAGAAGAAATTTGTGTTCCTAATCAAAAGTTTCACTTCTAATCTATGGTATGTGTATCTTAACATTTATTTTCTATAATGTCAGTGCTGGTACTTCTACAGATGTTGAGAACACATGCGTTTGTTTAGATACAAACAGTTTCAAATTTGATGGCCTGTTAGTTTGTTTACATTTCAATATATCTATATTTCTTTTCTAGATAGATGAAACAAACAACCACAAAACTGCCAGGTAGAATAAATTAAAGCTATGATACCACCTATAAACCCTTTTTATGTAATGTTTACACGAATCAAAAACATATAATCAGTGAAAACGTAGAAAAGCAAATGAGAACTTACCTCCAGCCATAGCAAGGGATCCAAGGCAGTTTAAGTGATCATCTAATCCTTTTCAATTCACGGTGATGGAGAACCAAAAACTGTAGTAACAGTCACTCAAATTGCAGGATTAGGGACCCTTAAATAACTGATTAGTGGCAGTTATCCTTCCATCAAAGATAACCACCATGGACAGTTAACACATGTTAAATATGAAAAGATACATTAGATTTTGAATCTAATGTTATGGGCGACCAAAATGTATAACATTATGGCCTTAACCACCTAAGCTTAGCCATTTTAGCAAAGCACAATGATCAAATTCAGAAAAGTGATTACATTCGATAGCAGCATAGGCAATTAGAAACACTGGGCTTGCCAAATGAATAATAATGCATACTTTGTTTGGCCATTTAGGTGGTAGTATGATCCAATAGTCATAGCCCTCATCACTGCAAACTAGAGTAAAAGGACTTGGCCTCTCAATTATGAGCATGTTGCGACCATGACATGCGTGGATCCGTGATATACTATGTATACTTCTGTAGCTGAAGTGTCTATTTCTCACGTGCGAAAGTACCTCTAATTATTTGATAGATCTTTGCCTTCATCAAACGTAAGGATTGTGCTTCAATTTATTTATTGTTTTGGTTAATATTGAACGCACTCACACACTTGAGAACCTTAATTCATGATCTACCATGGGAGATGCCTCTCTTAAGACCCTAAGCTAGAAATGATTCGCTCATAAGGGAAAAATAACTAGGAGTGCTTCATATATGTTATTATCCTTTATGTTAACAGTAATGTTTTAATGCTGCTGAGTTTTCTTCTTAAATAGCACAAAGGTGTGAGAAGGGGTCTCTTACCTGGGCTCGAGTTTGGGTTTTCTTCCTAAATAGCACCAAGGTTCTAGGTTGTGCACGGATGCTTATATGCTACTGCTGCCGCGGCTGCTAGAACCTAACAGAGCTTCTCAAACTATGAGTTCCAAAACCACTTTGTAGGTCAGGATGCTACTCTCACCAATAGTAATAAATAATAAGCGGCAGATTGCGGCTTTGGTTGATGAGTAATAAATATAGTCATTGAGGAGAGTCTATCTAGCAAAAGGGGGGGAATAGTAGTGTGCTTTAAACACATATCTCATATAAGAGCGTCCTTGCAACAAATCACTTTCAAATTGCTTTCTGTGGTGGGGCTTTGCGTTTGGCTGATCCGATCCACTCATCTGATTTCTTGGGCACTAGATGTCTTGTATACAAAATCATTAAGCTTAAAGAACTCTAGGATCCAAAAAAACTACTTCTAGGATCTTAAAAAACTGTCTCACTAGTTGAATTTAGACCATTATTAAATTTGAAAACCATTCGTTTCTTGTGAGCTTTAAACACATATCTCATATAAGAGCGTCCTTGCAACAAATCACTTTCAAATTGCTTTCTGTGGTGGGGCTTTGCGTTTGGCTGATCCGATCCACTCATCTGATTTCTTGGGCACTAGATGTCTTGTATACAAAATCATTAAGCTTAAAGAACTCTAGGATCCAAAAAAACTACTTCTAGGATCTTAAAAAACTGTCTCACTAGTTGAATTTAGACCATTATTAAATTTGAAAACCATTCGTTTCTTGTGAGCAAAGTACAATTTTTTAGATGCTACAATCACTCAATCCACATCCTTCTTGAACTACTGGACATCTAAAGCTGGGCAACTAACAGAATTATAGAAATGAGTTCAAATGGAAGATAGAAATCTGTTGATAAATGAATCCCAATTTGTTGAACAATGTGATTCAGATGAATGAGCCCGGTCAGCCAAAGGTGAATCCCAGTATTTCTGGTCCTTGGGTGCTCTTACATGGAGCATCCACTCAGCAATCCTCAATGAATAATTGACCGAGGAACTCAGCCCATCAGATCAAGTTGGAGTTACAGGCAGTCGGTCAGACTTGTGGTTGTGAATCTGATGAAGACACCGAGATCACATATACATGCCATATCAGATAAAGCTCCTTACACATTCAGGGAGCAATTGGAGCTAATACTTTATACTGTAGACTTTCTCAAATTCCCACCACCTGAAGAATAGTCACCAACCTGTACATCTTCTCTCTTATTAAAATCACCAATAATCCTTGCAAGAACATGATCCATTCTTAAAATGGTGGAACCGGGTTCGGTCTCTGACAATGACTTCTCTGTTGTATAACGATGATATGATTTTTGCTGCACGATGACAATCGATGCACATTCTTAGGTTCTTCACAATTCTAATGGTTGCCCCATAATTAGAACTAATAAGTCCAAAAGCAATGGCCAGCTTCTCACTGTGCCAATAAAGGGCATTCTCTTTTTCCTCCTCCCCAATATCAAGCAACACCTCCGACCTATCAGGCACATATCCAGCGAACTTCAAGTCCCTGGCCATCTCATCTAACTTCGAGTAGATCTCATCAGATAGAGGGTGCGATCTATCTCCGGCCACAAATTCGTGGACAGCTCCATTCATCTCTATCAGACTGCAGCCGGGTGTCTTCTTGATTCCCCTATCCATCATCACCGTCCGTATCTTCCTCACGTCTTCCCATCTATCACAAGTAGCATAGATGTTTGATAAGAGGACATAAACAGCACCATTTTCGGGTTCCAAATCTAGAAGTCGCTTGGCTGCTGTTTCTGCCAGTTCCACATTCTTATGAACTCTACAACCACCAAGAAAAGCGCCCCACACAATGGAATTTGGATTCATAGGCATCTTATCTATAAATTCTAGTGCCTCTGTCAAATGCCCAGCTCTACCTAGAAGGTCAACCATACATCCGTAATGAGTGACATTGGGCACAATTCCGTGGCGAGTACTCATGCTAGAGAAAAACTTTCTCCCCTCATCCACCATACCTGCATGAGTACAAGCACAAAGAACACCTATGTAGGTTACTTCATCTGGCTTTACGTAAGTCCTTTGCATTTCATGGAACAGCTCAAGAGCTTCTACTCCATGACCGTTGATAGCGAGGCCGACAATCATTGCAGTCCATGTATACTTGTCCTTCTGACGCATCTTTTGGAAGACCTCTTTTGCACTTCCCACGCTGCCACACTTGGAATACATGTCTATCAAAGCATTTCCTACAAAAACATCTGTCTCGATCTTGTTCTTGTCAATGTAGACTCTTATCCATTCCCCTACTTCAAGTGCTCCCAGATGAGCGCAAGCCTTGAGAATGCTGACCATGGTGAATTCATCTGATCTGATCTTGGTAAGCTGCATATGACGAAAAATCTCCAAAGCCTCTTTGAAACGGTCAGCTCTCAAGTAACCATCGATCATGGCTGTCCATGAAACAAAATCCCTTCCAGGCATCTGATTGAAAAACTTCCTCGCATGGTCAACCTGCCCTGAGTTTGCAAAACCAGCAACTATAGCAGTCCAGGAAATTACATCTCTGACTTTCATCTTCTCAAATAGTTGAAGAGCAGCACCCATGTCTCCACATGCAGCATACATATCCATCAGTGCATTTTCAAGAATCAAATTTGATTCAGTGTTACTATCTTCAATATATTGATGGACCTGCTTCCCAAAATTCAGATCCTTCAGCTTGGTACAAGCCGATAGCACAGAAACAAGTGTGACCGAAGTGGGTATTACACTCTCTTCCTCCATCTTGTTAAAAAGGCTAAAAGATTCTTCAAACTGTTTGCTCCGGTTATAACCAGAAATCATAGCATTCCAAGTAACAACATCTTGTTTCGAGCTTTGATCAAAAAGCTTACGAGCAGCATCAATCTTACCACAGAGGGCATATGTATGGATGAAAGCATTTTGTACAAAGACATTAGAACTGAATCCCAGCTTTATGGTTTGAGAATGAAGTTCCTCCCCACAGTCCAAAGCAATTTCACGAGTGAAGGCCTTCAGCAAGAATGGAAAAGTGTATCTATCAGGCATGGTACCTTTGTTTAACATTTCCAAGTAGATCAAAGCTGCAGAATTGGGCAATTTTCGACAAGAATAGCCCCTGATCATCGTATTCCAGACGAAAATATTGGGTTGAAGAATTTTATCGAACACAAGGCGCGCGTAACCCATATTGCCATTTTCTTGATTGCAACAAAAGTCAATAATTCGACTCTGCTCCTGGGCGCTATGAATAAGACCAGTTCGGATCATCTGAGAATGAATCAGTTGAAGCTCTTTCATGCTTTTGCAGTTGTCTAACGAAGGCCGGGTTTTCTCTAGCGGGGAATGAAGGGGGTGGGTTGTTGAGGTGAGAGAAACCATGGACATCATCATCCTTTTCAAGAGTAAAGGAAGAGAATGGGAGCTGGTAACCGCCGGGATCCGTAGTAGCATAGAAAGGGTGAGAGAGAGAGAGCGCTGAAGAGATTGTTCCGAGTTTTTAAGTTTAAGATGTTTATTTATTATAATTTTTTTAATCAAGCAAAAATTACAAAAGCAAATAACTCACACACCCTCGATTGCACGAGACATTTATTGGCCCATGTATTTATAACACTATTACTAATAAACTCAGGACTTTGGGGAGAGTACTCTTAGAGGCAGAGGTTGTCTTTTACCATTATGGTAACAATTTTTTGTAGATCTAAGTCATTCATCGTGTCTAGATTTCGGAATGACTTAAATGTGCCAGAGATAAGAGTTCATGTCCATTAGATGATTCATTTGTTTATTTGGGTCAAAATTAGTATTATTTATTTTTACTAATTTATTTAAGGCTCTATTAAGAACATCCAAATGCATTAATTTCTATTGAATTACCTGATTTTATTGCACAGAATATGCTAAAATGGCTTAGATCTTCTTTAAAATTTCTAAGGGCACCATCTACTTCTTAGGACGCTCGCAAATGTTATTCTATTCTCAATTTTAGAATCCATGTAACTTCTGCATTATCTCTAAATTAATTATTGTAATTATAGCCCAAAGTTGTTTACCATATATACTTTAATTATAATGAATATATAATTAAATTTTGGGTTAATAAAAATTGGAAAAATGTCTACTCAAAACATTATAGAAATGCAATTTCAACAAATCAGCAAAATACTCCATAGTAGCCAATAGAAATTTCGCTCCATATAAATCCATGCTGCTTGTCACCTTAATGTCGTTAAGAGAATCATATGGTTAGCTAAAGGTCATGTATAAACTCTTGTTACATCTAAAAATTGGAGGTTTTGCGGGGTTGGCAGTTACTGTCTTAGCACTCAATCTCAACTATATCAAAGATAAGCTCAAAGACTACGCTAGAAATAGAGCTAGGGAGTGTGGAACCGGAAGTAATCCTATAACAATTGTTGATCGAAACCAGCAAGAGGAAAGGTCATTATCAAACAATGATTGGACACAAAGATGTAATGGGGAATCATAAATTAAATAATTATAGTATCATGAAGATTTTCTTGGTGGCAGAACTTAAAGGTTAAATGACTAAGGGTGATGACAGGAACACCAAAAAATTTCATTCTATTGCTAACGCTTGAAGAAGATCAAACCGGATTCTTTATTTCGGAGTTATTGAATTTTCTAAGATTGACAGTGGCACAAAGGCATCTTTGGACAGATCGGTCTCTCTTAAAGAAATTTAAAAGCATTTTCAAATGTGAAGGCTCTAAAGCGCTCAAACCGGGTGGTTTCTGGCTTAAATTCTTCCAAGCATGCTGGTCTTTTATCAAATTTGACGTGGCAGATTTTGTCTAAGGCTTCTATGAGGGAGATTATCTAAACAAGCAAATGGGGAGCCTCGTTTGTAGTTTTAGTGCCTAAAAAATTGGGCGCGGACTGCATCAAGGATTTTAGGCTAATTGGTCGAATCAGCATTTGCCCCAACATCTTGGCTAAAATTTTAGCAAACTGGTTCTCTAGCTCACTATATCCACTCCTCAACCGGCCTTTGTTGCAGGGCAGAACATTATGGACTGCACCCTTATTGCTAGTGAATGTGTTAATATTATGCATAAGTTCGGCAGAGGTGGAATTCTTGGTAAATTAGATATGGGGAAGGCCTTCGATTGGGTTCGGCGGAGTGGATCCGAACATGCTTTAATTCCGATTGGTTCTCGCTTCTTATCAATGGCTCTCTTAAGGGCTTTTTTACCAAAAGCTCCTGAGGAATGCATCAAGGTGACCTCTATAAAGAGCTTAATTTTGGCCAAAAGCTTCCTAGTTTAGCATTTAATTGGATCATCTAACTCTTCAATTTGATAATTTTTAGATAATCTATGAAATTTAGCTCAAATTGACCATCCAACAGTAAAATATCAAAAATAATGGTCAGATGATCATTTGAGCTAATCGGATGTTTCATATACAATTTATATGACTCTAATCTAGTCTTTAGTCTTGCAGATCAACTAAAAGAGGCATGGATGGATCAGATTGAATTTCAACGGTGCATATCATCTTAAGATCAATAAGGCAAGAGTGGAAGGTTTCCTAAAGGAAGAAGAGTTCTAATAAGGAGAGGAAACTATGGATCAAAATGGAAATTAAGAAGAAGTTTCCTAGTAAGAAACTAACTCTTAAAGATAAGGAAAGAGGAAAATCTATAAGAGTTGAAGCTATGGGAGCCTAAAGAGGAGTTTTTTAGTTGTTTCCTTTGCTTGCCTGCTAGTTTTCTTCATCTTGTCTTCATCGTTCTGTTATCATCATATCCTTCATTTCCTTTTGCTTCTTTTTCATTCACCGCATAGCCCCATCTGTCGTTCTGTCCTCTTTTTCTTTCCTTAACTCCTCTCACTCCTAGGGGTGGCAAAATATGTCACGACACGATAACATGACCCGAACTTGATATGAATTTAGCGGGTTTGGGTCCAGTCTTATTGTGTTTGTGTCATTTTTGGGTCAACCCGAAAATGACAGGCCAAAATTTGTGTCGTGTTTGGGTCAATCAATGTGACCCATCGTGTCGACCTGTTTGACACGCAACCTCTTTATTCATCGGGTTGACCCATCTAACCTGTGGTTGAAAATATAGGACGGTTCTTCAAAAACCGTCTTATATTACAATTGTAAATGTAATATAAGATGGTTCATCTGGAACCGTCTTATATTACAAGAGTAATATAGGACTGTTCTTCTAAAATTGTCCTATATTATTTATTTTATATTTACTTAATCGTGTTACACGAGTCGTGTCATGTCGACTCGTTTAATAATCATGTTGTGTTTGGGTCACGAATTCTTGACATGATTATTAAGTGAGCCATGTTCGTGTCGACCCATAACTCTAATGTGTCATGTTCATGTCGACACAAACACAACCCACCAACCCAAATTGCCAGGCCTACTCACTCCCATGTTGCCCTCTCTACTCATCTCTTCCCATGTCACTCACCACCTCCCATTTCCCAGATCACTTCACGATCCCAGTCCACCATGCATCACATCTTCCCTCTTCTTAGTCTCATTGTTCTTTCCCTCTACTATTTACTTCACCACACAGCAATTTTTTTTTCTTGTTCTCATTTCCTTAATTGTTATCACAACTTCTCTTTCACTCATTCCAAGATCCACTCCACAACCAGCCCTCTTCCATTGTCACACAACCCATCTTCCACGGCGTCATTTCCACAAGCCTAGATCTGCTACACCCAATCACTCCACCTTTCAACACACTAGATGGCTGGCCCCTCTCCCCATCACTGGTTTTTCCCTGCATCCTCATTGGCATAGGCTTCATCCCATCACCAGCTAGCACACAAACTAGCAATATCCCATTGCTAGATGACTGCCCAGGCTTCTCTATGTCCAGTGCTTCACCAGCCACACACATCACGATCCACAGTGTCACCATCACCTGCCAGCCCAGCTCAGTTCCCAAGCTCCCCTGCTCTACTTGCCTCCACTATCCAATCCTCTCCCGCATCTGCTTCAGCATACTCTTCTTCTTCCTTTGTTTTACGGAAAATTTAAGGAACTTTTAGGAAAAATTCTCATTTTTCCCTTAGTGGAATAATTTTTATTACATTTCAATCCTATTATTGTTCTTACCCATGTTTTGCATTATTCCCATTCTGTTATCTTCATTTTGTGTTATTCTTAATTAATCCAGGAACTGTTTTATCTATCTGTGTTTAACTAAATCAACAATTCTAATTTAATTTTAGGATATCTTCAATTGCTCATCCGTTTCAATTCCAATTTTCAATTAACTTTCAAATCTGGGTTATAACACAATTTAAAGGAATTTTATAATTCCTGATTTTCAATATGAGAATCTGAAATCAGATCTGAGCCATTAAATATTAAATTTCTTATCTATCTTAGATCTCTTAGAATTTTGGGAATCTGCCTAATCCATCCAGGTGATCTTTAATCAAAAGCACCAGAAACATGTTGATGAAGGCAGATCAAAATTTGAGATATTGGATTTGAGGCAATTGATGATAAGCAATCTAAGGAAGTGAAATTTTCTTATTTTTTAGTTAAAATTTTGTTTTCTTTGGATTAGACCTGTGTAACTTCATTGATTAAACACATTTGAAGTCTAATTTCTCTTTCTATTAATTTTTTATTTAATTTCAATTCATGAATAATTAAATTTGATTAAAACTCTAAATTCTTAAAGCACATCCTTGTGGGATCGACCTATACTTGCGTATGCTATACCACAATAGTCCATGCACTTGCAATAAATATCAACAAGTTTTTGGCACCGTTGTCATGGACTCATAACAGAGTTTTTATAAAATTTAATTAAAAAACCCAAAAAATAAAAAAATCTAAAAAAATAATTTTTTTTAAGAATTGCATACTTTTAGCTTTTTTAGGTGCATTTTTATTTTTTTTAATGCATAATTACCTTGTTTCTTGAATTTGGTACTTATTTCTAATTTCTTTTTCAGGAAAATAAGAAAGTGCAGGAAATTGGCAAGTGGATTTTCATCAAAATAGAAATTTTCCTGCTTTCCTAAATTAGGATTTTCCTTTTCTTTTGAGTGGATCTTATAATGAGGCCCCTTTGTAATTTGCAATTTTCATTTCAATTTTTAAAGGGTTATATAATACAGACAAGTGTGGGATATGGTGGTCCACACTTGATCTTCATAAAAAAAACCCTACTGTAAGTATCCCTCACTCCTTGTTTTTTCTTAGATTAAGGTTTGCATTTAGAATAATCTTGCATTGGTTGATAGTATAATTGCATATAGAAAGTATGACGTCCCGGGTTTTTTAAACACATTTTATAATATATTTTTCAAAGACAAGGGCGTCCCCTTAGTAAATTTTTTTTTTTCGCAAAACAAAGCAGCGGAAATTCTTTTATTTTAAAACTTGTTTTGAAAACCCAAGTCACCACTTCATACATAACATAAGTACAATTTGTGTACAAAATAAAATTCCATTGAAGGAATATGATTTTATTAAACTTCCAAGATCCATCCAGTGGTTCACAGTACACAACCCATTGTATCCTTACAATACTTGTCCAATTACACAATTCAAATTACAAAGTTCTAAATACAATACACGCTCTCTATACAATGTTTCAAGGAATATACCCTTTTTACTTATTCTTCACTAGTTCTTCAAGTCTTGAGCTCCTAAGTCTCCTTCTACGTATACGAGATATTGTAAACATTTGAACATTTACAATATCTCAGCAAGCTATGCTTGGTAGGGGATAAGAATGTAAGTTATTGATAGTAAAATCTCAATATTCAACTATCCCATAATTCATTCTATCATAAACACATTCACAGACCACTATTATTTATATAAACATCTCATTTCCTTATCATTTGTGTTCACCTTTATACATACATAGTATATAAGAACAAATCCGTTAAAATTGTAAAAATAATCAATAATCATTTCCATACAAAACTGATCAACTCCTTTCATTATAGGAGATTTGTATTTCAGCCAAGCATTATCTTGGGTTTTTTCCTTCTTGGGAAAAATATTGGTAATATACAATTACCTGGCATTTCATCATACCATCCTTTAAGGCATTTCACTATGCCAATTTCATATGCATCATAATGCAAAATAATCAAGGACTACTATGCTTGCAGTCTGATCCGTACAGCGAGCCCGGATAACTGTTCAATAATCCACTTATACCATTCTCAGTGGAAATTACAATATCCATGTCCATATGGGAGGACCATGGCTGTCACAGTGATGGCCTTCCCATAATTGGCCCACCCGACTTTTAGCCTTTCTTAGGCTTGGTATTCAATATCATCAAGTTTCAGAGAGTGGGTGGCCAAACCCTCTTAACTCTCTTAGCATAGCATCCCCAGGCTTATGCCTGTTTAAAACAAAACCACAAGCCTCCAAGCTTGTATGTAAAATAATACTTATACATATCAGACTATCTGTCTGTTTAACTAGGGCTGAAATATTTTCTACTTTCCTATTCACTTAGGGTTGTTCTCAATTCTCCACTGGACCATTTAATACTTATTTTTCTCATCATTTGGTTGGACCATTTAATACTTATTTTTCTCATCATTTGGTTGGACCATTTAATACTTATTTTTCTCATCATTTGGTTGGATCATATTTCAATTTGAGGTATTTACCTTAATATATTGGTATTATACATGTCAATACTTCAAAACATAAGATCATGTATTAGACATGTATCTTTATGTAAAAGCATTCTTAATAATCCACCTACCTCAATAAGGTATTCTTACTCCTTGAAATCTTCCATAGTCTCGATCAACATATATCTGTCAAATCATATGTATAATGTCATTTTTGTAATCAAGGGTACATACTACATGGTCTTTTGATCATCCTTATGTAGGATGATCTGAATCTTTCTTCCTTGAATATCCTATATCCATGGGTTTAATATCATCTATACAAATACTATCTATATCATACATAACAATCTAATTTACATAGATGTTTCTTTTTCCTTATTGTTTTTTATCATACAAGATCTCATCTTGTTTGATCATCCTTATCTCACTTACTATTTTTATTAGGGTTAGATAATTTGCTATCTTTTATGTTCTTATTATTATTCAACCAGTTAGTGTCTTACTTGGTTGAAGATAACTTATTTCTTCCTATCACTAGACAACTCCTCCTTATTTCAGGATGACCAGTACTTACCAGTTAAAGTCTGCTCAAAAAGTGATTAATACAACCCTCATGTAAGGAGGCGTTTAGACCTTTCTTACGTCAATGGGAGGTGAGGGAAAAGCACTTGGCTCTTGTATACCCCCTATAACCACAATGTTCGAGTCCACTTTGGAGTGGTACTAGCTCAACCTTTGACAAGGTTCCTATGAGCTCTTTACCTTAAGTCCCTTCTCTAATTGATTTTAATTAATTTCCATGGATATGCACAATGTCATCCATGGATGTTCATTATTTTCCTATTTTGGGCCAAGGAAATGATAAATCATTCCTTATATTGTCCTACTAACTATAGCCCTTACTAAGTCAAAATCATTCATTCATCTTAGTTGTCCATGAATTTCTATATTTCATTAGTTTACATTTTTGGTGATTTATGCTCCTTATATCTTAACAATTACTTAACAATTGAATAAAATTTCACAATAAGTAAATCATCAACTTGAAAGCATAAATCAAATATAAGTTTAACAACTATATACTAACATTCTTCCTATGAATGTAACTTAAGCTAGTGAAATAAAACTAACATGATCCTAAGTTATGAAACACATCTTCTATCATAATGAAATCATGTTTAAATCCTAATTTACACTAACATGATCCTAAGATAATCAAATCTACTAACAAATTACTCATTTATGGCATATCATACTAAAATTTAAAGATTACACTATCATGTTTTCTAACTTAGAACATAAATCACATTTACACTTCTATATCCAATAAAAGACACTTAAAACTTAAAACATAAATCACATTTACACTTATATATCCAATAAAAGACAATTAAACTAATTTTATTAAGATTATTATAAACCTTTAAATATGATCCAACCATTAGATCTTAGGTGTTTTCCTTTAGATT
Organism: Warburgia ugandensis; assembly: GCA_035236585.1. NCBI lineage: Eukaryota > Viridiplantae > Streptophyta > Magnoliopsida > Canellales > Canellaceae > Warburgia > Warburgia ugandensis. The sequence goes on from CP141136.1 coordinate 39,127,772, forward strand.
AAGGGTTTTAATTACCTTTAGGGCTTTTAATCCATTAAGATCCAAAAATCATATCCACTTGATTTTGTCACATTTCATCCATGATCGAACTGGATTCCATCATAATATCATCCCTTTGCTCCATCTCAAGGATCTGATCATACTTGATCTCATTGATCAAGTGGGTCCCTTTGTATTTTTATTTATTTTTATTTTAGGGTTTTTCTACCATAAAGGGTAGATCCCCTATTTTATCCAAGATCTGTCCAAATTAACCATAGATATTACTTTATTATATTATTATATCATCACTAAAATAAATTTCCAAGATCTGATCACCTCAGATCTTGAAGATCTTAGAAATTGGACACTTATTTCCAAAATATAGAAAAATACAGAAATAAATTTTAGAAATTTTATGACTTCATTAGAAACTAGACATTACAAGCTTTCCATAGCCTCTTTCTGATCTCAATTTGGAGTTCATATGACTTCACAATCTTAAATTGAAGTTTTCAATCGTTCCTAGGGTCTAGATTTGATATGGGCCCACCAGAATTAATCTCTCTCAATTGAGGGTCCAAACCTTGTTAGATTTTCTTGAAAATTGTATCCTAAGGGTTTTTAACCCTTCTGGATCTATTAGAAAGCTCAGAATTTTCATCTGAGCTCTCTATCACCATAAATTGAAGGCTCTTGTACTTACTTTCTTTTTACCATTTTTCATTCAAATTAAATTACAGAAAAATAAAAAGTACACTAAACCATAAAAAATATGTATGGGAAGTAGTTCCACCAACCTGATTAGAGAAAAAACATATATTTGATGCTCAATTTGAGAGAATTACCGGTTGATGATAACATAGCCCGATTGTCCACCTTTTTGTGATTTTCTGTTGTTGGAACCGTTGGATCTTGAAATTGATTTGGGGATTTTGTATATAATGTAGTGTAGGAGGTTATGGACGGTGAAATTTATCAGATTCTTCCTGGAACGGAGTGCCTAATTGAATTTAGGTCTCTTATTCCACTTAGAAAGAGGAGAGAGAATTAAGAAAAATAGAGATTGGGGAGGGATGAATGAGAATTTGGGGCTGAAACTCCAGGGAAGATTTGGAAATTTCGTGGTTAAGGTTGTGAAAAATTTTGGAAATTTTTGGGACATATTTATAGCCAAATTTGAATTTTTTATCATTTCTTTTAATAAGATATTTTATTACTTTAGAATTTTTTATTACAAGTGCATTCTCCATTCTCCACTACAATCTCCACTACATTCTCCACTACCAGCAATAATGCACTGAGCAATTATTGTTGCTTCTAGAACATTGGCCCACTTTGTGGGCCCCACTTTTATGTGAAAAGATGTTTTTGCCCTTTGAACTCAAAAATTGGAGAATAATAGGCAATATTTGTCCGAACTCGGAATTGAGCGTACTTAGTGGCGTTGGAATCGTATTTCTAAGTACTTCATGAATATTGAGGTCTTATTTCTTAGATATGGAATATTGGTAAAATTACCATTTTACCCTCAAATGGAGAAAATTAAGGAATTTTCATTTTAACTCAGAATTGAACGTACTTAATGTTGTTTCGATCAGTTTTCTAAGTACATCCATAATATATATGTTTTAATTCATGATATAATTTTCATAAAAAGAAAATTTTCAATAACCTAATATTCCAGCCCAGAATTTCTAAGTTACAAAAATTCAGGGTCATTACAGAAAGCATATTTGATAATTTTTGCATTTTTAGGGCTTTGTATTAGTATATTGTTTTAATTGTATTCTTAGGCTACATTTAATGCTTTAAGGTGATATATATGCTGATCAAACTGCCATGGAGAGTAAAAATTAATTAGTAAGGGCACCCGACCCCACAAGATTAAGGGTGGATTTCATCACCACTCCTTGGCCCACCTAAGATAATCACCTCAAGTGCGCAACTCTACCTTTCAAATTAATCTAAAATCAATTAGAAGAAACCTATAGGGCCATCACATGCTCGTAGGACCCTCTTACTAAGATGCGATCTATTGTCACTCTAGTGGCTTTTAAGCATTGTGGTTATAGTGAGTGTCTTAAAATTTGAGTGATTTTCCCACAATTTCTGTTGATGTTTGTGAGGTCTAAATGCCTCCTTACATGAGGATTGTATTAACCACCTTGCACAAAACCTAACTGATAAGTAATAATCAAATCTAAAGGAAAGGAGGAGCACTAGATTAGGCTAAATTAAAAGCATTGTCCCCACACAAATTCAAGAAAATTAAAATAGTGTTGCTTATTAGCCTAAAGATTGTGTGACTGTGCCTTTTTTTTGCATCACGTAGAGTTAAAGTCAACATTTAGATTAGGACATTTTAGATTATCTAGTTCATGTCAAGGCTTCGATCTCAGAACCTAGAGCTACTACCTTTAGACCTATAGATTCAACACATCGAACACCAAGGGGAAAGAAACCTAGTTCCTATCCGCATGGCTGAACCACTAACAAAGATTGAGCATAAAAAAATTAGAGATTTCTATGCACCTCTACAACTCAATATCCCATCCTGCATAGCTTTACCTCCCACAAATGTAGACCACTTCCAGTTAAAGTAGGAACTCATTCAATTACTCCCTACTTTATATGGTCAAGACTGAGAAGACCCGTACTTACATATCAAGGAGTTCCTTGATATTTGTGCCACTTTAGGTTCCAAAAAATTTCAAATGATTCAATTAGGCTTAGGCTATTTCTGTTCTCACTTAAGGACAAAGTCAAGTCATGGCTTAATTCCTTGGAGGTAGGTTCCATATATACATGGGACCAATTGTCTAAGAAGTTTTTGAACAAGTTCTTCCCTGTTCACAAAACAAATGCCCTGCATTATGAAATTATAAATTTCTAATAAAGTGATGATGAGTAATATTATGAATGTTAGGAATAGTGGAATGAACTGATTCAAAAATGCCCTCATCATGGATTTGAGAAATGGCAGTAGGTTCAATACTTCTATGAAGCATTGACTCCTCAAAATAGAAAAATAAGATGTAGTGAGTGGAGGGACCCTCATGTTAAAGGATGAAAGTGAGGCATGGGAGTTCTTTCAAACAGTGGCCAATAATTCTCAGCAATGGGATTATTCAAATAGGAGAGAAAGAACTAACCAACCCACTAAGAAGGAGGTCTCTATGAGATAGGAGTGCATTCTAATCTATCCCATAAGCTCGACCCTGTCACTGAAAAATTAGGTGGAAGAATGGACAAGCTTGAAACTATGTTTCAATCTTTCATGGTTGCTGCATTATCCCATAAACCTCCACAAGAGGTATGTGCTACTTGTCCTAGTCCAGCTCCTTTAACTTCAGCTTGTCCATCTAATAAAGTACACCCTGAATATCTTATAGACAAGCAAATGCATTTAATGCATATCACCAACCTAATGACAACCCATATTTTGAGACCTACAATTATGGATAGGCTAGGCATCCCAATTTGTCTTGGTCAAAGAATAATCACCAAGGGGGACCATCTATAAATCCTCCTGTCCAAAACTTTTCTCTTAGAACTACAGTTCCCCAGTAGCCACCTAGCTTTCAACAACCTCAATAACAAAAGAAACCATCTTCAGAGGAAAACATCCATACCATGCTTGAAAAAATTGTAAAAGGTAATGGTTATACTAAAAAGGCCTTACTAGTTGCAAAATGAGAGTAGGCATTCAGCCAATGTCAACTCTCAAGCCATAGCGAAGTAAGATATGTAGGTAAGTCAATTGTTAGCTAAACTACATAATAGAGGAAAGGGTCTGTTCCTTAGTCAACCCATCCCTAACCCTAAGGGTCAATTTGAGATAGGGTCAAGTTCTCAAACCCTTAACCCTCATGAGCATGCTAAATCCATAACCATCCTTAGGAGCAGTCGTCAGATCAATAATGAAGAAGGGCAGGCTAAGGAAACTGCACAAGAGAAAGAGGCAACTAAAACACAAGAAAAAGAGAAGAGACAGAAAAACCCTTTAGAACCTATAGTGGAGGCACCCTATGTGCCTAAAACACCTTTTCCTCAATTACTGAACAAATTTAGAAAAGGAACAAACTTCAATGAGTTAATGGAGGTATTTAAACATGTACAAATCAATATGCCATTACTCAATGCAATTAAAGATATCTATGTCTATGCTAAATTCTTAAAAGAGCTCTGCACAAGAAAAAGAAAGATGAATATACAAAAGAAAGCTTTCCTCACTGAGTAGGTAAGCTCTTTGATTCAACACAAGACCCTACCAAAGTTTAGGGACTTGGGATGTGCTACAATTACTTGCATCATTGGAGATCATGTCATAGATAAAGCACTTCTTGACTTAGGGGCTAGTGTTAACTTGTTGCCATACTATGTTTATGAGCAGCTAAAACTCAGTGAGTTAAAACCAACCACTACCACTTTGCAATTACCTGATAGATCAGTCAAGATGTGTTGATACAAGTGGATAAGTTTTATTATCCTGTTGATTTCATTATACTAAACACCCAATCTGTATTCAATCCTAGTAGTCAGATCCTAATCATCCTTGGACATCCATTCTTAGCAACATCCAATGCCATTATTAACAGTAGGAATGGTGTAATGAAGCTGTCGTTCAACAACATGAAGGTTAAGCTTAATGTCTTTAATGCCGATCAACAACATTTAGACCTTGATGATCCATGTGATGTCAACTTAATCGAGAGTCTAATTAATGATATTCATCCACCATTGTCCATCTCTAACCCACTAGAGGCTTGTCTCATGCACTTTAATGATAAATTTGATATAGACAAGTCTATTGAGGAGGTAAACAATCTTTTAGATATTGCACCAATCATGGATACCTTTAAGTGGGGTCCTTATGTGGAACCACTGCCACTTTCTAAATTTGTCCCCACACCCTCAATAGAGCACCCACCATCTTTGGACCTAAAACCCTTGCTTGACAACTTGAAATATTCATACTTAGGCCCAGATGAAACCTTACCTGTAATAATAGCATCAAACTTAGATAAAGAATATGAAAGTAAGCTTTTAGATGTTCTTAAGGAACATAAAATTGCTCTATGGTGGACAATAGCAGACATAAAAGGGATTAGTCTAGCTGCATGCATGCATAAGATACATCTAGAAGAAAATGCAAAACCTTCTAAGGAAACCCAAAGACAACTAAACCCCCACATGAAGGACGTGGTCAGAGATGAAGTCCTTAAGCTCTTAGATGTTGGCGTCATATACCCTATCTCTAATAGTACTTGGGTCAGCCCTATTCAGGTTATACTTAAGAAATTTGGGGTTACGGTAGTAAAAAATGAGGATAACGAGTTAGCCCCCCCAGCATGACAACTGGGTGGAGAGTTTGTATTAATTATCAAAAGTTGAATGTGGTCGTGAGGAAAGATCATTTTCCTCTACCCTTCATTGACCAAATGCTAAAGAGATTGGCTGGACGTAGCTATTATTGTTTTCTGGATAGATATTTCGGTTACAACCACATTCCTATAGCACCAAAGGATTAGGAGAAGACCACCTTCACTTACCCTTTTGGAACCTTTGCCTACAGACGTATGCCTTTTGGGCTTTGTACCACTCTAGCTACATTTCAAAGGTGCATGTTGAGCATTTTCTCAGACATGGTAGAAAGGTTTCTTGAGGAGTTTATGGATGACTTCTCAGTATTTGGATCATCATTTGATGAGTGCCTACACTACTTGAAGTTAGTCCTTGTAAGGCTTTAGGAAAAAAATCTTGTGTTAAACTAGGAAAAGTGCCATTTTGTGGTACAATGTGGGATAGTATTAGGTCATATAATATCACCAAATGGGATAGAAGTCAATAAGGTAAAAGTGGATTTAATATCCAACCTTCCTCCACCAAGAATAGTGAAAGAAATTTGTTGCTTTTGAGGACATGCTGGCTTTTACAAATGATTCATCAAGGATTTTAGCAAAATTACGAGCCCCCATGTAATTTACTTACAAAGGAGGCCACTTTTGACTTTGATGACGACTATAAGAAAGCATTTGAGTGACTCAAAGCCAAGTTGACTTCTGCACCTATTATTCACCGCAAGATTGGAATGCATCATTTGAGATAATGTGTCACGCATTGGATTATGCCATTGGAGCTATTTTGGGGCAGCGCATTGATAAACTTTCCCATGTGATATATTACATTAGTAAAACACTAATTGACCTACAACTCAACTATTCAACCACTGAGAAATAGTTATTAGCTGTAGTGTTTTCTCTGGATAAGTTTAAATCTTACCTATTAGGGTCTAAAGTTATAGTATACTTAGATCATGCGGTCTTAAAGTACCTCCTTTCTAAAATGGATGCAAAACCTAGGTTGATCTATTGGATATTATTACTACAAGAGTTTGACTTAGAAATTAAGGACAAGAAAGGTTCAGAAAATGTAATAGTAGATCACTTATCCATATTAGTGGTGAAGCACACTAGCAATCATGGGCCTATAACTGAGTCATTCCCAGATGAACAGTTATTGCATGTTTCCCAGTTACCTTGGTATGGAGATATTGTTAATTATCTTGTTACAGGGCAAATGCCTAGTCATTGGACTAAACAAGATAAAAAGAGATTTTTAACCAAGGTTAGATATTTTACTTGGGATGATTCGTACTTATTCAAGTACTATCCTGACCAAGTAATTAGGATATGCGTACTAGATAGTGAACATAATCAAATCATCTCCTTTTATCTTGATCATGCATGTGCGGGCCATTTCAGTTCTAGAAAGACTACTGCAAAAGTTTTGCAGTGTGAATTTTATTGACCTACCATTTTTAAGGATGCACATGCTTACTGCAAAGCATGTGTAAGGTGTCAACGGTTAGGAAGTTTAGGAAGGAGACATATGATGCCCTTAAAACCAATCGTTGTCATACAACCTTTTGATATTTGGGACATCGATTTTATGGCACCTTTTCCTAATTCTTTTAGAAATCTATACATCTTAGTGGGAGTGGACTATATGTCCAAGTGGGTGAAGGCTATACCACGCAAAACCAATGACTACAAGGTTGTGGTAAAATTTTTAAAATAAAATATTTTTGCATGGTTTGGTACTCCTAGAGCCATAATAAGTGATGGGTGAAAACACTTTTGTAATAAAGTGTTTGAAAATTTAATGAAAAAGTATGGTGTCAACCATAAGACAGCTACCCCATACCACCCTCAGACCAATGGCCAAGTAGAGGTATGCAAAAGGGAAATAAAGGAGATTCTATAAAAGGCAGTCAATCCCAATAGGAAAGACTAGTCTCTGAGACTTAATGATCCTTAATGGGCTTATTGTACAACTTATAAAACCCCTATAGAAATGTTACCCTACCGCCTAGTTTGTGGAAAGGCCTGCCACTTACCAGTATAGTTGGAACACAAGGCATATTGAGCTATCAAAAAGCTCAATTTCGACTTAGATTCTACTGGGACGCACAGGAAACTTCAACTCAATTAGTTGGAAGAGTTGAGGAAAGATGCATATGACTCTGTACGATTGTACAAAGACTGAATGAAGGCTGTACATGATAGACATATTTAAGGAAATCCTTCACACCTAGTCAAAATGTCTTACTATATAACTCTAGATTGCTTCTATTCCTAGGAAAATTTAGTTCTAGATGGACCGGACCATATATAGTGCGCACAATCTATCCTCATGGGGTCGTCGAGATTGAAAAGGATAGAGAAATCCCAAAGGTCAATGGTCAAAGGTTAAAACCTTTCCTAGAACTACCTGACCCTAAAATTGAAGAGACACTTTTAGAGACACCTTAGTATCATGACCCACCTTAGATTACCACTCCATGAGCCTTGCATCATACCATCATTGCACTCATCATTATGTCTCATTGAAGACATAAAACTTAGTGCTTCCTAGGAGGCAACCCATATGTTTTTCAAATTTCCATCTTCTACACCCTTCCATTATCATATAGAATCTTATGTTTTCCAAACATTGAGGACAATGTTTGATTTAGGTTGGTGGGTGCAGATGCATATAGGAATTTTGAATTTTCTTGACTTTTCTTGATTCTTTTGAAAAAAAAAGGTTGAGAATATATATATATATATATTTAAGGTAGAGTTCCCTTACTGTGATGAGAATTGGATATTCAGAATTTAGTACTTCTACTATTTTCACCTCTTAATGGAAATGCATATGATTACTTTTACATATCATTCATTTGTTGAAGCATTTTATGAAAGTTAATTCTCAAAAATCATTTACACATAGCACATAGTCAAGACTAATAGAGAGGTATGACTTAGAGACTTTGAGGAAAATCAGTGGAGACTTATAACCTAATGAGATTTTGAGACTATCTTCTTTCAAAGAGTTATAAGTAATTCCACAATTTCTTCAATGTATATAAATTAGTGTGATCCTGTTATCCTTGTTTTGGTTAAACATCAAGAATAAATAAGATTAATAGCTTTAATTCTTGAATCTAATAGGCTTTAAGGAACTTAGGAAACAATATAGGCCATCCTTGCTCAGCTTAGAGACATAAAGCCTATCGAGTATATCATACTGCTAATTAGCCCTGTTGAGCTTATTATTAAGCCTTTTCCTTCTTAACCCTACTTACCTTAACCCAAAACAAGTTAGTAAAATAAATAACCACTTCCCATCTTCAAAATGAGTATAATTAGTAGAAAAAGTTCAAAAACAAGATAAAAAGTTAAAGAAATGAGAAAAATGAGTAGTCTTTCTTCCAACAAGCCAAGAAAAAAGAAAAGTGAAAAAAAAAAAAATAATAAGAGAAAGACAAAAATATGAAAGAGATATTCACTTCAAGTACAACTCAAAAGAAAAGTTGTCCTAACAGATATTCATTGAAGACCTCTACTCAATTTTGAACCTTTGAAATCATTACCCTTTTTTTTTGAACTTGTCCTAAGCCTATGTTTCGTCCTAGTTAAAGATGATCTTGGGTGACACTTAGCCTTAAAGAGGAGATAAAAAGAAGGAATTAAGGTAAAAGACCCCTAATATTCTTGATAAGAACATCCACTCTTTGGGATCACTTTTCTTTATCTCATAAGCATTTAAAAGATTTATGTGAACCATTAGCTTATTGGATTAGGTCACATAATGGGAGGAATATGTTTAAACCCCTCATCTGAGAGTTTCATTTTTTAACGTATACCTATGAGGATTTGAGGTGAAGATATACTTTCAATGGAATTTAAGCATATCCAGTTAGAAGTCAAGATTTATGTGACTGTACACACACATATGCACTCCAAGAAATAACTCAAATAAAATGTCTTTAATATATGTATGATGTGTAAAATTGTCAAATCCTCTCCATTAAATTGTGAAAAACTAATAGATTGCTAATGAATGAGGATTCTCTAAGATAAAATAGGGGACTTAGCCTTATTGAATTTTGTGGGTATATTCACTACAAACCCTCACGAGGCATAACTTATCTACTAGGATTAACCTAGGGGTTCAAGGGCTAGTTGCATGTGCTAAGTGCAATTGTGAGTAATTATGAAAGTGGCACCTTGTTCTAGTTTTTGTAAAATGGTTTTTTGCATGTCTTGCTCGGGACTAACAAAATGCTGGTTGGGGGATGTATTAAGAGTTTAATTTTGGCCAAAAGACCCCTAGTTTAGTATTTAATTGGATAATCTAACTCATCAATTTGATGATTTTTAGATAATCTATGAAATTTACCTCAAATTGACCATCCAATCATAAATTGTCAAGATTAACAGTCAGATGATCATTTGATCTAATCAGATGCTTAATGTATTATTTAGATGATTTTAATCTAGTCTTTGGTCTTGCAGATCAACTAAAAGAGGTATGGATGAATTAGATTGAATTTCAATGGTGCAGATCATCTTTAAGATCAATAAGGCAAGAGTGGAAGGTTTCCTAAAGGAAGAAGAGTTCTAATAAGGAGAGGAAACTATTGATCAAAATGAAAATTAAGAGAAAGTTTTCTAGTAGGAAACTAACTCCTAAAGATAAGGAAAGAAGAAATAAGAAAGAGGAAAATCTATAAGAGTGGAAGCCGTGGGAGCCTAAAGAGGAGTTTTTTAGTTGTTTCCTTTCCTTTGCTTGCCAGTTAGTTTTCTTCATCTTGTCTTCATCGTTCTGTCATCATCGTATCCATTATTTCCTTTTGCTTCTTTTTCATTCACTGCACAGCCCCATCTATCGTTATGTCCTATTCTTTCCTTAACTCCTTCACTCGCTCCCATGTCGCCTTCTCTGTTTTTCTCATTCCCCATACTACCTCGCACCCAACAAGCCCACCCAACCCTTCTTTTGCTCTTCTCTTTCTCTCTACTCTCTCTTCCCATCTCATGCACCACCTCCCATTTCCCAGATCACTCCACGATCCCAATCCACCACGCATCACATCTTCCCTCTTCTTAGCCTCACCATTCTTTCCCTCTACTATCTAATTCACCTCACAACAATTTTTTTATTTTTCTCATTTCCTTAATTGTTATCGCACCTCCTCTTTCACTCGTTCCAAGATCCACTACACAGCCAGCCCTCTTCCATTGTCTCACAACCCATCTTCCACGGTGTCATTTCCATAAGCCCAGAGTTGCTCCACCCAATCACTCCACCTTTCAACGCACCAGACGGCTAGCCCCTCTCCCCATCACCGGTTTTTCCCTGCATCCTCACTGGCCCAAGCTTCATCCCATTACCGGCTAGCACACAGACCAGCAATCTCCCACCGTCAGAGGACGGCCTAGGCTTCTCTGTGTCCAGTGCTTCACCGGCCACACCCATCATGGTCCACAACGTCACCATCAATGGCCAGCCCAGCCCAGCTCGGTTCCCAAGCTCCCCTGCTCTACTCGCCTCCACCATCCAATCCTCTCCAGTGTCTGCACCTCATCTGCTCCAGCATACTCTTCTTCTTCCTCTATTTTAGGGGAAATTTAAGGAACTTTCAGAAAAAATTTCCGTTTTGCACTTAGTAGAATAGTTTTTATTACATTTCAGTCCTGTTGCTATTCTTATCCATGTTCTATGTTATTCCCATTCTGTTATGTGCATTCTGTTATGTGCATTCTGTGTTATTCTCAATTAATCCACGAATTGTTTTATCTATCTATGTTTAGCTGAATTAAAGGTTCTGGTTTAATTGTAGGATATCTTCAATTGCTCATCTGTTTGAATTTCAATTTTTAATTGACTTTTACATCTGGGTTATAGGACAATTTAAAGCAATTTTATCATTCATGATCTTCAATATGAGAATCTAAAATCAGATTTGCCATTAAATCTCAAATTTCTTATTTAGCTCAGAACTATCATAATTTTGGGAATCTGCCTAATCCATCCAGGTGATCATTAATCATAATCACTCGATAACATGTTGATGAAGGCAGATCACAATTCAAGATATCATATTTGAGGAAATTGATGATAAGTAGTCTATTAAAGCGAAATTTTCTTATTTTTTTAGTTAAATTTCAATTTTCTTTGGATTAGACCTCTGTAATTTCATTGATTAAATAGATCTGAAGTTTGATTTCTCTTTTTGTTAATTCTTTTATTTAATTTCAATTTATAAAGAATTAAATTTTATTAAAACTCCAAATTCTTAAAGAGCGTCCTTGTGGGATCGACCTATACTTGCGCATGCTATACCACAATAGCCCGTGCACTTGCGGTTAAACAACAACCTCTTATCTCCTTACCTCTTCATATTAGTGGAAGAGTTCTTCAATAAAATTTTGGAAAAGGCACCAATAATGGTATTTTTCATGACTTGAGAATTCTGAACTTAAATATGACCATTTCGCGCTAACATATGTTGACAATACGCTCCTCATTTATGCTAGTGACCAAGATCGATGAATTAGGATCAAGGCCATCCTGGGGCCTATGAAATTGCAATGGACCAAAGAATTAATCATCTAAAGTTGGATGTTTTTGGTGAAAAATCTTGTGAAGAACGAATTCGCCCCATTGGCTCAGATCTTGGGTATGAAGAAGGCTTCCTTCCATGCTTATACCTCCATGTCCCTCTCTTGTTTGGAAAGCTTAAAGGACATTAATGGCAGCCAATGATAGAGAGGCTTCAAAGTAAGCTAGTCTCGTTAAAGAGAGCTCGTCTCTCTTATGGTGGAAGAATCACACTCATAAAGACCAACGGGCTAACTTACCAATTTATTTCATTTATGTTTTTAGTTACACCGCAGGTGTGATCAACCAACTTGAACAAATCCAGTGAAACTTTCTTTGGAAAGAAGGCGAAGATCAAGATGTCAAAACTCACAATGTGGATATTGCAAAACAGGTCGACTTAGAATCAATAAGGAGGAGAACTAGGAAAATGCCAAAACGGGAAACGCATCCGCAAAAAAGTATTATTACCGGCGAAAGGTATTCGCCAGTAAAGCTATTTTCCTCGTCTTAGATGCAAAATGCAGAAAGTAAGAAACGCATGAACTTGGCCGAATTCCAAGACGCGGCCCATTTCAATACATGGTGAGGGTATTAAAAAGCTTCAAATTGCTTGGGATACAATTTGCAAGCCCAAAATAGCGGACGTCTTGGTATTTAGAGCCTCAAAGAAACTAACGAGGCCTGCTAACAAAATGGCACAGGAGATTCTCTTCTAGCTAACAAGGGGGCTTTCGCGAGCACTTTCTAAAGAAAGATACAGGCCAGCAAGTGAATGTATCGCGTATTTGGAAGGACATCAGAAAGCAGCTTGATCTCTTCAAAGCTAATACCAAGTTTTATGTTCGAAATGGGCTCTCTGTTAGCTTTTCGGATGACAATTTGGCTCCATAACGATGGCCTCAAGGAATCATATCCAAGACAGCCGTGCATCTCGTGATACACCTGCGCGCATTGTCGACTATTATTCTTTCAATGGTTCCACACTTTTAGAAGATCTTTGAGAGGGCTTGAAGAGGACCAGCTGCGGTCGTTAATCAACTCCCTTAGTTGGCTTTCATTCAACCAGACGAGCGATAAAATTATTTGGGTACCTAACTAGCAAGTTCCTTTCTCGGTTAAAACAACCCATGAAGCAATTATCAATGAGGACCATAAATGGGACTGTTCGAAATTTTTATGGAGCCCTAACACTGTTTCAGTTCCGACGAAAGTGCTCTTTTCCGCATGGCAAGTTGCACTCAACCTAATTACTGCACAAAATAAGGTTTTGGGTTGGATTACACGGCCCTTTGCAATGCTTCCATTGCAAAATAAATTCGGTCTAGAGACCACCTCCTCTCATGCAAAGTCACGGCTACCTTTTAGAATGCAACTTTAAACAAATTTGGAGTTGCTTGTGTCATGCCAATATCATTCGAAGAACTTATAGTTCAATGGGAGGCAGTCAAGATTAAATCTAGAGGAAAATCCTTGGGGCGTCCTTATTCATGGCAGTTATTTGGGAAGTCTAGCTTGAATGCAACAAAAGATGCTTCAACGACTATCAGAGATCCATTGAGGTTGTTATCGAGAAAGTCCTTTACACTACAACACTTCGGGCATCTTCATCTAAGAAATTCAAGGGATTGTCAGTTAATGAAATCCTAAAGAAGTGGCTTGAAGTTTCGCACTCATCTTCTACCAATCCATACATAAACCAGCATGATGCCCACTCATGGATGCTTTAAATTAAATTTTGACGGTGCATGCTTTGGGAATCCCAGCATTTCAGGCATTGCTGACTCTAATGGTAAGATTATCTTTGATTATGCTGGACTTATAGGGTGGGCTGATTTAAAGGAAGCCGAGCTTCTTTCTGTTTTTATAGGACTGAAATCTTGCAGACACATTGAAGCTTATCCCCTTCAAGTGGAAGGTCGCTAGGCTAATATTATAAGGTTTCTTCAATCACACAATGACCTCCCATTCTTCTGGACTATCATGGATAGAATCAAGAGCATTATCAGAAATGTAGACGTCTCATTCCCCCACACTCTACTGCAGAAAGAGCAACCCTCAAGAATTAAAGATGCTTTAATCGGTTTACCCAAAAATAAAAAGATGCTTTAATCGCCATGGTACAGGCTCACATATAGTTTTAATGTTGTGATCCATCAAATATCAACACGGGCAAACACCATATTAGAACCATCTACCATGTTATACTAGAGGAGTCCTCGTGCACTGCGGCCAGCTAAATGACCAAACTATCATGAGATTTGGAATTTTCTTTTAATACATTCTAGGAAGCTTAGATCAATTATTTGCATCCTTCTTTACATAGGTGAGAGATTTATATGCTTTTGAAAAGTTCTTAGTATATTTCAAGCAAATTTACACACGTCTTGAGATGATTGGTCCAAGTTTATAGTGAGTGCTCACATGAATCTTACTCAATACCTTTTGCAATGTATTGAAATGTTGGAACCATTGCATAGATGGCAATAAGATTGCTACCATTGCCATTGAATAAACGGAGTTATTGGTTATGGCTGTGATGTTAAGTAGCATAAAAACTATATTAAGCTGTAAAGGTAAAGAGTCTAAAGACTATGAATTATGTACATAGGAAAAGGCTGTAGAATATACACAAAAATTTGTGCACATGCTTAATGCTTGACATAAAATATATCCAAAAGAAAGTTTTTTGCTGCAAGACACTTTTTATGCTATTGTAGAATGATTGCTGATTTACACATAAATATTACAAATAGCATCCTTAGAATTAATAATTTTAATCCTAAATATGCTTAATTCATCACTAATTAAGGGTTATTTTACATTTTGCAGGATTATGGTACAAGTGAGAAATTTGTTATATTTAGCAACCAAAACCCTAAAAGAGTGATATTCTGCTGTTGGAGAAGAGCCATGGATCCGCATGCTAAGAACCAAGAAGTCAGAAGTTCATAATGCTATGGGGGTGTCATTATCAAATTTATTAAATTCAAAAACCCTATGTATGCAACCACCCTTATCTATGCTAAAGAGGGTATTAATATCAAAAGATAAGGTAGCAAACTTCTCATGCATGCAAAACCACCACATTTTAGAAGCTAGATTCACATATGTTACATGTATATTATTTATTTCTAAATCAAAATAACTCAAAACCAGATCCCACATGTAGAGTAGTCAGTCAGTCACTTACCTAAATAAAAGAGGGACCCCACATGGTTTACATGTTTTTTCCAAGGGAGGGGACTTATCACTCCCTATATTATGCATGTAATACATGAGGAAAAAGTGGAGAAAATGATGAGAAATTCAAGGTAAAAAAACATGGAGTTGAGAGAAAGAATTAATGGAAAATCTATAGCTCCAATTAATCCAAACTTCTAATCATTCAATGGCCCAGATTCATCCTTAATTAGGGCACTCCTAATAGACGCCAATGGTATGTGTTTGCGAAGAAAGAATCAAGGAAATGTCAAGGTAGACTAATGATAATGAAGTGTGGAATGCCATTAGTGGAGATATTTCTAGTGGGCTGCCCATTTTGTAAGGAGATCCAACATAATTTCAAGACTTTATAATGTGTGCTACTAAAGAGAATATAGGTGGAACATGACATGTTATTGGTGGAATAGAAAAAGGTAGGTTGAGTAAAGAAATTAGCAGGTAGAAAACGTGTTGATGAATAAAATGTATTTTTCTATAGAGACAAGATAGAACCAAACCTGGCCCTCCACTCTAAGGTTGTGCATCATCATAGGGCTGGAATAAGAGATAAGAAAAGTGGAAAGGAGTGGGATTTGATCTACAAAAAGGAAGGGAGGTTACTAAAATTCTATGCGTGATAATTATGGTTATAATTCAAGTGGGAAAGATGGGATAAGAAGCAAAAAACAAAAAGGAGAAAAAAAAAAAAAAAGAGAGAGAGAGAAGAAGATAAGTACGATCTGTTGGAGGTTTCTTGGGAGAGTGATGGGCCAAGAGAAAGGATAGGAAATATAGTAGATTGGATGCTATTTAAAGGGAGGAAGTTTCCTGATAAAAAGAAAGGAGGCTTGAATTTCCAATGCATCCCATCTGCCTCCCTTGTTCTTTGATGTGAAACTCAAAAGGGAAAGAACCTTGGATGTTGAAAAAAAAAGACGAGAAGAAAGATAATCTAGGAGTTTATGTATGCAAGCCATACATACATAAGATTAATTTTGTTTCATCCATTTCTTCTTGCCATTCCTAGCCTTGTTTACCTATTCTCTCCATTACCATTCAAAGCCTTCTTTATTTTTCATTCCATGTATTCACCATTCCCTTTTGTTCTCTTATCACCCTTGTTCCCACTCCCTTCAACAATAGCACCTTCTTTACCATCCATTTCTCCCACATACTCCTTCTCTTATCTTTCACTTTAATGTAAAAGCCCATCTCATGTACCCACTCCCTCTCCCTAATCCTCAACGCAAACATCTTTCCCATCTTCACCTTACTTCCAAGTTTCCCATTCTTACTCTTTCATCCTCACACCACAATGCATAATCCATATACTCTAATCTCTCTATTTAATGCATTGTTCTTACCATCATTTTTCTTAAAATTACATGAACAACAATCTCTCTCTCTCTCTCTCTCTCTCTCTCTCTCTCTCTCTCTCTCTCTCTCTCTCTCTCTCTCTCTCTCTCTCTCTCTCTCTCTCTCTCTCTCTTTCTCTCTCTCTCTCTCTCTCTCTCTCTCTCTCTCTAAATCACACACCTATTCCCTCTATTGCACACATGTTTTCCATTGAGTAGTGAGTGATTTTATCTTTTGGGTTTAGCTATTGGTTGATGTCCTCTATACTTGTTCAGTGACACAATTGATTGAAGGCAGTAGTTCAATTTGAGAAGATTGAAGGTAACTTTATCGAGTGACATGGCAAAGAATAAGTGATTTCTTTTCTATTTCATAGGAAATTTGGTTTAGTTTCATTTTTGTTTAAGTATTGTAATCCTTTAAGTTTTGATTGATGAAAGTTGCTTTTCTTATTCCACTGTTTGTTAGTTGGTAAGTTGTTTTTATTTTTAATTTTATATATGTTAGGTTTTCAATCATGTGGAACTAAAGTCCTTTTAATCGTGTTTAGTTTTGTATAAAAAGTACCAAATTAGTAGCCCATGTGTTATAAAATATAGTGTTATTTCTAGGATTTTTTTTGAAAGTTTGTAACACATTCATTTGTAGCCTAATAATTCAAAAGTTTAATATTTTGCAGGTTCAGGAGCTAATCTAGAGTAATTATGTGAATCATAAAAAATTTCTAGTATTTGATTAGGGTTTTTTCATATTTTGTAGGTAGCCATTCATGAGGTTTCCTAGTCTAACTAAGAAACCTATGTAAGCCAAACCCTAAATGTCATCAATTCAAAGGTGTGATGAAGGTTCATGACTATCCTAGGGCAAGCTAGAAGGTAATTGGAAAAGCAAAAGGTGACTACAAATGGAACCAAATCCAAGCCATGCATTTCCACCACATTTGCATGGGAGCCATTCAATCCACTTAGTCATTTAAAGCCATGAAAAGGGGTGATAAGTAACATGAGCTACTCAAGCCTCTAAGCCAAGCATTGAAGCCACTTAAGTCACCAAGGAATCAGCAATCAAAGTAAGCCATCAAGCTAAGTAGGAGTGCCGCATGGAGCCATACGATTGGACATCAAGTCAAGTAACTTTCCTATGTTAAAAGTGTATATTTTAAGGGATTTTGAGGGATTAAAGTAAAGATAAGATGATCATTCGTTAAGAGACCCATAAAGAGAGAAAAACCCACATTAGTAACCCTAATCTACCCATCTTCCTAGGGTTCCACCTTTTAAAGGGATGGAGGGAGCAACCATCTAAGAGGAGGATGCCTTCCCTTGTTTAGTTGGTTAAATTAAGTGGTTTCCTAATTAGAAACCATAGATCTAAGTCCATTCAAGCACATCAAAACCCTAGGTTTAACCCTAAAATTTCTATCCTTATTTTCTCCCCACATTTTACGCATTTCCTACATTCAAACTCCACTCAATTAGGAGGGTGCAAGGCCATTTTCCCTCCATGGAAAAGGATGCCTTCTCCCTTTCTAATCTAGAAACCAGCCAGCTCATGTTTATTTCTCTCTCTTATGTCATCTTTATAACACCATTCCTACATAATTATCTCCCTCATAACCTTCCTCATTTAATACCTTAACCCTAGAGCGATTTTCCTCATGGATTCACCCTTTTCTAAGTTAGGAACCCACCCATGTATATATACCCCCATGGTTTATACAAATTTTCTAAGTAGAGGTGGTTGAGACACCTTGAAACATAGCTTTCCCTTTGGTGCTTTGTTGCTGTTAGACTTTGGGATTTCTTAGATGCTTTTATTCCTTTGGTTTTCTAGTCAATGTCTTGGTTAATTTCTCTCAATTCAGGTTGGTATTTTACTTGTTTTTATTTAGTTTCATTACTCTAAGTTTTCCTTGTTTTGTGCCTTACATTACAAGCAACTTTTCAACCTTCAATTCCCCTCCTTTCTTACTTCAATTATTTAGTTTTTCTTTGTTAATAAACCAAGATTTAAGTTATTTGTTCTATGATAATGACAGCTAAGAGAATAGCCAGCTCAGAACTTGGAAATCCCCTCTTGAATTCCACATATTTTCCTTGTTCATCACTTTAGTTTAGGTCCATTTTTCCTTATCTAGTTCACCCACTTAGTCTCCTTTTCTCTTGAATTCCTTTTTAGATTTTCTTTGCATGTCATCATAATTTAGTTTGTGAGCATTAGATTACATTTTTGGTGTTGTTTGGATAGGCTTTGATGCTTAGGAATTGGACGCAATTTTCTGCAATAGAACATGTATTATGCGTCCAATTTTGGGTGTAATTTGGAGATGATTCAATAAAGTTATTTCAAGTTTCTTGTTATGGAATAATTATATTTTTAAATCAGTTTAGATCTGGTTGTTTCCTTGCATAAAAATTGTGGTTTCAATTGCTTCCTTATGTTTGAATTGTTTGATATTCTTAAGTAGTTAAAATCTGAAATTTTTCTCTCCTTAACTTTGTGCTTTGTTTCCAACCATCAAAACACTTTATTTGCTTAAATCCTTAGGAACTCATTTAGATTTCTAGGGTTGTTTATTAAGATCATAGTTTTGGTTGCATGTTTGTTTTCATTAAAAGAATCAATTCTGGTCACTAGAACCATTATACAATCCATGGATCATGCACTTGGTACTAAGTCACTTTCATTTTTGATATTTACTTAGTTGAGTTGCATAATTTTATTTTACTAGTAATTAATTCATTTTTTGCATCTTAGTTTAGGCTTACAAAATTTCCATTTTGGATTTTAGAAAGTTTCATTTTTAGGAACCTTTAGTTTATGAAAGTTTCCATTTTAGTAATTTTGTTAAGATTAGTTGCTTGGTTTCATTCATTATAATTCATTTGTAGTTTCATTATTTGAATGCTTGTTAGTTAGGATAGTTTCTAATTTCATTTTTTGGTTTAGTTTAGCAAGTTTCCTTACTTTTAATTTCTAATTCCATGCATGTTTCCTTCTTAGTTTGTTTTAAGTTCCTAGTTTAATCACAACTCTTTCTCTTTGGCTAAAGTTAATTGATCTAAATAGAATCTAATCCATTGCAAATATGTGAGATTCCTCAATGATTGACCTCCATTGCATGAAAATGCTACAAATGATTCATGCACTTGCTAGTAATTCTAAAGCTACAGTAAATTTTTGGTGCCATTGTTGAGGAATCACAATGGATTTATGGTTGGATCTTCATTTTTAATGTTTTTCTTTATTCATAGTCTTAGCCATTGCATTTGTATATTTTGCTAATTCCACAAATTGATCGATCTTACTTTTTTCTGCAAGGGGATATTGGCAAGAGAAGCTTCATCAAATTTGATTGCTTTCTTAGATTATGATTTTTCCTTTTGAGTGAACTTGTCGTGAGGCCCCGTTGTAATTTGTGATTTCTTTATTTTAATTTTAAATGGGTTGTATTAAAGTAGGGCAAGTGTGTGGTATGGAGGCCCACACTTGATCTTCATTAGAAACCCCACAATAAGCATCCCTCACTTGGATTTACTTTTCTAGTTAGGTTGCATTCAGTATAATTTGCATTTGATTAGTAGAATAGTTTATAGAGTTTAGAGTCATTCATCTTAATTGTTGCATCTTAAGGACTATTGCATTAGCTTGCACCTATCTAACCCTTGGTTGGATAGCATATAAGTCTCATTAGTTTGCTTACTTGTAACAGCATTGAAATTTTATTGCTTTATGGTGGATGGAACAAAATTGAAGTAAGGGCCTAGTGAGAACCCTCATAAGATAAGGACTGATTTCATCATCAGATCCTTAGCCCACTAACAAATCAAATTAATTCTTTATATGCTTGTAATCCAAATCATTAATCTTAATTTAAAATCAAGTAGCAAGAGACCTAGGGTTGTGAGCTTGTAGGATCCTTTTTGAAAGAGACGACTATTGTCCCTCCAGTGGCTCTTGAACTTTGTAGTTATAGTGGGTATCACAAAATATAAGTAATTTTCTCATGCCTTTTGTTGATGGTCCTTAAGGTCTAAACACCTCCTTCCATGAAAATTTTATTAACCACCTTGGGCTGGACCTAATTGGTAAACAATAGTCAAGTCTAAATTAAAGGAAGAGCTGTCTAGCTTTAGGTTAAAAGCTACAACCTCACAGATTAACAAAGATCTTCAAATTAAGCTCACTAGCATTAGGGATTGGTTGTGAATCATTTACAGTTAGGAGTTGCATTTAGTTAGGTTCCATCATATAGTTAGTATTTCTAATTAGTTTCACAAAAGAAAAAAAGAAAAAAAAGTACTTATTCATTGTATACAACAGTTTGTATCTTTGTATGAAAAGTTGAGTGCACTGGCCTATGAAAAATGGGATGAAAATTGCCACTTTCTTACTATTTCACTCCTAAGTCGTTAGCTAATATGTATGAGATAAAGAAAAGGGATACTCCTAATATGTCCAATGCAATTGATAGTTGATTGGATAGTATGGAAAGTCTAATGAATAAGTTAATTGCTTCTAGGTAAGATACTAAGTCATATCTACCATATCAACAGCCTCAATTCGAGAATTCCTATACCTATTATGACCACACATTTCCCACTATTTCATGGCCATCAAGCTGCACATATGATGGATATTAATAGGAATCAGTGGGTACACATGTAAAGCCCCTAACTTTTGTAATGGAATTGAATAAATAATGAAATTAAGAATTTCAAGGAAAAATCAGGCTAGAATATTAGAGTTATTAAAAATGCACTTCTGATAGAAGCACAATCAAGGTATAAGACATATATAATTGAAGACATACTCAACAAACCCTTCAGAATGACTGCAAGTATGACAAATTATGAATTTGGATGAAAAATCCTTATTTTTCTACATTTTTATGAACAAAAGGATAAAATTGTAATTTTACTCATAACCAAGCCCTAAGACATAAAAATTTGGGATGTACTTAGAAATACAAATCCAACGCCACTAAGTATGCTCAATTCTGAGTTTATGAGAATAAATCCTATTTTTCTCTATAAAGGGCAAAATGGTCTTTTCACACTATGTGGGGCCCACATGGGGTCTACAAGGGATCCACAACGGAATCCAATGGCTAGAGAAGATGTAATCATGAGTCAAATCGCTATCACCTGCTAGTGGAGAAGGAGGTGATAGTGGGAATCCAATGAACATTGAATAATAAAAAGAATAAAACATAATTATTACACATAATTATGAAAAACACCCAAAAATGTTCACAAAATTTCCTATCCTCCCTCAAAATTTTAGCTCAAAACTCCTCCCCTGCTCTCTCTCTCTCTCTCTCTCTCTCTCTCTCTCTCTCTCTCTCTCTCTCTCTCTCTCTCTCTCTCTCTCTCTCTCTCTCTCTCTCTCTCTCTCTCTCTCTCTCTCTCTCTCTCTCTTTTCTTCCTTCTTACACTCTCTCTCTCTTCTCTCTCTAATTGGAACAAGAGACCTAAATTTAATTAGGCACCCTATTCCAAGTTTAATCTCATAAATCCCACCATCCATACAATCCTAGACTCCCTTATCTACAAAACCCCAAATCAATTTCAAGATCCAAAGGTGAAATCAACGAAAAATCACAAAACAAGGGACTATCGGGCTATATTATCATCAACACATTTTTTTCTCAAATTGGGTTCCAAATCTAAGTTGTTTCTCCAATTAGGTAGGTGGAACCACTTCCTAGACTTATTTAATGTTGTTTTATGAAATTTTTTATTTTTCTGTAATTAGGTTTGGGCTAAAATTTGTAAAAATAAAGTAAGGACCAGAACCCTTCAATTTTAGATGATGAAGGGCCTAGATGGAACATCTAAGCCTTCCAATTAATCCAGAAGGGTCCAAAACCCGTAGGGTAGAAGTTTCAATAAATTTTTATAGAGTTTTGAGCCCTTACTTGTAAAGGAATTGCTTGGATGGTCCAAGCAGATTATCTGATCTTCCTCAAGAGGATCGGCTCCTGGGACGCTCTGCACGATGCTGCATGGAAACGCACCCTACAAAAGTGTTTTTGCGCTCGTGCCATGTTCGAAGCCATCCTGATAGATTGGCTGCGTGACAATGCCAATCCCGGGAGGAACGCGTCACATGTGTGTCCCAGTGACAGGCGCATGCTGACCCTTCCTCCCAACCATCTTGCTCCACCCAATCAATCTGGGAAGTTCGTTCAGTTGGGCCCAGATCAAATCTAGACCCTAGGAACGATTGTGAACTTCATAGTCCAATTGTGGAGTCATCTGAACTCCAAATTTAGATAAAAAAGTTTTTATAGAGTCCTTATCATGTGTATTAGCTATTGAACTCATAATATTTATGTTTTTAATTGAATTTAATTATGAAAATTACTAAAATCCGTTCCAACAATGTTGGATCATGATCAGGATGATCTCAAATTGGAGATCTGAACTGATGGTTGGGTTTAGGAGGTCCCAAAACCTTAGTGACCATGATCATGGTAAAATTTATAGGTTTTCAGATCAAGTAAATTAACAAAAGTAGTAAGATTAAAATTCAGCCCTTAAAACGGGCTAAAATCTTAAAATCCCAATTCTGATATCAATTTAACTCCAAATTGAGAATGAAAAGTAGGGCTGGATTCCTTGTAATGAGTAGAACCTATTAAACTTAGAAAATTTATATTTTGATGCTTGTAAAATTTTGTTAATAGAGAAAAGTGTTACTAATTCTTATGATTAGTAAAATTTGGAATGATCAAACCATATAATTATGATCCATTGATGATCTTGTGAGTTTAAAACATGGAATCAAGGGTTATAATGACTAATCTATGTTTAATTAAGAGATCTAGTCTTAAAAAGCAGTAAGATCCATAAAAAAAGAATGGTAATCTCCTTGATCAAGTTGATCAAGGATGATTGGATAGTATGTATATATTTTGATGATGATATAAAGTTAATACCATATGGAATTATGGACTGGATGAAGGTGAGTTGGGATAGATCAAGGTCTATGCCCTTAAATTGGATAAAAGGACTTAAGATCTTCTTGATCAGATGGATCAAGAAAGATCAGATCATTGGATGAGATGCATCAATGATCTAATAATAAAATTGCATCAAGAATATATATTAGATCTAAAGGAAAATGAAAAGATCAAGATCTAAACCCTAAAAGAGATGAAAGATGAATAATGACCATTGGATCATGATGAATAGTTAAAGCATGTTAGATTTCCATTTGAATCATTAAATGTTATTATAATTATCATTTATTACTTTGTAGATTTATTTATTTATGCTTTAATGTTTATGTTATGAAAATTACCTTGAAAATGTAATTAAATGAAATTAAAGTTGAAAGGACATTTACATGAAATAAATGGCATGGACTTAATGATAGTAAGGGCTATAGTTAGTAGGACAATATAAGGAACATTATTTCCTTAGCCCAAATTAGGAGAGTAATGAAACTCCATGAATGACATTTAAATGTTCGTGGATTTAATTAAAATCAATTAGAAAGAGTACTTAGGGTTAAAATGCTCATAGGAACCTTATGAAAGGTTAAGCTAAGGTCACACTAGTGGATGATGAACATGGTGGTTAAGGGGGTTCTCTAATAGAGCCTTGCTCTTCCCCCACCTTTCGTTGACATTTGTGAGGTCTAAACGTCTCCTTACATGAGGATTGAAGTAACCACTTTGTGTTCAACCATTCAGCTAGTAGGCCTTAGCCAATTTGACATAAGAGGAGCTGTCTAGACTTAAGATGGAATAAGCTATCCTTAACCAGTAAAACATTAACTGGTTGAGTAATAATAATAAGATCATAAAAGGTTAGTAAATCATCTAATCCTAATAAAAATTGTAAATAAGATAAGGAAGATCAAACAAGATCCAAGAGAGGTCTTGACGGATCACAAACAAAAAGAAAAGAAATATAATGTAGGTTTTAGTATTGTTCTCCGATTTTACTCATAGTGTAGACTGTGAACTTAGAAGGTTTGAAACCTTGATCATATATGATTCAAGGAAGATTAGGGCATCCCTTATAGGAATACATACTTGTATAGAGGAATAACTTGATATGTATGGTTTGATAGATGTATGAATCAAGATCATGATGGACAATAAGGAGTGAACACCACTTGAGATGTATGAATCAAGACCTTGATAACACTTTGAGGTAGGTGGATGTACAAGAATGTATTAAGGATTCATGCGTATACATACATGATCTTTTGTCTAGAATTATAGACCTTCATGATATAAGTATGCTTAGTACCTTAGCATAGTCATGATCCAATCACATGATCCAACTAAGTAAACCAGCCTTATGATCCAATTCAATTATCTAATGACCTAATGAAATAAGGTGAAAGTAGTGAGATGTTTAGACTAAGGAAACCCTAAGAATAGGGCATAGAAAATATTCCAGCCTTAATTAAACAGACACATCGTCTGATATGTACAATGTATTTTACATACAAGCATGGTGGCTTGTGATTTTGTTTTACACAGTGCTAGGACTGTGGATGCTATGCTAGGGAAGTTATGAGGGTTTGGCCACCTGCTTCCTAAAATTTATATAATGGATACCATGCCTAAAGAGAGGCTAAATGTCGGGTGGGGCCAATAATGGGAAGGCCATAACTGTGACAGCCATGGTCCTTCCCATGAGGACATGGATTTATTATTTCCACAATTGGTATCAGTAGATTATTATATAGTTATTTGGGCACATTGTACGGATTGAGACTGTGGTATAGTAGTCCTAATGTATTTTACATTATGATGCACATATGATAGGCATAGTGTAATGCCATGGCATGATGAGATGCCACTACATAAGTTCCTGAAAAGAAAATCCCTGTACAAGAATTGGCCAAATATTGATCTTTTAAGTGGAAGTATAACCAAGGGAAGGAACAAGTTTTGAGCAATTTTCACTATTTTAACCAATTTATCCTATACTACATAAATAACGTACATACTCCATGTTGAGATAATTCATGAGTAGATAACCATGATGGAATGATGATTGAGGTAGGTATTCTTATATTAGTGAAGTAGTATATTTTTGTAACCCGTACCAATCATAGCTTGCTGAGATATTGTAAATGTTTGAATGTTTACAATATCTCAGATACAGGGAAGGAGACTTAAAGAAGTAAAGCTTGAAGACTTAGGAGCTCAAGATAGTAGAAGACTTGAAGAAAATAATCAATCAGGGTATGTCCCTTGAAGACATGTATTTTCAGTTGAGAGCATTGTATTGTATTGAGAGTTTTTAATGTAAGGTAAGGTTTGAACTTTGGATTATCTAATTTGGACAATGGTTGTAATGATAATACAGGGCTGTGTAAGAGTGAACTATTGAATGATTCATGGTATTCAATAAAATTTTATTTTGTATAAAATGTCTATGTGTATTATGTATCTTGAGCTGAGACTTGGGTTTTGTTATAAACGAATTTAAAAGAAAAGAAATTTTGCTGCATTGTTTGCAATTTTTTTTTACCATTAAGGGCCCTGCCTTTGAAAAATGTTTTATAAAATGTGTTACAAAAACCCAAGTCGTCACAACACACACTACATTCCTTGAGCCTAACAATCATTATTATACTCAGGAATATCAACCATATCAGGGACGACCATCACTATTTGAACTTGATCAATCCTTGTTTGGTACCTCAATGTCATATGAGTTGTTTGCTCCATGACAAAGGAAACAATCATTTGAAGAAACCTTTAGGATATATATGGAAGCAACTCAAAAATCCATTGAGGAAATGAAATAAATGACGAAAGAGAGTGAGAAAACCCTTGAAAGAATTTCAAGGTGGGAATTATCATCTATTCTTGTCCAGCATCAAAGTTTTCAACCATCCTTGCCCATTATTATCGATATTAGGATGGACATGTCCTATGATCATTCTGAGCCACAAAGTCCACAACCATCTTGCAAACCTCTGACTTATATCCACTCGAGTCATGTCCTGATCCTTTTTATGATTATGATGAAGAGACATCCATTAATGAAGAGCATGTATATTTAGACACTAAGCCTTTAATGGAAAATTCTCAATGGTAAGACTGAGTAGAACCCCTTAGAGAGACTGAGATACAAATTGAGCCTTGAAGTGTAGAAGAAGTACCTAATTGGGACCTACAGACCTTATTTGATCAAACTTTAGATAGCAATATAGGTTCATCTAAAACCTTACTTGTGTCTGCAGAACATAAAGAAGAAGAGTCAATTGATGTTCTGTTCCATCATAATCTAACTCTAGGGTACACATTACAAGTCAATAAGGATTTAAGCTCCACCATGCCTATATTATATCAATAACAACCTTTTACTTAGCTTAAACCCAGTTTCAGGGAAAAGTAAGGGAGAAGGATGAAAAATATATATTGATTGTTAGAGGCCCATTATCCCTCAATTTGTTGAAAAAAGGGACCATTCATTTCAATATGGTCAAACAAACCTCATGGTAGTCTTTTATGGTATCAATTTACCACCGCCTCATATTTCAAGGTGGGAGATATTTATTAACTATTGTGAATTTTTAAAAATGAGGGATCACCAATTTCAATGTGGTCCTACCAAATCCAAAATTGTAGTGGTCTACTATGTCCTAATGTTATCACCATGAAATTTTCAAGGTGGAGCATATATATAGACTTGTGAGATTTTTTCTTGGCACGAAAAATTACCCTATTTCATTGTTAGAGTTATAGAAACTTAGGTTAACTAGTTACGTATAGGACCAAGGTAGAGTAATGTACTTATAGGATATATCTGGCTAAGGGAATAAAACTTATCACTCATTGGGAGGCAACCTCGAATTTTGGAGTCTCATTATTCTACATTACTCATTCATCACATAGGTATCCTATATATTAAAACATTGGGAACAATGTTTAGTTTAGGTTGGGGTGTAGAGATGCATGAGATATTTAGTTTTCTTCTTATTTTTATTAAAAAATTTGAATTTTTCTGAGATTTCAAAGCTTTTAGGTCAAAGGTTTAGTAGTTTCACTACTTTAACTCCTTAATAGGAATGCATATGGTTAATTATGCATTTTATTCATGTCATGAAGTGCTTTATGAAAGTTACATCTCAAAAAATACTTACACATAGTGCATAGTCTAGACTAAGAGATGTTATGACTTAGAGACCTTGAGAAAACTAGTAGAGACCTATATACCCAACTGAGTACTAGAGATTATCATATTTTTGAAGGTTATAAGTAATTCCATACTTTCTTCAGTGTATATAAAATTTGAAAGATCTTAGTATCTTTGTTTAGGTTAATTGCTAAGAATTAAAAGTACTAATATAGTTTCTTGAATATTTATTGACTAAGATAGGTTTTAAAAAACCTAGGAAATGATATATGCCATCCTTGTATTAGCCTGAAGATATAAAGCTTACCCAATCTACTATTTACCTCTAGTTAAACCTTTAAGACTTTTTAGTAAGCCTTTTCTTTCTTAAATCCCATTTACCTTAACCCTGAAACCCCAGTTAAAATATCCATTACCTATCTTTTAAATATGAGTAAAGATGATAGCAAAAGTTCAAAAAAAAGGACAAAAATCAAAGAAGTAAAAAATATCAAAACTGTCTACATAGAAAACCCTTTCCCTTAAAGAAAAATGTTCCTTCTTAAAAATACAAGGAAAAGTGAAAAAAAAAGTATGAGAAAAAGAAAAGAAAAAGTTATGAAGAAAAGAGAAAGGAAATATAGATGAGATATTCACTATAGTCAAAGTAGAGAAGTTGTCCAACATCAATTAAAGACCTCTACTAAGATTTCAAATTTTGAATCCTTATACCCTTCCTTTTAGAACCTATCCTATGCTTACATTTTGTCCTATATGAAGACCTATCGATTTTAGGTGGAATATAGCTATAAAGAGGATATAAATAGGAATGAGTACATGTGAACTACCCCAATATGTTTTGTAACATTAATGCTTAAAAGAACTCATGTAAACCATTAGTATCTTTTAATCTAGTCACATAGTGAGAGAATCTTGTTTAACCCCTTTCTTTAAAGGCTTCATTTCTGAGTGTATACCACGAGGAGTTGATGTCAAGACATCTTTCTAGTGGAGTAATGAGCATATCTATTTAGAATTCCTAACTTATGTAGCTTGTACATGCACATGCACATGCACACCTAGATGAAACTAAAAGAAAATGGCTTTGGTATATGGGTAACTTGAGGAATTTTTTATTCATATTTATTAAGTTGTTAAAGCAAGTAGAGTGCTAATGGATGGGAAGTGAAAAATTAAGTACTTAGCCTTATTTGAATTTTGTCAGTATATTTACTGCAAACCCTTAGGAGGCCAAACTTGTTAAGGACTTGTTGTATATGCTAAATGTAATCATTAATTATGAAAATGGTAATCACTTTTTTTTTCATGTTTTGCTTGGGACTAGTAAAATGATGGTTGTATGGTGCAATAAGTGTTCAATTTTGTATAAAAAGTACCTAATTAGTAACCTATGTGTTATAATATATAGTATTATTTTTAGGATTTTCCTGAAAATTTGTAACACATGCATTTGTGACCTAATAATTCAAAAGTTTGATATTTTGCAGGTTTAGGAGCTAATCCAGAGTAAATATGTGAATCATAATAAATCTTTAGGATCAAATTAGGGGTTTTTCATATTTTTTAAGTGTTGAGAAGGTAATCCAAGGCTGAATTTGATCAAGAAAAGAATTGAAGTCATTCATGAGGATTCCTAGTCTAACTAGGAAACCTAAGTAGGCCAAATCCTAAATATCATCAACTCAAAGGTGTGATGAAGGTTCATGACTCTCCTAAGGCAAGCTAGAAGGTAATTAGAGAAGAAAAATGGAACCAAGCCTAAGCCATGCATTTCCACCACCTTTGCATGGGGCCATTCAAGCCACTTAGTCATTTAAAGCTATAAAAAGGGTGATAAGCCACCTAAGCTACTCAAGCCTTTAAGCTAAGCATTGAAGCCACTTAAGTCAATAAGGAATGAGCAATCAAAGTGAGCCATCAAGCCAAGCAAGAGTTCCACATGGAGCCACATGATTGGACATCAAGTCAAGCAACTTTCCTATGTTAAAAGTGTGAATTTTAAGGAATTAATGTAAAGACAAGATGATCATTCATTAAGGGACCCATAAAGAGAGAAAACCCCATATTCCTACCCCTAATCTACCCCTATTCCTAGGGTTCCTTGTTTTAAAGTGAAGGAGGGAGCAACCATCCAAGAGGAGGATGCCTTCCCCCTGCTTAGTTGGCTAAATTAAGTGGTTCCCTAATTAGGAAACCATAGATCTAAGTCAATTCAAGCACATCAAAACCCTGGGTTTAAGCCTAAAATTTCTATCCTTGTTTTATCCCCACATTTAACTCATTTCCTACATTCAACCTTTATTCAATTAGGAGGGTGGAAGGCCATTTTCCCTCCATGGAAAAGGATGCCTCCCCCTTTTCTAATCTAGAAACCAGCCAGCTCATGTTTATTTCTCTCTCTTATGTCGTCTTTATGACACCATTCCTACCTGATTTTCTCCTCCAAACCTTCCTCATTTAATACGCTAACCCTAGAGCCATTTTTCTCATGGATTCACCCTTTGATAAGTTAGGAACCCACTCATCTTTATATACCCCCATGGTTCATACGAATTTTCCAAGTAGAGGTGGGTAAGACAAAACATAGCTCTCTCTTTGGTGTTTTGTTGCTAATAGTCTTTGGGATTTCTTAGATGCTTTTATTCATTTGGTTTTCTAGTTATTTTTTTAGTTAATTTCTCTCCAATCCAGGTTAATAGTTTACTTGTTTTGATTTAGTTTAATTACTGCAAGTTTTCCTTATTTTATGTCTTAGATTACATGCAACTTTCCAGCCTTCAATCCCCCTCCTTTCTTGCTTCAATTCTTTATTTTTTCTTTGTCAATCAACCAAGATTTAAGTTATTATTCTATGGAAATGATAGCTAGCTTAGAACTTAGAAATCCCCTCTTGAATTCTACCTTTATTTCCTTATTCATCACTTTAGTTTAGGGTCATTTTTCCTTAGCTAGTTCACCCTCTTAGCCTCCTTTTTCTCTTAAATTCCTTTCTAGATTTTCTTTGTGCGTCATCATACTTTATTTTATGAGCATTAGATTACATTGTTGGTGTTTTTTAGATATGATTTTATGCTTAGGAATTGGATGCAATTTCCTGCAATAGAACATGTATTATGCATCCAATTTTAGGTGTAATTTGGAGATGATACAATAAAGTTCTTTCAAGTTTCTTATTGTGGAATGATTCTCTTATTAAAGTAATTTAGATTATGGTTGTTTCCTAGCATAAAACTTATGGTTTCAATTTCTTCCTTATGCTTGAATTATTTGATATTCTTAAGTAGTTGAAATCTAAAAAATTTCTCTCCTTAACTTTGTGCTTTGTTTCCATCCATCAAAATACTTAATTTGCCTAAATCCTTATGAAATAATTTAGATTTTTACGGGTTTTTATTAATTTCATAGCTTAGGTTGCATTTTTTTTCCATTAAAAGAAGCAATTCTAGTTACTTTTGCACCCTAGAACCATGTGTGCAATCCATGGATCATGCGCATGGTACTAGGTCATTTTCCTTTTTGGTATTTACTTAGTTGAGCTGCATAATTTTATTTTAGTAATAGTTAATTCATTGTATGCATCTTTGTTTAGGTTAAAAAGTTTTCTTTTTGAATTTTAAAAAGTTTCATTTTTAGGAAGTTTTAGTTTACAAAAGTTTCCATTTTAGTAGTTTCCTTAAGATTAGTTGTTTGGTTTCATTCATTCTAATTATTTTGTAGTTTCCTTTATTTGAATGCATGTTAGTTAGGATAGTTTCTAATTTTATTATTTATTTTAGTTTAACAAATTTTATTACTTTTAGTTTATAATTCCATGCATGTTTTCTTCTTATTTTGTTTTAAGTTCCTAGTTTAATCATAACTCTTTCTGTTTGGTTGATGTTAATTGATCTAAAAATAATCCAATCCATTACAAATTTATGAGATTCCTTGTGAGATCAACGTCACTTGCATGAAAATGCTACAATTGATTCATTCACTTGCTAGTAATTTTAAAGCTATACCACCTTCCCTAGTGTTAGGATAAAATAACAATAGGTTATATAATTCTATGATTAAGTAACTTTGGTTTAGAAAAAATTAAAAAATACTTTGACACTAATTCTGAGATTATCTATCTAATTTCTGTGTTTAGTTATTGTTTCATAAAAATATCAAGTATTTCCTATAGTTTGGACACTAGATATGTGAGTTTAGATTAATTGAGTATATGAAAATCTTATATAACTTGTGTCCTTAAAAAACCAGCTATGCTTTGAGTAAGTATAATAAATTGGGCTAAATGATAGAATTAAGAAAATATAGAAAGTGAGATTCAAATGATAATATTTTTCATTTTTTTAAATTCATTGATAGTTTATTAATATGTGTAAAAAACTAGATTACGTAATTCTAAGAATATTAATTTTATTGTGGTGGATTTTAAAACCTTAGGCTTAGATTTTAGTTGATTTTATTCCTTTTATCATTTTTTCAATTAATTAATTAATTGATTAGGTTAAATTCATTTAAAATAGGTTTTAACTAAAATTCCATTACTTTGAAAATTAAGTCCTCGTGATATCAACCCATACTTGCATGATTTATACTTACTTGTGGATAATTTTAAAGCACATTAAGATTTTGGTGTCTTTAATGGGAAATCAAAATAAAATTTTAGTTGTATTTGTGCGTATTTTCTCTAATTTCTATGATTATTAATACTCGCTTTTATTTTTATTATTGCAAGAACTTGGAGAAGGACTTGAAGTAGAATTTAGGACAGCTTACATTATCTTTGTATATTTTGGTGAATTTTAGTGAGAGTATAAATGTATTTAATTTAAATCACAATTCATTTAAGAAGGGATTTTAATAATATAGGTCAACGGTGAACCATCCAAACTTGGAAGAGGAGGTGGTTTGTACACGGTTTTACCCTTGTACGAGAAGACTTTATCCAGGGCCCCATTATTAGTATCCCAACTCCTTACATTTCCTAGATTAGGATTTGTATATTAAATTAGTTTTGTGTTGTGGATGGTAGTTAATATCATATAGTGTGCATTTTATAATAACTATAGCATTTAATTAGGATTTGTGCCTTAGTTTACTACTTTTTCTTACATTTTTTGGCACATTTATTTCTTTAAGGTGATATATATGATGACCAAACTGCCATGTAAATGATAAATTAATTAGTAAGGGTAATCTCATTTGCAAGATTAAGGGTGGATTTCATCACCCCCTCTTATCAACCTTAATTAATCACCACCTAACACACCCCAGTGTTCCATAATTAATTTACAATCAATTAGAAGAGACTTATAATAGCCTACAAACTCTTAGACTTCTCTTGGAAGGAGGTAGATTACTATCATTCCGGTGGCCCCTATCTAATCAATTGTGTTAATATTTAAATGACTAGCTTTGCCAACACACTTGACAACTTAGATTACCTGCAACTAACCAGGGAGTGTGTGAAGTAGTTAACTATGTTAGGATTTAACTAGTAAGCAGTAGACAAGTTTGAAAGGGAGAAGGAGATAATTAGGCTAGTATTAATTTAAAAAGCCACTTGTCTTACAATTCAAGAAAATAATTTTTTTAGCATATTTGTATTATGGTTAGATTTATTGTGTGTCCTTGAATGTGCATCATTTTTTCATATAGGTTGCATCATTGAGTTCAGTTTCCCCCCATTTAGTTAATGAAAGAAAAAAGTATGCTTTCATTGTATATAATGAATATACAAAGTTGAGTCAACTACACCAACTGTTGGTGCATGCACGATCGTTGATTGTTGTACCCATAATATTTTTAGATTTTGAGATCAAACAAACCACTAGGCAAGGATTACAAAATCAAGTTGATCTAAATAAGCCTATAATAGACATGGCAAACAAAATAGTAGAAGTTAAGCCATTGGAAGACTACTCTTCTATCCATTTTAACTCACCATCTTGTATAGTACTACATGTGACTAGCGTAGACCACTTTGAGTAAAAGTAAGGAGTTATCCAATGTCTACCAACTTTCTATGGGTTAGACAAGGAGGACATGTATCACCATGTTAAGGAATTTTTTGACATCTATGCTCCATTCAAGTATCACAAATTTTCATATGATTCAACTCCTTAGAGGTAGGGTCTATCACATCATGGGAATAATTATCCATGAAATTTCTAAATAAAATTTTCCTTGTCTACGAGACCAGCATCCTGAAGAGGGAAAAAATAAATTTTCAAAAAGAGAGGATAAGCATTTCTGTGAATTCTAGCAATGGTGTCACACGCGTGCGACTTCGCAGAACTCTCTCAGTTACCTCTTCTTTTCTAGTAGCACTCTCTCACTTACAAATGTAGTAAGTGGAGTTGCTTTGGTATTTTAATTTGAAAATAAATAAGAAAATCTAGGATTTGATCTATGACACATCACAGAATGTTGTGGGTGATCTTAATTTTTGGTTAATTAAATTTTATTTAAACTCCAAAATTTTAAGTCAAGTCCTTGTGGGATTGACCCGTAGTTGCATATGATGTACTATAATAGCCCGTATACTTGGGAAAAGCAATAAACAAGTTTTTTCCATGGTTATAGGGGACTTGCAACGGAGTTTTCATAAAATTTAATAAAATTAAAAAAATTAAAAAATTAAAAAAATGAAAATATCCAAAATTTTAGGATTGCATTATTTTAGAATTTTTATGCATTTTTAGGTACATTTTTAATTTTTCATAGTGTATAATCACTCTATTTCTTGAATTTTGGTACTTATTGCTATTTTTATTTTACAAAAAATTAGAAAAAGAGGAATTTAAGGAGGATCTCAATTAGGATAGCCAAAATTTTTATTTTGAGTGCATTTTAATGAGGATGCATATATTTTTTTTATTAATTGCAATTTATTTAAAAAGGATTGTAATAATAAAGGTCAAGAGTGGACCATCGTAACCTAGAAGTGGAGGTGAAATGTAAATGGTCCTATCCTTGTATGAGAATATCTTATTCAAGACCCAATTGTGAGCAATCCTCACCCCTTAAAATTCCTACGTTAGGGTTTTGCATAGTTTAAACAACTTTGCATTGATTGGCAGTGTAATTGCATATAAATAACATACTCGATAACTATTGCATTCTAGGTTTTGCATTAGTTTATTATTTTTAATTGCATTTTAGGGCACATTTATCTCTTCAAGGTGATTTATATGTTAATTGAACTGCCATGGAGTGTGAAAATTAATTAGTAAGGGCACCCTATCCCACAAGATCAAGGGTGGATTTAATCACCACCTCTTGGCTCATTTAAGATAATCACCACAAGCATGGAATCCAACCTTCCAAATGGATTTAAAATCAATTAGAAGAGATCTATAGAGGCCATCACGTGCTTGTAGGACCCTCTTGGAAGGAGGCAAGCCATTGCCATTCTAGAAGCCCCTGTCTAACTAACTGTGATGGTATTTGAATGACTAGCTTTGCTAGCACATTCTGTGACTCAAACTACCTACAGCTAGTTGAGGAGGGTGTAAAGTGGTGTGTTAGGTTAGGATCTAATTAGTAAGTAGTGGGGCAAGTTTGAAAGAGAGGAGTGGCGTTAAATTAGGTCAATTTAAAAGATTCTTCCCCACAAAAATTTAAGAAAATCAAAACATTTTAGCTCATTAGCCTTAGGGCTTGTTTTGATTGTGTCCTTTGTTTCTGCATCATTTTAGACATTAGTTGCATCATTTAGCTTAGTTTTCTTCAAATAAAAAAACATAAAGAAAATAAAAAATAACATGATCAATTGCATTCAATGAATAATCTAAACACTAATCAAAAGGTAATCTATACCCCAACATTAATAGAGATGATATTTTCCCATGGAGAAACAATCCCGCCTTTAATGATGATGAACCACTGCTCATTCTAGATAATGATGATGTTTCCTCATGGATGAGAAATCCTCTCTTTGATGTTGATGATCCTCCACCTATATTTAATGATAATATACATCCATGGAGGAATCATTCTTTACCAAATGGAAATAAAAGAAGGAAATATAATAGGTAATGAGACCAATTTAGAAAACATGAGGATAATTGGCATAACCAAAATCCTCGTAAGAGAACCTTAAGAGACTATTTATAGCCTAATTATACCAACATACCTTCATGTATAATTTTCCCTCAAAAGGCTTGTATGCCGGGATGCACTTCTGCATGCGTCCTGGTTGCCAAGATGCCGAGCGTCAATGACAAGGTGATGACGCGGTGTCGTCGCCGGTGACTCCCTAATTTTTACACCCTTTTGCTTAGAATTTCATGTACATTCATTTTTTTACACTCCTTTTGATGGATTTTTCCAAAAACTAAGGTTTTTGTCTCAATTTTTCTCACGTTCCTAGTTTTTTTCAACAGCTCCGACAAATTTGTTTCCACTGTTGATTAGCCAGCTGGTGAAAATAAATCTGGCCTGGATATGGGAAAAGGATGCTAGAGGGAGAAGAGAATGGAAAGAGGAGGGAAACTTACCTAGATCTATTGTGGGTGTTGGTTGCCGTTGCATCTTTGCTTATGTCTCTGTCTTGTGAAGATTGCAAAGAGCAAGGGAAACTGGAGAAGGAGGAATTTTGCTGGGAGGTGGAAGGGAAGTTTTTTCCCTTTATATGCTACCCACCGACCTTCTCCTCCAGTAACGTCGGCATTGGAGGCAAAGAGGGTAGAAGGGGGGAGTCCTTATCAAAACAACAACCTTCTGATTTGGTCCTTTTATCCTATTTACTAATTTGCCCTTATACTTAAAATGCACATATCTTCCTCATATGATCTCCGTTTTGGGTGTTCTTTATGTCGTTGGAATTGTATCGATGCGTATTTTCTAATTTTTGTGTTTTCAAAACCAATTCCTATGCATAAAAATTTTAATTAAAATTTTTTTTTATCACTAATTTAAGATTAAAAATTTGAGGATATTATAGTCTACTTCCACTCTCTCAATGAATTTACCACCTTAGGCTTACACTAGTCTTTGCAAGCTTTTTGTACACTAGTTGATAATGTGCCAAGCATAAAGGAAGGAATTGATACTTGTGGCAATTTCATTCTTCTTACAAACACTTGAAAGACTATCCAAGAAAAGAGGGCTACACCACTCTCAAATATAAAGAATAAGTTGAAGAAGAATCTTTCTTTCAATACATTCAATTACAAATGCACAAAATAGTGAGAAAATAAAATAGAAAGAATTAGCACAAAGGCTTGAGGATGCTTGCTTGATAGATAGCTTGTGAGTACTTTCTAGATTTTCAAATTATTTTCTCATTTTTGTCTCCAAATGACTCATATATAGTCCCGATAAAAAATTTCCATTATGGACCAATTTTTATCCCATTTGAGAACATCCTTATCCATCCAAGAGATAAAAATTCAAATTCAAAGTAATAGCTAGCACACTTGCCTCCTGCCTAGTTAGATATTTTGCCATTTTAGTCAATTAATTTCCCTTTACTATAAATCTAGGCTTTTACAATTATAGTGTCATGTTCTTCATGCTAGTCAACTTGTTTTCAACGTAGAAATTGAAATCCATTTAGTTCTTCTTTAAGTCAACTCAATTTTGGAATTAGTTGCCTAATTCTCAAGGAAGTTGTTATCCTAAACATTTAGTCAACTTGATTTTCAAAATAATTGAGTAATGTTACATGCAAAAATATTTGTAGTGCTACTAGAATGAAATAGTTAACTTACACTATTTATAAATGGCTATTTTCCATATGTGAGTCAAACCACAATTGAAATATTCAATTCTTCAATTGAACTACACTTCATCTTCAAATAGTGAGCTAAAATATAGATTTTCAAGTCTTGGGAAGAACATACAAGAGTAGTTTACTAAGTGTACGTATATAGTGAACTTGTTTTCACGAAAATCCATCCAGGTATTTTGTTGTGTGCTACTAGATTGGATTTTCATTTTATTTAACTAGATCTATAGCAATGTCTTAGTAGTTGACTAGATTTTAGTTTTAGTCAAATAAAATTGTGAAACTTAGTCATTCTAATTGAAAACTTCACATCTATACAAAGAGACACATCTATACACTTTGAAACAAGTCAGTTTAATCACAACTGATATTTTATTATCATCAAATAGATCTATAGGTAAGTCTTGTTCAATATTAATTTGTTTTGCTAATTTGGTATCAGAACCTCTAGGCAACATCCCACCCATGCCTAGAGGAGGAGATGATGATCAAGTGATTTGTTGTGTGATTTTTAGAGGTACTCAATCCTCATTTGTCATCCATAAAATTTATAGAAGATTCAAATTTATTTACAAAGGAAAACCAATTTTCTTGAATTTTTGTGATAAAAAAGAAGAAATATTTTAAAGGGCCAAAACAGAATCTACATAAGGAAATTTATGATAAAAATTTACAGGGTACTTTCTTATAATTTTGGTGATTGTTTCACAAATTTTTATGATTTTTGAAGTGGTGTATAGAGAAATACAAATTTTTCAAGGAAGAATTTTTATTTGTGGAAATATTTTGTGAACTTTGGTCCCATATCGGCAAAGGGACAAGTGAAAATATCCCTAGCTGAAACTTTGTGAATATACTCTTGAGATGACTTTAGAATTTTTCACTAAGTATCATAATTTTTGAAGACCAACAGCTTGAGATATAACATTTCTTATGCAAAAATAGATTACTTGGTGTTGGATTGAAACTAAGCATTTGAACCAGTTTATCTTAAGTTGATGCAAGAAAGCTATTAATCATGTTGAAGGTGTGCACAATTTCTATCTTGTTGGTTTTACATACATAACATGGCCCATACCAATAAGCAAGGTCATATTTTTCATACTTTCTAAATCATTGCCATGGTCAAAGCTTGTTAAAATATGATAATAATAGTATGACATTTTATATATTTTAAAGACCAGAGAAGCTTTCCCTAATATGATTCCAATGACTAAGGCTTCATATGATGGTGATCTTGAGTATTATAACATGACTAATCATAAGGAGAATCCAATTTGTGACGATCTTAGAGGTCATTAAGATTCATTTGATGTTAACCCTACATTGAGTGGGCATTGCATGGATGGTTCAAGCTATGCAGATGAACCTATGTTTGACAAGCATCTAGCTGATGATGATTCATTAGGCAATGTTTTGTTTGGGGGAAAAAGTTGTGACAATGGTAGAAATATGGGCAATGGTGTTGATCCTAGACCTATGATGAATTCTTTAAACAAAAGGATGCTCATAGTAACATAGTGTATGTGGATGTGATGAAGCTAGCAATCAATTGCAAGCCTTGTCTAGCATCTCATGATGTAGAAGGGTCTATGGTAATGATACAAATTGGTAACTCTGCATTTCCTAAAACTTTGTGGTTGAGTGAAAAAGAGTTATGATGCTTCTATACAGTTGGATTATGGGTCTATTGTTCAAATTGATGCACATGCATTCATCTCTTTTCACAACTCTATTAGTAGTGGTTTATTCGTAAGGTGTACAACAACCCATTTTATTGTGTTTATAGCCTAAGATAAAAATTCAACATCATGTTCATTTAGGGTTTGGGACATTATCATTTTAATAACCCCAATTTTTGTAAATTAATTGAGAAAATCAATAAAGTTTGAGTTTTCAGATATTCTGGGTTGGAATATTAGGTTATTGAAAATTCTCTCTTTTTTCTTTAGAGATTCATCCACGATTTAAAACTTAGAAATTATGAATGTACTAAATAAACTGATCAAAATGACACTAAGTACGTTCAATTCCAAGTTAAAATGAAAAATCCCTAATTTTCTCCATCATTATGAATAAAAGGGTAAAATGGTAATTTTACCCATAACCAAGATCTAAGACTTCAATATTTATAATGTACTCATAAATACAATTCCAACACCACTAAGTACGCTCGATTCTGAGTTCGAGGAATAGAACGGATTTTTCTCCATAAAAGGGTAAAATGGTCTTTTCACACCTCTATGGGCCCACAAGGGGCCTACCAAAGAATCCAACATCCAGAAAACATGTATTGAGTGGTAAAACAACTACCAGGTCATAGTGAAGAAGGAGGTGGTAGTGGAGGATCCAATGTTAATTTAATATTCAAAAGAATTAAAATATAATTATTACAAGTAATTATGAAAAATGCAAAACACCTATAAATGCCCCAAAAATCCTCTAAAAATGTTCATAAAATTTGCTACAAAATTATCTTCCTTGTCTTGCAAAACCAGATCTAGATTCATTCCCAAATTTTCAAAACTCCCAAAAATCTCTCTTCTTTCACTTTCTCTTACCTCTCTCTAAATTGTAACAAGAGACCTAAATTCAATTAGGCACTCTGTTCCAAATCAAATCTCATAAATCTTACCATTCATATTGTCTTAGATACCTTATCAATAAAATCCCAAATGAAATTTCAAGATCCAACTGTTCAATCAATGGGAAATCACAAAACAAGTGGTTATCGGGTGATCTTATCATCAAGTGGATATTTCTTTTAAATTGGGTTACAAAACCTACATTTTTCTCCAATTAGGTAGGTGAAAACTCTTCCCATACTTATTTAGTGTTAGTTTATATAATTTTTATTTTTCTAAAATTAGTTTTAGGTTAAAAATAAAAAAAATCAAGTAAGGATAAGAACCCTTCATTTTTGTATGATGGAGAGCTCAGATGGAAAATCTAAGCTGTCCAATTGATCCAGAAGAACCCAAAACCCCTAGGGTAGAATTTTCATGAAATTTAATCAAGTTTTGAGCCTTTAATTGAAGAGGAATTGATTGGACGGTCCAAAACAGATTGTCCGATCTTCCTAATAAGATCGGGCTCCTGAGACGTTGCATGAAAACATGCCATGTGGGAGCATCTCCCCGTACGACGCTGTCCCAACAGAACAACCACGCAACAGCCCCAGTTTGTGTAGCGCGTTACCATGTACGTCCTAGTGACGGGAGCGCAGCAACCATTTCGCCCGACAGGACCTGCTCCGCCCGATTGATCAAAGCCATCCATTCCGCCGGGCCCAGATCAAATATGAATCCTTGGAACAATTGTGAACTTCAATATTCAATTGTAGAGTCATCTGAACTCCAAATTAAGATTGGAAAGAAGCTATGGAAAGCTTGTAATGTTTATTTTCTTCTGAAATAATAAAATTAATAAAAATCTTAAAGAAACTTTCTATTTTAAGGAATTAAGCTTCTAATTTTCATGATCTTCAAGATCTGAGATGATCAGATCTTAGAGATCTAATGCAATGATGAAATAATGTTGAAATAAAGTAATATTCATGATTTATTTTTGACAGATCTAACATAAATTGAGGAATCTACCCTTTATGGTAGAAATTACCTAAAAATACAAAAGGACCCACTTGATCAATGAGATCAAGCATGATCAAACTCTTGAAATGGATTGAATGAATGGAATTATGAAGGAATCCAGTGAGATCATGGATTAAATGTGACAAAAACAAATGGATATGATCTTTGGATCTTAATGGAGTAAAAGTCCTAAATGTAATTAAACATTTTGATCTAAAGAAAAAAATCTAAGATCTAATGGTTTGATCATAAGTAAAAGTTTCTAATGATCTTAATCTAATTAGCTTAATTGTCTTCTATTTTAGAATTGTATATATGATATATGTTAGGAAGCATGATAGTGCAATTCTTAAATTTTAGCATGCTATGCTCTAAATGTTATTAGTTTATTATTACGTTGGTAGATTTAATTATCTGAGGGCCATGTTAGTTTAAATTTGATATTTTAGCATGATTCCATTAGATTAGTAGTAAAATTTCATGTATTTCATAACTTAGGATTATGCTAGTTTAAGAATAGTTTTTTTCCATTAGGTTAAGTTACATTCATAGGAAGCATGTTAGTATAAATGATTGTTAAACTTATATTGGATTTATGCTGCAAAGTTTATGATTTAATTGTTGTCAAATTTGATTGGTAGATTCAATTTTTAAGTAGTTGTTAAGATATGATGAGTATAAATCACCAAAAATGTAAACTAATGGAATATAGAGATTCATGGACAATTAAGATGAGTGAATGACTTTGACTTAATATAGTAAGGGCTACAGTTAATAAGATAATATAATGATTATCAAATCCTTGGCCCAAACTAGGAGAATAATAAACCCCATGAATGATATTTTAAATGTTCATGGATTTAATTAAAATCAGGTAGAAAGAGTACTTAGGGTTAAAATGCTCATAGGAATCTTATGAAAGGTTGAGCTAAGGTCATTCTAGTGAATGTTGAACATGATGGTTAAGGGGGTTTTCTAGTAG
The DNA here is from genome assembly GCA_035236585.1 of Warburgia ugandensis. Taxonomy (NCBI): domain Eukaryota; kingdom Viridiplantae; phylum Streptophyta; class Magnoliopsida; order Canellales; family Canellaceae; genus Warburgia; species Warburgia ugandensis. Next base: position 39,169,658 of record CP141136.1, read on the forward strand.
AACATCGCTCTTCATGTACCTTCTGTTGACGTTTGTGAGGTCTAAACGCCTCCTTACATGAGGATTGAAGTAACCACTTTGTGTTTATCCATTCAGATAGTAAGCCTTAGTCAATTTGAAATAAGAGGAGCTGTTTAGACTTAAGATGGAATAAGCTATCTTCAACCAGTAAAACATTAACTGGTTGAATAATAATAAGAAGAGCATAAAAGGTTAGTAAATTATCTAATCCTAATAAAAATTGTAAGTAAGATAAGGATGATCAAACAAGATCCATAGGATGTTGAATGATTAAGAACAATAAGAATCCTAATGTTGTATTTTATTATGTATCCATGTATGTATGTTGTAGACAAATCTAGATAGAGAATCCAAACCCTTGATCAAATATGATTCAAGGAAGAGAACTAAGATCCTCCTCCTTAGGGATGATTAAACAACTGAACTTAGATCAAAGAAGAACTAGATGATAGAGGATCTAAGCTCTTGATCTTTATCAATAAGTATAAATTGTTGATCAAAGGATCTATGAAAGATCAAGATCAAAGAAAGGAATACACAAAGACTTAGTATAGAAAATACTTAGATCTGAAAGATTAGAAGATCATTCTAATCATCAAATTTATTGATCAATAGGATAAACACTAACTGAGAAAGATAGATCATGATAGCACAAAAGATCTAGATCCTTTATATCAAAGGATAAGATTAAACAAAGAATATAGATAGGATCAAAATGATAGGATTATTTAGATTGTATAAATATTGACAATATATATGGATTTACAAATTACATACGTCAGTCAGGATCATGGAAGATTTGAAGAGATGGATCACTACTTGAAGGTAGGAGGATTTTATGAATGCATCTACATGGGATGTATATGTTGAATACATGATCTTATGTTTAAAAATGTTGACAAGTGTAATGTTAATACTCGTATTAAATGCCCTGAAATCCTTATGATCCAACTAAACATATATGAAATGATTAAGTTAGAATTGAGGAATAAACTCTAAGTGAGTATGGAACTAGAAGATATTCTAGCCCTAAGTAAATAGACAGATTATTTGATGCATATGAAACCTATTCTTCATACAAGCATGGAGCCTTGTGGTTTTGTTTTAAACAGGCATAAGCCTAGGGATGCTATGCTAGGGGAGTTATGAGGGTTTGGCTACCCTCTTCCTAAAATTTGATGATATGATGATACCTTGCCCTATGAGAGGCTAAAAGTTGGGTGGGGCAATTATGTAAAGGCCACCACTGTGAAAGTCTTGTCGCCCCATATGGGCAGTGATACAATATTTTCCACCGTGGTATCAGTAGTGAACATGGCAGTTATCTCAGCGCTAGTACGGATCTAATTGTAGCATGGTAGTCCTTTGATTATTTTGCACTATGATGCATATGAGATAGGCATAGTGAAATGCCTTATGTTTTGGCATGATGAAATGCCAGGTAATTGTATATTACTAGTATTTCCCAAGAAGGGAAATTCCTAGTATAGGACTAGTTGAAATACTGATTTCTCATAGTGGAAAGAATTGATCAGCTTAGTTGGGAATGTTATTTGACTACTTTCATAAATTTGATGGATTTATCTATATATTGTATGTATGTATAAGAATGTACATGTATGAACAAGTAAAGAAATTGATACATGAGTATGTTTATAAGTAACAGGATTATGAAGTATTAGAATTATACTGTCAAATTATTATGCTTCTTGAATCCCCTACCAAGCATAAATTGCTGAGATATTGTAAATGTTTGAATGTTTACAATATCTTAGATACAGAGAAGGAGAGTTAGGAGCTCAAGACTAAAGAAGACTTGGGAGAATAATCACCAAGGTATATCTGTTGAAACATGTATTTTGTTTTGTCTAAGAGTATGGTGAGCTTTGAGTTTTGGATTATATAATTTGGACAAGTATTGTAATGGAATTGGACTATACTGTGAACTACTGGATGGATTCTGAAATTTAATATAGGAATATTCCTTCAATGGAATTTTATCTTGTACAAAAATTCTACTTATGTTATGAATGAAGTGATGACTTGGATTTTTCAAAACAAGTTCTAAAGAAAAGAATTTTTGTTGCTTTGTTTTGCAAACTTTTTTTACTACTAAGGGCCTTGCCTTTGTAAAATGGATTACAAAATGTGTTACAAAAACCCAGGTTGCCACAATAATGATGAAAGAGAATGTGCTAGTTCTTAAATAGAGCTAACTACTTTTAAAAGTTGTGGTCCATTGTCTAGTTTAACACTCTGATTAATTCAAGTATGATGTTTTACAACATAATGGAAACCCTATAATTTAGGCTAGGTGCCTAGATAATTGGGTAGTCTAGTAAGAGATGAAATACCACATCAAAGTTGGAAGTTGAAATAGTAATCTTGATAATGTATAGCAAATATTTCACAAAAAATTAGGCAATGCCTCAAGATGACTCTATAGGTTGGGCTGATTTACACTAGTTGATGACTATGATGATGGGACTTTGGGTAAGCCTAAGTCAATGACAACAAGGATTTGATCCAAGAAGGGGTGACCTAAGAAATAAGGAGCCATTCGTGGCAATACATGGCATGAACCTACATTGAAAATTCAATAAGGGTAGAGGGTTTCTTTCTAGAGTAAACTTCTAATAGGAGGAACATAGAACTTTGCTCAGACAACATGACCTCTCATTGAGAAGCATGGCTCCATTTTAGAGTAGGATATTGTTTACAAAACAAAGTGGCTAGAACCCTTTTGTAAATGTACCTATTGGGCGACTCTAGAGACTCAAGGACATTGTTGTCTACAAGGAGTGACATCAAGGGAATGGGGATAAAACTCTTACTTATTCCTAAGGGTAGCAATTCAAGACTTTTTTCACTATATCAGCATTCTTAAAAGAGATACAGAGAGACATCTCTGTAAAAGGACAGGGACTAATAAGCTCATATTGCTTTTGATAGATAGCATAGAGGAGAGGCAACCCTATATAGAAGGGATGCCCCCTAAGATTCTACCAAGCAATATCTTTAAGGTTTCATGAAGGTGATCTACTAGGGCTTCTCTGTAGTTGCTCTACTCCAGAGATCAAGATTTATTCTCTATAGTTTTTAAAAGTTAGAGACTTTTTAGGACTCTTTGTACGCTTTTTAATATTTAAAACTTGTAAAGTTCCTTAAGCTCTTTGAGACCCAATACTTGTTATGTCTAGATTATTATACATTTTAGGACTTAAAATTTGAAGACAAACTATTGTACTCTTTAAGATTTAGAACTTGTGCTTCCAAGTCATTATATTCTTTGAAACTTGAAATTTATTGGTTCTTATCTCCTAGGTTTTGTTGCACTTGTTGAACAAGAAAAGCAAGAAAAATATCTTGAAGAACCTACTCTATCCTCAAATATGTACATCACTTAGTATATAATACAATGACTTGATTAGCCAACAAAATTATCCTTTCATCTAGGCATGTCATAACTCTCAGGTTAAACCATGTAAATATATTTTCAAATTTTGTCCATAGATGCTACTTAAATAGCCATCAAATATTCAATGAAAATCTTTTAGCCAAGATTCTAATGACTGAAATATCAAGTCTTATCTCTGTTTAGAGACGTTTTTTGTACAATGATCTCAATATCACAACGATCTTGACTAGCTAGTCACAATCAACAACCCTTGATTAGCTATCGTGTAATCAAATTCTTCTTCTTTGAACCCAATATTCACCATTCCTAGCTTATACTCATCAATAATACTCTCTATGGACCTCTTTTAAACATATCAACTATCAACTAAAATGTTGCACTTGAAATCAAACACATATCATGTCATGTGAAGCCACTTTTTTTTTATATACTTAGGACCCAAGTCTATCTCCTTCAAGCTTTTAAGCTTCTTCAGTTCAGTAAGTTAATCTATCTTGGAGAATTCTTCTTTTGTGTACTACTTACACTATTTTCACAACCTCCTCTGGATGTGGGTTTTTCAAATTTGGATTCTATGGGCCTTGCAATTTTTTATCTTTTAGCAACAATATTATATGTTGACTCGAAATGCCACTAGCCTCTCCTTTTTTTGGGTTTGTAGGTCATGCGTTCTTTGCTTATTGGGGTTTCTGATGAATCAATTATGGTTCATCCTTTATTGATAAACATAGAGTCTCCACCTAGGGGAAAGGATGTAATAACCCTAAAATTTGTAACTATTTTTTTCATTAATGAAAAATCAAGATTTTTTCGCCAGCTATGAAAATTTGATTATTGAAAGCACTTATTGAATGATGACTTATTGAATGATAACTTATTGAATGATGAGACTACAATGAGTGGATAGTGTTAGGAAAGATTTTTAAATGATATCAAGATGTTACAAATGTGACAATTAGAGGCCTGCATCATAGATGTACTAAGTATAGATACTAATAATACACCTCTCTTAATTTGGTTTTGTCTTTTAATATGTAGAGGCCATAACCTAGACATACTACCTTGGCAGCAAAGCAACCAAGTAATTGACAGCTCCTTCATTTGAAGAAATGTTAGTTGCCTTGGACACCTAGGGCTCTAGGTAGCAAATTTATAAGAAATAAATAAGGAAGGAAAGAATGAAAAAACAAGGAATAAGAAAAGAAGAAGGAAGAAGTGACCTACCCATGTGATATGGGAATAGATGTTTTAAGCTGGGAAAAATGTAGAGAACATTGTTAAATCCTTATAAGGGTGGGTAGAACTAGAACTAAAAAGTTTTCAATGAGTTCTATAAAGTTTTGAGGATTGAAATATGGCATTTCATTCTTGTAAATATAATTTCTAGTTTTCTGAGTGATCTTTTGATTGGTTGAAGATCACTATGTTTATGTGCACCTATATAATCATCCTAGCTTGTTTCCATGCCCTGTTATGGACTTCTTCTAGCATGTTTTCCATTCCCTATATTTGCCATTTTCTAGCATGATTTTATGGCTGTCATATTTGGTTTTTAGCATGATTATTAAGCCCTCTTATGATTGATTTCTATTATGTTTGGTTTAGTGCGATCATAAAGCTTTATTATGTATGGTTTTTTCTAGGATTATTAATCCTTCTCATATCTGTTTTATAAACTTGAATATTGTGCTCTTATGGTATGGGTTTTAGTAAGAGATCATGCCCTTAATTATTTGATTTTTTACTCAAAAAGTACCTCGTAAAGGATGCTTTTCGTAAGTCTTAAAAGCTATATAGAACTTTGGTTTTAGGCTTGTATAACACTCACGTATTCAACATTTTATTTTAGTTTTCAATGGATATTTGGAATTTCAAATTATGCATGTGAAAAACACTTTCTTTGAGTTTTAAAAAGAGTGCACACAGAAACAGTTTTAGCACATTGTAAGTCCTAAGTAATTAAGGTGTTTTTTGTTGGGTTTCAAGTGAAGCACAATATGTAGAGTTTTAACATATTGATATGTTTCTCTTAAGTTCAATTTTTTAACTCGAAAAGAAGTCTAGCAACTAATATTTTTGAGTTTTCATATATGCATATAAATTGATGATTTTTAACATACAGATGTTTCAACCAATTTGACACCCTATAGAGGACATTTTTTGGTTGTAAATCATGCCTAGTAATATAGGAGTTTTAAAAACCCAAAGTTGATGCTTGACTAGTTAGGTTTTAGCATGTTGCCATGCCTTGTAGATCACAGTTTGTAAACCCAAAATAAGTAGGTTTTTAGTATGTTGTTATGCCTGGAGAGTGATGAGTTTTAGACTCTAAATTGATGCTTAGTATGTTCTACTTTTGGCATGAAATTGTGCTTGGAAATTGATGACATTTTTTGTTTAGTTATCAAAGTATTGCATCAATGATTGATTTTAGCTTGAGAGAAAGCTATTATGCAATGTTTGGACATTTATTTTTAGCTTAATAGAAAGCTACTGTGTGATATATGCTTTGATTTGCTTGTTGGGTTTTACTTGAGACTTAGAAAAGTGTATAGGGTATAAAGGTACCTAATATTTCACGTTTTAGACAAGCAAATTGATGATGAAGCCTGTTGGAAGCTATGCTAGGTAGTTGTACGGGCTAGCCCCTGGCCCTTAAACACAAGAGGTGTTAAGTACCCAACACCCAAAGAATGGCATTCCAATTGTGGGGATCATGGAAACTCTTTGATGTTAGCCATAACCCCTGTGATAGATCCATTGGTGAGTTCCTCTTGGGTACCAAGGCCACACGATTCGGCAAGGACATTAGTGAGCATAGTGTGATCCCATGCAATTTGTGTTGGAATTTTTGTTAGCATGAAAAAGTGCCTAAATTGTGATTTAATTGTTTTATTATTTTGATGATATTTTATGCATCATGATTTCCATTTGAATTGTTGTAACGCCACAAATTTTTGTACCAAATTATAAGATTTGATGAAATTAGAAGTTAATCCAATGGTCCAATATATACAGTCTTAAGATTTTGGAAATATGATTTCGAAACTTATTCCAATGGAGAGAGCACAAAAATATGAATCCAACGAGCATAAGATCATCAAATCCAACAACTAGAGAGAAAGTTAGGACCAAAACAATATTATAAATTGAAAATGGCAATCCTTTTCATTGAAAATAGGATTTTTGATAATCATGGGATGTGGACCCCATTTGGATCTTAAATTAATTTAAAAATGAGATGAGAAATGATGTTAGAAATCCTAGCAAGGAATACAAGTATGGTTAGGATAGTTTCCAATAGAAAATGTCTAGATACTATGAATCTATGAGGGAGAGATATCTAAAGATAAGGATGATTCCTATTTTGTTGGAGGGTGGTGTAGCTTTAATATTTCTCTCAAGTGTACAAATCAAAGTAGTATTGCACATGAGAGAGGTCAATCCCATGATGAATCTCAAGGAATTTTCAATTGATTGGGTCTTATTTAAATTGCTCATCTTAGCAAAAGAGAAGTGGGTTTTGAATTAAACTAGGACAGTAAGCAACATGGAATGGGAAACATGCATTAAATTAGAAACTACAACTAAATGAAACTTTCTAAATATAAAGATATTCAATCAAATTTTAAAATTTTCTAACCAACATGCATTCAACAGAAGAAACTAATTCAAAATTAGAATGAATGAAACTAGGAAACTTTACTTAGAAACTTGCTAAAAATGACACTTTCCTAAACCTAAAACTTTCTAAACTAAATTAGAAACTTTATAAACTAACCTATGTTGCAAAAACTAAACAAGTAACACCAAACTATCATGAAACAAGAGAACAACAATTCAATGAAAGGAAAGTCACCCAATTACAATGTACATGACTCGGGGAGTTATGCACATGGCTCATGAGTGAGAGACAGCTAGAAATTATGAATTAAAAGCTAACTAACATCAAACTAATCAAAGTACTCATTAAACTAACTAAAAATCTAAGTGGGTTCATAAGATTTCAAGAAAACAAGGTGTAGGAATTGCTAGACATTGCACATGAAACAGAAGATGAAAAATTCCAGCACATGGTCTATGTAAAATTCAAATAAAGTAAGGCATTTAAAGTTAATAAGCAAGAACCTTTTATGGAATATAACACTCAAAATTAGAAGTACTTCACTACTGGAATCCAATAGTAACAATGCTCTTGAAACAAATTCGTTCATTGACTTGAATTTACATCCAACAATGTTGCACATATATATAGATAACAAGGTTGTAAATTATGCACTTCTCTAATGCCTAGAACTTGATTCAAAGAAAGAATTGAACACACTCCAATGATCACAATCTAAACTCAGATATCATGCATGTGAATTCAAGAGAGAAAATCAAAGGAAAAGATGGAGAAAAGACGCAATGAACAAGAACTAGTCTAGGGAAAACTAAGGTGATTGAAGGAACAAGAGCACTATGAGAGGGAAACAAAAGAGATTCAAACTGCTGTTTCTCTTTTCTATCACTACCAGGGAAAATTAACTTAGATCTTGAGAGATATTAAGCAACAAAAACAAAGAGGAGTGAAAGCAAGATTCAAGGAAGGATAAGTTAGTTCTATGTGCTGAAAGTAAATCAAGAAGACAAAGAAACAAAGCAACAGAGCAAGGAATTAAGCGAAGCAACTAACTTGGAATTGAAGTGCAAGAAATAAGAAAATGAAGCTTGAAAAATTTCATGGCAAACCCTCAAAGAACACCAATAATAAAAGAGTCCTAGATCTCCCTTGAATGAAACTTCGCTTTTCAAGGGGTTGGAAACTAAGCCCCTTACTTGGAAAAAAAAAAAAAACATTGAAACCCATGTATTATTAATAGATGGCTTGGTTTCCAATTGAATGAGGCCTAATCTAAGAAATAAAAGTATATCTAGATCTAAGATTTCAATTAGGAAAGTTAGCTGGAGAGATGAGGTAACAAGTGATGTCAAGATGGCAAGTTGCCATTTTTCAAAGTTAGGCGTCACCTTCTTAGGAAGGTGGCATAAGGATAAGAAGTAAAAAATAGGAAAAATAGGAAAGATCAAGGGTTTTGGAGTGCTTTGATTTGAAGTAGATCTAAGTGTTTTCTAATTAAGAAACCACTTAAAATTACAACTAAGCAAGGTGGAGGCACCATTTTTTTAGGAAGGTGCCTCCCTCCTTAAGCCAAAAACGTGGAACCCTAGGTTAGGTTGGGGAAATGAATTTAAAAAGTGGGAATTCTCTCTTGATTGGTCCACCTATTTATGTTCATCTTACCTTTTACAAATATCTCTCAAAACCTTCCAATTATCCCTTGAAAATCACACTTCTTAACATAGGATAATTACTTGAAATAAATGTCCAATAGTATCACTCCATGTGGCATGGCTCATTCCTTAGTGGCTGACTTTGATGGCTCATTCCTTAGTGGCTCGAATGGCTAAGTCCTTTGGCTTTAAAACTTGAATGGCTTGGCTTCTTTAGGTTTCCTAGTTAAACTAAGAAACCTCATGCATGACTCTACTTCTCATGCAATATAGTGTAATTGCATGGCTTTTTGGCAGAGATCATTTTAATCACCTTTGATAGCTTCCTTGCTTTTCCTAGGATAATTTTTAGGACTATTGCAACACAACAAAACATGAGTTTTGTGAACCTTTGGGGGTTTCACCCTTGAACTCTAAGTAGGGGCACCTTACCCCCTGCACCCTTGGCAAGCTAAGTGCATAGCTCAACCCATGGAAAACTCTACAAAGTACAATATAGGCAGTTGGATCATCTTCTCACTTCATACAAAAGAGTAAAAACGCTAATGAAATCCTAAAATATTATGATGATTCACATACTTACTTTGGATTAGCTTTTGAGCCTGTAAAATATCAAACTTTTGAATTATTAGATCAAATTGCTTATGATATAAATTTTCCAAAAAACCCTAGCATAATGCCTATAATTTATAACACATAGACTACTAAGTGGTTGATTTTTATGAAAAATTGAATGCTTATCACACCCCCAACCGGCATTGTGCTAGTCCCAAGCAAAACAAGTGAAAATTTATGAAAACAAAATTGGTTGCCATTTTCATAGCTACTTTCAATTGCATTTAGCATATGTAGTAAGACCTTAAACCCTTAGGTTACTCCTAGAGGATGAGTTAGGCCTCACGAGGCTTTGTAGTGACTATACGCACAAAATTTCATAAGGCTAAGTCCTTTGTTTTATCTTAAAGAATTCTCTTCCATTAGCACTCTATTGTTTTTAACAACTTAATAAAGATGAATGAGAAATTCTACAAGTTATACACATACCCAAGCCATTTTATTCTATTTTCACCTTAGAGTGCATGTGTGTGTACAAGCTACATAGTTTGGACTTCTAAACATATATGGTTATACTTTGAAAGATGTCTTTACCCTAAATTTTCTCTTGTATACACTTATAAATGAAGCTCTCAAAGAAAGGGGTCAAACAAAATTCACTCACTATGTGAACAGATCTAACAAGATTGATGGTTCACATTATTTCTTTTAAGCACAGATGAGACAAAGAATATGATCCCTTAGAATGGATAACATTACCAAGACTAGTAGCAATATTTCACCTTACTTCCTTCCTATTTATATACTCACCAAGGCTATCATCCACCTTAAGATCAACAGATCTTTAGATAAGATGAAACTTAGCCATAGGACAAGTTATAAAAGGAAAAGGCAAAGGGATTCAAAGATTCAAATTTGAGTAGAGTTTTTTTATGAATATTTGTTAAGCAACTTCACTTTTGATTACATTGAAGTGAATATCTTTTCTATTTATCCTTTCTCTTTGGTAAACTTTTCTTTATTTTTCTTTTTCTAATACTTTTTTTCACTTTTCCTTACATATCTAAGAAGGAACACTTTTCTTTATAATTTTGATATTTTTCACTTCTTTGATTTTTGCCCTTTTTTGAACTTTTTCTACCAACACTACTCATTTTTTGAAATATAGGTAATTGAATAACTAAATATTCAATAAAAAAATTTTAAAACCCTTTTTAGTTCTTGGCAATTGACCAAATCAATGAACACTATGACCTTTCAAAATTGATGACCATTGAAGAAAATATGGAATTATTTATAACCTTAACAAAATCATTATCTCTAATACTTACATGGGTATATAAGTCTCCATAGATTTCCTCAAGGTCTCCAAGTCATAACCACCTATTAGTCTAAACTTATACATTGAGTGTAAGTGTATTTCAAGATTAAACTTTTATTAAATACTTTAGGACATGAACAAAATGTAGAATTAATCATATGCATTTCTATTAAGAAGTGAAAGTAGTGGAAATATAAAACTCCAGAAAATCCAATTCTCATCACAGTAAAGGAACTTTGCTTTAAAAACTTTTGGAAACTAAAAAAAATAATTCAAATTTTGTTTCTTTTTAGGAACTAAAAGGAAAACTCAGAAATCTCATGCATATCTACACCCCCAACCTAAACTAAATATTGTCCCCAATATTTGAAAACATAGGAATCTAGATGATGAACAAGTAATGTAGAATAATGAGACTTTTTAAAAATCCTAGGTTGCCTCCTTGTGAGTGCTAAGTTTAACGTCTTTAGCCAGACTATAGTAACTAATCTAATTTACCTAATCCTAACCCTAGCAATGAAGGAATTTCTCTCTCCATGTCTAAACATCACTGTAGTCAATATACATCCTTTACTTAGAAATATGTAGTAGTGATAACAATATAGCTTGAAAGACAACCATGAATTGAAATTTCTTAGAACCAATTTGAGATTAATGGCCCCTTTTTTATGAAATTTAGGGATGATTGCGACCATTGCAATCAGTAAATAGTTTTCCTCCTTCCTTACATTTTCCTAAAATTGGGAATTAAGTTGACTCTATATTTCCCTAAAAGGTTGTTCCTTTTTTGTGGGGCTAGAGTAATGGTTGGGCTTAAATATTTATTAACTTATAATGTGTATCCTATAGTTGGTTAATATTGATCTAGAACATCAATTGACTCTCCTTCTTTCTATTTTGCAAGCACAAGTAAGATTTCAGTTGGCCTTACTTTACTATCTGGTGTTTGATCAAATAAAGTCTGTAGGTCCTAATTGGGTACATCTTCTACATTGTAAGAGTCAAATTGATTTTTAGGATATGTAGAGGTTTTACTCAGTCTTGCCATAGTAACCATAAAATAAATAGTAAGACTTGAGTGGATACGAATTAGAGGGTTCCAAGGATGGGTGAAAATCGTGTAGCACAGAAGGAACATATGGTATTTCCATCATTGTAATACCTTCAATGGTTTTCTCACTTTCCTCCCTAATATGCTTCTTATCCTCAGCCCATTGTGTCATGTCATCATGAATTTGATCCTGGTGAAGTACCATCTATTCAATCAATGGTTAAATGAAGGCCTCTCCTAATGATTACTTAAACTCTTATATCTCAAATTGATATGGCATTGGGGTATTAGGAAATGTTTGTTCAAGATGGAACCATGATGGTTGTGCCTAATATTTTTGAAAATCATGGTAGGGTTGAGTAGTGTGGGTCCATGATGTTTCTTCTTGATAATTCTAAGACCATGTTTGTTCATGATGCCTAGCCAATCTGTTGACTCCTTTGTTTTGTCTAAGTTAATAGTGATTGATAAGATGTATAAATTCCATGGGTGCATCCATTGACTCTTGATAGTATCCATTATAGATGGAGCTTGATGACCATATAGTAGTGGGATATTATGGTTCAAAAGAGGCATAGTCATTGTACTAAGGTTGTTGATATGACCTAGTATAACAATTCTTACACTGAGGTTGTTGATATGACTCAATATAAGAGTTATCATATTGGGGTTGTTTGTGATGACCCGGGTTTTTGTAACACATTTTGTAATACACTTTTCAAAGGCAAGGCCCTTAGTAGTAAATTTTTTTTGCAAAACAAAGGAGTAGAAATTCTTTTCTTTAGAACTTGTATTGAAAAACCCAAGTCATCATTTTATACATAGCATAAGTAGAATTTTTGTCCAAGATAAAATTTTATTGAAGGAATATACTTTTATTAAATTCTAGAATCCATCTAGTGGTTCACAGTACAGCCAGGTATCAGTACAATACTTGTCCAAATTTCATAATCCAAATTTCAAACCTCACCATACATTAAAAAGACTACTATGCACATAGTTAAAATTCGTACCAACGTGCCCGGATAACTGCTCAATAATCCACCCATACCATCCTTGGTGGAAATCACAATATTCATGTTTGCATGGGGAGGACCATGGCTGTCATAGTGGTGGCCTTCCCATAATTGCCCCACCCGACTTTTAGCCTCATTTAGGCTTGGAATCCATATAATAACAAGTTTTGGAAAACGGGTGGCCAAATCCTACTAACTCTCCTAGCATAGCATCCCCAAGCCTATGCTTGTTTAAAACAAAATCACAAGCCTACATGCTTGTATGTAAAGTAATTCTCATACGTATCAAACAATCCATCTGTTTACTTAGGGCTGGAATACTTTCTAGTTCAAATAATAATACACTTTAAATCATAAGAGAATTGTACATCTATATCATTCTAATGGCATTCATACTCTAATATACTAACATGGATCCTAAGTTATAAAATACATGAAAATTTACTACTAATCTAATGGAATCATGCTTAAACTTCAAATTTAAACTAACATGGCTCTAAGATGATTAAATCCATCAAACTATAACAATCTAATAACACATAGAACATAGTATGTTAAAATTTAAGAACTACCATGCTTTATAACATAAATCTCATTTACAACACTATTATCAAATAAAATACAATGAGACTAATTAGATTAAGATTATTATAAACCTTTACTTATGATCCAACCATTAGATCTTAGATCTTTTCCTTTTAAATCAAGGTTTTAATTAATTTTATGGCTTTTACTCTATTAAGGTCCAAGATCATATTCCTTTGTTTTTGGTCATATTCAATCCATGATTTCAATGGATTCCATCATAATATAATTCATTTAATCCATCCCAAGGATCTGATCATACTTGATCTTATTGATGAAGTGGGTCCCTTTGTATTTTTAGGGCTTTTCTACCATAAAGGGTAGAGTCCTCAATTTATCTTAGATCTATCCAATTAATTCATGGATAGCACTTTATTTTAACATTATATCATTAGTAAATCAGATCCCCAAGATCTGATCATCTCAGATCTTGAAGATCACAAAAATTAGAAGATTAATTCTTAAATACCGAAAGTTTCATGAAGAATTTTCTAAATGTTATGATTTCAAAAGAAAATAGAAGTTATAAGCTTTTCATAGCTTCTTCCGATCTCAATTTGGAGTTCATATGACTCCATAATTCAACTGTGAAGTTCAAAGTCATTCCTAGGGTCCAGATTTGATCTGGGCCTACCAGAATGGATGGTTTGGATTGATTGGGTGGAGTGAGCCAATCAAGCATAGAGGTCATCCATGCCTATCATCGGGATGCACGTGTAATGCGCTCCCCTGGTGACCGGCACTGTCGCTTGGTTGTCCCATCGGGATGACGTCCACGTGGCACACACAGGTAGAAATGCTCTCCCAAGGCGCGTTTCTATGTCGCATTTCACTGTGCATGTCGAGTTCCGACTTGATTTGGGAGATTGGACAGTCCAAACGGACTGTCCAATCAATCCCTTTACAATTAAGGGCTCAAAACTTAATGAAAATTTTTGAAATTTCTACCCTAGGGTTTTGGGACCCTTCTGGATCAATTGGATGACTCAGATTTTCCATTTGAGCCCTTCATCATCCAGAATTGAAGGGTTCTAGTCCTTATTTTATTTTTATAAATTTTAACCTAAAATTAATTATAGAAAAATAAAAATTACAGAAAACAACAAGAATTAAGTATAAGAAGTGGTTCCACCTACTTGATCGGAGAAAAAACTTAAATTTAAAGCCCAATTTGAAATAAATACCCATTGATGATGATATAGCCCGATAGTCCCTTGTTTTGTGATTTCCTATTGATTGTACCATTGGATCTTGAAATTGATTTGGGGGTTTTACAGATAAAGGCGTCTAGGATTGTATGGATGGAGAGATTTGTGAGATTCAACCTGGAACAGAGTGCCTAATTAAATTTAGGTCTCTTGTTCGAATTAGAGAGAGGAGAGAGAAAGTGCAAGAAGGGAGATTTTTGGGAGTTTTGGAATCTTGGGAAGGAATCTAGATCTAGTTTTTCAAAGTTAGCAAGATGATTTTATGCGAATTTTAAGGAAAATTTTTAGAGGGGTATTTATAGGTGTTCTTGAATTTTTCATAAGTACTTGTAATTATCATGTTTCAATTCTTTTAATTATTTAATTAACATTGGATCCTCCACTACCACCTCCTTCTCCACCAAAAAATGGTAGTGGTTTGACCACTCATTATATGTTTTGTGGCCATTGGATTCGTTTGTGGGCCCCTTGTGGGTCCCTTTTATGCCCCACGGGAGTGTGAAAGGACCATTTTGCCCTTTTATGAAGAAAAATTCATTTTATTCTCTCGAGCTTGGAATTGAGTGTACTTAGTGGCGTTGACTTCATATTTCTGAGTACTTTCTAAAATTGATGTTGTAGATCTTGATTATAGGTAAAATTACCATTTTACCCTTTTATTCATAAAAGTAAAGAAAATTAGGGATTTTTTTATTTTAACTCGAAATTGAACATACTTAGTATCATTTTGATAATTTTTTTGAGTACATTCATAATTTCTAAGTTTTAAATCATGTTTTAATTTCTATAAAAGAAAATTTCTAATAACTTAATATTCAAGCCTAGAATTTATGAAAATTCAAACTAAATTGATTTTCTTAATCAATTTACAAAAATTGGGGTTGTTACATTGTTGATATCACTCAATATTTTGCTTAGAAGTAAGAAACCTATTCAAGTGATTTTCTAGTTTCTCCATCACAGCATCTAATCTATAATATATATTATACTGATCAAGAGTATGCCTTGCCTCTATTTCATAACTATTCTGATAAGGTATTTACTTGGGAGTAAAATAGGATGAGAGTTGTTTCCTATCCCTTCTTGGTAGGCCATGGTACACAAAACAAATCATTAAAAACAACGAATGAGTACTTTTTTTTTAATGTGAATTTATAAAAACCCCAACCAAATGATGCAACCTAATTAAATGTGACTCCTAACTCTAAATGATGCAAAACCAATCCCTAATGGTTCACTAATGAACTATTTTGGTATTCTTTATTACTGTGTAGGTGGTAGCATTTTGAACTAATCTAGATAACAAGTTCTTTTGTCTTGGCTTAACCATTGGTTACCAGTTAAGTTCTACTCTAAAGTGGCTAAGACAATTATCATAGAAAGGGGTGCTTGGACCTCAATAACGGTCAACAAAAGGGGTGGCAAAATCACTTGGATTTTCATACCAACAATAATCACGAAGCTCAGAAGCTGCTGGAGTGACAATAGATCTCCTCCTTCTAAAAGGTTCCTACAAGCTTGAAGACCTAAGTCTCTTGCTACTTGATTTTAAATTAAGCTTTAAGTGTTGGGATCATGAACATAAGAGGAAATTGATTGATTAGCTATGTGGGCCAAGGATTTGATGATGAAATTGAGTCCTTATCTTACGAGGGTTCCTATGGGACCCTTATTATCAGTGCATTCCATTCACCGTAAAGTAGTAAACATGCAATGCAAGTACAAGAAAAGGAACCTAATGCTTACCTATATGCTATCTAAAAAATTCACCTTTGTTAAATAGGTGCAATCTAATTCAATAACCATAATAAGATACAACAGTAATAATGAATGACCCTATTCTATATGAATTACACCACCAATCAATATGCAAACTACTCTAAATGTAACTACACTAATAAAATACAAGAGAGTGAGAGAAGCTTATAGTGGGAATTTTGAAGAAGATCAAGTATGGCCCTCCATTTCCCACACTTTCCCTATATTAATACAGCCCATAGAAAATTGAATAAAGAAATTGCAAGTTACAATAGGACCTCACTACAAGTTCACTCGAACCTAATCTAAGAAAGCAAAGAAATCCTAATTAAGTTGATGAAGCTTTGGCCCATAGGATCATAGCAGCTCCTTTTGCCAAATTCCCTCACAAAACAAGAAAGATGGTCAATTTTTGAAGAATTAGCAAAATATGCAATAATAACACAAATATCCTAATCTAATGATGCAATATAAAACTATGACTAAAGATAAACAATCTAAATAACAATCCAACCACAAATCCATTGTGATTCACGGGTAATGGTGCCAAAAACTTGTTCTACCTTTAATATTACTCACAAGCACATTAATCAAAGTAGTATTGCATGTGAGAGAGGTTGATCCCACGTGGAATGTCATGGAATTTTCAATTGAATGGATCTTATTTAAATTGGTTATCTTAGACAAAGAGAAATGGGTTTTGAAGTAAACTAGGAAAGTAAGCAACATGGAATGGGAAACATGCATTAAATTAGAAACTACAACTAAATGAAACTTTCTAAAAATTCAAATTTTAAAATTTTCTAACCAACATAAATTCAACAAAAGAAACTAATTCAAAATTTGTAATATCCTTAATTTTAAAGATAAAAATAGAAAATTATTAAATAAATTAAAATAAAAATTTTTTTGGATGAAATTATTTCCTGAAAACATAATAATTAGAAAGTGCTCGTCGATACGAATCCAACGCCACCAAGAACGCGAAAAACGGAGCTCAAACGAGGGAGTTATGAGCCGTCAAAGTTGTAAGGGCAAAATGGTCTTTTGACAGAAACGTGTTACACAGGGGTCCAAATTGATAACGGCACCCCTGTCTACACACGTCTCTACCAGTCCGGCGAAATCGCCGGAGAGACGTGGGAAGAGCCGTGTGGGGAAGAGTTTCTCTTCCCCAAGACTCTAAAACCCTATATCTATGCTCCTCTAGGAGCCAAAACGCTCCACTTTGAGCGTTTTCCATGAAAGCTACGCAAAACCCTAGCCCTGTAAAAACTTGAATTTTCCGGCGAGTGGAGCCCCGGCAACACGAGCAACTCCGGCCAGGTACAAGGTAAGCCTCAAAACCTATGTTTTTCTGTATTTATTAATTAGGAAATTAATTAGAAAAACATGAAAAAAAAAATTAGGAAAAAAAAAAATCGGATTTTTTTAGGAACCTGTGTGCACGCTACTGTTGGAGTGTGATTTCACGGATCAAACCTTGTCCGTTTGAAAATCGCACCGTCCAACTAGTGCACAAGAGACCCAAGAGTATACCCTTTAAATTTGGGAGTGATCCAACGGTGGAATTGCCCAGAAAACTCAAAAACCAGTACCTAGGGAGGTTTTTAGGAACTTGGGAAAAATCATTTAAAAACCATGATTTTTGAGAAAATTAGTGCAAAAGGAGGTCATAAATGGATTCTAGAGAGAATTCTGAAGAAAATGGCACAAAAATCACGCAAAACGGAGCTCTGTAGCTCCGCCGGAGGCGACCGGAATCCGGTCGTCTTCTCCGGTGTCGTCAACGGCGTCGGCGCCCTGGCGCTGACGCCATGACGCACAGCGGGACGCACAGGGGACGACGTCGGCGTCGCACGCGTGCGCGGCGACGCGCGCGCGCGGACGCCCTGCAGTTGGCGGGTGCTGTGGGGCCGGGACGCTGCGCGTCCTGGCGACCGTGACGCACGCGCGCGTGCGTCACGGTGCCGAAGAAGCACGGCGCGCGTCCCGTGCGGCGTCTGCGACGCCATGCGTCTTCGTGCGCCCGTATACGTCGGTATAAACCGGCGGAAAAGGGTGCCGCCGGTTTAAACCACCTTATGGTGGTCCGGCAGGCCCCATTTTAGCGTAGTTTTCACAAAAACTTGATTTTTGGGAGCTAGAGAGGTCCAAATCACGATCCGGAAGAGGCGTTGTGACCGTATTGACCACGCGGACCTAGTTTTAACTTAAAAACTTAGAAATGACCACTTTTTATTTAGAAAAATTTTAAAATAGTGATGTGACATGTACAGGTGCACTTGAATATACCAATTAAAGGGAGTTATTAGCAAGCTAGTGATCTCACACTGAGGTAGGTGACGACAACTAATGTTTTGCCTTGATTTTAAACCATGTTTTAAACATAGCATCATGTGTGATTGTGTTTTAAAGTGCGATTTTTATTTACCATGGATTTCATGCGACATTTCGTACAGGATGGTTATTCCAAATTGAATTCTTTTACTGAATAAACTTATTTAAACTGCTTTCTCAAGCATGATGTTAATTAGTTATGCTTAATTAGAGATTTATTTCTTATTATATATATAGAAAATGCATGGATTTACATGGAAATGAGTATAGAGGCTTAGTGGCTGGTCCTTTTATAGGCTAACCCCAGGATGAGGGGCATGTCTTGGGGATTTCAAGTTATAAGTGCTCTTGAGTTTAGCATATACATATGATTTTCGTGTTTTATATTTGATGACGGGTGCTCTCGCCCGGTGGGCGTCATGCTAGGAGGGATAGGGCCGGCCACCCACCTTCCGAGATTATGATGTGATGAGTTTGTGATATGATAGACACCTGCCCATAGATGGCATTCGGTAGGGGTTTGGTAACATGGATAGTCCACACTACCGGTCTGAGCCTTTCCATGGGGACAGACGTTAAGTCTCCCGTTATGGTGTCGACGGAGAGCGGCGGTGGTTGATACCCATGGAGGGTTGCCACTGCAGCATGATGGCCCATATTCTTGTTATGTGTGCATGTATGATGAGCATGGTTATAGATGGTATGCCTGGGTGTGACGACACTCAGAGGTTGACTATGTGTACTCCTGATCAGGGATGTTAGTGCGATGTGGTGGGACCCATTACCTTAGGGTGCCCTTATTCTTGTTGTATGCTCCATTTTATTGATTCATGTCATGTTTTAACTCCGTGAATTTCATGTTTTAGCATATGGAATAAATTGGCATTTATTGAACATGGCATTATGATATCACTATCTTCATAAATGTTAGATTTTTCATCAGTATTGTTCATTAATTCTAGCATTTATTACATTAATTGTCTATGTACCTACACAAGCGATAGCTTGCTGAGGCATTGCTTTGTTTTGCAATGCCTTAGATCTCGAGCGCGACACCAGGAAAGGAAAAGCGGTTGATAAACCTTGAGAGCTGCTGAAGACTAGTTTCCCTATAGTTTTAGACAGTAATGTGAGTCATTAGAGTGGATTATCATTTGAATTTCATTATGGACTGCATACTTTATATTTGGATGTGATTTAGATCTTTGGACATATATTGGACATTTATATGGGATGTTATGATGGATAGACCCTGGGCCATATTATTACTGTCTTTTGGACGTTTATTTGATTTAAAATAAAGGCGCCTATTTATTTGACGTTGATTTATACGCGGATCATTTATTTGTGTTTAAATTACATGTACGCCATTTTGAGAAAGGAAAAATTAACACCCGGAGTTTTAAGATAGGTTTAGTAAAATGTTAAATAAATCTTTTCTCATGGGATCCCAAATGCTCTTATTTAAATTGTCAAAAAAAAAAAAAAATTGTCTTAAAAATCCAGGGTGTTACAAAATTAGAATGAATGAAACTAGGCAACTTTACTTAGAAACTTGCTAAAAATGACACTATACTAAACTAACACTTTCCTAAACCTAAAACTTTATAAACTAAATTAAAAACTTTCTAAACTAACCTAGGATGAAAAAATTAAACAAGTAAAACTAAACTATCATGAAACAAGAGAACAACAATTCGATGAAAAGAAAGTCACCCAATTAACATGTTCATGACTCATGGAGTTGTGCACATGGCTCATGAGTGAGAGATGGCTAGAAATTATGAATTAAAAGCTAACGAATATGGAAAATAATCAAAGCACTCATTAAACTAACTAAAAATCTAAGTGGGTTCCTAAGATTTCAAGCAAACAAGGTGTAGGAACTGCTAGACAATGCACATGTAACATAAGATGAAAAATTCCAGCACATGGTCTATATAAAATTCAAATGAAGTAAGGCATTTAAAGTAAATAAACAAGAAATTTTTAGGGAATATAACACTCAAAATTAAAAGTACTTCACTACTGGAATCCAACAGTAACAATGCTCTTGAAACAAATTCATTCATTGACTTGAAATTACATCCAACAATGTTGCACATGTACATAGATAACAAGGCTGGAAATTGTGCACTTTTCTAAGGCCTAGAACTTGATTCAAAGAAAGAAGTAGACACACTTCAATGATCACAATCTAAAATCAGATATCATGTGTGAATTCAAGAGAGAAAATCAAAGGAAAAGATGCAATGAACAAGCAGCTAGTCTTTGGAAAAAAAAGGTGATTGAAGCAAGGAACAAGAGCACTATGAGATGGAAATAAAAGAGATTGAAACTACTGTTTCTCTTGGCTGTCATTACTAGAGAAAAATTAACTTTGATCTTGATAGATTAAGCATGAAAAAACAAGAGTAAAATTAAGATTCAAGGAAAGATAAGCTAGTCTTATATGCTAAAAGTAAATCAAGAAGAAAAAGAAACAAAACAAGGAAACAAAGCAATAAAGCAAGGAATTAAAGGAAGAAACTAACTTGGAATTGAAGTACAAGAAACAAGGAAAGGAGGCAAGAAAATTTTCATGCTACATCCCCAAAGAATAGTACTAAAAGAGTCCTAGATCTCCCTTGAATGAAACTCCACTTTTCAAGGGGCTAGAAACCAACCCCCCTACTTGGAAAAAAAATGTTGAAACCCATGCATTATTTATAGATATCTGGGTTTCCAATTGAATGAGGCTTAATCTAAGAGAGGAAAGTAGATCTAGATGTAAGATTTCAATTAGGAAAGTACAGTGAACTAAAGTAATTGACCAAAGTCCAGTGGTTGGATCACATCTAATCTATGATTATATTGGATAATTATATAATAGATCAACCATATATCACATAAGGACTATATTGAACATGTAGATCTGAAGTGTGATTAGCAATTAGATAAAAAAAAGCGATCTCAATTGTTGGATCATGCAATACTTAGATAAAGCTAAATTGATGTAATCTAACCATTTGATTTAGGTTAGAACTAGATGAGAACATAAATAAGAACTAGTAAGGTTTTGATGATCATTTTGACTTGAAAATATAAGAAGATCAACCATAAAGGTTATTGTTGACTTAAATAAAGATATGACTTGAGATCAATGTCTAGATCAAGATTGCCTAAGAAACAAAAATGTTAATTTGATTGAGTATTAAACATTAATAAAGATGTATTTTTGTTTTGGCACTACTTTGATGTGTTTTGAGCTCAAGAACCCTAAAGAGGATATTACTTACAAACTAAACGACGAGTATCATTTGGTAGGTGGTATGAGATAGTAGTTACTATTTTGATATTATTCATATTTTGATTGAGATATCATTGTGATTATGATGAGGGGTGAGTGCCCTGAATATTGAGATAGGCCAAGGGTGTGGGGAAGCCAATGCTAGGGGGTTGTACAAGTTTGGCCACCCCTCTGACCACCTAAGAGTGGTATTATATCCACCGGTCCATGAAGAGGTCATATTCTCATGTGGTAGTTGGACTATAGTTGGCAACTCATGGTGCCTTTTCGAGATTGGCTGTAGGCTCCATGAGGATGCGGTCAAAGTATTTCCAACGTATTGAAAAGCATGTGATGCAATGATTTGGTCATGAGCATCGCATATTCCAAGTTTATGACATTAGAGTTGACATTATGTATGGGCTCGATGTATGATCTGGTGCTTTTACCATATGAGTTTGTGTTGTAATGTAGATCCATATGATCATCTAGATGATGACTTATTGGTATGATTAATACCATAGTACGTATTAGTACATGTTTTATTTGATTGATATATTGATTTGATGATGTGAGATAGTCATATGCTGATGATATGATTGATTTATATGATGTTGCAATGATATTTTGATATATATACTATCATTTGCATAATTGAATGTTGTAAGATAATGACTTAAGTAGGAGTTATAATTTTCAAATTATATTATGATTTCAAATCATATGTGTGTTGGTGGTCGCACTTTGACTGGTTTAGGTTTATCTACTAAATATTTATGAACATACTCAACCTACAAAATTTTTAAGATCCCTGAGGGATAGCCAAAGTTGAGGAGTGAGCTAGCATACTTAAGAAGAGGACTTGGAGAAAGTGAGAAGATGTCTCACATAGTCTTTGTTTTTAAATTTTAGACTCTTATCTATTATGAACCCATGGTGAATGTAGCTTGTTGGTGGCAGATGTTATCTTCACATAAATGGTACATGGATTGTGATGGATAGATCTTGGGATATGTTTTTTAGTTTATGATTATGTTCTTAGGGTTCTGACATGGGCCAAGTTTTTAAATATGTTTATTTCATGAGATTGGTATTTATGGTGTTCGATGTTTTTCTTTGGAATGAATGATTTATTGTCATCATCGATATTATTACTGCTTAAAAAAAAATCATTCATGTTTTGTCTACTTTTTAGCATAGGATCATACACTTTGTAGTTTTTGGATTTTGTGGAATTATTCTCTTTTATGGTAATTTAAAAAATTGGGGCACAGCAGCAGGTATCAGAGCCCAAGTTACAATCTCTCATATGCATGTATTAATTTGAAAAACCATGAGTAAGAGTCTTAGGCTCTAGTATAAGTAGCTATAGAAAGTACTTACATATGGTTGTTTAATTTTGGAAATAGGTGCTTCTTAGAAGACAAGTTCCCTTGGGTGTAGCAACAAAGGCTAATGAGGGTAGAGATGTACTCCAATTACTATTGTAGTAATTGGGGTAGTATTTACAGAATCTGTCCTATGGGGCACCAATGAGAGGAGTAGTAGTGGCCGCAACGACACAGAATGCACCTAAGCCTAAGATTATGTTAGAAATATTCAAGAAAATGGCTCTATCCTTCTTGAGAAACAATGAGACAAGCACTATGAGGTGTGAATCTTTAAGTTTGAGAAGGTTTTCAAGGGTATTGAGGTCTCAGAAGAGAAGAAGGTGATTATGGCTACCTTCATTATGAATGGAGATGCATCCTTCTAGTGACAAATGCCATAGAGGACTCACTTTACAGATATGGAGTAGGTACCCCTGGACGATTTCAAAAATGTATTATTCAACAAGTATTTTTCCTCACACATAAAGATGAGGAACGAGAAGGAGTTCCTTGTGTTACAATAGGGTGACATGACTATCACTTAATATGAGAATAGATTCACCAGACTACAGAGATTTACCACTAGTGTTTGCACTAGCAACAAGAAAGATACAGATAAGTTTGTTGTTGGTTTGGTAGCTGGACTCACGAGTAAGGTGCTAGGACTTCAACTAGCTACTATGGCTGAGGCTATTGAGATGACATCCATCTTTGACCAGGACTTCAGGAGGGCATCAGATGAGGAAAGATAAGGGGGAAGATGCTAGCTCAATTATCAAATTTAATAAATGGAAGAGGCCCATGCAATTCCAAGGTCTCAATCATTTCAGAAGTGCCCATTCCTTTAGAAGAGTAGAGCTTCATATCCTTGATCATGCCCATGATACAAGAAGCATCACCCAAGCTAATGTTGCATAGTAATAGTATTCAAGTGCTTCAGTTGTGGGAAAGCAAAACACATGGCTTACAACTGCTCGAAGAACATGAAGGGAGAGAAGTTGGCTGAGTAGCTTCTTAAGTGGCAAGCTTGAGGCATCGAATGCAATTGGGAAGGTAGGATTCTAATACATGTTAACCTTACTAAGTTTTTATTTAACCTTGGTTCAACCATTCTTCCATATCGAACAAATTTGCTATGCTCATAAATTGTCTAGTTCAGAACCTAGGGGTGTATCTAGAGATCTTAACACTAGAGGAAAGTCCATTTATCCTTGTAGTTTTATTTCTAATGTACCCACAATGAGAGACAACAAACAATTAAATGATGGTTTAGTCTTAACTTAATCTAACAAATTTTGATGTTATTCTTCTCATGGATTACTTATGTGATGACCCAGGTTTTCATATGCATTTATAAATGTAAAACTAATTCCTCATGCAGGATCAATCTCTATTTTAAAAATAATTTTGTAAAAACAATGCAGTAGAAGAATCTTTTCCTTTTAAATTCATTTTGAAAACCCTACATGTCATTTTCCTTCAAGAAAGAAAAATAGTTGGAATTTTTTTCCAAATAAAAAATTAAAATGGAAATACATGCTTCCTATATCTAGCCAATCATAGCTCATAGTCCAACTATAATAATTATATATACATGCTTAGAAAAGATAATTAATACACTTACAATGTTTATACAATCTATTGAACTTTTTTCTTCATTCAAGATTTGCATCCACCTCAATTACTTTTCCTCAAGTCAAATTCTTTAAAGTCCTAAGATATTATAAACAATTTACAATATTTTAGCAAGCTTGTACTTTTGTAGGTAGTTCACATCTACTATACCAATTTTAGAAATCCAATTCTAAACAATATTTCAAATCATGTTTGTATGCAATTATAAAGAACAGAATGTTCAATTCAAAGACATGGAATATAATTTGAAATCATATATCAATTTAGGATTGCAATTTCATGCTAAAACACTTCAGATAGAGTCAACATAAAACATGCACAAATTTGAATTTATGTTTTCAAATGATCAAATCAGCACCAAAATCTCACATAAACCATAACGTATAATATAACACAAAATCACATTCGTGCATAAACTTTAAATCATGTAAAAGATCCATCATCTAACTTGATAAATCAAAAGTCATTAGATCCTCAAAATATAATAGTAATCAGTTAAACCATGATGTCATCAATTAAAAACCGACAATATCATCATGTGCACATATGCACCTCGATGAACACATCAATCAGTTGGTCATGAGTACTCATCTAAGGACTTCAACAATCTCATCATACATAGTATCACAAAACAAAACTCTCATGAATCACTATGCTTATGACTAGTTCACTAAAATTGTGTGTCTCTGATATCTAGAGAGTAGCCACCATAGTCTCCATGGCGACTATGCATATGTCTCAAAAAGGGTTTCACATTTCCCTACCACAACGGTCGAAAAGAATAGGTGCCTCTTTGGGCATGGATATATCTACTGCCTTTGGTGGTTAGAGGTTGAGATGCCAAACTTGTATAACCTCTTAGCATAGTGCCCACTAGCTCATTAGCCTAAACAAACATATATCTCAGCAAATGTCATTTTATCATATGATATATTCTCCATACAAAATCATGCATTTTTGTAATTCATTTCAAAACGTGAGATTGTTGCATTTTACAAATCATTCCTTTCTAATGAGTTATAAATAAGATGCATAAATGTCTGTAATCGAATGAACAACATTATCTATCTTTCAAGATTAAAGTATGCATTATGAGATTAAAACCATGCATCAACTTTCATGATCATTTATAAGTGTTTAAAAAAAATAAAAATAACATAACATGAGAAGATATCAATTTTATGAGGTCATGTAATTCAAATTAAATGTATAATAATCAAATAATCAGTATGGTTCAATTTATCTTTTAAAAAAACTGATGACATGCTTAAAATCCAAACGGCAAATAGATGTCAAAACTATCTACCTCTTATGATGATCTCCACAAATTCCTCAAGTTTTTCCCTTAGCTTTTGATGTAATTTGATAATGAGTCAACCCATTTGTACATAATCTATATAGCACATATAAGTTCTTTTTTTAATATAAATATATACACTTAGTACTTAAATTTGATTATGATCTAATGGTTTAGATCATCTCAGACCATTAAACCATTGAATTTCTACAATTTTATCTTAAACATATTTTTAAGTCTCATGATCTTAGTTCTCTTAAGGATGGATTAAAGATCTAAAAGTAGGATTGGTCAAGAAACTTAGATCTAATGCGTATCAAGTAGATTTATTAACAATATATCAAAATCATTAATGAGTTTTCCAAATCCTACCTTG
Source organism: Warburgia ugandensis (assembly GCA_035236585.1). NCBI lineage: Eukaryota > Viridiplantae > Streptophyta > Magnoliopsida > Canellales > Canellaceae > Warburgia > Warburgia ugandensis. Next base: position 39,196,151 of record CP141136.1, read on the forward strand.
TTGCACACGATTCCTTGCTCGGATCATCATAAGAAATGATAGACTATTGAAGGATTGTTGTAATGAAGCTCCATCATGGCTGCGAGTCACTGACTTCTATAAATTTTTAGCTAGACTCCACCTATCATCGAATAACTAGAGGGATTTTACTCCTTAAGTTGCATTGGTTAAAATGGATGATTTAGATCAAATGTTTTGGACCATTGATCTAGGAAATAGATCCAATCTCATAATTAAGCATCTGAGCTCTAACCAATGATTAGGTCATGGAAAATGTCACTGTTCCAAGGAACTTGGTAGTAGATCTATGTGACAACCCGGGTTCTTACACATCATATAAACATAAAATTTTCAAAAGTTAGGATCCCTAATTAAATTTTTATTTTTAAATTTTACTGAAAACAAACATTTCAAATGAAAAGAGCTCACTTCAAAACCTTGGAAGACATATAACCCACAAAATGACAGATTTAATGGTGAAATGATCTTCCCATTTCTACTAAAATTCGACAGTCTCCTTTGTAGTTTGGACCAACACATTGAACATATTCGATGCTACAGATACCTTATAAACATAATAGAACATAAATACATAAAAGTGAGACTCGGTCTCCATAACCATCCACCCTAATCATTCATAGGTTTAGACCATGACAAACACATCATCAATGAAAAGCAAATCTTAAAACAATGGCATAGCCATATGGTTTTTCCATACACAGCCAACTCATCCAACATAATGCTCTCCCCACATCCATGTCATAAAAGTGTAAACCATTACATATACAGTTCATAAATGATATCCAAAGGCAAGGTTTTAACAAACCACATATGTCACTAAAATCTCCTATGTACACTGCTGAAGGCTGTCAATGTCCTCACTTGCTCTCTGTATGCATGCCTTTCTAGATATCTCTTGCAAGATCTGAGGCATTTCAAAACATAGCAATCCCTCAGCAAGCTATGCTTGTGTAGGTCATGAACAATAATGATAAATTCATGAGATATTTAACATATAATGAATAGTTTAAGTGATCAAATCACAAGGCATGCAATAACAACCTTCCCATAGAAAACCGTTCTAATATGATCTTGATAATGGGAGTAATTAATGACAACGTAGAGCATAGATAGAATGAAAAACCAATCAAATTAACATGCAATAACCATGGCACCAAAGATCATAAAATTATCAAAGGCAAGGCAATACAACCATGATATCTGTGTGTTTCCAAAACATACACATTAGTCAATGCATATAATGCTATCTACATGCCTGAAAACATGCAAAATAAATTAAGCTTCTAGGGTTCATAAATATTCCAAAACCACATCAATGTAGTGCATCAAAAGATGAAAGAATATCTCAAATGAATAATATTAGTGTGGAGTGTCAAAAGCTTCAAGAATATCTCAAAAGAATAACATTTGTGAGGAGCATCAAAAGCTCAAAAAATATCTCAAATTAAATCACTTATGGGAAAATCCCTATCAATATATGTTGACCATATTAGTTCACAACACTCAAATATATATGCTAACTCTCAAATCATCCAAGGCATCATCATGCCCAATGGCCCAAGGTATTTATGACCCTATCACACTTGTGGTGTCTCAAAAAAATCAACATTCAACAACTGTCTAAAAATGGGACATTGTAGCACTAGAGCAATTTTCCAATTGTGAAACACCATATTGAACAACAATACATGGATCACTATTTAGCAACAAGTGCCCAAACGTGGGACATCACATGTTCAACGTTGACACCAATTGTGAGAGGCTTATCATCGTCTCACATGGAAGAGAATGGATCACTTAGTGTGGCCTTCCCAAGATGCCACACTCAAAGTTTAGCCACTTGAGCTTGGTGTTGAAATATCAACCTTTGAAAGATGAGTGGCCAACCCTACAACCTCATAGCATAGTGTCCACAGGACAAAAGAGTGTGTCTAAAAGAAATACTCAAGAAATTAGTGTGAGAAAATTTAGGTACAAGCATATCCTCTATGACACATTAGTCGCCTACTAATAACATAATCATATTTTGATCATAATTTAAAATATAGATTTCTCATTTGAATACAAATGAGATATAAAATGCAAGTCATGCATGAAATCAAATTAGGAAGTCAAATCCATGTCATGCCTTTTAGAATTTTAAGTATAACCATAAAAACCCTAAATCTTACTGAAAATCCAATAGTGTTTTCTTTACTTATAAAATAGTGCATATTTAACACATGTGATGTGATTCATCTGATAAACCACAGTTTCATATGCAAATAAAAAATGGAGATTATGTCTCCTAATCATCCCACCCTCAGATAATTCAAGCATTTTCATATATCTTATAAATCATGCCAAAAATATCCTATCAAAAGAATTATGTAACTTCTTGGTAATATTGCTTCACATAATTTAGGTTATAAGAATGTTATTTATCACTTTCAATCAGATTCATCAATAATACTTAGATGTAGTAATCATGTGCATTTAACAAAATAATGCATAACTACAATTACTCTAATAACTTAGCAACGCTAGTATCACTTACCTTAGATAAAGAACGATTCATCTGTACCTCACAAGTGACAATTGGACTCAAATTTGGGATCAGTCCACCTCAATCCCATTACATGAATACACATCACATCTAGATCTAATTTAGAATCCAAGTTATTTGTTTAAGCTATATTCTTAAAGGTAAAGTAAAGATTTTATTTCTAATTCAATTTTATCATGTTTGAACATGATCCGACAGTTCACAATAGTTGAATATCAAGTTGGAGACCTCCAGGTTGGTTGATAATCTAGATCACACTGAATTAGGCTCACCAATAACATCAGCTTCATTTCATACTCAAATTGTAACATAATCCAAAATTATCATACTCACACTGGGTTAATTAAAGGTGATTTCTCATTCAATCAAATAATCATGCATGTTTATATATAAATCATACTTGAATTCTAACTAATCACTATAAAAAATGAAATTAAATGGTTAGGATGATAATCCTACCTCTTGTAGATCAATCTGAGTGATATCTAGATGTTTGTATCACCGGATCATCAACTGATCATCTTCAAGGTGCCTAATCTAAGATGTCTGTAGCTATCTAACCACAATCATCCACCTGGTTGCCCCAGGTCAAGGAATATGTTAATAAATTTGATTAAATAATGTCAATGAATTAGTTGAATAGAGTGGATCATCAAATTGGATCAAATTTTATGCATGTATCCTCTGTTGATCAAAATTAGCCAAATCACCCCAATAATGCTCAAGATGGAAGATCAGTACTATAGATCACAATGAACTATTCCAATTGTAAACTAAGGTTGAATTGGTCATAGACAAAATGGGGCAGGTGCTGCACTAATCAATTTCAGTCACCCTTTCAATTTAGTAAAATTTTTGGGGTTTTTTTTTTACCCTAATCTCTATTTCGCACAAAATTATTATCCTTGGAATTGTATCAATGCAACATTTCCCTTTTTGTAAGTTCAAGTCCAAATTTTGAGTTTTCAAAGAGTCACATTTTTGGAATCTAATTTTCATGGAATTCAATTCCTTATTCCTTTTTAGTTAAGAAGTAATATAAATGCATAGAAAGGAAATCAAAATTGAGGGTTGTTACATTTTTCTCCCCTTATAGGAATTTCATCCTCGAAACTCATTTCATGTTATCTTTTAGACAATTCTAAAAATATCCTTATCTCATAATGTAGGCTAATCATGCCAATGATCCTAAAACAATTAGCTCATAAAGGCGGCAAATCGATGTCAAGTCAAATCTGAACATCTTAGCCCACCAATAGGCAATCCATATTCAAAACCAAAATCACTAATTAAATCATGCATGTAAAAATATCTAATAATTCATTCAATCCATACCATGACAATACCATGGGCACCTAGAAGCCTACCAAAGCCTTTTAGACCTACCCTCATTGGCTACCCACAAGTAATAAATTGGTAATCAAATTTTAATTTCATGCTGGAAGATTTTTCATATAAAAATACAAACCACTGTCATGCCTCTTGTCTAGTGAGAAATTAAGTTTAGGTATTGCATAAATATAATAAAGGTAAGGATAATTACCACAAATCCATACTGATGCTATCTTGGAGAACCCCCACATAGTCCTATGATAGTAGTTAGCAAGATTAATGAAACTATGAACCTCAATCATGATTTTGGGCTAATCCTAGCCCATCACTCTCTCAACCTTCATTGGGTCAACTGCCTCTCTATTCATTAATATGACATGGTTGAGGAGATTCAGCTACTCCTACCACAACTCACCCTTGCTAATGCTTGCAATCAAGTGATGAGTCTGTAAGATACTTAGAACAATGTGCAAGGATTCCTTATGCTCCTCTCTGCTTGCGTAGTATACGAGAATGTTATTCATGATCACAATCATGACTTATCCAAGTAACTTTTGAAGACCTAGTTCATCATGTCCATAAATATTATTAGAACATTGGTCACACCTTGGCATCACCAAGAACTTATAGTAGCAATAATGAATCCTGAAAACTGTCTTAGAGATGTCTTCCTCCCAAATCCTCAGATCAATCTTTGAAAACACCTAAACCATCCAGTGCTAATCAAATAGAACATTAATGTAGGGCAGGATATATAGGATCTTCACTATGGTGCTATCTAACAAGAGATATAAACTATGCATAGTCATAAAGATCCGCCCTTCTTCTTCATGAAGAGGACTAGAGCACCCCATGGAGACCCATTATGTCTGATGAAACCCCTATTATGTAGCTCCTATGGCTAAAGCTCCTCCAGATTAGTTGGGGTAATCCTGTATGGTGCCTTAGAAATGGACAACATGCCTAGTATTATATCAATAGTGAAATTGGTCTCTCTCTCTCTCTCTCTATAGCAGTAATCTTGAAAGTTCCTTAGGAGAAACATTTGCGAACTTTTGCATGATGTCTATATCCTCAACCCGTGGCTGCTCACTATCCTCCACTGTCGCACAAGCAAGAAAGACTCGGCACCCAATAGAAAGCGTCATGTTGCCTTCATGGCATAGATAATGCAAGCCCCAATGATGCTCTTCCTACACTAGAACAAGGTCACTGGTCGTCCAAGTATGCTAAAAGTAACCTTCTTCTTAACTATTGATGTGTAAGTAGACAGCTAATCTATCCCTAGGATTACACTGTAATTAACTATATCAAGTAGGATGACATTAGTGTCCATCCTTTGTCTTGTTATCTCCATAGATACCCTTGAAAGTACTCACTAGTCCCATATGACTCTCTTACTAGCATGATAATAGAAACCCAAATGCTCTTACTAGGACACAAAAACACATGAAGTGAAAGAATGACTGGATCCTTGATCACAGAGGATGCTAATATGCTTATCAGCAATCAGGAAAGTACCTTCTACAACCTACTTCGAGGCCTATACCTATCCTGAAGTAAAGGCAAAAACTCGCCCTTGGCTATGTGGGAGCACCTCTATCTTACTCCTAGTGTCTATCTACCTGTCTCTCTGTCCCTTGGAATAGCCTCTCAGAAAATGCTCTCTCCACAACTAAATAATAGAAAGAGTGCCATTGTGATAGCGGCTGCTGATGCTTCTATCTCTAGGGCATGACTGTCCAGGGTGCCTGCCCCTACATCTAGCACACCTCCTCCTATCTGCATCCCTACTCTGCTTACTCAATTGGTGCTAACTCAATGGCCTCTACAACTATGTCAATGAAAAGGGCCTCTTACCTTTACTGGGATGACTCCAACTACCCCTATCCGAGTCACTACAATCTGCCCTGGCTGTGAAGAAATCCCTCTCTAACATAGTGTCCATGTTTGCAACCTCTGCCACTAATGTGGGACGTGTTATAATCACCTAGTTCCTAAATCTAGGTGTCAACCCATCAACAAATCTATCAGTAACCTCCTTACTAGTGATGAGGAGTTAGGAGCAAATCTCCTCATCTGTGTAAACTAGTTCAAATACTATTGAACCAGATGATACCTCTACTCTAGAGTAGTAAATTCTCTATACATCACCTATCTTGTATAAGGAAAAATATATTAGTCATCATAGGCCTTTCTAAAGGCCTCCTAGTCTTCTCAAGCTATAGCTACCAAAATCCTACCTTACCCTTCTGCAGATAAGTGGATATCCTCACCTAATTCTCAGTAGGGACGCTTATTCTAGTAAATGCACTCTTTCAACCTCAAAAAAGTCATCTCTCAGAAGGTTACCTATGTGAATGGATTTTTTGTCATGTAACATGATTCTCACTTAAAGATACTACTTTATACATTGTATTCTAATTCTTTACACTAAGAATCACACACTTACGATGAAGATACACTTTGTCATACTCATATAAGGATTAAGGTCTCCTCTTTTTCTTAAAATATGCTAACCTTCATGAGTGGCATCTATTTCACAATCAACAATATTCCCTATATGAGTTATCTCTGTAACTCATACTTATGAAATCAACTCACTCTTTGGACTGTATATGACTTTTAGACTTGTCGGAGTGGTTGTGATGGAGTAGATTGGGCTTTGATACCAAACTATGATACCTCGAGTTTTTGCACATCATATAAACAACAAATTTTCAAAAGTTGGGATCCATAATTAAAATTTTTATTTTTAAAATTTACTAAAAGCAAACATTTCAAATAAAAAACACTCATTTCAAAACCCTAGGAATCATACAACCCACAAAACCACAATTTTAACAATGAAATTATCTTCACGTTTCTATCAAAAATTCAAAAGAGTCTCCTTTATATTTTGGACCAATGCATTTAACGCATGCAATGTAACAAATACATGATAAACACAATAGCACATAAATACATAAAAGGGAGACTTGGCCAAAACATACAAATAATCAATGAAAGGAAAATCTAAAGCAATGACATAGCCCCAGGGTCTGCCATTCTTAGCCAACTCATCCAACCTAATGATATCCATACATTCATGTCATAAAAGTGTAACCCATTAAATATGCAATTCATGAACAATATCCAAAGGCAAGGTTTAACGAACCACACACGTCACTAAAATCTCCTCTGTATACTGCTGAAGGCGGCCAACACCCTCACTTACTCTCTATCTGCATACCTTTCCTGCTATCTCTCTTAAGATATGAGGGATTGCAAAACATTGCAATGCCTTAGCAAGCTATTCTTGTATAGGTAATGACAATAATAATAAATTCACTAGATATTTAACATATAATGAATAGTTTAAGTGATCAAATCTTAAGGAATGCAGTAACAACTTTCCCATAGAAAACAATTTTAATATGATATTGTTAAGGAGAGTAAATAGTGACAAACTAGAGCATAGATAACATGTGAAACTAACCAAATCAACATGCAATAACCAAGGCATCAAACCTCATAAAACTGCCAAAATTAGGGCAATGCAACCATGCCATTTAAGTGCATCTCAATCAATGCAACTCAAGCTATCTACGTACTTGACAACGTGCCAAATCAATTGAACTACTAAGACTCATAAATATGTCAAAACCACATCAATGTAGAGCATCAAAAGCTTGAAAAATATCTCAGTTGAAATCACTTACAGGAAAATGCCTATCAATATATGTCAAGCACATCCAATGGCCTAGGGTATCTATGACCTTACCACACTCTTGGTGCCTCAAAAAAATCAACTTGCTGTAACTACCCAAAAATGGGATGATATAGCAACAATCCAATCATGGAACACTGTAGTGAAAAGAACAAATGGATCACTATGCTGCAGCAACTGCCCAAACATGGGACAGTACGTGCTCAACACTAACACCAACTTTGTGAGACTTATTAGCGTCTCGTGTCGGAGGAGAATGAATCGCATAGTGTGGCCTTCCCATGATGTCATACCCAAAGTTTAACCACTTGGGTTTAGTGTCAATATATCAACTTTCTAAAGGAGGGTGGCCAACCCTACAACCCTTCTATCATAGTGTCCACCAGGTGAAAGCATCAGTCTAAAATAAATCCTTAGCAAATTAGTGCGTGAAAATCTAGGTACAAGTGTACCCTTTGCAACATATTACTCGCCTACTAATAACATAATTAGATTTTGATCATAATCTAAAATACATATTTTTTATTTAAATACAAATGAGATATAAAATACAAGTTATGCAATCCAATTAAAAATTCAAATTCATGTCATCCTTTTTAGAATTTTAAGCATAACCATAAAATATCCAAATCTAATCGAAAATCTAGAAGAATTTTCCTTGTTTATAGGATAGTACACAACTAATGCTTGCGATGCAATTCATTTGATAAACCATAGTTTCATGTGCAAATAAAAATGGAGATCATGTCTCCTAATCATCACACCCACGAATAATTCAAGCATTATCACATATCATATAAATCATGCCACAAATATCCTTTCAAACGAATTATTTAACTTCTCAGTAATATTGCATCACATAATTTAGGTTCTAAGAATGGTATTTATCACATTCAATAAGATTCATCAACCATATTTAGATATAATCATGTGTGTTTAATAAAATAATTCATAGCTATAATTACTCTAAAAACTTCGCAACTCTAGTATCACTTATCTCAGACAAAGAACCATTTGTGTGTACCTCACAAGTGACAATTGGACTCAACTCTAAGATCGGTACCCTTGAATCTCACTAAATGAATACACACCACTTCTGGATCTAATTTAGAATCCAAGTTATTCATCTGTGTTGGATTCTTGAATGTAAAGTAAAGATTATATTTCTAATTCTCACTTTTACTATGTTTCAACATGATCCAATTGTTCATAGCCTTTGAATCTGAAGCTGGGGCCCTCCAAGTTAGCTGATAATCCATATCACAATGAATAGGGCCCACTAATAACTATTAACTTCATTTCTTACTCAATTTGTAATATAATCTAGAATTATCATACTCACACTAGGTTAATTTCAAGTGATTTCTCATTTATCAACTAATCATGCATGTTTATATGTAAATCCTACTCAAATTTTAACTAATTACAATCAAATAATTGAAATTAAATAGTTATGATGATAATCCTACCTTGCATTGGTCAATCTGAGTGATATCCAACTATTTGTGTTGCCAAATCATCAACTGATCATCTCCAAGGTTCCTTATCTAGGCTATCAGTAGCAAACTAACAATAGTCATCCACCTGATCACCTTAAAGCAAATAATATATTAATAAATCTGATTAAATAATCTCAATGAATATTGAATAGTGTAGATCGTCAAATTAGATCATCAAAATTGGCCAAATAGCAACTATAATCTCCAAAAAATATATCACTCCTATCGATCTCAATCTACATATCATAAAGATTACAATGAATTGTTCAAATTATAAACTAAGTTTGGATTGGTCATAGATCAGATGATCTGGTGATTGACTAATAGTCTAATAGCGATCAAGACTTAGATCTTCTCTGATTAATGAATAGGATACTGGGTTTTGTTCTTTGCATTCCCAGAATCGTGATGACCAACTTGGATCTATGAGATCTCTCTTGCATTGGGCAATAGAAGAGGTCAAAGAGTAAGGCTCAATGGTGGGTGCTGGTGGTGGGGCCCACCCATACAACTCAGTAGAGGAAGAGGGAGAGTGACAGTGAGAGGGGGAAGATGATGGTGGTTGGGCAGTGACTTTATCACACTAGCTAGCTAGGGGTGAGGCCATGCTAGATAAGGAGGAAGGGTGGGGAGAAAGCGGCCAGTGCCCAACAAGAGAAAGAGAGGGGGGAAGGATGTTCTGGCACACTAACTTGCTCAAGCAAGTGCATTAGCCTTCTACATTATAGGGCGAAGAAAATGGGAAGAAGAGAGAAATCTAGCGCATGTACGGCTAGAGAAGAAACTAGGCATGCCAACTGCTGGTCATTGCTGGCAGAGCAACGAAGAAAGAGGGAAAATAGAAAGGGAGGAGAAACCCTTATGGCATAGTTTGAAGAGGAATTTTGTTAAGTGTTTAATTTTGGTCAAAATACTCCTAATTTAGTGTTCAATTAGATCATCTAACCGTTCAATTTTACAAAACTTAGCTTGATTTTAAATTTAAATCAAATTGACCATCCAAACCTTAATTTGTCAAAATCAACAGTCAGATGATCATTAGAGTTCATTAAATGACTAATGTACGGTTCAGATGATTCTAATTTAGTATTTTCTTTTGCAGATCAACCAAAGGACGCATGGACGGCTGTGATTAAAAGATAACAGTGCAGATCATCTTAAAGGGCAATAGATGGACCAGATCACCCATGAAGATGGATGTGATAGTTTTTTAGAAGACAATGGAGCTAAATTTAGAATCATGGAGAAAAAGGAAACCCTTTCCCCCACTTCTTTCTTTCCTTTTCTTTCTCTTTTTCTTCTTTTTCCTTCCTTTTCTCTCCTTTTCCTTTTTCCTTCCTTTTCTCTTTTCTTTCTTTTTCCTTCTTTCCTTCCTTTTCTTTTTCCTTCTTTCCTTTTTCTTTTTTCCTTCCTCATTCTCACGTACCCACTTTCCTTACTTTTCTTCTCCTTCTCTCAACGTCTTTATCACACCATCCTATTCTCTCCTCTAAGGATCTTCCTCTCTTTCCCAACCGTACCCAACTCTCCCCCACTTCTCTCTTCTCGTCTCTTTCTCTCTTCTCATCCCAAGTTCTCCTCTTTCTTTCTCACATATCACCAACCCTCTCTCCTTCTCCTTTGTTCCAGATTTCTCTACACCCTCTCTCCATTGCTCCTCTTCATCACCGGCCAACCTACAACACCTTGCCCATCTCCTTGTTCGACTGTCCTTGCAGTTGACGTTCCTTACCAACTCGCTTCCCTCTCCCTCTCTCAATCTCGTTCTCTCTCTCAATCCTGTCTGTTCCTTCTTTCCATCCGACCAATACCCATCACCGAACATAAGATAGACCTGCACGGCTCTCTCTCTTCTCTCCACTCTCTCTCTCTCTCTCTCTCTCTCTCTCTCTCTCTCTCTCTCTCTTCTCTCCACTCTCTCTCTCTCTCTCTCGTTCTCCCCATAGCTTTGTCACTCCCGCTCCTCTCTCACCTTCCAGACCTCACCACCTAGTTCCCTTCTCTTCCACAGCTCCCTATATCTTGCCCACATCAACCCATCTGCCGGATCACACCAAACCAGGACCCAATTCAGCCATCTTCACCGATCCAGTCGTTTGCTCCTCTTCACCGGGGTCGTGGGACGGTCTAGAGACAGAAACCCAAGTTGGGTTTCCAAGGGTTTCCTTCCATATTCCCTCTCCTTCTTCCTCCCCTCTTCCCTTTCCTCTTCTTCTTCCTCCTCCGGTTTACCCTCCATCACCGTCTCCTCCTTCGTTTGGTTTTTCTCTTAAAAACCAGATTTTTATCAAATTCTGGTTTTGCCCTCCTCTTTTAAACGAAATTACAAATCCGTTCTTTCTGGTTTATTCCATCTGTGTCCCCTTTTTAATTCCATTTGTGTCCCGTTTTATTCCGGTTCTATTTTATCTGCGTTTTTCTTATCCAGGAACAGATCCACCTAAATGAAATCATTTAAGGCTTAACCCAATCAACGAATTAGCCTTAATCAAAATAAAATCTCCAACTTCTCCTTTCTTTTTTCATCTGATTTTGAATTAATTTTACAAGTTCATTCTTAGGACATCCCTAGACATAATCAATGCTTCTGATCTTAGATCTGAAATTCAAAAATCAATCTGAACCATCCAAATCTTGAAATTAAAATTTAACCCAGATCTTGACCATTTTGAAGAATCTGTCAAATCCGACCAGTGGATCACTAATCAAGAACGTATTGAAGACATCTGTAAAGGCGGATCAAATTTTAGAATACCAAAAGTGAAGATTTTGATAAAGATTGATCTAGGGAAGTAGATTTTTCTCATTATTTGATTTGATTTGACTTATTTCAGAACTGGAAATTCTGTATTTTTGAGAACTTGATTAAATCTGAACATTGATTCTCATTTCAATAATTCCAGTAATTTTGAGTGATTTATTTTTAATTTTACATAATTAAATTTTCTTCAAACTCCATCATTTTAAATCAAGTCCTCGTGGGATCGACTCGTACTTGCATAAGCTACACTACAATAGCCCGTGCACTTGCGGTAAAACAATCAACAAATTTGAACAAGGGAATAGTGATAGAGTGGACAATGGGGTTTCCTAAGCATAAGGAGATCGAACGGCAAGGATTACACAGAGAGGGTGTGGGTTGTTGGGATTCTTCCCCCTTGTTTTGTTGCATTCCTAGTCTTTTTTAGTCGCCACCCATAGAAGGGGAGCTAGGCCAATGTGCAATGGGTTGACTATTCACATGTCGCACGCGCTCCTCACATGGCACGTCCACATATTCGAGCACCCCACCCCACCCCCCCCCCCCTTCAATTTAGTAAAATTTTTGTGTTTTCCTCTAGCCCAATCTCCATTTTTCTTAAAATTACTATTGTTGGAATTGTATCGATAGGTACATTCCCTTTTTTATAGGTTCGAGTTCAAATTTTGAGTTTTAAAGGAGTCGTATCCCCGAAATCCAATCTTCATGGATTTTAATTCATAATTGCTTTTCAATCAAGAAGTAATATAAATGCCTAGAAAGGAATTCAAAATAGAGGGTTGTGACAATCTATGGTTAGATTAAGGTGAATACTCACATTAATCATAAATCTAGGTTCCTAATCACTAATCTATAGTCAAATCAATGCATTGAACCAGATCAATCATAGCTTAGATAGTTTGCTTTTAAATCTGTAGCCAGATTTGCTTGGAAGCTCAAATTGATCATGGATCTAGATGGTAAATAACTAATCAAGGGTTAGATTGTCTTAAAGGGGTGGATCGGTCACATAACTAGTATTTGGTGGCTGATCAACGTTTGGATAGTGATAAAAATTTAAATTGATAGTAGATCTAGGTTTTGGTGACTAATTACTATTGAATCATGTGGGGTTTGCAAATTTGATCGCAAATCTGACATTTGGTGATAGATCAAGAGCTAGATGATGATGGATGGTCAGATTGCTAACAAATCAACATGATCATGATTGTTCATCATTATCGCCTTGTATCTCCATTGAATATTCAATGACGATCAAAACAATTGATGGGTTTTGTTACTCGCATCCCCATAATTGTGATGAATGGTTTGGATCTTACAGATGGTAATCTTAGATTAGGATCACATCTAATTTGGATGGTCAGCTATCCCTAATAAAAAATCTAACCTTTTCATCACGTCAGTCGGGCTCAAAAACCATAGAAATGTGATTTTTGGCTAAAAATTCTAAGTCATGGCAATGAGCAGATGTTGCAGGCAATGACTAGTGATCATTGGAGGAGGTGAGCAACGTGGTCATCACTAACAAAATATTTTACATCAAAATGTGATTTTCTACAAAGGTTTTGTAGATCAAATAGTTACCTATGCTCCTATCAAGTTTCGAGTTGTTTTGCCATGGGTTGATGCTAAAAAAATGAGGTTTTCCCAACAAAGTGTCACCCAAAAACTTAGTGTGTTCGAATTTGAAATTTCTATCTGATCACTAGTGAAATATCTTTTGATTAGGATATTTTTACAGGGATTTGGATCCTCTCTTCATGACAAATCCAATAGTAGTGTGAGATCTCTCATCTGCCACAGTTTGGTCATCTAAGTGTTGTAAACATATAGTAACAAAGGTTACCAATGCCAAAAAGAATGGCGTGTGGATGAGGGAAGGAAAAAATGAAAGTAGAAGAGAAGGAAAAAGAAAGGAAAAGAAGAAAATAGAAGGAAGGGAAAGGAGGAGGAGAGAGAGAGAGAGATTGATAAAAACTAGGGGGAGAAATAGGACGTTGGTGGCTGACTTGTCTCGAGTGAAGCTAACAATGGGAAAACAGGGGTGATTGATGAGAGGGAGAAAGGGAGAAAAAGAGATTTGTGTAGAGGAGGCAGTGGGAGGCATTCTTATCACAGACGATCTGGCATTTCTGCTGGCAGATGTGTGATGGTATTGTGTTCTAACACACCATCATCGACATGATTGCCTGCATTGTAGGCAAGGAAGAAGGAGGAGGATGTGGCCCCTCATATTCTAGCATTGTTTTTTTCTTAAATGAGTAAATGGGCCCCCACTTGTAAAATTATTAAAATGTCCCTTTATTTCAAAATCTAATAACTTCTTCATCTGAGCTTCATTTTTAGCATTCTTAGTGTCATTGAATTCAACTTTTTTTGGACAATCCAAATATTTAGGTTTTGATACTTGATTTAACTTCTATAAAAGGACTATTTCTTGAAATTTTAAAACTAAAAATTCTATTTTCTCGTTCCTTTGCAATAGTATTTACACAGAATAAGTTTTTCTTTTTTTTAAAATAAGGTTATTACTTTCTTTCCCCCTTGAGGAATTTCATACTCAAAATTCTTTTTATGTCAATGCTCAAACAATTCTACATGTCTTTTATCATCAATTTCAATTTAAAGTTAACTCTTTGATTAAATGATTTTACAAGGAAGGTTCAACCCAGGGAATCTCACTTGTTCTTTCATTTTATTCCAAGTCCTATAACTCTTTTAATCAATATCATCCTCAAAAATTCATGATCTCAAATTTATATTCTATTTGTTGTTCCAATGCCACTTCTGTTGTTCACTTAGATATTATGTATAAATTTATTTTCATGGTCAGGCATCCCTCTGTGTACTTTTCTTACCTCCTTCATATTATTCCATTATAACTTTACTAAAAGTCCAAGAATACTTCTTTTGCATCTTGATAATTGATATACCATGAAAAATAGGTCTTTATGAGGATTTCTTATTTTAGTTAAACATTTGTTGACACTAAAACCCTTCCATTTATTCGAATACTATCTTCTACTTCTCATGTGTGACTCGATTCCTCAATTAGAACTTGTTCTCAACATTATCTATTTGTATCCAAAGAATTTTCAATACTAGATGTCATTGTCAAGTTTGTAGTGAGTGACTAACCTCGTTACTACTTTGCTTGCATCAACTACTCCTTTTCACCTCTTTGAAACATGTTTTCTCTTTTCTTGTCCTATATTGGCACATTCTCCAATCATTTATCAAAGACATCATCAAGCACCATTATAGCTCAACCACCTAGAGGTGAGGTAAGTACTAATGTAATGGTTGGTTCCTTCAATTTCTTAAAACTTGCCTCTTATGTGTCACCTCTTACCAGTCTTATATCCTTCCTTGTCATCTTAGTTAATGGTAAGGTAATAATTTTTCATTACACTATTGTAGTATCTAGTAAGTTTTAGGAAATTTCATATTTCTGTCACCACTTTAGATGCTTTCCCACTTCATTTCTACCTCTGTTATCACTAAATCCACCATGATTACCTCTTTAGAAATAACTTGGTTCAAGAGTTTGACTTCCTTAAATTAAGGTTCATGTGTAAGTATTTCTAGTGTCCATCTTGGTGTAATATATAGCTTAGGGTGTTATCTACCAACACAATAATAAGTTATTAAGAAATGGGTAGAATATCCTACTCATATGACATTATTCTAAGTTAATGGTGGCTAAATCCATTGCTAAATATTGACCTTGAGATGTCTCTACTTCTAATCCTCATCTAAAGTACTAAGACCCCAAATGGATCTATAAGAAGACTCTAGCTAATGAAGATTGATTATGGGAGTCACTTATCTTGAATATATACTTCTTATTCTTCATCATAACCCCATTCAAGAATTATCAACTCATCCTATTATAATGAGAATAAATATTGTCTCTTGGAAAAACAATGGGTCTAATGAATTCTAGTTTCAATAATTCATTTCATCGCTTCCTTGGGATTCTCCAATTACGTAAACATCCCACAATGAGAAATTTTTGGAGTAAAAGTAGTTTAGGAGTTTTATTCCACAATGGACGTAATTCTTTTGTACTAATTCGGGTAATTCTTTGAAACATACTATCCATTCTTAGTTTTAGCACTTCATCACTTTCCAAATCTACTTTCCTCACCTATTTTATTTCTCCTTTACTCTTTAGCAATAAAATCACTAGCTTGATATTGTATAATCTTTCTAGTTTGATTGACTCATCTTTTAACTTTGCAAAACAATTTGGCATCTTTCATCTTCATATCTAGACTTACTCTATGGCATCTTCCTTAACTATGTTAAATCCATGATCTTCTTAACTTGCAACACTATTCAGTGTCCACCCAATTTGATTACTTATATCTTATGTTTCCCAAAATCAATCCTTCTTCTTCATCCACTTAGATTAATCTTTCCACTTAATTTTGTTGTACTTAATAGACAATATATCCATAATTTTGGGTCTAAGGACATTATCAATTGGATACTGCTAGATAACATTGGTATTCCTAAAAACAACTTCTTCATTAATATTTTTAATACCATTAGGAATCATTCAAATTCACTTAAAGTATTATTCCTCTATTTCTCTACCTACATACTTCTATACCATAGTCCTCTACCTTAAGAATTCATTCATAAACTAGTTTAAAATTCATGGTCAAATTATCACCATAAATCCAATATTCCCATCTAGAGTAGTATTAGAATTTTTTTGTGTCGAAACTTTCATCAAATTTCTTATAGTATGGCTCAAATTCAATCATTTACATCCACTAATATGTTCATACTCATGTCATAATCCACAAAAATCTGTTTAGTGTGTTCATTTTCTGTTATCCCTTTCTATGATTTTTGGGCTATTGTTGTAGAGCTACAACTACATCTTACAAAGTTCCATTTAGTTCATCCGAGTTTGAGCTAAGTTTCCCAGAATTATCAGTTTTATAGATCTAGTATAAGTCAGAGTTATCTACTAAATACATCATTAGTATAATCTTATGTGCACATTCTTTGATATAAGAATTATGTTAATCTCATAGGAATACTTTTTCCCTTACTCCTACAAGGGTTAATAGTTTCCTCATTTACTCGACTGCTTATGACTTCAAGATTAAGTCATTATCCTAAATAATTACAAGTTTTGATATGATTCTCACTCTCCAATTCTCAAATATTTATTTATGATACCTCTAAATTTTGTAATTATATATTATTAATCAAGAATTTCATTAAATGATGAATTGAAACCTAAGGAATTTGATTCTTATATAAGCCAAAGAAAGGTTTGAAACATTAATATTTGAATTGTACTCAAGAAATAGAATCCAACAACTCTAAGAATGCTAAAAATGAAGTTCATACAAGAAATCTATAATTATTTTAATTAAGCTACTTATTTAAATTAATAGAAGAGTAAAATGGTAATTTGTTAAATGTGGGGCCCACTAGACCTGACTTCTAAATTAGGGCTAGGTAAATCATAAATGCTACTTTTAATCATAGAATTAAGTAAAATGATTGCCTCATTAATGAGAGGCAATCATTACAAAAAAGTAACAATAAAATAAAATAAAATTGAGATTTAAATGTGGGAAACAACATTTACTCTTCCCCCTTCTCCCATTAACTCTCTCTCTCTCTCTCCCCCACCCTCTAGGTACCTTTCCCCATCCGACACTGCTAACCACCCCCGCCACCTCCTCTATGGCCACTAATGGCACTGTTCCCTCCTCTGCCACTCCCCTTTTCTTTGTCCTTCTCCCTCTATTCTCCATAGCATATCTGGTAATGTGCCACTAACAAAACTTCATGTGCCACATGTACAGGTTGCACACCCCCCCTTCCATTCTCTTTTTTTTTCACCCTTACTCGAGGCCATACTGGTCATTTTGGTCAACAGATTTTCATAACAAAAAATAGACCAAGAAAAAAGAAAGAAAAGAAGACCCAATTCAAGGATAACTAGGATGGATGATTTGAGCAGTTCAATGGATTTATGGACCCCAAAAACCACAGTACCATTGAAATAGTCATGATATGATCAATTTAGATTGTAGATCTAAAGAAGAGAATGGAGAGAATGGAGGGGCTAAGTGCATCATCCTCGATGGACTCTGTACCCAGGATGCACCAAGAGGAGGCAAACCAAAACATGCATGCTTTGCAGAACCACATGCGAGGGTGGCATGTGCATCTTTTACGGGTAGTGCAAGATGCCAACGCATCCTGGTGACAATGACACACCCAAATTGTGACAACCTGGGTTTTCCCATGCATTTTTAAATGCAATATCTAATTCCTAAGGTGGGATGCATCCCTATTTGAAAACCATTTTATAAAAACCATGCAATGTAGCGGAAAACCTTTAGTTTTAAACTCATTTTGAAAACCCCGAGTGTCATTTGCTTTCACAATAACCAAGGTAGTTTTTGAAAAGCTTTAGAAATCACAAGTGTTTTTCCCCAGATCTATCCAGTTACAGCACACAACCCAACTGTAAATAAATACAAATACATGTCCAAAGGGTTGAGAATTTACTTACATGTATAATTTTTTCCTTTTTGATTCACTTGCTCGTAGCACTAACATAGATGTCCTCTACTAGTGGATGGAATTATCCTGAAAAATGTTAAGGATAGGGTGAGTATATACTATACTCAGTAGGAGTCTATCACTACTAGTTTTGCAATGCATGCTATGTTTAAAATCATATGCTCTTAAAAACATGTGCATGTTCAAACAATCATGTTCAATATCGATATTAAAAACCACTGTCAAACCGGAATACTGATGACTTAAAGAAATATCATAATCCAAGTCGAAAGTATCATATATCATAAACATAATGATATGCATCAGATGCTCAACTGAATCCAACTCATGGATATCTGGTATGGTATGGTCGACCAACCTCATATCATGCCATATGCAATGCACATAAGTTGACAAAACCATAGGGTCCAACTATGCCCACGACCTCGCCGCCGTGTGGTCCTTGGGTATCTGAGGACACTCAGTCATAGCCTCAACGGGGCCTATGACACGTCGACCCAGTGCCGTGACACCAGTGGTAGCCCCCTGTACCACATGCAGTCGACGTAGGGACGTTGCCCTTTTTGGGCATGTTACCCATCCACCTAATAGTGGTAGAGGCTGAAGGCCAACCCAAACCTCTTGGCATAGCGCCCATGAGCTCATCAGCCCAAATCATATTAGATCAAACCAACGAAAACCTCTTGTTCAAAACTCGTCCTCTTCGGGTCCCTCACAACTGCCTACCCAGTGTCTTTTGAGCACTCCAGCGTCTTTTGGTAACCCTCAAGGACATGCAATCTTTTAAAAACTCAATGCTCACCAATTATGCAATATATGCATTTGTTTGTAAAACATATCTATGCATAATGTATATGCAATCATTTGCAAAACATATTTATGCATAATGTATATGCAATCATTTGCAAAACATATTTATGCATAATGTATATGCAATCATTTGCAAAACATATCTATGCATAATGTATATGCAATTATTTACAAAACATATCTATGCATAAAGCGTTTATCATATGTATGCTGAATTAAGTCATGCTAAACAAGTTATATAATTTCTACTTAAAACATGCATAAAACAATCATGGCTCCTTTTTTAAAAAGTCTAGTAGTGATAGAGTACCTACCTCAAAGTCTCCTGGAGTTGCGTCCTTTAGTACTCAACCCATCCCTGGGTCTCATTTATAAACTCCTGGGTATAAATGGATACAAGGAGTCCTCATTAATTTTAATCTATTTAGACATTAGACCGCTAAATCTGCTGTTTAGGGTCAAGGGTCCTTGCCTAATTCATTGCCAGGCTAGCTCCTATAATATGGACCTACTTATTCAATAGTTAAATTCTATAAATGGTCCTATGATCCTAATTTTAAAGTCTCATTAGGTTCGCGTGTCCTGATTCCCAGGACACCCGTGCATCCTGGTTGAACCGCGACCGCCTCACGTGCATGTGCATCTAAAGGCCGTGCCAGAGACTGCATTTTACACACGCACATGCATGCTCAAGTGATGTGCTATGACATGCATCATCACACGGACGCACCTTGTAGCATGGCGCGTCTCAGCTCCCAGGGCACCCCGTGCATCTTGGTCGAGCTAGGACCCATTCCTCATGTTGTGCACGTACCCAAAGGCCACACCTGGGACAATGTTCGCACGTGCACAAGCATGCCTAAGCGACGCGCTATGACATGCATCATCACATGAACGCACCTTGTAGCATGGTACGTCTCAGCTCCCAGGGCACCTCGTGCACCCTGGTCGAGCCAGGACCCGTGCCCCATGTTGCGCGTGCACCTGAAGGCCGTACTTGGGGCAGTGTATGCACTGTCGTACACCTGGAATCCGTCCCAGGGACCTAGTCCCAGGTGCACACGGTGCTTGGCGGAGACGAAATGGGGAGACAGAAATGGTTGGCCAGTCTTGGGTTGGCCGTTGCTGGAAACACAGAGGAACGGGTTTCCGATTTTTTCCAGAAACCCCAGTCTCAAATGACTGGAAAATCGCCGAAAAACGTGGTTTTTGGAGAGGGGAGATGGGGTTTTTATAGACCGGCTATGGCGGTGTCCCTCAATGGCGGTGCTGCCATTGGCGGTGGCAGATCCCTCTAGAAAAATAGGGATCGAGGGTTTCTGAGAGGGTCTAGAGGTTGAAGACGACAGGGGTGCCATTATCAAAACAGCCCCTTGCGTTTTTCGTCCTTTTTTGTTTTTTTGTTTTTCTGTTTAATTTCTAGAAATATCCCTATCTTTAAATGACTGTAACTTCTTCATACGAACTCCGTTTTGTATGATTTTTAAGGTGTTGGATTTCATTTTTCGAGTAGAATCTAATGGTACTAAGTTTCCTCACAAATTCCTTCATTTACTATTTTAAATAAAATCAAACATTCAACACAGTTTATTTCCTATAGAACATTCAATTTTCGTTAAAAATAGTGTAAATTGCTCGGGCATTACATTATTACCCCCTTAAAAGAATTTCGTCCTTGAAATTCCATAAATTATCATCTTCCAGGTATTTATCTCTTAGATGATTTCTTGGTGAATGCATTCTCCCTCTTAGGAATCAAATCTAGGCTCATCTTCAATTTATCATTTCTATTGTTCTTCCTACAAGGCCTTACCTATAAGGGCCGCTTTCGCTGCGTACTCTGATGCATACTCCCATATGTGCCAGTTTAACAATACTGGTTTCTAGTGGTAATTCATCTATCTCAAAATCCTTAGATGTCTGTACTTTTCTCATCATGTATAGGATAGTCTCCTCGTAGGATCATGCTCCTATATTCATGTATAAATTACTCCATACTTCTTTGAGATCATATGATCTTATTTCTCCTATTTCATAGGATAATCCTTTTTCTTCTTGACTTCCATCTAGTGATTTCTTCATCATCCACATCTCCTTCTAATGGTTGGTAAGAATCCAAAAATTTTACCTTCTTTCTATTGTGTCTAACTTTGCTTCTTATCTTTTACCTTTGTCCCCAAGATACTTCAATAACTGTCATGGTATCATGTGCTCTACAGCCAATCCCTTGATTATCTTTGAATTTCAACTGTCTGCCGTTTTTCCATATGTGACTTTATTGCTCGACCAAAGTTACATTCAAATAAACTCATGAAAGCCAATTAGTAGCATCTTCCATCGAGGACCTTATCATATACTGAAAGTAAAATGTCCTAACTCTATATCCAGTTTCATAATTATTGAATTCATTAAACGCTTTCCTCTGTGAGGATCTTATCCAAACTCATGTCAAATGTTAATGGTCAATTCATCATCATGGGTCATATGTTCTCGTCTAGAAGCCTATCTCACTATTCTCATCAATTTGTCATTAGGATTGTCAATAATGTTCCTATTTATGCAAAGCAAAAAGTCTCTTATTCATCACTGAGTACCCTTACTAGGTCATGGTTGAATCCTTTGTCATCATCCTCTTTGTTCTCTCTTTGCTTGATGGTTTTCTTTGTAACCTTTCAGTCCAACAGTTCTATACTCAATCTAGTAGGGTTAGTCCTTAGGAAATTCCTTAAATTGATTTTTCGTACTTGGTATATGCTCATAACAACTAACTATTTGTCTAAAGGCCACATAACACCAAATCTTACCTTATAATGTGCTGGCCACCTTAACTTTCTCCTTCCATTCCCTATATCAATATGTTGTTCAATCTTGTATCAAGGCTTTATCGTCAATCATGCAGTATGTATTGTCAGGAGGTATCCTCATAAGTAGTGATTTTCTCAATTCCTCAAAGTTTATCCTTCAAGTGCCTCCTCATACTTAGCTTATAATAGTAATTCTCGTTCAATAACTACTACATCAAGTTATGCTGAAGCTATTAAATCATCAAATTTGAAAATCACTCAGGTAAGCATGTAACATTTTCGTAGACATATAGAAAGACTTTATTTGATTACCTATTGATCTCTTTCCAGATATATCTTTGTCATAAGCTCAGGGGTCTCCAAAGTGATCGGTACTTATCTTCCTTTCTTTTCAATCCAAGTCATCAGTATCTTTCAAACTCACAGTGATTTCTATCATTTGTCATGGTATCTATTAAGGTTTGAAAAATGTTTTCCATTGGTTTAGATCACTTCTAATTTTGCAACTGTCTCAGTTGCAACTGTTCTCATCAACTGACCTCATACCCTCAATTGACTTAGTTTAACAAGTACTTCTTTCTAGGAAAACTCAAGTCTAAAGACTTATACATCCTTTTGAGTATATAACTTCGACTACTAACTCATAGATACTAACATACTTGATAAATTAGGGTGGGATACCTTTATTTAGTCAATAGTACTCTAAAGGTAATGACTAAATAATGGTCTTAAGATTTTCAGTCTTCCAATCTATAATAGCAATATCTCAATTTGATCCTTGATGGTACCCTATTGCTAAATGGACAAGTTACTATCCTGGCTTAATTCCTTTATTCACTCATGTAGTGGTAAGGTAGGATATCACCAAAATTTTCCTTTTATGGACTATATCCATTGGTGTTCCTCATAAGCTAATGGATCTGATAAGAATCTAATTGATATCAAACCATTTGTAGAAGTTTAACTTCTAGTTGGTCGCCATTCTTCTTTGAAAATTTCTTGTCACATAATCTCCTGAAATTTGATACTCTACTCAAAGTCTTAAACCCCATATGCTTTCTCTCTATTATATGTATTTACAATAACATCATTGCCAACTCAACTATTATTATTCCTTTGAAGTTGATTGGTTATCTTCTCACTTGATTCAAGATGAAAGATTTGTATGTATCTTCATAAAGTCATGATTTCCTTCTTTTGAATATTCAATATTCATTGAATACTTATAGTTGCATCTTTATCTCTTTATCTCTTTTCTTCAAAATCCTCATTTGGTCTACCTGGATCAATGTCTCTATATGCTTTGTTGCATATAATTGATACTTCATCATAAATTGAATGCTTCTCAGAAATTCTAAACTGTCTTAAGATCATTGAAATCCTCAATTGCCTACAGCCTCAATAAAATTCATACAATGTATTAATAATGACATTGACGTTTTTGGTCATGCTATACTTTTCTTGCAAGTTTATGTTAGGATCAATCTATTATCATCTTTAGTATTATCATCAAAATATTTTGATAACGCGGTCAAATTCATTTCCTTATCATATTCGTGTTATATTTCTCTTATTCACATAATCTGTTACTTGTATACATCTTCTGATTTGCTCCATAATACTTAGGCAATTATTATTTAATAGCACTTTGCTCTTCATAAGACCCCAATTAAGGTATCCAAAATTGAGCTAAGTCCTTCAAGATTCATACCTTTGTGACCTAGTTCGAGTCACAGTCATCTCCTAATATCATCTTGCATTCTCATCCCTCTTAGATTATCATCATAATTCTTTTCAAAGTCTATCTTTTACATCCCCTATCATACTCATATCATATGCTTGTGATAGTGTACTCATATTCTGATAATCTTTATGATGGTAAGATAGCCATCTAGGTTCTTTGATTTTCTCACCTTCGACAAGATTACTTAATTGCAGGTCAACACTATCTACGAACAAGTCCATTAATCAGCTTCATTCATTCATTCATTCTTATCATAATCTGATGCGCACGTACCCAAAGGCCAAACCTGGGACAGTGTTCGCACGTGCACAAGCATGCCTAAGCGACGCGCTATGACACGCATCATCTCACGGACGCACCTTGTAGCATGGTGCGTCTCAGCTCCCAGGGCACCTCGTGCACCCTGGTCGAGCCAGGACCCATGCCCCATGTCACATGCGCACCTGAAGGCCGTACCTAAGGTAGTGTACACACTGTCGTACACTTGGAACCCGTCCCAGGGACCTAGTCCCAGGTGCACATGGTGCTTGGCGTCCTTGGGACGCCTGGCTCGTGCAGATCGGCCCAAGCCGTCGTGGGGTGTTTTTCTAGCCAAGAACCCGGTTGAAAACTTGCAGCCGGAGATGGTGCTCTTCCTGCCTGTCCAAACCCTTGTTGCCGAAAAAATTCGATGAAGGTGGAAACTCCCCATGTCATGCAAGGCCAGATCAAGAGAAGAGAGGGGAATGGGGAGATAGAAATGGCTGGCCAGTCTTGGCCTGGCCGTTGCTGGAAACACAGAGGAACGGGTGTCCTGTTTTTGCTAGAAACCCCAGTCTCAAATGATTGGAAAATCGCCAGAAAATGTGGTTTTTTGGAGAGGGGAGCTGGGGGTTTTATAGACCAGCTATGGTGGTGCCCATCAATGGTGGTGCTGCCATTGGTGGTGGCAAATCCCTCTAGAAAAATCGGGATCGAGGCTTTCTGGGAGGGTCTAGAGGTTGAAGACGACGGGGGGTGCCGTTATCAAAATGGCCCCCTGCATTTTTCATTTTTTTGTTTAATTTTCAGAAATACCCCTATCTTTAAATGGCTGTAACTTCTTCATACGCGTTTTTGAGTAGAATCTAATGGTACTAAGTTTTCTTACAAATTCCTTCATTTACTATTTTAAATAAAATCAAACATTCAACACAAATTATTTCCTATAGAACGTTCAATTTTCATTAAAAATAGTGTAAATTGCTCGGGCATTACACAAATGCATCTAGAATGTGTGTCACAAACATAGTGCATCCTGGTGATGTCATTTTATTTTGTTTAAAATTTAGATTTTGATATGGACCATTCAAATTGATTTGAAACCAAGAATCTCTAATTCAAGAGGCTATATAAGCCCAAATATTGATCCAAGACATCCATTGGATTCGTCTCAACAACATGAACTCAATTATCCAATAAAATCTAAGATCTAACCTAGAATCATAGGTACAGCTAGAACGGCTAGATCAAAGGGTGATCACGCCTTGAAATTTTATTAGTTGGATGATCTAATAAGTAAATTGAGGGATCTGACTATCAGACCATCTAAATAAACTAGATTAAAATCCAAACTATTAAGTGAAATAAGAATTATAGATCTAACTAATCAGAGGATGATATGACCACTAGATCAACAGCTTGACTATTTATACACACATAGATAATAGAAAACATTACAAATATGATGGATTAAGATATATGAGATCCAAATTCTCCAAATTAGATGCCTAAGAGAATATTGAGATTGATCCAATAGTTGGATCGTCCAAGAAACCATTGATTTGGAAAGATTGGACCTTAGAAGTCATCAAAACCATCAATCTGATTGAGCAAGATCAGATCTGACCATCTACTCAATGGATTAACTATAGAAATGGGAAAAGGACTAGTTATAATGCACTGATCATTGTGGATTGAGGAAAATTTTGAATGATCTTGACCATTGATCTATGACTTACAACCAAGATCAAAGATCAGATAAAGGTTAAGGGAATTAGACCTTAATTTAGGATGAATAAATACCAAATTATCTACATCAAGGAGTATTAGGAGTTATATGAGTAGAAATGATAAACGTTGAGGGGGAAATAAGGGTGTATAGTACATGTGTTTGGACAGGTGCATCAAATTGTGTAGATTTGAGGTCATCACATTGAGGTAGTGATGACATTTGATATTGATATATTTTTATGAAACCATGGATGATCATTATGATGATTTCATATCTATCAATGATTTTGATAGATGTCTATCTTGCACTATGGGCTTGTTGCGAATATTATTCTACATGCACATATTTTATTATGCACAATTAGTATGATATATATGCTCCATAGACACATGATTTATTTGATATCGATATGCTTTTGATGATTTATTTTATTGCCAATATTTTTCATAGACTATTGAGGAGGCCTGGGGGTTGATCCTTAAGAGACTAACTGTGGTAAGGGCACTAGTCTAGGAAGATGAGCCATAAGTGCTCCTATATTTCATGCATCAAACACAACTTATCACTTATTTTGAGAAGTTGTATGATTTTCATATTTTTGTGGATTTATGGCCAGTGTTTATGCCCTTGGACACTATACTAAGAGGGATTTAGGGTCACCCACCAGCCCTCTGACCTCTAAAAGGGCAAATTCATTGGGTGTGGTATCATTGGTAATCCACACTACATGTCTTATCAGCCCTCCATGCAAGATGAACACTTAGTCTCCTATTTCAGTGTTGATAAGGAGTGGTAGTTGGTTGACCTGAGAGTTAGTTACCACTACAACATGGTAATCCATATGTTTGTTCTGTGTTTTGATGCATCATTATGAGCACACTTGGATTGATACATTCTTATGTACCCATGCATGATGATGCATGGGAAATTGGTATGAGTACTCATGACCTGATGTGAGAGTGTATGGTACACTCATGGAACCCAGGTCATTGGGTGCCCTTCATTGATGACATGCACATGCACATGCACCTTCATTAAGTACTCATGCACCTTCAAATTTCATCGACCTTGATTTATATTATGCTATTACATGTCATGCAAATATGATTTCTTGTGCATTTCATTATTTATTCCTACTCCTTTCATGTTTATATTAGTTTTGGCACTGATTAGATGTGGATAATGTTATTATGACGATGAGTCTTGGCTTTTTAGCTTTCATGCTACTATTACATTCATGACACTTTATTAAGAGAATTTTCCATTCAACTTTCGCACTACATGTATATATTTTTGTTAAATATTAAATGTCTATGTACCTACACAAATGATAGCTTGCTGAGGCATTGTTGTGGTTTACAATGTGTTATATATAGAGCAAGATAGCAAGAAAGGCAAATAGGTGGTGGCAGTGAACCACCAGCATAGTTAAAGGTGATCACATAGATGTATGTAGTTGATTAGATGTTATTTTGAATTTGAATGTGGGCTATAAATAATTGCATGTTATTTCATATATCTTAGGCTTGTGGATATAGCCTTCAGGATGGATGTGGAGTAATGATGGTCAGGCTTTAGGTCTTGATGATTTTTAGTAGTCTCACTATCATTACATGTGTTTAAGACAGAGTTTTTATTTAGTTAGATGTTCTTTACTTCATACTATGTGTCATTATTATTTATCTACATTCAGAACTATTGTGGTAGCTTTATCAACTGTTTGATACATAGGGATTTTGAAATGTTTTGTTGTCTAGAAATTTATTCTTTTAAGTAACTATAAAATTAAATTTTTTAATGAGGTATCCTACCTATTAATATTTATTTATATCTATGTTTTGTGTTCTAAAAATCTGATGTCACAGCTTGGTATCAGAGTTTAGTATACTCCATCATGACCACCAATAGTAGCATCAGCAGTGATGACCACTACAGTACCTGTCTATTCTTTGGCCTAGTCATCCCACCAGCTGCCAGTAGCACCAATCCCCAAATCTATGGAGGGTGCCTTGAAGAGTTCCAATAGGATCGATAATTTATTGGATAGATTTCATAGGATGGCATCACATTTTTATGGGGATGGAGACACAGAGAATTCCGAGTGATGATTATTCAAGGTTAAGAGGACTTCTGTTAATATGAAGGTCCTTACTGCGGATCATGTTCAAAACGTCACCTACTATTCAAGGGTGAGGCAAGATTCTGGTGGCAGACCTTTGAGAGAACACATTCCTTCATCCTAGGGACACTGACTTAGAAGGCCTTCAGAAAGGCTTTTGATGACCAGTACTTTCCTCCCCATGCATCGTAAGAGGTGCAGAGGGAGTTCACTACACTTGAGTAGTGAGATATGACAATTTTATAGTATCAGAACCAATTTACCAAATTGAGGAGATTTGCTCCTAACACATTTTTCCATTGTTAAGGAGGCTATAGATTGATTTGTTGATGGACTGATACCCAGGATGAGGAACAAAGTGATAATTGCACACCTTGCAATAGCCCTTAAGGCAGTAGATATGGCCTCTATGTTGGAGAGAGATTTTCTTTGGACCTGGAGAGGTTTAGGTCAGCTTACTAAGGGCAAGAGACCTTTTGCATTGATACAATTGCAAAGGGCATTGGCTCAGTAGCAAACAAGAAGACAGAAGACAGACACTGATAGGAGAAGGTGCTTGGATGCAAAAGTAGGCACCCTAGACAGCCATTCCATAGGAGTGGCAAATAGCAGTAGTAGCAGCGACAGTGATAGTAGTAGTTACCTTCACAAAGACAACCATTCGTTGTTTTGGATGTGAAGAGACATGACATTTCCTTAGGGATTGCTAATAGAATAGAAGGATAGGAAGACAGAGGCTGGGAATAGTGGAGATAGGCATTGCGTAATGAGGGGCTAGTCTTTGCCATTACTTTGGGGTAAGCATAGACCTCAAATCAGGTTGTAAAAAGCACTTTCTTCATATCTAATAGACATGCTAGGATCTCTTTTACTAAGGATCCACTCATTCTTTTATTTCATGTACATACACATCTTGTTTGTATATGCATGCATATAAGTTAGCCTTTGGATTGGATATCATGACACATGTGGGAGAGACATTTGAGGCTAATGAATACCTTCTAGAGGTACTGGTAAAGATATCAGGCATGGAGCCTAACCTCATTTTGGTAAACATGGTTGATTATGATGTTTTTCAAGGATGGATTGGTTAGCCACCTATTGGGCTACAATGAATTGTAACATGAAGAGGGTTATTTTTAGTGTACCTAGATAGCCAATGACCTCATTCTAAGGTAGGAGTACGACTAGTGCTTTTGTTAATTTTACCATGAAGATGATACAATATTATTCACTAGGGTGCTGAGTTTTCCTTGCTTGTATGATAGCGGTGAATAGCGAGCAACCCTAGATTGAGGATATTGACATCATGTGAGAGTTTGTAGATGTCTTTCCCAAGGAACTACCAAGATTACTGTAGCATAAGGAGATTAATTTTACTATTGATTTAGTGCCAAGTACAATGCCCTTCTCCAACACTTCATAGAGGATTACCCTAGCTAAGCTGAGAGAGCTCAAGATCCAGCCACAGGTGCTACTTGATAAAGGCTTCATCAGATTAGTAGATCTTCATGGAGAGCACCAGTCCTTTTTGTGAAGAAGAAGGATAGATTGTTGCGATTGTATATAGATTTTCGGTTGTTGAACAATGTTACAGTGAAGACCTGATATCCCTTATCTCGCATTGATGATCTATTTGATCAACTTCAGTCAGCACAAGTATGCCCAGATATAGATCTAAGATCAAGTTACCACCTGTTGAGGAGCAGAGACGAGGACATCTCCAAGACTATTTTTAAGACTCACTATGGTCATTATGAGTTCCTAGTGTTGCCCTTTGGTTTGACCAATGCTCCTATAGTATTTATGAACTTGATGAACTGGGACTTGGGAGCTTATTTGGATAAGTTCATCATTGTTTTTGTGGATGATATAATGGTTTACTTATCTAGTTGTGAGGCACACATGGAGCATCTCCATGTTGTTTTGGATACCTTCCAACATTTATTTGTTAAATTCATAAATGTGATTTTCAACTGAAGCATGTGCATTTCCTCAGCCACATGTTATTGAGGGATGGAGTCACTGTAGACTCATCTTAGGTGGAGGTAGTGTTGAATTGGGAGAGACCTATGACAATCATTGAGATTTGTAGTTTTCTAGGACTAGGAGGAAATTACCATAGGTTTATTAAGGAATTATCAAAGATTGCATTGCCTTTGACTACCCTAACTAGGAAGGATACTAAGTTTGTCTGGAGTGATGTCTATGAGGAGAGCTTTCAGGAGCTTAAGAGGAGACCTACCTCTACATCCGTGTTGACACTACCTTTAGGATCTGGTGGTTTTGTGGTTTATTGTGATGTCTCAAGTAAGGGGCTGGGAGTAAATTTGATGCAGCATGAAAAGGTGATAACCTATGTGTTTAGGAAATTAAGGATGCATGAGGTGAACCACCCAACCACGACTTGGAGTTAGCAGCATTAGTATTTGGATTGAAGTCTTGGAGACACTATTTATACTGTGAGAAGTTTGAGGTATACATTGACCATAAGAGCCCAAGTATTTCTTTACTTAGAGTGACTTGAATATAAAGCAGTGTAGGTGGATGGAATATCTCAAAGACCTTAAATTCACCATCCAATACCACCCTAGGAAGGCAAATGTTCTAGCAAATGCCTTGAGCAAGGAATTGAGGGTTGTGATCACCAACTTATCTATCAGTTTGAGACTCATTGACAGGATTTTACAGGCACAAATGAATGATGTAGAGACTCATGCCTTAATAGAGAAGGTAGAGTTTCTAGAGGATAGGCTGGTAGTATCTAGTTCCAGGATAGGTTGGTAGCCCCAAAACTGGTGATTTAAGACATAAGCTACTTCAGAAGGCTCACCAAGTACCATTCAACATTCATCCCGGAGGCACAAATATGTACTAAATGTGAGGTGACATTTCTAATGGAATGGGATGAAGAGGGATATTAGAGAATGTGTAGCATGTTGTTTGACTTGTTAGTAGGTCAAGGTTGACCATCAGAGACCTTTAGGGTTGCTTCACATGTCGAATCTCCCAGAGTGGACATGGGACCATATTACTATGGACTTTATCGCATGTCTTCCAAGGACTGTAAGCAGAAATGATATGATATGGGTAATCTCTAATAGATTGACAAAGTAGCACAGTTCCTTCCCATCAGATAGATTTAGACAATTAATAGCTCAACAAGACCTTTTGTCCAGGAGATCATGAGCCTACACGAGCTTCCCTCAACTACCATCTCTGACAGGGACACTAGATTTACCTACTAACAGAGTGTCTGAGAGGCTTTGGGGTCAATGTTGAGGTTTAGGATAGCATTTCACCCCCAAACAAATGGCCAAACAGAGAGGACTATTTAGACCATTGAGGACATGTTGGGGGTTTACACCATTGATTGGAAGGGTAGTTGGGATGATCATCTATCACTTGTGGAATTCGCGTATAACAACAACTATAATGTGGGCATTGGCATGGCCCCATATGATGCACTATATGGCAGACTGTGTCGATCATACCTGTGTTGGAATGATGTGGGAGAGAGATGCCTCGTGAAGTCTGAGTAAGTGGATCAGTGTGCTAAAAAGGTTATGAAGATTTGAAAGTGACTCTTGGCAGCTCATAGTTGTTGGAAGAGCTATGCCGAAAAGAGACAGAAGGATGTGGAGTTTACTGTTGGAGATCATATTTTCCCAAAGGTCTCTCCTTTGAAGGGAGTGATGAGGCTTGGAAGTAAGGAAAATTTTAGTCTAAGATTCATTGGTCCTTTTGAGATCCTGAGGAAGGTTGGAGTTGTTCCATATCAATTGGCCTTGCTGTTGCAACTCGCAGATGTTCATGACATTTTTCATGCATCGATGTTATGAAAGTATGAGCTAAAGCCTTCCCATGTCTTGAGTAGAAACTTTGGGAGTTGAGACCTAATTTGACCTTTGAGGAGAGAGTATTACAAATTTAGGACTGCAAAGTTCAAGACTTGAGGACCAAGACTATTCAACTAGTCAAGGTCCTCTGATAGCACCACTCTATGCAAGTGGCCATGTGGGAGACAAAGGAGGAAATGAGGCAGACACATCCCTGAGTTATTTCTATAGTAGGTACTGAAAGTTTGAAGATGAACTTTTTATGAAGGAAGGATGTAATAACTCTAAATTTTGTAAATATATTATTAATTGAGGATTCCATTAAGTGAGGGATTGAATTCTAAGGAATTTGATTTTTATAGAGGCTAAAACAAGGGTTGAAACATCAATGTTTAAATTTTACTCAAAAAATGGAATCTAATAATAAGAATGTTAAAATTGGAGTTCAAGTGAGAAATATTAATTATTTTAATTAAAATATTTAATCTAAATTAACATGAGGGTGAAATGATAATTTACTACATGTGGGCTCACTAGACCTGACACATAAATTAGGAACTAGCTAAATCATAAATACTACTTTTAGTTCTTCATGAATAAATGAAATGATGCCTCATTAATGAGAGGCAATCATTACAAAAAATAATAATTCTTAAATTAAATTTAGCTATAAATGTGGGAAACTGCTTTTACTCTTCCCCCTTTCTTGCATTCTCTCTCTCTCCCCCCCCCCCCCCTTTGGTAACTACCTAGTTAGCACCAACGTTAGCAGCACCAAGCCTACCACTTGCATGGCAGCAGAAATAGCCATCTCCCCCCTTCCTTTGGCTACCTTGCCTAGCCTAGCACTGCTACAACCACCAACCACCCCTATGCCAGCTCCTCTGCGAACACCAACTACATTGCCACCTCCTCCCCTACTCTCCTTTTCTCCATCCTTCTCCCTCTTTTCTCCTTAGCTTCCCCAACGATGCTTCATCAGTTGCAACTACAGCTAAGCCCCCCCTCCATTCTCTTAATTTTTTTTGCCCTCCTTGCCAGCCATACTATTTTTTCTAACTAATAGGATGGATGATCTAAGCCGTCTGATGGATTTCTATACCCAAAAATCCTTAGGATCATTGAAACAATCACGATATGATTAATCGATAGATCTATAGAAGAAAGGATGACTGAGTGTGTCATCCCGAATGGGCTTTATACCCAGGATGGACAAGCGAACATGCACCAAAATGTGCATGTGCAAGCATTGTGTCCATCATTTGTGGGTAGCATAGGACACTAGCTCATCCTAGCGATAGTGATGCACTCAGTGTGTTCTAACGGCAGTGACACACCCAAGTGCGTCAAGAACACAATGGGTCCTAGTGGCACTGTTTAACTATGTTTTAAATTTAGATTTTGATCTAGACTATTAAAATTGATATGAAACCTAGAATCTCTAATTTAGGAGGATATATAAGCCCAAATTTTGATTCAAGACATCCATTGGATATGTCTCAATAATGCATACCCAATTGTGCAATGAAATATAACATTTGACCATATCTTGATAAGATCAAAATGCAGATATCATAGGATGAGCTAGATTGACTAGATCAAAGGGTGATCAACCCTTGAAAATTGATCAATTGGATGATCTCATATGTAAATTGAGGGATCTAACTATTAGGTCATCTAAATAAACTTGGATTGTGGTCCAAATCATTAAATGAAATAAGAACTGTAGATCTAACAATCAAATCAATAGCTTGAATATTTATACACACCTAGATCTTAGAAAACACTATAAATATGATGGATTGAGATATATGAGATTGAGATTTTTCACTTTAAATGCCTAATAGAGTATTGAGAATGATCCAAGTGTTAGATTGTCCTAGAAACTAGTGATTAGGTAAGATTAGACATTAGAAGTCATCAAAACCATCCATCTAATCGAGCAATATCATATATAACCATCTGATCAATGGATTAACTATAGAAATAGGAAAAGGACTAGTTATAAGACACTGATCATTGTGGACTGAGGAAAAATTGAATAATCTGGATAGTTGATCTATGACCTACTGCCAAGATCAAAGATCAAACAAAGCTTAAGGAAATCAGACCTCAAATAGGGATGAAGAAGCACCAAATTACCCAAATCAAGGAGGATCTAGACTTATATGAGTATAAATGATGAATGTTGAGTGGGAAATGAAAGTGTATAGTACATGTGATTGGAAAGGTGCATCAAAT
Source organism: Warburgia ugandensis (assembly GCA_035236585.1). Lineage (NCBI taxonomy): Eukaryota > Viridiplantae > Streptophyta > Magnoliopsida > Canellales > Canellaceae > Warburgia > Warburgia ugandensis. Next base: position 39,230,111 of record CP141136.1, read on the forward strand.
TGTGTTGATTTGAGAGGTGCCACACTTTAGAGGGTTGATTTTTACTAAGGTAGGTGATGACATCTAATATCAATATATTTTTAGAAAACCATGGATGATCGTTATGATGATTTCATGCCATTGATGATTTTGATACATGTTTATCTTGCATTATGACCTTGTTGGGAATATTATCCTTCATGTACATATTTTGTTATGCATGATCAATATGATTTACATGCTCCATGGACACATAATTTATCTAATATTGACATGCTTTGATAATTTGTTTTATTGCAAATGTTTTTTGATGGACTATTGAGGAGGCTTGGGGCTGGTCCTTAAGAGACTAACTGTGGTAAGGGCAGTGCTCTGGGCTAGCAAGCCATAAGTGTTCTTATATTTCATGCATCAAACACAACCTCTTATCAGTTGTTTTGAGATGTTGTGTGATTTTTATATTTTGTGGATTTATGATAGGTGTTTCTACCTGGTGGACACAATGCTAGAAGGGATTTAAGGCTAACCATTTGCCCTCTAATCTTATGAGATGGTTAAACACGTGCTCCATAGAAAGGCAATATTATAGGAGTGGTATCATGGGTAATCCACACTACGCATCCAATCAACCCCCATGCATGATAGACACTTAGTCTCCCATTCTAGTGTCAATGGTGAGTAGCAGTTGGTAGACCCAGTAGTTGGTTACCACTACAGCATGATGATCCATATATTTTTTTGCATTTTCAAGACGCATTATGAGCATACTAAAACTTTTACATTCTTATGTGCCCACGGCATGATGAAGCATGGAGGATTTGTATGAGTACTTATGACATGATGTAAGAGTTTGTGTTACACTCATGGGACCCAAGTGGTTGGGTGCCCTTCATTAATGATATGCACATGCACCCAATGTTATGGCATTTTATATATGCAAAATTTTCATATTTCATGAGCCTTGATTTATATTATGCAATTACATGTCATGCAAATGTGATTTCATGTGCAATTTATAATTTATTCCAAGGTCTTTCATGCTTGTATTGGTTTCAGCATTTATTTATATGTGGATAGTGTTATTGTGACCATAGGTCTTGGCTTTTCAGCTTTCATGCTACTATTCTATCCATGGGACTTTATTATGAGATTTTGTTATTTAGCTACCACACTACATGTGTATTTTGTTATTAAATATTAAATGTCTATGTATCTATACAGGCAATAGCTTACTGAGGCATTTTTATGGTTTTCAACGATATAGAGTGGGATAGCAAGAAGGGTAAATATATAGAGAATCAGTGACAGCAACAAAGGACCACTAACACTGTTAAAGGTGATCACGTAGATGTATGTAGCTAATTAGACATTATTTTGAATTTGAATATAGCCTATAAATAATTAGATGTTATTTCATATATCGTAGACTTGTGCACATAGCAATATGTGTTGTTGTTTAGAAATTTATTATTTCAAGTAACTATAAAATTGAAAATTTTAAATGAGGGATGCCACATATTTTATACTTATTTATATATGTGTTTTGTGTTCTAAAAGTCCAGGGTGTTACATTATTGAATTCAGCCATTTCTCTACCAATCTCCTATATGACATATATTTCATATTTGTCAAAATTGCCTTTACAAAGTCACCTCTACAACTCATATATAGCAAATTAACGTTCACTTTGTTTGATTGTATATGACTTTTGGATATGTAGGATAAACTGGGCTTTGATACCAACTGTGATGACTTGGGTTTTAATATGTATTTTTAAATGTAAAACTAATTTCTAATGCGAGATCAATCCCAATTTTGAAAACAATTTTGTAAAAAAAAATCTAATACAAGAATCTTTTCCTTTTAAATTCATTTTGAAAACCCCAAATGTCCTTTACCTTCAAGAAAGAAAAATAGTTGGGAATTTTTTTCTAATTATGAAATTAAAAATAGAAATACATGCATCCTAGATCAAACTAGTCATAGCTCAAAGTTCAACTATAATAATTACATATATATGTTCAAAAAAGGTAAGTCATATAATTAAATTATTTATATAGTCTATGGCACCTTTGTCTTCATACAAGATTTGCATCCACTTCAAATTGAGCTTCCTTAAGTCAAATTCTTCAAAGGCTTAAGATATTGTAAATAATTTACAATATCTTAGAAAGCTTGTGCTTGTGTAGGTAGTTCACATCTATTGCAACAATTTTAGAAATCCAATTCTAATTGATATTTTAAATAATTTTTTATGCAATTATATAGAATAGAATGTTCAATTCAAAGATATGAAATATAATTTGAAATCATATATCAAATTAGGATTGCAATTTCATGCTAAAATACTTTAGATATAGTCAACATAAAGCATTTGAAGATATGTTTTTCAAATCAACATGGAAATCTCACATAAACCATAACGTATAATATATCATAAAATTGCATCCATGCATAACCTTTAAATGGTGTAAAAGATCCATCATCTAACTTGATAAATCAAAAGTCATAAGTTTCTCAAAATATTAAAGTAGTAACTAGTTAAACCACAACATCAACAATCCCAAACTGACAATATCATCAATTGCACGTATGCCTCTCTACGAACACATCAGTCAATCGATCATGAGTACTCATCTAAGGACCATTAACAATCTTATCAGACATAGTATCACAAAACAGAAATCTCATGGATCACTATGCTCAAGACTAGCTCACTAAAATAGTGTGTCTTTGGAATCTAGAGGTCAGCCATTGCATCCTCCATGGTGACTATAGATATATCTCAAAAAGGATGCCATGAATAACTCCAGTGGTCATCTCCCTACCACAATAGTCAAGAAAAAAAGGTGTCTCTTTGGGAATAGATACTTACCACCTTTGGTAGTTAGAGGTCAGATAGCCAAACTCATATAACCTCTTAGCAAAGTGCCCACCAAGCTCATTAGTCTAAACAAACATATATCTTAGTAGTTGTCATTTTATCATATAATATATTCTCCATGCAAAATCATGCATTTTCATAATTTATTCCAAAACAAGAGATTGATACATTTTACAAATCATTCCTTTCTCACAAGTTACAAATAAGATGCATGCCTCATTTACGAGTATCTATATACTTTTAAAAAACCAAAAATAACATAACATGGCAAGATATCAATTTTATAAGTTCATGTAATTCAAATCAAATGCATAATAATCAAATAATCAATATGGTTTAATTATTTAAAATTCACATATTTTAATAAAATAGATGACATGCTGAAAATCGAAAGGAAAAATAAATGTTAGAACTAACTACCTCTTATGGCGATTTCCACATATTCCTCAAGCTTTTCCCTTGGCTTTTACCATAATCCAACAATGAGTCAATCATTTGTCCATAATCTATACACCACATAGAATATCGATTTCAAATATACTTAGTACGTCAATTTAATTATGATCTAACTTTAGATCATCCTAGTTAATGAACCATTGAATTTCTATAATTTAATCATAAATATATTTTTACATCTCACAATCTTAGTTCTCCTAAGCATGGAATAAATATCTAAGGGTAGGATTGGTCTAGACGCCTAGATCTAATGCCTATCAACTAGATCTAGGAAAATATATTAAAATTAAAGGTGGTTGATAAGTATCCAATTTTATATAAAAATCACCCAATTAGTTTCTCATGTGTTACAACTTGTAGGAGTAAATTAAGGTTTTTGACCAAAACTCCGTAACACATGCATTTCTAACCCAATATACCAAATATTTGATAATTTGCAAGTTTAAAGGCTAATCCAAGATAAGTATGTGAATAATCATATTTTTCTAGGATTTAATTATATTTTGATGATCTTTTCTAGGAATCGAGATGGTGATTCGATGGCCAAGATCAATCAGTAAGAAAATGGAAGAACAAGATCAAAAGATCGAGCCAAGGCCTATATGTCACCAATCCAATGTGAGATCAAAGATCAAGATTACATTAAGTCAAGCATTGGAGAAGTTATAGGTGGAAAAAATTGGCCCATGAAGCAAGCTATGCATTTTCGCTACCTTTGCATGGGAGTCATTCAAGCCACCTTAGCCTAAAAACCATGAAAGCCAAGAGAGCCATCTAATCTAGGAATGAAGCTCAGCCAATAGATCCCTCAAAGGTGTAGATTAAAGGAAGATATGAGAATAAAGTGATGGATCAAGCCAATCAATCTTCTAGATCAAGCTCAAATAAAATGGACGGCTCAGATCAATCCAAGATGGGTCCAAAAGTCAAGGGACCCTCTTAACTTCCTATTTCTCTCATCCTCACATTCATCAAGATCCTATCACATGAAGAAAAATATGGTTGTGCTGCATTTTCAATCTTGATGGGAGCCCAACTACTCCATCTTACTTCTTTTCAACAATGGTGGCTACAAATTTCAAAAAAGGCAACTCCCCCTCTCAATAAACGGGAGGGGGTGTTTTGGATGTGGTTCATCATGGGAGATAGCTTGGGAGAAGTTTAGAGTGTTTGGTGGAGATCAGGAGGGAAGAATTCTATCTTCTCTCACGAGTTAGATCGTTTAGAGTTTTGTTGTTTTGCCTCTTTTTAATTATGTACTTTAGTTGTAATTTTGATTTTGTACTTTAAGCAAATTAGAGATGATGATCTCTAAAGATGTTTATCTCTTCTTACTTCATTGTTTTGTGATTCATCTTGAAGTAGGTTGTTTGTAATTCATTGTAATGGTTATTAATTCCCTTATCAATGGAATCTAACTCTCTTCTTACTCCTTTTTCCACTAATTTGTTTGGATTTTTCATCTCTTTTGGGTGGCTACTATCTTCTTCATTTAAATATCCATTCAAAGGTTAATTTGTATCTTTAATCCCTTATCTATTTACCTGCAATTATGGTTTGATATGTCCTTGAAGTAAGGTTATTTCTTCTCTTGTTTTTCCTTGATTGCTTGTCTTATTTCATTGCCTTCTTTTGTGCTTTCATTCCATGCTTTCTTCTTAAGGATAGAAATAGTTTTAGATGTTCCTTTCCTTAAGTTCCTTCATCACTCCAGCCATTTTTTCCTTTGTTTCTCTCTTGGTAATTACTTACATAGCAGAGAAGATTAGTTTGAGGGTTTGTGAAGGTGTTTTATAATTAATTTGAATCAAGTTTCATGTCTTGAATTGAACACAGTTTCCAGCATTATGTATATGTTTTATGCATTCAACTTTTTCGATGTAATTGGTATTACTTGAATGAAATCACTTAAAGTTCATGTTTACACTTGTTTCCATTAGTGAAGAATTATTGAATTGAGTGCTTTAGAACATATAAATTCATGCTTTTATGTGTTGAATACTTGGAAATTGGAAACAACATGGTGTTGGAATTTCCAGCAACATCCAAATATCACCTTGTTTATGCTTAATTCTTCACACTATTTACTACTTGTCTGAGTTATTACGTAGGAAATCAATTAAGATTTTAAGTTTCATATTTAGTTCTTAGATTAGATTACAAGATAGTTAGCTAGAGGTCCATTAATTATAGCCTATGTTTACCCCATAAATTATGTGCATAACCCAAGGTTCATGTGCATGGCTGCAGGATGTTTTTCCTTAGAAAAATTTGCTTAATTTAGATTAGATTCTTATGCTCAAATTCTAGTTCTACTCATGCATCCCATGTTAGATAATTTTTGTCTCATAGATCATGCATATTGTCATGATCATTCATGCATCTTACTACTTTGTCTCATGCATTCTTTTTACTTTAGTTCCATGCATATCGCTTGTTTAGTTGTTTTCATAAGTTTTGATTTATTAGTTAGATCATCATTTAGGTTTAGTTTGTATGTTATATTTGTTGAGAAAGTTTCCATGTTTAGATTTAGAAAGTTTATAATTTTATGCAATTTTTATTTCCATTCTTAGTTTAGGATAAAAATCACTATCTTTGGCTAGGGTAAGTATTTTAAGGACCACTAGTCACACAACCATTTGGTTCCTTGTGGGATCAACCTCCATCACATGCTTATACTGCACTTGATTCGTGCACTTGCGAATTTAACATAAAATCTCAACAAGTTTTGGAGATGTTGCTGGGGAATCCAACAAATTGTGCAATGAATCTTAACTTGGATTATTTACCTCTAGTGTAGGTTTAGGATGCATTAGTTTAGGTTTTTTCATAATTTTTTGCATTTTTTGCTATTTTTCTTATATTTACCATAATTTGTTTGGTTTTTATGAGAGGGAAATCGACAAAGGAGTGGCAGCAATCTTGTGGGCCACGACTTCATCATCATAGATTAGGTTTTTATTGCTTTTCTAGATTAGGATTGGAGTGTGGGGTATGGTGACCCATTCTTGTTCATCATCATTAGAACCCTCATTATAAGTGATCCTCACTCAAATTTTACTTTTTAGGATAAAGTGCATTTAGTGTAATTTTGCATTTGGATGGTAGATTAAATCATATAGATAAATTTCACATCTTTATTTTATTGCATTAGAAAGTACCTATCCAACTTTGGTTGGATCGCATATAGGTTGCATTAGTTTGATTTTTGTTTTGTATTGCATTTTATAGCTTTATAGTGGAATGCATTTAATGCTAGTAAGGTCCCCATAGGAACCCTTATAAGATAAGGACTGGATTTCATCATCAACTCCTTGGCCCATGTAGGTAATTAAATCACATCCTTTTATGTCACAATCCTAACCTTGAACTTAATTTAAAATCAAATAGAAAGAGACTTAGGGTATTGAGGTCATAGGACACTTTTAAAAGTATACGATCTATTATCACTCCCGCGTCTTCTAAGCACTATGGTTAGAGTGGGTCTATTAAAATTCAACTAATTTTCCCACACCTTCCATTAATGTTAGTTGAGGTCTAAACACCTCTTAACATGAGGATGGTATTAACCACTTTCGAGCAGAACCCAACTGATAAATAGTAGTCAAATCCAAATAAAATGAGGAGTTGTCTAGATATAGGTCTTAGAAGCTATGACCTATTGTGATGTCCTCGGTTTTTACAACATTTCATAAAATCTTTTACATTTGTCAGGCCCCAAGTTTGAAAAACTATTTAAAAAACAAATAACAAAAAATAAGTTTCATGAGAAGACCTTAAAAGTACCAAGTACCACATTCTTACTAAAAATCTAGTAGAATCTCCCCTATATTTTGGACCCAGTGCATTTAGCACATGCGATGCAATAACCTGATAAACACAATACAGGAGAGATAAATAAAGGAGACTTCGCCTCCCTCCAAAATACATCCACACACATGTCTGTTTATATTTAAATAAAAAGAAACATTTTATAGTGCCAAAAAGGCTAGGATTAAAACCAACACCCCCAAGACTACTCCAATCACAGCCACATTACCATAACCTCAATTTACATACCCACATGTAAATAAAGCAAAGTCATATTAAGTTAGCATCACATCAGTTTATGAGATCATAAACTATATGGCACACCTGCTTATTATACATGTCATATTTTCTCTTTAAATCTCTATTGGCATCTTCTACTCCTTTTTCCTTGCTCTATTTCTTTAGACTTGAGACATTGTAAATATTTACAATGTCTTAGCAAGCTTGCACTTGTGTAGGTAGTTTTATCAACGAAACATGTGTTTATGTAGTTTTAAATCCAAAAAGGACACATAATCACATGTTATGTAGTTTGGTAGAATATGATGTAAAATGAGCAACATAACAAAACTTTAAAATCTCAATCATGCTTTACAAATCAATATCATGCTAAACCAAATTCAATTTATCAATTTCAATATTTGTACACATTGTTTCAAAGACAATAGTAATCTTTAAAAGGTATTTTATAAGGTATGAAAGATTTCCAAAACTCAAATTGCGCATCATTTCATAATATACTCATCTAAATTGGATATTAAATCATCGTCATGAATTAACAAATGAAATCATCAATAATCAATAGATGAAAAGCATTTAAACCATATATTGCTTTAATATAATCAATGTGTCTCAACAAAAACACGCAAACATATATATATATATATAATAACATCTAAACCTCCTCAAGGTCTAATGAGTGTAGAAACACTCAAAATTTAGCCATCAGCTGTTGGTCATGAGTACTCATTATGGACTAGAAATCCTAGGGTGTAACACACCTACGCTGTCGTGCTATATACATATGAATATCAAAATAATGGACCCATTGGATGGTGGACAAAACCCAAATCCATTCCACAACTACCACACCAATACGAAAATGGATAGACTCCTTGCACCATATGCATGGGGAACACAGTACACAAGGCCATGACTTACCCATTATCTCATCGACCTAAATTCGGCCTTTCTCGGCTAGTTATCTCACAAATTTCAAAAAGGGGATGATCAGTCCACACCCTTCTAGCACAGCGTCCAATGGGCCACCATATGCCCTCTATAACGTCATAATACTAGGGGTGAGATGAGGATTCTACATGCCTTATTATCTCATAATTCATTATGTTTATGTATTTTCAAATATGTTTTCATGTATGAGCTTCCAACTTGATAGTAAAACAACATAGCATTCCAAACTAGTAAGTTACATGAAATATAAATATACTAACTGCATAACTCAAAAATATCAAAATCCCAAATCTTAAGTATTTTCAAACATGATATAGTAATCAACAATGGTTTTCATGTTTCTCAAAAACAGATTGACATAAAAACTACCTACCTCCTAGGTGACTTTTCCACAAGTTCTTCCCTTTTAGGTTTAGCTTTGAACTTAACTTCAATTTGGTCAAACCAAACCTGAAACTGTGTACCGCACCCAAACATCCAAATTCCCACGTCAACATAGAATCATATAAGCATCTAATCATGCTTAAATCTAGATAGTGTATAAATTTTTTGCTTTTGATGCTCCTTTCAGGTTGCATTTTCAACATAAATGGGGACTTCATGTCTGAGTCTCCCTCGCCATTGGTATATTAGATTATTTATCTAAACATAATAGCATAATTCAAATTGAACAGCTAGATTTCTTACAATCTATCAGTTTCCAAAAAATCAGGGCCCTAAACTTAAAATTTCAAAGTATGTTTACTTAATAAAGGTCAGGGTACACAATGGTGGCATCTGATCACTAATCAAACATTGTCAGGTCATTATTCCTCTACTATCCAATAGAACTATTTAGATTATTTAATAAATTTTCATCTAGATCTTTCAATTTCTACCCACAATTCAAATTGAATAGCCAAATTTCTTACAATCCATCAGTTTCCAAAAAATTAGGGCCCTAATCTTAAAATTTCAATGTTTACTTAATAAAGGTCAGGGTACACAATGGTAGCATCTAATCACTAATCAGACATTGTCAGGTCCTTATTCCTCTACTATCCAATCCAACTATTTAGATTATTCAATAAATTTTCATCTAGATCTTTCAATTTCTACCATATACTAGTTAATTCAATGCTCCATAACTCATCCGTGATGTCTGATCATCAATCAGACATGAAGAAGTTAGTGTTTGAATAGTGACATCGAATGGCTGAGATTATTTGATAGATTTTCATCCTGGATTGACAATCTCAGTTAAATCCAGACTACATCGGGTACTTATTTACCTATTCCTAAGTTTGGATTAGGATATGGACAACTAGATCATCCATAAAACCTAAATCTATGGTGAAATTGCATGGATTTAACAAAATACCACAAATCAAGAACAGGGTTTCATAGATCTTACCTCTTGGATGCATTTCTGTGCTTTTCCCACCCTTGGATGAACTAGATTGACTTCATTTTTTAGCGAAACACTTCAATCAAGCCGTGTGCCTTTCACCTCTTTGATTGATGGTCTAGATCATCTTAGATTTCCCTTCAAACTTGGGGGGTCTTGGTTGTCTCTCTAAGTTGAGTGGAATGATCTATTCAGATCAACGATCTGAGCAATCATCTTCTTTGGTGATGGCCTGTAATTTCAATGAACCCGGAACCCTTGTTTTTCTCCTTCACCAACGTGCTAGGTTTCTCCAGCGCCTAGTTTTACTCCCCCTTTCTCTCTTTCCTCCTCTCTTCTCTCCTCCTCCTTTCCTTCCTCTCCTTTTCCCCCCTCTTCTCTCCCTTCTTCTTTCTTCCTCTCTCCCCAGTCATTTCCCGCCTGTGTATGTGTCGAGTTCGTGAAGATCTACTCTTGTTTCACTTAAGTGGGGAGGGTTGCCTGTATCAAATAAAGCCCCCCTCTTTTTAAACATTTTTTTTTTACAAAAATGTCCTTCATATTTAAATCCTCATATCTACTCTATCTGAACTCTGATTTCAGTAAACTTAGTGTCGTTGGAATCGTCTTTTAGAGTACAATCCAATCACGAATGTCCCAATACTTGATTTAATGTCTATCAAGTTTTTCACCTATAAAACTCCAAAATAAGAAATTCAATATATTCTTTTCATCCCAATATAACACTTTTCAAAATTTACTCCAATTAGAATTTAAAAATTAGGGATGTCACGTTCTTTTCCCCTCATAGGAATTTCATCCTCGAAATTCTTTCCACATTATTCTTTAGATAATTCTAGAAGTATCCCCATATCACAAGCTAACTAATCGTGCTATAATTCCAGAGTCAACATCAATAAACCATTTCACAACCTATCATGTCGTCTCATCATATACCAACTCACATACAAAAACATAAATGTCAAACTGTGACGACCCAGATTTTCCCATGCATTTTTAAATGCAATATCTAATTCCTAAGGTGGGATGCATCCCTATTTGAAAACCATTTTATGAAAACCATGCAATGCAGTGGAAAATCTTTAGTTTTAAACTCATTTTGAAAATGTCGAGTGTCATTTGCTTTCACAACAACCAAGGTAGTTTTTGAAAAGCTTTAGAAATCATAAGTGGTTTTCCCCAGAACTATCCAGTCACAGCACACAGCCCAACTGTAAATAAATACAAATACATGTCCAAAGGGTTGAGAATTTACTTACATGTATAATTGTTTCCTTTTTGATTCACTTGCTCGTAGCACTAACATAGATGTCCTCTACTCATGGATGGAATTATCCTGAAAAATGTTAAGGATAGGGTGAGTATATACTATACTCAGTAGGAGTCTATCACTACTAGTTTTGCAATGCATGCTATGTTTAAAATCATATGCTCTTTAAAACATGTGCATGTTCGAACAATCATGTTCAATATCAATATTAAAAACCATAGTCAAATCGGAATACTGACGACTTAAAGAAATAGCATAATCCAAGTCGAAAGTATCATATATCATAACCATAATGATATGCATAAGATGTTCAACTGAATCCAACTCATGGATATCTGGTATGGTATGGTATGGTCGACCAACCTCATGTCATGCCATATGCAATGCAAGTAAATCCACAAAACCCTAGGGCCCAAACTATGCCCACGACCTTGCTGTCGTGTGGTCCCCGGGTACCTAAGGACACTCGATCATAGCCTCAATGGGGCATATGACACGTCGACCCAGTGCCGTGACACCAGTGGTAGCCCCCTGTACCACATGTAGTCGACGTAGGGACGTTGCCCTTTTTGGGCGCAATACCCATTCCACCTAGTAGTGGTAGAGGCTGGAGGCCAACCCAAACCTCTCGGCATAACGCGCACGAGCTTATTAGCCCAAATCATATAAGATTAACCAAGCAAAAACCTCCTTCTTCAAAACCTGTCCTCTTTGGGTCCCTCACAACTGCCTACCCAACGTCTTTTGGTAACCCTCAAGGACATGCAATTTTTCAAGAACTCAATGCTCACAAATCATGCAATATATGCAATTGTTTGCAAAACATGTCTATGCATAATGTATTTATCATATGCATGCTGAATTCATTCATATACTAAACAAGTCATAAAATAAATCATGCTAAACAAGTCATATATTTTATACTTAAAACATGCATTCAAAACAATCACAGGCTCTTTTTAAAAGTCTAGTAGCGATAGAGCACCTACCTCAAAGTCTCCTAGAATCACGTCCTTTATCACTTCAACCCGTCCCTGGGTCTCATTTATAAACTCTTGGGTATGAGTGGTTACGAGGAGTCCTTATTAAGTTCAATCCATTTAGACATTAGATCGCTAGCTCTGCCTATTGGGTCCAAGGTCCTTGCCTAATTCATTCGTCAGGCTAGATCCTATGGTGTGGATCTACTTTCCAATAGTTAGACTCTGTAATTTATCCTCTAATCCTAACTTTAAAGTCTCATTAGGTCTGTGTGCCCCAGTTCCCAGGACACCCGTGTATCCTGGTTGAACCGCGACCGCCTTACGTGCATGCATGCCCAAAGGTCGTGCCAAGGACCGCATTTTGCTCATGCACATGCATGCTTAAGTGATGTGCTATGATGCGCATCATCGCACGGACGCACCTTTGGTGTAGCATGGCGCGTCTCAGCTCCCAGGGCACCTCGTGCATCCTAGTCAAGCCAGGACCTGTGCCCCATGTCACGTGCACACCCGAAGGCCGCACTAGGGACAGTGTTCGCATGCGCACAGGCATGCCCGAGTGACACGCTATGACGAGTGTCCTGGATGGCATTGCGCGAACATGCCTTTGGCATAGGCGAAATGCGCCTTGGCTCCTGGGATGCCCATGCGTCCCGGTCGAACCAGGACTGTGCCTGGGGCACACCGAGGCCACGCCTATACACAGTCACGCACCCCCATGCACAGTCACATGCCTGGGGTCCATCCATGGGCTCAGTCGGGTGTGCATCACGCACCACGCCCAGGATCGTCTCCTTCATTGGTCCGGTCCTGGGTTCTGCAATTTTTGGCCAGAAAACGCTAGGTCTAGACTGGTTTTGACCAGGGGAAGTGAAACGGAGAGAGGAGAAGGAAAAATGGCTTACCTGGGTCGCCAGAGATCGTGCTCCTCTCGCCTGCCTAAACCCTTATGTTGCCGAAATTCTGTGTTGTCCGAAATCCATGAAGAAGGGGAAAACCCCATCTTCGAGCAAGATCGTAGAAAGGAAGAGAGGGGAAATGGGGAGATGGGTAATGGCCGGCCAGACTTGGGCCTGGCGGTTGCCGGAAAATGCATAGGGAAGTCAGGCTTGAGACGGGTTTCCGATTTTGCCGGAAACCCCAGTGTCAAAACTACCAGAAAATCATGTTTTGGAGAGGGGGTAGATGGGGCTTTTTATAGCCCTGCTATGGCGGTGCTGCCAATGGCGGTGGTAGAGCTCTCTGAAAAAATCATGAAAGAGGTTTTTCTGGAGAAGTCTGGAGGTGGAAGATGACAGGGGGTGCCGTTATCAAAACGGCCCCCTGCGTTTTTTGTCTTTTTTGTTTTTCTATTTAAATTCCAGAACTACCCTTGATCTTTAAACGACCGTAACTTCTTCATACGAACTCCGTTTTAGGTGATTTTTGAGGCGTTGGATTCCATTTTTTGAGTAGAATATAATGGTACCAAGTTTCCTCACAAATTCCTTCATTTACTATTTTAAATAAAGTCAAACATTTAACTCAGTTCATTTCCTATAGAATGTCCAATTTAGAGTATATTGCTTGGGCATTACACAAACCATTTTGGATTAAACAATTCATAATTTAATTAGAATGTGTCATAACCACATATAATGTAATTAACATAAACCAAACTCTCATCAAGGAGTTAGTTATCTGTGTACAACTTTAGTACAGGTAAAACCACCATATCAATAAAAAATCAAAGCATCTCAACTCACCAGTTGGCAAATCTATGCCAAATCTATTATAGAGCACATAACTCACCAATTGTCAATCATCTGCCAATCAAAACTAGAGCATACAGCTCACCAACAGGCAATCATATACAGTCAAAACTAGAGCATACAACTCACCAACAAGCACTCTATGCTAATCAAAACTAGAGCATACTAGCTCACCAATAGGCAATCATATGCTAGTCAAAACTAGAGCATAACAACTCACCAACAAGAAATCATACTGTAAGCACCTAGAAGCCTATCACCTAAAAGCTCACCACTTAGAACCCCGCCAATGCTCCTTGCACCTGCCATCATCAATTGCCCTCTTAGGCCACCCTCTTCGGCTACTCACAAGTATAGATCATATATCAAATTCTAATTTTATAAGGAAGCATCCTCGTACAAAGCACACATTACTGTCATGCCTCTTATCAAGTGAGAAATGAAGTGTGTATATATATATATATATATATATATATATATATATAATATAAAAACAAATTCCATATCACTACTATCCTGGAAAACCAATAACCCAGCGATAGCAGTTCACCACACTAAGGAAATTATAAACCTTAGTCACTAATTTGGCTCTTGCCTCTCTATCACTCATGGTATTGCGGTAAAGGAAATTCACTTCCTCTAACCATAACTAGTGCTATAGATGTTTGCAACAAGTGATGAGTCCCTAGACATTTTGAATTAATGCACAAGGATTCCTTGTGCTCCTCTTTGTTTGTGAAGTATACGAGAATACTATCTATTAACACAATCATGACTCATCCAAATAACATTTGAAGATTCAACCCATCATATCCATACATTCTTTCAGTGCATTGGTTCCACCAATTGGTACCACCTAGAACTCGTAGTAATCATAATGAGTCCTAAAAATCATTTTAAAGACATCTTCCTCACAATCCTCAACTAGTGATAACTAAACCTCAAATCAATTTCCAAAAATACCATTCGCCATCCAGAGTTGATCAAGTGGATCATCAATACATGATAAAGAATGTCGATTTTCCTTTGTGGTGCTCTCAAACAAGCAATAAGTTATGCATAATAACAAGGATCCATGTCTCTTCTCATGAATAGGACTAATGCACTTTATGAAGACCCACTAGGCCTATTAAAACCCTTATCAAAAGCTCATATAGTTGGAGCTTTGCCAGCTTAGTTAGGGCCATCACATATGGTATTCTAGGAAAATAATGCTATACTGGATGCCAACTCAACATCAAAATCAATCTCTTTAAATAAATTTATGAAAACTCCTCAAGTAAGACTGCGAACTCTTGCACATCATCTTTATGCTCAGTCTGTGGCCACCCATGGTCTTCATTGCCACACAAACAAGAAAGATTTGGTACCCACTGAAAAAGTACCGCACTGCCTTCATGGTAGAAGTAACACAACCCTCAAAGATGCCCCTCCATACCTAAGAACAAACTCACTTGTTGTACATATATACTAAAGTAACCTTCTTCTCACAGCAATCAACTATTGCTCAATAAGTAACCATCCAATCCATCGTAAGGATGACTTCATAATCAACCATAATGAGTAGGATGACATCATCATTCATCATTTCCCTTGCTATATCCATAAATGTCCCCAGAAGGTACTCACTAACCTCAAATAACTCTCCCAATAGAGTCATAATATCCAACTAAAAGGATAACAATGATACAGGCATGTCCAGTAGGATACAAAATATGAATGAAAGAATTACTGGATCCTGGATCAAAGAGGATCATAGCATGCCCACCAACAATTAGGATAATACTTTGCACCACCTAGGTCGAGGCCTACACTTGCCTCGAAGCAATAGCAGAAGCTCATCACTGCTAATGTGGGGTCATCTCTATCATACCTCTAATGTTAGTCTTTCTGACTCAATGTCCTTTGGGATAGTTTCTAGAGAAATGCACTGACTCACCACAATCAAAGCATCTAAAGGATTGCCACTATAATTGTGGCTACTGATACTATTGCTGCTACTGTAACGATCTACTAACTCTAGGACATAACTATCTAGGTACTTGTCCTTGCAAATAACATACCACTTTAGCTTGTAAACCAGTTCAAATACTGTTGAACTGTGTGATCTCTCTACTTTAAGGTAGCCAACTCTCTCTATATAACTAGTTGCTCATCAGGCATAGATATTGATCATTATAGGCCTTCCCAAGAGCCTTTTAGATAAAAGTCTCATTAATAAAGGAACATGTCTTCCCAAATGACCAGCATTAGAATTCTCATAATTACATTTTCAATATCCTCACTTCCACCATTTCATTTCCTATAAGTAATGAATTATTTCATGGCCATATCAGTTAAAATCAATTGTAACTTTGTCAATCTCACATCCAATGAAACTGATCTTTCATAATAACCTTCCTTTGTTATTAGAACCCACAATATATCACTATCAGTTTTGAATGTAAATCAATTATAATCAATTTTATCTTACCTCATTCACTTCATTTGTCTTTCTCCCTAGTTGATTCATTATGTAATTGTCACTATCTAATAATTATTCTTACAAAATAGCTTCCATGTCCACCAAGCAATATCAACTTCAAATCATAATTAAAACCCTCACAATAATTTATAAACATTCACTTTCACTAATGTTTGGCCATCAATACATTTTAATTTTCATCTCATTGCTCAGAAAATTCATCCATAAGAGCATTAGAATCTTATTTCATCAAATTTTCAATGATTTTCACCATACTACAATTTGTTCTTCAAATAAATCCACTTCAAGTTTAGGTTAATACAATACTTCTCTCAACATTCTCAAGTTCTCATTAATTGTAATCATTTCTGATCCTTCATCATTATTTTGATGCTATTGGTATTACTATAGTTGTTAAGCATTTTCAATAGTTTATACACACCGTCCAAGTTAGAATTTGAACTTATTCACTAAGTTTTCCTTTTCTATATTCATGCTTCTATTCTCCACTCATCTACTATTCTTTCATATCATTTAGTAATCATCCTCATAAAATAGTTGTAATATCCTCTAAGCATTTTGCACCTCCAAGTCATAATTAGAACTCTCAAGAATAATTAAATAAGCATTTATTTCTCAATGATAACTAGCTATAAGGAATAACTCATTTCACCCTTTTGATCAATAATTCATTAATATAAGTAGGTCAAACTGCCACTAATTTTCATAATACCAAAATTTAATCCATCGAATGTATCCACTACATGTATAGACTAATGTTGTAATTTCTTAATTTCCCCAAGTTCTCTTCCATTGTGACTATTTTCTGCTATCCTTTTCATTACAATCAAAATATTATTGTGCAATGGTAATGATCCTCGAAGGTTTGTACACATCATCAAAATTAAAACTTGAATCATCAAAAAGTTGTCTAAGAGAATAGATCTATCAATTAACAAAGTTTGCATTTAGATATACTAATTTTATACTCTTATACTATTGTTCCTTACTCTAAGAACCATACTAATTTCATAAGAGTACTCCTCTTACTCATACCAGGACAAAAATCTATTATCTTCTCAGAACTGGCCAACCCTCATGAGTTGCTTCTATTTTTTACATTCATCAACATTGCCCATACTAGTTATTCATATAACTCATATCTAAACAACTCATTCTCAATTGATTGACTATATATGACTTTTGAACATGTTGAACTGGCTGTGAAAGGAGTGGTTGGGACCTAAGAGAGTTCCTCAGAACTCTTATAACTAATGTAGCTCCGACTCCCCAAGCGATGTGGGACTAAATCTCAGGGTTACCCATAACAGACACCCCTGAGCAAACATCATATAGCTCGACACCCCATTACAACCTCCCTCTTGCCCCATTAGGGAACCTGTGTCATTGCAAATCATGTTCAGCTAACCCATTATCATGAGGGAAACTGACGTTCATACCAACTAAGACGTCCCGGGTTTTTACAACACTTTTTCACAAAATCTTTTACAATTGTGGGGCCCCAAGTTTGGAAAACTACTTAGAAAACATAACTAAAAAGAAGTTTCATTAGAAGACCTTAAAAATCTCAAGTTGCATTTTGATTTTTCAAAAACATAAGGATTTTAGAGGAATGAGTACCACATTCTTGCCAAAAATTTGGCAGAGCCTCCCCTGTATTTTTGACCTAGTGCATTTAACGCATGCGATGCGACAACCTGATAAACACAATACAAGAGAAATAAACAAAGGAGACTTTGTCTCCCTCCAAAATACATCCACACTCGTCTGTTTGTATTTATAAAAAAAAAAAAAAGAAACATTTTGTAGTGCTAAAAGGCTAGGATTAAAACTAACATCCCTAAGACCACTCCAGTCATAACCATATTAGCATAACCTCAATTTACATACCCAGATGTAAATAAAGCAAATTCATATTAAGTCAACATCACATTAGTTTATAAGATCATAAACTATATTACAAACCTACTTATTATACCTATCATATTCATCTCTTTAAATCTATATTACCATCTTCTGCTCCCTTTTCTCTGTTCTATTTTTTTTAGACCTAAGACATTGTAAACAATTTACAATGTCTTAGCAAGCTTGCTCTTGTGTAGGCAATTTTATCATCGAAATATGAGTTTATGTAGTTTTTAATCCAAAATTGGTAAAATATGATGTAAAATGAGAAACATGACAAAACTCTGAAATCTCAGTCACGCTTCACAAATCAATATCATGCCAAACCAATGCAATTTATCTATTTCAATATCTGTACACATTGTTTCAAAGACAATAGTATCATTACAAGGTATTTTATAAGGTATGAAAGATTTCCAAAACTCAAATTACACAACATTTCATAAATATACTTATCCAAACTAGATATGAAATCATCATCAAGAGTAAATAGATGAAATTGTCAAGAATCAATAGATGAAAAGCATTTAAACCATATAATGCTTCAATATAATCAACGTGTCTCATTAAACACATATATAATACCATCAGAACCTCCTGGATGTCTAACAAGTGTAGAAACACTCAAAATCTGACCATTTATCATTGGCCACAAGTACTCATTGTAGACCTGAAATCCTAAGGTGCAACGTGCTTACGCTATTGCGCTATATACATATGAATGTCAAAATAATGGACCTTCTATGTAGCAGACAAAACCCAAATCTAGTCTGCAACTTTCACGTCGATATCGAAACAGATAGACTCCCTGCATCATGTGCATGGGGAACATGGTACGCAAGGTCATGACCTACACATGATGTCATTGGCCTAAATTTGGCCTTCGTTGGCCAGATATCTCACATATAAAACTTTGAAAGGGGGATGATCAATCCACACCCTTCTAGCATAGTGTCCAATGGGCCACCATATGCCCTCCATAATGCAATAATACTAAGCATCATTACATGCTGTCATAATATATAAAAACCATAGAATTCCATGCACTAGTGAAATCATGCAAATCAATCTCATGATATGATGTAACCAAGTAAAAACAATCCTCACCAAGAGTGAATTGAGGACTCCAAATTCCTCGTTATCTTGTAATTCATGATGTCCATGTATTTTCAAATATTTTTTCATGTATAAGCTTCCAATTTGATAGTAAAACAACATGGCATTCCAAACCAATAAGTTACATGAAATACAAATATGATAACTGCATAAATCAGAAATATCAAAATTGCAAATATTAAGTATTTTCAAACATGATAGAGTAATCATCAATGGTTTTCATGTTTCTCAAAGACAGATAGATGTTAAAACTACCTACCTCCTTGGAAAATTTTCTACAAGTTCTTTCCTTTTAGGTTTAGCTTTAAACTTAACTTCAATTTGTTCAATCCGCACCTCAAACTATATAGCACACCCAAACATCCAAATTCCCACATCAACATAGAATCATATAAGCATATAAATCATCGTTAAATATAGATAGTGTATAAAATTTTGCTTTTAAACTTCCTTTTGGGTTGCATTTTCATCACAAATGGGGACTTCATGTTTAAGTGTCCCTCGCTATTTGTATATTAGATTATTTATCTAAACATAATCCCACAGTTCAAATTGAACGATTAGATTTCTTACAATCCATCAGTTTCCTGAAAATCAGTGCCTTGATCTTAAAATTTCAGAGTATGCCTATTTAACAAAGGTCAGCGTACACAATGGTGGTGTCTGATCACCAATCAGACATTGTCAAGTCCATATTCCTCTACTGTCCAATCAAATGTTTTTTATTATTTGATAAATTTTCATCTAGATCTTTCAATTATTACCATATACTAGTTAATTCAATGCCCTAGAACTCACCCATGATGTCTGATCATCAATCAGACATGAAGAAGTCACTCTTTGAATAGTGAAAAATCAGATGACTGAGATTATTCGATCAATTTTTAGCCAAGATCGACATTCTCAGTTAGATCCGGGCTACATCATGTACTTATTTACCTATTCCTAAGTTTGAATTAGGAAAAGGATGGCTGGATCATCCATAAAACCTAGATCTAGGGTGAAATCACATGAATTTAACAAAATACCACACATCAAGAATAGGGTTTAGTAGATTTTTCCTCTTGGATGCATTTCAGTGCTTTTCCGACCCTTGGATGAGCTGGATTAACTTCATTTTCTAGGCAAAATCTCCAATCACGCCATGCGCCTTTCACCTCTCTGATTGACAATCTAGATCATCTCGATTTTTCTTTCAAACTTAGGGGTTTTGGTCAACTCTTTGAGCTGAGAGGAATGATCAGCTCAGATCGACAGTCCAAACCATTAGCTTCTCTAGTGATGGCTTGTAATTTCAGCGAACCTGGAACCATTATTTTTCTCCTTCACTAGTGTGCCAGGTTTCTTCCGGCTCCTAGTTTTTCTCTCCCCTTCTCTTTTTCCTCCTCCTCCATTCCTTCTTCTCCTTTTTCCGCCGCTTCTCTCCCTTGTTCTTTCTTCCTCTTTCTCCCCCATTGTTTTCCCCTGTGTGTGTTGGGTTCAAGAACAAACTATTATCTATTCTCATTTCACTTAAGTGGGGAGGGTTGCCCATATCAAATATGACCCCCCATTGTTTTAGGTATTTCATTTTATACAAAAATGCCCTTCATATTTAAATCCTCATATCCCCTCCAACTGAACTCCAATTTCAGTAAACTTAGTGTCATTGGAATAATCTTTTAGAGTACAATCTAATCACAGAGGTCCTAATACTTAATTTAATGTCTATCAAGTTTTTTACTTATAAAACTCTAAAATAAGAGATTCAATATATTCTTTTCATCCCAATTAAACATTTTCTAAAATTTACTCAAATTGGAATTTAAAAATTAGGGATGTTACACCTATGCACTAAGGAAAGATAATCATGACATTGCTCGATTAATGGATATTAGGATTTGACTGTGCATCACGTAGAGTTAGACTCACCATATAGATTAGGACATTTAGATTAGGATAATTTTATGTAAGGGCGTCGATCTCACAACTTAGAGTTAGCACCTTTCGACCAAGAGATTGAACACAACCTTAGGTAAGGGGAAAGAAACCAAGCTCCTATCCCCATGGCCTAACCACCAACAGAGGTTGAGCGCAAAGCTATTAGAGATTTTTATAAACCACTACAACTCAACACCCTATCCTGCATAGCTTTACCTTCTACAAATGTTGACCACTTCGAGTTAAAGCTTGGTGTAATCCAATTACTTCCCACTTTCTATGGTCAAGACTGAGAAGACCCTTACCTACATATTAAGGAGTGCCTTGATATTAGTGCCACATTTAAGTTTAGAAATTTTTTGGACAATGCTATTAGGCTTAGGTTATTACTGTTCCCACTCAAGGATAAAGCCAAATCATGGCTCAATTCCTTGGAAGTAGGTTTCATAAATACATGGGGCCAAATGTCTAGGAAGTTTTTGAACAAATTCATGGGGCCATCGAGATTGAAAAGGATGGAGAAATCCAAAAAGTCAATGGTTTGAGGTTAAAACCTTTTCTAGAAATGCCTGACCCCTAGATTAATGAAACACTTTTAGAGGCACCTATTATCATGACCCACCTAAGACTTTTCCAGTAGCCATTGTAGATCATTATCCATGCACTCAGTATTATGTCTAGCTGAAGATGTAAAACTTAGCGTGCTCTTGTAGGCAACCCAAGTGTTTTCCTTAAAATCTCCATCTCCTACATCTCTCCATATAGAGTCCTATATTTTCAAAGCATTAATGACAATGTTTCATTCAGGTTGGGGTGTGTAGATGCGCATTGGGATTTTAAATTTTTTTGAGTTTTTGAATAGAAAAAAAGAGAAACATTTAGGAAGAGTTCCCTAACTATGATGAGAACTGGATTTTCAAACCTAGTGAGTCTACTATTTTCATCTCTTAATGGAAGTGTATATGGCTGGTTATGCATATTACTCATGTATTGAAGCATTTTATAAAGGTTAATTCTCATAAAATACTTATACATAGCACATGGTATAGACTAATAGTGAGGTATGACTTAGAGACCCTGATGAAAATTAGTGGAGACCTATACCCTAATGAGCGTAGAGACTATCTTCTTTCAGAGAGTCATGAGTAATTCTATAGTTTCTTCAATGTACATAACATTATATGATCCTATTATCTTTATTTTGGTTAATTGCCAATAGTAGTTAGGAAGATTAGCTTTCTTTCCAAAACATTTACTGAATCTGATAGGCTTTAGGAAACCTAAGAAATGATATAGGCCATCCTTGTTTAGCCAGAGAAATAGAACCTACTAGTATATTATACCAATTGTTAGCCCCTTGAGCTTATTAGTAAGCCTTTTCTTTCTTAACTCCACATTCCTTAACCTGGAAAAACCCAATAAAATAAATAACCATTACCCATTGTCAAAATGAGTAGAGTTAGTAGAAAAAAATCAAAAAGGACAAAAATTTGAAGTGAAAAACACCAGAAGTCTTTCAAACAAGTCCAAAGAAAAAGAAAAGAAAAGTGAAAAGAAGGAAATATCTGAAAAAGAGGAGAAAAATAGAAAGAAGAAAGACAAGAATACAAAGGAAATTCACATCAATCAAACAAAAGAAGACTTCCAACAATCAAAAGCAAACCTCTACTCAATTTTGAACCTTTGAAATCCTTATATTCTTCTTTTTTGAACCTACCCCAAACCTACTTATCATTCCATTTAAAGACCTATGGATCTTAGGTGAAACCTAACCTTAAGGAGGATATAAAAAGAAGGAATTAAGGTAACTTACCCATGTTATTCTTGTTTATAACATCTCTTTTTAGGGATCATATTCCTTTGTCTCTTCAGTGCTTAAATTTTATGTGAATCATTTGCTTTTTCCCGGTCACATATGAAAGAAATATGTTTAACCCCTTCTCTAATAGCTTCATTTTTTAGAGTATATGTGAGAATTTGAGGTGCAAACATATTTCCAATGGAATTTAGGCATATCTAGTTAAAAGTCATGACTTATGTAGCTAAACACATACATGCACTTCAAGAAATAACTAGAATAAAATGTCTTTAATATGTGTACAATTTGTAAAACTGTCAATCATCTATATTAAATTATGAAATATTAGTAGAATGCTAATGAATGAGGATTCTTTGAGATAAAATATGAAACTTGACCTGAGGGAATTTTGTAGGTATATTCACTGCAAACCCTCACGAGGCATAACTTGTCCACTAGGAATCGCCTAGGAGTTTATGGGCTTGTGCATGTGCTAAATGCAATGTGGGTACCTACTAAAATGGCAACCAATTTTTTTTCATAAATTTTCACTTGTTTTGCTCAGGACAAGAAAAATTTTGGTTGGGGGGTGTGATAAGTATCTAATTTTATATAAAAATACCTAATTAGTTGCTCATGTGTTACAACTTATAGGAATAAATTAAGGTTTTTGATCAAAAATTCATAACACATGCATTTTTGGCGTAATAAACCAAATTTTTTATAATTTGAAAGTTCAGAGGCTAATCCAAGGTAAGTATTGAATAATAATATCTTTTAGGATTTAATTAGAGTTTTTTATTTTTTATAAGAATCGAGATGGTGATTTGACGGCCAAGATCGATTGGGAAGAAAATGGAAGAACAAGATCAAAAGATTCAGCCAAGGGCTAAATATCATCAATCTAATGTGAGATCAAGGATCAAGATTACATTAAGTCAAGCATTGGAGAAGTCATAGGCAGACAAAATTGGCCCATGAAGCAAGCCATGCAATTTTGCCACCTTTTGCACATGAGCCATCTAAGCCACCTTAGCCTAAAAACCAGGAAAGCTAAGAGAACCATCTAATTCAGCCATGAATACAAGTCAATGGAGCCCTCAAAGGTGTGGATTAAAGGTGGATATGAGAATAAAGCATTGGATCAAGCCAATCAATCTTCTACATCGTCAATCAAGCTCAGATGAAAATGGACGGCTCAAATCAATCCAAGATTTGTCCAAAAGTCAAGGAACCCACTTAACTACCTATTTCTCTCATCCTCACATGCATTAAGAGTCTACCACATGAAGAAAAATGTGGTTGGGCTGCATTTTCAAACTTGGTGGCAGCCCAAATACTCCATCTTACTTCTTTTCAACAATAGTGGCTACAAATTTCAACAAAGGCAACTCCCCCTCTCTATAAAAGGGAGGGAGTGTTTTGGACATGGTTCATAATGGGAGATAGCTTCGAAGAGCTTTAGAGTGTTTGGTGGAGATCAAGAGGGAAGAATTTTATCTTCTTTCAAGAGTTAGATCATTTAGATTTTTGTTGTTTTGCCTCTTTCTAATTACTTTCTTTTGTTGTAATTTTGATTTTATACTTTCAACAAATTAGAATGTGATCTCAAAAGGTATTTCTCTCTTCTTACTTGTTTGTTTTGTGATTCTTCTTGATATACTTTCAACAAATTAGAATGTGATCTCAGAAGGTGTTTCTCTCTTCTTACTTATTTGTTTTGTGATTCTTCTTGATGTAGGTTGTTTGTACTTCATTGGAATGTTTATTGATTCTCTTATCAATGGAATCTAACTCTCTTCTTACTCCTTTTTTTACAAGTTTGTTTGATTTTTTCATCTCTTTTGGGTGGCTATTATCTTCTTCATTTAAAAATCCATTCAAAGGTTAATTTCTATCTTTAATCCCTTATTTGTTTACATGCAATTATGGTTTGATATGTCCTTGAGGTAAGGTTATTTTCTCTCTTGTTTGTCCTTGATTGCTTGTCTTAGTTTCAGTGCTTTCTTTTGTGCTTTCATTCCATGCTTTCTTCTTAGAGATAGAAATAGTTTTAGATGTTCCTTTCCTTAAGTTCCTTCATCACTCCAGCCATTTTTTACTTTGTTTCTTTCTTTTTAATCACTTACATACCAGAGAAGATCAATTTGAGGGTTTGGAAGGTGTTTTATAATTAATTTGAATCAAGGTTCATGTCTTAAATTGAACACAACTTCCAGCATTATGTATATGTTTTATGCATTCAACTTTCTAGATTGAATTGGTATTGTTTGAATGAAATCACTTGAAGTTTATGTTTACTCTTAGTTTCCAGTAGTGAAGAATTATTGAAATGAATGTTTTAATTCATATAAAGTCATGCTTTTATGTGTTGATTACTTTGAATTTGGAAACAACATGGTGCTAGAATTTCCAGCAACATCCAAATATCACCTTGTTTTTGCTTAATTCTTCACATTATTTACTATTGGTCTGAATTATCAGTTAGAAAGTCAATTAATCTTTTAAGTTGTGTATTTAGTTCTTAGATTTTATTGCATGATAGTTAGCTAGAGGTCTATTAATTTTAGTCTCTGTTTACCCCATAAATCATGTGCATAATCCATGGTTCATGTGCATGGTTTCAAGGTGTTTTCCTTAGAAAAATTTGATTAATTTACATTAGATTCTCATGCTCAAATTCGCATCCCATGTTAGATAATTTTACATCATAGTTCATGCATATTTTCATGATCATTCATGCATCTTACTAATTTGTCTCATGCATTCTTTCTAGTCTAATTCCATGCATACCACTTATTTAGTTGTTTCCATAAGTTTTAATTTCTTAGTTAGATCATTGTTTAGGTATATTATGCATGTTATATTAGTTGAGAAAGTTTCCATATTTATATTTAGGAAGTTCTAAATTTAGAAAGTTTCTAATTTCATGAAATTTTTGTTTCCATTCTTAGTTTAGTATAAAAATGAGTACCTTTATCTAGGGTAAGTAGTTTAAGTAAGGACTACTAATCAGACAACTGTTCGATTCCTTGTGGGATCAACCTCCATTAGATGCTTGTACTACAACTAATTCATGCTCTTGCAAGTTTAACTTAAAAATCACAATAGTGGTTTTCCATATCCTACCTTGTTGTGAGTGATTCCTTGTTTAGATCATCATAAGAAATGATAGACTATTGATGAATTTTCATAATGAAGCTCTATCATAGCCGTGTGTCACTGCCTTCTCTAGATTTCTTGCTAGACTCCATCAATGGTCAAATGACCAAAAACGTTTTACTCCTTAAGTCGCTCTGGATAAAATGGATGATTTATATCAAATGTTTTGGACCATTGATCAAGGCAATAGAGCATCTAGTCTCATAAGTTGAGCATCAAACCACTAAACAATGATCAGATCAAGGAAGGGGTCACTATTCTTAGGGGTTTTGGTGGCAGATCTATGGTTAGATTAAGGAGAATACTTAGATTAATCATTAATCTGGGTGTCCGATCACTAATCTATGATTAGATCAACATGTGGGACTAGATTCAATGGTTATGCTATCTTAAAAGGGTTGACTAGTCGCAGATGTAGCATCTAATGGCTGATCAATGGTTGCATTAGATTCGTCATAGATCTGGGTTTTGACAACTGATTAATGGTTGGATTATGTGGGGAATTTATAGATTTGATCGTAGATCTAACATTTTTGTGATATATCAAGGGCTAGATTATGATGGATGGTCGGATTAGTATAGATCAATATAGTGATGATTGTTTATCACTATTGGCTTTAGATCTCCATTAAATCTTCACCAATGATCAAAACAATTGATGGGTTTTGTTCCTTGCATCATGAGGATTGTGATAAATTGCACCTTGTGATCTCATATCAGGATCACATCCAATTTAGATGCTCAAATCATTCTTGATAATAAAAAAATTAACTTTCCATCATGTAGATTGGCTAAAAAACCCTACAACTATGATTTTTTATTGAAAATTCAAAGTTGTTAGCAATGACCAGCCGTCAGTAGAGGAGGTGACCAACATAGTCATCACCAATGAAGTATTTAAATCAAAATGTGATTTCTTTAAAAAAGGTTTGTTAATTAGATAGTAACTTATGCTCTTGTCATGTTCGGAGTGGTTTCACCAATGGTTGACACTAGAAAAATAAGGTTTTCGTATCAATGTGTCACTGGAAAACTTAGTGTCATCATATTTGGAATTTTTATCCAATCATAGGTGAAATCACCTTCGATTAGGTAATTTCCAAAGGGATTTTGATCCTCTCTTCATGAGGAATCCAACAATGGTGTTAGATCTTTGATCCGCCACTATATGGTTGTGTGGCAATGTAAACACTAGAAAGAATGGTGTGTATGAGAT
Organism: Warburgia ugandensis; assembly: GCA_035236585.1. NCBI lineage: Eukaryota > Viridiplantae > Streptophyta > Magnoliopsida > Canellales > Canellaceae > Warburgia > Warburgia ugandensis. The sequence continues at coordinate 39,257,427 of CP141136.1, forward strand.
TGAAAGTAAGAAGGAAAGATGAATAGACAAAAAAGGAAAATAAGAAAAGAGAAGGGAAAGGAGGAGATAGAAAGAAATTGAGGGGGGAGAAAAAGGACATTCCTAGCTAGGGAGGGAAAAATAGGGGTGACTGTTTTGTGTGTGTGTGTGTGTGTGTGTGTGTGTGTGTGTGTGTGTGAGAGAGAGAGAGAGAGAGAGAGAGAGAGTGCGAGAGAGAGAGAGAGATTTGCACAAAGGAGGGAGTGGGAGGCATTCTTATTGCTAATGATCTAACATTTCCATTAGCAGATGCATGATGTTGGTGTGTTCCATCACACCACTGCCAGCATGATTGCCTACATTGCCAGTGGGAATGGAGGATGTGGTGGCCATGATGCATAGCAGGTCTATTATGAAGGGTTGCCATTATCGAAACAATCCCTCCTATTCTAGACCTTTTTATTTTAAAAACAAGTAAATGGGTCCCAATTGGCAAAATTATTAACATGCCCCTATATTTCAAAATATCACAACTTCATCATCTGAGTTCTAATTTTAGCGTTTATAGTGTTGTTGGATTCTTTTTTTTTTTTGTACTATCCAATTATTGAGGTGTCAATACTTGATTTACCTTCTATACAAATATCATTTCTTGGAATTCTAAAATTAAAAGTTCCATTTTCTCCTTCCTTTGCAATAAAATTTACATCGAATATATATTTTTTAAATTAGGGTTAGTACATGTTGGCACTTAATTTCGCTACGGTGGACTTTCAAAGAAAGAGAAATGTATTTAGCATGCCTAAAGAGCCACCATTTACATTTCATGGGAAGTAGGATTCGTTAGAAGCATGCTTAATCTCTACAATCAAGGTTGCTAAGCACATCGCCAAGGGATGCTAGGCCTTCTTGGCCAAGGTAGAGGTTGTTAAGCCTAAGAAGCCTAAGCTAGAGCAGACGGCAGTAGTTTAGGAGTTTCATAATGTTTTCCTAGATGAGTTGCTAGGAGTACCACCACAATAAGACATCGACTTCACCATTGACTTAGTACCAGGTATAGCCTTGATCTCTAAGGAGACGTAGAGGATGGCTTCAATTGAGTTAAGAGAGTTGAAGGTATAGTTACAAGAGTTCTTAGACAAGGGTATTATCAGACATATTATCTCACCATGGGGAGTACCAGTTCTTTTTGTCAAGAAGGACAAGTTGTTGGGGCTGTGTATCGAATACAAGATGCTCAACTGGGTCACTATCAAGAATCGATAACTATTACCCTATATAGATGATATTTTTTTATTAACTCCAATAAGCCAAGGTATTATCTAAGATTGATCTACAAAACAGCTACCATCAGCTTCAAGTTATAGAGTAGGATATCCAGAAGATGGCATTTCACACCAAGGATGGGTAATGTGAGTTTTGAGTCATGCCATTTGGGTTGATTAATTCCCTCTGTTGCCTTCATGGACTTGATGAATAGTGTTCAAGATCTTCCTAGACAAGTTTGTGATTGTGTTCATTGATGACATCCTAGTATATTTTGTTAGATACGAGACACAGAGAGAGCTCTTGAATATTTTATTGGGAACACTCTAAGAGCATATGATATATGTCAAGTTTGACAATTGCTATTTCTAGTTGGAGAAAGTTAATTTCTTGGGTTATATTATCTATCTCTATGGTTGGTGTTGCTATGGACCCAGCAAAAGTAGAGGCAATAGAGAAGTGGGAAGTACCAAATACCATATGCAAGATTCAAAGCTTTATGAGATTGTGGGACTCTATAGCAAATTCATAGAGGGTTTCTCGTGGATTGCCTTGCCTCTTACCAAGTTGACTCTAAAGGATGTCAGATTCATCTAAGATGGTGCATGTGAAGAGAGTTTCCAAGAATTGAAGTGGAGGCTGACCAGTGCTCCTATACTTATTCTTCTAGCTGGGAGTGGGGGATTTGTAATATACAATGATGCCTTCAGTAGAGGGCTAGATTATGTACTTATGCAATATGAGAAGGTAATTGTCTATGCTTGAAGACATTTGAAGAAGCATGGGGGTGAATTATTCGACTCATAATTTGGAGCTAACAGCTCTAGTATTCGCATTGAGGATCTAGAAACACTATCTTTATGGTGAGAGGTTTGAGGTATTCACTAATCATAAGAGCCTCAAGTGCATTTTCTCGCAACTGGATTAGAACATGAGACAGATGAGATGGATGGAGTACTTAAAAGACTATGATTTCACAATTCAGTACCATCCAAGGAAAGCCAATGTTGTGGTGAATGCACTGAGTTTGAAGACCTAAGGGATGTGTGCTAGTATGCTGTCAAGGAGGTGGAGATCACTCTAAGAGGTGACTGGTTGTAGACCAAAGATTTAGTAAGACAGAGCCTTTGTAGCTAAATTTTCAATAAGATCCACAATCATCGAGAGAGTCCTTTAAGCACAGAAGGATGATGTAAAGATGCAGACACTTCAGGCTGAGTAGTGCAAGATTCCAAGGGAGATTAATGGTGCCATCATACTAGAAACTAAGACTTCAATACTCAGATTATCCATCGATGAAGAATGAAGATGTATCAAGACCTTAAAAGGCAATTCTAGTGGAACAGCATGAAGAGAGATGTGGGGGAATTTGTTGGAAAATGCCTTACTTCTAAGCAAGTCAAGGATAAGCACCAAAGGCCTATAAGATTACTATAGTCTCTTGAGCTTCCTGAGTGGAAGTGGGATTATTTCACCATGAACTTCACAGTGGAACTATCTTGGATAGGAAGTGGTTGTGGCATGATTTTAGTGATTGTTGACTATTTGATGAAATCAATGCAATTCCTCCCCATCAGACTATGTTAACCAACTAATAGCCTAACTTGACTTTATATTAGAGAAATTGTGAGTCTACATGGAGTGCCACTAACAATTACCTCAGACAGAGATAGTTGGCTCACTTCCCAATTTTGGAAGAGTGTTTAAGAGTCCTTGGAATTAACATTGAGGTTTAGCACTACCTTTCATCCAAAGACTAATGGCCAGTCAAAGCAAATGATCCAGCTTCTAAAGGACATGTTGTAAGCTTGCATGATTTATTGGAGAGGTAGTTGGGATGGGAGTCTACCTGTGATTGAGTTTACTTATAATAACAGCATCCAATGGAGTATAAGCATGGCTCCTTATGAGACATTGTAAAGGAAACCTTGTAGATCACCAACTTGCTAGAATAAGGTCGGTGACTAATGGATTATTAAGTTTGAGTTGGTAAAATAGTGTGCAAGTAGGTGAAACTTATGAGATAGAAATTACTGGCTACACAAAGCAGATAGAAGAGTTATGCTGATAGGAAGCATAGAGACCTAGAGTTTGAAACTAGTGACCATGTATTTCTTAATATTTTTCCAACCAAGGGAGTATGACATTTCGTTAAAAATGTAAATTAAGAACTCGATACATTGACCTCTTCGAGATCTTAGATCACATTGGTATAGTAGCATATAAATTGGTTTTACCTCCACAACTGTCAGAAGTTCATAATGTTTATCATGTTTCAATGTTGCGAAAGTATATCCCAGATGCTTCTCACATATTAGAATAGGTACCGAAGGAGATACAACCAGATCTAATCCTTGAAACTGAGCCTGTTCAGATCCTAAATAAAAAGAGCCATAGAATAAGGAACAAGGAGATTACACTTATCAAATCCTATAGCAAAGTCAGTCAATCGAAGAAGAAACATGGGAGACTTAGAGTCTGATATGAAGATTAGCTATCCAAAGTTATTTGAGGATTAGTAAGGAATTTCAAGGATAAATTATTTGAAGGGGTTAACCAATGTAATGTCTCAAATTTCTATACTAGCTTCTGAGATTTAATGAAATTAGAAGTTAACCCAATGGTCCAAAACATACAGTTTCAAGATTCTTAGAATCTATTCATAAAACCTATAACAATGTATACAACATGAAAATACAAATCCAATGATTACAAGATCATCGAAATCTAACATCGAGAGAGAAAGTTATGACCAGAATGGTGTTTCATATTGATCATGGTAGCCCTTTTATCAACAACATGATTTTTTATAATCATGTGATGTGGGCTCCATTTGGACATTAAATTAATTTAAAAATAAGATGACAAATGAGGTGAAAAGTCCTCACAAGGAATACTAGAATGGTTAGGATCCAATAGAAAATGTCTATATACTAATCTAATAGGGAGAGATAATTAAAGATAAAGATGATTCCTATTTTGTTAGACGAGATCCTTACCTATTACAATTAATAATTGATTCAGAAAAATTTAAAAAGGAAAATATAATGGAGAGTCACAATTCATAATGGGAGGAATTCATGAGCCTCCCAAAAGGAGAGAAAATGTGTGCAAGAGAGAGAGAGAGAGAGAGAGAGAGAGAGAGAGAGAGAGAGGAAAGGGGAAAAGCTTAAGGAAATGACTTATCTATAGTGAGGTAGCTATATCTGACCATTTCTCTATGATTTCAAAAGGATTGAATGGATTTTCAATGGTTTTTTATTAAAATATCTTGTTATCTATTAGTGTTTTGTTTGAAATTGTAATTATGAGCATGAGGTTAAGGGGATCTTGTTTATACTTGAAATCTATGTATGGTTGATTGAGAATATATCTATATTATTTTGTCTAATGATTGTATGGATTGATTATGAGTGATGGGTGTATTGTATACACACAAAATAAAAAGAAAAAGAGCCACAAAAATATCTAAAAATTTAATGGATAGTTTAGGTTGCACTGTGCACACAATCAAAGGATTGAACTTGATGTGATTGATCATGGAAAACATAATCTGATCTAAACCATGACTAGAAGAAATTACCACATCAAAACCACCCTTCGCTTTTGGATGTGGATAGTGCGCACAGACCAATCTAAACCCCGTCATTTTGACAGCTAGATTAGACCATGATCAATCAGATTTGGATGATCTGATCATGGAATGTTACAATGTTACTTAATGATTGTATGACCCTTAAACCCATGTTTATAGATCATTAAAAATCATGAAAATAATGAAGGAATTGCAAGATTTGAGGATTAACATTTGGATTGACTCACTTTCATATATAATCAAAAGATAAATTCTTAGGATGGATTCATCATGGCTTGACTAGTCCAAGATGATATCAATGGTTGACAAACTCATCCAGGTAAGATGAATGGAAGGGATTGCACAATTTTTTTACACAAACCACCCAATCAATGAAAGGTACTATTATTGCTGATTGGCTAGGCAATTGATGGCCTAATCATGATCAAATTACCTAATATTTCTCGCCATTTCATAACTTAGTAAGTGTTCTAAAAGTGCCATGATTCAATTTCTAAAAAATTATAAAAAATTATAGGGTTTTGAATAACTTAAGATCAACCAACAAATTATAGTAAATTAAAGCAATCAACCAAAATCCAACAATTCAATAACATCTAATCTATTATTGGATTAGTTAATTAGATAGTAGATCAACCATATAACACATAACGACTATATTGAACATGTAGATCTAAAGTGTGATCTTTGATCAGATCAAAAATCAATGTTGGTTGTTGGATCATGTGCTACATAGATAAAGCTAAATCCATGGAATCTGACTATTAGATTTATATCTAAACTTAGTAAGAATATAATTAAGAATTAGTAAGGTTCTGATGATTGATTTGACTTGAAAATATGAGAAGACCAACCCTAAAAATTACTTTTTGAATTATAAAAAATATTTGACGTGAGATCAACATCACGATCAAGATTGGCTAAGAACCAAAAGTGTTAATTTGATTGAATATTGAACATCAATAAAGATGCATTCTATTTTGACACTTCTTTGACATGTTTTAAGATTTCAAACCTAAAGTGGCAATTATTTACAAATCAGATGATGAGTATCGTCTAGTAGATGATATGTGATAGTGTTCAATTTTGATATTATTCATATTTTGATTGATATATTATTGTGATCACGATGAGGGGTGCGTATACTGAATATTTAGATAGGCCAAGGGCTTAGGGAGCCAATGCCAGGGTGTTCTATGGGATTGACTATTGGCCTCCGACCACTTGAGGGTGGCATGATATCCACCGTCCCATAAAGGTGGCATATTCTTGGATGGTAGTTGGCGACTCATGGTGCCCTTTTGAGACTAGCAATAGGATTTAGGAGAATGCGGTCGAAGTCTTTTTAGGATAGCAGAAAGCACACAATGCAATGATTTGGTCATGAGTATGGCATGTCCCAAATTTATGACATCATAGTTGATATTATGTATGGCCCCGATGTTTGATCGAGTGCTTTAACATATGAGTTTTCAGTGTGATGTAAATCCATATGAACATATGGATGACTAGTTATTGGTATGAGTATTACCATAGTACATATCAGTACATGTTTATTCAATTGATATATCAATTTGATGGCGTAAAGTATTTATATGCTGATGATATGATTGATTTATATGTGTTGAGATGATATTTTGATATATATATATATATATATATATCATATGCATGATTGCATGCAGCAAGAGAATGGCTCAAGTAAGGAGTCATGGTTTTCAAACTAAAGCTATGATTTCATATAATATGTGTGCTGGTTGTCACATTTTGAGTGAATTAGGTTTATCTACTAGTATGTGTGGAAATATTTGACCTATAAAGCCAAGGTCGAGGAGTGAGCTAGCATACTAAAGAAAAGTACTAGGAGAAAGTGAGATGATGTCTCACATAGTTTTTCTTTTTAATTTTAGACTCTTATCTATTGTCATCCCATGGTGAATGTAGCCCATTTGTGGAAAATATTATCTTTACATAGTTCGTGCATCGATTGTGATAGACAAACCTTGGGATATGTTTTTGACTTTATGATTATTTTCTTAGGGTGCACACATGGGGCAAGTTTTTATTCATGTTTATTTCATAAGACAACATTTATGGTGCTTGATGTTTTTCTTTGGAATGGATGTTTATCATCATTATCGATATCATTATTGTTTTCTAAAAAAATTCGCTCACATTTTGTTGACTTCTTTTATTTGGGATCTCAGGATTTCTAAATTTTGGATTTTGTGGAATTATTCCTTTTTATGGTATTTTAAAAACCTAGGGTGCCACAATTGTCAAATTGTGATTTTCTTCTCTCTATGTGTGTATATATGTTGTGTGAATGTTATTGAATGGTTAAAGTGAATTGCATGGTATGGGTAATAAGAAGTTAATTGTGTAATTTTCTAACATTGAAAGCATGTTGACAAACCATCTGACTATGCAAGTATGAGGTGTATACTATAATGTTGTGGATCTTAAAATCGTACTTTTAGTTTTATGTACTAAGTATAGTTGTATACTCAGGCCACCAAATCATTGCAGATTAGGTCGAAAAAACTAGGGGCACAGAGTGAAAGACTCTAGAAATTAGAAGTGAAGTAGAAAAGTGAGACACCAAATGAATTGGAATTTACTTTTCTTATTTTATTTTATTGACTATGAATGTATCCAAGCACAATGTTCTAGACTATGTTTTATTGGACTTTACATTATAATTGGGCTATGAATGATAACCCATGGGAGTAGTTTGAAATGGAATAGAATGTCAAGGGACTTAAACATGAGTCTAATATTTTCCATATGTATAGTATATGAATGATTAACATTTGGGTATTTTTTAAAATAATTTAAATGTAAAATACTTCCATGTGAATTATTTTATACATGAAATTTTCAAATACTTATTCTACCTTTCTAAATGTATTTAAAATGACAAATTGTGTTTAAAATCTTGGATCACTATAGTTGGTATCAAAGCCTATGTTTAAATCACTGACAACCATTATTTAATGGCTGGTCATTAGTGGTTAACAAAATAAGAAAGTGTTGGTTCTAGAACTACTAAGAGATAGGGCACTCACATGAGAATACTCCATTTTGAAAATAGATACCACCAAAGCAACATAGAGAGGCGACCCTAGGACCCGTTGACACCCCACTGGTTCATCAAGATAGGGGAATGCAATAAGTGATGCTATCCAACTATTGCTGCAGCACCTTAGGCAATACCAATAGAAGCCTTAGGTGGAAATATTGGTTGGGAAGAGAATCTATAGACATATCCAAGAAGATGGAGCTGCCATTCTCTAGAGTGGATAAACTGAACATAGCAGAGAAATAGATATTTGAGGTTTTGAAATTCCTTAAGGCAATGAAGTTCTCTAAAGAGAATGAGGTAGTTATGGCTACTTTTGTGATGACAAGGGAGGCAACATTTTGGTGGCCGACCACTGAGTGGACTCATTTTGTGGGTAATAAGACTAGTCTATGGGAAAATTTTAGGACACTTTTATTCAACAAATATATCCCCCCACATACTCAAAGACAAAAGGAGAAAGAATTCCTAAGCTTGGAACAGTCAATGATCCAATATGAGAACAAGTTTACCCAACTTTGGAGGTTCACATTGAGCATATGTTCTACAGATGAGAAAGCAGCTGAGAAGTTCTTCAATGGGTTAACTTCTTGATTGAGAAAAAGGTTCCAGAAGTCCAACCCACCAACATGGCAAGAAAATTTAAAATTACCCTCTATTTTTTAGAAAGACTATAAATGAGTGAGGATGAATAAAAAGGTAAATGAGAAAAATGTCAACACCTGCAAACATTTGGAGAAGGAGAAGAGGTCCATGTAGTCTTCAAGGTCTCAACAACTATGGAGGGGTTAGTTTGGCAGCCACAAGGAGGCACCTGAATCTAGACCATGACCATGACGCAGGATGTATCATCTAGACAAATCCTACTATTACTGACTTCAATTGTTATAATTGCAAAAAGCCAAGACATTTGCTAAAGACTACTAAAAGAGGAAGAAAGAGGGAGAAGCCTAGAAAGATCAAATTCCCAGAAGTCAGAAGCAAGTGTTTACCATCACCTTCGAGTAGGCATGGGCATCAAATTTTGTGAAGGCACTCTTCTTGATCACAATAGACTTGCCAAAGTTCTTTTCTATTTAGTTTGTATGCACTCTTTTACTTTGTATGATTTTGTATTGTGTGTGCGTAGTCTAGTCCAAGATTTAGGGTTCTATTTAGAGGTGATGACTCATTGGATGAGTCTATGTCTATACAAAAATTTCTTTAGGATATTCCAATTATAATAGAGAAAATAAGAATGGATACCAATTAATCCTCTTGAATATGACAAATTTAAATGTCATCCTAGGGAAGGACTAGTTGGCTTTACATTGGACAATAGTTTACTACCACAAGAAGAAGGTCACCTTCAATGTCCTAAGAGAGGTGATGATCTCCTTTCAAGGGAGATGGGACTTCACAAGGGCATGTGTCATTTCAGCTATAGAGGCAGCTAGACACAGTGCTAAGAGATGTTAGGGTTTTTAGCTAAAGTTGAGGCATTAGAAGTTAACAAGCCCATGCTAAAGGAGGTGACAGTAGTTTAGGAATTTCCACATGTGTTTCCTAAGGATCTACTAAGATTACCACCTAAAAGGAAGATACATTTCACTATTGAAATGATACTAGGTACAACTCCCATCTCCAAAGCACCAAACATAATGGTCCTAGTAGAGTTGAAGAACCAGTTACAGGGATTGCTAGACAAAGGATTTATTAGACCCAAGTTTCACCATGGGGAGCATCAATTCTCTTTATAAAAAAGATGGGTTAATAAGACTTTGCATTAACTATCTGTGATGACTCGGGTTTTCATAACACTTTTTAAATTCAAAAGACATTGACTTAGTGAGCTCAATCTCTAATAAAATCATTTTTTAAAGAGTAAACAATAGCGAAAGAATATTTTCTTTTAAATTCACTTTGAAAACCCCGAGTGTCATTTTTCTTTCTCAAAAATAGGGATTCTCGATGAAATGACCACTCATTTCTACCAAAAATCTGGCAAAGTTCCCTCTATTTTTTGGACATATGACATTTAATGCATGTCATTGCAAAGTACTTGATAAAATTTTAGTGACATTTTGAAATATAAATGGAGACTATCTCCTTTTCATACATCTAACAAAATAAAAATGATTTATATTAATAAAACACACCCAGAACCTCCACAGCATAGCCCAATTACATAAGTACTATAATTTTTCATTATTACATACAATGCAGTCTCTTTCTCATCAAATACCACAACTTCAATTTAAAAACTAATTCTTACCTATCATTTTCCAAAGTTCCCATTGACATGCCTTGTTAGTAGACTGCTCCTATTCTTTGGGAGTCCTCTGTTCTGAAATAATGTCAACATGCCAAACCTGCTACCATTCTCTATATCTGAGGCATTGCAAACCAAAGCAATGCCTTAGCAAGTAATTGCTTGTGTAGGTGAAATAAGATGCAATTATATATAAACAATTCATAATTTACTATATAGATCAATGGTTCATATTGCCTCATGCAAGACTTTAGACATCCATAATCCATAATATAAGAAAATCATAATATGAACAAATCAATATCAACCTGAGCATCATGGCATACAAGGCATGAAAAATGCATGGATATACATCCATCAAAATAACAAAAGTCTGTGTCCACAGAACAATATCATGGATGTCATGATCAAAGAATGTCGTTCACAATCAAGCCCTATGTGTGCGTGGACTACACTCACAGCAATGGTAATGAGCACTCATTCCAACCCTGGGTCCCTTACATGTAGCCCACATCAGTCTATATCCTAATACAAGCCTGTCAGCCAAAACTACCAGCCCACCCTCAAATCAGTACAAGACCTAGCTTACCTTGCTTCACCCAATAAAATCCTACCTTGGGTCCCTCACGTGCAGCCTACATCAGTCCATTTCCCGACGAAGCCTGTTAGCCAAAACTACCGGCTTACCCGCTTCACCCAATACAATCTGACACTGGGTCCCTCATGTGTAGCCCGCATCAGTCCATTTCCTGACAGAAGCCTGTCAGCCAAAACTACTGGCCCACCCTCAAATTTGTACTAGACCCGGCTTGACTCACTTCACCCAATGGTCTCAATCAAGGTCCATAATAAAGTGTAATCTATCACATATCAAAACATGGATAATCATGTAATCAAATGTCACGATATCAAACATGAAGTACTAAACGCATTTCAATAGATCACAATAGCACATGAAACACATGCCTCAAGAATTTCAAATAACAAGTCATGAACAAATAAATGAACTGAAGCATCATAATATAAAATATGTGCTTCTACATGAGCAGTTTAAACATGATTCAATTTTAACATGCACATTCATCTTATTTTTCACATAACTGAAAATACTTGTTTCAGTACTTGAAATTCATATATAAGTACATATATATAGAAAAAACCTTAGTAAACTTAATTTCACCTTCCTCAATGGAGATTTTCAAGTTCTTTGAGACAAATAATCTATTTAGTTTGCATACGTGCTCCCAATCAGTCACACCTCTACAACAATATAAACACATATTCAGTTATACAATTTCAGGACTTCTCTTAGCTTTTCCAGTATAAAAGCTCCCTCTAAGTTAGTCCCTAGCACTAGTCATCACAAGGCGAAGTGATAGTGCTTATTTCTATGCTCAGGGCATTTTATTAGGTATTGGTTGATAGCTAATTGCATGACAACTAGTTATTAGATTTCCAATCCAAGCCATTGGCCATGGATTGGCTATTCCCCATTCATCTTAAGTAATTATAAGTTGTTTTCATTGTCCAGTGTCCTCATCTTGAATTTTTTCGAGTATCTTAACTTATTAAAGGTTAGGGTATACCATGGTGGCATCTGATCACCAATTAGAACTGCCAAGTCCTGATTACTCTACTATCCCATTAGACGATTTAGATTTCTCAATCAATTTCAATCCAGGTTCTTTAATTTGTACCATGTACTAGCAATTCAATACTCTTGGACTCATCTGTGGTGTCTGATCCTAATTCAAACACTACAAAATTACTGTGTGAACAGTACCCGATCAGATGGCTGAGATTGTCTGATCAGTTTTTAACTTAGATCAATGATTTCAGTTGATTTTCAGCTTTATCAAGTGCTTACTTACCCTTTCCTAGGTTTAGATCAAAAAATGGATGACTAGATCATCCATAAACTTAGATTTAGCACAAAACTATACATATTTAGCCAAAAATCAAAAATCAAGGGTTGGGTTTTGTACATCTTACATCTTAAGAGTGTTTGAGTGTGTTTTCCACTATTGGATTTATTGGATTGCTAACTATTTTGCTTCAAACCCTTAAATCTTGCTATATGCACTGTTTTTGCTCCAATCCACGTTCCAGATCATCTCCAATTCCCCAACCATCTTAGGGGTTTTGTTCGGTTCACCTTATTGGACCAAATGATTAGCTGGAATAGCTGATCCAAGTCGTCATCTTCTTCGACGATGGCTTAGGAATCCACCAAACCCGAAACCCCTTTTTTATTCTTCTTTGATGTTGGCGTGGTTGGGTTTTCTAGCGTGCAAATCCCAGTTCCCTCCCTCTCCTCTCCTCCCTTCTCTTCTCTTCTCTTTTCTTTCTTTTTTCCTTCTTTGCCTCTCTCTTTCCTTCCCCTTCGTCAGGTTTTGAGAACAGACTGAATGGTCTATTCGTTCGATTAAGTGGGGAGAAGGTGCCAATATCAATTTGGCTTCCCTCCTTTAATATTTTACTCTTTTATTCTAGGATGTTACACTATCAGATGCTTAATAGAGTCACAGTGAAGCATAGGTATCCTCTACCCTAAATAGATGATCGCTTTCATTAGCTTCAGGTAACAAGTGTCTTTTCAAAAATTGATTTGAGGTCTGGGTATCATTAGTTGAGGATTACAGAAGAGGATATCTCTAATACATCATTTATAACTCGATTTGGACATTATGAATTTTGAGTAATGTTGTTTGGGTTGACAAATGCTTCAATTGTATTCATGGATCTTATGAACAAGGTGTTCAAAATGTTCCTTGTTAAATTTATCATCAGGTTTGTAGACAACACCTTGGTATATTCCATGATTAAGGAGGACTATTAGGAACATTTGTGTGTGGGTTGGACATGCTTAGGGCTCATCAATTGTATGCCAAATTCAACAATGTGAATTTTGTTTGGAGGAAGTCAACTTTCTAGGCCATGTCATTTCAAAAGATGGTAAAGGTAGTAGACAAGTAGGAGACATCTAAGATGGTGATGGAGATACAAAGTTCTAGTTCATGCTGGATATACCATGGGTTTATTAAGATATTCTCATGCATTGCCTTACCATTGACTGAGTTGCAAGGAAAGGTACACAATTCGTATGGGATGATGCATGTGAATCAAGCTTCTAAGAACTCAAGAGCAAGCTAACCATTGCACCAATTGGTAAGGCAAGCTTCACTTGGGAAGCAAATGCTAGTATTTGGATGCATGAGAGATTGGTGGTTCCAAGATGTTGAACTGAGGCAAGAAATTCATAGAGAGGCATTCAATCACAATATATCATTCATTCTAGTGGAATGAAAATGTATCAAGATCTGAAGAGACACTTATGGTGGAATGGCATGAAGAAGGATGTGGGATAGTTTGTAGAGTGATGCTTGATGTGTCCATAGGTCAAGGCCAAGCATCAGAGGATGGCATGAGTTTTATAACCCATTGAGCTTCTTGAGTGGAAATAGGATCATATCACTACGGATTTCATTATGGGTTTACCCTAGGATGTGGAGCAGACATGATATGATATGGGTCATAGTTGATTGGCTAAAGAAATTGCCACTTCTTCTAATCTGACAAAATCAAGCTATTGATAGCTTAGCACAACTTTACATTCAAGAGGTTATGAGCTTGCATGGGTTACCCATGACTATTACTTCTAATAGGGATAACCGATACACATCACAGCTTTGAGGATGCATGCAGGAGTCCTTGGGATCATCATCAAGTTTTAGTATAGGTTTTCATCCTCAAATAGATGTCTAGTCTAAGAGGATGATTTAGACATTGGAAGTTATGTTGAGTGTGTGTGCAATTGAATGGAAAGAGAATTAGTACGAGAGCCTACCATTAGTTGAGTTCACATAAAATAACAATTTCTGCTCAAGCATCAAAATGGCTCCATATAAAGCTTCATATGGTAGACCCGTCCATTCACCAACATGTTGGAATGAAGTCAGTCAAAAGAGAATTGTATAGTCAGAACTACTAGAATAGTGCACCAACAAGGTGAGGCTTATCTGACAGTGACTCATTGTAGCTTAAAGCAAACAAAAAAGCTACACTGACAAGAGGAGTAAGGATTTAGAGTTCGATGTTAGGGACCTTGTGTTTCTGAAGATCTCCCCTACCAAATGGGTCATGAGGTTTGAAATGAAATGAAAGATGAGTCCTTGATTCATTAGTTCCTTTGAAATTTTAGACATGATTAGTTCAGTGGCATACTAGCTAGCATTACCACTACAGCTATCAAAGGTTCTCAATGTTTTTTATGTTTCCTTGCTATGAAGGTATACACTTAACTCTACCAATGTTCTTGAACAAGTACCAATTGAGCTACAACTAGATATGACACTTGAAATGAAACTGATTCAAATTTTGGATATGAAAGAATGGAAGCCAGGAAAGAAAGAGATTTCTCAAGTTAAAATCCTCTAGCAACATTATTTAGTTGAGAAGGCAATATGAGAATTAGAATCTAAATGTAAGAGAGAAACATCAAAAACTATTTATACCTGAAGTTGAGAAGAAATTTGAGGATGAAATTCCTCAAAGGGGGTAGTGATATGATAACCCAAAATCTTGTAACTATTTTTGTCATTAATGAAAAACCAAGATATTTTTCACCAACTATGAAAATTTGATAATGGAAATTACAATAGTTGAATAATGAGACTACAACAAGTGGATAGAGCTAGGAAAATTTTTTTCAATGACATAAATATTGGACAAATCCAAGCACTAGAGGTCCATATCATATGTGTGCTAAGTATAGAGATTGATAATGACAACCCTCTTAATTTGGTTCTGCATGTTTTAGTAGATGGAGCCTATAACCTAGATGTTCTACCTTGGCAACCAAGCAACCAAGAAGCCGATGTCTCCTTAATGTGAAGAAGTATTGGTTGCCTTGGATGTTAGGACTCTAAGTAGAAAATATACATATGTATATATAAAGGAATTGTGACACCCCAGGTTTTTCATGAAAAAAATTTTCATTTATTTTCAGAAGGTGGCATGCCTCTAATTTTAAAATTCAAAAATAGCGGAAGATAGTTTTCTTTGAAATTCATTTTTCCAAAAACCCGAATGTCACCTCAACTCCCATACTATACATAATATAGTTTTTATAAAAGATAGACATATATTTTATGAAACAATAGGACCCATCCAATGGTTCACATACACAGCCCCTATAATCATTATATTAAATGTCCAAGCAGCATAATCTAAATAACTAACTACACAATACAAAAACTTTAACAAAATATATAACTGAGTGTAGAAGTATGGCTGTTGAACTATATATGGGATATTGTAAACATAAAACATTTACAATATCTCAATAAGCTATCCTTGGTAGGGGAGAGTTAAGAAACCATGTTAATTACATATGAATTAAGAATTTTACATCAATTAAAATATTAAATTATTTGCAAGCCATTGATAAAGTAGTTATTTATAATTATTTTTCATCATATGAATATAATAATCCCACTTTAAAGATTACACCTTACATGATATATATATATAATCTACTAGTATTTTAAATATTTATCATTATCAGTTTCCATATGATACCATACTCCAATTCTAAGAACCATAATCTGCATAATACATCTACCCATTCACTTACCCATACAAAAACTTTTATAAAACTACACCCTCCAAATCTATACATATAGGACTATATCATATATATATTGAAATTGTTAAAAGTCATACAAAGTTATGAACATAGTCCATAGGTTTTATAATTTCCATTCACAGACTATATTGGGTCTCATACATATACCCCTTACGATACGGGGTTCATAAAACTCCAGCTGCTACTAGTAACATCATAAAAGGCATCTCATCATGCCATGGCATTATATTATGCCTATTATATGTGCATAATAATGTAAAATACACAAGGACTACTATGCCACAGTCTAAATCTACACAGCGTGCCTGGATAACTGCATAATAATCCACTGATGCCAACTGTGGAAATAACAAAATCCATGATCAATGGGCGATCATGGCTGTCACAGTGGCGGCCTTCCCATGATTGCCCCACCCAACGTTTAACCTCTCATTGGGCATGGTATCCATCATATAAATTTTAGAAAACGAGTAAGCAAACCCTCATAACTTCCCTAGCATAGCATCCCCAGTCCTAGGCCTGTGTGGAAAACAAAATCATAAGCCATCATGCTTGTATGTAAAATACTAATATATAGGCATCTTACCTATGCATAATATATATGTATGAATATCTCATAATAATAATAACATCCTCACTTATTAGGTGACTGCTCACCAGGGATGTAATATAAATCCTAAACTCATACATCGCATATGATATAATGGTACCCATGTACCATAAATTTCTTTTTTTTACAATAACAGTTATGATATTTTTAAGAATAGATTATGTGTATCCAATAATGTCACTAGTAGGTATAAATTATAAGCATGTCATTCATATAGCATTTCAAGTTACTAATTTTTATCATTCACAAGTAATCATTCTCATAATCACATATCTACGAAATGCACGGTCTAAATAACATAATGCTTATCATAAACAATAAGATCATGTTCAAAACATGCATCTTACTAGTAAGACATGCTTTCTTAATTCTCCACCTACATTGTGTGGCAAGTTCATCCATTTTCCACTAGCTAATAGACTCCTCTTCCCCTAGACCCTCCTAATCAAATAATCAATTAGTAATCTTTAACTGAATGGTCTAAGTGAATAGGTAGAATTGACTAGGATCATAGAGCTTGATCACTTTCCTTACCTGGATCCTTGATTGATCTCAGTCGTTGATCAAGATCAGCAGGATCTTCGCAAATCAAGCTTTTGATCCTAAATCTCTCATCAGATTCTTGATCTACACTTCCTCATGGTAATAATAGGCTATTTAGATTTGAAAAATGAAGTCAGATCATCACAAATAAGATGATTGGACCCTCGATCAATGGTCGGGTGAATTCAATGGTTGGATCATCCCAGATCACAAATAGGGAAGATAGGTTTTGTTCACTAAATCTCTCATCAGATTCTTGATCTACACTTCATCATGGTAATAATAGGCTATTTAGATTTGAAAAATGAAGTCAGATCATCACAAATCAAGCTTTTGATCCTAAATCTCTCATCAGATTCTTGATCTACACTTCCTCATGGTAATAATAGGCTATTTAGATTTGAAAAATGAAGTCAGATCATCACAAATAAGATGATTGGACCCTCGATCAATGGTCGGGTGAATTCAATGGTTGGATCATCCCAGATCACAAATAGGGAAGATAGGTTTTGTTCACTAATATACGATTAGATCAAGATGAGGGGATATATCTAATCTCATATTATATAGTCTAATGTGAAAGCTACATCTAGACCTACAAGGGAGTTCCTATCCATCGTAAATCTGACTTCTGAAGGCAGATCAATGGTTAAATCGCAATGACTAGTTGTTATAAGTTTAGATCTGCCATTTGGAGTCAAATTAGTGGTTGGATCATGGTAGGATCTCCAAAATTAGTCACATATCCATCATTCAAAGATAGATAAATGACTAGATCTTGATGGATGGTTAGATCGATCACAAATCTGGTTAGATCAAGTATCTGATCATGATTGGCAGTCGGATCTTCTCCGATCAATGAACAAACATATGGTTTTTGGTCTTCACGTTACAAGGATCATGGAAGTTGTCTCATATTTGTGAAATCCTTCTTGGATTTGGCAGTGCAAGAGGTCCAAGTCCAAGGGGTAATGGTACTCACTCGAGTCAAATTGACTCACCAAGGCAAGTCGGAAATAGGGGAGTAGGAGAAAGAGAGGGATGATGAAAGTAGGAGGTGACGAAGGCCGTGTCCCAATCATGGCTCCGATGCTACACTGTGTGGGGAACCTAATAGGGAAAGGCAACCCAAGGGGTAACATGTATTGAGCTAGCATGTTGATCAGACAGCATCGATCGGAGGAGAGAAGAGGGGAGAGGGACTAGCACGGCCTACAGTTGAGTTGCACTGGTCCCCAAAGGATTGAGTCAGGGAAGAGAACCGAGGGAATGCACTAGTCTCCCATGGAATCTGTAATGCCCCGAGTAATTTATGTTATTTTTGCATCCATGTAACAAAAATGAATTGGACATTCTATAGGAAATGAACCGTGTTAAATGTTTTACTTTATTTAAAATATTAAACAAAGAAATTTGTAAGAAACTTAGTACTATTAGATTCTATTCAAAAAATGGAATCCAACGCCTCAAAGAACGCAAAAACGGAGTTCGTATGAAGAAGTTACGGCCGTTTAAAGATTAGGGCCAATTTTGTAATTTATCTTTAAAAACGAAAAAGATGAAAAATGTAGGGGCTCGTTTTGATAACGGCACCCCCTATCTTCTTCCTCCTCCCGATTTCTCCAGAAACCCCCGTCTCCCGATCTTTCCAGAAACACCAGCACCGCCTCTGCAAGGCGATGTCAGGGGAAATGGCGGCACCGCCATTGGCAGCACCATCTTTCACCATTTATAAAAAGCCCTCTTCCCCCTCCCACTCCAAGCATCGTTTTTCCTCTCTTCTCCGACTGTCCAAGCGAGGGTTCTAGAAAACTTTCATTGGAAAACCCTCATTCAGTTTTCCCTACAAGTTTCGGCCATGCCCGAGTCTTCCCGCCAGGCCGACCATTCCTCTCTCTTCACCTCTCTCTTAGTGTTTCCGGAGACTAAGGGTTTAGAGTGGAAAAGGGAGCATCACTGGCACATAGGCAATGGGTCCTTCCAGACTGCCCCGGGTAAGTCCCCACTTCTTTCACCTTTGTTTTCTCTTCTCCCAGCCCAGATCTTCACTGGATCTAGGCATTTTCGGCTAGGAAACGGAGGAGAAAACTGGGTAAAAACCCAGCTTTTCGAACTAGGGAACCCTGGGACGCAGTGCGTGACGCGCATGAGAAACACACTACCTGGGGCGACTAGTGCACACGTGTTGTGTGCAGGCGCAGTCCCTACTCGACCGGGATGCACGGACGTTCCAGGAGTCGAGACGCACACACCTGGCGTTGAGGACGCACTCTAGAACATGCATCGCAACGCGTAGCTCAAGCGTGCACGTGCACACATGAGGCGGTCGCAGTTCGACCGAAATGCACAGGCGTCCTGGGAATTGTGACACGCAACCTGATGACGCCCAGAAGCGTGCGACCACACATGCGGGCCGGTCGTTGCTCGACCGGGATGCAAGTGCGTCCTAGGAGCGGTAACGCATGGCCCGTTTTGGGCCTTCTATGTATTATTAACACTAAAATACCCATAACTTAAGTTCTAAGACTCCGATTGAGGCGCCGTGAGAGGCGTTGTGTCCGTATCGACAGTGCAGACACACACACCCAAACCATAAAATACCTAATCAAGCCCTTATCTAAGGCTGGTATGACCCTTAAACCATGATGTGGCGCGGGACCACTAAACCTTTGCAAACTAACCATACCAAGGCCCAATTAGGGACCTTAGGAGGCCCTTAGGCATGGGAATAAACCCCTAATGCCTAAGTAGTGAGGTAAACTATTCTAGAACCTATAGAAATAGGCTAAGCTAACCTTTTTCCCCTAAACCATGTCCAGGAACGTACGAGGACAAGGGGACTAGCGCGATCAAACCAGGTAGGTGTCCTATCGCTACTAGACTTTTAAAAAGAACCCATGATGCTTTGAGAATGCATGTTTTGAGTCATGGTTGCTTTTCTATGCATGTTTTAAGTTTTTAAGTTACATGTCCTGTCTTTATGCATATATCAAATAAACTTATGTTACATCCTTATGCACATGACCTGTATAGCATGAATTGATTTCATAAATGAACTTGCATAAATTGCATGAATTAAAACGACTGCATTGCCTATCCTCGAGGGTTTCCAAAAGACACTAGAGTGCCCAAAAGACGCTGGTTAGGCAATTGTGAGGGCCAGGCAGTGTGAGGGACCCAAAGAGGACATTGAGAATGATTGCATAAATTTTTATGATTTATGTAGATGCTTTTTGGGCCAGTAAGCTCGTGGGTGCTATGCTGAGAGGTTCGGGGTGGCCTCCCAGCCTCTACCACTATAGGTGGAAAGGGTACCACGCCAAAAAGGCTTGTCCTCACTTCAATTTATGTGGTAAACGAGGACTACCAGTGGAGGTGTCACGGCACCCGTCGAAGTGTCATATGCCCTGTGGAGGCTATGACTGAGAGCCTGTAAGTACTCGGGGACCACACGGCGCTAAGGTCGTGGGCATAGTGTGCTCCATGTTTTTGAGGATTTACTTGCATTGCATATGGCATGACATGAGTATGGTCGACCATAGATCCATGAGTTGGATTTAGTTGAGCATCTTATGCATATCATCATATATTTTCATGATATCTATGTTACTTTCGACTTGGATTATGCAATTCTTTAAGTCGTCAGTATCCTATTTTGACAATGGCTTTTAATATCGATATTGAACATGAGTGTCCAAACATGCACATGGTTTAAAGAACATATGTTTTAAAACATAGCATGCATTGTAAAACTAGTAGTGATAGACTCTTACTGAGTATAGTGTATACTCACCCAAATATATCATTTTTTTGGACAGCTCCACTCACGAGTAGAAGACGCCTCAGGAAATGTTAGTGCTACGAGCAAGTAAATCAAAAAAGAGACAATTATACATGTAAGTAAACACTCTACCCTTTGGACATGTATTTATATTTATTTACAGTTGGGCTGTGAGCTGTGACTAGATAGACCTGGGAAGACATTTATGATTTCTGAAATTTTCAAAAACTACTTTGGTTGTTGTGAAAGCAAATGACACTCGGGGTTTTCAAAATGGGTTTAAAACAAAAGATTTTCCACTGCATTGCATTGTTTTTTATAAAATGGTTTTCAAATAAGGATGCATCCTGCCTTAGGAATTAGATATTGCATTTAAAAATGCATGGGAAAACCCGGGTCGTCACAGCTGGTATCAAAGCCTAGTTTTATCCTTTCACAACTAGTCCAGCATGTCCAAGGGTCATAGACAATGGAGAAAATTAAGAAGAAGTTGTATAAATAGAAGTAGTAGAGATGACTAGAACACGAATAATATCAAATCACAAAGATGCACACCATGAATATATAGGTGAAACACAGCTTGGTTTAGCAAATAATTAGGCAGAGGATAGTGCAACCCTTATCCAAAATCTAGTCTAAGACGACTTAAGGATTAAGGTGCAAACAGGGAAACTCATATATGGATCAGATTATGATGAGAATGATGAATGAAGATGTTAGTAAATTTATTAGTAGATAGTTCTGACCTGTAATAGATTGATCTCATCAAAGGTGAGAAAATTGAAGAACCCAGATGGCTATCTGACTTGTAATATGAGTATATTATCAAAAAGGATATAACATGAGTATCATAGGGGATGTAAAAGGCAGGCTTTGAGTAGAGTGACAAAGAATCTGAACACAAGAGAGTCATTAGAAGATTTTGATGATAGTCTAATAGGGATAAGAATACAAGATGATACTAGGAGATAATGGTGACTCGTACTAGAGTAAAGTGCTATCTAATAATGATAAATTGAGTAGAAGTATAGCATGACCAAAAGATCAATGACATTATTAAGACATTGTATGAATTTTCTTGAGGCTATAGGCAATTAAGGATTTCGATGATATTAGAAAACTTCAACATTTCCTGGAAGAATTAAGTTTCTCCTGTCTGACAAGAAGATCAAGTATATGCAACCACTCAAATGGAGACATTGATTTTGACCGATTAAGAAGAAAAAAAAAAGAGAATGAGATAGAGATGCAACTATAAGTAATGGATGAATAGAAAAAGGTCATGACTTTATTGTGGAAAGAATAGATCCATACAAATCTTTCATCTTGAATCATCTGGGAAGATAAACCAATCAAATTCAAAGGAATAATAATAGTTGAGTTGGAGATGATGTTATTGTAAATGCGTATAATAGAGATAAAGCATATGGGATTTAAGACTTTGAGTAGAGCATTGAATGTAAGGACATTATGCTGCACGAAAATTTTCGAAGAAGAATGGTGATCCACTACAAATTAAATTCTACAAATGGTTTGATGTCTATATCAATTATTGTAATTAGAATCTTATCAAATCCATTAGCTTATGAGGAGCACCAATGGATATAGTCCATAAAAAGGAAAATTTGGTGATATCCTACCTTGCCACTGCATGAGTAAATAAAGTTTATTGAAAAAGGAATTAAGTCAGGACAGTGACTTGTCCATTTGTCTTTCTTCAGCAAGTAGGGTACCATCAAGGATCGAATTGAGGTCTTGCTATCATAGATTGGAAGACCAAATATCTTAAGACCATTATTTAGTCATTACCTTTAGAGTATTGTTGACTAAATAAAGGTATCCCACCCTAATTGATCACATATGTTAGTATCTATGAGACAGTAGTCTAAGTTATATACTCAGAGGACTGTTTTAAGTATTTAGGCATGAGTTTTCCCTAAAGGAAGTTACTTGTTAGACTAAGTCATTTGAGGGTATGAGATTAGTTGATTAGGCCACATCATGAAGGAGCTACGAGTACGATGAGTACAGTAGCAACTGAGATAGGAGCAAAAATAAGAAGTGATCTAAACCAATGCAAAAGATTTTCCAAACCTTAATGGCTACCATGATAAGGTGAAGAAATTACTTTAGGTCTGAAAAATACTGCTGACTTGGATTGAAAAGAAAGGCAAATAAGTACTGGTCGCTTTAGAGACCCTTGAGCTTATGACATAGATATATCTGGAAAGAGATCAATAGGTAATCAAATAAAGTCTTTCTATGTCTAAGAAATTTTTTTATGCTTACTTGAGTATTGTTAAACTTGTTGATTTAACAGCTTCAGCACAATTTGATATAATCGCTATTGAATGAGAATTATTGTTATACGCTAAGTATGAGGGAACACTTGAAAATCACTACTTATGAGGATACCTCCTTACAATACAGACTGCATGATTGACGATAAAGCTTTGATAAAAGATTGAACAATATATTGACATAGGGAATGGAAGGAGAAAAGGTGAGATGGCCAGCACATTATAAGGTGAAGATTTGATGTTAGGTTGCCTTTAGACAAATAGTTAGTTGTTATGTGCATATACCAAGTACGAAAAATCAATTGAAGGAATTTCCTAAGGACTAACCCTACTGGATTGAGTATAGAACTTTTGGACTAAAAGATTGCGAAGAAAACCATCAAGCAAAGAAAGGACAAAGAGGATAATGACAAAGGATTCAACCATAACCTAGTAAGGGTACTCAGTTATGAATAAGAGACTTTTTGCATAAATGGGAACATTGTTGGAAATCCTAATGACAAATTGATGTGAATAGTGAGATAGGCCTCTGGACAAGAACATTTGACCCATGATGATGAATTAACCATAAAACATTTGACATGAGTTTGCATAAACTCTTCAGGGAGAAAAGCATTTGATGGCTTCAACATCTATGAAACTTGATGTATAGTTTGGATATCCTAATCGTAATATGAGATAGTATTAGTGATGGAGGATGCTACTTGAATTATTTTATTTTTGAATATAATATGGGTTGAGGGCCCAAGTTATAGTAGAAAAGCAACAGATAGTTGAAATTCGAAGTTAATGAAGGGTTTGGCTGTAGGGCACATGATACCATATCAGCTATTGAAGTACCTTGGGGGAAAATATAAAGTGAAGAAGATAAGAAGAAAAATTACACATACAGAAAAGAATGTAGCTTTTTGGGACTCTTGCTAATGACATACAACCAACCATTAGAAGGAGACGTTGATGATGAATAGATCACTAGATGGAAGACAAGAGGAAAAAGGGATTATCCTATGCTATTCAAAATGAAATAGGAGGAAAAGAACATATGATCTCAAAGAAGTATGAAGTAATTTATATACGAGTAGGAGAGTATGGTCATCTAAGGAGACTATCCTATACATGATCAGAGGAATATGAGCATCTAAGGATGGGTACCTATACGAACTATAGTTAGAAACTAGTATTGTTAAACTGGCACGCATGGGACTATGTATCAGAGTATGCAGCGAAAGCGGTCCATATGTACTTAAATTAAGCGGAGAAGATATATTGACAATATATATGTAAGGCCTTGAGGAAGGAATTATAAAGATAGTAAAGTGAGAATGTGCCTAGGATGGGTTGCATGGTAACGTGAAAGGGTTTTAAGGACACAATTCCTCTACATACTAACTTGAGGAATTAACAAAAGGACATATAGGGTGGGAGCAAAAGGAATTTTCTTAGTTCAAGTTTTAAGGGAGTCCTCAGGAAAAATATGTCTTATCAATAAGATAACTGACTTAAAAGTAAGAATTTGTGAAATTTCGAGGACGAAATTCTTTTAAGGGGGTAATGATGTAATGCCCCGAGCAATTTATGCTATTTTTGCATTCATGTAATAAAAATGAATTGGACATTCTATAGGAAATGAAGCGTGTTAAATGTTTTACTTTATTTAAAATATTAAACAAAGAAATTTGTAAGAAAACTTGGTACCATTAGATTCTACTCAAAAAATGGAATTCAACGCCGAAAACGAAGTTCCTATGAAGAAGTTACGACCGTTTAAAGATTAGGGGCAATTTTGTAATTTATCTTTAAAAAACGAAAAAGATGAAAAACGCAGGAGACCGTTTTGATAATGGCACCCCTGCCTTCTTCCTCCTCTTGATTTCTCTAGAAACCCCCTTCTCCTGATCTTTCCAGAATCACCAGCGCTGCCTCTGCAAGGCAATGCCAGGGGAAATGGAGGCACCGCCTTTCACCATCTATAAAAAGCCCTCTTCCCCCTCCCACTCCAAACATCGTTTTTCCTCTCTTCTCCGATTGTCCAAGCAAGGGTTCCGACAAACTTTCATTGGAAAACCCTCATTCAGTTTTCCCTGCAAGTTCCGACCAAGCCCGAGTCTTCCCGACAGGCTAACCATTCCTCTCTCTTCACCTCTCTCTTGGTGTTTCCAGCGACCAAGGGTTCAGCATGGATAGGCAATGGGTCCTTCCAAATTGCCCCGGGTAAGTCCCCACTTCTTTCACCTTCGTTTTCTCTTCTCCCAACCCAGATCTTCACCAGATCTGGGCATTTCTGGCTGGGAAACACCAGAGAAAACTAGGTAAAAACCCAACTTTTTGAACCAAGGAAAACCCCGGGACGCAGTGCATGACGCGCATGAGAAACACGCCCCGTGGGGAGACTGGTGCACGCGAGTCATGTGCGGGCGTAGTCCTGGCCCGACCGGGACGCACGAGGCATTCCGGGAGTCGAGATGCACGTGCTTGGAGCTGAGGACGTGCTTACGCGAAGCTCTCTAGAATGCGCTGCAGCGCGTAGCTCAAGCATGCACGTGCACACGTGAGGTGATCGAGGTTCGATCGGGATGAACGGACGTCCTAGGAACTGTGACATGTAGCCTGATGACACCCGGGAGCATGCAACCACACGTGCGGGCCAGTCGCCGCTCAACCGGGACACAGGTGCATCCCGGGAGTGGTAACGCAGGGCCCGTTTTGGGCCTTCTATGTATTCTTAACACTAAAATACCCATAACTTGAGTTCTAGGACTCCGATTGAGGCTCCGCGAGAGGTGTTGTGTCTATATCGACTGCACGGACACACACACCCAAACCATAAAATACCTAATCAAGCCCCTATCTAAGACTGGCATGACCCTTAAACCATGATAGTGGCACGGGGCCACTAAACCTTTGCAAACTTGACTATACTAAGGCCCAGTTAGGGACCTTAGGAGGCCCTTAGGCATGGGAATGAACCCTTAATGCCTAAGTAGTGAGGTAAACTATTCTAGAACCTATAGAAATATGCCAAGCTAACCTTTTTCCCCTAAACCATATCCAGGAACGTATGAGGACAAGGGGACTAACGCGATCAAACCAGGTAGGTGTCCTATCGCTACTAGACTTTTAAAAAGAACCCATAATGCTTTGAGAATGCATGTTTCGAGTCATGGTTGCTTTTCTAATGCATGTTTTAAGTTTTTAAGTTACATGTCCTGTCTTTATGCATATATCAAATAAACTTATGTTACATCCTTATGCACATGACCTGTATAGCATGAATTGATTTCATAAATGAACTTGCATAAATTGCATGAATTAAAACGACTGCATTGCCTATCCTCGAGGGTTTCCAAAAGACACTAGAGTGCCCAAAAGACGCTGGTTAGGCAATTGTGAGGGCCAGGCAGTGTGAGGGACCCAAAGAGGACATTGAGAATGATTGCATAAATTTTTATGATTTATGTAGATGCTTTTTGGGCCAGTAAGCTCGTGGGTGCTATGCTGAGAGGTTCGGGGTGGCCTCCCAGCCTCTACCACTATAGGTGGAAAGGGTACCACGCCAAAAAGGCTTGTCCTCACTTCGATTGT
Source organism: Warburgia ugandensis (assembly GCA_035236585.1). NCBI lineage: Eukaryota > Viridiplantae > Streptophyta > Magnoliopsida > Canellales > Canellaceae > Warburgia > Warburgia ugandensis. Next base: position 39,284,063 of record CP141136.1, read on the forward strand.
TGTGGTAAATGAGGACTACCAGTGGAGGTGTCACGGCACCCGTCGAAGTGTCATATGCCCCGTGGAGGCTATGACCGAGAGTCCCTAGGTACCCGGGGACCACACAGTGCTGAGTTTTTGGGCATAGTGAGCCCTATGTTTTGAGGATTTACTTGCATTGCATATGGCATGACATGACTTGGATTATGCGATTCTTTAAGTCGTCAGTATTCTATTTTGACAATGGCTTTTAATATCGATATTGAACATGAGTGTCCAAACATGCACATGGTTTAAAGAACATTTGTTTTAAAACATAGCATGCATTGTAAAACTAGTAGTGATAGACTCCTACTGAGTATAGTGTATACTCACCTAAATATATCATTTTTCAGGACAACTCCACTCACAAGTAGAAGATGCCTTAGGGAATGTTAGTGCTACGAGCAAGTAAATCAAAAAGAGACAATTATACATGTAAGTAAACACTCTACCCTTTGGACATGTATTTGTATTTATTCTGATTGAAATTTGTGAGTCAGTATTTGGATAGACCTGGGAAAACATTTATGATTTCTAAAATTTTCAAAAACTACTTTGGTTGTTGTGAAAGCAAATGACACTTGGGGTTTTCAAAATGAGTTTAAAACAAAAGATTTTCTACTGCATTGCATTGTTTTTTATAAAATGGTTTTCAAATAGGGATGCATCTTGCCTTAGGAATTAGATATTGCATTTAAAAATGCATGGGAAAACCCAGGTCATCACAGAATCTAAGCACTCCGGCCTTCCCAGGCTTGGCTGTGCCCTGCCATGGAGAACTCACAGGAAAGCTAAAGGGGAAACTAGTTGGAAGATAAGGAGGTGGTTGTTCCCCGGCAAGAACTCGATTTGGGTTTTTGTTAGCCCAAAAAAAAAGGGATCCAACCAAAAAACATCAAATCCGACTTTCTAAACTGTTAAGTCACTCCAGAGAAAGAGACGGGTCCCTGCATGCCGGCTACCCAATAGCCAAGCCATGCCAATGTTCGACAAAACACAAGGAGGGGAGATGGTAGTGCGACTAGAAGGGAAACTTGATCTGGGTATCCATTAACACCAGAGAGGGAGATGCATGGCCAGAAGGGGCAAACCCGATATGGGTTCCCTGTCAACGCCAAAAAAAAAAAATGGGGCTTTGCATTGGTGGGCAAGAGGTCCAAGGAAGGTAGATGAGAGATAGAGGGTTTTTGGCTCGCCCATCACCCTTAGCATGTTGAGCCGGTGATGGAGAAGAAGATGGGACACTGGGAGTCCTGATCGTGCCAAAAAATCAGACATCTACCTGGGAAAAGGATTGTCAGCCATGGGGAAAGAGATCAGAGGGAGGGAGAGGGGTTTTTCTCCGTTGCCGGTGAGTCGGCTCCAGCCATCGCATCAGGGACAGCTGGTTGAAGAGAGAGAGAGAGAGAGAGAGAGAGAGAGAGAGAGAGAGAGAGAGAGAGAGAGAGAGAGAGAGAGAGAGAGAGAGCAGACCCGACATTTGATCGGGTTTACAATGTGAGGGGGGTACCAATATCAATTTGGCCCCCTCCCATTAAGTTGTGTGTTTTATTTTTTATTTTATTTTTTCTCTTTTAATAATCATATTGCCCCTCACATCAAAGGCCCATAACTTCTTCATACGGACTTTATTTTTAGTGTTCTTTGGCTCATTGGATTCCATTTTTTGAGTAATATCAATGGGTTTTTTTTTTTTGCTCCAAATTATACGTCAATAAAGGGATATACCCCTTGCAAACTCATAAACTTGATCATGGAATAGTGAAATTTTGGGGTGAAATTCATCCATAATATAATTTCAGTGTTCTTGATGTCATTGAACTAAAATTTTCAAATACATTCCAAACATTCATGTTTACATTCCAAATTCCATTTCTATATAAAATTATTGTCTGTGGGTCAAAAATTCCAATTTCACATAATAACACCCAGAATGGTATTTACAAAATTTGGGGATATTACAGGAATAAGGAAGGAAAGAGAGAAAAGGAAAGAAAGAATAGAAAATGAAGTAGAGAGAGGAAGAAGACAAGAAGACGGAAGAGGCGCCCAACCCATGTGCTCTGAGAACAGATATTGAAAGTTGAGGAAAATACAAAGAACTTTGTGAAATTGTCACAAAGGTAGGTGGATCTAGAACTTCTAAGTTTTGAACGAGTTTTATAAAGTTTTGAGGATTGAAATATGGAATTTTTGTTCTTATACATATACATTTTAGTCTCCAAGTGATGTTTTGTTTCGTTGGAGATCCCTAATTTTATGCAATCTATATAATCATTCAGCATGTTTCCATGCTTGATTATGGACATTTTTTGGCATGTTTTTCATGCCTTGTGAAATTTTCTAGCATGATTTTAAGCCTATCATATTCAGTTTTTAACATGTTTACTAAGCCCTCATATTATTGATTTCTAGAATGAATATTAAGCCTTATTATGTTTGACTTTAACATGATCATTAAACCTTACTATGTACGATTTTTAGCACATCAATTTTTTCATCATGAATACAATGCTCTTATGGTATGGGTTTTAGTAAGAGATCATGTCCTTAATTTATGTCTTTTTTTTTTATTCAAAAAGTACCTTGTAAAGGATGATTTTTTTCAAGTCTTAAAAAGGTGTATAGCATGTTACAATGTCCATATATTCAACATTTTATTTTGGATTTTAATCAAAATTTGATGTGTAATGTTTTAAAAAATTGGTGTGCTTCTTTCATGTCTAATTTTTTGTCTTAAAAGATGCTCAATGGTTTACATTTTGAATTTCAAGATATGCATATGAATGACATCTTTGTAAGTTTTGAAAAGATTACATTTATGACTAGTTTTAGCATGTTTTAAGTCCTAAGTAATGAACGTGTTTTTCTTTAGGTTTCAAGTGAAACATGATATGTACCATTTTAGTATACTGATATGTTTCTTTTATGTTTGATTTTTCCCTCAAAAAAAATAGTGTAGCAACTAACACTTTTTAGTTTTAATATATGCATTTAAATTGAATATTTTTAACTTGCTGATGTTTGAACCAATTTGATGTGCTATAGAGAATGGTTTTTGGTTGTGAATTATACTTGGTAATATGACGGTTTTAAAAATTCAAAGTTCATGTTTGATGGGTTGGGTTTTAGAGTGTTTCTAAGCCTTGTAAATCATAGTTTTGGAAACCAAAGTAAGTTGGTTTTTATCATGTTGCTATGCTTGGAGAGTGACAAGTTTTAGACTCTGAATTGATGCTTAGTATGTTTAGTTTTGGGCATGAATTTGTGCATGAAAATTGACATTTTTGGTTTAGTTATCAAAGTAATGCATCATTGGCTGATTTTACTTCAGAAAAAGCTATTATGTAACTCATATTTGAACATTTGTTTTTAACATAAAAGAAAGCTACTATGTAATTTGTATTTTGATTTGCATATTGGGTTTGCTTGAGATTTAACAAAATGTATAGGGTGCAAAGGTGCCCAAGATTTCATGTTTTAGACAAGTGGATTCATGATGAAGCCTGGTGGGAGCTATGCTAGGAGTTTGTCAGGGCTGCTCCCCTAGCCTCCAAATACAAGAGGTGTTATGTACCCAATGCCAAAGAGTAGCATCCTCATTGTGGTGAGCACAACACCCTTTGGATGTTAGCTGTAGGACCTATGATGGATGTAGTAGTGAGTCTCTCCACGGTATCAGCAGACACATGATTCTGTTGAGCCATTTTGAGCATAGTGTGATTCCATGCAATTTAGTATATGCTCCTGAAGTCAAGATTACGGTTCAAAAGATGAACCTGTGTTTGGATTGATAGATTAGCACTCTTGACCATTTTGGTAGACATTGCCAATGATTGTTGGAATTTTTGTTAGCACAAGAAAGTGCCCAAAGTATGATTTTAATATTTCACAATTTTGACCATATTTGATGCATCACGGTTTCTACTTGAATTTCAAGTTGTGATATTTCTTCTCTGTACACACACACACACACAAGAAATATTACAACTTGTATATTATATATGTTGTATGAATGCTATTGAATGGTTATGATGAGTTGAATGATACAACTAATAAGAAATTAATCATGTGATTTTCTAACATTGAGAATATATTTTTAAACCATTGGAGTGTGCAAGTATGAGGTACATGTTGTAATGCATAGATTTCAAGTTACTAGTTTTAGTTCTATCTACTGGGTATAGTCGTATACTCTATCCACAAAAAACATTGCAGATTAGTTTGGAAAGACTAGGACCAAGGGGAGAAAGCCTCCAAAGATTAAAAGTGAAGCAGAAAGTGAGACACCAGATAAATTGGAGTTTACTTTTCTTATTTATGTTTTGTTGATTATAAATGTATTCGAGCACAAAGTGCTAGACTATGCTTTCTTGAACTTTACATTATAATTTGGCAATGATTGATAAACCTTGGAAATGTTTTGAAATTGAATGGAATGACATGGGACTCTGTTATGAGTCTAGTATCTTCTATATGTATAGTTTTCAAATGGTTAATACTCAGGTATTTTTGAAATAATTTAAATAAAAAAATGCTTCTGCATGAATTGTTTTATAAATGACATCTTCCAAAAGGGATCCCTCTTTTATAAATGAATAAAAAATAACAAATGTGTTCTAAAAACCTCGATCATTACCAAGAGACTGAGACTTAAATAGCTAGAGATTGGTTTTATAGCTTAGTTATGGGGTTGGAAGGTGTTAGGCACTAGCTATTGGCTCTCTCTCTCTCTCTCTCACTTTGATGATGACAAAACCACTTATTTGTGTACTAATATGTGTGATTGTGCGTACATAGTTTAAGGTCAATTTATAAGAAAGATCAATGGTTATGATCAACAATCCCTTTCAAACTTGTAATTTTACACACTTGATTTAAAAGGGAAGTGTGCAATGCATATTTTATCTATTCATAGACCATTTGAGTTCATTTTTATGCAATTGTCAAATCTGTGTGAAAATCCACATGTTAAAATCATTCTTTCAAAATGGTTTTGTTTGGTACATTGGAATGTTGACATTAGGAACTTGAAAGGTAGACCATAAATCTTTCTCTATGATAGATCATTCAAAGGGTTAATCTTTCAATTCAAAGGTCAAGCCTTTCAATGCATGGTTTGTTTTTGGAGAACTAAAGGTTGAAATTTTCAAAAATGTTGTTTTGTGGGTTAAGGAGAAAAGGTTGACCTTTAGATTGAATGTCAACCTTCACCAAAATGGCTTTTTAGGAGAAATCTCAATGAAATCTTTGAGCTGGATTTTCAAATTTTAATTGTTCAAATTGCTTTGCATATGGATTCTCCCATTAGACATGTCTTTTTATTTTTGAAGTACCCACCAATGGGATTCCACTTCCAATGAGATTAGAGGCTCCCCAATATCCGTTTCAAAACCTAATCAAGCTAAGATCTCTCTAAGAACTCTTTGAGGATCCAATAAAGCAAAGACATCTCTACAACAGGTATTTAATATTCCAATCAAAGGAGAAAAGGCCTACAATAGTTATATTTGGGGATTCAAGTATAAAGTCATGCTTGTGTTTATTATTCAAGGCTAATGAAGTGCTAAAAATACAAACGAGGCCATTGAAGCTCAAATTCAAGCTCCAAAGCATACTCTCACAAGAAATCTTGAAGAATTTCTTTCAATTTGTTTATATACTTTTCTCTCTCATTCATTTGTATTTATGTGTAAACACTTAAGAGGATGTTACATTTTCTCATTCATAGTTTTGATTAATAAAGAAGGGTTTTCTTTAGAGAAATCACTGTAATTAAGATTGAGGTATTGTGAGTATTCAATCTTGAGTGGCGAAGTACGGTATATACATGGAATGTAAATTCCCATAAGGATTAGTGGAAGACTCAGGACTAGATATCCTTGAGAGAGAAGAAGTAGGTGCCAAGTAGGCTAACCGAACCTCTATAAATCATTGTGTCTTTGCATTGTCCTCTTTGTGTTGCATGAATTATTTTTTGTTTAATTTCTAATCATTCTTGTTTGATTTTTTATGTATTTCATCCTCACTTACCAAGTATTTGTGGAAGTATTTGTGTGACCTTTATTCTGTAAATAATGATCAATCTTCTAAACTCTTGAATTTATATCTTCTAAGTGTTTAATAAAAAGCTTATCTAAAGTTCATTGTTCAATCCATCGCTCTGCCCTTTGCACACCTCTTGAAACACCTTCCAAGTGTTCACTTAATTACCTTACAGTAGGTTTTGAGCCCAAACACTTAATTTTTTCAACTTTCTTTTGTCTAAAAATTTTAACCAAAAATATTTTTAGTTTGCTTTTGGGACCATACTAACCTCAACCAATTTAAAACTGGTATACATTCACTATGATGGCTAAACTATCTTAGTTCAAGAAGGATAAGATGATTCATTCAACTATTTCATACATCTAAAAAGTTTAAACCTTTGAATTCATGACTAGGGAATGAAGGTTATATTGCTTTGCAAGGATCTACTATATAAAAAGCGAATCTTTCTTTACTGAAATCTAATGATGCAACTTAAACTATTTGACGTAAAGTGAATGTGAAAAATCATTCAATGCATGTTTTAAAATATGATGGACCAACTAGTAAAAAATATAAAAGGTTTCATGTGTTTTGTAGAATATGGATATTTATTTTAGGATCAAGCTTCAATGAAGAAGATTGGACTTGCTAAGGAACAAGGTAGTACTACATCAAACTAGGCAAGAAATCACCAGCTACTTATCATAGTGGTTGAACAAGAGACAAAGATATCTAGATATGGAATTACTATTCATAATCAAACGTTTCCCAATCTTTGTCATGGTTTAAATGTGTCTAACTTGCATTGTGATATATGTGAGATGGCTAAGAACCATAGTGTCCCCTATCCAATCAATGAGAATAAAGCATCTACTCCATTTGCAATCATTCACTCTAAGGTTTTGGGTCCATGTTGTTTTACAAAAAAAAAAAAAAAAATGAAAGAAAGAAAGAAAGAATTCATAAATGGTATGTTACCTTTATTGGTGAATACTCTTGTTTAACTTGGGTATACTTAATGAATGATAAATTCAAACTAAGTAGCCTTTATTGGTGAATACTCTTGAACCATGAAATGTCTCTTCCTTGGGTACTCTAATAATCAAAAAGGATAAAAGTGTTATTGTTCCTCTACTTGCAAGTTGTATGCCAGTTGTGATGTTACATTCCATGAGGATACTTCCCATTACTCCACCTTTAATAAGCAATGTGGGAACTCTAATGACCTAAGCCAGATGTAGAGCAATGTAAAAACTCAAGAGAATTCACAAGCTCAAAATGATTCTAATGGTCAGGAGGTATCATACCAACAACATGAAAAGGACACGAGGCTCTTACAAGTGTATGAGAAGTAGAGATCACCAGCTAAAACACAATAGAATGAACATAATCACCCACTTTTGACTCTCAGGGCCAATCTGAAGCACCTAAAGTGAGATCACTCAAAGTCCACATTCAGATAATGAATTCAAAGCACCCAATAGGGAATTATATGTCATTTCATCAGTTGAACCCAAATTTCAAAGCATTTACTGTTAATATGTCTTGAGTAAAACTTCCCAAGAATGTTGAGGAAGCCATGCAACATGAAGATTGATTAAAAACTATTTTCAAAGAACTTCAAGCCTTGCATAAGAAGCAAACATGGACATTGGTTGCTTTACTAGGAGGAGAAAGAAACCAATAGGGTGCAAATTGGATTCACAATCAAACATAAGGCATCTAGCATAGTGGAAAGATATAAGATAAGGTTAGTTGCAAAAGGATATATGCAAAGTCCTAAACTAAATTACTCAGAAACAATTGCTCCCACGGCAAAGATGAACACTATTAAGGTCATCATCATCATCAAGACCTTATCCCAATTAGGGGTCGGCCACATGAATCTTATTCCTCCATTCCACTCTATTAAATACCATGGCTTCATTTAGTCCCAAAGTTTTTAAATCTTTCCTCACCACTTCTATCCACGTTCTTTTGGGCCTTCCCCTTGCCCTTTTAGAACCTTCAACTTGTATTGCCTCACTCCTTCTAACTGGTGCCGTTGTTGGCCTCCTTTGAACATGTCCAAACCATCTAAGTCTAATCTCCCTCATCTTGTTACCTATTGGTGCTATCCCTAAATTTCTTCTAATATTTTCATTTCTAATTCTATCCTTTCTTGTCTTACCACTCATCCATCTCAACATCCTCATTTCTCGCAACACTCGACCTATGAGTATGATGTTCCTTAACCGCCCAACACTCGATCCATAGAGCATGGCCGGCCTTATAGCCATCCTATAGAATTTTCCCTTTAGTTTGAGTAGCACCCGCCGATCACATAAAACCCCGATGCACATCTCCATTTGTTCCAACCCGCTTGGATTCTCTCGGCGTAACCTCCCTCTCAATCTCTCCACTCTCATGGATCAATGATCCTAAGTATCGGAAGTGGTCTCTCATGGGGACCTCTTGGTTATCAATCTTGACTGGTGCTCCACTCCTACTCTCCTTGCTAAAATTACATTCCATATATTCTGTCTTAGTTCGGCTAATTTTAAATCCTTTCGATTCAACTGCTTCTCTCCATAGCTCTAGCTTTATGTTGACACCCTCCCTTGTCTCATCAAGTAGGACTATATCGTCTGCAAATAGCATGCACCAGGGAATCTCCTCATGCAGATGTTTTGTTAACTCATCCATAACTAATGTGAAAAGGTATGGACTTAATGCCGATCCTTGGTGCAATCCGACAGGATGTGAAAATCACTACCACGCCACTAGTGGTCTTAACATTTATTCTTGCTCCCTCATACATATCTTTAATTATGTCTATATACCCCGAGAAACCCCTTTAACACCTAACACCCTCCATATTAACTCTCTAGGGACTCTATCATAAGCCTTCTCTAAGTCAATAAAGACCATGTGTAGGTCTTTTCTCCTCTCCCTATATTTCTCTACTAATTGTCTTAGTAAGAAAAATAGCTTCCATAGTAGACCTCCCGGGCATGAAACCAAACCGATTCTCCGATACACTTGTTTCATGTCGTAGCCTCTTCTCAATGACTCTTTCAAAAAGTTTCATGGTGTGGCTCATAAGTTTGATCCCTCGATAATTAGTGCAGCTCTGAATGTCTCCTTTATTCTTATAGATTGGTACAATAGAGCTTTTCCTCCACTCATCGAGGCATTTTCTTTGATTTTATAATCTTGTTAAACAACTTGGTCAACCAAACTACCCCAATATCTCCCATATGCTTCCAAACCTCTATTGGTATACCATCAGGCCCCATGGCCTTTCCTGATTTCATCTTTCTCAAGGCCTCTTTTACTTCAAGCATTTTAATCCTACGTTCATATCTATAATATCCAATGTTATTTAGATTTATAGTATTTTCAATTCCTCTATTCTCAGGGCCATTGTCATTTAGCAATTTTTGGAAGTAGATTTCCCACCTTTGTTTGATCTCAGCGTCTTTGACTAATACCCTTTGATCATCGCTTCTAATGCACCTAACATGCTCTAAGTCCTTACTCTTCTGTTCTCTTACCTTTGCAAGTTTAAACACATCTTTCTCACCTTCTCTTGTTCCTAGTCTATTATAGAGCTCATCATATGCTTTAAGTTTAGCCTCACTTACTATTCTCTTAGCAACGTTTTTAGCATTCTTATATTGTTCATAGTTTTCATTATTTCTAATCTTCTGCCATGCTTTAAAATGCATTCGTTTTTCTTTAATAGCTTTTTGCACTATTAAGGTATTGCCATCTATTGATGCTAACCAAGACTAGAAATTGTCTTAATATGACATGAAAAATGTGTTTCTCCATGGGGAATTGGAGGAAGTGTACATGGAGATTCCTCAAGCATTGAATGTGAAGGACTATGACCATGAAAAACTGTAAAAGTTATAGAAATCACTGTATGAGCTAAAACAATCCCAAGAACAAGGTTTAATAAAGTCACCACGTTTATGATCCAACCTGGCCATAAACAAAGCCAAGGAGACAATATCCTATTCATCAAACATGCCTCGAGAAGTAAGCTATCAATGCTAATTGTTTATGTTGATGGTATTATTGTGACATGTAATGATGAAATTGAAATGGAGAGTCTCAATCAAAAGGTGGTTAAAGAATTGAAGATAAAAAAATCTTTTTGAAACATGAGGTACTTCTATGGTATAGAGATGGCTTAGCCAAAACAAGGGATCTTCATTTCTTAGAGAAAGTACATTATGGATCTTCTAAAGAGGACATGACTTCTTGATTGCAAACTTTGCCACCCCTATTGATGTAAATAATAAGCTTTAGGTTGTAAAGGAAAGTTGTGACAAACAAGCCAAAGCTCAGTATCAATAGTTGGTGAGCAGATTGATATACCTGCCACTAACATGACCTGACATAGCGTATGTAGTACACTTGATGAGTTAGTTTATGCATGATCCAGGAAAGCAGAATATGGAGGTGGCACTTAAAATTTTGAGATGCCTGAAATCTTGTCCAAGAAAAGCTGTATTGTTCTCTAAGAATAGTATGATGGAGATAGAAGCATATATAAATGTTGATTGGGCAGGGTCTCTCATAACAACAAACTACTACTAGATATTACACCTTTATGGAGGAAACTTGGTTAGCTAGTGGAGTAAGAAGCAAGATGTGGTGGCATAATCAAGTGCCGAGGTTGAAGTCAAAGTCATGGCCATCGATATATGTGAGCTAATATGGATTTGGATCATTCTAAAAGACTTGAAGATTGGGATTGATATATCATTAAAGCTATATTATGAAAATAAGTCATCTATTGCAATTTCTCATGACCTCATACAAAAATGATAGGACAAAAAATGTGGAGGTTGATCAACACACTATTAGAGAAAAACTAGAGTCTAAAGAGCTATGTATTCCTTACATTCCAACCAAAGAGCAACTCATTTACGTAGGGTCTTGATTGCAAGACTTATGACAACATTATTAGCAAGTTAAGAATGATAGATATCTATTCTCCAACTTAAGAAGAAGAGTTGAATTACATGTAATATACTTCTTAATATATAAGGAAAACTGTACAACCACATCTTTTATTATATGAAAAGATATGGCTACTCCTCTCATATATGGAGAAGTATATAATCCCATTTTGATCTATAAGTGAATCAATGGACTTATTTCATGTATTTTATAAATGCATGTCATGTAAAATAGTCTTAATCCATTAATCTCTCTTACTAGAGAATGTGTTCACAAATCATGTATTAAAATGCTTAGTATCTAGTACCTCCATTTAATCAAACAATCTAATCCAATCTTCTATTTTGTTACAAAGAAATGTTATTCTCAAAAGAAAAAGAGATCATTAAGCTTAATAGTCTTTAGAGAGAATTGAAGAATTCATCCTTATACTTGCTGAAAAAATGAATTTTTACTTTTAGTTTTACCAAGTTTGAAAGGAAATGAATTGTCAAACAAACCCACATTGTCATTCAAGTTTGTGCTTTTGAAGCTTCCTTCTCTATGTAGAGTTTCATCTAGAGTGTTATATAACTTCCTTTCAGACTTAGTAAATATAGAGTTTGACAAATAACACAATGTGCCTTCTCATCTTCTTACAATTCTAAGTTAATTGTCCTTCATTAGCTTTTAGAGCTTCCTCAACAAATGATGTCTTAATGGCCACAAATATAGCTCATTCCAAATATTTTTGAAGTTCCTTGCAAATTAATGTATACTTCTTTAATTAGAAATTTGTTCCCTTAAATCTCTAAACCATGTGTATTTTAATATACATTCATAAAAATACTTATATGCTAGTTTGTAGAATTCAAGAAGAAAGGACATATCTTTAAAATTTTGAAAGTATATTCCGTACATAATACTTGTATCATAATAAATTCTTGGAACCTTGACTTAGAGGCACACTTTGTAAAGTAGCTTCTTAAAGATAGTCAAGACCTCCCAATGAAAGGGATTACTGGAAACTCTATCTCCAGGATTCAACCAAGCCAAGCTCTATCTCCAATAAATTCCTTAGATAACAACTCTCTCAAAAATCATAAATAAATTTCTCTTTATAAAAAATAAAAAATTTCCTCTGCCTAAAGATAACAAATTTATTATGCTTAAAAATCAACCAAAGAACAAATTTCTCTTCCTTCTTCTATTCATTTACTACAAATTTAGAACTAATGTTTAAAAGAATATGATGACCTGGAAGCACAATTTTTGAGTCTCCAAGAGTACAAAATTTTTGTTTTTAGATTTTAATTAATTCCCACAAGTATGATACTTTGGATGTAACAAGTGTTAGGTGTTAAAAAGCCTAACAATTTTGAGAAGCAATTAAGGTTTCAAAGAGCCTAGATTGAGAAAACGAAGAAAAAGGTCTCAAAGAGTCTTCAACTTCAAAAACCCAGGCAAAGCATCAATTAAAAACATAGATGCCCTAGCAAAGCACCTTTACAACATATTGATAATGTTAAAGATATTGAATAATAGAAGTTGTGGGATCTTCCCTTTCACATCGGGGTTCCCCTCATCTACTCTATTAGAAGTACTATGGCACTACTAGTCCCTTTTCTCTTTTATAGAGATGCCTATATGTGTGTCTTGTAAGAACAATGATGTGGGACTAATAGTCCCATTAACTTAGAAACAAACCTATAATAAGTTTATGGGGATTACCTCAATAATCAAAATATAGAAAAGATCCATTTGGAATTATCTCTTATTAGAACTTTAAATGTAGTACATATTCTTATCAGTTCATTACATGAGCCTAAGCTTTCCAAAGTTAAAGAGAAGTTAAAAATCTCACTTTTTTATTTTCTTTTTTTACTTCAAAGCATGGATGCATTGCACTGGACAAACCATATTCCATTGGCATCTTCATGAATTGTAGCATCGAATGCGAGTGCCAAGGGCTTATATGCTGTTTTTGGGACATACTATGGAAAAAGTTATTACAATAGAAAGAAATCTCAACCTCTAATGCCACATCGAAAACATCAATGTGTTGATATGTTTATTAAATTTGTAGACCAACAAGAAGTTATCCAAATTATTTTCATCTCATACCAAACGGATATCATCCACTTTCACTTTTTTCCTTGAAAACTTAAAGAAGACTTTCTTAATTTACGATCTAGAATCAACCAATCAAGAAAAAATCAAACATAATGGGTGGACCTATTCCCACCTCTCAAATTAACAGATTCAATCATCACCATATGGCACATGAGGGTCCTGAAAAAATTTTGTGAATAAGAAGTGTGACTAACCTGCCTTTCCAGTATTTTGTGCTCATCCTTTATCTAACAATCTAAAAACTTGGTGTTTCCCCATCTAGATGTTTGTTTTCTACATGTTGTGTGATGGCCCTCAATTTTGGATTATTTTCTATATATTAAATTATAATTTTAATGGGGATAAGAAATTTGAATTTAATTCCATAAAAATTAAGTTCATGAAAATGACCTTTTTATAGGCTCAAATTTTGTACTTGAGACTGCCAAATTTGGAATATATGCATTGATATGATTCCAACGACAGTAATTTTGTATGAAACAAAGATCGAGGTGGAAAAATCCACAAGCTTTACAAATTCAAGGGGGGTTAAAATTGATAATTGCACTCCCCTACTTTGTCGTTTTGTGGATGAAGGTGCAGCACCATGAGTAGAGTGGGAGCGACATGTGAACTGTCAGTAGCCACACATTATCCCGTCTCCCCTGCGATGGGTTGTGGCAGGTGGGGAGGGCTTTTACAGGTGGATGCCAGAGAAGAAGAGAAAAACCCCGACACCCACCCAACTTCTCCCCCCTTATCTAATCTTTCCTCCCCCAACTCCAGCGTGCAACCTCTACTTTTGAGATTTTCTAGCATCATTCCCACTGTTTTTTTTTTTTTTTTCAGGTGGCCTGCCATCATTTCTCTCTCCAATGTCGATCGAAAACCCATTTTGCTATCTTCCCCCAGTCAGGTGGCTCACAAGTAGCTAGCCATGCAGCTGTCTTCCCCCATCTCTAATCGCTGGTGACGGGCAAAGACCCAATCCACCTTCCCAGCATCCCATTCTGCTTTCCCCTCTCCCTCTACCAGTTTCTTCTGACAGATAGTCAAAAACCATCCCCCTCATCTGTTTCCCCCTTCGAGTGTGCAAAGGTTTTCTCCAGCAACAGTTTAGCCGAATTTGGGGTGCATGTGAGAAGAACACCTAAAACCCTCTCCCTTTGGTCATTGGCACCATCACAACCATCTGGCGGCCATGATCTATGCTCTCCCATCTCCCCTGGGACTTCCCCAATCACCGGCATGGTCAAGTTTTCAAGCATGCTAGCATGCCTAGATCTGCAAGGTATTTCCCGAAGCTTGCCCATCCCTTCCATTGGCACGGCCAAGCCTTAGGAGGGCCAACGTGCCAAGGCCTAGTTCCCTTTGTTCTTTTCCCTATCTTTGTCAGATCTAGGGAGAGGATGCCCAGTGATCATCAGCAACCATCTTCCACCACCCTAGTATTTTCCTATTTTAGGCAAGTTAGAGCAGAAGCGACTTGTCGAGTCAACTTTCACCTAACTCGTTTTGGAAGGGAACTAAGTTGACCCCGTATGCCCCATGTAATCCTTGACTTCAACCCTCAATTCTGACCAATTCGAGAAGGATCTTGGAGATCCAAAATAGCCCTTGTGATCCTAGCAATGTGAGGAACAATACCCATCTTCCCATTCATCGATCATGGAAGATCTAACCATTGATTTGACCAGACCTTTGATCGGAGGTAAGATCGTCTAATCTGTGATGATCTAACTTTGTTTTTCCAATTTGTAGATTATGATCCAGGCAAGATATTTTTTGTCTAAAATATCTATGGAGATGATTTAGTCGATCCTGATTAATGGCTGAGATCAACTAAAGATCCAGGTATGAAATTGGATCCAATTTGATGATCGGAATGGTTAAGAATTATTAATTGGATTAATTAGTTAGAATTGCTAAATTTTAATGTGATTTGGGGCAAATAGAAGAGGATTTTTTGTGGGATTAGCATAGATATCTGATGATCGAGCACAATTGAGGCGATCGGTGGACAATTCGACCAAGCAGACAACTAAGTGTCATTCAAATGGACTAGTACAAGGTAAGATTACTGTCTTAATCATTGATGATTTGATTTGACAGTAATTAAATATGATTAAACTTGAAATTCATATAATAATACTTGATTAATTAATTTAAATGATAAATTACTTAAGATCTATGTAATCGGAGCCTAATAACTCTAAAATAAGCATTTGATATAATTGAGAGGAAGGACCAGATGGTTGTGAGTGGACTTGATTGAGTATGATTTGAATTATTACCTATTTTAGGTAGGCCCCACATTGAGATTTCATGACTAGAAAACATTGGATAGTCATAAACATGATGTATTGGGAGACTAAAACATAATGCTGTGTAATTAAGAATCCAAGTTAGATAAATTGGATTATGAGTCTGATTGGATGTGATATGTATTCAGATGATGGGACTATGGTGGACCATGCTAGAGTTGGGTCTAACTAAATTGGGAGGTGCGGACGAGTAGTACATCGTTTGAGGTAGGTGATTACATTTGGTAATTTTCACGATTTATGAAGTATGACTTGTTATTTGAGAACCTTGAAGCATGAGTTTTATGCCATCATGTTTTCATGAAAATGCTTTTATCATGCACGATTGATATTATGATGTCATGATCTATATGATTATTTCATGCTTTAGCATATGAATGACTAGACATTATTATGCTTTTTATTTAATATCATTGAGATTGTTTACACATGCGAATTCTCATGATTTATATCGCTTTTGTTGCTATTTTATGGTTGGTGTTTCTGCCCAATGGGTACTATGCTAGGAGAGTATTAAGGTTGTCCACCCACCCTTTGAATTTACATATGATAGACACTAGCCCTGATATGTGGGCAAACTATGTGTGGTTTGTGGTAATCATGATAAAGTCACCCACGCAAGTCTGACCTTTTCCCATTCATGGCTATCAATAGTCTCCCATTTCGATGTCAACAGCGAGCGGCAGTGGTTTAGACCTTGGAGTGGTTGCCACCACAACATAGTTTTCTCTTATTCTATATGCTCATGTGGCATTGATATATTGGGTGAAGCCTATGTGGGCAGCCAGATGTGGACAAGCCTACAAGGTGAGCAAGCTACTTAGTGTGCGAACTATAGGTTAGGAACCCTGGTATCTCATGTGGTATTGATATATTGGGTGAAGCCTATGTAGGAGGCTAGATGTGGGTGGGCCTATGGGCTGAGTGAGCTACCTAGTGTGCGAGCTATAGGTGAGGAACCTTGGAATTTGAATGACTACTCATTGTCAATGATATCATTGTAATGGGACACTCTTAGGGCATAATTATGTATAACGCCCTGTTCATCATGACATGCATTCATATTTTTTATGATGAAACTGATCTTTACTTGATTCTGACAGATGCATGACCATGCATTATTCATGCCTTGCATGCCATGATGATGGGATATGATATTTTTGTGCTTCAATGTAAACTATGCTTTGACTTCCATTGATCTTTCATATGCTATTTGCTATGGATGACTGATGATTTGATGTACTACATAAATGTTTTACTCCATGAGATTTGTTGTGATATTGATATCTTTACACCACACTATTTCATTGCACTTCTTATTAAATGCTATCACCTACATAAGAAATAGCTTGCTGAGGCATTGCTATGGTTTACAATGCCTCTAATACAGAGAGTAGTAGCAGGTTTGACATGTTGATAGAGCAGACAAAGGCGATGGTGACTTCCAATGATATTTCAGAAACTATATGGTTTGTTCAGACCTTACTTCAATTATGGCTTATGGATTGTATTGTACTATGATTATTTTGTGACCTAGATGTAAGCACGTGTATTCATGTTGGATGTGATGGCTGTGTATGGACAGAACCTAGGAAATGTTGTCATGTTTTGATTTTATTATCCATTGTTGGAGTATATATTTTTATTGAATATAGTATTTGATTTGGATGGATGGGCGTGGAGAGTGAGTCTCCCAAGTAGCATGTCATGTGTTGCATTTATCAGGTGGCTTTTGTATCGCACGTGTGATGTGCAATGGTCCAAAATACAAAGGAGACTTTATCATATTTTCGGTAGAAATAGGATATCATTTCACCGTTAAATCCATGATTTTGTGGTTGTATGACTCTTGGGATTTTGAAATAAATGCTTTTATTTAGGGTTTTCTTTTTAGTCGATGTAAAATCAAAGTTTTTAAAACAAGGATCCTGACTCATTTTATAAATTATTATTTTATTGTTGTGAATACCTGGGGTGTGACAATTTGGTATCAGAGACTAGGTCTTCTCCATCACAGCCATTCCAACAAATATAAAGGTTGCATATAGTCCATAAGGTGAGGTGATTTCCAAAATATGATTTATAAAGATAACTCGTATGGTGGATGTTGATGATTGTGAAAGAGATGATGCCATGAAGGTTGACAGATTTTCTTAGAGAACTTGAGACTTTAAATCCTTGTATGAAGACAAAGGGATACATTTTTATGAGAAGTGCATGATTCTTAGAATCATGAATCAAACTAAAGATTATAAATTTGTTTCTCTTAGTGAGAACCTTATTATGTGATAGAAAATACGTTTATATGAATTGCTTTTGAGAGTTCAAGTTCTAACTTGAACAGTGCGAGTAAACTTTTGGAAAAAACCTAACAATTATTGTAATAACAAAGGTGTGAAAAGAACAATGAAGTAAGACCCTAATGTTCCTATGGACGAATTATCTGAAATATGAGATGAAAATTTATGGGTTCGTGTTCATATAGAAATATTGATAGCCAATCATCAATCAGAAGTGAATGCTTATAAATTATTTTGAAGATTTATTTATGATTTGGAGACGTATATAACAACTAGTTACATTGATAGTTAGTAGTAATGCTGTAAATTAAGCAGTGAAGAATGACATCAAACAATCTTCTTATTGGGGGAAGGGATTGTAGAAAAGGTTAATTTGAATATCACACTATATATATGAGTATTTGATAAGATGTGTTAATTGATTTCAAATCAGAGACATATATCATATGATGTGAATTAAATAGAGGAGAGATACTAATTGAAGTAATTATAGAGAAAAGATATTGCTGTGAGAATAAGGTGAGATGAAAATTTTTAAGCACTTGCACTTACAAAAATAATGATGCCAGACATTATTGAGGAGTGAATGTTCATAAATTATTCTTGTGGTTTTAATTATAATTTGAAGTCCATATTGCCTGGATGATATGGTGACTATTTTATAAAAATAATTATCAAATAGTGGTGATTTTGTAATGAATCAACTAGGAAGAAAGACAGATGAAACGAATGAGGTAAGATGAAATTGAGTATAATTGATTCACATTCAACACTGATAGTGATGATATTGTGCTTTCAAATAACCATGGAAGGTTGTTATTAAAAGTCCATTTCATTGAGTGTGAGATTGACATAGTTGTAAATGATTTTGCTTGATATGACCATGAAATAATTCATTGGTTCAAGAATGTGAAATGGTGGAGCTGAGGACACTAAAAATATAATCATGAGGATTCTAAGGATGGCTATTTGAGAAGACATGTCCCTTTATCACTAAGACTTTTACCTGGAAGCCTCTTAGAAAAGCCTATAATGATTGATATCCTTGCCTTGTGAGGAACTGGGGATACTAAGAGATTTTGCCACTTTAAAGCAAAGAATTAAATGGTTCATTGGTATTGAACTGGTATACATAGTTGAAGAGACCTTTCATTGACACAACTGCAAAGTTCATCAAGCCAGCAACATTCGATCAGGCGATGTTGGGATACGGATGTGAGAAGGTGTACTAGTTGTAAGGACAAACACTTGGACAATTATGTCTGAAAGTTAGTAGACCACCACAGCAGTGGTAATAGCATCAGTAGTTGCCATCACAATGGCAATCCTTTAAATGCTTTGACTGTGGAAAGTTGGGGCATTCCTTTAGAGACTGTTCCAGTAGACAATGAGTCAAACAGACTAACATTGGAGATAGGGCAAAGATGGCCCCACATTGGTAATGATGGATTTCTGCCACTACTTTGAGGCAAGTATAGGCCTCGAACCAGGCAATGGAAAATATTTTCCTATTTGCTAGTAAGAATGTTAGGGTCTTTTGATCTAGGATCCAATCATTTTTGTACTTTATGTATTCGCACCTTAATGAATATGCTTGTGTATATGACAGTGTCTAAGTTGGATGTTATGGCACTAATGATGAGTGAGAGGATGAATATTGATCTAATCTTACTTGATATGACTGATCATAATACCATCCTTGGGATGGATTCTATTTATTGGGGGACAATTGATTGATGTGAGGAAAAGATTACTTTTAGTGCACTTGGACAATCACTAGCCTTGTTTCTATGTAGGAAGAGTATCACTGAGGTTTGTGTTAACTTTTCCTTAAAGGCAATGCGATACTCTTCTGATGTACAGAGTCCTTATTGTGTGATAGTGGATGACAAAGAACGGCCACCGAATGAGCATAGAGAGGGTGTGCAAAAATTCACAATCTTCCTAAGGAGGTTTCAGGATTTTTAGCTACAAGATATTAATGTTAATATTGATTTGGCATCAAACATAGTGTCATTCTCTAAGGTATCATACAAGATGGCCTAGTTGAGTTGAAAGGGTTTCAATTATAGTAGTTACTGACGAGGGTTACCCGACCTGGTGGATCTTCATGGAAAATTAGTCCTATTCATGGAAGAGAGATAGACCCTTACTATTATGAACAAATTTGTTTGTGTGATAACACAACACTGGAGAACCAACATGTTCTATCTTGTACTAATGATCTATTGATCCACTCTGGTTGGCGCATGGTGTTTGTGAAGATTGATTTGAGGTATGATTACCATTAGATGAGGGTTGTGGAGTATGACATCTTTAAGATGATTATTAGAACTTGTTATGATTATTATAAGTTCTAGGTGATGCCAATTGATGAAATTAGTGCACTGATAGTATGTATGGATATGAAGGGCTAAATTTCTGAAGGTTACTGAGATGAGTCATGATTATGTAGTGAATGATGTTTTTGTATATTCCATGACTTGGAGGAGCACAAGAAACCTTTAATCATTATTCTGAGTATCTAAAAGACTCATCTTTTGCGATAAATGTATGTGAGTATAAATTATGGTCAAAGAAGATAAATTTTACTTAATGTTATACCTCTACTAATAAATAAACAGTTTATAGAGACTGTGATGAACTGCGACTAGCTAAACTAGTGACTAAGGTTGATAGATTCCTTAATCTAGTGAACTATTATTGTTAGGTTATTGAGTTCTCCAGGATAGTAGTGACATGGATACTATTTTATATTATGTATGTGATCCTAATTTCTCATGAAGGTGAAAGGTGTGACAGTAAAGTATGTTTAGTATGAAAGCATGTACTTATGTATAATCAACATTTGATTTGTGACTTATACTTGTGAGTAGCAGATGAGGGCAGCCTAAGAGGGCAATTGATGAGGGGGCTGCGAGAGGCACTGACAAGCTTTTAGGTGGCGAGCTTCTAGGTTGTAGGCTTCTAGGTACTCACAGTATGATTGTGCTATGGACTGGATTTTGATTGGCATATGATTTTCTGTTAATGAGCTAGTATGCTCTGGCCTTGATGTCATATGATGGCCTATAAGTGAGCTGGTATGCTCTGATTTTGTTTGACAGGGATTACCTATTCATGAGCAAATATGCTCCGATTTTGATTGGCACATATTGCCTATTCATGAGCTAATATGATATAATTGATTGATATACATTGCTCATTGGTGAGATTATGTGCTATGAAATAAACTTGGCATAGAGAGGAATATATATGAGCTGAGATGCTATGATTGTATTGATATGGTGATTTACTTGTACTAGTTCTTAGATGATAGTATGGTTTATACTAATTGCATCATATGTGGTTAGGACGTGTTCTAAGTATATGAAGAGACGATTTGATATATATTGGGTTACATGATGAATTGAGATATGAAGGGATGACATGACATGACATGGAAATTGTTATTGGCATTGACTCTAGAAATTTTCATATGATCTGTAGATTTTGCATTACGAGGATGCCTCAAGAATTGTATGAAGGATAACATGGAAAGAATTTTGGGGATGAAATTCCAATGAGGGAAGGATGTAACGGCCCTCAATTTTGGGTCATTTTTTATATATTAAATTATAATTTTAATGGGGATAAGAAATTTGAATTTAAATGCATGAAAATTAAGTTCATGAAAATGACCTTTTTATAGGCTCAAAATTTGGACTCAAGATTGTCAAAATTGGAATGTACACATTAATACAATTTCAACGACACTAATTTTGAGCAAAACAGAGATCGGGGTGAAAAATCCATAAATTTTACAAATTGGCACCCCCTACTTTGTTGTTTTGTGGACCGCAGCTACAGCGCCATGCAAAGAGTGGGCGCAACACATGGATTGTCAGTCGCCATGCATCAACCTAGCTCCCCGATGATGGGCTACGGTAGGTGAGGAGGGCTTTTGTAGGCGGATGACAGAGAAGAAGGGAAAAACCCCTGCACCCACCCAACTTTTCCCCCTTTTTCCCATCTGATCTTCCCTCCTTGACTCTGACGTGCAACCTCACCTTATGTGTTTTTGCATCATCATCTTGCTGGGTTTTTCTTTTCTAATCTTTTAGGTGGCCAGCCATCATTTCTCTCTCTCCGGCATCGATCGAAAACCCAAATTAGGTTTTTACGCAAGTGACCAGCCACACGCTGTCTTCCCCCATCTCTATTCACCAATGGCGAACAAAGACCCAATCCACCTTCCTAGCGTCCCATTCCCATTTCCCCTCTCTCTCTGCTAATTTCTTCTCATAGCCAGTCAGAAACCCTCCCCCTCATCTATTTACCCCTTCAAGTGCACAAAGGTTTTCTCTGACAATAGTTTAACCAGATTTGGGGTGCATGAGAAGAACACCTGAAACACTCTCCCTCCAGTCATCAACACCGGCACAACCAACTAGCCAACCACAACCTGTGCTCTCCCATCTCCCCTTTGACTTCCCTAATCACCAGCATAGCCAAGTTTTCAAGCATGCCCAAATCTGCAAGGTATTTCCCTAGGCTTGCCCTTTCCTTCCACTATCATGACCAGGACTTGAGTGGGCCGACGTGCAAGGGACTATTACCCTTTTTTCTTCTCCCTATCTCTGTCGAGTCCAAAGAGAGGATGCCCAACGATCACCGGCAACCATCTTCCACCTCCCCTATGTTTCCCTGTTTCAAACGAGTTAGAGCAGAGTCGACTCACCAAGTCAACTCACCCTTAACTCATTTTGGAAGGGAACTAAGTTGACCCAGTATGCTCCATGTAATCCTTGACTTCAACCCTCAATTTTGACCAATCTAAGAAGGATCTCAAAGATCTGAAATAAATCTCGTGATCTTAGCAACATGAGGAACAATACCCATCTTTCCATTCATCGATCAAGAAAAGATCCAACTGTTTATTTGACCAGACCTTTGATCAGAAGTCAGATTATCTAATTTGTTATGATCTGGCTTTGTTTTTTATCTAAATAGTCCATTATGTTCCTCTTGAAGTGTAAATTAAGATCCATGTCAGATATTTTGGATCTGAAATATCTATGGAGATGATTTAGCCAATCTTGATCAACTAAAGATCCAGGTATGAAATTGGATCCAATTTGACAATTCAAATGGTTTAGGATTCGTAATTGGATTAATTACTTAGAATTACTAAATTTTTATGTGACCTAGGGCGATCAAGAGAGAATTTTTGGTGGTATTAGAATGGATATCTAATGATCAAGCATAGTTGAGTTGATTGGTGGATGATTCGACCAAGCTAACAGCTGAGCATCATACAAATTGATTGGTACAAGGTAAGATTACTATCTTAATCATTGATGAGTTGATTTGATAGTAATTAAATATGATTGAACTTGTAATTCATAAAATAATTCTCGATTAATTGATTTAAAGATAAATTACCAAGATTGATGTAATCTAAGCCTAATAGCTCTAAAATAAGCATTGATATGATTAAGAGGAAGGACTAGATGGTTGTGAGTGGGCCTAATTGAGTATGATTTGAATTATAGCTATTAAGCGTGGGCCCTACATTGAAATTTTATGACTGGAAAACATTGGATAGTCTTAAACATGATGTATTGGGAGACGAAAATATAATGTTGTGTAATTAAGAATCCAAGTTAGATAAATTAGATTCTGAGTATAACTGGATGTGATATGTATCCAGGTGATAGGATTGTGGTGTACCACGCTAGTGTTGAGTCCGAATGAATTGGGAGGTGCAGACGAGTAGTACATCATCTGAGGTAGGTGATTACATTTGAAAATATGAAGCATGGCATATTATTTGAGAACCATGAAGCATGAGTTTATGCCATCATGTTTCATGAAAATGCTTTTATCATGCACAGTTGATATTATGACATCATGATCCCCATGATTATTTCATGATTTAGCATATGAATGATGAGATATTACTATGTTTTTTATTTGATATCATTGAGATTGTTTACACATGTGGATTCTCATGATTTATATCTCTTTTGTCACTATTTTATGATGGGTGTTTTTGCCCGATGGGTACTATGCTTAGAAGGGTATTAGGGTTAGCCACCCACCCTCTGAATTTATATATGATAAACACCAGTCCTAATATGTGGGTAAATTGCATGCAGTTTGTGGTAATCATGGGCAAGCCACCCACGCAAGTCTGACCATTTCCCATTCATAGCAATCAATAGTCTCCCATTTCGATGTGGACGGAGAGTGGCAGTGGTTGAGACCCTAGAGTGGTTGCCACTCCAGCATAGTATCTCATACTCTTATTCTGTATGCTCATGTGGTATGGATATATTAGGTGAAGCCTATGTGGGTGGACAGATGTGGACGAGCCTACGAGTTGAGTGACCTATAGGTGAAGAACCCTGAGATCTCATGTGGTATTGATATATTGGGTGAAGCCTATGTGGGCAGCCAGATGTGGGTGAGCCTATAGGCTAAGTGAGCTACCTAGTGTAAAGCTACAGGTGAGGAACCTAGAATTGGAATGAGTACTCATTGCCAATGATATGATTGTAGTGGGATACTCTTAGGGCATGATTATGTATAGCACCCTATTCATCATGACATGCATTCATATTTTTTATGATGAAACTGATCTTTACTTTATTCTGACAGATGCATGACCATACATTATTTATGCCTTCCATGCCATGATGATGGGATATGATTTTTTGTATTCCGTTGTAAACTATGCCTTAACTGCCATTGATTTGTGCAAACTCATGATCTTTTTTGTGTTATTTACTTTGGATGATTGATGATTTGATGTACTACATAAATGTTTTACTCTATGAGATTTGTCATGATATTGATATCTTTACTCCACACTATTTCATTGCACTTCTTATTAGATGTGATCACGTACACAAGCAATAGCTTGCTGAGGCATTACTGTGGTTTGTAACGCCTCAGATACAGAGAGTAGCAGTAGGTTTGACATGTTGATAGAGCAAACAAAGGCTATAAAGACTTCTAATGATATTTCAAAAATTATAAGGTTTGTTCAGACCTTATTTCGGTTATGGCTTATGGACTGCACTATAGTATAATATTTTATGACCTGGATGTAAACACATGTAATCATGTTGGATGTGATGGCTGTGTATGGACAAAAACCTAAAAAATGTTATCATGCTTTGATTTTATTATCCGTTGTTAGAGTATACATTTTTATTGAATATAATATTTGATTTGGATGGATGGATGGGCATAGAGACTAAGTCTCCCAAGTGTCATGTCATGTGTTGTATTTATTAGGTGGCTTTTGTATCACACGTGTGATGTGAAATGTTCCAAAATACAGAGAAGACTTTATTAGATTTTCGATAAAAATGGGATATCATTTTGCAATTAAATCCATGATGTTTTGGTTGTATGACTCCTGGGATTTTGAAATAAATGCTTTTATTCAGGTTTTTGTTTTGGTCAATTTAAAAATCAAAGTTTTTAAAACAGGGATCCTGGCACATTTTATAAATTTGTATTTTATTGTTGTGAAAACCTAGGGTGTGATATGTTGAGTGCATTGCAAGTTGAATCACAAAATGATATGTTGTTTTTGTTCAAATTTGGAGTTTTAAAAGTGGCTTTGGCATATTCATTGCAATGAAACCAATGTCAACTATGAGGAAGAATTCTAAGAAAGAGGGGAAGTATAATGATTAGGGTAAAAAATGGGTGATTGTGTTAGAACTCTTTGAAATCAAGTAATGTGCCCACAACATGTCCTAGCACTTAGTACTTTCCATCTTTTGTGTTAGAAATCTTACACAAAAGTAAATTTGACAAACTTATCTTCAAGGTGTGCTTATAGTAGCTTCTTTAGGATAGTTTCGGATTCCCAAAATGTGCAACAGATATGACAACTCTATTTTTAGGTTCCAACTAAGCCAAACTCAATCTATACCTCAATTGATTTACACAGTCAAGACTGATTCATACTTTAGTCTCCTAATTTGAATGCCTTTAGATAATCTTGAATTAAAAATATCACAAAGTACAATAGATATGTAAATAGGATGTAGAGGCATGCTAATAAATACTCAAATGAATATCAAATATGTGCTACAAATGTAAGCTATGAAAAGCCCAACGCAAAAAGAAGTTAAGGATATAGGGTGCAAAAAGTGCATCTAGTAAGTATTCAATAAGCTCCAAATAAGCTAAAGAGGCCTCAAACATGGACAATAACAAGCACACCCAATAAACCTGTAGTCTAATATCCAAGGTCAATTGAAATAAGAGCAGCAAAATGCACACCAACTAGTAGATGTTTGATAAGCATTAAAGACCAAAAATTCTTCGAGACCACTAAGATAGGGTGGCAAAGAGCACACCCACAAGCAAGCCTTAATGGAAACCACAACCACATAATAAGGCTACAAAAAGCTCACCAAAAATCTTAGAGAGTCTCTAACTTCAGAAATCCAGAGAGAACCAATATTGGTCTTAGGAAACTAGGCACAATAACTTTTAGAACTTGAAAGAGATAATGAAATTGATGTTTTTGGAATGGTTTAGGTTCTCCCTTTGTATAGGAGAGCTTTGCTTGGCCATCAAGAAGGTTTGCTTGATCCTAATTCCTCTCTAGGATACTTGATTGGCAGGATGTTGAATATGGACAAAAATGAGTCTAGGTGAGAGTTACTATAAGTAGATGCATTTTCTTTAAAATGATTGTTAATAATTCACACTGATCCAGTTCCTTTTCATGTTGGATACCAATTTTGGTTTTCATTCACATGGATAAAGTTTCTTTTTCATGTTGGATACCGATTCTAGTTTCCATTCACATAGATCTAGTTTCCTTTTGAGCTTAGATCTTCATTGGGTCCCATCAAAAAATTTTAATTTAAATAAATGCTAACAGTTTTTAAGAAAATGGAACCATATATTGGGGTAGCTTAACTGTTGTTGAAAACTCTAAAAATTTACCTCCATGGGCTATGAAAGTGGTTTTAGAAAGTTTTGAGGATTTATGCTGCCTTTATAATTCATTTTATGTATGATCCCAACCTTATTTATAGACCTTGAATATAAGGCTGTGGATCTAAGAATTCATATTTTAACTCGTGCAAGGCACTTATTTAATTTAGACAACTAAAAGCTATGCATAGTAAAATGTAACAATATTTCTCAGTCAAACGGACCACCCTTTAAGTAGCTTCCGTTCAAAATTGCTTATTATGTATCCACTTGAGAAAACTACATACGATGATAAAAGACCAGTATAATATGGAAATGCAAAAATAAGAATCAATGAACGGAGAAGAATCATTCAATTTTCTGGCTTGAAAAATATTCCACTAGTTCTGCAACAATAGAGACACCAAACTTGCTAAGGAATGAAGTTATTCTGTAAAGTAAACTCATACCATGATGCTTCCCACCTACCATCCGCCATATCTATGCAGCTCTTAGTCTGTTCATAATTTTATATTGAAGCATATGGTATAGCATTTTATTTAAATCCAAAATTATTTGATAATGTTGACACATGCATGAACTTCATCCCTAATATAAGGTATTTAGCATAGTGGTCTTTGGTTGGTTGTTGCTCCAAGGTTGCTCATGGGTAGGTGTGTTCAATATTGAAACATATTCCTTAAGAAGAGAGCACAAGAAAAGATAAGTAGCAGAAAGCAACTTCTTTCCTTTCACACTTCCAATAGTTATCTGTGGGGGCGCAAGATGAGATGAGATGAAACTCGTGACTTGTCTTCTTTTTACTTAAAATTTAGAGTCCTGGTCTGAGCCCATGCTCTTCCAGAGCTAAAGAATTCTCAGGCCATTGTTTCCTACACGTTAAAGTATAATAGCCATTAGATTTCATAATCATTGGATGCTTCTTCTTTTTTTTTTTATCCAATAATTTGCACACTCAATAGATGTTGATATATACACATTTTCCATACATATCCTTGAGACATACCTCCTCAACTTGGAAGCATCTTATATGCCTTAAGAGAATGTGATGCACTACCTCGAACCTATGACCTACTTACAAGAGAGGCACATCAGCCTAACCAGTGGGCTATAGTTGCTTATGTGCAACCATTGGATGCCTTTAGCCTATGTTTTCTCATACCAAAACTCCTATCCAATGAAAACCTCTCTAATGAGCCCTCACCACTAAAATATGGAAGATATTAAGAGAAAACTTAATACCTTCTATATTTCATGGGAGAAGCCTACCAAAATTGCATTTTTGCGTGAGATTTCTGGTAGTCAATCATCTTGAGGAGCTAGGAAATTAAGTGAATGGGTTGTATTACTTAAAAATGAAGGGTAGGGCCAACAATTAGTAGTCATCCATGTTGAGGAGCTAGGAAATTAGGTGAATGGGTTATATTACTCAAAAAAATTGAGAGTGGGCCAACAGGTAGCATGAACTCCTTCCACACATTTTAAGTGTGCACTTCGATGGGAAATCATGAGTTTTGTTTAAAAATCACAACTATTCATTTTTATTAATTTTTTAAATATCCAAAATAAGTGGTTAGGATTACCAAACTATATTAATTTCTTGTATTACCTATTTTTTGTATAGCAGACATAATGAATGTTGGCTATGTTTTTTAAGTTGAAGGAACTAATAGTTCCACATCACCATTTTTATAAGAAATGTACAGGGAAGTATGTATAAAAAGGGATAGGGATTAATAGTCTCACATTGACAGAGAGAATAGAGGAGAGGAACAATATATAAAGGGAACGCCCTCTAGGATTATTCATTCAACATTCAAGTCTTTAAGAGGAACACTATATAAAGGGAACGTCCTCTAGGATTATTCATTCAACATTCAAGTCTTTAAGAGTTTTGCAAAGGTGCTCTGGTAAAGTTTCTAAGAGTTCTCTACATGGTTTTCTAGAAGTCAACATTTGTACTCTCTGAATTTATGAGATTAGGGACTTTTTTAGATCCTTTGGTTATGCTATTTGCAGCTCTATTCTGTGATTTTAGTTTCTATTGAGGCTCACATGTAGGATTTCTTTTATCGACCCTCAAGATCTAAGAATTTTTATCACTTGACTAAGTTCTCTTTTTATAAGTTTTCAAGATTTGAGAATCTTGATTGCTTGACTAGTTTCTTTTTTTTTGTCAACCTTTAAGATGTCAAAATCTTGATTGCTTGACTAGGTTATCCTATTGTCAGCCTTCAAGACCTCAAAATCTTGACGACTTGACTGGGATCTCTTTTGACTTGTCTACTTTCAATATCTATATTCTTCACTATGTGACTAAGATATAATAGTATTTAGATTTCTATAAGGTATTGCATTTGCAACTCATATTCATAAATATCAAGATATGGTTGTTTTCAAGAAACTTGTTATTTAAGGCATTCATTTGATGGGGACAAAGTATGACCTATTCTGAGAGTGTAAATCAATTTATGTATCTTACTAAGTTTGGCTTATCTGAATTCTAAAGAGACCTGTCATTAATCTCTTGCACTTGCACTAAGACACTTGGACTAGCTTCAAAAAACTATTTTACAAAGTTCACCTCTAAGCTAAA
This sequence comes from Warburgia ugandensis, assembly GCA_035236585.1. Lineage (NCBI taxonomy): Eukaryota > Viridiplantae > Streptophyta > Magnoliopsida > Canellales > Canellaceae > Warburgia > Warburgia ugandensis. Next base: position 39,313,333 of record CP141136.1, read on the forward strand.
GTTCAAAATATTCATTAGAGTGCAAGTATTAATTATGAAATAAATAATTTTGGCAATAAATAATTTAAATATAAAAATCATCATGCATTAAAAAAAAAAAAAATGGCTCCTTCCTTGCTGGCGTGAACTCTCACGGGGACTCTAAAATTATGCGTATGAGTGGTTGCTCTGGTGCATTTTTGGTCTACGCGTAAAAGTATTTGACTTTTTCGAAAGATACCCATGTAAATGATGTAATGTGACATGGACCCCATTGTGCCAGTTTGCCGCTATTGATGTAGAGTAGTATACACCTGTTTCTTTTTGGAATTCTTTTTTTGTTGGAAGATCGGTTTCTTTATTGAGTTCTTCTAATTAGTGGAAGCTAAAAAGCATGCCGACGAGCAACCAAACGAGATAAGTTCGGATTTGGGTAATCTGAATCATTCATTATGTTCACCTTTTAAGTTATTTAGGTCGTGTACTAAAAGTCACGTCCATCAAAAGCTTCGTGCTATATTTATTAGCTTAAATTTTTAATAGACTTGACTTGATAACAGTAAAAGGTCATGCAAGCAGCACATTTTGTAATTTTTGCAGTTGTACACGAGGCTCAAGTGATCCCGGAAAGTTGTGGGTGTTGCTGCTCCCTGTGAGCGCCAAGAAAAAAGGAAGGGTGAAAATGAAAGTGTGGGCATAGCAATTCTCTGTTGCATCTGCTTTTGTCTGTAGCCAAGATCTGTTGGAGAGACGGGTAGTAAGTAGCTTGTCGTGCTGGACGACACTGGTGATATGATATCAGGAAAAGGCCGTCTCCAAATGGTCGCTATTGTAACAATCATGGGATGCGTGTTACACTGCTGGACTTTTCGAATCTCGAGGAATATGACGTACCGAGTCACTTTTGTTACGTGTCAAAAGCTGGGACGTTAGCCTTAACCCGACGCGGGAAAATTCGCGGAGCATGAGGGCGAGTTGATAAATTTGGAAAACCTGTTTGCCCCTGCTGTATGTTACGAACTCGTCCCAGTCACGAAGACGTGCATCAGCACCGTAAGAGTAAAACATTATACACATGACGGCAAAATTTTACTGCGCGATTTAGCGGCAGTACAAATCTGGCGATAAAAGCTACTTTTTGCATGCAGCATCTTAATCACGGATACTTGTGCCTATTTTCAAAATTCGCTTCAATATATTTTTCAGCTTCGTCCCTGTAAACGTATTCTCCATATGTTCTGTCGGTTCATCCCATTACTTCGTACCTCAAACATTTCCATTATATATATATATATATATATATATATTGCAGATAAAAGTTAGTTTTTGTATGTAGCCTCTTAATCCACCAATACATGTGCCTATTTTCAAAATTCGCTTTAATATATTTTCAACTTCTTCCCCATAAATGTATTCTCCATATGTTCCGTCAGTTCATCCCATTACTTCTTACCTCAAGCAATTCCATTATATATATTGTAGATAAAGGTAGAGCCAATAACAAATGATAATTTTTCATTTTTATTAAAGCAAGGTAAAACTCTTGATTATTGGGAGAGAACCCCTCTCCACGGCTACACAGCTTGAGAGTACAAAAAAGGCATGCAACGTTGCACAGGTAAAAAGATAGAAAGAGAATAGGTGGACTCATAAAAAGAATCTAACCATAGTAAGAATGAAGGATTCAAGGAGACTAATTCATTTATTTTATCTTTCTTTTCATTTTTATTTATTTCAAGTTAATATAAAATCTTGATGATTTTCTCAAGTATAGTAACATTCTATACATTAAAGAGTTGAATATATCAAATATATATATATATATATATATATAGAGAGAGAGAGAGAGAGAGAGAGAGAGAGAGAGAGAGAGAGAGAGAGAGCAAAACAAAATAAAATGATTACTAAATCAGCTGCTTTATTCTTGATATCAACTATTAAGAAGTGTTTTCCTCTACAGAAAATGATGAAAATTACAAAATTTTAGAACTTATTTCTATAAGTTAATTAGATTATGGGAAAACCTACTTATTCTTGTAAATATAATGAAAAAAATAGTCTAGCACAGAAGAAGAAGGAGAAAAAGGGTGAGAGGAAAAGAAGAAAAAAGATGAGAGAATTCATGAAATAAAATGGTTTATTTATATTATTTCTTTATATTTAATTATTATAACTATCATTGTAGTGCAACAATTATTTAAAACCTCTCTATCTCTCCTCTTGTAACATGGAGTTGTGTTAGTGTGGGAGTAGTTATTAATACCATTCTCTCTTTACCTCTCTATTTTTTTCCAAATATTTACTTCTCTATTTCTTCATGTAATATTTGGAAGCAAATATAAAAGAGGCCCTCACGTTTCTTACTAAAGATAGTAATTTGTATCTAACACATAAGTAAATTACTTACCTCAAGAAATGAAAAATGTATTCAATGTCCTCCCCTGAAAGGAGTGAGTAGTTGCTTAGTATAATAGTATAGACGATCATAGTACATAAGATCGTAATGCAATCAATATAACAAAAGATATAAAGAGAAGTACTTGCATGTACTTGAATCAAAACCTCTATACTAAATTTGAAATTCTAATTCTTAGCTTAAGAAGACTTGCATTTTTCTTAACAAGGCCCACTACTACACAAGAGGTTTTTAAAGTCAGTTAGAAAACTGACTTCTATCGAGTTGACTTGAAAAATTGATATAAAAAAGAGTTGTAAAAAACGACTTTAAGAACCTAACTTTGAAATCATTTCCTAAATGACTTTAAAATTCATAATTTTTCAAAATCGTTTACTAAACAACTTTAAAAGTCATAACTTTTGAAGTCATTTCCTCAAGACTTTTAAAGTTGTTTAATAAATGACTTTAAAAGTTTCCTTTTCTTTTCTCTTTTTTAATCACAATCTCTACTTGTACTTCTATAATGTATCACCTGCTACAATTTTCTTACGATCTCTATAAACTTGAAAAAGAAACATACATTCACTTTTGCATTGAGTGTAAAATATTCAAATTTATCATCAATTCACATTTATCTTGAAAAGACTTGATAAAAGAAACCATAACACATTCACTACAATATTTACATTCACTTCATTTGCAAGTTCATACACATATCTATTTACTTTCACGCTCTAAGTTCCCCTCATCCATCATCCCATAAAATTTATATTCTTCAATTAAAATAATAAAAACTAACCTTCATATTCACTTCATTTACAAGCTCAATATCCACTTCATTTACAAGCTCCACATTCACATCATCTATACTCATTTACTTTCACACTCCAAGTTTCCACTTATTCATCCCATAAATATACATACATACATACGTATATATATATCAATAAAAATAATAAAAAGTAAAAAAAGCATGCATATCAATGAAAAATACTTTATTATGTAATTTCCATTCATGTAGTTATTCCAATTGTTCTAATTGAAACTCATTTCATACTCAACCCATTCACTTAGTATTTTGTTGAAGCTTATTTTGGAGTAACTCTTCTTGATTGCCCACTCAAAAGCCACAACAATCTAATAACATATTTAATTTAATTTAGATTCTTTTAGTTGGATTCGTCAAAATTGTGAAAAATATAAGACTGAAAAAGTAAAAGGTTTCTTACCTTTCTTAATTGGGAGACACCAATACGATCAAATATTAGGCTCTCATGTATCTCAGCACATAGTATCTGCACTCTCAATCAGATTGTTATCTAGGGCACTTTGCAACAAGGAAAACAAAAAGGATAAAAAAAAATCATTTGTAATATTGTAAGTTTAATTGGTTATAAAATAGAGTAATTAATTATTTTTTATATCTTGACAGTCTTCCAAGTGAGTTTCGGTTTTGCATAGTTTCGGTCACATTAGCCCATGTTAACCATGCTCTACAAATTTAAATTTCAAAAATAATTATAGATGGATAAAAAAGTACTTATCTACACATAATACATGAAAAGAATAAAAGCTTACTTATTTATAATTTCTACAAGGCCGGGATGGAAGTGCTACCCACAAGAATCAAAAAAGAAATCATGCCTGTCATGCACATCCAAGACAAGCAGCATCCAATGAGCCCTATATACATAGTTATAAGAATTATAATTACAGTTGATAATCCCTAAGTATAGAATAAGTTGGCAAGAAAATTAAAACTTGCCCACTTTTATAGGAAATCAAACCCTCCCCCTTAGGGACTAGAAGAATCTAGGTAAAATATCATCAACACACATCTCTATCAGCCATTGCTCTGCCACTCCACAAATGATGCCAGAGTTAAGGAATTGGTAAAGTATACCCTTGACCTCAAAAAGGCTTGTTGCATTATTCAAAAAGCTACATAAAAGAAATAATTATAACCTACAATGAAAATATAACATGTAATGTCAAGTATTTTATAAGAAAATATTTGAATAAACATTATGTAGGAGATAATGTGACGATGCTTGAGCTGATCCCATAGTGAAACTTGTAATAGATCCTCTACCATAAGTGACACTTCAACCACGTCATCAGCAAGCACTGCCTCCTTGATTCGTATGTGGTTGATTATCCTATCTTCATTAATGGGTTGTAGATTAACCTTAGGGATTGAGGCGTATTACGCATTCCTTAGACGGCTATTGTAAAAGATGTAGAGGTTTTTAGCCAATTAATATTGATTAATAAAGACAATCAAATTTATGATGAAAAAACAAACATAGATATAAGTACATGTTCCATTGGTGCGTTAATAGTTGACGATGTAACAGCAGGCCACCTCCATGGTCCTTGCTATTCCTGATTAACCTTATAAAGTTGACAAACAAATAAATTGAGGTCTCTAAATAAAAATTATTGTTGGGAAAGATAATTTGATAAGATATATACCATGGTCTCTATGGAACGACAAGTGCCTTCAGTCAAGTGATGTGATATGCAACTACATGCACAATGCTTACAATAATTTTCATTTCTAAACGGAATGGTAGGCTGGCATTCGCATCCAAAGCCATGGTAATGGAAATGAGCTTAGTATGTTGCGCCTTACTAATTCTGTACAAAATGGTTGATTCATGTCATGCCATGAACCAACTATTATGATGTTTTGATGGGTATGTAGGACCAATAGGAATTGACTCACCTACAAATCAGATATACATTAAAGAGTTCTAAATGGAGAGTTATTGAAGGACAATGAAATTTTTTTGATGTGTCTATGTATATATGTCCTTGGCTGGAATTTATCTTTTGAAGGGTGTATGTTGTCCTTCATGAACTTCTTCAATAAGATAATTAGAGCTAGTATTTGATGCAGGTACAAGGGCAGTGCATGAATAAGGTACAGGGGATTGAGAAACTATCATCAAACCTTGTTCTTGCAACTGGTTAAGTATATCCATTTTTATCTTCTCACACAACTCATTGTAGTCCCCTAAATCTTCAATTTTATGTATTCTTTTATTTAAGAATTTGGAAGGAATAATAACATGCTCCGTGCCCATTACTCATTGAGGGTGGTCCTTCTCATTTCCCATAACCCTATACAAGATGTCATCCTTGGCAAAGGTGCTACTTAGAGTTCCTATACTTGTGCTTTCTTGGGTAAGAATGTCTTGTAAAAATTAATTAGAAGGACATAATTAGGTCATTTAATTTATTATATAAAATTGAAATTAGTCAAGGGTAGACATGTGAAACTACTTACAATGTGAGAAACAACTTCTACAATAGCTTCATCTAAGAAAGTTTGGTCAGTATGGCCTATTGAATGTGTCATCTTTCAAAGGATGCTGCAATCATTGGGTTTTGTAGTCCCAGCTTTCTTTTGTTGTCAAGCAATACACTATAGTTAGATAATAGAATATGTATATAACTATAGTATTATTTGAAAGGAATAAACTACTATAGATACTTACTTCACGCTCTTCTAAGCGTACGTTGCCCAACTTGGAGACATAGTGCTGCATATTAGTTTCATGCACCTTTCTTTCTCTCACACTCTTTGGCTACACATTTGTACATACATAATAAAGTGCAATAATCAGATGTTACATGTAATTAATTAAATAAAACATTGCTTAGCACTTAGCTCAAATTTAGAGGATGTGTGGTCCTATACAAATGCATTCCACATGTCTTGATCAATTACGTTGGAATAAATGACAGGCATTGTGTATAGCCACAATGGATAATTGATATATGGAGCTATGTAATTACGAACAAGGTAGTTCTTCCATTTTCTCCATTGCTCCTTGCAAAGAACGCGTCTTCTTGTGCTCAAGTAGCTCAAAGGCAGTCTACAAAGTACAAAGTATGTTACTATCTTTGAAAATAAGAAGGTATGTTACCGATTACATAATACATATTATTTTTACCTACTTTCACCATTTTCTATATTGAATCTCTTAACGACTATGACACATGTCTCTAATCATCACATGTGATAGGAACTATGCTTCTTATTATGGATTAGAGAAAACTGCTATAAGAGGCTACCCTCTCACCTATCTATTGTCCCCTAATGTTGTGTTGGATAGTTTCCTTAATTCCCTTTGACTTTCTCTTGATAACCTTTTCCATTGTTGTTCGCCCTCTACCCTTTCTCTTTTGAGTGCTGCTCATTTTAGCTTCTTGTTCATATTCTTTATTTTGATGTTGTCCATGTTCCATCTTTACTACAAAGAAGAACATAATGATATCAGAACAATGAAATAAAAAGGCCATTAATGCATTTAAAGAGAACAAAAGTAAATTAAACATAAGAAACTTGCTTGTTTAGTGTAAAGGTAGCGTTACATGACACAGATATTGACTATTCACTTTCATTTTCTAATTTAAAATTAAAAGGCTACTATTTGAAGAGGGATTTTTTTTTAATTTTTCCTTTATTATTCTGATGTTATTGTATTGATTCAAAAATTATTTTTAATTGAAGTTTATTTTTCCTTTAGTTTATCTTGAATGTTTAGAATGTTTTGTTATTTAGATTTCTTATTTGGATGTTATGATTGAAGTTGAGCTTTTAAATGTGAATTTATGTTCATAATCTTGTGTTTGAAATTAAATTCTCTAATCTCATATTTTGTCTTTAAAATTGGAAGCTTATTTTATTTCTGAAAATTTTATTCATGAATTCCATGGTATATAGTTTGATCATCACCAAACATGGAAGATATCATTATTGGAATTCTAGACAAATCAATACAAAATTCTATAAGTATGTATGATTGGCACAAAAACCATGTGTTGTTGGAATTTTGTACAAACAATCCTAATTTCTTTGCATTTTGTTTATAATAGCAAGATATATTCTTATTGGAATTTTTAACCATATAAATTGCTTATCCATATGGCTTTGATGTACATGGAATCATGCCTTTATGAGTTTCACATTTTTGAGCAAATATCCTAAATTGTTGTAGCATGGAAACATTGGGCATTAATATCTCCATCTCTAAGCCAAATAGACTACTCTTTGCATGCATAACACTTACTGGAATCAAAGTATTTTGGAGTTCTATCATAAGTTCTTCATTATTCTCAAGCTTGAGATTAGGTTTGAATGTTAGTCAATCACTTTTCTGAGTTTTACATTTTTTTAATTGAATTTTCAAATATCTATTTATAATATGGTACAAGCTTAGACCTTAATGTGGTCCTAAGAGGGGTGAATTGAGCATAAATAAGTTTTTTCTTTAAAAATTCACTAAAAGATAATGATACTTTATTTTTTGGTAAACAACTAATGGTACATATACAATAATGAACATAAAAATAATTTAGAAAAACATCACACTCAAATCTAAAACAAAAACTTGCACTAATAGAAGAGAAATAATAATAGGCGGGTAACACTGAACATAAAGACAAACATTCACATGTAATTCGATCATCATAGTGGGGACGGGTGGGTCAGTACAGGGAGTACGCGGGGTTCAGTCATTGGCATAGTGATGAGTGAGGGGTGGGGGGAGGGTGTTTTGATCGTTAGTGCATGGGGGTGTTTTGGTCAGCGGTGCAATGAGGCGGGGGTGGGGGCGGGTTTGGTCATCGTTGTTGGGAGGTAGTAGGGGGAGCAGTCATCAGCATTGGGAGGAGGAGGTGCTGGTAGGTGGTTTTGGTCATTGGCACAAGGAGGAGGTAGGCGGGGAGGGGGGGTGGGGCAGTAGGGGGTTTTGGTCGTCGTTGTAGCGAGGAGGTAGGGGGTGGGGGGAGCAGTCATCGGCTTAAGGAGAGGGGTTGATTTTAGCATCGGCATAGGGAGGGGGAAGAGATTGGGGGCTTTGGTGGTCAGTGCATGGAGGAGGGTGCGGAGGGTGTCTGTCAATGCTAGTAGGGCAAAGAGGGAGAGAGGCAAGGAGGAGACAATGTACCTTAACTGGTGTGAAGTTTTTTGCCAAGGCATGGCATGGTCAATCGACTAAGAGACTGCAAAGGGCACAACTATAAATGACAGAGATTGAGAAGCAAATGGTAGGAAGTACAAAATTTGATCCTATTTAGACTTTGGACTATGAAAGTCTTTTTGAAAAAATGCATGTTAAAAATCATTGTTTGTAAAGTTGTTTTTTACAAACGACTTTAAAAATCATTCTTTCCTAAGTTGTTTTTTTCAAACAACTTTAAAAATCACTATTTTTAAAGCTGTTTTTTTCAAACAAGTTTAAAAACTGATGTTTTTAAAGTTTTTTTATATATAAATAGCTTTAACAATCACTAATTTGAAAGTGTTTTTTTTCAAATGACTTTAAAAGAAAATATTTTTATATTTTTTACTTTAAATATTTTTTACTTCATTTTACAATCTCTTAATTAGATATAATGAAAACCATTTCGTATGATAGTCAATGTTGATTCAAGGATATCCAAGTATTTTTTGAATATCTCCTCATTTATCATCCTTTTATTACATATATCAAATGTTACATATTATTATATCTCATTAATACATGATCAAAGAGATAATTTGGAGCTATTTCATCATGATTTGGCCTCATGGTATTCAACTCACACCACTCTAACTCTAATGGAGATAGATGATAAAGCTTAGAAAATCAATATCCTCGACCAACATCATGAAAACATATATACTTCTCATCATCAAATCCTAATGTCAAACAAGAACTGCATGAGGTTGTCTCTTTCTCTAATATTGAGGGTTAGACTAAGAAGCAATTGTTGTTTGCAAGGAAATTGTATGATTTAGCTAGAATCACGATGACCTAACCAAGATCCTAACCCCGTCATCTGTAGTGACAAACCCACTTTAGCTATCAGTTACTCATTTAGTACATATATAACCATGTACATAACTAACATAGTTAAAGAACATGTAAATCAAGTAATTTTCCAAAAAATCCTCAAATATCATCCTTTCTTTACAATGATATATATTTTTATTTTTATTTTTTTTGAATTAAAATTTTCACATAATAATCAATCTCACTCATATAAGATATAGGAGACTGAGCCAATATGGAATTCTCTCTCTCTCTCTCTCTCTCTCTCTCTCTCTCTCTCTCTCTATATATATATATATATATATATAAATGAATGAAATATAGTACATGTCATGTATTGTTGGCAACCCAAGCACACTCCCCACCATTATCACAAACATAATCCTCATTCTCACCAACTAGATCACTTGATATGCCAAAATAAAACTGATCATTTTTATAACCGATCTTGTTGAGGTCAACCAATAGTGTCAATCCAAAGGCATCACATTTATGCTCTAATTGTTGTTATCAAAAACAATTTTTATAGTAATTTTTTTCAAAATGACTTCAAAAATAATTTTTTTTTAAAATGATTTTGGAAAAAGTGAATGACTTTAAAAATAGTTTTTGAAGTCTTTTTTTTTTACTTTAAATTATTTCTATTTATAATTTTTTACTTTAAAATTCCTTACTTTCAATAACACTGATTTCTCATTAAATGTAACACCCTGGGTTTTTATAACATTTTTTTAATAATAATAGTAGGTATCCCAAATTCAAAAGATTCTATTAATTATTGTATTAGAACATTTAAAATAGGTTCAAATTGTAGTCCATCTAATCACCCAGGTCAAACTATCTATCAGCCAAATCAAAGTGGTCACCACTATTATCACTGTCCCTCCACGACCAAGCCTTTCCTACTATTACGCTCGGTATCTAAGGCATTACAAAACAAAGCAATGCCTCAGCAAACTATTGCTTGTGTAGGTACATAGAAATTTAATGTAATAATAAGGAAAAACAAAAATGAATAATAATGTGGATATAATGCGTAGGTCAATTATCCATAAAAATACAAGTATCATAAGTAATGTCAATATAATCTTAAAACATCATATGTGATGAAACATGCACCTCATGGATTTAAAACATGATGATCTTATGGATGTAAAACAAGATATGATCCAATGTAAATGAGCATACAATAACAAACAAGCACCCCAAAGTATGTGGGTCCCATGAGTATCCCATACACTTGTATAACAAATCATGAGTACTCATATCACTCCTCTAAGTGGCGTCACACCCAGGCCCAGAATAACATCTCCATGCTCATCATGCAAGCATACAGAACAAGAGTATAGATAGTCATGCTACAGTGGCAACCCTTCCAGGGTCTCAACCACTGCTACTTCTTGTCGACACCATAACAGGAGACTTAATGTCCATCCCCATGGAAAGGTTCGAATTGGTAGTGTGGATTATCCATGCTACCAAACCCCTACTGAAAGCCATCTATGGGTAGGTGTTGATCACATCACCAATCACATCACAATTCAGAGGGTGGGTGGCTAGCCCTACTCCCTCCTAACATGACATCCACCAGGTGAGAGCACCTGTCAAAAATCAAAAAACACGAAAATCGCGTATCTAGTAAAACCAAGAGCACTCGTGGCTCACAATCCCCAAGGCACATCCCTCATCCCAGGGTTAGCCTCTCAAAGAACTAGCCACCAAACCTCCACCATCAATTTTTATGAAAACCCATCAATCTCAATGATGCAATAAGGAAAGATAATTACTAATCATACATAAGATACATGGTATCAATCTCATAAAACAATTGATCATGAAAACCCATTCAATATACTATCAAAATCTAATATCAATCATGGCATAAAACCTTGAATCCCAAAATTCTCAGAATAAATAAACAATTGATAATCAATCACAATCAACCATGATGCTATGGTGATGCAAAGTTTTAGAAATCAAAACATAACATTAAATGTTGTCACCAACCTTAATAAGAGATAACCCAAATCAAGTGTATAATCCTCTTAGCTCGTATGCTTAGATGTACCTGTCAGTATCACAGTACTATTTTGTGTTATTTATTTCATCTAAGTGGAATCTATGGCTATCTAACTATTGGATCATTCTCTAAGATCTCTATTTATGATTAGATCCTTAATCCCCAAAATAATTATTATTAATCAGTCTTATATCATGGTCATTTGCTCATTTTTGTGTGCATCTAAAGTTTATACCTTGATCTAACAGTCAAATCATCCTTAGCTCAACAAATTTCCAAGATCTGGGTCAAATCAATGGTCTAGATCAATTACTAGAGTAAATACACCTAATCTGATCCTTAGGACCCTCATTTATTACTATATATTATCTAGTTGTTCAAGTTCTGGGGCCTGATCATCCTTTGATCAGCCTCATCTAAGTAATTTGGTGCTATTTTATGAATTTAACCTAACTAGATGTGATTACATAAAGAGTCTAATGCTAAAATCATGTCTGCATTGTCAAGACAATTCCAACAGAGCTTTCAGATAGAAGATAGGGCTTTTGTAGCCTTTAGAATTTCAGAAAAACCATTTCAGATCGAAAATCAAATCAAAACTCGATTTTACACCAGTTTGCACCAGGAAGGGGGGTTTACACTGGTTTATACTGGCGTAAACAGGTGTCCTTGGTACTTACAGATGCCAGAACATGCTACACATTTCAACTGACCGAGATAGCGGGCGACGAGGCTCTCGCGAGCGCCGTCCGCTCCTGTGCGTCCCAGTCAGCGTCTTGGGCGCACCGTCCATCGAGGACGATGAACTCAAACCATCTGGTTTCTTTTGGCTTGATCGGAGACCCAAATGCTTTGATTTTTTTATCTGTTTTCATTGTTCCTAGGGTTTTTGAGTCCAAAGATCACATTGAACGGCTCGATCTCTCATTGGAGATGTCTTTAATGTGGGTCTAGCCATGCTCCACAGTTTTGACTTCCTAGGCCATCCAACAGCCTTTCAGCTTAGATCCAGCCTGGATCTGAGAGGGAAAAGTTAGAAAATAATGGGAAAAATAAGTTAGAGTGTGTGGATTACCTGATTAGAGTCAGAGATGGGAGATCAGGGTCCTTTAATGAGTACAAAGTTTTGCCCATTTTAGCAATGTGCAAAGGGAAAAGCTACAGTTTTTCTCTAGTTGTTTGCCGCGGGAATGGAAGGGAAACAAGTTTATGTAGTGGTAGATTTGATTACTTCGCAAGGCAAGGGATGGAAAGGGGGTGCCGTTATCAAAACGACCCCCTCCATTTTGTGTCCCTGCCTAATTATCGAATTGCCCTCTAATCTTAAAAGGTTTGTATCTCCCTCATCCGAACTCCACTTTTGACACTCTTTATACCGTTCAATTTTTATCAACATGTACTTTCTAATTTTAGTGGTTTCAAAATCATATTCTATGCATAAAAATTTTAATTTAATTAATTTGTTTTATTACTAATTTAAGGTTAAAAATTGAGGATATTACATCCCTCCCATCTTATAAAAATTTTGTCCTCGAAATATTGGTACATACCTCTATGTAAATAACTCTGGGTGGATCCTCCTCATCTCATCTTCTGTCTCCCATGTGGCCTCCTGCAATGAATGATGTTGCCAAAGGACCCTGACTAATGGAATAGTTTTAGTCCTCAATTCCTTGACTTTCTTATCTAATATACGCACATGTCTCTCCTCAAATGTCATATCAGGCTGTAACTCTCTCGGAATCTACTTCAGTACATGTGATGGGTTTGGTACGTACTTCCTCCGCATCGATACATGGAAGACATCGTGTACATTTGCCAACTATTGTGGTAAGGCTAGCTAGTATGCTATTGACCCAACTCTGCGTAAAATCTCAAAAGCCTCATTGTACTTGGGGCTAAGTTTTCCTTTATTCCCAAACCTCATCACTCCTTTCATAGGGGAAACCTTTAAGAATACATGCTCACCTTCGGAGAACTCTAGGTCTTTCCACCTCTTGTCAACATAACTCTTCTAGGGGCTGTGAGCTGTCAACAATCTCTTTTGAATAAGTCAAACTCTCTATACACACTCTTCCACCAACTTGGACTTCACTATGTGTCTCTCTCCTACATCACTCCAACACAAGGATGACTGACAAGGCCTGCCATAAAGTGCCTCATATGGAACCATGCCAATACTTGCGTGATAGCTGTTATTATAGGCAAACTCTACCAGTGGTAAATGATCCTCCCAGCCACCCTTCCAATCCATAACACAAGCCCATAGCATATCCTTAATTGTTTGGATGGTCCTCTAAGTCTAACCATCTATCTGAAGGTGGAATGTTGTGCTAAATTTCAGCCTCGATCATAAAGCCTCTTGTTCACTCTTCCAGTACTTCAAGGTAAACCAAGTGTCTCGATTTGATACAATCATCAAGGGAACTCCATGTAGACTTACGATCTCCTTGACATACAATTTCATTAGACTATCCACCATCTAATTCCGCCTTATAGGAAGAAAATGAGCAAACTTGGTCAATCTGTCCACAACGACCCATATCATATCATGCTCACTAACAGTCCTCGAAAGTCCCACAATGAAATCCATGGTAATATGATCCCACTTCCACTTAGGAAGATCCAATGTCTAAAGTAGCCCTAGTGGTTGCTGATGCTCTGCCTTGACCTGCTGACAGGTCAGACACCGTGCCACGCACTCCCCAACATCCTTCTTCATTCCGTTCCACCAAAAATGTTTCCTGAGGTCCTGATACATCTTTGTACCTCCAGGATGGATCATATACTGGGACTGGTGTGCCTCCTAAAGTAACTCACACTTTAAATCATCATCTGCCAGTACCACTAACCTACCCTTGAATCTGACTCCTCCATCCGGTCCTCTCCTAAAATCTGTCTTGTCTACCAGATCCTGTCTCCTTATCTTTGCCTTATGCATCTAATATCCTATCAAGGAACTTAGATTAAGTCAACAGATTGGCAATCATTACTCAAGGCATCTACGATGATGTTAGCATTCCTTGGGTGGTATTGTAATGTGAAATCGAAGTCCTTGAGATATTCCATCCATCTACATTGCTTAGTGTTCAAATCACTCTAAGTAAAGAAGTACTTGAGGCTCTTATGATCAGTGAATACCTCAAACTTCTCACCATATAGATAATGTCTCCAAGACTTCAGTGCAAATACCACTATTGCTGACTCCAGATCATGTGTTAGGTAATTCACCTCATGTGTCTTAAGTTGTCTTGACGCATAGGTAATTACCTTCCCATACTGCATCATCACTGCTCCTAATCCTTTACCTAAGGCATTGCAATAAACTACATAACCACCTACACCTGATGGTAATGTCAACATTGAGGCAGTAGTAAGCCTCCTCTTAAGCTCTTGGAAGCTCTTCTCACAAGCATCGGTCCAAACAAACTAAGTGTCTTTCCTAGTCAAGGTAGTTAAAGGTAACGCAATCTTCGAGAATCCTTTAATGAAATGATGATAATATCCTGTCAAACTGAGAAAACTGCATATCTCTTCATTGTCTTGGGCCTCTCCCAATGTAGCACTGCCTCAGCTTTGGTTGGGTCTATGGCCACTCCATCTTTAGATACCACGTGGCCAAAAAAATTACACTTGATCTAACAAAAAATCACATTTATTGAACTTGGCATACAACCGATGTCGATGAAGTGTGTCCAATACCATGTGGAGATGTTCTCTGTGCGCCTCAAGACTAGGAAAGTAAACTAAGATGTCATTGATAAAAATAATAAAAAACTTATCCAAGTAAGCTCGAAAGATACAGTTCATTAAATCCATGAACATTGCAGGTGCATTGGTCAACCCAAACGACATCACTAAAAACTCATAGCGACTATAGCAACTCTTAAAAGCAGTCTTTCAGATGTTCTCTTCTCTAACCCTCAACTGATGGTATCCTGATCTCAGGTCTATCTTAGAGAATACTCGTGATGATTGAAGCTTATTAAATAAATCATCTATGTGTGGCATAGGGTATTGATTCTTTATAGTGACACTATTCAGCAACTAATAGTCAATGCATATCCTCAATGACCCATCCTTTTTCTTCACAAAAAGGACTAGTGCTCCCCATGGAGACCTGCTCAGCCTGATGAAGCCCTTATCAAGTAACTCTTGCAACTATACTTTAAGATCTCTTAACTCTATTGGGGCCATTCGGTATGGTGCCTTGGATATAGGCGATGTACCTAGCACCAGGTCAATAGTGAAGTTAATCTCTCTACTCGACAGCAATAATGGTAACTCTTAGGGAAAAACATCTGCAAACTCATGGACAGCATCAATATCGTCAATCTGTGGTTGTCTTTTGTCCTCAACGGTCACATAAGCGAGAAACGCTCTGCACCCTTGTGAATAAAACCGTGCTGCTTTCATAGCAGAGATGATGCATGTACTTCATAGACTTTTTTTTTCCCTGGAACAATATTTTTGATTGCCTAGGTATATAAAAAATGACCCACTTCTTACTGCAGTCTACAATAGCCTAGTAGTTAGTTAACCAATCCATTTCTAATATAACATCATAGTCGACCATGTCTAAGAAAATGAAGTCTGAGTCCATCCTCACACTTGATGTCTCCACAAGTATCTCCTAGAGATACTCAATAACCTCTACTGTCTCTCCAACGGGTGTCATAATATCCAATCCAAATGCTAATTTATGCACACATACATCAAGGCAAGATATGAAAATGCATGAAATAAAAGAATAAGCAGACCTATGTCAAAGAGGGCCCTAACATGTCAGTCTGAGACTAGAAGAGTACCTTCAACGACCTAGTTCGAGGCCTATGCCTATCCTAATGTGATGGCAAACACTCATCCTTTACTACGTGGTGCGATAGCTGTCTCTGCACCCACCTCGGCCTACTTCTCCCTCTATCCCTTAGGACAATCTTTAATAAAATGTCGCACTTCTCCACAGCCAAAGCACCTGTATGGCTGTCTTTGAAAGGTGGCTGGTATTGTCACTGCTGTTGGGGCTGCCTCTAATGCTGTGGTCTGTCAAATCTATTACACCCTCGCCCAGGGTGCCAACCTTTGCACCTATCACATCTCTTCTTCTCTATGTCTCTCTTAGGCTTGGTCTGTGGCTAATAACCTGGTGCTCTACGTGCTGCATAGCACTAAAACGTCTCTTGCCCTTAGTGGGCTAGTATGTGCTCCCTTTAGTCTTAAGAGAATTCTTCTCCAGGATGGAGGCCATGTCAGCTGCATCTTGCATAGCCACGAGTCATGAAGTAATCACCCAATCTCTTAGCTAAGGTGTCAATCCATCCACAAATCTATTCATTGCCTCCTTATCTGAGGTAAGCGCATTAGGAGCAAACCTCCTCAGTTGGGTAAATCAGTTCAAGTACTGCTGAACCGTCATATCTCTCTGCTCCAGGGTGACAAATTCTTTCTTCAGTGATTGCAATGCATGAGGTGGAAAGTACTGAGTATCAAAATCCTGCCTCCCATTTCATCATCCCTATAGGGTCTAGTCACGTACTTGTAAAATTCTGCCACCAAAAGCCTGCCTCACCCTTCAGTAGATAGGCAGCTACCCAGACCTGATCCTCTAGTGCAATCTTCATCGCGTCAAATGTCCTCTCTACCTCAAATAACCATCACTTAGCCTCCTTAGTATCACCCTCACCATAGAAAGGTTGCACCATCTTCTAGAATCATTCTAATAGTTAATCTGTCTTCTTAGAATCACTAGTAGCATCACCCTCAGTGGTCTTAAGTGCTGGTGGTGCCTGCACCTGGTGGGTAGAATGAACAGATGAATCCACTTGTGCTACTAGAGGTGGTGTCACAAGGTTAGGGTTCACAACCTGAACTACAATCCTAATCTATTGCT
Organism: Warburgia ugandensis; assembly: GCA_035236585.1. Lineage (NCBI taxonomy): Eukaryota > Viridiplantae > Streptophyta > Magnoliopsida > Canellales > Canellaceae > Warburgia > Warburgia ugandensis. The sequence continues at coordinate 39,330,447 of CP141136.1, forward strand.
ATATGAGGGGTATCAACCCTAGCATCACCCTATTCACCAACTCAGTATCGCAGTCCCCTTGATTAGAGGACTCAGCAGGTGGGGCGTTGGTAAAGCAAGGTTAGACCTTGTCCTTCTTTGCAGAGCCATTGTCAGGGATTCAAATATCACTAAGTGTAAGTTTCTCCCTCTTAGTTATTCCTTAACTAAAATTCATGGATTGTCATCTACATATAAGTGGACCTTTGTAAGGATTATGATGGAATAGACTGGGCTTTGATACCAACTGTAACACCCCGAGTTTTTATAACATTTTTTTTTAATAATAATAGTTGGGATCCCAAATTCAAAAGATTCTATTAATTATTTATTAGAAAATTTACTTAAAGATCTTCGGGTGTTATCTCATTTTTCCAAAAACATCACGACCACAATTTAAAGACAAATAGAAGTACACAACAATACATTTACGACAATACTAATATCAAATCCAACATTAAAATCAACAACGCCTTTATTTTTAAAATAATAAATTTTCAAAAAGCATAATAATGTGGCCTAGGGTCTATCCATCATAATATTCCACCATACTTACAAACATGTCCATAATATATATAATGTCATAATCAAATCCATCTAATGAAGGTATACAATCCATAAAATAGGTTCAAATTGTAGTCCATCTAATCACTCAAGTTGAACCATCATTAGCCAAATCAAAGTAGTCACCACTGCTATCACTGTCCCTCCACGACCTTGCCTTTCTTGCTGTCACCCTCGGTATCTAAGGCATTGCAAAACAAAGCAATGCCTCAGCAAGCTATTGCTTGTGTAGGTACATAGAAATTTAATGTAATAACAAGGAAAAACAAAAATGAATAACAATGTGGATATAATGTGCAGGTCAATTATCCATGAAAATACAAGTATCATAAGTAATGCCAATATAGTCTTAAAACATCATATGGAATGAAACATGCACCTCATGGATTTAAAACATGATCATCTCATGGATGTAAAATAGGATATGATCCAATGTAAATGAGCATACAATAACAAACAGGGCACCCCAAAGTACGTGGGTCCCAGGAGTGTCCCATACATGCGTATAACAGATCATGAGTATTCATGTCACTCCTCTGAGTGTTGTCAAACCCAAGCATACAATAACAACTCCATGCTCATCATGCAAGCATACAGAATAAGAGTATGGATGGTCATGCTACAGTAGCAACCCTTCTAGGGTCTCAACCACAGCCACTCCCTGTCGATACCATAACGGGAGACTTAACATTCGTCCCCATTGAAAGGCCGGGACCGGTAGTGTGGACTATCCATGTAACCAAGCCCCTACCGAAAGCCATTTGTGGGCAGGTGTCTATCACATCATCAATCACCTCACAATTCAGATGGTGGGTGGCTGGCCCTACTCTCTCCTAGCATGACATCCACCAGGTGAGAGCACCTATCAAAATCATAAAACATGAAAATCACATATCTCGTAAAATTAAGGGCACTTGTGGCTCACAATCCCCAAGGCACACCCCTCATCCTAGGGTTAGCCTCTGAAAGGACTAGCCATCAAGCCTCCACCATCAATTTTTATGAAAACCCATCAATCTCAGTGATATAATAAGGAAAGATAATTACCAATCATACAGAAGATACACTATATCAATCTCATAAAACAATCAATGTAATCCTCTTAGCTCGCACGCTTAGATGTACCTGTCAATATCATAGTACTATTTTGTGTTATTTATTTCATCTCAATGGAATCTATGGTGATCCAACTATTTGATAGTTCTATAATATCACTATTTATGATTAGATCCTTAATTCCTATAATAATTGTTATTAATCAATTCTGTCTCATATTCATCTGCTCATTTTTGTGTGCATCTAAAGTTTATACCTTGATCTAACATTCAAATCATCCTTAGCTCAACAAATTTTTAAGATCTCGGTCAGATCAATGGTCTAGATCAATTACTATAATAAATACACCTAATCTGATCCTTAGGACCCTCCGTTATTACTATAGATTATCTAGTTGTTCAAGTTTTGGGGCATGATCACCCTTTGATCAGCCTGATCTAAATAATTTGGTGCTATTTTATGAATTTAACCTGATTAGATGTGATTAGATCAAAAGTCTAATGCTAAAATTATGTTCGCATCGTTGAGACTATTCCAACGGGCCTTTCAGCTCAAAGATTGGGCTTCTGCAGCCTCCAGAATCTCAGAAAAACCATTTTAAATATAAAAAAATCAGATCAAAACCCGATTTTACACCAGTTTGCACAGGTGGAGGGGGTTTACTCTGGTTTACATAGGTTTATACCAACATCCTCGGTACGTACAGATGCTAAAACATGCCGCGGGTTCTAGCTAGCTGAGACAGCCCACGACAGGGCTCTCGCATGCGCCGTTTGCCCCTTTGCGTCTCGGTTGGCGTCTTGGGCGCATAGTCCATCAAGGACATGAACCCAGGAGCCATTCAGCTCTGAGATCCAACCCAGATCTGAGAGGGGAAAGTTGGAAAACAAGCTAGAGTGTATGGCTTACATGATTAGAGTTGGAGATGGGAAATCGGGGTCCTCTAATATGTGTAAAGTTTTGCTCATTTTAGCAACATACAAAGGGAAAAGCTAGGGTTTTTCTCTAGTTGTTTGGTGTAGGAATGGAAGGGAAACAATCTTATGTAGTGGTAGATCTGATTACTTCACAGGGTAAGGCAAATCACTACCTATCTCCACCTGCTAAGGGTTAGGGATGGAAAGGGGGTGCCATTATCAAAACAACCCCCTTTAATTCGTGTCCCTGCCTAATTACTAAATTGCCCTTTGATCTTAAAAGGTTCATATCTCCCTCATCCAAACTCCGCTTTCAACACTCTTTATACCTTTCAATTTCTTTTGACGTGTACTTTTTAATTTTAGTGGTTTTAAAACCAAATTCTATGCATAAAGATTTTAATTTAATTAATTTGTTTTATCACTAATTTAGGGTTAAATTTTGAGGATATTACATTAAATTTAGCATTGATTGATGCATTCCATGCACACGCACACACATACACACATATAAACAAACAAAAGAATAAGGAAATCAAGGTTTTTTTTCCTTTGAATAACTCCTTATTATCATCCTTTTATTACATACATCAATTGTTATGTATTATTATATCTTATTAATACAAGATTATGATAAAAAATCTAATGTAGAGCTATTTCATCAAGATTTGACCTCTTAGTATTTTGTTCACACCACGCTCTAACAAAGTGGGAGATGGTAAAGCTTCAAGCTGTAACTTCCTTGACCAACTTAAAGGAATCATTTATCTTCATCAAACATTAATTTTGGATGAGAACCACAAAACATAAGGCTCTCCCTTTCTCCAATACTGAAGGTTAGAGAGAGTAGTTGTGGTTTACAATGAAATTATACATTTTTTAGCATAATCATGACAATCTAACACACTTCTTAACCCCATCATTTGTAGTGATAAAATCCACTTCATCTACAAAATGCAAATAAAGAGTTAGTAACAAGAAAGTCATGTATGATAACAAGAGATATTCATGTTTTTCATGCACCTACAATCAAAATATCCCAAATAGAAAGCAAGAAAGGGAATATGATAAAGAGACACTCAAGGAACATAGAAGGACGCCATCATGCGACCTATAAGATGAAGAACATTAGTAGGGGATACAAGAAAAATGAGACAATATCAGCCCTTTTATAGACAAAAATGGATTTTTAAAGTCGTTTTCAGAAAACAACTTTAAAAGTTGGGATTTTGAAAGTCCTTTTCCAAAAACGTCTTCAAAATTATAGACTTTTAAAGTTGTTTTTGGAAAATAACTTTAGAAGTCTTTCTCAAACTCATTTTCTCCATGACTTTAAATTCACTAATTAATGCAACACCAAATAATGTTTCATACAAATTAGTGTTGAATCACACATTTTTTACATAATAAACAAAATAAGTTATTTTTCAAATTAATCATCAATATAAATAAATATATATATCAAATATCACCTAGTATTATCTCACTAGAATCCATATAGCACATGATAAGAGAGCTAATCTTGAATTATTTTATTTTACTAATATAGTCCATATAGTCCCCTCATATATTCTTTTCAAGCCAAACACCCTCCTCACCATTGTCATGAATACAATCCTTATTCTCACCAAGTACTTTGACTAATAGAAATTTTTTATAACGCAAGAGTAATCTATTATTGTATCACCTATAATCGTCATCCTCACTCTAGAGTTATCATGGTCTTTTATGTAAAAGTGATAACAATTGATAGTATATCCAGCATGTTTTATTACTTTTAGTCTTGGTCTCATTGCCATCTAGCCCAAGGATTAGGATATACCATTGCTTAGTAATTCTTGTTGATCTTGAACCTATGTATACACATATTAAGTAGGATATGATTGGTACAAGTAAGATTTATATATATATATATGTGTGTGTGTGTGTGTATGTATGTATGTATGTATGTATGTATGTATGTATGTATGTATGTATGTATGTATGTATGTATGTATGTATGTATGTATGTATAATGCAATTATTGTGTGACTTCATTCATTTTACCTTTTGATAGAGCCAAGTATTAAAAGGACAGTGCTTAAAATTTAGCCACTTTTATTTCTTTGCGTAACTTGGATTATTTGCTTTGATGACATTCATGTGCTCACTACACACACACAAATTGATGGAGAGATCAAAGAAAATATAATCATTAATAATTAATTTTTACTTAAGTGCATGATCAACTCTCTTAATGTATGGCTGGAGTTCATCAACATTTCGAAACACATAAAGGTGTACTTGGTCCCTTTCTTTATAGTCAATGATCGATACATGACCACTCAATAAAGGTTCACTAACCTTGGGATAATGAAATGCAATGGATTGTTTCTTTCTTAGGATTCCAATTGCATCTACTCATGATAAGTACTTTGTGCAAAAGTCCACTGCATCCTCTACAATATAAAACTTAGTTATACCCCTCGCTAGCCAATTTACCCTTTTAAAAATTTCATGTACCTCTCAAGTGGGTACATCCATCACAAGTAAACTAGCATGTAGAGTCTAACCTCATCAATGAGGTGCACTGTTAAGTGTACCATAATGTCAAAGAAGGATGCTAGGAAGGTTGTCTCAAGCTCACATAAGGTTGTTACTAGATGTTCTTAGATTTCTTGTAATTTTGAAACATCCACCACCTTCTTATATAAAGCATTGAAGAAGTATTTATAATGACCCTAATTTTTTAATTCCATTTCAAATGATTATGAATTACTTTTGATAAATGCAAATTGAAAATTTTTCATGTTTAGGTTACACATAATTTACCTTTAGAAAGACACCTAATTGAACCCCAAAACCTCAAAATTTAAATTGTACTTGGAAAAATGATTCCAATGGCACAAAGAATGCATGAATCAGAGTTAGGATGGAGAGGTTATGTCCATATGAATGACAAGGGTATTTTAGTTAAAAGAAGAAAAAAAAACATTACTAAAGGAGAGGACGACCAAATTGATATCGGCACCCCTCCCCACTTAAGCAAAATGAAATAGACCATACGTCTCTTCCTCCCGAGCTCGACTGACAAAGAAGGGGAAACAAAAAAGTAGGCGAAGAGGAGGAAGAAGAAAGCAAGGAGAGAGAGAGAGAGAGAGAGAGAGAGAGAGAGAGAGAGAGAGAGAGAGAGAGAGAGAGAGAGAGAGAGAGAGAGAGAGAGAGAGAGAGAGAGAGAGAGAGAGAGAGAGAGAGAGAGAGAGACTGTGCCCGGAGAAGCTTATCACGCTAGCTAAGAAGGAGAAATGTGAGTTAGGGCATTTGGCCAGAGTTAGAGCTTGCCATAGACCACGATAGCTTGGATCATTGATCCTAGCCAGTCATCTTCCATGGCTTGTCCAAAAGAACAAAAGCCCTAAAAGATAGACGGGATATGAGGAACTTTAACAGGTCCATCGGAAGAAAGACTAACTCACTGTAAAAAAGGAGATCCTCATAGAAAAATGATGATCAATCCACCTTTTTTGGAAATCTATGTTGAATGAGGAATGATCTAGAGGTAAGATCCTTACATAAAACCTTCATTTTGTCTTGATTTCTTCACTGTTTTGGGGAATGTGTGTAGATCTCAGTTTTTTCAACCAAAATCTAAGAACAATTTTCTAATATCACCAATGATCAAAGACTGATCAGAACTCTAGACTCCTTATTTGAGTTTCAATCATCGATCTGAGATTCGAGAAGATAGATTCGACCATCCACAGTAAATCCCAACCATTGAATCATCTGTAAAAGATAGATCCAACCATAGTAGAAGCATGTTAATATCTTTAAAGAAATTTTGATAGACAAATGACTCAAATCCATACAGATGATTAATGTTCTATTAGATCCAATGATTCAAAATCAAATTAAGGTTGGATATGCAACAATGCCATCAATTAAGAACTTGTACCAATGATCTAATGGTTAGATCATTGTTAAAAATGTAAGTAAAAAACATTGAGTGTTGTTCATGTTAATTAGAGATAAATTCAACTGTCCAATTAGTAATTCAAGCTTTAAGATAGGAAAATACCTACTATTATATTTAGGACATGACTTCATTATCAATCTAAGTTGGGAAACTGATCGAGCAATCTCAACCATCCAATCTATTACAGTTAAACAGTGTCTGGCAACATCTAATTGATTATAAGATGCTATTAGTAAGCTTCCCATCCCTGTATTGATAGAATGAGTCAAAATTTTATGTTTCTTAAGTGAAAAAGATCAAATGATTTAGGTCATCCAATCTATCCTTGCTCGAACAAAGACCCTATGACATCTGATGATTGATTAGACTTTTCTAAACCTTAAATTAACTAGGATATGATAGAAACTGAAAAAATCTGTAACCTTGATTTTACACTAAAGGTCTAAATAGTCAATTCTACTACCTTGACTGCCCAGTCATGACATTAAAACATAAATCCAATAGACTAAATGAGAACTAAACATACTGCCAAGTTAATGATCGGGACCCCTTAGTATTATTTATGTCAAATAGATTGAAATCTGACCATAAGATGGCTTGAGAATTTGAAGTAAGATTTTCATCCAACGGATGGAACTTTGACATAAGAATTTGGATCGTTGCTCGGTAGTCAATGGCTAGGATTTATAGTCCATAACTTGATGGGCATTGGATGGATGACCCATAGCTGAAAACATAGATCAATGACGTAAATAGTTGAGATTGCGTGGTTTTAATAATTTATGAATGATGGATTGTTAAAAACATAATGATTCCACAATCAACACATGATTAGGACTATAGATTAGAAGTTAAATAGATTTCTTTATAAATATTAATATATGAATTGATGTTGACATGAAATCTAAAATATTAACTTAATTAGGTGATTGATAAGTGAGTTGAAGAAGTAATATAACCAAATCATGAAGCATGATAGGGAGGTAGGTAGTTTTAACTTTGATATGCTTTTGTGAAACATAAAAACTATTGATGACTACTCTATGATGTTTGAAAATAGTTAAATCAAGATTTTTGAAGATTTCTAATTTATATAGTGAGTATATTTGTATTTCATGCGACTTACAACTTTGAAATACATTGTTGATTATTTATTAAATTGAAAACTTGTACATGAAAATGTATTTGAAATTGCATGGAGTTTGTGATTTATGAAATGATGAGTGAGGAATCCTCATACTCAACCCTTGTGAGGATTGCTTTTACATGGTTATATTATATCTAAGATTGATTTGCATGATTTCTCCAATGCATGGAATTTTATGGTTTTATATGTTATGGTTGCATGTAATGATGCCTAGTATTATTATGTTATGGAGGGCATGTGGTGGCCCGATGGATGCTGTGTAGGAGGGTTGAGGACTGATCATCCCCCCTCCGAAATTATATAAATGATACCTAGCTGTAAAAGGCCAAATTTAGGTCGATGACATCATAGGTAGGTCATGGCCTTGCATATCGTGTTTCCTATGCAAACAGTGTAGGAAGTCCATGCATCTTGGTATCGGCATGATAGCTACAGACTTGATTGGGTCTTGTTCGCACATAGAGGGTCCATTATTTTGAGATTTATATGTATATAGCACGATAGCATAGATGCGTGGTACCCTAGGATTTTAAGTCTACAATGAGTACTCGTGACGTGTGTGTGTGTGTGTGTGTGTGTGTGTGTGTGTGTGTGTGTGTGTGTGTGTGTGTGTGTGTGTGTGTGTGTGTGTGTGTGTGTGTGTGTGTGTGTGTGTGTGTGTGTGTGTGTGTGTTTATTGAGATAAAAAAGGGTAGCCTCGGTGCACAAATCTCCTAACTATGCAATGTCTGGGGAAGGGGTGAACCATAAGGGCCTATAGTATGCAGCCTTATCTTGTATTTTTGCAAGAGGCTATTTTCACACCTTGAACTAAGCACCTCAAGATCACACGAAGACAACTTTTACCATTTTTCAAAGGCTCCCCTTCTGTGTGTTTACTGAGATACATTGATTATATTGAAGCATTTTATGATTTAAATGCCTTTCATCTATTGATTTTGGAGATTATTTACTATCCAGTTTGGATAAAAATATTTATGAGATGCTGCATGACATGAGTTGTGGTGATCTTTCATATCTTATAAAATATCTTACAAAAGTTACTATTGTCTTTGAAACAATATGCATATATATTGAAATTGATAACTTGAATTGGTTTGGCATGACATAGATTTGTAAAGCATGATTGAGATTTCAGAGTTTTATTATACTACTCGTTATGCATCATATTTTACCAAACTGCATAACATGTGATTGTGTATCTCCTTTAGATTAAAATTGTGTAAACTTCATATTTCAATGATGAAACTACCTACACAAGCCAAGCTTCCTGAGACATTGTAAATTGTTTACAATGTCTCATGTTTGAAGAATATGATAGAGGAGTAGAAGATTGTGCTAGAGATCTCAAGAGAAGGCCATAAAAGGTATATCAAATAGGTTTGCAATGTAGTTGATGATCATGTGAACTAGTGTAATACTTTGACTTAATATGACTTTGCTCTATGGACATATGGACATGTAAATTGAAGTTATGGTGGTGTAGCTATGAATGGATTAATCCTGGTCATGAACTATTCATTTTGTTTAGTTAAAAACTTGACTTTTAAAATTATACACATTTATATTATGTATTCAAGTGAATGGATAAAGACAAAGTCTCCTTTATTATTTATTTAATTTAAATAGTGTTTATCAAGGACATCTCATTCGCATGCATAAAATACATAGGTCTGAAAAATACAGGAAACTGTAGAAATGTAGTGCTCATTTATCTAAAAATCCTAATTTTAGAAGTTAAAAAAAAAACACTTGACATTTTAAAAGTGTTCTCATGAAAATTTGTTTTCGACTATTTGTTTTCTAAATAGTTTTCAAAACTCAAGGCCCCACAATTGTAAAAGATTTTGTGAAAAAGTGTTATAAAAACCTAGGATGTCACAATAACAGAATTTTATAATAAATCCTTTAACTTTGTTCCATGACACTAAACATATGGTTATAGGCAAGAGTTTTTGCATCAATGCATGCCAATCATGGGACTTCATCCCTAACACTTTCAGCTCTTTCATGGAGACAATGTTTTTAAAGTTTGAAGAGTTGTCATCTCGAACTTTGAGCTTGGACAAAGTTTTACACACTATTCTTCTCTCCTATCTATTGAGCATATAATTTCCTATAGGCAGTTATGTTCTTGAACTGCCCCTATACTATGGATGCAACATTCTTTTCAAACACATCTTCATAAGTTCCATTCAAGCTACAAGTCCTCCCTTTGTTTTTCTAGAATGTAAAGAAGGTAGCAGTCAAGCTATAACAGAGTAGTACTTTTAAAGTTGGTTTCAGAAAACAACTTTAAAAGTATAAACTTTTGAAGTCGTTTCCAAAAAAGCAACTTTAAAAATGTAAATTTAAAAGTGTAGCTTTTAAAGTCATTTTCAGTAAATCACTTTAAAAGTCTATACTTTTGAAGTCATTTTTTTTAAAACGACTTTAAAAGGGTAGTCTTTTGAATTGTTTTAAAAAAATGACTGTAAAAGTTCTTTCTCGCAAGAAAAAGTGCTTTCACCAGCCTAAAATGACTTCTTCAATATGAATTTTAAAGCCATTTTTTCCAACTAATTTGGAAATTATTTATGAAGTCAATAGTTTAAAAATCAACTTCTTTATATTGACTTTAAAAGTATATTGTGTAGTAGTGGCCATCAACCATGTCATTAACCGATTGATGAATGTAAGTGAATTCAACTTCCATATTGCTAATCAATTAAGAAAAAATTTCAATAATATGCCAAAATATCCATGGTGGAAACTATTCTTCTTCATTCACCGAATAACATTCAATAGATCTCCTTCAATTACTAGACTTCCAAATTTTAATACGTTAATAAGCAATTTTGATTTTGGCCTCATTAGAGTTTGAAAATCCAATAGACCCTACATAATCAAAGACAATGTTGCTCTAGTGATTTGTAAGAACTCCTCCAACTCCAACTAGTCACAATTGCCCAAACATAAATAATAAAAATTTCTCAAATGATCAGGTTGAGGCGTTAGCCATCAAGGTGTCACTTTCTCTTACTTCTTACCACTTGCCATGATTTTCTCACATTTTTTGATAATTCTATTGATAGAAAAATCATGAAATTTTGAGATGATTGAGGTAAAAAGGTAGCCACAGTGCACGAAGCTCCCATGTATGTAGGGTCTGAGGAAGGGGCAGACCACAAGGGTCAATAGCACCCAACTTACCTTGCATTTTACAAGAGGTTGTTTCCATACCTTGAACCTGTGACCTCAAGGTCATACAACGACAACTCTACTGTTGCACCAAGGCTCCCCTTCTTTGAGATGATTGAGATCTATCTAAAAAAATTCTTATCGATTATATTTGATATCATCTTCCTCAGAAGGCAAATAGAATTGCACTCATTCCATAAACACCATATGGTTATAATGAAGAGTTCCAAAGAAGGCTCCCCTTCTTTTGTTACCATGTAGCACATACCATTGAGGTAAAAGATAAGTGGAAGCTAACGGTAGCACCCATTTTAAACCAAACTTTAGAAGGAACAATTTTTTTTGCTTTATTGTGCATAGAACAATGAGGTGGTAACAATCTTCCTTTGCATTTTTACAAAGTACATACCTAATAGGTCCATTCCATCCATGAGAGATGAGATTATCATATGTAAGATTCTTTTCTACTGCTAGTGTCTAGGCATGGAATAACTCATTATAGGGTGCCTTTGATTTCCAAAAAAACCTTGCAGGAGCACTAGATATCACCTTGGTGAAGTGAAATAGTATATGATGATTTGGCATCAAAGGTGCCATTAATGCTTGAAACCCATATGATGTTATCTTCACTTGCCAAACATGATCACCGATTAGAGCTTCAAGAGGTCATCGAGTTGATAACTATCTAGTCCCCTAAGTTAACGCTTAGCATGAAAATCCAAAATAGTTTCTCCACTCTGTAATAGAAGTTATAGAAAACCTTGTGAGAAGTAGGCATCTTTTAGATGTTGATTTCCTAGCCACAAGTCTAACCCAAAATTAACTTTATTTCCATTCCCAACAAAGAATCTTGTATTGTTTTAGAGGAAATTAAGGTGTGATGCTCCACCAGTCTTGCCACAATAGCACATTTCTCTTTTTCAATCTACCAAATACCTTTTAGCTTAGACCTTTTATGATGAGGGTCTTTGAAGGAGATCATGATCACTAGCATATCTCCATTACATTAGGTGAGGAGTCATCCATTTTTTAGAATTTGTTTTAATTAAAAATATTTATGAAGGGACTCATAGAGCTCTAAACCCAAAAGAAAACTCGATGTATGTAAATAGGAAATCAAAATTGGTACCTTACATTAAAAAATAAAGATCTACGTGAATGAGAAACCATAATTCATATGCTACATGAAAATTTTAAACTATATCTATGTAAATGGGAGGCCAAAATTGGTATCTTACATGGAAAAGAAACTAGATCTATGTGAATAACCAACATGAAAATAAACTAGATGTAGGTGAATCAACTTATCTAAACTTATTTCTATCCATATTCAACACCTTAACACTTAGGTAAGCCTAGAGAAAATTTAGGACCAAGCAAGACTCTCCTATATATAGGGCTGCCCAACCCATTCTTCAATGCACCAATTCATTCACCCTTTTTCTTCTAGTTTTAAGAGTTGCTATATGGAGATCTCTTTTCAACTCTCAAGACCTCTACATTTGATATTGACTATCTAACTAACATCTCTTTTGTTATGAACTTTCAAGACCTCTGAATATTGAATGTCTGACTGAGATGTCTTTTCATGTTGACTTTCAAGACCTCTAAATACTGTCTTGACTTTCATCTAATTGAGATCTCTTTCCTTGTTAACATCTGACTGAGATCACTTTCCTGGTCTATTTTTAATATCTCTTTTTTCTTATTGTGTGATTGAGGGGGCTTCGAAATTGAAAATAAAATAAAATAAAATAAAATAAAATAATTCTTTTTCTTCGTAAGCGGGTTTATCTATGATTTATTTGATCTTATTCATTTAAAGGTAGTCATTTGGAGACCTAAGTAGGAATTGAATTTGATGATATAATTCAATTGAGGTACTTAGTTGAATTGAGGAGATAGAGCTATCATATCCCTTACATATTTTAGGAGGCTTCAACTATCTTTAATAAGTTGCTATAAGTGCACTCCTATGCTAAGGTTCATTGAATATAGTTTTGTGCAAGATTTCTAACACCATTTGCATCTTGAAGTGTTTTTACACCAAGCCCATTAAGTTTTAGGCTTGCACACATTCTCATATGAGTGTAGTTAATATTTTCATTTTTATCCCCCACCTCTCCATAATAAATTACTTTGAATATTCTCCTTTCAATTAATAATTTGAAGGGGGCATTGAAAGAAGACATGTACATAGTGGTAATTTTTCCACTGAGTCCTTAAGAAGTGTTAAGCACCCACCTTAGGAAAGAATAGCTCTATTACAATTTGCATGTTCAGTTAGAAATATTTGAACTATCTATTTGAAAAGCTTTGCATTAGGACAATAGAGAGTGAATAGAAGGCTGACATCCCAAATCAATAACTAAGTTGTAGTCAATGAATCTAAAATATTGATTCTTAACATCTTTATTTTGTCAAAACTAATGTGCTATCCCATTACCATTTCATATGCCATGAGGATTGCTTTATCGTTCTTACCCTAAACTTCATTAAATTATCCACTCATCATCATGCCATCTCTCTATTATAAGTGAGAAATTGTGAGATTCCCATTTGGAAGCTTGAGGCCTTTGTAGATGTTAGGGAACACAGCTTTGTCCATGATTTTATTCAAGACTCTAACTATTAGGATGAAAAGATGTAGTCTAATATCACCAAAAAAAAAAAAGAAGGCTTAAATAGAAGGGGGGGCCAAATTTGATACTGGCACCCCCCGCTCTCATTAAACGAACCCGACAAACGTTGGGTCTGTCTTCCCAAAAGCACAGAAAAAAAAAATTGATGGAGAGGAAACTGGCAGGGAAGGAAGAGGAGGAGAGAAGAAGAAGGGGAAGAAGAGGAGAAGGAAGAAGGAGAAGGAGGAGGAGAAGAGAAGGAGAGAGGAAAGGGAAAACCGGCGCACCTGGAAACCCTAGGTTGTGCCGGCGAGAGAGAGAACAAGCTGAGGGAGAAGCTGTCGGGGAAGGAGAAAGAGAAAGGAAGAAGAAGGAGAGAGAGAGAGAGAGAGAGAGAGAGAGAGAGAGAGAGAGAGAGAGAGAGAGAGAGAGAGATGCGTACGGGAAAACAAGGGTTTTCCTCGATCGCCGGAGACGACACCTACTCGGATCGACAATCCGACCGTTCATTTTGTTCAGCACATTGAGCCGAACAAAACCCCTAAGTTTATTAGAGAATCCGATGTGATCTTAACCGTCAATTGAAGAGGGGAACATCACACGGTGAAGATTGGAGGTTTCACGATTGATATGAACCAATCCAGCCCATCCAACGGTGGAAAATGCAACAAAATGCATCTAAAAGGTAAGATCTACAAAACGCTATTCTTGATTTTGAGATTTTAGCTAAATCTGCACAATTCATGCTAAATCTAGGTTTCATGGATAATCCAACCGTCTATTTTTAAATCAAAGCTTAGGGATAAGTAATTAGGTGCCTAATGTTAGTAGAATTTACATGAGATTGTCAATCTAGGCTGAAAACCGATTGGACAATCCTAGCCGTTCGATCGGGTACTATTCACATAGTAACCTCGTGATGTCAGATCAACAATCAGACACCACAGATGAGTTCTTCATCATCAAAAATGATAGAATGATTAGAATTAAATGAATTGGAAGTGAAACAGATTGAATAATCTAGGCCGTCCGATCTATCACTATTCAAACAGACACCTTGTGATGTCGGATAAATGATTAGAGGCCATAGGTGGATTCTTGAACCGTGAATTAGCTTAGATATGATATAAAGTATGGAATTTGGATAAACTAACAGAAAGAAATTGAGTGATATGAACTGTTCATGATGCTCATCATATCAGTCTGATTTAAGAATACAATTATAGGTTATATTGAAGACTATAGCATGAGAAATAACACCCAGCTCCAACTAAGAGTTGATCTGGTTAAGAATCAAGGGTTAAGACCTCTGAATAGTGATAGTAACTTGCGGTCACTTAAGAAGAGTAGTGAATAGTCAATCTAGGGCCAATGACGTGGATTGGAAATCCAATAACTGTTTGTCATTAAATTAGCTATCAACCAATAGCTAATGAAACACTTTTAGCATAAAAATAAGCACTGTCATTTCACTTTGTGAGGACTAGTGTCAGGGACTAACTTAGAGGAAGCTTCCATACTGAAAAAGCTAAGAGAAGACCTAGAATTGTATATCTAAATGAGTGTTTGCATTATTGCAAATGTGTGATTGATTAGGAGCACTTATGCTATTTGCTTCAGAAACCCTAAAAATCTCCATTTGAGGTAGGTGGAATTAAGATTGCTAGGATTTTTGCTATATATACATGTGTATATAAATTTTAAGTATTGAAATGAATCTTTTCTGCTTATACGAAAGATAAGACAAATGTGCATGCTGAAATTGAATCATGAATAAACGATTTATGCATAAGTTATGCATTATTATAAACCATGTATGAGAAATGTAAGACTGATACTAGAAAATTGTGAAATGGCTCGTAAGAGCGAAAGGGGTTGTTATGATGTGGGCAGGCCACAGAGTCGTTATGATGTGGGCGAGCCTTCGGGCTGGACGAGCTATCGATTCTTGGCTGGATGAGCTACCGGTCCCTGGGATTTAGCCCCATTGTTTAGGGAATTTGACGCATTCTGAGAGGTCGTTATGATGTGGGTGGACCTTCGGGTTGGACAAGCTACCGGTCTCTCAGGAGTAAAGCCTTGAGGTGTGTCTTTGAGTTTGGTGTGTCTTTGGGTTTAACCCACTACACCGATTCACTGCGCCAAAGAGGATAATATTGTTTGCTATGTACTTGATACACACAACAACTCATTGGTATTTGATATGTGAAATGGCTCGTAAGAGCAAAGATTGGAATTGGAAATGTAAATGACTTGTAAGTTTAACATGTAATTGCATACTTCGCTTTTTAAAGAACGTGTTTCGTACTGATGCATTGGTATTTCTTCCATCTTGGCATGGATTCATGATTTTGATAATGTTAAATGATTTCAAGTTAAATGATAATTGAATTGTTGTTCGCATGTTTCAGCATTGCTAAATTGATCTATATATAATTATCATGATTTCCTTTTATATAAAATATTGCATCTTACTCTACCTACACAAGCAATTGCTTGCTGAGGCATTGATGTGGTTTGTAATGCCTCAGATACAGAGAATAATAGCAGGTTTGGCATGTTGACATTATCGCAGAATAAAGGACTTCCAAGGAATAGGAGGTGCTTACTGACAAGAGCTCACCAACAGAAGCTTTGGAAGAAGACAGGTAAGAATTGGTCTTTGAACTGAAACTGTCATATCAGAAATGAGGAAGAGACTGCATTGTTTGTAATTATATAAATTTGGAAGAATTATGTGACTGAGTTGTGTTGTGGAGGTTTTGGGTGTGTTGTTTTGAGGTAAACTGTTTTTATTTTGTTAAATGTATGAAAAGGAGACAAAGTCTCCATTTATATTTTAAAATTGTCAACAATGTTTATCAAGTACTTCGCAATGACATGCATTAAATGTCATATGTCTGAAAAATAGAGGAAACTCTGCCAGATTTTTTGTAGAAATGAGCGCTCATTTCACCAAGAATCCTTGTTTGTTATAGAAGAAAAATGACACTCGGGGTGTTTCAAAGTGAATTTGAAAGAAAAGATTTTCCCCTGCATTGCACTATTTGACAAAAATTATTTCAAATTGGATCGATCCTACATTAGAAATTAGTTTATATTTAAAATTTCATTTGAAAACCTGATTGGTATCAGAGCCCAGATTCAGTCCACTCACAGCCAATCACATTGAGTAAGTCTTAAGTAGTCTTTAAAGCAAGATGTTACAACTAATGAGTTTGAGAGTAAGTCATAAAAAGAACCTTATGATGAAGGGAATGTCACCTAAGAGGACGAGTCAGAGGACAACAAACTCCTTTGTTGAGCCATGTGACCAAGGGAGTCAAATGACGGACTTCATGGCCAACATGATGCAAAAACCCCCGTCAACTGGTGCAGTAGCGACAATAGATGCAACCCATGAGGGTTGGCAAGTTCTAAGGAGACAATAGATGTTTAGTCCTAGCATGAGTAAGAGGAGCACTCTTGCGAAAGTAGTATAATTCGTAGAGTAAGGAACAATAGTATAAGAGTACTAAACTAGTATATCTAAATGAAAACTTTATCAGAGATAGATCTATTCACATGGGGTGACCTTCAGAGGATCCAAGTTTTAATTTTGACGATGAGCACAAACCTGTGAGGACTATGATTTCTATTGCACAATAATATTTTGATTTTAATGAAAAGAGGGTAAAGAATAATCACAAGGACAGAGAACTCAGGAAAAATTAAGAGAATTACAATGTTAGTCTATACATGTTGAGGATAGATTTGATGGATAAATTTTGATATTAGGAAAATTAGTGGTAGTTGATTTGCTTATGTAAAGGAATTATTTATTGAACGAATGAAAACGAGTTATTCTCTATGTATACATAAATAATGACAGCTAATTATCATCGAGAAGTAAATGCCTATTTAAATGCTTCTTGAGAGTTCTAGTTATGAATTGAAGATGCATAATGCATAGAGGATATGAAAACTATTTTATAAGGATGATTACTAAATGATAAGAAAGAAAAGCAGATGAGTGGAGAATTGAAGCATGGATATAGAAACTTAGTAAATACATTCAATTTCTAACTTGGATAGTGCGTAGACTTTTGAAAGACCTAACAATTATGGTAATAACAATAGTATGAGGATAATGATGAAGGATCAAAATGATTACAATTAATGAGAACTCGAGAGAGTTAGAGAAGTATTGTATTAACCTAAATTTGAAACTGGATTTATTTGACGTATAAATTGTAGCATGGTGAAAATCACTGAAAAATTGATGAAATAAGGTCCTAGTTTTCTTATGGATGTATTTCTAAGCGATGAGAATAATTATTAAATAGAGATGATCACGTGATGAATCGACTGGGGAAAGACAGTTAAAGTGAATGGAGAAAGATGGAATTGATTTACATTCAACACTGATATTGATGAGATTGTGGTTACTAATAACGAAGGCTATTATAAAAGATTAGCTTCATTGGTTGGGAGATTGACAGAGTTGCAATTGATTTTGACTAATATGACCATTGGTTACAGGAAAGAAATGGTAGAAGTGAAGACACAAAAATTGTAATTAGGAGTCTAATGATGATCATTTGAGAGGACGTGTTCCTCTATTGCCGAGTCCTTTATCTAAAAGGCTCTTGAGAAGGCCAGTAATGATCAATATATTTGCCTAAGTAATGGGTGATGTAGGGAGATAGTTTGCTACTTTAAAGCAGAGGTATCAGGCAGCTCAACAGTATTTGAAATGGGTTTATAGGCTAAAGAGGTGTGTTATTTGCAAGGGTAAGTACCTGAACATTAGTAGATGCCACAATAGAGGCAATAGTATCAACAGCCGCCATTATAGTAGAAATATTTTAGATACTTGACCGTGGTGAGTCAGTGCATTTCTTTAAAGACTATTCTAGAGGACAACGAGTTAAACAATTTGACATTAGGATCAGGGAAGAGATGGCCCCACCTTAGTAGTGACGAGTTTCTGCTATTACATCAAGGTAAGCATGGGTTTCAAGATTGTTGGTGGGCATGTTATGATCTTCCTTGAGTCCAGGACCCATCTTGCTTAGACATGCATGGATGTGTTACCCTTTTGATTGGGTAGTATGACTTCAGCAGGAAAGTTACTAGAGGCTAATGAGTACTTTTAAGAGGCACCTATGAACCTAATAAGAGAGAGATGATGAATGATGATCTCATCCTATTTGATAGGGTGGATTATGATGTCATCCTTGGGATGGATTGGTTGATCCCACATTAAAAGTAATGCTATATGTTTCAGAGGGTGCTAAGTCTTATTTCTTGTTGTGTGACAATGGAGGATCGTTAGCTGCCACAAACTGAGCAAAAAGATGATGTGCAAGAGTTTGTAGTCTTATCTGAGCAGTTTTCATGATATCGATGCAAGAGAATGATTTCGAAGTGGATTTGGCATCAAGTATAATATTACTTACCTAGAATTCCATATGGAATGGCCTAGCTGAGCTGGAAAAGCTCCAACTATATGAACTTTTAATAAAGATTTTAACAGGCCTAGTGGATCTTCATAAAGTGCATTAGTCTTCTTCATGGGAAGAGAGACAGATTTTTGTTACTATGCACAGATTGTCGTTTGTTTGATAGTACCATAGTAAAGAAATGATATTCCTAATTGCATATTGGCGATCTATTTGATCAACTAAGGATATTGCATGGTGTTTGTGGAGATTGATCTGAGGTGTGGTTATGACCAACCTAGGATTTTGAGTATGACATCTTTAAGATGATTTCTAAAACTTGCTATGATTGTTATGAATTCTGGATGGTATTAATTAGTGGAACCAATACAGTGATAGAATGTATGGATATGATGGATTGAATCTTGAAATGTTAATTGGATGAGCCATGATTGTGTTAATAAATAGTATTGTCGTATACTTCATAAACAGAGAGGAGCACAAGGAATCCTTGTGCATAAATTCAGAACATTTAAGGACTCATCATTTGTTACGAACATCTATAGCATGAGTTATGGTCAGAGGAAGAAAATTTCCTTTATTACAATACCTTGAATGATAGAGAGGCAGTTTATTGAGATTGTGATGGGCTGACATTAGCCAAACTAGTAATTGAGGTTCATAGTTCCTTAGTTTTATGAACTACTAGCACCGAGTAATTGAGTTTCACCAAGATATCAGTGATATATAATATTATGTGAGATTATTCTCTTATGGTAATCAGAATTCGATTACGATCTATACTTGTGAGTAGCCGATGAGGGCGACCTAAGAAGGCAGCCAATGAGGGCTGGTGCGAGAGGCACTGGCAGGCTTCTAGGTTGCATGCTTCTAGGGGCTTACAGTATGATTGTATTGTGGATTGGTTTTCATTGGCATATAGTGCCTGTTGGTGAGTTGAGATACACTAGTTTTGACTAGCATATGATTGACAGTGGGTGAGCTGATGTGCTTTGTAATAAATTTGGCATAGATTTGCCTATTGATAAGCTAATGCACCCAAATATAGATTCGGCATAGAATTACTGATATATGAGCTGCGACACATTGATTTTTATTGATATGGTGATTTTATCACTGTTAAAGTTGTATACAAATAATTAACCCTTAGATGAGAGTTTGATTCATGCTAATTGCATTATATGTGGTGATAGTGCGTCTAATTGAATTATAAGTTATTTGATATGAAATGATTTATCATTTAGCAATTTATATGTGAATTGAAATATGAGGAGATGACATGATGTGAAATTGTCTATTTATAGATGTTGATTTTAGCAATTTTGGTGTGATATGTGGATCTTGGGATATGAGAATGTTTTAGAATTATTGAAAATAACATGGAACGAATTTTGAGGACAAAATTCCTATAAGGAGGAAAGAATGTAATATCGCAAAAAAAAAAAAAAGGCCTAAATAGAAGGGGTGCCAGATTTGATACTGGCACCCCCTCTCATTAAACGAACCCAACAGACGTCAGGTCTGTCTTCCCAAAAGCATAGAAAAAATAAATTTGATGGAGAGAAAACCAGCAAGGAAGGAAGAGGAGGAGAGAAGAAGAAGGGGAAGAAGGAGGAGAAGGAAGAAGGAGAAGGAGGAGAAGAGAAGAGAAGGAGAGAGGAAAGGGAAAATCGGCGTGTCTGGAAACCCTAAGTTGCGCTGGCGAGAGAGAGAGAGCAAGCTGAGGGAGTAGCTATCGGGGAAGGAGAGAGAGAGAGAGAGATGCGTATGGGAAAACAAGGGTTTTCCTGGGTCACCGGATTCCAGGCCATTGCCAGAGACGACGCCGGCTCAGATCGACAATCCGACTGGTCATTTTGTTTAGCACATTGAGCCGAACAAAACCCCTAAGTTTATTGGAGAATCCAATGTGATCTTGACTGTCGATTGAAGAGGGGAATGTCACACGATGAAGATTGGAGGTTTCTCGACTGATCTGAACCAATCCAGCCCATCCAACGGTGGAAAATGCACAAAAATGCATCTAGAAGGTAAGATCTACAAAACCCTATTCTTCA
Organism: Warburgia ugandensis; assembly: GCA_035236585.1. NCBI lineage: Eukaryota > Viridiplantae > Streptophyta > Magnoliopsida > Canellales > Canellaceae > Warburgia > Warburgia ugandensis. The sequence continues at coordinate 39,351,406 of CP141136.1, forward strand.
TTTTGAGATTTTAACTAAATCTGCATAATTCATGCTAAATCTAAGTTTTATGGACATTCCAATCGTCTATTTTTAAATCAAAGCTTAGGGATAAGTAATTAGGTGCCTAATATTAGTAGAATTTACCTGAGATTGTCAATCTAGGCTGAAAATCGATTGAACAATCATAATCCTCCGATCGGGTACTATTCACACAGTAACCTCATGATGTCGGATCGACAATCAGACACCACAGATGAGTTCTTCATCATAAAAAATGATAGAATTATGTGAATTATGTGAATTAGAAGTGAAACAGATTGGATAATCTAGGCCGTCCGATCTATCACTATTCAAACAAACACCTTGTGATGTCGGATAAATGATTAGAGGCCACAGGTGGATTCCTAAACCATGAATTAGCTTAGATATGATATAAAGTATGGAATTTGGATAAACTAACAAAAAAAAAATTGAGTGATATGAACTGTTCCTGATGCTCATTATATTAGTCTAATTTAAGAATACAATTATAGGTTGTATTGAAGACTATAGCATGAGAAATAACACCCAGCTCCAAACCAAGAGTTGATTTGGTTAAGAATCAAGGGTTAAGACCTCTGAATAGTGATAGTGACTTGCGGTCACTTAAGAAGAGTAGTGAATAGTCAATCCAGGGCCAATGACGTGGATTGGAAATCCAATAACTGTTTGTTATTAAATTAGCTATCAACCAATAGCTAATGAAACACTTTTAGCATAGAAATAAGCACTGTCATTTCGCTTTGTGAGGACTAGTGTTAAGGACTAACTTAGAGGAAGCTTCCATACTGAAAAAGCTAAGAGAAGACCTAGATCTGTATATCTAAATGAGTGTTTGTATTATTGTAGATGTGTGATTGATTAGGAGAGCTTGTGCTATTTGCTTTAGAAACCCTGAAAATCTCCATTTGAAGTAGGTGGAATTAAGATTGCTAGGATTTTTGCTATATATACATGTGTATATGAATTTTAAGTATTGAAATGAATCTTTTATGCTTATACAAAAGATAAGATGGATGTGCATGGTGAAATTGAATCATGAATAAACGATTTATGCGTAAGCTATGCATTATTATAAACCATGTATGAGAAATGTAAGACTGATACCAGAAAATTGTGAAATGGCTCGTAAGAGCGAAGGGGGTCGTTATGATGTGGGCAGGCCTTCGGGCTAGACGAGTTACCGGTTCCTGGCTGGATGAGCTACCGGTCCCTGGGATTTAGCCCCACTGTTTGGAGAATTTGACGCGTTTTGAGAGGTCATTATGATGTGGGCGGGCCTTCGGGCTAGACAAGCTACCGATTCCTGGCTAGACGAGCTACCAGTCTCTCAGGAGTAAAGCCTTAAGGTGTGTCTTTGAGTTTGGTGTGTCTTTGGGCTTAACCCACTGCGATGACTCACTGCGCCAAAGAGGATAATATTGTTTGCTATGTACTTGATACACACAACAACGCATTTGTATTTGATATTTGAAATGGCTCGTAAGAGCGAAGACTGGTATCAAGAAATGTAAATGACTTTTAAGTTTGACATGTGATTGCATACTTTGCTTTTTAAAGAACGTGTTTCATATTGATGCATTGGTATTTCTTCCATCTTGGCATGGATTCATGATTTTGATAATATTAAATGACTTCAAGTTAAATGATAATTGAATTGTTGTTCGCATGATTCAGCATTGCTAAATTGATCTATATATAATTATCATAATTTCCTTTTATATAAAATATTGCATCTTACTCCACCTACACAAGCGATTGCTTGCTGAGGCATTGATGTGGTTTGCAATGCCTCAGATACAGAGAATAGTAGCAGGTTTGGCATGTTGACAGTATCGCAGAACAAAGGACTTCCAAGGAATAGGAGGTGTTTACTGATAAGAGCGCGCCAACGGAAGCTTTGGAAGAGGACAGGTAAGAATTGGTCTTTGAACTGAAACTATTGTATCAGAAATGAGGAAGAGACTGCATTGTATGTAATTATGTAAATTTGGAAGAATTTTGTGACTGAGTTGTGCTGTGGAGGTTTTGGGTGTGTTGTTTTGAGGTAAACTGTTTTTGTTTTGTTAGATGTATGAAAAGGAGACAAAGTCTCCATTTATATTTTAAAATTGTCAACAATGTTTATCTGGTACTTTGCAATGACATGCTTTAAATGTCATATGTCCGAAAAATAGAGGAATCTCTGCCGAATTTTGGTAAAAATGAGCGCTCATTTCACCGAGAATCCTTGTTTTTTATAGAAGAAAAATGACACTCGGGGTGTTTCAAAGTGAATTTGAAAGAAAAGATTTTTCGCTGCATTGCACTATTTGACAAAAATTATTTCAAATTGGATCGATCTTGCATTAGAAATTAGTTTGTATTTAAAATTTCATTTGAAAACCCGGGTCGTCACAATAGAGACATTAGGTTCCCTTTCATGCACACCTCATAAACTTCTGAAGATGCCTTTAGGTGAACCATTGATAAGTATAGAAAAGTGATCAGAGCTAAGACAATTGTTCATCCAATTATCTCCACTTATGGCAAAATTTCATCTTTTATAGGATGTCATCAATGATTCTCCATTCAATTTGATATGCTTGAATGCCTTCTCAAATGATAAAATGATATAGAAAACACATACTTCACTTTATTTGGCATATTAGAGATAGGTCTATAGCAGCACTTTAATAAATATATCATCCTTTAATAATTGGTGACTCTCGTTTAATGAAGGAATTCCACAAAATATTAATCATTAAAGAAGAATGCTAAATGGTGGAACCCTCTAACATCTACTATCAAATGAACCTCGAATGATCCTCCTTACTTTGGATGCATTGTCAATTAAAAATCATGTCAATAATATTTGCATTCCTAAAAATAGAATTAATGTGAAAGATGGAAAATTATCAACAAAATAGTAATTAGTCTTAGGAAGAGGCATCAAATGGTCATAAAATATAGATCATGTTTTTTCATGTTTAGCTTATGATGATCTTCATGTAAGGTCTTGCTATAAAATCCTATTTAAACTATTATATATGAGTTATTCTAACATAAATATTTATGGTATGTATTAAAGAAAAATATGAAGTTGTCATGCTTTAGTAATTATAGCAAGTGCATGGTTCTATTGTAGTATAGTAGTGGCAAATATAGGTCGATCCCATGAGGAATCTTTTAATAATAGAGTTAATTAAATTAAGTTATCAAACTCTAACCTAGTCAATATTCAAGGAAAGTAAGAAATATAAGCTAATAAACTAAGCAGCTAAACTAAATCAAAGTAAGTAAATAAAACAAAGCAAGGAAACTATCTAAGGAAATAAAACAAGTAAAGAACTAAACTAGCCATGGAAAGGAAGACAACTATTTTATTAATATAACTTTGATTACAATGGAAACTAAATACATGAAGAAAGGAAAAAAAAAAAAAAAAAAAAAGAAAAACTTCCTTGAAGTGTTTGTTGTAGGAGTCCTTCATTGTGTCACTCAGCAAGGCTTTTACATATCATCTTCTTCTTCTAGGCTTGAACATCCACTACATAGCTTTCTTATTGTGTCACTCAACAAGTGCCAATACACTTGTATCCAACCCAAGTTACACTAAAGCTATAGCCTTTATTTTCTAAACTCCTTAATCCAATATGTCACAAACCCAAAAATAACTCCCAACCATGCTTTAGGAGTTAAAAAATTCCTTGGCTACCATAGAAGGGCACAAGGTGTTCTTTCCTTTTTCTAAGATTCCCAAATCCCAAAGAAGAAAAGAAAGTGAAAGGAGAAGGGGGAGTGTATGTGTGAAACTAAGCTAAGATGAAGATGGGGTGGAAGGATTCGTATAGGGAAATGGTGGAATGTGTGTGAGGGAGAAGGTAAGATGGATGGAAGTGGTGCATATAGTGGCTAGAAGGAGAATGCATGTAAACTAAGAGTGCAAGGATGGACGGAAGGAAGAAAGTGATGCGTGTGAGTGCAAGAGTGAAAGGGTGAGACATGCAAGATAATAGTAGAAAGATAGGATGCTAGTGCATGCTTGAAAGAAAAGAGGAAGGTACGGAAGACATGCAAGGATGATGTGTGCTTTTCCTAAGGTGTTTTATGCCTGCAAATCTAAAGCAACAAGGGAGAAAACTAAGGAGATGCAATGCATGAAAGATGAATGCATACAAGAGAGAAAGAGTATAAAGAATGGAAGAAAAGGATGAGAGAAAAAGAAAATGGGGGAGGAAGGGATGGATGAGATTCCTTACCTCTTCTCCAATGGATGAGTCATATGATCTTTTGGGAGCCTTGGCAAGAGTAATCTTGCTTCGTTTATTTCTCCTAGGTTTGGCTATAGTGCTTAAGGGAAAGGTCAAAGATCCCCTTGTCTTTGTCCTTCCCTCCTTATAAGTTCTGGAAGTGGAAGCCCTAGGGAATGGAGGGTTAGGATCTAAGGAAGAAAATAAGAAAGGATGGTTGAGATGACATAGGAAGCAAGGAAGCAAAGGGAGGGGGATGCATGGAATTCACTTTGTGGAGGTGGATTTGATGTGAAATACAATTTGGGTATGAGATAAGATTAAAAAAAATGGGAAAGGAAGGAGATAAGCCAGGATAGGAAGGAGAATTGGTTAGGAGGGAAAGAAGACAGAAAGAAGAGGATAAAATCTAGGAAAGTAGATGGATTTGGAAAGGGAGTAAGAGGTGGGTGGCGTGGAAGACTTCAGTTATATGAGTTTAGAAACTCTGAGATGGATGTAAGCCATTAGATGATAATGAGTGGTTGAGATCTTTCCTTCCTTTGGACTTTGATTTAACTTTTCAACAAGCCCAAGGTGGCTAGAGTTTATAACTTTTCAATGCTTTATTCTTTGTCCTTATATCATCATTATCCTAACTTGAGTGGCAGAGATTTTGTTGGAGTGTCTTCATCCAAAAAAAGATCTTCTTCAAGGATTCTTTACCCTCCATTGTTGGATTGGACAACCCTAGAATGGATGGCCTAGATTCCATTGAGATTTCCTTATTTACTTTAGGTTTTTACTTCTTGTTCTCTCTATCAACCATAAATTTCTCCAGCTAATAGCATTCCACCAAAATGGGATGGCATTTTCCTTAAAACCAAGAGTTTTTTCTTAGAAAGATGTGGGCAACCTACAAAAAAAATATCCACCATTGAGCTCTAAACTAGTCTTCATTATAGTCTATCTTGTCATTGGTCTATCCTTGCTTGAGTGTGCATTCATTGATTTCTTAGAATATACATCTACAAAGATAAATCTTATTCTTTAAATGCTTGAAAAGTAAGATGAATTTCAACTGTGGCTTTTATCTCTTTCTTCACTCCTTTTTCTCCACCAATCCTTTTTATTCATTCATGGATTCCATATGTAATTGAGTGGCAGCTACTACCACTATAGGGAAATTTCATCCTCCCCTTAGGTGGTCCCGTCCTTTTGTTAAGTAGGACAGAGAGTGTAAGGAAGAAGTCTTATGTAAGCCCAAGTCTTCTAACTTGTTTTATTTCGTGAAGCTCCCATTGTAGATTATTTGAGCTTCCCTTAGAAGCTTTATAAGATGGTGACTAGGTTGCATGCATGCATAGGAAGTTTTGTCACCCTACTTTTGATACGAGCACCTTATTTTGAATGGATAAGGCTCAGTCTTCTTCGTAGGACTTTTGACTGCGGGGACTTTGATAATGGCAGCCAATTTTCATTATGAACTTCTAAACTTCATGTTCAGTATGTGTGGATTCACAATGTAGCTTGGAAGGTAAATTTGCTATTTTAGGGTTAAAAATGTCAAATTTGTGCATTTTTCATCTGTACCGTAGACTTGCAAAATATAGATTTAATCCTAATTAGTGATATTTATGAAAATTTATCCCCTAAAAATTACTAGATATAAAGGTATTTGTATAATATTTCTATATTATATTAGATGTATGGACCCATTTTTTGTATTTTTTCATGGATCCAAGACATTTATCTATTTTTTTACCTCAATTAGATGTTCTTGGTAAGAGAACTCACATCTATTGGAAATATCTAAGGCCTTCATTTTTTAGCCTCTAATGGTTGTAAAGCAGACAGTGTAAAAGTAAAATAAAAACCCTCTTACCGTCCATTTTGGATACATATGAAGGCCATAATGAAGAGCTTAGAGAAGACCTTAGAGATTGCCAATGGAAGTGAGTGTTCGTTCTAAGGACATTTCATTAATGTTGAATCAAATGAACATCTTGGATTAATGAAAAATACAAGAAAGGTCTATAGCCCATTTTTCTTCAATACATGCCATATATATGTATGAGAAAGAGAGACTGAGTGAGTGAGTGAGTGAGATTACATTGACAATTATTTATGGGAAGGGACAAAAGAAGAACCTCAAATAGCATATTCATTAGGAAAAGAAAGTATAGAAAGGAAAGTGAGGGTGCTAAATTGCAAGCCACCTCATCGCTGAGGGAAGCCCAATGAATTTCAAATGTTAAGCCCTGCACCTAGCTAAGATCATATTGGCATACTCCACTAATAAAGAAAAAGAGCCTTGTGGAAGATAAGAGTGAGGTACAATTAGGCTGCTAATAGGAACGAGCTATCCAAACCCAACCGATTCAAAAGGATAGGATATGGAATACAAAATCTTATCCGTGGATAGATACAAAATTGATCTTAAATCTCCACACTTTTGGAATGGATATGCAACCACATAATCCTTTTTTCTCTATACTTTGGAGACCATTGGCATTTCTGCATATTTTAGTCATCATATGGTGCTTTTTACTCTATATAAGTAGTTTTTATATTATTTATGGTTCTATTTATTTATCACAAGAGTTTGCATTTACATGTTGGTTATAGACAATAGGAACATATAAAAGGATCCCCTAATACCCTTTGCTCAAATGTGAACCCTCTTAACCTTGTTGTTTCCATAAATTAGGGAATTATTTTCCTAATGGTTTGAGTTTCTTATGACTCTTGTCTGCATTTGATGAAGCCTTTGATGAGCAATGCCCTCTTCAGCTTACTTCTTCAACTTTAAGAACAAATTGCTTTGCATTCTTGATAAAACTCATACTCATCAAATTAGTATTTATTGGAAGAATTCTATAGGCAAGTTGTCAATGATGTCATATAGACAACTAGAACTGTTGGCCCTAACAAAGTATCAACTTACAAAGCAGATGTTGTCATGTATGGATGCTCAAGAAAGTTTGAGATGTCAATGGTTGATTTCTAATCGTGCTACCAGACTTGAATTGAAAACCATGATCCATGGTGATTGGATCTTTGGGATCATGTTGCATTTTTCCATACACTTGATAATATATTAGCCTTGATAATGGAATAGTAAATGCTTCCTGAGTTAGAACTCAAAATTTATATTCTAGCATCTTGGTAGAAAGTAATGACCCAACAAATTTCCATGGAGGTTAGCATGCCAACAATGGTATGAGCTAGAAGACCATTATTGTTGCATATTGTATGCATCCTTCTATATCTTTATCTATTCTAGATTGCTTACTATTTTGAGTCTCTCATTCTCCAAAAGAATTAGTGAAGTTGAATTTTACGAATAATCCGCTATCTAAAACTAAACTGAATGGAACAGATATAGAATGGCATGGGAATATCCAAACTACTATCCAAATCCATATCTAAACAAATGAAATTTATTGTAATGGATACAGAATGATAGTACCCAAATCATATTAGATCAGTTGGCAGCCCTAGGTACAACAAGGCCATTTATGTCTGTTGCCCTTCTTAAGGAGCCATACATGAATATTATTGCTCATACAACTCCTAGCCTTAACAAACAATTAGCCTTCCTCTTCAAGGAATGGAAGTGTGGATGATATGAGCTTCCCTTTAAAGAAACAAAGGATTGCTTGTGTAGTTGATCACAGAAAACTTAGCATCCCCCTTGAACTACTCTTAGTCACATGCTCAAGTCACTGATTTGCTTTTTGGCTATGATTAGGATTAGGAGTGTGTGTGTGTGTGTGTGTGTGTGTGTGTGTGTGTGTGTGTGTGTGTGTGTGTGTGTGTGTGTGTGTGTGTGTGTGTGTGTGTGTGTGTGTGTGTGTGTGTGTGTGTGTGTGTGTGAGTGAGAGTGCAAAGTGTTTTTCTTTGTAATTCTTTGCTTGTGTCAAAGAAAAGAAAAGGTTGCATTCTTCCCTTTGAATACTAGGTTGATAACCTGTGGTTAGTTTTTTGTAGCTAGTAGCCAACGCAATCTGTTGGTTGGCAAGTGTGATGTTTTGGTGGTACTTAAAAAATACAAATAATTATAGCTGCCATGATTTAACCAATGTAGATGGAAAAAAGTATTCAAATTAGGGGAGTCAAAATATTATTTCCCAGTTTTTATGTCAGCAGCAAGTAGTTGAAATTTGTGCATGGAAAAATTGTTCACGTTCTCAGCAATTATTGTATGTTAAACTGACTTCTTTAGGGTCCAATTAAAGAGAATTTATATATAACTAGTTAATGAGATTATGCTAGACTATTCCATACATTTCTCATGAGCAACAAGTAGTTGAAGATGTGCCAATTCATTGTCATGTCCTTAACACCTTGTAATTATACAATAATTAGTGTACCTAATGAGCTTAGGACCTATGTGGCAAAGACAATTTTTATGCAACAATGCTGGATTGTCACACATAATCATGCATGGATGATGGAACAATATAGCATAACAGCATAAACATAATTTTCTAAGCATTTCAAAATTGGGTCTTTAATTTGGATCTTGGGTCTTTCCTTTGAGAAATGCTAGGTTGATGGCCTTAGAGGGGACTTTCTGAGAAGAGCCCCTCATTTTTCTTGAAGCAAGCTCACCATCAAACTAGAAAACTCATTCATCTCATTGCTCTACTTTGGATATCTTATAAACAAAAAGTACAAGGATAGGATGATTCTAGCATCTTAAAAATCTTGCTTTTGCAAGTTGAATTTAGATCATTGTTTATTTAAGTTTCTAGCTATCCATTTCTTCTAATAAAGAATTATAAACTTTCATATGCTAGAATTATCTAATCCACAATGTTGTTTCAACCACAAGATATCCAAAGCTAGAGAAACGAAATGAATAGGTTAAATTCTTCAAAGGGATCAGCTTCAAGCTATATTGCACCCACTAATCCTTCATCCTAGTATTCCTACTTTTCTTTTGCTCTTGTCTTTTCAAACTTCAAATAACCACTGCCCATCTTACAAAAATATTAAATACATTAGTGGGTTTGCATATCATATCTTCTTCTTATTTTTTTGAAAGCTATATATATATATATATATATATCTTCCTCTTATTATGAAGAAAATTGCTTTCAAAAAGTCCACTTGCTTGCTCAAAGAAGAAATACTCCTTTAGGGACCAACACATGCCATGTTAGCACAATCCAATCCATTACTCTAACTCATAATGGGAGCCCATCCTATTGACAGTAATTTTGTCTTAATAGAACATTTCTAGATCCTTAATCGAAAAAATCGTATATAGAGTTTTACCAAAAAATGCAGAAGTTGGTCTTTGACTAATTATATATCCCTATCCAATTTTTCATTTGACATGGGACCAAAGCTATGTAATACAATTGTTAATAATGGACAAATTTATTGGTGTGCCTTATGTGGTGGTCTGACTCCATCATGATATATCCTCCTTAAAGAGAAGCTTGAAACAAGAAGTTTTATCTTTAATATCTCTTGTCTTAGCACGTCTAGTAAGTGATGATTCAGCCTTGTGATGTTATTTCCACCAACCCACATAAAAAGACATAAGTCCAAACACGTTAACTGGTAAACATGCCAAATTGCATCACAAGTTTTACTACCCAGCTACATATGCACAAAAAGTTGGCAAGATGAATCCTAAGTGACACTCTTTTCTATAGTCTACCTCTACATAATCAAACTCATTCACGTTTGTTTCTCCAACTTTGAATGTCTAATTAGCTAAAAAATTATGAATGTGTGAGTGAGGTATAATGAAGCAAGAGTGAGTCTCAATTGTGAAGGTCACAAGTTCATAACTTCTCAAGGGTGATGTATGTGACTACGTGAGACCACTATTCAAGAAAAAAATAGATAAAAAATCATGTGGACTAGATGATTCTAGCTTTTACAAAATTTATGATTGAAAATGGATGCATGGAAACAAGGGCCTAAATTCTAAACATCAAGAAAATGCAAGCTACATGTTTTTTTAAACTATTAAACATCCAGAGTTGAAGCTATGTCATGAATGAGCCAGATCATAAAAGGTAAGCTCAGGCAAAATGGTGCATGAGACATCCATTTACCGCATCTCTACTTATAAAACACCTTGGTTAGTTTTGTATTAACAATAAAAGTTTAGAAGCATCTAGGAAGACTATTCGCATTTGAAAGAACAAAAGTATGGCTAGAATAGTATATTTTTCTCAAAATTTGTGATTTCTATCTAAATTTACAAATGATGTATGAGATAGAAATTTTTGTTTGTACTGAATGAGAATTTCATGAATTATTTATGAAATTCACTTTTATTGGGGAGTTTGATTTGCAAGCCTTAATGTAATCCAAATTACGTGGTTATGTCAGATTATACCATATAATTAGCAAGAATGATGTGGCATAACATCATAAACCAATCTACATAAGCCTTGCCAATTGGGTCCTTGGTAATACAATTTTGATTATAAAATTGTCGTAAGTAATTTAGTAAATAATTCATCATTGCAAGTATTTTGATCTTTTTTAAGTTAAAAATACACGAACAAAGTTGGAACTCTTTTCAAAAGCTTCTTCTGGCTATTCGAAGAATACTTTGCAAAACTGTTGTGTTCCAAGTAGAAAGGGGGCCTTAGCACAACAGTTGAGTTGTCACCATGTGACCTAGAGGTCATGGATTTGAGGCATGGAAACAAACCCTTGCAAAATGCAAGGTAAGACAGTGTATAATAGCTCCTTTATGGTCCACCTCTTCCTCAGACCCTACATACACAAGAGCTTCATGCACCGGGCTGCCCTTCTTTTGTTGTTTACCAAGTAGAGACCATAAAGAGGACAACAATAACACTATATACTTCTCTTGTTTGAAAGTAAAGATAGGTCATATTATGTTGAAGTTATTTTTAAAGATAGTGGCATTAGTCCCACAGTGCCTATATGTGAAGGCAACTAGAGAAGAGGTGGTCCATTTAATAGTTCTTTCTAGTGAACTTCTTTGTTTATAGGAGTTCTTAGATCTTAGCAAGGTCTGGTGTTGCTATAGCTAGGAATTCATTTGTTGTGCTATCACTCTGCTTAGCATTATGGTTTCTAGAGTTTCTTCTCTTGAGAAGTTCTTCTTTGGTTCCTTCTTTGAATCTATTTGTTGAGGTATTTTCTCATGAACATCAAAGCCTTATCCCAATTAGGGACTGGCAGCATGAATCTTGTTTCTCTATTCCCCTCCATCAAAGGTTATGGCCTCATTTAGTCCAAATTTTTTTAAATCTTTTCTCACCACTTCTGTCCATGTCCTTTTGGGCCTTTCCCTTTCCCTTATAGAGCCTTCAACTTGGATAGAGTCACTCCTTTTAATCAGTTAGTTTTCATTCTCTATTGGACATGACCAATCCATCTAGTCAACCCTCCCTCATCTTGTTACCTATTGGTGCTACTTCTAGGTTTTTCCTAATGTTTTTATTTCTAATTATATCCTTTCTTGTCTTACAACTCATCCATCTCAACATCCTCATTTCTGATGCTCATCCTATGTACATATTGTTCCTTAACTTCCTAACACTCTAATCCATAAACCATGCCCAGTCTTACAACCATCCTATAGAATTTTCCTTTCAGTTTGTTTGGCACCCACCACTCATACAAAACTCCAAATGCACATCACCATTTGCTCCAACCCACTTCAATTCTTTTAGTAACATCCCTCTCAAACTCTTTGCTCTCATGAATTATGGATCCCAATTATCGAAAGTGACCTTTTTAGGGGACTTCTTGGTTATCAATCGCTACTGTTGAGATATTTCCTATTCTCCCTAATTGTTTAATGGTTTAATTTGTTTCTCCCTTATGATATACAATTGTGTTTGGACTCTTATGAAATTGAGATGTTAGTATCTCTCTAAGACTCTAAATTTGTCATTCGTTGATCACTCATCCAAAGGATTGAGAAGTGAGTGTAATTTATTTCTATCAAAGATTTAACACATATATCGAAACAGGTAAATGACAAAACTTAACAATATTTGTGAATAATTTTGATACTTTTCAAGGACAAAACTTTAACATATTTTAGATTTATTATTTAAAGCATTCATTACTAGAGACAAATATACAACCTAAATTTTAAAGTACAGATCAATTTTGGCATCATACAAATTTTGTCTATACTTTTAGCATAACATACATCCCTATTATTTTTTTATTGGTAGATACAAACATACATACACAAGTCCACAATGGAAAGCCTTCGTCACCCAAGTGAGAGACTCCTTTCCACCATTGTGCTTATAAGGCATTGGTGTCATACAAACCTATTATTTAGGGTAGAACTCTTGTTGTAATTTTCTTATGTAAACTAGCAAAAAATAATTCTTACTTAAGTATGAATTTTATTTGTGTACATTGCAATTGATAGCAATAAAGTGAGACAAATCATGTTTAGGATTTTGGAATTCCCTAATATGGTACTCATCAAGAGACTCATGAATCAGCATCCTCCTAAGGGGCTTAGATCGGTTTAAACCAACAATCATCTCTAATAATGCATGTAATGACATTCATCTAACACTTAATCACTATTAAAATTTTGGGTTATTTAAGCCATTTGAGAGAATCAATTCTAGTTCTTTGTCTAGAGAAGCTAGACAAAATTGTGCATATCAATTTACCATTCAAAAGAATTTTATTTTTTTTGCCTAAATTGTTGTGTTTTAAAGATAATCACAAGTACAATGATCTATTGTAATACAAATAATGCAAGTTGATAGGTGTTCAATTTTGTATAAAAAGTACCCAATTAGTTGCTAATGTGTTATAACTTGTTAGTGTTAAATTAGGGGTTTTGGTCAGCAACTATAACACATGCATTTATGACCTATTGATTCAAAAGTTTGATATTTTGTAGGTTCAGAAGCTAATCTAGAGTATGTGAATCATCACAATTTTTTAAGACTTAATTAAGTTTTTCATCTTTTGTAGGTGCTGAGAAGGTAATCCAAAAGCTGATCTTGATTAAGATAAGAATTGAAGTCATTCAGGAGGTTTCCTAGTCTAACTAGGAAACCTAAGCAAGCGAAAGCCTAAATGTCGTCAATCCAAGGTGTGATCAATGTTCAAGACTCCCCTAGAGCAAGTAAAGAAGCAACTGGAGAAGAAAAAGGTGATTAGAAATGGACCCATGCACAAGTCGTGCATTTTCACCACCTTTACATGGGAGCCATTCAAGCAAATTAGCCATTAAAGCCATGAAAAAGGGCGATAAAAAGCCTTGAAGCGAAGCATTCAAAACACTTAAGCCACTAAGGAATGAGCCATCAAGACAAGGATGAATGCCACATGGAGCCACATAATTGGAGCATCAATTCAAGCAAATTTTCTATGTTAAAAGCATGACTTTTAAGGGATTTTGAGACAAAATTGCAAAAGGTAAGGTGATCATGCATTAAGGGACCCATCAAGAGAGAAAACCCCACTTTCCTAATCCATTTCCCATTCCTAATCCACCATTCACCCTAGGGTTCCACGTTTTTTTACTTAGGGAGGGAGCCACCTTCCTAGAAGAGGATGCCCCTTGCTTAGTTGGCAATTTCAAGTTGTTTCCTAATTAGGAAACCCTAAATCTAAGTCCATTCAAAGCACAATAAACCATAGATTTTTCTCCATATTTCCTTACTATTTTCTTTCCTTCTATCCCTCTTTCCATCAGCCACTTATCATCAAATTAGAAGGGAAGGAGATCCACTTACCTCTAAGGAAAATGACCCCTCCCTACTTCTAATTTAGGAAACTAGTCAACCCATCTCTCTTACATCACCTTGATTACATCATCTTGCTTACCAAACTCTCCTACCTTGAAAACCCTAGATCTATATCTAATTTTCTCATTGAATCAACTCTTTGCTAAGTTAGAAACCCAACCATCTATAAATTCCAAGGCTTCCCACATTTTTTACCAAAGTAGGGGTTGCATGAGACAACCTTGAAACATAGTTCTCCCTTGGTGTTCTTTGAAGCTGGACTTTGGAATTTCTTTTGGTTCTCTTCTTCCTTTGGATGTCTAGTTATTTCTCATGCTTATTGCCTTCTGATTCAGGTTAGTGAGTTTGCCTTCATTACTTAAGTTTCATTGCTTTAGTTTTCTTTGTTTTTTTTTTTTTTTTTTTTTTTTACATCTTCTATTTCACACACCTACTTCCATATTTGTTTCTATTTATTTCTTGATTTCTTTGCTCTAGTTTTTTCTTTGTCATTCAATCAAGATCTAAGTTAACTCATCTCTGATAGTGAAGCAAAGAGAAGAATAGCTTAGAGCCTTGAAACACCTCTTGAATTCTATGTTTTTTCCATACTTTTCATCCTAGTTTTAAGTCCATTTTCCTTGTCATCTTAGCCATCTTCTCTCTTGAATTCCTTTTTGGATTTTCTTTACATGTTAGCTTACTTTAGTTTATGACTATTAAATTGGAGTTTTTTTGTTGTTTAGATTAGATTCAAGTCATAGTTTCATGCAAAACTTCTAGAATTTTGTACTTGTTTATATGCAACAATTTTGATGTAATTTGGCATTGATTTAATTAAGTTTCTTGAGGATTCTTGTTATAGATTGTTTCTAGTATCAAAATACTATAGATTTGGGTTCTTATCTTCCTTAGAAGTTTTTGTTTAAATTTCTTTATTATGCGTGATTTGATTAATGTTCTTAAGTACTTCAAATATAAAAGAATTTCTCCTTAATCTTTGTGCTTTGTTTCCAGTCATATGAACACTTTATTTGTTTAAATACTTAGGAACCCATTTAGATTTTTATGTTATTTTTTAGATGCATATATTAGGTTGTGTTAGTTTATATTTAAATCATCAATTGTGGCCATTTTTAGACTAATGAACCATGCGCACAATCCATGGATCATGCGCATGGTACTAGGTTACTTTCCTCTTTGAATTGTGGTTAGTTTAATTGCTTAACCTTTTTTTAGAAGTTATTATTTAGTTGTTTGTATCTTAATTTAGGTTACCTTTTTTATTTTTGGAAATTTCCATCTTTAGAAAGTTTTAGGATTATAAAGTGTTAAATTTAGAAAGTTTCCTTAAGTGTAGTTTTCATTCACATGGATGTTTCTAATTTTTTGTTAAATCTAGTTAGATATCATTGGTTACTTGTTTATACATGTTAGTTTAGTTTAAAAATTTTCCTGATTTGGTTTTAGAAATTTCTATTTTTATAATGTTTTTATTTTAATTTAGTAAAGTTTCTATTTTTAATAGTTTCCTTAAGTTAAGTTGCTTGGTGAGTTCATTCTAGTTTTGCATTAGCTTCCTTTTTTTCAATACATGTTAGTTCGATAAGTTTCTAATTCCATTGCTTAGTTTTAGTTTTAACAAGTTTCCTTCAATTGTAGTTTCTAATTTCATGCATTTACTTTCTTAGTTAAATTCAAATCCAAATCAATATCTCTTTGGTTAAAGTTAAGCACTTTAAATAAGATCTATCCAACATATAAATTTGTGAGATTTCTTATGGGATCAACCTCACTCGCGTACATCTACTACAAATGATTCATGTACTTGCAAGTCATATTAAAGTTACACCAAGTTTTTAGTCATGGTCTTAAGTTTTTAGTGAGGCACCATTGTAACTTGCAAATTATTTATTTGCACTTACAAAATCACCTCTTGGATTTCTATTTAAATTATTTATTTTTAGTCATACTCTTAAGTTGCATTAGCTTAGGATTTTTTATTACATTTGTTTATCTTGCTAATTCTCATAAATTGATCCATCATACTTGTTTTGCACAAGATGACATTGGCAAGAGGAGCTTCATCAATATTTATTTCTTCCTTAGATTGAGACTTTTTCTTTTTGAGTGAACTTGTAGTGAGGCACCATTGTAACTTGCAAATTCTTTATTTCAATTTTCAATGGGTTGTATTAATACAGGGCAAGTGTTGGGGTATGGAGACCCACAATTGATCTTTATAAAAAAAAACCCCATTGGCAGTTTCCCTCACTCTCTTTTACTTTCTTAGTGTAGTTGCATTTATTATAACTTGCATATTTGTTGGTAGAGTAATTCATATAGCTTAGGGTCATTCATCTTGTGTGTTGCTTTAGATTGCACCTATCTAACCTTGGTTGGATAGCATGTAGGTTGCATTAGTTTTCTTTTTGTACTTGCATTGCACATTTACTACTTTATGGTGGATAGAGCATAATGTTAGTAAGGGCCCCAAAGGAACCATCATAAGATAAGGACTGGATTCATCACTAGATCCTTGGCCCACCTAAGAAATCAAATCAATCTTCATATGCGTATGATCCCATTCATTAATCTTAATTTAAAATTAAGTATCAAGAGACCTAGGATTTTGAGCTTATAGGACCCTTTTGGAAATAGCCAATCTATTGTCACTCCAGTGGCTCTTGAACTTTGTGCTTATAGTGGGTATCCAAAATCCAAGTGACTTTCTCATGCCTTTTGTTGATAGTTGTTGATGTCTAAATGCCTTCTTTCATGAGAATTATATTAACCACCTTAGACAGGACCTAACTAGTAAGCAATAATCAAGTCTAGATTAAAAGAGGAGCTGTCTAGCTTTAGGTTAGAAGCAATAACCTCATAGATTAGTAAAGATCAACAAGACGTCTCGTTAGCATGAGGAATTGTTTGCTCGCAACATATAGAGTTAGGAGTCACATTTAGATTTAGGTTGCATCATTTAGTTAGGTTTCATTATATTGCATGCAAGAATGTCAATCTTAGAATACTAAGTTAGTACCATTAGATCCTAAGATTGAATGTACTCATAAATAAGGGTTATGAAACCAAGTTCCTAACTCCATGGCTGAACTACTAGTAGTAGTTGAGCATAAAGTTATGAGAGATTTGTATTCACCACTCCAATTGAATCCTCCATTGTGCATCATATTGCCACCTACCAATGTAGACCACTTTGAGCTTAAACCTGAAGTTATACAATTGCTCCTATGTTTCTATGGTCGTGAGAGAGAGGATACTTACATATCAAGGAATCCCTTGATATATGTGCTACATTCAAGTACTTTAGGTTATTGTATTTCTCATTAAAGGATAAGGAAAAATCATGGATAAATACTTTAAAGGTTGGTTTAATTAACACATGGGATAAATTATTTGAAAATTTTCTGAACAAATTCTTTCCTTCCATAAAACCAATGCCCTTCTTATGGAGATCATTAATTTCCAATAGAGAGATGATGAGCACTATTATGAATGTTAGGACAGATGGAATGAATTGTTGCAGAAGTGTCCCCACCATGGTTTTGAAATGACAGCAAGTTTAGTACTTTTATGAGGCATTGACACCTTAAAATAAACAGATGGTAGATGTAGTTAGTAGAGGGGCTCTTGTAATGAAAAGTAAAACTGAGGCCTAGGAATTTTTCCAAACTTTAGCAATAATTCTCAGCAATGGGATTATTCTCATAGGAGAGAGAGAGAGAGACGTGCCCCAACACAAAAGAAAGGAGGCATGTATGAAGTTGAAATACCATCAGACATATCTTATAAGCTTGACTCTGTATTAAGCACAATTGAGTTTTTGGGTAGTAAAATGAGCAAGCTTGAAACTATATTCTAAACTTTCTTAGCTGCTAATATATCCTCTAAACCTCCACAAGAGGCATGTGTTGTATGTTTAAGCCCAGTTCATTTAACTTTAGCTTGTCCATCAAATAGAGTGCTTAATAAATATCTTTTAGAACAAGCAAACGCTCTTAGCATATATTGCAACCAAATCAATAACAATCCATACTTTGAGACCTATAATGAATGATGGGCTAGGCATTCCAAGTTTTCATGGCCTAAGAATAAGTAGTAGATAGGTACATTTATAAACCCCTTGTTCAAAGCTTTCCTAAGATTTCAGCTTCATAGCAATCACTAGGTTTTCAACTTCTCCAACAAACACAAAAACCATCAACTGAGGATAATATACATTATATCATGAAGAAAATTTATGAAAATAGCAAAGCCTTGCATCAAACCTAGAATAAAAGTGAACAAATATTGTCAAGTTAGAGAGGCTACTGGTTCAGTTGTATGTTTCTTTAAGTGAAAGGAAAAAAGGAAGGTTTCCCAGTCAGCCAATGCCTCACCCTAAGGACTAGTTAGAAATAGGGTCTAGTTCTTAGAACCAAAGACCCCATGAACAAGAAAAATCTATTACAACTCTTAGGAGTGGTCGTCAGATTGATAACAAAGTAGGGTAGACTAAGGACAATGTAGAGGAAAATGAACCAGCAAAAATATAGGAGAAAGAGAATAGATAGAATTCTCCTACTCCATCTATACCTATAGTGGAGGCACCTTATGTGCCTAAAAGCCCCATTCCCTCAATTAGTCAACAAGGCTAAGAAAGGACCAAATTTCAATGAGAGGATGTAAGTGTTTAAATATGTGCAAACTAACATCCCATTACTCAATGCTATTAAGGATATTCCTACTTATGCCACTTTTCTTAAAGAGCTCTACACAACTAAGCAAATGCTCAATGTGCAAAAAAAGGCCTTCCTTGCTCTGCAAGTGAGCTCTTGAATACAATATCAAACCCCTTCAAAGTTTAGAGACCTAGGTTGTCCTACTATCTCTTGTGTCATTGGAAACCATGTCATAGATAGGGCACTACTTGATGTATGGGCCAGCATTAATTTGTTGCCATTTTCTATCTACAAGCAACTAGAACTCGGTGGTCTTAAACCAACCAATACCACTTTATTGTTAGCAAATAGATCAATTAAGATTCCATATGGTATGGTTGAAGATGTTTTCATACATGTGGACTAATTTTACTTTCATGTAGATTTTATTGTCCTAGATACTCAACTTGTGTTAGACCATGGTAGTCAAATCATGATGATTCTTGGACATTTGCTCTTGGCTATGTCCAACACCATCATCAATTGTAGACATGGTATGATGAAGTTATCATTCGGCAATATGAAAGTCAAGCTCAATGTTTTAATGCCAACCATTAGCATTTAGACCTAGATGATTCATGTGTAATAAATTTAATTGAAGGTCTACTTCAAGATGGTCATACACCATCATCTATTCTCGACCCACTTGAGACATGTCTAGCGCACTTTAATTATGACTTTGATGATGCACCTATAATGAATACCTTTAAATGGGGCCCTCATGTGGAACCACTTCCTCCATCAGAATCTATACCGGTCCCATCTATAGAAAAACTAACCACTTTGGTCTTTAAACCTTTACCTGAACCTTGTCTGTCATCATAGTTGTTGATCTAGATAAGGAACAAGAGGGCATGCTTCTTATGTTCTCAGAGAACATAAGATTACTCTAGGGTGGACCATAGTAGATATTAAGGGAATAAATCCTGCTATGTGCATGCATAGTATACACTTAGAAGAAAATTCCAAACCATCTAGGGAGACACAGAGGAGATTAAACCCTAATACAAAAGAGGTGGTGAAGTGCTTAAACTTCTAGATATTGGGGCCATCTGCCCCATATCTGATAATACTTGGGTCAACCCAGTTTAGGTTGTACCTAAGAAGTCTAGAGTCACAGTAATCCAAAATGATGATAATGAGTTACTTCCCACTCATATGACCATTAGGTGGAAAGTTTGTATATATTCCAAAAATTGAACTTGATCACGAGGAAAGACCACTTTCCTCTACCATTCATAGTCCAAATGCTAGAAAGGTTAGTTGGACATAAGTATTACTACTTTCTTGATGGTTATTCTGGCTATAACCAAATCCTAATAGCACGTGAGGATTATGAGAAGACCACCTTCATGTGACCTCTTAGAACCTTTACCTACTGCCATATGCCTTTTAGACTTTGCAATGCTCCAGCTACTTTTCAAATGTGTATGTTGATCATATTTTAGATATGGTAGAGAGCTTTTTAAAGGTATTTATAGATGATTTCTCAGTATTTGGATCTTCATTTGATGAATGCTTGCACCATTTAAAACTTGTCCTTGCTAGGTGCTAGGAAAAGAACTTAGAGTTAAATTTTTATAAAAAAAATGTCATTTCATGGTTCAAAATGGCATTGTTTTAGGCCACATTATTTCACACAATGGCATAGAAGTGGATAAAGCCAAATTGAACTTAGTCTTTAACCTTCCTCCCCCAAGGAAGGTGAAGGAAATCAACTCACTTTTAAGCGATGTTGGTTTTTATAAAAGATTCATCAGAGACTTTTGTAAAATTGCCAAGTCCCTATGTAATTTACTTATGAAGGAGTCCACTTTTGACTTTGATGATATTTGCATGAAAGCATTTGAGCACCTAAAGGCTAAGTTAACTTATGTACCTATTATTCAACCAATAAACTTTAATACAACATTTGAAATAATGTGTGATGCTTCAAATTACCTGATTGGAGTTGTGTTGGGGCAACGTATTGATAAACTTTCCCATGTAATATATTATGCTAGCAAACACTCAATGATGCTTGACTTAATTATTCTACTATAGAAAAAGAGTTATTGGCAGTGGTTTTTGACCTAAATAAGTTTAGATGTTACTTGTTAGGATCTAAGGTTATAGTATACTCAAATTATGCAACACTAAAATATCTTCTTTCTAAGAAAAATACAAAACCTAGAGTGATATGATGGATATTATTGCTACAAGAATTTGATCTCAAAATTTAAGAAAGTTCTAAAAATGTTGTAGTAGACCACTTATCCAAGTTAGTTGTGGAGTCTACTAGTGAGAATGTGCTTATAACAAAAACCTTTCCTAATAAACAATTGTTGCACATTTCCCAATTACCTCAGTATGTAGACATTATTAATTATCTTATCACAATTCAAATGCCTAATCATTGGTCAAAACAAGATAGGCAAAGGTTTATTACCAAGGTTAAACACTTTACATGGGATGACTTGTACTTGTTTAAGCACTGTCCTGATCAAGTTATGAGGAGATGTATACCAAATAATGAACAACATAAGATCATCTCCTTTTGTCATGACCATGCCTATGGAGGCCATTTTAGTTGTAAAAAGACAGTTGTAAAGATTTTGAAGTGTGGTTTTTATTGGCCTACCATTTTTAGGGATTCACATGCTTACTGATTGGCATGTGCTAGATGTCAACAATTAGGGAGCATAGGAAAAAGGTATATGATGCCCTTAAACCCTATTCTTATTATTGAGCCTTTTGATGTTTGGGGTATTTCTTTTATGAGACCTTTTCCTAAGTCTTTTGGTTATTTGTACATCCCTGTGGAGGTGGATTATGTGTCAAAATGGGTAGAAGCTATCCCATGTAAAACCAATAACCACAAGGGTGTGCTCATGTTCTTGAAAGAAAATATATTTGCACATTTTGGTACTCCTAGGACTATAATTAGTGATGGGGGTAAACATTTTTGTAATAAGGTATTTGAGAACTTAATGAAGAAATATAGTGTTATCCATAGAATAGCTACCCCTTATCGTCCTCAGACCAGTGGATGGGTAGAAGTATGTAATAGAGAAATAAGGCATATTTTAGAAAAGATAGTCAATCCAATAGAAAAGACCAGTGGATAGGTAGAACTTAGTGACGCTTTATGAAACTATCATACTACATTTAAAACTCCTATAGGCATGTCACCCTACTATCTAATCAATAGAAAGGCATACCACCTACTAGTTAAACTTAACCATAAAGTATATTGGACCATCAAAAAGCTCAATTTTAACTTAGATTCTATTGGTACCCATAGAAAACTCAAACTCAATGAGTTGAATGAGTTAAGGAAAGATGCATATGAGTCTCCAAAGCTTTACAAAGACTGTATGAAGAACAAACATGATAAACATATCTTAAGAAAATCCTTTACCCCAGGACAAAAGGTTCTTTTGCATAATTCTCGATTGCATCTATTTCTAGGAAAACTTAGATCTCGATGGATTAAACCCTACATGATATGTATTTTTATCCTCATGGGACTGTTGATAAAGAAAAGGATAGAGAGATCTCCAAAGTGAATGGACAAAGGTTGAAACCCTTCCTCGAGTTGATAAACCCTGAAGTGGAAGAAACATTACTCGAGGAACCAATCTATCCGAACCCACATTAGCATATACCGTGACACCTACTTACATCATCAATGCTACATTCATCATTCTCATTACATATCATATTAGGCTGAAGATGTTAAACTTAGTGCTCACTGGCAGGCAAACTAAGGTTTTTGGAGTCTCATTATTCTACATCACCCATTTATCACTTAGATATCCTATATTACAAAACATTGGGGACAATTTTTACTTTAGGTTGGGCTGTAGACATGCATTTGATATCTAGTTTTCTTCATACAAATTCCTTTACTATGATGAGAATTGGATTGTCTAAAGTTTTGTATTCCCAGTACTTTAACTTCTTAATAGAAATGCATAAGGTTAATTCTGCATTTTATTTATGTCTTGAAGTATTTTATGAAAGTTAAATTTTGGAATAGACTTACACACAATACATTGTCTAGACTAATAGATAGTTATGACTTAAAAACCTTGAAACAATTAATGAAGACTTATACCCGAGTGAGTTTTGAGACTATCATTTTTCTGAGGGAGATATCCAATTCCATGTTTACTTTAGCATACATTTACTTTGAAAGATTCTAGTGTTCTTTATTTTTGTCAAAATGTTAACAACTAAAATTAGTACTAACTTAGTTTCCTGAATATTTATTCACTCAAATAGGTTTTAAGAAAACTATAAAATGATATAGGCCATCTTTGTTTTAGCCTAAAGACATAAAGCCTACCCAGTAAATTATAACTTTAGTTACATCCTTTGAGGCTCTTAGTAAGCCATTTCTTTCTTAAATTGAATTTACCTTAACCCAAAGAAACACCAATAAGAATATCCATTGCTAACCTTTCAAAAATGAGTACAGATGGTAGAAAAAGAAGAAAACATACAAAAGGCAAAGAAGTAAAAAATAACAAAGGTGTCTACATAGAAAACCTTTTCCCTCAAAGAAAAGTGTTCCTTCACAAAAATACGAGAAAAGCAAAAAAGGTATCAGAAAAAGTTATGAAAAAAAGTGAAAGGAAAAAGTTAGAAGAGATTCACTTCAAATGTACTCAAAAGTAAAGTTGTCCTACATCAATTGAAGACATCTACTCATATTTGAAACTTTGAATCCTTACAACCTTATTTTCAAAACCTATCCTAAGCCTATGTTTCATCCTATTTGAAGACTTATAGATCTTAGGTGGAACATAGCCTGGATGAGGATACAAACAGTAAGGAATTAAAGTAGACTACACCAATTGGTCTTGGTAATGTCATCCATTCTTAGAGATTATATTCCTTTGTCTCATCTGTGCTTAAAAGAACTTATGTAAACCATTGGTATCTTTGGAGTTGGTCACACAAAGAGAGAATTTTGTTTGATCCCATTTCTCTAAGAGATTTATTTTCAAGTGTACAACTATGAGAATTTAAGGTCAAGACATTATTCCAAAGGAGTATAAGCATATCTATTTAGAAGTCCTGACTTATGTGGCTGTACAAAGACAAGCACTTCGAGATGAAACTGGAATAAAATGGCTTTGGTATATGGGTAACTTGTGCTCATTCATATTTATTGAGTTGTTAAAGTTAGTAGAGTACTAATAGATGATAATTCCCTAAGATAAAATAAAGTACTTAACCTTATTTGAATTTTTTGGGTACATTCATTGCAAACCCTTAAGAGGCTTAACTCATCCACTAGGGTAACCTATGGGTTTAAGGGTTAATCGCATATGTCAAATGCAATCGTGAGTTACAACGAAAATGGCAACCACTTTTATTTTCATGATTTTTCATATGTTTTGCTCATGACTAACAAAATGTTGGTTGGGGTATGATTAGTATTCAATTTTGTATAAAAAGTACCCAATTAGATACCTGTGTGTTATAACTTATAATGTTAAATTAGGGGTTATGGCCGACAATTATAACAAATGCATTTCTGACCTAGTGATTCAAAAGTTTGATATTTTGTATGTTCGGAAGCTAATCTAAAGTAAGTATGTGAATCATCATAATTTTTTAGGACTTAATTAAGGTTTTTCATCTTTTGTAGATGCTCAGAAGGTAATCCAAAAGTCGATCTTGATTAAAATAAGAATTGAAGCCATTCATGAGGTTTCCTACTCTAACTACGAAATCTAAGCAAGCTGAAGCCTAAATGTCATCAATCCAAGGTGTGATCATTGTTCAAGAATATCCTAGGGCAAGTAAAGAAGCAATTGGAGATGAAAAAGGTGATTAGAAATGGACCCAAGCCCAAGCTGTGCATTTTCACCACCTTTGCATGGGAGTCATTCAAGCTAGTTAGTCATTAAATCCATGAAAAAGTGTGATAATCCACATGAGCTACTCAAACCTTGAAGTGAAGCATTCAAGCCACTTAAGCCACCAAGGAATGAGCCATCAAGCTAAGGACTAAATCCATTCAAAGCACAATAAACCATAGATTTTTCTCCATCTTTCCTTTCTATTTTCTTTTCTTCTATCCCTCTTTCCATCAACCACGTATCATCAAATTAGAAGGGAATGAGATCCACTTACCTTCCAAGGAAAATGGCACTTCCCTACTTCTAAATTTAGGAAATCAGCCAACCCATCTCTCTTACATCACCTTGATTACATCATCTTGCTTACCAAACTCTCCTACATTGAAAACCCTAGATCTAGATCTACTTTTCTCATTGAATCAACTCTTTGCTAAGTTAGTAACCCAAACATCTATAAATTCCAAGGCTTCCCACATTTTTTACTGAAGTAGGGGTTGTATGAGACAACCTTGAAACATAGTTCTCCTTTGGTGTTCTTTGAAGCTGGACTTTGGAATTTATTTTGGTTCTCTTCTTCCTTTGGATCTCTAGTTATTTGTCTTGCTTATTGCCTTCTGATTCAGGTTAGTGAGTTTTCCTTCATTACTTAAGTTTCATTGCTTTAGTTTTCTTTTCTTTTCTTTTTTTACATCTTCTAGTTCACACAACTACTTCCATTTTTGTTTCTATTTATTTCTTGCTTTCTTTACTCTAGTTTTTTCTTTGTCATTGAATCAAGATCTAAGTTAACTCATCTCTGGTAGGGACAGCCAAGAGAAGAGATACTTAGAGCCTTGAAATCAACTCTTAAATTCCACGTTTGTTCCTTACTTTTCATCCTAGTTTTAGGTCTATTCATCCTAGTTTTAGGTCTATTTTCCTTGCTTTAGTTTATCATCTTAGCCATCTTCTCTCTCGAATTCCTTTTTTGATTTTATTTACATGTTAGCTTACTTTACTTTATGACTATTAGATTGGATTTTGTTGTTGTTTAGATTAGGATTCAAGCTATAGTTTCATCCATAATTTTTAAAAATTTGCCTTGCCTAAAAATTTTGATGTAATTTGGCATTGATTTAATAAAGTTTCTTGAGGACTCTTATTATGGAAAAGTACTTTGGATCTGGCTTGTTATGATCCATAAATTTTTTTGTTTTAAATTGCTTTATTATTCTTGATTTGGTTAATGTTCTTAAGTACTTAAAATCTAAAACAATTTCTCCTTAATATTTGTGCTTTGTTTCCAACCATCAAAACGCTTTATTTACTTGAATCCTTAAGAACCCATTTAGATTTTTTTGTTGTTTATATTCATAACTTAGGTTGCATGTTATTTTTCATTTGAAGTATCAATTGTTGCAATTTTTGGACCCATGAACAATGCACACAATCCATGGATCATGTGTAGGTACTAGGTCACTTTCCTCTTTAAATTGTGGTTAGTTTAATTGCTCAATCTTGTTTTAAAATTTGTTATTTAGTTGTTTGCATCTTAGTTTAGGTTTAGAAAGTTTCATTTTTAGAAAGTGTTAAATTTTGAAATTTTCCTTAAGTGTAGTTTTCATATACATGTATGTTTCTAATTTATTATTAAATCTAGTTAGATATCATTGGTTACTTGTTTTACATGTAAGTCTAGTGTTTAGAAATTTTCATAATTTGGTTTTAAAATTTTCTATTTTTAAAAAGTTTCTAATTGTAGTTTAAGAAAATGTTAATTTAGAAAATTTTCTATTTTTAGTAGTTTTCTTAAATTAAGTTGCTTAGCTATTTTATTCTAGTTTTGCATTAGTTTTCTTTATTTAAATGCATGTTAATTAGGTAAGTTTCTAATTTCATTGCTTATTTTTAATTTTAGCAAGTTTCCTTTAATTATAGTCTCTAATTTCAAGCATTTACTTTCTTAGTTTAAATTCAAATTCAAATCAATCTCTCTCTTTAACTGAAGTTAAGCACTTTAAATAATATCTCAACATACAAATTTGTGAGATTCCTCGTGGGATTGACCTTACTCAAGTACATCTACTACAATTGATTCATGTACTTGCAAGCAATATTAAAGCTACACCACAACTATGGGTCAATCCTAGGGGACTTAAATTATGAAATTAGAATTTTTAATTAAAATCTATGTTAAATTACCTTAAACTAGCCAATAAATTTAATGATAAATAAGCAAATAAATCTAAGAATACTAAAGACTGTAAATTAATCAAATTTCTAAATTTTAGAGTACTTTTAGATCCACCACACTAAATTCATTATGCATTCAAAATTAAGCAATTTTATATTTAATACTGCACATGTGAATAATACCATAATGAATTACAAACACATAACATATCACGAGCAAAAGCCCTAATTTTTATATTTTCTCAATCCTAGGATTTTGCTTGA
Organism: Warburgia ugandensis; assembly: GCA_035236585.1. Classification (NCBI taxonomy): domain Eukaryota; kingdom Viridiplantae; phylum Streptophyta; class Magnoliopsida; order Canellales; family Canellaceae; genus Warburgia; species Warburgia ugandensis. The sequence continues at coordinate 39,378,372 of CP141136.1, forward strand.
TTTAGTATATTGTTCAAATCATAACTTGTCATTTTAGTGCACAAATAATCCAAGAAATTAATACACTAAATTAACTAATCTACCATATTCAGTTTCTAAACTATAAAAAATACTTGATATTTCCTATGAAAAGAATACTAAATAGTAAATTAGTTTGCATTCCTAAAAATAATATTTTAGCACTTTGTAAACCTAAAATTACTTAACATGAATATATCTAAAACTAGTGTGGCTTCATCCACCCAAGAAAAAAATTCTAGCTACTCATATTCAATCTAAAACTTACATTAAAAATTAAATCTAACAACATATTCTAAGCAAAGTTACAAATAATCAAAACTAATTCTACAAAAAATGTAAAGCACAATTAAATAATGGAATAAGAATTAAAATTTTATTGTAATGGAGAGTAATATAAGAACTTGAACACAAAAGAAAGCAAAGATAAACCAAACCTTCCCTATGGATTGGAGTTGAAGTTGCTAATGTCTTCACTGTGTCACTCAATGAATCTCGCCTTTGAGTTCTATCAACCACACAATGGTTCCTACTAATTGTGTCACTCAACCAACAGATTAGATACCACCCAACAACTGCAACCCAAGGGGGAACATTCACCACTCAAAGGCCCATCTCAACCACATCCATGCATGAAACATATATGTGTGTGTAATTAAAAGAGAAATATAAGGTGATGCATTGAATCAAGAGAATGGAAGAGATGATGGGGATGCATGCAATAGAAAAGAGAGAGATGGATGGATGTAATAGAGGTATGATACATGCAATGGAATGGAAAAAGAATGGTTGGTGCGTTGAATAATGAGGAGAGAAAGATGATGGATGGCTACTATGAGGAAGGGAAAGAGGGATAGTGGGGAGAGGTGTATGCATGGAAAACCAAGAGCAATGGAAGTAATACTGCATGGAAAGCAAAAAGAATGGATGGAAATAGGTGTGTGTAGAAGTGAGAAGAAGAATGGGAAGGATGGTGCATGTAATGCAAAGAAAACAAATGGAGATGATGATGCTCGTGATGCAAGGGCAAAAGAATGGAAGAGAATGTGTTGAATGGAAAATATAAACGAATGAGAAAAATGCATGGCAAGCTATGGAAAATAGATGAAGATGATGCTTTCAATGGTAAGGGTAAAAACGATAATGCAAATGTGCAGAAACACGAGGAAAAAAACATGAGAAATGGAATGTGGATACCTCTCCTTAGATTTCACACACACTCTCTCCAAGATTTCATGCCCAAGGCCCTCCTTTCTTCATCTCTCAACATCTTAAGGCCTCTCTCTAATAGGTTTCAATGTCTAAGCATAATGGAATTGGGAATGACTTGGACGTCTCCCTTCCTTTTCCTTTAATCTCTAAGCCTACTCCCTTCAAATAGTAATAATTATCCTCTATTTCCTCTCTTTTCCCTTAACTAATCACTACACTAGGAACTTCCTATAGATTACTCCCACTCCACTCTATTTTCTCCCCTTTCTTGCTATCCTCTTATCATTAATTTTTAACCCCCTTAAAATCACACCTAAGTCTCATGGTAATTCCTCTTTATTTCTTTCTACCCATTCCCAACGTCCTTGAATGAATCTCACTCCCCATATCCCTCCTCTCATCTCCTATTCCAACACGATATACATGGATGGTTGGGATTGTTTTCTTTCCTTTCCTTCTCAAAAACATGTTGAAACTCCGCTTCTAAAAACCAAGTTTTCTAAATTCCTAAAATCTCTCCTCATGCCACCTTTTTTCTTTCCACCAGTAGCATTCCAGGCTCTAATTCAGTCCGCCATTATTTTCCCTGAAAAAACATTTCCTACTCCCTTAAAATCACATTGAAACCTCCTTGCATAAAGGTAGGCAGCCCACTAAAATTCTCTCCACTAATCACAATCAACTCTTTTTCTCTTATATGATTCATTCTCATTGGTCCACTTTAAGATTCCCTTGATTCTATCATGGAAAACACTTATCATTAGATGCTTACTAAGATACCCCTAATTGAGGATAGATCTTAGTCATTACTTCCTTAAAAAGGTTGGATGAAGATAGCCTTAGATTTCCCATTTATTTCATCTCACAAGCTATACTTCAATGTTTTTCTCCCTTAACTTTCTCCTTAATTTTTCATGCAAAAAGGTGTTTCTCAATAGTGTAGCACATCTTCCCATTGTAGAAAATTGTGAACTCTTAGATGAGTCCCTCTTTGACTTAGGTGAGTGAATGAATGAAGGAGTATGTTATGCATATGAGACCCATCTTTTGAATAGTTGCATTTCATCAAATATTGTATATATGGATTCATTGTATAGCATTCTAGCTTCTTTCTAAAGCTCTCCAAGGTGGTAGTTTATATGCATGCTTTTACGCATGTATGAGAAGTTAGTCGCCTTGTCTTTTATATTGATAGCCACTTTTGCGCAGATAAGGTTAGTCAAATTTAGGGTTTCTAAATGTATTGAATTTGATAAAGATACCCTCATAGCATTGTGAACTTCTTAGCTTTATGGTTCTTGGCATGTGGGTTTGTGACAATACTCGAACAACGAGATAACTCTCTTTTAGGGTTTTAGTTGCCAAAAATGTGTATTTTTCTTATTATATCATGATACTGCAAAATGTAAAATAAACCCTAATTAGTGATAAATTAAGCAAATTTGATGGTTAAAAATATTAATTTTAGGGATATTATTTATAACATTTATGTGTATATCAATAACCATTAGACTTTTTCATACCACATATTTTTCTAGTTTCATTTTTCATCTTTTATTCCTTCTTATTCTAAAGTTAACAATGAAAGGAAAAGAGCCAATAGGACAATCAACCTCAATGATCATAATCTAGTGTATGTTGGAGCTTGGTGTTCATACATGTGTATGAGATAAGAATTAGCAACTTGCCTATACATAGTTGTAGTCACTTATGCCTAAAAGCTGTTTTTCCATCACAAGGAGCAAATTATTGCTAACTAATAGAAATCCCCTCCCATGTACATCGCTTGTGGATTAATAAGTATCAGAGTTAACAATCATGAAGAGGATTCTTCTCTTTTCATTGAGGGCAACTCATCTCACTTGGTTTTGTGGGTTCAATGTATTCTTCAGGTGCCATAGAATCTTGATGAGATTCCTTTAGCAATTATAGACATGTTATCTTCTATTTCATTTTTGTTACTCATGTATATAGCTTGGATAATAATAGGGTAGACTTTGCTAATGTGCGAGTCCTTGAAACAAATTTATACATAACACTCCTCTAGCATATAAGTGACCACTTTCTAATTTACACCTCTCTTAATGTATTCTTTGGTAACTTCACATGACAAAGGGATAATAGGTAGCATGTTACCTACCTATAGAAGTATGCAAATATAAAGGGATTGCTAAGTTAATAACAAAGCTTCAATTTGTAAATATCTTCTCAATTCCATGCAGCACTGAATTAGTGGAGGAAACTAATGTCTCTACCCTAATATAGAATTTGAGTGGGTGACTCCACATTTGTCCTTTGGAGGCCACTTTGAGCTCTAGTACATGGACTTGATAAATGCATGGTCCCACAATTCAAACTCATGATCTTTTAGTCAATAAAACTCTAATACCATGTTAGATTACCATTCATCCTATCAGCTTATGCTTTTAGGTCGATTGCTAAACTAATAGCTACCTTTAGTAATAGGCAAGGATCTTTATCCATGGGTAATTTTGTTAACCTATGCCAAACAAAAAAAATACCAAAGGATATAATGTGGATCATATCAAATTTTGACTACAACAAAGGGAATCCAAACCTCCCTATCATGGTTTTCAAGAGTCAAGATAACCATAATACATATTTCATCAAATCCTCAATTTATTAAAATGATTTTAGTAGCTCAATATACTATTCACAAATCAAACATTCTCATAAGTCACTAACTTTAAGTTTAGGTAAATCTCATATTGGAGTCAAAATTTGGAACACAATACAAAAAGCATGAGTGAAGTGGTGCTAATTTTACATAACACCCACCACAGTATATTCCATACGACACATTGTTGATTGCAAATATTTACCTTTTCTTGGTGTTAGTTAATAATTACACAACAAATCACCCCACACTCACACAAATCTAAAGCCTATTGGTAGCATCAAAAGTTTAATAGAAATTGATGAATTTAGGCCACTTTAGTAGGTTTACACTAGTAATTGGAGGGGGAGTTGGGTTAAACTTAGTGGCATTTATGGTGGCATTTTTTGTCTTTGCTAAGTTTGCAAATCAATCAATTCTAACATGTGGCAACTTTTTTATTTTTTCCTTCCATTAACATATTGTAATAAATATAATGGGCCCTGGCTACTTTGTGCTTAGGGACGTTTGAGTTACAAGCCCACTACCATCCAAAATAAAATGTTGCCCACATTATAATATTTGTAGGTCACAACCATCATAACATGTAAATTGAAGTTCAATGAGCACACAATATGACACATGTTTTATCAATTTTTACTTGATTTTAAGCCCACTGCTATAAAAAGCTAAAAAAAGAGAGAATAATAATGGGCCCATAAATTAGTGTATGTCACTTATATATTTAGTAATTTTCAACTTACTATCAAAACTTATTAAAATTGTAATGGGACCACAAATCAAAATAGTTATATTCATCACTTTTTAACCTATTTCTAGGCTTGTTACCATTGTCAAACAAATTTATATAAAAATAATTTGTTTAAAAAAAAAATCTATCATGCATGACATTTCTATAGACATAATAAATTGAACATGATAGTTAAATGTTCTCATATTCTAGATTATCTAATGGGAATAGTTTTTGGGGATATTATATATATCATGTTGAGCAAATCAAAATAAACATGCTAAATCAACTGATAGTAGAACCATTATGTAAGAACTAATAACAACATAAGTGAAGAATTGTATAGCATTCAACACTATGCCTTCTTCTTTTTTGGTATAATCATACAAGTAAAGAAATACAAAGTAGATCACTTGACTACTTCTAAAAATCCATGTTACACCCACTAAATTTTGGGGTCTACAAAGTGAGTTAAATGGTGAAGATTTATGGCTTACAAGAAATGGCTATTTTATTGCCTTTTCTTATAAAAATAAGAAAAAATTTGAGAAAGCATGCATACATGTGCTTACCTTTGATTTTTGGTCGAAGTTATAGTTTTACGGTGAAACAATGGTGATTTTAGAAAGTCAAGGTTGTCTTTGACGATGGTGATTGACCATTAGAACTAATCCACGAACTTCTACCTCCTCATGAGGGTATCCAAAATGGTGAAATTTGTATTAGAGCTAGATTTTGTGAATTTATGTAGCTATATTTTAGTGAGTTTATGACATACGGATTTGTTGGGTTTGTGAGCAAATCCACCACACGTGTGTGCCACTAATGTGGAATCACTAGGTTTTAAGATTTGATCTATTCATTTCCACACCTAATGTAAGTTTGAAGTTTTTTACATCAATCTACTAGGTTGGATAATTTATAGTTGATGATTAATAGACCCCTAATCCCTGGCCAAAGGGGAAGGTGATGACTTGAAATGTAAGCAACTGTATTTCAAGGGAGATGATTGCACTAGATATTTGTTGGTTCGCAAACATGTACTTGTCGTACAAGCACTTGCTGCTATCGCAAGCATGATAACTACTTTGCACATCATGCTAGCCATGCTCAACTTCATTATAAGTAAAACTAAACTAAACTTCATTATAAGTATAAAGGATAAGCCAATCCCTTGTCTTCTAGTATGCCTTGCTGAATGAATAGTTGACTTTGGGCCCTACATGTTACAAATATCTTACTCATATTATTTTGCAGCATTTTCTCATCAACACCGTGCTTTACTATGTAAGAAATGATAGGAAACCATTCTTCATTATCTTAATACATAGTTCCCAAGAATAGATAAGAAGGAGATAGTAAGATGCAAGTATACTCTTAACCATCTCAAATTCAGATAAAAGAATAATTATATGATGTTGTTATGATTGTAATACCACTAGTAAAATGAAAAACCTAAGTGGTCCTAGAATTATAGTGATCCAAACCATTTGGTAAAAATCATTGTAAAAGAGAGAGAAAGCTGCATTTGGTTCATCACATCTATTCTTTGAAAGCAGTGTGCTTTCCAACTTAGCCATTATTAACCTTTCCTCAGTGTTTGTGATCACCCATGTTTGCATGACTAAAAGTACACTTTTTTGTTTATAGACTCATCTAATCAGCATAATTTTAGGACTAGTAGTTATCCAGATAAGAGAGATTAGATGAACGAATCTAATCAACTAAATGTAGGTCCCAATATGATAAAATGGGGGCTCAACACTTTTACTTACATGTTGCATATAGGATTTGAGCATTTCTAGCCTACAATCTACTCCATCTGATGATCTTAACCTTGTGTGTGATTATTATTCAACTCTTAGAGTTATTCAGAGTCCTGGTAGATGTAACACTTTTAAGCATTCTGAGGAGTAGATACTACCCTAGAACTTTTTTTTTGAAGATTTGAGCTATTCATCATGTACAGCATGCAAAAATTAAGCAACTAATAAGAAATCAATGTATTTGGACAATCTTAACCACTTGTTTTAAGTCTTTGCAAGTCTTGATTTTTGATCAAGAGACACATAGGCTAAAAGCATCAATGGCTATGAAATTTGGTTTCTAACCTATTAAGCTATTCCAAACATAGCATAGATCTATAGAACATAATCACCAAATCTAAGAAAAGGTAGAGTCTACTCCATTTAGTGTCTCCTCTACTAGGACTTGAGTCTTATGTATACTAAGAAATTTTGCCTTTTTTCATTTTGGTTTCAAGAGATTTGCAAATTTTTCATGTTGTATATTAAACATTAAAAAATGGCACTTTTTTTGTTGTTGTTGCCAATTTGCATATTTTTTGCTTTTACCCAATTTATTTGGTTTTATACACATGGTTTTATTAGTTCATGCTTTTTTTGTTTTTTCATCCCTTGATGTCTAGTAATTGTCTTTTAGACCTTATATTATGATTTTGTGTGAATGGTCATAGAATATTAGCATTATTGATATGATATTTAATTTTTGAAAGAGTTTTGGTAGCCGTAGACACTCTTGAGTATGAGAATAACTTGAAGCCCTACTTTTTTCATGCAAGATGATCTTTTTTAGATCTAAGTCGTTCAGCATATTCTCTATTCAAAAAGTAGACAACAAATTAGAAATAAATGCATTTGAAGGATCCTAACTACTTTGTTTTGGGCCTTTGAATAAATTAATATAAATGGATGGTCACTATTTTTTCTCATAAAAGTATAGGCTAAAAGCATCCAATGAACATGAAATTTAATCTCTAGACTATCTATGATGAATTATTTATATATAAATAACAAAAGGGTGTGGACTTCCTAAATTTTCAACTTTTTCACATATATCTAGATTTTTTTTTTACTTTTCCCCATTGTTGACTTATTAAAAAAATTTCTAAAGATATGCCCACTCATTGTCATAGTTTTTCTAATTCTTTTAATTTTTTTTAAACTTTTTCCATTGTCGATTTTTTTCCCAATCTGCACTTTCTTACTATGGTCTCATGTAACTCATTAGTGAAATTGATGAAGAGTCTCAATATACACTCATTTTTGTGTTTTTTCAAAAGGTGAACTCACACACTCACACACCTCAAATGAAGAGCCTCAAACTTGTGACCTTCGTGATTGACGCTTACTGTTGCACCACTGCTCTAGACATACACCTAAACATACTTGTTTTTAAGCATGAGAAGAAGTCCATGCCCTTCTTTTTTTTATAAATGATGATTTTTATTTGTAGATCTAAGTAGTTCATCATGTTCTGCATACCAAAAATTCCTAATTAGAAATCTATGCATTTAAATGATCCAAACTACTTGTTTTGGCAATTGAAAAAATTAATAAAAAGCATCCAACTAGCATGTAAACTAATCCCCATTTTAAATGTGATGAACGGTTTAGATCCAATGAACAAAGTTTCATCATGCATTAAGAATTAAGCATGGACATCTTCTCACATTAGATAGAGTGTAAGCTTACCCAGACTCTTTCTAGTAAGAATAGACACTCCTAACCATTCTAAGGAGTAGATAATACTCAAGAGCATTCTTTTAGAAGACCTGATCCATTCACATGTAAAACATACATAAATTTGATAACTTAGAAGGAATAATTGCATTTGGACAATCTTGGCTACTTATTTTGAATAGTTCAAAAATAAATAAAAATAAATGATTTCGATTTTTGACCCAAACAAATATAGGCCAAAAACATTCAACAATCATAAAATTTGATTTCTAACCTATTTAAACCACTCCAAACTCTATGAATGACTTATATCTACAATACAGAATCAAAATAAGTAAAAAAAGAGTTTTTTGCAAAAATATTCTACAACTTTTCAATGTTACAAAATTGCCATTACATTTTCATGAACTTTACAAATTTGTCATTTTGTTACGTTTCTATTTTCCTTTCCTGTTAGTTTTTATAAAATTTCAATATTACCCTTGTCTAACAAACATTAGAAGGTGTTGAAAAACAGGAACTGTGATCTAGGGAATAAGGTGGATGTAAAAAATCAAGGGCAGGGACACAGTTGACCTGGGGGGTAGGACCGGGGCGCTGTCTATTGGGTAGGGTGGCAAGGGGCCATCGATGATTACCAGGGTGACGATGCGGCTGTGGGGTGGGGAGATTTGGGGTTAGTAGTAATGGAATCTGCTCGTTGTCCCGGCGCAGGTGAGTGGGGCAATCTGGGTAGTGCCGAGCAGGGGGTTCGGTCTAGGTAGCGTCGGCGTGGGGGGAGGGTCGGGTAATGCCATCATGGACAGGGGGTGATCTAATGCTGGCGTGGGTGGAGGGGCCGATTTGTGGATCAAGTAATGGTATCGACGCAGGAGGGGAAGGGGGCGATTTGTGGATAGAGTAGCGTTGCTGGTGGGGGGCTGTGGTGGATCTGGTATTGGCGGTGGGGCCATGTGGTTGCGTAGATTAGGTAGCGTCAACGGGATAGTGTCGACGAGGGGGGACAAAGGGGCATCGGAAAGTGCATTGAAAATAGGAGATGTGAGAAGGGACAAGGTAATATTGGCATTTAGTAAAAATAAATAAGAAAAAAGGATGAAAAACCAACAAAATGATAATTTTACAAAATTTTTGAAAATTTAATGATAAATGTGTACAATTAAAAAAATATTATTTTTTTTTACAAAAATACCAAGATATAATGACATTTTTCAAAACTCCCTTAAAAGAAAAGGCTGCGTCTATTCACGGGACGCTTGGGAGCATCGCGACCTACGAGGACTCTTGGTGAAATGTCACGCGGAGCTCCGTTAAAATGAGAAGTAGGGGTAGTTTGGAGACTGAGCCACGTTCATCTGAATCTGTTGGACTTTCGTGATGCTAGACAGATCTTTTGTATTCCCCTTTCCTTTCTTGGCTGCCCATACGCTTCCCATTCCGTTTCTTACTAATTTAGAAAATATCTTCGGTTCCTGTCATTGTTGTAGTAATTAGTTGATGCTTTCACGTGCTACCAAAGCACGTGGTCACCAGTATGCGTTCATTGTCCACACTCTTTGGAGACTCTCTCCCACCGCAGCTCTTTTTTTCTTTTCATGCTTTTTGAAGGTTTTAGGGATTTGGAGGTGTTTGAGATATGGAAGCTCTTATACAATCCAAAGGGCTTCTTTCTCTGCCTTCAAACCCCAAAATCAGAGATTGCCAACCTTCCCAGAGCTTGAAATTTCGTTTCAACACCAAAACCATTAGAACTGGGGCTGTGTTTTCTTTATCTGTTCTCGATAAGCGAAACTTAAATGGGTTTGTCTCTGAAACTCGTGGCCTTTGCAAGAAACAGAGAAATCTTCATATCTGCAAAGCAGAATCTGCTGCTGCCGCAGGTGGGCGCGCTTTTCTTGGTGATGTTGAGAAGCCCAAGTTCTTGGGTGTTGAGATATTGACCCTGAAGAAGATTATTCCGCTGGGTTTGATGTTTTTCTGTATTCTTTTCAACTATACAATACTCAGGGATACAAAAGATGTTTTGGTTGTCACGGCCAAAGGTAGCAGTGCTGAGATTATACCCTTTCTCAAGACTTGGGTCAATTTGCCTATGGCTATTGGATTCATGCTTTTGTATACAAAACTCTCAGATGTATTGTCAAAGGAGGCTCTTTTCTACTCTGTCATTTTCCCCTTTATTGCCTTCTTTGGGGCATTTGCTTTTGTTCTGTATCCTCTCAGCAATGCCATCCATCCAACAGCACTTGCTGACAAGCTTCTAGCAGCTCTTGGGCCAAGTTTTCTTGGTCCTATTGCTATTCTGAGGATTTGGAGTTTCTGCCTCTTTTATGTCATGGCTGAGCTTTGGGGAAGTGTGGTGATATCGGTTTTGTTTTGGGGGTTTGCCAATCAGGTAATTTTCTCTTTTGGTTTATGCTCTTGTTAATCACTTCAACAATTCTATTATTTGGTTTTGCTTAAATCTGCAACATTCCAACTGGTTATAGTTTCGAGTTCTTTCTATATGCTACTCTAAGGTCTGTAACTTGCTTTATTTTGTCTTCACCATTCTTTGGGTGTCAACATATTCTAGTTAGGAGTCTAAGCTCTGCTGTTTCTTGCTTCCTCATAAAAAGGGCTGCTTTATTTTTGATTGGTTGTTAATGAATACTTTTTCTTTCACAGTATATCTCCATTTATATTTCCTGGATTTGTTTGTTCAGAGCTAAAATGTCTTTTGCTTGACTGATTTCAACTTTATATTTCTTTGCACAATTTTGATCCCTTCACTATTAAGTTCCCGTGCAAATATTTCTGTTTTAATGAGATACCGAACCAAAATTCTTGGTCATCTGTATTGTCAATGAAACCCTTCTGCTTGGGTTTATAGTAACTGTGGATTAAATCTTTATAGTTCACGGAAGCACTAGGGATATAGACAACTTCACTGTGTCTGGACTAAGTAGGAAATTTCCTAGCATATAATGTCCTTGCTATCATCTTTTGCCCAACTTTGCTTATAAAATATCTCTTTGATGGGCTACTAGTCAGAAGGTTCTAAAGAAAAGTCAATGATTCCTCATGCCTACTTTCTGCTTATTGAAACTAAGGTACTGCCATACTCCAAGAAGCCTAATGAATCAGGTGGGATACTGCCTGATACTGACTAGATGTTTACATTGGTTAAATAGCTATCAAAATGTCAAACACATCTCATTCTCTTGGAATTTGGTCAATGTGTCAAACACATCTCATTAGCTTGGAATTTGGCATCATGCTTTTTTACATTTTGTTATTGTATATTAGAATTTATAACTTCTGGTATGTGAATCTTGTCTATGCTACTTTAAGTTTACTGTGGTTACATCTCTGACTTATATCTATTGAAGTTTTAGAAGTGGAGCCTTGGCGCGACGAGAGAGTTATCATCGTTTGACCTTGAGGTCATGGGTTCAAGGTGTGGAAACAGCCTCTTGGAAAAAAAGCAAGGTAAGGCTGTGTACTATAGACCCTTGTGGTCTGCCCCTTCCCTGGACCTCGCATACATGGCAGCTTTGTGCACTGGGCCACCCTTTTTTATTTGTGGATGCTTCTTTCTTATCTCATGATATCTTAATAGTATCCCTACCCTTGCATACACTAGGAAAATGTTGGTTGTATTTGCTTGTTCTGTCTCCATGCCCATGTTCATTCATTTGGAAAATTTTGGATGTATCTTCTTGTTCTTTGTCCACATCCATGTTTACACACACACACACATGGGCAATCTAGTTTTAAACATCGTCATCAAAGGCTTCTCTTATCTTCATGAATCTTGTTCCTCCATTCTCCTCTATCAAGGTCATGGCCTCATTTAGTTCAAAAGTTTTTAAATCTTTTCTGACCACCTCTATGCACGTCTTTTTGGGCCTTTCCCTTGCCCTTTTAGAGCTTTCAACTTAGATCTACGCACTTCTAATCAGTTTTGCTTTTTGTCTCTATTGGATATGTCCAAACCATCTAAGTGTACCCTTCCATATTGTGTTACCTGTTGGTGCTACTCCTGAGTTTCTTCTAATGTTTTCATTTCTTATCTTGCCACATCACATCCTTATTTCGACTATGCCCATCCTATGTATATGTTGTTCTTTAATTGCACAACATTTTGATCTATAGAGTATGTTGGATCTTACAGCCATTCTATAGAATTTTCATTTCACTTTGAGTGGCACACACCGATTGCATAAAACTCTAGAGGCACATCTCCATTTATTACAACCTACTTGGATTCTTTGGGTGACATTCCTCCTAATCTCTCTGCTCTTATGAATTGTCGATCCCAAATATTGAAAGTGGTCTTTTTGGTGGATTTCTTGGTTATCACTCTTTACTTGTACTTCACTCCCACTTCTTTCCTTGCTAAAATTGCATTTCATATATTGTCTTAGTTCGGCCAATTTTAAATCCTTTGGACTCTATAATATCTCTCCACAACTTTAGCTTGATGTTTACGCCCTTCCTTGTCTTATCAATCAAAACTATGTCATTTGCAAATAACATGCATCATAGAATCTCCTCTTGTAGATGTTTTGGTAAGTCATCTATACTCAATACAAAAAGTACTAGGCTCAATGCCAATCTTGGTGCATTCTTATAGTGATAGGGAAATCACTGGTCTCTCCGCCAGTGGTCTTAATATTTGTTACTACTCCCTCATCCCTATCCTTAATTCTATCTGTAAAACTCCTTTCTCACCCAACAACCACGACATTAACTTTCTTGGTACCTTATCATAAGCTTTTTCTAAGTCAATAAAGAACATGTGGAGAGCATGTCTCCTCTCCCTGTACCTCTCTATCAATTGTCTAAGTAGGAAAATAGCTTCTATAGTAGACCTCTCAGGCATAAAACCAAATTGGTTTTCTGATACACTCCTCTCATGTTGTAGCCTCTTTTTAATCACTTTTTACCAAAGTTTCATGGTATGTCTCTTAAGTTCTATCCCATGATAATTAGTGCAACTCTTTATGCCTCCTTTATTCTTATAAATTGGTACAATAAAGCTTTTCCTTTGTTCATCTGACATGTTCTTCAATTCTATGATTTTGTTAAACAACTTCGTCAGCCAAACTACTTCAGTATCTGCCATATGCTTCCAAACCTCCATTGACTACGTTGACATAAGTGCAAGTTACACATAGTAGTAGGGGTGCAAATTGCAACTAGTAGGACTAGTGGCACCTAGTCACGCGATTAGTACTCTGGGTGTAAAATTAATTAATTAAATTTTTTTTTTTATCATCATCAAGACCTTATCTCGATTAGGTGTCGGTCACATGAATCTTGTTTCTCGTTAATTTTTAATTAAAAAGAAGAAAACAAAATAAATCCAAAAAATTACAAAAAAACAAAGAGAAGCATAGGAACATAAACACATGAACAAATATTAGTCAATGAGTGCAATGAAATCCTACTCCTTGAAAAAATGAAAAACAGTAAAAAAACATGAAAGATATTAAAAGAATGAAATGGAGCTGTTCTTTTTAACATTAGAATGGAAACCTATGGATATTTATTAAAAAAACAAATAGAAAAATAAAAAGTAGTAGTGTATTTCACTTTTTCAATAGAAATTACCAAAAAAAGTAAAAAAAAGGAAAGATACTTAAAGAATCAAATTCAGTTGACATTTTTAGCATTAGAATGGAAACCTATGGAGATTTATTTAAAAAAAAAAAAGAAAATAAAAAATCTTAATGTATTTACAATTTTTGGTAAAAATTATAGAAAAAATAAAAAACAGTAAATACAACATTAAAGATATGAAAATAAATGAAAAGAATGAAATAAAGTTTTCATTTTTAGCATTAGAATGTAGGTAGGTTGTGATTTCAAACAAAAACAAGCATAAAATAAGAAAAAAAAAAAAAAGCTATTGCTTTTACTATTTTTTTTGTAAAAAATAGATGATAAAAAAAAAAAAAAGATTAATCCTTAGTTTTTTACCTTAAATTGCTTGAACTAGGCTTCAATTGGTGATGGAAGATGAGGAATGGTCTAAAGAGCACTTGGAATGGAGGGGAAAGAGTTATGGAAAGAAAAACAGAAGGAAAAAATGAGAGAAAAAGGTTTTACATCACTTACTAGTGACTGAAGTCGAGGGAGCAAAAGTCGCTAGTCGTTAGTCGCACCTAGTCTCGTGACTAGTCACACAACAACTTCCCCCCTAGCGACTAATCAAGTCACATAGGCTGCAGCTACATGCGCCTAATAATTATTTGCGCCTGTGACAACATAGTTTATTGGTATACCATTGCGACCTAGGACCTTTTCTTATTTTATCTTTTTCAATGCCTCTTACACTTCAGGTATTGTGATCCTACGGTCGTATGTATATAGTCCAATGTTATTAGGGTTTATGGTTCTTTTAACCTCTATATTCTCAGGACATTTGTCGTTTAGCAATTTTTGAAAGTAACTTTTCCAACTTTGATTGCTCTAGTCATCTTTGACTAGTACCCTTTGGTCAACCACTTCTAATGCATTTAATGTAGTCTAAGTCTTTACTCTTCTATTCTCTTAGTTTTTCCAAGTTTGGACATATCTTTCCCACCTTTCTCTTGACCCTAATCTATTAAGGAAATCATCATAGGCCTTGAGTTTAACTTCACTCACTACTCTTTTAGCAACCTTTTTAGCATTCCTATACTACTCAAGTTTTCGTTAATTCTAATCCACTGCCATGTCTTAAAACACACTTGTTTCTCTTTTATAACATTTTGCACTTTTTCACTCCGCCACCAAGTTTTCTTTGTCAGTTGCATTTTACCTTTATGTTCTCCTAAAACATCTTTTGCCACTTTTCTCTGCCATATTAGTCCTCATGGTGTTTACTTCTATTTCATTGCTCCACTTTGCTTCTATCATCAACATGTTTGTGAATGATGCTATCTTTTTACCTTTTAAGTTTCACCACTTAGTTTTTGGACATCTATTAAGTTCATTTTCTTTCTTTCATCTCTTAATGCAAATATCTATAACCATTAACCTATGTTGTGTGGTTAAACTCTTACCTGGTATCACCTTGCAATCCTTACACATTGATCTTTCGGTATTTCTAGATAGAAAGAAGTCTAGAAAGCTTTTATATGAATCACTTTTAAAGGTTAGTAAGTGCTCATCCCCCATCTTAAAGTATCTACTTGCAAGAGCTAGGTTATATGCCAAAGCAAAATCGAGGATAACTTTCCCAGCTCATTTCTTTCTCCGATACCATACCCTCCATGTTCTCTATCATATCCTTTCTTTTCTTATCTTACATGACCATGTAAGTCTGTTTCTGTACATATCACCTCTATGTTGTGAATTTCTTACATTACTCCTTCCATATCTTCTTAGAATTGTCTCTTGATTCTATCTTTTAACCCTACTTGTGTGGTGTATGCATTTATAATATTTATGATCTTCTCTCTTGAGACAAGTTTTATTAGTAAAATTTTATCATTGGTTCTTCTAACATTTACAACTTTATCCTTTAATTTTTTATCTATCACTATCCCTATGCCATTTTTATTGTTGTCCTTTCCTACTTACTAGAGCTTATACGATCAATTTCTCTACTTCTAGCCTCTCTCCACTTGGTTTCTTAGACACAAGCTACATTGACTCACCCATGTTTCATCGTATGTACTTATTCCATATTCTTACTTATCAATATGCCTATATTCTATGTAGCAATATGAATCTTATTTTCTTGAGGTAATCTCTTTACCCATGCACATCCAGAATGACGTGGGAACCCTTGCCTACTTTTCATTGCATCCTAATGCAGCGCATTGCTTATGGGAGAACACCCTAGCAGCCCTTGCCCATTTCCCACTGGATTTGGGCTCCGATGCAGTGTCTCGCTTGTGGGGAACGGTTGTGAGATCATACAACCACTCAGGCAGGGTTCCAATCTAGGTTTAAACATAAATATTTAAATTTGTGACTGGTTTGTAGATTGAGTAGTTGGGATATTGGGCTACCTCCTAATACAGTCCTATTTGAGGGCTTTGCCTTGGTATATGATATTCACCTTAGACCTAATAGCTAACAAATTCCTCATAGCACTGAGGACATACTGATTCAGACTTCTTGCGAAGTGTAGTGTCACTTGAATTCTTCATGGACTATGTACATGCCTATTTTCTGGTCTGATCTACAAATGCACGTGTGCTAGCTTAGATGGCTAGGTTAAATGGTAAACAAAAGTGAAATATTCAAAAATTCAAAATCAGAAACTGGTTTTGAATTGGTCAAGCAACATCAGAGTATGGGATAGCGGGCAATGCATTTACTGAATATTGATCTCTCTTTGCACTTGGTGTTTGTATAAGTATTTAACTACAGCATCCAACTGAGCTAGTGATGTTTTGCTGTGCCACATAGAAGTTATAACTTACATAAAGATGTCTTTATACCCATCAGTAAGTCTGTAATTTAAGAAACTTGCCCTGAAGTTTTTTCCTTTCATGATAGAAGATTATTTTCTTGTAATGTCGAAATCTGATGATTGATGTCCCTCTTCAAGTGTTAAATCTGTTAGGAATCATGAGAGATGGCTATGTTGAGGTCTGGGTATTTTAGAAATGTGTTATTACATGAATAACATTTTTCTTGAGTTTGGTTAAATGCATAATGGACTGTCCTGTGATTGGCCAAACTAGTTTGCTGATTCCATTTAGCTTAGTCTGTGCTTCAGCTCAAACATAGGGACTCCAGGGATAAAAGGATGAAATGGTTGCTCCTAGGTTAAAAATTGAGGATGAGAGGTTATTAGATTATTCCAGCATATTTTATATACCAGTCATAGTGGCCAAGTTTTCTGACATTAAGCCTCTTTAGTTTCTTCTTCATATTTACCTGCCTTTGTGTTGGAAAATCATCATTATCAAGACCTTATCTCAATTAGGGGTCAGCCACAGGAATCTTATTCCTCTATTCCTCTCTATAAAGTACCATGGCTTCATTTAGTCCCAAAGTTTTTAAATCTTTCCTCACCACTTCTATCCGCGTTCTTTTGAGCCTTTCCCTTGCCCTTTTAGAACCTTTTACTTGTATTGCCTCACTCCTTCTAGCCGGTGCCGTTATTGGTCTCCTTTGAACATGTCCAAACCATCTAAGTCTAATCTCCCTCA
Source organism: Warburgia ugandensis (assembly GCA_035236585.1). Classification (NCBI taxonomy): domain Eukaryota; kingdom Viridiplantae; phylum Streptophyta; class Magnoliopsida; order Canellales; family Canellaceae; genus Warburgia; species Warburgia ugandensis. The sequence continues at coordinate 39,395,592 of CP141136.1, forward strand.
TCTTATTACCTATTGGTGCTACCCCTAAATTTCCTCTAATATTTTCATTTCTAATTTTATCCTTTCTTGTCTTACCACTCATCCATCTCAACATCCTCATTTTTGCGATGCTCATCCTATGAGCATGATGTTCCTTAACTGCCCAACACTCTGATCCATAGAACATAGCCGGCCTTATGACCATCCTATTGAGTTTTCCTTTTAGTTTGGGCCAATTATACAAAACTCCAGATGCACATCTCCATTTGTTTCAACTTGTTTGGATTCTCTGGGTAACCTCCCTCTCAATCTCTCTACTCTCATAAATCATTGATCTTAAGTATTGAAAGTGGTCTTTTATGGGGACTTCTTGGTTGTCAATCTTGATTGGTGTTCCACTCCTACTCTCCTTGCTAAAATTGCATTCCATATATTCTGTCTTAGTTCGGCTAATTTTAAATCCTTTAGATTCTAATGCTTCTCTTCATAACTCTAGCTTTATGTTTACACCCTCCCTTGTCTCATCAAGTAAGACTATATCATCTACAAATAGCATGCACTAGGGAATCTCCCTGTGCAGATGTTTTGTTAACTCATGCATAACCAATGTGAAAAGGTATGGGCTCAATGACGATCCTTGGTGCAATCCTACAGTGATATGAAAATCACCACTTTTGCCACTAGTGGTCTTAACATTTGTTACCGCTCTCTCATACATATCTTTAATTATGTCTATATACCCTTGCGAAACCCCTTTATCGACCAACACCTTCCATATTAACTCTCTAGGGACTCTATCATAAGCTTTCTCTAAGTCGATAAAGACCATGTGGAGGTCTTTCTTCCTCTCCCTATATTTTTCTACTAATTGTCTTAGTAAGAAAATAGCTTCCATGGTAGACCTCCCAGGCATGAAACCAAACTGATTCTCCGATACACTTGTTTCATGTCATAGCCTCTTCTCAAGCACTCTTTCAAAAAGTTTCATAGTGTGGCTCATAAGTTTGATCCCTCGATAATTAGTGCAGCTCTGTATGTCTCCTTTATTCTTATAAATTGGTACAATAGAGCTTTTTCTCCACTCATCAGGCATTTTCTTTGATTTTATAATCTTGTTAAACAACTTGGTGAACCAAACTACCCCAATATCTTCATATGCTTCCAAACCTCTATTGGTATACTATCGAGCTCGATGGCCTTTCTTAATTTCATCTTTTTCAAAGCCTCTTTTACTTGAGGTATTCTAATCTTACGTTCATATCTATAATATCCAATGTTATTTAGATTTATAGTATTTTGAATCCCTATATTCTCAGAGCCATTGTCATTTAACAATTTTTGAAAGCATGTTTCCCACCTTTGTTTGATCTCATCATCTTTAACTAATATCCTTTGATCATCTCTTCTAATGCACCTAACATGATGTAAGTCCTTACCCTTCTGTTCTCTTACTTTTGCAAGTTTAAACACATCTTTCTCACCTTCTCTTGTTCCTAGTCTATTCTAAAGCTCATCATATGCTTTAAGTTTAGCCTCACTATTATCTTAGCAACCTTTTTAGAATTCTTATATTGTTCATAGTTTTCATTATTTCTAGTCTTCTGCCATGCTTTAAAACACATTCATTTTTCTTTAATAACTTTTTGCACTGTTTCACTCCACCACCATGTTTCCTTTACTAATCGCCTTTTCTCTAGCTTTAGCCCTTTTCCACTTGGTTTCTTGGATACAAGCGATGTTGACTTTCCTACGTTTTGTCGCGTCTACTAACTCCAAACTCTTACCTGTCAATGTCCCTATATTCCATGTGGCGATACGAATCTTATGCTCTAGAGATATCCTATTTACTATCACCTTTCTCGGCCTCTATGGTATGAACCCATGTCCACTTTTCACTGCACCTGGGTTCTGATGTAGCGCGTCGCTTTCGAGGAGACACTCTAGTAGCCCTTGCCCATTTTTCATTACACTCGGGATCAGATGTAGCACGTCACTTCTGGGAGAATGCCCTAGCAACCCTTGCCTATTTTTCACTGCACCTGGGATCCAATGCAGCTTGTCGCTTATGGAAAACGCCCTAGCTTGAGGAAATGTCATTTTTCGATTCATGTCATGTTAGGGTTGCCATAGTTTTAAGAAGTTGAAGATGATTTTCATTTCTTCTTTACAAACTAATATACAAATGCATATTCATTTGTAAGCCGAAAAGAAATAACAAAATCATCTTCTGCTTCACCCTTGCCGGCTAGCACCTAACGCAAGGGTTGCTATATTTTAAGAAGCTGGAGATGATTTTCATTTTTTCCTCACAAACTAATATACAAATGCATATTCATTTGTAAGAAAAAAATAACAAAATCATCTTCAACTTCTCCCTTACCGGCTGGCACCTGACGCATGACCCTCCTTTTTCATTCGAGCTTGGGACCAGCATTGGCGGAGTTTTTTTGTGTTGGAAAATGATTTGCTATTTATATGAATACAGATATAAGCTATATATTATCCTGCCTGGGAAATAGGGTCTGTTAGTGAGTAGTCAAACCTCGGCTCTGAACCTGAAGACTCTAAATTGTACCCCTGTTGACAGTATGTAGTAATTAACTTTATCATTTGCTTATGAGTTAGGTTCTCTGCAGTTTATTGTCTATGCTTTATGGAGGAAATGGATATAACTATGTCTCCTCAGCCATCTCTTATTATCATCACCAACAAAACAGTAATGAATTTTGTCATTTCCTTATGTTTGTTGGACAAATACTTAGTATATTCCTCAATAGACAGCAGAGATTGCTTTAATTTAGGTATTTCTACTCGGCCGCAATTGCTAGAAATCTCACTGCTTTAATTTGGGACTCTGTGCTTGGAGCTCCCCTCTTGCATATTCAAAATCATTTTTGCATGTTATGGTGATTTGAGGATCTTTTCCAATGGAATAGATGTTGGGGTGATACTGAAATTTACAAGCTAGCTTTCAAAGGTTGAAAGAATTCCTTTTTGCTGTTCTGTTGCTCCCCTTTGCTCATGTAATTCCTCTAAAGTCTAGTCTTATCCCATTTCAAATGATAGAGAGCAAACTGTTGCTTTGAAAGGGGCAAAACTTGTTCTTTATACCTACCTCAGCCTATCCATGAGAAGATTAGCTGATCTTCTTTTGTTATGTCCTTATTTTGGATCTTTTTTGGAAGCTATAAATTATATTTGGAAAACTCAAAAGGAATTTTCTTTTGGAAAGCAAAGAAGTCAAAGAAAATGAGGCACTTTATCAAATGGGAAATGGTTTGGTGACCCATGCCTTTTGCGTGTCTTGCCTGGGGAACATTTTCTTGAGTAATAAAGCTATTCCCTGCATGGATAGTGGGGAAAAGGAGTTTCGATTCTCTCTCACAAGATATTGTGATGAAATTGGAGGTCTTTATGAAAATGTAAAAGTTGATAATGTAAATAGTATTGCAAAATGGTGCTCTCTGCCTTTGATGGGGATCATCATCCCACTTCTTTTTTTTTTTTTTTAATGTTATTTTATAGTTTAGTTTGGTTGGGATATTTACCACTAAGGGTATTAGGTTTATTAGTGTGTTGTGACTTAAGTAGGAGTAATTTTGTCTTTTTTCTAAATTAGGGTTGGATGTCCCCTACTTAAATCTTTTTTCTTTTGTGTAAGTAGTTTTTGATGAATAATGAATGAAATTTTCGTTAGACTTAGTGGATTCCTCGTTCTAGCTTCCTTCCCATGGGCATGAAGCCGCATTTGGTACAAGGCCAAATCACTTTTGTTTCATCTTGTTCTGCAAATCTGTACCTTTTTGCCTTGTCTTTTAAAGGATGATCTCTGAGCTGCGTGTGGTTACGTGATTTGCAACAGTAATAACCTAGAATTCTTATCTTGCACAAAATTCCTAAATCTTTAGATCCAAAGCTTAATTAGGACAGTTTGTCAATTAGAAGGATGATCTAGATTAAAACTTTGATTATACCTTAATCGGTAAAGATCTAGGGCAGTCTGTAGATCTTGTAACTCATTGTAGGCTATGCATGCTAATTAAAATTGATTTTCTGCATGATGAAGTGTTTGTTGTAGTTTAATTTATGTTTTCTTATTTAAGTTAATTTTGATCTTATCTCAGCATATATATTAGGTCATTTTGCATGCCTTCCTACATAAAATTTGGTATCAGAGCATAAGGCTACATAGGATCTGCATTGGTTGAGATATTTACTACTAAGGGTATCAGCTTTATTAGTGTGTTGTGACTTAAGTAGGGGCAATTTTGTCTTTTTCCTAGATTAGGGTTGGATGTTCCCTACTTAAATCTTTTCTCTTTTGTATAAGTAGTTTTTGATGAATAATGAATGAAATTTTCATTAGACATAGTGGATTCCTCATTCTAGCTTCCTTCCCATGGGCGTGAAACCGTGTTCGGTACAAGGCCAAATCACTTTTGTTTCATCCTGTTGTGTAAGTCAGTACTTTTTTACCTTTTCTTTTAAAGGGCGATCTCTGAGCTGCGTGTGGTTACGTGATTTGCAATAGTAATAACCTAAAGTTCTTATCTTGCACAAAATTCCTAAATCCTAGATAAAAAAGGGCAGCCTCGGTGCACGAAGCTCCCGCCTATGCGGGGTTTGGGGAAGGGGCGGGCCACAATGGCCTAAAGTAGGCAGCCTTACCTTGCATTTTTGCAAGAGGCTGATTCCACGCCTTGAACCTGTGACCTTAAGGTCACATGACGACAACTTTTACTGTTGCGCCAAGGCTCGCCTTCTCCTAAATCCTAGATCCGAAGCTTAATTAGGGCCGTTGGTCTATTAGAAGGACGATCTGGATTAAAACTTTGATCTTACCTTAATCGGTAAAGATCTGGGGTAGTCTGCAGATCTTATAACTCATTGTAGGCTATGCATGCTAATTAAAACTGATTTTCTGCATGTTGAAGTGTTTGTCGTAGTTTAATTTATGTTTTCTTATTTAAGTTAATTCTAATCTTATCTCAACATATATATTAGATCATTTTGCATGCTGTCCGACATAAAATTTGGTATTAGAGCATAAGGTTACTTAGGATCTGCATTGGTTTCGATATTTACCACTAAGAGTATCATGTTTATTAGTGTGTTGTGACTTAAGTAGGGGCAATTTTATCTTTTTTCTAGATTATGGTTGGATGTCCCCTACTTAAATCTTTTCTCTTTTGTGTAAGTAGTTTTTGATGAATAATGAATGAAATTTTCATTAGACTTAGTGGATTCTTTGTTCTAGCTTCCTTCCCATGGGCGTGAAGCCGCGTTCGGCACAAAGCCAAATCACTTTTGTTTCATCCTGTTCTACAAGTCAATACCTTTTTACCTTGTCTTTTAAAGGACGATCTCTAAGTTGTGTGTGGTTACGTGATTTGCAACAGTAATTACCTAGAATTCTTATCTTGCACAAAATTCCTAAATCCTAGATCCGAAGCTTAATCAGGACTGTTCGTCAATTAGAAGGACGATCTAGATTAAAACTTCAATCTTTCCTTAATCGGTAAAGATCTGGGGTAGTCTGCAGATCTTGCAACTCATCGTAAGCTATGCATGCTAATTAAAACTGATTTTCAGCATGTTGAAGTGTTTGTTGTAGTTTAATTTATGTTTTCTTATTTAAGTTAATTTTGATCATATCACAGCATATATATTAGGTCATTTTGCATGCCGTGCTACCTAAAATTTGGTATCAGAGCATAAGGTTACTTAGGCATATATATTAGGTCATTTTGCATGTCTTCCTACATAAAATTTGGTATTAGAGCATAAGGTTACTTAGGATCTGCATTAGTTTTCATTCGTAACCCCCTTAGGGATTTGCATTAGAATTTTTCATGTTTCGCGCATTATATGTCATCGTGTTTAGTTACATTCTAGAGGTTTTGTGTTTTCATTCCATTTATATTTAGAGCATTGCATATAGGTTTAGGGTACTTACCATAGAGTTGTAGTTGTTTAGTTGTCAAGTGTCAAGGTATCCTAATATATGTCCACCCGTAGTGGTCAGTCCTACTAACCAATGGATTCACAACTTAGCAAAATCCTTCAAGAAATTCAGGCCCAATTGGCTGAGTTGAATGATCGTGTAATCAGCCAGCATGCTGAATTGACAACAATTAGATGACTAGGGTTCTCGCATTGAGGCCTTAGAGTCACGACCTGAACCTCTCATAGATAGCATGCTAGACTACCATGGAGGAGTGAGGTAACTATAGAGGTGGTAATAACCATCATTGCGATTATGAGCCACATATCGTTGAAAATTGGGCCCTAAAATCTATCAAGCTTGAGGTCCTACCCATGATGGTAAACTAAATCCAAAACGATTTCTTGATTGGCTTTAGGGCATGGATCATTACTTTGACTGGTATAAAATGTCCTAAGAGTAGCAGGTCCAGTTTGCCAAGATTAAATTGATTGGTCACTCTATTGGAACAATTTGGAGCGTCATCAAGTTGGAGCCATGCGTCCACCCATTTTCACTTGGGAGAACATGAAGGACAGGCTAACAGAGAAATTTGTTCCCTTATCCTACCATTCTAGGTTACTAGATTAGTGGCGGAACTTATGCCAGGGAGGTCTGTCTGTCATTAAATACATTGCTCGGTTCGATGAGTTTATGATGAGGTGTAATGTAAGGGACGATCCCTCTGTGACCTTGTTTAGGTTTAGGATATGCCTTTGTCTTGAGCTTTAGAAAGAACTCATTCCCCATGATGTAAATTCCTTTGATCATGCCTATCGGATAGTGCAAGAATTAGAGTGGTATCTCAAATATTAGAGGATAGAATTAGACAAGAAAGAATAGAGTTAGAAATGAAAATATTAGAGGAAATTTAGGGATAGCACCAATAGGTACCAAGATGAGGGAGATTAGACTTAGATGGTTTGGACATGTTCAAAGGAGACTAACAACGGGACCCAGTCAGAAGGAGTGAGGCAATACAAGTTGAAGGTTCTAAAAGGGCAAGGGGAAGGCCCAAAAGAACGTGGATAGAAGTGGTGAGGAAAGATTTAAAAACTTTGGGACTAAATGAAGCCATGGTATTTAATAGAGTGGAATGGAGGAATAAGATTCATGTGGCCGACCCCTAATTGGGTTAAGGTCTTGATGATGATCTCAAACCACAACCTGCTAAGCAATATGAATCTGGGGCTAAATCTACATTTGCGAATCAACAACCTAGAACTCAAGCGACTGCGGCATCTAACGTCGATAAAGGAAAGGTTATGTTAAGAGAGAGTTCAAGGGTAAAGGGCAACACTAGATGTTATCGATGTCAAGGATTTGGACAAGTTGCTGCATAATGCCCTTCTAGGACCCTAGCTAAATCCCTGTTTATAGAAGGTGATGATGTGGACAACGAGTATGAAGGATGGCCTGAGGAGGTTTATGAACCCGTTGGTGATGAGGAGGCCCACAAGGAGAATAGTCAAAGAGTTGCCATGGTGCGAGAGACTTGTAGGCCCCATGGGATATCCCATGTGTGACAGTAGTTAGGTATGCTCTCGTGCGCCCAAAGGGTAGTGATGATTGGTGTAGAACAAACGTTTTTCATACATATGTCATGAGTGGTGAAAAGAATTGTAAAGTTGTCATCGATAGTGGGAGTTGCACAAATATAATTTCCACCCATGCCATTTCCTGCTTAGGACTTTCACCTCTTCCCCCTTCCCCACCCTAGACCTTAAGAGTTGAGTGGGTTGATGCTTCTTCATCACCCCTAGTTACTTAGAGGTGTCAAGTTGAAGGATCCCACTCAACCCTCTACCATCCAAAGTGCCACTTGAGTGAAACGAAAGCAACAACAGAGCAGTCATGGAAGGCAAGGCAAATACTAAAGGCCTACATATTGTTAGTGCCTCCGCTTTTGCTAGGGATATTAGAGATGAGCCTTTCTTCTATGCCCTAGTGGCAAAAGAGACCCCATCGTTGCCAAGTCTTGAGTGCCTTAGTGAGGTAGCATGTCAGGATGTTTTTCTTAATGATTTACCAGATGAGATACCTCCCATGAGGGATATTCAGCATCATATCGATCTGAACCTTGGATTGAGTCTTCCGAACCTTCTCCACTACAGATTGAATTCCATCGAGCATGCTGAGTTCAAGAAACAAGTGGATGAATTACTAAGGAAAGGTTTCATTTGGGAGAGCTGGAGTCTTGGTGTCGTTCCCGCATTGCTCGCACTCAAGAAAGATGGGTCATGAGGATGTGTGGACAGTTGAACTATTAATAAAATCACAGTCAAATATCGATTTCCCATACTGAGGCTTAAAAGTATGCTGGACATGATGGTGGGTCCCATGATCTTTTCAAAGATTGACATTAAGAGCTGTTATCAGTAGGTTCGTATTTGTCCAGGGGATGAGCGGAAGACCGCCTTCAAGACGAAGGATAGTTTATATGAGTGGTTGGTCATGCCTTTTGGGCTTTCGAATACCCCTAGTACATTCATGATGATCATGACACACGTGCTAAGGCGTTTTATTGGTAAGTTCGTGGTCATGTACTTCGATGACATCTTGATTGATAGTCAAACACAGGAAAGCACCTCATCCACAAGGTAGATTTGCGAGACGTTGAGGACAGAGAAGCTATATGCAAATCTTACGAAATATTCCTTGCTTCCCAACAAGTTATCTTCTTATGATTTGTGGTTTCTTCTTAGGGCATATCTGTGGACCTAGAGAAGGTGAGGTCCATTGTGGAGAGGAGCGAGCCACAAAATATTCACGAGGTCCGTAGTTTCCATGGGTTAGTGACCTTCTATCGTCGCTTCATCCGTGGGTTCAGTTCCATTATGGCTCACATTACTGAGGGCATGAAAAAGGGTGAGTTTAAATGGATGAATGCTACATCCAAAGAGTTCAAAGAAATGAAAGAGTGGATGATTGAAGCTCCGGTGATGTGCCTATCAGACTTCTCAAAGGTTTATGAAGTGGCATGCAATGCATTTGGTTTAGGTATAGGAGTTCTAAGTTAAGAGAGTCACCCCGAGGCATTTTTCAATGAGAAATTAAATAATGCGCAGCAATAATATACTTATGACAAAGAGTTCTATGTACTTGTTCAGGCATTATGACATTGGAGGTATTACTTATTGCTGAATGAATTTGTCTTATTCTCTGACCATGAGGCCCTACGATACCTTAACTTGCAAAAGAAATTAAATCTGTGGCATGCCAAATGGGTTGCATTTCTTTAGGAATATTTATTTGTGCTTAAGCACAAGGTAGGGGTCGAGAGCAAACTTGCATATGCATTGAGTTGTAAAGTGGCATTACTGCAGACCTTACAAGTTGAGGTCATCAGGTTTGAGCATTTGAGGGAGGACTATCTATCGTGCCCGGATTTTGTAGAGATTTACGTATCATTGTCTGAGGGTTAGATACAGAGTGCTAGGGACTACCTCCTGTAGGATGGATATTTGTCTAGAGGCCTTTGTTGCCTTTGTTTGTGTCTTCCCTACACTTGAGAGATTTTCTCATTTGGGAGCTTCACGTAGGCAGGGTCGCTGGCCATTTTGGTCTTGACAAGACCATTGTTAGTCTTTGATAGGTTCTATTGGCCTAGTCTTCAATGGGATGTTGCCAATATTATTGGGCAATGCCGTACTTGTCAACTGGCAAAGCAACATAAACAGAATACAGGATTGTACACCCCTTTGCAAGTGCCACATGCTTTGTGGCAAGATTTGAGCATGAACTTTGTGTTATGACTACCCAAGACTATCAAGAAGCATGATTCCATATTTGTTGTTATAGATCCTTTTTCTAAAATGGCCTACTTCATTCCTTGCTCTAAGACTGCTGATGCATCTAGGATTACTGATATTTTTTTTGGGTCAGTATTCCGGTTACCTGGGTTACCAAAGTCCATAGTGTCTAATAGGAATGTCAAGTTTGTTAGCTATTTTTGGAAGACACTATGGCACATGATGGGCATTAGGCTTCATTTATCTTTTGCTTATCACCCACAGACGGATGGTTAGACACAAGTTGTGAATCGAAGCCTAGGAAATTTGTTGAGGTGCTTAGTGGGAGAGCACATTAGGAGTTGAGATGTTGTTTTACCAGTTGTTGAGTTCGCATATAATAATTCTATTAATAGGACAACTGGTATGAGTCTTTTTGAGGTCATTCACGGATACAAGCCTAGGATATCTGTAGATCTCATACTCATGTCTGCATCTCATAGGTCATCTGAGTCGACCTAGTCCTTCGCGTAGCATGTACATTGTTTGCATTCTAAGATTAGACGAAGGTTTAGTTTAAGTAACTATAAATATAAATTTGCTGCTGACTTGCACAAATGATATAAGAAATTTCAGCCAAGTGATCATGTCACGGTTTGCATGAGACTTAAACGATTTCCACAGGAGTTGCTCAAAAATTACGGGCTCGCAATGCTGGTCCCTTTCGAGTACTGAGGAGGGTAAGAGAAAATGCTTATATCTTAGATCTTCCTACTGATTAGGGAATTAGTTCAATGTTTAATGTGGAGGATCTAGTTCCTTTTCGTCACCCCACCAGTTCACCCATTGATCCTAGTCTTAAAGCTAACCTTGACCTAAGCATTGATTCCAGCCAGCCTATCTAGAGCTGTTGGCCCCATGCCCCACCCATGCAGCCATTAGCTCCGCCACAGGTTCGTCCTGCAAAAGAGCAAGTAGAGGACATACTTGACGATCAGATAGTGTCCACTAGATAAGGTGGTTTCTGAAAATTCCTTGTCAAGTGGAAGGACAGGCTTGCTTCCGATTGCACTTGGATCATAGAGTATGAGCTTCAACGCCTAGATCTAGACCTTATGGATTGCTATCGACAGTTTATTACACCAAGAGCCTTGCCTTCACCACAAGGCGGTCATGATGATGATCATCACCCTGGACATGACTTTAGGACATAAGATGCAATGGAGAGTGGCTCCTAATTCTTCGGGTCTTTAAGAGCGGAAGACCTCTTACACGTACATATGTACTACAGCGAGGTCCCCACCCTGGGAAGATGTACGTGTAAGAGATGAGTGAAGACCCATGTATGTAGGTACTATTGGAAAACTACATACATGGATGATTTTTATTGATGAGCCAAGTGTACACATACATTTGAGAGGTTTGATGTTCTTACTTCAACAGCTGGGGAGATTGATGGGGACCAGTATCCCACATTTTTATTTTTAATGTTATGTTATGGTTTAGTTTGCTTGGAATATTCACCACTAAGGGTATTAGGTTTATTAGTGTGTTGTGACTTAACTAGGGACAATTTTGTCCTTTTTATAGATCAGGGTTGGATGTCCTCTACTTAAGATCTTTTCTCGTGTAAGTAATTTTTGATGAATAATGAATGAAATATTTGTTTGACTTAGTGGATTCCTCGTTCTAGCTTCCTTCCCGTGGGCGTGAAGCTGCGTTCAGTACCTTTTTACCTTGTCTTTTGAAGGATGACCTCTGAGCTGCGAGTGGTTATGTGATTTGCAACATTAATAACCTAAAATTCTCATCCTGCACAAAATTCCTAAATCCTAGATCCGAAGCTTAATCAGCACCACTCATCAATTAGAGGGACGATCCATATTGAAACTTCAATCTTACCTTAATCGGTAAAGATCAGGTCAGTCTGCAAATCCTGTAACTCATCATAGGCTATGCATGCTAATTAAAACTGATTTTCTGTATGCTGAATTGTTTGTTGTAGTTTAATTTATGTTTTCTTATTTGAGTTAGTTCTGATCTGAACTCAACATATATATTAGGTCATTTTGCATGCCGTCCTACATCAGCCTTGTAATTGTCTCGAGTTGAATTTTGGTGCAGCATTATTCTATACTTAGGGTTCAGCCGAGAGTGATGGTAGGATGATTATTACACTGGTTATTTGAAGCTCTCTTTCTCTCATCTTATAGCCTCTAAAGGTTCTAACAAGGGTGAGGTTCCTGCCTAGCTGATGGGGCCCAAGATTGGGACAACCATCTTTATGAAGGAGATGATTCTGCAGCCTTTATTGCTTGAGCCAATTATCATGATCCAAACTGTTAGTAAGATGGCAGATTTCCCTTGCGGAATGGGCTGATAAAAGAATTCCTTGTTTCTAAGGCAATGGCTAAACCATCTCGGATTTGCTTACGGTGCTACTTACTCGAGGAAATGTCATAATCATCTAATGCCTCTTAAATGGTCAATTGAACATAGGCTAGAGCCTGCTTGCATTCGCTCCCACCAAATGATGCCTTCAGCAATCTATGCTTGCCTACATTCAAACTTTGCATTTTAAATAATTGTACCTCCACTTGAAATATTCTCCTGGAGTTTTCATGAGTAGTATCTTGTTAGTTGTTGGAAATTATTTACATAATAATTTTGATGAAAGAAAAGAGAAAACAGGAAACTCTTCAATCTAATAAGTTTATATCTCAAAGGGCGAGGACGGAAGAAAGGTGTATGAAAAAGGCTTTTCTAAAGCACGTTATGATGAAACTAATGTCTTATACAAATTCTGGTGCTTCATTCGTTGAGGAAATGCATCAATCCCCTCAACAAGAGAATATTTTAGCTTGACCAACTAGAACTAAGGCGATGCTGCATTCTTTCTATAATACAAACTTTATCCTCCTTTTCTCTCTTCTTATAATAATCTGGCATTTTCTTATGTTTGAAAAATCAAGTTCTTCAAAGTCTTCATACATGGGCCTGTCTGAGCAACTTACCTCCTCTTGCATACTCCTCTAATAAAGTCTAATTAATTATGTGGCCGTTATGTTTCCTCTTTTTGAACATACTCAATTGAAGATTGCTTTTATATGCTTTCTTTTTCTGCAATCACCTGTCCTTCTCTCAATGACGTATATGTCTAAGAAAGGATGTGAAGAAAATGAAAGAAGGCAGTTGTTGCCTGTTGATACTGAGCACAAGAATAAGGGATGTTATGCATGTCGCACAATGTGTTTGTTATGCACAAAGCATAATGAATCTATTGTTTCCTGGATGTCAGAAATCCATTCAATTTGCTGCATTTTATTCTCCTGAGCAGTTGCAGAGAAACCACGAAATCCTCTTGTAGTCTCTGATCTTTGGAAGTGGAAACATGTTAGCCCTTAAATGTGGTTAAGCTCAATACACAGCCTTTACCCTCATTAAGCATTGTTGGGGATCAAAGAACAGCAAAGTAGATAGAAGAAAATAGAAGGATTGGTTCTAAACTCCTATTTTTGGAGTGGTAATCATGAGACTAATGCCTCGAATCCATGGGTATGCTCATCAATGAGACTTGAATGTACCCTGTTGGATGAGGCTTATCCTCAAATATGCATTGTCATGTGCACACTGGCATTCTTTTGCTGAGAAGGCAGTGAAACTGAACTTGCCTGCTAGATCTGTGGCCCTAATCACTCCCTACATGTGCCGCAATAATGGAAGGACTAGTGGGCTAGCAAATATTTTGCGGGGCCAAGCCCAAATGTAGATATCCTTTGTACAGTGAACATGGCTGCGTCAAATGGTTGCATGGTTACTGGAATAGATGCTTAGTTTGGCTGACAAAGATTTGACTATTCTCACTTTCAGTATGTTGTTATGTTGTTCAAGAATCATGTTTAGTTGTTCCAATTTTGTTTAGATCAGCTACACTTGTTTTCCTTGAAAGAAAGGGCAAGGAGCTAGTAGGGCCATGCATATAGAAAGGCATTTTCTGGATGTGCCATGATTTGCATTCTATTAGTGAATGAATTTTATTTCAATGCGCATAAAAAGGGGCAGCCCCGGTGCACGAAGCTCCCGCCTATGCGGGGTCCGGGGAAGGGGCAGACCACAAGGGCCTAAAGTACACAGCCTTACCTTGCATTTTGTAAGAGGCTGTTTCCACGCCTTGAACCCGTGATCTCAAGTTCACATGACGACAACTTTTACCATTGCGCCAAGGCTCCCCTTCATTTCAATGTGCATGGGGACCATTATTCTAGGTACTACCTCCAGTGATAACTGAGCTTATGATCAGGCAGTAGAGGTGCTAAATACATTTATTTTCTGCAGTTACAGTTAAAGACACCTTCCTGATGGTAACTTAGTGCTAGATGATGCAGTGGAGGTACTGAAGAACCTGCTTTGTTTAGTTTAGTCGAAGACACTTTATCCTTTTCATTACTAGACAGAAAGAGTGCAATTTGCATTTGAATTTACCTGCAATTTCTGGATTATAATGTTGTAGTTTTAAAATTGATCCTTTGGAAAGGGCTGTATCAGGACATATCAGGCCATCTATTTTTCATATTTTGTTTATGTTGATAGTGTTGGAGTGGCAAGGCATTTCCTATTATCTTAAGTGTCTCAAGGACAGACATTTAATGACATTGTATATGTGCTAACATTAGGTTTGAAAGTTTGAAATCATAGCATCCATCATTTGTTTATGGCAAACTCTATAGTCGTGCTAAGCAGCAGTTCCAAGAGTTTAAAAACCAGGGTAGACATCATTTCTTGACAACAATTCTTCAAGTCAAAACACAAGATCTACATTTCTAGCTCATGACTTGATCGTTAGAACTCTTCTTAATGCAGCTGCTATTTCAGTTCATTTGGCAGCAAAATTCGTTTGTTGGTTCACATTTAAATTACTTCTTAGCACCATCATACCTTTGCTAACCTTACGTTGTTTGAAATTATGATTTATTTCTGAAAGCTTGCTTTTGGTTGTGATTCTATTCCCTCTTCCACAGATAACTACTGTTGATGAAGCAAAACAATTCTATCCACTATTTGGCCTTGGAGCAAATATTGCCCTCATCTTCTCGGGCCGCACTGTAAAGTACTTCTCTAACCTGCGCAAGAGTTTGGGCCCAGGGGTTGATGGCTGGGCAATTTCTCTTAAAGGAATGATGAGTATTGTTGTAGCACTGGGGCTTGTAATCTGTGCACTCTACTGGGGAGTGAATACTTTTGTTTTGAAAGGCTCATCGGTTCCAACACAAACACGTAAGAAGAAGGTATGTTTCCAGAATAATTTCATATTTTTCTTTTTGTTATTTCTGGTTAATGAACATAATTTCTTTTTGCAGGAGAAACTCAAATTGGGCATGAAAGAGAGCTTGAAGTTCTTAATCTCTTCAAGGTACGTGAGGGATCTTGCCACACTGGTGGTTGCTTATGGTATTAGCATCAACCTTGTTGAAGTCACGTGGAAATCAAAGCTCAAGGCTCAGTTTAGCAAATTGCCTCAATTAAATCTTATGCTTACTATTGCTGACGTGTGGTGTCTTTACAACATATTCTTCATTGCATGTTGCAGTTTCCCAGCCCAAATGAATACTCATCTTTTATGGGTGATTTTTCAACTGCCACTGGAATTGTAACATTCACAATGATGCTTTTGAGCCGAGTTATACTGCGCAGATATGGGTGGGGAGTTGCTGCCATGATCACGCCTACAGTACTACTACTTACAGGAGTCGGATTTTTCTCTCTTATACTGTTCGGCGAGCCTCTGACTCCCCTACTGGGGACTTTTGGGATCACTCCTCTTCTTGCAGCGGTTTATGTGGGTGCTTTACAGAACATTTTCAGTAAGAGTGCGAAGTACAGCTTGTTTGATCCTTGCAAAGAAATGGCTTACATCCCCTTGGATGAAGATACAAAGGTCTGGAGTTGGGATGTGTTGTATTAATTACCTTTCGCTCAGTCCAAATGTTGCCTTTATTGTACTACCAACAAGATTCATTCTATTTATATTTGCTTGTAGGTGAAAGGAAAGGCAGCCATTGACGTTGTTTGTAACCCTTAGGGGAAATCTGGTGGAGCTTTGATTCAGCAGTTCATGATTTTGTCATTTGGGTCACTTGCAAATTCAACTCCTTACCTAGGAGGAATTCTACTGGTGATTGTTCTTGCATGGTTAGTCGCAGCAAGATCCCTTGATTCTCAGTTCTCCGCCTTGGCTAAGGAAGACATTCTGCAGGAAAAAGAGGCAAAAAAGGCTAAAGCAGTACTACAGGTGTCCCAAGAATCTACTAATGGATCATTTTCTAAGTTGGGGGACCAAAAGGATGAGACTAAGATTGGAAATGGATCTGTTCATGAACCTTCATCTAATGGATCAGCCCTGAAAGAGCCAGCTGCTGAAGGACCTGAAGTTTCGTCAGGGAGTTCGAATCCCAGCATCCAATAAATGTTTCTACTTTTTAGTAGAAGGAACGATAATTCGAATAGGACTAGTGAGAAGCTTAAGGCTTTATTAGTGCTATGACTCGCTGGGTGGAAAATAACCGGGCAGGTATTTACCAGAATTTTTGATCCTTCTGTTGTCATTGATAAAGTGTTCTTTACTAGTATGTAATCGCCATGCTGGTACGCAAACTGTTTGCTGTAAGAGAAAGTCGTCTGTTGGTTCATTTAGATAGAAAAAAAGCATCTTGTGTTTCATAGACAACGAAGTTGCATCTTTGAAACCGTCACCAGAGGAGAGACTTGACACCGCGTCCCCCCCCCAAAGTATTCCCCCACCCAAAAAAACAAATAAATAAATAAAAAGAAACAGACGAAAGATCATTTTCAAGTTAGAACTTTCATAGCACTATCATTTCTCAATTTAAAATAACATATTTTTATTCTTTTAACAGATAATGCCTTTGTTATTCCATGACTTTCTTCATTTGCCTACTTTGAAAATGAGATAGATAATTATCCAGCCTTTTTAGGCGCTAGAGCTTCTTTTGCTGGAATAGCAGAGAGAAAGCTGATTATGCACTCAAATCATTTAAGCATCGTCATTCGTGAAGAGCTGGAACTATCGCCTTTGATCCTTTCATTTACTTATGGGTTAGTTTCATGATTGTCATCCACGCTCTTTGCTCGGTTATCATATCATGTTTGGTCTCCAAGAAGGAAGTCAACCATCTCTTGCTCTCTCGCCATCTTTTTTTGGTTATAAATGAAAAATTACTAAGCAAATCACTGGGTAAATTTAATCTCCGGCTAAAGAAAAAGCAGTGACTCAAATAGATGCGGAGTGTTTTGCATCAACTGCGCTCGAGATTTGTTCATCGAGTTTGCATCGTGTGCTCAGTGAGAAGGCAGTTTTCAACGGTAATGAGTGTCTCAAAAGTCATGTGTTCAACGCTTCACTAAATTAGCATGTGACCGAGACTTCCGTGTTCTGAAGTGAAAATGTACTCGTACACAGTGAGGTTTATTTTTCACTTGGAATTGGATTACCAAGGTGTTATAACTCAAAATGCGGGCACGTGCGCTAAATCCGGTTGATTCGGACTTAAATATGGGGAGTCGTTGGATACCGCAGAGAATTTAAGAATATAATATTACAAATATCCACAAAAAAGACCTTTTCGTCCGCTCGGCAAAACTCGGCGCACAAAATATGGGAAGTCCACGGCCGAGTTCCCAGTTCCCAGACGCAGCGCTTTTTGATGCCATGGTATAGCTGTTGGAAGTTGTGGCAAGGTGAAAACTGATTTCCACTTCAATTGGTTAATTGCAGTTAAAGTCTTCACTGGGCTATGAAGTTGTCGACCCTGTTCATTCTTTCCCGGGATTGGCGTCTCTTTATAATGTTACCACAAAATATTGGTGATGGGTGCTGGTGCATCAACCGCGACTGGCATAGATACATTCTTTTGTTTGTTTGGCTTTTTAATATAGTATGAAAAATAGTCTTTTATGCCAAATCTGTTTTGCACAAAAATCACGACTGTTGCTTGGATTGAGACTCTTATGGAGACCTTGTATTTTATAGAATCTGATTTCTTAAAAAAGGACTATTAAAAATGGTTATGCCTTATTGGTAGGGATATTTTTTTTGGACAGCTCTACCATGATCCTGATGCTTTTATCTTGCCTCATAACTTGACCCTGATCAACTTTAGCTCACAAATTTCTGGCCCTAGTGCTGGCCGGGTAAAAGACTTTTGGCCCCGCACTGTTCCTTATGTTTCAATTCAGGTTGGTTCCTTTAAGATGCCCCCTTGCATGTGTTGTAGTAATTAGGAGCAAAATTTCGACTGTGTTAATACATTGCTATGATAAGAACTATACATAACACTTGTACCTCATCATAAACAATTCATGTTACTAAATCTTAAGATTCCACAAATTTTTTACAGCAATTCATTTAACAGAGAGTCAATAATGCCATTGCTATTTTAAAAAAGGATATCAACAATCAAGTCATGAGCCTCCCTTATTGAATTAATCACTTAAGACAGTCTATTGTTGACTTCCTAAGGTCAAGAAAGAGGGCATAGGCCAAAATGTTCCAAAGTCAACTTGCTTAGATTTCTAATGTAGTGCCACAAGAAGGTTCTATCCTGGATGATCAGGGATTTGGGGTTGCTCATGGATGCTTTTGTTCAATTGAAAAATGAAAAAGAAAATCTTCTCTAACTTGGTCTCTCTCATTGTCCATTACATTTGTTCACTATTGTGTTTTTCTCTCCTACTAGTGTTGCTAGGGTATATCAAAAGTTAATGAAATTAATTCAACTGAAGGTTAGACAGCAACATTTGTGGCACATCATAGAAATCAAAGGAGAGGTATGATCATCTTCACGATCATAAGGCCACGACTAGCTTCGGGTCATATACTTCTGACCCTAATGCCAACCAAGTCAAAAATTTCCCACCCATAACATTGACCAGTGT
This sequence comes from Warburgia ugandensis, assembly GCA_035236585.1. NCBI lineage: Eukaryota > Viridiplantae > Streptophyta > Magnoliopsida > Canellales > Canellaceae > Warburgia > Warburgia ugandensis. The sequence goes on from CP141136.1 coordinate 39,414,237, forward strand.
GAGTCAACTCAGATTGGAACCCATAAAGACCTTGATCCTTTAACATTTATTTATTTACTGTTTTTGTATAAGAGCTCAACTTTTGCATGGAAAGGCCCCTTTTTTTGGATGATCTGCTCGTGGATCTAATTGTTCTAGAGCTTTGGATTAATTGGTAGTTCAGAAAGCACGATGATTAGACGATTCTAACAATTTTTAATTTTAAAAAATGGCCTCTACGCTGAACTATTTGTAAAAGCATGCCTATTTTTTTTTAAATTGTAAAGGTGAAGTAAAAAAGACGGTGCTTCGTGTTTTGGATGCTCGTATATTACACTACCCATTTTTTGACAAAGCCCCTAAAACAAGGTCATAGACGCCCACCTTTAGCTAAGACTTTTGGTGCCTACGCCATCCAATAAGTCCACGTTGATTATTGGTTTTGGATAAATGAAAATTCCAAAAAGTGGGCCCATCATGCATTTTTCATCATGGCTTCTCTCTCTGAGACTGTATATGTGTGTGTCTGAAAAAGTTAAACCCACACACCATGCACAATGTCAAACCCTGTTCACCTAAGCTAGAGACATCTTATTGCACCACTTTGCTACAAGATTTTGGTACAATGCATCATATAATCTCTCTCTCTCTCTCTCTCTCTCTCTCTCTCTCTCTCTCTCTCTCTCTCTCTCTCTCTCTCTCTCTCTCTCTCTCTCTCTCTCTCTCTCAGCTATATGGTATTTCCAGAAGTAAATAGAAGTATACAATATGGCCAGTTACAAACCCAAGTTGGGTTTGGAGTAACTTGATTTAAACCATTCTTAATATTTATGTACGCATGCACAAAAACCTCGTTCCTTAGCGGAAAATACTGTATACTCTCATTTGCTCCTCTCTCTCTCTCAAAATTATTTTTTGCTCCTAGGAATATTAGGAGCACTTGGTAGATGAAAGAAAAATGAGGTGCGGCCCCACTTATTTATATTTTTTTGGATGATTTGATCCATTCATATGATTCGGCCTCACCTAAATGGCCGGGTAGCAAAAAATCAATTCTAAGAAAGACTTTGAAGATGTACTTGTTTTGACCCAATCAATTGAAATGGATGGTTGTTTGTGGAGAGCGGTTATTTTACTATTTAATACCATCAATTTTCAACCAAAAGTGCCCAAAATGGAAAGTCTGGAAGCTTTCATTAGAGCTGATTTTGCTACCTAGGTTATCTTAATGAGCACTACTATAGCCAGTGGATTTTAAGATGGTTGAAAATATATACAAGGTGGTTAAAAAACTATGTTATACTCAGCCATCATATAAAACAATGACAAACATAAACCGATTTCAAAAACTGTCCTATATTATGCATATAGTATAGGGTGGTTGTGGAAAACCCTCATTCATTACTCAAAAACTGTCCAAACACATCTCATTGAAATAATGAAAACACACACAGACTTCAATTAAAAGTAAAAAGAAAGGCATCCATATAAATGAAGTCTTGTTATATATTTCATTGATAAAAATGTTCACATTCAATAACATCAATGATCTACAAATTAAAAGTCAAAAGCTATTTAGTCCATTCCATTATAATGTCATCTAGATCTAACTAGGAGTAACTCATGCATCCCAAATCAGCTTGCAAGATAAAATGTATTAAATTAATTGAGACATAGCTTGGAGTCATTCAAAAAATGTAGAAAACTCTGAGAATGATGATCAATAAATGGTCTTACCTTTCTAAATTGTGAGATCGTAAGTCCTTCACAAATGAAGGTTCTCATATATCTTAGAACATAATTCTCATGCTCCCAATCGGATAATTGTTTAGACACTACACAATAGAAAAAACAAAAAAGTTCCAAATTCCATTTCTAATTGTAACTTTAGGTTAAATTTATATTGAAGAACTAATAAACTTTACCTTGATCCTTTTCCAAGAGAGTTTTGTGGGGTGGTTTACTTCTGCCAACTTAGCCCATTTATACCATGCACTGCACATATATAAGTAAAAAGCAATAGACATTAATAACATAATAGTTATCAATTGTTGTTGTAATTTTTAAGTTAAACTGCAACCGTATGAATCAAATGTTTCAGGTGAGGAGGTCGATCCCACGAGAAATCAAATGTATGTGAACTAGTCTTCCCTACTTAAATTATCTAACCTAGCCAATGATCATGAGATTTTTAACCTAAACTAATGATGGAAACTAAAAACAAATGCAAGACATGAAAAATAGAATTATGTTAAACTTAAAACATGCTAAAATCAACACTTTCCCTAAAAACACGCTTTCTAAAAATGAAATTTAGAAACTTTCCTAAATCATGCAAGTCTAAGAAAACTAAAAAACCAAATCAACTATTTTCCTAAATTAACTACACATGAGATTTGGTAGAAAAAATGGCAGCTCGGTACACAAAGCTCTTGCATATGCAGGGTCTGAGGAAGGGGTAGACCACAAGGGTCAAAATCAATTACTTTTCTAACTACAAATTAGAAACTAACTAAGATGCATACTCATTAACAATAGAATCTAACTACACTGAATAAGAGAAATAAAGGAAACTAATCACTTAAACAAGCAATGAAATGGGAACTACCCAAGTATCATGCATGTAACCATAGAATAGTACACATGATTCATTGGGTAGGAATGGATCTAATCAACTACTTTTAAAACCTAGAACATACAATCTAAATCAAGTATTAGCTAAGCAATCTAACACTCTAATTGAGTTCTTGAAAAATCAAGTAAACATAAAGTGTATGGTGCTGAAAATTAAACATAACAATCCATAAAGAAAAATTCCAGCAACATGCTAGTTGAACCATTCAATGAATGGAACTTGTACAACATGAAATTAATCTATTCTAATGCTAGTAAACATTCAATAATGAAGATCATTAACTGTTGGACGTAAGTACGAATTGAGAACTCCAAGTAATTTCATTGAATTACATAAAAAATTCATCAACATAATGCCTTCATATATGTAATCCAAATCTGAAATTTAAATCCTATTACAATGAGTGCTACTTGATCTCAATCAACCCAAAACTACAAGATAAATCTTTTTCAATGTTCCAACATTAATCATGAATAAGCATGCTTTGAAATCAATGAAAAATCCACTAGATAATAAAGGTAAAGCTTGAGAAATGCTAAAGAAAGCAAGAAGGAATTCAATGGAATCAAAGGAGATCTAAAGGCAATGAAAACAAGGTAAAAGACTAGATTCAAGGAAGCTTTCCCTTGGTTATCACTTCAAGGGAAAAACAACCTTGGATCTTGGATAAACAAGCAAGAACAATTAAGGGAATGGAAAAGCATTAGCTAAGCAACAATTGAAGTTAAAAATAAGCAAAGAGAGAAAGATCACAAAGAGGACCAACTAACCTTTGAAGGAAGACTATAAGACCAAGGCCTAGGGATGGAGCACTTGGGGAGGAACAGCCCACCTTGGAAAGGATAGCAGCCACCTATAGAAGAAGAAGATTCAATGCAAAAAGGTAAGAGAAAGGGGTTTAGGAAAAAGACGCCTCCTCCCTTGGAGGAGGCATTTTTTTTCTAGCTCTAAAATTCGCCTATTCTTCTCTTCATATCCTCTTTTACAAGTTAGTTCCTAAGTTTTCTAGGGTGTCCTAAGGTTACGGTATAGTGGGATGAAAGATAAAGAGAATTGGATGGCTAGGATGAAGTTTGGAAGGGCTACCTGTGGTTTTTATCAAAGAGGAAACATGGTTTGCCCTTTTTGGTTGCCTTAAGGTGGGGTGAAGCCAATTTCTTAGGAGGAGGCATCTCCCCGTCTTCAAAATTGATAAAACCCTTTTGAAAATGGAAAGTTTAATTCGATGGGATGAGGTAAGCTAGAGAAAAGATGATGGGAGGAAAGAAAGTGATAGGAAAAGATAGAAAAGAGGTGAGGTGTAATAACCCCAATTTTTGTGAATATAATTGATGTGAGAATTCAAAATTTTGGAAACGGAATTGGAAATTGAGATTCCAAGAAAATCTAATTTTTACAGAAATGGAGTTATAGATGAAACATGGATATTTGGAATGTACTAAAAAAAATCAAGTTCAATGACTATAAGCATAATGAAATCGAAGTTTGGATGAAAAATTCATATTTTCTTAATTTTTAAAATATAATTTTATTAAAATGCTAAATTGGTAATTTGCTTTTGTGTGAGGTCCATAAAAGTTAAGTGAGCTGTGAGGCAGCCGGCACAAAGAATCTGAAATGATGAAAGTGAAAATAATAGAAAATCCACTTTCCATTAAATTATAAAAAGTGAAATAAAATGTAAAATAATTAAAATTAAGCCTATAAATACCCCTACAATTCTCCACGAATTTCCAAGAATTTTTCCAACTCTCCCTTTTTCCCTTCTCCTTCTCCTCCTTCTCTTTCCTCTCCCTCTCTCTTTATTTTTCTCTCTCCTCTCGCTTATTAGCTATCAGTGCGTCTACTGACATGCTCGGTCCTGGTGCCAGAAGATGAAGACATTGTGTCCTCATATGTGCCATCCCCGACCAAATAAGCCATCTGTCTGGCTCCCCCTTTCCTCTCCATTTCCTCTTTCCCTTCTAACAAAACCTGATGTCAGTACCCTTTCCCTTTCTCTCCTTTTCCTTCCCCACAAGGTCTTCCCCTCAGTGCAGCCGTTAGCAATCCGTGTTGTCAAACCAACAACCGCACTCGACAGAGCTCACTGGCTTCCTCCTCCTTTGGGGGTTTCCAAGGCACCGACAACTCCTCTTTTCCTTTTCCCTTACTTCTCTGACAATCTCACCATTATTTTCCTTGTTCCATCTGGCGACCAATGCAATGATTCTTTGTTTCTTCATTGGCAGCCACACTACGTCCCCGATCATTCTTCTCCAGATAATCTAGGTACTCTCTCTCTCTCTCTCTCTCTCTCTCTCTCTCTCTCTCTCTCTCTCTCTCTCTCTCTCTCTCTCTCTCTCTCCCTTATTTCTTTTTTCGACATTCCCACCTTGAATTGCCCTGTTGGACTCGTTTTGTTGGTGAGGATTCTTGGAAAAATCAATATAACCAAACAAGGTTGGCACAGATCTAAAAATAGCTCGATTAAAAAATCTAACCATTAGATAGACTTAGAGCACCCCAAAACCCTAAAAAAATGTAAAAACAATAAAAATAAGAGTGATCCTAGGAGTAGATCTAAGAGAGAATGATCTGATGGTCTAGATCAGATTGTCTCATCACTATTGGTTCGATCTGCCATCAGGACACACATTGCAGATGCATAATAGAGACGCACCCTCTTGGGGCATCCCCGCGAGTGTGTAAAGGTCACAAAGTGATCATGACACTGTAGCATCCGAGTGACGTTCTCTTAAGTGTGTTTTGATCCAAATTTAATCTGATCTGTTAAAAATAATCTAAAACTTAGAATTTCAATTTAGAAGTCAATATAATTCTAAATTTAGATATGAAATATCCACTAAAACTGTAATAACAAGAAAAATTAATGGAATGATAAAATTTAGTATTTGAAGTCTTTTTAGATTGATCAAAAGCAAAAAACTATGAAAATGTATTAGATTAGTTAGATCAAAGATGATTAGATCATATGAAATGAATGAATGTGTGATATAATGAAGAGATAAGACTAATCAACTAGCCGATCATTCATACATGTGACAAATTATGATATGGACCATCAATTATGATCAAAACCCTACATTTGAAAGATAAAGATGAGATGTGATAGTTAGATCAATACAAAAACTTTAGATATGTAATAAAATCATTGAAAGTACTACATCTAAGTATAATTAAATATGATATAGTTATAGATTGAACAAATAGACTTAATCAATGGTCATATTTAGCATACTATGAAATAATTGGGAAGTAACTTAGAAAATAGTCAGAAACCCAAGATCTAGTTGATTTAAAGTAAATCTAACTATCAGATTACTATATCAACTATCTATAAAACACAAAGTAGTCAATATTAAGATGTATCAAATGATCTATACCATAAATTGATAATCAAATGCAGAATATAACAATCAGACAAGCCTTTGAGTAAGATGACTATAATTAATGAAATAACATGATGATCATGGATAATCAAAGGTAGATCTAACTATAAGATTAATAGATCAAACCTTGAAAAATAAAATAAACTATAGATCAAACTAAGATAAATAGAAATTAGAAGATCTGAACCATTGACTTTGATCAATAGCCATGTAGCGAAGGTGTATCAAAAAGATAAAAAATCCATAAAGATCAAGGTCATCATCTTTAAATATGATCAAAGACCAAACAAGAAATATATGAAGAATTATGATTAAGGAATAGTTTAGAAACCTAAATCTAATAGATCATAAGTAAATCCAACCATTAGATTCATAGATCAACTGTTATAATATGAGAAAAATTATCTATAAAAGACAGATTAGTCAAGAATAAGAAATACAAAGAAATCTAGACCATTAATTGTTAATCAATGGTCAAAATGAAATAATCAGACAAATCTTAAAAGAGGATAAATATGATCAAAGAAAATCAAATGCAAGATCATCCAAAATTATGATGATAAAGAGATGGAAAATGACATTATATGTACATATGAATTGACATTATATGTACATATGAATTGACATATACACAGATTGATGCATCTATCAAGATTGTTGATCATTCTACTTATTTAAAATTATTGTGTTTGAGGTAGGTGGAACCTTAAGAACTTTAAATTGCAAGATCTATGTTATAAATATGATCATATTTACTATTATAAAATTATAAAATTTAAATAATTCATCAAGTAGAAGGAATCATCAAGTTGTAGGCCTTAAATTGTTTGAAATGTCTAATGATTTAAATAGAATGATATGATGATCTTATGCTTAAGAATTATGTGATCATTATCTAAAAAGCATGATTTGGAATTACATTATGTGCTTAAATTTAGAAATTAAATGCTTGGTAGGTGGTTACCATTTATATTACCTGTTTATCCATGAACTTAGATGAAGAAATTACATCCTTGGTATATGAGTATGCAATTAATGAGGATGATGATGCTACTATGAATTTTATATATGGATAGGCAAATAGCCTACTAGTATTATCATTATTTTTCATATGGGCATGGAGGCTTGTGGATTTTGTTTTTGACAGGCATAGGTCAGGGGATACTATGCTAGAAGAGGTGTGAGCATTTGGCAACCCGCTCTCTGAAACTGATGATGATATATGGATACCATGCCCAAGGAGCGGCTAAAAGTTGGGTGGGACAATTATGGGAAAGCCGCCATTGTGAAAGTCCTATCTCCCCATATAGGTAGTGACATTATATATTTCTGCCATGGTATCAAGAAATTACTCATGTAGTCATCCAGGGGTGCTAGTATGGATTGAGACTGCAGCATAGTAGTCCTTTATGTATTTTGCACTATGGTGCAAATGATAGTGGCATGATGAGATGCCCTATGTGATGGCATGGTGAGATGCCTTATGTGATGGTATGATGAGATACCTAGTATGAACTCATTACCAAGGTTCCCTTAAAGGGATATTTCCCTGCAGAGGGTGGATGATTATGGACACCAAATAGTGAGAGGTTTGGATATTGGACCCAGCATGATCTGGGTGTGGATATTATGATATTATTATTGATGACATTAACTATTTTCATGATTTTAAAAATTTACATATATGTGGTATGATTATATATGAATTATTGGAGAATATATTCATAGAAGATTTCACATGGGCAATTACATGATGGATTTGCTGTATAGAGTATGGTTCATGGAAATTTGAATTACTTTATTCAAATTGAATATGATGAATATGGATATTGAAATTGTTAAGGAATTATTGGATTATAAATCATGTTTTTAAATTTCATATGCTTCTTAAATCCCCTACTAAGCATAGCTTGCTAAGATATTGTAAATGTTTTAATGTTTATAATATCTCAAATACAGATAAACAAGAGTGGATGGATACAACAGGGGGATGCCAACAACCATACTACTAATCAAGGGTACATACTCTTATTAAAATTCTTGTGTTGTGTAGTTAGTTATTTGGATTATGAACTTTGGAAATTTCATGAAATAAACATAGGGGCTGTGTATGTGAAGCTGGATGAGTCTTGTTTTCAAGAAATGCATTTCTATTGTTAATTCAATAAAAATCTAGTTCATAAACAAAATATATGTATATATGGTAAGAGAGTGAAAGTGACATCCAAGCTTTTAGAAATAAATTTCAATGAAAATAATTTTTCCTATTTGATTTTTAAAAATTTTCAAATTATGCATGCCATCATTTGAAAATAAGCATGAAAAAGTGTTTTAAAAACCCGAGTTGTCACATGAGGTGGGGAAAAGTGATTGACTAGGTGGTTTCTTAGGAAATGGGGATTGGTTGGATGGTTGGAATAGAAGTTTGGAAAGGTGGGGAAGTCTTAGATAGGACTCTTGAATCAAAAGTGAAATTCATAGTGATATTTAGTGGTGAGGTGAAAAGTGGGAAAAACATAAAAATTGAAGGGTTCTCTTCTTATTGGTCCACATGCTACCTTATCCTAGTGAACATTTCCTCAATTCTCTTCAAAATATTCCCATAATTCCCAAGGATAAATCTTTGAATTCTTATACAATCATGGCCTTGCATGTAGCTTAGCTCATGTGACTTGATGGTTAAGTTTGAGAGCTCATTTGGCTTAGCTTCATGGCTGGTTTAGATGATTTTCAGTGACAACTAGATGTTTTTCAAACACTTTTTCAAGGTGGGGCCACAAAATTTGAAAAATAGTCCCAAATTTTTTAACAAAAAATGTTTTCAATGAGTCTCATTTTAAAATGTTGAGTGTCAACCATCAATTCATTAGTTAATTATTTATGATTTAGTTTGATATTTAAATATGAAAAACTCAAATAAATTTTGCATTTTTCAAGTAACCATTTTAAAAACAAGTTCACTTCTTCCAGACCCATCTAGTCGACAGCCATAGTCCTTACATGATTACGAATTAAGTCCAAACATTACGGATGTACATATATAGTCCAAGTAAAATCAAAACATACCCTCAGATGATGATATTTTGATCAGCTACTTGTTTGACTCCTCATTAGTCTAGTTTATCACTCAATATCTAAGCCATTGCAACAATAACGCAATGCCTCAGCAAGCTATGCTTGGTAGGGGAATAAGATGCTATGAAAACTAAAATAAAACATTTGCTTCCACATTGTAATAATCATTTCAATGCCCTAAACATTTTGCATCAATAATTAATAATTTTCATGATTAAATTTAAGATAATCTAAAACTTTAGAATATCAAATTTCAAAGCATTTCATGTGAATATTATGAATAAATATAGTAGCAAAATATTGTGTTCAAATCATAATCAGGATCTCAAGTAAACTTTATGAATAACTGTAAACATATAAATAGATCCAGCAATGCAAGTCATGTACAAATCATGGTTGAAATCATAAATAAGATATTGAACATATAAATTAGTTAAACAATGTCAAACTCATGAAATATGTGAATATAGTCATAAGTGATCACACTCCTAGCTATATAGGGCCACAATCATATAGTCAACTCTAGATATACATAATGGTCATGAGCTCATACTAGGTATGTCTTCATGCCACACAGTCAAGGCATTATCACTCATTTGTGATCACAGTACCTAGATCTCCAAAGAAAACCAAGCACACATGCTGGCACTCAGTTGTACTCATAACTCTGTGCAAAATAAACAAAAGACTCTATGCTGTAGTGATAACTAACTCCCAGGTCTATCAACTGCTACTCCTTGTTGACATCAGAATAGGAGACTAAGTGTCTATCATGCATGAGGGATTGATTGGACATGTAGAGTGTTTTACCCATGATGTCACTCCCTACGTATTTTCCCTTCTATGAGGTGGGTGTCTAATCATCTCGCAAAGTTAGAGGATAGGTGGCCAACCTTACATCCCTCCTAGCATAACATCCCTAGGCATACTCCTATTTAAAATAAAACCCTCAGGCCTCCATGCCTGGATATCATAAAATCATCAGGCTATATGCATGTCTCATATCAAATCACGAAAATAACATATCATATGCATAGTTCATACCCTATACCAAAATCAAGCCCACCTGGTTGTCGAATCAAATCATGTGAATATAAAACATGTAGAGCATTCTTAAATTATGCATTTTAAATAAATAACATGCATTTTCAATTCTCAAAACCATAATATGATCAATTTTCATATATAGTACTATAGACTTTTTATTTCATAAATTATGTCATAAATACTGCATGTGTAATATCGCACAATAATCGCATCTTATAAATAATTCATGCAATTCAAATCATATGAATTATCAAAATCACATCATAACTATGTCAAGAGATCATGCAATTCATGAACTTAGCATCTTAAATTTTGCCTCTCTCAAATTCGGGCAATCCCAATACTCAAAACATCCAATAGTCTCAATGTTGTATTAATTGACATATTTGTCAAGTCATACGTGCATATAATGTCATTTGCCTATCATAAATCCCCATCTATAACTCATTTTCCCTTTGATCATCTTTAAACATGATGATCCTATCTTTATAGATCTCTAATCATAAGTATATTTCTTTATTTTGTAATATCCTCAAATCTTGATCGTTGAGTAAAGATCAACGGTTCAAATTATCCATCTGTCCTCAACTTCTATTGATCTCAGCCTAAACTATGGTCTATTTCATATTTCAATATTTGATCTATTGATATGATGGTTAGATTAATTTTGATCAGTTAGATCAATAGTTCCAGATCATCCTAATGTTCAATTGCCTCTCACTAGCTCCTATTTAGATTTGATGATCAAACCTACTCTGATCGGTTCGATATATGTTTCTTGTCTCATCCTACAATCTAGATTTATAAATTTTGATTTACTAAGATGATTTAACCATTAGATCATTTCGTTTACCATGTTAGAACACTAACTTAGTCATTTATTAAGGTTTAAATACTTATGATCAGTAGATATAGGCTGTAAAAGGTCTAATCCTACTCAATTCAAAGTTTCTAGGTTGATCCTACCATTGGATCACTCTTCATGTCTCTCTTGAGTGTCTTAATTGTTTATATCTGGGTCTAATACATCTTAACCCTACATATCTTTAGTGCTTTATATGATCTATTGTATCTCCAAAGGTAATTTGGTGATTTGATGGTCATTTCTAATTCTAATCAATCAGATCAATGATTCTAGACTTTATTGTTGTAAAATGTTACTATTTTAAATTATTTGGATGATTTGACTATAAATTAGTGTCAATGTTGCGTTAGATCAACAAATTATACAAATATTAGAAGTTTGATTGCCTCTGATATGGCAGATGTAAGCCATCTTAAGTCTATGGTTCAAAACTACTATTAAAGATCTGTCCAAATCCTAAACCTTATTGTTTTAATAGGTCTGTATTATTGAGATGAGTCCATAGGGTGTTCCCGAACTAAATTTGGAGTTACATTGCTTCCAGAATTGAAAATCTAATTTTCAAATAGATTTCAATGGTTCAAATTGAATGTGGTTAAACGTCACCATGGATGCATTGACTTTGTGATGCATTCCACAATGCTAGGTGCTTCTTGGTCTCTAGAATGCACCAGAGTGTGTCTTGGTCCCCAAAACATATCAATGTCTCGATTGGGATGCGATCGTGGCACAAGCACAGAAACATGCCAAGCTCGTGTTCTCATGGTGTGGACACATGTACATCCTGGTTACAGACTAGACAGATTCACTCAGACAATGTGATCCTGTCCATCCATTCATTTTCCCTACTAATCTCTAACCTAAGCCATTGATTTTATTTTTTATTTTTTTAATTATAACATGGGTTTCCTAGGTTTTGAGATGCTGTGAATCCATCTAATGGTTTAGATTTAGTTTGAGGTGTTGTTATAAGAGTTTTAGCCATGTCTATTCAGATTTGTTCATCAACAGATCTTTGTCGGAGAAACTAGTTCAGCATGCGGAGCAAAGGGGAATAAGGGTAGAAAAGAAAAGGGAGAAGGGGAGTTACCTGGCCGGAGGAGAAAAAGGCAAGGTGGGTCTAGCACAGTTAGTCTTTGTGTCGATGTGTCAAGTTGACAATGCCTAGGTGTGGAGGTCACCGAACTGTAGCAGTGAGGTCAATTAGAAGGGGAATAGCAGAGGAAGGAGAAAGGAGAAGGGAGAAGGGAGAAGGGAGAAGGGAGAAGGGGAGAGCCCAAGTTGCATGCGGTGCTAGTTTGGTGCAGCTGATGCCAAAGTTGATTGAGAGAGAGAGAGAGTAATGAGGGGGGATAAATGAGGGAAAATCACATTTAAAGTTGGTAAAAAATAATAATCATCAATCGTTACCCACCCTAAATGATGATAATTATTGCTCTTAATTTCATGTAAACTCAATTTTACATTTATGGATGCCATGACTACTCATGATTACATCATGTGGGTCCCACTTGCAATTAATTCCATCACTTTAATTACTAATTAATTTTAAATAATTTAATTAAAATAAGTATAAATTTTTTTATATGTACTCTGATTTAGACATAGTTAGTGTTGTTGGACTTGTTTTCATGAGTACATCACTAATATTGATGTTTCAATGCTTAATTTTGTGTCTTCCATTAGTTATCCTTTAAAATTTAAAATCTTGCAAATTGAATTCCACGTTTCTCCTTTTTGATTTATTCCATTTACATAAAGTGAATTACAAATTTGGAGGTGTTACACTTTCTTGGCTTAGCATGACCGGTCAAATCCTTGGCTTTGGTGACTACCTAGGCTCCTTAGCTTGTCACCTTGTTCATGGCTTGAATATGGCTTAAGTGAAACCCATGCAAAGGAGGTGGACTTTGCATGGCTTGTGCATGGGTCCACTTTGGCTACCTTTGGCCTCTTCTATTCTATCCATTGCTTGTCCTAAAGATGATCTTAACCTTTGATCTCACTTTGGATTGGTGATTTTTACATCTTGATTGTTAATTTCATCTTGATCGATCTCAATGGTCGGATCACTATCTCACTTCCTACAAAAAGTAAAAAGCTTTAATTAAATCCTAAAAATATGATTGATCATATACTTACCTTAGTTTAGCCTCTGGTCCTACAAAATATCAAAATTTTGAGTCATTAGGTCAAAAAATGCATGTGTTACAAATTTTGGTCAAAAATCCTATTTTACCCCTACAAGTTATAACACATGGATAACTAATTGGGTGATTTTTATGCACAATTAGACACTTATTAGTTGTCTAGCTACTATAATGAAGACATCCATTAGTCGGCCTTGAATGTGCACTCCACAAGAATAAAAAACAATGCATGCCCACCATTGCATCCAAATTTAATAGTATTCAATGTGACCAATATACACAATCATTCAAATGAAATTTATAAAGCTTAACTTATAGTTATTCATATTTATTAAATATCATGATTTGGTAAGATATACGATAACTTACCCGCCATTTAGGAAACTACTAAGGCATGCCCTTTCTCACAATGTAAGAAGTTAGGTGTGTTATCATCTATTTGTTTGTCTATGGGTAAGTGCTCCTTTAGTGAAGAGATGATAGCTAGGTCAAGGAATCTATAGACTCCTTGACCTCTAACCTTTGCAATTTATTATGCGAAGACCTATAGTAACTTAATGTCAAATACTTATCATGTCCTATTAAAGTAATGTCAATCTGATTCTTTATAGAGTAGTCATGTGACATACCCATTATAAATGATGACGAGTATGTATTCTAGTTGAGCCATATTACATATGGCTAAGAGGTCTTCTTTCATGACTGGAACCTCAACGATGTCGTTGCCAAGTGGTGTAGCTTTAAAATTACTCACAGACCCACGAATCAATTGTAGTAGATGTACACGAGTGAGGTTGATCCCACGAGGAATCTCACATTTTTGTATATTTATTAGATCTTAATTAAATTACTTATCCTTAGCCAACGAAATATTATTTTGATTAAATTAGGAAATTAAACAACATGAAATTAGAAACATGCAAGAAATTAGAAACTAAACTAAGAAACTTTCTAAAACAAAACTTTCCTAAAAACTAACTAAAAATGTTCTAAAATTAGAAAATTTATAAAAACTAGAACTAAAAACTACCCATAGCTAATCTAAAGATGCAATTTTATAATCTAAAGATGTAATAACCTTAAACAACAATTAAAGAAACCCTAGACATGAACTACCTTAATCTAACACATGCAAAACTAAATGAACAACATTAAGATTGGTGTGCATCTAACTTGTAAGGGAAAGACAACTTGGTGCTCATGAAACTTAGGATGATGTATATAACAATTAAAGGAAAACACACATGGAAATATTAGTAAATGCTTCCCATGATTATTAAGTGCAAAGTCAATAGAAACTAAGAAAGAAACATGGGATTCAATGGACTGCTTTGCATGGGAATTAAACATGAAAATTGCACATTAATCAAATAACTTTATCGAATTGAATTCCTTACAAAAAGGATGTGCATGAACATAGGAATCATAACAAGTAAAGTGTGCATTATTCATGGCATAAAATTACAAGGTATTAACTTCAAAGGAGATGTAATCCAATGTCCAAATATGCATGCATGTGAACCCAAAGAGAACCAAAGGAAAAGAGAGAGAAAACATGAGAAGGAAAGCAAGGAAAAGGCAAGGAAGTCAAGAGATTTAAGGAACAATTAACTTGATCCAGGGATTACTATCTCTTGGCTGTCACTACAAGAGATTAGTAGCCCTCAGATGCAAGGATCTACAGCTTAGAATTAGAGGCAAACAAGAAAGGAAAGAAACATATAAATAAGGAATTAAAGCAAGCAACACGTGACAAAAAAAAGCATGAAAACTAACCTAAACTTGGAAGCAGAGAAACATGGAATAGCTAGAAAGGAATGAAGCATGGAGGCTTCACCAAATATGGGCATCACAATCCCAAGGAGCTTGGCCAAGGATGCATGCATGGGGAAGAATGGAAGGGAGATGGGGGTTGGTGTGAATGACCAGCCCAAAAGTGGGGCGTGGAATTCCTTGTGGAAAAAATGAGGAAGACCTCTTCTCTTTTATATGTTGTTTCATCTTTTCTAAAAGAAATAAGATTTTATAGAATCCTATTCCTAGGAAAATAGAAAACATATAAGATTTGGGGTAGAGATAAGATAGGATAGGTAACTTAAGAAGGGAATTAGAAGTGGAACTCCAAGAATGTGCTAGGAAAGTGGGAAACTAGGAAGGTGAGTGGAAAGTGGAAAGGAGATGAGTTAGCAACGTACAAAGAGATGGAATTAGAAGGTGCAATATCTAAGGCAGGGGAGGCTCCACTTTTCAAGGAAGTTGGCATGGAATTTCCTTCCTTAAGTGGTGTTTCACATGGAAGAGGAAAGAGGTAGGAAAGATGGAGAGATAGAGAGAGAGAGAGAAAAAGAAGAAGATAAAATACAGGACTCTTGTCTCATTGCTCCACCTTAACATGCCACCTATCCTTGTTTAACAAGTCAACTTTCCTTCTAATTATCCTCTTAATTATTGTATGGAATAATTGCTTGAAAACTCCTTCAATCATGTGGCTCCAAGTAGCATGTCTAAGATGGCTTCAATGCTCACTTTGACTACTTCTATTACTTGATTCATGGCCCACTTCCTTGACTTCAATGGCTTGGCTTGCTTAGGTTCTCTTTGCTCTTCCTTGATGGCTTAGGTGGCCATCATGGCTTGACTTCATACAAAGGTGATGGAATTGTATGGATTTTTCATGGGCCCATTCTAATCTCCTTTGGTTCTTCCAATTGCTTCCTTAAACTTATTTTCTTACCTTGGAATGATTTTGAACCTTTGCTTGAGTTTTGGAATGATCCTATCTTCAATTCTCATCTTAGTTGATCTCGGCCATTGGATCATCTTCTCGATACCTACAAAAGATTAAAAACCCTAATTAAATTTCATAAATTATGATTACTCCAAATTAGTTTCTAAACCTACAAAATATCAAACTTTTGGATTATTTGGTCAGAAAAACATGTGTTATGAATATTGGCAAAAAAGAAGAAGATAATACCCTTTGTTTTATAGCACACAGACTACTAATTGGGTACTTTTTATGCAAAGTTGAACACTTATAACCAAGCACACTGTCTTATGCCCTTATGGAGCTGATTTTCTTATCTTGATTGATTAGTCTATATAGTCCCCTTAAGAATGGAGGCATTTTAGGAGAAAACTCTAACCAATCCCTACATTGTGGCTATAATTTCCAAAAATTAGTAATTAATATATATATATATATATGTATGTATGTATGAGAAGAGAGACAAAGATATTCAAAAATAGACAAATACCTAGTATGGAGCAATCACTATGTTAGAATTTGTTGTCGGAGAGGGGTCTCCCTCAATGTTACATCGTGCTACTTCTAGTTAACATTAGATGCAGATAATATTTAAAAATTTATTTAAGGCATTAGAATTATTGTTGAATAAGATGCCATGGTATACTTTTTTGGCCAAGCTACATGATATCAATTGCATCCTCAATAGTATAAATATTGTCCACTTCCATAAGAAATGGTAGGGGGCATCTCGTTGGAGGGTAGTAGTAATGCACACATGCTTATTGTGTGGA
The DNA here is from genome assembly GCA_035236585.1 of Warburgia ugandensis. Lineage (NCBI taxonomy): Eukaryota > Viridiplantae > Streptophyta > Magnoliopsida > Canellales > Canellaceae > Warburgia > Warburgia ugandensis. Next base: position 39,430,920 of record CP141136.1, read on the forward strand.
TGCATCAACCTACCATGCGACATGACAAAATGAACCTTGTATAATGTAGCCATAACAACATAGTTCTCAGGTATATGTTGCTACAGCATGCACGCACCTACCTAGAAATTAGAAATAACATATACACAAGAATGAATGAAGATTAATAAATAATTGAACATTAAAAAGGAAAATATGTCAATACATACCTCCTTGATCAAGATATCTCCTTTGAAGAGTTGGTCCTCCACGTCTTCTTTAGATGGAGCATTGCATCTATTATGGGATGGAGGTTGAGGGACAACATCTTTGTGTGAACATTTGAAACTCCAAAAGTCAGTCTATAAATTGTTCTTTACCTTTGTGTGTAACTAATCAAGCATTTTCTGCTTCCATTCTTCCATGTCCTTTGCTGAAGGAATATTTGATTTAGGGTAGAATTTGAAAGGAACCACACCATGGCCTTGGGCCCTTACTCAGCCAGGATGCTCGTCCAGTTGCTCATAGCCCTATACAAGATGTTCTCCTTTACAAAAGTGTTACTTAGAGTTCTTATAGTTGTCCTTTCTTAGCTCAACACTTCCTACACATGTAATTACCAGAACACAATCAATTCCATATATATAATATAATTCAAGAGATACAAAAGTAAACACATACAGCCACTTAAAATTTGTGAAGCAACTAAGGCAGAGAAGGTCTGGGGATTACACCCTTGTGAATGCGTCATTTTCCAAAAAAGCGTGTGGTCAATGGGCTCCATTGTTCCAACCTTCTTTTGCTAGCGAGAGACATTCAAAGTTAATGAAATAAAAGTTAGGTATATTTAAATATAAATGAAGTGTTAGATATATGTCTTGTTCTTCGAACCATGCATAACCAACCCTGGAGAGGCGATGCTGTATATGATTATTCGCATGCACTATTTGTCCTTTCATATGCTTTGCCTGCACGTTAAAGGAACACATAATTAAGCATAATCAATCTTTATAATTAGAGGAATCAAACTTTGGGCTATTTGTAATTACCTCAAAATCAGAAGACATGAGAGTCTATACAAATTGATTCCATGCATCCTAGTAAATAATGTTAAAATACTACTCAGGGACAGTGTGGAGCCTCAACGTATCATGAGTAGTTGGAAGTATGTACCTTCGTGCAATCTCAATCTTCCATTTTCTCCATTGTTCACTGACCCCTTGTGGAGAATTCTTCTTGCACTCATTAGTGATGTCAAAGGTAGACTACCAAGTAAGAATAAGCACGCCACTCTATTTGAAATAAAATAAGATAAGGCACATAGTATGTTATGTGTAGCAAGCATTTACATACGAGCACCATCTCCCATATTGCATTTTGATTGATGGTGACACATATCTCTTATTAGTCATTGAGACTATTGATTATTTTACCCCAAGTGCACGGGCTATTGTAGTGTAGCTGATGCAAGTACGGGTCGATCCCATAGGGACTCGATTAAAAAGATGGAGTTTAAATAAAATACAATTGTCCAAAATGAAAAGAAATGACAAAAATTAAATAACAATGAATTCAAAATTCAATTCTATTTAACTAATAAAAATTACAGAAATTCAAATTCAAAAAGATAGAAAATTAACTAAAAATCAAATAAAGTTCACTTTCCTAGCTTGATTATAACAAATTACTTCAAATTTGATACCATCAATGTTGATTAGCCTTCATCAATCTCTCTTTGGTACTTTTGCTTAAAGATCCAATGGCTGGATTGTTCAGATTCCCCAAAATTTTGATTACATGGACTAAAGAATGATTTTGGGTTCTGGACACCTTAGATTAGATCTTTGGTTTTAAGATTGAAGATTAGGGATGTTAAATCAACTAGGAGATGTCCTAAGAACAAGATTTAGGAATTGATTGAAAATTTGACATGTACAAGATAAAAAAATAAAGGAATCATGAATATTAAAGCTAGACCATTAATTAGGTTAAGCTTAAGTAAAACAAGATTTGGTTTACCCAATTCCTGGATTAATCTAAGAACAAAACAGAACTTGGATAAGGAAAAATAGGAATAGGGGTAATGAAGAATTAAGAAAAATACAAAAACAGGATGTGAATAGAATTATGAAATTGAGCTAAGGGAAAAAATGGAATTTTTGCCAAAATTTTTATCTTCTTCTTCTTCCTGTAACTGTAAGTAGGAGAAAAATGCAGGATGCTAAACATGAAAACAATGGGGGAGACAAGGTATTTGAAGGAAAACCAAGTTGGGTTTTGACTAGAACAATGAAAAGAATGAAGTTTAGGAGATTTTTATGAAGATTTAAAGATAAAAATGACTAAAAATAGTGGACATGGTGGGGATGACTAAATGGTGACTGACAAGCAAGATAACCCAAGAGAGAAAGAGGGACCGAAGGGTGAGGAAGAAAAGTTGTGTGCGGGTGAGAGGGAGAGGGAAAAGGAGAAAGATAGAGGTAGAGAATGAGAGGGAAAGAAGAGAGAGAGAAGGGAGAGCAGTTAGCTGACTATTGGCTGCCACAGTTTGTCGATGGATTGTTGAAGATGGAAAAGTGGAGAAGCTAATAGCGAGAAAGAGGGAGAGAAGCAGATGATTGCACTGGTGGAGTGGAACAGAGAGAGATGACCATGAGTAGCGCAGCTTGCCAATCGGGTTGCGTCGATGGAGTTGGCTGATAGAGAGAAGGGAGAAGAAGATAGGAGGTGGTACGATGCTATGTGGTGCGGGCAAACAAAGGGTGGTGCTGTGCTGTGATGTCAGTTGCCTACAGTGGAGAGGCAAGGAGAAAGAGAGGGAGTGTGAAGGCAGGATGGTTCGTGCTGGAAACTAAGAAAGAGAAAGAGAGGATGTGAGAGAGATACAACAGAGAAGGGGAACTACAACCGACTTGCTCAGCACCGACCAGAGGAGAAGGAAGGAGGGAGATGAGAAAGAGATAGCAGAGGGGGAGTAGTGTGTATCGAGCAGATAGGGAATGAGGAAGAAAATGAGGCAAAGAGAGAAAGTAGAGGGGGAGTTGAGTGAGAAGGGAGTGCAGGAGAGAAAGAATAGGGAGACAAAGAGTAAGAGTAAGACAGAGATTAAGAAAGGAGGTGGTGTGGCAAAGAGGGAGATAGAGAAAGAGGGAAAGACAAAGAGAGACAATGATAGCAAGGGGAGAGATTCACGCACTTGATGCATCATATCCTCCTTTCAATTGTGCTGCCTTTTCTTTATATAGATTTTCTTGAAGAGTTTTGAGTTTGATTCCAACTCCATTTCTTCTCCCTTATCCAAATTTTGTAATTAGTGTCTCGATTATCTTCAATTTCTTATTTTTCCAAATAATTTCTTCCTTCTTAATCTGGTTTGTTTAATTTGATTTAAACTTACCAATCCCAATTGGGTTAATCTACAAAGCATAGTACTTAATTAGAATAATCTAAACCATAAGTTATACATGTAATTAGCTCTAATGATCATTTGATTGTTAAAATTTGCAAATCAACCATTGGATGGTCAATTGGAGATAAAATACAAAATTTTAAGTAAATTTTCAAAATTGATCTATGAGGTGACCTAATTAGATGCTAGATTAAGGGTATTTTGGTCAAAATTGAACACTTAACAGAGACTGGAGCCATGCTTTTAACAATATAGCTAACGAAATTGGTATAAGAATGTGCACTACCACCTATCGCCTACCATTTACTATTAAACTGTACCATCTTTTTTATTTCCTTTCACTTTCTCTTATTGATATGATCCATTTTTGTTGGCCTTCTATCCTTTCTCTTAATAGGTGCTCTTGTGTTGGATTGTTCTACATGATGCTCACTGTTTTCATGTTCCATATTTATTGCACAAGTGAAAACAATACTTTCAGACAACAAACAAATTTCAATTTAGAAGATTTTTAGAGTAAAGATTATAGGTATATACATATACATATGAAACAAAGTCTAAGATGCTCTAAGATGGTCCCTATTTTGTAATAACCCAAAATTTTAAATTATGGAAAATACGTAATTTTGTAGAATTATAAATAAATAAAATTAAAAATTAGGAAATTGAAGATTTGGGGAAATAGGAGATGAAATCTCGAGTTAAAACCTCAATAATTTGAATGTACTTGAAAAATGGAATCCAATGCCACTAAGAATGCTAAAATCGAAGACCAGAGGAAAGATAGCTAATTTATTTAAATGGAAAAAGGTGGGGGGCGTAAAATGATAAATACATGTGGGGCCCATGTACTAGGCATAGAAACCCACGAATGAGGCTATAAAAGCCTGCCCTGTTTCCCGTATCGCCAAATATGACGACCCGGGTTTTCTCATGCATTTTTAAATGCAATGTCTAATTTCCTAAGGCGGGATGCATCCCTATTTGAAAACCTTTTTATAAAAACCATGCAATGCAGCGGAAAACCTTTAGTTTTAAACTCATTTTTGAAAACCCCGAGTGTCATTTGCTTTCACAACAACTAAGGTAGTTTTTGAAAAACTTCAGAAATCATAAATGTTTTTCCCCAGGTCTTTCCAGTCACAATGCACAGCCCAACTGTAACTAAGTACAAACACATGTCCAAAAGGGTTGAGAGTTTACTTACATGTGTATTTGTTTCCTTTTGGATTCACTTGCTCATAACACTAACATAGATGTCCTCTTTTTGTGAGTGAAGCTGTCCTGAACCATGATATATACGGACGTATCCTGTCCTTGAGTACTTACTGATGTCTGAAAAATGTTAAGGATTGGGTGAGTATATAATATACTCAGTAGGGCCTATCACTACTAGTTTTATAAATGCATGAGATGTTTTAAAATCATATGCTCATTCAAAACATGCGTATGTTTGAATACTCGAGTTCAATATCAGTATAAGAATCCATAATCAACTGAAATTCTTATAACTTAAAAGATCACATAATTCCAAAAGTGAAAGTATCATATATATGATGACATCATGATATGCAATAGATGCCTCATGGAGTCCAACTCATGGATCTCTAGTATGGTATGGTCGACCAACCTCATATCATGCTATATGAAATGCACATAACTCATCAAACCATAGGGTCCACTATGCCCACGACCTCCTCGTCGTGTGGTCCCCGGGTACCTGAGGACACTTGGTCATAGCCTCCACGGTGCCTATGACACGCCAACCCGTCTTAGTGACACCAGTGGTAGCCCCCTGTACCACATGCAGTTGACGTAGGGACTTGCCTCTTTTTGGGCGTGGTACCCATCCACCTATTAGTGGTAGAGGCCGGGTGGCCAACCCAGACCCCTCGGCATAGCACCCACGGGCTTACTTGCCCAAATCACATAAGATAAGTCAAAACCTTTTGTTAAAACTTGTCCTCTTTTGGGTCCCTCACAACTGCCTGGCCCTCGGCACTCCAGTGTCTTTTGGCAACCCTCAAGGACGTGCAATCTTTGCAAGTACTTAAATCATGCAATGCATGCACTTGTTTGCAACACATATATGTGTATATGCAGTCATTTCAAAACATGGCTATGTTCAAAGCATTTAACATGCATGCTGAATTAATTCATGCAAATCACATGCAAATCAAGTCATATATCTAAAACATATGTTCTCAAATAATAATAGTTCTTTTAAAAGAATCTAATAGTGATAGAGCACCTACTTGACTAGGTCGCGTTAACCCTCTTGTCCTCGTATGCTCCTAAACATGGTTTGGGGACTCAAGGTTAGTTTAACCTATCTTTGATGGGTTTAGGGCAGTTGGGTCTTATTACTTAGGCATTAGGGGTCTATCCCTATGCCTATGGGTGTCCTAAGGTCCTAATTGGGCCTTAGTATTCTCAGTTTTCCAAAGTTCTAGTGATCACGCGCCACCACCCTAATCTAAGGGTCATGCCCTACTTTGATTGGGCCTTGATCAGGGATTTTATGGTTTTGATGTGTCCGCGTCGTCGATACGGACACAACTCCTTTTGCGGCACCTCAATCGGAGCTCTAGATCTCAAGTTATAAGCGTTTTAGTGTCCTATGTACATAGAGTCTTTAAAGACAAAAAGTCGGAATGCTAGGGCGCTGTGCATCAGCGTCATGCGCCCTGGCTTCCTTAACAACCAAAAAATGACGCTTCGCTAGTGCGCTGCGCGTCTGCGGCGTGCGCCTCAGCGGGCGCGTCTACAGACGCGTGCAACTTTCTCAGTCGTCTTCCTCTTTAGCGTTCGACGCGTCTCGTCTGGAGCGTGCCGTCTCCGTTGTTGGGGGACCGAGGCGTCCTTGGGATGCCCTGGTTCATCCCTAAGGAACCAGTACGGCCCTGGGGATGTCCCAGGGTCCTTGGTGGCTCCCTAGAGGCCTATTCTCCATGGTTTTTCATGCAAAAACCTAGGGAAACCGAGCCTAGGACTGTGGGTGAGATGAGTTTGGGGATTTTTTGTGTGTACCTGCTTCGTGGTTGGTTTTCTCTCCACGTTTTCTCCTCTAGGTCGCTGCTCCTCAACGGGTTTTCTCCCATGTTTTGGGCTGCCATTAGAGGCACCCAAGAGCTCTATTTATAGGGCTTTTAAAGAGGGTTCTGGAGGGGTTCTAACCGCCTTTGAATGGTGGTGGGGAATCCTCTAGAATGGCAGTGGTTTCTTCTTGAAACACCGCCGTTCCAGAAACCTCTAGGAGGTTGAAGACGACGGGGTGCCCGTATCAAAATGGGCACCTGTGTTTTTCAGGTTAAGTCGTTTTTGTAAAATTTACAGTTTTGCCCCTGAACTTCAAAGGGCCATATCTTGCTCATTTTAACTCCGTTTTGGGTGATTTTGGTCTCGTTGGATTCCTTTTTCTGAGACGCATCTAATGGCATCACTTTTAGTACCAAATTCCTGGGTTTAGTCAAGGCGACTAGTGAAATGACCAAAATGCCCTCATCTTTAAAACTAAACTTTTTATGGGCTTTTAATATTACAAAAATTGGGGTCATTACAGCATATCACCTTCATCTCAAGCAATCTCATCTCATCCCTAGCCTCAGTAAAGAGAATCATTTATTCAACTCAACAACACCTTGTATTTTACTTTTATATCATGTCATCTCAACTTTCTCTTTCAACTCATGTTACTCTAACTTAAGTGATACTTTTAGTCACATCCGTTTTATCTCATGCCGGATTTAAGTCATCTTTATCCAGCTTAAATAATCTCACTCAAGGTCTTATCTCATGTCATCTCAAGTTAGCTTATTTTGCCTCTAACACCAGCTAAAAATTGGCGTCATTACACCAAAACTTTCCCTCTTAGTTTTTGTGTCACCGACAATAGCGACGATGCCAAACACTAGCAACGATGCTAGCCTTCCCTCTCAGGTACATGCAGTGACAGGAAGCCTCTCATTCTAGCCGGTTTGACCACGGTAGGCCACCCTCTACTGTTTTTCCCTTTCTTTCATTGAGTTTTTGTCATTTTTCGATGAAATAATATGCTTTAATTTTCTTTTCAACATAAACCGATGAAAAAGTATTAGATCGTGATTTGAACTATTCATTTTGTGTATAGTAACACAAAGAACAAACCCATGAATTTTCATGGTGATCGGACAGCTAGGGATGTCAAAAAACTATAAGAGGAAGATTTTTAGGAACATGATGAAAATTGTGTAAATATGCTAGATAACGATAGAAATTGTTGAAGGGGAGCTTAAAACAGAATCTACGTGAAAAACTGGGTGAAATGGTGCAAAAATCGTACCATTTGGACACCTAAGAGTCCCTGGCGATGACCAGAGTCTGGCCATCGTCTCCGGCAACGGCAGCTCAACAGGCATTGCCTGCACGCAGGCACATCGGGAGATGAGCGCATGCACTGACATGTGCTCACACTAAGGCTGCACGCGGTTGCACACGAGCGCCACATGTGGCGCAGCTTTTTCTTGATTTTTAGATCTTTTTGAGCTATGCATTCACAAAAAATGTGATTTTAGGAGCTATAGAGGTCCAAATCGTGATCTGAAAGAGGCGTTGTGACTGTATCGATGATGTAGACTTATATTTAAGATAAAGACCTAACTTTGAGCACCTTTTTAATGGTTAAACTACTAAATACTATTAGCTAACCTAGATCAGGTTGACCACTGTATGATTAGGCCTTAAACCTTAGTGGTATATATCAAATATGGGATGATTTAGGGGATTAGAAGAGTAGATCTCATTGAATTTCCAAGAAAAGTGATCTTGATTGTCGATCTGAGTAAGTGCCTTAGGATGTGTTGGTCAGAGAGGGATCTGACTATCAAATCGATGCATAATCATAAGATACATGTGAATCACTAAACGGAATAGAAATTTAATGGATCATGATGAAAATGAGTAGGATTGAAATAAAAAATGACATATGACAGTTTAGATGTTAGGAAGACAAACATCTAGCTTAGTATTGCCCTAATGGAGGGTTAATTAGATGATCTGGGCCGTTAGTTTAGGATTAACTATCAGATCAGGGAGGTTATCACTTGGAGCTGTTTATTTGAAATGTGAGAACATCAAGTAATCGAGGACTTACATTGTGATAGGTACGTTAGGGTGCATGACGTGATATAGCTTATGCCCTTGATTGGAGTACCACATTTATTGAGGTAGGTGATTTCATTCGAAGTTTCTCTATGATTTTAGTAATCATGACTTGTTTTCTAAAGTTCTTGAAGCATGTGCATTTGTGTTTTCTCATGATCACATAAATGTGTTCCTACTTATTAGTATTATGATATTCCATTTTTGTGAATAACCATGTTTTACACGTGATGTACTATATTTATCATGATCTTTGATCGTACTTATTGAGATTATTTTATGGAGTCTTTCCATGATTTACGACTTGTCGTTGATTTATGACAGGTGCTTCCACCTGGTGGGTACTATGCTAGGAGGGTTGTAGGGTTGGCCACCCGCCCTCTGACTTTGTGATGATGATGATTAGACACTACCCTTGAGTGGTACATGGCCAGGTATGTAGGTGGTGGCATCATGGGTAGTCCCCCCTAGGGGTCCGTTCCTTCCCATGGGGATAGAGAAAGTCTCCTGTTTGGGTATCAATAGGGTGCGGCAGTGGTTCAAATCCTAGTGGGGTTACCACTGCAGCATAGTAACCCATATCATTATTCTGTATGCTCATGTGGATTTTTATGTGGGGTGAATGGGGGCAAGCCGGGCTTAGGCCATGAGTAACTTCGAGGGCTGATGCGGGCTGCATGAGAGGGACCTAGGGTTGGTATGAGTACTCATCACCGATGATTGAGCGTCATGGGACACTCTTGGGGTTGTTTTTGATACCATGCCCTTTTTATCATGACTTGTATGCATATTATTCTGTGGACATGGACTCGTATTATTTTGATAGATGCACATCTATATTTTGATCATGCCTTACATGCCATCATGATTTGACTTGATATCTATTTGTGAAGATTTATGATTTTCATATGTTACTCCATTATGAGCATTTGATTATTTGACGTACCTTATATATGTTTGTTTCATGAGATTCACCATGTGATTTTATTAAGCTTTAATTGAGTGTGATCACCTACACAAGCATAGGTTGCTCAGACATTGCTTTGTTTTGCAATGCCTCAGATTTGGAGTGTGATACCTGAAAGGAAAGCGGATGGAGTAGCCTTGATTTGGGCGAAGACCTGAAGACTATCCACTTTTTGTATTCGGAGACAAATTAGTGTACGTCTCTTAAACTTGTATTAGACCTTTGGGACTTTACTTAGATGTTTACATATTTGGATAGATTGGACCCATACTATGGTGTAGTGAACATTTAATTTCAGTTGTAATTGTTATGGTGATTATGGATGGAACTTGGTGGCTTTTTTACTTGATTTATTATTGTCTTTAATCAGCTTGTGTACTTATCGTGGTTTTAAATCGAGCATGCTTAGAGTATCTAGATTTGATTTTATTTATGGTTGCAGTTTTGGAATGTGGTTGACTCCCGAGGTTTTCATTTCTGGTTAATTCTTTTAAAATTGTGCAAAATTTATAGATTTTGAGTTTTCATTTTCAGGAATCTTGTCTATTTTTCTTAAAACATATTATTATTATTATTACTTTGGGGAAAAAGGTTTATAAAAACTTGCGGTGTCACACTATTACAACATTAATAATCTAAATAATAAAGACCAAACTCTAGCTACTTTACCAGAACATATAGATAGCCTTATAAAAAATGATCATTTAAATGCATAATTTGTACATAAATAGGATAAATATTAAAATAATTAAGTCTTAGGAAAGTAGCATTAAAATCAAATATGAACTCTTGAATAACAGTGCCAGAAAAAGGTCCTCTAATTAAGACTACTATTCATTATCTCATAGATGAAGGGGAGCCTTGGCACAATGGTAAAAGTTGTTGTTGTGTGACCTTGAGGTTATGGGTTCAAGGTGTGGAAATAACCTCTTACAAAATACAAGGTAAGGCTATATACTTTAGGCCTTTGTGGTTCACCCCTTCCTTGGACCCTGCATAAGTAGGAGCTTCGTGCACCAGGGCTGCCCTTTTTTTTATCCATTATCTCATGGATGCTATTATAGCAATAAGTAATAGTTCAAAATATGTAAAAACCTAGATTTTCTAAACAAATTTTATTTTATATAATCTCATAGCAAAAATGCATATGAAAAACCCAAGTGTTGTCATCCTCAATAAAAAATACAGAGTCTCCCCTATTTTTTGAAATTACGCATTTTAACACATGTGATGCAGTTCACTTGATAAACTATTTATTTAAATAATAGAATATATTCAGAGACTCCATCTCATCACAACCCTCATAATTTTTCACAGCAAAAACCCATATTTAAGATACATAACTAAATAATAAAAACTTATTATAAGATGCTAATACACTTATTATAAACTTACATGTTTTCATTGTATTTTGACATTTTTGCCAAAAATTCCAATGTTTTTTTTTTTTTCAAATTTGTCATTAAGTTTTCATGAGCTTTGCAAAATTGTCATGCCATTCCTTTTTCATCCGTCTTGTTAGTTTTTTCAAAATTTCAATATTATCCTTTACACAATTACATGACAAAGTGTCGACTTTGGCCACTATGTTCATTGGCTTCTCAATAAATTTTTTTCGAGAAACTTGCTATCTAACACAATTTGAGAACAAGGAATCTAATGCTATGGTTAGATTTCAACAAAAACTAATTAATAGTTTGAGATATTCAATTACAAACATGCTTTTTCACCAACTTTGTAATAGTAGCTTTTAAGCTTCTTCAATGAAATTCAATGATTTAAACTTCAATTTATTATTAAAAAAAGATATAAAACTTTTCCTAATACAAATTATAACATAATTAATGTTTGGGATCAATAAAAATATAATAAATTAAAGAAAAATTCAAGTCTTAAACGTAAGCAAAATACTATTACTATTCATGTGAACAATGACGAGTAACAAATTTTAAGCTGTTAGTTGGATGCCTTTTTGAATGAAAATTGAAAAATCTAAAACTTGAGTCTTCTTATTCCCAATGAACCCTATCCAACATGATCAATTTTACAGATTTTCATTGACTAATGGTTGGAAATCATACACAAAGTTCTCTAACATAAGCAAAATACTGTTGTTGTTCACATGAACAACGACAAGTAGTAGACTTCAAGCTATTAGTTGGATGCCTTTTTGAATGAAAATTGAAATTCTAAGACTTGAATCTCTTATTCCCAATTTTCCCTATTTATGACAAATTTCCATTGATTAATGATGTGAAAAATCGTATGCAAAATTCTCTAGAACATAGTGAAATATATTACTATTCATGTGAACAATGATGAGTAGCAAGCCTTTTGAATGAAAATTGAAAATAGAAGACTTGAGACTTCTTATGCCCAATGTCCCCTATCAAGCATAATCAGTTTTATAGGTTATCATTGATTAATAATGTAGGAATCCATGCACAAATTTTTGTACAACATAAGCAAAATATTATTACTATTCACACGAATAATGACTAGTGACAGACTATTAAGCTATTAGTTGGATGCCTTTTTGAATGAAAATTTAAAATCTAATACTTTGGTCTTCTTATTCCCATCGTCCCTATCTAGCATGATCAATTTACAAATTTTCATTGATTAATGATGCATGAAATCATGCACAAATTTCTCAAGAAAAATAGAAGCATGCACATAAAATCATTAAGAGAGAGAGAGAGAGAGAGAGAGAGAGAGAGAGAGAGAGAGAGAGAGAGAGAGAGAGAGAGAGAGAGAGAGAGGAATACATTAACAAGCAAGTTGGGGATGCACATGTTCTCTCTCTCTCTCTCCTCCTCCTCCTCCTCCTCCTCTTCTTCTTCTTCTTCTCCATCTCTCATGTCTCTCCTTGTGTTGGGTAGCAGAGGTGGGGCACAATTTCTATTTCACTCTCTCTGTAATAACCCCAAATTTTATGAATATAATTGAATTATTAAAAATTAAAAGTTGAAAATTTAAAAATGAAACTAGAACTTAGAGTTCTAGGGAAATTTATTATAAAAAAAAAAATCAAGACTTAAAAGTTGGATATTTATAATATATCAAAAAACCAATCAGAATGACTATAAGTGTGTCAAATTCCGAGTCTAGATGAAAAATCCTTATTTTTCTCTATTTTTATAAATAAAAGGATAAAATAGTAATTTTACTCATAACCTAGACCTAAGACATCAAAATTTGGAATGTGCTTGGAAAACCAATTGAACCGACACTAAGTATGCTCAATTTCATGTTCATAGGAATAAACCCTATTTTTCTCCATTTTTGGAATTAAAAGGGTAAATCGGTCTTTTCACAACTATGTGGGGCCCACAAGTTGGGCCAACGGTCTAGAAGACCACCATCATACATTAAACCACTACTAACTGCTAGTGGAGAAGGAGGTGGTAGTGGGAATCCAATGCCAATTTAATAATAAAAAGAATTGAAACATGATAATTACTTGCAATCATAAAAAAATTCAAAAACACCTATAAATACCCCATAAAAATTCCCAAAAATTTTCCTAATATCTCTCACGAGGTCCCCTACAATGTCCTAAAATCTTAGCTCTACAATCGTCCCCCATTTTCTCCTTCTTTCTCTCTTTCTCTCTCATTCTTTATGGGCGTGTCCCTAGACGCATTAGGGTAAACGACCCCGTGTTTGCATTGGGAGCGTCCAGGGACGTGTTGTCTCAAACAAACTATGGTTTCTGCTTGAGAAACCCTAATCCAATTAGCCATGGATTTTCACCCGTTAAAATCAAATCTCCACCATTAGATCAGTTTGAGCTAAGATGATCTACATAAGTCCTTTGATTTCATGATGATCCAATGGTTGGATCATTGGAATATCCAAAACAAAAAAGGAACATTGGATTGGTATCGTCTTTGGCAAATTTTACAATTTAATCTAGCCAATCTAGCTGGTGAAAAATGATCATGGACTGTTGGATCTCTTCAATACATGGAGATCTACAAAAACCCCAAGGTCTCACTCCATCTCCAGCAACAACGAAGGAGAAATCTATCTTTGTATACTTCACTAGTGATTGGATTTTCTTTCATCATTATTTTTCTCCTCCGATGAATTTCCCTTCACCGGACTGGCAAAGGTAGGCCACCACTTCACCCCCTTTCATTTTTGACATCCCCTAGGTGATTTCTGGCCATCCCTGATCTCCTTCGGCCATTGATCCATTGAAAATGATGGATCCGGAAACAGATGGTGAGATCTCCATCTTTGACAAGTTAGAAGTAAATTCTAAGCCATTGGATGGAATCTTGGGGCCCAAAAACCCTAGGAGGTGATATCTCAGCTCTTGATTGTAAGGATTGGAGGGTGATCCAAGGCTAGGTGATCTGACGGTCCAGATTGGACTGTCTAGCCCATAACCAGTCACCCCTCTCAGATCACCTATAATAGGGGGCATGCTGCTCTCCATTTTGTCATTTTCTATCGGAATGATCTCAGCCGTCTAATTTTTGAACTAAAATCTTGTTTCTTCAATTGAGAGCTCAATTTAACTCTGATTTTAGATTTGAAAGTTGCTATAGATTCCTTGTGACTTGTATAATGTACTGAACTTAGAAAATTTATGTTTTGATGCATGTAAAATTCTGCTAATAAAAAAAAGTATTACTAATTCCTATGATCAATGAAATTTGGAATGATCAGACTTTATAATTATGATCCACTGATGATTTTGTGATTTTGAAACATGGAATCAATGGTTAGAAGTGGCTGATCTATGTTTAATTAAGAAATCCAGTCTTAAAAGAAGAAAAATCATAAAAATGAGCATGGATCTTCATGATCTAATTAATCAAGCATGATCAAACCTTTTTAAATAGTTTATATGATTATCTAAATATATAATTACAATAATTAAATGGTTGGATGTAATTTATTTTTCAGATCTTAAGATCTTGACCCTTAAAAGTAGTAAATCCATAAAAGTGAATGGTAATCTCCTTGATTAGTTTGATCAAGGATGATTGGATAGTGTGGATGTATTTAGATGATGATATAAAGTTAAGATAATATGGATTGATGGTCTTGATGATAATAATTTGGGATAAATTAAGATCTATGCCCCTAAATTGGATAAAATGGCTTAAGATCTTTTTGATCAGTTAGATTAAGAAGGATCAGATCATGTGATAAGATGATATCAATGATCTAGTGATGAGATATCACTTTGAGAAAATGAGTAGATCTGATAAAAATAAAAGATCAAGATCTAAACCCTAAATGGGATGAAAAATGAATAGAAATCAAATATGACCATTGGATCATGATGAACAGTTAGCATGTTAATTTTCATTTGAATTATTGAATGTTATTGTAAATGTATTTTATTGCTTAGTAGCTTTAATTGTTAGATTTACATATTTATTTATTTATGCTTTAATGCTTATGTTATGTAAATTACATTGAAAATGTAATTAAATGAAAAATAGAGTTGAAGGACATTTACATGGAATGAATGACATGAACTTAATGATAGTAAGGGCTATAGTTGTAGGACAATATAAGGATTATCAAATCCTTGGCCCAAACTAGGAGAATAATAAAACCTATGAATGACATTTTAAATGTTCATGGATTTAATTAAAATCAATTGGAAAGAGTACTTAACGTTAAAATGCTCATAGGAACCTTATGAAAGGTTGAGCTAAGGTCACTGTAATAAATGCTGAACATGGTAGTTAAGGGGGTTTTCTAATAGAGCCTCACTCTTCCCCTACCTTTCGTTGACGTTTGTGAGATCTAAACGCCTCCTTACATGAGGATTGAAGTAACCACTTTGTGTTCAACCATTCAACTAGTAAGCCTTAGTCAATTGGAAATAAGAGGAGCAGTCTAGACTTAGGCTGAAATAAGCTATCTTCCACCAGTAAGACATTAACAGGTTGAATAATAATAAGAGCATAAAAGGTTAGTAAATTATCTAATCCTAATAAAAATTGTAAGTAAGATAAGGATGATTAAATAAGATCCATAGGATCTTGAATGATCAAGAACAATAAGAATCCTAATGTTGTATTTTATTATGTATCCATGTATGTATGTTGTAGACAAATCTAGATCATTAGATTAGAAATAATTGTTGAAATTATTTGGAATACATAATAAATACTTGGGTATCATTTATGATTACCCCTAAACTTAGATAAGAACATAATAATAATGGATATCATTTGTATCAAATGAGTATCCTTACACTTAATAACATTTGGTTTATGAATACCAAATTAAAGAAAACATGGATCATTTACAATAAATGATTAATCCCTAAACTTATATGAACAGGGGTATCATTCATTGTAAATGAGGATCCCTAAATCTAGAAATGAAATTATGTCCTCAATACGAGGATATTGAATACGAGGATGATAATATAAATAGACAGATCGTCTAAGATGTACAAGAAGTATTTTAGATACAAGCATGGAGGCTTGTGGTTTTGTTTTAAATAGGCATAAGCCTGGGGATGCTATGCTAGGGAAGTTATGAGGGTTTGGCCACCCACTTCTCGAAATTTGATGATATTATGATACGTTGCTCAAAGAGAGGCTAAAAGTTGGGTGGGACAATTATAGGAAGGCCCCACTATGAAAGTTCTATTTCCCTGTATGGGTAGTGACACAATATTTTCAACCATGGTATCAGTGGTGAATATGGCAATTATCCAAGCCCACTAGTACGGATCAAACTGTAGCATGGTAGTCCTTGAGTATTTTGTATTATGATGCATGGCATAGTGAGATGCCAATACTGCCTAATGAGGGAGTATTTTTCCAGCAAAAATCTGGATGATTTATCAACTCAGTATATCTGAGTATGATTATTAATGTTTGAGATATTGACTATTTTTCACGATTTTTCACCGTATATATATACATATGATATAGTGGTGAGTGGTTGGAATTATCACAGTAGATGTTACATGATAAATTATATGTTAGAATGATCATATATGATATGGTTCATGGAAATTGAATTATGTGATTCATGTAAAATATGATGATTATGAATATTGTACTTTTGAATTATACGATTCCATATGTTCTTAAATCCCCTACCAAGTATAGCTTGCTGAGATATTGTAAATGTTTGAATGTTTACAATATCTCAGATATAGAAAGAAAAGAATGGAGGGATATGACATGGGAAGATGAAGATCATACTGTTGATCAAGACTATGTACTATTGTGGAAAGGATTGTATTATATTTTGATTTGTGTATTTTGGACATCAGATGTAATTAAGGGGCTATGTATGTGAACCACTGGATCGATCCTACAATTTTAATAAAATGAGTTTCTTTATAAATATATGTTGTATACAAAATTATTTATGTATATGTGAGTGAAATGTGGCATTCGGGTTTTCTAAAAAGAATTTCAAAGAAAATATTTTCGCTACTTAAGTTTTCAAATTTTTTGCAAAATTGGTCAACCACCATTTGAAAATAAATAACAAAAATGTATTTAAAAAACTCGGGTCACCTCTCTCTCTCTCTCTCTCTCTCTCTCTCTCTCTCTCTCTCTCTCTCTCTCTCTCTCTCTCTCTCTCTCTCTCTCTCTCTCTCTCTCTCTCTCTCTCTCTCTCTCTCTCTCTTCTCCTTATTCTTCCTCTTCTCCTTCTCCTTCTCCTTCTCCTTCTCCTACTTCTTATTCTTCCTTTTCTCTTAGGTTTTGATTTGGCTAAGGGATTAATTTGTGTTTTTTGATGGGGGGAAGGTGGTGAGTTTGTATATGGGACCCACCCAGAGTATATGACTATTTGTAGAAAACCATCCTATATTCTAGTCTCCCAATTTTTTCTTTTAATTCAATTATGGGGTGATTAAGTTGAAACCATCCTATATTCAATATAATATAGTTTGTACAAACCGCCCTATAATAAATGTTTTAGAATTTAATAGAGGACGGTTCTACATTAAAACCATATTTGAAGTGATCTATTTAAATATAGGATGATTATGTTGAAATGGTTTTATATTCTATTGAATATAGGACAATTGTCAACTAACTATCCTATATTCATTTTGCATGTAGTTTTTTTTTAATAATTTAAATATAGGATAATTTTGTGAAAACCATCCTATATTAGTGAGAATGTAGGATGTTTTCTATAACCATCATATATTATCAGTAAATCTTTTTCGCTCAATCTCTCTACCTTAATTTTATGTGAATAATATAAGATGGTTTATATAATTTACTACATATAAGATTTTTTATAGTAACCATATTATATGAATTAAAATATAGGACGGCTTGTAAAAAACCCATTCTATATATGTTCTCTATAATAATAGTTTATCCCCTATTCTCTAGATCTTGAAAATCTTAGAAACCTCTGAAGGGAAAAGGGGGCCCCCATCCCTTATTTCCATGATGTATAACTTGTGCTTGGCATGACACATGATGAGTAACTTGATTAATTGTACAACGCCTTTAATTCATACATTAAATGTTACAAACATTTTAATTTGTACCCTTATATACAATTTGATCCAACTCAAGCACCCTCCTTATTAGCATCACACACATAATCCATCTCATTCTCCCCAATTACATTGATTAATAGCATTGTTGTAGTGACACATGGATAATCAATTGATGTGTCACCTAGGTTGTTTTTATCATAGAAGTCTTTGAGGTATTTGATAAAATAGTTCACCATCTCATATCACATCCATCTTGTATACAAAATATTTATTTCACTTGAGATGCTAAAATAAACTAATCATTTTGTAGTTGGTCTTATTGAGGTCAACTAATGTCAATTTGAGAGCATCAATTTGGATGCTATCTTTATTCCATTTCACCTAATCACAACTAAACACAACAATAGTTTTACACATATAATCCAGCACCAATATCTCTCATATAACCTGTCATAAATATTGTTAGCTACAATTGGGTTATTGTCCTTTGAATTGGAAAATAAAGTAGCTTTAGCAACTAAGCTAACACTTCTACCTTGTAGTGCTCTTGACTTATCACAGTCTTTTATGTGAAAGTGATAACTATTGATCGCATATCTAGTATACTTTATTACTTCTAGTCGAGGTCTCATTGCCATCCAACCTAAGGATTAATAAATAATATGACCTAGAATATCTTGCTAATCTAAAACCTATGTATAATATTACTTAATTAAGATGATTAATGTATACATGCATATGCCATTACAAATCAATTAAGTGAATGAAGCATTACTTCATCGTAATTAAATACCTTCTGACAAATCCAAGTAGTGAAGAAAAAACAATGCTCATCTTGCAACCACTTCTATTTCTTTACATCTCTTGGATATCTCTCTTTCAGGAAGTCCATGTGCTCACTACAATGAAGAGATGAAAATTATACATGGCATGCATGCAATACATTATGCTTTAACACACACACACACACACACACACACACACACACACACACACACACACACACACACACACACACACACACACACACACACACACACACACACACACACACACACACACACATGAAATTGCAAAAGAAACCAAAGACAGAGCATTAGTTTCTTTCTTAATGTAGGTTGAACTTCATCGACATTAATTTTTCACAAGATATAACGGTGTGACTGGTCCTATTCCTTATGATTAATGGTCAATACATGACCATTGGAGAGAGGTTCACCAACTTTTGAATCAATTAATCCACCTAAATGTTTCTCTCTTAAGATTCCAATAACATCCACTCTTGATAAATACTCAATGCAAAACTCTACTGCTTCTTCTGCAATGTAACGTTCGACAATATGTCACTCCAATTGATTATGATTTTGTACATACCCTTTTATTCATTTGCAATTCAAACAAGTACATCCATTGTAAATAAATAGGTCCACACAATCTAACCTTATCAATGAGGTGCACTGCTAGATGCTCCTAGATTTCTTGTAATTTTGAAGTATTCACCACCTTCTTGCACAAAGCATTAAAGAAACAACATAATGTAGTATTGAATGTATTGCTATGAGCAGAAGTTGTTGCATTAATACATGAAAATTGTGAGAGTTCATTCCTAACAATTTTAGCTTTTCCATGGAGACAATATTTCTAAAGCTTGAAGTACCCATATACGACTTTGATCTCTAATAAGGTTTTATACACTATTCTTCTCTCCTCTTTGTCAAGGATATAATTTTCCTTAGGTAAGTATGTTTCTAGCTTGGCCTTATCCTATAGATGCAACCTTGTCTTCAAACTTGTTGTTATGAAATCCATTCAAGTTGCAAGTCCATCCTTTGTTTTTCTTGGCATATCGAGCAAGGTATGAGTCAAGCTTTCACAAACATTCTTCTCAACGTGCATGACATCAAACACATGTTGCATGTCTTGGAATTTTTAATACACAAGTTCAAACAATATTGACTTCTTCTTCCAACAACTTTTAGAGTTTCTTTCATGTATACACAAAGTTGCCTTCTCATTCTTCCCTCATGATACATTAAGGTTCTCAACTTGTTCCAATATTGGTCATCTAATCAACCTCTTTAGAGGTGTCATGGTCTCCACACTACCATTACTTTTCCCCATTTTAAAATGGTATGGATGGTTTCCATGCAACCATCTTCTGTGGCTTAGGAATGTCATCTTATTGCTATGTTGAAGCTGTATGGCATACGTTTGGTCACTACAAATAGGATAAGCATTGTATCCCTTCACTGTGCATCTTGCCAAATTACCATATGCAGGAAAGTCACTTATTGTCTATAGTAATATAGCCTTAAGGGTGAATGTCTCTTTTTTGTATGCATCATAAGCTTTGATCCTTACTCCCTATAATGTCCTAAGATTTTCAATCAACAGAGCCAAGTATACATCAATGTCATTCCCATGTTGCTTGGCACCCAGTATTGACATAGTTAACATCATGAACTTCCTCTTCATGCACAACAACAATGGAAGGTTGTAATAAACTATTATAATTGGCCAACAACTATACTTGCTACTCATAGAACTATGAGGATTAATCTCGTCTACAAATATTGCAAGTTGTAGGTTTCCGGGTTCTTCTTCGAAATTGGGCTGCATGAAGTCTACAAGCTTTCATGCTAGTCTATCTATTGGATGGCATAAGTAATTATCACCTACTCTCTTCTCAAGATGCCATACTAATTTCTGTATTGTTTCTTTAATACGAAATATTCTTTGGAACCGTGGAATAGGGGAGAAATACCATAGGACATTTGTAGGGACATCTTTCACTTGCTAATCAATTGAATTCTTCTCCACCTTCCATCTTGAATGTCCACAAGTTGGGAATGTAGTTTTGTCTTTGTGTTCCTTTTTGTATAAGATGTAGTCATCGTAGCATGCTTGTCTCTTTTCATACTTCAACCCTAGTGTAGCCAATGTTTTCTTTAGCCCCCATCTTGACCTTGCCAATTTGTTCTCCTTTAACAACATTTTTTGATGAATTTCAATTATTCTTTAAAACATTGATCTGAAAAATCAAATCTTGATTTCATGTTATAAAGTTCTACCACCATAGACAACTTAGTATTCACCTAACATACAGAATGGCTCATTGGCTATCTCCAATGTAGTTTGGAATTGTTTAGGGTTGTCCTAGAAGTTATCATATGCATATTGAAATACTAGTGCAGTTATACTACTATCTACAACACTTCCTATAGTAGCTTTAGGATCATATACACATTTAGCCTTATTGAGAGTTTATGAAGAATTCCCTCTCCATGTCACATCAAGGGGCGATAACTTTCATAAACTTGATTGAAGCACAAATGTTGTTTCAACTCACCTATAGTAACCTTTTTTTAGGTTTCCACATCTTGAGTATGGACATTGCATTTGATTACAATCAGCACCTGCCCTAAGTGCAAACTCTATGAGCTTTTCTATTTCCTTCTCATATTCTCTTGATGATATTTTCGTAGTCATCAAAGTATATCTATCCATTTTGTCCAAAAGTTGATGTTTAGATGCATACGAAGACTTTCTAGACATGAAAAGATTAATAACATTGGGTTAGATATTTAATTAAATAGTTTATGTGCATAGAAAATGTACATGCAATTAGTGTCTATATATATATATATATACATATATTAGAGGACTCAAATTTTCAACTATAGGATTGGGACAAGAAGAATAATGCAAAAACATGATTGATCCATACACATGAATGATCCAAACATTGATCTATACACATGAATGATCCACACATAGAAGCGAAAAGCTTTAGGAAAGGAATTTTATATCCATAAACATCAAATAAATTAAACATATGACAAAATAAAAGAATGAATTCATACCCAAACCAATATGAACTAAGAAAATACAAGTTTAGGACAAAGCATACATGAATCCAAATCAATCTTCGAGTTTTTTGTTGAAGCAGCTGAGACTAAAAATTATAGGTTGAACTTCACTCTGTGTTAAAAAGAAGATTTAAAGGACAGTTCTTCAAAACTATCTTATAAAACATGACATTGTAAGATGGTATCTGAAAACCAACTTATATTGTCACATACAATATAAGATGGTTTTCAAAAGTTGTCTTATAATGTCATGTTTTATAAGATGATTTTGTGAAAAATATCTTATAATGTCATAATCTATAAAATGAATTTGAGAAACCGCCTTTTTATTTTTATTTTAAAATAAGATGGTTGTCTTTAAACCATCTCATTTTTGCCATCTTAGAAAACCCAAAGTTTAGTGGAGACCGAATCATTTGAGCAAATTAGATCTCCAAAAAAATACAAAAGAGTGGGGTTGTACTCCTTTTCCTTTCCATCTGACATGTGCTCCTTAATACTTCAGAGAGCATCATATAATCTCTCTCTCTCTCTCTCTCTCTCTCTCTCTCTCTCTCTCTCTCTCTCTCTCTCTCTCTCTCTCTATGTGGCATTTACTGTTGTAGGAAGAAAGAGGCAAATATGCCCTTGTTTTTCCTCATAAGCCCCCACTAAATGGTGAGAACGACTATAGCTCTAAGTGGGCCCTGTTTCCAAAGCATTCAAATTGTTTACAATGTTGCCATCACCTAGATAAGCCATGCTCCAAAGTCTTATCCATAGGATGCAACTCTTTCTTTTTGTTATGAAATGAACCGTGAAACAATTTGCCTTTCATTTTGTATCTTGAGAAAACAATGGCTAGGATCATCCAATAGATGGTAACAGTTTTTGCCATTCATTTTGTAACATGGCCTAAGTCAATGGCATTATTATCAACAATTTGGATGTTAAAAAATCTAGGACCATGTAGAGTTATAGGCATTCTTATCATTTTATTGAGGGGTCATTAGAAAAAAGCAACAAGCGAATATATTGCTATCATAAAAAGAAAGGGTATAACATAAGACAAGACACAAGTTCTGTGAAGGCATATGGCTACGGATCGTAGGCACGCAGAAGTGATAAAGTTTTTCAGGTAGTGCAAGTTTTTCCCTACCTTCAGGCCCTAAGAGGGGAGGGTCTTAAATGAGTAGAAAAACATGTGCAGAGAGACAAATGAGAGAGGATTAAAAGAAGATGCACACTATAAGAGAGAAAGAAGCTAGAGAAAAAGAGGTGGCGGCCCTATTTTTTTGTCCAGTTTCCTAAATCTAAATTGTTCATCTGATTCGGCCTCATTTAAATGGTCTGTTTATCAAATTTCACATCTAAAGATGATCTCTAAGACCTTTTTTACTGAGCCCTTGTGCCCGAAATATCTTCGATGTAAAACAGAAAATAGTCATTCTTCAGAATACCGACTATTTTTCACTCACAAGAGGCCTCGTAAAGAAGGCCTTAAAAATCACCTTTAGAAGTGAGGTTTGGACCCAGACGATCTAGATAGGGAAGAATCAGACAAACGGTTTAGATGTAGAAAAAGGACAAAAAAGTAGTCCTTTAGATTTAAAAAGAGAGGACAAAAAAGTAGGCCCGCTATCCCGTTTTTTTTTTTAGACTGATTTCCAGGATGGCTTTTACACTCATTTGGTCTCACGACCATCCATTGCACGTGGGATGTATTATCCACCACCAGGTTTTCTTCAGGGTTGTCCGAATATCCAGACCCGTCCTTATTCCCACAATTGCACTCCGACAGATCTTAAGATCACAAATGTTTGATCCTTGAACCATTACTCATCCACGTAAAAACCTTTGGATAGGTCCCACTCAACATTGCAGCCATTTTTGAGGTGGACCAAAATTTGGGGTGCACTTGCGGTTAACTTTCTATGACCCTCTTTTATAGCAATTTTCTCTTGCTTGTTATCTATTTAATTCGTTAGAAACATGAACTCCACTAAAAGGAGCAACAGACTTTGGGCTCTAGAACTAGAGAAACTGAATGAGGCTCCTCATCCCCAGACCAACTGAGAAGAAGGTAGCAATGCCAGAGCCCGTCTTTGAAAAGCCACCCACAGCATAATTTGTGGTCGAGTGCTGGTTCGACGACACATGCATCCTCGACATGGACTACTTTGTAAAGACCGTCTCCAGCGTGAAGGCCAAAGGTGTCGGACCAGATCTCATCCACTCAATTATAGTGCACTATGCTTCCAAGTAGCTTCCGGACCTCTCTAGTGATGACACCGCCAACATCTACGACAACCAAACCAGCTCAACCGAGTGTTACGGCTGCTTGGATGAAGAAAAAGTTCTTCGTTGAGAGATTAGTTGGAATTCTTCCCCCACAGGACTGTTTCTTGCAATTTCCTTCTAAGGCTCCTTCGGACTGCGAACATGGTTGGTGCTGAACTGGCTTGCCGAGATGATCTGGAGAAACGAATTTCATGGCAGCTCGACCAGTCATCTCTCAAGGAGCTAACGGTACCTGCTTTTAGTCACATATGTGGTATCCATTTGGACGTGAGCTTGTTCTCCGACTGGTTAAGAGATTTGTCAGCTTGGATGAAGGCCCCAGGAGTGGAGCTGCACTTGTAAAGGTAACGAAAATGGTTGATTGCTACCTTGCCGAGGCTGCTGTTGATGCCAATTTGACCTTGCCGGAGTTCATTGCGCTCGCCAGTGCTCTTCCTAGCCACTCTCGTGCGACTGAAGATGGGCCGTATCGAGCCATTGATACCTATCTCAAGGTAGAGTTTAAACGGCTGACTAACATAGTAGTGTCTCATTGCAGAAGGACATTAAATTAAGATCACGGTCCAAAAGTTACTATACAACAGGAGCTCAAGGGTCTTGCCGTCAGGATTCGAAGGCTCGGGAGAAAGCTTAGAACCTATATAGTAACTACCACAAAAAATTAGAGTAAAGAGGAAAATACTATTTTATATATACTCCCTTGTGATAATTGCACTCTTCACTCTATAAACGCTCTTTTAATTGACTGTTAACAGCTCTTCAGTATTGCGTAAAGCCTAATACGTGAAGTAGTGAGACCAAAAAGTAAGGAAAATCTGCGTAGTAAAGGAGTCTCAGGTTCAAAACAAGGGAGTGTCTAGATTAAATGTTTATATCATTTGCTCTAGTGGCTCCCATACGAGGATTCCTGTATAATGCATGGGCATAACGTTCGCCATGTATAGGGCATTTTTTTTGGCATGCTGGCCATTTTCTTGTATTTTTTATTGATCCATTCCATTCATCAGATTTGTCATCTTTCGAGATAGGGGCATACCAAAAATCTCATCTAATAGGTAACTTTAGGATAGGCCCTTTTCCCTTGAAGGCTAGATTATACTCAACAAAGATTCTGTTTTATGTCAACACTGTTCATAGTTGAAGGGATTGGGGGCCCACCTTAGAGGTACCCGTAGGATGAGAACTTTGGCACACTCTCATCTTAGGAGATGATGAATCCACTGGACGGAATGGATCAGCCAAAAAATTGGGCTGCTTACACCACTTATGAGAGAGGGAAGATTATTCGCATCCACCGTATAGGAACCCATATGAATACTTTGATGTCATTTTCCACAAAGTATAATAATGGTTCTCAATTTTTTCAGAAATAGAAATATCATTCACCTTCGGGTAAGGGAATACTGTGACAAGTCACTCCTTAAACATGCTTCACATTTATTTGAGGCAGTTGTTGGACAATCTGGTGGAAATATCACGATAAGAATTTGTTAATTCGTCCCTTAAGTTATAATAAATAGGAAAACTATGTCATGTAATTTAAAATGCTAAGTTTGGGATACATGCGAAGCCTGTCTAATGAGTTACTTGTCCTAGCATTCCCTTACTGCAAGGAGGAAATATATTTGACCAGCTTTGCGAATTCAAGTCACATATCCACACTGAACCAGGCAACGAAAGGATCGTAGCCCGTGACCTCCTGTCACTAGACATCCGCAGGACTTTCTATTCATGATATAAAAGATAAAAGCAACCTTCTTATCGAGCAAAATAGAAACTTCGAAATTGCTGCTGCTTTTCGCAGCCATAAAAGTTCAGAAGGTTAAGGTCAGAGCATAGTTTATATACCAGCTTCAATGTGTTTAACAATGAACTTTTGCCTTCACTAGTTCTACTATCCTTTTCCAGTTATGAAAATGATCGGAGGACGCCACATCCAGTAATCTGCCCTGATTGCCATCCTGACCCGGCCAGGTTTATTACTTCAGTTTCTATTTTGCAATGTCGTAGTCGTTTAACAAAATAATTTTGACTTTCATTTGAAGATGAGCCTTATCAACAAGTCAGCATAGACGCCGGTGTTTTGTAGTTAATACCTAGTGTCATACTATTAGGTCATTGAGGCATTGGAACTACACGGCAGCGGGGACTATTGCAGCATCAGGTCAACTGGGAGTTATTTGAATCTGAATTGCACCAGTGTCGATAAAGTCCCTAGGGGTTCTGTTATGCTGAAACATGTAAAGTCATATTTGTGGGAAAAATGTTACCAGTTCCTTTCTTCAGTTATCAGACTTACTATATTTACACATTTGAATTGAGCTACTAAAGGGCAGCCCTGGTGCACGAAGCTCCCGCCTATGCGGGGTCCCGGGAAGGGGCGGGTCACAATGGCCTAAAGTAGGCAGCCTTACCTTGTATTTTTGCAAGAGGCTGATTCCACGCCTTGAATTGAGCTACTAAAAGCTGTTAAATGTCCAAAAACTTCACCAGTAGCCAGAGAAGTTGTTTAACAATTTGAGAGTTACTTCTCAAAATCAGCATTTTCCATCGAGTCATCTGATGGTTCAGTTAAATTTTGTACCCGAGTAAATCTGGTCCAGGATTGAGTTGACTCGATTTTTACTTATTGTTCCCCCCCCAGCCAAACGTTGGAAAATGATGATTGCCTTTGATCTCGGTTTCTAACACAGCAACCTTTTGACACCTTCCAATGTCCACTGCAGGCACATCCAACAACATCCAGGCAATAAAGGAAGGCTCTCTGTAGACTCATAGACAGAAGCTCTCACCTGAGGCATCCCTTCATGCTTCACAGAACAGGTGCATGCCAGTCTGTGCTGTAATCCAGATCCTCTTCTTGAAGCATACAAAAGTCAATCACAACATTGAATGGAGTGGTTCCTTCATAGGAACCCACATCCCAAGCCTTGCACTCCAGAATTCAGTCCGTTGCCACTCCAAACACGAAGTATCAGCTCAACTGACTGAGATAAGGAAATTAAAAGAGGACGTAACAAGGTTACAGAGCCAGTTGTCACAGACATGAACACAGTGCTATGCTCTGCAAGCCCAGATAGAGAAGCTTGTGGACTAGGAGAAGGGCTTTTTCCTATGGAAGAAGCTAGAGGCAACTTTATTCCGACCAGCCAGTGCTGGAGAGAGGATAGAGGAGAGTGGAGGAGAGGGTGAAGTGGGGTTGGAATGTTGAACACCTCAGATGAAGACAAGGCTGGTGCAAGGTAAAAAGACTCCATTCAAGTGGAGAAACTCATTGTCTTGAAGGAGGTCCAACAGTGGTTCGTTTTGTTTGGCTTGCTAATCCTGTCAATACGGTTATGTTTTTGTTATTCAATCTCTTGACATGACAGTTGATTAATTTAGAAGAAGATATTCTACCATGGGAGATTCAGCGGACAACTGCACTGGCTGAAACTTGAAAAATATGCAATTGGGTGGATAGTAGAAACAGTAGAGGTCAGATCCAATATGGAGCTCTTGTTTGCTGTCAGTGAGTGTAAACACAGCTTATAAGCTCAACTAAAATGTATAGATGGGCTACATCTGTTGGGTGGTTGAGACCATTCATCAGCTGGAGCCCTGGCATAGACACTCCATGCCCCAGAGACATCATCTTCATTAGATGATCCTGACTACTGCAACTCTGGGATGTAAAAATCTCATGGAGTTTGAAAATAATTGGCAGCAGAATCTTAAACACTCGGATGGTGAGGATTGTTTAATGATCATAAAATTTTGGTACAATATGGAATATGGAACAGTTGTAGGGAAATGAACATACTCTTCAAGTGCTTTTAAGTAGACTAACAGAATATTTTATCTTTTACGTAAATCAGGGGGTTGGCATAAATCTCTGCCCTTCTAGTTATGTCTTTCTATCTTCTCTTCCAATTTTGATATATTCTTCTTTAAGCATGAGAGAACAAGATATGTTATCTGTTTCCTTCTTAGATCTACCATGGGCTTCATTGAGATATCCATTGGGTTTTAAGTAGCATAATGAAATTAAAGATTCCTCTCAATCCAAAGCAAGATTTATTAACCAAAGAAATTTAAGAAGCACATAATGAGAAAATAAAGGGCTAAGAGCTAGGTACAAATCTCGGTATAGTTAGTGATACAGTTACATGTCAAACTTAAAGTTCATTTAAACAGCTGCTGAATTCCCTCAATATTATAATTCCTTAGCTGAACTGTTTAAGGCCGAGTACACCTTGCAAACAAAGGATCTTTACAAGCTTACTCAATCAGCCGGACACACTAGATGTCATGAATTTTCAGCTACTAAAAACTTTGGGACTAAATGAAGCCATGCACTGAATGGAGGAACAAGATTCATGTGCCCTACTCCTAATTGGGATAAGGACTTGATGATGATGAAAGTTAAATGAAGAAATTTATTAGAAAAGAAATAGTTTCAAGGAGAAAAGAATCACGCCTAAAAATGAGAAGACAAACAAAGTAAAGAAAACAACAACCAAACAAAGCGATCAGCATGCCCTATTAAAAATCTAACAACTATTAATCTAGTAAGTTAAATCTTATACAGTAACATCCAATTGGATACAACTACTTCCAATATTGTGGGCTTCCAATTCTCAACCAATAATTTAGACACACACTACAATGTAATTAAAAAATAAATCATTCTTTTCTTGCTCCTGGCTACACCATTCTTGGCTAACAAGTATAAAATGGCATGCTCTAGTAACAAATAAGAGCATCACCAGAAGTCTTTACAAGAACACAATCCATCCTTAAAATGATGAAAACGATTTCTATCCCGCACAATAACCTCCCTACTATAAGCTGTTGTGATAAGCTTGGTTGCAGAGTGACAATCACTACAAATACGAAGGTTTTTCACAACTCGGATTGGCGTACCTGGGATTGTACTTATAAGTCCAAAAGCAATTGCTAGCTTCTCACTGTGGCGACACAGAGCATTCTCTTTCTCCTCCTCATCCATGTCAAATAACACTTCAGACTTGTTTGGAACATAACCAGCAACCTTCACATTCTGCATCATGTCCTCCACCATTGCATAGATGAATGGAGATTGTGGATGTGATACATCACCCATGACAAATTCATGGACAACCCCATCAACCTCTATCAAACTGGAGCCAGGGGGCTTCTTGATGTTCCTTTTTGCCATGAGATCCCTTGTGCTTTTCACTTCATCCCACTTCCCCAATGAACCATAAATGTTAGACAGAAGGACATATGCTCCACCTTGGTCAGGGTAAAGCTCCAGAAGTTGCTCTGCCACTCTCTCTGCAACCTCAAGGTTACCATGAATTCTGCAGGCACCGAGCAGGCTTCCTAGTACAAAATGATCTGGCGCCATGGGCATGTTTCTAATGAACTCTTCTGCTCTTTCTAGGCAGCCACCACGTCCTAACAGGTCGACCATACAACCATAGTGTTCAATACTAGGCTGGATGCCATAAATTTTAGACATGGAATAGAATTGCACGTAACCTTCATCAACAAGTCCAGCATGACTACAAGCAGCTAAGATGCCCACAAAGGTTACAGCATCTGGTTTAACTCCACTTTTTTGCATTTCATAGAAAACTTCCAAAGCCTTCACTCCATGTCCACACAGAGCTAGGCCACTAATCATGGCTGTCCAAGACATGACATCTCTTCGAGGCATTGCACTAAAAACACTAGATGCACTCTCAATGCACCCACATTTTGCGTACATGTCAACAAGCGCTGTTCCTAGAGCTACATCAACCTCAACATTCTCTTTATCAATGTAGACATGTAACCATTTCCCAAGCTCAAGAGCACCTAGATGGGTACAAGCTATCAGCAAACTCACCATTGTCACTTTATCTGCTTTAAAGCCTCTAAGCTGCATTTCTCGGAACAGTAGCAAAGCCTTGTCATAATCACTATCCTCAACGTGCCCATTTATCATTATATTCCAACAAACCAAATTCTTCTCTGCCATTGCATCAAATAATTCTCGAGCAAGAGAGACACACCCGCACTTGCAATATACATCCATGAAAGCAGCGGTAACAATTAAGCTTAACCCAATTCTATTCTCAACCATATAGCCATGAATTTGCTTTACCATTTCCAAATCTCTTGCCCTTCCACAAGCAATTAAAACATTCACCAGCGTGACCTCATTGGCCTTCACATTTTCAAATTTCATCCGATGGAAGAGACCTAATGCTACCCCTGGCTGATCCCACTTTGCACAAGCGCCTATCATAGTTGCCCAAG
Source organism: Warburgia ugandensis (assembly GCA_035236585.1). Lineage (NCBI taxonomy): Eukaryota > Viridiplantae > Streptophyta > Magnoliopsida > Canellales > Canellaceae > Warburgia > Warburgia ugandensis. Next base: position 39,461,273 of record CP141136.1, read on the forward strand.
AAACGACATCTCTTTTATTCATACTATCAAACACATGCCGAGCGGCAATTATGCACCCACAATTTGCATACATGTTCATCAATGTATTCTGAATGTAAGAATCAGATGAGTACCCGAATTTGACTACGTGGGAATGCAACTGTTTGCCTTGGTCTAAGGGGCCACAAGATTTGAATAATGAAGGGAAGGTGAAAATATCAGGAAAAAAACCTTCTTCGATGACTTCCCGATAGAAGGAAATGGCTTCTAGGGGCAAGTTCTTATTGGTGTAACCTCGAATTATGGAGTTGCGGATGAAAGTGGTTGGGTTGGGGATCTGGGTATACACGAGACGAGCATAAGGGAGGTTCCCGGCGTCTTGGAGCGAGCAGAAGGCAACAATTTGACTGGCGGCGAAGACGTCGGAGATCAGACCATTCCTTATCATTTGGGCATGAATTTGTTTGAGCTCGGACATGCCGGAACATTTCTCCAGCAAAAGGAGACATGGGTGGGCATGAATTCTGTAGGTTTTCGCGGTTTTGTTGTTGTTGGCGGTCCTGTTTCTCAGGTGAGTTTTGTCGGGAGTCGATGATGGGACGCAGGTGTGGAGGGAAAGAGGACCAGCCATGGCTGTTGGCCAGTTTTTTATGTTGATTTAAATGGCTTCTAATTAAATAGGGGTTGTGTATTTTGAGGGCGACCAGGTTGATAGGGGTGTGCATGGTCCTGTTCAGGGCTCAAAATGGACCGGACCTAATTTTTTCCGTCCCATATCAGGCGAAACAAGATAGGACGATTTGTGTCGAGTGAAGACCGATCGGTCAGGTTCTCGGCCTTGTTCGGTCTAGGTATTCTTTCGTTCTTGATTGGTCCGTGCCAAGTGGAATCAGCACCAGTTGTATGGGTGATTTTGGTCTTATCAACGGGTGGGTTGGTCTGTTTGAAGACATTGAAAAACTTCCTGAGATGAAAAGTTATGGGGGTTTTGACACAAGCTAAAAACGCCCCGGAGGTACGGGGCTGGGATGTTGGCGCCCTCCTACTGATTGACGCTGTTGGCAAAGAGATGTCATCATCGACGGTCGAGATCAATTCGTAGACGAGGAAATTCCAATGGAACATCTCTGAAGACATTTTTGACAAATGGGTCAGATTTGTCGGCGAAGGCACGAGAAAAGGTTTTGAAAAAGGCAGATGAACGCAGAGGGAGCATGGGAGAAAGCATTTGAAGGTGGTACAGCTGCGTGAAAGGGGATATCGCCGACGGGGATTACAAAGGAAGCGAGTCCATTGAAATAAAGACAGAAACGTGCTTTGTTGGTTTTGGGTCCAAAGACAGAAGATGACCACGACTTTCCAATCAGGGAAGAGAATGGAACAGGATGGAAGCCTGGAAGGCGAGCTGAGATGGGCTTGAAAATCTTCAACTCGAGACGGGGGTGTTATGTAGGTGCGTGGGCTGTGATAGACTGAGGCAGTGAGGCGACGATTAAATCCTTAAGAAGTGATCAGGTGTATCCTTTCCTCGTCATATTCCATCTGAGGCCGTCTCACAAAACACCTTTATTCTTGTTGTCAGGTATCCGTCTGGTCTGGGTCGGGTTGAAACAACAGAGAGTCTTGCATCTTGCTAGACCGAGACTGAACCAATAGCGTTCAGATTGAACAAAGACTGACGGTCCAGTCCAGTCGGCCTGTCAGTCCGGTCAGTCTTTTGCACACCCTCCTCATTGAAATCAAGCCCTGAGGCATAGCAGTAGGTTCTGGCTTACTACATTTGATGAATGACCTCCTTTTTTTTATTTTTTATTTTTATTTTACCAAAATTGCAGGTAAGGATGCCAACATATTAGATATGTTCAGATACCATCATTTCATATCCATTCCAATAAATTACATGGTTTGATTACAAATTTGGATAATAGTTTGGATTTTCATATTCTATTTTGTTCCATTCGGTTCGGTTCAAATAGCAGATTATTCATGCCGTTTGGTGTCATTAATTTTTTTTAAGTGCAATACAATTGTTTGAATTTCTTTGCACTAGTATCTAGTATCAAATGAAGTTGAAGATGTTTAGCTATATTCCTTTACATTGGTTATTTGAGTTTTATTTATTTAAAATCTGGCAATCATCCTATTAACATTTTGAATACAAATGTTTGTTTATTTTTATCATTTCTTTCCATTCAAAGTTGTATGTATATTGATGAATATAGCCTCTAGTTATATATTTCTTAATGATTTTTAACATATAGTGTAATGTACCTTAATAGAATCCTAAAATGTTTGTTTGTGTAAACTACTAATAATGAGTTAATAATGATGGCTAGAAGTATTTATTTGTAAAAGCATCTTAATGTTTTGAATTACCAAATCATCTACTTGTATAAGTTAAAAGAACATTTGGATCCCAAGATAAATTCAACAAATATAAAAAAAATTTCTGAGAGAAGGTTAAGCGAATGGTCTATAGGGTTTTTGGCTAACCCATTTGACAAATAGAGCTAACAAATCCAAACTCTTTTTCATTTATGGTTGCTAACTTGTTATGTGTTGAGATTCTTGAGAAGTAGCTCTGCGTTAACAACCCTAGTTGAGAAGAAGGGGAAAAGTAGTTGGTAAGTAAGTTAAAACTCTAATAAATTTCTAAGTATAATTGAAATATAATTTTTGGATATAAAAGAAATATAATTTATGGCTATTTAATAATATGAATAATATATATAAGTTGACTAATTGTCCCATCATTAATAATGTAGTCTAATAAATATTTTAGGAAAGTTTTAGTCCTATGAAAAATTATATCTCAAATCTGATAATCTGTCGGTAGGAGCTATTATTCCTTATTCACTAGAAAAAATATATAGATATTCCATTCCATATTCTATCCATTAGGAATGATTTGGTTCAGGTAGTGTGACGACCCGGGTTTTTTCATGCATTTTTAAATGCAATATCTAATTCCTAAGGCAGGATGCATCCCTATTTGAAAACCATTTTATAAAAACCATGCAATGCAGCCGAAAAATCTTTAGTTTTAAACCCATTTTGAAAACCCTGAGTGTCATTTGCTATCACAACAACCAAAGTAATTTTTGAAAAATCTTCAGAAATCATAAATATTTTCCCAGGTCTATCCAGTCACAGCTCACAGCCCAACTATATACAAATACATTTCCAAAGGGTAGAGTATTTACTTACATGTGTAATTGTCTCCTTTTGATTTTTCTTGCTCGTAGCACTAACATTTCCTGATGCGTCTTCTACTCGTGAATGGAGCTATCCTGAAATTTTTTAAGGATAGGGTGAGTATATACTATACTCAGTAGGAGTCTATCACTACTAGTTTTACAATGCATGCTACGTTTAAAATCATATGCTCTTTAAAACATATGCATGTTTGAACAATCATGTTCAATATCGATATTAAAAACCATTGTCAAATTGGAATATTGACGACTTAAAAAATAGCATAATCCAAGTCGAAAGTATCATATATATTTGATAAACATAATGATATACTTAAGATGCTCAACTGAATCTAACTCATGGATATCTGGTATGGTCGACCAACCTCATGTTATGCCATATGCAATGCAAGTAAATCCTCAAACCATAGGGCTCATTATGCCTACGACCTCACCACCGTGTGGTCCTTGGGTACCTGAGGACACTTGGTCATAGCCTCCACGGGGCACATGACACATCGACCCAGTGCCGTGACACCAGTGGTAGCCCCCTGTACCACATGTAATCGATGTAGGGATATGCCCTTTCTGGGCGTGGTACTCATTCCACCTAATAGTGGTAAAGGCTGGGAGGCCACCCCAACCTCTTGGCATAGCGTCCACGAGCTTAGTAGCCCAAATCATATACGATCAAACAAGCAAAAACCACTCTTTTCAAAACCTATCCTCTTTGGGTCCCTCACAACTGCCTGGCCCTCACAACTGCCTACCCAATGTCTTTTGGGCACTCCAGCGTCTTTTGGTAACCCTTAAGGACATGCAACTTTTCAAAACTCAATAACCACAAATCATGCAATTTATGCAATTGTTTGCAAAGCATGTCTATGCATAATGTATTTGTCATATGCATGCTGAATTCGTTTATAAGATTAAGTCATGCTAAACAAGTCATATAACTTAAACATGCATTCTCAAAACAATCATGGGTTCTTTTAAAAGGTCTAGTAGTGATAGAGCACCTACCTTGAAGTCTCCTAGAGTCACGTTCTTCATCACTTAACCCGACCCTGGATCTCATTTATAAACTCCTGGATATGAATGGATACAAGGAGTCCTTATCAATTTCAATCTATTTGGACATTAGATTGCTAGATTTGCCTTTTAGGGTCCATGGTCCTTGCCTAATTCAATGTCAGGCTAGATCCTATAATATGGATCTACTATTCAATAGTTAAACTCTGTAAATTGTCCTATGATCCTAACTTTATAGTCTCATTAGGTCCGTGTGTCCCAGTTCCCAGGACACCTGTGCATCTTGGTTGAACCGTGACCACCTCACGTGCGTGCGCACCCAAAGGTTGTGCCAGGGACCTCGTTTTACATGCGCACATGCATGCTCAAGTGACCCGTTATGATGTGCGTCCTAGATGGCATCGCACGGACGCACCTTTGGTGTAGCATGGTGCGTCTCAACTCTCAGGGCACCCCGTGCATGCCGGTCGAGCCAGGACCCGCGCCCCACGTCGCACGCACACCTGAAGGTTGCACCAAGGATAGTGTACGTACTGTCGTATGCCTGGAACCTGCCCTAGGGACCCTGTCCCAGGCACACGTGGAGCATGGCGTCCCTGGGATTCCTGGTTCGTACAGGGCTGGCTAGAACCGGCTTCGTCTTCTCCGACTGGAAAAACTGACTGGGAAAAGACCAGATCCGGCATGGTTTTGGCTTGGGGGAAGTGAAGTGGAGAGAAAGGGAAAGAGGGGCTTACTTGGGTAGCTGGGGATGCCCTCCTTCAGGTGGTGTGGCTCCCTCTTTCCGTTTGAAAACCCTTTGTTGCCGGAAATCGTGAAGAGGAAAAACCTCAATGTCAAGACCGGAAAAGAGAAGAGAGGGGAATGGGGAGACAGGTAAAAGAATGGTTGGCTTGACTCGGGCCTGGCCATTGCCGAAAAATGCAGGGAAACTGGGTTTTTGAATTTTGCAGGAAACCCCAGTCCCAAATGACTGGAAAAATCGTGTTTTGGATAGGGGGAGATAGGGCTTTTTATAGCTTTGCTATGGCAGTGCTGCCATTGGCGGTGGCAGAAACCTCTGGAAACAGGGTTTCTGGAGAAGTCTAGAGGAAGAAGATGATGGGGTGCCATTATCAAAATGGCCCCTTGCATTTTCTGTCTTTTTCGTTTTTTTGTTTAAATTACAGAAATGCCCCTAATCTTTAAACGGCCGTAACTTCTTCATACGAACTCCATTTTCGGCGTTCTTTGAGGCGTTGGATTCCATTTTTCAAGTAGAATCTAATGGTACCAAGTTTTCTTACAAATTCCTTCATTTACTATTTTAAATAAAGTAAAACATTTAACAAAATTTATTTCCCATAGAATGTCCAATTTTTATTAAAAATAGCGTAAATTGCTCAGGCATTACAGGTAGTAGATAATCCATTTTGAATAACACCCCTAGCTAAGGTGCCTCACATTTCAGTAATAAAACTCGTGAAAATTCGAAGCCTACTTTTTTTACAAACAATTTAATCAATTATGTTTCCAATTCAATTAGCTAGTAAGCTCAAATCTAGCTAAAAATGAAATTGAAGTTTTTTTTATATTACTCATTTATGTGTCCTTTGGCTTGTTAAGTTGGTATTTGACTTAGTAATATGTCCTTTCACCTTTAATTGTTAATTTAGAATTTAGGGGTCCACATGAATCTCTCTCTCCTCTCACACCATTAGAAGTTATTCTTATCTACTGGACAAATTTTATTGGGTTCGCCAATTTCTCCCTTGTCTTAAAAAAAATGGAGTTTAAATAAAATTTAATTTGCCACAACATGTGCATTTAGTGCAGTGGTTTGGAAGTAAGCTACCTTGACCATGTTTTAATGTTCTAAATAATCTACTGATCAAATGTTATAGGAGAGGACTCCTCTACATTAGTAGAAATTACAAATATTAAATAATAACAAACTAGAAACTCATATATATTAATTTACTAAAAAGTAAACAATTCCAAATTCAAAAGATAGAAAATTAAACAAAATATCAATTGAAATCCACTTCCCTAGCTTGATCATAGTAAGATTCTTCAATTTTGGCCATATTTGAGTTAATCACTCTTCATCAATCTATTACTCAAGTATTTGATTAATGATTTAAACAATGTAAGAATTTAAGATTGGATGGTTTAGATTGGCTTTTTGTACTTCATATTTAAGATCAGATTTGTTGGATTAACGAGGAAGTATACTAATATGAAGATATGAAAATTGATTGGAAATTTGAGGAGAAAAAGATCAATATATGAATTGGTCCTCTTGGTTAGATTGACATTTTGGGCTTCAGATTTAAAATCAGAATTGTTAGATTAACTAGGAAGTATTATGAAGATGTGAAAATTGATTAGAAATTTGGGGAGAAAAAAAAAATCAAGAACTGAATTAGTTCTGTTGGTTAAAAGTGAATTGTTGATTTGGTTCGGTATAAAAACTAAGTAGGGACTTACTTGGTAATCTTCAATTTTTGTTTGAGAATAGGAAAAGACTTGGATAACACAGAAAAAGAATAAGGATAAGACAAAATAGGGAACATGATGAACTGGGACATATAAGGAATTAAAACAGATTTTACAAGGGTAAATTTAGAATTTAACAAAAAAAATTCCTTTCTTCAACCCGTAATTGAGTCAGGAAGAGGGAATGTGGGGAGTTGTACGAAATAGCTCCCTTTCTATTTGAAAACTCAATGGAAGAAGAGGGAGATTGAGTGAAACCTAAATTGGGTTTTGCTTAAAATAAGATGGATTGCAAGAAAAAATGATATAGTAGGAAAAATCACATAAAAAGAAAAAAAAAAGGTGAAGAAACCAACTGAGATACGGTTGGGAAATAGGGGACGAAATAGCAAGGATTGGAGGAACTAGCAGTGAACAACTCAAACAATGGGGGAAATTACGAGAGAAGCTAGGAAACGAAGGCAAATACAAAGAGAATAAGGGAACAAAGATGACTGCATGGAAATGAGGATGAAGATGACACTGATAGGGAATTGGCAAGGAATGACAAAAAGAGATGGAACAAATGACAATTGAGGATCTTATATTCAGCTCCCTATTATAATCCTATAGTAGAGAGACTCACTTCGGTCTCATCCTTTTAGCTTTATAATGAAGAAGTCCACTAGTTGTACTCTACTATGGTTTCTCCCCTAAGTTCTTTTATGGGTTCTTTCAAGTAGCTTTCTCCTTCTTCCTTTTGATTTCTTTAATGAAGAGGGAGAGCAAAGGTAGAGCTATGGTGGTGAAGTTCCTGCTGTTTGACCGTAGTGCTGACCTCCTACGATTGAGGCTCTACTATAGTTCAAACTTCCCATTATGTAGACCTTCTTCGTAAAAGCTCCACTATGATTCCTTTTTTCATTTTCTCCTTACCTTTTATAGCTTTCCCTTTCTTAGGTTTTCTCCTTTTTACAATGATTTCCTCTTTTTGGTCTTAATTTTCCTTTCTCTCTTAGAAACAATATCCAAAAGAGAGGGCTTTCTTTGCTCAAGTCCTCCTTTTTAGTATCTCCCTAAGTGTATTGCCATCTCCTTGTATAGTCTTGGCTAGTTTTTTATTTCTTCTTTAGTTTGGTTTCCAATTAGAAACCATCTCATGGTCTATCTTGTCTTTTTAATACTTGATGATGATCTAGTCCATTGATTCTATCTAAGCCATCAAATTTCCAACTTATTTGATATATAACATATACAACTAAATTGCAATTATCTAAACTGTTCTTTATACGTTTGATCAGCTCCAATAATCATCTAGCTGTTAAATTTTACAAATCAACGATTAGATGATCAATTGTAGCTAAAATGCACATTTAATCTAAAAATTCAAAATTGAGTGGTTAGATGATCTAATTATGCAAATTTAGGGGTTTTCAAGCTAAAATTGAATACTCAACACACCCCCTAACTAGCATTATACTAGTCCCAAGCAAAACATGTAAAAAATCAAATTACAAAATTGATACAAATTCCCATTTTTATAGGTATCACAATTGCATTTAGCATATGCAACATGCCCTTAAACCCCTAAGTTACCCCTAGTGGATGAGTTAAGCATCGTAAGAGTTTGCAATGTATATGCCCACAAAATTCCAAAAATATTTATCAAGTTAACTCCTACTTTTGTCTCAAAGAATTATCTTCAATAAATCTATCAATTTTAGCATGCTAATAAAAATGAATAAAAAATTCAAAACCCTACCCATATACTAAATACATTCCAATTAGGTTTAGATCTTAGTGTGTGTATAGTCTACATATACAATAATCTTTATCTTTAAATAAACTATACCTTTTGAACTCTATGTGAAATATATTTTGTCTTCAATCCTCACTAATTACATACACTCAGAAATAAAACTCTCAAATAAAGGGTTCAAATCTTATCTCTCTTTTAAATATGCGAGTAGAGTTATTAAAAGAAAATTTATCTCACATATACTCATGAAAAAATGGGAGTTACTTAGGAATTTGATTTTGATCCCTTTAGAATGGATGATGTGCCATTACCTTTGAACATTTAGACATATTACTCTTTAAATCCTATTCATTTATATCCTATGAAGACTATATTCTTCCTGGAATTAATTGGCCTTCAACTAGGACGAAATGTAGGCTTAGGACATGGTTATGAAAAGAAAGGGTATTCAAAATTCTTCACAAATAAGTAGATGTCTTCTACTAAAGTTGAGAATTATTCTTTACTTTATAAGTGAATATTTCTTCAATTTTCATTTTTTTAGCACTTTTTCTTTCTTATCAACACTTCTACAAAACTTTTGAAGAATGTTTTTATATATATATATATATTCACTTTTCTGCTTTCATTGCAACTAAAAAGTACTTCTTCATTCATCTCTAACTTATCTTTTGAAGAAAATAGGTAATGGATAATTTATACTAGGTTACTTATAGGTAAAGGATAATTTGAGTTTAAGAAAAGAAAAAGGCTTATATAAATGCCTCAATTTGGCTAACTTGTGGTAAAAATTTTTAAGAGTAGGATTTATGTCTCTAGTTTTATATCAAGGATGCCTAAATCATTTCCTAGGTTTCATATAACCTATTAGATTCAATGAAATTTTAGAATTTTAAAGATAATGTTTTAAAAGTTTAGGTAATTAGCCAAATCTAAGAGTTGGTGGGATCACATTTAAATTAAGCTTGTTGAAGAAAAATTTGGAATATATTTATAAATCTCCTAAAAGAATGAATAACTCTAAAACTCGCTTAGGTTATAGGTCTTTACTAAATTTCTTCATGATCTCTAAGTTACAACTACTTATTAATTTAGGCTATGTGTATACAACTGTGTACAAATTTGATCTGAGACTTAGCTTTCATAGAATACTTTAGAGCATGAGTAAAGTAATGAATTAATCATATGCAATTCAATTAATAAGCTAAAGATGGAAAGAAAGATTAGATTTAAGAAAATCTTATTCTCATCATTATATAGGAACTAACCTAAAACCTCAAAAAGATTTTCAAAATAGATTAATTTTTTTATATTTTTATTTTTATTTCCATTTATTTTTATTATTGTTTACTTTTTCAAAATTAAAGAAAAGCAACTCAAAAATACTAGAATTCACCAAAATTCTACACCCCCAACCTAAATGAAACATTATCCTTAATATTTAAAAAATTAAATGATGGCAATGAAAAAAATGAGAGATGTAGAAAAGGAAATTTTGAAAAAACAATGGTATAGAATTATTATAGATGAAAATTTTTAGAGGAAAAAAGATTATAAAGTTTGAAACTTCCTTAGTTCCTATAAGGAATGAGTGAGACATACCTTTAAACAGGAAGGATGGGTAAATCTATCTTGCAATTTTGAATTTTTTATTTTAACACTTGGCAAGGTATTGAATATATCTCTAGGCCGCTTCTCATAATTAGAGACAATCTTTGGTGCTTGATGTAGCTTTGTGGAAATGGAGCAAGGATGTGATATGGCTTACTAGGTGGGATGTTTTCCTTATCAACAAATTTATCTTTCTTTCTAATAGGTTTTAGTACCATTTCAACCTTTTTAGGTCCACATTTCTCATTTATTTTACCACTATGAAGATTAATAATTGCCTTGTTTACTCCATGTTTGTAATTGAAGAATTAATCTCACCTAACACATGTACATCCTTAGATTTTACATTTGGTGGGGTAGGAAATGGACCCTTTTCAAGGGTATGTAGCATTTGAGACATCATGTCCTTCAATTCAATCATAGATTATATGTTCTCTTTTATTTTGGCTTCTAATTGAGAAATTTTGCTCTCTTAGTATTGCATGAATTGATGAAAATTATCCTCCACTTGCCTCTTAGGTGGAGGAAGGTAAGATCTAGAAGTAAGCTGTCCTTGTGGTGGTTGGTAAGGGCAGTATTGGGCCTTATGTGAATCATTAGCACAATATCCATTTCTCCAATAGAAAGTAGGATGATTATTACAGTGGGGATCATATGTCTCTGAAGATAGGAAAAATGGTCACTCATAAGATTGTGCTTGTTCATGAAGTGTATCTTGAAATGCAGGAATGGTGGGACATTCCTCAGTTGAGTTTGTTGTTGTTGTCTTAAATAAGTTCGCAAGCATACGAATCGTTTACAATATAGTACGCTAGTGAGGTCAATCCCACAAAGAGTGAACTATTGTGATGCTAATGGCCCCTAATTAAACTATCCAACCTAGCAAAAAATCAAGTGATTTTTGGCCAAAACTAAGAATGGAAATGAAAACAAGAAATGGAAACTAAGCAAAAACAAGAAACATGCTAAATGGAAGACTTTCATAAAACATGCACTTCCTAAATTAAAAACTTCTAATTTTATGACTTTCCTAATTGAAAAATTTCCTAAAATGTAATTTATCAACTTTTCTAAACATGAAATTAATAATTAATCTGAGAGACACATGCTTTAATAAACTACTTTCCTAATCATGCAAAACTAAGAAAAGTAAGCAACCAAATCAACTATTTTAACAAGTATGACAATTTTGATTACTTTCCAACTAATAAGATGCAAAATATTAGAATCTAACTACAACCAAACTAGAAAAATAAATGAAAGCAATTACTAACAACAATGAAAAGAAAACTACCCAATTAACATACATGTAACTATGGAATGGTATGCATGATTCATTGGATAAGAGTGGATTTAATCAACTACTTTAGAAACCTAAGCATGGAATCTATTTCTAACATTAACTAAGCTATCTAACAATCTAATTGGGCTCTTGAAAATCAAAGTGAACAAGATTATATTGTGCTGGAAATTAACATTCACCATTCAATGTAAAGAAATTCCAGTAGTAAGGTAATTGAAACATTCAATGAGTATAACATATAAAATATGAAATTAATCACTTCTAATGCATTCAAACATTCAAGAACAAAGTTAATTCACTGCTAGACACAAACATGAGTTGAAAATTCCAACTAATCTCATTGAATCACATACAAAAATTCATCAACATAACATTCTATACATGTAATCCAAATTTGAAACTTAAATGCTATTACAATAATTTTTACTTAACCTTAATCACTCCTAAATTACAAGACAAATTCTTCTTTAATTATTCCAACATTCACTCATGAACAAGTATGCTTGAAATCAAAGGAGAATCCTATGCAAAACTAAGGCAACAATCCAATGGAACTTAAGTAACCAAAGCTATAAAATTAAGAGGGATGAAAGAGAATAAAGATGCAATGAAAGATAAAGAACAAAACTAGGCTCAAGATGACTTCCCTTGGCTGTCACTCCAACAAAAAATCAGTTTGAATCTTAGTTTTTGAGGCAAGGAATAACAAAGGAAACAAGGCATAAAATAGCATGAAAAGATCCGGAGCAAACAAGAGAAACCAACCTTGAAAAAAGAAGCAAAAACCCTCAAACCAGGTATGGAATGCTTCACACCTTAGGAAAAGAAGTAGTAGCACCTTAACAATGAAAAGCCAAAGAAAAAAGGATTAGAAGCTTGAGTTAGGAATAGGACATCTCCTTCCCAATGGGGGAGGCATCTTTTTCCCTAGTAAAAAAAAGTCCTCCTATGCTTTGATGTTTGTTGGTTTAATAATTCTTCTCCTAGGATACACTAATATTGAGGTATGGTGGGGATTAAATCAAGCTATTTTGGATGGTTAAGATAAGGGAAAGCCTAAAGTTTCCAATAAGAAAAGTGGGTGGAAGCTGCTTGGGATTAAGGAAGGGAAGTAGGTGGGAGACGTCACCTTTTTAGGAAGGGGCATCTCCCCCCTTCTAAAACTGTTGAAGGCTTGTTTTTGTATGAAAGTTAGTGGGAATAGGTTCGGAAAGAGGTGGAGGGTATTAGGTAGAGAAATTTGGTTGGTTGGGAAGTTTCCTAAGAGGTGGAATGAGATAGAGTTTGGAAATTCGTAATGCATCTTAAGGGTGAGGTGGAAATTAAGGAAAAAGTGGAAAAAAAAGAGAAAAACACTAAAAATTGGTTACTCTTATCCCATTGGTCAACATGCCATCTTATTCTAATATATTTTTCCTTAATTATCTTCAAAATGACTCACGAATAACTCTCTTAAATCTCCTCCAATCCCAGGCTTCCATTTAGCTTAGTTTGATGGCTTAGTTGGCTAACTTTGTAGGCTCCATTGGCTAAGCTCATGTCTGGCTTAGGAAGCTTCCTGGTTTATTTTCTTAAGCTTCAACCCTTGGCTTGAGTGGTTTGCATGGTTTATCTTTAATTCCTTAGCTTGCCACATTCTTTCATGGCTTATATGGCTAAGGTGGCTTAAGTGGCTTCCATGCAAAGGTGGTGGAAATGCATGACTTACTTCATGGGCCCACCTTGGCCATCTTTAGCTCCTTTAATTACATCTATTATTATTCCACAAGATGATCTTGGCCTTTGATTTATGTTGAAGTGATGATTTTGAGGCTTTGACTTGATCTTTTGATCTTGATCTTCAATTTTATCTCGATCGATCTCTACCGTTAGATCACCATCTTACTTCCTACAAAAAGTGAAAAATCTTAGAAAAATATGATTAATCACATAGTTACCTTGGACTAGCTTCTAGACCTACAAAATAACAAACTTTTGGGTTACTAGGTAAAAAATGCATGTGTTACGAATTTTGGCCTAAAAACACTAACTTACCCATGTAAGTAGTAACACGTGGGTAACTAATTGAGTGGTTTTTATGCAAAATTAAACACTTATCACACCTCTCAACTAGCTTTTTTCTAGTCCCATGAAAAACATGCAAAAGATAATTTTACAAAAAACAAATACAAGGTGCACTTTCATAGGTACTCATGATTGCATTGAGCATATGCAATAAGCTCGTAAACCCTTGGGTTACCCCTAGTGGAAACTTAGGCCTTGTGAGGGTTTGTAGTGAATATATCCACAAAATTTCCTAAGGTTGATTCCCCTATTTTATCTTTAGAGAATCCTCATTCATTAGAACTCTACTAGTTTTTCACAACTACATAAACCTTGACTTCTAATTAGATATGCTTAAATTCCATTAGAAATATGTTTTGACCTCAAATCCTCTCAGGTATACTCTTAGAAATAAAGCTCTCAGATAAGGGTTTAAACATATTTCTCTCATCATGTGATAGGATTCAACTAGGCTAATGGTTCACATAAATTTTTTGAAGTGTTAAATAGACAAAGGAAAGTGATCCTTAAGAGTGGATGTTATCAGCAAGAATAGTGAGGGTATTATACCTTAATTCCTTCTTTTTATTTCCTCTTTAAGGTTATGTTCCACTTAAGATCCATAGGTCTCTAACTAGGATGAAACATAGGCTTAGGTGGAGTTCTAAAAACAAGGGTATAAGGATTTTAAAAGCTCAAAATCGATTAGTCATCTTCAACAAATATCTGTTGGGACACTTTTTTTGGTTTTGTTGAAGTGAATTTCCTTTGTATTCTTGTCTTTCACTTTTTTCTCTTCTTTTTTGGATACTTTTCTTTTTCTTTTGAATCCTTTCAAAGAAAGACTACTAATTTTCTCACTTCTTTAACTTTTTGTCCCCATTTTTGAACTTTTCTACTAACTCTACTCATTTTGAAAGTGGGTATGATTATTTATTTTACTGGTTTATTTTGGGTTAAAGTGATTGGGGTTAAGAAAGAAAGGCTTAATACTAGGCTCAAAGGGCTAACTAGTGCTAGATATATTGGTAGGCTTTATGCCGTGGGTTGAATAAGGATGGCATCTTTGATAAAGTTTCTAGAAAGAAAGATGTCACTCTATTTAGTCTTGATAGTTAACCAAAACAAGGATAACATGATCACACTAAGTTATGTTCATGGAAGAAAGCTATGGAATTACTTATAACTCTTTCAAAGAAGACAGTCTCTAAACTCACTGGGTTATAGGTCTCTATTGATTTTTCTTAGGGTCTTTAAGTCATATCTCCCTATTAGTCTTGACTATGTACTATGTGTAAATGGTTTTTGAGAATTAACTTTCATAAAATACTTTAACATATGAATAATATGCAAAACTAATCATATACGCTCCCGTTAAGAGGTGAAAACATTAGAATTACTAAATTCTGAACATCCAATTCTCATCATAGTAAGGGAACTCTTCAAAAAATGTTTTTTCTTTTTTTGAAAAGCTCAAAAAAAGTAAAAATCCCTATATGCATTTACACCCCCCAACTTGAATGAAACATTGTCCCTAATGCATGAAAACATAGGTTCCTATATGGATAGGTGTAGAAGATGGAGATATGTAAAACCTTTGGGTTGCCTCCCAAGGAGTGCTAAGTTTTACATCTTTAGCTAAACATAATGATGAGTGGAATAATGCTAATTTACAAGGATTCCTAGAGTATAATCTAAGGTGGGTCATGATATTGAGGTGCCTCTAATAGTATCATATCAATCTTAGGATTAGGCATCTCTAGGAAAGGTTTTAACCTCTGACCATTGACTATTTGGATTTCTCCATCCTTCTCAATCTCGATGGCCCTATGAGGATAGACTGTGCATATTATATAAGATTTGGTCCATCTAGATCTCAGTTTTCTTGGGAAGAGATGTAATCTAGAGTTATACAATAAGATCTTTTATCTAGGTGTGAAGGATTTTCTTAAGATTTGGTGATCATGTGCAACATTCATTTGGTCTTTGTACAATCATGCAGAGTCATATGCATCTTCCCTCAATTCTTCCAACTCATTGAGTTGGAGTTTTCGGTGGGTCTCAGTAGAATCTAACTCAAAATTGAGCTTTTTAATAGACCAATATTCTTTGTTCTCTAACTCTATTGTTAAATGGCAGGCCTTTCCATAGACCAGTGGTAAGGTGACATTCCTACAGGGTATGCTATACGATAAGCCCACAAAGCGTCCTTGAGTCTCATAGACTAGTCTTTCCTACTTGGATTGACTGTCTTCTCTAGAATTTGTTTTATCTCCTTATTGGATACCTCTACTTGGGCATTGGTTTCAGGGTGGTAAAGAGTAGCTATTCTATGGTTGACTCCATACATTTTCATTAAATTCTCAAACACTTTATTACAAAAGTGTTTTCCCTCATCACTTATTATGGCTTTTGGAGTACAAAACCTTGTAAAGATATTTTCTTTGAAGAACTTTACCATGACTTTGTGGTCATTGGGTTTATAGGATATAGCCTCCATCCACTTGGACATGTAGTCCACTCTCACTAGGATGTAAAGATTTCCAAAAGAATTAGGAAAGGGTCTCATGAAATCTATGTCCCAAACATTGAATGGCTTTACAATAAGTATTGGGTTTAAGGGCATCATATATCTCCTTCCTAGACTACCTAATCTTTAACACCTCACACATGATGTGCAGTAAACATATGTATCCTTAAATATGTAGGCAAATAAAAACCACACTATAGAATTTTTGCAGATGTCTTTCTTGAGTAAAAATGGTCCCCACATACATGACCATGACAAAAGGAGATAATTTAATTATGTTCACTATTTGGTATGCATCTTGTAATTACTTGATTGGGACAGTACTTGAATAAGTATAGTTCATCTTAAGTAAATATTGAACCTCGGTAAAAAATCTATTTTTATCTGGTTTGGTCCAATGATTTGGCATTTATCTTGTAACAATATAATTAACAATATCACCATACTAAGGCAATTGGGAATTATGTAGTAACTGTTCATCTGGGAAAGATTCAATTATAGGCATGTGATTGCTAGTATACTCCATGACTAGCTTGGATAAGTGATCTGCTACAACATTTTCTACACATTTCTTGTCCCAAATTTCTAAGTCAAACTCTTGTAATAGTAGTATCCAACAGATCAACCTGTATTTCGCATCCTTTTTAGAAAGGTGGTACTTTAAAGTAGCATGATCCAAGTACACTATAAATTTAGTTTCTAACAAATAAGTTCTAAACTTATCCAAAGCAAACACTACAGATAACAACTCTTTCTCTGTGGCCGAATAATTGAGCTGCACCTTGTTTAGTGTTTTATTAGCATAATATATTACATGGGGAAGTTTAGCAATACGCTACCCCAAAATATCTCCAAGGACATAATCCAACACATCACACATAATCTCAAATGGTACATTCCAATCTGGTGGTTGGAGAATGGGTGCATAAGTCAACTTAGCCTCAGTCACTCAAATGCTTTCTTACAATCCTCATCAAAGTAAAAAATGACCTCTTTTGTATGTAAATTACAAAGGGGCTTGGTAATTTTGCTAAAATCCTTGATGAAGCGTCTTAAAAAGCTAGCATATCCTGAAAAGGAGTAGATTTCTTTCACCATCCTTGGTGGAGTAACGTTGGTTATATTATGTGGCCTAAAACTATCCTACTTTGTACCATAAAATGACACTTTTCCCAGTTTTAAACAAGAATTTTCTCCTGACACCTTGCTAGAACTAACTTTATGTGGTGTAGGCACTCATCAAATGATGACTCAAAAACTGAGAAGTAATCCATAAACATCTCAAGAAACCTTTTAACCATATCAAAGAAAATGCTCAACATACACCTTTGAAATGTAGCTAGAGCATTGCAAAGCCCAAAAGGCATGCGTCGATAAGTGAAGGTTCTAAAGGGGCAAGTGAAGGTGGTCTTCTCCTAATCCTCTAGTGCCATAGGAATTTGGTTATAATTAGAATATCCATCCAGAAAACAATAATAGCTATGCCTCGCTAATGTCTCTAGCATTTGGTCAATGAAGGGTAGAGGAAAGTGATCTTTCCTCGTGACTGCATGCAACTTTTAATAGTCAATGCATACTCTCCACCTATTGCTCATGTGGGTGGGTACTAACTCATTATCCTCATTTTTGACTATGGTGATCCCAAATTTCTTGGGTACAACTTGAATGGGGCTGACCCAAGTGCTGTCAGACATAGGGTATAATACTCCAACATCTAATAGCCTTAGGACTTCATCTCTAACTAGGTCCTTCATGGGGGGATTAAGTAGTCTTTGAGTTTCCCTAAAAGGTTTTGCATTTTCCTCAAGGGGTATCCTATGAATGCATATGGCTGGATCAATCCCCTTGATGTTTGCTACCGTCCACCCTACAGCAATTTTGTGTTCCTTAAGGACATTTAAAAGCTTACCCTCCTATTCATTATCTAAATCTGATGCTATTATCATAGGTAAGGTTTCATCTGGGCCTAGATAGGAATATTTCAAGTTGTTAGGCAAGGGTTTTAGGTCCAGAGATGGTGGTTACTCTATTGAGGGTATGGGGATAGATTCAAAAGGTGGGAGTGGTTTCACATAACGACCCCACTTGTAGGTATCCATGATTAGAGCAGCCTCTAAAAGGTTGTTTACCTCCTCAATAGACTTATCTATATCAAATTCTCCATTAAAGTACATGAGACAAGCCTCTAGTGGGTCAGAGATGGACAATGGTAAATGAGTGTCACTAATTAGACTCTCAATCAAATTGACATTGCATGAATCATCACGGTTTAAATGTTGTTGATTGATGTTAAATACATTTAGCTTAACTTTCATGTTGCTAATGATGATTTCATTACACCATTCCTGCAGTTAATAATGGCATTAGACGTTGCCAAGAATGGATGTTAAGGATGACTGGAATTTGACTATTGGTATCGGATATAGGTTGGGTGTCTAGTATAATAAAGTCAACTGAGTAATAGAACTAATCTACCTGTATCAAGACATCTTCAACCAAACCACAGGGTATCTTGACAGATCTATTCGCTAATTGCAGTATGGTAGTGGTTGGTTTTAACTCATAGAGAGTTAATTGCTAATGGACAGAGTATGACAATAAGTTAATACTCACCCCTAAGTCAAGTAATGCCCTATCTATTACATGATATCCAATAACCTAGGAAATGGTAGGTCACCCTGGGTCTCTAAACTTTGGTTGGATCTTGTGTTGAATCAAAGAGCTTACCTGCTCAATGAGGAAAGCTTTCTTTTGTACATTTAGCTTTGTTTTTCTTATGCAAAGCTCTTTTAAGAACTTAGCATAGGCAGGGATGTCTTTAATTGGATTGAGCAATTGAATATTGATTTGGACATGTTTAAATCCCTCCATTAACTTGTTGAAGTTTGTTCCCTTTCTAGACTTGTTTAATAATGGAGGAATAGGGGCTTTAGGCACATAAGGTGCTTACACTATGGGTTCTAAAACGTCTTTCTATCTTTTCTCTTTCTCCTATGTTTTGGTTGCCTCTTTCTCATCTACTTTGTTATCAATCTAATGATTGCCCTTAAGGGTGGTTATAGACTTCACATGCTCATGAGTGTTAAGCTTTTGAAAACTTGACTCTATCTCAAATTAGCCCTTTGGGTTAGGGACTAGGGAACTGACCCTTTCCAACATGGCTATGGCTTGAGAGTTGACATGGGCTGAATGTCTAGTATTATTTTAAGTATTTTTTAGTGTCATAATTATCTTTTAAAAATTTTTCAAGCATGGTGTCGATGTTTTCCTCTAAAGATGATTTCTTTTGGTTCTGAGGTTGTTGGAAGCTAGGTGGCTATTAAGGCACTATAGCTTTATGAGAAAAGTTTTGGGTGGGGGGTTCATAGACGGCCCCCTTGGTAGTTATTCTTAGACCAGGAAAAGTTGGGATGCTTAGCCCATTTAGGGTTGTAGCTCTCACAATATGGGTTATTGCTAGGTTGGTGATATACATTCAATGCATTTTATATAGTCATTCAACACAAACCTCTTGTGGAGGTTTAAGGGATGAGGTAGCCATAAAGGATTAAAACATAATTTCAAGTTTGTCTGCTCTACTATCAGACTTGTCCAATCTTGTTAGTATAGAATTGAGTTTATGGCATAGATCAGTATGCACTCCTATCTCATTGAGACCCCCACTCTTCTATTTAAATAACCCCATTATTGGGAATTATCTACTAAAGTCTAAAAGAACTCCCAAACCTTACTCTCATCCTTTAGTATGAGAGTCCCTCCACTCGCCGCATCCATCATTTGTCTATTTTGAGGCATTAATACCTCATAGAAGTATTGAACTTGCTACTATTTTTCAATTCCATGATATGGGCACTTCTACAGCAGTTCATTCCACCGTTCCCAACATTTGTAGTATTGTTCATCATCCCTATGCTGGAAATTAATAATTTTACGACAAAGGGCATTTGTTTTTTAAACAAGAAAGAACTTATTCAAAAATTTTCTAGACAATTGGTCCCATGTATTAATAGAACCTACCTCTAAGGAATTAAGCCATGATTTAGCATTGTCCTTGAGAGAGGATGGGAATAGCCTAATCCTAATAGAATTGTTTGAAAATTTTTGGAGCCTAAATGTGGTGCAAATATCAAGGAATTCCTTAATATGTAGGCATGGGTCTTCTTGGTTTCTTTCCCCTTGTCTTTGATTACATTGAATCTTTGGGTTGAAAGTTATTAGCTCTAGGTTTTGAGATTGACACCCTTGCATAAACTATCCTATACTAAATGCCTTAATATAAATGCAGACTCTAGCTCTACATAATGCATAATCAAATCTTAGTAAGCACTAATCAAATATTATTTTGATTACTTTGCTTAGTACATAAGTAGTAGTTTCTTAGACCTAAATTTAGATAGCTCCTCCTTTTGTCCAGATTTGACTACTACTTACCAGTTAAGTCCTGCTTAAAAGTAGTTAATACAATCCTCATGTTAGAAGGTGTTTAGATCTCAACTAACATCAATGGAAGGCATGGAAAAATCACTTGGATTTTAAGCTACCCACTTTAACCATAGTTCTTAGAAGCCATTGGAGTGACAATAGATTGCATCCTTTAAAAAGGATCCTGTCAGCTCGATACGTTAAGTCTCTTTGTACTTGATTTAAATTTTAAATTCAAGGGTTGGGATTGTGGCATACAAGGATATTGACTGATTCCTAGGTGGGCCAAGGTGCGGGAGATGAAATCTAGTCCTTATCTTATAAAGGTTCCTATGGGGCCCTTACTAGCATTAATTTCATTTCACCATAAAGCTGTAAATATGCAATACAAAACAAAACCAAACTAATGCAGCCTATATCATATCAAATTGAGGTTAAATAGGTACTCTAATGAAACAATCCTAAGTAAAGATTCAACAATTATCAATGAATGATGCTAATTTATATGAATTATACTAACATTTAATGCAAATTATCCTAAAAATTAAAATTTTGAGTGAGAGATACTTATAATGGGGCTTCAGATGATGATCAAGTGTGGGCCACCATACCCCACACTTGTCCTATATTATTACAACCCATTTAAAATTAAATAATAAAGAAATTATAATTTACAATGGGCCTCACTACAAGTTTCACTCAAATCTTAATCTAGGAAAGTAATAAAACCTAATATAAGATGATGAAGCCGTAGGCCGTAGGATCGCTGCAGCTCCTTTGCCAATTTACCTCACATAAAAGTCTAATAAATATGGTCAATAAGAGGAAACTAGCAACAAATGCATAAAGTATGGAAAAATCCTAATCTAGTGCACCCTAAACCTAGACTAGAGGAAAATAACCTAAAGTATGGAACACTACACAATTTGTTGTAACTCCCTGGCAATGGCACCAAAAACTTGCTATTGTTTTAAATATACTAGCAAGTGCATGAATCATTTTTCCTTGCCTTTTAATGCTTTCCCTTTCTTCAATTTTCTTGCTTTTACAATAGTTTCCTCTTTTTGACCATAAGTTCACTTTCTCTTTTAGAAACAGTATCCACTGGAGGGGGATTTCTTTCCTTGGGTCCTCCTTCTTAGTTAACCCCTAAGTATATTGCTATCCCCTTCAATGGTCTTGACTAGCTTTAGGTTTCCTCGCTAGTTTGGTTCCCAATAAGGAAACCATCTCAATGTCCACATAGCCTTTTTTTCCCTTGATGATGATCTAGTCTATTCATTTGATCTAAGCCATCAAATTCCCAATTTGGTTGATTTGCAATATATAAAACTAAATTTGAATAATCTAAACCACGCTCTATACATCTGATTAGCTTTGACGATCATCTGACCAATAAATTTTACAAATCAATGCTTAGATGATCAACTGGAGCTAAAATGCACATTTAAATTTAGGGGTTTTCAAGCTAAAATTGAACACAAAATTTATTGCTCCCTTTAATCCCTTACCCTCCAAACCTTTATCCCTTACCAACCATTCCTCCATTGTTCATTGTTGTAGAGCTCCTCTATAAAACCCTTGTCATTTGCAATCATCCCCATCCATTGTTGTTTAGCAATCCTCCCAGTGAAATCGTATTATCCCTAGTTCTTTTTTATTAATCCTCATCTAAATTCTCCCAATTTTATGTGCATCTAACCCTATGAGCATCTAAACGTATGAAACCCAATCCTTTTCACTGCGTGGATGTAGTCGTTGCAACATTTACATTTGTATACATGTCATCGTTGTTGATATACATATAAATATTACAAATAATATCTCTAGAATTAGAATTTTAATTGTAGATTTACTTAATCACTAATTAAATGTTAATTTACATTTTACAGGATTAGGGTAGAAGTGAGAAAAGTGCTATTTATGGCAACTTAAAACTCTAAAAGAGAGCTATCCCACCATTCAACCACTCACATGGACTCACATCTCATCAACCAAGACTTAGAAAAAGTTTAGAATGTTTAAAAAGTGCCTTCATCAAATTCAAAGCAATAAAAAACCCTAAGCATCAACCAACCTTATCTATGTTAAAGAGGGTGTCACTATTAAAAGATAAGGTAGCCAACTTCTCATGCATGCATGCATGAAAGCCACCACCTTGAGGAGCTTCTAAGTAAAGCCGAGTCACTTGTATATGATTTATTTCTAAAGCAAAACAAGTCAAAAGCAGGGTCCACATAAAGAGTACTTTCCCTCACTTATCTGGATGAAAAAGGGACACACCATGGGAGTCTACGATTTCTACATGGAAGTGGACATGCAATTCCATTTCATGTTTGATTTACATAAGAAAATAATGGAGAATATTAAGGAAAAAACATGGAGTTGGTGAGAGAATTAACGAAAAATCTACGGCTCACTTTCATCCACTCTTTTAAAGAAACAATGGCTAAGATCTATCAACAATTAAGGTCATCCTAGTAAGTGAATGTTAGGGTGGACCTTTGGGAGTGAAGCATGTAAGTGAGATAGAATTGAAGAGGATTGGTGGAGAAATTTTTGATGTACACATTATTTTAAGTGGTAGAAAACATGTTGTTTTGGTCATAATATAGGTGGAGTGATAAGTGTTCAATTTTGTATAGAAAATCAACCAATTAATAGCCCAAGTGTTATAAATTATAGTGTTATTCTAGGATATTTTAGAAAGTTTATACACATGAATTTCTGACCTAATAATTTAAAATTTTCATATTTTACAGGGTTAGAAGCTAATCCAGAGTAAGTATGTGAATAATCATAATTTTAAGGATTTAATTAGGATTTTTTATAGGTTTTGAGATGATGAGCCGAAAATTGAGATAAACTAAGATGAGAATTGAAGATCAAGATCAAAAGAGAGAGGTGAGGCCTATTTCCAATATTTTCAAAGCTTAATCAAGGTCCAAGATTATCTTAGAACAATTAAGAAAGAAATTGAAAGCATCAAAGGTGACTAGAGTGGGCCTAAGTAAAATCCATGCAAGTCCACCACCTTGGCATGAATTAGAGCCATGCATATAAGCCATGAAATCCACCTTAACCATTCAAGCTTTGAAGTCAAGGGAATTAGACATTCAAGCATTGAAGCCAAGGTAATTATCCACTCAAGCCATCAAGCAATGAGCCATCAAAGTGAGCTACCAAGCCATGAGAGCCATGCCGCATGGAGTCATATGATTGGATCAAGTTTTCAAGCAATTATCCATAAAAAACATGAATTTCATGTGATAATAGGAGTTTGAGGGATATTCGTATATGGCTAGCTATACATGCATAGGTGGACCAATCAAGAGAGATAACCCATCTTTTATTTCCATTTTCATTCCTCTTTCCAATCTCTAGATAGGACTTCCACTATTTTTACTTGAGGGGGGAGACAACCTCCTAAAAATGGTGGTGCATTCCACCTTAAGATATCCAATATTTTAATGCAACCTAACACTTTCCAATTCTATCCTCCATCTCCATCTCTTTCCAAATCCCATCTCATCCTATGTTAGCCTTGATCATCCACTATTCAGAGCCTGTCCAAATTAATCCCATGCATCCCATGATATCTACATCAATTTCCTTAGTTTTTCCATGATTTTTTTTCCTTCTATATCTCCAAAGGTTTTGTACTCCTCCACTTTCTAATTCCATGTGTTACTAACCAACCTTGCTTATCTCATATTTCCACTTTCATTAAGAGTAGCATCTTCATAGCTTTGGAAATCCAAAAAACTATAAGACCAACCCAAAGGATCCCATGATTGGAATTAGGTTGGGATGCCTCTTTTAGTTAGAAGAGTACACAATTCTTTGTTTCAGTGCTTGTTACTTAAAAAGTTATTTTTGTTATTGGTGTATGTTATTTGAGATTTTCATTAGTTAGTAATATTTAATTTTAAGTGTCTTTTGAATTAGTTCATGAATAATTTTTAGCATATTTTTAGATCAAATCATGAGTAGCTAGATATTTTTCCAAGTGTTGGGATGAAACCACATTAGCTTATATATTTTCATGTTAAGTAAGTTTAGAGTCAATAGTGCTTCAATATCGTTCAAGGATTAGTAAGCTAGTTTGCATATTTAATGCCCTTTTCATAGGAAATGTTAGGTATTTCTTATAGTTTAGAAACTAGATTTGGTAAAGTAGTTAATCTAGTATAGAGAATTTTAGATAACTTGTGAGCTAAAAACACAAGTTATACTTAATCAGACTTAGGACTTAGAAAATATACAAATTGGATTTTAATGATGATATTTTTTTATTTTTAATTCTTTAAGATTTTATAAATATGAGTACTATAAAAATCTAAATGGCTTAGTATTAAGTACTTGTTCTCATTCATTCACTAGATTAAATTAACTAAAAATATATTTTAGTTAAAATTTTGTAATTTCATAAATTGACTCCTCTTGAGATTGACTTGCACATGTGCGAATCTATGTTACATTAGACCCCAGTTATATTTAAAACACATTAAGTTTTTGGCACCGTTGCTGGGGACTCGCAATGAACTTTTAGTTGGAATGTAGATTAAATTGTTTTACCATGAGTCATAGTTTAGAATTGCATATATTTTAGTTGCATGTTTTATTCACTTTTGCATAATTTTTGTGAATTATTGATACTCATGATTATATTTTTAATTTTATAGGAATTTAAAAGGATTTGGAGGGGAATTAAATTAGGAGAGTTTACATTATTTTTATTTTTGAGTGAATTGTAGTGAGGATGCCATTATATTTTATTTAAATTATGATTCATTTAAAAAAAGGATTGTAACAATATTTGTCAAGTGTGAACCATCCTAACTTGGAAGTGTGAACCATCCTAACTCCTTACATTTCCTAGATTAAGATTTGCATGTTAAATTGGTATGACATTTTTCAATGGTAGTTTAATATCATATGATGTACATTTTCCTAATTTAATTCTTCCATTTTAATTAGGACTATTGCATTAGTTGCACCTACTTAACAAGGAATAGCCTAAGCTTAGCTATAACTAATAGTCATAACTTGTCTATTATAGGGTCCCATCTATCAAGGCTTGGATCTTTTGTTAGGTGGCATATATGTAGTTCCATTTATTTACTACTTTTTTGCATTTTTAAGACACATTTATTGCTTTAAGGTGATTATATAATTGACCAAACTTCAATGAGAATGATAAATTAATTAGTAAGGGCATCACTCCTACAAGATCAAGGGTGGATTTCATCATCACCTCTTAACACTTAGGTTAATCATCACTTGACAGGCACCCTAACCTTCCACAAACTAATTTAAAATTAACTAGAAGAGACCTATAGCAGCCCACAAGCTTATAGGACCCTCTTAGAAGGAGGCAATTTACTATCGCTCTAGTGGCCTTGAGCTAATCAACTATGTTGGTAGTTAAATTACTAGCTCTTCTAACTCACTTGAAGACTCAGATTACCTACAACTAATTAAGAAGGGTGTGAAGTAGTTGATTAAGTGAGGATCTAATTGGTAGCCACTCCTCATACAAAAATTCATGATATATAAAGTTTTTTTTAACTTGTTTTGCCTTAGGAATAGATTATTGTGTGTCCTTTGAATGTTGATAAGTGTTCAATTTTGTATAAAAAGTATCTAGCTAGTTGAACATGTGTTATAACTTATAATGTTAAATTAGGTTTTTTTGCAATAATTTTATAACACATGCATTTCTAACCTTATAATTCAAAAATATGACATTTTGCAGGTTCAGAGGCTAATCCAAAGTAAGCATATGAATGATCAATTTTTAGGATTTAATTAGGGGTTTTCACCTTTTGTAGGTCTTCGAGATGATCCAAAGGCTGAGATTTATTGAGATGAGATTTGAAGATGAAGATCAAAAGATCAAGTCAAGGCCTAAATTTCAACATTTCAAAGTAGATCAAGGTCCAAGATCATATCAAGGTAAGATAATGGATTAATGTAAGCAATTGGAAGAGCTAAAGGTGACTAAAATGAGCCCATGAAGCAAGCCATGCATTTTCACCACCTTTGCATGGGAGCTATTTAAGCCACTTTAGTCATATAAGCCACGAGAGAAGGTGACAAGCGAAGGAATTCAAGCCAAGCCTTTCAAGGCATTAAAACCAAGGGTGTGAGCCATGAAGTTCATACAATTGGAGGAGAATTCAAGCAATGATCCACTTTCTAAAGTTGGATTTTCAAGGTTTAATTAAAAGGTTTGAGAGAATTATGTAAAAGGCAAGATGACTATGCATTGGTGGACCCATCAAGAGAGAAACCCTACTTTCCAACCTCATCTCTCCCTATTTTTCCATCCAATTGACCTAAGAATGTTAAAAGAGGGAGGCACCTACTTAGGAAAAAGACACCCTCCCTTTCCTAATTGGTGATCAAGTGGTTTCATAAATAGGGAACCTTAGATCTACTTCAATTCAAATGACTTCAAAGCCTAGATCTTTATTCATTTTTCCTAAACCTTATTTCTTACTTATTCTTTGACATTTCATCAACCAAACATCTCAAAATTAGAAAGGAAATAGCTCCATTTTTCCTTCTAGGAAAAGATGCCCATCTCCTTTTCATAATTAGAAAACAGCCAGCCCATGCTTCTTATCTCTCTCTTATGCCACATTTATGATATCATCTTACTAATTTATTTTCCACGAAACCTTCCTCATTCAATACCCTAACCCTTTTGATTTCTAGGTATTTTCTTGGTTATTTTCTCTCCAATTCAAGTTAGCAGTTTGTTTGCATTGGTTTAGTTTTCATTGTTTTACTTTCTAGTTTTGCACCCTTCCTTTCATATAGCTTTTCCTATCTTCTTTACCTCAATTCC
The DNA here is from genome assembly GCA_035236585.1 of Warburgia ugandensis. Taxonomy (NCBI): domain Eukaryota; kingdom Viridiplantae; phylum Streptophyta; class Magnoliopsida; order Canellales; family Canellaceae; genus Warburgia; species Warburgia ugandensis. The sequence goes on from CP141136.1 coordinate 39,488,459, forward strand.
ACTTGTTTCTATTTGTTATTACCTCAAGACTTAAGTTAACTCTTCTGTGGTAGTGATAGCCAAGAGAAGAGGTAGCTTAGGCCCTAATTTCCACTCTTGAATTTTACATTTTACTCCTTTTGTTTATCCTTAGTTTTAGGTTAATTTCCTTGCCTTAGTTCACCCACTTAGCTTTCTTTTCTCTTGAATTCCTTTATGAGTTTTTTATGCATGTCATCATACTTTAGTTTATGAGCATTAGATTACATTTTTTATGTTTTTTAGATAGGATTCATGCTTAAGAATTAAATGTAATTTCTAGCAATAGAACATGCATTATGCATTTAGTTGTTGGTGTAATTTCTAGCAAAAGGAGGTGAATTACTATCACTCTAGTGGCCCCTATCTCGTTAGTTGTGTTGGTATTTAAATGACTAGCTCTACTGACACAATGAAAGACTCAAATTACCTATGACTAATTGAGGTTGTGTGAAATGGTTAATTAAGATCACGATCTAATTGATTAGAACGAAAAGTCTAAAAGAGAGGAGGAGATATCTAGGATAGTACCAATCTAAAACCCTCTCTCATAAAGAAATTCTAGAAAAATAAACCTTTTAACTTGTTTGCCATAGGGTTATAATTATTGTGGGTCCTTTGTTTGTTTGCCTATGCATCATTTTGCATTTTCCCTAGACTAGCCTCAAAAAAAAAAAAGAAACAAAAAGAAAAGAAAGAAGAATGCTCTTTTGTTGTAGATAATGATTTCTTTTCGATATATGTAAAGTTGAGTACATTGCACCATACATGGACATATATGCACAACCTACATTCTTGCATACAGATCTAGCCCTTCTGGACGTTTAAGATCAAATGGACTATTAGGTAAGGTTATGTAATCAATTATATATAATTAACCCTATAAAAATATGACTAACGAAGTAGAGGATAAAAGCCACTTTGTTACTATTTTACTTCACAACCCCTTCATTATGAAGATATGTATGAGATAGGGGATACTCTTGATATATTCTATGCAATGGATAGATATAGTAGATAGTCAATTTTATAAATTGCATGCTTTAATGCAGGCTTGTGAGTCATTAATGCAAACCTCAGTATAAGAATTATTTTAACTACTCTAGTCCACCACATCCTACTACTTCGTGCCCATCAAGATTTGCATATCCTGAATATTTTTTGGAGCTACTAACTGCAATAACTGCATTCATATATTTTGTGCCCATCAAACATGGTCTTAGGATTATTAGGGAGAACTATCTTAGTTTCACCCTACTCAAACCTTTCCTAATATCCCATTTCCACAGCAACATGAGCCATACTAGCTATTTCCTTGACAATATAGGGAAAAATCAATAGAAGAGACCATTTGTTTTTATATGTAGAATACACTAGAATTTTAAGAAGAAACTAAATAATTTAGTGCCACAATTGGAGTTTCAAAAGGCTCAAGTATCTGCTGAATTTTTAGAAAGGGAAAAGGAGATAGTGCAAGTTGAGGACTATGAGAAACCAATCAACAACTGTACCAGGACAACAATATCATCAAATGATCTTTATTAGATAAAGAGTCTCATCCCTACTATCCTCTAACAATGATCCTATTGAGGCATGTCTTGGTCATTTTAATTTTAATTCTAACATAGGCACCTTCATTAATGAAGTTACTGACACTTCTCAATGGAGAGCCCAATTAGGGCCCCTTCCAATGCCTGAGATGCAATTTGAGCCATATATTAAAGAAGCACCTGATCTGGACTTACAACCTTTACCAGATAATTCACCATGTGAGAGTTTAGTTTCATCTCAAACCTTGCCTGTGACTATAGAATAGGAAAGAGAGTCAGTTGATGTTCTATCCCAATATCAACTAGCTTTAGAGTGTACATTAGCAGTTACTAAGGGTTTAACTTCACTATTTATCTACATCAAAGAGAACATGAACATCTTTTACGGGAGATACAGAGCTAGCTTAACCTTATCCATCAGAACAAAGGAAGGAGGAATATTATCAACTTTTTGATAATGGCATTATCTTTCCTCAATTTAACAGAACCTGGGCCAAGTCACGTCAAGTTGGTCCTAAGAGATTCTGCTTCACAATGGTCTATCATGCCATTATCTTCTCTCCACCATACATCTCTGGGTTGAAAATGTGTATTGACTATGGTATGATTTTGAAATGGAGTGAGTTTTCTAAATAATCCTGCATAGTTAATTTAGGTTTAGGTTTAATACATTAGTTAGTTTTTTAGTTTTAGTGTCATGTAGTTTGCATTGGATATTTTGTATTATTGGCCACATCAACATATCTAGGCCCTCTCTAGCATATATGTACTATCTTTGTAACCCTTTTCTATCCACTTAGTTATTTCAATTGTCCATGCTTTATTTTAAAACATTGGGACAGTGTTTAATTTAATTCTACATGTAGGGTATTTCAAATTTGATGTGTCCAAAATCTTTGTAGTCTTTCTTTATTCCAAAAAAAGAAAATAAAAATTTGAAAAATTTATGACAAGTTCCTTTGTAAGGATGAGATTTCAGATTTTTGGATTTTGGTATATCTTTGAACTTTAGCTTATTAATAGATTTGTATACAATTAGTTCATTATTTATCCTTTTTCTAAAAAATTTCATGAAAATTAAACTTAGAATAATTACTATGCATATAGCCATATATATATATATATAGTTTAAGTTAAAGAGAAAATAAAATGTAGAGATCCTGAAGAAGATAATAGAGAGTTATAACCCATGTGAGATTACAGCCAATCTTTTTTTGAGAGGTTTATACATAAACTCAAAATTTTCTTTAACAAACATTAATTCTTAGTTGGTCTCATTATTCTTGTTTTGGTCAACCATTAAAAAATTAGTTAAAGGCTCCACCATATCTTTTTTTTTTTTTTTAATGGACATCTTTAAGTCATATGAAACCTAGGAAATAATAGAGGCAATCTTTGTTTAACTCAGAGCCTTTAGCCTTACCTACATTTTTGTTTTTTTGCTAGTTAGCCATTTTTACCTTTTATATTAAGCCTTTTCTTATTAGCCAATTAACCATCACTCATATTTAACCCTATATATATTTTTTATTCTATTCCTTTTACTTTATCATGCCTTATTTGGAAATGGAATGAAGAATTCAATTCTGTTAGAAATAGTTCTATGGAAATACTTTAAACAAAAATTCAAAAATTCACCTTAAAACTATGAAAAGTGGAATTTAAACATCGGGACAATTACAATGACACTAATTTTATGTGAAACAGAGATGGGGGTGGAACACCCAAATTTTTACTAATTTGAGGGGAGGGGGGGTCAAAATTGATAATGACAGACTGATCACAACGCATGGAGCTAAACTCCTGGCTTCCCTGCATCTAGCAATGACCCCAAAAATAGTGTAAAAAGAGGGTGACATTAGAGCAAAGGGAGAAAAGCTAGTGTCCCAACCCTTTTTGCTTGGATTTTCATTGGCACGGCAATCATGGTCAGCTGATCAGCATGAAACCCCCCTTCCTCTTTAACTTGCTTGCCCACTAGAGCAACTGCATGACTCTCTTTACTTTGTCATATATGTACATCCTTACACATACATACTGTATATGTCGTATAGATATATATACTGTCAAAACCTTGAAAAATAGTTAATATATCAAACATCAATAGTCACACTCAGACACATTGAGTTGATCAATCATCTAGACTCTGTTGGAAAATACTCCCTTATTTGGGCAGCATCATCACACTCAGCCATATTGAGTTGATAAAACATCCAGACTCTGCTGGAAAAATACTCCCTTATTTGGGTAGTATCGGCATCTCATTATGCCATGCATCATAATGCAAAATACTCAAAGCACTACCATGATGCAGTCTAATTCGTACTAGCGTGCTAGGATAACTGCTTTCATATTTCGTGGATACCAAATGTCAAAAATCATCTATTTCATGCTTGTTTGCAGAGACAGAACATCATACTTGTGGCTGCCCGGGTTTTTATAACACATTTTATAATACATTTTGTAAAGATAGGGCCTTATAGTAAAATTTTTTTGCAAACCAAAGTAGCGAAAATTCTTTTCTTTAGAATTTGTTTTGTAAAACCCAAGTCACCACTTCATACATAACATAAGTAGAATTTTGTACAAGATAAAATTCTATTGAAGGAATATACTTTTATTAAACTTCAAGATCCATCTAGTGGTTCATAGTACATAGTCCATTGTATCTTTACAATACTTGTCCAAATACACAATCCAAATTACAAAGTTCAAAATACAATATATGCTCTTAATACAATGTTTTAAGGGATATACCCTTATTACTTATTCTTCAATAGTTCTTATTCTTCAATAGTTCTTCAAGTCTCCTTCTCTGTATCTGAGATATTATAAACATTTGAACATTTACAATATCTCAGCAAGATATGCTTGGTAGGGGATAAGAATGTAAGTTATTGACAATATAATCTTAATATTCAATTATCTCATAATTCATTCTATCATAAACACATTCATAGACCACTATCATTTATATGGATATCTCATGTCCTTATCATTTGTGTTCACCTTTATACATACATATTGTATAAAGACAAATCTGTTAAAATTGTACAAATAATCAATAATCATTTCCATATAAAGCTGATCAACTCCTTTCATTATAGGAGATTTGTATCTCAGCCAGTTACTATATTAGGAATTTCCCTTCTTGGAAAAAATATTGGTAATATACAATTACTTGGCATTTCATCATGCCATCCCTTAAGGCATTTCACTATGCCAATTTCATATGCATCATAATGCAAAATAATCAAGGACTACTATGCTTACAGTCTGATCCATACAGCCCGCCCGGATAACTGTTCTATAATCCACTTATACCATTCTCAGTGGAAATTACAATATCCATATCCATATGGGAGGACCATGGCTGTCAAAGTGGTGGCCTTTCCATAATTGCCCCACCCGACTTTTAGCCTTTCTTAGGTTTGGTATTCAATATCATCAAGTTTCAGAAAGTGGGTGGCCAAACCCTCTTAACTCTCCTAGCATAGCATCCCCATGTCTATGCCTGTTTAAAAAAAAACCACAAGCCTTCAAGCTTGCATGTAAAATAATACTTATACATATCAGACTATCTGTCTGTTTATTTAGGGCTGGAATATTTTCTACTTTCCTATTCACTTAGGGTTGTTCTCAATTCCCAACTTAACCATTTTATACTTATTTTTTTCATCATTTGGTTGGATCATATTTCAATTTGAGGTATTTATCTTAATATATTGGTATTATACATGTCAATACTTCAAAACATAAGATCATGTATTAGGCATGTATCTTCATGTAAAGGCAATCTTAATAATCCACCTACCTCAGTAAGGTATTCTTACTCCTTTAAACCTGCTATAGTCTTGATCAGCATATATCTGTCCAATCATATAATGTCATTTTTCTAATCAAGGGTACATACTATATGGTCTTTTGATCATCCTTATGTAGGATGACCTGAATCTTTCTTCCTTGAATAACATATATCCAAGGGTTTAGTATCAAGTACTATCTATATCATACATATACAATCTAATCTAGATTAGTGTTTCTTTTTCCTTATTGTTTTTTATCATACAAGATCTCATCTTGTTTGATCATCCTTATCTTACTTACTATTTTTATTAGGGTTAGATAATTTGCTATCTTTTTATATTCTTATTATTATTCAACCAGTTAGTGTCTTACTTGGTTGAAGTTAATTTATTTCTTCCTATTACTAGACATCTCCTCCTTATTTCAGGATGACTAGTGCTTACTAGTTAAAGTCTGCTGAAAGAGTGGTTAATACAGTCCTCATGTAAGGAGGCGTTTAGACCTCTCTTATGTCAATGGGAGGTGAGGGAAAAGCACTTAGCTCTTGTATACCGCTTATAACCACAATGTTCAGAGTCCACTAGAGTGGTACTAGCTTAACCTTTGACAAGGTTCCTATGAGCTCTTTACCTTAAGTCCCTTCTCTAATTGATTTTAATTAATTTCCATGAATATGCAGAATGTTATCCATGGATGTTCATTATTTTTCTACTTTGGGCCAAGGAAATGGTAAATCATTTCTTATATTGTCCTACTAATTATAGCCCTTATTAAGTCAAAATCATTCATTCATCTTAGTTGTCCATGAATCTCTATATTTCATTAGTTTATATTTTTAGAGATTTATGCTCATTATATCTTAACAACTACTTAACAATTGAATATAATTTGACAATAATTAAATTATAAACTTTAAAGCCTAAATCAAATATAAGTCTAACAACCATATACTAACATTCTTCCTATGAATGTAACTTAACCTAGTGAAATAAACTATACATAAACTAACATGATCCTAAGTTATGAAATACATAAAATTGTACTTCTATCCTAATGGAATCATGTTTAAATCTTTAATTTACACTAACATGGCCCTAAGATAATCAAATCTACTAACAAACTAATCATTTAGGGCATAGCATACTAAAATTTAAAGATTACACTATCACGCTTTCTAGCTTATAACATAAATCACATTTACACTTCTATTATCCAATAAAATGTAATTAAACTAATTATATTAAGATTATTATAAACCTTTAAATATGATCCAACCATTAGATCTTATGTATTTTCCTTTAGATCAAGGGTTTTAATTACCTTTAGGACTTTTAATCCATTAAGCTCCAAAAATCATATCCACTTGATTTTGTCACATTTAATCCATGATCTAACTAGTTTTCATCATAATATCATCCATTTAATCCATCCCAATGATGTGATCATACTTGATCTCATTGATTAAGTGGGTCCCTTTGTATTTTTTAGTACCATAAAGGGTAGATCCCTTAATTTATCTCATATCTATCCAAATCAACAATAGATATCATTTTATTTTAGTATTATATCATCATTAAAATAAATTCCCAAGATCTGATCACCTCAGATCTTGAAGATCTTAGGAATTGGAAACTTATTTCCAAAATACAGAACATTTTATGAATTATTTTATACATATTATAATTTCATTAGAAACTAGACGTTACAAATTTCCATAGCTTCTTTTCAATCTCAATTTGGAGTTCATATGACTCTACAATCGTCATTTGAAGTTCATAGTCGTTCCTAGGTTCCAGATTTGATCTGGGCCCAGTGGAACGAATCTCTCTCAATTGAGGGTTCAAAATTTAATAAAATTTCCTGAAAGTTTTACTCTATGGTTTTGGGACACTTTTGGATTGATTGGAAGGCTCAGATTTTCCATCTGAGCTCTCCATCACCATGAATTGAAGGCTTTGGTATTTACTTTTCTTTTGCAATTTTTCATTCAAATAAAATGACAAAAAAATAAAAATTACACAAAAAAATAATAAATATGTCTAGGAAGTAGTTCCACCTACTTGATTGGACGAAAAACTTATATTTGATGCCCAATTTGAAAGAATTACCGGTTGATGATAATATAGCCCAATTGTCCCTTTTTTTGTGATTTTTCATTGTTGGAACCGTTGGATCTTGAAATTGTTTGGGGTTTTTGTATATACGATTGTATAGGATGTTATGAAAGGTGGGATTTATGAGATTCTACTGGAACGGAGTGCCTAATTGATTTTAGGTCTCTTGTTCTAATTAGAAAGAGGAGAGAGAAATAAGGAAAAGAGAGATTGAGAAAGAATGAATGAGAATTTGGAGCTGAAACTCTATGGAAGATTTGGAAATTTCATAAGAAAGGTTGTAAAAAATTTTGGGACAGATTTATAGCCAACTTTGAATTTTTTATTATTTCTTTTGATAATATATTTTATTACTTTAGAATATTTAATTAAAAGTACATTCTCCATTCCCATCCCATTCTCCACTACAATCCTATCCAACTTTCCACTACTAGCTAATAATGCATTGAGCAATTATTATTGCTTCTAGAACATTGGCCCACTTTCATGTTAAAAGACCTTTTTGCCTTTTTAATTCCAAAATGGGAGAAAAATAGCCATTATTTGTTTGGACTCGGAATCGAGCGTACTTAGTGGCATTGGAATCGTATTTCTGAGTACATTATGAATATTGAGGTCTTATTTCTTGGCCATGGGTAAAATGGTAATTCTACCCTAAAATGGAGAATATTATGGATTTTTCATTTTAACTTAGAATTGAACGTACTTGTTGTTTCGATCAATTTTTCAAGTACATCCATAATTTTTATGTTTTAATTCATGATATAATCTCTATAAAAAGAGAATTTTCAATGACCTAATATTCTAGCATAGAATCACTAAAAGTTCAAACTTTATTAATTTTCCTTAATAATTTACAAAAATCCAGGGTCATTACAATACTGGTGGCCTTCCCATAATTGCCTTACCTGACAATTTGACTCTCTTTAGGCACTGTATCATCATATATATTACATTTCGGAGAGCGGGTGGCCAAACCCTCGTAACCCTCCTAGCTTTACATCCACAAACATAAGCCTGTTTAAAACAAAAACCACATGCCTCCTTACTTGTATATAAAGTATTCTTTTACTTATCAGATGTCTTGTTTGTTTATAGCATCATCCTCATATTTTGGTATTCTTATATCGAGGATAGGATTTCACTTCAAACTTAGGGATCATCATTTACAATGAATGATACCCATGCTCATATAAGTTTAGGGATCACCATTCTATATGAATGATTCCCATGTATTGATTTTTATACTTATCAAACAATTTGTCTGTTTATTTAGGGCTGGAATACATTCTAATTCCCTATTCACTTAGGGTTTTCCTCAATTCTAACTTAACCATTTCATATGTGTTTTGGTTGAATCATATGGTTTTCAATGGGTTTAATACAAATATTTACATTATACTTGTCAACATTTCCAGACATAAGATCATGTATTCAACATGTATTTCTCATGCAGATGCATTCATAAAATCCTCCTACCTTCAAGTAGTGATTCATCTCTTCAAATCTTCCATGATCCTGACTGATGTATGTAATCTGTAAATCCATACATAATGTCAATATTTATACAATCTGTATAATCCCATATTTTTTTGTCCTATCTATATTCTTTTTCTAATCTTGTCCTTTGATATAAAGGATCTATATCTTTTGTCCTATCGTGATCTATCTTTCTTAGATAGTGTTTATCCTATTGATCAATAGTTCTGACGGTTAGAATGATCTTTTAATCTTTCAAATCTAAGTATTTTCTATTCTAAGTCTTTGTGCATTCCTTTCTTTGATCTTAATCTTTCATAGATCCTTTGATCTACAATTTATACTTGTTGATAAAGATCAAGAGCTTAGATCTTCTATCATCTAGTTCTTCTTTGATCTAAGTTCAGTTATTTGATCATCCCTAAGGAGGATGATCTTAGTTCTCTTCCTTGAATCATATTTGATCAAGGGTTTGGATTCTTTATCTAGATTTATCTATAACATACATACATAGATACATAATAAAATATGACATTAGGATTCTTATTGTTCTTGATCATTCAAGATCTTATGGATCTTGTTTGATCATCCTTATCTTACTTACAATTTTTATGAGAATTAGATGATTTACTAACCTTTTATGCTCTTATTATTATTATTATTATTATTATTATTATTATTCAACCAGTTAATGTTTTACTAGTTGTAGCTAGTTTATTTCATCCTAAGTCTATACTGCTTCTCTTATTTTCAATTGGCTAAGGCTTACTAACTGAATGGTTGAACACAAACTGGTTACTTCAATCATCATGTAAGGAGGCATTTAGACCTCACAAATGTCAATGGAAGGAAGGGGAAGAGTGAGGCTAATTAGAAAACCCCCTTATCCACCATGTTCAGCATTCACTAGAGTGACCTTGGCTTGACCTTTCATAAGGTTCCTATGAGAATTTTACCCCTAAGTAATCTTTCTAATTGATTTTAATTAAATTCATGAATATTTAAAATGTCATTCATAGAATTTACTATTCTCCTAGTTTAGGCCAAGGATTTGATAATCCTTATATTGTCCTACTAACTATAGCCCTTACTAATATTAAGTCAAAGTCATTCACTCATCTTAATTGTCCATGAATCTCTATATTCCATTTGAATGCATTTTTGGTGATTTATGCTCATTATATCTTAACAACTACCGAACAATTAAATTTACTAATAAAATTCGACAACAATTAAATCATAAACATTAAACATAAATCGAATATAAGTTTAACAACCATTTATACTAACATGCTTCCTATGAATGTAACTTAATCTAATGGAATAAAACTATACTTAAATTAGCATGATCCTAAGTTATGAAATACATGAAAATTTATTACTAATCTAATGGAATCATGCCAAAATGTCAAATTTAAACTAACATGGCCCTATGATAATTAAATTTACCAACCTAATAACAAATTAATAACATTTAGAGCATAGCATGCTAAAATTTAAGAATTACATTGTCATGCTTCCTAACATATATCACATTTACAATTCTATTATCAAATAAAATATAATTAAACTAATTAGATTAAGATCATTGGAAACTTTTACTTATGATCCAACCATTAGATCTTAAATCTTTTCCTTTAGATTAATGGTTTTAATTACATTCAGGGCTTTGCTCCATTAAGATCCAAAGATCATATCCACTTGTTTCGTCACATTTAATCCATGATCTAATTGGATTTCATCATAATCCCATTGATACAACCTCTCCAAAGGGTATGATCATGCTTGATCTTATTGATCAAGTGTGTCCCATTGTACTTTTAGGGTTTTTCTACCATAAAGGGTAGATTCCTCATTTTATGTTAGATCTGTCCAAATAAATCATGGATATTACTTGATTTCAACATTATATCATCATTGCATTAGATCCCTAAGATTTAATCATCTCAAAATTTGAAGATCATGAAAATTAGAAGCTTAATTCTTAAAAACAGAAAGTTTCTTGAATATTTTTTTTATCAATTTTATGATTTCAGAAGAAAATAGACATTACAAACTTTTCATAGCTTCTTTACAATCTCAATTTGGAGTTTATATGACTCCACAATTGAAGATTGAAGTTCACAGTTATTCTGATCAATCGGGCGGAGAGGATCTGATTTGGCGGAACAGTCACCACGCTCCTGTCACTCGGACGTATGCAATAACATGCTTCCCAGCACCAGCGCTGTCACATAGTTGTTCCATCAGGATGGCGTTGCATGTGGAGACACTCCCGCAAGGCATGTTTTTGTGTGGCATTTTGGCGTGGCATCCTGGGAGCTGATCTTATTAGGAAGATCGGACAATCCTTTTGGATCGTCAAATCACTTTCTCTTCAATCAATGGATCAAAACTTGATAAAATTTCTTGAAAATTCTACCCTAGGGGTTTTAGGCCCTTCTGGTTTGAGTGGACGGCTTAGATTTTCCATCTACACCCTCCATCATCTAGAATTGAAGGGTTCTTATCCTTACTTGATTTTTATTATTTTTACCCTAAAAATAATTTAAGAAAAATAAAAAATATATAAACTAACATGAAATAAGTGTAGAAAGAGTTTCCACCTACCTTATTGGAGAAAAATGTGGTTTTTGCAACCCAATTTAAAAGAAATATCCACTTGATGATAAGATAGCCCAATAACCACTTGTTTTATGATTTACCATTGATTGCACCATTGGATCTTAAAATTTATTTTGGGGTTTTGTAGATAAGGTAGTCTAGGACAATATGAAGGGTGGGATCTATGAGATTTGATTCGGAACAATGTACCTAATTGAATTTAGGTCTCTTGTTCTAATTTAGAAAGAGGAGAGAGAAAGTGAAAGAAGAGAGATTTTGGGGAGTTTTGGAAATTTGGGAATGAATCTTGATCTAGTTTTACAGGTGAAGCAAGATAATTTTTTGTAAATTTTATGAACATTTTTGGAGGATTTTTGCGGGTGTATTTATAGATGTTTTTGAATTTTTCATAATTACTTGTAATAATTATGTGTTAATTCTTTTGAATATTAAATTAACATTGGATCCTCCACTACCACCTCCTTCTCCACTATTTGATGTAGTAGTTTGACCACTCATTACATGTTTTCTAGACGTTGGATTCATTTATGAGCTCCATGGAGGTGTGAAAGGACCATTATGCCTTTTATGGAGAAAAATTTATTTTATTCTCTCAAACTCAGAATTGAGCGTATTTAGTGGCATTGGAATTGTATTTCTGAGTACATTCTAAATATTGTAGTCTTAGATCTTAGTTATGGGTAAAATTATCATTTTACCCTTTTATTCATAAAAATAGAGAAAATTAGGAAATTTTCATATTAACTCAGAATTGAACGTACTTAGTGTCATTTCAATCAATTTTTCAAGTACATTCATAGCTTGTAAGTTTTAGATAATGCTTTAATCTCTATAAAAATAAAATTTCCAATGACCTAATATTCCATCTTGGAATTTCTAAAAATTCAAACAAAATTGATTTTCTCAATCAATTTACAAAAATTGGGGTTATTACAACTTGAACTTTGAATTGATGGAAACCAAGTCCCGATCTCATTTGGTTGATTTGGATCATCATTATCATTTAAGGCAATTTGGCCCATTAGATCATTCTTTTAACACTTATAAAATATTAGAAAAAATATTCAATATCTATAAAATTATGATAGATCACATACATTGGATTAGCTTCTACACTTCCAAAATATTAGATTTGTGGATTATTGGTTCAAAAATGCATGTGTCATGAATTTTTGGAAAAGCCTTAGAATTATGCCCTACAGTCTATGACACATGTACTACTAATTTGGTACTTCTTATACAAAATTAACCACTTATCATGCCCTTCAACTAGCATTTTACTTGTCTTAAGCAAAATCTACAAAATATCATAAAATCTCAAATGGCTGCTATTTTTCTTAGGTACTCATGATTATGTTTAGCATATGCAATAAGACATTAAACAACTAAGTTACTCGTAATAGACAAGTTAGGTCTCATGAGGATTTGTAGAGAATATATTGACAAATTTTAATATGGCTAAATTGCTTAGTTTCTCTCAAAGATTTTTTGTCCATTAGTACTCTACTAACTTTAACAACTTATTAGAGATTAATGAAAAATTCTACAAGTTACTCACATGACAAAGCTATTTTATTATAGTTATATCTTAGAGTGCAATATGTATATAGGCTACATAAGTCTGGACTTCTAAATAGAAATGCTTGTACTAAAAAGGGCAGCCTCGATGCTTGTACTAAAAGGGGTGGACCATAAGGGTCAATAGTACGTGGCCTTACCATGCATTTTACAAGAGCTTATTTACTTGCCTTGAAGCTGTGATCTCAAGGTCACACGATAACAACTCTATCATTGTGCCAAGACTCCCCTTCAAATAGAAATGCTTGAACTCCATTGGAAAAATGTCTTGACCTAAATTTCTCACTTGTATACACTTAGAAATGATGCTCTCATAAAAGGGTCAAACAAAATCCTCTCACTGTGCTACTGGATCCAACAACACTAATGGTTCACATAAGCTTATTCACACACACGGTACAAAGAATTATGATCCTTAAGAATAGATTCCATTGGCAAGACCAGACTGAATAGTTCACCTTAATTCCTTAATATTTATATCCTCATTAAGACAATCTACCACCCTAAGATCAATAGGACTTTAGATGGGAAAAAACTTAGGTTTAGGACCAGTTTTGAAAGAAAGGGTGAAAGATTCAAAGGTTTTAAATCTTAGTAGAGGTCTTCAATGAATGTTGGACAACTCTTTTCAGTGCACCAAAGTGAATGTTTTTTTTCTAATTTTCCTTTCTCACAACTTTCTTTTATTTTCTAATAATTTTTTACTCTCTTTTTAGGAAGGGGCATCTCTCCCTTCCAAAACAGTTGAAGGCTTTTTTTTGTAGGAAAGTTAGTGGGAATAGGTTAGGAAAGAGATGGAGGGTATTAGATGGAGAAATTTGCTTGGTTGGGAAGTTTCCTAAGAGGTGGAATGAGATAGAGTTTTGGAAATTCGTAATGTATCTTAAGGGTGACGTGGAAATTCAGGAAAAAGTTGAAAAAAGAGAGAAAAACACTAAAAATTGTTGCTCTTATCCCATTGGTCCACATGCCATTCTATTCTAATAAATTTTACCTTAATTATCTTCAAAATGACTCATGGATAACTCCCTTAAATCTCCTCCAATCCTAGGCTTCCATTTAGCTTAGTTTGATGGCATAGTTGACTAATTTTGAAGGCTCCATTGGCTAAGCTCATGGCAAGCTTAGGAAGCTTCCTGGCTTATTTTCTTAGCTTCAACCCTTGGCTTGAGTGATTTGTATGGTTTGTCTTAAATTCCTTAGCTTGCCACCTTCTTTCATGGCTTATATGGCTAAGGTGGCTTAACTAGCTTCCATGCAAAGGTGGTGGGAATGCATGGCTTACTTCATGGGCCCACTTTGGAAATCTTTAACTCCTTTAATCACATCAATTATTATTCCTTAAGATGATCTTGGCCTTTAATTTATGTTGAAGTGATAATTTTGAGGCCTTGACTTGATCTTTTGATCTTGATCTTCAATTTTATCTCCATCTATCTCGGCTGTTAGATCACCATCTAACTTCCTGCAAAAAGTGAAAAATCCTAAAAAACATGATTAATCACATAGTTACCTTGGACTAGCTTTTGGACCTACAAAATAACAAAATTTTGGGTTATTAGGTAAAAAATGCATGTGTTACGAATTTTGGTCTAAAAATGCTAATTTACCCCTATAAGTTGTAACACGTGAATAATTAATTGAGTGGTTTTTATGCAAAATTAAACACTTATCACACACCTCAACTAGCATTTTACTAATCCTAAGAAAAACATGTAAAAAATAATTTTATAAAAAACAAATACAAGGTGCCACTTTCGTAGGTACTCATGATTGCATTGAGCATATGCAACAAGCCCATAAACCCTTGGGTTACCCCTAGTGGACTAGTTAGGCCGCGTGAGGGTTTGTAGTGAATATATCCATAAAATTTTCTAAGGTTGATTCCCCTATTTTATCTTAAAGAATCCTCATTCATTAGCACTCTACTAGTTTCTCACAACTTAATGGAGAAGATTAACCATTTTACAAATCATATACATGCTAAAGAGATTTCATTCTAGTTATTTCTCGAAGTGCATGTGTGTGTACAACTACATAAAACTTGACTTCTAGTTAGATATGCTTAAATTCCATTGGAAATATGTCTTGACCTCAAATCCTCTCAGGTATACTCTTAGAAATGAAGCTCTCAGATAAGGGTTTAAACATATTTCTCTCATCATGTGATCGAATTCAACCAGGCTAATGGTTGACATAAATTTTTTGAAGTGTTAAATAGACAAAGGAAAGTGATCCTTAAGAGTGGATGTTATCTGCAAGAATAGTGAGGGTATTATACCTTAATTCCTTCTTTTTATTTCTACTTTAAGGCTATTATCCACTTAAGATCCATAGGTCTCTAACTAGGATGAAACATAAGCTTAGGTGGAGTTCTAAAAAGAAGGGTATAAGGATTTCAAAAGCTCAAAGTCAAGTAGTCATCTTCAACAAATATCTATTGGGACACTTGTTTTGGTTTTGTTGAAGTGAATTTCCTTTGTATTCTTGTCTTTCAATTTTTTCTCTTCTTTTTCTAATACTTTTCTTTTTCTTTTAACTTCTTTGGAAGAAAGACTACTAATTTTCTCACTTATTTGACTTTTTGTCCTCATTTTTGAACTTTTCTACTAACTCTACTCGTTTTGAAAATGGGTATGCTTATTTATTTTATAGGTTTATTTTGGGTTAAAGTGATTCGTGTTAACAAAGAAAGGCTTAATAGTAGATTCAAAGGGCTAACTAGTGGTAGATATATTGGTAGGCTTTTTGTCTGTGGGTTGAAGAAGGATGGCCTATATCATTTCCTATGTTTCTAAAAGCCTATCAGCTTTAATAAAGTTTTTGGAAAGAAAGCTGTCACTCTATTTATTCTTAATAGTTAACCAAAACAAGGATAACATGATAACACTAAGTTATGTTCATGGAAGAAAACTGTGGAATTACTTATAACTCTTTCGAAGAAGATAGTCTCTAAACTCACTAAGTTATAGGTCTCTATTGATTTTCCTTAGGGTCTCTAAGTCATATCTCTCTATTAGTCTTAACTATGTGCTGTGTGTAAATGGTTTTTGAGAATTAACTTTCATAAAATACTTCAACATATGAATAATATGCAAAACTAATCATATACACTCCCGTTAAGAGGTGAAAACATTACAATTACTAAATTCTAAACATCCAATTCTCATCACAGTAACGGAACTCTTCCAAAAATGTTTTTTTTTTTTTAAAGCTCAAGAAAAGTAAAAATCCTTATATGCATTTACACCCCCCAACCTGAATGAAACATTGTCCCCAAGGCATGAAAACATAGGTTCCTATATGGAAAGATGTAGAAGATGGAGATTTGAAAACACTTTGGGTTGCCTCCCAAGGAGTGCTAAGTTTTACATCTTTACCTAGACATAATGATGACTGTATCGATGCTAATTTGCAAGGATTCCTAAAGTGGAATCTAAGGTGGCTCATGATATTGACGTATCTCTAATAGTATCATATCAATTTTGGGGTTAGGTGTCTCTAGGAAAGGTTTTAACCTCTGACCGTTGACTTTTTGGATTTCTTCATCCGTCTCAATCTTGATGGCCTTGTGAGGATAGATTGTCCATACTATATAAAGTTTGGTCCATCTAGATCTTAGTTTTCTTGGGAAGAGATGCAATCTAGAGTTATACAATAAAACCTTTTATCCAGGTGTGAAGGATTTTCTCAAGATTTGGTGATCATGTGCAACATTCATTCGATCTTTGTACAATCATGCAGAGTCATATGCATCTTCCCTCAACTCTTCCAACTCATTGAGTTGGAGTTGTTGGTGGGTCTAAGCAGAATCTAGCTCAAAATTGAGCTTTTTAATAGACCAATATTCTTTATGCTCTAACTCTCCTATTAAATGGCAGGCCTTTCCATAGACTAGTGGTAAGGTGACATTCCTACAGGGTATGTTGTACGGTAAGCCCACAAAGCGTCTTTGAGTCTCATAGACTAGTCTTTCCTACTAGGATTGACTGTCTTCTCTAGAATTCGCTTTATCTCCCTATTGGATACCTCTACTTGGGCATTGGTCTATGGGTGGTATAGGGTAGCAATTCTATGGTTGACACCATACATTTTCATTAAATTCTCAAACACTTTATTACAAAAGTGTTTTCCCCCATCATTTATTATGGCTTTTGGAGTACAAAACCTTGTAAAGATATTTTCTTTAAAGAACTTTAGCATGAATTTGTGGTCATTGGGTTCGCAAGATATAGCCTCCACCCACTTGGACATGTAGTCCACTTTCACTAGGATGTAAAGATTTCCAAAAGAATTCGGAAAGGGTCCCATGAAATCTATGTCCCAAACATTGAATGGCTTTACAATAAGTATTGGGTTTAAGGGCATCATATGTCTCATGTGCATCCTTAAACATGTAGGCAAATAAAAGCCACACTGCAGAATTTTTACAGTTGTCTTTTTAGAGTGAAAATGGTCCCCACATGCATGATCATGACAAAAGGAGATAATTTAATTATTTTTAGTATTTGGTATGCATCTTGTAATTACCTGATCAGGACAGTGCTTGAATAAGTACGAGTCATCCTAAGTAAATATTGAACCTCGCTCAAAAATCTATTTTTATCTAGTTTGGTCCAATGATTAAGCATTTGTCCTGTAACAATATCACCATACTAAGGCAACTAGGAACTATGTAGTTTTTGTTCATCCAGGAATAATTCAATTATAGGCATGTGATCGCTAGTATGCTCCACGACTAGTTTGGATAAGTGATTTGTTACAACATTTTCTACACATTTCTTGTCCCAAATTTCTAAGTCAAACTCTTGTAATAGTAGTATCCAATAGATCAACCTAGATTTCGCATCCTTTTTGGAAAGGAGGTACTTTAAAGCAGCATGATCCAAGTACACTATAAATTTAGTTCCTATCAAATAAGATCTAAACTTATCCAAAGCAAACACTACAAATAACAACTCTTTCTCTATGACCGAATAATTGAGCTGCACATCATTTAGTGTTTTACTAGCATAATATATTACATGGGGAAGTTTATCAATATGCTACCCCAAAACAGCTCCAACGACATAATCCAACGGATCACACATAATCTCAAATGGTGCATTCCAATCTGGTGGTTGGAGAATGCGTGCATAAGTCAACTTATCCTTGAGTCACTCAAACGCTTTCTTACAGTCCTCATCAAAGTGAAAAATGGCATCTTTTGTAAGTAAATTAGAATGGGGCTTGGTAATTTTGCTAAAATCCTTGACAAAGCATCTTTAAAAGCCAACATGTCCTGAAAAGGAGTAGATTTCTTTCACCATCCTTGGCGGAGGAAGGTTGGCTATTAAATCCACTTATACGTTATCAACTTCTATCCCATTAGGTGATATTATGTGGCCTAAAACTATCCCACTTTGTATCATAAAATAACACTTTTTCCAGTTTAAAACAAGAATTTTTTCCTAACACCTTGCTAGAGCTAACTTTATGTGGTGTAGGCACTCATTAAATGATGACTCAAATATTGAGAAGTAATCCATAAACATCTCAAGAAACCTTTCAACCATATCAAAGAAAATGCTCAACATATGCCTTTGAAATGTAGCTAGAGCATTACAAAGCCCAAAAGGCATGCGTCGATAAGTGAAGGTTTCAAAGGGGCAAGTGAATGTGGTCTTCTCCTAATCATCTAGTGCTATAGGAATTTGGTTATAACTAGAATATCCATCTAGAAAACAATAATAGCTATGCCTTGCTAACGTCTGTAGCATTTGGTCAATGAAGGGTAGAGGAAAGTGATCTTTCCTCGTGACCACATGCAACTTTCGACAGTCATTGCATACTGTCCACCTATTGGTCATGCGCGTGGGTTAGTACTCATTATCCTCATTTTTTACTATGGTGATCCCAAATTTCTTGGGTATAACCTAAACAAGGCTGACATCCAATAGCCTTAGGACTTCATCTCTAACTTCATCTGTCCTAGGGGGATTAAGTAGTCTTTGAGTTTCCCTAGAAGTTTTGCAATTTTGTGTTCCTTAAGGATATTTAAAAGCTTACCCTCCTATTCATTATCTAAATATGATGTTGTTATCATAGGTAAGGTTTCATCTGGGCCTAGATAGGAATATTTCAAGTTGTCAAGCAAGGGTTGGTGGGTACTCGATTGAGGGTATGGGGATAGATTCAAAAGGTGGGAGTGGTTCCATATAACGACCCCACTTGTAGGTATCCATGATTGGAGCAGCCTTTAAAAGGTTGTTTACCTCCTATATAGACTTATCTATATCAAATTCTCCACTAAAGTACATGAGACAAGCCTCTAGTGGGATAGAGATGGACAATGGTGAATGTGTGTCACTAATTAGACTCTCAATCAAATTGCCATCGCATGAGTCATCAAGGTCTAAATGTTGTTGATTGATGTTAAATACATTTAGCTTAACTTTCATGTTGTGAATGATGATTTCATTAACACCATTCCTATAGTTAATAATGGCATTAGACGTTGCCAAGAATGGATGTTAAAGGATGATTGGAATTTGACTACTGGGATTATACAGGTTGGGTGTCCAGTACAATAAAGTCAATTGGGTAATAGAACTAGTCCACCTGTATCAAGACATCTTCAACCAAACCACAGGGTATCTTGACAGATCTATTCGGTAATTGCAGTGTGTAAGTGGTTGGTTTTAACTCACAAAGACTTAATCGCTAATGGACAGAGTACGACAATAAGTTAACACTCACCCCTAAGTCAAGTAATGCCCTATCATGACATGATATCCAATAACCTAGGATATGGTAGGACACCCTGGGTCTCTAAACTTTGGTTGGGTCTTGTGTTGAATCAAAGAGCTTACTTGCTTGGTGAGGAAAGCTTTCTTTTGTACATTTAGCTTTCTTTTTCTTATGCAAAGCTCTTTTAAGAACTTGGCATAGGCAGGGATGTCTTTAATTGAATTGAGCAATGGAATATTGATTTGGACATGTTTGAATCCCTCCATTAACTTGTTGAAGTTTGTTCCCTTTCTAGCCTTGTTTAATAATGGAGGAAAAGGCGCTTTAGGCACATAGGGTGCTTACACTATGGGTTCTACAGGGTTTTTCTATCTTTTCTCTTTCTCCTATGTTTTGGTTGCCTCTTTCTCCTGTGCAATTTCCTTAGCCTACCCTACTTTGTTATCAATCTGATGATTGCTCTTAAGGGTGGTTATAGACTTAGCATGCTTATGAGTGTTAAGGTTTTGACAACTTGACCCTATCTCAAATTGGTCCTTTGGGTTAGGGACTAGGGAACTAACCCTTTATTATCTAATTCAATTGACAATTGGCTTACCTGCATATCCAACATGGCTATGGCTTGAGAGTTGACATGGGTTGAATGTCTATTATTATTTTAAGGCTTTTTTATTGTTGTAATTGTCTTTTAAAAGTTTTTAAGCATGGTGTGGATGTTTTTCTCTAAAGATGGTTTCTTTTGTTGCTGAGGTTGTTGGAAGCTAGGTGGCTATTGGGGCACTGTAGCTTTATGAGGAAAGTTTTAGGTATGGGGTTCATAGATGGTCCCCTTGGTAGTTATTCTTTGACCAAGAAAAGTTGGTATGCTTAGCCCATTTAGGATTATAGGTCTCAGAATATGGGTTGTTGCTAGGTTGGTGATATACATTCAATGCATTTTAGATAGTCATTTAACACAAATCTCTTGTGGAGGTTTAAGGGATGAGGTAGCTATAAAGGATTGAAACATAATTTCAAGTTTGTCTGCTCTACTATCAGGCTTGTCCAATCTTGCTAGTATAGAATTGAGTTTATAGCATAGATCAATATGCACTCTTATCTCATTGAGACCCCCTCTCTTGGTGGGTTGGTTGTTTTTGTCTCTTCTATTTGATTAAGCCCATTGTTGGGAATTATCTACTAGAGTCTAAAGGAACTCCCAAACCTCACTCTCATCCTTTAGCAAGAGAGTCCCTCCACTCGTCGCATCTATCATTTGTCTATTTTGAGGCATCAATACCTCATAGAAGTATTAAACTTGGTACCATTTTTCAATTCCATGAAGTGGGAACTTGTACAACAATTCATTCCACCATTCCCAACATATGTAGTATTGTTCATCATCCCTTTGTTGGAAATTAATAATTTCATGACAAAGGGCATTTTTTTTTTGAACAAGAAAGAACTTGTTCAAAAAAATTCTAGACAATTGGTCCCATGTATTAATGGAACCTACCTACAAGGAATTAAGTCATGATTGAATTAAGTCATGATTTAGCTTTGTCCTTGAGAGAGGATGGGAATAGCTTAAGTCTAATAGAATTGTTTGAAAATTTTTGAAACATAAATGTGGTGCAAAAATCAAGGAACTCCTTAATATGTAGGCATGGGTCTTCTTAGTGTCGACAATAAAAAGTGGGGAGCAATTGTATGACTCTTGGCTTTAACTCAAAGTAGTCTGCGTTTGTAGGAGGTAAAGCTGTACAGAATGGGGTGTTGAGTTTTAGTGGCACATAGAAATCTCTAATGGCCTTACGCTCGATTTTTACTGGTGGTTCAGCCATGGGAATAAGGACTTGGTTTCTTTCCCCTTGTCTTTGATTGCGTTGAATCTTTGGGTTGAAAGCTGTTAGCTCTAGGTTTTGAGATCGACACCCTTGCACAACCTATCCTATACTAAATGCCTTAATATAAATGCTGACTCTAACTCTACATAATGCATAATCAAATCTTAGTAAGCACTAATCAAATATTGTTTTGATTATCTTTGCTTAGTACAAAAGTAGTAGCTTCTTAGACCTAAATTTAGATAGCTCCTCCTTTTGTCCAGATTTGACTATTGCTTACCTGTTAGGTCCTACTCAAAAGTAGTTAATACAATCCTCATGTTAGAAGATGTTTAGATCTCAACTAACATCAATGGAAGGCATGGAGGGTTGGGATTGTGGCATACAAGGATATTGATTGATTCTTAGGTGGGCCAAGGAGCGGGTGATGAAAGCTAGTCCTTATCTTATGAGGGTTCCTATGGGGCCCTTACTTGCATTAATTTCATTTCACCATAAAGCTGTAAATATGCAATACAAAACAAAACCAAACTAATGCAACCTATATCCTATAAAACTGAGGTTAGATAGGTACACTAATGAAACAATCCTAAGTAAAGATTCAACAATTATCAATGAATGATGCTAATTTATATGAATTGTACTAGCATTCAATGCAAATTATCCTAAAAATTAAAATTTTGAGTGAGAGATACTTGTAGTGGGGCTTCAGATGATGATCAAGTGTGGGCCACTGTACCCCACACTTGCCTTATATTATTACAACCTATTTAAAATTAAATAATAAAGAAATTGTAATTTACAATGGGCCTCACTACAAGTTTCACTCAAATCTTAATCTAGGAAAGTAATAAAACCTAATCTAAGATGATGAAGTAGTGGGCCATAGGATTGCCGCAGCTCCTTTGCCAATTTCTCTCACACAAAAATCAAAGAAATATGGTCAATAAGAGGAAACTAGCAACAAATGCATAAAGTATGCAAAAATCCTAATCTAGTGCATCCTAAACCTAGACCAGAGGAAAATAACCTAAAGTATGGAACACTACACAATTTCTTGTATCTCCTTGGCAATGGTGCCAAAAACTTGTTATTGTTTTAAATATACTAGCAAGTACATGAATCACTTACAATATATTATGCTAGTGAGGTCGATCCCACGAGGAGTGAACTATTATGATGTTAGTGGTTCCAACATTAAACTATCTAATCTAGCCAAAATTCAAGTGATTTTTGTCCTAAACTAAGAATGGAAATGAAAAAAAGAAATGGAAACTATGCAAAAACAATAAACATGCTAAATGAAAACCTTTCATAAAACGTGCACTTTCTAAATTAAAATTTTTCTAAATTAAAAACTTCTAATTTTATGACTTCCCTAATTGATAGCTTTTGTAAAGTAAAGCTTTCTTAAAATGCAATTTATCAACTTTCCTAAACATGAAATTAATAATTAATCTAAGAGAAACACACACTTTAATAAACTACTTTCCTAATCATGCAAAATTAAGAAAAGTAAGCAACCAAATTAACTATTTTAACAAGTATGCCAATTTTAATTACTTTCCAACTAACTACTATGAAAAATAATGAAATCTAACTACAACCAAACTAGAAAAATAAATGAAAGCAATTACTAACAACAATGAAAGGAAAACTACCCAATTAACATACACGTAACCATGGAATGGTATGCATGATTCATTGGATAAGAGTGGATTTAATCAACTACTTTGGAAACCTACACATGGAATTTATTTCTAACATTAAATAGCCATCTAAGAATCTAATTGGGCTCTTAAAAAGTTAAGTCAACAAGATTATATTGTTCTGGAAATTAACATATACGATTCATGCAAAGAATTTCCAAGAGTAAGGTAATTTGAAACATTCAATGAGTATAACATGTAAAACATGAAATTAATCACTTCTAATGCATTCAAACATTCAAGAACAAAGTAAATTCACTGCTGGACACAAACATGAGTTGAAAATTCCAACTAACCTCATTGAATCACATCCAAAAAGTCATCAACATAACATTCCATACATGTAATCTAAATCTAAAACTTAAATGCTGTTACAATGATGTTTACTTAATATTAATTGCTGCTCTATTACAAGCCAAATTCATCTTCAATTGTTCCAACATTCACTCATGAACAAGTATGCTAGAAATCAAGGGAGAATCCTATGCAAAACTAATGCAACAATCCAATGGAACCTAGGCAACCAAAGCTAAAATATCAAGAGGGCTGAAAGAGAATAAAGATGCAATGAAAGATAAAGAACAAAATTAGATTCAAGATGACTTCACTTGGTCACTCCATGGGAAAATCAATCTTGAATCTTAGTTTCTAAGGCCAAGAATAACAAAGGAAACAATAACTTTTTCAAGAACTTCTTAGTCATTTATTGCTATGTTCGCATGGAATCTACAAGTAGTGAACGAAACCACATCTTAGCTTCTTTTTTTATTTTATTTTAAAGAAAAAGTAAATAGCTCAAGTCTTACTATATTTAATTTGATGCTTTGTGTACACCAAGTAGCATAAACTTCATCAAATTCCTTTAGATGTAGGTAAGGGCTCTCGCTTGCCAACCCGTAAAATTTAGGAAGTAACTGAATTACTCCCACCTTGAATTCAATCATACCAGCATTTGGAGGTAAATTTATACATGAAGATGTGCTTATACAATTGGGCTATAAATAGTCTCTTAATGCTCTCCCTCTAGGATTTTGGTTATGACAATTATCCTCATGTGCTCTATGTTGGTCACATTCCCTGTTATAAATTCTTCTTCTACTTCTAAGTGGTGGAGAATGATTACTTCATGGATGATTGTTATCACTAAAGAGAGATGGAGGATCATTAGCATCAAAGAGAGGATTATTTCTCCACAAGGAAACATCATTGTTATCCAAGATGAGCAGTGGTTTATCATCATTAAAGAGGAGATTGTTCCTCTATGGGAAAATATCATCTCTGTTAATACTAGGGTGCGTATTACTCCTTTGATCAGTATGTAGATTAGTCATTGAATGTAATTGATCATATTATTTATTTTTTGTATTTTTTTGTAAATAAAATTGAACTAAATTATGCAACCTAGTGTTTAGAACAATGCAAAAATAAACGACACAATTAAGTAATCCCTAAGGCTAATATGTTGAAATGTTTTGATTTTCTTGAATTTGTGTGGGGCAGAAGCTTTTAGATTAGCCTAATCTAATGCTCCTCCTCTCTTTTATACTTGTCCTAGCTCTTACTAGTTAGATTCTAACCTAACCAACTACTTTGCATCCTCCTTAACTAGCTGTTAGGTAGTCTGAGTTATAGAATTTACTAGTAGAGTTAGTCATTTAAATATCACATAGTCAGTTAGATTGGCGGTTGCTAGAGTGGCAATGGGATGCCTCCTTCCAAGAGGGTCCCACGAGCATGTGATAGCCTCTATAGGTCTCTTCTAACTAATTTTAAATTAATTTGAAAGGTTGGGCTACGTGCTTGTAGTGATTATACTATGTGCGCTAATAAGTTGTGATGAAATCTACCCTTGATTTTGCAGGGTCAAGTGCCCTTACTAATTAATTTTCACACTCCATGTTAGTTCGATCAACATACAAATCACCTTAAAGTGATAAAAGTTCCCTAAAATGTAATTAAAAAATAAACTAATGTAAACTCTAAAATGCAACAAATATAAAATATGTTGTCTATATGCATTTACATTAACACATAATGAAAAATTATTCCAAATATGAAAACTCTAATCTAGGAATTTTTGGGTCCTGGAAAAAGTCTTCTTGTATAAGGGTGAGACCATTTACAATCCAACTCCACTTTCAGGTTACGATGATCCACTCTTGACCTGCATTATTATAACCTTTTTTTAAATAAATTGGATTAATAAAAAAATATAATGCATTCTTATTACAATTCACTCAAAGTAAAAATATTTGGCATCCTAGTTGAGGTCCTCCATGAATTTCTTCAGGAGTACAAGATTTTAGCAAATAGAGTGATTATGTGCTAAAAAAATTGAAATATGCAGATAAAATAAGTAGAATACAAAATGAATGCAAAAATGTAAGTATGGGTAAATACCATGGGGACTCAACTTAAAGAAATGGAGTTTAAATAAAATATAATTTATCACAAATTAAAAAAAAAAGGAAATTAAATATAAAAAAAACTAGAAACTTAGATCTATTGATTTATTGAAAAGTACACAATTTCAAATACAAAAGACCAAAAATTAAACAAAATATCAATTTAAATCTACTTCCATAGCTTGATGGTAGCATAATTCTTCAATTTTGGAAACATTTGAGTTAATCACCCTTCATCAATCCATTACTCAGGTCTTTGATTAATGATTTAATGGTTAGATTATGCATATCTTCCAAAAAACTGATGATTAGGATCAATGTAAGAATTTAAGATTGAATAGCTTAGATTGACTTTTTAGACATCAGATTTAAGATCAGAACTATTAGATTAACTAGGAAGTCTACCAACATGAAAAACTAAAAATTGATTCAAAATATGAGGAGAAAAATATCAAGAACGGAATGGGTCTTGTTGGTTAAAATTGGACTATTCACTTCAGTTAAAAACCAAAAATGGACTTTTTTAGTATTCTTTAGTTTTTTTTTGAGAATAGAACAAAACTTGGATAACATAGAACGGGGATATGGATAAGACAAAATAGGGAAAAGGACAAACTAGGACATATAAGAAATTAAAATAGATTTTGAAAAGGAAAATTTGGAATTTAATTTGAATTTTTTCCTTTCTTGAACCCGTAATTAAGAGAGGAAGAGAGAATGAAGGGATTTGTTCCAAGTAGCTCGTTGTCTGTTTGAAACTTGAAAACCCTATTGGAGAAGAGGGAGATTGAGACGAACCCGAATTGGGTTTTGGTCAAAACAAGATGGATTGCAAGAAAAAATGAGAAAGCAGGGAAAATCATGAAAAAAATAAAAAAAAATAGTGAAGAAACCAACTGAATTGCAATTGGAAAATAGGGGAAGCAATAGCAAGAAATAGAGGAATTGGCAGTGAACAATTAGAATGATGGGGAAACTAAAAGAGAAGTTAGGAAACGAAGGAAAAGATAGAGAGAATAAGAGAACAAAAATGGCTACAGGAAAAGGAGGATGAAGACAACAGTGACTGATAGGGAATTGGCAAGGAACGACAGGCAAGAAATGATAGGAAAGGCATGGTGATCTCCGATGGAGCTCCTTATTGCAATCCTACTATGGAGAGATTTTATTTTGTCTCATCCTTTCAGCTCTACAATGAAGAAGTCCACTAGTGGAGCTCGTCTATGGCTTCCCCCTTAAGTTCTTTTATGGGTTCTTATAGGTAGCTTTCTGCCTCTTCCTACAGTTTCCTTTGATGAAGAGGGAGAACTATGGTGGTGAAGTTCCTGCTATTCCATCTCATTGCAGACCTATTACGGTTGAAGATCTATTCCAATTTGACCTCCCCACTATGCAAACCCTCTTCCTAAAAGCTCCACCACAGTTCCTTTTTTCATTTTCTCATTGCCTTTTAAAGCTTTCCCTTTCTTCAATTTTCTCACTTTTATAATAGTTTCCTCTTTTCGGCCATAAGTTCCCTTTCTCTTTTAGAAACAGTATCCACTAGAGGGGGATTTCTTTCCTGATGTCCTCCTTAGTTAACCCTGACGCATATTGCTATCCCCTTTGTTGGTCTTGACTAGCTTTAGGTTTCCTCTTTAGTTTGGTTCCCAATAAGGAAACCATCTCAAGGTCCATCTTGCCTTTTAGATCTTTGATGATGATCTAGTCTATTCATTCGATCTAAGCAATCAAATTCCCAATTTGGTTGATTTGCAATATATAAAACTAAATTTGAATCATTTGAACTATACTCTATACATGTGATTAGCTTTGATGATCATGTGACCAATAAATTTTATAAATCAATGCTTGGATGATCAACTAGAGCCAAAATGCACATTTAAATTTAGGGGTTTTCAAGCTAAAATTGAACACAAAATTTATTGCTCCCTTTAATCCCTTACCCTCCAAACCTTTATTCCTTCCAAACCATTCCTCCATTGTTCATTGTTGTGGAGCTCCTCTATGAAACCCTTGTCATTTGTAATCATCCCCACCCATTGTTGTTTTGCAATCCTCCCAGTGAAACCCTATTATCCCTGGTTCTTTATATATATATATATATATATATATATTAATCCTCATCTAAATTCTCCCAATTTTATGTGCATTTAAACCTATGAAACCCAACCCTTTTCACTGTGTGGGTTTAGTCGTTGCAACAGTTACATTTGCATACACGTCACCATTGTTGATATGCTCATAAATATTACAAATAATATCTCTAGAATTAGAACTTTTAACCATAGATTTAATTAATTTATCATTACTTAAAGGTTAATTTACATTTTGTAGGATTAGGTAAGAAGTGAGAAAAGTGCTATTTATGGCAACTTAAAACTCTAAAAGAGAGCTATCCCACCATTCAACCACTACCATGGACTCACATATCATCAACCAAGACTTAGACAAAGTTTTGAATGTTTAAAAAGTGCCTTCATCAAATTCAAAGCAATAAAAACCCCTAAGCGTCAACCAACCTTATCTATATTAAAGAGGGTATCACTACTAAAAGATAAGGTAGCCAACTTCTCATGCATGCATGCATGAAAACCACCACCTTGGGGAGCTTCTAAGTAAAACTGAGTCACTTGTATATGATTTATTTCTAAAGCAAAACAAGTCAGAAGCAGGGTGCATATGAAGACTACTTTCCCTCACTCACTCATTTGGATGAAAAAGGGACACACCATGGGAGTCTACGATTTCTACATGGAAGTGGACATGCAACTCCATTTCATGTTTAATTTACTTTAGAAAATAATGGAGAATATTAAGGGAAAAACATGGAGTTGGTGAGAGAATTAACAGAAAATCTACGACTCACTTTCATCCACTCTTTTAAAGAAACAATGGCTAAGATCTATCCACAATTAAGGCCATCCTAGTAAGCATCCAATGAGAAATGTCTTTAATGAGAGAATAAAGAGAATGCTAGGGTGGACCATTGGGAGTGAAGCATGTAAGAGAGATAGAATTGAAGAGGATTGGTGGAAATTTTTTTGGTGTACACATTATTTTAAGGGGATAAAACATGTTGTTGTGGTCATAATATACGTGGGATAATAAGTGTTCAATTTTGTATAGAAAATCAACCAATTAATGGCCCAAGTGTTATAAATTATAGTGTTATTCTAAGATTTTTTAGAAAGTTATACCCATGCATTTCTAATCTAATAATTCAAAAGTTTGATATTTTATAGGCTTAGAAGTTAATCTAGAGTAAGTATGTGAATAATCATAATTTTTAGGATTTAATTAGGATTTTTTGTAGGTATTGAGATGACGAGCAAACAATTGAGATGAAAGCGTCAAAGGTGACTAGAGTGGGCCTAAGTAAAATCCATGCAAGTCCACCACCTTAGCATGAATTAGAGCCATGCATATAAGCCATGAAAGCCACCTTAGCCATTCAAGCTTTAAAGTTAAGGGAATTAGCCATTCAAGCTTTGAAGCCAAGATAATTATCCACTCAAGCCATCAAGCAAGGAGCCATTGGTATGGGTTTTACTAATTATCCCATGTAAATACAATTGAAAACACATATCTAATGAGTTTAGTAACTTCTACAAGCTACAAGGAACCTATAGAAGGTTTCAGATCTAAAATGAAGGCTATATTGAGCTCTTAATTGTAAAAACAAGATTCTAGTTCAAAATTTGAACGGCCCAGATCAAATATGCACTTATAGGTGCGAGGACGACTAAAGGCCCATGTCTGTTACCACCTATTCCAAGTGGTCGGGCAGAGGTGATCGACTATAAGTGAGATGGTCCAGATCTAGACCGTTGAATCACCCATGGCCAGATCTTCTCCATCCTTGACCATTAGTGGCCCAGATTTCATCTTTTGGTATTTTTAGGCCGAGGAATCCATCCAACGGCTCAGAATTTCATCTGAGTCGTCCAAGATGGTGGATCTCAACCCTGTTGCTAGATTCGTCGTTCCTGATGGATCAACGACTGGGGAGATCTCCTGGTGATCAGAAAACATAACTTAAATGATGGAATGGAAAGAGGGGAGGGAGATGCACCTACATGTGCTGGTCCAGTGAAGAGAGAGTCACCGAAGAAGAAGATTTTAAGCCGAAGAAAATAAAAGAAACCATATATGCCAAAAAATATATAGACGTTTGATTCCTTCGTCACCGTTGCTGGAGATGGAGTGAAACCCTAGATGCTGGAAAATATACAGAAGTTGAAAAGACCATTTTGCCCTTTTAAATCCAAAAATAGAGAAAAATAGTGTTTCTTCCCATGAACTCGGAATTGAGTGTACTTAATGGCATTGGATTAGTATTTCTAAGTACATGCCAAATTTTTGTGTCTTAGGTCTCTGTTATGAGTAAAATTACCATGTTACCCTTTTGTTCATAAAAATGTAGAAAAATAGCGATTTTTCATTCAAATTCAGAATTTGTCATGCTTACATCATTTTGAATGGTTTGTTGAGTATGTTTTCAATTATATATGTATTATCCTTTGATTGTACTTCTATGAAAAGTGTATTTTTAATAACCTTAATATTATAGCCTAAATTTTCCTTGAAATTCTCAATTTTATTATTTATTCAATTTCATTACAAAAGTTAGGGGTGTTATAGTTTCTATTGACTCTTCGCTGTGAGGCCTAGGGTGACCCTGCACTTGTAAGATGGCTTGAAGGAGGAAGGCAAGACATCCAAGTGTTGATTTGAGCAGAGATGAAGACCATTAAACACTTTACATATTCATATTTGCTTTGATTTTCTTTTTCCATGGAACACATATTTTGTCTATGATCTATCATATTTCTTAAGCAATAGCAAAAGCATATGATTTTGAATACAATTCTATGACTTGTACAAGTCATTAAATGGTAACTATATTTGCTATTACATATTGTGGCACATAGATGCCCTATTTATCTCTTATTTCTTCATGGACTTAATTGAAGAGGCTTGGTGGCTAGTCCTTAAGAGGCTAACCATGAGATAGGGGCCACAAGGGCTCTTGGATTTCATTTCCATTTCCTTAACTTTGACATGTCTCTTGATTTCCATGATTTGTGTTGAGGAGACTTGTAGGCCCATTGGGGGCCACCACAACACAAGTGCCCCATGGATGGTTTGCTGGGAGTTTTAGCATAATGAATGCTATGCTAGGAGGGATTATTGGGTTGGCCATGTAATAACCCCAATTTTTATGAATATAATTGAATTATTAAAAATTAAAGGTTGAAATTCTAAAACTAGAACTTAAACTTTGAGTTCTAGGAAAATTCATTTTTATAAAATAAAATCAAGACTTAAAACTTGGATATTTGTAATGTACTCAAAAAATGAATCAGAATGACTGCAAGTACGTCAAATTCTGAGTTTGAATGAAAAATCCTTAATTTTCTCTATTTTTATGAATAAAAAGGTAAAATAGTAATTTTACTCATAACTGAGACTAAGACATCAAAATTTGGAATGTGCTCTAAAAATCAATTGAAATGACACTAAGTACATTCAATTCTGAGTTCATAGGAATAAATCCTATTTTTCTCCATTTTTGGAATTAAAAGGGCAAATTGATCTTTTCACAACTATGTGGGGCCCACAAGGTGGGCCAACGGTCTGGAAGAACACCATCATGAGTCAAACCACTACCATCTCCTCGGAGAAAGGAAGTGGTAGTGGGAATCCAATGCCAATTTAATAATAAAAAGAATTGAAACATGATAATTATATGTAATCATAAAAAAATTTAAAAATACCTATTAATCCCCATAAAAATTCCCAAAATGTTTCCTAATATCTCTCATAAGGTCCCCTATAATGCCTTAAAATCTCAGCTCCAGAATCCTACCCCATCTCCTTGATTTCTTCCTTCTTTCCCTCTTTCTCTCTCATTCTTTGTGGGCGTGTCCCTAGACGCACTTGGGCAAATGATCCCATGTCTGCATCGGGAGTGTCCAGGGATGCGTCTTCCCTAATGAACCACGGTTTCCACTTAGGAAACCCTAATTCAATTAGCCATCAACTTCTAAGCATTATTTTTCAATCTCCACAATTGGATCTAGTCGGACAGGGCTGATATACAAAAGCCCTAAGTTTTCATGATGATCCATCTCCTAGATTGCCGAGAAACTCAAAACGAAGAACAACCCCAGATCTTCACCATCTCCAACAAGATCTCCATATATTTCCCCCAAATCAAACCAAATATTCTTGATCTTAAACCATTGGATAGCTTCCTAGCATTGAGATCTACAATTGCCCCATGATTCTCGATATTTTTCAGCAATGGTGACGGAGAACACTCCATCTATATATGTTTATGACCAAGTTAGGGTTTTTGGTAATATTTCTAATCTCCGGTGAAGTTTTCTTCATTGGCCAGCCCAGGTAGGTGGCATATCTCTCTTCTCTTTCATTTTCAGCATTCCCTGATCTCCTCCTGCCATTGATCCATAAAAAATGATGGATCTAGCAATGGATGGTGAGATCTCCATCTTTGACAACTTAGAAGTAAATTCTGAGGCATTGGATGGAATCTTGGGGCCCAAAAACCCCAGAAGGTGAAATCTCAGCTCTTGATTGTAAGGATTGGAGGGTGATCCAAGGCTAGGTGATCCGACGGTCCAAATTGGACCGTCTCACCCATAGCTGATCACCCCTCTTAGATCACCTATAAACGATGGTAATGGGGGTGGGCTACTATTCTTTTCATCGTTTTCTGCTGGAATGATCTCAGCCGTCCAATTTTTGAACTGAAAACTTGTTTCTTCAATTGAGATCTCAATTTAGCTCTGATTTTAGATCTGAAAGTTGATATATATTCCATGTTACTTGTATAAGGTACTGAACTCAGAAAATTTATTTTTTAATGCATGTAAAATTCTGTTAATAAAGAAAAGTATTACTATTTCCCATGATTAGTGAAATTTGGAATGATCAGACTTTATAATTCTGATCCACTGATGATCTTGTGATTTTAAAACATAGAATCAACGGTTAGAAGTGACTGATCTATGTTTAATTAAGAGATATAGCCTTAAAAGAAGAAAAATCATAAAAATGGGCATGGATCTACATGATCTGATTAATCAAGCATGATCAAGCCTTTCAAAATAGTTTATATGATGATCTAAATGTATAATTATAATAATTAAACAGTTGGATGTAATTTATTTTCCAGATCTTAAGATCTTGACACTTAAAAGTAGTAAAATCCATAAAAGTGAATGGTAATCTACTTTATCAGTTTGATCAAGGATGATTGGATAGTGTGGATGTATTTGGATGATGATATAAAGTTAAGAGCATATGGATTGATGGGCTTGATGATGATAATTTGGGATAGATTAAGATATATGCCCTTAAATTAGATAAAATGGCTTAAGATCTTCTTGATCGGTTGGATCAAGAAGGATAAGATCATTTGATGAGATGCATCAATGATCTAGTGATAGAATCACATTAAGAAAATGTATTAGATCTAGAGGAAAATGAAAGGTCAAGATCTAAACCCTAAATAGGATGAAAAATGAATAGAAATCAAATATGACCTTTGGATTATGATGAACAATTATGGCATGTCAAATTTTCATTTTCATTTGAATGATATTGTAAATGTCTTTTATTGCTTAGTAGATTTAATTGTTAGATTTACTTATTTATTTATTTATGATTTAATTCCTATGTTATGTAAATTACATTACAAATGTAATTAAATGAAAAATAAAGTTGAAGGACATTTACATGAAATGAATGATATGGACTTAATGATAGTAAGGGCCATAGTTAGTAGGACAATATAAGGATTATCAAATCCTTGGATCAAATCAGGAGAATAATAAACCACATGAATGACATTTTAAGTGTTCATGGATTTAGTTAAAATCAATTAGAAAGAGTACTTAAGGTTAAAATGCTTATAGGAACCTTATGAAAGGTTGAGCTAAGGTCACTCTAGTGAATGTTGAATATGGTGGTTAAGGAGGTTTTCTAATAGAGCCTCGCTCTTCCCCTACCTTCTGTTGACATTTGTAAGGTCTAAATGCCTCCTTACATGACGATTGAAGTAACCACTTTGTGTTCAGCTATTCAACTAGTAAGTCCTAGTCAATTGGAAATAAGAGGAGTAGTCTAGACTTAGGATGAAATAAGCTATCTTCAACTAGTAACCCCCTTGTTTTCCCTTCTTTCCCCCTTCCTATTTCTTCTTCTCCCTCTGGCACAACTTATTTGGCATGCTTTCCCAAGAATTGGTAGGGCCGAAGTGTTTCTCTACTTCCCCTTCCTTTTTTCCTTTTTCTCCTCTGCGCGAGGCTTGGTCAAAGGCCCTGAGTGTGCCCATCTTTCTCACTACTCCTACACAGCCTGAATTGTGATGCATGACAGCTGCACCAGATCTCCTTCTTCTTTGTCCTTGCCCTAATCAACAGTCAACTCGATCCTTGTATGGGCAAGTTGGCCACACTAGGTTTCTCTCTCCCTCTACTTCTCTCTATTGTTGGGCTCTAGGAAGTGACTGAACCAAAACCACCTACCAAAATCTCCCTCCATACCTTCTCTCTCCTACTATTTTGAACAGGTGGGTCCCATTACCAACATCCATCCTAGGCCCTTGATTCCTTCCCATGACCAATTTGTGAAGACCCACACAAATCCAACTATTGATCATGATCAGACCATTGATCAGACACTAGATCATCTGATCTATGATCTATTCGACCATCCATTTAGATCCAACCATAGATCTAGTATTGGATCATCTGATCCACTACCAATTTGATCTTACATTATGATCTAAACTATTTATTATAATCCTTGTTATTTGCATATTGAGACCCATATTAAAGATCTTGGATCTAGAACATTATTGTTACAATTGGGCCAACCTTTATTGATGGTTGAGATGAATCGAGGATACAGGTGTAAAATTGGATCTAATTTGCTGAGCCACATAGTTCAATTGGTTCCTTAGAATGATCTAATTGGATTTACTTATGTATTCTTTGATTTGTGATGATTAGGTGGATAATTGTGACTAGATCACAAAAGATAGCCAAGATTAGGCACCATTGCAATGATCGATCGACTATTTGGTGCACATGCAACTAGATATCATTAGATTTGACTAATAAGAAGTAGTGGGACTTAAGTTGACCAATCCTAGAGTTAAGTTTGATTGGTGGGTTAGGAGGTACATGGTGTAGCTTTAAAATTACTTGTAAGCGCACGAATCAAAGTAGTATTGCATGCGAGAGAGGTCGATCCCATGAGGAATCTCATAGAATTTTGTATGTTGCATGGATCTTATTTAAAATGATTAATTTCAGCCAAAGAGAAAGATTGATTGGATTTGAATTCAAACTAGAAAAGTAAAGGCCAAAAGAAAGGAAATATGCACTAATTTAGAAACTACAACTAAAGGAAACTTGCTAAGAATAAAACTAAGCAATGGAATTAGAAACTTACCTAACTTACATGCACTCAATTAAAGGAAACTAATGTAAAACTGGCATGAATGAATTTAGAAAACATAAACTTAAGGAAACTTATTAAAAAAGAAAACTTTCCTAAATTAACACTTTCTTTAACCTAAAATTAGAAACTTACTAAAAAACTGAGCTTCTAAAACTCAAAAAGGAAACTTCTCAAAACTAACTAAGATAAAAATAACTAATTAACAATTTCTAAACTAAGTTTAAACAACAAACAATGCAAGAATCAAAAGAGGAATTACCCAAGTCTCACATGCATGATCCATGGGATGGGCATGGTTAATGGATTACAAGATGGACAAAATTACTAAATCAAAGGCTAACTAACATGCAATATAATCATGAAACACAAAAATCAACCTAAAATTCTAAATTGCTTCCTAAATAATAAATCAAATTTGATGAATAAGGTGCTGGAAATTAAGCATGAACATTGAATGGAAAATTTCCAGATTTCAACCACTTATGAAACTAAAATCAAGCCAAGTATGAAAAGTAATTGAACTAGCACTTTTTATGTATGATAACACTCATGATCTAAATTATTTTAATAATAGAATAAATTATAAATAAGAAACTTGAAATACTTTATTGATTGAATGGAAAAGCACAATAGAAATAGTGCATATGATATATAGATGTAAATCTAAAAAGGGTACACTTTTCCTAAGACTAAATTTGATTCAAATCAATGATCAAATACTCTCTAACAACCTTAAAATAAGCTTATATCACATGCAAGTGAAGCCCAAGAGAGAATTCAGGAGAAAGGATGGATGGAATAATGAGACTAGTTAAGGCAAAAATTTCTAAAACTAGTTCCAAATTCAAGAAAGAAAAAGCATGGAATTTAGGGATGGAAATCAAGGATTCAAGTTATTTCCACTCTTGACCATCACCATAAGACAAGAACTAATTTGGATCTTTGATGAATAATTAAGGAAAAACTAAGAGATTGAAGCAAAGATCTAAGGGAAAACTATGAAGAGTTATGAGTAAGAAACTAAAGAAGCAAAACACAAACAATTAATGCAATGAAAGCAAGAATTGAAATCAAACTAACCTAGAATTGGAGTGAAAAAAAATAAAAAAATACTAGGGTGTCCAAAGGAAGAATAGCCCAAAAGCTGTCCAAAGCTCCAAAATATCCCAAGCTAGAGTGCTCCTTTCAAGGTTTTCTCACAAAACCTTTGCTTAGATTTTTGGGTTTCCAATTGAATGATGCTCATACTATGAAAGGAAAGTGGATCTAGATTTATAGTTAAGTGGAGAGTGAGGTGGAGAATGAAGTAAGCAAGGATGACATCATGGTTGGTTGCCATCTTTAGAAGGGGGAGGCGTCGCCCTCTTAGGAAGGTGGTGTGGAGTTTCTCCCCTCCTAAATAGGTGGTTATTAGTTGATGGAAGAGAGAGAAATGGAAATAAAATGGTATAAAAGATGGAGAAAAGATCTAGGGTCTTTATGTGCTTTGATTTGAAATAGATCTGGGGGTTTTCTATTTAGGAAACCACTTAAAATGACAACTAAACAAGGGGGAGGCATCACTTTTTAAGAAGGTGCCTCCCTCCTTAAACTAAAATTGTGGAACCCTAGGATAAGGTGGGTGAAAAAGATGGAAAATGAAAAGTGAAAAATAAGAATTCTCTATTGATTGGTCCACCTATGCATGATTATCTTACCGTTTACAAATATCTCTCAAAACCTTCCAATTATCTCTTGAAAATCACAATTTTAGCATGAGTTAGTTACTTGAATTAATCCTCCAGTCGTGTGACTCCACATGGCATGGCTCCCATGTGGCATGATGGCTTCAGTGGTTGACTATCTTAGCTTTAGAGCTTGAATGGCTTGGCTTCTTTAGGTTTTATAGTTAGATTAGAAACCTCATGTATGACTTCAATTCTCAAGCAAAGTGATGGAATTACATGGATTTTTGCATGGACCATTTTAATCACCTTTGATGCTTTCAATTTCTTTGATTACTTGCCTTAGGATGATCTTGACTCTTGATTTAGCTTTGACATATTGAAATTTAGGCCATGACTTGATATTTAATTCTCATCTCAATCAATCTCACCCATTGGATCATCATCTTATTCCTACAAAAGAGTAAAAACCTTAACTAAATCCTAAAAAACTATTATGATTAACATACTTACTCTAGATTTTCTTTTGAACTAGCAAAATATCAAACTTTTGAATTATTAGGTCAAAAATATATGTTACAAATTTTTTAAAGAACCCTAAAATTATGCTTATCTTTTATAACACATGGCTACTAATTGGGTACTTTTTATATAAATTGAATGCTTATTAGTATATACATGTGGTTCTTCGTTTGAGGTATGTGACAACTTTTATTATGGGCATACTTATGTTTTGAAATTATAGATTTTCATTGTACCAGACTTAGTATTTGTGAATTAATACCACGTATGTTTTATTACAACACGATCCTTATTAGGACACCTATCTTTGGAGTAAAGTCCACCTCCTTCATTAAATTGATAGAAAAAATCTACTAAAATAGAGGTGGGTGTAAAAGATGAAATACAAGATAGATGGGACTATTTAAAGGTACAAGTCACACTTAGTGGCAAAAGGGTACAACCAAGAATATGGGATGGACTATGAAGAAAGGTTCACTTTGTGGTTGACCTTCCATTCCCCTTAGTCGTAGGTTCTCGTTATGTTTTGTTTGAATGGGCCGTGTTTTTCAAAATTGGTACATACTCCAAGGAATTCACTTCATCCCTATTGAAGCAAAATGAGGCCAGAAGGACTTGCAGTGCAAAAGAGGAGTCCCTTCTCCTTCCGAAACTCCCTTCTCTAGGGATTGTTTCTATGATGACCGGGGTTTTTGTAACACTTTTTGTAATTCATTTTTCAAAGGTAGGTCCCTTAATGGTAAAAAAATTTCACAAACAATACAGCGGCAATTCTTTTCTTTTAAATTCGTTTATAACAAAACCCAAGTCTCACCTTAAGGTACATAATACACATAGACATTTTTGTATAAAATAAAATTTTATTGAATACCAAGAATCATCCAGTTGTTCCCTTTTACACAGCCCCTATATTATAATTACAAACCATTGTCCAAATCACATAATCCAAAATTCAAACCTCACATTACATTAAAACTCTCAATACAATACATTGCTCTCAAATAAAAATACATGTCTTCAGGAGACATGCCCTAATTAAGTATTCTCTTCAAATGTTCCACCGTCTTGAGCTCCTAATTCTCCTTCTCTGTCTCTGAGATATTGTAAACATTCAAACACTTACAATATCTCAACAAGCTATGCTTAATAAGAGATATAAAAATATACTACTTTACTAATATAAGAATAAATACCTCAGTCATCATTCCATCATGGTTATCTACTCATGAGTTATCTAAACATGAAGTATATACGTTATTTATGTAGTATAGGATAAATTCATTAAAATAGTAAAAATTGCTCAAAACTTGTTTCTTCCCCTGGCTATACTTCCACATAGGAGATCAATATTCAGCCAATTCTCATATGGGGATTTTCTTTCTAGGAACTCATGTAGTGGCATTTCATCATGCCATGGAATTACACTATGCCTCTCATATGTGCATCATAATGCAAAATACTCAAGGACTACTATACCACAGTCTAAATCTGTACAGCATGCCTAGATAACAGCATAATAATCCACTGATACCAACTATGGAAAAAACAAAGTCCATGTTCGCATGGGGCGAACCATGGCTGTCATAGTGGCGACCTTCCCATAATTGCCCCACTTGACGTTTAGCCTCTCTTTTGGCATGGTATCCATCATATAAGTTTCAGGAAGCGGGTGGCCAAACCCTCATAACTTCCTTAGCATAGCATCCCCATTCCTAAGATTGTGTAAAACCAAATCATAAGCCACCATGCTTGTATGTAAAATACATTGCACATATCAGACGATGTGTATGTTTAACTAAGGCTAGAATATTTTCCATGCCCTATTCTTAGGGTTTCCTTAGTCTACATATCTCATTACTTTCAACTCATTTGATTAGATCATTAGATTGGATTAGTTGACTTGGATCGCTTAGTTGGATCATATGATTGGATCATGAATATGCTAAGGTACCAATTATACTTATATCATGAAGGTCTATAATTCTAGATAGAAGATCATGTATGTATACACATGAATCCTTAATACATTCTTGTACATCCACCAACCTCAAAGTCGTGTCACGGTCTTGATTCATACATCTATCAAACCATACGTATAAAGTTATTCTTTTATACAAGTATTCTTTCTACATGTATTTGGGTTATCCTATGAGGGATGCCTTTCCTTGAATCATATATGCTAAGGTACCAATTATACTTATATCATGAAGGTCTATAA
Source organism: Warburgia ugandensis (assembly GCA_035236585.1). Classification (NCBI taxonomy): domain Eukaryota; kingdom Viridiplantae; phylum Streptophyta; class Magnoliopsida; order Canellales; family Canellaceae; genus Warburgia; species Warburgia ugandensis. The sequence continues at coordinate 39,528,201 of CP141136.1, forward strand.
TTCTAGACAGAAGATCATGTATGTATACACATGAATCCTTAATACATTCTTGTACATCCACCAATCTCAAATTGGTGTCATGGTCTTGATTCATATATTTATCAAACCATACATATAAAGTTATTCTTCTATACAAGTATTCTTTCTACATGTATTTGGGTTATCCTATGAGGGATGCCTTTCCTTGAATCATATATGATCAAGGTTTTAAATCTTCTAAGTTCACAATCTACACTAACTAAAATCATAGAAAATTACTACAATCTACATTATATTTCTTTTCTTTTTATCTGTGATCTTTCAAGATCTCTCTTGGATCTTGTCTGATCTTCCTTATCTTATTTACAATTTTTATTAGTATTAGATAATTTACTAACCTTTAATGCTTTTATTATTATTACTTAACTAGGCAAAGTTTTACTAGTTGGGGATAGCTTATTCCATCCTAAGTCTAGACAGCTCCTCTTATGTCAAATTGGATAAGGCTTACTAGTTGAATGGTTGAATACAAAGTGGTTACTTCAATCCTCATGTAAGGAGGTGTTTAGACCTCACAAACATCAATGGAAGGTAGGGGAAGAGTGAGGCTCTATTAGAGAACCCCTTTAACCACCATGTTCACCATTCATTAGTGTAACCTTAGCTTAATCTTTCATAAGGTTCCTATGAGCATTTCAACCCTAAGTACTCTTTCTAATTGATCTTAATTAAGTTCATGAACATTAAGATGTAATTCATGGAGTTTCATTATTCTCTTAATTTGGGCCAAGGAAATGATATTCCTTATATTATTCTACTAACTATAGCCCTTATTATCATTAAGTCCATGTCATTCATTCCATATAAATGTCCTTCAACTCTATTTTCATTTGATTACATTTTCAATGTAATTTTCATTACATAAGCATTAAAGCATAATTAAATAAATCTACAATTAAATCTACTAAGCAATAAAAGACAATTATAGTAATATTCAATAATTCAAATGAAAATTTAACATGTCATAACTATTCATCATGATCCAACGATTATAGTTGATTTTTTCATTTTCTTTTAGATATAATACATCTTCTTAATGTGATTTCATTATTAGACCATTGATGCATCTCATCAAATGATCTGATCTTTCTTGATCCAACCGATCAAGAAGAGTAGAAGTCATTTTATCCAATTTAAGGGTATAGATCTTAATATATCCCAAATCATCATCATCCAGTCCATATGATATTAACTTCATATCTTCATCCAAACACATCCATACTATCCAATCATCCTTGATCAACTGGATCAGGAGATTACCATTCCTTTTTATGGATCTTACTACTTTTAAGGCTAGATCCCTTAATTAAGCATAGATCAGTCACTTACAACCATTGATTCCATGTTCAAAGTCATAAGATCATCAATGGATTAGAATTATAAAGTTTGATCATTCCAAATTTCACTAATCTTGTGAATTAGCAATACTTTTCTTTATTAACAGAATCTTACATGCATCAAAACATTAATTTTCTAAGTTCATTAGGCTCTACTCATCAAGATGAATCCAACCCAACTTTTCGATCTCAATTTGGAGTTAAATTGAGATTAGAATTGGGATTTTAAGATTTCAACATGTTTTAAGGGATGATATTGGATCTTACTTTTTTTGTTTAATATCTGTAAATAGAAATTTTACTATGATCATGATCCATGAGTTTATGAGACTCCTTGAACCCATCCATCTATTCAGATTTTCATTTTAAGGTCATCTAGATCATGATCCAATACCATTGGTATAGATTTTACTAATTATCACATGTAAATACAATTGAAAACACAGATCTAATGAGTTCAATAACTTCTACAAGCTACAAGGAACCTAGAGAAGGTTTCAGATCTAAAATCAGAGGTATATTGAGCTCTTAATTGTAAAAACAAGATTATAGTTCAAAATTTTGACAGCCCATATCAAATATGCACTTACAAGTGCGGGGACGACAAGCGGCCCATGCCCATTACCACCTATTCTAGGTGGTCAGGTGGAGGTCACTGTCTATACGCAAGACGGTCTAGATTTGGATTGTCAAATCACCCATGGCTAGACCTCCTCCATCCTTGACTATTAGCGGCCTAGATTTCATCTCCTAGGATTTTTGGGCCTTAGGAATCCATCCAATGGCTCAGAGATTTTATCTAAGTCATTCAAGATGGTGGATCTCAACCCTATTTCTAGATCTGTTGTTCTCGATGGATCAATGGTCGAGGAGATCTCCTGGTGGCCGGAAAACAAAACTTAAATGATGGAATGGAAAGAGGGGAGGGAGATGCACCTACCTGTGCCGGTCTAGTAAAGAGAGAGTCATTGGAGAAGAAGAATTTAAGCTGGAGAAAATAAAAGAGATCCTAGACACTAGAAAATATACAGACGTTGATTCCTCCGTCACCGTTGCCGGAGATGGAGTGATACCTTGGGGCTTTTGTAGATCACCCCTCCCTGAAGCGTTTCAATGGTTCTAGATCAAGTTTTTCCAGCCAGATTGGCCAAAATAAGTAGGATCGACTGCCTGAACAGTACCCAATACCATTCTTATCTTCATTTTGATTTTAGTGATGATCCATGAGGTGGATCACCAAAATTTCTTAGGGCTTTTGTAGATTTCCTCAATTTTAACAAATCTAATGCTTAAGATTGAAAGTTACTGACTGTAAATGGATGGCTAATTCAAATAGGGTTTCGCAGGTGGAAACCCTAGTTCATCAGGGATGACACGTCCCTGGACGCACCTTGATAACAAACATGAATTGTCTGTCGGGTGCGTCTATGGACTCTCTCCTAGGGAAAGTGAGAGAAAGAAGAAAAAGAAAGAATTTGGGGAAGGTCGGGGAGGATTTTGGAGCTAAGATTTTAAGGCATAGTAGAGGACCTCATGAAGAACATTAGGAGAAATTTTGGGAATTTTATGAGCTATTCATAGGGAATTTTGGAATTTTCCATGATTACATGTAATTATCATGTTCCATTCTTTTTATTATTCAATGTTCATTGGATTCCCACTACCACCTCCTTCTCCACTAGCAGGTGGTAGTGGTGTGACTCATGATTACACATTTTCTGACCATTGGATTCCTTTGTGGGTCCCTTGTGGGCCCCATGGGTGTGAAAAGACCATTTTTCCCTTTTAAATCCAAAAATGGAGAAAAGAAGTGTTTATTCCCATGAACTAGGAATTGAGCGTACTTAGTGGTGTTGGATTTGTATTTTTGAGTACATTCTAAATTTTTATGTCATAGGTCTCTGTTATGAGTAAAATCATCATTTTATCCTTTTGTTCATAAAAATGTTGAAAAATAAGGATTTCTCATCAGAATTTAGAATTTGTCATGCTTACAGTCATTCTAGAGGATTTGTTGAGTATGTTTTCAATTATACATGTCTATCCTTTGATTATCTTCTATGAGAAGTGCATTTTTAATAACCCTAATATTCCAGCCTAATTTTTCCTTGAAATTCTTAATTTCATTATTTATTCAATTTCATTACAAAAGTTAGGGGTGTTACAGTTTCTATTAACTCTTCGCCGTGAGGCCTATGGTGACCCTACACTTGTAAGATGGCTTGAAGGAGGAAGGCAAGACATCCAAGTGTTGATTTGAGCAGAGATGAAGACCATCAAACACTTTACATATTCATATTCATATTTTCTTTGATTTTATTTTTTCATGGAACACATATTTTGTCTGTGATCTATCATATTTCATAAGAGATAGTGAAAGAATATGATTTTGAATACAATTCTATGACTTGTACAAGTCATTAAATGGTAACTATATTTGCTATTACATATTGTGAAACATAGATGCCTTGTTTATAGCTTATTTCTTCTTTATAGCTTATTTCTTCACGGACCTAATTGAGGAGGCTTGGCAGCTAGTCCTTGAGAGGCTAACCATGAGATTGGGGCCACAGGTGCTCTTGGATTTCATTTCCATTTCCTTAACTTTGACATGTCTCTTGATTTCCATGATTTGTGTTGAGAAGGCCTATCAGAGGGCCCCACACTTCAAGTGCCCCATGGATGGTTTGGTGGGAGTTTTAGTGTAATGAATGCTATGCTAGGAGGGATTATTGGGTTGGCCATGTAATAACCCCAATTTTTATGAATATAATTGAATTATTAAAAATTAAAAGTTGAAATTCTAAAAGTGGAACTTAAACTTTGAGGTTCTAGGAAAATTCATTTTTATAAAAATAAAATCAAGACTTAAAACTTGGATATTTGTAATGTACTAAAAAAACCGATCAGAATGACTATAAGTACGTCAAATTCTGAGTTCGAATGAAAAATCCTTATTTTTCTCCATTTTTACGAATAAAAGGGTAAAATAGTAATTTTAATCATAACTGAGACCTAAGACATAAAAATTTAGAATGTACTTTAAAAATTGATTGAAATGACACTGAGTATGCTAAATTCTAAGTTCATAGGAATAAAGCCTATTTTTCTCCATTTTGGAAATTAAAAGGGCAAATCGGTCTTTTCACAACTATGTGGGGCCCACATGGTGGGCCAATGGTTTAGAAGACCACCATCACGAGTCAAACCACTACCATCTACTAATAGAAAGGGAGGTGGTAGTGGCAATTTAGTGCCAATTTAATAATAAAAAGAATTGAAACATGATAATTACATGTAATCATAAAAAAATTCAAAAACACCTATAAATATCCCATAAAAATTCCCAAAATTTTTCCTAATGTCTCTCACGAGGTCCCCCTACAAATGCCTTGAAATCTTAGCTCTTGATTATAAGGATTGGAGGGTGATCCAGGGCTAGGTGATTCGGTAGTCCACATTGGACTATCTCGCCCATAGCCAGTCACCCCTCTCAGATCACCTATAAACGATGGTAAAGGGGCTGGGCTGCTCTCTATTTTGTAGTTTTCAATTGGAATGATCTCAGTGGTCTAATTTTTGAACTAAAATCTTGTTTCTTCAATTGAGGGCTCAATTTAGCTTCGATTTTAGATTTGAAAGTTGCTATACATTCCTTGTTACTAGTATAAGGTATTGAATTAAAAAGATTTATATTTTGATGCATGTAAAATTATATTAATAAAGAAAAGAATTAATAAGTCCTATGATCATTGAAATTTGGAATGATTAGACTTTATAAATCTGAGCCACTAATGATCTTATGATTCTAGAATATGGAATCAATGGTTAGAAGTGACTGATCTATGTTTAATTAAGAGATATAGCCTCAAAAGATGAAAAATCATAAAAATGAGCATGAATCTACATGATCTAATTAATTAAGCAGGATTAGGCCTTTCAAAATAGTTTATATGATGATCTAAATGTATAATTACAATAGTTAAATAGTTGGATGTAATTTATTTTCCAGATCTTAAGATCTTGACCCTTAACAGTAGTAAAATCCATAAAAGTGAATGGAAATCTCTTTGATTAGTTTGATCAAGGATAGTTGGACAGTGTGGATGTATTTGGATGATGATATAAAGTTAAGATCATTTGGATTGTTGGGCTTGATAATGATAATTTGGGATAGATTAAGATCTATGCCCTTAAATTGGATAAAATGGCTCACGATCTTCTTAATTAGTTGGATCAAGAAGGATCAGATTATTTGATGAGATGCATCAATGATCTAGTGATAGAATCACATTAAGAAAATTTATTAGATCTAAAGGAAAATGAAAATCAAGATCTAAACCCTAAATGGGATGAAAAATGAATAGAAATCAAATATGACCATTGGATTATGATGGACAATTATGGCATGTTGAATTTTCATTTGAATTATTGAATGATATTGTAAATGTCTTTTATTGGTTAGTAGATTTAATTGTTAGATTTATTTATTTATTTATGATTTAATGCTTATGTTATGTAAATTACATTAAAAATGTAATTAAATGAAAAATAGAGTTAAAGGACATTTACCTGGAATGAATGACATGGACTTAATGATAGTAAGGGCTATAGTTAGTAGGAAAATATAAGAATTATCAAATCCTTGGCCCAAACTATGAGAATAATAACCCTTATGATATTTTAAATGTTCATGGATTTAATTAAAATCAATTAGAAAGAGTACTTAGGGTTAAAATGCTTATAGGAACCTTATGAAAGGTTGAGCTAAGGTCACTCTAGTGAATGCTGAACATGGGGGTTAAGGAGGGTTTCTAATAGAGCATTGCTCTTCCCCTACCTTCCATTGACGTTTGTGAGGTCTAACTGCCTCCTTACATGAGGATTGAAGTAACCACTTTGTGTTCAACCATTCAACTAGTAAGCATTAATCAATTGGAAATAAGAGGAGCAATCTAGACTTAGGATGAAATAAACTATCTTCAACCAGTAAAACATTAACTGGTTGAATAAAAAAAATAAGAGCATAAAAGGTTAGTAAATTATCTAATTCTAATAAAAATTGTAAGTAAGATAAGGATGATCAAACAAGATCCATAGGATCTTGAATGATCAAGAACAAGAACAATCTTAATGTTGTATTTTATTATGTATCCATGTATGTATCTTGTAGACAAATCTAGATCATTAGATTAGATAATCCAAACTCTTGATCAAATATGATTCAAAGAAGAGAACCAGGATCCTCCTCCTTAGGGATGCTCAAATAATTGAACTTAGATCAAAGGAGAATTAAATGATAGAAGATATAGGCCCTTGCTCTTTATCAACAATTATAGATTGTTGATCAAAGGATATATGAAAGATTAAGATTAAGGAGATGGACACACAAAACTTAGAGATAGAAAATACTTAGATCTGAAAGATTAGAAGATCATTCTAAACATTGATCTATTGATCAATAGGACAAAATACTATATGAGGAAGATAGATTGTATGGATGATAGGAACACAAGACAAATTTGTGTCCTTTATATCAAAGGACAAGATTAGATAAGGAATATAGATAAGAGATTATCCAAAACTGTATAGATAATGACAGTATGTATGTAATTACAGATTACCTACATCAATCATGGACGATCTAAAGGGATGAATCACTACATGAAGGTAGGTGGAACTTTAAGAATACAAGACCTATGGTCTGTGGAATTGTTGTTATACGTAGACATTATAATGCTTAAGGATGATAATATGCTTAGTTGCATTTGAATCATAATTCATGGATATGAGATAGACATAACTATTGAAATTAGATGGAATACATAATAAATACATAGGTATCATTTATGATTACCCTTAAACTTAGATAAGAACATAATAATAATGGATATAATTTGTATCAAATGGGTATTCTTACACTTGATAACATTTGGTATTTGAATGTCAAATTAAAGGAAATGGCATCGTTTACAATAAATGATCAATCCCTAAACTTATATGAACATGGGTATCATTCATTGTAAATGAGGATCCCTAAATCTAGAAATGAAATTATATCCTTAGTATGAGGATATTGAATATGAGGATGATAATATAAACAGATAGATCGTTTAAGATGTACAAGAAGTATTTTGATACAAGCATGGAGGCTTGTGGTTTTATTTTAAATAAGCATAAGCCTGGGGATGCTATGCTGGGGAAGTTATGAGGGTTTAGCCACCCGCTTCATGAAATTTGATGATATTATGATACCTTGCCCAAAGAGAGGCTAAAATTCGGGAGGGACAATTATGGGAAGGCCCCACTGTGAGAGTCCTATCTCCCCATATGGGCAGTGACACAATATTTTCCACTATAGTATCAGTGGTGAACAGTGCAGTTATTCAAGCGTGCTAGTACGGATCAGACTGCAGCATGGTAGTCCTTGAGTATTTTGCATTATGATGCATGGCATAGTAAGATGCCAATACTGCCCTAATGAGGGAGTATTTTCCTAGCAAAAGTCTAGATGATTTATCAACTCAGTATATTTGAGTATGGTTATTGATGTTTGAGATATTGACTATTTTTCACGATTTTTGGCTATATATATATGCATATGAAATAGTGGTGAGTGGCTTGGAATTATCATAGTAGATGTTATATGGTAAATTATATGATAGAATGATCATATATGGTATGGGTCATGGAAATTGAATTATGTGATTCATATGGAATAAGATGAATATGAATACTATACTTTTGAATTATATGATTCCATATTTTCATGAATCACTACCAAGCATAGCTTGCTAAGATATTGTAAATGTTTGAATGTTTACAATATCTTAGATATAGAAAGAAAAGAATGGAAGGATACGACATGGGAAGACAAAGACCATATTGTTGATCAAGACTATGTACTATTGTGGAAAGGATGGGATTGTATTTTGATTTGTGTATTTTGGACATAAGATGTAATAAAGGGGCTTTGTATGTGAACCATTGGATCAATCCTAAAATTTTAATAAAATGAGTTTCTTTGGAAACGTATGTTGTATACAAAATTATGTATGTGTATGTGAGTGAAATATGGCATTTGGGTTTTCTGAAAAAAATTTCAAAGAAATTTTTTTTCGCTGCTTAAGTTTTCAAAATGTCTGCAAAATGGGTCGACCACCATTTGAAAATAAATAACAAAAATGTATTAAAAAAACCTAGATTACCACAGGCCACCCACCCTTTGACTTTATGAGATGATAGATACTCATCCCATCGAGAAACAAACTTTGTAGGAAGTGGTATCGTGGTTAGTCTACTCTACAAGTCCATTTCTCTCCCCGTACACAATGGATATTGAATCTTCCATTCTAGTGTCAATGAGAAGCAGTAGTTGATAAGCCCATAAGTTGGTTACCATTGTAGCATAGTGGTCCATGTGGTTTGGATGGTTGGTGTTATCATATTGCGATGTCAGTAAGCCAAATGAACATTTCCTTGTGCACCCACAGTGTGATTGATAAGTGTCAAATTGTGCATAAAAGCAACCCAATTAGTCACCCATGTGTTATAACTTATAGGGGTAAATTAGGGGTTTTGACCAAAATTTGTAACACATGCATTTTTGGCCTAATGACTTAAAATTTTGATATTTTGTAGGTCCAGAGGTTAATTTGAAGTAAGTATGCGATTAATCATATCTTTTGGGATTTAATTAGAGTTTTTTCACTTTTTGTAGGAAGAGAGATGATCGAGATTGATCGAGATGAAAATTGAGGATAAAGATCAAAAGATCAAGTCAAAGCCTCAAAGTTATCACATCAACATGAGATCAAGGGTGAAGATCATCTTTAAGATAAGAAATAGATTCAATTGGAGGAGCCAAAGGTGGCCAAAGTAGGCCCATGCAAAAGTCATGCAAAGTCCATCACCTTTGCATGGGTTTCACTTAAGCCACTTAACCATCTTAAAGCCATGAACAAGGTGACAAGCTAAGGAACAAAGCCAACCACCAAAGCCAAGGATTTGTGCCACTAAGCTAAGCCAAGAAATCCATTTAAGGCAAGCTAATGGAGAGCTCAAACTTAGCCATCAAATCCACGAGGGGAGAAGAATCCAAAGAATTATCTTAGGATTTAGGGAGATATTTTGAAGATAATTAAGGGAAAATTTATTAGGAAAAGTTGGTATGTGGACCAATAGGAAGAGACCTCACTATTTTTTATGTTTTTTTCATGTTTTTCCCAAATTTTCTCACTTTCCGCCTCACCACTAAATATCACCTCGAATTTCACTTTCCATTCAAGAATTCTATCCTTCTAAGATTCTCCTACCTTCCTAAACTCTAATTCCAACCAGCCAACCAATCCTCACTTACTAGGAAACTACCTAGCCAATCACTTCTCCCCACCTCACCTCTCTTTCTTATCTTTTCCTATCATTTTCTTTCCTCCCATCTTCTTTTCTCTCTCTTAACTCATCTCCATCCAAATCACTTGCTATTTCCAAGGGATTTAGTGATTTTTGAAGGGGTGATGCCTCCTCCTAAAAAAATGGCATCACCCACATTGTTGCACATTATTTCACTCTTATATGTCATAAAAGTTGCCCTTTGATCTCCTCCATTTCTCCTCCATATTGGGATCACTATTAGCTAAGTAAGGAGGTGCCTAAAAGAGATAAAAGGAGGAAGAAAAATGGCATGAAGGGACTCTTGGAAAGAGGGAGAATGCACCCTCTTTGGAAGGAGACGTCTCCACCCTTCCACTCTTCCCTTGTTCATCAACACCTCTCCATTGTAGCAGCCAACAATAATAGCTTTCCAAGCCTCATTCTTAGGGTTTTTTAATGGCTGATTCCTCCTTCAAAGTTTCAAGTTATATGTCTTTTTATTCATTCCTTGTTTCTCCTTAAGTTATTGATTTGTTGTTTAATTGATTGTTCAAGAACCCAATTAGATTATTAGAATTCTTAGTTGATGATTGAATTAGATTGCATGTTCTAGGTTTTCAAAGTAGTTAAGTAGATCCATTCCTACCCAATGAGTCATGCATATTGTTCCATAGTCATACGCTTGATACTTGGGCAGTTCTCCTTTGATTGTTTTTTATTGATTATCATCCTTTAGTTTTATTGTTTAGTTGTAGTTTAGTTTAGATTTCATTGCTTAACTAGTTTACATTTTAGTTAGTTTCTAATTCTTAGTTGGGAAAGTAATTGAGTTTTGTCATAGTTGTTAAATCTCATGTTTAGAAAGTTAAACTTAGAAAAGTAATGAATTTTTTACTTAGGTTCTTTATAATTTTCATGATTTAGGAAAGTTGTTAAATTCCAACTTTAGAAAGTTTTCATTTAGAAAAGTTTTAACTTTTAGAAGTGTGTGTTTTTAGGAAAGTGGTTACTTTTATCACGTTTTGATTTTGGCATAATTCTATGTTTCCTATGGTACATTTCCATTCTTAGTTTAAGAAAGATCTCATTGATTTGGTTAGGTTAGATAATTTAAGTACAGACCACTAGTATCACATCTGTTTGATTCATAGTAAGATTGACCTCCTCGCTTGAATTACTACAACCGATTCGTGTGCTATTGCTGAGGAGTTGTAACATTTTGTGTAGTGGATCATACCTTAGATTATTCACCTCTAGTCTATGTTTAAAGTGTATTAGTTTAGGGTTTTGCATTATTTTTATATTTATTTGCTATTTTCCTCATATTGACTATTTTTTTTAATTTTTTTGTGGATGAGAAATCAACAAAGGTGCAACGACGATCCCGTGGGCAATGGTTTCATCAACATAGATTAGGTTTTTATTGCTTTCTTAGATTAAGATTTGAGTAAAACTTGTAGTGAGGCCCATTTTAATTTGAATTTTATTTAATTTTTACATTGGTTGTAATAATATAGGGCAAGTGTGGGCTGTGGTGGCTGACACTTGATCATCATCAGACCCCTCACTGTGATGGTATTATAAATCATATAGATTAGGATCATGCATCGATAACTATTGCATAATACTTAGGATTGTTGCATTAGTTCAAGTACCTATTTAATAAAGGCTAGCTTGAGATCGACTATAACTAAACATAGGTTGGATGGTTAAAGTGTCCTGTCTGTTAAGATGCCTAACCCTTTGTTAAGTAGCATATAGGAGGGGCATTCAATGTTTACAGCTTTATGGTGGAATGGAACTTAATGCTAGTAAGGGGCCCATAGGAACCCTTACAAATAAGGACTAGATTTCATCACCACCTCCTTAGCCCACCTAGGAATTAATCAACATCCTTGTATGTTGCGATCCCAACCCTTGAACACATCTAAAATCAAGTAGAAAGAGACTTAGGGTATTGAGCTCACAGGACCTTTTTAGAAGGAGGCAATTTATTATCACTTTAGTGGAATATGAGCATGTGGTTATAGTAGGTATTTTAAAATCTAAGTGATTTTCCCATGCTTTTCATTTAGTTGAGGTCTGAATGCCTCCTGACATAAGAATTGTATTAACCACTTTAGAGTATAATCCAATTGGTAAGCAGTAGTCAAATATGGACAAATGGAGGAGCTATTTAGATTTAGGTCTAAGAAGTTACCACCTATGTAGTAAGAAAAGATAATCAAGAACTATTTGATTAGTGAATACTAGGATTTGATTGTGCATCATTTAGCTTAAGAATAACATTTATGTTTTATTAGTTTAGGTTTTCATTATTGAAAAAAAAAGGTAAGTACTCATTCATTGTATACAACGATTTGTTTCATTGTATATAATATCAAGAACAAAGGCCTATTAAGAAGGGGATAGATTTGGCACATCAATGAATAGGATAGATATTATGAAAAGTCAATTGCTTAGGATGATAACTTTTAGGCAAATTGCTCCACAGCTTCAGTATCATAATAACTATACCTATTCCTCAATACCCCACTCTTTCATGGCCACCAAACTCTACATACACTGAATACTATTAGGAGCTAGTGGATGAACCCAATGCATCAACACACCCTAGCAATTTTTATTCTGAGACAAATTACCAAGACTATAATGGATGGGCTAAGCATCATGAACAACCATGATCTTAAGATTACCAATATCAGGAAGAACCACAATGGTCCCATCTTGGTTACACTACCATGATTATCAAGAATATCAAGGTCAACCATCATGGGTTCAACCTGCTCAGCCCTTTTTCAATACCCCAATATCACAACAATACCAACCTTGCAAGTCATTCCCTCTACACCATAAAGAACCACCATTAGAAGAGAACATGCAGAAAATTTGTGAGAGAATAGAACAAAGCGTGGCTTCCATTGAAAAGTTGAATAAGGAAATGAAATAAGAGAGGGAGGAATGGAAAGAGGAAATGAAATCAATATGGGAAAATATTGACGGAAACATTGCTGAATTTTAAAAAGGACTGAGGAAATGAAACAAATTAGGGATATTGAAGAGCCATTTATTACTAATAATAAGATGAAAATTTCTTATGATCATTTTGAGCCACAAAGTTCACAACCATCCATAGAAACCTCCCACTCATATCTACTCAAGCCATGTCCAGCCCCTTGTTATAATTATTATAAAGAGACTTCCATTGTTGAAGAGAATGAAATTGTAGAAAGATCCAACCCAGATCCTTTAAAATCATGTCCCACTTATTTTTTATGAATATGATGAAGACACATCCATTGAGGAGGTGAACAAGTTGTTGGATGTTGTGCCTTTGATGGATATAGCTCAATGGCAAGCTTGAGTAAAAATTCTATGGAGCCTAGAATTCCAATTAAGCCTTACATTGTAGAAGACATTCCTGATTGGAACCTACAAACCTCATTTAATCATTCATAAGATAGTCATGTAGGCCCATTTGAAACCTTACCTATGCCCATATAACAGGAAGAATAAGAGTCAGTTGATGTACTAATCCTACATCAATGTACCCTAGGCTACACATTAGAAGACTATCAAGGTTTAAGCCAAACCATATCTTTATCTTTAGTAATACAAGAACTAGCTTTTAGGGATGTGTAAAGTCAGCTTATGCCCCATTTTTAGAATAATATTTAAGGGAAATAGAGGAAAAAGATAAATTGAATACAATGGTCAATGTTATCCCATATTTTGGTCAAGGAGAGGACTATTCTCCATATGGTCTAACAAAACTTAAATTCGTGGTAATTCACATTGTCATTGCATTACCACAAAATCAATTTTAAGGTGTAGGGATTATATTGACTATCATGAAATTTTGAAGATGGAGGATTCTTAATGTGATCCCACTATATTCAAAATCATGGTGGTCTACAGTGTCTTAAAATTACCACCACCAAAAATCTTTAGATGGAGGCAATGTATAGTACCACAAGATTCTAAAATGGCATGAAAAATCTTGCTCATTCATTATTAGGGTTAGGATGAAGACAATTAGCTAACTTAGTTAGGTTTAAGTTTAGAATATTAGGTAAATTATAGGCCTTGTTTACTTGAAGACGTTAAACTACTTAGACGCAACCTAAGAATTTTAGAAAGTCTCATTAGTCTACATTACCCATTTATCATTTAGGCATCCTATATTTCAAACATTGAGGACAATGTTTAGTTCAGGTTGGGGGTTGTAGATATCTTACTTTTCTTGTATTTTTGAAAAAAATTGAAATTTTTTATATTTAAAATTTTGGAATATTAAGTTATCTTATGAACTTTAGCTTACTAATAGAGATGCATACAATTACTTCACAATTTTTTTCCTTTTTCTAAAGAATTTCATTAGAAATTAAACTAGGTATATTAATTGCACAAAATAACTATATATAGTTTAACTTGAAGAGAAAAATATAACTTAGAGATCCTCAAGTAGAATTGTGGAGACTTATAACCCAAGCGAGCTTTGAGCCATTCTCTCTTTTCTAAGGGTTATACATAAATTCAAAATTTTCTTTAGCCAACATTACTTCTTAATTGGTCTCATTATTCTTCATCCTAATCAACTATTAATAAATCACATAAGACTATACCATATATCTTTTAAGTTTATGATCAATTTTTAAACTCAGAGCCATTAGCCTTTCATATATTATTTTCTCCTAATTAGCCCATTGAGCTTTTAAAATAAACCTTTTCTTTGTTAGCCAAACAACATACACCTATATTGAACCCTTATAGTATATCCATTACCCATTTGTTTTGAAAATATGTAGAGAAAATTAAAGAATATCTTGGAAAAAGTGTGAACAGTACAATTCAAGAGATGAACATTAAAAAGGTTAAAAGGAAGAAAAAGTCAAGGAAAGAAGAAAAGAATAAAAACAACCAATGAAAAAGAACAATGTGCACTCGTGTGAAGAAAATTCGAAAAGTTGTGAATACATTGATATGAGACCTTTACATATTTTTCAGAAAACCTATGTGCACCTTTATACCCATTCTATTGATAACCCTAATCTAAGCCTACATTCCACCAAAATTGAAGTCCTAACTTGATCTTAGGAGAAGTATGGCTTGGATATGGTTATGAATAAGTACAGAATTTGAGAGACTGTAACATTCTTAGTAGTTGAAACCTTTCATGAGACCATTACCATTCTTTCTTAGCTATCATTCTTTTGTATGGAATATGTGAGACTTTTGGACTTGTTGAACAACATTCTACTCCCATATTAATGAGAGATTTAAATCTTTCTAAGTAACTTCTTTCTCAGTGTCAAGTATATCTTGTGAGAATTAAAGTCAAAGCATACATTTGGATAATAATTTAGGTTATATTTGTCTCGAATGCTATAATTATATATCAACTATAGTACGCACTCACCTTCTAAATTTTAATGAAATAATGAGATATCTTTAGCATAAGGGTGGGGTTTTGAACCTTTTTATTCATCATTATTAGTAGGCTAAAGTTAGATACTTAATATAAGCTGAACAGGACAAAATGTTATTAGATGAATAAAGTATTTTTATAAAAATTTTGACAATTTTGTGGGCATGTTCACTGCAAACACTCACGAAGCCAAACTTGTCCACTAGAGGTGACCTAGGTTTTAAGGGCTTGTTGCATGTGCTAAATGTAAT
Organism: Warburgia ugandensis; assembly: GCA_035236585.1. Lineage (NCBI taxonomy): Eukaryota > Viridiplantae > Streptophyta > Magnoliopsida > Canellales > Canellaceae > Warburgia > Warburgia ugandensis. Next base: position 39,543,629 of record CP141136.1, read on the forward strand.
CATGAGTACCTATGGAAGTGAAACTTTGTATTAGCTTTTGTAAAATAAATTTTTACATTTTTTTTTTTGTGGGACTAGTAAAATACTAGTTGAGGGTGTAAAAAGTGTCTAATTTTGCATAAAAACCACCCAATTAGTCACCCATGTGTTATAACTTATATGGGTAAATTATGGATTTTGACCAAAATTGTAACACATGCATTTTTTGACCTAATGACTAAAAAATTTGATATTTTGCAGGTCCAAAGGCCAATGTAAGGTAAGTATGTGATTAATCATATTTTTTAGGATTTAGTTTGAGTTTTTCATTTTTTGTAGGAAGTGAGATGATAATCTGACGGTCGAGATTAATGGAGATGAAAAATGATGATCAAGATCAAAAGATCCAGTCAAAGCCTCAAATTCATCATATCAACATGAGATCAATGGTTAATATCATCTTTAAGTCAAGAAAATAATGCAATTAGAGGAGCCAAAGGTAGCCAAAGTGGTCTCATGCACAAGCCACACAAAGTTCATTACCTTTTTGAGGTAGTCACTTAGCCACTTTGCATATTCAAGCCACAAATAAGGTGACAAGCTAAGGAGCCAAGCCAACTACCAAATCCAAGGATTTGAGCCATCAAGCTAAGCCAAGAAAGCCATCTAAGCCAATCATGAAACCAAGTCAATGGGGCTCTCAAACATAGCCCCCAAAGCCATATGAATCAGCTACATGGAAGGCCATGATTGGGGAAGAATCCAAAGAATTATCCTCAAGATTTATGCAAATGTTTTGAAGAGAATTAAGGGAAAATGAACTTTGAAAAGGTGACATGTGGACCAATAGGAAGAGGCCTCTTCATTTTTTTATGTTTTTAATATTTTTCCCACTTTTTTCTTGATTTTTACCTCACCACTAAATATCACTACCAATTTCACTTTCTATTCAAGAGCCCTATCTTTTTAGGACTCTCCCACCTTCTTAAACTCCCATTCTAGTCACCCAACCAATTCCTAGTATGACATCAAATGGGTATAACATGATTTAGGTTATCATTGATAGATTGACAAAATCCACCCACTTCCTTCCCATTAGCTAGAGTCAGACAACTGATAGCTTAGTGAAGCTTTATGTTAAGGATACATGGAACTTCTTTGACTATTATCTAAGACAAGAACTGTAGACTCACCTCGAAGTATTGACAGAGTATTGAGGATTCTTTCGGGTTGATGTTGAGATTTAGCACAATTTCCAACCTTAGAGAGATAGTTAGACAGAGAGAACCATTCAAACAGGACATGCTAAGGCTTGTACCATTAATTGGAGGGGTAGTTGGGATGGGCATTTTCCACTTGTAAAGTTTCCATATAATAATAACTATCATACAAGTATTGAGATGGCTCCTTATTAGGCACTATATGGTAGATTGTGCCAATCACCTTTATGTTGGATGTCTTATGAAGTCAAAGTTAATGGAGCAATGTGAAAAAAGGTCTGGATAGTCTAGAAGCAACTTTTGGAAGCTCACAATCATTAGAAGAGCCATGTGTATAGAAGGCGTAGAGATGTAGAGTTAGTTGTCAAGGACCATGTTTTCCTGAAGGTCTCTCCTATGAAAGGGGTGATGAGGTTTTGAACCAAGGGGAGGTTGACAACTATGCTTATGGACCCTTTCTGTATCTTAAAAATAGTTGAAGCTATGGCACACCAGTTAGTATTGCAACCGCAACTTGCAAATGTTCATGATTTCTTTCACGTATCGATGCTGCAGAGATATGTACCATACTCATCTCATGTGCTTGAGTTAATACTAGCAAAGTTGAGGCCTAATTCAATTTTTGAGGAGAGAGCAATATGAATCATAGACTGTAAGCTTTTAAGGAGCTAAGTACTAAGACCATTCCATTGGTCAAAGTCCTCTCGTAGCACCACTTTATGCAGGAGGCCACATGGGAGATCAAGGAGAAGATGGGACGGACACATGTTGAGTCATTTAGTGACTAATGTAGAGTGAATTTTGAGGCCAAAATTTCTCTAGGGAGGAGGATATGACTTCTTTGATTTTCATTCTATTTCATGTACTTTATTATTCCTTATTTAAAAAAGGATGATTCTGTGAAAAATAGAGTTCTATGAAAATACCCTCAACGAAAAAACAACATATGAACTTCAAACTATCAGAAGTGGAGTATATTCATTAAGACGATTCAAACAACAATAATTTTGTGTGAAAAGGATATTGGGGTAAAAATCCCCAAATTTTCTAATTTGAAGGGTGGTTGAAATTGATAATGACACCCCCCACACCCATTGAGTCCTAGATCGGGAGGACTGACCATGGCATGTGGAGTTGAGCTCAACACGTCGAGGGTTGACCTGCTATGCATCACCGACTTCCCTACGTCGGGCAGCAACCCCAACAGTGGAGAAAACCCAAGGGCACGCTGGAAAAAACTCAATGTCATACCCCCTTCTACTTGGATTTTTATTGGCATGATGACTAGACTATCATGATCAGCTAGCCAACAAGTGTAAACACTCTCCTTCCTGGCTGAGCTAACCCATGCTAGTCCAGACTATGGTCATCATGTGAAGCCAAACCCCTTCTTTGATCTCTTGCTTTCTCTAGCATTGGTGACCAAAATACCACTTCTTTTCCCTCCTTTTTCCCTCCCTATTTCTTCTTCTCCCTCTAACACTGCCAATTTGGCATGCTTACCCAAGCACTAACTGTGTTAGAGCATTTCTCTTCTTCCCCCTTCTTCTTTTCCTTTTTCTCCTTTGGCAAGGCGTGGTTGGAAATTCCATAGGCACCCATCTTTCTCCCTCGTCTAGCATGACCTGGATTGCATAGTAGGATGACCACGCCTGTCTCCTTCTTCCCTTATCCTTGCCTTGATCAATAATTTACTCGACACCTACACAGGTAGGTCCGCACTAGGTTCCTCTCTCCCTCTACTTCTTTCTATTGTTGGGCTCTCGGCAATGACTGAACTAGAACCACCGACCACCACCACCCTCCCTACCTTCTCTCTCATGGTATTTTTAATAGGGTTCCCATTACTAGCACCCATCCTAGACCCTTGATCCCTTCCTATGTCCAATCTGTGAAGACCCACATAGATCCAACTGTTGATCATGATTAGAGAATCGATTAGGCACAAAATAATCTGATCTATTATCAATTTGACCATCCATTTAAATATGACCATTGATCTAAGATTGGATCATTTGATCTACTACCAATTTGATCTTACATTATGATCAAACCTATTCATTGTAATCGTCGTTATGTTAGATTGAGACCCATATCCAAGATCTTCAATCTGTAGGGTTGCTGTGGTGATCTGGGCAATCTCAATCAATCTTAAGATGAACTAGGGATATAGGTATGAAATTGGATCCAATTCGATGATCCACATCATTCAACTAATTCCTTAAGATGATCTAATCAAATTTACTTTCGTATTCTTTGATTTGGGACTTAGGTGGATAATTGTGGACAATCACTACGGATAGCCTAGATCAGCACCATCACGTTGATTGTTTGACAATATAGTGACATCAGTAGTCAAATATTGTTAGCAGACTAATCCTAGATTTGAGTCCTACTGGTGGCTTGGGAGGTATAAATGAGTGGTGATGTGTTCAAAATAGTACTTGCAAGCACAAGAATCAAAGTAGTATAATTTCACGTAGGTGAGCTCGATCTCATGAGGAATCTCACAAATTTGTATTCAACTGGAATCTTATTTAGATTACTTATCCTAGCCAAAAGAGATTGGATTGTAAATCTAGGAATTAAATGAACATGGAATTAGAAACATGCATAAAATTAGAACTTAGACTAAGGAAACTTTCTAAAATAAAGACTTTTTATAACTAATAAGGATTTAAGAAAGGAAAATAATGAAAAACTACTAGCATGAATAACTTAGAAACTAAATCTATAATGAACTTCTAAACTTTGAACTTAGAAACACTTTCTAGATGGAAACTTCCTAAATACCAACTTTCTAATATGGAACTAATTTTAAAGGAACTTTTTAAAGATGATTACTCTCTAAAGATGAATGCTTTTTGATATTAGAACTTAGAACTTCCTAAAATTAAAATTTTTTAAACTGAAATTAGAAACTTCCTAAAACTTCCTAAACAATGAAATCTAATCTAAACATCCACTAACATGATCAATGAATCTAACAAAATCTAAACATCTAATTGAGTATGAGTAGCAAGCTTGTATGATAGAGAAGCATGCATCAAGAATAGTGCTCATGGAATAAAACTTGTTTTATTGCATGTGAAAAATTACATGAATTATGCACAACATACAATGGAAGTTTAAACTTAGAAACATGCAAAAGAAGGTTGCCCAACATTCTATAGAAACTTACACTTCAATCTTTTATATCTAATGCAATCCAATGACCACTCATCAATGGCATGTGTGTGAACCAAAATCAAAGAGAGAATGAAATAAAGATAGGAACGAATTCTAAAGGGGAAAAATGACAATGAAGCACAATAGTTACTAGAAAAGAACAAACAACAAAGTAAAGGAAGCAACTAAAGAAGATAAAAGAATAACTAACTTAGAAAAAGATGATCCAAAGGTTACCCTCTCTTCACTATCACTACAAGAGATTTATAGTCCTTGGATGAAGGAGAACTAGAGTAAAAGTAGAAGCAAATCAATAAGGAAAGGAACCAAAGAGGTGCAAAGACTCCTCCAAAGTAAAGTGCGTAGAAAGGTAAGCCTTCGGATGATGCATAGAAAGCAACTTCAAAGGAAAATTGGGTTAAAAAAACTACTCCTCTCCTTTATGATTTTCACATATATATATATATATATATATATAGAGGAGATCTTTTGCTAATATCTAGCCCAAGGAATAAGGGAAAGAGGGGATAAAGATGATAAGATAAGGATGCACGGTGAGATAAGATAAGAAGACTTAGGAAGTGGAAAGCCCCAAATGGAATTGCGTGGAAACCTCCTTCCTAAGTGGTTCATGATGGTGTGAAGGAGAGAAAGAAAGTTTGAAGAGGCAGGTGTCTTCTATTATTGGTCCACTTGTGCATGCCACCTACCTCGCTGATAGAGTCCATGTTTCTTCCTATTTTTTCTATTTAAAACATGTTTTTTGTAAGTTGGTGAATCCTGTTTTCTTCCTCAAAATGTGTGGTCCCTTGTTGGATATGTTAGATGGCTTAAATGGCTTCTCTTTCATGTCTCTGACTTGATGCCTTCAATGGCTTATATCCTAGCTTCATGGTTCGTGTGGCTTCTCCTAGCCATTATTTCATGGCTCATGTGGCTTGCATGGCTTGAAATCACATGCAATGGCGGTGGAGTTCCACTACCTTTTATGTGGGTTTTGCATGGGTTCATTTGTAGTCACCTTGACTTCTACCAAATGTTTTTGAGGCTCATCTGCTTGCTCTAAAATGATCCTAACCCTTGTGTGATGACCCAGGTTTTTGTAACACATTTTGTAATACATTTTTTTTTAAAGGCAAAACAAAACAACGAAAATTCTTTTCTTCAAAACTTGTTTTGTAAAACCCAAGTCATCACTTCATACATAACATAGGTAGAATTTTGTACAAGATAAAATTTTGTTGAAGGAATATACTTTTATTAAATTCCAAAATTCATCTAGTGGTTCACATTACAGCCCAGGTATTAGTACAATACTTGTCCAAATTACATAATCCAAATTTCAAACCGCACTAAACATTAAAAACTCTCAATACAATACAATGCTCTAAAAAAAAAAAACATGTCTTTAAGGGATATACCCTGATTAATTATTCTTTCAAATCTTCTTAAGTGTTGAGCTCCTCATTCTCCTTCTTTGTATTTAAGATATTATAAACATTCAAACATTTACAATATCTCAGCAAGCTATGCTTGGTACTGGATTCAAGAAGCATAATAATTTGGCAGTATAATCCTAATACTTCATAATCCCATTATTCATACTCATGGATCAATCTCTTTACTTTGTCATATATGTACATCCTTACTCATGTATACTGTATATGTCGTATAGATATATATACTGTCAAAACCGTGAAAAATAGTTAATATATCAAACATCAATAGTCACACTCAGACACATTGAGTTGATCAATCATCCAGACTCTGTTGGAAAATACTCCCTTATTTGGGCAGCATCATCACACTCAGCCATATTGAGTTGATAGAACATCCAGACTCTATTGGAAAAATACTCCCTTGTTTGGGTAGTAATGACATCTCATTATGCCATGCATCATAATGCAAAATACTCAAAGGACTACCATGCAGCAGTCTAATTCGTACTAGTGTGCTAGGATAACTGCTTTCATATTCCGTGGATACCAAATGTCGAAAATCATCTATATCATGCTTGTTTACAGAGACAGAACATCATACTTGTGGCGGCCTGGGTTTTTATAACACATTTTATAATACATTTTGTAAAGATAGGGCCCTTAGAGTAAAATTTTTTTGCAAACCAAAGCAGCGAAAATTCTTTTCTTTAGAATTTGTTTTGTAAAAACCAAGTCACCACTTTATACATAACATAAGTAGAATTTTGTACAAGATAAAATTCCATTGAAGGAATATACTTTTATTAAACTTCAGGATCCATCCAGTGGTTCATAGTACATAGCCCATTGTATCTTTACAATACTTGTCTAAATACACAATCCAAATTACAAAGTTCAAAATACAATATATGCTCTTAATACAATGTTTCAAGGGATATACCTTGATTACTTATTCTTCAATAGTTCTTCAAGTCTCCTTCTCTGTATCTGAGATATTATAAACATTTGAATATTTACCATATCTCAGCAAGCTATGCTTGGTAGGGGATAAGAATGTAAGTTATTGACAATATAATCTCAATATTCAATTATCCAATAATTCATTCTATCATAAACACATTCATAGACCACTATTATTTATATGGACATCTCATGTCCTTATCATTTGTGTTCACCTTTATACATACATATTGTATAAAGACAAATCTGTTAAAATTGTAAAAATAATCAATAATCATTTCCATATAAAGCTGATCAACTCCTTTCATTATAGGAGATTTGTATCTTAGCCAGTTACTATATTGGGAATTTCCCTTCTTGGAAAACATATTGGTAATATACAATTACCTGGCATTTCATCATGCCATTCCTTAAGGCATTTTACTATGCCAATTTCATATGCATCATAATGCAAAATAATCAAGGGCTACTATGCTTGCAATTTGATCCATACAGCGTGCCCGGATAATCCACTTATACCATTCTCAGTGAAAATTACAATATGCATGTCCATATGGGAGGACCATGGCTGTCACAGTGGTGGCCTTTCCATAATTGCCCCACCCTACTTTTAGCCTTTCTTAGGCCTGGTATTCAATATCATCAAGTTTCAGAGAGTGGGTGGCCAAACCCTCTTAACTCTCTTAGCATAGCATCCCCAGGCCTATGCCTATTTAAAACAAAACCACAAGGCTCCAAGCTTGTATGTAAAATAATACTTATACATATCAGACTATCTGTCTATTTATTTAGGGTTGGAATATTTTCTACTTTCCTATTCACTTAGGGTTGTTCTCGATTCCCAACTTAACCATTTTATACTTATTTTTCTCATCATTTGGTTGGATCATATTTTAATTTGAGGTATTTACCTTAATATATTGGTATTATACATGTCAATACTTCAAAACATAAGATCATGTATTAGGCATGTATCTTCATGTAAAGGCAATCTTAATAATCCACCTACCTCAATAAGGTATTCTTACTCCTTGAAACCTGCCATAGTCTTGATCAGCATATATCTGTCCAATCATATAATGTCATTTTTCTAATCAAGGGTACATACTATATGGTCTTTTAATCATCCTTATGTAGGATGACCTGAATCTTTCTTCCTTGAATAACATATATCCAAGGGTTTAGTATCAAGTACTATCTATATCATACATAAACAATCTAATCTAGATTGGTGTTTCTTTTTCCTTATTGTTTTTTATCATACAAGATCTCATCTTGTTTGATCATCCTTATCTTACTTACTATTTTTATTAGGGTTAGATAATTTGCTATCTTTTTATGTTCTTATTATTATTCAACCAGTTAGTGTCTTACTTGGTTGAAGTTAATTTATTTCTTCCTATTGCTAGACAGCTCCTCCTTATTTCAGGATGACTAGTGCTTACCAGTTAAAGTCTGCTGAAAGAGTGGTTAATACAGCCCTCATGTAAGGAGGCATTTAGACCTCTCTTATGTCAATGGGAGGTGAGGGAAAAGCACTTAGGTCTTGTATACCACTTATAACCACAATGTTTAGAGTCCACTAGAGTGGTACTAGCTCAACCTTTGACAAGGTTCCTATGAGCTCTTTACCTTAAGTCCCTTCTCTAATTGATTTTAATTAATTTCCATGGATATGCACAATGTCATCCATGGATGTTCATTATTTTCCTACTTTGGGCCAAGGAAATGGTAAATCATTCCTTATATTGTCCTACTAACTATAGCCCTTAGTAAGTCAAAATCATTCATTCATCTTAGTTGTCCATGAATCTCTATATTTCATTAGTTTATATTTTTGGAGATTTATGCTTATTATATCTTAACAACTACTAAACAAATGAATATAATTTGACAATAATTAAATTATAAACTTTAAAGCATAAATCAAATATAAGTCTAACAATCATATACTAACATTCTTCCTATGAATGTAACTTAACCTAGTGAAATAAACTATACATAAACTAAAATGATCCTAAGTTATGAAATACATAAAATTGTACTTCTATCCTAATGGAATCATGTTTAAATCTTTAATTTACACTAACATGGCCTTAAGATAATCAAATCTACTAACAAACTAATCATTTAGGGCATAGCATACTAAAATTTAAAGATTACACTATCATGCTTTCTAACTTATAACATGAATCACATTTACACTTCTATTATCCAATAAAATACAATTAAACTAATTATATTAAGATTATTATAAACATTTAAATATGATCCAACCATTAGATCATAGGTATTTTCCTTTAGATCAAGGGTTTTAATTACCTTTAGGGCTTTTAATCCATTAAGATCCAAAAATCATATCCACTTGATTTTGTCACATTTAATCCATGATCTAACTGGATTCCATCATAATATCATCCATTTAATCCATCCCAAGGATCTGATCATACTTGATCTCATTGATCAAGTGGGTCCCTTTGTATATTTTAGGGTTTTTCTACCATAAAGGGTAGATCCCTTAATTTATCTCATATCTATCCTAATCAACAATAGAAATCATTTTATTTTAGTATTATATCATCATTAAAATAAATTCCCAAGATCTAATCACCTCAGATCTTAGAAATTGGAAACTTATTTCCAAAATACAGAACATTTTATGAATTATTTTATACATATTATAATTTCATTAGAAACTAGACATTACAAGCTTTCCATAGCTTCTTTTCAATCTCAATTTGGAGTTCATATGACTCTACAATCGTCATTTCAAGTTCACAGTTGTTCTTAGGTTCCAGATTTGATCTGGGTCTAGCGGAACAAATCTCTCTCAATTGAGGGTCCAAAACTTAATAAAATTTCCTGAAAGTTTTACTCTATGGTTTTGGGACACTTTTGGATCGATTGGAAGGCTCAGATTTTCCATCTAAGCTTTCCATCACCATGAATTGAAGGCTTTGGTATTTACTTTTCTTTTACAATTTTTCATTCAAATAAAATTACAGAAAAATAAAAATTACACAAAACAATAATAAATATGTCTAGGAAGTAGTTCCACCTACTTGATTAGACAAAAAACTCATATTTGATGCCCAATTTGAGAGAATTACCGGTTGATGATAATATAGCTTGATTGTCCCCTTTTTTGTGATTTTCCGTTGTTGGAACCGTTGGATCTTGAAATTGTTTGGGATTTTTGTATATATGGTAGTATAGAATGTTATGAAAGGTGGGATTTATGAGATTCTACCTGGAACAGAGTCCCTAATTGATTTTAGGTCTCTTGTTCCAATTAGAAAGAGGAGAGAGAAATAAGGAAAAGAGAGATTGAGAAAGAATGAATGAGAATTTGGAGCTGAAACGCCAGGGAAGATTTGGAAATTTTGTGAGAAAGGTTGTGAAAATTTTTGAGACAGATTTATAGCCAATTTAGAATTTTTTATTATTTCTTTTGATAATATATTTTATTACTTTAGAATATTTAATTAAAAGTACATTCTCCATTCCCATCCCATTCTCCACTACAATCCTATCCAACTCTCCACTACCAGCTAATAATGCATTGAGCAATTGTTGTTGCTTCTAGAACATTGGCCCACTTTCATGTTGAAAGACCTTTTTGCCCTTTTAATTCCAAAATGGGAGAAAAATAGGCACTATTTGTCTGGACTCGGAATCGAGCGTACTTAGTGGCGTTGGAATTGCATTTTTGAGTACATTATGAATATTGAGGTCTTATTTCTTGGCTATGGGAAAAATAGTAATTTTACCCTAAAATGAAAAATATTATGGAATTTTCATTTTAACTCAGAATAGAATGTACTTGTCGTTTCGATCAGTTTTTCAAGTACATCCATAATTTTTATGTTTTAATTCATGATATAATCTCTATAAAAAGAGAATTTTCAATAACCTAATATTCCTGCCCAGAATTGCTAAAAATTCAAACTTTATTAATTTTCCTTAATAATTTACAAAAATCCAGGGTCATTACAAAACTGGTGGCCTTCCCATAATTGCCCCACCTGACATTTTGCCTCTCTTTGGGCATTGTATCTCATATATATCACATTTCAAAGAGCGGGTGGCCAAACCCTCGTAACCCTCCTAGCATTGCATCCACAGGCATAAGCCTGTTTAAAACAAAAACCACATGCCTCCTTGCTTGTATATAAAGTATTCTTTTACTTATTAGACGTCTTGTCTGTTTATAGCATCATCCTCATATTTTGGTATTCTTATACCGAGGATAGGATTTCACTTCAAACATAGGGATCATCATTTACAATGAATGATACCCATGTTCATATAAGTTTAGGGATCACCATTCTATTTGAATGATTCCCATGTATTGTGTTTTATACTTATCAAACAATTTGTCTGTTTATCTAGGGCTGGAATACATTCTAATTCCCCATTCACTTAGGGTTTTCCTCAATTCTAACTTAACCATTTCATATGTGTTTTGGTTGGATCATAGGGTTTTCAATGGATTTAATACAAATATTTACATTATACTTGTCAAGATTTCCAGACATAAGATCATGTATTCAACATGTATTTCTCATGCAGATGCATTCATAAAATCCTCCTACCTTCAAGTAGTGATTCATCTCTTCAAATCTTCCATGATCTTGACTGATGTATGTAATCTGTAAATCCATACATAATGTCATTATTTATACAATCTGTATAATCCCATATTTTTTTGTCCTATCTATATTCTTTGTCTAATCTTGTCCTTTGATATAAAAGATCTAGATCTTTTGTCCTATCGTGATCTATCTTTCTTAGATAGTGTTTATCCTATTGATCAATAGTTCTGACGATTATAATGATCTTTTAATCTTTCAGATCTAAGTATTTTCTATTCTAAGTCTTTGTGCATTCCTTTCTTTGATCTTTCATAGATCCTTTGATCTACAATTTATACTTGTTGATAAAGATCAAGAGCTTAGATCTTCTATCATCTGGTTCTTCTTTGATCTAAGTTCAGTTATTTGATCATCCCTAAGGAGGATGATCTTAGTTCTCTTCCTTGAATCATATTTGATCAAGGGTTTGGATTCTCTATCTAGATTTGTCTACAACATACATACATAGATACATAATAAAATATGACATTAGGATTCTTATTGTTCTTGATCATTCAAGATCTTATGGATCTTGTATGATCATCCTTGTCTTGCTTACAATTTTTATGAGGATTAGATTATTTACTAACCTTTTATGCTCTTATTATTATTATTCAACCAGTTAATGTTTTACTGGTTGAAGCTAGCTTATTTCATCCTAAGTCTATACTGCTTCTCTTATTTTCAATTGGCTAAGGCTTACTAACTGAATGGTTGAACACAAACTGGTTACTTCAATCATCATGTAAGGAGGCATTTAGACCTCACAAATGTCAATGGAAGGTAGGGGAAGAGTGAGGCTCATTAGAGAACCCCCTTATCCACCATGTTCAGCATTCACTAGAGTGACCTTAGCTCGACCTTTCATAAGGTTCCTATGAGAATTTTAACCCTAAGTACTCTTTTTAATTGATTTTAATTAAATTCATGAATATTTAAAATGTCATTCATAGAATTTACTATTCTCTTAGTTTAGGCCAAGGATTTGATAATCCTTATACTGTCCTGCTAACTATAGCCCTTACTAATATTAAGTCAAAGTCATTCACTAATCTTAATTGTCCATGAATCTCTATATTCCATTAGTTTGCATTTTTGGTGATTTATGCTCATTATATCTTAACAACTACCGAACAATTAAATTTACTAATAAAATTCGACAACAATTAAATCATAAACATTAAACATAAATTGAATATAAGTTTAACAACCATTTATACTAACATGCTTCCTATGAATGTAACTTAATCTAATGGAATAAAACTATACTTAAGCTAGCATGATCCTAAGTTATGAAATACATGAAAATTTATTACTAATCTAATGGAATCATGCCAAAATGTCAAATTTAAACTAACATGGCCCTATGATAATTAAATTTACCAACCTAATAACAAATTAATAACATTTAGAGCATAGAATGCTAAAATTTAAGAATTACATTGTCATGCGTCCTAACATATATCACATTTACAATTCTATTATCAAATAAAAGACAATTAAACTAATTAGATTAAGATCATTGGAAACTTTTACTTATGATCCAACCATTAGATCTTAAATTTTTCCTTTAGATCAATGGTTTTAATTACATTTAAGGCTTTGCTCCATTTAGATCCAAAGATCATATCCACTTGTTTTTTCACATTTAATCCATGATGTAATTGGATTTCATCATAATCCCATTGATACAACCTATCCAAAGGATATGATCATGCTTGATCTTATTAATCAAGTGGGTCCCATTGTACTTTTAGGGTTTTTCTACCATAAAGGGTAGATTCCTCATTTTATGTTAGATCTGTCCAAATAAATCATGGATATTACTTGATTTCAACATTATATCATCATTGCATTAGATCCCTAAGATTTAATCATCTCAGATTTTGAAGATTATGAAAATTAGAAGCTTAATTCCTAAAAACAGAAAGTTTCTTGAATATTTTTATCAATTTTATGATTTCAGAAGAAAATAGACACTACAAACTTTCCATAGCTTCTTTTCAATCTCAGTTTGGAGTTCAGATGGCTCCACAATTGAAATTGAAGTTCACAGTTGTTCTAAGCATCTAGATTTGATCGTGCCCATTGGAAAGGATGGCTCTGATCAATTGGGCAGAGAGGGTCCAATTTGGTGGAACAGTCACCATGCTCCTGTTACCGGGACGTACATGATAACACGCTTCCCGGGACCGGCACTCTCATGTAGTTGTTCCATCGGGACGGCGTTGCATGTGGAGACACTCCCGCAAGTCATGTTTTTGTGTGGCATTTTGGCGTGGCATCCTGGGAGCCGATCTTATTAGGAAGATCGGACAATCCTTTTGGATCGTCCAATCACTTTCTCTTCAATCAATGGATCAAAACTTGATAAAATTTCTTGAAAATTCTACCCTAAGGGTTTTAGGCCCTTCTGGTTTAAGTGGACGGCTCAGATTTTCCATCTGCACCCTCCATCATCTAGAATTGAAGGGTTCTTATCCTTACTTGATTTTTAATATTTTTACCCTAAAAATAATTTAAGAAAAATAAAAAATATATAAACTAACATGAAATAAGTGTGGAAAGAGTTTCCACCTACCTTATTGGAGAAAAATGTGGGTTTTACGACCCAATTTAAAAGAAATATCCACTTGATGATAAGATCCCCCAATAACCACTTGTTTTGTGATTTACCGTTGATTGCACCATTGGATCTTAAAATTTCTTTGGGGTTTTGTAGATAAGGTAGTCTAGGACAATATGAATGGTGGGATCTATGAGATTTGATTCGGAACAATGTACTTAATTGAATTTAGGTCTCTTGTTGTAATTTAGAAAGAGGAGCGAGAAAGTGAAAGAAGAGAGATTTTTGGGAGTTTTGGAAATTTGGGAATGAATCTTGATCTAGTTTTGCAGGTTAATAAAGATAATTTTGTGTAAATTTTATAAACATTTTTGGAGGATTTTTGGGGGTGTATTTATAGATGTTTTTGAATTTTTCCTAATTACTTGTAATAATTATGTTTTAATTCTTTTGAATATTAAATTAACATTGGATCCTCCACTACCACATCCTTCTCCACTATTAGATGTAGTATTTTGACCACTCATTACATGGTTTCTAGACGTTGGATTCATTTGTGGGCTCCATGGAGGTGTGAAAGGACCATTCTGCCCTTTTATGGAGAAAATTTTATTTTATTCTCTCACACTCAGAATTGAGCGTACTTAGTGGCATTGGAATTGTATTTCTGAGTACATTCTAAATATTGAAGTATTAGATCTCAGTTATGGGTAAAATTATCATTTTACCCTTTTATTCATAAAAATAGAGAAAGTTAGGGAATTTTCATTTTAACTCAGAATTGAACGTACTTAGTGTCATTTCAATCAGTTTTTCAAGTACATTCATAGCTTGTATGTTTTAGATAATGTTTTAATCTCTATAAAAATAAAATTTCCAATAACCTAATATTCCAGCTTGGAATTTCTAAAAATTCAAACAAAATTGATTTTCTCAATCAATTTACAAAAATTGGGGTTATTACAACTTGAACTTTGAATTAATGGAAACCAAGTCCCGATCTCACTTGGTTGATTTGGATCATCATTATCATTTAAGGCAATTTGGCCCATTAGATCATTCTTTTAACACTTATAAAATATAAGAAAAAATATTCAATATCTATAAAATTATGATAGATCACATACTTTGGATTAGCTTTTACACTTCCAAAATATTAGATTTGTGGATTATTGGTTCAAAAAAGCATGTGTCATGAATTTTTGGAAAAACCCTAGAATTATGCCCTATAGTATATGACACATGTACTACTAATTTGGTACTTCTTATACAAAATTAACCAATTATCACACCCTTCAACTAGCATTTTACTTGTCCTAAGTAAAATCTACAAAATATCATAAAATCTTAAATGACTGCTATTTTTCTTAGGTACTCATGATTGCATTTAGCATATGCAATAAGCCATTAAACAACTAAGTTACCCGTAATGGACAAGTTAGGTCTCATGAGGATTTGTAGAGAATATATTGACAAATTTTAATATGGCTAAATTGCTTAGTTTCTCTCAAAGATTTTTTTTTTTTCCATTAGTAATCTACTAACTTTAACAACTTATTAAAGATTAATGAAAAATCTTACAAGTTACCCACATGACAAAGCTATTTTATTACAGTTATATCTTAGAGTGCAATGTGTATATAGGCTACATAAGTCTGGACTTCTAAATAGAAATGCTTGTACCAAAAAGGGCAGCCTCGATGCTTGTACTAAAAGGGGTGGACCATAAGGGTCAATAGTACGTGGCCTTACCTTGTATTTTACAAGAGCCTGTTTACTTGCCTTGAACCTGTGATCTCAAGGTCACACAATGACAACTCTATCATTGCGCCAAGACTCCCCTTCAAATAGAAATGCTTGAACTCCATTGGAAAAATGTCTTGACCTAAATTTCTCACTTGTATACACTTAGAAATGATGCTCTCATAAAAGGGTCAAACAAAATCCTCTCACTATGTGACTGGATCCAATAACACTAATGGTTCACATAAGCTTATTCTCACACACGGTACAAAGAATTATGATCCTTAAGAATATATTCCATTGGCAAGACCAGAATGAATAGTTCACCTTAATTCCTTAATATTTATATCCTCATTAAGACAATCTACCACCCTAAGATCAATAGGACTTTAGATGGGAAAAAACTTAGGTTTAGGACTAGTTTTGAAAGAAAGGGTGAATGATTCAAAGGTTTTAAATCTTAGTAGAGGTCTTCAATGAATGTTGGACAAGTCTTTTCATTGCACTAAAGTGAATGTTTTTTTTTCTTCTAATTTTCCTTTCTCACAACTTTCTTTTATTTTCTAATAATTTTTTACTTTCTTTTTAGGAAGGGGCATCTCCCCCTTCCAAAACTGTTGAAGGTTTTTTTTTGTAGGAAAGTTAGTGGGAATAGGTTAGGAAAGAGATGGAGAAATATGGTTGGTTGGGAATTTTCCTAAGAGGTGGAATGAGACAGAGTTTTGGAAATTTGTAATGTATCTTAAGGGTGAGGTGGAAATTAAGGAAAAAGTTGAAAAAAGAGAGAAAAACACTAAAAATTGTTGCTCTTATCTGATTGGTCCACATGCCATCCTATTCTAATAAATTTTACCTTAATTATCTTCAAAATGACTCATGGATAACTCGCTTAAATCTCCTCCAATCCTAGGCTTCCATTTAGCTTAGTTTGATGGCATAGTTGACTAATTTTGAAGGCTCCATTGGCTAAGCTCATGGCTAGCTTAGGAAGCTTCCTGGCTTATTTTCTTAGCTTCAACCCTTGGGTTGAGTGGTTTGTATGGTTTGTCTTAAATTCCTTAGCTTGCCACCTTCTTTCATGGCTTATATGGCTAAGATAGCTTAACTAGCTTCCATGCAAAGGTGGTGGGAATGCATGGCTTACTTCATGGGCCTACATTGGCCATCTTTAGCTCCTTTAATCACATCAATTATTATTCCTTAAGATGATCTTGGCCTTTGATTTACGTTGAAGTGATAATTTTGAGGCTTTGACTTGATCTTTTGATCTTGATCTTCAATTTTATCTCCATCGATCTCGGCTGTTAGATCACCATCTTACTTCCTACAAAAAGTGAAAAATCCTAAAAAACATGATTAATCATATAATTACCTTGGACTAGCTTTTGGACCTACAAAATAACAAAATTTTGGGTTATTAGGTAAAAATTGCATGTGTTACGAATTTTGGTCTAAAAATGCTAATTTACCCCTGTAAGTTGTAACACGTGGATAATTAATTGAGTGGTTTTTATAAAAAATTAAACACTTATCACACACCTCAACCAGCATTTTACTAATCCTAAGAAAAACATGTAAAAAATAATTTTATAAAAAACAAATACAAGGTGCCTCTTTCGTAGGTACTCATGATTGCATTGAGCATATGCAACAAGCCTGTAAATCCTTGGGTTACCCCTAGTGGACTAGTTAGGCCACGTGAGGATTTGTAGTGAATATATCCACAAAATATTCTAAGGTTGATTCCCCTATTTTATCTTAAAGAATCCTCATTCATTAGCACTCTACTAGTTTCTCACAACTTAATGGAGAAGATTGACCATTTTACAAATCATATACATGCTAAAGACATTTCATTCTAGTTATTTCTTGAAGTGCATGTGTGTGTACAACTACATAAAACTTGACTTCTAACTAGATATGCTTAAATTCCATTGGAAATATGTCTTGACCTCAAATCCTCTTAGGTATACTCTCAGAAATGAAGCTCTGAGATAAGGGTTTAAACATATTTCTCCTATCATGTGATCAGATTCAACCAGGCTAATGGTTGACATAAATTTTTTGAAGTGTTAAATAGACAAAGGAAAGTGATCCTTATGAGTGGATGTTATCAGCAAGAATAGTGAGGGTATTATACCTTAATTCCTTCTTTTTATTTCCTCTTTAAGGCTATGTTCCACTTAAGATCCATAGGTCTCTAACTAGGATGAAACATAAGCTTAGGTGGAGTTCTAAAAAGAAGGGTATAAGGATTTCAAAAGCTCAAAATCAAGTAGTCATCTTCAACAAATATCTATTGGGACACTTATTTTGGTTTTGTTGAAGTGAATTTCCTTTGTATTCTTGTCTTTCACTTTTTTCTCTTCTTTTTCTAATACTTTTCTTTTTCTTTTAACTTCTTGGAAGAAAGAATACTAATTTTCTCACTTATTTGACTTTTTGTCCTCATTTTTGAACTTTTCTACTAACTCTACTCGTTTTGAAAAATGGTATGCTTATTTATTTTACAGGTTTATTTTGGGTTAAAGTGATTGGTGTTAAGAAAGAAAGGCTTAATAGTAGATTCAAAGGGCTAACTAGTGGTAGATATATTGGTAGGCTTTTTGTCTGTGGGTTGAACAAGGATGGCCTATATCATTTCCTATGTTTCTAAAAGCCTATAAGCTTTAAGAAAGTTTCTGGAAAGAAAGCTGTCACTCTATTTATTCTTGATAGTTAACCAAAACAGGGATAACATGATAACACTAAGTTATGTTCATGAAAGAAAACCGTGGAATTACTTATAACTCTTTCAAAGAAGATAGTCTCTAAACTCACTAGGTTATAGGTCTCTATAGATTTTCCTTAGGGTCTCTAAGTCATATCTCTCTATTAGTCTTAACTATGTGCTGTGTGTAAATGGTTTTTGAGAATTAACTTTCATAAAATACTTCAGCATATGAATAATATACAAAACTAATCATATACACTCCTGTTAAGAGGTGAAAACATTAGAATTACTAAATTCTAAACATCCAATTCTCATCACAATAATGGAACTCTTCCAAAAATGTTCTTTTTTTTTTTTTTTTTTAAAAAGGTTCAAGAAAAGTAAAAATCCTTATATGCATTTACACCCCCCAACCTGAATGAAACATTGTCCCCAAGGCATGAAAACATAGGTTCCTATTTGGAAAGATGTAGAAGATGGAGATTTGAAAAAACTTTGGGTTGCCTCCCAAGGAGTGCTAAGTTTTACATCTTTACCTAGACATAATGATGAGTGTAACGATGCTAATTTGCAAGGATTCCTAGAGTGGAATCTAAGGTGGCTCATGATATTGAGGTACCTCTAATAGTATCATATCAATTTTAGGATTAGGTATGTCTAGGAAAGGTTTTAACTTCTGACCATTGACTTTTTGGATTTCTTCATCCGTCTCAATCTTAATGGCCTTGTGAGGATAGATTGTCCATACTTTATAAAGTTTGGTCCATCTAGATCTTAGTTTTCTTGGGAAGAGATGCAATCTAGAGTTATACAATAAGACCTTTTATCCAGATGTGAAGGATTTTCTTAAGATTTGCTGATCATGTGCAACATTCATCCGATCTTTGTACAATCATGCAGAGTCATATGCATCTTCCCTCAGCTCTTCCAACTCATTGAGTTGGAGTTGTCGGTGGGTCTAAGCAGAATCTAACTCAAAATTTAGCTTTTTAATAGACCAATATTCTTTATGCTCTAACTCTCCTGTTAAATGGCAGGCCTTTCCATAGACTAGTGGTAAGGTGACATTCCTACAGGGTATGCTGTACGATAAGCCCGCAAAGTGTCTTTGAGTCTCATAGAGTAGTCTTTCCTACTTGGATTGACTATCTTCTCTAGAATTCGCTTTATCTCCCTATTGGATACCTCTACTTGGGCATTGGTCTATGGGTGGTACAGGGTAGCAATTCTATGGTTGACACCATACATTTTCATTAAATTCTCAAACACTTTATTACAAAAGTGTTTTCCCCCATTTATTATGGCTTTTGGAGTACAAAACCTTGTAAAGATATTTTCTTTGAAGAACTTTACCATGACTTTGTGGTCATTGGGTTCGCAAGATATAGCCTCCACCCACTTGGACATGTAGTCCACTTTCACTAGGATGTAAAGATTTCCAAAAGAATTAGGAAAGGGTCCCCTGAAATCTATGTCCTAAACATTGAATGGCTTTACAATAAGTATTGGGTTTTAGGGTATCATATGTCTCCTTCCTAGACTACCTAATCTTTGACACCTCACACATGTTGTGCAGTAAACATGTGCATCCTTAAACATGTAAAGGCCACACTGTAGAATTTTTACAGTTGTCTTTTTAGAGTGAAAATGGTCCCCACATGCATGATCATGACAAAAGGAGATAATTTAATTATTTTCAGTATTTGGTATGCATATTGTAATTACCTGATCAGGATAATGCTTGAATAAGTACGATTCATCCTAAGTAAATATTGAACCTCGCTCAAAAATCTATTTTTATCTAGTTTGGTTTGATGATTAAGCATTTGTCCTGTAACAATATAATTAACAATATCACCATATTAAGGCAACTAGGAATTATGTAGTTACTGTTCATCCAGGAAAGATTCAATTATAGGCATGTGATCGCTAGTATGCTCCACGACTAGTCTGGATAAGTGATTTGTTACAACATTTTCTACACATTTCTTGTCCCAAATTTCTAAGTCAAACTCTTGTAACAGTAGTATCCAACAGATCAACCTAGATTTCGCATCCTTTTTAGAAAGGAGGTACTTTAAAGCAGCATGATCCAAGTACACTATAAATTTAATTCCTATCAAATAAGGTCTAAACTTATCCAAAGCAAAGACTACAAATAACAACTCTTTCTCTATGACCGAATAATTGAGCTGCACATCATTTAGTGTTTTACTAGCATAATATATTACATGGGGAAGTTTATCAATATGCTACCCCAAAACATCTCCAACGACATAATCCAACGCATCACACATAATCTCAAATGGTGCATTCCAATCTGGTGGTTGGAGAATGCGTGCATAAGTCAACTTAGCCTTGAGTCACTCAAATGCTTTCTTACAATCCTCATCAAAGTGAAAAATGGCGTCTTTTGTAAGTAAATTACAATGGGTCGTGGTAATTTTGCTAAAATCCTTGATGAAGCATCTTTAAAACCAACATGTCCTAAAAAGGAGTAGATTTCTTTCACCATCCTTGGTGGAGGAAGGTTGGCTATTAAATCCACTTGTACCTTATCAACTTCTATCCCATCAGGTGATATTATGTGGCCTTAAACTATCCCACTTTGTATCATAAAATGACACTTTTCCTAGTTTAAAACAAGAATTTTTTCCTAACACCTTGCTAGAGCTAACTTTATGTGGTGTAGGCACTCATTAAATGATGACTCAAATACTGAGAAGTAATCCATAAACATCTCAAGAAACCTTTCAACCATATCAAAGAAAATGCTCAACATACACCTTTGAAATGTAGCTAGAGCATTACAAAGCCCAAAAGGCATGCGTCGATAAGTGAAGGTTTCAAAGGGGCAAGTGAATATGGTCTTCTCCTAATCCTCTAGTGCTATAGGAATTTGGTTATAACTGGAATATCCATCTAGAACATAGTAATAGCTATGCCTTGCTAACGTCTCTAGCATTTGGTCAATGAAGGGTAGAGGAAAGTGATCTTTTCTCGTGACCACATGCAACTTTCGACAGTCATTGCATACTCTCCACCTATTGGTCATGCGGGTGGGTTAGTACCCATTATCCTCATTTTTACTATGGTGATCCCAAATTTCTTGGGTACAACCTGAATAAGGCTGACATCCAATAGCCTTAGGACTTCATCTCTAACTTCATCCTTCCTAGGGGGATTAAGTAGTCTTCGAGTTTCCCTAGAAGTTTTGCATTTTCGTCAAGGTGTAACCTATGAATGCATATGGCTGGACTAATCCCCTTGATGTTTGCTACCATCCACCCTACAACAATTTTGTGTTCCTTAAGGACATTTAAAAGCTTACCCTCCTATTCATTATCTAAATCTGATGCTATTATCATAGGTAAGGTTTCATTTGGGTCTAGATAGGAATATTTCAAGTTGTCAAACAAGGGTTGGTGGTTACTCTATCGAGGGTATGGGGATAGATTCAAAAAGTGGGAGTGGTTCCATATAATGACCCCACTTGTAGGTATCCATGATTGGAGCAACCTCTAAAAGGTTGTTTACCTCCTAAATATACTTATCTATATTAAATTCTCCACTAAAGTACATGAGACAAGCCTCTAGTGGGATAGAGATGGACAATGGTGAATGAGTGTCACTAATTAGACTCTCAATCAAATTGCCATCGCATGAGTCATCAAGGTCTAAATGTTGTTGATTGATATTAAATACATTTAGCTTAACTTTCATGTTGTGAATGATGATTTCATTAACACCATTCCTATAGTTAATAATGGCATTAGACATTGCCAAGAATGGATGTTAAAGGATGACTGGAATTTGACTACTGGGATTATACAGGTTGGGTGTCCAGTACAATAATGTCAACTGGGTAATAGAACTAGTCCACCTATATCAAGAAATCTTCAACCAAACCACGAGGTATCTTGACAGATCTATTCTGTAATTACAGTGTGGTAGTGGTTGGTTTTAACTCACAAAGACTTAATTGCTAATGGATAGAGTACAGCAATAAGTTAACACTCACCCCTAAGTAAAGTAATGCCCTATCATGACATGATATCCAATAACCTAGGAAATGGTAGGACAGCCTGGGTCTCTAAACTTTGGTTGGGTCTTGTGTTGAATCAAAGAGCTTACCTGCTCGGTGAGGAAAGCTTTCTTTTGTACATTTAGCTTTCTTTTTCTTATGCAAAGCTCTTTTAAGAACTTGGCATAGGCAGGGATGTCTTTAACCTTTTTTAAATAAATTGTATTAATAAAAAAAAATATAATGCATTCTTATTACAATTCACTCAAAATAAAAATATTTTGCATCCTAGTTGAGGTCCTCCATGAATTTCTTTAGGAGTATAAGATTTTAGCAAATAGAGTGATTATGTGCTAAAAAAATTGAAATATGCACCTAAAATAAGTAGAATACTAAATGAATGCAATTCATAAAAACAATTATTTTTTAAAAATTTTATTAAAATTTATGAAAACTCCATTGCGGGCCCCTAGAAATAGTATAAAAAACTTGTTGATTATTTTTTTACAAGTGCATGGGCTATTATAGTATAGCAGGTGTAAGTATGGGTAGATCCCATAGGGATTCAACTTAAAGAAATGGAGTTTAAATAAAATATAATTTTCAACAAATTTTAAAAAAATTATGGAAATTAAATATAAAAAAACTAGAAACTTAGATCTATTGATTTATTGAAAAGTACACAATTTCAAATACAAAAGACCAAAAATTAAACAAAATATCAATTTAAATCTACTTCCATAGCTTGATGGTAGGATAATTCTTCAATTTTGGAAACATTCGAGTTAATCACCCTTCATCAATCCATTACTCAGGTCTTTGATTAATGATTTAATGGTTAGATTATGCATATCTTCCAAAAAACTGATGATTAGGATCAATGTAAGAATTTAAGATTGAATAGCTTAGATTGACTTTTTAGACATCAGATTTAAGATCAAAATTGTTAGATTAACTAGGAAGTCTACCAATCTGAAAACTAAAAATTGATTCAAAATATGAGGAGAAAAATATCAAGAACGGAATGGGTCTTGTTGGTTAAAATTGGACTATCCACTTCAGTTAAAAACCAAACATGGACTTATTTAGTATTCTTTAGTTTTTGTTTGAGAATAGAACAAAACTTGGATAACATAAAATAGGGATTTGGATAAGACAAAATAGGGAAAAGGACAAACTAGGACATATAAGAAATTAAAATAGATTTTGAAAAGGAAAATTTGGAATTTAATTTGAATTTTTTCCTTTCTTGAACCTGTAATTAAGAGAGGAAGAGAGAATGAAGGGATTTGTTCCAAGTAGCTCCCTGTCTGTTTGAAACTTGAAAACCCTATTGGAGAAGAGGGAGATTGAGAAAACCCGAATTGGGTTTTGGTCAAAACAAGATGGATTGCAAGAAAAAATGAGAAAGCAGGGAAAATCGTGAAAAAAATAAAAAAAATTAGTGATGAAACCAACTGAATTACAATTGGAAAATAGGGGATGCAATAGCAAGAACTAGAGGAATTGGCAATGAACAATTAGAATGATGAGGAAACTAAAAGAGAAGTTAGGAAACGAAGGAAAAGATAGAGAGAATAAGAGAACAAAAATGGCTACAAGAAAAGGAGGATGAAGACAACAATGACTGATAGGGAATTGGCAAGGAATGACAGGCAAGGAATGATAGGAAAGGAATGGCAATCTTCACTGGTGATCTCCGACGGAGCTCCTTATTGCAATCCTACTGTGGAGAGATTTTCTTTTGTCTCATCCTTTCAGCTCTATAATGAAGAAGTCCACTAGTGGAGCTCTTCTATGGCTTCCCCCTTAAGTTCTTTTATGGGTTCTTATAGGTAGCTTTCTGCCTCTTCCTACAGTTTCCTTTGATGAAGAGGGAGAACTAAAGTGGTGAAGTTCCTGCTATTCCATCTCATTGCAGACCTACTATAGTTGAAGATCTATTCCAATTTGAACTCCTCACTATGTAAACCCTCTTCCTAAAAGCTCCACCATAGTTCCTTTTTTCATTTTCTCCTTGCCTTTTAAAGCTTTCCCTTTCTTCAATTTTCTCTCTTTTATAATAGTTTCCTCTTTTTGGCCATAAGTTCCCTTTCTCTTTTAGAAATAGTATCCACTAGAGGGGGATTTCTTTCCTCATGTCCTCCTTAGTTAACCCCGAAGCATATTGCTATCCCCTTCGCTGGTCTTGACTAACTTTAGGTTTCCTCTTTAGTTTGGTTCCCAATAAGGAAACCATCTCAAGGTCCATCTTGCCTTTTTGATCCTTGACGATGATCTAGTCTATTCATTCGATCTAAGCCATCAAATTCCCAATTTGGTTGATTTACAATATATAAAACTAAATTTGAATCATTTGAACTATGCTCTATACATGTGATTAGCTTTGATGATCATGTGACCAATAAATTTTATAAATCAATGCTTGGATGATCAACTAGAGCTAAAATGCACATTTAAATTTAGGGGTTTACAAGCTAAAATTGAACACAAAATTTACTGCTCCCTTTAATCCCTTACCCTCCAAACCTTTATTCCTTCCAAACCATTCCTCCATTGTTCATTGTTGTGGAGCTCCTCTATGAAACCCTTGTCATTTGTAATCATCCCCACCCATTGTTGTTTAGCAACCCTTGCAGTGAAACCCTATTATCCCTAGTTCTTTTTTTTATATTAATCCTCATCTAAATTCTCCCAATTTTATGTGCATCTAAACCTATGAAACCCAACCCTTTTCACTGTGTGGATGTAGTCGTTGCAACAGTTACATTTGTATACACGTCACCATTTTTTGATATACTCATAAATATTACAAATAATATCTCTAGAATTAGAACTTTTAGCCATAGATTTACCTAATTTATCATTAGTTAAAGATTAATTTGCATTTTGCAAGATTAGGTAAGAAGTGAGAAAAGTGCTATTTATGGCAACTTAAAACTCTAAAAGAGAGCTATCCCACCATTCAACCACTACCATGGACTCACATATCATCAACCAAGACTTAGACAAAGTTTTGAGTGTTTAAAAAGTGCCTTCATCAAATTCAAAGCAATAAAAACCCCTAAGCATCAACCAACCTTATCTATATTAAAGAGGGTATCACTACTAAAAGATAAGCTAGCCAACTTCTCATGCATGCATGCATGAAAACCACCACCTTGGGGAGCTTCTAAGTAAAGCTGAGTCACTTGTATATGATTTATTTCTAAAGCAAAAAAAGTTAGAAGCAGGGTCCATATGAAGACTACTTTCCCTCACTCACTCATCTGGATGAAAAAGGGACACACCATGGGAGTCCACGATTTCTACATGGAAGTAGACATGCAACTCCATTTCATGTTTAATTTACATAAGAAAATAAGAGAATGCTAGGGTGGACCATTGGGAGTGAAGCATGTAAGAGAGATAGAATTGAAGAGGATTGGTGGAGAAATTTTTGGTGTACACATTATTTTAAGGGGATAAAACATGTTGTTGTGGTCATAATATACGTGGAGTGATAAGTGTTCAATTTTGTATAGAAAAACAACCAATTAATGGCCCAAGTGTTATAAATTATAGTGTTATTCTAAGATTTTTTAGAAAATTATACCCATGCATTTCTAACCTAATAATTCAAAAGTTTGATATTTTACAGGTTTATAAGCTAATCTAGAGTAAGTATGTGAATAATCATAATTTTTAGGATTTAATTAGGATTTTTTGTAGGTATTGAGATGACAAGCAAACAATTGAGATGAAAGCGTCAAAGGTGACTACAGTGGGCCTATGTAAAATCCATGCAAGTCCACCACCTTAGCATGAATTAGAGCCATGCATATAAGCCATGAAAGCCACCTTAGCTATTCAAGCTTTAAAGTCAAGGGAATTAGCCATTCAAGCTTCGAAGCCAAGATAATTATCCACTCAAGCCATCAAACAAGGAGCCATTGGTATGGATTTTACTAATTATCCCATGTAAATACAATTGAAAACACATATCTAATGAGTTTAGTAACTTCTACAAGCTACAAGGAACCTATAGAAGGTTGCAAATCTAAAATCAAGGCTATATTGAGCTCTTAATTGTAAAAACAAGGTTCTAGTTCAAAATTTGAACGGCCCAGATCAAATTTGCACTTATAGGTGCGAGGACGACTAAAGGCCCATGTCTATTACCACCTATTCCAAGTGGTCGGGCAGAGGTGATTGACTATAAGTAAGATGGTCCAGATTTGGACCGTCGAATCACCCATGGCCAGATCTCCTCCATCCTTGACCATCAGTGGCACAGATTTCATCTCCTAGTATTTTTAGCCCTGAGGAATCCATCCAATGGCTCAGAGATTTCATCTGAGTCGTCCAAGATGGTGGATCGCAACCCTGTTGCTGGATCCATTGTTCCTGATGGATCGACGACTGGGGAGATCTCCTGGTGGTCAGAAAACACAACTTAAATGATGGAATGGAAAGAGGGGAGGGAGATGCACCTACATGTGCTGGTCCAGTGAAGAGAGAGTCACCGAAGAAGAATAATTTAAGCCGGAGAAAATAAAAGAAACCATATATGCCAAAAAATATACAGACACTTGATTCCTTTGTCACCGTTGCCAGAGATGGAGTGAAACCCTAGACGCTGGAAAATATATAGAAGTTGAAAAGACCATTTTGCCCTTTTAAATCCAAAAATAGAGAAAAATATATTTTCTTCCCATGAACTCGGAATTGAGTGTACTTAATGGCATTGGATTTGTATTTCTAAGTACATGCCAAATTTTTATGTCTTAGGTCTCTGTTATAAGTAAAATTACCATTTTACCCTTTTGTTCATAAAAATGTAGAAAAATAACGATTTTTCATCCGAATTCAGAATTTGTCATGCTTACAGTCATTCTGAAGGGTTTGTTGAGTATGTTTTCAATTATATATGTATTCTCCTTTGATTGTACTTCTATGAGAAGTGCATTTTTAATAGCCTTAATATTCTAGCCTAATTTTTCCTTGAAATTCTCAATTTTATTATTTATTCAATTTCATTACAAAAGTTAGGGGTGTTATAGTTTCTATTGACTCTTTGCCGTGAGGTCTAGGGTGACCCTGCACTTGTAAGATGGCTTGAAGGAGGAAGGCAAGACATCCAAGTGTTGATTTGAGCAGAGATGAAGACCATCAAACACTTTACATATTCATATTTGCTTTGATTTTGTTTTTCCATGAAACACATATTTTGTCTATGATCTATCATATTTCTTAAGCAATAGCAAAAGCATATGATTTTGAATACAGTTTTATGACTTGTACAAGTCATTAAATGGTAACTATATTTGCTATTACATATTGTGGCACATAGATGCCCTATTTATCTCTTATTTCTTCATGGACCTAATTGAGGAGGCTTGGTGGCTAGTCCTTGAGAGGCTAACCATGAGATAGGGGCCACAAGTGCTCTTGGATTTCATTATCATTTCCTTAACTTTGACATGTCTCTTGATTTCCATCATTTGTGTTGAGGAGACTTGTAGGCCTATTGGGGACCCCCACACTACAAGTGCCCCATGGATGGTTTGGTGGGAGTTTTAGCATAAGAATGCTATGCTAGGAGGGATTATTGGGTTGGCTATGTAATAACCCCAATTTTTATGAATATAATTGAATTATTAAAAATTAAAGGTTGAAATTCTAAAACTAGAACTTAAACTTTGAGTTCTAGGAAAATTCATTTTTATAAAATAAAATCAAGCCTTAAAACTTGGATATTTATAATGTACTCAAAAAATCGATCAGAATGACTACAAGTACGTCAAATTTTGAGTTTGAATAAAAAATCCTTATTTTTCTCTATTTTTATGAATAAAAGGGTAAAATAGTAATTTTACTCATAGCCGAGACTAAGACATCAAAATTTGGAATGTACTCTAAAAACCAATTGAAATGACACTAAGTACACTCTATTCTGAGTTCATAGGAATAAATCCTATTTTTCTCCATTTTTGGAATTAAAAGAGCAAATTGATCTTTTCACAACTATGTGGGGCCCACAAGGTGGGCCAAAGGTCTGGAAGAACACCGTCATGAGTCAAACCACTACCATCTCCTAGGAGAAAAGGAAGTGGTAGTGGGAATCCAATGCCAATTTAATAATAAAAAGAATTGAAACATGATAATTATATGTAATCATAAAAAAACTCAAAAATACCTATTAATCCCCATAAAAATTCCCAAAATGTTTCCTAATATCTCTCATAAGGTCCCCTACAATGCCTTAAAATCTCAGCTCCAGAATCCTCCCCCATCTCCCCGATTTCTTCCTTCTTTCCCT
Source organism: Warburgia ugandensis (assembly GCA_035236585.1). NCBI lineage: Eukaryota > Viridiplantae > Streptophyta > Magnoliopsida > Canellales > Canellaceae > Warburgia > Warburgia ugandensis. The sequence goes on from CP141136.1 coordinate 39,572,376, forward strand.
TTCATTCTTTGTGGGCGTGTCCCTAGACGCACTTGGGCAAACAATCCCATGTCTGCATCGGGAGTGTCCAGGGATGCGTCTTCCTTGATGAACCACGGTTTCCACTTAGGAAACCCTAATTCAATTAGCCATCAACTTCCAACCATTATTTTTCAATCTCCACAATTAGATCTAGTCAAACAGGGCTGATCTACAAAAGCCCTAAGTTTTCATGATGATCCACCTCCTAGATTGCTGGGAAACTCAAAACGAAGAACAACCCTAGATCATCACCACCTCTGGCAGGATCTCCATATATTTCCCCCAAATCAAACCAGATATTCTTGATCTTAAACAGTTGGATAGCTTCCTAACATTGAGATCTATAATTGCCCCATTATTCTTGATATTTTTCAGCAACGACGACAGCGAACGCTCCATCTATATCTGTTTCTGACCAAGTTAGGGTTTCTGGTGATATTTCTAATCTCCGATGAAGTTTTCTTCACCGGCCAGCCCAGGTAAGTGGCATATCTCTCTTCTCTTTCATTTTCGGCATTTCCTGATCTCCTCCTGCCACTGATCCATCGAAAATGATGGATTCGGCATGGGATGGTGAGATCTCCATCTTTGACAACTTAGAAGTAAATTCTGAGCCATTGGATGGAATCTTGGTCCCAAAAACCCCAGGAGATGAAATCTCAGCTCTTGATTGTAAGGATTGGAGGGTGATCCAAGGCTAGGTGATTCGACAGTCTAGATTGGACCGTCTCACCCATAACCGATCACCCCTCTTAGATCACCTATAAACGATGCTAATGGGGGTAGGCTGCTCTTCGTTTCATAGTTTTCTGCTGGAATGATCTCAGTCGTTCAATTTTTGAACTAAAAACTTGTTTCTTCAATTGAGATCTCAATTTAGTTTTGATTTTAAATTTGAAAGTTGATTTATATTCCATGTTACTTGTATAAGGTACTGAACTTAGAAAATTTATGTTTTGAGGCGTGTAAAATTTTGTTAATAAAGAAAAGTATTACTATTTCCTATGATTAGTGAAATTTGGAGTGATCAAACTTTATAATTCTGATCCACTGATGATCTTTGATTTTAAAACATGGAATCAATGGTTAGAAGTGACTGATCTATGTTTAAGTAAGAGATATATCCTTAAAAGAAGAAAAATCATAAAAATGGGCATGGATCTACATGATCTGATTAATCAAGCATGATCAGGCCTTTCAAAATAGTTTATATGATGATCTAATTTATAATTATAATAATTAAATAGTTGGATGTAATTTATTTTCCATATCTTAAGATCTTGACACTTAAAAGTAGTAAAATCCATAAAAGTGAACGGTAATCTACTTTATCAGTTTGATCAAGGATGATTGGATAGTGTGGATGTATTTGGATGATGATATAAAGTTAAGATCATATGGATTGATGGGCTTGATGATGATAATTTGGGATAGATTAAGATATATGCCCTTAAATTGGATAAAATGGCTTAAGATCTTCTTGATCGGTTGGATCAAGAAGGATAAGATCATTTGATGAGATGCATCAATGATCTAGTGATAGAATCACATTAAGAAAATGTATTAGATCTAAAGGAAAATGAAAGGTCAAGATCTAAACCCTAAATAGGATGAAAAATGAATAGAAATCAAATATGACCGTTGGATTATGATGAACAATTATGGCATGTCAAATTTTCATTTGAATTATTGAATGATATTGTAAATGTCTTTTATTGCTTAGTAGATTTAATTTTTAGATTTACTTATTTATTTATTTATTTATTTATGATTTAATGCCTATGTTATGTAAATTACATTACAAATGTAATTAAATGAAAACTAAATTTGAAGGACATTTACATGAAATGAATGATATGGACTTACTGATAGTAAGGGCCATAGTTAGTAGGACAATATAAGGATTATCAAATCTATGGATCAAACCAGGAGAATAATAAACCCCATGAATGACATTTTAAATGTTCATGGATTTAATTAAAATCAATTAAAAAGAGTACTTACGGTTAAAATGCTTATAGGAACCTTATGAAAGGTTGAGCTAAGGTCACTCTAGTGAATGTTGAACATGGTGGTTAAGGAGGTTTTCTAATAGTCCTTGCTCTTCCTCTACCTTCTGTTGACATTTGTGAGGTCTAAACGCCTCCTTACATGACAATTGAAGTAACCACTTTGTGGTCAGCTATTCAACTAGTAAGTCTTAGTCAATTGGAAATAAGAGGAGCAGTCTAGACTTAGGATGAAATAAGCTATCTTCAACTAGTAAAACATTAACTGGTCGAATAATAATAATAAGAGCGTAAAAAGTTAGTTAATTATTTAATTCTAATAAAAATTGTAAGTAAGATAAGGATGATTCCTCCTTCAAAGTTTCAAGTTATATGTCTTTTTATTCATTCCTTGTTTCTCCTTAAGTTATTGCTTTGCTTGTTCCTTGCTTTCATGTTGATTTAGTGTTGTTTCACCCTTAGTTATTTTTCTTGTTTATTGATGATCCAAGGTTGATTTTCCCTTGAAGTGATAGCTAAGGGAAAGACACCTTGCATGTATCCTTTTCCTTGTTTTTCATTGCCTTTAGATCTCATTTAGTTTCATTAAAATTCCTTTATGCTTTCCTTAGTGTTGTTCAAGTTTTTACTTTACTTTCTAGCTGATTTTCCCTTGATTTCCAAGCATGCTTATTCATGATTGATGTTGGGGTATTGATGAACATTTAGCTTCTAGTTAAGTGTTGATTAAGATCAAGTAGCTTTCACTGTAGTTGGACATAATTTTCATATTTGGATAACAAGTATTGAGGCATTATGTTGATGAATTTTTTATGTGATTCAATGAAGTTAATTTGGGTTTTCAATTCATATTTGTGTCTTCTAGTTAATTGTAACGCCCAAGCAATTTACGCCATTTTCAACAAAAATTGGACATTTTATAGGAAATGAACTAAGTTAAATGTTTCACTTTATTTAAAATAGTAAACAAAGGAATTTGTGAAAAAACTTGGTACCATTAGATTCTACTCGAAAAATGGAATCCAACACCTCAAAGAATGCCAAAAACAGAGTTTGTATGAAGAAGTTACGAACGTTTAAAGATCAAGGGCAGTTTTGTAAATTAAACAGAAAAAACGAAAAAGACGAAAAACGCAGGGGGCCGTTTTGATAACAGCACCTCCTGTCGTCTTCCTCCTCAGATTTCTCCAGAAACCCTCAAATCCTGAATTTTCCAGAGAAGTCTGCCACTGCCATTGAGGGGCACCGCCTTCACCCCTCTATAAAAACCCCATCTCCCCTCTCCAAAAACATGTTTACCAGCAACGTTTGGACTGGGGTTTCCGGCAAAAATCGGAAACCCGTCTCTCTATGTTTTTCGGCAATGGCCAGGCCAAAGTCAGGTCGGCCATTGCCATTTCCCCCCATGCCCCTCTCTTCTCTTGTTCTAGCCTTGCATGATTTCTCCCTTCTTCGATTTTTCCAGCACCAAGGGTTTGGGTAGGCAACCTACTAGGCGGGAAGAGCGCCATCTTCGGCTGCCAGGTAAGCTGTCCCTCCTTCTTCTCTCTCCGTTTGCTTCCCCAGGGCCAAATCCATGGCGGATTTGGTCTTTTCCAGTCATTTTCCAGCCGAGTTCCTAGTCGGAAAACGTTCCAAGCCGGCTTGGGCTGGCCCTACACGAACCAGGCATCCCAGGGACACCATGCTGTATGTGCACCTGGGACTGGGTCCCTGGGACGGGTTCTAGGTGTATGACAATGCTTACACTATCCCAGGTGAGGCCTTCAGGTGCACGCGCGACATGAGGCACGGGTCCTGGCTCGACCAGGGTGCACAGGGTGCCCTAGGAGCTGAGACGCGCCATGCTACAAGGTGCGTCCGTGCGATGATGCACGTCATAGCGCGTCACTTGAGCATGCATGTGCGCATGCAAAACGCAGTCCTTGGCACGGCCTATGGGCTCGCACGCATGTAAGGCGGTCGCGGTTCAACCAGGATACATGGGTGTCCTGGGAACTGGGGCATGCAGACCTAATGAGACTTTAAAGTTAGGATTAGAGTACAATTTACGGAGTTAACCATGGAAAAAATGGATCCATATCATAGGATCTAGCCTGACAAATGAATTAGGCAAGGACCATGGACCCAATAGGTAGAGCTAGTGATCTAATGACTAAATGGATTGAAATTAATAAGGACTCCTTGTATCCATTCATACCCAGGAGTTTATAAATGAGACCCAGGGATGGGTTGAAGTGATAAAGGACGCGACTCCAGGAGACTTTGAGGTAGGTTCTCTATCGCTAGTAGACTTTTTAAAAGAGCCATGATTATTTTGAGAATGCATGTTTTAAGTATAAGTATATCACTTGTTTAGCCTGACTTAATTCAGCGTACATATGATAAATGCTTTATGCATAGATATGTTTTGCAAATAATTGCATATACATTATGCATAGATATGTTTTGCAAACAATTGTATACATGGTATGATTTGTGAGCATTGAGTTTTTGAAAGATTGCATGTCCTTGAGGGTTACCAAAAGACGTTGGAGTGCCCAAAAGACATTGGGTAGGCAGTTGTGAGGGCCAGGCAATTGTGAGGGACCCAAAGAGGACAGGTTTTGAAAAAGAGGTTTTTCACTTATTTGATCTAATATGAGTTGGGCTAATAAGCTCGTGGGTGCTATGCCGAGTGGTTTGGGTAGGCCTCCAGCCTCTACCACTATTAGGTGGATGGGTACCACGCCCAAAAAGGGCAACGTCTCTACGTCGACTGTATGTGGTACAGGGGGCTACCATTGGTGTCACGACACTAGGTTGATGTGTCATATGCCCCGTTGAGGTTATGACCGAGTGTCCTCAGGTACCCAGAGACCACACGGCGGCGAGGTCGTGGGCATAGTTGGACCCTATGGTTTGATGATTTACTTGCATTGCATATGGCATGACATGAGGTTGGTCGACCATACCATACCAGATATCCATGAGTTGGATTTAGTTGAGCATTTTAGGCATATCATTATGTTTATGATATATGATACTTTTGACTTGGATGATGCTATTTCTTTAAGTCGTCAGTATTCCAATTCGACAGTGGTTTTTAATATCGATATTGAACATGATTGTTCGAACATGCACATGTTTTTAAGAGCATATGATTTTAAACATAGCATGCATTGTAAAACTAGTAGTGATAGACTGCTACTGAGTATAGTATATACTCACCCTATCCTTAACATTTTTCAGGATAGTTCCACTCACAAATAGAAGACGTCTCAGGAGATATTAGTGCTACGAGCAAGTGAATAAACAAAGGAGACAACTATACATGTGAGCAAACTCTCTATCCTTTGGACATGTATTTGTATTTATTTACAGTTGGACTGTGTACTGTGACTAGATAGACCTAGGGAAAAACATTTATGATTTTTGAAGTTTTTCAACAACTACTTTGATTATTGTAAATGACACTTGGGGTTTTCAAAATGAGTTTAAAACTAAAGATTTTCCGTTGCATTGCATGGTTTTTTATAAAATGGTTTTCAAATAGGGATGCATCCCGCCTTAGGAATTTAGATATTGCATTTAAAAATGCATGAGAAAACCCAGGTCATCACATTAATGATCTTAATTATTGAATGTTTGCTTGCATTATAATTGTTAAATTTTATGTTTTCCATGTTCCATTGATTGAATGATTCAAATACTATGCCTCTGGAATTTCTTTTCATGGATTGTTTTGCGTTGTTTCCAACACCATATACTTCATGTTTAATTGATTATTCAAGAACCCAATTAGATTATTAGAATTCTTAGTTGATGATTGAATTAGATTGCAAGTTCTAGGTTTTCAAAGTAGTTAAGTAGATCCATTCCTACCCAATGAATCATGCATATTGTTCCATGGTCACACGCATGATACTTGGGAAGTTCTCCTTTTATTCCTTTTTTACTGATTATCATCCTTTAGTTTCATTGTCTAGTTGTAGTTTAGTTTAGATTTCATTGTTTAACTATTTTACACCTTAGTTAGTTTCTAATTCTTAGTTGGGAAAGTAATTGATTTTTGTCATAGTTGTTAAATCTCATGCTTAGAAAGTTAAACTTAGGAAAGTAATGAATTTTTTGCTTAATTTCTTTATAATTTGCATGATTTAGGAAAGTTGTTAAATTTCAACTTTAGCAAGTTTTCATTTATAAAAGTTTTATATTTTAGAAGTGTGTGTTTTTAGGAAAGTGGTTACTTTTATCACATTTTGATTTTAGCATAATTCTATGTTTCCTATACATTTTCATTCTTAGTTTAAGAAAGTTCTCATTGATTTGGCTAGGTTAGATAAGTTAAGTACAGACCACTAGTATCACATCCATTCGATTCATTGTAGGATTGACCTCCTCGTGTGAATTACTACAATTGATTCATGTGCTATTGCCAAGAAGCCATAACATTTTGTGTAGTGGATCATACCTTAGATTATTCACCTCTAGTCTATGTTTAAGGTGTATTAGTTTAGGGTTTTGAATTATTTTTATATTTATTTGCTATTTTCCTCATATTGACTAATTTTTATTTTATTTTTGTGCACGAGAAATCGACAAAGGTGCAACGACGATCCTATGGGCCATGGCTTCATCAACATAGATTAGTTTTTTACTACTTTCCTATATTAAGATTTGAGTGAAGCTTGTAGTGAGGCTCATTGTAATTTTAATTTTATTTAATTTTTAAATTAGTTGTAATAAAATAGGGCAAGTGTGGGTTGTGGTGGCTGACACTTGATCATCACCAGACCCCTCATTGTGAGAAATCTTCACCCAAATTTTAACTTTTAGGATAAAGTGAATTTAGTATAATTTTTCATTTGTGATGGTATTATAAATCATATAGATTAGGATCATGCATTGATAATTATTGCATAATACTTAGGATTGTTGCATTAGTTCAAGTACCTATTTAATAAAGGCTAGCTTGAGATCAACTATAACCAAACATAGGTTGCATGGTTAAAGTGTCATATCTATGAAGGTGCCTGATCCTTTGTTAAGTAGCATATAGGAAGGCATTAGTTTGATTTTTGTTTTGCATTGCATGTTTATATCTTTATGGTGGAATGGAACTTAATGCTAGTAAGGGCCCCACAGGAACCCTTACAAATAAGGATCGGATTTCATCACCACCTCCTTAGCCCACCTAGGAATCAGTATCCTTGTATGCTATGATCCCAACCCTTGAATGCATCTAAAATCAAGTAGAAAGAGACGTAGGGTATTGAGCTCATAAGACCTTTTTAGTCACCCATGTGTTATAACTTACAGGGGTAAATTACGGATTTTGACTAAAATTCGTAACACATGCATTGTTTGACCTAATGACTAAAAAATTTGATATTTTGTAGGTCCACAAGCTAATGCAAGGTAAGTATGTGATTAATCATATTTTTTAGGATTTAGTTTGACTTTTTCATTTTTTGTAGGAAGCGATCTGATGATCTGATGGTCGAGGTTGATGGAGATGAAAATTGATGATCGAGATCAAAAGATCGTGTCAAAGCCTCAAATTCATCATATCAACATGAGATCAAGGGTTAATATCATCTTTAGGACAAGCAATTGATGCAATTATAGGAGCTAAAGGTAGCTAAAGTGGTCTCATGCACAAGCGATGCAAAGTTCATTATCTTTCCGTGGCAGTCACTTAGCCACTTCACCATATTCAAGCCATGAAATAGGTGACAAGCTAAGGAGCTCAGCTAACCACCAAATCCAAGGATTTGAGCCATCAATCTAAGCTAAGAAAACCATCTAAGCCAATCATGGAAGCAAGTCAATGGAGCTCTTAAACATAGCCACCAAAGCCATATGAACTAGCTACATGGAAGGCCATGATTGGGGAAGAATCCAAAGAATTATCCTCAAGATTTATGTAGATATTTTGAAGAGAATTAAGGGATAATTAACTAGGAAAAGGTGACATGTGGACCAATAGGAAGAGACCTCTCCATTTTTTTTTATATATTTTTAATATTTTTCCACTTTTTTCTAACTTTCCACCTCACCACTAAATATCACTACCAATTTCACTTTTTGTTCAAGAGCCCTATCTTTCTAGGACTGTCCCACCTTCTTAAACTCCCATTCTGGCCACCCAACCAATTCCTAGTATGCCATCAAATAGGTATAACATGATTTGGGTTATCATTGATAGATTGACAAAATCTACCCACTTCCTTCCCATTAGGTAGAGTCAGTCAATTGATAGCTCAGTGAAGCTTTATGTCAAGGAGATCATGAGTTTACATGGAACTCCTTTGACTATTATCTTAGATAAGAACGTAGATTCACCTCGAAGTACTAACAGAGTATTCAGGATTCTTTCAGGTTGATGTTGAGATTTAGCGCAATTTCCAACCTTAAAGAGATAGTTAGACAGAGAGAACCATTCAAATGGGGCATTCTAAGGCTTGTTCCATTAATTGGAGAGGTAGTTGGGATAGGCATTTTCCACTTGCAAAGTTTGCATATAATAATAACTATCATACAAGTATTGAGATGGCTCCTTACTAGGCACTATATGGTAGGCTGTGCCAATCACCTTTATGTAGGATGTTTTATGAAGTCAACGTTAGTGGAGCAATGTGCAAAAAAGGTCTGGATAGTCTAGAAGCAACTTTTGGTGGCTCACAGTCATTAGAAGAGCCATGCTTATAGAGGGCGTAGAGATGTAGAGTTCATTGTCAAGGACCATGTGTTCCTAAAGGTCTCTCCTATGAAAGGGGTGATGAGGTTTTGAACTAAGGGGAGGTTGAAACCTACGCTTATGGACCGTTTCGTATCCTTAAAATAGTTGAAGCTATGGCACACCACTTAGTATTGCCACCGTAACCTGCAAATGTTCATGATGCCTTTCACGTATCGATGCTGCAGAGATATGTACCATACTCATCTCATGTGCTTGAGTTGATACTAGCAAAGTTGAGGCTTGATTTGATTTTTGAGGAGAGAGTAGTATGATTCATAAACTGTTGAAGGAGCTAAGTACCAAGACCATTCCACTAGTCAAAGTCCTCTAGTAGTACCACTTTATGTAGGAGGCCACATGGGAGATTGAGGAGGAGATGGGATGGACACATCCTGAGTCATTTAATGACTGATGTAAAGTGAATTTTGAGGACAAAATTTCTCTAGGGAGGAGGATATGACATTTTTGATTTTCATTCTATTTCATGTACTTTATTATTCCTTATTTTAAAAAGGATGATTCTATAAAAAATAGAGTTCTATGAAAATACCCTCAACAAAAAAACAACATATGAACTTCAAACTATTAGAAGTGGAGTATATGCATTAAGACAATTCAAAAAACACTAATTTTGTGTGAGAAGGAGATTGGAGTAAAAGTCCCCAAATTTTCTAATTTGAAGGGCGATTGAAATTGATAATGACACCCCCCGCACCCATCGAGCCCTTGACCAGGAGGACTGACCATGACATGTGGAGTTGAGCTTAACACATGGAGGGTTGACCTGCTATGCATCACTGACTTCCCTGCATTGGGCAGCAACCCCAAAAGTGGAGAAAACCCAAGGGCATGTTGGAAAAAACTCAATGTCATGCCCCCTTCTACTTGGATTTTTATTGGCATGGTGACTAGACTACCATGACCAGCTAGCCAACAAGTGTAAAACCCCACCCCCCCTTCCTCTCTAGCTCACTTGCCCATTGGAGTAGTAGCACTGCACGGCATGACACTCTCCTTCTTGGGCGAGCTAACCCATGCCAGTCCCGACTATGGTCGTCATGTGAAGCCAAACCCCTTCTCTGATCTCTTGCTTTCTTTAGCATTGGCGACCAAAATATCCCTTCTTTTCCCTCCTTTTTCCCTCCCTATTTCTTCTTCTCCCTCTAACACTGCTAATTTGGCATGCTTGCCTAAGCACTAGCCGTGTTAGAGCATTTCTCTTCTTCCCCCTTCTTCTTTTCCTTTTTCTCCTCTGGCAAGTGAGACCCATATTCGAGATCTTCAATTTGTAGGGTTGCTGTGGTGATCTGGCCAATCTTGATCAATGGCTGAGATGAACTAGGGATATAGGTATGAAATTGGATCGAATTCGATGATCCACATCATTCAACTAATTTCTTAAGATGTTCTAATCAAATTTACTTTTGTATTCTTTGATTTGGGACTATTAGGTGGATAATTGTGGACAATCATTATGAATAGCCTAGATCGGCACCATTTGTTGATGTCTTAAATGGCTTCTCTTTTATGACTCTAACTTGATGGCTTCAATGGCTTATATCCTAGCTTCATGGCTCATATGGCTTCTCTTAGCCACTATTTCATGGCTCATGTGGCTTAAGTGGCTTGCATGGCTTGAAATCACATTCAAAGGTGATGGAGTTCCACTACCTTTAATGTGGATTTTGCATGGGTTCATTTCTAGTCACCTTGACTTCTACCAAATGTGTTTTAGGCTCATCTACTTGCTCTACAATGATCCTGACCCTTACTTGTGTGATGACCGGGTTTTTGTAACACATTTTGTAATACATTTTTTTTTTCCAAAGGATAGTAAAAAAATTTAGCAAAACAAAGCAGCGAAAATTCTTTTCTTCAAAACTTGTTTTGTAAAACCCAAGTCATCACTTCATACATAACATAAGTAGAATTTTGTACAAGATAAAATTTTGTTTAAGGAATATACTTTTATTAAATTTCAGAATCCATCTAGTGGTTCGCAGTACATCTCAGGTATCAGTACAATACTCGTCCAAATTACATAATCCACATTTCAAACCTCACCATACATTAAAAACTCTTAATACAATACAATGCTCTAAAAAAAAAACCATGTCTTCAAGGGATATACCCTAATTGATTATTCTTCCAAATCTTCTTAAGTCTTGAGCTCCTAATTCTCCTTCTCTGTATTTAAGATATTATAAGCATTCAAACATTTACAATATCTCAGCAAGCTATGCTTGGTATGGGATTCAAGAAGCATAATAATTTGATAGTATAATCCTAATACTTCATAATCCCATTATTCATACTCATGGATCAATCTCTTTCCTTAGTCATATATGTACATCCTTACACATACATACTATATATGTCATATAGATATATATACTATCAAAACCATGAGAAATAGTTAATATATCAAACATTAATAGTCACACTCAGACACATTGAGTTGATCAATCATCCAAACCCTGTTGGAAAATACTCCCTTATTTGGGCACTATCATCACACTCAACCAAATGTGGAAAATCATCTATGTCATGCCTATATGGGGAGACAGACCATCACAATGGTGGCCTTCCCATAATTGCCCCACCCGACATATTGCCTCTCTTTGGGCACGGTATCATCATATATATCACATTTCGGAGATCAGGTGGCCAAACCCTCGTAACCCTCCTAGCATAGCATCCCCAGGCATATGCCTGTTTAAAACAAAAACCATAAGCCTCCGTGCTTGTATATAAAGTATTCTTTTACTTATCAAACGTCTTGTCTGCTCATAGCATCATCCTCATATTTTGGTATTGTTATACCGAGGATAGGATTTCACTTCAAACTTAGGGATCATCATTTACAATGAATGATACCCATGTTCATATAAGTTTAGGGATCACCATTCTATATGAATGATTCCCATGTATTGATTTTTATACTTATTAGACAATTTGTTTATTTATCTAGGGTTGGAATACCTTCTAATTCCCTATTCACTTAGGGTTTTTCTCAATTCTAACTTAACCATTTCATATGTGTTTTGGTTGGATCATCAGGGTTTTCAATGGATTTAGTACAAGTATTTACATTATACTTATCAACATTTCCAAACATAATATCATGTATTCAACATGTATTTCTCATGTAGATGCATTCATAAAATCCCCTTAACTTCAAGTAATGATTTATCTCTTCAAATCTTCCATTATCTTAACTAATGTATGTAATCTGTAATTCAATACATATTGTCAATATTTATACAATCTGAATAATCCCATATTTTTTATCCTATCTATATTCTTTGTCTAATCTTGTCCTTTGATATAAAGGATTTAGATCTTTTGTCCTATCGTGATTTATGTTCCTCAGATAGTGTTTATCCTATTGATCAATAGATCTGACGGTTAGAATAATCTTCTAATCTTTCAAATCTAAGTATTTTATATTCTAAGTCTTTGTGTATTCCTTTCTTTGATCTTGATCTTTCATAGATCCTTTCATCAACAATTTATACTTGTTGATAAAGATTAAGAGCTTAGATCTTCCATCATCTAGTTCTTTTTTTTATCTAAGTTCAGTTGTTTAATCATCCCTAAGGAGGATGATCATGGTTCTCTTCTTTAAATCATATTTGATCAAGGGTTCGGATTCTCTATCTAGATTTGCCTACAACATACATACATAAATACATAATAAAATATGACATTAGGATTCTTATTGTTCTTGATCATTCGAGATCCTATGGATCTTGTTTGATCATCCTTATCTTACTTATAATTTTTTATTAGAATTAGATAATTTACTAACCTTTTATGCTCTTATTATTATTATTATTATTATTATTATTATTCAACTAGTTAATGTTTTACTGGTTGAAGATAACTTATTTCATCCTAAGTCTAGACTGCTCCTCTTATTTTCAATTGGCTAACGCTTACTAGCTAAATGGTTAAACTCAAAATGGTTACTTCAATCCTCATGTAAGGAGGCGTTTAGACCTCACAAACATTAATAGAAGGTAAGAGAAGAGTGAGGCTCTATTAGAGAACCCCCTTAATCACCATGTTCAGCATTCACTAGAGTGACCTTAGCTCAACCTTTCATAAGGTTCTTATGAGCATTTTAACCCTAAGTACTCTTTCTAATTGATTTTAATTAAATCCATGAACATTTAAAATGTCATTCATGAAATTTATTATTCTCCAAGTTTGGGCCAAGGATTTGATAATCCTTATATTGTCCTACTAACTATAGCCCTTACTAATATTAAGTCAAAGTCATTCACTCATCTTAATTGTCCATGAATCACTATATTCCATTAGTTTATATTTTTGGTGATTTATGCTCATTATATCTTAACAACTACTTAACAATTGAATTTACTAATAAAATTTGACAACAATTAAATCATAAACATTAAAGCATAAATTGAATATAAGTTTAACAACCAGTTATACTAACATGCTTCCTATGAATGTAACTTAACCTAATGGAATAAAACTATACTTAAACTAGCATGATCCTAAGTTATGAAATACATGAAATTAGTACTAATCTAATAGAATCATGCTATAATCTCAAATTTAAACTAACATGGCCCTAAGATAATTAAATATACCAACCTAATAACAAACTAATAACATTTACAGCATAGCATGCTAAAACTTAAGAATTACACTATCATACTTCCTAACATATATCACATTTACAATTCTATTATCAAATAAAATACAATTAAACTAGTTAGATTAAGATCATGAGAAACTTTTACTTTTGATCCAACCATTAGGTCTTAGATCTTTTCCTTTAGATCAAGGGTTTTAATTACATTTAGGTCTTTTGCTCCATTATGATCCAAAGATCATATCAACTTGTTTTGTCACACTAAATCCATGATTTAACTAAATTTCATCATAATCCCATTCATACAACCCATCCAAAGGGTTTGATCATGCTTGATCTTATTGATCAAGTGGGTCCCTTTGTATTTTTAGGGTTTTTCTGCCATAAAGGGTAGATTCCTCATTTTATGTTAGATCTATCAAAATAAATCTTGGATATTACTTGATTTCAACATTATATCATCATTGCATTAGATCCCCAAGATCTAATCATCTTAGATATTAAAGATCATGAAATTAGAAGCTTAATTCCTACAAATGAAAAGTTACTTGGATATTTTTATCAATTTTATGATTTCAAAAGAAAATAGACATTACAAGCTTTCCATAACTTCTTTCTGATCTTAATTTGGAGTTTAGATGACTCCACAATTGAAGATTGAAGTTCATAGTCATTTCAAGGGTCCAGATTTGATCCGCACACATTGGAAAGGATGGCTCTGATCAATCGGGCGGAGTGGGTCTGGTGGGGCAAAACGGTGGCCGTGTTCTCATCATTGGGATGCACGTGGTAATGTGCTTCCCTGGCCCAACACTGTTGCGTGGTCATTCCCTCAGGACAGTGTCACACATGGAGATGCTCTTGCAGGGCACGTTTTCATGCAGCATTCAGCTGTGGCGTCCTAGGAGCCGATCTTATTAGGAAGATAGGATAATCCTTGTGGACCGTCCAATCACTTCCACTTCAATCAATGGCTCAAAACATGATAAAATTTCATAAAAATTCTACTCGAGGGGTTTTGGATCCTTCTAGATCAATTGGACTGCTCAGATTTTACATCTGCAGCCTCCATCAACCAGAATTGAAGTGTTCTTATCCTTACTTGATTTTTTTAATTTTTAACCTAAAAATAATTTAAGCAAAAATATATAAAAATTAACATGAAATAAGTGTGGAAAGAGTTTCCAGCTACCTAATTGGAGAAAAACGTAGCTTTTGCAACCCAATTTAAAAGAAATATCCACTTGATGATAAGATCGCCCAATAACCACTTGTTTTGTGATTTTTTGTTGATTGCACTGTTGGATCTTGAAATTTCTCTGGATTTTTGTAGATAAGGTAGTCCAAAAAAATATGAATGGTGAGATCTATGATATTTGATTTGAAACAAAGTGCCTAATTGAATTTAGGTCTATTGTTCCAATTTAGAGAGAGGAGAGAGAAAGTGAAAGAAGAGAGATTTTTGGGAGTTTTGGAAATTTGGGAATGAATCTAGATCTGGTGTTGTAGGGGAAGCAATATAATTTCATGGTAAATTTTATGAACATTTTTTGAGGATTTTTGGGGATGAATTTATAGATGTTTTTGAATTTTTCATAATTACTTGTAATAATTATGTTTTAATTCTTTTGAATATTAAATTAACATTGGATCCTCCACTACCACCTCCTTCTCCACTATCAACTGGTAGTGGTTTGACCACTCATTATATATTTTATGGCCATTGGATTCATTTGTGGGCCCCACGGAGGTGTGAAAGGACCATTTTACCCTTTTATGGAGAAAAATCCATTTTATTCTCCTGAACTCGAAATTGAGCTTACTTAGTGCCGTTGGAATCGTATTTTTGGGTACATTCTAAATATTGAAGTCTTAGATCTTGGTTATGGGTAAAATTATCATTTTACCTTTTTATTCATAAAAATGGAGAAAATTAGGGATTTTTCATTTTAACTTGGAATTGAACATACTTAGTGTCATTTCGATCAGTTTTTCTAGTACATTCATAACTTGTAAGTTTTAGATCATATTTTAATCTCTATAAAAAGATAATTTTTAATAACCTAATATTCTAGCCTAGAATTTTTGAAAATTCAAACTAAATTGATTTTCTCAATCAGTTTACAAAAGTTGGGGCTATTAAAACTTGAACTTTGAATTAATGGAAACCAAGTCCCAATCTCACTTGGTTAATTTGGATCGTTGTTATCATTTAAGGGAATTCAGCCCATTAGATCATTCTTTTAACACACAAAAGATTAGAAACAATATTCAATATCTATAATATTATGATAGATCACATACTTTGGATTAGCTTCTGCACTTCCAAAATATTAGATTTGTGGATTATTGGTTCAAAAATGCATGTGTCATGAATTTTTGAAAAAACCTTAGAATTATGCCCTATAGTCTATGACACATGTACTACTAATTTGGTACTTCTTATACAAAGTTAACCACTTATCACGTTCTCCAACTAGCATTTTACTTGTCCTAAGAAAAATCCACAAAAAATCATGAAATGTCAAATGACTACTATTTTTTGTAGGTACTCATGATTGCATTTAGCATATGCAATAAGCCATTAAACAACTAGGTTACCCTTAGTGGACAAGTTAGGCCTCATGAGGCTTTGTAGAGAATATATCGACAAATTTTAATATGGCTAAATTCCTTAGTTTCTCTCAAAGAATTTTTTTCCCTTAGTTCTCTACTAACTTTAACAACGTATTAAAGATTAATGAAAAATTCTACAAGTTATCCACATGACAAAGCTATTTTATTATAATTATATCTCAGAGTGCAATGTGTATATAGGCTACATAAGTTTGGACTTCTAAATAGAAATGCTTGTACTAAAAAAGGCAGCCCTAGCGCTTGTACTAAAAGGGGTGGACCACAAGGTCAATAGTACATGGCCTTACCTTGCATTTTGCAAGAGCCTATTTACATGCCTTGACCTGGGAACTCAAGGTTACATGACAACAACTCTATCATTGCACCAACTCCCCTTCAAATAGAAATGCTTTAACTCCATTGGAAAAATGTCTTAACCTAAATTTCTCACTTGTATACACTTAGAAATGATGCTCTCATAAAAGGGTCAAACAAAATCCTCTCACTATGTGACTAGATCCAACAACACTAATAGTTCACATAAGCTTGTACACACACATGGTACAAAGAATTATGATCCTTAAGAATAGATTCCATTAGTAAGACAAGAATGAATAGTTCATCTTAATTCCTTAATATTTATATCCTCATTCAGACAATCTACCACCCTAAGATCAATAGGACTTTAGATGGGACAAAACTTAGGTTTAGGACCAGTTTTGAAAGAAAGGGTGAAAGATTCAAAGGTTTCAAATCTTAGTAGAGGTCTTCAATGAATGTTGGACAACTCTTTTCAATGCGCTAAAGTGAATGTTTTTTCTAATTTTCCTTTCTCACAACTTTCTTTTATTTTCTGATAATTTTTTTGACTTTCTTTGTATTTCTTTGAATGAAGGCTTTTTCTATATAAATTCTTTGATGTTTTTCACTTCTTAGACCTTTGTCATTTTAAACCTTTTCTACTGTTTTTACTCATTTTTGAATGATATGTAATGGATATTTAACTAGGTTTATGGGTTATAGGTGGATAGGTATGAAAATAAAAGGCTTACCAAGAGGCTCAAAGAGTTTAACAAATGGTATAATATATTGGATAGGTTTAATGTCTATAGGCTAAAACAAGAATTGCCTATATCATTTCCTTGGTTTCTTAAAGCTTATTAGTTTCAGTAAGTGTTTAGGAAAGTTAATACTCCCATTAGTGCTTCTTGGAAGTTGACCAAAACAAAGATACTTGGATCTTTTAAAGTTGATGTTCTTTGAAGAAAATATAGAATTATATGTAATTGTAAAAAAGATGATAGTTTTTAATACTCATCGGATATAGGTGTCCATTGATTTTCCTCAAGTCTCTAAGTCATAGCTATCTATCTATTGAGATTATGCACTATGTGTAAGTGTGTTCTAAAATTTAACTTCATAAACAATTTAAAACATGAATAAAATGCAGAATTAATCATATGCATGTCTATTAATAAGTTAAAGTAGAAGAAATACAAAGATTTGAAAAATCCAATTCTCATCACAGTAAAGGAACTTGACTTAAAAAATTAAAACGACTAATTTTTATTTTTTTAGAAATAAGGAAAAATCAAAATTCTCATGCATATCTACATCCCCCAACCTGAACTAAATGTTGTCCCCAATGTTTTGAAGCATAGGACTCTTATATGTTGACTAGGTAATGTTGAAAATGAGACACTAAGAATTTCGGGTTGCCTCCCAGTGAGTGCTAGTTCAATATTGTCAGTTAGATATGCAGAGTTAGTACAATGATGATTGCATGTTGGACTCATGATGAGTGTAGATGTAATAGAACATGCAGTGATGGGTCTGGATAAAAAGGAATCTCCAGCAGATTCTCCTCAAGGTTTGCCGATTTGAGAAAGGGTTTTAACCTTTGACCATTCACTTTGAAAATCTCCCCATCCTTTTATATCTCAATAGCCCAATGAGAATAAATAGTGTGAACAATGTAGGGTCTAGTTCAGTGAGAGCAAAGATTACGAAGAAAGGGATGCAACCTAGAATTATACAAGAGCACCTTTTGTGCAGGTTTGAAGTACTTACACAAAATGTGCTTACCGTGGTGAGCATTCATTCATCCATGTATATCTTAGTAGTCTCAAATATATCTTTCCTAAGTTCGTCCAAGTCATTGAGTTGGAGCTTTTTGTGGGTTCTAGAACTATCTAAATCAAAATTGAGTTTTTTAATGTCCTAATATGCTTTTTGCTTGAGTTCAATTGGGAGATGACATGCCTTTCCACAAACAAGATGGTAGGGTTACAAAGCAAAGTAGCACTATTCTAGTTCAGAGAATGAAATCCATTGCACACAAGACAAAGGAATTTTGCAAAAGATATAAAAAAAAAAAGAGAGAATAAATAACTTACTAAGTGTCAGATCATTATTAGATTTTTTCTTAATCTTGCGGCGCTCAGCCTGTCCGACTAGGATTAACTATCTTTTCTAAAATCCACTTAATTTATCTCTTGGACACTTCTACTTGTCAACTTGTTTGAAGATGGTATGGAGTGAAATTTTTGTGGTTCATGCCATATTTCTTCATTAAATTTTCAAACACTCTACTATTGAAGTGTTTTCTCCATCACTAATAATGGGTTGTGGAGTACCAAAGCATGCATAAATATTTTTCCTTAAAAACTGGACCACCACTTTGTGGTCATTGGTCTTACATGCTATGGCCTTTGCTAATTTAGAAATATAGTCCACTCCCACAAGGATATAAAGGTGACCAAAGGAGTTGGGAAAAGGTCCCATAAAGTAAATGCTTCACACATCAAAAGGCTAATCAAAATGGTATTGAAGGGCATCATATCCCTTTTATCAACACTACTTAACTGTTGAAATCCTGCACATGCTATGCAGTAAGCATGTGAATCCCTAAAGATGGTGGTCCATTAGAAGCTACACTGCAAACCTTTTGTAGCCATCTTCTTTGCACTAAAGTGGGCCCCACATGCACAGTCATGGAAAAAGGAAATGATTTGATGATGCTTGCTATGTGGTGTGCATCTCCTAATTTCTTGATTGGGACAGTACTTGAATAAGTATGAATTATTGGGCAAGAAATCTATAACTACCCAAAATTTTAAATATTATTTTATTTTGAAAAAATTGGATGAAATAGAAGGATGAATGTTTTATAAAATTTGAAATTTAAAAGTTAGAATTTATAGAAGTCAAATTTATTAGAAATATCATTATAATAAGGTTCTACTAAAAAACAATGGAATCCAATGGCATAGAACATTGAAACTGGAGTTTGGATGAAATAGTTATGGAACTTTTAAATAGAAGGGTATTTTGGTAATTTCATAAATAATATAATATACAGTTCAAAATTGGAAAGGGTCAGAATTTGAAGGGTGCATTTTAATAACAGTATCCCCCTTCTAGCTTTAACTCCGCCGCTGGGGAAGAAAGTAGGTGATCGCGTCACCCACGAGGAAAGCGGATCACTAACAATAAAACCCCCTCTTCTCCCCTCCATCTGGATGTCTTCTTGTCCACTATCTTCTCCAATGTTACCAACTATTAGGGTTCTGGCAATCACAAACAGAGCTACAACCATTAGAAAAACCCCAGAAATCCCCTCTTTGACTTCAATCAAGTAATCCTCCCCTCTTTCCCTCTATTTCCCCTCTCTTTCTGGCAAGATGAACTCAAATCCATGCTGGATCTGCTATCATTGGTCGAAAAATTGCTGGTAAAAACAATTCTATGGATCTGATAGGGTGCACACTTAAGGATAGATCAAATGGTAGATTTGAGCCATCTGATGACTTTGTGGGACCCTAGAACCCAAAAAGTGTAAAAATAATGAAATTTGTCATATCCTAAATGTTGATCAGGACTAGAATAATCAGATTGTTTAGATCAGATCTACTGTCACTATGATCGATGGCCAAGATGCCCATCATGACACTTGATGGAGATGTGCTGTTCTGGAGCATTCCCTGTGCGTGAGTGCATGTGTGGGCTGATCGCAGCACACTTGTGACACTATGGGCATCTTGGAGACAGTGATGCACCACACATGTTAGATCACCAAGATGTGCATGCTCATTTCAATGCCATGTGTCAAGATGATAAGGCTTTTCTTATTTTATTTAATCAAGATTTATCCTAATTGTTAAAAGTGACCTAAAATGGAAAATTTGAAATTTTAGGAGCTATATAAGGCCAATAAATGATCAAGAAGGTCTATTGGAATCGTATCACTAATGCAAACCTAAATATGTGATAAAATTTAGGATTAGAGACCAATTTTAGATTGACTAACCAAGAAATCATGAAATTTGAATGGATGGATCAGATCAAAGGTGATCAAATCCTATGATATGGTTAATTAGAGAATCTAGTAACAAATTAAGTCATTTTAATTGATTAGATCATGTTAATAGATTGATAATAATGATTTGAGACATCGACTAAGCCTTGGATTATAGATTTGATAGATCAAAGTTAAATCTAACCGTCAGATCGTCACCTAAACTGTAAATGAATAATCAAATCATGTGAGATATTGAAGTTTAGTGTAATTATGCCAAATTAAGTTATAAATTGAACAATTAAACAGTTAGATCTAGCTTAAACACTGAAATAGATTAAATTTGACATAGAACTGGTAAAAAACTCTAAGTTTGACTGAGTAAAAAGCTTATCTACTTGTCAGAACTACAAATTAAAAGTTTTATATTGACTAATTAAACTAATCTAATGATAAGATTTACTATAGACACTAAAATGGGCATAGAAGATAGTCAAAAACACTGAGTCTGACTGATTAAAAGGTGATCTAATCATTAGATCGAGGCAGACAGTTGGGATGGGTAATTAAATAAACTAAAATAGTAATTTTTAGTACAATTACAATTGATAAACTTGTAGATTGAATAATTTAATGAATTTAATAGTTAGATCTACCCTGAATATTATGATAGATCATAATTTACATAGATAATGATCAGAAACACTAAATCTGATAGATCAAGGCTGATTAAACAAACAATGAATTAAGGACATCAACCGTTGGATCATAGATCCGACCATTCAAATTAAGTATGACCCTGTCCTAAGAATCGCGATAGGCAATCTACAAGATCTGACCATTCATTTGCAAGATCTTAATGACATAAATGTTATTGAGGGCAATCTAACCATTAAATATTGGATCCTTAAGTAAGATCTTGTTTGGGAATGCACTAATCAATGATCTATAACCAAAAGTGATGGATTTAATTGTTGAATTGTAATGAATCTCAATTTAACAGACTTGATTCACTATTTATCTCCAAGCAGGTGTAATCTATGATGGATTAGGGTTTTGTTAGACCTAGTAGGACAATGATCATTGATCAGTAAGCTAATAAGATAAATCCAACCATACATTGTTTAGGATCTCTAAGTTATAAGTTCTAAATGTCAATCCAAGCGTGAAGGCCTATTGGTATGACCTCTATTTATTGATTTATGATATGAAATGGTAGATCTATACACAGGTTAATCCTGATTTAAGTGGAGTGAGCCATAGGTAACAGATTTGACCATTGATAGATAGTATCAGAGTCTAAATCGATGAACTAGGTTGTTGATCTGTAAATCTAACTGGTGATCAATAGAGAATGGGAAATAATACTAGGAATCTTACCCTTAAATTATATCCAGGACACTGCAAAGATCTTAAAGGAGATTTAGGATTCTAAAACCTAAATGATTTACTTTAAATTATTTTGTATTTAGTATGATTTTGAAATGATATTGCGATATGGTATTATCATTATGAGCATGCAAATTATTCTCATGATTTATGATCTTGATTGAAAATGTTACCGCTTATATCTTTCATAGCCTAGTTTTACTCTTGAATGACAAAATAGTTTTATATATGCTTTATTGCATGTTTTGAAATAGGATTGCATAAATTGCATGATTTAGCATGTGTTAAATGCATAAAAATTGCAACACACACACACACACACATATTTATCTTTTCAGGTTAGTGAGCTTAGTGGGCACTATGCTAAGATGTTGTTTGTGTATGGGGTTGGTCTCCCAGCCTCTAACCACCAAAGGTGGTAGGTATCATTGCCCAAAGTGGCACTTGTCCCTTTTCTTGACTGTTGTGGTAATGGGAAGACCATTGGAGATGCTCAATGGAGGTTATGATGGCTGGTCTCTGGATACTGGAGACTCACGATTTTAGATAGGTCTAGTTGTAAGCATAGTGGACCCTATGATTTCTGTTTTGTACCACCATATATAGTGCATTAAGATTGTCTTAGACAAGTACTTGTGAACAATCAACTGATGTGTTCGCCGAGATGCCCACATGCATTAAAACTACCATAGGTTGGGATATCTAGCATTGGGTTTTATCTATTACTACTTAAAGAAGTTAGTAATGCTTATTTTGTTATTGATCGATGAATTTGTTAGAAATTTTATTACTTGAAATATATATGCAAATGATTTATGCATGAATACCCATGTTTTTCTAAGATGATTACATGATTTTATTACCTAAAAAATCCTTCTTAAATTTGTACATGTTGCATGATGTGTTTTCAAATTAGTAGTATCAAATTGCCTAATGGGGATGTGAAATACTCAACCAATTATATTTTTACATATCAGCTCAAACATGATTAGAACAAGCATCGGGAAGCTTTAGTACTAGGATCAAGTGAGTGAACTAGTGTGAATGTAAGTATATAACTTATCCTTTTGGACATGGATATGTAATTTATATAGATGGACTATGAGCTGTGACTAGCTAGATCTAAGATGCATATATTTTCATCTTAGTTTTTTAAAAGAATATTATTTTGTTTTCTTGGAAGTAAATGACACTCGGGGTTTTCAAAATGAATTTAAAATTAAAAAGATTTTTTCATTACACCGCATTGTTTTTATAAAAGTATTTTCAAATAGGGATCAATTGCGCATTAGGAATTAGTTTTGCATTTAAAAATGATTATGAAAACATGGGTCATCACAAAATCTATGCCTAACTTGTTTGGACTTATGATCTAGCATCTAATGAGTGACATGATAGTTAAAAATATCAGTGTACCAAGTTAACTGGGAGATAGCGATCAACTATTTATCCGATAATGACTTAGTGATAGAGTTAAACTCATTATTAGATTGAATGGCTAGCCTAGATAAATGATTGTTTTTACATCCTTGGAACCTTTCTTATCATGAATCTCAATGTCAAACTCCTATCGTAATAGAAACCACCTTATGAGCCTAAGTTTAGCATCCTTCTTGGAAACTTGGTACTTCAAGGTGGCATGGTCAAAATAGATGATAACTTTAGACCATCAAAGGTAGGATCTAAGTTTGTCTAAGTCAAATACAACTGCTAGTAACACTTTCTCTATAGTGAAATAATTGACCTGTGCATCATTTAATGTTCTACTAACATAGTAGATCACATGGGGAAGTTTATCTATATGCTACCATGAGACAACACAGATTGCATAATTGGAAGCAACACACATTTTCAAACAGCGCACTCCAGTCAGGTAGTTGAGTAATGGGAGCAGAGGTTAGTTCTACTTTGAGCCTCTCAAAAGCTCATAGGCAGTCTTCATTAAAATCAAATGTAGCTACTTAAGTAAGTAAGTTGCATAAGGGCCATGAGATTTTGCTAAAATCTTTAATGAAGTCACTAGTAAAACCCAAATGTGGCCAAGGAATGAGCAAATTTCCTTTATCATCCTAGGAACAAAAGGTTAGCAATTCAATCTACCTTGGCTTTGTCTTCCTCTATACCATTAGGTGAGATCACATGCCCTTAAACAATACCACTTGTTACTACAAAGTGGCATTTCTCCCAATTAAGCACTAAAATTTTCTCCTTACACCTAGCAAGAACTAACTTTAGGTGGTGGATACATTCATTGAAAGATGATCTAAATACTAATAAATCATCGATAAACTCTTCTAGGAAACTCTCCAACATATGGGAAAAATTCTTAGCATACACCTTTGCAAAGTAGCCAAAGCATTATACAATACAAAGGGCATATGGCAGTAGGTGAAAATCCCAAAATGTTAGGTGAAGGTAGTCTTCCCTGTTCCTCAGGTGCTACATTGATTTGGTTATAATTTGTGATGACCTAGGTTTTCATATGCATTTTTAAATCCAAAACTAATTCCTAATGCGAGATCGATCCCTATTTGAAAGCAATTTTATAAAAACAATGCAGTGCAGCAGAAGAATCTTTTACTTTAAATTCATTTTGAAACCCCAAGTGTCATTTACTTTCAATAAAACAAAACAACTAAGGATTTTTTTTAATAAGACTAAAAAAAAAAATATATGCATCCTAGATTTAGCCAGTCACAGCTCACAATCCAATTGTAATAACTACATATACATATCCAAAAGGATAAGTCATATACTTACATTGATTACATTATGCTATTATCTTCATCTAGATTTGCATATACCTCGATTTGCTCTATCTCAAGTTAAAATCCTTAGGAAACCTGAGATATTGTAAACGTGTGCTTGTGTAGGTAGTTTCATATCTATTATACCAATTTTGAAATCCAATTATAAATAATTTTTCATGCAATTCTAAAGAATATAATGATTAGATCAGAGACAGGAAATGTAGATGAAACCACATGTAATCTCATTTTACAATTTTATGCTAAAACACTTCAGATAATATCAATGTAAAATATGTACCACTTTAAATGTATATTTTTCAAAGCTTGGATCTACATGATAATCTCATATAAATTGCAATGTATAATGTATCACAAAATCACATGAATGAATAATTTGTAAATTATGTGAAAGATCCATCATCTAACTTAATAAATCAGATGGCGTAAGATCTTCAAAATATTAAAGTAGTAATTGGTCAAACAATGAATGTCGGCAATCCTAAACCAACAACATTGTCATCTCATGCACATATGCACCCCAACAAACACATCAGTCGGCTGGTCATTATCATGCCCATCTACGTGTGGTCACAAAACAAAAATCTCATGGAGCACTGCTCATGACCAGCTAATTGAATCGTCTGTCTCCAGTATCTAGAGACTAGTCACCCCAACTTCAACGATTACTGGGGATATGTCTCAAAAAGGGTGCCATGAACACCTCCAATGGTTGTTTCCTTACCACAGCAGTCGAGAAAAATAGGTGCCTTTTTGGGCATAGATACCTACCACTTTTTGTGGTGAGAGGCCTGGAGGCCAAACTTGTGCAACCTATTAGCATAGTGCCCACTAAGCTCATTAGCTTGAACAAATATATATCTCAATCTAAATATCATTACATCATATATCGTATATCTTATGCAAAATTATGCATTTCCTTAACTCATCTCAAAGCATGGGATTGATGCAAATTTCAAGTATAATCATTTCTTTTAAAAACACACAAGTGCATGTAATAGAATGAGTAACATCATTTTCATTTTCCATATAAAATTATGCATCATGGTTATGAAAGTACATATTCATAAATCACATGTCTCATCACAAATATTTCATTCCTCTAAAGCCAAAATAATGCAACATGAAAAATATGACTTTTATGAAATCGAAAGCATGAAAATCAAAATGGTTTGATTATTTAAAATCTACACATCTTAGTAAAGTGGACGACATGTTCAAAATCCCAATGGAAAATAGATGTTAAAACTACCTACCTCAAACACAGTTATCCCAATCCTCATAGTATTAAAAAAGCTTAGTTCGTATTAGTCAACATCTTTGTCAACAGATGAACATTACAATGCCATTTATCTTTCTTATGATTTCTTAATTGTGACTCATTTAGCCTTTAATCACCCTTAACGTGGTGATCATTCCTTTACCACTTTTGATCATAGGTATTCCTCTTTATTTTTTTCATAATATCAAATCTTGGCTGTTGCCTAAAGATTAATGGTTTAGATCATCTAATTGTCTTCAATTCTTATTAATATTTGACTAGATAATTCATTTTATATCTCAATTTTTGATTTTTTGATATGATAATTAGGTTGAATTCTGATCGGGAAGATCAATAGTTCCAAGTCATCCTGATATCAAATCTTCAAATCCAAGGTCCTTAGACAATCTAACTATTAAATTAATCTAATAATATAAATAGCCCAATTGTTCTTCCTAAGTTTTAATCCATTCTAATCTTGTTTAGTTTTAAAATTTTATATAATTTATTAGCCATAAGTAAGATAAAATGAAATTTAATTAATTTAAATAAGACTTAGTGGCAATCTTACCTCTAATCACTTAAATCCATGTATTATGTTGTGTCTAATATCACCTGATTGGGTTTGATCTCCTTTGATAAATTTTTTTAGAATGAATGACATATCAAGTGCTAAATCTATGGTCAGATCTAAATAGAAGCTCATATTAGTGGTTGATCAAGGTGTTAGAAGTTGATCAGGGGTTAGATCATCTTAAAGGATGGATTGATTGCAGGTTTAACATCTAGTGGTTGATTGACAATTGAATCATGTTGAAAAGGTCAAATCGGTTGTAGATCTGAGTTTTGGTAAAAAATCAGGCTTGTATAGCCATCTAAAATTTCTATTTTCTATTTTAGATCTTTTAAATGGTCCAAATTTAATTTCTAGATCAAAATGCATCAAGAGGGGGTCATTGGGACCCACATTCTAGAATGCACTGGCGCATGCAGTCAATGCATCATGGTCCTTAGAATGCATCTACATTTTGGTCATTTTGTGACCGTGCCCTCACATGTGTAGACACAAGGAGATGCGTTGAGTGGGTGTGTCTTTGTCAAGCATTAGCAGAGTTTGTGGTAGTCACCTGATCAAGTCGACCGGGATGAGATGATCCCAATTGGGCCATTAGATCATTCCAATCAATGCCAAGGTCAATTCTAAATTTATTATTTTTGAGGATTTTAGGGTTTTGGGGTCCCATCTGAGCTATCTTTGAGTGGGTACTATCTTAGATCCACTAGATATGTTTTCATCAGTGATTTTTTGGCTGGTGAGAGTAGTTTCAACCTAGATTTGAGGGAAAATGCTAAAAAAAGGAGGGGAATGGAGAGAGAGTGGGGGGACTTTACTTGTGCAGCAAGAGGAGATCTAGTGAGGTTTTTTTTATGGGTGTAAGACTCGCCTGTGCCTATCAAAACACTGGGTCATTGGAAATGATGGAGAAATAGATAACTGGAGGGAGAAGAAGAAGAAAAGGGAGAGGGAAAGCAGATGGAGTCTAGGGAGAAAAAGGGAGTGCGATGGGGGAGGGGGAAAGGGTATTTATCATTGGTGATCTACTTTCCTTGCGGGCAACATGACCACCAACCTTCTTCCCTCGGTGAAGGAGTCGAAGACGAAGGAGGGTGTTGTTATAAAAAAAAGCCCCCTCTAATTTTGACCTTTTCCATTATACTATTTGTGAAATTACCAAAATGCTTTTATACTTAAAAGTTATCTAATTTCTCATCTAAATTCTATTTTCATTTTTCCGATAGAATCTAATTACTAGGGAATTTAGACCAAATTTAATTTCTGTCATATATCACATCTTAGATTCAAATATTATAAAATATTCATCATTCTATTCAAATAATTTTTTTTAATAAAATAGGACTTAAAAATTTAGGTAGTTACATAAATGTATAAATAATGAAGAAAGTAATAATATTTATGGTTAGCTAACCTTTCCAGCATCTGATCAATGAAAGGAAGAGGAAAGTGATCTTTCCTCATGACTAAGTTCAGTTTATGGTACTCGATATAGACTCTTCACTTGGTGGTCATGCAAGTGGGAATCAGTTCATTGCTGTCATTGCGGACTACCATGACTCTGAATTTCTTGGGTACTATGACACCTCAAGTTTTTATAACATTTTTTTTATAATAATAATAATAGTTGTAGCCAGGATCCCAAAATAAAAATTTTTAGTAATTATTTTATTAGAATGTTTCCTGAAAACCTCCAGGTGTTGTTTTCTTTTCCCAAAACATCCTGATTATAATTTAAAACATAATTATAAATTTGTGTTAATACATTTGAGACAATACACATGTCAAACCAACATCAAAATCATTGGCACCTTTATTTTCAAAACAATAAATATCCAAAGCATAATAACAATGTGGCCCAGGTTCTATCCATCATAACATCCCACCTCAATGTCCATCATATGTATAACTATCATAATCAATCCCATAAAATAAAAGTATACAATCCATAAAGAAAGTCAAACGGTAGTCTATTTATTAACTCATGTCACTATCTATCAGTTAAAGTAAAGAAATCTCCACTACTATCACGGTCTCTCAATGATCTTACCCTTCCTGTTGTCGCGCTCGAGATCTAAGGCATTCCAAAACAAAACAATGCCTGAGCAAGCTATTGCTTGTGCAGGTACATAGACATATAATGTAATAACAATGGAATAATCGAATAGCAGTGCTGATATAATGAGTAGATCTATCATCTATGAAAATATAATTATTATAAGCAATGCCAACAAAATCTCAAAACATCATGTACGATAAAAACATGCATCTTATAGGTTTCAAACATGATATGAGCCAATGTAAATGAGCATACAATAATAATAGGGCACCCTAAGGAACGTGGATCTCATGAGTTTCCCATACACTCGTATACACAGATCATGAGTACTCTTTTCACTCCTCTGAGTGTAGTCACACCTAAGTATACAACAATATCTCCATGCTCATCATGCAAGCATACAGAACAAGAGTATGTATTGTCATGCCACAATGGCAACCCTCTAGGGTCTCAACCACTGCCGCTCCATGTCTTCACCATAACTGGAGACTTAATGTTCGTCCCCATAGAAAGGCCCGGACCGGTAGTGTGGACTACCCATGTTACCAAACCCTATCGAAAGCCATCTGTGAGCAGGTGTCGATCATATCAGAATCACATCACAAATATCGGAGGGTGGGTTGCCGGCCCTACTCCCTCCTAGCATGACATCCACTGGGTCAGAGCACCCGTCATAAAACACAAAACACAAAAATCACATATCTCAAAAACTAGGAGCACTCGTGGCTCGTAATCCCCAAGGCATGCTCCTCATCCTGAGGTTAGCCTCTCAAAGGACTAGCCACCAAGCCTCCACTATCCTTTCTCATGAAAACCCATCAGTTTTAGTAATGTAATAAATAAAGATAATTTCTAATTATGAATAAATATGGAGTATCAATCTCATGGAATCATTGATCATAAATCCATTCAATATGTTATCGAATTCTAGTATCTATCATGGCATAAAATGCAGAGTCTCATAAAATTGTAGACTAAATAAGCAAATGAAATTTACTCATAATTAATCATGATGCTATGATAATGCAAGGTTTTTAAAATCAAAACATAACGTTCTAATGTACTTATCAATACCACAATACTATTTTATAATTTTCTTAAATTAAAAGTGGTCAATCATAAGTTTTAAGGTTAAACCTAGGTCTGTGTCATCAAGACAATTGCAATGGATGTTTCCGATAATGATTTGGACTTCTGTAGCTCTCAAAATCAAGTTTTTTTGTGAAAATACTTCATAAATTAATATTATTAATTTATAGGGGTCGGGTGGGCCGTTTGTACCGATTTACATTGGGTTACGCCAGCATCCCCAAGACATCATGCCTTTAAGACATGCAATGGGATGCGCTGTGTGTGTCCTAGTTACTAGGATGCACCACCACATGCGCCCTGGTTGCTGGGATGCCAAGCGTCCCAACCCTGTGTGACTGCTCACAGGGCGCTCCCGCACGCCATGATAACATGTGCCTGCATGTGTGTTAGTGTTGGGGTAGCCTGTATGGCATCCCAGCATCAGTGCTAGGGCACCGACATGGGAGCCGTGGCCAGGGAAGATGACCAGGGTCTGGTCATCGCTGGTGACCCCACAAGTGCCCAAATTTAGTGATTTTGGCACCCTTTTGCTCGAAATTTCATGTAGTTTCCATTTTAAACACTCCTTTTGATTGATTTTGACAAAAATTAAGGTTTTTTCTAGATTTTTCTCATGTTCTTAAAAATTTCCTAAGTACGATTTTTCATGATTTCCAGGGTCACTAGCCATTGGATCTTCCTCAAACTTAAAGGGTTTGTTCCTGGGTTCATCATGCACTAGATGAACGTGCGATCATGATTTCACCATAGTTTCATTGGTTTGTTTCCATGCCAACAATAAGTTATGCTGAGTACTCGAAAAACTATGCATCCATGCTATTCCTCGGCATTAACAGATGCGAAATTCTAACGCACATGCCGCAAATGGAAGGGGGAAAAGAGGAATAGGACTTACCTAGGTTAGTCGGGCGGTCTTTCACATTGTTGGAGCTCTAGTTGCCAGAAAACACAATTTACAGAGGCTAGGGTTGGAGGGAAGGGATGTGATGGAGAAGATGATGAGAGGAGAAGTCTAAGAGAGAGAGAGAGAGAGAGAGAGAGCGAGATCGTGCTGTGGAGGGGGAAGGGAAACTTTTCCCTTATACTCTACCCCTTAACGATTTCTCCAGCAAAGTTTCTGGACCTGATAGAGGCGTGTAGAAGGGGGTGCTGTGATCAAAACAACCCCTTGTATTTTGGGCCTCTCCAAATTACCAATTTACCCTTCTACTTCAATGGCTCATAACTTCTTTGTTTTAACTTCGTTTTCTGCGTTCTTTATGTCATTGGAATTCTATTGACGAGTAATTTCTAGTTTTTAAGTTTTTAGAACCAAATTCTATTCATCATTTTTTTTAAATTTGTTTAATTTATTACCATGTTATAGCTTAAAATTTGAGGATATTACATCCTTCCTACCTTATTAAAATTTCGTACTCGAAGTTTTGATATGTACTTCTATGTAAATAATTCTGGGTGGATCCTCTGCATCTCCTCTTTTGTCTCTCATGTGGCCTCCTATAGTGAATGATGCTGCCAAAGGACTTTGCCTAATGTAATAGTTCTAGTCTTCAACTCCTTGGCTTCCGTATCCAGTATGCGCATAGGTCTCTCCTCAAATGTCATATCAGACTGTAACTCTCTTGGAATTTGCTTCAACACGTGTAATGGCTCTGTCACGTATTCCTCGGCATAGATACATGAAAGACATCATGTACATTTGCCAACTATGGTGGTAAGG
This sequence comes from Warburgia ugandensis, assembly GCA_035236585.1. Classification (NCBI taxonomy): domain Eukaryota; kingdom Viridiplantae; phylum Streptophyta; class Magnoliopsida; order Canellales; family Canellaceae; genus Warburgia; species Warburgia ugandensis. The sequence goes on from CP141136.1 coordinate 39,603,533, forward strand.
CTAGCTGGTACGCTACTGACCCAACTCTGCGTAATATCTCAAAAGGTCCAATGTACCTAAGGCTAAGCTTTCCCTTATTCCTAAACCTCATCACTCCTTTCATGGGGGAACCCTTCAAGAATACCTGCTCACCTTCGGAGAACTCTAGGTCCTTCTGCCTCTTGTCAGCATAACTCTTCTATCGGTTGTAAGTTGTCAACAATCTCTTTCAAAAAATTCACACTTTCTCTGCACACTCTTCCACCAACTTGAACTTCACTATGTGTCTCTCTCCTACATCACTCCAACATAAGGTTGACAGACAGGGCTTGCCATAAAGTGCCTCATATGGAGCCATGCCAATACTCACGTGATAACTGTTATTATAAGGAAACTCTACTAGTGGTAAATGATCTTCCCAGCTACCCTTCTAATCCATAACACAAGCCGATAGCATATCCTCAATCATCTAGATGGCCCTCTCACTCTGACCGTCTGTCTGAGGGTGGAATGCTGTGCAAAATTTTAGCCTTGATCCTAGAGCCTCTTACACACTCTTTCAGTACTTCGAGGTAAACCGAGTGTCTCGAGCTGATATAATCGTCAAGGGAACTCCATGTAGACTCATGATCTCCTTGGCATACAATTTTGTTAGGCTATCCACCATTTGATTTTGTCTAATAGGAAGGAAATGAGTGGACTTGGTCAACCTGTCCACAACAACCCATATCATGTTGTGGCTGCTAACAGTCCTTAAAAGACCCACAATGAAGTCCATGCTAATATGATCCCACTTCCAGTTAGGAAGGTCCAATGTTTGAAGTAGTCCTGATGGATGCAGATGCTTAGCCTTGTCCTGCTGATAGGTTAGACACCGTGCTATGCACTCTTCAACATCCTTCTTCATATCATTCTACCAAAAATGTCTACTAAGATCTTAATACATCTTCGTACCTCCAGGATGGATCATATACGGGGACTAGTGTGCCTCTTGAAGTAACTCATGCTTCAAATTATCATTTGCTAGAACTACCAACCTACCCTTGAATCTGACTCCTCCATCTGGTCCTCTCGCGAAATCTGTCTTATCTACTAGATCTTGTGTCTCTTCATCTTTGTCTTGTGCCTCTAAGATCCTACAAAAGAATTTAGACTGAGTCGATAAATTGGCAATCATTACTCTAGACTTCCTACTCAAGGCATTTGCAATGACATTAGCCTTTCCAGGATGGTACTATATGGTGAAGTCGAAGTCCTTGAGATACTCCATCTATCTACGCTGCCTCATGTTCAAATCACTCTAAGTAAAGAAGTACTTGAGGCTCTTATGATCAATGAATACCTCAAACTTCTCACCATATAGATAATGTCTCCAGGACTTCAGGGTGAATACCACTACTGTTAACTCCAGATCATGTGTTGGGTAATTCACTTCATGTCTCCTAAGTTGTCTTGATGCATAGGCGATTACCTTTCCATGTGCATCGACAATGCTCCTAATCCCTTGCCTAAGGCATTGCAATAAACCACATAACCACCTGTGCCTGATAGTAATGTCAATACTGGGGCAGTAGTAAGCCTCTTCTTGAGCTCCTGGAAGCTCTCCTTACAAACATTAGTCCAAATGAACTGAGTGTCTTTCCTGGTTAGGGTAATCAATGGTAACACGATCTTCAAGAATCCCTCTATGAAATGATGATAATATCCTGCCAAACCAAGAAAACTACATATCTCAGCCACTATCTTGGGTCTCTCCCAATGTAGTACTGCCTCAACCTTTGCCGAATCCATAGCCACTCCATCTTTAGATACGATGTGGCCTAGGAACTGCACCTAGTCTAACCAAAACTCACACTTACTAAACTTGACATACAACTAATGTCAACGACGTATGTCCAATACTATGTGAAGATGTTCCTTGTGTGCCTCATGATTGTGTGAGTAAATCAAGATGTCATCAATGAAGACAATTACGAACTTATCCAAGTAAGCTCAGAAAACATGGTTCATCAGATCCATGAACACTATAGGTGCGTTTGTTAATCCAAATGGCATCACTAAGAACTCATAGTGGTCATAACAACTCCTAAAATTAGTCTTCGAGATGTCCTCTATCAGCTGATGATATCCTGACCTCAGGTCTATCTTGGAGAATACTCGTGCTAATTGGAGCTGATCAAATAAATCATTTAGGCATGGTAAAGGGTATCAGTTCTTTACAGTAACACTATTCAGCAACTGATGAAGCCCTTATCTAATAACTATTGCAAATGCCCTTTAAGCTCTCTCAACTTTGTTGAGGCCATACTGTATGGTGCCTTAGAGATAGGTGATGTACCTGGCACTAAATCAATGGTAAAGTCAATCTCCTTGCTCGGCGGTAATCCTGACAACTCCTTAGGGAAAACATATGCAAACTCACAGACAACATCAATATCGTCAAGTTGTGGCTGCCTCCTATCCTTAATAGTCACATACGCGAGGAATGCTCTGCACCCTCATGAATAAAATCATGCCGCCTTCATAGCAGAGATGATGCATGTACTTGCCTGACCCTTTCTGTCCTGGAACAATATTTTTGGTTGCCCAGGCATATGAAAAATGACCTGCTTCTTTCAGCAGTCTACGGTAGCCTAATAGTTAGCTAACCAATCCATCCCAAATATAACATCGTAATCAACCATGTCTAATAAAATGAAGCTGAAGTTTATCCCCATGCCTAATATCTCCACATGTATCTCCCGAAGATACTCGGTAGTCTCTACTATCTCTCCCACAAGTGTCATAATATCTAACACAAATGCTAATTTATGCACGCATACATCAAGGCAAGATGCAAAAATGCATGATATAAAAGAATAGTGGACCCTGTGTAAAAGAGGGCCCTAGCATGTCGGTCTGAGACTAGAAGAGTAGCTTCAATGACTTGGTGTGATGCCTGTGCCTATCCTGATGTGATGGCAAATACTGGTCCTTGACTACATGGTGCGGTAGTTGTCTCTATACCCATCTTGGTCTACCTCTCTCTCTGCCCGTGAGGACAGTCTTTAATGAAATGGACCACTTCTCCACAGTTAAAACACCTATATGGCTATCTCTGAAAAGGTGGCTGGTGCTGTCGCTATGGTTGGGGCTGCCTCTGATGTTGTGGCTTGTCGAATTTATTGCACCCTCACCCAGGGTGCCAACCCTTGCACCTGTCGCATCTCTTCTTCTCTATGTCTCTCTTAAGCTTGGTTTGCATTTGGTAACATGGTGCTCTATGTGCCTACATAGCACTAAAGGGTCTCTTACCCTCGGTGGGCTGGCATGAGTTCTTCTCCAGCATGGAGGCCATGTTAGTTGCATCTCTCAGTGTAGTGAGTTGGAAAGTAATCACCCAATCTCTCAGCCAGGGTGTCAGTCCATCCATGAATATGTCTGTTGCCTCATTATCTAAGGTCAGCACGTCAGGAGCAAACCTCCTCAGTTGAGTAAATCGGTTTAGGTACTGCTGTACCATCATGTCTCTCTGCTCGAGGGTGGCAAACTCTTTCTTCAATGATTGTAATGCATGAGCTGGAAAGTACTGAGTATCAAAAGCCTGTTTAAAGGCTGCCCATGTCATTGTCCTAGTAGGATCTAGTCATGTAAGTGTAAAGGTTTGCCACTAAAAGCCTGTTTCACCCTTTAGTAGGTAGGCAGCTACTCGAACTTGATCCTCTGGTGCAGTCTTCATCGCGTCAAATGTCCTCTCTGCCTCGAATAGCCATTGCTCAGCCTCTTCAGTATCACCGTCGCCATAGAAGGGTGGCACCATCTTTTGAAATCGTTCTAATAGTTTATTCATCTTCTTAGGATCACTTATAGCATCATCCTCAGTGGTCTTAGGTGGTGGTGGATCCTGAACTGGGTGGGTGGAATGAACAAATGAATCCACAGGTGCCACTGGAGGCGGTGTGACAGGGTTAAGGTTTACGACCTAAATCGTAGTCTTAACCTACTGCTATATGAGCGGTATCAGCCCTAGCATTACCTTATTCACTAACTCAACATCGCGATCCCATTGATCAGAGGACTCAGTAGGTGGGGCAACTAGTGTAGCAAGGGTAAACCTTGTCCTTCTTCAAGCAGCCATCTGTCAAAGATTTAAATACCACTAAGTGTAAGTTCCTCTCTCCTAGTTCCTCTTTAACTACAATTTATAGATTGTTTCATGCATATAATTGGACAATTGTAAGGATTATGATGGAATAGACTGGGCTCTAATACCAACTATGACACTCCGGGTTTTTATAATAATAGTCGTAGTCGGGATCCCAAAATAAAAAATTCTAGTAATTATTTTATTAGAATGTTTCCTGAAAACCTTCACGTGTTGTTTTATTTGTCTAAAACATTCCATTTATAATTTAAAACATAATTATAAATTTGTGGTAATTCATTTGAGACAATACACATGTCAAACCAATGTCAAAATCATTGGCACCTTTATTTTCAAAACAATAAATATCCAAAACATAATAACAATGTGGCCCAGGGTCTATCCATCATAACATCCCACCTCAATGTCCATCATATGTATAACTATCATAATCAATCCCATAAAATAAAAGTATACAATTCATAAAAAAAGTCAACTGATAGTCCGTTTATTAACTCACGTCACTGTCTATTAGTCAAAGTAAAGAAATCTGCCACTACTATCACGATCTCTCAACAGTCTTGCCCTTCCTGCTATTGCACTAGAGATCTAAGGCATTGCAAAATAAAGCAAGTCTTGAGCAAGCTATTGCTTATACAAGTACATAGACATTTAATATAATAACAATGGAATAATCAAATAATAGTGATGATATAATGAGTAGATCTATCATCAATGAAACTATAATTATTATAAGCAATGCCAAAAAAATCTCAAAACATCATGTACGATAAAACATGCATCGTATGGGTTTAAAAAATGATATGACCTAATGTAAATGAGCATACAATAATAACAGGATACACTAAGGTACGTGGATCCCACGAGTGTCCCATACACTCGTATACATAGATCATGAGTACTTATATCACTCCTTTGAGTGTCGTCACACCCAGGTATACAACAATATCTCCATGTGCATCATGCAAGCATATAGAACAAGAGTATGGATCATCATGCCACAGTGGCAACCCTCCAGGGTCTAAACCATCGCCACTCCCCATCGGCACCATAACGGGAGACTTAACATTCATCCCAATGGAAAGGCCCGGATCAGTAGTGTGGACTATCTATATTACCAAACCCCTACTGAAAGCCATCTGTGGGCAGGTGTCTATCATATCACAATCACATCACAAATCTAGAAGGGTGGGTGGCCAGCCCTATTCCCTCCTAGCATGACATCCATCGGGTGAGAGCACCCGTCATAAAACACAAAACACAAAAATCATGTATCTCAAAAACTAGGAGCACTCGTGGTTTGCATTCCCCAAGACATGCCCCTCATCACGAAGTTAGCCTCTCAAAGGACTAGCCACCAAGCCTCCACTATCCTTTCTCATGAAAACCCATCGGTTTTAGTAATGCAATAAATAAATATAATTTCTAATTATGCATGAATATGGAGTATCAATCTCATGAAATCATCGATCATAAATCCATTCAATATATTATCGAATTTTAGTGTCTATCATGGCATAAAATGTGAAGTCTCATAAAATCATAGACTAAATGAGTAAATGAAATTTACTCATAATTAATCATGATGCTATGATAATGCAAGGTTTTTAAAATCAAAACATAACATTAAATGTCGTCACCTACCTCGATGTGAGATCACTCAACTCGAGCGTATAATCGCCTTATCTTAAACGTTCAGATGTACCTATCAATACCACAATACTATCTTATAATTTTCTTAAATTAAAGGTGATCTATTATAAATTTTTAAGTTAAATCTAGGTCCGCATCATCAAGACAATTGCAACAGATGTTTCCAATCGTGATTTAGACCTCTGTAGCTCTCAAAATCAAGTTTTTTTGTAAAAATACTTCATAAATTAATATTGTTAATTTATAGGGTGCTGGGTGGGCAATTTGCACCGACGTAAACTGGCGTCCCCAAGACACCGTGCCTCCAGGATGCGTAGTGGGATGGACCACGAACGTCGTGGTTACCGGGACGCACCGCTGCGTGCACCCTTGTCACCAGGACACCAATGTGGGAGCCGTCGCCTAAGAAGACGATCAGGGTCCGGTCATCACCAGTGACCCCACAAGTGCCCAAATTTAGTGATTTTTACACTCTTTTGCTCAGAATTTCATGTAGTTTCCATTTTAAACACTCCTTTTGATTGATTTTGACAAAAAATAAGGTTTTTCCTCAAATTTTCTCACGTTCTTAAAATTTCCCTAAGTACAATTTTTCATGATTTTTGGGGTGACCAGCTTTTCCCTTATACTCTACCCCCTGATAATTTCTCCAGCAAAGCTGGCGGATTTGATAGAGGCATGTAGAAGGAGGTGGCGTGATCAAAACAGCCCCTTGTATTTTGGGCCTCTCCAAATTATGAATTTGCCCTTCTACTTCAATAGCTCATAACTTCTTCGTTTGAGCTCCGTTTTCTACGTTCTTTATGTTATTGGAATTCTATCAGTGAGTAATTTCTAGTTTTTGGTTTTTAAAACCAAATTCTATGCATAATTTTTATTTATTTATTTATTTTATTACTAAGTTATAGCTTAAAATTTTAAGATATTATACGTACAACTTGAACTAGACTAACCTAAATAATATAAAATGGGTATATTATGCTGACATCTTGTAGTTTAAGCACTTCATCTCTAACAACCTCATTGTTGTAGGGGCTAAGCCTTCTTTGTATTTACTTAGATAGTTTAACATTCTCTTTGAGATAGATTCTATGCATACACATAGTAGACTGATCCCTTTTATTTCTACTATAGTCAACCCCAAAGGTGTCTTATGTTCACATAGAGCATTAATTAGCTTTCCTTCTTGTTCTTAATTGAGACATGAGGCAATAATGACAAGCAAGGAATAATCAAGTCCTAAGTAAGAATATTTCAAATTATCAGGCAATGGTGTTAAAACCAAAGTGGGTGGTTTTTCAATTGAAGGTAGAAGAAAAGATTTGGATGAGGGAATAAGTTCTACTTGAGGCCCCATTTAGAGGTATCCATGATTAGTTCAATGTTTAAAAGATCATTCACTTCATCTATGGATTTGTCTATGTCAAAATCTAGATTAAAATGTGCTAGACAGGCCTTAAGTGGATCTGGGTAGAGGACGGTGGAAGAAAATTTGAAATTAGACCTTCAATCTTGTTTCTTAGAAAGGAGTCATCAAGGTTTAGATGTTGGTGATTGACATTAAGCACTTTAAGTTTTACTTTCATGGTGGTGAAATAAGGTTTCATCACACCATTATAGCAATTGATGATGGTGTTTGATGCTGCCAAGAAAGGACGTCCAAGAATAACTGAGATTTGACTATGGAGGTTTGATACAGGTTGGGTGTTTAGCACAACAAAATCAAAAGGAAAATAAAATTGGGTCACATGTATCAGGACATCTTCAACCATACCATGTGGAATTTTAACTAATTTGTTTGCTAAACTATAATGTGAAGTTGGATGGTTTTAGTTCACCGAGCCCTACTTGCACGTAGACAAAATAACAGGCTCACATTAGACACTAAATCTAGCAATGTCCTATCAATGATGTGGTTTACAATAACACATGATATAGTAGAATAACCTAGACCTCTAAACTTTAGAGGGGTATTATGCTAAAGCAAAGAGTTCACCTACTTTGTGAGGAAAGCTTTCTTTTGCACATTTAGCTTGTGCTTTTGTGTGCAAAGCTCTTTGAAGAACTTTGCATAAGCAGGGATATCACTTGATTGTGTTGAGCAATGGGATGTTGATTTGGACATGTTTGAAAACATCCATTATCTCATGAAAGTTGGTTCCATTCTTTGCCTTTGCTCAAAAGCCAAGGGAATGGGGCCATAGGCATGTAAAGTGATTCTGCTATGAGTTTAGAGGGAGTTGGAGATTTCTATCCCCTCTCCTTCTCCTTGATTGTAGCTTGATCATTTTCCTCTAATTTATTCTCAGTTAGCCCTATATTGTTATTTGTCTAACATCCACTCTTAAGGTTAGTTATGGATTTGGCTCATTTAGGTGGTCTCTTTGAATTTGAGGTAATGTCTTTTTCAAACTACACCCTAGGGTTTGGAATTGGATGACTATGCAATGTTCCCTTATCTCTATTTTTAAAGTCATCAGATAACTAACTCATTTGCATCTCTAGTTTAGCATTAGCTTGGGAATCAACATTGCAGTTTTGCTGACTCTCATTCTAAAGATGGGTCATAGCTTGTCTAGTCTCTTCCTAGTGTTTAAAAGTTCTCTCGATAAACAATTGCATGATTTCATCAAATATTGGTTTCTTTGGTTCTTAAAGGAACTATTAAAAATGAGGAGGTTGCTGGGGAACTGAAGCTCTAGGGAAACTTATAGCAGGGGTTTCATAGATGTACCTCCCTGACGTGTATTCTTTGACCATGAGAAACTAGGATGTCTAACCCATCCTAGATTGTATGTCTTAGAGTAAGGGTTGTTGCTTTGATTGCAATATGCACTCATAACATTTGCTTGCTCAAAGTGATACTTAGGGTACATAGGATTTGATGGCCAAGCTAATGATAAGTGTGCTAGGCCAGAATAAGTACAGCAAACTTCCTATGGAGGTTTCATGGAGGAACTACCGGCCATGGAGGCATCAATTCTCTGGAACATGGTATGGAGCTTATCCATTCATTGAGCCAATGGATCTAGTTTATGGGAGACATCTAAGGTTACTACTATTTTATAAGGGCCTCCTTTCCTTAGAGGCTAGGAATTTAGATCCCTTTGATTTGAATAATATCATTGGGTGGAATTTTTAGCTAAAGTTTCAAAGAATTCCTACACTTCTATTTCATGTTTCATCATGAGGGCCCCCCAATAGTGACATGTACCATTATTTTGTTTTGATTTGTAATTGCTTCATAAAAGAGTTGAAATTGCCAACACTTCTCAAATCCATGGTGGGGGCATTTTTGCAACAATTCATTCCACCATTCCCAACACTCATAATATTATTTATCTTCTCCCTATTAGCAATTTATTATTTCCCTTCATAGGTCATTGGTTTTGTGTACGAGGAAGAACTTATTCATAAAGTTTTTTTATAATTGGTCTCATGTGGCAATGGAACCAACCTCGAAGGAATCCACCCAAGATTTGACCATGTCTTTGAAGGAGAATGGAAAAAACCTAAGTCTAATGGAATCATCCAAAAAGTTTTGAATGTTGAATGTAGCACATATATCAAGGAATTCCTTGATGTGAAGGTACATATCTTCTCTCTCTCTCTTTAGACCATAATAAGATGGGAGGAATTGAATGACTCTAGGTTTTAGCTCGAAGTAGTTTACATTGGTAGGTTGTAATGCAATGCACAAGGGAGTGTTTAATTGCAATGGCACATAAAATTCTTTTATGGCCTAGGCTTCAACTACTGCTGGGTTTGCCATGGGGTTCTATATTTGTTCACTTACCCCTTGTTTAAGCACGCTCAATCTCAAAATCAAATAGTGCTAATTTCGTGTTCTAAGATCAATGATCAGGCATGCACTATGATGCAATCCTAACTAAATGTGACTCCTACCTCAAAATGATGTGCAATAAATCCCTAATGGTGCGTAGCAAACCATTTTGTTATTCTTTTTGAATCTATAGGGAGTACCTTTAAGACCTAAATGTAGATAGCTCCTCCTTTTATCCAAGCTTAACTACTACTTACCAGTTAAGTCCTGCTCGGAGTGGTTAATACAATTTTCATGTAAAGAGGCATGTAGACCTCAACAAATGTCAATGAAAGGCTTGGAAAAATCACTTGGATTTTGCATACCGACTATAACCACAATGCTCAAAAGCCACTAGAGTGATAGTAGATCTACTATTTCAAAAAGGGTCCTATGAGATAAAAAACCCTAAGTCTCTTCCTACTTGATTTTAAATTAGAATTTAAGGGTTGGATTGTAAGCATACAAGGATTGATTTGATTACCTGGGTGAACCATGGGTTTGGTTGTGAAATCTAGTCCTTATCTTATGAGGGTTCCTACAAGACCCTTACTATCAATTTGATCATCCACCATAAAGCAGTAAACACATAGTACAATGAAAGAAAAATAAACTAATGCTTACTTATATGTTATCTAGCAAAGGATTGATGCCTTAACAAATAGGGCACGATAATAAGACAACTTATGCCTTGGTTATGGGCATGCTCAGGCTAGTCCTTCTAAGATAGGTGCAATTCTAATGCAACATTCTAAAAATTATGCAGCAATTTAATATGCATGAGTTATACTATATGAATTACACTACCCACTAGCAAAGCAATTTATTACTAAATGCAATTAACTATTAAAATAAAGAGAGTGTAAGCTACTTATAGCAGGGTCTTAGATGTGAGTTAGTTCATACAAATGTGGGGCCATCCAATCTGGGAGTGGAAGTGGCCCACACTGGCCTGCATTATTACAACCCATTTTTAAATAAAAACTACACTTGGAATCATTAAAATTAGAAACTTCCTAAATAATAAAATCTGAACTAAACATCTACTAACATGATCAATGAATCTTACGAAATCTAAACATCTAATTAAACATGAGTAACAAGCATGCATGATAGAGAAGCATCAATTAAGAAGAGTGCTCATGGGACAAACCTTGATCTATTGCATGTGAAATATTACAAGATTATGTATAACATACATCAGAGGTTTAAATTGAGAAACATTCAAAAGAAGGGTTCGTAACATTCAATAAAAACTTAAACTTCAATCTTCAGTATCTCATGCAATCCAACAAACACTCATCAAGGTCATGAGTGTGAACCAAAATCAAAGAGAGAATGAAAGCAAGATAGGAAAGAACACTAAAGGTGAACAACAACAATGAAGCATGATAGTAAAGAGAAAAGAACAAGCTAAACGGTAAAGCAAGCAACTAAAGAAGATTAAAGAATAACTAACTTGAAAAATGATGATCCAAAGGCTACTCTCTCTCTCGGCTACGACTGCAAGAGGTTGGTAGCCCTTGGATGAAGGAGAACTAGATTAAAAGTAGAAGCAAATCAACAATGAAACGAACCAAAGAGGTGTAAAGCCTCCTCCAATGTAAGGCATGTAGAAAGGTAAACCCTAAGGAAGATGCAAAGAAAGGAACTTCAAACGAAAATTGCATAAAAAAACTCCTCTCCTCTACAATTTTCACACACACACACACACACACACACACACACACACACACACACACACACACACACACACACACACACACACACACACACACATATATATATATAGAGAGAGAGAGAGGATATCTTTTACTAATCTCTATGCTAAGGGATAAGTATGATAAGATAAGAAGACTTAAGAAGTGGAAACCCCTAAAAAATATGAAAACATTATTTAGTATCTAGAAAATTATGATAGATCACATACTTACTCTCAATTAGCTTCTACACCTACAAAATTCAAAATTTTGGATTATTAGTTCAAAAATGAATGTGCCATGAATTTTTGAAGAATCCCTAGAATAATGCCCTATAATCTATGTCATATGTACTACTAATCAGGTACTTTTATACAAAATTAACTACTTATAAAGTAGTTCTTCGTCTGAGGTAGATGATGACATTTGATATGGGCATGTATCTATTTTGAAATTGTTGATTTTCATTACACCAGCTTAGTATTTTTAAATAAGGACCATATATATATATACCATGATCCTTATTAAGATGCCTATCTTATATGTGAGTAATACATATTTGCATATTTGCATTGTTTTTTATTTTTCCACGAAGTGCATGGTTTGGCTATGATCAGTTACATTTCATAAGCTCTAGTGAAAGCATATGATTTCGAATACAATTCCTTGACTTGTAGAAGGCATTAAATGGTAACTATAGTTGCTATTGCATATTAAGGCACATAGATGCCTTGACTTATCTCTTATTTCTCCTTGGACTTGGTTGAAGAGGCTTAGTAGCCGGTCCTTGATAGGCTAGCCCCAAGAGATGGGTAGTGCCTTGGGATAGCGAGCCATGGTGTTCTTGGATTGCATTGCTACATCAAATGATTTCATTTTTATTTCCTTGACTTTGAGATATCGAGTGATTTCCATGACTTGTGTGGAGGAGACTTGTTGGCTATTAGGGGTCCCCACACTATAAGTGTTCTACCTTGATGGCTATTATGCAAGTTAGGATTATAGGCTTGGCTAATTCCCCTTTGACTTTATGCAATGATAGACACTCACCCCCTTGAGAGGCAAACATTGTAGGGAGTGGCATCATGGGTACTCCACACTATGAGCTTGATTCTCTACCCATCTGCGACGGCATTTAGTCACCCATTCTAGTGTCGATGGAGAGTAGTTGTTGATAGATGCTGGAGTTGGTTATCACTGCAACATATCGATCCATGTAGTTTGAATGGTTGGTGTTGTCATATTGCTCTATAATCATGCTGACATGGATATTTCTTGATGTACCCACGCATGATGATGCCTGGGGAATTGGTGTTATCAATCATGACTAGACATTTGAGTGTATGGGACACTCGTGGGACTTGGGTGTTAGGGTTCCTGTTGTAGCTTTAAAAATACTCACAAGCAAGAATCATTTGCAATATAGTACCCTAGTGAGGTGAATGCACAAGGAGTTAAACTAATATGATGGTAGTGGTGCCTACTTTAAACTCTCTAACCTAGCCAAAATTCAGGTGACCCTTTACCTAAATTAAGAATGGAAATTAAAACATGAAATTAAAAACTAAGCAAAATCAAGAAAGATGCTAAATGGAAAACTTTCCTAAACTAAAAACTTCTAATTTTATGACTTTCCTAATTAAAAAATTCCTAAAATGTAATTTATCAATTTTCCTAAGCTAACTTACATGAACATGAAATTAACAACTAATTTAAGGAAAACATGCTTTAATAAACTACTTCCCAATCATGCAAAACTAAGAAAAGTAAGCAACCAAATCAACTACTTTAGCAAGTATGAAAAAATGAATTACTTTCTAAACTAACTAGGATGTAAACTGATGGAATCTAACTACAGCTAAGCAAGAGAAATAAATAAAAGCAATTACTAACAAATAATGATAGGAAAACTAACCAAATAACATACATGTAACCATAGAATGGTATGCATGTATCATTGGAAAGGAGTGAATTTAATCAACTACTTTGGAAACCCATGCATGCAATCTATTTCTAACATTAACTAAGCTATCTAACAATCTATTTGAGCTCTTGAAAAGTCAAGTGAACATGAGTGTATGGTGCTGGAAATTAACATAAACCATCCATGCTAAGAAATTTTAGTAGTAAGGTAATTGAAACATTCAATGAATAGGACATGTAAAACATTGAATTAATCACTTATAATGCAATAAAACATTTATTAACAAAGATAATTGACTATTGAAAACAAACATGAATTGAAATTTCCAACTAATTTCATTGAATCAAATCAAAAGTTCATCAACATAATACTCCATACATGTAATCCAAATCAGAAATGTAATGCTATTACAATGATGTTCATTTGATCTTAATCACTCAATTACAAGTGAATTTCTTCTTCAATTGTTTCAAAATTCACTCATGAACAAGTATACTTGAAATCCAATGAAAATCCTATGGAAAACTAAGGCAACAACCAATGGAACTTATGCAACCAAAGTAGGAAAATCAAGAGGGCTAAAAGAGAACAAAGATGTAATGAAAGGTAAAGAGCAAAACTAGATTCATTGACTTCCCTTGGGTGTCACTCCAAGGGAAAATCAGCCTTGAATCTTAGTTTAAAAACAAAGAAAGATAAAAGAAAACAAGGCAAACTAACATGAAAAGAAGGAAATTTCAGCAAAGAGAACCAGGAAGCTAACCAACCTTCAAAGATGAATCAAAAGCCATAAAAATTCTAGGTTAAACACTTGAGAAAGAAGCACAAACATTGGAAGGAAGTGGTAGAACCCAAAGACTTCACAAAACAACAAGAAAAAAAAGTAAATTTGGGCTAAAGGAAGTGGGTGTCTCCTTCCAATGAAAGAGACATCTTTTCCTAAGTTGAAAAGAGTATGTCTTTTGCGTTTGGCAAGGTTTTATAAGTCTCCTCCTATTATTCCTAGGGCACCCTAATACTAAGGTATGGTGAGGATTAAAGAGTATCAAATTTAATGGCAAGGATGGGGGAAAAGGGTAGACATCAAATAGGAAAGTATGGAAGGGAGTTGGCTACCTTAAGGATGGGAGTATGTGGGAAACGCCACCATTTTAGGAATGGGGATCTCCCCCCTTCCAAAGTCATTGAATACTCTATGTTTTAAGTAGCTAGGTGGGGATTGATTAGGAAAGAGGTGGAGGGTGTTAGGTGGAGAAATTTGGTTAGTTGGGGAGTTTCCTAAGAGCTAGAATGAGATAGAGTTTTGGAAAACCGTAATGCATCTTAAGGGTGATGTGAAAATTAAGGAAAAAGTGAGGAAAAGACTAAAAATTGAATGCTCTTATCCCATTGGTCAACACAACATCTTATTCTAATATATTTTTGCTTAATTATCTTTAAAATAGCTCATGGATAATTCTCTTGAATTTTCTCCAATCCTAGCCTTCCATTTTGCTTAGCTTGATTGCTTAGATGTCTAACTTTAAAGGCTCCATTGGACTAGCTTCATGGATGGCTTAGGAAGCTTTACTAGTTTGATTTCTTAGCTTCAACCCTTGGCTTCAGTGGCTTGAATGGTTTGGCTTCAATTCCTTAGCTTGCCACTTGCTCTCATAGCTTATATGGCTAAGGTAGCTTAAGTGGCTTCGATGCAAAGGTGGTGCAAATGTATGGCTTACTTTATGGGCCCACTTTGGCCATCTTTAGCTCCTTTAATCATATCCATTACTAGTCCACAAGATGATCTTGGCCTTTCTTTTATGTTGAAGTGAAGATATTGAGGCTTTGACTTGATCTTTTGATCTTGATCTTCAATTTCATCTCTATTGATCTCGGTCGTTGGATCATGATCTTACTTCCTACAATTAGTGAAAAATCCTAAGTAAATTGTAGAAAAACATGAATAATCATATATTTACCTTGTACTAGCTTTTGAACCTACAAAATAACAAACTTTTTGGTTATTAGGTCAAAAATGCATGTTTTACAAATTTGGTCTAAAAACCTTAATTTATCCCTATAAGTTGTAACACATGGGTAACTAATAGGATGGCTTTTTTGTAAAATTAAACACTTATCGGTGCCCATCATTGTTGAGGTGCATATTCATTCGATATTCTTTAAGCTTTTGACACTCTGTGCTTACTTGGTTTATGCATACTCATGATCATTAGGAGGTCAGTTCATTTGGTACTTTTTTTCTTTCTAGACACACAAGTAGCAAGAGATTGCATGAACTTGAGTTTGGCATGTCCACGAGCCTTAGAATCTTAGTCCATCCACCATGTTTTGGAAACTCATAGATAGCATGGTTCTATTGCCCTATTTTTGGCAATTCTATCAGCTTTGATGCTTTGGTTTATTGCATATTAATCTATTTGGTTTCGCATGTCATTCATGCTCTACTTCATCATTTTTTACCCTTATTATTGCGATCATGTTAGAGTTGTTTCCATGAGAACCCTATTGATTATATGTCCCTTGAGATTTGATCCTTAAATTGTTCATTACACATTAAA
Source organism: Warburgia ugandensis (assembly GCA_035236585.1). Taxonomy (NCBI): domain Eukaryota; kingdom Viridiplantae; phylum Streptophyta; class Magnoliopsida; order Canellales; family Canellaceae; genus Warburgia; species Warburgia ugandensis. Next base: position 39,619,314 of record CP141136.1, read on the forward strand.
TATTCACAAGTTATTATTAAATGTCTATGTACCTACACAATCATAGCTTGTCGAGGCATTGTAAAGTTTTGTAATGTCTTAGATAGTGAGAGAGACAATGACAAAGGTAAATAACCTAAGAGCAGGTGACAACATTGGTGGCTTTCAGTAGCATTTCAGAGGTGATCTCATTGATATATGTAGGTTATTATGGATTTTCTTTTCAACATTATAAATGCATTATTTGTATATATATAATGGTTTACTCTTTTATGACTTGAATGTATGGACATGTCTATATCATTTTCTTAGTTTGTTTTTTGTTGTTGATGTATATGGGTTGGTCGGAGCTTTTAAATGATAAGGATGGGTGGTTATAGAGACTAAGTCTCCTAGATATGTGTTTATGCTTTTATTTTATCTATTAGATACTTATCACATTGCATGTGTTAAATGCTTCAGTCCAAACTATAGAGCATACTCTATTGGATTTTTGGTAGAAAGGGGAAGGTCATTTCACTGTTAAATTCATGGTTTTGTGAGTCATATGACCCTTGGGTTTTTGAAATGACTGCTTTAAATTTGAACTGTTTATCTTTAATCAATTTTAAAAATGTAAAACTTTAACCATGTATCCTGACTTTTGAAAAATTTGTGTTTATATATGTGTCTGTAAAACTAGAGGCATCAAGATATTATAACTATTTCCAGTCTGTTTATGAAGTATGTATAGTTGATTGGAGAAATATCTTGATTAAAAATTATTAATAATACAATTCAAGAGAGGAACACCAAAATGCTTCAAAGATGAAAAATTCAAAAGTGGAAAAGTACAAAAGAGAAGAAAAAGATAGCCAATGAAAAGGAGAATGTTCACTTTCATGTGTACATGTAATAGCCCTAATTTTTGTAAATTGATTGAGAAAATCAATTTAGTTTGAATTTACAAAAATTTTGGACTGGAATATTAGGTTATTTGAAATTCTCTTTTTATATAGATTAACACATGATTTAAAACTTACAAATTATGAATGTACTAAAAAAAACTAATCAAAATAACACTAGGTACGTTCAATTCTGAGTTAAAAGGAAAAACCTCTAATTTTCTCCATTTTTATGAATAAAAGGGTAAGATGATAATTTTACCCATAATCGAGATCTAAGACATCAATCTTTAGAATGTACTTGGAAATACAATTCCAATTCCACTAAGTATTCACAATTCCGAGTTCGGGAGAATAAAATAGATTTTTTCCATAGAAGGGTAAAATGGTCCTTTCACACCTCTGTGGGGCCCACAAAGGAATCCAACGGCCAAAAAACATGTAATGAGTGGTCAAATCACTACTAGCTAATAGTGGAGAAGGAGGTGGTAGTGGGAATCCAATGCCAATTTAATAATAAAAAGAATTGAAATATGATAATTACATGTAATCATAAAAAATTCAAAAACACCTATAAATACCACATAAAAATTCCCAAAATTTTTGCTAATGTCCCTCACGAGGTCCCCTACAATGCCCTGAAATCATAGCTCCAGAATCCTTCCCCATCTCCCCCATTTTCTCCTTCTTTCTCCTCTTATTTTTTTCCCTGTACAAGCATTTGCAAATGCACCTAGCACTCCAGGCTCATTGGAGACGTCGGGCGCATCAATTGATGCATCATCCCGATGAACTAGGGTTTCCACCTGAGAAACCCTAATTCAATTAGCCATCCACTTCCAGCCATTATTTTTCAATCTCCACCGTTGGATCTAGTCGGACAGGGCTAATCTACAAAAGCCCTAAGTTTCCATGATGATCCACCACCTAGATTGCTCGGAAACTCAAAACAAAGACAAACATGGTAGTGGGTACGGTCTCTGGTGGAATTTTTAACTTATTCAGGCCAATCTAGCTGTTAAACGGTGATCTTGCACCATTAAATATCTTCAAAATGGGGTGGTATGTGTTTCCCCCATGGTCCCCCACCTTCTTCGGCAATAGCAATTGCGATTTTCTCAATTGTATGCATTTTTCAGCATTAGGGTTTTCTTTCACTGGTAAATCTCTTCTCTGATGAAATTACTTCACCAGAATGGTAGAGGTAAGCCACCCACTTCATTCCGAGATGTCATTCTAGGTTTCCGGCCATCTCTGATCTCCCCCGGCTATTGATCCATTAGAAAAGATGGAGCCGGCATGGAGGGTTGAGATCTCATCCTTGGATGGCTCATATCCAATTTTGAGCTATTGGATGAGTTTCTAGAACCCAATAAACCCATGGGATGAAATCCTAGGCATAGATCTTGTAAGATGAGGGAGATCAGGAGATGAGCGATCCAACGATCCAAATCTGGACCGTCTTGCCTATCACCGGTCACCCATCCTTGGTGACTAACAATCCCCGGTAACAGGAGTGGGTCGCTGGTTGTCCCTGTACCTAGTACACCTAGATTAGATCTAAGCCATTGTAATGACTCCAATTTTGTTACATTAAAATCCCAAGTTAGCAGTGAAAAGTTCAGTTTTTGAAGATAAGGGTATTTTGGTCAATTCACTATTCACCTTAATTGAACCCAGAAATTTAGTCCTGAAAATGAAACCATTAGGTGTGTCTCAGAAAAAGAAATCCAACAAGCCCAAAATCACCCAAAACGGAGTTAAAATGAGCAAGTTATGGTCCTTTGAAGTTCAGGGGCAAAAATGTAATTTTTACTAAAAAACAGATTTAGCCTGCAAAAGACAGGGGCCCGTTTTGATACGGGCACCCTTCATCTTCAACACCCTAGAGGGTTCTAGAACGGCAATGATTGGAGGAGAAATCACTGCCATTCTGGAGGTTTCTCCACCGCCATTCAAGGGCAGTGAGAGCCCCCTCTAGAACCCTCTTATAACTCTATAAATAGAGCTCTTGGGCGACTCTAATGGCAGCCCAAAAGCATGGGAAAAATCTGTTTTGGAGAAGCAACCAAGAGAAAAAACGTGGAGAAAAACCCACCAACAAGCTAGGTATGCCCAAGATCCCTCAAAACTCGTCTTCACAGTAGTCCTAGGCTCAATTTCCCTAAGTTTTTGCATGAAAAATCATGCAAAAATGGTCCTTAGAGAGTCACCAAGGACCTAGGGACGATCTCTGGGCCACACTGCCTCGACAGGGTCAAACCAGGGCATCCTGAGGATGCCCCAGTGCCCCAACGAACAGAACGTCCTCCCTGGATGAAACGCGTCGACCGCTTTCGATAGAACCAAACGAGCAAGTCCGTGGACGCGCTCACAAAAGGAACAGACGGGCGGGAAATCCAACTTGTCTGCAGAGCACCCGCTGGGGCACATGCTGCTAACTCGCAACGCACTAGCAAACCAGATTTTCCACTTCTTAAAGCCGCTGACGTGCAGCGCGCTAGCATTCTGCATTTTCACTCTTAAAGGCCTTATGTACATGTGATACTAAAAAGCTTATAACTTGAGATCTAGAGCTCTGATTGAGGCACCGTGAAAGGCATTGTGTTTGTGTTGATGATGCAGACACACCCAAACTATAAAATCCCTGATCAAGGCCCAATAAAAGGTGGGCACGACCCTTAGAATAGGATGGTGGCGCGTGGCCGCTAGACTTTTGGAAAACTGATGATACTAAGGCCCAATTAGGACCTTAGGACACCCATAGGCATGGGGATGAACCCTTAATGCCTAAGTAATAAGACCAACCACTCTGAAACCTATAAAAGATAGGCCAAACTAGCCTTGATTCCCCAAACCATGTTCAGGAGCATACAAGGACAAAGGGGTTAGCGCAACCTAGCCAGGTAGGTACTCTATAGCTACTAGACTTTTTAAAAGAACCATGATTATTTTGAGAATACATGTTTTAAGTATATGACTTGTTTAGCATGACTTAATTCAGCATACATGTGAAAAAAGCTTTATGCATAGACATGTTTTGTAAATAATTGCATATACATTATGCATAGATATATTTTGCAAACAATTGCATACATTGCATGATTTGTGAGCATTAAGTTCTTGCAAAAATTGCATGTCCTTGAGGGTTACCAAAAGACATTGGAGTGCCGAGGGCCAGGCAGTTGTGAGGGACCCGAAGAGGACAGGTTTTGAAAAAAGAGAGGTTTTCGCTTGTTTGATCTAATTATGATTTGGGCTGATAAGCTCGTGGGTGCTATGCCGAGAGATTTGGGTTGGCCTCCAGCCTCTACCACTATTAGGTGGATGGGTACCACGCCCAAAAAGGGCAACGTCCCTACGTCGACTGCATGTGGTACAGGGGGCTACCACTGGCATCACGGCACTGGGTCGACGTGTCATAGGCCCCATTGAGGCTATGACCGAGTGTCCTTAGGTACCCGGGGACCACACGGCGGCGAGGTCGTGGGCATAGTTGGACCCTATGGTTTCGTGGACTTATTTGCATTGCATATGGCATGATATGAGGTTGGTCAACCATACCATACTAGATATCCATGAGTTGGATTCAATGAAGCATCTTATGCATATCATAATGTTATGATATATATATATATGATACTTTCGATTTGGATTATGTAATCCTTTAAGTCGTTAGTATTTTGGTTTAACAATGGTTTTGAATTCCGATCTTGAACATGAGTGTTCAACCATGCACATAGTTTGAAAGAGCATATGATTTTAAAACATCTTATGCATTATAAAACTAGTAGTGATGGACTCCTACTGAGTATAGTATATACTCACCCAATCCTCAACATTTTTATACACAAAGTAAACACTTAAAGGCAAGGAACGCTTGTGACAAAAGACAACCAGACTAAGTGCAAGTAAGTAAACCCCTACCTTATCTTTCAATGTTACTTAATTGTAGTTACTCTCTATAGCTGAGGCTGTGACTAACACTTTCTTGGGAATAATGTTGATTTAAAACTTTGCCATGGCTAGATAATTTGAGAATGTGTTTTGACACTCGGGGTTTTTATGAAAGATTGTTTTCCAAAACAAAGAAAAAGATTTTCATGCATTTCATACTTATAAAACAAGAGATCTCACCTTTTTATCAAAATTGCATCATATGAAAAACCCAGGTCATCACAGCCATCCAATATTTGTACTAAAATCATGTTTTTTCAATTAAGAGCTCAATTTAGCTTCGATTTTAGATGTGAAAGTTGCTATAGATTTTTTTTACTTGTATAAGGTACTAAACTCATAAAATTTATGTTTTGATGCATGTAAAATTCTATTAATAAAGAAAAGTATTACTAATTCCTATGATCAGTGAAAATTGGAATGATTGGACTTTATAATTCTGATCCACTAATGATCTTGTGATTCTGAAACATGGAATCAATGGTTAGAAGTGACTAATCTATGTTTAATTAAGAGATTTGGCCTTAAAAGAAGGAAATCATAAAATGAGCATGGATCTTCATGATCTGATTAATCAAGCATGATTAGACCTTTTAAAATCATATAAATGAGCATGGATCAAGAAGGATTAGATCATTTGGTGAGATGCATCAGTGATCTAGTAATAAAATCACATTAAGAAAATGTATTAGACCTAAAGGAAAATGAAAGATCAAGATCTAAACCCTAAATGGGATAACAAATGAATAGAAATCAAATATGACTGTTGGATCATAATGAACAGTTATGGCATGTTAAATTTTCATTTGAATTATTGGATGATATTGTAAATGTTTTTTATTTCTTAGTAGATTTAATTGCTAGATTTACTTATTTGGTTATTTATTTATGCTTTAATGCTTATGTTATGTAAATTACATTGAAAATGTAATTAAATGAAAAATAGAGTTGAAGGACATTTAGGTGGAATAATAAATCCTTGGTCCAAACTAGGAGAATAATAAATCCCATGAATGAAATTTTAAATGTTCATGGATTTAATTAAAATCAATTAGAAAGAGTACTTAGGGTTAAAATGCTCATAGGAACCTTATGAAAGGTTGAGCTAAGGCCACTCTAGTGAATGCTAAACATGGTGGTTAAGGGGGTTATCTAATAGAGCCTCAGTCTTCCCCTACCTTCTGTTGATGTTTGTGAGGTCTAAACACCTCCTTATATGAGGATTGAAGTAACCACTTTGTGTTCAATAATTCAACTAATAAGCCTTAGCCAATTGGAAATAAGAGGAGTTATCTAGACTTGGGATGGAATAAGCTATCTTCAGCCAGTAAAACATTACCTGGTTGAATAATAATAATAAGAACATAAAAGGTTAGTAAATTATCTAACCCTAATTAAAACTGTAAGTAAGATAAGAATAATCAAACAAGATCCATAGGATCTTGAATGATCAAGACCAATAAGAATCCTAAGGTTGTATTTTATTATGTATCTATGTACGTAGGTTGTAGAAAAATTTAGATAGAGAATCCAAACACTTGATCAAATATGATTCAAGGAAGAGAACTAAGATCATCCTCCTTAGGGATGATTAAACAACTAAACTTAGATCAAAGAAGAACTAGATGATAGAAGATCGAAGCCCTTGATCTTTATCAACAGGTATAAATTGTTGATGAAAGGATCTACAAAAGATCAAGATCAAAGAAACGAATACACAAAGACTTAGAATAGAAAATACTTAGATCTAAAAGATTAGAATATCATTCTAACCATCAGATCTATTGATCAATAGGATAGACACGATCTGAGGAAGATAGATCATGATAAGACAAAAGATTTAGATCCTTTATATCAAAGGACAAGGTTAAACAAAGAATATAAATAGGATCAAAACTATAGGATTATTTAGATTGTATAAATATTGACAGTATGTATGGATTTACAAATTACATACGTCAGTCAGGATCATGGAAAATCTGAAGAGATGGATCACTACTTGAAGGTAGGAGGATTTTATGAATGCACCTACATGAGATATACATATTGAATACATGATCTTATATTTAGAAATGTTGAAAGTGTAATGTAAATACTTGCATTAAATCCCTTGAAAACCCTTATGATCCAACCAAAACACATATGAAATGGTTAAGTTAGAATTGAGGAAAAACTCTAAGTGAATAGGGAACTAAGATATTCTAGCCCTAAGTAAACTGACAGATTGTTTGATATGTATGAGAATTACTTTACATACAAGCATGGAGGCTTGTGGTTTTACTTTAAATATCCATAGGCCTAGAGATGCTATGCTAGGAGAGTTAGTAGGGTTTGGCCACCCACTCTCCAAAACTTGTTATGATATGGATACCAAGGCTAAGTGAGGCTAAAAGTTAGGTGGGGCAATTATGGGAAGGCTGCCACTATGAAAGCCATGGTTCCCCCCATACGGACATAGATATTGTGATTTCCACCAAGGATGGTATAGGTGGATTATTGGGCAGTTATCCAAGCATGCTGGTATGGATTCTGACTGCATGCATAGTAGTCCTTTGAGTATTTTTGCATTATAATGCATGGCATAGTGAAATGCCTTATGATATGGCATGATGAGATGTCGAGTAATCGTGGATTACCGATACTGCCCAAATGAGGGAGTATGTTCAGCAGAGTCTGGATGATCTATTAACTCAGTATAAACTGGGTATGATTATGTTTTGAGATATTAATTATTTTTCATGGTTTTGACTGTATATATATATATATATATACAAAGTATACAGTATGTATGTGCAAAGATGCACATATATGACCAAGTAAAGAGATTGATCCATGAGTATGAATAATGGGATTATAAAGTATTAGGATTATACTATCAAATTATTATGCTTCTTGAATCCCCTACCAAGCATAGCTTACTAAGATATTGTAAATGTTTGAATGTTTACAATATCTTAAATATAGAGAACGAGAGTTAGGAGCTCAAGATTGAAGAAGATTTGGGAGAATAATCATCAGGGTATACCCCTTGAAGACATGTATTTTTATTTGAGAGCATTGTATTATATTAAGAGTTTTTATTGTATGGTGAGCTTTGAAATTTGAATTATGGATGGGTATTGTAATGATATTAGGGCTGTACTATGAACCATTGGATGGATTTTGGAATTTAATAAAAGTATATTCCTTCAATGGAATTTTATCTTGTACAAAATTTTTTACTTATGTTATGTATGAAGTGATGACTTAGGTTTTTCAAAACAAGTTCTAAAGAAAATAATTTTTGTTGCTTTGTTTCGCGAAATTTTTTTACTAGTAAGGGCCTAACCTTTGAAAAATGTATTACAAAATGTGTTACAAAAACCCAGGTCGTCATAGTACAAAAGAAGATTGTGAACACTCTGTTAAAATCCTTTTCGTATTTTCCAAAGCAACTTGTTTACCCTTATTGTTTTCTTTGATAACATGTCTTAAGCCTTTGTTTTGTCCTAGTAAAAATCATGCTTGATCTTACCAATAGTATGGCTTGGATGTGGTTATGAATGAGTTGGGATTCGTATAGAGTGTAATATTCTTTAATAATTGATATCCTTTCCATGAGACCATTATCAGATTTTTTTTAAGTTATCATTCTTTTGAATGAAATATTTGACAATTTAGCTTTTATTAACATTGTCCTACTCATACATTGAAGAAAGATTTACCCGTATCTAAGTGAACTTATTTTGAGTGGCAAGAATATTTTGTGAGATTTGAAGTCAAAACATATTTTTTGAATGATAATTTAGGTTATAATTTACTTGAAGACTGATAATTACGTATATATTATCTATATTCATATACTTACACTTGGAGATTTGATAAGATAATGGAATATCTTTAACATAGGGCTAAGATTTTGCACTTTTATTCATATTTTTTTTACCATGTTCAAGTTAGGAGTTTAATAAAACCTTAACAGAAGAAAATTCTCTAAGATAAACAAAGGACTTTCATAAAAAATTTGAAATGTTTATGGGCATCATTCGTTGAAACCCTTATGAGACTATAACTCATCCACTGGGGGTAACCTAAGGGTTTAAAGGCTTTTTGCATAGGCTAATTATAGAGGACAACCCCTTCAAAGGTAATTAGGATTTTTTAGATTTCTTATTTTTGATTTTGAAGTTTTGCTCATGGACTACAAAATGTAAGTCCATGGATATTTCATATACTTGGAAATATGATATGTAGTATTGCTATGTTTAGTATTCTCTAACATTGTAGTTAACTTATATATTACTAATTAGGGTTTATTTCACATTTTGCAGGATTACGGTACAACTAAAAAAATGTAATTTTTAGCACTCCAAGCCCCTAAAAGAGACAAAGATCATTGTCCAAACACTGTCATGGGTCCACATACCAAATATGAAGTCTAAGAGTTTAGAATGATAAGGCAGTGTTGCTATCAATGTCAGAGTAGTCAAAACCCTAGTGAAAGACCTACCATATTTGTACTTAAGAGGGTATTCATATCAGAAGTCAAAGGTGACAGACTTCACATGCATGCATGCATGCATCCAAACATTACACTACATTGGGAAGCTAAAATCACATACAATGGATACACATAGCTTTTTCTGAAATAAAACATTTTAGAGACCAAGGCTTGTATGAAGACTTATTTCACTCATTCTCTCTCTCACTCAACATAAGAGGGGACCACACTAAGAAGTTACATGAATTTTCCATTCAAGGTGGTGTATCACCCTTCATTCCACATTTTCTCATGAGAAAGATAAGGAGAAAATAAAGTTGGTGAAGCGATAGACAATTTATGGGAAATATGAGGATGTCATTCATCCTTACTTTTGAAGAATTCAATGGCCAAGATCTATCCTTGCTTATGGATTTTCTAAGCACCTAATGAGAACTCACTTTAACAGGGATGAACTAATGAGAAAAAAATGGGCTTTTGGATGAGAAATATGAGGATGTCATTCATCCTTTTATCAAATGGGCTGCCCACATCAAAATTAGGAGAAAACATTTTTCTTCAAGGGGCAGACATGTTTCACCATTAAACATTATTGGATGGAGAAAAAAATGGTGGGTTGGGAGAGAATTAAGGAGAGGAAGAAATCTGGATGAGGAAATCTCAATGGAATCTAGGCCATGCACTCTAGGGTGTACTTGATCAAATGGGTGAGAATAAAGGTGCTACAAAACATGATCTTTTGGATGAGAAATTTTTTAATCAATCGCATCCACTCAATCCTAAGTGATGTATGATTCAATTGAGAAGAAATGAAGAGGAAACAAAGCTCACTCCTAGCCACCATCTCACATTCCATACAAGTGGGGATTCAATATATTTAGCATGAAATATAGAAGAAGGTATCATTTTCCAAGGGATTTTTATGGGATTTTGAGATAAAACTTGGAGGAAACTTCCTTAGCCATGCCATGATCTTCATCCTCCCACCATCTCCACCACTCAAGGAAGAAGGACAATCATCCAACCATTCATCAATAACAGCCCATTTAACCTTTCCCAACTCCATGAGATCTTATCTTATCTCTTTCCATTCCCTTTTATCCCCCCTTTTCTCCCTTCCTATCCTTCCTCTCTTTCCTTTCTTCCTATCCTATTTTTCCTTCCCATCTTCATCAAGATTCCATGTCCAAACTCCTTCACATTCCCTTCCTTCTTCAAGGGAGCCACATTCCCCTCCAAGCATTCTATGCCTCCTCCCCTCATCCTTCCCTCCATTCTCCCTTTCATCTCTGGCCTCTTCACTAACTTTTCCTCATGATCTCAGCCATCCATTTCATAAGGATTCTCCTAGAAAATCTATAAATAGAGGTGAGGTGGAGAGGAGAGATATCTCTTACATTCCCTAGGACTTTAGAATAGGCATTTTGGATAAATAGAGGGAGAGAGATCACTTTGACCTTCCTCCCATTGAAGCTACATGTCTGCACCCATTGGAGTCAAGGTCAAAGTCTCAACCATTTCATTCATTTTCCATTACTTTTGAAGTGAAGGATTGAGGTTGTGGTGCCCACAGTTTTAGTCACGACCACATTGGATCCATTGTAGGAAGCACCTCTCTCTAATATTCCTCCTATCCAAGGTTGGACACATCCCTTTCTCCTTCTCCTATTCATCCTTTTATTTGTTTTTCTTGCTTTCATAGTCCTTAGTTTTCTCTCTTCTACATCCCACCACTACCTCAAGATTATGCACAATTCTCCTTTCCTTCCTCCTTTCTACTCAATGCTCCCACTTTCCATTCTTCCTTTCACATCCTTCATCAACCTAGTCATAGTAGGATGCCTCCTTCCTCCTTCCTCCATTCACTTACACACCCCACCTATCCCCCATATTTTCCTTCCTTTCTTCCATGCCTTTCCCTTCTTCTCTTCCTATCTCATCTACATGCACCCCTCTTCTCTCAATCCTTTTCTTGTTTTGTGCACACTCCTATACCAAAACTCTTCTTAGAGTTCTAGTAAGGAGAAGCACATGCATACATCTTTCTTTCTTTTTCTTTGGAGTTTGGGGAGCACTTGATAAGGAAAAGAGAAAACCATGTGCCTCTTTCCATGGCATCCAATGCCTTTCCTTCGTAAAAGTATGGGTATTGTTTGATGTTATTTTGGGTTTGTGGCATATTGGGACAAACCCTCTTTGCTTGCCTGCTATGAGTCATGTGCCTCAATAAGTAAAAGGAGTACCATTGATGATGTTTGTTTGATAGTAAGTTAGTGAAATAACCACAATTTTTGTAAATTGATTGAGAAAAACAATTTAGTTTGAATTTTCAAAAATTCTAGGCTGGAATATTAGGTTATTGGAAAGTCTCCTTTTATAGAGATTAAAATATGATTTAAACTAACAAATTATGAATGTACTAGAAAAGCTGATCAAAATGACACTAAGTATGTTCAATTCCGAGTTAAAATGAAAACCCCCTAATTTTCTTCCTTTTTATGAATAAAAGGGTAAAATGATAATTTTACTCATAACTAAGATCTAAACTTCAATATTTATAATATACTTGGAAATACGATTCTAACGCCACTAAGTATGCTCAATTCTGAGTTTGAAAGAATATAATGAATTTTTCTCCATAAAAGGGCAAAATGGTCCTTTCACACCTCCATGGGGCCCACAAGTGAATCCAATGGCTAGAAAATATGTAATGAGTGGTAAAACCACTACCAGCTACTAGTGGATAAGGAGGTGGTAGTAGTGGAGGATCCAATGTTAATTTAATATTCAAAAGAATAGAAACATAATTATTACAAGTAATTATGAAAATTTCAAAAAAATTCTATAAATACATCCCCAAAATTCCTACAAAAATTTTCATTAAATTTCCAACAAAATTATCTTGCTTTCACTAAAAAACTAGATCAATATTCGTTCCCAAATTCTCAAAACTCCCAAATATCTCTCTTCTTTCACTTTCTCTCTCCTCTCTCCAGATTGGAACAGGAGACCTAAATTCAATTAGGCACTTTGTTCCAAATTAAATCTCCTAAATCTCACCATTCATATTATCCTAACTACCTTATCTACAAAACTCCAAAATCAATTTCAAGATCCAACAGTGCAATCAACGGAAAATCACAAAACAAGCAGTTATCAGGCTATCTTATCATGAAGAGGATAATTCTTTAAATTGGGATGCAAAATCTACCTTTCTCTCTAATAAGGTAGGTGGAACCTCTTTTGATACTTATTTCATGTTAGTTCATATAGCTTTTTTTTTTTTCTTCTGAAATTAGTTTTAGGTTAAAAATTATAAAAATCAAGTAAGGATAAGAACCATTCATTTCCAGATGATGGAGGGCACAGATGGAAAATCTAAGCCATCCAATTGATCTAGAATGGTCCAAACCCCTAGGGTAAGAAATATTAGCTCTTAGATGTTTTAGATTGGGAGATTTAGAGAAGGGTTGATCTAACGGTCCAGATCGAACCGTCTCAACCAATCTCCTAGATCAAGCGTTGATCTGAGCTTGACCCCACTTAGATCATTTAGCCACATTTTGTGATTGTCTAGTTATATTCCATACCATCTTGCCATGTTCCAGATCGTCTAAAACACGTTCTAATGGCCAGATCAAATTTGGGCTGTTGATTTTTTTAATTGAAATTTTGTTTCTTCAATTAAGAGCTCATTTTTACTCTAATTTTAGATCAAAAAGTTGTTATGAATTTCTAATGGTGTGTAGAATCTAATGGAGATGTTAGATTTATGTTTTTTAATTGTATTTACGTATGATAATGACTAAAATCTGTTCCAATAGTAATGGATCATGACCAAAATGATGTCAAATTGAAAATCTAATCCAATAGATGGATCCAAAAGGTGTAAAAACACTAATATTGATGATCATAGTAGGATTTATAGTCCTCTATAGAGGTTTATTTGATAAAAAAAACAATACAGACTAAAATTAGCCATTGAAAATGGTTGAAAATTTAAAAATGCAATTACTCACTCAATTTAAGTTCTATTTCAATCTGTAGGATGCTATGAATAGACATTGATGGGGAGGAACATTTTAAACCCACAAAATTAAGATTTTAAGCATCAAACATTTTTTTTAATTAAAAATACTCTTACTTATACCCTTGATCAAGTAAATCTAGGGTGATCGGAATTGAAAATCTGGATCCACTATAAAAACAGAATGGGGATGGTTGGATTGGATTGATGTGAAATAAATCAAGGTGTAGGGCCTTAAATGAGAAAATGATCATGGAAAATCTCAATGGATCTCCTTGATCGGAAGGATCAAGAATGATTAGGAAAATTGGACCTATAAATTAAATGATCTAAGGTTAGGGTCATGTTATTATGGTGTTAGATCAAACAAAAACATAAAGGATCAAGGGTTGCATTCTTAATGGAATATCAACCCTAGATCTAAAAGATGGACAAATCGGATGGTTGGATCATAAGGACAGCTTGATCACATGCTAAATTAATTGTCTTTTATAGTAAATTTGATTTAATTATCATCCATGTCTACTTTTTAATTTTAGTGTAATTATCTTTAATTTCCCAGAATAAGATGTCGTAATATTATTAGTTAATTTCTTTTAAATAGGAAATTTAAATTTAGGTCAATACTTTAAATTCTAGCATCATTGTCTTTAAATTTGTTAGAATTATTGGCGTAATTTCTTTTAATCATAGAATTATGAAAAATACCTTAAAAGAGGTAATTAATGACATATAGATGGACTTCACTAAATACATATACATTATGAAGTATAATCATAGTAAGGGCTATAGTTAGTAGGATAATATAAGGATTATCAAATTTTTGGCCCAAGCTACGAGAATAATAAATCCATGAATGACATTTTAAATGTTCATGAATTTAATTAAAATAAATTAGAAAGAGTAATTATGGTTAAAATGCTCTTAGGAACCTTATGAAAGGTTGAGCTAACATCACGCTAGTGAATACTAAACATGGTGGTTAAGGAGGTTCTCTAATAGAGCCTCACTCTTCCCTTACCTTCCATTGACATTTGTGAGGTCCAAATATCTCCTTATATGAGGATTGAAGTAATCACTTTCTGTTCAACCATTCAGCTTGTAAGCCTTAGCCAATTGGAAATAAGAGTAGTCTAGACTTAGGATGAAATAAGTTATCTTCAACCAATAAAACATTAATTGGTTGAATAATAATAATAATAATAAGAGTATAAAAGGTTAGTAAATTATCTAACCCTAGTAAAAATTGTAAGTAAGATAAGGATGATCAAACAAGATCCATAGGATCTTGAATGATTAAGAACAATAAGAATCCTAATATTGTATTTTATTATGTATCTAAGTATGTATGTTGTAGAAAAATTTAGATAGAGAATCCAAACCCTTGATCAAATATGACTCAAGGAAGAGAATTAAGATCATCCTCCTTAGGGATGATCAAACAATTGAACTTAGATCAAGGAAGAACTAGATGATAGAAGATTTAAGACCTTGATCTTTATTAACAAGTATAAATTGTTGATGAAAGGATCTATGAAAGATCAAGATCAAAGAAAGGAAAACAGAAAGACTTATAATAGAAAATACTTAGATTTAAAAGATTAGAAGATCATTCTAACCGTCAGATTTATTAATCAATACTATTTGAGGAAGATAAATCATGATAGGACACAAAATCTAAATCCTTTATATCAAAGGTCAAGATTAGACAAAGAATATAGATAGGATAAAAAAATATAGAATTATACATATTGTATAATTATTGACAGTATATATGGATTTACAAATTTCATACATCAATCAGGACCATGGAAGATTTGAAGAGATGAATCATTACTTGAAGGTAGAAGGATTTTATGAATGCATCTACATGAGAAATACACGTTGAATACATGATCTTATGTCTGGAAATGTTAACACGTATAATACAAATACTTGTATTAAATCCATTGAAAGCCCTTATGATCTAACCAAAGCTCATATGATATGGTTAAGTTAGAATTGAGGAAGACCCTAAGTGAATAGGGAACTAGAAGGTATCCAATCCTAGATAAACAGATAAATTGTGTAATAAGTATAAAATCAATACATGGGAATCATTCA
The DNA here is from genome assembly GCA_035236585.1 of Warburgia ugandensis. Lineage (NCBI taxonomy): Eukaryota > Viridiplantae > Streptophyta > Magnoliopsida > Canellales > Canellaceae > Warburgia > Warburgia ugandensis. Next base: position 39,634,744 of record CP141136.1, read on the forward strand.
CATAGAATGGTGATCCCTTAACATATATGAACATGGGTATCATTCATTGTAAATGATGATCCCTAAGTTTGAAGTGAAATCTTATTCTCGGTATAAGAATACTAAAATACAAGGATGATGATATAAATAGACAAGACGACTGACAAGTAAAATAATACTTTACATACAATCAAAGAGGCTTTTGGTTTTTGTTTTAAACAAGCATAGGCCTGGGGATGCTATGCTAGGGTTACGAGGGTTTGGCCACCCACTCTCCAAAATGTGATATATATGATGATATAGTGCCCAAAGAAATGCAAAATGTTGGGTGGGAAAATTATGGTAAGGCCACCACTGTGATGGTTTGTCTCCCCATATAGACATGGCATAGATGATTTTCCACACTTGGTATCCATGGAGTATGAAAGCAATTATCTGAGCGTGCTAGTATGGATCATACTGTGGCATAGTAGTCCTTTGAGTATTTTTGCATTATGATGCATAGCATAGTGAAATGCCTTATGATATAGCATGATGACATGCCGAGTAATCGTGGATTGTCAATATTGCCCAAATGAGGGAGTATGTCCAACAGAGTCTGCATGATCTATCAACTCAGTGTAAACTAAGTATGATTATGTTTTGAGATATTAACTATTTTTCATGCTTTTGACAGTATATATATATATATATATAATCCATACAAAGTATACAGTATGTATCTGTAAGGATGTACATATATGACAAAGTAAAGAGATTGATCCATGAGTATGAACAATGGGATTATGAAGTATTAGGATTATTTTATCAAATTATTGTGCTTCTTGAATCCCCTACTAAGCATAGCTTGTTGAGATATTGTAAATGTTTGAATGTTTACAATATCTTAGATATAGAGAAGGAGAATTAAGAAAACAAGACTTAAGAAGATTTGGAAGAATAATCAATCAAGGTATATCCCTTGAAGACATGTATTTTTATTTGAGAGCATTGTATTGTATCGAGAGTTTTTAATGTATGGTGAGGTTTGAAATTTAGATTATGTAATTTGGACAAGTATTGTATTGATACCTAGGTTGTACTGTGAATCACTGGATGGATTCTAGAATTTAATAAAAGTATATTCCTTCAATAGAATTTTATCTTGTACAAAATTCTACTTATGTTATGTATGAAGTGATGACTTGGGTTTTACAGAACAAGTTCTAAAGAAAAGAATTTTTGCTGATTTGTTTTGCCAAAAATTTTTACTACTAAGGGTGCCCTGCCTTTGAAAAATGTATTACAAAATGTGTTACAAAAACCTAAGTCGTCACAGTTGATATCAGAGCCATTCATCCAATCACAGTACAGTACCCTTATGTCCAATATGAAAATGACAATCCAATTAGAGGATGAGAAATAGTGAGTGAATGAGAATGAGTAGAGAATGAGTTATGTGATTAACTCATTAGTTAAGAATGAGTATATGAAGAGTTATGTGATTGACTCATTAGGTGAGGAGTTAATTTAATTAACTCATGAAGTACTAGTGGAGTATAAGTAGATATTGCTTAGTGAAATAACTAGGAGTACTACTTAGTAAGTCAATATAGGGAATAGTAGTTATAAAAACAAGGAAAACTTTACATGAGAGGAAGATGTATGGTATGTTATTCAGGTATAACTTGAAATCTTAAGTAAGGATACTTGTAGAAATAAAATACATTAATATTACTATTATTAGGTGAAGTAATGGAGATTAAGAGAAAGAGATGATAAATTCGAAAAATATTATGGAAAGGATGAAGAAGGGTAAAATCCGACCCTTATAGGAGAGGTGAAATAGAAACTAAAGTTAAAACCTTAGAATTATTACAAAATTTGAAATTAAGAATAATAAATAATAAATATAAATGTAAGAGTTACAATGTTTACATAAATGTAGTATTATGACAATTGGAAAAAGGATTTAATCATGAAAATAGAGATGATCTTACTTGACAAGAATTTAAGGAGATAGGTAAATAATTTCAAAATTAGTGAATGAAAAGAATTTTAATAAAGATATATAAGGGGATAAAATTTAGAGGAACATTGATTTAACTATATGATAGAATTGAAATATGAAAATAATTATGGACTATAATTTGCATTGATGATAGAATGGAAAGTGAAGACCTATAAATGAATAGGGATATTAATATGATGAATTTAGATATATTGATTCTATTTATATGATAGATTTAGTGATATTGAAAGAATTATGGAATATAATGAGTAAAAATACATTTTGAAGGAATGGTGAAATGAACATGAGAAATGAAGATATAGGCTGCTAAACTTAAGTGTAAATTTTGGACAAATGAGATGATTATGAATGAGGTATGAATCCAGATTTTGGAGAAATATGTGGTTAAAAATTTCAAAATATTTTTGAGATTTTCAATTTAACATAATATTGAATGAGGAAATATCTATAGTAGTTGAGGAAAATAACATCAACTGATTTGAATAAGTGGAAAGAACAAATTTTAAGGATTAGTAGACAAAGAAGTGATTATATAAGTTTACATTGAAGAGCAACAAGTTTCCTTAGAAAAAGAAGAATGAAGGATCAATGAGATTATGCAAAAATGATATTAAGTACCCTTTACTTCACATGGATGAGTTATTGGATAAGTGGTGATGACATATGAAATTATTATGAGAAAATCATGACCATTTGGAGAATATGTTAAAACACTTACAAAGCTTATCAACTATCTAGTAATTATAAATGTGGATTTGAAGAAGTGAAGTTTAGGGTCATGTAAATTCTAAGAATGATATGCAAGTTGACCCACCAAAGATGGAAGATGATACTAATGACCATGACAATTAGAGAATTTTATCTCTTATTGATTGTATAACATACTATAAGGACATTCCTTTAGTATAATCTTGCCATTGATTACATAAACCATAAAGAATTTATGGTAGGTTATTGAGATTTGAAGAATATATAGTAAATTATGAAGTTTTTAAAGGCTTGAGAGTGGATGACTACAAAGTCAATATAGACTCTTTTAATAGGAATTATCTAGAAAACTTCAAATAAATTAGTATGATATGGAAAAGTTATGAGGTATGCTTGAAAGAAGTATCTGAAATAGAAGGTAGAATGGAAAAATATGAAGTATTGAAAGATTGGTGAAAATGAGGAGTAGAAATTTAGTATATTAGTCGAGTGAAATAGAAGATTTTGAAATAAAAGGATAACTTAGTTAAGACTTATTAATCCTTTTAGAAAGTCTAGCAAAGAATTAGCTTATGTGATTAATGCATTAGCATTATTAGTGAGATGTGTGTGTGTGTATGACCCAAAAATGTGACTTTTGCCTTTGAACGAGAAGGTGACATGAACTATGAATGAAAGGAAATGGAAGATTCCTTAAGTGGCAAGGAATCATGAGCAAACTTATGAATGATTTAATGAAAACTCATAAGTAAGTTGAAATGCAAATTTTGTGGATGAAATTATTATAAGGGGGAAGATTGTAATAACCCGAATTTTATAAATTGATTGAGAAAATCAATTTAGTTTGAATTTTTAGAAATTTTGGGCTGAAATATTAGGTTATTAGAAAGTATCATTTTATAGAGATTAAAATATTATTTGAAACTTAGAAATTATGAATGTACTCGAAAAACTGATCAAAATGACATTAAGTATGTTCAATTTTGAATTAAAATAAAAAAACCCCTAATTTTCTCCATTTTTATGAATAAAAGGATAAATTGGTAATTTTACTCATAATCGAGATCTAAGACTTCAATATTTAGAATGTGCTCAGAAATACGATTCCAATTCCACTAAGTATGCTCAATTCTAAGTTAGGAAGAATAAAACAAAATTTTCTCCATAAAAGGGCAAAATGGTCCTTTCACACCTTCATGGGGCCCACAAGTGAATCCAATGGCCAGAAAACATGTAATGAGTGATCAAACCACTACCAGCTGCTAGTGGAGAAGGAAGTGGCAGTGGAGGATCCAATGTTAATTTAATATTGAAAAGAATTAAAACATAATTATTATAAGTAATTATGAAAATTTCAAAAACATCTATAAATACACTCCCAAAAATCCTACAAAAATGTTCATTAAATTTCCTACAAAATTATCTTGCTTCCCCAACAAAAACCATGTCTAGATTCATTCCCAAATCCCCAAAACTCCTAAAAATCTCTCTTCTTTCACTTTCTCTCTCCTCTCTCTAGATTAAAACAAGAGACCTAAATTCAATTAGGCACTCTATTTCAAATCAAATATCCCAAATCTCACCATTCATATTGTCCTATAATACCTTATCTACAAAACCCCTAAATCAATTTCAAGATCCAACGGTGCAATCAATGAAAAATCATAAAACAAGCGGTTATCGGGCTATCTTATCATCAAGAGGATAATTCTTTAAATTGGGCTGTGAAATCTACCTTTTTCTCCAATAAGGTATGTGAAAACTATTTCCACACTTATTTCATGTTTGTTCATATAACTTTTATTTTTCTAAAATTAGTTTTTGGTTAAAAATTATAAAAATCAAGTAAGGATAAAAACCCTTCAATTTTGGATGATGGAGGGCTTAGACCGAAATCTGAGCCATTGAATCGATCTACAAGCATCCAAAACACTAGGGTAAGAAATATTAGGCCTTGGAATTTTCTTATTTGGGAGATCTATAGAAGGGTTGATCCGACGATCTAAATTGGACCATCTCAACCAATCTCCTAGATCAAGCATTGATCTAAGCCTAACCTTGCTCAGATCATTTAGCCACATTTTGGGATTGTCTAGTTACATTCTATATCATCTTGCTATGCTATAGATTGTCTAAAACATGTTCTAATGGCCAAATCAAATCTAGGCCATTGATTTTTTTTAACTAAAATCTTGTTTCTTCAATTGAGAGCTCATTTTAGCTCTAATTTTAGATCAGAAAGTTGCTATGAATTTCTAATGGTGTGTAGAATTTAATGGAGATGTTAGATTTATGTTTTAAATTGTATTTAAGTATGATAATCAATAAAATTGTTCCAATAGTAATGTATCATGATCAAAATGATGCCAAATTGAAAATCTAATCCAATGGATGGATCCAGAAGGTGTCAAAACCCTAAGAATGATGATCATAGTAGGATTTATAATCCTATATATAGGTTTACTTGATAAAAAATAGTATAGACTAAAATCAGCCATTGAAAACGACTGAAAATTTAAAACTGCAATTACTCACGCATCCAACCACTCCATGTCCATCTTGCTCAGCATTGCCCAACTATTTTTTGGAGCACTTGAATGCTATGAATGCATTTAGATACCCTAGCACTAATAATACTTATTCTGAGACCTATAATCCTGAATGTACTAGGAATCCAAAATTTTCATGGTCAAAGAATAACACCCAAGGGGGTCCACCTGGGATTTTCCCAACCTCAATCCTTTCTTGGTGCTCCAATGCCTCAACATCAAATTCTTTAATAATTTTTGCAACAAACAATGAAAAAGTTAATTGAGGAAACCCTGAATCTATTTATGAAAAATTCTCTACAATTCCAAAATGACATTAAGCAAACTTTGTAGGCCAACTCCTAATCCATTACAAAGTTAGAATATCAGATGGGCCAGTTGTTTGCTACATTAAGTGAAAGGGAGAAAGGAAAATCCCTAGTTAGCAAGTACTAAACACTAAGGAGTAGTGGGAGATTGGTAACTCTTTTAAGAATTAAAACTTTCAAGAATAAGCCAAATCAATTACTATCCTTAGGAGTTGAAAGCAATTGATTTGGACTGACTAAGGATTCCCAAGTAGTTGTTGAGAAAGAAAAGCCTGCACAAGTTCAAAAGGGTAAAAAGATGGTTGGATCATCTCTTCCTTTCTCTGAGCATCTTCAAGATGCACCATATATTCCTAAGGATCCTTTCCCTCAACAATTAAACATGGCAAAAATAGCTAGCAATTACCACAAAATAATGCATGTGTTTAAACAAGTCAATGTCAACATTCCATTATTAAATATATTAAAGAAATCTCATCATATGTCAAGTTTTTAAAGAATCTTTGCACATAGAAATGAAGGCTTAAAGTTAAAGAGAAAGCTTTTCTCATAAAACACAACTCTATAATTTAGCACAACCCCCCTCCAAAGTATAGAGATCTTGGTATCCCATTATATCATGCTTGATAAGGGAATACACTATTGATAGGATACTACTTGACTTAGGGGCAAGTTTTCTCAGTCTATTTGTAACTAGGGCTAGGTGGGATTGTAATATCCTCAATTTTAATTTTAAATTAGTGATAAAATAATTAAATTGAATTAAAAAATTTATGCATAGAATTTGGCTCTAAAAACTTGAAAACTAGGAAGTACACATCGATAGAATTCCAACAACATAAGGAACGTAGAAAATGGAGCTCAAACAAAGAAGTTATGGGCTATTGAATTTGTAAGGGTAGTTTGGTAATTTAGAGGGGCCCAAAATACAGGGGCAGTTTTGATAACGACACCCCCTTTCCATCTTCCCTTATCAGATTTGATGATTTCGCAGAAAAAATTGTCAGAGGGAAGGCATATAAGGGAAGAGTTTCCCTTCCTCCTTCCCAAGCATGATCTCTCTCCCTGCTCCTCTCATCTTCTTCATCACGCCCTTTCTTTAAACCCTAACCTCGACAAAAATTGTGTTTTTCTGGAAAATAGGGATCTGGTAGCGTCAATAACTGCCCAGCTATTCAAGGTAAGCCCCAACCCTCAATCCCCTTTTGCATGTGTAGTGTATATAACAGTGACGTGTATGAAAGTTGGGAAAAATGATGAGGGTTCGTCGTTTTTCTTGGAAATCTGTGTACGCTATTGTTGAAATGCAAATTGGTTTATAAAACATCATTAAAATAGAGATCAAACCATCCATCTAGTGCATAAGGAACCGAAGAACAAATCCTTTAAGTTTGAGGAAAATCTGACAGTAGACAAAGCCGAAAATCATGAAGAACAATATGTAGGAAAATTTTAGGAACATGAGAAAAATCAAGTAAAAACCTTAGTTTTTGGAAAAATCGAGCCAAAGGAGTGTTGAAAATGAAAAATACATGAAATTCTAAGCAAAAGGATGCAAAAATCACTAAATTTGGGCACCTGTGAGGTCACTAGTGATGACTGGACTCCGTTCATCTTCCCTAACGCTAGTTCTCGCGTTGTGCCGGTGTAAACTGGGGCTACCGGTGTAACCCGGTGTAAAATGGGGTGCCAGAGTAACCCGGTGTAAACCGTGGGCACTGATGTAACCTGGAGTAAATTGGGGCGTTGATGTAATCTAGTGTAAACCGATGCAAATGCACTGCCCAACCCCCTATAAATTAATAATATTAATTTATAAAGTATTTTCACAAAAAACTCTATTTTGAGAGCTACAGAGGTCCAAATCATGATAGGAAACATCTGTTGCGATTGTCTTAATGACGCGGACCTAGATTTAACTTAAAAAATATTACCATTGACCACTTTTAATTTAGAAAAATTATAAAATAGTATCTAATAACTTAGATCCGGCCGATCAAAGGGCAATCAGGCCCTAGAAGTTGAACAAATAGAAAATATATGATACTAAAGAAGGGAAAGAGGAGTAAATTAGATGTAATTACTCTATAAATTAATCTAGACCATTGATCTAACCAAGATCTTAGGAAATTGTTGATCTGAGGATGATCTAACCGTTATATTTAGGAATAAATGTTAGATACACACAAAAAAGAACAGATGAAGATGAGATGGGACTATAGTTAAGAACCAAATCATAATTAAAGATCTTAGAGGATGATCCAATGGTTGGATCACCATAGATTCCCTTACGATGAAATAAATAACATCAAATAGTATTGTGGTATTGACAGGTACATTGGATTGTACAAGATAAGTGATCTGACATCAAGGTAGGTGACGACATTTAATGTTTTGTTTTGATTTTAAAACCTTTCATCATCATAGCATCATGATTGACTATGATTTAAGTTGCATTGTTTAAATTAGTAAAAAATTTATGAAGCTCACAATTTTATATATTATGATTGATATTTGATTTCAACAATATATCGAATGGATTATGATTGATGATTTCATGAGATCGATATTACATATTTATGCATAATTAAAAAATTTCTTTCCTTATTGCATCATTGAAACTAATGGGTTTTCATGAGAAAGGAAAGTGGAGGCTTTGTAGTTGGTCCTTTTAGAGGCTAACCCTAGGATAAGGGGTGTGCCTTGGGGATTACAAGCCACGAGTGCTCCTAGTTTTCGAGATACTTGTTTTTCACATTTTGGGTTTTATGATGGGTGCTTTCACCCAGTGGATGTCATGCTAGGAGGGAGTAGGGTTGGCCACCCACCCTCCGAGATTAGTGATGTGATTGTGATATGATAAACACCTACCCATAAATGGCTTTTGGTAAGGGTTTGGTAACATGGATAGTCCACACTACCAGTCCAGGCCTTTCCATGGGGTCGACGTTAAGTCTCCTGTTATGGTGTTGACGAGGAGCGGCGATGGTTGAGATCCTAGAGGGTTGCCAATGTGGCATGACGATCCATACTCTTGTTCTGTATGCTTGCATGATTAGCATGGAGATATTGTTGTATACTTGGGTGTGACAACACTTAGAGGAGTGATATGAGTACTCATGATCTAGTTATACGAGTGTATGGGACACTCATGGGACCCATGTACCTTAGTGACGTGAGTTAATAAATGGAGTACCATGTGACTTTCTTTATGGACTGTGTACTTTTATTTTATGGATTTGATTATGATAGTTATACATATGATGGACATTTAGGTGGGATGTTATGATGGATAAACCCTGGGCCACATTATTATTGTATTTTGGATATTTATTGTTTTGAAAATAAAAGCGCTGATGATTTTGACGTTGTTTAACATGTGTATTGTTTCAATTGTGTCATCACAAAAATTTTAATTATGCTTTAGACTATAATTGTGATTATTGAAAAAGACAATAACACTCTGAGGTTTCAATAAATGTTTTAATAAAATAATTAATAGAATCTTTTTAACATGGGATCCCAACTACGACTATTATTATTATAAAAAAAAAATTGTTATAAACATCCGGGGCGTCACAGAGATGAAGCCTATTACCATCACATCTATGAGCAGATAGATTAGTAAAAATTTATCTTGGTGTATGATAAGCATAGAATTATTACATAGAATACCTCTATATTTAGTAGATTTGAGTCATTATTTTATCATAAAGATCACTAATTAAAGTTATTTTCACATTTTGCAAGATTAGGGTGCAATTGTAAAAAATGGTATTTTTAGTATTCCAAACCCTTAAAGATGGATAATTGATAGTCTGAGCACCAATATGGGCCTACTTACCAAATTTAATGAAGTATAGAAGTTCAAAATGCATAATGGGTGTTGGTATCATTTTTAGCACAGTCAAAAACCCTAGAAGCATCGTGGAACCTTATTTGTGTAAAAGAGGATGTAAATATCAAAACATAAGGTGACAAAACTTCCTCATGCATGCATGCATTATACCATCACCTTTGGGGAACTTCTAAGTGAACTTGGAGAGCTACAAATGTCAAAGGAAACATGCATGTGAAGTAGCTCAAGGTAGGGCCTATCGGAGACTAAACATCTTAACTTTCTCTCTCTAGACTTCATTATGGGGACTAATGACATGTGTACCACGAATTCTTCATATATAGGTGGTGCATTTCACTAAAATTCATGTGAAAAACATGAAGGGATGAGTATGATTGGTGGAGAAAAATAAGGAGGGATGAGAGAGACAAAAAATGAGACATCTGCAATCTATTTTCATCTAGGGATTTCAATAAAGAGTGGCTGAGATTATTTTACATCCAAGACCATAATAAAGTAACCAAATACAAGATATTTGATTTAGGATTGACCAATGGGAAGAATCCATGCAACAGAGAGAAGATTGATCCATGATTTGTGGAGAAAATTTTGGTGGACTGCCCACCATGTTTCAAGGAGGATAAAAACATATTCTCCTAAGGAGAAAATTTGTTTTCCTCTTGAATGTGATTGGTTGGAGATAAAAATTATGGGATGAGTAGAAATAAATTAGATGAATCAAGTTGGATAAGAAAATCTCTATGGAGTTCAAGCCATCCACCTTAAGGCATGTTGATCCGACAAATGAGAAGAAAAGAAGCTTTGAACTGTATCCTACTAATGGGAGACTTCAAGGAAATCCAAGCCATCTATCCTAGGGACAAAGCATGATGCAATGAAGGAGATAAAGAGCAAGGAAATATGAAACCCTAGCCACCTTTACGATATTGAAAAGTCAAATCCAAACCCTAAGTAGGAATGATCTCCACCACTCATTTCAATCCTATGGCTTCCATTCATCTCAGATTTTTGAATTCTAATAGAACCAAAAAGTAATTCCATAAATCTACCCTATTTATAATATATTTTTCTTATTAAATCTCAACCATTCATCCTTCCTTTAACCCATATGATCTCCACCTTCCATTCCCTAGGCTTTGCACTTTAAAATTTTAAATATAGGGAATTCTCCTTAAAGAAAAAGATAAAAAGAAAGGAGAAATGCCCATTCCTTTAAGGAGGTTCAACATGGAATATAAAGAAAAATGAGCTTGGTATCTCTATAGAATAATAGAAGAAAAGTTCCCCAAGTTAGTGCATGTATTCTTTGGAGAAATGGTGAGTTTCCTTAAGTTTTGTTTCATTTATTCCTCCACTACACTTGTCTTCTATTCTATTTATTTTATTTTATTTTCCATATTATCTAGAACTTATTTTCATGTAATAAAATCTCCCCCTCCACCCCTATTGCAACACCAAATATCAGTGGAAAATTCATTCCCTAATTCCTTCTATCCATCCCCTATTCCTTACTCTCACTTTAAAACCTAGTTTTACTCCTTTCCACTGTTGTTTTTTCTTTTTTGTAAAATTTTATACACCTTATATCACCATTGAATTAATGAACCAACCACTTCATTCTATAAATTATTACTACAAAAATTTTCATTCAAAAATTCTATCTCTAGCTATTTATTTCCATCATCAAATCTTATACTCAAGTACACCATCTTTTACACACCTCTTTTCCATTCATATCTTGTTGGATTTGTATAAATTTTTCCACAACTCATACCCAATTTTTTTTTCATGGAATTGCACTCTTCTACTATCTCTAATGATACCCCATGATTATATCACCAAGATCAAATAGAAAACATGCCCTTTTCTAAGCTCTTTTCATCTCTAGTACGCACGCAATTTCCATCGAATTTGCGCGCATATACTTGTGATTTTTGTTGTAAAAGTTCTACTTCAGGTTTTGGATAATCAGAAATATTTTATACTCTTATTGAGTAACATAATAAGATTAATATATTAATTAGAGGAAGAAAGATCGGTGGTAGTGCGAGAAGGAAAGATCAAAGTAAATTTTGGTGAGTGACATGACAACGATTCAACGAATTCTGTCCTTATCATAGTATTTGATTTTTATGTTATTTTATTTACTTTGGAAGCATTGTAATCTTGTTTTTAATTAATGATAAATTTTTATATATTTTTTCCATTTATTTTGTGATTTAATTGAATTTTAATTACTAGTTAGAGTTGTTAGTTTTGTGTAATTCTTAATTGGTGAAATAGAATAATTATTAGTTCTAAATTTTTAGTGATTCAATTGCAGCATGAGTAGGTAAATTTTATTTCCTAGGTTTGGAATATGTTAATATGTGATTGAATGAATTTTTTTTAGGTAAAAATTGAAATAAAAATCATACATAGCATTATTTTAAGAAAATTCACAATAATTCATATAGTTAATGATTTCTAAATAGGTTTTATATTGTATTTACTATGATAGAGATATTAATTATGTTGGATTAGTAAGAATTAATATATGAAAATCTTTGATAGTTTGTGCCCTAAAGTACAGACTATGAATTGAGTAAATATGTTAGTCTATGCTAATTCTTTAAAATAGGAAAATATTTGAAATGGGACTTTAAGGAAAAATATTAATTGAATTGTAGAAATTTCAAATTGTTGGTCATAGGCTCATTTGATTGCATTATAATGTATTCTAGACCCTAGGTCTCATTTCTAAGTGATTTCAATAACCTTCATTTATTTTTGGTAATTCTAAGAATTAATTGAACTTTTGTCTAAGTTAAAGTGATTAAAATAGACTTTAATTAAATCTATTTTTTTAATAGAGTCTTTGTGGATCAACTAGTTCCTACACAATCTATGTTACAATAGAGTAATGTACTTGCAGTTATTTTTAAAACACATTAGTGTGGTAGAAGATGTGTTGGTGCAGGTCAAAAATTTCTATTCCCTATAGATTTTTTAGTTTTGGACACCCAACCTATAGTTGACCCTATTAGTTAGATGCTAGTATTTTTGGGATGCCTGTTCTTATCCATATCCAATGCAATTATTAACTATAGGGATGGCATCATGAAATTGTCCTTTGGCAATATGAAAATTAAGTTGAATGTCTTAAATGTCGGATAACATATAGACTCTATTAACACTTTTGAAGACAACATGATTGAGTGTCTGGTCTGTAATACCTTCCTTATGACCTCCCATTCTGATCTAGTAGAAGCATGTCAATCCCATTTTAATGGGAATTTTGATATAAATGATTCCATCAATGATGTAAAAGCACTCTTTGATACAATTCCTATCGTAGATACTTTTAGATGGAAGGCTAAAGTGGAAACTCTAATACTTCTTGATACTATCAGCATATCATCTACTAAGAAATCCCATACTTTATAGTGGAGAGTTTGTATTGATTAACAAAAATTGAACTTGGTCACAAGGAAAGACCACTTTCCCATTCCTTTTATTGACCAAATATTAGAAAGGTTAGCTAGATATGAGTACTATTACTTTCTAAATGGGTATTCCTAGTATAACTAGATTCCAATAGCACTAGAGAACAAGAGATGACCAAATTCACTTATCCTTTTGGGACTTTTTCCTACAGAAGCATACCTTTTGGGTTATGCAATGCACTTGCAACTTTTCAATGGTAAATGATGACTACTATCTCATGGATGGTGGAAAGATTCCTAAAGATGTCTATGGATGACTTTTTAGTATTTAGGTCATCTTCATCTTTTGATGAGTGCTTGGCCCACCTAGCCTTGCTATTAGTGATGTGCCAAGAGAAATATTTAGTGTTGAGTGGGAAAAATGCCATTTTATGGTGAAAAATAGAATCTTTTTAGGACACATAATATCACATAATGGCATTGAGGTTCACAAAGACAAATTCGATCCCATGTCTAATCTTCCCCCTCCTAGGGCAGTGAAGGAGATCCGCTCATTTTTGGGCTATATTGGATTTTACAAATGATTCACCAAATATTTTAGCAAAATCTCTCGGTCCCTATGTAATTTACTTGTAAAAGAGGCAAATTTTGATCTTGATGATAATTATATAAATGCATTTGAGAGCCTAAGGGCTAAACACAGATTCACACCTATCATTCAACTACTGGATTGGAGTGCACCATTTGAGAAAATGTGTGACAATTCTGACTATGTGACTGGTGTTGTTTGGGTGTAAAGTCATAATATATTGGAACTACACAACATTGAAGTATCTTTCGTCAAAGAAAGATTCAAAACCTAGATTCATCCAAAGGATTTTACTACTTCAAGAGCTTGATATAGAGATTCAGGATAACAATGTTTTAAAATTTTTTGTAGTAGACCATCTGCCCAGGTTGATTGTAGAATCTTATAGTGAATATGTACCTATAACAATATCTTTTCCAAATGAACAACTATTGTAAGTTTCTTAGTTTCTTTGGCATGCAGATATTGTTAATAATCTTGTTACAGATCAAATGCCTAATAACAAGTCAAAACAAGATAAGTCAAAAATTTTGTTTGAGGTTAAGCATTTTTTTGGGACAATTTGTACCTATTTAAGTATTGTCAAGGTTTGATAATAAGGATATGTGTTCCTGATAATGACCATAATAGTATAATTCAATTTTCCATAATCATGCTTGTGGAGGCCATTTTAGTGCAAGGAAGATTGTTGCAAAAATTTTATAGCGTGGATTTTATTGGCCTAGAATTTTTAGAGATTCCTATGATTACTGTATAGCATGTGACCATGCCAAAATTTAGGAAGAATGGGATATAGAAATATGATGCCCTTGAACCCAATCTTGATTGTGGAACTTATGAGGTTGAGGTATAGATTTTAAGGGCTTATTTACAAATTCTTTTGGATATCTATATATTATTGTGGGAGCAGACTACATGTCTAATTGGGTAGATGTTGCAGCATGTAAGACAAATGTCCACAAAGGTGGTGGCCTGATTTTTAAAAGAAAATATCTTTGCATATTTTGGTATTCCACGTGCTATTATTAGTGATGGTGGAAAACACTTTTGTAACCAAGCTTTTGAAAGTTTATTGAAAAGATATGGAGTAACCCATAAGATGCAACACTATAACATCCACAAACTAGTGGTCAAGTAGAGGTGTCCAATAGGGAGATCAAGCACATTCTAAAAAGGACAATAAATATTAATAGTAAGGATTGGTCTTTAAGTCCCAACAATGCACTTTGGGCTTATCATACTACATTAAAAAATCCCATTGGTATTTCCTCTTATCGACTAGTGTATGGAAAGGCCTATCATTTGTGAATTGAGTTAGAGCATAAATCTTATTTGGCCCTTAAACAAGTCAACTATGATTACACTAAAATAGGCGCCTATAGGAAATTCCAACTTCCAGAGTTGGAGGAAATTAGGAGAGATGCTTATGATACAGCAAAATAATATAAGGATTTTATGAAAATGGTTCATGATCGACCTACTAAAGAAAATTGTTCACTAAGTCAAAAGGTACTTCTATACAATTCTAGATTGCATCACTTTCTAGGCAAGCTAAGATCTCATTGGAATAACCCTTTTATTGCACATAATATTTATCTACATGGGATAATCAAGATTGAGAATGATGGGTTATATCTAAAGTTAGTGGTCAAGGGCTTAAACCCATCCCAGAACTTAAGAACCCTTATGAGGAGGTAGTCCACCTATGCCATCCTATTTATTAGGAGTAAGTCCACAACATGTCTATTCTATATTATTATAGTAGGTTTATGGTTTAGTAGAGTCATTAGTCAATCTTGCATCAACATTCATTATACATTACATTACATTCATTCATTCACATTGACAGATCCATACACCATAATTGGCTTGCAAGTACAAATCCACTCACCCATTTCTCAGGTTTATTATTTTTTGTGTCCATGGTTTCAATTCTAAACATCAAGGGAAATGTTTGATTTAAGTTTGGGGATGGGGTATTTTCAAAGTTGAGGTGTTCATCATAGGATTTTATTGGTTTTTGAGTTAAAATTTCATTAAAAAACTTTTGCCTTCTTAAATATTTATAGAAAGTTCATCTACAAGGATGAGAATTTGAATTTTCTAAATATTTAGTGTTATCTTTGTACTTTAGCTTATTAATAGATTTTTATATAATTAGTTCATTATTTTATCCTCTTTCTAAAGTTTTTCATAAAAATTGAACTCCGAGTAGTTATTGTACAAATAGCCATATATATATAATTTAAGTTGAAGAACAAGTATAACTTAGAGATCCTTAAGAAAATTAGTAAAGACATATAATCATGTAAGATTGGAGCCATTGTTTCTTTGTGAGGGTTATATACAAATTCAAAATTTTCTTCAACTGACATTCATTCCTAGTTGGTCTCATTTTTCTATGTTTTAGTCAACTATTGAGAAATTATATAAAAGATTATGCCATATGTCCATTGAGTTCATGGTCATTTTTAAGTCATTTGAAACTTAGAAAATGATAGAGGCCATTTTATTTTCAAAAACCAAGAACCTTTAGCTTTCTTTGTGTTATTTTTGCTAGTTAAACCCTTCGGCCTTTATATTAAGCCTTTTGTTTGAAAGTCATTTCACCATTTAACCATATCATCATCATCATCAAGACCTTATCCCAAATTAGGGGTCGACCACATGAATCTTATTCCTCCATTCCACTCTATTAAATACCATGGCTTCATTTAGTCCCAAAGCTTTTAAATCTTTCCTCACCACTACTATCCACGTTCTTTTGAGCCTTCCCCTTACCCTTTTAGAACTTTCAACTTGTATTGCCTCACTCCTTCGAACTGGTGCCGTTGTTGGTCTCCTTTGAATCTAAAGTCTAATCTCCCTCATCTTGTTACCTATTGGTGCTATCCCTAAATTTCCTCTACTATTTTCATTTCTAATTCTATCCTTTTTTGTCTTACCACTCATCTGTCTCAACATCCTCATTTCTGCGACACTCATCCTATGAGTATGATGTTCCTTAACTGACCAACACTCTAATCCATAGAGCATGGCCGGCCTTATAGCCATCCTATAGAATTTTTCCTTTAGTTTGAGTGGCACCCGCCGATCACATAAAACACCTGATGCACATCTCCATTTGTTCCAACCTGCTTGGATTCTCTAGGTAACCTCCCTCTCAATCTCTCCACTCTCATGGATCAATGATCCAAAGTATCGAAAGTGGTCTCTCATGGGGACCTCTTGGTCATCAATCTTAACTGGTGTTCCACTCCTACTCTCCTTGTTAAAATTACATTCCATATATTCTGTCTTAGGTCGGCTAATTTTAAATCTTTTAGATTCTAATGCTTCTCTCCATAACTCTAGCTTTATGTTTACACCCTCCCTTGTCTCATCAAGTAGTACTATATCGTCTGCAAATAGCATGCACCAGGGAATCTCCTCATGCAGATGTTTTGTTAACTCATCCATAACTAATGTGAAAAGGTATGGACTCAATGCTGATCCTTGGTGCAATCCGACAGTGACAGGAAAATCACCAGTCACGCCACTAATGGTCTTAACATTTATTATTGCTCCCTCATACATATCTTTAATTATGTCTATATACCCCTGAGAAACCCCTTTACCATCCAACACCTCCATATTAACTCTCTAAGGACTCTATCATAAGCTTTCTCTAAGTCGATAAAGACCATGTGGAGGTCTTTTCTCCTCTCCCTATATTTCTCTACTAATTGTCTTAGTAAGAAAATAGCTTCCATGGTAGACCTCCCAGGTATGAAACCAAACTGATTCTCCGATACACTTTTTTCATGTCGTAGCCTCTTCTCAATCGCTCTTTCAAAAAGTTTCATGGTGTGGCTCATAAGTTTGATCCCTCAATAATTAGTGCAACTCTGAATGTCTCCTTTATTCTTATAGATTGGTACAATAGAGCTTTTCCTCCACTTATTAGGCATTTTCTTTGATTTTATAATCTTGTTAAACAACTTGGTCAACCAAACTACCCCAATATCTCCCATATGCTTTCAAACCTCTATTGGTATACCATCAGGCCCCATGGCCTTTCCTGATTTCATCTTTCTCAAGGCCTCTTTTACTTCAAGTATTCTAATCCTACGTTCATATCGATAATATCCAATGTTATTTAGATTTATAATATTTTCAATCCCTATATTCTCAGGGCCAATGTCATTTAACAAATTTTGAAAGTATATTTCCCACCTTTGTTTGATCTCATCATCTTTGACTAATACCCTTTGATCATTGCTTCTAATGCACCGAACATGCTCTAAGTCCTTACCCTTTTGTTCTCTTACTTTTGCAAGTTTAAACACATCTTTCTAACCTTCTCTTGTTCCTAGTCTATTATAGAGCTCATCATATGCTTTAAGTTTAGCCTCACTTACTATTCTCTTAGCAACGTTTTTAGGATTCTTATATTGTTCATAGTTTTCATTATTTCTAATCTTTTGCCATGCTTTAAAACGCATTCGTTTTTCTTTAATAGCTTTTTGGACTGTTTCATTCCACCACCATGTTTCCTTTGTTAATAGCCTTTTACCTTTAGATGCTCCTAAGACATCTTTTGCCACTTTCTTAATGGACTCAGCCATATAAGTCCACATGGTATTTACTTCTATTTCATAGTTCCAATTTCCTTCTACCGTTAACTTATTTTTGAATGAGGATATTTTCTCTCCTTTTAAGTTCCACCACTTAGTTTTTGGATGTGTATTAAGTTCAGTTCTTTTACTCCATCTTTTGATATGAATATCCATAACCATTAACCTATGTTGTGAGGTTCAACTCTCACCGGGTATCACCCATACAATCCTTACATATAGATTGTTCATTATTCCTAAGTAGAAAAAAGTCTATTTGGCTTTTATGAAGTCCACTTTTAAAGGTTATTAAGCATTCATCCCTCTTCTTAAAGAGTGTATTTGCAATGGATAGGTTACATGATAAAGCAAAATCGAGGATATTCTCCCTCATCTCGTTTCGTTCACCTATACCATACCCTCCATGTATTATATCATATCCTTCCTTATCTTTTCCTACATGGCCATTTAAGTCTGCTCCTATAAATATCCCCTCAGTGTTGGGAATTTCTTGCATGACTCCCTCCATATCTTCCCAAAACTGTCTCTTAATTATATCTTGTAACCCTACTTGTGGCGCATATGCACTTATAATATTTATAATCTGCTCTCCTAGAATTATTTTTATTATTATTATAATTCTATCACTAATTCTTTTAACGTCCACAACTTTATCCTTTAATTCCTTATCCACTATTATTCCTACGCCATTTCTATTATTCACCATTAACCATATGTAACCCTATCATATATCTACTACCCAGTTGTTTTAGAAATATATAGAGATGGTTGAAGGATTATCTTGATAAAATTTTTGAATAGAACGATTCAAAAGATGAACATCAAAAGGTTGAAAAGAAGAAGAATTCAAAAAAGGCTATAAACAACATCAAACAAAAAATTCAAAAGTGAAGAAAAATAGCTAAGAAAAAAGAGAATGTTCACTCTTCTATGTGGAAAAGAAAATTATGAATGCTTTGTTACAAGGCCTTTACATATTCTTCTAAACACATTTATTTACCCTTGTACCAATTTCTTTGATAACCATGTCCTAAGCCTGTGTTTCGTCTTAGTAAAAGCCTTGTTTGATTTTAGTGGTAGTATGACTTGGATATGGTTATGAATGAGTAGGGATTCTAGCAGAGTCAAACATTTTTATTAGTTGGTATGACTTGGATATGGTTATATTCAAGTGATTTCTTTCTAATTGTGTAAGTTATATCCTATGAAATTTGAAGTCAAAGAGTAATTTTAGATGTTAATTTAGGTTATTTTTTACTTAAAGACTGATCATCATCATCATCAAGACCTTTTCCCAATTAGGGGTTAGCCACATGAATCTTATTTTTCCATTCCCCTCTACTAAGAGTTGTGGCTTCATTTAGTCCCAAAGTTTTTAAATCTTTTCTCACCACTTTTATCCATGTTCTTTTGGGCCTTCCCCTTGCCCTTTTAGAAACTTTAACTTGGGTCACCTCACTCCTTCAAACTAATGTCGTTTTTGGCCTCCGTTGGACATGTCCAAACCATTTAAGTCTAATCCCCCTCATCATGTTAGCTATTACTGCTACTCCTAAGTTTCCTCTAATGTTTTCATTTCTAATTCTATCCTTTCTTGTTTTTCCACTCATTTATCTCAACATCTGCATTTTGGTGTTGCTTATCCTATGTATATGTTATTCCTTAACTAATGAACACTCTGATCCATGGAGTATGGCTGGCCTTATAGCCATCCTATAGAATTTCTGTTTAGCTTGAGTGGAACTTACTGATCACACAAAACATTAGAGGCGCATCTCCATTTATTCCAACCTGCTCGGATTCTCTATGTAACCTCCCTCCTAATCTCTTTGCCTACATGAATTATTGATCCCAAGTACCTAAAGTGGTCTTTTAGGGGGGGCTTCCTGGTTATCAATCTTTTCTTGTACTCCACTCTTGCTTCTCTCCTTACTAAAATTGCCTTCCATATATCTATCTTAGTTCGGCTAATTTTAAATCCTTTAGATTCTAATGCATCTCTCCATAAGTTTAGCTTTGCGTTATCAATCAAAACTATGTCATTTGCAAATAATATGCACCATGGAATCTCTTCATGTAGATGTTTCGTCAACTCATCCATAACCAATGTAAAAAGGTAAGGGCTCAATGCTGACCCTTGGTGTAATTCTATAGTGATAAAAAAATCACCCGTCTCTCCACTAGTGGTCCTAATGTTTGTTACTGCTCCCTCATACATGTCCTTAATTATGCTTAGATAACCCCATGAAAACCCTTTCTTGCCCAAGACTAAACATATTAACTCTCTAAGGACCTACCATAAGCTTTTTCTAAATCAATGAAGGCCATGTGAAGGTCCTTCCTCCTCTCCCTATATTTCTCTTTTAATTGTAAAAAGCAAGAAAATAGCTTCCATGGTAAACCACCTAAGCATGTAACCAAACTAGTTCTATAATACATCTGTCTCATGCTATAGCCTCTTTTCAATCACTCTTTTAAAAAGTTTCATAGTATGGCTCATATGTTTGATCCCATACTAATCAGTGCAACTTTGTACGTCTCCTTTGTTCTTAAAAATTGGTACAATAGATCTCTTCCTCCATTCATCTAGCATTTTCTTCAATTTACAATCTTATTAAACAAATTTGTCAACCAAACTACTAAAATAACTCCCATATACTTCCAAACCTCTATTAGTATACCATCAGGCCCGATGACCTCTCCCAATTCCATCCTTTTAATGTGCTCTTTCACTTTAATTATTCTAATCATATGGTCATGTTTATAATGTCCAACATTATTTGTCTTTATAGTATTTTTAATCCCTATATTCATAGGGTATTTGTCATTTAGTATTTTTTCAAAGTAACTTTTCCACCTTTGCTTGATCTCGTCATCTTTTACTATTCCCCTTTGGTCATTACTTCTAATTCACTTAACATGGTCTAAG
The DNA here is from genome assembly GCA_035236585.1 of Warburgia ugandensis. Taxonomy (NCBI): domain Eukaryota; kingdom Viridiplantae; phylum Streptophyta; class Magnoliopsida; order Canellales; family Canellaceae; genus Warburgia; species Warburgia ugandensis. The sequence goes on from CP141136.1 coordinate 39,655,717, forward strand.
TCCTTATTCTTTTATTTGCTTACTTTTACAAGTTTAAGGACATCTTTTCTCACCTTCTCTTAATCCTAATCTATTATAGAGATCATCATATGCCTTGAGTTTAGTCTCACTTGCTACTCTCTTAGCAACCTTTTTTGCATTCTTATATTGCTCAAAGTTTTGATTATTTTTAGTACCCTACCATGCTTTAAAACACATATGTTTCTCTTTAATATTTTTTATACTTTTCAATCTACTACAAAGTTTTTTTATTGGATGCCTTTTATGTTTAGATACTCTTAGGATATCTTTTGTCACTTTCATAATGCACTTGACCATATTAGTCCACATGGTGTTTACTTTTGTTTTATTGTCCAGTTTTCTTCTACTGCCAACTTGTTTGTAAATGATGCTATCTTCTCTCCTTTTAAGTTACACAACTTAGTTTTTAGACACCTACTTAGTTCTTCTACTACCAAAGTACTGTTTGATTCTAGATCTACTCATTCCTTTATATCTTGTGAATTTGCATCTAGTATACAACTATCAGTGAAAAACTTGGGATTTGATCTAGATGTAACAACTCTAGTTGGAAAAATAGTTAAACTACAAGAATACTTGCATAATGTACCTCTAGAAGTATTAGGCAAAAGAATGAACATAGACCTCATTTTATTGAACATGGAGGATTTTGACATCATATTGGGTATGGACAGGTTAGCAAAATACTGGGTAGTTATGGACTATCACAAGAAGAAACTCACATTTAATATACCAGGGGACAAAGTATTAATACTATATGGAAAACACAATGACTTAGACGAATCCATCATCTCAGCTATGAAGGCAGTCAAACATATGTCCAAGGGGTGTTGGCATTTCTAGCAACAGTGGCTTCCTTAGAGGTTGAACAGCCAAAGATAATAGAAATTGAAGTGGTCAGGGAATTCCAAGATATTTTTCCTGAAGAACTACCAGGGTTACCCCCACACCGAGAAATTGAGTTTACCATTGAAGTAATTCCTGGTACAACTCCAATTTCTAAAGCACCTTATAGGATAGCCCCAGTAGAGTTGAAAGAGTTATAAGGACAATTGCAAGAATTGTTAGAAAAAGGGTTTGTTAGACCAAGTAGTTCACCATGGGGAGCACCAATAATATTTGTGAAGAAGAAGGATGGGTCAATGAGATTATGCATTGATTATAGAATGTTGAACAGTGTCACGGTGAAAAATAGGTATCCCTTACTTCGCATTGATGATCTCTTTGATCAACTCCAATCTGCTAAGGTCTTTTCGAAAATTGACCTTAGATCAGGATATCATCAATTGCGTATTAAGAATGAAGACATATCCAAGTCAGCATTCAGAACTCAATATGGGCATTACGAGTTTCTAGTCATGTCTTTTGGGTTGACCAATGCACTAGTAGTGTTTATGGATTTGATGAATAGAATCTTCAAAGAATTTTTGGATAAATTTGTGATTGTATTTATCGACGATATATTGATTTACTCTACTAGTATCAAAGAACATCAAGAACACTTACGAATTGTACTAAATACCCTCAGAACACATAAACTGTTTGGTAAATTTAGTAAGTGTGAATTCTAGTTAGAGAAAGTCAATTTTTTAGGTCATGTAATTTCCAAGAATGGAGTAGAAGTGGACCTCACCAAGATTGAAGTAGTAATGAATTGGGAGAAACCTAAAATAGTAACAGAAATACGTAGTTTTCTTGGACTAGCAGGATACTACCGTAGATTCATTCAAGGGTTCTCTCGTCTAGCTCTTCCTATGACTTCCTTGACAAGAAAGGGTGTACAATTCACTTGGTCAGAAGAATGTGAAAATAGTTTTCAAGAGCTAAAGAAGAGGTTAACTATAGCATCAGTATTGACTTTGCCAGCTGGGAGTGGGGGATATGAAATATACTGTGATGCTTCAGGCAAAGGGTTAGGAGGTGTGTTAATGCAAAATGGGAAGGTCATTGCTTATGCATCTAGACAATTGAAGAAACATGAAATAAATTACCCAGTACATGACCTAGAATTTTTTTGCATTGAAAATTTGGAGACATTATTTGTATGGAGAAAAATTCAATGTATTTATAGATCATAAGAGTCTCGAATACATCTTCACTCAGGCTGATTTGAATATGAGACAAAGAAGATGGATAAAGTATATCAAAGACTACGATTTTGCCATCGAATACCATCCTAGAAAGGCAAATGTAGTAGCTAATGCATTAAGTAGACAACCAAGAGCTCTACTCACAAACATCACAATTAAATCAGCTTTTGTAGAAAGAGTCCTTAAAGCCCAAGAAGAAGATACAGCAACTCAGGAATTGTGTGAAAAGAAAGGATTTGTTAAGGGTACAGATGGGGGCATATGTTTTCATGAGAGATTGGTGATTCCTTCAAATAAATGTCTGAGAAAGGAATTGATACAAGAAGCCCATTAGTTAAAGTTTTCTATACACCCTAGAGGTACAAAGATGTATCATGATTTGAAAAGAAACTTTTGGTGGGAAGGCATGAAGAGAGAAATAGGAGAATTTGTGGCTAAATGTCTAAATTGTCAACAAGTAAAGGTTGAACACCAAAGACCAGCTGGAATGTTACAAACATTGGAACTTCCAGAATGGAAATGGAACAATATCACTATGGATTTTGTAATGGGATTGCCAAGGACCCGGGCAGGCCATGACATGATTTGGGTGGTTGTGGATAGGCTAACAAAGTTAGCACATTTCCTTTCAATTAGACAAAACCAATCAGTTGACAGTCTGGCTAAGTTATACATCAAAGAAATAGTAAGACTTCATGTGATTCCACTATCCATTATCTCAGATAGGGATGGAAGATTTACTCCGAGATGCTGGAAGAGTGTACAAGAAGCCTTGGGAACCTCACTTAAACTCAGTACAGCATTTCACCCTCAAACAGATGGTCAATCAGAAAGGACTATTCAAACCTTAGAAGATATGTTGAGAGCATGTGCATTAGATTGGAAAGGGAGTTGGGATGAACATCTTCCTTTAGTAGAATTTGCATATAACAACAGTTTTTAGGCAAGTATTGGTATGGCACCATATGAAGCATTGTATGAACGGCCATGTCGATCACCAACCTGTTGGAGTGAAGTTGGAGAAAGAAAGCTGATAAAGTCAGAACTAGTGGAACAATGTGTAGACAAGGTCAGATTGATATAGAAGAGGTTGTTAACAGCACACAGTCAACAAAAGAGTTACGCAGATAAAAGATGTAGAAACCTGGAATTTGATGTGGGGGAGCATGTATTTCTAAAGGTATCACCTGTCAAAGGAGTAATGAGGTTTGGAAGCAAAGGAAAACTTAGTCCTAGATTCCAGTGGCCTACAAATTAGCCTTACCACCCCAACTCTCAAAAATACATAGTGTCTTTCATGTGTCTATGCTAAGGAAATAACTCCAAGATGACACTCATATACTTCAAAGGGTGCTAGAAGAGCTAAAGCCTGACCTAACCTTTGAAGAAAAGGCAATACGAATTTTGGACCGCAGGGAACAGAAGTTAAGAACCAAAAGCATTCCGTTAGTCAAAGTCCTGTGGCAACATCACTTTGTTGAGGAAGCCACGTGGGAAACGGAAGTAGAAATGAGGAAGACACACCATAGTTTGTTTGAGTAAGTATTGCATTACAAATTTTGAGGACGAAATTATCTTAAGGGGAAAAGATTGTAATAACCACAATTTTTTGTAATTGATTGAGAAAATCAATAAAGTTTGAGTTTTAGATATTTCGGGCTGAAATATTAGGGTTATTTAGAATATACCTTTTATAAAAGTATAATCAAATAATAAGACATGTAAAATTGAAATTAAACTTAGCAAACCCTTCAAAATGACTATAAGCATGACAAATTCTGAATTCGGATGAAAAATCCTTAAGTTTCTTCATTTCTTGGACAAAAGGGTAAAATAGTAATTTTACCCAAAAAAATCAAAATCTCCCAAAATCAAAATATGAGACATCAAAATATAGAATGTACTGAGAAATACGAATCCAACACTACTAAGTTCACTCAAATCCAAGATCATGGGAATAAAACCCAAAATTTTATACATAAATGGAAAAACGGTCTTTTTACACCATGTGAGGACCACATGGGGCCCACAAGGGACCCAAAAACGAATCTTATAAGCAGCCCACATGAAGTCACCAGCTAGCCTTGGGTAAGAAAAATAGAGCATGGGGAAGAAAAAATGGAGCATGGGAGACTTTCATGCCATTTAATAATAAAAAATTAAATATTATAATCATGAAAGAAGACCAAAATGCCTATAAATACAACCCCAAAAATCCTCTAAAAAGGCTCATAAAATGCCCACAAAATTTTGTTTACTCTCCCTGAAAAAAATTAGACCTAGATCCCTCCCCTAAAACCTAAAATTTCCAAGAGATATCTCTCTTTCCAATTTCTTTTTCTTTTTAGGTTGGAACAAGAGACCTAAAATCAATTAGGCACTCTGTTCTAGATCTAATTTCATCAAGTCTATTGTCCAAAACTTCCCACCATGTCTTATCTACAAAACCCCCAAAGAAATTTCAAGATCCAATGGTTCAAACAATGGGAATTTGCAAGAAAGGTGGATCTTAGGTCATATCTCCATCAACAAGGTATTCTTTTTAAATTGGGCATATAACCAAGGTTTTTTCTCCAATCATGTAGGTGGGAATAATTTCTATACATGTTTACTGATGTTTAATGAAAATTTTATTTTACTGTAATTTATTTTGATGAAAAAAAAAGTAAAAAAAAAGTAATAATAGCACCTTCAATCTAGGAATATAGAGGGCTCTGATGGAAAATCTGACCTTACCAATCGACCCAGAAGGGTCCAAAACCCTTAGGGTACAATTGTCACTAAATTTCATGAATGTTTGGTCCCTCAATTGAGAAGGGATTGATTGGAAGGTCCAAACGGACTATCCGATCTCCCGATCGGACGGACGACATGTGAAACGCCGCATGCGTGCTTGCGCAAGCGCGTGCAGCAACGTCCAGTGCACATCCGTAGATGCCCCGTGTGGGTGCTTCCGCATTTCATCACAGCGGACGCGCCCTACGAATCGAGCACGTTCTGCCTGACTTTTCGCCCTACTAATCTAGGCCATCCATTCCTTGGGCCCAGATCAAATCTAGGGCCTAGGAAGGACTGTGAACTTCTAGATCACATTTTGGAGTCATCTGAACTCCAAATTGAGATCGGAAAGAAGCTATGGAAAGCTTGAAACCTATATTTTCTGATGAAATGATAAAATGGACATAATAATCAGTAAAACTTTCTATATTAAAGAAACAAGTTTCCAATTACCTAGATCTTCAAGATCTGAGATGATCAAATCTTGAAAATATGTTTTACTAATGATATACTATTGAAATAAAGTGATATCTATGGTTTATTTGGACATATCTAAGATATATTAAGGGCTCTAACCATTATGGTAGAAAAACCCTAAAAATACAAAGGGACCCACTTGATCAATGAGATCAAGTGTGATTAGATCCTTGGGATGGATAAAATGAATGTTGATATAATGAAATCCAAGAAATCATGGATGGATTATGACAAAAATGGATCAATATGATCTTTGGACCTTAATAAAGAAAATCCTCTAAATATAACTAATACCCTTAATCAAAGGAAAAGATCTAAGATCAAATGGTTGGATCATAAGTAATAGTTTCTAAAAATGTTAATGTAATTAGTTTTATTTTATATAATAGCATTTTAAATATGATTATGTTATAAAGCATGCTAGTATAACATTTAGACTTTAGCATGATATGTGATTTCATTGTTATCATAAGGTGCTAGATTTAATTATCTTAGGGGCACTTTAGTATGATTTCATGCCATTCTAACTTAGGACCATGCTAGAATTTCATATAAGTTTATACTATAGTGTGAGATTATACCTTAAGTCCATGTTAGTTTAAATTGAGTTATTAAGGTATATTAGTTGGAAATCATGTTAGAGTCATTTTAAGTACCTTGTCTCATTATCTTTAAGTGTTAAATTATGTAGTTTTATGCTTTGAATTTATAATTCATTTATGGTTAAATGTTATTAGTAGATCTACTTGTTATGAGATAAAGAGCATAAAACATCATAAATGTAATCTAATGAGAAAGTAGAGTTTCATGACACAAATAAACATGCAGTACATTGGACTTAATTAGTAAGGGCTATAGTTAGTAGGACAATATAAGGATTATCAAATCCTTGGCCCAAACTAGGAGAAGAATAATAAACCCCATGAATGACATTATAAATATTCATGGACTTAATTAAAATCCATTAGAAAGAGTACTTAGGGTAAACATGCTTATAGGAACCTTATGAAAGATTGAGCGATGGTCATTATAGTGAATGATGAACATAGTGGTTAAGGGGGTTATCTAATGGAGCCTCGCACTTCTCCTACCTTCCATTGACGTTTGTGAGGTCTAGATGCTTCCTTACATGAGGATTAAAGTAACCACTTCGTATTCACCCATTCAGCTAGTAAGCCTTAGCCAATTGGAAATAAGAGGAGCAGTCTAGATTTAGGCTCGAATAAGTTACCTTCAACTAGCACATTAACTGGTTGAATAATAATAATAAGAGCATAAAAGGTTAGTAAATTACCTAACCCTAATAAAAATAATAAGTAAGATAAGGATGATCAAACAAGATCCATTAGATCTTGGATGATCCAGAACAATAAGAATAAGAATATTATATTGTACTTAGTATGCATGTTTATTAGCATGCTTATTATAGTTCATTAGATTAGATAATCCAAACCCTTGATCAAAGATGATTCAAGGAAGAAAACCAAGATCATCCTCCATAGGGATGATCAAATAACTGAACTTAGATCAAAGAAGAACTAGATGATAGAAGATCTAGGACCTTGATCTTTATCAACATGTGTAGATTGTAAATCAATGGATCTATGAAAGATCAAGATCAAGGAGATGGACACACAAAGGCTTAGAGATAGAAAAATACTTAGATATGAATGTTCTAAATATCTTTCTAAACATCAGATCTAGTGATCAATAGGATGGTTCATAATTTATATATTGACAATACGTGTGGATGTACAGATCATATACATTAGTCAGGATCATGGAAGATTTGGGAAAAGAGATCACTCCTTAAAGGTAGGAGGATTTGATGAATGCATTTACATGAGATATACATGATTGTACTCATGATCTTATGTTCACAAGAGTAATGTTAATACTTGTATTAAATCTCTTGAAAACCATATGATCCAACCAAACACATTTAAGATGATTAAGGACTAAACTATAAGTGAATAGGGAACTAGAAAATATTTCAGCCCTAAGTAAATAGACATATGGTCTGATACATATGAAATCTATTTTACATACAAGCTTGGAGGCTTGTGAGTTTGTTTTAATAGGCATAAGCCTAGGGGGATGCTATTGTTAGAGCATTTATGAGGGTTTGGCCACCCGCTCCTTGAAATTTGATGATAAGATGATACCTTGCCCAAAGAAAGGCTAAAAGTCGGGTGGTGGCAATTATGGGAAGGCCACCACTGTGAAAGTCTTGCCTCCCCATACGGGCAGTGACATAATATTTTCCACCGTGGTATCAATGGTGAACAGGGTAGTTATCTGAGTGCGCTAGTACGGATCAGACTGCAGCATAGCAACCTTTCTGATTATTTTGCACTATGATGCATATGGGAATAGGCCTAGTGAAATGCCTTACGTTGTAGCATAATGAAATGCTGGGTAGTTGCATATTACCAATATTTCCCAAGAAGGGAAATTCTTAGTATAAGATTAGCTGTAATATTAAATTCTCATAATGGAGAGAATTGATCAGCTTAGTTGGGAATGATATTTGACTACTTTCACAAATTTAACTGATTTACCCATGAAGGGTATGTATGTATATAGATATACATAATTTACAAAGTAAAGAGTATATTTAGGGATAATGGGATTATGAAGTATTGAAATTACATTGTCAATTATTATGTTCCTTGAATCCCCTACCAAGCATTGCTTGCTGAGATATTATAAATGTTGCAATATGTTAGATACAGGGAAGGAGAGTTAGGAGCTGAAGACAATAGAAGACTTGAAGAAAATAATCTCAAGGTATACCCTTGAAGACATGTATTTTTCTTTGTTGAGAGTTTTATTGTATGGTGAGCTTGAGTTTTGGATTATGTAATTTGGACAAGTATTGTAATAGATTTGGTTGTACTGTGAACCACTGGATGGATCCTGGAATTTAATAAAAGTATATCCCTTCAATGGAATTTTATTATGTACACAAATTGTACTTATGTTATATATGAAGTGGTGACTTGGGTTTTCAAAACAAGTTCTAAAGAAAAGAATTTTCGCTACTTTGTTTTACTCTTAAGGGCCCTGCCTTTCAAAATACTTTATAAATCATGTTACAAAAACTCGGGTCGTCACATGTTCTCTCCTGGAACAAGTTTTATTAGTATAATTCTATTATTGGCTCTTTTAACACATACAAATTTATCTTTTATTTCTTTTTCGACTACTAACTCTACACCATTTCTATTATTGACCTTTCCTATGTACCAGGGCTTATAACCCATCAATTTCTCTAGTTTTAGCCCCTTTCCACTTGGTTTTTTAGATACAAACGATGTTGACTCTTCTGAGTTTCATTATATCTACTGATGATAGACTCTTACATATCAATGTGTCTATATTTCATATGGAGATAACAATCTTATCCTCATGAGTTAGCCTAATTACCCACGCACTCCTCGAATTGTAGTAATCCATGCCTACTTTCCACTATGATGCAGTGCTTCACTTATGAGAGAATGCTTTAACATCCCTAACCTATTTTCCATTGCACTAGGAATTTGATGTAGTGTTGCCTCCTAGGAATGCCCTAACAACCGTTGTCTATTTTCCACTACATCTAGTATCTGATGCAATTTGTCACTTATAGTGAACACCCTAGCTGGAGGGAATGTCAAAAATCAATTCATGAATAGGGCTTGCTAAATATTTTACTTGTAGCACCTAATATCAAACCCTCTCCCTTTACCTTGGCATGGGATTGGCTGTGATAGAACCATATAGAACTAAAACCACATAGGTAGAGTTACTTAGAGATTGATAATTATGCATATATATTGGTTTGATTCACATGCACATATTGTAATGTTTGAAATATTTTTAATTATGCATAAGGGTAGGATTCTGAACTTTTGTTAATTTTTTTAATATTGCTAAAGTTGGATATCAAACATTGGGTGGGAGAAAGTTATCTATGATAAATAAAGGAATTTCCATGAGAATTTTTTTTTAAAAATGTTTATGGATATCATTTCTAGAACCCTTACGAGATTATAACTCATCCGCTAAATGTAACCTAGGGGTTTAAAGGTTTTGTGCATATGCTAAATGTAGAAGAAAGCACCTATGAAAGTGGTTCAGAGAGTTAGATTTTCTTATTCTTATTCTTTTTTTCTTTTTTTTTCTTTTTGTGGTTTTGCTTGTGGACTACCGAAATGTAAGTCTAAGGATATTTGACATATATAGAAATATTACATATAGTATCCATATATTTAGTAGTTTTAGCCCTTGAATTACATTAAATATAACTAATGAGGATTTATTTTTAGCACTCAAACCTTGTTATGGGGGTTTTGTTATCATATTTAGCATTGTTAGAAACTCTAAAGCATCAACTAGCTTTATGCATACTAAGTAGTGTGCCTTTATCAAAAGTGAGGGTAGCACACTTGCCATGCATCCATGCTAGCATTCTACCACCTTGGGGATATTTTAAGAGAAGCTAGACTCACATACAATGGCTGCACATATATATGATTTTTTTCTAAAACAAAAACAAGTAAAAAATCAGGGTCCATATGAAGCATCTTCTACTTAGATTCTCTCTCATTACACTCTAAAATGACCACACAAGGAAGTCCATAGGTGGAGGGGAGAGAGGCAACCTATGGGAAATCTACTTGTAAGTTTCATCCTAACTCTTGAATCATTCAATGGCAAAGATCTATCCTTGTTCATGGATATCCTAAAGCACTCAATAAGAAAGTCATGTAAATGAATGAAGTTTGAATGATTATTGGTGGAAATTTTTTGGTGGGTTGTCCACCATTTTTTTGAAGAAGAAAACATGTTCTCCCAAGCTTAAAATGCATTTTTCCTTTGAATGCTATTGGTTGGAGAAAATAATGATGGCTTGAGTGAAGGAAAACTAAGCCATCTATTTTAAGGACATGCATAATCCTACAAATGAAAGGGAGGGAGGGAGGAAGCTTCTACAGCCAACTAATCAAAAGCCATGGAAGATCACATGAAACACCTTTATAAATTAAAAAATTAATGTGATTTATAAGAAGGGGAAAAGAAGGAACTAGAGATAAGGAGATAGATAACAAGGAAAGAGAGATAAGAGGGAGATAGGAGGGAGTTTCCTTAAGGAAAGTTCCACCCCCTTAAGAAAGCATCCAAAGTAGGAGAGCTACTCATCTCACCATCCATCATCATCCATCTCTCTTTGCCTTTCATCTATCCATCCCATCCTTCTCTCAATCTTACTTCCAAAGCCCCATGATCATACATCTCCCCTAGCCTTTCAACCATCCACCCATCATCTTGCCTTCTAGTACTCAACTCACCATCCTCTCATCACTCTTCCTTCCATGCAATCCCCTTAATCCATCCTTACTTCTACACCCCCGTTATCTTTTTACTTTCATATCTTCTTCCATCCATTCCTTTCGATGCCTCCCACCATCCTAATGGTAGACACCCATTCTTTTTCCATCTACCATCCACACATACCCATCATCTTACTCTCAATCCAATGCCCATCTCTACTTCCATCTCTTTACACTTCAATCCATATAAGATTCCTCTCATGCTTCTTACCATGGATGATGCTTTGAGATGAGTGATTGTTTTCCTAAGTAAGTGTGACGACTCGGGTTTTCTCATGCATTTATAAATGCAATATCTAATTCCTAAGGCGGGATGCATCCCTATTTGAAAACCATTTTATAAAAACCATGCAATGCAGCGGAAAACCTTTTAGTTTTAAACTCATTTTGAAAACCCCAAGTGTCATTTGCTTTCACAACCACCCAAGTAGTTTTTGAAAAACTTCAGAAATTATAAATGTTTTTCCCCAAGTCTATCCAGTCACAGCACACAGTCCATCTGTAATTAAATACAAATTCATGTCCAAAGGGTTGAGAATTTACTTACATGTGTGATTGTTTCCTTTTCGATTCACTTGCCTGTAGCACTAATATAGATGTCCTCTACTCATAGATGGAATTATCCTGAAAATGTTAAGGATAGGGTGAGTATATACTATACTCAATAGGAGTCTATCACTACTAGTTTTATAATGCATGTGATGTGTTTAAAATCATATGCTCTTTCCAAAACATGTGCATGTCTGAATACTCAAGTTCAATATCGATAAAAATCCATTGTCAAACTGAAATACTAACGATTTAAAGGATCACATAATCCAAAATCGAAAGTATCATATACATATATATCATAACATTATGATATGCATAAGATGCTTCATTGAATCCAACTCATGGATATCTAGTATGGTATGGTCGACCAACCTCATATCATGCCATATGCAATGCACATAAATCATCAAACCATAGGGTCCACTATGCCCACGACCTCCTTGCCGTGTGGTCCCCAAGTACCTGAGGACACTCGGTCATAGCCTCCACGGGGCCTATGACATGTCGACCCAGTGCCGTGACACCAGTGGTAGCCCCTTGTACCACATGCAGTCGACGTAGGGGCTTGCCTCTTTTTGGGCGTGGTACCCATCCACCTAATAGTGGTAGAGGCCAGGTGGCCAATCCAGACCCCTCGACATAGCACCCACGGGCTTACTATCCAAAATCACATAAGATCAAATAAGCCAAAACATCTTTTCAAAACTTGTCCTCTTTAGGTCCCTCACAACTGCCTGGCCCTCGGCACTCCAGTGTCTTTTGGCAACCCTCAAGGACATGCAATCTTTGCAAGTACTTAAATCATGCAATGTATGCACTTGTTTGCAAAACATATATGTGCATAATGTATATGCAATCATTTTACAAAACATGTCTATGTACAAAGCATTTATCATGCATGCTAAATTAAGTCATGCTAAACAAGTCATATATTTAAAACATATGTTCTCAAAACAATAATAGTTCTTTTAAAAGAATCTAATAGTGATAGAGCACCTACCTGGCTAAGTCGCGCTAACCCTTTTGTCCTCGGATGCTCCTGATCATGGTTTGGGAAATCAAGGTTAGTTTGGCCTATCTTTTATAGGTTTTAGAATAATTGGTCTTATTACTTAGGCATTAGGGGTCCATCCCTATGCCTATGGGTGTCCTAAGGTCCTAATTGGGCCTTGGTATCTTTAGTTTTCCAAAGTTCTAGTGGCCATGCGCCACTATCCTATTCTAAGGGTCATTCCCACCTTTTCTTGGGCATTGATTTGGGATTTTATAGTTTTGATGTGTTCGCGTCATCAACATGGACACAACGCCTTTTGTGGCGCCTCAATCGGAGCTCTAGATCTCAAGTTATAAGCGTTTTAGTGTCGCACGTACATAGGAGTCTTAAAAATAAAAAGACAGAATGCTAGGGCGCTGCGCGTCTACGTCATGCACCGCGGCTTCCTTAAGGAACGAAAAAAAATGATGCACTGCTAGCGCGCTGTGAATCTGCAGCGTGTGCCTCAGCGAGCGCGTTTGCAGAAGCGCCGAGTTTTTCTGCTATTTCTCTCTTTTGCAGGCGCGTCCAGGGACGCGCCCGTTTGGTTTTTTCAAACGAGAACAACGTGGGATGTTCTGACTAGAATGTCCTGCTCGTTGAGGAACCGGGGCGTCCTGAGGACACCCTGGTTTGACCTTGTCAAACCAGTTTGGCCCAGGGAATGTCCCTGGGTCCTTGGTGGCTCTCCCGGGCTCCTTTTTGCATGGTTTTTCATGTAAAAACCTAGGGGAATTAATCTTGGAACTATGGTGGAGATGGGTTTTGAGGGATTTTGGGCATACCTGGCTCGTTGCTGGGTTTTTCTCCTTGTTTTCCCCTCTAGGTCACTACTCCTCAACGGGTTTTCTTCCATGTTTTGGGCTGCCATTAGAGGCGCCCAAGAGCTCTATTTATAGAGCTATGAGAGGGTTCTGGAGGGGGCTCTCACCGCCTTTGAATGGCGGTGGAGAAACCTCCAGAATGGCGGTGATTTCTCCTCCAATCACCGCCATTCTAGAACCCTCTAGAGGTTGAAGATGAAGGGGTACGCATATCACAACGAGCCCCTGTGTTTTGTAGATAAATCCATTTTTTAATAAAATTACATTTTTGCCCTTGAACTTCAAAGGGCCATAACTTGCTCATTTTAACTCCGTTTTGGGTGATTTTGGTCTTGTTGGATTCCTTTCTCCGAGACGCATCTAATGGTACCATTTTCAGGACCAAGTTTCTGGGTTCAGTCAAGGCGACTAGTGAAATGACCAAAATGCCCTTATCTTCAAAATTGAACTTTTCATGGGCTTTTAATATTACAAAAATTGGGGTCATTACAGTAAGTGGCTTGTTGGTTGTTGTTCTCTATCTTTTTGAGTGATAAAAAAAGGCTTAAGACATTGTTTGGTGATGGAAAGCATGGTGGCACTGTAGGTTGGAGCGACTTCAATGATGGATTCCAGTGAGTGACACAACAAGAAGACTAGGTGATATTGTTCCATTCCATAGTAATTTTATTTATTTATGTTTTTTCTTTATTTTCATTCATGTATATCTCTTTTAACCATTTAAATTTGATGCAATGAAGTTTACCATTCCTTAGTTTGTTATTTTTCCTTAGTAGTTATTTAATGCTTCATTTTATGTTCTAGTTAATCTTTGATAATTGTTAGTAGTTGTTTTGAATTCATATTTCAATATAAGGTTAGGAGTAAATATAGTGGGCTAAGTTTTTCTCCTAGGGTTAGGATGAAACCATTGTAGATTCAGGTATGTTAAATTTTAGTAATTTTAAGATTTAAAAGTGCTTAAATATCAATTATAGGTTAGGCAAATTAACTAATATAACTAGTGATTTCTTAAGGTTTAGATACTAGTTAGGTTAGTGATTTCTTAAGGTTTAGATACTAGTTAGGTTAATTGATTAAGTTTATAAATTCTTAGATAGTTTGTGGCCTAAGAAGACAAATTGTGCTTGGAATAATAAAATTAATTATGCAAAACCTTGAAATTGAGAAAATATAGACATTGGGTGTAACACCCCTAACTTTTGTAATGAAATTGAGGATTTCAAGGAAAAATCAGTCTAGAATATTAGGGTTATTAAGAATGCACTTCTCATAGAAGTACAATCAAAGGATAAGACATGTATAATTATAAAAAAAACTCAACGAACCCTTCAAAATGACTGTAAGCATGACTCATTCTGAATTCAGATGAAAAATCCTTATTTTTCTATATTTTTATGAACAAAAGGGTAAAATGGTAATTTTACTCATAACTAAGACCTAAGACATAAAAACTTGGAATGTACTCAGAAATACAAAGCCAACGACACTAAGTACGCTTAATTCTGAGTTCATGAGAATAAACCCTATTTTTCTCTATAAAGGGCAAAATGGTCTTTTTATACCATGTGGGGCCCATAAGAGGCCACAAAGGAATCCAATGGCAAAATAATGTGTAATCATGATTCAAACCACTACCACTTGCTAGTGGAGAAGGTGGTGGTAGTGGGAATCCAATGAAGATTAAATAATAACAAGAAATAAATATAATAATTACATATCATCATGAAAAACACCCAAAATGCCTATAAATACCAAAGAGAAAAATTCCCAAAATATTCATAAAATTCCCCACAAAAATTCCACCCCAAACTCCTCCTCTTTCTCTCTCTTTTCTCCCTTCTTTCTTACTGTTTTTTTTTTCTTCTGTTAGCGCGTCCATAGACACACCCAGGGGAATATTACACCCTAGGTTATCAGGGGCATCTGTAGATGTGTCATCCTTGACGAGTAGGGTTTTCACCCTGCTACGGTTTTCCAATTAGCCATCCATTTTTGGCTATTAAATTTCAATCTTAAGCCATTGGATCTGTAAGGAATGAGGAGATCTACAAAAGCCCTATAGTTTTATGGTGATCAGTGGAGTATTCACTAGCCAAATCATTGAAAAACAATAAACTCTGACAACTTATATATAGGCAAGGACTTTCTTATTTTTTTTGGCCAAGTTTCGGACTTTGATCACTCCAGGTAGGTGCACATCCCTGCAATCTTTCTTTTCTGATATTTAGGTAGTGTTTTTTGGCCTTTAGGAGATCTCCCCAGTTGTTGATCCATTGGAGATGATGGATCCGGCAACAGGGTGAGATCTACCATCTTCGATAGCTTAGATGAAATCTCTGAGCCATTGGATGGGTTCCTAGGGCCTAAAAACCTCGGGAAATGAAATATTAGCCTTTGATTCTTCCTAATTTAGGAGATGTGGAGAAAGGTTGATCCAACAGTCTAGATTGGACCATCTCATCCTATCTCAATAGATCAGGCTCCAGCAAGCTGGAGTGGAATGCAAGCAGGGACACTCCCTGAAGGTGCGCCCCTCATTTGCGCTCGCTTACGAGTTGCCACCTGCCATAGGAACAATAGTCCTAATGTATTTTGCATTATGATGCACATGTGATAGGCATAGTATAATGCCATGGCATAATGAGATGCCACTACATGAGTTCCTAGAAAGAAAATCCTGTATAAGGATTGGTTGAATATTGAATTCCTAAGTGGAAGTATAGCCAGGGGAAGGAACAAGTTTTGAGCAATCTTCACTATTTTAACTAATTTATCCTATAGTACATAAATAACATATATACTTTATATTGTGATAACTCATGAGTGTGTAACCATGATGGAATAATGACTGAGGTATGTGTTCTTATATTAGTGAATTAGTATATTTTTGTATCCCCTACCAAGCATGTCTTGCTGAGGTATTATAAATATTTCAATGTTTACAATACCTCAGATATAGGGAAGGAGGGTTTGAAGCTCAAGACCGTAGAAGACTTAAGGAAGTAAAGCTTGAAGACATAGGAGCAAGATAATAGAAGACTTGAAGAAAACAATCAATTAGAGTATGTCCCTTGAAGATATGTAATTTTTGTTTGAGAGCATCGTGTTGTATTGAGTATTTTTAATGTAAGGTGAGGTTTGAATTTTGGATTATGTAATTTGGTGAATGGTTTGTAATTTTAATACATGGGTTGTGTAAGAGTGAACCTCTGGATGATTCCTAGTATTCAATAAAATTTTATTTTATGCAAAATGTCTGTGTGTATTATGTATCTTGAGGTGAGACTTGGGTTTTTCTACAAACGAATTTAAAAGAAAAGAATTTCCACTATATTGTTTGCAAATTTTTTTTACCATTAAGGGCCTTGCCTTTGAAAAGTGTTTTACAAAATATGTTACATAAATCCAAGTTGTCACATTGGGGCTCTTTAATAATAAAATTTAAGTTACTTGAATTTGGATGCATTTAAGTTTAATGTGGTGAATTCTAAACCCTAGGTTTAGTTAATTGGTTAATTTTATCTCTTTTTAGTGCTTTTAAGTACATTTAATCTAATTACTTAAACATTTTTGCTAGGTTAAAGTAGATTAAAATATATAATAATTAAAATTTTGTGAAAGTCCAAAAATAGACTCCTTATGGGATTGACCCGTATTTGCCTTGTCTCTACTATAGTCAAACTGTGAGCTAGCAAAATTATTTAAAACACATCTTATAGAAGTGAGGACATAAGAGAGCAAGGAAGTGGATGTCCAAACCATTCCCATTCCCCTCCTGTGCTTGGATGTTGAAGCATACTAGGGATGAGACTTAGGACATTTAGAGAAGAATAAAAAGGGTAGAACTTAGGGGGTGAAAGTTTGGGAGTGCGTGTGTGTGTGTGTGTTTGAAAGGTATAGAGAGGGAAACCCACAACCCCATCTCTCTTTTCTTCTTCCATTCCATGCATTATATATTCATTGTTTCCATGCATCTTCCCATCAATCTCTCCTCATCTCCTTTGCTATTCCATGCACCATCTATTCCATTTTCATTCTTTGTATCCAATGCACCCACCAATCATCCTTCTATGTCTTTCTAATCTTCAATGCATCATCTATTGTTTTTCATCTCAAAGACTCGACATTTCCATTCGTTTTCACTTTCACTCTATGCACTCCTATCTCCTTCCACTTTTTTTGCTTTTCAATGTATAATTGATTCCATGTTTTCTTTCTTTATCCATTCAAGCACTCACCATCTTTCCATTTATCCTTTCATTCCATGCACATCATCATTCTTTCTTGATTTCAATGCATTCCATCCATCCATCTTCTATGGCATTCCATGCCTTCTCCATCATTCATCCCTTTCTCTCTATGCTACACACATGCGTGCATGCATGCATGCTCACACACACTCCTCTATGCTACATGCATGGAACTCTAGTGAGTGTATAGTGTTCTTTATCTCTTAGCATTATGGCTATTGGGTGGTGCTCCATCTACTTGTTGAGGGACACAACAAGCTATACAACACTATGTGGCTGTTAGACAAAGTTGTTAGCTCAGTTTGGAAAGGATTGAGGGTGAGATTCATTGAGTGACACGATGAATAAATTGATTATATCTATTCCATTCCATAGGAAGTCTTATTTATTTTTCTTTTCTTTTTGTTTACTCCATGTATTCAATTCATTGTAAGCTTTTAAATTTTGGTTAATGAAAGTTGTTCTTTATTTTAGTGCTTGTTACTTAAAAGTTATTTTTGGTGCTAGTGTATGTTATTTGAGATTTTCATTAGTTAGTAGTTATTGTTATTAGCGTAGCATTTAATTTAAGTGTGTTTAGAATCAGTTAGTGAATTATTTTTTAGTATAATTTTAGATCAAATAATGAGTAGCTAGATATTTTTCCTAAGGTTAGAATGAATCCATAGAAGCTTTAGATATTTTCATGTTGAAGTAAGTTTATATTTAAAAGAGCTATAATATCATGCTTGGATTAGTAAACTAGTTTACATATTTAGGGTACCTTTCATAGGAAACATCAAGTATTTCTTATAGTATGGAAACTAGATATGGTAAATTAGTTAATTTAGTATAGAGAATGGCAAATAACCTATACCCTAAAAAATATGTTATAATTTGAATAATATACTAAATTAGGAAAAATGTAAGATATAAAAATAATGTTTTTAATGATGATATTTTTGTGTTTTTAATTCATTGAGATTTTATTAACATGAGTAGTGTAAAAATCTAAATTGTTTAATATTGAGTATAGTTAATTTTGTGTGGTGGATTCTAAAACCCTAGGCTTAGACTTTAACTAAATCTATCTTTTCTAGTGTTTTAAGAATTAGTTGATTAGTTGCCCTCTTCATTGGCTGGTTAAATTAATTGAAAATAGATTTTAGTTAAAATATCATAATTTCATCAATTGAGTACTAGTGGGATTGACCTATACTTGTGTGATTCTATACTACAATAGACCTATGCGCTTGTGATTATATTTAAAACACATCAGTAGTCAATCTCTGTCATCTTAAACATCAAGCCAAATGTCGTATCCATTGTCACCAACCATGGACTCCCATTCCAATATTCCATGTATAGCCATTTGGCGATGGTTATCTTGAGATTGCCTGTATGGACATTGGAAGATGGTTATCTACTATTCTAACATCTCTAAAGACCATGATCATTCATTTTGTAGATGTAAGAAGTAGTTGAAGGTAAGTTGGTATGGGGTGTATTCTCTATTGTAGTTTGATTTGTTGTTCGTGGTTTTCTAATTTGTTAGTTTAGAATGGTTGTGCTAGATCTTGGTAAGTGTAGTGTTTTTCTCTAAGTTAATGAAGTTCTAGCAAAAATTAGGGCCAATGAAGAAGGAAAACTTGGAATTGGAAGACATGCACATAGTTTGCAAGCTGTTGGTGAAAGAGCAAAGAGGAGTTAACTTATTGGTTTCCATCACAAGGGAAGTTTGGGGGGAAATAGATGCCAAGTTGAAGGTTGTAAAGATCTCAGTTTATCAACGAAAATTTTTGTTTGACTGTGTATGTTTATATGGTTAATCAATGGCCACATATCATCCTCATCTATGCAAAGTAATTCAAAAATGTAAACATATGCTAGAGTTGAATTCAAAGAGCCAAACATTAGTGATAAATATGTTTTCTTCCATGGAGAGCTTTGTAAATACAAATTATATGAAATTTATAACTTAGCATACTACATCTCAACATTTTAGACTTACAAAATGAAACAAAGGGTAACTGCTAATGAATTCCACATAGCTAAGGCCATTTGCAAGTTAGTCATTAGCTTTCTATAATCTACATTTTCTGTTATATCAGAGATTGCATCTAATGAGGGGTATTTGTTTAGTTAGAGTTTGATTTTGTTTATTTGTTTATTCTTGGTATTTGCTTCACATTAGCATGAGAAGAGCCTTTAAAGCTACTTATAATGGTGGACATTATGGAAAGTAAAAGGTATTATTAAGCCTAAAATTAAATATGGGATAGTGAAATTCATTTCTCACTAAGAAAATCAATACAAATGATTGACGAAAATGTTTCTTAGAAGTGGAAAGTAGGCTACCATTAAGCCTATTTATGAAGCATGGCTCTCTGAAATAGTAACAACTTGAATTTGCAAAATATTATTTATATTCCCAAGATATAACAAATAGGAGCTACTTAGCTCTACTAGTTATAGTTTGAATATAGTGTTTTCGGTTTCAAGTTCATGTCACCAAAATTGTATGTTTTTACCTCTTTAGCACAAAACTCAATTTAGTCAAAGGAGATCAAATATGGACGTTAAACCTAACATGGAAATCTTAGGGGAATAAGGATATGCATCATACTTAGATAGGGCACAATCTAAAGTAAAGAATTGCAAATCATGGGAGAGGATTGAATAGATCAATCCCTAGGTAGATATGGAAGAAATGGGCCCAAACCAAACCCATTAAACATATGCCATAGTTGAATTCAAAGAGAAAAGCATTGGTGGTAAATATGTTTTGTTCCATGGAGAACTCTGTAAGTACAAATTATATGAAATTTATAACTTTGCATACTACCACTCAACTTTTTAGCCTATTTGCAAGTTAGTCATTAGCTTTTAAGATTCACACAAAAATACTCACGTGAAAAATGAAAAAAACTATATATATATATATATATATATATATATATATATACAGAGAGAGAGAGAGAGAGAGAGAGAGAGAGAGTTTCTACTCTTAAATGGAAGGCTTTACACAAGGGCATGGCTATGCGGAAAGAGATTCTACAATCTACATTTTTTATTATATTAGAGATTAATTCTAATGATGGGTATTTGCTTATTTGTTTAGTTAGAGTTTGATTTTGTTTAATTGTTTATTATTAGTATTTGCTTCGCTAGTGAGAAGTGAGCAATAATAAAGGTAAATTAGCATGAGAAGAACCTTTAAAAGCTACTTATAATGGTGGACATTGTGGAAAGTAGAAAGTACTATTATGCCTATAATTAAATATGGGACAGTCGAATTCATTTCTCACCAAGAAAGTCTATAAAAATGAGTGATGAAAATGTTTCTTAGAAGTGGAAAGTAGGCTACCATTAAGCCTATTTAGGACGCGTGGCTCTCTGAAATAGTAACAACTTGAATTTGTAAAATATTATTTATCTTCACAAGATATAACCAAGAGGAGCTACTTAGCTCTACTAGTTACAGGGTTGAATATAGTGCCTTTGGCTTCGAGTTCATGTAACCAAAATTGTATGTTTTTGCCTCTTTATCAAAAAATTCAATTTAGTCAAAGGAGACCAAATATAAATGTTAAACCTAATATGGAAATCCTAGGGGAATAAGGATATGATCATACTTAGATAAGGCACAATCTAAAGTAAAGAATTTCAAATCTTGGGTGAGGATTGAATATATCAATCCCCAGTTCGATATGGAAGAATAGTTGAATTCAAAGAGCAAAACATCAGTTGTAAATATGTTTTATTCCATGGAGAACTCTGTAGGTACAAATTATATGAAATTTAAATCTAACATACTGTGATGACCTAGGTTTTTGTAACACATTTTGCAATACATTTTCAAAGGTAAGGCTCTTAGTAGTAAAAACTTTTTGCAAAACAAAGTAGCGAAAATTCTTTTGAAAAACCTAAGTCACCACTTCATACATAACATAAGTAGAATTCTTGTGCAAGATAAAATTCTATTAAAGGAATATAATTTTATTAAATTCCAATATCCATATAGTGGTTTATAGTATAATGAAATCCATTACAATACTTGTCCAAATTACATAATCCAAAACTCAATGCTCATAATACAATGACACTCTCATTACAATATAATACTCTCAAACAAAACAAAATACATGTCTTCAAGGGGTATACCCTAATAATTATTCTCTTCAAGTCTTCTATAGTCTTGAGCTCTTAACTCTCCATCTCTATATCTGAGATACTGTAAATATTGAAATATTTACAATATCTCAGCAAGCTATGCTTGGTAGGGGATTCAAGAAGCATAGTAATTGACAGTATAATTCTAATACTTCATAATCCCATTATCCATAAACATACTCATGTATCTAACTCTTTACTTTGTAAAATATATATACATCCTTATACATACATACTATACATGGATAAATCCATCAAATTTATGAAAGTAGTCAAATATCATTACCAACTAAGCTGATCAATTCTCTCAACTATCAGAAATTAGTATTTCAACTAGTCCTACACTGGGAATTTCCCTTCTTGGGAAAAGCTGGTAATATACAATTACTTGGCATTTCATCACGCCAAAATATAAGGCATTTCACTGTGCTTATCTCATATGCATCATAGTGCAAAATGATCAAAGGACTACCATGCTATAGTCTGATTCGTACTAGCACGCTCGGATAATTGCCCTATTCACCACTAATACCATGGTGAAAAATATTGTGTCATTGCCCATATGGGGAGACAGGACTTTTATAGTGCTGTCCTTCCCATAATTGCCCCACCTGACTTTTAGCCTCTCATGAGGCAAGATATAATCAAATCATCAATTTTGGGAAGCGGGTGGCCAAACCCTCATAACTCCCCTAGCATAGCATCCCCCAAGCTTATGCCTATTTAAAACAAAGCCACAAGCCTCAATGCTTGTATGTAAAATAGGTTTCATACGTATTAGACAATCTATCACTTTACTTAGGGTTGGAATATCTTCTAATTCCATATTCACTTAAAATCTAGTCCTCAATTCTAACTTAACCATTTCATATGTGTTTGGTGGGATCATAAGGGTTTCAGGGGATTTATTACAAGTATTAACATTACACTTGTCAACATAAGGTCATGGGTTCATCATGTACATCCCAGCATTCATCAAATCCTCCTACCTTCAAGTAGTGATCCATCTCTCCAGATCTTCCATGATCCTGACTGATGTATGTAATCTGTACATCCATACATATTGTCAATATATATACCATCTGAATAATCCTATTGATCAATAGATCTTATGGTTAGAATGATCTTCTAATCTTTTAGATTTAAGTATTTTTTATTTTAAGTCTTTGTGTACCCATCTCTTTGATCTTGATCTTTCATAGATCCTTTGATCAACAATCTATTTTTGTTGATAAAAGGTCAAGGGCCTAAATCTTCTATCATCTAGTTCTTCTTTGATCTAAGTTCAGTTATTTGATCATCCTTAAAGAGGATGATCCTGGTTCTTTTCCCTTGAATCATATTTGATCAAGGGTTTGGATTATCTAATCTAATGATCAAGATTTGATCTATAGCATACATACTAATACACATTCATACTAAGTACAACACAATGTTATTATTCTTATTGTTCTTTATCATTCAAGATCCAATGGATCTTGTTTGATCATCCCTATCTTACTTACAATTTTTATTAGGGTTAGATAATTTACTAACCTTTTATGATCTTATTATTATTATTCAACCAGTTAATGTTTTACTAGTTGAAGATAACTTATTTAAGCCTATGTCTAGATTGCTCCTCTTATTTCCAATTGGCTAAGGCTTACTAGCTATATGGGTGAACACAAAGTAGTTACTTCAATCCTCATGTAAGGAGGCGTTTAGACCTTTCAAACATCAATGGAAAGTAGGAGAAGAGCAAGGCTCCATTAGAAAACCCCCTTAACCACCATGTTCAACATTCACTACAATGACCTTAGCTCAACCTTTCATAAGGTTCCTATGAGCATGTTAACCTTAAGTACTCTTTCTAATTGATTTTAATTAAGTCCATGAACATTTAAAATATCATTTATGGGGTTTATTGTTCTCTTAGTTTTGGCCAAGGATTTGGTAATCCTTATATTGTCCTACTAACTATAGTCCTTACTAATTAAGTCCAAGTCAAATAATTCACTCTTATTTGTGTCATGAAACTCTACTTTCTCATTAGATATCATTTTTGGTGATTTATGAATATTAAGACATAACCACTAATTAAACAATTATATCTACTAATAAAATTTAAATCATAAACTTTAAAATAGAAATCTAATATAATTTTAACAATATTTTACACTAACATGCTTCCTATGTAACTTAACTTAATGAAATGAAACTATACTTAAACTAGCATGCCCCTAAGCTATAAAATACAAAATATTTACTACTAATCTAATGGAATCACAGTTAAACTTCAAATTTAAACTAACATGACCCTAAGATAATTAAATCTATCAATCTAATATAACAATCTAATAACATATAGAACATAGCATGCTAAAATCTAAGAATTACACTATCATGCTTTATAACATAATTCACATTTAAAATAATATTATCAAATAAAAGACAACAAAACTAATTATATTAAGATTATTAGAAACCTTTACTCATGATCCAACCATTAGATTTTAGATCTTTTCCTTTTAATCAAGGGTTTTAATTAATTTTAGGGCTTTTACTTTATTAAGGTCCAAAGATCATATCCCTTTGTTTTTTTCATATTCAATCCGTGATCTCAAGGGATTCCAACATAATATCATTTATTCAATCCATCCCAAAGGTCTAATCATACTTGATCTCATTGATCAAGTGGGTCCCTTTGTATTTTTAGCATTTTTCTACCATAAAGGGTAGATCCCTTAATTTATCTTAGATCTATCCAAATAAGTCATGTTTATCACTTTATATCAACAATATATCATCATTAAATCAGATACCCAAAATCTGATCATCTTAGATCCTGAAGATCATGAAAATTTTAAGTTTAATTCTTAAATACAGAAACTTTCATGAAGAATTTTCTAAATTTTATGATTTTAGAAGAAAATAGAAGTTATATGCTTTCTATAACTTCTTTCTTATCTCAATTTGGAGTCTAGATGACTCCACAATTGCAATGTGAAGTTCATAGTCCTTCCTAAGGTCCAGATTTGATTTGGGCCCATCAAAACGGACAGTCCGAATTCATTGAACGGAATAGAATGGTCGGGCAGTAGTGGGGCAGATTGGTAGGGCAGACGATCCCTACGCACCTGCCACCAGGACGCCTGTGTGACTCAATCTGCCCAGGACTGCACACATGCACGGAAACACTACTACATGGCACATTTTCATGCGGTGTTTCGCACGACGTTCTGGAAACCCAATTTGATTGGGAGATTGAATAGTCTGTTTGGACCGTCCAATCAATCCTTTCACCATAAAGGGCTCAAAACACTATAAAATCTCTTGAAACTTCTACCCTAGGGCTTTTGGACACTTATGGATTTATCGTATGTCCCAGATTTTCAATCTAACCCTTCCATCATCCAGAATTAAAGGGTTCTTATCCTTACTTTATTTTTACAAAATTTCACCCCAACCTAATTATAGAAAAATAAAAATTTCATAAAACAAAGTTAAATAAGCTAGGAAGTAGTTCCATGTACCTAATTGGAGAAACAACTTAGATTTGAAGCCCAATTTGAGAAAAACACCGGTTGATGATAATATAGCCCAATAGTCCCTTGTTTTGTGATTTTTCGTTGATTTCACCATTGGATCTTGAAATTGATTTGGGCATTTTGTAGATAAGGAAGTCTAGGATTGTATGGATGGTAGGATTATGAGATTCAACTTGGGATAGAGTGCCTAACTAAATTTACGTCTCTTTTTCCAATTAGAGAGACAAGGGAAAGAGTGTAAGAAGGGAGAAAAGAGAAAGAAGAGAGCGAAGGGGGAGGATTTTTTAGTTGAAAATTTTGGGGGAGCCTAGGGAATTTCATGATGAATTTTTTGAAAATTTTTGAGAATTTTTTTTGAGGCATTTATAGGCATCTTGGGTGTTTTTCATGATTATGTGTAAATATTATGTTTTTTTCTATTTATTATTTAATGTTCATTGGATTCCCACTACCATCTCCTTCTCCACCAGAAAATGGTAGTAGTTGGACTCATGATTACATGTGCTCTGGCCATTGGATTCCTTTGTGTGTCCCTTGTGAGCCCCATGTAGTGTGGAATGACCATTTTGACCTTTATGGAGAAAAATTTGTTTTATTCCTCCAAACTCAGAATCAAGCATACTTAGTGGCATTGGTATTGTATTTCTGAGCGCATTCTAAATATTGAGGATTTTTCATCCGTATTTAGAATTTATTATGCTTAGTCATTCTGAAGAGTTCATCGAGTATGTTTTCGATTATACATGTCTTATACTTTGATTGTACTTCTATGAGAAGTGAATTTTTAATAACCCTACTATTCCAGCCCGAAATTTTTAAAAACTTAAACTTTATTGATTTTCTCAATCAATTTACAAAAATTGGAGTTATTACACATACTACATCTCAACATTCTAGACTTACACAATGAAACAAAGGGTAACCACTAATGCATTCCACATAGCCTATTTGCAAGTTAGTCATTAGCTTTCAAGATTCACACAAAATACAGATGTGAATATATCCACACACACACACACACACACATATATATAGAGAGAGTGTTTCTACTCTTAAATGGAAGGCTTTTCACAAGTGCATGGCTATGTGGAAAGAGATTCTACAATCTCCATTTTATGTTATATTAGAGATTGATTCTAATGAGGGCCATTTTCTTATTTGTATAGTAAGAGTTTGATTTTTTTTATTTTCTTATTATTAGTATTTGCTTCACTAGTGAGAAGTGAGCAATAATAAAGGTAAATTAGCATGAGAAGAGTCTTTAAAAGCTACTTATAATGGTGGACATTGTGGAAAGTAGAAAGTATTATTAAATCGATAATTAAATATGGGACAATGGAATTCATTTCCCACTAAGAAATTCTATAAAATTGAGTGATGAAAATGTTTCTTATATCTGGAAATAGGCTACCATTAAGCCTATTTATGAAGCATGGCTCACTGAAATAGTAATAACTTGAATTTGTAAAATATTATTTATCTTAACATGATATAACCAACATGAGCTACTTAGCTCTACTAATTAGAGTGTTGAATATAGTGTCTATGCTTGCGAGTTCATGTCACCAAAATTGTATGTTTTTGCCTCTTTAGCACAAAATTCAATTTAGTCAAAGGAGACCAAATATGGATGTTAAATCGAACATGGAAATCCTAGGGGAATAAGGATATGCCTCATACTCAGATAGGGCACAATCTAAAGTAAAGAACTTCAAATCATGGGCTAGGATTGAATATATCAATCCCCAGGTAGATATGGATGAAATGGACCAAAACTCATTAAACATATGCCGTAGTTGAATTCAAAGAGTAAAACATTAGTGGTAAATATGTTTTCTTCCATGGAGAACTCTATAAGTACAAATTATATGAAATTTATAACTTAGCATACTACATCTCAACTTTCTACACTTATACAATGAAACAAAGGGTAACCACTAGCACATTCCACATAGCTTGCTTGCAAGTTAGTCATTAGCTTTCAAGATTTACACAAAAATACTCACATGAAAAAAAAAAAAAAAACCTATATACATACATACATACAAACATACATATATATATATATATATATACAGATAGATAGATAGATAGATAGATAGAGAGAGAGAGAGAGAGAGAGAGAGAGAGAGAGAGAGAGAGAGAGAGAGAGAGAGAGAGAGAGAGAGAGAGAGAGAGAGAGAGAGAGAGAGAGAGAGAGAGAGTTTCTACTCTTAAATGGAAGGCTTTCCACAAGGGCATGGCTATGCCAAAAGAGATTCTTCAATCTACATTTTTTGTTGTATCAAAGATTGATTCTAATGATGGGTATTTGCTTCTTTGTTTAGTTAGAGTTTTATGTTGTTTATCTATTTATTCTTAATATTTGCTTCACTAGTGAGAAGTGAGCAATAATAAAGGTAAATTCATATGAGAAGTTCCATTAAGAGCTAATTATAAGGTTGACATTGTGGAAAGTAGAAAGTATTATTAAGCCTATAATTAAATATGGGACAATAGAATTCATTTCTCACTAAGAAAATCTATAAAAATGAGTGATGAAAATGTTTCTTATAAGTGGAAAGTAGGCTACCATTAAGCCTATTTATGAAGAATGGCTCTCTAAAATAGTAAAAACTTGAATTTGTAAAATATTATTTATCTTCATAAGATATGACCAACAGGAGCAACTTAGCTCTACTAGTTGTAGTGTTGAATATAGTGTCTCTTGTTTTGAGTTCTTGTCACCAAAATAGTATGTTTTTGCTTCTCTAGCACAAAAATCCATTTATTCAAAGGAGACCAAATATGGTCATTAAACTTAACATGATAATCCTATGGGAATAAGGATATGCATCATACTTAGAGAGGGCACAATCTACAATCTAAAGTAAAGAATTTCAAATCATGTGCTAGGATTGAATAGATCAATGCCTAGGTAGACATGGATGAAATGGACCAAAACCGATTAAACATATGCCATAGTTGAATTCAAAGAGAAAAACATCAGTGGTAAATATGTTTTGTTCCATGGAGAACTTAATAAGCACAAATTATATGAAATTCATAACTTAGCATACTACATCTCAACTTTCTAGACTTACATAATGAAACAAAGGGTAACCACTGATGCATTTCACATAGCCTGTTTGCAAGTTAGTCATTAGCTTTCAAGATTCACACAAAAATACTCACATAATATATATATATATATATATATATAGAGAGAGAGAGAGAGAGAGAGAGAGAGAGAGAGAGAGAGAGAGAGAGAGAGAGAGAGAGAGAGAGTTTCTACTCCTAAATGGAAGGCTTTTCACAAGGGCATGGCTATGTAGAAAGAGATTCTACAATCTGCATTTTCTGTTGTATCAAAGATTGATTCTAATGACGGGTATTTTCTTATTTGTTTAGTTAGAGTTTGATTTTGTTTATTTGTTTATTCTTAATATTTGCTTCACTAGTGAGAAGTGAGCAATAATAAAGGTAAATTAGCATGAGAAGATCCTTTAAAAGTTACTAATAATTGTGGACATTGTGGACAGTAGAAAGCATTATTAAGCCTATAATTAAATATGGGACTTGGGAATTCATTTCTCACTAAGAAAATCTATACAAATGATTGATGCAAATGTATCCTAGAAGTGAAAGAAGGCTACAAAGGTCAATGGCCAGTGGCTGAAATTGTAATTAGAATTGAGAATCGTAATGAAGATAAGGAAGTCCAACCAGGGAGCCTATTTATCAGAATTGATACCACAATATGTCACTTGTATCATAGTGTAGAAATAATAGTCATAGAAGCTTGCATTTGTGTTATCGTTATACATGTTTTATGGCCACATCAACGAAATCATGCACCATTATTGTCGTGTAGATGCTATCATTCTAACTCTTCCCTCTACTTAGTTATTTCCTTTGTCCATGCTTTTATTGCAAAACATTGGGCACAATATTTAATTTAAGTTTGGGGGTAAGGTATTTAAATTTTGATGTGTTTGGTGTGTTTTGTTTTTGTTTTTTTTTTAGTCCTTTCTTTTGAACTTATGTTAAAAAAAAATTGAAATAAAAATTTGGAATATTTTTAAAATTTTTATGATAAGTTCCTTTACAAGGATGAAAATTTAGATTTTCTAAGTATTCAATCTGTATTTTGAAATTTAGCTTATTAATGGATTTGTATACAGTTGTTCAATGTTTTATCCTTTTTCTAAAATATTCTAAGTAAACATGAACTAGAGATATACATGGCACAAAATAGTCGCATATGTATAGTTTATGTTGAAGAGAAAATATAACCTAGAAATCTTGAAAAAGGCAAGTGGAGACTATTAACCCATGTTAGCTTTAGAGATATTCTTCCTTTTTGAGGGTTTGTGCATAAATTCCAAGTTTCCTTCAACTGACATAAATTCGTGATTGGTCTCATTATTCTTCATCTTAGCCTACTATTGAGAAAACATCTAAAAGACTATACCATACATCTCTCAAGTTTATGGTCAACTCAACCCATATGAAATCTAGAAAATGATAGAGGCCATCCTTGGTAAACCTAGAGCCTTTAGCCTTCCTTGATTTATTTTCTATTAGTTAGCCACTTTGAGCAAGCCTTTTCTTTATGAACCACTAACCAGTACACTTATTAACCTCTATACTATATTCATTAACTAATCTATCTAGAAAATATGAAGAAATGTCTTGAGAAAATTATGAGCAATAAAAGTCAAGAGATGCATATCAAAAGGTCTAAAAAGATAAAAATTCAAAGAAAGGCTATACCAAAAGTCAAAAAGGAAAAAAAATGAGAAAATAAAAGATATTCAATGAAAAAGGAAATGTTCATTCTTTTGAGAAAACAAATGTTGTGATTACACTCATAGAAGACCTTTACATATCTTTCAAAACAATATTTGTTTATCCTTATATCCATTCTTTTGATAACTCTATCCTAAGTCCATGTTTTGTCCTATTTAAAGTCCTGATTAATCATAGGAGTAGCATCGCTTGGAGATTTTGATGAAATTTAACATTCTTTAATAGTTGACATCCTTTCCATGGAACCGTTATCAAATTCTTCTAAGTTATCATTCTTGGTATGAAATATGTGAGGATTTGGCTTTGATGAACATTATTCTACTCACATATTAATAAGATATTTACCTGTAACTTCTTTTTGAGTGTCCATTATATCCTGCAAGATTTGAAGTCAAAACATACATTTGGATGGCAATTTAGGTTATAATTTCCTTGGACACCAATAATTGTATATATTAGCCATGTCACACACTCATATTTTGAGGCTTAATGAATTAATGGAATATCTTTGGCACAGGGGTAGGATTTTAAACTTTTGTTCATTATTATTAGCAAGCTAAAGTTAGGTGTTTAATATAGGTTGAATACAAGGAGATTATCTAAGATACATGAAGTGCCATCATATAAGTTTTTGAAAAGTTTATGGGTGTCATTTCTAAAAACCCTCTAATCATTGAAGATTCTCTTATCCAGCTGCATTGTTGCTTTCCATTGGTCTATCCTTGACTTAAGTGAGTGTCTATTAGTTGCTTTAGGATAGCCTTATGTCAAGATTGATCTAAACCACTTATGTCTTGACTGCATAGAAACATTGACCACAAATTTCTCATTTTTATTGCTCTCTTTCCAACACAAATTTTTAACTAATTTTTCTCATGCACCTTCATGAAAATCATGTGTGGGAGTGTATGACTCACCAACATGCATGGGAATTTCATGTGATGCTTGTGGATCCGCTTTTGGAGTTCTATGAGTGAATGGCTAAAGAAAATTCTCTTCTAATGGGCTTGGCTATTTGAGTACTTGACTTCAACATCTTTTCCATGCATTTTCTCCATCGTATATGACTTGACCTTTACTTAGAAGCTTCCCAAGATGGTGGAATGCATGCATATATTCATGGGGCGTTAGCCACCTTCTCTTTCTATAAATGCACCTTTCATTGAACTTGTAGGGTTGATGGCTCGCTCTAAGGTTTCTAACAATGCCAGAAGTAATGGGAATACCCCTAGAGTGATCTACCCTCTAATCCTCATATTTAATGTGTGACGACCCAGGTTTTTGTAACACATTTTGTAATACATTTTTCAAAGGCATAGTAAAAAAAATTTGCAAAACAAAGTAGCAAAAATTCTTTTCTTCAAAACTTATTTTGAAAAACCAAAGTCATCACTTCATACATAACATAAGTAGATTTTTGTACAAGATAAAATTCCATTGAAGAAATATACTTTTATTAAATTCCAGAATCCATCCAGTGGTTCACAGTACAGCCCAGGTATCAATACAATACTTGTCCAAATTACATAATCCAATTTCAAACCTCACCATACATTAAAAAACACTCAATACAATACAATACTCTCAAATAAAAATACATGTCTTCAAGGGATATACCCTTATTGATTATTCTTCCAAATATTCTTAAGTCTTGAGCTCCTAATTCTACTTCTATGTTTTTGAGATATTGTAAACAATGAAACATTTACAAATCTCAGCAAGCTATGCTTAGTAAGGGATTCAAGAAGCATAATAATTTGACAGTATAATCTTAATACTTCATAATCCCATAGTTCATAACATACTCATGAATCAATCTTTTTACTTTGTCATATAAATACATCCTCACACATTCATACGATATACTGTGTATAGATATATACATACGGTCAAAATCGTGAAAAATAGTTAATGTCTCAAAACATAATCATATCCAGCTTATGTTGAGTTGATAAACCATTTAGACTCTGCTGGAAATACTCCCTCATTTGGGTAGTATTGGTAATCCACGATTACGTGGCATCTCATCATGCCATATCATTAGGCATTTCACTATGACATGCATCATAATGCAAACATATTCAAAGGACTACTATGCATGCAGTCAGAATCCATACCAGCGAACCTAGCTAACTGCTCAATAATCCACGTATACCATCCTCTGTGGAAATCATAATATCCATGTTCGGATGAGGAGGACTATCGCCGTCACAGTGGCAACCTTCCCATGATTGCCCCACCTAACTTTTAGCCTCATTTAGGCTTAGTATCCATATAATAACAAGTTTCGGACAGCAGGTGGCCAAACCCTACTAACTCTCCTAGCATAGCATCCCCAGGCCTGTGCTTGTTTAAAACAAAACCACAAGCCTCCATGCTTGTATGTAAAGTACTTTTCATATGTATCAGACAATCCGTCTGTTTACTTAGGGCTATAATACTTTCTAATTTCCTTCACTTAGGGTTTTCCTCAATTCTAACTTAACCATTTCGTATGTGTTTTGGTTGGATCATAAGGGTTTTCAATGGGTATAATACAAGTATTTACATTATACTTGTCAACATTTCCAGACATAAGATCATGTATACAACATGTACTTCTCATGTAGATGCATTCATAAAATCCTCATACCTCAAGTAGTGATCTATCTCTCTAGATCTACCATGATCCTAACTGATGTATGTAATCTGTAAATCCATACATACTATCAATATATATACAATCTAAATAATCCTATTGATCAATAGAGCTAATAGTTAGAATGATCTTCTAATACTTGAGATCTAAGTATTTTCTATTCTAAGTCTTTGTGTATCCATCTCTTTGATCATCCATAGGGAGGATGATCCTGATTCTTTTCCTTGAATCATATTTGGTCAAGGGTTTGGATTATCTAATCTAATGATCGAGATTTGATCTATAGCATACATACTAATAAACATGCATACTAAGTACAATACAATATTATTATTCTTATTGTTCTTGATCATTCAAGATCCAATGGATCTTGTTTGATCATCCTTATCTTACTTACAATTTTTATTAGGGTTAGATAATTTACTAACCTTTTATGCTCTTATTATGTAATGACTCCAATTTTGTAATATTGAAATTCCAAGTTTAGCAATGAAAAGTTCAGTTTTTAAAGAAAAGGGCATTTTAGTCATTTCACTATTCACCTTGAATGAACCCAGAAATTTGGTCCTAAAAATGGTTCCATTAGATGCGTCTCAGAAAAAGGAATCCAACGAGACCAAAATCACCCAAAACGGAGTTAAAATGAGCAAGATATGACCCTTTGAAGTTTAAGGGCAAAAATGTAAATTTTACAAAAAGGTTTAACCTGCAAAATACAAGGGACCCATTTTGATACGGGCACCCCTTTATCTTCAACCTCTAGAGGGTTCTAGAATGGTGGTGATTGGAGGAGAAATCACCACCATTCTGGAGGTTTCTCCACCGCCATTCAAAGGCGGTGAGAGCACCCTCTAGAACCCTCTCTTAGCTCTATAAATAGAGCTCTTGGGCGCCTCTAATGGCAGCCCAAAATGTTGAAGAAAAACTATTGAGGAGCAGTGACCAATAGGAGAAAACGTGGAGAGAAAACCAGCAACGAAGCAGGTACGCCCAAAAACTCCCCAAACCCATCTCACGCATAGTCCTAGGCTCAGTTTCCCTAGGTTTTTGCATGAAAATCCATGGGGAATAGGCCTCTAGGGAGTCACCAAGGATCTTGGGACATCCCCATGGCCGCACTGGTTCCTCAGGGACAAACCAAGGCACCCAAGGACGCCCCGGTCCCCCAACGACTGAAACGCCCCAGACGGACGAGATGCGTCGAACGCGTCTGAGAGGAAATCAACGGGCGTGTCCATAGACATGCCCGCTAAAGAGGAAGACGAGCAGAGAGTACTGCACATCTGCAAACGTGCCCGCTGAGGCGCACACCGCAGACGTGCAGTGCGCTAGCACTGCGAGTTCTTTTCGTTCCTTAAAGAAGCCAAGGCGCATGACGTAGTCGCGCAGTGCCCTAGCATTTCGTTTTTTTCATTCTTAAGACTCTATGTACATATGACACTAAAATGCTTATAACTTGAGATCTAGAGCTCCAATTGAGGCACGCAAAAGGCGTTGTGTCCGTGTCGACGATGCGGACACATCCAAACTATAAAATCCTTGATCAAGGCCCAATCAAAGGTGGGCATGACCCTTAGAATAGGATGGTGGCGCGTGGCCACTAGAAATTTGGAAAACTAAAGATACCAAGGCCCAATTAGGACCTTAGGACACCCATAGGCATAGGGATGGACCCCTAATGCCTAAGTAATAAGACCAATTACTCTAAAACCCATAAAAGATAGGCCAAACTAGCCTTGATTCCCCAAACCATGATCAGGAGCGTCCGATGACAAAAGGGTTAGCGTGACCTAACCAGGTAGGTGCTCTATCACTATTAGATTCTTTTAAAAGAACTATTATTATATTGAGAACATATGTTTTAAATATATGACTTGATTTGCATGACTTAATTCAGCATGCATGATAAATGCTTTGCACATAGCCATGTTTTGTAAATGATTGCATACACATTATGCACATATGTGTTTTGCAAACAAGCAAATACATTACATGTCCTAGAGGGTTGCCAAAAGACGCTGGAGTGCTGAGGGCCAGGCATTTGTGAGGGACCCAAAGAGGATAGGTTTTAAAAAGAGGTTTTGGCTTATTTGATCTTATGTGATTTGGGCAAGTAAGCCCGTGGGTGCTATGCCGAGGGGTCTGGGTTGGCCACCCAGCCTCTACCACTATTAGGTGGATGGGTACCACGCCCAAAAAGAGGCAAGTCCCTTTGTCGACTGCATGTGGTACAGGGGGCTACCACTGGTGTCACGACACTGGGTCGACGTGTCATAGGCCCCGTGGAGGCTATGACTGAGTGTACTCAGGTACCCGGGGACCACACGGTGAGGAGGTCGTGGGCATAGTGGACCCTATGGTTTGATGATTTATGTGCATTTGATATAGCATGATATGAGGTTGGTGGACCATACCATACTAGAGATCCATGAGTTGAACTCCATGAAGCATCTATTGCATATCATGATGTTATGATATATATGTATATGATACTTTTGATTTTGGATTATATGATCCTTTAAGTCGTTACTATTTCAGTTTAACAAATGGATTTTAATATCGATGTTGCACTTGAGTATTCAAACATACACATGTTTTGAATGAGCATATGATTTTAAAACATCTCATGCATTATAAAACTAGTAGTGATAGGCTCCTACTGAGTATAGTATATACTCACTCAATCCTCAACATTTTTCAGACACCAAGTAAATACTTAAGAGCCAAGGAACGCTTGTGCTAGGAACCATCCAGACTAAGTACAAGTAAGTAAAACCCCACCTTATCTTTCAATGTTACTTGATTGTAGTTACTCTCTAATAGCTGGGGCTATGACTAACACTTTCTTGGGAATAATATTGATTTAAACTTTGCGATGGCTAAATAAATTGAGAATGTGTTTTAACACTCGGGGATTTTATGAAAGATTATTTTCCAAAAGTAAAAGATTTTCATGCATCTCATACTTATAAAACAAGAGATCTTGCCTTTTTATCAAAATTGCATCATATAAAAACCCAGGTCGTGACAATTGGTATCAGAGCACAGTTTAACATTACTCACAGCCCAGTTATGAGGAGAATAACTTATAATCAAGTTTCATCCATGAAAGAGTAAGGGGTAATAGGATAACACAAAACTGAGATTTGGTAAATTGCCTTGTGATTATAGATGCCTAGGAAGAAGGGAAGCAATGCTCCAAGACCTGAAGCCCCACCAGTGGACTCCACTGGGTCAGGCAACGGGATGGCTGAGTTATTCCAACAATTCTTATAGAACATGGGACAATACATGAATAGTTAAAGCCAAACTCCTACCCCTCAAGATCCTTCCCTTGATAAAGCAATAGATAGGACTAATGTTCAGTTAGAAAGGTTTCAAAAACTAGCTCCCTCATTCACAGGAGAAGATGAAGCATCTACAGCTAAAAAATGGTTAATTGATATTGAAAAGATATTTAAGGCCATGAACATAGCTGAAGAAAGAAAAGTACCCATGGCCACATTTGTGTTTAGAGGAGAGGCTACCTTTTGGTGGGAAACAGCAGAAAGAACTTATTTTGATCAGCAAGAAACAATAGGATGGGAAGAGTTAAAAAGGTCTTTAATGACAAATATTATCCTAAACATATAAGGAAATAGAAGGAAAAGGAATTTATGGACTTAGAACAAGGAAATATGACCGTCCAACAGTATGAAAGTAGATTCATCAGTCTCTAAAGATTTGCACCACGTGCTTGTGCTGATGAGGAAGATGCGGCTGAAAGATTTTTAGATGGACTCAACCCAGGACTCAGGAACAGAGTTCTAGGTTTCCAACCTTCCACAGTAGCCAAAGCCGTAGAGATGGCCTCCCTATATGAAAAAGATTATCAAAGGAACCAGGCAATAAGAGAAATTAAGAACATCAACACCATGAAGAACAAAGGAAAGAGACCCTTTCAGTCATCTGGACCTAGGCCACCTTTCAAGAAGCCGTTTGAAAACAAAGGAAGAAGACCAGACTGGAAGGCATGCCCTAGGTGTAACAGAAATCATCCAGGCAAACCATGTCTCACTTTCAACATCACTTGCTATAGTTGTGGAGAATTAGGACATTTTCCTAGTAACTGTCCAAAAAGGAAAGTACAAGAGCGTAAAGAAGATCAAGTTCCAAAAAGCCAAGGACGTGTCTTTGCCCTCACTTGCAGTCAAGCCCAAGCTTCAAATGCAGTTGTTGAAGGTATTCTTTCTATCTCTGATACACCTACAAAAGTTCTATTTGATACAGGCTCCACTCATTCTTTCATATCCCGGGAATTTGCATGATCCTTGGACATTATACCACAGGACCTAGACTTCACTCTAGAAGTCATGACTCCTGTAGGCCAGGCACTCCCCACTTATTCTTATCTCCAGGATGTCCCCATTTTGATTAAGGACCATTTGTTACATGCCAACCTTATCCACTTAGGTATGAATGACTTTGACATCATCCTAGGTATGGACTGGCTAGCCTTTCATCAAGCCTTTGTTGATTGCCGTCAGAAGCGTGTCACTTTTACCCTACCTAATAGAGACACTTTCACCCTCCAAGGAAGAAAGGATTATTTTGGATCGTGCGTTATTTCTTCCATGAAAGCAGTTAAGCACATTGCTCAAGGATGCCCCTTCTTCTTAGCCAAGATTGAATCTGTCGAGAGTCCCCAACCAAAGCTAGAGGATGTCGGGGTTGTCCGATAATTTTCTGACGTATTCCTTGAGGACTTACCAGGTCTACCTCCACCAAGGAAAATTGAGTTCATCATTGACCTTATACCCGGTACTTCCCCCATTTCCAAAGCTCCTTACCGAATGGCTCCTGCAGAACTAAGAGAACTGAAGACCCAGTTACAAGAACTACTTGACAAAGGGTTCATACGACCTAGCATATCTCCGTGGGGAGCTCCAGTCCTTTTTGTTAAGAAAAAGGATGGCTCCATGAGATTGTGCGTAGACTATCGGATGCTGAATAGGGTCACCATTAAAAATAAGTACCCTCTTCCCCGAATTGATGATCTTTTCGATCAACTTCAGTTAGCCAGAGTCTTCTCTAAGATTGATCTACGATCAGGGTACCATCAACTTCGAGTTAGAGAAGAAGATATCCCCAAGACAGCCTTCAGGACTCGATATGGCCATTATGAATTCAGAGTAATGTCCTTTGGTTTAACTAATGCTCCAGCCGTGTTTATGGACCTCATGAATAGGGTGTTCAAGGAGAATTTAGATAAATTCATCATAGTGTTTGTGGATGATATCTTAATATATTCTGAAACTCCTGAAGACCATATGGAACATCTAAGGATAACATTAAGCACCCTACGAGCACACAAGTTATATGCAAAATTCAGTAAGTGTGAGTTTTGGCTAGAAAAGGTTAATTTCTTAGGACACATTATTTCTCAAGATGGCATAGCAGTTGATCCCACTAAGGTTGAATCAGTACAGAATTGGGAAAGACCTAAGACAGTCACAGAAATAAGAAGCTTCTTAGGACTTGCTGGATATTACAGGAGATTCATCGAAGGTTTTTCACAAATGGCTTTACCTCTAACTAAGCTGACCAAGAAAGATGCAAGATTTGAATGGACTGATAAATGTGAGGAAAGCTACGAAGAACTAAAAATAAGGTTGACTATCGCACCTGTCCTTACCTTACCTTCAGGAAGTGGTGGATTTGAGATATACAGCGATGCCTCGCAACAAGGGCTAGGCTGCGTACTTATGCAACATGGGAAGGTAATTGCTTATGCTTCTCGACAACTCAAGAAGCATGAAGTCAATTACCCAACCCATGACTAGGAATTAGCAGCCATAGTCTTTGCCTTGCAAATATGGAGACATTATTTATATGGGGAAAAGTTTGAAGTTTTTACAGATAACAAGAGTCTTAAATATATCTTTTCCCAACAAGACTTAAACATGCGACAAAGAAGATGGATGGAATACTTAAAAGACTATGACTTCTCCATTCATTATCACCCTGGAAAAGCTAATGTGGTAGCTGATGCATTAAGTAGAAAAACCCAAGGGATGTGTGCAAGTTTATTAACTAAGAGATGGAAGCTACTACAAGAAGCAATCACGTGGAAACCAGACATAAGTAAGCACAAGATCATCATGGCAGGATTAATAATAAAGTCGGCTGTTAATGAAAAAGTTAAGCAAGAACAGAAAGGAGATCCAGATATACAAGCTTTCATAGGAAAACTAGGATTTACAAAAAGGGAAGATGGTAGCGTTTACATGCAAGGAAGATTAGTGGTACCGACTAATGAAGAGTTAAGACAGGAAATCTTAAAAGAGGCTCATCGGTCCAAGTATACAATACACCCAGGAGGGACTAAGATGTATCAAGACTTAAAGAAACAATATTGGTGGGATGGTATGAAAAGAGACATAGGGGAATTTGTGGCAAAGTGTTTAACATGTCAACAAGTAAAGGCTGAACATCAAAGACCTGCAGGATTGTTACAACCCCTTGAGTTACCCGAATGGAAATGGGACCATATCACAATGGAATTCATCGTAGGGCTACCTAAGACCTCTAAGGGTCATGACATGATCTGGGTGATTGTTGATAAATTAACTAAGACAGCCCATTTCCTTCCTATACGTCATACCCAATCCACTGACAGCCTATCTCAACTATACATCAAAGAGATAGTAAGTCTACATGGTATACCCCTTAGTATCACTTCAGATAGGGATAGCTGCTTCACTTCGTAACTCTGGAAGTCTGTCCAAAAATCCTTAGGATCTTCCTTAAACTATAGCACAACCTTCCATCCACAGACCGATGAACAATCAGAGCGCACAATCCAGATAGTCGAAGATATGTTGCGAACTTGTGCCCTTGATTGGAAGCAAAGCCGAGATGAAAACCTACCGCTAGTCAAGTTTACGTACAACAATAGCTTTTAGTCAAGCATTGGCATGGCTCCATATGAGGCGCTCTATGGGAAACCCTGTTGATCACCCACTAGTTGGAGTGAAGTTGGAGAGTCCAGGGTGCTCCAGTCCGAGCTGGTAGAGCAATGTGCCGAGAAGGTCAAACTCATAAGAAGCCGCCTCCTCACAGCTTAAAGCCGCAAAAAGAGCTATGCTGATCTAAGGAGGAGACCATTGGAATTCGACATAGGAGAGCACGTTTTCCTGAAGATATCTCCCACTAAAGGAGTTATGAGGTTCGGTATCAAAGGCAAGCTTAGTCCGCGTTACATAGGACCTTTCAAAATCCTGGAGAAAGTGGGAAAAGTGGCCTACAGGATCGCACTACCCCCTCAGCTATCCGAAGTGCATAACGTATTCCATGTATCTATGCTAAGGAGGTACGTGCCTGACCCCGCTTATGTCATCGACCAGGTACACATAGAGTTGACGGAGGATCTCAAGCTAGAGATAAGACCAGTTGAGATTTGGGATCATAAGAATAAGAAGCTGCGAAACAAGGACATACCCTTAGTCAAAGTTTTGTGGAGAAATGCGCACATGGAAGAAGAGACTTGGGAATCAGAGTCAGAAATGCAAGAAAAGTACCTCGAGATCTTTTGACTGTATAGAGTAGAATTTTGGGGGCAAAATTCCCCTAAGGGAGTAAGAATGTAATGACTCCAATTTTTTAATATTGAAATTCCAAGTTTAGTAATGAAAAGTTTAGTTTTTAAAGAAAAGGGTATTTTAGTCATTTCACTATTCACCTTGACTGAACCCAAAAATTTGTTCCTCAAAGTGGTTCCATTAGTTGCATTTCAGAAAAAGGAATCCAACGAGATCAAAATCACCCAAAACGGAGTTAAAATGAGCAAGATATGACCCTTTGAAGTTCAGGGGCAAAATTATAAATTTTACAAAAACGGTTTAATCTGCAAAACACAGGGACCCGTTTTGATACGGGCACCCCTTCATCTTCAACCTCTAGAGGGTTCTAGAATGGCAGTGATTGGAGGAGAAATCACTGCCATTCTGGAGGTTTCTCCACCGCCGTTCAAAGGCAGTGAGAGCCCCCTCCAGAACCCTCTCTTAGCTCTATAAATAGAGCTCTTGGGCGCCTCTAATGGCAGCCCAAAACGTTGAAGAAAAACCATTGAGGAGCAGTGACCAAGAGGAGAAAACGTGGAGAGAAAACCAGCCATGAAGCAGGTACGCCCAAAAACTCCCCAAACCCATCTCACCCATAGTCCCAGGCTGAGTTTCCCTAGGTTTTTGCATGAAAATCCATGGGGAATAGGCCTCTAGGGAGTCACCAAGGACCCTGGGACATCCCCAGGGTCGCACTGGTACAAGGGGCTACCACTGGTGTCACGGCACTGGGTCGACGTGTCATAGGCCATGTGGAGGCTATGACCGAGTGTCCTCAGGTACCCGGGGACCACACGGCGAGGAGGTCGTGGGCATAGTGGACCCTATGGTTTGATGATTTATGTGCATTTCATATAGCATGATATGAGGTTGGTGGACCATACCATACTAGAGATCCATGAGTTGAACTCCATGAAGCATCTATTGCATATCATGATGTTATGATATATATGTATATGACACTTTCGATTTTGGATTATATGATCCTTTAAGTCGTTACTATTTCAGTTTAACAAATGGATTTTAATATCAATGTTGCACTTGAGTATTCAAACATACACATGTTTTGAATGAGCATATGATTTTAAAACATCTCATGCATTATAAAACTAGTAGTGATAGGCTCCTACTGAGTATAGTATATACTCACCCAATCCTCAACATTTTTCAGACACCAAGTAAATACT
Organism: Warburgia ugandensis; assembly: GCA_035236585.1. Lineage (NCBI taxonomy): Eukaryota > Viridiplantae > Streptophyta > Magnoliopsida > Canellales > Canellaceae > Warburgia > Warburgia ugandensis. The sequence continues at coordinate 39,697,019 of CP141136.1, forward strand.
TAAGAGCCAAGGAACGCTTGTGCTAGGAACCATCCAGAGTAAGTACAAGTAAGTAAAACCCCTACCTTATCTTTCAATGTTACTTGATTGTAGTTACTCTCTAATAGCTGGGGCTGTGACTAACACTTTCTTGGGAATAATATTGATTTAAACTTTGCGATGGCTAAATAAATTGAGAATGTGTTTTGACACTCAGGGTTTTTATGAAAGATTGTTTTCCAAAAGTAAAAGATTTTCATGCATCTCATACTTATAAAACAAGAGATCTTGCCTTTTTATCAAAATTGCATCATATAAAAACCCGTGTCGTGACATATTATTATTCTTATTCAACCAGTTAATTTTTTGCTTGTTAAAGATAACTTATTTTAGCCTAAGTCTAGACTGCCCCTCTTATTTCTAATTGACTAAGGCTTACTACTTGAATGGATGAACAAAAGGTGGTTACCTCAATCCTCATGTAAGGAGGTGTTTAGACCTCACAAACGTCAATGGAAGGTAGGTAAGAGCATGGCTCTATTAGAAAACCCCCTTAACCAGGATGTTCAACATTCACTAGAATGACCTTGGCTTAACCTTTCATAAAGTTCCTATGAGCTTGTTAATCCTAAGTACTCTTTCTAATTGATTTTAATTAAGTACATGAACATTTAAAATGTCACTCATGGGGTTTATTATTTTCCTAGTTTGGGCCAAGGATTGATAATCCTTATATTGTCCTATTAACTATAGTCGTTACTAATATTAACTCCATGTCATTCATTCATCTTAATTGTCCATGAATCTCTATATTCCATTAGTTTACCTTTTTGGATATTTATGTTCATTATATCTTAACAACTACTTAACAATTGAATAAAATTTGACAATAATTAAATCATAAACTTTAAAGGATAAATCAAATATTAGTTTAACAAACATATACTAACATGCTTCCTATGAATGTAACTTAACCTAATGGAATAGAACTATACTTCAACTAGCATGATCATAAGTTATGAAATACATGAAATTATACTACTATCCTAATGGAATCATGCTTAAATCTCAAATGTAAACTAATATGGCCCTAAGATAATTAAATCTATTAACCTAATATAGCAATCTAATAACATATAGAACATAGCATACTAAAATCTAAGAAATACACTATCATGCTTTATAACATAATTCACATTTAAAATGCAATAAAAGGTAATGAAACTAATTATATTAAGATTATTAGAAACCTTTACCTATGATCCAACCATTAGATCTTAGATCTTTTCCTTTTAATCAAGGGTTTTAATTAATTTCTAGAGTTTTACTCCATTAAGGTCCAAAGATCATATCCCTTTGTTTTTGTCATATTCAATCCATAATCTCAATGGATTCTATCATAATATCCTTCATTCAATCCCTCCCAAGGATCTGATCATACTTGATCTTATTGATCAAGTGGGTCTCTTTGTATTTTTAATGTTTTTCTACAATAAAGAGTAGATCCCTTAATTTATCTTAGATCTACCCAAATCAACCATGTCTATCATAAGTAAAATAGATCCCCAAGATCTAATCACCTTTGATCTTAAAGATCTTGGAAATTGAAAGCTTATTTCCTAAATACAGAAAGTTTCATGAAGAATTTTCTCAATATTATTATTTCAGAAGAAAATTGACATTACAAGATTTTCATAGCTTATTTCCGATCTCAGTTTGGAATTTAGATGACTCCTTAATTGAGATTTGAAGTTCACAATCATTCCTAGGGCCCAGATTTGATCTGGGCCTTGTGAAATGAAAGCCTGGATTAATCCTGGAGGAACGGACCAGTCAGGTGGACGGGTCGCACACACCCATCACCGAGACACATGCGTGACACAATCCGCTTGTGACTGGTGCTGTAGCGTCGTCTTCCAGTCGGGATGACATCACATGCCGAAACACTACTGCGTGGGGTGTTTCTAAGCGATGTTTCGTGGCCCATTTCGGGAACAAATCAAATTTGATTGGGAGATTAGACAATTTGTTTTGGATTGTCCAATCAATCCTATTCAATTAAAAGAGAAAAACCCTATAAAATTTCTTGAAATTTCTACCCTAGTGGTTTTGGACCCTTTTGGATGGATTGGTTAGCTCTTATTTTCCATCTAAGCCCTCCATCATCCAGAATTGAAGGATCCTTACCCTTACTTAATTTTTATTATCTTTAACCTAAACTTAATTTCAAAAAAATGAAAATTACATAAAATGACATGACACAAGTGTGGAAAAGGTTTCCACCTACTTGATTGGAGAAAAACTTTGGTTTTGTAGTCCAAATTAAAAGAATACCCACTTGATGATAAGATAGCCCAAGAATCGCTTGTCTTATGATTTTCTGATGTTTGCACTGCTGGATCTGCAAATTGATTTGGTGGTTTTATAGATAACGAAGTCTAGGATGGTATGGATGGTGGGATTTATGAGTTTCAACTTGGAGCAAAGTGCCTAATTGAATTTAGGTCCTTGTTCCAATCTAGGGAGAGGAGAGAGAAAGAGGGAAAAAGAGAGAGATTGGGGGAGATGGGGGAAAATTTTTGCTCTGAGTTTTCAAGGGAGTCTAGGGGATTTTGTACTGAAGGACGAAAAATTTTTGTGAAACTTTTAGACTTATTTATAGGCAAGTTTTACAATTTTAAATTAATTTTTCATAAAAATCTTCTTCTTTCTTTCTATTATTTTATTTATGGCTAGAGTTTCCACCACCACCTTTTACTCCACTACAATCTAGTGCATTGATCAATTATTGTGGTTTCTAGAACATGGGCTTACTTTTTTGGCCCCACTTTCATGTGAAAAGATCGTTTTGTGCTTTTATTCATAAAAATGGAAAAAATAGAAATTTTCCATCCAAACCCAGTATTGAGTGTACTTAGTGTCATTGGACTTGATTTTCCATGTACATTTCAAATATTCATGTCTTAGATCTTGGATATGAGTAAAATTATCATTTTACCCTTTTTATTCTAAAATTAGAGAAAATATATATTATTTATCCAAACTTGAATTTTAGTGTACTCAATGGCACCCGAAATCGATTTTTCAAGTACCTTCTAATTTTTTTAGTACATTCCAAATATTCAAATTTTAATTCTTGGTTATGGGTAAAAATGCTCATTTTACCCTTTTATGTAGAAAATAGAGTTTTTTATTCTAACTTAGAATTTAACAAAATTAGTGTCATTCGATTTGGTTTTTCGTCTACATTCTTAATTTCTATGTTTCCACTCACGATTTAATCTCTATGAAAAGATGTTTTCTTTTATCCTAATATTCCAGCCTAAAATTTTGAAATTCAAAATAAATTGATTTTCTCAATCAATTTATAAAAATTGGGGTTGTTACAATCTTCCCCCTTATAATAATTTTGTCCTCGAAATTTGTATTTCAACTTACTTATGAGTTTTTATTAACTCATTTATAAGTTTGTTCATGTGGCCTTGCCACTTAAGGAATCCTCCATTTCCTTTCATTTATAAGACATAACACACATCTCACTAATAATGCTAATGCATTAATCACTTATTCTAATTCTTTGCTAGACTTTTCAAAAGGATTAATAACTCTTAATATAAGTTACCCTTTTGTTCATAACTTCCTATTTCTCTTGACTAGTATACTTAAATTGTATCCCTCATTTTCACCAATCATTCAATACTTCATAACTTTGCTATTCTAACTTCTATTGCTCATCCTCATTCCTTTTCAACATATATAGTTTTGGAATAGTTTCCCCAATATGTGTAGTCCTTAGACTATCTACCAACATGACATGTTGCTTCATTCTATAATTTCAACTATTGTTCTTTATAACAATCTTCCATGGATAGATTTATGCAAATTCATAATGAAGAAATGTTTTGCATCACTATAAGGAATAAACATAGTACCTTTCATCTTGCCTTTGGATGATTCAGGCTGGCCATCGGTGATAGTGAATACTCTTCCTTGATGTAGAGGGATATTCTCCAGATTCGCCTCCTTAAATGCCAAAGGTTTGTTGCAATTGTTGGAAACGTGCCCAATTTCCCTGCAATTATAACATCTAATAGGGGGCCTTTGTTGTATTGGAGTAGGAAGCATATTTCTAGGGTGGAACCTTCTACATTTGGGACATGGCCTTCTTTTTACAGGATTTCCTTGATTTCTTGGATGTCCAAAATTGTTTAAGGGTCTCTCGCCCTTTTGAAAAGACCTTTGATTATAGTTCCCTCCTTCACCAAATTTAGTGATTTGGTTCTTTTGTAATTCTTCTTCAAACTTTGATGCCATCTCCACACAGTCTGCCAAAGTAGTGGGTTTAGTACACATTACTTTCACCTTCAGCTCTGCGTGCAACCCTTCCATGAACTGATTCACTATGTGTGTTTCAGTGTTACACACATAAGTTGCAAATCTCCTTAATTGTTTAAATTTATTATCATACTCAACCCCTGACATTTTTCCTTGTCAAAGTTCTAGAAATTCTATCACCTTTGTTTCTTATACATGAGAAGGGAAATATTTGTGGTTAAAGACTTCCTTAAATTCTTCCCATGTAGTATCTTTAGAATTTGAGGAGGTGTTGTTAGCTGATCTCCACCAAAATGTAGCTTCTTGTTTTAATAGATAGGTGGCAAATTTAACCTTCAACTCTGGAGGAGTATGTAGTGCACTAAAAGTCCTTTCTATTTCATATATCCATTCCTCAGCATTCATAGCTTCACCCTTTCCATTATACCCCATATCCATCTTTTGAAACCTTTTCATGATTTTGTAAACCTTTTCTGGGGCTAATGGAGAATTCCTAGCTTCTTCACTTGGTACAAGGGAGGATTGAGCCTGTACCAGTGTGGGAGTATTTAGTGTTGGTGTTGGTGTATTGTGTCTCACTTCAAGCTGAGCTTGGGCCTGAGTAGTTGGTACTTCAACTGGAGGTGATGAAATTTGGGGTTGTTGAATGTGAGGAAGAAGGTTCCTCAATATTCTTGTTACCATCTCTTCCACATTATCCATTGTTAATCTCTCTATATTATCTTCTAGAGTATTTTGAGCGATCTGCCTTGTGACTCTCTTCTGCGGCATCTGCTCATAAACCAAAATTCCTATCCATATTCCATACAACCATTTCTATCATAGTAGAATCCATAATCCTAAATTCATCATGTTAATATCCATATTCATTTATAGGTCTTCACTTTCCCTTTTATCATCAATGCAAAATATACTTCTCTTTACTATAGTCCATAATTATTCCATATTTCAATTCTATCATATAATTGAATCACTATTCCTCTAAATTTTATCTCCTTATTTATCTTTATTAAAGCTCTTCTCATTCACAATTTTTGAAAATATTTACCTATCTCCTTAAATTCTTCTCAAATACCATCTCTCTATTTTGATGATTAAATCCTTTAATTAATTGTCATAATACTACATCTATCTAGTAATTGTAACTTTTACATTTACATTTATTATTATTAATTTCAAAATTTGTAATAACTGTAAGGTTTTTTTTTCTTTGGTATCTATTTTACATAACTTTCTATTTCACATTTCCTATAAAAGTTGGATTTTATCCTTCCTCATCCTTTCCATCCTTTTTTTTTTTTTTTTTCAATTTATCATCTCTTTCTCTTAACCTCTATTATTTCACCCAATAATTGTTATATTAATGTATTTTATTTCTACAAGTATCTTTATTTAAGATTTCAGGTAAAACTTGAATATTATACATTACATCTTCCTCTATTCTAAGGTTTTCCTTACTTGTTTCTAAACTTAATATTCTCTATATTGATATCATTAACTTACCAAGTAGTACTCCTAGTTATTCACTAAGTAATATCTACTTATACTCCACTAGTACTTCATGAGTTAATTACTTTAACTCCTCACCTAATGAGTCAATCACATAACTCTTCTTATACTCATTCTTAACTAATGAATTGATCACATAACTCACTCTCATGAAATAATATCTTATTTCTTATTCACTCACTATTTCTCATCCTTTAATTGGATTATCATCTTCATATTGGACATAAGGGTACTGTATTGTGACTGGATGAATGGCTCTGATACCAACTGTAATGACTCGGGTTTTTGTAACATATTTTGTAATACATTTTTCAAAGGCAGCGCACTTAGTAGTAAATTTTTTTTGCAAAAAAAACCAGTGAAAATTCTTTTCTTCAAAACTTGTTTTGAAAAACCCAAGTCATCACTTCATACATAACATTAGATTTTTGTACAAGATAAAATTCCATTGAAGGAATAAACTTTTATTAAATTCTAGAATCCATCTAGTGGTTCATAGTACAACCTAGGTATCAGTACAATACTTGTTTAAATTACATAATCCAATTTGAAACCTCACCATACATTGAAAAACTCTCAATACAATACAGTACTCTCAAATAAAAATACATGTCTTCAAGGGATATTATTGATTATTCTTCCAAATATTCTTAAGTCTTGAGCTCCTAATTCTACTTCTATGTTTTTGAGATATTGTAAACAATGAAACATTTACAATATCTTAGCAAGCTATGCTTGGTAGGGGATTCAAGAAGCATAATAATTTGACAATATAATCATAATACTTCATAATCCCATAGTTCATAACATACTCATGAATCATCTCTTTACTTTGTCATATAAGTACATGCTTACACATTCATACGGTATACTGTGTATAGATATATACATATAGTCAAAACCATGAAAAATAGTTAATGTCTCAAAACATAATCATATCCAGCTTATGCTGAGTTGGTAAAGCATCTAAACTCTGCTAGAAATACTCCCTTATTTGGGTAGTATAGCTAATCCACGATTACCCAGCATCTCATCATGCCATATCATAAGGCATTTCCCTATGCCATGCATCATAATGCAAACATACTCAAAGACTACTATGCATGTAGTTAGAATCCATACCAGCATGCCAGGATAACTGGTCAATAATCCACCTCTACCATACTCGGTGGAAATCACAATATCCATGTTCGTATGGGGAGGACCATGGCTGTCACAGTGGTAGCCTTTCCATAATTGCCCCACCTAACTTTTAGCATCATTTAGGCTTGGTATCCATATAATAACAAGTTTTAGAGAGCGGATGGCCAAACCCTACTAACTATTCTAGTGTAGCATCCCCAGGCCTATGCCTGTTTAAAATAAAACCATAAGCCTCCATGCTTGTATGTAAAATAATTTTCATATGTATCAGACAATCCATCTGTTTACTTAGGGCTAGAATACTTTCCAATTTCCTTCACTTAGGGTTTTCCTCAATTCTAACTTAACCATTTTGTATGTGTTTTGGTTGGATCGTAGGATTTTCAATGGGTTTAATACAAGTATTTACATTATACTTGTCAACATTTTCAGACATAAGATCATGTATAAAACATGTACCTCTCATGTAGATGCATTCATAAAATCCTCCTACCTTCAAGTAATGATCCATCTCTCTAGATCTTCGATGATCCTAACTGATGTATGTAATCTATAAATTCATACATACTATCAATATAAATACAATCAGAATAATCCTATTGATCGATAGGTTTGACGCTTAGAATGATCTTCTAATCCTATAGATCTAAGTAATTTCTATTCTAAGTCTTTGTGTATCCATCTCTTTGATCTAAGTTCAATTATTTGATCATTCCTAAGAAGGATAATCCTTGTTCTTTTCCTTGAATCATATTTGGTCAAGGGTTTGGATTATCTAATCTAATGATCTAGATTTGATCTATAACATACATACTAATAAACATGCATGCTAAGTACAATACAATGTTATTATTCTTATTGTTCTTAATCATTCAAGACCCAATGGATCTTATTTTATCATACTTATCTTACTTACAATTTTTATTATGGTTAGATAATTTATTAACCTTTTATGCTCTTATTATTATTATTATTATTATTATTATTATTATTATTATTCCACCAGTTAATGTTTTACTGGTTGAAGATAACTTATTTCAGCCCAAGTCTAGACTGTTCCTCTTATTTCCAATTAACTAAGGCTTACTAGCTAAATGGATGAACAAAAAGTGGTTACTTCAATCCTCATGTAAGGAGGCATTTAGACCTCACAAATGTAGACAAAAGGTAGGGGAAGAGTGAGGCTCTATTAGAAAACCCCCTTAACCACAATGTTCAACATTCACTAGAATGAACTTAGCTCAACCTTCCATAAAGTTCCTATGAGCATATTAACCCTAAGTACTCTTTCTAATTGATTTTAATTAAGTCCATGAACATTTAAAATGTCATTCATGGGGTTTATTATTTTCCTAGTTTGGGTCAAGGATTGATAATCTTTATATTATCCTAGTAACTATAGCCTTACTAATATTAAGTCCATGTCATTCAGTCATCTTAATTGTCCACGAATCTCTTTATTCCTTTAGTTTACATTTTTGGTTATTTATGCCCATTATATCTTAACAACTACTTAACAATTGAATAAAATTTGACAATAATTAAATCATAAACTTTAAAGGATAAATCAAATATTAGTTTAACAACCATATACTAACATGTTTCTTATGAATGTAACTTAACTTAATAGAATAAAACTATACTTCAATTAGCATGATCCTAAGTTATGAAATACATTAAATTGTATTACTATCCTAATGGAATCATGCTTAAATCTCAAATGTAAACTAACATGGCCCTAAGATAATTAAATCTATCAACCTAATATAGCAATCTAATGACTTATATAACATAGCATGCTAAAATCTAAGAATTACACTATCATGCTTTATAACATAATTCATATTTTAAATGCAATAAAAGGCAATGAAACTAATTATATTAAGATTATTAGAAACCTTTACTTATGATCCAACCATTATATCTTAGATCTTTTCCTATTAATCAATGATTTTAATTAATTTTAGGACTTACTCCATTAAGGTCCAAAGATCATATCTCTTTCTTTTTGTCATATTCAATCTTTGATCTCAATGGATTTTATCATAATATCCTTCATTCAATCGATCTCAAGGATATGATCAAGTAAAATAGATCCCCAAGATTAACCATGCCTATCACTTTATTTTAACATTATATCATAAGTAAAATAGATGCCCAAGATCTGATCACCTCATATCTTGGAAATTAGAAGCTCTTTTTCCTAAATACAAAAATTTTCATGAAGAATTTTCTCAATATAATTATTTTATTAGAAAATAGATGTTACAATCCGATCTCAATTTAGAGTTCAGATGACTCCTTAATTGAAATTTGAAGTTCACAGTTGTTCCTTGTGACGACCCGGGTTTTCTCATGCAGTTTTAAATGCAATATCTAATTCTATGGTGGGATGCATCCCTATTTGAAAACCATTTTTATAAAAACCATGCAATGTAGCGGAAAAATCTTTAGTTTTAAACTTATTTTGAAAACCCCGAGTGTCATTTGCTTTCACAACAACCAAAGTAATTTTTGAAAAACTTTAGAAACCATAAATGTTTTTCCCCAGGTCTTTCCAGTCACAACACACAACCCAACTATAAATTAATACAAATACATGTCCAAAGGGTAGAGAGTTTACTCACATGTATAGTTGTCTCCTTTGTTTATTCACTTGCTTGTAGCACTAATATCTCCTGAGACATCTTCTATTTGTGAGTGGAACTATCCTGAAAAATGTTAAGGATAGGGTGAGTATATACTATACTTAGTAGGAGTCTATCACTACTAGTTTTGCAATGCATGCTCTGTTTAAAATCATATGCTCTTAAAAACATGTGCATGTTCGAACAATCACATTCAATATCGATATTAAAAATCATTGTCGAATTGAATTACTAACGCCTTAAAGAATAGCATACTCCAAGTTGAAAGTATCATATATCATAAACATAATGATATGCATAATATGCTCAACTGAATCCAACTCATGGATATCTGGTATGGTCGACCAACGTCATGTCATGCCATATGCAATGCAAGTAAATCACTAAACCATAGGGTCCAACTATGCCCACGACCTCGCAGCCGTGTGGTCCCTAGGTAGTTGAGGACATAGCTTTGTAGCCTCCACGAGGCATATGACACATTGACCCAGTGCCGTGACACCAGTGGTAGCCCCCTACACCACATGCAGTCGACGTAGGGACATGCCCTTTTTGGGCGTGGTACCCATCCACCTAATAGTGGTAGAGGCTGGAGGCCAACCCAAACCTCTCGGCATAGCGCCCACGAGCTTATCAGCCCAAATCATATCTGATCAAACAAGTGAAAATCCCCTTTTTCAAAACCTGTCCTCTTTGGCTCCCTCACAACTGCCTGGCCCTCACAACTGCCTACCTAACGTCTTTTGGGCACTCCAGCATCTTTTGGTAACCCTCAAGGACATGCAATCTTTCAAAAACTCAATGCTCACAAATCATGCAATATACGCATTTGTTTGTAAAACATATCTATGCATAAAGAATTCATCATATGTATGCTGAATTTAGTCATGCTAAACAAGTTATATAACTTATACTTAAAACATGCATAAAACAATCATGGCTCTTTTAAAAAGTCTAGTAGCGATAGAGCACCTACCTCAAAGTCTCTTGGAGTCGCTTCCTTTATCACTTCAACCCGTCCCTGGGTCTCATTTATAAACTCCTGGGTATGAATGGATACAAGGAGTTCTTATTAATTTCAATCTATTTAGACATTAGATCACTAGATCTACCTATTGGGTCCAAGGTCCTTGCCTAATTCATTCATCAGGCTAGATCTTATGATATGGATCTACTTTCTAACAGTTAAACTCTGTAATTTATCTTTTAATCCTAATTTTTAAAGTCTCATTGGGTCTGCGTGTCCCAGTTCTTAGGACACTCGTGCATCTTGGTTGGACTGCGACCGCCTCACGTGCGTGCGTGCCTAAAGGTCGTGCCAGGGACTGCGTTTTGAATGCGCACATGCATGCTCAAGTGACGCGCTATGACGTTCATCATCGCATGGATGCACCTTGTAGCATGGCGTGTCTCAACTCCCAAGGCACCCTGTGCACCCTGGTCGAGCTAGGACCCGTGCCCCATGTTGCATGTGCACCTGAACGCCGTACCTGGGGCAGTGTACGCATTGTTGTACACCTGGAACCTGTCCCAGGGACTCAGTCCTAGGTGCACATGGTGCTTGGCGTCCTTGGGATGCCTGGCTCGTGCAGGCTGGCCCAAGCCGTCGTGGAATGTTTTCTGGCCAGGAAACCCAGCTGGAAAACAGCTGGTTATTTTCTGGTTGGGAAGACCGGCTGGAAGGAGACCAGATCCGGCATGGATCTGGCCTGAGGGGAGCAAAACGAAGAGAAATAGGGAAACTCGGCTTACCTGGGTTGCCTGCTCGCCGAAAAACTCGAAAAAGGTGGAAACCCTATTGCCCAGATCGGAAAAGAGAAGAGGGGTAAATGGGAATGGGATGGTCGACCTGACTTAGGCCTGGCCATTGCCGAAAAATGCAAAAAGACGGGTTTCCAATTTTTGCTAGAAACCCAGTCCAAAAATGTCAAAAATCCCAATTTTTGGAGAGGGGGGTTGGGGCTGTTTATAGGGGGAGAAGGCGGTGCCCCTCAATGGCGGTGCCGCCCTTTCCCCAGGGGTTTTCTACAGAAATCGTGAACAAGGGTTTTCTATAGGGTTCTTGAGGTTGAAGACGACAGGGGGTGCCGTTATCAAAATGATCCCCTGTGTTTTTCGTCCTTTTTTGTTTTTTCACTTTTCTATTTAATTTCCAGAAATACCCCTATCTTTAAATGGCTGTAACTTCTTCATACGAACTCCGTTTTGGGTGATTTTTGAGGCGTTGGATTCCATTTTTTTAGTAGAATCTAATGGTACTAAGTTTCCTCACAAATTCCTTCATTTACTTTTTTAAATAAAATCAAACATTCAACACAGTCCATTTCCCATAGAATGTTCAATTTTCGTTAAAAATAGTGTAAATTGCTCAGGCATTATATTTCCTAGAGTCCAGATTTGATCTGGGCCCAGTGGAATGATTGCCTGGATTAATCAGGGTGGAATGGGCCAATTGGGCTGACACATCACTCACTCCCGTCACCGAGATGCACGCATGACACGATCTGCCCTTGACCGGCACTGTCACATCATCGTGCCATCATCCTGTCTGGACGATGCCGCACGCAGCGCGATTGTGTGAAAACATTGTTGCATGGTGCATTCTGTGTGGCATTATGCTGCGTTCCAAGAACAGATCAAATTTGATTTGGAGATCGGACAGTCCGTTTTGGATTGTCTGTTTTGGAATGACGGCCTGGATTAATCTTGGAGGAACGGGTCAGTCGGGTGGGCAAGTCGCGCGCACCCGCCACTAGGACACATGCTAGAGGCGATCCGCTTGTGAATGGCACTGTAGTGTTGTCTTCTCATTGGGATGACATTGCATGCTAAAACACTGCAGCGTGGGATGTTTCCATGCGGTGTTTCGTGGCCCGTTCTGGGAACAAATCAAATTTGATTGGGAGATTAGACAATCCATTTTAGACTGTCCAATCAATCCTATTCAATTAAAGGCACAAAACTCTATAAAATTTCTTAAAATTTCTACCTTAGTGGTTTTGGACCCTTTTGGATGGATTGGTTAGCTCAGATTTTCCATCTAGGCCCTCCATCATCCAGAATTGAAGGGGTCTTACCCTTACCTAATTTTTATTATCTTTAACCTAAACTTAATTTTAGAGAAATGAAAATTACATAAAATGACATGAAACAAGTGTGGAAAGGATTTCCACCTACCTGATTGGAGAAAAACTTTGGTTTTGTAGTCCAAATTAAAAGAATACCCACTTGATGATAAGATAGCCCAAGAATTGCTTGTCTTATGATTTTCTGATGTTTGCACTGCTAGATCTACAAATTGATTTGGTGGTTTTATAGATAATGAAGTGTAGGATGGTATGGATGGTGGGATTTATGAGTTTCAACTTGGAGCAAAGTGCCTAATTGAATTTAGGTCCTTGTTCCAATCTAGGGAGAGGAGAGAGAAAGAGGGAAAAAGAGAGAGATTGGGGGAGATGGGGGAAGATTTGTACTTTGAGTTTTCAAGGGAGTCTAGGGGATTTTGTGCTGAAGGACTAAAAATTTTTGTGAAATTTTTAGACTTATTTATAGGCATGTTTTAGAATTTTAAATTAATTTTTCATAAAAATCTTCTTCTTTCTTTCTATTATTTTATTTATGGATGGAGTTTCCACCTCCACCTTTTTCTCCACTACAATCTGGTGCATTGATCAATTATTGTTGCTTCTAGAACATTGGCCTACTTTGTTGGCCCCTCTTTGATGTGAAAAGACCATTTTTTGCTTTTATTCATAAAAATGGAGAAAAATAGGAATTTTCCATCCGAACTCGGAATTGAGTGTACTTAGTGTCATTGGACTCGATTTTCCTAGTACATTTCAAATATTCATATGTTAGATCTTGGTTATGAGTAAAAATACCAGTTTACCCTTTTTATTCTAAAACTAGAGAAAATCAATATTATTTATCCAAACTTGAATTTTGGTGTACTCAATGGTGCCCGAAATTGATTTTTCAAGTACATTCCAAATATTCAATTTTTAATTCTTGGTTATGGGTAAAAATGACTGTTTTCCCTTTTTATGTAGAAAATAGGGATATTTCATTCTAACTTAGAATTTAATGAAGTTAGTGTTATTTGATTTGAATTTCATCTACATTCTTAATTTCTATGTTTCCACTCATGATTTAATCTCTATGAAAAGATATTTACTTTTATCCTAATATTGTAGCCCATAATTTCTAAAACTTCAAACTAAATTGATTTTCTCAATCAATTTACAAAAATTGGGGTTGTTACAATCTTCCCCCCTTATAATAATTTCATTCTTGAAATTGGCATTTCAACTTACTTATGAGTTTTTATTACCCTTATATTACCAAAACAATTCCATAAATCAAAGTACTTGGTGAGAATGAGTATTATGTGCAAGATAATGGTGAGAAGGGTGCTTAAGTTGAAAGCAATATATGAGGGGACTATATGGATTGTATTAATGCAATGAAATAATTTTATATTAGCTCTTTTATTATGTGCAGATGGATTGTATTAGTGAGATAGAATACTATATGACATTTGATATATATATATATATATTTGAAATAAAAGGATGATAATGAAGGAATTATTTGAAAAATAAGTTCATTTGCATATTCTTATCTTTATTAAGTACAGAATATGTGACTCAACAACTAATTTGTATGAAACATTATTCGGTGTCGCATTAATTAGTGAATTTAAAGTAGGGAAAAATTAAGTTTAAGGACTTTTGAAGTTGTTTTCTAAAAACAAATTTAAAAGTCTCTACTTTTGAATTTAAGGACTTTTCAAGTCATTTCCTAAAAACAAATTTAAAAGTCATTGAAGTCGTTCTTTCAGAAAATGACTTTAAAATTCGGTACTTTTAAAGTTATTTTCCAAAAACGACTTCAAAAATCCCAACTCTAAAGGTCATTTATTGGAAAATGACTTCAAAAGTAGGTACTTTTGAAGTTATTTTCTAGAAACTATTTCAAAATTCCATTTTCCTCTACCAGAGGCTTGAAGTTGTCTCATTGTTTCCTGTATCCCATGTTTATGTTCTTCATCTTATGGGCAGCATGATGGCCTCCTCCTCCAGTTTTAATAACGTTATCATGAAAAATATGATAACGATACTAAAACTTTTTGTCATCATCCATGGCTTTCTTATTACTAACTCTGTATTTGCATTTTCTAGATGAAGTGGGTTTTGTCACTACAGATGATGGGGTTAAGAAGTTGGTTAGATCATTGTGATTTTGGCAAAAATCATTTCATTTCATTGCAAGAAACTACTACTTCTTTCTCTAACCCTCATTATTGGTGAAAAGGAGAGCTTATGCTTTGAGGTTATCATCCAATGTTAAGGTTTGACGAAGAGAAATGGTTCCATCAAGTTGACCAAAGAAGTTATAACTTAAAACTTTGCCGTCTCTCTCCCCATTAGAGAGTGGTGTGAGCTGAATACTAAGAGGTCAGGTCTTGATGAAATAGTTCTAGATTAGCTCTTTGGCCATGAACTTGTATTAATAAGATCTAATCATTAAGTAAACATTTGATATATTTAATAAAAGGATGATAAATGAGGAGTAATAAAAAAATGTAATTTAATTTTCATGTTCATGTGTTTGATATGTGTGTGTGTGTGCATAGAATGCATAAATTAATAATGAATTTTATGAAAAATGGGTGTCATTGTAAGTAAGAGATGATAAAGGAAAATAAATAATTTATATATAGAAATGCTTTTAAAGTTAGAAAAAAATGAGTTTATAAATAGTATTTAAAGTCGTTTTGAAATGAACAACTTCAAACACATGGTTTTTAAGTCATTTGTTTTCAAAATTAAAGTCAATATTTTCAAAATGACTTTAAAAATGAGTCTATTAAAGTTGCTTTTTTATAAATGACTTAAACAAAAATTGTATTTTTGATGTCATTTTGGAAAAAAGACTATCTTTAAGGTGGTTCTTTTCAAAAGGACTTTAAAAATGGGGCTATTAAAGTTGTTTTCCTCTAAATGACTTTAAAAATTTGTATTTTTGAAGTCATTTTGGAAAAACAACTTTTAAAATATTTTTTAAAGTTTTTTTTTTTCAAAATGACTTTAAAAACTATAAAAATGTCAATTTTTACTCGACTCTAAAAGTCTAAAGTATATAATGTAAAAAATTTCATTCATCCCACTAGTTTCCTTTTCCATCTCTGTCAACTACAAATGCCAACATTGTTCCTTTGTCAGTAGGTGCCGCACCCCATCAGAAAAGTTTTTGTCTTCATCTGCGTGTGGGGTCGACAGTAAGAATATTGTCTGCTTTGAGCCAGGGCCTGCACTGCTTTGTTTTCACCCTGGCTTTCCAGGGTAAAACACGTTCTTCGTGTATTAGAGTAACACAGCAGAGAACATTGTCCTCTTTCAGCCCCTTAACCTATCTTGGGTCCCTCAGACTATCTTGGGGCATCCCCGTCAAGCCATCTTGGTAGCCCTCAAGGTATTGTGGTCACCCTCAAGGATTTGTTCCTGACCCCAAGACGCGTTCTTACTGTGAGGAGTGTTCCCATTCCTTATCACCCAGCCTAGCTCCCCTTCCCAGGCAGTATGGGACTAACTCTCAACCGTCCCCCCCTCAGCCTTTGCCACTTCGTCGCCATCACGGTGCCTCACTGTATTTGAGCCAGCAAGGGTAGATCTCTCCCCCTTAGGCGACGCACGACCTTGTGCGACCGAGGCACCTGTGCAGTTAGCCACCCATCCCTGTGAGGGAATTGGCTTTGATACCATTTGACACACCCCACCCGTGTGGGGTCCACAGTAAGAATATTGTCCTCTTTGGGCCAAGGCCAGCATGACTTTGTTTTACGCTGGGAAGCCCCACATGTGTGGGGTGTGTCAAATGGTATCAGAGCCAGTTCCCTCACGGGAATGGGTGGCTAACCACACAAGTGCCTCAGTCACACGAGGGCGTGTGTCCCCTAAGGGGGAGAGCTCTACCCTTGCCGCCCTAGGCACCGTGATGGCAGCGAAGCAGTGAAGGCCGACGGGGGGGACAGTTTATCTACCCTTGCTGGCTCAGGTACCGTGAGGCACCGTGATGGCGGCGAAGTGGTGAAGGCTGAGGGGGGGACGGTTGAGAGTTAGTCCCATACCACCTGGGAAGGGGAGTTGGGATGGGTGATAAGGAGCCCTCAAGGTATCGTGGTCACTCTCAAGGATTTGTTCTTGACCCCAGGATGTGTTTATCCTGGGAAGCCAGGGTGAAAACAAAGTCGTGCGGGCCCTGGCCCAAAGCGGACAATATTCTTACTATGGACCCCACACAGGTGGGGTGTGTCAAAAGGTATCAAAGCCAGTTCCCTTGCAGGGATGGGTGGCTAACCGCATAGGTGCCTCGGTCACATGAGGGCTTGTGTCCCCTAAGAAGGAGAGATTTACCCTTGCCAGCTCAAGTACCGTGAGGCACCGTAATGGGAGCGAAGCGGCAAAGGCCGAGGGGGGGACGGTTGAGAGTTAGTCCCATACCGCCTAAGAAGGGGAGTTGGGCTGGGTGATAAAGAGTGGGAACACCCTTCATAGTAAGAATGGGTTTTACCCTAGGAAGGGAGGGTGAAAACAAAGCCGTGCGGGCCCCGTCCCAAAGTGGACAATATTCTTATTGTGGACCCCACACGGTGGGGTGTGTCACCCTCCAACTCTCACTCTCTCACTCACTCACTCACTCACTCTCTCTCTCTCTCTCTCTCTCTCTCTCTCTCTCTATAATACACAGTCCCCAGCTAGCCACAATCGACCTTGGGCGCATCCCATCCACCCCCCCTCACTCTATCTCTCTCTGGTATGCATGATCGCCACCAACCACAACCAACTACACAACCCTTCTCTCCCTCCCTCTATGCCTTGCATGGTTGTCAGCCAACCTTGAGTGATTGTGTGCCATCAACCTCTCTCTCTCTCTCTCTCTCTCTCTCTCTCTCTCTCTCTCTCTCTCTCTCTCTCTCTCTCTCTCTCTCTCTCTCTCTCTCTCTCTCTCTCTCTCTCTCTCTCTCTCTCTCTCTCGCTTGTAATTGCTAGCCATCTCTGACCAACTACACAACCCTTCCCTCTCTCCCTCTCTTTATCTCTCTCAATGCCATTCATAGTCACTGGATAGTTGGACCAACTATGCACACATCCCATCCCCCCTCCCTCACTCTCTCTCTCTCTACTATATGCAGTCGTCGGCAAACCTCAACCAACTTACTATGCCCTTCCTTCCCCCTCCCATCTCTCTCTCTATCCTCTGTGGTTGTCGACAAGCCCTACACACATCATTGATAGACCCTATGTGCATCTCTTTATCTTTTGCCGATTGTGTGAATGAACCCCTGTCCCTCTTTCTATTGTAGTTAGTCTTAATTTGTTATGTTATTTTAGCTTTGATCAATCTAACAATGAATGTTTAAAATGATTCTTTTAATTTGTCATGTTGTTCTAGATTATTTATTTATTTATATGATTCTTGTAATGGTAGTTGTAAGGGATTTAGGATGAATATATGTTAATATCTTGATTTATCTCATAAAGAATTATAAAATGATTGTTATTATTTGTTATGTTGTTTTATCTTTGTTATTTTTTTGTGTTTCTTGTAATGGTAGGTGTGGGGGATTTAGGATGAAGATATGTTAATATCTTTATTTATTGTATAGAAAATCTATACAATGACTGTTGTTATTTGGTATGTCATTTTTACCTTTATTATTTGTTTTCGTGATTCTTGTAATGAAAGGTGTAGAGGATTTAACATACTAATTCAAGTCCTTATTAGAATTAGAAAGTTTCTTTTAATTGATCTATCTAACTAAGCTAAGCATGAGATTAAGAATAGAAAGTATCATGCTTCTAATTCAGGAAAGTACTAAATCTTGATCATGCATTTAGTTACCTAAGTGGACCTAAAATGTATGTATATAAAGATGAAAACTTAACAAAAGCTTTAAAAAGAAAGAATCTATTATCTATATGTCAGATTCTACAATTAGAAAGTAGCATACAAATAATTAGGAAAGTTCTAAAACCAGGAAAAGTAAAATGATGAAGACATTCTATACTAGTTAGGACAATGATCTATGATGCATGAAAGAACTAATTGAACTTGCAAAAGCTTCCCATGTTTTGGTTAAGCTGTTAATTAAGTGTGAAGTGGTTTAGGATTATAACATTTTTTGAAACGGATCATGTTAATAATGGCTTATACATAAGATTAAAAATAGAAAGTATCACAATTTTGATTTAGGAACTTGCTAAATCTAAGAATAGATTATGCATTTAATGCCTACAGTGGTCCTAAGATGTATGTAAAGAAAGATGAAAAGTTAACAAAAGCTTTATAAAGAAATAATCTTAGATCTATGTGTGAGATTCTAAAATTACAAAGTAGCATACTTTTAATTAGGAAAGTTCTAAAAACAATAAAAAATAACATGATAAAGAATTTTTAGGACAATGATTTATGATACTTACTATGCTAGAACCAAAGTGTAGAATGCATGCAAACCTAAAATTTGAAACTATCTAAAAATGGAAACTACCATGCAAGTTAGGAAAGTGCTAAACATACAAAACTAAATGATGAATGGATATGAAGCTATTGACTTAAGTGTATAATGCTTGAAAGAACTAATTGAACATGCAAAAAGCTTCCCATGCTTTGGTTAAGCTGTTAATTAAGTGTCAGGTGGTTTAGTGTTATCACATTGTTTAGTGAAAGAAAGGTCTATAGAATGTCCTTGTTGAATGGAATTTCTATCTTGAATTGGAAAGGAGCATGTTAATAATGGCTTGTACCTATTTGTTTACTTTAAGCAATAATATCTTATTGTAGGCGGTCTTAACAAAATCCTTGGTGGTTTTAAAATATTTTTAGAGGCTTTGGTGAGTATTGCATTTACATTCTCTCATATTATTTATTTTATACTAAAAAAATCAAGTTTCTTATGTTTTGTTATACTTTTGTTTTCTTTAAATGCATTACATGGACTATTTGATTTCATTGTTCTAGTATTATTATGTTCTTAGTCATAATAAGGATAGAACCTAAA
Source organism: Warburgia ugandensis (assembly GCA_035236585.1). Taxonomy (NCBI): domain Eukaryota; kingdom Viridiplantae; phylum Streptophyta; class Magnoliopsida; order Canellales; family Canellaceae; genus Warburgia; species Warburgia ugandensis. The sequence continues at coordinate 39,716,693 of CP141136.1, forward strand.
CAACATCAAAATGAAGAATATGAACAATATCAAGAGCATGAACAAGAGGCCAACCTCAATATACCTCAAAAGAGATAGGGAAAAGGTAGAACAACAATGGAAAAAGTTATTAAGAGAATGTGAAAGGGAATTAAAGAAAGTGTCTAATATAATAGTAAGGGGTAAGAGATAGGTAAGTGTGCAATATCTTATAGCAATTTTCTCTACTCCACAGTAAAAAGCATGGTGTTTATCACATTTAATGATTGGAGATAGGTGCCACAAACAATAAGAGATTCAATATGGGAGATGGTGAAGATATGTAAAAATATTATATATTATATAATTTATAACATACCTTATCTTCTTATTTTCAAATATAGTAATGTGCTTTGTACTTTATGGATTGCTTTTGAGGTACTTAAGCCCAAGAAGATGCATGCTTTTGTACTGACCTGGTGAGCAATGAAGAAAATGGAAGAACTATCTTATTAGCAATCACGTAACTCCATATGTCAATGATCCATCAAGGCTATACACAGTGCCCACAATTTATTCCAACATCAATGAACAGGACATGTGGAATGCATTTGTAAAGGATTGCACGTGCTTTGAATTTGAGGTATGTGCTAAAATAATGTTTCATTTGACTCATTTTATGTAACACCTAATTATTTTACTTGATTACATAGTACAAGTATGCTAGCAAAGAGTGTGAGAAGAAGAAAGGTGAATGAAACTAACATGTAGCACCACCACCCAAGGTTGGGCTATGCCTATTTGAAAGAGCATGAAGTATTTATAGTAATTTATTCATTTGAAATTATACTATAGTTATATATGTTTTATTACTTAACTATAGTGTTTTGCATTGTAAGTGGTTCCACCTATCTACCCTTGATTACCTTCAATTTTATACAATTAAATAAGTGAACCAAGCATGTACTTTTAATTAAATTTTGTAGGACATTCTTACCTAAGAAAGCATGAGTACAGGAGCTCTAAGCAACATTGTTGTGAATGATGACATCTTGTATAAGGCTATGGACAATAAGGACCACCCTAGTCGAGTTAGGAGCATAGGGCACGGTATTATTCCTTCCAAATTATTTTGTAAAAGAATACTCATAGAAAAAGATCCATAGGTTGACAATGAGTTGTGTGAGAAGATAAAAATGAATATACTTAACCAGCCATGTGAAGAGGGTTTAGTGATAGTTTCTCAATCCCTTCTACATGATGTTCATATTACCCCTATACTTTCATCAAATAGTAGCTGGAATTCTCCTATGGAAGAAGATAATGAAGGACAACATGCACTCATCCAAACAGAAATTCCAGCCAAAGAGGTATTCACATAGACACTAGAGCTTCATTATTGTCCTTATGAAATTCTCCTATCTTAACCTCTCCAATGTATAATGCATTTATGATTTGCAAGTGGGTCAACGCCTAACTCCGCCAATGCCGGTCCCAAGCCAAGATGAAAAAGGAGGATGGTCTTGTGTCAGGTGCCAGCCAACAAGGGAGAAGTTGAAGATGATTTTGTTATTTCTTTCTTACAAATGAATATGCATTTGTATATTAGTTTGTGAGGAAGAAATGAAAATCATCTCCAACTTCTTAAAATATGGCAACCCTTGTGTTAGCTAGCTAGCTGGCAAGGGTGAAGCTGAAGATGATTTTGTTATTTCTTTTTTGCTTACAAATGAATATGCATTTGTATCTTAGTTTGTAAGGAAGAAATGAAAATCATCTTCAGATTTTTAAAACTATGGCAACCCTAACATGACATGAATCAAAAACTGACATTCCCTCAAGCTAGGGCATTCCCCATAAGTGACATGTTGCATCAGATCTCGCGTGCTATGAAAAATAGGCAAGGTTTGCTAGGGCATTCTCCCATAAGCGACACGCTACATCGGATCCTAGGTGTCTGTCCCCTAGAAAGCGAAGCGCTGCATTAGAACCCAGGTGCAGTGAAAAGTGGACATGGGTTCATTCCATGAGGTCAAGAAAGGTGATTGTAAATAGGATATCTCTAGAACATAAGATTCGTATCGCCACATGGAATATAGGGACATTGATAGGTCAGAGTTTGGAGTTAGTAGATGCGATGAAACGTAGAAGAGTCAACATCGCTTGTATCCAAGAAACAAAGTGGAAAGGGGCTAAAGCTAGGGAAATAGATGGGTGTAAATTATGGTACGTAGGAAAGGAAAATAATAGAAATAGCGTAGGAATAATAGTGAATAAGGAATTAAATGATAAAGTTGTGGATGTTAAAAGAATCAATGATAGAATTATAATAATAAAACTTGTTCTAGGAGAGCAGAGTATAAATGTTATAAGTGCATATGCACCACAAGTAGGTTTACAAGATATAATCAAGAGACAGTTTTGGGAAGATATGGAGGGAGTGATGCAAGAAATTCCCAACACTGAGGGGATATTTATAGGAGTAGACTTAAATGTCCATGTAGGAAAAGATAAGGAAGGATATGATAGGATACACGGAGGGTATGGTTAGGTGAACAAAATGAGATGGGAGAGAATATCGTTGATTTTTCTTTGTCATATAACTTGTCCATTGCAAATACACTCTTTAAGAAGAGGGATGAACATTAATAACCTTTAAAAGTGGACTTTGTAGAATCCAAATAGACTTTTTTCTACTTAGGAATAATGAACGATCTGTATGTAAGGATTGTAAGGTGATACTCGGTGAGAGTTTAACCTCACAACATAGGTTAATGGTTATGGATATCGATATCCAAACATGGAAGAAAGGAAATGAACTTAATAGGTATCCAAAAATTAAGTGGTGGAACTTAAAAGGAGAGAAAATAACCTCATTCACAAATAAGTTGATGGTAGAAGGAATTTGGAACTATGAAACAAAAGTAAATACCATGTGGATTAATATTGCTGAGTCCTTTAAGAATGTGGCAAAAGATGTCTTAGGAGTATCTAAAGGTAAAAGGCAATCAGTAAAGGAAACATGGTGGTGGAGTGAAATAGTGCAAAAAGTTATTAAAGAAAAAAGGATGCATTTTAAAGCATGGCAGAAGATTAGAAATAATGAAAACTATGAACAATATAAGAATGCTATAAAGGTTGCTATAAGAATAGTAAGTGAGGCTAAACTCAAAGCATATGAGGAGCTATATAATAGACTAAGAACAAGATAAGGTGAGAAAGATGCGCTTAAACTTGCAAAAGTAAAAGAACAAAAGGGTAAGGACTTAAATTATGTTAGGTGCATTAGAAACAATGATCAAAGGGTATTAGTCAAAGATGATGAGATCAAATAAAGGTGGGAAACATACTTTCAAAAATTGTTAAATGACAATGGCTTTGAGAATATAGGGATTGACAATATTATAAATCTAAATAACATTGGATATTATAGATATGAATGTAGGATTAGAGTACCTTAAGTAAAAAAGGCCTTGAAAAAGATGAAATCATGAAAGGCCATGGGGCCCCATGGTATACCAATAGAGGTTTGGAAGCATATGGGAGATATTGGGGTAGTTTGATTGACCAAGTTGTTTAACAAGATTATATAATCAAAGAAAATGGCTAATGAGTGGAGGAAAAGCTCGATTGTACCAATTTATAAGAATAAAGGAGACATACAGAGCTGCACTAATTATCTAGGGATCAAACTTATAAGCCACACTATGAAACTTTTTGAAAGAGTGATTGAGAAGAGGCTACGACATGAAACAAGTGTATAGGAGAATTAGTTTGGATATTATAGATATGAACGTAGGATTAGAGTACCTGAAGTAAAAGAGGCCTTGAAAAAGATGAAATCATGAAAGGCCATGGGGTCCCATGGTATACTAATAGAGGTTTGGAAGCATATGGGAGATATTGGGGTAGTTTGGTTGACCAAGTTGTTTAACAAGATTATAAAATCAAAGAAAATGCCTAATGAGTGGAGGAAAAGCTCGATTGTACCAATTTATAAGAATAAAGGAGACATACAGAGCTACACTAATTATCGAGGGATCAAACTTATAAGCCACACTATGAAACTTTTGGAAAGAGTGATTGAGAAAAGTCTACGACATGAAACAAGTGTATAGGAGAATCACTTTCGTTTCATGCCTGGGAGGTCTACAATGGAAGCTATTTTCTTATTAAGAGAATTAGTAGAGAAATATAGGGACAGGAGGAAAGAACTCCACATGGTCTTTATCGATTTAGAGAAAGCTTATGGTAGAGTCCCTAGAGAGTTAATATGGAGGGTGTTGGGTGATAAAGGGGTTCCTCAGGTGTATATAAACATAATTAAAGAAGTGTATGAGGAAGCGATAACAAATGTTAAGATCACTAGTGGCGTGAGTGGTGATTTTCTTGTCACTCTAGGATTGCACCAACGATCGGCATTGAGCCCATACCTTTTCACATTGGTTATGGATGAGTTAACAAAGCATCTACATGAGGAGATTCCCTGGTACATGCTATTTGCAGTTGATATAGTCTTACTTGATGAGATAAGGGAGGGTGTAAACATAAAGCTAGAGTTATGGAGAGAAGCATTAGAATCTAAAGGATTTAAAACTAGTCGAACTAAGACAGAATATATGGAATGTAATTTTAGTAAGGAGAGTAGGAATGGAACACCAGTCAAGATTGATAACCAAGAAGCCCCGTAAAAGACTAATTTCGGTACTTAGGATCAATGATTCATGAGAGATTGAGAGGGAGGTTACCCAGAGAATCCAAGCGAGTTGGAACAAACAGAGATGTGCATCTTGAGTTTTGTGTGATTGGTAGGTGCCACTCAAACTAAAAGGAAAATTCTATAAGATGGCCATAAGGATGGCCATGCTCTATGGATCAAAGTGTTGGACAGTAAAGGACATCATACTCATAAGATGAGCATTGTAGAAATGAGGATGTTGAGATGGATGAGTGGTAAGACAAAAAGGATATAATTAGAAATGAAAATATTAGAGGAAATTTAGGGGTAACACCAATAGGTAACAAGATGAGGGAGATTAGACTTAGATGGTTTGGACATGTTCAAAGGAGACCACCAATGGCACTAGTTAGAAGGAGTGAGACAATACAAGTAGAAGGTTCTACAAGGGCAAGGGGAAGGCCCAAAAGAACATGGATAGAAGTGGTGAGGAAAGATTTAAAAACTTTAGAACTAAATGAAGCCATGGAATTTAATAGAGTGGAATGGAGAAATAAGATTCATGTGGCCAACCCCTAATTGGGATAAGGTCTTGATGATGATGAGGTGGGTCAATGCCTATCGGCCTTGGATACCCATCAAAAACATCATCATAGTTGAATCATGCTATGAGCATGAATCAATCATTTTGCATGGGATTAATATGCCTCCACATACTAAGTACGTGTAAATTATCATGGCTTTGATTGCTTCTACCTACATTCCTTTTCTTTCAAAAATGAAATTATTATAATCATTGGGCAGGCAGATGCATATCACATCACTTGGCCTGAGAAATCATCATTCCCAGAGAGTTCATATTATATATATTTTCACACTACGTTCCTCAACAATATTTTTTAGCTAGAGACCTCAATTTAATTATTTATTAATTGTATCTAAGGTTAATCAGTAGTAGAAAGCACCATCAAGGCTTCCCACCATTGCACCATTAACTACTATCTCATTAAATGAACCAGTACTAGTGTTTATATTTATTTTTCATCATAAATTTGATTGTCTTCATTGATCAATATTAATTGACTAAAATTCTTTGCAACTTTTGTAGCAACCATTTAAGGACTATGTTGGAGGCTGACCTAATGCACCTCAATTCCTGAGGTTACTCTTTAGACTCATTAATGAAGATAGGGCAATCAACTCCATATGCATCACGAAGGTAGTGCTTGCCAACTCATTGTTGAGGTGCCACTAATGACAGAGGGCCTATTATGAGTTCGTCAATTGGATCAATTCGAGCACCCTTACATTATCTCCTACATGGGGTATATACAAATATTTACTTCTAAAATACTTGACGTTACATGTTATTTTTTCATGGTAGCTAATAGTTATTTCTTCTATGCAACTTTCTGAATTATTCAATTAGCCTTTTTGAAGTTGGGGATGTGATGTACCAATTACTTGACTCTAGTATCATTTGCATAGAAGCAAAGCAATGATTGATGGACTAGCATGTACAGGATATTATGCCAAGGTTCTTCCAGTGTTTAAGGGCCAAGGTTTAATGATTCATTATAATGGGTAAGTTTTCATTTCTTTATTTTCATACTAACTTATTCTACACATAAGAATTGTAAACTTTAATTGGAATTCATATGATTGTGTATATAGGGCTCCTTGAATGCTACTTGTTTTGGATGTGCAGGGTGCACAAGCTTTCTTTTTTATTATTGTGGATCCCATGCCCATTTAGCTCTCATAGAAATTATAAATAAGTAAGCCTTTATTGTTTTCATGTATTATGTATATATAAGTAATTTGTTATCCATATCTAATACATTTAAAATTTAAATTTGTTGAGTATGGTTAACATGTGCTAACATGACTGAGACTATGCTACCAGTGAAACTCACATGGAAGACTTTCAAGGTATAGAAAATAGTTAATTACTCTATTTTATAACTAAACATACAATATTGAAAATGACTGTTTATTGATTTTTATTTCTTTTCGTTATTGTACAATGCCCTAGACAAGAGTCTGATTAGGAGTGTGGGTACTATGTGTTGAGATACATAAGTACCCTAGTACTCCGTGGTGTTAGTGTCTCCCAATTAAGAGAGGTTAGACACATTTTACTAGTCATAATCATATATGTTTCATATATTTTTTTATAAACTCTAGCTTAAAAGAATGTGCCAACTAAATTAAATATGGTGTATTATAGACTATTATGTTATCTGAATGGGCCAACAAGAAGAATTACTTCAAAGCAAACCTTAATGAAATACAAAGTGAATGGGCTGAGCATGTAATGAGTTTCAATTAGAATAATTGGAGTAACTGTATGAATGTAAATTAACATCCATATTAAAGTATTCTTTTCATTGATATTCATGTGTTCTTCTGCTTTTCATTATTTTCGTTGAAGTATATACATTTTATGGGATGAATGAATGGGTATGTGTGCATGGAGTTATAAATGAAGTAAATCTGGAGGTTGCATTTTCATTGATATGCATGTGTTCTTCTAGTTTTCATTATTTTCATTGAAGTATATATATATTATGGGATGATGAATGAAGGGAACTTGGAGTGTGGAAGTAAATGGGTATATGTGTATGGACTTGTAAATGAAGTGAATGAGGAGGTTGTAGTGAATATGTTGCAGTTTCTTTTATGCAGTTATTTCAAGATAGATGTAGATGGATGATGAATTTAGGTATTTATACCATACCGTGGACGTGAATGTATGTTTCTTTTTCAAGTGTATAAAAATTACAAGAACAATGTAGTAGATGGCACATTGAATGTATCCAAAATATAGGGAGTGATTGTAATGAAAACCAAAGGTAAAAATTGGAACCTTTAAAGTCATTCTAAAAAATGACTAAAAAATAGTTGTTTTTGAAGTCATTTAAAAAAAATGACTTGAAAAACAATAATCTTTAAAGTAGTTTTGAAAAAACAACTCAGAAAATTGACATTTATAAAGTTGTCCTAAAAAGATGACTTCAAAAATAGTTATTTTTAATGTTGTTTTGAAAAAAAACTTCAAAAACTATTATTTTAAAGTTGTTTTTTCCAAAATAATGTTTCTTAAGTCGTTTTTCACAATGACTTTAAAAACAGTTGCTTAAAAATGTCGATTTTTAAAGTCATTTTGAAAAAAATGGCTTAAAATTATCTTTCTTTAAAGCCATTTTTTTTTCAAAATAACTTCAAAAACATTGGTTTTTAAAGTTGTCTTTGAACCAACTTTAAAAATTGTGACTTTTAAAGTTGTTTCTTAACCTACTTCTTTTCTTACCAATTTCCAAGTTGGCTCAATAGAAGTCACTTAGTAACTGAATTCTATTATTGTTTTTAACCAATTTTAAAAGTCTCCTATGTAGTACTTGGAATTTTGTTACTTTATTTATGGGAATTTCTTATTGTTTAGGCTATGACTAGCAGTCTTGGTGATGGTGATATTACTGAATACTTTATCTATGTAAGGAGTTTGAAAGATAGATGTTGGTGGAAGTGTGGTTTTCTAACTTACACTACAATACATGAGTTTTAGGTGTCTTTTCAAAAAGACAATCCTCAAAGAAAAAAAAATCTTGATTTGGTAAATACTATTTGAAAATCAATTTCGAAACTCAAATTGTCACATTTTCCAAAACTCAAGTAATCATAGAAATTTGTTTCCCAATAAGGTGAGTGATTAAAATGTGCCCTAGAAGTGAAGGTTATGGTAATGAAAGTGTTGCAACCATAACAAAAAGCCTTGTTCCATTGGTCTACCACTTGAGATTATAAATCCATAATCTCCATTTATCGAGTAATGAAAAAGTAGTTTAGTTTTGTGCTTGGACCATTATGCCTTCCAATAGCTTATACGAGGCACTTCAAATGATTTTGTATTAGAAAGAAAGCCCACTAGTCCATCACTTTAAAGTGAAATTATTTATTAAAGCTAGTGAATTGAAAGAAGAGATGATCTCTGAGATTTGAGTATGATAGGAAATTTATCTATCAACTACTTCAGCTGATTCTACTATGAATACCATTTAGTAAGATAAAAAATAACATTTTTGTGTTGCAAGCAACCAAACCTTTTAAATCAAATGGAAAATCTCAATTCTTCATTCATACACAACTAGGTCTTAAGAGAAGGTCAACTATTTAGAGTAACTCAGCCAAATTGAAGGACTATTCTCTTTTGTGTGTGCATTATTTTCAAGTTTTTTGTCTATCTCATGTCCCTTCTTCTTTTTTTCTATGCAACTTTAGCTATAATGCAAGCCTACTACATATACCAACTTGGTACTATTTATAGTAGTGTTCTTCGAAAATTTGTGAAATTATTGAATTTCTATGGTTTTGATATTTCTCTCATATGCTGATGTTCTTCATATTCTACAAATGTACCACATATTTCTAATAAAAGATAGAAACCAATATGCATCAATAAGATAGCAACTTTTGCTAAGTGAATCAAATAGATAAAGCGTTGATAACAAAAAAATCTCCAACCCCTTAAATTTCTTGGAACACTCAACTTGGCTATCTTGAACAAAGCTTCCAATCTGACTATTTGATTTTAATCAAAGGTTCCTTGGAAATTTTTTCATGGGTGTCTTTAATAGAACCTTCTCATATAATTAAAGTAATTTATATACTAAGAGCATATATAGGGTCCACTATCACAACCAATAACAATTAATAAATCTGTTGGAGTATTACACATAATGTAACAACCCCAAATTTTGTAAATACTATTCTGGGCATTATTATGTGAAATTGGAATTTTTGACCCAAAGAAAATAAATTTTTATAGAAATGGAATTTGGAGTGAAAACATGAATATTTGGAATGTACTTGAAAAATCGAGTCCAACGACATAAAGAACACTAAAATTGGAGTTTGGATGAATTTCACGCCAAAATTTTACTATTCCATGATTATGTTATGACTTTTCAAGAAGTATATTTTTTAATAGGATAATAATTTGGAATTAAAAATAAAACCATTATATAGTACTCAAAAAATGGAATCCAATGAGCCAAAGAACGTTGGAAACAGAGTCTAGATGAATAAGTTATGGGACTTTGAAGTCAGGGGCAATACGATAATTAAAAGAAAAAAAAATGACATAACTCAATAGAGGGGGGCAAATTGATATTAGCACCCCCCTCATATAGCAAACCTGACGTAATGTCGGGTCTATTTCTTTCCAAAACCCAACATCGACAACCCCCAAACCCCAGCTGTCCCTTATTTTTGGTGATCACCAGACAAGCATCCAGACACGGCCACAACCCTTTCTCCATCAAGTTTATTTTCCAACATCTTCCATGAGGAAGATCTCCATCACTGGCCACAACCCTTTCTTCGATTTCTTTCCCTTCTGTCACAGGAAACACATAGAAAACCCTTTTTTTTTTTTTGTTGAAACCCACCAGTGATCTATTCTCTGGTAATACCAAAAACCCAAGCTAGATTTTTCACATTGAGGACACTAGTGCCCTTTAGGTTTTCCCTCTTCTCTGTCAAGCTCAGGTGAGTGACGATCCCATAGTCATCGACCACCTGAACTCCCCTTTAGTTTTCCATGGCATGGCACAGCACAACCGGACCTGGAGGGCTAGTGTGCTAAGACCCGTGCCAAAGATCTCTGCACTATCCCCCATTGTTTTCTTCCTTATGTGATTTTCCAGTGACCTGGATTTGACGGTGCACGATCCGACCACCAGTAACCCGGGTTTCCCTTGATTCCCTCTTTTTCCTCATCATCCCCAAGCACCCCTATGGCTAGGCTTTCAGGCCGGCCAGTGTGCTCTGTTCCCCCTGACCAAACTAGGTGGTGGCCAGGAATTGGAAGCCATCCGACCACCACCATCCCTGCCATTGTCCCTTGCGTTTTCTTGTCACTAGCACGACACAGTTTTTAGGCGTGCCTCCATTTTTTAGTGGTTGAGATCAAACAGTTCTAGTTTGGTCACTAGTCACCATCCACCCCTATTTTCCCTACTATTTCATAGTCACCTGAGTTGGTGGCCTCTAATTGAGTTGGATAGGACTGAGTTGACCTAATTTAACTCTTGACCATCAAACGTAGATTTTGAGCAATCCAGGAGGAGTTTTAGAAGTTTGAGAGTACCCTCGCTATCCTTGTGAAGTGAGGAATAAAACCTATCTTTCCAAATACCAATCCAGGAAGATCCAACCATTGAAATTATCAAACCTGTGATTAGAGGTTAGGTCATCTGATCAGTGATGATCTGGCTTCACTTTTCCCATCCAAATAGTCTATCATGACCCTTAGGACATGCAAATCACAAATCCTATAAGATATCAGGATTAGAAGATTGTTAAAGATGATCCCACTAACCTAGAGCCATAACTAAGATCAATCGAGGAATTTAGGTGTGGAATAGGATCAAATTCTATGGTCCATATCATAAAAGTTGATTAAAAAGGATTATTCCTTTAGGATTACTGATTGGTTACTTGATTTGGCAAATTTAGGTGAAGATCAAGGACTAGATCAATATGGATCTGCAAGACTCTACAAGCATCATCAATCAGTTAGTGGGAAATGGATGAACTCGCCACGCAAGGTAGGTGGAGAATTAAGAAAGCATGTCTTAGTAGTAAGATGCATGTTTTAAACATGATCTTATTCTTATGATGGCTATTATTTCATTTAAATTATGCATTTCATATGGTATATGATGATGAAAAATGTTTATTTGTGAATAATGAAAATTTGTGATTTGAAATGCTACATGAATGACTTACTTATAATTGAAACCTACTGAATGATATTAAAGGATACACATGATCTGCTCATAAAATTATCATAGCTATTATTGTGATAAAAAGGCATTTATGGTGCATGGGTACCATTAGATCATATGTGACATATGAGTCTAGGATTTTACAATACATTCTTGGTGGGTGATCACCTAATAAGTGAGGATGTTATGATTACGAAGAGATGTTCATATATATTATGGACAAGAAAGATGCCTGTATATTATTATTTTACATCCAAGCATGGTGGCGTGAGAATTTTGTTTTAGACAAACATAGGCTTAGGGATGCTATGCTAGGAGAGTTATGAGGGTTTGGCCACCTGCTCTCCAAAATTGTGATAATATGGATACCAAGCCTGAAGGGAGGCTAAAAGTCAGGTAGGGCAATCATGGGTAGCCCGCCACTGTGACAGCCATGGTCCTCACCTATGCGGACATGGATTTTGTTATTTCCACCTCAGTAGTAGTGTATTATTTTGCAGTTATCTAGGTACGCTATACAGATTTAGACTGCAGCATAGTAGTCCTTGCATTTGATGCACTATGGTGCGTATATGATAGCATGATGGCATGATGAGATGCCTCATATGATGATGGCATGATGAGATGCTTTATACAATGATGGCATGATGAGATGCTTTATATGATGATGGCATGATGAGATGCTTTATGTGATGGCAGGATGAGATGCCTTATGTGATGGCATGACGAGATGCCTTTTATGATGTTACTAGCAGCAGCTGAAGTTTTATAAACCCCGCATGGTAAAGGGTAGATGTATGACACCCCATATCGTCTGTGAATGTAAGTTATAAAACCTAGGGACTATGTTCATAACTTTGTATGACTTTTAATGATTTTAATATATATGATATAGTCCTTTATGTATATGCTGGAGGGCATAGTTTCATAAAAGTTATCGTATGGGGAAGTGAATGGGTAGATATATTATGTAGAGTATGGTTCATAGAATTGGAGTATGGTATCATATGAAAAATCATAATGAAAAATATTTAAAATACCAATGAATTATATATATTAAATATATTATGTAAAGTGTAATCTTTAAATGTAATTATTATATTCATATGAAGAAGAAGAATTATAAATAGCTATTTTATCAATGACTTGCAAATAATTGAATTATTAATGAAATTATTGAATTATGAACTATGTTATAAACTTCATCCCATATAAGCATCATGATGAAATTGAATATTTTAATTGATGTAAAATGCTTAATTCATATGTAAATAACATGTTTTCTTAACTCTCCCCTACCAAGCATAACTTGCTAAGATATTACAAATGTTTTATGTTTATAATATCTCAAATACAGATAGACAAGAGAAGACATACACAAGCAAGAGGAGTTCAATAGCCATACCTCTACCCTCATGTCTATATTTTGTTAAAGTTTTTGTATTGTATAGTTAGTTATTTGGATTATGATATTTGGACATTTAGTATAATGATTATAGGGGTTGTGTATGTGAACCACTGGATGGGTCCTGTTGTTTTGTAAAATGCATTTCTATCTTGTATAAAAACTATAGTATGTATAGTATGGGAGTTGAGGTGACATCAAGGTTTTTGGAAAAATATATTTCAAAGAACATGTTTTTCACTATTTTTGAGTTTCTAAAAATATTGGTGCACCACCTTTCCAAAATAAATGCTTTTTTTGGGAAAAACCCAAGGCGCCACACATAATAAATTAGAGTTATTACATCTCCATCAACAATGAAGTCAAATAAAAGTTCTACTAATCCAAGAGGTGTTAGAGTTGATCCATCATACATCTTTCCAATGTCTTTACTCCTTTGCCACCCTTTTTCCATCCAAACTATGCTCAACTCTAGGAACCTTGCGTGAAAAATGTTGTAGGGGTGAATATAAATACCCATTGAACAAATCCCTATACCAAGTTTGAAAAACTTAGTAGTGATACATTACATTTGTCACAAATAATAACTCAGAAAAGATTTGTAATATTAAATAACCTTGCACACACAATAAAAAACTAACATATCATAGATCCATGTGCCAGCATCCTGCCACAAGCCTCATAGGCAATGGTCTAACCCTCAAGGTTGACTAACATGTCCAAGAATACAAAGGAAACTATATATATAGTGGAGAACATCACCCATCTACATTCATCCATTGATGCTAATGGACTACACTGGCACTTATGGTGATGTGGATGACATAGTAAGCAGTCTGTGCATAAAACATACTACCCAAACCAATGGCCACACTCTTAGCATGTAACCTATACAATCTAAGGTAAGTATGTGATTGATCATATTTTTTCTATGATTTAATTAGGGCTTTTTACTTTTTGTAGGAAGTAAGATAGTGATCCAACGATCGAGATTGATTGAGATGAAAATTAAAGATCAATATCAAAAGATCCAATCAAAGCCTTAAAATCATCAATCCAATATGAGATCAAGGGAAAGATCATCTTATGGACCAGTCATGGATATGATTAAAGGAGTTAAAGATGGCCAAAGTGGACCCATGAAGTAAGCCATGCATTTCCACCACCTTTTGGATGGGAGCCATCAAGCCACCTTAGCCATATAAGCCATGAAAGAAGGTGGGAAAGCTAAGGAATTCAAGCCAAATCATACAAGCCACTAAAGCCAAGGAAGTTTCCCAAGCTGGCCATGAAGCCTAGCCAATGGAGCCTTCAAAGTTAGCCATCTAAGCCATCAAGCTTAGCCAAATGGAAGGCTAGGATTAGAGGAGATTCAAGAGAGTAATCCATGAGTTATTTTGAAGATAATTAAGGAAAAATCAATTAGGATAAGTTGGAAAATGGACCAATAGGTTGAGAGCCTTCACATTTTGATGGTTTCCCCATTTTTTTCCACTTTTTTTTTTTTTTTATCACTTTTCACCTCATCACCAAAGACCACCATGAGTTTGACTATCTATTCAAGAGTCCTACCATTCCATAACTCTTCCACCTTCCTAAACTCCCTTCCTAACCATCCAACCAATCCCCAATTCCTAGAAAACCACTTAGCCAATCAGTTTTTCTCATGTCATCCCACTTTCCTTCTACAAAAAAAGGACACCTATATCCTTTTCAAAATTAGAAACCAGCCAGCCCATGATTCTTATCTCTTTCTTATGTCATGTTTATGACATCATCTAGCTGCTTTCCGGCCTTAATCTATTTATTCACCACTCCATTCCATAATTTTTTCTTTGTTATTCAATCAAGAATCAAGGTAGTTATTCTCTGGTAGTGACAACCAAGAGGAGCTAGCTTAAATCCTTGATTTCCCCACTTGAATTCCATGTTTTCTACCCTCTTTTTCTCTTAGTTTTGGGTGATTTTCCCTTAGCTAGTTCACCCACTAAGCCTTTGTTTTTCTACAATTCCTTTCTATGTTTTCTATGTATATCATTATACTTTGGATTGTAGGCTTTATATTGGAATCTTTTTGTCGTTTGGATAGGATTCTAGCCTTTAGAAAAGTGCGCAATTTTCATATTTTGTGGACAGTCTTATGTGCATAATTTTGATGTAAATTGGATTTAATTTAATAAAGTTTTGTGGCAATTCTTGTTTTGGAATGTGTCATTCATAAATGTACTTTGGATCTGGGTTATTCTCTAGCATAAAAGTCATGGTTTCAATAGCTTTCTAATGTAAGATTTATTTATTGTTCTTAAGTACTGAAATCTAAAAATTGGTTTTTCCTTAACTTTATGCTTTAATTCCATCCATCAAAACATCTTATTTTCCTAAGTCATTAAATACCCATTTAGATTTTCATGTTGTTTATTAGATCAAATAGTTATTTTCATAGTTATTCACTGTAGGTACACAAAATTTTACTATCTTTAGGGCTCCAAAATCGTGCACAAAGTCCATTAACCATGTGCAATGGTTCTAAATCCTATTCTTTTTAGATTCTTGCTTAATTTAGTTTTAGTAGTATTTAATTCATTATTTTCATATTATTTTAGGTTTATAAAGTTTTCTTTTTGCATTTTAGAAAGTTTCTAATTCTAGTTTAGGAAAGTTTCCATTTAGTAATTTCCTTAGTTTATGTTTCCTAGATTAATTTATGCTTGATTTACATTTGTTTTCTTTAGTTAAATGCATATTAGTTTAGGAAAGTTGCTGAATTGCATTTTAGGAAAGTTTCATTTTAGAAAAGCTATTAATTAGGAAAATCATAAAAATAGAAATTTTTAATTTAGGAATGTTTTAATTTTAGAAAGTGCATGTTTTAGGAGAGTTCTTCATTTAGCATGTTTCTTTGTTTTTGCTTAGTTTCCATTTCTTGGTTTTACATAGTTTCTAATTTCATGTTTTAATTTCCGTTCTTAATATAGGTAAAAAAGATTTGCTTGAATTTTGGCTAAGTTAAATAGTTTAAAGTAGGAAGCACTAGCATCACAATAGTTCGCTCCTCATGGGATCGACCTCACTAGTGTGCTATCTTGCAAGTGATTCATGTGCTTGCACATTTTAATGAAAACAACAATAAGTTTTTGGCACCATAGCCAGGGAGTTGCAACAAATTGTGTAATGTTTCATACTATAGATTATTTCCTCTAGTCTAGGGTTAGGGTTTTTGCATAATTTTTGCATACTTTTTTTGCATTGGTTGCTATTTTCCTCATATTGACCATAATTCTTTATGTATGTGTGAGGAAAATTAGAAAAGGAGTAACAACGGCCACATATTCATCATTTAGATTCAGTTTTATTATTTTCCTAGATTAGGATTGAGTGAAACTTGTAGTGAGGCCCATTGTAAATTGCAAATTCTTTATTATTTAATTTTAAATGGGTTGCAATAATACATGGTAAGTGTGGGGTATGGTGGCCCACACTTGATCATCATTGGACCCCTCACTATGAGTATCTCTCATTCAATTTTTAGGATAATTTGCATTTTAGTATAATTCATATAAATTAAGCCCATTCATTGATAATTGTTGCATTATAGCACCTATCTAACCTTGGTTGAATAGTATATAGGTTGCATTAGTTTACTTTTGTTATGCATTGCATATTTACAGTTTTATGGTGGAATAGAAATAATGATAGTAAGGGCCCTATAGGAATACTTATAAGATAAGGACTAGATTTCATCACTAGCTCCTTGGCCCACCTAGGACTCAATCAATCTCGTTGTATGCCATGATCCCAATCCTTGAATTTTAATTTAAAATCAAGTAGAAAGAGAGTTAGGGTATCGAGATCATAGGACCTTTTTAAAAGGACACGATCTATTGTCACTCTAGTAGCTTTTGAGCAATGTGATTATAGTGGTTGTCTTAAAATCTAAGTGATTCTTCTACACCTTCCATTGACATTAATTGAGGTCTAAACACCTCCTAACATAAGGTTTGTATTAACTACTTTTGAGCAGAACCCAATTGGTAAGCAGTAGTCAAATTTGGATAAAAGGAGGAGCTATCTAGATTTAGGTCTAAGAAGCTACTACCTATTCAATAGGATAACATAATCTAGAAAATGCTTGATTAGTGAATATTGGGATTTGATTATACATCATTTAGCTTTGGACTAGAATTTAGGTTGCATCATATAGTTAGGGTTTTGCTACTATTTTACTCTTAAGCCATTCCCCCCATGAGGATAAGTATGAGACTGAGGCAAGATATAATCCTGACCTATCCAATAAAATTAATAATCAATTGGATGAGATAATTGGCAAGGTAGATAAGATAATAGCCTGGATGGACATAATGGATAATCAAATGAATAGGTTCCTTGAGTACAATACTGAGGCATATCCACAACCCTAGTATGATAATTCCTATACTGAGTCATATCACCACCCTCAGTACAAAAATGACTATACCTATTCTAACCCAAAATATCCCTCTTCTTCATGGCCATCAAGCACTACATACAATGAATACTATTAGGAGCCAATGGATGCAGATAATAGGCATTCACACACTCTCTCAACTATTATCACGAGACAAGTTACCAAGACTGTAATGGATGGGATAGACATCATGAACAACCATGGTCTCAAGATTACTAATATCAAGAAGAACCATCATGGTTCCACACTCATCAACTTTACCATGATTATCATGAATATCAAGGACAACCGTCATGGTTCCAAATTGATCAATCCCTTCTTAGTACTCCCATGCCACAGCAGATGAGCCTTTTGAGTCAATGCCTCTAGCATAGAGGGAACAAGTATTAGAAGAGACCTTTAGGTTATACATGGAATGACTGAACAATGTCACGAAGTGAAAGGCCCATTCCATGCTACATTTATGAAAAGGGTTAAGGAATTTAAACCAATTGAGAATAATGAAGAGTCATTTATTACGAACAATAGGATGGGCCTATCTCATGATTCTTTTGAGCTACAGGGTTTTCAAACATCCCTGCCTAGTGATAGTTGTTGATGTTTTCCACAAGTGCACGGGCTATTTTAGTATAGTTATGCAAATACAGGTCGATCCCACAGGGACTAGCTTTAAAATTTTTGAAGTTTTTAATAAAATTTAATTATTTAAAATTCAATTTAATTGACAAAAATTAACAAAAAGATGGAGACTTCAGATATAATTTACCAATGAAATTTCAGAAGTCTAATTCCAAGAAGAACAAAAAAATAAATAATAAAACCTTAATTAAAACTAAAACTAGAAGAAATTAAGAAAAATCTAATTTCCTAGCTTAAATACTATCCAATTTCTTCACTTTAGGTATAAAAAAACTTGATTAGACTCCTTAATTATATTCAACATGTCCTAGATTAGTGACATGATGGATGAATTTGTCAGATTCATCAATTTGTTATAGATCTACTCGAATTAAGGAATTTCATGATTAATGGCTTAGATATGTTTTCAAAATCCAACATCAAGATCAGGAATAGTAATTACTCTATAAACTATCCTAAAAACATGCCATAGACTTTAATTGATTTTTTGAAGTAAAATAGACAAGAAATTAAAGATTATCCGTGGTTAAAATAGAATCGTTAATTGAGTTAAACAGTAGGCACAAAACACGATCAACTCAGAACGGAATAACATAAATGCGAACAAGCACAATATCAGGACATGAAATGTAATTTGAAATAATCTTACAAGGGCAATGTTGGAATTTTTCCTGAAACCCCCTTAAAACCCTCGTAAAATAAAAATAGTAGGAGAAGATGGCCGAAGATCGTGCAGACACCTAGGCTGATGGCTGTGGCATCCGAGGAAAAGGTCGACCAGTGCTTGGTGTGCTCGCTCAGTGATGGTTAGATTTCACTGGGTGATGTGTATATGCTGGATCATCTAGTGTGTGAAAAAAAATGATGCCTTGTGTGTGGAGCTGAGGAGGAGACAAGATGTAGGGATAGACAAACTGGGAATAGGGGAGGAGAAAGGAGGCTGGTGATGGTACTGGAAGGGAGCAAGGGAGTTCCAGAATAGTGGGCAGGTGGAGATCGGGAATAGGAGAAAGTGGAGGATCTAGATGCGTGAGAGGGAGAGCATGGTCATTAGGGGAGTAGATCTGGTGAAGAGTAGAAGATGGGAAGAAAGTCTGGGTTCTGGATGAACTCTAGGTAGTGCTGAGATACGTGGGGTGCACGGATAAAGGGAGCCCGAAAGAGAAAGTGGGATTGAGAGAGTGTGAAAAAGAGAGAGATGAAGAGAAAAGTGCAGTGCGTGAAAGAGAGATGGTGGGACGTGAGGGAGAGAGTGGATAACGAAGGAGAATGAGAGAGTGTAGTTGAGAAAGATTAGATGGAAAGTGGGAGAGAGAAGAGGTGGGTTGTGTGTGACATGGGGATGATAAGGCTGAGAGGAGAGAATGGAGAGAGACGTGAGAGAGGAAGAGAAGTAAGAGCGTGGGAGAGAGTATGAGAGAAATGGAAGGTGTGATGGAATGATGCGGTGAAGCAGATGGAAAGTATGAAAAGGGAGGTGCGGTAACAAGCAAACTAAAAATAGACTAGGAGTGCTAGTGCTTCAAACCAAAAAGAGACATGGGCAAAGGAAAAGGATGAACACAAGATGACGAGGAAAAGACAATAGCAAACAAGCTAAGGAAAGTAAAAACTCAAAAACTCCCTCAGACTTATATGGTTTTGCCTTTTATAATTGTTTTCCCTTCCTTATTTTACTCAAACTCTTTCCTTGAAGAGGTAGATTCCTATTAGGAAACTCCCCTTCTTCCCATTTAGGACTCTTCTTCCTTTTAGGACTCCTCTTCCTTTTAGGACCCCTCTTCCAATTAGGACTCTTGCCTTATTGATCTTCACTTGATTTGCATTGTTGAACATAGATCTAAGCCATCCGACCCTCCTTTAGTTGATATGCAAAATAAAAGACTAAATTAGAATCATCTGAATAGCATATTAATCATCTAATAAGCTCTGATGATCATCTAAGCATTGATTTTGAAAAATTAAGATTATGATGGTTAATTTAAGCTAAATTTTGCAAATTTGAACAATTATATGATCTAATTGAATGCTAAACTAGGGGTCTTTTAGTCAAAATTAAACACTTAGCACACCCCCCCACATCAGCATTTTGCTAGTCCCGAATAAAACATGCATACAACTATTTTACACAAACTGGTACAAGGTGCCACTTTCGTAGGTACTCACGATTGCATTTAGCATATACAACAAGCCCTTGAACCCCTGGGTTACCCCTAGTAGACAAGTTATGCCTTGTGAGGGTTTGTAGTGAATATACCCACAAAATTCACCAAGGTTGAGTCCCCTAAATTGTCATTCATTAGCAATTTTACGAGTTTTTCACAACTTAATGAAGAGGATTTAACAATTTTACACACCATACATATATTAAAGAGATCTTATTTGAGCAATTGTCATGACTCCAATTTAGTAACATTGAAATCCCAAGTTAGCAATGAAAAGTCTAGTTTTTGAAAATAAGGGTATTTTGGTCATTTCACTATTCACCTTGACTAAACCCAGAAATGAGGTCCTAAAAATGATACCATTAGGTGCGTATCAGAAAAATAAATCCAACAAGACCAAAATCACCCAAAACAGAGTTAAAATGAGCAAGTTATGGCCCTTTGAAGTTTAGGGGCAAAAATGTAATTTTCACTAAAAAACGGATTTAGCCTGGAAAACACAAGGGCCCATTTTGATACGGGCACCCCCTTTCTTTAACCTCCTAGAGGGTTCTAGAATGGCGGTATTTGTAGGAGAAATCACTGCCATTCTGGAGGTTTCTCCACTGCCATTCAAGGGCGGTGAGAGCCCCCTCCAGAACCCTCTTATAGCTCTATAAATAGAGCTCTTGGGCGCCTCTAATAGCAGCCCAAAAGCTTGAGAAAAACCCATTCTAGAGAAGCAACCAAGAGGAGAAACGTGGACAAAAACCCAGCAACGAGCCAGGTATGCCCAAAATCCCTCCAAACCCGTCTTCCCATTAGTCCTAGGCTAAGTCTCCCTAAGTTCTTGCATGAAAATTCATGCAAAAATGGGCCCTGGAGAGTCACAAACGACCCAGGGATGATCCATGGGCCGCACTAGTCCCCCAACGAACGAAACGCTCCCCACCGCATGAAACACGATGTCCACGTCCGAGAGAAACCAGCGGGTGCGTCCATGGACACGCTCGCAAATGAAAAAGACGGGCGAGAATCCACCGCGTCTATAGACACCCCCGCTGGGACGCATGTCGCTGACTCGCAATGTGTTAGCGTTATGGGATTCCAACTCTTAAAGGCCTTAATGTATATGTGATACTAAAAAGCTTATAACTTGAGATCTAGGGCTCCGATTGAGGCGCCACGAAAGGCATTGTGACCGTGTCGATGATGCGGACACACCCAAACTATAAAATCCCTGATCAAGACCCAATCAAAGGTGGGCATGACCCTTAGAATAGGATGGTGGCGCGTGGCCACTAGACCTTTGGAAAATTGATGATACCAAGGCCCAATTAAGACCTTAGGACAACCATAGGCATGGGGATGAACCCTTAATGCCTAAGTAGTAAGACCAACCACTCTAAAACCTATAAAAGATAGGCCAAACTAACCTTGATTCCCCAAACCATGTTCAGGAGCATACGAGGATAAAGGGGTTAGCGTAACTTAGCTAGGTAGGTGCTCTATTGCTACTAGACTTTTTAAGAGCCATGATTGTTTTATGCATGTTTTAAGTATAAGTTATACAACTTGTTTAGCATGACTTAATTCAGCATACATATGATAAATACTTTATACATAGATATGTTTTGGCATAGATATGTTTTGCAAATAATTGCATATACATTACGCATAGATATGTTTTGCAAACAAATGCATATATTGCATGATTTGTGAGCATTGAGTTTTTGAAAGATTGCATGTCCTTGAGGGTTGCCAAAAGATGCTGGAGTGCCCAAAAGACACTGGGTAGGCAGTTGTGAGGGACCCAAAGAGGACAGGTTTTGAAAAAGAGGTTTTTGGCTTGTTTGATCCTACATGATTTGGGCTAATAAGCTCGTGGGCGCTATGCCGAGAGGTCTGGGGTGGCCTCCCAGCCTCTACCACTATTAGGTGGATGGGTACCACACCCAAAATGGGCATGTCCCTGCTTCGTTTGCATGTGGTACAGGGGGCTACCATTGGTGTCACGGCACTAGGTCGAAGTGTCATATGCCCCATGGAGGTATATGATCCTGTGTCCCTAGGTACCTGGGGACCACACGGCGGTGAGGTCGTGGGCATAGTTGGACCCTATGGTTTCGTGGACTTATTTGCATTGCATATGGCACGATATGAGGTTGGTCGACTATACCATACTAGATATCCATGAGTTGGATTCAATGAAGCATCTTATGCATATCATTATGTTATGATATATATATATATGATACTTTCAACTTAGATTACGTGATTTCCTTAAGTCGTCAATATTCCAATTCGATGATGGTTTTTAATCTCGATATTGAACTTGAGTGTTCAGACATGCACATGTTTTGAAAGAGCATATGATTTTAAACATTTCATGCATTATAAAACTAATAGTGACAGACTCCTACTGAGTATAGTATATACTCACCCAATCCTCAACATTTTTTAGACACAAAGTAAACACTTAAGGGCAAGGAACGCTTGTGACAAAAGATAACCAGACTAAGTGCAAGTAAGTAAACCCCTACCTTATCTTTCAATGTTACTTGATTGTAGTTACTCTCTATAGCTGAGGCTGTGACTAACACTTTCTTGGGAACAGATTCAATTTCAAATTATGCCATGACAAGATAATTTGAAACTGTGTTTTGACAATCGGGGTTTTTATGAATGATTTTTTTCCAAAATGAAAAAGATTTTCATGCATTTCATATTTATAAAACAAGAGATCTCGCCTTTTTATCAAATTTGCATCATATAAAAACCCGGGTCATCATAGTTGGTATTAGAGCGTGGTTTAACATTACTCACAGCCCAGTTATGAGGTGAATAACTTATAATCAAGTTTCATCCATGAAAGAGTAAGGGGTAATAGGATAACAGCTGCTAAGGTTTGGTAAATTACCTTGTGATTACAGATGCCTAAGAAGAAAGGAAGCAATGCTCCAAGACCTGAAGCCCCACCAGTGGACTCCACTGGGTCGAGTAATGGGATGGCTGAATTATTCCAGCAATTTCTACAACATATGGGACAATACATGAGTAGTCAAAGCCAAACTCCTACCACCTGAGATCCTTCCCCTAATAAAGTAATAGATAGGACTGAGGTTCAGTTAGAAAGGTTCCAAAAACTAGCTTCCTCATTCACAGGAGAAGATGAAGCATCTACAGTTGAAAAATGGTTAATTGATATTGAAAAGATATTTAAAGCCATGAACATAGCTGAAGAAAGAAAAGTACCCATGGCCACATTTGTGTTCAGGGGGGAAGCTACCTTTTGGTGGGAAATAGCAGAAAGGACTTATTTTGACCAGTGAGAAACAATAGGATGGGAAGAGTTTAAAAAGGTCTTTAATGACAAATATTATCCTAAACACATAAGAAAATAGAAGGAAAAGGAATTTATGGACTTAGAACAAGGAAATATGACTGTCCAACAGTATGAAAATAGATTCATCAGGCTCCGAAGATTTGCACCACGTGCTTGTGCTGATGAGGAAGATGCGGTAGAACGATTTGTAGATGGGCTTAAACTAGGACTCAGGAACAGAGTTATAGGTTTCCAACCTTCCACAGTAGCCAAAGCCGTAGAGATGGCCTCCCTATACGAAAAAGATTGTCAAAGGAACCAGGCAATAAAGGAAACTAAGAACATCAACACCATGGGAAATAAAGGAAAGAGATCATTTCAGTCATCTGGACCCAGGCCACCTTTCAGGAAGCCGTTTGAAAACAAAGGAAGAAGACCAGACTGGAAGACATGCCCTAAGTGTAATAGGTATCATTCAGGCAAACCATGTCCCATTTCCAACATCACTTGCTATCTTTGTGGAGAATTAGGACATTTTGCTAGTATTTGTCCTAAAAGAAAGTTGAAAAGCGTAAAGGAGATCAAGTTCCAAAAAGCCAAGGATGTGTCTTTGCCCTCACTTTCAGTCAAGCCCAGGCTTCAAATGCAGTAGTTGAAGGTATTCTTTCTATCTATGATATACCTACTAAAGTTCTATTCGATACAGGCTCCACTCATTCTTTCATATCCCGGGAGTTTGCATCATCCTTGGACATTATACCACAGGACCTGGACTTCACTCTAGAAGTCATGACTCCTGTAGGCCAGGCACTTCCCACCTATTCTTATCTCTAGGATGTCCCCATTTTGATCAAGGACCATCTGCTACATGCCAATCTTATCCACTTAGATATGAATGACTTCGACATCATCCTAGGTATGGACTGGCTAGCCTTTCATCAAGCCTTTGTTGATTGCCGCCAGAAACGTGTCACTTTTAGCCTACCTAATGGAGACACTTTCACCCTCCAAGGAAGAAAGGATTATTCTGGAGTGTGTGTTATTTCTGCCATGAAAGCAGTTAAGCACATTGCTTAGGGATGCCCCTTCTTCTTAACCAAGATTGAATCTATCGAGAGTCCCTAACCAAAGCTAGAGGATGTCGAGATAGTCCGAGAATTTCTTGACGTATTCCCTGAGGACTTACTAGGTCTACCTCCACCAAGGGAAATTGAGTTTATCATTGACCTTATACCCGGTACTTCCCCCATTTCCAAAGCTCCTTACCGAATGGCTCCTGCAGAACTAAAAGAACTGAAGACCCCGTTACAGGAACTACTTGACAAAGGGTTCATACGACCTAGCGTATCTCCGTGGGGAGCTCTAGTCCTTTTTGTTAAGAAAAAGGATGGCTCCATGAGATTGTGCGTAGACTATCAAATGCTAAATAGAGTCACCATTAAGAATAAGTACCCCCTTCCCCGAATTGATGATCTTTTCGATCAACTTCAGTCAGCCAAAGTCTTCTCTAAGATTGATCTACGATCCAGGTACCATCAACTTCGAGTTAGAGAAGAAGATATCCCCATGATAGCCTTCAGGACTCGATACAACCATTATGAATTCAAAGTGATGTCCTTTGGTTTAACTAATGCTCCAGCCGCGTTTATGGACCTCATGAATAGGGTGTTCAAGGAGTACTTAGATAAATTCATCATAGTGTTTGTGGATGATATCTTAATATATTCTGAAACTCCTGAAGACCATAAGGAACATCTAAGGATAACATTAAGCCCCCTACGAGCACACAAGTTATATGCAAAATTCAGTAAGTGTGAGTTTTGGCTGGAAAGGGTTAATTTCTTAGGACACATTATTTCTTAAGATGGCATAGTAGTCGACCCCGCTAAGGTTGAATCAGTATAGAAATGGAAAAGACCCAAGACAGTCACAGAAATAAGAAGCTTCTTAGGACTTGCCGGATATTACAGGAGATTCATTGAAGGTTTTTCACAAATTGTTTACCTCTAACTAAACTGACCAGGAAAGACACAAGATTTGAATGGACTGGTAAATTTGAGGAAAGCTTCTAGGAACTAAAAAGAAGGTTTACTACAGCACCTGTCCTTACCTTACCTTCAGGAAGTGGCAGATTTGAGATATACAGTGATGCCTCACAACAAGGATTAGGTTGCATACTTATGCAACAGGGGAAGGCAATTGCTTATGCTTCTCAACAACTCAAGTAGCATGAAGTCAATTACCTGACCCATGACTTAGAATTAGTGGCCATAGTCTTTGCCTTGCGAATTTGGAGACATTATTTATATGGGGAAAAGTTTGAAGTTTTTACAGATCATAAGTCTTAAATATATCTTTTCCCAACAAGACCTAAACATGCGACAAAGAAGATGGATGGAATACTTAAAAGACTATGATTTCTCCATTCATTATCACCCTGGAAAGGCCAATGTGGTAGCTGATGCATTAAGTAGAAAAACCCAAGGGATGTGTGCAAATTTATTAACTAAGAGATGGAAGCTATTACAAGAAGTAATTACATGGAAACCAGATAGAAGTAAGCACAAGATTGTTATGGCAGGTCTAACAATAAAGTCAGCTGTTAATGAAGTCAATTACCTGACCCATGACTTAGAATTAGTGGCCATAGTCTTTGCCTTGCGAATTTGGAGACATTATTTATATGGGGAAAAGTTTGAAGTTTTTACAGATCATAAGTCTTAAATATATCTTTTCCCAACAAGACCTAAACATGCGATAAAGAAGATGGATGGAATACTTAAAAGACTATGATTTCTCCATTCATTATCACCCTGGAAAGGCCAATGTGGTAGCTGATGCATTAAGTAGAAAAACCCAAGGGATGTGTGCAAATTTATTAACTAAGAGATGGAAGCTATTACAAGAAGTAATTACATGAAAACCAGATAGAAGTAAGCACAAGATTGTTATGGCAGGTCTAACAATAAAGTCAGCTGTTAATGAAAAGGTTAAGAAAGAACAGAAGGGAGATCCAGATATACAAGCTTTCATAGGAAAACCAGGGTTTACTAAAGGGGAGGATGGTAACGTTTACATGCAAGGAAGATTAGTGGTACTGACTAATGAAGAGTTAAGACAAGAAATCTTAAAAGAGGCTCATCGGTCTAAGTATACTATACACCTGGGAGGAACTAAGATGTATCAAGACTTAAAGAGACAATATTGGTGGGATGATATGAAAAGAGATATAGGGGAATTTGTGGCAAAGTGTCTAACATGTCAACAAGTAAAGGCTGAACATCAAAGACCTACGGGATTGTTACAACCCCTTGAGTTACCCGAATGGAAATGGGACCATATTACCATGGACTTCATCGTAGGGTTACCTAGGACCTCTAAGGGTCATGACATGATCTGGGTAATTGTTGATAGATTGACTAAGACGGGCCATTTCCTTCCTATACGCCATACCCAATCTATCGACAGCCTATCTCAGCTATACATCAAAGAGATAATAAGTTTACATGGCATACCCCTTAGTATCACTTCAGATAGGGATAGCCGTTTCACTTCGCAACTCTGGAAGTCTGTCCAAAAATCCTTAGGATCTTCCTTGAACTACAGCACAACCTTCCATCCATAGACTGATAGACAGTCAGAGCGCATAATCCAGATAGTCAAAGATATGTTGCGAACTTGTGCCCTCGATTGGAAGTAGAGCTGGGATGAAAACAGTTTTCAGTCGAGCATTGGCATGGCTCCGTACGAGGCGCTCTATGGAAGACCTTGTCGATCACCCACAAGTTGGAGTAAAGATCGAGAGTCTAGGGTTCTCCAGTCTGAGCTGGTGGAGCAATGTGCCGAGAAGGTCAAACTCATAAGAAGATGCCTCCTCACAGGTCAAAGCCGCTAAAAGAGCTATGCTGATCGAAGGAGGAGACCATTGGAATTCAACATAGGAGAGCACATTTTCCTAAAAATATCTCCCACTAAAGGAGTTATGCTATGCGGTATCAAAGGCAAGCTTCATCCGTGTTACATAGGACCTTTCGAAATCCTGGAGAAAGTGGGAAAAGTGGCCTACAGGATCGCACTATCCCCTTAGCTATCTGAAGTGCATAACGTATTCCATGTATCTATGCTAAGGAGGTACGTGCTTGACCCTGCTCATGTCATCAACTAGGTACCCGTAGAGTTGACGGAGGATCTCAAGCTAGAGACGAGACCAGTTGAGATCCAGGATCGTAAGAGTAAGAAGTTGTGGAACAAGGACATACACGTAGTCAAAGTTTTGTGGAGAAATGCGCACATGGAAGAAGAGACTTGGAAACCGAAGTCAGAAATGCGAGAAAAGTACCCCGAGATCTTTTGACTGTATATATAGTAGAATTTTGGGGGGAAAATTCCCCTAAGGGGGTAAGAATGTAATGACTCCAATTTTGTAACATTGAAATCCCATGTTAGCAATGAAAAGTTCAGTTTTTGAAAATAAGGGTATTTTGGTCATTTCACTATTCACCTTGACTGAACCCAAAAATGTGGTCCTGATAATGGTACCATTAGGTGTGTATCAGAAAAAGAAATCCAACAAGACCAAAATCACCCAAAATGGAGTTAAAATGAGCAAGTTATGGCCCTTCGAAGTTTAGGGGCAAAAATGTAATTTTCACTAAAAAAGGATTTAGCCTGGAAAACACTGGGGCCCGTTTTGATACGGGCACCTCCTTTCTTAAACCTCCTAGAGGGTTCTAGAACGGCAGTGTTTGGAGGAGAAATCACCGCCATTCTAGAGGTTTCTCCACTGCCATTCAAGGGCGGTGAGAGCCCCCTCCAGAACCCGCTTATAGCTCTATAAATAGAGCTCTTAGGCGCCTGTAATGACAGCCCAAAAGCTTGAGAAAAACATCTTCTAGAGAAGCAACCAAGAGGAGAAATGTGGAGTAAAACCCAGCAACGAGCCAGGTATGCCCAAAATCCCTCCAAACCCGTCTTCCCATTAGTCCTCGGCTAAGTTTCCCTAAGTTTTTGCATGAAAATTCATGTAAAAATGGGCCCTAGAGAGTCACAAAGGACCCAGGGACGATCCTTGGGCCACACTGGTTCGACAGGGTCGAACTAGGGCGTCCCAAGGACGCCCTAGTCCCCCAACGAACGAAACGCTCCCCATTGCACGAAACACGTCGTTTGCGTTCTAGAGAAACCAGCGGGCGCATCCATGGACGCGCTCGCAAATGAAAAAGATGGGCGGGAATCCAGCGTGTCTGCTGACGCGCCCGCTAGGGCGCATGCCATTGACGCGCAACACATTAGCATTCTGGGATTCCACCTCTTAAAGGCCTTTATGTACATGTGATACTAAAAAGCTTATAACTTGAGATCTAGGGCTCCGATTAAAGCGCCGTGAAAAGCGTTATGACAGTTTCGATGACGTGGACACACTAAACTATAAAATCCCTGATCAAGGACCAATCAAAGGTGGGAACGACCCTTAGAATAGGATGGTGGCGCATAGCCACTAGACCTTTGGAAACTGATGATACCAAGGCCCAATTAAGACCTTAGGACAACCATAGGCATGGGGATGAACCCTTAATGCCTAAGTAGTAAGACCAACCACTCTAAAACCTATAAAAGATAAGACAAACTAACCTTGATTCCCCAAACCATATTCAGGAGCGTACGAGGACAAAGGGGTTAGCACGACCTAGCTAGGTAGGTGCTCTTTCACTACTAGACTTTTAGAGCCATGATTGTTTTATGCATTTTTTAAGTATAAGTTATACAACTGTTTAGCATGACTTAATTCAGCATACATATGATAAATGCTTTATGCATAGATATGTTTTGGCATAGATATGTTTTGCAAATAATTGCATATACATTAGGCATAGATATGTTTTGCAAACAAATGCATATATTGCATGATTTGTGAGCATTGAGTTTTTGAAAGATTGCATGTCCTTGAGGGTTACCAAAAGACGCTGGAGTGTCCAAAAGACGTTGGGTAGGCAGTTGTGAGGGACCCAAAGAGGACAGGTTTTGAAAAAGAGGTTTTTGGCTTGTTTGATTGTACATGATTTGGGCTAATAAGCTCGTGGGCACTATGCCGAGAGGTCTGGGTGGCCTCCCAGCCTCTACCACTATTAGGTGGATGGGTACTACGCCCAAAAAGGGCATGTCCCTACTTCGACTGGATGTGGTATAGGGGGCTACCACTGGTGTCACGACACTGGGTCGAAGTGTCATATGCCCCGTGGAGGTATATGATCCTGTGTCCCTAGGTACCCGGGGACCACACGGCGGTGAGGTCGTGGGCATAATTGGACCCTATGGTTTCGTGGACTTATTTGCATTGCATATGGCATGATATGAGGTTGGTCGACCATACCATACTAGATATCCATGAGTTGGATTCAATGAAGCATCTTATGCATATCATTATGTTATGATATATATGATACTTTCGACTTGGATTATGTGATTTCCTTAAGTCATCAATATTCCAATTTGATGATGGTTTTTAATCTCAATATTGAACTTGAGTGTTCAGACATGCACATGTTTTGAAAGAGCATATGATTTTAAACATCTCATGCATTATAAAACTAATAGTGACGGACTCCTACTCAGTATAGTATATACTCACCCAATCCTCAACATTTTTTAGACACAAAGTAAACACTTAAGGGCAAGGAACGCTTGTGACAAAAGACAACCAGACTAAGTGCAAGTAAGTAAACCCCTACCTTATCTTTGAATGTTACTTGATTGTAGTTACTCTCTATAGCTAAGGCTGTGACTAACAGTTTCTTGGGAATAGATTCAATTTAAAATTATGCCATGACTAGATAATTTGAAAATGTGTTTTGACAATCGGCGTTTTTATGAAAGATTGTTTTCCAAAATGAAAAAGATTTTCATGCATTTCATATTTATAAAACAAGAGATCTCGCCTTTTTATCAAATTTGCATCATATAAAAACCCGGGTCGTCACAGCTATTTCTCAGAGTGCATATGTGTGTGTACAACCACATGAATCTTGACTTCTAACTTGATATGCTTACATTCCATTGGAAATATGTCTTGACCTCATTAGCAATTTTACTAGTTTTTCACAACTTAATGTAGAGGATTTGACAATTTTACACACCATACATATATTAAAGACATCTTATTTGAGCTATTTCTCAGAGTGCATATGTGTGTGTACAACCACATGAATCTTGACTTCTAACTAGATATGCTTACATTCCATTGGAAATATGTCTTGACCTCAAATCCTCATAGGTATACTCTTAGAAATAAAACTCTTAGATAAGGGGTTAAATATATTTCTCTCATTATGTGACCGAATTCAACAAGCTGATTATTCACATAATTCTTTTAAATGCTCATGAGACAAAGAAAAGTGATCCCTAAGAATGGATGTTAACGTCAAGAATATACCTTAATTCTTTCTTTTTATCTCCTCTTTAAAGCTATGTCCACCTAAAATCAATAGGTCTTTAACTAGGACAAAATGTAGGCTTAGGATAGGTTTAGAAGAAGAAGGTATAAAGATTTCAAAGGTTTAAAATTGAGTAGATGTCTTCAATGAATATCTTATAGGACAACTTTGCTTTTGGGTTTGTTCTTAAAGTGAACTTCTCTTTCAAATTTTGGTCTTTCTTTTTCTTTTTCTTTTTTTTTTCCTTTAAGTTCATATTTTTGTTTTTCTTCTTTGAAAGAAAGACAGCTAATTTTTCTCACTTCTTTGACTTTTTGTCCTATTTTTGAACCTTTTCTACTCTAATCATTTTGAAGATGGGTAGTGGTTATTTATTTTATTGGGTTATTCTAGTTTAAGGTGAATGGGGTTAAGAAAGAAAAGGCTTAATAATAGGCTCAATAGGCTAACTAGTGGTATACTATATTGGGTAGGCTTTATGTCTCTAGGTTGAGCAAGGATGGCTTATACCATTTCCTAGGTTTCCTAAAGCCTATCAGATTCAATAAATTTCTAGAATTAAAGCTATTACTCCTATTTATTCTTGATGGTTAACCAAAACATGGATAATAGGATCACACTAATGTCTGTACGCTGAAGAATTCATGGAATTACTTATAACTCTCTAAAAAAAAGGTAGTCTCAAACTCTCACTAGGTTATAGGTCCCCACTGATTTTCCTCAGGGTCTCTAAGTCATACCTCTATATTAGTCTTGATTATGTACTGTGTAATTAGTTTCTGTGAATTAACTTTCATAAAATGCTTCAACCCATGAATGACATGAAAAACTAATCATATGCATTCCCATTCAGAGGTGAAAATAGTATATTTACTAACTTCTAAACATCCAGTTCTCATCACAATAAGGGAACTCTACTTTAAAAACTCTTTTTCTTCTTTTTTCAAAATTTTTTTGAATTTTTTTTTTTAACTTAAGAAAATTCAAAATCTCTATGTGCATCTACACTTGGACCATATGGTGACAAACAGTCCTTTTCTTGACCAAATTGAAGCATAATAATGACCATGTTATTTATTTTATCTTTTTCCTCCGTGTTCCTATCATTGGCTGGAACTAGGGTAATAATCTGACTCTACCCTTCTCTAATAGGTTGTTCTTGTATTACTAGAGGCGATGACAAGGTTTGGCTTAAACCTTGGTTATGTTCTGACATATACCCAAGAGTAGGTTGATGCATATCAATTAAATTTAGTTAAGCACAGGTACGGTAGCAATTGGGCCTATATTATCATCTGATGTTTGTTCAAATAAGGCTGCTAGGTCCCAATTAGGTACATCTTCTGCATTGAAAGGTGCCATTTGAATTTCATGCTTTATAAGAGGATATACTCTAGCTTGCCATAGAGAAGTGTCCATCAGAGGCACAATATCTAACAACTCATGCATCTCCTTAATAGATGTGTCTTCATCAGAGTCATACAAATAGGTGGGACACTCATCTAGATGATTTGGGTTGGATTTTTCTAAAGCTTTATTCTCTTCATCAATGGAAGTCTCATCATTGTTAGAATCAGGACATGGCTCAAGTAGATCTAAGTTGAAGATTGCTAAGGATGATTGTAGACTTTGTGGCTCATAAGGATCATAGGAAATTTCCATCCTAGTGTCAAGAATAAATGGGTCTTTATTCCCCCTAATTTGTTTTAGTGTTTCATCAAATTCCTCCCCCTCGTTTTATTTCCTCAATGAAATCCTCCATCATTTGTCTTAATTCTGTATTCCTAACAGCAATGCCTTCTATTATTTCACCCATATGTTGCATATTTTCTTCCAATAGTGGTTCTTCCTATAGAGGAAATGACTCATAGGGTTGGAAGTGTTGTGGCATTAGGGTACTGAAAAAGGATTGAGCAAGCTGAACACATGATGACCCTAATATTCTGAATAATCGTCGTAGTACTGACCAGGGTGAGACCATTGTGGTTCTTCTTGATATTAGTAATCCTGAGACCATGGTTGTTCATGATGCCTAGCCCATCCATTAGTGTCTTGATAATTTGTCTCAGAATAAAAATTGCTAGGGTATGTGAATGTATTAGGTGCATCCATTGGCTCCTGATAGTATTCATTGTATGTGGAGCTTGATGAGGGACAGGAAGGAGTGGAATAGGGATGCTCAGAATAGGTATAGTCATTATGGTATTGAGGTTGTGGTGCAACTTGCCTAGAAGCTATTAGCCTAAGCAATTAACTTTCCATAAGATCTAATCAATCCATCTATGCATCTTATCTATGAAATCTAACCCCTTCTTGATAGGCTCTTTCTTTCTTTCTTTTCTTTTTCTTTTTAAAGATGAAAACCATCCTACATGATGCAAACCTAACTTCTTAGAAGGATGGACAAACAAAGGACACAATATAATCCTTGAGGCTAATAAGCAGCATATTGATTTTCTTGAATTTGTGTGGGGACAATGCTTTTAATTAGCCTAGTCTAGCACTCCTCCTCTTCTTTAGATTTGATTATTGCTTATCAGTTAGGTTCTATACAAGGTGGTTAATACAACCCTCATATAAGGAGGTGTTTAGACCTCACAAACGTCAACAGGAGGCGAGGGAAGAGAGCGAGGCTCTATTAAACAACCCTCAATAACCACAATGCTCAAAAGCCACGGGAGTAACAATAAATCGTGTCTTAGTAAGAGGGTCCTACGAGCATATTATGGCCATATAGGTCTCTTCTGATTGATTTTAATTTGATTTGAAGGGTGGGATAGGGTGCTTGAGGTGATTACCCTAGGTGGGCCAAGGAGTGGTGATGAAATCCACCCTTAATCTTATGGGGGTAGGGTACACTTACTAATTAAGTCCACACTCCATGGCAGTTCGATTAGCATATAATTCACCTTAAAGCATTAAACGTGTCCTAAGATGCAATTAAAAGCAATAAACTAATGCAAACCCTAAAATGCAACAAATATAAAGTATGTTTTCTATATGCAATTAAACTACCAACCAATGCAAAATTATTCTACATACAAACCCTAATCTAGAAAATAAATTAGTGAGAAGACTTACAGTAGGGCTTCTGATGAAGTGCCTTGTATTATTACAACCCTTTAAAAATTGAATTTAAAAGTGCAAATTACAAAGGGGCCTCACTATAAGATTCACTCAAAAAAGAATTCATAATCCAAGAAAGCAAAGAAAATCTATTTAATTGATGATGCTCTACTTGACAATTTCTTGAAAAAGAAAAATAACAATTAGTACCAAATTCAGGAAATAAAGTGGTTATGTACTAAAAAGATATTAAATATGCACCTAAAAATGCCTAAAATATTAAAAAAATACAATTCCTACTATTTTTTATTTTTTTGGATTTATTTATTCATTGGATTTTTTAATTAAATTTTATAAAAACTCCATTGCAAGTCCCCAGTAACGGAGCCAAAAACTTGTTGATATTTTCCACAAGTACATAGGCTATTTTAGTATAGCTATGCAAATACGGGTCAATCCCATTGGGACTCGCTTTAAAATTTTTGAAGTTTTTAATAAAATTTAATTATTTAAAATTCAATTCAATTGACAAAAATTAACAGAAAAATGCAAACTTTAGATATAATTTACCAATGAAATTTGAGAAGTCTAATTCCAGAAAGACTAGAAAAATAGACAATAAAACCTTAATTAAAACTAAAATTAGAAGAAATTAAGAAAAATCTAAATTTTTAGCTTAAATAGTGTCCAATTTCTTCACTTTGGGTATACAAAAACTTCATTAAACTCCTTAACTATATTCAACATGTCCTAGATTAGTGATCCGACGGATGAATTTATCAGATTCATCAATTTGTTATTGATCTACTCGATTTAAGGAATTTCATAATTAATGGCTTAGATCTATTTTTAGAATCCAACATGAAGATCAGGAGCAGTAATTACTCTAGAAACTATCCTAAAAATATGCCATAAAATTTAATTGAATTTTTGAAGTAAAATAGACAAGAAATTAAAGATTATCTGTGGTTAAACCCGAACCATTAATTGAGTTAAACAGTAAGCACAAAACACGAATAACACAGAACAGAATAACATAAATGCAAATAAGCATAGTATTAGGACATGAAATGTAATTTGAAATAATCTTGCAAGGGCAATTTTGGAAATTTTCCCAAAACTCCTATAAAACTGAAATAGCCAAAGAAGATGGCCGGCGATCATGTAGATGCCTGGGCTGATGGCTATGGTGTCTGAGGTCAAGGTCAACTAGTGCTAGGCATGCTCGTCCAGTGATGGTTAGATTTCATCGGGCGATGCATATATGCTAGATTGTTTGGTGTGTGAAAAAACAACACCTTGTGCGTGGAGCTGAGGAGGAGATGAGATGCAGGGATAGATGAACTGGGAACAAGGCAGGAGAAAGGAGGTTGGTGATGGTACTGGAAGGGTGCAGGGGAGTTCTAAAATGGTGGGTAGGTGGAGATTGGGAATAGGAGAAAGTGGAGGACCTGGGTGCGTGAGAGGGAGAGCGTGGTAATCTGGCTGTACTTGCTGGATTAGGGGAGTAGATTTGGTGAAGAGCAGATGATGGGAAGAAAGTCTGGGTTGTGGATGAACTCTGGGCAGTGCTAGGATAGGTCGGGTGCTTAGATAAAGGGAGCCCAAAAGAGAAAGTGGGATTGAGAGAGCATGAACGAGAGAGAGATGAAGAGAAGAGTGCGGTGCATGAAAGAGAGATGGTGGGATGTGAGAAAGAGAGAGTGAATAAAGAAGGAGAATGAGAGGGTGCGGTTGAGAAAGATTAGATGGAAAGTGGGAGAGAGAAGAGGTGGGTTGTGTGTGAGATGGGGATGATAAGGCTGAGAGGAGAGAATGGAAAGAGACATGAGATAGGAAGAGAAGTAAGAGCACGGGGAGAGAGTATGAGAGAAATGGAAGGTGTGATGAAATGATGTGGTGAAGTAGATGGAAAGTATGAAAAGGGAGGTGCGGTAACAAAGAAACTCAAAATAGACCAGGAGTGCTAGTGCTTCAAATGGAAAAGAGACATGGGCAAACGAAAAGGATGAACACAAGATCACGAGGAAAAGACAATAGCAAACAAGCTAAGAAAAGTAAAAACTCAAAAACTCCCATAGACGTGTATGGTTCTCCCTTTTATAATTGTGTTCCCTTCCTTATTTTACTCAAACCCTTTCCTTGAAGAGGTAGATTCCTAGTAGGAAACTCCTCTTCTTCCCATTTAGGACTCTTCTTCTTGTAGGACTCCTCTTCCTTTTGGGACCCCCCTTTAGTTGATCTACAAAATAAAAGACTAAATTAGAATCATCTGAACCATACATTAATCATCTAATAAGCTTTAATGATCATCTAACTGTTGATTTTGAAAATTTAAGGTTAGGATGGTCAATTTGAGCTAAATTTAATATCAAGCTAAATTTTGCAAATTTGAATGGTTAGATGATCTAATTGAATGCTAAACTAGGGGTCTTTTAGTCAAAATTAAACACTTAACAATAATGATGAGTGGACGGAAATTTCTTATGAATATTTTGAGCCCCAAAGTTTTTCACCTTCCTTGACCATTGTTATCAATACTAGGATGGACATCGCTTATGATCATTATGAGCCACAATGTCAACAACCATTCATGCAATCCTCCAGCACTTTGGATGCACTGAATTTGTGTCTCACTCATTTTTATGAATTTGATGAGGACACATCTATTGATAAAGTAAATGATTTATTAGATGCTGCACCATTAATGAACACTTCTCGATGTCAAGTTAGAGTAAAAACCCCTATAAAGCCTAAAATTCTAAGTGAACCTTGCAATGTAGGAGATGTACTTGATTGGGACCTATAGAAATTATTTGAACAAACATCATATAATAACATAAGCCCAATTGAAATCTTAACTGTGCTAGCTGAACAGGAAGAAAATGAATCAGTTGATGTACTAACCTTACATTAATTAGTTGGTGCAATGGTAAAAGTTGTTGTCATGTGACCTTGAGGTCACAGGTTCAAGGCGTGGAATCAGCCTTTTGCAAAATGCAATGTAAGGCTACCTACTATAGGCCCTTGTGGTTTGCCCCTTCCTTAGACCCTGCATAGGTGGGACCTTCATGCACTGGGACTGCCCTTTATGTAAAACCATGTCCACGCCTCTAGAAATACAATAATAGCCTTTACGGGAAGGACAGAGTCATCTTATAACCCTATTTCAAGATTATGTAAGGAAAACAAAGGAAAAACATCAATTAAATACAATGGTCAATATTATCCCTTAGTTTGGTCAAGAATGCATAGTAGTTCACATGGTCATTGTAGTGCCACCAACTCAAAATACATGATGGAGGAATTGTATTGACTACCATTTTAGATGGGGGATCATCAATATTATTCCCCACAACTCAACACCATGGTGGTCTATTGTGTCATAATGATATCAACACCTAAAATTTTCAGATAGAGCCAATATAAAAACTACTTCAAGATTCTAAAGTGACGTGAGAAATCCTTCTAGTTTAGTGTTAGTGTTAGGATTGTGAGACTTAGTTGAACTAGTTAGGTCTAGATTTAGAAAGTTAGGTTAGGCCTTATCTGGTTGAAGATGTTAAACTTAGTGCTCACTAGGATGAGAACTAGATGTTCAGAATTTAGTAATTCTAATGTTTTCACCTCTTAATGGGAGTCCATATGATTAGTTTTGCATATTATTCATATGTTGAAGCATACTATGAAAGTGAATTCTTGAAACTATTTACAAATAACAAATAGTCAAGACTAATAGAGAGGTATGCCTTGGAGTCCCAAAGGAAAATTAGTGGAGACCTATAACATAGTGAGTTTAGGGACTATCTTCTTTCAGAGAGTTATAAGTAATTCCACAATTTCTTCAATGTACATAATTTAGCGTGATCCTGTTAACCTTGTTTTGGTTAACTATCAAGAATAAATAGCAGTACTAGCTTTATTTTCAGAAAATTTATTACATCTGATAGGCTTTATGAAACCTAAGGAGTGATATAGGCCATCCCTGTTCAGCTCAGAGACATAAAGCCTACCTAGTATATTGCATACCACTAGTTAACCTTTTAAGACTATTATTAAAGCCATTCTTTCTTAACCCCACTCACCTTAACCCAAAATAAACTAAAAAAATAAATAACCATTATCTATTTTAAAAAATGAGTAGAGTTAGTAGGAAAGTTCAAAAGAGGACAAAAAGTCAAAGATGTGAGAAGATTAGTCATCTTTATTCCAAAGAAGCCATAGAAAAAGAAAAGTGAAAAGAAAGAAGTATCAAAAACAGAAAAAAGAGGAGAAAAATTGAAAGAGAAATACAAAAATACAAAGAAATATTCACTTCAAGTACAACCAAAGGTTGTCCTGGTAGTTATTCATTGAAGATATCTACTCCATTTTGAATCTTTGAAATCCATAGAACCTTCTCTTCTGAAGCTATCCTAAGCCTACATTTTGTCCTATATAAACCTTCTTTTCTAAAGCTATCCTAAGTCTACATTTTGTCCTATGTAAAGACTAGTGGATCTTAGGTGGAATATAGCCTTAGAGAGGTGATAAAAAGAAATAATTAAGGTAAATTACCCCTAATATTTTTGGTAATAACATCCACTCTTGCAGATGACTTTCCTTTGTGCCATTAGCATTTAAGAATTATGTGAACCATTAGCTTATTGGATTCAGTCACATAATGAGAGAAATATGTTTAAACCCTTATTTGAGAGTTTCATTTATGACAGTATACCTGTGAGGATTTGTGGTCAAGACATATTTTCAAATGGAATTTAAGCATATCCAGTTAGAAATCATGACTTAAATGGCTGTACCCACACATGCACTCTGAGAGATAACTAGAATGAAATGTTTGTAGTGTGTGGATGATTTGTAAAATGCTCAATCTTCTCCATTAAGTTGTGAAAAACTAGTAGATTATTAATGAATGAGGATTCTTTGAGATAAAATAGGGGACTGAACCTTAGTGAATATTATGGGTATATTTGCTGTAAACCCTCATGAGGCCTAACTCATCCACTAGGGGTAACCTAGGGGTTTAAGGGCTTGTTGCATGTGCTAAATCCAATCATGAGTACCTATGAAAGTGACACTTCATACCTATTTTTGTAAAATAATTTTTCATATGTTTTGTTCCAGACTAGTAAAATGTTGGTTGGAAGGGGGTGTGATAAGTGTTTAATTGTGCATAAAAATCACCCAATTAGTACTCATGTGTTAGAACTTGTAGTGTTAAATTAAGATTTTTAGACCAAAATGCATAACACATGCAATTTTTATCTAATGAAGAAAATGTTTGTTATATTATAGGTCCAGAGGCTAATCTAAGGTAAGTATGTGATTGATCATATTTT
The DNA here is from genome assembly GCA_035236585.1 of Warburgia ugandensis. NCBI lineage: Eukaryota > Viridiplantae > Streptophyta > Magnoliopsida > Canellales > Canellaceae > Warburgia > Warburgia ugandensis. The sequence continues at coordinate 39,755,912 of CP141136.1, forward strand.
TCTATGATTTAATTAGGGTTTTTTACTTTTTGTAGGAAGTAAGATAGTGATCCAATGACCGAGATTGATTGAGATGAAAATTAAAGATCAATATCAAAAGATCCAATCAAAGCCTCAAAATCATCAATCCAATATGAGATCAAGGGCAAGATCATCTTATGGACAAGTAATGGATGTGATTAAAGGAACTAAAGATGGCCAAAGTGGACCCATGAAGTAAGCCATGCATTTTCACCACCTTTTGGAAGGGAGCCATCAAGCCACCTTAGCCATATAAGCCATGAAAGAAGGTGGGCAAGCTAAGGAATTCAAGCCAAATCATACAAGACACTCAAGTAAAAGGGTTAAAGCTAAGAAAACAAGCCAAGGAAGTTTCCCAAGGCAGCCATGAAGCCTAGCCAATGGAGCCTTCAAAGTTAGCCATCTAAGCCATCAAGCTTAGCTAAATGGGAGGCTAAGATTGGAGGAGATTCAAGAGAGTAATCCATGAGTTATTTTGAAGATAATTAAGGAAAAATAAATTAGGATAAGTTGGAACAAGGACCAATAAGATTTGACCCTTTAAATTTTGATGGTTTTCCCATTTTTTCCACATTTTTTTTTATCACTTTCCACCTTATCACCAAAGACCACCACTAGTTTGACTTTCTATTCAAGAGTCCTGCCATTCCAGAACTCTTCCACCTTCCTAACCATCCAACCAATCCACACTTCTTAGAAAACTACTTAGCCAATTGATTTTCCCCATGTCATCCCAGTTTCATTGTAGAAGAAATAGACACCTAGATCCTTTTCAAAATTAGAAACCAGCCAACACATACTTCTTATCTTTTTCTTATGTCATGTTTATGACATCATCTTGCGAATTTATCTTTCACCAAACCTTTCTCATTCAATATGTTACCCCTATGGCCACTTTCCATATGATTTCACTCCATCCTAAGTTAGTAAACCATTCATCTATGTATAACCGCATGTTCCATATGAGTTTTCTAAGTAGCGGTGGGTGACACTCCTTGAAATCAAGCTTTCCTTTGGTTTTATTTGCTACTGGACTTTGGCCTTCTTTTTATTCTCTTTCTTATTTGCTCTCCAATTTAGGTTAGCAACTTACTTGTTTTCCTTTAGTTCTATTGCTCTAAGTTTTCATCATTTTCCCCCTTATGTTGGAATCTTTTTGTTTTTTGGATAGGATTCTAGGCTTTAGAAAAGTGCACAATTTTCATATTTTGTGGACAGTTTTATGCGCATAATTTTGATGTAACTTGGATTTAATTTAATAAAGTTTTGTGGGAATTCTTATTTTGGAATGTTTCATTCATAAATTTACTTTGGATCTGGGTTGTTTCCTATCATAAAAGTTATGGTTTTAATAGCTTTCTAATGCAAGATTTATTCACGGTTCTTATGTACTGAAATCTAAAAATTGGTTTTTCCTTAACTTTGTGCTTTAATTCTAGCAATCACAATATCTTATTTTTCTGAATCATTAGATACCCAATTATATTTTCATGTTTTTTATTAGTTCCCATAATTATTTTGTATATTAACTCAATGTAAGTGCATTAAGTTTGATCATCTTTAGGGCTCCAAAATCATGCACAAAGTCCATAAACCATGTGCAATGGTTCTAAATCCCATTCCTTTTAGATTCTATGTTAATTTAGTTACTTAATTTAGTTTTAGTAGTAGTTAATACATTTTTTTAATCTTATTTTAGGTTTAGAAAGTTTCATTTTTGAATTTTAGAACGTTCTAACTTTAGAAAGCTTTTTATTCTAGTTTAGGAAAGCGTTAATTTAGGAAAGTTTCCATTCTAGTAGTTTCCTTAGTTTATGTTTCCTAGATTAATTTATGCTTGCCTTACATTTGTTTTCTTTATTTAAATATATATTAGTGTAGGAAAGTTGCTAAATTGTATTTTAGGAAAGTCATAAAATTAGAAGTTTTTAATTTAGGAAAGTTTTAATTTTAGAAAGTGCATGCATAGGAGAGTTCTCCATTTAGCATGTTTCTTGTTTTTGCTTAGTTTTCATTTTTGTTTGTACTTAGTTTCTAATTTCATGTTTTAATTTTCATTTTTAATATAGGTAAAAAAATTTGCTTAAATTTTAGCTAGGTTAGATAGTTTAAAGTAGGAACCACTAGAATCACAATAGTACACTACTCATGGGATTGACCTCACTAGCATGCTATATTGCAAACGATTTATACGCTTGCAAGTTTTAATTAAAACAATAACATGTTTTTTGCTCTGTTGCTGGGAGTTGCAACAAATTGTGTAGTTATTCATACTTCAGATTATTTTCCTCTAGTCTAGGTTAAGGGTGCATTAGATTAGGGTTTTTGCATAAATTTTGTATACTTTTTTTGCATTTGTTACTATTTTCATCATATTGACCAGAATTCTTTAATTTTTGTGCAAGGGAAATTGGCAAAGGAGTGGCAACAATCCTGAGGGTGACGTCTTCATCATCTTAGATTTAGTTTTATTGTTTTCTTAGAATAGGATTGAGTGAAACTTGGAGACTGTGTCAAAGATAGGGCATTACATGACCTAAGGGCTAGTGTTAACTTGTTTCCATATTTTGTCTTTGAGCAACTTAAGCTCGATGATCTCAAACCAGCCAACACCATGTTGTAATTGGCATATCAATAAAGATACGAGGATGTTTCGATATAGGCGGACTAGTTTGACTATCCTATCAACTTCATTGTGCTAGATGCCCAGCCTATATACCACCCCAATAATCAAATTCAGTTATACATGGATGTCCATTCTTGGCAACATCCAATGCCATTCTAAATTATTGGAAAGGTGTGATGAAGTTGTCATTTGGCTATATGAAAGTCACGCTCAACATCTTTAATGCCGACCATCAACCCTTAGACCTAGATGACTCCTATGAAGCAAATTTGATTGAAGGTCTAATAGAAGATACTAATCCACTATCATTAATCTCAAACCCATTTAATGCTTGTCTAATGCACTTTAACTATGATTTTGATTTAGATAAGTCCATTGAGGAGCTAAATAATATTTTGGATGTAGCTCCAACCATAGATACCTCTAAATGGCGACCTCAAGTGGAACCACTCCCTCCATCAAAATCTATCTCCCTACCCTCTATAGAGCTACCACCTTCTCTAGTCTTAAAGCCTTTACTTGATAATCTCAAGTACTCTTACCTATGACCAGATGAATCCTTTAGAGCATCAGATTTAGATCAAGAATAGGTAGGAAAAACTTGTGAATGTTCTAAAAGAATGTAAGACTACTCTAAGGTGGACAACAAACATTAAGGGGATTAGTTCATTCTATGTGTATGCATAGGATCCAACTAGAAGAGAACTCTAAACAATCCAAAGAAATACAAAGGTGGTTAAACCCTCCTATGAAGGTGGTGGTAGGAGATGAAATTCTTAAACTTTTAGATGTTGGCGTGATATACCCCATCTTTGATAGCACTTGAGTTAGCCACGTTCAGGTTGTGCCTAAGAAATCCATTGTCACAAGAATAAAAAATTGAGGACAATGAGTTAGTGCCCACTCGCATAACCACTGGATGGAAAGTTTGTATTGATTACTAGAAGCACTTGGGTCAGCCATGTTCAGGTTGTGCTTAAGAAATCTAGTGTCAGAGCAATAAAAAAATGAGGACAATGAGTTAGTGCCCACTTGCATAACCACCAGATGGAAAGTTTGTATTGATTGCCAAAAATTGAACCCAGTCACAAGAAAAGACCACTTCATCTTCCCTTCATTGATCAAATGCTTGAGAGGTTAGCTGGTCATAGTTATTTTGTTTTCTTGATGGTTATTCCAACTATAACCAAATTCGTATAGCACCTCAATATCAGGAGAAGATCAGCGTCACCTATGCTTTTAAGACCTTTGCTTGCCGATGTGTGTCTTTCGGACTCTGTAATGCTTTTGTCACTTTCCAAAGGTGTATGTCGAGCATATTTTTGACATAGTAGAGAGATTTTTAGAGGTGTTCATGGATGACTTCTCAGTTCTTAGTTCTTCCTTTGATGAGTTCCTACACCATTTGAAGTTAGTTTTTGCAAGGTGTTAGGAGAAAATTTTAGTATTGAACTAGGAGAAATGTCATTATATGGCACAAAATGGCATTATTGTAGGCCATATAATACCACAAAATTGTATAGAGGCAGATAAGGCCATAGTGGACGTAATTGCCAACCTTCCTCCACTAAGAATCATGAAAGAATTTCACTCTTTTTTAGGCCATGCTAGGATTTACAGGAGATACATAAAAGATTTCAATAAGATTGATAAGTCCCTCTGTAATTTACTCACAAAGGAGGCTCTTTTGACTTTGATGATGATTATAGAAAGGTATTTAGTGCTTAAAGGCTGAATTGACATCTGCACCTGTCATTTGATCTCTTAACTAGAGTGTACAATTTGAGAGAATGTGTGATACGTCAGATTAAGGGGTAGGGGCTATTTTAAGGCAACCCATTGACAAACTTCCCCATGTGATATATTACACTAGAAAAACACTCAACCGCACCCAACTCAACTATTCAACAATAGAAAAAGAGTTGTTTATAGTTGTGTTCACATTGCATAAGTTAGATCTTATTTGTTAGGGTCTAAAGTTATAATGCAACTAGACCATGCAATTTTGAAATATCTCCTTCCTAAAAAGGATGCAAAACCCAGACTGATCCAATGGGTACTACTGCTATATGAATTTAATATTGAAATGTGGGACAAGAAGTCTTTTAAAATGTTGTAGCTGACCACTTATCCATATTAGTGGCGGAGAATACTAGTGAAAGTGTGCCTATAATAGAACCTTTTTTGGACAAATACTTATGGCACACTTCCCAGTTATCTTGGTATGGAGACATAGTCAACTATCCTGTTCAAGACAAATTCCTAATCATGGGACCAAACAAGATAGAAAAGATTTATTGCCAAGGTTTGACACTTTACTAGGGACAATCCATACTTAAATATTGTCTCAATCAAGTTATTATGAAATGCATAACTAATAATGAGAATAAAGAAATCATATCCTTTGTCACAATCAAGCTTGTGGTGGCTACTTTAGCTTTAAAAAGACAACTACAAAGATTTTGTATTGTGGTTTTTTATTGGCCCACTATTTTTAAGGATTCACATGCTTACTACATAGCTTCTGCTAAGTGCCAAAGGTTAAGAAGTATAAGAAGGAAATATATGATGCCGTTAAACCACATTCTTGTTGCAGAACCTTTTGAAGTGTGGGTCATTGATTTTATGGGGCCTTTTCCTAATTCCTTTGGATATTTGTATATCCTCGTGGGGGCTGACTATGTGCTCAAGTGGGTGGAAGCTATACCATGCAAGACCAATGACCATAGAGTGGTTGTCAAATTTTTAAAAGAAAACATATTTGCATGGTTTGGTACTCCACGTGCCATAATTTGTGATGGGGGCAAACACTTTTGCAATAAAGTGTTTTAAAATTTAATGAAGAAGTATAACATAAACCATAGAATAGCTACCCCATATCATCCTCAGACTAGTAGGTAAGTAGAGGTGCTAAAGAAGGAAATTAAGCGCATTTTAGAGAAGATAGTCAATTGAAGTAGGAAATACTAGGTTGTAAGACTTGTCGATTCTTTATGGGCCTATCACACAGCCTATAAGACTCCTATAGGCATGTCACCCTACCTTTTGGTCTATGGGAAGGCCTACCACTTACTAGTAGAATTGGAACATAAAGCATATCAGGTTATAAAAAAGATCAATTTTGATTTTGATGCTGCTAGAACCCATAGAAAACTCTACCTCAAAGAGTTGGATGATATGAAAAAAGATGCACATGAGTATGCATTGTTAAGTGTTTAATTTTGGCCAAAAGACCCCTAGTTTAGCATTTAATTAGACCATTTAACTCATCAATGTCATGCTTTTCAGATAAAATATGAAATTTAGCTCAAATTGACCATCCAACCATAAATTGACAAAATTAACAATCAAATGATCATCTGAGCTAATTAGATGCTTAATGTACTGTTTAGATGACTCCAATATAGTCTTTTGTCTTGTAGATCAACCAAAGGAGGCTTGGATGGCTCAAATGGATATTCAATGGTGTAGATCACGCATCAAAGATTAATGGTGTAGATGGAATAAATTCTCAAAGGAAACTTTGTTTTAAAAGGGAAGCATGGAGAATGAAAGCTGCACTTGTTTCTAAGGTGGAGAAGTTTCCAAAGTAAGGGGATGAACCAAATTTGGAAGGAAAGGGGTTTTAAAAAAAGAAGCAGCCATCTTTTCTTTCTCCGAGGCTAGAAGAGGAAGTTGTTTCCTCTTTTTCCCTCCCCACTCACTTTTTATTCCTCCTCTCCACTATCTCTTGAACTCTCTTCATCATGACTATAGGAGGAACCCAGGGGAGAAGTTTGTTTTACGTTTGTTTTCCTATGCTTACATACTTCTCTTTATTGTTCTTTACTAATATGCGGTTGCTTTTCATCCTTTTTCTTTTCCTTTTTTTACCATTCTCCTTCTCCTATATCTACTTTCACTCAATCACAATGTCCCTCTCATCTCTTTATTTCTTTTACCACACTAGGTCATCAGCCCTTCATCATCTTAGTATCCTACCCAGTCCTTCTCAACCACTGATCTTGCTCCCACCATTTCTCTTGTTCCTCTATTCTACTAGTTGTTACCAGAATAGACTAGTTGGTACCTCTCCTCTCACTCTCTTCTCAGTCCACCTCTTGTCTCTGGTCTCTCTTTCATGCACCAACCCAACCAGCATCTCCCTCCTATGTCACTGCCTAGACCGGCTAGACTCTCCACTCTCTCCTCCTCCACTCATTTTTCCCTTCCCCTCTTTCTCTCCTTCTCGGTCCAACACCATACGAGCTCCTTTCTGCATCATATTTCCATTGGTACACCTTTCCAGCACTGATTGGCAACACCCCATAGCTCCACCATCTTTCCCTTCATCTTTGCTCTCTTCCATCACTGGCAACGTCGTTTGCCTGAAGCAAATAGACTAGCCTCTGAACAATGCATCTCCCATGGGCTTCGATGTTTTCCCAGCAACTCTTCACTTCCCAACAAGTCCACTACTTGCACCGGCCAAGTCTTCTTTGTCTCCACCCAGCACAGCACCAGCCATCACTGCCAGCCATTTACCGGTACCAGAAGGCTTAAAGGAGGAGAACTGAAACGAGTTTCATCTATTTTCATTTTTCCTCCCACCCCTTCTCCTCTTCCTCTTCTCCTCCATCTTTGACTTCCTCTTCTTCCTCATCGGGTTTCCTCTTTCTTTGTCTTTTTTTTTTTTCCAAATCAGATTTTCTATCAAATTCCCCGTTTGCCCTTTGCATTTTAATTAAAATGCCCTCTGTGTCCCCTTTTTAATTCCATCAATGTTTATGTTTCTATTCCCATTTTATTTTGTTTATAACTTGTTATCAAGGAACTGCATAATCTAAATTACATTAAGTAAGGCTTAACCTAATCAACGAGTTAGCCTTAACAATAAAGATCTCCTTATTTGTCTTCGATTTCACATCAAATCTTTAATTTTTATTTTTTAAATTACATTCTTAGGACATCCCTTAGCTTGATTAACATCTTCGATCTTTAATCTAAACTCTAGAAAGCAATCTAAACTGTCCAAATCCTAAAATCCTTATCTAGCTAAAATCTTTTAGATTTTTTTAGAATCTGCCTAATCCATTTGATGAATCATTAATCAAAAGCACCAAAAAGAGATTAATGAAGGTTGATTAAAGTTTATGATGCTAGATCTCAAAAAATTGATGATAATTGGTCTAACGACGTAGATTTTTCTTATTTCTTTATTTAAATTTCTATCTTTTTGGATTGGACATTTGTAATCTTCACTGATTAGCTACATCTAAAGTCTTATGGCACTTTTATTAATTTTTTAATTTAATTTTAAATTTTGAAGAATTAAATTTTATTAAAACTCCAAATTCTTAAATGGAGTCCCTGTGAGATCGACCCGTACTTACACACACTACACTATAATAGCCCGTGCATGTGTGGTTAAATAAACAAGTTTTTGACACCATTACAAGGCACCCACAATGGAGTTTTCATAAAATTTAATTTAAAAAATAAAAATAAAAATTTTAGGAATTGCATACTTTTAGCATTTTAAGCATTTTTAGGAGTATTTTTTTTAAGTTTCTTTAGTGAATAATCACCTTGTTTCATGAATTTGGTACTTATTTCTATTTTTCTTTTTCAAGAGATAGGAAAGTAGAGGAAATTGGTAAGTGGATCTTCATCACAATAGAAATTTTCTTACTTTCCTAGAATAAGGTTTTCCTTTTATTTTGAGTGAATCTTGTAGTGAGGCCCCTTCACAATTTGCAATTTCAATTTCAATTTCAAGGGATAAGTTGGCCCACACTTGATCTTTATCAGAAACCCCACTGTAAGTATCCCTCATTCCTTTTATTTCAGAGATTAGGATTTGTATTTAGGATCATCTTGCATGGTTTGGTAGAATAATTGCATATAAAAAGCATATTTTATAATTGTTGCATTGTTAGGGTTTTGCATTAGTTCACTATTTTAATTGCATTCTTAGGGCATGTTTACTACTTTAAGGTGATATATATATATATATATATATTAATCGAACTGCCATGGAGTGTGAAAATTAATTAGTAAGGGCACTTGATCCCACAAGATCAAGGATGGATTTCATCACCACTCCTTGGCCCACCAAGGATAATCACCACAAGCACACAACCCTACCTTTCGAATTATTCTGAAATCAATTATAAGAGAACTATAGGGCCATCACATGCTTGTAGGACCCTCTTACTAAAACACAATCTATTGTCACTCTAGAAGTTTCTGAGCATCGTGGTTATAGTGGGTGTCTTAAAATTCAAGTAATTTTTTCATGCCTTCTGTTGACGTTTCTTGAAGTCTAAATGCTTCCTGTATGAGGATTATATTAACCAGCTTGTACAAAACCTAACTAGTAAGCAATAGTCAAATATGAAGGGGAGGAGTGCTAGATTAGGCTAATTTTAAAGCATTATCCCCACACAAAATTCTAGAAAATCAAACTATTGTTGCCCATTAGCCTAAGGATTATTTGATTGTGCCCTTAGTTTGTTCATCATTCTAGGGTGTTAGGTTGTATCATGTAGGTTAGTTTTTTTCCTCTTATATATATATATATATATCAACATTGTATACAATGTTGAGAACATGGGCCTACTAAGAAGGGGATGGATTCCATAGATGCATAGATGGATAGGTTAGATATTATGGAAAGTCGATTACTTAGGACAATAGCTACTAGGCAAGCCACACTACAACCTCAATACCATAATGACTATACCTATTCTGAGCATCCTTATTCCACTCCTTCATGGTCCCCAACAATCTCCACATACAATGGTTATTATTGGGAGTCAATGGATGCACCTAATGCATTCACATACCCTAGCAATTTTTATCTTGAGACAAATAACCAAGACTATAATGGATGGGCTACGCATCACAAACAACCATGGTATCAGGATCACCAATATCAGGAAGAACCACAATGGTCTCACCCTAGTCAACACTACTACGATTATTGAGAATATCAAAGTCAACCATCATGTGTTCAACCTGCTCAGTCCTTTTTCATTACTCCAATGCCACAACAATACCAATCCTATGAGCCATTTCTTATATATCATGAAGAAGCACCATTAAAAGAGGATATGCAACAACTTTTTGAGAAAATAGAACAAAAGATGGCTGCCCATGAAAAGACGCATGAGGAAATGAAACGCGAAAGGGAGGAATGGATTGTAGAAATGAAAACAATATGGGAAGCTATTGATAGAAACATTGCTAAAATGGATGAGATAATAAAATAGATTAGGGATACTAAAGAGCCTATATTACTAATAATAGGATGGAAATTTCTTATGATCCTTCTAAGCCATAAAGTCCACAACCATCCTTAGAAAGCTCCAACTTATATCTACTTGAGCCATGTCTTGCTCCTTATTACCATTATGATGAAGAGACTTCCATTGATGAAGAAAATGAAGCTTTAGAAGCATCCAATCCAAAACCTCTAAATTCATGTCCCACTTATTTCTATGACTTTGATAAAGACACATCCATTGACGAGATGAATGAGTTGTTGGATACTATGCCTTTGATGGACACTTCTCAATGGCAAGCAAGAGTAGAAACTCCCACAATACCTGAAATTCTAGTAGAGCCTTATAATGTAGAAGATGTACCTAATTGGGATCTACATATTTTATTTAAACATTCACAAGATAGTCAGGTAAGCTCATTTAAAACCTTGACTATGCTCACAAAACTGGAAGAAAAGGAGGCAGTTGATGTACATCAACCTACTTTAGGATACACATTAGAAGAGAATAAGGGTTTAAGCCAAACCTTGTCCCTACCTCTAGTAATACAAGAACAACCTTTTACAGAAGGGCAGAGTTAGCTTATACCACTATTTCAAGACAATGTCAGGGAAACAGAGGAAAAAGTTAACTTGAATATAATGCTCATTGTTATCCCTCAATTTGGTCAAGAAAAGGACCATTCATCTCCAAATGATCCAACAAAATGCACGATAGTACACGAAGTCATTGTGTTACTATCACCTCAATTTTCTAGGTGGAGGAATTATATTGACTAGAGTGAAATTTTGAAGATGAGGGATCATCAATATGATTTCCCACAATTAAAAATCATGGTGATCTTCGTTGTTTTAATGTTAGCACCACCAAAAAATTTTAGGATGGAGGCAATATATAGATTATTACAAGATTCTAAAGTGGCATGAGAAATCTCACCATTTCATCTTACAGTTAGGATTAAGACAAATAAGCTAACCCAGATAGCTCTAGGTTTAGAAAGTTAGCTTAGGTCATGTCTGGCTAAATACATAAAACTTAGCGATTCTTGGGAGACAACCTAGATGTTTTTCAAATCTCCATCTTCTACATCCTTCCATTATCATATAGATCCTATGCTTTCCAACATTGAGGAAAATGTTTCATTTAGGTTGAGGGATGTAGATGCACATAGAGATTTTTGAATTTCTTGATTCTTTTGAAAAAAAAAAGAAATTGGAAGAAAAAAAGTTTTTAAGGTAGAGTTCCCTTACTATGAGGTGAATTGGGTGTTCGAAATTTAGTAATTCCACAACTTTCACCTCTTAATGGAAGTACATATGATTAGTTTTACGTATCATTCATGTGTTGAAGAATTTTATGCAAGTTAAGTTTCAAAAACTATTTACACATAGCACATAGTCAAGATTAATAGAGAGGTATGATTTAGAGACCTTGAGGAAAATCAGTAGAGACCTATAACTTGATGAGATTTTCAGACTATCTTATTTCAAAGAGTCATAAGTAATTCAGTGTACATAACTTAATGTGTGATCCTATTATCCTTATTTTGGTTAAAAATCAAGAATAATTAGGAGTAATAGCTTTAATTTTAAAAAATTTATTGAATCTGATAGGCTTTAAGAAACCTAGGAAATGATATAAGCCACCCTTGCTTAGCCTAGCGATATAAAGCCTACCCACTATATCATACCACTAGTTAGCCCCTTTGAGCCTATTATTAAGCCTTTTCTTTCTTAATCTCATTTACCTTAACCCAGAACAAGCCAGTAAAATAAATATCCATTACCCATTACCAAAATAAGTAGAGTTAGTAGAAAAAGGTTCAAAAAGAGGACAAAAAGTTAAAGAAGTGAGAAAATTTAGCTATCTTTCTTCCAAAGAAGCCAAAAAAAAAAAATTGAAAGAGAAAGATAAAAATATGAAAGAGATATTCACTTCCAGTACAAACCAAAAGAAAATGTTGTCCTAAAATATAGTCATTGAAGACCTCTACTCAATTTTGAACCTTTGAAATCCTTATACCCTTCTTTTCTGAACCTGTCCTAGGCCAACGTTTCTATGTCACCCCGGGTTTTTCATGAAAAAAATTTTATTTTATTTTCAAAAGGTGGCATGCCTCTAATTTTAAAATTCAAAAATAGCAGAAGATAGTTTTCTTTGAAAATCATTTTTCTAAAAACCCAGATGTCACCTCAACTCCCATACTATACATAATATAATTTTTATAGAAGATAGACATACTTTTTATGAAACAACAAGACCCATCCAGTGGATCACATACATAGCCCCTATAATCATTATATTAAATGTCCAAGCAGCATAATCCAAATAACTATCTACACAATAGAAAAACTTTAACAAAATGTATACCTGAGCACAGAAGTATGGCTATTGAACTCCTCTTGCTTCTGTATGTCTTCTCTTGTCCATTTGTATCTGAGATATTGTAAATATAAAACATTTACAATATCTCAACAAGCTATGCTTGGTAGGGGAGAGTTAAGAAAATATGTTAATTACATATGAATTAAGAATTTTACATCAATTAAAATATTCAATTATCTGCAAGCCATTGATAAAGTAGCAATTTATAATTCTTTTTCATCATATGAATATAATAATCACTCTTTAAAGATTACCCTTTACATAAGATATGTAATTCACTGGTATTTTAAATATTTATCATTATCATTTTTCATATGATACCATACTCCAATTTTATGAACCATACTCTGTATAATATATCTACCCATTCACTTTTCCCATAGGAAAACTTTCATGAAACTATGCCCCCCAGCATATACATATAGGACTATAACATATATATTAAAATCGTTAAAAGTCATACAAAGTTATGAACATAGTCCATAGGCTTTATAACCTACATTTCTAAACTATACTAGGTCTCAAAATTATACCCCTTCCCTATGGGGTTTATAATACTCCAGTTGCTGCTAGTAACATCATAAAAAGGCATCTCATCATGTCATCATATACACATGTCATCATGCTATCATATAAGAACCATAGTGCATCAAATACAAGGACTACTATGCCGCAGTCTATATTCATACAGAGTGCTCGGATAACTGCATAATAATCCACTGATACCAACTATAGAAATAACAAAATCCATGTTCGCATGGGGGGAACCATGGTTGTCACATTGGCAGCCTTCCCATCATTGCCCCACCCTACGTTTAGCCTCTCATTGGGCATGGTATCCATCATATAATATATTTTGGAGACCGGGTGTAATACATGTAATTACACAAATATGATAAATAAAGTTATATTTTTACAAAAAATGACATAAATTTATTTTGTTGATTTTAAAGTTTTAGAGGTGAAAATGAAGATTAGAACAAGCATGTTAAGAAATTTGGTTAGGCAGAAGTGTTGGAAGAGTTGGTTAGGTTAATGCAAGCAATTAGAAATAAAGATTTTAAGAAATAGTAGGAGATTTGATGTTTTTTTAAAAGTTGAACTTGGATGGGTTAATTAAAGAAAATAATATTAAATATAATTTGATTTAAATTAAAGAAATAGTTAGACCACTAGACAGAAGAGACACTAAGCTAATCTTGATTAAAATCTTAGAAGAAAATCTCAACCAATTAACTTGAAATTTTAGAAATAGAGGAATGGTTGTTTGGGGCACAATTGAGAAATTTCTCCTTGACAGGGTATAATTACAAAATGTCTAAGTAGTAGGGGTTGTTATTGAAAACCAAGAATGGGAGGGTTTCCAAATTTGAGGCTGGATGGGGGGAGATCTAGCTAACCATGTGGGTGAACTCTCCCATGGTAGTTGGCTAGTGCCATTTGCCATTTGTCTTACCCCTCCCTAATATGTAATGAAGAAAGAACAGAAGGAAAAGGCTGGAATTCCAGCCATGTGTAGAGAGGAGAGGGAAGAGACTAGGAAGAAGAAGAAGAAGCTGAGAGAAGCAAGGTCTATGTAAGTCAATAGTGAGTGGAGGAATCAAAGGAGAGGAAGAAAGACTCCATTGGAGAAGTAGGGGTGAGCTGGGAAGTTGAAGTTTTTTGCTTGAGTTGAAGCTCTATGCAGAGGTAGAATGATCTACAATCTAGGGAACATAGTTGAAAATTTAATGATCCAAACTTCACTATCAGGCAGGGGATTTGATGTAGGATGAGATTCTAATATAAGCTTGGATTAGCCAAGCACAAAATTGCATGATTTCACTCTCAACTTTGCATGCTACTAAGTTTCTGCATGTTGAACTAGTAAGCATATAAAACATGGAATGTTTACCTTGAATTAAACATTTCATGCCTAAATTCATGGTATTTTTCTTACATTGTATTAATGCATGTTTCATGTTTAAGGATGACAAGTTTGTGGCTTTATTTGTTGTTAAATTCATCTTGATTTCTTGAGGATTTACCATGCTCTATTTTTTTCATCATTTCTGTTTCAAGGTGAACAAGAGGTGTTCGTCATGCTAGCTACCCCTTTAAAATCTCTATTATTTAAAAAGGTGTATCTGGGTTTTCTACCTTGTTATATGAACTCGGAATAGATGCACTCATGTTGTAACTTTGCAATGATTTTCATAGGTTTTTCATACAACAAAGTAAGAACATGGATTTTGTGCACCTTGTTCGTCTTATATAGGTTTCAAGGTGCACTCATTCCCATCCTTAAAACTCTTAGATTTTAATCAAATTATGATAAAGTGAAATCTGGGTCTTACTCTTTGTAGAATGAATTTGAAATTTAGCATGAAAATTTGTTAGAATTGCAATCAAAGAAGGACAAATTGAGTGGGAAAATAGGAGCAGGGGATTGGATGTGCCTAGATTTCTACTTATTGGCAGTCTTGGACACCCAGTTCCCATATGAAAATCTCTTAAACCAATGAGAGTTAAGGAAAACAAGATCTAGGATTTAAAGATGACATTGTAATCTACAGTTTTCAATGGAACCTACTCCTAAAGATACACTTAATGTGATTAAAAATCTCGAGCCAATAGACTAGGTATGGTGTTGTTTCTACTCTTATGCATAGGGGAAACATAAGTTTCCTGATCTTAAATAACTCTATTCGATTGAGTTTTCTTAAATGAAATTGAATTGGAAGAAGAAATGGATAGTAAAGGTTGTAAATTGAAAAAGAACACCTCTGAAATGGGACAAGAATTTAGCTTAATGTATGCTCAGAAATGGCAGGAGAACATGTTCAAGAGATAGAAGATGACTGGAATTCTTTAGTCATTTGAGAATTCCAGCTCTCGGAATTTTCAGTGTAAAAATATGACTTACGTAGAATTTCTAGGTATTCTAAAATTCTAGCATAGAGAAAATTTTGTTAAAATTTATATTTATTGAGCTAGGAAAGCAACCAAATTTCCAGTGTGTTTCACTAACATTAATTATAATACAACCGACCCATCAATTAGAAATGATGAAGGGTATAAAGGTAAATTCACCTAAAAGGAGGAAATTATAAAACTACCCTTAGGTTAAATTTCTAAATAATTATAGGAGTAAGTTGAATCCCTTGATAAAACTTCACTCGTCATTTCACCATAAGATTGATTAATACAATAGAATTTATAAACAAGATATGAGCAAGGGTAAAAGGATGATTTAGGCTAAAGTATGAGAAATTACCAAATTACCCTTGGATTAAAACTTGGATAATTTGAAAAAAATTAATTAAACCTAAGATTGAAACCTCTTATAAATTTTATTTAGGCTTAGCCACCTAGGCTTTGGACTATGATAAATCCTCATAAACCTTGGATTTGTTTTACAAGTCGATAATTTTGGATTTTACCAATATTTAGGCAAGTGCTCTATGAGCAGGTGTAAGTCTTAATGATTATAGATTTCATCAATGGTTTGGGAGGTACTCTATGAGTGGTCGTAAGTCCTGATTGATGTAGTTTTATTGATGTTTAGGCTGGTGCTCTCCGAGCAGCTGTAAGTTCCTATAGATATGGATTTTCATCAATGTTTTGGGCAGGCACTCTTGGAGTGCCCTCAATCCTAGATCACTCGGTTGGTGCTCTAGGAGTACCGTAAGTCCTGTGTTGTAAGTCTTGAGACCCTATGCTAGGAGATGTAGTTGGCCACTGACCACTGAGATGATTTGATACCAGCCTTGCGATGGAGATAGTGGGCAGTAGGAATAGCTTCTCCTGGGGAAGCGCTCTGAGTGGTAGCTGGGTAGCCCCCATGAGGTTCGGTGATAATGGTTTGTGTAAGTATCCACAAGCTGATGCAGATGCCAAGATAGTCGCCTGTGGGTGATGGTAGGACCCTGTGAGCATAGGTGTCTAATCTATGTGATATTTATGTGGGTCATGTCTTGAGCGTTAGACCTCATCCAGGGTGGCAGGACTGTATGCCATTATGATTGGAGTGATCAGTTTTTCCATAGCGATGTGGGCATGGCTTTTGCATTTGTGGATCAAGGATTTTACGCCTTAGTTTGATGGCATTGATTTTGTAAATGCATAAATTTTAACAGATTTGTAAGCTTAATTTTGATCTTGTAGCTGACATTGAATTTAGTAGACATTAGTGATTTCTATTGCAATGCATGAACCATCTTCCTTTTTTACTATATATGCATACATGCATAATTATACGTATGCTTATACTTATGCCACCACTCGACCTATATTTAGTAATTCCGGCTTGTATTAGCTTTTCACCCTACCATGAGCTGTTGTTTTTGCTCACCCCCTACAACCAAACATTTCAGGTGGCACCCCAGGTAGTTTAGGAGTGCAGGAGTTTGGGAAGGCAAAGATTCTAGTATCTCTTTAGACATGAGAAGAACTTACTTTTTGGTATAGTTACTTTTGCTAAAAATCCATGTATAGGATTTCCCTTTTTGAGTATTGTACATAACTCAAGACTCTTCTTAACACTTTGGATACTTGTAGTGGCATAATTGTCCTAAGTTACTTAAATGGATTGTGACTATGTGGTAGATCCTGTGGCATGTATCTCTAACCATCCTCAGATTAGATGATTATTATTTTACTCATATGTGGAGGTTTTCCTTTGTAACACCCAAAATGAAGTTGGTGAGTTTTAAATCCACTTATATATATATATATATTATCACTCTGATCTTGATTTCAAAAACAAGGAAATTTCCGCTATTTTTCATAGTAAAAGGAATAAAAGCTTAAAAGCCCCAGGATGTTACAAATTTTGGTATCAGAGTCCATGCCACACCAACCACAATTAAAGTCATCAACGGACAATGTGTCAACACTTACGAAATTAAGTTTTTGTATGTGTAGGAAACTTAGTTACGATAACTAGGAAAGAAGTCTTATTAGAAATCTCCCTCATTGTCACAGATGCCTCCCTAGAGACGTAGTGTCAGCTTATCATCATCATCATCACATGATACGCGGCGGCCATACATGGGGCCCGAGGTGACTTAGTAGATGAGGTTGTTGATCTCTTATTTTAGAGGATGACACAGAGACTGTGAGCCTTGGGTGGTGCATCTAGTGTAGGAGAGGCAACGGACCCTAAGGGAGAGAAGCGTCCTTTAGCGGACAACCTCCTTGAGAGATACAGGAGGATATCTCTTAAGTTTTCAGGGAAAGATGGCCTAGAGGCTACTGACTCATGGCTATTCGATGTGGAGAGTATTTTTGAGGCCATGGAAGTGCTGGAGGATCACAGGGTAACAATGGCCACTTTTGTCCTCATAGGTGATGTAGCACAGTGGTGGCCAACAACTAAGAGGAATTGCCTTGATGGTGGTGACATTATTGCATGGGATGACTTCAAGGCCGTTTTTATGGATAGGTTCCTTCCTCCCCATCTTTAGGAGAAGATGGAACTAGACTTTGTGACACTTTTGCAGGGCACAAGAACTATAGCACAGTACAAGGTAGAGTTCTCTTGGTTGCGCCGGTTTGCACCAGATGTGTGCTCTACAGAGTTGAAGGCAGCACAAAAGTTTGTCAAAGGCCTAAACTTTGATCTGAAGCATCATATATTGACTTCTCTGGCCACTACAGTAGCACGGGAAGTAGAGCTTGCCTCCATCCTAGAGCATGAGCTGTGAGATGCCAGTAGAGATAGGAGTAGATTTAGTGGTCCTAGGCCTATGTCAGGAGGGGTGTAGAAGAGGAAGTCTGCCACCAAGAAGGTGATTCAGTGATAAGGTCGACCAGGATGAGGCTAGACTAGAGGCAGAGACAGTGATTAGGAAGTGTGTCAGAGATGCCAACGTCAGCATCTAGGACAGCCATGTCATGAACCACGTCGATGTTACACTTGTGACCAAACTAGCCACATGGCACGGGATTGTCCCAAAGCTAGTAGATTGGGACAATCATGATGAGATTAGGGTAGGGATCAAACACCATGACAGGGTTAGGCGCCCAGGAGTCCAGGGCGAGTATTCACTATTACCACCGACCAGGCACGTGCATCGAACGATGTCATGGAAGGTACTATCCTTATTACTGACAGATATGCACGTGTTCTTATGGATCCTGGATCCACCCATTCATTCATCTCGCATAGTTTTACTACATGTATAAATGAGCCATTGGGTTGATTAGGCTTTTTGTTAGAGGTTAGTATGCTAGTAAGCCTACTAGTGATGGTACAGGAGTATGTTCAGGGGGTGACTATGGTCATCTCGGACAAGGTGCTAAGTATAGATCTCATCATCCTAGATATGACAAATTTTGATGTGATATTAGGCATGGATTGGCTGGCTGAGCATGGAGCTCTAGTCGACCACAGAAAGAAGCAAGTCACTCTATGTAACCTTGATGGTGAGTCGGTGTATTTTTAGGGGAAGCTAGATAATGCTAACCTAAGTATCATTTCATCAATCAGAGCTACACATCTTATATCTAGTGGTTGCCAAGCTTACTTGGCTATGTTGATGCCCAGAGGAGCAGATTCTGGATATTGAGGAGATTGATGTTGTATGTGATTTTAGAGATGTGTTTTCCAACGAGATGTTAGGGTTACCACCAAGGAGAGAGATGGAGTTCATGATCGAGTTATTACCTGGAGCAACTCCTATCTCTAAAGCTCCTTATCTTATGGCACCTACTGAGTTGAGGAAACTAAAGGTGCAATTGTAGGAGTTGTTGGACCATGGCTTCATACACCCTAGTGTTTCACCCTGGGGAGCACCGGTCTTATTCGTTAAGAAAAAGGATGGTTCTTTGAGACTATGTGTAGATTACAAGGCACTCAATGGGGTAACGGTGAAGAACAAGTCCCCCCTACCATGCATTAATGATCTATTTGATCAGCTGCAGTCAGCCAAGGTTTTCTCCAAGGTTGACCTAAGGACAGACTATTATTAGTTGAGGATACGGGATGAGGATATCTCTAAGACTGCTTTCAGGACACGATATGGCTACTATGAGTTCTTAGTGATGCCGTTTGGGTTGACAAATGCACCAACAACTTTCATGGACTTAACGAACCGAGTGTTCAGTGATTTTCTAGACAAGTTCGTGATCGTGTTCGTTGATGATATTTTGATATATTCTAGCAGTGTAGAGGAGTTAGAGAACACTTGAAGACTATCTTAGGCACTCTTCGAGCGCATTGGCTGTACTCCAAGTTCTCTAAGTGCGAATTTTGGTTAGATCGGGTACATTTCCTAGGGCATGTTATATCCAAGGATGGTGTGGAAGTGGACCCACAAAAAGTGGAGGTCATAGCTAACTGGGAGCGACCTAAGACTATGACACAGGTACGAGTTTTCTTGGTTTGGCATGCTATTATCAACAATTTATAAAGGGATTTTCTCATATTGCTCAACCTGTGACAGCCCTTACTAAGAAGGACCAGAAGTTCAACTGGTCTGACAGCTATGAGCAGACTTTCCTAGAGCTAAAAAGGAGATTTACCTCAGTGCTTGTGTTACCGCTTCCTTAGGGTAGTGGTGGATTTGTAGTGTATAAGGATGCATCAGGACAAGGACTTGGTTGTGTTCTCATGCAACATGGCAGAGTTATTACTTATGCTTCATGATAGTTGAAGAAACATGAGTAGAATTACCCCACACATGACTTGGAGTTAGCAGCAGTAGTATTTGGCCTTAAGATATGGCGGCATTATTTGTATAGGGAGAAGTTTGATGTTTACACAGATCACAAGAGCCTCAAATACTTGTTTACTCAAAGCAACCTCAATATGAGGTAAAGACATTGGCTAGAGTACTTGAAGGACTTCGATTTCACGATCCAATACCATTCGGGCAAGGCTAATGTAGTGGTCAATGCCTTTAATAGGAAGTTGGGTGGCATGATAGCCAATCTCACCATTCGATTAGCATTTGTGGATCATATTTTACAGGCATAACAGTCATGTAAAGAGACACAGGCGCTATCTGACAAAGATGGTTTTGAGAGAGGAGCAGATGGTGGGATCAAATATCAGGGTAGATTAGTTGTGTCGGCAGTAGCAGATTTGAGACAGGAGCTATTGAGAGCAGCTCATCACTCTAAGTGGGCCATGCGTCTAGGGGGCACAAAGATATATCATGACATGAGAAGACTGTTTTGGTGGCAGGGCATGAAGAGAGATATAGAGAGTGTGTAGCTAGATGCATTACTTGTCAGTAGGTCAAGGCTGAGCATCAAAGACCTGCAGGGTTACTGCAGAGTATAGAGCTTCCAGTGTGGAAATGGGAGCACATCACTATGGATTTTGTGGTTGGACCACCTAGGATTCGCAGTGGACATGATGCGATTTGGGTCATAGTGGAACGACTTACTAAGTTAGCGCATTTCCTTCCCATCAGACAAGGACATACCTTAGAGAGCCTTGCTAAGCTGTACATCTGGGAGATAGTCAGCTTGCATGGAGTTCCTCTAGTCATCATTTCATATAGGGATAGCAGGACCACCTCTCAATTTTGGAAGATTATACATGAGGGTCTAGGCTCCTCTACGTGTTTTAGTATAGCATTTCACCCCTAGACTGATGGTCAGTCTAAGAGGATGATTCATATGCTAGAGGATATGTTGAGAGCATGTGTGCTAGATTGGAAAGGCTGTTAGGACAAACATCTACCACTAATATGTGACGACCCGGGTTTTCAAAGGAAGGGCCCTTAAATGTGTAAAAAAAAAATTTGCAAACAATGCAGCGAAAATTCTTTTCATTTAAATTCATTTTGAACAAAACCCAAGTCTCACTGGAAGATACATAATACACATAGCCATTTCGTATAAAATAAAATTTTATTGAATACCAGGATTCATCTAGTGGTTTACTCATACACAATCCTGTGTTAGGTTACAACCCATTGTCTAAAATTACATAATCCAAACTTCAAACCTCGCCTTACATTAAAAACACTCAATACAATACACTCTCAAATAAGGAAAAATTACATATCTTCGAATACATACGCTGATTTTCTTATTTTCTTCAAATCTTCTACTATCTTGCTCCTAGATCTTCAAGCTTTAATCCTTTCAGTCCTTTATGGCCTTGAGCTTCTTTCCCTCCTCTGTGTCTGAGGTATTGTAAACATGGAAACATGTACAATACCTCAACAAGCTATGCTTGGTAGGGGATACAAAAATATACTACTTCATCAATACAAGGATACTTACCTCAGTCATTAAGCCCTCATGAGTCATCTCATACTCATATATAGAGGATATACATTATTTATATAGTACATGACAGATTAGTTAATATATTAAAGATTACTCAAAACTTGTTCCTTCCCCTGGCTATACTTCCACTTAGGAGAGTAATACCTAGCCAATTCACATATAGGGGTTTTCATTCTTGGAACTCATATAATAGCATATCACTATGCCATGGCATCATACTATGCCTATAATCTGTGCATCATAATGTAAAATACGTTAGGACTACTATGCTCACAGTCTCAATCCGTACAGAGCGCCCGGATAACTTTATAATCTTCCATTGATACCAACTGTGCAAAAATCAATCTATGTCCTCATGGGGTGGACCATGGCTGTTACAATGGGGCCTTCCCATTATTGCCCCACCCAACATTTAGCCTCTTTTTGGGCATGGTATCCATCATATAAATTTCAGGAAGTGGGTGGCCAAACCCCCATAACTTCCTTAGCATAGCATCCCTAGTCTCTATCTCTGTGTAAATCAAAATTCACAAGTCTCCATACTTGTATGAAAAATACTTTGTACATATCAGATGATGTGTCTGTTTAACTAAGGCTGGAATATTTTCTATACCCTATTCTTAGGGTATCCTTAGTTTTCATATCTCAATACTTTCACCTCATTAGGCTTGATCATTATATTAGATCAAGTGAATTAGATTATGAGGTTAGATCACTTTGTTGATCATTTGGTTAGATCCCTTAATTTGATCATATGTTTTTGGATCACATGTTTGGATATTGTGTTTTGGATCACTTAGTTGGATCATATGTGTTCAATCATGACTATGCTACGAGACTAAGCATATTTACATCATGAAGGTCTTATAATTACAGACTAAGATCATGTATGTATACACATGAATCCTTAATACATTCTTGTACATCCACCTACCTCAAGTAGTATCGGTTCTTGATTCGTATATCCTCAAGTGGTATTCCTCCACAATGTTCATCCTAGTCTATACTCATAAATCTATCACACCATACATTTCAAGTTATTTATCCATACTTGTATATATCCCTATAAGTGATGCCCTAATTTTCTTGAATCATGCTTAATCAAGGGTTTGGGTTCTCTATCTATGTTCTTCTATATAAACACATTATATATACCCAAAATAATACTTTATTAGTATTCTTATTGTTCTGGATCATCCAAGATCCTGTGGATCTTGTTTGATCATCCTTATCTTGATTACCATTTTTATTAGGGTTAGATGATTTACTAACCTTTTATGCTCTTTATTATTATTACTCAACCATTTAATGTTTTAATGATTGAGGATACTTTATTTCATTCTAAGTCTAAGTTGCTCCTCTTATGTCAAATTGGCTAAGGCTTACTAGTTGAATGGTTGAACACAAAATGGCTACTTCAATCCTCATGTAAGGAGGCATTTAAACCTCACAAACATCAATGGAAGGTGGGGGGAGAGCGTGGCTCTATTAGATAACCCCCTTAACCATTATATCCATCATTCACTAGCTTGACCCTAACTCAATCCTTTCATAAGGTTCCTATGAGCATTTAGCCCTAAGTATTCTTTCTAATTGATTTTAATTAAATCCATGAATTAAAATGTCATTCATGGAGATTTATTATTCTCCTAAGTTGGACGAAGGAATTTATATTCCTTATATTATCCTACTAACTATGGTCCTTACTATTATAAAGTCCATGTCATACATTCCATGTGAATGTCTTTTCCTTCTAATTTCATTTAATTACAATTTCAATGAAATTTTCATTACTTAAGCATTAAAACATAAATTTAAAGAATAAATAAACAATTAACTAAACAATTAAATAATCAATTCTATAAGTAACTCAACTAAGAAATGAAAAGCAATAATGTTCAATAATCCAATTAATAATCTAACATGCTATCATGATCCAAGGGTCTTAATTGATCCATATTCATTTTTCATTTCTTTAGGGTTTAGATCTTGATCCTTCATTTTATTTTAGATACAACATTTTATATTGATGTAATTTAATTTTTAAATCATTGATTTATCTTATCCATTGATTTGATCTTCCTTGATCTACCGATCAAGGAGATCTTAAGTTACTTTATAACATTTAAGGGCATAGATCTTGATATATCCCAAATCCTCATCATTCATTCATTAAATCCCTATGATCTTATCTCAAGATCATCATCCATACTATCCAATCATCCTGGATAATCTTGATCTAGGAGATACTGCTTATTTTTAGAGATTTTAGTAACTTTTTAGTATAGATCTCTTAAGATCTGTCAAATTAATTCAATTTAAGCCACTGATTTTATTTATTACATTATAAAATCATCATCCAACAAGGTATTAGTGGTCTAATCATCCTAGATCTTGTAGATTAAGGATGTTAGTTACTTATCCACTTAATTGCAGAAAATTAAATTAATTAAAATTAAAGTTTTATAGGTTCAATCACTTCTACTTATCACAATGAATCCATCACAACTTTCCAATCTCAATTGAGATCGGAATTGTGATTTTAAGATTTTAGCCCGTTGTAAGGGCTGAATTTCACCTTACTGGTTGGGATCAATTTCACTGATCTAGATACATATGATTTCTATTGTGAACATGTTTATTAAGGTTTTGGGACATTCTGAACATATCTATTAGTTCAAATTTCAAGTTTGGGATCATCTTGGCCATGATCCAAGATCAATGGCACGGATAGTACTATATAGATCGTGTAAATACTAATTAAAAATAAGATCTAACATGTTTTATGATTTAAAAACATAAATAAGAATTCTAGGAAGGTTTTTGATCTAAATTTGGGGATCTATTAAAATTAGAATTATGTTACTAAGATTTCAGCCCGTTTTAAGGGCTGAATTTCATCTTTACTATTTTTAATCAATTCCTTCATATCTAGGCATAAAAATCTGACTATGAACATGATCCTAGAGTTTTAGGGGGTCTCTGAAGACATCCATTGGTTCAGATTAGTATGATACATTCATCTAGTCCATGATCTAAGATCATGGGTACTGATTTTACTAAATAACTTATGTAAATACAAAGTAAAATATGGATCTAATAAGTTCAGTACATGGTAAACACTACAAGGAGTCTATATCATATTTTCATATCTAAAATCAGAGCTATATTAAGCTCTGAATTGAAGAATTATGATTTTCATTTAACAGAATAGACGGCCCAGATCAAATCTGGGTTACAGGTATGAGACGACCTGCATCCTGCGCCTGTTGCCATCTATCCTGGGTGGCTGGGAAGAGGTAATTGGTTACAGGCGAGATGGTCCGATTTGGACCGTCGGATCGCCTGTGGCTAGATCTCCCCCATCCAGCAAAACCAAGAGTCCAAATTTCACATCCTGGGGTTTTTGGGCCCAAGGAATCCATCCATCGGCTTAGAAGTAGCATTGGAGTTGTGGATCGGTGGGATCTCAACCCTCAGTGCTGGATCCATCGTCTCTAATGGATCAACGGCTAGGGAGCTCCCATCCTTGCTGGAAAACCAAACTAAACTACTGTAAATGAAAGATGGGTGCAAGTGCACCTACCTAGAAGAAGATATTCCAGATCTATAGCGAAAAAAAACAGAAAATCCACTCCTGATAATATAGGTTGTTGGAGCTTCAGTTTTTTGATGACTTCTCCATAGATACTCCACAGATTATGGTAAACTCAAATGGGTTTTATAGATATTGATATTCCCTAACTATCCAATGGTCAAGATTATGTTTCAACAGTTGAAAATGACATATAATTCAAAAACAGTAATAGGGTGAAAATCCTTCTCATTGGGGACGACGTGTCTGTGGACACGCCCGCTATCCAGAAGTGGAATATTCCTCCTGGTGCTTCTGTGGACACTCTAACAGGGGGAATAAAATGCAAGGAAAGGGAGGAGAAAAGAGGGAGAAGGAGGTGGAATTTTGGGTTGAGATTTTGGCAGAGTCTAGGGGACTTCGTGATGGATGTTTTGAATATTTTTTAGAATTTTTATGATGTCTATTTATAGGGATTTTGAGTGTTTTTCATCATAACACCTAATATAATTATGTTTTTTCCTTTTAAATATTTAATATTTACTTGATTCCCACTACCACCTCCTTCTCCACTATCTAGTGGTAGTGGTTTGACCCATGATTGCACATGATCTGGTCATTGGATTCCATTTTGGGTCCTTTGTGAGCCCCACATGTGTAAAAAGACCATTTTGCCCTTTATGTATAAAATTTTGAGTTTACTCCTACAAACCCGGAATTGAGCATTCTTAGTGGCGTTGGACTCATATTTTTTAGTACATTCCAAATTTAATGTCTTAGACCTTGGATGGGGTAAAATTACCATTTTACCCTTTTGCTCTTAAATGGAGAAAATAAAAGTTTTTCACTCCGAATTCTGAATGCATCATGCTTACAGTCATTTTGAAGGGTTCATGAGATATTTTTTCACTTATGCATGTCTTTATGCCTTATTTGTACTTTTGTATGAAGTACGTTTTTGCTAAACATAATATTCCAGCCTAATTTTTCCTTAAAATCTTCAATTTCACTATTATATTTTTATTACAAAAAAAATAAAGGTGTTACATAATAGAGTTTGCCTACAACAATAGCTATCATTTGAGAATTGGGATGGCTCCATATGAAGCATTGTATGGTAGACCTTACCACACACCTACATGTTAGAGTGACATTGGTGAGAGACAATTCCTTAGATCCAAGTTTGTAAAGCAGTGTACAGATAAGGTGAGATTGATTAGGAGATGCTTGATGGTTGCCCATAGTAGGAAAAAGAGCTATGCTGACACGAGGAGGAGAGATTTGGAGTTTCAGGTGGGAAACCATGTTTTTCTTAATGTTTCTCCAACCAAGGGTGTAATGAGATTCGGGGTGAAAGGCAAGTTGAGCCCTAGGTTTGTGAGACCATTCTAAAGAGGATCAACAGAGTGGCATATAGATTGGCACTTCCTCCTTCTCTTGCTTATGTTGATGATGTATTCCATGTTTCTAAGATGAGGAAATACGTTGCAAATCCTACTCATATCCTCGATCAGTTATTAGCTGATTTACAGCTAGATTTGACATTTCAAGAGTGGCTGTTATAGATCATTGATAGGAAGGAGAAGGTATAGTAAACCAAGACAATCCTGCTCGTCAAGGTTCTATAGCAACATCATTCTTATGAGGAGGCCACATGGGAGGTCGAAGAGGAGATGAGATAGCATTTTCTGGAGTTGTTTTGACTTTCTATATCCATGTAAGCAATTTCGGGGACGAAACTTTTGTAAGGGGGGAGGAATGTAATACATGCAATTATAGAAATATGATAAATAAAGTTATATTTTTACATAAAGTGACAAAAATTTATTTGTTGATTTTAGAGTAAGTTTTAGAGGTAAAAATGAAGATTGGAATAAGCAAGTTGAGAAATTTGGTTATGCTAAAGTGTTGGAAGAGATGGTTAGGTTAATAGAAGTAATTAGAAATAAAGATTTTAAGAAATAATAGGAGATTTGATGATTTCTTAAAAGTTGAACTTGCGTTGGTTAATAAAAGAAAATAATAATAACAGATAAATTAATGTTAAATTAAAGAAATAGTTAGACCACTAGTTAGAAGAGACACTATGCTAATCTTGATTAAAATCTTAGGATAAAATCTCAACCAATTAACTTGAAATTTTAGAAATAGAGGAATGGTTGTTTGGGGTACAATTGAGAAATTTCCCCTTCACAAGGTATAATTTCAAAATGTCTGGATAGTAGGGGTTGTTACTAAAAACTAAGAATGGGAGGGTTTCCAAATTTGAGGCTCTTTATTTATCATACTTATGTAATTACATGTATTACAGTGGGTGGCCAAACCCTACAACTCTCCTAGCATAGCATCCCCAAGCCTATGCCTGTCTAAATCAAAACATTCAGACCACTACGCCTGGATGTAAAATAATAATATACAGGCATCTTGCCTGTCCATAGTATATATATATATATATATATATGAATATCTCATCACAATCATAACATCTTCACTTATTAGGTGATCGCCCACCAAGGATGTAATGTAAAATCCTAAACTCGTACATCATATATGATGTAATAGTAGCCATGTATCATAAATGTCTTTTTATCACAATAACAGCTATTATATTTTTAAGAATAGATTGTGTGTATCCAATAATGCCACTAGTAGGTATCAATTATAAGCATGTCATTCATATAGCATTCCAAGTTACTAATTATTATCATTCACAAGTAATCATTCTCATAATCACATATGTATGAAATGCACAGTTTAAATGACATAATGTTTATCATAAGTAATAAGATCATGTTTAAAACATGCATCTTAATATTAAGACATGCTTTCTTAATTCCCCACCTACCTCATGTGGCGAGTTCATCCCTTTTTCAATAGCTAATCGACTCCTCCTTTTCACCTAGACCCTCTACATGAAACAATCAATTAGTAATTTCTAATTGAATAGTCTAATTGAATAGGCAGAATTGACTACGATCATAGAGCTTGACCACTTACCTAGAGCCTTGATTGATCTGTGCTTGATCTAGATTGGTAGGATCTTCTCTAATTGAGCTTTTGATCCTAAATCTCTCATCAGATTCTTAATCTACACTTCCTAGTGGTCATGATAGACTATTTGGATTTGAACAACAGAGTTAGATCATCACAAATCAAATGATCTGACCCACGATCAATGGTCTGGTAAATTCAAGAGTTGGATCTTCGTGGATCACAAATGGGGAAGAAAGTTTTTATTCCTTGTGTCACAAGGATCACGAGGGTACTCTCAGATTTATAAAACTCCTCCTAGATTGCTCAGAATCCAGGTTTGAAAGTCAAGGGTTAAACTGAGTCATGCCAGTGACAGGGAAATGTAGGGGACACTGGTAGGGATGATGGAGGTGGCAGTGGCTGGCTACCAAACTGGGCGCAATCCAATCCCGACCACTAGAAAATGCAGGTTAGTGGAAAAAAAAAAAAAAAAAACTTGGTGCTATTCATCGGTGATTGTCAGGTTCCTCTGCTTGGACCCAATAGAGAACAATCATTAAGAGTGAGATCATGGGAATGATCTAGGCATGCCCGAACGGGGTTGTTGCCGAAAAGGAATGGTAACCAAAGGGGTAAACAGGTATGCCAGCTAGTTGTTGCCGGTAAATGTCTGAACAGAAGGGTCTCAAGAGGTGGCCGATGGCTCTTGCCCATCATCGCTTGACTCCATCACTGCCTGAAACCAAATCAAATGAGGAGAAGGGGAACAGGTACTGGGCTAGCATGCTGATCAAAAAGACTTGATTGGAGAAGAGTAGGGGGAAGAGGGTATCGGGATTGGCATGACCTGTTAGTCAGGTTGCACTAGTCTAAGGAGAATGGCAGGTGTGGGCTAGCGCTAGTCGAGTAGTGCCAGTGATGGAAAAAGGAAATAGAGTAAGATCTAGCCAGCTGGCCTGGGCACACAGGCATGTCCACCTAGTTGTGCTATAGAGGAACTTGACTCCATTGACGGGAAGGAAGGGGAAGAGGTGGAGGTCAAATGGGGTTTCATGCACTGATGAGAGGAAGTGGGGATTAGGTGAGGAAGATCATGCACTGGTACCCTTCAGGCCTAAGTGACAAGTGTGCAGTCAGGGCTCTAATGGTGTGGTTGAATGGAGGCAGTTTTGCGCGCTAGAGCTGGGTGATAGATCCTCAATGGGGGAACAGCGAGATCAGAAGGAGGGAGTTTTTCCTTCTTCAGAGAGAGAGAGAGAGGACTCAACATTTCATCGCGTTTGCAATGTGAGGGGGTGCCAATATCAATTTGGCCCCCGCCCATTAAGTTGTGTTTTTTTTTTTTTAATTACCGTATTGCCCCTAACTTTAAAGGCCCATAACTTCTTCATATAGACTCTATTTTTAGCATTCTTTAGAGCATTGGATTCCATTTTTCGAGCACTATCTAATGGTTTTAGTTTTAGTTCCAAGTTATACATCTATAAAAAGATATATCCTTTGAAAACTCATAACCCAATCATGGAATAGTGAAATTTTAGGGTGAAATTTATCTGAACTCTAATTTCAGTGCTTTTGATATCGTTGGACTCAATTTTTTTAGTACATTCCAAATAATCATGCTTCCACTCCAAATTCCATTTCTACATAAAAATTTATTTTCATTGGGTCAAAATTTCAAATTATATTCCAAAATTTCAATTTCACATAATAATGCCCAGAATAGTATTTACAACATTTGGGGTTGTTACAATTTTGTCTTAGTTAAAGACCTATTGATCTTAGGTGGAGCATAGCTTTGAAGAGGAGTTAAAAACAAGGAATTAAGGTAAATTCCCCTAATACTCTTAATGATAACATCCACTCTTAGGGATCACATTCTTTTGTCTCATGAGCATTCAAAAAATTTATGAGAACCATTAACTTGTTAGATTCAATCACATAATGAGAGAAATATGTTTAAACCCCTTACCTAAGAGTTTTATTTCTTAGCACATACCTATGAGGATTTGAGGTCAAGACATATTTCCCATGGAATTTTAGCATATCTAGTTAGAAGTCAAGATTTATGTGGCTATACACACACATTTACTCTAAGAAATAATCCAAATAAAATGTCTTTAATATGTGTATGATGTGTAAAAGTGTCAATCCTCTATATTAAGTTGTGAAAAACTAGTAGATTTCCAATGAATGAGGATTCTCTGAGATAAAATAAGGCACTCAACCTTATTGAATTTTGTGGGTATATTCACTGCAAACCCTTGCAAAGCCTAACTCATCCACTAGGGGTTCAAGAGCTTGTTACATGCACTAAATGCAATTGCGAGTATCTACAAAAGTGGCACCTTATATCATTTTTTGAAAAATAATTTTCTACAAGTTTTGCTCAGGATTAGAAAATGTTTGGCTGGGGATGTGTTAAGTGTTTAATTTTGGCCAAAAGACCTCTAGTTTAGCATTTAATTAGACCATCTAACTCATCAATTTGATGCTTTTTATATAAAATATGACATTTAGCTCAAATTAACCATCCAATCATAAGTTGTCAAAATTAATGGTCAAATGATCATCTGAGCTAATTAGATGCTTAATGTATGATTTAGATGACTCTAATCTAGTCTTTTGTCATGCAGAACAACCAAAGGAGGCCTGGATGGCTCAAATTGATATTCAATGGTGCAGATCACCCATCAAAGAATAATGGTGCAGATGGAATAAATTCTTAAAGGAAACTTTCTTTTAAAAGAAAGTTGCACTTGTTTCTAAGGTGGAGAGGTTTCCAAAGTAAGGGGATGAACCAAATTTGGAAGGAAAGGGGTATTAAAAGAAGAAGCATCCATCTTTTCTCTCTCCTAGGCTAGAAGAGAAAACAATTTCCTCTTTTTCCCTCCCCAATCTCTATTTATTTCGCATCTCCACTCTCTCTTAAACTCTTTTCAGCATGACCGTAGGAGGATCCCAAGGGAGAAGTCTATTTTTCGTTTGTTTTCCTTTGCTTGCATACTTCTCTTCATCATTCTTTGCTATTATTAGGAGGCTTTTCATCATTTTTTTTTTTTTTCCTTTTACCGTTATCCTTCTCCTATATCTACTTTCACTCACTCACAATTTCCCTCTCATCTCTCTATTTCTCGTCAATCTTTCATCATCCCAGTGTCCTACTTGATCCTTCTCACCCACTAGTCTTGCTCCCCCCTTTTCTCTTATTCCTTTGTTCTACCCATTGGTACCTTTCCTCTCACTCTCTTCTTGGTCCACCTCTTCTCTTCGATCTCTTCTTCATGCACCAACCCAACCTACATCTCCCTCTTCTGCACTACCTAGACTGGATTAACTATGGAATAACACAGAATGTGAATAAAAAAAACAAAAACAACATAAAACATGAATAGTAATAGTAACAGGATAGAAAATGTAATTTGAAATATTCTCCTATGGGCAGAAACGAAAGTTTCCTTAAAACTTTCATAAAATAGAGTTTGCTGGAGAAGATGGATTTGCAGGAGGAGATTACTGGAAACGATGGAGATGTGGAGACACATGGGCGGTGAATTGATGCCTAGTTGTGCAATCTTGGCTTGGCGCTTTCCTGTTCTAATCTGGGCAGACTTTTACTGCCATGTGGTGGCGGAGAAGCAGAGGCAGACGACATCGCATAGTCCTAGACTAATCTAGGTAGGGCACAACTGGGAAGATGAGGAGGGTCAGCCGATCTATATCAGGCTGCCAGAGGCTGGCTGGTTTCATGCTTTTCGTGGTGAGCCAAACATAGGCTAGTGAAGAGGGTAGTGTGCTAGTTCATTTGGACGTCGTCTAGAGCACAGCCAAACGATCTGGGGCTTCTGTGCGCTGTCGACTGGCCAGTGAAGATGATGCATGGAGCAGAGGAGGAGAAGGGAGGCTGGTACCATCTGAAAGGAAAAGGAGAAGGTGTAGAGAGAGGGGGTTGGTGCGATGATCTCGGTTGAGGAAATAGCAAGGAAAGGGAAAGGTGCTTGAGATGGGGTTGGTGGAAGAGAGTGAAAGGAGATGGCTAGGAGGGAGTTGGGTTGTGGTGATTTACAAAGATGAGCAGTAGCGATGCAAGTATTGGAATGAAAGGGTAATGGATAAAAGGAAGGTCTAGATAGAGAAGAGGACAAAAACTTTAAACTTTTTTCTCAAACTCCTCCCACGGTTCCCCCTTTATAAATTTTCCCCCTTCCTAATTCTCCTCGATCTCTTTCCTTTAAGAGTTAGTTTCCTATTAGGAAACTTCCTCTTCTATTAAGAAACCTTCAAATTCTATTTTGATAGAGATTTGGTTCAATCATTGCTTTCTTGTCTCATCTACACCTTTAAAATCCACTCTAATCCATCCATGCCTCTTTTGGTTGATCTAAACCATTGAACATCAATATGAGCAATATAACCCTCCTTTAGTTGATCTACAAGGCCAAAGACTATATTAGAGTCATCTAAACTATACATTAAGCATCCACTTAATTCAATTGATCATCTAACCGTTAATTTTGACAATTTACAATTGATGGTTAATTAAAGCTAAATTTTATATTTTGTAGAAAAATTACCAAATTGATTAGTTAGATGGTCTAATTAAATCCTAAATTAGTAGTCTTTTGGCTAAAATTAAATACTTAATACCAACTAGCCCAACAATGATCGTCGTTTCCTGTTCTCCAGCATAGGCCACTACTACTAACCATTTACCAGTACTGGACAGCTCAGAAGAGGAGACTCGAAATGAGTTTCCTCTATTTTCCTTTTTCCTCTTTCCTTCTCCTCCATCTCCGACTTCCTCCTTTTCCTCGCCAAGTTTCCTCTTTCTCTATTTTTATG
Source organism: Warburgia ugandensis (assembly GCA_035236585.1). Classification (NCBI taxonomy): domain Eukaryota; kingdom Viridiplantae; phylum Streptophyta; class Magnoliopsida; order Canellales; family Canellaceae; genus Warburgia; species Warburgia ugandensis. The sequence goes on from CP141136.1 coordinate 39,788,826, forward strand.
TTTTTTAAATAATTTTTCTATCAAATTCCAAGTTTGCCCTTTGCACTTTAATTAAAATTCCCTCTATGTTCCATTTTTAATTTGCTATGTATCCCTGCTGCTATTCCCATTTTATTTTTCCTGTAATCAATTATCCAGGAACTGCATAATCTGAATTGAATTATATAAGGCTTAACCTAATCAGCAGGTTGGCGATAACAATAATGATCTCCTTATTTCTCCTCTGTTTCGCATCAAATCTTTAATTAATTTTCATATTTCATTCTTAGGACATCCCTTGGCTTGATTAATGTCTATGATATTCAATCTAAATTCTAGAAATTGATCTAAACTGTCGAAATCCCAATATCCTTATTTAGCCCAAATCTCCTATATTTTTGGGAATCTGCCTAATCCATTGGTGGGTCATTAATTAGAATCACTAGAAAGAGACTGATGAAGGTTGATTGAAGTTTATGAGCCCAGATCTGAAGAAATTAATGATATTGGTCTCAGAAGTAGATTTTTCTTGTTTCTTTAGTTAAATTTCTCTCTTTTTGGATTGGACATCTATAATTTTCATTGATTAGCGACATCTGAATTCTTATTGCACTTTATGTTAATTTTTGTAGTTTAATTTTAATTTTTAGAGAATTAAATTTTATTAAAATTTCAAAATTATAAAGCTACACTATAATGGCCCATGCAGTTGCAGTTAAAGAAACATGCTTTGCTATCCAAAGACCCAATGAAGGTTAATCATAATAGACAAATCTTAAGGAAGTCCTTCACCTTAGGACAAAAGGTCTTATTGTATAATGTCAGGTTGAATCTATTCCTAGGGAAACTTAAATCTAGATGGACTGGACCATACATATTATGTTCCATATATATTCATGAGACTATTAAGATAGAAAAGGATAGTGAAATCTCAAAGGTTACTGGGCAGAGGCTTAAACCCTTCCTAGACCTAATAAACCCTAAGGTAGAGGAAACATCATTAAAGGCATTCGTCTACCTTGACCCACCTTAGCATGGTTCAGAACACCTTGCACATAACATGTATTGCACTCATCTCCTTCACATCTGGCTAAAGATGTAAAACTTAGTGCTCACTAGGAGGCAACTTAGAGATTTTACTCAATATTCTACATCATTCCTTCATCATATAGGGTCCTATGTTTCAAAACATTGAGGACAATGTTTATTTCAGGTTGGAGCTATAGATATATACATAGAGATTTCTAAGTTTACTTGTATTTGTCAAATAATAATAATAATTAAAAATAAAAATTTTGAGGTCAAGCTCCTTCACTGTGACAGGAAGTGGATTGTCAAAATCTATGTAATTCTACTACTTTAACCTCTTAATGGAAGTGCATGTGGTTAATTTTGCATGTGACTCATGTCTTGAAGCATTTTATGAAAGTAAAGTGTCAAAAAATACTTACTGCACATAGTCCAGACTAATAAATAGGTATGATTTAGAGACCCCAAGGAAAATTAATGGAGACCCATAACCAAGTGATTTTTAGAGACTATCTTCTTTCTAAGAGTTATAAGTAATTCCATATTTTCTCAACATACATAACTTTGTGTGATCCTATATCTTTGTTTTGGTTAATGTCCAAGAACAAATAGGAATATTAGCTTTCTTTCTAGAACATTTATCGAATCTGATAAGGTTTAAGAAACCTAAGAAATGATATGGGCCATTCTTGTTTTAGCCCAGAGATACAGAACCTAACCAATATATTATACTACTAGTTGGCCCTTTGAGCCTATTAATAACCATTTTCTTTATTAACCCCACCTATCTTAACCCAAAAAAACCCAGTAAAATAAATATCCATTACATATTTTCAAAAATGAGTAGTTACGGTAGAAAAAGCTCAAAAGGGATAACAAGTTAAAGAAGTGAAAATTACCGAAAGACATACAAAGAAAAAGAAGACCTCTACGCAATTTTGAAATTTTAAATCCATATACCCTTCTTATTTGAACCTATTCCAAGCCTAAATTTTTGTCCTAATTAAAGACCTGTAGATCTTAGGTGGAAGATAGCCGTAATTAGGATATAAAAAGAAGTAATTAAGGTAAACTACCCTTGCTAATCTCAGTAATAACATCTATTCTTAGGGATCAAATTCCTTTGTCTCTTCAGTGCATAAATTTTATGTGGGAACCATTAGCTTAGTTGAATTCAGTCACATTGTAAGAGAAATATGTTTGACCCCTTTCTCCGAAAGCTTCAGATTTTAGAGTATACCTATGAGAATTTTAGGTCAAAATACATTTCCAATGGAACATAAGCGTATCTAATTAGAAGTCATGACTTATGTAGCAATACACACACATGTATTCGAAAAGATAACTATAATAAAATGGATTTAATATGTGGGTAACCTGTAGAATTGTTATTCATCTCTATTAAGTTGTTAAAACTAGTAGAGTACTAATGGATGAGGATTCTCTAAGATAAAATAAAGGACTCAACCTTATGAAATTTTATGGGTATATTCACTACAAATCCTCAAGAGGCCTAACTAACCACTAGGGTGTTATGAGCTTGTTGCATGTGCTAAGTGCAATCGTGAGTACCTATGAAAATGATAACCATATTGTTTTCATGATTTTTTGCATATTTTTCTTGGTACTAACAAAATGCTAGTTGGGGGTGTGATGAGTGTTCAAATTTATAGAAAAAATAGCTAATTAGTTGCCCATGTGTTACAACTTATAGTGTTAAATTAGGGTTTTTGGTCAAAAATTATAACACATGCATTTCTTACATAAGAAACTAAACATTTGATAATTTGTGGGACTAGAAACAAATGCAAGGTAAGCATGTAAATAGTCATAATTTTTAGGATTTAATGCAAGTTTTTGATATCTTGTAGAAAGCAAGATGGTGATCTGACGATTAAGATCGATCGAGATGAAAATTAAAGATCAAAATCTAAATATTGAGTTAAGGCCTAAATGTCATCAATCTAAAGTGAGATCAAGGATCAAGATCATCTTAAGGCAAACAAAGTATAGAATTAGAATAGCCAAAGGGGACTAAAATTGGCCCATGCACAAAGCCATGTAATCTCACCACATTTGTGTGGATCCATTCAAGCCATGAAAGAAGGTGACATGTTAAGGAGTCTAGTCAACCAAACAAAGCCAAGGGGGTGGAACCATGAAGCCAAGCCAAATGAAGCCTCTAAGCAAGCCATTAAAGCCACTTAAGCCAAGCTACATAGAAGTTCATGATTGGAGGAAGAATTATAAGTGATTAACCTTGGAAAAATGAGGATTTTCAATAGGTAATTAGCAAGAATTAGAAAGAGATTATCATAACATGCATATGTGGTTCAATAGGAAAAGAGTCCGCACTTTCTCTTTCCTCACCCTTCTTTCCCATTACTTTTTTTCTTTCCCATCTATGGTGGTTCGGGTTTTTGAAATAATTTTTATTATTTATTTTCAAATGGTGGTCAACCAATTTTGCAAACATTTTGAAAACTTAAGCAATAGAAAACCCGAATGCCACATTTCACTCACATATACATACATAATTTTGTGTACAACATTTGTTTTCAAAGAAACTCATTTTATTAAAATTGCAGGATTGATCCAGTGGTTCACATACACAACCCCTTTATTACATCTTATGTCCAAAATACAAAAATAAAAATACAATCCAATCCTTTCCACAATAGTACATAATCTTGATCAATAGTATAGTCTTCATCTTCCCATGTCGTATCCCTCTATTCTTTTCATTCTATATTTGAGATATTGTAAACATTCAAACATTTACAATATCTGATCAAGCTATGCTTAGTAGCGGATTCAAGAACATATTGAATTATATAATTCAAAAGTACAGTATTCATAATCATCATATTCTATAAGAATCACATAATTCAATTTCCATGAACCATACCATGTTTGATCATTCTATCATATAATTTATCATGTAACATCTACTATTACAATTTGAAACCACTCACCACTATATTGCATGTGTGTGTATATATATATATATATATATATAAGATCAAAAATCATGAAAAATAGTCAATACCTCAAACATTAATAATCATACTCAAATATACTGAGTTGATAAATTAGCTAGACTTTTGTTGGGAAAATACTCCCTCATTAGGGCAGTATTGGCATCTCACTATACCATGCATCATAATGCAACATACTCAAGGATTACCATGCTGCAATCTAATCCGTACTGGTGCACTCAAAGAATTGCCCTATTCACCACTGATGCCACTATGAAAAATATTCTGTCACTGCCCTTATAGGAAGATAGGACTTTCATAGTGGGGCCTTCCCATACTTGACCCACCCAACTTTTAGCCTCTCTTAGAGCAAGGTATCATAATATCATCAAATTTCGAGAAGCAGGTGGCTAAACCCTCATAACTTTCCTAGCTTAGCATCCCTAGGCTTATGCCTGTTTAAAACAAAACTACAAGCCTCCATGCTTGTATCTAAAATACTTCTTGTACATCTCAGACGATCTAACTATTTACATTATCATCCTCATATTCAATATCCTCATACTAAGGATATAATTTCATTTCCAAAGTTGGGGACACTCATTTACAATGAATGATACCCATGTTCATATAAGTTTACGGATTAATCATTTATTGTAAATGATCCTCATTTCCTTTAATTTGGTATATGAATACCAAATGATATTAAATGTAAGGATATTCATTTCATACAAATGATATCCATTATTATTATGTTCTTATCTAAGTTTAGGGGTAATCATAAATGATACCCAGGTATTTATTATTTATTTCATCTAATTTCAATAGTTATTTCTTTCTCATATACATGAATTATGGTTCAAATGTAATTAAGCATATTATCATCTTAAGCATTATAATGTTTATGTATAACAACAATTCCATAGACCATAGGAGTTGTATTCTTAAAGTTTCACCTACTTTTAGGTAGTGATCCATCCCTTCAGATCCTCCATGATTGAAGTATGTAATCTATAAATACATACACACTATCATTATTTGTACAATTTTGGATAATCTTCTATTTATATTCCTTATCCAATCTTGTCCTTTGATATAAAGGATCTAGATCTGTCTTGTGTTCCTATCATCCATACAATCTATCTTCTTCAGATAGTGTTTACCCTATTGATCAATAAATATGATGGTTAAAATAATTTTTTAATCTTTCAGATCCAAGTATTTCTATCTCTAAGTCTTTGTGTGTCCATCTCTTTGATCTTGATCTTTTATAGATCCTTTGATCAACAATTTATACTTATTGATAATGATTAAGGGCCTATATCTTCTATTATCTAATTCTTCTTTGATCTAAGTTCAATTATTTGATCATCCCTAAGGAGGATGATCCTGGTTCTCTTCCTTGAATCATATTTGATCAAGGGTTTGGATTATCTAATCTGATGATCTAGATTTGTCCATAACATACATACATACATGGATACATAATAAAATACAACATTAGGATTCTTATTGTTCTTGATCATTCAAGATCCTATGGATCTTGTTTGATCATCCTTATCTTACTTACAATTTTTATTAGGATTAGATAATTTACTAATCTTTTATGCTCTTATTATTATTATTCAACCAGTTAATGTTTTACTGGTGGAAGATGTCTTATTTTATCCTAAGTCTATTATTTCCAATTGACTAAGGCTTATTAGTTGAATGATTGAACACAAAGTGCTTACTTTAATCCTCATGTAAGGAGGTTCCTCACAAACATCAACGAAAGGTAGGAGAAGAGTGAAGCTCTATTAGAAAACCCCCTTAACCACCATATTCAGTATTCACTAGAGTGACCTTAGCTCTACCTTTTATAAGATTCCTATGTGTATTTTGACCCTAAGTACTCTTTCTAATTGATTTTAATTAAGTCCATGAACATTTAAAATGGCATTCATGGGGTTTATTATTCTCCTAGTTTGGGCCAAAAATTTGATAATCCTTATATTGTCCTACTAACTATAACCCTTACTACCATTAAGTCCATGTCATTCATTCCACGTAAATGCCTTTCAACTCCATTTTTCATTTAATTACATTTTCAATGTTAAATAAATCTAACAATTAAATCTACTAAAAAATAAAAGACATTTAAAATAACATTAATAATTCAAATAAACACATTTAACATATCATCATGATCTAATGGACATCTTTCATTTCTAATCATCTTTCATCCTATTTAGGGTTTTAGATCTTGATCCTTTATTTTTATCAAATGTACTCATTTTCTCAAAGTGATCTCATCACTAGATCATTGATATTATCTTATCACATGATCTAATCCTTCTTGATCTGACTAAGTAAGAAGACCTTAAGCCATTTTATCCAATTTAAGGGCATAGATCTTAATCTATCCCAAGTTATCATCATCAAGCCCATTAATCCATATGATCTTAACTTTATATCATCATCCAATTACATCCACACTATCCAATCATCCTTTATCAAACTGATCAAGGAGATTACCATTCACTTTTATGGATTTTACTACTTTTAAGGGTCAAGATCTTAAGATCTAGAAAACAAATTACATCCAACTGTTTAATTATTGTAATTATACATTTAGATAATCATATAAACTATTTTAAAAGGTTTGATCATGCTTGATTAATCAGATCATGAAGATCCATGCTCATTTTTATGATTTTTCTTCTTTTAAGGTTAGGTTTCTTAATTAAACACAGATCAGTCACTTCTAATCATTGATTCCATATTCCAAAATCACAAGATCATCGGTGGATCAGAATTATAAAGTCTAATCATTCCAAATTTCACTGATCATAGGAATTAGTAATACTTTTCTTTATTAACAGAATTTTACATGCATCAAAACATAAATTTCTAAGTTCAGTACCTTATACAAGTAACATGGAATCTATAACAACTTTTAGATCTAAAATCATAGCTAAAATGAGCTCTCAATTGAAGAAATAAGATTTCAGTTCAAAATTTGGACGACTGAGATCATTCCAATAGAAAACAACAAACGGGAGGTTGCCCTGTTACCTAGGATTACCAATCACTAGGGATGGGTGACTGGTGATAGACGTGACAGTCCAAATCTGGATTGTCGGACTGCCCATCTCTTGATCTCCCTCATCTTATAAGATCTACGCCTAGGATTTCATCCCATGGGTTTGTTGGGCCCCAAAAACTCATCCAATGGCTCAAAAGTTGGATATGAGCCGTCCAAGGATGAGATCTCAACCCTTCATGCCAAATCCATCTTTTTCAACAGATCAACAGCCAGGGGAGATCAGAGATGTCCAGAAACCTAAAATGACATGCCGGAATGAAAGGGGAATGAAGTGGGTGGCCTACCTGTGCCAATCCAGTGAAGTAATTTCATCGCAGAATAGATTAATCATTGAAAGAAAACCCCAATGCCTAAAAATGCATACAATCGAGAAAAATCACCATTGTCGTTGTCAGAGAAGGTGAGGGACCATGGGGGGAACACATACCACCCCATTCTAAAGATATTTAATGGTGCAAGATCACCATTTAATAGCCAGATTGGTAGGAATTACTTGAAAATTCCACTCGAGGTGGTATTACAATGATGCTTGGAATTCAAGTTTAGTTTTCTTTTGATCCCACCATTGGATCATCAAAATTATTTAGGTCTTTTATAGATCACCTCAGTCCGAACAGATCGGATCGTGGGATTTAGAATATAATGTTTGGAGTGGGATGGCTAATAGAATTTAGGGTTTCTAGGAAGAACCCTAGATGCAACGGGGACAACGCGTCCCTTGATGTGCCCGTAGACAAACATAAGCTGTCTGTCGTGGGTGCGTCTGTGGACACGTCCCTTAAGAAAGAAGAGAAAGAGGGAGAAAGGAGAGGAATTGGGGAAGATGGAGGGGGAGTTTTGGGCAGGGATTTTGGGGCTTTGTAGGGGACCTCATGAAGAACATTAGAAAAGCTTTTTGGAAATTTTATGAGCTATGTATAGAGATTTTTGAATTTTCCATGATTAAATGTCATAATTATGTTTCATTTCTTTTTATTATTAAATTGTCATTGGATTCCCACTACCACCTCCTTCTCCACTAGTAGGTGGCGGTGATTTGACTCATGATGGTGGTCTTCTAGACCATTGGCCCACCTTGTGGTTCCCACATAGTTGTGAAAAGACTAATTTGCCCTTTTAATTCTAAAAATAGAGAAAAATAAGGTTTATTCCTATGAACACGGAATTGAGCTTACTTGGCATCATTTTGATTGGTTTTTCAAGTACATTCCAAATTTTGATGTCTTAGGTCTCGGTTATGAGTAAAATTATCATTTTACCCTTTTATTTATAAAAATAGAGAAAATAAGGATTTTTCATCTAGACTCAGCATTTGATGTGCTTATAGTCATTCTTATAGGTTTTTCGAATACATTACAAATATCCAAGTTTTAAGTATTAATTTTATTTTAATAAAAATAAATTTTCCTGGAACTCAAAGTTCCAATTCCACTTTTAAAATTTCAACTTTTAATTTTTAATAATTCAATTATATTCATAAAAATTGAGGTTATTACAATCTTCCCCCTTCGAATAATTTCATCTTCAAAATTTGCATATTAACTCACTCATGAGTTTTCATAGTTCTTTCATGGCTTTACACACGTGGCCTTGCCACTTAAGGAAATCTCTATTTCCTTTCATTCATTTTTCATACTACCTTCTTCTCAAAGGTATAAATCTATTGACATATTAAAATTCTCACACATGACTAACCGTGCTAATGCATTATTCATGTAGCAAGATCCTCACTAGACTTTTAAAATGATTAATAACTCTTAACTAAGTTATCCTCCTATTTCAAAACCTTCTATTTCACTTGACTAGTATAATACTTTCACCAATCCTAGCTGTAATACTTCATATTTTCTCATCCTTAAGCTATTTATCAATATTCACATCTTGATTTGAATCTTAAAAAAATTCACTAATATTCTTTGTAACAATCGTCCAAATATTGGAAGTAATCATCTCTTTCCTTGTTCTTCCATTATCTGGAAGTGATTACTTCATTTCTATTCTAAAAATTCATACTTCTTGATTATTTCTTTCTATTGAAAATTTCAAATCCTGATATTAATTGATAGTTTCCTTGCAATGATTCTTCCCACTTTCTTATTCTATCTATTATTTTTGTAACACTCTTTGTGTGCCATTTTATTCATAATACTTGACTTTCTACATTTTTCCTTCTAAGATGGTTTATGGATAGTGTCATTTAAATCTTCGTATATATTCCTTATCCTCTTTTGTCATCTCTTTCTCATATTCAAATTAATATTATGAAAATTCTTATAATCAATGATGATGTTTATTTATTTCATAGATATATCTGTATATCCTTGATTTTTTTTTAGATTGAAATTTTACTTTATGCTTCCTTAAAGCACACTACACAACTTTCTAATCCTCTATTCTCAAAATTTCTACTAGAAGAGTTTGTGATCAGCCTCTTCTTAACTATTAAAATCTCTAGAATTTACCATGTATTCTTCATGGATTATGTACTCAATGGTAAGAGTATACTAAAAAGTATTTCTCTATAGCATGCTACAACATTAGCAAGACATAAATTTCTATAATTGTCAAAGTCATTTCACAATTCATTTTCATGTCCAATGTTTGTTGGGTCAACTTCCATATCATCCTTAGAATTTATATGACCCTAAACCTTATTCCCTTTAGTCAATACTTACTAGATAGCTGATAAGTTTTGTAAACATTTAGCATATACTCTATAATTTCTCATCATTTTCTTATATCATTTCCATATATCATTACCAATTCATCTAATATATTTCATTTTCCTCAAATTCATGAATATCATTTATCCAACTCATATAACTCAAAATTTGTTTTGATTTCATACTAAGATGTTTCATTTCCAACTCCTAATTGATGATAATACAGTTGGAAATGCTCATCCTTATAGAGTAAAAGGGTACTTAATTTCCTCAATAATATCATTTATGTTCAATGCATCCTCACATTCATCCTTCCTTTTTCTTTTTCCAAGGAAATTTGTTACTTTCCTAATGTAAATGTCTATAATCACTCCTTATCCTTAAAATTTACTCCTTCAACTCATTCAAATAAGTTGATGCCATTTTCCTCAACTACTATAGATATTTCCTCATTTAATCTCATGTTAGATTGAAAATCTTCAAAATATCTTAAAATTTTTAATCACATATTTCTCCCAAAAATCTAGATTCATACCTTATTCATACCTTATTTCATCTTCCCAAATGTACTTCTATTTACTATCGTCCCAAAATTATTTTCAATATCACCTAAGTTATCATATCAATATCCCTTTAATTCTTGATAATCCTTTTGTGCCAATTTCCACCATTGATTTATCATACCAATATAATTTCTAACTTAGTGATTTCATATTTGTTGTACCATATGTATGGACTATAATTTCTTTGTTAACAGTATATTATCTTTCTTAACAAGTTTGGGATTATATTTTTCCCACTTTAACACATCTAACTTTCTCCTTTCTTATCATTTTATTTTAAAGATCACTTCTTCATGCTCTAAAATTTTATCATCTCTTTATTAAACCCTTCTCCTTTACTAATTTTCGAGAGAAAATGTTTACTTATCTTCTTATTCATCTTTATTTAAAACTATTCTCATCTACTAATTTTAAAATTTCTCACTTATCTCCTTAAATTCCTTTCAAGTAATATCATTTCTATTTTGATGATTAAATCCATTTAACTAATTTCCATAATACTATATATGTAACAATTGTAACTCTTACATTTACATTTATTTATTTATTATTATTATTTTTGAATTATGTAATAATTCTTTGGTTTCATCTTTAGTACCTATTTCCCATAAATTTCTATTTCACCTTTCCTATAAAGGTTGAAGTTTAGCATTCTACACCATTTCCATCATATTTTTTCAATTTATCACTTCTTTCTCTTAATCTCATTTATTTCACTTAATAGTGGTTATATTTGTACTAATATTGGTGTATTTTATTTCTACATATATATATGTTTACTTAACTATTGTAATGTTTTCCTTATTGATTTCTATAACTTACTATTCCCTCTATTGGGATTCTTACTTTACAAGTAGTATTCCTAGTCCTTTCACTACGTAATACCTACTTGTACTTTACTATTTTTTTCATAAGTTAATTACATTAACTCTTTCTATACTCATCCTTAACTAATGACTCAACTCTCTATATACTCATTCTCAACTAATAAGGCTACTCTTTCTATACTCATCCTTAACTAATGAGTTAACTCTTTCTATACTCATCCTTCACTAATGAGTCAACTCTTTCTATACTCATGCTTAACTAAGACTCTCCTATTTCTTTATTCACTCACTATTTCTCATCTTCAACTCAGATTGTCAAATCATATTGGACATAAGAGGCTACAAGTGACTGGATGAACCTGCTTTGAGGCCAATTGTGGCAGCCTAGGTTTTTGAAATACACTTTTGTTATTTATTTTCAAATGGTGGTCAACCAATTATGCATAGGTTTTGAAAACTTATGCAGTAGAAATTTTTTTCTTTGAAATTCTTTTCAAATAACCCAAATGCCACATTTCACTCACATATACATACATAATTTTGTGTACAACATATGTTTCCAAAGAAACTCATTTTATTAAAATAATAGGATTGATCAAGTGGTTCACATACACAACCCTTTTATTACATTTTATGTCAAAAATACATAAATCAAAATACAATCCAATCCTTTCCACAATAGTACATAATCTTGATCAACAGTATGGTCTTTGTCTTCCCATGTTATATCCCTCCATTCTTTTCTTTCTGTATCTAAGATATTATAAACATTCAAACATTTACAATATCTCAGCAAGCTATGCTTGGTGGGGAATATAAGAAAATATGGAATTATGTAATTTAAAAGTAAAGTATTCATAATCATCATATTCCATATGAATCACATAATTCAATTTCCTTGAACCATACCATATATGATCATTCTACCATATAATTTATCATGTAACATCTACTATGATCATTCTAAAGCACTCACCACTATATCGTATGTATATATATACGATCAAAAACCATGAAAAATGGTCAATATCTCAAACTTCAATAATCATACTCAGATATACTAAGTTGATAAATCATCTAGACTTTTGCTGAGAAAATACTCCCTCATTAGGACAGAATTGGCATCTCACTATGCCATGCATCATAATGCAAAATACTCAAGGACTATAATGCTACAGTTTGATTCATACTAGCACTTGGATAACTATCCTATTCACCACTAATACCATGGTGGAAAATATTGTCTCATTGCCCATATGGGGAGACAAGACTTTCATAGTGGGGCCTTCCCATAATTGCCCCACCCAACTTTTATCTTCCCTTTAGGCAAGGTATCATAATATCATCAAATTTTAGGAAGTTGGAGGCCAAACCCTCATAACTTCCCTAGCATAGCATTCCCAACCTTATGCCTATTTAAAACAAAACTACAAGCCTCCATACTTATATCTAAAGTACTTCTTATACATTTTAGTCGATCTATCGATTTATATCACCATCCTCATATTCAATATCCTCATACTAAGGATATAATTTCATTTCTAGATTTAGGGATCCTCATTTACAATGAATGATACCCATGTTCATATAAGTTTAGGGATTAATCATTTATTGTAAATCATCCCCATTTCCTTTAATTTGGTATTCATATACCAAATGTTATTAAGTGCAAGGATACTCATTTGATACAAATGATATCCATTATTATTATGTTCTTATCTAAGTTTAGGGGTAATCATAAATGATACCCAGGTATTTATTATGTATTCCATCAAATGTCAGCAGTTATTTCTTTCTCATATTCATGAATTATGGTTCAAATGTAACTAAGCATATTATCATTCTTAAGCATTATAATGTTTATGTATAACAACAATTCCATAGGTCATAAGTCTTGTATTCTTAAAGTTCCACCTACCTTTAGGTAGTGATCCATCCCTTTAGATCCTCCATGATTGAAGTATGTAATCTATAAATGCATGCATACTATCATTATTTGTACAATTTTGGATAATCTTCTACTTATATTCCTTATCCAATCTTGTCCTTTGATATAAAGGATCTAGATCTGTCTTGTGTTCCTATCATCCATACAATCTATCTTCTTCAGATAGTGTTTACCCTATTGATCAATAGATTTGATGGTTAGAATGATTTTCTAATCTTTCAGATCTAAGTATTTTCTATCTTCAAGTCTTTGTGTGTCCATCTCTTTGATCTTGATATTTCATAGATCCTTTGATCTACAATTTATACTTGCTAATAAAGATCAAGGGCCTAGATCTTCTATCATTTAGTTCTTCTTTGATCTAAGATTAGTTATTTGATCAACCCTAAGGAGGATGATCCTGATTTTCTTCCTTGAATCATATTTGATCAAGGGTTTGGATTATCTAATCTAATGATCTAGATTTGTCTACAACATACATACATGGATACATAATAAAATACAACACTATGATTCTTATTGTTCTTGATCATTCAAGATCTTATGGATCTTGTTTGATCATCCTTATCTTACTTATAATTTTTATTTAGGATTAGATAATTTATTAATCTTTTATGCTCTTATTATTATTATTCAACCAATTAATATTTTACTAGCAGAAGCTAGCTTATTTTATCCTAACTCTAGACAGCTCCACTTATTTTCAATTGACTAAGGCTTGCTAGTTGAATGACTGAACACAAAGTGCTTACCTCAATCCTCATGTAAGGAGGCATTTAGACCTCACAAACATCAACGAAAGGTAAGGGAAGAGTGAGGCTCTACTAGAAAAATCCCTTAACCACTATGTTCAGCATTCACTAGAGTGACCTTAGCTCAACCTTTCATAAGGTTCCTATGAGCATTTTTACCCCAATTACTCTTTCTAATTGATTTTAATTAAATCCATGAACATTTAATATATCATTCATGGGGTTTATTATTCTCTTAGTTTGGGCTCAAGATTTGATAATATTTATATTGTCCTGCTAACTATAGCCCTATCTATCATTAAGTCCATGTCATTCATTCCCTGTAAATGCCTTTCAACTCTATTTTTCATTTAATTACATTTTCAATGCAATTTACATAACATAAGCATTAAAGCATAAATAAATAAATAAGTAAATACAACAATTAAATCTACTAAGCAAGAAAATACATCTACAATAACATTAATAATACAAATAAACACATTTAACATATTATCATGATCCAATAGTCATCTTTCATACTATTGAGGGTTTTAGATCTTGATCTTTTATTTTTATTAGATCTACTCATTTTCTCAAAGTGATCTCATCACTAGATCATCGATATCATCTTATTGCAAGATCCAATCCTTCTTGATCTAACTGATCAAGAAGAGCTTATGCCATTTTATCCAATTTAAGGGCATAGATCTTAATCTATCCCAAATTACCATCATCAAGGCCATTAATCCATATGATCTTATCTTTATATCATCATCCAAATACATCCACACTGTCCAATCATCCTTTATCAAACTGATGAAGGAGATTACCATTCACTTTTATGGATTTTACTACTTTTAAGGGTCAAGATCTTAAGATCTAGAAAATAAATTACATCCAACTATTTAATTATTGTAATTATACATTTAGATAATCATATAAACTATTTTAAAAGGTTTGATCATGCTTGATTAATCAGATCATGAAGATCCATGCTCATTTTTATGATTTTTCTTCTTTTAAGGTTAGGTTTCTTAATTAAACACAGATCAACCACTTCCAATCATTGATTCCATGTTCAAAAATCACAAGATTATCAGTGGATCAGAATTATAAAGTCTAATCATTCCAAATTTCACTGATCATAGGAATTAGTAATACTTTTCTTTATTAACAGAATTTTACATGCATCAAAACATAAATTTCTGAGTTCAGTACCTTATACGAGTAACATGGAATCTATAACAACTTTTAGATCTAAAATCGTAGCTAAAATGAGCTCTCAATTGAAGAAATAAGATTTTAGTTCAAAAATTGGATGACTGAGATCATTCCAATAGAAAGCGACAAATGGGAGGTCAGCCCGTGCCTGTTACTTGGGATTACTTGTCAACAAGGATGGGTGATTGGTGATATGCATGACAGTCCAGACCTGGACCATTGGATCGCTCGTCTCCTGATCTCCCTCATCTTGCAAGATCTACTCCCAGGATTTCATCCCTTGGATTTGTTGGGTCTTAAAAATTCATCCAACAGCTCAAAAGTTGGATATGAGTCGTCCAAGGATGAGATCTCAACCCTCCATGCTAGACCCATCATTTTCTACTGATCAACAGCCGAGGGAGATCAGAGATGGCTGAAAACCTAGAATGACATGCCAAAATGAAAGGGGAATGAAGTGGGTGGCCTACTTGTGCCGATCTGGTGAAGTAATTTCACCGAAGAAGAGATTTATAGGTGAAAGAAAACCTTAATGCCAAAAAATGCATATAGTTGAGAAAATCACCATTGCCATTGCAGAGAAGGTGGGGGACTATGGGGGAAACACATACCACACCATTCTGAAGATATTTTAACGGTGCAAGATCACCGTTTAATGACCACATTGGCCAGAATACCTTGAAAATTCCACCAAAGATGGTAATACATTGATGCTTGGAATTCAAGTTAAGTTTTCTATTGACCCCACTGTTGGATCATTAAAATTATTTAGGTATTTTATAGATCACCTCAATTTGAATAGATCGAAAGGTGGGATTTAGAAGATAATGTTTGGAGTGGGTTGGCTAATAGAATTTAGGGTTTCCAGGAGGAACCCTATATGCATCAGGGATGACATGTCCCGTGAAGCACCCATAGACAAACGTGAGTTGTCTGCCCTGGGTGCGTTTGGGGACATGCCCCCTAAGAAAGAAGAGAAAGAGGAAGAAAGGAGAGGAATTGGGGAAGATGGAGGTAGAGTTTTGAGTTGGGATTTTGGGCCATTGTAGGGGATCTTGTGAAGAGCATTAGAAAAAAATTTGAGAAATTTTGTGGCCTATTTATAGGGATTTTTGAATTTTTCATGATTACATGTCAAAATTATGTTCCATTTCTTTTTATTATTAAATTGTCATTGGATTCCCACTACCACCTCCTTCTCCAGTAGCAGGTGGTAGTGGTTTGACTCATGATGGTGGTCTTCCAAACCATTGGCCCACCTTGTGGGCCCCACATAGTTGTGAAAAGATCAGTTTACCCTTTTAATTCCAAATATGTAGAAAAATAAGGTTTATTCCTATGAACTCAGAATTGAGCGTACTTAGTGTCGTTTCATTTGGTTTTCTGAGTACATTACAAATTTTGATGTCTTAGGTCTCGATTATGAGTAAAATTAATATTTTATCCTTTTATTAATAAAAATAGAGAAAAATAAGGATTTTTCATCCAGACTCCAAATTTGATGTACTTATAGTCATTTTGATATGTTTTTTAAGTGCATTACAAATATCTATGTTTTAAGTCTTGGTTTTATTTTTATAAAAATGAATTTTCCTAGAACTCAAAGTTCCAGTTCCACTTTTAAAATTTCAACTTTTAATTTTTAATAATTCAATTATATTCATAAAAATTGGGGTTATTACATCATCATTCTATATGATTTCCATGTGAAACCAAAGGGGAAGATGCTTCCTTTCTAAAAAATGGTGCCTCCCACCATTGGTTGATACTATTCTATAGTGCCAAATCCCCACTTCCACTTAACTTCCTCTTTCTTTCCTCTTTACCACTTGTTCTTCTAGTTATCTCTTTTTCATGTGAAGAACCTTAAAGGAAAGAGCTCCATGCCTAGATCCTAGAAAGTAGGAGCCTCATTCCATTCCTTCTTCATCTTTGTTGTCCAAGGTGGCTATACTCTTCATGCCACCTACGTCGACCTTCTAACTTTCCTATCTAACCCTCTTTCCATCCTTCTTTCTGTAACATCCCTGATTTTTAAATTTTAATTTAAGTAAATTTTAGAGTTATGTTAAATATGGATGAAAAGTGAATATTGAACTTCTTATTTTGGAGTCCTAGAAAGTGAACCATATTTGGATTGTACTCAAAAAGATTATTCCAAAGACACTAAGTTTGCTAAAATTAGTCTTTGAAAGAATAAGTTGTGATTTTCCTTGCAAAGGTAATTTAGTAATTTTACAAGTGGGCTCCACTCATAGAAATCCAATTTGGATAGTAAAAAGATGTTTGAAACTCATCATGAATGGAATTCACTCTTTTTGAATGTAATTATGGTGTCCAAAACAAGAAAAATATAATGGTCACACCTTTTACATTAATTAAAGCGAAAATAAGTTAAAGATTTAAGGAGATGGGCCAATTTGATATTGGCACCCCCTCCCCACTTAAATGAAATTGGGAAAAACAAACTATTTAGTTTGTTACCCATACCCAACAAAGAGAGAGACCTAATGGGAGAGAAAGAAGGAGAAGAGGAAAATCCAAAGAGAGGAGGGAGATGGTCATTGTGAGAACTTCTCCAGCAACGTGCAAACCTTGACTGCCAGATTCTCACGATGATGGTGACAAAGATAGCGAAGAAGACACACAAATCAACGGAAGACTTAAACAATTTGCACCATTCAAAGTGTTCCCCATCCTCATATCTATAAAATCCCTCAATAATAGTGAAGATGTGGTGGGAAATAGCTATAGATCGAAGAAAAATGGTGATTGTTAGAGAGAGATTTCATAATTTTTAAGTCATCAGGAAACAAAGTTTGTTGATGGTGGTGGTAGATCTAATTATTGATCCGACCTATTCATCTTACTCATTCAATGGCATGATAAAAAATCCTAAAAAATAGTCAAAATTGAGTGAGAAATGAATGAGAATTAGGGCAAAGAAAATTACATTGGAGATTGGTAAAATTCAGCAAACCAATACACTATTTTGACATTTTTTGACAACAAATGATGTCGGATCTTCACCAACTTTAGTGGATTGTAGGTGAGACTCCAATCTACATTTATCCCCAAGAAATATTGATTTTCAATGTGAAAATTATCACCGATGATGATCGCACCAGTCACTTTCTTTGGCGTCCTAGCATATTTTGGCCTGATCTACATATAAAAAGAATCAGATCTTAGATCTGAGATCATCTAACTGTTCAAAGTTAGATCTAATCTTGATCTCAATTGGTGATTTGTGATCTATATGATCTAGCCATTGATTTCTTAATATGTGTTTAGGAATGCATGAATATAGGTTTAGAATACCTCAAATCGAAAAGAGAATGTTGATCCAAGCTTGAAACTGATCTAACAATCTTGATCATCTGATCAAACACTGAGGTATCTGACCAAAAAGGTCAAATCAATTATTAGACTTTACCAATAAATTTCTCACCCTTAATTTGGCACACAATGATTCAAATCTCATTGACCTGAGGACTATCAATTGTTGGATAACTCAAATTTGTATGGACGACCAAGATCTGATGAACAGACTAGTGTTAGAGAAATAAATGCATGATCAATAATAAGTAAAGGTAGGATCATATTAATAGATGATGCTCAGGGACTAAATGAACCATAAATAGAATTTATGGAAAAAGATGATAATATACTATACGTATGTCTTGACAAATACATCAACATAAATAGATGGAAAAAGTGTGTATTCTAATGGGAGTGAGTCTTCATACTTGAGGTAGGTTGTTCTGACATCTTTAATTTGTTTGTATATTCATATTATGACCAAATTATTGGTCTAGTCAAATAACATGTATTTAGTCAAATACATGTTATGATAGATTTTAATGAATTGATAGATTATATGATTACAAATTACAAATGCATCATTCTTCAAGGATTAAATGTGATGGTATATATCTTCCTTGGATGATCATGATATTAGATGATTATTTTAGCATGTGGATTATAATAATTTATGGATGTTATTGAGACATATGAATGATAATGATAGAGATGTGGAGTATCCAATATCTTTTGTCTAGAATTACTAAAACTTGCATTTTGTTTATACATCTCGTGGATTTGATCTCTCATTTTAGTTTGATACGTAGCTATGACTTGATGCATGATTTGTATTTCATTGCCAAAAGCTAATGAGGGTGGCCAATGAGGACAGGTGCATCTAGCACTAGAAGGCTTCTATGTGGAATTAAGATTGTTATGTTTTTCAATATATGTATATACATATCTATATGAATCTCAATTGTTATAATGAGTTACTTTAGGCTATGCAATGAATGAAGTAAATATGTATGCTGTATTTGAATTATGATTAAACTACTCATGTATAAGCGCATGTTATTTATCATAAGTCATGTAAGAAAAGTATAAAACTAAGAACCACAGGTAAGATGAGACAACTCGTAGGAGTTGAAGACTATGGTACTCAAGTAATATGAAATGACTCATAAGAGTTATAAGACTATGAACCACATCTAAGATGAGGTGACTTGTAAAAGTTGAAGACTATGGTACTCAAGTATATGAAATGACTCGTAAGAGCTGTAAGACTAGACTATAGGTAAGATTAGACAACTCATAAGAGTTGAAGACTGTGGTGCATAGTTAAGATAGGACAACTTGTAAGATTTGAAGACTATGGTACCTAGGCAATATGAAATGACTTGTAAGAGTTGAAAGACTTGGTCATAGGTAAGACTAGAAAACTTGTAAGCAATGCAAGATTGTGAATTAAGTAATCCACAAGGATAATTGAAAGTTAGACAACTCTTGAGAGTACTTCTAACCCATATATGAAATGCGTTCTTTTGGTTACTAGTCATAGGAAACCATTATAAGAGGTCATTCATATATATATATATATATGAATTCCCATGAGATAGTTTGACCTTCTCTTATGCTTTAATAAGATTACAATTTCACATTTAAATGTCAGTTTGGCATGCATTTACATATATTGTGATTTAAGGAATGTGTTTTGGTATGGATGCATTAAGATTTCTTTATTTATTAATAGAATACTGAAGCTATGTCCCAGATGGGATATGGCTATATAAAATGTATCATGATGCTCATGATATAGTTAGGGGTTGGCCTAAGATGAATTGTGAGATTGTTTTTATATGCATGGATTTGATTTGGTATTTGGTTTTTAGCATGGATTTGCTTGTGGTGAGTTGATATGCTCTGCTATGGATTTGACATGGATTTGCCTATGGTAACCTGATATGCTTTGATATGAATTTGGCATGGATTTGCCTATGGTGAGCTGATATGCTCTTATTTGATGTGGCATTAATTTACTTGTGATTGAATAAAAAAAAGATTCAATTGTTTGATTATTTTATCATGGATTTGTGTATACTGACAACATGTATTATCCTTCATGTGAATATCTTGTGATTTTACATGTATTGATGTAGTACATGGATAGATTAAATCCTAGATGGAATTTTTGTTATGCTAATTACATTGCATATGTTTATAACAAGGTGTAAGTAAATTATGAGCTATTAGTGTATGAGATGATTTGATATAGATTTGTCTATATCATGAGCTGATATTCGATGAAATGATATGATATGAAATTACTTGAAATAAATTGAGATGTATGTGATATGAATATCATCATATGCTTAAGACTATATAACTGTATAATGTTCCTTAGAACATATTTATAAATGGTTTAGAATTCCATTGTATTTGGCTTTTTGTATATTGCCAAACTAGAGGCTCAAACACTACCAAGCATGGGCTTACTAAGACATTGTAATTTGTTTTATAATGTTTCAGGTTTTGAAGAAAGTGAATTGAAGGATAAACGACTATAGGTAGATGAAACCATAAACAAGGACAATAATAGTGCAAGGCTGTGCTGCCAATGTAAATAGATGACTTGTATTTTATTTTATTAGACATGTATGTATATATGCATTTATACAGTTGAACTATGAGATGTGATTGGAAGTCCTGAGTGATTGTTTTATGTAAGTACATTGTCCTTGAATGTTTAAATCTAAATAATATGAAAATTTGTGTTTATTGAGTGATCACATTACATGAGTTAAATGGACAATGTTAGAAAAATATAAGAGATCTACAGGATTTTTGATAGAAATGAGCACCTCATTTTATCGTATAATCTATGTTTTGTAAAGTAGCAAGGACACTTAGGGTTTTTTGTAAACTCTTTTCATAGAAAAATGTTTTTATTCCTTGTTTTCTAAAAGAAATTTTCAATTAGAGGCCTCACTTTTTGAAAAGATTTTTTGAAAGGTCATTTAAAAACTTGGATTGTTACACATTTGGCTCCCTTTACTCTTCCATCTCACTTGACACATCACCCTCTCTTTAGGGATTTCCATGCATGAAAGAGAGGTGGAGATGCCCCACCCTAAAAAGTAGGCACCTCCCACCATATCTACCACCTTATGTCCTCCTAAGAAACCATCAACAGCTATCCCATCTTTTGATCCTAACCGTCCACTCTGTTTCTCATCTCATCCCCACCTTACCTTTTCCTTAGGTCACCCAAGAAGAGATCAAGAAGGAAACTATGTATAGCCAAAAAGAGTTCATTGCAATTCACTTTTGAAGGGAGGAATGCCTACTCTAAAATGAGGAGGTGTCCACCATCGTACCTTCTCTTTAGTCCTTCAATGCATTCCTTCTTAAGGCAGCTATTCATTCCAAATCTTCCATGCATGTCTATGGCTAGTAATCCTTTGCTTAAGCACCTACATTCCAAGTTGGTTTCCTTCCTCAATCTTTCATTAAATTAATCATTTAATGCTTTAGTTAGAGTCCTTTAGTTCCATGGTTATTTTCTTAGTTTTGTTCCTTAATCTTCCAAGCTTGTTTTGCTTTTGTTGTTGGCCTTAGAACCTTGTTCTTAAGGATCACTAATATCTGGTCATAATAGCCAAGAGATAGAGATCTTTAGATCAAGTGTCATGAGTGCCTTAGATCCATTGATTTCCATTACTTGCACTCATCCTTTATTACTATCTTTTCCTTGGATCACTCATGAGTTACATGCATGCAAGTGTAGGACTTGTTTTTAGATTTTATTGAAGAAACAAGAAGGTTGTATTTGGTTATAAGCATGGTGCGCACCACACTTATAAGCATTTATTTGAATGAAATGAAAAATATAATTCTTGTTCGATGCTTGCTTTAATGAATGATGAGATGAGTCATTTCTTGCCTATTTGGTTTCTTGAATACATGCTTTTTCATATAGTTTCATGATCCAT
The DNA here is from genome assembly GCA_035236585.1 of Warburgia ugandensis. NCBI lineage: Eukaryota > Viridiplantae > Streptophyta > Magnoliopsida > Canellales > Canellaceae > Warburgia > Warburgia ugandensis. The sequence goes on from CP141136.1 coordinate 39,811,151, forward strand.
TCAAACATTCAAGCATACTATAGTAGTTGTATCAAGAAGCATCTAGATCTCGCAAACAATCACATGCATGGTTTGAGGTGTGTTTTCATTAAGTTTTTGGTTCATAGTAATGTTCTTAATTAGATCCCCACGCATCCTAGACATTTTCATGTTTCATTTGGATAGTTGTTCATAGATGCATCAAGATCACATGCTCCTTAGCTTTCAATATAGGCATCTTGCATTTTCTTCACTAGATGATTCATGTGCACCACCCTTTGGATCATGCGCATGATTATTGAGTTCATTTTCTTACTTGTTTTTATTATTTCATTAGTTAGTTGTTTGTGTTAATTTAGATAGTTTCTAATTTTAGTTAGAAAAGTGTGTTTTAGGAAAGTCTCTAAGTTTAGCTTGTTTTCTTTTAATATTTTTCTACATTCCATATCTTTAATTTAGGGTAAAAATTAAATTTCTTTGACTAGTTTAAATAATTTAAATAAAGGTCAACTTAACACACAAATCATTCAATTACTCATGGGATCAACCTCACTCACATGCTTGTACCATAATAGATTTGTGTACTTATGAGTTAGGTAAAACAACGTAATAATTTGAGGTTTAAACAACTCCTTCACTGAGAGTTGTATTAATCACTTTAGAGTAGAACCTAACCGGTGAGTAATGGTCAAGCCTAGATAAAAGGAGGAGCTATCTAGATCTAACAACTACCACCCTACAAATTAACAAATATTGTCAAAACAGCTCATTAGCAAACCATTAAGATTGATTGTGAATCATATAGAGTTAGGAGTCACATTTAGATTTAGGTTGCATCATTTAGATAGTTTTTCATTATAGTGCATGGAAGGTTGTCGATCTCAAAACACTTAGTTAATACCATTAGATCCTAAGATTGAATGTATCCATAGGCAAGGGGTAAGAAATCAAATTCCTAACCCCATGACAAACCCAAAAGCTGTATTTGAGCAGAAAGCCATAAGAGATTTCTATGTACCACTCTTGTTAAATACCCCATGATGCGTCACCTTACTACCCACCAATGTAGACCAATTTGAACTTAGACTTGGAGTCATACAATTACTCCCAACTTTTTATGGTCGAGAGAGAGAGAGAGAGTTAAATTCAAATTCCAAAAGTATTGGATGATTCTATGAGACTTAAGTTGTTCCCTTTCTCATTGAAAGATAAGGCAAAATCATGGCTGAATTCTTTAAAGGTTGGTTCCATGGGACTTGTTGTCCAAAACGTTTCAAAACAAATTCTTCCCTATCCATAAGAGTAGTGCCCTTCATAGAGGGATCATTAATTTCAAGTAAAGCAATGATGAGTAATATTATGAATGATGAGAAAGGTGGAATGAATTGCTACAAAAGTGTCCCCACCATGGATTTGAACAATGGCAGTAAGTTAAGTACTTCTATGAGTTACTTACCCCTCAAAATAGCCAAATGGTAGATACAGCTAGTGGAGGGACCCTCATATTGAAAATTAAAATAGAGGCTTGGGAATTTTCTTAAACATTAGTTGACAATGCCCAGCAATGGGATTGTTCCAATAGGAGAGATAGAAATACCTAGGTTCAAAAGAAAGGAGGCTTGTATGAAATAGGAGTGACCTCATATATGTCATATAAGCTCAACCCCTTGGATGGAAGAAATGACAAGGTGGAAAATATATTCTAGACAATGACTGTTAAACTTAATGCCTTCATGGCTGCCCAAGCATCCATGAAACCTCCACAAGAGGTTTGTTCTATGTGCTCTAGACTGAACATTTAAGCCCAACTTATCCATCCAATAGTGTATACATTGAACATCTTTTGGAACAAGAGAATACTCTAAATGCATACCACATTCTTAGCAATAATCTCTGGGACCTATAAGTTAGGATGGGCTAGGCATCCTAACTTGTCATGGTCTATGAACAATTACTAGGGAGGTCCATCTATGAACCCCTTGCACAAATCTTTCCTAAAGCTTCAATTCTCCTGTAGCTACTTGGTTTCAGCTTCATCAACAACCAAAGAAACCATCAATTGAGGATAGTATAGAGTTGCTCCTTAAGAAACAAGAGGAGACTAATAAGGCCTTACACGATATCTACAATGAGAGTAGATAGAGATAAACTATCAATTCCCAAGCTATTGCCAGATTAGAAATGCAATGAGCTCATTGTTGGGTGCTTTGAATGAGAGATGAAAGGGACATTTTCCTACTTAGCCAATTCAAAACCCTAAGGTAACATTTGAAATAGGGTCGAGTTCACAAACCCATAGACCCCATGAGTGAGCAAAGTCTATTACTACCCTTAGGAGTGGTTGTCAAGTTGATAATAAGAATACTAAGGAAAACATAGAAGAGAATAGAATGAACCAACTAAACCACAAGAGAAAGAGAGAAGACAAAAGTCTCTCATTCCACAAGCCTATAGTGGAGGCACTGATGTAGCTTTAAAATTACTCGTAAGTGCATGAATTAATTATAGTAAATGTATATAAGTTAGAGCAATCCCACAAGTAATCTCACATATTTGCAATTGATTAAATTCTATTTAGATCAATTAACTTTAGCCAAAGAGATAGATATGTGATTAAACTAGGAAATTAAAACAAATTAAGATGGAATCATGCATGGAATTAGAAACTACAATTAAAAGAAACTTTCTAAAAATAAAGCTAAGTAATTGGATTGGAAAATTACTAAGCTAGAACTCAAGTAAACTTAAATAGACTAAATCAAACTAAGCAACTAATCTTAAGAAAACTACTAAAATGAACACTTTCCTAAACTAGAATTAGAAACTTTCTAAAATTCAGAAAGGAGACTTTTTAAATCTAAACTAGGATACAAACAATGAATTAACTACTACTAAGACTAAATTAAGCAAGAGAATGAGCCAAGCAAATCACCATATGTACCATGTGCATGATCTATGGACTGTGCTCATGGTTCATAGGTGCAAAAATAAACAAATTTGACTATTTAAATGCAAACAAATATGTAAGATAAGCTTCAAACATAATAAAAAACCTAAAAATCTAAATGATTCCCCAAGCATTCAAGCAAATAATGGGTTTTGATGGCTAGAAACAAAGCACAAAGTTAAGAAGAGAAAACTTCTAGATTTTAACTACTTAAGGACATCAAACAATTCAAGCATAAGGAAGCAATTGAAACCACAAATTTATGCTAGGAAACAACCCATATCTAAATTAATTTGATGAAATAAACATTACATAACAAGATACCTAAAAGAACTTTATTAAATCAATGTTTGAATTATACCAAAAAATAGATGCATAATACATGTTCAATTGTTGGAAATTGAATTCAATTCCTAAGCATAAAATCCAATATAAACAACACCAAAAATGCAATCTACTTCTCACAAACTAAAGTATTATGACATGTAAAGAAAACCAAGAAAGGAACTCAAGAGAAAACAAGGCTAAGTGGGTGAACTATGGAAAGGGGACCTAAAACTAAGGTGGGAGTAAGGTGAAATTTTTGAATTTCAAGAGGGGAAATCAAGGCTCTAAGTTAGCTCTTCTCTTGGTTGTCACTATAGAGAAGAGTTAACTTAAATCTAAAGGGAATAATAAAGAAAAAAAAAGTATAATTGAGGTAATGAAGATAGGAGAAACTAGATGGAAAGAAAGGTGTAAAACTAGAAAGCAAAACAATGGAAAACTAAGGCAATGAAAACTAAACCAAAGCAAACAAACTACTAACCTGAATTGGAGAGCGAATAACCAAGACAATAACTAGAAATATAATGGAGGAAAAGCAAAAAATAAATCACAAAGTCGAGTACCAACAAAGCACCCAAGAGAGTTATGTTCCAAGGTATCTCACCCACCTCTACTTGGAAAATTAGTATGAACCATGGTGATATATATATATATATATATATAAATGAATGGGTTCCCAACTTAGGAAAGGGTGAATCCATTAGGAAAGTGGCTCTAGGTTTGGGGTACTAAATGAGGAAGTTTTAGAGGGGAAAAATTAGCTAGGAATGATGTCACAGAGATGACATAAGAGAGAAAAATAAACATGAGCTGGCTAGTCTCTAAATTAGAGGGGCAGAGGCATCCTTTTCCATGGACGAAAAGTGCCCTTCCACCCTCCTAATTGAGTGGAGTTAGAATCTAGGAAATGGGTAAATGTGGGGAGGAAATAAAGATGGAAATTTGGCGGTTAAACCTAGGATTTTGATCTGCCTGAATGGACTTAGCTCTATGGTATCCTAATTAGGAAACCACTTGATTTAGCCAACTAAGCAAGAGGGGCATCCTCCTCTTAGATGGTGGGTCCCTTCTTCACTTAAACATGTGGAACCCTAGTAAGATGGGTAGATTAGGGTTATGAAATGAATTAGGAATGTGGGTTTTCTCTCTTTATGGGTCCCTTAATGGATTGATCAGCTTCCCTTTTACATTAATCCCTTAGAAGTCACACTTTTAACATAGGAAAGTTTCTTGAATTCATGCTCCTAGTAAATTATGATTCTTTACATACTTACTCTGGATTAGTTCCTAAACCTACAAAATATCAAACTTTTGGATTATTAGGTTAAAAATGCATGTCTCACAAAATTCTAGCCAAAAGTCCTAATTTAACACTATAAGTTATAACAAATAGGCTACTAATTGGTTCTTTTTGTACAAAATTGAACACTTATCATACACCTCAACTAGCATTTTGTTAGTCATAAGAAGAACATGCAAAAATTCAAGAAAAAAAAGTGGTCACTATTTTCGTAAGTACTCATGACTGCATTTAGCATATGCAACAAAGCCCTTAAACCCCTAGGTTACTCCTAATGGACAAGTTTGCCTTGTGAGGGTTTGTAGTGAATACACAATTTCATCAGGCTAAGTTCCTTAATTTTTCTTAGAGAATTCTCATCCACTAGCACTCTACTTACTTTAACAATTTAATAAAGATGAATAAGAAATTCTACAAATTACCCACATACCAAAACCATTTTATTGTAGTTTCATCTAAGAGTGTAGTATGTGTATAGCTAGATAAGTTAGGACTTCTAAATCATTATGCTTACTGCTCCATTGGAAAGATATCTTGACCTCAAATTCTCACTATTATACACTTAGAAGTAAATCTTTCAAAGAAAAGGAGCCAAACAAATTTCTCTCACAATGTGATCGAATTCAATAAGAATGATGGTTCATATCATCTTTTTAAGTAGTAATGAGACAAAGAAAATGTGTTGATCCTAGGTAGGCTTTATGTCTCTAGGTAACAACAAAGATGGCCTATATCATTTTTTATGTTCCATAAAACCTATTAGATTCAATAAATATTTAGCAAACAAATTTAGGACTCCCTATAGTTATTGTCTTTTTGACCAAATAAAGAATACTAGGATCTTTCAAAGTAATGTACGTTAAAAATATGGAATTATATATAATCCTCAGAAACAAACTCACTATGGTATATAGGTCTCCACTAATTACCTCAAAGTCTCTAAGTCATAACCATCTATTAATCTAAAATTATGCACTCTATGTGAGTGTATTTTGAGATTTAACTTTCACAAGACACTTGAAGACATGAAAAAATGTAGAATTAATCATATGCATTTCTATTAAGAAGTTAAAGTAGTGGAAATACTAAACTTCAGACAATCCAATTCTATCATAGTAAAAGAACTTTTCCTATAAAAAACTTTTGAAAAACTCAACAAAATTCAATTCATTTTTTTATTTTTAACAAGAACATGAGGAAAAACTCATAAATCTCATTGCATGTCTACAACCCAACTTGAACTAAACATTGTCCCCAATGTCTTGAAATATAGGACATTTATCTGACAAATAAGAGATGTAGAACCATGAGACTCAGAAAACCTTGAGTTGCCTCCCAGGGAGTGCTAAGTTAACCCTTTAGCTAGACATATCCTATAACTAACCTAATGTTCCCTAGTCTAGACCTAACTAGTTTGAAATGAAAAAATTTTCATGCCATTTCAAAATCTCGCAGTAGTCTATATACATTCTCCAACTTGAAATTATTGGTGGTGATAACATTAGGACACAATGGATCACCGCGATGTAAAATTTTTTGCAGCCACCTTGATGATCCCTCCTTTTTAGAATTTCACGTTAGTCAATATAATTCCTCCACCTTGAAAGTTTTGATGGTGGTAACATTGCAACATCAAAGATCACAAAGCATTTAAATTTCATTAGGACACAATGGATCACCATGATTTTAAATTTTTTGCAACCACCTTGATGATCCCCCATTTTTATAATTTCACGTTAGTCAATATAATTCCTCCACCTTAAAAGTTTTGATGGTGGTAACATTGCAACATCAAAGATCACAAAGCATTTAAATTTCTTAGAATTGATTTGAGATGAATTGGCCCATTTGTGATCAAATTTAGGGATAATAGTGACCATTGTACTCAATTTATCTTTGTCCTCCTTCTCCCTGCATTTTCTAGAAATTGGGGATTAAGTTGACTTTGTATATCCTAAAGAGGTTGTTCTTATTTTTCTAAAGGTAGAGTAATTGTGAGGCTTGAATCCTATCAATTTTTTATGTGTATTCTAGAGTGGGTTGATGTTGAGATAGAACATCAATTAGCTCTTCTTCTTCCTGCTCTTTAGGAACATGTAAGATTTTAGGTGAACCTATATTCTTATCTAGTGTTTGATCAAATAAAGTTTATAAGCCCCAATTAGGTACTTCTTCTACATTGAGAGACTCAATTTGAGTTTCAGGAGGCGTAAGGGCTTCTACTTAGTCTTGCCATTGAGAAGTGGTCAATACTGGCTTGATGTTTAAAAATTCACTCTTTCTCAATGCATGTCTCATCATTGTAATCATAAAAAGGAGCATGACATGACTCCAGTAGATATGTGTTGGAGATTTGCAAGGATGGTTAGAAATCTTATGGCTCATATGGTATGTCCATTTTGTAATTCTATTAAGATTTTTCTCACTATTCTCCCTTGTTTGTTTCATTTCCTCATTCCATTATATAATGTTGCCTTACATTTGATCCATTTTCAATGATATTATCTCCATACTTTCTCTAATTCGGGTCTCTTTTAATGATTCTTCAGACTTTCATGGCTCATAGTATTATGGCATTGGGGTATTGAGAAAGTTTTGAGCATTATTGAACCATAATTGTTCTCCCTGATATTCTTCATAATCATTGTAAGGTTGAGTAGGTGGGACCATGATGGCCATGAAGTAGTGGGATATGTATGGTTAGATAGGCATAGAAATTCTTGCATTGAGGTTGTTCATATGATTTCGTATCAGAATTATCATACTGAGGTTGTTTATATGCCTTAGTATCTTGCTTAAAAGCAATTAATCCATTCATTAGACTTTCCACACTATTCAATCGACTATCAATTACATTAGATAGATCAAGAGTATACCTTATCTCTATCTTATACATATTAGGTAATGGCTTAGGAGTGAAATAGCATGAAAGTGGTGGTTTTTCATCCCTTGTTTGGTAGGCCAATGCACTCAACTTTACATACAATGAAACAAATCATTGTATACAATGAATGAGTACTTTTTTCTTTCTTTTATGAAACTAATGAGAACCCCTAACTATATGATGCAACCTAAGTAAATGCACTCCTAACTATAAATGATGCACAACCAATCCTAAGGCTAGCAACCTTGATTTGATGATCTTTGTTAATCAATGAGGTTGTGGCTTTTAAATTGAAGGCTAGATAGTTCATCCTTCAACCAAGACTTGACTATTGCTTACCAGTTAGGTCCTACCTAAGTTATTTAATAAAATTCTCATAGAAGGAGGCATTGCAACCTCAACATTCGTCAACAAAAGGGGTGGGAAAATCACTTGGATTTTAAATACCTACTATAACCATAAAGTTCAAGAGCTAATAGAGTGACAATAAATCATCTCTTTCAAGAAGGGTCCTATGAGCTCAAAACCTTAGGTCTCTTGCTACATGATTTTAAATTAAGATTAATGGTTGGGATCATAAGCATGCAAGGAATTGATTTCATTTTCTAGGTAAGCTAAGGATCTAGTGATGAAATCTAGTCCTTATCTTATGAGCATTCCATTGGAGCCTTTACTAACATTATGTTCCATCCACCAAAAAGCAATAAACGTGCAATGCAAACACAAGAAAGCAAACTATATGTTACCCAACTAAGGGTTAGATACGTGCTCTCGAATGAAAGAACCCTAAATAAGCATGTAACAATTAAGATGAATGACCTAATCTATTTGAACTATTCTATCATCCAAATGCAAATTATACTAAATGCAACCTAACTAAAAAAAGTAAATCCAAGTGAGGGATACTTACAATGAGGATTTTTATGAAAATCAAGTGTGGGCCTCCATACCACGCACTTGCCTATTTTAAAACAAACCATTTAAAATTGAAATCACTACAAGTTCGCTCAAAAGGAAAAACCCTAATCTAAGAAAGTAATCAAATTTGACAAAGCATCTCTTGATAATTTTCCCTCACACAAAAATAAGAAAGATATGTTAATTTATGAGGAATTACCAAGATCTGCAAATGCATTGTAAAAATCCTAATCTAATATAACCTAGTATTACAACTAAAGACAAATAATCCACATAAGAATCCAACTATAAATCTATTGTGAATTCCCAACAATGGCACCACAAACTTGGTGTAGCTTTAAAATTACACACAAGCACATGAATCAATTGTAGTAGATGTACGCAAGTGAGGTCGTTCCCACAAGAAATCTCAAAGAACAATGGATTGGATTCCATTTAGATCAATTAACTTTAGCTAAATAGATAGAGATGTGATTAAACTAGAAAATTAAAACAAACTAAAAAGGAAACATGCATGGAATTAGAAAATAGAAATAAAAGAAACTTTCCAAAAATAAAGCTAAGAAATTATAATGGAAACCTACCTAACTAACAACCAAGAAACTAAAATAATCAAATGCATAATTGTACTAAATAAAATTAGACAACTAATCTTAAGGAAACTATTAAAATGGACACTTTCCTAAACTAGAATTAGAAACTTGCTAAACATAGAACTTTCTAAAATTAAAAAAGGAAACTTTAGAATAAGATGCAAAAAATGAATTAAATACTACTAAAACTAAATTAAGCAAGTGAATGAAGTAAGAATCAAAGGTGAATCACTATATGTACCATAAGCACAATCCATGGACTGTGCATATGGTTCATAGGTTCAAAAGTGACTAAATTTGATAATCTAAATGCAAAAAAATATGCAAGATAAGCTTTAAAATTAATAAAAAACTTAAAAATCTAAATGGGTTCTTAATGATTTAAGCAAATAAAGTCTTCTGATGGCTTGAAACAAAGCATAATGAAGTGGAGCAAAATTCCAGACTTCAACTACTTAAGAACATCAAACAATTCAAGTATAAGGAAACAAATGAAACCACAACTTTTATGCAAGGAAAAAACCCAAATCTAAACTAATTTTATGAAATAGATATTCCATAACAAGAAACCTCAAAAAACTTTATTAAATCAATAGCCAAATACACCTAAAACTGGATGCATAATACATGTTCTATTGTTGGAAATTGCATGCAATTCCTAAGCATAAAATGTTATATAAATAGCATAAAAAATATGACCTAATACATAGAAGCTAAACTATGATGGCATGTAAAGAGAACAACCAAAGGAATTCAAGAGAAAATAAGGCTATGTGGATGAATTAATTGTGGAAGGTGGACCTCAAACTAAGGTGGGAATAAGGTGAAAAATGTGAATTCCAAGAGGGGAAACTCAGGTTTTAATCTAGCTATTCTCATGTCTATCACCACAGAGAAGAGTTAACTTAAATCATGATGGAATATCTAAGAAAAATAAGTGGGATTTAGGTAAAGAAGATAGGAGAAACTAGATGGAAAGAAGGATGTAAAACTAGAAAGCAAAATAATGGAAAACGAAGTCAATGAAAACTAATCCAAAGCAAGCAAACTACTAGCCTGAATTGAAGAGAAAATAACCAAGACAATAGCTAGCAATCCAAAGGAAAAAAACTATCTAATAAATCCCAAAGTTGAGCAGCAACAAAGTGCCCAAGAAAGTTATGTTTCAAGGTGTCTCACCCACCTCTACTTGGAAAACTAGTATGAACCAGGGGGTATATAGATGAGTGGGTTGCTAACTTAGGAAAGGGTGAATCCATGATGAAAGTTATTCTATGGTTAGGGTATTGAATAAGGAATGTTTGGTGGGGAAAAATTAGGTATGTCATAAAGATGACATAAGAGAGAGAAATAACACATGAGCTATCTAGTTTGTAAATTGGGGGGGAGGAGGCATCCTTTTCCGTGGAGGGGGAGTTTGAATGTAGGAAATGGGAAAAATGTGGAAAGAAATAAGGATGGAAATTTTAGGTTCAAACCTAGAGTTTTGATGTTCTTGAATGGACTTAAATCTATAGTTTCCTAATTAGAAAACCACTTGATTTAGCCAAATAAGCAAGGGGAGTCCTCTTGGATGGTTGTTCCCTCCTTCACTTAAAAATGTGGAAACCTAGTAAGATGGGTAGATTATAGTTAGGAAATGGACTAGGAATATGGTTTTTTCTCTCTTTATGGTTCCCTTAATGCATGATCATCTTACCTTTTACATTAATCCCTCAAAATCCCCTAAAAATTACACTTTTAACATTGGAAAGTTATTTGAGTTGATGCTCCAATTGTGTGGCTCCATGTGGCAATCCTCCTTAGCTTGATGGCTCATTCCTTCATGACTTGGCTTCAACGTTTATGGCTTGAGTATCTCATGTGGGATTTCACCCTTTTGCACGGCTTAAATGTCTAAGTGGCTTGAATGGCTCCTATGCAAAGGTGCTGGAAATGCATGGATTGTGCTTGGTTCCATTTTTAGTCACATTTTGTTTCTCCAATTTCCCTCTAGATTGGCTTAAGATACCTTGAACCTTCATCCCACCTTTGAATTGATGACATTTAGGCTTAGCTTGCTTAGGTTTCTTAGTTAGACTAGGAAAACTTATGAATGGCCTCAATTCTTATCTTGACCATGCTCAGCCTTTGGATTACCTTCACAACACCTACAAAATGAAAAAAAAAGAAGAAAAAAACTAAATCCTAATAAATTATGATGATTCACATACTTACTTTAGATTAGGTCTTGAACCTACAAAATATCAAACTTTTGAATTATTAGGTTAGAAATGCATGTGTTACAAAATTTTGGCCTAAAATCCTAATTTAACACTATAGGTTATAATACATTGGCTACTAGTTGGTTCTTTTTATATAAAATTGAACACTTATTAGGACCTTATGTTCCAAAAGCCCCATAAGATAAATAACAAAACCAATTTCCATGAGATAATGGATGTGTTTAAATATGTACAAATAGATATTCATTTACTCAATTCTATTGAAGGCATTCCTACTTATGTCTAATTTCTTAAAGAGCTTTGCACACAAAAGAGAAAGCTTAATTATGCAAAAGAAAGCCTTCCTCACTGAGTAGGTGAGCTTTTTAATCCAACACCATATCCCTCCCAAGTTTAGAGATCTAGGTTGCCCTTCCATCTCATGATGTAGGAAACCATGTCATTGATCAGGCACTATTAAATTTAGGGGTTAGTGTTAACCTGCTACCATTCTCTATCTATGAGCACCTAGGGCTCAATGACCTTAAGCTAACCAATACCATCTCATAGTTAGCAAATAGATCAATAAAAATTCCTCGTGGTATGGTTGAAGATATTCTGATACAGGTGGACCAGCTTTACTTTTCTATAGATTTCATAGTCCTAAATATGATGCCTATATCACACCTTAGTAGTCAAAACCCAATCATTCTTGGACGTCCAATTTTGGTAGTGTCCAACAACATCATCAATTGTAGAAATGGTGTGATGAAATTATCCTTTAGGAGTCCTATGCTTTCAAAACACTAGTAATAATTTTTAATTCAGGTTGGGGGTGTAGATATGCATGACATTTTTTAGTTTTCTTGTATTTTTAGAAAAAAGAAGAAGAAGTTTTTCAAGTTTTTAGGTCAAAGTACCTTTACTATGATGAGAACTCGATTGAGCTTAGTATGTCTCCTATTTTCACCTCTTAATAGAAATGTATATGGTTCATTGGTGTAGCTTTAAAATTACCTACAAGAGCACAAATCAATTTAGTATTTTCATGCAAGCGAGGTTGATCCCGTGAGGAGTCTCATAGATTTGCAATGGATTAGATTTTATTCAAATTGATTAACTTCAACTAAAGAAGGAGAGTTATGATTAAACTAGGAAATTAAACAACATGAAATGGAAGCATGATGGAATTAGAAACTAAAATTATAATGGAAACTTACTAAAAACCAAAACTACAATAAAAATGAAAAATTACTAAACTAACATACATGAAAACTTAGAAACTACGGTAAGGAAACAACATGAATTACAGTAAACAACTAACTTAAGACCGTCACTAAAAATGAAAAATTTCCTAATCTAGAATTAAAAGTAAGGGAAACTTACTAAAACTTAAACTAAAAACTTGGAATTGGAAATTTAACTAATTAATAGTAAACAAATGAAACTACCTAAAAAGGACACTTTCCTAATTTTAGAACTTTCCTAAACTAAAACTTGCTAAAGCTCCAAAAGAAAACTTTCTAAACCTAAAACAACATAAAAAATAACTAAATTAACTACTGTAACATAAGATGTAACAACTAAATTAACCAAAGCTCAAAGGAAAATGGAATTTCGAACCATGTGCATGGTTTTTGGACTGTGCACATGATTCTATACCCCTAAAGATGGAGAAAATTAATGCATCGGCAGTGAGTTATTATACAAACTAATTATAGGATATAATAAAAAAATGAAAATATAAATGGATATAGGAAAATAAGATGTTTTCATTGCTGGAATTAAAGCTCAAAGTTAATGAAAAACTAATTTTCAAATTTTGGTATTTAAGAACAGTCAGCAAATCTAGCATTAGAAAGTTATTGAAGCCATAACTTATAACCAAGAAAACAATATAGATATTAAGTATTTCTATGAAACAAATAAATTACAACAAGAATTATGATAAAACATTATTCAATCATGTCCATATTACACCAAAAACTACATGCATAATATATGTTCTCTTGTTGGAAATTGCACCTAATATTTAAGCATGAAATCCGATCTATATAACACTTCCAATGAATTTTAATGCTCACAAGCTAAAGTGTGATGACGTGGAAAGAAAATGTAGAAAGGAATTCAGGAGAAAAGAAAGGGAAGTGGGTGAATTAGGGCAAGGAAATTAACCTAAAACTAAGGTAAGGTGAAAACAAAGAATTTCAAGAGGAAAAGTCAAGGTTCTAAGTTAGCTCTTCTCTTAGTTTTCAACATCATAGATGAGTTAACTTGAATCTTAAGGGAATAACATAGAAAAACAAGTGGAATGGGGTAAAGAAAGAAGGAGAGGCTAGATGCAAAGGAAGGTGCAAAACTAAAGCAATGAAAACTAAACCAAAGCAACCAAACTACTAACCTGAATTGGAGAGAAAATAACCAAGACAATAAATAGAAATCCAAAGGAATAAAATCATCTAAGAAATCCCAAAGTCCATCAATAATAAAGCAACAAAAGAAAGCTTGATTTCAAGGTGTCTCACCCACCTTTACTTGGAAAATTCGTTTGAAACATGGACTATATGTAGATGAGTGGTTTTCTATCTTAGGAAGGGGTGAAACCATGAGAAAAGTGGCCCTAGGGTAGGATATTGAATGAGGAAGGTTAGGTGGAAGATGAATTAGCAAGATGATGTCATAAACATGACATAAGAAAGAGATAAGAAGCATGGGCTGGCTGGTTTCTAATTGTGAAAAGAGGGTTGGTCACTTTTCTCTAGAAGGAAAGTAGTGCTCTTTTCCTTCTAATTTTGTGTTTTTTAGTTGATGGAAAATTAAGGAATAGGTAAGGAATAAGGTTTAGGAAAATGGAGAAAGACCTAGGGTTTTGAAGATATTTGAATTGAAGTAGATCTAAGGGGTCTTTTCCTTCTAATTTTGTGATGTTTGGTTGATGGACAATCAAGGAATAGGTAAGAAAAATGGTTTAGAAAAATGGGAAAATATCTAGGGTTTTGAAGTTATTAAAATTGAATTAGATCTAAGGTTTTTTATTTAGGAAACCACTTGATCACTAACTAGGAAACGAGGGCATGCATCTCTTGCTTCATGGGCTCATTTTAGTCACCTTTAGTTCTTCTAATTGCTTCCATTGATCCATCATCTTGCTTTGATATGATCTTGGAGCTTGATCTATATTCAAATCTTGAAATTTAGGCCTTGACTTGATCTTTTAATCTTGATCTTCAATTCTCATCTCGATAAATCTCAACCTTTGGATCATCTCTCCAAGACCTACAAAAGGTGAAAAACCCTAATTAAATCTTAAAAATATGATCATTCATATACTTACTCTGAATTAGCCTTTGAACATGCAAAATATCACATTTTTTAATTAGTAGGTTAGAAATTCATGTGTTATAAAAGTCTTGCCAAAAACCCTTATTTAACACTATAAGTTATAACACATGGGAAACTAATTGGGTACTTTTTTTATAAAATTGAACACTTATCATTAATTCTACATCTTGGAGTGTATTATGAAGTTAAATCTCAAAACACTCTTACACATAGTACATAGTCTAGATTAATATATGGTTATGACTTAAAGACCCTAAGGAAATCAGTGGAGACCTTTATACCTAAGTTAGTATTAGAGACTATCATTTTACTAAGGGATAAATCATATTTTGGTCAAATTTCAAAAATAACAATAGGAGTACTAACCAAGTTTCTTGATCATTTATTGAATTTGATAGGCTTTTAAGAAACCTAGGAAATGATACAAATCATCCTTGTTTAGATCCAGAGACATAAAGCTGACCCAGTATATTATACTACTACTTAGACTCTTTGAGCCTCTTGGTAAGCCTTTTCTTTCAAAACCCCACTTACCTTAACCTAGAAAACTAGTTGAGAATATCCCTTGCCTATTTTTCAAAAAATGTGTAAAGACGGTAGAAAAGTAGAAAAAAGACAAAAGTCCAAGAAGTGAAAAATATCAAAGTGTTTACAGAGAAAACCCTTTCCCTCAAATAAAAATAAACACAAAGAATAAAAAGGAAAAAAAAAGCAAAAGAGAAGTATCAAGAGAAGTGAAAAGAAAGGAAAAATAGAAAATATATTCACTTAGTACATTCAAAAGAAAAGACAAGTTGTCCAAACAAATATTCATAGGAAACCTTTACTTAGATTTGTTTTGAGTCCTTCTTACCTTTTCTTTTTAGAACCAATCCCAAGCCCACATTTTTTTTCCTATTCAAAGACTTGTAGATTTTAAGTGGATGATAGCCTTGAGGAGGATATAAATAGGAAGAAATTAAGGTGAATTACCCTTATTGATCTTAGTAATGGAATCCATTCTAAGGGATCATATCTTTGTCTCATTGGGGCCTATTATATTACTTGAACCACTAGTTTTGTTAGTGTGAAAGAAATTTGTTAGACCCTTTTCTCTGAGAGCTTTATTTCAGAGTATATACTAGTAAGAATTTGAGGTCAAGACATCTTTCCAATGAAGTAATAAGCATTACTATCTAGAAATTCAAACTTATGTAACATGCATACACAGGCATGCAATCTAAGATGAAAGTGGAATAAAATGGATTTGGAATGAATAACTTGTAGAATTACCTAATCATCTTTATTAAATTATTAAAGCTATCAGAGTCCTAATGGATGAGAATTCTCTATGATAAAATAAAAGGCATAGCCTTATGTAATTTTGTGGGTATATTCACTAAAAATAGTCACTTTGGCTTGATGCGTCCACTAAGGGTAACCTAAGGGATTAAGGGCTTATTGCACATAATAAATGCAGTCGTGAATACCTACAAAACCTATAACTATTTTTCTTTTCATAATTTTTTGCATGTTTTTCGAGATTAGCAAAATGTTGGTTAGGGTTATGATAAGTGTTCAATTTTGTATAGAAATTACCAATTAGTAACCCATGTATTCTAGGTATAGTATTAATTCTATGGTTTTTCTAGAAATTTATAACACATGTATTTCTACCATAATAATTCAAAAGTTTGATATTTTACATGTTTAGAAGTAAATCAAGAGTAAATATGTGATTTGTCATAATTTTCTAGGATTTAAAGAGGATTTGGCTCTTTTTTAAGAATCAAGATGATGATCCCATAGTCGAGATTGATTAAGATGAGAATTGAAGATCAAGATCAAAAGATTGAGTCAAAGGCCTAAGTGTTAACATCCCAAAGCTAAATCAAGAGTCATGATCATCATAGGATAAGCAAAGAAGCAATTGGTGAAGCCCAAGGTTACTAAAATGATCCCATGCACCAGCATGCATTTCCACCACCTTTGCATGGGAGCCATGTAAGTTACCTTAGCCATTTAAGCCATGCAAAAGTATGACAAGCTACACTAGCCATTAAATCCTTGAGCCAAGCACTCAAGCCACCCAAGCCATCAAGGAATGAGCCATCAAGTCGCGTGGAGCCATGCCTGGAGTTGCATTGTGACACCCCAGGGTTTTATAAACCTTTTTCCAGTATAAAATAATAATAATAGTAATTTGATTTATAAAATAGGTGGGATCTCAAAAAATGAAAACTCACAATTCACATAAATAACAAAGTGTTCAATAGAGATACAAAAACAAAAAAAACCCCGAGGGTCAACCAACATCCAAAATCATGACCTATAAACAAAATCAAATCTCTAATACTCTGAGGATGTTCAATTCAAAACCACGATAAATCATCACAAGCCATGAAAAAGACAACAATAACCCAAGGTTCCATCCATGATCGCTACATCATCCACATATGCAAGTAAATGTACACTATACAATGGTGTGGGTCCAATCTATCCAAAATATAAACATCTAAGTACAAACCAAAAAGTCTAACACAAGTCCAAGGGACTTACACTAATCAGTCTTTGAATACAAAAAGGCAGATGGTCCTAAAGTCCTCGCCCTAATCAGCACTACTCCACCTGCTTTTCCTTAGAGTTGTCGTGCCCCAAATCTAAGGCATTGTAAAACAAAGAAATGCCTCAACAAGCTATGCTTATGTAGGTGATTCACATTCAATAATAAATATGATGAAATCATATGGTGCGAAGTATCAAGATCATGGTGAATCTCATAAGATGAATATATGCAAAGCACACAAAATATCAAACACCCATAATGAATAATATAGGAAAATCATGATATGAACAAATCGATATCAATCCTAAGCATCATGGCATGCGTCCATCAAAATAATAAAAATTCATGTCCATAGAATAATATAATGCGTGCCATAATCATTAGAACACCATGCACAATCAAGCCTTACGACTATCTCAACTACACTCATGGCAATGTGGGACTAACTCACAGTACTTTCCGCTTTCACCCATGATGGGGCACTCAGGCACTCATGATAAGGCATGTTCCAATCCCATTTTCACCCTTTCACCCACATGGGGCACTCAAGCAACTCAGGCCACTCATGGGGAGACGCATTCCAATCCCATTTTCACCCTTTCAACCACACAGGGCACTCAAGCAACTCAAGCCACTCACGGGAAGACCCATTCCAATCTTGTTTTCACCCTTTCACCTACACAGGATACTCAGGAAACTTAGGCCACTCACAAGAAGACGTGTTCCATAACAACCTCGATTATTTCAATAGAAAAAGCATAGAAACTACCATTTGTAACAATCTTAGTAAGATTTGATAAAAAACATGGTAATGAAAACATGATAATGCATAAAACTCGTGCCTCAAAGTTCCCAAATAATATATCATGATCCATGAAATCATGGAAAACCCAAAAGTGATCACTTGCCTTAATAATCGTGGTACTCCAATTAGGCCATAACAGTATCAAGTCATCCAGTCTGATGTACCTGCCACATCACAAATCATCCAATCACTTGATGTCCTCAAATCTCCAAAGTAAGCACACCCAAATGATAATTCCATGATCTGGCAATTAATCTTGGATCAATGGTCCAAATCAACTAATTAACACTCCATTATGATAATCCTAAACTAGATGTTGGTTTGTCTAACATCTAGACAATGTATGCAGTCTTTGATCATCAATAGATGTTATAAATGTTTCAAATAATGCGTCTTTAGCTTTTCATGAAGTTTGGGGATGATCTAGTGGTTAGATAGCTCTATATCACTTATAATTAACATCTGATAGTCAATTCCAATCATTC
The DNA here is from genome assembly GCA_035236585.1 of Warburgia ugandensis. Lineage (NCBI taxonomy): Eukaryota > Viridiplantae > Streptophyta > Magnoliopsida > Canellales > Canellaceae > Warburgia > Warburgia ugandensis. The sequence goes on from CP141136.1 coordinate 39,829,480, forward strand.
TCATCATAATTCTTCTAATTTTAGTGTTTATTTAGTAATTTACACATATCTCTATGATTACACATCAATTTGACGGTCAAATTGTTCTCTGATAAGCCAATCCTAAGGTACCTAAATCAGATCAACGGTCAAAATCACTTTTCTTGATAATCACATGAGATCTACTTTGATAATTCCCTAGATCATTTTATATTTGATGCATACAATCAAGTTCTAAGGCCTGATCGGCCAGATCTAGGTCATCTAATGGTATGTTGTGATTTAACTATTTTAAAAGTATTCAAATCTAGGTTTTCAAGTTAAATCTAGGTCTTAGTCATGAAGACAGTTGCAATGGGTCTTTCGTATTGTGATTTGAACCTCTGTGGCTCACAAAATCAAGTTTTTTGTGAATAGACTGTTTAAATTAATAAAATATTAATTTAAAGAACATGTGGCATCACAAGGAAGCACTACATGACTAGCATACGGAACATGCGTGCACATTCCACCACATGGAGGAGATGCTACATGTGCAGCCTGCTCGTGTAATGCGTCGTGTGTCTCCGAGTGCATCTTGGGTGCCCGACGCAATTGCTATCGCCGGAGACTACGCCTAGACTTTTAATGGCTGCCGGCGATGCTAATACAAACCAAATTTAGCTATATTTATACCATTTTAATCAGATTTTAACGTACTTTCACTTTCCAACCTTCCCATCAACTGATTTTACAAATTTCAAGGAATTTTTCTCGATTTTTACCACGTTTATAAAATATCTCCTATTCATTATTTTTCACATTTTCTAACGTCGTAGCTGTTGGATTCCCATGGAATTTCATGGGTTTTTTCCTTGTTTTATCATGCATAAGATAAATGGTTTAGATCATCGATCTAACCCATTTCATTAGATTATTTTCATAAAAATAGTAAGTTATATGTATTCACTACAAAAATGGCATTCCACGTCATTTTTCGGGGTTAACCACAAAAGTACCATACCTATAGTCCAAAAATAGAAAAGGGGAAAAGAGGATGGGACTTACCTCATCTCAAGCCAAAAGGCGCATTTCATCGAGCATGGGAGCTACGTATGTCCATAATATGCCTAACGGGGGTGCAAGGGAGGGAAATGAGGAAACTACATGGGGAAGTTGCATGTAACACCCCCCTATAAATACCCCTTTATTCTTACCTAATTTTTTTGCAGGCCCTATATTTGAAATTTCATTTCTACACCTTCCTTTTATTTATTAAATTTAAAATTAAAATAATTAGACATTTTTCTTCGGTCTTTGATTTTAGCGTTCTTAGTGGCATTGAATTCCATTTCTCATATACATTCCAATTATTAAGGTTTTAGCTCGTGATTTCATCTCTAAATTTTTTCAAATCTCCAATTTCCTCATTTTGTACAAAATCCCAAAATTCCACAAAATCATTGCTTTCATGGTTAGTCTTGTTCTTATTTTGTTGCTCTAGTTTCACATGCATAATTCCTCCTAGGTTTCCCTTAGTTTCTTTATGCATCTTCTTAGTTTTATTGCTTATTCATCAAAGATCTAAGTTAGCTTTTCTCTATTAGTGATACCAAAGAGAAGAAAAGGCTTGGATCCTTGATTTTCCTTCTTGAAATTCATGTTTTTCTCCGTAGAAGATAGCTTAGTTTTAGGTGTTTTTTTCTTCTTTAAGATATTTCCATGACTCAAACATTTCTTCCCTTGAATTAATTTTTGGGTTTCACTTGCATGTCATCTTAGTTTAATTTGTGAGCATTGTATTGAATTTTTCATTTGACTGGAATCAAGTTTTAGGAGCTTGAATAGTGCACATTTTTCATATTTTCATATGTGTTGTGCACACTATTTTTGACGTAATTTTTTGCTTAATGAATAAAGTTATTTCAGGATTATTGTTATTTTTTATTTCCAATATTAATTACTTTAAATATTAAGTGTTTTATTGCATATGAAGTGCTAGTTCAATTGCTTTCCATGCTCAGCTTGAATTGAGTTTCTTAAGTGTTTGAAATCTGGAATTTTTCTATTCAATCTTCATGTTTAGTTTTTAGCACCTTATTCATCATAGTTGCTTGATTCCATAGGAACCCATTTAGATTTTTAGGTTATTTATTAAATGATTTGATTAGGTTATTGAATTTTGAGTAATTTTCATCCCATGAACCATGTGCATCATCCCATGGATCATGCACATAGGACTTGGGTGATTCCTCTTTTGATTCATACTTTATTTGTTGATTAATCTTAGTTTAGTAATTTTTAATTACTTATTTACATCTTAGTTTAGTTTTATAAATTTTTCATTTTTGAATTTTAGAAAGTTTCAGAATTAGGAAAGTGTAAATTAAGAAAGTTTCCATTTTGTAAGGTTCCTTAGTCAGTTTCATAGATTCATTCATTCTAGTTTTACATTTGTTTCTTTAATTGAAATGCATTTTAGTTAGGAAACTTTCTAATTTCATTGAATATCTATATGTTTTAGAAAGTTTCATTTAGTTGTAGTTTCTAATTTGATGCTTGTTTCCATTTCCATGTTGTTTAAATTCGTAGTTCAATCAAAGCCCTCTTTCTTTGGCTATGAAAACAACTTAAATAAGATCCAATCAAGTGAAATTTTTGTGAGATTTCTTATGGGGTTGACCTTGCTCGCGTGCATCTACTACAATTCATTCATGTCCTTGCAAGTAATTTTAAAGCTACACTAATATACATTGTTTTCCAAAACCACTTCTTCAAATCTAGGTGTCCCTAATAAAAACTTGTCATAGAATCAAACTAATTTAGATAATAAGACCACATATAGGATCCACCTTCACAACCACCAATAGTTAATAAATTCATAGAACCACATGTAATAAATTAAAGTTAGTACATGTCCATCGACAATAAAATCAAATAAAAGTTCAAATATCTAAGTTCTACCAATGCAAGAGATGTTAGAGTTTCTCCATGAGTATGAATACATAGTGGATAAATTCTTACACTTGGTTTGAAAACCTCGATAGTCATATGGCATCTTATAATCAATATCATATAAGGACCAATTATCAAATGTAACATTGAAAACATATATCATATATTCAACTGGTCACAAATAATAACTTATAAATAGTTGTGATATCAAATAAGCTCACACATTCTGTATAACTAATGGATCATAGATCCATGTGGTAGGATCCCAAGACAAGCATCATAGGCAATGGTCTAACCCTCAAGGATGACTGACATGTCTCTCATATGTCCAAAAGCACAAAGGCAACTATGTATATAGTGGAAAACATCACCCATCTATGTTTGTCCATAGATATTAATACATACTTCCCAAACCAAAGGCCATATTCTCAACAGGTATCATGTTCAGAGGTCACGGACCAATCTGAACCCCCCTAGTATAGTGCCCTAGGGTACCACAACCCTCTCACGACTAAATTTAGTCATAAAATATTTAGTACCTTAGTGACATATCATATGACTCACCCATTCTGAGTCCACATTATCTATGTCATCACAATATGAGCATGATTAACGTATCATTTCACAATGTAGCATAAGTCAAATCAAGCCAATAGAAATATCCAACCTCATGGACATATTTAAGATACTCATGCACATCATATCAATCATCATCCATAGAATCATAACATACAAATATTCACAATCTCAAGCCATTAACAAAAACTTCATGAAAGTAGTTAATCAAACACATGATTCACATATAACATGTCATAGATGGATTTTCAATGTATAGAACAACTAGCACATTATAAGGTTCGATTATGATGTTCAGTGTTTAGATTCATTAATAGAAAGGATCAACTAAACCTTATTATTGAGTACTCAGGCAGTCTAGTTTCTTGAGCTAAAAATAATCCATCTTTATGAAGATTAGCCAGTGATCTAATTTTCATGATCAATTTATTAAGATTGTTCCTTATTAAAAAAATATTTTCATTCATATTGGATTTGGTCAAATCAGAGTTTTGCATTTCATCTACCACTTGATATATTTTAAATATTACCATAGATGCACCAGTCCACTATAGTATAGGCAGGGTAAATATGGGTATATCCCACGAGGACTCAATTTTTTAATTTTCATAGAATTTTAATTAAAATATATTTTAAACTACTTTAACAAAGCCAACAAATCAATTTATTTTGAAAATTGCTAAAAATGATAAAATCACAAAAAAGTAAAAAATAAAGCTTAGGGTGTCAGAATCCATTACAATGAAATCAATTAATTCTATAATCAAGTAATTGAGGATTGTTACTACTTATGAATGTTTTTCTTTAATAGCTTCAATTTATATATTTTCTTAATTTTAGGATTTAGCATAATTTAAGATACTTACTCAAAGTATTTTCTATATTTTTAGAGCATATACTATGAAATCTTCTCATATATCAAATTGCCCTAATTTAACATATCTAGTAATTTTACCGTAGGAAATACAAGATATTTTTAATTTAAATATCACTAGATACATAAATTAGTTACCAAAATATTTAAAATATTATAAAGCACATACTAAGTCCAAATTTACTTAATTATAAATTTATTCAATATATTACAATTTGATTCTAACCCTAGGTAAAACCTAACCTAACATTACTATGGTAAACATTATTAAAACACTACTAACTAACACATCAAATGATGCTAATGTTAACTAAGCAAGAAACAACAACTAATAGCAAAGGAAAACTATAATAAATTTAAAGCAAGAAAATAAACACTAGTGGAATGGAAACAATTATTTCACTAACATCAAATTTAAATGTAGTACAAAGTATTACAAAAATTGAACTAAAGCATAAGCAAAATAAATAACAAGTCCTATGGATACGAACAATATCACCATAAGTATCTTCTTTATGTCACTCGATTGAATCCTCTGTAATCTTGCTTCAACCCACACTACCACCTTTCTAATTATCATCCAAACAATGTATTACCCTTGTTGTGTCACTCAACAATGGGAAGAAAGTGCAAGAAATGGTGGGGAGTTGGGAAAAAGAGTAAGAGAAGATGGGAGGACTTTATGTATTGAAGAATGAGTTGGTGCAAGGCTATATGTGGGATATGGGATGAGAATGAGAGAGGATGGGAAGTATACGTGCACATGTAACAACCTAACTTTTGTAATGAAATTGAATAAATAATGAAATTGAAAATTTCAAGGAAATATCAAGCTGGAATATTAGGGTTGTTAAAAATGAACTACTCATATAAGTACAATCAAGGTATAAGGCATGTATAATTAAAAACATACTCAACAAACCCTTCAAAATGATTGCAAGTATGAAAAATTATGAATTCAAATGAAAATCCTTATTTTTCTATATTTTTATGAACAAAAGGGTAAATTTGCAATTTTACCAATAACCAAGGCTTAAGACGTAAAAAATTAGGATGTACTAAAAAATATGAATCCAACGCCACTAAGTATACTCAATTCGAGTCATGGGAATAAACCATAATTTTTCTCCATAAAATACAAAATGGTCTTTTTACAATGCATGGGGCCCATAAAGGACCTCGAAAGGAATCCAATGGCCAAAAAAATGTGCAATCATTAGTCAAACTACTACCACCTGCGAGTGGAGAAGGAGGTGGCAGTGGAAATCGAAAAACAATTTAATATAAAAAGAAATGAAACAATATAATTGCATATAATCATGAAAATTACCCAAAATGCCTACAAATACCAATGGAACAAATTCTTAAAAATGTTTATAAAATTCTCCATGAAATTCCCTAGTCTCCACCAAAATCTCAGCTTAAAACTCCTCCCCCTTCTCTCTCTTCTCTCTCTCTTTTATTCCTTCTTACTCTCTCTCTCTAATTGAAACAAGAGACCTAAATTTAATTAGGCACTCTATTCCAAGTTGAATCTCACAAATCCCACCATCCATACAATCTTAGACTCCGTTATATACAAAACCCCCTAATCAATTTCAAGATCCAATGGTGAAATCAACGACAAATCACCAAATAAGGAATTATCAGGCATCAAATCTAAGTTTTTTGTCCAATCAGGTAGGTTGAACTACTTTCTAAACTTATTTATTGTTATTTTATAAAAAAATTATTTTTCTATAATTAGGTTTAGGTTAAAAATTGTAAAAATAAAGTGAGGACCAGAAAGTTCAATTCCGGATGATGGAGGGCTCATATGGAAATTTGAAACCATCCAATCAATTCAGAAGGGTCCAAAACACCTAGGGTAGAAGTTTCAATAAATTTGATAGAGTTTTGAGCCCTTAATTGTAAAGGAATTGATTGGATGGCCCATACAGACTATCCAATCTTCCTTAAAAGGATCGGATCCTAGGACACTCTGCGGGACGCCACACAAAAACACACCCTGTGAGAGCATTTTTGAACACAAGCACTGCATGCGAAGCCATCCCGATGGAATGGCCATGCGACAGCGCCAATCTCAGGGTGGAATGCGTCACACGTGCATCTCGATGACGGGGGCGCACTAACCCTTCTACCCAACCAGCACACACTGATCAAATTGTGGAGTCATCTGAACTACAAATTTAAATAAAAAATTTGCTATAGAATCCTTGTCATGTTTATTATCTACTGAACCTATAATATTTATGTTTTGAATTGAATGTAATTGTGAAAATTACCAAAATCCATTCCAACAATGTTGGATCATGATCAGGATGATCACAAAATTGAGATTTGAGCCGGTGGATGGATTTGGTGGTCCCAAAACCATAGGGTTCATGATGCTAGCGAAATTTGTAGGTTCCTAGATCAAGTAAATTAACAAAAATAGTAAGATTAAAATGCAGCTCTTAAAATGGGCTGAAATCTTAAAATCTCAATTCTGATCTCAATTTAACTCAAATTGAGATAAAAAAAGTTGTGATGGATTCCTTGTTATGAGTAGAACCTATTGAACCAATATAATAATAATTTTAATTCATTGAATGTTCTAAAATTAAGTAGATAAGTGTACTAACATCCTTGATCTACAAGATCTGGGATGATCAGGCCATTCAAATTATGTTGGATGAAGATCTAATACTATAATAGCCTAAATAATATGATATGAAGTTAATATCAAATGGAATTATGAATTGGATAATGATGATGATTTGGGATAGATCAAGATCTATGCCCTTAAATTGGATAAAAGGACTTAAGATCCTCTTGATTGGGTGGATCAAGAAGATCAATCATTAGATAAGATGCATCAATGATCTAATAATGAAATCACATCAACAAAATATATGAGATCTAAAGGAAAATAAAAAGATCAAGATCTAAACCCTAAAAGAGATGAAAGATGAATAATGACCATTGGATCATGATGAATAGCTAAGGCATGATAGATTTCCAATTGAATTATTAAATTTTATCATTATTGTCCTTTATTGCATAGTAGATTTATTTATTCATTTATTTAATTATGCTTTAATGTTTATGTTATGAAAATTACCTTGAAAATGTAATTAAATGAAATTAGACTTGAAAGGACATTTACATGAAATAAATGACATGGACTTAATGATAGTAAGGGCTATAGTTAGTAGGACAATATAAGGAATATCATTTCCCTGCCCAAATTAGGAGAATAATGAAACTCCATGAATGACATTTAAATGTTCATGGATTTAATTAAAATTAATTAGAAAGAGTACTTACGGTTAAAAATCTCATAAGAACCTTATGAAAGGTGGAGTTAAGGTCACCCTAGTGGATGATGAACATGGTGGTTAAGGGGGTTACCTAATAAAACCTAAATGCCTCCTTACATGAGGATTGAAGTAACCACTTTGTGTTCAACCATTCAGCTGATAAGCCTTAAGCAATTGGACATAAGAGGAGCTGTATAGACTTAGGATGGAAAAAGCTATCCTCAACTAGTAAAACATTAACTGGTTGAGTAATGTTAATAAGAGCATAAAAGGTTAGTAAATCATTTAACGCTAATAAAAATTGTAAATAAGATAAGGAAGATCAAACAAGATCAAAGAACGATCTTGAAAGATCATAAACAAAAAGAAAAGAAATATAATGTAGATTGTAGTATTTTTCTATTATTTTACTTATAGTGTAGATTGTGAACTTAGAAGATTTGAAACCTTGACCATATATGACTTAAGGAAAATTAGGACATCCCTTATAGGAATACATACTTGTATAGAGGAATAACTTGATACCTATGGTTTGTCACATGTATGAATCAAGATCATGATGGACAATAGGGAGTGAATACCACATGAGATGTATGAATCAAGACCTTGATACTACTTTGAGGTAGGTGGATGTGCAAGAATATATTAAGGATTCATGTGTATACATACATGATCTTCTGTTTGTAATTATAAACCTTCATGATATAATTATGCTTAGTACCTTAGCATAGTCATGATCCAATCACGTGATCTAACTAAGTAAACATACCCTTATGATCCAATTCAAATATCTAATGACCTAATTAAATGAGGTGAAAGTAATGAGATGTGTAGACTAAGGAAACCCTAAGAATAGGGCATAGAAAATATTCTAGCCTTAGTTAAACACACACATCGTCCAATATGTATAATGTATTTTACATACAACCATGGTGGCTTGTGATTTTTTTTTTACATAATGCTAGGACTGGGGATGCTATGCTAAGGAAGTTATGAGGCTTTGGCCACCCCCTTCCTAAAACTTATATGATGGATACCATGCCCAAAGAGAGGCTAAATGTCGGGTGGGCAATAATGGGAAGGCCTCCACTGTGATAGCCATGGTCCACCCCATGAGAACATGTATTTGTCATTTCCATAGTTGGTATTAGTGGAGGATTATATAGTTATTTGGGCACGTATATGGATTGAGACTGTGGCATAGTAGTCCTAATGTATTTTGCATTATGATGCACATATGATAGGCATAATGTAATGCCATGGCATGATGAGATGCCACTACATGAGTTCCTGGAAAGAAAATCCCTATACAAGAATTGGCTAAATATTGATCTTCTAAGTGGAAGTATAGCCAGGGGAAGGAACAAGTTTTGAGCAATTTTTACTATTTTAACTGATTTATCCTATACTACATAAATAATGTATATAGTCTATGTTGAGATAAATCATGAGTAGGTAACCATGATGGAATGATGACTAAGGTAGGTATGCTTATATTAGTGAAGTAGTATATTTTTGTATCCCCTACCAAGCATAGCTTGCTAAGATATTGTAAATGTTTGAATGTTTACAGTATCTCAACTATAAGGAAGGAGACTTAAGGCAGAAAATCTTGAAGACTTAGGAACTCAAGACGATAGAAGACTTGAAGAAAATAATCAATCAGGGTATGTCCCTTGAAGACATGTATTTTCATTTGAGAGCATTGTATTGTATTAAGAGTTTTTAATGTAAGGTGAGGTTTGAACTTTGGATTATGTAATTTGGACAATGGTTTGTAATTATAATATAGGGGTTGTGTAAGAGTGAACTACTAGTTGATTCTTGGTATTCAATAAAATTTTATTTTATACAAAATTTCTATGTGTATTATGTATCTTGAGGTGAGACTTGGGTTTTGCTACAAACAAATTTAAAATAAAAGAATTTTTGCTACATTGTTTGTGAAATTTTTTTACCATTAAGGGCCCTGCCTTTGAAAAATGTTTTACAAAATATGTTACAAAAATGTGGGTCGTCGCAGTTGGTATCGAAGTCATTCATCCAGTCACTCATAGCCCCAATATGTCCAAAGGAATAATCCAAATTAGGATATATTAGAAATGGGTTTAGTAGAATACTTATATAGAAATATGGGTTTTGAGCAGATGCCACCTAAAAGGGGAACAAGGAGGATGGCTCAAAGGGAACCTAAGAATATTATGGAAGGACCATTTGGAAATAATCTGGAGGAGGTGATGACTAGAGTATTGAGAAATCTTCTTCCTCAGCTTGTATAGCCTCAGGCTACTCCATTGGAAGCACCAAGTATTTAGGCTCAGGCTCAACGTGATGTGGAACCTAGTGCTCCTATACCCAGACAGGATACTCCAACTCCGGTATAGGATAACTCTTCACTTGTACCTAGTGGAGTGATGGAAGCCTCTCAACTAACACCTGAAAAGATATACAAGATGGTGGAAAGGTTTCAAAAGATGGTTATCAACTACAATGGAAAGGGTGATGCTGACAAGGATGAAGAATGGATTTATGAAGTAGAGAAGACCTTTACTATGTTGAGAACCCCAGAGAATCTAAAGGTCATGTTGGCTATATATATATATATATATATATATTAAAGCAAGAAGCAACTTTTTGGTGGAGGTCAATACAAAGGAATTTCTTCTCCAATCCTAAAGAAATCTCATGGGAAAGATTTAAGGAAGTCTTTCATGAAAAATATTTCCCAGTTCATGTGCAAGCCCAGAAGGAGGAGTTCTTAGATTTATGACAAGGAACTCTTTTAGTTGTTGATTATAAAAATAAGTTCATTCAACTGAAGATGATTGCAAGCCACATGTGTGACACTAAAAGGCATAAAGTGGATCTATTTATAGAAGGGTTACACCCAAGGCTAAGAACGAAGGTGTTAGGAACCAAACCAACAACTATGACCAAGTGTGTAGAGATGGCTTCTAAGTTCGAAGAAGACTATAAAAGAAACCAATTCACCAAACTTGGAGGAGGAAGAAATTATCATAAAAAACCTTCAAGAAGGGTAAGAGCTTGTTAAACAACTTCAGGCCTTCTAGTCATCAAGGGAATCAAGCTAAATGAAAACCATGCCCCACTTGCAGAACATATCATCCAGGCTATGTGTGCCCCCGCTCGGTGCCATAACCACCATGACCTCCTATTAAATGTTATAAATGCGGTGAGTTAGGGCATTTCTCAAATAACTACAACAAACCCTTGGCATTTAAGGGTGCATAGCCTGAAAATGTATCGCATCATCAGGGAAGGGTGTTTGCCATTACTGATGGAGAGGCTGGAACATCTAATGCAGTTATTAAAGGTACATTGCTAGTATCTCATCACCATGCCAAAGTACTGTTTGATTCTAGATCTACCCATTCTTTCATATCATGTATATTTGCATCTAATATATAATTGATGGTGGAGAAATTGGGGTTCTATCTGGATGTGATCACACCATTGGGAAAAATAGTTAGAATACAGGAATATCTTTAAGATGTACCTATTGAAGTACAAGGAAATAAAATTGGTAAAAGCCTTGTTTTACTAGATTTTGACATAATACTGGGTATGGATTGGCTAGCAAAATACGGGGTAATTATGGATTGTCGTGAAAAGAAACTCACTTTCAACACACCAAGAGAAGAAATGCTAGTATAGCATGAAAAATCAAATGGCTCAAACAAATCTATCATATGAGCTACGAAGGGTACCAAATATGTATCCAAGGGATGTCAGGCATTTTTAGCAACTGTAGTTGTTTTGAATGTTGAATAGCCCAAGATAGAAGAAATTGACATAGTCAAGGAATTCCAAGATGTGTTTCTTAAAGAACTCCTAGGTTTACCATCCCATAGGGAAATTGAATTTACCATTGAAGTAATTCCCGATACAACTCCAATTTCTAAAACACCCTATAGGATGGCCCCAGCTAAGTTAAGGGAATTGAAGAATCAACTACAGGAATTGTTGGACAAAGGGTTTATTCGACCAAGTATTTCACCATGGGGAGCACCAGTGATATTTGTGAAAAAGAAAGATGGGTCTATGAGGTTATGTATCGATTATCGGATTTTGAACAATGTAACAATAAAAAATAGATACCCTCTACCATGCATTGATGATCTCTTTGATCAACTCCAATCTGCTAAGATCTTTTTCAAAATTGACCTTAGATCAAGGTATCATCAATTGCGTATCAAAGGTGAAGATATACCCAAGACCGCATTCAAAACCCAGTATGGACATTATGAATTTTTGGTGATGGCTTTTGGATTAACCAATGCTCCTGTTGTATTTACGGACTTGATGAATAGAATATTCAAGGAATTTCTAGATAAATTTGTAATCATATTCATTGACGATATACTCATTTATTCTACTAGTATACAGGAATATCAAGAACATTTATGGATTGTATTAAACACACTTAGAAGACACAAACTATTTGGAAAATTTACTAAGTGTGAATTTTTGCTGAAAAAGTCAACTTTCTAGGGCATGTAATTTCCTAGAATGGAGTAGAGGTGGCCCCAACCAAGGTGGAAGCAAAATGAATTGGGAATAGCTAAAGACAGTAACTAAAATATGGAGTTTTCTAGGGTTAACTGGATATTACTAAGTAGACACACAAAGGTAGTGTTGGCTAATGTCATCATTAAGTCAGCTTTTGTTGAACAAATCCTAAAGGCTCAAGAAGGGGATATAGCAATCCAAGAAAAGTGAGAGACTCAGACGAGGTATTTAGTTCCAAGGAAGACTTGTGGTTCCCTCGAGTTTGACAAAAGTACTTCTACAAGAAGCCTGTCAATCCAAATTTTCTATACACCCTGGAGGGACAAAAATGTACCAAGATTTAAAAGGAAACTTCTAGTGGGAAGGTATGAAAAGCAATATTGGGGATTGTGTGTTAAGTGCTTAACTTGCCAGTAAGTGAAGACCGAACATCAAAGACCAGCTGGATTACTACAAACCCTAGAACTACCAGAATGGAAATGAGAATATATCACCATGGACTTTGTCGTAGGGTTACCAAGGACCTAGGTAGGTAATGAAATGATTTGGGTTATAGTTGACAGGCTAACCAAGTCAGTACACTTCCTTCTGATCAAACAAAGCCAATCTATCAATAGTTTAGCCCAGTTATATATAAGAGAAATAGTTAGTCTTCATGGGGTCCCACTCTCCATCATCTCTAATCGAAATGGAAGGTTTACCTCTAGAAGCCGGAAGAGCATGTAGTAGGCATTGGGGACATCACTAAAGTTTAGTACAACTTTTCATCCCCAAACTGATGGTCAGTCAGAAAGGACCATTCAAACCTAAAAAGATATGCTAAGGTCTTGTGCACTAGACTAGAGAGGAAGTTGGGATGAACATCTTCCACTGTTAGAGTTCACATATAATAATAGTTTCCATGCAAGTATTGGTATGACACTTATGAAGCATTATATGGACGACCGTGTTGATCACCAACTTGTTGGGATGATGTGGGAGAGAGGAAGTTGATAAAATCAAAATTAGTGGAATAATGTACAGACAAGGTAAGAATAATAAAGAAAAGATTGTTGGCAGCTCATAGTCATCAGAAAAGCTGTGTAGATAAAAGATGCCAAACCCTAGAATTTCATCCAGGTGACCATGTATTTCTAAAGGTTTCACCAGTTAAGGGGGTAAGGAGGTTTGAAAGTAAGGGAAAACTCAGTCCAAGGTATGTTGGTCCTTTTGAAATTCTAGAAAGGGTTGGTTTGGTGGCTTACAAATTCGCTCTACCACCCCAAATACATACCAGATGAGACTCATGTGCTTCAAAGGATACCGAAAATGTTAAATACTAATTTAACCTCCAAGGAAAAGGCAATCCAGATCTTGGACAGGAAAGAGCAACAATTGAGGACCAAATCTATCCCTTTAGTCATAGTATTATGGCAACATCATATAGTCAAGGAAGCTACCTGGGATTTAGAAGAGGAAATGAAAAAGTTGTATCCTAGTTTGTTTGTGTAGTAGTAATTAGAAATTTTGAGGACGAAATTTTGTAAGGGGGTAGATTGTAACACCCCTAACTTTTGTAATGAAATTGAGAATTTCAAGGAAAAATCAGGCTGGAATATTAAGGTTATTAAAAATGCACTTCTCATAGAAGTACAATCAAGGTATAAGACATGTATAATTAAAAATATACTCAACGAACCCTTCAGAATGACTGTAAACACGACAAATTCCAAATTTAAAGCCACTAAGAACCCTCAATTTTGAGTCATGGGAATAAACCTTATTTTTCTCTATAAAGGGCAAAAGGTCTTTTTACATAGTGTGGGGCCCACAAGGGACCCCAAAAGGAATCCAATGCCTAGAAAAATGTGTAATCATCAGTCAAACCACTACCACCTGCTAGTGGACAAGGAGGTGGTAGTGGGAATCCAAAGACAATTTAATATAAAAAGAAATGAAACATTAGAATTGCATATAATCATGAAAAACACCCAAAGTGCTGATAAATACCCTCGAAAAAAATTCAAAAAAAATGTTCATAAAATTTCCTAGTCTCCACCAAAATTTCAGTCAAAACTGCTCCCCCTTCTCTCTCTTCTCTCTCTCTCTTTTATTCCTTCTTACACTCTCTCTCTCTTCTCTCTCTAATTGGACCAAAAGACCTAAATTTAATTAGGAACTCCATTCCAAGCTGAATCTCACAACTCCCACCTTCCATACAATCTTAAACTCCCTTATATACAAAACCCTAAAACAATTTCAAGATTCAACGGCGAAACAATAAGAAATCACAAAAAAGGAATTATCGAACTATATTATCATCAACGGGTATTTTTCTCAAATTGGGCATCAAGTCTAAGTTATTTCTCCAATCAGGTAGGTGGAACTACTTCCTAGACTTATTTATTGTTGTTTTATTAAAAATTTATTTTTCTGTAATTATGTTTGGGTTAAAAATTGTAAAAATAAAGTAAGGATCAAAACCTTCAATTTTGGATGATGGAGGGCTTAGATGGAAAATTGGAGCCCTCCAATCAATCCAGAAGGGTCCAAAAGCCCTAGGGTAGAAGTTTCAATAAATTTGAGAGAGTTTTGAGCAGTTAATTGTAAAGGAATTGATTGGATAGTCCATGTGGATGGTCCGATCTTCCTTAAAAGGATCGGATGACGGGACGCTCTATGGGATGCCTCACGGAAACATGCCTTGTGGGAGCGTTTCCGCAAACACATGCCACATGCGAAGCCGTCTCGATGGAACGACCACGCGACAGCATCGGTCCCGGGGTGGAATGCGTTACGTGTCCTCCCAATGATGGGCACACACCGACCCTTCTACCCGACAGGTCCGTTCCCCCCGATCAATTCAGGTCATTCGTTCTGCTGGGGCCAGGTCAAATTTGGACCCTAGGAACGACTATAAACTTCACCATCAAATTTTGGAGTCATCTAAACTCCAAATTTACATTAGAAACTTGCTATAGAATCCTTGTCATGTGTATTATCTACTAAACTCATAATATTTATATTTTGAATTGAATGTAATTGTGAAATTTACTAAAATCCATTCCAATAGTGTTGGATCATGATCAAGACAATCTCAAAATTGAGATTTGAATTGATGGATGGATTTAGAAGGTCCCAAAACCTTAGGTATCATGATCCTAATAAAATTTGTAGGTTTCTAGATCAAGTAAATTAATAAAAATAGTAAGATTAAAATTCAGCACTTAAAACGGGTTGAAATCTTAAAATCTCAATTCTAATTTCAATTTAACTCCAAAGTGAGATTAGAAAGTTGGGATGGATTCTTTGTCATGAGTAGAACCCACTAAACCAATAAAATCATAATTTAATGGATTAAATGTTCTGAAATTAAGTAGATAAGTGTACTAACATCCTTGATCAAAAAGATCTGGGATGATCATACCATTCAAATTATGTTGGATGATGATCTAATAATATAATAACCAAAATAAATGGGTTAGTTGTAATTGAATTGGCAGATCTTGAGAGATCTAGCCTTAAAAGTAGTAAAAACCATAAAAATGAATGTAAATCTCCTTTTGTGTTTTAATGATGATATGAAGTTAATATCGCATGGAATTATGGATTAGATGATAATGATTTGGGATAGATCAAGATCTATGCCCTTAAATTGGATAAAAGGACTTAAAATCTTCTTAATCAGGTGGATCAAGAAAGATCAAATCATTGGATGAGTTGCATCAATGATCTAATAATGAAATCACATCAACAAGACATATTAGATCTAAAAGAAAATGAAAAGATCAAGATATAAACCCTAAAAGAGATGAAAGATGAATAATAACCATTGGATCATGATGAATAACTAAGGCATGTTCGATTTCCTTTTGAATTATTAAATGTAATCATAATTGTCCTTTGTTGCTTAGTAGATTTAATTGTAGAATTATTTATTCATTTATTAAATTATGCTTCAATATTTATGTTATGAAAATTACCTTGAAAATGTAATTAAATGAAATTAGAGTTGAAAGGACATTTACATGAAATAAATGACATGGACTTAATGGAAGTAAGAGCTATAGTTAGTAGGACAATATAAGAAATATCATTTCATTGCCCAAATTAGGAGAATAATGAAACTCCATGAATGACATTTAAATATTCATGGATTTAATTAAAATCAGTTAGAAAGAGTACTTAGGGTTAAAAAGCTCATAGGAACCTTATGAAGGTTGAGTTAAGGTCACCCTAGTGGATGATGAACATGGTGGTTAAGGGGGTTATCTAATAGAGCCTCACTCTTCCCCCACCTTTCATTAACATTTGTGAGGTCTAAACGCCTCCTTATGTAAGGATTGAAGTAACCACTTTAAGTTCAACCATTCAGCTAGTAAGCTGTCTAGACTTAGGATGGAATAAACTATCCTCAACTAGTAAAACATTAACTAGTTGAGTAATAATAATAAGAGCATAAAAGGTTAGTAAATCATCTAACCCTAATAAAAATTGTAAATAAGATAAGGAAGATCAAACAAGATCCAAGAGAGATCTTGAAAGATCACAAACAAAAAGAAAAGAAATATAATGTAGATTGTAGTATTTTTCTATGATTTTACTTATAGTGTAGATTTTGAGCTTAGAAGATTTGAAACCTTGACCATATATGACTTAAGGAAAATTAGGACATCCCTTATAGGAATGCATACTTGTATAGAGGGATAACTTGATACGTATGGTTTGACACATGTATGAATCAATATCATGATGGACAATAGGGAGTGAATACCACATGAGATGTATGAATCAAGACCTTGATACTACTTTGAGGTAGGTGGATGTGCAAGAATATATTAAGGATTCATGTGTATACATACATGATCTTCTGTCTGTAATTACAGACCTTCATGATATAAGTATGCTTAGTACCTTAACGTAGTCATGATCCAACTAAGTAAACCAACCTTATGATCCAATTCAACTATATAATGACCTAATTAAATGAGGTGAAAGTAATGAGATGTGTAGATTAAGTAAACCCTAAGAATAGGGCATTGAAAATATTCCAGCCTTAGTTAAATAGACACATCGTCTGATATGTATAATGTATTTTACATACAACCATGGTGGTTTGTGATTTTGTTTTAACATAGTACTAGGACTGTGGATGCTATGCTAAGGAAGTTATGAGGGTTTGGGCACCCACTTCCTGAAACTTATATGATGGATACCATGCCCAAAAGGAGGCTAAATGTCAGGTGGGGCAATAATGGGAAGGCCGCCACTGTGACAACCATGGTCCACCCCATGAGGACATGGATTTGTTATTTCCATAGTTTGTTTTAGTGGAGGATTATACAGTTATCAGGGCATACTGTAC
Organism: Warburgia ugandensis; assembly: GCA_035236585.1. NCBI lineage: Eukaryota > Viridiplantae > Streptophyta > Magnoliopsida > Canellales > Canellaceae > Warburgia > Warburgia ugandensis. The sequence goes on from CP141136.1 coordinate 39,847,019, forward strand.
GGATTGAGATTGTGGCATAGTAGTCCTAATGTATTTTGCATTATGATGCACATATAATAGGCATAATGTAATGCCATGGCACGATGAGACGCCAATGCATGAGTTCCCGGAGAGAAAATCCCTGTACAAGAATTGGCTGAATATTTATCTTTTAAGTGGAAGTATAGCCAGAGGAAGGAATAAGTTTTGAGCAATTTTCACTATTTTAACTGATTTATCCTATACTACATAAATAGCGTATATACTCTATGTTGAGATAACTCATGAGTAGGTAATCATTATGGAATGATGATTAAGGTAGGTATTCTTATATTAGTAAACTAGTATATTTTTGTATACCCTACCAAGCATAGCTTGCTAGGATATTGTAAATGTTTGAATGTTTACAATATCTCAGATATAGGGAAGGAGACTTAAGGAAGCAAAGATTGAAGACTTAGGAGCTCAAGACGGTGGAAGACTTGAAGAAAATAATCAATCAAGATATGTCCCTTGAAGACATGTATTTTCATTTGAGAGCATTGTATTGTATTGAGAGTTTTTAATGTAAGGTGAGGTTAGAACTTTGGATTATATAATTTGGGCAATGGTTTGTAATTATAATATAAGGATTGTGTAAGAGTGAACTACTGGATGATTTCTAGTATTCAATAAAATTTTATTTTATACAAAATTTCTATGTGTATTATGTATCTTGAGGTGAGACTTGGGTTTTGCTACAAATAAATTTAAAAGAAAAAAAAATTCATGACATTGTTTACGAAATTTTTTTACCATTAAGGCCCTGCTTTTGAAGAATGATTTACAAAATATGTTATAAAAAACCTGGGTCATCACAGCGAGTTAGAGAGGGAATGAAGAGATAGAATGAGGGAGATGCTTGGATGGTGGGAGAGAGGTGAGGTGCTTGGAGTTAGAGAGGTTGTAAGGGGGAAGCATTGAATAATACTAGAGATGGAGAGGATATGGTGTGAGGGAGAGATAAACTGTGAGGATGAAGGGATGATGATTGATGATGTTGTCCTTCCTTGGATGCTCCTCCTCTACTTATGGTTTCTTCATGAAGCTCTTTGAGAAATGGAGCTCCTTTCTTCCCTTCTCTTCTATTGAATGCATTGAACACCAAGTGAAGGATTAGCTAGTGCATTGAATCCCAGCTCTTATGTTTTTCACGTGGAAAGCATTGGAGGTGGAATTTTCCTTTAAGAAGCTCCCTCCTACCTATTCTCCACGATGTCCAATCCCTAGTTTTTCTCCCTTATCTTTCTTTCCTTCAACCATTCACATTAAAATACTTAATTGCATAGGAAGGCATTGCATACTTTTCTTTCTTCATGAAATCATCATGTTAGGACCCTAAGTCTTCCTCTTTTCTTAGCCATAGGTTCATCATATGAATGGCTTAGATGGTTGGGAAGAGGGATGGAGGTTTCATTCTAGGGAGTTTCCCTCTTCCAAACTTTGCCCTTCCATTTCTTCCAAAAGATCACAACTCCCCTACTTTCCCCCCTATCCACCCCATTCTTTCCTCTCATCTTACCACTCTTTCTTGTAGCATGCGATGGATTCCAAATTGCATGGAGTTCTCCATGTGGAAGCCTTGAGGTGCTAGAAGTTTCCTTGAGGAAACTTCCTCCTTTCCTCTTTCATTTTCAACCTTTGGAGCGTGCTTTCCCCTATGATGAAGGGATGGGATTCCATTGAAGCTAAACATGTTTTTATATTCCTTTATTCTCTCCTTAGTACACCTTTTTTTTCTCCATCCAATCATAAGCAAAGATTCACTTCAACACACCTAAAAAATCTCTAACCAATAGGATTTGAGAGCTAAAACAAGTTTTTCCCCTAAAATAAAGGTGGGTAGCCCATCAAAAAATCTTCACCCACAGAATTCTTTGCTTCAGTCTCATTGGTCCACCATAGCATATGTCACTTCTCATTGGATTCCCTAGGAAAGCCTTGGGTAAGGGTAAATCTTAGCCTTGTCTCTTCAAAAGTGGGGATGAATATCGACCATAGATTTTTCATAAATACTCTCTCTTCTCCATAATTTTACTTCTATAATGCCACCCATATTTTATCATGTGAAAATTTGATTTTGTAGTATAGCACATCCACTTTCATGTAAACATCTTGAAATCCCATTAGTGGTCCCATTTAGAGAGAGAGAGAGAGAGAGAGAGAGAGAGAGAGAGTGAGTGAATTAAAGAGAGTGGGTGGCAATAGTCTTCATGCAAGCTCTAATCTCTGACTTATTTTGTTTCAAAAATAATTCGTATGGATGTGCATTCATTATATTTGAGTCTAGCTTCCCTTAGGAGCTCCTCAAGATGGTGGAATGCACGCACGCATGCATGGGAACTTTACCACCCTCACTTTTGATAAAGGTAGCCTCTTTCATATGGATAAGGTTGAGGGTTGTGCATGGGGTTTATGATCATGCTAAAAATGACAACCCCCATATCATTCTGAACATTCAGACATCATGGTTAATGGAATGTAGGCCCTTGATCTACTCAGAAGACAAATTTTCTCTCTTTTAGGATTTGAGTTGCTAAAAATAGATTTTTTCTTAATTGTATCCTAATCCTACAAAATGTGAAATGAGCCCTATGTGGTGACATTTAAGGTAAATTCAGGGTTAAAACTACTAAATATAGGGATACTGCATGTAATACTTAAGAGTATATCAAATACTCAAATACACACATTTTTCTGGTCATCAAGAAAAACTAAAAACTAAATAAAAATCTAAAAATCCTAACCACTTCCACTGGTGTTGCTATCAGCATTTAGTATGTGCAAAAAGCCTTTAAACCCCTTGTTTACCCCTAGTGGACGAGTTATAGTCTCTTATAAGTTTTTAGAAATGATATCCATAAACATTTCAAAAAAGCTTATATGGATATTCCTTCATTTTTCAATGAGACTTCCTTCTATTCATTGCTCAATAAATATCTAACTTTAGCATGCTAATAAAAATAAATAACAATACAAAACCCTACCCTTATGGTAAAGATACTCCATTATTTCATCAATCCATGGAATATGAGTGTGTGAATATAGCCAATATATGCACAATTGTTAGCATTTAAGTAAACTATAACTTAAATTACTATCCATAAGTATGCTTCAACCTCATATATCATAACATGTAATTGACATTGAGAAAGCAAGTCACTCAAAAATAGGTAAACTCTCATCAGATGTGAGTAGAATAATATACCGAAACTAAATTATCTCATATATTTCATATGCATAACCCTTACAAAGAAAAAATGGCCCTAATCTCACATGGGTTATAAGTCTCTAATAATTTTCTTTAAGATCTCTAAGTTATACTTACTCTTCAACTTAAACTATGTATATACGGCTATTGTGCAATAAGTGTTCCAAGTTTAATTTTCATGAAAAATTTTACAAAACTAATAATTAATTTAATCAATTGTACAGAAATATATTAATAAGTTAAATTCAAAGATAACATTAAATTTTTCAAAAAATCTGAATTCTCATTCAAGTAAATGAACTTACTATAAAAATCCAAAGAAAATCATTTTTCTTCTTTCTTAAAATTTTTAAATACAATTCTTTTGACTCAAAAACTAACAAAAATTCTTTAAAAAACTGATAAAAATAAACCATCAACACATCAAAATTTGAAAATATCCCACTCCCACACTTAATTTAAGCATTGTCATTAATGTTTACAGCCATAACCAAGTACAAAGAAAACAACAAAGTTAGAGGGAAAGGTGATAAGAAGTGTACCTATATGTCGATGATGGCATACCAATCTGCTAATGCAAATGATAGAATGCAACATAATGTACAAGGAATACAAATGCAACTATATGACACTAAAACTAGATTAACTAATCTACTAAACCGTAAACCTACACTAACTACGAAGGAACCTATAGAAAAAATCACTCCACTTCAAAATCTTAAGGTAGTCAATATACATTCTCCACCTAGTGATGTGTGGTGGAGATAGTATAATAGCATGGTAATCTACTATGAAGCTAAATTTTTGGGGACCAACTGAGGTGACTAGACCTAGGTTCTATCAAATTAAGGAGCGATAATGTCCACACCAAAAAGTTGATAATATTCCTCCTCCCTTACAATGTCTTGAATAATAATGTTAGGCTAGCTTTGCATGTCCATAAAAGGTTGTTCATTTTGCTCGTGATACAGAGAAAGTGTGGGGCTTAAACCCATGGTATGCTATAATGGACACCCTTGAGCTTGTTGATGGTTTACCATAATATCAATTAGCTCACCTTCCTATTCTATATTAGGGTCTAGGGCACGGATAATAGGCAAGGGATCAAATGAACCTACACATTAACATTTTGAATTCTAATAAGTGCTATGGGTCCAAATCAATTACTTTTTCACTAAAGGGTTCTAACTTGGGCTTTCCATTTAAAAGTGTCCATTAATGACATGATATCTAGTAAATCATTCACTTCATCAATAGAGCTATCTATATTAAAATTGAAATGAGCAAGACATGTCTCAAAAAGATCATTGCTAAAGGTGGGTAGGGATGGTGTAGTCACTAGACTCTCTATCTAACAAGGATCTTTAGAGTCTGATGACATTGCTATCCCTATAGGAGAGTTGGTAGGCTTCACATTACCATCAACTTATTTTGTTTCCTTTTCCCTTACAATAAGTGCAATAGATATCTAACCCATTTGGAACTCCAACTTCGTAATGGAATGACACTGGGTATACATAGTTTGTTTAGTATTGTCCTAGAATTCTAGAGTGCTCTACACAAACAAAATAAGGGTCTCTACTAAAGATTGTTCCCCTATTGTGGAGGAAATGACTATTGTGGCATAGTTTGCTATGAAACTATGGCTCTAATGAAAGGTTGATCATAGGAGATCCCAAATGGACCCCCCTAATGAATATTCTAATACCAAGAGAATTCAAGATGCCTAGCCCATCTAAGATTGTAGATCTCATCATAAGGATTATTACTAGGGTATGTGAATGCATTTCTTATATTGACTTGCATTGACTAACATTCAGGATATGCAAAGCTTGATGGGCACAAAGTAGTAAGATGTGCTGGACTATAATAAATAAAACAAACCTCATGTGGAGGTTGCATAGATGATTTACTAGCCAAGATAAAACCATCTAATTTTTAAAACATACCATGCACTTTATCCACCCTATTTGTCAATCTATCTAATGTATTAGACAAATTAGGAGTAGCCCCTGTCTCATATATTTCATCATGCTGAAGGGGTTGAATGAAATAGTACTTCATTTATCATTACTCGTATGGGGTTAATTGGATCTACTTGATTCCTTAACCCTTGCCTAGTGGTGCATTCAATCTCTAGATCTAAAAATACTAAATCTAGGTTCAATGATCGATGGTCGTGCATACACTTGGTCTTGGTGCAGTTGACTCAAATTTTATACAATGAAAAGTTTCTGTTATATACAACAAAAGGGTAATTTTTTTGTCTTTATTTTTTTAAACTAAGCTAAATTAAGGAGGTCCGGACTAAATGCATAACCTATATGCAATTGATGCACAAACAAAGGCACACACTAAATCTACCCCTAAGGCAAAACAAGTTGAGTTTTATTTTTTTGAATTTCTAAATGGAGAAAAGCTTTTAGATTTTTTCTAATCTAATTAGAACTTCCTCTCTTTCAAACTTGTCTTACTATTTGCCAGTGAAATCCTATCTTAATCAACTGCTTCATCCTCCTTAATTAGTTGTAGGTAATCTAAGTCAACGAGTATGTTGGCAGAGCTAATCATTTAAATACCAACATAGCTAATCAAGTAGGAGCCATTGGAGTGATAGTAATACACCTCCTTCCAAGAGGGTCCTATGAGCTTGTGGTCTGCTTTAGGTTTGTTCTAGTTAATTTTAGTTAATTTGGAAGGTTGGGATGCATTAGGTGATGATTGTTCTACATAGGCCAAGAGGTGGTGATGAAATCCATGCTTAATCTTATAGCCCTTACCAATTATTTTCACATTCTCATGGTAGTTCAATTAATATATAATTCTTTGTAAAGTGATAAATGTGCCCCAAGTGCAATAAAAGGTAAAAACTAATGCAACATTACTAGAATGTAACAATTATTAAATACTCTATGTATGACATTATCTACCATCCAAATGCAACTAAGTTAATATGCAACCCTAATCTAGGAAATGACGAGTTAAAATTATCATAGTGGGGTCCTAGAAAAAATCATCTCATACAAGGGTGTATCCATGTGCAAACCACCTCTTCCAAGTTAGGATGGTTCACCCCTAACCTATATTATTACAACCCTTTCTTTATTTCAAATGAATGTGATAAAAATACAATAACAACCTCAATACAATCCATTCAAAAATAAAAAAATGTGTGCTACCTTAATTTCTCCTCCAGGTCCTTCTCCAAATTTTTACAAAAATAAAATTAAAAAAATCTCAAGCATTAGAGAAAATATGCAAAAATGCAGCAAAAACATATGCAGTCCTAAACAATGACTAGTGGTAAAGTAATTCAACCTAGATTCCAACTAAAATTTCATTGTGAGTCCCCAACAATGATCCCAAAAACTTAATGTGTTTTAAATAGTATCATAAGTGTATGGGTTCACTATAGTATAGACAAGGCATATATGACTTGATCCCATGATGACTCAATTTTTTATTTATCATAGAATTTTTATTAAAATTCAACCAATCAATTAATTATAAAAATGACAAAATCACACAAAAATAAAGCTTAGGGTGTCAAAATTCTTTACAATAAAATTAAATAATTCTACAATCAAGTAATTGAGAATTTTACTACTCATGGAATGTTTTTCTATAAAATCTTTAATTTAAAGATTTTCTTATTTTAAGGACTTAGCTTAATTTATTATTCTTAATAGAAGAATAGTTTGTCTCCTTAGGTTACAGACTATCAAAGATTTTTGTATATCAAATTACCCTAATCTAACATATCTAGAACACTTACCACAGGAAATATAAAATATTCCCTATGTAAATATCACTCTATGTAAAAATTAGTTCAATGAATCTTTAAAATTAGTCCAAATTTACTTAATTATAAATTTATTCAATACAATGTATTTTTGTCCTAACCCTATGAAAAATCAAACCTAACTTTACTATGTAAACATTATTAAAACACTACTAAATAATATGTAAAACTAATGCCAATGTTAACAAAGTAGGAAACAACAACTAATCGAAAAGGAAAACTATAATAAAATTAAAGCAAGAAAATAAACACTAATGAAAGGAAACAATACTTTCTTTAACATCAAAATTAAATGTATACAAAGTGTTACAACAATTGAACAAAATCATAAGCAAGAGAAATAGCAAGCCCTATGGATAGGAACAACATCACCATAAGTCTCTTCATTGTGTCACTCAATGGAATACCCAATAATCTTGCTCCAACCTGCACTACTACCATTCTAATCATCATTCAAACAATATCTTAGCCTTGGTGTGTCACTCAACACGGTTAGAGGTCATCACTGAACAGCCACTAACCTTAGAAGAATTAATAATCACTAATAGGATGTTAATAAGGATGGTATGCTTAAGGGAAAGATGACAGGAAGAGAGTGCAGGAGATGGTGGGGTGTTGTGAAAATAGTGAGAGTGGATGGAAGGACATTGTGCATTGAACAACAAGGAGATGGAAGGCTATGTGTGGGATATGGAATGAGAATGAGAGAGGATGGGAAGTGTACATGGGAGTTTGAGAGTGAATGAATAGATATTATGTGGGAGAGGTTTGGATGGTGGGAGAGAGGTGAGGTGCATGGAGTTAGAGAGGTTGTAAGGGAGATGCATTGAATAAGACAAGAGATGGAGAGGATAAGGTATGAGGGAGACATATATGGTGAGGATGAAGGGGTGATGATTTATGATGTTGTCCTTCCTTTCATGCTCCTCCTTTGTTTAGGGTTTCTTCATGTAGCTCTTTGAGGAATGGAGCTCCTTTCTTCCCCTCTCTTCTTTTGAATGCATTGAACAGCAAGTGAAGGAATTGTATGTGCAGTAAATTCCCACCTCTTATGTTTTCCCCCCTTCCATTTCTTCCAAAAGATCACACTTCCACTACTTTCCTCTCTCTCCACCCTATTCTTTCCTCTCATCTTACCACTCTTCCATGTAGTACGCAATGGATTCCAAATTACATGGAGTTCTCCACATGGAAACCTTAAGGAGGTAGAAGTTTCCTTAAGGAAACTTCCTCCTTTCCTCTTTCATTTTCAACCTTTGGATCATGCTTTCCCTAAGATAAAGGGAGGTGATTCCATTGAAGCAAAACATGTTTTTATGTTCCTTTATTCTCCCCTCAGCCCACCATTTTTTTCTCCATCCAATCACATGCCAAGCTTCAGTGTAGTCCATTGAAAAATTCTCCAACTAATAGGATCTAAAAGCTAGAAAACATTTTTCTCCTAAAATAAAGGTGGGCATCCCATGAAAAAAATCTCCACCTATAACATGCTTTGGTTCACTCTCTTGCATGGCTCCTTCTCATTGGTCCACCCTAGCATACGATGAGGGTGAATGTTAGCTATAGATTTTCCTTATATACTCTCTTAAGTAAAAACTTAGTTTTGTAGTGTAGTATGTCCACTTAAGTGATAAAATTGTGGATTCCCATTAGTGGTCCCATTTTGGAGTTAAGAGAGAGAGAGAGAGATAATGTGTGGAAGTAGTCTCCATGCAAGCCCTGACCTCTAACTTGTTCTTTTTTCAAAAATAAATTATGTGTGTGTGTGTGTGTGTGTGTGTGTATCTAGCTTGTCTTAGAAGCTTCCCAAGGTGGTGGGATACATGCATGTTAATTGCCACCCTCACTCTTGATAAAGGCACCCTCTTTTGTATGGATAAGGTCGGGGGTTGTGCATGGTACTTTTGACAATAATGAAAATAATAACAACAAGAGTATAGCATTCTAAACTTCTAGACTTCATGGTTTATCGAAAGTGTGCCACAATCATGGTTGAACAATGGATATGTTGTCTTCTAGGGTTTTGAGAGAAATAGTTTTTTTCTATTAATTGTACCCTAATCTTGCAAAATATAAAATAGGCCATAATTAGTAATATTTAAGGTGAATATAGGGTTAAAACTACTAAATATATGGATATTATTATTAATATTTATGACTATATCAGCACTTAAGTATCTGAAAGGGGTTGTCTAAGAAAATTGCATCAGACAAGTTGTAGAAAGCTTACTATTTTTTACCTTTTACTTGACCACGTCTAATTAGAATTAATTCATAATTTAACTAAACTATTTGAATCAAGTATAGTATAAGTGGTTAAAATTTCATAGAAAAATTCAAGTTTTTGGTACCCAAACCAATAGCATCTCTTTCTTTGGGGTTTTAGCCCTTCTACTAAACAAGTCAAAAGTTCTTTATTTTTTTATTTTCTACAAGACCAAAATTTGTTAGAACTTATCAAATTTTAAATGAATGTTCTCATTTGATACCCCAACCAATGGCATCTTTCACCATAGGTATTTCAGTCAGTCTACAAAACAAAAGTCTACTACATAAAGTAGTGAACAAATCATTGGTTTTTCACATTATTTTATCAAGATTTTAGATGTAACTCTCATTCTATTATTAAGAATAATATTAGAAACAAAAATGTATAGTTTTCATGGCAAGATGCATCTAATAAACATACCAGATTGTATAAGAAATAAATAAGCCTCAGTCACATAGGTAGCAAAACAAATAGTGTAAAAACTTGATTAATGCATGAGATTTCTCTTTACTAAAAGCCATGGAGATTCTATTAATATGAAGTACAATTGAAAACTAACAAACCATGCAAAAATTATTGCAAAAACTCTAGCATAACATTAATTCTAACATGGAGGGAAAATAGAGTTATTCTCCTAATTTAGTATATTGTTCAAAGCATAACATATCTTTTTAGGACTCAAAATTCTAAGAAATTAATATCTTAAAATAACTAATCTAACATACTTAGATTCTAAACTATAGAAAATACCTAATATTTCATATGAAAAGAACACTTAATATATAAATTAGCTTTCTAATCTTAAAATTAATATTTTAGTACTTTCTAAATTTAAAATTACCTAGACATAGAAATATGCTACTCTAGTGTGGTTTCCTCCCAACCCTAGCTAGACATATTTATCCTAAGACTATACTAAAAATTAGTTTTACTAACTTATTGTAAACACACTTAAGATGAGATGCTACTCTAATATAAATAATTACAAAATAATGATCTAAGCAACACTAATTGTGATGACTCGAGTTTTGGGAACACTTTTAAATACAAAAGACATTAACATAGCTAGCTCGATCTCTAATAAGGTTCCTTTTAAAAACCAAACAACAACGGAAGAATCTTTTCTTTTAAATTCACTTTCGAAAACCCCAAGTGTCATTTTTCTTTTCTCAAAACAAGGATTCTTGATGAAATGTGCACTCATTTCTACTGAAAATCTGAAAATGTTTCCTTTGTTGACAATTCATTCACAATTTTTAAAATATAAGTGGAGACCCTGTCTCCTTTTCATGCACTAAACAAAATAAAGACAAATTACTTTAACAAAATACACACCCAGAACTTCTACATCATAGCCTAGTCACATACATTATCATAACTCCCATAATTATATACATTGCAGTCTCTTTCTCATTTCTAATAAAACAACTTCAACCATAAACCATTTGTTACTTGTTCTAGTAAAAAGCTTCCGTTGGCGCACTGCTGTTAGTAAACAGCTCTTATTGCTTAGGAATCCTTTGTTTTGAGATATTGTCAACATGCCAAACCCACTATTATTCTCTATATCGAAGGCATTGCAAACCAAAGCAATTGATTGTGTAGGTGGAATAAGACACAATTATATTCAAACAAAATTATAATAATTCTATATAGATCAATTTCTCCATGCTGAATCATGCACCTACTGTTCAGTTATCATTTAACTTGAAATAGTTCAACATTTATCAAGATCATGAAAGCATGCTACAAAAGAAGAATATCAATGCATCAGTACTAAATCACATTCCTTGAAATGCAAAGTATGAAATCACATATCAAACATACAAGTCAATTACATTTCCTGATACCAGTCTTCGCTCTTATGAGCCATTTCACATATCAAATACCATCCTTCACTCTTACGAGTCATTTCACATTCACCTGACACTAGTCTTCACTCTTACGAGCCATTCACATTTGCATAACACCAGTCTTTGGTCTTACAAGCAATTTCACAATTACCTACTGTCAGTCTTATAACTCAACATAGGCCAAGCCAATATTGACAAGTTGCTAGATTTTAATCTTAATAGTAAATCAGTATCTGTAATGGGCTAGAATCAACTCTTACTAGTCGCCTGATTTTAATAATATATGTGAATCACACTGTAACTACATAGATTTTAACCATATATGCGAACGTCGGCAATCCCAAACTGACGACAACATCACTTGCACATAAGCACTCCGGCAAACACATCCACCAGTTGGTTATGAGTTCTCATCCAAAGACCATCATCATGCCCATCTACATGGGTCTTAAAACAAAAATCCTATGGCACACTATGCCCATGACTAAATCACTGAATTGTGACTCTATAGTATCTAGAGAATAGCCACCGTAGCCTCCACAGCGACTATAGATATGTTTCAAAAGGGTGTCGTGACCACCTCCAATGGGTGTTCCTACCACTGCAGTCGAGAAAAACGATGCCACTTTGGGCATGGATACCTACCACCTTTAGTGGTTAGAGGCCAAGAGGCCACCCCGTATAATCTCTCAGCATAGTGTCCACCAGGCACATTAGCCTGAACAAAGATATATCTCAATCCCAAATAATTTTACCATATAATATATAGATCTCATGTAAAATCATGCATTTCTTTAACTCAATCTCAAAACATGGGATTAATGCATTTCAAATATCATCATTTCTTTCAAAATCACTCAACTACAACTAATGAACAACATCATTTTCATTTTTCATACAAAAACATGCATCATGGCTATGAAGAAACATAAATATAATTCACATGCCTCTTTCACAAATATTATATTCTTTAAAAGCTAAAACGATGTTACATGTTGAGATATAGATTCCATAATAGTCAAGAAGTCTCAAATAGAAACCATGATAATTTAAAATCCACATGCCTTCATAAACTGATTGCATAGTTAAAATCTCATTGGCAAATAAATGTTAAAACCACCTACCTCTTAGGCGTAATTCTCCGTTCAGCTATGTTCCCTCCTCAACTCGACTTATCAGTCAATCTTCTCTATTGATGTTACAAAGTTCTTGTCAATGTTGAATCATATATAATTGAATACATAAGAATTCTATTTTAATCAAAGTCTAACAGTTTAAGTTTCATAAATCGTTTAAATTTTCACTGACCATCTATTCCATAGCGGAATACATGATCAAGTCAGTCTTAGATCCATCATCCATTCACCAATTAGTGTCCATGGTTTAGAGTTTTATTAACCATTCAGATAACCCCATTGTTAGACAATCTAAATCCAAAGGTTTAATCAAATAAGTCATGGTAATCTGACTTACTATTTCAAGGTTGATCCTATGTTATCAGTTTTTTTTTTAACTATAAACTCAAGGTCATGATCATGATCATATAGTCAAGATCCTTGATTTAATTATTTTCTTAACAATCCACATTATTCAAGTGATTGACTTGGCTGCTACGAATTAAAGCTCGTTAACTAGAATCCTAGAAGGCTACTAAAGTTTTGATCACTGACCAAATGACATATGTAGTGGCAATCAACAGTCCTCATTCAATCCATCACTTTCCTAATAATTAATGCTATGATCTTTTAGAATTTTCAAATATATTCATTTAATAAACATTAGGGTACATAACAGTGGCGTCTAATCACCAACCAACAATTGCCAAGTTCCTATTCCCCTACTATCTGACCGAATGATTTAGATCATTCAATAGATGATCATCCAAATTCCCCATTTTATGGCATATTTAAGTCAATTCAAAACTCAAGAATTCATCTTTGGCATCTGATCATTGATCAAACATCACAGGATCTCTGTTTGAATAGTGACAGATCAGACGACGTAGATTATCTGATATGTTTCACTTCAAAATCTTAATTTTATTTTTGACTCATCCTATTATTTTTAAAGATGGGGAATTCCATGGCAGCATTTCGTCATCGATTAGATATTGTCAAACACTATTTACATAGTAACGATCAGAAGATCCACATTCTCTGATCTGTTTTTCCACACATATCAACATTTCAGTCACATCCCAACAAAAAAAGGCTTATGTTTAACCATTTTTAAGCATAATTTAAATTTGGATGGTAGGATCTAGCAATATTGGTGTACAGTGGTTGGATCTACCACCATAACCCTCAAATCAATGATCAAAACATTAATCAAGTGGTTATAGCTTTGATCAGTAGTTGATCAAGGATAAATAAGACCCATTTTATAATTATCTAAGTGTAAATTTTAAATTTAATGGTTGGATCATCCATAGATAGGGGTTCTAATGTTGGATCATTCCTGTTCGAGCTCCAATTGGATGATCTAAACCTCAGATAAGTGGATTAGCACTGTTACAATGCTATTCATCAGTCCTAGATCAAGCAATTTTAGTTCAAATCAAGCTAATCTAAGGTTTGATAATGTTTTTCAACAAAACAATTGAAATATGCATGTAAATCAATCTAAAACCCTAGATCTGGCATAAAATAGCATGAATCTAGATAAAAACATGGAATTCACGAATTGGGTTTTGGAATTCCTACCTTACATTGGGTCTCTGGCCTTATTCCCCAAATGTATTTGTCACATTGATTATCATTTTTTGATGATGATCTATGAGTTCATCGTGCGTCAGTCTCTTCTCTGATTGAACACAAGAACCACTCGAATCACTCAATAAACATAGGGTTTTGGTTCAACTCATCATGCAGAGCAAGATGATAGGCTCGAATCATCGATCTAAGCCGTCGTCTTCTCCAGTAACAACTATGAAATCTAGCAAACCTAGATATCCTTGCCCCTTTTTTACCTACTACCCTGTCTACTACGGTAGCTTCATCTCTCTATCTTTATCTCTCCCCCTCTTCTCCTTCTTCCTTCTTCTTCTCCCTCTCTTCTTCTCCTCCCACTCCAGTCCCTTTCTCCATAGATACACTCTTTCTCCATGCGCGATCTAAGTTCTCCAAGCATGCTGGGTTTTCTTCTCCCTCTCTCCTTTCCTTTCCCTTCTCCTTCTCTCTTCTCTCTTCTCCTCCTTCCTCTTCTCCTTCTCCTCCCTGACGTCGAGTTTCCCCTTCTTCCCTTCTTCATTCTTATACGGTTTGGGTTACAGATAGACCATTAGGTTTGTCATTTTTTTTCTTTATTTTGTTAAAAGGCGGGTGCCAATATTAATTTTGACCCAACTTTAAGTGTTTTAATTATTTTCTTTATATTTTATTATAAATACCTAATTATTATGTTTTGTTGGTTCCAGACATCGTTATTTCAGTCAAAACCAATGAGTATCATTTGCGATGGGCTTTCCAATGTATCTTGACTATCTGACATGAATTGCTACAAATTGGGCCCACTCACAAAATTACAAAAATACCCTTTGTAAGAAAATTTGCGATTTATACGTCCGAGCTCCGATTTCAACAACATTCGTGTCATTTGAATTGTTTTTTTTTTAGTACAATCCAAATATGAAGGTATTATAGCCTATTTGATGTCTTTAAAAGGGTCAATTTAGTGGAACCCAAATTTGAAGATTCTCCCCATTTATGTTTATCAAAATTAATTAATAATCCTTTAAAATGGAATTTAAAAATTAGGATAGTTACATTCTTTCCCCCCTACAAGAATCTCATCCTATAAATTCTTTTCATGTTATCTTTCAACAATTCTACAAACGTTGTCATCTTATCACATTTTTTAGTTCCATAAGATCACGTGATGGAATTATTCCAAAAAGGAAGGTTCTATTAGAAAGGTGCCTTTTGTTTTTTTATTTCATCTTGAATCTCACAATTCTTTGATTAATAAAATCCTTACAAGCACTTACTTCCAACTTCAAACTACAAACATTTATGCTACTCAATACCGTAGCTCTTCTATCTACTTTCAGCAATAAAGAATCATTTTTGTTGTGTGTTTTGATACTTGGCCATTAGAATTGTTAGGTAATATCTGAATAGATAGGAAATCAATTAACATCTCAAGATAGCAATTCCCACGCCCAATATCACAGAGCATATCACTCATGAAATAAGCATACCCATGCCAAATTAGCTCTATGCATATCAGCTCATGAAGAAGATATTTCATGTTAATCATCTTACCTCATATTAGAAACATCATAATAAGTTGTATGTCAATCATTGATTAAAGGTGGTGTCAAAATGAGTGCAAAGTGAATCTCCTCTTTAGCTCTCGAAGGCTCACCTTGTAAACATCAGTCTTCATATGCCTACTCATAATTGACATCAATGTAATGTAATCCATATAGACCTTGAAGTAATTTCACAATAATAGCTGCATCGATCTATTTTTCTTCACGAAAAGGACTGGTACCTCAAATTTAGGACTATGCCCAACACAACTCAATCATCACCTCAATCTCCCTATTTGACAGTAATCCAAAAGCTCTTTTACGGAATGTCCTGGGATTCTTGAATCATAGTTATCTCATCTGCCTATCTATTTTCATCCTTCACCACAACTATGCTTGTCAACTATTCTCAATATCTCTTAGGGAAGTGTTGTGCTTCCATTATAACTAAATAACATATATAGCCCTTTAATGCTCATCTTTCCTTAGAATGAGATCACTGGCTATAGTGATACACCGGAATAATTTAAAACACCCCAAACTTTTGAATAAATAATGAAATTGAAAATTTCAAGGAAAAACAGGCTGGAATATTAGGGTTACTAAAAATGCACTTGTCATAGAAGATTGAATCAAGATATAAGATAGGTATAATTGAAAACACGATAGATTTTGAGTTCAGATGAAAAATCTTTAGTTTTCTTCAATTTTAAGAATAAAAGGGTAAAATGCTAATTCTACTAATAAATGAGACCTAAGACATCAAAATTTGGAATGTACTCAGAAATAAAAATCCAACACCACTAAGTACGCTCAATTCCAAGCCCAAGAGAATAAAACGGATTATTCTCCATAAAAGGACAAAATGGTCTTTTCACACATTCGTGGGCCCACAAAGGGATCCAACAGCCAGAAAACAAGTCATCATGAGTCAAACCACTACCACCTAATAGTGGAGAAGGAGGTGGTAGTGGGAATCCTAAGACAATTTAATAATCAAAAGAAATCAAACATGATAATTACAAGTAATCATGGAAAATTCCAAAAACCCTTATAAATAGCTCATAAAATTCCCAAAAATTCTCCTAAGATTCTTCATGAGATCCCCTAGAATGGTCCAAAATCCTAGTTCCAGAATCCTCATCAATCTCCTCCAATTCTTTTTTCTTTCTCTCCTCTGCTCTTATTCTTTGTGGGCGTGTCCACAAACGCACCCAAGCAGACGACCCCATGTCTGTGTCAGGCGTATATAGGGACACGTCATCTCCGATAAGCTGGGGTTTTCACCTAGGAAACCCTATTTGAATTAGCCATCACATTCCAACCATTTGAATCAGATCTTCACTGTCAAATGTGTTTGAGCTAAGGTGATCTACAAAAGCCCTTGGGTTCCATGATGATCCACTTCACAGATCATTGAGAAATCCCAAACAAAGAACCACTCTAGTACTAGTTACCATCTCTGGTAGGGTTTTCAAGTTATTCTGGCCAATCTAGCCATTAAACAGTGATCTTGCACTGTTGAATGCCTTCAGCACATGGTGATCTTCAAAAGCCCCATAGTCCCCCACCTTCTTTAGCAACGACAACAACAAATTTTATGAGTGTATGAGTTTGTCAGGGTCTAGGGTTTTCTATCTTCTTTTCGGTGAATTCTCTCTCTCTCTCCAGTGAAGCTTTCTTCACTAGACTGACACAGGTAGGTGCACCCTTCACTTCTTTTTCCATTCTAGCATGTATCTTGGGTTTTTCGGCATCCAAGGGATCTCCCCAGCCATTGATCTATCAGAAACAATGGATCCGGCTTCGATGGTTGAGATCCCATCCATCCACAGCTCAGATACAACTTCTAAGCCGTTGGATGGATTCCTGGGTCCCAAAAACCCTAGGAGATGAAATCTTAGCCCTTAATGTTTTCTAATTTAGAAGCTTCAGATGAAGGTTGATCTGACGGTCAAGATCAGACTGTCTTAACCAATCTCAACAGATTGGGTTCTAGCATGCTAGAGTAGAATGCAAGCAGGGATGCTCCCTGTGGGGGCACCCCTGTGCATGTGGTCGCATGTGAGATGCTAGGTGGCACATACAAAGATGTGGGCCGCTAGTCATCCCTGCACCTAGTATGCCCAGATTAGATCTAAGCCATCTAAATTTTAACTAAAATCTTAGATCTTCAATTAAGAGCTCAATATAACTCTAATTTTAGATCTGAAAGCTTTTGTAGATTCCTTATCACAAACTTTAGGTACTGAACTCATGAAATGTATGTTTTAAATTGTATTAATTGGTTATAATCACAAAAATCCGTTCCAATAGTGTTGGACCGTGGTCAAAATGATCTCAAAATAGAGATATGAACCAAAGGATGTGTTCAAGAGGTCCCAAAACCTTAAGGACTACGATCACAGTAAAATTTTTATTTTCTAGATCGAGTAAATCAACAAAAATAGTAAGATCAAAATTCAGCCCTTAAAATGGGCTAAAATCTTAAAATCCCAATTCCGATATCTCAATTTAACTCCAAATTAAGATAAAAAAAGTTGGATTCCTTTTGGTGATTAGAACCTACTGAACCTAGAAAACTTATGTTTTGATGAATGTAAAATTTTGTTAATAAAGAAAAGTATTACTAATTCTTATGATTAGTGAAATTTGGAATGATCAAACTATATAATTCTGATCCATTGATGATTTTGTGACTATGAGACATGGAATCAATGGTTATAAGTAACTGATCTATGAATAATTAGGAGATCTATCCTTAAAAGTAGTAAGATCCATAAAAATGAATGATAATCTCCTTAATCTAGTAGATCAAGGATGATTGGATAGTGTAGATATGTTTGGATAAAAATATTAAGTTAATATCATATGGATTTATGGATTAGATGATGATGATTTGGGATAGATCAAGATCTATGCCCTTAAAAATGATAAAATGACTTGAGACCTTCTTGATCGATTGGATCAAGAAGAATGCGATCATTTGATGAGGTGCATCAATGATATAATAATGAAATCACTTTAAGAAGATGTATTAGATCTAAAGAAAAATGAAAAGATCAAGATCTAAACCCTAAAAGAGATGAAAGATGAATAATGACCATTGGATCATGATGAATAGCTATGGCATGTTAGATTTTCATTCGAATTATTGAATGTTATTATTGTCAATTATTGCTTCGTAGATTTAATTGTAGATTTATTTATGCTTTAATGCTTATGTTATGAAAACTATATTGAAGATGTAATTAAATGAAATTAGAATTGAAGGACATGTACATGAAATAAATGACATGGACTTAATGATAGTAAGGGCTATAGTTAGTAGGATAATATAAAGAATATCATTTCCTTGGCCCAAATTAGGAGAATAATGAAACTCCATGAATGGCATTAAAATGATCATGAATTTGATTAAAATCAATTAGAAAGAGTACTTAGGGTTAAAATGCTTATAGGAACCTTATGAAAGGTTGAGTTAAGGTCACCCTAGTGGATGATGAACATGGTAGTTAAGGAGGTTGTCTAATAGAGCCTTGCTCTTCCCCCACCTTTCATTGATGTTTGTGAGGTCTAAACACTTCCTTACATGAGGATTGAAGTGACCACTTTGTATTCAACCATTCAGCTAGCACGCCTTAGCCAATATGACATAAGAGGAGCTATCTAGACTTAGTAAATCATCCAATCCTAACAAAAATTGTGAACAAGATAAGGATGATCAAACAAGATTTAGAGAATCTTGAATGATCAAAAATAATAAGAATACTAATGTCATATTGTATTATGTACAAATTATGTAGGTATATGTAGAAAAATGTAGCTAGAGAATCCAAACCCTTGATCAAACATGATTCAAGGAAAATTAGGGCATCCCTTATAGGAGTACATACTTGTATAGAGGAATAACTTGATACGTATGGTTTGACAGATGAATCAAGACTATGACGGGGAATGTGGAGTGAATACCACTTGGGATGTATGAATCAAGACCATGATACCACTTTAAGGTAGGTGGATATACAAGAATATAACAAGAATTCATGTGTATACATACATGATCTTTTGTCTAGAATTATAGACCTTCCTAATATAAGTATGCTTAGTACCTTAGCATAGTCATGATCCAATCACATAATCCAACTAAGTGAACCAATCCCATGATCCAATTCAATTAACTAATTATGTAATTAAATAAGGTGAAAGTAATGGGATGTGTAGACTAAGGAAACCCTAACAATAGGGCATAGAAAATATTCCAGCCTTAGTTAAACAGACACATCGTTTGATATGTACAGTGCATTTTACGGACAAGCATGCTGGCTTGTGATTTTGTTTTACACAGTGCTCAGACTAGGGATGCTATGCTTGGGAAGTTATGAGGATTTGGCCATCGACTTCGTGAAGCTTATATGATAGATACCATGCCCAAAGAGAGGCTAAATGTTGGGTGGTGCAATCATGGGAAGGTCACCATTGTGACGGCCAGGGTTCCCCCCATGCAAACATGGATTTGTTATTTCCACCATTGGTATTAGTGGATTATTATACAATTATCTGGGTGCTATACGAATTGAGACTGTGGCATAGTAATCCTAATGTATTTTGCATTATGATGCACTAGGCATAATGTAATGCAATGGCATGATGAGGTGCCATTACATGAGTTCCTAGAAAGAAAATCCCGTATAAGAATTGGCTGAATATTGATCTCCTAGGTGGTAGTATAGCTAGGGGAAGGAACAAGTTTTGAGCAATCTTCACTATTTTAACTAATTTATCCTATACTACATAAATAACATCTATACTTTATGTTGAGATAACTCATGCGTGGGTAACCATGATGGAATAATGACTGAGGTATGTATTCTTATATTAGTGAAGTAATATATTTTTGTATCCCCTACCAAGAATAGCTTGCTAAGATATTGTAAATGTTTCAATGTTTACAATATCTCAGATACAGAAAAGGAGGGTTATGAGCGCAAGACTGTAGAAGACATAAAGAAGATTTGGAAGGATAATCAATCAGAGTATATCCCTTGAAGACATGTATTTTTTATTTGAGAGCATTGTATTGTATTGAGAGTTTTTAATGTATGGTGAGGATTGAAATTTGGATTTTGTAATTTGGACAAGTATTGTATTGATACTGGGCTGTGCTGCGAACTACTGCATGGATTCTGAAATTTAATAAAAATATATTCCTTCAATGGAATTGTATCTTGTACAAAAATTCTACTTATATTACGTATGAAGTGATGACTTGGGTTTTTTCAAAACAAGTTTAAAAAATAAGAATTTTCGTTGTTTTGTTTTATGAAACATTTTTACTACTAAATGCGCCCTTGCCTTGGAAAAATGAATTGCAAAATGCGTTACAAAAACCCAAGTCGTCAAAGTTGGTATCAGAGCCATTCATCCAGTCATAGTACAACACCCTTTTGTCCAATATGAAGATGATAATCCAATTAGAGGATGAGAAATAGTGAGTGAATAAGAAATAAGTTATTATTTGATGAGAATGAGTTATGTGATCAACTCATTACTTAAGAATGAGTATAGAAAGAGTTGACTCATTAGTGAAGGATGAGTATAGAAAGAGTTAAACTCATTAGTTGAGGATGAGTATAGAAAGAGTTAGTGTAATGAAGGAATAGTATAGTACAAGTAGATATTCCTTAGTAAAAGGACTAGAAATACTACTTAGCAAGTAAGAATCCCAATAGAGGGAATAGTAAGATATAGAAATCAATAAGGAAAACATTATAATAGATAAAGATGTAATGTATGATATTCAAGTCTAACATAAAGTCCTGAGTAAACATACATATATAGAAATAAAGTACACCAATACTAGTATGTATATAACCATCATTAAGTGAAAGAATGGAGATTAAGAGAAAGAAATGATAAATTAGAAAAAATATGATGAAAATAGTGTAGAAGGAAAAAAATGCAACCTTTATAGGAAAAGTAAAATAGTAATTTATGAGAAATAGGAGCTAAAGATGAAAACTTAGAATTATTATAAAATTCAAAAATAATAATAAATATATAAATAAATATAAATGTAAGAGTTATAATTGCTACATGTATAGTATTATGGCAATTAATTAAATGGATTTAATCATCAAAATAGAGATGATATTACCTAAAAGGAATTTAAGGGGATAAGTGAGAAATTTCAAATTTTGTAAATGAAGATAGTTTTAAATAAAGATGCATAATGAGATAAATTAGTAAAGGTAAAGGATTTAATAAAGAGATGATAAAAGTTTAGAACATGAAGAGATGATATTTAAAATTAGAATAAAATGAAAAGGAAGAAGAGAGTTAGATATGTTGAAAGGGCAAAAATATAATCCCCAAACTTATTAAGAAAAATAATTAAGCCATGAGAATATATGGTTAACTAAGAAATTATAGCCCTATATATGGTACAACAAACATGAAATTACTAAGTCAGAAATTATATTGGTATGACAAATCAATTGTGGAAATTAGCACAAAAGGATTATCAAGGATTAGAGGGATATTGAAATGATAACCTTGGTGATATTGAAAATAATTTTGGGACTATAGTAAAGAGAAGCACATTTGGCATGGATGATGAAACAATTATGGAAAATAAAAGGGAAATATTGATATAATAATTTGGAAAATATGGTTATTGATGATA
Organism: Warburgia ugandensis; assembly: GCA_035236585.1. NCBI lineage: Eukaryota > Viridiplantae > Streptophyta > Magnoliopsida > Canellales > Canellaceae > Warburgia > Warburgia ugandensis. The sequence goes on from CP141136.1 coordinate 39,869,109, forward strand.
TAAAGATGAGTACATCTTATTAGTCATGGCAAATGAAAAGCTATATATGAATAGAGATATTAATTCCACTTACATGACAAAGTTGATGATATTGAAAGATTTAAGAAATATATTTTGGAGGAATGGTGAAATAAAAGATGAGAAATGAAGGCCTATAAACAAATATTGGTTGCTCAATTTAATTTCAAAGATTACTAGGAATGAGGTATAAATCCAAATTTTTCGAGAAATAAGTGGTTAGAAATTTTAAAATATTTTGAAGATCTTCAATCTTACATGAGATTGAATGAAGAAATATCTATAATAGTTGAGGAAAAGAACATCAAATTATTTGAATGAGTTGAAAGAACAAATTTAAGGATCAGGAGTGATTATAGAAATTACATTATGAAAATAACCAGTTTTCAAGGGAAAAGAAAAAGGAAGAATCAATGTGAGGATGCATTGAATATAAATGATGTTATTGAAGAAATTAAGTACCCCTTTTACTCTATAAGGATGAGTATTTTCCAACTTATTATCATCAATTGGGAATTGGAAATTAAACAACATAGTATGTAATCAAAACAAACTTTGAGTTATACGAGTTGGATAAAGGATATTCATGAATTTGAGGAGAATGAAATATATTAGATGAAGTGATAATATATGGAAATGAATTTAAGGAAATCAAGAGCATTTATGGAATATATGTTAGACACTTGCAAAACTTGTCAATTATCGAGTAAGTGTACATGCTGATTTAAGAAAGCAAAGTTTAGGGTCATATAAATTTTAAGGATAGTATGGAATTTGACCCAACAAAGGTGGAATATGAGACTAAAATATGGAATGACAATGACAATTAGAGAAATTTATCTCTTACTGATTTTAAAACATAAGGACATTCTTCTAGAGCAATCTTGCCATTGGTTACATAAATCCTAAAGAGGTATGGTAGATTGTTGAGAATTGAAGAATATATGATAAATTATCGAGTTTTTCAAGGCGTGAGAAGGGATGACTACAAAGTCAATATGGACTCTTTTAATTGGAATTATCAAGAATATTGCAAATAAAGGGTTAGTATGATATGAAAAATGGTTATCAGGTATGCTTGAAAGGAGCATGAGGAAATGCATAATCTAGAAATTTTGAAGCCAATAATATATATATGTGAAAGGGAAAGACATTTATATTATCATGGATTGTAAGAATATTTAGAATATTGTTCTGAATATGAGAAAGAAATAACATAAGAGGCTAAGAAATATATGACACTATCTTGTAAGGAAAAATGTAGAATGTCAAGTATTATGAATAAAATGGCACACAAAGGGTGTTACAAAAACAATGGATGGGATGAGAATGAGGAAAGAATCATTACAAGGAAACTATTCTTCAATGACAGAATTTAAAAAGAAATTGTCAATAGAAGGAAATAGCAAAGAAACACGAATTTTAGAGTAGAAATGAAGCAATCACTTCTAAATAATGGAAGAACAAGGAAAGAGAAAATTACTTCCAAATATTGGAAGATTGTTACAAAGAACAATAGTTGAAATTATAGAATCCAATCAATATGTCATTTTGATAGATAGTCTAAGGGATATACATATTAGGAAAGTTATGTCCAAACTATATATGTTGAAAAGGAATGAGTATGTAACGCCCGAGCAATTTATGATATTTTGGACATTCTATAGGAAATGAAGAGTTCACTTTTTGAAATAAGGGTATTTTGGTCATTTCACTATTCACCCTAACTAGACCCAGAAATTTGGTCTTACGAATGGTACCATTAGGTGCGTCTTGGAAAAAGGAATCCGACAAGACCAAAATCACCCAAAACGGAGTTAAAATGAGCAAGTTATGGCCCTTTGAAGTTCAGGGGCAAAAATGTAATTTTCATTAAAAACGGATTTAGCCTGAGAAACATAGGGGCCCATTTTGATACAGGCACCCCTCTTCTTCAACCTCCTAGAGGGTTCTAGAACGACAGTGGTTGGAGGAGAAATCATAGCCATTTTGGAGGTTTCTCCACCGCCATTCAATGGCGGTGAGAGGCCCCTCCAGAACTCCCTTATAGGTCTATAAATAGAGCTCTTAGGAACCTCTAATAGCAGCCCAAAAGATTGGGAAAAATCGATTTTGGAGAAGCAACCAAGAGGAGAAATGTGGAGAAAAACCCGACAACGAACCAGGTATGCCCAAAATCCCTCCAAACTCGTCTTCCCCTTAGTCCTAGGCTAAGTTTCCCTAAGTTTTTGCATGAAAAATCATGCAAAATCAGGCCCTAAAGAGTCACAAAGGACCCAGGGACGATCCCTGGGGCACACTGGTTCGACAGGGTCGAACCAAGGTGTCCCTAGGACGCCCAGGTCCTTGTCAAACTGAAACGCAAACTGTGCGTCGAGGAAAGCAGGCGGACGCGCCCGCAAATGAGAATGTCGGGTGGGAAATCCAGCACGTCTGCAGACTCACCCGCTGAGGTGCATTCTGTTGACGCGGGACACTAACCCGCCTCGTTTCGTTTGACCCTTTTATGTACACTCGGCACTAAAAAGGCTATAACTTGAGATCTAGGGCTCCGATTGAGGCGTCGTGAAAGGCGTTGTGTTTGTGTCGATGACGTGGACACATCCAAACCTTAAAATATCTGATCAAGGCCCAATATAAGGTGAATGGGTACCATGCCCAAAAAGGGCAACATCCCTGCTTCGACTACATGTGGTGTAGGGAGCTACCACTGGTGTCACGGCAGTGGGTCGAAGTGTCATATACCTCGTGGAGGTATATGACCCTGTGTCCCTAAGTACCCGAGGACCACATGACGGTGAGGTCGTGGGCATAGTTGGACCTTATGGTTTCGTGGATTTACTTGCATTGCATATGGCATGACATGAAGTTGGTCGACCATGCCGTATATCCATGAGTTGGATTCAGTTGAGCATATTATGCATATCATTATGTTTATGATATATATATATGATACTTTTGACTTGGATTATGCGATTCTTTAGTTGTCAGTATTCCAATTCGACAATGGTTTTTAATATCGATATTGAACATGGTTGTTCGAACATGCACATGTTTTAAAGAGCATACGGTTTTTAAACATAGCATGCATTGCAAAACTAGTAGTGATAGACTCCTACTGAGTATAATATATACCCACCCTATCCTTAACATTTTTCAGGATAATTCCATCCACGGGTAGAGGACATCTATGTTAGTGCTACGAGCAAGTAAATTCTCAACCCTTTGGACATGTGTTTACATTTATTTACAGTTGGGCTGTGTGCTGTGACTTGGTAGACCTGGGGAAAAACATTTATGATTTCTGAAGTTTTTCAAAAACTACTTTGATTGTTGTGAAAGCAAATGACACTAAGGGTTTTCAAAATGAGTTTAAAACAAAAGATTTCTGCTGCATTGCATGGTTTTTATAAAATGGTTTTCAAAATAGGGATGCATCCTGCCTTAGGAATTTAGATCTTGCATTTAAAAATGCATGGGAAAACCTGAGTCGTCACAGTTGGTATCAGAGCCTAGGTTTTATCCTTTCATAGCCAGTCCAGCATGTCCAAGGGTCATAGACAATAGAAAAAATCAAGAAGTAGTATAAATAAGAGTAGTAGAGATGACTACTTCTATTTGAGGATTGCAATATTAATGCCCGAGGCAGTTCACCATAAATAAATAGGTGAAACACAGCTTGGTTTAATAAATAATTAGGCAGAGGATAGTGCAACCCTTATCCAAAATCTAGTCTCAGACGACTTAAGGATTAAGGATTGTTGTATGGTGCAAATATGAAAACTCATATATGGATCAGATTATGATGAGAATGATAAATGAAGATGTTAGTGGACTTGTTAGTAGATAGTTCTGACCTGCAATAAAGTAATCTCATCAAAGGTGAGAAAATTAAGGAACCTAGATGGCTATCTTAGCATCATAAAGAATATCAGAATATGAGTACACTATCACAAGGGATATGATATGAGTATGATAGGGGATGTAAAAGACAGACTTTGAGAAGATTTTGATGATAATCTAAGAGGAATGAGAATGCAAGATAATATTAGGAAATAACTGTGACTCATGCTAGATCACAAAGGTATGGATACCTTTGTTGGAGTCTCATGAAAAGTGAAGTGATATCAAATAATAACTACCTGAGTATTATGGAGCAAATCAGAAGATGTATACCAGTGACATGTTATGTGATTAAGAGAAACATAACACGAATATGATAAGGAAATGAATTCGACCGAGTTATCAAAAGATTTTGATGATAACACTAGGGATGAGAATAGATTGATCCTAACATGAACTTGTAAGAAAAGTATAGCATGACCAAAACGTCAATACCATTATTAAGACATTGTATGAATTTTATTGAGGCTATAGGCAATTGAGGATTTCAATGATCTTAAGACAATTTAGAATTTCTGAGAAGCATTCAGTTTATCATATATGTTACGTAAAGGAAGAGATGAAGTATCGATTATATGCAACAAAGCACATGAAGACATTGATTTAGGAAGACAAAAGTGAGGATTTTGAAGAAAAGAGAGAAAGAGATATGGATGTAACTAGCAGTATTCAATGAATATTGAATATTCAAAAGAAGAAGATCATGACTTTATCTTGCATCGAGTGGGAAGATAAACTAATCAACTTCAAAGGAATAATAATAGTTGAGTTGGCAATGATGTTATTGTAAATACGTATAATAGAGAGAAAGCATATGGGGTTTAAGACTTTGAGTAGAGTATCGAATTTCAGGAGATTATGTGACAAGAAATTTTCAAAGAAGAATGATGACCAACAAGAAGTTAAACTTCTACAAATGGTTTGATATCAATTAGATCCTTATCAGATTCATTAGCTTATGAGGAACACCAATGGATATAGTCGATAAAAGGAAAAATTTGGTGATATCCTACCTTGCCACTACATGAGTGAATAAAAGAATTAAGCTGGGATAGTAACTTGTCCATTTAGCAATAGGGTACCATCAAGGATCAAATTGAGATCTTGCTATCATAAATTTGGAAGACCAAAACTCTTAAGACCATTATTTAGTCATTACCTTTAGAGTACTGTTGACTAAATAAAGGTATCCCACCCTAATTAATCAAGTATGTTAGTATTTATGAGTTAATAGTTGAAGTTATATACTCAGAAGGATGTTATAAGTCTTTAGACTTGAGTTTTCCTGGAAAGAAGTACTTGTTAAAATAAGTCAATTGAGGGTATGAGGTCAGTTGATGAGAACAGTTGCAACTGAGATAGGAGCAAAAATAAGAAGTGATCTAACCTAATGGGAAACATTTTTCAAACCTTAATGGCTACCACAACAAGGTAAAGAAATTACTTTGAGTCTGAAAAATACTGCTGACTTGGATTGAAAAAGAAGGCAAATAAGTATTATTGACTTTAAAGAACCTTGAGCTGATGACAAAGATATATCTGGAAAGAGATCAATAGGTAATCAAATAAAGTCTTTCTATATGTCTACAAAAATATTCCATGCTTACCTGAGTGTTTTTCAAAATTTGATGATTTAACAGCTTCAGCATAACTTGATGTAATAGCTATTGAACAAGAACTGCTATTATAAGCTAAGTATGAGGAGACACTTAAAGGATAAAATTTGAAGGATTGAGAAAATCACTACTTATGAGGATACCTCCTGACAATATAGACTGCATGATTGATAATAAAGCCTTGATAAAGGATTGAACAATATATTATAGGGAATGGAAGGAGAAAAGTTGAGGTGGCCAGCACAATATAAGGCGAGATGTGATGTTACTTTGCCTTTAGACAAATAGTTAGTTGTTATGAGCATATACCAAGTACGAAAAATCAATTGAAGGAATTTCCTAATGACTAACCCTACCGAATTGAGTATAGAACTTTGGGACTGAAAGTTTACGAAGAAAACCATCAAGCAAAGAAAGGACAAGGAGGATGATGACAAGGGATTCAACCATGACCTAGTAAGGGTGCTCAATTATGAATAAGAGACTTTTTGCTTTGCATAAATGGGAACATTATTGAAAATCCTAATGACAAATTGATGTGAATAGTAAGATAAGGCCTCTGGACGAGAACATTTGACCCATAATGAAGAATTGGCCATTAACATTTGACATGAGAAAAGCGTTTAATGAATTCAATAATTATGAAACTGGATATGGCGTTAGGACATTTTACTTTCAGTATATAATAAGGTCCTCGATGGAAGATGCTACTAATTGACTTTAATGACTTTATTTTGAATATAATTTTGGTCAAGGAATCAAGTCATTCGAAGTTAATCAAGGGTTTGGCTGTAGAGCACATAATACCATATTAGCTAGTGAAGTATCTTGGGGACAAATATCAAAGAAAAGAAGCAAAGTTAGACACAATAGAAAGAAGGTAATTTGTGGACTCTTACTAATGACATATAACCAACCATTAGAAGGAGATGTGGATGATGAAGAGATCACTAGATGAAAGACAAGAGGAAAAAGGGAGTATCCTATGATATTCAAAATGAAATAGGAGAAATAAGATCATATGATCTCAAAGAAATATGGAGTAATTTATACATGAATAAAGAAGCATGATCTACGAGAAGACTATCCTATACAAGATGAGAAAAGTATAGGCATCTAAGGATTTTGCGATAGATAAATTACAGCTAGAAACCGTTATTGTTAAACTGGCACATATAGGAGTATGCATCAGAGTATGCAGCGAAAGCGGCCCTTAAAGGTAAGGCCTTGTAGAAGGAACAATAAAAATGATAAATTGAGGATGAGCCTATATTTGATTCCTAAGGGGAGAATGCATTCACCAAAAAGTTATCTAAGAGACAAAATACCTTAAAGATGATAATTTATGGAATTTCGAGGACGAAATTCTTTTAAGGGGGTAATAATGTAACGCCCGACCAATTTACGCTATTTTGGACATTCTATAGGAAATGAAAAGTTCACTTTTTGGAAATAAGGGTATTTTGGTCATTTCACTATTCACCCTGACTAGACCCAGAAATTTGGTCCTAAGAATGGTACCCTTAGGTGCGCCTCAGAAAAAGGAATCCAACAAGACCAAAATCACCCAAAATGGAGTTAAAATGAGCAAGTTATGGCCCTTTGAAGTTCAGGGGCGAAAATGTAATTTTCATTAAAAAACGGATTTAGCCTAAGAAACACAAGGGCCCGTTTTGATACGAGCACCCCTCTTCTTCAACCTCCTAGAGGGTTCTAGAACGGCGGTGTTTGGAGGAGAAATCACCGCCATTCTGGAGGTTTCTCCACCACCATTCACTGGCAGTGAGAGCCCCTCCAAAACCCTCTTATAACTCTATAAATAGAGCTCTTGGGCGCCTCTAATGGCAGCCCAAAAGGTTGGGAAAAACCCATTTTGGAGAAGCAACCAAGAGGAGAAACGTGGAGAAAAACCCAGCAGCGAACCAGGTGTGCCCGAAATCCCTCGAAACCCATCTTCCCCTTAGTCCTAGGCTAGGTTTCCCTAAGTTTTTGCATGAAAAATCATGCAAAATCAGGCCTTAAAGAGTCATAAAGGACCCAGGGACGATCCAGCGTGTCTGCAGACGTGCCTGCTGAGGCGCATGCTGCTAACGCGGGACGCGTGAGCATCCCAGGCTGCCACCTCGTTTCGTTTGACCCTTTTATGTACACTCGGCACTAAAAAGGCTATAACTTGAGATCTAGGGCTCCGATTGAGGCGCCGCGAAAGGCGTTGTGTCCGTGTCGACAACATGGACAATGTAAACCTCAAAATATCTGATCAAGGCCCAATCTAAGGTGGGAACGACCCTTAGACTATGATGGTGGCGCGTGGCCACTAGACCTTTGGAAAACTGATGATACCAAGGCCCAGTTAGGACCTTAGGACATCCATAGGCATGGGGATGAACCCTTAATGCCTAAGTAATAAGACCAACCACTCTAAAGCCTATAAAAGATAGGCCAAACTAACCTTGTTCCCCTAAACCATGTTTAGGAGCATACGAGGATAAGGGGATTAACGCGACCTAGCCAGGTAGGTGCTCTATCGATACTAGACTTTTTAAAAGAGCCATGATTGTTTTATGCATGTTTTAAGTATATGTCTTGTTTAGCATGACTTAATTCAGCGTACATATGATAAATACATTATGCATAGATATGTTTTGCAAACAATTGCATATATTGCATGATTTGTGAACATTGAGTTCTTGAAAAAAAAAAATATTGCATGTCCTTGAGGGTTACCAAAAGATGCTGGAGTACCCAAAAGACGTTGGGTAGGCAGTTGTGAGGGACCCAAAGAGGATAGGTTTTGAAAAAGAGGTTTTCGCTTGTTTGATCGTATATGATTTGGGCTGGTAAGCTCATGGGCGCTATGCCGAGAGGTTTGGGTTGGCCTCCAGCCTCTAACACTATTAGGTGGATGGGTACCACGCCCAAAAAGGGCAACGTCCCTGGTTTGACTACATGTGGTACAAGGGGCTACCACTGGTGTCACGACACTGAGTCGAAGTGTCATATGCCCCATGCAGGTATATGACCCTGTGTCCCTAGGTACCCGGGGACCACACGGCGGTGAGGTCATGGGCATAGTTGGACCCTATGGTTTCGTGGATTTACTTGCATTGCATATGGCATGACATGAGGTTGGTCGACCATACCATATATCTATGAGTTGGATTCAGTTGAGCATATTATGCATATCATTATATTTAAGACAGATATATGATACTTTCGACTTGGATTATGCGATTCTTTAGTTGTCAGTATTCCGATTCGACAATGGTTTTTAATATCGATATTGAACATGGTTGTTTGAACATGCACATGTTTTAAAGAGCATACGGTTTTTAAACATGGCATGCATTGCAAAACTAGTAGTGATAGACTCCTACTGAGTATAGTATATACTCACCCTATCCTTAACATTTTTCAGGATAATTCCATCCACGGGTAGAGGACATCTATGTTAGTGCTACGAGCAAGTGAATAAAAAAGGAAACAATTATACATGTAAGTAAATTCTCAACCCTTTGGACATGTGTTTGCATTTATTTACAGTTGGGCTGTGTCTTTGTGGTAGGTAGACCTGGGGAAAAACATTTATGATTTCTGAAGTTTTTCAAAAACTACTTTGATTGTTGTGAAAGCAAATGACACTAAGGGTTTTCAAAATGAGTTTAAAACAAAAGATTTTCCGCTGCATTGCATGGTTTTCAAAATAGGGATGCATCCCGCCTTAGGAATTTAGATCTTGCATTTAAAAATGCATGGGAAAACCCGGGTCACCACAGAGGATGAGCAATAGAAGTTAGAATGGAAAAATGTAAAGTATGGAAAGAATGGTGAAAATGAGGAGTAGAAATTTAGTATACTAGTTAAGTGAAATAGTAGGTTTTGAAATAAAAGGATAACTCAGTTAAGAGTTAATAATCCATTTGGAAAGTCTAGCAAGAATCAACTTAAGTGAATAGTGCATATGCAAGGTTAGTCATGTGTGAGCATTTTAATAGGAATCAGCCATGTGATTTATATCTTTGGGGAGAAGGTAGTATGAGAAATGAATGAAAGGAAATATGATTTCCTTAAGTGGCAAGGCCATATGAGTAAAACTAAGAAAGAGCTATGAAAACTCATAAATGAGTTGATATGCAAATTTCAAGGATGAAATTTTTGTAAGGGGGTAGATTGTAACACCCCTAACTTTTATAAGGTGATTGAATAAATAATGAAATTAAAAATTTCAAGGAAAATTAGGCTGGAATATTAGGGTTACTAAAAATGCGCTTCTCATAGAAGATTGAATCAAGATATCAGACAGGTATAATTGAAAAATATTCGACGATACCCTTTAGAATGACTATAGGTAAGACAAATTTTGAGATAGAATGAAAAATCTTTATTTTTTCCCAATTTTAAGAATAAAAGGGTAAAATGCAATTTTACTAATGAAAGAGACCTAAGATATCAAAATTTGGAATGTACTTAGAAATACAAATCCAATGTGACTAAGCACGCTCAATTCCGAGCGCAGGAGAATAAAATAGATTATTCTCCATAAAAGGGAAAAATGGCCTTTTCACACATCCATGGAGCCCACAAAGGGATCCAATAGTCAGAAAACAAGTCATCTGAGTCAAACCACTGCCACCTACGCATGGAGAAGGAGGTGGTAGTGGGAATCCTAAGACAATTTAATAATCAAAAGAAATCAAACACGATAATTACAAGTAACCATGGAAAATTCCAAAAGCCTCTATAAATAGCTCATAAAATTCCCAAAAATTCTCCTAATATTCGTCACGAGGTCCCCTAGAATGCCCCAAAATCCTAGCTCAGAATCTCCCCCAATTTACTTTTCTTTCTCTCCCTCTCTTATTTTCTGTGGGAGTGTCCACAATCGCACCCGGGCAAACGACCCCATGTCTGTGTCAGGCTAAGGTAATCTACAAAAGCCCTTTGGTTCCATCCACAGCTCAGATGCAACTTCTGAGTTGTTGGATGGATTCCTGGGGTGTAAAAACCCTAGGAGATGAAATCTTAGCACTTGATGTTTTCAAATTTAGGAGATCTAGACAAAGGTTGATCCAAGAGTCTTGATCGGACTGTCTCAACCAATCTCAACAAATCAAGTTCCAGCAAGCTAGAGTAGAACGCAACCAGGGACACTCCCCATGGGTGGCCCTCATGAGTGCGCTCACATTTGAGCTGCCAGGTGGTGTGTGATGGAGATGCAGGCTGCTGGTCGTCCCTGCACTTGGTACGCCCAAATTAGATATGAGCTATCTAAATTTTAACTGAAATCTTAGATCTTCAATTAAGAGCTTGATATAAGTATGATGTTAGATCTAAAAGCTTCTGTAGATTCCTTATCATTTGCTTTAGGTACTGAACTCATGAAATAATGTTTAAAATTATATTAATTGGTTATAATCACAAAAATCTGTTCCAATACTGTTGGATCATGGTCAAGATGATCTCAAAATAAAGATCTAAACCGATACATGGGTTAAGAATGTCCCAAAAACCTTAATGACCATGATCATAGTAAAATTTTTGGTTTCTTAATCAAGTAAATCTACAAAAATAGTAAAATTAAAATACAGCCCTTAAAACGGCCTGAAATCTTAAAATCACAATTCTGATCTCAATTTAATTCCAAATTGAGATAAAAAAGTTGGGTTGGATTCCTTTTGAAGATCAGGACCTATTAAACCTAGAAAATTTATGTTTTGATGAATGTAAAATTTTGTTAATAAAGAAAAGTATTACTAATTCTTATGATTAGTGAAATTTGGAATGATCAAACTATATAATTATGATCCATTGATGATTTTGTGATTATGAGACATGTTATCAATGGTTATAAGTAACTGATCTATGATTAATTAGGAGATCTAGCCTTAAAAGTAGTAAGATCCATAAAAATCAAGATATTAAGTTAATATCATATGGATTTGTGGATTGGATGATGATGAATCGGGATAGATAAAGATCTATGCCCTTAAAAAGAATAAAATGACTTGAGATCTTCTTGAACGGTTGGATCAAGAAAGATCCGATCATTTGATGAGGTGCATCAATGATCTAATAATGAAATCACATAAGAAGATGTATTAGATCTAAAGAAAATTGAAAAGATCAAGATCTAAACCCTCAAAGAAATGAAAGTGAATAATGATCATTAGATCATGATGAATAGCTATGACATGTTAGATTTTCATTTGAATTATTGAATGTTATTGTTGTCAATTATTACTTAGTAGATTTAATTGTGGATTCATTTATTTATTCATGCTTTAATACTTATGTTATAAAAACTACATTGAAAATGTAATTAAACGAAGTTAGAATTGAAGGACAATTACATGAAATAAATGACATGGACTTAATGATAGTAAGAGCCATAGTTAGTAAGATAATATAAGGAATATTATTTCCTTGGCCCAAATTAGGAGAATAATGAAACTCCATGAATGACATTTAAATGTTTATGGATTTAATTAAAATCAATTAGAAAGAGTACTTAGGGTTAAAATGCTCATAGGAACCTTATGAAAAGTTGAGTTAAGCTCACCCTAATGGATGATGAACATGGTGATTAAGGGGGTTGTCTAATAGAGCATCGCTCTTTCCCCACTTTCCGTTGACATTTGTGAGGTCTAAACACCTCCTTACATGAGGATTGAAGTGACTACTTTGTGTTCCACCATTCAATGAGTAAGCCTTAACCAATATGACATAAGAGGAGCTGTCTAGACTTAGGATGGAATAAACTATCCTCAACCAGTAAAACAGTAACTGGTTGAGTAATAATAATAAGACCATAAAAGGTTAGTAAATCATCCAATCCTAATAAAAATTCTAAACAAGATAAGGATGATCAAACAAGATTCAGAGGATCTTGAATGATCAAAAACAATAAGAATGCTAATGTCATACTGTATTATGTACAAATTATGTAGGTATATGTGGAAAAATGTAGATAAAGAACCCAAACCCTTGATCAAACATGATTTAATAAAAATTAGGGCATCCCTTATAGGAGTACATACTTCTATAGAGGAATAACTTGATATGTATGGTTTGACAGATGAATCAAGACCACGATGAGGAATGTGGAGTGAATACCACTTGAGATGTATGAATCAATACCATGATACCACTTTGAGGTAGGTGGATATACAAGAATATATCAAGGATTCATGTGTATACATACATGATCTTTTGTCTAGAATTATAGACCTTCCTAATATAAGTATGCTTAGTACCTTAGCATAGTCATGATCCAATCACATAATCCAACTAAGTGAACCAACCCCATGATCCAATTCAACTATCTAATTGCGTAATTAAAAGAGGTGAAAGTAATGGAATGTGTAGACTAAGGAAACCCTACGAATAGTGCATAGAAAATATTCCAGCCTTAGTTATATAGACACATCGTCTAATATGTACAATGTATTTTACATACAAGCATGGTAGCTTGTGATTTTGTTTTACATAGTGCTTGGACTGGGGATGCTATGCTAGGGAAGTTATGAGGGTTTGGTCACCCTCTTCGTGAAGCTTATATGATGGATACCGTGCCCAAAGAGAGGCTAAATGTTGGGTGGGGCAATCATGGGAAGGCCGCCACTGTGACAGCCAGGGTTCCCTCCATGCGAACCTAGATTTTTTATTTCCACTGTTGGTATCAGTGGATTATTATACAACTATCAAGGCATGTTGTATGGATTGAGACTGTGGCATAGTAGTCCTAATGTATTTTGCATTATGATGCACATATGATAGGCATAGTGTAATGTCATGGCATGATGAGGTGCCACCGCATGAGTTACTGAAACAAAAATCCCTGTATGAGAATTGGCTGAATATTGATCTCCTAAGTGGAAGTATAGCCAAGGAAAGGAATAAGTTTTGACCAATCTTCATTGTTTTAACTAATTTATCCTATACTACATAAATAACAACTATACTTTATGTTGAGATAACTCATAAGTGGGTAACCATGATGGAATAATGACTAAGGTATGTATTCTTATATTAGTAAAGTAGTATATTTTTGTATCCCCTACCAAGCATAACTTGTTGAGATATTGTAAATGTTTCAATATTCACAATATCTCAAATACAGAGTAAGACGGTTAGGAGCTCAAAACTGTGGAAGACATAAGAAGATTTAGAAGGATAATCAGTCAGATTATATCCCTTGAAGACATGTATTTTTTATTTGAGAGCATTGCATTGTATTAAGAGTTTTTAATTTATGGTGAGGATTGAAATTTGGATTATGTAATTTGGACATGTATTGTACTGATACTGGGATGTACTGTTAACCACTGGATGGATTCTGGAATTTAATAAAAATATATTCCTTCAATGGAATTGTATCTTGCACAACATTTCTACTTATATTATGTATGAAGTGATGACTTGGGTTTTTTGAAAACAAGTTTTAAGGAAAAGAATTTTCACTGTTTTGTTTTATGAAACATTTTACTACTAAGGCCGTCCTGCCTTTGAAAAATGAATTACAAAATGTGTTGCAAAAACCCGGGTCATCACATAATCTACCCTCAACAATCCACTTTTGCTAATGTTACCAACCACTTCATTTTCAAAATAACCTCAAAATCATCTATATCAAGGAGGTTAAGATTGATATCTATCCTTTCACCCACAATAATAAAAATTTATATATTGGAGAAACTCTTAGGATGAAATCAATTTCTCTTACTATTGTCATTACATCCATAACATCCAGAGGGTCATTGTTGTTGTTGTTGTTGTCGTTGATGCTAATGTCGCCCCACTTAAGAACATGGCTAACCAAAATAGTCTCTCCTACATCTTAGGAACTACCTTTGCTTAACATCTCCATCAAATCTAGTAAACTGTAGCTAACTATGGATTTTCTATGACCCTGTCAAAGAGAAGAGTCTCGTGTCCTCATTAGACTATTCAACGATATTGCTACGCTTACTATCCTTTCGCTCTACTCAACTCCGGAGAATATCTTATTCAAGAATAGAGGTTATTTTCACTGCTCGAGCCATTATGGCTAATCACTTCAATGAGACTATTCACTCAACTTCAAAGTCAATTTGCATATGTAATACTTCCAACTCTTTTACCTTAGCGGTAATTGAACCTATATATTTACACATCATCATTCTCTTCATCAAGTTTCATTTCACTCATGATTACATTCATTGGAAGTCATTTCAACATTAGTAACATATGTATTAAATTCTGAATAATTTACTTCATATAAGATTAATATTTCAAATTTATTCTCTTCTTGATCATTGTCAATAGCATAAAATCCTTCTCATAAAACTATTCTTCTTCACAATCTTTGATTCATCTCTCAACATAATTCATTATAGATAATAGTTGCTGCATCCACACTTTTGGTTCACAAATCAAATACTTCTAGATAAAGAAAAGTTAGAATTCTCTAATACAACATCTTCACAAAATCTATTCAATATCTTTTGAATTCATCAATTGTATTTCATACTATGGTTCTCTATCTATCTGTTCATCCTCATTGCTATCTTCGAAATGTTTTATAAAATAGTTGTTGTGTCCTCAAACAATATTCACATTCAAATTAGAATTAGAATTCCCAAAAGGATCAAGTAGCATCTTCCATCAACTATATCTGGCATATATAGGTATTCAAATACACATAAGGTCTATTAACAATACATCAAGTCCCATGGATTTTTAATCCATTAAATAATTCTCTCCTTTAAAAATTCATTCATAATCATTCTTAAAATTTATAATCCAATTGTCATCATAGATAAACATTCTCATCTAAATCAACATCAGAACATTCTGATATAAATACTTTTATAAAACTTCCACAAGAATACACCGACATGTTCATAACCATGTCATAATTCCCTTGTCATGATAATGCATTCACTATGTTCATGTTTAGATTCTTCAAGATTACCTCTTCTTAGTCATTGAAAATAGCATCATCATCACTTTCGTTGTTCATTGTCTATCAACTATAATTATCTCCATCTTACTATATTCTCATAATATAATCCTTTCTCCTCATCCACTTCAATTAGTCTCCTTACTCGATACACACATATAATAAATACCTTTGATCTACAAGCAATTAGATAACAAATGTCAGATACTCCCATAGAGTGTGACATCTATCCCAATCTTTCTCTAATTCTTACCAACAGCCTCATACGCCATTTGAATTTATCCGCTTACTTTTCTATATTCATGCTTCAATTCTTCACCCATATATTGATTTTTCTTGTCATTTGATATTCATTCTCATAAAATAATTGTTATGTTCTCTAAGCATTATGCACCTCCAAGTCATAACTAGATTTCTCAAGAATCATTAGATTGGCATTTGCTTCTCAATGATGATTGGCTATCATTACCTTTGTGTATATAAGGAACTACTAGTTCTCTCCTCATAGATGAACAAATCCATCTATACCAAAGTTTCATTTTATCATACATCACTACATTTCATAATATCAAAATTTTGAATATGCACTAAATGTACAAGCCAACTCGATAATTTTCTTAACTTTCTCCAGACCTCTTCAATTACCTATGGTCCCTCTTTTATTACCATCATAATCTTTTAGTGTAATATTTTCCATAATCTTCAAAAGTTTATGCAAATCGTCTAAGTTAAAACCTGAATCCTCAAAAGGTTGCCCATGTGTATAATCTATCATCTAACAAAGTTTTCATTTAGATATACTACTTTTTTTTTCTAACTATATTGTTCCTCACTAACAACTATAATAATTCCATAAGAATACTCCTCCTATTCATGCCATAACTAAAACTCTATTGTTTACTTAGAACTTGCCAGCTCTTGTAAGTGGCATCACTTTCCACATAAATCTATGTTACTTATATGAGTTATCTCTATAACTCATACCTTTTCAACCGACATTCACTATCTAACTACATATGATGTTTTGGACATGTTCGACTAGCTATGAGAGGATTGGCTGGGCTCTAATAGCAAAAAATATTTTTTAGAAAAACCCCGAGTGTTATTTCTTTTTTCTCAAAAAGGATTATTGGTGAAATAAGCATTACATTTCTATCAAAAATCTGGCAAAGTATTCTCTATTTTTCAAACATTAGACATTTAACGCATGTCACTGCAAAGTACTTAATAAACACATCTTTATAAATAAAAGGATAAGGGAGACTCTGTCACCATCCCATCACATTTACATACGTAACTTTGTGTTTTGAAAATAAAAATTCAACCAAATAAAAAAAACCATGACCAGGATCAATCCAGTCACAGCCACGCCAATACCACCTTACTCCACATGTTCATAATGTAAAATCATATCAATTCAATATATTACATTAATTTAATAAATCATCAACCATATTGCAAACCTGTTTGTTATACCTATTACTTCATCTTGAAATCTCTAGCATAGTCTTATGCTTCCTTTCCCCTATTCTATTTCATCAAACCTAATAAATTGTAAACAATTTACAATGTCTTAGCATGCTTGCGCTTGTGCTGGCAGTTTCACATCTATTTTACCAAGTTTTTAATTCAATTCTAAACAACATCACAAATCATTTTTCATGCAGTTTCTAAAGAATTTGATAATCAAATCAGAGATGAGAAACATGATTAAAGCCGTATTTCAATTTCAGCTCCACAGTTTCATACTGAAACATTTTAGATAGTATAAATATAAAACATGTATGACTTTAAACATGTATTTTTCAAATGTTTAAATCATCATAGTAATCTCAAGTAAGTTACTATATATACAACATTTCCTAAAATCACATGTACGCATAACTTGAGAACTATGTGAAAGATCTGCTATCTAACTTGATAATTCAAACATCATAAGGTCATTAAAGTATTAAAGTAGTGATCGGTTATACTGCAAATGTCTACAATCCCAAACCGACTACAACATCACATGCGCATAAGCACTCTGGCAAAGACATCTGCTGGTTGGTCATGAGTACTCATCTAAAGACCATCATCATTCTACATGGGTCACAAAACAACAATCCTATGGCATGTAGCACCCCTAACTTTTGTAATAAAATTGAATAAATAATGAAATTAAGAATTTCAAGGAAAAATTAGGCTAGAATATTAGGATTATTAAAAATGCACTTCTCATGGAAGTACAATCAAGGTATAAGATATGTATAATTGAAAACTTACTCAACGAATCCTTTAGAATGATTGTAAGAATGATCAATTCTAAATTCGGATGAAAAATCCATATTTTTCTACATTTTATGAACAAAAGGGAAAAAAGGTAATTTTTCTTCTAACCAAGGCCTAAGACATAAAAATTTGGGATGTAATTGGAAATATGAATCCAATGCCACAAGTACACTCAATTTTGAGTTTATGGGAATAAACCCTATTTTTCACCATAAAGGGCAAAATAGTATGAAAATGTGGGGGCCACAAGGGACCCACAAAGGAATCCAATGTCCAAAGCATGTGTAATCATGAGTCAAATCACTACCACCTGCTAGTGGAGAAGGAGGTTGTAATGGGAATCCAATGAACATTGAATAATAAAAAGAATAAAACACAATAATTACACATAATTATGAAAAACACCCAAAATGCCTATAAATACCTTAGAAAAAAATTCCCAAAAATGTTCACAAAATTCCCTAGTCTCCCCCAAAATTTCAGCTCTAAACTTTTCTCCAAAAATTTCAGCTCAAAACTCCTCCCCCTTCTCTCTCTTCTCTCTCTTTTCTTCATTCTTACACACACACACTCTCTCTCTCTCTCTTCGCTCTCTAATTGGAACAAGTGACCTACATTATTTAGGCACTCTATTCCAAGTTGAATCTCACAAATCCCACCATCCATACAATCCTAGACTCCCTTATCTACAAAACTCCCAAATCAATTTCAAGATCCAACGGTGAAATCAACAAAAATCACAAAACAAGGGACTATCAGGCTATATTATCATCAACGAGTATTTTTGTCAAATTGGGCTTCAAATCTAAGTGGTTTCTCCAATCAGGTAGCTGGAATTACTTCCTAGATTTATTTAATGTTGTTTTATGAAATTTTTATTTTTCTACAACTAGGTTTGGGTTAAAATTTGTAAAAATAAAGTAAGGACTAGACCCTTCATTTCTGGATGATGGAGGGCTTAGATGAAAATTTTGAGCCATCCAATCAATCCAATAGAGTCCAAAACCCTTAGGGTAGAAGTTTCAAAAAAATTTATAGAGTTTTGAGCCCTTAATTGTAAAGGAATTGATTAGACGATCCAAGCGGACTATCTGATCTTCCTCAAAGATCAAATCCTAGGACGCTCTATGAGATGCCGCATGGAAACGCGCCTTGCGAGAGCATTTCTGCGGGCGCTACGTGCGAAGCCGTCAATAGTACCGGTCTTGGGGGGAATGCGTCACGCGTGCGTCCCAGTGACGGGTGCGTGCCGACCCTTCTACTCAACCAGCCTGCTTCTCCTGATCGATCCGAGCCATTTGTTTCGCTAGGCCCAAATCAAATCTGGACCCTATGAACGATTGTGAACTTCACCATGCAATTGTGGAGTCATTTGTACTCCAAGTTTAGATTAGAAAGTTTCTATAGAATCCTTGTCATGTGTGTTACCTACTGAACTCATAATATTTGTGATTTTAATTGAATATAATGGTGAAATTACTAAAATCAGTTCCAATAGTGTTAGATCGTGATCAAGATGATCTCAAATTGGAGATCTAAATTGATGGATGGGTTCAAGAGGTTCCAAAACCTTAAGGAGCATAATCACAATAAAATTTATGGGCTTCTAAATCAAGTAAATGAATAAAAATAGTAAGATTAAAATTCAACCCTTAAAATGGGTTGAAATCTTAAAATCCCAATTCTGATCTCAATTTAACTCCAAATTGAGATCGAAAAGTTGGGTTGGATTCCTTGTGATGAGTAGAACCTATTGCAGATAGAAAATTTATATTTTGATGCATGTAAAATTCTGTAAATAAAGAAAAGTGTTACTAATTCTTATGATTAGTAAAATTTAGAATGATCAAACCATATAATTATGATCCATTGATGATATTGTGACTTTAAAATATGGAATAAATGGTTATAAATAACTGATCTATGTTTAATTAAGAGATCTAGCCTTAAAAAGAAGTAAGATCCATTAAAAATGAATGGTAATCTTAACGATCAAGTTGATCAAGGATGATTGGATAGTATGGATGCCTTTTAATGATGATATGAAGTTAATATCATATGAAATTATGGATTGGATGATGATGATTTGGGATAGATCAAGATCTATGCCCTTAAATTAGATAAAAGGACTTAAGATCTTCTTGATTGGGTGATCAAAAAAGATCAGATCATTGGATGAGATGCATCAATGATCTGATAATGAAATCACATCATGAAGAGATATTAGATCTAAAGAGAAATGAAAAGATCAAGATCTAAACCCTAAGAGAGATGAAAGATGAATAATGACCATTAGATCATGATGAATAGTTAAGGCATGTTAGATTTCCAATTGAATTATTAAATATTAATATAATTATCCTTTATTGCTTAGTAGATTTAATTTTAGATTTATTTATTTGTTCATTTATTTATTTATGCTTTAATGTTTATGTTATGAAAATTACTTTGCAAATGTAATTAAATGAAACTAGAGTTGAAAGGACATGCACATGAAATAAATGACATCGACTTAATGATAGTAAAGGCTATAGTTAGTAGGACAATATAAGGAATATCATTTCCTTGGCCCAAATTAGGAGAATAATGAAACTCCATGAATGACATTTAAATGTTCATGGATTTAATTAAAATCAATTAGAAAGAGTAATTAGGGTTAAAATGCTCATATGAACTTTATGAAAGGTTGAGTTAAGGTCACCCTAGTGGATAATGAACATGGTGGTTAAGGGAGTTATCTAATAGAGCCTTGCTCTTCTCCCACCTTCCATTGATGTTTGTGAGGTCTAAATACCTCCTTATATGAGGATTGAAGTAACCACTTTGTGTTCAACCATTCAGCTAATAAGCCTTAGCCAATTTGACATAAGAAGAGATGTTTAGACTTAGGATGGAATAAGCTATCCTCAACCAGTAAAACTTTAATTGGTTGAGTAATAATAATAATAAGAGCATAAAAGGTTAGTAAATCATCTAACCCTAATAAAAATTGTAAATAAGATAAGGAAGATCAAACAAGATCCAAGAGAGATCTTGAAAGATCACAAACAAAAAGAAAAGAAATATAATGTAGATTGTAGAATTTTTCTATGATTTTACTTATAGTGTAGATTGTGAACTTAGAAGATTTGAAACCTTGATCATATATGATTTAAGGAAAATTAGGACATCCCTTATAGGAATACATACTTGTATAGAGGAATAATTTGATACATATGGTTTGACAGATGTATGAATCAGGATCATGATAGACAATAGGGAGTGAATACCACATGAGATGTATAAATCAAGACCATGATACTACTTTGAGGTAGGAGGATGTACAAGAATGTATTAAGGATTCATGTATATACATACATGATCTTTTGTCTGGAATTATAAACCTTCCTAATATAAGTATGCTTAGTACCTTAGCATAGTCATGATCCAATCACATAATCCTACTGAGTGAACCAACCCCATGATACAATTCAACTATCTAGTTACATAATTAAATGAGGTGAATGTAATGGGATGTGTAGACTAAGGAAACCCTAAGAATAGGGCATAGAAAATATTTGAGCTTTAGTTAAACAAAGACATCGTCTTATATGTACAATGTATTTTACATACAAGCATGGTGGCTAGAGAATTTATGAGGGTTTGGCCACCCGCTTCTTAAAACTTATATGATGGATACCATGCCCAAAGAGAGGCTAAATGTAGAGTGAGGCAATAATAGGAAGGCTGCCACTGGCATAGCCATGGTCCACCCCATGGGGACATGGATTTGTTATTTCCACAATTAGTATCAGTGGAGGATTATATAGTTATCCGAGCGCACTGTATGGATTGAGACTACAGCATAGTAGTCCTAATGTATTTTGTATTATGATGCACATATGATAGGCATAATGTAATGCCAAGGCATGATGAGATGCCACTACATGAGTTCCTAGAAAGAAAATCCCTGCACAAGAAATGGCTTAATATTGATCTTTTAAGTAGAAGTATAGCCAGGGGAAGGAACAAGTTTTGAGCAATTTTTACTACTTTAACTGATTTATCCTATACTACATAAATAACGTATATACTCTATGTTGAGATAACTCATGAGTAGGTAACCATGATGGAATGATGACTAAGGTAGGTATTCTTCTATTAGTGAAGTAATATATTTCTGTATCCCCTTCCAAGCATAGCTTTCTGAGATATTGTAAATGTTTGAATGTTTACAATATCTTAGATACAGGGAAGGAGACTTGAGGAAGTAAAGCTTAAAGACTTAGGAGCTCAAGACGATAGAAGACTTGAAGAAAATAATTAATCAGGGTATGTCCCTTGAAGACATGTATTTTCATTTGAGAGCATTGTATTATATTGAGAGTTTTTAATGTAAGGTGAGGTTTGAACTTTGGATTATGTACTTTGGACAATGGTTTGTAATTATAATATAGGGGCTGTGTAAGAGTGACTATTGGATGATTCTTGGTATTCAAAAAAAAATTATTTTAAACAAAATGTCTATGTGTATTATGTATCTTGAGGTGAGACTTGGGTTTTGCTACAAATGAATTTAAAAGAAAAGAAGTTTTGCTGCATTGTTTGCTAAAACCTTTTACTATTAAGGGCTCTACCTTTAAAAAATGTTTTACAAAATATGTTACAAAAACCCGGGTCGTCACATGGCACATTATGCTCATGACCAGATCACTAAATTGTGCCTCTCTAGTATCTAAAGAATAGCCACCGCAGCCTCCACGGCAACTACAGATATGTCTTGAAAGTTTGCTGTGACCACCTCCAATGGTTGTTCCTACCACAGCAGTTGAGAAAAATGATGCCACTTTGGGCATGGATACCTACCACCTTGGGTGATTAGAGGTCGGGAGGCCACCCCATATAACCTCTTACCATAGTGTCCACTAGGCTCATTAGCCTGAACAAAGATACACCTCAATCCCAAATGATCTTAAATTACATAATGTATAGATCTCATGCAAAATTATACATTTCTTTAACTCAATCTTAAAACATGGGATTGATGCATTTCAAATATCATCATTTCTTTCAAAAGCACTCAACTACAAGTAATGAGTCATTTTCTTTTTTCATACAAAAACATGCATCATGGCTATGAAGATACATAAATATAATTCAAATGCCTCTTTCGCAAATATTATATTCTTTAAAAGCTAAAATGATGTTACATGTTGAGATATAGATTCCATAATAGTCAAGAAGTCTCAAATAGAAACCATGATAATTTAAAATCCACATGTTATCATAAACTGATTGCATAGTTAAAATTTCATTGGAAAATAAATGTTAAAACCACCTACCACTTAGGCGTAATTCCCCATTGATCTATTGTTCCCTCCTCAACTCAACTTATTAATCAATCTTCTCTATTGATGTTACGAAGTTCTTGTCAATGTTAAATCAAATATAATTGAATACATAAGAATTCTGTTTTCAACAAAGTCTAATGGTTTAGGTTTCATAAACCTTTTAATTTTTCACTAACCATCTATTCCACAATAGAATACATGATCAGGTTAGTCTTAGATCCATCATCCATTCACCAATTAGTGCCCACGGTTTAGATTTTTATTTACCATTCAGATAACCCCATTGTTGGACTATCTAAATCCAAAGGGTTAATCAAATAAGTCACGGTAATCTGACTTAGTACTTCAAAATCTTAAATTTTTTTTAACTCATCCTATTATTTTTAAAGATGGGGAACTCCATGGCAGCATTTGATCATCTATCAAATGTTATCAAACACTATTTACATAGTAACAAATCAAAAGATCCACATTGTTAGATCTATTTTTCCACATAGATAGACATTTCAATCACATCCCAATAAAAAAAGGTTTATGTTTAACCATTTTTAAGCATAATTTATAATTTGGATCGTAGGATCTAGCAATAGAGGTGCACAATGGTTGGATCTACCACCATAACCCTCAGATCAATGATCAGAACGTTAATTGAGTGGCTACAGCTCTGATCAGCTATTGATCAAGCATAAATAAGACCTATTTTATACTTATCTAAGTGCAAATTTAAAATTTAATGGTTGGATCACCTGTAGACAAGGGTTCAAATGTCGGATCATTCCTATCTGAGCTCCAATCGGATGATCGGAACCTCAGACAGGTGGATCAGCACTCCTATAGTGGTATTCATCAATCCTAGATCAAGCAATTTCAGTTTAAATTGAGCTAATCAAAGGTTTGATAATGTTTTTCAACAAAACAATTGAAATCTGCATGTAAATCAATCTAAAACCCTAGATATAGCATAAAACAGCATGAATCTATATAAACACATGAATTCACAAGTTGGGTTTTGGAATTCCTAACTAACATTACGTCTTTGCCCTTCTTCCCTGAATGTATTTGTTGGATTGATCATCATTTTTTGACGATGATCTATGAGTTCGTCGTGTGTTAATCTCTTCTCCAATTGACCACAAGAACCACTCGAATCACTCAATAAACATAGGGTTTTGGTTCAACTCATTGTGTAGAGCAAGATGATCGGCTCAGATCATCGATCCAAATCGTCATCTTCTCCGATGACGAATGCGAAATATGATAAACCCTGAAATCCTTGCCCATTTCTCACCTACATGCCTACCTACTATGGCAGCTTCATCTCTCTCTCTCTCTCTCCCGCCCCCCCCCCCCCGCCCTTCTTCCTTCTTCTTCCCCCTCTCTTCTTCTCCTCCCATTCCAGTCTCTTTCTCCATCGGTCCACTCTCTCTCCAACGTGTTCTATGTTTTTCAAGCGTGCTTGGTTTTCTTCTTCCTCTCTCCTTTCCTTTTCCTTCTCCTTCTCCCTTCTCCTCCTTCTTCCTCTTCTCCTTCTCCTCCTCGGTGTCGAGTTTGCCCTTCTTCCCTTCTTCATTCTCATAGGGTTCTAGTTATAGATAGACTGTTAGGTCTGTCATTTTTTTTTCTTTGTTTTGTTAAAGGGGGGGTGTGAGTATCAATTCTGGCCCATCTTTAAGTGTTTAAATTATTTTATTTACATTTTATTATAAATACCTAATTATGATGTTTTGTTGGTTCCAGACATCATTATTTTAGTCAAAACTACTGAGTATCATCTGCGATGGGTTTTCCAATGTATCTTGACTATCCGACACGAATTGCTATTGACGGGGCCCACTCACAAAATTTCAAAAATACCCTTCGTAAGAAAATAGCTATTTAATGGTTTGAACTCTGATTTCAGCAACATTAGTGTCATTTGAATCATTTTTTTAAGTACAATCCAAATATGAAGGTATTGGAGTCTAATTTGATGTCTTTAAAAGGGTCAATTCAATGGAATCCAAATTTGAAGATTCTTCCCATTTATGTTTATCAAAATTAATTAATAATCCCTTAAAATGGAATTTTAAAATTAGGATCGTTCCATTCTTTCCCCCTTATAGGAATTTCATCTAGAAATTCTTTTCATGTTATCTTTCAACAATTCTACAAACATCTTCACCTTATCACATTTTTCAATTCCACAAGGTCACTTGACAGAATTATTCCAAAAAGGAAGGTTCTATCGAAAAGGCATCTTTTGTTCTTTTATTTCATCTTGAATCTCACAATTCGTTGATTAATAAAATCCTTAACAATCACTTCCTTCCAACTTCAAACTACAAGCATTTATGCTACTCATTACCATAGCTCTTCTATCTGCTTTGAGCAATAAAGAATCATTTTTGTTGTTTATTCTGATACTTGGCCATTAGAACCATAAGGTAATATCTAAATAGAGAGGAAATGAATTAACATCTCAAGATAGCAATTCAAAGCTTAGGAATTCATCTGTGGCATTTGATCATTGATCAGACATCATAGGATCTCTGTTTGAATAGTGATAGATCGAACTACCAAGATTATCCAATCTATTTCACTTCAAAATCATTTTTTTTTTTCTACTCATCCTATTATTTTTAAAGATGGGGAACTCCATGGTAGCATTTGATCATCGATCAGATGTTGTCAAACACTATTTACATAGTAACAAATTAGAAGATCTAGATTATCTAATTTATTTTTCCACACAAATTGACATTTCAATCACATCCCAACAAAAAAAGGTTTATGTTTAACCATTTTTAAGCATAATTTATAATTTGGATGGTAGGATCTAGCAATAGAGGTGCACAGTGGTTGGATCTACCACCATAACCCTCGGATCAACGATCAGAACGTTAATCGAGTGGCTACAGCTTCAATCAGCTATTGATCAAGGATAAATAAGACCTATTTCATACTTATCTAAGTGTAGATTTAAAATTTAATGGTTGGATCATCCATATATAGGGGTTCAAATGTCGGATCATTCTTATCCAAGCTCCAATCGGATGATCAGAACCTCAGACAGGTGGATCAGCACTCCTACAGTGATGTTCATCAATCTTAGATCAAGCAATTTTAGTTCAAATCGGGCTAATCTAAGGTTTGATAATGTTTTTCAACAAAATAATTGAAATTTGCATGTAAATCAATCTAAAACCCTAGATCTAGCATAAAACAGCCTGAATCTAGCTAAAAATATGGAATTCACAAGTTAGGTTTTGGAATTCCTACCTCACATTGGGTCTTTGTCCTTCTTCCCCAAATGTATTTGTAGGATTGATCATCATCAAAAAACGATGATCTATGAGTTCATCATGTGTTAGTCTCTTCTCCAATTGATCACAAGAACCACTCAAATCACTTAATAAACATAGGGTTTTAGTTCAACTCGTCATGTAGAGCAAGATGATCGGCTTGGATCATTGATTCAAGCCGTCGTCTTCTCCGGTAACAACTGCGAAATCTGGCAAACACAGAAATCCTGGCCCCTTTCTTGCCTGCATGCTTGCCTACTACGGCATCTTCATCTCTCTCTCTCCCCCTCTTCTCCTTCTTCCTTGTTCTTCCTCCTCTATTCTTCTCCTCCCATTCCAATCTCTTTCTCCATCAGGTCACTCTCTCTCTCTCTCTCTGGCATAATCTAAGTTTTCTAGGTGCACCAAGTTTTCTTCTCCCTCTCTCCTTTCCTTTCCCTTCTCCTTCTCTCCTTCTCACTTCTCATCCTTCCTCTTCTCCTTCTCCTCCTTGGTGTCAGGTTTCCCCTTCTTCCATTCTTTGTTCTCGTACGTATTGGAGTCTAATTGGATGTCTTTAAAAAGGTATTGGAGTCTAATCGAATTGTTTTTTTGAGTACTATCAAAATATAAAGGTATTGGAGTCTAATTGGATGTCTTTAAAAAGGTCAATTCAGTAGAACCTAAATTTGAAGATTCTCCCCATTTATGTTTATCAAAATTAATGAATAAACCTTTAAAATAGAATTTAAAAATTAGGATCATTACTCACAGTCTATAGACAAGCCAGACCAACTCTCACATGTTGCCTAATTTAACCGTATCAATAAAGGAAAATGTGCACATGGGCTAGGACTAACTCTTACGAGTCCCCTGATTTTAATTATATCAACATAACATAGTCAATATATGGGCCAAGACCAACTCTCAAGAGATGTCTAATTTTGATCATATCAATAGACGAAACTTATAAATGGGCTAGGAGCAACTCTCGCAAGTCACCTGATTTTAATTGTATCAACAAAACAAAATGTATAAATAGGCTAGGACCAACTCCCGCAAGTTGCCTGAGTTTAACCATATCAATATAATACAGACTATACATGGCCAGACCAACTTACACAAGTCATCTAATTTTGATCGTATCTGTGATCGCCTAGACCATAACCTTTAGATGGGCTAGGACCAACTCTTACAAGTCATCTGATTTTAACTATATCTATGATCACATAAATTACAGTCTTTTACAATAAAATCTCATGACAAAATGCTCAAAACAAATCATCATACTTTATTAATATCATCTTATATAAATTGCAAAGAACACAACCAATTATAGGTAATCACATACCCAAGTACCACCAAATAGTCTTGTAGACCTTCCTTACAATGTAAATAGTTAATAACATGTATCTTTGCGTAAATACTTAAATTCTTATTCAAAACCCAGCACACATATTTAACTTCAATTCAAAATACAATTATATTGAAAAACATGGCAATCTTAATTCCACCTACCTCAAATGGAGATCTTCAAGTTCACTAACGCAATAATTTATTTAGGTCGCATACACACTTCCAATCAATCACACCTCTATAACAATATAAACACACATTCAGCTATACAATCTAGGATTTTTGTTAACTTTCCTAGCATGGAAGTTTCCTCTAAGTTAGCTATTGGCACTATTCGGCACAAGGCAAAGTGACAATGCTTAATACTGTACTGAGGGCATTCCATTAGCTATTGGTTGATAGCTAATTGAATGACCAATGGTTACTGGATTTTCAATCCACACCATTGGCCCTGGATTGGCTATCCATCAATCTTCTTAAGTGATTGCAAATTATTTTCACTGTTCAGTGGCCTTGTCTTAAATTTTCTGAGTATCTTGGCATACTAAAGGTCAATGTTGGCATCTAATTGCCAATCAGAAATGGCCAAGTCCTTATTACTCTACTGTCTGATCAAATGATTTAGGTTTATCAATCAAAATCAATGTACAATTTTCAATTTGTGTCATATCCTACCAATTTCAATGCTTTAGAACTCATTTGTGGTGTCTAACCATCGATCAGACATTACGAGTCACTGTACAAGCAGTTTTTGATAGGACGGTTGAGATTATTCGATCAATTTTGAGCCTAGATTGACAATCTTAGTAAAATTTGAGCTATATTAGGTATGTATTCATCTATCCATAGGCTTAAATTAAGAAATGGATGGCTGGATCATCAATAAAACCTACATCTATGATGAAATCGTACAGATTTAGGAAAATACATCATATCAAAGGTTGGGTTTTATAGATTTTACCTTATGGGAGTATTATTGTGCTTTTTGCACCCTTGGATGAGCTAGATTAACATTGATTTCAGGTGAAACCTCCGATCAATGTTGTACGCACTGCTCCCTCCAATTGATGATCAAGATCATCTTGGATCTCCCAATAACATTGGGCTTTTTATTCATCTCACTATACTAAATGTAATGATCGACTTGGATCAGTGATCTGAGCTGTGTTGTCTCCGGCGATGACTTGCAAAACTCCTACCACTATTTCACAGGCCATTTTCCCCCTCCAAATCCGACATTCAACAGCCCATAGATATTACCAAAACCTTGGGGCTTTGGTTCATGCTCATGCACTAAGAAGATCGATTGGCTCAGTTCAACGATCCAAGCCATCATCTTCTCTAGTAGTACCTGCAAAATTCGATGCCCTAAGCCTCCCATTTCTCCTGCTTGCCAGTATGACAGATTTCCTCGGCAAGTTTTCTCTCTCTCCCCTTCCTCTTTTTTCTTTCTCTCCTCCTCTTCTCTTTTCTCTCCCTTCTCTTCTTATCCCCTTGTTTCCTCCCTCTCGTTGGGTTTTTTGGTCTATCGGGTTTGAGAAGAAACAAACTCGATGATGTGTTAGGTTCGCTTAAGTGAGGAGGGTGCCCATATTAAATATTGCCCCCTCTATTTAAGTCATTTCATTTTTTTCTTATTTTTATAAAAATGCCCCTCATGTTCAAATATTCATATCTCCTCCATCTAAACTCTAATTTCTATGAATTTTGTGCTGTTGGAATTGTCTTTTCAAGTAGCATCCAAATATAAAGACATTGGTGTCCAATTTGATATCTTTCAAAAGGTCAATTTAGTGGAGCCTAACTATAAAGATTTTCCTATTTATGTTTATCAAAATTAATTTATAATCCTCGAAAATATAATTGAAAAATTAGGGTCGTTACACCAATGCTAACTAGTATAAGCAAATAACAAAATATTACTACTAATAGAAAATCAAAGTAACATCTAGCAAAATGAAAATAACTAATTAACTAATAAGCAATGAAATAAAAATACATCTTTCATTAACCAAAAATAAAAAGATTACAATAAGTTTAATACATGAATTTAACAAAGGTCTCTTCCAAGTCCACTCCAAACTGTGCAGCTGCCTTCGTTCATCAACCGCACAATGCTTTCCAACTTGTTGTGTCCCTCAACAAGTACATGGAACACCAACTAATAGCCACAATCTTGAGGAAATCACTTACATAACAACCACCATTCCAATTCCTAAATCAAAGAGAAAGAAATATGGGAAGATATGCTCATGCATGGAACAAGAGAAATAGATGAATAGCAAGCTAAAAGGTTGGGCATAGAATGGATAGATGGGGATGGGGAGAATTGGTGGAAGTTGGATATAAGACGGGAACAATGAGATGAGGATGATAGGACAGAAGACACTTTGAATGCTAAGAAGATAGGATGAAGGGGAGAAAGCTGAGGAGATGAATGTGAGCCATTGGATAGGAATGTATGGTGGAGATCATTCCTCCCTGGTGTTTTGATTTGACTTTTCAACAAGGAAATGATAGTTAGGGTTGGTGACTTTTCTCTCCTTCATTTCTATACCTTACATCAACTTTACCCTAGCTTTAGTAGGTGAGATTTGGTTGGAGTGTTCCTATCTAAAAAGTTCTTCCTTAAGAGCTTCTTTACTCTCTATCATTAAATTGGAATGCCTTAGAGTGGATGACCTAGATTCCATTTAGATTTGCTTATCTACTCCAATTTTTTCCTTATTTTTCTCCTAACCAACCATAATACTCTCCAGCCAATAGCATTTAAACATGGTGGGACTCTCCCTCATTGAAATTAGATGTGTTGTCTCCTTGAAAATAGGTTGGCAGCCCACTAAAAATTTTGCACCAATGAGCTCTCAGTTTGGTCTTCATTGTATTGTAGCCTCTCATTGGCCTATCCTTGTTGAAGTAAGTATCCATTGGTTTCTTAGATGTTCATGAAAAAGGATAGATATTGGCCTTTAAGTCCTTAGAAAGTAAGATGATTTTTAACTATAGATTACCCATAAATTGTCTCTCTCTTCTTCACCCTCTTTTTCTCCACCAATTCCTTACTTATTTCTATATGAAAATAACATGAAACAAGTCAGAATTCATTGCCTTGCATGAAAATTTTGTGCCTTCCCTTAAGTGCTCACTGCCTTTGGTTGGGTAGGATAGAGACTATAAGGAAGAAGTGTCATGTGGGCCCAGTCTTCTAACTTATTTAATTTTAGAGAAACTTTCATTGTATGTGATCCTAATGTATATGAATTAAACTTTTCTTAGAAGCTTCCAAAGGTGGTTGATAGCTTGCATACATGCATGGGATGTTCTATCAACTTACTTTTGATACATGCATCCTATTTTTAATGGATAAGACTCGGTCTGCTCTGATTTTGATATTGACAACCACTTTCTAGTTTGAACTCTTGGACTTCATGTTTGGTTTGTGTGGGCCCATGATGTAACATGGAAACTAGTCTTGCTCTTCTTGAGTGTTAAAATTACCAAATTTTGTCATTTGTATCCTAGATTTGCAAAATGTAGAGTAACCCTAATTAGTGATATTTGTAAAAAGTTTAGTGCTAAAACCTACTAAATTTAGAGGTATGTATGTTTCTATATATATCAAGTACCCCCAAACATAGATTTTGTTAGTCTTTGAGAAAAACTACAAAATAGAAATACAAAAATCTTTATAAAAAAAACAACAACAACAACAACCATCCTAACCACTTTCACAAATGCTGTCGTCTAGATTTAGCATATGCAAAAAGCCTCCCCTAGGTTAACCTTAGTAGATAAATTGTAGTCTCCTAAGGATTTGTAGAAATAATACCCATAAACATTTCTAAACTTTTATGAAATTTTTTATTTATTTGAGAGAATTTCCTTTTGATTCAGCACTTGTAAAATTCCTAACTTTAGCATGCTAATAAATATGACTGCTAGTTTAAAATCCTAACTATGAGTTTTTAAGTAAAATATAACCTAAATTGCTATCTAAAAGTGCATTTTGACTTCAAATCTCACAAGATATTCTTGATATTAAAAAAGAAGTCCATTATAAAGGGTTAAATATCTCTTCAATATTTGAGTAGAATAATGTTCATCAAGGCCAATATCTCATTTATTCCATTACAAAGAACAATAACTTAGAAAAATCTAAAATGGTCTCATGGAAAGGATATCAACTATTAGAATTGTTTATCTCTACCAACATCCATGTTCCTTCATAAACACATCCAAGTCATACTTCTCCTAATATCATGTTAGGACATCTATTATGCCAAAACATGGGGTTAGGACAGGTTTACCAAAAGAGTGGTTATAAGGATAAACAAAGGTTGTAATGAGAGCTTTGTAAAAGTTCTCTACCAGCATATTCACAATTCTCTTTTCTTCTCATAAGATTGAAAATTTATTTTTTCATTTTTTCTCTTTGTCTTTTGGAATAGCCTTTCTCTGAATTTTTTCTATTTTTAGCCCTTTTTATGTCTAGCTCTTAACTTGCATTGTTCATACTTTTATCAAATATTTTTGAACCATCTCTACATATTTCCAAAACAAATTAAGTAATTGATATATTATTTGGGTTAATAAGGATATTCATCACTGGGCTCACAAAGAAAAGGATCATTAAAAAGTCTTAAGGGGTTAACTAGTGAAAATAGTAACTTAGGAAAGGCTAAAAACTATGGGTTTACTAAGGATGGCCTATATAATTTCCTAGGTTTCATATGACTTAAATTGATCATAAACTCAAGAGATAAATGGTATAGTCCTTTACATATTTTTACAGTAGTCACCTAAAACAAGAATATGAGAAGCACTAAGAATTTATGTTTGTTGAAAAAAAGTTGGAATTTATATATAACTCTCTCAAAGAAAGATTAGTTTTAAGCTCACATGGGTTAATAGTATCCACTTGTCTTCTTCAGGATCTCTAAGCAATATATTGTGTTTCAAATTAAACTATACACACACACACACACACCTATTTTGTGCAAAGAATATTTTGAGTTTAATTTTCATAGAATAATTTTAAGAAAAGGATAAAATTGTGAACTAATTGTATGAAAATCTATTGATACGCTATAGTTCAAAAATATATTGAATATTCAAAAAATATGAATTCTCATCCTTGTAAATGAACTTTTCTTTTTTTTCATTTCATTTTTTAACTAATAAATTCAAAAGAAATTACTCAAAAATTACTAAGAAAAACTTTGAACATATCAAAATTTAAATACCCTATCTTCAGACTTAAATTAAACATTGTCCTCAATGTTTTAAAAATAAAAGCATAGATAAATGAAATAATTAAGTAAAGAGAGAAAAGGGTTGAATGAATAGTACCTGCACTCCAAAAATGGTGCAGTAATTTATTGATGTGAACAATTATACAATTGAAAATGCAAAATGCAACTATGCTAAAACTAAACTAACTAATCTAGTTTACCTAAACTAACTATGTAGGAGTTTGTAGAAAACTCACTCCACTTCAAAATCTCATGGTAGCCAATGTACATTTTTCACCTAGAAATGTATAGTGGTGAAAAGATAAGGGCATGATAGACCATCGTGAATGAGAATTTCTCGAGACCAACTTGAGGTGAATCATCCTAAGTTTTGTTAAATTAAGGAAAGATAATGTCAACACTAAAGAATTGATAATATTCATCCTACCTTACATTGTCCTAATGGCTAGGGTTAGGGAGGCTCTGCATCTCCCATAAGGGATGTTCATGTTCCTCTTGATGTAGATAAATAGGGGGCTTAAACCCTTTATATCCTCTAATGTACACCCTAGAGTTAGTTGGTGTTCAGCCATAACATCAATTGGCTCCCCTTCCTATTCTAAAGTCATAGGTAAGGTTTTAGATGAACCTAAAATCTCAAAGTGTACACTTTCTAGTAAAGGTTGTAGGTCCAAATCTTGTGTTTCTTCACTATATGGCCCACAATGCATTACAGGCAATGGAAGGGTCCTACTCAGATTATCCATTGAGAAGTGTCCATTAATGGCATAGTGTTGAATAAATCATTTCATCAATGGAGGTGTCTATATCAAAATTAAAATGATTAAGACATCTTTTAAGTGGATCTTTGGTAGAGGGGGGTAGGGATGGTGTTAATACTTGAGTCTTTGTCTCGTAAGCATCTTAAGAGTATGATATTATTACTATCCCTAAATCTTTGTTAATGGGCTTCTCATAGTCCTCAACTTGGTTGGCTTCCCTTTCCCTTTCTAAAATTGCAATAGATATTTGACCCATTTGGAACTCCAACTTGGCAATAGATTGTGAGTGAGCCTCCATAGTTTTTTCTACATCATTCCAAAGATGAAGAGAGCTCTACATAAATAAACATCTCTTTCAAGATTTTATCCTTTGTTGAGGCTCAGGTTGCTGTGACATTGAATCGCTAGAGAAATGGTGACTATGCTGAGACCATGACAAATGGTGATGCCTAGCTCTTTCAGGATGATAAGCCTCAGAATAGGAGTTATTGCTAAGGTTTTGATCCACAAAGTATTCAGGAACCACAGAGCTAAAAGGGCACAAAGTAATTGGTTGTACTACGCTAGCATAGGAGAAACACTCCTCATACTGAGTTTGTCTTGATGATGCCCTAACCAATATAAAAGCTTCCAACAAATTAAATTGACTATCCACTCTACTTGCCAATCTATCTAGTGTATGGGTCAAATCAAGACTGGCCCCTAATTAATACATATCTTCATGATGACTGGGTTGTAGAGTAAAATAGTAAGAAAGTGGCTTTTTATTCACTACTTCATTGACCATATTTTTTGCTGGGTTAATTAAATTTACTTGAGTATGTTACCTTTGCCTAAGTTGACTCAACTTGTATACAGCAAAAAATATTTGTTATATACAATGAAAGAGTACATTTTTTTACATAGTCTAAGGACACCTAAACTAGATAATGCAACCTAAATTTTGTATTGATTCACTAAAAAATGGAAAACAATAAATCCTTTGGGAAACAAGCTAAAAGGTACATTTTCTTAAATTTATTTATGGGAGAGTAACTTTTATTTTACATCTAACCTAGGTCGCTCCTCCTCTCTTTCAGACTTACCCCACTGCTTACCAGTTAGATCTTGATTGTAATCAACCACTTTACACCCTCCTCAAATCAAGTCATAGGTGAGTTGAGTCATCGAATGTGTTGGCAGGGCTAGTCATTTAAATACACATGAAGTTGATTAGATAGTGGCCACTAGAGTGGTAATAAGTCACCTCCTTACAAGAGAGTCCTATGAGCTCGTAAGCTGTTATGGTCTCTTCTAGATTGATTGAAACTAATTGTTGAGGCTAGGGTTGTGCATAAGATGATGTTTAACCTACATGGGCCAAGGGTGGTAATAAAATCCACCCTTGATCTTATAAGGACTAAGTGCCCTTACTAATTCAATTAAGCATTCCCACATAGTTGGATCAACATATGTGCACCTTAAAGTGTGTAAATGTGTCCTATTATGCAAGGAAAGCAATACATCTAATGCAAACCCTAGAATGTAACAAATTATAGAATGCTTTCTATATGCTCTACACTACCATCCATAATACAACTAAACTTTTGCAACCTAATCTACGAAATTGAAAGAATTTAGCATAGCTCATAGTGGGGCCTTGGAATTAGTCTTCTCGTACAATGGTGGGTCCATTTATATGCCACCATCTCTTCCATGTTATAATGGCCCACCCTTGACCTATATTATTACAACTGTTTATTTTGAATTTAAATGAAATGTTGTGAATAAAAATTTACAAGCACGTCCTCACTACAATCCACTCAAATATAAAAAATAAAAACTACCCTAAGTCTTCCTCAATATCTTTATTTTTCTCAAAACCCCTACTCAAATAAAAAGGAAAGTATCAAATTCTTTCATGAATAAGGAAAGTATGCAAACAAATTATATATATAGGCCCTAGACTATGACTAGCAATAAAGTAAATTAACCTAAACTTTAAATAAACTCCATCGTTCCCTGGCAATGGTGCCAAAAACTTGATGTGCTTAAATAATTATCACAAGTTCACATTTCTATTGGAGTATAGAAACCACAAATATGGGTCTATCCCAAGGGGACTCTTTTAAGGAGTTTTAGTTAAGAGTCAGGTTATTTTACGTTAAAGTAGCCAATCTAAGGAAAGAAAAGAAATTTAAACATGAACTAAAGTAAAGAACTAAGTAAATAAGAAAGTAAGACTATAAGCAAATAACTAAGGAAATAAATAAAATATAGAAACTAACTAATTAATCAAATAAACTAACTAAGAATTCAAAGGCGTTGCCATTAATTAAACAATTATAGGAATTCTTATATAAACAAATAAAGCAAAGGAAAGCAAGATAAACTTCTTCAACTCCAGGCTTACATTTTATTGTAGGGCTCTCTTGTTATGTGACTCAACAAGAGCATATACACATCTCTTCAACCCATATTACACTAAGTCACTACCAAGCTTTTCTCATCTCCTTAACCCAACTTGCCACAACCCAAAACTCAAATCCTTTTCCAATTATCCTTAGGAATGAAGTGCTATAGCAGCCAAAGAAAAGAGGTACCTAACACCTTTCCTAAAAGACCACCACCCTTTATAGAAGAAATGAAAAGATGAAGTGGAAGTATAAACAAAAGTTGGCATCTCCTTAGTTAGATACTCTTAGGAAAGAGCTTAGCTTTAGTTAGGAGAGAGGTAGGGAGGGGATTAAAGGTCATTCATCTAAAGGAAGGGTCAGCCATAGAGGAGGCTTCCTTCCTTAAGAATGACCTAGAAGAAAAGAAAAATAAAAGGAGGACAGTGGCTCTTGGCTTAGGACTCACCAATTCTAGCCTTAAGACATGGTGAAGGAACTAGGCACTTACCATGAAAGTTGTCCTACTCTTCATTATGATGCTTTTAGCTAGGAATTTGAATGGATTTATGGAAGGACTTGATTTCCTCAACGATTACTTTAGGATTTGGAAGAAACCTTGGCTTCCATAGAAGGGCACCAGGCTTTCTTCCTTATCCTTTATAATCCCAAATTTTGAAAGAGAATGAAAATGAAAGAAACGAAGAAGGATGTGTGGAATGAAATAAAGAAGTGGGAAAAAGTTGAATGTGTGTAATAGAACAGAAGGAGGACTGTGTCCATGTAAGATTGTGATGAAGGAAGAAGGAACTATGAGAGAAAGAGGAGGAAAGACGCAAGGGAGTAGCGATGAGATGTGCTAATGCTAAAACATTCCAAAATTTTGTCCCCTATTTTATTATCAATGAACTTGCTGAAGCTTATTTTAAGGTTCCAAATTTTATTTTTCAAAACATAGGAATCGATAATAAGACCTCTATCAATGGTTCAAGTTCAAAGAGAGAAATCCAAACACTGTGATCACGCAAAAATCCAATGATTAGGAATGAAATTATGCAAGAAACTAGGATTTGATTTGATAAGGGCACCCCACCTTATTAATTTTAGAATGACATGTGGCACACATTTGGCTACCATAAATGGGACATCCCACTACAATGAGTCTAGGTTCAATGTATTTCACATAAATAGGCATGCGTCCACTTAGAGTTTAAAGAAAATTGGAAAGGTGGAGATAAATAAAAGAAAAGCAGAAAGAAATATGTAGGAGATAAAGATAAGGAAGTGAGATAAGAACGAAGGGAAGATAGGATATAAACAAAAATAAAGGAGATCACACAATCCAAGACTATACATAAGAGGCTATCTTGTACATAGTGGGGAAACGATGTTGCATGGAAGAAAGACAGAAAGGAAAAAAGAAAGAAAGAAATAGAAAGGGGGAAGAGAGTGAGTGAAAGAGAGAGCGAAAAGAAGAACCTATAACCATCTAATTGTTCAAAGGAGGAAGATCCAAGGCTGAGATAATGTTCAAGTAAGGACACAAGGAAAAGCTAATGAGGAGATCATGATTTTGTGTCAAAAAGGTAGGAAGATCTAAGCCACTAAGTTTCAAATGAATTTCGAAGCATAGGAGAGTAGTTTTGATCATGTTTTTGGTTCAATATTGTGGATAATATGCTTAGTATTATAGATGGATGGTTGGGATTAGATCTTCTATCTTGTAAATAAAAATCTTGTATTCTACAAGGGAATGAAAATATTTCATAAGGGGTTAAGAGGTTGAAAGGAGATCCTAAGATCTATGATGGATGATGGAAAGTGCACCCCATCTAAGGGAGGAGATGCACTACCATTGTCCATCTCATCCAAAGTGGATTAGTATCCCATCTCACATATCATTCAAGGGCTGCATTGAGATGGTAGACATGCCCCTCGGTGAGTGTTTCCAAGCAATGCTGAAAGAGAGTTTCATCCAAAGTTGAGCAACGGAGAGAGCATTTCATCCAAGGGAGAAGACACACTTGTCTTCATGCTTTATCCATGGGTGGATAAAAAACCCATCTCACTCATCAAACAAGGGTTAGGATGAGATGGTCGATGCATCCCCTTATTGATGGCTTCATCTATGTAAGATACGGTTTTTACTTGAACATAGAAGGGAACAAGCAAGAGGGAATGCATCTCATCCAAGAGAGGAGAGACACTACCCTTACGCTTCATCCAAAGGCAGAGATGTTTCCATCCATAGACACTCCCTTGGGGCCCACATATGGATGGTTCAAGTTAGGAAATGATGAGTTTAGATTTCACCTATCTTAAGGATTAATGGCTATGAACCTTGAGGAATAAACTTGATCCAATGGTCCATAGAAAGAGGATGCATGGATTGGTTGATGCGCGTCTCCTAGAGATGAATGAATGCACATGGGCCCTAATGGCTAATGTGTGCATCTATGAGTCTTAGATCTATGGCCTAGATATAGTAAATTATACAAGGATTACAAATTGTTGGAGAACAATGATAAAGGTTTAGATTGAACTTAAATGTGCCTAAGCACCCACAATCAATTTGAATCATGGTACATGGTATGATTAATGATCTAGATTTGATACAGTAAGCTTTTATTTACTCTTATAGAACCACAATCAGATGGTTCAGATTTGAAGTGAGTGCACATAGGTCAATCGCCCATGCACCAATCATTTCTATGCCAAAGATGAGAAGATATTTGATCTTCTTACCATGTGATTGTTGATATTAAAATATTCTAATTGTATAGTTGCACATTAAGTTGATTTTTACTTTCATCACCTTGCATGAGAGAGCAGATTAATGATATGTTTTTGGTATTATCACACTAGCACCTTGCATGGGAACACTCCAAGCAAGCTACTAGTTAATTGGAAACATGCGCATGGTAGATAGATGGTGTATGGGCTATGTGCAAGGTTCAAGTCACATCCAAGGATGCCATTTTCCTAGGGGTGATGTCTCGTAAGTGACTTAAATCATGTCCACTGAGTATAGATGCTAGAAGGAGACGCATGGATAGATGACATCCATTTCACTTGGATTATTTGGATTAGATGGAATAGTTAGGCTTTGATTATGAATAAGAATAAACAAGAAGGCTACAATTGTTATTCCTCCCATTTGACTCATATGCATGGTGTGTTTTGCTTAGAAACTCGTGAATTGATTCCTACATGTACTCTCTATGTCAATGTTTATCATATTTATGACTGTATGAACTCTAAATGACTTGACACATTTTCTATGTGGAGAGGAAGACTGTTTTCATGGTTTTACAAGTTTCACATGATTTCCATTAATTGTGATGTAATGATCTTAGAACCTCCTTGATTTTGGTCAGTATATGATTTTACATGCTAGTAAGCCTTGGAAATTTAGTTCCTATGTTTTGTTTATAGAAACTAATATTGATAGCATGTATGGTTTGGATGATTGAGATTTCATGATTTGGAATAAGAAATTTAGCAAAGTTATGTTAGATGCACCATGCAAAGGGGTAGTGACAGATTGGCCTCCTGGCACTTAGTCACTTAAAATGGTGAAATGGTATATAACACCAAATAGTGGTACTTTTCTTGTCTAGTGAGAGGAACCACAAGAGATGACATGGAACCCTTTCGAGACTAGTCATATTGCCCATAAGATATGGGTGAAGTGCCCCTAGGATATTGGTGGGCATGCGATTCAATGATTCTGGTCATAAGCATAGCATTTTCCATGAGATTTTTATAATTTTTTATTATTTCCTAGTGGTCCTGAATGAGAGGAACCCTAAGATGGTCAATAAAGGAGTACTCGTGACCAACTAATGGATGAATTTAGCATAGATGCTCCAAATTTGATTATTTTACCATATGATATTATTTAGATGATTTAGGAATGTGCACATCCATATTTGTTACTTTTTATTTCATAAGGTATGAAATAATGAGGATGTTTGAATAGTGCATTGCATGAATGATTAAGGCAAAGTCAAGGTTTTCCGTTATTGCATCAAAAATATATTTTAATAAGCACGTGTGTGCTAGATGTCAAGGTTTGTGATTTTATGTTTTAGGTGTTTCTACTAAGAAAAGTGTTACTCAAAATAAAATATTAATAACATGCAGATCAACATCAAAAGGAGTAAAAGGAACATGAGGGATTACATCCTACACTATTGCAAGAGAGCAAAGTGAGGACTAAAGATACTAGTAATTAGTTTTAAATTTTAGTTATTCAACTATTCATGTAAAAAGGCCATTAGAGCCATTGAAATTTTTTGTGGATGGATGATTTTATTTTTAGTAGAATATTATCAATGATAAGTTTTGTACAACTCTTTAATTTTAGCTAAACTAAAGCAACTTTGTTGGTGATGGTCCCAAGCCAAGATGAAAAAAGAGGAGGGTCTTGAATCATGTGCCAGCCAACAAGGAAGAAGTTGAAGATGACTTTGATTTTGTTATATTTTTCCTACTTACAAATGAATATGCATTTGCATATTAGTTTGTAAGTAAGAAGAGAAGATAATGAAAATCACCTCCGACTTCTTTAAAGTACGTCAACCCTAACATGACATGAATCGAAAACTGACATTCCTTGAGCTAAGGTGTTCCCCATAAGCAACGCGCTACATCGGATGCCGGGTGTAGTGAAAAATGGGCAAGGGTTGCTAAGTCATTCCCCCAGAAGCAATGTGCTACATTAGATCTCAGGTGTAGTGGAATATGGGCAAGGGTTGCTAAAGCATCCCCTTAGAAGAGACCACTGCATCAAAACACGTGCAATGAAAAGTGGGCATGGGTTCATGCCATGCAAGTCGAGAAGTGAACAGGTAAATAGGCTATCTCAAGAACATAAGATTCATATCGCCACATGGA
The DNA here is from genome assembly GCA_035236585.1 of Warburgia ugandensis. Classification (NCBI taxonomy): domain Eukaryota; kingdom Viridiplantae; phylum Streptophyta; class Magnoliopsida; order Canellales; family Canellaceae; genus Warburgia; species Warburgia ugandensis. Next base: position 39,910,087 of record CP141136.1, read on the forward strand.
ATCTAGGGACATTGACAGCTAAGGGTTCGAAGTTAGTAGATGCGATGAAATATTAGCGAGTCAACATCACTTGTTTCTAAGAAACCAAGTGGAAAGGGGCTAAAAGTAGAGAAATCAATGGGTATAAACTCTGGTACATAGGACAAGATAATAACAGAAATGGGGTAGGAATAATAGTGGATAAATAATTAAAGGATAAAGTTGTGGACGTTAAAATAATCGGTGATAGAATTGTAATAATAAAACTTATTCTAAGAGAGCACATCATAAATGTCTAAGGGGATAGTTATAGGAGTAGACTTAAATGGCCATGTAGGAAATAAAAAAGAAGGATATGATAGGATACATGGAGGGTATAGTATATGAAAATGAAATGAGATAGGGGAAATTATCCTCAATTTTGTGTTGGCATATAACCTGGCCATTGCAAATGCATTCTCTAAGAAGAGGGATGAACACTTAATAACCTTTAAAAGTGGACTCCATAAAAGCCAAATAGACTTTTTTCTACTTAGGAATACCTAAAGATCAATGTGTGAGGATTGTAAGGTGATACACGGTGAGAGTTTAACCCCACAATATAGGTTAATGGTTATGTATATCTATATTAAATGACGAAAGAAAGGAAATGAACTTAATAGGTATCCAAAAACTAAGCAGTAGAACTTAAAAGGAGAGAAAATGACCTCATTCACAAATAAGTTGATGATAGAAGGAAACTGGAACTACGAAATAGAAGTAAACACCATGTGGACTAATATGGCCAAGTCCATTAAGAAAGTGCCAAAAGATGTCTTAAGGGTATTTAAAGGTAAAAGACAGTTAGTAAAGGAAACATGGTGGCAGAGTGAAATAGTGTAAAAAGTTATTAAAGAAAAATGAGTGTATTTTAAAGCATGGAAGAAGACTAGAAATAATGAAAACTATGAATAGTATAAGAATACCAAAAAGGTTGCTAAGAGAATAGTGAGGCTAAACTCAAGGCATATGATGACCTCTATAGTAGACTAGGATCAAGAGAAGGTGAGAAAGATGTATTTAAACTTGGAAAAAATAAGAGAAAAGAAGGGTAAAGACTTAGACTATGTGAGGTGCATTAGAAGTGATGATCAAAGGGTACTAATCAAAGATGATGAGATCAAACAAAGGTGAGAAACTTACTTTAAAATTTGTTAAATGGCAATGGCTTTAAGAATATAGGGATTGAAAATACTATAAACCTAAATAACATTGGACATTATAGATATGAACGTAGGATTAGAATAACTAAAGTGAAAGAGGCCTTAAAAAAGATGAAATCAGGAAAGGCCATGGGGCATGATGGTATACTAATAGAGGTTTGAAAGCATATGGGAGATACTGGAGTAATTTGGTTGACCAAGTTGTTTAACAAGATTATAAAATCAAAGAAAATGCCAGATAAATAGAGGAAAAGCTCTATTGTACCAATTTATAAGAATAAATGAGACATACAGAGCTACACTAATTATCAAGGGATCATACTTATGAGCCACACTATGAAACTTTTTGAAAGAGTGATTGAGAAGAGGTTATGGCATGAGACAAGTATATCGAAGAACTAGTTTGGTTTTGTGCCTAGGAGGTCTACCATGGAAGTTATTTTCCTACTAAGACAATTGATAAAGAAATATAGGGAGAGAAGGAAAAACCTCCACATGTCTTTATTGACTTAGAGAAAGCTTATGATAGAGTCCCTAGAGAGTTAATATGGAGGGTCTTGGGCAAGAAAGGGTTTGGCGAGGGTATACAGATATAATTAAAGATATGTATGAGGGAGCGATAACAAATGTTACAACCACTAGAGGTGAGACCAGTGATTTTTTTGTCACTGTAGGATTACACCAGGGATCGACATTGAGTTCATACCTTTTCATGTTGGTTATGGATGAGCTAACAAAACATCTAACCTGGAGATTCCATGGTGCATGCTATTTGCAGATGATATAGTTTTAATTGATGAGATAAGGGAGGGCATAAACACAAAGCTAGAGTTATGGAGAGAAGCATTAAAATCTAAAGGATTTAAAATTAGCTGAACTAAGACAGAATATATGAAATGCAATTTTAACAACGAGAGTAGGAGTGGAACACCAGTTAAAATTGACAACCAAGGAGTCCTCATAAAAGACCACTTTTGCTACGTAGGATCAATGATTCATGAGAGTGGAGAGATTAAGAGGGAGGTTACCCAAAGAATCCAAGCAGTTGGAATAAACAGAGATGTGCATCTAGCATTTTGTGTGATCAGCGAGTGCCACTCAAACTAAAAGGAAAATTCTATAGGATGACTATAAGGCTGGTCATGCTCTATGGATCAAAGCGTTGGGTAGTTAAGGAATATCATGTTCATAGGATGAGTGCCACAAAAATGAGCATGTTAAGATGGATGAGTGGCAAGACAAGAAAGGATAGAATAAGGAATGAAAACATTAAAGGAAACTTAGGTGTAGCACAAATAGGTAACAACATGAGGGAGATTAGACTTAGAGGGTTTGGACATGTCTAAAGGAGACCCAAAAGGGCACTAGTTAGGAGGAGTGAGGCAATGCAAGTAGAAGGTTCCAAAAGGGCAAGGGGAAGGCCCAAAAGAATGTAGATAGAAGTGGTGAGAAAATATTTGAAAACTTTGAGCCTAAATGAAGCCATAGTACTTAATAGAGGCGAATGGAGGAATAAGATTCATGTGGATGACCCCTTATTGGGATAAGGTCTTGATGATGATTATGAGATTTTTAAGCACTCAGCCTTTTTTAATGGCGATTGATGTATTTTCAAATTGTTTGAAAAGAAAAGGGACATCCCACCTTAAAAAAGCTCTAAAAATGCTCTTTTAAAAACCTAAGTTGCCACAATTGCATGCAAAGGCTGAGTGAGGGCAATGCAAGGAGGGGACGTGTAGATTTAAGGTGGACTATGCGTGTAATCCTAGGAATGCACAAGGGGACTAATATGTGAAATTACTTATGGGGTTTTCCTAGAACTTAAAGTGGTTGAAATGGGCATGTTATGCAAATGTTGGGGTTGATGATTCATGGAACTAAGGTGGAAGATGCTTGTGATGCAATGGTGGAACATTCAAAGAGAATTGGTGTGTGCTAACTTGAAGGGTAGATATTGTTGGAGAGGTAAGGGAAGATAGTTGCATGCATAGGCTAACGCATGCAACTTAAGGTGTTAAGCACACTATCCTAAGTTAAATGCATGCAATCTAATTATACAAGGGAAAGGAAAGCATGTAGAATGCTTGTTGTCCTATGATAGTTTGTGTATTCAAAATGGATGAATGGAGAGAGGGGAATGAGAAAGAAAAATGGGAAAACAAACAAGGAAATGGGGTAAGGTTGAGAACCCTTACCTTTTTCTCCAAGGATTGGGCATTGTAGATCTTGAGAGCTTGGGTTTTAGACTAGGTAAGGACTTAGATCAATTATGGACTAGGGTGTTTTTATCCAAAATCTATACAGATAAAAAACCTAAATCCATATTTGATCCATAAGAAATATGTTTCATATGAGCATATGTGACTATTATTATGTTATTATTCTTCTATTTAGTTGGTCACCAACATGTTTAGATTTTCCTCATGAGTCCGGACAAGTAGAGCTAATCTCTTGCATCAACCATGACAGAATGGGAAAATTGGATTGTCCACATTGATTCGATTGAAACATTATATTTTACAAAAAGTACATAAATAAAAAAGGAAACACTATAAATCATATCCCTTGATTAAGGGATGATATTTCTAATATATGATAATGTATATCTAATCTAATAATATCTCTAACAGAACTTATCCAATAATGTCTTTAACACGCCACCGCTTCCACCCCCCCCCCCCCCCCTCCCTCCCCAAAAGCTAGAGGAGCTCACCAAGGCAATAATGGAAGCTTGGAAGAAAGTTGAATTGGCCCACAGAATGAGATTTGGTGAGGAAATCAACCAACAACAAATTAGTAGAGAGCTAAGATAGAGAAATTGTGCTAGTTTGGAAGTGATGATGAACCAGATGACAACCAATCTCGATGTGCTTAGTGTCTTCATGAAAACTATCATTATGAGAGATGCATATGGCACTTTCATTGTTGCAATAAAGAGTGGTCGAAAAAGTTTGCGAAAGACCAAGAAATGCTAGTAAGCACCTAAGCCACATAATCTCAACAGTAGTATCTACAAGAGCCCGATACTCAAACTCAGCACTAGAGCGAGATACAACATCATGTTTCTTACTCTTCTAGGTGAAGACCAAATCACTAAGAAAAACAAGATAATTAGCGGTAGACTTGGTATTAGTAACATCTTAGCACCAATCAAAATCAGAATAAGGATGTAGAATTGAAGAGATACTAGATGAAAGCAAGATGCCATGCCGAAGATTGCCTCATATATATCATATGATGCGAAGAATAGCATAACAGTGACCTTTACAAGGAGCAACCATAAACTAGGAAACAATGTGAACAAAATGGGCAATGTCAGGTCGTATAATAGTTAAATAGGTGAGGATACCAACAAGTTGATGGTAAAGAATGGGGTTATGCAATGGAGTGCCATTAGTACTTAGGGCATAGTTTAACTTTTACTGCAAGGGGAGTATTAGCAATTTTACCACCATAATGAGAATGTCAAAGACATATTTGACTGGGATAGAACATAGCCCTGTTGAGTCCGACCAACTTCATTGCTTAGAAAGTACAATAAGGTATAAAGATCTTTCATTTTAAAAGTTTGAGACAAAAAACTTTGATTGCTGGTCATAATCATGTATCCACACAAATAAGTTGGAAAACATCACTAGTGGAGCTATGATGAAAGAATAAGGAACAATCATTAGCACTTTGACAAAAACCAAAACTCTAAACATTGGAATAGAATTTCTTAAACCAAGTATTAAGAGCTTGTTTAAGACCATATGATGCTTAACGTAATTGACATACTTGCCTAAGTGAATGAGGTAAGCTAGGAGGAGGATCCATGTACACTTCCTGATGACCATTAAAAAAATCATTTTTGACATCTAATTGATGTAATGTCCAATGCTAAAAAGAAGCAATAGAAATGAGAGTATGGATAGTGGTCATACAAGTAACTAGTACAAATGTCTCTACAAAGTCAAGTCCATACTCTTGAGATGACCATTGGCAACAAGGAAAGCTTTGAAGCATTCCTTAGAGCCATCAGTGTGGGTCTTGATTTTGTGGATCCACCTACAACCAATAGTAGACTTTCCTGGAGGCAAATTGGTTAGTTCTCAAGCTTAATCCTTTCCTAAAGTTTATAAATCTACTTGCATTTCCTTATGCTATTTTAGATGCACACTAGCTTGTCAAAAGATTTGAGGCACATGGAGGTCAAAAACATGAGTAGCATAGAATAGTAATAATTGAGGCAAGATGGTGGGTCATAGCAACAAGTAGGAAGAGAAGCTACCTCATGAGGATCCACAGCTAGTGATTTAGGAGAAGCAAGAGGTAGAGATGGCAACAATGGAGTAGTTGTAGGAGAGAAACTGTTAAAAAAAAGGGATCAATGAGAGTAACTTGTGAGACAAGATGACCACGAGGAAGGTCCACGAAAGGGATAAATTCTTAGACAATTACATTGTGAGAAAGGTGAAAGCTTTTTGCCTCTGGGTCATAACATTGCTAACCTTTTTGTTCAACACCAGATTCTACAAAAATGCAAATAGCTGATTTTGTGGATAGCTTGAAGCCTTCAATAGTAGGTAACAAAACAAAGCTGGTGCATTCAAAGGTATGGAGGTGAGAGTAGGACGAAACATGACTAAGAAAACTTTATAGGGAGACTTTTTATATAGAAGTGGGGTAGGGATATGATTGATATGATAAGTAGCTGTAAAAGGTACTTCCTCCCAAAAAGCTTTAGGATGACGGGAGTAAAGAAGCAATGTATGAAAGGTCTTAAATATGTGGCAATGTTTTCGTTCTATAACACTATTTTGTTGAGGTGTATCAAGACAAGAAAGCTGGCGAAGAGTGTCATTAGACTTAAGAAGGTCCAAAAATGACTTATTACCATCATCATCAAGACCATATCTCAATTAGGTGTTAGTCACATGAATCTTGTTCCTCCATTCCCATCTATTAAGCATCATGGATTCAATTAGTCCCAAGGTTTTAACTCTTTTTCACCACTTTTATCCACTTCTTTTGGGCCTTTCCCTTAACCTTTTAAAAGCTTCGACTTGGATTGCCTCACTTCTTCTAACTAGCACCATTTCGATCTTTATTGGACATGTCCAAACGATCTAAGTCTAATCTCCCTCATCTTCTTAGCTATTAGTGCTACTCCTAAGTTTTCTCTAATATTTTCATTTCTAATTCTGTTCTTTCTTTTCTTGCTACTTATTCTCCTCAACATATGCATTTCAGTGGCACTCATCCTATGTACATGTTTTTCCTTAACTGCCCAACAATTTGATCCATAGAGTATGCCTGGCCTTATAGCCATCCTATAAATTTCCTTCTGTCTTGAATGTCACCTGACGATCACACATACTTTAGTTGCACATCTCCATTTGTTTCAACCCACTTGGATTATCTAGGTAACCTCCCTCTCAATCTCTCATGAATTATTAATCCCAAGTATCAGAAGCATCTTTTTAGGGAGACTTCTTAGTTATCAAACTTTATTTGTGCTTCACTCCCACTCCTCTCCTTACTAAAATTGCATTCCTTATACTCCATCTTAGTTCAGCTAATTTTAAATCCTTTATATTCTAATGCATCTTTCCATAACTCTAGGTTTATGTTTATGCCCTCCCTTATCTTATCAATAAAAAATATAGCATATGCACATAACATGCACCATTCTTGGTCTAAATGCTTTGTTAACTCATCCATAACCAATGTGGAAAGGTACGAGCTCAATTCCAATCCTTGATGCATTCTTATAGTGATAATAAATCACTAGTCTCTTTGCCAGTGGTACAAGCTTTTGTTACCACTCCCTCATACATATCCTTAATTATGTCTATATACCCTTGTGAAACCCCTTTCTCTCCCAACATCTACCATATTAACTCTCTAGAAACCCTATCATAAGCTCTTTCTAAGTCAACAAAGACCATGTGGAGGTCCTTCCTTATCCCATATATTTCTCTATCAATTGTCTAAGCAAGAAAATAGTTTCCATGGTAGACCTCCAAGGCATGAAACCAAACATGTTCTTTAATACACTCGTCTCATATTGTTGCTCTTCTCAATCACTCTTTCAAAAAGTATCATGGCATGGCTCATAAGTTTGCTCCCTCAATAACTAGTGCAACTCTATATGTCTCCTTTAGTCGTATAAATTGGTATATTAGAACTCTTCCTCCAATATACTCCAGTATCTCCCATGCACTTTCAAACCTCTATTATTATACCATCAGGCCCTATGGCCTTTCCTAATTTCATCTTTTTAAGGCCTCTTTCACTTCAATTATTCTAATACTAGGTCTATCTATAATTTCCAATGTTATTTTGGTTTATGGGGATTCCAATCCCTTTTCTTTTTAATGTAATTGTCATTTAGCAAGTTTCGAAATTAACTTCCCACCTTTATTTGATGTCATCATCTATGACTCGTACCCATAGATCATCACTTTCAATACACTTAACGTGGTGAAGTCCTTAATCTTCTTTTAACTTACTTTTACAAGCTTAAACACATCTTTCTCGCCTTCTCTCAATCGTAATATATTGTAGATATCATCATATACCTTGAGTTTAACTCTCTTAGAAACCTTTTTAGCATTCTTATATTGCTCAATGTTTTCATTATTTTTAGTCCTTTGCCATCTTTAAAATTCACACTGTTCTCTTTAATAAATTTTTACACTTTTTCAATACATCATCAAGATTTCTTTGCTAGTTGCCTTACCTTTAAATACTCCTAATACAACTTTTGCCACTATCTTAATGGACTTAACCACACACTACTATAGTGATGGGTATATAAGAAGGTTAAAAATGGCTATAAAGATGGTTACCAAATTGTCTTATACCCAACCGTCTTATGAAATGAAATGTCATATAAGATGGTTTTATGAACCATCTTATATTAAAGATATTATAAGACAGGTTGGAATAACTATCTTATATAGGTTAACCTATATAAGATGGTTCCCAAATACCCATCTTATAAACATGAGCAATATAAGATGGTTTCTAAATACCCATCTTATATGTGGACTAGTATATAGGACGATTTTTCAATAACTGTCCTATATTACTAATAATTTCTTCACAAATCATGTTCTTATTTTTGTTGGTTTCTAGTCGTACAGTGCTCTTGTAGTTTCTAGGGTTTAACACTTTATCTATTCATACATTCATGCATATCCAACATTTCCACATTCCATGTTGAACTTCTCCATACTAGTAAAATAAAGAAAACATACATATACTTAAATTCAGGTGAAAGGAACATATGCATCCAATTAGTGCAATGTAAGTTATATATCTATCATAAAATTGATACATGTTCAATAACATCAGGTGTCTACAAATTAAAAGTAAAAAAATATTTAGTCCATTCCATTCTGATGTCATCTATGTCTAATTGGGAGTAACTATTTTCCCCCAAATCAACCTACAAGAATACAAATATTACATCAATGGAAAACATTATTGTTGGAGTCATTTAAGACATGTAGAAAACTATAAGAATGATGGTCAGTCAATTATATGTACCTTTCTCAATTGGGAGATGATAAATCCTTCTCAAATGAGAGTTCTCATATATCTAAGAACATAATACCCACACTCTCAATCAAATTATTGCCTAGGACACTACACAATAAAGTCAATAGATCATAAGGTTCAAATATCATATGTAATTATAACTGTATAGGTTATAGGGTTATACTAAAGTAGTAAACCTTAACTTTACCCTTTTCCAAGTCAATTTTGTTGTATGGCTAATTTTTTCCATCTCATCCATTTATACCATGAAATGCACATATATAACTAAAGGCATTATATTGGAATAAAGGGGATATATATAATTTATCCAACTATTATAATGAATGAAATAAAAGTCAAACTTACTTATTGATCAATTCCATGAATGAGCCTCAAATGTGCACTCCATGAGAATAAAAAAGTAGTGCAATTCCTCCATGTGCATCCAAAACTAGAAGCATCCAATGAGACCTATATATATACATAATATATTGATTGAAACTTGACAAACTTAACTTATATACATATTATTTTTTATGTGGAATGCTAGCAAGACATGTAATAATTTACCCACTATTGTATAGAATCAGTAATGCCTAGCCCTTGTCACAACCCAAGAACCCAGGTATGATATCTTCTAATTGTTTCTCCTTGGGCAAATGCTCCTTTGGGCCAAAGACAATACTGGGGTCAAGGATTTTGTAAACATCCTTGACCTATAATCTTTACAATTTATCATGCAAAGACCTACATAAACTTAATGTTAAATACTTATGTTGTCATGTTAATAAGTAATGTCAATTTGATTACAAGACATACCCAATGTAGACAAAGATGTGCGTGTACTCCAGCTAAGCCATCTTACATATGGCTAAGAGTTTCTCTTTCATGATTGGAACCTCCACGGCATTGTGTGCAAGTACACCAGCCTCTATCCTTATAGAGCTGATTTTGATATCTTCATTGATCAGTCTGTATATTCCCCTTAGGAATGGATGCATGTTAGGTGGAATCTACACCTAATTCCTACACTATAGATGTACTTTTCAATAAATTAGTAAAGAATACACACACACACACACACACACGAAGAGTCGAGGATATTCAATTTTATACTAAAAATAGACAAATACCTAGGATGGGCAATTGGTACGCCTGCGTTTGTTGCCGGGGAGGAGGTCAACCTCAATGGCTGCTTGTGCTTCTTCTTCTTAACATTACAATGGTATTTAAAAATTCAGCTAATGCATTAAAATTATTGTTGAAGACTATAATGTGATACCATATACATACCTTGGAAATCATTGTTTCAATATACCTCTTCGGCTAAGCTACATGATATACAATTGCATCCCCAATAGTGTGGATATCATCGGCTTCAATAGGAAATGGTAGGGGGTTTGGTTGGAGGGCAGCAATAATGCACACACGCTTAGTGTGTGGATGCCTCAACCTGCAATGAAGCATGATAGAAAATATCCCATATAATATACCCACAACGATGTAGTTCTCAACTGTATGAAGCTGCAACATGCATTGACCCACATGTAAATCAAACATTTCCTATATATGTAAGAATAAATAAAGATTACAAATACATTAAAAAGTAAACATGTCAATAAATACCTCCTTGATTGGGACATCTCCTTCAAGTTGTTGCTCATCCATCTCCTCATTAGATGGAGGAGTGTAGCTACTGTCAAATGGGGGTTGAGTGGGAATGTCTCCACTTGGACCTTTGAAACCCCAAGGGTCCTTATGGAAATCGTTCCTTACCTTTGCAGATAGCTCATCCAACATACTCTCCTTCCATGCTTCCATGTCCTCTATTGGTGGATTTGTTCTAATTTAGAAGAATTTGGAAGGAACCACATTATGCCGTTGGCCCCTTACTTGATCAAGGTGCTCCTCTTTGTTGCCCATAGACATATATAGGATGTTTGCCTTTGAAGTAGTACCGCTCAAAGTCCCTATAGTGCCACTTTCCTAAGTCAACTCTTCCTACACATACAATTAATAGAACATGATGATTTTCATATATATATATATATATATATAATTTAAGAGATGCAAAAGATAGACAAGTAAAACCACTTACAATTCTTAATGCCATGGGGGCTACATTTTCATCAGTAAAGGTTTGGGAGTTATGCCCTCCTGAATGGTGCTGCATATGGTGTTGCATATGGCTGGTTGCACGCACCATTTGTCCTTTGACTCGCTTCGCCTATACGTCAAAGGAACATGTAATGAAGCACAATGGACTTGAAAAATAGATGAATCAAGCTTTTGGCTACTTTGTAATTAACTCAAAATCTAAAGATAGGTGGGTCTATACAAATTCATTCCATGTATCTTGGTCAATGATGCTAGATTACAACTCAGGGACTATGTAGAGTGTAGACAGATCATTAGCATTTGGAAGTAAGTACTTCCTTGCTAGATCACTCTTCCATTTCCTTCATTGTTCACTAGCCTCATGTAGAGTAGTCTTCTTATACTTATTAGAGATGTCAAAACCTGACTACAAAGTAAAAACAAACATTAGTCTATCATAACTAAAACAAGATAAGTCACATGTCTCCATATCAGAGCTAAAGCAAGCATTTGCAAACCTTCACCATCTCTTGTATTGCATCCTTTATTGATGGTAATACATGTCTCCAATTGGTAACTGAGACTGGAATCATGCTTTTGATAGTTCAACAAACAAAACTAGTATAAGAATGTGCACTACTACCCATCACCTATCCTTTACTATTGAATTGTACAATCTCTCTTAGTCCTTTTGACTTTATCTTAATAATATGCTCCATTTTTGTTTGCCCTCTGTCCTTTCTCTTAATGAGCATAGTTGAGTTGCACTGTTCTTCATGATGGTGACTCTCTTCATGCTCCATTTTGCCTACACAAGTGAAAACAATACATTTACAATATCACAATATATATATATATAGGTTTAGAAAAGACCACCATATAGGTTTCTTAAAACATAATGAAAACAAGCTCATAAGGTTATTAAAAGATAATACCTAAAAAAAGTAACAAAGAATAACAAGTCATTATCTAAGCAAAGGATCAAAATTTAAGTCAAATCCAACAAGAAAATAGGATATGACATAAGCATTGAGTACCCATTTCATCAAACAATCACAAAACAAACCCATAAACAGAAACAATGTAATCAAATGTAACCCATGCATCGGATAGAGCAAATATACTAGTAAAAAACTATACCAATTAGAAGATTATAATTGCCTTTTATTCTTTTCAAATCTCAACATTCAAGATTTAAACTACATAAAAATACAATCTACAAGCAGTGAATCCAAGTTATTTTTATTAATTCGAAGAATAATCATAATCCAGCATTTAGAAGCATTACAGAAACCCAAAATCAGCATCGTATACAGCATAAAACACATGATAAAAATGCATATTCAAGCTGCATTTTGCATGCCTTTTTGAATAAAACATCAAATCTAAGACATGGGTCTTATTAAACTCAATAAAGGCTATCTAGAATGATAATAATCTAGCATTATAGAAGCCTAAAATCAGCATTATAGACAATAGAAAATGCATGGTAAAAATGCATATTCAAGCTACATTTTGCATGCCTTTTTTAATGAAACATAAAAATATAAGACATGGGTCTTATTAAACTCAATGAAGGCTATCTAGAATGATAATAATCTAGTATAGAAGCATTATAGAAGCCCAAAATTAGCATCATATATAGTAGAAAATGCATGGTAGAAACTCAATGGAGGCTATCTAGCATGATCATAATCAAGCATTTAGAAGCATTAAAGAAGCTCAAAATCAGCATGACATATAGTAGAAAATGCATGGTAAAAGACGCATTTATAAGGATCATAATCAAGCATTTACAAGGATTAGAGAAGTATAAAATTAGGAAATGAGAGAGATCCAACAAGAAAATTGTACCCCTTTCTTCTTCTTCTTCTCCTCTAGGGTTTTGGAGGTTTGGGTTTGAAAATTTCGAATAGGGGAAATGGGGGGGTAGGGGTTTTGAAAAAGATCACATGAGGAGGGGGGACATGATTTCTCTCCTCTCCCCTCTTCTTCTTCACTCTTTTCTTCTCTCTATTTCTCCTCTCCTCTTCTTCTTCTCCACACAGGGTTTTGGGTTTCAAATTTTTGAATGGGGAAAAGGGGGGAAGGGGGCTGGTTTCAAACAATCAGGGGGGGAAGGGGGGTGTGATTTCTCTCCTCCTCCTCCTCTCTTCTTCTTCTTCTTTTGGGGGTTTGGGGTTTGTAAAATTCAAAATGGGGAGAAGAGAGCTTGGAAATTTACAAACAAATCAAGGACAATTCATTAGACCTGTCATATATAAACACAAATATAGGACGGTTTTGTAGAACCATCCTTTACTCTTTTGAATAAAGGACGGTTCCACAGACTTGTCCTATATTATTTTGAATAAAGGATGGTTCTACAAACCTGACCTATATTATTTTGAATAAAGGATGGGTATGAGAACCATCCTATATTCACTTAAATATAGGGCGGTTACCCAAACCCATCCTTTTATGTACTTGAATAAAGGATGGTTTTAGTAAACCCATCCTATATTGTTATAAATAGAGGATGGTTCTCATACCTGTCCTATATTAGTATTCTCTTTGCAAGCAAAATGTTCTCTTGCCTAATTTTTTGTTCACACTTGACAATTTTACAACTGCAACTTGTGCTCAACCTTCAAATGGTGCATACCATCGAGCTGGGGCCAATAGACCCAGGGCCCTGCCGCCAAGAAGCTTTGTTCCCTTGGACCCCCACCGCCCCAGACCCTACTTTTCGGGGCCATTGTCCCCGAATCCCCATTATTCCTTTTTGTAACCATTATGGTCATTAATGACCTCATCAACAACTAAGTTGGTCATACTAGTGTATTACAAATATCACACCACTGATTGAGGGGAGCATTGTCACATATATACACCAACAACAAATACATGCACTCTAATTTATCCCCTCATATACAATCAGATTCCACCCACTCACCCTCCTCACTAGCATCACACACATAATCCATCTCACTCCCCCTATTAGATTGATTGATGACATTGTTATAGTGATTGAAGGGTAATCAATTGCCATGTCACCTAGGTCATCTTCTTCATAGAAGTCCCTTGGAGAGACAGATAAATTAAGTTGACCATCTCATATCATGTCCATCTTGTACATAAAATACCTATTTTGCTTAACATGCAAAAATAAACTAGTCATTTTGATAGCCAATCTTATTGAGGTCAACCAATTTCAAGCCGAGGGCATTGGTTCTTATGCTATCTTTATTGTGTTCCACCCAATTACAATTAAACACAACCATAGTTCTACATGTATAATCCAACTTCCATATCTCTCATATAACCCCGTAATTAGTGTTGTTAGCTACAATTGGGTTGTTGTCCTTTAAACTTGAAAAGAAAGTGGCTTTAGCAACTAAGCTAACACCACTACCTTGTTGTGCTCTTAACTTATCATGGTCTTTTGTGTAAAAGCGATAACCATTGAGGTCCCATTGCCATCCAACCTAAGCATTCAAAAATATTATGACCTAGAACATCTCGCTCATCTAAAACCTATATGCAATAATATATTAATTAAAATGATATACAAGCATATATACTATATATATTATACAAATAAATAAATAAATTCATCATATAGCACTATTTTAATTAATTAAATACCATCTCATGAAGCCATTTTGTGAAGGAACGACAATGCTCATCTCGCAGCCACTTTTCTTTCCATGCATCTCTTGGATACCTCTACCTTAGGAAGTTCATGTGCATACTACACAATGATCAAGGATGAAAATTATATAACATGCTTGGTGTTAAACTTCAACAACATCAATGATTCAATTAATTAATGTCAAAGAAACCACCAAAGAGAGAAAATAAATTACGTACTCAATCTATGGTTGAACTTCATCAATATTAATATCTTGTAAGACACAAAGGTGTGCTTGCTCCCATACCATATGATCAATGGTCGACACATGACTACTAAATAGAGACTCACCAACTCTTGGATCAATTAATGAACCTAAATGTTTCTTTCTTGGTATTCTAATAACATCCACTCTTAATAAATACTCAGTGCAAAACTCGACTGCTTCTTCTACAATGTAACATTTGGCAATACACCCCTCTGGCCAATTATGATTTTGTACATACCCTTTTAACACCTTCATGTACCTTTCAAATGGGCACATCCATTGCAAATAAATAGGTCCACAACCTAACCTCATCAATGAGGAGTGTACCATGATATCTAAGAAGGATGGTGGAAAGATTGTCTTAAGCTCACATAAGGTTGTCACTAATTACTCCTAGATTTCTTATAATTTAGAAGTATCCACCACCTTCTTGCACAAAGCATCAAATAAGTAACAAAATTCAGTAATAGATTCTCTAAATTTATCTTGCAACACTGAACATATTGCTACGGGCAGAAGTTGTTGCATCAATGCATAAGAATCATGTGACTTCATCCCCAATAGTTTCAGCTCTTCCATGGAGACAATGTTTCTAAAGCTTGAAGAGTACCCATTTGGAACTTTAATATCTGACAGGGTTTCCTATACTATTCTTCTCTCCTCTCTACTAAGCGTAGAATTTGCTTTAGGAAAGTATGTGTCACGACCTGGGTTTTTATATGATGCAATTTTGATAAAAAGGCGAGATCTCTTGTTTTATAAGTATGAGATGCATGAAAATCTTTTATTTTTGGAAAACAATCTTTCAGAAAAACCCCGAGTGTCAAAACACATTCTCAATTTATTTAGCCATGGCAAAGTTTAAATCAATATTATTCCCAAGAAAGTGTTAGTCACAGCCCCAGCTATTAGAGAGTAACTACAATCAAGTAACATTGAAAGATAAGATAGGGGTTTACTTACTTGTACTTAGTCTATGTCTCCTAGTATAAACGTTCCTTGCCCTTAAGTATTTATTTCGTATCTGAAAAATGTTGAGGAATGGGTGAGTATATACTATACTCAGTAGGAGCCTATCACTATTAGTTTTATAACGCATGAGATGTTTTAAAATCATATGGTCATTCAAAGCATGTGTATGTTTGAATACTCGAGTTCAATGTCAGTATAAGAATCCATTATCAAACTGAAATACTAATGACTTAAAAGATTACATAATCCAAAATTGAAAGTATCATATATATATCATCATGATATGCAATAGATGCTTCATGGATTCCAACTCATGGATCTTTAGTATGGTATGGTCGACCAACCTCATATCATGCCATATGCAATGCACATAAACCATCAAACCATAGGGTCCACTATGCCCACGACATCCTCGCCGTGTGGTCTCCGGGTACCTGAGGACACTCGGTCATAGCCTCCACGGGGCCTATGACACGTCGACCCAATGCCGTGACACCAGTGGTAGCCCCCTATACCACATGCAATCGACGTAGGGACTTGCCTCTTTTTGGGCGTGGTACCCATCCACCTATTAATGGTAGAGGCCGGGTGGCCAACCCAGACCCCTCGGCATAGCACCCATGGGCTTACTAGCCCAAATCACATAAGATCAAATAAGCCAAAACCTCTTTTCAAAAACTGTCCTCTTTGGGTCCCTCACAACTGCTTGGCCCTTGGCAGTCCAGCGTCTTTTGGCAACCCTCAAGGACATGCAATCATTGCAAGTACTTAATCATGCAATGTATGCACTTGTTTGCAAAACATATATGTGCATAATGTATATGCAATCCTTTACAAAACATGTCTATGTACAAAGCATTTATCACATGCATGCTGAAATAAGTCATGCTAAACAAGTCATATATTTAAAACATATGTTCTCAAAACAATAATAGTTCTTTTAAAAGAATCTAATAGTGATAGAGCACCTACCTAGCTAGGTCGGCTAACCCGTTTGTCCTCGGACGCTCCTGATCATGGTTTGGGGAATCAAGGTTAGTTTGGCCTATCTTTTATGGGTTTTAGAGTAATTGGTCTTATTACTTAGGCATTAGCTATGCTTATGGGTGTCCTAAGGTCCTAATTAGGCCCTGGTATCCTTAGTTTTCCAAAGTTCTAGTGGCCACGCGCCACCATCCTATTCTAAGGGTCATGCCCACCTTTGATTGGGCCTTGATCAAGGATTTTATAGTTTGGATGCGTTTGCATCGTCAACATGGACACAACGCCTTTTGCGACGCCTCAATCGGAGCTCTAGATCTCAAGTTATAAGCATTTTAGTGTCGTATGTACATAGGAGTCTTAAAAATAAAAAAACGGAATGCTAGGGCGCTGCGCGTCTGCAACGTGCGCCCTGGCTTCCTTAAGGAACCAAAAAATGACGTGCTGCTAGCGCGCTGCATGTCTGTGGCATGCACCTCAGCAGGCGCGTTTGCAGATGTGCCAAATTTTTCCGCCTTTTCTCTCTTTTGCGAGCGCGTCCCTGGACGCGCCCGTTTGGTTTTTCAAACGGGGGTCGACGCAGGTCGACTTGGGACGTTCCTATTGGATCGTCCTGCTCGTTAGGGACCCGGCTCGTCCTCAGGTCACCCTGGTTTGACCCTGGGGGCATCCCAGGGTCCTTGGTGACTCCCTAGAGGCCTATTCCCCATGGATTTTCATGCAAAAACCTAGGGAAACTGAGCCTAGGACTATGGGTGAGATGGGTTTGGGGAGTTTTTGGGCGTACCTGCTTCATGGCTGGTTTTCTCTCCACATTTTATCCTCTAGGTTATTGCTCCATGATGGGTTTTCTCCAATGTTTTGGGCTGCCATTAGAGGCACCCAAGAGCTCTATTTATAGAGCTAAGAGAGGGTTTTGGAGGGGGCTCTCACCGCCTTTGAATGGCGGTGGAGAAACCTCCAGAATGGCGGTGATTTCTCCTCCAATCACCGCCGTTCTAGAACCCTCTAGAGGTTGAAGATGAAGGGGTGCCAGTATCAAAACAGGCCCCTGTGTTTTGCATGTTAAACCATCTTTGTAAAATTTACAATTTTGCCCCTGAACTTCAAAGGGCCATATCTTGCTCATTTTAACCTCGTTTTGGGTGATTTTGGTCTCGTTGGATTTCTTTTTCTGAGACGCATCTAATGGCACCATTTTTAGGACCAAATTTCTAGGTTCATTCATGGTGAATAGTGAAATGACTAAAATGCCCTTTTCTTTAAAAGTTGAACTTTTCTTTGCTAAACTTGGAATTTCAATATTACAAAATTGGAGTCATTACATTCTTACCCCCTTAGGGGAATTTTGCCCCCGAAATTCTACTATATACAGTCAAAAGGTCTCGGGGTACTTTTCTCGCATTTCTGACTCCAGTTCCCAAGTCTCTTCTTCATGTGCACATTTCTTCACAAAACTTTGACTAAGTGTATGTTCTTGTTCCACAGCTTCTTACTCTTATGATTTTGGATCTCAACTGGTCTTGTCTCTAGCTTGAGATCCTCTGTCAACTCTATGGGTACCTTCAACTATAGCATTTGAAGCCTGGGCTTGACTAGAAGTGAGGGAAAAAACACATCCTTGGCTTTTTGGAACTTGATCTCCTTTACGCTCTTCAACTTCCTTTTTAGAGAAATCCCTAGCAAAATGTCCTCGTTCTCCACAAAGATAGCAAGTGATGTTGGAAATGGGACATGGTTTGCCTGAATGATACCTGTTACACTTAGGGCATGTCTTCCAGTCTGGTCTTCTTTCTTTGTTTTCAAACAGCTTCTTGAAAAGTGGCCTGGGTTCGAAGGACTGAAATGGTCTCTTTTCTTTATTTCCTATGGTGTTGATGTTCTTAGTTTCCTTTATTGCTTGGTTCCTTTGATAATATTTTTCATATAGGGAGGCCATCTCTACGTCTTTGGCTACTGTGGAAGGTTGGAAACCTAGAACTCTGCTCCTGAGTCCTGGGTTGAGTCCATCTACAAATCGTTCTGCTACATCTTCCTCATCAGCACAAGCACGTGGTGCAAATCTTCGGAGGCTGATGAATCTACTTTCATACTGTTGGACAGTCATATTTCCTTGTTCTAAGTTCATAAATTCCTTTTCCTTCTATTTTCTTATGTGTTTAGGATAATATTTGTCATTAAAGACCTTTTTAAAATTTTCCCATCCTATTGTTTCTCGCTGATCAAAATAAGTTCTTTTTGCTGTTTCCCACCAAAAGGTAGCTTCTCCTCTAAACACAAATGTGGCCATGGGTACTTTTCTTTCTTCAGCTATGTTCATGGCCTTAAATATCTTTTCAATATCAATTAACCATTTTTCAGCTGTAAATGCTTCATCTTCTCCTGTAAATGAGGGAGCTAGTTTCTAAAAACTTTCTAACTGAACCTCAATCCTATCTATTGCTTTATCAGGGGAAGGATCTCGGGAGGTAGGAGTTTGGCTTTGACTATTCATGTATTGTCCCATATTCTGTAAGAATTGTTGGAATAACTCAGCCATCCCGTTGCCCGACCCAGTGGAGTCCACTAGTGGGGCTTCAGGTCTTGGGGTATTGCTTCCTTTCTTCCTAGGCATCTGTAATCACAAGGCAATTCACCAAATCTCAGTTTGTGTTATCCTATTACCCCTTACTCTTTCATGGATGAAACTTGATATAAGTTATTCTCCTCATAACTGGGCTGTGAGTAACGTTAAACCGTGCTCTGATACCAACTGTCACGACCTGGGTTTTTATATGATGCAATTTTGATAAAAAGGCGAGATCTCTTGTTTTATAAGTATGAGATGCATGAAAATCTTTTATTTTTGGAAAACAATCTTTCATAAAATCCCCGAGTGTCAAAACACATTCTCAATTTATTTAGCCATGGCAAAGTTTAAATCAATATTATTCCCAAGAAAGTGTTAGTCACAGCCCCAGCTATTAGAGAATAACTTCAATCAAGTAACATTGAAAGATAAGATAGGGGTTTACTTACTTGTACTTAGTCTGTATCTCCTAGTATAAACGTTCCTTGCCCTTAAGTATTTACTTTGTATCTGAAAAATGTTGAGGATTGGGTGAGTATATACTATACTCAGTAGGAGCCTATCACTACTAGTTTTATAATGCATGAGATGTTTTAAAATCATATGCTCATTCAAAACATGTGTATGTTTGAATACTCGAGTTCAATGTCAGTATAAGAATCCATTATCAAACTGAAATACTAATGACTTAAAAGATTACATAATCCAAAATTGAAAGTATCATATATATATATATATATATATATCATCATGATATGCAATAGATGCTTCATGGAGTCCAACTCATGGATCTTTAGTATGGTATGGTCGACCAACCTCATATCATGCCATATGCAATGCACATAAACCATGAAACCATAGGGTCCACTATGCCCACGACCTCCTTGCCGTGTGGTCCCCGGGTACCTGAGGACACTCGGTCATAGCCTCCATGGGGCCTATGACACATTGACCCAGTGCCGTGACACCAGTGGTAGCCCCCTATACCACATGCAATCGACGTAGGGACTTGCCTCTTTTTTGGACGTGGTACCCATCCACCTATTAGTGGTAGAGGCCGGGTGGCCAACCCAGACCCCTCGGCATAGCACCCACAGGCTTACTAGCCCAAATCACATAAGATCAAATAAGCCAAAACCTCTTTTCAAAACCTGTCCTCTTTGGGTCCCTCACAACTGCCTGGCCCTTGGCACTCCAGCGCCTTTTGGAAACCCTCAAGGACATGCAATCTTTGCAAGTACTTAATCATGCAATGTATGCACCTGTTTGCAAAACATATATGTGCATAATGTATATGCAATCCTTTACAAAACATGTCTATGTACAAAGCATTTATCACATGCATGCTGAAATAAGTCATGCTAAACAAGTCATATATTTAAAACATATGGTCTCAAAACAATAATAGTTCTTTTAAAAGAATCTAATAGTGATAGAGCACCTACCTAGCTAAGTCTCAAACCAAGGAGTTAAGTACACAATGATGTCATTTTCAAGTTGCTTGGGACCCCATATTAACATAGTTAACATCATGAACTTCCTCTTCATGCACAACAATAGTGAAAAGTTGTAACAAACTGTTATAACATGCCAACAACTATACCTACTACTTATAGAACCATGAGGATTAATCCCATCTATAGATATTACAAGTCGTAGGTTCTTGGGTTCATCTCCAAAATCAGGCCACATGAAGTCTACAAGGTTCCACGCAGGCCTATCTATTGGATGGCATAAATAGTTATCACCCACTCTCTCCTTAGCATGCCACACTAATTTCTTATCTATTTCTTTAATATGAAACATTCTTTGAAATCTTAGAATAAAGGGAAAATACCATAGGACCTTTACAGGGACATTTTTCACTTTCCAATTACTTGAATTCTTCCTCATCTTTCATCTGCAATGTCCACAAATTGGACATATAATTTTGTGTTTGTGATCCTTTTTGTACAAGATGCATTCATTAGGACAAGCATGTATCTTTTCATACTTTAAGCCTAGTGCAGCCAAGGTTTTCTTTGCCTCTCATGTCAACCTAACCAATTCATTCTCCTTGGGCAGCATTTTACCAATGACTTTCAACAATTCTGTAAAACCATGATCTAAAATACTAAATCTTGACTTCACATTGTAAAGTTCTACCACTGTAGACAACTTGGTATAATTTGTACAACCAACATACAATGGCTCATTGGCTTCCTCCAATGGAATCTAAAATTGTACTAGGTCATCTTGGAAGTCATTACATGCATCTCAAAACATAGATGTAGCTATCCTACTACCTTCACCACCACTTCCTAGTGTACCTTCTTTTTCATATACACATTTAACCCTTGTTGAGGGCCTATGAGGTATTTTCTCTCCATGTCATATCCATGGCCGATAGCTTTCATCAACTCCATTGAAGCACAAATGTTCTCTCAATTCACCAACAGTAACCTTTTTAAGGTTTTCACATTTCTATCATGGGCATCAAATTTGATAACAATCACCACCCACCCCAAGTGCAAACTCAATGAACTCTTCTATTCCCTCATATTCCCTTGATGATCTTTTCACATGCATCCAAGCATATTTGTCCCTTTTGTCAAAAAGTTTTAAGACTTTCTACACATGAAAAGATTATAATAACAATAGGTTAGGCATTTAAACAAACATCTGGTGTGTAAAATGTACATTGTTAACATATATATATATATATATATATATAGTATTAGAGGATTCAACATTGAAGTCTAGTTAGGATGAGAAATAGTAAGAATGAAGCAAAAGCATGACTAATCCATGCAAATAAATGTTAACATTGATCCATACATATATATATATATGTATCATACAAAATGCAAGAAGAAAAAGAAAAGGAATTTTATAGCCATAAACATCAAATAAAGTAAACGCAATGAAAAAGTACAAGAAAGAATTCTACCCAAATGATATCAATTGAGAAAATACAAGTTTGGGACAAAGTGCATGTAAATCCAACCAAATGTTCGCATTTTCATCGAAGAAGCCAAGAGTCAATTTAACTTTAACTTATAAGATATCAAAAATATAAGACAATTCATAATACCCATCTTATATTGGTTATTTAAGACGGTTCTGGATAACCATTTTATATTCCTTAAATAATGTAGGAGGGTTCATGTGAACTATCTTATATTGAGCTAATAATATAAGGCAGTTTTGTGAAACCCTTCTTATATGTTTATAGTATATAAGACAGGTAACTATAACTGTCTTATATAAATTTTATATAAGACAGTTGTGGTAAAACCATCTTATATTTTCCATCTTATAAAGCCTTCATTTTAGTAGTAATATGTCTACATGGTGTTTACTTCTATTTCATTGTTCTAGTTTCCTTCTACCATTTGTTTATAAATGGTGATATCTTCTCTCCTTTTAAGATTCACCACTTAGTTTTTGGACACCTATCATGTTAATTTCATTTCTTCCATATTTAATGTAGATATATATAACCATTAACCTATGTTGTGAAATTTGATTCTCACTAGGTATCACCTGACAATCCTTACACATTGATCTTTCAATATTTTTAAGTAAAAAAAAATGGTCTCTTTGGCTTTTATATGGTTCACTCTTAAGGGTTAGTAAGTATGTATCCCTCTTCCTAGAGTATGTGTTTGATATAGCTAGGTTATATGTTAAAGCAAAATCAAGTATAGCTTCCCCCATCTCATTTCTTTCTCCAATATCATACCCTTCATGTACCCTATCATATCCTTCCTTTTCTTTTCTTACCTAGTGGTTATAGTCTGCTCCGTTAAATACCCCCTTTGTGTTGGGAATTTCTTACATGACTTCCTCCATATCTTCCAAGAACTGTCTCTTGATTCTATCTCTAACACTACATGTGGTGCATATGCACTTATAACATTTATGATATTCTCTCTTAGAACAAGTTTTATTAATATAATTCTCTCACTAGTTCTTTTAACTTTTACAACTTTATCCTTTAATTCTTTATTTACTAATATCCCTATGTCATTTCTATTATTGTCCTTTCTTACGTATCAGAGCCTATACACATTGATTTCTCTAGTTTTAGTCTCCTTCCACTTGGTTTCTTAGATACAAGAGATGTTGACTCTCTTGCATTTCATCATATCCACTAAATCCAGACTCTTACATGTCAACGTGCTATATTCCATGTGGTGATACGAATCTTATCCTCCTCACCTACCATATGTTCTGGCACACTTCTCAAATGGTGTGGGAACCCATGCATACTTTCCACCTTACCTATGTTCTGATGTAGCATGTCACTTTTAAAGGAACATTCTAGCATCCCTTGCCTATTTTCACTACAACAAGGACTCAATGCAGCGCATTACTTCTGGGGAACGTCCTAGCAGCACTTGTCCATTTTTCGTTGCATCCAAAACATGATGCAACACATCGCTTACGAGGAATGCTCTACCTTTAGCAAATGTCAAAAATCAATTCATGCATGGGGTTTGCAATGGGTTGTACTTACCAACTGGAATTTAATGTAGAACCCTCCTTTATCATTGCTTTAGACCAATAATGGCGAAGTTAAAAAAGAAAAAAGAAAAATAAAAAAAAAAGAGCAGACTTATATTCACCCAAAATCAAATTAAATTTTTTTGATGCATTTGTTAAATTGTGTAAAACCATAATAATGAATTCTAAATATACTTGATAAACATTCAATTTATTTTGAATAATCATAATTCTAAGTATATTGAGAGAAATTATCAATAAATAACACAAAATAATGATCACCAAATAAAAAGAAATTCAAAGAATCCAAACATCACTTTGAATTAAATCAAATGATGCACAAGTTTTTTTAGTACTAATTGAAATGAGGAATATTATTTGTTTGCCAAGGATATAATACATATATAAAGGATGATGTTTAACATCAAAAGTACCCAAATACTCATTAGAATGTTACATTTTAATACATTCAAATGAAAGATGACCTAAGCAACAATGTCAAAGAGATGTAGTGGTTATGACAGTAATAAGTGATGTACTAGGAGAATGAAGTGAATCAAGATGATACATACTGCCAACTCTATGTCCAATCCCACATGATTGTCATATCCGAGGATCTTGTACAACACACATAAAATCAGTAAATTCAACACATAAACCTTGATCACACCATTTACTAATTGAAACAAGATTCATTGATAGTCCTAGAACAAGTAGTACATTATGAAGAGTAAGAGAAGCAATGTGGCTAGAACTAGTGTAAATGACAAATAGTGTTGTGCTATTAGTAATATAATTAGGAAAAAAAAAAGGCATGGGATACAAATGAGAAAGAATCATAAAGCTGAAAGTCATATGATTTGACAATCCAAAAGTCTTAAAATCATGTAGAGTTGCTTGTCATACCTAATGGTGCAAAAGAGGAAGTTGCAAGGTGAGGATTACACAAGGGGGTAAGAGCCTAACGAATCATCTCCTGAATGTCCAAAGAAGTGAGAGGATGAGACTAATAGGATGGAGCATCTAAAGTCATTACAAGAAAAGATTAGGAAAATGCTACAAGATCAATATTAGTAGTAATAGATAAAGAAAGTACTTTTTGGGTTAGCTCAACATGTAACTCAGGAAGAATATCATGAAAAGTGGGAAGAGGCTTGTGATAAAGGATTGAATTGAGGATATTTTCAAATTCATTAGCCAAAGCAAGAAACAACTAAATCAGTTTAGCAAGATCAAGGAGTTTTTTATAATCCTAATGAGCATAAGTCCATTCCACTTTAGTTAGAGCCAATTAATCTATAATACAGTCATCTGTAAATAAAACTCTGAAACTATCTGTTTGGTTTATCCATGTAATTGTTGAATTTTAATCTCAAGTTGAACTACCAATTAAATCAGTCTAAAGATATGAAGTGGGGAAATAATTTTGGAGAGTTTGAGTATAGTCAAATTTGTCAATGGTGACAGCAATAGAGTACTCACAGGTGGCATGAATCCAAGAAATAATTTTATAAATATTCATGTCACATTCTCTAAATTTTTTATATCCACATGAATTCTGACTTGAAAATTATTCTGTCAATATATTTTCACAAACTATATCTCTGAAGATAATTCCCCATACGGCCTGACAAATAAAAACATTGATGTGCTTTGAAACTTTGTTAATATAATTTGTTGTGATAGGAATAATAATCTCTTTTAGAACTTAGGGGTAATGAAAAGATTGCTTGCTACATCAATACCAGAGTGACAAAGCAATGCAACTTTTGGAGTGTACTTAAATGTGAACGAGTACAAGCATCGTCCCAGCTCACAATGTGTACACATCTTTCAGCAACATGTGCTCCTCCATAGTTTGTACGCGCAGAATACTGTGCAGGACATCGCCAACCCTCTTCTTTCAAGAGTTGGGCGCAGCATACTGAAGAGAGTTATTGGTTGTAGCTTTGTGGCTTTCTTTTGAGGCCACTTGTGTTGACTATCCGACGGGTTCGACACGGCACTGGTCAGTCCTTGGAAGGGCTGCTATAGGAATTAGTGGAAAATCTTCCGGGATTATCTCGGCAGAATCTTCTATGCCACTAAAGAGTGGAGAAGAGTTCTACGATGAGAGCGAGGAGGAAGGAGAAAACAATAGCCAATTAGATCTCAAGATGGTTGGAACCAGCGGCATCATCGGATTTGGAGGTCCGGCTAGGCCAATGACCACTGTTCACCTCCTTACTGCTCCATCCGATGTTTATCGCTAGAGAATGATGACCGAAAAAAGAAATTGTAGATGGGGATTTTGATTGTTTTAGGGCTCTTAAAGCATGATAGAACGGAAAATTTTATTGTCTTTATGGAACCAATCAAAACATTATATGTAAAAATACAAAAAGAATGGAAATAATGTAAATCATATCTTCATGGGATGATATTTCTAATATATAATAAAATATAGGGTTTTTTTGCAGATTTGCCATTCCTTTTTTACGTTTTTGTTAAAATATCTAAACATTTTAACTTTTTGCAGATTTGTAGTTTTGCAAAACTTTGCAAAAATGTCATTTCGTTAATTTTCCACCGTTATTTTTTGTGAAATAACGAAAATATCCCTCTTCTCTTCTCCTTGTTTAAACATATACCTGAAACTGATGTTTGTGTGGAAGAAGTCCAAGCTCAGCCCAAGTTCCATTCCCTCCTATCCGAAGTAGTCCTCAATCCTCCGAGGCACTTCAGTGTTATCTTTCATCCATGTGATGTTCAGTAAATCTCCTTTGACTATCGTGGGTGATAGCTGCAAATTTTTCAGGATTTTGATAACACAAAACAGAGCAATTGCTGTTGGTCCAGCCCCATTCTTCAGCCACCTCTAACACCATCTTCAATGGTGGTGGGCGTAGCAGTCAGCCACTGACTGCTGACTTCAACTATGGCGGGCGTCGCAGTAGCTGCCGACTTCAACAGCGGCGGGCGCCACCGTCGGCCACCGGCCATTGACCTTTGTAAAATTGTTGAAAAGAAGCTCCCAAAAAAATCCCTATAAATAAGGATACGAAGAGGGCAATGGGAAGACCCATTCCTCTGTAAAATCCTGCCTCTTCTTCTCTATAAAATCCTATTTTTCATAGTGAAGTCGTTGCCTCTTCCGTGGACGTAGGCTTATTGGCCGAACCACGTTAATATCAGTGCATTTTTTTTTTTGTGTATGATCTTGGGTGGGGACTAAAATCCCCAACAAGTGGTATCAGAGCGAGGATCTACCATGAAATAGAGGCAAAAAATTGAGTTGCAGCACCAGCGGTCGAGAGGAAGAAGAAAATTGTTCCTGCTACAATTGCTACAGTAATCATCATTGCTGCTACAGTGAAAAGCACGTTATCATGTTGCTATAGTAAAAGCATCATCACTTCTGTCAGCTACAGTGATCACTACAGTATTACTACAGTACTGAGTTGGTACAGTACCCCAGAGGTGGGTTCCAATAGGTTCAAGTTACAACAGTACAGAGTTGTAACAGTACGAGTGCAAACAATAGCGCGTTTGCACAGCAGTTGAGTTGAAACAGGAGTGCGATTAAAGTAGACTTATTTTTGGTAGGTTTTCAAGGGGAATAGACTGGTTCTTGGCGAACACAGTGGTGTTCTCAAATTTGCAAGATTTTCTCCTGAAATTGCTGTAAGTACTCTATCTTTACTTATGGAGGCAAACATGAGCAAAATGATTTGCTTAAATGGTACTAACTATCACAAGTGGAAGGGAAAGATAAAAGATCTTCTTTTTGTGAAGAAATTACATCTACCTATCTTTGCTACTCAAAAACTAAAGGATAAGTCTGAAGATGAGTGGGCTTTTGAACACGAACAGGTATGTGGTTTTATTCGACAATGGGTAGAAGATAACGTTTTGAATCGTATTCAAAATGAAATACATGCTAGAACTCTATGGATCAAATTAGAAACCTTGTATGCATCGAGAACTAGGAATAATAAGTTATTCCTACTTAATCAAGTGATGCACCTGAGATACAAGGAAGGGAGTTCTATTTCCGACCACTTGAATGAGTTGACCGGATGCTTTCAACAACTATCCGACGTTGGCGTCAAGTTTGATGATGATATCATGGGTTTATGGCTTTTAAATACTTTTCCTGACTCATGGGAAAATTTTCATGTTTCTCTGGCCAATTTTGCTCCTGGTGGTGCTATGACATGGGAATCTGCGAGAAGCGCAGTTCTAAATGAAGAAATGAGGCGACAAGCTCAAGTTGTCACCACATCATAGTCTGAGATTTTGATCTCAGAAAATCAAGGGAGAAGCAAGATCAAAGGACAAGAGAAGAATAACAAAAGCAGGAGTAAATCTAAGTCCAAATATAAGAATCTGGAATGCAATTATTGTGGCAAGAAGGGTCACATTAAAAGGTAGTGTTACAAGTGGAAAGGCGAGAACAAAATAGAGAATGCCAAGCGGGAGAGAAGAAATGATGAGGGGAATGATCATGTAGCTGCCACTACTTCAGGCCTTGTCGTGGTCTGTGATGAAAATGAAATCAACCTAGCCTCCAATGAGATTGGATGGGTTGTTGACAGTGGTGCTTCTTTTCACGTTACCTCGAAGAGGGAGTTTTTCACCTCGTACACTCCTGGTGACTTTGGAGTGTTGAAGATGGGTAACGATGGGCTGTCAAAGGTTGTTGGTATCGGATCTGTTTGGATGCCAACAATGGAACGAGGTTGATTTTCAAGGACGTTTGACATGTACCAAATATTCAGTTGAACTTAATATCAACCAAAAAGCTTGATGATGATGGGTATTGTAGTACCTTTTGCGATGGATAGTGGAAGCCCTCTAAGGGAGCGCTTGTGGCTGCCAAAGGGAAGAAATCATCTAGCTTGTATGTGATGCAAGCTTTGATTCCTATTAACTCTGTGAACACAGTTGATGTTGCTGGTTCTTCAAAGTTGTGGCACATGCGGCTCAGTCACATGAGTGAGAAAGGACGAGGTTGCCTAGTCAAGAAGAATTTGCTTTTAAGGCTCAAAGCTACAAAGTTGAGCAAATGTGCTCATTGTCTTGCCGGGAGCAGCAATGAGTTTCCTTCAAAAGTCATCCTTCTTCTAGAAAGCCAAGCGTGCTTGAATTGGTACATTCAGATGTATGTGGTCCTATGAAGGTACGCACATTTGGTGGTGCATTATATTTTGTCACATTTATTGATGAATATTCCAGGAAACTCTGGGTCTATGTTTTGAGATCTAAGGATCAGGTGCTTGACAAGTTTAAATAATTTCAAGCTTCTCTTGAGCGGCAAACGGGGAAGAAACTGAAATGTATTCGCACAGACAATGGTGGAGAGTACTGTGGACCTTTAGATGCTTATTGTAAGAAGCAAGGGATCAGACATCAAAGAACTCCTCCAAAGACTCCTCAACTAAATGCTTTAGCAGAGAGGATGAACAGGACATTGATGGAGAGGGTCAGATGCTTGCTTTCTGAAGCAAAGTTGCCTGGTTCCTTCTGGGGTAAGGTGCTGTACACAGCAGCCTATGTTATTAACGTATCTCCAATTGTTGCCTTGAATGCAGATGTTCCTGACAAGCTATGGTATGGAAAAGATGTCTCTTACGATCATTTGCGGGTATTTGGGTGCAAAGCGTTTGTACATATACCTAAGGATGAGAGGTCCAAGTTAGACGTCAAGACTAAACAATGCATTTTCATCGGCTATGGGCAGGATGAGTTTGGTTACAGGCTATATGATCCTATTGCAAAGACGCTGGTTAGAAGTCGTGATGTTGTCTTTATGGAAGACCAAACCATTGAACACATCGACAAAGCCAAAGTATCAGAAACTCAGAGTTCTGATACTCTAACAGATTTAGATCCAGTTCCTGTTTCACATACGCCAAGTGTAGATGGCACCAATGACCATGGTGGTACTCCAGTTGATGTTCAAGATAATTAGGCTGAGAGAGAACATGAAGTTGCTGAAGACATGGATGTTTCATCAGAGGCTGATGATATTCAGTAGGAGGTTCCTACTGAGGAACCAGCAGTTTCACTAAGACGGAGTTCGAGAGATCGTCAACCCTCCACTCGATATTCATCAGATGAGTACGTGCTCCTCACTGACAGGGGAGAGCCTGAGAGCTACACAGAGGCAGCTGAAAGTGAAGAGAATGCAGAGTGGATTGCAGCTATGAAGGATGAGATGAAATCCTTACAAGACAACCACACTTTTGAGCTGGTAAGATTACCTAAGGCCGACACGCTTTGAAGAATCTATGGATTTACAGGGTGAAGTATGAGGGTGACACTTCACGACCACGATACAAAGCTAGACTTGTGGTGAAAGGCTTTGGTCAAAGAAAAGGTGTCGATTTCGAGGAGAAATTTTCTCCTGTTGTTAAAATGTCTTCAATCTGAGTTGTATTGGGTTTGGCCGCAAACCTTGATCTGGAGGTTGAGCAGATGGATGTGAAGACAGTGTTCCTCCACGGTGACTTAGAGGAGGAGATATATATGGAGAAACTAGAAGGGTTTGTTGCTAAAGGCAAAGAGAAGTATGTCTGCAAGCTGAAAAAGAGTCTATATGGCTTAAAACAAGCTCCCAGACAGTGGTACAAGAAGTTTGAGCAGTTCATGACCCAACAGGGTTACAGAAAGACTACTTCAGATCACTGTGTGTTTGTGCAGAAATTCTCAGAAGATGATTTTGTCATCTTGCTACTCTATGTCGATGATATGCTTATTGTTGGAAGCAGCTCTTCAAGGATCAGTCAGTTAAAGAAGGAGCTAGACAAAGTCTTTGCTATGAAAGACTTGGGATCCACGAGATAGATTCTCGGGATTTCTATCATTCGTGACAGGAGGAATAAGCAGTTATGGCTGTCTCAGGAGAAGTACATAGAAAAGGTACTTCAACAATTTCACATGAATAAAGCTAAAGTGGTTAGTACACCTTTTGGTACTCACTTTAAGCTTAGTAAGAATCAAGTTCCAGTGAGTGATGCTGAGAAGGAATACATGCAAGATGTTTCTTATGCTTCAGCTGTTAGCAGTCTTATGTATGCCATGATATGTACCAGACCAGACAATGCATATGCAGTTGGTACAGTGAGTCGTTTTCTATCAAATCCAGGAAAAGAACATTGGAATGCAGTGAAGTGGATATTGAGATATCTACGTGGTACTTCAAAGTTGTGTTTGGGATTTGGCACTGGAAAGCCCGTGCTTGAGGGCTACACTAATTCAGATATGGCTAGTGATATTGACACGAGGAAGTCTACTTCAGGCTACTTGATTACTTTTTCAGGGGGACCTGTGTCATGGCAATCAAAGTTACAGAAGTGTGTTGCCTTATCTATGATAGAGGCTGAGTTTATTGCTGTGACGAAAGCATGCAAAGAGTTATTGTGGATGAAGAAGTTCATGAACGAACTTGGCTTTATGCAAAAGAGGTATGTGTTATTTTGTGACAGTCAAAGTGCTATACACCTTAGCAAGAATTCTACTTTTCATGGAAGGTCAAAGCACATTCATGTTCAGTATCATTGGATACGTGATATTTTGGACTCGAAGTCATTAGAGCTTGAGAAGATTCATACTGATGATAATAGTTCGGACATGATGACAAAAGCATTACCTCGGAGCAAGTTTGAGATTTGCAGAGAATTTGTCAAGATGGGCTTCTGCTAAAAGTCCATACGTGAAGAAACCTCCTTCAGTTAATTGGCCTGGAGGGGGAGATTTGTTGGTCTAGCCCCATTCTTCAGCCACCACCAACACCATCTTCAACGGTGGTGGGCACAGCAGTCAGCCACCGACTGCTGACTTCAATTGTGGCGGGCGCCACAATAGTTGCCGACTTCAACCGCGGCGGGCGCCGCCTTCGACCACCAGCGATTGACCTCTATAAAATTGTTGAAAAGAAACTCCCAAAAAAATCCCTATAAATAGGCATACGAAGAGGGCAAGGGGAAGACCCATTCCTCTATAAAATCCCATCTCTTCTTCTCTGTAAAATCCTATTTTTCATAGTGAAATCATTGCCTCTCCGGTGGACGTAGGCTTATTGGCCGAACCACATTAATATCGATGCGTTTTTTTTGTGTGTATGATCTTGGGCGGGGACTAAAATCCCCAACAATTTCCTCAGCCTCTACAGAATCTTTATGTCCAATTGGGCCAAAGTATTCAACTATAAATGATCTTGCCTTAAGTCCACCCACCTCACTAGTTACTAAGTGAAGATCCATCAAAATTAAGCTTGTAGGATCCAGAATTTGGGTGTTTCCATGATGCTGCAGGTAGCTTCTTCAGCCAACACTTCTCTCCCATTGATCCTTAGTTGTTGCATTGTAAATCATTGAAACTCTATTTTGGCAAGTGCCCAGCTATATGCGGACAAAATAATTCTACTCCATAATGTTTCTTTGTGTCACCTTTGTCCTGTGAAGATTCTAAGATTTAATTCTTTCCACATTGCCAAATTGTAGCAACATAGAACATCCTTCATAAGCAGCTTGTTCTCTTTAAAACATTGAACAAATGCCGCCCATGAAATGTTTGAATTTCTGAGAATGACAGAACCCATCTAACCTGGACATATAAAATTCTACTCCCACGTTTTTTATCCCAACTTGCAATGAATCAAAAGATAATCCAACTCTTCTTGTTGAAAGTAGCAGAAGATGAAGAGAATATTATGAAAAAGGCAATGGTCTTAGTGATACCTTTATATTCTAGATGTGATGAAAGTTAGTAAATTCAAACTGAATCGGTTGAAGATTGATGTTAAAGAACGCACTTTTTGTTGGAACTTCCTTGATGATTCCTAGTTCCAAATGATTAAATGTTGCTGCATAGTTCTAATAATTGTTTCAGAGATGAGATCCGAGAGCCTCTGCCAGTGTTCTTGATGCCTTGTCTATACTTCTTTTAACATTGTGCCTCCAAACAACTATTTTTTCGACGATTGGATAGAGGTTACTGACAATACAAACATTTTGTAACCTGGGCGGAGCAAGGGTGGAGCCTGGGAAAATTCTTCACCAGTCGATCACCATTCTTCTTCCACACAAATCTATTTTCAAGCTTATGTTTAAACAGGGAGAAGAGAAGGGTATTTTTTCCGTTTCACAACAAAAAATAATGGTGGAAAATTAACGGAATGACAGTTTTGAAAAATTTAATGGCAAATATGTAAAAATTTAAAATGTTTAGATATTTTAACAAAACATATAAAAAAAATAAAAAAATAAAAAAGTGGAAAATCTGCAAAACAAACCCTATTATATATGTGATCCGTATAATATCTCTAACAGATCCTATATAAACATCTCTAACAGACCAATCCCAACACACCTTGATCAAAATTAAAACATTGGAGCAGTCTATTTTACACCTCCTGATACAATACAATGTAAAAACCATGGCTCCTTCATCAGACAATCCGATCCTCCAGTTAATTTGATCTACTTCCTAACTGCCCTAGTAAATTTGTACTTATTGGTCAAACCGATAGCTGCAGAAAATATCTTTAGCCATTGCCCCCGTTTTGCTGACTAGGATGGTAACTTTAGGTGACATCTTTAACATGGAAAATTATGAACAAGCAAAGGTACAAATCAGCACCACACTTTCGATGATCCAGAGCACCCACTACTTTAGGTAAAATCCTTGCTAGGAAATAGCCTAATTTTTGCCTATGTGTCCTTGTCCATTTAGACATCTCTCCACAGTCAGTGCAATCCTCCCACCTCTATAGTGTGAAGATTTAGTTGTGTCAACTTCTTCAGATTCCTTCATCCTTTTGATCTACTACTAGCATATATCTTGAGCTTTCATTTGCCTTCTTACCCACATCTACTGTCCGAATCTCTATCTTCTTAAGCAACATGACATCTCGAGTTCTTTAATTACCAATTCATATCTTGAGCTGTTCGTATGATGTCTAGTTGCTGGCACACATGTAGGCAGGTGACTACATGTGCCAGAATTCCCAATGGTTGGAACTACCCAATTCATGGCATACCCAATAGTGTTAGTTAATGTTAGTTGCGTCATTTCAATTGGTGGTGATTTTAGTCACTTCATGGGACCCATTCTTCTCCAACCAATGGTAGGGGAGAAATGTACACCAGCAATCTTTTAGGGTATTTTATGCCTTTTCCCTATATTAAAAAAAACATCTAGCTACAACATTACTTCCCTTGCCTCTTTTTTCTGCCAGTGGAGGAATCTAGACCTAACAGCAATGGTGCCAACAAACGGAGAGAATCCATATACTGATCCCAGGGACATTGAAAGTGTTATCTTAAATGGGGCAGTAGTAGGAATTGTCAAAGTACAAGATGGTCCCCCCTACTCTGGTAGCAGCCATAATTAGAATATCCTAATTCTGGAATAAACCCCAAGAATTGTGTTTGGAATATAAATTTGAGTAAATGTCTCTAATGCTTCTAGCTTTAGGAAATAGTATCTCTAATACCTTTTACTTAGTGGTATACATATTTTATTTAAAAATATTTAGAAGAAACTAAAACAATTTGAATACTTTTCGAAAGTCTTAGTTTTCTAGTGATTGAATTTAGATAAAGCAATTAATTTACTAGAGAAAGTGATTCCACTTTGAGCTAAAATATTAAAATATGATTCATCTTACAAGGATCAAACAAGCAATTAAAAATACAAAGGTGAGAAATTTAATAAAAAAGGAAAAATACATTGAAATATTGTAACAAAAACTACAACATTGAAAGGGCAATTTTATCTTTCTAAGGCATTTGTAGGGGTACTAACTACTAATACTGTGATGACCCGGGTTTTCCCATGCATTTTTAAATGCAATATTTAATTCCTAAGGTGGGATGCATCCCTATTTGAAAACCATTTCATAAAAACCCATGCAATCCAGCAGAAAATCATTAGTTTTAGACTCATTTTGAAAACCCCGAGTGTCATTTGCTTTCACAATAACCAAAGTAGTTTTTGAAAAACTACAAAAATTATAAATTTTTTTCCCCAGGTCTATCCAGTCACAGCACACAGCCCAACTGTAAATAAATACAAATACATGTCCAAAGGGTAGAGAGTTTACTCACATTTATAGTTGTCTCCTTTGTTTATTCACTTGCTCGTAGCACTAATATCTCCTGAGGCGTCTTCTATTTGTAAGTGGAACTATCCTGAAAAATGTTAAGGATAGGGTGAGTATATACTATACTCAGTAGGAGCCTATCACTACTAGTAATGCATGCTATGTTTAAAATCATATGATCTTTAAAACATGTGCATGTTCGAACAATCATGGTCAATATCGATATTAAAAACCACTGTCGAATTGGAATACTGACGACTTAAAGAAATAGCATAATCCAAGTCGAAAGTATCATATATCATAAACATAATGATATGCATAAGATGCTCAACTGAATCCAACTCATGGATATCTGGTATGGTATGGTTGACCAACCTCATGTCATGCCATATGCAATGCAAGTAAATCCACGAAAACATAGGGCCCAAACTATGCTCACGACCTCGCCACCATGTGGTCTTCGGGTACCTAGGGACACACTGTCATAGCCTCCATGGGGCATATGACACATCTTCGTTGTAAATCATGCAGTTTATAAAATCGGTTGCATGCAATGCATAAAATCTACTCATGCTAGTATTGCATTCGAAGTCATAACCCTGCCTAGAAGCCTACCAGCCTAGAAGCCTATCAGCTCTCTCTGGCCCGCCCTCGTCGGCCTGCCCTCATCAGCCAAGGCCACACTTATCATCCAATTTATTAATGTAGCACATGTCTTGGCAATATATACACAATGTATTTTTCAAAACCTGTCCTCTTTGGGTCTCTCACAACTGCCTACCCAGTGTCTTTTGGGCACTCCAACGTCTTTTGGTAACCCTTAAAGACATGCAATTTTTCAAGAACTCAATACTCACAAATCATGCAATATATGCAATTGTTTGCAAAACATGTCTATGCATAATGTATTTGTCATATGCATGCTAAATTCGTTTATAAGATTAAACAAGTCATATAACTTATACTTAAAACATGCAGTCTCAAAACAATCATGGCTCTTTTTAAAAGTCTAGTAGCGATAGAGCACCTACCTCAAAGTCTCCTGCAGTCGTGTCCTTTATCACTCAAGCCGTCTCAGGGCACCTCGTGCATCCTGGTCGAGCCAGGACCCATGCCCCATGTTGCGCGCGCACCCGAACGCCACACCTGGGACAGTGTACGCACTGTCGTATGCCCGAAACCCATCCCAGGGACCCTGTCCCAAGCGTACGTGGAGCATGGCATCCCTGGAATGCCTTGTTCGTGAAGGGCCAGCCCAAGCTGGCTTGGACCGTTTTTCGGCCAGGAAACCGAGCTGGAAAACGGCTGGGAAAAGACCAGATCCGACATGGATCTAGACTGGGGGAAGCAAACGGAGAGAAAGGGAAAGAGAAATGGCTTGCTTGGGCAGCCTGGGGACGCCCTTTTTCCCGGTGGTGGAACCCTCGTTTCTGCCTGAAAACCTTACGTTGCTGGGAAACTCGAAGAAGGGGGAGGAAACCCCATTGTTAAGACCGGAAAGAAGAGAGGGAATGGGGAGATGACAATGGCCGGCCTGGCTTGGGCCTGGCCGTTGCCAGAAAACGTAGAGGAGATGGGTTTCCAATTTTGCTGGAAACCTCAATCTCAAAATGGCCGAAAAATCACGTTTTTGGAGAGGGGGAGATGGGGCTTTTTATAGCCCTGCTATGGCGGTGCTGCCAACGGCGGTGCCGCCCTTGGCGGTGGCAGATCTCTCTGGAAAAATCATGAAAGGAGGGTTTTTGGAGAGATCTAGAGGTGGAAGACGACAGGGGGTGCCGTTATCAAAATGGCCCCCTACGTTTTTTGTTTTTTGGTTTTTCTGTTTAAATTACAGAACTGCCCATGATCTTTAAACGGCCGTAACTTATTCATACGAACTCCGTTTTTAGCGTTCTTTGGGGCGTTGGATTCCATTTTTCGAGTAGAATATAATGGTACTAAGTTTTCTGAAAAATTCCTTCTTTTAATATTTTAAATAAGGTGAAATATTTAACACAATTCATGTCCTATAAAATGTCCAATTTTTGTTAAAAATAGTGTAAATTGCTCGGGCGTTACATTGTTACCCCCTTAAAAGAATTTCATCCTCGAAATTCCAAAAATTATCACCTTCAAGGTATTTTGTCTTTTGGATAACTTCTTAGTGAATGCATTCCCCCCTTAGGAATCAAATCTAGGCTCAGCCTCAATTTATCATTTCTATTGTTCCTTCTACAAGGCCTTACCTATAAGGGCCGCTTTCACTGCGTACTCTGATGCATACTCCCATATGTGCCAGTTTAACAATACCGGTTCTAGCTGTAATTCATCTATCTCGAAATCCTTAGATGCCTATACTTTTCTCATTATGTATAGGACAGTCTCCTCATAGGATCATGCTTCTTTATTCATGTATAAATTACTCCATACTTCTTGGAGATCATATGATCTTATTTCTCACAGTCCTTTTTGAATATCATAGGATGATCCCTGTTACTTCTTGTCTTTCATCTAATGATCTCTTCATCATCCACATCTCCTTCTAATGGTTGGTTATATGTCATTAGTAAGAGTCCAAAAAATTACCTTCTTTCTATTGTGTCTAACTTTGCTTCTTATCTTTTATATTTGTCCCCAAGATACTTCAATAATTGACATGGTGTCATGTGCTCTATAGCCAAACCCTTGATTAACTTCGAATTTCAACTGTCTATTTTTTCCATATGTGACTTGATTCCTTGCCCAAAGTTACATTTAAAATAAGATCATGAAAGCCAATTAGTAGCATCTTCCATCGAGGACCTTATCATATACTGAAAGTAAAATGTCCTAACTCTATATCCATTTTCATAACTATTGAATTCATTAAATGCTTTTCTCTGTGAAGATTTTATCCAAACTCATGTCAAACGTTAATGGTCAATTCATCATCATGGGTCACATGCTCTCGTCCAGAGGCCTATCTCACTATTCACATCAATTTGTCATTAGGATTTTCAATAATGTTTCTATTTATGTAAAGCAAAAAGTCTCTTACTCATCACCGAGTACCCTTACTAGGTCATGGT
Organism: Warburgia ugandensis; assembly: GCA_035236585.1. NCBI lineage: Eukaryota > Viridiplantae > Streptophyta > Magnoliopsida > Canellales > Canellaceae > Warburgia > Warburgia ugandensis. The sequence continues at coordinate 39,947,922 of CP141136.1, forward strand.
TGAATCCTTTGTCATCATCCTCTTTGTCTTTTCCTTGCTTGATGGTTTTCTTCATAATCTTTCAATCCAAAAGTTCTATACTCAATCTAGTAGGGTTAGTCCTTAAGAAATTCCTTCAATTGATTTTTCATTCTTGGTATATGCTTATAACAACTAACTATTTGTCTAATGGCAACGTAACACTAAATCTTCACCTTATAGTGTGCTAGCCATCTCACCTTTACTCCTTCCATCCCTTATGTCAATATATTGTGCAATCTTTTATCAAGGCTTTATTGTAAATCATGCAGTCTGTATTGTCAGGAGGTATCCTCATAAGTAGTGATTTTCCCAATTCCTCAAATTTTATCCTTCAAGTGCCTCCTCATACTTAGCTTATAATAGCAGTTCTCGTTCAATAACTACTACATCAAGCTATGCTGAAGCTATTAAATCATCAAATTTGAAAAACACTCAGGTAAGCATGGAACATTTTCGTAGACATATAGAAAGACTTTATTTGATTACCTATTGATCTCTTTCCAGATATATCTTTGTCATAAGCTCAGGGGTCTCCAAATTGATTAGTACTTATCTACCTTTCTTTTCAATCCAAGTCAGCAGCATCTTTTAGACCCACAATGATTTCTATGGTTTGTTATGGTATCTATTCAGGTTTGGAAAAATATGTCTCACTGGTGGAGATCGTTCCTTATTTTTGCTTCTGTCTCAGTTGTTACTGTATTTATTGTACTTGTGGCTCCTCCATGATGTGGCCTAATCGACTGACCTCATACCCTCAAATGACTTAGTCTAACAAGTAACTTCTTTTAGGTAAAACTCATGCGCAAATACTTACAATATCCCTCTGAGTATATAACTTCGACTACTAACTCATAGATACTAACATACTTGATTAATTAAGGTGGGATACCTTTATTTAGTCAACAACACTCTAAAGGTAATGACTAAATAATGGTTTTAAGATATTTGCTCTTCCAATCTGTGATAATAAGACCTCAATTTGATCCTTGATGGTACCCTACTTGCTAAATGGACAAGTCACTGTCCCGACTTAATTCCTTTCTCAATATACTTTATTGGCAAGGTGGGATATCACCAAATTTTCCTTTTTATGGATTATATCCATTGGTGTTCCCCATAAGCTAATGGATCCGATAAGAATCTAATTGTAATAATTGATATCAAACCATTTGTTAGGATTTAATTTCTAGTTGGTCACCATTCCTCTTCGAAATTTCTTGTCGCATAATCTCCTAAAATTCGATACTCTACTCAAAATCTTAAACCCCATATGCTTTCTCTCTTTTATACTCTTTTACAATAAGATCACCAACTCATCTATGATCATTCCTTCGAAGTTGATTGGTTTATCTTGCCACTCCATGAAAGATTTGTATGTATCTTCATAAAGTTATGATCGTCTTCTTTTAAATATTCAATATTCATTGAATACTGGTGGTTACATCTCTATCTCTTTCTTTCTTTTCTTCAAAATCCTCACTTTTGTCTACCCAGATCAATGTCTTCATGTGCGTTGTTGCATATAATCGATACTACATCTACTCCTTTACTTAACATATATGATAAACTGAATGCTTCTAAGAAATTCTAAACTGTCTTAAGATCATTGAAATCCTCAATTGCCTATAGCCTCAATAAAATTCATACAATGTCTTAATAATAGCATTAACATTGACATTTTGGTCATGCTATACTTCTCTTACAAGTTCATGTTAGGATCAATCTATTATCACATATCTATCATCCCCAATATTATCGTCAAAATCTTTTAATAACTTGGTAGAATTCATTTCCCTATCATATTCGTGTTATGTTTCTCTTATTCACATAATACGTCACTTGTATACACATCGTCTGGTTTGCTCCATAATACTCAGGTAGTTGTTATTCAATCTCACTTCACTCTTCATGAGACACCAATTAAGGTATCCAAAATTGAGCTAAGTCTTTCAAGATTCATACCTTTGTGATCTAGCACGAGTCACAATTATCTCCTAATATCATCTTACTTTCTCATCCCTCTTAGATTATCATCAATATTTTCTCAAAGTCTATCTTTTACATCCCCTATCATACTTATGTCATATCCTTGTGATAGTGTACTCATATTCTAATATTCTTTATGATGGTAAGATAGCCATTTAGGTTCTTCAATTTTCTCACCTTTTATGAGATTGCTTTATTGCAGGTTAGAACTATCTACTAACAAGTCCACTAACATCTTCATCCATCATAATATGATCCATATATGAGTTTTCATATTTGCACCACACCACAATCCTTAATCCTTAAGTTGTCTTAGACTAGATCTTGGATAAGGGTTGCACTATCCTCTGCCTAATTATTTGTTAAACCAAGCTATGTTTCACCTATTTATTTATGGTGAACTGCCTTGTGCATTAATATTGTAATCCTCAAATAGAAGTAGTCATCTCTACTACTCCTATTTATACTACTTTTTCTTGATTTTCTCTATTGTCTATGACCCTTGGACATGCTGGACTGGCTGTGAAAGGATAAAACCTCGGCTCTGATACCAACTGTGACGACCCGGATTTTCCCATGCATTTTTAAATGCAATATCTAATTCCTAAGGCGGGATGCATCCTTATTTGAAAACCATCTTATAAAAACCATGCAATGCAACAAAAAATCTTTAGTTTTAAACTCATTTTGAAAACCTCAAGTGTCATTTGCTTTCACAATAACCAAAGTAGTTTTTGAAAAACTTCAAAAATTATAAATGTTTTTCCCCAAGTCTATCCAGTCACAACACACAGCCCAACTATAAATAAATACCAATACATGTCCAAAGGGTAGAGAGTTTACTCACATTTATAGTTGTCTCCTTTGTTTATTCACTTACTCGTAGCACTAATATCTCCTAAGGCGTCTTCTATTTGTAAGTGGAACTATCCTGAAAAATGTTAAGGATAGGGTGAGTATATACTATACTCAGTAGGAGTCTATTACTACTAGTAATGCATGCTATGTTTAAAATCATATGCTCTTTAAAACATGTGCATGTTCGAACAATCATGGTCAATATCGATATTAAAAACCACTATCGAATTGGAATACTGACGACTTAAAGAAATAGCATAATCCAAGTCAAAAGTATCATATATCATAAACATAATGATATGCATAAGATGCTCAACTGAATCCAACTCATGGATATCTGGTATGGTATGGTCGACCAACCTCATGTCATGCCATATGCAATGCAAGTAAATCCATGAAAACATAGGGCTCAAACTATGCCCACGACCTCACCACCGTGTGGTCCCCGGGTACATAGGGACACACTGTCATAGCCTTCATGGGGCATATGACACATCTTCGTCATAAATCATGCAATTTATAAAATCGGTTGCATGCAATGCATAAAATCTGCTCATGCTAGTATCGCATTCAAAGTCATAACCCTGCCTAGAAGCCTGCTAGCTTAGAAGCCTGTCAGCTCTCTCTAGCCCACCCTCATCAGCCCTCCCTCATCGGCCAAGGCCACACTTATCATGCAATCTATGCATGTAGCACATGTCTTGGCAATATATGCACAATGTATTTTTCAAAACCTGTCCTCTTTGGGTCCCTCACAACTACCTACCCAGCGTCTTTTGATAACCCTCAAGGACATGCAATTTTTCAAGAAGTCAATGCTCACAAATCATGCAATATATGCAATTGTTTGCAAAACATGTCTATGCATAATGTATTTGTCATATGCATGCTGAATTCATTTATAAGATTAAACAAGTCATATAACTTATACTTAAAACATGCAGTCTCAAAACAATCATGGCTCTTTTTAAAAGTCTAGTAATGATAGAGCACTTACCTCAAAGTCTCTTGGAGTCGCATCCTTTATCACTCAAGTCGTCCCTGGGTCTCATTTATAAACTCCTGGGTATGAATGGATACAAGGAGTCCTTATCAATTTCAGTCTATTTAGACATTAGATCGCTAGATCTGCCTTTTAGGGTCTATGATCCTTGCCTAATTTATTATCAGGCTAGATCCTATTATGTGGATCTACTATTCCATGTTTAACTCTATAAATTGTCCTCTAATCCTAACTTTATAGTCTCATTGGGTCCGCGTGTCCCAATTCCCAAAACACTCGTGTATCCTGGTTGAACTGCGATCGCCTCACATGTGTGCGCGCCCAAAGGCCGTGCCAGGGACTGCGTTTTGCACGCGCACATGCATGCTCAAGCGACGCGCTATGACGCGCATCCTAAATGGCATCCCACGGATGCACCTTTGGTATAGCACGGCGCGTCTCAGCTCCCAAGGCACCTCATGCATCCTGGTCTAGCCAGGACCCATGCCCCATGTCGCGCGCGCACCCGAAGGCTGCACCTGGGACAGTGTACGCACTGTAGTATGCCCGAAACCCATCCCAAGGACCCTGTCCCAGGTGTACGTGGAGCATGGCGTCCCTGGGATGCCTTGTTCGTGAGGGGCTGGCCCAAGCTGGCTTGGACCGTTTTTTGACCAGGAAACCCAACTGGAAAACAGCTGGGAAAAGACCAAATCCGACATGGATCTGGCCTGGGGGAAGCAAAAGGAGAGAAAGGGAAAAGAGAAATGGCTTACCTAGGCAGCCTGGGGACGCCCTTTTTCCCGGTGGTGGAACCCTCGTTTCTGCCTGAAAACCTTACGTTGCTGGGAATCTCGAAGAAGGGGGAGGGAACCCCATTGCTAAGATCGGAAAGAAGAGAGGGAATGGGGAGATGGCAATGGCCGGCCTGACTTGGGCCTGGCCGTTGCCGGAAAACGCAGAGGAGACGGGTTTCCAATTTTGTCGGAAACCCCAGTCTCAAAATGGCTGGAAAATCACGTTTTTTGGAGAGGGGGAGATGGGGCTTTTTATAGCCCTGCTATGGCGGTGCTGCCAATGGCGGTGGCAGATCTTCTAAAAAAATCATGAAAGGAGGGTTTCTGGAGAGATCTGGAGGTGGAAGACGATAGGGGTGCCGTTATCAAAATGGCCCCCTGCGTTTTTTTTTTCGTTTTTCTGTTTAAATTACAGAACTGCCCCTGATCTTTAAACGGCCGTAACTTCTTCATACGAACTCCGTTTTCAGCGTTCTTTGAGGCGTTGGATTCCATTTTTCAAGTAGAATCTAATGGTACCAATTTTCTAACAAATTCCTTCTTTTACTATTTTAAATAAGGTAAAATATTTAACACAATTCATGTCCTATAAGATGTCCAATTTTTGTTAAAAATAGTGTAAATTGTTCGAGCGTTACAAATACCCCTAAAATAAAGGGTATTAAAAATATTTTTGTTTTAAATGTGGACTTTACCAATAATATACAACAAAATTTGATTGAATTGTATGTGGGATTAAATTGATTTCAGTATTTTAGTTTTTGTGTCAACAAATTTGATTGAATTATATGGGGATTAAATTGATTTATGTATTTTATTTTTTCTAACCAAACTCGCCAATAATGGAGATTCCATAGTATATGCTATTTGTAAATGATATAGTCTTAATTGATGAGACAAGGGAGGGTATAAATACAAAGCAAGAGTTATGAAGGGAAGCATTAGAATCTAAAGGATTTAAAATTAGCCGAATTAAGGTAAAATATATGGAATGCAATTTTAGCAAGAAGAGGAGTAGTACACCAGTTAAGATTGATAACCAAGAGTCCTTGTAAAAGACCACTTTCGATACTTAGGATCAATGATTCATGAGCACATCCTAGTCCCTTTCCAGAAGCATCACTAAAGATAAAATAGGTGTAAAAGTGAGTCTTCTCTTCATGTAATGACTCCAATTTTGTAATATTGAAATTCCAAGTTTAGCAATGAAAAGTGCAGTTTTTAAAGAAAAGGGCATTTTAGTCATTTCACCATTCACCTTGACTGAACCCAGAAATTTGGTACTAAAAGTAGTTCCATTAGATGCATCTCGGAAAAAGGAATCCAACGAGACCAAAATCACCCAAAATGGAGTTAAAATGAGCAAGATATGGCCCTTTGAAGTTCAGGGGCAAAACTATAAATTTCACAAAAACAACTTAACGTGAAAAACACAGGGGCCCGTTTTGATATGGGCACCCCGTCGTCTTCAACCTCTAGAGGGTTATAGAACAGCGGTGATTTGAGGAGAAATCACCCCCATTCTGGAGGTTTCTCCACCGCCATTCAAAGGCGGTGAGAGCCCCCTCCAGAACCCTCTCTTAGCTCTATAAATAGAGCTCTTGGGTGCCTCTAATGGCAGCCCAAAACCTTGGAGAAAACCCATCATGGAGCAGTGACCTAGAGAGGAAAACGAGGAGAAAAACCCAACAACGAGCCAGGTACGTCCGAGATCACTCAAAACCCATCTCCCCCATAGTTCCAAGGTCAATTTCCCTAAGTTTTTGCATGAAAAACCATGCAAAACGGAGCCCAAGAGAGCCACCAAGGATGTTCCCTGGGCCGCACTGGCTTGACAGGGGTCAAACCAAGGTGTCCTGAGGATGCCCCGGTCCCCCAGACGACGGAACATTCCAGTCGGAATGTTCCACGTCATCTCCGTTTGAAAAACCAAACGGGCGCGTCCAGGGACGTGCCCGCTAAAGAGAAAGACGAGCAGAGCGTACCGCGCGTCTGCAGATGCGCCCGTTGAGGAGCAAGCCGCAGACGTGCAGTGCGCTAGTAGAACGTCGAATTTTGGTTACTTAAGGAAGCTGGGGCGCACGTCGCAGACGCGCAGCGCCCTAGCATTCCGTCTTTTTGTCTTTAAGACTCTATGTACATACGACACTAAAACGCTTATAACTTGAGATCTAGAGCTCCGATTGAGACGCTACAAAAGGTGTTGTGTCCATGTCGATGACGCAGACACATCCAAACTATAAGATCCCTGATCAAGGTCCAATCAAAGGTGGGAATGACCCTTAGAATAGGATGGTGGCGCATGACCACTAGAACGTTGAAAAACTAAGGATACCAAGCCCCAATTAGGACCTTAGGACACCCATAGGCATAAGGATGGACCCATAATGCCTAAGTAATAAGACCAATTACTCTAAAACCCATAAAAGATAGGCCAAACTAACCTTGATTCCCCAAACCATGATCAGGAGCGTCTGAGGACAACAGGGTTAGCGCAACCTAGCCAGGTAGGTGCTCTATCACTATTAGATTCTTTTAAAAAGAACTATTATTATTTTAAGAACATATGTTTTAAATATATGACTTTATTTGCATGACTTAATTCAGCATGCATGATAAATGCTTTGTACATAGCCATGTTTTGAAATGATTGCATATACATTATGCACATATATGGGTTGCAAACGAGTGCATACATTGCATGATTTAAGTACTTGCAAAGATTGCATGTCCTTGAGGGTTGCCAAAAGACGCTGGAGTGCCGAGGGCCAGGCAGTTGTGAGGAACCCAAAGAGGACAAGTTTTAACAAGAGGTTTTGGCTTCTTAATCTTATGTGATTTGGGCAAGTAAGCCCATGGGTGCTATGCCGAGGGGTCTGGGTTTGCCACCCGGCCTCTACCACTATTAGGTGGATGGGTACCACGCCCAAAAAGAGGCAAGTCCTTATGTCGACTGCATGTGGTACAGGAGGCTACCACTGGTGTCACGGAACTGGGTCGACGTGTCATAAGCCCCGTGGAGGCTATGACTGAGTGTCCTCAAGTACCCGGGGACCACACAGCGAGGAGGTCGTGGGCATAGTGGACCCTATGGTTTGATGACTTATGTGCATTGCATATGGCATGATACGAGGTTGGTCAACCATACCATACTAGAGATCCATGAGTTGGACTCCATGAAGCATCTATTGCATATCATGATGTCATCATATATATATATATATATGATACTTTCAATTTTGGATTATGTGATCTTTTAAGTCATGAGTATTTCAGTTTGATCATGGATTCTTATACTGATATTGAACTCGAGTAAAAATATCATGCATTTATAAAACTAGTAGCGATAGGCTCCTACTGAGTATATTATATACTCACCCAATCCTCAACATTTTTCAGATACAAAGTAAATACTTAAGGGCAAGGAACGTTTGTACTAGGAGACACAGACTAAGTACAAGTAAGTAAACCCCTACCTTATCTTTCAATGTTACTTGATTGTAGTTACTCTCTAATAGCTGGTGACTAACACTTTCTTGGAAATAATATTGATTTAAACTTTGCCATGGCTAAATAAATTGAGAACGTGTTTGGACACTCGGGGTTTTTATGAAAGGTTGTTTTCCAAATGAGAAAGATTTTCATGCATTTCATATTTATAAAACAAGAGATCTCGCCTTTTTATCAAAATTGCATCATACAAAACTCGGGTCGTGATACTTCAACTCCTGAAAACTCCTCTCATAGTCATCTGTCCTCAAGAATTTCTATTCCTTGGTCAATCTTGTCAATGGTTGAGCAATACGGGATAAACCTTCGATAAAACATTGATAGTATCATATCTCAGTCACGGTCTTTGTTTTTTCCCAGTTTGTAATTGCCTCAATCTTCTTGGGATCAATTCTAACACCATCCTTAGATATAACATGACCAAGAAATTAGACCTATTCCAGCTAAAACTCACACTTTAAGAACTTGGCATATAACTGGTGAGTCTAAAGAATGTCTAAGACAATCCTCAGGTGTTCTTTATGATCTTCTACACTATTGAGTAAACAAGAATGTCATCCACACCTTAGAAATAGGAGATGTTCCAGGTAACAACTCGTGGTAAACTCCATCTCCCACCTTAGAGGCAATGTTGGTAATTCTTCAAGAAAGACTTTCTTAAAATAGCGTATCACATCTATTTCCTCAATCTGAGGTCCCGAACTTTCCTGAGCCACAACAGTAGCCAAGTATACCTAACATCCTTTAGACATCAGATGCATTGCTTGTATTGCAGAGATTATGCTAACACTTGATGTGTCCAATCGTCCTTGAAATACAAAGGACTCCCCCTTTGAGCTCATCAATGTCACTCGTTTCTTTGTGCAATCTACTAGTGCTCCATATTCCACCAACCAGTCCATTCCCAAAATGATGTCAAAATCAGTCATACTCAAGAGGATTAAGTTGGCATTATGTTCTTTGCCTGAAATCATTATTGGTACACCTCATAAGAACTTGCATGCAACAGCCATTTCACCCATTGCGGTACTAACTTCTAAACAAAATCCCAATCTATGTACAATAATATCCATACATGATGCAAAGTCACACGACATGAATGAATGAGTAGAACCAAGGCCAATCAAAATGCATGCATGCATACTTGTCAAATATTAACAATGTACCTTCAACTACAACATTAGAGGTACGGGCTTGGTTGGTAGTTAAAGAAAAAACTCTCCCTTAACTCTTGGGTAACTGCTCTGCTCTAGCACATGAGTCTGTCTGACTCTATTTCTTAGGATAGTCCTTAACCATGTGTCCCTATTCGCCACAATAAATGCATCTTTGATCACGATAATAACATGTCTTGCAATCATGGAATCTATTGTAATGGGGACACTATTTGGAGTCCCTTTCTTTGTCTAGCCTATGGAATCGTCTTTTCTAGGTCTTCTGAGATCCTGAAGAGAAACTAAACCACTTCCTTTCCCCACAGTATCCTCCACTGCCACTGTCCCAAAGCCTTCCTTTTTCCTTGCATAGAATTTTGCATCTTTTGTTGTTGCTCCTAAGCAATGGAAGCCATCTCTACTACCTTAGCCACACTAGTAGGTTGAGTCATGTGAATCTTACTCAATCTGGGGTTCAACCCTTCTACAAATATTCGGGTTGCTTTTTCCTCTATCGTGCACACATCTAGGACAATTCTCCTGAACTAAGTGAACTTATCTTCAAACTCGAGAATGGTCATGCTGTCTTACTTGAATGCTAGGAATTCTTGCTCTTTCTGTGCCCTAATGTGGGGAGGGAAATATTTGTAGTAGAAGACATTCTTGAATTCTTCCCAAGAAACATCACTTCTATCCTTGAAAAATGTTCTCCTTATAGATGGCCACCAAAAATAAGCTGATCCTATCAAAACAAGTGTTGCCACCTTAACCTTTTGATCATCTAGAATATCAATGGCATCAAATATCTTCTCTATCTCATGTATCCACTGCTTTGCAGCGTCTAGCTCACCATTGCCAGCAAATGCAAGTGCAATCTTCTTTAACCTCTCTAACTGGTTATCCACCTTAGTATGATCCCCACCTGAACTTCCCTCACCCATGTTAGGCACAGATGAGGCCTAAGGCTATGCTTGGGGTTGCTGCTATTGCTGCTGTTGTAATTGTTGTTGCAACTATTGTTGCTACTGCATCAGTTGACTAAGGTTTTGCATCATGTTGGCCGTGAAGTTCATCATTTCACTCCCCTAGCCAGATGGCTCAGTAGAGGGGTTTGTTGTCCTCTAGGGTGGTATCCTTCCCATCATCATAAGATCCTTTCATAAGTTACTTTCTACTCATTAATTCCAATATCTTACTTTAGAGACTGCTTAAGACTTACTCAATATGACTGGTTGTGAGTGGACTGAACCTGGCCTCTGATACCAATTGTGACGATCCGAGTTTTCATAACAATTTTTAAATACAAAAAGACATTGACTTAGTGAGCTCACTCTCTAATAAAATCATTTTTAAAGAGTAAACAATAATAGAAGAATCTTTTCTTTTAAATTCACTTTGAAAAACCCCAAGTGTCATTTTTCTTTTTTTAAAACAAGGATCCTTGGTGAAATGAGCGCTCATTTCTATTGAAAATCCAACAGGGTTTCCTCTATTTTTCGGACATTTAACATTTAATGTATGTCATTGCGAAGTACCTGATAACCATTTAGACATTTTTCAAACATAAATTGGAGACCCTATCTCCTTTTCATAAATCTAATGAAATAAAAACAACTTACATTAAACAAAACATACCCAGGACCTCCACGTCACAATCCAGTCACATAGGTTATTAAAACTCCACAAAACCACAAATATTACAGTCTCTTTCTCATTTTGATACAATAACTTCATTTCAAAACCCATTCTTACCTATCTTTGTCAAAATCCTTTGTTGACACACTTCTTGCTTGTAAATAGCTCATATTTCTCCAGAATCCTCGGCTCTAAGATATTTTAAACAAGTACAATATCTCAGCAAGCTTACACTTGTGTAGGTGGAATAAGATACAGTTGTATATAAAAGAAATAATGATATTTCTATATAAATTAATTTGTCCATGTTGAATCATGCAACTAGCATTCAATTATAATTTAACTTGAAATAATTCAACATTCATCAAAATCATGTATTCATGCCAAAATGGAAGAAATACCAATGCATTAGTATGAAACACATTCTTTGAAATGCAAGGCATGCAGTCACATGCCAAACTCACAAATCATTTTCGTTTCCTGATATCAGCCTTCGCTCTTATGAGCCATTTCACATATCAAATACCAACACATCATTGTGTGTATCAGTGTACAGTAAACAATATTACCCTCTTTGGTAAACTGCCCCGCGGACGAACTACTATCCAAAAGGCCTCACGTTGCCTCACAGTTTTGCTCCACCTAGTGTGGGCGCGCAACTACCCTGAACCACTGGTGCGCGTGTTGCTACTGGTATTAGAGTATGCAACAAGCAATATTATCCTCTTTGGCAAATTGCCCATAGACGAACCACTATTCAAAAGGCCTCACATCGCCTCAAGGTTTTGTTCCACACAGTGTCGACTTGCAACTGCCCAAAACCATTGACGAACCGGTCGCTCTATGTCATGAACAAACAAATGGACTAAAACATCACAATGTATAATATGTACTTACACACAAGCAATTTAAACATGATTCAATCACTGACACAAATACTTTACTCAGTTCGTGTACAAGCTCCCAATCAATCACGCCTCTGTAAAATATAAAAACACATTCAGATATACAGTTCTAGGACTTCTCCTAGCTTTTCCAATATGGAAGCTTCCACTAAGTTTGTCCTTGGCATTGGTCGTCATAAGGCAAGTTCGCAATGCTTATTACTAAATAGGTGTTTCATTAGCTATTGATTATTAGCTAGTTGAGTGACCTATGGTTACTAGATTTTCAATCCACACCATTGGTCCTAGACTAGCTATTCACCACTCTTCTTAAGTGACAACCAATTACTTTCACAGTTCATTGGCCTTAAACTCTTGATCCCTAACTGGATCAAATCTTAGTTTGAAGTTAGATAATATTTCCATAATACAGTTCTCACTACATTTCATAACTATATTCTTTGATCTGATTAGTATTAGAAATATAATAAACAGTTCATGTCACCCATTCTTTTTTAGTTTTTTTTTTATAAATTTGAGGGTTGGAAAACATGCTGGCAGTGCTTCATCATCGACCAGGCATTTAACTTTACTGTTTACACAGTAACTGATCAAATGGTTGTGATTGTCCAATCAAATAAAGCCACCATCATCCATTCATCTTAAGTAACTGTAGGTTGTTTTTCTTGTCCAGTGGTCTCATCTTGAATTTTTCCAAGTGTTTTAACTTATTAAAGGTTAGGGGACACCATGGTAGTATATGATCACAAATAAGAAGTGCCAGGTCCTTATTACTCTACTGTTCAATTAAACAATTTAGATTTCTAAATCAATTTCAGTCTAGATTCTTCAATTTGTGTCATGTACTAGCAATTCAATATCTAGGACTTATCCGTGGTGTTTGATTGTAATTCAGACATCGCAAAATTGCTGTGTGAACAATACCCAATTGGACGGCTAAGATTGTCAGATCAATTTTCAGCCTAGATATGGAGTTTTTTGTGTGATCAAAGCTACATCATGCCCTAAATTACCTATGCCTATGCTTGGAATAGGAATTGGACAGTTGGACTATCCGTAATTCTAAATCTAGCATAAAAACGCATGGATTTCACAAAATGCATCAAATCAAGAGTTCAGTTTTTGTAATCTCACCTTCTAGGTGTATTTCCATGCTTTTCCTTCTCTAAAATGAGCTAGATCGCCTCCAATCCATCATAAAACCTTCTAGCCTAGGTGCAACACACTCTCACCTCCAATTCAGTGGTCAACAATGCACAGATCGTTCCAAAACCTTGGGGTTTTGGTTCGTGCTTGTGCCTTGAGAAAATATGTTGGCTCAAATCAAAGATCCACGCCGTTGTCTTCTTCGACGGTACCTACAAAGTTCGACCCCTAAAAGACCCGAAGTCCTCTTCTTCTCTGGTGCAAGTGGGTTTTTGGTGTGCAGGCCCCTCCTTCCCTTTCTCTCCTCTACCTCTCCTTCTCTTCCTTCTCTCCTATCTTCTTCTTCTCTTCTCTGCTTCTCTTCCCATTTCTTTCTCCTTCGTCAGGTTCTTTTTTTTTCTTTTTTTTGTTCTTCTATTTATCGGGTCTATTAAGAAACAGACTCGACGTTGATGTCGGGTTCCTTAAGGTGAGGGGGAGGGGGGGGGGGTTGCTAGTATCAAATTTGGCCCCACTTCATTTAAGTAGTTTAATTTATATATATATATATATAACTATTTGGAAACTTATATCTTCTTCATTTGGACTCCAATTTTGATGTTCTTAATGTCGTTAAAATTGCTTTTCTAAGTACTATTTAAATTCTGAGGTTTCTTAATCAGCTTTTAAACAATGAAATTAGACCTAAAAGAATTAAAATTGTGGGCAGTTACGGTTACCTAGAGAATTCAAGCAGATTGAAACAAATAGAGATGTGTATCTAAAGTTTTGTGTGATAGGCGGGTGCCACTCAAACTAAAAGAAAATTTTTATAGGATGGCCATAAGGCTGGCCATGCTCTACAGATCAAAGTGTTCGGTAGTTAAGGAATATCATGCTCATAGGATGAGCATCGCAGAAATGAGGATGTTGATATGGATGAGTAGTAAGATAAGAAATGATAGAATTATGAATGAAAACATTAGAGAAAATTTAAGAGTAGCACCAATAGGTAACAAGATGAGGGAGATTAGACTTAGAAGGTTTAGTCATGTCCAAAGGAGACCAAAAATAACACTGGTTAGAAGAAGTAAGGTAATATAAGTAGAAGGTTCTAAAAGAGCAAAGAGAAGGCCCAAAAGAACATGGATAGAAGTGGTGACGAAAGATTTAAAAACTTTGGGATTAATTTAAGCCATGATACATAATAGAGAAGGATGGAGGAATAAGATTTATGTGGCCGACCCATAATTGGGATAAGGACTTGATAATGATGATGATATCTTTCATGTCATAGCAAATAGAACAAACCTGCTGTTGTGGGCCCACATCATTGTGTGAAGGTCTTATACAACAAGTGAAGTCGTCGGTCCTATTCTTTTAGCAGGTGAAAGAATAGATATTGAACCAGACATCTTATTGGATCTATTTCTAGCCGGAAACTGATGTGGCTGTCACTTGTCACATATAGATGATTGATATACTAGGAAAAGACTTGATCATAAGCCTCCAACTAAAAGGTCTGATCTTTCCGGTCCAAGATGTACCGATCGGGAGCAGAATCGTGAGAAAACGTTCAAAGGTGGAGAAGGTGGTGGTATTTCGGGTCCATATGTTAGCATTGTTGCTGTTCCATCACCATCTGATCAAGATCGAACCACTATGGGACGTGGGGCCTACTGGAAAGGTTCCTATCAAGTGATATGGTTGCAATCGTTAGTTTTTATCCTGATAATTGCTGCTATAGAGAAGTGATGTGGATGCAATGTTGGTTTCTTGTGAATATACTTAAAATATAGACCACGACCTGCAATTTCTCCTCTACAAATATAGGTTGACACAGAAAACACGAAGTAGCAGGAGAGGAGGAATGCTTCCGTTAGGTACCACCTCATTCTAATATTGTGGACCACTTGAGATTCCAAGCAACGTTTGTCTCATTAATGGTCTAGATCATGGGATCGCTCCCAAAGCAGGGTTCTCCATTGGCCACAATGAATGACATTCCTGAAGCATTCCTCATTCATGAGAGAGAGCAGAATCCTCTTTTGAATGAGATATTTGATTCATGGCTTGTCTAACACACGCTGCCCTAAAAATGAACAGTTAGAATCACCAAACTGTGGACAGCGCTGTACCATATGCTTGAGGCCTCTTCAACTAACATCTAACATATAAGAGAGAGAGAGAGAGAGAGAGAGAGAGAGAGAGAGAGAGAGAGAGAGAGAGAGAGAGAGAGAGAGAGAGAGAGAGAGAGAGAAATTTTGGAGTTCAGAAAAGAAAATGGGCGTGCTGTTGGGACCAAAACCTGGGTCTCACCCAAGTGGGATCGGGACCAAAACCTGGGTCCCATCCAAGTGGGATAAAACCTATGTATGGGATATACAGGTAACGTGACAGTGTCAGCTAAAACAACGGGACGGACACATACACCTAAATGTCTGTCCCTCCCCCAACATATTCCACCTCTTCCTGGTCCCAACACCATCCAATCGATTCTTCACATTAATAAATTCCCACTATTACTACTTACCGAGCTCACAATCTTACTCCATAACTTCATGCACTACTAGTGAAAAAGAGAGAGAACAGCTCAACACAACCCTATGTTACTGGTCCCCACCAACCAATCACACAAATGAAGACCACATCCATCTTAACTGTGTGACTGAAAATTACAAATTTCTTCTCTTTTCTTATATTTTTATTTTTATAAAATAATATTATGAGCTGTTACACATATGGTACTAAAATCGGTGCACGGATTTGCGCAATGCAGAAGCCAAGCAGGACCAAGACATTGATAATCTAAGTCACTCATCTTACAGGTTCCAGCTTAGATAAGCCATGCGACAAAAGCGTTCTTTACTGCATGACCCTCAAAGCTAATACTCTATGGTGATCAATGGACAGCTGAGAAAGCTCAAAACAATGGAAGGAAATCTCTTCTTTGTTTTTTTTTTCCCCTATATGCTAGGAAATCTTAATGATTTGAAAGTCTAAAATCATCCAATGCGTCAGATCTTCAAGGTATCACGTAAGTAAGATGTGACCTAGAATATGAATCGCTTAAATCACCAACAACAGCGATCCAGTTTTACACAAACACGCCGATGATGCAAGATAAATTCCCACCGTTCACCATTCAGATGTCATAAAACAGTTCATTATTATTAAAATCTTGTTGTCATTGTTAATGTGGCAGTGTTATGAGTGGGGATTTTGATTGGCTTAATCCTATTATGTCCTTATCAAATTATGTTGTACTTCAAACCGGGAATTCGGGACGAAGCCACCGGTAGAGATCAAACTACGTAGCTTGCACAGGGGTATATGAGGAGAGGGGATAATTGTGTCCTTTGCTAGTGCATGTTTACGTGTCTATATTTATTTATGTGACCTTAGAGTTTTGAAGATGATGGAGAAATCTTCTAAATCTTGTGACGCCTATTTTCTTTTACATAGAGATATGAGCCCATTGACATACGTCAACTCAGAGAGAACCACATAAATCCGGGTGTTTCTTGTTTTTTATTATTTTATCTTCATGACCCATGTATAGATCATGCATCATGCCATGCTACTAGAATATGAAAAGAAAGCTTTTTCGGTGTAGTATTTTGCAAGCTGATCCTTCTCTGAGTTATGGAACATAGGGACATCTGTACAGTAGTAGTACAACTTGCAGTCTATAAAAGCTCACATTGTACTTGGATCTTGAGAATCCTAACAGAAAAAACATTACAGCTTTGGGAGCCCATGTCAAGCTCATCATGTCTGAAGCTGTTAAATTAAATTTGAGCTCGTTTTACATGGGTAATAGGAGTTTTCCAATAAATAGAGAGAGAGAGATGAAAATGATCCACGAATAAAGAAAGAATATAAATGATTTCCCTCTTGAGCTTCGCGTTTAGGTTTTGGACTACCTAACTTGGTGTTCGAAGATCTCTCATCCCATTGCAAGTAGTTTACCAATTAACCCCATCTCCCCGTTCATATGTTCACATCCAACCCATTTTTTTGAGCAAAACAAATACTTCCAACTTGGCATTTCATAAATAAAAATCTAAGTCTCTTGCTATTTCAACAATGTCAAAGAAATAATATTTTAATTGCATTATTTGCAGACTAGAGTTTGTACTCTGCTTCTGACCTCTACACCAGTTGTTGACACATGTCTGCTACCAGGATATTCCTGACCAACATGTCAGCCTCTATTTTTGAAATGCCAATAAAATAATGGCTATAGCTCAAGCCCTAACTACTTCTCTACAAGGAAAAAAACTCATTCCAATTTTTGGAAAAAGACGGATATTAATATCCAATGTTGTGCAACAATTTGAAGGAAAAATTGAAGCAGGAAATAAAAATCCATTCAAATTGTCATTTTCCTTGTTAATTTTTCTCATTTGATGGGATTCTATGTCATTAGATGGTCATTATCAAGATGAATCTTCAAACCCGCGTTAAACCTCAATGTCAGAGTTTTATTTCCGCAAATCTTCCGCTGAACATAAAAAGTACGGCAGATGATTAACCTTTAACAAAGATAGGGTAAAGCCATCTGGAGAAAAGAAAGACAATGATAAAAGTCAACATTTCCGACACACTTTTAAAGACGCATGAACAATAAATTTGTTTTTCGGCTTTATTATATGCACCCTTTCCATACTTATTCTCAGGACACACCCCTCAACTTACACCCTTGGTAAACGTTTCCTCCGGAAACCCCCTCAATCTACAAACATTCTACATCTTGAACGTGACCTCGAATCCATAGTTCTAGAAAAAAGAAAATATGATATATTCATTCCCCTATTTTGGTAATTGTACCACTATTCATACTAATTCTTTTTGTTGAGTAGTTCACGGGAATGTTGGGCTTCAAATTGCTTAAGAACTTGAGCAATGACTCCCTTAGATCCCACCTTTGGCTGATTAAATCCGTTCATTTGATTCCTTCAAGTCTAAAAGACTTGTAGTTCAAAAATTGTGTAGATTGGATGAGTCATATATATATATATATATATATATATATATATATATATATATATATATATATATATATATATATATATTACTTTCCAGAACCGTAAATGAATGGTTAGAAACACTGTCCAAAAACACAGTCAACAAACAACGAGCAAAACACAAAGTGTTTTTTATGTTGGAATCAACCAAGCGCCATCATATTTAGAACACAAGATATTGAAAGTCAAGAGAAATATATGAACAATCCAATCAACCAAAGGTGGAGCCCATCAAGTAAAATAATGAATCAGTATACTAACAAACTAATAGCATTTTTCTCATAAATTTGTGCTATTTTCCTGTGGATATCTCGACACTCAAATGTGGTGATTCAGGGCATGAACTCACACCAATTAATCCACAACACGACGTGATTATTGACTGTCCAAGGACATTATCTTGCCTAAACTTCTAATGGAGCCCGGCATACGTTTAATTGGTGCCTGTCTTATTTGCAGGAAATGTATGAAAATTGATTTCCGAGGGAAAAGTACTGCTTACAACTAAAATACATCAAAGACCCAAAAATCTTTCATAAAAATTCCTTCCTCCCATAAAAATCAATTTTGTCACATTTCCTGTTAACCAAACAGGAGGGAATTGAATTGGGTGGTCACATACCAACCAAGAAGTAGTTGTCCAACCAAGAAGTAGTTGTTTGAAAGATGTCTAGCAAATGGTTCAGAAAGTCTCCAATCGGAGATGATGTCCATGCGCCCGCATTTCACCTGTCTATTTTCCTTTCTTTAAATATAATTAGTCAAAATAGAATTGAATTCTATGGTGGATTCCATGAATTTCACCCTTTCATGAGGATACATGCGACCGTACTAGTTTCCAGTGGCCATGGATTCTAGTTCAAATCCGAAATCACTGTAGCTGGCTTTCACGGTGGTTTCCATAGGTTCAGTCAAAACAGGAATGAGTTCTATGATCTCTTATCTGTTATTAGTTAGTATCCAAAAATAAAAAGAATCATATGAGCCTCTAAAAGCTCGTGCTGGTAACTGAAGAATACAGTGATGTGTTCAAAGATGGGAGGGTAACAGGTCCAAAAAAAGAAGAAAATTAGAAAAGAGAAATCATGTGCAGTTGATTTACACATTACCCTAGCTGTTACTGTCCCAGGCCTACGATATTATAGCAACTGAACGCATCATGGTCCTGCTGCGATATATATAAAGCACAAATTTAAAACAAGTAAAGTTGCCGAGGGTTTAGACTGCACACAGCGATTCTTGCCACGTCAGCATGAATTACGCAAAATCTAAAGCAAAAGGCTAGGAGACTTGCCTGGCCCACACACGTGGCATCTCACATGCGGCACACGTGATGGTGAGGAAAGCAATTGATTGCGTGGGACCACAATGAGACATGTCCTTGTCTCTGATCCGGTAATCTGCTACCATTGATTGGACTACAAGAGTCGCTTTCTAGAGCCCTAATCTTTTCTTTCTAGGGCGGAACTGATACGGTGACGAGAAATTTAGAAATCAAAATCTTGCTATTTTACATTGGGGAATTTTCGGGATTCAATCGTCTCCATTGCCAATTTTTGCTAAGGAGTTAGCGGGATCATTTACGCGCCTTAATTGTGCCTAGAAGATTAGTGATTAGTTGCTCGAGTACTGTTATATTTTACATGGATGGGTAGCGTCATAAGAATTGAGGAACTGGTAGCGTCACAAGAGTTGGTGCGACTCACTGGATTGGGTCTCCCCATTGTGCGATGACAATCGTCTGCAAAGAGGGTAGGAACTCCCAAGTATGTGTCAGTTTATAGTTGCATTTTCTCTGGGGACTCGATTTATCCGAAGACGGGAACAGAAAATATCGCGGAGGCGGACGGTTGTACCCACGCATCCCTTGACAGTGGCAGGCAGCCAGGGATAGCATCTCATACCTCCCTAACGTCATACAAATTCTCTCTCTTCTTTCTCTCTCTACACTCTTTCACTCTCTCTTTCTCTCTTTCTCTCTCTCAAATAGAAACCCTACCGTCCCCTCTCTCCTATCATTTGAATCCGACCTCTCTCTCTTTCCGAGTTCGGCCAGCAACACGCGGGCATGCTTCGCAACAAATAAAGCCGTCCATTGCTTCACTGTGAAGACTCTCAGCCGTTGATTTCTCAAAATGGGGCCATATGAAACCTGTGCCCTAAGCAGTGGGGACAGCAGCTGTGGCTTGTCGGCCGGGAAGATATCGGATATCGACGGGCTGCTCGCCGGCGCAGGTTACCGAGTTCGATCGTCGGATCTCCGCCACGTAGCACAACGACTGGAGCGATTGGAATCGGTGATAGTGAACGCGCCGGAAATGTCCCAAATAGTATCCGATGCCGTACACTATAACCCAACAGACCTTGCTTCTTGGGTTGAATGCATGCTTTCGGAGATAAATCCGGCCCTACCAGGTCCTGGTTACTCTAATCTCTCCGATCTTCGGTCCGTGGACGATCCAATGCTTGACCTTCAACAACAACCGTCCGTGATGCTGGACGCGTGGCCCCCACCATGTCCGGACAAAGATCCTTCCCCTTCACAACAACAACAACGAACGGTGGTGACGGCGACCATGGAAGAAGAGGATTCCGGCATACGATTGGTGCATTTACTGATGACGTGTGCTGAATCAATGCAACGTGGCGAGATCCAAACGGCTGGAACCATCATTGAAGAAATGAGACTCCTCCTGACACGCGTGAATACTGGTTCCGGGATCGGGAAAGTCGCCGGCTATTTCATCGGCGCCCTGAGCCGTCGACTCTACGCATCCGCACCACAGCCCCCGGTCTCCGCCGTTGAAAACGAGATCTTGTACCATCACTTCTACGAAGCCTGTCCCTACCTCAAATTCGCTCACTTCACGGCCAATCAAGCCATCCTCGAAGCCTTCTACGGCCACGATTGCGTCCACGTGATCGACTTCAACCTCATGCACGGTCTTCAGTGGCCGGCTCTAATCCAAGCCCTCGCTCTCCGTCCTGGTGGGCCTCCTCTATTACGCCTAACCGGAGTCGGCCCTCCGTCACCTGACGGTCGAGATTCCCTTCGCGAAATTGGATTGCGATTAGCCGAGCTCGCCCAATCCGTGAACGTCAGGTTCTCTTTCCGTGGCGTGGCGGCTTCGCGGCTGGACGAGGTGAAGCCCTGGATGCTGCAAGTGGGGTCAAGAGAAGCAGTAGCTATTAATTCCGTAATGCAGCTACATCGGCTTATTGGGAGCAGCTCGGAGCCGGCTCCTATCGACTCGGTTTTGGCTTGGATCCGGAACCTGAATCCGAAAATCGTTACAGTAGGAGAACAAGAAGCGGATCATAACCAGCCCGAGTTTGTGGACCGGTTCACAGAAGCCTTGTATTACTATTCCACCATGTTTGACTCGTTAGAAGCTTGTCCATTTCAGCCGGAGAAAGCTGTGGCCGAGATGTATATCGTGAAGGAAATCAGCAACGTAGTTTGCTGTGAGGGCCCAGCGAGGATGGAAAGACACGAGCCATTGGTTAAGTGGCGGGCCCGACTTGTCGGGGCTGGATTTCGTCCCTTGCATCTTGGTTCTAATGCATTTAAGCAGGCGAGTATGTTGCTTACATTGTTTTCTGCACAAGGTTACTGCGTTGAAGAGAATCAAGGTTGTCTTACTCTCGGCTGGCATGGCCGTCCACTCGTTGCGGCTTCGGCCTGGCAAGCCGTGCCGTAGCTTCAGCTACCATCTGATAAAATATAATTTACAATTTTCATTTTCCTTTTATGTCCTCGTGCCTTCTTCCTGCGATAATTTAGAGCAAGTAAGAAGAGGGTTTTTTATTCTTAAGTCCTATTTTTCCTCTTTTGTAGTTAATATTAAATAAGAAAGAAATACTGTTTGCTATAAATTTGGATTATTGTTTTCATTGGGAACGCCCTCGTTTTGAATAAGTGAATGATTAGTGGGCTGAAAAAAGATCATTGCGATGTAACAAAAAGGAGAAACAGAAATTTGATAAACGTACTTACTTTTTCTGTCAAATCTCAGACACATTTAGATATTAGTGCCTTCTCATTACTAGATCAGGAAGTCCTTAGCAGTCTCTAACTAAAAGCATCAAAAGTGGACACTGACGATTGTTTGATCTAAACGACATAAGGTAACTGTTTTTACTCGATATGCATCTCATAATTTCTTCCGCTGTAATTCATCGACAAGCAGAAAATGGTAACCGGGGTGGAGACGATGTACCGATGGTGCTGCTACATACTAGCGATGGAGCTACATATAACTCCCGATGTTCTTAGATAATGGATACTGTAGATGAGGGTTGCGCTTCTACGTGGTCTTAGTCAGGAAATCCAAAGTGTGGTTGGAAACAAAAGTTACTTGAGTTATTGATGGCTTCTCTGCATTAAGAGAGAATTAAGCGGTCACGATATTCCAACTAACGAAAAAAGTCAGATTGTACACGTACGATTTTCTTCTTGAATGTGAGTTAATGATCGGTTTTATTACGAGAAAAAGATCCCTGAAAGTGTCATTGTAATTTTTTCCATGTTGTTGATGAAACTCATTTATGACCTACGGATATTCAGTTAATGCTAAATCGAGGAATCCATTCTTAATATTTGAATATGTACCTCCATACACTTGAGCTTTCGAAGAACTAGACAGTGCTCCTAGAGCCTATTTTTGGAAAGATTTAAGCCCTTTACCATTTTTTGTTCCCAAAATTAGGCAACCCATGAGAAATCAATGCATTTAGTACGCAATCTTAAGCAGTTGTTTTGAATCTTTGAAAAAAATTATAAAATGAATGGTCCAGATTTTTGGAACAAAGAAACATGACTTAAGCATCCAATGTGCATGAAATTGATCTCTAGCCTATCTAAGCCATTTCCTAACGAGATGAATGGCTTGAATCTGAAAAATTATCACCTTGATAAAAACAAGCAATGTCTTTTTCTTTGGATGCTCTTGAGCATCTACTAGCTCCAAAACTCATTTGGAAAACTTTATTAATTTATATAAGAGGAAGGATATTGATATATGTGCCATGAAGATTTATAACTCCAAGTGGGCTCAGATTTTTAAATATATAAATCGTTCATGATATTGTTCTTAACATAAATGGGTCATGATCCCAAATTCTCCTCCATTGAATAATACCAACAATTGTTAGTTTTAGTTGTAAGATGGAGAGCCTTTACCATCCCTTTTATAGCTAAAGAATAGAGTTGTTAGGATTATCCTATGGATGAGAATTGTTCATCATGACCGATTTAAGTTACAAGAAGTATTATGAAGAGTTTAGATCTTCAAAAATAAAAGCCCACTTGGAATTATGGCTGTTTTGTAACATTTAGTAACGGGCTTCTAAGATTAGTGGGGGATTGTAGAAGTTCAAGATCGCTCTAAATTTCTATTGGAACATGACACCTTAAGCACGACTAGTCATGGATGTGAAGGCTTCATTAACACGGATGAGTTTAATGGTTTGGATAATCCAAAATCAAAATTTTTTAGCTAAAATCAAATGACACCTGTTTCAACTTCTATTGAATATATTGGATAAAATATAGAGCATTGTATGAGATATGATGGCTTAGATTATCCAGATCTATGCCTTGGTGATCAAGGAAGAATCAGACAAGGGTTCCTAAGCTTAGCAAGCTAAAAATGTTCTCTACATGGTTCGCTTGGTTAAGGGGTTAATGATGTGCTGGTGAAAGATTTTTTACCAATTGATTTTAAGAAGTCTTAGCTAGGAAAATCTAAACACTTAAGAACATACTAAAACCCATTGTAACACTTTAGAAGTTACTTTGGTATGATCAGTACCCCTCCATGGGATGGTTTTAGCATGTGGGGAGATTTATCAAGACTTTTTTGTTGTTAGAAACTATGCATGGCTGAAGCAACTTATAGGAGGGCAATTCTCATCTATAAATGCCTCATTATATTTCAATTCAAGGAGTTTGGTTTGATTACAATTTAGTTATTCTCAAGCATTAAAAAAAAATATACTTGTGTTGCTTAAGATTTTTTCTTTTTTCTTTTTTTTAAGGGGTAGAACATGCACGTATTTTCCATTGGAACTTGGATAGGCTAGAGTACATCCTAACTTGGGTGTTTATGTATTACTTATGGACTCAAGTGTGGTGAGATGTGATGAATATCTTGTCCTTAAGGTGGTGTGATTGTATCCTTAAGGTGGCAAGCTTATTTTCTTTTCCAAAGTTTTATTGTGCTTGATGGTGAGCTATATCCAAGAGTGGTGAATGTTTTGATGTTTGAATGCTATGGTCGTGATTCTGTACATATACTAAAACTAATCTCAACTTAACTATGTGATGGTGATTTCTGTATCTACAGAAACATTGGACATTTTGATATTGTTTAGTAACTTTGCATCCTTATGTGTAACTTTAGCAGCTGGTTATCCACTGTCAAATTAGTCCTAGAGCAAAAATGTTTTCTAAAGTTCATCAATGGCATATAGAGGAAAGTGTATTGCTACTATTGACAAGGATTCCAAAGATCTAGAGGTAGACAACCTATGAATACAAGTTGAAAGACTTAAGGATTGGTGTACCTTTAAATATACTTGCAAAAGCATGAACCAATGTAGTAATTTGCACCTGAGAGAGGTCAATCCTACGTCAAATCTCATAGATTTGTATATTGATTGGATTTTATTTAGATTACTTACCCTAGCCAAAGAGAGATTAGTTTTGATTAAACTAGGAAGGCAAATAACATACAAATGGAAACATGCTTTGATTAAAAACATGAACTAAATGAGAACTTTCTAAAATAAAGATCTTTAATGAAATTAGAAACTTTTCTAACTAACATGCATTCAGTAAAAGAAACTAATGCAAAATTAAAATGACCTAATCTAGGAAACTTAAATATGCATGAATTGGGAACTTCCTAAAAATAGCACTTTCTAAACTAAGAAACTTTCTAAAAATAAAAATTTCTAAAAGTAAACTTGGGAAATTGATACATGAATTGTGCACATGTACATAGATGAATAAGCATGAAAGTTATGCACTTTTTCAATGACTATACTTGCTCCAAATCAAAACTTAAACACACTCAATAATCTCAAACTAATCTTGAATATCAAGCATGTGAAATCCAACAGAGAAATCAAGAGAATAAGAACATGAAGATGGGAAAGAAATCAACAAGAATTAGTCCAAGATCCAAGTAAGAGAAATTCAAAGCTATTGCTATCTTGGTTGTCACTACAAGAGAAAAGAGGGCTTGAATCTTGAAGAACTAAGCAAAGTGGAAGCCAGAGGTAAACGAGATCAAAGAGGAACTATGTGTATGGGACTTAAACAACAAAGAAAGCAATAAACAAAAAATGGAATAATGAAAAATATAAGCAAGGTACTGACTTGGACTGAGAGAATAAAAACCAAAGAAACAAAGCAAGAAGGAGGTGTGGAGAACAATGAAAGGTAGCCAAGGAGAAGCGCGCCCAAACCTTAGCATGCAAACAAGAAGGAGGCATGGAATTCTAGCCTAGAATGGGGCGTGGAGTTCCTTATGTGATAAATGAGATTTGGCTACTATTTATAGATGAAGTTTCCTCCTAAAAAGATAATATTTGATAAGTTAGGAAAGGAATTATAAGGAGGACTCTAGGAAAGTGGGTGAAAGGTGGAAAGAGATGGATTTAGAAGGTGAGATAAGGTGGACTTTTTAAAGATAAGCAATTGGGAAGGGGAGGAGCCACCTTTTAAGGGATTTGGCTTGGAATCCTTCCCTTTAAGGTATCTCACATAGAGGGATGGAAAGAGAGTCAAAAGAGAGAGGAAAGAGATAGGAAGGTAAAGTAGAACTGGGAAACTAGGAAAGAGGTGAAAAGGATGGAATTAGAATGGGGGAGGTGCTGCTTTTCAAGGAAGGTGCTGTGGATCTCCTTCCCTCTCAAGGTGTATCATGTAGTGGGTAGGAAAGAGAGAAAAGAGAGGAAGGAAAGAAAGGGAAAGATAAGAAAAATGGAGATGGTTTCTCTCTTGACTGGTCCACCTATGCATGCATATCTTACCTTGTACTAATCTCTACCAAAATCTTCTAATTATTCTTTGGAAAATCACATTTTTAGCATGGATTATTGCTTAAATTCTTCATTCAATTGTATGATTCCATGTGGAATGGCTCACATGGCTTGGTATCTCACTTTAATGGCTCTTGCTTGATGGCTTAAGTGGCTTAGTCCCTTGGCTTCAAGGCTTACATGGCTTGTATGGCTAAGGTGGCTTGCGTGCATGGCTCCAATTCTCATGCAAAGGTGGTGGAATTGCATAGATTCTTCGTAATAAACTTTGATTCTTCCAATTACTTTCTCGTTTGCCCTAGGATAATCTTGAACCTTGATTGAGCTTTGAAATAATGAGTTTTAAGCTAGCTCTCTCTTTTGATCTTAATCTTCAATTCTCATGGATCAATCTTGACCATTGGATGGTCATCTCAATACCTACAAAAGATCAACAGCTCTAGTTAAATCCTAATTTTTTTTGGAAATTCCTATGCTTTCTCTGAATTAGCTTCTGAACCTACAAAATGTCAAAATTTTGGATTATTAGGTCAGGTATGCATGCATTATGGATTTTGTTAAAATCCTAGGATAATACCCTATATTATGTAACACATGGACTACTAATTGGTTACTTTTGATACAAAATTGGACTCACTCATCAAGGAACATCTTGAGCAAATTAGCAACCAAGGAGAACAAGGTAAGACATATGAACTTGCATCTTTTAACTAATCCTCAAACGACTCCAATTCTTTTTCTTTCAAAAACCAAGCATCTAGCTAGAGATCATCTTCATATGTTTGGAATGAAAGTTAGAATTTGAAAGCAAATTGCAGTCAGACAAGTTTCTTGATTAGCTACATATAACGAGCATGTCTTCCAGTATAAAGACTTGCCTAAAGACTCCAAGGCAAAGCTTGTTTCCCTAAAACTAAAAAAATATGCTTCAGTTTGGTGGGGCAATTTATATAAGCAAAGATTAAGAGAAGAGAAAAGTAAAAAAAAAAAAAAAAGGTAGAACAAGATGAAAATAGAACTAAAAAAACCCAAAAATTATTGGATGGACACATTCCTAAAGATATAGAATTTGAGACAAGATTACTTGAGTGTAGAGGATTACATAATGGAGTTTGAACACCTCATGCTTAAGAGTGATGTGGTTGAGTTAGAAGTGCAAATGATAACACATTTTTTAGGCGATTTGAGAAAGGACATTGGAGACACAATATGACTTCAGCAATACTAGTCATTCAATGACATCAAAACATTGGCTTTAATTGTGGAGGCAATTTGAGAAAGGACATTAGAGACACAATATGACTTCAACAATACTAGTCATTCAATGGCCTCAAAACATTGGCTTTAACTATGGAGAAATAACAAAAAGAAGTGAACAAAAGAGGCGTACTTAAAACATATAGGAAAAGAAACACTTTCAACCTAAGGAATGGTTCTAATTTTAAGTGGATGACCAATAGCAAAGCTCAACAAATATAAGAATGAAAAAATAAGCATCTAGGATCCTCTAATGCTTCATCTAGAAGATTCTTGAAAAGCTAAGGGTTTGGACATATAACCTCCAATTGTCCAAACGAAAAAGTGGTGGCTTTTGTTGAACATTCCACATGTGAGAAGGAAGAAGTATAGTTAGATTCTGAAGATGATGAAAATGCTGCTCTAGCCATTAGATTCCTGGGCCTTTTTTTTTTAACACCTTTCATAATTCCTTTTTAAAAGTGGGGACCTAGGTTTGAAAATAATTTAGAAAACAAACAGTAGAAAATGTTTTCTTTAAAATCTATTTCAAAATCCCAAATGTCAACCTTCAACTCATCATTTATTTATAATTTTAAGTATCATTTTTAATTTCAAAAATTCAAATTAAAATTTCTTTTTCAAGTAAACAATTTTCAAAACAAGTTTACTTATTTAGGTTCCATCTAGTCAACATCCACAGTCCTTGCATTATTGCAAATTAAAATTAAAATACAACAATTATACATATACAATTCAAGCATGAATAAAGCATACCCTCTATAATAAAGTCTCAATCAACTAGTCACTTGATTTTTCTTCACTCTTATTTATTTGAATCGAAGATACTGTAAATATTCAAATATTTATAATATCTCAGCAAGCTATGCTTAATAAGGGAATAAAATGCATATGAGAACACGAACAAATATTTCTTTTTCATAATTTTGTAATCATTTCAATGCATCAAAACATTATAAATCAATAACTTACGTGATTAAATTTAAGATCATCTTAAACTTTAGAATATCAAATTTTAAACATTTCATGTAAATATCACAATTAAATCCAACAATGCAATATCAAATTCAAATCTCAATCAAAATCTCAATTAAACTTTCTAAATAGATTTAAATATCATTAATAGATCCCACCATGCAATGCCATCTATAAATCATGATTAGAATCATGAATAAAGCTTCTTAATGGCAACATGAGTTAAATAATGTTAAGATCATAATAGTAGTGAATATAGTCATTAGTAGTCATAACCCTAACTATACGAGGCCCACAATCATGCATACACTATTGGGTCCACATATCTATCCAGTCAACACTCTGTATACATAATGGTCATGAGCTCATACCAGGCATATCATTGTGCCACATCACAAGCATATCATCATACCATACATCATCACAATCTGCACACATAGTGCAAAATATACAAAGGACTACTATGCTGCAACGCACATCCAATGTGTTGGGATTCATTGCCATGCTCCACTAACATTGAGGTGGAAAAAGCTTATCATCATGTCTTTATGAGGAGACGATAGTCATAGTAGCCTTCCCATAATAACCACCACCTAGCATTTTCCCTCATTATAGGCATGGTGTCTACATCATAAGTTTTGGAAAGTGTGTGGCTAAACCCTCAATACTCTCCTAACATAGCATCTCTAGGCCTATGCTTGTCTGAAATAAAATTCACTAGGTCTCCATGCCCATCTGTAACATATAATAATAATAATATTAGGCTATGCATTTATCTCATATCAAATCCACGAAAATATTATATTGTATGCATAATTGGTACCCTGTACTAAATTCAAGCCCATCTGGCTTTAAAATCAAATCACGCAAAGATAAAACATGGAGTGCATTCTCAAATCTTGCTTTTAAATGATGCACATTAATTTCTAATCATAAATTCATCATCATATCAAAACCATACTAGCATGTATCATATTATAATCATTGCATGCATAGTAACTTTTAAAATTTCAATTTAAAGATTGTTATCATATTAATCTCATGCTAGTATTAAATAACATCATGCATTGGCAAAGATTAGGCAAGTTGAAAGTCAGCATCTTAAAGTTTCACCTACCTCGAAACAAGGGACATAAAGTATCACCTACCTCAAACAAGGGAATAATCCTTCCAAATACGTAATCCCTCTAGTCCATGCAAATTGGCAAATTTGTCAAATCACATGCATAATATGCCATCACTTTCTATCTTATCATTCTCATTCCTCATTTATATGGTGCTTGATCATCCATAATTAAGAGGATCTTGCATTTATTCATCACTGATCAATGATCTTTTTCTTTAACTCTTGTATGATCATTTGATCATGTTGTTGATTAAAGATCAATGGTTCAGATCATTCAATTATTCTTTATCTCTATTGATCTCTAGCTTACAAGTAATTTATTTCATATTCCAATGTTTGATCTATTCATTCGATGGTTAGATCAAATTTTGATTAGTCAGATCAATAGTTCCAAGTCATCCGAACATCCAATTTTTCTAATATAAGGTCATCAAAATAATCTAACCATTAAATTATTCTAATTAATAATTTAAATTACTTAATTATTTTCTAAAGTTTAATAAATTCATATATTAAATTTTCTACAAATTATTAGGAGTAAATAAAATAAAATAAAATAAAATAATTAAAAAAATGATTTGGTAGCAATCTTACCTGTGATCTCTTTAATCCATGTATGACATAGCGTTTGATCTTGATCGGGTTTGATCTCCTTTGATAAAAAATCTGAGAATGGATGGCTAAGATCGAGTATTTTGATCATTGATCAAGAAAATAAAGCACCTGATCGCACAAATTTGAGTTCTAGAAATTGATGAATGATTGGATCATAGTGTAAGATTTGATTAGTAGTGAATGAGATGGTCCAGTGCTAGATCTACAGTCAGATCAAAATGAAAGCTCAAATAGACAGCTGATCAAGGTGCTACGTGTGTGATCAACTATCAGATCATCCTAAAGGAGCAGATTAGTTACAGATTTAGCATTTAACACCTAATCAACAGCTATATCATGATGAGCAGTCAAATTGGTCACAAATCAGGGTGCTAGTGATCGATCAACAGTCGAACTGTGTGGGATTTTATGAATCAGTCATAGATTTGCCATTTGAAGATAGATTAATGGCTGGATCATGATGGTTGATTGAATCGGTCACAAATCAGGTGATCCATTATTCGATTGATAGTCTAATCATGATTAATGGTTAGATTTATATAGATATTCATGAATTGGATGAGGGACAGAGGTCATAGGCATATAGTGGCTATCATGGAGGAGAGCCAGGCACACATCATTGATTGCCAGTGGAGGAGTAGAAGGGGAAGATGGTTTTCATTTTAGGCACATAGGTGACTAAAGAAAGAGGAAGAGAAGTGGGGAACGAGTTGGTGCACTAATTGAGCTGTGCCTATTGAGGGGGAGCGAAGGAGAGAGAGTAAGAGGGAGACAAGAAGAGAGAGAAGAAAGGGAAAGTAGGTTTCGACGGTGAGCAGTAGCCCTGGCTTGGTCGCTGCCATAACCAAATTGAGAAGAGGAGAGAGAATGATGAGAGTTTGTGCATAGTTTCTGACTCAATCTAGCTAGGAAGGGGAAGAATGACAGGGGGAGTGGAGATGGGGGAGAAGTAATTAGAGAAATCAACTTAAATGCTGATTTTAATTTTTATTTATTTATAAGTATTACCTAACATAATTGCTTGTAATCATTGCAATTTAATGCGTATCCTACTTTTATGGCTGTCACGTGTGGTTCATAATCATGTGTCATGTCATGTGGGTCTCACCTAAAGTTAATTTAAATTAGATACCTCAATTATAATAATTATAATTTTTTTGTTTGAACTCCAATTTTAGCATACTAAGTGTCATTGGATTTTTTTTAAAAGTAGATTACAATATTGATATTTAATAGTCAATTCCATGTCTTTCACTAGTTATCCCTTAAGAATTAAAATCTTGAAATTTCAGTTCGTGTTTCTCCTTTTCAATCCAATTAATTTATATAAAATAGAATAGAAATTAGGGATGATACAAGCCCACCAAGGTGATATGTTGGTGGTGCAATTGAGCTGGGGTACCATCCACATAGATGATGACAACTACCTTCACTATGCATCTTCCATGTGCAATTGCATGTTTGAGTTTTCTTGCAAGTGCATAATAATTAGTTGTAATATTATACAAGATTGAATCCATAAGGAGGATATGGTATGAAATTAAGCATCAAAGTTGATCTAGACTAATTATCCTAAAGTAATACAAAATTAAAGAAAGATGATAATGTTTTCAATTAGATGGATGAGATTAATTGGATTTTTAATATAAACTTAAATTATTAGGATTAAAGGTTACTTATTTTAAATTATATGCGTGACTTATTATTTTCTATAACTCAAGAATCAAACTGAAACTATAATTACCATCTCAAAAAATATTTTCTTTGAAAAATTAATTTATAAAATTTTAAACTTTAAAAATTTAAATAGTTCATCAAATTTTAAGCATTCTCTATAAAACCTAACTATAATGGATCAAAGATCAATTTTAAGCATCAACAATGAAACGTAATAATACAAAATTGAAGAATTGTACAAAGGATGAAATTATCTTTATCAAATTAATTCAACTTCTAAATTTAATTTTTTAAGACAATTAAAATATTGAAAATTTTATAAGTAATGTTTCTAACCTAAAATAAGATCGCTTTAATCATAGGAAAAAACTACCCTAGCATGCTTTCTAAATTAATTCTAAAACTTTGTAAAAACTAAAGTGAATTGACTCCTAAATCAAACATGAATCAAAAGTAATATCTAACAATCTAGAAAAAAATCCTAGAATAGACCATCAAAGAAAGAACTAAAGTCCTAAACAAAATAATTTAAATTTTTTTATTTTACTTTAATACAAAAATTTACTAAATTTATTAGATTTTGCACACATAGTTATTCTTGATGTGTCATATATTAGAACACAACCACAAAATTTCTCAAAAAAAAATAAAGTAAAATGAAGCAATATACTTTGCCACTATATAACAACTAGTGGCACTGTAATTTAAAAAATTAAAAATTTGGAAGTACCCAAATTTAAACCTAAATCCTAAAAATAACATTTGTAGTAGATTCCTTGATCAATTTTATTCAAGATCCACTAATTAAAAATAAAAACAAAGATTAATTAAAAGAGATATAAAGTGAAATAAGAAACTTGGCAAGTGACGGTTGTAGTCAAACTATAAAACATAGTTACTATTCACATGAATAATAACAAGTTACTTATTTCAATCAGTTTGTTAAAGGATCTATTGAATCAAAATCCAAAATCTAAAACATGGGTCTCCTCCTCCTCAATGTCTTCTATCTAACTCAATAAACTTTAGATATTTATATTGAGTAATGAAGTATAAAATCACATGCAAATTCACCTTGTTCACTAGCTCACGCACTTTCACTATTTATTATCTTCAACCTCTGTTTCCCCCCCTAAATTTTCATTCTTTCTTTCAACTTATTCTCAACTTGATACTTACAAATGATTTAGAGCTTTGATTGGATTAGTTTTTTAGTAATCTCCTCTCCCATTATTTCCTTCTCTCTAAGAAATTCTAATTTGATTTGAGTTTCTAACTTAAGAGTAGTTTCCTAACTTGGTTTCCTTAGAAAACTCTTTCTTTGTCACTTAAAACTTGCCCTGTATCATCATTCGCCATCACCACATCAATCTCCTACATGACCTTTTCACCTTTAACTGTGGGAAACTAGTTGATTATTAGAACCATTCATACCATCCAATCTTTCATCTCTCATGCAATTTGACTTGATTTAATCTAAGACATCAAATATATGTCTTTTGATCTTTGCCCAAAAATGATAATTTTGAATGATCCAAGTCATTGATCATTTCCATCTTGATGATATCTTTACATCCTTGACCAATCATGGTGTAGCTTTAGATTTACTAACAAGTGCACGAATCAATATAATAATTTTCTTGTGAGAGGTCAATCCCACGAGGAATCTCATAGATTTGGATATTGACTTGATTTTATTAGATTACTTAGCCTACCTAAAGAGAGAAGATTTTTGATTAAACTAGGAATTTAAACAATATAGAATGGAAAACATGAACAAAATGAGAAACATGAACTAAAGGAGACTTTTTAAAAGTAAATATTGTGTAGTAGAATTAGAAAATTTCCTAACTAACATGCATTCAAATAAAAGAAACTATTGCAAACTAGAATGAAGGAAACTAGGAAACTTTACTTAAGGAAACTTACTAAAAAGAAAAATCTCCTAAAAGAATACTTTCTTAATCCTAAAAATTTCTAAAAATAGAACTTTTGAGGACCAAATTAGGAAACTTTCTAAAATTAAACTAAGTTGCAAACAACTAACTAAATAATGCAAAATTTAGATTAAACAAGAAAATCTTCAAAGAGAATTCACCAAATCACCATGCACATGAACCTACGAGTTGTGTGCATGGTTCATGGGTTGAAAAATCGATAAAATTCTTGAATCAAAAGCTTATCAACATGCAATATAATCAAGGAACTAATTAAACAACCTAAAATGCTAAATGGGTTCCTAAGGAATTAGGAAAATGAGATGTATAGATTGTTAGAAATTAAACATGAACATTGAATGGAAAATTTTTAGAATTTTGGTGGTAAAGAAACTCAATTCTAGCAATGCATGGAAAGAAACTTAACAAGCACTTTTTATGTAAGATAACACTCAAGAAATAAACTACTCTACTACTGGAATCAAGCACCAACAATGATCTTCAAATAACTTTATTGATTGAATGGAAAAATACATCAAATAATGGTGCCATAAACATGTATTCAAAATCTAAAAATTACGCACTTTTTCAATGCTTGTAACTTGATTCAAATCAAACATTAATCCCACTCAAACATCCTTAAACTGAACTTAGATAATATAAAAGTGAAACCTAATAAGAATTCAAGAGAAAAGGAAGTTGAAGGATGGGAATGAATCAAACCAAAAGATGCCTAAATCTAGCTCCAAAATCAAGTAAAAAATGAGAACAATAGGAAGAGAAACAAGGAGATTCAAGCTACTTTTGGTCTTGGTTGTCACTACCAGAGAATAAATAACTTGGATCTTGAATGAATATGTAAGACAAACTAGAGAGATGGAAACAAAGATTCAAGGGAAAAGGAAAGAAAATTTATGAATATGAAATTGAAGAACAAAACGAGAGCAAACTGAGTAATGAAAGTAAAGAATGAAAGCAAGATACTAACTTGGAATTGAAGTACAAAATCAAAGGAAAAAGATTTGAAGAATATAAAGAAGACTAGCCACAATAAAACCAAAGTCCAAAGTTCCAACGATCACGCAAAGTAGTGTGCTTCTTTTAAGGTTTTTCACCAAAACCTCTACTTGAATTTCATGTGGAAACCCTTGGTGGTTATATAGAAATTTTAGTTTCCAATTTGATAGGAATCTACCCTAGGAATCAAAGATACTCTTAAATCTAAGACTTCAAGGTAATAAAGTTACGTGGATATAGAAGTTTAGCAAGTGAGATGGATGAGGTGGCATGGTGTAATTAGAAGTGGGGAAGGCACCACCTTTTTAGGGAGGTGGAGTGGAGCTCCTCCCCTTCTAATTGTGCTGTTTGGAGGTTAAGAAAGAGAGAGAAAAGGAAAAACAAAAAGTTAGGAAAGATGAGGAATTAGTTAGGATTTTGAGGCGGATGAGTGTGAGTAGAATTAGAAGTTGCCAACTAGGATTTTCAACTAATCAAGACAACTAAGCAGGGTGAGAGGTGCCACTTTTTTAGAAGGTGCCTCCCTCCTTAAGTAAAAATTGTGGAATAACTATGTTGGTTGATGAAAAAGGATGGGAAATGAATTTAGAAAGTGGTTTTTCTCTCTTGATTAGTCCACTTATACATGATCATCTTGCCAATTGCAAATTTCCCTCAAAACCTTCTAATTATCAGATGGATATCACATTTTTTTCCATATATAATTTCTTGAAATATTGCTGCAATTGTGTGACTCCAAGTGGCATGGCTCTATATCATAATAACTTTCTTTGATGGATCATTCTTTGGTAGCTTAAGTGGCTTAAATGCTTGGCTTCATGGCTTTAATAGCTTGTTTAGCTTGTCACCCTTTATCATGGCTTAAATGACCAAGGTTGCTTTCATGCAAAGGTGGTGGAAATGCATGGCTTGTGCACGAGCTCATTTTAGTCACCTTTAACTTCTTCCAATTGCTTCCTTTCTTGTCCTAGGATAATTTTTTAGGACTACTACAACATAACTTGACCTGCATAAAACTTTGCAAAGTGTAATATAGGCCATTGGATCATCTTCTCACTTCCGACAAAATATTAAAAGCCCTAATTAAATCTTAAAAAATTATGATAATTCACATACTTACTTTGGATTAGCCTCTTAACCTACAAAATATCAAACTTTTGAATTATAAGGTTAGAAATGCATGTGTTATGAATTTTGGAAAAACTTAGACTTTATACTTTAATTTATAACACATGGACTACTAATTGGGTACTTTTTACACAAAATTGAACACTTGTCAAATCATTCTAAAGGTGAAGCATTATAAGAGATTTTTAGAGAGATCCTGATAGTTTAATGCTAAATCACTTAGATCACCATTGATTTTCTTCGATCCACCACTATGCTAGAATCCTTAGATCATTTGTAATTGAACAATGTTGGGAAATTGTGCCATTTGGTTATGGAACATACCATTCATCTCATATTGATCAAAAACGTCCATTTCAATCTAAACTTAATCCATGATCTAGAATGTTGATTGGCTTGATCTAACCTCTTGGATCTTGATATACCACCTATAGAACATAAAAAGAACCTAACTAGTACTATAAAACATGTGGTTTTTCATATACTTACCTCAAATTCTCATCTAACCCTCAAAATTTAGTAAATTAGGGTTAGATAATAAAAATTTTAAATGATAATTTTTAAAATAAAAATTTAAATAATGCCTTAAAATATATCTAATATCATGCTAAATGAGGGTAATTCATACAAAAATAGATACCTAACATTGTGTGCAACATGATCATTGATAGTAGTACTTGTGAGAATGTGGCTTCTACAAAACTCGTAAAGCTAAAGGCAAAGCTACATCTTCAACCCTATAGATTGAAGTCACTCAAGAAAGAGCATTAAATCAAGGTAACACAAATGCCTTGTTTCCTTTTCCATTGGTTATCAATATAACTACAAGGTATGGTATGATATTATCCCTATAGATATGTGTCATCTACTATTGAGATTACTATGGCAATTTGACAGAAGATCCCAACATGATGGGTTCAAAAGCACTTACTTTTTTATGTTCCTTGTGCAATCCTTGCACCTCTAAAACCTGAAATAATAAATAAACCTTCAAATGCAATTCATTATAGTAGTAAAAAGGAAAAAGAATTTGATGTAAAAATATTAAGTTCTGTACATAATGAACAAGAGGCAGAAGTAACTGAAGAAGGAGTGACACAGTCATTAGTACAACATTCAATTGTATGTTTCATACTAAAGAAATACAAAGATGTATTTTCAAAGGAGATCCCCATGGCTTACCTCCTTTATGAGATATCGAACACTATATTGACTTAATCCCATATATGTAAATCCTAATATAGTAGCTTACCAAATGAGCCCTAAAGAACATATGGAATTGCAAAGACAGGTTGATGAACTAATAGCTGAAGGCTTGGTGCTTGAAATCAAAAGTCCATGCATAGTGCTAGACCTTCTTATGCCAAAGAAGGATGGTTTGTGGAGGATGCATATTGAAGTAGAACAAGTGAACAAAATTAACTACTGCTTTCCTATTTGACACTTAGACGACTTGTTGGACCAACTACATGGTGCGACAACTTTCTCTAAGATCGAACTTTGTAGAGGCTACCACAAATCCATATGAGGGCAAGTGATGAGTGGAAGACTGCATTCAAAACTTGAGATGGCATGTACAAGTGGTTAGTAATGCCCTTTGATTTATCTATTGCATCCAATTCTTTTATGCATTTAATGACTCATGTCTTTAAACCATTTATTGATGAATTTGTAGATGTATATTTGAATGATGTACTTGTGTACAATAAGAGTTAGGAGGAGAACTTATATCATCTTCGGCAAGTGCTAAATTGTTGAGAGAGCAAAATTTGTGCAGTAACTTGAAAAAGTGCAACTTCTTTATTGATAGCTTGACTTTCTTAGGCTATGTCATTTCTGTTGATGAAGTGAAGATGGACCATCATAAGGTGGATGCTATTGAAAGATGACTTGTACTTAGATGTTGTTCGACATTAGAAGCTTCGATGGTCTAGCTTCTTTCTACAGGAGAGTCATTAGAAACTATAATACCATTATTACTTCCATAACTGAATGTCTAAAAGGTGGAACATATAAGTGGATAGAAAAAGCACAGAAGACCTTTACATTCATGAACTAGAAGGTAATAAACACACCTATACTTTCTTTACCTAACTTCAACTGTTTGTTTGAAGTAGAGTGTGATGCCTCCAACATTGGGATCACTGCTATCTTGAGTCAAGAATGGAAGCTCATTGTTTTTTTTCAGTGAGAAGCTAAAGGACTCATAGTACAACTACTCTACCTATAGTAAAGAGTTCTATGCTATTTTATGGGCATTAGAACATTGGAGCCAATATCTACAATTATAGCCCTTTGTGGTTTACTTGGATCATAAAACATTTAGATCCTGCAAAGTTAGAAAAGTAATGTTGGAGA
This sequence comes from Warburgia ugandensis, assembly GCA_035236585.1. Taxonomy (NCBI): domain Eukaryota; kingdom Viridiplantae; phylum Streptophyta; class Magnoliopsida; order Canellales; family Canellaceae; genus Warburgia; species Warburgia ugandensis. Next base: position 39,986,067 of record CP141136.1, read on the forward strand.
CATCTTCTGTGGATAGAGTTCATCCAGTCCTTTAGCTTTGCGATCAAACATAAATCAGGAGCGTAGAATGTGGTGGTTGACCCCAAGCAAGATATTCTTACTACTAACTATTTAAATGCACAAAGTAATTGGCTTTGGAGTGGTTAAAGAATTGTGTCTTAATGAAACTCCTTTAGGCCATATTGGAGAATTGTAAGCTTGGTATCTTTCATCATTTTATGAAGCAAGATGGTTATCTCTATGAGGGGAATTTCCTGTGTATTCCACAATGTTCTCTTATAGAGGCTATCATCTATGAGGCACATAACAAAGACCTTGCTGGTCTCTTTGGTAGAGACAAGACTCTTGCCTGAGTGAAAGACTATTTTTTTTGGCCTAAAATGGTAAAGATGTATCCAAGCATGTGAAAAGATGCATGACATGCCATCTCACAAAGAGTGTACATCTAAACATAGGATTATGTATGCCACTTACTATTCCTAACTCTCCATGGGAAGAAGTGAGCATGGATTTGTTGTTAGACTCTTATAGACACAACATCACAAAGATTTTATTATGGTCATTGTTGACATGTTTTCTAAGATGATTACTTTATTACTTATACTGAAATTAGTAATGCATCTAATTTGGTGGAGTTGTACTCTAGAGAAGTAAAACTTCATAGAATTTCAAAGTCATAACATCTGATTGAGACCAAAAGTTCATGAGCCATTTTTGGAGGATGTTATGACATAAACGTTAGATGCGTTTGCAATTCAGTTGTTCATGTCATCATCAAATGGATGGCCAAACTGAAGTTATCAACAGAAGTCTAGGAAACTTATTGAGAAGTTTTGTGGGAAAGAACTTTCACTGATGAGATTTGTTATTCGTGCAAGTAGCATTTGCATTCAACAGTTCCATCCACCAATCAATTAATTACAGTCTTTTAGAGGTGTTTTATGGTATAAATCCTCCATATGAGTTGGATTTAATACCCTCACCATTAACAGATAGTCTCAATGGGGGATGCCAAGAACTGAGCTAAGCAAATTACAATGTTGCATGAACAAATTTGAGTGAAGATCATGTAGTAGAATGACAAGTATAATGAACAAGTTGAAAAGCATTAAAAACTGATGATTTTTTTGAAAGGTGAGATAGTGTGGGTACACTTAAAGAAGGAATATTTCCCTTAAGGGAAGCACACAAAGATCAAACCTAAAGCTATAAGTCCTTTTAGAGTTTTAAAAGGAATTGGTGTCAACACATACAAGATCGAGCTGCCAGAAGACTATGAGGCATTAGACACATTCAACATGTCAAATCTTTTCACCATATTTTGAAGAGGATGTTGCTAAAGATTTGGATACAGGTGGCTTCTAGACTAGGGAGAATGAAAGAGAGTGTTTAAAGTTTTTGAGATTAGTAGAATATTGAAGAAGATCAATGGCGATCTAGCCTTGAATGGTCAAGATCTCTCTAGAATTCTCTTAATGTAGGACCTTAGGCATGAGAGGTCATGGATGTGAAGGATTCATCAACAAGGATGAAATTGATGGTTTGGATCATCCAAAATCAACATGTTTTAGATAAAATCAAAAGATGCCTATTTTAGATTCTATTGAAAATTTTGATTAAATCTAGAGCATTGCATGAGACGTGATAGCTTACATGATCTAGGTCTACACCTTGTGATTAATGAAGGACCAATTAAGAGTTTTTAAGCTTAGCAAGTAAAAAACATTCCCTTCATAGCTTGCTTGGTCAAGGGGTCAATGGTGGACTAGTCAAAGATTTTTCGCCATTTGATTTTAAAAGGTCTTAGCTAGGAAGATCTAAAGGATTCAGAACTTACTAAAACCCATTGTAACACTTTAGAAGTTGCTCAGGTATGATTAGTAACCATTTATGGGACAGGTTTAGCATGTGGGGAGATTTAGCAAAACTGGTAGCTTAAGGGTTTTATATTTAGAAGCTATGCATTGCTGAAGCAACTTATGTAAGTAGAAGGTATCTTTGGTAGATTATAATTGCCTATAATGGGATGGATGCTCCCATCTATAAATATGACAAAGTACTTCTATTCAAGGAGGTTAGATCAATTGAAATTTAGTTATTTTCAAGCATTAAAAGATGTTTTTAAGGGATGCTCCCATCTATAAATACTACATAGTTCTTCTCTTTTTTTTTTTTAAATGATGTTTTTAGTTATTCTCAAGGTGGTGAGACTATATCCTTAAGATGACCAATTTCTTTCCTTCCTTAAAGTTTTACTTATCTTGGTGGTGTGGTTGTATCCAAGAGTAGTGAGTGTTTTGATGATTGAATACTATGGTGATGATTTCATATCTGTGTTAAAAATAATTTCAACTTAACTCTATGGTTGTGATTTCTGGATCCATAAAAATTTTGGACATTTTTCTATTATTTAATAAAATTGTTCTACGTGTGTAACTATCACTACCCAAGAGGAAAGATACTACAGTGGGTAACAATTTTACCACTTTTATGTGTTGGCTCTCCCCCCTTGTGGTCAATCGGACATGTCTAATTGAATACTTCTACTTTGATTATTACTTTTCCATAAACATTGAGGATTGGGCAATGTTAGATTGTGAAAAAAATGTAATATTGATCAAAAGACAAGGATAGTAAAAAACATTGCCCAAACGATGGTCCAAACTTAACAAGTAAGAAGTATAATTTCATCTTGAAATCCTGTCATCATCGTCATGTTACAATACAAGACATTCAAAGGATGAGGAAATCAAATGAATGGTTCTATAATGAGAATTAACAACAATCATGAAAAAGTGAGGCACAACAACTTACTATAGTGTTGCGCACTATTCTATGATTCCTCTTTATGTAGAGCATGAAGGCACAAATAAATTAAGTAGTATATATGATGAGAAGGAGATCCAAATAAAACAAGTTAGAGGAATTGTTAGAAAGGCTTTCAACTAACATTAACTTTTGATCTTGATAATGCATGGATGCTTATTGGAATCTTCCTGACGAGAATTGCCCTATAAGTAATTGATAGGAATCCATTAAGCCACATTATGATCATGAAGAAAATCCATTCAGGAGTTAATGTGACGACCTGGGTTTTCTCATGCATTTTTAAATGCAATATCTAATTCCTAAGGCGGGATGCATCCCTATTTGAAAACCATTTTATAAAAACCATGCAATGCAGTGGAAAATCTTTTGTATTAAACTCATTTTGAAAACCCCAAGTGTCATTTGCTTTCACAACAATGAAAGTACTTTTTTTGAAAAACTTCAGAAATCATAAATGTTTTTCCCCAGATCTATCCAGTAACATCACACAGCCCAACTGTAAATAAATACAAATACATGTCCAAAGGGTAGAGAGTTTACTCACATGTATAGTTGTCTCCTTTGTTTATTCACTTGCTCGTAGCACTAATATCTCCTGAGACGTCTTGTATTTGTGAGTGGAACTATCCTGAAAAATGTTAAGGATAGGGTGAGTATATACTATACTCAGTAGGAGTCTATCACTACTAGTTTTGCAATGCAGGCTATGTTTAAAATCATATGCTCTTAAAAACATGTGCATGTTCGAACAATCACGTTCAATATCGATATTAAAAACCACTGTCGAATTGAAATACTGACGACTTAAAGAATAGCATAATCCAAGTCGAAAGTATCATATATCATAAACGTAATGATATGCATAAGATGCTCAACTGAATTCAACTCATGGATATCTAGTATGGTCGACCAACCTCATGTCATGCTATATGCAATGCAAATAAATCCTCAAACCATAGGGTCCAACTATGCCCACGACCTCGCCACCGTGTGGTCCCTGGGTACTTGAGAACATAGGGTCATATGCCTCCATGGGACATATGACACTTCGACCCAGTGTCGTGACACTAGTGGTAGCCCCTGTACCACATGCAGTTGAAGCAGGGACGTTGCCCTTTTTGGGCGTGGTACCCATCCACCTAATAGTGGTAGAAGCTGGAGGCCAACCCAAACCTCTCGGCATAGCGGCCACGAGCTTATCAGCCCAAATCATATTAGATCAAATAAGCGAAAACCTCTTTTTCCAAAACCTGTCCTCCTTGGGTCTCTCGCAACTGCCTGGCCCTCACAACTGCCTACCCAGCGTCTTTTGAGCACTCCAGCGTCTTTTGGTAACCCTCAAGGACATGCAATCTTTTAAAAACTCAATGCTCACAAATCATGCAATATATGCATTTGTGTGCAAAACATATCTATGCATAATGTATATGCAATTATTTGGAAAACATATCTATGCATAATGTATATGCAATTATTTGCAAAACATTTCTATGCATAAAGCATTTATCATATGTACGCTGAATTAAGTCATGCTAAACAAGTCATATACTTATACTTAAAACATGCATTCTCAAAACAATCATGGCTCTTTTAAAAAGTCTAGTAATGATAGAGCACCTACCTCAAAGTCTCCTGGAGTCGCATCCTTTATCAGTCAACCCGTCCCTGGGTCTCATTTATAAACTACTGGTATGAATGGATATAAGGAGTCCGTATTAATTTCAATCCATTTAGACATTAGATCGCTAGCTCTACCTATTGGGTCCAAGGTCCTTGCCTAAGTCATTCGTTAGGCTAGATCCTATGGTGTGGATCTACTTTCCAATAGTTAGACTCTGTAATTTATCCTCTATTCCTAACTTTAAAGTTTCATTAAGTCCGCGTGCCCCAGTTCCTAGGACACCCGTGTATCCTGGTTGAACCGCGACTGCCTTACGTGCGTTCACGCCCAAAGGCCATGCCAGGGACCGCGTTTTGCATGCGCACATGCATGCTTAAGTGATATGCTATGACGCGCATCATCACACGGACGCACCTTGTAGCATGGCGCGTCTCAGCTCCCAGGGCACCCGTGCACCCTGGACGAGCCAGGACCCATGCCCCATGTCACACGTGCACCTGAAGGCCGCACCTGGCACAGTGTATGCACTGTCATACACCCGGAACCCATCCCTGGGACCCTGTCCTAAGCGCACATGGAGCAAGGCATCCCTAGGATGCCTGGTTTGTGTAGGGTCGTCTGAACCTAGTTTAGGAACGTCTTGTTCATGCAGGGCCGGCCCAAGCCGGCTTGGAACGTTTTTTGGCTAGGAACCCGGCTAGAAAATGACTGGAAAAGACTAGATCAGGCATGGATCTGGCCCTGGGGAAGCAAAACGGAGAGGAAAAGTGGAGGAACGGCTTACCTGTAGCCTGGAACCCCCTTTTTTCCCCGGTGGGTGTGCCTGCTCGCCGGAAAACTCAAACAAGGGGGAAAACCCTATTGCCAGACCGGAAAGGAGAAAGGGCATGGAGAAAAATGGCAATGGCCGGCCTGACTTGGGCCTAGCCATTGCAGGAAAATGTAGAAAGACGGGTTTCCAGTTTTCGCCGGAAACCTAGTCCAAAAACACCGAAAAACTCGTGTTTTTGAGAGGGCAAGATGAGGCTTTTATTGAGGGGAGAAGGCGATGCCCCTCAATGGTGGTGCCACCCTTTTCCCTGGTGTATTCTGGAGAAATTGGGAAAAATGGGTTTCTAGAGGGGTATAGAGGTTGAAGACGACAGGGGGTGCCGTTATCAAAACGACCCCCTGCGTTTTTCATCTTTTTTCGTTTTTCTGTTTAAATTCTAGAAATAGCCCTATCTTTAAACGGCTGTAACTTCTTCATATGAACTCCGTTTTGGGTGATTTTTGAGGCGTTGGATTCCATTTTTCAAGTAGAATCTAATTGTACCAAGATTCCTCACAATTTCCTTCATTTAATATTTTAAATAAAATCAAATGTTCAACACAGTTCATTTCTCATAGAATGTCCCATTTTTGTTAAAAATAGCGTAAATTGCTCGGGCATTACATTATTACCCCCTTAAAATAATTTCGTCCTTGAAATTCCATAAATTATCATCTTCAAGGTATTTTGCGTCTTAGATAACTTTTTGGTGAATGCATTGCCCCCTTAGGAATCAAATTTAGGCTCAACCTCATTTTACCATTTTTATTGTTCCTTCTATAAGGCCTGACCTATAAGGGCCGCTTTCGCTGCGTACTCTGATGCATACTCCCCTACATGCCAGTTTAACAACACCGGTTTTTAGCTAAAATTCATCTATCTTGAAATCCTTAGATGCCTATACCTTTCTCATTATATATAAGATAGTCTCCTTGTAGGGTCATGCTTCTTTATTCATGTATAAATTACTCTATACTTCTTTCAAGATCACATCATCTTATTTCTCATAGTCCTTTTTGAATATCACAGGATGATCCCTTTTTCTTCTTGTCTTTCATCTAGTAATCTCTTCATCATCCATATCTCCTTCTAATGGTTGGTTATACGTCATTAGTACGAGTTCAAAAATTACCTTCTTTCTATTGTGTCTAACTTTGCTTCTTATCTTTTATATTTGTCCTCAAGATACTTCAATAACTGACATGGTATCATGTGCTCTACAGCCAAACCCTTGATTAACTTCGAATTTCAATTGTCTGTTGTTTTCCATATGTGACTTTATTCCTCGACCAAAGTTACATTCAAAAATGAAAGCCAATTAGTAGCATCTTCCATCGAGAACCTTATCATATACTGAAAGTAAAATGTCCTAACTCTATATCCAGTTTCATAACTCTTGAATTCATTAAACGCTGTTCTCCGTGAAGATTTCATCCAAACTCATGTCAAATGTTAATGGTCGATTCATCATCATGGGCCAAATGTTCTCGTCCAGAGGCCTATTTCACTATTCACATCAATTTATCATTAGGATTTTCAATAATGTTCCCTTTTATGCAAAGCAAAAACTCTCTTATGCATAACCGAGTACCCTTACTTGGTCATGGTTGAATCCTTTGTCATCATCCTCTTTGTCCTTTCTTTTCTCGAGGGTTTTCTTTGTAACCTTTCAGTCCAAAAGTTTTATACTCAATCTAGTAGAGTTAGTCCTCAGGAAATTTCGTCAATTGATTTTTCGTACTTGGTATATGCTCATAACACTAACTATTTGTCTTAAAGGCAACGTAACAGTAAATCTTCACCTTATAGTGTGCTAGCCATCTCACCTTTTCTCCTTCCATCCCCTATGTCAATATATTATGCAATCTTTTATCAAGGCTTTATTGTCAATCATGCAGTCTGTATTGTCAGGAGGTATCCTCATAAGTAGTGAATTTCTCAATTTCTCAAAGTTTATCCTTCAAGTGCCTCCTCATACTTAGCTTATAATAGTAGTTCTCGCTTAATAACTACTACATCAGGTTATGCTGAAGCAATTAAATCATCAAACTTGAAAATCACTCAGGTAAGCATGGAACATTTTCATAGACATATAGGAAGATTTTATTTGATTACATATTGATCTCTTTCCAGATATATCTATGTCTGTGACAACCCGAGTTTTTATATAATGCAATTTTTATGAAAAGGCGAGATCTCTTGTTTTATAAGTATGAAATGCATGAAAATCTTTTTGTTTTGAAAACAATCTTTCATAAAAACGTCGAGTGTCAAAACACATTCTCAAATTATCTACCCATGGCAAAGTTTTAAATCAACATTATTCCCAAGAAAGTGTTAGTCACAGCCTCAACTATTAAAGAGTAACTACAATCAAGTAACATTGAAAGATAAGGTAGGGGTTTACTTACTTGCACTTAGTCTGGGTATCTTCTGTCACAAGCGTTCCTTGCTCTTAAGTGTTTACTTTGTGTCTGAAAAATGTTGAGGATTGGGTGAGTATATACTATACTTAGTAGGAGCCTATCACTACTAGTTTTATAATGCATGCGATGTTTAAAATCATGTGCTCTTTCAAAACATGTACATGTCTGAATAGTCAAGTTCAACATATCAAAAACCATTGTCAAATTGAAACACTAACGACTTAAAGAATCTCATAAACCAAGTCGAAAGTATCATATATATATATATATATCACAACATAATGATATGCATAAGATGCTTCATTGAATCCAACTCATGGATATCTAGTATGGTATGGTCGACCAACCTCATATTATGCCATATGCAATGCAAATAAGTCTACAAAATCATAGGGTCCAACTATGCCCACGACCTCACCGTCGTGTGGTCCCCGGGTACCTAGGGACACAGGATCATATACCTCCACGGGGCATATGACACTTCGACCCAGTGCCGTGACACCAGTGGTAGCCCCCTGTACCACATGCAGTCAAAGTAGGGACATGCCCTTCTTTTGGGCGTGGTACTCATCCACCTAATAGTGGTAGAGGTTGGGAGGCCACCCCAGACCTCTCAGCATAGCGCCCATGAGCTTATCAGCCCAAATCATAATCAGATCAAACAAGCGAAAACCTCTCTTTTTTTTCAAAACCTGTCCTCTTCGGGTCCCTCACAACTGCCTGGCCCTCGGTATTCCAGCGTCTTTTGGTAACCCTCAAGGACATGCAATTTATGCAAGAACTTAATGCTCACAAATCATGCAATGTATGCAATTGTTTGCAAAACATATCTATGCATAATGTATATGCAATTATGTACAAAACATGTCTATGCATAAAGCATTTATCACATGTATGCTGAATTAAGTCATGCTAAACAAGTCATATACTTAAAAAATATATTCAAAACAATCATGGTTCTTTTAAAAAAGTCTAGTAGCGAGAGAGCACCTACCTAGCTAGGTCACGCTAACCCCTTTGTCCTCGTACACTCCTGAACATGGTTTGGGAAATCAAGGTTACTTTAGCCCATATTTTATGGGTTTTAGAGTAGTTGGTCTTATTACTTAGGAATTAAGGGTCCATCCCTATGCCTATGGGTGTCCTAAGGTCCTAATTGGGCCTTGGTATCATCAGTTTTCCAAAGGTCTAGTGGCCACGCGCCACTATCCTATTCTAAGGGTCATGCCTACCTTTGATTGGGCCTTGATCAAGGATTTTATAGTTTGGATGTGTTTGCGTCGTCGACACGGACATAACGCCTTTTACAGCACCTCAATCGAAGCTTTAGATCTCAAGTTATAAGCTTTTTAGTGTCATACATACATAAGGACCTTAAGAGTGAAAAGGCGGAATGCTAGCGCGCTACGCGTTAGTGGCATGCGCCCCAGCTGCCTTAAGAAACAAAAAAATCCTATATCACTTGCACATTGCACGTCTGCAGCATGCGCCTCAGTGGGCGCATCTGCAGACACGCCGGGTTTCCCGCCCGTCTTTCCCTTTTGCGGACGCATCCCCGGACGCGCCCGTTTGGTTCTCTCAAATGCAGTCGACGTGTCACGTTCCGTTTGGAACGTCCTGTTTGTTGGGGAATAGAGGCATCCTCAGGACACCCTGGTTCAACCCTGTAGAACCAGTGCGGCCCAGGGAACGTCCCTAGGTCCTTGGTGACTCTCCAGGGCTCTATTTTGCATGATTTTTCATGCAAAAACTGAGGGAAACTAAGCCTAGGACTACTGTGAAGACGGGTTTTGAGAGATCTTGGGCATACCTGGCTCGTTGCTGGATTTTTCTCCTCGTTTACCCCCTAGGTTGCTTCTCCAAAATGAGTTTTCCTCAAACTTTTGGGCTGCCATTAGAGGCGCCCAAGGGCTCTATTTATAGAGCTATAAGAGGGTTCTGGAGGGGGCTCTCACCACCCTTGAATGGCGGTAGAGAAACCTCTAGAATGGCTGTGATTTCTCCTCCAATCACCACTGTTCTAGAACCCTTTATGGGGTTGAAGATGAAGGGTGCCCATATCGAAACGGGCCCCTGTGTTTTGTAGGCTAAATCAGTTTTTTGTAAAAATTACATTTTTGCCCCTGAACTTCAAAGGGCCATAACTTGCTCATTTTAACTCTGTTTTGGTTGATTTTGGTGTTGTTGGATTTCTTTTTCTGAGGCGCACCTAATGGTACCATTTTCAGGACCAAAATTTTGGGTTCAGTCAAGGTGGATAGTAAAATGACTAAGATGCCCTTATCTTCAAAAACTGAACTTTTCATTGCTAGCTTGGGATTTTAATATTACAAAATTGGAGTCATTACAATGTCATAAGCTCAAGGGCCTCTAAAGTGATCTGTACTTATCTACCTTTCTTTTCAATCCAAGTCAGCAGTATTTTTCAGACCCATAGTGATTTCTATGGTTTGTTATGGTATCTATTCAGGTTTGGAAAAATTTGTCTCACTAGTGGAGATCGCTCCTTATTTTTGCTTCTGTCTCAGTTGTTACTGTATTTATTATACTTGTAGCTCTTCCATGATGTGGCCTAATCAACTCCATGAAGTGGCCTAATCAACTCCATGATGTGGCCTAATCAACTGACCTCATACCCTCAAATGACTTAGTCTAACAAGTACTTCTTTCAGGTAAAACTCATGTCCAAATACTTATAATATCCCTCTCAGTATATAACTTTGACTACTAACTCATAGATACTAACATACTTGATTAATTAGGGTGGGATACCTTTATTTAGTCAATAGTACTCTAAAAATAATGGTCTTAAGATATTTGCTCTTCCAATCTATGATAGCAAGACCTCAATTTGATCTTTGATGGTATCCTAATTGCTGAAGAAAGACAAATGGGCAAGTCATTGTCCTGTCTTGTTTTCTTTTTCAACAGACTTTATGTACTCATGTAGTGGCAAGGTAGGATATTACCAAGTTTTCCTTTTTATGGACTATTTCCATTGTTGTTCCCCATAAACTAATGGATCTGATAAGAATCTAATTGTAATAATTTATATCAGACCATTTGTAGCATTTAATTTCTAGTGGATCACCATTCTTCTTTGAAAATTTCTGTATAGCATAATGTCCTTACATTCAATGCTCTACTCAAAGTCTTAAATCCCATATGCATTATCTCTATTATACTCATTTTACAATAAAATCACCAACTCTACTAGTATTATTCCCTCAAATTTGATTGGTTTGATCTTCCCATCAGATTTGTATGTATCTCCATAAAGTCATGATTTCCTTCCTTTGAATATTCAATATTCATCGAATACTTATAGCTGCATATAATTGATACTTCATCTATGCCTTTACGTAACATATATGATAAACTGAATGCTTCTCAGAAATTCTAAACTGTCTTAAGATCATTGAAATCCTCATTTGCCTGTAGCCTCAATACAATGTCTTCATAATGGCATTGACATTTTTATACTCTTCTTACAAGTTCATGTTAGGATCAATCTATTATCATCCTTAGCATTATCATCAAAATCTTTTGATAACTCGGTTGAATTCATTTCCTTATCATATTCGTGTTATGTTTCTCCTAATCACATAACATATCACTTGTATACATCTTCTGATTTGCTCCATAATACTCAGGTAGTTATTATTCAATATCACTTCACTCTTCATAAGACTCCAATCAAGGTATCCAAAATTGAGCTAAGTCTTTCAGGATCCATACCTTTGTGACCTAGTTCGAGTCACAGTCATCTCCTAATATCATCTTGCATTCTCATCCCTCTTAGATTATCATCAAAATTCTTCTCAAAGTTTGTCTTTTACATCTCCTATCATACTCATATCATATCCTTGTGATAGTGTACTCATATTCTGATATTCTTTATGATGGTAAGATAGCCATCTAGGTCTTTTGATTTTTCTCACCTTTGATAAGATTACTTTATTGCAGGTCAGAACTATTGACTAACAAGTTCACTAGCATCTTCCTTCAGCATCATCATAATATGATCCATATATGAGTTTGCATATTTGCACCACACAATAATCCTTAATCCTTAAGTCGTCTTTAGACTAGATTTTGGATAAGGGTTGCACTATCCTCTGCCTAATTATTTGTTAAACCAAGCTGTGTCTCACCTATTTATTTAAGGTGAAATGCCTTGAGCATTAATATGGTAATCCTCAAATAGAAGTAGGTCATCTCTACTACTTCTTCTTGATTTTCTCTATTGTCTATGACCCTTGGACATGCTGGACTGGCTGTGAAAGGATAAAACTTGGGCTCTGATACCAACTGTGACGACCCGGGTTTTCTCATGCATTTTTAAATACAATATCTAATTCCTAAGGCAGGATGCATCCCTATTTGAAAACCATTTTATAAAAACCATGCAATGCAATGGAAAATCTTTTGTTTTAAACTCATTTTGAAAACCCCGAGTGTCATTTGCTTTCACAACACTGAAAGTAGTTTTTTTGAAAAGCTTCAGAAATCATAAATATTTTTCCCCAGATCTATCCAGTAACATCACACAGCCCAACTGTAAATAAATACAAATACATGTCCAAAGGGTAGAGAGTTTACTCACATGTATAGTTGTCTCCTTTGTTTATTCACTTGCTCGTAGCACTAATATCTCCTGAGACGTCTTCTATTTGTGAGTGGAACTATCTTGAAAAATGTTAAGGATAGAGTGAGTATATACTATACTCAGTAGGAGTCTATCACTACTAGTTTTGCAATGCAGGCTATGTTTAAAATCATATGCTCTTAAAACATGTGCATGTTCGAACAATCACGTTCAATATCGATATTAAAAATCACTGTCGAATTGAAATACTGACGACTTAAAGAATAGCATAATCCAAGTCAAAAGTATCATATATCATAAACGTAATGATATGCATAAGATGCTCAACTGAATCCAACTCATGGATATCTGGTATGGTCGACCAACCTCATGTCATGCCATAAGCACTGCAAATAAATCCTCAAACCATAGGGTCCAACTATGCCCACGACCTCGCCGCCGTGTGGTCCCCGGGTACCTGAGGACATAGGGTCATATGCCTCCACGGGACATATGACACTTCGACCCAGTGCCGTGACACTAGTGGTAGCCCCTTCTACCACATGCAGTTGAATCAGGGATGTTGCCCTTTTTGGGGGTGGTACCCATCCACCTAATAGTGGTAGAGGTTGGAGGCCAACCCAAACCTCTCGGCATAGCGGCCTCGAGCTTATCAGCCCAAATCATATCAGATTAAACAAGCAGAAACCTCTTTTTGCAAAACCTGTCCTCTTTGGGTCCCTCACAACTGCCTGGCCCTCACAACTGCCTACCCATCGTCTTTTGGGCATTCCAGCATCTTTTGGTAACCCTCAAGGACATGCAATCTTTCAAAAACTCAATGCTCACAAATCATGCAATATATGCATTTGTGTGCAAAACATATCTATGCATAATGTATATGCAATTATTTGGAAAACATATCTATGCATAATGTATATGCAATTATTTGCAAAACATTTCTATGCATAAAGCATTTATCATATGTACGCTGAATTAAGTCATGCTAAACAAGTCATATACTTATACTTAAAACATGCATTCTTAAAACAATCATGGCTCTTTTAAAAAGTCTAGTAGTGATAGAGCACGTACCTCAAAGTCTCCTAGAGTTGCGTCCTTTATCAGTCAACCCGTCCTTGGGTCTCATTTATAAACTGCTAGTATGAATGGATACAAGGAGTCCTTATTAATTTCAATCCATTTAGACATTAGATCACTAGCTTTGCCTATTGGGTCTAAGGTCCTTGCCTAATTCATTCATCAGGCTAGATCCTATGGTGTGGATCTACTTTCCAATAGTTAGACTCTATAATTTATCCTTATTCCTAACTCTAAAGTCTCATTAGGTCCGCGTGCCCCAGTTCCTAGGACACCCGTGTATCCTGGTTGAGCCACGACCACCTTACGTGCGTGCGCGCCCAAAGGCCATGCTAGGGACCGCGTTTTGCACGTGCACATGCATGCTTAAGTGACGCGCTATGACGTGCATTATCGCACGGATGCACCTTGTAGCATGGCGCGTCTCAGCTCCCAGGGCACCCCGTGCACCCTAGACAAGCCAGGACCCGTGCCCCATGTCGCGTGCGCACCTGAAAGGAGAAAGGGCATGGAGAAAAATGGTAATGGTCGGCCTAACTTGGGCCTGGCCATTGCAGGAAAACACAGAAAGACAGGTTTCCAGTTTTTGCTAGAAACCTAGTCCAAAAATGCCGAAAAATTCGTGTTTTTGAGAGGGGGAGATGGGGCTTTTATAGAGGGGAGAAGGTGGTGCTCGTCAATGGCGGTGCCGCCCTTTCCCCTGGGTTGTTATAGAGAAATTGGGAAAAATGGGTTTCTGGAGTGGTCTAGAGGTTGAAGACGACAAGGGGTGCCATTATCAAAATGACCCCCTGCGTTTTTCATCTTTTTTCATTTTTTGTTTAAATTCAAGAAATACCCCTATCTTTAAACGGCTGTAACTTCTTCATACGAACTCCGTTTTGGGTGATTTTTTAGGCGTTGCATTCCATTTTTTGAGTAGAATCTAATGGTACCAAGTTTCCTTACAAATGCATTCATTTACTATTTTAAATAAAATCAAACATTCAACACAGTTGATTTCTCATAGAATGTCCAATTTTTGTTAAAAATAGTGTAAATTGCTCGGGCATTACAGTTAAATTGCAGTTTTCATTCAGACTTGTTATTTTATGCAAGCCTGTACTTCAGCTCTTGCAGTAGTTTTGTTGTCTAAATTTGTATTGGAAGGTCATCATTACTTTTAGAATTTGAGCTTGTCTAAAATGTTATTGGTTTTAACATGTTTTTACTATGTTAGTTACATTAAGATTTTGATGTTATTAGCATATTATCAAAAAGCACTGCACCAAAGCACAAATTAGCCGAGTCAAAGTGGTTTGGGCTAGTCTATATTTTACACGCATGACTTAGCTGCTCTTTTCCATGTTTTACATTTTTCTCATTTTATATAAACAATAATTTAGAAAAAATGTTTCCTTTATTTTAAAATTTATAAATAAATAGAAAACCTAGTTGCATTATCTGCATTAAACTACATTCTTTTCACTTTGAATTTGAGACCTTGGTTATTAATTCTAGAATATAAAAGATTGAGTTGTAATTATAGTTAGTAGTTGGTTTAGCACCATAGCATCCTCTATAGCCACAGGCACTTGGACTGTCACAAATCACTGGAGGTTCGAGAAACTGTTGCCCAGAGAGTAATGTCCACAAGAACAAAGAGTAACATTGCTTTGATGGAGAGGATGTAGTAATGGAAACTTTTAGCTCCAAGCACTATTTCATAAGTCTAATACATAAGCTCAGGTAGCATCAATAGTTACAATAGGCATGGAGTTGAAAAGACCACACTTGGAGGAAAAGAGGGCAGGGGAGGAACCATCAACAATATAAATTTTAAGATGGTATCCTTTTATAGAGGAATCATCTTCGGTTGTCAAAAAATGATGTATTTGCATTCTACTCTAAAAGGAACAAAAGGATTCATGCTTGTACTTGAAGGGGTGATGGAGTTAAAATGGATAAGGAGTGTGAGGAGGAAGAAGATTGAGAGGGGCACATTACTGTGTATTAAGGAAACTGACATAGAGGAGGCAGAATGAGAGTCTGTCTTATGTTCTTAGAAATACTCAAATAACAACAACATTAACATTAACTAATTATTTAAGATTACATCTAATAATTAATTTTTAATACGATACAAGCACTTGGTACAACAGAGGAGGTTGCATTCTCTTTGTGTAACACCTGGGGTTTTTATAACAATTTTTTTTATAATAATAATAATAGTCAGGATCCCAAAATCAAAAGATTTTATTAATTATTTGATTAAAAAATTTACTAAAAACCTTCGGGTGTTATCTCTTTTTTCCTCAAAACCATTACGACCATGATTAGAAGATAGTATAAAATCCAACGTCAAAATCAATGGCGCCTTTATTTTAAAAAAAATAAATATCTAAAACATAATAATGTGGCCCAGGGTCTATCCATCATAATAATCCACCATTGATAATGTGACCAGTAGTGTGGACTATCCATGTTACCCAACCCCTACTAAAAGCCATCTGTGGGCAAGTGTCTATTATATCACACTCACATCACAATTTTGGAGCGTGGGTGGTTGGCCCTACTCCCTCTTAGCATGACATCCACCGGGTGAGAGCACCCGTCATAAATCACAAAATACAAAAATTGCATATCTCGTAAAACCTAGAGCACTCGTGGCTCACAATCCTCAAGGCACACCCCTCATCCCGGGGTTAACCTCTCAAAGGACTAGTCACCAAGCTTCCACCATCAATGTTATGAAAACCAATCAATCTTAATAATGCAATAAGGGAAGATAATTACTAATCATACATAAGATACACAGTATCAATCTCATAAAACCATTGATCATTAAAACCCATTCAATATACTATCAAAATCTAATATTGATCATAGCATAAAACGTTGAATCTCATAAAATCTCAGAATAAATAAACAATGACAATCAATCACAATCAACCATGAATGCTATAATAATGCAATGTTTTAGAAATCAAAACATAATGTTAAATGTTGTCACCTACCTCAATGAGAGATAATCCAATTCAAGTGTGTAATCCTCTTAACTCGCATGCTCTGATGTAACTGTGAGTATCACAATACTATTTTGTATTATTTATTTCATCTTAGTGGAATCTGTGGCAATCGAACCATTGGATCATTCTCTAAGGTCTCTATTTATGATTAGATCCTTAATCCCCATATTACTTGTTATTAATCAGTCTTATCTCATGTTCATCTACTCATTTTGGTGCACATCTATAGTTTACACCTTGATTCGACTGTCAAATCATCCTTAGATCAACAATTTCACAAGATCTGGGTCAAATCAATGGTCTAGATCAATCATTAGAGTAATTACATCTAATATGATCCTTAACATCCTAATTTAGTACAATATATTATCTAGTTGTTCAAGTTTTGGGGCCTGATCACCATTTGATTAGCTGGACCTAAGTGATTTGGTACTATTTTATAAATTTGACCTAACTAAATGTGATTAGATCAAAATTATAATGCTAAAATCATGTCTGCATCATTGATACAATTCCAATAAATCTTGCAGATTGAAGATCGAGCTTTTGTAGCCTCTAGAATCTAAAAAAAAATCATTCTAGATCAAAATATGATTTTTACACCGATTTGCATCAACAGTGGGTGTTTGCACCGGTTTACTCTGGCGGGGGATGTTTACACTGGTGGGACAATGTTTACACCAGTTTACAGTGGCGTAAAACGACGTCACGTTGTGCACCATCACTAGGATGCGCGGAGTGTTGCGGTCATCCGAGATAGTGTGCGTGAGCGTCCTGGCGCACGTGCGCTACCTGTGCATGTGATAGAGTGCCTGTGTGCTCATATCTGCCCCTGTGCATCCCAGTGGGGGTCTTGGGTGTAGCGTTGATCGGGGACGATGAACTCGAGTCATCCACCTTGTTTTGGCTTGATCGGAGCCCCAAAAGTTTCAAATTTTTATCTGTTTTTGCCGTTCCTAGGGTTTTTGGGTCCAAAGATCACAATGAATGGCTTATAACTACCATTTGAGGTGTCCTTAACATGGGTTTAAGCATGCTCCACAGTTTTGACTTCTTAGGCCATCAAACGACTGTTCAGGTCAGATCCAGCCTAGATTTATGTGGGGAAAGTTGGAAAACAAGGTAAATAACAAGTTAGAGTGTGTAGCTTACTTGATTAGAGCCAGAGTGTGGAGATCAAGCCTTACGAAGCGAGCAACCTTTGGTTCATTTTCGTGGCATGAATAGGGGAAAACGAGGGTTCCTCTTTAGTTATTTGGCTTGGGAATGGAAGGGGAAGCTTATTTTTTATAGGCTAAGATTCAATTTTCTCCAATGGAAGGTAGATCACCGCCTTCCTCCATTGGAGCTACAATGGAAATGGAAAGGGATGACGTTATCAAAATGACCTCCTCTAATTCACATCCCTGACTAATTACCAATTTACCCTTACAACTTAAAATGGTCATATCTCACTCATCCAAACTCTGTTTTCGATGTTCTTTATATCATTCAATTCCTATCGATGTGTACTTTATAGATTTAGTGATTTCAAAACCAAATCCTATGCATAAATTTTTTAATTTAATTAATTTGTCTTATTACTAATTTATGGTTAAAAATTGAAGATATTACATCCTTTCCTCATAAAAATTTCGTCCTCAAAATTTTGGTACATACCTCTATGTAAATAACTTTGGGTGGATCGTCCTCATCTCCTCTTCTATCTCCCATGTGGCCTCTTGCAGTGAATGATGCTACTAAAGGACTTTGACTAATGAAATAGTTTTAGTCCTTAACTCATTGACTTTCTTATCCAGTATACACACAGATCTCTTCTCAAAAATCATATCCAACTGTAACTCTCCTACAATCTACTCCAACACGTGGGACAAGTCTGGCACGTACTTCGTCAATATAGATACATGGAAGACGTCATGTACATTTGTCAATCATGGTGGTAAGGCTATCTGGTATGCTACTAACCCAACTTTGCGTAAAATCTCAAAAGGCCCAATGTACTTAGGGCTAAGTTTTCCTTTATTCCCAAACCTCATCACTCCTTTCATAGGGGAAACCTTTAAGAATACATGCTCACCTTTAGAGAACTCTAGGTCTTTCTGCCTCTTATCAACATAACTCTTTTGGCGGTTGTGAGTTGTCAACAATCTCTTTCGAATAATTCAAACTTTCTCTACACACTCTTCTACCAACTCAGACTTCACTATGTGTCTCTCTCCTACATCATTCCAACATAAGGGTGACCTACAAGGCCTACTATAAAGTGCCTCGTATGGAGCCATGCTAATACTTGCGTGATAGTTGTTATTGTAGGCAAAATCTATTAATGGTAAATGGTCCTCCCAGCTACCCTTCCAATCCATAACACAAGCCATAGCATATCCTCAATCATCTGGATGGTCCTCTTGGTTTGACCATCTGTCAGAGGGTGGAATACTATACTAAATTTCAGCCTCGATCCTAGAGCCTCTTGTACACTCTTCCAGTACTTCGAGGTAAATTGAGTGTCTCGATCAGATATAATCGTTAAGGGAATTCCATGTAGACTTACTATCTCCTTGACATCCAATTTTGCTAGACTGTCCATCATCTGATTCTGCCTGATAGGAAGAAAATGAGCAGACTTGGTCAATCTGCTGACAGTCCTCGAAAGGCCCACAATGAAATCCATGGTAATATGATCCCACTTCCACTTAGGGAGATCCAATGTTTGAAGTAACCCTGATGGTCATTGATGCTCTGCCTTGACCTACTAACAGGTCGACACCGTGCCACATACTCTTCAACATCCTTCTTCATTTCATTTCACAAAAATGTCTCTTGAGGTCCTGATACATCTTTGTACCTCCAGGATGGATCGTATATTGGAACTGGTGTTCCTCCCGAAGTAACTCATGCTTCAAATCATCATCTGCAAGTATCACTAACCTACCCTTGAATCTGACTCCTCCATCCAGTCCTCTCATAAACTTCGTCTTGTCTGCTAAATCCTGTGTCTCCTTATCTTTGCCCTCTACCTCTAATATCCTATAAAAAAACTTAGACTGAGTCGATAGATTGACAATCATTACTCCAGACTTCCTATTCAAGGCATCTGCGATGATGTAAGCCTTCCCTGGGTGGTATTGTAAGGTGAAATCAATGTCCTTGAGACATTCCATCAATCTACGCTGCCTCATGTTCAAATCACTCTGAGTAAAGAAGTACTTGAGGTTCTTTTGATCAGTGAATACCTCAAAATTCTGGCCATATAGATAATGTCTCCAGGGTTTTAGTGCAAATACCATTATTGCTAACTCTAGATCATGTGTCAGGTAATTCACCTCATGTGTCTTAAGTTGTCTCAATGCATAGGCAATTACCTTCCCATGCTGCATAAACCACGTAACCGCCTGCACCTGATGGTAATGTCAACACCGGGGTAGTAGTAAGCCTCCTCTTGAGCTCTTGGAAGCTCTCCTTGCAAGCATCTGTCCAAACAAACTAAATGTCTTTCTTGGTCAGGGTTGTTAAAGGTAATGCAATCTTCGAGAATCCCTCAATGAATTGACAATAATATCCTGATAAATCAAGAAAACTACATATCTCTATCACTGTCTTGGGCCTCTCCCAATGTAGCACTGCCTCAACTTTGGTCAGGTCTATGGCCACTCCATCTTTAGATATCACGTGGCCCAAAAACTACACCTGATCTAATAAAAAATCACATTTACTGAGCTTGGCATACAACTGATGTCGATGAAGTGTGTCCAATACCATGTGAAGATGCTCCCTGTGTGCCTTGTGACTAGGCAAGTAAATTAAGATGTCAGCGACAAAGGCAATCATGAACTTATCCAAGTAAGCTCGAAAAACACAGTTCATTAGGTCCATGAACACTGCAAGTGCATTGGTAAATCCAAACAGCGTCACTAAAAACTCATAGAGACCATAATAGTGACTCCTAAAAGCAATCTTCGAGATGTCCTCTTCTCTGACCCTCAATTGATGGTATCCTGATCTCAGGTCTATCATGGAGAATACTTGTGCTGATTGAAGATGATCAAATAAATTATCTATGTGTGGCAAAGGGTATTGATTCTTTACAGTGACACTATTCAACAACCAATAGTCAATGCATAGTCTTGGTGACCTGTTCTTTTTCATCACAAAAAGGACTGGTGCTCCCCATGAAGACCCTCTCGGCTTGATGAAGCCCTTATCAAGTAACTATTGCAACTATACTTTAAGCTCTCTTAACTCTGCTAAGGCCATTTTGTATGGTGCCTTGGAGATAGTTGATTTACCTGGCACTAGGTCAATGGTGAAGTCTCTCTCTACTTAGAGGCAATCTTGGTAACTCCTCAGGAAAAACATCTACAAACTCATGGACAACGTCAATCTATGGCTGCCACCTATCCTCAATAGTCACATAAGTGAGGAATGCTCTACACCCTTGTGAATAAAATTGTGCTACTTTCATAGCAGAGATGATGCATGTACTTGCCAGACTTTTTCTGCCCTGGAACAATATTTTTTGTTACCTAGGTATCTAAAAAATGACCCGCTTCTTACGGCAGTTATGGTAGCCTAATAGTTAGCTAACCAATCCATTCCTAATATAACATCGTAGTCAACCATGTCTAATAAGATAAAGTCTGAGTTCATCATCACCCCTGATATCTCCACAGGTATCTCCCATAGATACTCAGTAGCCTCTACTATCTCTCCCACATGTGTCATAATATCTAATCCAAATGCTAATTTATGCATGCATACATCAAGGCAAGATGCAAAAATGCATGAAATAAAAGAATGAGTGGACTTTATTTCAAAGAGGGCCCTAGCATGGTGGTCTGAGACTAGAAGAGTACCTTCTACAACCTAGTTTGAGGCATGTGCCCTCCCTCATGTGATGGCAGACACTCATCGCTGATTACGTGACGTGGTAGCTGATCACACATGATATCTCCTGTAGATACTCAGTAGCCTTTACTGTCTCTCCCACGGGTGTTATAATATCTAATCCAAATGCTAATTTATGCCCACATACATTAAGGCAAGATGCAAAAATGCATGAAATAAAAGAATGAGTGGACCCTAAATCAAAGAGGGCCCTAACATGGTGGTTTGAGACTAGAAGAGTACCTTCTACAACCTGGTTTGAGGCCTGTGCCTACCTTGATGTGATGGAAAACACTCGTCCTTGATTACATTGCGTGGTAGCTGTCTTTGTACCCCTCTCAGTTAGCTTCTCCCTTTGTCCCTTGGGACAGTCTTTAATGAAATGTCTCACTTCTCCACAGCTAAAGCACTTGTATGGTTGTCTTTGGAAAGGTGGCTGGTGCTATCATTACTATTGGGGCTGGCTTTGATGCTGTGGCTTGTCAAATTTATTACACCCTTGCCTAGGGTGCCAACCCTTGCACCTGTCACATCTCTTCTTCTCTATGTCTCTCTTAGATTTAGTCTATGGTTGATAACCTAGTACTCTATGTGCCTGCATAGCACTGAAGGGTCTCTTGCCCTTAGTGGGTTGGTACGTGGTCCCTCTAGTCCTAAGAGAATTCTTCTCCAGCATGGAGGCCATGTCAACTGCATCTCGCAAGAGTAGTGGTTTGTGAAGTAATCACCCAATCTCTTAGCCAAGGTGTCAATCCATCCACAAACCTGTCCGTTGCCCCCTTATATGAGGCAAGCACGTCAAGAGCAAATCTCCTCAGTCGGTTAAATCAGTTCAAGTATTGCTAAACTATCATATCTCTCTGCTCTAGGGTGGCAAACTCTTTCTTCAGTGATTGCAATGCATGAGCTAGAAAGTACTAAGTATTAAAAGCTTGCTTAAAGGCCTCCCATATCATCGTCTCTATAGGGTCTGGTCATGTACGTGTAAAAGTCTGCCACCAAAAGCTTGCCTCACCCTTTAGTAGGTAGGCAGCTGCGCGGACTTGATCCTTTGGTGCAATCTTTATTGCATGAAATGTCCTCTTTGCCTCAAATAACCATCGCTCAGTCTCCTCAGTATCACTGTCACCATAGAAGAGTGGCACCATCTTTCGAAATCGCTCTAACAGTTTATCTGTCTTCTTAGAGTCACTTGTAGCATCACCCTTAATGGTCTTTGGTGCTGGTGGTGCCTGCACCGAGTGGGTGGAATGAACAAATGAATCCACTGGTGCTAATGGAGGCAGCATCGCAAGGTTAGGGTTTACAACCTGAACTGCGGTCCTAATCTGCTGCTGTATGAGGGGTATCAACCTTAGCATCACCCTATTCACTAACTTAGCATTGCGATCCCCTTGATCAGAGGACTCAACAGGTGGGGCAGCTGGTATAGTAGGGGCAGACCTTGTCCTTCTTCGAGAAGCCATCTATCATGGATTGAAATATCATTAAGTGTAAGTTCATCTCCCTTAGTTCCTCTTTAACTACAATTTATGGACTGTTACCTACATATAAGTGGACCTTTGTAAGGATTATGATAGAATAGACTAGGCTCTGATACCAACTGTAACACCCTAGGTTTTTATAACAATTTTTTATAATAATAATAATAGTCAGGATCTCAAAATCAAAAGATACTATTAATTATTTGATTAGAACATTTATTGAAAACCTCTGGGTTTTATCTCTTTTCTTGTTTTCAAAACCATTATGACCATGATTCGAAGATAATATAAGTACACAATAATAAATTTAAGACAATACCCATATCAAATCAACCGTCACAATCAATGGAGCCTTTATTTTTAAAACAAAAAAATTCCAAAATATAATAATGTGGCCCAGGGTCTATCCATCATAATAATCCACCATACCTAAAGACAAGTCCATAATATATATATGTAGTGTCATAATCAAATCCATCTAAAGAAGGTACACAGTCCACAAAATAGGTTCAACAATAATCCATCTAACCACTCACTTCAAGCTATCTATTAGTAAAATCAAGTGGTCCCCATTGCTATCACTATCCTTCCACGGCCTTGCCCTTCGTATTGTCGTGCTTGATATCTAAGGCATTGCAAAACAAAACAATGCCTCAATAAGCTATTGCTTGTGTAGGTACGTAGACATTTAATGTAATAACAAGGAAAAACAAAATCGGATAACAATAAGGATATAATGTGCAGATCAATTTTTCATGAAAATATAAATATCATATGTAATGCCAATATAGCCTTTAAACATTATATGGGATAAAACATGCATCTCATGGATATAAAACATAATAATCTTGTAGAAATAAAACATGATAATCTTGTGATGTAAAACATGATATGATCCACTATCAATAAGCATACAATAACAAACGGGGCACCCCAAGGTAGGTCCCATACACTCGTCTAATAGATCATGAGTACTCATATCAATCCTCTAAGTGTCATCACACCCATGCATACAATAACATCTCTATGCTCATCATGCAAGCATACAAAACAAGAGTATGGATCATCATGCCGCAATGGCAACCTCTCTAGGGTCTCAACCACTACCACTCCTCGTAGACACCATAACGGGAGACTTGACATCTGTCCCTATGGAAAGGCTTGGATCAGTAGTGTGGACTATCCATATTACCAAACGCCTACCAAAAGCCATCGTGGGTAGGTGATTATCATATCACACTCACATTACAATTTAGGAGGGTGGATGGCCGGCCCTACTCCCTCCTAGCATGACATTCACCATGTAAGAGCACCCATTATAAATCGCAAACCACGAATATTGCATATCTTGTAAAACTAGGAGCACTCATGGCTCACAATTCTCAAGGCACACCCCTCATCTAGGGGTTAGCCTCTCAAAGGACTAGCCACCAAGCCTCCACCATCAATGTTATGAAAACCAATTAGTCTCAATGATGCAATAAGGGAAGATAATTACTAATCATACATAAGATACGCGGTATCAGTCTCATAAAGCAATTGATCATGAAAACCCATTCAATATATTATCAAAATCTAATATTGATCATAGCATAAAACATTGAATTGCAGAAAATCTTAGAATAAATAAACAATGACAATCAATCACAATCAACCATGAATGCTATGATAATGCAAAGTTTTAGAAATCAAAACATAACATTCAATGTTGTCACCTACCTCAATCAAGGATAATCCAATTCAAGCATGTAATCCTCTTTGTTCGCATGCTCTGATGTACTTGTCAGTATCACAGTACTATTTTGTGTTATTTATGTCATTCAGTGGAATTTGTGGCAATCCAACCGTTGGATCATTCTCTAAGGTCTCTATTTATAATTAGATCCTTAATCCCCATATTACTTGTTATTAATCAGTCTTATCTCTTGTTCATCTACTCATTTTGGTGCACATCTACAGTTTACACCTTGATTGGACGGTCAGATCATCCTTAGATCAATAATTTCCCAAGATCTAGGTTAAATCAATGGTCTAGATCAATTATTAGAGTAATTACACTTAATATAATCCTTAACATCCTAATTTAGTACCATATATTATCTAGTTGTTCAAGTTCTGGGGCCTGATCATGCTTCTATTGGCCTAACCTAAGTGATTTTGTACTATTTTATGAATTTGACCTAACTAAATGTGATTATATCAAAATTCTAATATTAAAATCATGTTCGCATCGTCGATACGGTTCCAACAGATCTTTCAGATTGAAGATCGGGCTTTTGTAGCCTCCAAAATCTCAAAAAAACCATTCCAGATCAAAAATCAGATCAAAATACAATTTTTACACCAATTTACACTGGCAGTGCATGTTTGCACCAGTTTACACTGGCGGGATGATGTTTACACTGGTTTACACTGCGCAAAATGACTCCACATTGCACACCGTCACCAAGACTCGCGGCTTGTTCTGGTCGTCCAGGATAGCGCCCGTGAGCGTCCTGCTCTTGCGTGTGCTATGGTGCATGCAACGGAGTGCTTGCGTGCACGCGTCCATTCATGTGTGTCCTTGTGGGTGTCTTGGGCGCACCATTCATTGGGGACGATGACCCCAAGCCGTCCACCTTTTTTTTGTTTGATTGGAGCCTTAGAAGCTTTGACTTTTTACTTGTTTTTGATGTGCCTAGGGTTTTTGGGTCCAAAGATCACAATGAACGGATTATATCTACTATTTGAAGTGTCCTTAACATGGGTTTAAGCATGCTCCACAGTTTTGACTTCCTAGGCCATTCAATGGCTGTTTAGGCTAGGTCTAGCCCATATTTGTGAGGGAAAAGTTGGAAAACAAGGTAAATAACAAGTTAGAGTGTGTAGCTTACCTGATTAGAGCTAGAACATGGAGATCAAGCCCTATGAAGCATGCAAGCTTTGGTTCATTTACGCGGAGTTCATAGGGGAAAACGAGGGTTCTTCTTTGGTTATTTGGAGTGGGAATGGAAGGGGAAGCTTATTTTTTATAAGCTAAGATCCAATTTTCTTGAATGGAAGGTAGATCACTGCCTTCCTCCATTGGAGCTGCAATGGAAATGGAAAGGGGTGTCATTATCAAAATGACACCCTCTAATTTGCATCCCTGACTAATTACCAATTTACCCTTACAACTTAAAATGGTCATACCTCACTTATCCGAGCTCTGTTTTTTACTTTCTTTATACTGTTCAATTCCTATCAACATGTACTTTCTAGATTTAGTGATTTCAAGACCAAACTCCATGCATAATATTTTTAATTTAATTAATTTATCTTATTACTAATTTATGGTTAAAAATTGAGGATATTACACTTTGTGATTGAATCACTTATAATGGATTGCCCAAGAAAGGACTATCCTATATTATGCAAATAGGATAGTGCAATATACTTAAGCATAGTTAAAAAGAAGGCATAAAAGGGAAAGTTCATGGTCTTGTTCTTCCTCGGGATAATGGACAAAATAACCGCAACCTGTTTTACAATATCAGTGAGAGAGAGAGAGAGAGAGAGAGAGAGAGAGAGAGAGAGAGAGAGAGAGAGAGAGAGAGAGAGAGAGAGAGAATGATGTGGAGAAGGGAGTATCATTGGACACTATTTTAGCTATTTAATCGAGGTATTTGGGGCTGGCATTTGATTGGGAGTGGCTATATTTTCAAACACACTATATCCCATGAGCACACAGATAATGAGACGGGTATTAGATAGGAATAATAGTCAAGAATTTTTTCTCTTTCTAAAAGGGATGGTTTTGATAGAATAAGTTAGGATTGCTTAAGATATGACCATCCCACCATAAATAGGAAAGGTGTAATACACTTAAACTGTGTAAAAACAAAGGTGAAAAGAGGAAAGTTCTTGGCTTGTCTTGTTCTTTCTAGATATGATTCAATTTGTAACATAGATGAAGCAACCTCAACTTGTTGTACAACGGTAAAGAGGAAAAACATGATCTCCATCCATTGAATTTTTGAGTAATCTGGCCCATCTATTGGATTCATAGCCCCTAAAGATAGGTGGCTACCAAAAATGTCATGCAACAGCCACATCTCTGATGGGTTCCTTCACTTGAAATATGGGCGGTATTGTGTTTTCTCTTATTTCCATCCGTATTTTAGCAAATTAGGCCACCTAGAAAGTTTTTGTTGGATCATATTTTTAGTACTTGCCCATCTTGAGGGTCTATGAATCTGATGAATGAGTTGGATCACTCAACAACAAGGGGTGGGGTCCAACATGTGGTGTGGACTCCTTCCCACATTTTCCTTTCATGGACATCTAGCCAAACTCCATTCTTTTAGCAAGATTGTCTTTTTTATTTTTTTTATTTTTTCCCTTAGTATTTTTAATAGTTTCTTATTGGTCTTTAATTTGCTTTTTTATTTTAGGATGTTTTTGTCAAAAAGGAAACAACCATTGTCTTTTTATGGCTGCTTTTCACATTAAAAATAAAGAGTAGTTGTTTTTTTTTTAATGGGTTCAAGAAGAATTAACTATGGCCCGTTGCAATAGTTCTTGTTTATTAGGCCTCATGATGGTTAACTTGTAAGAAACCTGTAATACTGGCAAATTTTGAAATTCTAAAAATGCCAAATTACTTGGAAATTTAAAAATTTATGAAAATTAGAATATTGGGAATTTGAAAATTTTATAGACGAAATCATGAGCTAAAACCTCAATATTTGGAATGTATACGAGAAATGGAATTTAACGCCACTAAGAATGCAAAATTCAAAGACCAGATGAAAAATGACTAATTATTTTAATTTTCTTATTTAATTAAATAAACATAAGGGGTAGAATTATAATTTCATAGGTGGGGCACATGAGATTAGGTAGTGAAATTCATAATTTGATGGGCATTTAATGAGCATGGTGATGATTACTAGCATTTACGGTTGGTAATCATTTCTACATTTAATAATCAAATTTTATTATAAAAAACAAAAAATGTAAAATTTGCATTTATGGGGGGCTTTAAATGCACCTTCCCCTTTTATAGTTCCCTCGTTTTTCCCCACTGACATTTACTCCCCTTTCCGTTCCTCATGTCATTGGCAATGATGCCTGATGCTAGTAGTAGTGCCGTGACGACGTTGTCCTCCTCCATCCGTGTGCATGCAAAGGAAACTCCCTCCCTTGGCTGGCCTGACCTGAGGTAGGCTATCATTTTTACCCTATTATTTTATTGAGCTATCATTTTTAATGCCAAAAAATGGCATGAATTACCATTTTTTGGTGATTGTATGTATACTTATCGTTTTGTGAAAATAAACTGATGAAACAGTGTTAGATGGATGATTTGAACCATTCATCTTGTGCATGATGAAACTAGGAACAAACCAATGAAATCTCATAGAAATCCTATAGCTAGAGATGCCAAAAAAGGTGAAAAGCAACAATGAGAGAAATTTGTAAATGTGATGAAAATTTAGTTAAAACCTTAGATTCATGCAAAATCAGTTGATGAGAATGTTATAAAGTGAATTTACAACAAAATTTGGTTAAAATGGTGTAAAAATCATGAAGTTTGGATAAGCATTGCCGACGGCTACTGAAGTCCCGCTGTCGTCTCTAACAATGGTGAACCAATTGGGCGCCTAGGACACAGACGAAGTTGGACTGCATGTGCATCATCCCTAAGCATGATAGAATATGTGTGCATCTTGGTGACGGTGACGAATGCAGGACACATTATGTACGCACATCACCATGACACCGCAGTAAATTTTTAATTAAAATCTAATTAATTTAGACTGTTCATTCACTAAAAGCTCTATTTTGGGAGCTACAAAGGTCTAAATAATGATTCGAGACATTTGTTGCGACTGTCTAGACTATGCAAACCTAGATTTGAGAAGAAAACTTCAATTTGACCACTTTTAGATTTGTCAAATCACAAAATGCTATTTAATAACCTAGATCAGGCTAATTAATGGATGATCAAGCTTCAGAATCTGATTTTATGCATCAAATATGAGATGATTTAGAGGATTAGAAGAGTATATCTCAAGTGATTGTCAAGAAAAGTGATCTTGACCATTGATCTAATTAGGTGCCTTAGGCTTGGCTGATCAGAGAGCGATCTGACTGTTTGATCGATATGTAATTATGGTGATACATGTAAATCACTAAACAAACATTGAAATTAGATGGATCATGATGGAAATTATTGGAATTAGTAATTATATGTTGATTGTAAGTGATAAATAGTGATCCAATGGTTGGATCGTCTCCAAACTTCATAAGATGAAAGAGATTAACCCTTATTGATTAGGGACATTAATTGAATGAATCATGACATAGATTGATGATCCAAGATGCTGGATAATTGTCTCGATGTTTAGAAAAAACCAAAATCTGGTTTAGGTTTGCCCTAATGGAGGGTTAATAAGATGATCTTAGCCGTTAATCTAGGATTAACTACTAGATCAGGGAAGTTATCACTTGGATTAGCTTATTTTTGAGATTTAAAAACATCAAGTGATTAGATGACTTATGATGTGACAGGTATATCAGAATGCGTAGCTTAATAGTGTTATGAGCCTGATTGGAGTACTATGTTTTTGAGGTAGGTGATTACATTTGGGATTTTTCCATGATTTCATTGATCATGAGCTGTTATTTGAAGTTCTTGAGGCATATGTTTTACGCCCTATCATGTATATTAAAATGTGTTCATTACTTCATGATCGATAGCATGATATTTGATTTTGATTATCCATGTTTTTACATGTGATGGATTATACTTTATCATTGATTTTGATTGAGCTTATTGAGGTTTATTTTACATAGGAGTTTTTCATGATTATAGTATATTTTGCTATTCTATGAAGGGTGTTGTTGCCCGGTGGGTACTATGATAGGAGGGTAGTAGGGTTGGCCACCCGCCCTCTGAACTTACAGATGATAGACATCAGCTTTGATATGTGGGCAACTGCATGTTGTTTGTGGTAATCATGGACAGCCCAGCATGCAAGTCTGACCATCTCCCATGCATGGCAAATAGTAGTCACCCGTTTTGATGTTGATGGTGAGCGGTAGTGATGGAGACGGTAGAGTGGTTGCCACTGTAGCATAGTAGCCCATGCATTTATTCTACTTATCCATGCAGCGCATATGTGTATGTATATCACAGTGTGACGATGTATGTAGGGTGAAGCTTATGTGGGTAGCCAAATGTGGGTTGGGCTAAGGGCTGAGTGAGCTACCTAGTGTGCGAGCTACAAGTGAGGAGACCTAGGATCATATGTGGTATTGATTTATTGGGTGAAGCCTATGTGGGTAGGCCTATGGGTTGAGTGAGCTACTTGCTGTGCGGGCTATAGGTGAGGAACCCTGGATGTTGGGATGAGTACTCATTGCCAATGATTGAGTGTAGTGGGACACTCCTAGGGCTTATTGTGTGCAGTGCCCTATTTATCATGACACGCTTCATATTATTTTGTGGACACAGGTTTTTATCTATTTTGATAGATGATACTTCATGTGTTTATCATGCTTTGCATGCCATGATGTTATGCTTTGATATTGCTTTGCCTTAGACGAAAAGCATGTTTTGATCCTGATTCTTTTGTTCAGATTTTTGAGATTCATGAGCTATTCATTTTGAATGCCTGATGATTTACTTGCCTTATAAATGATATACTCTATTAACACGTGACATGATATTGGTACTCTTTGTAAAGTATTTATCACATTTTTTTATTATTTGTAATCACCTACACATGTGATAGCTTGCTAAGGCATTGCTTGTTTTGCAATGCCTCAAATTTGAAGTGCTATAACCCTAAGGGAAAGTAGGTGGAGCAATGTTGATTGGGGTGAGGACTTGAGGACCATCTACCATTTCATACTTTAGAGATTGACTTAGGGTATGTGTAATAACCCAAAATTTTAATTATGAAAAAAATGTAATTTCTTAGAATTATGAAAAAATTGGAAAATTAGGAAATTGAGGATTTGGGGAAATAGGAGATGAAATCTTGAGTTAAAACGTCAATAATTGGAATGTACTCGAAAAATGGAATTTACCGCCACTAAGAATGCAAAAATTGGAGACCAGAGGAAATTAGCTAATTATTTTAATTTTTGTATTTAATTAAATGGCAGATGGGAGTAAAAAGGTAAATACATGCGAGGCCCACGGATTGGGTGTGTAAACCCATAAATGAGGCTTTAAAGGCCTTCCCTGTTTTCTTGCACAGCCAAAACTTTCTCCCTTAGTTCCTGTGTCACCAGTGACATATCATCGAAAAACTGCTCCTTCTCTGGCAAGAGCGCCCTCTTCCACTTGTTGCAATGTGCACGGCAGATTTTGGCTGTAATCGGTAGGCCTAATTTGAGGTAACCGTCATACCCCCTTCCCACATTCTCCATTCCGATATGGTGCAGAGTTTTTGAGTTTTTAACACCAGAAACGACATGGAAAGTCATTTTTTCTGTGACTACATGAATTTTTCTGGTTTTGCAAAACTAACCCAATGAAATGGTGTCGGATGGATGATCTGAACTATTCATCTTGTGCATGGTAACACGAAGAATAAACCCATGAATTTTCATGGTAATCGGACTACTAGGGCTGCCCAAAAACTGAGAAAATAGTAAGAGGAAGGTTTTTAGGAACATGATAAAAATCATGTAAAAATGGTAGATAATGATAGAATTTGCTTGAAAATAGAATTTACGTGAAAAATGGAGTGAAGCGGTGCAAAAATCGCACCATTTGGACACTTGAGGGTTGTCAGCGGCAACTGAAAACTAACTGTAGCTCCGGTGATGGCAGCTAGCCAGTCATCGTTCTCGGCAACAGCCCCAGCGGTGGCAAATAGACCGACTCATGGGATTTATTACTATTTCATCCGTCATGTAGGAATCTATTTGTATATCTTGTCTACATAGTTGCTATACGTAATATACAGCTAGCCGTATATTTTTATTTATGGGTAATGCCTTTCATTTTAGAACAAAATTTTCTTTTGGCCTTTCTTGAGTCACCCAAAATTTTACAATCCAATAAGGAAGGGATCTTAATTCATCCTATTTCATTAGATCCAGGATGTGATGTGGTTCCGAAGGATGAACTGGATATGGACAGTTCTAATAAGATTTCATTCATGAACAAAAATCAATTTTTTGATTTATTTCATCTATTCCATGGCTAGAACAAGTCGTTAAGGCTTGCCTATCAATAGATAGCAGGTTGTATAATGCTTGCTACCATGATAGAAAGAGTAACAAGTGAAGGGTGAGCGATCCATGCCAGGGGCATTGGAATGGAGGAGGAGCCGAACTAACTCTTTCTTTTTAGGTGGAGGAGGTTACAGGGCAAGTGGTCCTCGGATGACAAGGATAGGTCTCCGGCAGTTCTGCTTCAAATGGATCGGTAGGCCCAGCCATTATTTGAACCGTCCTCTGAATGTTGGCATGAAGTCCTATGATTCCTATGCATCCCCTACCACGTAGTAGGTTTCCATACCAAGGCTCAATCCAATCAAGTCTGTAGCGTCTACCAATTTCACCATATTCCCCTAATGATACCGAGATCTAATTGTGATTCCATCCCCCTCTTTCATTTATGTTGGAACCATCTAATACTTAGATACTGACTCCTATATTGAAATTGAAAAAGTGTCTGCTCCTATTTTATTTCTTGACCCTCTTCTTTTATCTCTATCGGAGGACCAGTACTCTTACTAAATTCTATTTCATATTTGTGCAATCACTCTAACTTTTATTGAGAGACCCTTTGGGGAGAGAGCCTTTACTGGGCATATAGAAAGACGTACTCTTCTATGTCCCGACTACGTCCTCTTTTTTGTACCAAAAGGTCGACACTAATAGAGCAGGCCTACTAGAAAATCTAGGAGTGACCAGGGGGCTAGGAAATTGGAAAGCACTGAATAAGACTAACAGATAGGCATGCACACGTGGTGCAACTTTTCTTGATTTTTTTGGGTTTTTCTAAGTCGTTCAATCACAAAAATTGTGATTTTAGGAGCTACAGAGGTCTAAATAGCGATCCAAAAGAAGTGTTGATATCATCTCGATGACATAGACCTAGATGTAAGATAAGAATCTAGCTTTGATTACCTTTTAAATGATTACACAACTAAATACTATTAGATGACCTAGATCAGGCCAATCAATGTATGACTAGGCCTTAGACCTTGATTGTATACATCAAATATGCGATGATCTAGGGGATTAGAAGAGTAGACCTCATTGAATTGCTAAGAAAAGTGATCTTGACTGTCGATCTGAGTAGGTGCCTTAGGATTTGTTGGTCAGAAAGTGATCTGACCGTTAGATCGACGCGTAATCATAAGGATACATATGAATCCCTAAACGAACATAGAAATTAAATGGATCGTGATGAAAATGAGTAGGATTGGCAATCAAGATGACATATGACAATCTAGATGTTAGGAAGACCAACATCTAGCTCAGGATTTCCCTAATGAAGGGTTAATCAGATGATCTGGGCTATTAATCTAGGATTAATACCAGATTAGGGAGGTTATCACTTAGACCTATTATTTCAGATATGAGAACACCAAGTGATTGATGACTTGTGACGTGACAGGTATGTCAGGGCGCATGATGTGATATAGCTTACATGTCTGATTTGAGTATCGCGATTGTTGAGGTAGGTGATCACATTTGGGATTTTCCTGTTGAATTCATCGATCGTGACTTATCTGAAATTCTTAAGGCATATGTCTTATGCACTACTGTGTTTTGTTGTATGTGTTTAGTACTTTATATTTTTTATCATGACATTTGATGTCATGAGTATCCTTGATTTTGATATGTGATGGATTACACCTAATCATGGACCTTGATTGAGACCATCGGGTGAAGCGGGGTAAGTTGGGTCTTGTACCGATTTGAGGGTGGGCTGGTAGTTTTGGGTTAACAAACTTTCATCAAGAAATAGACTGATACGGGCTGCATGTGAGGGACCCAGGGTGGATTATATCGGGTGAAGCGGGGCAAGCCCAGTCTTTTACCGATTTGAGGGCATGCCAGTAGTTTTAGCTGATAGGTTTTTGTTGGGAAATAGATTGACGGGGGTTGCATGTGAGGAACCCAGGGTTGGAATGAGTACTCATTGCCATTGCTGTGAGTGTAGTTGAGGCACTCATAGGGCTTATTTGTGCACAATTTTCAATGATCATGACATGCATTATTGTTATGTGGATATTGACTTTTGGTTATAGTGATAGATGAGTATCCATGAGTTTCATGCATTTCATGCTATGATATTCAAATTTGATGATGATTTGCTTAGCATATGATTCTTGATTTATTCATCATGGATGGCTGACGTTTCATGTGCCTTGTATACTTTTGTCTTATGAGATTTTTCCATGATTATGATACTTAGTGCCATTTGATTTTATTTGTATTTATTGTAAAATGTGAATCACCTACACAAGTATAGCTTGCTGAGGCATTGCTTTGTTTTGTAATGCCTCAAATTTGGAACGCGATAGCCAGAAAGGAAAATGGGTGAAGTAGTATTGATTTGGGCGAGGACCTGAGGACTATCCACTTTTTTGTATTTTGAGACAGATTAGTGTACACCTCTTAGACTTGTAATAGAATTTTGGGACTTTACTTGGATGTTTGAATATTTGGATAGATTGGACCCATACCATTTTGTAGTGTATGTTTAATTATAGATGTAGTTGTTGTGGTGATCATGGATGGAACCTGGCAGCTTTTCAACTTGTATTATTATTATCTTTGCTAAGTTTGTGTATTTATCATGGTTTTATATATAGTATGCTTAGAGTATCCTTTTTTTTATTTTATTTATTGTTGTAGTTTTGGAATGTGGTTGACTACTGAGGTTTTCGTGTCCGATTAATTCTTTTAACGTTGTGCAAATTTTATAGAATTTGAGTTTTCATAGTTTAAGGATCCTGTCTATTTTTCTTAAAAACATATTATTATTATTATTATTATTATTACAACTTTGGAAAAAGGTTTAGAAAAAACTCGGGGTGTCATAGTATGTGTCACGACTTGTAATTAGACTCTTTTGGGTTGCACATGGATATTGATATTTTGGATAGATTGGAACCACACCTTTGTATAGCGTACCTTTACTTACTAATGTGTGTAGAATGTGGTGTTCATGGATGGACCTTGCGAATTTTGGACATGTTATAATTATTATCTTTTCACGACTGGTGTTTGATTTGTCATGGTTTTAGATTGAGCATGCTTAGCGTATTGATGATTTGATTTTGTTTATTGCCATTGCTTTTGTTGAATGACCCTCAGGGTTTTGTTTTTGGAGATTTCTCTTGAACGCTCGTGTTATTTATGTAAATGTAAGTTTTCTCTCTCAGGGATCCTGCTTATTTTTATAAAATGTATTATTATTATTATTATTGGTAAAAGCTTTAGAAAACCTGGGGTGTCAGAAAACCTATACATGGTCATACTTAAATATATGTAGAATCATACATGAAAGATAACATGTTCAATACCACTACTATAAGAAGTTGGTCCGTGGTTCACCTGTATAGAGACCTTCGTAAACATGGTCCAATGTGACTTATTAAGATCACTTGTTCAATACCACTACCATAAATGGGTCTATGGTTAGCCTGTAAAGATGTTTGTATAAACATAGGCCCATAGAACCTACCAAGATCACCTATTTAGTATCACTACTATTGTAACAACCCTAAATTTTGTAAATACTATTCTGGGCGTTAATATGTGAAATTGGATTATGGATGAATTTCACCGCAAAATTTTACTATTTCATGATCAAGTTATGAGTTTTCAAGGGTATATATTTTTATATAGTTATAATTTGGAACTAAAACTAAAACAATTAGATAGTGCTTAGAAAATGGAATCCAACAAGTCAAAGAGTGCTGAAAATAGAGTCCGTATGAAGAAATTATGGCCCTTTGAAGTTAGGGGCAATAAGGCAATTAAATTTTTTTTAAAAAAACACTAAACACACAACTTAACACTTAACGGGAGGGGGCCAAATTGATATTGGCACCCCCCTCACAATGCAAACCTGACGACATGGAGGGTTTCTCTCTCTCTCTCTCTCTCTCTCTCTCTCTCTCTCTCTCTCTCTCTCTCTCTCTCTCTCTCTCCCACCATGAACCGAATAGAGAAAACAAGGGGGGGTGCTGAAAACATGTAGAATCTGCGATCCCAAACCCCCTTCCTTAGTGTTTTGCCAAAAATAGATTGTATGATCTGTTCACAAACACAGAAAACCTTCTCCAACCTCCCGATGCATAGAACCTCCTCTTTCCCCATTCTTTTCTTCCCCATTCAGGTTTCTACAAGTATGGCAACTATCGCAAATCCACCATTCCCTATCCCTTGGTTTTTCTCTATTGCGTTTTGTTCCAAGAATCCCCAAGCGATGGCCAAACTAGGGCTGTTGACCACCAATGCCTAGTTTTAGATCTATAGATCTTGATGCAAATGACTGATCAAGATTATAGTACACGTATGGCATGTAGTAGCATCAGCATTGGCTTGTGGCAAAGTTAAGAAAAAGATCTTGCTAGCTGGGGCTGAGATCTAACAGGTAGGTTGGACAGAGGTGGCCATGGATGTGGGATCATGATTCGTGTAACATGGGAATTCATTAAGCTGCAGCAATGATCAAAATGAAGGGCAAGGTAATAGGCAACTAAGGCATTGAAATTAGAATTGAGGAGGAAGCATAGAGAGACGGTGAGAGGGTTTCAGCAACGGAAGAAATTTCTGGATAACGGTTGAAGAAAATTGGAGTGTTGTCGTTGTTGGATTGGCAAGCAGAGAGTCAGTAAACCATATTTAGTTCATGAAGAAAATTATATATTTTTTCCTATCCATTTTACATGAACGAGCCTTGGCCTCATTGTTAAATGGTAAAGTTTTGTTGTGGTGATGCTTATTATGTTGTTCTAGGTTTGCATATTCGATTCTAGTTATGAGAAGGCAAACATTAGTTACGAGTGAAATAAAGAGTAGAAAGAAAGGTCAGTACTTATAGGATATGGCAATAGGAAAGGTGAAACAGAGAAGGGTAAAAGAATACTATGGTTGAAGAAAGCATTACTGATACTATATGTTTTGTTAAGATAAAGCACTCAAGGAAATAATCGATACCCATTAAACAAGAAAAATCTCCTTATTGGTGGGATATGTATCTAGGATGATTGAGTGCTAGCATTTCCTGCATATGTTGTGCTATAATCTCCCACCAAAGTAGCAGCCATGGAGATTGGATTCTTGATATATGAAGGCAGACATTTGTAAGAAGTGATGAAGAGTAGAAAGCAAGCCCCCTACTTCTATGGTATGGAAATAGGAAAAGTACAATAGAGAAGTGTTCCATAGGATTGTACCTTAGTCAGCACAGTGATGAGATTGAGGTGGACATAATAGCTTTGATGCTGAGACACTATGGGAGCTTGATAGGTTCATGACCAATTACAAGAAGAGTTTGAGCAAGAGCAAGAGAAAGGCTGAGCTTCCAATTCAAGCTAGGGGTGAAACTGGGAAGAATTTGCAAGCATTGAACATAGTTATAATCGCTGTTGAGGCACCAAAAGAAAGCAAACAAGATGAGAAGAATGTGTCTTCCTCATCACCTGTTCAATGAGAAAAACATGGATCTTAGATACTACGAACGTCTTCTATCAGCTAGAGGACAATGAATGAGCTCGCCACACAAGGTAGGTGGAGAATTAAGAAAGCATGTCTTAATATTAAGATGCATGTTTTAAACATGATCTTATAGCTTATGATAAACATTATGTTATTCAAATTCTGTATTTCATACATATGTGATTATGAGAATGATTACTTGTGAATGATAAAGATTGGTAACTTGAAATGCTATATGAATGACATGTTTATAAATGATACCTACTTGTGACATTATTGGATACACACGATCTGTTCTTAAAAATATCATAATGGTTATTGTGATAAAAGATATTTATGGTACATGGGTACCATTGCATTATATGTGATGTATGAGTCTAGGATTTTACATTACATCCTTGGTGGATGATCACCTAATAAGTGAGAATTTTAGGATTATGATGAAATATTCATATATATACATATATTATGGACAGGCAAGATGTCTGTGTATTATTATTTTACATCCAAGCGTGGTGCATGAGTGTTTTGATTTAGACAAGCATAGGCCTAGGGATACTATGCTTGGAGAGTTGTAGGGTTTGCCCACCCACTCTTTGAAATTTATTATATGATGATACCATGCTCGATGAGACGCTAAATGTCGGGTGCCCCTACTGTGACATCCATGGTCCCCCCCATGCGAACATGGGTTTTGTTATTTTCATAGTTGGTATCAATGGATTATTATATAGTTATTCAGGTAAGCTGTACGATTGAGACTATGGCATAGTAGTCCTTATATTTGATGCACTATAGTGTATATCCTTGAGGGTTGCCAAAAGATGCTGGCGAGGCAGACATGAGGGACCCAAAGAGGACAATTATATTCGTTGTGCACTATGCCCACAGAGCATGTGTATATGATGGCACTATGAGAGGCCTTATATGATATGACATGATGATATGCCTTGCATTATTTTTGTAGCAATGGCTGGAGTTTTATGAACCCCGTATGGTAAGGGGTATATGTACGAGATCTAGTATAGTCTGGGAATGGAAGTTACAAAACTTATGGACTACGTTCATAACTTTGTATGGCTTTTAACGATTTCAATATATATGATATAGTCCTGAATGTATGTATTTGGAGGGCATAGTTCTATAAAAGCTTTCCTATGGGGAAATGAATGGGTAGATTTATTATGCATAGTATGGTATCATATGGAAAATGATAATGATAAATATTTAAAATACTAGTGGATTATATATATATATATATATAATGTAAAATGTAATCTCTAAAGTAGGATTTTTATATTCATATGATGAACATGAATTATAAAGAGCTACTTTATCAATGGCTTGCAGATAATTGAATATTCCAATTGATGCAAAATGCTTAATTCATATATAATTAACACATTTTCTTAAATCTCCCCTACCAAGCATAGCTTGCTGAGATATTGTAAATGTTTCATGTTTACAATATCTCAGATACAGACAGACATGAGAAGACATACCCGGGGTTTTGGAAATCAAAAGCTATACTTCTATGCTCAGGTATATGTTTTGTTAAAGTTTTGTATTGTGTAGTTAGTGATTTGGATTATGCTGCGTGGACATTTAATATAATGATTATAGGGGCTGTGTATGTGAACCACTGGATGAGTCCTAGTTGTTTCATACAATGCATGTCTATCTTCTATAAAAACTATATCATGTATAGTATGGGAGTGAAGTGATACTTGGGCTTTTGGAAAAATGAATTTCAAAGAAAACTATCTTCCGCTATTTTTGAATTTTAAAATTTGAGGCATACCACCTTTTGAAAATAAATACAAAAATTTTTCATGAAAAACACAGGGTGTCACAACTATGAAGTGGGCTGATAGTTAGTTTATAAAGAGACTTGTATAAATATGGGCTCCATTGAACTTACTGAAATTAGATATTTAATACCACTATAAAGTTGCCCAATAGTTAGCTTGTGAAGAGACTTGCATAAACATAGGCCACATTGAACCTATCATACATGAAAAAATGGCTTGTTGAAAATACTTGAAGGTAAAGGGGGCATGTGGAGCAAGGAAGTTGACAAAGTAAGATGGATTTTCTATTCAATAGTATTACAATAAAAAAGAAAAGAAAATGAACATCTATTGTAAGAAACTAAAAGAAAATAAACTTTGTGAAGAGAACTTGACTAATTGGCCATGTACCTATTTCTATGCTTTAGGCTATGTTTTCTAGTAAATGTTCAATTTATTAGTTGGAATTTCCTCTTTACAATTTTCTAACGTCAAGTCCTATGAAGAAAAAAGGAACAACAACTAATGAAAAGATGCCCCTCATGTTTCCCTTCTCATGGGCCCAAAAATGCTACTTGTTGGTTCCTATAGACTTTCTCTAAACAAAAAAAATCTTAGTTTGGTTTTTGAATTAATAGGCTTTGTTGTCATTTGTTTTTGAACAATAACCTTAGGTGACCCCCATGTCCCAACTAAGAGTGGGAATTTTTTCCATTTTTTTTTTCCTTTCTTTCACCATTTTGAACAAACAACTACAACTAATAGTCTTCAAGTAGGTGCATTGGACATCGGTTTTATGGTAAACTTTTTTTTGGTCCAAGGAAGGACAATTAATATAGAAAGGCTAATAGATTAAAAATGGAAATCCATGGAGGACCATTCTTGATTTGGCTTTTAGATTTTCTATTCTAGGGCTTAACTTTCTAGGACTAGTGGTAGCCAGATCACTTTTGAGATGATAGTATAGATGCTTTTCCCTAAGAAATGTGATGCAAACTGTAATAACCTAGGTTCCAACACAATATTGTCCATTTTGGGCTTAGCCCTCATGGTTTTGCTCTTCCCCCTAAGGGGAAAATGCATTGTGACCGTTAGAGTTCCTTGAACTCTTATAACTAGAGCAGCTTCCACTCCCCAAGTGATGTGGGACTAACTCTCAATACCTAGCCCTGTCCCTCGTTTGAGACTTTTGGCCTACCTCAGTTGGCGTCTAACCTCACTCGATCTAATATGTAATCATCAAATTTGATCATAGATTAGATGCAATACAATAGTTGGATATCAATTGATCGCTTTAGTTCACCTTAATTTGACGGTTGATCTTTAGTCTTTCGAAAACCTAAATTCCTCATAATTTTCCATAAATGGAATTACAAATCTGATCACTATTAGGCTATCACTTGATTGGGCAATCAGCTATTATCAAATTGTTCATTAATTGGAAGACTTGAATAAAAAGTAGTGCAATCCCTTCAATTCATTGTATTTGGATGAGTGTGCAAGTCATTGATCTCATCTTGCACTAGTTAAGTAATGAAATCCATGGTCGATCCATGTCAAGATTTGATCTTTTGATTGTATATCTAAGTGAGTCAATCCATCCGTTAATCCGTTAATCCTCAAATCTTGCAAATCTTTGATTATATAAAAACTATAAATACATAAGTGTATGTTTTAAGGATAAAGGAGAAGAAATTAAATGAGCACATTGAGAAATTAGGTTAGTTTAAAATGTCATAATTGATTGTTTAGTTCATTTGGATATTCAGAAATAAAGATTTTAAGGAAAAAAGGGAGAGTTGAAAATTACATTAAATTAACCTTCAATGACTTTACAAAAGAAAAAATACAAATTAAAATATAAATATTGCTAAATTAAGGAATTAGATAGACCATTAATTATAATAACCTCAAATATTGGGTTAATTTCTAGGTTATTGTAACTATTTTTAATTGGAATAAAATTAAAAATTTAATACCAAGGAAATTGAATTTCAAGTAAATGACCACCTTGAAAACTCAAAATTTGGATTTAAAAATATCAAAAATTAAAAGTATGCATCAAGATGATTCCAATGACACTAATTTTGTATGAAACAAAGATAAGAGTAGAAAACCCTAAAAATTATATAATTTAAGGGGTTCAAATTGATAACAGCACCCTTAGTATTGTTATAGTAGGTTGTAGAAGGGCACACCACGTGGGGAGTGGATGCGACACGCAGGTAGCTTGTGCGCCATGCAGTGGCCTGCTCACCCCATGATGGGATGGTAGCTGGCAGGAATAGAACAAAATGGTGGGGAACACTAGAGAAAGGGGAAAACCTCGCGTCCACCCCTTTTATTGCTTAGACACTCATTAGTGTCACCCAGTAGCGTAGCTCGGAACCCACCTCCATTCTTCTTCCACCAGCATAGCTAGTTTGGTTTCCTCTCTACTCTTTTCCTCTGGCCACCTACTTGACCAAGCCAGTTGCATAGGAACCCCTCCTCTCTCTCTCTCTCTCTCTCTCTCTCTCTCTCTCTCTCTCTCTCTCTCTCTCTCTCTCTCTCTCTCTCTCTCTCTCTCTCTCTCGCTCTCTCTCCCTCTTCATCTTCCCCATTTCCGGCCATTGCTGCAGGCCTAGAAATCATCTCTCCCCCATCTTCTCAGGTGATTTTTGATGAAAGGGATTGCAGCCAGCCTTTTGGGGCCCTTTCATTTCCCCTTCTCCAATGCAACCAACCAAGCAAGAACTCCCTAATTTGATTAGCTGCGTTAGACAATGCCCCTCTTTTCCTCTTCTTCACTCCCTCTGTTATTCTGGAATAGGCACAATCAACTGGCTGGCTACTCCAGTTCCACTTTCCCCATTTGCCCTCCTCTAGTCGGTGCTACCCAACTGGCATGCTAGTCCCACATCCTCCTCTCCCTGCCTTCTTCCTCTGAATTGTGTAGCCTAATTGGCCGCTCTAGTCAACTTCTCTTTTCCCCCCTCTTCTCCTCACCCCTGTCTCTCATCTTCCCCACCTCTGGCCGATGTAGCTCGACAGGTGTGTCAGCCCCACTCCTCCTTCTCCCCCTATTTCCTTGTTTCTTCTAGATAGTTAGGGTAGAGCAACTTGTTCATGTCACTTGCTATAAACTCTCCTTAGTGAGCCGAGTTGACACAGTGAGCCTCATTACCCTTAGTAGACTTTGACCTCCCGCACTGCTAAATGCAAGAAGATTTCATATATTCGAGATAACCATCATGATCCTTGCAACACCAAAGAACAAAACTCATCTGTCCATTCATTGAGAGGAGATGTTCTGATCATCAATTGTGATAGGACACTTGATCAGACTAGATCATCAAATCTGTGACTAATCTGGCCATCCATTGAGATCTACCCATTGATCTATCTTTGAATGATGCATCTGTAACTGATTTTGTAGATCTTGCCATGATCCAACTATCGATTTTCTTCCAAATGATATATCTAAACTTATTCCAACCATTCATTTGATCGACCATTGATTTGCCTGCAAAAATCAGATATGTGATTGATCTAGGAACCATCACATGATCTAGCCATTGATTAGTAACCATACCTTAATCTATGACTGATTTGACAATTCACCATAATATGATCACTGATCGATCACTAGAAACTATATCTATGGTTTATTTGATTCATTTATAGTGATCTAATCTTAGAACTGTCATTGAAACATCAGATCTTTGACCGATCCACCCCTGAGAAATGATCCTACTGTTAATTAACCACTCATTGTTTATATATGAAATCAATATAAGCTTCCAATTTGATCTGGATGTAGATTTCACACCATATGATGTCACATGTGATCAGATTTAGTCCTTCATCTTGATCTAATTGTATGTTAGCGAATAGGCTCCTAAATTCATATCTGATTCAAGTATTCATTCTGATATGGCCTTAGATCTATCACCAAAACTCCAGAACGACAATATATGTAACTTGTTTCTTAAGATTTGACCATTGATTGACCATCCAATGCTAGATCTATGAGATCAAGAACTACATCTCTTTCTGATTTGTAGTGTTCCATGGTTGGAGCTACAAATCAGCATATCTTTACTCTTGTAGTATGCTAATCAATGATTAGGACACGATTAGAAACATCCATCTATGGATCAATGATGAAACCTACAAATTGGTCAATCAACAAATTGAGCTAAAGGAAGTACACATGTAAGTCGAGGATAAACGTTATGTGGATTAAGATTGTTATTTTGAAAAGTTTAATAATTACCATGTCTTTATAAGAATGACTGAATGCAGATGATGACTTACAAATGATTGTCTTTAGTGACTAAAATTATGGAAGCTTGTGATAATTTTGCAAGTTATCTTATGACATCTTTTAAATCATTAAATTGGAAATGGAATGACTAATTTAAATAGAAAATCTTACCATTGCTCTAGTTGTAATTCTCAAACAAAAAAATGAAAACCATACTCATTGATTGAAACTTAGTATGTATATATA
This sequence comes from Warburgia ugandensis, assembly GCA_035236585.1. Taxonomy (NCBI): domain Eukaryota; kingdom Viridiplantae; phylum Streptophyta; class Magnoliopsida; order Canellales; family Canellaceae; genus Warburgia; species Warburgia ugandensis. The sequence goes on from CP141136.1 coordinate 40,029,774, forward strand.
TATACACACATTTAGCTGATGATAATATTTGGAAATATGATATACACCAGGATTGGCTACAGATGTGAAACGAACTTAAAACACTTCTCTTATCCCAGTTATAACATTAAGAAAAATGAGTAACCAGACTGCCTATCTTGATTTTGAACTTATGCTTACATCAAATGGATATTGTAATACCTTAAACAAGGTTTGATCTTACGCATGCTACTGAGACATAAGGACTCATATATTGATACTATAATATTTGGAATGTGTTGAATAGTATAAAATATTAATAAGTATATCATCAATAAAGTAAAGATTTCAGAGTAGCTTACAACATTTTTGAATTATAGGAAGACCAAAGAAAATGTGCTAGAAGATGTCATACTTGTAATGTAATCACTTTAGAATGATGAAATGATTCACCTTTTGTAATCATTGTGTTAGATGTACACTTTTGCAAATTGAAGAGCATTATCTAATTTATGAATAAAGGCTGCATGTTTTGAATGCTTGTGAAGATATGTATTTAGAGCTTGTTAAGAATATGGGTTGAAAATGAATAGATTTGATTGGTATCTCATAAAAATTTTGAAATAGTGGTTTTATTTCCATAAAATGAATTTGCAGATGTGTATGATTTATGATTTGGATGGGCACTTGATGAGTAACTGTAAGTGCTGATGGATGCAGATTTGTCAATATTTGGGTAGGAGCTCAACGAGCAATCATAAGCCCTAATGGTTATGGTTTTATTGATGCTTTTGGTAGGCAGTCTACAAGTAGGTTGGCTCCATGAATAGTTGTAAGCCCTTGTGAAAATGGAGTTCATCTATGTTTTAGGAAGTTACTCTTGGATTGTCCTATGTTCCAGATAGCTTGGCAGGTGCTCTATGAGTACAGTAAGATTTGGAGGCTTGCGTGCCTAGTGTAGAAGTAAGACTTGGACATAGGCATGCTACGTATCATTGTAAGTCCTGAAGACCCTATGCTAGTAGGTGTAGTTGGCCACTGGCCTTTAAGATGATATTGATACCAGCCCTACAATGGAGACGATGGCCAATAGGAGTACCTTATCATGGGGAAGTGCTCTGAGAGGTAGCTAGGCAGCCCTTATGAGGTCTGGTGAGTCATGGTTTGTGCAAGTATCCACGAGCAGATGTAGAGGCTGTGGTAGTTGCTAGTGAGTGATGGTAGGGCCCTATGAGAATAGGTGTCTATGTGTTGTTACCATGCTGAGCATGCCAGTCATTCTTGAGAGTTTAGACCATTGGTTCTTGGTGCTAGGAAGATATGCCATTGATAGTCCTTGGTGGTAGGTTGATATGCCATTAATGGTCCCTAGTAGTAGGACGATATGCCACTAATGGCCCCTAGTGGTAGGATTGTACGCCACTGTGATTGGAGCAATTAGTTTTCCACTACGATGTGGGCATGGATTTGTGCATTTTGGATTGAGGGCCATGCACCTTCATTTGGCCTCATTTGTTGTGAATACATTAGTTTGATAGCTTAGTAGATCCTTTTGGACATTATGGATGATTTGAGATCACCAGCCCTTCCTCATGGATTTTCACCTCACGTGTATGAGATAGACTTTTACATTTATGATTTTAGTTTGATTCGATACAAAAAGAACTTATGAATTGATTGACTATCCTTTGAAAACCATGAACAAGTTTTGGTTTTTCTAGATTGAAGATTTATTAAATGTTGGTTTGTTGACAACTAGAATTTGAGCATATAGTATACTCTTTGACCTTATTTATTGACTTCATCTTTTATCAACATTGTAATTTGTTGCTTACACCTAGTTAGTGGCTTTTCCATAAGTATTATATTTCACATTGATTTTTTCTTAATCGATGGTTTTAACATGGTCAACTTACTAAGGTGTCAAATTGCTTGAGCATTATGAGTGATTATTGTATGATCATATACTAATTTATTCTTGCATATGAGATTATGATGGGTTTGTGAAGAAAAAGTTGTTAAATAACTACCTTTACACATGATAATGAGGAAGTTAGATACCCCAGTCTTCAAAAGTTAATTTAATTATCAAATGACAAACAACCTAGACATTTACAGGGATAACTTGAATAATCATGTGTGATGATTAATCTTGAAGAACTGTATGTTGTGAATGAATGTAGAATGCTTATGTGTCTATTAATGGAAAACAATCTTAGTACAAACTAAACATACATGAAATGATAGAAGCTTAGAATTCTTAAATCCTTAGGAAAAGATAAGGTAATGATATTCATTGAAATGGTGATAGACTATGATTCATCACTATAAGGAATTACACGCGTAAACTGATTCCGTAATTGTACGATCTAAGAACTTATAATTTTGGCATGAGTACTTTGAAAATAGAATGAGGTTTGTTTAAGTATGATATATTCTCAAAATGCATTGATTTATGTAACTCATGAATTGCATGACAAAATAGCTACTTATTCCACCTACACAAGCACAAGCTTGTTGAGAAATTGTAATTGTTTACAATGTCTCAGATTTGAAGAACTAGAGCAGAAAGATGAACATGTCAAACATGAAAGTAGCTGTGGAGTTTCAAATTTTCAAAAAGATGAAGATTTTCTACTATGTAGATGGTGAGCTTGCAACCTTAGATTAGCTTTCTAATTTAGTGGAGAATGCAAAAATATATTTACTTTCATGTTGCCGATTCATTTGTATTTAATGAAATATGTTGTGATGTGGTTGTGACTGGAGATTCTAAGAAGTGACAAGTCTTGTCTATTTTTTTTCAAACGATGAAAAATGATTTATATTAGTTATTAGATGTTATGCACAGATGTGTCAAATGCACATGTCCTAAAAATAGAGAAAACTATGTTGCATTTTTGGGAGAAATGAGAAACTCATTTCACCATAAAATCCATGTTTTGTGTAAAAATGACACTCAGGATTTTTAGGAAAACTTTCAAAAAAAATTATTTTGTTGTTTTCAAATAAGGAATATCCCAAAATTAAAAATAGTTTTAAAAAAGTATTTTAAAAATCTGGGGTGTCACACTAATAGGTAAAGACACTGACCTAAACACCATCCAAATCCTATGGAAAACTTCCAACTAATTAACTTGGAATTGTAGAATTGACAAATTGTTGTCTAGGGTAGAATTGTAAAATGTACCCTGAACAGGGTATAATTGAAAGCAAGTTAGTTAAATATAGGAGTTAAGTGAATTTAAATTCAAGTGGACCCAATCTTGATCCTTTGGATTTGTGCCATCCACATGGGAACACTAGCCATGGGCAGCTGGACCCCATGTGTCCTTCATTTTCCACATGCACAAAAACTCAACCTAAGTATAAAATGAAACTAAAAACTTAGGTTGGAAAAATTTCCAGTCATTAACTAGGAAGTGAAGAACAGTGGAGAGATGGGGAGAACAAAGGAAGAAGGAGGAGGAGAAAGGGGGATTCTAGGGTGAATTTGGGAACCATAAGGTAGAAGGGAGAGTGGGTTCAGGAAGGAAGAAAGCTAGGTATGTGGCGAAGAAGAGAGCAAATTGTGTGGGGGGTGGAGAGGGAGTTAGACATTGAAGAATTTTTTACCTAAGCTAAAGCTCCATGCAAAGAGTAGGAGAAATCTGTAAGTCAAGAAATCCAATTGCCCAGAGCTCCAATAAGGCAGGGGATCTTATTAGAATGAACTTTTAATGGAAGGTTGGATTAGTCAAGCTTGAAATTTACAAGTTTCTGCACTTAGATTTGTAGGTTATTGGTTTCCTGTCCATTGAATTAGTAGCTTGCAAAGTATTGAATTCTAGCTTCTACTGATGATGAAAATGCCCAAATTTGTGACATTTTTCTTTGCTCAATGATGCTTCATGAATCCACCATATGCATGCTAGATTGTAGCCAATTTCTTGATGGATTTAGCATGTTTTTGTATGAAATTTATCATGCTCTATTTTCTCTTTTTATTTTTGGTCATGGTGAGCAGCTATCTTATTAGCTACCCCCTCAAACCTTCTATTGTTGCTATAAATAAAACTCGCAAGTGCATGGATCATTTGCAATATAATATGCTAGTGAGGTTGATCAGATGAGGAGTTGAAATAATGTGTCCCTACTTTAAATTATCTAACCTAGCCAAGATAATGGGATTTTAATCTAAACTAATGGTGGAAATAAAAAATGTATGAAATTAGAAACTTTCTAAAGTTAGAACTTTCTAAACCTAGACATGCAAACTTTCTTAACTAATTTAACATGCAAAATAAACCTAAAACAATGATCTAACTAATAAATTAAAGCATGTACTACTTATGGAAACAATTAAACAAGTGGTATGCATGGAATTAAGCTAGAAAGAATGCATGAAACAAAGTAATTAAGATGCACGGATGAACATGACAATATGCATGAAATATGATGAAAAACTAATCCAAAATGGAATGCATGAATGGGACTAGAATTTGAGAATGAGAATCTAATCTAAACTAAGCAATTTCTCTAATGGAAAACACCTTGAAACCATGTGCATGGACCATGGGTTTATGCGCTTGATTTATGGGGTAAACATAGACTGAAATCAATGGACCTCTAGCTAACTATCATGAAATCTACTCTAAGAACTAAACACATAACTTAAAATCTTAATTAATTTTCTAAAAAATAACTTAATCCAATAGTAAATAATATGAAGAATTAAGCATAAACAAGGTGATAGTTCTATGTTGCTGGAAATTCCAGCACCACGCTGTTTCTAATTCCAAGTAGTCATCAAATAAAGGCATAACTTTATATGAATAACACATTCAATTCAATAGTTCTTCATTACTGGAAACAAGTGTAAACAAGAACTTCAAGTAATTTCATTGAAAAAGTACCAATTACATCCAATAAGTTGAACGCATAAAGCATATACATAATGCTAGAAATTGCATTCAATTCAAGACATGAAACTTGATTGAAATCAATTCTAAAACACCTTCCAAAACCCTCAAACTTATCTCCTCTGATATGAAAGTGGTTTACGTGAGAAAAAAAAAAAAAAAAAATGGTTGGACTAATGAAGGAACTTAAGGAAAGGGACACCTAAAACTATGTCTATCTCTAAGAAAAAAGAATAGAATGTAAAGAGGGAAATCAAAGACTCAAGTCACTATTAGGGAAGAATTAACTACTTTATTTGAGGATAAGCAATGAAAACTTAGAATTTCACGGCAATTCAACAAGACAAACAACAAGGGAAACAAATGTAAACAAGGCTGGAATTCAAGGGAACCAAAAGGAGAACTAAATGGTAATGAAAAGCAAGGATAAGATTAGATCCAAGGTGACTTCCCTTGGTTGTCACCTCAAGGGAAAACCAACCTTAGACATTAATCTTTAGGCAAGGAAAATTAATAGAATTTAAAAGCAACTATGAGCAACAAAGGGAGTATAATTAAAGAAAAGAGAAGCAAGGAGACTAACCAACCTTCAAGGAAGAATCAAACACCCAAGACATAGGTTTGAACACTTGAGGAAGCAACAACAAACCTTGGAAGGGAATAGCATCCACCCAAAGGAATACACAAACCATAATCAAAAGAGGGTAAATGGGCTATAGGAAGAGGGTGTCCTCCTCCCTAATGGAGGAGGTGTCTTTTTCCTAACTGGGAAAAAGTCCTTTTGCTTGGACTAAGCTGGGTTTTTATGATTTCTCTCCTATTTTTTCTAGGATTCCCTAATGCTAAGGTGTGGTGGGGATTAAAGTGTGTCAATTTGAGTGGCTAGGATGGGGGAAAGAGTAAGATATCAAATAGGAAGGTGTGGGGAAGGAGGTGGTTGCCTTAAGGAGGCAAGTAGGTGGGAGAAGCCCCCTTTTTAGGAAGGGGTGTCTGCCCCTTCCAAAATCATTGAAACCTTCAGGAAATAAGAAAGTAGGTGGGGATTGGTTGGGAAAGAAGTGGAGAGATTTGGTTGGTTGGGAAGTTTCCTAGGAGATGGAATGAGATAGAGTTTTGGAAATTCATACTACATCTTAAGGGTGAGTATGGATCACTCTCAGAAATCTCCTCCAATTTGAGCTTTGCATTTAGCTTAGCTTGATGGCTTAGATGGCTAACTTTGAAGGCTCCATTAGGTAAGCTTCATGGCTAGCTTATGATTTTTAATTTAAAAATCCTAATTTAACCCTATAAGTTGTAACACATGGCTAACTAATTGGAAGGCTTTTACGTAAAATTAAACACTTATCACACCCCCTAACTAGAATTTTGCTATCCCGAGTAAAACATGTGAAAAATCATTTTACAAAAACAAATACAAAGTGACACATTCGTAGGTACTTATGATTGCAGTTAGCACATGCAAGAAGCCCTTAAAACCCTAGGTTACCCTAGTGGATGAGTTAGGCCTCACGAGGGTTTGCAGTGAATATACCCACAAAATTCTCAAAACTTTTTTATTTTTTTTGTGAAAGTCCTTTATTCATGTGAGAAAATTTTCTTTTATTCAGCTCATCCTAATTGCTAACTTTATCTAATATACATGAGCAAAAAGGTTGAAAATCCTACCCTTATGCTAAAGATATCCTATTGCTTCATTAAAACTTGAAAGATAAGTATGTGATATAGTTGATATATAGTTAGAATTTCCAAGTCAAATATAACCTAAATTACTATCCAAATGTATTCTTTAACTTCAATTCTCATAGTATATATTTGACATTTAGATAGAAGTCACTCAAAAGGATGTACATCTCTCATTAATATGTGACATTAATGTGCGATGGGCTTATAAGACTGTTAAAACAGCTATAAAAGATGGTTACCAAACCGTCTTATACTCATCCATCTTATAAAATGAAAACCCATATCAGACAGTTCTATGAACCATCTTATATTAAAGATATTATAAGACAGGTTTGAATAATTGTCTTATATAGGTTAACTTATATAAGAATGTTCCAAAAAACTAGTCTTATAAATATGAACAAATATAGGACTATTCCTAAATAACCGTCTTATATAAATTTCTAACAAAGGACGATTATCTAATAACTGTCTTCTAAAATTGTATAATAAAGGACGATTATTGAAAAACCATCCTATATAGATTTGTATATATATTGATTATTCAAAAACCATCCTATATACTGATAAATATAGGACGGTTATTTAAAAATTGTCTAATATAGATCTGTATATAGGATGGTTATTGAAAAACCATCCTATATAGATCAGTATATAGGATGGCTTTTGAATAACCGTCCTATATACATATCCATATAGGATGGTTTTTCAATAACTATCCTATATATAGATCTATATGGGATCAATTTTGAATAACCATCCTATATAAAGATCTATATATGATGGTTTTTGAATAACCATCCTATATTTAGCAGTATATAGGATAGTTTCTCAAAAACTTTCCTATATTTATAAGTATATAGGACGGTTTTTAGGAATCATCGTATATTTTAGAAAGAAATATAGGATGGTTTTTCAAAAATCATCCTATATTGCTTATACTTATTTACAAATCATGTGCTTATTTGTTGACTTCTATTTATACATTGTTCTTGCAGTTTTTGAAGTTCACCACTTCATTTATGGAGACTACAAATCATTTTATAGAATACATTCATGTACATCCAACATTTCCAACTTTCCACATCGAATTTCTCCATACTTAGCGAAATAAAGAAAACATACACAGACTTATATTAAAAAGAAGGAACATATGCATCCAAGTAGTGCAATTGTAAATTATATATTTGTGATAAATTGATACATGTTCAGTAACATAAGATATCTACAAATTAAAAGTCAAAAGATATTTAGTCCACTCCATTCTGATGTCATCTATGTCTAATTGGGAGTAACTCTTCCTCCCCAAATCAACCTACAAGACAACAAATATTATATCAATTGAGACATTATTGTTGGGGTTATTTAAGAGATGTAGAAAACTGTAAGAATGATGGTCAGTCAATTATATGTACCTTTCTCAATTGGGAGATTGTAAATCCTTCTCAAATGAGAGTTCTCATATATCTGAGAACGTAATACCCACCCTCCCAATCAGATTATTGTCTAGGGCACTGCACAATAAAGTCAACAGATCATAAGGTTCAAATATCATGCGTAATTATAAGTTTATAGGTTATAGGGTTATACTAAAGAAGTAGTAACCCTTAACCTTGACCCTTTTCCAAGTTAGTTTTGCTAGATGGTTAATATTTTCTATCTTAGCCCATTTATACCATGAACTACACATATATAAGTAAAAGCATTATATATGAATAAAGGGGTTATTTATTAGTTTTCCAACTATTATAATGAATGAAATGAATGTCAAACTTATTAATCAATTCCTCGTGTGGGCCTTGAATGTGCGCTCCAGAAGAATAAAAAAACATTGCAATTCCTCCATGCACATCCAAAGTTAGTAGCATCCAATGGGACCTATATACATAATCAATCAATTGAAACTTAACAAACTTAACTTGTATACAAATTAATTTTTGTGTGGAATGGTAGCAAAATATGTAACAACTTACCCACTATTGTATGGAATTAGTAAGGCTTGCCTCTTGTCACAACCCAAGAACCCAGGTAAGATATCTTCTATTTGTTTCTCCTTGAGTAAATACTCCTTTAGGCTAGAGACAATACCAGGGTTAAGGAATTTGTAAACAACCTTGACCTCTAATCTTTGCAATTTATCATACAAAGACCAGCATAAACTTAATGTCTAATACTTATGTTGTCTTATTAATATGTAATGTCAATTTGATTCTTAATAAAGTAATTATAAGACACACGTGATGTAAATAATGATGTACGTGTATTATAGTTGAGCCATATTACATATGGCTAAGAGGTCTTCTTTCATTATTGGAATTGTAACAGCGTCATGTGCAAGCACACCGGCCTCTATCCTTACAAAGCTTATTTCAATATCTTCATTGATTAGTATGTATTTTCCCCTTAGGAATGGAAGCGTGTTGGGTGGAATCTGCATCTGATCCCTACACTATAGATGTAATTTTTCATAAATTTGTAGAGAATATATATATATATATACATGTGAAGAGTCAAGGAGATTCAATTTTATACTAAAAGTAGACATAAATACCTGGGATGAGGCAATTGGTACACCTGTGTTTGTTGCCAGGGAGGTCAACCTCAATGGCTCCTCGTGCTTCTTTTGGTTAACATTACAATGCAAATAGTATTTAAAAATTTAGCTCATGCATTAAAATTATTGTTGAACATGATGCTGTGACACCATATACATACCTTAGAAATCATTGTTTTGATTTACCTCTCCGACCAAGCTAAATGATATCCAATTGCATCCCCAACATTTTGGATATCATTCACTTCTATAGGAAATGGTAGGGGACATTTGGTTGGATGGCAGCAGTAATGCACACACGCTTAGTGTGTGGATGCAACAACTTGCCATGAAGTATGATAGAAAATGCCACATATAGTCTAGCCACAGCAATGTAGTTCTAAGCTACATGACGTTACAGCATGCGTTGACCCACTTGCAAATCAAACATCACATGTACATAAGAATAAATGAAGATTACTAAGACATGACAAAGAAAAAAGGTGAGCACATCAATAAATACATCCTTGATTGGGACATTTCCTTCAAACTATTGCTCGTCCATCTCTTCATTAGATGGAGGAGTGCAGCATTTGTAAGATGAGGGTCAAGGGCAAATGTCTTGACTTGGACCTCTGAAACCCCAAAGGTCCTTGAAGAAATCATTTTTTACCTTCACATATAGCTCATTCAACATATTCTCCCTCCATGCTTCCACGTCCTCTATTGGCGAATTTCTTCTAGCTTGGAAGAACTTGGAAGGAACCACACCGCTCTCTTAGCACCTTACTCGACTAAGATGCTCCTCTTGTTGCCCATAACCATGTATAAGATGTCCCCCTTTGACGCAGTGCGGCTCAGATTCTGTGTAGTGCCACTTTCCTGGGTTGTGACACCTTGGGTTTTACACACCAAGATAATACAAATTTTAAAATGTTGGGATACCTGCTTTAAAATTTTTGATTTTTAAATCGATTAAAAATAAAAAAAAAATTAGATAAAAAGCATTTCTTTCAAAATCAAGAAAGTCATACAACCACAGAATCTTGAATTTAATGGTGAAATGATATCCCCATTTTTATAGAAAATCTGACAGATTCTCCTCTGTAAATTGGACTATCGCATATAACACATGCAATACAATAGCCACCTAATAAATACAATGACATGATACGACACTTAGGAGACTTAGTCTCCATACCCATCCATCCAAATCAAATACAATACTCAATAAAACATATACTCCTATAGTGGATAAGAAAATCAAGATATGACCACATTGCCTAGGGTCTGTCCAAGTACAACCACCACATCCAACATGAATACATACCCTTACTTCCAGGTCACAAAGTAACTCATACTAATGTACAGTCCATAAGTCTCAACTAAAGTAAGGTTAAAACAAACCTTAGAGTTTTTGAAATATCCTCTAAACATTACTAGAAGCTACCATCTCTTTTGCCTGCTCTGTTACTACTCTCTGTATCTAAGGCATTGCAAACCAAAGCAATGCCTCAACAAGCAATCACTTTTGTAAGTGACCACATTTAATATCAATTTAAAGTATATGTAGTATGATGTATAAAGATCTAAGTTTTTTAGAAAGTTCATGAATATGAAACATTCATATAAAAAGTCGAATCAACATATATCAAGAATAAAATGATGCATGAATAATGAGATAGAATCACTTACAAAAAATGATGAGGATATGGTTTCGCACATAAATAACAAAATATAATATCCAAATACCACAGTAAGCATAACAATGAACGATGCATGCTCATGCAACTAGTGAAGCAATTTTAATCAAATCCATCATAACAAGGCATGAATGCATATAATAAATAACATAACATGTAAGTCAACTATGTCCCTTGAGTGTCCCACTACACTCTCAAATCTGGTCACAAGTTCTCATACCAATCCTTGAGTCCCTCACTGGTAGCTCGCATATCAGGTAGTTCGCCCAACCTATAGGCTTGCCCACATAGGCTTCACCTTGAGGATGTGTTGTCATGCTGTGGGTGCATCTGGAGATAACCATTAGGATATGTCTATAATTACACGCACATAGAAAATAAGTGCATGGATAGCTATGTTGCAGTGGCAACTACTTAGGGTATCAACCACTGTCACTCACCATCGACACCAAAACGTGAGACTACTGTTCGCCGAGGCATGGGAGTCGGTTAGACGGTGTGGGTGGTCTGTGATGATTACCACAACCACACACAATTTTCCCACATATCAGGGTGGGTGTTTATCATCCATATACTCAAAGGGAAGCTGTCTAACCCTACGACCCTCCTTGCATAGCATCCACCAAGCAGAAACACTAGTCATAAATCAACGAAAACATGAAACCAAGTACCGGTAATCAATGCATAACTATCCTCGATAAAATCAAGTCAATAAAGTTTTTTAATGCATTGAAAATCATGCATCAAAGTTCATGTATAGCATCCTCAATTAATCAAATCGATGCAACTAGAACACATCAAGAAACAGTGCATAACTCACGCACATCAAAAAGTAGTATACACATCAGCAATACATGGTGAAAAGTAATCTCAGGAAAATCATGGGTTTGGCATGCATATCCATGTATCACATAGTCCATATAAATAAAACCGTCTAGTAAATATTTATGATTTATAAAATCATAGAATACTAAATGTAGTCACCTACCTCAAATAAAGTACCACTAATTAGTACCTCCCAAATTAGTCTGAATCAACTCTAGCATGGTCCACCATTGTTCCATCACCTAATCTTCCCATATCAAATAACAATTTAGTAATTCTGACCAAATAATCCAATCAAGTAATCTAATTGGTACTAATCATAGAATTTGATCCAATTTCATACTTGGATCTTCAATTGATTTCAGTCATTAATCAAGATTAGCTAAATTCTCATAAATATTTCAAGTCCAAAATATCGTATGGATATCAATTTGTACTTCATGTGGATCATAATGGAGTAATTAGATTTGAAAATAACGTTGGATCATCTTCCTTCAGATGATCTGAAGTTCAATCAATGGTCTAATCAATTTGATAGTTTGATCTTTCTTGATCAATGAATGGGAAGATGATATTATTCCTCACATTGCAAGGATTGCAAGGGTTATCTTAGATATCTGAAATTCTTCTTGGATTGGTCAGATTCGAATATTGAAGTTCAAAGGTGTAATAGTGCATACTAGGTTCCCCAAAATGAGTTGGCTAAGAGAGTCGACTCACCCTAACTTGCCAGGTGAAAGGGGAAATAGGGGAAGAGGTGGCTGGTGGTGGCTGTGATGAGGTCACCACCTAAGCCTAATCTCAAGGGGAAGACAGGGAAAAAGGGACCTGGCTCGTTTGCCCTCCCATGACCTACTAAGCTGGTGACAGAAAAAGTAAGGGGGAAAAGAGGAAATTGAGTGCTGGCACATGGCTGGCCTAGGAGCACCGGTGTACTAGGCTGGCTGCTCTATGATGATGCTAGATCTGTGAGGGAAAGAGGAGAGGGAGATGGGGGATTAGGCTAGGAAAGGGGAAGGAGGAGTTGGACACCGAGGAGGTGATTTGGTCTCTGTTCGTCACTGGTAACCTGAAGATAAACCTTGACCTGGGTTTCAATTGACAGATGAGAGAGGGAAGGTGGCCAATTACAGTGAAAAACCCCATCTAATCCTATTTTCATTCTCTACATCCCACCACAAACAAACAGATGGGGTGCTATTATCAATTTCAACCCCCACTAAATTTGTAAAACTTTTAGAATTTTCTCTTCCAATCTCTGTTTTGTGTAAAATTAGTGTTGTTGGATTCGTATCGATACATACATTCTAAATTTGATAGCTCCAAGTCCAAATTCTGAGTTTACATGGAGGTCATTTTTATGAAACTCAATTTCCATGAAATTAAATTCTGATTTTATCTCCATTAAAATTATACTCTAATGCATAGAAAATGATCCAAAATTGAGGGTTGTTATATTCTTCCCTACTTATAGGAATTTTGTCCCTAAAATTCCTTCTATGTTATCCTTCAACAGTTCTAAAAGCGTTCCCATATCAAAAGATCTACAGATCATACCAATCAATCTAGAGTCAATGTCAATAAACAATTCCATACCATGTCATCCCCTCAGATAGCAACCCATATAGATAACCCAGCATGTGTCAAACCATTTAGAATTCCAATAACTCATATTATGGTTAGAACATGTCATAACCACATATAATGCAATTAGCATAAGCCATACTGTCATACAACTTTAGTACAAGTAAATCACCATATCAGCAAAATTTGAAGTACCTCATTTCACATACAGGCAATTCTATACCAAATTTATTCCAAAGCACATTACCTCACCAGTAGGCAATGTATATCAATCAAACCATATCATATCAACTCATGAACAGGAAATATGTGCCAATCAAAACTGGAGCATATCTGCTCATCAACAGGCAATCCATGCCAAACAAAACTAGTTGACAACCCAATCATCCTGTGAGTTCCTAGAAGCTTGCCACCTAGAAACTTGCCACCTAGAAGCCTATCGATGCCTCTTGCACCCACCCTTATCTGTTGCCCTCTTAGGCTGCCCTCATCGGCTACTCACAAGTATAAGTCATAATTTAAAAGTAGATTACACATAAGAATATGCCTTCATACTAAACATATGTCACTGTTAAACCTCTCATCTCATGAGAAATTAAGCTTATACAAGTAATATAAAACAACATTCATGTCACTGTTTTCCTAGAGAACTCAATAACCTTGTGATAACAGTTCCCCAAACTAAGGAAACTATCAACCAAAGCACCAAATTGGGTTTAATTCTAGTCCATCCCAGTCTTAATAAATTGCCTCTCTATCAATAGAGGTATTGTGGTCAAGGAAATTCACCTTCATCAACTATAACTCATATTCGCATATGTTCATAGCTAGAGTTGAGCTTTTAAGATAGTCAAACTAGCCCATAAGGATTTCTTGTTCTCCGCCAAGCCATGGAGTATACAAGATCATCATCCACTAACATAATCATGGCTCATCCAAATAGCCTTTAAAATTCAGCCCAACATATCCGTACATACTATTGGTCCATTGGTTCTATCAATTGGTATCACCTAGAACTTGTAGTAATCATAACCAGATCTAAAAATCATCTTAAAGACGTCCTGCTCCACAATCCTTGGCTGATGATAACCATACCTCAAATCAATCTTCATAAGCACCATGCACCAACCAGAGTGGATCAAATAGATCATTAGTACATGATAAAGAATATCGATTCTCCACTATTGTATTATCATGAAAATGATAATCTGTTCATAATAATAAGCATTTGTCTCTCATTCATGAAGAGGATTAATACACCTTATGAAGACCCACCAAGTCTAATAAACCCTCATTAGTTAACTTTGGTAGTTGGAACCCTTCTAGCTCAAAATGACACTATGTCTGATGCTAAATCAATACAACATCAATCTTCCACAATGTAAAATCCTAAAACCTCAGAAAAGATTGTGAGTTTCTTGCATACCATTTGCATGCTCAATCTATAGCCGTTCTCTATCATTCATCATCACCCTAACAAGGACTCAGCACCTCAACAAAGAAAAAAGTGTTGCACTACCCTCAATGCATAAATAATACAACCTCATAGATGCCCCTTCTTACATAAGGGAGGTCACTAATTGTTTAAGAAAACAAAAAGTAATCTTTTCCACATGGCAATTAGTTATCCCCCATAAATCGAGTCCATCCCAAGGATGGTATCATAATCAATCATGTCAAGTAAGATGAGATCAATATCCAATCTCTCACTCATCATTAGCATCATAACATCAAACCCAGAGATTGTTGTATATACAAGCATCTTCATCAAGGTTCCAATACATAAAGTACAAAAATGATTGGATCCTAAATCAAGGAGGATCCTAACATGTTTAGTAGTAGTCAAGAAAATATTTTCATTGCTTGATTTGAGGCCTATACTTGCTTCCAAGTAATGGTAGAAACCCATCATTACCAATATGTTGCTATCTCTACCCTGTCTCCAATGTTAGTTTATCTGACTCATTGACCTCTGGGACAGTCTTTAAGGAAATGTTCTGACTCTCCATAGTTAAATTATCTCAAGGATTACGACTACAATGATGGTTACCGATGCTATTACACTGCTATAGTGGTCTACCATATCTATCACATAATTGTCCAAGTACTGGTACTTGCCCCTAATGCACGTCTTATTCACATCCCAATACTGTCTGTTCAAATGTCATTGGTTTAGTGGCCTCTATAAATGTATCGATGAAAGGGTCTTGCCCTTAATGGGCTGACTCAAATTATTTATATCCGAGTGTCTAGGTTAGCCTTGGTCCTAAGAGGATCCCTCTTTACATAGAGGATATGTCTACAACCATGCTATTAGTGCAAAACATCCCACAATCACCTGATTCCTCAATACAAGTGTCAACATATCACAATCTATCTATGGTCTCCTTCTTTATGGTGAAGGAGTTAGGGGAAAGTCTCCCCAACTGTATATACCAAGATACTAATAATTATAGACCTTCCCAATGGCTTTCTAGATAAAAGTGTTAGCAATAGAGGAACATGTCCTCTCAAACAACCATACCTCCGCCATTTCATTTCCTTTAATTAATGAAATATTTCATGGTCATATCAATCAAATCAATTACAACTTTGTAAATCTCACACCTAATAAAATTAAACTTTAGTAATAACCTTCCATAGTTATTAGAAACCACATTATCATCTCCAATAATGTTGGATGTAAATAAATTATAATCAATTTCATCTTACCTCATTCACTTCATCTGTCTTTCTTCTTAGTTAATTCATTACAAAATCATCACTATTTAATAATTATTCTTATAAAGTAGTTACCATGTCCTCTAGGAAATATGCATTTCAAATCATAATTAAAACCTCCAAAGTAATTTATAAGCATTCACTCATCACTAATGTTTGGCATCAACGTTTTGTATGCACAAGAGCTCATAAATTTTCATCTCACCTTATTCTCACATCAATATCTTTTCTCCATATCTACTTTAATAAGTATCTCTCTCATCTTGATTCACATCATATGATAGCCATCTCTAATTTGAAATCAAATAACCAATCTTATCAAATACTAATATATATAGTGTGATATTCAAAATAACCTTTTCTACTATCCCTTCCACTAACTAGGAGATTGTTTGATATCATTCCTTACTCACCGCTTGATTTACATCATTACTACTAACTATTATTGTAGAATAGTTGTTATATCCTCCAAGTGCTATGCATCTCCAATAATAAATAAAACCCTTAGAATAATTCATAAGCATTCACTTCTCATTGATTACTAGCTATTAGTATTTCTAAATGCATAAGAACTCATTAATTTTTGTCTCATAGTTCAAATAATTTATTCATAGAAACATTAGGATTTTACTTTATCAAAATTTCAATGATTTTTACCATATTAGTATTTATTCATCAAATAAATCCACTTCAAGTTTAAATTAATATAATACTCCCCTCAACATTTTCGAGTTCTCATTAGTTGTAATCATTTTTTATCCTTCATCATCCTTATCATAATATTGTAATTACAATAATTGTTAGGCTTTTCCAAAAGCTTGTTCACATCATCAAAGTAGAACTTGGACTCTCAAAAGCAATCCATATAAATATATCTTCTATCATATAATAAAGTTCTCCCTAGAAATACCATTTATGTTATTTATTCTAATCCGTTACTCTAAGAATCATGCACTTCCCGTAAAAGTATACCTCCTTGTACTCATGCAAGGATTTAAGATCTCATATTCTCTAAGAAAATCTACCAACCTTCATGGCATCATCTATTTCGCAATCCTCATTATGCCCCATATGAGTTGTCTCTGTAACTCATATTTAGGAATTAACTCAATCAATGGACTGTATGTGACCTTTGGACTTGTTGGAATGGTTGTGATGGAGTAGACTGGGCTCTGATACTAATTATGACACTCCAAGTTTTACACACCAATATAATACAAAATTAAAAATGTCAGCATCCCTATTTTAAAAACTTCAATTTTTAAATGACCAAAAACAAAGACTTAGATAAAAAGCATTTCTTTCAAAATCTAGGGAGTCATACAATAACAAAGTCTCAAATTTAAGGGTGAAATGATATCCCCATTTCTACCAAAAATTCGATAGTCTTCTCTGTAAATTGACCATCGCACATAACACATATGGTACAACAATCTCTTGTTAAATACAATGACATGACATGACATGACACTTAGGAGACTCAGTCTCCATACCCATCCATCCAAATTAAATACAATACTCGATAAAACATATACTCCAACACTGGATAAGAAGATCAAGATATGATAACATTGCCTAGGGTCTGTCCATGCACAACCATCACATCCAACATGAATCCATATCCTTACTTCTAGGTCATAAAGTAAATCATGCTAATGGACAATCCATAAGTCATAACTGAAGTAAAGTTAGAACAAACCTTAGAGTTTCTGAAATATCCTTTAAACATTACTAGAAGCTGCCATCACTTTTGCCTACTCTGTTAGCATGTCATCATATATCAAGAATGAAATGATGCATGAATAATGAGTTAGAATCACTTACAAAAATGATGAGGTTATGGTTCCGTGCATAAATATCAAAACATAATATCCAAATACCATAGCAAGCATAACAATGAACAATGCATGAACATGCAACCGGTAAAACCAATTTTAATCAAATTCATCATAATTAGGCATGAATGCATATCATAAATAATAGAGCATGCAAGTCAACCATGTCCCTCAAGTGTTCCACCACACTCTCATATCTGTTCATGAGTACTCATACCAATCCTTGGGTCCCTCACCTATAGCTCTCCCAGCACGTAGGTTCGGCCACATCTGGCTACCCACATAAGCTTCACCCTGAGGATGCATCATCACGCTGTGGGTGCATCTGGAGATAACCATCAAGATATGTCTATAATTACATGCGCACATAGAATAAGTGCATGGATAGCTATGTTGCAGTGGCAACCACTCCAGGGTATCAACCATTGCTGCTCATTGTCGGCACCATAACATGAGAGTCAGTTGAATGGCATGGGTGGCCTGCCCATGATTACCTCAATTGCATGCAGTTTGCCCACATGTCAAGGTAGTTGTCTACCATCCATATACTCAAAGGGAGGGTGGCCAACCCTACAACCCTCCTATCATAGCATCCATTGACTAGAAACACCCATCATAAATCAATGAAAACACAAAACCAATTATCATTAATCAATGCATAACCATCCTCAAAAAAATCAAGTCGATAAAGTATTTTAATGTTTTAAAAATCATGAATCAAAGTATATGTATAATATCCACAATTAATCAAATTGATGCAACATAGAACATATCAAGAAACAGTGCATAATTCATGCATATCAAAAGTTGTATACACATCGGCAATGCATGTTGAAAAGTAATCTCAAGGAAATCATGGGTTTGGCATATATATCCATGCATCAGACAGTCCATATAAATAAAGCCATCTAGTAAATAATCATGATTTATAAAATCATAGAATACTAAATGTAGTCACCTACCCCAAACAAAGTACCACTGGTCTGTACCTCCCAAATCAGTCAGACCAACTCTAGTGTAGTCCAACATAGTTCCATCACTTGGATACATATCACATCTAGGTCATACTTAGAATCCAATTTATCTAACTTGGGTTCTTAATTACACGACATTACATTTTCCTATTCCAATATATCGTGTTCATGGCAATCCAATGTTTTCCAGCCACAAAATTCCAGGCAAGGGCCTGCCCTAATTAGCTAATAATTCAAATCATACTCAATCAGGCCCACTCAATCTTAGGTAATTTATCATTTAAATTAACTAATTAGACATTATTAAATGAATTTCATGTTCAATCTTCTCTAATCACAATCAAATCAATCCATCAAATGGTTAAGATAGTAATCTTACCTTGTACAAGTCAAATTTGAATAGTTTCCAATTGTCTGCTTGGCCAGATCGTCCACCGATCACCTCAACTTTGCCCAATTTCATATATCCACGCTGCTCTAGTCAAAATTCTTCCCCTGATCGCCTCAGATCAAATAACATTTAGTAATTTTAACCAAATAATCCAATCAAGTAATCTAAATGGTACTAATCATAGAATTGGATCAAATTTCATAACTAGATCTTCAGTTGATTTCAATTATTAATCAAGATCAGCTAAATCCCTATAAATGTTTCATATCTAAAATATCTTGTCTGGATCTTAATTTACACTTTGTGTGTGGATCATAATGGACTATTTAGATTTAAAAATAACATTGAATCATCTTAGTTCAGACGATCTAAAGTCCAATCAATGGTCTGATCAATTTGACAGTTAGATCTTCCCTGATCAATGAATGGGAAGATGGGTATTATTCCTTGTGTTGTAAGGATTGCAAGGGTTATCTTGGATCTCTTAGATCCTTCCTGGATTGGTTAGAATCAAAGATTGAAGTTCAAGGGTGTAATAGTGCATACTTGGTCAACTCGGTTCCCCAAAACGAGTCAGGAATGAATTGACTAGGTGAGTTGACTCTTGCTCACCCACAAGGTGAAAGGGGAAATCGGGGAAAAGGTGGCTGGCGGTGGTTATGACGTGGTCACTATCTGACCTTTATCTCAAGGGAAAGATAGGGGGAGAAAGGGTCCTAGCTTGCCAGCCCTCCCATGGCCTGGCTGAGCCAATGATGGGAAAAGCAAGGGGAAAAAGGGGAAATTGGGCACTGGCGCATGGCCAATTTGTGCACACTAGCATATCAAGCTGGTTGTGCTACAATGATGCCTGATTAGGGAGGGAAAGAGTAGAGGGAGATGGGCGATCCTGCTGGGAAACAGAAAGGAGTGGGACCCCAAGGAGGTGATTGAGTCTCTGCTCGTCACTAGTGAACAGAGGTGGGGGGAAAAACCAGATGCATAGATGGCCTGTGTACACGAGCATACCAGGCTGGCCACTTGTAGTTAAACCCCGACCTGAGTTTCAATTGACGCTGGAGAGAAGGAAGGTGGCAGATTCTAGGTGAAAAGTCCAACCCAGGTTTGAGTTAGCTTTAGTGAGAGGGAAAAGAAGCCAAAAGAAAACTCGATCTGGGTTTCTTTTATAGCTAAAAAAAGGGGAAATTCTGAGGAGAGGAATGGCTATTGGAAAACCAAAAGGGAAGGGAACTGTGTTAGAGCCAGGGAAAGGAAAATCAGACGGAAGGGGGTAGGTCACTAGGGTTTTCTCTCCCCTACGTTCCCCCTTGCCCCTCGTCTAATCCCATTTTCATTATCAACATCCCACCATAGACAAATAGAGGGGTGCTGTTATCAATTTCAGCCCCCTCTAAATTTGTAAAAATTTTGGAATTTTCTCTCTTGATCTCCGTTTTGTGTAAAATTAATGTTGTTGGATTCATATCGTTACGTATATTCTAAATTTGATAGTTCCAAGTCCAAATTATATGTTTACAAGGAGGTCATTTTCATGAAACTCAATTTCCATCAAATAAAATTCTGATTTTATCTCCATTAAAATTATAATCTAATGCATAGAAAATGACCCAAAATAGAGGGTTGTTACATGGGTCAACTCTTCTACACATGGAATTAATAGAACACAATGATTTTCATATATATATATATATATATATATATATAATTTAAGAGTAGCAAAAAAATAGATAAGTAAAACCACTTACAATTCTTGAAGCAATTACAGCAGCATTTTCACTAGTAAAGGTCTGGGAGTTACTCCCTTTTGAATGTACCATTTTTTAATGAAGGGCGTGATCAATGGTGCGAGGACCCAGGTTTTTGTAACACATTTTGTAATATATTTTTCAAAGGTAGGGAACCCTTAGTAGTAATTTTTTTTTCACAAAACAAAGAAGCAAAAATTCTTTTCTTTAGAACTTGTTTTGTAAAACACAAGTCATCACTTTATACATATATAAGTAGATTTTTGTACAAGATTAAATTAATTGAAGGAATATACTTTTATTAAATTTCAAAATCCATCTAGTGGTTTATAGTACAGTTCGGGTATCAGTATAATACTTGTCTAAATTATATAATCCAAATTTTAAACCTCACCATACAATAAAAACTCTTAATACAATACAATGTTCTTAAATAAAAATACATGTCTTCAAGGGATATACCATGATTGATTATTCTTCCAAGTCTTCTCAAGTCTTGAGCTCCTAATTCTCCTTCTTTGTATCTAAGATATTTTTAACAATCAAACATTTACAATATCTCAGCAAGCTATGTTTGATAGGGGATTCAAGAAGCATAATAATTTAATAGTACAATCCTAATACTTTATAATCTCATTATTGATAAGCATACTCATAGATCAATCTCTTTATTATGTCATATATGTACAGCCTTATACATACGTAATGTATTTGTCGTATAGATATATATACAGTCAAAACTATGAAAAATAATTAATATCTCAAACATCAATAGTCACACTCAAACACGCTAAGTTGATCAATCATCTAGACTCTGCTGGAAAACATTCCCTCATTTGGGCAATATCATCATACTTAGCCACACTGAGTTGATAAAACATCCAGACTCTGCTGGGACAATACTCCCTTATTTGGACAGTATTGACATCTCATTATGTAAAATACTGAAAGGACTACTATGCTGCAATCTAATTTGTACCAATGCAGTCAAATAACTGCCTTCAAACTCCACAGATACTACGTGGGGAAAATCATCTATGTCATGTCTATATGGGGAGACAGACCATCACAGTGGTGGCCTTCCCATAATTGTCCCACCCAACATTTTGCCTCTCTTTGGGCATGGTATCATCATATATATCACATTTCGGAAAGTGGGTGGCCAAGCCCTCGTAACCCTCCTAGCATAGCATCCCCAAGCATATGCCTATTTAAAACAAAACCATAAGCCTCCATGCTTGCATATAAAGTAACCTTTTTACTTATCAGACATCTTGTCTGTTTATATCATCATCCTTGTATTTTGGTATTCTTATATTGAGGATAGGATTTCACTTCAAACTTAGGGATCATCATTTACAATGAATGATGCCCATGTTCATATAAGTTTAGGGATCACCATTCTATATGAATGATTCCAATGTATTGATTTTATACCTATTTGACAATATATCTGTTTATCGAGGGCTAGAATACCTTCTAGTTCCCTATTCATTTAGAGTGTTCCCCATTTCTAACTTAACCATTTCATATGTGTTTTGGTTGGATCATAAGGGTTTTCAATGGATTTAATGCAAGTATTTACATTATACTTGTCAACATTTCTAGACATAAGATCATGTATTCAACATGTATTTCTCATGTAGATGCATTCATAAAATCCTCCTATCATCTAGTTCTTCTTTGATCTAAGTTCAGTTATTTGACCATCCCTAAGGAGGATGATCTTGGTTCTCTTCCTTGAATCATATTTGACCAAGGGGTTGAATTCTCGATCTAGATTTTTCTATAACATACATACATAGATACATAATAAATACAACATTAGGATTTTTATTGTTCTTGATCATTCAAAATCCTATGGATCGTGTTTGATCATCCCTATCTTACTTACAATTTTTATTAGGATTATATAATTTACTAACCTTGTATGCTCTTATTATTATTACTCAACCAGTTGATGTTTTACTGGTTGAAGATAGCTTATTCCATCCTAAGTCTAGACGGCTTCTCTAATTTCCAATTGGCTAAGGCCTACTAGTTGAATGGTTGAACACAAAGTGGTTACTTTAATCCTCATGTAAGAAGGCGTTTAGACCTCACAAATGTCAATGGAAGGTAGGGGAAGAGCGAGGCTCTATTAGAGAACCCTCTTAACCACCATATTCAGCATTCACTAGAGTGACCTTAACTCAACCTTTCATAAGGTTCCTATAAGCATTTTAACCCTAAGTTCTCCTTCTAATTGATTTTAATTAAATCCATGAACATTTAAAATGACTTTCATGGGATTTATTATTCTCCTAGTTTGGGCCAAGAATTTGATAATCCTTATATTGTCCTACAAAGTATAGCCCTCACTATGATTATACTTCATGATGTATATGCATTTAGTGAAGTCCATCTATATGTCATCAATTACCTCTTTTAAGGTATTTTTTATAATTTTACTTTCAAAGAAATTATACCAATAATTTTAAGAAATTTAAAGACAATCATGCTAAAATTGAAAGTATTGACCTGAATTTAAATTTGCTATTTAAAAGAAATTAACTTATAATATTACAACATCTTATTCTAGGAAATTAAAGATAATTATACTAAAATTGGAAAATAGACATGGTTCATAATTAAATCAAATTTACTGTAAAAGACAATTAATTAAGTATGTGATTAAGCTATCCTTATGATTCAACCATCTGATTGTCCATCTATTAGATCTAGGGTTGATATTCCATTAAGAATGCAACCCTTGATCCTTTATGTTTCTATTTGATCCAACATCATAATAACATGATCTTGACCGTAGATCATTCAATTTATAGGTCCAATTGTCTTGATCATTCTTGATCCATCCGATCAAGGAGATCCATTAAGATTTTCCATGGTCATTTTCTCATTTAAGGGCCTCCACCTTTATTTATTTCATATCAATCCAATCGGGCCCTCCTCATCTTATTTTATCATCATTCGATCCTTAGTGGATTTAGATTTTCAATTCTAATCACCCTAGATCTACTTGATCAAGGGTGTAAGTAAGAGTATTTTAAATTAACAGAAATTTTTTATACTTAAAATCTTATTTTTATGGGTTCAGTATATTCCCCTCATCAAGATCTATTCATAGCATCATACAGATTGAAAATCAGACTTAAATTGAGTGAGTAATTGCATTTTTAAATTTTCAGCCATTTTCAACGGTTGATTTTAGTCTTTACTATTTTTGATCAAATAAACCCATATAGAGGATTAGAAATTCTATTATGATCATCAATATTAAGGTTTTGACACCTTTTGGATCCATCCATTGGATTAGATTTTCAATTTGACATCATTTTGATCATGATCCATTACTGTTGGAATGGATTTTAGTGAGTATCATACGTAAATACAATAAAAAGCATAAATCTAACATCTCCATTAGATTCTACACACCATTAGAAATTTATAACAAATTTTTTATCTAAAATCAGAGCTAAAATGAGCTCTTACTTGAAGAAACAAGATTTCAGTTAAAAAAAATGAACTACCCAGATTTGATCTGGCCATTAGAACATGTTTTAGATGATCTGGAACATGGAAAGATGATCTAGAATGTAACTAGACAATCCCAGAACATGGCTAAATGATCTGAGTGGGGTTAGGCTCAAATCAATGCTTGATTTGGGATATTAGTTGAGATGGTTCGATTTGGACTGTCTTATCAACCCTACTCCAGATTTCAAAAATCTAAAACATCAAAGGTCTAATATTTCTTATCCTGGGGTTTTGGACCCTTCTGGATCACTTGGATGGCTCAGATTTCCCATCTGAGCCCTTCATCATCCAGAAATGAAGGGTTCTTTTCCATACTTGATTTTTATAATTTTCAACCTAATACTAATTTCAAAAAAAAAAATTACACCTGATTGGAGAAAAACATAGGTTTTGTAGCCCAATTTAATAAATTATCCTCTTGATGATAAGATAGCCCTCTAACTGCTTGTTATGTGATTTTCCGTTGATTGCACCATTGGATTATGAAATTGATTTGGGGGTTTTGTAGATAAGGTAGTATAGCAAAATATGAATGGTGTCATTTGGGTGATTTGATTTGGAATAGAGTGCCCAATTGAATTTAGGTCTCTTTTTCCAATCTAGAGAGAGGAGAGAGAAAATGAAAGAAGGGAGATTTTTGGGAATCTAGTAATGAATCTAGATCTAGTTTTTTAGGGGAACCAAGATAATTTTGAGGGAAATTTAATTAACACTTTTGGAGGATTTTTTGAGTATATTTATGGATGTTTTAAAATTTTTCATAATTACTTATAACAATTATGTTTCAATTCTTTTAAATATTAAATTAACATTGGATCCTCCACTACTACCTCCTTCTCCACTATCAGTGGGTAGTGATTTGACCACTCATTACATGTTTTTTGGCCGTTGGATTCATTTGTGGAACCCAACAGGGGCGTGAAAGGACCATTTTGCCCTTTATGGAAAAAATCTGTTTTATTCTCCCAAACTCCAAATTGAGCATACATAGTGGTGTTAGAATCATATTTCTAAGTACATTCTAAATACTAAAGACTTAGATCTTGGTTATGAGTAAAATTACCATTTTACCCTTTTATTCATAAAAATAGAGAAAATTAGGGATTTTTCATTTTAAATCAGAATTGAACGTACTTAGTGTCATTTCAATCAGTTTTTCGAGTACATCATAATATGTAAGTTTTAAATCATGTTTTAATATCTATAAAAAGAGAATTTCCAATAAACTAATATTCCAGCTCAAAATTTTTGAAAATTCAAACTAAATTGATTTTCTCAATCAATTTACAAAAATTGGGGTTATTACAATCATCTCCCCTTATAATAATTTTTCCCTCAAAATTTGCATTTCAACTTACTTATGAGTTTTCATTAACTCATTCATAAGTTTTCTCATGTGGCCTTGCCACTTAAGGAAACATCTATTTCCTTTAATTCATAGTTCATATCACCTTCCCTTTCAAAGGCAAAATCACATTTTTGGGTCATAAACACATATCTTACTAATAATGCTAATGCATTAATCACTTAACCCAATTCTTTGCTAGAATTTCAAAAGGATTAATCACTCTTAAACTCAGTCACCCTTTTCTTCACAACTTCCTATTTCTCTTGACTGGTATACTAAATTTCTACTTCAAATCTTTCAATACTTCATAGTTTTCCATTCTAACTACTATTGCTCATCCTCATTCCTTTTCAACTAATGCAAGTTTTGACATATATTTTCTAATATGCATAGTCCTTAAACTATCTACCAAAATGACATATTGATTATATTCTATAATTTCAACTATTATTCTTTATAATAATCTTCCAATATTTGGAAGTAATTTATCTCTTCTTGGTTCATGTACTCAATGATAAGATAATAGTAAAAGAATATCCTTATAGTATGTTACACAATCAATAAGAGATAAATTTCGCTAATTATCATGGTCATTAGTGTCATCTTCCATCTTTGTTGGATCAACTTCCATACCATTCTTAAAATTTACATGACCCTAAACTTTACTTTCTTAAATCAACATGTACACTTACTAGATAGTTGACAGCTTTTGTAAGTGTCTTAACATATTCTCCAAATGGTCATGATTTTCTCATCATAATTTCATATGTCATCACCACTTATCCAATACCTCTCATTGTCATCAAACTTATAACTCAAAATTTGTTTTGACATCTCACTATATTTTTTCATTTCTAGCCCCCCATTGATGATAATAGGTTGGGAATAACTCATCCATGTGGAGTAAAAGGTACTTAATATCATTTATGCAAAACTCATTGATCCTTCATCCTTTCTTTTTTAAGGAAACTTGTTGCTCCCCAATGTAAACATATATAATGACTTCTTTATCTACCAATCTTTAAAATTTGTTCCTTCCACATATTCAAATCAGTTGATGTCATTTTCCTCAACTACTGTAGACATTTCCTCATTCAATCTTATGCTAGATTGAAAAAGTCCAAAATATCTTGAAATTTCTAGCCACATATTTCTCCAAAATCTGGATTCATCCTCATTCATAATCATCTCATTTGTCCAACATTTACACTAAAGTTTAGTTGCCTATATTTGTTTTAGGTCTTCATTTCTCATATTAATTTCATCATTCCTTAAAAATCTATTTTTCCTCATTATATTGCATAATTCTTTCAATATTACTAACTCTATCATATAAATAGAATCAATATCTCTAAATTCATTATATTAATATCCCTATTCATTTATAGGTCTTCACTTTCCATAATATCATCAATGCAAATTATAGTCCATAATTATTTCCACATTTCAATTCTATCATATAGTTGAATCAATATTCCTTTAAATTTTATCTCCTTATTTATCTTTATTAAAATTCTTTTCATTCACCAATTTTGAAAATATTTGCCTACCTCCTTAAGTTCTCCTCAAGTAAGGTCATCTCTATTTTGATGATTAAATCCTTTAGCCAATTGTCATAATACTACATCTATGTAGTAATTGTAACTCTTATAATTATATTTATTAATTTCAAATTTTGTAATAATTCTGAGGTTTTATCTTTAGTATCTAATTCACCTTTTCTATAAGGGTTGGATTTTATCCTTCTTCATCCCTTCCACCATATTTTTCCAATTTAATCTCTTTCTCTTAATCTCCATTACTTCACCTAATGTATTTTATTTCTACAAGTATCTTTACTTAAGATTCCAAGTTATACTTGAATATCATACAGTATATCTTCCTTTATTGTAATGTTTTCCTTACTTGTTTCTATAACTACTATTCCTTATATTGACTTACTAAGTAGTACTCCTAGTTATTCACTAAGTAATATCTACTCATACTCCACTAGTAATTCATGAGTTAATTACATTAACTCCTCGCCTAATGAGTTAATCACATAACTCATTCTCATCAATTACTATCTTATTTCTTATTCACTCACTCTTTCTCATCCTCTAATTGGATTGCCATCTTCATATTAGACATAAGGTTATTGTACTGTGACTGGATGAATGGCTCTGATAGCAATTGTGAGGACCCGGGTTTTTGTAACACATTTTGTAATACATGTTTCAAAGGCAGGGTGCCCTTAATAGTAAATTTTTTTCACAAAACAAAGTAGCACAAATTCTTTTCTTTAGAACTTATTTTGTAAAACCCAAGTCATCACTTCATACATAACATAAGTACAATTTTGTACAAGATAAAATTCCATTGAAGGAATATACTTTTATTAAATTCCAGAATCCATCTAGTGGTTCACAGTATAGCCTGGGTATTAGTACAATAATTGTCCAAATTACGTAATCCAAATTTCAAACATCACCATACAATAAAAACCCTCAATACAATACAATGTTCTCAAATAAAATTACATGTCTTCAAGGGTTATACCCTAATTGATTATACTTTTCAGTGTTCTCAAGTCTTGAGCTCCTAATTCTCTTTCTCTGTATCTGAGATATTGCAATCATTCAAACAATTACAATATCTCAGCAAGCTATGCTTGGTAGGAGATTCAAGAAGTGTAGTAATTTCACAGTATAATCTTAATACTTCATAATCCTATTGTTCAAAACATACTCATGGATTAATCTCTTTACTATATCATATATGTACATCCTTATACATACATATTGTATGTTGTATAAATATATACATGGTCAAAATTGTGAAAAATAATTAATATCTCAAACATCCATGGTCACACTCAGACACATTGATTTGATCAATCGTCCAGACTCTGTTGGAAAACACTCTCTCATTTGGGCAGTATCATCACACTTAGCCATATTGAGTTGATAAAACACCCACACTCTAATGGGAAAATACTCCCTTATTTGGGCAGTATCAGCATCTCATTATGCCATGAATCATTATGCAAAATACTCAAAGGGCTACTATGCTGCAGTCTATTCTGCACCAATGCACTTGGATAATTGCTTTCATACTCCACGGATACTAAGTGTGGAAAATCATCTATGTCATGTCTATATGGGGAGATAGACCATCACAGTGGTGATCTTCCCATAATTGCCCCATTTGACATTTTGCCTCTCTTTGGGCATGGTGTCATCATATATATCACATTTCGAAGAGTGGGTGGCCAAACTCTCGTAACCCTCCTAGCATAGCATCCCCTGGCATATGCCTATTTGAAAAAAAACCACAAGCCTCCATACTTGTATATAAAGTAATATTTTTACTTATCAGATATCTTGTCTACTTATATCATCATCCTTGTATTTTGGTATTCTTATACCAAGGATAGGATTTCACTTCAAACTTAGGGATCATCATTTGCAATGAATGATGCCCATGTTCATAGAAGTTTAGGGATCACCATTCTATATGAATGATTCCCATGTATTGATTTTATACCTATCAGGCAATTTGTCTGTTTATCTAAGGCTGGAAAACCTTCTAGTTTCCTATTCACTTAGGGTTATCCTCAATTCTAATTTAACCATTTCATATGTGTTTTGGTTGGATCATAAGGGTTTTCAGTGGATTTAATACAAGTATTTACATTATACTTGTCAACATTTCCATACATAAGATCATGTATTCAACATGTATTTCTCATATAGATGCATTCATAAAATTCTTCTACCTTCAAGTAGCTATTCATCTCTTCAAATCTTTCATGATCCTGATTGACATATGAAATCTATAAATCCATACATACTATCAATATTTATATAATCTAAATAATCCTAGATTTTTTATCCCATCTATATTCTTTGTCTAATCTTGTCCTTTGATATAAAGGATCTAGATCTTGTGCCCTATCATGATCTACCTTCCTCTAATAATGTTTATCTTATTGATTAATAGATCTGATAGTTAGAATGATCTAATCTTTCAGATCTTAGTATTTTCTATTCTAAGTCTGTGTATTCCTTTCTTTGATCTTAATCTTTCATAAATCCGTTGATCAACAATTTATACTTGTTGATAAAGATCAAGAGTTTAGATCTTTTATAATCTAGTTCTTCTTTGATCTAAGTTTAGTTGTTTGATCATCTCCAAGGAGGATGATCTTGGTTCCCTTTCTTGAATCATATTTGATCAAGGGTTTGGATTCTCTATCTAGATTTTTCTACAACATACGTACATAAATACATAATAAATACAACATTAGGATTCTTATTGTTCTTGATCATTCAAGATCCTATGGATCTTGTTTGATCATCCTTAGCTTACTTACAATTTTTGTTAGGATTAGATAATTTACTAACCTTTTATACTCTTATTATTATTATTATTATTCAACCAGTTGATGTTTTACTGGTTAAGATAGGTTATTCCATCCCAAGTTTAAACATCTCTCTTATTTTGAATTAGCTAAGGCTTACTAGCTGAATGGTTGAACACAAAGTGGTTACTTCAATCCTCATTTAAGAAGGTGTTTAGACCTCACAAACATCAACAAAAGGTAGGGGAAGAGCAAGGCACTATTAGAGAATCCCCTTAACCACCATGTTCAGCATTCACTAGAGTGACCTTAGCTTAACCTTTCATAAGGTTCCTATGAGCATTTTAACCCTAACTTCTCTTACAAATTGATTTTAATTAAATAAATGACTATTTAAAATGTCATTCATGGGATTTATTATTCTCCCAGTTTGGGCTAAGGATTTAATAATTCTTATATTGTCCTACTAAGTATAGCCCTTACTATGATTATACTTCACGATGTATATGTATTAAGTAAAGCCCATCTATATGTCATTAATTACCTCTTTTAAGGTATTTTTCATAATTTTATAATTAAAAGAAATTACACCAATAATTCTAAAGAATTTAAAGACAATAATGCTAAAATTGAAAGTATTGACCTAAATTTAAATTTGCTATTTAAAAGAAATTAACTTATAATATTACAACATCTTATTCTAGGAAATTAAAGATAATTACACTAAAATTAGAAAGTAGACATGGTTCATAATTAAGTCAAATTTACTGTAAAAGACAATTAATTAAGCATGTGATCAAGCTGTCCTTATGATCCAACCATCCGATTGTCCATCTTTTAGAGCTAGGGTTGATATTCCATTAAGAATGCAAACCTTGATCCTTTATGTTTCTATTTGATCCAACATCATAATAACATGATCCTAACCTTAGATCATTCAATTTATAGGTCCAATTGTCCTGATCATTCTTGATCCATCTGATCAAGGAGATCCATTGAGATTTTCCATGATCATTTTCTCACTTAAGGGCCTACACCTTTATTTATTTCATATCAATCCAATTGGACTATCCCCATGCTGTTTTATCATCATTAGATCCTAAGTGGGTCTAGATTTTCAATTCTGATCACCCTAGATCAACTTGATCAAGGGTGTAAGTAAGAGTATTTTTAATTAATAGAAATTTTTGATGATTAAAATCTTCCTTTTAAGGGTTAAGTATGCTCCCCTCATCCAGATCTATTCATAGCATCTTACAGATTGAAAATTAGACTTAAATTGAGTGAGTAATTCCATTTTTAAATTTTCAGCCATTTTCAATGGCTGATTTTAGTCTATACTATTTTTTATCAAATAAACCCATATAGAGGATTAAAATTCTAATGTGATCATTAATATTAAGGTTTTGACACCTTTCGAATCCATCCATTGGATTAGATTTTCAATTTGACGTCATTTTGATTATGATCCATTACTATTGGAGCATATTTTAATGATTATCATATGTAAACACAATAAAAAAAAACATAAATATAGCATCTCCATTAGATTTTACACACCATTAGAAATTTATAACAACTTTTTGATCTACAATCGAAGCTAAAATGAGCTCTCAATTGAAGAAACACAATTTCACTTAAAAAAATCAACGCCCTAGATTTGATCTGGCCATTAGAACATGTTTTAGATGATCTAGAACATGGCAAGATGATTTGGAATGTAACTACACAATCCTAGACTATGGCTAAATGATGTAAGCAGGTTCGGCTCAGATCAATGCTTGATTTGGGAGATTGGTTGAGACCGTCCGATCTGGACTGTCTAATCAACCCTTCCCCAGATTTCAAAAACCTGAAACATCCAAGGGCTAATATTTCTTTCCGTAAGGTTTTGGATCTTCGGATCAATTGGATGGTTCAGATTTTCCATTTGAGCCCTCCATCATTTAAAAATGAAGGGTTCTTATCCTTACTTGATTTTTATAATTTTTAACCTTAAACTAATTTTAGAAAAATACAAATTACATAAACTGACATGAAATAAGTGTGGAAAGAGTTTCCACCTACTTGATTGGAGAAAAACATAGGTTTTGCAACGCAATTTAAAGAATTACCCTCTTGATGATAAGATAGCCAGATAACCGCTTGTTTTGTGATTTTTTATTGATTGCACCATTGGATTTTGAAATTGATATGTGGTTTTTGTAGATAAGGTAGTATAGGATAATATGAATGGTGAGATTTAGGAGATTTGATTTGGAATAGAGTGCCTAATTGAATTTAGGTCCCTTGTTGCAATCTAAAGAGAGGAGAGAGAAAGTTAAAGAAGAGAGATTTTTGGGAGTTTTGGGAATGAATCTAGATTTGGTTTTCAGAGAAAGCATGATAATTTTTTGAGAAATTTAATGAAAATTTTTTGAGGATTTTTGGGCCTATATTTATAAATGTTTTTGAAATTTTATAATTACTTGTAATAATTATGTTTCAATTCTTTTGAATATTAAATTAACAATGGATCCTCCACTACCACCTTCTTCTCCAATAGTAGCTAGTAGCGGTTTGACCACTCATTACATGTTTTCTGGCCATTGGATTCATTTGTGGGCCCCACGAGGGTGTGAAAGGACCATTTTGCCCTTTTACAAAAAAAATATGTTTTATTCTCCTTTTCTTGGAATTGAGCGTACTTAGTGGTATTGGAATCATATTTCCTAGTAGATTCTAACTAAATATTGAAGTCTTAGATCTCAATTATGGGTAAAATTTCCATTTTACCCTTTTAATCACAAAAATGGAGAAAATTAGGAATTTTTTATTTTAACTTAGAATTGAATGTGCTTAGTGTCATTTCTATTAGTTTTTCAAGTACATTCATAATTTGTAAGTTTTAAATCATGTTTTAATATCTATAAAAGAAAATTTCCAATAACATAATATTCTAGCCCAAAATTTTTGAAAATTCAAATTAAATTGTTTTTCTCAATCAATTTACAAAAGTTGGGGTTATTACAATCTTCCCCCCTTATATAATTTTGTCCTCAAAATTTGATTTTAACTTATTAATGAATTTTCATTAACTCATTCATAAGTTTGCTCATGTGGCCTTGCCACTTAAGGAAACCTCTATTTCCTTTCATTTATAGTTCATATCACCTTCTCTTTCAAAGGTAAAATCACATTTTTGGGTCATAAACACATATCTCACTAATAATGCTAATGCATTAATCACTTAATGATATTCTTTGCTAGACCTTCAAAAGGATTAATAACTCTTAAACTGAGTTACCCATTTGTTCACAACTTCCTATTTCTCTTGACTAGTATACTAAATTTCTACTTCAAATCTTTCAATACTTCATATTTTTCCATTCTATCTTCTATTGATTATCCTCATTCCTTTTCAACTTATGCAAGTTTTAACATATCTTTTCTAATATCTATAGTCCTTGGCTATCTACCAAAACGGCATATTAATTGGATTCTATAATTTCAACTATTATTCTTTATAACAATCTTCCAATATTTGGAAGTAATTTATCTCTTCTTGGTTCATGTACTCAATGATAAGATTATACTGAAAGAATATCCTTATAGTATGTTACACAATCAATAAGAGATAAATTTCTCTAATTGTCATGGTCATTAGTATCATCTTCCATCTTTGTTGGATCAACTTCGATATCATTCTTAAAATTTACATGACCCTAAACTTTACTTTCTTAAATCAACATGTACACTTACTAGATAGTTGACAGCTTTTGTAAGTGTCTTAACATATTCTCCAAATGGTCATGATTTTCTCATCATAATTTCATATGTCATCACCACTTATCCAATAACTCTCATTCTCATTAAACTTATAACTCAAAATTTGTTTTGATATCTCACAATAAATTTTCATTTCTAGCTCCCCATTGATGATAATAGGTTGGGAATAACTCATCCATGTGGAATAAAGGGTTCTTAATATCATTTATGCATAATCTCATTGATCCTTCTTCCTTCTTTTTCTTAGGAAACTTGTTGCTCTCCAGTGTAAACTTATATAATCACTTCTTTAGCTAGTAATCCTTAAAATTTGTTCATTCTACTTATTCAAATCAGTTGATGTCATTTTCCTCAACTACTATAGATATTTTCTCATTCAATCTTATATTAGATTGAAAATCTCCAAAATATCTTGAACTTTCTAACCACATATTTCTCCAAAATCTGAATTCATGCCTCATTCATAATCATCTCATTTATCCAACATTTACACTTAAGTTTAATTGCCTATATTTGTTTATAGGTCTTCATTTCTCATGTTAATTTCATCATTCCTTCAAAATGTATTTTTCCCCATTATATTCCATAATTCTTTCAATATCACTAACACTATCATATAAATAGAATCAATATCTCTAAATTCATTATATTAATATCCCTATACATTCATAGGTCTTCACTTTCCATTATATCATCAACGCAAATTATGGTCCATAATTATTTTCATATTTCAATTCTATCATATAGTTGAATCAATATTCCTTTAAATTTTATCTCCTTATTTATCTTTATTAAAATTATTTTCATTCACCAATTTTGAAAATGTTTACCTACCTCCTTAATTTCTTTTCATGTATGATCATCTCTATTTTGATGATTAAATTCTTTAGCCAATTGTCATAATACTACATCTATGTAGTAATTGTAACTCTTATATTTATATTTATCATTTATTAATTTTAATTTCAAATTTTGTAATAATTCTAAGGTTTTATCTTTAGTGTCTATTTCACCTTTTCTATAAGGGTTAGATTTTATCCTTCTTCATCCCTTCCATCGTATTTTTCCAATTTATCATCTCTTTCTCTTAATCTCCATTACTTCACCTAATGTATTTTATTTCTTCAAGTATTTTTACTTAAAGATTTTAGGTTATACCTAAATATCATACAGTATATTTTCCTCTTTTGTAATGTTTTCCTTACTTGTTTCTATAACTACTATTCCCTATATTGACTTACAAAGTAGTACTCCTAATTATTTTACTAAGTAATATCTACTCATATTCCACTAGCACTTCATGATTTAGTTGCATTAACTCCTCACTTAATGAGTTAATCACATAACTCATTCTCATCAAATACTATCTTATTTCTTATTCACTCACTATTTCTCATCCTCTAATTGGATTGTCATCTTCATATTGGACGTAAGGGTACTATACTGTGACTGGATGAATGGCTCTAATACCAATT
Organism: Warburgia ugandensis; assembly: GCA_035236585.1. NCBI lineage: Eukaryota > Viridiplantae > Streptophyta > Magnoliopsida > Canellales > Canellaceae > Warburgia > Warburgia ugandensis. The sequence continues at coordinate 40,065,100 of CP141136.1, forward strand.
GTAAGGACCTGGGTTTTTGTAACACATTTTATAATACATTTTTCAACGGTAGGGCGCCCTTAGTAATAAAAAAAATTCACAAAACAAAGCTGCGAAAATTCTTTTCTTTAGAACTTGTTTTGTAAAATCCAAGTCATCACTTCATACATAACATAAGTAGAATTTTGTACAAGATAAAATTCCATTGAAGGAATATACTTTTATTAAATTCTAGAATCCATCTAGTGGTTCACTATGTAGCTCGGGTATCAGTACAATACTTGTCCAAATTACATAATCTAAATTTCAAACCTCACCGTACAATAAAAACTCTCATTACAATACAATACTCTCAAATAAAAATACATGTCTTCAAGGGATATACCTTGATTGATTATTCTTCCAAGTCTTGAGCTCGTAATTCTCCTTCTCTATATTTGAGATATTGTAAATATTCAGACATTTACAATATCTCAGCAAGCTATTCTTGGTAGGGGATTCAAGAAGCATAATAATTTGATAGTATAATCCTAATACTTCATAATCCCATTATTCATAAACATACTCATGGATCAATCTATTTACTTTGTCATATATGTACATCCTTATACATGCATGCTGCATATGCTATATACATATATATAACATCAAAATTGTGAAAAATAATTAGTACCTCAAACATTAATATTCACACTCAGACACACTGAGTTGATCAATCATGCAGACTCTACTGGAAAACACTCCCTCATTTGGGCAGTATCATCATACTCAGCCATACTGAGTTGATAAAACATCCAGACTCTGCCAAAAAAATACTCCCTTATTTGGGCAGTATTGACATCTCATTCTGCCATGCATCATAATGCAAAATACTCAAAGGACTACTATACTACAGTCTGATCCATACCAGCGTGCTCAGATAACTGCCTTCATACTCCACAGATACTAAGTGTGAAAAATCATCTATGTCATGTCTATATGGGGAGATAGACTGTCATAGTGGTGGCCTTCCCATAATTGCCCCACCTAAGATTTTGCCTCTCTTTGGGCACGGTATCATCATATATATCACATTTTGAAGAGCGGGTGGCCAAACCCTTGTAACCCTCCTAGCATAACATCCGTAGCATATGCCTTCTCAAAAGAAAACCACAAGCCTCAATGCTTTGTATATAAAGTAATCTTTTTACTTATCAGGCGTCTTGTCTATTTATATCATCATCCTCATATTTTGGTATTCTTGTACCAAGGATGGGATTTCACTACAAACTTAGGGATCGTTATTTACAATGAATGATGCCCATGTTCATAGAAGTTAAGGGATCACCATTCTATATGAATGATTCTAATGTATTGATTTTATACCTATCAGACAATTTCTCTGTTTATCTAAGGCTAGAAGACCTTCTAGTTCCTTATTCACTTAGGGTTTTCCCCAATTCTAACTTCACCATTTTAATATGTGTTTTGGTTGGATCGTAAGGGTTTTCAATGGATTTAATACAAGTATTTACATTATACTTGTCAACATTTCTAGACATAAGATCATGTATTCAACATGTATTTCTCATGTTGATGCATTCATAAAATCCTCCTACCTACAAGTAGTGATTCATCTCTTCAAATCTTCCATGATCTTGATTGACGTATGAAATCTGTAAATCCATACATACTGTCAATATTTATACAATTTGAATAATCCTATATTTTTTATCCTATCTATATTCTTTGTCTAATCTTGCCCATTGATATAAAGGATCTAGATCTTGTGTCCTATCATGATCTATCTTCCTCAGATGTGTTTATCCTATTAATCAATAGATCTAATGTCTAGAATGATCTTCTAATCTTTCAGATCTAAGTATTTTCTATTCTAAGTCTTTGTGTATTCCTTTCTTTGATCTTCATCTTTCATAAATCCTTTGATCAACAATTTATACTTGTTGATAAATATTAAGAGCTTAAATCTTCTAGCATCTAGTTCTTCTTTGATCTAAGTTTAGTTGTTTGATTATCCCTAAGGCGGATGATCTTAGTTTTCTTCCTTAAATCATATTTGATCAAGAGTTTGGATTCTCTATCTAGATTTTTCTACAACATACATACATAGATACATAATAAATACTATATTAGGATTCTTATTATTCTTGATCATTCAAGATCCTATGGATTTTGTTTGATAACCTTTATCTTACTTACAATTTTTATTAGGATTAAATAATTTACTAACCTTTTATGCTCTTCTTCTTCTTCTTCTTCTTCTTATTATTATTATTATTCTACTAGTTAATGTTTACCTAGTTGAAAATAGCTTATTCCATCCTAAGTTTAGATAGCTCTTCTTATTTCCAATTAGCTAAGGCTTACTAGTTGAATGGTTGCTCAACCTTTCATAAGGTTTTTATAAGCATTTTAACCCTAAGTTCTCTTACAAATTGATTTTAATTAAATAAATGAACATTTAAAATGTCATTCATGGGATTTATTATTCTCCTAGTTTGGGCCAAGGATTTGTTAATCCTTATATTGTCCTACTAAGTATAGCCCTTACTGTGATTATACTTCATGATGTATATGTATTTAGTGAAGTCCATATATATGTCATTAATTGCCGCTTTTAAGGTTTTTTTTCATAATTCTATGATTAAAAGAAATTACACCAATAATTCTATAGAATTTAAAGACAATCATGCCAAAATTGAAAGTATTGACTTGAATTTAAAATTGCTATTTAAGAGAAATTAACTAATAATATTACAACATCTTATTCTAGAAAATTAAAGATAATTACACTAAAATTGAAAAATAGACATGGATCATAATTAAATCAAATTTATTGTAAAGGACAATTAATTAAGCATGTGATCAGGCTGTCCTTATGATCCAACCATCTGATTTGTCCATCTTTTAGATCTAGGGTTGATATTCCACTAAGAATGCAACCCTTGATCCTTTATGTTTTTGTTTGATCCAACATCATAATAACATGATCCTAACCTTAGATCATTCAAGGGATAATATTTCTTACCTTGAGGTTTTGGACCCTTCTAGATCGATTGGGAGGCTCTGATTTTCCATCTGAGCCCTCCATGATCTAGAAATGATGGGTTCTTATCCTTAACTTATTTTTTATAATTTTTAATCTAAAACTAATTTTAGAAGAATAAAAATTACATAAACTGACATGAAATAAGTGTGGAAAGAGTTTCCACCTACCTGATTAGAGAAAATTGTAGGTTTTGTAGCCCAATTTAAAGAATTATCCTCTTGATGATAGGATAGCCCAATAATCGCTTGTTTTGTGATTTACCATTGATTGCAGCGTTGGATCTTGAAATTGATTTGGGGATTTTGTAGATAAGTAGTATAGGACAATATCAATGGTGGGATTTGAGAGATTTGATTTGAAACAGAGTGACTAATTGAATTTAGGTCTCTTGTTCCAATCTAGAGAGAGAAAAGAGAGTGAAAGAAGAGAGAAAGTAAAAGAAGAGAGATTTTTGGGAGTTTTGGGAATTTGGTAATGACTCTATATTTGGTTTTTTAGGGGAAGCAAGATAATTTTGTGGAAAATTTAATTAAAATTTTTGGATGATTTTTGGGGGTATATGTAGATGTTTTTGAATTTTTATAATTACTTGTAATAATTATGTTTCAATTCTTTTGAATATTAAATTAACATTTGATCCTCCACTACCACCTCCTTGTCCACTAGTAGCTGGTAGTGGTTTAACCACTCATTACATGTTTCTTGGCCATTGGATTCATTTGTGGCCCCCTTGTGGGCCCCACGAGGGTGTGAAAGGACCAATTTGCCCTTTTATGAAAAAATTTTGTTTTACTCTCCTGAACTCAGAATTGAGCGTATTTAGTGGGGTTGGAATCGTATTTCTGAGTACATTCTAAATATTGAGTCTTAGATCTTTGTTATTTGTAAAATTATCACTTTACCCTTTTATTAATAAAAATGGAGAAAATTAGAGATTTTTCATTTTAACTCGGAATTGAATGTACTTAGTGTCATTTTGATTAGTTTTTCCAGTACATTCATAATTTCTAATTTTTAAATTATGTTTTAATCTCTATGAAAGGAGAATTTCCAATAACCTAATATTCCAACCTATAATTTCTAAAAATTCAAACTAAATTGATTGTCTCAATCAATTTACAAAAATTAGGGTTACTATTGTGACGACTCGAGTTTTTGAAAACATGATTTGTAAAGTATTTTGAAAGGCAGGGCCCTTAAGAGTGTAAATTTTTTTTCGCAAAACAAAGCAGCGGAAATTCTTTTCTTTAGAACTTGTTTTGAAAACCCAAGTCACCACTTCATACATAACATAAGTACAATTTATGTACAAAATAAAATTCCATTGAAGGAATATACTTTTATTAAAACTCCAGGATCCATCCAGTGGTTCACAGTACAGCCAAATCTAGTACAATACTTGTCCAAATTACATAATCCAAAACTCAAGCTCACCATACAATAAAACTCTCAATAAGGAAAATACATGTCTTCAAGGGTATACCTTGAAGATTATTCTCTTCAAGTCTTCTATAGTCTTCAGCTCCTAACTCTCCTTCCCTGGATCTGAGATATTGCAACAAGTACAATATCTCAGCAAGCAATGCTTGGTAGGGGATTCAAGAAACATAATAATTGACAATGTAATTCCAATACTTCATAATCTCAATATCCTTGAACATACTCTTTACTTTGTAAGTTATGTTTATCTATATACATATATACCCTTCATGGGTAAACCAGTTAAATTCGTGAAAATAGTCAAATATCACTCCCAACTAAGCTGATCAATTCTCTTCATTTTGAGAATTTAGTATTACAGCTAATCTCATACTGGGAATTTCCCTTCTTGGGAAACATTGGTAATATACAATTACCTAGCATTTCATTATGCTATAATATAAGGCATTTCACTATGCCTATTCCCATATGCATCATAGTGCAAAATAATCAGAAAGGTTGCTATGCTGTAGTCTGATCCGTACTAGCGCGCTCGGATAACTGCCCTGTTCACCATTGATACCACGGTGGAAAATATTATGTCACTGCCCGTATGGGGGGGGCAAGACTTTCATAGTGGTGGCCTTCCCATAATTGCCACCACCCGACTTTTATCCTCTCATTGGGCAAGGTATCATCATATCATCAAATTTTAAAGAGCGGGTGGCCAAACCCTCATAACTCCTCTAGCAATAGCATCCCCTAGGCTCATGCTTATTAAAACAAACTCACAAGCCTCCAAGCTTGTATGTAAAATAGATTTCATATATATCAGACCATATGTCTGTTTACTTAGGGCTGAAATATTTTCTAGTTCCCTATTCACTTATAGTTTAGTCCTTAACCATCTTATAGGTGTTTGGTTGGATCATAAGGTTTTCAAGAGATTTACTACAAGTATTATCATTACTCTTGTCAACATAAGATCATGAGTACAATCATGAATATCTCATGTAAATGCATTCATCAAATCCTCCTACCTTTAAGGATTGATCTCTTTTCCCCAATCTTCCATGATCCTGACTGATGTATGTAATCTGTACATCCATACATATTGTCAATATATAAATTATGAACAATCCTATTGATCACTAGATCTGATGTTTAGAATGATCTTTAGATCATTCATATCTAAGTATTTTTCTATCTCTAAGTCTTTGTATGTTCATCTCCTTGATCTTGATCTTTCATAGATCCTTTGATTGACAATCTACACATGTTGATAAAGATCAAGGTCCTAGATCTTCTATCATCTAGTTCTTTTTTTATATCTAAGTTTAGTTCTTGGATCATCCCTATGGAGGATGATCTTGGTTTTCTTCCTTGAATCACCTTTGATCAAGGGTTTGGATTATCTAATCTAATGAACTATAACAAGTATACTACTAAACATACATACTAAGTACAATATAGTGTTCTTATTCTTATTGTTCTTGATCATCCAAGATCTAATGGATCTTATTTGATCGTCCTTATCTTACTTACTGTTTTTATTAGGGTTATGTAATTTACTAACCTTTTATGCTCTTATTATTATTATTATTCAACCAGTTAGTGTCTTACTTGGTTGAAGATAATTTATTTCTTCCTATCACTAGACAACTCCTCCTTATTTCAGGATGACCAGTACTTACCAGTTAAAGTCTGCTCAAAAAGTGGTTAATACAACCCTCATGTAAGGAGGCGTTTAGACCTCTCTTACGTCAATGGGAGGTGAGGGAAAAGCACTTGGCTCTTGTATACCCCCTATAACCACAATGTTCAGAGTCCACTTGAGTGGTATTAGCTCAACCTTTGACAAGGTTCCTATGAGCTCTTTACCTTAAGTCCCTTCTCTAATTGATTTTAATTAATATCCATGGATATGCGAGATGTCATCCATGGATGTTCATTATTTTCCTACTTTGGGCCAAGGAAATGATAAATCATTCCTTAGATTGTCCTACTAACTATAGCCCTTATTAAGTCAAAATCATTCATTCATCTTAGTTGTCCATGAATTTCTATATTTCATTAGTTTACATTTTTGGTGATTTATGCTCCTTGTATCTTAACAATTGAATAAAATTTGACAATAAGTAAATCATCAACTTGAAAGCATAAATCAAATATAAGTTTAACAACTATATACTAACATTCTTCCTATGAATGTCACTTAAGCTAGTGAAATAAAACTAACATCATCCTAAGTTATGAAACACATCTTCTATCATAATGAAATCATGTTTAAATCCTAATTTACACTAACATGATCCTAAGATAATCAAATCTACTAAAAAATTACTCATTTAGAGCATATCATACTAAAATTTAAAGATTACACTATCATGCTTTCTAACTTAGAACATAAATCACATTTACACTTCTATATCCAATAAAAGACAATTAAAATAATTTTATTAAGATTATTATAAACCTTTAAATATGATCCAACCATTAGATCTTAGGTGTTTTCCTTTAGATTAAGGGTTTTAATTACCTTTAGGGCTTTTAATCAATTAAGATCCAAAAATCATATCCACTTGATTTTGTCACATTTCCTCCATGATCTAACTGGATTCCATCATAATATTATCCCTTTAATCCATCCCAAGGATCTGATCATACTTGATCTCATTGATCAAGTGGGTCCCTTTGTATTTTTATTTTATTTTTATTTTAGGGTTTTTCTACCATAAAGGGTAGATCCCCTATTTTATCCAAGATCTGTCCAAATTAACCATAGATATTACTTTATTACATTATTATATCATCACTAAAATAAATTTCCAAGATCTGATCACCTCAGATCTTGAAGATCTTAGAAATTGGACACTTATTTCCAAAATACAGAAAAATACAGAAATAAATTTTAGAAATCTTATGACTTCATTAGAAACTAGGAATTACAAGATTTCCATAGCTTCTTTCTGATCTTAATTTGGAGTTCATATGACTCCACAATCTTAAATTGAAGTTTTCAGCCGTTCCTAGGATCCAGATTTGATCTAGGCCCACCAGAATTAATCTCTCTCAATTGAGGGTCCAAAACTGCTTAGATCTTTCTGAAACTTCTACCCTAGGGGTTTTGGACTATTCTAGATTGATTGGTGGATTCAGATTTTTCATCTGAGCACTCCATCATCATGAATTAAGGGTTCTATTGTTTACTTTATTTTTACCTTTTTATTACCAAAATTAATTACAGTAAAATAAAAATTACATAAAAAAATACTAAACATATATAAAAAGGATTTCCACTTACTTTATTGGAGAGAAAACCTCATTTATATGCCCAATTTAAAAAAATACCTTGTTGATGAAGATATAGCCTAAAATCCACCTTTCTTGCAAATACCGTTGTTTGAATCGTTGGATCTTGAAATTTCTTTGGGGGTTTTGTAGAATAGATGTGTTGGGATGTTTTGGATGGTTAAATAGATCAAATTAGATCTAGAACAGAGTGCCTAATTGAATTTAGGTCTCTTGTTCTAATCTAGAAAGAAAAACAAGTTGGAAAGAGATCTAACTCTTGGAAATTTTGGGGTCTTGGAGAGGGATTCTAGATCTAATTTTTCAAGGAGATTGAAGATAATTTTTTGGGGATTTTATGATGATTTTTGGAAGATTTTTGGGGTTGTATTTATAGGCATTTTGGGTCTTTTTCCATGATTATAATATGTTATTTTTTTAATATAAAATGACATGAAAGTCTTCAATGCTCCCATGCCTAACTTTTCTTCCCCATGACTAGCTGATCTTTGTTGACCCATGTTTCACATGGGCTACTGATCAAATTGGTTGTTGGGGACGTGGTGGTCCCCATGTGAGCCCCACATGGTGTAAAAAGTCCGTTTTGCCCTTTATGCATAAAACTTTGGGTTTTATTCCCATGATCTCAGATTTGAGTGTACTTAGTGGTGTTGGATTCGTATTTCTCATTACATTATAAATTTTGATGTTTTATATTTTGATTTTTTGGAATATTTTGACTTTTGGGTAAAATTACTATTTTACCCCTTTTGTCCAAAAAAATGAAAAACTTAAGGATTTCTCATCCGAATTCGAAATTTGTCGTGCTTACAGTCATTTTGAAGGGTTTGATGAGTTTAATTTCAATTTTACATATCTTATTATTTGATTATACTTTTATAAAAAGTATATTTTAAATAACCCTAATATTTCAGCCCGAAATATCTGAAACTCAAACTTTATTGATTTTTCTCAATCAATTTACAAAAATTGGGGTTATTACAACTATAAATGGGATCTGTGGTCCTAGCCTTCTTTTGCTGTCAAGAGAGACATTACTTTAGAGTTAATAATAAAAAAATTTGGGTATAGTTAAACAGAATTGAATTGTTACATATACTTACTTCTTGTTCTTCTAATTGTGCATAACCAATCATAAAGAGCTGGTGTTGCATATGATTGGCCGCACGAACCATTTGTCCTTTGACACGCTTTGTCGATAGGTCAAAGGAACATGTAATGAAGCACAATGGACTTGAAAATTAGAGAAATCAAGCTTTTGGCTACCTTATAATTACCTCAAATCTAAAGATAAGCGGGTCTATACAAATTCATTACATGTATTTTGGTCAACGATTTTGGAATACAACTCAGGGATTGTGTAAAGTGTAGATGGATCATTAGCAGTTGGAATTATGTACTTCCTTTCTAGATCACTCTTCCATTTTCACCATTATTCTCCAAGCCCAGGTAGAGCATTCTTCTTATACTCATTAGAGACATTGAATGCAGACTGCAAAGTAAAAACAAACATTAGTCTATTTGAACTAAAATAAGGTAAGTCACGTAGTATGTTTTATGTAGTAAGCATTTACAAACCTTCACCATCTCCCATATTGCATCCTTTATTGATGGTGACACATGTCTCAAATCAGTAACTGAGACTAGCACGATGCTTCTGATAGTGTAGTAAGCCAAACTAGTGTAAGGATGTACATTGCCTCCTATTGCCTGTCCTTTACTATTGAACTATACCATCTCTTTTATTCCCTTTGACTTTCTCCTAATAATACGCTCCATTTTTGTTGGCCTTTTGCCCTTTCTCTTAATGGGAGTACATATGCTACACTGTTCTTCATGATGGTCACTCTCTTCATGTTCCATTTTGCCTGTAGAAGTGAAAATAATACATTTAGAATATAACAACATATATATTAGTTTAGAAAATCCACCATCTAAGTGCATAGATAGTGTGCATAGATGATCAATTTGAAGCATTTATAAGCATTAAAGAAGTACAAAATTAATGCATCACATACAGTAAAAAATGCATATTCAAGCAACATTTTGCATGCCATCATGAATGAAACATGAAAATCTAAGACATGAGACTTCTTAAACTCAATAGAGGCAATCTTGAATGATCATAATCAAGGATTAAAGAAGCACAAAATCAGCATCATACATAGTAAAACATGCACGGTAAAAATGCATATTCAAGCAACATTTTGCATACCGTGTTAAATAAAACATCAAATCTAAGACATGGGTCCCCTTAAACTCAATGTAGGATATCTTGAATGATAATAATCAAGCATTTAAAAGTATTAAAGAAGAAAAAAAACAGCAACACATATTGTAAAAAATGCGTGGTAAAAAATGCATATTCAAGCAACATTTTCCATGCCTTAATGAATGAAACATCAAAATCTAAGACATGGGTCTTCTTAAACTTAACGGAGACTATCAAGAATGATCATAATCAAGCATTTATCAGTAATAAAGAAGCAGAAAATCAGCAACATATACAGTAAAAAATGCATGGTTAAAACGCATATTCAAGCAACATTTTGCACTCCTTGTTGAATGAAACATCAAAATCTAAGATATGGGCCTTCTTAAACTCAATGGAGACTATCTAGAATGACCATAATAAAACAATTACAAGCATTAAAGAAGCACAAAATCAGCAGCATGTATAGTAAAAAATGCATGGTAAAAACGCATATTCAAGCAATATTTTGCATACCTTGTTGAATGAAACATCAACCTCTAAGACATGGGTCTTCCTAAACTCAATGGAGGCTGTCTAGAATGATCATAATCAAGCATTTACAAGCACTAAAGAATCATTAAATTAGCAACATGTACATTAAAAAATGCATATTCAAGCAACATTTTGCATGCCTTGTTGAATAAAACGTCAAAATCTAAAATGTTAGCCTTCTTAAACTCAATGGAGGCAATCCGGAGTGATCATAATCAAGCATTTACAAGCATTAAAGAAGCACAAAATCAACAACATATACAGTAAAAAATGCATGGCAAAAATGCATATTGAAGCAATGTTTTGTATGCCTTGTTGAATGAAACATCAAAATTTAAGACATATTTCACTTGCCAATCACTTGAATTCTTCCTCATCTTCAATCTTGAATGTCTACAAATTGGACATATAATTTTGTATTTATGCTCCTTTATGTACAAGATGTAGTTGTTGGGACAGGCATGTATTTTTTCATACTTTAAGCCTAGTGCAACCAAGGTTATCGTTGCCTCCCATGATGACCTAACCAATTTGTTCTCCTTGGGCAACATTTTACTAATGACTTTCAACAATTTTGTTAAACCTTGATCTAAAACACTAAATCTTGACTTCACATTGTAAAGTTCTACCACTATAGACAACTTGTTATAATCTGTACCCCCAATGTACAATGGCTTGTCGGCTTCCTCCACTGTAGTCTGAAATTGTACTAGGTCATCTTGGAAGTCATGCAGCTATCCTACTATCTTCACTACCACTTCCTAGAGTGGCTTCTTTTTTATATACACATTTAGTCCTCGTTGAGGGCCTATGAGGTATCTACTCTCCATGCCACATTCGGGGCGATAGCTTTCATCAACTCATTGAAGCAGAAATGTTCTCTTAATACATCAACAGTAACCTTTTTTAGGTTTTCACTTAATAACCTTTAAAAGTGGACTTCATAAAAGTCAAATGGACTTTTTTCTACTTAGGAATAATGAACGATCTATATGTAAGGATTGTAAGGTGATACCCGGTGAGAGTTTAACCTCACAACATAGGTTAATGGTTATGGATATTCATATCAAAAGATTGAGTAAAAGAACTAAACTTAATACATATCCAAAAACTAAGTGGTGGAACTTAAAAGGAGAGAAAATATCCTCATTCAAAAATAAGTTGATGGTAGAAGGAAATTGGAACTATAAAAAACAGAAGTAAATACCATGTGGACTAATATGGCTGAGTCCATTAAGAAAGTGACAAAAGATGTCTTAGGAGTATCTAAAGGTAAAAGGCTATTAACAAAGGAAAGATGGTGGTGGAATGAAACAGTGCAAAAAGCTATTAAAGAAAAATGAATGCATTTTAAAGCATGACAGAAGATTAGAAATAATGAAAACTATGAACAATATAAGAATGCTAAAAATGTTGCTAAGAGAATAGTAAGTGAGGCTAAACTTAAAGCATATGATGAGCTCTATAATAGATTAGGAATAAGCGAAGGTGAGAAAGATGTGTTTAAACTTGCAAAAGTAAGAGAATAGAAGGGTAAGGACTTAGAGCATGTTAGGTGCATTAGAAGCAATCATCAAAGGGTATTAGTCAAAGATGATGAGATCAAATAAAGGTGGGAAATATACTTTCAAAATTTGTTAAATGACAATGGCCCTGAGAATATAGGGATTGAAAATACTATAAATCTAAATAACACTGGATATTATAGATATGAATGTAGGATTAGAATGCTTGAAGTAAAAGAGGCCTTGAGAAAGATGAAATCAGGAAAGGCCATGGGGCATGATGGTATACTAATAGAGGTTTGGAAGCATATGGGAGATATTGGGGTAGTTTGGTTAACCAAGTTGTTTAATAAGATTATAAAATCAAAGAAAATGCCTGATGAGTGGAGGAAAAGCTCTATTGTACCAATCTATAAGAATAAAGGAGACATTCAAAGCTGCACTAATTATCAAGGGATTAAACTTATGAGCCACACCATGAAACTTTTTGAAAGAGTGATTGAGAAGAGGCTACGACATGAAATAAGTGTATTAGAGAATCAGTTTGGTTTCATGCTTGGGAGGTCTACCATGGAAGCTATTTTCTTACTAAGACAATTAGTAGAGAAATATAGGGAGAGGAGAAAAGACCTACACATGGTCTTTATTGACTTAGAGAAAGCTTATGATAGTCCCTAGAGAGTTAATATGGAGGGTGTTGGGTGTTAAAGGGGTTTCTCAGGGGTATATAGACATAATTAAAGATATGTTTGAGGCAGCAGTAACAAGACCACTAGTGGTGTGACTGGTGATTTTCTTGCCACTGTCGGATTGCACTAAGGATCGGCATTGAGTGCATACCTTTTCACATTAGTTATGGATGAGTTAATAAAACATCTGCATGAGGAGATTCCCTGGTGCATGCTATTTGCAGATGATATAGCCCTACTTGATGAGACAAGAGAGGGTGCAAACATAAAGCTAGAGTTATGGAGAGAAGCATTAGAATCAGAAGGATTTAAAATTAGCTGAACTATGACAGAATATATGGAATGTAATTTTAGTAAGGAGAGTAGGAGTGGAACACAAGTCAAGATTGATAACCAAGAGGTTCCCATGAGAGACCACTTTCGATACTTAAGATCATTGATCCATGAGAATGGAGAGATTGAGAAGGAGGTTACCCAGAGAATCCAACTGGGTTCGAACAAATGGAGATGTGCATCAGGTGTTTTATGTGATCGGCGGGTGCCACTCAAACTAAAGGGAAAATTCTATAAGATGGCTATAAGGCCAGCCATGCTCTATGGATCAGAGTATTGGGCAGTTAAGGAACATCATACTCATAGGCTGAGTGTCGCGGAAATGAGGATGTTGAGATGGATGAGTGGTAAGACAAGAAAGGATAGACTTAGAAATGAAAATATTAGAGGAAATTTAGGTATAGCACCAATAGGTAACAAGATGAGGGAGATTAAACTTAGATGGTTTGGACATGTTCAAAGGAGGCCAACAATGGCACCAGTTAGGAGTGAGGCAATACAAGTTGAAGGTTCTAAAAGGGTAAGGGGAAGGCCCAAAATAATGTGGATAGAAGTGGAGAGGAAAGATTTAAAAACTTTGGGATTAAATGAAGCCATGGTATTTAATAGAGTGGAATGGAGGAATAAGATTCATGTGGCCGACCCCTAATTGGGATAAGGTCTTGATGATGATGATGATGATGACATCTCAAGCATGGACATCAAATTCGATTACAATCACCACCTGCCCCAAGTGCGAACTCAATGAACTCTTCTATTCCCTCCTCATATTCCCATGATGATCTTTCTACACACATCCAAGCATATTTGTCCATTTTGTCCAAATGTGCAAACATTTTTTAGACATGAAAAGATTATAATAACAATAGTTTAGGCATTTAAACCAATACTTGGCGTGTGTGTGTGTGTGTATATAATGTACATAGTTAACATATATATATATATTTAAAAAAATATTAGAGGAATCAACATTAAAGTCTAGTTAGGATTGGAAAAAGTAAGTATGAAGCAAAATAATGACTAATCCATGCACATAAATGTTCACACTAATCCATACATACATACACGAATAAAAAATATGTAAGAAGAAAAATAAATGGAATTTTATATCCATAAACATCAAATAAAGTAAACATAATGAAAAAGTACAAGAACGAATACTACCCAAATGATATTAACTAAGGAAATACAAGTTCGAAATGAAGTGCATGTAAATCCAACATAATGCTTGAGTTTTTGTTGGAGAAGTCGAGCGTTAATGAAAAATATAAGATGGTTTTTAAAACCTATCTTATATTGTTAATAATATTGGAAAGTTTCCCAAGCCATCTGATATAAATTATATACTTACAGTGACATTTGTCTTTATCTTCACCCACTTGATTGTAGCACTAAAACTTCTTGATACATCTTCTATTCCTGATTGAGATGATCTGTAAAACTAATATATTGGGTTTAGTGTTCCTCATACTCAATAGGTGAATTTGATACTACTATTTTGAAAAAATGGCATGCAAGAGAGGTCTTCTAGATAATAAAATCATGCAATTTATGCAAACATGGGTATTCATGCGTAAATCACTTGCTCATTATACTTTTTCAAATAATGGAATTTTTCATAGAAAACCATCGATCAATAATATAATCATTACAAAAATCTTAAAATAGTGATCGATTAAACCAAATGCTAGAATCTTAACCCAATGGTAGATATCATACATGTGGGTTTCTCAGTGAACACATTAAGCTGATTGGTCACGTGTACTCATCTAAGACCATCTCAATACACCATATATGGTGATACCACAAACAAAAATCATAGGGCTCACTATGCTCATGACTAGAACCTATTTTGAAATCATGTGTCTTTGGCATTTAGAGACTAGCCAGCATAGTGTAACACCCCTAACTTTTGTAAGGAGATTGAATAAATAATGAAGTTGACAATTTCAAGGAAAATCAAGCTAGAATATTAGGGTTACTGAAAATCACTTCTTATGGAAGTTGAATCAAGATGTAAGACTTGTATAATTGAAAACATACTTGACAAACCCTTCAGAATGACTGTAAGCATGACAAATTTTGAATTCAGATGAAAAATCCTTATTTTTCTCTATTTTTACGAATAAAAGAGTAAAATGGTAATTTTACTAATAACCGAAACCTAAGACATCAAAATTTGAAATGTACTCAGAAATAGGAATCCAACGCCACTAAGTAAGCTCAATTCGGAGTCTAGGAGAATAAAATAGATTTTTCTCCACAAAAGGGCAAACTGGTCTTTTCACACCTTCGTGGGGCCCACAAGGGACCCACAAAGGAATCCGATGGTAGAAAATAGGTCATCATGAGTCAAATGACTACCACCTACTAGTGGAAGAGGTGGTGGTGGGAATCCAAAGACAATTGAATAATGAAAAGAAATCAAGGTGATAATTACAAGTAATTATGGAAAATTCAAAACATCTCTATAAATAGCTCATAAATTTCTAAAAAATTCTCCTAATGTTCTTCACAAGGTCCCCTAGAATGTCCCAAAATCCCAACTCTAGAATCCTCCTCGATCTCCCCCAATTCTCTTTTCTTTCCCTCCTCTCTTATTCTTTGTGAGCGTGTCCATAGACGCACCCAGGCAAACAACCCCATGTCTACATGGGGAGCATCCAGGGGCATGTCGTCCCTGAATGAATTAGGGTTTTCACCTGGAAACCCTAATTGAATTAGCTATCACATTCCAACCGTTGAAACCAGATCTTCACCATCATATGTGTTCAAGCTAAGGAGATCTACAAAAGCCCTTTGGTTTACATGATGATCCACCTCATGGATCATCAAAAAATCCCAAACAAAGAACAAGCATCAGTGAATCACCATCTCTGGCACCTTCTCCATCTAATTTTGGCCAATTTGGTCATTAAATGGTGCTCTTGCACCATTGAATCTCTTCAGAAATAAACCCCATGGTTCCCCACCTTCTCCGGACGACAAATTTTATGCTTGTATGCATCTAGGGTTTTCTATCTTCTTTTCGGTATTATTCTTAATCTTCGATGAAGTTTTCTTAACTGGCCGGGCCAGGTAAGTGCTCCCTTCCTTCCTACTTTCATTCTGACAACTCTTATAAGCTTTCCGACCTCTAGAGATCTTCTCTGGCCATTGATTCATGAGGAACAATGGATCTAGCATGGAAGGTTGAGATCTCCTCATTTTCTGGCTTAGATACAAATTCTAAGCTATTGGAAGAGTTTCTTGGGCCCAAAAATGTTAGGGTAAGAAATCTTAGCCCTTGGCATTTTCAGATTTAGGAGATCTGAAGAAAGGTTGATCCGACGGTCTAGATCGGACCATCTCAATCAATCTCAACTGATCAAATTCTAGTATGCTAGAGTGGAATGCAAGCAGGGACACTCCCTATGGGCATGACCAACGTCGCCTGCATCTCCATGATGGAGACATGGGCTATTGGTTGTCTATAATGACTCCATTTTTGTAACATTGAAATCCCATATTAGTAATGAAAAGTTTACTTTTTGGATATAAGGGTATTTTGGTTATATCACTATTCATGCTGATTGGACATAAAAATTTGGTCCCAAGAGTAGTACCCTTAGGTGCGTCTCGGAAAAAGGAATCCAACAAGACCAAAATCACTCAAAATGGAGTTAAAATGAGCATGTTATGGCCCTTTG
This sequence comes from Warburgia ugandensis, assembly GCA_035236585.1. Classification (NCBI taxonomy): domain Eukaryota; kingdom Viridiplantae; phylum Streptophyta; class Magnoliopsida; order Canellales; family Canellaceae; genus Warburgia; species Warburgia ugandensis. The sequence goes on from CP141136.1 coordinate 40,081,821, forward strand.
AAGTTCAAGGGCAAAAGTGCAATTTAAATTAAAAACGGATTTGGCCTAAGAAAAATAGGGACCCGTTTTGATACGGGCACCCCTCTTCTTCCCAAACCCCATGGAGGGTTCTAGAACGGCAGTGTGCAGGGAAGAAACCACCGCCATTCTGGAGGTTTCTCCACTGCCATTCCATGGGGTAAGAACCCCCTCCAGAACCCTCTTCAAGCTCTATAAATAGAGCTCTTGGGCGCCTCCAGTGGCAGCCCAAAAGCTTGGGAAAAACCCATCGTGGAGAGGCAGGCAAGAGGAGAAAACGTGGAAAAAACCTGGCCACGAACCAGGTATGCCCAAAACCCATCTCCCCCTTAGTCTTAGGATGAGTTTCCCCAAATTTTTGCATGAAAAGTCATGCAGAATGGGGCTCTTGGGAGCCACAAAGGAACCAGGGATGGTCCATGGGGCATAGTAGTTCGACAGGGTTGAACCACGGCGTCCCTAGGACGCTCAGGTCTCTGTCAAATCGAAATGTGTCTTGTGCATTAAGGAAGACGCACCCAAAATTGAGAATGACGGGTGAAAGCCTGGTCCATCTACAACACGCCCTCTAGGGCACATGCCACTGCCGCGGGACGTGTTCGCGTCCCAGGCTTCCACCTCGTATGGGCATTATATGTACACTTGAGAGTAAAATGCTCATAACTTGGGTTCTAGGGCTCCGATTGAGGCGTCGAGAAAGGCGTTGTGTCCATATCGACGACATGGACACACCCAGACCATAAAATACCTGATCAAGGCCCTATCTAAGGTGGGTATGACCCTTAAACTATGATAGTGGCGTGGGGCCACTAAACCTTTGTAAACCTGATGATACCAAGGCCCAGTTAGGACCTTAGGAGACCCATAGGCATGGGAATGAACCCTTAATGCCTAAGTAGTGAGATCAACCATTCTAAAACCTATAGAAATAGTCCAAGCTAACCTTGTTCCCCTAAACTAAGAGTAGGAGCGTATGAAGACAAGGGGCCTAGCGTGACCAAACCAGGTAGGTGCTCTATCGCTACTAGTCTTTTAAAAAGAGCCCATGATTGTTTTGAGAATGCATGTTTTAAGTATAAGTTATATGACTTGTTTAGCAAGACTTAATTTTATAAATGAATTGAGCATGCATATGATAAATACATTATGCATAGACATGTTTTGCAAACAATTGCATAAATTACATGATTTATGGTTATTGTGTTTTGAAAAATTGCATGTCCTTGTGTAATGCCTGAGCAATTTACGCTATTTTTAACAAAAATTGGACATTCTATGGGAAAAAAACATTGTTAAATGTTTTACTTTATTTAAAATAGTAAACAAAGGAATTTTTAAGAAAACTTGTTACCATTAGATTCTACTCGAAAAATGGAATCCAATGCCTCAAAGAACATCGAAAACGGAGTTCGTATGAAGAAGTTACGACCGTTTAAAGATTAGTGGCATTTCTATAATTTAAACAAAAAATGAAAAAGACAGAAAACGCAGGGGGCCATTTTGATAATGGCACCCCATTGTCTTCTTCCTCTAGACTTCTCCAGAAACCCTATTTCCAGAGGTTTCTGCCACCGCCAATGGCAGCACTGCCATTGGTAGCACCGCCATAGCAATGCTATAAGAAGCCCTATCTCCCCCTCTCCAAAACACGGTTTTTTCAGTCATTTGGGACTGGGGTTTCTAGCAAAAATTCGAAACCCAGTTTACTTGCGATTTACGGCAATGGCTAGGCTCGAGTTAGGCCAGCCATTCCCATCTCCCCACCTCCCCTCTTGTTCCTCTGGTCTCATCGGAAGTTGGGGTTTTCCCCTTCTTCATGGGTTTAGGACAACACGGATTTCCGGTAGGTGTAGAGGGAAACGCACCACCGGAAGAAGGGCGTCCTTGGCTACCCAGGTAAAGCTTCTCTTTCCCTTTCTCTCCGTTTCACTTCCCCCAGGCCAGATCCATGCCGGATCTGGTCTTTTCCTAGCCGGTTTTTCCAGCAGGAGAAGACGAAGCTGGTTCCAGGCGGCCCTGTACAAACTAGGTGTCCCAGGGACGCCATGCTTCATGTGCGCCTAGGACAGGGTCCCTGGGACGGGTTCCAGGCATACGACATTGCGTACACTATCCTTGGTGCAGCCTTCGACTACGCGCGCGACATGGGGCACGGGTCTTGGCTCGACTGGGATGCACGGGCCGCCCTGGGAGCTGAGACGCGCCATGCTACACCAAAGGTGCGTCCGTGTGATGCCATCCAGGATGTGCATCATAGCACGTCGCTTGAGCATGCATGTGCGCTTGTAAAATGCGGTCCCTGGCATGGCCTTTGGGCTCGCACGCACGTGAGGCCGTTGCAGTTCAACCAGGATGCATTGGTGTTTAGGAAACTAGGACACGCAGACCTAATGAGACTATAAAGTTAGGATCAGAGGATAATTTACAAAGTTAACCATTGAATAGTAGATCCACATCATAGGATCTAGCCTGACAATGAATTAGGCAAGGACCCATGGACCCTAAAAGGCAAATCTAGCGATCTAATTTCTAAAATAGATCGAAATTGATAAGGACTCCTTGTATTCATTCATATCCAGGAGTTTATAAATGAGACCCAGGGATGGGTTGAGTGATGAAGGACGGGACTCCAGGAGACTTTGAGGTAGGTGCTCTATCGCTACTAGACTTTTAAAAAGTGCCATGATTGTGTTGAGAATGCATGTTTTAAGTATAAGTTATATGACTTGTTTAGCATGACTTAATTTTATTCAGCGTGCATATGATACATACATTATGCATAGACATGCTTTGCAAATAAATGCATGAATTATGGTTGATGAGTTTTGAAAAATTGCATGTCCTTAAGGGTTACTGAAAGATGCTGGAGTGCCCAAAAGATGCTCGATAGGCAGTTGTGAGGGACCCAAAGATGACAAGTTTTGAAAAAGAGGTTTTTGCTTGTTTGATCGTATATGATTTGGGCTAATAAGCTCATGGGCGCTATGCCGAGAGGTCTGGGGTGGCCTCCCTGCCTCTACCACTATTAGGTGGAATGGGTACCACGCCCAAAAAGGGCATGTCCCTGCTTCGACTGCATGTGGTACAGGGGGCTACCACTGGTGTCACGGCACTGGGTCGAAGTGTCATATGCCCTGTGGAGGCTATGACCCTGTGTCCCTAGGTACCCGGGGACCACACGGCGGCGAGGTCGTGGGCATAGTGGGCCCTATGGTTTGAGGATTTACTTGCATTGCATATGGCATGACATGAGGTTGGTCGACCATACCATATATCCAGGAGTTGGATTCAGTGGAGCATCTTATGCATATTATTATACTTATGATATATATGATACTTTCGACTTGGATTATGCGATTCTTTAAGTCGTTAGTATTCCCGTTTAACAATGGTTTTTAATATCGATATTGAACATGAGTGTTCAAACATGTACATGTTTTAAAGAGCATATACATAGCATGCATTGTAAAACTAGTAGTGATAGACTCCTACTGAGTGTAGTATATACTCACCCAATCCTTAACATTTTTCAAGATAGCTCCATTCACGAGTAGAAGACGCCTCAGGAAATTTTAGTGCTACGAGCAAGTGAATCAAAAAGGAGACAATTATATGTGTAAGTAAACACTCTACCCTTTGGACATGTATTTGTATACAGTTGGGGTGTGAGCTGTGACTAGATAGACATGGGAAAACATTTATGATTTCTGAAGTTTTTCAAAAGCTACTTTGGGTATTGTGAAAGCAAATGACACTCGGGGTTTTCAAAATGAGTTTAAAACAAAAGATTTTCTGTTGCATTGCATGGGTTTCATAAAATGGTTTTCAAATAGGGATGCAACATGCCTTAGGAATTAAATATTGCATTTAAAAATGCATGGGGAAACCTGGGTCATCATAGTATTGAAAAAGGCTAGCCTTGGCCGATGAGGGTGGGCCTGGAGGGCTGGCAGGCTTCTAGGCAAGGTGAGGTTTGAGAGTTAATCCCACATCGGTTAGGGGGGGTGATGGGTTCAAGTTATAAGGGGGAATGCCTCCCTTCACAACAATGACCGGTTTTCCCCTGGACGCAGGGGAGGAGCAAAACCCATGGCACGTGAGTGCGCATAGGACAATATCATTGCTGTGGGCCCAATGGGGTTGTGACAAGTGGTATCAGAGCCATACCTCGACCCCGAGGGTGGATGGCTAACCGCACGCGGGCGCTTGGCGTGTGACACGCGGGGACGCGTGTCCCCTAAGGAGGAGAGGGCTAGCCTTGGACGATGAGGGTGGGCTGATGAGGGCAGGCCTGGAGGGCTGGCAGGCTTCTAGGCAAGGTGAGGCTTGTGAGTTAGTCCCACATTAGTTAGGGGGGGTTATGGGCCTGAGTTATAAGGGCGATTGCCTCCCTTCACAGTAATGGCCGGTTTTCCCCTGGACGCAAGGGAAGAGCAAAACCCGTGGCACGTGAGTGTGCATGGGACAATATCATTGCTGTGGGCCCGACGGGGTTGTGATACCTTGAGGGTTACCAAAAGACACTGGAGTGCCCAAAAGACGTTGGGTAGGCAGTTGTGAGGGCCAGGCAGTTGTGAGGGACCCAAAGAGGACAGGTTTTGAAAAAAGTGGGTTTTGCTTGATTGATCGTATATGATTTGGGCTAGTAAGCTCGTGGGCGCTATGCTGAGAGGTCTGAGGTGGCCTCCCAGCCTCTACAACTATAAGGTGGAAAGGGTACCGCGACAAAAAAAAGGCATGTCCCTACGTCGACTGCATGTGGCACAGGGGGCTACCACTGGTGTCACGGCACTGGGTCGAGGTGTCATATGCCTCTTGGAGGCTATGACCGAGTGTCCCTAGGTACCCGGGGACCACACGGCGAGGAGGTTGTGGGCATAGTGGGCCCTATGTTTTTGAGGATTTACTTGCATTGCATATGGCATGACATGACATGAGGATGGTCGACCATACCATATATCCATGAGTTGGATTCAGTTGAGCATCTTATGCATATCATTATGATATATATGATACTTTCGACTTGGATTATGCGATTCTTTAAGTCATTAGTAATCCAATTTGACAATGGTTTTTAATATCCATATTGAACATGAGTGTTCAAACATGCACATGCTTTAAAGAGCATATGATTTTAAACATAGCATGCATTGTAAAACTAGTAGTGATGGACTCCTACTGAGTATAGTATATACTCACCCAATCCTCAACATTTTTCAAACACAAAGTAAACACTTAAGGACAGGATATACAGCGACAGACCCGTGATAGAGAACGTCCAAACTAAGTGCCAGTAAGTAAACCCCTACCTTATCTTTCAGTGAATGATTCTTGATTGTAGTTACTCTCTGTAGCTGAGGCTGTGACTAACACTTTCTTGGGAATAGAGTCAATTTAAAACTATGCCATGCCTATATGATTTGGAAATGTATTTTGACACTCGGGGTTTTATACGAACGATTGCTTTCCAAAACCAAAAGAATTTCATGCATTTCATATTTCTAAAATAAGAGATCTCGCCTTTTTATTAAATTTGCATCATAAAAACCTGGGTCATCATAGTTGGTATCAGAGCGCGGTTTGATGTTACTCACAGCCCAGTTATGAGGAGAATAACTTATAATCAAGCTTCATCCATGAAAGAGTAAGGGGTAATAGGATAACATATACTAAGGTCTTGTGATTTACCTTATGATTTACAGATGCCTAGAAAGAAAGGAAGCAATGTTCCAAGACCTGAAGTCCCACTAGTGGACTCCACTGGGTCGGGCAATGGGATGGCTAAATTATTCCAGCAATTTCTACAGCATATGGGACAGTACATGAGTAGTCAAAGCTAAACCCCTACCACCCGAGATACTTCCCCTGATAAAGTAATAGATAGGACTGAGGTTCAGTTTGAAAGGTTTTAGAAATTAGCTCCCTCATTCATAGGAGAAGATGAAGCATCTATAGCTAAAAAATGGTTAATTGATATTGAAAAGATATTTAAAGCCATGAACATAGCTGAAGAAAGAAAGGTACCCATGGCCACATTTGTGTTTAAGGGAGAGGCTACCTTTTGGTGGGAAACAGCGTAAAGGACTTATTTTGACCAGCGAGAAACAATAGGATGGGAAGAGTTTAAAAAGGTCTTTAATGACAAATATTATCCTAAACACGTAAGAAAATAGAAAGAAAAGGAATTTATGGACTTAGAACAAGGAAACATGACTGTCCAACAGTATGAAAATAGATTCATCAGCCTCCGAAGATTTGCACCACGTGCTTGTGCTGATGAGGAAGATGCAGCAGAAAGATTTGTAGATGGGCTCAACCCAGAACTTAGGAACAGAGTTCTAGGTTTCCAACCTTCCACCGTAGCCAAAGTCGTAGAGATGGCCTCCCTATACGAAAAAGATTATCAAAGGAATCAGGCGATGAAGGAAACTAAGAACATCAACACCATGAGAAATAAAGGAAAGAGACCATTTCAATCATCTGGACCCAGGCCACCTTTCAAGAAGCCGTTTGAAAACAAAGGAAAAAGGCCAGACTAGAAGACATGCCCTAGGTGTAACAGGAATTATTCAGGCAAACCATGACCCACTTTCAACATCACTTGCTATAGTTGTGGAGAATTAGGACATTTTGCTAGTAATTGTCCTAAAAAGAAAGTTGAAGAGCGTAAAGAAGATCAGGTTCCAAGGAGCCAAGGACATGTCTTTGCCCTCACTTCTAGTCAAGCTCAGGCTTCAAATGTAGTAGTGGAAGGTATTCTTTCTATCTATGATACACCTACTAAAGTTCTATTCGATACAGGCTCCACTCATTCTTTCATATCTCGGAAGTTTGCATCAACCTTGGACATTATACCACAGGACCTGGACTTCACTCTAGAAGTTATGACTCCTGTAGGCTAGGCACTTCCCACCTATTCTTATCTCCAGGATGTCCCCATTTTGGTCAAAGATCATTTGCTACATGCCAATCTTATTCACTTAGATATGAATGAATTCGACATCATCCTAGGTATGGACTGGCTAGCCTTTCATCAAGCCTTTGTTGATTGTCGCCATAAACATATCATTTTTACCCTACTTAATGGAAACACTTTCACCCTCCAAGGAAGAAAGGATTATTTTGGAGCGTGTGTTATTTCTGCCATGAAAGTAGTTAAGCACATTGCTCAGGGATGCCCCTTTTTCTTGGCTAAGATTGAATCTGTCGAGAGTCCCCAACTAAAGCTAGAGGATGTCGAGGTAGTCCAAGAATCTCCTGACGTATTTCCTGAGGATTTACCAGGTCTACCCCTGCCAAGAGAAATTGAGTTTATCATTGACCTTATACCCGGTACTTCCCCCATTTCCAAAGCTCCTTACGAAATGGCTCCTACAGAACTAAAAGAATTGAAGACCCAGTTATAGGAACTACTTGACAAAGGGTTCATACGACCTAGCGTATCTCCGTGGGGAGCTCTAGTCCTTTTTGTTAAGAAAAAGGATGGCTCCATGAGATTGTGCGTAGACTATCAAATGCTAAATAGGGTCACCATTAAGAATAAGTATCCCCTTCCCTGAATTGATGATCTTTTCGATCAACTTCAGTCAGCCAAAGTCTTTTCTAAAATTGATCTACGATCTGAGTACCATCAACTTCGAGTTAGAGAGGAAGATATCCCCAAGATAGTCTTCAGGACTTGATACGGCCATTATGAATTCAGAGTGATGTCCTTTGGTTTAACTAATGCTCCAGCCGCGTTTATGGACCTCATGAATAGGGTGTTCAAAGAGTACTTAGATAAATTCATCATAGTATTTGTGGATGATATCTTAATGTATTCAGAAACTCCGGAAGACCATAAGGAACATCTAAGGATAACATTAAGCACCCTACGAGCACACACGTTATATGCAAAATTCAGTAAGTGTGAGTTTTGGCTGGAAAAGGTTAATTTCTTAAGACACATTATTTCTCAAGATGGCATAGCAGTCGACCCCGCTAAGGTTGAATCAGTACAGAAATGGGAAAGACCTATGACAGTCATAGAAATAAGAAGCTTCTTAGGACTTGCCGGATATTACAGGAGATTCATCGAGGGTTTTTCATGAATTGCTTTACCTCTAACAAGCTGACCAGGAAAGACACAAGATTTGAATGGACTGATAAATGTGAGGAAAGCTTCTAGGAACTAAAGAGAAGGTTAACTACAGCACCTATTCTTACCTTACCTTCAGGAAGTGGCGAATTTGAGATATACAACGATGCCTCACAACAAGGACTAGGCTGCGTACTTATGCAACATGGGAAGGTAATTGCTTATGCTTCTCGGCAACTCAAGAAGCATGAAGTCAATTACCTAACCCATGACTTGGAATTAGTGGCCATAGTCTTTGCCTTGCGAATTTGGAGACATTATTTATATGGGGAAAAGTTTGATGGTCTCGTAATTTTGGATAATTTGAACGATAGGATTATGATGCAAATGGTAAGGACACTCAGAAATGAAGTTCCCAATTATGATGTAAATGAAACTTGAAAAGAGCATTAAAACAAAATTTTATACCCTATCTAGATTTAATCATGATTTAGATGCTTATATGATTCTATGTTGACATGGGCATTCGGATGTTGGATGTGCTACACAGTTTTAGGTGTCGTTTGACCAAATTGAAGTTAAGTTTAAATCTAAACCTAAGATGGAAGAACTTGGGGAAAATTCGTAAGGAAGTAGGGAGTTTTAACTTTGATATACTTTTGTGAAACATGAAAACAACTAATGACTATTCTATCATGTTTGTAAATAGTTAAAATAGAGATTTTTAGAGATTTCTGATTTATATAGTGAGTATATTTGTATTTCATGCAACTTATCACTTTAGAATATCGTGTTGGTTATTTATTAAATTGAAAACTTGTACATGAAAATGTATTTGAAATTGCATGGAGTTTATGAATTATGAAATGATGAGGAGTGAGGAATCCTCACACTCAACCCTTACAAGGGTTACTTTTATATGGTTATATCATATCATGAGATTAATTTGCATGATTTCACTAGAGCATGGAATTCCATTGTTTTATATGTTATGACATGATATAATGATGCCTGGTATTATTATGTTATGATGGGCATATGGTGGCATGATGGACGCTATGCTATGAGGGTTGAGGATTGATCATCACCCCTCAAAAAATTTATATATATGATACCTGGCCTCAAAAGGCTGAATTCAAGTCGATGACATCATGGGTAGGTTATGGCCTTGTGTATCGTGTTTCCCATGTGCACAGTGCAGGGAGTTTATCTATCTTCGTATCAACATGATAGCTATGGACTTGATTTGGTCTTATTCGCACATAGAGAGTCCATTATTTTGAGATTTATATGTATATAGTGCAATAGCAGAGGTGCATGGTACCTTGGGATTTCAGGTCTATAATGAGTACTCATGACCAATGGCAAATGGCCAAATTACAAGTGTTTCTACACTTATGAGACCTCTAGGAGGTTTAGATGGTAGTATCCATATATGTATACTTGTTGAGATATAATAATCATATTTAAGTATTTCATGGTTTAAATGCTTTACATCTATTAGTCTTTGACGATGATTGACTATCTAGTTTGGATGAGTATATTTATGAGATGAAGCATGACAATAGTTGTGGCAATCTTTCATATATGGTAAAATACGTCGCAAAGGTTACTATTGTCTTTGAAAACAATATGCATGGATATTGAAATTGACAATTTGAATTTGTTTAGCTTAACATTGACTTGTAAAATATGATTGAGATTTTAGAGTTTTGTTATACTGCTTAATATGCATCATATCTCACTCAATTGCATAACATGTGATTATATATCTTTTTTGAATTTGAAGCTGCATAAACTTTATATTTCGATGATGAAACTACCTATACAATCACAAGCTTGCTGAGACATTGTAAATTGGAGTTATAGTGATGTGGCTATGATTGGAGTGGTCTTGGGGATGTTGGTTCAATTCCTAGCCTTTTGGCACTCAAAATGTCTTTTTTTATTTTTGAATAGACGTATGTTTTTCGTTATTGTGACACCCAGGGTTTTTCAAAACAAATTTTCGCATTTATTTTTGAAAAGGTGGCATGCCTCTAATTTTAAAATTAAAAATAGCAGAAGATTTTAGTTTGAAATTCATTTTTCCAAAAAGCCAGAAGTCACTTTCATGCTCACACTATACGTATATATATATATATATATAGTTTTCTAAAAGATATACATGCATTTCTTAAAAACAGGACCCATCCAGTGGTTCATTACACAGTCCCTATAAACATCATATTAAATGTCCAATATCATAATTCAAATGACTAACTACACAATACAAAAGCTTTATTAAAGTGTATATTTGATCACAGAAGTATGGTTGTTTGATTCCTCTTGTCATGTACATCTTCTCCTGTCTATCTGTATTTGAGATATAGTAAACATAAAGACATTTACAATATCTCAGCAAGTTATGCTTGATAGGGCAATTAAGAAGCACGTTAAATTTAATTATAACTTAATTCTTCCACAGTAATTAGAATATTCATTTCCATAGCAATTATATTGAATTAAATTTACAATACATTTCATAATTCATGAATCACTTGTTAAACCAAGTATCAATGAATTTTATAATTTAATAATTAATTGATAACCAAATATTAACAAGTTTCATAATTATCAATAATCCATTAATAAATCAATTATTTATATTTATCATTTAAATAAAACATTCCAATTCTATGAACTATACTCTGCATAACAATTCTACCCATTCATATACCCTTATGAAACTATGTCCTCAATCATATACATATAGCATTAATCCACATATATGAAAAATATTAAAAGACATACAAAATTATGAATATACTCAATAAATATCATAATCAATATTCCTAGACTATATTGGGTTTCAGAATCATACCCCTCATCATGTGGGGTTCATAATCATCCAGCCTCTGTTGGTATATCAATATAATTGTCATGCCCCTCACTATACGCGATCGACAATCCTTTAGCCTCTACTGGAAAAACAATATAAGGTATACCATCATGCCACATCATATAAGACATCTCATAATACCATAATATAAGCACGATAGCTCAATAATCCATGTCCATATGGGAGGACCATGGCTGTCACTCTAGAGGCCTTCCCATTATTGCCCCACCCAACTTTTAACCTCTCTTAGGCTTGGTATCCATAATATAATCAATTTCGAAGAGTGGGTGGCCAAACCCTTATAACTCTCATACTAAAGCATCCCCAAGCCTACGTCTATGTAAAACAAAACTCTTAGGCCTCCATGCTCGGATTTAAAATAATCATAATAGTAAGTAATTTGCCTATTCATATATTTTATAATAAGAATAACATCCTCACTTATTTGGTGATAATCCACTAAGGATATATCCTATAAACCAAGACTCATACATCATCAATGCTGACATGGTACCCATGTACCATAAATGTACTTTTACAATCTTACATATAAGATTTATAAGTCCTAATCATGTTTGTCAAATAGTAGGTGCACATTAAGCATGAATTATAGAGAGGCAATTCTTTTAATTAACTTTATTTTCATTATTATATTTCAAAGTATCAATTATGTCATATCAATGTCATAACATTTATAATTTGAAATAAGACCATGTTTAGAACATGCATCTTATTATTTAAACATGCTTTCTTAAATTTACACCTACCTCATGTGACGTGTTCATCAGTCTCCACTAGCTTTAATCACCCACATCTTCATGATCGACCATGCGCACTTCAACCTATACAACGTATAACAATTTTGTTTTTAATACAATCACACACACATATATATATATTTAGATTTAATTATGACCTAATGGTTTGATCATCCCATTGATGAATGATCCAAATCTAAAAGTTCAATTCAATAGGTTACGGTGGTCTAATTTAGCATTTTTAGGGTTTGATCCCTATTATTCTAGTTAATTCAGGATCCTTTTCATCTGTGGCTTTTGATCATCGACCAGATGTCATAGATCTACCACTTGAACAATGACAAATCAGATGGTCTAAATCATCCAATTTGTTTCACTTTCTAATAATAGAATTCTAACTTATTCTATCAATTCTAGGATGGAACATTTACTGGTAACATCTGATCATCGATCAGATGTCTCCAGATAGTTTTTGCATAGCAACAGATCAGATGATTGAGATTGTTTGATTGATCCCTAACCAATTTTTACAAATTTTGTCATCTGTTAGTTAATTTAGTCTTCCTTAACCCTTCCGCTATGTTTGATCATCGATCAGACATCAAGAATTCACTGTTTGTATAGTGATAGATTAGATGGTCCAAAATTTTTAATCTTTTTCCTACCTTGGATTGCCATTTCAGTCAAATTCTAGCCATAAAAAGTGTATGTTTAACTATTATTAAGTCTAAACTATAGTTTGGATGGTTCGATCTAATAGATTAGGCTTGTACAATGCTTTGATATGTCACCGAAGCCCTCAGATCAACTATCAAGGGTCAAATCATTCTTATCTGGTCTCAGATGGTCATTCCAAGCATCTGTCAACCTCTGTCCACTAATCATGGATGAGATCAACAGCTAGATAAACTATGGATTAGGGTTCAGAGGTGGGATAATGCCTGTCTAATCTCTGATCCGATGATCAGACCTTAGATAGGTTATTCAACATTCTTACTGGTCCCGTGCTTCAATTTGGGATGTGATCAATGGTCTAATCCAACCATTAGGGTTGGATCATTTACATTTCAACCACAAAAACCCTAGATCTACATGCATATACAAAAATTGAACACAACACAAAATTGGGTTTGGAATAACCTACCTCTTCAACAATTTTCACTCATAACCAGCCTCCAGAGACTTAAATTTGGTGTAGATTTTTTTATTGTGTGCTGGTGACAGATGCTTCGTCTGTTTTCCTCCATCCCCATGTAAATACTCCACCAATCAACGCTCTATCAAAGGGTTTTTGCTCCTAAGATTGTGGAGGGCTGATTGGATGGTCGGATTCCCCATCGGATCCGCCATTGTCACCGGCAAACTCCTTTTCTCTGGCATCTTGAAAAACCTTGAACTCCTCTTCTTTGTATTCTCCAGCATGGGTGGATTATTCTGGCATTCACTCTCTCTTTCCCACTCTGGCTCCCTCTCTTTTCTCTCCTCTTCTTCTGCCCTCCTACCTCTCCTTCTCCTTCTCCTTCTTCTTTCCCATTGTGTTCCATGGGTTCTGTCGCATTCTAGAAATAGACTAACATCCATTTCTATTTTACTTAATTTGGGGGTGCTGTTATCAAATGTGCCCCCATTTTATTATTTAATTTAATTTTTTATTTATTTTAAAGTTTAATAATGATGTTTTTACTATTCTAAACATGATGATGCTAATCAAAGAAAACAGTAAGCCATACTAATGATGTTTTTCAACTCCATTGATTGTCAAATTCCAACTCTTGCAAGTAGGGCCCACTTAGTAAAATTAAAGAAATACCCTTTTGTAAGAAAATTACCATTTATTCGTCCGATCTCCGATTGAGGCAAACCTAATGTCATTGGATTCGTATTGAGGAGTAGAATCCAGATTTGATAATTTTAATCCCCAAGTTAAATACTTTTTATTTTTTAATTACCAAAATACCCCTAACTTCGAAGTTCCATAAGTTCTTGATCTGAATTCCATTTTCAGCATTCTTTGGGCCGTTGGATTTCATTGTTTGAGGAAAATCTAATTATTTATGTTAGTTCCTGATTCTAACTTCACAAAAAGTTATCCTTCTAGAAAACTTATACTTCGATCATGCAATAGTAGAATTTTGGAGTTATTACAATCTTCCCTCCCTAGAGAAATTTCATCCTCAAAAGTTTTAAAGTCATTTCATTCTTCCCTCTAAGAAATTTTGTCATCAAAATTCTTTTCATGATATCTTTCAAATAACTCTAATAACATTCTCCTCATTGTAAACTTAAAGTCATATATTTACTTCAATAAAACATCAATCCTCAAAATATAAAGGATTTTCAACTTAAACTAGATATTTTGTCATTTAATATCGTAGCTTTTCTATCTACAATAAGCAATAAGAATCAGTTTCACTACGTACTCTGATACTCAACCTTTGCTTGATAACTCATCAAAATCACGATTCTTAACTCATATTCCTTTCACACCATCGCTAAAATCATCTTTTAATCTTACTATTATCCAGCATAGGTTTTTCCTTAACTCCCAAGCAAGAATTACTCATCAATTGTAATAATGATATTAACTTATGCTCACCAAGTTGATTCTTTCTACAATCTTAAAAACAATAAATTTATGACTATATTTTTTCTTCATTTCAACTTCAAAACTCCTTTGATTATAATGGGTCCTAGAACACATAATCTTTATCTGCAACTCAAACTTTTCTATTTTCTTGTCCATATAACTCTTTATAATAACTTCAAATAGTTAATATACATAACAATGATCCTTTCTACATATGTTTAACCAATTCTAATCTTATAAAACTTCCTATCTTCTAAATTTCAAGTATCATATTTTTTACAAAATTTTGGCAGAATCTCTTATATTTTTCGAACTTACACATTTAACACATGTGATTGTATTACACCTAATAAACCATTTAATGATAAATAATACATTCAAGAGACTCTGTCTCATCACATTCCACATTCACCCTAGCAAAACTAAACATTCATCCCACATATCATCTTGATATCACAAATTTTAATGCAATGATACTTCCTCACTCACCTCTACAACTTCAATTACAATATTTATATCCTTCAATAGTATAGTGCAAACAAATTATAACATCATACATAGATAAGTGTTTAACACCACAATTATCATCACCACAGCTATATATAATGGAATATTCTCATACCACCCCACAATCTTCTGTTAAAAATCCATCATGAATTGCATTGACGAAATATGAAAATCTACAATCCCAACTACAAATAAAAAATCCAATTACTATAATGAATCTTACTTTAATTCTATCATCATAGCCTTTGCTCAAATAACTTTCCATCACTTTCACATATTTTCAGAACAGATAACTTTTTCATTTCATCAAAAGTTCTTTAAATATAAGATGTCAATTCATATCATAACAATTCAATCACAATCATGAACAGATTTTTCATCTCATTTATCTAAGTTTCACATATGAATCCAAAAGATTAACATTTAATTCAAAGAACATCTTTGACATTCTCAAATCTCAATTTACTATAATAATATTTACTGCATTAGATTCAGATAATTAGAGCAATACTTCTTCCCTTTAGTGTAGATACAAACATTCAATTACCAAAGTTACACTCTTTGGTGTATTCAAATTCAAACATACAATTAACACATTCCATATTTCTCAAATGCAAATATGAAACTAATAGCAATAAATTAACAACTGAAATCACACTAGCTATGTAATCACATTCAAATACTTAAATAACACCATCAATGGCAGCCCCAATGAAAGACGGTTTCGTCCTTGCAGGGTTTGGGAAAAGGTGGACCACAAGGGTCTATAGACGGTAGCCTTACCTTGCATTTCACAAGAGACTGATTCCATGCCTTGAACCCGTGACCTCATGGTCATGCAACAACAACAACTTTTACCTTTTCTCCAAGGCTCCCTTTCTCAAATAATGCCATTGGTGTTCACAAATATCAATATAGTATCATCTCACTTTACATAATGATACTAAAAGGTTTCCCTCATTACATACCAATACAATGGTTTAGTATGTTCTCCTTTGGCACACGATTCAATCAAATTTCCTCACTTCATTTATCCAATAAGGTTATCTCACTTAACCTCAGATGTATAACCAATTACTCTTCATCAGAAGAGTCCAAATTCATTGGGTCAATCAATAGTTAGTGGAATAAATTGAAAGTCCATCATATCAAATAACTGATGGTATGTCTCAATTTTAGATACAACTCAAATATCAAATCTGACATTTCACAATATATAGTTTGAGAATCCTTCTTGAAATAAGACAAAAATACAAATCACTTATTTTCTTAAAGTATACTAACCTTCATAGGTAGTATCTGTTTCTCATAAATCAATATTGCTATCTTTTATATATCCCACAAATCATTCTTCCTGTATTGGGATATGAATTCATTACCAAAATCATCACTAGTCAACAATCTAGTGATGTCAATTAGAACCATTACTTTCTTGCTTAAATATTAGTTTATTGTAATATAATTTGATTCTTTATCAAGCACACTTGTGATTAGATAGTTTTTACTTTAGGCAACATACATATGAGAATGCAAAGTACAATTTAATTCCTTATCATCCACACTTGTGATTAGGTACTTTTTACTTTAGGCAACACAAATATGGGATTGCAAAGTATAATTTGATTCCTTATCATGCTCACTTGTGATTAAGTAGTTTTTACTTTAGGCAACACACATATGGGAATGCAAGGTATAATTTGATTCTTTATCATGCAACTTGTGATTAGGTAGTTTTCACTTTGGGCAACACACATATGAGAATACAAAGTATTGGGGAATTCAAATCTTCATCATGCACACTAGTAACTAAGCATTTTTTTCTTTAGGGAGCATGCATATGAGAATGCAAAGTGTAAGGGAATTTAAATCTTCATCATGCACACTTACTTATAAATAAATAGTTTTTACTTTATTGAGCACACACATGAAAATGCAAAGAGTAAGAGAAACTGAAGAGAAAAGAGGGAAAGGAAAATTAGTAGTTTCTTATAAGTGAATTTAAAATTTTCATCATGCACACTTCTTGTGATCAAGTAGTTTTTACTTTAAAGGGTACACATATGATAATGCCAAGTATAGGGGAAAAGTGAATAGGAAATAGGACAAGGAAAATAAAGATAAAGAAAAAAGAAAAATAGAAAGAGTATGGTCAAAGAGATATAGAGATGAAGTAGAAGAAGGCTACAAGTCTGAGAAAAACAAGGATAATGCAACGATAAATATCAAGAGAAGTGTAAAATGGAGAGGAACAAGAAAGAGCTAGAATTTGAGAATGCATAGGATTTCTCCTGTGCAAAGATTTTTACTGATTTTAGTTTATTTTATTTATTAACCTTTAACTCCATCTTTCTTCTCTTACATCATTCATCATCTATAATAATCATAATTGTCAAAATACATGTCATCCTCTAGAGATGTATCCATTCCCTTTACACATTTACAATAGCTATAATTGTCAAAAATACATGTCCTCCTCTAGGGATGTATTCATTAGCTTTTACAACTGATATAATGTATGCTTTTACCATATATGGTCTTCCACATAAGAAGATTATTTTATCACAACAACATAATTTCATCTTGGTGACAATCCACATTGTCTCATAATTTGCATCTCAATCTTGGCATCATACCCAAGTCCATCTATCACATGAGTCCTTAATAAACATTTCTTTGAATAAGTCCTTGTTCTAGTGACTTAGCTATCAACTGGACTTATCATCTCAACTCCCTTGTTCAACTTTTCACCAATACATTCATATTTAACATAATTATACATCATCAAGAGCTTATCCCACTTAGGGGTTGACCATAACATATTTCACATAATTATACACAACATAAGAATATATAGTCCCTTATTTCATTGTGGTATTAATATGAATCACTTGTTTCTCAAAAAGATTTGAGGTAATACATATATATTTCATAAGCTTCATAATTAGCTTTGTCTTGGAACTTTTCTCAATTTTTGAAGTCATCTCATACTCTACTATTGTAATAAGTTTCTTGCTAATAACTTAAATTTTTAGATTAGGATATAATTCATTCAAATATCAATCCATTATCAGTTTATATGAAACTTATTCTTGTATTCTATCATGATGACATTTCATGCTGTAAACAAATCAATTCCTTTTTATCTCATTAATTATACATGAGAAAGAAAGTACTCATTATTTCCTTGTATTATTTCTAAGTAGTATTGTCTCTATAGATTCCTTTACTCTATTATTTCTAACATATTATTTCTAGTTTCAAAGTATATGGTAATTCTAGCTTCCATTTCAATCAAAGTTTGTAATTCATCTAAGTTTTCTCCTCTTGAACCTATCATTCCTCAATTGTTCCTATTTCTCCCCTTCAACTTAGTATTCTTTAGTCATCTCTATTTCACCCTTTTCTATAGAAACCAAGACCACATTCAATACATTCAATGTAAGCTTTTCTAGCCTATCTTTTGCCTCTTTTTAAACTTCCTACTCTTACACTTGGTATATGTGAACAATAAGTATATACCTACAATGAGTATTCTATCTTTGAGCCTAGGTACTAAGCATACTTTCTATTTAAACTTGGGTAGGAGCATCTTACACTATTATAAGTTATGGCATTTGGGTACCTTATAGATAAAAGGATATTCTATCACACTCACTTAACTATTTTTACTACTTGGTTCCCTTATTTACTATTCTCAATAGTGGAATCACTATTTTCTTAAATCATCATCCTAGTTGTCATACTAAGGACATCTCCTCATGGTTTACTATACCTTTCAAATCTAAGTATACTAACTTCTTCTCTCTAATACTTAACTAATTCCATCATAATGCTACATCAACTCACTAGATCTTAACATATATTTGAATTATAATCCTTTTATTGGACATAAAGGGTGGTAAGTGACTAGATGAACTGCTCTGATACCAACTGTGACACCCCAAGTTTTTTCAAAATAATTTTTTGCATTTAATTTTCAAAAGGTGGCATGCCTTTAATTTTAAAATTCAAAACATTGGAAGATTTTACTTTGAAATTCATTTTTTCCAAAAACCCGCATGTCACTTTCATGCTCACACTATACATATATATATGTATATAGTTTTCTAAAAGATAGGCACGCATTTCTTAAAAACAGGACCCATCCAGTGGTTCACTTACACAGCCCCTATAAACATCATATTAAATGTCCAATATCGCAATTCAAATGACTAACTACACAATACAAAAGCTTTATTAAAGTGTATATTTGATCACAGAAGTATGGTTGTTTGATTCCTCTTGTCATGTACATCTTCTCCTATCCATTTGTATCTGAGATATTGTAAACATAAAGACATTTACAATATCTCAGCAAGTTATGCTAGGTAGGGGAATTAAGAAGCATGTTAAATTTAATTATAACTCAATTCTTCCATAGTAATTAGAATATTCATTTCCATAGAAATTATATTAAATTGAATTTACAATATGTTTCATAATTCATGAATCCATTATTAAACCAAGTATCAATGTATTTTATAATTTAATAATCAATTGATAACCAAATATTAGAATGTTTCATAATTATCAATAATCCATTGACAAATCAATTATTTATAATTATCATTTATCATTTAAATAAAACAATCCAATTCCATGAACCATACTCTGCATAACAATTCTACCCATTCATATACCCTTATGAAAACGTATATGAAACTACACCCTCAATCATATACATATATCATTAATCCACATATATGAAAATTATTAAAAAACATCCAAAATTATGAATATACTCAATCAATATCATAATCAACATTCCCAGACTATACTGGTTTCAGAATCATACCCCTCATCATGTGGGGTTCATGCTCATCCAGCCTCTACTAGTATATCAATATAATCTGCATGCCCCTCACTATACAGGGTCCATAATCCTCTAGCCTCTACTGAGAAAACAATATAAGGTATATCATCATGCCATATCATATAAGGCATCTCATAATGCCATAATATAAGCACCATAGTGCATCAAACATAAGGACTACTATGTATGTAGTCAGATCCGTACAGTGCACTAGGAGAATTGCTTAATAATCCACCTATATCATCCCAATAGAAATCACAATATCCATGTCTATATGGGAGGACTCTGGCTATCATAGTGGAGGCATTCCCATAATTGCCCCACCTGACTTTTAGTCTCTCTTAGGCTTGGTATCCATAACATAATCAATTTAGGAGAGTGAGTGGCCAAACCCTGGTAACTCTCCTAGCATAGCATCCCTAGGCCTACGCCAGTCGAAAACAAACCTCTCAGGCCTCCATGCTCGAATGTGAAATAATCATAATAGTAGACAATTTGCTTGTTCATATATTTCATAACAAGAATAACATCCTCACTTATTTGGTGATAATATACCAAGGATGTATTGTATAAACCAAGACTCATACATCATCAATGTTGACATGGTACCTATGTACCATAAATGTACTTTTACAATTTTACATATAAGATGTACAAGTCCTAATCATGTTTATTCTATAGTAGGTGCACATTAAGCATGAATTATAAACATGTAATTCTTTTAATGAACTTTATTTTCATAATTATAGTTCAAAGCATATCCAATATCAATTATGTCATACCAATGTCATAACACTCATTATCTCAAATAAGACCATGTTTAGAACATGCATCTTATTATGTAGACATGATTCTTAAATTTCCACCTACCACATGTGATGCGTTCATCAGTTTTCACTAGCTTTAATCACCCTCCTCTTCATGATCAACCATGAGTCCTTCAATCTATACAACACATAACAATTATATTTTTGGTACAAACACATATATAGATAGTTAGATTTAATTATGACCTAACAGTCTGATCATCCCATTGATGAATGATCCAAATCTAAAGTTCAATTCTATGGGTTATGGTAGTCTGATTTAGCATTTTTAGGGTTTGAAACCTATTATTCTAGTTAATTTAGGATCCTAGTATTCATCTGTGGCTTCTGATAATCGATTAGACGTCACAGATCTACCACATGAACAATGATAGATCAAATGGTCTAGATAATCCAATTTGTTTCACTTTCTAATCATAGAAGTTTGACTTATTCTATCAATTCTAGGATGGAAAATTTACTAGTAACATCTGATCATCGATTAGATGTCTCTAGATAGTGTTTTGCATAGGAACAGATTGGATGATTGAGATTGTCTGATCGTTCCCTATCCAATTTTTTCAATTTTTATCATTTTCTAGTTACTTTAGTGTTCCTTAACCCTTCCGTGATGTCTAATCATCGATTAGACATCAAGAAGTCACTATTTGTATAGTGACAGAACGGGCAGTCCAAATTGTCTAATCTGTTTCCTAGCTTGGATGACCATTTCAGTCAAATTTGAGCCATAAAAAGTGTATGTTTAACTATTTTTAAGTCTAAACTACAACTTGGATAGTTGGATCTTACGGATTAGGCATGTAGAGTGCTCTAATCTGTCACTAAAGCCCTTAAATCAATGATCAACGGTTGAATCATTCCTATTTGGTCTCAGATGGGCAATCCAAGCATCTGTCAACCTCTGTCCGCTAATTATGGATGAGATCAAAGGCTAGATTAACTATGGATTAGGGGTCAGGGGTCGGATCACCCCTGTCTAAACTCTAATCGGATGATCAGACCTCAAACAGGTTGATCAACATTCCTAATGGTCCCGCACTTCAATTTGGGACATGATCAATGGTCTGATCCAACCATTTGGTTGGATCATTTACATTTCAACCACAAAAACCTTAGATCTATACCCATATACAGAAATCAAACACAACACAAAATTGGGTTTGGAATAACCTACCTCCTCATCATTTTCCACTCACAACCACTTGCTACAGAGGAAAATTCAGCATAGATTTTTTGATCATCTGCTGATGACAAATGCATCCTCTGTTTTTGTCCATCACTGTGTAAATACTCCACCGATCAATGCACTACCAGAGGTTTTTTGCTCCTGGGATTGTGGAGGGCCGATTAGAAGGTCGGATTCCCCATCATATCCACCATTGTCACCTACGAACTCCTTTTCTCTGGAATCTTGAAAAACCCTAAACTCCTCTTCTCTGTCTTCTCCAGCATGGGTACACTATTCCGGTGTTCACTCTCCCTTTCCCGCTCCGACTCCCTCTCTTTTCTCTCCTCTTTCTCCTTCTCCTTCTCCTTCTCCTTCTCCTTCTTCATTTTATTTTCTTCATTCCCATCAGGTTCCATGAGTTATGTTGGGTTCTGGACATTTGTTTTTGTTTTACTCAATTGGGGGCTGCCGTTGTCAAATGTGCCTCCCACTTTTTATTATTTTAATTTTGTTTTGTTTTATTTATTTTAAAGTTTAATAATAATGTTTTTACTATTCTAAACACCATGATGCTAGTCAAAGAAAATGGTAAGCCATACTAATGATGTTTTTCAACTCCATTGATGGTCAAATTCTAACTATTGCAAGTGGGACCCACTTAGAGAAATTACAAAAATACTCTTTTGTAAGAAAATTACCATTTATTCGTCCAATCTATGATTTTAGCAAACTTAATTTCATTGGATTCATATCAACGAGTAGATTCTAGATTTGATAATTTCAATTCCCAGGTTATAAATTTTTTTAACTTTTAATTACGAAAATATCCCTAATTTCGAAGTCCCATAATTTCCTTAGTCGAACTTTATTTTCAGTGTTCTTTGGGTTGTTGTATTCCATTTTTGAGCAGAATTTAATTATTTATATTTTAGTTTCTTATTCTAACTCTCTAAAAAGTTATCCTCCTAGAAAACTCATACCTCGATCATGTAGTAGTAGAATTTTGGGGTTGTTACAATTAGAGAAATTTTGTCCTCAAAATTTTTAGGGTTGTTATAACTATCATGTATACACTATGTTTATCAGTTGTCACATAGCAGGTGTGAAATGCGTTGAGTCCAAAACACTAGGGAGACTTTGAATAGATTTTTAGTAGAAATGTGGCATTCATTTTGTGAAAATCCTCATTTTCTAAAAGAAAAATGACACCCAAGATTCTTTTTAAGGTCTTCTCTTGAAACATAATTTCTACCATTTTGTTTATAAATATTTTTTCAAATTGAGGCCCCACAATTGCAAAGGATTATACAAAAAACTATTAAAAAGACCAAGGATGCACAGTTGGTATCAGAGCCAATTCCCCTTATGATGGTGCATTAGCCACTCATGGTTTGCAAGGACATGGGTTCCCTGAGTGGCGATGAGGAGGCCCAGCATGCCAGGCCTCAGTGGTTTTGGTTGAAAATAGACTAATGTTTGGGAGGAGTTGATGTCGGGGGGTGACTTTCAGAGTTAGTCTCACATCACCTGAGGAGGGAGATGTGCTAGTTATAAGAGTTCTGAGGAACTTTCTTAGAGCCCAATCACTCCTTTCATAGCCATCCCAACATGTGCAAAAGTCATATATAGTCAATCAAGTGAGAATGAGTTGTCTAGATATAAGTTATATGAATAACTCGTATGGGCAATGTTGATGAATGTAAAAATAGATGTAACCCATGAGGGTTGGAAAATTCTAAGAAAACAATAGATTTTTAATCTTGTATAAGTAAGAGGAATACTCTTACAAAATTAGTATAGTTCTTAGAGTAAGGAATAATAGTATAAAAGTATAAAATTAATATATCTAAATGAAAACTATGTCAATTAATAGATCTATTTACTTGCACACTCTTCTGAGGATTCAAGTTTTAATTTTGATGATGTGTATAAACTTTCAAAGATCATGATAACTATTGCACAATAATATTATGATTATGATGAAAAAGATAGCAGAAAAAAGTCATAATGGAAGAAAACTCGGGGAAATTAAGAAAATTACAACATTAGTTTGTATATGTAGTGGATACATTTGATGGATAAAAATTTTATATTATGAAAATCAATGACAATTTGACCCACTTATGTAAATCAATTATTGATCAAAAGGGTGAAAACAAGTTATTCCTTATATATACAAAAATACTGGTAGCTAGTTATCATTGAGAAGTAAATACCTATTTAATGGTTCTTGAGAGTTCTAGTTATGACTTGGAGTTGTATAATGCATAGTGAATATAACAACTATTTTATAAGGATGATTACTAAATGATAATAAAGATCAGTAGATGAATGGAGAATTGAACATGAATAAAGAAAACTTACTGCATAAGTTCAAGTGGTTTCTGATGACGTTAGAAGGAATGGAAAAAAGGGGGATTTATTTAGATATTATACTATTTGGGAGTATCTGACAATTGTTGCTTAATTGCCTTTGGATCAAAAGAACCTATTATACATGTGTATTGGGTAAAAGGCTCCAAACATGAACACAATGAATGCAATATTATACAGATAAGAGAATTTTGACAATAGTATGAACATTTGGTAATCCTAGTGGAAATCTAATGAAAGCATGGATACTAGAAGGTTCTAATGCCAATCTATATGAGAACGTTTGATTCATGGTGATAATTTGATCATAAATTTTGGATATGATTATGAATGAATTCTTAAAGCAGAGAATTATTTGATGAGTCCTGGCACCATAGAACATGATATATTATTATGAGCCTTTATAAGTATCAAAATACCCTAGTGTATGGCTACTATCATTGAAAGAAGATGCTACTTGGTCCTTTTTTTTTTAGCTCAAATCTCAATTTGAATCTCATTTGAGGACATCAAAAATGTAATTATAAGTATTCTAGTGATAGTTGTTTAAGAGGGAGCATTCTCCCCTCACTAAGGCTTTTATCTAGAAGGCCTATGATGATCAGTGTCTTTAGCTTGTGAGCAACTGGTGATATAGAGAGAGTTGGCTACTTTAGAGCAGCGAGATCAGACAATACAATAGTATGTGAACTATTTTATAGGATGAGGAAGTTTGCTCCTATCACTATTACCATAGATTAGGAGGTGGCAAATAGAATTGGCGATGAGTTGACACCTAGATTGAGGAATTAGGTGATTTGAGCACACTCTACATTGATGGCAGAGGCAGCAGACATGACCTCTATTTTTTAGAGGGATTCCCTTAAGACTAGGGCTGACCATAGAGACTTAGACATGGGTAGTTCGGGTTAGCCTAGTAAAGGCAAGAGATCCTTTTTCACTGACGAGGTTACAAAGGTTTTTAGGTGGGGATGCAAACAAGAGGTGTGTTACGTGCAAGGATTCAGTACTTCTTCCATCCATATGTTTTTGCATCCTACTTGGACATGCATGTATATGGCTTATTCTTTCAGTTGGATATTATGATTCCAGTGGGAGAATTATTTGAGGCTAGTGAGTACTTTCACGAGGTATTGATGGATGTGGATCTCATTCTTCTTAATATAGTTGATTATGATGTCATCTTGGGGATGAATTGTCTAGGTACTTATTGGGAGATAATTGATTTCAATAAGAAGAAGGTTACTTTTAGTATATCTGTATAACTACTGACCTCGTTCCTATGTAGGAAGTACCATCACTGAGGTTGTGTTATTTCTACCTTGAAAGCCATGTAGTACATTTTTAGAGGGTGCCAAGTCTTCCTTGTTTATGAGACATTGGAGGATCGTCAGTGGCCATAGATTGAGCACATAAATGATGTGTGAGAGTTCAAAGATGTCCTTCTTGAGGAACTTTTAGGATTTTTTCCTTAGGAGATTGATTTTGATATTGATTTGGCATCAAGCTTAGTGCTATTTCCCAATGTGCAATACAAGATGGCCCCAGCTGAGTTGGAAGAGTTTCAGTTGCAGGAGTTACTTGATAAGAGTTTAGCAGACCTAGTGAGTCTTTATAAAGTACTTTAGTCCACTTCTTGAGGATGAAGGATAGATCAGTACTGCTATGCATAGATTATCTCTGGTTAGATAGCACCATGATGAAAAACCAATATCTCTTATCATGTATTGATGGTCTATTTGATTAGCTATGAATATTGCAGGTGGTTTATAAGATTGATCTAATATTTGGTTATTACCAATTGAGGATAGCAGAGTAAGATGTACTTAAGATGATTTTTGGGGCTCGTTATGACTCCTATGAGGTCTAGGTGGTCCCAATTGATGGGACTGATGCACTAACAGCATTCATAGATACGATGGATCGAGTTTTCAAATGTTACTTGGATAAGTCATGATTGTGTTAGTGGATGGCGTTCTTATATAACCCTTGAGCAAGGAGGAGTAACAGAAATCCTCATCACTTGTTTACATATATCTATTAGCGTTGGTTATGATTGAAGCAAATGAATTTCTTTGACCATGATACCTTAATTGAGAGAGAGACAGTTTATTGAGACTATGATGGGTTGGGATTAGCCAAATTGGTGACTGAGATTCATAGTTTTCTCAGTCTTATAAACTATTATAGCTGGGTTATTGAGTTCTCTACGATAACAGTGGTATAAATCTATGGAAATTGTTGTCTTTATAATACCTTCTTATGATTAATCAAAATTTGGTTAATGATCTATACCTGTGAGTAGTCCAAGAGGGTAGCCGATGAGGGCAGGTGCAAGGTGCACTGGTAGGCTTCTAAGTGGTGAGCTTCTATGTACTTACAGTATGATTGTACTATGGATTGATTTTGATTGGTATATATTTGCCTGTTGGTGAGTTGATATGCTCTGGTTTGTATTTAGCATAGACTTGCCTACTGGTGAGCAGAGATGCTCTGATTTTTATTGATATGGTGATTTTACCTATACTAATGTTGTAGATAGGTTAAATCTTGGATGGATATTCAGTTACGCTAATTGCATTATATGTAATTATGATGTGTTCCAAGTATATTATGAATTATTAATTCAAGATGATTTGATGTGTATTTGTCTAAACGATGAGTTAATATTTGATGAGATGGCATGATAAAATCACGTACTTAATGATGCTAACTTTGGAATTATTGGGATGATTATTGTATTTTTTGAGATGAGAATGCTCTTAAAATCATCTAAAGATAATGTGGGAAGAATTTTGAGGATGAAATTCCTATAAAGGGGGGAGAATGTAAAAACCCCTAATTTTGAGTTCTATTTTGTACAACATATTATATTTTAATTGAGATGATAATTAGGAATTGAATTTACTAGAGTTGTAGTTGTCATAGGAGAAGACGACAACTTGGATCAATGATCTGAGCTGATCATTCCACACTTCACGACGAGTGAATCAGATCCTCAAGTTTATTGGGAGATCCGAGTAGCTGTAGTAAATCAACTAAAGAAGGGATCAACACTTGACGTGATTGGAGGATTTCACAATAAAATGGTGATCTATTTGCACATTCAAAGGGGAAACATACGAAAACACTCCTAGGAGGTAAGATCTATAAAACCCTATTCTTGATTTGAGCTATTTTTCTAAATGCAAATGATTTTGTCCTAAATATAGGTTTTATGGACAGTCCAGCCATTAATTTCTTAATTTGTTAATAGAAGTGCATGAACATGGACCCACAGTAGCTCGAATCAGGCAAAAGTCATCAATCCAAGCCTGAGATAAATTGGACAATTCTAGCTGTCCAATCAGATAGAGTGAAATATTGGGGTAGGTTGTAGGTTCGACGATCAAATGTCACCATTGCATTGCTAAACTGCAAATTCACATAGGATGAGATAAATTTCACTAATCCATTAGCTAAAAATGCCTAATAACATGCTGAGAACAAGATCCAACCACTTCTAGCCATTGGATCACTGATCTAGAGAATGAATAGTAGATCAAACTGTGATTTGACAGTATTTCTCAAATCTATTCAATGATTAGTTATTGATGAATGATTGATTAGAACTCTAATGGCCTTATACGAGTCCTCATCATTGGTCAATAATTTAATAATCATAATCATACCACCATCCGATGGTTGAAATAGAATAACCATGAATCTAATGGTTCAAGTGTTAACTAAATAGTTGATTAGTGATTAGGATAGTCAATCTATAAAAAGCAACCAATTGCAATGATGCAGTGATTGCAACTATGAATGAGTTGATCTGAGCCATTGATAGGGAATCAATTGTGGATATGTGAGATACTAGCATCTAATGCATAATTGGTTGACGATCCATGATGTGGAAAGTAGACCAACAGCCTAAGTGGTTGAGATAATATAGTTAAGAGTGATGGATTGTATGAAATCTAATAGTTCAATAATTTTGGATAATCTAAATTGTAGGATATGTTTAGATGAATAATCTAATGTACAAATGGTGAGGAACACTCAAACATGGAGTCCTCAATTATGATGTAAATGCAACCTGAAAAGAGAGTTAAAAGCAAATTCTTTACACTATCTAGATTTAAGCATGATTTAGAAGCTTATATGATTTTATGTTGATGTGGGGATTTAGATGTTGGATGTGCTATACAGTTTCAAGTGTGGTTTGACCAAATTGAAGTTAAGTTTAAAGCTAAACCTAAGAGGGAAGAACTTATGGAAAATTCACAAGGAGGTAGGTAGTTTTAACTTCAATATGCTTTTGTGAAATATGAAAACCATTAATGACAATTCTATCATGTTTGGAAACGGTTAAAATTGAGATTTTTGGGGATTTCAGATTTATATAGTGAGTAAATTTGTATTTCATGCAACTTATCACTTTGGAATACCATGTTGATTTATTTATTAAATTTAAAACTTGTACATGAAAATGTATTTGAAATTGCATGGAGTTTGTGATTTATCAAATGATGAGATTTATTTACATGATTTCAATAGTGCATGGAATTCCATGGTTTTATATGTTATGATGGCATGTAAAGATGCCAAGTATTACTATGTTATTGAGGGCATATGGTGGCCCAATGGATGTTGTGCTAGGATTGTTGAGGATTGATCATCCCCCCTTCAAAACTATATATATATATATATATATATGATATCTAGCCTCAAAAGGCCAAATTTAGGTCGATGACATCATGGGTAGGTCATGTTCACGCATACCATGTTTCCCATATGCACGGTACAGGGAGTCTATCCATCTTTGTATTAATGTGATAGCTATAGACTTGATTGGGTGTTGTCCGCACACAAAGGGTCCATTATTTTGAGATTCATATGTATATAGCACAACAGTGCAGGTGTGTGGTATCCTAGGATTTCAAGTTTATAATGAGTACTCATGACCAATGAAAAATGCTCAAATGACGAGTGTTTCTACCTTAGTAAGACCTCAGATGGTATTATCCATATATGTATACTTATTGAGATACGATTATCATATTTAAGTATTTCAGAGTTTAAATGCTTTTCATCTATTGATTTTTAACAATGATTCATTATCCAATTTGGATGAGTATATTTATGAGATGAAGCATGACATTAGTTGTGAAGTTCTTTCAGATCTTATAAAATATCTCATAGAGGTTACTATTGTCTTTGAGAAAATATGCATGGAAATTGAAATTCAAAATTTGAATTTGTTTAGCATGTCATTTATTTATAAAGCATGATTGTGATTTTAGAGTTTTGTCATACTGCTCATTATGCATCATATTTCACTCAACTACATAACATGTGATTATGTATCCTTTTTGGATTTGAAGCTGCAGAAACTTTATATTTCGATGATGAAACTACCTACACTAGCGCAAGCTTGCTGAGACATTTTAAATTGTTTACAATGTTTCAAGTTTGAAGAAATGAGACATAGGAGCAGAACATTGTGATAGAGATCTAAAGAGAAGAGCACGAAAGGTATAACAGACAGGTTAGCAATATAATTGATGGTCTTGTGAACTGACATAATGTTGACTTAATATGACTACTTTATTTACATGTGGGCATGCAAATTGGAGTTATGGTGATGTGGCAGTGATTGGAGTAGTCTTGGGGATGTTGGTTCAATTCCTAGCCTTTTAGCACTATAAAATGTACCTTTTTATTTTCGAACAGACATGTCTTTGTGGATGCATTTTGGAGGGAGACAGATGTGATGACCCAAGTCAAAATAAAGCAGTGAAAATTCTTTTCTTTAGAACTTGTTTTGAAAAACCCAAGTCATCACTTTATACATAACATAAGTAGAATTTTTATACAAGATAAAAGTCCATTAAAGGAATATACTTTTATTAAATTTCAAAATCCATCCAGTGGTTCACAGTATAGCCTAATTCCATTACAATACTTGTCAAAATGACATAATCCAAAACTCAAAGCTCACCATACAATGAAACTCTCATTACAATACAATACTCTCAAACAAAACAAAATACATGTCTTCAAGGGGTATACCCTGATGATTATTCTCCCATGTCTTCTTCAGTCTTGAGCTCCTAACACTCTTTCTCTGTATTTGAAATATTGTAAACATTCAAACATTTACAATATCTGAGCAAGTTATGCTTGGTAGGGAATCCAAGAAGCATAATAATTTGATAGTATAATTCTAATACTTCATAATCCCGTTATTCATAAACATACTCATGTATCAATCCCTTTACTTTATCATATATGTACATCCTTATACATACACACTGTACATGGATAAATCCATCAAATTTATGAAAGTAGTCAAATATCATTCCCAACTAAGTTGATCAATTCTTTCCACTATAAGAAATCAATATTTTAGCTAGTCCTACACTAGGAATTTTCCTTCTTCGGAAATAATGCTGGCATTTCACCATGCCAAAACATAAGGCATTTCACTATGCCTATCTCATATGCATCATAGTGTAAAATAATTGAAGGACTACCATGCTACAGTCTGATACGTACTAGCGTGCTTAGATAACTGCCCTATTCACCACTGGTACCATGGTGGAAAATATTGTGTCACTACCCATATAGAGAGATAGGACTTTCATAGTGGTGGCCTTCTCATAATTGCCTCACCCGACTTTTAGCCTCTCAGAGGGCAAGGTATCATCATATCATCAAATTTTGGGAAGCAGGTGGCCAAAGCCTCATAACTCCCCTAGCATAGCATCCCCAGGCTTATGCCTATT
Organism: Warburgia ugandensis; assembly: GCA_035236585.1. NCBI lineage: Eukaryota > Viridiplantae > Streptophyta > Magnoliopsida > Canellales > Canellaceae > Warburgia > Warburgia ugandensis. The sequence goes on from CP141136.1 coordinate 40,112,639, forward strand.
TAAAACAAAACCACAAGCCTCCATGCTTGTATGTAAAATAGGTTTCATACATATTAGACAATCTATCTGTTTACTTAGGGTTGGAATATCTTCTAGTTCCATACTCACTTAGAGTCTATTCCTCAATTTTAACTTAACCATTTCATATGTGTTTGGTTGGGTCATAAGGGTTTTCGGAGATTTAATACAAGTATTAACATTACACTTATCAACATTTCTAGACATGAGATCATGTATTCAACATGTACATCCCATGTAGATGCGTTCATAAAATCCTCCTACCTTCTAGTAGTGATCCATTTCTTCACATCTTCCTTGATCCTGACTGACGTATGAAATTTGTACATCTATACATACTATCAATATATTTATACATTCTGAATAATCCTATATTTTTAATCCTATCTATATTCCTTGTCTAATCTTGTACTTTGATATAAAGGATTAGATTTTGTGTCTAACCATGATCTATCTTCACCAAATAGTGTTTATTCTATTGATCAATAGATCTGATGGTTATAATGATCTTCTAATCTTTCAAATCTAAATATTTTCTATTCTAAGTCTTTGTGTATTCCTTTCTTTGATCTTGATCTTTTATAGATCCTTTGATCAACAATTTATACTTGTTGATAAAGATCAAGGGCTTAGATCTTCTATTATCTAGTTCTTCCTTGATCTAAGTTCAGTTGTTTGATCATCCTTTAGGAGGATGATCTTGGATCTCTTCCTTGCATCATATTTGATCAAAGGTTTAGATCTTCTATTCTATTTGATCTAAGATCTTCTATTCTATTTAATCTAATTTGCAAGCAATATATATATATATAGCATTAAGAAATATTTATTTATTTTTATTGTTCTTGATCATTCAAGATCTCATGGATCTTGTTTGATCATGCTTATCTTACATACAATTTTTATTAAGGTTAGAGAATTTACTAGCCTTTTATGCTCTTATTATAATTCAACTAGTTAATACTTAACTGGTTGAAGATAACTTATTTCATCCTAAGTCTAGATTGCTCCTTTTATTTCTAATTGGCTAAAGCTTACTAAATGAATGGTTGAACACAAAGTGGTTACTTCAAGTCTCTTGTAAGGAGGCGTTTAGAGCTCACAAATGCCAATGGAAGGTAGGGGAAGAGCGAGGCTCTATTAGAGAACCCCCTTAACCACCATGTTCAGCATTCACTAGAGTGACCTTAGCTCAACCTTTCATAAGGTTCCTATGAGCATTTTAACCCTAAGTACTCTTTACAATTGATTTTAATTACGTCCATGAACATTTAAAATGTCATTCATGGGGTTTATTATTCTCCTAATTTGGGCCAAGGATTTGATAATCCTTATATTGTCCTACTAACTGTAACCCTTACTAATATTAAGTCAAAGTCATTCACTCATCTTCATTGTCCACGAATCTCTATATTCCATTACTTTACATTTTTGGTGATTTATGCTCATTATATCTTAACGCTACTTAACATTTGAATCCACTAATAAAATTTGACAATAAATAAATCATAAACTTTAAAGCATAAATCCAATATAAATTTAACAACTATTTACACTAACATGCTCCCTATGAATGTAATTTAACCTAATGAAATAAAACTATATTTAAACTAGCATGATCCTAAGTTATGAAATACATGAAATTTTACTACTAATCTAATGGAATCATGCCAAAATCTGAAATTTAAACTAACATGGCCCTAAGATAATTAAATTTACTAACCTAATAACAAACTAATAACATTTAGAGCATAGCATGCTAAAATTTAAGAATTACACTATCATGCTTCCTACTTTATAACATAAATCACATTTACAATTCTATTATGAAATAAAAGACAAGTAAATTAATTAGATTAAGATTATTAGAAACTTTTACTTATGATACAACTATTATATCTTAGATCTTTTCCTTTATATCAAGGGTTTTAATTACATTTAGGGCTTTTACTCTATTAAGATCCAAAGATCATATGCACTTGTTTTTGTCCCATTTAATCAATAATCTAACTGGATTTCATCAGAATCCCATTCATACAACCCATCCAAAGGGTCTGATCATGCTTGATCTTATTGATCAAGTGGGTCCCTTTGTATTTTAAGGGTTTTTTTACCATAAAGGATAGATTCCTCATTTTATGTTAGATCGATTAAAATAAATCATGGATATTACTTGATTTCAACATTATATCATCATTGCATTAGATCCCCAAGATCTAATCATCTCAGATCTTGAAGATCATGAAAATTAGAAGCTTAATTCCTAAAAACATAAAGTTTCTTGAATAGTTTTATCAATTTTGTGATTTCAGAAGAAAATAGACATTACAGGCTTTCCATTGCTCCTTCCCAATCTTAATTTGGAGTTCAGATGACTCCCCTATTGAAGATTGAAGTTCACAGTTGTTCTAAGGGTCCAGATTTAATCTAGGCCTAGCTGAATGGATGGCACAACTTGTTAAAGTGGAGTGGGTCTAGTTGGGTGGATCAATTACCGCGGTCCAACTATCGGGATGCAAGTTGACCGAAATAGGAATAAACAATTCAATTGGATTTGTTGGAGGAAGGGCATTAGAGCAATAGATGGAATTAGTCTTAGTTTAATATCCCATGCTCTGCGCTACTCTGGGACTGCTATTGTCACGTTTCTGTGTGGCATTCTGCTATGACATCCTAGGAGCCAAATTGATTAAATTTCTTGAAAAGTCTACTCTGTGGGTTTTGGATCCTTCTACATCGATTGGATGGCTCAGATTTTCCTTTTGAGTCCTCCATCATACAGAAATAAAGGGTTCTTGTCCTTACTTGATTTTTATAATTTTTAACCAAAAACTAATTTTAGAAAAATAAAAATTATATAATCTAAACTGAAATAAGTATGAGAAGAATTTTCACTTACTTGATTGGAGAAAAATGTGGGTTTTGTAGCCCAATTTAGAAGAAATATCCACTTGATAACTGTTTGTTTTGTGATTTCCCGTTGATTGCACTATTGGATCCTGAAATTTCATTTGGGTTTTTGTAGATAAGGTAGTATAGGATGATAGGAATGGTGGGATTTGTGAAATTTGAATTGGAGCAGAGTGCCTAATTGAATTTAGGTCTCTTGTTCCAATCTAGAGAGAGGAGAGAGAAAGTGAAGGAAGAGAGATTTTTGGGAGTTTTAGAAATTTGGGAATGAATCTAGATTTGGATTTTTAAGGGAATCTAGATAATTTCATGGGAATTTTAATGAATATTTTTGGAAGATTTTTGGTGGGGGGGGGATTTATAGGTGTTTTGCATTTTTCATAATTACTTGTAATAATTATGTTTTAATTCTTTTGAATATTAAATTAACATTGGATCCTCCACTACCACCTCATTCTCCACTATTATATGGTAGTGGTTTGACAACTCATTACATGTTTTTGGGGCATTGGATTCATTTGTGGGACCCACAGAGGTGTGGAAAGACCATTTTGCCCTTTTGTGGAGAAAAATCTATTTTATTCTCGTAAACTTGAAATTGAGCGTACTTAGTGGAATTGGAATCACATTTTTTAGTACATTCTAAATATTGAAATCTTGCTTATGGGTAAAATTACCATTTTACCCTTTTATTCATAAAAATGGAGAAAATTAGGGATTTTTTATTTTAACTTGGAATTGAACATACTTAGTGTCATTTCAATTGGTTTTTCTAGTACATTCATAATTTATAAGTTTTAAATCATGGTTTAATCTCTAAAAAAAAATAGAATTTCCAATAACCTAATATTCTAGCCTGAAATTTATGAAAACTTAAACTTTATTGATTTTCTCAATCAATTTACAAAAATTGGGGTTAGTACAACAGAGCCTCCTTTGTTATTGCATATTCACTATGTTTATTAGGTTGTGGCATAGCATACATGAAATGCACTGGGTCCAAAATAGTAGGAAGACTTTGCTTGATTTTTAATAGAAATGTGGCATTCATTTCTCCAAAAATCCTTATTTTGAAAAGTAAAATGACACTCAAGATTTTTTTATTTTTTTTAAGGTCTTCTCATGAAACTTGTTTTATATTGTTTGGTTTATAAATAAATTTTCAAACTTGGGGGCCCACATTTGTCAAAGATTTTATGAAAATGTGTTAAAAACACCCAAGATGCCACAGTTGGTATTAGAGCCAGTTCCCCTTATGATGATGACTAGTTGCTCATGGTCTATGAGCACAAGGGCTCCCTAAGTGGGGATTAGGAGGTTCAGCATGCTAGGCCTCAATATTTTCAATAGAAAATAGACCGATGTCTAGGGGGTGCTAATGTCCACGGGTGACTCTAAGAGTTAGTCCCATATCGCCTCAGGAGGGAGTTGCATTGGTAATAAGAGTTCTAAGGAATTCTTTACAACCTAGTAACTCCTATTATGGCTAGCCCAACATGTCCAAAAGTCATATATAGTCAATCAAGTGAGAATGAGTTATTTAGGTATGATTTATATGAATAACTCATATGGGCAATGTTGATGAATGTAAAAATTAGTATAGTACTTCGAGAAAGGAATAATAGCATAAGAGTATAAAATTAGTATATTTAAATGAAAACTATATCGATTGATAGATCTATTCACATAGGCAACCTTTTGAGGATTCAAGTTTTAATTTTGAAGATGCGTATATATATTCCAAGATCATGATAACTATTGAATAATAATATTATGATTATAGTGAAAAAGATAGTAGAAAATAAGCACAATGGAAGAGAACTTAGGGAAAGTAAGAAAATTGCAACATTAGTCTGTCCATGCAATGGATATATTCGATGGATAAAATTTCGGTATTATGAAAATCAGTGACAATTTGACCTACTTATGTAAATGAATTATTGATCAAAGGGGTGGAAGTAATTTATTTCTTATATGTATGTAAATATTGACAGCCAATAATCATTGAGAAGTAAATACCTATTTAATGAATCTTGAGAGTTCTAATTATGACATGAAAGGGCATAATGCATAGAGGATGTAAGAATTATTTTATAAGGATGCTTACCAAATGATAAGAAAGATCAGCAGATGAGTGGGGAATTGAAGCAAGAATAAAGAAAAATTAGTAAATAAGTTCAAGTAGTTTCTTATTATATTAAAAGGAATGGGAAAAAAGGGGGTTTATTTAGACATTATACTATATGGGAATATCTGAGAATTGTTGTTTAGTTGCCTTTAGATCAAAAAGTAACTATTATACACCTCTTTTCGGAAAAAGGTTCTCGACATGAACAAAGTGAATGAACTATTATGTAGATAAGAAATTTTAAGGTCAGTATGAACATGTTGGTAATCCTAATGGAAATCTAATGAAAGCATGGATACTAGAAGGTTCTAATGCCAATCTATATGAGAACATTTGAGTCATGGTGATAATTTGATCATAAGTTTTACTTGGCTATGTTTTTGGTGAAAAATATTATGGTTTATGGACTATTCATCGATTGTTATATGAATGGATCTATAGGAAGTTTACCTATCTATGTTTTCAATGATAATAACGTATGGTTTATCGACTGTTCATGGATTGCTATATACATGGATGTTCATAGACTACTATATCCATAGTTCTACGAAAAGTCTACTAGGCAATGATTTTAGTGAAAAACTTAGAGTTTGTGGATTATTCATGGACTCATATATATATATATATATATATATACTAATCTATACAAAGTTTACATTGTGATGTTTTCTATGATAATAAAATATTTTTTTTGGATTGTTCATGGACTAATATATACATAGATCTATAAAAGTTTACTTAGATATGTTTTGTACGTGTTAATTGTTTAAGTTTGCATAAAAATCATGCAATTAGATATGCATGTGTATAACTTATAGCATTAAATTATGATTTTCAGACCAAATTTCACAACACATGCATTTTTTACCTAATAACCCAAAAGTTTGATATTTTGTAGCTCCTACATGATTAATCATGTTTTTTAGGATTGAATTCAAATTTTTCACTTTTTTTAGGAAGAAAGATGGTGATCCGATGGGTGAGATCAGTTGACATGAACATTGAAGATCGAGATCAAAAGATCAAGTCAAAGCCTCAAAATCATCACTTCAAGGCCAATATCATCTTGTGGACTAGTAATGAATGTGATTAAAGGAGCTAAATATAGTCAAAGTGGGTCCATGAAGTAAGCCATGCATTCCCACCCATGAAAGAAGGTGGCAAGCTAAGGAATTCAAACCAAAGCATACTAGCCATTCAAGCTAAGCGTTGAAGCTAACGGCTGTTCTTCATACTATAGAGGAAATGACTCCTAGGGTTCATATTGTTGTGGCATTTCGATACTGAAAAAGGGTTATGAAGATTGAACCCATGATGGCTGACCTTGATAATCTGAATAATCATGGTAGTGTTGATTAGGGTGAAACCCTTGTGGTTCTTCCTGATATTGGTAATCCTGAGACCATTGTTGTTACTGATGACAACTCATCCATTATAATTTGTCCCATGATAGTAATAATTGCTAGGGTATGTGAATGCAGTAGGTGCATCCACTATCTTCTGATAATAACCATTGTCTGTGGATCTTATTGACCATGAAAGAATGGGATGGGGATGCTCAGAATATGTATAATTATTATGGTACTGAGGTTATGGTGTATCTTTCTCAGAAGCTATTATCCTAAGCAATTGACTTCCCATAATATCTAGCCATCCATCGATGTATCTATGAAACCTATGCCCTTCTTAATAAACCCATGTCCTCAACTTTATATACAGTGAAACAAATCGTTATATAGAATGAATCAATTTTGTTTTATTTTTAAGTATGAATCCAAAAACCCTAACTATATGAAATCTAAATGCTAGTCCTAAGCTAAATGATGTACAATTAAATCCTAGTATCCACTAATTGAACAATTTCTTGATCACCTTTGCTTAGTTCATTGGTGCTAGCTTCTTATACCTAAACTTAGATAGATCCTTTCCTATCCAGATTTGACTACTGCTTACTAGTTATGTTCAGCACAAAAGTGGTTAATACAATCCTCATGTTAGGAGATGTTTAAACCTCAACTAATGTCAATGGAAGATGTGGGAAAATCACTTCGATTTTAAGACACCCGCTATAACCATAGTCCTTCTAAAAGGTTCCTCAGAGCTCGATACCCTAAGTCTCTTCCTAGTTGATTTTAATTATATTCAAGGGTTGGGATCATGGCATACAAGGATATTAATTGATTCCTAGGTGGGCCAAGGAGTTGGTGATAAAATCCAATCCTTATCTTATAAGGGTTCCTGTGGGGCCCTTACTAACATTAAGTCCATTCCACCATAAAAGTTGTAAATGTGAAATGCAATACAAAAGCAAACTAATGTAACCTATATGCTATCAACAAGGTTAGATAGGTGTCGTAATGCAACAATGCTAAGTAAATATGCACCAATTATCAATGAATGGTCCTAATCTATGTGAGTTTTACTAACATCCAAATGCAAATTATCCTTAAAAAAATAAAAATTGAGTAAGAGATACTTAAAGTGAGGGTTCCAATGATGATTAAGTGCTGGCCACACACCCCATACTTGCCCTGTACTATTACAATCCATTTAAAATTAAATAATAAAGAAATTACAAATTACAATGGGACTCACTACAAGTTTCACTCAAATCCTAATTTAGGAAAGCAATAAAACCTAATCTAAGATGATGATGCCATGGCCCATAGGATTGCCGCCGCTCCTTTGTCGATTTTTCTCACACAAAAAGCAATGAAATATGGTCAATATGAGAAAAATAGTAACAAATGCAAAAAGTATACAAAAAACTTAATTTAATGCACCCTAAACTTAGACTAGAGGAAAATAACCTAAAGTATGGACACTATACAAATTGTTGCAACTCTCCGGCAACAATGCAAAAAACTTGTTCTTGTTTTAAATAAAACTAGCAAGCGCATGAATCATTTGCAATATAATACACTAGTAAGGCCAATCCCACGAGAAGTTGAACTAATGTGATGCTAGTGGTAGCTACTTTAAATTTCCTTACCTAGCCAAGACAATGAGATTTTAATCTAAACTAATGATGGTAATAAAAAATGTATGAAATTGGAAACTTTCTAAAGTTAGAAGTCTCTAAATCTAAATACGGAAACTTTGTTAACTAACTTAACATGAAAAATAAACTTAAAACAATTATCTAACTAATAAATCAAAACATGTACTACTTATGGAAACAACTAAATATGCATGGAATTAAGCTAGAAAGAATGCATGAAACAAAGTAATTAAGATGCATGGATGAACATGACAATATGCATGAACTATGATGAAAAACTAATCCAAAATGGAATGCATGAATGGGACTAGAATTTGAGAATGAGAATCTAATCTAAACTAACAATTTCTCTAAGGGAAAACACCTTGAAACCATGTGCATGGGCCATGGGTTTATGGGGTAAACATATACTGAAATTAATGGACCTCTAGCTAACTACCATGCAATGTACTATAAGAACTAAACAGATAACTTAAAATCTTAATTATTTTTCCAAAAGATAACTTAGGAAAACAATAAATAATGTGAACAAGTAAGCATAAACAAGGTGGTAGTTCTATGTTGCTGGAAATTCCAGCACCATGCTGTTTCCAATTTCCAAGTAATCAACACATAAAAGGCATAAATTTATATGATTAAAACATTGAATTCAATAGTTCTTAACTATTGAAAATAACTATAAACAAGAAATTCAAGTGATTTCATTGAAAAAGTACCAATTACATTGAAAAATATGAACACATAAAGCATATACATAATGCTAGATATTACATTCAATTCAATATATCAATTCTAAAACACCTTCAAAAATCCTCAAACTGATCTCCTCTGATATGCAAGTGGTTTTCAAGAGAAAAATAAAAGAAAAAATGGCTGGACTAATGAAGGAACTTAAGGAAAGGAACACCTAATACTATGGTTATCTCTAAGAAGAAAGAATGTAATGCAAAGAGGCAAATCAAAGACTCAAGTTACTTCTTCTCTTGCCTGTCACTACCAAGGAAGAATTAACTTGTTTATTTAAGGGATAAGCAAGGAAAACTTAGAAGTTGAAGTCAATTCACTAAGGTAAACAACAAGGGAAACTAATAAAAAAAAGGCTGGAATTCAAGGGAACCAATAGGAGAACTAAATGTAAATGAAAAGTAAGGATATGATTAGATCCAAGGTGACTTCCCTTGGCAGTGACCTCAAGGGAAAACCAATCTTGGACCTTAATCTTTAGGTAGGGAAAAGTAAGAGAATTAAAAATCAACAATGAGTAGAAAAGGGAGTACAATCAAACAAAAGAGAAGCAAGGAGACTAACCAACCTTCAAGGAAGAATCAAACACCCAAGGCATAGGTTTGAACACTTACGGAAGCAACAACACACCTTGGAAGGGAATAGCATCCACTAAAAGGAATCCACAAAACATAAGAAGAAGTGGGTAAATGGTCTATAGGAAGAGGGCCTCCTCCTCCAAAATGGAGGAGCTATCTTTTTCCTAAGTGGGAAAAAGTCCTTTTGCTTGGAATTTACTGGGCTTTTATGTTTTCTCTTCTATTTTTTCTAGGATGTCCTAGTGCTAAGGTGTATTGGGGATTAAAGTGTGTCAATTTGAGTGGTTAGGATGGGGGCCAGGGTAAGGTATCAAATAGGAAGTTGTGGGGAAGGAGGTGGCTACCTTAAGGAGGGGAGTAGGTGGGAGACGCCACCTTTTTAGCAAGGGCTATCTCCCCCCTTCCCTTTAGGAAATAGAAAAGTGCGTGGGGATTGTTTGGGAAAGAGGTGGAGAGATTTTGTTGGTTGGGAAGTATCCTAAGAGGTGGAATTAGATAGAATTTTGGAAATTCGTAGTGCATCTTAAGAGTGAGGTGAAAATTAAGGAAAAAGTAAGAAAAAGTGAGGAAAGCACTAAAAATAGAGGGCTCTTATCCCATTGGTCTACATGACATCTTATTCAAATAAATTTCCCTTAATTATCTTCAAAATATTTCACGGATACCTCTCTTAAATCTCATAGCTTACTTCATGGGCCCACTTTTGTAATAACCCCAATTTTAGTAATTGATTGAGAAAATCAATAAAATTTGAGTTTCAGAAATTTCGAGCTGAAATATTAGGGTTATTTAGAATATACTTCTTATAAAAGTATAACCTAGTAATAAGACATGTACAATTGAAATTAAACTGAGCAAACCATTCAGAATGACTGTAAGCACGACAAATTTTGAATTTAGATGAAAAATCCTTAATTTTCTTCATTTTTGGACAAAAGGGTAAAATAGTAATTTTACCCAAAAATCAAAATCTGAGACATCAAAACTTAGAATGGTCTAAGAACTAAGTTTCACTAAGTACACTCAATTCTAAGATCATGGGAATAAACCCTAATTTTTATTCATAAAGGGCAAAATGATCTTTTTACACCATGTGGGGCTCACATGGGGCCCACAAGGGACCTATAAACAAATCCTATGGCCAGCCCACGTGAAATCATGGGTCAAACCATACCAGCTAGTCTTGGAGAAGGAAGAGGAGAATGGGAGAATCCAATGCTAAATTAATAATAAAAAATTAACCATCATCATAACACATCATCATGAAAGAAGACCCAAAATGCCTATAAATAGAACCCCAAAAATCCTCCAAAAATGTTCATAAAATTCCCACAAAATTGTCTTCACTTTTGGTGCAAATTTAGACCTAGTTCCATCCCCAATAACCCAAAACTCTCAAGAAATCTCCCTCTTTTCATTTTCTTGTTCTCTCTCTAGATTGGAACAAGAGACCTAAATTCAATTAGGTACTCTGTTCCAGATCCAATATCATAAATCCCACTATCAAAAACTTCCTACCATACCTTATCTATAAAACCCCCAAAGAAATTTCGAGATCCAATGATTCAAACAACAGGTATCACAAGAAAGGTGGAACTTTGGCTATATTATCATCAAAACAGGTATTCTTTTAAATTGGACCATATAACCTACATGTTTCTCCAATCAGGTAGGTGAAACTACTTCCTGGACATTTTTATTATTGTTTGATGAAATTTATACTTTACTATAATTTTAATTGGGTGAAAAATGATAAAAATAAAGTAAATAACAGAACCTTCAATTCAGGACGATTGAGGGCTCTAATGGAAAATCTGACCTTACCAATCGATCCAGAAGGGTCCAAAACCCCTAGGGTAAAATTTTCACTAAATTTCATGGATTTTTGGGCCCTCAATTGAGAAGGGATTGATTGGATGGTCCAAACGAATTGTCTGACCTCCCGATTAGACCAAGTCCCATGGATAGCGTGTGAGATGCCGTACGCACGCCTGCACAGAGCGTATGACATCATCCCGGTGCCCGCACAGTGCCTGCAACGTCATTCCATGTGCGTTCATGGACGTCCTAGACGGGAGGGTCTGTATCTCGTTCGCGACAGACCCGTGCGACGAGCTGAGCATTTTGCCCGGCTCATTTCCGCCCAACTAATCTGGGCCATAGGAATGGACTGTGAACTTCCAGATCTAATTCTAGAGTCATATGAACTCCAAATTGAGATCGGAAAGAGGATATGGAAAGCTTAAGACCTCTATTTTCTTATGAAAAGATAAAACGGAGAAAATACGTAATAAAACTTTCTGTATTTAGGAAACAAGTTTCCAATTGCCAAGATCTTCAAGATCTGAGATGATCAGATCCTGTAAATATGTTTTAATAATGATATAATATTGAAATTAAGTTATATAAATGGTTTATTTGGACAGATCTAAGAGATATTAATCGATTTACCCACTATGGTGGAAAAACCCTAAAAATTACAAAGGGACCCACTTGATCAATAAGATTAAGTGTGATCAAATCCTTGGGATGGATGAAATGGATGTTGATATGATGAAATCCAAGGAGATCATGGATGGATTATGACAAAAACAAATCAATATGATCTTTGGACCTTAATAAAGAAAACCCCTTAAATATAATTATAACCCTTAATCAAAAGGAAAAGATCTAAGATCTAATGGTTAGATCATAACTAAAAGTTTCTAATAATCTTAATCTAATTAATTTACATGTCTTTTATTTGATAAAGGGATTGTAAATGTGATTTATGTTATAAATTAGGAAGCATGATAGTGTAATTCTTAAATTTTACATGCTATGCTCTAAATGTTATTAGATTGTTATAATAGGCTAGAAATTTAATTATCTTAGGGCAAGTTCGGTTGAATTTGATATTCCAACATGATTTCAATAGATTACTAGTAAAATTCCATATATTTCATAACTTAGGATCGTGCTAGTTTAAGTATAGTTTTATTCCATTAGGTTAAGTTACATTCATAGGAAGCACGTTAGTATAAATGTTTGCTGAATTTATATTGTAGTCATGCTTTAAAGTTTATGATTTAATTGTTGTCAAATTTTATTAGTAGATTCAAATGTTAAGTAGTTGTTGAGATATAATGAGCATAAATCACCAAAATGTAATCTAATTGGAAATTAGAGCTTCATGAACACATAAGAGGAAGGAATGACCTTGACTTAACATTAGTAAGGGCTATAGTTAGTAGGACAATATAAGGATTATCAAATCCTTAGCCTAAACTAGGAGAATAATAAACCCCATGAATGACATTGTAAATGTTCATGGGCTTAATTAAAATCTATTAGAAAGAGTACTTAGGGTCAACATGCTTATAGGAACCTTATGAAAGGTTGAGCTATGGTCACTCTAGTGAATGTTGAACATAGTGGTTAAGGAGGTTATCTAATAGAGCCTCGCTCTTCTCCGGTGACGTTTGTGAGGTCTAAACGCCTCCTTACATGAGGATTGAAGTAACCACTTTGTGCTCACCCATTTAGCTAGTAAGCCTTAGCCAATTGGAAATAAGAGGAACGGTCTAGACTTAGGCTTAAATAAGTTACCTTCAACCAGCAAAACATTAACTGGTTGAATAATAATAGTAAGAGCATAAAAGGTGAGTAAATTACCTAACCCTAATAAAAACTATAAGTAAGATAAGGATGATGAAACAAGATCCATTAGATCTTGGATGATCAAGAACAATAAGAATAAGAATATTATATTATACTTAGTATACATGTTATAGTTCATTAGATTAGATAATCCAAACCCTTGATCAAAGATGATTCAAGGAAGAAAACTTAGATCATCTTCCTTAGGGATGATCCAATAACTAAACTTAGATGAAAGAAGAACTAGATGATAAAAGATCTAAGACCTTGATCTTTATCAACATGTGTAGATTTTCAATCAATGGATCTATGAAAGATCAAGATCAAGGAGATGGACACACAAAGACTTAGAGATAGAAAAATACTTAAATATGAATGATTTAAAGATCATTTTAAACATCAGATCTAGTGATCAATAGGATTGTTCCTGATTTATATATATTGATAATATGTATGGATGTACAGATTACATACATCAGTCAAAATCATGGAAGATTTAGGAAAAGGGATCACTCCTTGAAGGTAGGAGGATTTGATGAATGCATTTACATGGGATGAACATGACTGAACCCATGACCTTATGTTGACAAGGGTAATTATTAATACTTGTATTAAATCCCCTGAAAACCTTATGATCCAACCAAACATATATAAGATGGTTAAGGACTAAACTATAAGTGAATAGGGAACTAGAAGATATTTCAACCCTAAATAAACAAACAGATGGTCTGATATGTATGAAATTTATTTTACATACAAGCTTGGAGGCTTCTTAGTTTGTTTTAATAGGCATATGCCTAGGGGGATGCTATGCTAGAGGAGTTATAAGGGTTTGGCCACCCGCTCCTTGAAATTTGATGATTTGATGATACCTTGCCCTATGAGAGGCTAAAAGTCGGGTGGGGCAATTATGGGAAGGCCACCCCTATGAAAGTTTTGTCCCCCCATATGGGCAGCGACATAATATTTTCCACCATGGTATCAGTGGTGAACAGGGCAGTTATCCAAGTATGATAGTATGGATTAGATTGCAACATGGTAGCCCTTTTGATTATTTTGCACTATGATGCATATGAGAATAGGCATAATGAAATGCCTTATGTTTTAGCATAATGAAATGCTAGGTAATTGTATATTACCAATATTTCCCAAGAAGGGAAATTCCCAGTGTAAGATTAGCTGAAATATTAAATTCTCATAATGGAGAGAATTGATCAGCTTAGTTGGGAATGATATTTGACTACTTTCATAAATTTAATTGATTTACCCATGTATAGTATGTATGTATATGGATGTACATAACTTACAAAGTAAAGAGTAGAGACATGAATATGTTTAGGGATAATGGGATTATGAAGTATTGGAATTACATTGTCAATTATTATGAGTTTTGAATCCCCTACCAAGCATTGCTTGCTGAGATATTGTAAATGTTGCAATATCTCAGATATAGGGAAGGACAGTTAGGAGCTGAAGATGATAGAAGACTTGAAGGGAAAAATCTTCAAGGTATACCCTTGAAGACATGTATTTAGCTTTGTTTGAGAGTGTTGTATTGTAATGAGAGTTTCATTGTATGGTGTGCTTTGAGTTTGGATTATGTAATTTGGACAAGTATTGTCATGGATTTGGCTGTACTGTGAACCACTATATGGATTCTGGAATTTAATAAAAGTATATTCCTTCAATGGAATTTTATCTTGTACAAAATTCTACTTATGTTATGTATGAAGTGATGACTTGGGTTTTACAAAACAAGTTCTAAAGAAAAGAATTTTTGCTACTTTGTTTTGAGAAGTTTTTTTACACTATTAAGGGTCCTGCCTTTCAAAATACATTACAAAATGTGTTACAAAAACCCAGGTCATTACAGTTGGTATCAGAGCCATTCATCTAGTCACAGTATAGTACAAATATGTCTGAAAGAGAGATTATAATCTATGTCTAGATTAAGATAGAAGTAGTTGTATAGAGGATTGATAGAAATTTTGGTTTATGAGCAGATGCCACCAAAGAGAGTCACAAGGCAGACAGCTCAAAATACTCCATAGGATAATATGGAGAGAGTAACCATGAGCAATGTGGAAGAAATGATGGCAAGGGTGTTGAGGAACCTCCTTTCTCACCTACAACAAACCCAAGGTTCATCACCTCCTGTAGAAATACCAAGTACGCAGGCTCAGGCTCAACTTGAAGTGAGACATACAACACTAACACCAGCACCAACATTAGCTACTCCCACATTAGTACAAGGGCAATCTTCCCTTGTACTAAGTGAAGAAGTTGGAAAATCTCCATTAGCACCAGAAAAAGTTGGCAAGATGATGGAGAGATTTCAAAAGATGACTACAATGTATAATGGCAAGGGTGAAGCTGAGAAGGCAGAGGAGTGGATATATGAAGTAGAAAGGACTTTTGGTGCACTACGTACTCCTCTAGAGTTGAAGGTGAAATTTGCCACCTACTTATTCAAACAAGAAGCTGCATTTTGGTGGAGATCAACTAACAACACCTTCTTCTCAAATTCTGAAGATACTACATGGGAGGAATTTAAGGATGTATTTAACCATAAATATTTCCCTTCTCATGTACAAGAAAGAAAGTTGATAGAGTTTTTGGACCTAAGGCAAGGGAATATGTCAGTGGTGGACTATAATAACAAGTTCACACAATTAAGGAGATTTGCGACTCATGTGTGTAACACAGAAACACACACCGTGAATCGATTCATTGAAGGGCTGCACCCAAGGTTGAAAATAAAGGTGCCGGGTACTAAAAGCACTACCTTGGCAGACTGTGTGGAAATGACTTCCAAGTTTGAAGAAGAATACAAAAAGGGTCAAATTACCAAGTTTAGTGGAGGAGGAAACAATAACCCAGGCCTTTCCAGAAGAATAAAAAGGCCTTAGAACAATTTTAAGCCCCAAAGAAATCAAAGGAACAATGCACCAAGGCAAAATAGACAACCATGTCCAAGATGCAAAAAATTCCACCAAGGCAATATCTGCCCTCGACCTATGCAACAACAACCGCAACGATTTCCAATCAAGTGCCATAATTGTGGGGAGTATTGACATATCTCCACCTACTATACCAAGCCATTGGCAGTCAAGGAGGCAAAACTAAAAATTGCCCCTCGACTCCAAGGAAGGGTCTTCGCCATCACTGACGGCCAAGTTGGACCATCCAATGCGGTGATTGAGGGTATTACTTAGTGAAAGGACTAGAAATACTACTTAGTAAGTAAGAATTCTAATAGAGGGAATAGTGAGATATAGAAATCAATAAGGAAAAATTACAATAGATGTAAGGTATGATGTTCAGGTCAAACCTAAAGTCTTGAGTAAACATACATATGTATAAACAAAGTACACTAATACTAGTATGTATATAACCATTATTAAATGAAGTATGTATATAACCATTACTAAGAGAAGGAATGGAGATAAAGAGAAAGAAGTGATAAATTGGAAAATATGATGATAAAAAAAAAAAAAACCTCCAATCTTATAGGAAAGGTGAAATAGAGATTTATGAGAAATAGGTGCTAAAGATGAAACTTTAGAATTATTAAATAAAAAATCAAAATTTACAATAAATATATAAATAAATATAAGTGTAAGTTATAATTGCTACATATATAGTATTATGAAAATTAGTCATCAAAATAGTGAGGATATGGCTTGAAAGAAATTTGAGGAGATAGGTGAGAAATTTAAAAATTTGTAAATGAGAATATTTTGAAATAAATATGAGTAAGGAGTTAAGCAAGTATTTTTCTCCAAAAATTAGTGTGGTAAAGGATTTACTGGAGAAATGATAAAATTTTAGAACGTGAAGAGATGATCTTTGAAATTAGACTAAAAGGAAAAGGAAAAAGAGAGTTAAATATGTTAAAGGGACAAAAAAAATATGATCCCAAAATTATTAAGAAAGAGAATTAAACCATGAGGATATATGGTTAACAAAGAAATTTTAGCCCTATATATGGTACAACAATTATGAAATCACCAAGTTAGAAATTATAATGGCATGACAAATCATTGTGGAAATTAGCACTAGAGGATTTTCAAGGATTAGAGAATTATTGATATGATAACTTTGGTGCTATTGAAAATAATTTTGGGACTATCGTAAAGAGAAGTACATTTGGTATTAGATGGTGAAATGGTCATGGAACATGGAAACAAAGAGAAATATTGATTAGGAAAATATACTCATTGATTATCACGAAGAGGAGTACATCTTATTGATCAAGGCAAATGAAGAGCTAAATATAAATAGAGATATTAATTCCACTTACATGATGGAGTTGGTGATATTGAAAGATTTAAGAAATATAGTAAGGGGAAATATATTTTTGAGGAAAGGTGAAATAAAACATGAGAAATGAAAACAAATATTGGTTGTTAAATTTAAGTTTAAAGATGATTATGAATGAGTTATGAATACAAATTGTTGGAGAAATAAGTGGTTAGAAATTTTAAGATAGTTTGAAGATTTTCAAGCTTATATGAGATTGAATGAGAAAATATCTATAATAGTTGAGGAAAAGAACATCAAATTATTTGAATGAGTTGAAAGAACAAATTTTAAGGATATGGAGTGATTATAGCAATTTACATTATGAAAGTAACAAATTTCCTTTAGGAAAAGAAAAAGGAAGAATCAATATAAGGATGTATTAAACATAAATGATGTTGAGGAAATTAAGTATCCTTTTTCTCTATAAGGATGAGCATTTTCAAATTTATTATTAATTGGGAATTGGAAATGCAATATCAAAGTATAAAATCAAAACAAATTTTAAAGTTCTATGAGTTAGATAACAGATGTTCATGAAGTTGAGGAGAATGAAATATATTGGATGAATGAAGTAGAAACTAGATTTTTAGAAAAAGTTGGGTTGCCTTTGAGGTAGTGCTATGTTTTACATCTTTGGCCAAACATAATGATGAGTGCAAGGATTATGATCTACAAGGGTTCCTAGAAATGTCCAAGGTGGGTCATGAAAATTACATGTCTCTAAAAGTGTATCTCCAATTTCGAGATTTGGCATTTATTGGAAAGGTTTTAACCTCTAATCAATTTCTAGATTTGGACCCAGACAAAAGGCCTAGTCCATTGAGATCTTAGTTTTCTTGGGAATAGATGCAATTGTGAATTGTACAATAAGACCTTTTGTCCAGGGGAAAAGGATTTCCTTAAAATTTGTCTACCATGATTAAGCTTCATTTGGTATTTTTATAATCGCGCAGAGTCATGTGCATCTTTCCTCAATTCTTCCAACTCATTGAGATGGAGCTTATAGTGGGTCCCAGCAGCATCTAATTCAAAATTGAGCTTCTTGATAGCCCAATATGCCTTGTGTTCTAGCTCTACTAGTAAGTGGTAGGCCTTTCCATAGACTAGGTTGTAGGGTAACATGCCTATTAGAGTTTTATAGGCTGCAAAATAAGCCCACAAAGGGTTGTTAAGTTGCATAGACCTGTCATTCATTCTTGGATTGACTTTTTTTTGTAGGATATGCTTGATCTCCTTATCGAATACGTCTACTTGGCCACTAGTTTGAGGATCATATGGGATGACTATCCAATGGTTCACACCATACTTTTTCATTAAATTCTCAAACACTTCATTACAAAAGTATTTTTCCTCATCACATATTATGGAAAAAA
Organism: Warburgia ugandensis; assembly: GCA_035236585.1. Taxonomy (NCBI): domain Eukaryota; kingdom Viridiplantae; phylum Streptophyta; class Magnoliopsida; order Canellales; family Canellaceae; genus Warburgia; species Warburgia ugandensis. The sequence continues at coordinate 40,131,335 of CP141136.1, forward strand.
TATTTTCATTTATGAATCGTACAACTACCTTGTGGTCATTGGTTTTTCAAGGTACAACCTCCACCCACTTGGACACATAGTCCACTCCCACTAGGATGTATAAATTTCCAAAAGAGTTGGGAAAGGGTCCCATGAAATTTAAGCCCCAAACATTAAATTGTCCTACGACAAGATTGGGTTTAAGGACATCATGTGTCTCCTTCCTAGACTTCCTAGTCATTGACACGTTACACATGCTGTGCAGTATGCATGTTGTAACAACCCCAATTTTTATGAATATAATTGAATTATTAAAAATTAAAAGTTAAAATTTTAAAAGTAAAACTGGAACTTTGAGTTCCAAAAAAATTCATTTTTTATAAAATAAATTCGAAACTTAAAACTTGGATATTTGTAATGTACTCAAAAAATCGATGACAATGACTGTAAGTACATCAAATTCTCAGTCCAGATGAAAAAATCTTAATTTTCTCCATTTTTATGAATAAAAAGGTAAAATAGTAATTTTACTCATAACCGAGACCTAAGACATCAAAATTTAGAATGCCCTTAGAAATACGATTCCAACAGCACTAAGTACGCTCAATTCTGAGTTCGGCAGAGTAAAACAAAATTTTCTCCATAAAAGCGCAAAATGGTCTTTTCACACCTCTGTGAGGCCCACAAGGGGCACACAAATGGATCCAACGGACACAAAACATGTCACCATGAGTCAAACGACTACCAATCACTAGTGGAGAAGGAGGTGGTAATGGGAATCCAATGATAATTTAATAAAAAAAAGAATTGAAACATGATAATTACATATAATCATGAAAATTTCAAAAACACCTATAAATAGCTCATAAAATTGCCAAAAAAATTTCCAATGTTCTTCACGATGTCCCCTACAATGCCCTAAAATCTCAACAACACCTATACATAGCTCATAAAATTCTCAAAAATTTTCCTAATGTTCTTCACGAGGTCCCCTACAATGCCCTAAAATCACAGCTCCAGAATCCTCCCCCAATTCCTCCTTCTTTCTATCTTATTCTCTGTGGGTGTGTCCCTAGATGTACCCATGTAGACAACCCCATGTCTAGATTGGGAGCATCCAGGGACGCCTCGTCCTCGATGAACCAGGGTTTCTAGCCAGGAAACCCTAATTCAATTAGCCATCCAATTTCATCCATTAGAATCACATCTCCATCGTTGGATCTGTTCGGCTAAGGAAATCTACAAAAGCCCTAAAAAATTTGGATGATCCACCTCCTAGATTGCCAGGAAACTAAAAATGAAAACAAGCATGGTACTAAGTACCATCTTAGACAATCAATACTAGTTATTCAGATCAATCTGGCAGTTAAAAATTAATCTGGAACCGTTGGATCTCTTCATTATGTGGTAATCTACAAAAGCCCCATACTTTTTAGTCTTCTCTGACAATGGCGATAGAGAAATCCTTGGCTGTATATATATTTTGGCTTTCTTCCTCTTCTCCAGTAAATCTCTCTCTTCGATGAAGATTTCTTCACATGCCAACCCACGTAGGTGGCATCTCCCACTTCCCCTTTCATTTTGGTATTACCCTTATGTTTTTTGACCTCCAAGAGATCTCCCCACCCCTTGATCCATTGGGAATGACGGATCTGGAAACAAGGTTGAGATACCCCATCTTGGACGACTCAAATGAAACTTCTTAGTGTTGGATGGATTCCTGGGGCCTAAAAACCCTAAGAGGTGAAATCTTGGATGTTAGCTATAAAGGATAAAGGAGATCCAGCAATGGGTGATCCGACGGTCCAAATCTAAACCATCTTGCCCATAGTGGATCACCTCTGTTAGACCACCTATAATAGGCAGTAACAGGTGCGGGCAGCTGGTTGTCCTCGTACTTGTAAGCCCAGATTAGATCTAAGCCATTCAATTTTTGAACTAGGAGCTTATTTCTTCAATTAAGAGCTCAATTTAGCTCTAATTTTAGATCTAAAAGTTTTAATAGATTCCTTTCACTTGTATAAGTTACTGAACTTATAAGATTTATGTTTTTAATTGTATTTATTTGTGATAATTACTAAAATCTATTCCAACAGTACTGAATCATGATCAAGATGATCTCAAAATAGAGATCTGAACCGATGGATGGGTTCAAGAGGTCCTAAAACCTTAAAGACCATGATCACAGTAAATTTTTTGGTTCTCTAGATCAAGTAATTAAACAAAAATAGTAAGATTAAACATAAGCCCTTAAAACGGGCTAAAATTGTAAAATCCAAATTCTGATCTCAATTAAACTCCAAATTGAGATAAAAAAGTTGGGTTGGAGTCCTCTTGATGAATATAACCTACTAAAATTAGAAAATTTTTGTTTTGATACATGTAAAATTCTGTTAATAAAGAAAAGTATTACTAATTCCTTTGATTAGTGAAATTTGGAATGATCAAACTCTATAATTCTGATCCACTAATGATCATGAAAAATCTCAATGGATCTCCTTGATTGGATGGATCAAGGATGATAAGGAAAATTAGACCTATAAACTGAATGATATAAGGTTAGGATCATGTTATTATGATGTTGGATCAAAAAGGAACATAAAGGATTAAGGTTGCATTCTTAATGGAATATCAATCCTACATCTAAAAGATGGACAAATCGGATGGTTGGATCATAATGATAGGTTGATCTCATGCTTAATTAATTGTCTTTTACAATAAATTTGATTTAATTATGATCCATGTCTATTTTCCAATTTTGTTTTAATTATCTTTAATTTCCTAGAATAAGATGTTGTAATATTATTAGTTAATTTCTTTTTAATACTAAATTTAAATTCAGGTCAATACTTTCAATTTTAGCATGATTGTTTTTAAATTCCTTAGAATTATTGGTGTAATTTCTTTTAATCATAGAATTATGAAAAATACCTTAAAAGTGGTAATTGATGACATACATATGAACTTCACTAAATACATATATATCATGAAGTATAATCATAGTAAGGGTTATAGTTAATAGGACAATATAAGAATTATCAAATGTTTGGCCCAAATTAGGAGAATAATAAATCCCATGCATGACATTTTAAATGTTCATGGATTTAATTAAAATCAATTAGAAAGAGTACTTAGGGTTAAAATGTCATATAAACCTTATGAAAGGTTGAGCTAAGGTCACTCTAATGAATGCTGAACATAGTGGTTAAAGGGGTTCTTTAATAGAGCCTCGCTCTTCCCCTACCTTCCGTTCACATTTATGAGGTCTAAATGCCTCCTTACATGAGGATTGAAGTTACCACTTTGTGTTCAACCATTCACCTACTAAGCCTTAACCAATTGGAAATAAGAGGAGCTGTCTAGACTTAGGATGGAATAAGCTATCCTCAATCAGTAAAACATTAACGGGTTGAATAATAATAATAAGAGTATAAAAGGTTAGTAAATTATCTAATCTTAATAAAAATTTTGAGCAAGGTAAGGATGATCAAACAAGATCCATAGGATCTTGAATGATCAAGAACAACAATAAGAATCCTAATGTCGTATTTTATTATGTATCTATGCATGTATGTATGTATGTTGTAGAAAAATCTAGATAGAGAATCCAAACCCTTGATCAAACATGATTCAAGGAAGAGAACTAAGATCATCTTCCTTAGGGATGATCAAACAACTGAACTTAGATCAAAGAAGAACTAGATGATAGAAGATTTAGGCTCTTGATCTTTATCAACAAGTATAAATTGTTGATCAAAGGATCTATGAAAGATCAATATCAAAGAAACGAATACCCAAAGACTTAGAATAGAAAATGCTTAGATCTGAAAGATTAGAAGATCATTCTAACCATTAGATCTATTGATCAATACTATCTGATGAAGATAGATTATGATAGAACACAAGATCTAGATCTTTTATAGTAAAGGACAAGATTAGACAAAGAATGCAGATATGATAAAAAAAATATAGGATTATTTAGATTGTATAAATATTGATAGTATGTATGGATTTACAGATTTCATGCGTCAATTAGGATCATGAACGATTTTAAGAGACAAATCACTACTTGAGGGTAGGAGGATTTTATGAATGCATCTACATGAGAAATACATGTTGAATACATGATCTTATGTCTGGAAATGTTGACCAGTATAATGTAAACACTTGTGTTAAATCCGTTGAAAACCCTTATGATCCAACCAAAACACATATGAAATGGTTAAGTTAGAATTGAGGAAAACCCTATGTGAATAGGGAACTTGAAGGTATTCCAGCCCATGGGAGTCATTCATATAGATTTGTGATCTCTAAACTTATATGAACATGGGTATCATTCATTGTAAATGATGATCCCTAAGTTTGAATTGAAATCCTATTATTGGTATAAGATAAGACGTCTGATAAGTAAAAGAATACTTTACATACAAGCAAGGAGGCTTGTGGTTTTTGTTTTAAACTGGCATAGGCTTAGGGATGCTATCCTAGCAGTGTTATGAGGGTTTGGCCACCCGCTCTCTGACATGTGATATATATGATGATACCATGCCCAAAGAGAAGCAAAATGTTGGGTGGGCCAATTATGGGAAGGCCACCACTGTGACGGTTTGTCTCCCCATATAGACATGACATAGATGATTTTCCACACTTGGTATCTGTGGAGTATGAAAGCAGTTATCTGAGTGCCCTAGTACAGATCAGACTGCAGCATAGTAGTCCTTGGAGCATATTGCATTATAATGCATGGCATAATGATATACTGATACTACCCAAATAAGGGAGCATTTTCCCAACAGAGTATGGATGTTTTATCAACTCGGTATGGCTTAGTGTGATGGTATTGCCCAAATGAGGGAGTATTTTCCACCAGAGCCTGGATGATTGATCAACTCAGTGTGTTTGAGTGGGACTATTAATGTTTTGAGATATTAACTAATTTTCATAGTTTTGACCATATATATATATCTATACAACATATGCAATATGTATGTGTAAGGATGTACATATATGACAAAGTAAAGAGATTGATCCATGAGTATGAATAATGGGATTATGAAGTATTAGTATTATACTGTCACATTATTATGCTTTTTGAATCCCCTACCAAGCATAGCTTGCTAAGATATTGTAAATGTTTGAATGTTTACAATATCTTAGATATAGAGAAGGAGAATTAGGAGCTTAAGACTTAAGAAGATTTTGAAGAATAGTCAATCAGGGTATATCCCTTGAAGACATATACTTTTATTTGAGAGCATTGTATTTTATTGATAGTTTTTAATGTATGGTGAGGTTTGAAATTTAGATTATGTAATTTGGACAAGTATTGTACTGATACCTGGGCTATACTGTGAACCATTGGATGGATTCTGAAATTTAATAAAAGTATATTCCTTCAATGGAATTTTATCTTGTACAAAATTCTACTTATATTATATATGAAGTGATGACTTGGGTTTTACAACACAAGTTCTAAGGAAAAGAATTTTCGCTACTTTGTTTTGTGAAAAAACTTTACTATTAAGGGCACCTTGCCTTTGAAAAATGTATTAAAAAAATGTTACAAAAACCCAGGTCGTCATAGATTTACCACCATCAAAAAGTCATACTAATCTCATCATTTTAATCATCCAAATCTCGGCTTCAAATTAATCATACTATGTGACTACCGTCTTGTATTATTAACAAGCCTCAATTCATGGATCAAGCAGTTCTAGGGCCAACATATATAGGAGTTCATACAATTTCTTCACTAAAACTAGTTTGGACCTTCTCTCTTACGTTATTTTAGATTAACTTGACTATGATGCAAATCATTGATTCGAATAATAAAAGGTTTAAGAGCATATTTGATGCCATAAACTGAACTATTGATCATTCTTTTTGGCAGTTATCTGGGAATTTAGCAGTATCCACCTCCTTTTATTTAACATAATTAGTAATTTAACTAGGAATTTTCTCTCAATTGATAACTAAGTAAAATGTTGCCACATGTGAGCCAATAAAATTTTGACCTTCATCTTTTAGAAAACTAAAAAAAGGATAGCTTGGTGAACATAGCTCCCGCATATGCAGGATTCAGGGAGCTTTCACAAAACTAATGAAGGTAATTCCAATTTACCACTTTTCATTTTCTTAGGAGTCATATTTAGAATTGGAATTAGAATATATTTTTTTCACCAATAATCATATAGCTTCCAATTAATAAAGATGAAGATTGCCACATATAAAATTTATCGATATTGACTATGACCTAGCTAATTAGGAAATACAAATCCTAAGGAAGAGTGACCTAAAGGTAACTCCATGATGAGAACTAATAAATGGCTTTCCACCCTAGGCTACAGGTATTACATGCTAAAGAAAATGAGTATAGCAATACTACACCTAAGGGAATATAAACCCAAATAGAAGGCATGTTATACTTGGCCTAGAGTAGACTAGAAGCATCAGCCAATCTACTTAAAACTCCCAAAACTAAGGAATAGGTGGTCCTAGTATGCACTTGATCACTTTGATAAGAATGACTTATAACGCGTTTCTAGAAATGGGTATGAACAAGATGTTACAAGACATACATGCAAGTTTGTGTTTGAATGCTTTAAGATGTGTCTCGTGATTATCAAATGCTAGTAGTTGGTTACATAAAGTTAAATTGTTTCAGTCATGTTTATATGAGTGCAAATGAATGTGTATATACATGCTATGTGATGGCTAGAATCATGCAAGTTAACATTACTTTACTTATATCCTGAGTAAATGGGAATGTGTGGTGGAATGTGAATGATTATTGCAATGGGCAAGGCTTATCGTAAATAGTGATTATGCTTGTATGGCTGGTACATAAATGATGGCTCTTTTTTGTTGTGTTTTGATCTCTGGAATTACATGAGATTTATCATTTTGTATGATACATGCATCATGTGCGCTCCTCTTAATTTTTGACTGCATGTTTTATTTATATTGTTAGTCCATATTTAGAGGTTGCCCTTCATTGATAAGTTTAATTGCATGCTATGTTAGGTTTAGGTTTCGTTGCTTAAAGTTGGTTCATCTTCAGAATGTTTAGTTAGTTTATAAGTTTAGTTTTAGAAATATCTATACTTAGAAAGTATCTATTTTTATGCATATTTCCATTTTCATACATGGCCTATTTTTTATCTCATTGTTCTAATATCATTAGCTTCTTGTTTGTAGTAAAGACAGAATAAGAACAATATCAAAATGAAGAATATGGGCAACATGAAAAGTAAGAACAAGAGGCCAACATGAGCACTAATCAAAAGAGAAAGGGAAAAGGGTGAACAACAATGGAAAAGGTTATTAAGAGAAAGTCAAAGGGAATTAAAGAAACTATCCAATACAATAGTTGGGGGCAAGAGATAGGTGAGAATGCATCCTCTTGTAGTAGTTTTCTCTGCTCCATAGTAAGAAGCATGGTTCCTATCACAATTGAGGATTGGAAATTTGTGTCAACCTTAAAAAAAGATTTAATATGGTAAATGGTGAAGGTAGGTAAACATTAATAACATGTATTATATAATTTATAACACATCTTCTTTTCAAACACCGTAATTTATTGTGTACTTTGCAGACTGCATTTGACATACCTAAGAAGAAGAAGACGCATGCTTTGCATTGAGGTGGTGAGCAATGGAGAAAATGGAAGAACTATCTTGTTTGCTATTACATAGCTCTATATGTTAACAATCCATCGAGGCTTTGCATAGTGCATGCCATTTATTTTGACGCCATTGACCAGGACATGTGGAATGCATTTGTACATAACCATACGTCCGTTGAATTTGTGGTATGTGCGAAAATGATGTTTCATTTCATTAATTACATGTAACATTCAATTATTGCACTAGATTACATATGTATAAATTTGCAGGCAAAGAGTGGAAGAGGAAGAAAGGTGCATGAAACTAATATGCAGCACCACCTGTCCAGGTTGGGCTACACTCATTTAGGATTGCATGAAGTAAGCATCTAAGACAACTTATTACTTTCAAATTAATGCTACTATAGTTATATACATTTTGTTCTCTACCTACAGTGTCTTGCCTGACAGCAAAAAAAGCTGGGACTATGGAATGCATTTATCACTTCATCCTCTTGAAGATGGTGCATTTGATGGGTCATATTGGCCAAACATTCTTAAATGAATCTATTGCACAAATTGCTTTTTGCATTGTAAGTGGTTCCACCTGCTTATCAATTTTATACAATTAATTACATGACATGATCACTTCTTTCTAATTAAATTTTGTAGGACATTCTTACCCAAGAAAGCACAAATACAAGAACTCTATGAAGCACTGTTGCCAACAATGACATCATGTGTAGGGCTATAGACAATCAGAAGGACCACCTTAGTCAAGTTAAGGGCATGGGGTGTAGTATTGTTCCTTCTAAATTCTTTGGTAAAAGTTTACCTACAATTGAAGATCAAGAGGCCGACAATGAGTTGGTTGAGAAAATAAAAACATATATATTTAGCTAGTTGTGTGAAGGAGGTTGATGATAGTTTCTCAATCTCTGACCATAATTCTCGCAATGCCCCTATACCTCCATCAAATTTAGATGTGATCTCTAGCTAAAGAAGTTCATGAAAGACAACCTATGCCCCTAGAAAAAGAAATTCCAACCAAGGAGGTATATATATAGATAAAACTAAAAAATTTCATTGTCCTTCTATAATTCTCTAAAAGAATAACTTAAATACATCTCTAACTGCATTACCTTGTGGTCCTATACCCTTGGGAGCTCCATGAGGTTCCTATTTACCTCTAGCCTATCTTTTAGGAGGCATTTATTTTCAAAATTCAAAAATCCTATATAAGTACTCTTTAAAGCTACTTACAGTAGGACCTAAGACTCTTACTTGTGGTTTTCCAACTAGTATGTGGTTTGTGAGATAATGTAACTTGGGCTTTGATACCAATTGTGAAAACTTGATTGTTTTTATTTTAAATGCCACAAACGAAAATAGTTCCAAATAATCCTAAATGCACAAAATGTAAAGTTGGGATCCCAAATAAAAAATTTGATGCAAATATGAGTTAATTCTTCTTCTTTTTTAAACAACAATGACAATGATAATGAATATCAATACCTTTGTGAAAACACTAAGTGCCATAAATGCAAAACACTTATAAAAGTCATAAATGAAAACCTAGCCCATCTGAGGACCCCATACAAAAAATCATGAATGATAAAAACACATCCCATGGTCTATTTGTCAGCCCATGTGCCATAACTCTAACATAATTATTTGTCACGAACGAGCTACATTAACTATGAGTTCATAATAGATAAGAGTTTGAAATTAAAAAGAAAGACTAAGGGAGACATCTTCTCACTTTCTCTAAGTCCTTGTCTCAAGTATGTTGGCTCACTCGACTTTGGCTTTTCCTTGAGGATCTGAAATGAAATTTTTTTAAGGTTGAGTATTTCTACAAATACTCAGTATATAATCTTGAACTACTCAAAACACAACAACCATCACACATATGATTTGAAATTATAATATCAATTTGAAACTATGACTCCTTACCCAATTCATTATCATGTGGCATACAATCATGCATATAACATGATATATCAAAACATCATCTGAACATCATATAAATAAATCATATCATCATCATATGAATATTCACATAATTAAACCGATATATCAAATTGAATAAACATGGACTCATTCATACTATGGTAATACCCATACTAGTAACTGATCATCCATTTACTCATGTGGATCTAAATCACACCATAAACTTATATGATAAAATCATCGAACCATGCATAGTGTCCATAAATCCAAGACATGCCGTGCTCCCTACCAGATCACTACATTATGTGCTTTTTAATATCCTAGAAAGACTTCAATCACATCCTCATGGAGTGTGCACCTAGTCTAAAGGTTGAAAGGGCATTGGTGACTAGCCAGCAATAGTCCAACTGCTACCCGAGAATATGCCCCCTTTATGAGGCAATGGATATCATGCCACCCTCAAGTGGTCAGAGGTTGAGCAGCGAAACCCATAAAACCCTGTACCATTGGCTACCTAGGCCCTTAGCCTATCTCAATACTTAAGGAACTCATGCCTCATCGTAATCATAATGATATCTCAAATAAAAAAATAAATAATTTCAAAATAGTGAATACTATCACATATCATCTACCAAACAATATCCATCAGCTGATTCATAGATAATACCAACTTTAGGATTCTCAAGCTCAAAACATATCTAAGTAGTGTCAAAATAGAATTTCATCCTTATTGATATTCAATAATTAGTCAAACTAACATATTTGATTCTCAAGCAATCTTGATCAAGATGTTGATCTCATGTTTGATATTTATTTAAGTCAAATCACAACTTAGGTTTGATCTTCTAATATTTTTTAGCCAAATCAATTATAAAAACCTTACTAGTTTTTAAGTATGTTCTCATCAAGTTTTGACCTAAATCTAGTGGTCAGATTTTAAAGATTTAACTATTTCAAAGTAGCACATGATTGAACCATGGAGATCACCTTTTGATCTAATCATTGATCTACCTTCAAATCTACATGTTCAATATAGTACACATGTATTATGTGGTCAATCTTCTATCTAATTATACAATCCAATCATAGATTAGATGCGATCCAACTATTAGATTTCAGTTGATCACATTAGTTCACCTTAATTTGATGGTTGATCCTAAGTCATTGAAAACCAAAAATTTCTCATAAATTTATAGAAATTAAATTATGTATCTTTTATCATACTTACTAAATTACATAATGACCAAAGGATTAAGTGATCTAATTACAATCATACTATCAATTGACTAGTTGATCAGCCATGATTGCATCATTCATCGATTGGACAGCTTGTATAAAAAATTGCATAATGTCTTCAATTGATCCTGTGTGGATGTGTGAACCAATTATTGATATCATATTGTATTGGTCAAGCCATGAAATCTACAATCAATCCATACTAAGATTTTATTTTTTGATCATATATCAAAGTGAGTTGATCCAACTGTTAATCCTCAAATCTTGTAAATCCTTGATTAACATTATGATTTTTCATAATCTATAAACATGGGTCTAAGGTTCATGAGATCATCAAGTCATATGCAACTTCTCCATGATCAAATCATCCAGATTTGATTGATCATGGTTCTATTTAGCCGTCAATACAATGGTTGGCGTAGATAAGTTTGTGTGCACTATCCACATTCAACATTAACAGGTGGTTTGGACATTGTGATTTTATTCCAATCATGGTTCACATCAGATCATGGTTTCCCATGATTGATCACATAAGATCAATATCAATTGATTGTGCACATAGTGCTATTTAAGCTGTCCATTGATTTTTTGAATTTCTGCATGGCTCTTTTTTTCTTTTTCTTCTTTTGGTGTAAATTATCCATACATCACTCATGATCAATCCACACAATCAGTAGGAAAAATAATATGCTTGAATCCTCAATCAAGTATACATAGATGTCAAGCATAAACATCCATTCCAACATTGACAAATACATTAATATCATATTCCCTATCTATTTTTGTGTGTTATTTCTCAATAAAAACAAATCTAAATGCCTGATCTAGTTGAAGGGAAACATGTATCATAGTTCATGCAAAACATCATAACATATAGGATGAAGGTTTCGTAGCATAACAATTGAGAGAATCATAAACTTCCACATCCAAAAACAAATGTAGAAATCAAGTTTTTCATTATTTGAAAATGGGGATGAATGGCCTAATCAACCTATCATAATATATGTATATATATATATATATCTATATCTATATCTATATCTATATATATATATATATATTATAGGTAAGTCCTTAAGGTGTCCTCTTAACCAGTGGGATTGTTTCTAGTTGGCCCCCCTAATTTTCCTTGCAATTTCCTAATTTTCATTCAAACTCTAGTTCCTTTCCTAGATTCCTAATTATCTAGACAATTTCTTTTAGGAACCTATTCTAACCCTTTTAGGATTCGTCCTAGGGCTTTTCCCATCATTTTTCATTTTACTTTTAGTCAAATTGACATCCAAATGGGCCCCACTTTGCACAATTATTGAAATTTGCATTTTTTGATATAAGGGTGTCATTGTTAATTTCAAAAATTGTTGTTGTCATAAACTTCTCTCTAAACATTGAATTTCAATTATCTTACCATAGTTAGATTTTTATTTTCACCCTTTATCCATTGGTATAGGTTTTAAGAATAGATTCTCAAAATCTTGAGACAGTACATTTTGGACCATTAGATTAACTTCTAATTTTATCAAAACTTAGAAATTAGCATAGGATTTAGGATGTTATAGTCACAAACTTGGGGATTTAAAATCATAGAAAGATTATAAATGCATCCAACTTCTTGGCCTAGATCATAGCTTTTCTAACATATACCCTAAAGGAATTTCACCTTAAACACATATCCATAGAAACTATCTTAAAACACCTCTAGAAGCTCAAATATAATGATGTCATTTGATTGTCTTCCAAGAGCTTTCTTTGGATCATTCTACAATGTTAGATCTCCCTATTTGTCATTTGTTCTTCTTCTTCTATTGGGAGAACTCTCTTTCTCTCTCTATATCCTTCTTTTCTTGCTTTCCTTCCTAAGTTGCACCACCCTCTCTTTCTCTTCTCTTCATTCTTTCTTACATTCGTAATATGTTTCAATTGGGTAAGAAATAAATCTCATATATGAAAGGAATAAATGTTTAATTATAAGTGGAATGTTCTAATTGTTCATAATGTCCCAATCTTATTAGTGGAAAAAACATTTCAGCCTATTTATTTATGTTGGTTGATTTTCCATAAAGATTCATTCTTGAATATAACTCCGCCAATGCCAGTCCCAAGCCTGGATGAAAAAGGAGGAGGGTCTTGTGTCAGGTGCCAACTGGCAAGGGGGAAGTTGAAGATGATTCTGTTATTTCTTTCTTACAAATGAATGTACATTTGTATATTAGTTTGTAAGGAATAAATGAAAATCATCTCCAGCTTCTTAAAATACGGCCACCCTTGTGTCAGGTTGCCAGCCGGCAAGGGTTTAGCTGAGGATGATTTTTGTTATTTCTTTTATGCTTGCAAATGAATATGCATTTGTATATTAGTTTGTAAGGAAGAAATGAAAATCATCTTCATCTTTTTAAAACTACGGCAACCCAAACATGACATGAATTGAAAATAGACATTCCCTCAAGCTAGGACGTTCCCCATAAGCGACGCGTTGCATCAAATCCTGGGTGTAGTGAAAAATAGGCAAGGGTTGCTAGGGTGTTCTCCCAGAAGCAATGCACTACATCGGATCTTGGGTGTAGTGATAAGTGGGCAAGGGCTGCTAGAGCGTCCCCTCGGAAGCGACACGCTACATCAAAACTCAGGTGCAAAAGTAAGAGACTACAAGGGTAAGGACTTAAATCATGTTAGGTGTATTAGAAGTGATGATCAAAGGGTGGGAACGCCCTTTGTTTGATCTCGTCAAAGAAGATGAGATCAAACAAAGGTGGGAAACATACATTCAAAAATTATTAAATGACAATGGCTTTGAGAATATAAGGATTGAAAATAATATAAATCTAAATAACATTGGATATTATAGATATGAACATAGGATTAGAATACCTTAAGTAAAAGAGACCTTGAAAAAGATGAAATTAGGAAAGGCCATGGGGCCTGATGGTGTACCAATAGAGGTTTGGAAGCATATGGGAGATATTGGGGTAGTTTGTTTGACCAAGTTGTTTAACAAGATTATAAAATCAAAGAAAATGCCTGATGAGTGGAGGAAAAGCTCTGTTGTACCAATCTATAAGAATAAAGGTGACATTCAGAGTTGCACTAATTATCGAGGGATCAAACTTATGAGCCACACCATGAAACTTTTTGAAAGAGTGATTGAGAAGAGGCTACGACATGAAACAAGTGTATCGGAGAATTAGTTTGGTTTCATGCCTCGGAGGTCTACCATGGAAGCTATTTTCTTGTTGAGACAATTAATAGAGAAATATAGGGAGAGGAGGAAAGACCTACATATGGTCTTTATCAATTTAGAGAAAGCTTATGATAGAGTCCCCAGAGAGTTAATATGGAGGGTGTTGGGTGCTAAGGGAGTTTCTCAGGGGTATATAGACATAATTAAAGATATGTATGAGGGAGCAGTAACAAATGTTAAGACCACTAGTGGTGTGACTGTTGATTTTCCTGTCACTATAGGATTGCACCAAGGATCGGCAGTGAATCCATACCTCTTCCCATTAGTTATGGACGAGTTAACAAAACATTTGCATGAGGAGATCCCCTGGTGCATGCTATTTGCAAATGATATAGTCTTACTTGATGAGACAAGGGAGGGTGTAAACATAAAGCTAGAGTTATGGAGAGAAGCATTAGAATTTGAAGGATTTAAAATTAGCCAAACTAAGACAGAATATGTGGAATGTAATTTTAATAAGGAGAGTAGGAGTGGAACACCAGTCAAGATTGATAACCAATAAGTCCCTGTGAAAGACCTCTTTCGGTACTTAGGATCATTGATCCATGAGAGTGAAGAGATTGAGAGGGATGTTACCTAGAGAATCCAAGGGGGTTGGAACAAATGGAGATGTGCATCAGTAGTTTTATGTGATCGGCAGGTGCCACTCAAACTAAAATGAAAATTCTATAGGATGGCTATAAGGCCGGCCATGCTCTATGGATCAAAGTGTTGGCCAATTAAGGAACATGATACTCATAGGATGAGCATCGCAAAAATGAGGATGTTGAGATGGATGAGTGGTAGTGTTGGCCAATTAGGGAACATGATACTCATAGGATGAGCATCGCAAAAATGAGGATGTTGAGATGGATGAGTGGTAAGACAAGAAAGGACAGAATTAGAAATGAAAATATTAGAGGAAATTTAGGGGTGGCACCAATAGGTAATAAGATGAGGGAGATTAGACTTAGATGGTTTGGACATGTCCAAAGGAGACCAACAATAGCACTAGTTTGAAGGAGTGAGACAATACAAGTAGAAGGCTCTAAAAGGCCAAAGTGAAGGCCCAAAAGAACATGGATACAAGTGGTGAGGAAAGATTTAAAAACTTTGGGACTAAATGAAACCTTGGTATTTAATAGAGTGGAATGGAGGAATAAGATTCATGTGGCCTACCCCTAATTGGGATAAGGTCTTGATGATGATGATGATGATTCATTCTTGAATATAAAATATCCCTTCTACTCTTCATTTATGAATTCGATGACCAATGCATCCTAAATGGTGTTTTTCCTGAAATATCCTCACTCCTTTAGTTGTTTCTTACCTAGATTGTGGGGCATTTTAGGTAAAACCAATTTGAAACTTTATTTTTCATATTGCAAAAACTTAATTTGAAGTATTTAGGGTCAGCCAAATAAATGATTTTTCCTTTATACTATTTTATTGTTCTGTTTTGTTGAGTGGTGACTATCAGACACACTTTACCAGCCTAACTACTAAATAACATAGAGCTACATGGTTTCATATTACAATATGATTTACTTTACATTGGGGGCATAGATTTGTTATTGATTAAACTGAATCTCTTTATATGAGAGACTTGATTTAATGTGTTAAATTTGGTTGTCATTTTAGCATAGAGTTGAACAACAAATTACCTAGGCTATGACAACTTGGGTTTTTACAACTCTTTTTCGAATTTATTTTGGAAAGGTAGGGCCCATTTTTAAAAAAAAATTAAATATTTTAATAGTAGAACAACATTTTCTTTTGAAATTCACTTTTCAAAATCCCAGATGTCAAATGCAATTATCTACACTAAATATATGTAATGTAGAAAATACACATTTTTATTACATAATAATTAAAAAAAAACAAACAGGATCCATGTAGTGGTCCACTTACATAGCTTCACTCCATTTATTACATAACATGTCCAAAGCGTACAATCCAACCACTAACTACACAATATAAATCTTCATTACATCATTCAAATAAACTTAAGCTACTAACATACCCTTGCTCAAATATAATATTGTTGATACCCTCAAACTGTGTTCCTCCACTCTTGTCTATCTGGATCTAAGATATTGTAAGCATTCAAACATTTATAATATCTCAACAATCTATTCTTGGTAGGAGATTGAAGAAAGCATATGAAACATAAAGGATAATTTATATTCCAGCATTTCATCATAAACTCATGTATCCGTATTCATAATTATCTTGTCATAAAGTTACTCAATCATCATGAATCATATACCGTATTCTAAGTTCTACCTCATAATTCTACTCATGAGAAAGCTTTTTCTAAAAATACTCATCCAATAATTTATGTGATATGTAATCATACTATATGTGCCAAAATTGTTAAAAGTCATACAAAATTATGAATATCATAATATTTATTATCCATACCTCCTTCCATATTGGATTCACAATCATTCTGTCACAATAAGAAACATAATAATATCATAATACATAGTGGTAATTAGCTCATGCCAGGCATATCATCATGCCACATCACAGAAGGCATCTCATCATGCCATCAAATTAGTACCATCGTGCGCAAAATATAAGGACTACTATGCATCATGACCCCAATCCATAACAGCGCACCTAGATGGTTGCATAGGTAATCTGCTAATACCACAATGAGAAAGAACATGTCATTGTCCATATGGGGAGATAGAACTTTCATAGTAGGGCCTTCACTTAATTCCCCTACCTATCTTTTAGCCTCACTATGGGCACGGTATCCATATCATATCAAAATTTGGAGGGTGGATGGCCAATCCTCGTCCCCTCCTAGCATAGCATCTGCAGTCCTATGCGTATCGATATAAAAACTCTTGGGTCTCCATACCTAGATGTAAAATAAGGATAATAGTAATAGGTGATTTTCTTGGTTAAAGAAATAAAAAATTTTCATAACATTTTAAACATCTTCTTTCATTGGGTTCTCATACACCAAGGATATAAATATATCAATCAAATTTCATAATTAGCATGTAGTGAGATTTGTACCCATGTACTAGAAGGATACTTTCATGTATATATATATATATATATATATATATAATAAGATAAATCTAGATCATGATGTTTAGATAAGGTTCGCACAATTATAAGCATGAAATCAACACATCATTATAGTTAACTCATGTTACATACTAAACATGTAAAGCATGATAATTTTCCATAATAAAAAATTTAGATTTATTAGAATCATAGTATTAAGTATGATTTAGCAACTTAGAACATGCATTCTTAAATTTCACCTACCTTGAAATGAGTACTAGGTCACTTCAGAGCCATATTCCTTATTGTCTATGTGGTAGCATGTATCTGTAAAATTACATATTCAAAAAGGTGATTATTTTCTTATATTTTTTATCTATCTTATTATTAATCATCAAAGCCTAGATGATTTTGCATTTGATCTTTCCTGATCAGACCAATATCTCCTTAAAGTTTGTTTGATCAGCTTTGATCTATCAAATTTAGCATTTTTTGGTCAATCTGGTCTTATTCTAATGTTTAGGGTAGAGCTGACTACTAAATTTTATTAATTTAGTCAATCTACAGCTTACTCCATTATCATGTACTATATTCTACTAATTTAACCATCTATTTATGATGTAGGTCTTGATCTAATGGTCAAATCTAACTCTGACCTGTCAGATCTGTGATTCTAGGCTCATTTGTGTTTTAATTCATGAATATAAATCTAAGTATCTGATCTGATTATCCAAAATAGTTAAATATGTTTAGAGTACATCATAATTAATAATTCCATAGGGCCTGATCACCTTTGATCTGGCCCATTCCTTCAATTTCCATGGTTTTTAGGGTAAATTAATATAAATTTAATTTTTGATCATAAATTTTATTACATACTTAGGTCCATTTCATTAATATAATTCCAACAAACTTTTAAGATCATCAATCAGGGTTCTATAGCTCCCTAAATCTCTATTTTTGTGTTCCATTTAGGGTTCCAAATAGGGACAAGGTGGGTCCTGCGCATCTTAATTCCTAGGAAGCGAATATGTCTCGGTTGAACTGAGACCACCCTCGAGCGTGAAGGATGCTCTCAGGCATGCATCCTTGTTGTGTGTCATAGGAAGGGGTCCCAGTGCAAACCAAAGTGGTTTGCTTGAGACGGTTTGATCAATCCCACTCTGATTAGCACCTAAAATCATTCAAAAATATTTCATTTGTATTGTTTTAAGGTTTTTGGGGTCACACAAAGTCATCAGACGGCTCATATCTATCATCTATGTTGTCCCTGACTGTGCACTCAACCAGATCCATCGAATATGTTTGCACCAGTGATTCTCTAGCCGGTGAGAGTAGATTTGTCAGGGATTTGGGTTTTCTTGCTAAAAAGGGAGGGGAAATAGAGGAAAAGGAAAGAGGAATGCCTTATTCGAACCAAAAGGGAGGATTTTGGAGTTTTACTAGTGGTGTAGCCTCTACTATGCCACCAAAATCCTAGGTCGTCGAAAAATGAACATGGCTGACTTGCTAAAGAGAATAGAGGGGATAAAAAGAAGGGAAATAGAATGGGAAGAAAAGAAGAAAGTCAGCGCATGGCCATTGTCAAAGGAGAAGAGAATAGAGAAAAAGGGTTTTCGGTGAGTGTGGGTTTGCTCGTGCCCATTAGAACTCGAGGCTACTAGAGTTGTTGAAGGCAATTTAATGGTGAGGAGGACGGTGTAGTCACCACAGCCCTCCTTTTCGGTGCTAAAAACAGTGACCGAAGGGGCACAACACTATTGTTTGCCAAATTCCTGCTGCAAACAATGGAACAAAGAAGGGGGGTGTCACTAGCAAAATGACCCTTGTGTTTTCATTTCTTTTCTTTTTTATCTTTTAATTACTAAAATACCCCTACACTTGAAGGTCCCATAACTTTTCATACGAACTCTATTTAGTGTTCTTTGTGCTGTTGGATTCCATTTTTCGAGTAGAATACAAATAATTTTATTTCAATTCCTAATTATATTTTCATAAAAATGTATATTTCTTAGAATCTCATATGTCAGTTATGCTTTCAACATTTCAATTTCACATATCAAAGAACTATATTACAAAAACTAGGGTTATTATATAGGCGATGCCCAAGACAACACAAGATAATAAATATATTTGGAATACTAATTTTCATTAAAAATTGAATCAAGACAAAAGTAACTAAGTATAGAGTATAAATGTAATGACTCCAATTTTGTAATATTAAAATTCCAAGTTTAGCAATGAAAAGCTCAATTTTTAAAGAAAAGGGCATTTTAGTCATTTCACTATTCACATTGACTGAACCCAGGAATTTGGTCTTAAATGGTTCCATTAGATGTGTCTCAAAAAAAGGAATCCAACGAGACCAAAATCACCCAAAACGGAGTTAAAATGAGCAAGATGTGGGCCTTTGAAGTTCAGGGGCAAAATTATAAATTGTACAAAAATGGTTTAACCTGCAAAACATAGGGGCCCATTTTGATACGGGCACCCCTTCATCTTCAAGCTCTAGAGGGTTCTAGAATGGCAGTGATTGGAGGAGAAATCATCGCCATTCTGGAGGTTTCTCCACCACCATTCAAAGGCGGTGAGAGCCCCCTCCAGAACCCTCTCTTAGCTCTATAAATAGAGCTCTTGGGTGCCTCTAATGGCAGCCCAAAATGTTGGAGAAAACCCATTGTGGAGTAGTAACCTAGAGGAGAAAACATGGAGGAAAACCAGCCACGAAGCAGGTACGCCCAAAAACTTCCCAAACCCATCTCACCCATAGTCCTAGGCTCAGTTTCCCTAGGTTTTTGCATGAAGATCCATGAGGAATAGGCCTCTAGGGAGCCACCAAGGACCCTGGGACATCCCTAGGGCCGCACTAGTTCGACAGGGTCGAACCAGGGTGATCTGAGGACGACTCGGGCCCCTAACGAGCAGGGTAATCCAATAGGAACGTCCCACGTCGACTTGCGTCGACCTCCGTTTGAAAGCAAAAGAGAGAAAAGGCAGAAAAGTTCTGCGCGTTTGTAGACGCGCCTGCTGAGGCGCACACCATAGACGCGCAACGCATCGTCTTTTGGTTCCTTAAGGAAGCCGAGGTGCACGTCGCAGACGCGCAGCACCCTGCCATTCTAACTTTTTATCTTTAAGACTCTATGTACATACGACACTAAAACGCTTATAACTTGAGATCTAGAGCTCCGATTGAGGCGCCGCAAAAGGTGTTGTGTCTTTGTCGATGAGTAGACACATTAAAACTATAAAATCCCTAATCAAAGGTAGGTATGATCCTTAGAATAGGATGGTGGTGCGTGGCCACTAGAACATTGGAAAACTGATGATACCAAGGTTCAATTAGGACCTTAGGACACTCATAGGCATAGGGGACCCCTAATGCCTAAGTAATAAGATCAATTACTCTAAAACCCATGAAAGATAGGCCAAACTATCCTTGATTCCCCAAATCATGATCAGGAGCGTCCGAGGACAAAAGGGTTAGCGCGACCTAGCCAAGTAGGTGCTCTATCACTATTAGATTCTTTTAAAAGATCTATTATTGTTTTGAGAACATATGTTATAAGTATATGACTTGTTTAGCATGACTTGATTCAGCATGCATATGATAAACGTTTTGTACATAGACATGTTTCATAAAAGATTGCATTTACATTGTGCACATATATGTTTTGTAAACAAGTGCATACATTGCATGATTTAAGTACTTGCAAAGATTGCATGTCCTTGAGGGTTGCCAAAAGAAGTTGGAGTGCCGAGGGCCAGGCAATTGTGAGGGACCCAAAGAGGACTGGTTTTGAACAGAGGTTTTTGATCGTACATGATTTGGGCTAGTAAGCTCATGGGTGCTATGTCGAGGGGTGTGGGTTGGCCACCCAGCCTCTACCACTATTAGGTAGATGGGTACCACGCCCAAAAAGGGGCATGTCCCTGCTTCGACTGCATGTGGTATAGGGGGCTACCACTGGTGTCACGGCACTGGGTCGAAGTGTCATATGCCCCGTGGAGGTATATGATCCTATGTCCCTAGGTACCCGGGGACCACACGGCAGTGAGGTCGTGGGCATAGTGAGACCCTATGGTTTCATGGATTTATGTGCATTGCATATGGCATGATATGAGGTTGGTTGACCATACCATACTAGAGATCCATGAGTTGGACTCCATGAAGCATCTATTTCATATCATGGTGATATCATATATATATATATATATATGATACTTTCAATTTTGGATTATGTGATCTTTTAAGTCATTAGTATTTTAGTTTGATCATGGATTATTATACTGATATTGAACTCGAGTATTCAAACATACACATGTTTTGAATGAGCATACGATTTTAAAACATCTCATGCATTTATAAAACTAGTAGTGATAGACTCCTGCTGAGTATAGTATATACTCACCCAATCCTCAACATTTTTCAGATACAAAATAAATACTTAAGGGCAAGGAACGTTTGTACTAGGAGACATAGACTAAGTACAAGTAAGTAAACCCCTATCTTATCTTTCAATGTTACTTGATTGTAGTTACTCTCTAATAGCTGGGGCTGTGATTAACACTTTCTTGGGAATAAAATTGATTTAAAATTTGCCATGGCTAAATAATTTGAGAATATGTTTTGACACTGGGGGTTTTTATGAAAGATTGTTTTCCAAAAGTAAAAGATTTTCATGCATCTCATACTTATAAAACAAGAGATCTTGCCTTTTTTTATCAAAAGTGCATCATATAAAAACCCAGGTTGTGACAATAAAACATATATAATATCTGCTATATACTAAAGCAATACACTTAACTCTCTATTATTTTGCCAGGTGGTATTTTTGCTACCCATCTTATCCTCTCCTTTTTTCTAGCTTTTAAAAGTTTGTTTCAATCTTTTCTTCTCTATCACAAATTTCTAAAATTTGTCTTTAACCTTTTCCATTTATCATCTTCTAACTTTTATCCTAATATTATAATATTACACCCTACTATTTATTTTAATATAAGTTGACCCCACTTGATTTTCTAAAATCTATCTTTCTCTTTCAGTTATCCGGAATAAGTTTAATTTTTCTTTATTATATAATCTTATGCAATTAGTTGAACAAGGGAACAAGGAAGCTTCACCTCTCTCTCTCTCTCTCTCTCTCTCTCTCTCTCTCTCTCTCTCTCTCTATATATATATATATATATATATCTGTGTTCCCAATTTGAAGCTCTAAAATTTCTCTTTCTCTCTAATCTTTCCTCTTTATCTTCATTTAGTTCTCGATTTTCCTATTATATGATATTTAGTTGAATAAGTGAACAAGGGAAGTTGAACTTCCTATCTCTCCTTATGTGTATGTGCAGGCATGCATGCACACATACATATGTATATAGAGGAAATATATGTATATGTATGTAGAGATATCTTTTTGTTGTTCAATACGTTCATTGAAATGTTGCAAGGCTTAAATGGTTGATAGTGTCAAGGGTTTAGATCATCCAATGGAGATTCAAGATTTTTTGGTAGTCCTCATGTATGATCTTCCCCTCGATATGAGTGCTTTTATTGGTGCTTAGACTTCTTATATGATAGTTAAGCTTGAGAAAAATAATGTGATCTACTTGCAATATATTTTATCGAAAGGTGCATATGGGTTCCAAAATTGTTGGTGATTAGAGCCTTTAAACATATGAATAATAACCTAGATTTGGGGTGCACCAAATATCTTCTTGACCGGATGAATATGATCCTATGATTTGTAAGGTTTTGGTATTGTTTCTTTTTATTTTGTAGTGTTTTTTTTAAACTCTCCGATGCATTGATTTTTTATCCTCATTTGATACATCAAAGATCTACCATGAAAAAGAAAATATCACTATTTATTTTTTAGTATGTTAGCCCCACTTCAACCCCTAACATCTCTCCTTCTCTCTAGGCTATCCTGCTTAACTTATTCTAATTATAATTTTCTTCTATTATAAAATATTATATAATACTAAGAAGTACCCAAAAATGATCACTTTCAATACTTGAGGTTGATAATTCATGAGAGCACAGAGATTGAGAGGAATGTTACCCAAAGAATCCAAGCGAGCTGGAAAAATAGAGATGTCCTTTTGATGTTTTATCTAATTGGAAGATGCCACTCAAACTAAAGGAAAATTCTATAGGATGGTTGTGAGGCTAGCCATGCTGTATGGGTTATAGTGTTGGATAGTTAAGTAACAACATATACATAGGATGATCATAGCTGAAATGTGGATGTTGAGATGGATGAGTAGCAAGGCAAGAAAGGAATGAAGTAGAAATTAAAACTTTAGAGGAATTAGGAGTATCACTAATAGGTTACAAGATGAGAGAGGGTAGACTTAGATGATATTGACATTTTCAACAGAGACTAAAAATGGCACTGGTTAGAATGAGTGAGTTGATCCAACTTGAAGGTTCTAAAAGGGCAAAGGGAAGGCCCAAAAGGACGAAGATAGAAGAGGTGAGAAATGATTTAAAAACATTTGGATTTAATGAAACAATGGAACTTTATAGAGGTGAATGGAGGAATAAGATTCATGTAGCCAAACCCTACTTGGTATAAGGCTTTGATAATGATGCCTTATAGTTGAATAAGTGAACAAAGAAACTTCAACTCTCTCTCTCTCTCTCTCTCTCTCTATATATATATATATATATATAGATATATATATATGCAGGCTCATTTGAATCTCTAAAATCAATCTTTAATTTCTTATATTATATAATCTTGTATTTGAATAAATGGACAAGGAAATTTCAACTTTCTCTCTCTCTAAAAATATAGGTATATATATACAGAGAGTTTGAGTGAGAGATAGAGATATCCTTATGCTATTCACTATTTTTGTTTAAATGTTGCAAGGATTAAATGGTTCACAATGTGAAGGGTTTAGATCATCTAATGGAGATTGAAGATTTTTCAGTAGTTCACATGTATAATCTTCCCCTTAAGAGGAATGGTTTTACCAAGGCCTCAGCTAGTTATATGATAGTTGACATAGATAAAGTAATATGGTTTTCTTGTATTAGATTTGAGATAAAGTTTTAGGTGGATTCCAAATGGTTGGAGATTAGAACCTTTCACGACATGAATCACATATGAAATTTGGCATACATTAAAAATCTTCTTGATTGGATAACTTTAACTCTATTATTTGTAAGCTTTTAGCAATATTGCTTTTAAACTCTCTAAACCATTCAATTTTAATCTCACTTAATACATCCAAGATCCACATAAAAGGAAAAAGAAGCTAAAAGTACAATGTGATGTCCAGGTGGCCGATGATGAAAAATGTTTATGTTGTAAGCATCAATCTAGATAGGTGCTACCTCAATAATCTCCTTAACTAACATGATCTTAACCTGGCAAATCTAATTGTGGTGTAGAAGATAACAACTATGGATCGCCACAAATTTCGGTTCTACTTACAACATGAAATGAAAATACTTAAGAAAAATTAAAAATATAATGGAGCAATTATTTTTGCATTTCAATAAGAAAAAGGATAAGGGTACTTGAAACTAATGATAAAGTTCTAGAATTGTAGAGCTTTATTAAGTCTAATCAAATCAAGTATGAAAATAGCAAAGAATTTGAGAGTGTATAGTGACGACATCTTTGTGTTGTTTTCTAAGACATCACCTAGGTAGATTAACTAGTACATGAAAAAATATTAACAAAATACCTATGTAGAATAAGGAAAAATAGGGGAAAAGAGTCTGAAAAAATGAATATACTATAGGAGGAAATATTACAAATCTTGTATAGTTATGGTTTTAAAAGTGTCACAATAAAGAAGAAAACCATTTTCTTTAATATGGGCAATAAACACCTTTTGGGGGTCACATGTGCCATGAGCCAATTTCAACAGTGTGATGACCTTGGTTTTTTTGACACCTTTTAAATTCAAAAGACATTGACATAGCAATCTCAATTTCTAATAAAAATCATTTTTAAAGACCAAACAACAATAGAAGATTCTTTTTCTTTTAAATTCACTTTGAAAAAACCTGAGTGACATTTTCTATCTTCAAAACAAGGATTCTCAATGAAATGAACACTCATTTCTACTAAAAATCTGGCAGAGTTTCCTTTGTTTTTTGGACATATGACATTTAACGCATGTCGTTTCAAAGCACTTGATAAACATTCATTGGCATTTTTAAGACATAATTGGAGATTGTCTCCTTTTCATACATCTAACATAATAAAAACACTATACTCAAACAAAATACACACCCAGAACTTCCACCTCACAACCCAGTCACATAAGTTATCAAAACACCCATAATCAAAATACAATATAGTCATTTTCTCTTTTTTGGCACAACAACTTCAAACAGAAACCAATCCTTACCTTTCCTTGTCAAAAGCTTTCGTAGGTGCACTCCTATCAGTAAATGGCTCCTATTGCTTGGGAATCCTCTACTTTGATATATTGTAAATAAGTACAATATCTTAGTAAGCTCACGCTTCTGAAGGTGGAAAAAGATACAATTTTATATAAATAATAGTTGTCAGTGGGTGACGGTAGGGCCCTACTAGCATAGGTGTCTATTTGTTGATGATTATGTGGGTCATTTCTCAAGAGTTTAGACCTCGTTCAAGGTGTTAGGATTGTATGCCACCATAATTGGAGTGATTAGTTTTCCACGACAATGTGTGCATGAATTTGTGCAATTCAAATTGTGGGCTATGCACCTTGGTTCATCTTTACCTGTTTTGAGCATGCTAGTTTGATAGACTTATCAAATTCTTTTGGACATTGTGAATGATTTGAGATCACCAGTCTTTCTGCATGGTTTTTCACCTCATGCGTATGAAGTCGATTTTCACAATTATGATTTCAGTTTGATTTAATGTAGAAAGAACCATTTGCACTTATGAATTGATTGATTATGCTTTTGAAACCAATGAATAGCTTTTTCTTTTGCTAGATTGAAGATTTATCAAACTTTAGTTTGTTGTAACATCCTATTAAAAAAAACAAAAAGAGGGGGACCATATTTGATACAGGTGCGCCCCCCCCCCCTTAAGGAAACTTGACATGGTTGTCGGGTCTGCCTTCCCAAAGTCAACAG
Source organism: Warburgia ugandensis (assembly GCA_035236585.1). Taxonomy (NCBI): domain Eukaryota; kingdom Viridiplantae; phylum Streptophyta; class Magnoliopsida; order Canellales; family Canellaceae; genus Warburgia; species Warburgia ugandensis. The sequence continues at coordinate 40,157,447 of CP141136.1, forward strand.
AGAGAGAGGGGGAGTGAAGGAAGAAGATAAAGAGAAGAAGAGAGAAGAGAGAAGAGAGAAGAGAGAAGAGAGAAGAGAGGAGAGAGAGGGAGGAAGAGGGAAGAGAAAGTCGTGGGCAATGGTGTGGACGTAGGCAATTGCGTGAAAATCCTATGAAAGGGGGAGAAAAAGGGCATTTTCAGGCAGCCGGATTACAGGGATCTACCTAAAAAAATGACATCTTAGATGGATGATCCAAGCTAATCATTTTATTCTCCACGATATCATGATCGAAACACCTTAAGAATCACATTAATCAACGAAGTAACGAGGGAGAATCAAGCCATTGAAGTTGGCGCTAGTGAATGATAGAAATCTGGTGATCGACAAATATTTTTCAAGTTTTCGAATTCAAATGAAGTTGGATCCCCACCAAACTTCAAAGGGTAATAGGTGAGAGTTTGATCTACAATACCCTTTTTTTATTTGAGATCCATTGAGAAATAAGTTTTCAGCAATGACTGAAATCCAATCACCTTTTTTGACGATAGTGGCATTTTTCGGTGCACCTCTAAAAATGTGAAAACATAGAAATTTTGTAATTAGGATAAATAAAACTTGATATTTTCATCTGTAAAGATGGTTCATCCATTAGGAATCAATTATCCATTGAAATTCTAAACGTAAACTTGATGGTGCATAGGGAAAAACTGAGATCTCAGCATCGAACCGTTAAAAATATGATTGAAAGGTAGATATGAGTAAAATGTGACTCCAGTTACTCATCAATAATGGATTGTGACAAGAAAGATAGACCAATTATGAACTATTGGATGGAAGATTTGATCTGACCATCCAAAACTTGATTAGTGATGATTGAAGGTTAGGAAAGGCGACCAGCCCATGGATTATGTTAAAAACATTGGAATTATTGAATAACTTACCTTAAATGTTAAAAATTAAAACTTCTAGATGTACACACTCAATCTGGAAAGTCGATCCGATCATGTACGTTAGGATTGGCTGATCAGAGAGTGATTTGACTATTAGATCAATGTGTAATCCTGAACATATTTGACATTATTAAAAAAACATAGAAATTGGGTTAATTATGATGAAGATGATATGAATTGATGATTTAATATCAAATCTGAGTAGCAAAGAGCGATTCAATGGTTGGATCGTCTCCAAACTTCATAAGATGAAAGGGATTGACCCTTTAGTGATTAAAAGATGTTAATTGAATGAATCATGATATAGATTGATGGTCAAAGATGACATATGATAGTCTAGATGATAGAAAGACCAACATTTAGTTTAGGATTACCCTAATTGAGGGTTAATCAGATGACCTGGGCCGTTAATCTATGATTAACTACCAGATCAAGGAAATTGTCACTTGAACTTGTTTATTTTGAGATGTGAAAATATGCAGTGATGGATGACTTATGATGTGACAAGTACGTCAGAGCACACAGTGTGACATTGCTTACACGTTTGATTAGAGTATCTCATTTGTCGAGGTAGGTGATTACATTTGAGATTTTTCCTTGATTTCATGATCATAACTTCTCGCTTGAAATTCTTGAGGTAGGTGTTTTCTGCCCTATCGTATTTATTAAAATGTGTTTATCACTTCACTCTTGATAGCACGATATTAATTATACAATTATCCATGTTTTCACATGTGATGGTTTATACTTTATTATGTATTTTGATTTAGCCTATTGAGGTTTATTTCACTTGGGAGTTTTTCATGATTTATAGCATGTTTTGATACTTTATGACGAGTGCTTCTATTTGGTGGGTGCTATGCTAGGAGGGTTGTAGGGTTGGCCACCTGCGTCTAACTTTGTGATGTTGATGATTAGACACTGCCCTTGAGTGGTACAGGGTTAGGTACATAGGTGATGGTATCATGGCTAGTCCCCCCTATGGGTTTGTTCCCTCCAATGGGGATGGAGAAAGTCTCCCGTTTAGGTGTCGAGGGGAAGCGGCAGTGGTTTAGATCCTGGTGTGGTTGCCACTGCAACATAGTAGCCCATACTCTTATTCTATATGCTCATGTAGTATTTATATGTGGGGTGAACCAGGGTATGCTATGCTTAGGCCATGAGTAACTCTGAGGGCTGATGCGAGATGCATGGGAGGGACCCGGGGATTTGGTATGAGTACTCATTACTGGTGATTGAGTGTCATGGAACACTCTTAGGGCATGTTTTTGTATGCTGCCCTATTTTATCATGACATGCATTATATTTTGATGTAGACATGGATTCTTATTACTTTTGATGGATGCTTACACATGTTTTGATCATGCCTTGTAGGCCATGATGTTTTGCTTTGATATTCCATTGCCTCAGATGAAAAGCATGTTTTGATCTTGATTTTTTTGTTCAGATTTATGAGATTCATGAGCTTTACATTTTGAACACTTAATGATTTCATTTGCCTTATAAATGATTTACTCTATTGATACTCGACATGATATTGGTACTCTTTATAAGTGTTTATTGCATGTTTCATTTCTTATAATCACCTACACAAGCATAGCTTGCTAAGGCATTGCTTTGTTTGCAATGCCTTAGATATAGAGACTGACAATAGGTTAACGCATTAATAGAGCAAGTAAAAGTGATAATAGTTTCCCAGTGAAGCATTGAGGATGTTTAGAGATGACAAGGTTTGTTCAAGATCTCACTTTGGGTTTAGAGTATGGACTGTACTTTAATTAAAATTGTAATGTGACCTGGATGTAAGAATATGAATTTATGCTGGAAATGACGGCTGTATGGAGGGACCGTGGGTATTTTTTCGTGACTTGATTTTCTTATCCATTGTTGGAATATACATTTTATTGAAAATAGAATTTGATTGTCAAGATGGGTGTGGAGATTGAGTTCCCTATATGTCATCTCTTATATTATGTTTATCAGGTTATTTTGTATTGCATTTGTCATGTGCAATGGTCCAACATACAAAGGAAACTCTATTAGATTTTTGGTAGAAATGGTATTTCATTTCACTGTTAAATCTATGGTTTTGTGGTTGTATGAACATGTGAAGAGGCATGACGACTACTATACAACAATCATGAGATGATTACAACTAAGGATAACTCAAGAAAGGGAATAAGTGTATTGTATAAATTTAGACTTGAAATGGATTTATTTGATGAATTAATTGTACTGTAGTGAAAACTATTTAGAAAAAAATGAAAAATAAAAATTGATGAGGTAAGATCCTAATGTTTTATGGATGAAGATGAACTATGAGATGAAACTTAATGAGTTCTTTTGCATATAGTAATATTGATAGCTGATCATCAATGAGAAGTCAATGCTCATGAAATATTCTAAGGATTTTAGTTATGATATGTAGACATATTAACACTTAGAGGATATAACAACTATTTTACGCTAATAATTAGTAGTAATGATGTTAATCAAGTGATGAGTAAGAAATGATATCAAACAAGGTAAGATGAAATTGATTACAAATGAATTACATCCAATATGAATAGAAATGATAACGTGATCATCGATGGCCAGAAAAGTTATTATGAAAGAATCAATTTCATTGGAGTTTAAATTGACAGAATTGTAATTGGTTTTGCTTGTTATGAGCATGAAATGAATTATCATTTAAAGGAAATCTAAGGATAGAGATGAGTATACCTAAAATGTGTTTATGAGGATTCTATTGATAGCCGTTTGAGAGAATGTGTTCCTCTATTTTCGAGATTTTCATCTAGAAGGCTTTTAAGAAGGCCTATAATGAATTAGTATTTTGTCATTTGAGTAGTTAGAGATATTACGAGAGTTACCAATGTAGAACAGAGGAATTTGAAGGTTTAGTGGTATTAAGCTTGTTTACACTGGTAGAATTGTTGATGGACGCACCAAGATCCTCCTACATTTCGGATCCAATCATTCTCGTAGTTTGAGTGTTGACACCTTGATAAATGCATTAACAATCCTTGGGTTGGAGGTTATGACACTGATGGACAAGTTATTGGAACTTGTAAGTACCTCTAGGGAGTACTGGTGGAAATGATGACAAGTGAGAGGATAGATACAGACTTTATTCTCCTTGATTTGATGGATTATGATATCATCCTTGGGATGGGTTCTATTTGTTGGTGGACAATTGATTTCAATGAAATCATGTCAAATCAACTTTTAATAAAATAAGTGATTTGGATTTGTGTCTGATTTCAAGAGAGATTCTTCAATTATTTATTTTGAAAGATCAGATTTGATATTTGAATTGCATTTGAATTTGAGACATTCCATCAATTATTTGATTGATGGACTTTTAGTTTATTCCATTAGCTTTTGATTGACACTATGAATTTGGACTCTTCTGATGAAGAGTATTTGTTTATATATCTGAGGTTAGTTGATATAAACCTTATTTGAAAAATGTAGCGAGGGAATTCATTTGACTCATATGCTAGTGGAGAATATTCTAAGCATTTGTATCGGAATGTAATGATGAAAACCTTTTGTATCATTGTTTAGAGTGGGATGATACAATAGAGATAATTGTGAACACTAGTGGTGTTATTTAAGTATTTAAAGGTGATTGCACAACGAGATTTAAATTGTTCAATTAATACTATTAGTTTAAATAGGAAATTGAGAAACACTGCATGTATTATTTCTGTATTTAAATTTGAATACAACCAAGGTGTAAGCTTAGATATTAGTTTTGAATCATATGTGTTATCTCCAATAATTGTGATTGAATGCTTGTATCTATACTTAAGGAGTATTGCTTCTAATTATCTGAATGTAATGCAGTAAATACTATTACAGTAAATTGAAATTTGAGGATGTCAAGGATGTTCTTTGATTGAATGATTATCTTTCTTATTTTGGATTCATATGTGAAACTTGGATGAATGAGTTGGAAAATCTGTTTATGATTATAATTGAAATGTTAGAATATAGTTGATATTTATATGAAATAATTATTCAAAGAAATGAAAGAGTTATCTGTCAGAACATATGTTGAAATAATGGAAAGATACTTGATAAGGTTATGATGTAGAGTTAAAATATGATTCATTGTAGTAAAGGATCCTGGATTGGTGATTGGAAATGTGAATGTTTCTATGACTCAATCAATGCAACTCAGGATGTATTTCTGATAAAAGATTGTAAGATGCTATGAAAATCTCCCATTATATGTATATGGTTGTGATGGTGATGTAGGTGTAATTAAACAATTATCAATTGATGATTTTTTAATATGTTTACACTGCTATTGAAAGATTTAAATGTTATGTTTGACTTGGTGAAGATGAGTAAGTTGTATTGCATTACAATTGTCAGGTGAGGGTGTAATAATTACTTCTATAGTAATGAATGTTGGAATGCATTGAGACAAAGTCTCTGAAATGTATTTTATATGAATGTATGGTTTATCAGGTGTGTCACAATTGTGTGCATTAAATGTGAAAGTCCAAAAGATAGAGGAGACTTTGCTGAAATTTCATTAGAAATGTGATACTTGAATTTTAAAAGAAAGGTAGTTTATCGAGACTGTGATGGCTGAGATTAGCCAAATAGGTAACTGAAGTTCATAGTTCCTTAGTCTTATGTATTGCTAGCATCGAGTAATTGAGTTTCACTAGGATAACAGTGATGTATAATATTATATGAGATTGTTTTCTTACTGGAAATCAGAATTCAAGTTACAATCGATACTTGTGAGTAGCTGATGAGGGCAGCCTAAGAGGGTGGCCAATGAGGGTAGGTGCTAGAGGAAATGGTAGGCTTCTAGGTACTCACAGTATAATCGTGCTGTGGCCTAGAATTTTATTCGCGTATGATTGCTTGTTAGTGAGCTTGTAGGCTCTGATTTTGATCAACATGCGATTGCCTAATAGTGAGCTGGTATGCTCTGATCTTGATTGGTATGTATTGCTTGTTCAGGAGTTGATGTGATATGGATGATTGATATACATTGCCTAATGATGAGGTAATAATGAGCTAGAATAGATTTGGCATAGAAGTGCATGTATGTGAGTTGTGGCACTTCAAGTTTTATCAATATGACAATTTACTTAAGTTAAAGTTGTAAACGAATTATTAACTCTTGGATGAGAGTGGTTTATGTTAATTACATTATATATGGTTATGACGCATTCTAACTATAATAAGAGTTATTTGATAGGAATGATTTGAAATGTTTGTTGGTTTATATGCATGAGTTGTTATCTGAGGAGATAACAGGGCATGAAGCTGTTGTTGGCATTGACTCGAGAGAATTTTGTATATGATATGTAGATCTTATGATATGGGGATGTTTTGGAATTACTTGAAAAATAGCATAGAAAGAATTTCAAGGACAAAATTCCTATAAGGAGGAAACCCGATGCAGTCGTTGGCTCTACCTTCCCAAAGCAGACAGAGAGAGAGGGAGGAAGGAAGAGAGAAGAGACAGTCGCGCGCAAAAGCATGGACGTCGGCAACTGCGTGAAAATTTGATCAAAGGGGAAAGAAAAGGGCATTTTTAGCCAAATGGATTGCAAGGAGCTGCCTAAAAAAATTACATCCCAGATGGATGATCTAAGCCAATTATTTTATTCTCCATGATATCAAGATCAAAATGCCTCAAGAATCACTTTAATTGGCCAAGTAACGATAGAGAATCAAGCCATTGAAGTTGATGCCAGTGAATGATAGAAATCTGGCGACCAACAAATATTTTTCAAGTTTTCTGACACCAAATGAAGTCGGATCGACACCAAACCTCAAAGGATAATAGATGAGAGCTTGATCTACAATACCCATGTTTTTTATTTGAGATCCATTGAGAAATGAGTTGTCGGCAATGACCGAAATTTGGTCACCTTTTTCGGCGACAGTGACATTTTTGATGAAACTCTAAAAATGTGAAAAAATAGAAATTTTTGGGATTAGGATAAATAAAATATGATCTTTTCATCTATAAAGATAGATCATAGATTAGAATCAATTAACCCTTGAAATTCTAAATGAAAACTTGATGGTGCGTAGGAAAAAACTGAAATCTTAGCATTTGACCATTAAAAATACGATTGCAAGGTAGATATGTGTAAACTGTGACTCTAATTACCCATCAATAATGAATTGTGAGAAGAAAATTATGGACTATTTGATGGAAGATTCTATCTGACCGTCCAAAACTCGATCGGTGATGAACAAAGGTTAGGAAAAGCAATCAGACCATGGATTATGGTTAAAAACATTGGAATTGTTGAATACTTACCTTAAATTTTAGAAATTAAAACTTCTAGAGGTATGCACTCAATCTGGACTGTTGATCAGATCATGTGCCTTAGGATTGGTTGATTAGAGAGCGATTTGACTGCCAGATCGATGTGTAATCCTGAATATACATTGAAATTATTAAATAAATATAGAAATTGGGTTAATTGTGATGGAGATGATCTAATATCAGATTTAAGTAGTAAAGAGCAATTCAATTGTTGGATCATCTCTAAACTTCATAAGATGAAAGGGATTGACCCTTTAGTGATTAAAGACATTAATTGAATGAATCATGGCATAGATTGATGGTCAATGATGACATATGATAGTCTAGATGATAGAAAGACCAACATTTAGCTCTGGATTACCCTAATTGAGGGTTAATCAGACGACCTGGGCTGTTAATCTAAGATTAATTGCCATATTAAGGGAATTGTTACTTGGATTTGTTTATTTTGATATATGAAAACACCAAGTGAAGGATGACTTATGATGTGATAAGTACGTTAGAGCGCACAGTGTGACATTACTTACGCACCTGATTGGAGTATTGCATTTGTCGAGGTAGGTGATTACATTCAAGATTTTTCCTTGATTTCATAATCATAACTTCTCACTTAAATTCCTGAGGTAGGTGTTTTATGCCCCATTGTGTTTATTAAAACATGTTTATTACTTCACCTTTGATAGCATGACATTGATTATAGGATTATCCATGTTTTCACATGTGATGGTTTATACTTTATCATGTATTTTGATTCGGCCTATTGAGGTTTATGATGGGTGCTTCTACCCGGTGGGTACTATGATAGGAGGGTTGTAGGGTTGGCCACTCTCCCTTTGACTTTGTTACGATGATGATTATACACTGCCCTTAAGTGGTATAGGGCCAGGTACGTAGGTGGTGGTATCATGGATAGCCCCCTATAGGTCCGTTCCCCCCCATGGGGGCAGAAAAAATCTCCCATTTAGGTGTTAAAGAGGAGTGGTAGTGGTTTAGATCCTAGTGTGGTTGTCACTGCAGCATAGTAGCCCATAATCTTATTCTATATGCTCATGTAGTATTTATATGTGGGGTGAATAAGGGTAAGTCATGGTTAGGCCATAAGTGACTTCGGGGGGCTGATGCGAGTTGCACAGGAGGGACACAGGGATTTGGTATGAGTACTCATTACTGGTGATTGAGTGTTGTGGAACACTCTTAGGGCTTGTTTTTGTATGGTGCCCTGTTTTATCATGACATGCATTATATTTTAATGTGGACACGGATTCTTATTGCTTTTGATGGATGCTCATCCATGTTTTGATCATGCCTTGCATGCCATGATGTTTTGCTTTGATATTGCATTGCCTCAAATGAAAAGCAGGTTTTGATCTTGATTGTTTCGTTTAGATTTATGAGATTTATGAGCTTCACATTTTGAACGCCTAAAGATTTCATTTCCCTTATAAATGATTTACTCTATTGATACTCGACATGATATTGGTACTCTTTGCAAGTGTTTATTGCATGTTTTATTTCTTGTAATCCCCTACACAAGCATAGCTTGCTAAGGCATTGCTTTGTTTGCAATGCCCTAGATATAGAGAGAGTGACAATAGGTTGATGCGCTTATAGAGCAGGAAAAAGTGATGGCAGTTTCCCAATGAAGCATTGAGGATGTTCAGAAATGACAAGGTTTGTTTAGGACCTCACTTTTGGTTTTGAGTATGGACTGCACTTTAATTAAAATTCCAATGTGACATGGATGTAAGAATATGAATTCATGTTGGATATGATGACTGTATGGAGGGACCTTGGGTATTTTTTCATGACTTAATTTTCTTATCCATTGTTGGAATATACATTTTATTGAAAATAGTATTTGATTGTGTGGATGGGTGTGGAGACTTAGTCCCCTATATGTCATCTCTTGTATTATGTGTATCAGGTTATTTTGTATCGCACTTGTCATGTGCAATGGTCCAAAATACAAAGAAAACTCTACCAGATTTTTTGTAGAAATGGTGTTTCATTTTACCATTAAATCCTTGGTTTTGTGGTTATATGACTCCCGAGATTTTGAAATACATGTTTTTATTGAAGCTTTGTTTTTTGTCACTTTAAAAAAATAAATTAAAGTTTTTAAAACAAGGATCTTGACTATTTTTATAAATTGTTATTAAATTATTGGGTAAAATCTGTGATGTCACATTTGTTGACGACATGAATTTGAGCATAGAGTATACTCTTTGACTTTATCAATTTACTTCATATTTTATTGACATCATACTTTGATACTTACACCTAGCTAGTGACTTTGGTATTAGTATTATATTCCATGCTAATTTTCCCTGAATCTATTATTTTACAATGGTCAGCTTTCTAAGATGCTAGATTACGCAAGGATTATGAGTAATGTTTGCATGATCATATATTGCTTTATTCTTGCAAATGAAATTGCATTGGGTTGTGAAGAAAACAATGTTAAATAACTACCTGTACACATGATAATGAGGATGTTAGATACCTCACTCTTTAAAAGTTTATTTAACTATCAAATGATAAATAGCTTAGACATTTATAAGGATAACTTGAATAATCATGTGTGGTGAACAATCTTGCAAATTGTATGTTGTAAATAACGCAAAATGCTTATGTGCCCTTTAATAGAAAATGATCTTAATACAAATTAAACATGCATGAAAAGATAAAAGCCTAGAATTCTTAAATCTTCATGAAAAGACAAGGCAATAACAATATTCATTGAAATCATGATTGACTATGATTCACCAGCTATGATGAATTGCACATGTAAACTAATTCCATAATTGTATCATCTAAGAAGTCATAATTTTGGCATGAATACTTTGGAAACAACATGAGGTTTGTTTAAGTATGATATATTCTCAAAATGCATTGATTTATGTAAATTATAAACTACATGACAAAATAGCTTCTTATTCCACCTACATGAGTGCAAGCTTGCTAAGACATTATAATTGTTTACAATGTCTAAGATTTGAAGTAGTAGAATAGAAAGATGAACAGGTTGAACGAGATAGTAGCTATGGAGTTTAGAATTTTAAAAGATGGAGATTTTCTAGTATCTAGATGGAGCATCTTACAACCTTAGATTTGCTTTCTTATTCAGTAGAGAATGTGAATGTATGTTTAATTTCATGTTGTGGATTCACTTATATTTAATGGAATATGTTGTGATATGGTTGTGATTGGAGGTTATGGAAGTGATAAGTTTTGTGTATTTGTTTTCAAAATGATGAAAAATGAGTTATATTGTCTATTAGGTGTTCCGCACACATGAGTCAAATGCGCTATGTCCAAAAGATAGAGGAAACTCTATGAGATTTTCAATAGAAATAAGACACTCATTTCAACATAAAATCCTTATGTTTTGTGTAAAAATGACAATGGGATTTGAAAAAAAACTTAAATTTTTTTTGCTGTTTTGTTTTCTAAATGAATTTCAAACAAGGGATATCTCAAAATTTGAAATAGTTTTCAAAAAGTATTCTAAAAACTTGGGGATGTCACAATAGGAGTTTTACGTGGCTATGTTTTTAGTGAAAAATATATGGTTTATGGACTATTCATGGACTACTATACACAAAAATCTATAAAAAGTATACTTGGCTATGTTTTCCAATGCAAAATATAAGGTTTATGGACTCTTCAGGGAATGCTACATAGTTATATCTATAGTATGCTTACATGCTATATTCAATGATAATAACATATTCTTTATGGGCTATTCATGGATTGCTATATACATAGATTTGTAGAAAGTTTACTTGGTTTTGTTTTATATGAAAAGATATAATTTATGGACAATTCAAGGACTGCCACATACTTAGATGTATATGAAGTGTACTTGGTTATGTTTCTACTGAAAAGTATATAGTTTATGGACTGTTCATGGATTGATAGTGAGAAATTTATGGTTTATGGTTTGTTCGTGGATTGCTACATACATATTTCTATCATATGATTACTTGGCTATTTTTTTAATCATAATAACATATGTTTCATCAACACTTCATGGATTGCTATATACATAGAATGATAGGAATTTTATTAGGCTATGTTTTCAGTTGAAAACACATAGTTCAAGGACTATTCATAGATAGCCATACACACATATCTATATAATGTTCACTTGGTTATGTTTTCAATGATAATAGCATACTGTTTATGGACTGTTCTTGGATTGCTATATACATGGATCTATAGGTAGTTTACAAGGCTATGTTTTTAGTGAAAAAGATATGATATATGAACTATTCGTGGACTCTTATATAAATCGATCTATAGGAAGTCTACTTAGACGTGTTTTCACTGAAAATGTTATGGTTTATGGATTGTTCATGGACTACTATATACATTGATCTATGCAAAGTTTACTTTAACTATGTTTCCAATTATATTAACATATGGTTTGTGGACTGTTCATAGACTGCTATATACATTGATCTATAGAAAGTTTACTAGTCTATTTTATATATGAAAAACACATGGTTTATGGACTGTTCATGGATTGTTCATGGACTACTACATACATATATCCATAGTAGGTTTACTTGGCTTTGTTTTCAATAATAATAGCATATGGTTTGATGGACTATTCATGGATTGTGATCTACATAGATCTATACAAAGTTCATTAGACTATTTTTTGAGGGACAAACAGATTGTATATGGACTATTCATAGACTGCAGTATACATATATCTATAGTAGGTTTACTTGGCCATGTCATTGATAATAGCATGTGGTTTAAGGACTATTTTTGGAATTTTGCATACATAGATCTATAGAAAGTTTACTTGGCTACCATATACATAGATCAATAAGAAGTTTACTTGGTAATGTTTTAATGAAAAATATGTGGTTTATGGACTGTTCATGGAATGCTCTATACATGGATCTATAGGATATTTATTTGGCTATGTTTTCAATGATAATAACACATGGTTTATGGATTGTTCATGGACTCCTATATACATATATCTGCAATAGGTTTACATGGCTACTTTTTCATTAGAATCACATATGGTTTATGGACTTTGCATGAACTACTATGTCTATACTAGGTTCACTTGGCTATGTTTTCAATAATAATAACATATAGTCTATGGACCATTTGTGGATAGCTATATACATAGATCTATAGAAAGTTTACATGGCTATGTTTAACATGAAAAATATATGGTTTGTGGACTGTTTATGGAATATCATATACCTAGATCTATAAAAAGTTTTCTTAGCTATATTTTTAGTAAAAAATATATAGCTTATGTACATGGACTATATTCATGGATCTATAGAAAGTTTACTTGGTTGTGTTTTTAGTGATAATAACATATGGTTTTTGGACTGTTAATAGATTACTATATTCATGTATCCATAGTAGGTTTAGATGGCTATGTTTTTATGATAATAACATATGATATATGGACTCTTCATGAACTGCTGTATACATAGATCTATATAACATTTACATGGCTATGTTTTTAACGAAGAAGATATGCTTTATAAACTGTTCATGGACTACTGTATACATAGATCTATAGGAAGTTTACAAGCTATGTTTATAGTCATAATAACATATGGTTTAAGGACTGTTCATGGACTGATATATACATATATCTATTGTGTGTTTACCTAAGGTTTCAATGATAATAATATATGGTTTATGGACTATTAATGGATTGCTGTATACAAAGATCTATAGGAAGTTTAATTGGTGTGTTTTTAGTAAAAAATGTATGGTTTGTGGAATGTTCATGGACTGCTATAAACATATATCTATAGTAGGTTTACTTGGCTTTGTTTTCAATGATAATAATATATAGTTTATGGACTATTCATGGACTACTATCTACACAAATCTATAGAAAGATTACTTGGCTATGTTTTATATGAAAAAGATATGGTTTATGGGCTATTCATGGTCTACCGCATACATATATCTATAAGAAGTTTACTTGGCTATGTTTTCAATGATAATAACATATGGTTTATAGATTGTTCATGGACTAATATATACATAGATCTATAGGAAGTTTACTTGGCTATATTTTCATTGAAAAAGATATGATTTATGAACTATTCATGGACTCTTATATACATAGATCTGTAGGAAGTTTACTTGGTTGTGTTTTCACTTAAACAGTTATGGTTTATGGACTATTCTTGGACTATTATATACATTGATGTATATGATGTTTACTTAACTATGCTTCCAATGATATTAACATATGGTTTGTGAACTGTTCATGGACTACTATATACATAGATCTATAGAAAGTTTACTAGTCTATGTTCTATAAGAAAAACACATGGTTTATTGACTATTCATCGACTACTATATACATATATCCATAGTATGTTTTATTGGCTTTCTTTTCAATGATTACAACATATTGTTTGATGGATTGTTAATGAATTAGGATATACATAGATCTATACAAAGTTCATTGAGCTATTTTTTGAATGAAAAACACATTGTATGTGGATTTATAAAAAGTTTACTTAGCTTTGTTTTTTGTGAAAAAGATATCAATTATGGACTATTAATGGACTGCCATATACGTAGATCAATAAGAAGTTTACTTGGCAACGTTTTAGTGAAAAATATATGTTTTATGAACTATTCATGCAATGCTATATACTTAGATCTATAGGAAGTTTATTTGGCTATATTTTCAACGATAATAACACATGGTTTATAGACTGTTCATGGAATACTATATACATATATCTATACGAGGTTTACATGGCTATTTTTTCATTAGAATCACATATGGTTTATGGACTATGCATGGACCACTGTGTACATAGATCTATAAAAAGTTTACTTGATTATGTTTTCAATGATAAAAACATTTTTCATGGACTACTATAGCAACAACCTTCAATATTGAAGTCTTTTTCATACAACATCTTATATTTTAATTGAGATGAAAATCAAGAATTGAATTCAATAAAATTTAGTTCTATGAAAGTGACGCCTTTGGAAACTAAAAATTTGGATTCACAACTAATAAAAATTAAAAGTACACACTGATTCAATTCCAATGACACAAAGAACATTGAAATCATAGCTCAGTTGGATGAGATATGATGATTTATAATATGCAAATATTTTTGAAAAAAATAATATATTACTAAAGGAAGGGGTCGAATTGATATCAGCATCCCCTCCCACTTAATCCAAATGAATAGATCTTTCAGTCTATTCTCAACTTGAGAGAGAGAGAGAGAGAGAGAGAGAGAGAGGGAGGGAGGGAGAAGAGTGAGAAAGGAGAAATCAAGCTCACCAGAGGAGTGCTTCAAAGTCGGGGAGAAAGGAGGAACAGTAAGGGTTTGCCAGAGTTGCAATCATCACTGGAGAAGACGACGGCTTGGATCAATGATCCAAGCTGATCATTCCACTCTTCATGATTAGGTGAACCGGAACCCTAAGTTTATTGGGAGATCTGAGTTGTTCTTCCCAATCAAACAAAGAAGGGACCGACACTTGATGTGATTGGAGGATTCATCACAAAATGGTGATCAATTTGCACATCCAAGAGGGGAAACATCATGGAAACACTCTCATGAGGTAAGATCTATAAAACCATGTTCTTGATTTGATGTATTTTGCTAAATTCCTACGATTTCATCTTAGATCTAGTTTTGTGGAAGGTCCAACCATTGATTTCTTAATATATGAATAGAAATGAATGAACATGGACCCACAATAGCTCAGATAGGGTAGAAATCATCGATCTAAGCTTGAGATCGATTGGACAATTCTGGCCATCCAATCAGATACAATGAAATGTTAGTTTAGGCTATAGAATGACAATCCGTTGTAGCCATTACATTCCTAAATTCCAAATTCACATAGGATGAGCTAAATTTCACTGATCTATTAGCTAAAAATGTCTAATAACATGCTAAGATCAAGATATGACCAATTTTAGCCGTTAGATCACTGATCTAGAGTATGAATAGCAAATCAAAGGGTGATCTGACACTATTCCTCACATTTGATCAATGATTAGTCATTGGTGAATGACTGATTAGGACTTTAATGGCCTTTGATGAGTCCTCATCATCAGTCAATAATCTAAGAATCATAATTAGACCACCAGCCAATGATTGAAATAGAATAACCATGAATCTAATGATTATAAGTAGTAATCAAATAGTTGATTAGTGATTAGGATGGTCAATCTACAAAAGCCAACTAGTTGTAATGATGTAGTAATTGTAAATATGAATGAGTTGATCTGGACCATTGGTAGGGAATCAACAGTGCTAATGTGAGATACTAGCATCTAATGGGTAATTGATCAATGATCCATGATCCATGATGTGGAAGGATGATCAATAGCCTAAATGGCTGAGATCATATAGTTAGGAGTGATGGATTGTATGAAACCTGATGGTCCCATAATTTTGGATAATTTGAACTATAGGATTATGATGCAAATGGTTAGGGACACTCAGACATGAAGTTCCCAATTATGATGCAAATGAAACTTGAAAAGAGCATTAAAAGCAAATTTTATACCCTATCTAGATTTAATCATGATTTAGATGATTATATGATTCTATTTTGATGTGGGGATTCGGATGTTGGATGTGCTATACAGTTTCAGGTGTGGTTTGACCAAATTGAAGTTAAGTTTAAATCTAAACCTAGGATGGAAGAACTTGGTGAAAATTCGCAAGGAAGTACGTAGTTTTAACTTTGATATACTTTTGTGAAACATGAAAACTACCAATGACTATTCTATCATGTTTGTAAATAGTTAAAATAGAGATTTTTGGAGATTTCTAATTTATATAGTGAGTATATTTGTATTTCATGCAACTTATCACTTTAGAATATCGTGTTGGTTATTTATTAAATTGAAAACTTGTACATGAAAATGTATTTAAAATTGCATGGAGTTTATGAATTATGAAATGATGAGGAGTGAGGAATCCACACACTCAACCCTTACGAGGGTTACTTTTATATGGTTATATCATATCATGAGATTAATTTGCATGATTTCACTAGTGCATGGAATTCCATGGTTTTATATGTTATGACATCATATAATGATGCTTAGTATTATTATGTTATGATGGGCATATGGTGGCGTGATGGATGCTATGCTATGAGGGTTGAGGATTGATCATCACCCCTCAAAAACTTTATATATATGATACCTAGCCTCAAAAGGCTGAATTCAAGTCGATGACATCATGGGTAGGTCATGGCCTTGTGTATCATGTTTCCCATGTGCACAGTGCAGGGAGTTTATCTATCTTTGTATCAACATGATAGCTATGAACTTTATTGGGTCTTATTCGCACACAGAGGGTCCATTATTTTGAGATTTATATGTATATAGTGCAATAGCATAGGTGCATGGTACCATGGGATTTTAGGTCTATAATGAGTACTCATGAACAATGGAAAATGGCCGAATTACGAGTGTTTCTACACTTATGAGACCTCTAGGAGGTTCATATGGTAGTATCCATATATGTATACTTGTTGAGATATAATAATCATATATAAGTATTTCATGGTTTAAATGCTTTACATCTATTGGTCTTTGACGATGATTGACTATCTAGTTTGGATGAGTATATTTATGAGATGAAGCATGACAATAGTTGTGGCAATCTTTCATATATGGTAAAATACCTCGCAAAGGTTACTATTGTCTTTGAAAACAATATACATGGATATTGAAATTGACAATTTGAATTGGTTTAGCTTAACATTGACTTGTAAAATATGATTGAGATTTTAGAGTTTTGTTATACTGCTTAATATGCATCATACATCACTATATTCCATAACATGTAATTATATATCCTTTTCGAATTTGAAGCTACATAAACTTCATATTTCGATGATGAAACTACCTACACAATCGCAAGCTTGCTGAGACATTGTAAATTGGAGTTATAGTGATGTGGCTATGATTGGAGTGGTCTTGGGGATGTTGGTTCAATTCCTAGCCTTTTGGCACTCAAAATGTCTCTTTTTATTTTTGAATAGACATATTTTTATGGATGTATTTTGGACGGAGATCGAGCCTCCTTCGTTATTGTGACACCTAGGGTTTTTCAAAATAATTTTTTGCATTTATTTTTGAAAAGGTGGCATGCCTCTAATTTTAAAATTAAAAATAGCAGAAGATTTTAGTTTGAAATTCATTTTTTCAAAAAGCTAGATGTCACTTTCATGCTCACACTATACGTATATATATATAGTTTTTTAATAGATATGCATACATTTCTAAAAAAAAGGACCCATCTAGTGGTTCACTTACACAGTCCCTTTAACATCATATTAAATGTCCAATATCACAATTCAAATGACTAACTACACAATACAAAAACTTTATTAAAGTGTATACTTGATCGCATAAGTATGGCTGTTGAATTCTTCTTGTCATGTACATCTTCTCCTGTCTATCTGTATTTGAGATATAGTCAATTAAGAAGCACGTTAAATTTAATTATAACTTAATTCTTCCACAGTAATTAGAATATTCATTTCCATAGAAATTATATTGAATTGAATTTACAATACATTTCATATGGGAGGACCATGGTTGTCACTGTGGAGGCCTTCCCATTATTACCCCACCCGACTTTTAACCTCTCTTAGGCTTGGTATCCATAATATAATCAATTTCGGAGAGCAGGTGGCCAAACCCTTATAACTCTCCTACCGAAGCATCCCTAGGCCTACGTCTATGTAAAACAAAACTCTTAGGCCTCCATGCTCGTATGTAAAATAATCATATTAGTAGGCAATTTTCCTATTCATATATTTTATAATAAGAATAACATCATCACTTATTTGGTGATAATCCACTAAGGATATATCCTATAAACCAAGACTCATACATCATCAATGCTGACATGGTACCCATGTACCATAAATATACTTTTACAATCTTACATATAAGATTTATAAGTCCTAATCATGTTTGTCAGATAGTAGGTGCACATTAAGCATGAATTATAGACATGCAATTCTTTTAATTAACTTTATTTTCATCATTATATTTCAAAGTATCAATTATGTCATATCAATGTCATAACATTTATAATTTGAAATAAGACCATGTTTAGAACATGCATCCTATTATTTAGACGTGCTTTCTTAAATTTACACCTACCTCATGTGACGTGTTCATCAGTTTCCACTAGCTTTAATCACCCACATCGTCATGATCGACGACGCGCACTTCAATCTATACAACGTATAACAATTCTATTTTTAATACAATCACATATTTATATAGATACATAGCTAGATTTAATTATGACCTAACGATTTGATCGTCCCATTAATAAATGATCCAAATCTAAAAGTTCAATTTAATAGGTTACGGTGGTCTAATTTAGCATTTTTAGGGTCTGATCCCTATTATTCTAGTTAATTCAGGATCTTATTCATTTGTGGCTTTTGATCATCGATCAGATGTCATAGATCTACCACTTGAACAATGACAGATCAGATGGTCTAAATCATCCAATTTGTTTCACTTTCTAATAATAGAATTCTAACTTATTCTATCAATTCCAGGATGGAAAATTTACTGGTAACATCTGATCATCGATCAGATGTCTCTAGATAGTTTTTGCATAGGAACAGATCAGACAATTGAGATTGTTTGATTGATCCCTAACCAATTTTTACAATTTTTGTCATATGCTAGTTAATTTAGTGTTCCTTAACCCTTCCGTTATGTCTGATCATCGATCAGAAATCAAGAAGTCACTATTTGTATAGTGATAGATCAGATGGTCCAAATTGTTTGATCTTTTTCCTACCTCAGATTGCCATTTCAGTCAAATTCTAGCCATAAAAAGTGTATGTTTAACTATTATTAAGTCTAAACTATAATTGGATGGTTCGATCTAACAGATTAGGCTTGTACAATGCTTTGATATGTCACCAAAGCCCTCAGATCAACTATCAAGGGTCAAATCATTCTTATCTAGTCCCAGATGGGCAATCCAACCATCTGTCAACCTCTATCCACTAATCATGGATGAGATCAGTAGCTAGATAAACTATGGATTAGGGTTCAGAGGTGGGATCACACCTGTCTGATCTTTGATCTGATGATCAGACCCTAGACAGGTTATTCAACATTCTTAATGGTCCCGTGCTTCAATTTGCGATGTGATCAATGGTCTAATCCAACCATTAGGGTTGGATCATTTACATTTCAACCACAAAACCCTAGATCTACATGCATATACAAAAATCGAACGCAACACAAAATTGGGTTTGGAATAACCTACCTCCTCAACATTTTTCACTCATAAGCAGCCACCAAAGACTTAAATTTAGTGTAGATTTTTTTATTGTGTGCTGGTGATAGATGCTTCATCTGTCTTCCTCCATCGCCATGTAAATACTCCACCGATCAACGCTCTACCAAAGGGTTTTTGCTCCTAGGATTGTGGACGGCTGATTGGATGGTCGAATTCCCCATTGGATCCGCCATTGTCACCGGCAAACTCCTTTCCTCTGGCATCTTGAAAAACCCTCAACTCTTCTCTATATTCTCCAGCATGGGTGGATTATTTTGGCATTCACTCTCTCTTTCCCACTATGGTTCCCTCTCGTTTCTCTCCTCTTCTTCTCCCCTCCTACTTCTCCTTCTCCTTCTTCTTTCCCATTGAGTTCCATGGGTTTTGTCGCATTCTAGAAATAGACTAACATCCGTTTCTATTTTACTTAATTCGGGGGTATCGTTATCAAATGTGCCCCCTTTTTATTATTTAATTTAATTTTTTATTTATTTTAAAGTTTAATAATGATGTTTTTACTATTCTAAACATGATGATGGTAGTCAAAGAAAATAGTAAGCCATACTAATGATGTTTTTCAACTCCATTGATTGTCAAATTCCAACTCTTGCAAGTGGGGCACACTTAGTAAAATTAAAAAACATACCCTTTTGTAAGAAAATTACCATTTATTCGTCCGATCTCCGATTTCAACAAACTTAGTGTCATTGGATTCGTATTGATGAGTAGAATCCAGATATGTTAATTTTAATCCCCAAGTTATATTGGTTTTAAATTTTAATTACCAAAATACCCTTGACTTCGAAGTCCCATAATTTCTTCATCTGAATTCCATTTTCAATGTTCTTTGAGCCATTGGATTTCATTTTTTGGGGAGAATCTAATTATTTATGTTAGTTCCTGATTCTAACTCCACAAAAGTTATCCTTGTAGAAAACTTATACCTCGATCATGCAATAGTAGAATTTTGGGGTTATTACAATCTTCCCTCCCTAGAGAAATTTCGTCCTCAAAAGTTTTAGGGTCATTTCATTCTTCCCTCCTTTGAGAAATTTTGTCCTCAAAATTGTTTTCATGATATCTTTCAAATAACTCTAATAACATTCTCCTCATTGTAAACTTAAAGTCATATATTTACTTCAATGAAACATCAATCCTCAAAATATAAAGGATTTTCAACTTAAACTAGATATTTTGTCATTTAATATCGTAGCTTTTCTATCTACAATAAGCAATAAGAATCAGTTTCACTACGTACTCTGATACTCAACCTTTGCTTGATAACTCATCAAAATCATGATTCATAACTCATATTCCTTTCACACCAAGTTAAAATCATGTTTTAATCTTACTATTATCCAGCATAGGTTTTTCCTTAACTTCCAAGCACGAATTACTCATCAATTGTAATAATGATATTAACTTATGCTCACCAAGTTGATTCTTTCTACAATCTTAAAAACAATACATTTATGACTAAGTTTTTCCTTCATTTCAACTTCAAAACTCCTCTGATTATAATGAGTCCTAGAACACATAATCTTTATCTGCAACTCAAACTTTTCTACTTTCTTGTCCATATAACTCTTTATAATAACTTCAAATAGTTAATATACATAACGATGATCCTTTCTACATATGTTTAACCAATTCTAATCTTATAAAACTTCCTATCATCTAAATTTCAAGTATCATATTTTTGACAAAATTTCAGTAGAATCTGCTCTATGTTTTGGATTTACGTATTTAACCCATGTGATTGTAGTACACCTAATAAAACCATTTAATGATAAATAATACATTCAAGAGACTCTGTCTCATCACATTCCACATTCACCATAGCAAAACTAAATATTCATCCCACATATCATCTTAATATCACAAATTTTAATGCAATGATACTTCCTCACTCACCTCTACAACTTTAATTACAATATTTATATCCTTCAATAGTATAGTTCAAACAAATTATAACATCATTCATAGATGAGTGTTTAACACCACAATTATCATCACCACAGCTACATATAATGGAATATTCTCATACCATCCCATATTCTTCTGTTAAAAATCCATCATGATTTGCATTGACGAGATATGAAAATTTACAATCCCAACTACAAATCAAAATCCAATTACTATAATGAATCTTACTTTAATTCTATCATCATAGCCTTTGCTCAAATAACTTTCCATCACTTTCACATATTTTCAGAATAGATAACCTTTTCATTTCATCAAAAGTTCTTTAAATGTAAGATGTCAATTCATATCATAACATTTCAATCACAATCGTGAATAGATTTTTCATCTCATTTATCTAAGTTTCACATATGAATCCAAAAGATTAACATTTAATCAAGGAACATCTTTGACATTCTCAAATCTCAATTTACTAAAATAATATTTACTCAATTACATTTAGATAATTAGAGCAATACTTCTTCACTTAAGTGTAGATACAAACATTCAATTACTAATATTGAAGATAACACTTATATGAGTTAGAATTTAATAACCAAACTTACCCTCTTTGGTGTATTCAGATTCAAACATAGAATTAACACATTCCATATTTCTCAAATGCAAATATGAAACTAATAGCCATAAATTAACAACTGAAACCACACTAGCTATGTAATCACATTCAAATACTTAAATAACACCATCAAGGGCAGCCCCAGCGAACGAAGGTCTCGCCCTTGCAGGGTCTGGGGAAAGGCGGACCACAAGGGTCTATAGTCGGCAGCCTTACCTTGCATTTTATAAGAGACTGATTCCATGCCTTGAACTCGTGACCTCATGGTCACGCAACAACAACAACTTTTACCTTTTTGCCAAGGCTTCCTTTCTCAAATAATGCCATTGGTGTTCACAAATATCAATATAGTATCATCTCACTTTACATAATGATACTAAAAGGTTTCCCTCATTACATACCAATACAATGGTTTAGCATGTTCTCCTTTGGCACACGATTCAATCAAATTTCCTAACTTCATTTATCCAATAAGGTTATCTCACTTAACCTCAGATGTATAACCAATTACTCTTCATTAGAAGAGTCTAAATTCGTAGGGTCGATCAATAGTTAGTGGAATAAATTGAAAGTCCATCATATCAAATAACTGATGGTATGCCTCAATTTTAGATACAAATCAAATATCAAATCTGACATTTCACAATATATAGTTTGAGAATCCTTCTTGAAATAAGACAAAAATACAAATCACTTATTTTCTTAAAGTATACTAACCTTCATAGATAGTATCTGTTTCTCATAAATCAATATTGCTATCTTTTATATATCCCACAAATCATTCTTCCTGTATCGGGATATGAATTCATTACCAAAATCATCACTAGTCAACAATCTAGTGATGTCAATTAGAACCATTACTTTCTTGCCTAAATATTAGTTTATTGTAATATAATTTGATTATTTATCAAGCGCACTTGTGATTAGATAGTTTTTACTTTAGGCAACACACATATAAGAATGCAAAGTATAATTTGATTCTTCATCACGCACACTTGTGATTACATAGTTTTTACTTTAGGCAACATACATATGAGAATGCAAAGTACAATTTAATTCCTTATCATCCACACTTGTGATTAGGTACTTTTTACTTTATGCAACACAAATATGGGATTGCAAAGTATAATTTGATTCCTTATCATGCTCACTTGTGATTAAGTAGTTTTTACTTTAGGCAACACACATATGGGAATGCAAGGTATAATTTGATTCTTTATCATGCAACTTATGATTAGGTAGTTTTTGCTTTAGCCAACACACATATGAGAATACAAAGTATTGGGGAATTCAAATCTTCATCATGCACTCTCGTAACTAAGCAATTTTTTCTTTAGGGAGCATGCATATGAGAATGCAAAGTGTAAGGGAATTTAAATCTTCATCATGCACACTTACTTATGAATAAATAGTTTTTAATTTATTGAGCACACACATGAAAATGCAAAGAGTAAGAGAAACTGAAGAGAAAAGAGGGAAAGGAAAATTAGTAGTTTCATATAAGTGAATTTAAAATTTTCATCATGCACACTTCTTGTGATCAAGTAGTTTTTACTTTAAAGGGCACACATATGATAATGCTGTGTATAGGGGAAAAGTGAATAGGAAATAGGACAAGGAAAATAAAGATAAAGAAATAACAAAAATAGAAAGAGTATGGTCAAAGAGATATGGAGATGAAGTGGAAGAAGGCTACAAGTCTGAGAAAAACAAGGATAATGTAACGATAAATATGAAGAGAAGTGTAAAATGTAGAGGAACAAGAAAGAGCTAGAATTTGAGAATGCATAGGATTTCTCTTGTGCAAAGATTTTTACTGATTTTAGTTTATTTTATTTATTAACCTTTAACTCCATCTTTTTTCTCATACATCATTCATCATCTATAATAATCATAATTGTCAAAATACATGTCATCCTCTAGAGATGTATTCATTCCCTTTACAGATTTACAATAGCTATAATTGTCAAAAATACATGTCCTCCTCTAGGGATGTATTCATTAGCTTTTACAGCTGATATAATGTATGCTTTTACCATATCTGTTCTTCCACATAAGAAGACTATTTTATCGCAACAACATAATTTCATCTTGGTGACAATCCACATTGTCTCATAATTTGCAACTCAATCTGGGTATCATACCCAAGTCCATCATATCACATGAGTCCTTAATAAACATTTCTTTGAATAAGTCCTTGTGCTAGTGACTTATCTATCAACTGGAGTTATCATCTCAACTCCATTGTTCAACTTTTCACCAATACATTCATATTTAACATAATTATACATCATCAAGAGCTTATCCCACTTAGGGGTTGACCACAACATATTTCACATAATTATACACAACATAAGAATATATAGTTCCTTATTTCATTGTGGTATTAATATGAATCACTTGTTTCTTAAAAAGATTTGAGGTAATACATATATATTTCATAAGCTTCATAATTAGCTTTGTCTTGGAACTTTTCTAAATTTTTGAAGTCATCTCATACTCTACTATTGTAATAAGTTTCTTGCCAATAACTTAAAATTTTAGATTAGGATATAATTCATTCAAATATCAATCCATTATCAGTTTATATGAAACTTATTCTTGTATTCTATCATGATGAGATTTCATGCTGTAAACAAATCAATTCCTTTTTATCTCATTAATTATACATGAGAAAGAAAGTAGTCATTATTTCCTTGTATTATTTCTAAGATTTATTGTCTCTATAGATTCCTTTACTCTGTTAGTTCTAACATATTATTTCTAGTTTCAAAGTATATGGTAATTCTATCTTCCATTTCAATCAAAGTTTGCAAATCATTTAAGTTTTCTCCTCTTGAACCTATCATTCCTCAATTGTTCCTATTTCTCCCCTTCAACTTACTATTCTTTAGTCATCTCTATTTCACCCTTTTCTATAGAAACCAAGACCACATTCAATACATTCATTGTAAGCTTTTCTAGCCTATCTTTTGCCTCCCTTTAAACTTCCTACTCTTACACTTGGTATATGTGAAAAGTAAGTATATACCTACAATGAGTATTCTATCCTTGAGCATAGGTACTAGGCATACTTTCTATTTAAACTTAGGTTGGAACATCTTACACTATTATAAGTTATGGCATTTGGGTACCTTATAGATAAAAGGATATTCTATCACACTCACTTAACTATTTTTACTACTTGGTTCCCTCATTTACTATTCTTAATAGTGGAATCACTATTTTCCTAAATCATCATCCTAGTTGTCATACTAAGGACATCTCCTCATGGTTTACTATACCTTTGAAATCTAAGTATACTAACTTCTCTCTAATACTCAACTAATTCCATCATATGCTACATCAACTCACTAGATCTTAACATATATTTGAATTATAATCTTTTTATTGGACATAAAGGGCGGTAAGTGACTAGATGAACTGCTCTGATACCAACTGTGACACCCCAAGTTTTTCAAAATAAATTTTTGCATTTATTTTTCAAAAGGTGGCATGCCTCTAATTTTAAAATTCAAAACATTAGAAGATTTTACTTTGAAATTCATTTTTTTCAAAAACCTGCATGTCACTTTCATGCTCACACTATACATATATATATATATATATATAGTTTTCTAAAAGATAGGGACGCATTTCTTAAAAACAGGACCCATCCAGTGGTTCACTTACATAGCCCCTATAAACGTCATATTAAATGTCCAATATCACAATTCAAATGACTAACCACATAATACAAAAGCTTTAT
The DNA here is from genome assembly GCA_035236585.1 of Warburgia ugandensis. Taxonomy (NCBI): domain Eukaryota; kingdom Viridiplantae; phylum Streptophyta; class Magnoliopsida; order Canellales; family Canellaceae; genus Warburgia; species Warburgia ugandensis. The sequence continues at coordinate 40,183,305 of CP141136.1, forward strand.
TAAAGTGTATATTTGATCACAGAAGTATGGTTGTTGGATTCCTCTTGTCGTGTACATCTTCTCCTATCCATTTGTATCTGAGATATTGTAAACATACTGACATGTACAATATCTCAGTAGGTTATGCTTGGTAGGGGAATTAAGAAGCATGTTAAATTTAATTATAACTCATTTCTTCCATAGTAATTAGAATATTCATTTCCATAGAAATTATATTAAATTGAATTTACAATATGTTTCATAATTCATGAATCCATTGTTAAACCGAGTATCAATGTATTTTATAATTTTATAATCAATTGATAACCAAATATTAGCATGTTTCATAATTATCAATAATCCATTGATAAATCAATTATTTATAATTATCATTTATCATTTAAATAAAGGAATCCAATTCCATGAACCATACTTTGCATAACAATTCTACCCATTTATATACCCTTATGAAAACGTATATGAAACTACACCGTCAATCATATACATGTAGCATTAGTCCACATATATGAAAATTGTTAAAAGACATCCAAAATTATGAATATACTCAATCAATGTCATAATCAACATTCCCAGACTATACTGGTTTCAGAATCATAGCCCTCATCATGTGGGGTTCATGATCATTCAGCCTCTACTAGTATATCAATATAATGCTCATGCCCCTCACTATAGAAGGTCCACAATCCTCTAGCCTCTACTGGGAAAACAATATAAGGTATATCATCGTGCCATGTCATATAAGGCATCTCATAATGCCATAATATAAGCACCATAGTGCATCAAACATAAGGACTACTATGCATGTAGTCAGATCAGTACAGTGTGCTAGGAGAACTGCTCAATAATCCACCTATATCATCCTGATAGAAATCACAATATCCATGTCTGTATGGGAGGACTCTGGCTATCATAGTGGAGGCATTCCCATAATTGCCCCACCTGACTTTTAGTCTCTCTTAGGCTTGGTATCCATAACATAATCAATTTAGGAGAGTGAGTGGCCAAACCCTGGTAACTCTCCTAGCATAGCATCCCCAGGCCTACGCCAGTCTAAAACAAAACTCTCAGGCCTCCATACCCGAATGTGAAATAATCATAATAGTAAACAATTTGCTTGTTCATATATTTCAAAACAAGAATAACATCCTCACTTATTTGGTGATAATATACCAAGGATGTATTGTATAAACCAAGACTCATACATCATCAATGTTAACATGGTACCCATGTAACATAAATGTACTTTTACAATTTTACATATAAGATGTACAAGTCCTAATTAGGTTTGTTCTATAGTAGGTGAATATTAAGCATGAATTATAAACATGCAATTCTTTTAATTAATTTTATTTTCATAATTATAGTTCAAAGCATATCCAATATCAATTATGTCATACCAATGTCATAACATTCATTATCTGAAATAAGACCATGTTTAGAACATGCATCTTATTATGTAGACATGATTCTTAAATTTCCACCTACCTCATGTGATGCCTTCATCAGTTTCCACTAGCTTTAATCACCCTCCTCTTGATGATCAACCATGCGCCCTTCAATCTATACAACGCATAAGAATTCTGTTTTTAGTACAAACACATATATAGATAGTTAGATTTAATTATGACCTAACAGTCTGATCACCCCATTGATGAATGATCCAAATCTAAATGTTCAATTCTATGGGTTACGATGGTCTGATTTAGCATTTTTAGGGTTTGATCCCCATTGTTCTAGTTAATTCAGGATCCTAGTATTCATCTGTGGCTTCTGATAATCGATTAGACCTCACAAATCTACCACTTGAACAATGATAGATCGAATGGTCTAGATAATCCGATTTGTTTCACTTTCTAATCATAGAAGTTTGACTTATTCTATCAATTCTAGGATGCAAAATTTACTAGTGTAATAACCCCAATTTTTGTAATTGATTGAGAAAATCAATAAAGTTTGAGTTTCAGATATTTCAGGTTGAAATATTAGGGTTATTTAGAATATACCTTTTATAAAAGTATAATCAAATTATAAGACATGTAAAATTAAAATTAAACTTAGCAAACCCTTCAAAATGACTATAATCATGACAAATTCTGAATTCGGATAAGAAATCCTTAAGTTTCTTCATTTCTTGGACAAAAGGGGTAAAATAGTAATTTTACCCAAAAATAAAATCTCCCAAAAATCAAAATTTAGAATGTAATGAGAAATATGAATCCAACGCCACTAAGTACACTAAAATCCGAGATCATGGGAATAAAACCCAAAATTTTATACATAAATGGCAAAACGGTCTTTTTACACCATGTGGGGCCCACAAGGGACCTAAAAACCAATCTTATTAGAAGCCCACATGAATTCATGGTTCAACAAACATCATCTTGTCTTGGGGAAGAAAAAATGGAGCATGGGAGACTTTCATGCCATTTAATAATGAAAAAATAAAATATTATAATAATGAAAAAGGCCCAAAATGCTTATAAATACAACCCCAAAATCCTCCAAAAATGCACATAAAATCCCCACAAAAATTTCTTCACTCTCCTTGAAAAATTAGACCTAGATCCCTTCCCAAAAACCCAAAATTTCAAAGAGATACCTCTCTTTTCAATTTGTTTTTCTTTTTAGATTGGAGCAAGAGACCTAAAATTAATTAGGCACTCTGTTCCAGATCTTATTTCATCAATTTCACTGTCCAAAACTTCCCAACATATCTATTCTATAAAACCCCCAAAGAAATTTCAAGATCCAACGGTTCAAACAACGAAAATTTGCAAGAAAAGTGGATCTTAGGCCATATCTTCATCAACAAGGTATTCTCTTTAAATTGGGCATATAACTGAGCTTTTTTCTCCAATCAGGTAGGTGGAAATACTTTCTATAGATGTTTAGTACTCTTTTATGTAATTTTTAGTTTACTATAATTTATTTTGGTAATAAAAAGGTAAAAATAAAGTAAACACCAGAACCCTTAATTCTGGATGATAGAGTGCTTAGATGAAAATTTTGACTACACCAATCGATCTAGAAGGATCCAAAACCCCTAGGGTAGAATTTTCACAAAGATCAGAGCCGTTTTGGGGCCTCAATTGAGAGAGGATTGATTGGACGGTCCAAAATGGACTGTCCGATCTCTGGATCTAACGGCGTCCAAGATGCACACGTGATGCACTGTAGAAAATGGCGGCATGTGCTGCTTGTGGGGCATCGTCCCAAGCGAGACGATGGCGCATCCGTCAAATCCATGAGCGGACGCGCCCAACGACAACCCTGTTTACGGGTGCGCGGATGACAAGCGTTTCGCTCGTCCCGTTTGCATCTGTGGATGCACCTCAATGGTGCTTCCTCCATTCATCCTAGCAGACGCGCCCAATGAACTGAACGCATCTGCCTGGTTTGGTTTTCCGCCTAAAAGATCTGGGCTGTCCGTTCCTTGGGCCCAGATCAAATCCAGGCCTTAGGAAGGACTGTGAACTTCCAGATCCAATTCCTAAGTCATCTGAACTCCAAATTGAGATCAGAAAGAAGCTATGGAAAGATTGAAACCTCTATTTTCTGATGAAATGATAAAATGGACATACTATCCAATAAAAACTTTTTGTATTAAAGAAATAAGTTTCCAATTACCTAGATCTTCAAGATTTGAGATGATCAAATCTTAAAAATATGTTTTAATAATGATATACTATTGAAATAAAGTGAGATCTATGGTTTAATTGGATATATATGAGATATATTAAGGGATCAACCCATTATGGTAGAAATATCCTAAAAATACAAAGGGACCCACTTGAACAATGAGATCAAGTGTGATCAGATCCTTGGGATGGAAAGAATAAATGTTGATATGATGAAATCCAAGGAAATCATGGATGGATTATGACAAAAATAGATCAATATGATCTTTTGACCTTAATAAAGAAAATTTCCTAACTATAACTAAAATCCTTAATCAAAGAAAAAGATCTAAGATCAAATGGTTGGATCATAAGTAAAGGTTTCTAAAAATGTTAATGTAATTAGTTTCATTTTATATAATAGCATTTTAAATATGATTATGTTATAAAACATGCTAGTGTAACATTTAGACTTTAGCATAATATGTGATTTCATTGTTATCATAAGGTGCTAGATTTAATTATTTTAAGTACCTTGCCTCATTATCATTAAATGTTAAATTATGTAGTTTTATGCTTTGAATTTATAATTCATTTATGGTTAAATGTTATTAGTAGATCTACGTGTTATGAGATAAAGAGCATAAAACATCAAAAATGTATTCTAATGAGAAAGTAGAGTTTCATGACACAAATAAGAATGGAGTACTTTGGACTTAATTAGTAAGGGCTATAGTTAGTAGGACAATATAAGGATTATCAAGTCCTTGGCCCAAATTAGGAAAAGAATAATAAACCCCATGAATGACATTATAAATATTCATGGACTTAATTAAAATCCATTAGAAAGAGTACTTAGGGTAAACATGCTTGTAGGAACCTTATGAAAGGTTGAGCTATAGTCATTCTAGTGAATGATGAACATAGTGGTTAAGGGGGTTATCCTTCTCCTTCTCCTTCTTCATTTTCTTTTCTTCTTTCCCATCGGGTTCCATGAGTTATGTTGGGTTCTGGAAATTTGTTTTTGTTTTACTCAATTGGGGGGTGCCGTTGTCAAATGTGCCCCCCACTTTTTGTTATTTTAATTTTGTCTTCTTTTATTTATTTTAAAGTTTAATAATGATGTTTTTACTATTCTAAACATCATGATGCTAGTCAAAGAAAACGGTAAGCCATACTAATGATGTTTTTCAACTCCATTGACTGTCAAATTCTAACTCTTGCAAGTGGGACCCACTTTGTTGGATTCCATTTTTTAGAAGAATCTAATTATTTATATTTTAGTTCCTTATTCTAACTCTATGAAAAGTTATCCTCCTAGAAAACTCATACCTCGATCATGCAGTAGTAGAATTTTGGGGTTGTAATAATTAGAGAAATTTTGTCCTCAAATTTTTTAGGGTTGTTATAACTATCATGTATACACTGTGTTTATAAGGTTGTCACATAGCATGTGTTAAATGCATTGAGTCCAAAACACTAGGGAGACTCTGACTAGATTTTTAGTAGAAATGTGACATTCATTTTTTTAAAAATCCTCATTTTTTAAAAGAAAAATGACACTCAAGATTTTTTTTAAGGTCTTCTCTTGAAACATAATTTCTACCATTTTGTTTATAAATATTTTTTCAAATTGAGGCCCCACAATTGCAAAAGATTTTACGAAAAACTGTTAGAAAGACTAGGGATGCACAGTTAGTATCAGAGCCAATTCCCCTTGTGAGGGTGTGTTAGCCACGCATGGTTTGCAAGGACATGGGTTCCCTGAGTGGAGATGAGGAGGCCCAGCATGCCAAGCCTCAGTGGTTTTGGTTGAAAATAGACTGATGTCTGGGAGGTGTTGATGTCGGGGTGTGACTTTCAGAGTTAGTCTCACATCACCTGAGGAGGGAGATGTGCTAGTTATAAGAGTTCTGAGGAACTTTCTTAGAGCCCAATCACTCCTTTCATAGCCATTCCAACATGTGCAAAAGTCATATATAGTCAATCAAGTGAGAATGAGTTGTCTAGATATAAGTTATATGAATAACTCGTATGGGCAATGTTGATGAATGTAAAAATAGATGTAACCCATGAGGGTTGGAAAATTCTAAGAAAACAATAGATTTTTAATCTTGTATAAGTAAGAGGAATACTCTTACAAAATTAGTATAGTTCTTAGAGTAAGGAATAATAGTATAAAAGTATAAAATTAATATATCTAAATGAAAACTATGTCAGTTGATAGATCTATCTACTTGCATAATCTTCTGAGGATTCAAGTTTTAATTTTGATGATGTGTATAAACATTCAAAGATCATGATAACTATTGTACAACAATATTATGATTATGATGAAAAAGATAGCAGAAAAAAGTCACAATGGAAGAAAACTTGGGGAAATTAAGAAAATTACAACATTAGTTTGTATATGTAGTGGATACATTTCATGGATAAAATTTTGATATTATGAAAATCAATGACAATTTGACCCACTTATGTAAATCAATTATTGATCAAAAGGGTGAAAACAAGTTATTCCTTATATATACAAAAATACTGATAGCTAGTTATCATTGAGAAGTAAATATCTATTTAATGGTTCTTGAGAGTTCTAGTTATGACTTGGAGTTGTATAATGCATAGTGAATATAACAACTATTTTATAAGGATGATTACTAAATGATAAGAAAGATCAGTAGATGAATGAAGAATTGAACATGAATAAAGAAAACTTAGTGCATAAGTTCAAGTGGTTTCTTATGATATTAGAAGGAATGGAAAAAAGGGTGATTTATTTAGATATTATACTATTTGGGAGTATCTGACAATTGTTGCTTAATTGCCTTTGGATCAAAAGAACCTATTATACATGTGTATTGGGTAAAAGGCTCCAAACATGAACACAATGAATGCAATATTATACAGATAAGAGAATTTTGACAACAGTATGAACATTTGGTAATCTTAGTGGAAATCTAATGAAAGCAAGGATACTAGAAGGTTCTAATGCCAATCTATATGAGAATGTTTGATTGATAGTGATAATTTGATCATAAGTTTTAGATATGATTATGAATGAATTCTTAATGCAAAGAATTATTTGATGAGTCCTGGCTCCATAGAACATGATATATTAATATGAGCCTTTATAAGTATCAAAATACCCTAGTGTATGGCTACTATCATTGAAAGAAGATGCTACTTGGTCCTTTTACAAATTTTAGCTCAAATCTCAATTTGAATCTCATTTGAGGACGTCAAAAATGTAATTATAAGGATTCTAGTGGTAGTTGTTTAAGAGGGACCATTCTCCCCACACTAAGGCTTTTATCTAGAAGGCCCTTAGGAAGGCCTATGATGATGAGTGTCTTTAGCTTCTGTGCAACTGGTGATATAGAGAGAGTTGGCTACTTTAGAGTAGCGAGATCAGACAATACAATAGTATGTGAACTATTTTATAGGATGAGGAGGTTTGCTCCTATTGCTATTACCATAGATTAGGAGGTGGTAGATAGATTTGTCGATGAGTTGACACCTAGATTGAGGAATCAGGTGATTTGAGCACATTCTACATTAATGGCAGAGGCAGCAGACATGACCTCTATTTTTGAGAAGGATTCCCTTAAGACCAGGGCTGACCATAGAGGCTTAGACATGGGTAGTTCGGGTCAGCCTAGTAAAGGCAAGAGATCCTTTTTCATTGACGAGGTTACAAAGGTTTTTGGGTGGGGATGCAAACATGAGGTGTGTTACTTGCAAGGATTTAGTAATTCTTCCATTCATATGTTTTTGCATCCTACTTGGACATGCATGTATATGTCTTATTCTTTTAGTTGGATATTATGATTCTAGTGGGAGAATTATTTGAGGCTAGTGAGTACTTTCATGAGGTACTGACGGATGTGGATCTCATCCTTCTTAATATGGTTGATTATGATGTCATCTTAGGGATGAATTGTCTAGGTACTTATTGGGAGATAATTGATTTCAATAAGAAGAAGGTTACTTTTAGTATATCTGTATAACTAGTGACCTCATTCCTATGTAGGAAGTACCATTACTGAGGTTGTGATATTTCTACCTTGAAAGCCACGTAGTACATTTTTAGAGGGTGCTAAGTCTTCCTTGTTTGTGAGACATTGGAGGACCGTGAGCAGCCATAGATTGGGCACATAAATGATGTGTGAGAGTTCAAAGATGTCCTTCTTGAGGAACCTTTAGGATTTTTTCCTTAGGAGATTGATTTTGATATTGATTTGGCATTAAGCATAGTGCTATTTCCCAATGTGCCATACAGGATGGCCCCAGCTAAGTTGGAAGAGTTTCAGCTGCAGGAGTTACTTGATAAGAATTTAGCAGACCTAGTGAGTCTTCATAAAGTACTTTAGTCCACTTCTTGAGGATGAAGGATAGATCGGTACTACTATGCATAGATTATCTCTGGTTAGATAGCACCACGATGAAAAACCAATATCTCTTATCATGTATTGATGGTCTATTTGATTAGCTATGAATATTGCAGGTGGTTTATAAGATTGATCTGATATTTGGTTATTACCAATTGAGGATTATCGAGTGAGATGTACTTAAGATGATTTTTGGGGCTCGTTATGACTCCTATGAGTTCTAGGTGGTACTAATTGATGGGACCGATGCACTAACAGTATTCATAGATACGATGGATCGAGTTTTCAAATGTTACTTGGATAAGTCATGATTATGTTAGTGGATGACATTCTTATATAACCCTTGAGCAAGGAGGAGTACTAGAAATCCTCATCACTTGGTTACATATATCTATCAATGTTGGTTATGATTGAAGCAAATGAATTTCTTTGACCATGATACCTGAATTGAGAGAGAGACAGTTTATTGAGACTATGATGGGTTGGGATTAGCCAAATTGGTGACTAAGATTCATAGTTTTCTCAGTCTTATGAACTATTATCGCTGGGTTATTGAGTTCTCTAGGATAACAGTGGTATAAAACTATGGAAATTGTTGTCTTTATAATACCTTCTTATGATTAATCAAAATTTGGTTAATGATCTATACCTGTGAGTAGTCCAAGAGGGTAGCCGATGAGGGCAGGTGCGAGGTGCACTAGTAGGCTTCTAGGTGGTGAGCTTCTATGTGCTTACAGTATGATTGTACTATGGATTGATTTTGATTGGCATATATTTTCCTGTTGGTGAGCTGATATGCTCTGGTTTGTATTTGGCATAGACTTGCCTACTGGTGAGCAGAGATGCTCTGATTTTTATTGATATTGTGATTTTACCTATACTACTGTTGTAGATAGGCTAAATCTTGGATGGATATTCTGTTACGCTAATTGCATTATATGTAATTATGATGTCTTCCAAGTATATTATGAATTATTAATTCAAGATGATTTGATGTGTATTTGTCTAAATGATGAGTTAATATTTGATGAGATGGCATGATAAAATCACCTACTTAATGATGCTAACTTTGGAATTATTGGGACAATTACCGTATTTTTTGAGATGAGAATGCTCTTAAAATTATTTAAAGATAATGTGGGAAGAATTTTGAGGATGAAATTCCTATAAAGGGGGGAGAATGTAAAAACCCTTAATTTTGAGTTCTTTTTTGTACAACATATTATATTTTAATTGAGATGATAATTAGGAATTGAATTTACCAGAGTTGTAGTCGTCATAGGAGAAGACGACAGCTTGGATCAACGATCTGAGCTGATTGCTCCACTCTTCACGATGAGTGAATCGGATCCTCAAGTTTATTGGGAGATCCGAGTTGCTATAGTAAATCAACTAAAGAAGGCACCAACACTTGACGTGATTGGAGGATTTCACAGCAAAATGGTGATCTATTTGCACATCCAAAGGGGAAACATATGAAAACACTCCTAGGTGGTAAAATCTGTAAAACCCTATTCTTGATTTGAGGTATTTTTCTAAATCCAAACGATTTTGTCCTAGATATAGGTTTTATGGACAGTCCAACCATTAATTTCTTAATTTGTGAATAGAAATGCATGAACATGGACCCACAGTAGCTCGAATCGGGAAAAAATCATCAATCCAAGCCTGAGATAAATTGGACAATTCTAGCTGTCAAATCAGATAGAGTGAAATATTGGGTTAGGTTGCAGGTTCGATGATCAAATGTCCCCATTGCATTGCTAAACTGCAAATTCACATAGGATGAGATAAATTTCACTGATCCATTAGCTAAAATTGTCTAATAACATGTTGAGAACAAGATCCAACCACTTCTAGCCATTGGATCACTGATCTAGAGAATGAATAGCATATCAAACTGTGATTTGACAGTATTTCTCAAATTTGATCAATGATTAGTTATTGATGAATGACTGATTAGAACTCTAATGGCCTTAGAAGAGTCCTCATCATTGGTCAATAATTTAATAATCATAATCAGACCACCATCCAATGGTTGAAATAGAATAACCATGAATCTAATGGTTCAAGTATTAACTAAATAGTTGATTAGTGATTAGGATAGTCAATCTATAAAAACCAACCAGTTGTAATGATTTAGTGATTGCAATTATGAATTAGTTGATCTGAGCCATTGATAGGGAATCAATTGTGGATATGTGAGATACTAGCATCTAATGGATAATTGGTTGACGATCCATGATGTGGAAAGTAGACCAACAGCCTAAGTGGTTGAATAATATAGTTAAGAGTGATGGATTGTATGAAATCTAAAAGGTCAATAATTTTGGATAATCTAAATTGTAGGAAATGTTTAGATGAATAATCTAATGTACAAATGGTGAGGAACATTCAAACATGGAGTCCTCAATTATGATGTAAATGCAACCTGAAAAGAGAGTTAAAAGAAAATTCTATACACTATCTAGATTTAAGCATGATTTAGAAGCTTATATGATTTTATGTTGATGTGGGGATTTAGATGTTGGATGTGCTATACAGTTTCAAGTGTGGTTTGGCCAAATTGAAGTTAAGTTTAAAGCTAAACCTAAGAGGGAAGAACTTATGGAAAATTCACAAGGAGGTTGGTAGTTTTAACTTCAATATGCTTTTGTGAAATATGAAAACCATTAATGACTATTCTATCATGTTTGGAAACAGTTAAAATTGAGATTTTTGGAGATTTCAGATTTATATAGTGAGTAAATTTGTATTTCATGCAACCTATCACTTTGGAATACCATGTTGATTTATTTATTAAATTTAAAACTTGTACATGAAAATGTATTTGAAATTGCATGGAGTTTGTGATTTATGAAATGATGAGGAGTGTGGAATCCTCATACTCAACACTTGTAAGGGTTGCTTATACATGGTTATATCATATCATGAGACTTATTTACATGATTTCGATAGTGCATGGAATTCGATGGTTTTATATGTTATGATGGCATGTAAAGATGTCAAGTATTTTCATGTTATCGAGGGCATATGGTGGCCCAATGGATGTTGTGCTAGGATGGTTGAGGATTGATCATCCCCCCTTCAAAACTATATATATATATATATATATGATATCTAGCCTCAAAAGGCATAATTTAGGTTGATGATATGATGGGTAGGTCATGTTCTCACGTACCATGTTTCCCATATGCATGGTACAAGGAGTCTATCCATCTTTGTATTGACGTGATAGCTATAGACTTGATTGGGTGTTGTCCGCACATAGAGGGTCCATTATTTTGAGATTCATATGTATATAGCACAACAGTGTAGGTGCGTGGTATCCTAGGATTTCAAGTTTATAATGAGTACTCATGACCAATGAAAAATGCTCAAATTACGAGTGTTTCTACCCTAGTTAAACCTCAGAGTTTAAATGCTTTTCATCTATTGATTTTTGACAACGATTCACTATCCAATTTGGATGAGTATATTTATGAGATGAAGCATGACATTAGTTGTGGCGATCTTTCATATCTTATTAAATATCTGGTAGAGGTTACTATTGTATTTGAGAAAATATGCATGGAAATTGAAATTCATAATTTGAATTTATTTAGCATGTTATTTATTTATAAAGTACGATTGAGATTTTAGAGTTTTGTCATACTGCTCATTATGCATCATATTTCACTCAACTACATAACATGTGATTATGTATCCTTTTTGGATTTGAAGCTGCATAAACTTCATATTTCGATGATGAAACTACCTACACTAACGCAAGCTCGCTGAGACATTGTAAATTGTTTACAATGTCTCAGGTTTGAAGAAATGAGACATAGGAGTAGAACATTGTGATAGAGATCTAAAGAGAAGAGCACGAAAGGTATAACAGACAGGTTTGCAATGTAATTGATGGTCTTGTGAACTGACATAATGTTGACTTAATATGACTACTTTATTTACATGTGGGCATGCAAATTGGAGTTATGGTGATGTGACAGTGATTGGAGTAGTCTTGGGGATGTTGGTTCAATTCCTAGCCTTTTAGCACTATAAAATGTCCCTTTTTATTTTCGAACAGACATGTCTTTGTGGATGCATTTTGGAGGGAGATAGATGTGATGACCTAAGTCAAAATAAAGAAGCAAAAATTCTTTTCTTTAGAACTTGTTTTGAAAAACCCAAGTCATCACTTCATACATAACATAAGTAGAATTTTTATACAAGATAAAAGTCCATTAATGAAACTCTCATTACAATACAATACTCTCAAACAAAACAAAATACATGTCTTCAAGGGGTATACTCTGATGATTATTCTCCCATGTCTTCTTTAGTCTTGAGCTCCTAACTCTCCTTCTTTGTATTTGAGATATTGTAAACACTCAAACATTTATAATATCTGAGCAAGTTATGCTTAGTAGGGGATCCAAGAAGCATAATAAATTGACAGTATAATTTTAATACTTCATAATCCTGTTATTCATAAACATACTCATGTATTAATGTCTTTACTTTATCATATATGCACATCCTTATACATACATACAGTACATGGATAAATCCATCAAATTTATGAAAGTAGTCAAATATCATTCCCAACTAAGCTGATCAATTCTTTCCACTATAAGAAATCAGTATTTCAGCTAGTCCTACACTAGGAATTTCCCTTCTTCAAAAATAATGGTAATATACAATTACCTAGAATTTCATCATGCCAAAACATAAGGCATTTCACTATGCCTATCTCATATGCATCATAGTGAAAAATAATTTAAGGACTACCATGCTGCAGTATAATCCGTACTAGTGTGCTTAGATAACTGCCCTATTCACCACTGATACCACAATGGAAAATATTATGTCACTGCCCATATGGAGAGATAGGACTTTCATAGTGGTGGCCTTCTCATAATTGCCCCACCCGACTTTTAGCCTCTCATAGGGCAAGGTATCATCATATCATCAAATTTTGGGAAGCAGGTGGCCAAAGCCTCATAACTCTCCTAGCATAGCATCCCCAGGCTTATGCCTATTTAAAACAAAACCACAAGCCTCCATGCTTGTATGTAAAATAGGTTTCATACATATCAGACAATCTGTCTGTTTACTTAGGGTTGGAATATCTTCTAGTTCCATACTCACTTAGAGTTTATTCCTCAATTTTAACTTAACTATTTTATATGTGTTTGGTTGGGTCATAAGGGTTTTAAGGGATTTAATACAAGTATTAACATTACACTTATCAACATTTCTAGACATAAGATCATGTATTCAACATGTACATCCCATGTAGATGCATTCATAAAATCCTCCTACCTTTTAGTAGCGATCCATCTCTTCAAATCTTCCTTGATCTGACTGACGTATGAAATTTGTACATCCATACATACTGTTAATATATTCATACAATCTGAATAATCCTATCTATATTCCTTATCTAATCTTGTCCTTTGATATAAAGGATTAGATTTTGTGTCCAATCATGATCTATCTTCCTCAAATAGTGTTTATTCTATTAATCAATAGATCTGATGGTTAGAATGATCTTCTAATCTTTCAAATCTAAATATTTTCTATTCTAAGTCTTTGTGTATTCCTTTCTTTGATCTTGATCTTTCATAGATCCTTTGATCAACAATTTATACTTGTTGATAAAGATCAAGGGCTTAGATCTTCTATCATCTAGGTCTTCCTTAATCTAAGTTCAGTTGTTTGATCATCCCTTAGGAGGATGATCTTGGATCTCTTCCTTGAATCATATTTGATTAAGGGTTCAGATATTCTATTCTATTTGATCTAAGATCTTCTATTCTATTTAATCTAAATTGCAAGTAATATATATATATATATAGCATCAAGAAATATTTATTTATTTTTATTGTTCTTGATCATTCAAGATCTCATGGATCTTGTTTGATCATGCTTATCTTACTTATAATTTTTATTAAGGTTAGAGAATTTACTAGCCTTTTATGCTCTTATTATAATTCAACTAGTTAATACTTACTAGTTGAAGATAACTTATTTCATCCTAAGTCTAGACTGCTCCTTTTATTTCCAATTGGCTAAAGCTTACTAAATAAATGGTTGAACACAAAGTGGTTACATCAAGTCTCATGTAAGGAGGTGTTTAGACCTCACAAATGCCAATGGAAGGTAGGGGAAGAGCGAGGTTCTACTAGAGAACCCCCTTAACCACCATGTTCAGCATTCACTAGAGTGACCTTAGCTCAACCTTTCATAAGGTTCCTATGAGCATTTTAACCCTAAGTACTCTTTCCAATTGATTTTAATTACATCTATGAACATTTAAAATGTCATTCATGGGGTTTATTATTCTCCTAGTTTGGGCCAAGGATTTGATAATCCTTATATTGTCCTACTAACTATAGCCCTTACTAATATAAAATCAAAGTCATTCACTCATCTTCATTGTCCATGAATCTCTATATTCCATTAGTTTACATTTTTGGTGATTTATGCTCATTATATCTTAACACTACTTAACATTTGAATCCACTAATAAAATTTGACAATAAATAAATCATAAACTTTAAAGCATAAATCCAATATAAATTTAACAACTATTTATACTAACATGCTTCCTATGAATGTAACTTAACCTAATAAAATAAAACTATATTTAAACTAGCATGATCCTAAGTTATGAAATACATGAAATTTTACTACTAATCTAATGGAATCATGCTAAAATCTGAAATTTAAACTAACATGGCCCTAAGATAATTAAATTTACCAACCTAATAACAAACTAATAACATTTAGAGCATAGCATGCTAAAATTTAAGAATTACACTATCATGCTTCCTACTTTATAACATAAATCACATTTATAATTCTATTATCAAATAAAAGACATGTAAATTAATTAGATTAAGATTATTAGAAACTTTTACTTATGATACAACTATTAGATCTTAGATCTTTTCCCTTAGATCAAGGGTTTTAATTACATTTAGGACTTTTACTCTATTAAGATCCAAAGATCATATGCACTTATTTTTGTCCCATTTAATCAATAATCTAACTGGATTTCATCATAATTCCATTCATACAACCCATCCAAAGGGTCTGATCATGCTTGATCTTATTCATCAAGTGGGTCCCTTTGTATTTCAAAGGTTTGTTTACCATAAAGGATAGATTCCTCATTTTATGTTAGATCGATCAAAATAAATCATGGATAGTACTTGATTTCAACATTATATCATCATTGCATTAGATCCCCAAGATCTAATCATCTTAGATCTTGAAGATCATGAAAATTAGAAGCTTAATTCCTAAAAACATAAAGTTTCTTGAATAGTTTTATTAGTTTTGTGATTTCAAAAGAAAATAGACATTACAAGCTTTCCATTGCTTCTTCCCGATCTTAATCTGGAGTTTAGATGACTCCCCAATTGAAGATTGAAGTTCACAGTAGTTCTAAGGGTCCAGATTTAATCTAGGCCTAGTTGAATGGACAGCACAGCTTGTTCAAGTGGAGTGGGTCCAGTTGGGTGTAGTAGTTACCTCGGTCCAACTATTGGGACAAAAGTTGACCAAAATAGGAATAAATGATTCAATTGAATCTGTTAGAGGAAGGGCATTAGAGCAATAGATAGAATTAATCTTTGTTTAATATCCCATGCTCTGCGCTACTGTGGGACTACTACTGTCACGCGAACGTTCTATCAAAATGTTGCTGCACATAGAGACGCTCTTGTAGGGCACGTTTCTGTGTGGCATTCCGCTACAACATCCCAGGAGCCAATCTAATTAGGAAGATTGGATACCCCTTTTGGACCGTCCAATCAATTCCTCTTTAATCAAAGGTTCAAAACTTGATTATATTTCTTGAAAAGTCTACTCTGTGGGTTTTGGATCCTTCTAGATAGATTGGATGGCTCAGATTTTCCTTTCGAGTCCTCCATCACACAGAAATAAAGGGTTCTTGTCCTTACTTGATTTTTATAATTTTTAACCAAAAAATAATTTTAGAAAAATAAAAATTATATAAACTAACCTGAAATAAGTATGAGAAGAATTTTCACCTACTTGATTGGAGAAAAATGTGGGTTTTGTAGCCCAATTTAGAAGAAATATCCACTTGATAATAAGATCACCTGATAACTGTTTGTTTTGTGATTTCCCGTTGATTGCATTGTTGGATCTTGAAATTTCATTTGGGTTTTTGTAGATAAGGTAGTATAGGACAATGGGAATGGTTGGATTTGTAAAATTTGATTTGGAATAGAGTGCCTAATTGAATTTAGTTCTCTTGTTCCAATCTAGAGAGAGGAGAGAGAAAGTGAAGGAAGAGAGATTTTTGGGAGTTTTAGAAATTTGGGAATGAATCTAGATTTGGATTCTTAAGGGAATGTAGATAATTTCATTGGAATTTTAATGAATATTTTGGGAAGATTTTTTTTTTTTTGGGGGGGGGGGGGTTGGGGACGATTTATAGGTGTTTTGCATTTTTCATAATTACTTGTAATAATTATGTTCTAATTCTTTTGAATATTACATTAACATTGGATCCTCCACTACCACCTCCTTCTCTACTATTAGATGGTAGTGGTTTGACAACTCATTACATGTTTTTGGGGCGTTGGATTCATTTGTGCGACCCACAGAGTTGTGGAAAGACCATTTTGTCCTTTTGTAGAGAAAAATCTGTTTTATTCTCGCGAACTTGAAATCTTGGTTATGGGTAAAATTACCATTTTACCCTTTTATTCATAAAAATGGAGAAAATTAGGGATTTTTTTATTTTAACTTCGAATTGAACGTACTTAGTGTCATTTCGATTGGTTTCTCTAGTACATTCATAATTTATAAGTTTTAAATCATGGTTTAATCTCTAAAGAAAATGAGAATTTTCAATAACCTAATATTCTAGCTTGAAATTTATGAAAACTCAAACTTTATTGATTTTCTCAATCAATTTACAAAAATTGGGGTTATTACAACAAAGCCTCATTTGTTATTGCATATTCACTATGTTTATTAGGTTGTGGCATAGCCTACATGAAATGCACTAGGTCCAAAATAGTAGGAAGACTTTGCCTGATTTTTAATAGAAATGTGGCATTCATTTCTCCAAAAATCCTTCTTTTGAAAAGTAAAATGACACTCAAGATTTTTTTATTTTTTTGAAGGTCTTCTCATGAAACTTGTTTTATATTGTTTGGTTTATAAATAAAATTTCAAACTTGGGGCCCCACATTTGCAAAAGATTTTATGAAAATGTGTTAAAAACACCTGAGATGCCACAGTTGGTATTAGAGCCAGTTCCCCTTATGATGATAGGCTAGTGGCTCATGGTCTATGAGCACAAGGGCTCCCTGAGTGGGGATGAGGAGGTCCAGCATGCTAGGCCTCAATGTTTTCAGTAGAAAATAGACCGATGTCTAGGGGGTGCTAATGTCCAGGGGTGACTCTAAGAGTTAGTCCCATATCGCCTTAGGAGGGAGTTGCATTGGTAATAAGAGTTTTGAGGAATTCTTTAGAGCCTAGTAACTCCTTTTATAGCTAGCCCAACATGTCCAAAAGTCATATATAGTCAATCAAGTGAGAATGAGTTGTTTAGGTACGAGTTATATGAATAATTCGTATGGGCAATGTTGATGAATGTAAAAATAGATGCAACCCATAAGGGTTGGCAAGTTCTAAGAAAATAATATACTTTTAGTCTTGGTGTGAGTAAGAGGAGTACTCTTACAAAATTAGTATAGTTCTTCGAGAAAGGAATAATAGTATGAGTATAAAATTAGTATATTTAAATGAAAACTATATCAATTGATAGATCTATTCACATAGGTGACCTTTTGAGGATTCAAGTTTTAAATTTGAAGATGCATATATATATTCCAAGATCATGATAACTATTGAATAATAATATTATGATTATAGTGAAAAAGATAGTAGAAAATAAGCACAATAGAAGAGAACTTGGGAAAGTAAGAAAATTACAACATTAGTTTGTCCATGCAGTGGATATATTCGATGGATAAAATTTTGGTATTATGAAAATCAGTGACAATTTGACCTACTTATGTAAATGAATTATTGATCAAAGGGGTGGAAGCAATTTATTTCTTATATGTACTTAAATACTAATAGCCAGTAATCATTAAGAAGTAAATACCTATTTAATGAATCTTGAGAGTTCTAATTATGACTTGAAAGGGCATAATACTTAGAGGATATAAGAATTATTTTATAAGGATGATTACCAAATGATAAGAAAGATCAACAGATGAGTGGGGAATTGAAGCAAGAATAAAGAAAACTTAGTAAATAAGTTCAAGTAGTTTCTTATTATATTAAAAGGAATGGGAAAAAAAGGGGGTTTATTTAGACATTATGCTATATGGGAATATCTGAAAATTGTTGTTTAGTTGCCTTTAGATCAAAAAGTACCTATTATACACCTCTATTCGGAAAAAGATTCTAGACATGAACAAAGTGAATGGACTATTATGTAGATAAGAAATTTTAAGGTCAGTATGAACATGTTGGTAATCCTAATAGAAATCTAATGAAAGCATGGATACTAAAAGGTTCTAATGCCAATCTATATGAGAACATTTGAGTCATGGTGATAATTTGATCATAAGTTTTACTTGGCTATGTTTTTAGTGAAAAATATTATGGTTTATGGACTATTCATCGATTGTTATATGAATGGATCTATAGGAAGTTTACCTATCTATGTTTTCAATGATAATAAAGTATGGTTTATGGACTGTTCATGGACTGCAATATACATGGTTCTATAGAAACTTTTCTTGGCTATGTATTATATGAAAAAGACATGGTTTACAAATATATACATATATTTATAGTAGGTTTATTTGTCTATGTTTTGAATGATAAAAAGATACAGTTTATCAATTGTTCATGGATTGCTATATACATGGATGTATAGTAGGTTTTACTAGGAAATATTTTCAAGGATAATAACATATGGTTTATGGATTGCTCATGGACTACTATATTCATGGACTCATATATATATATATATATACACACTAATCTATACAAAGTTTACATTGTGATATTTTCTATGATAATAAAATAATTTTTTTGGATTGTTCATGGGCTAATATATACATTGATCTATAAAAATTTACTTGGCTATGTTTTGTATGTGTTAATTGTTTAAGTTTGCATAAAAATCATTTAATTAGATACGCATGTGTATAACGTATATCATTAAATTATGATTTTCAGACCAAATTTCACAACACATGCATTTTTTACCTAATAACCCAAAAGTTTGATATTTTGTAGCTCCTACATGATTAATCACGTTTTTTAGGATTTAATTCAGATTTTTTGCTTTTTTTAGGAAGAAAGATGGTGATCCGATGGGCGAGATCAATTGACATGAACATTGAAGATCAAGATTAAAAGATCAAGTGAAAGCCTCAAAATCATCACTTCAAGGCCAATATCATCTTGTGAACTAGTAATGAATGTGATTAAAGGAGCTAAATATGGTCAAAGTGGGTCCATGAAGTAAGCCATGCATTCCCACCCATGAAAGAAGGTGGCAAGCTAAGGAATTCAAACCAAAACATACTAGCCATTCAAGCTAAGCGTTGAAGCAAAGAAAACAAACTCAGGAAGCATCCTAAGCCAACCATGAGCTTAGCCAATTAACCCTTCAAAACTAGCCATCCAAGTCATCAAACTAAGCTAAATGAAGGCTTGGATTAGAGGACATTCAATAGAGTTATCTATGAGTTATTTTAAAGATAATTAAGGGAAAATCTATTAAAATAAGAGGGATGAAGACCAATGGGATAAGAGCAACTAATTTTTGTAGTTTTTCTCACTATTCCCCATTTTTTTCTTAATTTCCACCTTACCCTTAAGATGCACTATGAATTTCCAAAACTCTCACTCCTTTCACCTCTTAGGAAACCTCCCAACTAATCAAATATCTCCATTTAACACCTCCAGTCTCTTTCCCACTTTATTCCTCACCCACTTTCCTATTTGGTAGCCATTCAAAAACTTTTAGAAAGGGGGAGATGCCCCTTCCTAAAAAGTAGTCATCTTGCACCTACTCCTCTTCCCACCCACTTTCCTATTTGATGTCTACCATTTTCCCCCCATCCTAGCCATTCAATTTAAACTACTTCCACCCACACCACATCATTGTATTAGGTACCCTAGAAAAAAATAGGAGAAGTCTTATAAAAACCCAGCCAAACTTAAGAAAAGGGAGACTTGTGCAAAAGAAAAACTAGTTTGCATCTTAATTAGTTTGATTAGAAAAGTAGTTTGTAATGTATGTTACCATAGACTAGTTGTTAATTTCATGTTTAAGAAAGTTGAGAAATTGCATTTCAGGAAAGTCATAAAATTAGAAGTTTTTAATTTAGGAAATTTTTAATTTTAAAAAGTGTATGTTTTAGGAAATTTCCCATTTAGAATGATTCCTGATTTTGCCTAGTTCCTAATTTCATGTTTTAATTTCCATTCATAATTTAGGTTAAAAATCACTTGAAATTTTGCTAGGTTAGATGGTTTAAAGTAGGGACCAATAGCATCCCAATAGTCCACTCATGTGTTTGACCTCACTTGCATGCTATATTGTAATTGATTCATACACTTGCAAGTTTTAATTAAAACAACGACAAGTTTTTGGCACCGTTACTGGGAGTTGCAACAAATTGTGTACTATTCCATACTTTAGGTTATTTTCCTCTAGTCTAGGTTTAGGGTGAATTAGATTAGGATTTTTGAATATTTTTTGCATTTGTTGTATTTTCATCATATTGGCCATATTTCTTTGGATTTTGTGTGAGGGAAATTGGCAAAGGAGCTGTAGCGATCCTATGGGCCACAGTTTCATCATCTTAGATTAGGTTTTATTGTCTTCTTAGATTAGGATCGAGCGAAACTTGCAGTGAGGCCCAATGTAAATTGTAATTTCTTTATTATTTAATTTTAAATAGGTTGTAATAATATAAGCAAGTGTGGGGTATGGTGGCCCACACTTGATCATCATTGGACCCTTCACTATGAGTATTTTTCAGTTAATTTTTAAGATAATTTGCATTTAGGATAATTTGCATTTGGTTATTAGTATAATTCATATAGACTAGGATCATTCATTGATAATTGGTATGTCTTTGCTTAGGATTGTTGCATTAGAGCACCTATCTAACCTTGTCGGATAGCATATAGGTTGCATTAATTGGCTTTTGTATTGCATTGGATAATTATAGCTTTATGGTGGATGAAATTAATGCTAGTAAGGGCCCCAAAGGAACCCTTATAAGATAAGGATTGGATTTCATTACTAGCTTCTTAGCCCACCTCAGAATCAATTAACATCCTTGTATGCTATGATCCCAACCCTTGAATGTTAATTTAAAATCAAGTAGAAAGCGACTTAGGGTATCAAGCTCATAGGACCTTTTTAGAAGGACGTGATCTATTATCACTCTAGTGGCTTTTGAGAACATGGTCATAGTGGGTATCTTAAAATCCAAGTAATTTTCCCATGTCTTCTGTTGACATTAGTTGAAGGTGGTTTATGTAAGGGCATCAATCTTTGAATCTAGAGCTAATGCCTTTTAACCTAGAGATTTGATGCAACCTAAGACAAGGGGAATGAAACCAAGTTCCTATCCCATGGCTGAACCACCAGCAGAAGTCGAGTGCAAGGCAATTAGAGATTTCTATGCCCCTCTACAACTCAACACCCCATCTTGCATAGCTTTACCTCCTACAAATTTTGATCGCTTTGAGTTAAAGTTGGGAGTCATTCAATTACTCTCCACCTTATATGGTTGAGACTAAGAAGACCCCTACCTACATATCAAGGAGTTCCTTGATATTTGTGCCATATTTAGGTTCAAAAATTGTTTGGATGATTCTATCAGGGTTAGGCTTAGGTTATCCCCTTTCTCACTCAAGGACAAAGCCAAGTCCTGGCTTAATGCCTTCGAGGTAGATTCCATAAATACATGGAATCAATTATCTAAGAAGCTTTTGAACAAATTCTCCCAGTTCACAAAACTAATTCCCTTCGTTGTGAAATTATCAATTTTCAACAAAGGGATGATGAACAGTATTATGAGTATTGGGAATGAAGGAATGAACTATTACATAAATGGCCTCATCATGGATTTGAGAAATGGCAGCAAGTTCAATACTTCTATGATGCATTAATGCCTCAAAACAAACACATGGTAGATACAGCGAGTAGAGGGGCCCTCATGCGAAAAGATAAAAGGGAGGCTTGGGAGTTGTTTTAGACATTGGTTGATAATTTCCTGCAATGGGATTATTCAAATAGGGGAGAGAGAACTAACTAGCCTCTAAAGAAAGTGGGTCTATATGAGATAGGAATGTATACAAATCTATTCTATAAGCTTAACTCTATAGTTGAAATATTAAACAAACTAGAGCCTTTAGGTGGAAGAATGGACAAGCTTGAAACTATGTTTCAATCTTTCATGGCTGCTACTTTATCCCATAAACCTCCATAAGAGGTACGTGCTACTTGTTTTAGTCCAATTCATCTAACTTCAGCCTATCCATCCAATAAAGTATACCCTACATATCATGTAGACCAAACAAATGCATTGAATGAATATCTCCAACCTTGCAACAACATGTATTCTAAGGCCTAAAACCTTGGATGGGTTAGGCATCCCAATTTTTTTTGGTCAAAGAATAATCACCAAGGGGGACCACCAATGAATCCCCTACCCAAAATTTTCCTCCTAGGGCTCTAGTTCCTCAATAGTCACCTAGCTTCCAACTTCCAACAACCTCAGCAACTAAAGAAACCATCTTTAGAGGATAGAATTGAGAGCATACTTGAAAAATAGAATGAAGATAGGGTCAAATTGGATATGTAGGTGAGCCAATTGGATATGTAGGTGAGCCAATTGTTAGTTGAATTATATAATAGAGGAAAGGGTTAGTTCCTTAGTTACCCATCCCCAACCCTAAGGGCCAATTTGAGATAGGGTCAAGTTTTCAAAATCAAAACCCTCATGAGCATGCTAAGTCTATAACCATCCTTAAGAGCAGTTGTTAGATGGATAACAAAGTAGGCCAGACTAAGGAAACTGCAAAGGAGAAAGAGGCAACCAAAAACACAAGAGAGAGAAAAACATAGAAAAACATTGTAGAACCTATAGTGGAGGCACCCTATGTGCCTAAAGCCCCTTTCCTCAATTACTGAACAAGGATAGAAAGGGAACAAACTTCAACTAGTTAATGGAGGTATTTAAACATGTATAAATCAATATTCCATTGCTTAATATAATTAAAGACATCCCTTCCTATACTACGTTCTTAAAAAAGTCTGCACAAGAAAAATAAAGCTAATTGAACAAAAGAAAGCTTTCCTCACCGAGCAAGTAAGCTCTTTGATTCAATGCAAGAACCCACCAAAGTTTAGAGATCTAGGGTGCCCTATCATTTCTTGCGTTACTGGATATCATGTCATAGGTAGGGAATTACTTAACTCAGGGTTGAGTGTTAACTTGTTTCCATACTCTATCTAGGAGCAACTAAGACTCCGTGATTTAAAATAAACCACTACCACACTGCAATTAATAAATAGATCAGTCAAGATGCCCCAAGGTTTGGTTAAAGATGACTTGATATAGATGGACTAGTTTTATTACCCAATTGATTTCATTGTACTAGACACCCAACTTCTATTTTACCCCAGCAATCAAATTCCAGTTATCCTTGGATGTCCATTCTTGGGGATGTCCAACTCCATTATTAATTGTAGGAATGGTGTAATGAAATTGTCATTTGGTAACATGAAAGTTAAGCTAAATGTCTTTAATGTTGATCAACAACATTCATACCTTAATGATTCTTGTTGTGTCAATTTGATCTAGAGTCTGGTTAATGACATTCATTAATCATTATCCATCTTTGACCTACTAGAGCCTTTGTTTTATGGACTTTAATGGAGAATTTGAAATAGACAAGTCTATTGAAGTGGTAAACAACTTTTGGAGGTTGCTTCAATCATGGCTACCTCAATGTGGGGTCCTTGTGTGGAACCACTTCCTCCTTTTGAATTTGTACCCACACCCTCGATAGAGCAACCACCATCTTTGGATCTAAAACCCTTGCTTGACAACTTGAAAGATTCATACCTAGGCCAAAATGAAACCTTACTTGTGATAATAGCATTAGATTTAGATAATGAATGGGAGGGTAAGCTTTTAGATGTTCTTAAGAACATAAAAGTACTCTAGGGTGAATGATAGTAGACATAAATGGGATTAGTATAGCGATATACATGCATAGGATATACATAGAAGAAAATGCAAAACCTTCGAGGGAAACCCAAAGATGACTGAACCCCCACATGAAGGAAGTAGTCAAAGATGAAGTCCTAAAGCTCTTAGATATTGGTGTTATATATCCTATCTCTGATAGTACTTGGCCCCGTTCAGGTTGTACCTAAGAAATCTAAGGTCAAGGTAGTAAAAAATGAGGATAATGAATTAATACCCACCCACATCGGGTGGAGAGTTTGCATTGACTACCATAAATTGAATGCGGTCATGAGGAAAGTTCATCTTCCTTTACCCTTGATTGACCAAATGCTTGAGAGGTTAGGCAGACATAGCTATTACTATTTTTTGGATAAATATTTTGGTTACAACTAGATTCTTGTAGCACTAGAGAATCAGGAGAAGACCACCTTCACCTGACCTTTTGGAACCTTTCCCTACTAATGTATGCCTTTTGGGCTTTGCAATGATCCTGCTACTGTTCAAAGTGTATGTTGAGCATTTTCTCTAATATAGTAGAATGGTTTCTTGAGGTGTTTGTAGATGACTTCTCAATATTTGGGTCATCATTTGATGAGTGACTGCACCACTTAAAGTTAGTTCTAACAAGGTGTCAGGAGAAAATTCTTGTTTTAAGCTTGGAAAAGTGCCATTTTATGGTACAAAGTGGGATAGTTTTAGGCAACATAATACCACCAATGCTATAGAAGTCAATAAGGCAAACATTGATTTAATAGCTAGCCTTCCTCCACCCAGGATGGTGAAATAAATTTGCTCCTTTCTAGGATATGATGGCTTTTACAAATGCTTCATCAAGGATTCTAGCAAAATTGCAAGCCCCTCGGTAATTTACATATGAAGGAGGCCCTTTTTCACTTTGATGAGGATTGTAAGAAAACATTTGAGTTGACTTCTACACCCATTATTTGACCATCAAACTAGAACACACCTTTTAAGATAATGTGTGACATGTTGAATTAT
Source organism: Warburgia ugandensis (assembly GCA_035236585.1). Classification (NCBI taxonomy): domain Eukaryota; kingdom Viridiplantae; phylum Streptophyta; class Magnoliopsida; order Canellales; family Canellaceae; genus Warburgia; species Warburgia ugandensis. Next base: position 40,208,586 of record CP141136.1, read on the forward strand.
GCCATTGAAGTTGTTTTGGGGTAGCACATTGATAAGCTTTCCCATGTAATATATACACTAGTAAAACACTACATGATGCACAACTCAATTACTCAACCACTAAGAAAGAGTTGTTAGCTATAGTGTTTGCTTTATATAAATTTAGAGTTTATCTGTTAGGGTCTAAAATTATAGTACACTTAGATCACGCAGCTTTAAAGTACTTCCTTTCTAAAATGGATGCAAAACATAGGTTGATCTGTTGGAGACTACTGCTATAGGAGTTTGACTTAGAAATTAAGGACAAGAAAAGAGCTGAAAATGTTGTAATAGATCACTTATCTAGACTAGTGGTGGAGCATACTAATGATCACATGCCTATAACTAAATCCTTCCCGGATGAATAGTTGTTGCATATTTCCTAGTTGCCTTGGTACAATGATTTGTTAATTATCTTGTCATAGGACAAATGCTTAATTATTGGACCAAACAAAATAAAAAGAAATTTTTGACCGAGGTTAGATATTTCACTTGGGACAACCCATACTTATTCAAGTACTGTCACTATCAGGGGATTAGGAGATGCAACCTCGATAGTGAGGATAATAAAATCATCTCCTTTTGTCATGATCATGCATGTAGTGGCCATTTTAGTTTGAGAAAGATAGTAACAAAAAATTTTGTAGTGTGACTTTTATTGGCCTACCACATTTAAGGAATTACATGCTTACTGAACAACATGTGTGAGGTGTTAAAGATTAGGTAGTCTATGGAGGAGACATATGATGCCCTTAAACCTAATACTCATTATAGATCCATTCAATATTTGGGGCATAGATTTCATGGGACCCTTTCCTAATTCTTTTGGAAATCTCTATATCTTAGTGGGAGTGGACTATGTGTCCAAGTGGGTGGAGGTTATACCTTGCAAAATCAATGACCACAAGGTTGTGGTAAAAATTTTAAAAGAAAATATTTTTGCATGGTTTGGTACTCCTACAGCCATAATAATTGATAGGGAAAACACTTTTGTAATAAAGTGTTTGATAATTTAATGAAAAAGTATGGTGTCAACCATAGAATAGTTATCTCCTACTACCCTTAGACCAGTGGACAAGTAGAGGCATCCAATAGGGAGATTAAGTGGATTTTAGAAAAGATAGTCAATCCAAGTACCTTGCAAAAGCAATGACCACGAGGTTGTGGTAAAAATTTTAAAAGAAAATATTTTTGCAAGATTTGGTACTTCTAGAGATATAATAAGTGATGAGGAAAATACTTTTATAATAAAGTGTTTGAGAATTTAATGAAAAAGTATGGTGTGAACCAAAGAATAGTTACCCCATACCACCCTTAGACTAATGGACAAGTAGTGGTATCTAATAAGGAGATTAAGCAAATTTTAGAAAAGACAGTCAATCCAAGTAGGAAAGTCTGGTTTATGAGACTCAATAATGCTTTAAGGGCTTATCATATAGCATATAAAACTCCTAAAGGCCTACCACTTACTAGTATAGTTGGAACATAAGGAATATTGGGCTATCAAAAGATTCAAATTTGACTTAGATTCTATTGGAATCCACCAGAAACTCCAACTCAATGAGTTGGAAGAATTGAGGAAAGTTGCATATGATTCTGCATGATTATACAAAGACCAGATGAAGGCTGCATATGATTTCCAAATCTTAAGGAAATCCTTCACACCTAGACAAAAGGTCTTATTATATAACTCTATATTTCATTTATTCCTAGGAAAACTTAGATTTAGATGGATTGGACCTTATATAGTATGCACTATCTATCCTCATGGGGCCATTGAGGTCGGGAAGGATGGAGAAATCGAAAAAGTCAATGGTTAGAGGTTAAAACCTTCCCTAGAGATTCCTAATCTTAAGATTGATGAGAAACTATCAGAGGCACCTCAATGTCATGATCCACCTTAGATTACAACTCAAGGAACCCTTATAGCATACCATCATTACACTCATCATTATGTTTGGCTGAAGACATAAAACTTAGCCCTCCTTGGGAGGCAGCTTAGATTTTTTTTCAAAAAACCTCTAGATTCTACATCTTTCCATATAGGATCCTATGTTTTCAAACATTGGGGACAATGTTTCATTTAGGTTGGGGGTATACATGCATATAGAGTTTTGGAAGAGTTCCCTTACTATGATGAGAACTGGATGTTCAGAATTTAGTAATTTTTCTATTTTCACCTCTTCATGGAAGTGTATATGACCAGTTTTGCATACTATTCATATGTTGAAGCATTTTATGACGTTTATTCATGAAAACCATTTACACACAGTAATATTCAAGACTAATAGAGAGGTATGACTTAAAGACCTGGAGAAAAGTTAGTGGAGATCAATAACCTAGTGAGTTTAGAGACTATCTTCCTTTAAAGGGTTATAAGTAATTCCAAAGTTTTCTTCAGTGTATATAATATAATATGATCATGATATCCTTATTTTGGTTAATTATCAAGAGTAAATAGGAGTAATAGCTTTATTTAAAGAAAATTTATTGGACCTGATAGGCTTTTGGAAACTTAGGAAATGATATAGGCCATCCTTGTTAAACCCAGAGATATAAAGACTCCCCAATATATGTACCACTAGTTACCCCTTTGAGCCTATTATTAAAGCCTTTCTTTGTTAACCTTTACAAATATTCATTAAAGACCTCTCTATTAAGTAGTGAAAAACTAGTAGAAAGCTAATGAATGAGGATTCTCTAAAATAAGATAGGGGACTTAATCTTAGAGAATTATATAGGTATATTCACTAAAAATCATCACAAGGCCTAACTTGTCCGCTACGAGTAACCTAGTGGCACCTTGTATCAGTCTTTGAAAAATATTTTTTCACATGTTTTTCTTGGGACTAGCAAAATGTTGGTTGGGGGGTGATATAAGTGTATTAATTTTCCATAAAAACCACCTAATTACATACCCATGTGTATAAGTTATGGCATTAAATTAGGATTTTTATAACACATGCATTTTTGACCTAACAACCAAAAATTTTGATATTTTGTAGGTCTAGAGGCCAGTACAAAGTAAGTATATGATTAATCATATTTTTCTAGAATTTAATTAGACTTTTTCACTTTTTGTAGGAAGAAAGATGGTGATCCAATGGCTGAGATCGATCGAGATGAACATTGAAGATCAAGATGAAGTCAAAGTTTCAAAATCATCACTTCAAGACCAAGATCATCTTGTTGACTAGTAATGAATGTCATAAAATGATCTAAATATGGCCAAAGTGGGTCCATGAAGTAAGCCATGTGCTCCCACCACCTTTGCATGGAAGCCACTTAAGCCACCTTAGCCATATAAGGAATGAAAAAAGGTGGTAAGCTAAGGAATTTAAGCCAAACCATATAAGCCACTCAAGCCAAGGGATGAAGTCAAGAAAACAAGCCAAGGAAGCTTCCTAAGCTAGATATGAGCTTAGCCAATGAAGCCTTCAAAGCTAGCCATCTAAGCCATTAAGCTAAGCTAAATGGAAGGCTAGGATTGGAGGAGATTCAAGAAAGCTATCCATGTTTTGAAGATAATTAAGGGAAAATCTATTAAAATAAGAATGCATGTAGACCAATGGGATAAGAGCAACTAATTTTTAGAGTTTTTTTCATTTTTCCCAACTTTTACCTTGATTTCCACCTCACCCTTAAGATGCTCTACGAATTTTCAAAACTCTCACTCCTTCCACCTCTTAGGAAACCTCCCAACCAATCAAATATCTCCATCTAACACCTCCCATCTCTTTCCCACTTTATTACTCACCCACTATCTTAATTGGTAGGCATTCAATGACTGTGAGAAAGGGGGAGGCGCCCCTTCCTAAAAAGTAGGCGCCTATTACAGAAGTTCACTTCTCGTGAGATTGACCTCACTAGCGTCACATAAATTCATGGATTGTTATAGACATAGATCTATAGGAAGCTTACTTGGCTATTTTTCAAGTAGAAAACATATGATTTATGGACTATTCATAGGAAGCTATTTACATATATCTACAGTAAATTTACTTGGCTATGTTTGCAATGATAATAACACGTGCTTTATGGACTATTGATTTATTACTATATACATAGATCTATAGAAAGTTTACTTCGTTATGTTTTATATGAAAAACACATGGTTTATGGACTATTCATGGACTGCGATACACATATATCTATAGTAGGTTTACTTAGCTATGTTATCAATGATCATAACATATAGTTCATGGATTGTTCCTAAATTTCAATATACATAGATTTATAGGAAGTTTACTCAGATATTTTCAGTGAAAAACACTTCATATATGAACTATTCATAGACTACAATATACATATATCTATAGTTGGTTTACTTGGCTATGCTTTCAATGATAATAACATGTGGTTTATGAACTATAGAAAGCTTAGCTATTTTTGTAATGACCTATATTTTTAAGTCCAAAGATAAATATTTGAATTTTAGAAGTGAGATTTTATAGAGATCAAATTTAATATATATGACCCATAATCAAATTCTACTCAAAAAATGGAATCGAATGACATAAAGAATGTTGAAAATGGAGACCATATGACAAAGTTGTGGGCATTTGAAGATTGAAGGGAAATTTAGTAATTTCTTAAATAATATGAGAAATAGTCAGAAAATGCATGGGACTGTTTAGTTAATGGAACCCTGTCCCTGCATCATTTCTGCGTCAGTGTCTGCGTCTCCGCAGGTAAAATGGCAAACACCACCTTCCTTTGGTCTTCTTTTGCAGTGTCGAGAGAAATGGCGGCACCACCATGAGGACGGCGCTACTGCAAAGATGGTGTGCCACCACCATCTAACCTCTAAAAATCTCCCTCCCTTCTTTCCTTCTATTCTCATTGCACTTTCCGTCTCCCTCATCATCTCCTCTCCCTCCAACCACTTGTTCTCCATTGTTTCCAACGATAGTGAACAAGGTCACTGTGTAGATCTAGATGCTAGTCATCTTAACAATGGTAGATCAAAGATTAGAGACAATTTTTGGATTCCTTGTGAAAAGAGGATTAAAATGCCTCTAATTTTGTTCCACTCAGAACATATTTGACTGGCGATTAGACAAAGATTCTAAATCTGGCCACTTTGGATTTTTTGGAGACAACCCGACGGGGAAATCATATTTTTTGTCTTCAAAAGACCACGAAATGATAACAAACTTTATAGCAGTGAAGATAAGAGCTAGATCGAAAAACCCTTTTCATTAGAAGTCAATCTAATGTGAAAATCATCATTGGCGATCTTGCTCCGGTCATCTTCTCTAGTAGGCTTCGGCAAACTAGATTGAGAGACCAAGATGCACACTGTAACACACAATGGAGATGCACCATTTTGGAGCATTCCCTGTGTGTGTGCAAGCATGCAAGTGCGGTCTTAGCTCAACTAGGACATAAGTGCTTCACAGGAACCGAGACACATTGACACTTATTGGAACTCGAGATTGAATCTGGACCACTTGAGTGATCTAAAATAGAAAAACTCAAATTCTAGAAGATATATAACTCTAATTGATGATGCAAAATATTTGTTGTGTTTGTATTAATGATGCAAACCTAATTGTACAATAAAATTTAGGATCAGAAAACTATTTAACTTGACCATAGCATAAAAACCATAGAAATCTCATTTATCTGCAAGCCCAAAAATGATCAGATCTCATAAATTGATCCATTGGATGTATTAAGAGATTAATATGCCAAAATCAACCCTAAATTACATACATAAACCTTTGAATTATAGAACTAACCATTCAAATCAAGTACGAACCTAATCTAAGCATCAGGATAGGCGATATGTGAGATCTAACCATTCAATTAGAAGATCTTGATAACATAAAAGTTATTAAAGGCATTCTAATCATTAAACATTAGATCCATAATTGAGATCCAGCTTAGAAATACACTAATCAATGATTTATAACCTAAAGGTTAGATCTAGCCATTGATTTGTAAATCTAACTAATGATCTATAAATAATGGGAAATAATACTTGGATTCTTATTCCCAAATAATATTCAAGACCTCACAAAAGTAATCCAGGATTTGAATTGAAGAAAAACATGGTCCAAGTGACATCATCAATGTAGGTAGTCTGATGCTACTAAGTTTTCAACTGAGCCTAAATGATTTTTGTAAGTAGTTTGATGCTACTAAGTTTTCAACTGAGCCTAAATAATTTTTATAGGTAGTCTAATGCTACTAAATTTTAAACTTAATTCCAAATATAAACGATTTCCTTGAATATATTTTTGAAATGATATCGAGATATGGTATTTTAATGATGAACTTGCATATTATTCTCATGATTTATTATTTTGACTAAAAATGCCATTGCTTATATCTTTCATAGTTCATTTCTACTCTTGAATGACAAAATAGTTTTATATGCATTACTCACATATTTTGAAAATAAATTGCACGATTTATGATTATTGAGAATTGGATTATATGTGTATATATCTTTTTCGGGCTAATGAGCTTGGTGTGCACTATGCTAAGAGGTTGAGATTCTAGTATCTAGTTTGATGAATCACTATTTTAAGTTGTAATAATTATATTATTGCCCAATGGATTTTGATGGAAAATTCCATTACTTGAAAATATATAATAAGCAAGTGGTTTATACATGAATATTCATGTTTACAAAAAGTGATTATGTGATTTTATTATCTAAAAACCCTTCTTAAAATTACGCATGTTGCATGTCATGTTTTCAAAATAGTAGTATCAAATCACCTACTGAGTATGTTAAATACTTATCCCGATATATTTTTTTTTACAAATAAGCTCAATTAGGAATAGAAGAAGTATTAGAAAGTTTTGGTGTAGTGATCAAGTGGGAGAAGATAAAGACAAATGTAAATGTAAGTATATAATTTATTGTTTTGAGACATGTATATGTACTTAGTACAATTGGACTGTGAGCTGTGACTAGATGAATCTGGGATACATTTATTGTATTTTGAGTAAACTTTTTTTCTTTCTTGGAAGTAAATGACACTCGGAGTTTTCAAAATGGACTTAAAAGAAAAAGTTTCTTCCACTACATTGCATTGTTTTTCAAATAGGGCCAACTCTACATTAGAAATTAGATATGTATTTAAAAATGCAGGTGAAAACCCAGGTCGTCATAGTTGGTATCAGAGCTTAGTTTTATCCTTTAACAGCCAGCCTTGAATGTCCAAAAGTCATATATGATTAGAATTATTAAGTAAAAAGGGTATAAATATGAGTAATAGAGATGACTAGAATAAGAAATGATATCAAATCATAAAGAAATACATCGTAAATAAATAGGGAGTTGGATTTGATAATTACTCAAGCATTGGAAGATGCAAACCCTATAAAAAAGTCTAGTCTAAACTACTTGGGGGTTAAGAAGTGTTGAGTAGTGGAGTAAACAAGGAAACTAATCAATGAGAATAAGATTATGATGAGAATGAAGAATGAGAATACAAGATAATACTAGTGGAATCCTTCGTAGATAACTTTCACTTGTACTAGACTGATCAAAGTGATAATCCTGGAGAACTTAGTTCAATTCTAGATAATTTACATGGGACTTTGAGAGAGGAATTATTATCCAACAACCTAAATATAATAGAACAGATAAAAAAAATATATATAGGAAATGATATAAAGCAACACGACATGAATATGAGCATGTTAATGGATATGCAAAAGACTACATTCGAGTGTACTATAAAGAATTTGACTAGAACACAATCAATAGAAGATTTTGATGGCAATATAATTAAGGACAATTGATCTTTGATGACAGATTGATCATAAACATTTGACATGATTTTGAATAAATTTTGAGAGAAGAAAACTATTCGATGGATTCAATATTCATGGAACTTGATATGTAGTTAGGAGATCTTATTTGCAGTATGTGATAAATATAATTGATGGAAGATGCCACTTGATTCTTTTCAAAGTTCTAGTTTGAATGTAAGTATTGGTTAAGGAATCAAGTCACATGCGAAAGATAAAAGACAGTTGGAATACGAAATTGGAGACCATGTGTTCTCAAAATATTTCTCCAATTAAGGGGTTTAGTAGGAAGAAAAATTTTATCATTGACATAAAGAAATGAAAGGTGATACTGTTGAAACTTGATTTATCAATCTTGAAAGTTCCTTGAAGAAATGTGAAGTGAGACAAAATATGATGGAATAGATGTAATTATGACTTGGCTACTTTGGGAACTCTTGCCAGTAAGGTGAAAGTCAACCTTAAAGTGAAGATTTTAATGATAAATAGATTACTAGATGGAAGATAAGAGGAAAAAGAGATTATTCTGTATCATTCAAAATGAAATATAAGGAGATTATAAAAGAAATTAGCAGGAAAAACGATTATGAGAAGTATGTAGTAGGTTATACATGATAAAAGGATTATGGTGATCTAAGGATTTGGAGATATCGATTATATGAGCTGAAATTATGTTGATGAATTAGCAAGTAAAGGCCAAGTGTCAGAGTGCGCAGTAAAGGTGGCTCTTTATTACTCAAAGTAAGTAGAAAAGATATGCCAAAATTCAGTTATATTTAAGGATTTTGTTGAAGGAATTATGACAATGATGAATTGAGAATGTTCCTAGAGTTGGTTGAAAGATGACATGAAAAGAATTTCAAAGACAAAATTTCTCTAATTATTGACCACCATTTGAGGCTTTGGATGAGAAGATGAAGAAGTGTAAGTAAAAAAAATTCCCTAGCCTGAGTTCTAAGGAGGAATACATTCATCAAAGAGGAAACCTAAAAAACAAAATATCTTAAACTCTTTAAAGAATAATAACTTGCAAATTTCGAGGACAATTCTTTGTAGGGATAATAATGTAATGACTTGAATTTTTAAGTTCAAAGATAAATATTTAACTTTAGAAGTGAGATTTTATAGAGATCAAATTTAATAAAGATGACCCCATAATTAGATTCTACTAAAAAAAATGGAATCTAATGACATAAAGAAAGTTGAAAATGGAGATCATATAACAAAGTTATGGGCATTTGAAGATTGAAGGGCAATTTAGTAATTTCTTAAGTAATATGAGAAATAGTAAAAAAATGCATGCGACTGTTTTGTTAATGGCACCTCCATCTCTACATCATATTCTTTGTCATTCCTACATCAGTCTCTTCATCTGTGTCGAAAAAATGGCAAACATCGCCATCCTCTAGTCTTCTTCTACAACTTCAGAGAAATGATAGCCCCAACATGAGGACAATGCCGCCGTGGAGATGGTGTACCACCACCCTCTAGCCTTTATAAATCTCCCTCCCTTCTTCCCCCTTTTCACCATTGCACTTTCCCTCTTCCTCTTCTTCTCCTCTCCCTCCAGTCACTTGTTCTCCATTGTTTCTGGCGACAGTGAACAAGGTCACTGTGTAGATCTCGACACCAGTTAGCTTAATAGTAGTGGATCAAATATTAGAGACCACTATAGGATTCCTTATGAAAAGAGGATTAAAATGCCTCTAATTTTGTTCCAGTTAGAGCAAATTTGACTGGTGATAGGACAAAGATACTAAATCCGGCAACTCTAGATTTTTTGGTGACAGCCCGACGGGGAAATCATATTTTTGGGCAACCAAAGACCACGAAACAATGCCAAACCTTATAGGAGTGAAGATAAGAGCTAGATTGATAAACCCTTTTCATTAGAAGTCAATCTAATGTGAAAATCATCGCTGACGACCTTGCTCTGGTCATCTTCTCCACTAGACTCCGATAAACTAGATCGGGAGACCAAGACACACACCATAACACACAAAGGAGATGTGCTATTCTAGAGCATTCCCTTTGCTTGTGCAAGCATGTGGGTGTGGTTTCAGCTTGACCAGGACACATGCGCTTCCTAGGAACTTAGGCGCACTGACCCTTATTGGAACCTGAGATTGAATTTGGGCCAGTTGAGTGAACTAAAACACAAAAACTCAAATTCTAGGAGATATATAACTTTGATTGATGATTCAAAATATCTGTTGTGTTTGTATTGATGATGCAATCCTAATTATACAATAAAATTTAGGATCATAGAACTATTTAACTTGACCATGCGTAAAAGCAATAGAAATCTCATATATCTACAAAACCAAAGATGATTAGATCTCAAAAATTGATCCAATGGATGTATTAGGAGATTAATATGCCAAGATCAAACCTAAATTGCATACATTAACCTTTTAATTATAGATCTGACCATTCAAATCAAGTATGAACCCTATCGAAGCATCAAGATAAGTGATCTGTGAGATCTGACCATTTAATTATAAGATCTTGATGACATAAAAGTTATTGAAGGCAATCTAATCATTAAACATTGGATATAAAAGTGAGATATAGCTTGGAAATCTACTAATCAATGATTTATAACCTAAAGGATATATCTAACTGTTGATCTATAAATCTAACTAATGATCTATAAAGAATGGGAAATAGTACTTGGATTCTTATTCCCAAATAATATTCAAGACTCACAAAGGTGATCCAGGATTCGAATTGAAGAAAAATGCAATCTATGTGACATCATCGATGTAGGTAGTCTGATGCTACTAAAGTTTCAACTGCATTCTAAATCTAAATAATTTCCTTGAATATATTTTAATGTTTACCATGTTTTTGAAATGATATTGAGATATGGTATTTTTATGATGAATTCGCAAATTATTCTCATGATTTATTATTTTGATTAAAAATGGTATTGCTTATATCTTTCATAGTTCATTTCTACTCTTGAATGATGAAATAGTTTTATATGCATTACTCGCATGTTTTGAAAATAAATTGCATGATTTATGATTATTGAGAATTGGATTATATGTATATATATCTTTTTTAGGCTAATGAGCTTGGTGGGCACAATGCTAAGTGGGTAGATTGTCAATTAAGGCAACATGCAAAGGGAACAAAACCTTGAGTTCCAAGTGGGTAGATCGCTGATTGAGGTAACCTATGGAGGGAACAAAATCTTGAGTTTTAAGTGGGCAGATCATCGAATAAGGTAGCTGACAAAGGGGCAAAGAAGACGTATCCACAGTTGACCATGGAGGGCCCTATGAATTTGGTTTTTGATATCAACATACATGGTGTATTGCGCTCACGACCTATTGACTTGATGTGTTAGTGGAGATCAACTTGATTTGTTCATTGAGAAACCCACGTGTATGATATCTACCATTGGGTTGAGATTCTAGTATCTAGTTTGATTAATCACTATTTTAAGATTTTCGTAATGATTATATTATTGCTTGATGGATTTTGATGGAAAATTTCATTACTTGAAAATATAAAATAAGCAAGTGGTTTATGCATGAATATTCATGTTTACAAAAAGTGATTATGTGATTTTATTATCTGAAAAACCCCTCTTAAAATTATGCATATTGCATGTCGTGTTTTCAAAATAATAGTATTAGATCACCTACTAAGTATGTTAAATACTCAACCCAATATATATTTTTTACACATCAGCTCAATCAAGAATAGAAGAAGTATTAGAAAGTTTTAGTGCTACGATCAAGTGGGAGAAGATAAAGACAGACATAAAATGTATGTATATAATTGATTGTTCTGAGACATGTATATGTACTTAGTACAATTGGACTGTGAACTATGACTAGATCTGGGATACATTTATTGTATTTTGAGCAAACATTTTTTTTTCTTGGAAGTAAATGACACTCAGGATTTTCAAAATGGATTTCAAAGAAAAAATTTCTTTCACTACATTGCATTGTTTTTCAAAAAAGGCCCTAACTCTGCATTAGAAATTAGTTATGCATTTAAAAATGCATGTGAAAACCTGGGTTGTCACAATTTTGTCTGTGGAAAACACATGGTTTATAGACTATTCATGGACTGTGATGCTCATATATTTATAGATTATTTACTTGGCTAGGTTTTATATGAAGAACACATGATTTATGGACTGCCATATACATAGATATGTAGGAAGCTTACTTGCTATATTTTCAGTAAAAAATATGTCATTTATGGAGTACTATGTATATACATATATGTATAGAAAGTTTACTTGGCTATGTTATCAATGTTGATTAAACACATAGTTTATGGATTGTTCATAGACTGTCATATGCATAGATATATAGAAAGTTTACTTTTGGCTATGTTTTATATGAAAAACAAATGGTTTATGGACTGTTCATGGACTACTACATATATAATAGGTTTTCCTAGCTATTTTTCATTGGTAATAACATATGGTTTATGGACTATTCATGGATTGCTATATACATAGATTTGTAGGAAGTTCTCTTGGCTTTGTTTTTGGTGAAAAACACATGGTTTATAGATTGTTCATAGACTGCTGTATACATATATCTATAGTCGGTTTACTTCACTATGTTTTTGATGATAATAACATATGGTTTAAGGATTGTTCATGGACAGCCATATACATAGATCTATAGAAGGTTTACTTGGCTACATTTTATATGGAAAAGATATGTTTTATGGACTTCTATATGCATTGATGTATAGGAATTTTAATTGGCTATGATTTTAGTGAAAATATATGGTTTATGGACTATTCATGGACTACAATATACATGGATCTATAGAAAGTGTATTTGGCTATGTTTAATATGAAAAGATATAGTTTATGGACTGCTCATGTATTGTTGTTAACATAGATCTATAGGAAGTTTACTTTGCTATGTTTTTAGTGAATAATATATGGTTTATGACATGTTCATGGATTGTTATATACATATATCTATAGAAAGTTTACTTGGCTATGTTTTATATGAAAATCAAATGGTTTATGGACTGGTCATGGACTGTTATATACATGTGCCTATCGTATGCTTATTTGGCTACGTTTTCAATGATAATAACAAATATTCATGGAATGCATTATATATAGATCAATAGAAAGTTCACTTAGCTATGTGTTATATTAAAACACTATGGTTTATGGACTGATCATGGACTGTCATATACATAGATCTATGGGAAATTTAGTTGGCTATGTTTTCCATGAAAAAGATATGGATTATGGATTGTTCATGAACTGCCATATATAGAGATTAATAGAAAGTTTACTTGGTTATGTTTTACATGAAAAACACATGGTTTATGGACTATACATGGATTGCTAGATGCATACATACATACATATTTTAGGTTTACTTAGCTATGTTTTGAATGATAATGACATATAGTTTTTGAACTATTCATGGATAGCTATATATATATAGACATATAGATATAGATATAGATATGTAGGAAGTTTCCTTGGCTATGCTTTTAGTGAAATATGGTTTATAGACTGTTCATGGAGTATACATGGATTTATAGGAGTTTTGCTAGATTATGTTTCAGTAAAAAAATATATGGTTTATGGACTATTCATGGACTGCACTATACATAAATCTATAAAAAGTTTACTTAGCTATGTTTTATATGAAAAATATATGGTTCATGGACTCCTATAAACTTAGACTAGAGGAAAATAATCTAAAGTATGGAACATTACACAACTATTGTGACTCTTCTGCTATGGTGCTAAAAACTTGTTTATGTATTTTAAGTTAACTCGCAAGCCCATGAATCATTTGCAATATAGCATGCTAGTAAGGTTGATCTCATGAGGAGTTGAACAAATGTGATACTAGTGGTCCCTAATTTAAATTGTTTAACCTTGCTAAAATTTATGAAAATTTTCTTCTAATCTAAGTATGGAAATCAAATATGGAGATAGGAATTATGCAAAAATTAGAAATATACTAAATTTAAAAAGTTTCCTAAACATGCACTTTCTAAAAATTAAACTTTCCTAATTGAAAACGTTTTTATTTTATTACTTTCCTAAACTAAGAACTTTCCTAAAGTGAAAACATTCTAAAAATGCAAATGAGCAACTTTCCTAATTTTATTGTGACAACTCGGGTTTTCACATGCATTTTTAAATGCAAAACAAATTCCTAATGTGGGTTTGAGCCTTAATTTAAATTAATTATATAAAAACAATGCAATGCAACTAAAATATCTTTTATTTTAAATACATTTTGAAAACCTCGAGTGTCATTTACTTCCAAGAGAACAAAATAAATTTTAAAATTAAGACAAAAATATATGCATCCCAAATCTAGCCAGTTACAACTCACAGTCCTACTATAAGAATTACATATACATGTCCAAAGGATAAGCCTTATGTTTAGATTCATACTTGTCTTTATCTTCATTCACTTGATCATAGCACTAACATTTCCTAATACTTCTTCTAATCCTATTGGAGCTTATCTATAAAAATAATATATTTAATTGAGTATTTAACATGCTTAGTAAGTGATCTAATATAACTAATTTTGAAAACATGGCATGCAACATGCACAATTTTAAGAAAGGTTTTTCAAGTAAATACAATCATGCAATTCCTTTTTGTGTAAACATGGGTATTTACGTATAAATCATCCTCACATTTTATATATTCAAATAAAATTCCCAAAATAAAATAAAAAATATAAAGATGACTAAATTCTTAAAGTAGTAAGCGATCAAACTAGGCGTTAGAATCTCAACCCTATGACAGATATCATGCACGTGGATATCTCGGTGAACACATTAACCAAATGGTCACAAGTACTTGTCTAAGACCATCTCAATGCACCATGCATGACAATATGAAACAGAAGTCATAGGTACCACTATGCTCACAACCAGACCTATCTGAAATTGTGTCTCCGGTATGTAGAGACTAGCCCACCACAGCCTCCGTGGTGACTATGGATATGTTTTTGAAAAAGGTATCATGAAAACCATGATTTAAAACTTAGAAATTATGACTTCAATAAAAAACCGATCGAAATCACACTAAGTATGTTCAATTCTAAGTTATAATGAAAAGTTCCTAATTTTCTCCATTTTTATGAATAAAAGGGTAAAATGGTAATTTCACCTATAACCAAGATCTAAGACTTTAATATTTAGAATTTACTCAGAAATACGATTCCAACGCCACTAAGTATGCTTGATTCCGAGTTCGGGAGAATAAAATGATTTTTTCTCCATAAAAGGGTAAAATGGTCTTTTACACCTTCGTGGGGTCCCCAAATGAATCCAACGGCTACAAAGCATGTAATGAGTGGTCAAACCACTACTAGTTGATAGTGGAGAAGGAGGTGGTTATGGAGGATCCAATGTTAATTTAATATTCAAAAGAATTAAAACATAATTATTACAAGTAATTATGAAAAATTCAAAAACATCTATAAATCCACCCCAAAAAATCCTCCAAAAATGTTCATAAAATTTACCACAAAATTATCTTGCTACAAAACCAAATCTATATTCTTTCACATTCTCTCTCCTCTCTCTAAATTGGAACAAGAGACCTAAATTCAATTACGTAGTCTATTCCAAATCAAATCTCACAAATTCCACCACTCAGATTGTCCTAGACTACCTTATAAAAAAAAACCCAAAATAAATTTCTATAATGACTCCATTTTTGTAACCTTGAAATCCCAAGTTGATAATAAAAAGTTTACTTTTTGGAGACAAGGGTATTTTGGTCATTTCACTGTTCACCCTGACTAGACCCAGAAATTTGGTCCTAAGAATGATACCTTTAGGTGCGTCTCAGAAAAAGGAATCAAACAAGACCAAAATCACCCAAAACGAAGTTCAAATGAGCAAGTTATGGCCCTTTAAAGTTCAAGGGCAAGAGTGTAATTTAATTTAAAAACGAATTTGGTCTGAGAAAATAGGGACCCATTTTGATACGGGCACCCCCTTCTTCCCAAACCTATTGGAGGGAAAAACCACCGCCATTCTGGAGGTTTCTCCACTACCATTCCATGGCGATAGAAAGCCCCTCTAGAACCCTCTTCAATCTCTATAAATAGAGCTCTTGGGTGCCTCCAATGGCAGCCCAAAACCTTGGGAAAAACCCATCTTGGAGAAGCAAGCAAGAGGAGAAAACGTGGAAAAAACTCGGCCATGAACCAGGTATGCCTTAAACCCCTCCAAACTCATCTCCCCCTTAGTCTTAGGATGAATTTTTCTAAGTTTTTGCATGAGAAACCATGCAAAACGGGGCTCTACGGAGCCACAATAGACCCAGGGAAGGTGCCTGGGGTGTACTGGTTTGACAGGGTTGAACCAGGGTGTCCCGAGGATGCCCCGGTCACCACGGGATGAAAACGCGTCAACCGCATTAGAGAGAAACTAGTGGGTGCGTCCGTGGACAGGGCTGCAAACGAAAAAGACGAGCGGAAGCCCGGTGCATTTGCAGATGACCCTGATGGGGCGTGCGCCGCTGTAACACGTCCCGGGCTTCCACCTCGTATGGGCCTTCTATGTACTCTTGTTATTAAAATGCCCATAACTTGAGTTCTAGGGCTCCGATTGAGGCGCCGCGAGAGGCATTGTGTTTGTATTGACAGTGCGGACACACCCAAATTATAAAATACCTGATCAACTCCCTATATAAGGTAGGCATGACCCTTAAACTATGATAGTGGTTCAAAGCCACTAAACTTTTGCAAACCTGACTATTCCAAGGCCCAGTTAGGGACCTTAAGAGGCCCTTAGGCATGGGAATGAACCCTTAATGCCTAAGTAGTGAGGTAAACTATTCTAAAGCCTATAGAAATAGGCTAAGCTAACCTTTTTCCCCTCAACCATGTCTAGGAATGTACGAGGACAAGGGGACTAGCGCGATCAAACCAGGTAGGTGCTCTATCGCTACTCGACCTTTTAAAAGAACCCATGATGTTTTGAAGTAGGTGCTCTGCTACTACTAGACTTTTAAAAAGAACCCATGATTGCTTTGAGAATGCATGTTTTATGTTTTAAGCTACATGACTTGTTTAGCATTAATTGATTTCATTAATGAATTTAGCATGCATATGACAAATACATTATGCATGGACATGTTTTGTAAATGATTGCATAAATTGCATGATTTGTGATTATTCAGTCTTGAAAAATTGTATATCCTTGAGGGTTACCAAAAGACGCTGGAGTGCCCAAAAGACACTGGGTAGGCAGTTGTGAGGGACCCAAAGAGGACAGGTTTTGAAAAAGAGGTTTTTATCTGTTTGCTCATATATTATTTGGGCTAGTAAGCTCGTGGGCGCTATGCCGAGAGGTCTGGGGTGGCCTCCTAGCCACTACCACTATTAGGTGAAAAGGGTACCACGCCAAAAAGGCATATCCTTACTTGGACTGCATGTGGTACAGAGGACTACCACTGGTGTCACGGCCCTGGGTCGAAGTGTCATATGCCCCGTGGAGGCTATGACTGCGTGTCCCCAGGTACCCAGGGACCACACGATGAGGAGGTCATGGGCATAGTGTGCCTATGTTTTCGAGGATTTACTTGCATTGCATATGGCATGACATGAGAATGGTCGACCATACCATATATCCATGAGTTGGATTCAGTTGAGCATCATATGCATATCATGTATGTTTATGATATCTATGTTACTTTCAACTTGGATTATGCGATTCCTTAAGTCATCAATATTCTAATTCGGCAATGGTTTTTAATATCAATATTGAACATGAGTGATTCAACATGCACATGTTTTAAAGAACATATGGTTTCAAACATAGCATGCATTGTAAAACTAGTAGTGATAGACTGCTACTGTGTATAGTGCATACTCACCCAATCCTTAACATTTTTTAGATACAAGTATACACTTAAGGACCGGATAGACCCGTGATAGAGAACATCCAAATTAAGTACAAGTAAGTAAACCCCTACCTTATCTTTTAATAAATGTTACTTGATTGTAGTTACTCTCTATACCTGGGGCTGTGACTAACACTTTCTTGGGAATACAGTTGATTTAAAACTATGCCATGGCTATATGATTTGAAATTGTGTTTTGACACTCGGGGTTTTATACTAAAGATTGTTTTTCATAACAAGAGATTTTCATGCATCTCATATTTCTAAAACAAGAGATCTCACCTTTTTATGAAATTTGCATCAACAAAAACCCGGGTCATCACAATTTCAAGATCCAATGGTTCAATCAATGAGACATCACAAAACAAGCGGTTATTGGGCAATCTTATCATCAAGTGGATATTTCTTTTAAATTGGACAGCAAAACCTATGTTTTTTTCCAATCAGGTAGGTGGAAATCTTTCCACACTTATTTCATGTTAGTTTATATAATTTTTATTTTTCTAGAATTAGTTCTAGGTTAAAAATAATAAATATTAAGTAAGGATAAGAATCCTTTAATTCTAGATGATGATGGAGGGCTTAGACAGAAAATCTGAGCTGTCCAATTGATCTAGAAGGGTCCAAAACCCTTAGGGTTGAATTTTCAAGAAATTTTATCAAGCTTTGACCATTGATTGGATAGTCCAAAAGGACTGTCCGTTCTTCCTAATAAGATTGGCTCTCGGGACGCAGCACGAAAATGCACCCTGTTGGAGCATCTCTGCATGTGCGCTCTGCGTGCGACATCATCCTAATTGAACGACCACTCAAAGGCATTGGTCTTGGGAATGTGTTACTGCGTGTGTCCTGGTGATGGGAGCACGGTGACCATTCTGCCGGATCGGACCCACTCTACCCGACTGATCCAAGCCGTTTGTTCCACTGAGCCTAGATCAAATCTGGACCCTCAGAATGATTGTGAAATTCAATCTTTAATTATGGAGTCATTTGAACTCCAAATTAAAATCGGAAAGAAGCTATGTAAAGCTTGTAATATCTATTTTCTTCTGAATTCGTAAAATTGATAAAATGCTTCAAGAGACTTTCTGTTTTTAGGAATTAAGATTCTAATTTTCATGATCTTGAAGATCTGAGATGATTAATCTTAGGGATCTAATGCAATGATGATATAATATTGAAATCAAGTAATATCCATGATTTATTTGGACAGATCTAACATAAAATGAGGAATCTACCCTTTATGGTAGAAAAACCCTAAAAATACAAAGGGACCCACTTGATCAATGAAGTCAAGCATGATCAAACACTTGGGATGGATTGAATGAATGGAATTATGAAGGAATCTAGTGAGATCATAGATTAAATGTAACAAAATAAGTGGATATGATCTTTGGATCTTAATGGAGTAAAAGCCCCAAATATAATTAAAAACCTTGATCTAAAGAAAAAGATCTTAGATCTAATAGTTGGATCATAAGTAAAAGTTTATAATGATCTTAATCTAATTAGTTTAATTGTCTTTTATTTGATAATAGAATCGTAAATGTGATATATGTTAGGAAGCATGATAGTGTAATTCTTAAATTTTAGCATGCTATGCTCTAAATGTTATTAGTTTGTTATTAGGTTGGTAGATTTAATTATCTTAGGGCCATGCTAGTTTAAATTTGAGATTTTAGCATGATTCCATTAGATTAGTAGTAAATTTTCATGTATTTCATAACTTAGGATAATGCTAGTTTAAATATAGTTTTATTCCATTAGGTTAAATTACATTCATAAGAAGCATGTTAGTATAAATGATTGTTAAACTTATATTGGATTTAGGCTTTAAATTTTATGATTTAATTGTTATCAAATTTGATTAGTATATTCAATTGATAAGTAGTTGTTAAGATATGATGAGCATAAATCATCAAAAATGTAAACTAATGGAATATAGAGATTCATGGACAATTAAGATGAGTGAATGACTTTAACTTAAGATTAGTATGGGCTATAGTTAGTAGGATAATATAAGGATTATCAAATCCTTGGCCCAAACTAAGAGAATAATAAACCTCATGAATGACATTTTAAATGTTCATGAATTTAATTAAAATCAAATAGAAAGAGTACTTAGGGTTAAAATGCTCATAGGAACTTTATGAAAGGTTGAGCTAAGGTCACTCTAGTGAATATTGAGCATGGTGGTTAAGGGAGTTTTTTTTATAGAGCCTCGCTCTTCCCCTACCCTCCATTGATGTTTGTGAGGTCTAAATGCCTCCTTACATGAATATTGAAGTAACCACTTTGTGTTCAGCCATTCGGCTAGTAAGCCTTAGTCAATTTGAAATAAGAGGAGCTATCTAGACTTAGGATGGAATAAGTTATCTTCAACCAGTAAAACATTAACTGGTTGAATAATAATAATAAAAGCATAAAAAGGTGAGTAAATTATTTAATCTTAAT
Organism: Warburgia ugandensis; assembly: GCA_035236585.1. NCBI lineage: Eukaryota > Viridiplantae > Streptophyta > Magnoliopsida > Canellales > Canellaceae > Warburgia > Warburgia ugandensis. Next base: position 40,228,729 of record CP141136.1, read on the forward strand.
AAAATTTGTAAGTAAGATAAGGATGATCAAACAAGATCCATAGGATCTTGAATGATTAAGAACAATAAGAATCATAATTTTGTATTTTATTATGTATCCATGTATGTATGTTGTAAACAAATCTAGATAGAGAATCCAAACCCTTGATCAAATGTGATTCAAGAAAGAGAACCCAAATCATCCTCCTTAGGGATGATCAAACAACTGAACCTAGATCAAAGAAGAACTAAATGATAGAAGATCTAAAATCTTCATCTTTATCAACAAGTTTAAATTGTTAATCAAAGGATCCATGAAAGATCAAGATCAAAGAAAGGAATACACAAAGACTTAGAATAGAAAATACTTAGATCTGAAAGATTAGAAGATCGTTCTAACTGTCAGATCTATTGATCAATAGGATAGACAGTACCTGAGGAAGATAGTTCATGATAAGACAAAAGATCTAGATCTTTTATATCAAAGTACAAGATTAAACAAAGAATATAGTTAGAATCAAAACTATAGGATTACTTAGATTGTATAAATATTGATAGTATGTATGGATATACAAATTACATATGTCAGTCAGGATCATGAAAGATTTGAAGAGATGGATCACTACATGAAGGCAGGAGGGTTTTATGAATGCATATACATGGAATGTACATGTTGAATACATGATCTTATGTTTAAAAATGTTGACAAGTGTAACATTAATACTTGTATTAAATCCCTTGAAACCCTTATGATGCAACCAAACACATGAAATGGTTAAGTTAGAATTGAGGAATAGACTCTAAGTGAGTATAGAACTAGAAGATATTCCAGCCCTAAGTAGATAGACAAATTGTCTGATATGTATGAAACCTATTTTACATACAAGCATAGAGGCTTGTGGTTTTGTTTTAAATAGGCATAAGCCTGGGGATGCTATGCTAGGGGAGTTATCGGGGTTTGGCTGCCCACTTCCTAAAATTTGATGATATGATGATACCTTGTCTTATGAGAGGCTAAAAGTTGGGTGGGGCAATTATGGGAAGGCCACCATTGTGAAAGTCTTGTCTCCCCATATGAGCAGTGACACAATATTTTCCACCGTGGTATTAGTCGTGAATAGGTTAGTTATTGCAACGCCCTAGTATGGATTAAATTGTAGCATAATAGTCCTATGATTATTTTGCACTATGATGCATATGAGATAGGCATAGTGAAATGCCTTATATTTTGGTATGATGAAATGCTAGGTAATTGTATATTGTCAGTATTTCCCAAGAAGGAAAATTCCCAATATAGGACTAGTTGAAATACTGATTTCTCATAGTGGAAAGAATTAATCAGCTTAGTTGGGAATATTATTTGACTACTTTCATAAATTTGATGGATTTATCCATATACATTATGTATGTATAAGGATGGACATATATGGCAAAGTAAAGAGATTGATACATGAGTGTGTTTATGAATAACAAGATTATGAAGTATTAGAATTATACTCTCAAATTATTATGCTTCTTAAATCCCCTACCAAGCATGGCTTGTTGAGATATTGTAAATGTTTGAGTGTTTATAATATCTCAAGTACAGAGAAGGAGAGTTAGGAGCTCAAGATTGAAGAAGACTTGGGAGAATAATCATCAGGGTATACCCCTTGAAGACATGTATTTTGTTTTTCTTGAGAGTATTGTATTATAATGAGAGTTTTATTGTATGGTGAGCTTTGAGTTTTGGATTATGTAATTTGGAGAAGTATTGTAATGGAATTGGGTTGTACTATGAACCACTGGATGGATTCTAGAATTTAATAAAAGTATATTACTTCAATGGAATTTTATCTTGTACAACAATTCTACTTATGTTATGTATGAAGTGATGACTTGAGTTTTTCAAGACAAGTTGTAAAGAATTTTTTTCTTTGCTGCTTTGTTTTATGAATTTTTTTTACTATTAAGGGCCTTGCCTTTCAAAAACTTATTACAAAATGTATTGCAAAATCTCGAGTCGTCACACCACCTTTGGTGGTTAGAGGTTGTGAGGCCAACCCTGTACACAAACAACCTCTTAACATAGTGCCTGCCAAGCTCACTAGCCTAAAAAATAAATATATATGTGTGTTCCAATTTTAAGCAATTAACACATGCTAAGTCATGCAATTTAAGTAATCCTATTTCAAACCATGCAAATTATACATTTACGAAATTCCAAAATAAAGATAATCTATAAAAGATATAAGTAGTAGCATTATAATTTAAGATAATAAATCATTTATCATTTCAAAAACATACTAAACATGGAAATAATTTTAGGTAATTCGTTTAAGTTTGGAATTCAGTTCAAAATTTAGTAGCATTAAACTACCTACCTCAAGGATGTCACTTAATTTGTATTTTTTTTTAGTTTGAATCTTGGATCTCCTTCAAGGTCTTTATGGGGTCTTGGGTATAGTTTAAGGGTAAGAATCCAAGTATTATTTCTCATTCTTTATTGATCATTAGTTAGATTCACTGATCAACAGCCTAAATCATTGATCTAAACTCCGATCCAATCTATCAATGGTCAAATCTGTGACATATGGGTCACTCCTCTTAGATCAAGGTTGATCTCTGTATAGATATACCATCTCATACCATAGATCAACAATTAGAGGCATATCAATAGGTCTTCACCTTGGATTAACATTTAGAACTTATAATTTGACGATCTTAAACAATGTATAGTTGGATCTATCTTATTAGCTCACCAAGCAATGATTAGTGTTCTAATAGGTCTAATAGGACTTTAATCCATCATAGATCACACCTCCTTGGAGATAATCAGGGTACCAGGTATATTAAATTGTGATCCATTGCAATTCAATGGTTAGAATCCATCCTTTTAAGATGTAGATCATTTGATTAGTGCATTTCAAACCTAGATCTCACTCAAAGATCCAATATTTAATGGCTATATTGCCCTCAATAACATTAAGGTCATCAAGGTCTTGCAAATGAACGATCAGATCTCGTAGATCACATATCACATTTCTTATATTAGATCATATTTTATTTGAACAATTGGATTTACGATCCAAGGGTTGATATCCTTAATTCAGGGTTGATCTGGGTATATTGATCTACTAAATCATCCAATTGATTACTTCATGAGGTCTAATTATCTCTAATCTTATCAGACCTTATAGCCTTTAGAATTGGAGATTTTGTATTTTAAATCAGTTTAACAATTCAGATTGAAATTCTAGATCCAGAACGTGACAAAATGGTTACTGGGCTACATCTTGCTAGGACGTCCCGATCGAACTGCGATAACCCTGCACACGCTAAGCACACATAGAGGTGCACCGAGATCATGCATCTCCAAGATATGTTTCAGGATGCGTCTTATGCACAAAGATCGAGGAGGTGAAAATCTAAATGTTAAATCACCCCAGTTTTAGATCAATATCTAAGATGAGTTAAAATTTGACTAGATCCATATCTGGGGGTTTTGAGGTCCCGTGAATTCATTGAAAGGTTCAAATATCCTATCAGTGCTTTCTTTGAGTGAGTTCCATCCTTGATCCACCGGTTCTGGTTTCCCTCGTGATTTGTTGGCCAATGAGACTAGATTCGGCTAGGATTTGAGGGGAAAATGCCTGAGAAAGAGAGATAAAAGGATAGAGAGAGGAAGACCTTACCTAACAGTTAAAGAAGATCAAGGCATTTTCTAGTGCTGTGGATTTGATTGACAATGGAGGAAACGAGTTGTTGGAGGGAGATAAGAAGAAGAGTGAGAGAGAAGTATGGCCACAATGGGGGAGGAGAGGGGTATTTAAGGTTGTGAGGGCAATGCTGTAGCCAACCTTGGCACTAGAAAAGGAGGCTAGAGAAGGGGCACCTCGCCCGCCTACCACTTTCCTTGCAGCAAACAATGGGGACGGAGGGGGGTGTCGTTATCAAAACGACCCCCTCTAATTCTAATTTTTAATTATCAAAATGTCCTTATACTTAAAAGTTCCATAACTTTCTCATTCGAACTCTATTTTTAGGGTTCATTGTATTGTTGGATTCCACTTTCTGAGTAGAATCTAATTGTGAGAGTATTTACAAATTATTTGATTTCTATAAACTCTCACTTCTAAAATTCAATCTTTATAGAACATTCATCTTCCTGTTCAATCCAATTTTACAAAATAATATAGGATTAAAAATTTTGGGTTGTTACACTAACTTTCTTAAGCATTAAATTAAGTAGCTAGCCCAAGAAAGCATGCATTAAAAAACTACTATCATAGTCATACAACTTCCAAATAAAGCAATTAAACTCATGGAATGGGAAACTAAACAATAACAAGCAAACAACTAAACAACATCAACTTAACTAACTAATTTTCCTAACATGAATGAATGTAATGACTTGGATCTTAATGAACCAACAACTTTACAAATCCTAAAATAAGAAATCTTACTTTAACATTTACTAGGCAATCTAAAGATCTAATTGGGAGCTTGAAAATTCAAGTGAACATAAGGTGCATGGTGTTGGAAATTAAACAAAACAAACCATGAAAAAAAATTCCAGTAGCATAATTGTTAAACAATTCACTCAATAGAAAATGTAAAACATGGAATTATCAATTCTAATGTTGGAAAACATTAAAGAATGTAAACTATTAGCTATTGGACACCAACATGAAATGAAAAATCCAATAAAACTTTTTGAATTACATAAAAATCCATTAAGATAAAGCTCCAATACATGTATACAAATATGAAATTAAAAAGAGAACTCAAGGCAATGGAAAGCAAAGGGAAAAAACTAGATTCAAGATGACTTCCCTTGGTTATCACTTTAAGGGAGAACCAGCCTTGAATCTCAATTTTTAAGGCAAGGAAAAACAAATGAAACGAAAGCAAAAACTAGCATGAAAAGAACTAAGATCAAACAATAGAAACAAAGGAATCTAACCAACCTTTGAAAGGAGAATTAAATACACTAAGGACCAGGCGTGGCATAGCTTGGAGAGATGCCTCACACCTTGGGAAAAGAGTAGCACCCAAAAGAGATCTAAGAAAAACAATCAAGAGAACGAATAAGAAGATTTAGGAAAATGACGTCTCCCTATAGAGGATGCATCTTTTTCCTAAGTGTAAAGTCCCCCTCTAAATTAGGTTTTTTCCATTTCTATATTTTTTCTCCTAATTTTCATAAGGTATAGAGGGTTGAAGTCAAGTTATTTTGGAGGTTAAGATGATAGGTAGCTAAGGTTTTAAAAGAGGAAAGTGGGTGAGAGGTGGCTACCCTTTTAGAGGTGGAGTAGGTGGGAGACGCCACCTTTTTAGGAAGGGGGTTCTCTCCTTACAAAAATTGTTGAAACACCTACCAAATAGGAAGCTGGGTGAGGTAATAAGATAAGAAGAGATGAAGGGAAGGAGGTGAAGAATTATGGCTGATTGGATAGTTTCCTATGAAGTGGAGAGTGGTTGGGTGGTTAGGATGTAGTTTGAGCATTGTGATAGAGTTTGAAAAGATGCAACTCTAGAACAAAATTTAACATTCATAGTGCATCTTAGGGGTGAGGTGGAAAGTGAGGAAAAACTAGAGAAAAGTGAGAAAACCACCAAAAATAAAAGGCTCTTACCCTATTGGTCCACATGCCATCTTATCCTAATAAGATTTTCCTTGATTATTTTAAAAATATCTCATGGTTATTCCTCTTGAATTTTCTCCAATCCTAACCTTCTATTTAGCTTACCTTGATGGCTTAGATGGCTAACTTTGAAGGCTCCATTGGATAGGCTTGATGGCTAGCTTTGGAAGCTTTCTTCACTTAGCTTAGTGGTTGGCTTGTCTTCTTGACTTGTCACTTTATCCATGGCTTGAATATGGATTGGTGGATTACATGCAACCCATGCAAAGTTGGTGGAAATGAATGGCTTACTTCATAGGCCCACTTTGACCACCTTTATCTCCTTTATTCGCATCCATTGCTGGTCCAAAAGATGATCTTGTCCTTTAGATTGATGACTTTCTTTTGACCTTGATCTTCAATTTCATCCTAATTGATCTCGGTTGTTGAATCATCATCTCTCTTCCTACAAAAGGTGAAAAATATAATTAATTACATCCTTACCACATATTGCTTTTGGATGTGCAAAATATTAAAATTTTGTTTCATTAGGTCAAAAATGCATATGTTATGAATTTTGGTCTAAGAAGCCTAATTTACTCTTATAAATTGTGACACATGACTAACTAATTGGGTAGTTTTTATGCAAAATTAGACACTTATTATACCCCCAATTAGCATTTTGCTATTCTAGAGCAAAACATGAGGAATATCATTTTACAAAAACTAATACAAAGTTCCATTTTTGTAGGTATTCTCGATTGTATTTAGCACATGCAACAAGCCCTTAAACTCCTAGGTTACCCTAGTGGACAAGTTAGGCCTCGTGAAGGATTGAAGTCAATATACCCTAAAAGTTCCCTAAGGTTGAGTCTCTTATTTTATTTTAGGGAATCCTCATTCATTAATAATCTATAACATTTCACAACTTAATAGAGAAGATCGTTAATTTTACAAATCATACACATACTAAAGACATTTTATTCTAGTTACTTCTGGTAGTGCATTTGTGTGTACAGCCAGACAAGTCCCAACTTTCAACTAGATATGCTTAAATTCCATTAGAAATATGTTTTGACCTGAAATCCTCTCACATTTACTCTTAGAAATGAAGGGTTGAACATATTTCTCTCATTATGTGAAACCAATGGTTCACATAAACTTTTAAGAGCTAATGAGATAAAGGAAAGTGATCCTTAAGAGTAGATGTTATTACCAAGAATAGTTGAAGTCATTTATCTTAATTCCTTCTTTTTATTTTTCCTTTAAGGCTATGTTTCACCTAAGATCAATAGGTCTTTAGATATGAGAAGACCTAGGTTTTCATATGCAGTTTAAATGCAAAACTAATTCCTAATGTGGGATCTATCTCTATTTGAATTTTTTTTTATTTTATAAAAACAATGCAGTGTAGTAGAAGAATCCTTTTGTTTTAAATTCTTTTAGAAAACCCTGCATGTCATTTACTTTCAATAAAACAAAATAGCTAGTGATTTTTTTTTAATTTCTAAAACTAAAACAAGCATACATGATCTGAGATTTAGCCAGCCACAAACTCACAATCCAACTATAGTAATTACATATACACTGTTGGTATATGACAATGCCCACCTCAATAAGATACCACTAGAAGTGCCACAGTTGTATGACAAACTTAGTTGTTGATGAGGTCATTAGAGACCGCAATGGTTATGAGAAGAAATAATGGGGGTTCAAGGACAATGCCCCTGAGGAGCGGGGTCCGAAGCAGTAGCCCTAGTGGGGTCCAACGGGGCAATGCCCCATGGCGGCAGGAAGCTTCCTACAGCCACCCTTTGTCTGAACATCGGAAACTTCCAACAACCACTCCTTTGACCCATTCTACAGTAGCCATGTGGATGGTGTGTTGTAAGTCCAATTCGATGGGTTGATTGGTGAAAGGTTGGTGAAGACTCAAAAGCTATAAACAGGCATGCCACAAGCCTCTCAAAGACACACACTGAAGTTCATTTTTAACTTGTAGTCTTGCTTTCCTGTTAGTTCTTTTTGTTAGTCCAGAAGCCATTGAAGTTTTGTTAGAGAGCACACGACGGGATGATCACTGTAGTAAGTTATCAGATTGAAAATTTGAGTAGTGTTGTCTTTCCTCTTGATTGTTGTTCAAACGTTTCTGGTGTAAGATCATTTCTATACTTACATTGATTATAGTTTGTTATGCTATTGTCTTTAATCCATATTTGCATCCACCTCAATTTGCTCTCCCTTAAGTCAAATTTTTCGAAGACCTCAGATATTGTAAAAAATTTATAATATCTCAACAAACTTGTGCTTGTGTAGGTAGTTTCGCATCTATTATACCAATTTTGAAATCTAATTCTAAACATTATTTCAAATCATTTTTTCATGTAGTTTGAAATAATATAATGATCATATTAGATGCAAGAAACATACTTGAAACCCCATATCAACCTCAGTTTATAGTTTCATGCTAAAACATTTCAGTTAATATAATATAAAACACACAGGACTTTAAATGTATGTTTTTCAAATGATTGAATCCTCATGTAATCTCACATAAATTGCAATATATAATATAACACAAAATCACATGTATGCATAACTTTTGTAAACTATGTGAAAGACCCATCATATAACTTGATAAATCAAACTCCATAAGACCCTCAAAATAGTAATCGATCAAATTACGATCATCAGCAATCCCAAACTAACAACATCATCATCACGTGCACATATGCATCTCAGTGAGCACATCAACCAGAAGGTCATGAGTACTCATCTAAAGACCATCATCATGCCCATCTATGTGGGGTCATGAAACATAAATCTCATTGCACACTATGCTCATGACTAGCTCATTAAAATCGTGTGTCTCCAGTATCTAGAGACCAGCCTCCATGGCAACTGTGGATGTCTCGAAAAGGGTGCCATGAACACCTACAGTGGTTGTATCCCTACCAAGTAGTCAAGAAAAATAGGAGTCTCTTTGGGCACGAATACCCACCACCTTGGGTGGTTAGAGGTCGTGAGGCCAAATTCGTACAACCTCTTATCATTATGTCCATTGGTCACATTAGCCTAAATAAACATATATCTCAATCCAAATGTCATTAAATCATATATCTCATGCAAAACCATGCATTTCTTTGACTAATCTCAAAGCATGGGATTGATGCAATTTCAAGTATATTCATTCCTTTAAAACATACAACTACGTGTAATAGAAGGAGCAACATCACTTTCATTTTCCATATGAGAGCATACATTATTGTTATGAAGGTACATATTTATAAATCACATGTCTCATTGCAATTATTGTATTCTTTTGAAGCTAAACTAATGCAACATGGTAAAATATCAATTTTATAGTAGTCAAGTATTCTTAAACCAAAAGCATGATAATAAGATGATTTGATTATTTAAAATGTACATATTTTAATAAAGTTATGGGCATGCTCAAAATCCCAATGGCAAATAGACGTTAAAACTACCTACCTCAAACATGATTATCCCTATCCTAGGAATGCTCAATAAGATTAGTTCGTACCAATTAGCTTTTCTATCAACACATGTACATTTCAATGTCATTTATCTTGCTTATGATTTCTTAATTATAACTTATTTTGTCTTTGATCACCATTAACATGGTGATCCTACTTTTAACACTTCTGATCATATGTATTCCTCTTGATTTTAACAAGAGTGTAGCACATTTGGTTGCAAAATTTAGTAGAAAAGATTTGGCAACCAATAGACTTGGAACTCTAAGCTCCATGCGTTGGTAGATTGATAGCCTTGCTATGGTCATTCACCTCTTGCCAGTGTAATCCTTGTAGTTGTGGTTTACTGGATCATAAATGAAAAGCTGAGCAGATGGCATTTTTGGAGGTGGATGATTGGATGGTCCAAGACTATCTCACCGACCACTAAATTCTTTTATGGAGACATACACTGTGGACACATAATGGAGATGCACCTGCTTGGCACATCCCTGAGTGTGCAGAATAGTTGTAGGAGGAGCATAATGCTGTAGTGTCCTAGCAACTGAGATGCACCTCTGTGTGTTCTACAATCCAAGATGCACTGAGCATTTTAGAATACGCATCCCGCTCCATTGCACCCTAGTGACAACCAGTTTCTATATTATTTTAACAAATTTGATCCTAGCAATTTAAATGATTTGAAACATAGAATCTTCGATTTAGAAGGCTATACAAGTCAAATTTACTATTGGAAAGATCCATTCGATTTGTCTCAATGACATGAACATAATTATGCAATAAAATTTAAGATCAGAATACATTTTAAATTTATCCCAACCCAAAAATCATTAAATAACTCAGATCCATTGAATCAAAAGTGATTAGATCTTAGAATTTTATTAATTAAATGATTAATAAAAGCAAATAGATTGATATGATAGTTACATCATCCAAATAAACTTGAATACATATCTAAATGGTCAAATAGAATGAAAACAATGGATTTGATCAATCATAATTAGATTTGACCATCCATCATCATCTAGCCCATGATCTATCACCTAATGTCTAATCCATGATCAAATCCACAAACCACCACATGATCCAACAATTAATCATTCACCAAAACATAGATATGTGACCGGTCTAACCCTTTTATCGCAATCTTACTATCTATCAGCCACTAGATGCTAGACCTGCACATGATCAATCCTTTTAAGATGATCAAACTCTTGATCAACTACCTAACACCTAGATTAACCACTGATCTAAGCTCCCATTTAGATTTGACCATAGATCTAACACTTGATCTGAGCCATTCATTCTTGAATTTTTATGATCAAAGGCAATCAAACTCAATTAGGCCATATCAAACATAACATCATATGTGGGTTTAAGCGATCAGAGGTAAGACCACTACCGAGTCTTATTTAAATAAGTTAAATTTTATTTTATCTTAGTTATGCCTAATGAATTATAGAAAATTTAGAAAACCAACAAGACTAGAATGTGTTAAACCTTAATAAGAACAATAGAACTATTTATGTTAGTAATTAGATTAATCTACTAGTTAGATTGTTCCAATGACCTTAGATTCAATGATTTTATGCTGGGTGTCTTGGAACAATAGATCTGATTGATCGGAATTCAACTTGACCATCAGATTAATAGTCAAACATTGAGATATGAAATAACTCTCTAGGACAGTTAGATGATCTAGACCATTGATCCTTAATCAATGGTCAAGATTTGACATTACAATATAAATAAAGAGATATTTAGGATATTGATAAGAGTTTGGTGAAACACTCCCAACAACAAGGCCTTTTCCCTAGGAAATTAGGCAGGAACAAAGCTGTGAGGCAATTTGGGCAGCCAAAGTGGACAATATTGTTGCTACGAGACCCCCGATGTTACAACATAGGATGAAGTGTAGGCTTGGGTAGGGTTTTGAAAAGAAGTGTATAAGGATTTCAAAGTTTCAAAATTGGACAGAGGTCTTCTTTTTCATTGTTGGACAATTCTTCTTTGACTTTGTTAAAGTGAATTTCCTTTATATTACTGTCTTTCAAATTATTTCTTCTTTTAATAATATCCCTTTCTTTTTTTCGTTTGACTATTTGAAAGAAAGAATTCTAATTTTTCTCACCTATTTGGATTTTTTTCCTTTTTGATCTTTTCCACTAACTCTACTCATTTTGAAAATGGGTAATGGTTATTTATTTTTCTAGCTTATCTTGAGTTAAGGTCAATTAGGTTAAAGAAGAAAATGCTTAGTAATAACAGGCAGGCTTAGGAGGCTAACTAGTGGTATAATGTATTGGGTAATTTTTATGCCTATGGGCTGAACAATGATAGCCTATATCATTCCCTAGGTTTCTTAAAGCCTGTTAGATTCAAAAAAAATTGTGGAAAGAAAGCTATTACTCCTATTTGTTGTTGATAGTTAACTAAAACATAGATAATAGGATCACATTAAGTTGTGTATGCTAAAGAAACTATGGAATTTCTTATAACTCTCTTGAAAAAAGTAGTCTATATACTCATTCAATTATAAGTCTCCACTAATTTTCCATAGGGTCTCTAACTCATACCTCTCAATTAGTCATTATTATGTTCTATGTGCAAATATTTTTCAAGAATTAACATTCATAAAATGCTTCAACAACTGCATAATATGTAAAACTAGCCATATACACTCCCATTAAGAGGCACAAATAGAGGAATTACTAAATTCTGAACATCTTGTTTTCATCATAATAAGGAAACTCTACCAAAAAAATTTCTCTTTCTTTTTAAAAAAATATAAAAAAAATTTAAGAAAAAAAAAAAATCCAAAATCTCTATGTGTGTCTACACCCCCAACTTGAATGAAACATTGTCCCTAATGTTTAAAAACATAAGATCCTATATGGAAGATGTAGAAAATGGAGATTTTAACAAAAACATCTGGGTTGCCTCCTAGGGAGCACTAAGTTATACATCTTCAGCTAGACATAATGATAAGTGCAAAGATGGTAATCTACAAGGGTTTTAAAAAAAATCTAAGGTGGGTCATGATATTGGGGTTCCTCTAAAAGTGTCTCTTAAGTTTTATAGTTTCTGACCATTTACTTTTTAGGTTTTTCCATCCTTCTCATTCTCGATGGCCACATGAGGATAGACTATGCTTACAACATAAGGTTTTGTCCATCTAGATCTGAGTTTGCATGGGAATAGATGTAATCTAAAGCCATACAGGAAGACCTTTTGTCTAGATGAGAAGGATATTCTTAAGATTTGACTATCAAGTTTAACCTTTATTCAGTCTTAGTATAATCATGTATAATCATATGCATCTTTCCTCAATATTTCCAACTCATTGAGTTGGAGTTTTCGGTGGGTCCCTACAAAATTTAAGTCAAAATTGTGCTTTTTGGCAGCCCAATATGCCTTGTGCTCTAGCTTTACTAGTAAGCGACATGTCTTTCCATAGGCCAGGTGATAGGGTGACATTCTTATAGGAGTTTTATAGGCCATACAATAAGCCCACAAAGTTTGTTTAGTCTCATAGACCAATCTTTCTTACTTTGATTGACTAGCTTCTATAGAATGTCTTGATCTCCCTTTTGGATACCTCTATGTGGCCATTGGTCTAGGGTTGGTGTGGGGTAGCTATCCTATGGTTGGCATCATACTTTTTCATTAAATTCTCAAACACTTTAATAGAAAAGTGTCTTTCACCATCACTTATGGTGGCTCTTGGAGTGCCAAACCATGTAAAAATATTTTCTTTTAAAAATTTTACCACAACCTTATGGTCATTGGTTTTATAAGATACAACCTCCACCTACTTGGATGCATAGTGCAGTTCTACTAGGACATAAAGATTACTAGAAGATTTGGGAAAGGGTCCTATGAAATCTGTGGCCCAAACGTTGAATAGTTCTACAACAAGGATTAGGTTTATGGGAATCATATGTTTCCTTCCTAGACTTCCTAACTTTTGACACCTTACACATACTATGTAGTAAGCATGTGTATCCTTGAATTTGGTCTGCCAATAAAAACCACACTGCATGATTGTTGCAGCTGCCTTTCTCACGCTAAAATGGTCCCCACATGCATGATCATGATAGAAGGAGAAGATTTAATTATGTTCACTATCCGGTACGCATCTCCTAATTACCTAACCAAGATAGCAATTGAATAAGTTTGGGTTCTTCTAAGTAGAATATCTAAACTTGGTCAAAAATCTCTTTTTTATCTTGCTTAGTCTAATGATTAGGCACTTGACCTGCAACAAGCTAATTTACTATGTCAACATACCAAGGCAACTAGGAAATATGCAGTAACTGTTCATCTAAGAAAGATTAAGTTATTGGCACATGATCACTAATGCGCTCCATCACTAATCTGGATATGTGGTTTGCTACCAAATTTTCAGAAGTAGGAGTATTCAACTGATCAACCTAGGTTTCACATCCTGTTTAGAAAGGAGGTACTTTAAAGCCACGTGATCCAGGTACATTATAACTTTGGACCCTAACAAGTAAGATCTATACTTATCTAAAGAAAACACTACAGTTAACCACCCTTTCTCAGTCGTTTAGTAATTGAGTTGCATATCATTTAGTGTTTTACTAGCCTAGAATAGCACATGCTGAAGTTTATCAATGAGCTTCCCAAAAATAGTTCCAATGGCATAATCTGACGCTTCACACGTAATCTAGAAAGGTGCATTCCAATTAGGTGGTCGGATAATGGGTGCAAAAGTTAACTCGGCCTGTAGTTGCTTAAATACTTTCTTACATTTGTCATCAAAAGTAAAAAATGATGCCCTTTGTAAGTAGATTACATAGATGCTTAGAAATTTTGCTAAAATCTTTGATGAATCTTCTATAAAAGCCAACATGTCTTAAAAAGGAGCAAATTTCTTTCACCGTCCTTGGTGTAGGAAGGTTGACTATTAAATCTACTTTTGTCTTCAGCCTCTATCCTATTGGGTGATATAATGAGGCCCAGCATTATCCCACTTGTACCATAAACTAGCACTTTCCCCACTTTAACACAAGATTCTTCTCCTAACACCCTGCAAGAACTAACTTTAAGTGGTGTAGGAACTCATCAAAAGAAAATCCAAATACTGTAAAGGCATCCCTGAACACCTCTATAAACCTTTCTACCATATCCAAAAAGTTTCTCAATGCACAACTTTTAATTGTAGCAAGATCATTACAAAGCCCAAAAGGCATACGTCTATAAGCAAAGTTTCTAAATGGACAGGTGATGATGGTTTTCTCTTAATCCTTAGCTATTGTAGGAATCTAGTTGTAATCGGAATATCCATCCTGAAAATAGTAATAGGTATGTTCGACCAACCTCTCTAGTGTTTGGTCAATAAAAGGTAGAGGAAAGTGGTCTTTCCTTGTGACCATGTTCAACCTTTGGTAATCAATGCAGACTCTCCACTCAGTGGTCATGCGACTGGGTACTATCTCATTCTCCTCATTTTTCACTACCATGATCCTGGAATTCTTGGGTACAACCTGAATAAGGCTGACTCAAGTGCTGTTAGAGATAGTGTATATGATGCCAACATCTAAGAGCTTGGGGCTTCACCTTTGATCACTTCCTTCATGCAGGGATTTAGTTGTCTTTGGGTTTCCTTAGAAGGTTTTGCATTTTCTTCTAAGTGTATCTGTAACGCCCGAGCAATTTACGCTAATTGGGACATTCTATAGGAAATAGACTGTGGTGAATATTTTACCTTATTTAAAATAGTAAATGAAGGAATTTTTTAGGAAAATTGATACCATTAGATTCTACTCGAAAAATGGAATCCAACGCCACAAAAATCACCCAAAACGAAGTTCGTATGAAGAAGTTATGGCTGTTTAAAGATAGGGGTATTTCTAGAATTTAAATAGAAAAACGAAAAAAGACAAAATACGCAGGGGGTCGTTTTGATAACGGCACCCCCTGTCATCTTCCTCCTCAGATTTCTCCAGAAACCCTCAAATCTTGAATTTTCCAGAGAAGTCTGCCACTGCCATGGCGGCACCACCATTGAGGGGCACCACCTTCACCCCGCTATAAAAACCCCATCTCCCCCTGTCCAAAAACACATTTTTCCGGCAACTTTTAGACTGGGGTTTCCGGCAAAAACTAGAAACCCATCTCTCTGTGTTTTCTAGCAATGGTCAGGCCCAAGTCAGGCTGGCCATTGCCATTTCCCATGCCTCCTTTCTCCTTTCTGGTCTGGCAATAGGGTTTTCCCCCTTCTTTGAGCTTTCTGGCGAGCAAGCACACCCATCGGGAAAAGGGCATCCCAGGCTGCCCAAGTAAGACGTTCCTTCTTCTTTCTCTTCGTTTTGCTTCCCCCAAGCCAAATCCATGCCAGATTTGGTCTCTTTCCAGCTGGTCTTCCCATCCGAAAAACAACCAGCCGTTTTCCAGCCAAGTTTCCTGGTCAGAAAACATTCCAAGACGGCTTGGGCCAGCCCTGCACGAACTAGGTGTCCCAGGGATGCCATGCTGCACGTGCACCTGGGACTGGGTCACTGGGACGGGTTCCAGGTGTACGACAGTGCGTACACTATCCCAGGTTCGGCCTTCAGGTGTGCGCGTGACATGGGGCACGGGTCCCAGCTTGACCAGGTGCACGGGGTGCCCTGGGAGCTGAGACGTGCCATGCTACAAGGTGCGTCTATGTGATGATGTGTGTCACACCGCATCACTTGAGCATGCATGTGCGCATGCAAAACACGGTCCCTGTCACGGCACGTAAGGCGGTTGCGATTCAACCAAGATACACGGGTGTCCTAAGAACTGGGGCACGCGGACCTAATGAGACTTTAAAGTTAGGATTAGAGTACAATTTACGGAGTTAATGGAAAAATAGATCCATATCATAGGATCTAGCCTGACAAATGAATTAGGCAAGGACCATGGACCCTAAAGGCAGAGCTAATGATCTAATGTCTAAATGGATTGAAATTAATAAGGACTCCTTGTATCCAGTCATACCCAGGAGTTTATAAAAGAGACCCAGGGATGGGTTGAGTGATAAAGGACGCGATTCCAGGAGACTTTGAGGTAGGTGCTCTATCGCTACTAGACTTTTTAAAAGAGTCGTGATTGTTTTGAGAATGCATGTTTTAAGTTTAAGTTATATGACTTGTTTAGTATGATTTAATTTAGCATGCATATGACAAATATGTTATGCATAGACATGCTTTGCAAACAATTGCATATATTGCATGATTTGTGAGCATTGAGTTCTTGAAAAATTGCATGTCCTGGAGGGTTACCAAAAGACGCTGGAGTGCCCAAAAGATGCTGGGAAGGCAGTTGTGAGGGCCAGGCAGTTGTGAGGGACCCAAAGAGGATAGGTTTTGAAAAATACATTGCACATATATTGCCAAGACATGTGCTACATGCATAGATTGCATGATAAGTGTAGCCTTGATCGATGAGGGCGGGCTGATGAGGGAGGGCCGACGAGGGCGAGCCGATGAGGACGGGCCAGAGAGAGCTGACAAGGCTTCTAGGCTGTTAGGCTTCTAGACAGGGTTATGACTTTGAATGCAATACTAGCATGAGCAGATTTTATGCATTGCATGCATTTTTTGCAACTGATTGCATAAATTGCATGATTTACGAGGAAGAAGTGTCATATGTCCCGTGGAGGCATATGACCCTGTGTCCTCAGGTACCCGGGGACCACACGGCGGTGAGGTCGTGGGCATAGTTGGACCCTATGGTTTGAGGATTTATTTGCATTGCATATGGCATGACATGAGGTTGGTCGACCATACTAGATATCCATGAGTTGGATTTAGTTGAGCATCTTATGCATATCATTATGTTTATGATATATGATACTTTTGACTTGGATTATGCTATTCTTTAAGTCGTCAGTATTTCAATTCGACAGTGGTTTTTAATATCGATATTGAACGTGATTGTTCGAACATGCACATGTTTTTAAGAGCATATGATTTTAAACATAGCATGCATTGCAAAACTAGTAGTGATAGACTCCTACTGAGTATAGTATATACTCACCCTATCCTTAAGATTTTTCAGGATAGTTCCACTCACAAATAGAAGACGCCTCAAGAAACATTAGTGCTACGAGCAAGTGAATAAAAAAGGAGACAATTATACATGTAAGTAAACTCTCAACCCTTTGGACATGTATTTGTATTTATTTATAGTTGGGGTGTGTGATGTGACTGGATAGACCTGGGAAAAAACATTTATGATTTCTGAAGTTTTTTAAAAACTACTTTGGTTGTTGTGAAGGCAAATGACACTTGGGGTTTTCAAAAATGAGTTTAAAACTAAAGATTTTCTGCTGCATTGCATGGTTTTTATAAAATGGTTTTCAAATAGGGATGCATCCTGCCTTAGAAAATTAGATATTGCATTTAAAATGCATGAGAAAACTCGGGTTGTCACAGTTGGTATCAGAGCCCTGGTTTTATCCTTTCACAGCCAGTCCAGCATGTCCAAGGGTCATAGACAATAGAGAAAATCAAGAAGAAGTAGTATAAATAGGAGTAGTAGAGATGACTACTTCTATTTGAGGATTACAATATTAATGCCCAAGGCAGTTCACCATAAATAAATAGGTAAAACATAGCTTGGTTTAACAAATAATTAGGCAGAGGATAGTGCAACCCTTATCCAAAATCTAGTCTAAGACAACTTAAGGATTAAGGATCATTGTATGGTGCAAATATGAAAACTCATATATGGATCAGATTATGATGAGAATGATGGATGAAGATGTTAGTGGACTTGTTAGTAGATAGTTCTGACCTACAATAAAGTAATCTCATCAAAGGTGAGAAAATTAAAGAACCTAGATGGCTATCTTACCATCATAAAGAATATCAGAATATGAGTACACTATCACAAGGATATGATATGAGTATGATAGGGGAAGTAAAAGACAGACCGTGAGAAGAATTTTGATGATAATATAAGAGGGATGAAAATGCAAGATGATATTAGAAAATAACTATGACTCGTACTAGATTACAAAGGTATAGATCCTGAAAGACTTAGCTCAATTTTGGATGCCTTAATTAGAGTCTTATGAAGAGTAAAGTGCTATCAGAAGATGTGTACAAGTGACATATCATGAGATTAATAGAAATATAACGCGAAAATGATAGGGAGATATATTCGACAGAGTTATCAAAAGATTTTGATGATAATACTAAGGATGATGATAGATTGATCCTAACATGAACTTGTAAGAGAACTATAGCATGGTCAAAACATCAATGCCATTATTAAGACATTGTATGAATTTTATTGAGGCTATAGGCAATTGAGGATTTCAATAATCTTAAGACAATTTAGAATTTATGAGAAGCATTCAGTTTATCATATATGTTACGTAAAGGAAGAGATGAAGTATTGATTATATGCAACAAAGCACATGCAGACATTGATCTAGGAAGACAAAAGTGAGGATTTTGAAGAAAAGAGAGAAAGAGATATGGATGTAACTACCAGTATTCAATGAATATTGAATATTCAAAAGAAGAAGATCATGACTTTATCTTGAATCGAGTGGGAAGATAAACCAATCAACTTCAAAGGAATAATAATAGTTGAGTTGGCAATGATGTTATTGTAAATACGTATAATAGAGAGAAAGCTTATGGGGTTTAAGACTTTGAGTAGAGTATCAAATTTCAGGAGATTATGTGACAAGAAATTTTCAAAGAAGAATGGCGACCAACTAGAAGTTAAACTTCTACAAACGGTTTGATATCAATTAGATTCTTATCAAATCCATTAGCTTATGGGGAACACCAATGGATATAATAAAAAGGAAAATTTGGTGATATCTTACCTTGCCACTTCATGAGTAAATAAAATATATTGAAAAAGAAATTAAGCCGGGAACAATGACTTGTCCATTTAGCAAGTAGGGTACCATCAAGGATCCAATTGAGGTCTCGCTATCATAGATTGGAAGACCAAAAATCTTAAGACCATTATTTAGTCATTACCTTTAGAGTACTGTTGACTAAATAAAGGTATCCCATCCTAATTCATCAAGTATGTTAATATCTATGAGTTAGTAGTCGAAGTTATATACTCAGAGGGATTTTATAAGTATTTAGACTTGAGTTTTCCTTGAAAGAAGTACTTGTTAAACTAAGTCATTTGAAGGTATGAGGTCAATTGATGAAGATAATTACAACTAAGATAGGAGCAAAAATAAGAAGTGATCTAAACCAATGTGAAAGATTTTTCAAACCTTAATGGCTACCATGACAAGGTGAAGAAATTACTTTGAGTCTGAAAAATACTGCTAACTTGGATTGAAAAGGAAGGCAAATAAGGATTGATCACTTTAGAGGCCCTTGAGCTTATGACATAGATATATCTAGAAAGAGATCAGTAGGTAATCAAATAAGGTCTTTCTATATGTCTACGAAAATGTTCCATGCATACCTGAGTGTTTTCCAAATTTGATGATTTAATAGCTTCAGCATAACTTGATGTAGTGGTTATTGAACAAGAACTGCTACTATAAGCTAAGTATGAGGAGGCACTTGAAGGATAAATTTTGAGGAATTGAGAAAATCACTACTTATGAGGATACCTCTTGACAATACAGACTGCATGATTGACAATAAAGCCTTGATAAAAGATTGCACAATATATTGACATAGGGGATGGAAGGAGAAAAGGTGAGATGGCTCGCACACTATAAAGTGAAGATTTAATGTTATGTGCCTTTAGACAAATAGTTAGTTGTTATGAGCATATACCAAGTACGAAAAATCAATTAAAGGAATTTCCTAAGGACTAACCCTACTGGATTGAGTATAGAACTTTTGGACTGAAAGGTTACCAAGAAAACCATCAAGCAAAGAAGGGACAAAGGGGATGATGACAAAGGATTCAACCATGACCTAGTAAGGATACTCAGTTATGAATAAGAGAGTTTTTGCTTTGCATAAATGGGAACATTATTGAAAATCCCAATGACAAATTAATGTGAATAGTGAGATAGGCCTCTAGAGAAGAACATTTGACCCCATGATGATGAATCGACTTGAGTTTGGATAAAATCATCACAGAGGAAAGCGTTTAATGAATTCAATAATTATGAAATGGATATACAGTTAGGACATTTTACTTTAAGTATATGATAAGGTCCTCGATGGAAGATGCTACTAATTGGCTTTCCTTTTTGAATGTAACTTTGGTCGAGGAATAAAGTCACATATGGAAAATGACAGACAGTTGAAATTCGAAGTTAATCAAGGGTTTAGCTGTAGAGCACATGATACCATGTCAGTTATTGAAGTATCTTGGGGACAAATATAAAAGATAAGACACAAAGTTAGACACAATAGAAAGAAGGTAAATTTTTGGACTCTTACTAATAACCAACCATTAGAAGGAGATATGGATGATGAAGAAATCACTAGATGGAAGACAACAAAAAAAGGGGATCATCCTATGATATTCAAAAAGGACTATGAGAAATAAGATAATATAATCATGAAAGAAGTATGGAGTAATACAAAGAAGCATGATCCTACAAGGAGACTATCTTATACACGATGAGAAAAGTATAGGCATCTAAGGATTTCGAGATAGATACAGTTAGAAACTGGTATTATTAAACTGGCACGTATGAGAGTATGCATCAGAGTACGCAGCGAAAGTGGCCCTTGTAGGTAAGGCCTTGTAGAAGGAACAACAGAAATGATAAATTGAGGTTGAGCCTAGATTTGATTCCTAAGTGGAGAATGCATTCACCAAGAAGTTATCTAAAAGAGAAAATACCTTGAAGATGATAATTTATGGAATTTCAAGGAGAAAATTCTTTTAAGGGGTAACAATTTAACGCCTGAGCAATTTACGCTAATTTGGACATTCTATAAGAAATAGACTATGTTGAATGTTTTACCTTATTTAAAATAGTAAAATAAGGAATTTGTAAGAAACTTGGTACCATTAGATTCTACTCAAAAAATGGAATCCAATACCTGAAAAATCACCCAAAACGGAGTTCGTATGAAGAAGTTATGGCCATTTAAAGATAGGGGTATTTCTGAAATTTAAACAGAAAAACGAAAAAAGACGAAAAATGTAGGGGGCCGTTTTGATAATGGCACCCCTTGTCGTCTTCCTTCTCAGATTTCTCCAGAAACCCTCAAATCCTGAATTTTCTAGAGAAGTCTATCACTACCATGGCGACACTGCCATTGAGGGGCACCGCCTTCACCCCCTTATAAAAACCCCATCTCCCCCTCTCCAAAAACACATTTTTCTGGCAACTTTTGGACTGGGGTTTCCAGTAAAAACTGGAAAGCCATCTCTCTGTGTTTTCCGGCAATGGCGAGGCCCAAGTTTGGCCGGCCATTGCCATTTTCCATGCCTCCTTTCTCCTTTCCGGTCTGGCAATAGGGTTTTCCCCCTTCTTCGAGCTTTCCGGCGAGCAGGCACACCCATCGGGAAAAGGGCGTCCCTAGGCTGCCCAAGTAAGAGGTTCCTTCTTCTTTCTCTTTGTTTTGCTTCCCCTAGGCCAGATCCATGCCGGATATAGTCTCTTTCCAGCCAGAAAACAACCAGCCATTTTCCAGCCGGGTTTCCTGGCCGAAAAACATTCCAAGGCGGCTTGGGCCGGCGCTACACGAACTAGGCGTCCCAGGGAGGCCATGCTGCACGTGCACCTAGGACTGGGTCCCTGGGACGGGTTCCAGGTGTATGACAGTGCGTATACTATCCCAGGTGCAGCCCTCAGGTGCGCGCACGACATGGGGCACGAGTCCTGGCTCGACTAGGGTGCACGGGGTGCCCTAGGAGCTGAGATGCGCCATGCTACAAGGTGTGTTAGTGCGATGATGCGCGTCATAGCTCGTCACTTGAGTATGCATGTGCGCGTGCAAAACGCGGTCCCTGTCATGGCCTTTGGGCGTGCACGCACGTAAGGCGGTCGTAGTTCAACCAGGATACATGGGTGTCCTGGGAATTGGGGCACGTGGACCTAATGAGACTTTAAAGTTAGGATTAGAGTACAATTTACGAAGTTAACCATGGAAAAATAGATCCATATCATAGGATCTAGCCTGACAAATGAATTAGGCAAGGACCATGGACCCTAAAGGCAGAGCTAATGATCTAATGTCTAAATGGATTGAAATTAATAAGGACTCCTTGTATCCATTCATACCCAGGAGTTTATAAAAGAGACCCAGGGATGGGTTGAGTGATAAAGGACGCGATTCCAGGAGACTTTGAGGTAGGTGCTCTATCGCTACTAGACTTTTTAAAAGAGCCGTGATTGTTTTGAGAATGCATGTTTTAAGTTTAAGTTATATGACTTGTTTAGTATGATTTAATTTAGCATGCATATGACAAATATATTATGCATAGACATGCTTTGCAAACAATTGCATATATTGCATGATTTGTGAGCATTAAGTTCTTGAAAAATTGCATGTCCTGGAGAGTTACCAAAAGACGCTGGAGTGCCCAAAAGACGCTGGGAAGGCAGTTGTGAGGGCCAGGCAGTTGTGAGGGACCCAAAGAGGACAGGTTTTGAAAAATACATTGCACATATATTGCCAAGACATGTGCTACATGCATAGATTGCATGATAAGTGTAGCCTTGACTGATGCATGGTTTCTATAAAATGGTTTTCAAGTAGCGATGCATCCCGCCTTAGGAAATTAGATATTGCATTTAAAATGCATGAGAAAACCTGGGTCATCACAGTATCCCATGCATGCATACGACTAGATTAACCCCCTTTATGCCTTCTATGGTCCAACCCAGAGTAGCCTTATGTTCCTTATAAACATATAAAAACTTAACTTCCTGTTCATTATCAAAGTTTGATGCAATTACAACACGTAAGGTTTCATTTGGTCCTAAGTATGAATATTTAAGATCGTTAGGGAAGGGTTTTAGGGCCAGAGAAGCTAGTTGCTCTATAGAGGGTATGGTAACAGACTCTGAAGGAGGGAATAGCTCTACATAAGGGCCCCACTTGAAAGTATCCATAATTAAAGTAGCCTCTAAAAGATCGTTTACCTCCTCGATAGACCTATTTATATTAAAATATTTATTAAAATGCATGAGACAAGCATCTAGTGGGTCAGAGATGGACGATGGTGGATGAATGTTATGAATTAGACTCTTGATCAAATTCACATCATAAGAATCCTCAAGGTCTAAATGTTGTTGATTGGCATTAAAGACATTAAGCTTCACCTTCATGTTATCGAATGACAATTTCATTACATCGTTCTTATAGCTAATAATGACATCGGATGTTGCTAGGAATGAATGTCCAAAGATGACTAAGATCTGACTACATAGGTCAAATATAGGCTGAGTGTCTAGTACAATGAAATCAATTATGTAATAAAATTGGTTCACCTATATCAACACATCTTCAACCAAACCTTGGGGTATTTTGATAGGTCTATAAGAGGTAGTTGTTGTGTGGTAGTGAATGGTTTTAACTTACTGAGTTTTAGTTCCTCATAGACAAAGTATGTCAACAAGTTAATACTAGCATCTAGGTCAAGTAGTGCTTTATTTATGACATTGTAATAACCCCAATTTTTGTAAATTGATTAAGAAAATCTATAAACCAGGCTGAAATATTAGGTTATTAGAAATTATACCATGATTTAAAACTTAGAAATTATGAATGTATTTGAAACCAACTAAAATGACACTAAGTATGTTCAATTTAGAGTTAAAATGAAAAATTCCTAATTTTCTCCATTTTTATACACAAAAGGGTAAAATGATAATTATACTCATAACTAAGATCTAAGACATCAATATTTAGAATGTACTCAGAAATCCAATTCCAATGCCACCAAGTACACTCAATTCTGAGTTCATAAGAATAAATCATATTTTTCACCATTTCTGGAATTAAAAGGGCAAAACAATCTTTTCACAACTATGTGGGGCCCACAAGGTGGGCCTATGGTCTGGAAGACCACCATCATGAGTCAAACCACTATTAGCTAGGAGTAAAGGAGGTGGTAGTGGAGAATCCAATGCCAATTAAATATGCAAAAGAATTGAAAGATAGTAATTACAAATAATGATAAAAAATTCAAAACCACCTATAAATACCCCCCCCCCCCTCTCTAAAAAAAAAAAAAAATCTCCCAAAAATGATCATTAAATTTCTCACAAAATTATCTTGCATTCCTTGAAAAACCAGGTCCCAAATCCTTCCCCATCTCCCCCAATTTTCCTTTCTTTCCCTCTTTCTTCTTATTCCTTGGGAGAGTGTCCCCAGAAGCACCCGGGCAGACATTGCCATGTGTGCATCAGGAGCGTCCATAGATGTGTCATCACTGATGAACTAGGGTTTCCTCCTGGGAAACACTAATCCAATTATCCATGGAGTTCTAGCCTTAATATCCAAATCTTCACCATTGGATCTATTTAGGATGAGTTGATCTACAAAATCCCCAAATTCCCATGATGATCCACCATCTAGATCGTCAATAATTTGAAAACAAAGAACAACACACTTGACTAGCACTGTCTTTGGTAGAACTTACAAACTATTCCAACCAATCTGGCCATTGAAACACAATCTTGCACCAAGTAATCACTCCATGACATGGGGGTCTATGTTTCCCCCCATGGTCTCTGACCTTCTTCAGCAACGATGGTGGGGAAATCATCGACTGTATATCTTACTCAAAAACCTAGGGTTTTCTCACAGGTAAATCTCTTCTGTAGTGAAATTCCTTCATCAAACTGGCACAGGTAGGCCACCCACTTCATTCCACTTTCATTCCAGCATCTCTTTAGAGTTTTTTTGGCCTTCAGAGATCTTCCTCTGTCATTGATCCATCAGAAACAATGGATTTGGGTTGAGATCTCATCATGGACAGCTCAGGTGCAAATTTTGAGCCATTGGATGGATTTCTAGGGCCCAAAAACCCCAAGAGATGAAATTTGGGACGTTGATCTCAACAAAAGAAGGAGATCCAGTGATGGGTGATCCGATGGTCCAGATTTGGACTGTCTCACCTATCACTAATCACCCCCTCAGGTTAACTTGAGATCACAGGTAGCTAAGGTGGGTCACTGATTGTCCTTTTACCATGATGATCAAATTAATTCTAAGCCATCCAAATGACTGTAAACTTGTTTCTTTGATTCTAGAGTCATCTAAACTCCAAATCAAGATCAGAAAGAAGCTATCAAAAGCTTGTGAAGACTAGTTTATTCTAAAATAATAAAATTTAATAAATAATTCAATAAATTTTTTGTTTTGAGGAAATAAGCTTCCAAATTTCATAATGTGTAAAAATTATGATGATCAAATCTTATGGGATTGATCCATTAGTGATATAATGTTGATAATATGTGAAATTGAGGATTTATTATGATAGATCTATGAAAATTTGAGAAATTTACCCTTTATGGTAGAAATACCAAAAAAATTACAAAGGGACCCACTTGACCAATGAGATCAAACATGATCAGACCCTTTGGATGGGTTGAGGAGATGTGATAATGATGAGATCCAGTGAGATCATTCACTTAGTGTGACAAAAATGTGTGGATATAATCTTTGGACCTTAATGAAGTAAAACCTTAATGTAATAAAAAATCCTTGATCTAAAGGAATAAAACAAAATCAGATGGTTGGATCATGACTAAAGTTTCTAATAATATAAATTTAATTAGTTTACTAGTCTTTTATTTGATAATAGAATTGTAAATATGATTTATGTTATGAATTAGGAAGCATGATAGTGTAACTCTTCAATTAGAGCATATTATGCTCTAAATGTTATTAAGTTGTTATAATAGGTTGGTAAATTTAATTATGTCAAGGCCATGTTAGTTTGATTTTGAGATTTTAGCATGATTCCATTAGATTAATAATAAAATAACATGTAATTCATAACTTTGGATCCATGTTAGTATATTAGAGTATAAATGTCCTTCGAATGATGTAGATATACAATTCTCTTATGATTTAAAGTGTATGGTTAGTTGATTGTCAAAGTATAGTGTAAGCATCTTAATTGTCTTTAGGTTAGTAGATATAATTGTTAAATTAGGGGTTATGCTTCAATATTCATGAATCACCAAAAATGTAATATAAGGAAATATAGAAGTTCATGGACAATTAAGATGAATGAATGACTTTGACTTAATATTAGCAAGGGCTATAGTTAGTAGGACAATATAAGGAATGGTTTACCATTTCCTTTGCCCAAAGTAGGAGAATAATGAACATCCATGGATAACATTATGCATCATCATCATCAAGACCTTATCCCAATTAGGGGTCGGCCACATGAATCTTATTCCTCCATTCCTCTCTATTAAGTACCATGGCTTCATTTAGTCCCAAAGTTTTTAAATCTTTCCTCACCACTTCTATCCACATTCTTTTGCGCCTTCCCTTTGCCCTTTTAGAACCTTCTACTTGTATTGCCTTACTCCTTCTAACAGGTGCCATTGTTGGTCTCCTTTGAACATGTCCAAACCACTTAAGTCTAATTTCCCTCATCTTGTTAGTTATTAATTCTACCCCTAAATTTTCTCTAATATTTTCATTTCTAATTCTATCCTTTCTTATCTTACCACTCATCCATCTCAACATCTTCATTTTTGTGACACTCATCCTATGAGCATGATGTTCCTTAACTGCCCGACACTTTGATCCATAAAGCATGGCTGGCCTCATGGCCATCCTATAGAATTTTCATTTTAGTTTAATTAGCTATGTTTTCAATGAAAAATATATGGTATATGATATGTTCATGGACTCCTATAAAAATAGATCTATAGGAAGTCTACTTGGCTTTGTTTTACATGAAAATTACATGGTTTATGGACTAGTCATGGTCTACTATATACACACGCTTATAGCCGGTTTACTTGGCTATATTTTCAATGATAATAACACATGGTTCATGGATTGTTCATGGACTACAATAAACAAAGATCAATAGAATGTTTACTTTGCTATGTTTTGTATTGAAACAATTTGGTTTATGGACAATTCATGGACTGTCCTATACATAGATCTAGGGGAAGTTTACCTCACTATGTTTTTAGTGAAAAATATATGCTTTGTGGACTATTCAAGGGGTGCCATATGTATAGATCAATAGAAAGTTTACTTGGTGATGTTTTATGTGAAACACACATGGTTTATGGACTGTATATAGACTGCTATATGCATATATATAGTAGGTTTATGTGGATATGTTTTCAATTCTAATAACATGTAATTATGGATTATTCATGGACTGCTACATATATAGATCTATAGGAAGTTTACTTAGCTTGGTTTTTAGTAAAAAATACATGTCTCATGGACTATTCATGGAATACTATATATATAAATCTATAGTAAGTTTACTTGCCTATATTTTCATTGATAATAAAATGTGGTTTATGGACTGCCATATACATCGATCTCGAGAAAGTATACTTGGCTATGTTGTATATGAAAAATATATGGTTTTTAGATTGTTCATGTATTGCCATAATCATAGATCTATAGCAAGTTTACTTGGCTATGTATTCAGTGAAAAATATATGGTCTATGATATGTTCATGGACTGCTATATACATATACTTCTAGCAGGTTTACTTGGCTATGTTTTGAATGATAAATAACATATGTTTTAAGGATTGTTCATGGACTGCAATAAACAAAGATCAATAGAAAGTTTACTTGACTATGTTTTGTATTGAAATAATTTGGTTTATGTACATTTCATGGACTGTCCTATACATAGATCTATAAGAGGTTTACATAGCTATGTTTTTGTGAAAAACACATGGTTTATGGACTATTCATAGACTGTTATGTACATATATCTATGTAGGTTTACATGGCACTGTTTTCAATGATAATAACATATGGTTTATGGATTGTTCATGGACTACCTTATATATTGATCTATAGAAAGTTTACTTGGCTATGTTTTATATGAAAAAGATATAGTATATGGACTCTTAATGGACTATTGTATGCATATATTGTGACCACCTGAGTTTTCATATGCATTTTTTAAATGTAAAACTAATTGCTAATGTTGGATCAATCCCTATTTAAATGCAAAGAAGGAATGAGATTATTAGGTAGAGAAGTGTAGTGTGGAGGTGATGTAAAAATATTCAATGGATTCCTTGAGATATTGTAAGGATTCATTGGAAATACGGACATTTCAGGATTTAGATGTTGTTATTAGAGGATTTTAATGCTATTTGGAATCATTTGATTCATAACATCCGACCAATGTGTAGACATGGTGTCTATTATGTGCAATAAATCAAATGGAGACAATGATCTAAGTGAACAAAAAAGGAATAATTCCACTACTAGGAAACATGAGATGTAAGTATTCATATTTCATGGACCTTGAATGGTTGAAGCAAGAAGATCATAAGTTTGACGTAGTTAAGGTATACAAATGAGGATCTTGAATTGTTTTGCCAAATTAAGAAATGGGAGGAGCTAACCATTTCACTAATACTTATCCTACCTCTTAATAATTGAGATCTAATAATTGTCATTGATATATTTGATAAATGATTAAAGAATGTGCAGATATAGGATAAGAAAAGAGAAAACATGCTTCCAAGAGGTGGAAAGAAGTAGCTCAATATAGGCAAAATGGGAATGAGTTAAAGCACTCACTATGGACCTAACAATGACATCCATCATCAAAAACACTTTAGATATAGATAGATAATGATTTAGACACAAACTTTGGTTGAGGATTCAAGTCTCATGTGAAAGGTGAAAGATTGTTGGAATTCAAAGTTGGAGCCCATGTGTTCTTGAAGATTTCTCTGACTAAGGGTGTTATGAGATTTGGTACGAAGGGAAACCTCAATCATCAATTTATCGATCCATTTAAACTTCTAGATAGAATTGGGTTCATTGCATATAGCCTAGCCTTGCCACCACAATTATCAGAAGTTCACAATGTTTTTCACATATCCATGTTACAAAAATATATATCAGATCACATACATGTACTTGAGTGAGTGCCAGTTGAGTTACAGCCAAACTTGACTTTGGAAACAAAACCAGTTTAAATTCCAGATAAGAAGCTCAAGCAGTTGCGATGTAAATAAATTTCACTAGTTAAAGTTCTATGGAGGAATGCATCTGTCGAAGATGAACCTATGAAGTAGAATTGGAAATGAGGGACAAATATCCTGAACTCTTTACTGAGTAATAAATTATGGAATTTCAAGGACCAAATCCTTGTAGGGAGTAATGATGTAACTACCCACATTTTTAACTCCTATTTTATTTTGAAAATTTGGATTGAATAGAAGGATGAAAGTTTTATAATTTTGAATCTTAAAAGTGAGATTTTATAGAAATCAAATTCCATGAAAATGCTCTTATAATTAGATTCTACTAAAAAACCATTGATCTTTAAGCTACAACCAAGATTTAATATTATGAGAAAAGTAAAGAGGAATACTTATCATTAGACAGTTGTAAAAGCATGATCAACATGTTAAGGGTAATTAAAGACTAAATAACTCACAATTAAGAAATCGTAAGAAAGATAAATGACATTGTAATGTGCATGTGTTGACAGAGACACTGACTAATATGAACTAAGCTTATTTAGCCTTTTGAGGATTGGGAAAACCATGTATGAGGTAGGTAGTTTTAACATCTATTTGCCATTGGGATTTTAAGCATGTCATTCGCAGTATTAAATGGGTAGATTTTAAATAATTAGATGATTTGATTATCATGCTTTCGATTTGAGGCTACTTGGCTATCATAAAAGTCATATTTTGTCATGTTGCATTATTTTAGCTTTAGAAGAATGCAATATTTGAAATGAGACATGTGATTTATGAATATGTACTTTCATAGCCACGATGCATAATTTTATATGAAAAATGAAAATGATGTCACTCATTCTATTGCACATAGTTGTACTTTTTTAAAAGAAATGATTATGCCTAATTACATCAATCCCATGCTTTGAGATGAGTCAAAGAAATGCATGATTTTACATGAGATATATGATATATAATTTATTGAGATATATGTTTGTTCATGCTAATGAGCCTGGTGGGTACTATGCTAAGAGGTTGTATGGGTTTGGCCTCCTAGCCTCTAACTGCCAAAGGTGGTAGGTATCCATGCCCAAAGAGGCACCTATTTTTTCTTGACTGATGTGGTAGGGAAATAACCACTGGAGGTGTTCATGGCTCCCTTTTTTATACATATCCACAGTCATCATGGAGGTTGTGGTGGCTAGTCTCTAGATATCAGAGATACACGATTCAATTAGTTGATTGTGAGCATAGTGTTTCATGATATTTCTATTTTGTGACCCTATGTAGATGGGCA
Source organism: Warburgia ugandensis (assembly GCA_035236585.1). Taxonomy (NCBI): domain Eukaryota; kingdom Viridiplantae; phylum Streptophyta; class Magnoliopsida; order Canellales; family Canellaceae; genus Warburgia; species Warburgia ugandensis. Next base: position 40,259,172 of record CP141136.1, read on the forward strand.
TGATGATAGTCATTAGATGAGTACTCATGACCAATTGGCTGATGTGCTCACTTGGCTGCATATGTGCATGTGATGATGATGTTGTTAGCTTGTGATTGTCGACATTTGCAGTTTGACCAATTACTACTTTAATATTTTAATGATCTTATGCCATTTGATTTATCTAGTTAGATGATACATCTTTCACATAATTTACAAGTTATGCATTCATGTGATTTGTGATACATTATATAGTACAATTTATGTGAGATTACCATGTGAATCCAATCATTTGAAAAATATACATTTAAAGTCCTGCATATTTTACATTAATATTATCATAAATGTTTTAGCATAAAATTGTAAAATGAGATTTACATACAGTTTCATCTACATTTCCTATCTCTGATCTAATCATTGTATTCTTTAGAATTGCATAAAAAAATTATTTGAAATATTGTTTAGAATTGGATTTCAAAATTGGTATAATATATGTGAGACTACCTACACAAGGGCAACCTTGCAGAGAAATTATAAATTGTTTATAATATCTTAGGTCTTTAAAGATTGTGAATTGAGGCAAAGCAAATCAAGGTGGATGCATCTCAAGGAATCCATTGAATATTTTTACATCACCTCCGCACTACACTTCTCTACCTAATAATCTCATTCCTTCTTCATGTTTAAATTCCATGATCAATCTATCATTACAGATCAAATATCCTCAAATAGATTATCATCAAAATCTTTTATTAACTATGTTCTAATGAAATTCCTTGTAGTACCACTCTAATTAAATCTCTTACATCCACTAACATGCTCATACTCATGCCAGCATCTACTATAATTATTTCAAATCTACTCCATTAAACTCGGGTTGTCATTGTAAGATAGAAATTACTTCTCACAAAGTCCCCTGTAGTTCATCCAACATTGAGCTAAGTTCTCCATAATTATTAGTTTAATAGATCTAGTATGAGTTAGGGTTATCTATTAAAGATATGATTAGAATGATCCTATATTGTCATTCTTCACTCTCATAATTATATTAATGTCATAATTATTTATCTATATATTTATTTTTATACCCATAAAGGTTAATAGTTTCCTTGTTTACTCCACTACTCATAACTTCTTAACCCTAAGTAGTTTAGATTTGAATTTGATAGGGTTCACATCTTCCAATGGCCAAGTATTTGTTAAATCCAACTCTGTTTTTTGCCAACTTACTTGTGATATATTTCTTTCTAATTTGATACCATTTCCTATACTAGTCATCTCTATAACCCATATTTATACTACTTGTTCTTAATTATTCTAGTCATATATGACTTTTGAATATGCAAGACTAGCTATGAAAGGATAAACCTAGTCTTTGATACCAAATGCAATGACTCATTTTTCATATACATTTTTTTAATGTAATACTAGTTACTAATGCGAGATCGATCCTTATTTGAAAACAATTTTATAAAAGGAATGCAATGTAGAGGAAGAATATTTTATTTTAAATTTGTTTTGAAAACCCCAAGTGTCATTTACTTTCAAGGAAATAAAATAGCTAGGGAATTTTTTTTATAAAACTAAAACAAAAACATATGCATCCCAGATCTAGCTGGTCACAACTTGCAGTCTAATTGTAATAACTACATATATATGTCCAAAACGAATAAGTCATATACTTACATTGATCATAGTACATTATGCTTTTGTCTTCATCCAGATTTGCATCACCTCGATTTACTCTACCTTAAATCAAATTCTTCAAAGACTTAAGATATTGTAAACAATTTACAATATCTCATCAAGCTTGCACTTGTCTAGGTAGTTTCATATCTATTCTACCAATTTAGAAATCCAATTCTAAACAATATTTCAAATCATTTTTCACGTGATTCTAAAGAATATAATGATTAAATTAGAGACAGGAAATGTAGATGAAATCGCATGGAAATATCATTTTACAATCTTATGTTAAAACATTTTAGATAATATCAATGCAAAATATGCATGAATTTAAATGTATATTTTTTAAATGATTAGATCTATATGGTAATCTCACATAAATTGTAGTATATAATGTATCATAAAATCACATGAATGCATAACTTCTAAATTATGTGAAAGATCCATCACCTTACATGATAAATCAAATGGCATAAGATCATCAAAATATTAAAATAGTAATTGATCAAACCACAAATATCAGTAATCTTAAGCTGACAACATTATCATCATGTGCACATATGCACCTCGGCAAACACATCAGCTGATTGGTCATGAGTACTTATCTAATGACTAGCATCATGCCCATCAATGTGGGGTCACAAAATAGAAATCTCATAGAACACTATCGTAATGGCCTAAATTTTTAAGTTCTTTTAGTAACCCTCTTTCATTTACAATCTATCATAGTATTTGTAATCAACAAAATTGTTATATCTTATTTATTTTAGAAAATAATTGAATTGGATAGGTGGATAAATTTTTATTAATTTAAAATTTTATTAGTTGGAAATATCTATATAATTGGATTCTACCTAAAAAATGGAATTCAATGACACAAAGAACACTGAAAAAGGAGTTCAGATGACAAAGTTATGAGCATTGGAAGATGAAGGGTATTTCAATAATTAAAAGAAAAAAATGCATGGGGTTGTTTTGTTAATAGCACTCCCTCTACATCATATTCCGTGTCAGCCCTTCATCACCGTCGCGTCACTGACGCATCACCCTCATTTGCACCTTGTGTCAACTCTGCGTTGCCGCACTGGCTCCGAGAAAAATGGTAGGCCCTGTCCACCCTTCTCCGTTCTTCCTCTACAGCACTGAAAAGAATGGCAGCACTGCCACAGGACGGCACCACCTCCCTCCTCTATAAAACCCCCAATTCCTTTTTCCTCCTCCTCCTCCTCCTCCCATCACACCACTCTCCCTCTTCTTCAACTCTGATATCTAGGGTTTTGGCAACATTGAGGACCTTGCATCACTAGAAAACCCCACTTTCTCTTCTCCGGCCTCAATCAGGTGGGTACCCTCCTCCTTTCCTTTGTTCCTTTCCATTTTTTAACAATTATTAGATGGGATTGAACTACATCTGTTGTCACTGGCCAGCCTTTCACCAGTGAAAACAGATCCATCAAATCTATTGGGAACCATCTCCAGGACGCTTTCCTGTAACACACAATAGGAAACAAACACCCTAGAGCATCCTTCGGGCACATGTGGGCATGTGAGTGCAGTCTCAGTTTGATAGGGATGCAAGTACATCTTGGGAACCATGATGTCTAGGATGTCTTGTCTCATTTTGGATCCACAGATCAAATCCGAATCATTTATTTGATCTGCAACACTAAAACTACAACTAAGAGGGCTAGATAACTCCGATTGATGATCCAAAAAGTCCATTGGGTTTGTATTAATGATGCAGACCTAATTATACAATAAAATTTATGATCAAAGGACTATTTAACTTGACCATAGCCCAAAAACCCTAGAAATCACATAGATCTATATGATAAAAGATTATTAGATCTCTTAAATTGATCCATTAGATGTATTACAAGATTAACCCTAAATCACATAGATCAACCCTAAATCACATAGATCAACCTTTGAATTATAGATCTAACCATCCAAATCAAGTACAAACCTTATCTAAGTATCAAGATAGGCGATCTGCTAGATCAACCATTCAATTACAAGATATTGATGGCATTAAGGTTATTGAAGGCAATCTAACCATTACACATTAGATCTATAAGTGAGATCTAGCTTGGAGATATACTAATCAATGATATATAACCTAAAGAATAGATCTAGCTATTGATATGTAAATATAAGTGATGATCTATAAAGAATGGGAAATAATACTTGGATTCTTATTCCTAAATAATATCCAAGACCTCACAAAGGTGATCCAGGATTTGAATTGAAAAGAAACACAATCTAAGAGACATCAAGGTAGGTAGTCTGATGCTACTAAGTTTTCAATTGCATTCCAAATCTAAATGATCTCCTTGAATATATTTTCATGTTTAGTATGCTTTTGAAATGATATCAAGATATGGTATTTTTGATGAATTTGCAAATTATTCTCATGATTTATTATTTTGATTAAAAATGCTATTGCTTATATCTTTCAGAGTTCATTTCTACTCTTGAGCAATGAAACAGTTTTATATGCATTACTCATATGTTTTGAAAATAAATTGCATGATTTATTATTATTGAGAATTGGATTATATGTATATATATATCGTTTTTGGGTTAATGAGCCTAGTAAGCACTATACTAAGTGGTTGATTGTGTATGGGGTTGGCCTCTTGGCCTCTAACCACCAAAGGTGGTAGGTATCATTGCCCAAAGTGGCACTTGTCCCTTTCTTGGCTGCTGTGGTATTAGGACTACCACTAGAGGTGTTCACAACACTCTTTTTGAGATGTATCCAATATCGACTATAGAGAATGTGGTGGCTGGTCTCTAGATGCTGGAGACACACGATTTTAGAATAGCTTCTGGTCATGAGAATGTGGGCCCTATGATTTTGGTTTTTGATATCACCATACATGGTGTATTGAGATGGTCTTTAATGAGTACTCATGACCAGTTGGCTTGATGTGTTCACTGAGATCGGCTTGATGTGTTCGCCGAGAAACCCACATGTATGATACCTACCGTTGGGTTAAGAATCTAGTATCTGGTTTGATCAATCACTATTTTAAGATTTTTGAAATGATTATATTATTGATCGATGGTTTTCTATGGAAAATTCCATTATTTTGAAAAAAATATAATGAGCAAGTACTTTACGCATGAATACTCATGTTTGCATAAATTACATGTTTTTATTATCTGAAAGACCCCTCTTGAAATTATGCATGTTGCATGCCGTGTTTTCAAAATAGTAGTATCAGATTCACCTATTGAGTATGAGGAATACTCAACCCAATATATTATTTTTATAGATCATCTCAATCAAGAATAGAAGAAGTATCAAGAAGTTTTAGCATTGCGATCAAGTGGGTGAAGATAAAGACAAACGTAAATGTAAGTATATAATTTATTATTTTGAGACATGTATATGTGCTTAGTACAGTTGGACTGTGAGCTGTGACTGGATGGATTTAGGATACAAATTATTGTATTTTGAGTAAACATTATTTTGTTTCTTTCGAAAGTAAATGACACTTGGGGTTTTCAAAATGGATTTAAAAGAAAAGATTTCTTTGGCTGCATTGCATTGTTTTTCAAACAAGGCCCAACTCTACATAGAAATTAGTTATGCATTTAAAAATGCATGTGAAAACCTGGGTCATCACAATTGGTATCAGAGCTTAGTTTTATCCTTTCATAGCCACTCCTACATGTGAAAAGGTTATATACGATCAGAATAGTTAAGAACAAATAGACTAAAAGTATGAGTTATAGAGATGACTAGATTAGAAATAGTATTAATAAAAAAAAAGGAGAGAGAGAGAGAGAGAGAGAGAAAGTTATTCGCAGCCAAGTTATAAGAATTTACAATTAGTTTACATCAATAGGAAAGACTTTAGACTAGTATGATAGAATTCCTCAAAGATAGTATGTTGCTATTGTAAAATAGATGCCACCAAAGAGAAGAGGAGGGGCAACCCCAAAGCCTGTTAATCCCCCTACTGATTTCTTTGGACCTAGAAATGGGATGGCAGAAGCTTTTCAGCTATTCATGCAACATATGGGGTAGTTCATACCTAATCAACCACAAGCACTTGCGAAAAGAACCTCATCTCTAAAGAGGATTGATGACTGAGTAGAGGCCCAAGTTGAATTATTTCAAAAGATGGCCCCATCATTCTTTGGTGAAGAAGAGTCAGCAACAACAGAAAAATGGATCTTTGACAAAAAAAGGCTATTCAAGGCAATGAAAATTATTGAAGAAAGGAAGGTTGCCATGGCCAGTTTCATACTAAAATTTGAAGTAGGCTTTTGGTGGGAAACAGCCAAAAGAACATACTTTGATGATAATGATGTTATTACTTGGAAGGAGTTCAAAGCCATATTTAATGAGAAGTACTTTCCACACCATGTACGAAAGCAAAAGGAGAAAGAATTCATTGATCTAGAATAAAGCAACCTATATATGCAGCAATATGAAAATAAGTTTACAAGTCTTTGTAGATTCGCACCAAATATTTGTGCCACTAAAGTAAATGCTGCAAAAAAGTTTGTTAATGGGCTACACCTTGGATTAAGGAATAAATTCATAGGGTTTCAACAAATCACCATAGCAAAAGCAGTAGAAATTGCATCTCTTTTTTAAAAGGATTTTTAGAGAGCACAGGCAGACAAAAAGGAGAAGAAGATCAATGTCAATGGACAATCTAATAAAGGAAAAAGACCCATTCAGCCTTCTATATCTCAACATCCACATAAATGACAATTTAACAATTAAGGATCAATAATAGAGTATAGAGCTTGTCCTTGATGCCAAGTAAAGGAATTTCACTAGTTAAAGTTTATGAAAGAATATGATTGTCAAAGAGAAACTTGGAATGTAGAATTGGAAATGAGGAACAAATATCCTGAAGTCTTAATGAGTAGTAACTTACGAAATTTTGAGGGCAAAATTCTTTGTAGGGTGTAAGGATGTAATGACCCAAAATTTTAAGTTCTTTTAATAACCCTCTTTCAATTACAATCTATCATAGTATTTGTTATCAATGGAATAAGTGTTTTATTAATTTTAAATTTTTGAAGCAAGAAATAGTTGGAAATATCTATATAATTAGATTCTACTCAAAAAAATGGAATTCAACAACTCAAAGAACACTGAAAAAGGAGTTTAGATGACAAAGTTATTAGCATTGGAGATGAAGGGTATTTCAGTAATTAAAAGAAAAAAATGCATGGGGTTGTTTTGTTAACAACACCCCCTCTGCATCATCTTCCGCGTCAGCCTTTCATCACCATTGCATCACCCACGTGTCAACCATGTCTGCGCCCTGTGTTGCCTCTACATTGCCATGTCAATGTTGAGAAAAATGGTAGGCTCCGTTAACCCTTCTCTAGTCTTCCTCTACGGCGGCAGAAAGAATGGTGGAACTACCACGGGATGGAACCGCCTCCCTCCTCTATAAAACCCCCATCTCCCCTTTCCTCCTCCTCCCATCGCTCCACTCTCTCTCTTCTTCCACTCTGACATCTAGGGTTCCGGCAGCATTGAGGACCTTGCATCATCTGAAAACCCCACTTTCTCTTCTCCAACTTCAATCAAGTAGGTACCCTCCTCCTTTCCTCTGTTCCTTTCCATTTTCATGTAAGTATTGGATGGGATTGGACCAGATCTATTCTCACTGGTAAGCCTTTCATCGGTGCAAACAAATCCGTCAGATCTGTTGGGAACCATCTCCACGACGCTTTTCTGTAACGCATGACGAGAACGCATGCCTTAGAGCATCCTTTGGGCACGTGCAGGTGTGGTCTCAATTTGACTAGGATGCAAGTGCGTCCTAGGAACATGATGTGCAGGATCAGTCTTATCGCGTTCCTGATCCAGAGATCAAATCTGGATGTTTATTTGATCTGAAACACTAAAATTGTAATTAAGAAGGCTATATAACTCCAATTGAGGATCCAAAAAATCCATCGTATTTGTATTAACCATGTGGACCTAATTATACACTAAAATTTAGGCTCAGAGGACTATTTAACTTGACCATAGCTTAAAAACCCTAGAAATCACATATATCTATGAGATCAAAGTTGATCAGATCTCATAAATTGATCCATTGGATGTATTAAGAGATTGATATGCTAAGAGCAACCCTAAATCACATAGATCAACCTTTGAACTATGGATATGACCATCCAAATCAAGTAGAAACCCGATCTAAGTATCAAGATAGATGATTTGCTAGATCTGATGATTCAATTACAAGATATTGATGACATAAAGGTTATTGAAGATAGTCTAACCATTAAATATTAGATCTATATGTGAGATCTAGCTTGGAGATATACTTATCAAGCTATATAAACTAAAGACTAAATCTAGTTGTTGATTCGTATATATAAGTGATGATCTATAAAGAATGGGAAATAATAGTTGGATTCTTATTCCTAAATAATATCCAGGGATCACAAAGGTGATCAAAGATTCGAATTAAAGAGAAACACAATCCAAGAGACATCGAGGTAGGTAGTATGATGTTGCTAAGTTTTCAACTGCATTCCAAATCTAAATGATCTCCTTGAATATATTTCTGTGTTTAGTATACTTTTTGAAATGATATCGAGATGTGGTATTTTTATGATGAATTTACAAATTATTCTCATGATTTATTATTTTGATTAAAAATTCTATTACTTATATCTTTCATAGTTCATTTCTACTCTTGAACGATAAAACTGTTTTACATGCATTACTTGCATGTTTTGAAAATAAATTGCATGATTTATGATTATTGAGAATTAGATTGTATGTATATATATCTTTTTGAGCTAATGAGCCTAGCAGGCACTATGCTAAGTGGTTGATTGTGTACTAGGTTGACCTCCTAGCCTCTAACCAGCAAAGGTGGCAGGTATCATTACCCAAAGTAGCACTTGTCCCTTTCTAGACTCATTGGTATTAGGACTACTTTTGGAGGTATTGATGGCACCCTTTTCGAGATGTATCCACAGTCTATCGTGGAGACTGTGGTGGTTGGTCTCTGGATACTGGAGACATACGATTTCAGAATAAGTTCTGGTTGTGAGCATAGTGGACCCTATGATTCTGGTATTAGATGAGTACTTGTGACCTATTGGCTTGATGTGTTCGCCGAGAAACCCACGTGCATGACATCTATCGTTGAATTGAGATTTTAGTATCTAGTTTGAAATTATGTATGTTGCATACTATATTTTCAAAATAGTAGTATCAGATTCGCCTACTGAGTATGTGTAAAACCCCAATTTTTTAAAATTGATTGACAAAATCAATTTAGTTTGAACTTTTAGAAATTTTAGATGGGAATATATAGGTTATTGGAAATTATCTTTTTATAGAGATTAAAACATGATTTAAAACTTAGAAATTATGAATGTACTCAAAAAACAGATTGAAATGCCATTAAGTACGCTAAATTCTAAGTTAAAATGAAAAATTCCTAATTTTCTTCATTTTTAAGACTAAAAGGATAAAATGGTAATTTTACCCAAGATCCAATAGTGCAATCAACGAAAAATCATAAAACAAGTGGTTATTGGGTGACCTTATCATCAACAGGATATTTCTTTAAAATTGGGCTACAAAACCTACGTTTCTCTCTAATCAGGTAGGTGGAAACTCTTCCCATACTTATTCCATGTTAGTTTATATAATTTTTATTTTTCTGAAATTAAGTTTCAGTTAAAAATTTTAAAAATCAAGTAAGGATAAAAACCCTTCATTTCTATATGATGGAGGGCTCCGATGGAAAATCTGATCCATCCAATCAACCCAAAAGGGTCCAAAACCCCTAGGGTAGAATTTTGAAGAAATTTCATCAAGTTTTGAGCCCTTGATTTAAGAGGGAATTGATTGGAGAGTCCAAAATGAACTGTTTGATCTTCTTTATACGATTCGACTCCTGAGACATCACACAAACATGCACCCTGCGTTAGCATCTCCTCATGCGATGACGTCTTGACAGAATGTCTACGCAACAATGTAGGTCTTGGGAAGTGTGTTACTGCATGTGTCCTAGTGATGGGAGCGTGGTGACTGCTCCTCCCGACCAGACACACTCCACCTGAAAGATTAGGACCATCCATTTCGCTATGCCCAGATCAAATCTGGACCCTCAAAATGATTGTAAACTTCATTCATCAATTGTGGAGTCATTTGAACTCCAAATTAAGATCCAAAAGAAGCTATGGAAAGCTTGTATTGTCTATTTTCTTCTGAAAGCATAAAATTGATTAAAATCTTAAAGAAACTTTCTATTTTTAGGAAATAAGCTTTCAGTTTTCATGATCTGAGTTGATCAAATCTTGGGGATCTGATTTAAGTATTAAATGATGTTGAAATAAAGTAATATATATGATTTCTTTTGACAAATCTAAGATAAATTAATAGATCTACCCTTTATGGTAGAAAAACCTTATAAATACAAAGGGACCCACTTAATCAATGAGATGAAGCATGATCAGACCCTTTGGATAGGTTGTATGAATGGGATTATGATGAAATCCTATTAGATCATGGATTAAATGTGACAAAAACAAGTGGATGTGATCTTTGGATCTTAATGGAGTAAAAGCCCTAAATGTAATTAAAACCCTTGATCTAAAGGAAAAGATCTAGGATCTAATAGTTGGATCATAAATAAAAGTTTCCAATAATCTTAATCTAATTAGTATAATTGTCTTTCATTTGATAATAGAATTGTAAATGTGACTTAAGTTATAAATTAGAAAGTATGATAGTGTAATTCTTAAATTTTAGCATGCTATGCTCTAAATGTTATTAGTTTGTTATTAGGTTGGTAGATTTAATTATTTTAGGGCCATGTTAGTTTAAATTTGAGATTTTAGCATGATTCCATTAGATTAGTAGTAAATTTTCATGTATTTCATAACTTAGGATCATGCTAGTTTAAGTATAGTTTTATTCTATTAGGTTAAGTTACATTCATAGGAAGCATGTTAGTATAAATAGTTGTTAAACTTATATTGGATTTATGCTTTAATGTTTATGATTTAATTATTGTTAAATTTTATTAGTAGATTCAATTGTTAAGAAGTTCGTAAGATATAATAAGCATAAATCACCAAAAATGTAAACTAATGGAATATAAAGATTCATGATTCCATTAGAAACCAAGTGGAAAGGGGCTAAACCTAGAGAAATAGATGGGTATAAATTATGGTACGTAGGAAAGGAAAATAATAGAAATGGCGTAGGAATAATAGCAGATAAGGAATTAAAGGATAAAGGTGTGGACGTTAAAAGACTTAGTGATAGAATGTTAATAATAAAAATGATTCTAGGAGAGCAGATTATAAATATTATAAGTGCATATGCACCACAAGTAGGGTTACAAGAAATAATTAAGAGACAGTTTTGGGAAGATATGGAGGGCGTCATGCAAGAAATTCCCAACACTAAGGGGATATTTATAGGAGCAGACTTAAATGTTTATGTAAGAAAAGATAAGGAAAGATATGATAGCATACACGGAGGGTATGGTATAAGTGAATGAAACGAGATGGGGGAGAATATCCTCAATTTTGCTTTGTCATATAACCTATCCATTGCAAATACACTCTTTAAAAAGAGGGATGAACACTTAATAACCTTTAAAAGTGGACTTCATAAAAGCCAAATAGACTTTTTTCTACTTAGGAATAATGAACGATCTATATTTAAGGATTGTAAGGTGATACCCGGTGAGAGTTTAACCTCACAACATAGGTTAATGGTTATGGATATTCATATCAAAAGATGGAGTAAAAGAACTGAACTTAATACATATCCAAAAACTAAGTGGTGGAACTTAAAAGGAGAGAAAATAACCTCATTCAAAAATAAGTTGATGGTAGAAGGAAATTGGAACTATGAAACAAAAGTAAATACCATGTGGACTAATATGACTGAGTCCATTAAGAAAGTGGCAAAAGATGTCTTAGGAGTATCTAAAGGTAAAAGGCTATTAACAAAGGAAACATGGTGGTGGAATGAAACAGTGCAAAAGCTATTAAAGAAGAACAAATGTGTTTTAAAGCATGGCAAAAGATTAGAAATTATAAAAATATGAACAATACAAGAATGCTAAAAACATTGCTAAGAGAATAGTAAGTGAGGCTAAACTTAAAACATATGATGAGCTCTATAATAGGCTAGGAACAAGAGAAGGTGAGAAAGATGTGTTTAAACTTGCAAAAGTAAGAGAACAGAAGGGTAAGGACTTAGAGCATGTTAGGTGCATTAGAAGTGATGATCAAAGGGTATTAGTCAAAGATGATGAGATCAAACAAAGGTGGCAAATATACTTTCCAAAATTGTTAAATGACAATGGCCCTAAGACTACAGGGATTGAAAATACTCTAAATCTAAATAACACTGGATATTATAGATATGAACGTAGGATTAGAATACTTGAAGTAAAAGAGGCCTTGAGAAAGATGAAATCAAGAAAGGCCATGGGGCCTGATGGTATACCAATAGAGGTTTGGAAGCATATGGGAAATATTGGGGTAGTTTGGTTGACCAAGTTGTTTAACAAGATCATAAAATCAAAGAAAATGCCAGATGAGTAGAGGAAAAGTTCTATTGTACCAATCTATAAGAATAAAGGAGACATTTAGAGCTGCACTAATTATTGAGGGATCAAACTTATGAGCCTCACCATGTAACTTTTTGAAAGAGTGATTGAGAAGAGGCTACGACATGAAACAAGTGTACCAGAGAGTCAGTTTGGTTTCATGCTTGGAAGGTCTACCATGGAAGCTATTTTCTTACTAAGACAATTAGTAGAGAAATATAGGGAGAGGAGAAAAAACCTGCACATGGTCGTTATTGACTTAGAGAAAGCTTATGATAGAGTCCCTAGAGAGTTAATATGGAGGGTGTTGGGTGGTAAAGGGGTTTCTCAGGGGTATATAGACATAATTAAAGATATGTATGAGGGAGCAGTAATAAATGTTAAGACCACTAGTGGTGTGACTGGTGATTTTCCTGTCACTGTTGAATTGCACCAAGGATTGGCATTGAGTCCATACCTTTTCACATTAGTTATGGATTCCCTGGTGCATGCTATTTGCAGACAATTTAGTCCTACTTGATGAGATAAGGGAGGGTGTAAACATAAAGATAGAGTTATGGAGAAAAGCATTAGAACCGGAAGGATTTAAAATTAGCCGAACTAAGATAGAATATATGGAATGTAATTTTAACAAGGAGAGTAGGAGTGGAACACCAGTCAAGATTGATAACCAAGAGGTCCTCATGAGAGACCACTTTCGATACTTAGGATTATTGATCCATGAGAGTGGAGAGATTGAGAGGGAGGTTACCTAGAGAATCCAAGAGGGTTGGAATAAATGGTGATGTGCACCGGGTGTTTTATGTGATCAGTGGGTGCCACTCAAACTAAAGAAAAAATTCTATAGGATGGCTATAAGGCCGGCCATGCTCTATAGATCAGAGTGTTGGGTAGTTAAGGAACAACATGCTCATAGGATGAGTGCCGTAGAAATGAGGATGTTGAGATGGATGAGTGGTAAGACAAGAAAGGATAGAATTAGAAATGAAAATATTAGAGAAAATTTAGGGATAGCTCCAATAGGTAACAAGATGAGGGTGATTAGACTTAGATGGTTTGGACATGTTGAAAGGAGACCAACAACAGCACCAGTTAGAAAGAGTGAGGCAATACAAGTTGAAGGTTCTAAAAGGACAAGGGGAAGGCCCAAAAGAACATGGATAGAAGTGGTGAGGAAAGACTTAAAAGCTTTAGGACTAAATGAAGCCATGGTATTTAATAGAGTGGAATGGAGGAATAAGATTCATGTGGCTGACCCCTAATTGGGATAAGGTCTTGATGATGATGATGATGATGATGATGATGATGATGGACAATTAAGATGAGTGAATGACTTTGACTTAATATTAGTAAGGGCTATAGTTAGTAGGACAATATAAGGATTATCAAATCCTTGGCCCAAACTAGGAGAATAATAAACCCCATGAATGACATTTTAAATGTTCATGGATTTAATTAAAATCAAATAGAAAGAGTGCTTAGGGTTAAAATGCTCATAGGAAGCTTATGAAAGGTTGAGCTATGGTCACTCTAATGAATCTTTAACATGGTGGTTAAGGGGGTTTTCTAATAGAGCCTTACTTTTCCCCTGCCTTCCATTGATATGTGTGAGATCTAAATGGCTCCTTACATGAGGATTGAAGTAACTACTTTGTGTTCAGCCATTCAGTTAGTAAGGCTTAATCAGCTGGAAATAAGAGGAGCTGCCTAGTCTTAGGATGGAATAAGCTATCTTCAATCAGTAAAACATTAACTGGTTAAATAATAATAGTAATCATAAAAGGTTAGTAAATTATCTAATCCTAATAAAAATTGTAAATAAGATAAGAATGATCAAACAAGATCCATAGGATTTAGAATGATCAAGAACAATAAGAATCCTAATGTTGTATTTTATTATGTATCCATGTATGTATGTTGTAGACAAATCTACATAGAGAATTCAAACCCTCAATCAAATATGATTTAAGGAAGAGAACCAAGATCATTCTCCTTAGGGATGATCAAACAACTGAACTTAAATCAAAGAAGAACTAGATAATAGAAGATCTGAGCTCTTGATCATTATCAACAAGTATGAATTGTTGATCAAAGGATCTATGAAAGATCAAGAGCAAAGAAAGGAATACACAGACTTAGAATAGAAAATACTTAGATATGAAAGATTAGAAGATCACTATAACCATCAGATCTATTGATAAATAAGATAAACACTATATGAGGAAGATAGATCATGATAGGACACAAGATCTATTCCTTTATATCGAAGGACAAGATTAGACAAAGAATATAGATTGGATTATTCAGATTGTATAAATATTGACATTATGTATGGATATACAAATTACATACATCAGTTAGAATCATGGAAGATCTAAAGAGATGGATCACTACTTGAAGGTAGGAGGATTTTATGAATGCATCTACATGAGAAATACATGTTGAATACATGATCTTATGTCTGGAAATGTTTGACATGTATAATGTAAATACTTGTATTAAATCCATTGAAAACCATTATGATCCAACCAAAACACATATGAAATGGTTAAAGTTAGAATTGAGGAAAACCCTAAGTGAATAGGGAACTAAAAGGTATTCCAGTCCTAGATAAATAGACAAATTGTTTGATAAGTATAAAATTAATACATGGGAATCATTCATATAGAATGGTGATCCCTAAACTTATAATAATATGGGTATCATTCATTGTAAATGACGATCCCTAAGTTTGAAGTGAAATCCTATCCTCGATATAAGAATACCAAAATATGAGGATGATGACATAAACACACAAGACATCTGATAAGTAAAAAGATTACTTTATATACAAGCATGGAGGCTTGTGGTTTTGTTTTAAACAAGCATATGCCTGGGGATGCTATGTTAGGAGGGTTATGAGGGTTTGGCCACCCACCCTTTGAAATGTGATATATATGATGATACCGTGCCCAAAGAGAGGCAAAATGTTGGGTGGGGTAATTATGGGAAGGCCACCACTGTGACGGTCCATCTCCCCATATAGACATGATATAGATGATTTTTCACATTTGGTAACAGTGAAGTAGAAAAACAGTTATCCAAGCGCGCTAATACGAATCAGACTACAATATAGTAGTCCTTTGAGTATTTTGCATTATGATGCATGGCATAATGAAATGCCAATAGTGCCCAAACAAGGGAGTATTTTCTAGCAGAGTCTGGGTGTTTTATCAACTTAGTATTATTGAGTGTGATGATACTGCCCAAATGAGGGAGTATTTTCCAGCAGAGTCTGGATGATTAATCAACTTAGTGTGTCTGAGTGTGATTATTGATGTTTGCGATATTAACTATTTTTCATGGTTCTAACTGTGTGTGTATATATATATATATGAGACATATATAGTATGTAAGCATAATGATGTACATATATGACAAAGTAAAGAGATTGATCCATGAGTATGTTTATGAATAATGAGATTATGAAGTATTAGGATTATACTATCAAATTATTATGCTTCTTGAATTCCCTACTAAGCATAGCTTGCTGAGATCTTGTAAATGTTTGAATGTTTACAATACCTCAGATACAAAGAAGGAGAATCAAGATCTCAAGACTTAAGAAGACTTGGAAGAATTATCAATCAAGGTATTTCCCTTAAAGAAATGTATTTTTATGTGAGAGCATTGTATTGTATTGAGAATTTTTAATGTATGGAGAGGTTTGAAATTTGGATTATGTAATTTGTACAAGTATTGTACTAATACCTGAGCTATACTATGAACCACTGGATGGATTCTAGAGTTTAACAAAAGTATATTCCTTCAATGAAATTTTATCTTGTACAAAATTCTACTTATGTTATGTATGAAGTGATGACTTGGGTTTTATGAAACAAGTTCCAAAGAAAAGAATTTTCACTGCGTAGTTTTGCAAAAAAAATTTACTGCTAAGGGTGCCTTGCCTTTGAAAAATGTATTGCAAAATATGCTACAAAAACCCGCGTAGTCACAGTATGACGAATACTCAACCCAATATATTATTTTTACAGATCATCTCAATTAGGAATAGAAGAAGTATCAGGAAGTTTTAGTGTTGCAATCAAGTGGGTGAAGATAAAGACAAATGTAATTGTAAGCGTATAATTTATTCTTTTGAGACATGTATATGTACTTAGTACAGTTGGATTGTGAGCTGTGACTAGATGGAACTGGGATACATATTATTGTATTTTGAGTAAACATTTTTTTTCTTGGAAGTAAATAACAATCAAGGTTGTCAAAATGGATTTAAAAGAAAAAGTTTATTCCGCTGCATTGCATTGTTTTTCAAACAAGGCCCAACTCTGCATTAGAAATTAGTTATGCATTTAAAAAACAATGTGAAAACCTAGGTCATCACAACTATGCTCACAACCAACTAACTGAATTGTGTGTCTCTAATATCTAGTGACCAGCCACCATAGCCTCCATGGCGACTGTGGATATGTCTTGAAAAGGGTACGTGAATACCTCTAGTGGTCGTTTTCCTACCACAATAATGGAGAAAAATAGGTGCCTCTTTGGGCATAGATACCTATCACGTTTGGTGGTTAGAGGATGGAAGGTCAAACTTGTACAACCTCTTAGCATAGTGGCCACCAAGCTCATTAGCCTGAACAAATATATATCTCAATCCAAATATCAGTAAATCATATATCGTATATCTCATGCAAAATCATGTATTTCTTTAACTCTTCTCAAAGCATGAGATTGATGCAAATTTCAAGTATAATCATATCTTTTAAAAACATACAATTGCATGTAATAGAATGAGCAACATCATTTTCATTTTTCATATAAAACTATGTATAATGGTTATGAAAGTACATATTCATAAATCACCTGTCTCATTGCAAATATTGCATTCTTCTAAAGCTAAAAAATGCAACATGATAAAATATGTCTTTTATGATAGCCAAGTAGCCTCAAATCGAAATCGTGATAATCAAATGATTTGATTATTGAAAATCTACACATTTAGTAAAGTGGATGACATGATCAAAATCCAAATGGAAAATAGATGTTAACACTACCTACCTCACACACAATTATCCCAATCCTCAAAATGCTCAATAAGCTTAGTTCATATCAGTCAACATCTCTATCAACACGATTTCTTAACTATGACTTGTCATAATACCAAATCTTGGCTGTTGATTAAAGATCAATAGTTTAGATCATCTAATTATCCTTAATTCCTATTAATATCTAACTTATAGATAATTTATTTCATAGCTCAATGTTTGATTTATTGATCTGATGGTTAGGTTGAGTTCTAATCAGTCACATCAATAGTTCTAAGTCATCTTGATATCAAATCATTGAATTTAATGTCATTAGAACAATCTAAATGTTAAATTAATCTAGTTACTAAGATAAATAGTTTAATTGTTCTTATTAAGGTTTAATGCATTCTAGTCTTGTTTATTTTTTAAATTTTCTATAATTTATCAGGCATAAATAAGACAAAATGAAATTTAACTTATTTAAATAAGACTTAATAGGTCTTGTCTGTAATCACTTAAACCCATGTATGATGTTGTGTCTAATATGGTTTGATCGTCGTTGATAAAAAATTTTAAGAATGAATGACTCAGATCAAGTGTTAGATCTATGGTCAAATATAAATGGAAGCTCAAAAACGGTGGCTAATCAAGGTGTTTGGTAGTTGATCACAGGTTATATCATCTTAAAAGGATGGATTGGTTGCAAATTTATCATCTAGTGGCTGATTGATAGTTAGATCATGATGAAAAGGTCAGATCAATCACAAATATGAGTTTTGATGCTTGATTAATAGTTGGATCATGTGGGAATTTGTTGATTTGATCATAGATCAAACATTAGATGATAGATCATGTGCTATATGATGATGGATGGTCAGATCTAATTTTGATTGATCACTTCTTAAGGCCTGGTCATCTTTGATCTTATAGATATATGAAATTTTTATAGTTTCTAGATCATGATTAGTTAAAAATATCCACTAGTCCTATTTTTTATTGTATAATTAGGTTTGTGTCGTCAAGACGAATCCAATGGACCTTTCTGATCGTAAATTGAACTTGTATAGCCTTTTGAGTTAAAGATTTTATGTTTTAGATCTTTTTAAATGGTCCAAATTTAAATTGTGGATCAAAATGTATCAAGATGGAGTTACCAAGATGCATTAAAATAGGACAAGCCTTTCGGAATGCATTGGGCATCCTAGCAACTATAATGCGCCGAGCTACATATCGGCTCCAAGGATGTAGCAGCGTCTTGGTCGAACTGCAATCCTACCCGCACGCATTGCATGCACTAAGTGGATGTGTCCTCGTTGCACGTCACTAAGAAGTGTCTTGGTCACCTAATCAAGCCAACTAAGATGAGATGATTTGATTTGGACCGTCAGATCATTTTGGCCACTGATCAACGCCTAGGATGACTCAGAATTTTACTATTTTTTAGAGTTTTAGGGTTTTATGGTCCCACGAACTCATGGGAGGCTATGATCTCCCATCTAAGCTCTCCTTGAGTGGGCACCATCTTAGATCCACTTGATTTGTTTTCATTGATGATTTGCTAGTCGGTGAGAGTAGATTCGGCCAAGATCTAAGGGGAAAATGCCAAGAAAAGATGGGGAATGGAGAGAGAGTGGACGGGCTTTAGCTGGGCAGCCAAAGAAGGCATGGTGGGTTTTTCCAGTGGGTGCAAGACTTGTTTGTGCCAACTAGAACCCTAAGTTGCCAATGATGGAGAATAAGGCAACCAGAGGGAGAGAAGAAGAAAAGAAAGAGGGAAAAAGAGTCTGCAGAGAAAGGAAGAGTGCAATGGGGGAGGGGAGGAGATATTTATCGCTAGTGATTCACCTTCCTTGCGGGTGGTGCGATCACTAACCTTCTCCCTTGATGAAGGAGATGGAGATGGAGATGGAGGGGGTGCTATTATAAAAAATAGCCCCTTTTAATTCTCATCCTTTCTAA
This sequence comes from Warburgia ugandensis, assembly GCA_035236585.1. Lineage (NCBI taxonomy): Eukaryota > Viridiplantae > Streptophyta > Magnoliopsida > Canellales > Canellaceae > Warburgia > Warburgia ugandensis. Next base: position 40,278,409 of record CP141136.1, read on the forward strand.
TTTTAAAATGTATTAGTATATTATTTTGTAAAATTACCAAAAATACCCTTATATTTAAAAGTTTTGTAACTTTCTCATCTGAACTGCAATTTCAGTATTCTTAGTGTCATTGGATTCTATTTTTTTAGTAGAATCTTATTATGAGGGTATTTTCATCAAATTTGATTTCTATAAAATCTCACTTTTAAGATTTAATATTATAAAACTTTCATCCTTCTTATGAATCCACATTTTCAAAATAAAATAGGACTTAAAAAATTTGGGTTGTTAGATATATTTATAAGAGTTTTACTTGGCTATGTTTTCAATGAAAAATATATGGTTTATGAACTATGCCTTGACTACAATATACATAGAACTATAGAAAGATTACTTGCCTATGTTTTATCTGAAAAAGAGATGGCTTACGGACTGTTCATGTATTGCCGTAAACATAGATCTATAGCAAGTTTACTTGGCTATGGTTTTAGTGAAAGTTATATGGTGTATAATATGTTTATGGACTACTATATACATAGACTTATAGAAAGTTTACGTGGCTTTCTTTTATATGAAAATTACATGTTTTCTGGACTAGTCATGGAATGCTATACATACAATTGTAGTAGGTTTACTTGGCTATGTTTGTAACGATAATAACATATGGTTCATGGATTGTTAATGGACTACAACAAATAAAGATCAATAAAAGTTTACTTGGGTATGTTTTGTATTGAAACAATTTGGTTTATGGATATTTCATGGACTGTCCTATACATAGATCTTGGTGAAGCTCATCTTGCTATGTTTTTAGTGAAAAATATATGTTTTATGGACTGTTCATGGACTTCCATATGCATAGATCAATAGAAAGTTTACTTGGCTATGTTTTGTGTGAAGGACATATGGTTTATGGACTGTACATAGACTATTATAAGCATATTTATAGTAGGTTTATGTGGATGTTTTCAATGATTATTTAGGGACTGCTACATACATAGATCTATAATAAGTTTACTTGGCTATGTTTTAAGTGAAAAATACACATTTCATGGACTATTCAAAGATTGCTATATACATAAATCTATAGTAGGTTTACTTGGCTATGTTTCCAATAATAATGAATTATGGTTTATGTATTGTTCATGGACTGCCATATATGAGATCTCCAAAAAGTTAAGTTGGCTATGTTTTATATGAAGGAGATATGGTTTATGGACTACCCATAGACTATCGTATACATAGATTTATAAGAAGTTTGCTTAGCTATGTTTTCTGTGAAAATTATATGGTTTATAGACTATTCATGGTTTGCTACATACATAGATCTATAGAAAGTCTATTTGACTATGTTTTATATGAAAAAGATATGGTTTTTGGACTACTCAAGGACTGCTATAAACATACATCTATGGGAAGTTTGCTTGGTTATGTTTTTAGGGAAAAATATATGGTTTATGGTATGTTCATGGACTGCCATATGCATATATCTATACAACATTTACTTGGCTATGTTTTATATAAAAAAGAAATCATTTATGGATTGTCCTATACATAGATCTATAGGTAGTTTAAATGTCTTCAATTTTGGAGAAAAATATAAGGTTTATGGACTATTCATGGACATACATAGATCAATAGAAATTTTAGTTGACTATATTCTATATGAAAAACATAGGGTTTTTGGACTATTCATTGAATGCTATATGCATATACACATAGTAGGTTTACTTGGCTTTGATTTCAATGATAATAACATATGATTTATGGACCATTCATAGATTGTTGTATATGTAGATTTATAAGAAGTTTACATACCTATGTTTTTAGTGAAAAAGACATGGTTTATGGACTATTCATAGACTATTATGTTCATATATCTATAGTAGGTTTACATAACTTTGTTTTCAATGATAATAACATATGGTTTATGGTTTGATCATGGACTGCAATATACAAAGATCAATAAAAAGTTTACATGGCTATATATTATTTTAAAACAATATGGTTTATGGGTAGTTCATGGATTGTCCTATACATATTCTGGGGAAAGTTTATGAGGATATGTTTTTAGTGAAAAATATATGGTTTATAGACTGCCATATGCATAGATCAATAGAACATTCACCTGGCAGTGTTTTATATGGACGATACATGGTTTATGTATGGTTCATGGACTACTATATGGATACACACACACACGCACATATTAGGTTTACTTGGTTATGTTTTCAATGACAATAACGTATGGTTTATGGACAATTCATAGATTGCTATATACATACATCTATAAGAAGTTTACGTGGCTATGTTTTCAATTAAAAACACATAGTTTATGTACTATCCATGGACTGCTACATACATATATTTATAGTAGGTTTACATGGCTATGTTTTCAGCAAAAAAATATATGGTTTATTGACTATCCACGACCAAAATACATGTGGATTTATAGAAATTTTACTTGGTTTTGTTTTATGCAAAAAACATATGGTTTATGGATTGTTCATTGACCTCCCTAAATATTGATCTATAAGAAGTTTACTTAGCTATGTTTTACATTAAAAACAACATGGTTTCTGGATGGTTCATGGACCTCCTATACATAGATCTAGGGGAAGCTTAACAGGCTATGTTTTCTGTGAAAAATATATGGTTTGTGGATAATTCATGGACTGCCATAAACATAGATCAATAGAAAGCTTACTTGGCTATGTTTTATTTGAAAGATACATTGTTTACAAACTATTCATGGACTACTGCTATATGCCCACACATACACACATATATGTAGTAGCTTTATGTGGATATGTTTTCAATGATGATAAAATATGATTTTTGAACTATTCATGGATTGTTATATACGTAGATCTATAGGAAGTTTAGTTGGCTATGTTTTGGATGAAAAACACATGGTTTATGGGCTGTCAATAGACTGCTATATACATATATCTATAGTAGGTTTACTTGGCTATGTTTTGTAACACCCCAGGTTTTTCATGCAAATTTTTTGCATTTATTTCAAAAGGTGGTATGCCTCTAAATTTTTAAAATATAAAAACTGCAGAAGATTTTTCTTTGAAATTCATTTTTCCAAAAACTTGGATGTCACCTTTATGCTTACACTATACATATATATAGTTTTCTAGAAGATAGAAATTCATTTCTTAAAACAAGACCCATCCAGTGGTTCACTTGTACAACCCCTATAGCATTATATTAAATTTCCAATGCTACAATTCAAATGACTAACTACACAATACAAAAGCTTTTATAAAATGCATACCTAAGCACAGAAGTATGGTTGCTGGATTCCTCTTCTTGTGTACATCTTCTCCTATCTATCTGTATTTGAGATATAGTAAACATAAAACATTTCAATATCTTAGCAAGCTATGTTTGGTACGGGAGTTTAAGAAGCATGTTAAATCTTAAGAAACATTAATTATTTCATAGTAATTAAAATATTCTTTTTCATAGCAATTTTATTAAATGGGATTTACTGTATGTTTCACATTTCAATAATCCATTTATAATCCAAATATCTACATGTTTCATAATCATTAACAATCGATTGATGAATCAATTATTAACATGTTTCATAATTATCAATATCTATATGTTTCATAATTATAAGTAATCCATTGATTTATCAAACATTAATTGTTATTTGTTACCTAAATAAACTAAACCAATTCCATGAACCATACTTTGCATAACAGTTCTACCCATTCATATACCCATTGAAACTACACCCTCAATCATATACATATAGCATACGTATACATATATGGAAATGGTTAAAAGACACACAAAATTATGAATATAATCAATATCATCTAATTTACATTCCCAAACTATACTAAGTTTCAAAATCATACCCCTCATCATGTGGGGTTCATAATCATCTAGCCTCTACTAGTATATCAATATAATCCTCATGCCCCTCACTACACAGGGTCCACAATCCTCCAGCCATTGCTGGGGAAACAATAGAAGGCATATCATCATGCCATATCATATAAGGAATCTCATAATGCATTAAATATAAGGACTACTATGCCGCAGTCTAAATCCGTACAGTGCACCTAGACAACTACATAATAATCCACAGATACCAACTATGGAAATAACAAAGTCCATGTCCACATGGGGGGACCATGGCTGTCGTAGTGGAGGCCTTCCCATGATTTCCCCACCCAACATGTAACCTCTCATTGCGCATGGTATCCATCATATAATAAATTTCAAAGAGCGGGTGGCCAAATCCTACAACTTGCCTATCATAGCATCTCTAGGCCTATGCCTGTCTAAATCAAAACTCCCAAGTCACCATGCTTGGATGTAAAATAATAATATACAGGCGTCTTGCCTATCCATAATATATATGAATATCTCATAATAATCATAACATCCTCACTTATTAGGTGATAGCCCACCAAGGATGTAATGTAAAATCCTAAACTCATACATCATCAATACTGACATGGTACCATGTACCATAAACAAAATTTCACAATTCACGTACATAATTTACAAGGCATAAGCATCAATTATAACATGCAATTCTTTTAATTAACATTATTTTCATCATTATAATTTAAGGCATGTCAAATATCAATCATACCATTTTAGTTTCATAACATCCATAATTAGAAATAAGATCATGTTTAGGACATGCATTTTATTATTTAGACATGTTGTTTTAAAATTTCACTTACCTCATGTGATGCATTCATCAGATTTCACTAGCTTTAATCGCTCTCTTCTCCACGATCGACCCTGCATGCATCAATCTATACAATGCATAAAAACTCTTTTCTTAATACATTCACATACACAGAGATATTTAGATTTAATTATGATCATAATTTTAAGAATCCAATGTAATCCAAGGCCTGGATCATCATTATTGGATCGTTACGTGGAGGATCAAGACTCATGTGAGTTGATTAGCGCTTGTGTGGGTGTCTATCCTTAGTTTAGGGTTGAGATCTACGGTTGGATCTATGTGGACATCTAAATTATGTTTTTCATCAAATTACATGGTCAAATTTAACTAATTTAAAGATCTACATTGATCAGATAGACCACTTCCAGCTTTGGATTGACGATCAGGACTCATTTGTGGGGTCTAATTGTCGATCCAATGTCAACAAGTCACTATTTAAATAGTGACAAATCAGATGGCTGAGGTTTCTTAATAGGTTTTCATCCAAATTACACCATTCTAGTTGCATCCTAGCTAATTCAGGGTTGTAGGATTCATCCATGGTGTTTGATTGTCGATAAGACAGTACAAAATTACTATGTCAACAATACTCAATCAGATGGTTGTGATTGTCTGATTCCTCCTACATTATAGCAATTTCAAGGCTTTTTAATTCATTTATGGTGTCTGATCAGCGATCAAACATCAAATTTTTACTATATGAACAGTACCCGATCAGACGGCTAAGATCGTCCGATTAGTCTTGTAGTCTAAATTGAAAATTTCAACCGTATATCTACCTATCCATAAACTTAGATTAAGAAATGGATGGTTAGATTGTCCTTAAATTTAGATTGATGATAGAAATTCACGGATTTAACAAATATCACCAAATTAAGAACAGGGTTTTGTAGATCTTACCTAAAGGAGGAGTGACCGTGTTTTTTTCCCCTTCTTAGGCATGGTAAATCGGCTCTAATCTGCTATGAAATGCTCCATCCCTAGTCATGTGCACTATTCCCCTCTTAATCCACCTTCGATTCTCCTCCGATTGTGACGTGATGAAAGGGCTTTTGATTGCCCCTATTGTAGAGTGAAATGGGAGGCCAGATTAACCATCCGAGCTTCCATTTTTCCCAACAAGACCTTCCCTTTCCGGTGATGAAAAGCCCCCAAAAATCTCCTTTTCTTCTTCTTCTCAGGTGGGCCCACACTTCTCTAGTGTGCAAATCGACCTTCCACCTCCCTTCCTCTCCTGTCCTGTCCTCTTCTATCTTCTCCTTCTCCTTCCTCTTCCCTCTTCTTCATCTCCCTCTTTTCTTCCCATTTTCTCTTCCTCCCCATCAAGTTCTATCGGGTTTTGGGAACAAACCTAAGTTTGTTCCCTGCGTTTCCCTTAAGTGGGCCGTCATCAAATGTGCCCCCCCTTTTGTTATTTTAATTTTGTTTTGTTTTATTTATTTTAAAGTTTCATAATAATGTCCCAACTAATCTGAACACCATGATGCCAGTCAACCTAGACGGCACGCCCTACTGATGATGTTTTTCAACTCCATTAACTATCACATTCCATCTCCTACAAGTGGGGCCCACTTAGCAAAATTACTAAAATCCCCTTTTGTAAGAAAATTACCATTTATTCGTCCAATCTTCAATTTTAGTGAACTTAGTGTCACTGGATTCATATCGATGAGTAGAATCTAAATTTCATAATTTCAATTTCATGTTCTTAGTTTTTTTTAATTACCAAAATAGCCCTAATTTTAAAGTCCCATAACTTCCTCATTTGGACTCCATTTTCAGCATTCTTTGGGTCATTGGATTCTATTTTCTGAGTACTATCTAATGGTTTCAATTTTAGTTTCAAATTATAATTCAATAAAAATATATACCTCTTGAAAACTCATAACCTAATCATGGAATAATGAAATTTTTGGGTGAAATTCATCCATAATCCGATTTCAGTGTTCTTTATGTCGTTGCACTAAATTTATTGAGTACATTCCAAACATTCATGTTTCCACTCCAAATTGCATTTCTATATAAAAAATTATTTTCTCTTAGTCAAAATTCCAATTATATTCCAAAAGTCTAATTTCACATAATAGCATCTAGAATAGTATTTACAAAATTTGGGGTTGTTACATGTTTTCAGTGAAAAATATATGGTTTTTAGACTATTCATGGATTGCTGTAAACATAAATCTATGGGATGTTTGCTTGGATATGCTTTTAAGGAAAAACATATGGTTTATGGTATGTTCATTGACTGTGATATCCATATATCTATACAAGGTTTACTTGGCTATGTTTTATATAAAAAAGAAATTGCTTATGCACTATTCATTGACTATCCTATACATATGAAGTCTAAATATCTATGATTTTAGTGAAAAATATAAGGTTTATGGACTATTCATGGACTTCCATATGCATAGGTCATTTGAAATTTTACTTGACTATATTCTATATAAAAAACATAGGGTTTTTGGACTATTCACAGAATGCTATATACATATACATATAGTAGGTTTACTTGGCTCTATTTTCTATGATAATAACATATGATTTATGGACCATTCATAGATTGTTATATATGTAGATCTATAAGAAGTTTACTTGACTATGTTTTTAGTGAAAAACACAACGTTTATGGACTGTTCATAGACTGCTATGTATATATATATATCTATAGTAGATTTGCATGACTTTATTTTTAGTGATAATAACATCTAGTTTATGGATTGTTCACGGATTGCCATGTACTTGGACCTGTAAAAAGTTTACTTGGCTATGTTTTATGTGAAAAAGATATGGTTTATGGACTATTCATGGACTACCGTATGCATATATTTATAGGAGTTTTACTTGGTTACATTTTCAATGATAAAATATTGTTATCGACAAATCATGGACTACAATATACATAGAACAATAGAAAGTTTATTTGGCTATGTTTTATTTGAAAAAAGATATGACTTATGGATTGTTCATGTACTATTGTAAACATAGATCTATAGGAAGATTGCTTGGCTATGTTTTTAGTTAAAAATATGTGGTATATGATATGTTCATGGACTGCTATATACATAGATCTATCGAAATTTTACTTGTATATCTTTTATTTGAAAATTACATGGTTTATGGACTGATTGTAGACTCTTATATACATGCGCCAATAGTAGGTTCACTTGGCTCTGTTTTCAATGATAATAACATAAGGTTTATGGATTGTTCATGGACTACAATATAAAAAGATCAATAGAAAGTTTACATGGCCATGCTTTATTTTAAAACAATATGGTTTATGGGTAGTTTATGGACTACCATATACATAGATCAATAGAACATTCACCTAATTATGTTTTATATGGAAGATACATGGTTTATCTATGGTTCATGGACTGCTATATGGATACACACACATTAGGTTTACTTGGTTATGTTTTCAATGACAATAACATATGGTTTCTGGAAAATTCATAGATTGTTATATACAGACATCTATAAGTAGTCTACACGGCTATGTTTTTCGTTAAAAACACAGTTTATGGACTATCTATTGCCTACTATATACAGATATTTATAATAGGTTTACATGGCTATGTTTCCAACAACAAAAAAAAATATGGTTTATGGACTATCCACGACTATAATGCATGTAGATTTATAGAAATTTTACTTGGTTAGGTTTTATGCAAAAAACATATGGTTTATGGACTGCTCATGGACTACCATATACATAACTCAATAGCATGTTCAACTGGCTATGTTTTATATGGAAGATACATGGTTTATGTGTGGTTCATGGACACTATATCGACACACACACACATTAGGTTTACTTGGTTATGTTTTCAATGACAATAACATATGGTTTATGGACAATTCATAGATTGCTATATACATACATCTATAAGAAGTCTACATGGCTATGTTTTTAGTTAAAAACATATAGTTTATGGACTATCCATGGACTGCTATGTACATATATTTATAGTAGGTTTACATGGCCATGGTTTCAACAAAAAATATATATGGTTTATGGACTATCCATGACTGTAATACAAGTAGATTTATAGAAATTTTATATGGTTATGTTTTATGCAAAAAACATATGGTTTATGGACTGCTCATGGACTTCCATATACATAGCTCAATAGAACATTCAACTGGCTATGATTTATATGGAAGATACATGGTTTATGTATTGTTCATGGACTACTATATGGATACACACACACACACACAAATTAGGTTTACTTGGTTATGTTTTCAATGACAATAACATATGGTTTATGGACAATTCATAGATTGCTATATACATACATCTATAAGAAGTCTACATGGCTATGTTTTTAGTTAAAAACATATAGTTTATGGACTATCCATGGACTGCTATGTACATATATTTATAGTAGGTTTACATGGCCATGGTTTCAACAAAAAATATATATGGTTTATGGACTATCCATGACTGTAATACACGTAGATTTATAGAAATTTTACTTGGTTATGTTTTATGCAAAAAAATATGGTTTATGGACTGCTCATGGACTGCCATATACATAGCTCAATAGAACATTCAACTGGCTATGATTTATATGGAAGATACATGGTTTATGTATTGTTCATGGACTACTATATGGATACACACACACACACAAATTAGGTTTACTTGGTTATGTTTTCAATGACAATAACATATGGTTTATGGACAATTCATAGATTGCTATATACATACATCTATAAGAAGTTTACTTGGCTATGTTTTTAGTTAAAAACACATAGTTTATGTACTATCCATGGCCTGCTGTATACATATATTTATAGTAGGTTAACATGGCTATGTTTTCAACCAAAAAAATATGGTTTATGGACTATCCATGACCATAATATACATAGATTTATAGAAATTTTACTTGGTTATGTTTTATACAAAAAACATATGGTTTATGGACTATTCATTGACCTCCGTAAACATTGATCTATAAGAGTTTACTTAGCTATGTTCTACATTAAAAACAATATGGTTTATGGACAGTTCATGGACCTTCCTATACATAGATCTAGGGGAAGCTTGCCAGGCTATGTTTTCTATGAAAAATATATGGTTTGTGAACAATTCATGGACTGCCATAAACATAAATCAATAGAAAGTTTTCTTGGCTATGTTTTATTTGTAAGATACATTGTTTATGGATTGTTCATGGACTGCTATATACATAGATCTATCAAAATTTTACTTGTATAAATTTTATTTGAAAATTAAATGGTTTATGGAGTGATCATAGACTATTATATCCATACGCCAATAGTAGGTTCACTTGGCTATGTTTTCAGCGATGATAGCATAAGGTTTATGGATTATTCATGGACTACAATATAAAAAGATCAATAGAAAGTTTACATGGCCATGTTTTATTTTAAAACAATATGGTTTATGGGTACTTTATGGACTACACATGGACTACCATATACATAGATCAATAGAAAGTTTACCTGGATATGTTTTATATGAAAGATACATGGTTTATGTACTGTTCATGGACTACTATATACATATATATATATAGTAGGTTTACTTGATTATGTTGTCAATGATAATAACATATGGTTTATGGACAATTCTTATATTGCTATATACATACATCTAATAGGAAGTTTAATTGGCTATGTTTTCAGTGAAATGCACATGGTTTATGGATTGTCCATAGATTGATTTATACATATATTTATAGTAGGTTTATGTGATGACCCAGGTTTTCACATGCATTTTTAAATGCAAAACTAATTCCTAAGGTGGGATTGATCCCTATTTAAAAACACTTTTAGAAAAAAACTATGCAATGCAGTGAAAAAATCTTTTATTTTAAATTCAATTTGAAACCCCCGAGTGTCATTTGCTTTCAAGATGAATAAGGAGATTTTTAAAATGAAGAAAATCATAAATATTTCCCAGGTCTATCTAGTCACAGTGCATAGTCCAACTGTAATAATTACAGATACATGTCCAAAGGGTAGAGATTTTACTTACATTCATATTTGTCTCTGTTTCATTTACTTGATCATGACACCAACATGTCCTGAAGTTTCTTGTAATCCTTTTTGGACTTTTTGGGCTAAACTATAAAAATAATATATTTGGGTGAGTATTCCTCATACTCATTAGGTGATCTGATACTACTATTTTGAAAACATGACATGCAATATATATAAATTCAAGGAGCTTTCCATGTAAAACATCAGTAATTCCTTTTTGTGTAAACATGCATATTTGTGAATAAAACGTAAGCTTATTGATGCAATTTCAACCATGGAAATCCATACACAAATCTAGTCTTCTAAATATGAAGAAAATCATAAAATAGAAATAAATAGACCCAAGTAATAAGATCGCAACAAACACATTAAATCCACGAGCCAAATATAATAATCATGAAACTCTTAAAATAGTCATTGTTCAATGCATGCTAGTATCATGCACATAGGTCTCTCAGCAAACACATTGCGCCAACTGGTCACGAGTACTTGTATACGACCATCTCAATGCTACATGTATATCGATAACACTGAAATCATAGGGTCACTATGCTCATGATCAACACATAGCTAGAATCGTTCATCTTCGGTATCTAGAGACTAACCCACCACAGCCTCCATGGCAACAATGGCTGTCCTAGAAAAGGGTGCTGTGAAAACCTCTAGTGGTCGTCCCTGTTTACCATAGTAGTCAAGGAAGGGACAAGCCTTTTTGGCAGCAATACCATCCACCTTTTCGGTGGTAGAGACCGGGAGGCCAACCCTGTACATACAAACCTCTGAGCATAGTGCCCACTAGGCTCAATAGCCCAAAAAGCATAGATATAAAGAATCCAAATCCCAATCATTGTAAATTATGCAATTTATGCATTTATTTACAAACCATGCGAGCGATGCATAAAATCAGTTCATGCTAGTATCACATTTAAAGTGATAAAACATGAAGACATTTTTGCATACTCGGATAAGAACATCATATCTCAAAAGCATGCTAAAAATAGTAGTAAAGGAAAATCAGAGTTTAAAATGAATTTGAAAACTTAGTAGTATCAGACTACTTACCTCGATGTTCCTTGGAATTGCATTCCACATTACTCGACCCTGACCCATCTTTGTGAAACCCTGTATATTAATGAATAACAAGGATCCCAATATCATTTTTCATCCTTTGTAGATCATTACTTAGACTTATAGATTAACAACTAGATTCGTCATTTAGGTTATAGGTCATTGTTTAAATGCATTTTCAGGCTAGATCTCTCATATAGATCTAATGTTTAATGGTTAGGTTGCTTCAATGTCATCAAGATCATGTAATTGAATGGTTAGATCTAATAGATAGCCTATCCTAATGCTCAGAATAGGTCTGTACTTGATTAGAATGACCAGATCTATCATTCAAGGGCTAATGGATCAAATCATGAGATCTAATCATCTTTGACATGGTACATCTATGATCCTAAATTCATAATCTCATTAGGTCCACATCATCGATATGGACACAACAATTTTTTCAGATCGTCAATCGGAGTTATATAGCCTTCTTAATTGGGTTTTTACTGTTGCGAATCCACAAATGCACCAGATACATCCATACCGGGCCCACGCGTTATGGTTCCCAGTGTGACGACCAGGGTTTTGGAAACATGATTTGTAAAGTATTTTGAAAGGCAGGGCCCTTAAGAGTGTAAAATTTTTTCGCAAAACAAAGCAGCAGAAATTCTTTTCTTTAGAACTTGTTTTGAAAACCCAAGTCACCACTTCATACATAACATAAGTACAATTTGTGTACAAAATAAAATTCCATTGAAGGAATATCCTTTTATTAAACTCCAGGATCCATCTAGCGATTCACAGTACAGCCAAATCTAGTACAATACTTGTCCAAATTTCATAATCCAAAACTCAAACTCACCATACAATAAAACTCTCAACAAAGAAAAATACATGTCTTCAAGGGTATACCTTGAAGATTATTCTCTTCAAGTCTTCTATAGTCTTCAGCTCCTAACTCTCCTTTCCTGTATCTGAGATATTGCAACAATTACAATATCTCAGCAAGCAATGCTTGATAGGGGATTCAAGAAACATTGACAATGTAATTCCAATACTTCATAATCTCATTATCCTTAAACATACTCTTTACTTTGTAAGCTATGTATATCTATATACATACATACATACCCTTCATGGGTAAACCAGTTAAATTTGTGAAAGTAGTCAAATATCATTCCCAACTAAGCTGATCAATTCTCTTCATTTTGAGAATTGAGTATTACAGCTAATCTTATACTGGGAATTTCCCTTCTTGGGAAATATTGGTAATATACAATTACCTAGCATTTCATTATGCTATAACATAAGGCATTTCACTATGCCTATTCTCATATGCATCAGAGTGCAAAATAATCAGAAAGGTTGCTATGCTGCAGTCTGATCCGTACTAGCGTGCTCGGATAATTGCCTTGTTCACCACTGATACCACGGTGGAAAATATTATGTCACTGCCCGTATGGGGGGGCAAGACTTTCACAGTGGTGGCCTTCCCATAATTGCCACCACCCGACTTTTAGCCTCTCATAGGGCAAGGTATCATCATATCATCAAATTTCAAGGAGCGGGTGGCCAAACCCTCATAACTCCTCTAGCAATAGCATTCCCCTAGGCTTATGCCTATTAAAACAAACTCACAAGCCTCCAAGCTTATATGTAAAATAGATTTCATATATATCAGACCATATTTCTGTTTACTTAGGGCTGAAATATTTTCTAGTTCCCTATTCACTTATAGTTTAATCCTTAACCATCTTATATGTGTTTGGTTGGATCATAAGGTTTTCAAGAGATTTAATACAAGTATTATCATTACTCTTGTCAACATAAGATCATGAGTACAATCATGTATGCATTCATCAAATCCTCCTACCTTTAAGGATTGATCTCTTTTCCCCAATCTTCCATGATCCTGACTGATGTATGTAATCTGTACATCCATACATATTGTCAATATATAAATTATGAACAATCCTATTGATCACTAGATCTGATGATTAGAATGATCTTTAGATCATTCATATCTAAGTATTTTTCTACCTCTAAGTCTTTGTATGTCTATCTCGTTTATCTTGATCTTTCATAGATCCATTGATTGACAATCTACACATGTTGATAAAGATCAAGGTCCTAGATCTTCTATCATCTAGTTCTTCTTTGATCTAAGTTCAGTTATTGGATCATCCTTATGGAGGATGATCTTGGTTTTCTTCCTTGAATCATCTTTGATCGAGGGTTTGGATTATCTAATCTAATGAACTATAACAAGTACACTAATAAACATGCATACTAAGTACAATATAGTGTTCTTATTCTTATTGTTCTTGATCATCCAAGATCTAATGGATCTTGTTTGATCATCCATATATTACTTACTGTTTTTATTAGGGTTAGGTAATTTACTAACCTTTTATGTTCTTATTATTATTCAACCAGTCAATGTGTTGGTTGAAGGTAGCTTATTCAAGCCTAAATCTAGATTGCTTCTCTTATTTCCAATTGGCTAAGGCTTACTAGCTGAATGGGTGAATGCAAAGTGTTTACTTCAATCCTCATGTAAGGAGGCATTTAGACCTCACAAACGTCAACGGAAGGTAGGGGAAGAGGGAGGCTCTATTAGATAACCCCCTTAACCACTATGTTCATCATTCACTAGAATGACCATAGCTCAACCTTTCATAAGGTTCCTATAAGCATGTTTACCCTAAGTACTCTTTCTAATGGATTTTAATTAAGTCCATGAATATTTATAATGTCATTCATGGGGTTTATTATTCTTTTCCTAATTTGGGCCAAGGACTTGATAATCCTTATATTGTCCTACTAACTATAGCCCTTACTAATTAAGTCCAAAGTACTCCATTCTTATTTGTGTAATAAAACTCTACTTTCTCATTAGAATACATTTTTGATGTTTTATGCTCTTTATCTCATAACAAATAACATTTAACCATAAATGAATTATAAATTGAAAGCATAAAACTACATAATTTAACATTCAATGATAATGAGGCAAGGTGCTTGAAATAATTAAATCTATCACCGTATGATAATAATGATATCACATATCATGCTAAAATCTAAATGTTATACTAGCATGCTTTATAACATAATTATGTTTAAAATGCTCTTATATAAAATGAAACTAATTACATTAACATTTTTAGAAACCTTTACTTATGATCCAACCATTTGATCTTAGATCTTTTCCTTTGATTAAGGATTTTAGTTATATTTAGGGAATTTTCTTTATTAAGGTCAAAAGATCATATTGATCTATTTTTTTCATAATCCATCCATGATTTCCTTGGATTTCATCATATCAAGATTTATTCTTTCCATTCCAAGAATCTTATCACACTTGATCTTATTGATCAAGTGGGTCCCTTTGTACTTTTAGGGTTTTTCTACCATAATGGGTGGATCCCTTAATATATATCATATATATCCAATTAAACCATAGATCTCACTTTATTTCAATATTATATTAATATTAAAACATATTTTTAAGATATGATCATCTCAGATCTTAAAGATCTAGGTAATTGGAAACTTATTTCTTTAATACAGAAAGTTTTTACTGAATACCATGTCCATTTTATCATTTCATCAAAAAATAGAGGTCTCAAGCTTTCCATAACTTCTTTCCAATCTCAATTTAGAGTTCAGATGACTCTGGAATTGGATCTGGAAGTTCACAGTCTTTCCTAGGGCCTGGATTTGATCTGGGCCTAAGGAACGAACGGCCCTTTGTATTTTTAGGGTTTTTCTACCATAATGGGTAAATCCCTTAATATATCTAATATATATCCAATTAAACCATATATCTCACTTTATTTCAATATTATATCATTATTAAAACATATTTTTAAGATCTGATCATCTCAGATCTTAAAGATCTAGGTAATTGGAAACTTATTTCTTTAATACAGAAAGTTTTTACTAAATAGCTTGTCCATTTTATCATTTCATCAAAAAATAGAGGTCTCAAGCTTTCCATAGCTTCTTTCTGATCTCAATTTGGAGTTCAAATGACTCCGGAATTGGATCTGGAAGTTCACAGTCTTTCCTAGAGCCTAGATTTGATCTGGGCCCAAGGAACGGATGGCCCAGATTAGTCGGGCAGAACGAACCAAGCGGAATGAGTCGGGCGCGTCCGTTGCGACGAAATTCTGAAGCGCCTACATGGGGCTTCCACGGAGGCGCACGGAACGCGTTCGGTTCACCGGGCACGTTCGCTGCAATGAGATGTGGAAGTGTCCGCATGGGGCGTCCACGGACGCCGCAGAACATTGTCTGTCCGATCAGGAGATCGAACAGTCCATTTATACTCTCCAATCATTCCCCTCTCAATTGAGGGCCCAAAACATCTTTGATCTTTATAAAAATTCTACCCTAGGGGTTTTGGACCCTTCTGGATCGATTGGTGCAGTCAGAATTTTCATCTGAGTACTCTATCATCCAAAATGAAGGGTTGTGTTGTTTACTTTATTTTTACCTTTTTATTACCAAAATAAATTACAGTAAACTAAAAATTACATAAAACAGTATTAAACATCTATGGAAAGTATTTCCACTTACCTGATTGGTGAAAAAACCTCTGTTATATGCCCAATTTTAAAAAATAACTTGTTGATGAAGATATGGCCTAAGATCCACCTTTCTTGCAAATTTTCGTTGTTTGAACCATTGGATCTTGAAATTTCATTGGGGGTTTTGTAGAATAGATATGTTGGGAAGTTTTGGACAGTGGGATTGATCAAATTAGATCTGGAACAGAGTGCCTAATTGATTTTAGGTCTCTTGTTCCAATCTAAAAAGAAAAACAAATTGACAACAGAGATGTCTCTTGGAAATTTTGGGTCTTTGGGGAGGGATCTAGATCTAATTTTTCAGGGAGAGTGAAGAGAATTTTTTGGGGATTTTATGAGGCTTTTTGGGGTTGTATTTTTAGGCATTTTGGGTCTTTTTTTATGATTATAATATTTTATTTTTTATTATTAAATGGCATGAAAGTCTCCCATGCTCCATTTTTTCTTCCCCATGCCCCATTTTTCTTCCCCAAGACCAGCTGATGTTTGTTGACCCATGACTTCACGTGGGCTGCTGATAAGATTGGTTGTTGGGTCCCTTGTGGGCCCCATATGGTGTAAAAAGACCGTTTTGCCATTTATACATAAAATTTTGGGTTTTATTCCCATGATCTTGGATTTGAGTGTACTTAGTGGTGTTGCATTCATATTTCTCAGTATATTATAAATTTTGATGTCTCATATTTTGATTTTTGGGAGATTTTGATTTTTGGGTAAAATTACTATTTTACCCCTTTTTCCAAGAAATGAAGAAACTTAAGGATTTCTCATTCGAATTCAGAATTTGCCATGCTTACAGTCATTTTGAAGGGTTTGCTAAGTTTAATTTCGATTTTACATGTCTTTATGATTTGATTTTACTTTTATAAAAAGTATATTCTAAATAGCCTTAATATTTTAGCCTAAAATATTTGAAACTCAAACTTTATTGATTTTCTCAATTAATTACAAAAATTGGGGTTATTACACCTAGGACGCCCATGCGTCCTGGTCGAATCAAGACTGCGTTCGCACGCGTGCACACTCCTAAGTGATGCGTTCTAGACTACATTGTGCAAATGCGTCTTCGACGCACTTCAAGGATGAATGGGATGGGGAGGCCCAATCTGGACCGTCCAACCCTCCCAAGCCCATATTAACGCTCGGGATGTCCTGATGCCCAAACTATCCTGGGTTTTCAGGCCTTTTGGGGTCCCAAAACTGCATTGGGGGGCTCAGATCTCGCATCTGAGTTCCCCAAGCGGTGGATCTGAGACAGATCCACTAGTATTGGTTTCATCAATGATCTGTCACCCGGTGAAACCAAACCTAGCTAGAAACGGAGGGAAATGGAGGGGAAGAGGAGAGGAGAGGAGCGAAGAATCTTACCTAGGCAGCCTGAGAGGAGCCTGTTGCACAACTGGAATGCTGGCTGAAACCTTCCTTGCCGGAGATGGTTGTGAACTGAATTTGAGCTGGGAATACACGATGATGGAAAGGGAGGAGTGGGGGCTTTTATAGGAGGGGAATGGCGGTGCCACTGCATGGCGGTGTTGTGCATCGCCTACCTGAGGAAGACGACACAGGGGGTGTCGTTATCAAAATGATCCCTTGTGTTTTTGGGTTTTTTTTGTTTTTTAAGTTCAAATTACAAAAATGCCCTTAATTTTTAAACGTCCATAACTTGGCCATATGAGCTCCATTTTCAGTGTTCTTTGAGACGTTGGATTCCATTTTGAGTGAAGAATCTAATGATACTAATTTTCTGACAAATTTCTTTGTTTTATATTTTAATTAAAATTAAACATCTAACCATCTATTAATATTATTAAACATATATTAATTTTCAAAATAAATGATTTGCACACGGTACTTATCATGATTGGTCGTGGTTATAAAAGTGATACAAATTATCTTCAAAATTTGAGTCATTACATTATTACCCCCTTCAAAGAATTTTGTCCTCGAAATTCCACAAATTACTATCTTCACGTTATTTACATTCTTCCTTAGGACTCTGACTAAGAAAGTTCCTTTGCTTCATCCAATACCTTAATTGAGTAAATAAAGACATTTTGTCCTTGAAATTCTATTTATGTCACCTTACAAACAAATCTAGGTATATCTTCAATTTATCATCCTCTTCTTCCTAATGCCTTCCCCAAAGGCCTTAATATAACTGCAGTTAAGCTTGCTTTGTGGACTCAGGAGCCGCTTTCGCTACGTACTCTAATACTACGTTCTTTACTTGCTCCTTTGTCAATACTAGTTTCTCGTTGTAGTTCATCCTGTTACTATAGAGTTTATCGAATTGATAAATCCTTAGATGATCATACTCCTAATTAGATAAATCCTTAAATGACCATATGTGACAACCCGGGTTTTTGTAACATGTTTTGTAATGTATTTTGAAAGGCAGAGTCCTTAATAGTGTAAAAAAAAAATTCGCAAAACAAAGCAGCGAAAATTCTTTTCTTTAGAACTTGTTTTGTAAAACCCAAGTCATCACTTCATACATAACATAAGTAGAATTTTGTATAAGATAAAATTCCATTGAAGGAATATACTTTCATTAAATTCTAGAATCCATCTAGTGGTTCACAGTATAACCAAATCCATTACAATACTTCTTCAAATTACATAATCCAAA
This sequence comes from Warburgia ugandensis, assembly GCA_035236585.1. Taxonomy (NCBI): domain Eukaryota; kingdom Viridiplantae; phylum Streptophyta; class Magnoliopsida; order Canellales; family Canellaceae; genus Warburgia; species Warburgia ugandensis. The sequence continues at coordinate 40,297,415 of CP141136.1, forward strand.
CTCAAAGCTCACCATACAATGAAACGCTCATTACAATACAAAACTCTCAAACAAAGCAAAATACATGTCTTCCGGTGGTATACCTTGAACATTATTCTCTTCAAGTCTTCTAGTGTCTTGAGCTCCTAACTCTCCTTCCCTGTATCTAAGATATTGTAACATTTACAATATCTCAACAAGCAAAGCTTGGTAGGGGATTCAAGAACCATAATAATTGACAATATAATTACAATACTTCATAATCCCATTATCCCTAAACATATTCATGTCTCCACTCTTTACTTTGTAATTTATGTACATCCATACACACACATACTATACATGGGTAAATCAGTTAAATTTATGAAAGTAGTCAAATATCATTCCCAACTAAGTTGATCAATTCTATCCCTTATGAGAATTCAGTATTTCAGCTAATCCTACACTGGGAATTTCCCTTGTTGGAAAATATTAGTAATATACAATTACCTAGCATTTCATTATGCTAAAACATAAGGCATTTCATTATGCCTACTCTCATATGCATCATAGTGCAAAATAATCAAAGGGCTACCATGCCACAGTCTGATTCATATTAGCCGCTCGGATAACTGCCCTATTCACCACTAATAACACGGTGAAAAATATTATGTCACTACCCATATGGGGAGATAGGACTTTCACAGTGGTGGCCTTCCCATAATTGCCCCACTCGACTTTTAACCTCTCATAGGGCAAGGTATCATCAAATTTCAAGAAGAGGGTGGCCAAACCCTCATAACTCCTCTAGCATAGCATCCACCTAGGCTTATGCCTATTAAAACAGAATCACAAGCCTCCAAGCTTGTATGTAAAATAGACTTCATACATATCAAACAATTTGTCTATTTACTTAGGGCTGAAATATCTTCTAATTCCCTATTCACTTATAGTCTAGTCCTTAACCATCTTATATGTGCTTGGTTGGATCATAAGCGTTTTAGGGGATTTAATACATGTATTAACATTACTCTTGTCAACATAAGGTCATGGTTTCAATCATGTACATCCCATGTAAATGCATTCATCAAATCCTCCTACATTCAAGTAGTGATCCCTTTTCCCAGATCTTCCATGATCTTGACTGATGTATGTAATCTGTACATCCATACATACTATCAATATATATAATTTATGAACAATCCTATTGATCACTAGATCTGATATTTAGAATGATCTTTAAATCATTCATATCTAAGTATTTTCTATCTCTAAGTCTTTGTGTGTCCATCTCCCTGATATTGATCATTCATAGATCCATTGATTGACAATCTACACTTGTTGATAAAGATCAAGGTCCTAGACCTTCTATCATTTAGTTCTTCTTTGATCTAAGTTTAGTTATTGGATCATCCCTGAGGAGGATTATCTAGGTTTTCTTCCTTGAATCATCTTTGATCGAGGGTTTGGATTATCTAATCTAATGAACTAGATTTGATCTATAACATGCATACTAAAATCATGCACACTAAATACAATACAATACAATATTCTTATTCTTATTGTTCTTGATCATTCAAGATCTAACGGAACTTGTTTGATCAACCTTATCTTACTTACAGTTTTTATTAGGGTTAGATTATTTACTAACCTTTTATGCTCTTACAATTATTATTCAATCGGTCAATGTTTTGCTGGTTGAAGGTAACTTATTTAAGCCAAAGTCTAGACTGCTTCTCTTATTTCCGATTGGCTAAGGCTTACTAGCTGAATGGGTGAACACAAAGTGGTTACTTCAATCCTCATGCAAGGAGGCATTCAGACCTCACAAATGTTAACGGAAGGTAGGGGAAGAGCGACCTTAACCACTATGTTCAACATTCACTAGAGTGACCTTAGCTCAACCTTTCATAAGGTTCTTATAAGCATGTTGACCCTAAGTACTCTTTCTAATTGATTTTAATTAAGTCCATGAACATTTACAATGTCATTCATGGGGTTTATTATTCTCCTAGCTTTGGCCAAGGATTTGATAATCCTTATGTTGTCCTACTAACTATAGCCCTTACTAATTAAGTGCAAAATAATCCATTCTTTTTTGTGTCATGAAACTCTACTTTCTCATTAAATTTCATTTTTGATGTTTTATGCTCTTTATCTCATAACAAGTAGATCTACTAATGAAATTTAACCATAAATGAATTATAAATTCAAAGCATAAAACTACATAATTGAACACCTAATGATAATGATACATGATACTTAAAATTACACTAGCATGATTTTCAACTAATATACCTTAACAACTCAATTTAAACTAACATGGACCTAAGGTACAATCTTATACTATAGTATAATCTTACATGAAATTCTAGCATGGTCCTGAGTTACAATGGCATGAAATCATACTAACTTGGTCTCAAGTTACACTTGCATAAATTTACACTAACATGCCCCTAAGATAATTAAATCTAGCAGCCTATTATAGCAATCTAATCACATATCATGCTAAAGTCTAAAATTTACACTAGCATGCTTTATAACATAAATCACATGTAAAATGTCATTATCAATTAATAGAAAATGAAAGTAATTACATTAATATTTTTTGAAACCTTTACTTATGATTCAACCATTAGATCTTAGATCTTTTCCTTTTAATCAAGGGTTTTAATTACATTTTGGGGTTTTTCTTTATTAAGGTCCAAAGATCATATTGCTTTATCTTTATCATATTCAATCCATGATCTCCCTAGATTTCATCATATTAACATTCATTCAATCCATCCCAAGGATTTGATCACACTTGATCTCATTGATCAAGTGGGTCCCTTTGTAATTTTTAGGGTTTTTCTACCATAATGGGTAATCCCTTAGTATATCTCAGATATGTCCAAATAAACCATATATATCACTTTATTTCAATAACATATCATTATTAAAACAGATTACCAAGATTTGATCACCTCAGATCTTGAAGATCTTAGAAATTAGAAACTTATTTCCTAAATACAGAAAGTTTCATAAGGTATTTTCTCCTTTTTATCATTTCATAAGAAACTAGAGGTTGTAAGATTTCCATAGCTTCTTTCTGATCTCAATTTGGAGTTCATATGACTCCAGAATTGAGTCTAGAAATTCACAGTCCATTCCTAAGGCCTAAATCTGATCTGGGCCCATCGGAATGGATGGCCCAGATTGTTCGGCTGGAACGGGCCGGCTGGAACGCTTCGTTCGTTCAGCGCCTCTATCACCGGGACAGACGCGTGACATGCTCGCCCGATGACCGGAGCTCGAGTGCAATCCTCCTGTTGGGATGACGTCGCACAAGCAGTGCACGCACGAAAATGCTTCCACATGCGATGTCTCGCACGCCGTCCTGGGGACCCTAGTCCAATCAGGAGATCGGACAATACATTCTGGACCGTCTAATCAATCTCTCTCAATTGAGGGCCCAAAACTTAATAGAATTTCATGAAACTTTTACCCTAAGGATTTTGTACCCTTCTTGATCGATTAGAGTGGTTAGATTTTCCATCTGAGCCCTCAATCATCATGATTTGACGGTTCTGATATTTACTTTATTTTTTTACAATTTTTCACCCAAATCAACTTACAGTAAATTAAAATTTTCATCAAACAATAATAAATATATCTAGGAAGTAGTTCCACTTACCTAATTAGAGAAAAACGTTGGTTATATAGTCCAAATTAAGGGAATACCCATTTTGATGATAAGATAGCCCAAGATCCACTTATCTTGTATTTTCGTTGTTTGACCCATTGGATCTTGAAATTTCTTTCGGTGTTTTGTAGCTAAGGTATGGTAGGAAATTTTAAACAGTGAGATATGTGATATTTGATCTGGAACAGGGTGCCTAATTGAATTTAGGTCTCTTGTTCCAATCTAGAGAGAGGAGAGAGAAAATGAAAGATAGAGATCTTTGGGAGTTTTGGGTTTTTGGGTAGGATCTACGTTTAGTTTTGTAGGAGAAGTCAAGATAATTTCATGGGAATTTTATGAACATTTTTGGAGGATTTTTGGGGGTGTATTTATAGACATTTTGGGTCTTTTTTCATGATTATGTGTAATGATTATGGTTCATTTTTTATTATTAAATTAGCATTGGATTCTTCCATCTTCACCTTTTTCTCCAAGACCAGCTGGTAGGGGTTGACCCATGATTTCATGTGGGCCCCACAGTGTAAAAAGACCTATTTGCCCTTTATGTATAAAAATTAGGGTTTATTCCCATGATCTCAGAATTGAGCATACTTAGTGGCGTTGGATTTGTATTTCTTAGAATATTCTAAATTTTGATGTCCCAAATCTCAATTTTGGGTAAAATTACTATTTTACCCTTTTGTCTATAAAATGAAGAAAATTAAGGATTTTTCATCCGAATTCAGAATTTGTCGTGCTTACAGTCATTCTGAAGGGTTTGCTTGGTTCAATTTCAATTATATATGTCTTATCCATTGATTGTACTTTTATAAGAAGTACATTCTAAATAACCCTAATATTCCAGCCCAAAATTTCTGAAACTCAAACTTTATTAATTTTCTCAATCAATTACAAATATTGGGGTTATTACAATCTTCCCCCCTTACAATAATTTCATCCTCAAAATTTGCAATACAATACTTAATCAAACAGGCTAGGGTGTGTCTTCCTCATTTCTACTTCTGTTTCCCACGTGACTTCTTCAATAGAGTGATGTTGCCATAGGACTTTGACTAACGGAATGCTTTTGGTCCTTAACTTATGTTCCTTACGGTCCAAAATTCGTATTGCATTCTCTTTGAAGGTTAGGTCTAGCTTTAGCTCTTCTGGTACCCTTTGAAGTACATGTGTGTCATCTTAAAGGTATTTCCTTAGCATAGACACGTGAAAGACACTATGTATTTCTGAGAGTTGGGGTGGTAAGGCTAATTTGTAGGCCACTAAACCAACTCTTTCTAGGATTTCAAAGGGACCGATGAATCTAAGACAAGTTTTCCTTTGCTTCCAAACCTCATTACTCCTTTGAGAGGTGATACTTTTAAAAATATATGCTCCCCCATATCAAATTCCAGGTTTCTACTCTTTTATCTACGTAACTCTTCTGTCGACTGTGTGCTGTTAACAACCTCTTCTGTATCAATCTAACCTTGCCTATACAATGTTCCACTAGTTCTGACTTTATTAGCTTTCTTCTCGAACTTCACTCCAACAGGTTGGTGATCGACATGGCTGTCCATACAATGCTTCATATGGTGCCATGCCAATACTTGCTTGAAAACTATTGTTATATGCAAATTCTACTAACGAAAGATGTTCATCCCAACTCCCTTTCCAATCTAATGCACATGCTCTCAACATGTCTTTTAAGGTTTGAATAGTTCTTTTTGATTGACCATTTATTTGGGGGTGAAATGTTGTACTGAATTTAAGTGAGGTTCCTAAGGCTTGTTGTACACTCTTCCAACATCTGAAGTAAATCTTCCATCCCTATCAGAGATAATGGATAGTGGAATCCCATGAAGACTTGCTATTTCTTTGATGTATAACTTAGCTAGACTATCAACTGATTGGTTATGCCTAATTGGAAGGAAATGTGCTAACTTTGTTAGCCTATCCACAACCACCCAAATCATGTCATGGCCTGCTCGGGTCCTTGGCAATCCTATTACAAAATCCATAGTGATATTGTCCCATTTCCATTCTGGAAGTTCCAATGTTTGTAACATTCCAGCTGATCGTTGGTGTTCAGCTTTTACTTGTTAACAATTTAGACATTTAGCCACAAATTCTTCTATTTCTCTTTTCATGACTTCCCACCAAAAGTTTCTTTTTAAATCCTGATACATCTTTGTACCCCAGGGTGCATAGAAAATTTTGACTTATGGGCTTCTTGTATTTAGTTCCTTTCTCGAGCATGTATTTAAAGGAACCACCAATCTCTCTTGAAAACGTATACCCCCATCTATACCCTTAATAAATCTCTTCTTTTTACATAACTCCTGAGTTGTTGTATCTTCTTCTTGGGCTTTAAGGACTCTTTCTACAAAAGCGGATTTAATTGTGATGTTTGTGAGTAGAGCTCTTGGTTGTCTACTTAATGCATCAGCTACTACATTTGCTTTTCTAGGATGGTATTGGATGGCAATATCGTAGTCTTTGATATACTCTATCCATCTTCTTTGTCTTATGTTTAAATCAGCCTGAGTGAAGATGTATTTAAGACTTTTATGATCTGTGAATACATTGAATTTTTCTCCATACAAATAATGTCTCCAAATTTTCAATGCAAAAATTATAGCTGCCAATTCTAGGTCATGTACTGGGTAATTTATTTCATGTTTCTTCAATTGTTTAGATGCATAAGCAATGACCTTTGCATTTTGCATCAACACACTCCCTAACCCTTTTCCTGAAGCATTACAGTATATTTCATATCCTCCACTTCCAGATGGCAAAGTCAATACTGGTGTTGTGGTTAACCTCTTCTTTAGCTCTTGAAAACTATTTTCACATTCTTTTGTCCAAGTGAATTGTACCCCCTTTCTTGTTAAGGAAGTCAAAGGAAGAGCTATACAAGAAAATCCTTGAATGAATCTACAGTAGTATTCTGCTAGTCCAAGAAAACTACTAATTTCTGTTACTATTTTAGGTTTCTCCCAATTCATTTTACTTCAATCTTGGTGGGGTCCACTTCTACTCCATTCTTGGAAATTACATGACCCAGGAAATTGACCTTCTCTAACCAGAATTCACAGTTACTAAATTTACCAAATAGTTTATGCGTTCTGAGGGTATTTAGTACAATTCGTAAGTGTTCTTGACGTTCTTTGATACTGGTAGAGTAAATTGGTATATCATTAATAAATACAATCACAAATTTACCCAAAAATTCCTTGAAGATTCTATTCATCAAATCCATAAATATTGCCGGTGCATTAGTCAGCCCAAAAGACATGACTAGAAACTCGTAATGTCCATATCGAGTTCTGAATGCTAATTTGGGTATGTCTTCATCCTTAATACGCAATTGATGGTATCCTGATCTAAGGTCAATTTTGGAAAAGACCTTAGCAGATTGGAGTTGATCAAAGAGATCATCATTGCGAGGTAAGGGATACCTATTTTTCACTGTGACAGTGTTCAACATTCTATAATCAATGCATAATCTCATAGACCCATCCTTCTTATTCACAAATATTACTGGTGCTCCCCATGGTGAACTACTTGGTCTAACAAACCCTTTGTATAACAATTCTTGCAATTGACCTTTTAGCTCTTTCAACTCTACTGGGGCCATCCTATAAGGTGCTTTAGAAATTGGAGTTGTACTAGGAATTACTTCAATGGTAAACTCAATTTATCTATGTCGAGGTAACCGTGGTAGCTCTTCAGGAAAAATATCTTGGAATTCCCCAACTATTTCAATTTCTGTTATCCTGGGCTATTCAACATCTAAGGAAATCATTGTTGCTAGAAATGCCTGACACCCCTTGGACATATGTTTGACTACCTTCATAGCTGAGATAATGGATTTGTCTAAGTCATTGTGTTTCCCATATAGTACTAATACTTTCTCCCCTGGTATACTAAATGTGATTTTCTTCTTGTGATAGTCCATAACTACCCAATATTTTGCTAACCAATCCACACCCAGTATGATGTCAAAATCCACCATGTTCAATAAAATGAGGTCTATGTCCATTCTTTTGCCCAATACTTCTAGAGGTACATTATATAAGTATTCCTATAATTTAACTATTTTTCCAACTAGAGTTGTTACATCTAGATCAAATCCCAAGTTTTTCACTGATAGTTGTATATAAGATGCAAATTTGCAAGATATAAAGGAATGCATAGATCCATAATCAAACAGTACTTTGGCATAGTTGTCTGCTACAAGTAGTGTACCTTCAATCACTGCATTGGATGGTCCAGCTTGGCCGTTAGTGATGGCGAAGACCCTTCCTTGGTGTCGTGGGGCAATTTCTAGTTTTGCCTCCTTAACTACCAATGATTTGGTACAGTAAGTGGTGACATGTCCATACTCCCCACAATTATGGCACTTGATTGGAAACCATTGTGGTTGTTGTTATATAAGTTGAGGGCATATATTGCCTTGGTGAAATTTTTTGCATCTTGGACATGGTTGTCTATTTGGCCTTGGTGCATTGTTCCTCTAATTTCTTTGGGGTTTAAAATTGTTCCAAGGTCTTTTATTCTTCTGGAAGGGCTTTGGGTTATTGTTTCCTCCTCCACTAAACTTGGCAGTTTGACTCTTTTTGTATTCTTCTTTAAACTTGGTAGCCATTTCCACACATTCAGCCAAGGTAGTGGGTTTAGTACTTAGTACCTTTATTTTTAGCCCTAGGTACAGCCCTTCAATAAATCGATTCACAGTGTGTGTTTCAGTGTTACACACATGAGCCGCAAATATCCTTAATTGTGTGAACTTGTTATCATACTCCACCACCAACATATTCCCTTGTCTTAAGTCCAGAAACTATATAATCTTTCTTTCTTGTACATGAGAGGGAAACTTTTTGTGGTTAAATACTTCCTTAAATTCCTCCCGTGTAGTATCTTCAGAATTTGAGAAGAAGGTGTTGTTAGCTGATCACCACCAAAATGCAGCTTCTTGTTTGAATAAGTAGGTGGCAAATTTCACCTTCAACTCTAGAGGAGTACGTAGTGCACTGAAAGTCCTTTCCCCTTTATATATCCATTCCTCAGCCTTCTCAACTTCACCCTTGCCATTATACACTATAGTCATCTTTTGAAATCTCTCCATCATTTTGTCAACTTTTCTAGTCCTAATAAAGATTTTCTAACTTCTTCACTTGGTACAAGGGAAGATTGCCCTTGTACTAGTGTGGGAGTAGCTGGTGTTGGTGTTGGTGTAGTATGTCTCACTTGAAGCAGAGCTTGAGCCTATGTACTTGGTATTTCTATGGGAGGTGATGAACCTTGGGTTTGTTGTAGGTGAGGAAGGAGGTTCCTTAACACCCTTGTCACCATCTCTTCCACATTGCTCATGGTTACCCTCTCCATATTATCTTTTCGAGTATTTTGAGCAGCCTACCTTGTGACTCACTTTGGTTGCATTTTCTCATAAACCAAAATTTCTATTAATCCTCTATACAACTACTTCTATCTTAATCTAGACTTGGATTATAATCTCTCTTTTGGACATATTTGTACTGTACTGTGACTGGATGAAAGGCTTGGATACCAACTGTGATGACTCGGGTTTTTGTAACACGTTTTATAATGTATTTTGAAAGGCAGGGCCCTTAATAGTGTGAAAAAATTTTGCAAAACAAAGCATCAAAAATTCTTTTCTTTAGAACATGTTTTGTAAAATCCAATTCACCACTTCATACATAACATAAGTAGAATTTTGTACAAGATAAAATTCCATTGAAGGAATATGCTTTCATTAAATTCCAGAATCCATCCAATGGTTCACAGTATAGCCAAATCCATTACAAAACTTGTCCAAATTACATAATCCAAACTCAAAGATCACCATGCAATGAAACTCTCATTACAATACAATACTCTCAAACAAAGAAAAATACATGTCTTCCGATGGTAAACCTTGAAGATTATTCTCTTCAAGTTTTCTATCATCTTGAGCTCCTAACTCTCCTTCCCTATATATGAGATATTGTAACATTTACAATATCTCAACAAGCAATGCTTGGTAGAGGATTCAAGAAGCATAATAATTGACACTATAATTCCAATACTTCATAATCCCATTATCCCTAAACATATTCGTGTCTCCACTCTTTACTTAGTAATTTATGTACATCCATATACATACATACATACTATACATGGCTAAATCAATTAAATTTATGAAAGTAGTCAAATATCATTCCCAACTAAGCTGATCAATTCTCTCCATTATGAGAGACTAGTATTTCAGCTAATCCTACACTGGGAATTACCCTTCTTAGGAAATATCAGTAATATATAATTACCTAGCATTTCATTATGTTAAATAATAATGCATTTCATTATGCCTACTGTCATATGCATCATAGTGCAAAATAATCAAAGGGCTACCATGCCACAGTCTGATCTGTACTAGCATGCTCAGATAACTACCCTATTCACCACTGATACCAGGGTGGAAAATATTATGTCACTGCCCATATGGGGAGATAGGACTTTCACAGTGGTGGCCTTCCCATAATTGCCCCACCTGACTTTTAGCCTCTCATAGGGCAAGGTATCATCAAATCCTCAAATTTCAAGAAGCGGGTGGCCAAACCCTCATAACTCCTCTATCATAGCATCCCCCTAGGCTTATGCCTATTAAAACAAAATCACAAGCCTCCAAGCTTGTATGTAAAATAGACTTCATACATATCAGACAATATGTCTGTTTACTTAGGGTTGAAATATCTTCTAGTTCCCTATTCACTTAGAGTAAAGTCCTTAACCATCTTATATGTCCTTGGTTGGATCATAAGGGTTTCAAGGGATTTAATACAAGTATTAACAATACTCTTGTCAACATAAGGTCATGGGTTCAATCATGTACATCCCATGTAAATGCATTCATCAAATCCTCTTACCTTCAAGTAGTGATCCCTTTCCCAGTTCTTCCATGATCCTGACTGATGTATGTAATCTGTACATCCATACATACTGTCAATATATATGAATTATGAACAATCCTATTGATCACTAGATTTGATGTTTAGAATGATCTTTAAATCATTCATATCTAAGTATTTTCTATCGCTAAGTCTTTGTGTTCATCTCCTTCATCTTGATCTTTCATAGATCCATTGATTAAAAATCTACACTTGTTGATAAAGATCAAGGCCCTAGATCTTCTATCATCTAATTCTTCTTTAATCTAAGTTTAGTTATTGGATCATCTCTAAGGAGGATGATGTTGGTTTTCTTCCTTGAATCATGTTTGATCAAGGGTTTGGATTATCCATTCTAATGAACTAGATTTGATCTATAACATGCGTACTAACAATCGTGCATACTAAATACAATACAATATTCTTATTCTTATTGTTCTTAATCATTCAAGATTTAACAAATCTTATTTGATCATCCTTATCTTACTTACAGTTTTTATTAGGGTTAGATAATTTACTAACCTTTTATGCTCTTACTATTATTATTCAACCAGTTAATGTTTTGCTAGTTGAAGGTAACTTATTTAAGTCTAAGTTTAGACTACTTATCTTATTTCCAATTAGCTAAGGCTTACTGGCTGAATGGGTGAACATAAAGTGGTTACTTCAATCCTCATGTAAGGAGGCATTTAGACCTCACAAATGTTAACGGAAGGTAGGGGAAGAGCAAGGTTCTATTAGACAACCCCCTTAACCACTATGTTCAACATTCACTAGACTAGCATTAGCTCAACCTTTCATAAGGTTCCTATAAGCATGTTGACCCTAAGTACTCTTTCGAATTGATTTTAATTAAGTCCATGAGCATTTACAATGTCATTCATGGGGTTTATTATTCTCCTAGCTTGGGCCAAGGATGTGATAATCCTTATGTTGTCCTACTAACTATAGACCTTACTAATTAAGTCCAAAATAATCCATTCCTATTTGTGTCATGAAACTCTACTTTCTCATTAGGTTCCATTTTTGGTGTTTTATGCTCTTTATCTCATAACAAGTAGATCTACTAATGAAATTTAACCATAAATGAATTATAAATTCAAAGCATAAAACTACATAATTGAACACCTAATGATAATAATACAAGGTACTTAAAATTACACTAGCATGATTTTCAACTAATATACCTTAACAACTCAATTTAAATTAACATAGACCTAAGGTACAATCTCATACTATAGTATAATCTTGCATGAAATTCTAGCATAGTCCTAAGTTACAATGGCATGAAATCATACTAAGTTGGTGCTAAGATACACTTGCATAAAATTACACTAACATGCCACTAAAATAATTAAATCTAGCAACCTATTATAACAATGTAATCACATATCTTACTAAAGTCTAAAAGTTACACTAGCCTGCTTTATAACATAAATCACATTTAAAATGTCATTATCAATTAATAGAAAATGAAACTAATTACATTAATATTTTTAGACACCTTTACTTATAATCCAACCATTAGATCTTAGATCTTTTCCTTTTGATCAAGGGTTTAAATGATATTTTGGGGTTTTCCTTTATTAAGGTCCAAAGATCATATTGTTTTATCTTTGTCATATTCAATCTATGATCTCCCTAGATTTCATCATATTAACATTCATTCAATCCATCCAAAGGATCTGATCACACTTGATCTCATTGATCAAGTGGGTCCCTTTGTATTTTTAGGATTTTTCTTTATTAAGGTCCAAAGATCATATTGCTTTGTTTCTGTCATATTCAATCCATGATCTTCCTAGATTTCATCATATCAACATCCATTCCATCCATCCCAAGGATCTGATCACACTTGATCTCATTGATCAAGTGGGTCCCTTTGTAATTTTTTGGATTTTTCTACCATAATGGGCAGATCCCTTAATATATCTCAGATATATCTAAATAAACCATATATATCACTTTATTTCAATAGTATATCATTATTAAAATAGATTACCAAGATTTGATCACTTCAGATCTTGAAGATCTTGGAAATAGAAAACTTATTTCCTAAATATAGAAAGTTTCATAAGGTATTTTCTCCATTTCATCATTTCATAAGAAACTAGAGGTTGTAAGCTTTCCATAGCTTCTTTCCAATCTCAATTTGGAGTTCATATGACTCTGGAATTGAGTCTGGAAGTTCATGCTCCATTCGTTTGGTGCCTCTGTCACAGGGACAGATGTGTGACGTGCTCACCCGATGACCGGCGCTCAAGCGCAGTCCTCCCATTAGGACGATGTCGCACATGCAGCGTGCTCGCGAAAATGCTTCCACGTGTGGCATCCCGCACACTGTCCTGGGGACCCTAGTCCGATTGGGAGATCGAATAGTCCGTTCTGGACCGTCTAATCAATTCCTCTCAATTGAGGGCCCAAAACTTAATAGAATTTCATGAAACTTTTACCCGAAGGGTTTTGGACCCTTCTGGATCGATTAGAAGGGTCAGATTTTCCATCTAAGCCCTCAATCATCATGATTTGAAGGTTCTAATATTTACTTTATTTTTTTACAAATTTTCACCCAAATCAAATTACAGTAAAATAAAAATTTTATCAAAAAATAATAAATATCTAGGAAGTAGTTCCACCTACCTGATTAGAGAAAAACATTTGTTATATTATCTAAATTAAGGGAATACTTGTTTTGATAATAAGATAGCCCATGATCTACTTGTCTTGTGATTTATGTTGTTTGAATCGTTGGATTTCAAAATTTCTTTGGGTGCTTTGTAGCTAAGTTATGGTAGGAAATTTTAGACGGTGAGATCTGTGATATTTGATCTAGAACAGAGTGCCTAATTACATTTAGGTCTCTTGCTCCAATCTAGAGAGAGGGGAGAGAAAATGAAAGAGAGAAATATTTTGGGAGTTTTGGGATTTTGGGAATGGATCTATGTCTAGTTTTGCAGGGGAAGTCAAGATAATTTTGTGAGAATTTTATGAACATTTGTGGAGGATTTTTTGGGGTGTATTTATAAGCATTTTGGGTCTTTTTTCATGATTATGTGTAATGATTATGGTTATTTTTTATTATTAAATTAGCATTGGATTCTCCCATCTCCACCTTTTTCTCCAAGACTAGCTGGTAGGGGTTTGAACCATGGTTTCACGTGGTCTGGCCATAGGATCCCTTTTTAGGTCCCTTGTGGGCCCCACATAGTGTAAAAGGACCTATTTCCCCTTTATATATAAAATTTAGGGTTTATTCCCATGATCTCAGAATTGAGCTTACGTAGTGGCGTTGGATTCGTATTTCTCAGCACATTCTAAATTTTGATATCTTAGATCTCGATTTTGGGTAGAATTACTATTTTACCCTTTTGTCCATAAAATGAAGAAAATTAAGGATTTTCATCCGAATTTAGAATTTGTCGTACTTACAATCATTCTGAAGGGTTTGCTGAATTCAATTTCAATTATATATGTCTTATCCCTTAATTATACTTTTATAAGAAGTACATTCTAAATAACCCTAATATTCCAGCCCAAAATTTCTAAAACTCAAACTTTATTGATTTTCTCAATCAATTACAAAAATTGGGGTTATTACACCATACTCCTCAAATAATGCAGAATTTACTCTCCACTACTTTGATACTGTATCATCTTATTTCTTGTCTTTCATTGTGAATAGTAGAGGATAGTCTCCCTAGCCTTTTGTCTTCCATCAAATGACCTATTACTCATCAGAGTCTCTTAAGTGTTGATCGTACCTAGCTAGTATAAGTCCCAAAAGTTTATATTCTTTCTATCAAGTCTCACTGGCTCATATGTTGGTCAAGAAACTTCAATGCTTGATATAGTGCTACTTCTCATCTCTTAATATCAATGCTAAGAGTTTTCTTCATACCAACTCCTTTAGTCAAAAAGGTGTTTTAATCCTAGTCTCCAACTATCTTTCACTTTTCATATGTGACTTAATTCCTCCACTAATGTTTATATTCATAATAGCACCATGAAATAAATCAAGTAGCATCTTTCCTCAAGGATACTAGTACATACTACAAATAAAACCTCCTAACTATTCTTGAATTCCATTAAATAATTTTCTTCCCAAAAAATTTATGCAAAATCATGTCAAACATTTATGATCAAGTTATCATCATAGATCGAATGTTCTCAGTTAGAACCTTATATCACTATTCCCATAAAATTTGTCATTTAGAATTTTCAACAATATTCATACTTATGTCAAATTCTCTCATCCTTAACAGAGTTTGCTTACTATGCTTATGGTTGAATCCCTTACCATTATCCTCTTTAAGGCTTTATTGCTTAATGATTTTCTTCTTGATCTTGCAAACCAAAAGTTCTATACACAATCCAATAAAGTTAACCCTTATGAAATTTACTTCTATTTAATTTCTTTAGTTGGTCTTTAAACTTGTTATGTGCATATAACAAATACCTTCTTATTTGAAGGCAATTAAACATCAGCTATTACTTATATAGTGTGACAGCTACCTTAATGTTTCTTCCTTCCTTTCCTTATGTTGATATATTGTTCAACAACTCGTCAAGACTTTGTCATCATTCACTAAGTCTTAATTGTCAGGAGATATCATCATAAGTAGCGATTCTCTCAATTCCTCAAATTTTATCTTTTGCACGTACCACCTCATCTTATAATAATTAAGAATCGTCCAATAGTTATCACATCAGTTGGTGCTGAAAATTTTTCGGAGTGACAATTTTTAAGAACTACACCAGTAAGTATAGAGCATCTTCGTAAGCTTAGACAAAGATTTTGTTTCGATCACTTGTATATCCTTTCCCAATTTACAGGCTATTAGCTTAAAGGTCTCTAAAGCGATCAGTGATTAGCTGCCTTTCTTTTTCAATCCAAGTCAGCCACATCTTTCAGACCCAAGGTGTACGGGAATAGCAGCAGTTTTTGTCATTGTTTTAGATCATTTCTTAGTTGTTACTGAAACTATTGTACTCTTAGATCCTCCAATGACTTAGTCTAATCAATTGATTTCCTGTAGGGAAATACTCATGCCTAAGTACCCATAAGCTTCCTCATAACTTAGGTTACTATCTACTGGATGCTATCATGGTTAATTAGATATGATTTGAATACCTTAGTTCAATCAACATTAGTTCAATCAACCTTAGTTCAATTAACATTAGTTCAATTAACATCATTCTAAAGATAATGCCACTTAATTCTATTTGCTCTTCCAACTTGTCTTTATACTATCAGGGCCTCAAGTTGATACTTGACGTTACTCTAATTGATGAAGGTCGATTGGACAAGTCACTGTCCATGCTTTTTCTCTCTCATTATAACTTCATTTAGTCATATTATGGTAATGTAGGGTCTTACCAAATTCTCCTTATTGTGGACTACAGGCACTGGTGTTTCCTCATAAACTAATGGATCTGATAACAATTCTAATATCAGTAATGGATATAAGCATCAAACATATTGTAAAATTCTAGTTGGTTTCTCTAGAAATTTCTTGCAACACACTGTCCATAAACTTGATATTCTACTCGAAGACTATAATTTTCATCCTTTATCTCTATTATCTTTAATCCACCAACTCGACTACTATTAGTTCCTCAAATTTGATTGATTCATCTTTCAATTTGGCAATACTACTCAAGATGAAAGATCTTTGATTCTATACTTTTCTTTCCTATCCTCCATAAATCATGATCTTCTTATTTTGACTATTCAACATTCCTCAAATACTTGTAGTTACCTCTCTCTCTCTCTCTCTCTCTCTCTCTCTCTCTCTCTCTCTCTCTTATTATCATTATTGTCCTTCCTATTATTTAGCCAAAATCTTCCTTTTGTCCACTTAGATCTATGTCTCCATTTGATTTGTTGCATATAATCCATACTATATCCACACTTTTGTTCAACAGAGATGATGGACTGAATACTTCATAGTCTGTATTCTCGATAAAATCAAACAGTGTCTTAACAAGTTCATTAACATCTTGTTCATACCACACATCCCTCGTAAGTTCATGTCATAATCAATCGATTATCACAGATCTGTCATCCCCATTAGATTATCAAAAACTTCTAATTACTCTGTTATAATCAAATTCTTTATCATTTTCCTCAGCTTCCGTCTTTTACTCATGTTTTAATTCGCTTAATCATATATCCATTATTAGACTCATCTTCTAATCTTCTCTATTCTTCTTGGAAGATAGCCATTTATTTTTCATAAAGTTCCAATTAAGACATCTAAGTTCTTTAGAATTCTACCCTCTGTGATCTAATACGAGTCACAGTTATCTCTTAAGGATTCCACTAGTATCATCTTGTATTTTCATTCCTCATTCCTATCATAATCTTATTCTCATATGCTAGTTTCCTTGTGTGCACCACTACACAATCAATCGTTATCCCCTAAGTATGTTAGACTAGAGAGTTGATAGGATTTGAGCCATCCCTTACCTAAGTATTTGCTAGATCCATCTCCTTCCACCTATTTACTTATGGTGTACATCTTTTTGATTTAATATTATTCTTATTCTAGTCATCTCTGTTCTTATAGTTAGACTACCTTTTTCTCCATTACTCCATTTGAAACAACTTTTTCATAATTATTCTAGTTGTATATGACCTTTGGACATGCAGGACTAGCTGTGAAAGGATAAAACTGGGCTCTGATACCAACTATGATGACCCAAGTTTTCACATGCATTTTTAACTGCAAAACTAATTCCTAAGGCGGGATCGATCCCTATTTGAAAACACTTTTAGAAAAAAACTATGCAATGCAGCGAAACAATCTTTTATTTTAAATTCAATTCGAAACCCCCTGGTGTCATTTGTTTTCAAGATGAATAGGGAGATTTTTAAAATGAAGAAAATCATAAATATTTCCCAGGTCTATCCAGTTACAGCCCACAATCCAACTATAATAATTACAGATACATGTCCAAAGGGTGGAGATTTTACTTACATTCATATCTGTCTCTGTTTCATTTACTTGATCGAGACACCAACATGTCTTGGAGTTTCTTGTAATCCTTTTTGACCTTTTTGGGCTAATCTGTAAAAATAATATATTTGGGTGAGTATTCCTCATACTTAGTAGGTGATTTGATACTACTATTTTGAAAACACAGCATGCAATATGTATAAATTCAAGGAGCTTTCCATGTAAAACATCAGTAATTTGTTTTTGTGTAAACATGCATATTTGTGCATAAAACATAAGCTTATTGAAGCAATTTCAACCATGGAAATCCGTACTCAAATCTAGTTTTCTAAATATAACAAAAATCATAAAATAGAAATCAATAGACCCAAGTAATAAGATCTCACCAAGCACATCAAATCCATGCGTCAAATATAATAATCATGAAACTCTTAAAAAAGTCATCGTTCAATGCATGCTAGTATCATGCACATGGCTCTCTCAGTGACCACATCATGCCAATTAGTCACGAATACTCGTATATGACCATCTCAATGCTATATGCATATCAATAACACTAAAATCATAGGGTCACTATGCTCACGATTAGCACACAGCTGGAATCGTGCATCTCCAGTATTTAAAGACTAACCCACCATATCCTCCATAGCGACTATGGCTATCCTTGAAAAGGGTGCCGTGAACACCTCCAGTGGTCGTCCCTATTTATCACAGCAGTCGAGGAAGGGACAAACCTTTTTGGCAGCGATACCATCCACCTTTTTGGTGGTAGAGGTTGGGAGGCCAACCCTGTACATAGTAACCTCTTAGCATAGTGCCCACCATGCTCAATAGCTCAGAAAGCATAGATATAAAGAATCCAAGTCCCAATCATTGTAAATTATGCAATTTATGCATTTATTTGCAAACCATGTGAGTGATCCATAAAATCAGTTCATGCTAGTATCACATTCAAAGTCATAAAATATGAAGACACTTCCGCATACTCGAATAAGAACATATCTCAAAAGCATGCTAAAAACAGTAGTTATGCATTTAAAAACATAGTAGTATTAGACTACCTACCTCAAGGTTCCTTGGAATCGCGTTCCTCATTACCCGACCCTGACCCATCTTTGTGAAACCCTGTATATTAATGAATAACAAGGATCCCAATATCATTTTCCATCCTTTGTAGACCATTACTTATACTTATAGATTAATGGCTAGATCTGTTGTTTAGGTTATAGGTCATTGCTTAAATGCATTTTCAGGCTAGATCTCTCATATTGATCTAATGTTTAATGGTTAGGTTGCCTTCAATGTCATCAAGATCATGTAATTGAATGGTCAGATCTCATAGATCGCCTGTCCCAATGCTTAGAATAGGTTTGTACTTGATTGGAATGGCCAGATCTATCATTTAAGGGCTAATATATGTACTTTGGGGTTAATCCTGAGCTATTAATCCCCTAACTCCTCTAATGGATCAAGTCATGAGATCTGATCATCTTTGACATAGTACATCTATGAGAATTCTATAGTTTTTGGCCTATAGTCATATAAAATAGTTCTCTGATCCTAATTTTCATAGTCTCATTAGGTCTGCATCATTGATACGGACGCAACAGTTCTTTCAAATAATCAATCAGAGTTATATATCCTCCTGCCTGAGGAAGACGACATAGGGGGTGTCATTATCAAAATGACCCCCTGCGTTTTTTAGGTCGTTTTCATTTTTTAAGTTCAAATTACAAAAATTCCCTTGATCTTTAAATGTCCATAACTTGGTCATACGAGTTTCGTTTTTAGTGTTCTTTGAGGCATTGGATTCCATTTTGAGTGTAGAATCTAATGATACTGATTTTTCTCAAAATTTATTTTATTTTATATTAAAATTAAAATTAAACATCTAACCATCTATTAATATCATTAAACATATATTAATTTTCAAAATAAATAATTTGCACACGATACTTTTCATGATTGATTGTGGTCGTAAAAGTGATACAAATTATCTTCAAAATTTAAGTCATTACAGTTTACTTGGTTATATTTTCAGTAAAAAATATATGGTTTATGGACTATTCAAGGACTGCTGTAAACTTAGATCTATGGGAAGTTTGCTTGACTATGTTTTTAGTGAAAAATATATGGTTCATGGAATGTTCATGGACTACTATATACATATATCTATGCAAGGTTTACTTGGCTACATTTTATAGAAAAAGGAAATCATTTATGGACTATCCTATACATAGATCTAAAGTTTAAATGTATACAATTTTTGTGAAAAATACAAGGTTTATGGACTGTTCATGTACTTTCATATACATAGATCAATAGAAATTTTATTTGACTATATTCTACATGAAAAACATAGGGTTTTTGGACTATTCACGGATGCTATATACATATAGTAGGTTTACTTAGCTCTATTTTCAATGATAATAACATATGATTTATGGACTATTCTTAGATTGTTATATACGCAGATCTATAAGATGTTTACTTAGCTATGTTTTTTATTAAAACGCATGGTTTATGGACTATTCATAAACTACTATGTACATATATCTATAGTAGGTTTACATGACATTGTTTTCAATGATAATGACATATGGTTTATGAATTGTTCATGGACTACCATATACATGGATATGTAGAAAGTTTACTAGGCTATGTTTTATGTTAAAAAGATATGGCTTACGGACAATTCATGGACTACCATATGCATATATTTATAGGAGTTTTGTGTGGATATGTTTTCAATGAAAAAAATATGGTTTATGGACTACTCATGGACTACAATATACATAGAGCAATAGAGAGTTTATTTGGCTATGGTTTATTTGAAAAAGATATGGCTTATAGATTGTTCATGTATTGTCGTAAACATAGATCTATAGGAAGATTAATTGGCTATGTTTTTAGTGAAAAATGTATGGTTTATGATATGTTCATGGATTGCTACATACATAGATCTATAGAAATTTAACTTGGCTATGTTTTATATGAAAATTATGTGGTGTGTGGACTAGTCATAGACTGCTATATATATACACCAATAGCAGGTTTACATGACTATGTTTTTGATGATAATAACATATGGTTTATGGATTATTCATGGACTGCAATATAAAAAGATCAATAGAAAGTTTACATGGCTATGTTTTGTTTTAATACAATATGGTTTATGTGTAGTTCATGGACTGTCCTATACATAGATCTGGGAAATGTTTACCATGCTATGCTTTTAGTGAAAAATATATGGTTTATGAACTATTCATGGACCGACATATACATAGATGAATAGAAAGTTTACCTAGCTATATTTTATATGAAAGTTAAATGGTATATGTATGGTTCATGGACTGCTATATGTATGTATGTATGTATGTATGTATGTATGTATGTATGTATGTATGTATGTATTGAAGGTTTACTTGGTTATGTTTTCAATGTTAATAACAAATGATTTATGGACAATTCATAGATTGCTATATACATACATCTATAGGAAGTTTATTTGCCATGTTTTCAGTGAAAAACAAATGTTTTATGGACTATCTATAGATTGCTATAAACATATACCTATAATAGGTTTACTTGGGGATGTTTTTAGCAAAAATGTATGGTTTATGGACTATTCATGGACTACAATATACATAGATTTATAGAAATTTTACTTGGTTAAGTTTTATAAGATAAACATATGGTTTATGGATTGTTCATTGACCTCCATAAACATTGATCTATTGGAAGTGTACTTGGCAATGTTTTATATTAAAACAATATGGTTTGTGGACTATTCATGGACTGCCATAAGCATAAATCAACAGAAAGTTTACTTGGCTATGTTTCATTTGAAAGATACATTGTTTATGGACTGTTCATGGACTACTGCTATATGCATACACACACACACACACACACATGGTAGGTTTATGTGGATATCTTTTCAATGATGATAAGATATAGTTTATGGACTATACATGGATTGTTATATACATAGATCTATAGGAAGTTTACTTGGCTATGTTTTCAGTGAAAAATACATGGTTTATGAACTGTCCATAGACGACTATATACATATATCTTTAGTAGGTTTACTTGGCCATGGTTTCATTGAAAAATATTTAGTTTATGGACTATTCATGAATTGCAATATACATAGTTTTGTAGAAATTTTACTTGGCTACATTGTAAGAAAAACATATGGATTGTGGGCTATTCATTGATCTTTGTAAACAATGATCTATAAATAGTTTACCTGGCTATGTTTTCAATAAAAAATAAATGTTTTATGATATGTTCATGGACTGCTATACATGTAGATCTCATCATCATCATCATCATCAAGACCTTATCCCAATTAGGGGTCGGCCACATGAATCTTATTCCTCCATTCCACTCTGTTAAATACCATGGCTTCATTTAGTCCCAAAGTTTTTAAATCTTTCCTCACCACTTCTATCCACGTTCTTTTGGGCCTTCCCCTTGCCCTTTTAGAACCTTCAACTTGTATTGCCTCACTCCTTCTAACTGGTGCCGTTGTTGGCCTCCTTTGAACATGTCCAAACCATCTAAGTCTAATCTCCCTCATCTTGTTACCTATTGGTGCTATCCCTAAATTTCTTCTAATATTTTCATTTCTAATTCTATCCTTTCTTGTCTTACCACTCATCCATCTCAACATCCTCATTTCTGCAACACTCAGCCTATGAGTATGATGTTCCTTAACTGCCCAACACTCGATCCATAGAGCATGGCCGTCCTTATAGCCATCCTATAGAATTTTCCCTTTAGTTTGAGTGGCACCCGCCGATCACATAAAACCCCTGATGCACATCTCCATTTGTTCCAACCCGCTTGGATTCTCTGGGTAACCTCCCTCTCAATCTCTCCACTCTCATGGATCAATGATCCTAAGTATCGGAAGTGGTCTCTCATGGGGACCTCTTGGTTATCAATCTTGACTCGGTGCTCCACTCCTACTCTCCTTGCTAAAATTACATTCCATATATTCTGTCTTAGTTCGGCTAATTTTAAATCCTTTCGATTCTACTGCTTCTCTCCATAGCTCTAGCTTTATGTTGACACCCTCCATTGTCTCATCAAGTAGGACTATATCGTCTCCGCAAATAGCATGCACTGGGGAATCTCCTCATGCGTATGTTTTGTTAACTCATCCATAACTAATGTGAAAAGGTATGGACTTAATGCCGATCCTTGGTGCAATCCGACGGTGACAGAAAATCACTCCACGCCACTAGTGGTCTTAACATTTGTTATTCTTGCTCCCTCATACATATCTTTAATTATGTCTATATACCCCTGAGAAACCCCTTTAACACCTAACACCCTCCATATTAACTCTCTAGGGACTCTATCATAAGCCTTCTCTAAGTCAATAAAGACCATGTGTAGGTCTTTTCTCCTCTCCCTATATTTCTTACTAATTGTCTTAGTAAGAAAATAGCTTCCATGGTAGACCTCCTGTGCATGAAACCAAAGGCGATTCTCCGATACACTTGTTTCATGTCGTAGCCTCTTCTCAATGACTCTTTCAAAAAGTTTCATGGTGTGGCTCATAAGTTTGATCCTCGATAATTAGTGCAGCTCCGAAGGTCTCCTTTATTCTTATAGATTGGTACAATAGAGCTTTTCCTCCACTCATCTGGCATTTTCTTTGATTTTATAATCTTGTTAAACAACTTGGTCAACCAAACTACCCCAATATCTCCCATATGCTTCCAAACCTCTATTGGTATACCATCAGGCCCCATGGCCTTTCCTGATTTCATCTTTCTCAAGGCCTCTTTTACTTCAAGCATTTTAATCCTACGTTCATATCTATAATATCCAGTGTTATTTAGATTTATAGTATTTTCAATTCCTCTATTCTCAGGGCCATTGTCATTTAGCAATTTTTGGAAGTAGATTTCCCACCTTTGTTTGATCTCAAATATTTTGACTAATACCCTTTGATCATCGCTTCTAATGCACCTAACATGCTCTAAGTCCTTACTCTTCTGTTCTCTTACCTTTGCAAGTTTAAACACATCTTTCTCACCTTCTTGTTCCTAGTCTATTATAGAGCTCATCATATGCTTTAAGTTTAGCCTCACTTACTATTGTCTTAGCAACGTTTTTAGCATTCTTATATTGTTCATAGTTTGCATTATTTCTAATCTTCTGCCATGCTTTAAAATGCATTCGTTTTTCTTTAATAGCTTTTTGCCTTTGCTTTCATTCCACCACCATGTTTCCTTTGTTAATAGCCTTTTACCTTTAGATACTCCTAAGACATCTTTTGCCACTTTCTTAATGGACTCAGCCATAGTATTCCACATGGTATTTACTTCTGTTTCATAATTCCAATTTCCTTCTACCATCAACTTATTTTTGAATGAGGTTATTTTCTCTCCTTTTAAGTTCCACCACTTAGTTTTTGGATGTGTATTAAGTTCAGTTCTTTTACTCCATCTTTTGATATGAATATCCATAACCATTAACCTATGTTGTGAGGTTAAACTCTCACCGGGTATCGCCTTACAATCCTTACATATAGATCGTTCATTATTCCTAAGTAGAAAAAAGTCTATTTGGCTTTTATGAAGTCCACTTTTAAAGGTTATTAAGTGTTCATCCCTCTTCTTAAAGAGTGTATTTGCAATGGATAGGTTATATGACAAAGCAAAATCGAGGATATTCTCCCCCATCTCGTTGCGTTTCACCTATACCATACCCTTCGTGTATTCTATCATATCCTTCCTTATCTTTTCCTACATGGCCATTTAAGTCTGCTCCTATAAATATTCCCTCAGTGTTGGGAATTTCTTGCATGACTCCCTCCATATCTTCCCAAAACCGTCTCTTAATTATATCTTGTAGCCCTACTTGTGGTGCATATGCACTTATAATATTTATAATCTGCTCTCCTAGAATCATTTTTATTATTATTATTCTATCACTGATTCTTTTAACGTCCACAACTTTATCCTTTAATTCCTTATCCACTATTATTCCTACGCCATTTCTATTATTTTCCTTTCCTACGTACCATAATTTATACCCATCTATTTCTCTAGCTTTTTGAAATTTCCTTTCCACTTGGTTTCTTGGATACAAGCGATGTTGACTCTCCTACGTTTTATCGTGTCTACTAACTCCAAACTCTTACCTGTCAATGTCCCTATGTTCCATGTAGCGATGCGAATCTTATGATTTGGAGATTCCCTATTTACTATCGCCTTTCTCGACCTCCATGGTATGAACCCATGTCCACTTTTCACTGCACCTGGGTTCTGATGCAGCGCGTCGCTTCCGAGGGGACGCTCTATAGAGGTTAATTGGCTATGTTTTATATGAAAAACACATAGTTTATGGACTGCTATATACATATGTTTAGAGTAGTTTTACTGTACTATAATTTTCAATGATAGTAACATATGGTTTATGGACTGTTCATGGATTGCTAAATACATAGATCTTTAGGAAGTTCTTATGGCTATGTTTATAGTGTAAATTATATGGTATCTAGACTATTTGTAGATTGCAATAACCAAAGATAGAAATTTTATTTTCTATCTTTTATCCCAAAAAGATATGGTTGATGGATTGTTTATGAACTACCATATACATAGATCTATAAAAAGTTTACGTGACTATGTTTTCAGTGAAAAATAGACGCCATAGGGATTACTCATGGACTACTATATACATATACATACCAATATATTGTAGGTTTATTTAGCTATGTTTTAAATAATAATAACATATGGTTTATGGATTGTACATTGATTGCAATATAAAATGATGAATAGAAAGTTTATGTGGCTGTGTTTTGTGTTAAAAATATATGGTTTATAGACAGTTCATGGACTATCATACACATAGATCTTGGGGAAGTTTACCAGGCTATGTTTTTAGTGAAAAATATTTGTTTGATGGACTATTCATGGATTGCTATATATATAGATATATGGAAAATTGACTTGGCTGCGTTTTATATGAAAGATACATGGTTTATGTGCTATTCATGGACTGCTATATGCACGCACACGCACACACACACACACACACATATATATAGTAGGTTACTTGGTCATGTTTTCAATGATAATAACATATGGTTTATGGACTATTCATAGATTGTGATATACATACATATATAGGAAGTTTACTTCGCCATGTTTTCACTAAAAAATACATGATTTATGGACTGTCAATAGACTGCTACAAACATATATCTATAATTGATTTACTTGGCTATGTTTTCAGCTAAAAATATATGGTTTATGGACTTTTCTTGACTCCAATGTACATAAATTTATAGAAATTTTACATGGCTACATTTTATAAGAAAATCATATGGTTTATGCACTATTCATTGACCTCTGTAAACATTGATCATTAGAAAGTTTACTTAGCTATGTTTTATATCAAAATAATACGGTTTATGATAGTTCATGGACTGTCCCATTGTAATTACCCAAAATTTTAAATTCTCATTTATTTTGGAAAATTAGATGGAATAGAAGGATGAATGTTTTATAAAATTTGAATTTTAGAAGTGAGAATTTATAAAAATCAAATTTAATAAAAGTATATTCCATTGAAGGAATATGCTTTTAGTAAATTTCAGAATCCACCTAATGGTTCACAGTATAGCTTGAGTATCAGTACAATACTTCTCCAAATTCCATAATCCAAATTTCAAGCTGACCATACCATAAAAACTCTCAATACAATACAATGCTCTTAAATAAAAATAGATGACTTCAAAGGATATACCCTGATTCATTATTCTTCCAAGTCTTCTTAAGCTCATTCTCCTTCTTTGTATATGAGATATTGTAAACATTGAAACATTTACAATATTATAGCTAGCTATGCTTGGAAGGGGATTCAAGAACCATAGTAGTTTGAAGTATAATCCTAATACCTCATAATCCCATTATTCATACTCATGGATCAATCTCTTTACTTTGTCATATATGTACATCCTTACACATACATACTGTATATGTCATATAGATATATATGGTCAAAACAGTGAAAAATAGTTAATATCTCCAACATCAATAGTCACACTCAGACACACTAAATTGATCAATCATCTAGGCACTACTGAAAAATACTCCCTCATTTGGGCAGTATCATCACACTCAGCCATACTGAGTTGATAAAACATCCAGACTCTATTTGTAAAATACTGCCTTATTTGGGCAGTATTGGCGTCTCATTATGCTATGCATCATAATGCAAAATTCTCAAAGGACTACTATGCTACAGTCTGATCTATACCAACTCGCTTGGATAACTACTTTCATACTTCACGGATACCAAGTGTGGAAAATCATCTATGTCATGTCTATATGGGGAGATAGGCCATCATAGTGGTGGCCTTCCCATAATTGCCTCACCCAACATTTTGCCTCTCTTTGGGCACGGTATGATCATATATATCACATTTCAGAGAGTGGGTGGTCGAACCATCATAACCCTCCCAGCATAACATCCCCAAGTATAAGCCTATTTTTTTAAAAATACCACAAACCTCCTTACATGTATATAAAGTAATTCTTTTACTTATCAGATGTCTTGTCTGTTTATATCATCATCCTTATATTTTTGTATTCTTATACCGAGGATAGGATTTTACTTCAAACTTACTGATCATCATTTACACTAAATGATACCCATATTCATATAAGTTTAGGGATCACCATTCTATATGAATGATTCCAATGTATTGATTTTATACTTATCAGACAATTTGTTTGTTTATCTAGGGCTGGAATACCTTTTAGTTCCCTATTCACTTAGGATTTTCCTCAATTCTAACTTAACCATTTCATATGTGCTTTGGTTAGATCATAAGGGTTCTCAAGGGATTTAATACAAGTATTTACATTACACTTGCCAACATTTCTAGACATAAGATCATCTTTCAACATGTATTTCTCATGTATAAGCATTCATAAAATCCACCTACCTTCAAGTAGTGATTCATCTCTTCAAATCTTCCATGATTCTGATTGACGTATGAAATCTGTAAATCCATACATACTGTCAATATTTATACAATCTGAATAATCCTATATTTTTTATCCTTTCTATATTCTTTGTCTAATCTTGTCCTTTGATATAAAGGATCTAAATCTCATGTCCTATCATGATCTATCTTCCTTAGATAGTATTGATCAATAGATCTGATAGTTAGAATGATCTTCTAATCTTTCAGATCTAAGTATTTTCTATTCTAAGTCTTTGTGTATTCCTTTCTTTAATCTTGATCTTTCATAGATCCTTTGATAAAAAATTTAAACCTGTTGATAAAGATCAAGAGCTTAGATCTTCTATTATCTAGTTCTTCTTTAATCTAAGTTTAGTTGTTTGGTCATCCCTAAGGAGGATGAACTTGGTTCTCTTCATTGAATCATATTTGATCAAGGGTTTGGATTCTTTATCTAGATTTGAATGCAACATACATACATGGATACATAATAAAATACAATATTAGGATTCTTATTGTTCTTGATCCTATGGATCTTGTTTGATCATCCTTATCTTACTTACAATTTTTATTAGGATTAGATAATTTACTAACCTTTTATGCTCTTATTATTATTATTCAACCCCTTTAACCACCATGTTCAACATTCACTAGAGTGACCTTAGCTCAACCTTTCATAACATTCCTATTAGCATTTTAACCCTAAGTACTCTTTCTAATTAATTTTAATTAAATCCATGAACATTTAAAATGTCATTTATCAGGTTTATTATTCTCCTAGTTTGGGCCAAGGATTTGATAATCCTTATATTATCCTATGTAATAACCCCAATGTTTGTAAATTGATTGAGAAAATCAATAAAGTTTGAGTTTTCAAAAATTTTGGGCTGGAATATTAGGTTAAAAGAAAATAATTTTTTATACAGATTAAATCATGAGTGAAAACATGGAAATTAAGAATGTAGCCAAAAAATCAAATTAAATAACACTAATTTCATTAAATTCTGAGTTAGAACTAAAAATCTCAATTTTCTACATAAAAGGGTAACATGGTCATTTTTACCCACAACCAAGAGTAAAATTTTGAATATTTGGAATGTACTAAAAAAATTAGAAAGTACTTAAAAAATCAATTTCAGTGCCATTGTGTACACTAAAATTCGAGTTTGGATAAATAATATCCATTTTTCTCCATTTTTATCAATAAAAGGGCAAAATAGTCTTTTCACATGAAAGTGGGGCCCACAAAGTAGGCCAATGTTCTAAAAGCAAAAATAATGGAAACTTCACCCATAAATAAAATAATAAAAAGAAATAAGAAGATTTTTATGAAAAATTAATTTAAAATTCAAAAACTTACCTATAAATAAGTCTAAAAATTTCACAAAAATTTTCAGTCCTTTACCACAAAATTCCCTAGATTCACATGGAAAAGTAGAGCAAAATTCCTCCCCCATCTTCCCCAATCTCTCTCTTTTTTCCTCTTTCTCTCTGCTCTCTCTAATTGGAACAAGAGACATAAATTTAATTAGGCACTCTATTCCAAGTTGAATCTCACAAATCCCACTGTCCATACCATCCTAGACTCTCTTATCTATAAAACCTCCCAATCAATTTTAAGATCCAATGGTGAAATCAACCAAAATCACAAAATAAGGGGCCATCGGGCTATATTATCATCAATGGGTATTTTTCTCAAATTGGGCTTCAAATCTAAGTTGTTTCTCTAGTCAGCTAGGTGGAAACCCTTTTAAAACTTATTTCAAGTTATTTTATGAAAATTTCATTTTTTTATACTTAAGTTTAAGTTAAAAATAATAAAAATCAAGTAAGGGTATGAACCCTTCAATTCTAGATGATGGAGGACTTAGATGAAAAATCTGAGCCATCCAATCAATCAAGAAGGATCCAAAACCCCTAGGGTAGAAATTTTAAGAATTTTTATTGAGTTTTGAGCCCTTAATTGTAAGGGATTGATAGGATGGTCCAAACAAATTGTCCGATCTCCTTAAAACATATTAGATAATGGCGCCACGTGTAACGTTGTCCCGACGAGATGATCGCGTGACAATGGCAGTCACTGAGGGAGCACGTTATGCATGCATCTTGGTGACAGGCGCACAGCAATCACTCTGCCCAGACTGTTCTGCCCAGATGAATCCAGGGCGTTGGTTCCATTGGGCCCATATCAAATATGGACCCTAGGAACGACTGTGAACTTCAAATTTCAATTGTAGAGTTATCTGAATTCCAAATTAAGATTGGAAAGAAGCTATGGAAAGCTTATAATGCCTATTTTCTTTTGAAATCATAATATTGATGAAAACATTCCAGGAACTTTTTGTTTTCAATAATTAAGTTTCTAATTTTCATGATCTTCGAGATCCGAGATGATCAAATCTTGGGGATCTAATTTACTAATGATATAATGTTGAAATCAAGTGATATCCTTGGTTGATTTGGATAGATCTAAGATAAATTAAGGGATCTACCCTTTATGGTAGAAAAACCCTAAAAATACAAAGGGACCCACTTGATCAATAAGATCAAGTATGATTAGACCTTTAGGATGGATTCAACGAAAGATATTATGTTGGAATCTATTGAGATCATGGATTGAATATGACAAAAACAAAGGGATATGATCTTTGGACCTTAATGGAGTCAAAGCCCTAAAATTAATTAAAACCCTTGATTAAAAGGAAAAGATCTAAGATTTAATAGTTGGATCATACGTAAAGGTTTCTAATAATCTTAATATAATTATCTTCATTTTATTTTATTTGAAAATAGCATTTTAAATGTGAATTATGTTATAAAGCATGATAGTGTAATTCTTAGATTTTAGCATGCTATGTTCTATATGTTATTAGATTGTTATATTAGGTTGATAGATTTAATTATCTTAGGACCATGTTAGTTTACATTTGATGTTTAAGCATGGTTCCATTAGATTAGTAGTAAAATTTTATGTATTTTATAACTTAGAAGCATACTAGTTTAAGTATAGTTTCAATTTATTAAGTTACGTAGGAAGGAGGCTAGTCTAAAATGTTGTTAAAATTATATTTGATTTCTCCTTTAAAGTTTATGATTTAAATTTTATTAGTAGATATAATTGTTTAATTAGTGGTTATATCTTAATATTCATAAATCACCTGAAATGAAATCTAATGAGAAAGTAGAGTTTCATGACACAAATAAGAGTGAATTATTTGACTTGGACTTAAATAGTAAAGGCTATAGTTAGTAAGACAATATAAGGATTATCAAATCCTTAGCCCAAACTAGGAGAATAATAAACCCTATGAATGACATTTTAAATGTTCATGGACTTAATTAAAATCAATTAGAAAGAGTACTTAGGGTTAACATGCTCATAGGAACCTTATGAAAGGTTGAGCTAAGGTCACTCTCGTGAATGTTGAAGATGATGGTTAAGTGGGTTTTCTAATAATGCCTCACTCTTCCCCTAACTTTTGTTGATATTTGTGAGGTCTAAATGCCTCCTTACATGAGGATTTAAGTAACCACTTTGTGTTTACTCATTCAACTAATAAGCCTTAGCCAATTGAAAATAAGAGGAGCAGGCTAGACTTAGGCTGAAATAAGTTATCTTCAACCAGTAAAACATTAACTGGTTGAATAATAATAATAAGAGCATAAAAGGTTAGTAAATTATTTTACCCAAATAAATGCATATACATGGGATGTACATATTGAAGGTAGGAGGATTTGATGAATGCATCTACATGAGATGTACATATTGAACCCATAACCTTATGTTGACAAGTGTAATGTTAATACTTGTATTAAATCCCCTAATACCCTTATAATCCAACCAAGCACATGTAAAATGGTTAAGTTAGAATCGAGGACTAGACTCTAAGTGAATATAGAGTTAAAAGATATTCTAGTTCTAAGGAAATAGATAGATTATCTGATACGTATGAAACCTAGTTTACATATAAGCATGGAGGCTTGTGGTTTTGTTTTAAATAGACATAAGCCTGGGAAATGCCATGCTAGGGGAGTTATGAGGGTTTGGCCACCCACTTTCCAAAATTTGATGATTTGATGATACCTTGCCCTATGAGAGGCTAATAGTCGAGTGGGGCAATTATGGAAAGGCCACGACTGTGAAAGTCCTGTCTCCCCATATGGGCAGTGACACAATATTTTCCACCATGGCATTAGTTGTGAATAGGGTAGTTATCTGAGCATTGGTATGGATCAGACTGCAGCATGGTAGTCCTTTGATTATTTTGCATTGTGATGCATATGAGATAGGCCTAGTGAAATGCCTTATGTTTTGGCATGATGAAATGGCAAGTAATTGTATATTATTAGTATTTCCCAAGAAGGAAAATTCCCAGTAGAGGACTAGCTTAAATACTAATTTCTCATAGTGGAAAGAACTAATCAGCTTAGTTGGGAATAATATTTGACTACTTTCATAAATTTGATGGATTTATCCATGTATAGTAGGTATGTATAAGGATGTATATATATTACAAAGTAAAGAGTGAGATATGTGAGTATGTATATGGAAAATGGGATTATGAAGTATTAGAATTATACTATCAATTATTATGCTTCTTGAAACCCTTACCAAGCATAGCTTGCTAGGATATTATAAAAGTTTCTATGTTTACAATATCTTAAATACAAAGAAGGAGAGTTAGGAGCTTAAGACTGTAGAAGACTTGAAGAGAATAATCATCAGGGTATACCCCTTGAAGACATGTATTTTGTTTTGTTTGAGAGTATTATATTATAATGAGAATTTCATTGTATGGTGAGCTTTGAGTTTTGGATTATGTACTTTGGACAAGTATTGTAATGGATTTGGGTTGTACTGTGAACAATTGGATGGATTTAGGAATTTAATAAAATATATTCCTTTAATGGAATTTTATCTTATACAAAAAATCTACTTATGTTATTTATGAAGTCATGACTTAGGTTTTTCAAAACAAGTTCTAAAGAAAAGAATTTTCACTATTTTATTTTTCCAAAAAGTTTCACTACTAAGGGCCCTACCTTTGAAAATGTATTATAAAATGTGTAACAAAAACCCAGGTCATCACATCATACTAATTATAGCCCTTGTTAATATTAAGTCAAAGTTATTCATTCATCTTAATTGTCCATGAATCTCTATGTTCCGTTAGTTTTCATTTTTGGTGATTTATGCTCATCATATCTTAACAACTACTTAACAATTGAATCTACTAATAAAATTTGACAACAATTAAATCATAAACTTGAAAGCATAAATCCAAAATAAGTTTCACAACCATTTATGCTAACATGCTTCCTATGAATGTAACTTAACCTAATGGAATAAAACTATACTTAATCTAGCATGGTCCTAAGTTATGAAATACATGAAATTTTACTACTAATCTAATGAAATCATGCTAAAATCTCAAATTTAAAGTAACATGGCCTTAAGATAATTAAATTTACTAACCTAAAAACATTTAGAGCATATCATACTAAAATTTATGAATTACACTATCATGCTTCCTACTTTATAACATAAAACACATTTATAATTCTATTATCAAATAAAAGACAATTAAACTAATTATATTAAGATTATTAGAAACTTTTACTTATGGTCCAACCATTGGATCTTAGATCAAGGGTTTTAATTACATTTAGGGCTTTTACTCCATTAAGATCCAAAGATCATATCCACTTGTTTTTATCATATTTAATCCATGATCTTACTAGATTCCCTCATAATTCCATTCATTCAATCCATCGCAAGGTTTTGATCATGCTTGATCTCATTGATCAAGTGGGTCCCTTTGTATTTTTAGGTAATTTCTACTATAAAGGGTAGATTCTTCAATTTATGTTAGATCTGTCATAATAAATCATGGATATTACTTTCTTTTGACATTATTTCATCATTGCATTAGATCCCCAAGATATGATCATCTCATATCTTAAAGATCATCAAAATTAGAATCTTAATTCCTAAAAATAGAAAGTTTTTTGAAGAGTTGTATCAATTTTATGATTTCAAAAGAAAATAGACATTATAAGCTTTCCATAGCTTCATTTTTATCTTAATTTGGAGTTTACATGACTCCACAATTGAAGATTAAAGTTCACATTCATTCCAAGGGTCCATATTTGATCTGGGCCCAGCGGAACGAACAACTTTGATCAATTAGGCTGAGTGGGTCCGGTCAGGTGGAATGATCGCCCGCTCCCGTCGCCAGGATGCCTGTAGTAATGTGCTTCCTAGGATCGGTGCTGATGTGCGATCGTTCCATTGGGATGGCATCGCATGTGAACACACTCTTGCAGGGCACATTTCTGTGTAGCATCCCAAGAGCCTGATCTTATTAGGAAGATTAGGCAGCCCATTTTGGACCGCCCAATCAAATCCTCTTCAATTAAAGGCTCAAAACTTAATTAAATTTCATGAAAATTCTATCCTAGTGGTTTTGGACCTTCTGGATCGATTGGACAGCTCAAATTTTCCATTTGAGCCCTCCATCATGTAGAATTAAAGGGTTCTTATGCTTACTTGAGTTTATAATTTTTAACTTAAACTTAATTTTAGAAAAATAAAAATTATATAAACTAAAATGAAATAAGTATGGGAAGAGTTCTGACCTACCTAATTGGAGAAAAACATAGGTTTTATAGCCCAATTTAAAAGAAATATCCACTTGATGATAAGATCGCCTGATAACCGCTTGTTTTGTTATTCCCCATTGATTGCACTGTTGGATCTTGAAATTTCTCTTGGGGTTTTGTAGATAAGGTAGCTTAGGATAATATGAATGGTAGAATTTTTTAGATTTGATTTGGAATAGAGTGCCTAATTGAATTTAGGTTTATTGTTCCAATTTAGAGAGAGGAGAGAGAAAGTGAAAGAAGAGAGATTTTTGGGAGTTTTGGAAATTTGGGTATGAATCTAGATCTGGTATTTTAGGAGAAGCAAGATAATTTTGTGGGAATTTTCATGAACATTTTTGGAGGATTTTTGGGGGTGTATTTATGGATATTTTTGAATTTTTCATAATTACTTGTAATAAATATGTTTTAATTCTTTTGAATATTAAATTACCATTGGATCCTCCAATACCACCTCCTTCTCCAATATTAGCTGGGAGTGGTTTGACTACTCATTACTTGGTTTCTGACCATTGGATTCATTTGTGGGCCCCATGGAGGTGTGAAAGGACCATTTTGCCCTTTATAGATAAAAATCCATTTTATTCTCCAGAACTTGGAATTGAGCATACTTAGTGGCATTGGAATCATATTTTTGAGTACATTCTAAATATTGATGTCTTAGATCTCAGTTATTGGTAAAATTACCATTTCATCCTTTTATTCATAAAAATGGAGAAAATTAATGATTTTTCATTTTAACTCAAAATTAAATGTACTTAGTGTCATTTCGATCATTATTTTGAGTACATTCATAATTTCTAAGTTTTAAATCATGTTTTAATCTATATAAAAAGATAATTTCCAATAACCTAATATTCCAGCCCAGAATTTCTGAAAATTCAAATTAAATTGATTTTCTCAATCAATTTACAAAAATTGGGTCAATTACAATCTTCCCTATGTATAATAATTTCGTCCTCAAAATTGGAATTTCAACTTAGTTATGAGTTTTCATTAACGCAATCATAAGTTTACTCATGTGGCCTTGCCACTTAAGGAAACCACCATTTTCTTTCATTCATAGTTCATGTCACCTTCTCCTCAAATGTAAAAATCATATTTTGGGGTCATTTACTAAAAGAAGCACACACCTTACTAATAATGCTAATGCATTAATCACTTATCCTAATTCTTTGCTAGCCTTTCCAAAAGGATTAATAACTATTAACTAAGTTATCCTTTTGTTTCAAAATCTTCTATTTCACTTGACTAGTATATTGAATTTCTACTCCTCATTTTGACCAATGTTTCAATGCTTCATAGTTTTCCATTCTAACTTTTATTGCACATCGTCATTCCTCTTCAACATATACAAGTTTTGACATATCTTTTCTAGTATGTATAGTCCTTAGATTATCTACTATAATGACATATTGCTTTGATTCTACAATTTAAACTATTGTTCTTTGTAATAATCTTTCAATATTTGGAAGTAATTATCTCTTCTTGGTTCTTCCATTATTTGGAAGTACTTATCTCATTTCTGTTCTAGATAATCATACTCCTTTGCTATTTCTTTCTATTGAAAATTTCTTTTCAAATCCTAATATTAACTGATAGTTTCCTTGTAATAACTTCTTCCTCAACTTTCATTACTATTCTTGTACTATGATTTCCTCTTTATTCATAGCACTTGATTTTATTATTCCTCCTTTTTAAGATTATTTATTTCATCATGCTTCTTTCAAGCATACCTCATAATTTTTCCATATCATACTAACCCTTTATTTGATGTATTCTTGATAATTCCAATTAAAAGAGTCTATATTGACTTTGTAGTCATCCACTCTCAAGCCTTTTAAAAACTCCATAATTTACCATATATTCTTCAAGTCTCAATAACCTGCCGTAAACTCTTTATGGCCTATGCAATCAGTTGCAAGATTATACTAAAAGAATGTCCTTATAGTATGTTATACAATCAATAAGAGGTATATTTTTCTAACTGTTAAAGTTATCTCACAATTCAGTTTCATCTCCAATCTTTGTTGGTTCAACTTCCATATTATTCTTAGAATTTATATGACTCTAACTTTGCTTTCTTAAAACAACATGTACACTTACCAGATAGTTGACAAGTTTTGTAAGTGTCTTAAAATATTCTCCGAATGGTCATGATTTTCTCATAATAATTTCATATGTCATCACCACTTATCCAATAACTCTCATTCTCATCAAACTTATAACTCAAAATTTGCTTTGATATCTCACTATCATTTTTCATTTCTAGCTTCCCATTGATGATAATTGGTTGGGAATAACTCATCCATGTGGAGTAAAGGGTACTTAATATCATTTATGCATATTCTCATTGATCCTCCCTTTTTCATTTTCTAAGGAAACTTGTTAATTCCTATTGTAAACTTATTACTATAATCACTCCTTTGTCTACTAATCCTTAAAATTTGTTCTTTCCACTTATTTAGATTAGTTGATGTCATTTTCCTCAACTACTATATGTATTTCCTCATTCAATCTTATGTTAGATTGAAAATTTCCAAAATATCCTGAAATTTCTAACCATATATTTATCCAAAATCTAGATTCATACCTATTTCATAATCATCTCATTTGTCCAAAATTTACACTTAAGTTCAGTTGCCTATTTGTTTATAGGTCTTCATTTCTAATGTTCATTTCGCCATTCCTTCAAAATGTATTTTTCCTCATTATATTCCTTAATTCTTTCGATATCACTAAATCTATCATATAAATAGAATCAATATCTCTAAATTCATCATATTAATATCCCTATCCATTTATAGGTCTTCACTTTCCATTCTATCATCAAAGCAAATTACAGTCCATAATTATTTTCATATTTGAATTCTATAATATAGTTGAATCAATATTCCTCTAAATTTTATCTCCTTATTTATCTTTATTAAAACACTTTTTAACCATTAGGTTCCTCACCAATCTACCATCCAGATCGCATGATCTTAGTAATTTAAGCTATTGATCTATGTGTCCCTTCATGGTTCACCAATCTTACTTCTATCAAGTCGTAGGTTATCAAAAACCAAGCCATTGCCTATTAGTCACTCATCTATGTTTGTATTTTCAACTCATAACCATTGAATGGTGACCTAATTGTCATTTTTAGATTACAGATGGATGATCAAAAATCATCTCAAACCATCAGAGTTTTGATAACCCATTTTCCATCTACTTATCACTAATTGTAGGTAAGAATAGTATCAGATCACCCCAATGGTGATGTCTAATCACCAAACAACAATTGCTAGGTTCCTACTTCCCCTACTGTCTAACTGAATGGTTCAGATTATTCAATAACTTTTTATCCAAATTTCAGAATTTCAGTCACATTCTAGCTAATTCAAGGTTCTAGAATTCATCAGTGGCATCTGACTATCAATCAGATGCCATAGAACCACTATTTAAATAATGACAGATCGGATGGCCTAGATCATTTGGTCTATCTCGCTTCTAATTCTTGAAATTTTGACTCATCCTATCATTTTAAAGGATGAGAAACTTACTAGTATCATCTAATCATTGATTAGATGTTGCTTGTCACTATTTACATAGTAACAGATCGGACGATCGAGATTGTCTGATCTGTTTTCTAGCATAGATATCCAATTTAGTCCAATCCAAGTCACAAAACATGTATGTTTAATTCTTTTTAAGTATGATTTACAATTTGAATGGTTGGATAGATGTAGATCAGGCTTTAGGAGTTGGATCACCCCTATCCAAGCTCCCATAGGATGAATAGAGCCTCCAATGGTTTGATTAATGCCTTTGTCAACCTCTATGCACTTAATATGGACAAGATCGACAGCTAGGTCATCCA
Organism: Warburgia ugandensis; assembly: GCA_035236585.1. NCBI lineage: Eukaryota > Viridiplantae > Streptophyta > Magnoliopsida > Canellales > Canellaceae > Warburgia > Warburgia ugandensis. The sequence continues at coordinate 40,335,471 of CP141136.1, forward strand.
TTATAGGGGTTTAGTGGTTGGATCATTCCTGTCCTAGATCTAGGAGGATGGTTGGAGTTTAGATAGGATGATCAGAGCTATGGTTGGCTTCTGTGTGTTGAACATGGACAAGATCAACAATCTGATCTTGTTTCCTTGATGGAGCGGTTAAGCCCGAACCAAAAAACCCTAGATCCACTAACAATTCCTCATAAAAGTGAACAAATCAAGGAAAACAAAGGTTTTAAGTGTGAATCCTACCTCAGAATCCTTCTTCACTTATCATTGATCATTGAAGAAGACAGCTTGATGCAAAATTTCCCACCATCAGTCAGTCACAAACACTTTCCCTTTGTTTCCCTCTATTGCTGCATCGATTTTCAGCTGATCAATGAGCTACCAGAGGGCTTTTTCTCAAGATGTTGGGGAGGATAGCATGAACAATTCAGATTTGATATCAGAGCTACCATTGTTGCCAGTGAGCTATGTCTCTCCGGTAACCCTAAAACCCTCCAAACCTTCTCTGACAAGGTGTGCATTTTTTTCGACTTGTAGACCCACTCCCTCTCTCCTCTCTCCTTCTTTCTCCCTCTTCTTCCTCTCCTTCCTCTTCCTTTTCTCTCTTCTTCTTCTTCTTCTCCTTTCTATTCTCCCTCCATCATTTTCATCGGGTTTGGGAAGAACAAACCTGACAATTGCATCGGGTTCCATAAGTTGGGGGAGGGGGTGCCAATATCAATTTGCCCCCCTTATGTTTATGGTTTTTGTATTTCTTTTACCAAAATGCGCTTCATATTCAAACATTCATATCGCCTTCATCCAAACTTTGATTTTTGCAAACTTGGTATTGTTGGAATTGTCTTTCCGAGTACAATCCAACTATGAAGGTATTGGGATCCAATTTGATGTCTTTCAAAAGATAAATTTAGTGAAACCTAAATATGAAGATTGCCCCATTTATATTCATCAAAATTAATTTATAATCCTTTAAAATAGTATTTAAAGATTAGGATCGTTACATTCTTTCCCCCTCACAGGAATTTCGTCCTCGAAATTCTTTTTATGTTATCTTTTAACAAATCTATAAACATACTCACCTTACCTCATATTTTAGTTCCATAGAGTCACTTAACATAATTAATCCAAAAAGGAAGGTTTTATCAAAAAGCTTCTTTATTCTTTTATTTCATTCTAAATCTCACAACTCTTTACTTAATATAATCCTCAAAAATCACCTAATTCCAACTACAACTCTAAACATATATGCCACTTATTACCATAGCTTCCCTATTATCCTTGGGCAATAAAGAGCTACTCTCATTGTGCATTCTGGTACTCGACCACTAGAAATATAAGCCAATAATAGAATGAAGATGCAATTAGTTAACATCTTAGAACAACAAATCCACGCCCAATATCACGGAGCATACTGCTCATAAAATAGGCATACTTATGCCAAATCGATCCAAGCTATCACCTTCTCCAGCGACGCCTATAACTACTGACACTAGAAACCCTACTTCCCTCATCTTCTCCAGCATGGGAGATTTTTCGGTGTGTAAATCCTCTCCCCTCTCCTTATCTCCTTCTCTTCCACCTCTTTTGTCTTCTCTCTTCTCTTCTCTTCTCTTCTCCCTTGTTTCTCCTCGTCGTGTTTCTATCGGTCTATCGGGTTTGGGACGAAACAAACCTGATGTTGTGTCGGGTTCCCTTAAGGGAGGGGGTGCTCGTATCAAATATGGCCCCCCTTCATTTAACCATTTCATCTTTTGTTTTATCTTATTTTTATATAAATGCCCCTCATATTCACATATTCATATATCCTCCATCCGAACTCCAATTTCTGTAAACTTGGTGTCATTGGAATTGTATTTTCAAGTACTATCAAATTATGGAGGTCTCAATGGTAGATTAGATGTCCATCCAGTCTTTCACTTATAGAACTCCAAAAATGTAAAATTTAATATGTTCTTTTCATCCCAATTTAATATTTTCCAACATTCACTCAAATTGACATTTAAAATTTTTGGGATGTTACATGGAGCGTGTATATAAAGAAAGGTGGTGAGGTATGAATACAAAAGAATGTGAAGTGTGCATGTAGAAGTGAGGAAGAGTGAATGGGAAGAGATGAGATGGTGGGGTATGCAATGGTATAGTGTGCTTAGCCTAGAGTGGGAGCTATATGCTATCTAGGGTGTATTCATGCAATCAATGATGATGAAGGGTATGCTAAATTAAGGGTAGAAGGCATGAACTTGAAAGGAAGGGGGTTTGTGTGTAACTCTTGTGGATGTGGGTGAGTGGGTGTAGTACAAATAACAAAAGTGAATTCAAGGAAGGAGATATAATCAAGGATGTAATGTGAGAGTAGTAAATTATGGTGGAGGAGGTGGGGAACAATTTGGCTATGTGTATTTTGAAGTTCAAAAAATTGAAAAGAGGTTGGAGCATTGGTGTGTAGGGTTTGTAAATTTTCTTTGCTTCATTCCCAGCAGTAATGTGCATGGGATTTTTTACTATTTGATTTTAATAAAGACACCCAATTTTCATTCTAAAGTCACTAACTTCATATTTGGCATGTGTGGCCCAATGATGTAGCTTTTTCTAAATTTTCTCTTATGAGGGTAAAATTATCAAAATATCCTTTCTCATTTGTACTCTAGCATTTAAAATGTAGATTTAACCCTCATTAGTACTATTTATGACAATCTCACAGGCTAAAAGCTATTGAATATAGAGGTATGTGTATAATATTTCTTTATATATATATATCACCTTCAGCTCTTTTAATTCAACCGATGCCATTCGGTATGGAGCATTTGAAATTGGCATAACATCAAGATAATGCTCATTTGCAAAGTCCTTGGAGGTAAGCCCAGTAATTCATTAGGAAAAATATCTGTGAATTCCCACACTGTTGGAATTAAAATCAATCTCAGTGTCATCATCATTGTGACCCATTTTCTTGCCATTCAACCACTATAGTCCTTCTGATTTTTGTAGTCAACATGGAATTGTGGGCAATCGTAATCCTCCATGGAGAATAAAAATGTTCCATTTGGCAAGACAAAAGTCAACCTCTTCCGAGTACATTCAATAATGGCACAATACTCCGACAATAAATCCATAACCACCAAATCTAGTCTTAGTGCTTACAGTCTCTCATGTGTCCTCTACTTGGAGGTGGGTTGTGCACCTTCAACTCGAACATTTGACCTCTATATCGATGTCAGTCCCTAAACATGTGGCCTATTGCATAATCCTCTATCTTGAAGGGTATTAAGCTCTAACAAATAGAATTCCTTAGCCCCTAAATGAAGCAATAGGCTCCATCCTTAGGAGTAGGAATCATCAATGGTACAAATCATGACAACTGGTCAAATATAGTAGTTTAGTTACCTAAAGTGATGTCACCTTGTGTAAGCTTTAGAAACTCTGCCACTAGTGGATAGTTTTCCAAGTGAATTAAAAAGCGGTCCCTCTTACCTTCAAATCTTTGAAAATATTTTGTACCTCAAATATCCTTTAAATTGTTCTTGCAAATATTCTACCTCCTAGATTGTTGACATTATATCAAACTTGGGTGGTCCCAACTTCCTAAACTCTTGTAGGGAAAGTACTTCTTGCTTATGCCCTCTTTGGGGGCTCATGGGACAAAGGCAATTGGGGCCTAAAATCTTACACCCTGGTTTATGGCCTCAGCAATTGCGTGAGCCATCCATCCAATAGTCTCTTGGACTGGATCATGTGCATGCAACATTGATCCTTGAAAACTCAAGTTACCACTCCTAGTCTTAAGCATGCTTGCACTCTTAAAAAATGTCGAATAGTAAGTCTACCAATTAATCAAGTAGACAATCATCAACTCTTAATCATGGTACTTCAAAAGGACATAAAGTACAAACATTTCCTCTATTAATAGCAATTCTAAGTAGATCAAACAAGTTTTTTCCCAAATGAGCTACTACCATGCTTTGATACCAAGACTACCACAACCCCAACCCCAACCCATAGGACGGTGATTTTGAGCTATGAAGCAGCACGATTGGATTAGCGAGCCATACATGGCTCTTTCAATATATATATATATATATATATATACACTGTGATGACCTGAGTTTTCACATGCATTTTTTTAAAATGCAACAACTAATTCCTAGAGAGGGATCAATCCCTATTTGAAAATATTTTTAGAAACAATGCAATGCAGTGGGAAAATCCTTTGTTTCAAACTCATTTTGAACCTCGAGCATCATTAGCTTTCACAACAAACAAAGTAGTTTTTGAAAATTACTATAATCATAAATGTCTCCCCAGGTCTATCCAGTCACAGCTCATAGCTCAACTGTAAATAAATACAGATATATGTCCAAAAGGTGGAGTCTTCACTTGCATTCATGCTTGTCCTCTCTTCATTCACTTGATCGTAGCACTAACATGTTCTTGATGCTTCTTCTACTCGTGAGTGGAGCTATCCTAAAAAATAATATATTTAGGTGAGTATTTCTCATACCCAATAGGTGATTTGATACTACAATTTTGAAAACACGGAAGGCAACATGCATGATTCCAAGAGCTTTTCATGTAAAACATCAGTGATTTCTTTTGCATAAGCATGCATAGTTATGCATAAAACATAAGCTTATTGATGCAATTTCAATTATGGGATCCTTTCTCATAATTTAGTATTCAACGATAAATATGATCAAAATCATAAAATAGAAATCAATAGATTCATATACGAAGATCTCGACAAATGCATCAAACAACGAGGCAAATATAATCATCATGAAACTCTTAAAATAGTCATTATTCCAAGCAGATGCTAACATCAAGCACATGAGTCTCTCGGCGTACACGTCATTCCAATTGGTCACGAGTACTCGTATACGACCATCTCAATGTTATATGCATATCATTAGCAACGAAATCATAGGGCCACTACACTCATACTCAACATATAGCTGGAATCCACCATAGCCTCCACGACGACTATGAATGTCCCTGAAAGGGTGTCGTGAACACCTCTAGTGGTCATCCCTGTTTACCATAGTAGTTAGAGAAGGGACAATGCCTTTTTGGTAGCAATACCATCCACCCTTTTGGTGGTAGAGGCCGGGAGGCCAACCCCGTACCTCCTCTCAGCATAGTGCCCACCAGGCTTATCAACCCGTAAAATATAAAAATCATGTTCTCTTTGGGTCCCTCACACTACCTCACCAGCGTATTTTGGCAACCCCTTGAGGACAAGAAATAATCCAAATAATTAACATGTGAGCAATGCATAAAATCTGTTCATGCTAGTATCACATTCAAAGCCATAAAATATGAAGACATTTTCACATGCTGGTATAAGAACATTATATCTCAAAATCATGAAGACAAGGTTGCATATCATATCTCAAAAGGCATACTAAACACGGTCATCAGACTACCAACAAATTAAGTATATTTGGAAATGCATTAAAAATGTAGTAGTATCAGATTACTTATGTAATAACCCTAATTTTTGTAATTGATTGAGAAAATTAATAAAGTTTGAGTTCCAAAAATTTTGGGCTGAAATAATAGGGTTATTTAGAATATACTTCTTATAAAAGTATAATCAAAGAATAATACATGTACAATTAAAATTAAACATAGCAAACCCTTTAGAATGACTGTAAGCACGACAAATTCTGAATTCGAATGAAAAATCCTTAATTTTCTTCATTTTTCGAACAAAAGGGTAAAATAGTAATTTTACCCAAAAAATCAAAATCTGAGACATCAAAATTTAGAGTGTACTGAGAAATACAAATCCAACGCCACTAAGTACGCTCAATTCCGAGATCATGGGAATAAATCCTAATTTTTTTATATATAAAGGGCAAAATGGTCTTTTTACACGATGTGGGGCCCACAGGGGGCCACAAGGGACCCAAAAATGAATCCTATGCCCAGCCCGTGTGAAATCATGGGTCAAACCATACCATCTGGTATTGGAGAAGTAGGTGGAGAATGGGAGAATCCAGTGCTTCTTTAATAATAAAAAATTTACCATAATTAATGCATATCACCATGAAAGAAGACCAAAATGCCTATAAATACAAACAAAAAATACTCCTAAAATTCCCACAAAATTTTTTTCACTCTCCCTGAAAAATTAGACCTAGATCCCTCCCCAAACACCCAAAAATCCCAAGAGATCTCTCTCCTTTCAATTTCTTTTTCTTTTTAGATTGGAACAAGAGATTAAAATCAATTAGGCACTCTATTGCAGATCTAATATCATCAATTCCACTGTCCAAAACTTCCCACCATAACTTAGCTACAAAACTCCTAAAGCAATTTCAAGATCCAACGGTTCAAACAACAGTAATGTGCAAGAAAGGTGGATCTTGGGCCATATCTTCATCGAAAAGGTATTTCTTTTAAATTGGACACATCAACAACATTTTTCTCCAATCAGGCAGGTGGGAATACTTTCTATACATGTTTACTACTGTTTAATGAAAATTTTATTTTACTGTAATTTATTTTGGTGATAAAAAAAAGGTAAAAATAAATTAACAATAGCACCTTCAATTCAAGATGATAAAGGGCTCAGAGGGAAAATCAGACCCTACCAATTGATCCAGAAGGGTCCAAAACCTCTAGGGTACAATTTTCACTAAATTTTACGAAGGTTTGGTTCCTCAATTGAGAAGGGATTGATTGCATGGTCCAAAAGGACTATCTGATCTCCCAATCGGATGGACGAAGCATGAGACGCCGCACGAGCGCTCGCGCAAGTTTGTGCGACATCATCCCACGTGCGTCGGTGGACGTCCTGTGCGGGAGCATCCACATCTCATCACGACGGATGCGCCCAACAAGCAGGAGCATTCTACCCAGCTCGATTTTTCCAGAAAGATCTGGGTCATCCATTCCTTTGAGCCCAGATCAAATCTAGGCCCTGGGAAGGACTGTGAACTTCTAGATCTAATTAGGGATTCATTTGAACTCCAAATTGAGATCCGAAAGAAGCTACAGAAAGCTTGAAACCTCTATTTTTTGATGAAATGATGAAATCTAGAAATTACGTAATAAAACATTCTGTATTAAAGAAAAAAGTTTCCAATTACCTAGATCTTTAAATCTGAGATGATCAGATCTTAGAAATATATTTTAATAATGATATAAAATTGAAATGAAGTTATCTAAATGATTTATTCAGACAGATTTAAGAGATATTAAGAGATCTACCCATTGTGGTAGAAAAGCCCTAAAAATTTCAAAGGGACCCACTTGATCAATAAGATCAAGTGCTATCAGATCCTTGAAATGGATGGGATGGATGTTGATATGATGAAATCCAAGGTGATCATGGATGGATTATGACAAAAACAAAACAATATGACATTTGGACCTTAATAAAGAAAACGCCCTAAATATAATTAAAACCCTTAATAAAAAGGAAACGATTTAAGATCTAATGGTTGAATCATAAGTGAAGGTTTCTAAAGATGTTAATGTAATTAGTTTCATTTTATATTAATTGATAATAGCATCTTAAATATGATTTATGTTATAAAGCATGAGAGTGTAACTTTTAGACTAAAGCATGACATGTGATTAAATTGTTATCATAGGTTGCTAGATTTAATTATCCTAGGGGCATGATAGTGTGATTATATGCAAGTGTAACTTAGGACCAAGTTAGTATGATTTCATGCCATTGTAACTTAAGATCATGCTAGTTTAAATATAGTTTTATTCCATTAGGTTATGTTACATTCATAAGGAGCATGTTAGTATCAATCTTTGTTAAATTTATATTGGAACCATGCTTTAAAGTTTATGATTTAATTGTTGTCAAATTTTATTAGTAGATTCAAATGTTAAGTAGTTGTTGAGATATAATGAGTATAATTGACCAAAATGTAATCTAATGAGAAAGTAGAGTTTCATGACACAAATAAGAATGGAGTACTTTGGACTTAATTAGTAAGGACTATAGTTAGTAGGACAATATAAGGATTATCAAATCCTTGGCCCAAACTAGGACAATAATAAACTCCATGAATGACATTACTCATGGACTTAATTAAAATCTATTAGAAAGAGTATTTAGGGTCAACATGCTCATAGGAACCTTATGAAAGGTTGAGCTATGGTCATTCTAGTGAATGCTGAACATAGTGGTTAAGGGGGTTATCTAATAGAGCATCGCTCTTCCCCTACCTTCTGTTGACGTTTGTGAGGTATAAATGTCTCCTTACATGAGGATTGAAGTAACCACTTTGTGTTCACCCATTCAGCTAGTAAACCTTAGCCAATTGGAAATAAGAGGAGCAGTCTAGACTTAGGCTTACATAAGTTATCTTCAACCAGCAAAACATTAACTGGTTGAATAATAATAGTAAGAGCATAAAAGGTTAGTAAATTACCTAACCCTAATAAATGTAAGTAAGATAAAGATGATCAAACAAGATCCATTAGATCTTGGATGATCAAGAATAATAAGAATAAGAATATTATATTGTACTTACTATGCATGTTTATTAGTATGCTTGTTCTTGTTCATTAGATTAGATAATCCAAACCCTTGATCAAAGATGATTCAAGAAAGAAAACCAAGATCATCCTCCTTAGGGATGATCCAATAACTGAACTTAGATCAAAGAAGAACTAAATGATAGAAGATCTAGGACCTTGATCTTTGTCAATATGTGTAGATTGTCAATCAATGGATCTATGAAAGATCAAGATCAAGGAGATGGACACACTAAGACTTAGAGATAGAAAAATACTTAGATATGAATGATCTAAAGATCATTCTAAACATAAGATCTAGTGATCAATAGGATTGTTCAAAATTTATATATTGACAATATGTGTGGATGTACATATTACATACATCAGTCAGGATCATGGAAAATTTGGGAAAAAAGATCACTCCTTAAAGGCAGGAGGATTTGATGAATGCATTTACGTGGGATATACATGATTGAACTCATGATCTTATGTTGACAAGAGTAATGTTAATGCTCATATTAAATCTCTTGAAAACCTTATGATCCAACCAAACACATATAAGATGGTTAAGAACTAGACTATAAGTGAATGGGGAACTAGAAAATATTTCAGCCCTAAGTAAACAAACAGATGGTCTAATATATATGAAATCTATATTACATACAAGCTTGGAGGCTTGTGAGTTTATTTTAATAGGCATAAGCCTAGGGGGATGCTATTGCTAGAGGAGTTATAAGGGTTTGGCCACCCGCTCCTTTAAATTTGATGATTTGATGATACCTTGCCCTCTAAGAGGCTAAAAGTCGGGTGGGGCAATTATAGGAAGGCCTCCACTGTGAAAGTCCTGTCCCCCCATATGGGCAGTGACATAATATTTTCCACCGTGGTATTAGTGGTGAACAGGGCAGTTATCCGAACGCGCTAGTACGGATCAGACTACAGCATGGCAACCTTTTTGATTATTTTGCACTATGATGCATATGAGAATAGGCATAGTGAAATGCCTTATGTTTTAGTAGAATGAAATGCTAGGTAATTATATATTACCAATATTTCCTAAGAAGGGAAATTCCCAGTGTAAGATTAGCTGAAATAGTAAATTCTCATAAAGGAGAGAATTGATCAGCTTAGTTGGGAATGATACTTGACTACTTTCATAAATTTAACTGAATTACCCATGTATAGTATGTACGTATATGGAGGTACATAACTTACAAAGTAAAGAGTAGAGACATGAATATGTTTAAGGATAATGGGATTATGAAGTATTGGAATTACATTGTCAATTATTATGCTTCTTGAATCCCCTACCAAGCATTGCTTGCTGAGATATTGTAAATGTTGCAATATCTCAGATACAAGGAAGGAGAGTTAGGAGTTGAAGACGATAGAAGACTTGAAGAGAATAATCTTCAAGGTATACCCTTGAAGACATGTATTTTTCTTTGTTGAGAGTTTTATTGTATGGTGAGCTTGAGTTTTGGATTATGTAATTTGGACAAGTACTGTAATAGATTTGGTCATCTTGTGAACCACTGGATGGATCCTGGAGTTTAATAAAAGTATATTCCTTCAATGGAATTTTATTTTGTACACAAATTGTACTTATGTTATGTATGAAGTGGTGACTTGGGTTTTCAAAACAACTTCTAAAGAAAAGAATTTTTGCTACTTTGTTTTGTAAAAAAGTTTACACTCTTAAGGGCCCTGCCTTTTTAAATACATTACAAAACGTGTTACAAAAACCCGGGTCGTCACAGTTGGTATTAGAGCCATGCATCCAGTCATAGTACAGTACAAATATGTCCAAAAGAGAAATTATAATCCAAGTCTAGATTAAGATAGAAGTAGTTGTATAGAGGACTAATAGAAATTTTGGTTTATGAGCAGATGCCACCAAAGAGAGTCACAAGGCAAGCAGCTCAAAATTCTCCAGAAGACAATATGGAGAGAGTCACCATGAGTAATATGGAAGAGATGAAGATAAGGATGTTAAGGAACCTCCTTCCTCACCTACAACGTCCCCAAGGTTCGTCACCTCTTGTAGAAATACCAAGTACACAGGCTCAGGTTCAGCCTGAAGTGAGACATACTACACCAACACCAGCACCAGCTACTCCCACATTAGCACAAGGGCAATCTTCCCTTGTACCAAGTGAAGAAGTTGGAAAATCCCCATTAGCACCAGAAAAAGTTGACAAAATGATGGAGAGATTTCAAAAGATGACTACAGTGTATAATGGCAAGGGTGAAGCTGAGAAGGCTGAGGAATGGATATATGAAGCAGAAAAGACTTTCAGTGCACTACGTACTCCTCCAGAGTTGAGGGTGAAATTTGCCACCTACTTATTCAAACAAGAAACTATATTTTGCTGGAGATCAGCTAACAACACCTTCTCAAATTCTGAAGATATTACATGGGAGGAACTTAAGGAAATATTTAACCACAAATATTGTCCTTCTCATGTACAAGAAAGGAAGTTGATAATGTTTTTGGACTTAAGACAAGGGAATATGTCAGTGGTGGACTATGATAACAAGTTCACACAGTTAAGGAGATTTGCGACTCACGTGTGTAACACTGAAACACACACCGTAAATCGATTCATGAAGGGCTGCACCCAGGGCTGAAAATAAAGGTGCTGGGTACTAAACCCACTACCTTGGCAGACTGTGTGGAAATGGCCTCCAAGTTTGAAGAAGAATACAAAAGGGTCAAATTACCAAGTTCAGTGAAGGAGGAAACAATAATCCAAGGCCTTTCCAAAAGAATAAAAGACCTTGGAACAATTTTAAGCCCCAACGAAATCAAAGGAACAATGCACCAAGGCAAAATAGACAACCATGTTCAAGATGTAGAAAATTTCACCAAGGCAATATCTGCCTGCGACCTATACAACAACAAACACAATGATTTCCAATCAAGTGCCACAATTGTGGGGAGTACGGACATGTCGCCACCTATTGTACCAAACCATTGGCGGTCAAGGTGGCAAAACTTGAAATTTGCTCCTCGACACCAAGGAAGGGGCTTCACCATCACTGACGGCCAAGCTAGACCATCCAATGTAGTGATTGAAGTTACACTACTTGTAGCAGACAACTATGCCAAAGTACTACGCATTCCTTTATATCTTGTGAATTTGCATCTAGTATACAACTATTAGTGAAAAACTTGGGATTTGATCTAGATGTAACAACTCTAGTTGGAAAAATAGTTAAACTATAAGAATACTTGCATAATGTACCTCTAGAAGTATTGGGCAAAAGAATGGGCATAGACCTCATTTTATTGAACATGGAGGATTTTGACATACTGGGCATGGACTGGTTAGCAAAATACTGGGTAGTTATGGACTGTCACAAGAAGAAAATCACATTTAGTTTACAAGGGGAGAAAGTATTAGTACTGTATGGGAAACACAATGGCTTAGATAAATCTATCATCTCAACTATGAAGGCAGTCAAACATATGTCCAAGGGGTGTCAGGCATTTCTAACAACAGTGGTTGCCTTAGATGTTGAACAGCCCAGGATAATAGAAATTGAAGTGGTCAGGGAATTCCAAGATGTTTTTCCTGAAGAACTACCAGGGTTACTCCCACACAAAGAAATTGAGTTTGCCATTGAAGTAATTCCTGGTACAACTCCAATTTCTAAAGCACCTTATAGGATGGCCCCAGTAGAGTTGAAGGAGATGAAGGGTCAATTGCAAGAATTGTTAGACAAAGGGATTTGTTAGACCAAGTAGTTCAGCATGGGGAGCACTATTAGTATTTGTGAATAAGAAGGATGGGTCAATGAGATTATGCATGGATTATAGAATGTTGAATAATGTCACTGTGAAAAATAGGTATCCCTTACCTTGCATTGATGATCTCTTTGATCAACTCCAATCTGCTAAGGTCTTTTCCAAAATTGACCTTAGATCAGGATATCATCAATTGCGTATTAAGGGTGAAGACATACCCAAGTCAGCATTCAAAACTCGATATGGGCATTACAAATTTCTAGTCATGTCTTTTGGGCTGATCAATGCACCAATAGTGTTATGGATTTGATGAATACAATCTTCAAGGAATTTTTGGATAAATTTGTGATTGTATTTCTCGACGATATATTTATTTACTCTACTAGTATCAAAGAACATCAATAACACTTACGAATTGTACTAAATACCCTCAGAACTCATAAACTATTTGGTAAATTTAGTAAGTGTGAATTCTGGTTCGAGAAGGTCAATTTCTTGGGTCATGTAATTTTCAAGAATGGAGTAGAAGTGGACCCCACCAAAATTGAAGCAGTAATGAATTGGGAGAAACCTATAACAGTAACAGAAATATGTAGTTTTCTTGAACTAGCAGGATACTATCGTAGATTCATTCAGGGGTTCTCTCGTATAGCTCTTCCTTTGACTTCTTGGACAAGAAAGGGGGTACAATTCACTTGGACTGAGGAATGTGAAAATAGTTTTCAAGAGCTAAAGAAGAGGTTAACCACAGCACCAGTATTGACTTTGCCAGCTAGGAGTGGGGGACATGAAATATACTGTGATGCTTCAGGCAAAGGGTTAGGAGGTGTGTTGATGCAAAATGAAAAAGTCATTGCTTATGCAGCTAGACAATTGAAGAAACATGAAATAAATTACCTAGTACATGACTTAGAATTGGCAGCTGTAGTTTTTGCATTGAAAATGTGGAGACATTATTTGTATGGAGAAAAATTCAATGTATTTACAGATCATAAGAGTCTCAAATACATCTTCACTCAGGCTGATTTGAACATGAGACAAAGAAGATGGATAGAGTATATTAAAGACTATGATTTTGCCATCCAATACCATCCTGGAAAGGCAAATGTAGTAGCTGATGCATTAAGTAGACAACCAAGAGCTCTACTCACAAACATCACAATTAAATCCGCTTTTGTAGAAAGAGTCCTTAAAGCCCAAGAAGAAGATACAACAACTCAAGAATTGTGTGAAAAGAAAGGATTTGTTAAGGGTACAGATGGGGGTATACATTTTCATGAGAGATTGGTGGTTCCTTCAAATACATGTCTGAGAAAGGAACTGATACAAGACGCTCATCAGTCAAATTTTTCTATACACCTTGGAGGTACAAAGATGTATCAGGATTTAAAAAGAAACTTTTGATGGGAAGGCATGAAGTGAGAAATAGGAGAATTTGTGGCTAAATGTCTAAATTTTCAACAAGTAAAATCTGAACACCAAAGACTAGCTGGAATGTTACAAACATTGGAACTTCCAGAATGGAAATGGGACAATATCACTATGGATTTTTTAGTGGGATTGCCAAGGACCCAAGCAGGCCATGACATGATTTGGGTGGTTGTGGATAGGCTAACAAAGTCAGCACATTTCCTTCCAATTTGACAAAACCAATTAGTTGATAGTCTGGGTAAGTTATACATCAAAGAAATAGTAAGACTTCATGGGATTCCATTATCCATTATCTCTGATAAGGATGGAAGATTTACTTCAAGATGTTGGAAGAGTGTACAACAAGCCTTGGGAACCTCACTTAAACTCAGTATAGCATTTCACCCCCAAATAGATGGTCAATCAGAAAGGACTATTCAAACCTTAGAAGATATGCTGAGAGCATGTGTATTAGATTGGAAAGGGAATTGGGATGAACACCTTCCTTTAGTAGAATTTGCATATAACAACAGTTTTTAAGAAAGTATTGGTATGGCACCATATGAAGCATTGTATGGACGGCCATGTCAATCACCAACTTGTTGGAGTGAAGTTAGAGAAAGAAAGCTGATGAAGTCAGAACTAGTGGAACAATGTGTAGACAAGTTCAGATTAATACAGAAGAGGTTGTTAACAGCACACAGTCGACAGAAGAGTTACGCAAATAAAAGACATAGAAACTTGGAATTTGATGTGGGGGAGCATGTATTTCTAAAAGTATCGCCTGTCAAAGGAGTAATGAGGTTTGGAAGCAAAGGAAAACTTAGTCCTAGATTCATTGGTCCATTTGAAATCTTAGAAAGAGTTGGTTCAGTGGCCTACAAATTTGTCTTACCACCACAACTCTTAGAAACACATAGTGTCTTTCATGTGTCTATGCTAAGGAAATACCTCCAAGACGACACTCATGTACTTCAAAGGGTGTTAGAAGAGCTAAAGCCTAACCTAACCTTTGAAGAGAAGGCAATACGAATTCTAGACCGCAAGGAACAGAAGTTAAGGACCAAAAGCATTCCGTTAGTCAAAGTCCTGTGGCAACATCACTCTGTTGAGAAGCCACATGGGAAACAGAATTAGAAATGAGGAAGACACACCCTAGTTTGTTTGATTTAGTATTGTATTACAAATTTCGAGGACAAAATTATTGTAAGGGGGGAAGATTGTAATAACCCCAATTTTTGTAATTGATTGAGAAAATCAATAAAGTTTGAGTTTCAGAAATTTTGGGCTGAAATATTAGGGTTATTTAGAATAAACTTATTATAAAATTATAATCAAATAATAATACATGTACAATTGAAATTAAACATAGCAAACCCTTCAGAATGACTGTAAGCATGACAAATTCTGAATTCGAATGAAAAGTCTTTAATTTTCTTCATTTTTGGACAAAAGGGTAAAATAATAATTTTACCCAAAAATAAAAATCTGAGGCATTAAAATTTAGAATGTATTGAGAAATATGAATCCAACGCCACTAAGTATGCTCAATTCTGAGATCATGGGAATAAATTCTAATTTTTTTATATATAAAGGGCAAAATGGTCTTTTTACACCATGTGGGGCCCACAAGGGACCCAAAAACGAATCCTATGCCCAGCCCGTGTGAAATCATGAGTCAAACCATACCAGCTGGTCTTGGGGAAGTAGGTGGAGAATGGGAGAATCCAATGCTTATTTAATAATAAAAAATTTACCATCATTAATGCATATCATCATGAAAGAAGACCAAAATACCTATAAATACAACCCCAAAAATCCTCCAAAAATACTCCTAAAATTTCTACGAAATTTTTTTCACTCTCCCTAAAAAATTATGCCTAGATCCCTTCTCAAAAACCCAAAAATCCCAAGAGATCTCTCTCTTTTCAATTTCTTTTTCCTTTTAGATTGGAACAAGAGACCTAAATCAATTAGGCACTCCATTCCAGATCTAATATCATCAAATCGACCGTCCAAAACTTCCCACCATACCTTATCTACAAAACCCCTAAAGCAATTCCAAGATCCACTGGTTCAAACAGCGGTAATTTGCAAGAAATATGGATCTTGGGCCATATCTTCATCAAAAGGGTATTTCTTTTAAATTGGACACATAAACAACATTTTTTCTCCAATCAGGCAGGTGGGAATACTCTCTATACATGTTTACTAATGTTTAATGAAAATTTTATTTTACTGTAATTTATTTTGGTGATAAAAAAAGGTAAAAATAAAGTAACAACAGCACCTTCAATTCAAGATGATAGAGGGCTCAGATGGAAAATCGGACCCAACCAATCGATCCAGAAGGGTCCAAAACCCCTAAGGTACAACTTTCACTAAATTTTATGAAGGTTTGGTCCCTTAATTGAGAAGGGATTGATTGGATGGTCCAAAAGGACTGTCTGATCTCCTGATCGGACAGACGACACATGAGACGCCGCACGAGCGCCGGCCAAACGCGTGCGACATCATCCCACACGTGCAAAGCATGTACAAAGTCATTCTGCATGTGTTGATGGACGTCCTGTGCGGGAGGTTCCACATCTCATCACAATGTATGCACCTGATGAGTGGGAGCGTTCCACCCGGCTCGATTCCGCCCAAAAGATCTGGGCCGTCCATTCCTTTGAGCCCAGATCAAATCTAGGCCCTAGGAAGGACTGTGAACTTCCAGATCTAATTCCGGAGCCATCTGAACTCTAAATTGAGATCGGAAAGAAGCTATGGAAAGCTTGAAACCTCTATTTTATGATGAAATCAAGAAATTATGTCATAAAAATTTCTGTATTAAAGAAACAATTTTCTAATTACCTAGATCTTTAAGATTTGAGATGATCAGACCTTAGAAATATGTTTTAATAATGATATAAAATTGAACTGAAGTTATCTAAATGATTTATTTGGACAGATCTAAGAGATATTAAGGGCTCTACCCACTATGGTAGAAAAACCCTAAAAATTTCAAAGGGACCCATTTGATCAATAAGATCAAGTGCTATCAGATCCTTGAAATGGATGGGATGGATGTTGATATGATGAAATCCAAGGAGATCATGGATGGATTATGACAAAAACAAAACAATATGACCTTTGGACCTTAATAAAGAAAACGCCTTAAATATAATTAAAACCCTTAATAAAAAGGAAACGATCTAAGATCTAATGGTTGGATCATAAGTGAAGGTTTCTAAGATGTTAATGTAATAAGTTTCATTTTATATTAATTGATAATAGAATCTTAAATATGATTTATGTTATAAAGCATGATAGTGTAACTTTTGGACTTTAGCATGACATGTGATTAAATTGTTATCATAGGTTACTAGATTTAATTATCCTAGGGGCAAGATAGTGTGATTATATGCAAGTGTAACTTAGGACCCAGTTAGTATGATTTCATGCCATTGTAACTTAAGATCATGCTAGTTTAAGTATAGTTTTATTACATTAGGTTATGTTACATTCATAAGGAGCATGTTAATATCAATGTTTGTTAAATTTATATTGGAACAATGCTTTAAAGTTTATGATTTAATTGTTGTCAAATTTTATTAGTAGATTCAAATGTTAAGTAGTTGTTGAGATATAATGAGTATAATTGACCAAAATGTACTCTAATGAGAAAGTAGAGTTTCATGACACAAATAAGAATGGAGTACTTTGGACTTAATCAGTAAGGGCTATAGTTAGTGGGACAATATAAGGATTATCAAATCCTTGGCCCAAACTAGGAAAATAATAAACCCCATCAATGACATTCTTCATGGACTTAATTAAAATCTATTAGAAAGAGTATTTATGGTCAACATGCTTATAGGAAACTTATGAAAGGTTGAGCTATGGTCATTCTAGTGAATGTTGAACATAGTGGTTAAGGGTGTTATCTAATAGAGCATCACTCTTCCCCTACCTTCCATTGACATTTGTGAGGTCTAAACACCTCCTTACATGAGGATTGAAGTAACTACTTTGTGTTCACCCATTCAACTAGTAAGCCTTAGCCAATTGGAAATAAGAGGAACAGTCTAAACTTTGGCTTAAATAAGTTACCTTCAACCAGCAAAACATTAACTGGTTGAATAATAATAGTAAGAGCATAAAAGGTTAGTAAATTACCTAACCCTAATAAAAATGTAAGTAAGATAAGGATGATCAAACAAGATCTATTAGATGTTGGATGATCAAGAACAATAAGAATAAGAATATTATATTGTACTTAGTATGCATGTTTATTAGTACGCTTGTTCTAGTTCATTAGATTAAATAATCCAAACCCTTGATCAAAGATGATTCAAGGAAGAAAACCAATATCATCCTCCTTAGGGATGACCCAATAACTGAACTTAGATCAAAGAAGAACTAGATGATAGAAGATCTAGGACCTTGATTTTTATCAACATGTGTAGATTGTCAATCAATGGATCTATGAAAGATCAAGATCAAGGAGATGGACACACTAAGACTTGGAGATAGAAAAATACTTAGATATGAATGATCTAAAGATCATTCTAAACATTAGATCTAGTGATCAATAAGATTGTTCAAAATTTATATATTGACAATATGTATGGATGTACAGATTACATACATCAATTAGGATCATGGAAGATTTGGGAAAAAAGATCACTCCTTAAAGGTAGGAGGATTTGATGAATGCATTTAGATGGGATATACATGATTAAACTCATGATCTTATGTTGACAAGAGTAATGTTAATGCTCATATTAAATCTCTTGAAAACCTTATGATCCAACCAAACACATATAAGATGGTTAAGAACTAGACTATAAGTGAATGGGGAACTAGAAAATATTTCAGCCCTAAGTAAACAAACAGATGGTCTGATATATATGAAATCTATATTACATACAAGCTTGGAGGCTTGTGAATTTGTTTTAATAGGCATAAGCCTTGGGGGATGCTATTGCTAGAGGAGTTATAAGGGTTTGGCCACCCGCTCCTTGAAATTTGTTGATTTGATGATACCTTGACCTATGAGAGGCTAAAAGTCGGGTGGGGCAATTATGGGAAGGCCTCCACTGTGAAAGTGCTGTCCCCCCATACGGGTAGTGACATAATATTTTCCACCGTGGTATCAGTGGTGAACAGGCCAGTTATCCGAGCACACTAGTACAGATCAAACTACAGCATGGCAACCTTTTTGATTATTTTGCACTATGATGCATATGAGAATAGTCATAGTGAAATGCCTTATGTTTTAGCAGAATGAAATGCTAGTTAATTGTATATTAGCAATATTTCCCAAGAAGGAAAATTCCCAGTATAAGATTAGCTGAAATAGTAAATTCTCATAAAGGAGAGAATTGATCAGCTTAGTTGGGAATGATACTTGACTACTTTCATAAATTTAACTGACTTACCCATGTATAGTATGTACGTATATGGATGTACATAACTTACAAAGTAAAGAGTAGAGACATGAATATGTTTGGGGATAATGGGATTATGAAGTATTGGAATTACATTGTCAATTATTATGCTTCTTAAATCCCCTACCAAGCATTGCTTGCTGAGATATTGTAAATGTTGCAACATCTCAGATACATGGAAGGAGAATTAGGAGTTGAAGACGATAGAAGACTTGAAGAGAATAATCTTCAAGGTATACCCTTGAAGACATGTATTTTTCTTTGTTGAGAGTTTTATTGTATGGTGAGCTTGAGTTTTGGATTATGTAATTTGGACAAGTATTATAATAGATTTGGCTGTACTATGAACCACTAGATGGATCTTGAAATTTAATAAAAGTATATTCCTTCAATGGAATTTTATTTTATACACAAATTGTACTTATGTTATGTATGAAATGGTGACTTGGGTTTTCAAAACAAGTTCTAAGGAAAAGAATTTTCACTGCTTTGTTTTGCAAAATTTTTTTACACTATTAAGGGCCCTCCCTTTCAAAATACATTACAAAATGTGTTGCAAAAACTCGAGTCGTCACAACCTACCTCGATGTTCCTTGAATTGTGTTCTTCATTACTTGACCCTGACCCATCTTAGTGAAACCCTAGATATTCATTAATAACAAGGATTCAAGTATTATTTTTCAACCTTCATGGGTCATTACTTAGACTTATAAATTAATGGCTAATCTGCCTTTTAAGATCTATAAGCCCTTACTTAGCGTACTTCTAGGATAGATCTCAAAGATCTTTATAGTTCTTAAGCAATAATTATACTGAATAGTCCTTTGATCTTAAGTTTTATAGTCTCATTAGGTCCACAATGGTTCTTTCGAATCATCAATCAGAGTCTTATAGCCTCCGTAATTGCATATTTAGCATCACAAAGTAACAGACGAACCAGATCGTCCCTTTAGGGCTCGTGCATCACGGTTCCCAAGATGCTCGCATGCCTTGGTAGAACAAGGATCCTCACCTGCATGTTGCGAGCATCTAAAGGCCGCTCCAGGGATCGTGTTCTCATGCGCAGACATGCTCAAAAGACACGCATCTTGGATGGCGTCGTGCTGATGCGTCTTTGGCACAAGCGCGAACTTGTCACGGCTCCCGGGCGCTCGTACATCCTGGTCGAACTGGAACCGTGTCACACGCAATGCATGCCTGAAGCTTGTCCCAGGTGAGCGTTATGCTCTGCATCCTTGGGATGCTTGGTTCGCACAGAGCCAGATGGAACTCGGCCTTTCCCCTGCGCGATCTCCGGCTGGGAAACACCATATCCGGCATGGATCGGGTCTGGGAAAAGGGGAAAATACAAGATCTGAGATCTAGGAAAAGGGGAAACACCATATCCAACATTTTCCCTTGCCGATCTGGAGAAGGGGTTTTTTTTTTATAACCCTAGCTTGAGCAGTAGGAGAAAAGAGGAGAAGAAGATGATTGACGAAGAGGGGGAAGAGGGTTTTTATAGATGAGGGAGGCGGTGCGGTCCCATGGAGGTGCCGCCATCCTTTCCAGCACTGCCCTACAGAGGTGGTTCTAGAAGAGTCAAGAATGGCGGTGGCTGGAGGTAGGGGATGACTTGGGGGGTGCCGTTAGTAAAACAGCACCCTTTGTTTTCGGATCCTGTTTGTTTTATACTCAAATTACATATATGCCCTCAATCTTCAAATGCCTATAACTTTTTCATACGAGCTCCGTTTTCAGTGTTCTTTGAGGCGTTGGATTCCATTTTGAGTGTAAGATCTAATGGTACTAATTTTTCTCAAAAATTATTTTTTTTATATTTTTATTAATATTAAACATCTAGAACATATATTAATTTTGAAAATTAACCACTTTTACAAAATAGCTTCAAAATTTGAGGCATTACATACACACACATATACAAAAAACAGAAGTAGAGACAAAAGCACAAAATTAGGGACAAAACTAGATGCTCTTATCCTATGCAAGGCATCATTTAGATAATGAAATGAACTACTCATGTCTACCAAAATTTTGGTAGAGTTTCCTTGGTTTTTCAGACTTATACATTTAACACTTGATGTAGTTCACCTGATAATAATAGTATAGTATAAGAAAAGACAAATGGAGATGCAGTCACCTCACATTCCATCAATTGTAGTTTTACCTTACCTCCTGTTCACCAGACAAAGAGTTCTAAGTCACATGCATGCGCACATCTTTATTTTAAAATTTGTAAATGTGAGAATCACATAGTTGGGCTCACTCATCAAAGTACGTATAGGTAATGAAACAGGGTAGCAACATCCAGTCAAGCCTTACTTGCAACTCATAGATGCCTTTCCTTCATCTGATTATCTAGTACCTATAAAATGATAATGTGAGCTGTGAAGCCTAGTAAGGAAAAATGTTGAGTGTTGAATTTTACATTAAAAACCCCTATTTTGCATCACTTTAGTGCATTTGATTAGTCATGTTTACATTTATAGTATATATTTGAATTAAAATATTTATTTGGTGGATTTCAAGGTAAGTATGTGTAAAACCACTTGTAAATTAATACTAATTAAGATTGATTTTATGTTTCGTAGGTGGTAAATCAAGATCCAAGCTGATCAATGCCCCAAATCATAGATCAAGTTTTAATTGAAATGGATGGCTCAAGTCAATCCATTGTGTAATTTAGATGATCCAAGTCAAGACAAGAGGCCATGAATGTGGGAACTTGGGATTACTCTCTCTTGTTGAAGGGTCAATAGTGTGACCATCTCTAATTTCCATATTAAGAATCACAACTTCAATGCATTGCTATTAAGGATTCTTTTCTTCCGATCGATACTTCTTGTTTTTGGATTTAATATGATGTGAGTCATATTATACCTATCATGAGGGCGTTGTTCGAAAACTTTCTAATGATCACAGATAAAATGATGGTGGAGATAAATATTTGTAAATAACATGAAAGAAGGTAGTTGGGGGTTTGATTCTATAAAGTTAAGAGCCGTGGTAGTTTCTAGGGGAGGAGTAGAAATATGTTTGGCATTTCTAGATGTTTTTGCTGGAAATTTGTTTGCAACTCGAGTTTTTCCTTTAGTGCTTTGGTTTTCCATTAGCAATTTTAGGTAGGGTAGAGTCCCAAGCAAGTTTTAGATAGAAAACAAGTAAAATTGAGTGAAAATCTAGATGTATAGTAAGGGTACATCACGCGATGATTCCAACTCTGCTACTCAACAGAAATCTATGAAACTTGTTCTGTTTGGTAGGAGACATTGAGGAGGAGGAGACCCATATCTTTTATTTTCAATTTCCATTCATGATCTTGTAAATCTAATTGATTAAAGACTATTAGTTGCAACTATAGCATGAAATGTTTGAAAATAATTTGCTTAAGATTTGCACCTTTAGTTTGGTTTATTTGATTAATTTTGTATGATTTAATCACTCTTTTATGTTTTAATTTGAGGTAAAAAGAGTTTGGTATGAGTTTTGTTAAAAGTTAACGGTTGGATTGGTTTAAGTTTATGAAATAACTCTAAAATATGTTGTTCTATAGGTTGGTTAACAGGTGATGTTTGGGGATCAAATATCTAAACTTTTTAATTTTTTTGAAAATTCTAACCATACCAAAATATTATGTGATGTTTCTTTGTTCTAGGTATTGTTTGAAAGATTCCATCAAAAAGTCTTCAACTAAGTGGCCCAATTCTATTACTTAGTCATGCATAGTGACTATCAAGTGAGGAAATTTAACCTAATTTTTTTTATTATTGTAGTGTCACTATAGACATTTGGTTTGTTAATAACAATTTCTCACTTGCAAAAGCATTGAGAAGTGTTGCTCTAGCTGTCTATTTAAAAAAAAAAAAAAAAACACTCTTTAAAATATGTGGGTTGGAGCTAATGTATGGCACATCCATGATGGTTATGGATGATCTTAGAAAATAAAAAATTTTATTTTGATATTTTAACTATTTTAGAAATAAAGTAAAAAAGGGAAAAAAGTTTTACTTAGGTTTTTCATTTTTCCTTTTATATTCCTTTTAGGATTTGTTTCAGATATTATTGGCTAGTTTTTGTTTTATATTTGAAGGTTTAGAAATTAAAATTTTTAATTAATTATACATTTTATTTTTACAAATTATTATTTAATTTTTAAAACTTCTAAAAGAAATTCAAAAATCATGTTAAGCACTTGCCTAGGATTATAGTGATTGTTCTTAGATTAGAATACCACTTATTAAAATTTTAAAATTTTAATTATTTTATATAATTAACTTTAGAAATTAATTTAACTTAAAAATCCTTAGTTTAGTTTTAATTTTAGGATAATTAAGAACTTTGGTGCTTTAAATTTATACTATATCCTCCTCATGGATTTGATCCTACATCACTACAACTAACTTTTGTATGCTTGTAGGAAAACTCTCAAATCAATTTTTGGCATCATTGCTAGGGAGGTATTCATGTAGCCAAAGAACCATTGAATTAGGATATATGTTTTTCTTATTTTTATTTTAATTAAAATTGTAGTAAGAATGAATTGTATTTGAACCTTAACAAAAATAAGGTTGTAATAATATAAGTCAAGGGTAAAACCAACCCTTCGTGAAAGTGGAAGTGGTTTTTAAATGGTTTACCCTGCTATGAGAAGAACTAAATCCAAGACCCCATTATAATATCTACCTCACTTTTCTTTATCTTAGTTCTAGGTTTGCATATTAATTTAGTTTTGCATATTTTCTTGGTAGCTTAATTGCATATAAGTTGCATCTATCTTTAATTGTTGCATACTTTTCTTAGGTTTTTTGCACTAATTTTCTATTCTTTTGTTGCATTCTTAGGACATGTTTACTCACTTTAAGGTAAATATGTGCTAATCAAACTGCCATGATGAATGAAAAATAATTAGTAAGGGTACCTAACCCCATAACATTAGGGTGGATTTCATCATACCCCTAGCCCGCTTTGGTTAATCATCACCTTTTACGTACCCTAGCCTTCCAAAAGTTAAGTTAAAGTCAACTAGAAGAGACCTAATAAGACCACATACTCAATAACTTAGATTACCTATAACTAACTGAGGAGGCTGTTAAGTGGTTGATTTAGTATGATCTAACTAGTAAGTAATGGGACAAGTTTGGAAGAAAGGAGGAGCTGTTAGATTTGGATAAATTAAAGGCTACTTCTCCTCAAAGAAATTCAAGATATTAGTTTATTAGCTTTAGGATTGTTTGACTATCCATTTGTGTGCATCATTCTAGTTTTTAGTTATCATCATTTAGTTTAGGTTTCTTTAGTTAACCATAAAAAAGAATAACTCTTTCATTATATGCATAGTTGGAGAAGCAACAAAACCAAAAGGCTAACTAAGGTAATCAAAATAACATACAATTAGATTAGTCACCACTAATGGCTGATCAACAACCAAACCCAAGGGGTAACTCACACCATGAAACAAATAACGGTGATAATAGCTCTCGCCCTCTCGTAAATGAGGGAATACCACCTCTAGTGGATGATAAGTACAACCCTCTACCAAGAAGAAATAATTATTCACCAAATAGAGATTTGAGGGGGAATAACAATAGGGAGTGGACCAACAATGTGAACATGGCGACAATTGTTATTAACACATGGGAAAACTCTATCAGATTACTTGTAGCCTACGTTCACCAATACACAATATTGTGTCATTCTTCATCAAAATATTGGTGCATTAGAATTGAAGATGGGAGTGATCTATTTACTTACTAAATTTTGTGGATTGGACAATGAAAGTCCTTACCTGCATCTTAAGGAGTTTGATGAAGTATGCAGCACCTAGCGTACACAAAACATCAGCTTAAATTTTGTAAGGCTTAAGCTATTTTCTTTCACTTTAAAGGAAAAAATCTAAATTGTGGTCAATGCATTGCTAGTAGGTTCCATAAGAACCTAGCATGAAATGACCAAGGAATTCTTAAAAAAAAGTTCTTCCCTATCCATAAAGCCAATATCCTCCCTTGCAAGATAATGAACTTCACCCAAAAGAACAAAGAATCATTCTGCAAGTGTTGGGAGAGGTTTAAAAATCTGGTACTAACATGTCCATATCATGGCTATGAAACATGGTGCATTATTAGCTTCTTTTATGAAGAACTTAATTCTGATATGCACCAGTTTATAGAAATGATGTGCAATGGAAACCTTTTAAATAAACAACAAATGAGGTAAAACGATACATAGAATGGCTGGTAAAAAGTGCATAAACTTGGGTTAATTTAGAAAAAAATAGATTACCTAGACATGCCCAAGTCCACCACCACATCTGTTGGGGAGAAATGCATGCTAAGATTGAACAAGATAACCTTAGTGCAGGGATAACATTCTTAACAAGAAAAGTAGAGGATATGGAAATGGGAAATTTTCCTCTACGAAGGTTGACTAGTTGTGTGGCATTTGTGAAAGTAACACACATCCTTCTTAAGAATGACTTACAATTTTGGCATTCCAAGTTATGTTCCATGAACAAGCCTACTCTTATGAGCAATATTTTTCCCCATATTTTGAGAATGTGATCCTAATTAGAGGAATTATCCTATTTTTAGTTGAAGAGATGTATATAACCTTAATGTCTCACAATAGGCCATGTACTAACCACAATAAGTACCACTTATTCCTGAACCCTAATACCGCCCTAAGAGGCAAGTGGAGGATCACTTTGATCAATCTATCAAAAAAGAAAAGCAAAAAAATACTTAATTTGAGCAATCCATGAATTAAAAGGAAGAATATGATTACTCAACTCATGCAGACCTTGAACAAAGGGACATTTCATGTCCAACCACATGTAAACCTAATGATGTACATATGGTACATGTAATTAGTTCTTCAACTATAAACATTGAACAAACAAAGGCAATTACAATTCTTCATTGTGGTAAATTAACTAACAAAATCTAGCCCTAAAAGGCTAAAATAGTATCAAAAGCTCTTATGAAAAAATACAAATTTGTTGATAAGGAAAACCTCTCACCCACTAAGCCATATCACATCCTTACTCTGTTTATACAAAGGCTGCGTCAAGCTCCCAAGATTGTTTGTAATTATGAGAAGCAGCCAAGAGATATATTTGATACCTTACCCAGTGTTAAAATGATAAATTCAATGTTCCAAGATAATTTTACTTACCTTTCCTTTTCAATGGCCTATCTAGCCCATCTCATATGGGACTTAGGGAAGTTTCGAACTTTGTAATTTTTTTCCTCTAAAATTTTTCATGTGTAATAATTTTGTACCAAAGTTTTCAGAAGTCTTTTTTTCCTACATCTCCCTTTTCTTTGTTTCTTAATGCATTGTTATCATCTATCTTTTTAAACGTTAAGGACAATGTTTAGTTGATCCTAGGTTGAGGGAGTAGAATTCTGGTCTTTTTGTAGTGTTTTTCCTTTACTTAAAAGTTAAAATTAAAAATTTTGCTTGAGAAATTTTGATAATCTTTTGAGATTTTTTAGGTCAATTCCTTTACAATGATGAGAATTGGATTTTCTGAAGTCTAATCTTTTTTTCCCTCTTTAGCTTATTAATGAATTGTATATGATTAGTTCAGTTTTTTACTCATTCTCTAAAGTATTTCGTAAAAGCTAATCTTGGAACAATTTTATATATAGTTACATGTATATAATTAGATTGAGAAGTAGTTATGACTTTAAAGTTCATGAATAGAATTAGTGGAGACTTATACCTAAGTGATTTTTAGAGCCATTCATTCTTTTGAGAGTTATAAATAAGTTCCATTTTTCTTTGGCGTACATAATTATTAGTTGATACTAAATTTTCTTTGATTTGGTCATTTACCAAGAATCATTATTCGAATATTATTCTTATTATTATTCTTTAGAAGTTTGTTTGATCTAATACATTATATGAAACATAGAAAGTAACTTAGCCTATCCCTGTTTGTTTTAACCTAGAGGCATAAAGTTTACCCAAAAGCATTTTTACTACTAGTTTGTCCTTTTAAGCCTTTTATAAGCCAGCTCTTTACAAAAACCCAAATTATCCTTTACCCGTATTATTCTAATATAAAGTATCTATTACCTATTTTCTTCAAAAATAAGTTAGAGATAATTGAATAAATACTTTTTATGTTACAATACAAGAAAGATAGTGAATTTAAAAATTTTAAAAAAAAGTTTAGAAAATAGAAAGGAAAAGAATAAAAGTGCAAAAAGAATGTTACTTTAGTCAAATGAAGAAGAATTGTCAAATATTAGTAGAAGAAATCTACTAATTTTTTAAGGTTTTTGGATCCTCTTATATTGTATTTACTCATAACGATATCCTAAGCTTACATTTCATCCAATTGAAGACCAATTGATCCTAGGAAGATGATAAGTGTTCAATTTTATATAAAAAATACCCAATTAGTAGCCAATGTGTTATAACTTATAGTGTTAAATTAAGGTTTTTGGCGAAAATTTAAAACACATGCATTTCTGACCTAGGAATTCAAAAATGCAATTTTTTGTAGGTTCAGAAGCTAATCCAGAGTAAATATGTGAATTATCAAAATTTGCTAGAATTTAATTAGGATTTTTCTTCTTTATAGGTGTTGAGAAGGTAATCCAAAGCTCGAGCTTGATCAAGATAAGAATTGAGGTCATTCATGAGATTTCCTAGTCAAACTAGAAAACCTAAGTAAGGTAAATCCTAAATGTCATTAGCCCAAGATGTGGTGAAGGTCCAAGATCATCTTAAGGAAAGTGAGAAGGCAATTGGAAGAGTTAAAAGTGATGAAAGTGAGCCCATGAAGGAAGCTATACATTTCCACTGCCTTTTGCATGTGAATCATTTAAGCCACCTTAAACATATAAGCTACGAGAGAAGGTGACAAACTAATGAATTCAAGCCATGTCATTAAAACCAAAAGTGTGAGCCATGAAGCCAAGCCAAATGAGCCCTTAAAGTGACCCACAGATGTCAACTAAGCCAAATGACACATGGAGTCATATAATTGGAGGAGAATTCAAGCAATGACCCACTTTCTAAATTTGGATTTTTAAGGTTTAATTAGAAGGTTTGAAAGAATTATGTAAAAGTAAGAAGATTGTGCATTGGTGAACACACCAAGAGAGAAAGCCTACTTTCTAAATCCATTTGTTACAAGTTAAAGAAGGGAGGACACATCCTAAGTACCATTCTTTGCCACTTACACAAATTTCTATCCACCAACATCATCAAATTTGGATGGAAAGAGCTCCACTTTCCTTTCATGAAAAGGATGACCCTTGTTAAAACTTAGAAACGAGCCTTCATGTCTCTCTTATGTCATCTTTCCACTCCTCTTTCTTACATCACCTTGCTAATTCATCTCTCATCTAATCTTCCCCATTCAATACTGTTGATTATTTAACCGCAAGTGCACGGGCTATTGTAGTATAGCTATGTAAATACGGGTCGAATCCACAGGGACTCGCTTTAAGTGGAGTTTTTAATAAAATTTAATTATTTAAAACTAAAAGGGAATAACAAAACTAGCCTAATCATTCAGATTTATTCAATTAATGCACTTTACATAACTTTCACTTCTAGAAAACATAAAATAACTAATCAAACATCCCTGAATCACACTATCTGTGGATAACATTTTCCGTGGATAACAGTGTCAAAAGATGGATAAAATAAAGCTTAATTGGAACAGGGACACAGATGTAAATAAACAGAGGATATATATGTAATTAAATAGGGGACGCAGATGTAATTAATGGAAATGAATAGAAATGTTATTGTTTTAAACAGGGAGGGCGAAAATGGAATTTCGATGAAAATCTGGTTTTAAGAGAAAAACCAAACAGAGAACTCGATGAAGAAGGATAAACCAGAAGAGGGAAAGAGGGAAAGGGAAGAGAGGAGGAGAGGAGGAGAGGAAATTGGCGTGGGAGGAAAACCCGGTTTGGGGTTCCTTCTCCGACCTGTCTAGTGAAGAGAAAAATGCCAGATCTGGTGATCTGCTTCTCTAGGCGTCGTCCAGTTCTGGTCTGTGAAACAACAATGCCCTTTCTGTGCTTCTTCTGGTTCTGGAAGTGGAGGCGCACCTGGTACTGGGTTCGTCATCTAGGTTGATGATGCAGTCGTGCCAACTACGTTGGACTGGCCAGGGTTGCTCCACAGTGAAACGAAAAAAAAAAACGATGCCTTTTACGTTCATCGTCTGGTTCCAATTTGAAGAAAAGATGAGAAGATGACCCAGGCGTTGGTGATAGTCTTGGAATGGATTAGGGAAGTTCCTGAGTGGTGGGCAAGTGCTGGCCGGTGATGGAGCAGAGGAGCCTAGCTATGCGGTAGACAAGAGATGAGGGAGATGAAAGAGAGATGGGGTTTGTGAGACAGAGGGGCGGTGAACTAATGGGGTTATGGAGAAGGTGTGAGCAGAGGGATCTGGGAAGAAGAAGTAACGTGAGATAGCTATGGAAGATGTGGTAAAAAAAACTAGAAATTGAGAACGAAGATGGTGAAACAAGGAAGGTGCAATTTGAATGGAAAGAAAAGTGAAACACACAAACTTAAGGAAATTCACTCCCCTCCCCCTCATACGATTTTACTCTTTATAGCCTTTTCCTTCCTTCTTTTTCTCCACCTTCTTCCTTATCTTCATCGACTCCTTCCTTAAACTCTATCCTTGAAGAGTTAGAGTTCTATGGGGAAACTTTCTCCTCTTACAATTAGAACTCCATCCCTTTTAGGAATCCTTGTTGATTAGGACTCTTGCCTTTTTTATCTGCACCGTTGATCATAGATCTAAGCCATCCAACCCTCCTTCAGTTGATCTGCAAAATAAAAGACTAAATTAAAATCATCTAAACCATACATTAATCATCTAATAAGCTCTAATAATCATTTAACTGTTGATTTTGAGAAATTTAAGGTTTGGATGGTCAATCAAGCTAAATTTTGCAATTTGGACGGTTGATGATCTTATTGAATGCCAAACTAGGGGTCTTTTAGCCAAAATTAAACACTTAACAAATACCCTAGCCCTAAGGTCACTTTCCTTATGTTTTAACCCCTTCCTAAGTTAGAAAACTACTCATCTATATATAGCCCCATGTTCCTTACGAATTTTCTAAGTGGAGGTTGAGTAACACAACCTTGAATTCCAGCTTTCCTTTGGTGCTTGTTAAGTGTTTAATTTTGGTCAAAATACCCCTAATTTAGCATTTAATTAGATCATTTATCCAATCAAATATATAATTTTTAGATAAAATATGAATTTTAGGTCCAATTGATCATCTAACCATTGATATGTAAAATTTAAAGGTTAGATGATTATCAAAGATAATTAGATGTGTAATGTATGGTTTAGATGATTCTAATTTGGTCCTGTGTTTTGTGGATTAAACAAATTATAGCTTGGATAGTTCATGTCAAATTTAACAGTGCCAAGAAATCTAATGAGAGTGATACAAGGAAAGATGAGAAAGATGAGGTGGTTTCTAATTAAAGGAAGAGAACCTATAAGAAATGGGGAATTCTTTGAAAAGGGAAAGCTTTAAAGAAGGAAAGTCCTAAAGGAGAGAGAGAAGCTAGTCTATAAGCTGCTTACATGATAATAACATAAGAAAAAGAGAAAAGGAAAGAGTTAGGATAGGTTGTATCTTTTATTTCCTTTTAATAGTTGTTGTAAGATAGCTGCCTAGAAACGAAACATGTGAAAAGAGGAAGCTTGGGTACATTATAAAAACAAAATAAGGACACTGCAACCAAGGCCTTTCCATCCTAGAATTGCAAAGGAACTTAGGGAGGTAGTAGCAAGGAAGATAGGCTGCACGACCCCCCATCACTACACTTCTCTTTCTCTCTCTCGCATTCCCTCTCTGCCATCACTTTCTCTCTCTTTCCTCTTACACTCTCCTCTCCCTTCCCTTTCTTACTCAATCTATCTTTCCCAGCTCTCCTTTCTTCCCTCATCTCTCGCTCTTATTTCTCTCATTCCCAACCACCCCCATCACCACAACCTCCCCTTCTAGCTCTCCCTCACTAAAACTGTCTGAATTAAGGAGAGCAAGGACAAAAGCAGGGGGACCCATGATCTCTCCTTCCACTCACCCCTCCCTCTTCCCTTTCTTTTTCTCTTTTTCACCTTGCCTAACTCATCTTCTCCTATCTTGGTTTCCAATTAGAAACTGAAATTTTTAGAATTCCCAACCACTTACACTTCTTTCTCTGTCACCTGAACCCATCTCTCTCGTTTCCTCTCACTTTCTCACTCTATTCCTCCTGCATCCTCCCTCTCTTCTCAGATCTTCCTTTCTTCTTCTCTTTCACTCCTATACCCACCTCTGTCATTGGCTCGATCTTCTTCTTGAACCTTTGTCTCCCTCCCTCCCTCTCTCTCTGTCTCTCTCTGTCTCTCTCTCTGTCTGTCTGTCTGTCTCTCTCTCTCTCTCTCTCTCTCTCTCTCTCTCTGTCTCTCTCCCTCATTATTTCTCACCTTCTCCTTTCATTGTAGAAGACAACCCAAGTCAGGTTTTCCCTGTTTTCTCCTCTTTCTCTTCTTCCATCTCATATTCATTGTCTACTTCATCATCTCTATCATGCAGCTTCCTATGGTTTTTGTTTAAAATAAAAAAACTAAAAAATTATATCTTTGCCCTTTAAACAATAATTCTAATTCCATTTTCATCCTTTTCTAATCTTATTCCAGTTTGACTTATCCCTATTCTACCTATCAAGGTTCTGTGCTATTCTTAGATTAATCCAAGAACTGAGTTATTCAATTCCTATTTTATTTAAGCTTAACCAAATAAATAGTCTAGCTTTAATAAGCATGATTTTTCTTTATTTCTTGATCCTTTTTCATATCAGATTTTTAATCAATTCCTAGATCTTATTTTTAAGACAATTCCTAGTTAATTCATCATCCCTGATCTTCATTCTAAAATCCAAAATTTTGATCTAAGCCTTCCAAAACCCAAATTTCTTCTTTAGTCTAGATCATCAAAATTTTTGGGAATCTATTTAATCTAGCAATTAAATCCTTAATCAGAAGTTTCAGTGAGAGATTGATGAAGGGAAATCAATTTTCAAGACACCAGATTTGAAGAAATTGGCTGTGATCAAGCTTGGGAAGTAGATTTTAGTTATTATTTCTTTTAATTTTTATCTTTTTAGTTCCAAATTTTTGTACTTTTGATTAATGTAGTAGATTTAAAATTTTAATTCATTAATATTTAATTTATGTTATTTTTTTCAATTAATGGTTAATTCAATTTTATTTAAACTCCTTTTTAAGTTAAGTCCCTATGGGATAGACTTGTACGTACATCAGCTACACTACAATTGCCCGTGCACTTATAAAAAACAATCAACAAGTTTTTAGTACCGTTGTTGGGGACTCGCAATAAGGTTTCCATAATATTTGATAAAAAATTTAAAAATAAAAATTTTAGAATTTTTGTTAGGAAATGCATTGTCTAACATTCTATTTATTTTTAAGTGCATTTTTCAATTTTTCTTAGTGCATAATTACTCTATTTCTCAAATTTGTTGCTTATCACTATTTTTATTTTTAGGAAATTGGAAAAGAGGAAAATTAGCAAGTGGAGCTTCATCAAATAAATAGAATTTCCTTGCTTTCCTTAAATAGGACTTTTCCTTTTTTTGAGTGAATCTTGTAGTGAGGAACATTGTAACTTGCAATTTCAATTTCAAATATAAAAGGGTTGTATTAAAACAGGACAAGTGAGGGGTAGGTGGACTACACTTGATCTTCATTGAAAACCCCACCGTAAGTTGTATTTTCTCCTTTTATTTTTTAGTTGAATTTAGAATAATTTTGTATTGATTGGTAGTATAATTGCACATAGATATTATATTTGATAATTATTGCATTTATAGTTTGCATTAGTTTATTATTTTTAATTGCATTCTTAGGGTATGTTTATTATTTTAAGGTAATTTATATGTTGATCGAACAACCATGGAGTATAGAAATTAATTAGTAAGGGCACCTAACTCCACTAAATCAAGGGTGGATTTAATCACTACCTTATGGTCCACTTAGGTAAATCACCACAAGCACGCAACCTAGCTAGTCAAATTAATTTAAAATTATTTAGAAGAGACATATAGAGGCCATCACATGCTCATAGGATCCTCTTAAAAAGACACAATCTATTGTCACTCCAATGGCTTCTATGCACAGTGGTCATAGTGGGTGTCTTAAAATCCAAGTGATTTTCCCATGCCTTCCATTGATGTTAGTTGAGGTCTAAACATCTCCTGACACAAGGATTATATTAACCACTATAGAGAAGAACCCAACTAATATGCAATAGTAAAATCTAAAAGAGAGGATGAGAATTAGATTAGGTTAATCTAAAAGCATATCTCCCACACAAATTCAAGAAAATCACAATATTTTTGCTAGTTAGCCTCAAGGATTATTTGATTGAGCCCATTGTTTGGACATCATTCTAAGAATTTAGGTTACATCATTTAGGGTAATTTTTCCAACACCCCCCCCCGCCCCACCCCCCACACACACACAAAAAAAAAAAAAAAGAAGAAATAAAGAGAAAATATTGCTTTCATTGTATGCACTTTTGGAGATGCTATAAAACTGGAAGGTTAGTCAAGTATGACCCAAATGGCATACAACCTGATCAGTTCACATCAATGGTTGATCAACGATTAAGGCGTAAATCACCTTGAGGTAGTCAAGGCCCTCCAGTCATCATGGATGAGGACCCACCACCTCTGATGGATGATGAATATCAACCTCTACCAAGGAGGAATGGTCATCCACAAAATAGAGATAGAAGAAGAAATAATAATAAGGGGTAAGACCAACAAAGTGATCATGCGGATAATGATTGTTGTCAAAACATTCGTGGTAGCACTCTAAAAGACTACCTTCTGCCTACACGCAATAATACCCCATCTTATGTCATTCTTCCTTAGAATGCTAGTGCTTTAGAATTAAAAATGGGAGTAATCTAGTTACTTCCCAAATTTCATGGGGTACACAATGAAATTCCTTACTTGCACCTTAAAGAGTTTGATGAGGTATGTAGTACGCAACAAACATAAAGCATTGGTCTAGATACTATCAAGCAAAATTTTGCTTTCTCTTTAAAGGATAAAGCTAAATCGGTTTAATGCACTACTAGAAGGTTCCATAAGGACCTAGGATGAAATGATTAGGGAATTCTTGAAAAAAGAGATTCGTACATACAAAACAAATATACTCCACCGTAAGGTCATGAACTTTATCAAAAGGATAAAGAATCATTGTATCAACATTGGGAAAGGTTCTAGGATCTTTTACTCACTTACTCACATCATGGCTATGAACTGCGGTGCATCATTAGCTTCATTTATGAAGGACTCAATTCTGACATGCACTAGTTTGTAGAGATGATGTGCAATGGTAACTTATTATATAAACAACCAGATGAGGTAGAATAGTATTTGGAATGTCTAGCTGAGAGTGCACAGACCTGGGATGACTCAAAAAAGAGTAGAACATCTAGATGGACCCAAGCCCACTACCACCCATGCTAGTGGAGGCATGTATGCCATGTCTGAGAAAGATGAAATCAATGCTAGAGTAGCATCTCATACTAGAAAAGTAGAAGTCATAGAAATGGGAAAAAAAAAACTTGAATAAGAATGAACATGTGTAGCATCTGTGAAAGTACCACCCACCTTACTTAGGAATGTTCTACCATTCCAGCATTTCAAGTGGTACTTCATGATCAGGCTAATCCACTTAATACTTTTAAAAGACCTTTCTCCCCATACTCAGAGACTTATAATCCCAACTGGATAAACAATCCAAATTTCAGGTAGAGAAATGGACCCACTGCCAATGTCTCACAATTAGGCCCATACCAACATTACCAACAAGACCAAGGACTTCTTGCCCTACCCTCATACCAAAGTCATCAACCTCTTGCTTCTGGACTTTACTCGCACCCACCCAAAAGGCTTGTAGATAATAATATCCATCAACTCATTTAAAACATGGAGAGGAAAACTTCTCAATCAGAAGTTAAGTTAAAACAAACCAATCAATTTGTTAATGAAATAAAAAATATGATGAGTCAATGGATACAAAATATGGAAAAGGGAAAAGTTTCTAGCTCAACCACAAGCAAATCCTAAGGGAATACATGCGGTTAACAATAATACATCTAATGCATCATCCAATTCTACCATGGAATAAACTAAGCCTGTTACCATTCTTAGGAGTCATGAAATAATTAAGAAGGATGAGCTACAAAAGATTGAATAGGTAGAAAAATCCACTGAAGTTAAAGAAAATTCTAAACAAGACCCCATTTCACCTATGGCCCCATGTCCTATCCCTGCTCCATTTCCCCCAAGGTTTCATCAAGCTCCAAAGTTTACCTCTAATAATAAGATTTTAGATGCAATAAAACAAATCCTATCATATGCCAA
Organism: Warburgia ugandensis; assembly: GCA_035236585.1. Lineage (NCBI taxonomy): Eukaryota > Viridiplantae > Streptophyta > Magnoliopsida > Canellales > Canellaceae > Warburgia > Warburgia ugandensis. Next base: position 40,370,994 of record CP141136.1, read on the forward strand.
ATTCTTAAAAGACTTTTGATCCATAAAAAAAAAGAAAAAAGAGACTAAATGTTCAAAAGAAGGCATTTTTTATTAAACAAGTTAGCTCCATTCTTTAACATCATACACCATGAAAATACAAGGATCCAGGTTGCCCCACTCTTACTTGCATTATTGGCAACTATAAGATTAATCAAGCTTTGCTTGATTTGGGATCTAGTGTGAACCTACTATCGTACTCAGTATATGAACAGTAAGTTCTGGGTGAGCTAAAACCTACTTCTACTACATTCTAGCTAGCTGATCATTCTATGAAAATACTGAGAGTAGTAATAGAAGATGTGCCTATCCAGGTAGAATAGTTTTGCTTCCCTATAGATTTTTTAGTTTTGGATACACAACTAGTGGAGAATGAGAAGAACAAAAAACCAATCATCCAGGGACCCTAATTTTAGTTACGTCCAATACCTTAATTAACTATAAAATGGTGTAATGAAACTGTCCATTGGTAATATGACATTAGAGCTAAATATCTTCAACATTTGTAAGCAACCCAGTGAACTCACTGATGACTTGCACTATGTCAGCATGGTAAATTTAGTTATGTAAGGTCATTTTCAATCATCTTCCTTATCGAACCCACTTGAGGCCTATTTGGCCCACTTTAATGAGTTTAATAAGGATGCATTAATAAAGGAAGTTAATGCCCTCCTTGATTCTATTCCCATCATGGATACAGAAAAATGGAAACCTCATTTCAAGGAACTTCAACCAAGGGAGTCCACTCCCCTTCTATCATTAGTAGAACCTCCTCAGCTTGAATTGATGTGACAACCTGGGTTTTTGTAATACATTTTGTAATATGTTTTTGAAAGGCAGGGCCCTTCGTAGTAAAAAAATTTTGCAAAACAAAGCAGCAAAAATTCTTTTCTTTAGAACTTGTTTTGAAAAACCCAAGTCATCACTTCACACATAACATAAGTAGAATTTTTGTATAAGATAAAATTCCATTAAAGGAATATACTTTTATTAAATTCCAGAATCCATCCAGTGGTTCACAATACAGCCCGAGTATCAGTACAATACTTGTCCAAATTACATAATCTAAATTTTAAAGCTCACCATACAATAAAAACTCATAATACAATACAATGCTCTCAAATAAAATACATGTCTTCAAGGGATATACCCTGATTGATTATTCTTCCAAGTCTTCTTAAGTCTTGAGCTCCTAATTCTCCTCCTTTGTATCTGAGATATTGTAAACATTGAAACATTTACAATATCTCAGCAAGCTATGCTTGGTAGGGGATTCAAGAAGCATAATTTAACAGTATAATCCTAATACTTCATAATTCCATTATTCATACTCATGGATCAATCTCTTTACTTTTTCATATATGTACATCCTTACACATATATACTGTATACTTTGTATGGATATATATATGGTCAAAATCATGAAAAATAGTTAATATCTCAAAACATAATCATACTTAGTTTATACTGAGTTGATAGATCATCCAAACACTACTGGACATACTCCCTCATTTGTCCAATATCAGAAATCCACGATTACTCGGCATCTCATCATGCCATATCATAAGGCATTTCACTATGCCATGGATCATAATGCAAAAATACTCAAAGGACTACTATGCATGCAGTTAAAATCCATACCAACACGCCTGGATAATGGCCCAATAATCCACCTATACCATCCTTGGTGGAAATCACAATATCCATGTCCATATGGGGGGGACCATGGCTGTCACAGTGGCGGCCTTTCCATAATTTCCTCACCTGACTTTTAACCTCATTTAGGCTTGATATCCATGTCATAACAAGTTTTGGAGAGTAGGTGGCCAAACATAGCATTCGCAAGCCTACGCCTGTTTAAAACAAAAAGCACAAGCCTCCACGCTTGTATGTAAAGTAATTCTCATATGTATTAAACAATTTGTCTATTTACTTAGGGCTGAAGTATCTTCTAATTCCCTATTCACTTAGAGTTTTTTTTTTCCTCAATTCTAACATAACCATTTCATATGTGTTTTGGTTGGATCATAAGGGTTTTCAAGGGATTTAATACAAGTATTTACACTACACTTATGAACATTTCTAAACAGAAGATCATGTATTCAACATGTATATCTCATGTAGATGCATTCATAAAATCCTCCTACCTTCAAGTAGTGATTCATCTATTCAGATCTTCCATGATCCTGATTGACATATGTAATTTGTAAATACATACATATTGTCAATATTTATACAATCTAAATAATCTTATAGTTTTGATCGTATGTATATTCTTTGTTTAATCTTTTCCTTTGATATAAAGGATCTAGATCTTTTATCCTATCATGATCTATCTTCCTCAAATAGTGTCTATCCTATTGATCAATAGATCTGATGGTTAGAATGATCTTCTAATGATTCAAATCTAAGTATTTTTTATTCTAAATCTTTGTGTATTCCTTTCTTTGATCTTGATCTTTCATAGATCCTTTGTCAACAATTTATACTTGTTGATAAAGATTAAGGGCTTAGATCTTCTATCATCTAGTTCTTCTTTGATCTAAGTTTAGTTGTTTGATCATCCCTAAGGAGGATGATTTTGGTTCTCTTCCTTGAATCATATTTGATTAAGGGTTTGGATTCTCAATCTAGATTTGTCTACAACATACATACATAGATACATAATAAAATACCACAATAGGATTCGTATTGTTCTTGATCATTGAAGATACTATGGATCTTATTTGATCATCTTTATCTTATTTACAATTTTTATTCGGATTAGATAATTTACTAAATTTTATGCTCTTATTATTATTATTCAACCAGTTAATGTTTTACTGGTTGAAGATAACTTATTTCATCCTAAGTCTAGATTGCTCCTCTTATTTTCAATTGGCTGAGGCTTACTAGCTGAATGGTTGAACACAAAGTGGTTACTTCAATCCTCATGTAAGGAGGTGTTTAGACCTCACAAACATCAATGGAAGGTAGAGGAAGGGCGAGGCTCTACTAGAGAACCACCTTAGCCACCATGTTCAGCATTCACTAGAATGACCTTAGCTCAACCTTTCATAAGGTTTCTATGAGCATTTTAACCCTAAGTACTCTTTCTAATTGATTTTAATTAAATATATAAACACTTAAAATGTCATTTAGGGAGTTTATTATTCTCCTAGTTTGGGCCAAGGATTTGATAATCCTTATATTGTCCTACTAACTATAGCCCATAGCAATATTAAGTCAAAGTCATTCACTCATCTTAATTGTCCATGAATCTCTATATTCTATTAGTTTACATTTTTTGTGATTTATGCTCATCATATCTTAATATCTACTTAACAATTGAATTTTTTAATAAAATTTGAAAACAATTAAATCATAAAATTAAAGCATAAATCCAATATAAGTTTAACAACCATTTATACTAACATGCTTTCTATGAATGTAACTTAACCTAATGAAATAAAACTATACTTTAACTAGCATGATCCTAAGTTATTAAATACATGAAATTTTACTACTAATCTAATGGAATCATGCTAAAATCTCAAATTTAAACTAACATGATCCTAAGATAATTAAATCTACCAACCTAATAACAAACTAATAACATTTAGAGCACATCATGCTAAAATTTAAGAATTATACTATCATGCTCCCTACTTTATAACATACATCACATTTACAATTCTATTATAAAATAAAAGACAATTAAACTAATTAGATTAAGATTATTAGAAACTTTTACTTATGATCCAACCATAGATTTTTTATCTTTTCCTTTAGATCAATGGTTTTAATTACATTTAGGGCTTTTACTTCATTAAGGTCCAAAGATCATATCCATTTGTTTTTTTTCACATTTAATCCATGATCTCACTAGATTCCATCATAATCCCATTCATTGAATCCATCCAAGGGTCTAATCATGCTTGATCTTATTGATCAAGTGTGTCCCCTTATTTTTTTTGGGTTTTTCTACCATAAAGGGTAGATTCCTCATTTTATGTTAGATCTATTAAAATAAATCATGGATATTACTTGATTTCAACATTATATTATCATTGCATTAGATCTCCAAGATCTAATCATCTCAAATCTTAAAGATCATGAAAATTCGAAGCTCAATTCCTAAAAGTAATAAGTTTCTAAAACAGTTTTATCAATTTTATGATTTCAAAAGAAAATAAACATTACAAGCTTTCCATAACTTCTTTCTGATCTTAATTTGGAGTTCAGATAACTCCACAATTGAAGACTGAAGTTCACAGTCATTTCGAGGATCCAGATTTCATCTGGGCCCAGTGGAATGAACAGCTTGGATCAGTCAGGCAGAGAGGGTCCAATCGGGCAAAATGGCTGCTACAATCCTGTTACAGAGACGCACGCGGTAACACGTTCCTGAGACGGATGTTGTCATATGGTCATTTCATCGGGACAACATCATGCACAGAGCATGTGTGTGGAGACGCTTTGGTAGGGGTTTTCCATGTGGCATTTTGCTGTGGCATCTCAGGAGTTGATCTTATTAGGAAGATCGGATAGTCCTTTCGGACCGTCCAATCAATGGTACAACACTTGATAAAATTTCTTTAAAATTCTACCCTAAGAGTTTTGACCCTTCTGGATCTATTGGATAGCTCAGATTTTTCATCTGTGCCCTCCATCATCCAGAATTGAAGGGTTCTTATCCTTACTTGATTTTTATTATTTTAAACCTAAAACTAATTTTAGAAAAAGAAAAATTATATAAACTAACATGAAATAAGTGTGGAAAGAGTTTCCACCTACCTAATTGGAGAAAAACATAGGTTTTGTAGCCCAATTTAAAAGAAATATCCACTTGATGATAAGATCTCCCAATAACCACTTTTTTTTGTGATTTTTGATTGATTGCACTGTTGGATCTTGAAATTTCTTTTCAGGTTTAGCAAATAAGGTAGTATTGGACAATATGAATGGTGGGATCTATGAGAATTGATTTGTAATAGAGTGCCTAATTGAATTTAGGTCTCTCATTCTAATTTAGAGAGAGGAGAGAGAAAGTGAAAGAAGAGAGATTTTTGGGAGTTTTGGAAATTTGGGAATGAATATAGATCTAGTTTGCTGGGGTAGTAAGATAATTTCATGGTAAATTTTATGAATATTTTTGGAGGATTTTTGGGGGTGCATTTATATATGTTTTTGAATTTTTCATAATTACTCTTAATAATTATGTTTTAATTCTTTTGAATATTAAATTAACATTGGATCCTCCACTACCACATCTTTCTCCACTATCAGATGGTAGTGGTTTTACCACTCATTACATGTTTTCTGGTCATTGGATTCATTTGTGGGCCCCACTAAGGTGTGGAAGGGCAATTTTGCCCTTTTATGGAAAAAAATCCGTTTTATTCTTCCAAACTCAGAATTGAGCATACATAGTGGAGATGGAATCTTATTTTTTAGTACATTCTAAATATTGAAGTCTTATATCTTAGTTATGGGTAAAATTACCATTTTACCCTTTTATTAATAAAAATGGAGAAAATTAGGAATTTTTCATTTTAACTCGGAATTGAATGTACTTAATGTCATTTTGATTAGTTTTTTGAATAAATTCATAATTTGTAAGTTGTAGATCATGTTTTAATCTCTATAAAAGGAGAATTTCCAATAACCTAATATTCTAGCCTAGAATTTTTTAAAATTCAAACTAAATTGATTTTCTCAATCAATTTACAAAAATTGGGGTTATTACAATTGAAATATCTACCATTAGATTTTAAACATGTATATTTATGAGAAATAGAGACTTTTCATGTGATAATTTTCTCCCAATTAGAAATATCCCAAGAGGAACAGTTACTAGACACTTTAAAAGAACACAAAGGTGCTATAGGTTGGACCATTGCTGATATAAAGGGCATTAATCATTTAGCTTGTACCCATTGTATATATATATATATATATATATATATATAAAGAGAGAGAGAGAGAGAGAGAGAGAGATGAGATGTTAAACCATGTCATCAAATGCAAAGAAGGTTAAAGCCTAATATGAAAGATGTGGTTAGAGTACAAGTCCTTAAGTTGATTGATGTGGGAATCATCTATCCCATAAGTGATAGCAAATGTGCAAGTCCTACTTAATAACTAATGCCAACAATGAATTGATCCCCACTAGAGTTACCACTGGTTGGCGTATGTGCATCAACTATAGAAAGTTCAATGCTATCACAATGAAGGATCATTTTCCTTTACCCTTTGTTGATCAGATATTTGAAAGGGTTACAGGACATCAGTACTATCGTTTTCTAGATGGTTACTTAGGGTATAGCCAAATAGAAATTTGACCGTAGGATTAAGAAAAGACCACTTTTATATGTCCTCTTAGGACTTTTTCTCACAAAAGAATGCCATTTGGATTATGTAATTCTCCTAGCACATTTCAATGCTGCATGTTGAGTATCTTTAATGATATGGTAGAAAGAATCTTAGAGTTTTTTATGGAAGAATTTTTTGTTTTTGGTGATTCATTTGAAACATGTTTTGAAAATCTAAGCAAAGTCTTTAAGTCATTGTAAAGAAATGAACTTAGTGCTTAATTGGAAAAAGTGCCATTTCATGGTTCCTAAGGAAATTGTCCTAAGCCATATAGTGTCATCCAAAAGTATAGAAGTAGAGAGAGCCAAAGTTGACTTAATTATCTGTAATGCCCTAGGTCTGGGCTCCCTCAGTAAAGATATTGTCTACTTTGGGCCGAGGCCCGCACGGTTTTAAAATGCGTCCTTATTGGTAAAAGCCCACCCAGACCCTTATCAGTCGCCCAAGAACTTTCCTCTTGGCGATGTGGGACTAACTCTCAGCGCATCCCACCTTCATCCCCTCAGACTATTTTGGGGCCTCCCTTTGAAGCCATCTTGGCAGACGGCAATAGTAGCCCTCTCCCCCTTAGGGGACACGCATCCGCGCATGGACCCCACCCTTCCGCTCGCGTGCGGTTAGCCACCCACACCAGGAAGATGGCTTGAGGGGGAGGCCCTAAGATAGTCTGAGGGGATGAAGGTGGGATGCGCTGAGAGTTAGTCCCACATCGCCAGGAGGAAAGTTCTTGGGTGGCTGATAAGGGTCTGGGTGGGCTTTACCAGTAAGGACGCGTTTTAAAACCGTGCAGGCCTTGGCCCAAAGCAGACAATATCTTTTTGAGTGAGCTCAGACCCAGGGCGTTACATTATCAATCTACCCATCCCAAAATCTATTAGGGACATTTGCTCTTTCCTAAGTCATACAGGATTCTATAGGAGGTTTATTAAAGATTTTAGTACAATATCCAGACCATTGTGTCACCTCCTTACAAAGGATACCCCTTTTGAGTGAACTAATGATTCTCAATAAGCTTTTACAAAGCTAAAAGTCAAGCTACCCACTGCAACTATCATGCAACCAACTGACTAGAGTCTACCCTTTGAAATCATGTGTGATGTTGGTGATTATGCTATAGGAGCTGTCCTAGGGTAAAGAAAAGATAAATGGTCATATGTCATCTACTATGCTAGTAGGACCCTAAATAGCACAAAAATGAATTATTCCACTATGAAGAAAGAACCCTTAGTAGTTATCTTTACATAATAAATTCAGGCCTTACTTGGTTGGATCTAAAATAATCATACTCATTGATCATTAGTCCCTTAAGTATCTTCTTTTTAAGAAAGATGCTAATCCTAGACTAATTAGATGGATTCTTCTACTCCAATAGTTTGACATTGAAATAAAAGATAAGAAAGGGGTAGAGAATGTTGCAGCTAATCATTTGTCTCTTCTAGTCCTTACAGAACATTTGGATAAGTTGTCAATTAAGGATACTTTCCTTGATGAGCAATGTTTTCATGTTTCCCATCCCCCCTGGTCTGTTGATATTACAAATTATTTAGTCAAGGGAAGATTCTTGAACATTGGATTAAATAAGAAAAGAAAAACTTCTTTTCCAAAATTAGTAAAGGAGAAGAAATTTGATAAATAGATGATGTTTTACACTTGAGGAAAAATTTAGAGATACATCAGACAAAGAAGAATAATGGAAGTGGGAAATTATAATCTCAAAATTTTGAGAAAAACAAGTTAACCATGATAGTATATGGTTTATAATGAGATCATAGTACATACATCTTGTACATCAAATATGAATTTACTAAGATAACTTAGTAGATGGGTCGGCACAAGAGATCATAAGAATTTAGATGGATATTGATCTTATACTACTAATATGATTGATTTTGGTATATTAAAAAGAAAAATACATTTTTCACATTGATGAGGAAACAATCATGCTAGATGAGAAATAAGACCCTATGAACCAATATAGGAAGCTAAAAACTTTGTTTTGAACATCAAGCATTTTAAGATAAATGTGGTGATTATAGAGGATGAATAATTCAAGATTTTGGAGAAAGAGATAGTTAGAAAATTTGAAGATATATTGAGGAGTTTTTAAGATTTCTCAATCTAATATGAGATTGAGTTATTATTGAATTATTACTTATTATAACTCAATTCTTTATTGGTAATTTAGAAGATGGCATAAGATGATCTGAATAAGTTGAAAAGTTAAGGACTATTATATAGAGGATTTGTTTGATCAAATAAATTATTTTGGAGAACATAAGAAATAAAGGAAAAATGATGGATTAGTGTGATTATGCACTAATTAAAATGACGAATAATGATATGAGGAGGTTAAGTAACCTTGACTCATATAAAATGTGAGTTAGAAATGAAGAACATCATTTAAAACTCAAGATAAATTTTGAGTTATACTTTTGGAATAAATAATATTTATGAATTTGATGAAGGAATTTTTCTTGGATAAATGAGAAATAGTATATATTGAAGATATATGGATTTACCTTGACATATAATGAAGTAAAATGTTACCAAATTGGGTATGTGTAAATAATAGATAGAGAAAGTAAATCACTATGACATATGAGGATAATATTGATGTTGATCCTAAAATAAAGTAAAGAAAGTTACTATTTCATATATGGAGTTAGAAATGATATATGAAAGTCATTGTGGACGCTTAATGAATTTCAAGTATATAGTTTAGAATTTGTAATACTAATATTACTTATACAGTGAAAAGGTAAATCACTGATTATGAGAATATCAAGAATATTGATATGACTCTATGATAGTAAAAGAATAAATTTTACAAAAGTTATGACAAGATGATAGTGAAAATTTGAGAAGGAAATTTTTGAAGAAAAGGATATAGAAGTATGAATATTTTGAATTGAGATGAAATGTTTACTTCCAAAGGTTGGAAGGCTATACTGAGAACATAAATTACTTCAATTGAGATTTGACATTTTACCTTGGTTGATAGTCAAAGAACTATCCATACCTTGGAGGTTATGTTGAGTATTTCTATTTGAATGAAGAGGGGAGTAACACTGTGATGGAAATTACCCACTGGTAAAAGTAAAGACTGATAACACTAGGCAAAGGAAATATGAATAAGAGGATTACTCAAAGGAATAAGTTATTTGGAAATGTTAGAAAATATCATGTTGTAGTTTATGAGTTAGCCTGGATGGCTAAATTATCCAATAAGTTTTTTGACTTTGATAAATTATATCTTTAAGGAAAAGATAATATCATTGATGAATAAAAAGGGGAATAAAAGATTTCCTTAAGTGTCGATATTTTACAGAACAAGTTATATGAGGAAAATTACAAATGAGATGAGGATAACTCATAAGTGAGTTGTTATATTAAATTTCAATAAGGGGGAAAGAATGTGAAAACCCCAATTTTTTCTGGAATTTTTAAGGAATTATTTGGAATTAATTGGAATTTTCATGAAAATTGAGGTGGAATATTATATTTAATATACTATTAAATTTTAGAAAATGAATCAGGTCTTGCAACATAGAGATTTGGAATCATTCATGGGAAACCATTCAAAATGACTGTAAGCACTCTAAAATTTGAGCTCGGGTGAAAAGGCCCTATTTTTCATAATTTTTGTGCATTTACATTTACCCCTATGGGTAAATGTTAAGTGTTCAATTTTGGTCAAAATACCCCTAATTTAGCATTCAATTAGATCATCTACCCATTCATATTTGCAAAAATTAGCTTGATTTTAAATTTAGCTCCAATTGACCATCCAAACCTTAATTTGTTAAAATCAATTGTCAGATGATCATTGGAGCTCATTAGATGATTAATGTACGGTTTAGATGATTCTAATTTAGTCTTTTCTTTTGCAGATCAACCAAAAGACGCATAGACGGCATGATTCAAAGTTAATAGTGCAGATCATCTTAAAGAAGATTGGATGGGCCAAATCAACCATAAAGATGGATGGGATAGTTTCTTAGAAGATAATTGAGCATCATTGACAAAAGGGAAATAACATTGAGAAGGCAACTTGCAATTGTAGAGGAGGTTCCAAAGTCAAAGGAGGGGACCGACATTAGCATTCTCTTTATTTTCTATTAGTCCCTCTTTTCCTGCTTCTCTCTTTCCCTCTTTCTTATTCTTCTCTTTCTCTCTTTCCTTTCCCATCCCCTATCCTCTCTCTTAACCACCCATCACGCACAACTCTCTCCCCCACTTTCTTTCCTCTTCCACTCTCTTTCCTTCTCCACTTTTTTTCCTTATTCTTCTCTTTCCTCTCCCACTTTCTCATCTCTCTCTCTCTGTCTCTCTCTCTCTCTCTCACAGTTTTTTTCTCTTTTCTCATACAAATCTCTTCTTCTCACTTTTTCATTCCATTCCAACGTCTTCCCTTAGGGGGGTTGGAGGAGCGGACCATCTCCCCCTTCCTCTTCTTCTCCTCTCTCCATTCTCTCCTCTTTCTTATTCTCTCTCTCCTCTTTCTCCCCCTCTTTCCTCTTCTCTTTCCCATCTCCTCTCTCTCTCTCTCTCTCTCTCTCTCTCTCTCTCTCTCTCTCTCAAAGCCATATTACCCTCTCTTTCTTACTCGTTTCTCTACTTCTTCCCCAGCTCTCCTTCTTTCACTCCCTCATCTCTGCCTCCAGCCCATCATGGACCCCTGCTTCTAGCTTCTTCACTTTAGCCCCAATCAGACAGTCCAGGCACATGCTCAGACCAAAGGTGTTGTCTCCATCTCACCCTGCTCCTCCTTCCACCATTTTAGTGACCACAGATCATCACCAGAGGCATCCTTTTCTGCTTTAGCTTTCCCATCTCCTCTGGTGCTTTTCTCGTCGTCGGATGGTCAAGGAACAAAAACCCAAGTAGGGTTTCCACTCCTTTTCCTTTTCCCTCTCTTCCTTTCTCCTCTCCTCCTCTCCATCCCTCCTCATTCCTCTTCTCCTCTCTCTTCTTTCTCTTCTCTTCTCCTCTGCTCCGGTTTCTTCCACTGCTGTCGGTTGGCTCAGGCGTCGTAGGACGATCTAGGGAAGGAAATCCGAATCGGGGTTTTCTCCCTCGCCTCTCTCCTCCTCTTCTTCCTCCTCTTCCCTTCCCTCTTCTCCCTCCTCTAGTTTTCTTCCTCGTCAGGTTTTTCCTAGTTTTTTTCTTAAAAGCCAGATTTTTCAATTTAATTCAAGTTTTGCCCCTCTTCCTTTGAATTCAATTACATTTCTGTCCTTTTTTAGTAATTACCTCTGTGTCCCTGTTTATTCTAGTTCTGTTTTATCCGTGTTTTTCTTATCCAAGAACAGCTTAATCCAACCTGATCAATTAAGGTCTAACCCAATCAACGAGTTAGCCTTAATCAACCAAAAATCTACAATTTCTTCTTCGTTCCTTAACGGATTTTAAATTAATTTTACAATTTCATTCTTAGGAGATCTCTAGATCTAATTAATGTTTATGATCTTCTATCTAAAATTCAAAAATCAATCTGAGTCGTCCAAATCTAAAAATCACAATTTAGCCCAGATCTCTTTGATTTTGATGAATCTGACAAATCCGACTAGTGGATCTCTAATCAAGGACATGATGAAGACATATATGAAAGCTGATCATCTCTCAGGATATTACATTTGAAGATTTTGATAGTGATTAATCCAAGGAAGTAGTTTTTTCTTATTATTTAATTTTATTTGTTTTATTTAGGAATTAAAAATTCTGTAATTTTGAGAAGTTGATTAGATTTGAACTTTGATTATAATTTCAATAATTCTAGTAATTCTGAGAGATTTATTTTTAATTTTAGATAATTAAAATTTATTGAAATTCCTACTTTTTAAGTTAAGTCTTCGTGGGTTCATCTTGTTCTTGCGTAAGCTACACTACAATAACCTGTGCACTTACAGTTAAACATCAACAAGTTTTTGGTGTTGTTATCGAGGACTTGCAAAGGAGTTTTCATAAAATTTAATTAAAAATCCAAAAAAATTAGAAAAATTAAAAAACTAGAAAATTCTAGAAATATAAAAAACAGGAATTGCAATTTTTAGCATTTTAGAAAATTTTATTAGCATTTTTCAATTGTTTTTAGGGCATAATCACCTTGTTTCCTGAATTTGGTACTCATTTCTAATTTTATTTTTCGGGAAATTAGAAAGTGAAGGAATTGGACAAGTGGATCTTCACCAAAATGAAAATTTTCCTACTATCTTAGAATAGGACTTTCTTTTTTATTTTGATTAAATCTTGTAGTGAGGCCCCTTTGTAATTTACACTTTTAATTTTAATTTTTAAAGGGTTGCAATAATACAGGGCAAGTGTGGGATAAGGTGGCTCACACTTGATCTTCATCAGAAACCCCACTGTAAGTTTCCTCACTCATTTATTTCCTAGATTAGGCTTTTGCATTTAGAATAATTTGCATTGTTTGGTAGTGTAACTCATATAGAAAGCATTTTTTTATAGTTGTTGTATTTTAGGATTTTGTATTAGTTTACTGCTTTTAATTGCATTCTTAGGGTATATGTTAATGCTTTAAGGTGATTTATATGCTAATCGAATTGTCATGGTGTGTGAAAATTTATTAGTAAGGGTACCTAACCCCATAAGATCAAGGGTGGATTTTATCACCACCTCTTGGCCCACTTAGAATAATCACCTCAAGTGCACAACCCTTTCATATTAATTTAAAATCAATTAGAAGAGACTTATGGGGCCATCACATGCTTGTAGGACCCTCTTAATAAGACACGATTTACTATCACTCTAGTGGATTTTGATCATTGTGGTTATTGGGGGTTATCTAATAGAGGCTTGCTCTTCCCCCACCTCTTGTTGACGTTTGTTGAGGTCTCAACGCCTCCTTACACGAGGGTTGTATTAACTGCTTTGGACAGAACTTGACTGGTAAGTAGTTGTCAACTCCTAAAGAGAGGAGGAGCGCTAGTCCAGGCTAATAAAAAATCGTCGTCCTCACACAAATCCAAGAGAGTCAAATATATTGCTGCTTATTAGCCTTAGGATTATTTGAGTGTGCCCTTTTGTTTGTGCATCATTATAGAAGTTAGGTTGCATCATTTAGGTTAGTTTTCTAAAAAAGAAAAAAAAAGAAAAGAAAAAAGAAAAAAGAAAAAGAAAAAGAAACAAAGAAGCTTCCCTTTTATGCACTTTTGGAGACGCAACAAAACTAGTAGGTTATTTAAGTACGACAAAAAAGACATACAACAAGATTAGGCCACATCTATGACTAATCAACGCTCAGGGGGTAATTCACCCCATGGAAGTCAAGGGCCTCCACTCATCATGAATGAGGACACACCACCCCTGATGGATGATGAATATCAACCTCCACCAAGGAGGAATAATCATCAACTAAATAGAGATTGGAGAAGAAACAATAGGAAGTGGGACCAACAGAGTGAACATGGGGATGATAATTTGAGGGTTATCAAAACTTTCATGGTAGAACTTTAAAAGACTACCTTCAACCTACACTCATCGGTACACCATCCTGTGTAATTCTTCCTCAGAATGCTGGTGCATTAGAATTAAAAACGGGAGTAATCCAATTACTTCCCAAATTCCATGGTTTAGATAGTGAGAGTTCTTACATGCACCTTAAAGAATTTGATGAGGTATGTAGTACTCAGAGTACACAAAATGTAGGTCAAGATATTGTCAGGCTTAAGCTATTTCCTTTCTCTTTAAGGCAAAAAGCAAAAATGTGGTTTAATGCACTGCCATATAGTTCCATAAGAACTTAGAATGAAACGACTAGGGAATTCTTAAAGAACCTTTTCCCTACCCATAAAACAAATATGCTTCACTGCAAGATAATGAACTTTGCCCAAAAGGATAAAGAATCATTCTGTCAATGCTGAGAAAGGTTCAAAGAAATACAACTCACTTGCCCACATCATGGCTATGAACCATGGCGCATCATTAGCTTATTTTATGAAGGACTAAATTTTGACATGTGCCAGTTAGTAGAGATGATGTGTAATGGTAACTTTTTCAACAAACAACCAGATGTGGCGGAGGAGTATTTGGAATGGCTAGTTGAAAGTGCACACACCTGGTTTGACTCAAAAAGAATAGAACATGTAGATAGACCTAAGCCCAATAACACCCATGCTAGGGGAGGCATGTATGTTATGTCTAAAAAAGATGATATCAATTCCAAAGTAGCATCCCTAGTGAGAAAATTTGTAATAACTCCAATTTTGTAATATTAAAATCCCAAGTTAGCAATGAAAAGTTCAGTTTTTGAAGATAAGGGCATATTGGTCATTTCACTATTCACCTTGCCTGAACCCAGAAATTTGGTCCTGAAAATGGTACCATTAGGTGCGTCTCAAAAAAACGAATCCAACAAGACCAAAATCACCCAAAACGGAGTTAAAATGATCAAGTTATGGCCCTTTGAAGTTCAGGCGCAAAATTGTAATTTTTACAAAAACGGATTTGGCCTGCAAAACACAAGGGCCCGTTTTGATACGAGCACCCTTCATCTTCAACCCCCTAGAGGGTTCTAGAACGGCGGTGATTGGAGGAGAAATCACCGCCATTCTGGAGGTTTCTCCACCGCCATTCAAGGGCAGTGAGAGCCCCCTCCAGAACCCTCTTACAGCTCTATAAATAGAGCTCTTGGGCGCCTCTAATGGCAGCCCAAAAGCTTGAAGAAAACCCATTTTGGAGAAGCAACCTAGAGGGGAAATGAGGAGAAAAACCCAGCAACGAGCCAGGTATGCCCAAGATCCGACAAAACCCGTCTTCACAGTAGTCCTAGGATCAGTTTCCCTAAGATTTTGCATGAAAAATCATGCAAAATAGAGCCTTGGAGAGTCACCAAGGACCTAGGGACATTCCCTGGGCCGCACTGGTTCGACAGGGTCGAACTAGGGTGTCTTGAGGATGCCCCAGTCCCCCAAATGACTAGAACGTCCCACCGAGACGAGATGCGTCGACCGCGTCTGAGAGAACCAAAAGGGCGCGTCCAGGGACGCACCTGCAAAAGGGAAAAACAAGCGGGAAACCTGGCGTGTTTGCAGATGCGCCCGCTGAGGCACATGCTGCAGACGTGTAGTGTGCTAGCAAGCTGAGATTTTTCACTCCTTAAGAAAAGGCAGGCGCATGCCACTGACGTGCAGCATGCTAGCATTCCGCCTTTTCACTCTTAAGGCCCTTATGTACGTGTGACACTAAAAAGCTTAAAACTTGAGATCTAGAGGTCTGATTGAGGCGCCGCAAAAGGTATTGTGTCCATGTCGATGACGCGGACACACCCAAGCTATAAAATCCCTAATCAAGGCCCAATCAAAGGTGGGCATGACCCTTAGAATAGGATGGTGGCGTGTGGCCGCTAGACCTTTGGAAAACTGATGATACCAAGGCCCAATTAGGACCTTAGGACACCCATAGGCATAGGGATGGACCCTTAATGCTTAAGTAATAAGACCAACCACTCTAAAACCCATAAAAGATAGGCCAAACTAACCTTGATTCCCCAAACCATGTTCAGGAGCGTACGAGGACAAAGGGGTTAGCGCGACCTAGCCAGGTAGGAGCTCTATCGCTACTAGACTTTTTAAAAGAACCATGATTGTTTTATGCATGTTTTAAGTACAAATTATATAAATTGTTTAGCATGACTTAATTTAGCATACATATGATAAATGCTTTATGCATAGACATGTTTTGTAAATAATTGCATATACATTATGCATAGATATGTTTTGAAAACTATTGCATACATTGCATGATTTGTAAGCATTAAGTTCTTGCAAAAAAATTGCATGTCCTTGAGGGTTACCAAAAGACGCTGGACTGCCGAGGGCCAGGCAGTTGTGAAGGACCCAAAGAGGACAGGTTTTGAAAAAGGAGAGGTTTTCACTTGTTTCATCTGATTATGATTTTGGTTGATAAGCTCGTGGGCGCTATGCCGAGAGGTTTGGGTTGGCCTCCAGCCTCTACCACTATTAGGTGGATGGGTACCACGCCCAAAAAAAAGGGCAACGTCCCTACGTCGACTACATGTGGTACAGGGGGCTACGTCTAGTGTCACGGCAGTGGGTCGACGTGTTGTAGGCCCCGTGGAGGCTATGACCGAGTGTCCTCAGGTACCTGGGGACTACATGACGAGAAGGTTGTGGGCATAGTTGGACCCTATGGTTTTGTGGACTTATTTGCATTGCATATAGCATGATATGAGGTTGGTCAACCATACCATACTAGATATCCATGAGTTGGATTCAATGAAGCATCTTATGTATATCATAATGTTATGATATATATGTATATGATACTTTCGATTTTGGATTATGTGATCCTTTAAGTCGTTAGTATTTCAGTTTGACAATGGATTTTAATATCGATATTGAACTTGAGTATTCAAACATGCACATGTTTTGATAGAGCATATGATTTTAAAACATCTCATGCATTATAAAACTAGTAGTGATAGGCTCCTACTGAGTATAATATATACTCACCCAATCCTCAACATTTTTCAGACACAAAGTAAATACTTAAGGGCAAGGAACACTTGTGCTAGAAGACACCCAGACTAAGTGCAAGTAAGTAAACCCCTACCTTATCTTTCAATGTTAGTTGATTGTAGTTACTCTCTAATAGCTGGGGCTGTGACTAACACTTTCTTGGGAATAATGATGATTTAAAACTTTGCCATGGCTAGATAATTTGAGAATGTGTTTTGACACTCGGGGTTTTTATGAAAGATTGTTTTCCAAAACAAAAAGATTTTCATGCATTTCATACTTATAAAACAAGAGATCTCGCCTTTTTATCAAAATTGCATCATATAAAAACCCGGGTCGTCACAGTTGGTATCAGAGCACGGTTTAATGTTACTCACAGCCTAGTTATGAGGAGAATAACTTGTAATCAGGTTTCATCCATGAAAGAGTAAGGGGTAATAGGATAACACAAACTGAGGTTTGGTGAATTACCTTGTGATTACAGATGCCTAAGAAGAAAGGAAGCAATGCTCCAAGACCTGAAGCCCCACTAGTGGACTCCATTGGGTCAGGCAACGGGATGGTTGAGTTATTCCAACAATTCCTATAGAATATGGGACAATACATGAATAGTCAAAGCCAAACTCCTACCACCTGAGATCCTTCCCCTGATAAAGTAATAGATAGGACTGAGGTCCAGTTAGAAAGGTTTTAGAAATTAGCTCCCTCATTCACAGGAGAAGATGAAGCATCTATAGCTGAAAAATGGTTAATTGATGTTGAAAAGATATTTAAAGCCATGAACATAGCTGAAGAAAGAAAAGTACCCATGGCCACATTTGTGTTTAGGGGAGAGGCTACCTTTTGGTGAGAAATAACAGAAAGAACTTATTTCGATCAGCGAGAAATAATAGGATGGGAAGTATTTAAAAAGGTCTTAAATGACAAATATTATCCTATACACATAAGAAAACAAAAGGAAAAGGAATTTATGGACTTAGAACAAGGAAATATGACTGTCCAACAGTATGAAAGTAGATTCTTCAGCCTCCAAAGATTTGCACCACGTGCTTGTGCTGATGAGGAAGATGCAGCAGAAAGATTTGTAGAGATGGCCTCCCTATACAAAAAAGATTATCAAAGGAACCAGGCAATAAAGGAAACTAAGAACATCAACACCATAAGAAATAAAGGAAAGAGATCATTTCAGTCATCTGGACCCAGGCCACCTTTCAAGAAGTCGTTTGAAAACAAAGGAAGAAGACCAGACTGGAAGGCATGCCCTAGGTGTAACAGAAATCATTCAGGCAAACCATGTCCCACTTTCAACATCACTTGCTATAGTTGTGGAGAATTAGAACATTTTTCTAGTAACTGTCCAGAAAGGAAAGTACAAGAGCGTAAAGAAGATCAAGTTCCAAAAAGCCAAGGACATTTCTTTGCCCTCACTTCCAGTCAAGCCCAAGCTTCAAATGCAGTCGTTGAAGGTATTCTTTCTATCTATGATACACCTACTAATGTTCTATTTGATACAGGCTCCACTCATTCTTTCATATCCCGGGAATTTGCATCATCCTTGGACATTATACCACAGGACCTAGACATCACTCTAGAAGTCATGACTCCTGTAGGCCAGGCACTTCCCACCTATTCTTATCTCTAGGATGTCCCCATTTTGATTAAGGACCATTTGCTACATGCCAATCTTATCCACATAGATATGAATGACTTCGACATCATCCTAGGTATGGACTGGCTAGCCTTTCATCAAGCCTTTGTTGATTGCCGCCAGAAACATGTCACTTTTACCCTACCTAATGGAGACACTTTCACCCTCCAAGGAAGAAAGGATTATTCTGGAGCGTGTGTTATTTCTGCCATGAAAGTAGTTAAGTGCATTGCTCAAGGATGCCCCTTCTTCTTAGCCAAGATTGAATCTGTCGAGAGTCCCCAACCAAAGCTAGAGGATGTCGAGGTAGTCCGAGAATTTCCTGACGTATTCCCTGAGGACTTACCAGGTCTACCTCCACCAAGGGAAATTGAGTTTATCATTGATCTTATACCTGGTACTTCCCCATTTCCAAAGCTCCTTACCAAATGGCTCCTGCAAAACTAAAAGAACTGAAGACCCAGTTACAGGAACTACTTGACAAAGGGTTCATACGACCTAGCATATCTCCGTGGGGAGCTCCAGTCCATTTTGTTAAGAAAAAGGATGGCTCCATGAGATTGTGCGTAGACTATCAGATGCTAAATAGCATCACCATTAAAAATAAGTACCCTCTTCCCCAAATTGATGATCTTTTAGATCAACTTCAGTCAGCCAGAGTCTTCTCTAAGATTGATCTACGATCCGAGGGCCAGGCAGTTGTGAGGGACCCCAAGAGGACAGGTTTTGAAAAAGGAGAGGTTTTCGCTTGTTTCATCTGATTATGCTTTGGGATGATAAGCTTGTGGGCGCTATGCCAAGAGGTTTGGGTTGGCCTCCAGCCTCTACCACTATTAGGTGGATGGGTACCATGCCCAAAAAAAGGGCAACGTCCCTACGTCGACTGCATGTGGTACAGGGGGCTACCACTAGTGTCACGGCATTGGGTTGACGTGTCATAGGCCTCGTGGAGGCTATGACCGAGTGTCCTCAAGTACTCGAGGACCACACAGCGAGGAGGTCGTGGGCATAGTTGGACCCTATGGTTTTGTGGACTTATTTGCCTTGCATATGGCATGATATGAGGTTGGTCGACCATACCATACTCGATATCCATGAGCTGGATTCAATGAAGCATCTTATGCATATCATAATGTTTTGATATATATGTATATGATACTTTTGATTTTGGATTATGTGTGTAATGACCCCAATTTTTGTAATATTAAAATCCCATGAAAAGTTCAATTTTGAAGATAAGGGCATTTTGGTCTTTTCACTAGTCACCTTGACTGAAGCCAGAAACATGGTCTTGAAAATGGTACCATTAGATGCTTCTCAGAAAAAGGAATCCAACAAGACAAAAATCACCCAAAACGGAGTTAAAATGAGCAAGTTATGCCCCTTCGAAGTTTAGGGGCAAATTTGTAATTTTCACAAAAACGGATTTAACTGCAAAACACAGGGGCCCTTTTTGATACGGGCACCCTTCATCTTCCACCTCCTAGAGAGTTCTAGAATGGCGGTGATTGGAGGGGAAATCACCACCATTCTGGACGTTTCTCCACCACCATTCAAAGGCGGTGAGAGCCCCCTCCCGAACCCTCTCTTAGCTCTATAAATAGAGCTCATGAGCGCCTCTAATGGCTGCCCAAAACGTTGAAGAAAAACCAGTCGTGGAGCAGTGACCTAGAGGGGAAAACAAGGAGAAAAACCCAGTAACGAGCTAGGTACGTCCGAGATCGCTCAAAACCCATCTCCACCATAGTTCCAGGAATGATTTCCCTAGGTTTTTGCATAAAAAACCATGCAAAACGGAGCCCAGGAGAGCCACCAAGGACCCAGGGACGTCCCCTGGGTCGCACTGGTTTGACGGGTCGAACCAGGGTGTCTTGAGGATGCCCCAGTTCCCCAACGAGCGGGACGTTCCAGTCGGAACGTCCCACGTCGACTCCCGTTTGAAAAACCAAACGGGCGCGTCCAAGCATGCGCCCGCAAAAGAGAGAAACGGCGGAAAAACTTGGAGCGTCTGCAGATGCGCCCGCTGAGGTGCATGCCGCAGACACGCAACACTCTAGTAGTGCGTCATTTTTTGGTTCCTTAAGGAAGCCGGGGCACACGTCGCAGACGCGCAGCGCCCTAGCATTCCGTCTTTTTATTTTTAAGAGTCCTATGTACGTACGACACTAAAATGCTTATAACTTGAGATCTAGAGCTCCGATTGAGGCGCTGCTAAAGGTGTTATGTCCGTGTCGACGATGCGGACACATCCAAATAATAAAATACCTGATCAAGGCCCAATAAAAGGTGGGCATAAACCTTAGAATAGGATGGTGGCGCGTGGCCACTAGAACGTTGGACAACTGAGGACACCAAGGCCCAATTAGGACCTTAGGACACCCATAGGCATAGGGATGAACCCCTAATGCCTAAGTAATAAGACCAATTACTCTACAACCCATAAAAGATAGGCCAAACTAACCTTAATTCCCCAAACCATGATCAGGAGTGTCCGAGGACAACAGGGTTAGAGTGACCTAGCCAGGTAGGTGCTCTATCACTATTAGATTCTTTTAAAAGAACTATTATTGTTTTGAGAATATATGTTTTAAATATATGACATGTTTACCCTAAGTACTCTTTCCAATGGATTTCAATTAAGTCCATGAATATTTATAATGTCATTCATGGGGTTTATTATTCTTCTCCTAGTTTGGGCCAACGATTTGATAATCCTTATATTGTCCTACTAACTATAGCCCTTGCTAATTAAGTCCAAAGTCCTCCATTCTTATTTGTGTCATGAAACTCTACTTTCTCATTAGATTACATTTTTGATGTTTTATGCTCTTTATCTTATAACAAGTAGATCTACTAATAACATTTAACCATAAATGAATTATAAATTCAAAGCATCAAACTACATAATTTAACATTTAATGATAATGAGGCAAGGTACTTAAAATTACTCTAACATGGTTTCCAACTAATATACCTTAATAACTCAATTTAAACTAACATGGACTTAAGGTATAATCTCATACTGTAGTATAAACTTATATGAAATTCTATCATTGTCCTAAGTTAGAATGGCATGAAATCATACTAAAGTGTCCCTAAGATAATTAAATCTAGCACCTTATGATAACAATGAAATCACATATCATACTAAAGTTTAAATGTTATACTAGCATGCTTTATAACATAATCATATTTAAAATGCTATTATATAAAATGAAACTAATTAGATTAACATTTTTAGAAACCTTTACTTATGATCCAACCATTAGATCTTAGATCTTTTCCTTTGATTAAGGGTATTAGTTATATTTAGGGGATTTTCTTTATGAAGGTCCAAAGATCATATTCATCTATTTTTGTCATAATCCATCCATAATTTCTTGGATTTCATTGTATCAACATTCATTTTATCCATCCCAAGGATCTGATCACACTTGATCTCATTGATCAAGTGGGTCCTTTTGTATTTTTGGGGTTTTCAACCATAATGGGTAAATCCCTTAATATATCTTACATATGTCCAATTAAACCATAGATATCGCTCTATTTCAATAGTATATCATTATTAAAACCTATTTCCAAGATATGATCATCTCAGATCTTGAAGATCTAGGTAATTGGAAACTTGTTTCTTTAATACAGAAAGTTTTAGTGAATATTATGTCCATTTTATCATTTCATCAGAAAATAGAGGTTTCAAGCTTGCATAGCTTCTTTCCGATCTCAATTTGGAGTTTGGATGACTCCAGAATGTGATCTGGAAGTTCACAGTCCTTCCTAGGGCCTGGATTTGATCTGGACCCAAGGAATGGACGGCCTAGATTAGTCGGGCAGAACGAACTAGGCGGAATGCGCTTGGTTCGTCGGGCGCATCCGCTTCGATGAAATGTAGAAACTCCTGCACGAGGGTGTCCACGGATGTGCAAAAAACACGTAGGGTTCGTCAAGCGCATCTGCTGCGATGAGATGTGGAAGCACCCACACGGGGCATCCATGGACGCGCGTGGAACGTCGTCCGTCCAATCAGGAGATTGGACAGTCCATTTGGACCGTCCAATCAATCCCCTCTCAATTGAGGGCCCAAAATGTCTTAGATCTTTGTGAAAATTCTACCCTAGGGGTTTTCAACCCTTCTCGATCTATTGGTGTAGTTAGAATTTTCGTTTGAGTACTCTATAATCCTGAATTAAGGGTTCTGTTATTACTTTATATTTTACCTTATTTTAGCATCAAAATAAATTACAATAAAATAAAAATTACATAAACCAGTATTAAACATCTATAGAAAGTATTCCCACCTACCTGATTGGAGAAAAAACCTTGGTTATATGCCCAATTTAAAAAGAATACCTTGTTGATGAAGATATGGCCTAAGATCCACCTTTCTTGCAAATTTCCGTTCTTTGAACTGTTGGATCTTGAAATTGCTTTGGGGGTTTCGTAGAATAGATATGGTGGGAAGTTTTGGAAAGTGGAATTGATGAAATTAGATCTAGAACAAAGTGCCTAATTGATTTAAGTTCTCTTGCTCCAATCTAAAAAGAAAAAAGAAATTGCAAAGAGAGATATCTCTTGGAAATTTTGGGTTTTTGGGGAGGGATCTAGTTCTAATTTTTTAGGGAGAGTGAAGAAAATTTCATGGGCATTTTATGAGCATTTTTTGAGAGTTTTTGGGGTTGTATTTATAGGCATTTTGGTCCTTTTTTCATGATTATAATATTTAATTTTTTATTATTAAATAGTATGAAAGTTTTCCATGCTCCATTATTTCTTCCCCATGCTCCATTTTTCTTTTTCAAGATCAGCTGGTGTTTGTTGACCCATGACTTCACGTGGGATGCTCATAAGATTCATTTTTGGGTCCCTTGTGGGCCCCATGTGGGCCCCACATGGTGTAAAAAGATCATTTTGCCATTTATGTATAAAATTTTGGGTTTTATTCCCATGATCTCGGATTTGAGTGTTAGTGGCGTTGGATCTATATTTCTTAGTACATTCTATATTTTGATGTCTCATATTTTGATTTTTGGGTAAAAGGGTAAAATTACTATTTTACCCTTTTGTCCAAGAAATGAAGAAACTTAAGGATTTTTCATCCAAATTCAGAATTTGTCGTGCTTATAGTCATTTTGAAGGGTTTGCTAAGTTTAATTTCAATTTTACATGTCTTATTATTTGATCACACTGTTATAAAAAGTATATTCTAAATAACCCTAATATTTTAGCTCGAAATATCTGAAACTCAAACTTTATTGATTTTCTCAATCAATTATAAAAATTGGGGTTATTACAATCTTCCCCCCTTACAATAATTTCGTCCTTGAAATTTGTAATACACTACTTACTCAAACAAACTAGGGTGCGTCTTCCTCATTTCTACTTCCATTTCCCACGTGGCTTCCTCAACGGAGTGATGTTGCCACAGGACTTTGACTAACAGAATGCTTTTGGTTCTAAACTTTTGTTCCTTGTGGTCCAGAATTTGTATTGCCTTCTCTTCGAAGGTTAGGTCATGCTTTAGGTCTTCTGACACCCTTTAAAGTACATGAGTCTCGTCTTAGAGGTATTTCCTTAGCATAGACACATGAAAGACACTATGTATTTTTGAGAGGTGGGGTGGTAAAGCTAATTTGTAGGCCACTGGACCAACTCTTTCCAAGATTTCATATGGACCAATGAATCTAGGTCTAAGTTTTCCTTTGCTTCCAAACCTCATTACTCCTTTGACAAGTGATACCTTTAGAAATACGTGCTCCCCCACATCAAATTCTAGGTTTCTATGTCTTTTATCTGCATAACTCTTCTATCGACTGTGTGTTGTTAACAACCTCTTCTATATCAATCTGACCTTATCTACACATTGTTCCACTAGTTCTGACTTTATCGGCTTTCTTTCTCCAACTTCACTCCAACAGGTTGGTGATCGACATGGCTGTCCATACAATGCTTCATATGGTGCCATACCAATACTTGCTTGAAAACTGTTGTTATATGAAAATTCTACTAAAGGAAGATGTTCATCCTAACTTCCTTCTTTGATGTATAACTTAGCCAGACTGTCAACTAATTGGTTTTGTCTAATTGGAAGGAAATGTGCTGACTTTGTTAGCCTATCCACAACCACCCAAATAATGTCATGGCCTGCTCGGGTCCTTGGTAATCCCACTAAAAAATCCATGTGATATTGTCCCATTTCCATTCTGGAAGTTCCAATGTTTGTAACATTCTAGCTGGTCTTTGGTGTTCAGCCTTTACTTGCTTACAATTTAGACATTTAACCACAAATTCTCCTATTTCTCTCTTCATGCCTTCCCACCAAAAGTTTCTTTTTAAATCTTGATATATCTTTGTACCTCCAGGGTGCATAGAAAACTTTGACTGATGGGCTTCTTGTATCAATTCCTTTCTCAGACATGTATTTGAAGGAACCACCAATCTCTCCTAAAACCGTATGCCCCCATCTGTACCCTTAACAAATCCTTTCTTTTCACACAATTCCTGAGTTGCTATATCTTCTTCTTGGGCTTTAAGGACTCTTTCTACAAAAGCTGATTTAATTGTGATGTTTGTGAGTAGAGCTCTTGGTTGTCTACTTAATGCATCAGCTACTACATTTGCCTTTCCAGGATGGTATTGGATGGCAAAATCGTAGTCTTTGATATACTCTATCCATATTCTTTGTCTCATATTCAAATCAGCCTGAGTGAAAATGTATTTGAGACTTTTATGATCTATAAATACATTGAATTTTTCTCCATACAAATAATGTCTCCAAATTTTCAATGCAAAAACTACAGCAGCCAATTCTGGGTCATGTACTGGGTAATTTATTTCATGTTTCTTCAATTGTCTAGATGGATAAGCAATGACCTTCCCACTTTGCATTAACACACCTCCTAACCCTTTGTCTGAAGTATCACAGTATATTTCATATCTCCCACTCCCAGCTGGCAAAGTCAATACTAGTGTTGTAGTTAACCTCTTCTTTAGCTCTTGAAAACTATTTTCACATTCTTCTAACCAAGTGAATTGTACCCACTTTCTTGTCAAGGAAGTCATAGGAAGAGCTAGATGAGAGAACCCTTGAATGAATCTACGGTAGTATCCTGCTAGTCCAAGGAAACTACGTATTTCTGTTACTATTTTAGGTTTCTCCCAATTCATTATTGCTTCAATCTTGGTGGGGTCAACTTCTACTCCATTCTTGGAAATTACATGACCTAAAAAATTGACCTTCTCTAACTAGAATTCACACTTACTAAATTTACCAAATAGCTTATGTGTTCTGAGGGCATTTAGTACAATTCGTAAGTGTTCTTGATGTTCTTTGATACTGGTAGAGTAAATCAGTATATGGTCGATAAATACAATCATAAATTTATCCAAAAATTCTTTGAAGATTCTATTCATCAAATCCATAAACACTGCTGGTGCATTGGTCAGCCCAAAAGACATGACTGGAAACTCATAATGCCCATATCGAGTTCTGAATGCTGACTTGGGTATGTCTTCATCCTCAATATGCAATTGATGATATCCTGATCTAAGGTCAATTTTAAAAAAGACCTTAGTAGATTAGAGTTGATCAAAGAGATCATCAATGCGAGGTAAGGGATACCTATTTTTCACTGTGACACTGTTCAACATTCTATAATCAATGCATAATCTCATTGACCCATCCTTCTTCTTGACAAATATTACTAGTGCTCCCCATGGTGAACTACTTGGTCAAACAAACCCTTTTTCTAACAAATCTTGCAATTGTCCTTTTAACTCTTTCAACTCTGCTGGGGCCATCCTATAAGGTGCTTTAGAAATTGGAGTTGTACCAGGAATTACTTCGATGGTAAACTCAAGTTCTTGGTGTGGGGGTAACCCTGGTAGTTCTTCAGGAAAAACATCTTCGAATTCCCTGACCACTTCAATTTCTGTTATCCTATGTTGTTCAACACCTAAGGAAACCAATGTTGCTAGAAATTCCTGACACCCCTTGGACATATGTTTGATTGCCTTCATAGTTGAAATGATGGATTTGTCTAAGTCATTGTGTTTTCCATATAGTACTAATACTTTCTCCCCTGATATACTAAATGTGAGTTTCTTCTTGTGACAGTCCATAACTACCCAGTATTTTGCTAACCAGTCCATACCTAGTATAATGTCAAAATCCTCCATGTTCAATAAAATGAGGTCTATGTCCATTCTTTTGCCCAATACTTCTAGAGGTACATTATGCAAGTATTCTTGTAGTTTAACTATTTTTCTAACTGGAGTTGTTACATCTAGATCAAATCCCAAGTTTTTCACTAATAGTTGTATACTGGATGCAATTTCACAAGATATAAAGGAATGCGTAGATCTAGAATCAAATAGTACTTTGGCATAGTTGTTTGCTACAAGTAGTGTACCTTCAATTAACGCATTGGATGGTCCAGCTTGGCCATTAGTGATGGCAAAGACCATCCCTTGGTGTCGAGGAGCAATTTCTAGTTTTGCCTCCCTGACTGCCAATGGTTTGGTATAGTGGGTGGCAACATGTCCATACTCCCCACAATTGTGGCACTTGAGTGGAAATTGTTGTGGTTGTTGTTGTATAGGTCGTGGGCAGATATTGCCTTGGTGAAATTTTCTACATCTTGGACATGACTATCTATTTGGCCTTGATGCATTGTTCCTTTGATTTCTTTGAGGCTTAAAATTGTTCCAAGGTTTTTTATTCTTCTGGAAAGGCCTTGGGTTATTGTTTCCTCCTCCACTGAACTTGGTAATTTGACCCTTTTTGTACTCTTCTTCAAACTTGGAGGCCATTTCCACACAGTCTGCCAAGGTAGTGGGTTTAGTACCCAGCACCTTTATTTTTAACCTTGGGTGTAGCCCTTCAATGAATCGATCGACGGTGTGTGTTTCTGTGTCACACACATGAGTCACGAATCTCCTTATTTGTGTGAACTTGTTATTGTAGTCCACCACCGACATATTCCCTTGCTTTAGGTCCAAAAAATCTATCAACTTTCTTTGTTGTACATGAGAAGGAAAATATTTATGGTTGAATACTTCCTTAAATTCTTCCCATGTAATATCTTCATAATTCGAGAAAAAGGTTTTGTGAGCTGATCTCCACCAAAATGCAGCTTCTTGTTTGAATAAGTATGTGGCAAATTTCACCTTCAACTTTGAAGGAGTACGTAGTGCACTAAAAGTCTTTTCAACTTCATATATCCATTCCTCAGCCTTTTCAGCTTCACCCTTGTCGTTATACTCTATAGTCCTGTTTTGAAATCTCTCCATCATTTTATCAACTTTTTCTAGTGCTAATGGGGATTTTCCGATTTCTTCACTTGGTACAAGGGAAAATTGCCCTTGTCCTAGTGTGGGAGTAGCTGGTGGTGGTGTTGGTGTAGTATGTCTCACCTCAGGCTGAGCCTGAGCCTGAGCCTGCGTACTTGGTATTTATATAGGAGGTGATGAACCTTCGGGTTATTGTAGGTGAGGAAGGAGGTTCCTTAACATCCTTATCATCATCTCTTCCATATTACTCATGGTTACTCTCTCCATTTTGTCTTCTAGAGTATTTTGAGTTGTCTGCCTTGTGACTTTCTTTAGTGGCATCTGCGTATAAGCCAAATTCTATCAGTCCTCTATACAACTACTTCTATCTTAATCTAGACTTGGATTATAATCTCTCCTTTGGACATATTTTTACTGTACTATGATTGGATGAATCGCTTTGATACCAACTGTGACAACTCGGGTTTTTGTAACACGTTTTGTAATGTATTTTGAAAGGCAAGGCCCTTAAGAGTGTAAAATTTTTTTGCAAAATAAAGCAGCAGAAATTCTTTTCTTTAGAACTTGTTTTGAAAACCCAAGTCACCACTTCATACATAACATAAGTACAATTTGTGTACAAAATAAAATTCCATTAAAGGAATATACTTTTATTAAACTCCAGGATCCATCCAGTGGTTCACCGTACAGCCAAATCTAGTACAATACTTGTCCAAATTACATAATCCAAAACTCAAGCTCACCATACAATAAAACTCTCAACAAAGAAAAATACATGTCTTCAAGGGTATACCTTGAAGATTATTCTCTTCAAGTCTTCTATCGTCTTCAGCTCCTAACTCTCCTTCCCTGTATCTAAGATATTGCAACAAGTACAATATCTCAGCAAGCAATGCTTGGTAGGGGATTCAAGAAACATAAAATTGACAAGGTAATTCCAATACTTTATAATCCCATTATCCTTAAACATACTCTTTATTTTGTAAGTTATGTATATCTATATACATACATACCCTTCATGGGTAAACTAGTTAAATTTGTGAAAGTAGTCAAATATCATTCCCAACTAAGCTGATCAATTCTCTTCATTTTGAGAATTTAGTATTACAGCTAATCTTATACTAGGAATTTCCCTTCTTGGGAAATATTGGTAATATACAATTACCTAGCATTTCATTGTGCTACAACATAAGGCATTTCACTATGTCTATTCTCATATGCATCGTAATGCAAAATAATTAGAAAGGTTGCTATGCTGCAGTCTGATCCGTACTAGCGCCCTCAGATAACTGCCCTGTTCACCATTGATACTAAGGTGGAAAATATTATGTCATTGCCTGTATGGGGGTCAAGACTTTCACAGTGGTGGCCTTCCCATAATTGCCACCACCCGACTTTTAGCCTCTCATAGGGCAAGGTACCATCATATCATCAAATTTCAAGGAGCGGGTGGCCAAACCCTCATAACTCCTCTAGCAATAGCATTCCCCTAGGCTTATGCCTATTAAAACAAACTCACAAGCCTCCAAGATTGTATGTAAAATAGATTTCATATATATCAGACTATATGTCTCTTTACTTAGGGCAAAAATATTTTCTAATTCCCTATTCACATATAGTTTAGTCCTTAACCATCTTATATGTGTTTGGTTAGATCATAAGGTTTTCAAGAGATTTAATACAAGTATTAACATTACTCTTGTCAACATAAGATCATGAGTACAATCATGTATATCTCATTTAAATACATTCATCAAATCTTCCTACCTTTAAGGAGTGATCTCTTTTCCCAAATCTTCCATGATCCTTACTGATGTATATGATCTGTACATCCATACGTATTGTCAATATATAAATAATGAACCATCCTATTGATCACTAGATCTGATGTTTAGAATGATCTTTAGATCATTCATATCTAAGTATTTTTCTATCTCTAAGTCTTTATGTGTCCATCTCCTTGATCTTGATCTTTCATAGGTCCATTGATTTACAATCTACACCTGTTGACAAAGATCAGGGTCCTAGATCTTCTACCATCTAGTTCTTCTTTGATCTAAGTTCAGTTATTGGATCATCCCTAAGGAGGATGATCTTGGTTTTCTTCCTTGAATCATCTTTGATCAAGGGTTTGGATTATCTAATCAAATGAACTATAACAAGCATACTAATAAACATGCATACAAAGTACAATACTATATTCTATTTCTTATTATTCTTGATCATCCAAGATCTGATGGATTTTGTTAGATCATCCTTATCTTACTTACTATTTTTATTAGGGTTAGGTAATTTACTAACCTTTTATGCTCTTATTATTATTATTCAACCAGTTAATGTGTCGGTTGAAGGTAACTTATTCAAGCCTAAATCTAGACTGCTCCTCTTATTTCCAATTGGCTAAGGCTTACTAGTTGAATGGGTGAACACAAAGTGGTTACTTCAATCCTCATGTGAGGAGGTGTTTAGACCTCACAAACGTCAATGAAAGGTAGGAGAAGAGTGAGGCTCTATTAGATAACCCCCTTAACCACTATGTTCGTCATTCACTAGAATGACCATAGCTCAACCTTTCATAAGGTTGCTATAAGCATGTTTACCCTAAGTACTCTTTCTAATGGATTTTAATTAAGTCAATGAATATTTATAATGTCATTCATGGGGTTTATTATTCTTCTCCTAGTTTGGGCCAACGATTTGATAATCCTTATATTGTCCTACTAACTATAGCCCTTGCTAATTAAGTCGAATGTACTCCATTCTTATTTGTGTCATGAAACTCTACTTTCTCATTAGATTACATTTTTCATGTTTTATGCTCTTTATCTCATAATAAGTAGATCTACTAATAACATTTAACCATAAATGAATTATAAATTCAAAGCATGAAGCTACATAATTTAACATTTAATGATAATGAGGCAAGGTACTTAAAAATACTCTAACATGATTTCCAACTAATATACCTTAATAACTCAATTTAAACTAACATGGACTTACGGTATAATCTCATACTATAGTATAAACTTATATGAAATTCTATCCTTGTCCTAAGTTAGAATGGCATGAAATCATACTAAAGTGCCTTGATCCAACCATTGAATCTTAGATCTTTTCCTTTGATTAAGAGTATTAGTTATATTTAGGGGATTTTCTTTATTAAGGTCCAAAGATCATATTGATCTATTTTGTCATAATTCATACATAATTTCTTGGATTTCATTGTATCAACATTCATTTTATCCATCCCAAGGATTTGATCACACTTGATCTCATTGATCAAGTGGGTCCCTTTGTATTTTTAGGGTTTTTCTACCATAATGGGTAGATCGCTTAATATATCTCAGATATGTCCAACTAAACCATAGATATCACTTTATTTTAATAGTATACCATTATTAAAACCTATTTCTAAGATCTAATCATCTCAAATCTTGAAGATCTAGGTAATTGGAAACTTATTTCTTTAATACATAAAGTTTTAGTGAATATTATGTCCATTTTATTATTTCATCAGAAAATAGAGGTTTCAAGATTTCCATAGCTTCTTTTCGATCTCAATTTGGAGTTCAGATGACTCCAGGCGGAACCCACTCGGTTCATCGGGTGCGTTTGCTTCGATGAAATGCAGAAGCTCCCACACATGGCATCCACAAACGCATGCCAAATGCACTCGGTTTGTCGGGCGCATCCGTTGCGATGAGATGTGGAAGCGCCCGCACGGGGCGTCCACGGACGCGCACGGAACGTCGTCCGTCCGATCATGAGATCGGACAGTTCATTTGGACTTTCCAATCAATCCCCTCTCAATTGAGGGCCCAAAACGTCTCAGATCTTTGTGAAAATTCTACCCTAGGGGTTTTGGACCCCTCTGGATCTATTGGTGCAGTCAGAATTTTTGTCTAAGCACTTTGTAATCCCAAATTAAGGGTTCATTTATTACTTTATTTTTACCTTATTTTAGCATCAAAATAAATTATAGTAAAATAAAAATTACATAAACCAGTATTAAACATCTATATAAAGTATTCCCACCTACCTGATTGGAGAAAAAACCTTGATTATATGCCCAATTTAAAAAGAATATCTTGTTAATGAAGATATGGCCTAAGATCCACCTTTCTTGCAAATTTCTGTTGTTTGAACTGTTGGATCTTGGAATTGCTTTAGGGGTTTTGTAGAATAGATATGGTGGGAAGTTTTGGAAAGTGGAATTGATGAAATTAGATCTAGAACAGAGTGCCTAATAGATTTTAGGTCTCTTGTTCCAATCTAAAAAGAGAAAAGAAATTGCAAAGAGAGATATCTCTTCCAAATTTTGGGTTTTTGGGAAGGGATTTAGGTCTAATTTTTCAAGGAGAGTGAAGAAAATTTCTTGGGGATTTTATGAGAATTTTTGGATTTTTTGGGGTTGTATTTATAGGTATTTTGGTCCTTTTTTCATGATTATAATATTTAATTTTTTTATTATTAAATGGCATGAAAGTCTCCCATGCTCCATTTTTCTTTCCCAAGACCAGCTTGTGTTTGTTGACCCATGACTTCCATAGGGCTGCTCATAAGATTCATTTTTGGGTCCCTTGTGGGCCCATGTGGGCCCCACATGGTGTAAAAAGACCATTTTGCCATTTATGTATAAAATTTTGGGTTTTATTCCCATGATCTCAGATTTGAGTGTACTTAGTGGTGTTAGATTCGTATTTCTCAGTACATTCTAAATTTTTATGTCGCATATTTTATTTTTGGGTAAAATAGTACTTTTGTCCATGAAATGAAGAAATTTAAGGATTTTTCATCTGAATTCAAAATTTGTCGCGCTTATAGTCATTTTGAAGGGTTTGCTAAGTTTAATTTCAATTTTACATGTCTTATTATTTGATTACACTTTTATAAAAAGTATATTCTAAATAACCCTAATAGTTCAACCTGAAATATCTGAAACTCAAACTTTATTTATTTTCTCAATTAGTTACAAAAATTGGGGTTATTATACCTTTGATATATCCTGCTTAATTTCTCTAATTGACTTATAACACTGGGAAACCCTTCTATGGTAGCCAATTCTTCTACTAAAATGCACCACCCCTTTTTAAGCAACTATAAACACCTGGCCTCCAATCAACTAAATTTTAGATAGTAATTTCTCTTCCATGATCTCCTTTTGTACTGAAGTGCAAGCTTATGATACAATGACTATTTCTATGAAATGGAAGATTTTTTAATAAATATGATCATGAGTACCTCAAAAATAGAAGCAACATAGTTTACTTCACTAATATGGTCCTAAGAGAGCATAAAAGTGTTCAAATGACTACAATAGTAACTAACTATTGACTAACCAACACATGAGAGAAATCAGGTTCCTTATGGATGACAGCAAATTCAATATCAAATAGAGCAAATTAATTTTAAGTTATGAAAAGTACAGAAGTACAAATTAATCTAAATGAATTGTTCTAAAGTCTTCATTTAGTTAAGGTGTTCCTACACTATTACTTATACTTATAATGTCTTTAGCAAGCTCATCCACAGCAACTATAATAACATAGTCTACAATGATATAGAATAAACATGCATTAGTCATTACTTAACTAATAAATGTAATATATATGTGTGTGTATCAAATAAAATAAAGTTAATTAAGAATTATAAATTATTACCTTTCAATCCATATAGCCAAGCTCTTACAAAAATCAATGCTTACATGGTATCAATCTTTAAAGCAGTCCTATGTTGGTCAAAAACCCGACCAGCAACACTAAAAGCAATCCCTAATGTAACTGTAGATATAGGAATACTGAAGACATCTCTAGCCATTGCAGCAAATTTAGGATATCTAAAATCAACATTTTCATTCAATATAAATGTAAATAAGATTATAAAATTATTATTTTTATTGGACAAGAGATTATAAATCAAGCAACCTATATTGATTGCCTTTCTAGAATGCAAAAATGTCCAGCTTTAACTCTTGTAACCTTGGTACATCCAAATAAATCTCCAATTGTGACTTTTGCATAGCCAAAGAACATTCTTCACTTTCAAATGAATCAAATTCATAATGTAAATATAATTATATTATTCAACTTTATGTAAGACGATTCAAATTAACTTACAATATTATAAGTCACATATGAAAGATACAATTTCCTTTGTCACATTTAAAACCTCTTGACTATACAACAAGTTCTGTCTATCATCAGCATTGAGACCACTACCTCTAGCCATAGAGGAAGATGGGAAAGGATTAGGAGAACTCTTAACCATATACTCATTGAAGAGAGAGATAAACTTGGCCCAAACTTGGGCGAACTTCAAGTATCAATTACCAAACAACTTCTTATATGAGGATCCAACACATGCAATTTCCCAAATGGAGCTATATTTAGATCAATACCTTAAAAACTTGGCAAACATTTGAGTGGACATACTCTTCATGTAGTCATCATCACTTCTCATGTATTGAGTGAAACTCAAATAAATCACAAATGCTGCATGAAAGTAGATATTTGTTATAGGATATTTGGATCCAAAAAACATGAAAGTAGCATCATAAAAAATAGTCAAACTTGGAAATTTTTTCTACCTTTGCCCATTCGTCTATAGAAGGACAATGCTTGTAATTTGACTCTCTTGTTTCTAAAGGACAAGTTGCACGCCAATAATAAAGAGCACTTTCAAGCATCACGTATCTTGAATTCCATCATATAGGACAATGTTGCCTTAAGTCCTTTTTGGTCTCAATTGACATGTGATTCACACACTCTAAAATTTTTATTTTCTACCTTATGCTACTTTGATATACTTGATGCTCTATTGAATTTTTTGAATCGCATCATCTATTTCTTTCAAACCATCTTTCACAATCAAATTCATAATATGCCAACAGCAACCAAGATGAAAGAACTCTCCACTACAAACAAGTGTCATTTCTATGTTCAATTGATGCATTAACAACTCAATAGAAGAATCATTAGCAGAAGCATTGTCTAAAGTAATGGAAAAAATCCTTTTTTTAAACCCCCATTCTTCCAATAATGTGTATACTTTTTCTACTAAAGATATTCTATTATGTGGGGCTGGTAGAAAACAAAAATTTAAGATCCTCTTGTGTAAGACCCACTCACCATCTAGAAAATGTGTGGTGAGACTTATATAACCATTGGTAATACAAGAACTCCACAAATCAGATGTCAAACTGTAACATCTCTCTTTTGTTTATGGCGCACAAAGCACCTTCCTAGGGCAAACTCCTTTTCCCTATCACTGGCATCTCCTCTTCCCCTCTCCCCTCTACCATTGTTCCTTCAATGAAAGAAACCTAACTTGGGTTCTCTGGTGACCTATCCCCATGTTATTTCCCTTATATTAGCATTGACAAAAAACCCATAATGGGTTTTTATGTAGATCAATGACACATCTCCCCTCTCTGATCGGATGCACTTGTGGCACACAACTTGTCATTGTGCATGAAACCCTTTCCCCTTTGCCATTTCTTCTGATACCCACTTCCTTTCCCCAAAACCCCTTTCCCCTTCGCCGGCGTTAATGGAAACCCATATAGTGTTCCTTGTGGCATCGCACAAAACCAGGCTGGCTGCCGTCCCTCTCATCTTTCCTACCCCGATCAAGGTTTTTACATGGCGCAAACAACTAGTGACACTAGTGCATGCCAACTGGTTGTGCTACCCATCTCCCCTCCCCCTACCTTGTCTATCACCGGCATGGCCAAGCCATGGGTGGGCCAGTGTGACAAGAGCCGAGTTCCCCTCCATCTTTCCTCTCCTGTGATCGGGTAGGCGGTCATTGTTGGCCACTAATTTCTCCTCCCCCAACTTCACTATCTCTGGTTCCAGTGACAAGTCAAGGTTGACCTGACTTGTTGAGTCAACTTGCTCGACTTGGTTTGGGGGAACCAAGTTGACTCAGAATGCCCTATTACATGCTTAAACTTTGAACCTCTATTCTAGACAATCTAGGAGGAATCTCTGAGATCTGAGAGTACCCTCATAATCTTGGCAATGTAGGAAATGATATCCATCTTTCGATTTCTTCATTAGGGAAGATTCAACTGTTGATTTTACCAGACCTTTGATAGGAGATCAGATCATCTAATTTGTGATGATCTGACTTTGTTTTTCTAATCCAAGTAGTTTGTAGTGATCCCCATGAAGTGTAGATCATGGATCTATATAAGAATATGGGGTCTAAAGAATTTATGGAGATGATTTAGCCAATCATGATCAATGGATGAGATCAATTGAAGATCCAGGTATGAAATATAATCCAAATTGATGATCCAAACCATATGAAATTCTTTAT
This sequence comes from Warburgia ugandensis, assembly GCA_035236585.1. Taxonomy (NCBI): domain Eukaryota; kingdom Viridiplantae; phylum Streptophyta; class Magnoliopsida; order Canellales; family Canellaceae; genus Warburgia; species Warburgia ugandensis. The sequence goes on from CP141136.1 coordinate 40,407,123, forward strand.
TGGATTAATTGAATTGAGTTACCAAAGTGTAATATGATATGGGGTGATCAGGTGAAGAAATTTGATGAGATCAGCATAGATAATTGATGATCGAGTATAATTGAGGCGATCGATGGTTGATCTGACCAAGCAGATAGCTGGATGTTATTCAAAGTGATTGGTACAAGATAAGATTACTATCTTAGCCCTTTAATTGGTTGATTTGATTGTGATTGGATACATTTGAGCATGAGAGTCATATAATAATGCAAGATTAGTTTATTTAAATGATAAATTACCTGAAATTGATATGATCTTAGCCTAATAGCTCTAAATATGCATTGATGTAATTAAGAAGAACTAAATGACTATGAGTGTGCCCAATTAGGCATGATTTGAATTATTAGCCAATTAGGGCAGGCCCTGCCCTAAGAATCTAGGCCTGGGAATCATTGGGCTGTCTTAAAGAAAAACATATGAAGTGAATGAGGCAAGATGAAATTAATTATAATCGATTTATATTCAACAATGATACAGATGATGGTGTAGTTTCTGATGAATAAGGAAGTACTATAAAGGATAATTTTCATTAGGTGTGAAATTGATGGAATTGTAAATGATTTGGCTTGAGATGACCATGAAATAATTCATTAGTTCAAGAAAGTGAAATCATGGAAGTGAGGACACTAAAAATATAATTACAAGAATGCTAAGAATGATTATTTGAGAAATTGTGTTCATCTACCGCTGAGATTTTTATCTAGAAGGCCCTTGAGAAGGCCTGTGATAATTAATTTTTTTAAAAACTAATAGAGTTTGCCACTTAAGATAAGAATTAGATAGTTCAATGGTATTGAAATAGTATACACAATTAAAGAGACTTTCCCTAGCTGCTTTGCCATGAAGAAGGAGACTATGGATAGATCATTATATGTTGACACATGTATTGAGGGATCGGGTGATTGTGTTGTGTTCTACATTGGTAGTGAGGTTGCAAACATAACCTCTATGTAAGGAGGGATCCTATCAAGACTAAGGCTGGTCGTAAGAACTTGGACATGGGTAGTTCGAGTCAGCCTAGTAAGGAATAATCCAAATTAGGATATATTAGAAATGGGTTAAGTAGAATACTTATATAGAAATCTGGGTTTTGAGCAGATGCCACCTAAAAGGGGAACAAGGCGGACGGCTTAAAGGGGTCCTGAGAATGCTATGGAAGAATCATCCGAAAATAATCTAGAGGAGGTGATGACTATAGTATTGAGAAATCTCCTTCCTCAACTTATACAACCTCAGGCTACTCCAGTGGAAGCACCAAGTATTCAGGCCCAGGCTCAACCTGATGTGGGACCTAGTGCTCTTATACCCACACAAGAAACTCCAACTCCAGTATAGGATAACTCTTCACCTATACCAAGTGGAGTCATGGAAGCCCCTCAACTGACACCTAAAAAGATAGACAAGATGGTGGAAAGGTTCCAGAAAATGGTGATCAACTACAATGGCAAGGGTGATGCTAAGAAGGCTGAAGAATGGATTTATGAAGTAGAGAAGACCTTCAATGTGTTGAGAACTCCAAAAAATCTAAAGGTCAAGTTCGCCACCTATATATTGAAGTAAGAAGTAGCTTTCTGATGGAGGTCAGCACAAAGAAATTTCTTCTCCAATCTTGAAGAAATTCCATGGGAAAGATTTAAGAAAGTTTTTAATGAAAAATATTTCCCAATCCATGTGCAAGCCTGGAAGGAGGAGTTCTTAGATCTACGACAAGGAAACCTTTTAGTAGTTTATTATGAAAATAAGTTTATTTAACAAAAGAGATTTGCAAGCCATATATGTGACACTAAAAGGCATATGGTGGATCATTTTATGGAAGGGTTACAACTGGGGCTAAGAATGAAGGTGCTGGGAACCAAACCTACAACTATTGCTGAATGTGTCGAGATGGCTTCTAAATTTGAAGAAGACTATAAGAGAAACCAATTCACCAAGCTTGGAGGAGGAAGTAACTATAATAAAAAATCCTTCAAGAAGGGCAAGAGACTACTAAACAATTCCAAGCCTTTTGGCCATCAAGGAAATCAAGCTAAACGAACACGATACCCCAGATGTAGAGGATATCATCCAAGCAATGGGTGCCCCCATACAGCTCCATAACCACTTTGACCTCCTATCAACTGCTACAAATGCTGCAAGTTACGGCATTTCTCTAATAACTGCAACAAACCCTTGGCAATTAAGGGTGCAAGCCTGAAAATGTATCGGGTCATCAAGGAAGGGCGTTTGCCATTACTGATGGAGATGCTGGAACATCTAATGCTGTTATTGAAGGTACATTGCTATTATCTCAACACAATGCCAAAGTACTATTTGATTCTAAATCAACCCATTCTTTCATATCATGTGTATTTGCATCTAGTATACAATTCATAGTGGAGAAATTGGGATTCTATTTGGATGTGAAGACACTAGTGGAAAAAATAGTTAGATTACAGGAATATCTTCAAGATGTACCTATCGAGGTACAAGGGAGAAGAATGGGTATAGATCTCATTTTACTAAACATGGTAGATTTTGACATAATTCTGGGTATGGATTGGCTAGCAAAATATGGGGTAATTATGGCTTGCCGTAAAAAGAAACTCACTTTTAACACTCCAGGAGAAGAAATGCTAGTATGGCATGGAAAACAAAATGGGTCAGACAAATCTATCATATCAACTATGAAGGCTTCCAAATATGTGTCCAAGGGATGTAAGGCATTTTTAGCAACTGTAGTTGCTTTGAATGCTGAACTGCCCAAGATAGAAGAAATCGACATAGTTAGGGAATTCTAAGATGTGTTTCCTGAAGAACTCTCAAGTTTACCACCCTACAGGGAAATTGAGTTTACCATTGAAGTAATTCTTGGTACAACTCCAATTTCTAAAGCACCCTATAGGATGGCCCCAGCTAAGTTAAGGGAATTGAAGAATCAATTGCAAGAATTGTTGTACAAAGGGTTTATTCTACCAAGTAGTTCACCATGGGGAGCACTAATGATATTTGTGAGGAAGAAAGATGGGTCTATGAGGTTATGTATCGATTATCAGATGCTGAATAATGTGACAATAAAAAATAGATACCCTCTACAACGCATTGATGATCTCTTTGACCAACTCCAATCTGTTAAGGTCTTTTCCAAAATTGACCTTAGATCAGGGTATCATCAATTGCATATCAAAGGTGAAGATATACCCAAACCTGCATTCAAAACCCAGTATGGACATTATGAATTTTTGGTGATGGCTTTTGGATTAACCAATGCTCCTACAGTATTTATGGACTTGATGAATAGAATATTCAAGGAATTTTTGGATAAATTTGTAATCGTATTCATCAATGATATACTCATTTATTCTACTAGTATACGGGAACATCAGGAACATTTATGGATTATATTAAACACACTTAGAAAACACAAACTATTTGGAATATTTACTAAGTGTGAATTTTGGTTCGAAAAGGTCAACTTTCTAGGGCATGTAATTTCCCAGAATGGAGTAGAGGTGGACCCAACCAAGGTGGAAGTAGTAATGAATTGGGAATTGCAAAAGACAGTAACTAAAATATGGAGTTTTCTGGGGTTAGCTAGATATTATCATAGATTTATCCAAGGATTTTCCCGTATAGCTCTTCCTTTGATTAGAAAGGAAGTACATTTTACTTGGACTGATGAATGTGAAAGGAGTTTTCAAGAGTTAAAAAGGAGGTTAACTGTAGCACCAGTATTGTCCTTGCCATCTGGAAGTGGAGGTTATGAGATATACTGTGATGCTTCAGGAAAAGGGTTGGGAAGTGTACTGATGCAAAATGGTAAGGTCATTACTTATGCTTCATGACAACTGAAGAAACATGAAATGACCTACCTGGTACACGACCTAGAACTTGTGGCGGTAGTGTTTGCCTTAAAATTTTGGTAACATTACTTGTACGGAGAGAAATTCAATGTATTCACTTATCACAAGAGCCTCAAGTATAATTTCACCTAGGATGATCTGAATATGAGACAAAGGCCCTAGGAATGGACTATGAACTTCCAGACTCAATTTTGGAGTCATATGAACTCCAAATTGAGATCAGAAAGAAGCTATGAAAAGCTTACAACCTCTCTAGTTTCTTATGAAATGATAAAATAGAGGAAATACCTTATGAAACTTTCTATATTTAGGAAATAAGTTTCCAATTTCCAAGATCTTCAAGATCTGAGGTGATCAGATCTTGACAATTTGTTTTAGTAATGATATACTATTGAAATAAATTGATATATATGGTTTATTTGGACATATCTGAGATATATTAAGGGATCTACCCATTATGGTAGAAAAACCCTAAAAATTACAAAGGGACTCACTTGATCAATGAGATCAGGTGTGATCAGATCCTTGGGATGGATGGAATGGATGCTAATATGATGAAATCCAAGGAGATCATTGATTGATTATGACAAAAACAAAGCAATATGATCCTTGGACATTAATAAAGAAAAACCCCTAAATGTAACTAAAACCCTTGATCAAAAGGAAAAGATCTAAGATCTAATGGTTGGATCATAAGTAAAGGTTTCTAAAAATATTAATGTAATTAGTTTCATTTTCTATTAATTGATAATAGCATTTTAAATGTGATTTAGGTTATAAAGCATGCTAGTGTAACTTTTAGACTTTAGCATGATATGTGATTAGATTGTTATCATGGTTGCTAGACTTAATTATCTTAGGGGCATGTTAGTGTGATTTTATGCAAGTATAACTTAGGACCAATTTACTATGATTTCGTTCCATTGTAACTTAGGACCATGCTAGAATTTCATGTAAGATTATACTATAGTATGAGATTGTACCATAGGTCCATGTTAGTTTCAATTGAGTTATAAAGGTATATTAGTTGAAAATCATGCTAGTGTAATTTTAAGTACCTTGTATCATTAACATTAAGTTGTTCAATTATGTAGTTTTATGCTTTGAATTTACAATTCATTTATGCTTAAATTTCATTAGTAGATCTACTTGTTATGAGATAAAGAGCATAAAACACCAAAAATGGAATCTAATGAGAAAGTAGAGTTTCATGACAGAAATAAGAATGGATTATTTTGGACTTAATTAGTAAGGGCCATAGTTAGTAGGATAATATAAGGATTATCAAATCCTTGGCCTAAACTAGCAGAATAATAAACCCCATGAATGACATTGTAAATATTTATGGACTTAATTAAAATCAATTAAAAAGAGTACTTAGGGTCAATATGCTTATAGGAACCTTATGAAAGGTTGAGCTAAGGTCACTTTAGTGAATGTTGAACATAGTGGTTAAGGGAGTTGTCTAATAGAGCCTCGCTCTTCCCCTACCTTCCATTGATGTTTATGAGGTCTAAACACCTCATTACATGAGGATTGAAGTTATCACTTTGTGTTCACCCATTCAGCTAGTAAGCCTTAGCCAATTGAAAATAAGAGAAGCAGTCTAGACTCAGGCTTAAATACGTTACCTTCAACCAGCAAAACATTAACTGGTTGAATAATAATAGTAAGAGCATAAAAGGTTAGTAAATTATTTAACCCTAATAAAAACTGTAAGTAAGATAAAGATGATCAAACAAGATCCATTAGATCTTGAATGATCAAGAATAATAAGAATAAGAATATTGTATTGTATTTAGTATGCATAATTGTTAGTATGCATGATAGAGATCAAATCTAGTTCATTAGATTAGATAATCCAAACCCTTGATCAAAGATGATTCAAGGAAGAAAACCAAGATCATCCTCCTTAGGGATGATCCAATAACCGAACTTAGATCAAAGACAAACTAGATGATAGAAGATCTAGGACCTTGATCTTTATCAACAAGTGTAGATTGTCAATCAATGGATCTATGAAAGATCAAGATCAAGGAGATGGACACACAAAGACTTAGAGATAGAAAAATACTTAGATATGAATGATTTAAAGATCATTCTAAACATTAGATCTAGTGATCAATAGAATTGTTCATGATTTATATATATTGACAATATGTATGATGTACATACTGCATATATCAGTCAGGATCATGGAAGATTTGGGAAAAGGTATCACCACTTGAAGGTAGGAGGATTTGATGAATGCATTTACATGTGATATAAATAATTGAACCCATGACCTTATGTTGACAAGAGTAATGTTAATACTTGTATTAAATCCCCTGAAACCCTTATGATCCAACCAAACACCTATAAGATGGTTAAGGACTAGACTATAAGTGAATAGGGAACTAAAAGATATTTTAGCCCTAAGTAAACAGACCGATGGTCTGATATGTATGAAATCTATTTTACATAAAAGCTTGGAGGCTTGTGATTTTGTTTTAATAGGCATAAGCCTAGGGGGATGCTATGCTAGAGGAGTTATAACAGTTTGGCCCCCGCTTCTTGAAATTTGATGATTTGATGATCCCTTGCCCTATGAGAGGCTAAAAGCAAGGTGGGCCAATTATGGGAAGGCCACCACTATGAAAGTCCTGTCTCCCCATATGGGCAGTGACATAATATTTTCCACTGTGGTATCAGTGGTGAACAGGGCAATTATCCGAGCATGCTAGTACGGTTCAGATTATGGCATGGTAGCCCTTTGATTATTTTGCACTATGATACATATGAGAGTAGGCATAATGAAATGCCCTATGTTTTAGCATAATGAAATGCTAGGTAATTGTATATTACCAATATTTACCAAGAAGGGAAATTTCCAGTGTAGGATTAGCTAAAATACTAAATTCTCATAATGGAGAGAATTGATTAGCTTAGTTGGGAATGATATTTGATTACTTTCATAAATTTAACTAATTTACCCATATATAGTATGTATGCATATGGATGTACATAAATTACAAAGTAAAGAGTGGAGATATGAATATGTTTAGGGACAATAGGATTATAAAGTATTGGAATTATATTGTAAATTATTCTGCTTCTTGAATCCCCTACCAAGCATTGCTTGCTGAGATATAGTACATGTTACAATATCTCAGATATAGGGAAGGAGATTTAGGAGCTCAAAACGATAGAATACTTGAAGAGAATAATCTTCAAGGTATACCCCTTGAAGACATGTATTTTGCTTTGTTTGAGAGTATTGTATTGTAATGAGAGTTTCATTGTATGGTGAGCTTGAGTTTTGGATTATGTAATTTGGACAAGTATTGTAATGGATTTGGTCAGCATCTTGTGAACCACTGGATGGATTCTGGAATTTAATGAAAGTATATTCCTTCAATGGAATTTTATCTTGTACAAAATTCTACTTATGTTATGTATGAAGTGATGACTTGGGTTTTACAAAACAAGTTCTAAAGAAAAGAATTTCTACTGCTTTGTTTTACGAAATTTTTTTACCTTTCAAAATACATTACAAATTGTGTTACAAAAACCCCAGTCGTCACAAGCATAGTCATAATCCAACTAAATAAATCAACCCTATGATCCAACTAAGTGATCCAATCCATATGATCCAATTAAATGCATGAACCATATGATCTAACTAAGTGATCCAACCTATATTCTAATTCAATTGATGCAATCTAAGGATCAAATCAAATGAGTTGAAGGTAATGAGATGTGAAGACTAAGGAAACCTAAGAATAGGTATAGAAAATATTCCAGCCTTAGTTAAGTAGGCACATTGTCAAACATGTACAATATATTTTACATACAAGCATAGTGGCTTGTGTTTTGGTTTTAAACAGTCCTAGAACTGGGGATGCTATGCTAGGGAAGTTATGAGGGTTTGGCCACCCACTTCCTAAAGCTTATATGATGGATACCATTCCCAAAGAGAGGCTAAATGTTGGGTGGGGAAATCATGGGAAGGCCGTCACTGTGACAGATAGAGTTCCCCCCATGAGTACCTGTATTTGTTATTTCCACAGTTGGTATCAGTGGATTATTATACAGTTATCTGGGTGCACTGTACGGATTGAGAAATCTCCTTCCACAGCTTACACTGCCTTAGGCTACTCTAGTGGAAGGACCAAGTATTCAGACCCAGGCTCAACCTGATGTAGGACCCAGTGCTCATATACCGAGACAAGAAACTCCAACTCTGATATAGGATAACTCTTCACTTGTACCTAGTGGAGTCATGGAAACCTCTCAACTAACACCTAAAAAGATAGACAAGATGGTGGAAAGGTTCTAGAAAATGGTGATCAGCTACAATGGCAAGGGTGATATTAAGAAGGCTAAAGAATGGATTTATGAAGTAGAGAAGACCGTCAGTGTGTTAAGAACTCTAGAGAATCTAAAGGTCAAGTTGACCACCTATGTATTGAAGCAAGAAGCAGCTTTTTAGAGGAGGTTAGCACAAAGAAATTTCTTCTCCAATCCTAAAGAAATTCCATGGGAAAGATTTAAGGAAGTTTTTAATGAAAAATATTTCCCAATCCATAAGCAAGCTCGGAAGGAGGAGTTCTTAGATGGCTGAATGTGTCAAGATGGCTTCTAAATTTAACTAAGACTATAAGAGAAACCAATTCACCAAACTTGGAGGATGGAGCAACTATAATAAAAAGATCCTTCAAGAAGGGCAAGAGACCAACAAACAATTTCAGTCCTTTTGGCCATAAGGAAAATCAAGCTAAACGAACACAATGCCCTAAATGCCATGGATATCATCCAGGCAATGTGTGCTCCCATACGGCCCCACAACCACCATGACCTCATATCAAATGCTGCAAATGCAGCAAGTTAGGGAATTCCTACAATAACTACAAAAAACCCTTGGTAATTAAGTGTGCAAAGCCTAAAAATGTACCGCGTCATCAAGGAAAGGTGTTCGCCATTACTGACAGAGAGGTTGGAACATCTAATGCTGTTATTGAAGGTACATTGCTAGTATCTCAACACCATGCCAAAGTACTGTTTGATTCTGGATCTACCCATTCTTTCATATCATGTGTATTTGAATATAGTATACAATTGATAGTAGAGAAATTGGGATTCTATCTGGATGTGATGACACCAATGGGAAAAACAGTTAGATTACAGGAATATCTTCAAGATGTACTTGTTGAGGTATAAGGGAGAAGAATGGGTATAGATCTTATTTTACTAAACATGGTAGATTTTGACATAATACTGGGTATGGATTGGTTAGCAAAATCCGAGGTAATTATGGATTGTCGTAAAAAGAAACTCACTTTTAACACACTAGGAGAAGAAATGCTAGTATGGCATGGAAAACCAAATGGCTTAGACAAATCCATCATATTAGCTATGGAGGTTGCCAAATATGTGTCCAATGGATGTCAGGCATTTTTAGCAACTATAGTTGCTTTGAATGTTGAATAGCCCAAGATAGAAGAAATCGACATAGTCAGGGAATTCCAAGATTTGTGTCCTGAAGAACTCCTAGGTGTACCACCCCATAGGGAAATTGAGTTTACCATAGAAGTAATTCCTAGTACAACTCCAATTTCTAAAACACCCTATAGGATGGCCTCAATTGAGTTAAGGGAATTACAGAATTAATTGTAGGAAATGTTGGACAAAGGGTTTATTCAACCAAGTAATTCACCATGGGGAGCACTAGTGATATTTGTGCAGAAGAAAGATGGGTCTATGAGGTTATGTATCGAATATCGGATACTGAACAATGTGACAATAAAAAATAGATAACGTCTACCACTCCCTGATGATCTCTTTGACCAACTCCATTCTGCTAAGGTCTTTTTCAAAATTAACCTTAGATCAGGGTATCATCAATTGCGTATCAAAGGTGAAGATATACCCAAAACCGCATTTAGAACCCAGTACAGACATTATGATTTTTTGGTGATGGCTTTTGGATTAACTAATGCTCCTACCATATTTATGGACTTGATGAATAGAATATTCAAGGAATTTTTGGATAAATTTGTAATCGTATTCATCGACGATATACTCATTTATTCTACTAATATATGGGAACATTAGGAACATTTACGGATTGTATTAAACATACTTAGAAAACACAAACTATTTGGAAAATTTACTAAGTGTGAATTTTGGTTGGAAAAAGTCAACTTTCTAGGGCATGTAATTTCCTAGAATGGAGTGGAGGTGGACCCAACCAAGGTGGAAGCAATAATAAATTGGGAATAGTGAAAGTTAGTAACTAAAATATGGAGTTTTATGGGGTTAGCTAGATATTATCGTAGATTTATCCAAGGATTTTCTTGTATAGCTCTTCATTTGACTTCTTTGACTAGAAAAGGAGTATAGTTTACTTGGATTGATAAATGTGAAAGGAGTTTTCAAGAGTTAAAAAGGAGGTTAACTACAGCATCAGTATTGTCCTTGCCATTTAGAAGTGGAGGTTATGAGATATATTGTGATGCTTTAGGAAAAGGGTTGGGAAGTGTACTAATGCAAATTGGGAAGGTCATTGCTTATGCTTTATGACAACTAAAGAAGCATGAAATGAACTACTCGGTACATGACTTAGGACTTGTGGTGGTAGTGTTTGCCTTAAAATTTTGGCAACATTACTTGTACAGGGGGAAATTCAAAGTATTCACTGATCACAAGAACCTCAAGTATATTTTCACCCAGGCTGATATGAATATGAGATAAAGGAGCTGGATGGAATATCTAAAGGAATATGATTTTGTAATTCAATACCTTCTTGGAAAGGCTAATGTAGTGGCTAATGCACTAAACAGACACACAAAGGCAGTGTTGGCTAATGTCACCATTAGGTAAGATTTTGTTGAACATATCCTAAGGGCTCAAGAAGGGGATATAGCAATCCAAGAAATGTATGAAATAGCTAGGGTTAGAGGAACAAGAAGTAAGTATATATGATAATTCATTTCTGCCTAAATATACAATTTTTTATTTCATTAACTATTACTTAATGTCTCTCTTAGCAGCAAAAGAAGGCTAAGACCAAGGAGCCCATTGACCATGCTCTTCTAAAGAAAGTGGCACATTCCAAAGGATGTAACTCCCAAACTTTCACTAACAAATATACTGTAGTAATTGTGTCATGAATTATAAGTGGTTTTATGTTCCCACCTTTGTATCTATTGGATTACATTACATATATGGATTTAATTGTGTTCTGATAATTACATGTGCATGAAGAGTTGATCCAAGAAAGTGCAACTGCACGGACTCTAAGCAGCATTGCTACAAAAAGGGACATCTTGTATAGGGTTATGGGCAACAAGGATGAGAACCTTGGTTGAGTAAAGGGGCAAGGTCATGGCATGGTTCCTTCTAAGTTCTTCTCTAAATCAAAGAATCCTCCAGTAGAAGACTTGGAAGCATGGAAAGGGAAAAGCTTCAAGGAGATATATAAGATGGTGAAGAATGATTTGTATAATAACTTTTGGAGTTGCAGAAGTACACATTAGGGTATTGTCCTTTAACCTCCAATTTGACAATACCTGTACTCATCCATCTAAAGAAGAGGTGGCAGAGCAATTCTTTGAAGGAGATTTCTAGATCATTGAGGTATGTATTAATTTATTTACTTTTGCAATGTTGAATTATTTAGTAATCCTTTCATGATTATATACATATATATATGTTATTTCTCAAATGTAAGTGGGTCAGTGCATGCTGCAGCTACATACAATTGACAACTATGTTGCTATTTCGAGGTTTATTCAATCATGTTGCATAGCAAGTTGATGCATCCATACATTAAGTGTTGTGCGCATTATTGCTGCCATCCAACTAGATGGCCCTTACTATTTTTGATACAAGAGGATGATATTAAAACTATTGGGTATGCAATTGGATATCACATGTCTAGGTTAGAGAAATATATCAAACCAATGATATCGAAGTTATGTATATGATGTCATAGCATCATTTTCATGTACATTTTTTAAGTCTTATCCAAAATTGATTAAAATTGTCTTCAATGGGTTGGTTCACCAAAAGCAGCAAAAGGAGCCATTGAAGCTAACCCCCTCCCTAACAACAAATTCCACCATAGTGATTGCCCCATCCTAGGTATTTATATACACTTGTATGATAAAATTTAATCTATCTATCTCCCTTCTTATATTTGTGTGTGTGTGTGTGTATATATATATATATATATATTCATTACTATTTTTTGGGACATTACATCCATTATGTAGGAATTAGTGGAGGTTCCACCTAACATGCTTCCAATCCTGAGGGGATTGTACAGACCAGTCAATGAAGATAAGGAAATCAACCCCATAAGGTTAGAGGAAGGTATGTTTTCTGACAACGTGGTTGAGGTTCCACTCCTAAAGGAGTACCTCATAACCACATGTAATGTGAGTCAACTAGAACATAAGCACATCGTCATCTACATCAGGTATGTCATGTAACTACTCTATTGACAATCAAAATGACATTACTTGTTTAATTAATAAGATGTGATAATTATTTGACATTAACCCAATGCAGGTCTTTGCACTATAAATTGTACAGATCATAGATCAAGGATGATTATAGATTGCTTGACCCTACTGTCATCTTTGGACCAAAGAAGCATTTCCTAATGGAGAAACAAATAGAAGATATCATACCTAGGCTCTTGTTTGTGCGAAGGGATAGACCTTACTAATTCCCTACAATAACAAGTAAGTTATAAATATCTATATCAGTTAAGATTTAAAACTTACAATTGAATTATTGTGTTTATATGTCCCATTGGATGCTACTAGCTTTAGATGTGTGTGGTGGACATGTAATGTTTTTTCGATTCTTGTGGAGAGCACATTAAATAATAGCTTATGAAAATTATCAACAAGTCATGATTATTTCATTCATTATAATAACTAGGCACTTGATAACTATCAAATTATTCATTATCTAATGCTTTTCAATTATATATGTGTAGTGTATGGTATAAATGAGTTGAGCTACTAGAAAAATGTCAAGGTAAGGTTTACTAGTTCTTTATTATAATTTATAACCCAAATTATTTCACATGATATTTGAACCTTTTCTATTATCTTTGGTGTGTACTATCCTAAACAACAACCTGATTGGGAGTGTGGCTATTATGTTCTTAGATACATGAGAATCCTCATTCACAAAGGATTTACAATCTCACAATTGAGAAAGGTAAGATAATTATTGATCATTCTTATAGTTTTCTACATTTCTTGATGGACTCTAAGATTGCATGTATAAACTAATTTATTACACATTTCTTATATGAAGATTTGGGAAGTAAAAGTTACTCCCAATTGGATCTAGATGACATTAGAATGGCATGGATAGAACATATTATGAACTTTAATTTGTAGTTCACTGACATTAATGAATGTAAACATTTTTACTCAAATGAAATACAAAATATAACTTCATTTCTATGGATGTATTTTATTTTTATTTTTAATAAAGTATGTATGTACTTTCTTTAATCCAATGAGGGGAAGTTGGTGTGTTGAAGAAGACATATGGTTGTCTATGGAGAAGTGTGAATGTATTGGTGTGCTTTCTTTATTTCAATGTCAAGTGTATGGAAAAGTTTAATGTGGAATATTAGAAATGAATTTGTAGAATGATTATAGCCTAATGTACTTTGAAAATATAAGTGTAGGAAGAATGTACGTAACAAATAGAAACCAATAAAAAAATATAGAAACTAGTTAAGAAGGATGTACAATTTAGTACAATTATTCAAAAACCATCTTATATGAGTTATAAAATAAGTCAATTTTTGAATAATTGTCCTACATTGCTATAAGAATATAGGACGGTTTTTGAAAAACCATCCTATATTAATATAAGAATATAGGACGATTTTCTAAAAACTATCATATTATATATAATGTAAGATGATTTTTAGTAATTGTCCTATATTAGTATAAGGATGTAGGATGATTTTTTTAAAACCATCCTATATCAGTAACAATGAATACTGATTTTTGAATAACCGTCCTTTTTATTAAGATAGATTAAGCGGGTTATGTTAGTTTCATTATTCAAATGGGTCAACACGATAGGTTAATAGGTCATGAGTCAAATGGGTCAACATTATGGGCTAATTGGTTGCAAGTTAGACGGGTTAACAAGTCGTGAGTCTGACGGGTCAACATGGGCTGACCTGAGCATGATATGAATTTTGGCATGTCATTTTTGGGTTCACTCAAAAAAAATTTAGTTGAGTCAAAAATGACACAAACACGATAAAACTTGACCCTAACCCACTAAATCCCTGTTGAGCTTGAGTCATGTTATCGTACCATGTCATATTTTGTCTCCCCTAGTTTATTCTATTTCATTTCCCTCATTTCCCTAGTTTACGGTCCTTATTACTCTATTTTGTGTCTTTTTTGTTCACCTTTTGATCTTGTTTCTAGATGTTTTATACAAACGGTTGCCCATTTGTCTTATTTTTCTTTTTCTGTTAAAAAACTAGAGAAATAGGCTAAAAGCTTACGCATGGAACATTGCAAATGGTTAGAAGATTAAAATAATATTTGAATTTTGAAATAATACTAATCACAATTTAATAGTTTTCAATGAATTGAGGCCTATATAGGACTCATGCCTTTGGACCTAACAGCATTTTACTTGCTATAAAATACACAAAAGCATGTATGTACATGTAGACACTTACATATGAACATGTAGATGTGGGTCCTTACAACTTGTAGAATCATTCATCAAAATAATACCAAACAACTTGATACATATGAAGTTGTACCATATACCTATTTTGTGGGTCCCACATATGAATCTATAAAATGTCTAATTAGGGGCCCTTACACATGAATCTATAACATAAACTATTTTAAGGTCCCTGCATATGAACATGTGGCATACATGTACCATTGTGGACCAGTGTATGTACCATTTGTGTAATATGTAGTGAACCGCTATCATATATTTTTGAGCCTTATATATGAACCTGTAACATATATATATATATATATATATTTGTGGCCTTAAATATGAAGCATATATATGTTTTGTCATCTGTACATATTAACCTATAACATATATCTATTATATGGCCCCTTGTATATGAACATGTGGTAGACAAGTACCATTTGTGGGTCCCATATATCATAAACCTTTAAAGGATAGTCCCCATGCATGAAGCTCTCCCATATGTGGGGTCCAGGGAAGGGGCAGACTGTAAGGGTCAATAGTACGTAGCCTTACCATATATCATAAACCTATATCATATAATTATGTAAACCTCACATATCAACTTGTAGCACTTATCTAATTTATGGGCCCTACATTTGAACCTCTAACTAGAGTTAGCAAAATGAATCAGAATCATCAGATATATGTTTGTCCATATAACATCTACAATCACCCTTTGAAGTGGCCATCAGGTCAACAATAAAGTAGGGCAAGCTAAGGAAATTGTCAAGGAAAATGAGGTAGACCAAACACATGAGAAAGAAAAGAGACAAAAAACTCACATGGAACCTATCGTGGAGGCACCCTGTGTGCCAAAGCCCCATTTCCTCAGTTACTGAACAAGGCTAGAAAGGGTACAAACTTTAACTATTTTACGGATGTTTTTAAACACATACAAAGTAACATTCCGTTGCTTACTGCAATAAAAGATGCCCCTACCTATGTTGTGTTTTTGAAAGAGCTCTACACCACAAAGAGAAAGCTTAATGTATAGAAAAAAGCTTTCCTCACTGAGCAAGTGAGCTCTTTAATTCAACACGAGACCCCATCCAAGTTTAGAGACCCACAGTGCCCTCCAATTTCATGCACTATTGGAGACCATGTCGTAGATAGGGCACTGCTTGACTTAAGCATTAGTGTTAACTTGTTGCCATACTCTGTCTATGAGCAGCTGAGGCTTAGCTAGCTAAAACCAACCACAACTACATTACAACTAGTTGATAGATCAGTGAGAATACCTCATGGTTTGGTTGAAGATGATTTGATACAGGTGGACTAGATTTACTACCCAGTTGATTTCATTGTATTAGACACCCCAGCCTCTATCCAATCCCAATAGTAAGATTCTGGTTACTTGGATGTCCTTTCCTGGCAATGTCCAACACCATTATCAATTGTAGGAATGGTTTAATGAAATTATTGTTCGGTAACATGAAAGTTAAACTTAATGTCTTTAATGTAGACCAACAATGTTTAAACCTCCATGATTCTTGTGAAGTGAATTTGATCAAGAGTCTAATTCACAACATTCATCCACCATCTTCCATCTCTGACCCACTAAAAACTTTTCTCATGGATTTTAATGGAGATTTTGATTTAGACAAGTTCATTGAGGTGGTGAACAACCTTTTAGATGTCCCCCCAATAATGGATACATCCAAATGGGTAGGGGTGGCAATTCAGGTTGGCGGGTCGTGTTTGTGGCGACATGAACACAACACGAATAGAGTTATAGGTCGACAAGAACACGACATGCTTAATAGTCGTGTCAAAAACCTATGACTCGTACATGACTCGGTTCTTAAAAAAACTGACACGACATGACCTGTGCAACACGATTAATTGACTTGAGTCATGTTGGATACACGACACGACACAACATATTAAAAGAACTGCTCTCCCAACTCCCAAGTGAATAGAACCGCTGCCAAGGCCCAAAACAACCACAATAAACTAACATATAGGATGGTTATTTCACAACCGTTCTATAAAACCCTAACATATAGGATGGTTGTGACATAACCGTCCTATATATATCATTGGTTTTATAGGACGGCTATGAAATAACCGTCCTATATGTTACATTTTATAGTACGATTATTTCATAACCGTCCTATATGTTACAGATTTTATAGAATGGTTGTGAAATAACCGTCCTATATGTTATTTTATAGTACAGTTATTTCATAACCATCCTATATGTTACGGGTTTTATAGAACAGTTGTGAAATAACCATCCTATATTTTACAGTTTTATTCCCCTCCACCGTTGTGACTGATCTTCTAATTCTAACTGAACTATATCTTTGATCACCTAAAGCAATGACAATGAGGTTCTGGAGGCAAAAATCAGAATTTAATAGCATGGGTCTTTCAGTTATGAAGAACTAAACTTTCAACGCAAGTTACCAACCCCCACATAAATTGTTAGGAAGGAATTCATTTCTCCAACTCCTTTCATGCTTATTGTCATTGGTCATTGCTATATCCACTAAATCACTGATCCACATGACAAGTACATAGACAATCAAGGCAAATTACGAATAA
This sequence comes from Warburgia ugandensis, assembly GCA_035236585.1. Lineage (NCBI taxonomy): Eukaryota > Viridiplantae > Streptophyta > Magnoliopsida > Canellales > Canellaceae > Warburgia > Warburgia ugandensis. The sequence goes on from CP141136.1 coordinate 40,424,303, forward strand.
TGTTCCTGTAATATTTTTATTTATTTATTTAGAAGCAACACAGTTCTTTATAGTTTAGTATTACACCACTCACTAACTCACTTCACAAGTTCACAATTCAGATGATATGTAAAAGAGACTGAAATGAATCAAATAACCACAATAGTAGTAAACAAATATGGATTAAGTAACACATAAGGGAAATATACTTCGATCAATGTATTATGTATCAAACACAACAAATTAAAATAAGTCATGAAAATTATACAAATTAATCAAAATGAATTGATCCAGAGTCTTTAGTTGGTTGAAGTGATCTTGCAGTGCTACTTATGCTTACAATGTCCTCAGCAAGCTCATCCATGGCAACTGTAATGGTAGAGTCTACAATCATATAGAATAAACACGCATTAGTTATTACTAAGCTCATATAAAATATAATGTAAATATAGAATTATAAACTATTACCTTTCAATCCATATAGGAATGCTCAAGACATCACGAGCCATGGCAGTAAGTTTAGGATACCTAAAATCAACATTTGAATCAAATAAAAATGTAAATAAGATTACAAAAAATAGTGTTTACATGAGATTATTAGTCAAACAACCTGTATTGATTGTCTTTCCAGAGTGCAAGAATATCTAGCTTTGACTCTTACAATCTTGGTTCATCTAAATAAAGCTCCAATTGTGATTTTTGCATAGCCAAAGTACCTCCTTCACCTTCAAATGAATCAAATTCCTAATGCAAATGCAATTATATTATTCAACGTACTATAAGACAATTCATAGCAAATTTTAATATGCTAAGTAGTAAGCGATATATAATGAAAGATACAATTATAAATAAAATCACCTTCATGACATATAAAACCTCTTGATTATATGACATGTTTTGTCTATCATCAGCACCTGCACCTTTAGCCACTGGGGAAGATGAGGAGGAAGGAATAGGATAAATCTTCACCATATATTCATTAAAGAGAGAAAATAACTTTTCCCTAACTTGAGCAAACTCCAAGCAGCCACTGCCAAACAATTTCTTGTATGAGAATTCCACAAAGGAGAGCTTATACCAAGGATCCAACACACATGCAATTGCCAAAATGGTGCTGAATTCAAACTAGTACTTTGAAAACTTGGCAAACATTTGGGTGGACAAACGCTTCATATAGTCATCATCACTTCTCATGTATTATGTTAAACTCAAATAAATTACAAATGCTGCACGAAAGTAGAGATTTACAGTGGGATACTTCGATCCAGAGAACATCAAGCGGCATCATAAAAAACTGCCAAAAACTTCAAAATTTTTGTAGCCTTTTCCCATTCATTGAAAGAAGGACAATGATTATAATTTGAGTCACTTAGTTCTAAGTGACAAAATGCACGTTGGTAACAAAGAGCACTTTCACGTATCAAATATGTTGAATTCCATCTTGTAGGACAATCTTATCTTAAGCCCTTTTTTGTCTCAATTGACATGTGATTCACACACTCTAAAAAATTTTGTTTTCTACTTTGTGATGCTTTGACATACTTGATACTCTCTCTAGTTTTTCGAATAGCATCATCAATTTCTTTCAAACCATCTTGCACAATCAAATTCAAAACATGACAACAACAACGTAGATGAAGGAACTCTCCACCACAAACAAGAGTGTTCTTGATGTTTAATTGATGCCTTAACAACTCAACAGAAGAATCATCAGCAGAAGCATTGTCTAAAGTGATTGAAAAAATCTTTTTATCAATCCCCCATTCTACCAATAATGAGTATACCTTTTCTACTAATGATATTCCATTATGTGGAGGTGGTAGGAAACAAAAATTTAATATCCTCTTTTGTAAGACCCATTGACTATCTAGAAAATGTGCTGTGAGACTTATATAACCATCAATAATACAAGAAGCCCACAAATCTGATGTCAAACATATCGTGCTAAGTGCCAACTCTAACATCTCTTTTATCTTTCCCTTTTCTCTTTTATACATTCTCAGAACATTTGGTTTTACTGTATTTCTACTAATCAAGTGCAAATCTACACGTAAATATTTCAGTAGAGTTCTAATTCCATCATACTCAACAAATTGAAAAGGCAAATCATGCATAACAACTACAGCTGCTACTAACTCATGTTAAACTTCAAGATCAAACTTATTATCTGAAGCTGCACTTAGTGACATACTCCCCTGACTTTGAGATAAAAGCAACTAGCCTATATCACGAGAACAGCTCCGTTGACAAGTCTTTATATGACATTTTAAGTTACCAATACCAAATTTGCTATTGCAAATATATATTACAGAGCACTTCTTGCATTTGCACCTTTTCCTTCCATCTTCTGATAGAGGAAGGTGTTCAAAAAAATTCCAAACTAGAGACATTAGTTTCCTATACTTTTTACCTCTATTGGATTTTGAAACTAACTCCACGTTCTCCAAATGAGCAAGCTCATCATCATCGTTGTTGTGGTGTAGCATATTCAAGTTATCAGAAACATAAGTGCTCCTGCTCCCAACTTCAACTTATGCCTATATTGCAAAATGCAAATGACAAAAAAAAAATTAGTTCACACTGACAGTAAACTAAACACTTCACCAACAATTACTAATAAGGGAAGGGAGTGAGACTTGAGAGTGAGGAATGAAAAGAGTCAGACTCATAATTTCATAAAGAAATAACAAAAAACAAATACATGACATACCTGTGGTGCTATAGTAGGGGTGTTGCTGCTCATTGTGTTAGAAGGGTTGAAGTTTGAACTTGAAGAAGATATTTGGATTCTGGTCCTCTAGAAAGGAAAATCTAAAACAAGTGTAAAATTGTAAATTATAAAAGCAGCTTCAAGCTTGGGTTGGTTATGTATTAACTGTCCTATATTTATAAAATATAGTACGGTTATGTATTAAGCATCCTATATTTTTAAAATATAGAACAGTTATGTGTTAACCGTCCTATATTTAGACAATATAGAATGGTTACTTACTAACCGTCCTATTTTTTATAAATATAGTTTTAACATATAGGACGGCTATACATTAACCGTTCTATATTGTCTAAATATAGAACGGTTATACACTAACAGTCCTATTTTATACATAAGAATATAGAACGGTTATGGACTAACCGTCCTATTTTACACATGGCTTATTCCTTCATTACCAATCTGTGAGTGTGACTGCAAAGTCTATGATGTGCCAGATTTCCAGTTACCAGTCTCCCTGACAGGGACTGATAGCCTTCTTTCGTCCAATTCCAAACTGGCAAGTGGCAAGTGTGGCAACTGGAGTTAATGAAAGTTGAAACTTACACTTCAATCATTTGTCAAATATTTTAAGTCATTGTCCTTGATGTTACTTGTTAAGTTGTTAGATGATAGTTGATACTTGATAGATGATCTGAGGTGTGGGCCCCCCTTGTAGTGGCGGGAAAACAAAATGAAAGTTGAAAACTGAAAAGAACATAAAGGTTTAACTTTAATTAATTAATAATTATCTTGGTCTATGAAGTCAATCTAGGGTCTAATCTAACTGTCTAAGGCAATTGTTTTGTCTTTTTGTATAATTGTCTTGTATCATGTAAGTTAAGTAAGCCCAAATCCAATTATCGAATTGAATTTGAAGTCTTATCCCGATTCCCTAAAGAGCCCTAGCCTAGCCTGGCTGGTTGGTTGTTTGTTATAATTAGAAGCCTATAATTATAAGTTATAAATAACTGTATAACCTAATTTCTTATCAACCATTTTAAGTTTAGCTACACATTGTTAGTTGTTATAAGTTACACTTAGTAGATAATTAGTTAACCAAGTTTTGTAACTTGTACAAGTAAAAGTGAAGTGAGAGACTAACTAACTAACATATATTGTTGTATAAAATTATAAATGCTAATGAATAATGATTTTCTTATGTTAATTTCACATGTCTCACCAACCAATTGATCTAATATATCTCTTTTTAATCAAATTCATGAATATCATGTATCCAACTCATATAACTCAATATTTGTTTCTCATTTCTAACTCCCAATTGATGATAATAGATTAGGAATAACTCATTCATCCATGATTCATTGATCCATCATTCATGTAGACACTGTAGAGTAAAATTTAGTAACTCCCTTAGTAATATCATTCAACATTTGTGTTAATTCAACACACAACTCCTATTCTCTGTTCTCATTTTCACCTCACCTAATGAGTTAATTACAATGTTACATAACTAATAACTATTCCCTTGGGACCCTTCCTATACTATACTCATTATCCTCTAATGAGATAATTACACAACTCTTTCTATACTCATTCTCAAGCTACTGAGTTAATTACATAACTGTTTCTATTCTCCTTCAGTCATTCTTACCTAATGAGTTAATTACATGACTCTTTCTCTTTCTTTACTTATCATTTATCAATGTTATCATCAACATTCAATAACTTTTGAATTGAGTATGTGTTACTTACATAACTTTGCTTTTTTAGGCTGATCCTCAACTGAGATCATCAGATGAGTTAAATACATTATATACATAATTAACACTTACTTTACTCATCCTCCCCTGACCTCAACCTCAACAACTATGTTGAATTGATTCAATTGAATATGACAGTATGAGTTACTTACATAACTTTGTTTTTAAGTTGATAGATACTCAACTGAGAAGTTTGAGTCTAAGAATCTGAGATGAACATATATGCTCTGTCTTTTTAAGCACATCCTTAAGGAAATTAAGATGAGTTAATTACATAACTCTTTCTTTACTCTATACATAATAACTAGTTTTATTTAAGCACATCCTCAACTAAGATTAATTAAATACATAACTCTTATAGCTTATACAACTCCTATATTTCAATATATATATTATAGGACGGTTATATACAAACCGTCCTATATTTAAATATATTATAGAATTTTTATTTAAAAGCATCCTATATTTAAATATATTATAGAACGGTTATTTAAAAATCGTCCTATATTTAAGTATATTATAGAACGGTTATTTTGAAACCGTCCTATATTTAAATATATTATAGAACGGTTATTTTGAAACCGTCCTATATTTAAATATATTATAGAACGGTTATTTAGAAACCATCCTATATTTAAATATATTATAGAACGATTATTTGAAAACCGTCCTATATTGAAATATATTATAGAACGGTTATTTGAAAACTGTCCTATATTGAAATATATTATAGAACGGTTATTTTAAAACTGTCCTATATTTAAATATATTATAGAATGGTTATTTAGAAACTATCTTATATTTAAATATATTATAGAACGGTTATTTTAGAACTTTCCTATATTTAAATATATTATAGAATGGTTATTTAAAAACCATCCTATATTTAAATATATTATAGAACAATTATTTGAAAACCGTCCTATATTTAAGTATATTATAGAATGGTTATTTTAAAACCGTCCTATATTGTTCTATACATATCATATATTGTTTTCACTTTTTAGTTTTCACCTTGGTCATTCTCAGCCCTAATTTCAATCTTCCAAGTTCCAACCCAATGATCCAATCCAACCTATATTGAGAAGGTGAAAACAACCATTCCTCTTCGATCTTTCACAGATCTAAGCAAAGAAAGGTATGTATTTACGATTTTTTGCATCTATAATGTAATTCCGTATACAGTTCTATAAAAATCGTAAAAAGTAATAAAAGAACACAATCTCATATAAAAAACCTCTGTCTGGTTTCTCTGATCCTTGCCTTGAACTTGTTCTGTCATTTCATTCTAAAACACCTATTTCTTAGATTTAGATTTATGTTGTCTTTCATTTGGGTATGGAAATGGGGTTTGTTGGGAAAAAGGTGGACGAGTAAAAAAAAAATGGAGTTGGAAGTGGAATGGGATTATGGGAGATAGGTTCCTCTCGTGGAAAAACCAAACATATAAATTATAAAGGTTCTGAACTTCTGACTTTACCCATAGTGCTGATAGATAGGTTCTCAGAGAACTGCATCTACTGAAATAGTTGCCAGCTGAAATGTAGAGGAATTGAGGAAGCAAGACACAAGATTGAGGGAGAGAGACATTAAACTAGTTCTTTCTTTTACAAAATGGACAAAAACATTACCTTTATCTAATTTATCATAAACTAGCTAGCGCTTATATCCCAATTTCTTCTTTTCCTTAAGGGAGCCCTAGAAAAAAGAACCAAATCAAGAAAAATTTCTCAAAAACTAAAATTAACATATCTGCATCAAACAGTGTCAGATTTTCAACATTTTTTATGTGTTGGAAATGTTGAGACAAGAGGAATGATTAAGTGATAGTTGACCAAAAGAAAAAATAAAGGATGAAGGAGCATAATAGATTTTTTTATTATTATTAGACTGGAATGACTGTTTTGAGATAGGAAACTTAATGAAACGCCAAAATCAAGCTGGAAATAATGAATCTTATACAAAAACAAAATATCACATTTTTTGTTCCGCTCTGCATACTGGAATGACATACTTCTGAGGCGATGCCAACATCACAAAAAATGGGAACAAGCATAATTACTTGTTTGAAGAGATAGAGGGAGCAACAATCTAACCTTGTAGGAGGCTTCCAGTATAGTGTCCAATGAAAATTTTATGATGGTTCAAGGGTGCTACTGCTTATTATCCCTGTATTCCACTTTTCTTCTCTAATTGTAGTCATTTTTATTTGTGAAGCAAACATGGAGCAAGTAGAAGAGGCAGGCGAGGTACAAGTAGAACAATTACAACACATAGAAGCAAAACAATCAAGGCTATCAAGCACATGTCCATCAATAACACCACCGGTCAATCTCAAGAGAAAGGTCAGGGGGAGGGGGCCAACACAAATGGATCGTATAAATAAGAGAACCTCATGTGGAATAAAAGAAATGGTACAATTCAACACTAAAGGGCAACCGATTGGTGGTGTGCTGCACATGCCTATTCTAGCTTCATATGTTGTACTATTAGAAGACTTGTACCAGTATCAGTGACTGATTGGAGACATGTATCGCCACAAGTCAAAGATTCAATATGGGAAATGGTCAAGGTATGTAAATTCTTACTACATATAACATAATATGTCCTTTATATTTATATATTTTGTTTTTGTTTGCGTATGAATCACGATAAGATACACAAAGTTGCTACAATACTCACTAGTAAGTTAATCACTTTAACATGCTTCTTCTTTTGTTTTTGTAGTCTGCCTTTGACGTATATGATGAGTGCAAGAAGCAAGCATTGCTAAGAGCTGGTGAAGCTTGGAGGAAATGGAAGAGTGAGCTTGCAAGGAAGTACATACTTCCAAATTCTCATGATCCTTGTATGCTTAACATGGTCCCTCAATTGTATTCCTGCTTCATTAACCAGGAAGCATGGAATCAATTTGTACAGTATAGGCTATCTCCTAATTTTGAGGTAATCACAACTTGAACTAGCCAAGCTAAATTTTGATTCTTGTAATTATTATAATTGATTGTATTTTGATCACATTACTTTGATGTCTAGGCAAAGCGTATAAAAGGACAGAAGGCGTGTGCACAAAACCATACGCCACACCATCTTTCAAGGGTTGGCTATGCACGATTAGAGGCAGATGTAGTAAGTATATCATGTCACATTCCATTTGTCTAATTATAGTAAATTTTTATTTATTAACTCTGACTTAGTGTCTCTTATTACAGCAAAAGAAGGCTGGGACAACAAAGCCCATCCACCATGTTATTCTATGGAAAATGGCACATTTGAAAGGGCGTAACTCCCACACCTTTACCAATGAGACAACTGCAACAATTGCTTCAAGAATTGTAAGTGGTTTACAACTTTAAGTTTTATACTTTTACTTTATCTGCATACTGCCTAGTTAAATACTTTTATACCCTTGCATAGTATATTATTTAAATATTACATATATAAGAGTGATTTTATCATGTTATGATCTTTATGTGTGCAGGAAGAGTTGACCCAAGAGAGTGCAAGTGCAACTACAGGGCCTCTTAGTAGCACTGCTGCAAAGGGCTACATCTTGTATAGGGCAATGGGCAACAAGAATGAGCACCCTGGCCGGGTAAGGGGTCAAGGTCGGGGTGTTGTTCCTTCCAAATTCTTCCCCAAACAAAAGGCTCCTATGCTACAAGAATTGGAAGAATGGAGGAAGCAAACAGTTTTGGAGATATATAGCATGGTCAAAGATCAACTGTTGAAGGAACTCCAAGGTGAGGGAATAACCTCATGTGAGGATATTGGCAGCCCTCAAGCTAAAGCTCAACCTCAAGTTCAACCACCCCAATTTAATAATAGCTGCACTCCTAGTCCTCCATCAGATGAAGAGGTGGCAGAACAAGTACTCCCAATCAGTGAGGTATGTATATTCACTTGTTTAGTTTTACAATGTTACTTATTTACTAACCTTTTTAGTTTACACTTTACATTACATCACTAATTATTATATATATATATATATGTCATTTCTCAAATGTAGGTGGGTCAGTGCATGTTGCAGCTACATACATCTGAGAACCATGTGGCTGTGGCAACACTGTACGAGGTTCGGATCATGACTTTCGCCACCTTGCATGGTAAGTTGATACCTCCACACACTAAGTGTGTGTGCATCACTGCGCCATTCAACCAGATTCTCCCCTTCTATTTCCTGTCGAAGGGGATGATGTTGAAACTGTTGGGGATGCAATTGGATATCATGTATGTTGGCCAAAGCAACACATAAAACCAATGATATCCAATTCCAAGGTACATATATACTAACTGTAGTCATGGCTTCATTTTCTGCTACCTTTTTTTAAGTCGTCCTAAATTGTTCATTGATTAATATTGTTTGCAACATGTTGGATCACCAAAAGCAGCACAAGGGGCAATTGAAGCAAACCTCGCTACCGACAAATTCTGGCGTAGTGGCAAGTGTAGGTGTAGCCACATCCCAGCCTTCCCAAGTAGTACTAGTTCTATATTTTTGCATAGTTGTATCATGTTACATGTGAACTTGAAGAATGCAACAACTAATAAGTTCAAACCACTTGTTAGGTGCTCACTAGTCACTACTCACAAGTCACAAGTCAATAGTCACAATGTTATATTATAAAATATTCCAAGTTTACCTCGCTATGTCTCTTCTTTTATATCTGCTAGTATATCAGTATATGTTGTCTATATTCATTACTAATTTCTAAAATGTTACATGATTACATCTACAGTATAGGGATCAGGTGGAGGTTCCACCTAACACACCTCCATTCCTAAGGGTACTATACAGACTGGCCAATGAAGGCAACACAAATACAATGAACCCTGTAAGGATAGAGGCAAGTGTGCTTTTAAATGATGTGGTTGAGGTTTCACTCTTCAAGGAAGACCTCTTAGCCATATTGTAATATCCTTAATTTTCGGTAAAAAAAAAAAAAAAACTAAATAAATCAAATTAAAATTTTAAAGATGGAAATTTTTTCTGAAAACTTAATAATTTGAAAGTGCTCGTCGATATGATTCCAACGCCACTAAGAACGCGAAAAACGAAGCTCAAACGAGGGAGTTAGGAGCCGTTGAAATTGTGAGGGCATTTTGGTCATTTGACAGAGACGTGTTACACAGGGGTCCAATTTGATAATGGCACCCCCGTCTTCCACACGTCTCTACCAGTTCCAGCAAAATCGTTAGAGAGATGTGGAAAGAGACGTGAGGGGAAGAGTTTCTCTTCCCCTAAGACTCTAAACCCTATATCTACCCTTCCTTAGGAGCCAAAACGCTCCACCTTGAGCGTTCCTCTGGGTTTTTACTCAAAACCCTAGCCCTGCAAGGATCGCACTTTTCCTGGGAGTGGAACCCCGGCAACACTAGTAAACCCAGCCAGGCGCAAGGTAAGCCTTCAACCCTATTTTTTGTATTTATTAAATAGGAAAAATTAATTAGAAAAGCATTTAAAAATCAGAAAATTTGGATTTCCTGGGAACTGTGTGCATGCTACTGTTGGAGCATGATTTCATGGATGAAACCATTCTACTTGAAAATCGCACCATCCAAATAGTGCACATGAGACCCAAGATCAAACCCTTTAAATTTGGGAGAGATCCAACGGTGGGTTTCTCCAAAAAATACAAAAACCAGTACCTAGGGATGTTTTAAGGAACGTGGGAAAAATCATTTAAAAAACATGGTTTTTGAAAAAATCAGTGCAAAAGGAGGGCATAAATGGATTCTAGAGGAAATTCTGAGAAAAACTGTGCAAAAATTTCGCAAAAGGGAGCTCTGTAGCTCCGCCGGAGATGACTGGAATTTGGTCGTCTTCTTTGGCAGCGGTGACGTCGTCAGCAACCAAGCGCTTACGCCAGGACGCCTAGCAGGATGCCCCGACGGAGATGCTCGATGAATGCACATCTCTGTGCATGCGTGCAATGGTCACGTGTGTGGGAGCTCTGCGTGGGCTATCACATTGGATCGGGACGCGCAGCTTCCTGGCGACCGTGACGCACGTCAGCCCCACTTTGTGTATGTTTTCACTAAAATTTGATTTCTAAGAGCTATAGGAGTCCAAATCATGATCCAAAAGAGGCGTTATGACCGTATCGACAACGCGGACTTAGTTTTAACTTAAAAACTTATAAATTACCACTTTTAATTTAGAAAAAATTTTCAATAGTGATTTGACTTGTACAGGTGTACTGGAACATACCAGTTAAAGGGAGTTATTAGCAAGCTAGTAGTCTCACATTGAGGTAGGTGACAATAATTAATGCTTTGCCTTGATTTTTAAACAATGTTTAAACATAGCATCATGTGTGATTGTGTTTTAAATTGCAATTATCATTTAGCGTGGATTTCATGCGACTTTGAGTACATTATGATTATTTCAAATTGAAATATTTTATCGAATAAACTTATTTCAAATGATTTTATAAGCATGATGTTAATTAGTTATGCTTAAATAGAGACTTATTTCTTATTATATATAGGAAATGCATGGATTTACATGGAAATAAGAACAGGGGTGTATTAGCTGGTCCTTTTATAGGCTAACCCCAGGATGAGGGGCATGTCTTGGGGATTGTGAGATATGAGTGCTCTTGAGTTTTAGCATATACATATGATTTTCGTGTTTTATATTTGATGACGGGTGCTCTCGCTTGGTGGGCTTCATGCTAGGAGGGATAGGGCCGGCCACCCACTCTCTGAGATTATGATGTGATGATTTTGTGATATGATAGACACCTGCCCATAGATGGCATTTGGTAGGGGTTTGGTAACATGGATAGTCCACACTACCGGTCTGAGCCTTTCCATGGGGACAGACGTTAAGTCTCCCGTTATGGTGTCGATGGAGAGTGGCGGTGGTTGATACCCATGGAGGGTTGCCACTACAGCATGATGGGCCATATTCTTGTTATGTGTGCATGTATGATGAGCATGGTTATGAATGGTATGCCTGGGTGTGACGACACTTAGAGGTTGGCTATAGTACTCCTAATCAATGATGTTACTATGATGTTGTGGGACCCATTACCTTAGGGTGCCCTTATTATTATTGTATGCTCATTTACATTGATTTATGTCATGTTTTGACTCCATAAAATGCATGTTTTAGCATATGAGATAAATTGACATTTATTTGGACATGACATTATGATACTGCTATTTTCATAAATGATAGACTTTTCATCAGTGCTGTTAATTATTTCTTTCATTTATTACATTAATTGTCTATGTACCTACACAAGCGATAGCTTGTTGAGGCATTGCTTTATTTTGCAATGCCTCAGATCTCGAGCATGACATCAAGAAAGAAAAAGCTGTTGAAAAACCATGAGAGCTGCTAATGATCTTTTACCTACAGTTTTAGACAGTGATGTGAGTCATTAAAACAGGATTGTCATTTGGATTTAATTATGGACTGCATACCTTATGTTTTGGATTTGATTGAGATGTTTGGACATATGCTGGACATTTATATAGGATGTTATGATGGATAGACCCTGAGCCATATTATTATTGTTTTGGACATTTATTTGATTTAAAATAAAGGCACCGATTTATTTAACATTGATTGATACACGTATTGTTTTATTTATATGTATGCCATTTTGAGAGAGGAAAAATAACACCAGGAGTTTTAAGATATGTTTTAGCAAATGGTCAAATAAAACTTTTCTCATGGGATCCCAAATGCTCTTATTTAAAATGCCATTATTATTATTATAAAAAAAAGTTGTCTTAAAAATCTGGGGTGTTACAAAGTTGGTATCAGAGCCCAGTCTAGTCCATCATAATCCTCGTAAATGTCCATTTATATGTGAGTAACAGTCCATAATTGTTGTAGAGAGAGAAACTATGAGGGAGGAACTTACACTTAGTGACATTTAAAACTTTTGACCAATGGTCCTCGAGGAAGAACTAGGTCTATCCCTGCTACACCTGTGGCCCCACCTGTTGAGTCCTCTGATCAAGGGGATCGAGATGCCGAGTTATTAAATCGATTAATGTTAGGACTAGTACCACTTATACAGCAGTAGGTTAGGACAGTTGTTGACGCTGCTAACCCTAGCCCTATTCCACCACCTCAAGTGGCACCCATGGTTTCGTCAGTTCAGTCCTCACAACCAGTACAGGAACCACCAGTACCTAGAGCCACTGAGGATGATGCTACTAGTGACTCTAAGAAGATAGACAAATTATTAGAGAGGTTTCAAAAGATGGTGAAACCCTTTTATAGCGATGGTAACACGGAGGAGGCTGAGTGATGGTTATTTGAGGCAGAGAGAACATTTGATGCTATGAAGATCTCACCAGAGGATCAAGTCAAAGTAGCCTCGTACCTACTGAAGGGTGAGGTAGGCTTCTGGTGGCAGACTTTCACACTCACTCGACGAGATCCGACCGAGACAATGACATGGGTAGCCTTTAAACAGGCTTTCGACACTCAGTATTTTCCACCTCATGCATTGCAATCCATGAAGGAGTTTGCCACCCTGGAGCAGAGAGATATGATGGTTCAGTAGTACCTGAACCGATTTACACGACTAAGGAGATTTGCACCTCACACGCTGGCCTCAGACACAGAGGCAACTGACAGATTTGTAGATGGGTTGACGCCTTGGCTGAGAGATTGCGTGATTTCTTCACGATCCACTTATGTGCAAGATGTTGCTAATATGGTGTCCATGCATGAGAAGAACTCTCTCAGGACTACAAGGAGTGCATTCCAGCCCTTTAAGGGCAAGCCGCCGTTTGGTGCTATGCAGACACATGGTGCATCAAGTCATCCACTGCAGGGCAAATTTAAGAGAGATATTGAGAGGAAGAGATGTGATCGGTGCAAGGGTTGGCACCTTGGGTGAGGGTGCAATAGATTTGATAGGCCACAGCAATAGAAGCAGCCCTAACCATAGCGAAAGCCCTATACACCTTACCAGAGACAGCCATACAGGTGTTTCAATTGTGGAGACGTCGGCCATTTCATTAAGGACTGTCCTAAGGGGCAAAGAGAGAGGCAGACCGAGATGATTGCAGGGATAGCTAACGTGCCACATAGCCAGGGACAAGTATTTTCCATCACGTCAGGATAGGCGCAGGCATCACACCATGTCGTCGAAGGTACTCTTCTAATCTCAGATCGACATGCCAAAGTTCTTTTTGACACAAGGTCTACACATTCTTTCATATCATGTATTTTTGCATCTTGCCTTGATGTATGTGTATACAAACTAGCATTTGGATTAGATATTATGACACCTGTGGGAGAGACAGTAGAGACTACAGAATATCTCAGAGAAATACCTATAGAGATATCAAGCGTGAGTATGGACACTGACTTCATCTTACTAGACATGGTAGACTATGATATTATACTTGGGATGGATTGGTTAGCCAACTATTGGGCTATGGTAGACTGCCGAATGAAGCGAGTCACTTTTCTTATACCTGGGCAACCAGAAATAGTGTTCCAGGGTAGGAAAGATCAGTCAGGTACATGCATCATTTTTGTTATGAAGGCGACACGATTTTATGCACGAGGGTGTAACGCATTCCTTGCATATGTGACTGTTGAGGACAAGGAGCAACCACGGCTTGACGAGATTGATGTTGTCCATGAATTTGCTAATGTCTTTCCTGAGGAATTACCAACATTGCCACCAAGTAGGGAGATTGACTTTACCATTGACTTGGTGCCGGGTACATCGTCTATCTCTAAGGCACCATACAGGATGGCTCCAGCAGAGTTGAGAGAGCTTCAGGTACAATTGTAAGAGTTATTGGATAAGGGCTTCATCAGGCCGAGTGGATCACCATGGGGTGCACCAGTCCTTTTCGTGAAGAAAAAGGATGGATCACTGAGACTATGCATTGACTATCGGTTGTTGAATGGTGTTACTATAAAGAACCGATACCCTTTGCCACGCATAGATGATTTATTTGATCAGTTCCAATCAGCATAAGTGTTCTTCAAGATAGATCGAAGGTCAGGATATCGTCAACTGAGGGTTAGAGAAGAGGATATCTCAAAGACTGCCTTTAGGAGTCGTTATGGTCATTATGAGTTCCTAGTGATGCCGTTTGGATTGACGAACGCACCTGCAGTGTTCATGGATCTAATGAACTGTGTTTTTCGAGCTTATTTGGATAAGTTTGTGATTGTATTCGTGGATGACATCTTGATTTATTCGCCTAGTCATGAGGCACATAGAGAGCATCTCTACATGGTATTGGACACACTTCGTCGACATCAGTTGTATGTCAAGTTCAGTAAGTGTGATTTTTGGCTAGACCAGGTGCATTTCTTAGGCCACATCATATCTAAAGATGGAGTGGTCATGGATTTAGCAAAGGTAGAGGCAGTACTACACTGGGAGAGGCCTAAGACAGTGACTGAGATACGTAGTTTTCTTGGTTTGGCAGGATATTATCGTCGTTTCATAGAGGGATTCTCTAAGATCGCATTACCATTGACCACCCTGACCAGGAAAGACACTCAATTTGTATGGACCAAGGCTTGTGAGGAGAGCTTCCAAGAGCTCAAGAGGAGACTTACTACTGCTCCGGTATTGACCTTACCATTAGGTGCAGATGGTTATGTAGTTTATTGTGACGCCTCTGGCAAGGGATTAGGAGCAATGTTGATGCAACTTGGGAGGGTAATTCCTTATGCGTCTAGATATCTGAAGACACATGAGGTAAATTACACAACACATGATTTGGAATTAGTAGCGATGGTATTTGCATTGAAGTCCTGGAGACATTATCTTTGTGGTGAGAGATTTGAGGTATTCACTGATCATAAGAGCCTTAAGTACTTCTTTACTCAGAGTGATTTGAACATGAGGCAGTGCAGATGGATGGAGTATCTCAAGGACTTCGACTTCACCACACAGTACCATCCTGGGAAGGCTAGCGCCGTTGCTGATGCCCTGAGTAGGAAGTCTGGAGTGATGATTACCAATTTGTTGACTCGGTCTAAGTTCTTTTATAGGATCTTAGAGGCACAGGACAAAGATAAGGAAACATAGGATCTGACAGATAAGACAAATTTTTTGAGGGGACCAGATGGAGGAGTCAGATTTAAGGGAAGTTGGTAGTACCAGCAGATGACGAATTGAAGCGAGAGTTACTTCAAGAAGCACACCAGTCCCCTTATACAATTCATCCTGGGGGTACGAAGATGTATTAGGATCTCAAGAGGCATTTCTAGTGGAATGGTATGAAGAAGGATGTTGGTGAGTGCATTGCACGGTGTTTGACCTATCAGCAGGTCAAGGCTGAGCATTAGTGTCCATCAGGACTACTTCAGACACTAGACCTCCCTGAGTGGAAGTGGGATCATATTACCATGGACTTTGTTCTGGGTCTTCCTAGGACGGCTAGTGGTCATGACATGATATGGGTTGTTGTGGACAGGTTGAGCAAGTCTGCTCATTTCCTTCCTATCAGACAGAACTAGACCATGGATAGTTTAGCGAAATTATATGTTAAGGAGATCATCAATCTACATGGTGTTCCTTTGACGATTATATCGGATTGAGATACGCGATTTACCTCAAAATACTGGAAGAGCGTGCAAGAGGCATTAGGGTCGAGACTGAAATTTAGCACAGCATTCCATCCTCAGACAGACGGACAGAGCAAGAGGACCATCCAAACTATTGAGGATATGATACGAGCTTGTGCTATAGATTGGAAGGGTAGTTGGGAAGATCATTTACCTTTAGTGGAATTTGCCTATAATAATAATCATCACGCTAGTATTGGTATGGCTCCATACGAGGCACTTTATGGCAGACCTTACCGGTCACCTTTATGTTGGAGTGATGTAGGAGAAAGAAGTGTGGTGAAGTCTGAGTTAGTGGAAGAATGCACAAAGAAAGTCCAACTCATCCGGAAAAGGTTATTGACAGCTCACAGTCAATAGAAAAGTTATGCAGACAAGAGGCGAAAAGACTTAGAGTTCTCTAAAGGTGAGCATGTATTCTTGAAAGTTTCTCTTATGAAAGGAGTGTTGAGGTTTGGAAATAAAGGGAAGCTTAGCCCCAGGTATATTGGACCTTTCAAGATCTTAAGCAGAGTTGGGTCAGTGGCATACCAGCTAACCTTACCACCACAGCTGGCAAATGTACATGACATCTTTCATGTGTCTATACAAAGAAATACGTACCAGATCCCTCACTTGTGTTGGAGCAGATCCCAGGAGAGCTACAATCTGATATGACGTTTGAGGAGAGACTAGTGCGCATATTGGATACGAAAGTCAAGGAGTTAAGGAATAAGACCATTGCCTTGGTCAAAGTCCTTTGGCAGCATCATTCATTACAGGAGGCTACCTGAGAAACAGAGGAGGAGATGCGAAAGATTCATCTAGAGTTATTTACATAGAGGTATGCAGCTAAATTTCAAGGACGAAGTTTTTATAAGTAGGGAAGGATGTAATATCCTTAATTTTTGGTACAAAATAAGAAATCACTAAATAAATCAAATTAAAAATTTAGAGATAGAAATTTTTCCTAAAAACTTAAGAATTTGAAAGTGCTCGTCGATACGATTCCAACGCCACCAAGAACACGAAAAACGGAGCTCAAACGAGGGGGTTAGGAGCCATTGCAGTTGTGAGGGCGGGCATTTTAGTCATTTGATATAGACGTGTTACACAGGGGTCCAAATTGATAATGGTACCCCTGTCTTCCACATGTCTCTACTAATTCCGGCAAAATCGCCAGAGAGACGTGGAAAGAGACGTGAGCGGAAGAGTTTCTCTTCCCCTAAGACTCTAAACCCTATATCTACCCTTCTTAGGAGCCAAAACGCTCCACCTTGAGCGTTCCTTTGGGTTTGCACTCAGAACCCTAGCCCTGCAAAGATCGCACCTTTCCTGTGAGTGGAACCTCGGCAACACTACCAACCCCAGCCAGACACAAGGTAAGCCTTAAACCCTATTTTTTGTATTTATTAAATAGGAAAAATTAATTAGAAAAGCATTTAAAAATAAAAAAAAATGGATTTCCTGGGAACTCTGTGCATGCTACGGTTGGAGCGTGATTTCACTGATGAAACCATGTCCGTTTGAAAATCGTACCATCCAACTAGTGCACATGAGACCTAAGATCAAACCCTTTAATTTTTGAAGAGATCCAACGGTGGGTTTCTCCACAAAACGCAAAAACCAGTACCTAGGGATGTTTTTAGGAATGTGGGAAAAATCATTTAAAAAACATGGCTTTTAGAAAAATCAGTGCAAAAGAATGGTATAAATAGATTCTAGAGGAAATTTTGAGAAAAATGGCATAAAAATTGCGTAAAACGGAGCTCTGTAGCTCTGTCGGAGACGACCGGAATCCGGTCATCTTCTCCGGAGGCGGTGACGTCGTCAGCGACTAGGTATTGACACCAGGACACCTAGCAGGAACCCCCGACGGAGACACTCAATGAACGCACGTCTCTGCACACGGGTGCAGCGGTCACATGGGCGGGAGCTCTTGCGCGGGCTGTCACATTGGATTGGGACGCACAACTTCCTGGCGACCGTGATGCACGTCAACCCCTTTTTGTGTATGTTTTCACTAAAATTTGATTTCTGAGAGCTATAAGAGTCCAAATTATGATCCAAAAGAGGAGTTGTGACCGTATCAACAATGCAGACTTAGTTTTATCTTAAAAACTTATAAATTGCCACTTTTAATTTAGAAAATTTTTAAAATAGTGATGTGACTTGTACAAGTGCACTTGAACATACTAGTTAAAGGGAGTTATTAGCAAGTTAGTGGTCTCACATTGAGGTAGGTGATGACAATTAATACTTTTCCTTGATTTTTAAACCATGTTTAAACATAGCATCATGAGTGATTGTGTTTTAAATTGCAATTATCATTTAGCGTGGATTTCATGCGACTTTAAGTACATTATGATTATTCTAAATTGAAATCTTTTATTGAATAAACTTATTTCAAATGATTTTATAAGCATGATGTTAATTAGTTATGCTTAAATAGAGACTTATTTCTTATTATATATAGGAAATGCATGGATTTACATGGAAATAAGAATAGGGGCTTACTAGCTGGTCCTTTTATAGGCTAACCCCAGGATGAGGGGCATGTCTTGGGGATTGCGAGCTATGAGTGCTCTTGATTTTTAGCATATACATATAATTTTCATGTTTTATATTTGATGATGGGGGCTCTCGCCCGGTGGGATTCATGCTAGGAGGGATAGGGCTGGCCACCCACCCTCCAAGATTATGAAGTGATGATTTTGTGATATGATAGACACCTGACCATAGATGGCATTCGGTAGGGGTTTGGTAACATGGATAGTCCACACTACCGGTCTGAGCCATTCCATGGGGACAGACGTTAAGTCTCCCGTTATGGTGTCGATGGAGAGTGGCGGTGGTTGATACCCATGGAGGGTTACCACTACAACATGATGACCCATATTCTTGTTATGTGTGCATGTATGATGAGCATGGTTATGGATGGTATGCCTAGGTGTGACGACACTTAGAGGTTGGCTATGAGTACTCCTGATTAGTGATGTTAGTGATGTGTTTTGGGACCCATTACCTTGGGGTGCCCTTATTATTATTGTATTCTCATTTACATTGATTTATGTCATGTTTTGACTCCAATAAATGCATGTTTTAGCATATGAAATAAATTGACATTTATTTGGACATGATATTATGATACTGCTATTTTCATAAATGATAGACTTTTCATCAGTGCTGTTAATTATTTCTTTCATTTATTACATTAATTGTCTATGTACCTACACAAGCGATAGCTTGCTGAGGCATTACTTTGTTTTGTAATGCCTTAGATCGCGAGCGCGACATCAGGAAAGGAAAAGCTGTTGAGAAACCATGAGAGATGCTGAAGATCTTTTTCCTATGGTTTTAGACAGTGATGTGAGTCATTAAAACAGGATTGTCATTTGGATTTAATTATGGACTGTATACTTTATGTTTTGGATTTGATTGAGATGTTTGGACATATGCTGACCATTTATATGGGATGTTATGATGGATAGACCCTAGGCCATATTCTTATTGTTTTGGACATTTATTTGATTTAAAATAAAGGCGCTGATTTATTTAACATTGATTGATACGTGTATTGTTTTATTTATATATATGCCGTTTTGGGAAAGGAAAAATAACACCCGAAGTTTTAAGATATGTTTTAGCAAATGATTAAATAAAAATTTTCTCATGGGATCCCAAATGCTCTTATTTAAAATGCCATTATTATTATTATAAAAAAAAATTGTCTTAAAAATCCGGGGTGTTACACATATGTAATAGGGATCAATTGGAGTACATGCACATCATAGTCTATATAGAGTCCGTCGTGTAACTGCTCTATTAGAGTTAAGACTTATGAATCAATGTAACATTACTTAATACTTGCTTTTTTAATAAAACTTAATAATTATTTGACATTAACCCAAATTCCAAATGCAGGTATTTGCATGATAGCTTGCAAAGACTAGAGGTCAAGGACATTTACAAGTTCCTTGACCCTTCTCTTGTCTTTCAATTGGACTATTTTGCCTAAGGACAAACAAAGTGAAGATATCATTCCTGGTCTCATGAGTTGTGCAAAGGGGCAAGCCTTACTGATTCCCTACAATGGAGGGTACGTTGTAACATAGGTTGCTTAATTATGTCATTTTAATTTCATAATTCATAGTTTCATACACATGAATACTATATCAGTTAAGATTAGAGAAAAATCAATTGAATTATTATTTTTATAGGTCCCATTGGATGTTGCTAGCTTTGGATGTGCATGGTGGCCATGCAAATTTTTTTTATTATTGTGGAGTACACATTCGAGAAGACCTTATGGAAATTATAAACAAGTAAGTCTTTATTATTCCTTTTATTATAATATAACTACTCACCTGAGAACTATAATAATATTCATAATCGAATGCTTTTCAATTATATGTGTGTAGAGCATGGTATAAATGGGCTGAGAGGGAAGGCATTCACCACCCACCAAAACTCAACTGGAAGAAGGCTAAGGTACAGTTTACTAATTACTACTCTTTAGACTCTTTCATATAATTTTAAACCTGAACTTATTGGAAATTATATTTTGAAACTTTTCTGTTGTCTTTGGTGGCATTGTTATGCAGTGCCCTAAACAAAAATCAGATTGGGAGTGTGGATATTATGTTCTTAGATACATGAGAACCCTCATTTGCAATGGAGTTACAGTCTCACAATTGAGAAAGGTAACACTTAGACTTATTGACCAATGTTACACTTTTGATTTGTATATTGCCTGATTGAATCCAAGATTACATGTCTGATCTCTGAACTAAGTTATTATATGTTTCTTGCAGGTGGATTTCAGAACCAAGAGTTACTCCCAGCTGGATTTAGATGATATTAGAATGGAATGGACAAATCATATTATGAATTTTAATTTGTAGTTCAGTGATGTAAAATTGTAAATAAATGTATATTATCATTCATGTATATACATTTTACTCAAATATAATACAAAGATCAGTTCATTTCAATGGATGTGTTCTATTTTTCTTTTGATTGAAGTACACTGTATCAATGTATGTGCTTTCTTTGTTTTAAACTTTCAAATTTCAATGATGTGATTGTGAAGTTGGTGTTTTGATCAGCAAATGGGTTGATCATCAATTTTCAATGATGGCTTAGATCAGCAGATGGGTTGTATTGTATCATGTATGTACATACAGTCTACAGATACAGTATGGATGGTTGATATCATGTATTGTATCATGTATTGGAGAGGGAGGCATATATGGAATGGAGGTTGATGATTGAAATTACTGATATATATTAAAGTTGTAGATTTGATTCATATGAATATGATACCAAAAAACTTTCAAATTTCAATGATGTGATTGTGAAGTTGGTGTTTTGAAGCGAGACCTGATGGACATCCTGGCCTATATAGGCAATTTCATCCATTTTTTGAGGATAAAATTAAAAATGCCAAAGTTCAGAATGATTGTCTGCATTGGTGCCTGCCTGGGCCTATTGACAATTGGAATGATATAGTCATGGAGATGGTGCTCAGTGATTGATATGTTGGGCAATTGTGATGATTGGAGCCCATGATTCTGAGCTACCAAGTTTCTGACAATCAGAACACAATTGTTTGCATGAACAAAAAGAGGGATGAGGAAGTTCCACTCGTTGTAATTATATCATGTTTGCAAGCTTTCACTTATCTGTTGCTAATCAAATGTGTTTTATCAGAAGCTTGCAAACTGGAAGGTGAAGTTGCTTTGGATTACATTTTAGGCAATCTTGCTTCATTCAGATCTTGAATCACAGATTTCTGGATTATATTTTGTGAATTCCTGTTTATAGTTTATCACTCTCATGTCTTTGCTTTCTTTTCATATTCTCTAAGATGCACCCGAATGTCAACGAGAACCTGGAAGAAGCTGTTCCTCTGAGAATATCTTTATATTATATGTGTGAGAATAACTCACTAACAGTGGCTCCAGAAGAACCCTCCAATATAACTTAGTAATATAGGATAGATTGTGAATAGCCGTCCTATATATAACTAGTAATATAGGATGGTTTGTGAATAGCCGTCCTATATATAACTGGAAATATAGGATGGTTTGTGAATAGCCGTCCTATATATAACTGGAAATATAGGACGGTTTGTGAATAGCTGTCCTATATAACTAGTAATATAGGACGGTTACTCATGAACCATCCTATATTTTCAAATCATGTCACTGTCAAGGTCATGAGTAAATAGGTCACGTGTCAAACAAGTCGACATGATGGGTCAAATTCATTGACTCGAACATGACACGATTTTTGGCATGTCATTTTTGGGTGAACACGATAAGACTGGACCCGAACCCACTAAATTTGTGTCGGGTTCAAGTCGTGTTATCATGTCATGTCATATTTTTTCGCCCCTAAAAATGGGGCCCTTATATCAACCACTCCCTCCTTCAAAGTCTGTCCTTGTACTTTCCATAAAATAACCACCTTCTTTAGCCCTAAAGCCCTTGCCTAATAACCTCAAGTGTTCTTATATAGGACCAGATGAATTCTTACATGTAATAATTGCATCTATTTTAGACAAGCAATAGGAAGAAAATTGCTTGATGTTCTTAAGGAACATAAGACTACTCTAGGGTGGGCCATTGCAGACATCAAGGGCATTAGTCCAGTTGTGTGCACGCATAGGATCCACATGAAAGAAAATGCTAAATACTTTAGGAAACCACAAAGATGAGTTAGTCCCCACATGAAGAAGGTGGTTAGAGATGATGCCCTTAAGCATGTAGATGTAAGCATCATATATCCCATCTCTGATAGCATATTGGGTCAACTCTATTTAGGCTGTACCCATGAAATCTAGGCTCTTGATAATCAAGAATGATGAGAATGCATTGGTACCCACCCACATTGTTTTACACAAAATTGAATGCTGTCATGAGGAATGACCACTTTCCTCTTCGTTTTATTGAACAATTGCCTGAGTGGTTGGCCAGACAATGTTATTATTATTTCCTAGATGGATTTCCCAGTTATAACAAGATTCCTATAGCACCCGAGGATCAAGAGAAGGCCATCTTCACCTGTCTTTTTAGGACCTTTGCTTACTAATGTATGCCTTTTTGGGTTTTACAATGCTCCACCCACTTTCCAAAGGTGTATGTTGAGCATTTTTTTTATATGGTAGAAAAGTTTCTAGAGGTGTTCATGGATGACTTCTTGGTATTGAGGTCTTCCTTTTATGTGTGCTTGCACCATTTGAAGTTAGTTCTTGCATAGCGTGAGGAAAAAAACATGGTATTGAACTAGGAAAAGTATCATTTTGTGGTACAAAGTGGTATAATTTTATACTACATTATATCACATGATAGATAATGCTAAAGTGGATCTAATGGGCAACCTTCCTCCACCTAGAACAATGAATGAAATGCACTCCTTTCAAGGGCATGCTAGATTCTATAGAAGTTTCATCAAGGGCTTCAACAAGATTGCCAAGCCTCTTTGTAGTTTACTGGCAAAAGTGGCTATTATTTACTTTGATGAGAACTATAGGAACACATTTGAGTAGCTAAATGTCATGTTGACCTCTGCACCTATTATCTGACCATCTGACTGGAGTACGCTACTTGAGATGATGTCTGATGCGTCAGACTATGTAATTGGAGATGTTTTGGGAAAGCACATCCATGAACTTCCCCATGTGATATACTACGCTAGAAAAACACTAAATGATGCACAACTCAACTATTCAACCATAGAAAAAGAGTTGTTGGCTATAGTGTTTGCTTAAGATAAGTTTAGATCTTACTTATTAAGATATAAAGTCATAGTATGCTTGGATCATGGAGTTCTAAAGTATCTCCTTTCTAAAAAGGATGTTAAACATAAGTTGATCCATTAGATACTCTTGCTACAGGAATTTGACTAGGAAATTTTGGACAAGAAAGATTTAGGAAATGTTGTAGCTGACAACTTATCTAGGTTAGTGGTGGAGCACACTAGCAATAATATGCCTATAACTAAATCCTTTCCAAATTTATAGTTAATGCATATTTCCTGTAATAACCCCAATTTTTATGAATATAATTGAATTATTAAAAATTAAAAGTTGAAATTTTAAAAGTGGAACTGGAACTTTGAGTTCCAAGAAAATTCGTTTTTATAAAAATAAAATCAAGACTAAAACTTAGATATTTGTAATGTTCTAAAAAAATTGATCGCAATGACTATAAGTACATCAAATTCTAAGTTCGAATGAAACATCCTTATTTTTCTCTATTTTTATGAATAAAAGGGTAAAATAGTAATTTTACTCATAACTGAGACCTAAGACATCAAAATTTGGAATGTACTCCGAAAATCGATCTAAACAACACTAAGTAAGCTCAATTCCTAGTTCATAGGAATAAACCCTATTTTTCTCCATTTTTGGAATTAAAAGGGCATATTGGTCTTTTCACAATTATGTGGGGCCCACAAGGTGGGCCAATGGTCTAGAAGACCACCATCATGAGTCAAACCACTACCACCTGCTAGTGGAGAAGGAGGTGGTAGTGGGAATCCAATGACAATTTAATAATAAAAAGAAATGAAACATAATTATGAATGTAATCATGAAAAATTCAAAAATCCCTATAAATAACCATAAATTTTCCAAAAAATTTCCTAATGCTCTTCACGAAGTCCCCTACAATGCCTCAAAATTCCAGCTAAAATGCTGCTCCATCTTCCAAATTTCTCTGATCTTTCTCTCTCATTCTCTATGGGCATGTCCCTAAACGCACCCGGCCAAACGACCCTGTGTCTGCATCGAGAGCTTCTAGGGATGTGTCGTCCCCAATGGACCAAGGCTTCTACCTAGGAAACCCTAATTCAATTAGCCATGATGATCCACCTCTTGGATCATCAAAAAACTCAAAACGAAGAACAACCTCCGATAATGTGGTGACTCAGGTTTTTAAAATACACTTTCATTATTTATTTTCAAATGGTGGTAGACCAATTTTGCAAACATTTTAAAAACTTAAGCAGGGAAATTTTTTTTCTTTGAAATTCTTTTCAGAAGACCCGAATGCTACACTTCACTCACATATATATACAACATATGTTTTTAAAGAAACTCATTTTTATTGAAATTGCAGGATCGATATAGTGCTTCACATACACAACCCCTTTATTACATCTTAAGTCCAAAATACACAAATCAAAATACAAGCCAATCCTTTCCACAATAGTACATAGTCTTGATCAACAGTATGGTCTTCATCTTCCCATGCTGTATCCCACCATTCTTTTCTTTCTATATCTGAGATATTGTAAACATTCAAATATTTACAATATCTCAGCAAGTTATACTTGGTAGGGGATTCAAGAACATATGAAATCGTATAATTCAAAAGTATTGTATTCATAATCATCATATTCCATATGAATCACATATTTCAATTTCCATGAACCATACCATATATGATCATTCTATCATATAATTTATCACGTAGTATCTACTATGATAATTCCAAACCACTCACCACTATATCGTATGTATATATATATATGGTCAAAAACCATGAAAAATAGTCAATATCTAAAATATCAATAATCATACTGAGATATAATGAGTTGATAAATCATCTAGACTTTTGCTGGGAAAATACTCCATCAAGAGGGCAATATTGGCATCTCATTATGCCATACATCATAATGCAAAATCTCAAGGACAACCATGCTGCAGTCTAATCCATACTAATGCGCTCGAATAACTGCCCTATTCACCACTGATACCACAATGGAAAATATTGTGTCACTGCCCGTATGGGGAGGTAGGCCTTTCACAACGGGGCCTTTCCATAATTGCAACCCCCCCTAAAATTTTAGCCTCTCTTTGGGCAGGGCCCTTAATGGTAAAAAAGATTCACCAACAATGCAGCATAAATTCTTTTCTTTTAAATTTGTTTGAAGCAAAAACCAAGTCTCACCTCAAGATACATAATACACATAGACATTTTGTATAAAATAATTTTTTATTGAATACCAAGAATTATCCAATAGTTCACTCTTACACAGCCCCTATATTATACTTACAAACCATTGTCCAAATTACATAATTGAAAGGTCAAACCTCACCTTACATTAAAAACTCTCAATACAATATAATGCTCTCAAATGAAAATACATGTCTTCAAGGGACATATCCTGATTAATTATTTTCTTCAAGTCTTCTACTATCTTGAGCTCCTAAGTCTTCAAGCTTTACTTCCTTAAGTCTCCTTCACTGTATCTTAGATATTGTAAACATTCAAACATTTATAATATCTTAGCAAGCTATGCTTGGTAGGGGATACAAAAATATGCTACTTCACTAATATTAGAATACCTTCATTCCATCATGGTTACTTACTCATGAGTTATCTCAACATAGAGTATATACGTTATTTATGTAGTATAGGATAAATCAGTAAAAATAGTAAAAATTACTCAAAACTTATTCCTTCCCTTGGCTATACTTCCACTTAAAAGATCAATATTTAGCCATTTCTTGTACAGGAATTTTCTTTCCAGGAACTCATGTAGTGCCATCTCATCATGCCTTGGTATTACACTATGCCTATCATATGTGCATCATAATGCAAAATACATTAGGACTACTATGCCATAGTTTCAATCCATACAGCGTGCCCAAATAACTATATAATCCTCCACTGATATCAACTGTGGAAATAACAAATCCATGTCCTCATGGGGTGGACTATGGCTATCACAGTGGTGGCCTTCCCATTATTGCCCCACCCAACATTTAACCTCTCTTTGGGTATGGTATCCATCATATAAGTTTTAGGAAGCAGGTAGCCAAACCCTCATAGCTTCCCTAGCTTAGCATCCCTAGTCCTAGCATTGTGTAAAACAAAATCACAAGCCACCATGCTTGTATATAAAATAAATTGTACATATCAGATGATGTGTCTATTTAACTAAGACTAGAATATTTTCTATGCCCTATTCTTAGGGTTTCCTTAGTCTACACATCCCATTACTTTCACCTCATTTAATTAGAAAATTAGATAGTTGAATTGGATCATGGGGTTGGTTCACTTAGTTTGACAATGTGATTGGATCATGACTATGCTAAGGTACTAAGCATACTTATATCATGAAGGTTTATAATTCCAAACAAAAGATCATGTATGTGTATACGCATGAATCCTTAATACATTCTTGTACATCCGCCTACCTCAAAGTAGTAATAAGGTCTTTAGTCATACATCTCATGTGGTATTCACTCCCTATTGTCCATCATGATCTTGATTCATACATCTGTCAAACCATACGTATCAAGTTATTCCTTTATACAAGTATTTATTCCTATAAGGGATGTCCTAATTTTCCCTGAATCATATATGATCAAGGTTTCAAATCTTCTAAGTTCACAACCTACACTATAAGTAAAATCATAGAAAAATACTGCAATCTACATTATATTTCTTTTCCTTTTGTGTGTGAGCTTTCAAGATCTCTCTTGGATCTTGTTTGATCTTCCTTATCTTATTTACAACTTTTATTAGGGTTAGATGATTTACTAACCTTTTATGCTCTTATTATTATTATTACTCAACCAGTTAATGTTTTACTGGTTGAGGATAGCTTATTCCATCCTAAGTCTAAACAACTCCTCTTATGTCAAATTAGCTAAGGCTTACTAGCTGAATGGTTGAACACAAAGTGGTTACTTAAATCCTCATGTAAGGAGGCGTTTAGACCTCACAAACGTCAACAGAAGGTGGGGGAAGAGCAAGGCTCTATTAGATAACCACCTTAACCACTGTGTTCATCATCCACTAGGGTGACCATGCCTCAACCTTTCATAAGGTTCCTATGAGCATTTTAACCCTATGTACTCTTTCTAATTGATTTTAATTAAATCCATGAACATTTAAATGTCATTCATGGAGTTTCATTATTCTCCTAATTTGGGCCAAGGAAATGACGTTTCTTATATTGTCCTACTAACTATAGCCCTTACTATCATTAAGTTCATGCCATTTATTTCATGTAAATGTCCTTTCAACTCTAATTTCATTTAATTATATTTTCAAGATAATTTTCATAACATAAACATTAAAGCATAAATAAATAAATGAATAAATAAATCTAAAATTAAATCTACTAAGTAATAAAGGATAATTATAATAACATTTAATAATTCAAATGGAAATCTAACATGCCGTAACTAGTCATCATAATCCAATGGTCATTATTCATCTTTCATCTCTTTCAGGGTTTAGATCTTGATCTTTCCATTTCCCTTTAGATCTAATATCTCTTCTTGATGTGATTTCATTATTAGATCATTGATACATCTCATCCAATGATCTGATCTTTCTTGATCCACCCGATCAAGAAGATCTTAAGTCCTTTTATCCAATTTAAGGGCATAGATCTTAATTTATCCCAAATCATCATCATCGAGTCCATAATTTCATATGATATTAACTTCATATCATCATCAAAACACATCCATACTTTCCAATCATCATTGATCAACTTGATCAAGGAGATTACCATTCCTTTTTTTATGGATCTTACTACTTTTTAAGGCTAGATCTCTTAATTAAACATAGATTAGTCACTTATAACCATTGATTCTATGTTTAAAAGTCACAAGATCATCAATGGATCATAATTATATAGTTTGATCATTCTAAATTTTACTACTTATAAGAATTAGCAACACTTTTCTTTATTAACAGAATTTTAGATGCATCAAAATATAAATTTTATAAGTTCAATAGGTTCTACTCATCAGAAGGAATCCAACCCAACTTTTTTATCTCAATTTGGAGTTAAATTGAGATAAGAATTGGGATTTTAAGATTTCTACCCATTTTAAGGGCTAAATTTTAATCTTAGTATTTTTATTGATTTACTTGATCTAGAAACCTATAAATTATACTGTGATCATGGTCTCTAAGGTTTTGGGACCTCCTGAATGCATCCATTAGTCTAGATCTCCAATTTGAGATCATCCTGATCACAATCCAACACTGTTGGAATGGATTTTAGTAATTTTTACCATTATATTCAATTAAAATCATAAATATTATGAGTTCAGTAGCTAATACATATGACAAGGATTCTAAAAAAACTTTCTGATCTAAATTTGGAGTTCAGATGACTCCACAATTACATAGTGAAGTTCACTGTCATTCTTAAGGTCCAGATTTGATTTGCGCTTAGCGGAACGAACAGTCCGAATCAATTAGGCAGAGCGGGCAAGTCAAGTTGAAGGGCCAGTGGGTGCCTTTCACTGAGATGCACTAGTGATGTGTACCCCCATGTCCGGTGCTATCGCACTGCCGTTCCATTGGGACCACTTCACACGTTGCGTGCATGCGATAATGCTCCCGCAGGGTGCATTTCCATGCAGCGTCCTGCAGAGTGTCTCGGGATACAATCCTTTTGAGGAAGATCAGATAGTCCACTTGGATCGTCCCATCAATTCCTTTATAATTAAGGGCTCAAAAATCTATAAATTTTTTTGAAACTTCTACCCTAAGGCTTTTAGACTCTTCTGGATTGATTGGATGGCTCAGATTTTGCATCTGAGCCCTCCATCATCCAAAATTGAAGGGTCTGGTCCTTACTTTATTTTTACAAATTTTAACCCAAACCTAATTACAGAAAAATAAAATTTTCATAAAACAACATTAAATAAGTCTAGGAAGTAGGTCTACCTACCTAATTGGAGAAACTACTTAGATTTGAAGACCAATTTGAGAAAAATTACCGATTGATGATAATATAGCCCGATAGTCTCTTGTTTTATTATTTCCTATTCATTTCACCGTTGGATCTTGAAATTGATTTGAGGATTTTGTAGATAAGGCAGTCTAGGATTGTATGGACAGTGCAATTTGTGAGTTTCAACTTGGAATAGAGTGCCTAATTAAATTTAGGTCTCTTGTTCCAATTAGAGAGACAAGAGAGATAGAGAGAGAGTGTGTAAGAATGAAGAAAAGAGAGAGAGAAGGGGGAGGAGTTTTAAGCTAAAATTTTGAGGAAGGTTAGGGAATTTCATGATGAATATTTTTGAACATTTTTTAGAAAAAAAATTCTGAGGTATTTATAGGCATTTTGGGTGTTTTTCATGATTATGTGTAATTATTATGTTTTATTCTTTTTATTATTCAATGTTCATTGGATTCCCATTACCACCTCCTTCTCCACCACTAGGTGGTAGTGGTTTGACTAATGATTATACATGCTCTAGCTATTGGATTCCCTTGTGGGTCCCTTGTGGGCCTCACACAATGTCAAAAGACCATTTTGCCCTTTATGGAGAAAAATAGGGGTTTATTCCCATGAACTCAGAATTGAGCGTACTTAGTGGCGTTGGATGTGTATTTTTGAGTACATCCCAAATTTTTATGTCTTAGGCCTTGGTTCTTAATAAAATTATTATTTGACCCTTTTGTTCAGAAAATGGAGAAAAATAAGAATTTTCATCTGAATTCAAAATTTGTCATTCTTACAATCATTCTGAAGGGTTTGTTGAGTATGTTTTCAATTATACATGTCTTATACCTTGATAGTACCTCTATGAGAAGCGCAATTTTTAATAACCCTAATATTCCAACTTAATTTTTCCTTGAAATTCTCAATTTCATTATAAAATTTAGGGGTATTACAGGCTTATGTCTGTTTAAAACTAAACTACAAGCCTCCGTGCTTATATCTAAAATACTTCATGTACATCTCAGATGATTTGTCTATTTATATTATCATCCTCGTATCCAATATCCTCATACTAACAATATAATCTCATCTCTAGATTTAAGGATTCTCATTTACAATGAATGATACTCATGTTCATATTAGGGTTTGGATTATCTAATCTAATGATTTAGATTTGCCTACAACATATATACATGCATACAATTGAGTAAGGCTTACTAGTTGAATAGCTGAACAGAAAGTGGTTACTTCAATCCTCATGTAAGAAAGCGTTTAGACCTCACAAATGTTAATGGAAGGTAGGGGAAGAGTGAGGATCTATTAGAAAACCCCCTTGACCACCATGCTTAGTATTCACTGAAGTGACCTTAGCTCAACCTTTCATAAGGTTCCTATGAGCATTTTAACCCAAAGTACTCTTTCCAATTGATTTTAATTAAATCCGTGAACATTTAAAATGTCATTCATGGGGTTTATTATTCTCCTAGTTTGGGCCAAGGATTTGATAATCCTTATATTATCCTACTAACTATAGCCCTTGTTATCATTAAGTCCATGTCATTCATTCCATTTAAATGTCCTTCAACTCTATTTTTCATTTAATTACATTTTCAATGTAATTTACACAACATAAGCATTAAAGCATAAATAAATAAATAAATAAATAAATCTAACAATTAAATCTACTAAGCAATAAAATACATTTACAATAACATTAATTACTCTAATAAACACATTTAACACATCATCATGATCTAATGGTCATCTTTCATCCTGTTTAGGGTTTTAGATCTTGATCTTTTATTTTTATTAGATCTACTTATTTTCTCAAAGTGATCTCATCACTAGATCATTGATATCATCTTATCACATGATCTGATCCTTCTTGATCTAACCGATCAAGAAGATCTTAAGCCATTTTATCCAATTTAAGGGTATAGATCTTAATCTATCCCAAATTATCATCATCATGCTCATCAATCCATATGATACTAAGTTTATATCATCATCCAAATACATCCACACCATCTAATCATCCTTGATCAAATTGATCCTGGAGATTACCATTCATTTTTATGGATTTTACTACTCTTAAGGGTTAAGATCTACAAAATAAATTACATCCAACCATTTAATTATTGTAATAATACATTTGGATCATCATATAAAGTATTTTAAAAGGTCTGATCATGTTTGATTAGTTATATCATGAATTAAACATAGATCAATCACTTCTAACCATTGATTCCATATTCCAGAATCACAAGATCACAAGTGGATTAGAATTATAAAGTTTGATCATTTCAAATTTCACTGATCATAGGAATTACTAATAATTTTCTTTATTAACAAAATTTTACATGCATCAAAAAATAAATTTCTAAGTTCAGTACCTTATACAAGTAACAACAAATCTATAACAACTTTCAAATCTAAAATCAGAGCTAAATTGAGCTCTCAATTGAAGAAACAAGATTTTAGTTAAAAAATTGGATGGCTAAGATTATTCCAACAAAAAACAACAAAACAGAGTGCGGCACGCCTCCATTACCATCATTTAGTGGTGATTTGAGAGGGGTGACCCACTATGGGCTAGATGGTCCAGATCTGGACCATTGGATCACCCTCCATCTCTCAACATCAAGGGCTTTGATTACATCTCCTGAGGTTTTTGGGCCCCAAGAAATCATCCAATGGCTCAGAAGTTTCATCATAGCCATCCAAGATAGGGATCTCAACCTTATTGTTGGATTCATCGCTCCCAATGGATTAGTGATTGGGGTGATTACCTAGAGGACTAAGAACCTAAGGGAGGTGCTATAATGGAAGGGGAATGAAGTGGGTGGCCTACCTGTGCTGGTCTGGTGAAGGAATTTTGCCAGAGAAGAGATTTATCGATGACAGAAAACCCTAATGTTGAAAAATGCATACAATTAAGAAAATTGCCATTGCCATTGCCATTGCCAGAGAAGGTGGGGGACCATGGGGGAAACATATATCCCCATGTGCTTAACATATTCAATGGTCTAAGATTTGAGTTTAACAATGGGATAGGCCAGGAAAATGTGAAAAATATGACGGAGATGGTGACCTTGGCGAAGGTTGTTCTTCGTTTTGAGTTTTTTGGAGATCCAAGAGGTGGATCATCATAGGACCTTAGGGCTTTTGTAGATTTCCTTAGCTTGAATAGATCCAACGGTTGATCTCAGGATCTGTGGGCTAGAATTTCATGGCTAATTGAATTAGGGTTTCCATTACCATCATTTAGAGGTGATTTGAGAGGGGTGACCTACTATGGGCAAGACGGTCCAGATCTAGACCGTTGGATCACCCTGCAATGGATCACCCTCCATCTCTCAACATCAAGGGCTAAGATTATGTCTCCTGAGGTTTTTGGGCCCCAAGAAATCATCCAACGGTTGAGAAGTTTCTTCTGAGCCATCCAAGATGGGGATCTCAACCCTATTGCAGGATCCGTCCTTCCCGACAGATTAATGGCTAGGGAGATCACCTAGAGGCCGAAGAAACTAAGGGAGGTGCCAAAATGGAAGGGGAATGAAGTGGGTGGGCTACTTGTGCCTATCCGGTGAAGGAATTTCACCAATGAAGAGATTTACTAATGAAAGAAAACCCTAATGCCAAAAGATGCATACAATCGAGAAAATTGCCATTGCCATTGCCTGAGAAGGTGGAGGACCATGGGGGAAACCTATATCCCCATGTGCTTAACATATTCAACGGTCTAAGATTTGAGTTTAACGATGGGATATGCCAAAAAAATGTGAAAAATATGCCAGAGATGGTGACCATGGCAGAGGTTGTTCTTCGTTTTGAGTTTTCTAGTGATCCAAGAGGTGGATCATCATAGGACCTTAGGGCTTTTGTGGATTTCCTTAGCTTGAATAGATCAAACGATTGATATTTGGATCATGGGCTAGAATTTCATGGCTAATTGAATTAGGGTTTCTTGGGCAAAAACCCTGGTTAATCAGGGATGATGCTTCCCTAGACACTCCCAATGTAGGCATGGGGTCATCTGCCTGGGTGCGTCTGAGGACACGCCCACAGAGAATGAGAGGGAAAGAGAGAAAGAAGAGAGGAATGGGGAATTATGAGCTCAAATTTTGAGGCATTGTAGGAGACTTCATGAAGAGCATTAGGAAAAAAATTTGCAAATTTTTTGGGCTATATTTGTAGGTGTTTTTGAATTTTTTATGATTACATGTAATTATCATGTTTCAATTCTTTTTATTATTAAATTGTCATTGGATTCCCACTACCACCTCCTTCTCCACTAGAAGTTGGTAGTGGTTTGACTCATGATAGTGGTCTTCCAGACCTGTGGGCCTACCTAGTGGACCCCACATAGTTGTGGAAAGATCGATTTGCCCTTTTAATTCCTAAAATGAAGAAAAATAAGGTTTATTCCTATGAACTAGGAATTAAGCATACTTAGTGTTGTTTCGATTGATTTTCCAAGTACATTCTAAATATTGATGTCTTAGGTCTTGGTTATAAGTAAAATTACTATTTTACCCTTTTATTCATAAAAATAGAGAAAGATAAGGATTTTTCATCCAGACTCAGAATTTGACGTACTTATAGTCATTCTGATTGGTCTTTCGAGTACATTACAAATATCCAAGTTTTATGTCTTGATTTTATTTTTATAAAAATGAATTTTCCTAGAACTCAAAGTTCTAGTTCCACTTTTAGAATTTTAACTTTGAATTTGTAATAATTCAATTATTTTCATAAAAATTGGGCTTATTACAATCTTCCACCCTTATAATAATTTCATCCTCAAAGTTCGTATATCAACTCACTCAGAAGTTTTTCTTACCTCTTTCATAACTTTACACATGTGGCCTTGCCACTTATGGAAATCTCTACTATCTTTCATTCATTTCTCATACTACCTTCTCCTCAAAGGTATAAATCACATGATCAGTTCATCTATTGACATATTAAAATGCTCACACATGACTAACCTTGCTAATGCATTATTCACTTATCTAGATCCTCACGAGAATTTTGAAAGGATTAATAACTCTTAACTGAGTTATCCTTCTATTTCAAAACATTCTATTTCACTTGATTAGTATAATACTTTCACCAATCCTAAATGTAATACTTCATATTTTCTCATCCTTAAGCTATTTATCAAGATTCACATCTTGATTTGATTCTAAAAAAATTTCAATCATATCTTTTGTAACAATCTTCCAAAATATTGGAAGTAATCATATCTTTCCTTGTTCTTCATTATTTGGAAGTGATTACCTCATTTCTATTCTAAAAATTCATACTTCTTTACTATTTCATTCTATTGACAATTTATTTTCAAATTTTGTCATTGAATAATAGTCTCCTTGTAATGATTCTTTCCTCATTCTCATTCCATCTATCATATCTTGGTGTACAAGTTTTTCAATTTATTCATAGTACTTGACTTTCTACTTTTTTCCTTCCAAGATAGTTTATGGATAGTATCATTAAAATCTTCATATATATCCTTATCCTCTTTTGTTATCTTTTTCTCATATTCAGAACAATACTTTGAAAATTCTTACAATCCATGATAATATTTATCTCTTTCCCTTTCATACATATATATATATATATCATTGGTTTCAAAATTTCTAGATTATGTAGTTCCTCATGCTTCTTTCAAGCATACCTCATAACTTTTTCATATCATACTAACTCTTTATTTGAAGTATTCTTGATAATTCTTATTAAAAGAGTCCATATTGACTTTGTAGTCATCCACTCTCAAGCCTTTAAAAACTCCATAATTTACCATATATTCTTCATAGATTATATACTGAATGGTAAGAGTATACTAAAAAGTATTTCTCTATGGTATGTTATAACATTAGTAAGAGATAAATTTCTCTAACTATCAAAGTCATTTCACAATTTATTTTCATCTCCAATATTTATTGGGTCAAATACCATATCATCCTTAGAATTTAAATGACCCTAAACCTTACTCCCTTTAGTCAATATTTATACTTACCAGATAGTTGATAAGTTTTGTAAGTGTTTAGCATATACTCTATAATTGCTCATCATTTTATTATATTAATTACATATATCATTACCAATTCATCTAATATATTTCATTCTCCTCAAATTCATGAATTTCATTTATCCAACTAATATGACTCAAAATTTGTTTTGATTTCATACTATTATGTTTCATTTTAGAATCCCAATTGATGATAATAAATTTGGGAATTAGTCATCCTCATAGAGTAAAGAGTACTTAATTTCCTCAATAATATCATTTATGTTCAATGCATCCTCACATTGATCCTTCTTTTTTCTTTTTCCAAGGAAATTTGTTACTTTCCTAATGTAAATTTCTATAGTCACTCCTTTTTTACTAATCCTTAAGATTTGTTTTGTCAATTCATTTAGATTAGTTGATGTCATTTTCCTCAACTACTATAGATATTTCCTCATTCAATCTTATGTTAGATTGAAAATCTTTAAAAGATCTTGAAATTTCTAACCACTTATTTCTCCAAAATCTGGATTCATACCTCATTCATAATCATCTCATCTATCCAAAATTTACACTTAAGTTTAGTTGCCTATATTTGTTTATAGGTCTTCATCCATCATGTTTATTTCACCATTCCTTCAAAATATATTTCTCCTTACTATATTTCTTTAAATCTTTCAATTTTACCAAATCTATCATATAAGTGGAATCAATATCTCTATTTATATATAGCTCTTTATTTGCCATGATCAATAAGATGTACTCCTCTTTATGATAATCAATAACTATATTTTCCCAAATCATTATATCAATATTTCTCTTTTATTTTCCATGATGATTTCACCATCCATGCCAACTATACTTCTCTTTACTATAGTCCCAAAATTATTTTCAATATCAGCAAAGTTATCATATCAATATCCCTCTAATTCTTGATAATCCTTTTGTGCTAATTTCCACAATTGATTTATCATACCAATATAATTTCTAATTTAGTGATTTCATATTTGTTGTACCATATATATGGACTATAATTTCTTTGTTAACCATATATTATCATGGTTTAATTATCTTTCTTAATAAGTTTGGGATTATATTTTTGCCATTTCAACATATCTAACTTTCTTCTTCCTCATCATTTTATGCTAATTTTAAGGATCATCTCTTTATTAAACGCTTTCCCTTTACTTAAATTTGGAGAGAAAATACTTACTTATCTCCTTATTCATCTTTATTTAAAACTATTCTCATTTTCAAAATTTGAAATTTCTCACTTATCTCCTTGAATTCCTTTCAAGTAATATCATCCCTATCTTGATGATTAAATTCATTTATTGATTGCCATAATACTATATATGTAGCAATTGTAACTCTTACATTTATATTTATTATTTATTATTATTAATTTTGAATTTTATAATAATTCTAAGGTTTCATCTTTAGCACCTATTGCTTCCTCAAATTATACATCACCTTTCCTATTAAGGTTGAAGTTTTTCCTCCTACACCATTTCTATCATATTTTCCAATTTACCACTTCTTTCTTTTAATCTCCATTATTCACTTAATAATGGTTATGGACATACTAGTATTGGTGTACTTTATTTCTACATATGTATGTTTACTTAGGACTTTAGGTTAGACCTGAATATCATACATTACATCTTTATCTATTGTAATGTTTTCCTTATTGATTTCTATATCTTATTATTCCCTTTATTGGGATTCTTACTTACTAAGTAGTATTCCTAGTCCTTTCACTAAGTAATATCTACTTGTACTATACTATTCCTTCATTACACTAACTCTTTCTATACTTGTCCTCAACTAATGAGTTAACTCTTTCTATACTCATCCTTCACTAATGAGTCAACTCTTTCTATACTCATTCTCAACTAATAAGGCTACTCTTATTTCTCAATTTACTCACTATTTCTCATCTTCAACTTGGATTGTCATAATCATATTGGACATAAGGGGATGCAAGTGACTAGATAAACCTACTTTGATACCAACTATGGTGACTTAGGTTTTTGAAATACATTTTTGTTATTTATTTTCAAATGGTGGTCGACCAATTTTGCAAACATTTTGAAAACTTAAGTAGCAGAAATTTTTTTCAATGAAATTCTTTTCAGAAAACCCAAATACCACATTTCACTCACATATACATACATAATTTTGTATACAACATATGTTTCCAAAGAAACTCATTTTTCTTAAAATTGCAGGATCGATGTAGTGGTTCACATACACAGCTCCTTTATTACATCTTATGTACAAAATACACAAATCAAAATACAATCCAATCCTTTCCACAATAGTACATAGTCTCGATCAACAGTATGGTCTTCATCTTCTCATGTCGCATCCCTCCATTCTTTTCTTTCTGTATCTAAGATATTGTAAACATTCAAACATTTATAATATCTCAGCAAGCTATGCTTGGTAGGGGATTCAAGAACATATAAAATTGTATAATTCAAAAGTACAGTATTCATAATCATCATATTCCATATGAATCACATAATTCAATTTCCATGAACCATACCATATATGATCATTCTATCATATAATTTATCATGTAACATCTACTATGATAATTCCAAACCACTCACCACTATATCATATGTATATATATATATATATGGTCAAAAACTGTGAAAAATAATCAATATCTCAAACATTAACAATCATACTCAGCTATATTGAGTTGATAAATCATTCAGACTTTTGTTGGAAAAATACTCCATCATTAGGGTAGTATTGGCATCTCACTGTGCATGCATCATAATGCAAAATACTCAAGGACTACCATGCTGCAGTCTCATCCGTACTAGAGCACTCGGATAACTTCCCTATTCACCACTGATACTATGGTGGAAAATATTGTGCCACTGCCTATATGGGGAGATAGGACTTTTAGAGTGGAGCCTTCCCATAATTGCTCCACCTGACTTTTAGCCTCTCTTTGGGCAAGGTATGATAATATC
This sequence comes from Warburgia ugandensis, assembly GCA_035236585.1. NCBI lineage: Eukaryota > Viridiplantae > Streptophyta > Magnoliopsida > Canellales > Canellaceae > Warburgia > Warburgia ugandensis. The sequence continues at coordinate 40,463,025 of CP141136.1, forward strand.
ATCAAATTTCAAGAAGCAGGTGGCCAAACCCTCATAACTTCCCTAACATACCATCCCCAAGCTTATGCCTATTTAAAACAAAACCACAAACCTCCATGCTTGTATCTAAAATACTTCTTGTCCATCTTAAACTATCTCTCTATTTATATTATCATCCTCGTATTCAATACCCTCATACTAACAATATAATCTCATTTCTAGATTTAGGGATCCTCATTTATAATGATTGATACCCATGTTCATATAAGTTTAGGGATCAATCATTTATTGTAAATGATACTCATTTCCTTTAATTTGGCATTCACATACCAAATGTTATTAAGTGTAAGGATACTAATTTGATACAAATGATATCCATTATTATTATGTTCTTGTCTAAGTTTAGGGGTAATCATAAATGATACCCATGTATTTATTATGTATTCCATCCAATTTCAAAAGTTATTTCTATCTCATATACATGAATTATGGTTCAAATGTAACTAAGCATATTACCATTCACAAGGATTATAATGTCCATGTATAATAACAATTCCATAGACCATAGGTCTTGTATTCTTAAAGTTTCACCTACCTTCATGTAGTGATCCATCCCTTTAGATCCTCCATGATTGATGTATGTAATCTGTAAATACATACATACTGTCATTATTTGTACAATTTTGGATAATCTCTTATCTATATTTCTTAACTAATCTTGTCCTTAGATATAAAGGATCTAGATTTGTCTTGCGTTCTTATCATCCATATAATCTATCTTCCTCAGATAATATTTATCCTATTGATTAATAGATTTGACAGTTAGAATGATCTTCTAATCTTTCAAATCTAAGTATCCTTTGATCAACAATTTATACTTGTTGATAAAGATCAAGAGAATAGATCTTAAATCATCTAATTCTTCTTTGATCTAAGTTCAATTATTTGATCATCACTAAGGAGGATGATCCTAGTTCTCTTCCTTAGATCATATTTGATCAAGGGTTTGGATTATCTAATCTAATGATCTAGATTTGTCTACAACATACATACATGGATACATAATAAATACAATATTAGGATTCATATTGTTCTTGATCATTCAAGATCCTATGGATCTTGTTGGATCATCCTTATATTACTTACAACTTTTATTAGAATTAGATAATTTACTAACCTTTTATACTCTTATTATTATTATTCAACCAGTTAATGTTTTACTAGTGGAAGATAGCTTATTTCATCCTAAGTCCAAATAGCTCCTCTTATTTCAAATTGACTAAGGCTTACTATTTGAATGGCTAAACACAAAGTGGTTACTTCAATCCTCATGTAAGGAGGCGTTTAGACCTCATAAACGTCAATGGAAGGAAGGGGAAGGGGAAGAGCAAGGCTCTATTAGAAAACCCCTTAACCACCTTGTTCAACATTCACTAGAGTAACCTTAGCTCAACCTTTCACAAGGTTCCTATGAGCTTTTGAACCCTAATTACTCTTTCTAATTGATTTTAATTAAATCCATTAGCATTTAACATGTCATTCATGGGGTTTATTATTCTCCTAGTTTGGGCCAAGGATTTGATAATCCTTATATTGTCCTACTAACTATAGCCCTTACTATCATTAAGTCCATGTCATTCATTCCATGTAAATGTCCTTCGACTCTATTTTTTATTTAATTACATTTTCAATGTAATTTATAAAACATAAGCATTAAAGCATAAATAAATAAATAAATCTAACAATTAAATCTACTAAGCAATAAAAGATATTCACAATTACATTAATAACTCAAATAAACACATTGAACATATCATCATGATCCAATGGTCATCTTTCATCCTATTTAGGGTTTTAGATCTTGATCTTTTATTTTTATCAAATCTACTCATTTTCTCAAAGTGATCTTATCACTAGATCATTGATATCATCTTATCCCATGATCTAATCCTTCTTGATCTAACCGATCAAGAAGATCTTAATCCATTTTATCCAATTTAGGGGTATAGATCTTAATCTATCCTAAATTATCATCATCAAGCTCATCAATCCATATGATCTTAACTTTATATCATCATCCAAATACATCCACACTGTCCAATCATTCTTGGTCAAACCAATCAAGGAGATTACCATTCACTTTTATGGATTTTACTACTCTTAAGGGTTAAGATCTTAAGATCTGAAAAATAAATTATTTCAGACTATTTAATTATTGTAATTATACATTTAGATGATCATAAACTATTTTAAGAGGTATGATCATGCTTGATTAATCAGATCTTGAAGATCCATGCTTTATTATTTTTCTTCTTTTAAGGTCAGGTTTTTTAATTAAACATAGTGCATTCACTTCTAACCATTAATTTCATGTTCTAGAATCGCAAGATCATTAGTGGATCAGAATTATAAAGTTTGATCATTCCAAATTTCACTGATCATAGGAATTAGTAATACTTTTCTTTATTAATAGAATTTTACATGCATCAAAACATAAATTTTTTGAGCTTATTACCTTATACAAGTAGCATGGAATCTATATCAAGTTTTAGATCTAAAATCAAAGCTAAATTGAGGTATGAATTGAAGAAACAAGATTTCAATTCAAAAATTGGATGACTGAGATCATTCCAATAGAAAATAACAAAACAGCGAGTGGCCCACCCTAGTTCCCATCGTTTACAAGTGATCTAAGAGGGGTGACCAACTATGGGTGAGCTGGTCCAGATCTAGACTGTTGGATCACCCTGCAACAGATCATCCTCCATCTCTCAACATCAAGGGCTAAGATTACATCTCCTAAGGTTTTTGTGCCCCAAGAAATGATCCAACAACTGAGAAGTTTCTTCTGAGCCATCCAAGATGGGGATCTCAACCCTATTGCAGGATCCTTCCTTCCCGACAAATTAATGGCCAGGGAGATCACCTGGAGGCCGAAGAAACTAAGGGAGGTGCCGAAATGGAAGGGGAATGAAGTGGGTGGCCTACTTGTGCCGGTCCAGTGAAGGAATTTCACCAAAGAAGAGATTTATTGATGAAAGAAAACCTTAACACCGAAAAATGCATACAGTCAAGAAAATTGCCATTGGCTAAGAAGGTGGGGACCATGTGGGGAAACATATATCCCCATGTGCTTAACACATTCAATGGTCTAAGATTTGAGTTTAACAAAGTGGGATATGCTAGAAAAATGTGAAAAATATGCCAGACATGGTGACTATGGCAGAGGTTGTTCTTCGTTTTAAGTTTTCTGGTGATCCAAGAGGGGGATCATCATAGGACCTTAGCCTAAATAGATCCAACAGTTGATATTTGGATCTGTCGGCTAGAATTTCATGGCTAATTGAATTAGGGTTTCCTGGGCAAAAACCCTTGTTAATCGGGGACAATGCACCCCTGGACACCTCCAATGAGACATGGGGTCATCTACCCGAGTGCATCTAAGGACACGCCCATAGAGATTGAGAGGGAAAGAGAGAAAGAAGAGAGGAATGGGGGAGATGGAGGGGGAATTTTGAGCTTAGATTTTGAGGCATTGTAGGGGACTTCATGAAGAGCATTAGGAAAATTTTTTGGAAATTTTATGGGCTATATTTATAGGTGGTTTTTAATTTTTTATGATTACATGTAATTATCATGTTTTAATTCTTTTTATTATTAAATTGTCATTGGATTCCCACTACCTCCTCCTTCTACACTAGCAGTTGGTAGTGGTTTGACTCATGATGGTGGGTTTGCAGACCATGGACCCAGCTAGTGGGCCCCACATAGTTGTGAAAAGACCGATTTGCCCTTTTAAATCCAAAAATGAAGAAAAATAGGGTTTATTCCTATGATCTTAACCAACAAGTATAGATTGTTGATCAAAGGATCTATAAAAGATCAAGATCAAAGAGATGGATACACAAAGACTTAGAGATAGAAAATACTTAGATCTAAAAGTTTAGAAGATCATTCTAACCATCAGATCTATTGATTAATAGGATAACTACTATATGAGAAAGGTAGATTATATGGATGATAGGAAGTTAAGACAGATCTAGATCCTTTATGTCAAAGGACAAGATTAGATAAGGAAGATAAATAAGAGATTATCCAAAATTGTATAGATAATGACAATATGTATGTATTTACAGATTACATACGTCAATCATGGAAGATCTGAAGAGATGAATCACTACATGAAGGTAGGTGGAACTTTAAGAATACAAGACCTATGACCTATGGAATTGTTGTTATACATAGACATTATAATGCTTAAGAATGATAATATGCTTAGTTACATTTGAACCATAATTCATGTATATGAGATAGTAATAACTATTAAAATTAGATAGAATACATAATAAATACATAGGTATCATTTATGATTACCCCTAAACTTAGATAAGAACATAATAATAATGGATACCATTTGTATCAAATGAGTATCCTTATACTTAATAACATTTTGTATATGAATACTAAATTAAAGGAAATGGGGATCATTTACAATAAATGATTAATCCCTAAACTTATATGAACATGGGTATCATTCATTGTAAATGAGGATCCCTAAATCTAGAAATGAAATTATATCCTTAGTATGAGGATATTGGATATAAGGATGATAATATAAATAGACAGATTGTCTGCGATGTACAAGAAGTATTTTAGATACAAGCATTGAGGCTTGTGGTTTTGTTTTAAACAGGCATAAGCCTTGGGATACTATGCGAGGGAAGTTATGAGGGTTTGACTACCTGCTTCCCCAAATTTGATGATGTTATGAAAAGGCCCCTTTGTGAAAGTCCTATCTCCCCATATTGGCAGTGACACAATATTTTTCATGTGGTATTAGTAGTGAATAGGGCAGTTATCCGAGTGCACTAGTATAGATCAAACTGCAGGATGGTAGTCCTTGAGTATTTTGCATTATGATGCATGGCATAGTGAGATGCCAATACTGCCCCAATGAAGGAGTATTTCTGTGACGACCCGGGTTTTCTCATGCATTTTTAAATGCAATATCTAATTTCCTAAGGCAGGATGCATCCTTATTTGAAAACCATTTTATAAAAACCATGCAATGCAGTGGAAAATCTTTAGTTTTAAACCCATTTTTGAAAACCCCAAGTGTCATTTTCCTTCACAACAACCAAAGTAGTTTTTGAAAAGCTTTAGAAATCATAAGTGTTTTTCCCCAGATCTATCCAGTCACAGCACACAGCCCAACTATAATTAAATACAAATACATGTCCAAAGGGTTGAGAGTTTACTTACATGTATAACTGTCTCCTTTTTAATTCACTTGCTTGTAGCACTAATATCTCCTGAGATGTCTTCTATTTGTGAGTGGAACTATCCTGAAAAATGTTAAGGATAGGGTGAGTATATACTATACTCAGTAGGAGTTTATCACTACTAGTTTTGCAATGCATGAGATGTTTAAAATCATATGCTCTTTCAAAATATGTGCATGGTTGAACACTCATGTTCAAGATTGGAGTTGAAAACCATTGTCAAACCGAAATACTAACGACGTAAAGGATCACATAATCCAAATCAAAAGTATTATATACATATATATATATCATAACATTATGATATGCATAAGATGCTTCATTGAATCCAACTTATGGATATCTAGTATGGTATGGTCGACCAACCTCATATCATGCCATATGCAACGCAAATAAGTCCACAAAATCATAGGGTCCAACTATGCCCACGATCTCCTCACCATGTGGTCCCCGGATACCTGAGGACACTCGGTCATAGCCTCAACGGGGCCTATGACACGTCGACCTAGTGCCGTGACACCAGTGGTAGCCTCCTGTACCACATGCAGTCGACGTAGGGACGTTGCCCCCTTTCGGACATGGTACCCATCCACCTAATAGTGGTAGAGGCTGGAGGCCAACCCAAACCTCTCGGCATAGCGCCCATGAGCTTATCAGCCCAAATCATAATCAGATCAAACAAGTGAAAACCTCTTTTTCCAAAACTTGTCCTCTTCGGGTCCCTCACAACTGCCTGGCCCTCAACACTCCAGCGTCTTTTGGTAACCCTCAAGGACATGCAATTTTTGCAAGAACTTAATGCTCACAAATCATGCAATGTATGCAATTGTTTGCAAAACATGTCTATGCATAATGTATTTAATCATATGAATGTTGAATTCATTTATATGCTAAACAAGCCATAAAATAAGTCATGCTAAACAAGTCATACAATTTATACTTAAAACATGCATTCAAAACAATCATGGCTCTTTTTAAAAGTCTAGTAGCGATAGAGCATCTACTTGGCTAGGTCGCGCTAACCCCTTTGTCCTCGTACACTCCTAAACATGGTTTGGGGAATCAAGGTTAGTTTGACCTATCTTTTATGGGTTTTAGAGTGGTTGGTCTTATTACTTAGGCATTAAGGGTCCATCCCTATGCCTATGGGTGTCTTAAGGTCCTAATTGGGCCTTGGTATCATCAGTTTTCCAAAGGTCTAGCGTCCACGCACCACCATCCTATTCTAAAGATCATGCCCACCATTGATTGGGCTTTGATCAAGGATTTTATAGTTTGGATGTGTCCGCATCGTCGACACGAACACAACGCCTTTTACGGCACCTCAATCAGAGCTCTAGATCTCAAGTTATAAGCTTTTTAGTATCATGTGTACATAAGGACCTTAAGAGTGAAAAGGCATAATGCTAGCGTGCTGCGCGTCAGCGGGCCTTAAAAACGGAAATCCTGGAACGTTCTATTCGTTGGGGAACCGAGGCGTCCTCAGGACACCCATGTCGAACCAGTGCGGCCCAGGGAACATCCCTGGGTCCTTGGTGACTCTCCAGGGCTCTATTTTGCATGATTTTTCATGCAAAAACTTAGGGAAACTGAGCCTAGGACTACTGTGAAGATGGGTTTTGAGGGATCTTGGGCATACCTGGCTCGTTGCTGGGTTTTTCTCCTCGTTTCTCCTCTTGGTTGTTTCTCCAAAACTGGTTTTTCTCAAACTTTTGGGCTGCCATTAGAGGCACCTAAGAGCTCTATTTATAGAGCTATAAGAGGGTTCTGGAGGGGGCTCTCACCCCGCTTGAATGGCGGTGGAGAAACCTCCAGAATGGCAGTGATTTCTCCTCCAATCACTGCCATTCTAGAACCCTCTAGGAGGTTGAAGATGAAGGGTGCCCGTATCAAAACAGGCCCCTGTGTTTTGCAGGCTAAACCCGTTTTTTAGTAAAAATTACATTTTTGCCCCTGGACTTCAAAGGGCCATAACTTGCTCATTTTAACTCTGTTTGAGGTGATTTTGGTCTTGTTGGATTCCTTTTTCTGAGATGCACCAAATGGTACCATTTTTAGGGCCAAATTTCTGGGTTCAGTCAAGGTGAATAGTGAAATGACCAAAATGCCCCTATCTTCAAAAACTGAACTTTTCATTGCTAACTTGGGATTACAAAATTGGAGTCATTATAATTTCCCCAGAAAAGGTTTGAATGATCTATCAACTCATTATATCTGAGTATGGTTATTGATCTTTGAGATATTGACTATTTTTCACGTGCTTGACTATATATATATATATACACACACACACATATGATATAGTGGTAAGTGGTTTGGAATTAATATAGTAGATGTTACATGATAAATTATGTGATAGAATGATCATATATGGTATGGTTCATGGAAATTGAATTATGTGATTCACATGGAATATGATGATTATGAATACTGTACTTTTGAATTATAAGATTCCATATGTTCTTGAATCCCCTACTAAGCATAGCTTACTGAGATATTGTAAATATTTGAATTACAATATCTCAGATATAGAAAGAAAAGAATGGAGGGATCGACATGGGAAGACAAAGACCATATTGTTGATCAAGACTATGTGATATTGTGGAAAGGATTGGATTGTATCTTCATTTGTGTATTTTGGTCATAAGATGTAATAAAGAGGCTGTATATGTGAACCACTGGATTGATCCTGCAATTTTAATAAAATGAATTTCTTTGGAAACATATGTTGTATACAAAATTATGTATGTCTATGTGAGTGAAATGTGGCATTTGAATTTTCTGAAAAGAATTTCGAAGAAAATATTTTCGCTACTTAAGTTTTCAAAATTTTTGCAAAATTGGTCGACCAGCATTTGAAAATAAATCATGAAAATGTATCTCAAAAACCTAGGTTGCAACATTTCCTAGTTACCTTCATATGGAGATATAGTGATTATCTTACTAGGACAAATGGCCAATCAATGGACCAAACATGATAGGAAGAAGTTTATGACTAAGGTTAAATACTTTACCTAGGATGACCAGTACTTGTCAAAGTAGTGTCCTGATTAGGTGATAAGGAGATGCATACCAAATAGTGAATATAGTAAGATCATCTGCTTTTGCCATGATCGCGCATGTGGGGGCCACTTTAGCTCTAGAAAGATAGATGCCAAAATTTTGTAGTGTGATTTTTACTAGCCCATAATTATTAAAGATTCACATGCTTATTGCACAATAGGTGTTTGGTGCCAAAGGTTAGGAAGTCTAGGGAGGAGACACATGATGCCTTTAAGCTTAATCCTTGCTATAGAGCCTTTTGATGTTTGCGGCATAAATTTTATGGTACTCTTTCCTAATTCTTTTTGGAACTTGTACATCCTAGTGGGAGTGGACTATGTGTCCAAGTGGGTGGAGGCTATACTAACAAAACCAATGACCATAGACCAGTGGGCAAGTAGAGGTGGTCAATAGGGAAATTAAGACAGTCAATCCAAGAAGGAAAGACTAGTCTGTGAGACTCATCAACGCTTTATGGCCCTATCACGCTGCCTATAAAAACCCTATAGGCATGTCACCCTACTGGTTGATCTATGGAAAGGCCTGCCACTTACTAGTAGAGGTAGAACACAAGGTATATTGGGCTATCAAAAAGCTCAATTTTGAGTTAGATGTTGTTGGGACCCATAAAAAACTCCATCTCAATGAATTGGATGAGTTGAGAATAGATGCAAAAGAATCCGCATGTTTATACAAAGATTGAATGAAGCTTACTCATGATTGCCAAATATTATGGAAATCCTTCACTTTGACAAAAGGTCTTGTTGTATAATTCAAGATTGCATCACTTTCCAGGAAAACTCCAATCTCAATGACTAAACAATGCATTGTAGACACAATATATATGCACGAGACTATCGAGATTGAGAAGGATGGTGAAATCTTAAAGGTTAATGAAAAGTGGTTAAAACATTTCTTAAGTGATTAACCTTGAGATAGAAGAGACAATGTTAGAAGCACCACATTGTCATGACCCACCTTATAATACTCTAGGGATCCTCTTCCTTGTACTCATTATTGCATTTGGCTAAAGACATAAAACTTAGCACTCCCTGGGAAGCAACCCAGATGATTTTCAAATCTCAGTCTTCTACATCTTTCCATTATTATATACAGTTATACGTTTTTACACATTGAGGAAAATTTTAGTTTAGATTGGGGGTGTAGATGTATATGGAGATTCTGACTTTCTTTAGTGTTCTTATATTTAAAAAAAAAAAAAAAAAATTTTGAGGTAGAGTTCCCTTACTAGGATGAGAATTTGATTTTCAAAAACTTAGTAATTCTATTATTTTAACTTCTTAATGGAGGTGCATATGGCTATTTTTTCATAGTATTCATGTGTTGAAACATTTTATGAAAGATAATTCTTAAAAAATATTTACACTAAGCACATAATTTAGACTAATAGAGAGGTATGACTTAAAGGCCTTGAGGATAATTAGTGGAGACTTATTACCAAGTGACTTTTAAAGATTATGTTCTTTCTGTGAGTTACAAGTAATTCCACATTTTCTTAAGCATACATAATTTTAGTGTATGCTATTATCCTATTTTTAGTTAACTACTAAGAAAAAATAGGAATCATAGCTTTGTTTCTAGAAAATTTATTGAATTTGATAGGCTTTAAGAAACTTTGGGAATGATATAGGCCATCTTTGTAGCCCAAAGATATAAACCTACCTATTATACTATACCACTATTTAGCCCTTTGAGACTACTTATCAGCATTTTCTTTCTTAACCCCATTTACCTTAACCCAGAAAGATCCAGTAAAATAAATACACATCACCTATTTTCTAAAAATAAGTAGAGTTGGTACAAAAACATTCAAAAAAATGGGCAAAAGGTGAAAGAAGTGAAAAATCCTAAAAAGTCATACAATGAAAAAGACTTCCTTTCAAGGGAACTCAAAAGAAAAATGAAAAGATGGAAATGTCAAAATGTTAAGAATACAATAGATATTCACTTCAGTATAATCAAATTCTACATGTACAATATTCAAAAGAATACCTCTACTCAAATTTTAAACTCAAAACCCTTATGCCCTTCTATTCTAAACCTATCTCAAGCCTGTATTTCATCCTATTCAGAGACTTATGGATCTTAGATGGAACATAGCCTTAAAGGGCGTATAAAAGGAAGAAAATAATTAAGGTAAATTGCCCCTACTATTCTTCATAATAACATCCACTCATAGGGATCACTTTCCTATGTCTTTTTTGTGCTTAAAAATTTATATGAACCATTCACTTTATTGGATCTGGGCACATAATGAGAGAAATATGTTTAACCCCTTCTATGTGGGCTTCATTTTTTAGAGTATACCTATGAAGATTTGATGTCCAAACATATTTTCAATTGAATTTAGGTATCTAATTAGAAGTCTTAAATTGTGTAGATGTGCACACACATGCACCTAGATAAATAATAATAATAAAATGTCTTTAAGATGTGTATAATTTGCAAAATTTTCATTCATCTTTAGTAAGTTGTTAAAAAACGAGTACACTGCTAATGGATGAGGATTCTCTAAGACAAAATAGGGAACTCAACCTTAGAGAATTTGGTGGGTATATTCATTGCAAACCCTCATGAGTCCTAACTCGTCCACTAGGGGTAACCTATGAGTTTAAGAGCTTGTTGCATGTGCTAAATGCAATCATGAGTACCTATGAAAAGGCAACAATTGTTTTCATAATTTTTTGTATGTTTTTCTCAAGACTATCAAAATGTTGGTTGGTAAGTATCCAATTTTGTATAAAAATCACTAGATTAGTTATCAATCCGTTATAACTTATTGTGTTAAATTAAGGTTTTTGGATAAACATTATAACACATGCATTTCTAACCCACTAAAACAAATATTTGACAATTTGAAGGTTTAAAAGCTGTCCATGATAAGTATGTGTTTAATTATGTATTTTTAGGATTGATTGGAGTTTTTCACTTTTTGTAGGAAGAGAGATGATGATTCAACGGCCAAGATCGATTGAGATGAAAAGTGAATATGAAGATCAAAAGATAGTGCCAAACCTAAAAGTAATCAATCCAACATGAGATCAAAGATCAAGATCACCTTAAGGAATGCAGAGGATGGAATTGGAGAAGTTAAAGGTGCTTAAAGTGGGCCCATGTACAAGCCATGGAAAATACACCACCTTTGCATGGGATTCACTTAGGCAACCTAGCAATATTCAAGACATGAAGGAGGTGACAAACTAAGGAGCCTAGTAGACCACCAATGCCAAGGATTATAGCCACCAAACCATGAAGCAAAGCCAATACAGCTCTTAAAGTTAGCCATCAAGCCACATAAGCCAAGCTACATAGAAGGCCATCATTGGAGGAAAATCCAAAGATAAGTCCTTTGTATTTTTAGGATTATTTTGAAGATAATTGAGGGAAATTTGACTTAAATAAAGTAGCATGTTGACCAATAGGAAGATACCACTCTATTTTTATTATTTTTTCATGCTTTTCTCACTTTTCATCTCACCACTGAGGGATAATACGAATTTCACTTTCCTCCTAAGAGTCCTATCTTTCTATGAATGTTGCACCTTCCTAAATTTCCATTTCAATCAGCCAACCAATCCCAGAGTTCCACCTAACATATCTAACCAATTCCCACCTTACAAAATTACCTAACCAATCATCCCTTCCAATTTCACCACTCTTCCTTATCACGTTCCTATATTATCCCCCCACATTTCCCCCTCTCTCTAACTCCTTTCCACATGAAATAATTTAGAGGAAGGTGTTCCAAGTGAAACTCTTATAAAATAGGAGCTTTCTTCCCCTCCTTGCCTCATCGACTCCACTACCCACCTAATTTCCCTCTAGCCCAACCAATCACTATACTTTCTACTCTTCACCTCACCATCTCTCTCTTACCTCATCCACCTATCCTTCTAATTTTCATAAGCCATGCACAATTTTTTCAAGGGAGAGACATCCACCCATAAAAAAGAGGGGTCTCCCACCTTATCTCTCACCAATTATTTCACTTGTTGCCTCTTTAATAAAGTCCTTGGAAGCCACTGATATTCTAATCCTTGACATATAATATTCTTCCCATCTCACGTCCATCCTACCTTTGCCTTACATCACCCTAGAAAACTTAGGAAACAAATTCTATATAGACCCCAAAAACGAATTCCATGGATTGAACTTTGGAAGGAAAAGCATAGTCACTCCTAAAGAGGAGTGGTTCCTTTCTTCCCCTCCTTTTTTCTTACCTCTCTAGCCTTCTATGTATTGCTCCATGGGTGTTGCTCCTCTCCAAGTGTTTCACGCATGCCAAGTTTTAATCTTTAGCATACCATTAAGAGTTAGTTGGTTCCTCTTTTGATCTTCTTTTAATTACTTTTGAATCCCTCTTATTGGTTAGTTTCATGTATAGGAAATTGTTGAGACCCTTTCCAATCCTCTAAATATTCTTGCTTGTTGATCCAAAGATCCAAGATTATTTTCCCTTAAAGTGGCAGCCAAGGGAAAGTCACCTTGGATCCATTGGTTATACCCATCCTTTCCTAGCTTAGATTTCTTGCTTGTGATTCCATTCCCATGCTTCTTCTTTTTTGTGCTTATTATTCCCTTAATGGTTCACATGCATGACTATTTAGAGAGTGGGATAGTGATTCATGTGTATTGGGGATTACCTTTGGATTATACATTTTAAAGTATGGTGCGGGTGCTTCATGAATAGTGTGCCCATTACTTATTCTTTTCCACTTGAATGAATGACATCTTGATGATTCTTATTTATATTCCTTGTTGAAGGATGTTCTTTTTAGTTGTTTTACATGTTTAGTTGTTTACATGCTTCTAGTTCATAGCTTACCATGCAAGCAATAGTTTTTAAATTAATCAAAAGCTCCTTTGGTACTATGTACACCACTCTAGGTGTCATACTCATAGTTTTAAGTAGTTTTTGGTTGAAGTTCTTGGAGGTTTGGTACATGATTGGTTGTTAGTAATATTATATTTTAAAGTGTTGTTCATTCATGAAAGTTTAGGTATTTTTTATTAGATTCAATCATAGATTACATAGATTTTTAGCATGTTCACAATATTAGGAATGTTTAGCATGTTGTTACATCTTATTATTTGGATCAAAAGTTATTAGTACATTTTTATCCATGCACTTTCATTACAACCATTTACATATTTTATATCATATTTGTGAGATTTCATAGAGAGGAAACACATTACAAACATGTGCACCACTCTAGGGTCATGAACATGGTTCTAGATGTATTTCCCTTAGAATTGTTACACTGTCATGTTCTTGATTTCATTGCTTAGGAAATGGTAGAACTAGTCAAGCATATTAGTTTCTGTTAGCTTGTTAAATGTTATTTAGAAAGTTACTAATTTGCATGTTTAGAAAGTTTAGTTTTGGAAAGTGGTAGATTTGTTGTTAATTTCCTTGTAGTAGTTTCCTTAGATATGCAAAGTTTCCAATTTTCATGCCTAGAAAATTAATTTAGGCAAGTTCTAATTTGAGATAGTTTTTAATTTAGGAAAGTTTTATTTTTAAAAAGTGTGTTTTTTAGGAAAGTTGTTAAGTTTATCATGATTTAGTTTTAGCACATTTCCATATTTTATGTGTTAATTTTCAATTCTTAGATCAGGATAAAATATTAATATCTTTGGAATGGTTAGATAATTTAAGTAAGGACCACTAATATCACAACTGTTTGACTCCTCATGGGATCAACCTCCATCACGTGAATTACTACACTGATTTGGGCACTTGCGAGTTTAACTTAATAATCTCAACACTTCTCTTACTTTTCATGCCTAATTCTTCAAGATGAAAGTTATCTTTCCTCTTGTAGTGACAACCAAGTGGATAGTGGTTTTGAATATCTTCGTTTCCCATTCATCTTTTTCGTGTTTCTGACTTAGATTTAGGACTAATTCTGGTTGTTTTCTTTCCCGTCTTCTCAGTGTTACTCTATTGATTTCTTTTTACATTACACATGCTTGATATTAGAGATTAGTTTTATATTGTTGGAGTATGTTGAAGCTTTTCTTTGATTCAAGTTCTAAGCATTAGAATAGTACACAATGTTTAGGTTTGTCCCTATGTAAATGTGCATGATTCATGTACCAAATTCCATCCAAAAAAGTTTATGATTCATGTGAGGTTGCTATTGGTTATTTCCATGCTTGAAGTTCATTAAATTTCTAGTTTTATGATCATGTTTCATGCCTTTAATCACATGCTCCATATTAATACTTGTCGTGGTTGATTTAAGTTTCATGAGCACCATATATTTGGAATTTTACATTTCATGATTCATGCATAATTTCCAAAAGTCCATCCACCTTATTTTGTTGATTCCTTTGGAACCCATTTATATTTATAGTTATTTTAGTAACTACTTTGTTTAGATCCCATGTAAGAAAGCTTTTAGTTCATGCATTCTAGCCATATTCTCACTCATGAGCCATGCGCATGACTCCATGGGTTATGCACATGGTAATTGGGTGACTTTCTTTTATGTTGTTTGTTGTTCTCTTATTTCATGAAAGTTTAGCTTTACTTGTTTAGTTATTTGCATCTTAGTTTAGCTTTAGAAAGTTTCTTCTTTTATTTTTAGAAATCCCTAGAATTAGTAAAGTGCTAGTTTAGGAAAGTTCCACATTTAGCAAGTTTCCTAGATTCATTCATTCTATTTTAGCATTAGTTCATTTTATTGAATGCATGTTAGTTAGGAAATTTTCTAATTCCAATGAAAATAATTCTTTTTAGAAAGTTTCCTTTAGTTCGTATTTCTAATTTTATGCATGTCTCCCATTCCATGTTGTTTAAATTTCTAGCTTAATCAAAACAATCTCTCTTTGGCTAAAAATAAGTGATTTAAATATGATCTAACTAATATCCAAATCTGTGAGATTGTTCCTAAGATCAATTTGGAATGACTCAAAATTTTAAGATATTCTTATGAAATAATAGTAAAACTATCTCAATCACAATCAATCATAATGTTTGTAATTTACAAAATTTTTATATATTATCTATTTTGTAAAATAATTATATTGGACAGGTGGATAAATGTTCTATTTTATTTAAAATATGTAAAGAGAGAATTTGTTGAAAATATCTTAACAAGAAAAATGAAATTCAATGCCTCAAAGAACATTGAAAAAGGAGTTATAAAAGGATAGTAAACTGTCTAACCCTAATAAAAATGATAATAAAGATAATCAAAGATTAAACAAGATCCATAGGAAGATCTTAAATGATCAAGAATCATAATATTGTATAAATGTTTTAAAGTAGTATAAATATTAGATTCAAAGATAGATCAATAGATTAGGTCCTTGATCAATATGATCCTAGGAATAAGATCCAAATCATCCTATGTAAGGATGATCAAAAGAACAATTATGAAGTATAAATGAGTTGAGGAATGACTATATACGTGTGATTTGATATATACATGAAGGATATAATGATCAAGATCAATGGATGATGGATTTTTGAAAGTAAAGGTAGGTGGAACCTTAAGGATATATTCAATATATAAGATACATGTATTTATTTTACACATGATCTTATCTTGATAAATGAGTTTTGATGATAATTGCCTTGCAATTGTTATAAATCAACACATGATGTTGAAATGAATACAAAAGTATTGATTAAGTAATTATGAAATTACTTAAGACAACAAATAATCTTGAAATGAATACAAAAGGATTGATTAAGTAATTATGAAATTACTTAAGACAACAAATGATGTTGAAATGAATACAAAGGGATTGATTAAGTAATTATGAAATTACTTAATGGGTAGAATGGGAAGATTTAAACTATATAAGTTGGACCCCCAAATCTTAAGGAAATAAGTTATAGGCATGTCCTATTGTAAGCAGACACAAAGTCTATATGTATTAAATATTATTTTCCACACAAGTATGGAAGCTTGTGGTTTTTTTTTTAAGACAAGCTTAGGCTTGGGGATGCCAATGATAGGAGAGTTATGAGGGTTTGGCCACCCGCACTCCAAAACTGATTATGATGATGATACCATGCCCAAAGAGAGGCCAAATGTCAGGTGGGGCAATCATGGGAAGGCCATCACTATGACAACCATGGTTCCCCCCATGCAAACATGGATTGTGTATTTTCTACGTGATATTAGTGGAGTATTATGCAGTTATCTAGGCGCACTATACGAATTGAGACTGCAAACATGGTAGTCCTTTAATATTTTGCATTATGATGCAATTGATTATGCCATATTGAGATGCTTAAGATGTGGCATAGTGAGATGCCTTACATTATGGCATGACGATGCCTTATGTGATGGCATGATGAGATGCTTTATTTTATAGCACGATGAAATGGCCAGTAAAAGTAATTACCGATGTTGTATTGGAGGATGATTCCCAATACGGTATGGAAATGAGATATTATTGATGATATTAACTATATTCACAATTTTCAATGATTTTATTTATATGTAATATATACATATAATTCATATGATAAGTGAAGGATAAAATGATTATCCAATTGTATGAACTGATTTATATCATGGATATAATGAACTGTTGATTTTGAGATATATTGAATATATTTCTTAAATCCCCTACCAAGCATAGTTTGCTGGGATGTTGTAAATGTTTGAGTGTTTACAATATCTCAGATACAATTAAGGAAGATTGAAAGCTTAAGACTTGAGGATAGTCATCACCGAGCTACAACTCAGGGTATTTGCTCCGACGAAGATTGTATTTGATTGTTTTGTAATTTGGATTGTAATATTTGGACAAGGTATGTAATGACTACCGGCGCTATGTAAGTGAACCACTAGATTGATCCTAATTTTAATAAAAGTATTTCTATTGATATTCGATAGAAATCTTATTTTATACAAAAATCTAAGTATGATAAGTAATTTGAGGTGGCTCTTACATTTTTTAACATATCAATTTCAAAGAAAATATTTTTGCTACCTGTATTTAAAAGAGTTTCAAAATCAAGGCCCGACCTTTGCAAATATTTATGAAAATGTGTTTTAAAAGCCCAGATTGTCACAAATTTAATCTCATACCTTCCTCCTCCAAGGACGGTAAAGAAAATTCATTCTTTTTTAGGACTTGCTAGTATTGATAGATGATTCATCAAGGACTTCAATAAAATTACTAAGCCCCTATGCAATTTACTTATAAAGGAGACAACTTTTGACATTGATGAAAATTGTATGAAAGCATTTGATCACATAAAGGCCAAATTAACTTCTACACATATTATTTGACAAGCACATTGGATTGCACCATTTAAGATAATTTGTGACGCTTTGGACTACGTGATAGGTGTTGTATTGGGGCAGCATATTGACAAGCTTCCCCATGTGATATATTATGCTAGCAAGACACTCAATGATGCTGAACTCAATTATTCCACTACTGAAAAAGAGTTGTTGGTAGTTGTATTTACCTTAGATAAGTTTAGGTCTCACTTACTAGGATCGAAGGTCACAGTCTATTTGAATCATGTAGCTTTGAAATACCTTCTTTCTAAGAAAGATGCTAAACCTAAGCTAATCCAATGGATACTTTTAGAATGGGAATTTGATTTAAAAATTTCAGATAAGAAAGGTTCAAAAAATGTTGTAGCCAACTTGTGGAGTCTATTAGTGAGAATGTGCCAATAATAGAAACATTTCTATATGAACAATTGTTGCACATTTCCCTATTCACATGGTATGTGGATATTGTTAATTATCCTCTCATAGGTCATATGCCTAATAATTGTCAAAACAAGATAGAAAAAGATTCATTGCCAAGGTTAAACACTTGGATAGTCCATACTTGTTTAAATAATATACTAATTAGGTTATTAGGAGATATATACCATATAGTGAACATCATAAAATTGTCTCGTTCTGCCATGATCATGCATGTGGTGGTCATTTTAGTTCCAAAAAGATAGTTGGAAAGATTATGTATTGTGGTTTTTATTGGCCCACCATATTTGGGGGGATTTACATCCTTGCTGCATAGCATGTGCTAGATGCCAATAGTTAGGGTGCATAGGAAAAAGAAATATGATGCCTCTGAACCCCATTTATCATTGAGCCTTTTGATGTTTGGGAAACTAATTTTATGAGACCTTTACCTAACACCTTTGGTAATCTGTGCATCCTTGTGAGAGTGAATGTGTCTGAATGGGTAGAAGCCATAGTGTACAAGACCAATGACAATAGGATGGTGGTCAAGTTTTTAAAATAAAATATATTTGCACACTTTCATACTTATAGAGCCATAATTAGTGATTGGGGTAAGCACTTTTACAATTGAGTGTTTGAGGACTTAATGAAGAAATATGGAGTTACTCATAGGATGTTTATCCCTTATCATTCATAGACTAGTGAACAAGTAGAAGTGTCAAATAGGAAAATAAAAAAGAATTTTAGGAAAGATAATCAATCCAAATAAGAAGGCTAGTCTCTAAGACATAGAGTTGCTTTATGGGCCTATTGGACTGCATATAGGACCCCTCATAGACATGTCATCCTACTTCTTTGTCTATGGAAAGGCCTGCCACTTTCCAATAGAATTTGAGTATAGAGCATATTAGGCCATTAAAAAGCTCAATTTTAATATAGATACTGCTACGACACACAAAAAACTCCAACTCAATGAATTGAATGAACTAAGGAAGGATGCATATGAGTCAGTTGAGATAACAAAGATCACATGAAAAGCAATAATGATAGACACATCTAACGAAAGTCCTTGACCCAAGATAAAGTCCTCTTGTATAATTCTAGATTGCATCTATTCCTTGGAAAATTTTGACCTTAATGGACTAGACCCTACATAGTATGACATGTTTATCCTCACTTGGTCATCGAGATAGAGAAGGATGGAGAGATTTCTAAAGTAAATGGGCAAAGGTTGAATACCTATTAAGAGTTGGTAAAGCCTAACATGGAAGAAACAGTGTTAAAGGAAGTAGTCTACCAGGACCCACCTTAGCATGTCCCATGACACCTACATCCATCATAAGTTTGACATTCATCACTATCATGCCTTGCATTTTATCATAGCATTGTATGTCTAGCTAAAGATGTTAACTTAATGCATACTAGAAGGCAACCCAAGGTTTTAGAGAGTCTCATTGTTCCACATTACCCATTTCTCATATAGGGGTCCTATGTTTTGGAACATTGGGCATAATGTTTAGTACAAGTTGGGGGTATAGATATACATGAGATTTTTTAGTTTTCTTGTATTTTTGCAAAAAGGAATTTTTTGAGTTTTTCAAAAATTTCAAGGTCAATGTTCCTTTACTATGATGATATTTTGATTTTCTAAATCTAGAAGTATTTGTGAAAGTTAAATCTTGGAACACACTTACACGCAATGCATAGTCTAGACTAATAGATGGTTATGACTTAAAGACATTGAGAAAAATCAATGAAGATCTATACCCAAGTGAGTATTAGAGATTATCATTTTTCTTGAGGGTTATATATACATATATAATTCCATATTCTCTTTAGTGAACATTAATTTGAAAGATCCCAATATCTTTGTTTTGGTCAAATTACCAAGAATCACAATAAGTGTAATATGTTTTCTAAACATGTATTAAATCTAATGGGCTTTAAGAAACCTAAGAAATTATATAGGCTATCCTTGTTTTAACCCAGAGAAATAAAGACTACCCATTAATGTATACCACTATTTAGACCTTTGATGTAACAACCCCAAAATTCTATTATTGCATGATCGATATATGAGTTTTCTAGGAGGATAACTTTTTATGGATCTAGAATTAGTAACTAAAACATAAATATTTAGATTCTACTCAGAAAATGGAATTCAATGATCCAAAGAATGCTAAGAAAAGATTCCAAATGAGGAAGTTATGGAACTTCAAAGTCAGGGCTATTTTGGCAATTAAAAGTTAAAAAAACTAAAAACATGAAATTAAAATTATAAAATCTAGATTCTACTCGTCAATATGAATCCAATGCACTAAGTTTACTGAAATCGGAGGTTGGACGAATAAACGATAATTCTTTTACCAAAGGGTATTTTTGTAATTTTACTAATTGGGCCCTAGTTGTAGGAGCTAGATTTTGATAGTCAGTGGAGTTGAAAAACATCATTAGTATGGCTTACCTTTCCTTTGACCAATATCATGGTGTTCAGAATAGTAAAAACACCATTATGAAACTTTAAAATAAATAAAACAAAAGAAAATTAAAATAACAAAAAGGGGGGGAACATTTGATAACGACACCCCCCCACTTGAGTAAAACAGAAACAAATGTTAGTCTATTTCTAGAACCCTACAAAACCCATGGAACCCAATGGGAAAGAAGAAAATAAAAAGAAGAAGGAGAAGGAGAAGAAGAAGAAGAAGAAGAAGAAGAAGAAGAAGAAGAAGAAGAAGAAGAAGAAGAAGAAGAAGAAGAAGAAGAAGAAGAAGAAGAAGAAGGAGAAGGAGAAGAAGAAGAAGGAGAAGGAGAAGAAGAAGAAGAAGAAGAAGGAGAAGGAGAAGGAGGAGGAGGGGAGAAGAAGAGGAGAGAAAAGAGAGGGAGCCAAGTGGAAAAGGGAGATTAAGCACTAGATAAAACCTAGCCATGTCATAGAAGAAGAGCTGGGCAAGGATTTGTGTGTCACAAGAACAAGATGGTGCTGACCGACGAAGATGGAAGCTCGGATTACAAATCTGAACCCCACCTTGCTTGCCCCTAAATCTAGGGCAAAGGCCCTTTGTGTCCACTGTGATCAGAGGAGAAAAAAATTGAGTTTTTCAACTAGCTAGAGTTGCAGGCCATCGCTAGAGAGGACGACAGATTGTATCAATGATCCAAGCCAATCATCTTGGACAGCTGGCCTAGAAGAATAGAAACCCTAAGGTTTTGGATAGAGCTGGGATGATTTAGACCATGAGGCTTACTGTGCGACGTGGATCAGAGATTTTCACCTAAAATTAGCTTCAATCCAGGTGATCCAAGGGTGTGGGAAGCACAAAAACGTGCTTTGATGGTAAGATCTGTGAAGCCCATCTTTTGATTTGATGTAATTTGTTAAATCTATGAGATTCTATGCTAGATCTAGGTTTAGGGAATACCTAACCATCCATTTCTTAATCGAAACCTACGAATAGGTAAATAGGTCCTTGATAAAGCTTGAATTTGACCAAGATCGTCGATTGAGGCTAGAACCAATTGGACAATCTCAGCAGTCCGATTGGGTACTGTTCACACAGTAATTTTGTAGTGTTTGATCGACGATGAGACATCACTGATGAGTTTAAGAACACTAAATTAACTAGGAGATGATAATGATTGTAAAATTTGGATAGAGATCAATCCAACAATCTTAGCTGTCCGATTTGTTACTACGTAAAACATTATCTAGAGACATCTGATGGATGATCAAATGTTACCAGTAAATTTCCTAAACTAGAAATGACAGAATACGGAAAAATTTTATGATTTGAAAATGAAATGATAGAATGAATCAAATAGCATGAACTTTAAGTAATGCAGATCAAATTGACTACCTACATCACACTATTTAGAATTGTATATAGTTTGAAAGTGCTTGATTTGTGGATCTTAACACTTACATATTCAGACCCTTATGATCCTTCGATATCTGTGAGTATTGACTGGTGGTTCACAAGGATTAGAGCCCTTGATGGATCAAAATTCTTGCTAGATGACTTTGAACAATAATTAGATGATATATTTCCCATCATGGGCAATGATCCTTGAAGTTAGACCCTAAAACGCTTTAAAATCATTAAAAGATAGGTGAGGATTGAAATGAGACCACTTTTGGCTATTAGATCATACTTAAACCTAATTATTCTTATGTATGTAAATGTGTTATGAAATGAATGGTTATGCATTGTATAGATTGAAGCGCACGGGGTCAATCTTGGAGAAGAGGCCAATTAAAGCTAGTGGAATTAAAGAACGCATCACACGAGGTAGGTGGAAATTTAAGATAGCATTTCTAAGAAATAAGATGCATGTTCTCAACATGATATTATTTCTCATTATAGATGTTATGAAACTAAAATAGTATGTGTGACGACCTAAGTTTTTGTAACACATTTGTAATACATTTTTCAAAAGCAGGGCACCCTTTGTAGTAAATTTTTTGGCCAAAACAAAGCAGCAGAAATTCTTTTCTTTAGAAGTTGTTTTGTAAAACCCAAATCCTCACTTCTTACATAACATAAGTAGAATTTTGTACAAGATAAAATCCCATTGAAGGAATATACTTTTATTAAATTCTAGAATCCATCTAGTGGGTCACAATACAACCTTCACTATACAATAAAAACTCTTAATATGATACAATGCTCTGAAATAAAAATACATATCTTCAAGGGATATACCCTGATTGATTATTCTTCCAAGTCTTCTTAAGTCATGAGCTCTTAATTCTCCGTCTCTGTATGTGAGATATTGTAAATATTCAAATATTTACAATATCTTAGTAAGCTACCCTTGGTAGGGGATTCAAGAACCATAATAATTTGATAGTATAATCCTAATACTTCATAATCACATTATTCATACTTATAGATCTATCTCTTTACTTTGTCGTATGTGTAAATCCGTATACATACATATTGTACATGTCGTATAGTATATATGGTCAAAACCGTGAAAAATAGTTCATATCTCAAGCATCAATAGTCACACTCAGACATATTGAGTTGATCAATCATCCAGACTCTGCTGGAAAATACTCCCTCATTTGGGTAGTATCATCACACTCAGCCATACTGAGTTGATAAGACATCCAGACTATGCTGGGAAAATACTTCCTTATTTGGGTAGTATCGGCATCTTATTATACCATGCATCATAATGCAAAATACTCAAAGGACTACTACGCTGCTGTCTGATCCGTACCAATGTGCTCGGATAACTACTTTCATACTTCACGGATACCAAGTGTGGAAAATCATCTATGTCATGTCTATATGGGGAGACAGACTGTTATAGTGGTGGCCTTCCCATAATTGCCCCACCCGACATTTTGCCTTTCTTTGGGCACGGTATCATCATATATATCACATTTTGGAGAATGGGTGGCCAAACCCTCGTAACCCTCCTAGCATAGCATCCCTAGGCATATGCCTATTTGAAACAAAACCATAAGCCTCCATGCTTGTATATAAAGTAATCTTTTTACTTATTAGACGTCTTGTCTGTTTATATCATCATCCTTTTATTTTGGTATTCTTATACTGAGGATAGTATTTCACTTCAAACTTAGGGATCATCATTTACAATGAATGATGCCCATGTTCATAAAAGTTTAGGGATCACCATTCTTTATGAATGATTCCAATGTATTGATTTTATACCTATTAGACAATTTGTCTGTTTATCTAGGGTTGGAATACCTTCTAGTTCCCTATTCACTTAGGGTTTTTCTCAATTCTAACTTAACCATTTCATATGTGTTTTGGTTGTATTATAAGAGTTTTCAATGGATTTAATACAAGTATTTACATTATACTTGTCAACATTCCCAAACATAAGATCATGTATTCAGCATGTATTTCTCACGTAGATGCATTCATAAAATCCTCTTACCTTCAAGTAGTGATTCATCTCTTCAAATCTTCCATGATCCTGATTGACATATGAAATCTCTAAATCCATACATACTGTCAATATTTATACAATCTGAACAATCCTATATTTTTTATCTCATCTATATTCTTTGTCTAATCTTGTCCATTGATATAAATGATCTAGATCTTGTCCTATCATGCTCTATCTTCCTCAGATAGTGTTTATCCTATTGATCAATAGATCTGATGGTTAGAATGATCTTCTAATCTTTTAAATCTAAGTGTTTTCTATTCTAAAGTCTTTGTGTATTCCTTTCTTTGATCTTGATCTTTCATAGATCCTTTGATCAACAATTTATACTTGTTGATAACGATCATGAGCTTAGATCTTTTATCATCTAGTTATTCTTTGATCTAAGTTTAGTTATTTGATCGTCCCTAAGGAAGATGATCTTAGTTCTCTTCCTTGAATCATATTTGATCAAGGGTTTGGATTCTCTATCTAAAATTTTCTGCAACATACATACATAGATACATTATAAAATTACGACATTAGGATTCTTATTGTTTTTTATCATTCAAGATCCTATGGATCTTATTTGATCATCCTTATCTTACTTACAATTTTATTAGGATTAAATAATTTACTAACCTTTTATGCTCTTATTAAAATTCAACCAGTTAATGCTTTATTGGTTGAAGATAGCTTACTCTATCCTAAGTCTAGATAACTCCTCTTATTTCCAATTGGCTAAGGCTTACTAATTGAATGGTTGAATACAAAGTGGTTACTTCAATCCACATGTAAGGAGGCATTTAGACCTCACAAATGTCGATGGGAGGTAGGGGAAGAGTGAGGCTCTATTAGAGAACCCCCTTAACGACCATGTTTAGCATTCATTAGAGTGACCTTAGCTCAACCCTTCATAAGGTTCCTATGAGCATTTTAACCCTAAGTACTCTTTCTAATTTATTTTAATTAAATTCATGAACATTTAAAATGTCATTTATGGGATTTATTATTCTCCTAATTTGAGCTAAGGATTTGATAATCCTAATATTGTCCTACTAACTATAGCCCTTACTATGCTTATGCTTCATGATGTATATGTATTTAGTGAAGTCCATCTATATGTAGTGAGGCTCTATTAGAGAACCCCCTTAACGACCATGTTTAGCATTCATTAGAGTGACTTTAGCTCAACCCTTCATAAGGTTCCTATGAGCATTTTAACCCTAAGTACTCTTTCTAATTTATTTTAATTAAATTCATGAACATTTAAAATGTCATTTATGGGATTTATTATTCTCCTAATTTGAGCTAAGGATTTGATAATCCTAATATTGTCCTACTAACTATAGCCCTTACTATGCTTATGCTTCATGATGTATATGTATTTAGTGAAGTCCATCTATATGTCATCAATTACCTCTTTTAAGGTATTTTCCATAATTCTATGATTAAAAGAAATTACACCAATAATTTTAAGGAATTTAAAGACAATCATGCTAAAATTGAAAGTATTGACTTGAATTTAAATTTGCTATTTAAAAGAAATTAACTAATAAGATTACAACATCTTATTCTAGGAAATTAAAGATAATTACACTAAAATTGGAAAATAGACATGGATTATAATTAAATCAAATTTACTATAAAAGATAATTAATTAAGCATGTGATCAAGCTGTCTTTATGATCCAACCATCCGATTGGTCCATCTTTTAAATCTAGGGTTGATATTCCATTAAGGATGCAACCCTTGATCCTTTATGTTTCTGTTTGATCCAACATCATAATAACATGATCCTAACTTAGATCATTCAATTTATAGGTCCAATTGTCTTGATCATTCTTGATCCATCCGATCAAGGAGATCCATTGAGATTTTCCTTGTTCATTTTCTCATTTACAGACCTACACCTTGACTTATTTCATATCAATCCAATCCACCCACCCCCATACTTTTTTACTATCATTAGATCCTTAGTTGATCTGGATTTTCAATTCTGATCACCCTATATTTACTTGATCAAGGGTATAAGTAAGATTATTTTTAATTAATAGAAATGTTTGATGCTTAAAATCTTGTTTTTATTATTTCAATATGTTCCCCTCATCAAGATCTATTCTTATCATCTTACATATTGAAAATTAGACTTAAATTGAGTAAGTAATTGCATTTTTAAATTTTTAGCCATTTTCAACAGTTGATTTTAGTCTGTACTTTTTTTTTATCTAATAAAGCTATATAGAGGATTAGAAATGCTACTATGATTATCAACCTTAGGTTTTTGACACCTTCTGGATCCATCCATCGGATTAGATTTTCAATTTGACATCATTTTGATCACGATCCATTGCTGTTAGAATGAATTTTAGTGATTATCATACGTAAATACAATGAAAAAATTTAATATAAAATCTCCATTAGAAATTCATAACAACTTTTTGATCTAAAATTAGAGCTAAAATGGGCTCTCAATTGAAGAAACAAAATTTCAGTTCAAAAAATCGACGACCCAGATTTGATCTGGCCATTAGAAAGTGTTTTGGAACATGGCAAGATGATCTAGAATGTAACTGGACAATCCTAGAATGTGGCTAAACAATTTGAGCAGGGTTAGGCTCAAATCAACACTTGAACTGGGAGATTGGTTGAGACGGTTTGATTTGGACTGTCGGATCAACCCTTCTCCAGATCTCCCAAATCTGAAATCTCCAAGGAGTCATATTTCTTACCCTGGAGTTTTGGACCCTTATGGATTGATTGGATAGCTCAGATTTTCCATCTAAGCCCTCCATCATCCAAAATTGAAGGTTTCTTATCCTTACTTGGTTTTTATTATTTTTAACATAAAACTAATTTTAAAAAATAAAAATTATATAAAATAACTTGAAATGAGTGTGAAAGAGTATCCACCTACCTGATTGGAGAAAAACATTAGTTTTGTAGTCTAATTTAAAAGAATACCCACTTGATGATACGATCTCCCAAGAACAACTTGTTATGTGGTTTTTTGTTGATTACACCATCGGATCTTAAAATTTCTTTTTGGGTTTTGTTGATAAGGTAGTGTAGGACAATTTGAAATTATGGGATTTGTGATATTTTATCTGAAACAAAGTGCCTAATTGAATTTAGGTCTCTTGTTCCAATTTGGAGAGAGGAGAGAGAAAATGAAAGAAGAGAGATTTTTGGAAGTTTCGGAAATTTGGGAATGAATCTATATTTAGTTTTACAGGGGAAGCAAGCTAATTTTGTGGCAAATTTTATGAACATTTTTGGAGCATTTTTGGAGGTGTATTTATAGATGTTTTTGAATTTTTCATAATTACTTGTAATAATTATGTTTTAATTCTTTTGGATATTAAATTAACATTGGATCCTTCACTACCACCTCCTTCTCCACTATCAGCTGGTAGTGGTTTGACCACTCATTACATGTTTTCTTGCCATTGGATCCATTTGTGGGCCCTACAGAGGTGTTAAAGGACCATTTTGCCCTTTTTATGGAAAAAAATCCCTTTTATTCTCCTGAACTCGAAATTGAGCGTACTTATGGGCATTGGAATCGTATTTCCAAGTAGATTCTAAATATT
Organism: Warburgia ugandensis; assembly: GCA_035236585.1. Lineage (NCBI taxonomy): Eukaryota > Viridiplantae > Streptophyta > Magnoliopsida > Canellales > Canellaceae > Warburgia > Warburgia ugandensis. The sequence goes on from CP141136.1 coordinate 40,490,523, forward strand.
GATGTATTAGATCTCGATTATGGGTTAAATTACTATTTTACCCTTTTATTAATAAAAATGGAAAAAATTATGGGTTTTTCATTTTAACTCGGAATTGAATGTACTTAATGTCATTTTGATCGCTTTTTCGGGTACATTCATAATTTGTAAGTTTTAAATCATGTTTTAATCTCTATAAAAAGAGACTTTCCAATAACCTAATATTCCAGTCCAAAATTTCTAAAAATTCAAACTAAATTAATTTTCTCAATCAATTTACAAAAATTGGGGTTATTACAATCTTTCCCCCTTATAATAATTTAGTCCTCGAAATTTGCATTTCAGCTTACTTTTGAGTTTTCATTAACTCATTCATAAGTCTTCTAATCTGGCCTTGCCACACAAGGAAACCTCTATTTCCTTTCATTCATAGTTCATATTACCTTCTCTTTCAAAGGCAGAATCACATTTTTTGGGTTATAAACACACATCTTACTAATAATGCTAATTCACTAATCACTTAAGCTAATTCTTTGATAGACTTTCGAAAAGGATTAATAACTCTTAAATTGAGTTACCCATTTGTTCACAACTTCCTATTTCTCTTGATTGGTAACCTAAATTTCTACTTCAAATCTTTCAATACTTGATATTTTCCCTTTGTAACTTCTATTGCTCATCCTTATACCTTTTCAACATATATAGTTTTGGAATATCTTCCCTAATATGTATAGTCCTTAGACTATCTTCCAAAATGACATACTGCTTAATTCTACAATTTTAACTATTGTTCTTTGTAACAATCTTCCAATATTTGAAAGTAATTATCTCTTCTTGGTTCTTCCATTATCTAGAAGTACTTATCTCATTTCTGTTCTAGATAATCATACTCCTTTACTATTTCTTTCTATTGAAATTTTCTTTTCAAATCCTAATAGTTTCCTTGTAATAACTTCTTCCTCAACTTTCATTACTATTCTTGTACTACGATTTACTCTTTATTCATAGCACTTGATTTTCTTATTCATCATTTTTAAGATTATGTATTTCCTCATGCTTCTTTCAAGCATACCTATCATAACTTTTCCATATAGTAACCCTTTATTTGAAGTATTCTTGATAATTTCTATTAAAATAGTCTATATTGACTTTGTATTCATCCACTCTCAAGCCTTTAAAAACTCCATAATTTACCATATATTCTTCAAGTCTCAATAATCTACCATAAACTCTTTATGGTTTATGTAATCAATGGTAAGATCATACTAAAGGAATGTCTTCATAGTATGTTATACAATCAATAAGAGATAAATTTTTGTAATTGTCATGGTCATTAGTATCATCTTCCATCTTTGTTGGGTCAACTTTCATATCATTCTTAAAATTTACATGACCCTAAACTTTACTTCTTCTTCAAATCCACATTTATACTTACTAGATAGTTGACAAGTTTTGTAAGTGTCTTAACACATTCTCCAAATATTCATGATTTTCTTATAATAATTTCATATGTCATCACTACTTATCCAATAACTCTCATTCTCATCAAACTTATAACTCAAAATTTGTTTTGATATCTTACTATTATTTTTCATTTCTAACTTCCCATTGATGATAATAGGTTGGGAATAACTCATCCATTGGGAGTAAAGGGTACTTAATATCATTTATGTATAATCTCATTGATCCTTCATTCTTCTTTTTCTAAGGAAACTTGTTGCTCTCCAATGTAAACTTATATACTCACTTCTTTGTCTACTAATCCTTAAAATTTATTCTTTCAACTTATTCAAAGCAGTTGACATCATTTTCCTCAAGTACTATAGATATTTCCTCATTCAATATTATGTTAAATTGAAAATATCCAAAATATCTTGAAATTTCTAACCACATATTTCTCCAAAATCTAGATTCATACCTTATTCATAATCATCTCATTTGTCCAAAATTTACACTTAAGTTTAGTTGCCTATATTTGTTTATAGGTATTCATTCCTTATGATTATTTCACCATTCCTTCAAAATGTATTTTCCCTCATTATATTCCATAATTCTTTCAATATCACTAAATCTATCATATAAATAGAATCAATATTCCCTAAATTCATCATATCCATATTCATTATAGGTCTTTACTTTCCATTCTATCATCAATGCAAATTATAGTCCATAATTATTTCCATATTTCAATTCTATCATATAGTTGAATCAATATTCCTTTAAATTTTATCTCCTTATTTATCTTTATTAAGACTCTTTTTTTTTTCACCAATTTTGAACTATCTCCTTAAATTCTTCTCAAGTAAGATTATCTCTATTTTGATGATTAAATCCTTTAGCTAATTGTCATAATACTACATCTAAGTAGTAATTATAACCCTTACATTTATATTTATATTTATTATTATTAATTTTCAATTTTGTGATAATTCTAAGTTTTATCTTTAGTATCTATTTCACCTTTCCTATAAGGGTTGAATTTTATCCTTCTTCATCCTTTCCATCATATATTTCCAATTTTTCATTTTTTCTCTTAATCACCATTACTTCACCTAATAATAGTAATATTAATATATTTTATTTCTACTAATATCTTTACTTAAGATTTCATATTATACCTAAATATCATACACTACATCTTCCTCTATTGTAATTTTTTCCTTACTTGTTTCTATAACTACTATTCCCTATATTGACTTACTAAGTAGTACTCGTAGTTATTTCACTAAGTAATATCTACTTATACTCCACGAGTACTTTATGAGTTAATTATACCAATTCCTCACCTAATGAGTCAATCACATAACCCTTCCTATACTTATTCTTAACTAATGAGTTAATCACATAACTCATTCTCTACTCATTTTCATCAAATACTACCTTATTTCTCTATTCACTCACTATTTCACATCCTCTAATTGGATTGTCATCTTCAATTGGACATAAGGGCACGGTACTGTGACTAGATGAATGGCTCTAATACCAACTGTGACGACCCAGGTATTTGTAACACATTTGTAATACACTTTTCAAAGGCAAGGCACCCTTAGTAGTAAAAACTTTTTACAAAACAAAGCAGCGAAAATTCTTTTCTTTAGAACTTGTTTTGTAAAACCCAAGTCTTCACTTCATACATAACACAAGTGAAATTTTGTACAAGATAAAATTCCATTGAAGGAATATACTTTTATTAAATTCTAGAATCCATCAAGTGGTTCACAGGACAATCCAGGTATCAGTACAATACTTGTCCAAATTACATAATCCAAATTTCAAACCTCACCATACAATAAAAACTCTCAATATAATATAATGCTCTCAAATAAAAATGCATGTCTTCAAGGGATATACCCTGATTGATTATTCTTCCAAGTTTTCTTAAAGTCTTGAGCTCCTAATTCTCCTTCTTGGTATCTGAGATATTGAAAACATTCAAACATTCACAATATCTTAGTAAACTATGCTTAGTAGGGGCTTGAAGAATCATAATAATTTGACAGTATAATCTTAATAATTCATAATCTCATTATTCATACTCATGGATCAATCTCTTTACTTTGTCATATATGCACATCCTTACACATACATGCTATATATGTCACATAGATATATATAGTTAAAACAGTGAAAAATAGTTAATATCCCAAACATCAATAGTCACACTCAAACACATTGAGTTCATCAATCATGTAGACTCTATCGAAGAATACTCCCTCATTTGGGCAGTATCATCACACTTAGCCATATTGAGTTGATAAAACATCCAAGTTCTACTAGGTTGTTAAAACATCCAGACTCTGCTGGAAAAATTCTCCCTTATTTGGGCAGTATCAGCATCTCATTATGTCATGCATCATAATGCAAAATACTCACAGGACTACTATGTTGCAATTTGATCCGTACTAGCGTGCTATGATAACTGCTTTCATACTCCATAAATATGAAGTGTGGAAAATCATCTCTGTTATGTCTATATGGGGAGATAGATCGTCAAAGTGGTGACCTTCCCATAATTGCCCCACTTGACATTTTGCCTCTCTTTGGGCATGGTATCATCATATATATCACATTTTAGAGAGCAGGTGGCCAAACCCTCATAACCCTCCTAGCATATCATCCCCAGGCATATGCCTATTTAAAACAAAACCACAAGCCTCCATGCTTGTATATAAAGTAATCTTTTTACTTATCAGACATCTTGTTTGTTTATATCATCATCCTTATATTTTGGTATTCTTATACCAAGGATAGGATTTCACTTCAAACTTAGGGATCATCATTTACAATGAACGATGCCCATGTTCATAAAAGTTTAGGGATCACCATTCTACATGAATGATTCCCATATATTGATTTTATACCTATTAGACAATTTGTCTATTTATCTAGGGCTAGAATACCTTATAATTCCCTATTCACTTTGGATTTTCCTCAATTCTAACTTAACCATTTCATATGTGTTTTGGTTGGATCATAAGGGTTTTCAATTGATTTAATACAAGTATTTACACTGTACTTGTTAACATTTTCAGACATAAGATCATGTTTTCAACATGTATTTCTCTTCTAGATGCATTAATAAAATCTTCCTACCTTTTAGTGATCCATCTCTTTAGATCTTCCTTGATCTTGACTGGCGTATGTAATTTGTAAATCCATACATACTATCAATATTTATACAATCTAAATAATACTATATTTTTTATTCTATCTATATTCTTTGTCTAATCTTGTCCTTTGATATAAAGGATTAGATCTTGTGTCCTATAATGATCTATCTTCCTCAGATAGTGTTTATCCTATTGATCAATAGATGTGATGGTTAGAATGATCTTCTAATCTTTAAAATCTAAGTATTTTCTATTCTAAGTATTTGTGTATTCCTTTCTTTAATCTTGATCTTTCATAAATCCTTTGACCAACAATTTATACTTGTTGATAAAGATCAAGAGCTTAGATCTTCTATCATCTAGTTCTTCTTTGATCTAAGTCTAGTTGTTTGATCATCCTTAAGGAGGATGATCTCAGTTCTCTACCTTGAATCATATTTGATCAAGGGTTTGGATTCTCTATCTAGATTTGTCACCAACATACATACGTGGATACACAATAAAATACAACATTAGGATTCTTGTTGTTCTTGATCATTCAAGATCCTATGGATCTTGTTTGATCATCGTTATCTTACTTACAATTTTTATTAGGATTAGATAATTTACTAACCTTTTATGCTCTTATTATTATTATTCAACTAGTTGATGTTGGGTTGGATGAAGATAGCTTATTCCATCCTAAGTCTAGGTAGCTCCTCTTACTAGCTGAATGGCTGAACACAAAGTGGTTACTTCAATCCTCCTGTAGGGAGGTATTTAGACCTCACAAATGTCAACAAAAGGTAGGCGAAGAGAGAGGCTCTATTAGAAAACCCCTGTACCACCATGTTCAGAATTCACTAGAGTGACCTTAGCTAAACCTTTCATAAGGTTCCTATGAGCATTTTAACCTTAAGTACCCTTTCTAATTTATTTTAATTATATCCATGAACATTTAAAATGTCATTCATGGGGTTTATTATTCTCCTAATTTGGGCCAAGTATTTGATAATCCTATATTGTCCTACTAACTATAGCCCTTACTATCATTAAGTCCATGTCATTCATTCCATGTAAATGTCCTTCAACTATATTTTTCATTTAATTACATTCTCAATGTAATTTACATAACATAAGCATTAAAGCATAAATAAATAAATCTAACAATTAAATCTCCTAAGAATAAAAGATATTTACAGTAACATTAATAATTCAAATAAACACATTTAACATATCATCATGATCCAATGGTCATCTTTCACTTCTAATCATCTTTCATCCTATTTAGGGTTTTAGATCTTGATCTTTTATTTTTATTAGATCTACTTATTTTCTCAAAGTGGTCTCATCACTAGATCATTGATATCATCTTATCACATGATCTAATCCTTCTTGATCTAACTGATCAAAAAGATCTGAAGCCATTTTATCCAATTTAAGTGCATAGATCTTAATCTATCCCAAATTATCATCATCAAGCCATCAATCCATACGAGCTTAACTTTATATCATCATCCAAATACATTCGTACTATCTGATCATCCTTGATCAAACTAATCAAGGAGATTACCATTCACTTTTATGGATTTTAATACTTTTAAAGGTCAAAATCTTAAGATCTTCTAAATCAGTTACAACAAGCCTTCCATACATTCTATTATAGCATTAGATCATCATAAAAACTATTTTTGAAGGTCTGATCATGCTTGATTACTCAGATCAAGAAGATCCATGCTTATTTTTATGATTTTTCTTCTATTAATGCTAAATCTCTTAATTAAATATAGATCAATCACTTTCAAATGTTTATTTCATGTTCCATAATCATTATATCATCAATGGATCAGAAATCAAAAGTCTAATCGTACTAGATTTGACTCATCATAGGAATTAGTAATATTTTTCTTTATTAATAAAATTTGACATGCATCAAAACATAATTTTTTTGAGTTCAGTACCTTACACAAGTAACAAGGAATCTATAACAACTTTCAGATCTAAAATCTAAACTAAATTGAGCTCTCAATTGAAGAAATAAGATTTCAGTACATAAATAAACAGTTCAGATCATGTGTGAGGAACATGACAAAACAGAGGGTGGCGTACATAATGTTACCGCTGTTTACCGATGAACTAAGAGCAGTGACTAGTGATAGGAGAAATGGTCTAGATCTGGACCATTCGATCACCCATCATCTGATCTTCCACTTCTCTTAAGATAAAGAGCCTAGATTTCATCTCATAGGGTTTTTTGGCCCTAGGAATCCATCCAATAGCTTAGAAGTTGCATCTGAGTTATGAATGGATGGGATCTCAACCCTTCATGCTGGATTTGTCATTTTCGATGAATTAATGACCGAGGAGATCCAAAGGAGACTGGAAAACACCATGGGAGAGCCGAAATGTAAAGAGGAGAGGGATTTATGCTTACTTGGGCTGGTCTGGTGAGGAGAAGTTCACCACAAAGGGAGAAACAATGTCGAAGAAGAACAAGAAGACCAGAAACAAACCCTAGTGTTTAGAAACACCAAAATCTCCGATGTCGTTGTTGGAGAAGGAGGGTAAACATGGGGGAAACATAGATCCCCCGTATTTGCTTCATTTTAACATTGTAAGATCACCGTTTAATGGCCAAATTGGCCGAAATAACCTAAAAGTTCCACGGGAGATGGTACTCAATATTAAAGATAACTTTCATTTTAAATTTCCCGATGATCCACCTGTTGGATCATCAAGAAATCTTAGGGCTTTTGTAGATCCATCCACTCCGAACCAATCCTACTATGAAGATCTGTGTGTGAGGTATGGAAATCAATGGCTAATTGGATTAGGGTTTCCCAAACAGAAACCTTGGTTAATCAAGGATGACATGTCCCTTGACGCGCCCACAGACAAACATGAGTTATTTGCCTTGGGTGCATCTAGGGACACACCACCTAAGAAAGAAGAGAAAGAGTGGAAAGAGGAGAGAAATGGGAAGATGGAGGGGGTGTTTTGAGCTGGGATTTTGGGGCATTGTAGGGGACCTTGTGAAGAACATTAGGAAGATTTTTTTTTTTAGGAACTTTTATGGGCTATTTATAGGGATTTTTGAATTTTCCATGATTACATATCATAATTATGTTTCGTTTCTTTTTATTATTAAATTGTCATTGGATTCCAACTATCACCTCTTTCTTCACTAGAAGTTGGTAGTGGTTTGACTCATGATGGTGGTCTTCTAGACTCTTGGTCCACCTTGTAAGCCCCACATAGTTGTGGAAAGACTAATTTGCCCTTTTAATTCCAAAAATAGAGAAAATAGGATTTATTCCTATGAACTTAGAATTGAGTGTACTTTGTGGCATTGGAAATGTATTTCTAAGTAAATTTTAAATATTGATGTTTTACATCTCAGTTATGAGTAAAATTACCATTTTACCCTTTTATTCATAGAAATAGAGAAAATTAGAGATTTTTCATTTTTACTCAGAATTGAACGTACTTAGTATCATTTTGATCAATTTTTAAAATACATTCATAATTTCTAAGTTTCAAATCATGTTTTAATCTCTATAAAAAGAGAATTTTCAATAACCTAATATTCTGGCCAAAAATTTCTAAAAATTCAAACTAAATTGATTTTCTTAATCAATTTATAAAAATTGGGGTTATTACATATAACCACATGGCATCAACTAGCAAGGGAATTTTTGAATAAGTTTTCCTGTTCTATAAAACGAATGCCTTTAAGCATGAAATCATAAATTTTCAACTAAAAGAGGGAGCGTATTTCTGTGAATGCTAAGAATGGTGGAAAAACTTGCTTCTAAAATATCCCTAGCATGGATTCAACTGGTGGTAGCATGTTAATATTTTTACAAATGTCTAACATTGCATAACCAACATATGATAAATGCCATTAGTGGAGGGGCTTTCATGACTAAAAGCAATGTGGAACCTTGCAATTTCTTTGAAACACTTGTTGATAATTTCCATAAATGGGATTACTCCACTCAAATGAAAAGAAATACATAGTTACTAAAGAAAGATGGCGTCTATGACGTAGGGGATACTCTTGATCTTTACAATAGATAGACATCGTAACCCAAAAGGTAAACAAAACAAATGATCTTTCTCAATGGTTAGATGCTTTCATGATGAATAGATCTCATGAGCAACCTCAATCTGAGGTATGTGATTTATTCTAATCCAAGTAGTTCAGACTAGTCATTTGTAGGGTGGATATAGTTGTACCTTTTGCATTTTTTCTTTTTTCATGGCTACATCAACAAGATCAATGCATTATCCTAAAGTGCAGGTGCTATATTTCTAATCCTTATCTCTTCACTTAGTTATTTCATTTGTCCATGCTTTTATGTCAAAATATTGCAGACAAGGTCTAATTTAAATTTGGGGGGTAGGATATTCAAATTTTGATGTGTCTATAGCTTTTTAGGTTATTTTGAGTTCTTTCTTTTGAATTTTTCAAAAAAAAAAAGTGAATTTTTTTATAAAAATTTATGTAAAGTTCTGTTACAAAGATGAGAATTTAAATTTTCTTACTATTCAAGATATTTTTTGAACTTTAGCTTATTAATAGATTTGTATCCAATTAGTTCACTATTTATTCTAATTCTTAAGCTTTTATGAAATGTTAAACACAGAATATTCATTGTACAAAATAACCATATATATGTATATACAACCATACATGTATATACATAATTTAAGTTGAAGAGAAAATATAATTTGGAGATCCTGAAGAAGATATGTGGAGGCTATTAAACCATATGACTTTTAGAGCCAATCTTTCTTTAAGAGGGTTATATATAAATTCCAATTTTTCATCAATGGATAATAATTTCTTGGTTGGTCTCATTATTCTTCATCTCGGTTAGTTATTGAGAAAACATCTAATAGACTATACTAATTATCTCTTAAGTTTATAGTTATGTTTAAGTCATATGAAACCTAGGAAATGATAGAGACCATCCTTGGTAAAACCATAGCCTTTAGCTTTCCTATGTTACTGTGATGACCCGGGTTTTCACATGCATTTTTAAATGCAAAACTAATTCCTAAGGTGGAATTGATCCCTATTTGAAAATATTTTTAGAAAAAACTATGCAATGCAGTGAAAAAGTCTTTTATTTTAAATTTATTTTGAAAACCCTGAGTGTCATTTTCTTTCAAGATGAACAAGAAAATTTTAGAAAATAAAGACAATCATAAGTGTCTTCCCAGGTCTATCCAGTCACATCGCGCAGTTCAACTATAAATTACAGATACATGTCCAAAAGGTAGAGATTTTACTTACATTCATATTTGTCTCTTCTTCATTTGCTTGATCGTGACACCAATGTGTCCTGAAGTTTGTTCTAATCCTTTTTGGACTAATCTATAAAAATAATATATTTGGGTGAGTATTACTCATACCCAGTAGGTGATTTGATACTACTATTTGAAAACTCGCCATGCAACATGCACAATTCAAGGAACTTTTAATGTAAAACATTAGTGATCCCTTTTTGTGTAAACATGCATATTTGTGCATAAAACGTAAGCTCATTGATGCAATGCAACTATGAAATCCGTACACAAATCTAATTTTCCAATTATGACTAAAATCATATAATTGAAATCAATAGATCCAAGTAATAAGATCTCAGCAACATATCAACCAACAAGTATGATATAATAATAATAATAATAATAAAAATAATAAAACTCTTAAAATAGTCATCATTCAAAGTAGATGCTGGCATTACTATATGTATCATGCACATGAGTCTCTCGGTGAACACATCACGCCAACTGGTCACGAGTACTCATATACGACCATCTCAATGTTATATGCATATCGATAACACTGAAATCATAGGGTCACTATGCTCATGATCAACACACAGTTGGAATCGTGTGGCTCCGGTATCTATAGACCTACCCACAATAGCCTCCATGGTAATTATGGCTGTCCCCGAAAGGGAGCCATGACACCTCCACTGGTCGTCTCTATTTACTACAACACTCAAGGAAGGAACAATACCATTTTTGTCAGTGATACCATGCACCTTTTTGGTGGTAGAGGCCCAGAGGCCAACCTCGTACATAACAACCTCTCAGCATAGTGCCCACTAGGCTCAATAGCCCAAAAAGCATATATAGATAAATTCAAATCTCAGTCATCGAAATCGTGCAATTTATGCATTTATTTTCAACCATGCTAGCAATGCATAACATTAGTTCATGCTAATTTCGCATTGAAAGACATAAAACATGAAGACAATTCCGTATACTTGTATAAGAACATCATATCTCAAAAGCATGCTGAAAATGGTAATAAAGACAAGTCAGAGTTTAAGATGCATTTATAAAAACTTAGTATTATCAAACTACCTACCTTGACTGTTGTCACGTAGCTTGCATCCTTCATTATTCGAACCTGAGTTACCTTTGTGAAATCCTGAATATCAAGTAATAACAAGGGTTTAAGTATTATTTTCCAACCTTTATGGATCATTATTAAGACTTATAGATAACGGCTAGATATGTCTTTTAGGATCATATCTCCTTGCTTAATACGTTTTCAGGCCAGTTCTTACGTATGGGTCTACTATTTAATGATTAGACTTTATAATTCAGGGATGAATACATGTAATCTAGGGTTGATTCTAAGCTATTAATCTCCTCATACCTTCAATGGATCAAGTCATGAGATCTAATCATCTTTGACATGGTAGATCTATGAGATTTCTATAGTTTTTAAGCTATAGTCATATAAAATAGTCTTCTAATCTTAACTTTTATAGTCTCATTAGGGTTGCATCATCAATACAAATGTAATGGTTCTTGTGGATCATCGATCGGAGTTATATAGCCTCCTTAATTAGGTTTTTAGTGTCGTGCCTCAATGGATGACCTAGATTCGTCCATACTGGACCCACGCGTCACAGTGCCCAGAACGCGTTCGCATCTTGGTCGAACCAAAACTACGTTCATGCACGTACGTACACCCAAACATCATGCCAAGGTGCACATCTTGGACGGCGTCGCCCGGATGCGTCTCTAGCACTAACGCAGCACGTCTCGGTTCTCAGGGAGCTCGTGCATCCCGGTCGAACTTGGGACCATGCCTGCACAGTCGCATGCCCGAAGCCCATCCCAGGAGCACATCTTGGGCGTGGGTTACGCACAGTGTCCCTAGGACGCCTGGTTCGTATGGAGCCGGGTTGAACCTGGCTTTCCCCCTGATATTTCTGGATGGAAAATTCCAGATCCGACATGGATCTAGGCCGGAAAAGAGGGGAAAGCTAAGGGGAAAGAGAGAAAGAGAAGAAGAGGGTACCTGAGGTAGAGATTTTGCATTTTCTCTAGGTGAAACCAGAGGAAGGAAAAACCCAGTTTTTCAGTGAAACTAGGGGAAAAATGGGGAGATCAAGAAAGGGGAATGGATGACCCGAAGGGAAGACCTGGGCTGGTGCCAAAAATTACAGGGGAAATGGGAATAAGGGGTTTCTTGATGGAAGCTTTGCCAGAACTTTGGGACCGAAAAAGAGATGCTCGAAGAGAAGGGGGGGAGGGGCCTTTTATAGCCATTGAAGGTGGTGCTGCCCAATGGCGGTGCCGCCATTTCTTCTGGCGCTGCCTTGCAGAGGCGGTGCTAGAAGTCAATGGCTGGAGGAGGAAGACAACCTGGCGTGGTGTCATTAGTAAAATGACCCCCTATGTTTTTGGGTCTTTGTCATTTTTAAGTTCAAATTATAAAAATACCCTTGATCTTTAAACGTCCATAACTTGGTCATACAAGCTCCATTTTTAGTGTTCTTTGAGGAGTTGGATTCCATTTCGAGTGTAGAATCTAATGATACTAATTTTACTCACCAAGTCCTTTTTTTCATGTTTTAATTAAAATTAAACATCTAACCATCTATTAATATTATTAAACCTATATTAATTTTCAAAATAACAATTTATAACTGATTGGAAAATGGTAAACATCATAAGTGATACAAAATATCTTCAAAATTTGAGCCATTACATGTGTGAAGCCTTGACTGATGAGGGCGGGCAGGCTTCTAGGCAGGGTGAGGAATCGAGAGTTTAGTCCCACATTGCCCAGGGAAAAGGAAGCTGGGCCATTTATAAGAATTCGAGTGTTTTTAACGGTCACGATGCATTTTCCCTAGGAGACTAGGAAAAAACAAAACCGTGAGGGGTGTATGGGTGCCCCAAAGGGGACAATATTGTGACTGTTGAAATCCCAGGGTGTTACAGTTACTCTTCCACTAGTCAGACCTTTGAGATTTCTACGCTAAGCCTTTTTCTTTGTGAACACTTGAACCCTTATCCTATTGAAGCCCTATAATATATCCATTATGTAATTATTTTGGAAATATGTAAAGATGGTTGAAGATTATCTTCAAGAAAAGTATGAACAATACAAGTCAAGAGATGAGCAAGAAGGGTAAAAAAGAGTGAAAACTCAAAGAAAAGCTATACCAAAATTCAAAGTGAGAAAAATGAGAAAAGTAAAGAAAAAGATATCCAATGAAAAGGAAATGTTCACTCTTATGGGTAGAAGCTAAAAGTTGTGAATACACTATTAAAAGACCTTTACATAGCTTCCAAACAACCTTTGTTTATCTTTATACCCATTCTTTTGAGAACCCTATCCTAAGCCTAGGTTTTGTCCTAATAGAAGTTCAAACTTGATCTTAGGAGAAGCATGACTTAGATATGGTTATGAATGATAAAGGATTTGGTAGAGTGTAACATTCTTAAAAGTTGATATGATTGCATGAGATCATTACAATTCTATATAATTATTGTTTGTCTATATGAAATATGTGAGAATTTTGAACTTGATAAAAAATTATTCTACTCAAATATTAATGAGAGATTGAAGGAAAATCATACATGTGGATTATAATTCAAGTTATAATTTGCTTAGGGATGGATAATTACTTATATATTGGCTATATTCACACACATTTTGAGATTAATGGGATGTCTATAGCATAAGTATAGTATTTTGAACCATTGATCTTTTCTATTAGCATACTAAAGTTAAGAGTTTAATATAAGTTGAATACAAGAAGAATCTTTGAGATACCTGAAGGACATTCATAAAAGTTCTGAAAATGTTTATGGTTATCATTTTTGGAAACCATTGCATGACTACAACTTGTCCACTAGGGATAACCTAGGGGTTCAAAGGCTTTCTGCATATGCTAAATGTACATGATAGTATCTACAAAAGTGGTTAGGATTTATTTTTAGACTTTTTCTTTTCTATATTTTGCTCTACATATCCCTATATTTATAATATTTTAACCTTATAAATCACTTAATTATTACTAGTGAGGGATAATTCTACTATTTTACATGTTCAAGGTACAAATGATAAAAAAAAGTGCAAAAATTACCATTTTACCCCTCAAATAGCAATTTTTGAAACCAATCTATATTGAGAAGCCATACATGCTAAGTGAAGTGATGAAGGTTCTAAACGATCATTGGATGCCACTGCCATACATGCCATGCCTCATCCTAGGCTGGAATTCAACACCTACCCCTTTGCTCATAATTAGAAAGTCCACTCACTTACCTCACCCAAAATTCTAATCTGCTACCTCCATTCAACCACCTAACATTCCTACCTTCAGTCCTAGTTCTAATTCTCCTTTTTCTTCCTAATATAGGATCTTATCAAATTAGAAAGCAAAAATCTATAAATACCCCATGAATTACATACCTAATTCAAATAACGAAGTTGATATTAACTCGAAATGAAGCACATTTAATTGGAGATACTCTTAGAGCTTTGGACATTGACATCTTGGATGCTTTTCTTTGTCTTCCATACCTTTTCCTTCCTTTGTTTCTTTGGTTTTCCACTTCAATTCCAAGTTGGTGCCATGCTTTATTTCCATGTTTTCATTACTTATTTATTACTTTCTTTGTTGTTTAATTTTCCTACACATAGTTCCTTATTCTCCTTTCACTTTTGCTTTCACATCTTAGTAAGTGTCCAATTTTCATAAAAATACCCAATCAGTTACCCATATGTTATAACCTATAGTGTCAAATTAGGGCTTTTGGTCAAAAATTATAACACGTGCATTTCTGACCTACTAAAACAAATATTTGATAATTTGTAGGTTTTGAGGCAAATCCATGGTAAGTTTATAATTTATCATATTTTTTTTTTATCATTTAATTATATTTTTTAAATTTTTTGTAGGAAGCGAGATGATGATTCAATGATCAAGATGAAAATAAAAAATCAAGATTGGAAGATCATGTTAGAGTTTAAAAGTCATCAATCCAACATGAGATCAAGGATCAAGATCACCTTAAGGAATGCAAAGGATGGAATTAGGTAAGTTAAAGGTGCTTAAAGTTGATCCATGCACAAGACATGGAAAGTCCACCACCTGCATGGGGTTCACTTAAGCCACCTATCCATATTCAAGCCTTGAAGGAGGTGACAAGCTAAGAGCCTCACCAGCCATCAAGGCCAATGAGTTGAATCACCGAGCAATGCTAAGAAAGCCCTCAAAGCCACCCATGAAGCTAAGCTAATGGAGCACTCAAAGTTAGTCATCAAGCCACATGAGCCAAGCTACATGGAAGGCCATGATTGGAAAAAAAAATCCAAAGAAATATCCTTGGGATTTTTAGTGTTATTTTGAAGATAATTGGGAAAACTCCACTTAGATAAGGTAGCATGTGGACCAATAAGAAGATACCACTCCATTTTTACTATTTTTTCCATTTTCTTCCTATTTTCCACCTCACCACTAAGGGACAGTACAAATTTCACTTTCCACCCAAGAGTCCTATCTTTGTAAGATTGTCACACCTTCCTAAACTTCCATTTCAACTAGCCAACCAATCTTAGAGTGTGTCCTAACCTATCTTACCAATCCCCACCTTCTCAGAAAACTATGTAGCCAACCACCTCTTCCCACCTCACCTCACTTCCCTATAACTTTCCTATCTCATCCCCCCACATTTCCCCCACTTTCTAACCCCTATCCACATGAAATAATTTAGATGGAGGTGTTTCGCGTGAAACTCCTATAAAATAGGAGCTTCCTTGCCTCATCCACTCCACTACCCTCCTCATTTCCCTATATCCCAACCAATCATTATGCTTTCTACTCTCCTCCTCACCTTCTCTCTCTAATTTCCACAAGCCATCCATGATTTTTACAAGGGAGAGATTCCCCATCCTAAAATAGAGGCTTCTCCCACCAATTCTTCCACTTGTTGCTTCTTTTATAACACCCTAGGCAGCCACCCATATTGTAATCCTAACCATCCAATATTTTACCCATCTCATCCCCACCCTACCTTTGCCTTAAGTCACCATAGAAAACTTAGGAAAAAAAGTATATATGGGCCCCAAAAAGGATTTCCATGCATTGAACTTTGGAAGGAAAAGTACATGCACTCCAAAAGAGGAGGTCTCCCATTCTTCCCCTCTTTTGCTTTCCCTCTCAAATCTTCAACGTATTCCTTCATGGGTGGTTTCTCCTCTCCAACTGTTCCAAGCATGCACATGTTTTAATGTTTAGCATTCTATTAGAAGGTTAGTTGGTTCTCTTTTGATCTTCTTTTCATTGCTTTCGTATCTGTCTTGTTGCTTAGTTTCATGCATAGGAAATTGTTGAGCCCTTTGCATTCCTTTAAATATTCTTGCTTGTTGATGTAAAGGTCCATGTTATTGTTGATGTTTTCCGCAAGTGCACGGGCTATTGCAGTATAGCTTATACAAGTACGGGTCGATCCCATGGAGACTTGATTTAAAATGATGGAGTTTTTAATAAAATTCAATTAATAAAAGGATAAAAATAAAGAATATACCAGAATTAAACTAACAATAAAATAAAATATAAATTTATTCAACTGTTGTAATTTACATAATTATTTATTCCAAAAACACAAAAAATGCAATGAAATAAGCAGTCCTGGATAAGCCTATCCCTGGATAGTTAAAATGTGGATAAAACAAAACCAGAATAGCACAGGGACATAGATGGAATTAAACCAGGGACATGGATGGTATTTTAGACAAAGGACAGAGGTATGATAACTCAAATCTGCCAGGGACAAAATTGGAATTCGTGAAAAAATCTGGTTTTTAAGAGAAAAACCAGACGAAGAGAGATGGAGAAGAACGACTGGAGGAGAAAGGAGAAAGGGAGGAGAAAGAAAAGAGAGGAGAAGAAGGGGGAGGTGAGGAAGGAAAAGGAGTGGAAACCCGACTTGGGTTTTCATTCCTAGACCACCCAGATACCGAAATGGAGGAGAATGGAGAAGAAGAGGAAGGGAAAATGATTAGAGGAAAACCCATTTGGGGTTTTCTTCTCTAGTCTATGTGGCTGGTGGATGTACTCCTGGAGATGGGTATGGTTTCTGCTACCAACAAATAATGATCAGAGAGGAAAAGAGAGATTAGACAATGACCGAACTGGGTTATGGAGAAGGAGGTATGGGCTGCGTGCTACTGGTCAATCTGATCAGAGAACAAAAAAATGAGAAAGAGAGAGTAGAGAGAGATATTGGTGCCTGGAGAGTGAGAGAGAACAGAGACCAGGCTGGACAAGGCAAACAATGAGCCGAGCTGGGAAATGGATGCACGATGGAAGATAAAAGATGCAAAGCAGAGGAGTTGGTTGATGGGTTGAGAGAACAGTAGAGGGAACAAAAGAGTGAGACGTAGAGAGGGATGAGATTGAATAGAGAGAGAGAGAAGATAAGGACGTTGGGAGAGGGAGAAAAGGCCAGGCCTGCTTGGTGTGTCACACACCAATGGTTGGCCAGTGGGGAAACGAGATTGAGAGAGCTACGGGTTCAAGAACAAGAGGGTCTAGAGAGAAGAGGAGGTATATGAAGAAAATTGATAGAGAGCGATGTGAGAGAGTGGGAGATGGAGGGAGAAACATGTAGGAGAGAGGGAGATAAGAGAGAGAGAGAGAGAGAGAGAGAGAGATAAGTGGAAAAAAAAAGAGAGAGAGGTAAAAGAGAGATAAGAGGGAGTGTGGGGTCTATTGGAAGTCTAGACTTGCTAGAACTCTGCAAGTCTTCAATTTTGTCCTGTCCTAGGACTCTTCAAAGTCTTCTTTTTCCATGCAACTTCATTATCCTCATCCGATCTTCATGATTTGATCTAAATCATCCACACTTGAGTCAATTGATGTGCAATGCACAGGACCCAATTAGAATCATCCAAACTGTTTATTATTCATCTAATTAGCTTTGATGATCATCTGACAGTTAATTTTGCAATTTAACAGTTGGATGGCCAATTAAAGCTAAATTAAAATATTTTATGCAAAAACCTTAAAATTGATGGCCTGGATGCTCTAATTGAATACTAAATTAGGGGTATTTTGACCAAATTCGAACACTTAACACACCCCCAACCAGCATTTTGCTAGTCCCTAGCAAAACATGCAGACAACTATTTTACAAAACTGGTACAAGATGCCACTTTCGTAGATACTCACAATTGCATTTAGCACATGCAACAAGCCCTTGAACCCCTAGGTTACCCCTAGTAAACGAGTTAGGCCTCGTGAGGGTTTGCAGTGAATATACCCACAAAATTTAGTAAAGTTAAGTCCCTTATTTTATCTCAAAGAATCCTCATTTATTAGCAACTTTACTAATTTTTCACAACTTAATGAGAGATTTGACAATTTTACACACCGTACACATATTAAAGACATCTTATTTGAGCTATTTCTCAGAGTGCATGTGTGTGTACAGTCACATAAATCTTGATTTTTAATTGGATATGCTTACATTCCATTGGAAATATGCCTTGACCTCAAATCCTCACATGTATACGCTCAGAAATAAAACTCTCAGATAAGGGGTTAAACATATTTCGCTCATTATGTGACCGAATCCAACAAACTGATGGTTCACATAATTCTTTTTAACGCTCATGAGACAAAGGAAAGTGATCCCTAGGAGTGGATGTTAACATCAAGAATATGAGGGGTCTTTCATCTTAATTCTTTCTTTTTATCTCTTCTTTAAGGCTATGTCCACCTAAGATCAATAGGTCCTTTAATAGGATGAAATGTAGGCTTAGGACAGGTTTAGAAAAGAAAGATATAAAGATTTCAAAGGTTCAAAATTGAGTAGATGATTTCAATAATTATCTGCTATGACAACTTTTGCTTTTGGTTTGTACTTGAAGTGAATTTCTCTTTCAGACTTTGGTCCTTCTTTTCTTTTCTCTTTTTTTTTTCTTCTTTGCAAGAAAGACATTTAATTTTTTCTCACTTCTTTGACTTTTTGTTCTATTTTTGAACATTTTCTACTCTACTCATTTTGAAGATGGGTAGTGGTTATTTATTTTGGGTTATTCTGGGTTAAGGTGTATGGGGTTTAAGAAAGAAAAGCCTTAATAATAGGCTCAAAAGGCTAACTAATGGTATATTATCTTGGGTAGGCTTTATATCTCGGGGCTGAGCAAGGATGGCCTATATCATTTCCTAGGTTTCCTAAAACCTATCAAATTCAATACATTTCTAGAATTAAAGCTATTACTCCTATTTATTCTTGACGGTTGACCAAAACAAAGAAAACATGATCACACTAATTTATGTACACAGAAGAAAGTGTGGAATTACTTATAACTCTTTAAAAGAAGATAGTCTGAAACTCTCACTAGGTTATAGGTCTCCACTGATTTTCCTCAGGGTCTCTAAGTCATATCTCTATATTAGTCTTGATTATGTGTTGTGTGTACCTCGTTTCTGAGAATTAACTTTCATAAAATGCTTCAACACATGCATGATATGCAAGACTAATCATATGCATTCCCATTAAGAGGTGAAAATAGTATATTTACTAAATTTTGAACATTCAGTTCTCATCATAGTAAGGGAACTCTTTTTTTTTTTTTAACTTTTTGTTTTCTTCTCAAAAAAATTTCATCCTCTTTTTTTTTTTTTAACTAGAATTAAACCATCAATAAAATAAAATCTAAATTTATTCAACTATTGCAATTTACACAATTATTTATTCCAAAAATACAAAAAATGCAATGAAATAAGATGTCCTGGATGAGCCTGTCCCTGGATAGTCAAAATGTCGATAAAACAAAACCAAAATAGCACAGGGACACAGATAGAATTAAACCAGGGACATGTATGGTATTTTAGACAAAGGATAGAGGTGTGATAACTCAGATCTGCTAGGGGTAGAATTGGAATTCGTGAAAAATATGGTTTTTAAGAGAAAAACCAGATGAAGAGAGATGGAGAAGAACGACTAGAGGAGAAAGGAGAAAGGGAGAAGAGAAAGAAAAGAGAGGAGAGGAGAGGTGAGGAAGGAAAAGGAGTGGAAACCTAACTTGGGTTTCCGTTCCTGGACCACTTAGAGACTGAAATGGAGGAGAATGGAGAAGAAGAGGAAGGGAAAATGATTGGAGGAAAACCTGCTTCTAGTTTTCTTCTCTGGTCCGTGCGGCTGGTGGATGTACTCTTGGAGATGGGTATGGCTTCGGCTACCAACAAATAATGATCAGAGAGGAAAAGAGAGACTAGACAATGACCGGACTAGGTGATGGACAAGGAGGTATGGGTTGTGCACTACTGGTCAATCTGGCTGGAGAACAAAAAAATGAGAAAGAGAGATCGAGAGAGAGCAGAGAGAGATATTGATGCGTGGAGAGTGAGAGAGAACAGAGACCAGGCTGGACAAGGCAAACAATGAGCCGGGCTGGGAAATGGATGCACGATGGAAGATAGAAGGTGCAAGGCAGAGGAGTTTGTTGATGGGTTGAGAGAACAGTAGAGGGAACAAAAGAGTGAGACGTAGAGAGGGATGAGATTGAATAGAGAGAGAGAGAGAGAGAGAGAGAGAGAGAGAGAGAGAGAGAGAGAGAGAGAGAGAGAGAGAGAGAGAGAAGGCCAGGTCTGCTTGGTGTGTCATGCACCAATGGCCGGCCAGTGGGGAAACGAGATTGAGAGGGCTGGGAGAGTAGGAGAAAGAGAGAGCTACAGGTTCAAGAACAAGGGGGTCTAGAGAGAAGAGGAGGTATATGAAGAAAATTGATAGAGAGAGACATGAGAGAGGGAGAGAGGGAGGGAGAAACGTGTAGGAGAGAGATAAGTGGAAAAAAATAAGAGAGAGGGAAAAGAGAGATAAGAGGGAGAGTGGGGTCTACTGGAAGTCTAGATTTGCAAAAACTCTGCAAGTCTTCAATTTTGTCCTGTCCTAGGACTCTTCAATGTCTTCTTTTTCCATGCAACTTCATTATCCTCATCTGATCTTTGTGATTTGATCTGGTTCGTCCACGCTTGAGTCAATTGATGTGCAATGCATAGGACACAATTAGAATCATCCAAACCGATTATTATTCATCTAATTAGCTTTGATGATCATCTGACTGTTAATTTTGCAATTTAACGGTCGAATGGCCAATTAAAGCTAAATTAAACTATTTTATGCAAAAACCTTGAAATTGATGGCCTGGATGCTCTAATTGAACACTAAATTAGGGGCATTTTGACCAAATTTGAACACTTAACAATTATTTCCCTTAAAGTGATAGCCAAGGGAAAGTCACCTTGAATCCATTGGTTGTACCCTTCCTTTCCTTGCTTAGATTCCTTGTTTGCGCTTCCATTCCCAATCTTCTTTCTTTCTGTTCTTATTATTCCCTTAATGGTTCACATGCATGATTCTTTAAAGAGTGAGATAGTGATTGAAGTGTGTATTAGGGGTTATCTTTGGAATATGCATTTTGAAGAATGGTGTGCCAATTTCATGAATAGTGCACACCATCCTTGTACTTTTCCATTTAATGAATGACTTCTTAATGATTCTTGACTATATTTCTTGTTTATGGAAGTTCCTTTTAGTTATTTTGCATGTTTAGTTATTTACATGATTCTAGTTCATAGTTTACCAGTCAAGCAAGAGTTTTTAAATTAAATAAAAACTCCTTCGTCACTATACGCACCAGTCTAGTTGTCATGTGCGTGGTTCTAAAGAGTTTTTTTGTTGATGTTTGTGGAAGCCTGGTACATGATTGGTAATTAATAATATTAGATTTTGAAGTATTGTTCATTCGTGCAAGTTTAGGCCTTGTTTTGTGTATTGAATCTTAGATTAAATAGATGTTTAACATGTTCACAATGTTAGGAATGTTTAGCATGTTGTTAGATCTTATTCTTTTGATTTAAGCATATTAGTTCATTTTTGTCCATGCACTTTTAGTACTGCCACTTACATATTTTACATCATGTTTGTGGGATGTCATTGTGAGGAAACACACTAAAAACATGCGCACCACTCTAGGGTCATGAACATGGTTGTAGATGTATTTTCCTCAGAATCATTGCATAGTCATGTTCTTGATCTCATTACTTAGGAAAGGTTAGAATTAGTGGTGCATATTAGTTTTTGTTAGCTTGTTACCTATTATTTAGAACTTTTAATTTAGGAAAGTGGTTGATTAGTTGCTTAATTTCTTTGTAGTAGTTCCCTTAGATTTGTAAATTTTCAATTTTCATGCTTAGAAAGTTAATTAAGACAAGATCTAAATTGAGAAGGTTTTAAGTTTAGGAAAGTTTTATTTTTAAAAAGTGTATTCTATAGGAAAGTTGTTAAGTTTAGCATATTTTAGTTTTACCATGTATCCATATTTCAAATATTAATTTTCCATTCTTAGTTTGGGATAAAATATCAATATCTTTGATTAGGTTAGATAATTTAAGTAAGGACCACTAACATCACAACTATTCAATTCCTCGTGTGATTGACCTCCATTGAATGAATTACTATATTGATTCATGCACATGTGAGTTTAAATTATAAATCACAAAAAAATTTTGTTGTCGTTGCCAGGGAATCACAACCTTTTTTATAGTAGAACATATCTTAGATTATTTACCTCTAGTCAAGGTTTGGGGTGAATTACTTTGGGATTTTCATCATTTTTTGCATTTGTTGCTATTTCTCTCATATTGACCATAATTGTTTAATTTTTGTGCATGGGAAATTGGCAAAGGAATGATGGCAATTCTATGGGCCACAGCTTCATCAACATAGATTGGGCTTTTATTGCTTTCATAGATTAGGATTGGAGTGAAATTTTAGTGAGGCTCATTGTAATTTTGATTTTATTTATTTTTTAAATTGGTTGTAATAATACAGGAAAAGTGTGGGTATGATGGCCCTACTTTATCATCATCGAAATCCTCATTGCCAATAATCTTCACCAAAATTTTAATTTTCTAGCATAAAGTGCATTTAGTGTAAAATTGCATTTGTAATAGTAGTATAAATCATATAGATTAGGTTAATGCATTGATATATGTTATATAATGCTTACGACTACTACATTAGTTCAAGCACCTATTTAGCAAAGGCTAGCCTAAGCTTAGCAATAACTAAGGCATAGGTTGCATGGTTAAAGCGTCTTGTATGTTAAGGGATTTTGGGATATAATTGTAAAAGGTAATGTGATCATGCATTAAGGGAGCTATCAAGATAGAAAACCCTACTTTCATAATCCATTTCCTAACCCTAATCTATCCTTCACCCTAGGGTTCCACGTTCACTTACTTAAGGAGCGACCACCTTCCTAGAAGTTGATGCCTCCCCCTTGCTTAGTTGTCAATTTGGTGGTGTTTTAACTAGGAAACCCCTAGATCTAAGTCCATTCAAAGCACATTGAACCCTAGGTTTTTCTTAAAATTTTCACCTTATTTTCCTCTCCATTATTCTCTCCATACCAGACAATAATCATCCAATAAGGAGAGGAGGCCTGCACTTGCTCCTTAAGAAAATGATGCCTTCCCCTTTCTTAAGTAGGAAATTAGCAAGCCTATTTCCGTTACATCATCTTGATTGCATCACTCTCCACCTAACTTTCCCCCCTTATTCTCCACCTAAGCCCTAGATCTAGATCTCCTTCCATTTCCCAGATTAAGGCAAAACTCTATAAATACCCCATGGACTTCAATGTTTTTTTTTTCACATAAAGGTTGGGTGAGAAAAATTGAATTCAAGCCTTCCTTTGGTGATCTTTGGTGATAGACCTTGTCATTATTTTGGTTCTTTTCTTCCTTCAGATTTCATATTATTCCTTTGTTGTTTGCTCTCTAATTTTCTAGGTTAGTAGTTACTCCATGGCTTTAATTTCATAGTTTTTTGGTTTGTTTTTGTTCTCTTGTTCTCCAGGAATCTTTTTAACATCAATTCCTTTTGTTATTGTTTAACTTCTATCAATTTTTCTAGGTTATTCCCTAGAGATTCTTGTTAGTTCCTCTTTGGTAGTGACAACCAAGAGAATAAATAACTTGCAATCATGAACTTGCCCATAGGAAATTCACGTTTTCTTTCTTAATTCTAGCCTAGTTTTAGATTCATTTTCCTTGTTTTAGTTTATCATCTTCTTTCCTGATTTCCTTTATGAGTTTCTTTACACATTAGCTTACTTTATTTGTGATCATTAGACTAAATTTTTGTTTGATGTTTAGAATATGTTTTAGTTATTTGAATTCTGTACAATTTCCAAAATTTTATATTTGTTTTGTGTGTAGAAATTTTGAACAAATTTAGCATTGATTCAATAAATTTTCCTGAGGATTTTTGTTGTGGAATGTTTTTTCATCAAAGTACTTTAGATCTAGGTTGTTATCTTTCATAGAAGTTGTTATTTCAATTGCTTAATCTTGCTTGATTTGGTTAATGTTCTTAAGTGCTTGAAATCTAGAATTTTCCTCCTTAATTCTTGTGTTGTTTCTAGCCATTAGACCATTTAGTTTGCTTTAGTCCTTAGGAACCCATTTTGATTTTTATGTCAATTGTTAGATTTGTAACTTAGGCTACATGTTAGTTTGTATTTAAAACATCAATTCTGGCTATTTTTTAACCCATACACCATGAGCACAATCCATGGATCATGTGCATGGTACTACGTCACTTTACTCTTTGACTTGTGCTTAGTTTCATTATTTAGTCTCTTTTTAATAGTTACTATTGCATCTTAGTTTAGGTTTAGAAATTTTTCTTTTTAATTTTTGAAAAGTTCCACCTTTAGAATGTTTTAGGATTAGAAAATGTTACATTTAGAAAGTTTCCTTAAGTATAGTTTCCATTTACATGGGTGTTTCAAATTTGTTGATTAAATCTAGTTAGATCTCATTAGTTGCGTGTTTTTTCATGCTACTCTAGCATTAGAAAATTTACTAGTTTGGTTTTAAAAAGTTCTATTTTTAGAAAGTGTCAATTTAGGAAAGTTCCTTTTTAGTAGTTTCCATAAGTTGCTTAGTTTAGATCATTAGTTGGGTTAGTTTCTAATTTTATTGCCTAGTTTAATTTTAACAAGTTCCCTTTAATTGTAATGTCTAATTTCATGCATTTACTTTCATAGTTTAAATTCAAATTCAAAACAATCTCTCTCTTTGGCTAAAGTTAAGCACTTCAAATATGATCCATCCAACAGACAAATTTGTGAGATTCCTTGTGGGTTTGACCTCTCTCGCATGGTAATACTAATTTGATTCATGCGCTTGCAAGTAATTTTAAAGCTACACCATTAGTGTAGTTGCATTTAGTGTTGTTTGCATATTAGTAGGTATGTAATTCATATAGATTAGGATCATTCATTATACTTGTTGCATTTTATTTAGGGTCATTACATTAGATTGCACCTATTTAACAAAGTTACTTTGTTAGATAGCATTATAGATGCATATTAGTCTCCTTTCCTTGTATTTCATTGAATGCCTACTACTTTATGTTGGATAGAACACATTGATAGTAAGGGCTCCACAAGAACTCTCATAAGAAAAGGATTGGATTTCATCACCAGATCCTTGGCCAACCTAGGTAATCAAATCAATTCTTTGTATGTTTGCAATCCCCACCCTCAAAAGCTTAATTTAAAATCAAGTAGCAAGAGACTTATGGTTTCAAACTTGTAGGACCCTTTTAAAAGGAGAAGATCTATTGTCACTATAGTGGCTTCTGTGTGTCATGGTTATAGTGGTTGTCCAAAATCCCAGTGATTTTCTTGTGCCTTTTGCTAATAGTTGTTGAGGTCTAAATGCCTCCTTCCATGAGAATTGTATTAACAACCTGGGATAGGACCTAACTGGTAAGCAATATTCAAGCTTGGATTAAAGGAGTTGTTTAGATCTAGATGTTAAAGTTACCACCCTACATATTAATAAAGATTATCAAAATAGCTAGATAGTGAACCATTAGGGTTGATTATGCATCATATAGAGTTAGAAGTCACATTTAGAGTTAGGTTCCATAATTTAGATAGGATTTCATTTTAGTGCATGCATGGTCATTAACCTCAAACACTAAGTTGGTATCATTAGACACTAAGATTGAAAGCACCCATAGGCAAGGGGCGAGCAATCAAATTCCTAATCCCATGATAGACCCACCAGTAGTAGCTGAGCACAAGGCCATTATAGATTTCTATGAGCCACTCCAACTAAATACCCCATCATGCTTCACATTACCGCCCACCAATGCAAACAACTTTGAACTTAAACCTAGAGTCATGCAGTTACTCTCAACATTATATGGTCGATCGAGAGAGAGAGAGGATCCATACCTTCATATCAAGGAATTCCTGGATATCCATGCTACATTCAAATTTCACAATGTTTCGGATCATTCTATTACAATTGGGCCAAATCATGGCTGCAGTGTTTAAAGGTCAGTTTCATTGCCACATGGAACTAATTGTCTAAAAAGTTTTTAAACAAATTATTCCCCATTGATAAGACCAATGCCCTTTGTATGGAGATTATCAATTTCCAACAACGAGATGAAAAATATTATGAATACTACAAAAAATGTAATGAATTGCTGCAAAAGTGTCTCCACCATGGATTTGAAAAATTGCAACAACTTCAGCACTTCTATGAGGCACTAACACCTCAAATAGATAGATGGTTGGTGCAGTTAGTGGAGGGGCTCTCATGTTGAAAAATGAGATAGAAGCCTAGGATTCCAAACCTTAGCTAAGAATTTCTAGCAATGGGATTATTCTAATAGGAGAGAGAGAGAGAGAGAGAGAGAGAGAGAGAGAGAGAGAGAGAGAGAGAGAGAGAGAGAGAGAGAGAGAGAGAGAGAGAGAGAGAGAGAGAGAGAGAGCCAGCCTAAAAAGAAAGGAGGCCTATATGAAATAGGAGAAACCATAAATAACTCTTTTTGGATAGACATTGTGGAGGGACATTTGGACAAGTTTGACAAGATGTACTAGACAATGAATGCCAAAGTAAATGCCATCATGGCTGCCAATGTATGCACAAAACCTCCACAAGAGGTTTGTTCTATTTGTTCTAGCTTGACACATTTGACCTTAGCTTGTCTACCTAATAGTGTGTACATTGAACATCTTTTGGAATATGTGAATGCTTTGAATGAATATCGCAATCCTAGCAATAATCCTTACTTTGAGACCTATAGTCCAGGATGGGTTTGCATCCTAACTCGTGATGGTCTAAAAACAATTATAAGGAGGTCCATCTATAAACCCCTATGCACACAACTTTCTTAAAGCTTTAGTTCCCCTACAACCACCTAGTTTTTAGCTTCTTCAACAATGAAGAAACCATTATTGAGGACAACATAGAGTTTTTCTTTAAGAAATAAAAGGAGACTAATAAGGCCTTACACAATATCTAGAATGACAGTAGATAGCGATTAAATGTAAATTCCCAAGCTATTGCCATATTAGAAATGCAAATGAGCCAATTGTCAGATGGATTAAATGATAGAAGAAAGGGAGTATTTCCTAGTCAAGCAATTCCAAACCCTAAGGGCCAATTTGAAATAAGGTCAAATTCAAGTAGACCACATGAGCAAGCAAAGTCCATAACTACCCTTAAGAGGCTAAGCTGATAACAAGTTAGGGCAGATTGAGGAAATACTAGAGGGCAATTAACTAGTTAAAATGTAAGAAAAGGAGAAAAGGCAAAAACTACCTACTCCATCTAAGGCTATAATGGAGGCACCTTATGTGTCTAAAGCCCCATTTCCTTAGTTGTTAAACAAGGATAAGAAAGGAACTAATTTCAATGAGATAATGGATTTGTTTAAACATGTTCAAATAAATATACCATTACTCAAAGATATTAAAGACATTCCTCCTTATGCTAAATTTCTTAAAAATCTCTACACACATAAGTGAAAGCTTAATGTGCAAATGAAAGTCTTCCTCACCAACTAGGTGAGCTTTTTGATTCAACAATGGACTCCTCCTATGTCTTAAGATGAGGTTGTCCTACCATTACTTGTGTTATAGGAAACCATGCCATTGTTAGGGCACTACTTGATTTAGGGGTTGGTGTAAATTTGTTGATATTTTTTATATCTCTGTGCAACTAAGGCTTGGTGACCTTGACCCAACCAATACCACCTTGTAGTTAGCAAATAGATTAGTGAAGATTCCATGTAGTATGGTTGAGGATGTGGACTAGTATTACTTTTGTGTGGATTTTATTATCCTTGATACCCAACCTATTTCAGACTGTGGTATTTAGATCCCAGTAATTCTTGGATTACCATTTTTGGCAATGTCTAGTGCTATCATTAATTATAGAAATGGTGCGATGAAGTTATCTTTTGACAATATGAAAATCAAGCTTAGTGTTTTTAATGCCCATCATCAGCTTTTAGACCTAGATGATTGTTGTGTAGTCAATTTAATTTAAGGTTTGCTTCTAGATGCTAATACACCATCATCTATCCTAAACCCAAATGAGGCATGTTTAGCACATTTTAATTATGGCTTTGATATAGACAAGTCCATTGATGAGGTAAATAATCTTTTGGATGCTGGACCTATAATGGATACCTCCAAATGGGGACCTCTAATGGAACCACTTCCTCCTTCCAATACTGTCCCAGTACAATCTATAGAAAAATCACATCTTGGTCTTTAAGCCTTTGCGTAAGAATATAAAATATTCTTACATGGGACCATATGAAACCTTACATGTAACCACAGCTTCGGATCTAGATAAAGAACAAGAAGGTAAGCTTCTTTATGTTCTCAAAGAACATAGTACAGATTTAGGGTGGACCATAGTGGACCTCAAAGGGATTGGCCTTGTTGTATGAATTCAAAGAATTCACCTAGAAGAAAATGTTGAACAATTTAGGGAAACATAAAGGATATTAAATCTCAATATGAAAGAGGTTGTGAGAGACCAAGTGTTAAAATTCCTAGATGTTTGTGTCATTTACCTTATATTTGATAGCACTTTGGTTAGCCTAGTTTAGGTTGTTCCTAAGATGTCCAAAGTCATGGTAATCTAAAATAAGGATAACAAGTTAGTCCCTAGTACCATGACCATTGGGTGGAGAGTTTATATAGATAATCAAAAATTGAAATCTATCATGAGAAAAGACCATTTTCTTTCTCCATTTATTGACCAAATACTAGAAAGGTTAACTAATTATAGTTATTACTACTTTGTTTATGGATACTCTAGCCAAAACCAAATCCCTATTGCACCTAAGGACCAGGAGAAGACTACCTTTACTATCCCTTTTGGGACTTTCACCTATCCTCATGTTCCTTTTGGACTTTGTAATGCACCATCTACTTTTCAAAGGTGTATATTGAGTGTATTTTCTGATATGTGTGGAACAATTCTTAAAAATGTTTATGGATAATTTCTGAGTATTTGTTTCTTCATTTGATGAATGCTTGCACAATTTAAAAATTGTCTTTGTGAGGTGTCAAGAAAAGAATTTAGTGTTAAATTGGGAACAATGTCATTTTATTGTTCAAAATGGCATTCTTTTAGGCCACATCATATCACACAATGGCATAGAACTAAACAAAGTAAAAGTAGATTTAATCTTTAACCTTCCTTGTCTAAGGATACAGACGAAAATCCATTCAGTTTTAGGCCATTCGAGTTTTTATGGACGATTCATCAAGGAATTTAATAAAATTGCTAAGCCTCTACACAATATACTTATAAGGGAGACAATTTTTGACATTGATGAAAATTGTATGAAAGCATTTGTGCACCTAAAGGCTAAAGTAACTTCTATGCCTATTATTCAACAGCTAGATTGGAGTGCCCCATTTAAGATAATGTGTGATGCTTTGGACTATGTGATCAGTGTTGTATTGGGGTAGCATATTGATAAGCTATTGGGGTAGCATATTGATAAGCTTTCCCCTGTGATATATTATGCTAACAAGACACTCAATGATGCCCAACTCAATTATTCCACTATTGAAAAAGAGTTGTTGGAAGTTGTATTTGCCTTAGATAGGTTTAGATGTCACTTACTAGGATATAAGGTCGTAGTCTATTCGAATCATGTAGTTTTGAAATACCTTCTTTTGAAGAAGGATACTAAACCAAAGCTGATCCAATGGATACTTTTGCAATAGGAGTTTGAATTAGAAATTCAAGATAAAAAAGGTTCAAAAGATGTTGTAGCCAACTTGTGGAGTCTAGTAGTGAGAAAGTGCCTATAATAGAGACATTTTTAGATGAATAATTATTGCACATTTCCCTATTCTCTTGGTATACGAATATTGTTAATTATCTTCTCACATGTCATATGCCTAATAATTGGTCAAAAAAAGATAGAAAAAGATTCATTGCCAAGGTTAAACACTTTACATGGGACAATCCATGCTTGTTTAAATATTGTACTAATTAAGTTATTAAGAGATGTATACCAAATAGTGAACATCATCAAATTGTTTCCTTTTGCGATGACCATGCATGTGGTGGCCATTTCAAGGATTCACATAAATACTGCATAGCATGTGCTCGATGTCAATAGTTAGGGAGCATAGAAAAAAGAAATACGATACCTCTGAGCCCCATTCTTATCATTGAGCTATTTGATGTTTGGGGTGTTAATTTTATGAGACCTTTTCCTAACTCCTTTGGTAATCTATGCATCCTAGTAGGAGTGAATGTGTTTGAATGGGTAGAAGCCATACCATGCAAGACCAATAACCACAGGATGGTGGTCAAGTTTTTAAAAGAAAATATATTTGCACACTTTCATACTTATAGAGCCATAATTAGTGATTGAGGTAAGAACTTTTACAATTGAGTGTTTGAGAACTTAGTGAAGAAATATGGTGTTACTTGTAGAATTGTTATCCCTTATTATCCACAGACTAGTGAACAATTAGAAGCATCGAATAGGAAAATAAAAAGAATCTTAGAAAAGATAGTCAATCCAAATAAGAAAGGCTGATCTTTTAGACTCAGTGATGCTTTATGGGCCTATCGGGCTGCATACAAGACCCCTCTAGACATGTCACCTTACCACTTGGTTTGTGGAAAGGCTTGCCATATTCTAGTAGAACTTGAGCATAAAGCATATTACGCAATTAAAAAGCTCAATTTTAACCTATATACTATTGGGATCCATAGGAAACTCCAACTCATTGAGTTAAATGAACTAAGGAAGGATGCATATGAGTTAGTCGAGATAACAAAAACCACATGAAAAGCAATAATGATAGACACATCTTGCAAAAGTCCTTGACCCCAAGACAAAAGGTCCTCTTGTATCTATTCTCTAGAAAATTTTGACCTCAATGGCCCTATCGGGCTGTATACAAGACCCCTACAGACATGTCACTTTACCACTTGGTCTGTGGAAAGGCTTGCTATATTCCAGTAGAACTTGAGCATAAAGCATATTAGGCAATTAAAAAGCTCAATTTTAACCTATATACTATTGGGACCCATAGGAAACTCCAACTCAATGAGTTAAATGAACTAAGGAAGGATGCATATGAGTTAGTCGAGATAACAAAAACCACATGAAAAGCAATAATGATAGACACATCTTGCGAAAGTCCTTGACCCCATGACAAAAGGTCCTCTTGTATCTATTCTCTAGAAAATTTTGACCTCAATGAACTAGACCCTACATACTATGACATGTCTATCCTCACATGGTTGTGAGATAGAGAAGGATGAAGAGATTTCCAAAGTAAATGGGAGAAGATTGAAACCCTATTTAGAGTTGGTAAACCCTAATATGGAAGAAACCTTGCTAGGGGAACTAGTCTATGAGGACCCACCTTAGCATGTGCCCGGCACCTACTTCCATCATGAGTTCATCATTCATCACTATCGTTCCTTGCATTTTATCATAACACTGCATGTCTACCTAAAGATGTTAAACTTAATGCTTATTGGAAGACATCCCAGGGTTTTAGAGAGTCTCATTGTTCTACATTACCCATTTGTCATATAGGGGTCCTATGTTTTAAAACATTGGACACAATGTTTAGTAGAGGATGGGGTGTAGATATGCATGAGATGCTTAAGTTTATCAAAAATTTCAGGGTCAATGTTCCTTTACTGTGATGAGAATTTGATTTTCTAAATCTTAGTATTTCTCCTACTTTAACTTCTTAATAGAAATTCATATGTTCAATTATACATTTTATTCATCTCTTGAAGTATTTTATGAGAGTTAAATCTTGGAACACACTTACATAAAATGCATACTGTAGACTAATATATGGTTATGACTTAAAGACCTTGAAGAAAATTAGTGGAGACCTATATATATATATATATATATATGTAATTCCATATTTTCTTCAATGGATATTATTTTGAAAGATCTCAATTTTTTTTATTTTTTTCAAATTACAAAGAATCACGATAAATGTACTAACTTTGTTTTCTAAACATTTATTGAATCTAATGGGCTTTAAAAAACCTAGGATATGGTATAAGCTATCCTTATTTTGACCCAAAGACATAAAGCCTACCTAGTAATGTATACTACTAGTTAGACCTTTGAGCCTCTTGGTAAGCCTTTTCTTTTTAAAATCCCATTTATCTTAACCTAGAAACCCAAATATAAAATATCCATTACGTATCTTTCAAAAAATGAGTAAAGATTGTAGAAAAAGTAGAAAAAAGAATCTAATAAGTAAAAAATATCAAAGAGTATACATAGAAAAGCCTTTCCCTCAAAGAAAAAAAAAAGGAATACAAAGAAATTCAAAAAGGAAATATTAGAAAGAAAAAACAAAAGTGATAAGAAAGTAAAAATAGAAAAGATATTCACTTCAGTACAAAGTAAAAGAAAAGTAGTCCAAACAATTATTGAAACCCACTACTTAGATTTGAAACTTCAAATCCTCTTTACCCTTTCTTTTAGAACCATGCCCAATCCTATGTTTTGTCCTATCTAAAGACCACTAAATCTTAAGGTGGAAGATAGCCTTAATGAGAATATAAATGGGAAGGAATAAAGGTGAACTATTCTTACTAGTCTTGGTAATGGAATCCATTCTAAGGGATCATATTGCTTTGTCCTATATGTGCTTGAAAGATATGTGAACCATCAATATTGTTGGATTGGTCACATAGTAAGTGAATTTTTCTTGATCTCTTTCTCTTAGAGCTTTATTTTTTAGTGTGTACAAGTGAGAATTTTAGGTCAAACATTGTTTCAATGGCATGTAAGCATGCCTATTGAGAAGTCCTAACTTTTGTAGGTGTACACATTCTAAGATGTAAGTGTACTAAAATGGATTTGGAATGTGGACAACTTGTGGAAATTTTTATTTATCTTTATTAAGTTGTAAAGTCAGTACATTGCTAATGGAAGAGAATTCTATGATGCAAAATAAAGGACTTAGCCTTATTGAATTTTCTAGTATATTCACTGCAAACACTCACGAGGCTTAACTCATTTATTAGGGATAAACTAGGAGTTTAAGGGTTTATTGCATATGCTAAATGCAATCATGAGTGCCTAAGAAAATAGAAACCATTTTGTTTTCATGATTTTTTGTATGTTTTTCATGCAATTAGCTAAATCCTAGTTTGGGGTGTGATAATTGTTTGATTTTGTAAAAATAGCTCCCAATTAGTAGTCCATGTGTTATAAATTATATGTATTATTCTAAGGTCTTCTTGAAATTTAATTATACATGCATTTCTGACCTAATAATTCAAAAGTATGATATTTTATAGGTTCAGAAGCTAATCACAAGTAAGAATGTGAATTTTCATGATCTTTTAGGATTTAATTAGGAATTTTCATCTTTTGTAGGTGTTGAGAAGATGACCCATTCGCTTAGATCAAGTAAGAGAAGATTTGAAGATCGAGATCAAAAGAGGCCAGAGACCTAAATTTCAACATTTCAAAGCTAAATCAAGGGTTAAGATCATTTTCAGGTAAGAAAATGAAGTCTAAGGAAGCAATTAGAGGCACTAAAGGTGGCTAAGGTGGGCCCATGCAAAAAGCAATACATTTTCATCACTTTTGCATTACAATTGGAGCCATGATTGAAGTTTCATAGTTTTAAAGGGAAACCTAAGTAAGCCAAGCCATTTAAACCTTAAAGCAAAAGTACTTAGCCACTCAAGTCATCAAGCCCTAAGCCATCAAAAATAGCCATCAAACCAAATGATAACCATGCCACATGGAGTCACATGATTGAAGGACATCTAGAAGCAATTATCCTATGTTAAATTGTGAACTTCGAGGGATAATTAGAAAGGAAGTTGCGTGATAATCAATATGGTAATATATGCATGCATAGGTGGACCAATCAAGAGAGAAACCAAGTAAAAAGTACTTATCATACCCTCTCTTTTCTTCCCTTTTTTCGCTCACTTCTAAGGGAGGAGTTCCATAGGTGGACCAATCAAGGGAGAAACCAAGTAGCCAAGTAGAAAGGGGGAAGTTACATGCCACCTTCCTTGGAAGGTGGTGACTTCCCCCTTCTAAATCCACCCACTCCACCCACTCCACTTTCTAACTCCTTTCCTCACTCAATTGCCTCACCTTCCTACCTCTTTCCTCCATCTTTCCTATCTCTTTCCACCTTTTCGTCCCAAAATGTGATATACTATGACACCCCGATTTTTTCCCAAATTTTTTTTCATTTATTTTGGAAAGGTGGTGCACCAATATTTTTAGAAATTCAAAACAGCAAAAAACATGTTCTTTGAAATTCATTTTTCAAAAAACCTGAATTTCACCTCAACTCCCATACTATACATAATATAGTTTTTATAGAATAGACATGCATTTTATGAAACAACAAGACTCATCCAGTGGTTCACATACACAACCCCTATAATCATTATATTAAATGTCCAAGTAGCATAATCCAAATAACTAACTACACAATACAAAAACTTTAATAATATATTTACTTGAGTGTAGAAGTATGGCTATTGAACTCCTCTTGCTTGTGTATGTCTTCTCCTGTGTGTTTGTATTTGAAATATTGTAAACATAAAACATTTACAATATCTCAACAAGTTATGCTTGGGAGGGGAGAGATAAGAAAACATGTTAATTACATATGAACTAAGAATTTTACATCAATTAAAATATTCAATTTCATCATGAGGCTTATATGGGATGAAGTTTACAACATATTTCATAATTCAATAATTTCATTAATAATTCAATTATCTGCAAGTCATTGATAAAATAGCTATTTATAATTCTTCTTCTTCCTATGAATATAATAATCACATTTTAGAGATTACACTTTACATGATATATTTAATATATATAATTCACTAGTAGTTTAAATATTTATCATTATCATTTTTCATATGATACCATACTCCAATTTTATGAACCATACTCTGCATAATATATCTACCCATTCACTTCCCCATACAAAACTTTTTATGAAACTATGCCCTCTAGCATATACATACAGGACTATATCATATATATTAAAATTGTTAAAAGTCATACAAAGTTATGAACATAGTCCCTAAATTTTATAACCACATTCCCAGACTATACTGAGTCTTATACATACACTCCTTACCATACCAGGTTTATAAAACTCCATTCGCTGCTGGTAACATAATAAAAGGCATGTCATCATGCCATCACATAAGGCATGTCATCATGCCATCATCATATAAGCCATCTCATCTTGCCATCATCATAAGAGGCATCTCATTATGCCTTCATATACGCATGTTATCATGCTATCATATATCCACCATAGTGCATCAAATACAAGGACTACTTCGCCACAGTCTAAATCCAGATAGTGTGCCCTGATAACTATATAATAATCCACCTATACCATCCTTGGTGGAAATCACAATATCCATGGCTGTCACAGTGGCGGCCTTCCCATAATTTCCTCACCCAACTTTTAGCAACACATAGTGCTTGGTATCCATAACATAATAAATTTTGGAGAGAGGGTGGCCAAACCCTCATAACTCTCCTAGC
This sequence comes from Warburgia ugandensis, assembly GCA_035236585.1. Classification (NCBI taxonomy): domain Eukaryota; kingdom Viridiplantae; phylum Streptophyta; class Magnoliopsida; order Canellales; family Canellaceae; genus Warburgia; species Warburgia ugandensis. The sequence goes on from CP141136.1 coordinate 40,526,327, forward strand.
ATAGTATCCCCAGGCCTATGCCTATCTATAACAAAACTTTCAGGCCATCACACCTGGATGTAAAATAATAATATACAGGCATCTTGCCTATCCATAATATATATAAGTATCTTCATCCTAATCATAACATCCTCACTTATTAGGTGATCGCCCACGAAGGATGTAATTTAAAATCCTAGACTCATACATCACATATTATGTAATGGTACTCATGTACCATAAATATCTTTTTATCACAATAACAACTATGATATTTTTAAGAACAGATCATGTGTATCCTTTAATATCATTCAGTAGGCTTCAGTTATAAGCATGCCATTCACATAACATTTCAAATCACAAATTCTCATCATTCACAAGTAAACATTTTTCATCATCATATATCATATGAAATACAAAATTTAAATGATATAATATCTATCATAAGAATAAGATCATGTTTAAAACATGTATCTTACTAGTAAGACATGCTTTCTTAATTCTCCACTTACCTCATGTGGCTAGTTCATCCATTTCCCACTAGCTGATCAACGACGCTAGCAAAGTCTCATAGATCCATATTGATCTAGTCCTTGTTCTTCACCTAAATTTTCCAAATCAAGTAATCAATTAGTAATCCTAAGGGAATAATCCTTTTTAACAACTTTTATGGTATGGACCAATGAATTTGATCCTATTCCATACCTAAATTCCTTGATTGATCTTAGCTGTGGCTCCAGGTTAGCGAGATCATCACTAGTAGGTTTATGATCCTAGTATCTTATAGGATTTGTGATTTGCATGTCCTAAGGGTCATGATAGACTATTTGGATAGGAAAAGTGAAGCCAGATCAAATGACCTGACCTCTGATTACAAGTATGATAATTTCAACTGTTGGATCTTCCCAGATTGATATTTGTGAAGATGGGTTTTGTTCCTTGCATCACAAGGATAGAGAGGGTACTCTTGAATTTTCGAAACTCCTCCTGGATTGCTCAGAATCCAAGTTTGAAGGTTAAGGCATAAGCTAAGTCATGCTAGTGATAGGGAAACATAAGGGACAATGGCAGGGATGGTGGTAGTCGAGTGGCTCCCAATTCCTAGCCACCACTTGATCTAATCAGGGGGAATAAAGCACACCAGTTGGCCTAAAAGCTTGGCCATGCTAGCACTTGGGGAAGACGAAGAAAAGGGAAAAGACTAAGTGGCTGGTGTTGCCTGAGAATGCTGGCCTCCTCAAACCTAGCCGTGCTGATGTCTAAGGAGCATACAAGGTAACTGTAGTGATGGTGGTGGCTCCCAGCCACTTGTTGGGTCTCTGCCTGACCACAATAGGGAAACACAAGGAGGCAAAAGGGTTAGACATGCCAAAAATTGGGTTTGCTAGAGATCTGGTGCCTTCCAGTCACCGTCTGGTACAAATCCACCAAAAAGTAGAGGGCAATTGGGGTTTTCCAGGTTGATCTAGCACGCAGGCCTGATAGAGAAACCTACTTGGGTTTCTTGTTGGTTGTCAAAAAAAATTGGAGAAGGGAAACCCAGCTTGACCGAGAAACCCAATTTGGGTTTTCTTCTTGGTCGCCAAAAAACTAGAAGGAAAGGGATCAGGGAAACCCAATTTAGGTATCCCTCTATCACCAGAAGAACACAGATCCACTAGGGATCTACTCTAGGAAGAGAAGTAGAGGAAAAAATCAACAGTGAGGGGGGTTGTGTATTAGAGATTTGGGCACGCCAGCCAACAGATCTAACTTGTTGGTGATGAGGAATAGAGAGGGAGAGAAAACTATTTGCCAATGACAAAGGGGAAATTTTGGGTTTGCCGTCATTGGAAAAATGAAGGGGAAAAATAGGTTTTGAGTTTTCAAGCTACCATTTACTGGGCTTTGGAAATGGGGTTTGGGGATTTCCTAGCTTGCTGACCATGGGGAAGGAGATCAGAGGGAGAGAGAAGTACAAAGAAGGGTTTCTTCTTGGTAGCTGAAAAACACAGATCCACTATGGATTTACTCGAAGAAGGGGAGAGCTAGGGTTTGGGGGTTGCTAGTGTCGAGTGATGGAAAGAACGAGACCAGACATTTAGTCGGTGTTGGACTTTGTTTTCACCTTTCTTTGGCTCGCTAGATTTCATTTTCTGAGTACTATCTAATGGTTTCAATTTTAGTTAAATTATACTTCTATAAAAAGATATGCTCCTTGAAAACTCATAACCTACGCATGGAATAGTAAAATTTTAGGGTGAAATTCATCCGAACTCCTATTTCAATGTTCTTTATGTCATTGGACTCGATTTTTTGAGTACATTCCAAATATTCATGCTTCCACTCCAAATTCCATTTCTATAAACATTTATTTTCTTTACTCATAATTAGAAAGTCCACTCATGCCCCTTACTTAACCTTCTAATCTACTACCTCCATTTGCCCACCTAACTTTCGTGCCTTGAATCCTAGTTTAATTCACCTTTTTCTTCCTAAGATAGGATCTTATCAAATTGGAAGGAAAAACATTATAAGTACCCCATGAATTCCATGCCTAATTCAAATAAGGGAGATGATTCTAACTCATTGAAATGAAGCATGTCTACTAGGAGATACTCTTAGAGCTTTGGACATCAACATCTTGGTTGTTTTTCCTTGTCTTCCAAACCTTTTCCTTACTTTGTTTCTTTACTTTTACACTTCAATTCCATGTTGGTACCTTGCTTTAATTCCTTGCTTTCATTGCTTGTTTATTGCTTTCTTTATTGTTTAAGTTTCCTACACACAGTTCCTCTTTGTTCTTTTTTCCCCTTTTCTTCCACTCTCTTACTTTTCATGCTAAATTATTCAAGATTAAATTTATATTTCCTATTGTAGTAGAAGCCAAGAAAATGGTAGCCTTGAATCTCTTTATTTCCCATTCATCTTTTCCTTGTTTCTAACATAGATTTAGGACTAATTCTTGTTGTTTTCTTTCCCATCTTCTTGCTCTTACTCCCTTAACTTCTTTTTGGGTTTTGCATGCATGGTATTGTAGATTAGTTTAATATTCTTAAAGTGTGTATAAACTTTGCTTTGTCTCAAGGTGAAGGATTTAGAATAGTAAACATTTGTAAACTTTGTTCTCTATGTACATGTGCACAATTCATGTACAAATTTCCATCAAATAAAGTTCATGATTCATGTAAGGTTTCTTTTAGTTATTTCCATGCTTGAATTTCATTAAATTTCTATATTTATTATCATGTTTCATAATTTGATTCACATGCACCATATTAGACGATGCCTTGTTTGATTTAAGTTTTATGAGCACCATACTTTTGAAATTTTACCTTTCATGATTCATGCATAATTTCCAACAGTCTATTCACCTTATTTTCTTAATTCCTTAGTAACCCATTTAGATTTTTACTTACTTTAGTTACTATTTTGGGTAGATCCCATGTTAGCCAGATTTTAGTTCATGCATTCAAGCCATCTTCTTACTCATGAACCATGTTCACTACTGCATAGGTGATGTACATGGTAATTGGGTGACTTTCCTTTAAGTGGTTTGTTGTTCCCTTGTTTCATGATAGTTTGGCATTATTTGTTTAGTTATTTTAGCTTTAGAAAGTTTCTTAATTTAGTTTAAGAATTTTATTTTTATTTTTTTTAAAGTCCTAGGATTAGGAAAGTGTTAGTATTGGAAAATTCCATATTTAGCTAGTTTCCTTAAGTAAAGTTTCCTAGATTCATTCATTTTAGTTTTGCATTAGATTCTTTTATTGAATGCATGTTAATTAGGAAAATTTATAATTTCATTAAAAATATATATATTTTTTAAGTTTCTTTTGGTTCATGGTTCTAATTTTGTCCATGCTTCTTAGTCTAACTTGTTTAAGTTTCTAGTTTAATCAAAACAATCTCTCTTTGGCTAAAGATAAGTTATTTAAATATGATCTAACAAATATCCAAATCCATGAGATTTATTGTGGGATGGACCTCTCTCATGTGCAAATTACTATATTTATTCATGTGCTTGTGAGTAATTTTAAACCTACATCACATGCCTCCCCCCTTCAAACAGCCACTTTCCATTTGGTTTCATCGCATTCCTTTCCCTCTTATCTCCTTAGTCTTTGTTTCTAATTCTTTCTTTTCCTCATTCATTCCCTCCATCCCTAATACTTTCTTCTTCTTAATTTCTCTTTCCTTTTCCATCTTATTCCCTTCAATTCTCATCACCAATTACCCTAATTGAAATCCACACACCCAATCTAGTCATTAATTCAAAATCAAATTATGTGGTTGGATCTTAACCTTTGAATCCCCTTAACCCTTATACTAAAATTCTATAAATAGATTTGTTATGATTAGAGTTTTCATCTTTCAATTTTACCTTGTACTCAAGGAGAAATCGAAGGAGAAATAAAGGAATGAAGATCACCCTCACGCAAGCTGCCTTCAAGCTTCCATGTTCAAATTCTTTGGAGATAAAGGTCTGGTCTCAACCTAAGTTGTTACTTATTTCTTTCTTATTTTCTTTTTATTTCTCTAACATCTTCTATCTACATGCATTCATGTAGATCTATCTTATTTAGATTGTTAACATAATTGCACACATAATTCATATTGCATAGATTTGTAAGCATAGATAATAATGTAGTTTTCCTTTAAGTTTTGCATGTTAGTTCTTACTTTTCCTCACTTTGTAGTCATGTAAGGCATGGTAGTTTACTTCATCATAGATTAACATATATTCATGATCATTGGTGTACCTTTAATATTAGTAGCAAGTGCATGAATCAATATAGTATGTTGACGAAAGCATGGTCGATACTACAAGGAATCTCATAGATTTACAATGAATTGAATTCTATTTGGATTAATTAACTTCATCCAAGGAGAAAGAGTTGTGACTAAACTAGGAATTTAAAGTAACATGAAATTGAAACATGCATGGAATTAGAAACCAGAATTAAAAGAAACTTTCTCAGCATAAAGCTAAGCAATTAGAATAGAAACTTACCTAACTAACACACAATCAACTAAATGAAACCAATGCTAAATTAGAATGAAACAAATTAGGCAACTAATCTTAAAGAAACTACTCAAATTAGAAACATTCATAAATTAACACTTACCTAACATAAATACTAAAAGTAGAACTTGCTAAAATTCAAAAAGGAAACTTTATAAACCTAAAATAAGACATAAACAACTAATTTAGAACTTCCAAAATAGATTATGCAACTAAACTAAGCAAAAATCAAAGATGGATTTGACCTAGTACCATGCGCATGATCCATGGATTGTTCACATGGTTCTAGGGTGGAAAAATGACTAGAATTGGTGGATCTAAAGTGAACTATAATGAACAATAATTAATGGATGTAATAAAAAACACAAAAAGATAATTTCTTTCTTAAGGATTCAATAAAAAACAATGTTTAGATGGTTGGAAATAAACAATACTAAAATTTGGGCTTTATAAGATGACAAATATAAGATGGTTTTAATACAACTGTCTTATATAAAATTTTGTAAGATGATTATGACAAACCATTTTATATATTATAATAATATAAGACGGTTTCACATAACTGTCTTATAAATTTTTTATATAAGATGGTTCTAGAAAACCATCCTATATAAGACGGCTCTAGAAAACCATCTCATATTATTTACATAATATAAGATTATTTACAAGATGGTTATTGATAACCATCTTATATTATTAGCAATATAAGATGGTTTGAAAAATGGTATTATATTTTTCATGTTTTATAGGTTGAAGTTCAACATTTAAATTTTGACACTCGGCTACTTGGGCGAAAATTTGAACATTGGGTTGGATTTACATGCACTTTGTCCTGAACTTGTATTTTCTCTGCTGATATCGGTTGAGGAGTATTCCTTATTGTACTTTGTCATATGTTTACTTTGTTTGATGTTTAAGGGTATAAAATTCCATTTTCTTTTTTATTCTTGCATTTGTGTGATATATTCATATGTATGGGTTAGCGTGTGGAACATTTATGTGTATGGATTAGTCATGTTTTCACATCATTCTTACTTTCTCCAATCCAAGACTTGAAAAGTGTTGACTCCTCTAATATATATTAATTATATATGTTTTTACTAATTATGTACATTTTATGTGCACACCAAGTATTTGGTTAAATGCCTGACCCATATTATTAATCTTTTCATGTCTAGAAAGTCTTCACACACATTTGAACTTCAACTTTTGGGTAAAATGGACAAGTATGCTTGGATGCATGTGAAAAGATCATCAAGGGAATATGAGGAGGTAATATAAAAGTTCATTGACTTCTCACTGAGGGCAAGAGGTGATTGTAATCAAATGCGATGTCCATGCTGGATATATGGAAACCTAAAAGGGTTACTATTGGTGAGTTGAGAGAACATTTATGCTTCAATGGAGTTGATGAAAGCCATTGCCCCTGGATGTGGCATGGAGAGGAAATACCTCTTAAGCCCTGGACAAGGGCTGAATGTGTATATGAAAAAGAAGCTACTCTAAGAAGTGATAAAGATAGTAGGACAGGTGCACCTAAGTTTTGAGATTATACCATGACTTGACCTGTTACAATTTTAGATTGCATTTAAGGAAGCCGATGAGCCATTATATGTTGGGTGTACATATTATACCAAGTTGCTATAGTGTTAGAACTTTACAACATGAAGTCAAGATTTAGTATTTCAGATCATGGTTTTATAGAATTGTTCAAAGTCATTGGTAAAATGTTGCCCAAAGAGAACAAATTGGTTAGGTCAACACGGGAGACAAAGAAAACCTTGGCTGCACTAGGCTTCAACTATGAAAAGGTACATGCATGTCCCAATGACTGCACATTGTATAGAAAGGAGCACAAGGACAAATTTATATGTCCAACTTGTGGACATTCAAATGAAAGATGAGAAAGAATTCAAGTGATCAGCAAGTGAAAGATTTCCATACAAAGGTCCTATGGTATTTTTCCCCTCTTCCAAGATTCCAAAGAATGTTTCTATGAGTAGTAGGTATAGCTTTGGTCCTATTATATGAGTTTGTTACAACCTTCCACCATTGTTGTTCATTAAGAGGAGGTTCATGATGTTAACTATGTTAATATTGGGTTCCAAGCAACATGGCAATGACATCTATGTGTACATGGCTCCATTGATCGATAACCTTAGGACATTGTGGGAAGTAGTGATTGAAGCTTATGATGCATATAAGAAAGAGACATTCAGCCTTAAGGCTATACTACTATGGACAATAAGCAACTTTCCTGCACATGTAGCATGTACATGATGTCAATATTCTATGAACATGTATATTGGAAATCCCTACACATGTGGCATGTACTTGATGTCATACACATTGAGAAGAATGTCTATGAGAGCTTGACTAGTACCTTACTTGACATGCTAGTAAAAAACAAATGATGGACTTGCAACTAGAACGGACTTGAAGAGAAAGTTGCATCCACATGATAGGGGCAGCTGAGGAACATACTAGCCTAAAGAAAATTATGCACATAGTAGAGAGGAGAGAAGAATAACATATAAAACTTTGTCAGATATCAAAGCTCCATATGTGTACTCTTCAAGGTTCATTAACATTGTCTCCATGGAAGAGCTGAAATTGCTGGGGATGAAGTCTCGCTGTGCTACTTCTTTAATGCTTTGTGCAAGAAGGTGGTGGATAGTTCTACATTAAAAGAAATCTAAGAGCATTTAGTGACAACCTTATACAAGCTTGAGACAATCGATCCACCATCCTTCTTCGATATCATGTAAACTTAACAGTGCACCTCATTGATGAGGTTTAGTTGTGTGGACCTATTTATTTATGATGGATGTACTTATTTGAAAGGTACATGAAGGTGTTAAAAGGGCATGTTGAAATCATAATAGGCCAGACGGGTGTATTGCCAAATGTTAAATTGTAAAAGAAGCAGTTGAGTTTTGCACTGAGTATTTATATAGAGTGTATGCTATTGGAATCTGAAGAAAGAAACATTTAGGTATGTTAATTGATCTAAGAGTTAGTGAACCTCTATCCAGTGGTGATGTGTTGATCATTGATTATAAGGAATGAGACCAGGCACAACTTTATGTATTGATGAATATTAATGTTAATGAAGTTTAGCCATCCATTGAATATGTAACTAATGTTCTCTCTTTAGTTTCTTTCACATTAATTAATTGAATCATTAATGTTGCTGAAGTTTATCCATATATATGTATAGTAAAGAGCACATAATGTATTATTAATGCAATCAAACTTCATATGCATTTAATCAGTGAAAATTACATAGGTCCAATTCAAAAAGACAAAAATTTAACTATAAAAACAAGAAAATGTCACCTCCCTAGATTGGTTATTGTCAATTTCTTCATATCTAGTCTCATAAACCTTGATCAGCCTTCATCAGTATCTTTATGATACTTTTGATTAATGATTCACTAGAGGGATTAGGCAGATCCTCAAGAATTGCAAAGATCTAGACTAGATAAGAAATTTGAGTTTTAACAGCTTAGATTTAATTTTTAATTCTCATATTGAAGATTAGTAATAATAAACATGCTAGGAAGTGTCCTAAGAACAAGACCTATAGGGGAATTGAATTCTAATATGAAATAGTTGAAGAAATAAGGAGATCTTGTTTGTCAAAGTAGAACCATTGATCTGATTAAGCTTAAATAAGACTAATTCAAATTAAACAGTTCATGGATTTAAGTGAAAACAACACATAACATAGATAATAGAATATGAATATAATAGAATGCAAATAAGAATTGTAACAGGACAAAAAATGTAATTAAATTTTTTATACTAAGGGCAAAAATGGAATTTTTCCTGAATGTAGTTTAAATTTCCTGTAAGACAGAACTGAAATAGAAGACTTTGCCTGAAAAGATTGTCAGAGAAGATGAAGTCACATATGCTAGTGACAGGATGATGCCAAGGCCCAATGCATGATGCTAGAGTTGTCAGAGCATGTTGGGTGGCTGAAAATAACAAAGATAGACAACACCACTAATCAGGATTCTGGGCAAAAGACGTCAACTGGTAGAGGCAATTAGTACAATGATGTGGACTGAAGAGAAGAATAAGAGAGAGAGAGAGAGAGAGAGAGAGAGAGAGAGAGAGAGAGAGAGAGAGAGAGAGAGAGAGAGAGAATTGGGAATGATGGAGGTAGAGGGAAGGTGATGCGTGGACAGCTGACCTGTGTGGTGGTGATGAAGTAGAAGACCGATGAATAGAGGAGGTCTGCTTTGGTTTCTACGTGATGACAGAAGAGATGAAGTGAAGTGCTAGAACTCGATTTCTTGTTGGAAATCGAGAAAGGAAAAAAAATGGGCAATGGAAAGGTGGAGGATGTTCAGGTATCTAGTTGAAGTGAAGAAGAAGGAGATGGTTTGGGTTGGGCTGAGCAGTGGTGTGGTAAGGAGATGGGGCAGATGATGATGAAGTAGAGAGAGGGGCTGACTGGTGGTGGGAGGGGATTGAGATAAAGGATGGTGCATGAAGGGGAAAATAGTAAACAAAAGGTGGATGTTGGAGAGAGACATGAAGGACAATAAAAGGCAGAGAAAAAAACAAAGATGGAAGCACTAAGGAACAATGATAAAACTAAAACTAACTAGGAGAAGGAGAGGCAAGCAATAGGAAACTAAAAGCAAAAACTTTCAGGACTCCCACAGTTTCCTCTTTTTTTAATTTTCCCCCTCTTTCCCTATCCTTTACGAGTTAGTTTTTGTAATAGCCTGATGGCTCCCACATACAACAATATTATTCTCTTCAAAAAATTGGCCACCCATACAACCAGCCCTCTCACAGTTTTGTTCTTCCCCAGTTTCTCGAGGAAAAGGCCTTATTCTGTGGGTAGAGTGTGCAGCAGATACAATATTGTCCACTTTGGGTACCTCTTGATTCGTTCCTCAACCTTCACCGCTAAACGGTACCCCAACCTTCACGGCAATAGTTCATCCCTCAAGGTTTTGTTCCATACGGAGAACTCTCCTCAGGAGGCCTTGTTCCATACGGAGAACTCTCCTCTTTAACTCTTGGAAATGCCTTTCACATTCATTAGTCCAAGTAAATTGTACTCCTTTTCTAGTCGAAAAGTCAAAGCAAGAGCTGATGGGTAGAGTGTGTAGTGGATACAATATTGTCCTTTTAGGGTACCTCCTGATTTGTTCCTCAACCTTCACCACTAAATAGTACCTCAACCTTCATGGTAACAGTTCACCCCTCAAGGTTTTGTTCCATACAGAGAACTCTCCTCTTTAACTCTTGGAAACTCCTTTCACATTCATTAGTCCAAGCAAGAGCTATACAGGAAAATTCTTGGATAAATCTATGATAATATCTAGCTTACCCTAGAAAACTTCATATTTTTGTTACTATCTTTGGCTGTTCCCAATTCATTACTGCTTCCACCTTGGTTTGGTCTACCTCTACTCCATTCTAGGAAATTACATGCCATAGAAAGTTGACTTTTTTCAACCAAAATTCACACTTACTAAATTTTCCAAATAATTTGTTTCTAAGTAAGTGTGTTTAATACAATTTGTAAATGTTCCTAATGTTCTTGTATACTAGTAGAATAAATAAGTATATCATCAATGAATATGATTACAAATTTATCTAGAAATTCCCTAAAAATTATATTCATCAAGTCCATAAATACAACAACGGCATTGGTTAATCCAAAAGCCATCACCAAAAATTCATAATGTTTGTACCAGGTTCTGAATGCGGTTTTGGGTATATCTTCACCTTTGATATGCAATTGATGATATCCTGATCTAAGGTCAATTTTGAAAAAGATCTTAGTAGATTGGAGTTGATCAAAGAGATCATCAATGCAGGGTAGAGGGTATCTATTTTTTATTATTACATTGTTCAGCATCCGATAATCAATACAGAAACTCATAGACTTGTGTTTCTTTTTTGCAAATATCATTGGTGCTCCCCATGGTGAACTACTACATCGGATAAACCCTTTGTCCAACAATTCTTGCAGTTGATTCTTCAATTCCCTTAACTCAGCTGGGGCCATCCTATAGGGTGCTTTAGAAATTTGTGTTGTATGAGGAAATACTTCGATGGTAAACTCAATTTGCTTATGGGTTGGTCAACCTGGGAGTTCTTTAGGAAACACATTGGAATTCCCTGACTATCAGTTGATTTCTTCTATCTTGGACTGCTCAACATCCTTAACAAATACAGTTGCTAAAAATGCCTGACATCCTTTGGACACATTTGGCAGCCTTCATAATTGATATGATAGATTAGTCTAAGCCATTTGGTCTTCCATGCAATACTAGTGTTTCTTCTCCTAGTATGTTAAAAGTGATTTTCTTTTTACGGTAGTCCATAATTACCCGATATTTTGCTACCCAATCTATATCCAGTATTATGCCACAGTCTACTATGTTTAGTAAAATGAGGTCTATACCCATTCTTTTCCCCTGTGCTTTAATAAGTACATCTTGAAGGTATTCTTATAATCTAACTGTTTTACCCACTGGTGTCATCACATTCAGATAGAATCTCAATTTCTTCACTATCAATTGTATACTAGATGCAAATACACATGATATGAAAGAATGGGTAGATCCAAAATCAAACAATACTTTGGCATGGTGATTAAATACTAGCAATGTACCTTCAATAACTGTATTACATGTACTAGCCTCTCTATCAGTAATGGAGAACTCCCTTCCTTGATGATGCGAAACTGTGACGACCCGGGTTTTTCAATGCCATTTTTAGTAAAAACAAAGCGAGATCGATCTCTAATTTTAAAACAATTTATGTAGAAGAATGCAGGAAAATTTTCTTCTTCTTCAAAAACATTGTATAAAGAGCTTGAGTGTCAAAATGAATGCTCAATGCATAGTGCCATGGCAATTTATAAACCAAATCAAAACAAGTAGTTACTCCCAGGATTGTTAGTCATAGCCACAGCTATAACAAATACTTACAATCAAGATTACAGTAGCTACCAAAAGAAATTACTAATTAAGTCTTACCTTTGCCTACTTGACTTTGATTCTAACGCCTCCTGATCCTCCTTCTATTTGTACTTTGTTTGATCTGAAAAATAATGGATTGGGTTGAGTATTTATCATACTCAGTAGGTAACCTGACACTACCCTTTTTGAAAACACAACAATGCATCATACAGAGTTCAAAATGGTTGCATGAAAGACATCGGGAATGCTATATTTATGATAGGTGTGCATTTTTATGAATAAAATGTATGTTATGTCATCTATTGAAATTCTTTATCAAACTTCAGTATGCAACACTAACAGTATGTCTAGTTTTCAGAACGTCGAAATCAATAGATTCACTACGTCAAATCAATACATCGTATAAAACAATCAATAAATACTTAAAAAATAATCTTCATGTGAGGCATATGTTAGCATCACAGAGGAACATGCACTGGGTCTCAAGTCAACTGGTCACGAGTACTCGTTTATAACCATTTAAATGCTATATGCATATCCATACTACTGAAATCATATGGTCATTATGCTCCTCCGCAGGCTGCCTCTTTCGGCGATCTGCCCACTTGGGACTCGAGGTTTTATTCCTACCACAGGCTGCCTCCTTCAGTGATCTGCCCACTTGGAACTTAAGATTTTATTCCTTACGCAGGTTGCCTCATTCGGAGATCTACCCGCTATCCTTACGTAGGCTGTCTCATTCGGCGATCTACCTACTTAACATAGCGCCTATCAGGCTCAATATCCCAAAAACATACATAGTTCCAATCTCAAATCAACATAAATCATGCAATTTATGGATTTATTTTCAACGTATGCAAGTATTGCGTAAAATGTCATGAATCCGTAACTCGTATAAAAACATTACTTCTCAACAGATTTTTCCTTCAATACAAGATTTTTCAAATATATATATATATATATATATATGTATATATAAGTCATGAAATCAGGTCTTGCATACTTGTATGAGAAGAACATGGTTTAAAACACATGCTCAATATAGTAATAAAAGCATGTAACTATGAAAGTTTGGAATATATTTTGAAAACAGAGTAGGATCAGATGACCTACCTCGTGCGTTGTTACTTAGCTCGTGCCTGTCTTCACTTCTAGTCCGAGAATATCTTGGTAAGGTCCTGAATGATGTTTAAACATAAGATCTAAGCATTATTTTTAAGTTCATAGGGTAAAGGTCATATGATGTTGGTTTCTATGGGCTATTCTATGATATTTTTAAGTTGCTCTTTTTCTAAGAATGTCCTGCATTTTAATGTATAATCGGGTCCGTGTCAAAATTACAGACGCAATGGTCCTTTTGGCTCATCAATCAGAGTTATATAGGCTCTGAAATTGGATTTTACAAGGTCGCGCCTTAAGGGACGACCCAATTGTAGTGCTTAGGGTCCTGCGTGCCACGGTTCTGAATGCACGTGCTATGGTTTCTAGGATACGTGTGGCCCTAGTTGCACCGCAACCAGGCTCATGTGCGTACGTCCAAAATAGTGTGCTAGGGTGTGTGCTATTGCGCAGACGCGTCTTAGGCGCAGCCACGGTGTGCCTCAGCTCCTAGGACGTCCCATGCATCTCGGTCGAGCTAAGACAACTATCCGTACGACACGTGAGCGAGGACAGCCCCCAGGGAGGTTGGCACGGGTGTGCGTCAAGCCAGGCGCCCTTGGACCACACTGTGCACCTGGGGATGTCCGCACCCTTGGGACGCTCATGCACAAGGACCTTGGACGGGTTTCCACCTGCCTGGTTTACTTTGTTCATGGAGGACCGGTGTTTTCTAGCCAGAACACTGCCCAGATCAGGCTGGAATGTGGGGGAAAACGGGAAAGAGGAGAGAGGGAAATAAAGGAGCCTTACCTGGGCAGTCTGAGTCGTGCCCTTCTTCTATTGGAGCGGCTCCTTCGTCGTTTGCCGGAAAACCCAGAAAAACTCGTTAACTGGAAAAATCTAATGAAATGGCAACAACCAAGGGAGGAAAAATGAAGAGGAGAAGAGAGAAAGATGGCCGACCCAATGGGAGAACCTGGGCTGTGCTGAATTTTCGCAGGGAACAAGGAGGGTGTTTTAGATTTGAAGCCCTAGCTTGGCCGGAGAGGGGAAGAGCAAGCTTTATAACCGTGCTAAGGCGATGCTCGCCCTATGGCGATGCCGCCTTTTCTCTCTGGCACCGCCTTGCAGAGGCGGTGCTGGAGGTTCTGGAAAAATCGGGAGAGGGGGGGGAGGTTCTGGAGAACTCGAGATGCAAGGTTGAAGGAGGAAGACGACGAGGAGCTGTTATCAAAACGGCCCCCTACAGTTTTGACCTTTTTCGTTTTTTAGGTGCATTTTACAAAAATGCCCTCAATCTTCTAATGCCTATAACTTCTTCATACGAGCTCTGTTTTCGGCGTTGGATTCCATTTTGCGTGTAGTATCTAGTGGCACTAATTTTATTCACAAATTCCTAAGTTTCCTATGTGAATTTAGATTAAACATTCAACCACATAATAAGACCCTTAAACATATGATAAATATATATTCATTCCCAAAATAGATCAAGTTACAATATTATTGGTAATGAGCCAACATCATGGTTGGTTTTTATACAATATGTCTCCAAAATTTGGGTCATTACAAGTACATTCTTAGGTTTTGCACCCTTAACTGCCAAGGGTTTGTTGCAATTATTAGAGAGATGCCCTAACTCACTACAATGGTAACATTTGATAGGAGGTCGCGGTGGTTGTGGTACAGGATGGGGACACACATTGCCTGGATGATATGCACTTCATTTGGGGCATGGTCTCTATTTAGCTTGATTTCCTTGATGGCTGGAAGGCTTGAAGTTGTTTGGTGGTCTCTTTCCCTTCTTGAAGGGTTTTTTATGATAATTGCTCCTTCCTTCAAATTTGGTGAATTGGTTTCTCATATAGTCTTCTTCGAATTTAGAGGCTATCTCGACACACTCGTTCATGGTTGTATGTTTGTTTCCTAGCACCTTCGTTCTTAGCCTTGGGTGTAACCCTTCCATAAAGCGATCCACTATATGCCTTTCAATGTCACATATATGGCTTACAAATCTCTTTAGTTGAATGAACTTCTTTTCGTAAACAACAACTGAAAGTTTTCCTTGTTGTAGATCTAGAAACTCCTCCTTTGGAACTTTGCACATGGACTGGGAAATATTTGTCATTAAAAATTTTCTTAAACTTTTCCCATGAAATTTTTTCAAGATTGGAGAAGAAATTCTTTTATGCTAATCTCCACTAGAAAGTTGCTTCTTGCTTCAATATATATGTGGCCAAGTTGACCTTCAGATTCTCCGAAGTCCTCAAATACACTGAAGGTCTTCTCTACTTCATAGATCCATTCTTCAGCTTTCTCAACATCACCCTTACCATTGTAGCTGATAACCATCTTCTGGAACCTTTCCACCATCTTGTCTATCTTTTTAGGTGTCAACTGAGAGGCTTTCAACACTCCACTAGGTACAGGTGAAGAATTATCCCGTACTAGAGTTGGAGTATCTTGTCCGGGTATAGAAGTACTGGGTCCTACATTAGGTTGAGCCTAGGCTTGAATACTTGGTGCTTCAACTGGAGTAGCCTGAGGCTGCAAAAGTTGAGGAAGAAGATTCCTCAATACCCTACTCATCACCTCCTACAAATTATACCCAGATGATCCTTTCATAACATTTTTAGGTTCACTTTGAGCCATCGGCCTAGTTGTCCTTTTAGGTAGCATTTGCTCAAACCCTAGATTCCTATATAAGTATTCTACTTAAACCATTTCTAATATATCCTGATTTGGATTATTCCTTTGGATATATTGGGGCTGTGAGTGATTGGATGAATGGCTCTACTACCATCTGTAACATCCTGGTGGCTGCCACATAAAACAATATTGTTCACTCTAGCAAATTGGTTGCCCATACAACCAGCCCCCTCATGATTTTGTTCTTCCTTGGTTTCTTGAGGAAAAGGCCTTGTTGTAAGGAGAGTCACACACCACTCTTATCAATAGCCTAGCAGCTACCTTCCCCTTAGCGATGTGGGACTAACTCTTTGTCCCTGAGCTGTCTCCCATCTATAGGGTACCTAGGCCTTCACATCATGGTTTTGTTCTTCTCTGATTTCTCGAGGAAAAGGCCTTGTTGTAAGGAGAATCACACACCACTCTTATCAACAGTCCAGTAACTTTTTCCTTAGCAACGTGGGACTAACTGTAATGACTCTAATTTTATAACATTAAAATCCCAAGTTAGCAATGAAAAGTTCAGTTTTTGGAAATAAGGGTATTTTGGTCATTTCACTATTCACCCTGACTGATCCAAAAAATTTGGTCTTGAGCAAGTTATGTCCCTTCGAATTTCAGGGGCAAAAATGTAATTTTTACTAAAAAAGGATTTAGCCTGCAAAACACAGGGGCCCGTTTTGATGCGGGCACCCCCTTTCTTCAACCTCCTAGAGGGTTCTAGAATGGCAGTGTTTGGAGGAGAAATCACAGCCATTTTGGAGGTTTCTCCACCGCCATTCAAGGGCAGTGAGAGCCCCCTCTAAAACCCTCTTATAGCTCTATAAATAGAGCTCTTGGGCGCCTCTAATGGCTGCCCAAAAGCTTAGGAAAAACCCCATTTTGGAGAAGCAACTAAGAGGACAAATGTGGAGAAAAACTCAGCAACGAGCCAGATATGCCCAAAATCCCTCCAAACCCATCTTCCCATTAGTCCTAGGATAAGTTTTCCTAAGTTTTTGCATGAAAAATCATGCAAAAACAGGCCCTGGAGAGTCACAAAGGACCTAGGGACAATCCCTGGGCCGCACTAGTTTGACAGGGTTGAACCAGGGCATCCCGAGGATGCCTCGGTCCCCCAACGAACGAAACGCACACTGTGCATCGAGAAAACTAGACAGGCGCGTCCGTGGACGCGGCCGTAAATGAGGAAGTCGGGCGGAAGCCGGGGTGTGTCTGCAGACTCGCCCGCTGAGGCGCCTGCCGCTAATGTGGGACGCGCTAGTGTCCCAGGCTTCCACCTTGCTTCGTTTGACCCTTTTATGTACACGCAGCACTAAAAAGCTTATAACTTGAGATCTAGAGCTCTAATTGAGGCGCTGCGAAAGGTGTTGTGTCCATGTCGACGATGCAGACACACCCAAACTATAAAATCCCTAATCAAGGCCCAATATAAGGTAGGCACAACCCTTAGAGTAGGATGGTGGCATGTGGCCACTAGACCTTTGGAAAATTGATGATACCAAGGCCCAATTAGGACCTTAGGACACCCATAGGCATGGGGATAAACCCTTAATGCCTAAGTAGTAAGACCAACCACTCTAAAACCTATAAAAGATAGGCCAAACTATCCTTGATTCCCCAAACTATGTTCAGGAGCGTATGAGGACAAAGGGGTTAACGCGACCTAGCCAGGTAGGTGCTGTATCACTACTAGACGTTTTAAGAGCCATGATTGTTTTATGCATGTTTTAAGTATAAGTTATACAACTTGTTTAGCATGACTTAATTCAACATACATATGATAAAAGCTTTATGCATAGATATGTTTTGCAAATAATTGCATATACATTATGCATAGATATGTTTTGCAAACAAATGCATATATTGCGTGATTTGTGAGCATTGAGTTTTTGAAAGATTGCATGTCTTTGAGGGTTACCAAAAGACGCTGGAGTGCCCAAAAGACGCTGGGTAGGCATTTGTGAGGGACCCAAAGAGGACAGGTTTTGAAAAAGAGGTTTTTGGCTTGTTTGATCGTACATGATTTGGGCTAATAAGCTTGTGGGCGCTATGCCAAGAGGTCTGGGGTGGCCTCTCAGCCTCTGCCACTATTAGGTGGATGGGTACCATGCCCAAAAAGGGCATGTCCCTGCTTTGACTGCATGTGGTACAGGGGGCTACCACTGGTGTCATGGCACTGGGTGGAAGTGTCATATGCCCCGTGGAGGTATATGATCCTGTGTCCCTAGGTACTCGCGGACCACACGGTGGTGAGGTCGTGGGCATAGTTGGACCCTATGGTTTCGTGGACTTATTTGCATTGCATATGGCATGATATCAGGTTGGTCGACCATACCATACTAGATATCCATGAGTTGGATTCAATGATGCATCTTATGCATATCATTATGTTATGATATATATATGATACTTTCGACTTGGATTATGTGATTTCCTTAAGTCGTCAATATTCCAATTCGATGATGGTTTTTAATCTCAATATTGAACTTGAGTGTTCAGACATGCACATGTTTTGAAAGAGCATATGATTTTAAACATCTCATGCATTCTAAAACTAGTAATGATGGACCCCTACTGAGTATAGTATATACTCACCCAATCCTCAACATTTTTCAGACACAAAGTAAACACTTAAGGGCAAGGAATGCTTATGACAAAAGACAACCAGACTAAGTGCAAGTAAGTAAACCCCTACCTTATCTTTCAATGTTACTTGATTGTAGTTACTCTCTATAGCTGAGGCTGTGACTAACACATTCTTGGGAATAGATTCAATTTAAAATTATGCCATGACTAGATAATTTGAAAATGTGTTTTGACACTTGGGGTTTTTATGAAAGATTGTTTTCCAAAATGAAAAATATTTTCATGCATTTCATATTTATAAAACAAGAGATCTCGCCTTTTTATCAAATTTGCATCATATAAAAACCCGGGTCGTCACAGTTTGTATCAAAGTGCGGTTTAACGTTACTCACAACCCAGTTATGAGGAGAATAACTTATAATCAAGTTTTATCCATGAAAGAGTAAGGGGTAATAGGATAAGACATACTAAGGTTTGGTAAATTACCTTGTGTTTACTAATGCCTAAGAAGAAAGGAAGCAATGTTCCAAGACCTGAAGCCCCACCAGTGGACTCCATTGGGTCGGGCAATGGGATGGCTGAATTGTTCCAGCAATTCCTACAGAATATGGGACAATACATGAATAGTCAAAGCCAAATCCCTACCACACAAGATCCTTCCCCTGATAAAGTGATAGATAGGACTGAGGTTTAGTTAGAAAGGTTCCAAAAATTAGCTCCCTCATTCACAGGAGAAGATGAAGCATCTACAGCTGAAAAATGGTTAATTGATATTGAAAAGATATTTAAAGCCACGAACATAGCTGAAGAAAGAAAAGTACCCATTGCCACATTTATGTTTAGAGGAGAGACTACTTTTTGGTGGGAAACAGCAGAAAGGACTTATTTTGACCAGCGAGAAACAATAGGATGGGAAGAGTTTAAAAAGGTCTTTAATGACAAATATTATCCTAAACACATAAGAAAATAGAAGGAAAAGGAATTTATAGACTTAGAACAAGGAAATATGACTGTCCAACAGTATGAAAGTAGATTCATCAGCCTCCGAAGATTTGCACCAGGTGCTTGTGCTGATGAGGAAGATGCGGCAGAATGATTTATAGATGGGCTTAACCCAGGACTCAGGAACAGAGTTCTAGGTTTCCAACCTTCCACAGTAGCCAAAGTCGTAGAGATGGCCTCCCTATACGAAAAGGATTATCAAAGAAACCAGGCAATAAAGGAAACTAAGAACATCAACACCATGAGAAATAAAGGAAAGAGACCATTTCAGTCATCTGGACCCAGGCCACCTTTCAAGAAGCCATTTGAAAACAAAGGAAGAAGACCAGACTGGAAGGCATGCCCTAGGTGTAACAAAAATCATTCAGGCAAACCATGTCCCACTTTCAACATCACTTGCTATAGTTGTGGAGAATTAGGACATTTTGTTAGTAATTGTCCAAAAAGGAAAGTACAAGAGCGTAAAGAAGATCAAGTTCCAAAAAGCCAAGGATGTGTCTTTGCCCTCACTTCCAATCAAGCCCAGGCTTCAAATGCAGTAGTTAAAGGTATTCTTTCTATCTATGATATACCTGCTAAAGTTCTATTCGATACAGGCTCCACTCATTCTTTCATATCTCGGGAGTTTGCATCATCCTTGGACATTATACCATAGGACCTGGACTTCACTCTAGAAGTCATGACTCCCATAGGGCAGGCACTTCCCACCTATTCTTATCTCCAGGATGTCCCCATTTTGATCAAGGACCATTTGCTACATGCCAATCTTATCCACTTAGATATGAATGACTTCGACATCATCCTAGGTATGGACTGGCTAGCCTTTCATCAAGCCTTTGTTGATTGCCGCCAGAAACATGTCACTTTTACCCTACCTAATGGAGACACTTTCACCCTCTAAGGAAGAAAGGATTATTTTGGAGCGTGTGTTATTTCTGCCATGAAAGCAGTTAAGCACATTGCTCAGGGATGCCCCTTTTTCTTGGCCAAGATTGAATCTGTCGAGAGTCCCCAACCAAAGCTAGAGGATGTCGAGGTAGTCCGAAAATTTCCTGACGTATTGCCTGAAGACTTACCAGGTCTACCTCCACCAATAGAAATTGAGTTTATCATTGACCTTATACCCGGTACTTCCCCCATTTCCAAAGCTCCCTATCGAATGGCTCCTGCAGAACTAAAAGAACTGAAGACCCAGTTACAGGAACTACTTGACAAAGGGTTCATACGACCTAGCGTATCTCCGTGGGGAGCTCCAGTCATTTTTGTTAAGAAAAAGGATGGCTCCATGAGATTGTGCGTAGACTATCGGATGCTAAATAGGGTCACCATTAAGAATAAGTACCCCCTTCCCCGAATTGATGACCTTTTCGATCAACTTCAGTCAGCCAGAGTCTTCTCTAAGATTGATCTACGATCCAGGTACCATCAACTTCAAGTTAAAGAAGAAGATATCCCCAAGACAGCCTTCAGGACTTGGTATGGCCATTATGAATTCAGAGTGATGTCCTTTGGTTTAACTAATGATGGACCTCATGAACAGGGTGTTTAAGGAGTACTTAGATAAATTCATCATAGTGTTTGTAGATGATATCTTGATATATTCAGAAACTCCTGAAGACCATAAGGAACATCTAAGGATAACATTAAGCACCCTACGAGCACACAAGTTATACGCAAAATTCAGTAAGTGTGAGTTTTGGCTAGAAAAGGTGAATTTCTTAGGACATTATTTCTCAGGATGGCATAGCAGTTGACCCCGCTAAGGTTGAATCAGTACAGAACTGGGAAAGACCTAAGACAGTCACAGAAATAAGAAGCTTCTTAGGACTTGCTGGATATTATAGGAGATTCATCAAGGGTTTTTCACAAATTGCTTTACCTCTAACTAAGCAGACCAGGAAAGACACAAGATTTGAATGGACTGATAAATGTGAGGAAAGCTTCCAGGAACTAAAGTTTGAAGTTTTTACAGATCATAAGAATCTTAAATATATCTTTTCCCAACAAGACTTAAACATGCGACAAAGAAGATGGATGGAATACTTAAAAGACTATGACTTCTACCTTCATTATCACCCCGGAAAAGCTAATGTGGTAGCTGATGCATTAAGTAGAAAAACCCAAGGGATGTGTGCAAGTTTATTGACTAAGAGATGGAAGCTATTACAAGAAGTAATAACATGGCAACCAAACATAAGTAAGCACAAGATTGTTATGGCAGGTTTAACAATAAAGTCAGCTATTAATGAAAAGGTTAAGCAAGAATAGAAAGGAGATCTGGATATACAAGCTTTCATAGGAAAACCAGGGTTTACTAAAGGGGAAGATGGTAGCATCTACATGCAAGGAACATTAGTGGTACCGACTAATGAAGAGTTAAGACAAGAAATCTTAAAAGAGGCTCATCGGTCTAAGTATACTATACACCTGGGAGGAACTAAGATGTATCAAGACTTAAAGAGACAATATTGGTGGGATGGCATGAAAAGAGACATAGGGGAGTTTGTGGCAAAGTGTCTAACATGCCAACAAGTAAAGGCTGAACATCAAAGACCTGCGAGATTGATACAATCCCTTGAGTTACCCGAATGGAAATGGGACCATATTACCATGGACTTCATCGTAGGGTTACCTAGGACCTCTAAGGGTCATGACATGATCTGGGTAATTGTTGATAGATTGACTAAGACAGCCCATTTCCTTCCTATACGTCATACTCAATCCACTGACAGCCTATCTCAGCTATACATCAAAGAGATAGTAAGTTTACATGGCATACCCCTTAGTATCACTTCAGATAAGGATAGCTGCTTCACTTCACAACTCTAGAAGTCTGTCTAAAAACCCTTAGGATCTTCCTTGAACTATAGAACAGCCTTCCATCCATAGACCGATGGACAGTCAGAGTGCACAATCCAGATAGTCGAAGATATGTTGCAAACCTGTGCCCTCGATTGGAAGCAGAGCTGGGATGAAAACCTACCGCTAGTCGAGTTTGTGTACAACAATAGCTTTCAGCCGAGCATTGGCATGGCTTCGTACGAGGCGCTCTATGGGAGACCCTGTCAATCACCCACCAGTTGGAGTGAAGTTGGAGAGTCCAGGGTGCTCCAGTCCAAGCTAGTGGAGCAAGCTCCGAGAAGGTCAAACTCATAAGAAGACGCCTCCTCACAGCTCAAAGCCACCAAAAGAGCTATGCTGATCGAAGGAGGAGACCATTAGAATTCGACATAGGAGAGCACGTTTTCCTGAAGATATCTCCCACTAAAGGAGTTATGCGGTTTGGTATCAAGGGCAAGCTTAGTCCACGTTACATAGGACCTTTTAAAATCCTGGAGAAAGTGGGAAAAGTGGCCTACAGGATCACACTACCCCCTCAGCTATCTAAAGTGCATAACATATTCCATGTATCTATGCTAAGGAGGTACGTGCCTGACCCTGCTCATGTCATCAACCAAGTACCCATAGAATTGACGGAGGATCTCCAGCTAGAGACAAGACCACTTGAGATCCGGGATCGTAAGAGTAAGAAGCTGCGGAACAAGGACATACACTTAGTCAAAGTTTTGTTGAGAAATGCGCACATGGAAGAAGAGACTTGGGAACTAGAGTTAGAAATGTGAGAAAAGTACCCCAAGATCTTTTGACTGCATGTATTGTAGAATTTCGGGGTGAAATTCCCCTAAGGGGGTAAGAATGTAATGACTCCAATTTTGTAATATTAAAATCCCAAGTTAGCAATGAAAAGTTCAGTTTTTGGAAATAAGGGTATTTTGGTCATTTCACTATTCACCCTGACTGAACCCAGAAATTTGGTCCTGAGAATGGAACCATTAGGTGCGTCTCGGAAAAAGGAATCCAACAAGACCAAAATCACCTAAAACAGAGTTAAAATGAGCAAGTTATGGCCCTTCGAAGTTCAGGGGCAAAAATGTAATTTTTACTAAAAACGGATTTAGCCTGCAAAACACAGGGGCCCGCTTTGATACGGGCACCCCCTTTCTTCAACCTCCTACAGGGTTCTAGAACGGCGGTATTTGGAGGAGAAATCATCGCCATTCTAGAGGTTTCCCCACTGCCATTCAAGGGCGGTGAGAGTCCCCTCCAGAACCCTCTCATAGCTTTATAAATAGAGCTCTTGGGCGCCTCTAATGGCAGCCCAAAAGCTTGGGAAAAACCCCATTTTGGAGAAGCAACCAAGAGGAGAAACGTGGAGAAAAACCCAGCAACAAGCCAGGTATGCCCAAAATCCCTCCAAACCTGTCTTCCCATTAGTCCTAGGCTAAGTTTCCCTAAGTTTTTGCATGAAAAATCATGCAAAAAGGGCCCTGGAGAGTCACAAAGGACCCAGGGACGATCCCTAGGCCACACTGGTTCGACCCTGTCGAACCAAGGCATCCCGAGGATGCCCCGGTCCCCCAACGAAAGAAACGTGCACTGTGCGTCGAGAAAACCAGATGCCGGGGTGCGTCTGCAGACGTGCCCGCTGAGGCGCCTGCCGCTGACGCGGGACGCGTTGCGTCCCAGGCTTCCACCTTGCTTCATTTGACCCTTTTATGTACATGAGGCACTAAAAAGCTTATAACTTGAGATCAAGAGCTCCGATTGAGGCACCGTGAAAGGTGTTGTGTCCGTGTCGATGATGCGGACACACCCAAACTATAAAATCCCTAATCAAGGCCTAATATAAGGTGCGCACGACCCTTAGAATAGGATGGTGGCGCGTGGCCACTAGACCTTTGGAAAACTGATGATACCAAGGCCCAATTAGGACCTTAGGACACCCATAGGCATGGGGATAAACCCTTAATGGCTAAGTAGTAAGACCAACCACTCTAAAACCTATAAAAGATAGGCCAAACTAACCTTGATTCCCCAAACCATGTTCAGGAGCATAAGAGGACAAAGGAGTTAGCGTGACCTAGCCAAGTAGGTGCTCTATCGCTACTGGACTTTTTAAGAGCCATGATTGTTTTATGCATGTTTTAAGTATAAGTTATACAACTTGTTTAGCATGACTTAATTCAGTATCCATATGATAAATGCTTTATGCATAGATATGTTTTGCAAATAATTGCATATACATTATGCATAGATATGTTTTGCAAACAAATGCATATATTGCATGATTTGTGAGCATTGAGTTTTTGAAAGATTCCATGTCCTTGAGGGTTACCAAAAGATGCTGGAGTGCCCAAAAGATGTTGGGTAGGCAGTTGTGAGGGAGCCAAAGAGGACAAGTTTTGAAAAAGAGGTTTTTGGCTTGTTTCATCGTACATGATTTGGGCTAATAAGCTTGTGGGTGCTATGCCGAGAGGTCTGGGGTGGCCTCCCAGCCTCTACTACTATTAGGTGGATGGGTACCACGCCCAAAAAGGGCATGTCCCTGCTTCGACTACATGTGGTACAGGGGGCTACCACTGGTGTCATGGCACTAGGTCGAAGTGTCATATGCCCCGTGGAGGTATATGATCCTGGGTTCCTAAGTACCTGGGGACCACACGGCGGTGAGGTCATGGGCATAGTTGGACCCTATGGTTTCGTGGACTTATTTGCATTTGCATATGGCATGATATGAGGTTGGTCGACCATACTATACTAGATATCCATGAGTTGGAGTCAATGAAGCATCTTATGCATATCATTATGTTATGATATATATATATGATACTTTCGACTTAAATTATGTGATTTCCTTATGTCGTCAATATTCCAATTCGATGATGGCTTTTAATCTCGATATTGAACTTGAGTGATCAGACATGCACATGTTTTGAAAGAGCATATGATTTTAAACATCTCATGCATTCTAAAACTAGTAATGATGGACTCCTACTGAGTATAGTATATACTCACCCAATCCTCAACATTTTTCAGACACAAAGTAAACACTTAAGGGCAAGGAACGCTTGTGACAAAAGACAACCAGACTAAGTGCAAGTAAGTAAACCCCTACCTTATCTTTCAATGTTACTTGATTGCAGTTACTCTCTATAGCTGAGGCTGTGACTAACTTTTCCTTGGGAATAGATTCAATTTAAAATTATGCCATGACTAGATAATTTGAAAATGTGTTTTGACACTCGGGGTTTTTATGAAAGATTGTTTTCCAAAATGAAAAAGATTTTCATGCATTTCATATTTATAAAACAAGAGATCTCGCCTTTTTATCAAATTTGCATCATATAAAAACCCGGGTCGTCACACTAACTCTCTATCCCTGAGCTGTCTACCATCTATGGGGTCCCTAGGCCTTCACATAATTTCTATGATCAGTGAAATTTAGAATAATCAAACTCTATAATTCTAATCAACTGATGATCTTGTGATTTTAAAACATGGAATCAATGGTTAGAAGTGATTGATCTATGTTTAATTAAGAGATCTAGCCTTAAATGCAGTAAAATCGTTAAAAATGAATGGTAATCTCCTTGATCACTTTGATCAAGGATGATTGGACAGTGTGGATGTATTTGAATGATGATATAAAGTTAAAATCATATGGATTGATGGACTTGATGATGATATTTGGGATAGATTAAGATATATGCTCTTAAATAGGATAAAATGACTTAAGATCTTCTTGATGGTTGGATCAAGAAGAATCAGATCATTTGATGAGATGCATTAATGATCTAGTGATAAAATTACATTAAGAAAATGTATTAAGATCTAAAAGAAAATGAAAGATCATGATCTAAACCATAAAAGGGATGAAAAATGAACACAAATCAATTATGACCATTGGATCATGATGAACAATTACGGCATGTTAAATTTTCATTTGAATTATTGAATGTTATTATAATTATCTTTTTATTGCTTAGTAGATTTAATTGTTACATTTATTTATGCTTTAATGTTTATGTTATGAAAATTACATTGAAAATGTAATTAAATGAAAATTAGAGTTGAAGGGCTATTTACATGGAATGAATGACATGGACTTAGTGATAGTAAGGGCTATATTTAGTAGGATAATATAAGGAATATTATTCCGTGGCACAAATTAGGGGAGTAATGAAACTCCAGGAATGACATTTTAAATGTTCATAGATTTAATAAAAATCAATTAGAAAGAGTACTTAGGGTTAAAATGCTCATAGGAACCTTATGAAAGGTTGAGCTAAGGTCACTCTAGTGAATGTTGAACATGGTGGTTAAGGGGGTTCTCTAATAGAGCCTCGCTCTTCCCTTACCTTCCATTGATGTTTGTGAGGTCTAAACACCTCCTTACATGAGGATTGAAGTAACCACTTTGTGTTCAACCATTCACTTAGTAAGCATTAGCCAATTGAAAATAAGAGGAGCTGTCTAAACTTAGGATGGAATAAGCTATCTTCAACCATTAAAACATTAACTAGTTGAATAATAATAATAAGAGCATAAAAGGTTAGTAAATTATCTAATCCTAATAAAAATTGTAAGTAAGTTAAGGATGATCAAACAAGATCCATAGGATCTTGAATGATCAAGAACAATAAGAATCCTAATGTCATATTTTATTATGTATCTATGTATGTATGTTGTAGAAAAATCTAGATAGAGAATCCAAACCCTTGATCATATATGATTCAAGGAAAATTAGGGCATCCCTTATATAAATACATGAAGAAAGAATCTTGTATAGAGGAATAACTTTATACGTATGGTTTGACAGATGTATGAATCAAGACCATGGTGGACAATATGGAGTGAATACCTCTTAAGATGTATGAATCAAGACCATGATACCACTTTGAGGTAGGTCGATGTATAAGAATGTATTAAGGATTCATGTGTATACATACATGATCTTCTATCTAGAATTATAGACCTTCAACATATAAGTATACTTGGTACCTTAGAATAATAATGATCCAATCAAATGATCTAACCCCATGGTCCAATTCAACTGATCCAATCTAACGATCTAATCAAATGATGAGAAATTAATGAGATGTGTAGACTAAGGAAACCCTAAGAATAGGGCATAGAAAATATTCTAGCCTTAGTTAAACAGACACATCATTTGATATGTACAATGTATTTTACATACAAGCATTGTGGCTTGTGATTTTGTTTTACATAGCCATAGGACTAAGGATGCTATGCTAGGGAAGTTGTGACGGTTTGGCCAGTCTCTTCCTAAAATTTATATGATGGATACCATGCCCAAAGAGAGGCTAGATGTTAGGTGGGGCAATCATGGGAAGGCCGCCACTGTGACAACCATGATCCTTGCCCATGTGGACATGGATTTTGTTATTTCCACAATTGGTATCAGTGGATTATTATGCAGTTATCTAGATGTTGTACGGATTTAGATTGCGGCATAGTAGTCCTTCAGTATTTTGCATTATGATGTACATATGATAGGCATAGTGTAATGTCATGGCATGATGAGATGCCACTACATGAGTTCCTAAAAAGAAAATCCCTATATGAGAATTTGCTAAATATTGATCTCCTAAATGGAAGTATAACCAAGGGAAGAAACAAATTTTGAGCATTTTCACTATTTTAATGGATTTACCTTATACTAGATAAATAATGTATATACTCTATGTTGAGATAATCCATGAGCAGATAACCATGATAGAATAATGATTGAGGTATGTATTCTTATATTAGTGAAGTACCAAGCATAGCTTGTTGAGATATTATAAATGTTTCAATGTTTACAATAGCTCAGATATAGGGCAAGAGACTTAAGGAAGTAAAGCTTGAAGACTCAAAAGCTATAAGACTAATAAGGGTATTTCCCTTCAAGATTGTGTAATTTGGTTATGTACTTTGTAATTTGGATTGTATTTGGACAATGGATTGTAATTGTAATAAAGGGGCTGTGTAAAAGTGAACTACTAGTTGATTCTTAGTATTCAATAAAATTTTATTTTATACAAAATGTCTATGTGTATTATGAACATTGAGGTGAGACTTGGGTTTTGTTACAAATGAATTTAAAAGAAAAGAATTTTCGCTGCATTGCTTGCAAAACTTTTTTTTTACCATTAAGGGCCTTGCTTTGAAAAATGTATTACATGATGTGCTACAAAAAACTTGGGTTGTCACAGTATGTGAAGGCCTAGCTACCTTGAAGATGGGATATGGCTAAGGGACAAACAGTTAGTCCCACATTGCTAAGGGAAATGTTGCTAGGCTATTGATAAGAGTGGTGTGTGACTCTTCGTATAACAAGGCCTTTTGCTTGGAAAATAAAGGAAGAACAAAATCATGAGGGGCTTGGTTTTATTGGCAGCCAGTTTCTTGGAGTGGACAATATTGTTATATGTGGGAGCCACCAGGCTATTACAGATGGTTTTAGAGCCAACCCCTAACTCGGTGTGTGGCAGGCCGCACACGGGCGCCTAGTTTCATGGTTAACACACGGGGACGCATGTTCCCTAAGAAGGGATGATGTGAAGGCCTAGGTATCCCATAGATGGGAGACGGCTCAAGGACATAAAGTTAAGCCCACATCGCTAAGGTAAAAGTTACTAGGCTATTAATAAGAGTGGTGTGTGACTCTCCTTAAAACAAGGCCTTTTCCTTGGGAAACTAGGGAAGAACAAAATCGTGAGGTGGTTGGTTGTATGGGTGACTAGTTCCCCAAAGCGGACTATATTGTTGTATGTGGGAGCCACTGGGCTATTATAGTTTCCTACTAAGAAACTATGATGACTCGGGTATTTAAAACAAATTTTCATAAATATTTGCAAAGGTAGGACTCTAATTTTAAAAAAAATTTAAATACAAATAGCAGAAACTTATTTTTTTTTAAATTGATTTGTCAAAAACCTGAGTACCACCTCAAATTACCTATCATACATTGATGTTTGTATAAAATTATATTTTCATTGAATATTAATAGAAATACTTTTATTAAAATCAAGATCAATCCAATGGTTCACATACACAACCCTAGTAGTCATTACATACCTTGTATAAATATTACAATCCAAATTACAAAACAATCAATACAATCTTCCTCAAAGTAAATACCCTGAGTCATAATTTGGTGATGATTATCCATAAGTCTTGAGCTTTCAATCTTCCTTAATTGTATATGTGATATTGTAAACATTTAAACATTTACAATATCTCAGCAAGCTATGCTTAGTAAGGGATTTAAGAAATACAATCAATATATCTCAAAATCAACAATTCTTTATATCCATGATATAAATTAATTTATACATTGGATAACAATTTTATCCTTCATTCGTTATGTGAATTATATGTATATACTACATATAAATAAAACCATTTAAAATCCTAAATATAGTCAATATCATCAATAATATCTCATTTCCAAACTGATTTCAATATTAACATTAGGTGTTAATAGATAATCATACCGTATTGGGAATCATCCTCCAACACAACATCGACAATAACTTTAACCAGACATCTCATCATGCCATAAAATAAGGCATCTCATTATGTTATAATCAATTACATCATAATGCAAAATATAATCAAAGGACTACCATGCTTGCAGTCTCAATTTGTACAGCGCTTGGATAACTGTTCAATACTCTACTGATACCTTGGTGAAAAATACAGATCCATGTTCTTATGGGGGAAACCATGGTTGTCATAGTGGCAACTTTCCCATAATTACCCCACCGGACATTTTGCCTCTCTTTGGGCACAGTATCATCATCATAATTAGTTTCGTAGAGTGGGTGGCCAAACCCTCATAACTCTCCTATAATTGGCATCCCTAAGCATAAGCCTATCTTAAAACAAAACCACAAGCCTCCATGCTTGTATGGAAAATAATATTTCATACTTACAGACTGCGTATCTGGTTATAATAGGACATGCCTATAACTTATTTCCTTCAGATTTGGGGGTCCAACTTATATAGTTCAAATCTTCTCATTCTACCCATTAAATAATTTCATAATTACTTAATCAATCCATTAGTATTCATTTCCACATCATTTGTTACCTTAAGTAATTTCATAATTGCTTAATCAACACTTTGTATTCATTTCAACATCATTTGTTAATTCATACAAAGTTCTAAAGCAATTATAATCAATCTATGGTTATCAGGATAAGATCATGTGTAAAATATATATATATATATATCTTCTATATTGAATATATTCTTAAGCTCCACCTACCTTTACTTTCAAAAATTCATCTTGTCATTGATCTTGACCATCATATCCTTCATGTAACTGTCAAATCATATATATACAGTCATTCCTCAACTCATTTATACTTCCTAGTTGCTCTTTTGATCATCCTTAGATAGGATGATTTGGATCTTTTTCCTTGGATCATATTGATCAAGGTCTAATCTATTGACCTATATTTAAATCTAACATTCATACTAATTCAAAAACATACATACTAACACAATATTATGTTTTTTATTATTTTTTATCATTCAAAATCTCCCTATGGATCTTGTTTGATCTTTAACTATCTTAATTGCCAATTTTATTAAGATTAAATAGTTTACTATCCTTTTATGATCTTATTATTATTCAACCAATTAATGTCACACTAGTTGATGATAGTTTATTTCTTTCCTAACACTAGACAACTCCTCCTTATTTCAGAATTGATTAAGGCTTACCAGTTAAAAGCTACTCATAGAGTGGTTAATTCTATCCTCATGTAAGGAGGCATTTAGATCTCACAAATATTGCTAGAAGGTGGGGGAAGTGCAAGGCTCTATTAGAGAACCCACATAACCACCATGGTCAACATTTACTAGCATGACCTTAGAACTGTAATAACCCCAATTTTTGTAATTGATTGAGAAAATCAATAAAGTTTGAGTTTCAGAAATTTCAGGCTGGAATATTAGGGTTATTTAGAATGTACTTCTTATAGAATTATAATCAAGGGATAAGACATGTATAATTGAAATTGAACTCAGTGAACCCTTCAGAATGACTATAAGCACGACAAATTCTGAATTCGAATGAAAAATCCTTAATTTTCTTTATTTTATGGACAAAAGGGTAAAATAGTAATTTTACACATAATCGAGATCTGAGACATCAAAATTTAGAATGTACTGAGAAATACAAATCCAATGCTACTAAGTACACTCAATTCTGAGATCATGGGAATAAACTCGAATTTTTACACATAAAGGGTAAAATGGTCTTTTTACACTATGTGGGGCCCACATAGGTCCCACAAGCGACCTAAAGAAGAATCCAATGACCAGCCCACGTGAAATCATGAGTCAAACCACTATCAGCTAGTAGTGGAGAAAAAGGTGGCGGTGGAGAATTCAATGCTAATTAAATAATAAAAAGAATAAACCATAATCATTACTCATAATCATGAAAAAAACCCAAAATGCTTATAAATACACCCCCAAAAATCCTCTAAAAATGTCCATAAAATTTTCACAAAATTATCTTGTCTTCCTCTTCAAAACCAGACATAGATCCATTCCCAAAATACCAAAAGATCCATTTCTTTCATTTTCTCTCTCCTCTCTCTAGATTAGAATAAGAGACCCAAATTCAATTAGACACTCTGTTCCAGATCAAATATCATAGATCGCACCGTATAAAATTTCCTACCATACCTTAGCTACAAAACTCCCAAAGAAATTTCAAAATCCAACATCTCAAACAACAAAAATCACAAGACAAGTGGATCTTGGACTATCTTTTCATCAAACTGGTATTCTCTTAATTTTGACTATATAACCTATGTTTTTCTTCAATCAAGTAGGTGGAAACTCTTTTCACACTTGTTTCATATTAATTTATGTAATTTTATTTTTTCTCATATTATGTTTAGGATAAAAATAATAAAATTTAAGAAAGGGTATGAACCCTTCACATTAGGATGATGGAGTGCTCAAATGTAAAATCTGAACTGACCAATTGATCCAAAAGACTCCAAAACCCCTATATTAGAAATTTCAATAAATTTCATAGCCATTAAGGCCCTCAATTGAAGAGAGATTGATTGGATGGTCCAAATGGACTATCCAATTCCAGATTGGATCGGGTTCCCAAAACATTTTGCAAAACGCAGCACAGAAGCGCGCCATGTAGCAGCATTTCAGTGCGCGGTGTGCGTGCGACGTCGTTCCAATGGGATGACCGCTCGTAAGCGACGGTCTGGAGCAGAAGCGTCCCTCTTGTGTCTCTGTGACAGGTGCGCCGTGACCATTCCGTCATCCTGAACATTCCCCCCAAACATTCCACTCAAACGATTTGGGTCGTCCGTTCCGATGGGCCTAGATCATATTTAAACCCTAGGAATGGGCTGTGAACTTCTGAACTCAATTCAAGAGTCATATGAACTCCAAATTGAGATTGGAAAGAAGCTATGGAAATCATGTAATCTCTAGTTTCTTATGAAATGATAAAATGGAGAAAATATCTTATAAAACTTTTTGTATTTAGGAAATAAGTTTCCAATTTCCAAGATCTTCAAGATTTGAGGTGATCAGATCTTCGTAATCTATTTTAATAATGATATACTATTGAAATGAAGTGATATCTATGGGTCATTTGGACATATATGAGATATATTAAGGGATATACCTGTTATGGTAGAAAAACCTACAAATACAAAGGGACCCACTTGATCAATGAGATCAAGTATGATCAGATCCTTGAGATGGATTGAATGAATGTTAATATGATGAAATCAAGGGAGATCATGGATTGAATATGACAAAAACAAAACAATATGATCTTTGGACCTTAATGAAGAAAAACTCCTAAATGTAATTAAAACCCTTAATTAAAAGGAAAAGATCTAATATCTAATTGTTGGATCATAAGTAAAGGTTTCTAAAAATATTAATGTAATTAGTTTTATTTTCTATTAATTGATAATAGCATTTTAAATGTGATTTATGTTATAAAGCATGCTAATGCAACTTTTAGACTTTAGCATGACATGTAATTAGATTGTTATGATAGGTTTTAGATTTAATTATCTTAGGAGCGTGTTAGTGCAATTTTATGCAAGTGAAACTTAGGACAAAGTTAGTATGATTTCATGCCATTGTAACTTAGGACCATGCTAGGATTTCATGTAAGATTATACTATAGTATGAGATTGTACCTTAGGTCCATGTTAGTTTAAATTGAGTTATTAAGGTATATTAGTTGAAAATCATGCTAGTGTAATTTTAAGTTTCTTGTATTATTATCATTAAGTTGTTCAACTATGTAGTTTTATGCTTCGAATTTATAATTCATTTATGGTTAAATTTCATTAGTAAATCTACTTGTTATGAGATACAGAGCATAAAACACCAAAAATGGAATCTAATGAGAAAGTAGAGTTTCATGACACAAATAAGAGTGGATTATTTTGGACTTAATTAGTAAGGGCTATAGTTAGTAGGACAATATAAGGATTATCAAATCCTTGGCCCAAACTAGGAGAATAATAAACCCCATGAATGACATTGTAAATGTTCATGGACTTAATTAAAATCAATTAGAAAGAGTATTTAGGGTCAACATGCTTATAGGAACCTTATAAATGATTGAGCTAAGGTTACTCTAGTGAATGTTGAACATAGTGGTTAAGGGGGGTTGTCTAATAGAGCCTCGCTCTTCTCCTACCTTCCATTGAGGTTTTTGAGGTCTAAACACCTCCTTACATGAGGATTGAAGTAACCACTTTGTGTTCACCCATTCAGCTAGTAAGCCTTAGCCAATTGGAAATAAGAGGAGCAGTATAAACTTAGGTTGAAATAAGTTACCTTCAACCAGCAAAACATTAACTGGTTGAGTAATAATAGTAAGAGCATAAAATGTTAGTAAATTATCTAACCCTAATGAAAACTGTAAGTAAGATAAGGATGATCAAACAAGATCCATTAGATCTTGAATGATCAAGAACAATAAGAATAAGAATATTGTATTGTATTTAGTATGCATGTTATAGATCAAATCTAGTTCATTAGATTAGATCATCCAAACCCTTGATCAAAGATGATTCAAGGAAGAAAACCAAGATCATCCTCCTTAGAGATGTTCCAATAACTGAACTTAGATCAAAGAAGAACTAGATGATAAAAGATCTAGGACCTTGATCTTTATCAACAAGTGTAGATTGCCGATTAAAGGATCTATGAAAGATCATGATCAAGGAGATGGACACACAAAAACTTAGAGATAGGAAATACTTAGATATGAATGATTTAAAGATGATTCTAAACATCAAATCTAGTGATCAATAGGATTTTTCATATTTATATATATTGATAGTATGTATGGATGTACATATTACATACATCAGTCAGGATCATGGAAGATCTGGGAAAAGGGATCACTACTTGAAGGTAAGAGGATTTGATGAATGCATTTACATGGGATGTACATGATTGAACCCATGACCTTATGTTGACAAGAGTAATGTTAATACTTCTATTAAATCCCCTGAAACCCTTATGATCAACCAAACACATAAAATGGTTAAGGATTAAACTTTAAGAGAATAGGAAATTAGAAGATATTTCAGCCCTAAGTAAACAGACAGACTGTCTGATATGTATGAAATCTATTTTACATGCAAGCTTGGAGGCTTATGATTTTGTTTTAATAGGCATAAGCTTGGGGGATTCTATGCTAGAGGAGTTATGAGGGTTTGTGTAACAGCTCGAGGGCTCCACAGCAAAGATATTGTCCCGATTAACCTGGGTTTTGTTCTCACCCCGTAGGGTAAAACACGTCATTACTGTTTAGAGACATATCGTCTCTTATCAACCGTCCAAGAACCTTCTCCCTAGCGATGTGGGACTAAACTCTCAGTCCCTCACCTTGCCTAGAAGCCTGGTAGCCTCAACAACCGTGCCTTTTAGCCCGCCCTCATCTGTCAAGGGTTCACCTCTCCCCTCCTTAGGGGACATGCATCCCTGCATGTCAAATGCGACGGGCCCGCGTTCAGTTAGCCACCACACCGGGTCGGAGTCCTGCTCTAATACCATTGTAACAACCCTAGGGCTCCATAGCAATGATATTGTCCTAGTTAACTCAGGTTTTGTTCTCACCCTGTAGGGTAAAACGCATTGTTCATGTGAGGACTCCCTCCCTAGCACAGCGGAAGCGATATTGTCTTGCTCGACGACAGGTTTTGTTTCCCCCCCCCCTCAGCAACCGTGCCTTTTGGCTTGAGGAACACGTCGTTCATGTGAGGAGGACTCCCTCCATAGCAAAGCGGAAGCAATATTGTCCTGCTAGACAGCAGGTTTTGTTTCCACCGCCCCCCCCCCCTCAGTATCATTGCTGTGAAGCCCTCGGGCTGTTATAGTTTGGCCTCTTGCTTCTTGAAATTTGATGATTTGACGATACCTTGCCCTATGAGAGGCTAAAAGTCACTGTGAAAGTCCTGTCTCCCCATATGGGCAGTGACATAATATTTTCCACCGTGGTATCAGTGGTGAACATGGTAGTTATCCGAGTGCGCTAGTACAGATCAAACTGCATCATGGTAGCCCTTTGATTATTCTGCACTATGATGCATATGAGAGTAGGCATAATGAAATGCCTTATGTTTTAGTATAATGAAATGCTAGGTAATTGTATATTACCAATATTTCCCATGAAGGGAAATTCCCAATGTAGGATTAGTTGAAATACTAAATTCTCATAATGTAGAGAATTGATCAGCTTAGTTGGGAATGATATTTGACTACTTTCATAAATTTAACTAATTTACCTATGTATAGTTTGTATGTATATGGATGTACATATATTACAAAGTAAAGAGTGGAGACATGAATATGTTTAGGGATAATGGGATTATGAAGTATTAGAATTATATTGTCAATTATTATGCTTCTTGAATCCCTTACCAAGCATTACTTGCTGAGATATTGTAAATGTTGCAATGTTTATAATATCTCAAATACATGGAAGGAGAGTTAGGAGCTCATGACAATAGAAGACTTGAAGAGAATAATCTTCAAGGTATACCCCTT
Source organism: Warburgia ugandensis (assembly GCA_035236585.1). Taxonomy (NCBI): domain Eukaryota; kingdom Viridiplantae; phylum Streptophyta; class Magnoliopsida; order Canellales; family Canellaceae; genus Warburgia; species Warburgia ugandensis. Next base: position 40,562,568 of record CP141136.1, read on the forward strand.
GAAGACATGAATTTTGCTTTGTTTGAGAGTATTATATTGTAATGAGAGTTTCATTGTATGGTGAGCTTTGAGTTTTGGATTATGTAATTTGGACAAGTATTGTAATGGATTTGGCTGTATTGTGACCACTGGATGGATTTTGGAATTTAATAAAAGTATATTCCTTTAATGGAATTTTATCTTGTACAAAATTCTACTTGTGTTATGTATAAAGTGATGACTTGGGTTTTACAAAACAAATTCTAAAGAAAAGAATATCCACTGCTTTGTTCCAATTTGATGAATGTTTAATCTAGGAAAGAGATGGAAATCTAGAACTAGGGCTTAGGTAGATTTTCAAGCAGGAAAGTTAGGTGAATATGATGTAATAAAGATGACATAAAAGAGATAGGAAAACATCAGCTGGCTAGTTTCTTAATTTGAAAAGGAGGGGGGGGGGCGGCGGGGGGGCAGGGGGCATCATTTTCCTTGGATGGAAAGTGGCTTACCACCCTCCTAATTGAATGGAATTTGAATGGTGGAAAGAGAGAAGGAAATTTGGATAGAAAATGTAGGGAAAAACTTAAAGTTATTTTTTCATGTTTGCATGGACTTAGATGTAGGGTTTCATAATTACGAAACCACTTGAATTTTGCCAACTAATCAAGGGGGGCATCCTCTTCTAGGAAGGTCGCTCCCTCCTTGAGTTAAAAACATGGAACACTAGGTGAATGGTGGATTAGGGATGGGAAATGGATTAAGAAGGTTGAATTTTCTCTGTTGATGGGTCTCTTCATGCATGATCATCTTACCTTTCACAATTATCTCTAAAAATCCCTCCAAATCACACTTTTATCATAAAGACGTTGCTTGAATTGATGCTTCAATTATGTGGCTCCATGTGGAACTCCTCCATGGCTCAATGGCTCATTCCTTAGTGACTTAAGTAGCTTTCTTGCTTGACTTCATGTAACATCCCTAATTTTTAAATCCCAATTTGAGCAAATTCTAGAAAAATGTTAAATTGAGATGAAAAGGAATATATTGAATTTAATATTTTTGAGTTTTATAAGTGGAAAATTTGATAAATCTCAAATCAAGTATTGAGACCTGCATAATTGGATTTTACTCAAAAAGATGATTCTAATAGAACCAAGTTTGTTGAAATTAGAGTTCAAGTGGAGAAGATATGACGATTCGAATAAAGAGGACATTTTTGTAAAAAATAATTAAAAATGAAAACAAGAGGCCATTTTGAGATTGTTACCTCCCCTCTTAAAACAAGAACAGATTGCATGATTTGTTACCTGACACAAAGAAGAAAGAAGAAGGAGAGGAAGAAAAGGGAGAAGAAATGAGGAGAAGAAGAAGAGAAAGGAAAAGAGAGATCGTGGGAGGGAAACGGTCACCATGAGAACTTCTCTAGTGACCTGCTAACCTCAACCACTGGTCACTACAGTGATGGTGACGAAGACGACAACAAAGACATAGAAAACGATGAGGGTTGCTAGTGGCTGAATTTGTAAGGGGATGCTGGAGATGACGATGGCTCAGATCTAAGCTAATCATTCTCTTCAGCATGGTGATACAATCAAAATCCCTAAAACCTCATTGAGATTCAACAAGAAATGAAGAAGAAATGAGGCAAAGAAGATGACTCCTAAAATGGTTAAAAATTCAATGATCAACAATCATATTTGACATTTTTCAGCATCAAACATTGTCGGATCTTCAGTAAACTTTAGGGGATCTACATTTCTCATGTTTTTAATTTGATATCCATTGAGAAATGGGTCACCAGGGATGACTGCACCGATCATCTTCTCCGACGATGGTTGGTCATTGTTGGCGACTTGGAATTTTTGGATGAAAATCATGCCTCAGGTGTATTTTGGCCTGATCTATGCACTAGAGAAGTTAGATTTAGATTCAAGATCATTTGACCATCCAAATTTGGAATTTACTCCCATCCACAATGATCAATCATAGATCTACAATCCGACCTTTGAAAACACATCAGACAGTAGGTCTACAAATTTGATGAGTTGAATTTTGTACAAGCAATTATTCGAGACTAGAATGAAAAAATGAAGGTTTATTGATCACTCAAGTTTGATCTAACCATTCAAACCTAGATCGGTGGTAATCTATGATCAGAAGATTTGGTTAGACCATTGGTTTATAAGATCTAACTAGGTTACCATATGGATCCACTAAATTGATGATGCGACTATTAAATCCAAGGTTTCTTGACCCTAATTTATGATTTGAGACACAAATCCGTAAGATCAAAATATATAAGTCAATAAATCTGAATAATCTGCAGATTGGATGAGGCATTGAGAGCCATCCAAGCATTCAATTTAAGATTTGATTAATTGATCTATATGCCAAAGATAAATTAAGAAGTTAAACATATGTTTTCTCAGATTTGCATGATAAAGATTAAGATCGGTGGATCTTGATAGCTAATCAACCTTTATATTTGATGTCTAATGATTTCAGAAGATTGGAACCACGATTCTAGGTAGGTTGTTCTGAAGTCTTTAATTTATCCGTATATTCGGATTATAACTAGATTATTGGTCAAACCAAATAACATGTATTGAGTCAAATACATGTTATGTTAGATTTTAATGAATTGATAGATGATATGATTATAAGTTATGAATATATCATCCTTAATTGATTAAATAAGTTGGTATGTATCTACCTTTGATGATGATGATATTGGATGATTAATTTAGTAAGTCGATATGATTTGAGATGTATGAATTATAATAATATATGAATGCTACTGAGACATGACAAATAATGATAAAGATGTAGAGTACCCAAAATTCTTGATTTAGTGCTACTAACACTTGCATTCATTTAGGCATCTCATGGTTTTGATCTCTTATTTCAATTTAATACTTCACCATGATTTGACGTATGATTTGTATTTCGTGGAATTTTTCTCTTCTCATATGTAATCAAAGTTTGATTCACCATTTGTATTTGTGGGTTGCCGAAGAGGCAACCTAAGAGAGCAGCTAATGTGGAAGGCTTCTAATTGGCAGCTTATAGGTGCTCATGGTATGGTTGTGGGTTGGGCTTAGATGAAGTGTGAGATTGTTTTTACATACATGATTTGATTTGATATTTGATTTTTGGCATGGATTTGGCGATAGTAAGCTGATATGCTCAGATGTATATTTGGCATGGATTTGCTTGTGTGTTATGATTTGATATGGCATGTATTTGCCTAATATTAAATTAAAAAGTGATTCAATTGTTTTATTGCTAATTTGTGCATACTAACAACATAAATTATCCTTGACATAGATGTCTTATGATTTTATATGTACTAATGTTGTACATGGATGAGATTGTGCTATACTATCATGATACACGTGATTATGAATTGTTTTGATTTGACTTGGCATAGATTTTTCCAACCTAGTGATCTAATGTATTATTTGATGGATTAACATAAATGACTATATTGTGAGTTGATGTGCAATGAAATGTTATCATAAGAAATTGCTTGAAATGAATCAAGATGTATGTGATATGAGTATTATTATAAGGTTACGATAGTATGACTATATATTGTTCTTTAGAACAAATTATAAATGGTCTGGATATTCAATTGTATTTGACTTTAATACACACCTACCAAGCACAAGCTTACTGAGATATTGTAAATTTTTTTACAATGTCTTAGGTTTGAAGAAATTAACTTGAAGAAAAACAACTCGAAGTAGATGGGACCTTGTACAAGGACAACAATAGTGCAAGACTGCTAACAATGTGAGTATATGACTTTTATTTTACCCTTTTGGACATGCATGTACATATGCATTTATACAGTTGGACTATGAGTTGTGACAGGATAGACCTGGAAAAATGTAAAATATGAACTCATTGGCTTTCAAAACCTTTGAAATGCATGATTGGATAGTAGAGTTGACACTCGAGTTTTATGAAAAAATTTATATGGAAAAATTTTAAATATCTTCCACTATTTGCATTTGAAAAATAACAAAAATGTGTTGTGAAAACCTGGGTCATCACACTAAGGCTTGAGTAGCTTGGCTTCCTTAGATTTCCTAGTTGTGGAAATGCATAAGTAGCTTGCTCCAATTCTCATGCAAAGTGATGGAAATACATAACTTCTTGCATGGATCATTTTAATTAGCTTTGATATCTTGCAATTTCTTCTAGGTCTCCACCCACACACACCCTGCAGGGGTGCGCCAGGCCCTGTACCCCTAGCAAGCTAAAAACATAGCTTGACCCATGAAAAAATCTACAAAGCACAATAAAGGGCATTAGATTATGTTCTCACTTTCTACAAAAAGTAAAAACCCTAATTAAATCCTAAAAAAGTATAATGATTTACATACTTACTTTGGATTAGCTTCTGAACTTGTAAAATATCAAACTTTTGAACTATTAGGTTAGAAATGCATGTGAAGTATTTTCTTTAATAGAATATCTAATTTTGTATGTGGAATAGATTGTAGCACTTTTTGACACATTGTTTTGTATGTATAATAGATTATAGCACTTTTTCAAAGTATTTTCGTGAGTCCTTGAAATGGGATGATGGAAAAAAATTTAGATTCAAACAATAATTGGTTGCATATTAGCAGATGATATATATATATATATATATATGTTCGCCATGCATTCTGGCTCGAAATCAAGATATTGGGGTTGGACTTGTTATGGAGTAGGACTAAGGAAAAGGAAAGGATTCCTAGGAGTAAAGAAACTTTCTAATTTCTTTAAGTAAATTTGAGGAAACATACAAATCCCTCCATAAGGCACCTAGGTTCCTAGCTAAGGGCTTCATGTTAGATGGTAGGGATATACCATGTCACTGTTTCTTGCTTCATCTCCTAGAGCTTGGAATGGGTGAGTCCTGAAAACAAGGCCCACTATCTCCAATTTGTTTTCTTTTATTTTATTTCTTGTTAAAGAAGGAAGCCTTCTCTATGGTTCGATTTTATTAAAATTGAATGACATCTAAACCCCTCTTTATCTATAATCTTCAAAGTTTCTGACTTTCTTTTAAGGGTTTCAACTTATGAAAAATGCATAACTTTTTCTACTTAATTTTCCATCATTCTTCTTTCACACTTGGGTGATGATTGTTTAGAAAAAGTTGTCAAGGCTTCTCTTTACTTGGTTGCACTAAGAATCATTGGAAGGGATTTTCCAGCTCGTGCCATGTTAGGTTAAGAAGATGAGAAAAGCTTGGTGGTAAATTTAGTATATTTTGGTTTGAAGAGAAGTGTACAAGCTCCTGTTCAATGACACAATATGTAGGCCCTACAACAAAATTCAAGCCCAAATTTGAAGGACCTCTTTTTACATTTTCCATTAATGAAAGAGCTCCCTTTTTTTACTTTATTAGTTACTTTTTTTCTTACATTAATATATAGTTAGTTGTAATTTAGATAGTTTCCTTAGTTGTAATTTTAGATAGTTTCATTAGTTGCAGTTTTAGAAAGTTTCCTTTTCTAGTTAGTGATAATTTTGCAAATTTTCCTTAATTCATAATTAGTTGTAGTTTTACAATGTCTTATTTTATTTCCTTGTTTATTTAGATAGCTTTCTAGTTTCTTTAATTGCTTGCATTCTCATTGAGGGGTTAATTTCTAGTTGCTTAGTTAGGTTAGTTGTTTCTTTTTTGGTTAGTTATTTGTTTCTTACTTTAAGTTACTTGCTTCATGTCTTTACTTTACTCTTTACTTTCTTTGTCATTAGTTTTAGTTAGAAATTATCCTTCTCTTGAATTCCTAGATAAGTTAAAGTAAGATAACCTAAATTCTAATTAACTTTGTTTATTAAAGTGTCTTCACAAGATTGACCTATATTTGTTGATTTTATAGTCCAATAGAGTCATGCACTTGTGGTAATTATTAAGACACATAAATTTTTTGGCATAGTAGTTGAGGACTCGCAATGGATTTTAATTAGAATCTAGGTTTGTTTACTTTACCATTAGTCCTAGGTTAGAACTTCATATAGTTAGTTTGCATACTTTCCTTATTCCTAAAGAGTTTAATACTTTCCTTTTGATTTATGTAGAAATTTGGAGGAGAATAAGGACTTAGAGGAAGACCTGAGGATATTTTTCAATTATTTATTTTTATTTGAGTGGATTGTAGTGAGACGAATTTGTAATTTTTTTATCCAAATCAATCATTTAAAAATTAAAGGTTGTAATAATATGGGTCAAGGGTGAGCAATCCTAACCTAGAAGAGTAGGTGGCTCATACATTAACCCACACTTGCATGAGAAGGCTATTTCCAAGACCCCACTGTGAGACTTTCCTAACATCCATCTAATTATTAGGTTAGGGTTTGCATTGTTAATTTAGCTTCATTTGAATGGTAGTGTAAAGACTATAGACAACACTTTCTTAATTGTAGCATTCTAAGGTTTGAATTAGATTTACAACTTTCCTTGCATAAATAAGACATGTTTATTACTTTAAGGTGCTTATATATTGTTCAAAGTTCATGGAATTGTTTAAAATGTTGGTAAGAGCATTTGGCCCCATAAGACCATGGGTGGTTTTCATTACTAGACCATGGCCCACATAAGTTAAACAGCACCTAACAGTACCAGCCTTCTAGCTTTTAATTTAAAATCAATCTAGAAGAGATTGTAATAGCTTTTCTATCTCTTAGGATGCTTTAAGAAGGAGGTAGGTCTATTGCCACTCCAATGGCCCCTATCTAATCGATTGTGCTGGTATTTAAATTACTACTTACCAACACATTTTATGACTCAAATCATTTATGACTGATTGATGACTATGTAAAGTGGTGGGTTAAGATTAGGATCTAACTAGTAAATAATAAGGTTAATGTGAAAGAGTAGAGGAGCTGCCTAGGGTTAGATATAATTTAAAAGCTTCTCCTGCAAAGAAATTCAAGATTAAAGGCCTTTCAAATTGTTACTTAGGGTTAGGCATATTTATTATTCTTGTTTGTTTGTTTATTGTTGTATATAGGTTGCATTATCTAGTTTAGGTTTCCCCTAAACTAGGTAGAAAAAAAAAAAAAAATCTCTTTCTTTTTATACAATTACTTAGTTTCAATGTATATAAATGTAATTCAAATACATCATTCATTGATGTAGGCATGGTCATCAATAACTTAATCCTTATCTAGAACCTTTTGATACAGAAGTTGAACAAACTTGAGGCAAGGCCAAAAGACTCTAGAAAATCAAGAGAATCTAATGAAGTAGTAGAAGTGAAACTGCTAAAGGATTACTCTACCCTAGTTTTACTCAACTCACCATCATGCATAGCTTTTGCTACAACGAAAGTAAACCATGTTGAGTTAAACTTAGGAGTTATTCAACTCCTACCAAACTTCCATGGGTTAGACAAGGAGGACCCATATCACCATGTTAAGGAATTCCTTGAAATTTATTCTACCTTCAAATACACAACTTTTTAGATGACTCTATTAATTTGAGGCTACTTGCACTTTCTCTTAATCATAAAGCTAAGTTATGGCTCAACTCTCTTGAGTGGGGTCCATCACCAAATGTTATCAACTATCCAAAAATATTCTTGGATAAGTTTTTCTCAATCCATAAATGCAACACCCTGTTGCACAAAATCATAAATTTTCAACTAAAAGAGGAAGAGCATTTCTATGAAAGCTGGGAATGTTGGAAAGACTTACTTTTGTAATGTGCCCACCATGGATCCAAAATGTAATGACTCCAATTTTGTAATATTAAAATCCTAAGTTAGCAATGAAAAGTTCAGTTTTTGAAGATAAGGGCATTTTGGTCATTTCACTATTCACCTTGACTGAACCCAGAAATTTGGTCCTAAAAATGATACCATTAGGTGCATCTCAGAAAAAGGAATCCAACAAGACCAAAATCACCCAAAACGGAGTTTAAATGAGCAAGTTATGGCCCTTTGAAGTTTAGGGGCAAAAATATAATTTTTACTAAAAAACAGATTTAGCCTGCAAAACACAGGGGCTCGTTTTGATAGGGGCACCCCTCATCTTCAACCTTCTAGAGGGTTCTAGAATAGCGGTGATTGGAGGAGAAATCAAGGGCGGTGAGAGCCCCCCTTTAGAACCATCTTATAGCTCTTGGACGCCTCTAATGGCAGCCCAAAAGCTTGAGAAAAACCCGTTTTGGAGAAGCAACCAAGAGGAGAAATGACGAGAAAAACCCAGCTACGAGCCAGGTATGCCCAAGATCCCTCAAAACCCGTTTTCACAGTAGTCCTAGGCTCAGTTTCCCTAAGTTTTTTGCATGAAAAATCATGCAAAATAGAGCCCTGGAGAGTCACCAAGGACTTGGGACGATCGCTGGGCCGCACTGGTTCGACAAGGTCGAACCAGGGTGTCTTGAGGACACCCCGGTCCCCCAACGAACAGAACTTTCCAAACGAAACGTAACGCGTCGACCGCGTTCGAGAAAAACCAAATGAGCGCATCCGTGGACGCACCCGCAAAAGGAAGAGACTGGCGGAAAATCCAACACGTTTGCAGATGCGCCCGCTGGGGCGCATGCCGCTAACGCGGAGCGCGCTAGCGTTCCAGGATTTCCGCTTCTTAAAACCGCCGGTGCGCATGCTGCTGACGCACAGCGCACTAGCATTCTAGTTTTCACCTCTTAAAGGCCTTTATGTACACTTGGCACAAAAAAGGCTATAACTTGAGATCTAGAGCTCCGATTGCGGCGCCACAAAAGGCGTTGTGTCCGTGTCAATGATGTGGACACACTCAAACTATAAAATCCTTAAACATCACATGCATTATAAAACTAGTAGTGATAGACTCCTACTGAGTATAGTATATACTCACCCAATTCTCAACATTTTTCATACACAAAGTAAATACTTAAGGGCAAGGAATGCTTGTGATAGAAGACACCCAGACTAAGTGCAAGTAAGTAAACCCCTACCTTATCTTTCAATGTTACTTGATTGTAGTTACTCTCTAATAGCTAAGGCTGTGACTAACACTTTCTTGGGAATAATGTTGATTTAAAACTTTGCCATGGCTAGATAATTTGCGAATGTGTTTTGACACTTGGTGTTTTTATGAAAGATTGTTTTCTAAAAGAAAAAGATTTTCATGCATTTCATACTTATAAAACAAAAGATCTCACCTTTTTATCAAAATTGCATCATATAAAAACCCAGGTCATCACACAAAAAGTGGCTACGGATTTGATATTTCTACAAAGGTTTGACACCACATAAATGATGTATGATAGATGCCACTAGTGGAGGGGATTTCATGACTAAATGTGATGTGAAAGCCTAGAATTTCTTTGAAACGCTTATGGAGAATTCCCAACAATGGGACTACTTTATCCAAATGGAAAGAAATTTGCAGCTGCTAAGAAATGCAGTATCTATGATGTAGGGCTTACTCTAGTAAAATAGACATGCTAACCTAGATGGTAAACAAAATAGATGATCTTTCTCAATAGTTAGATGCTATCATGATGAACAAATCTCATGTGCAACCTTAATATGAGGTACGTTGGATCTGTTCTAATCCAAATCACTCTTCTCCATCATGCCCATCTATCTTTAGTTTCCTTGAGTTCTTTTTAGAGCAGGTGAATGTTATGAATACATATCTCCAACTTAGCAACAACATTCCTTATTCTAAGACCTACAACCTTGGATAGGATTGGCATCCAAACTTCTCATGGTTGAAGAGTAACCTTCAATGTTGTCCATTAGGTGATCCCCCTCAATAACCTTTTCTAGGAAAAACATGCCTCAATAGCAGCAGTCTCCTCAACATTTTGCCCTACATCAAAGGAAACCTTATTTGGAGGAGAAGTTGAACACGTTTATGAAAAGAGCTTTACAATTTCAAAACAAAATATTTGAGAGTCACTCAAAACAAGCCTTGCTCACTAACTCACAGCCTATTGCAAAGTTGGAGTATCAAATGAGTTAGCTCTCTATTGTTCTTGAAGAGTGAGACAATGGAAAATCCCCCATTCAACTAGTACGAAATCCTAGGGATTAGTATGAGATCATCTCTTATCAAGGTAGAATCCATCAAAATCCATACGAGAGGAAGACAAGTCAATAAGCAAGTAGGCTATAATAGTCATTTGTTAGGTAGATATAGTTGTAGTCTTTGCATTCTTTCTTCTTTCATGGTCACATCAACAAGATCAATGCACTATCCTGAGAGTACAGGTAAGATCATTACAACCCTTATCTCTTTACTTCGCTATTTCATTTGTCCATGCTTTTATTTCAAAAAATTGGGCGCAATATTTAATCTATTAGCATATTCATATTTTGACATGTTAATGATGTTTTAGTTATTTTGAGTTCTTTCTTTTAATTTTTTTTTAAAAATTATAAAAACTTACAAAATGTTCCTTTACAAGGATAATAATTTGAATAAAACTGACTATTAAAGCCATCTTTTGAACTTTATCTTATGAATAGATTTGTATCCAATTACTTCACTTTTTTTTTAAGTATTCAATGAAAAGTTAAACTTGGAATATTCACTACACCAAATTACCCATATATAAAGTTTTAGTTGAAGAGAAAATACAACTTAGTAATCGTGAAGATGATTTGTGGAGATTATTAACACATGTGAGATTTCAAGTAAATCTTTCTTTAAGAGAGCTATATATGAATTTCAATTTTCTTTATAAAATAATGAACAACCTCTATGGTTTAACTTCCTTAAAAAATAATGACATCTAATCCTCTCTATCTAAACTCCTTAAAGTTGCTCTCTTTCTTTTAATAGTTTCTAGCTTAGGGAAAATTTCATAATTTTTTCTACTTACTTTTCAATCATTCTTCTTTCTTACTTGGGTGGTGATTGTTTAGGAAAATGTGTTAAGGGTCCTCTTTTCTTGGTTGCACTAATACTTCATTTTAAAGGGTCATTCGACCAGGTTTTCTCATTTGTGGCATGTCAAGTTAAGGAGATGAAAAAATCTTGGTGGTAAATTTAATGTCTTTTGGATTGAAGAAAAGTGTACAAGCTCCTCTTGAGTGACACAACATGTGGGTCCCATAGAGGAATTTAAGCCTAGATTTGAAAGACCTTCACTTGCTTTATTTACTTTCTTTCTTTCCACTACTTATGTAACAAATCCTTGTAATTTTTTCATTTTTCATAAATCAAAGAGCTCTTATTTTTATTTTTTTCTTAGTTACTTTGGTTCTTACTTTAATTTGTAGTTAGTTGTATTTTAGATAGTTTCATTAGTTGCAATTTTTAAATAGTTTCCTTAGTTGTAGTCTTAGAAAGTTTTCTTTTCTAATTAATGATAATTTCAAAAAGTTTCCTTAACTCATAGTTAGTTATGGTTTTAGAAAGTCTTATTCTATTTCCTAACTATATTTAGATATTTTTCTAGATTCTTTAATTGCTTGCATTCTAAAGGGTTTACTTTCTAGCTGCTTAGATAGATTAGTTGTTTCCTTTTTAGTTAGTTACTTGATTCTTGCTTTCATTTACTTGCTTTATGTCTTTACTTTACTCTTTACTTTCTTTGTCATTAGTTTTAATTAAAAAATTTCCTAATCTTGAGTGCTTGGCTAGGTTAAAGTAAGATGACCTAACTTCTAAACTTCATTTATTAAACAGCCTTCATGGGATCGACTTGTATTTGCAAATTCTATACTCCAACAAAACCATTTGCTATCGATAATTATTAAGACACATCATCCCTGTCAATAAGTGCAACAATAATTTGACCATCAGATGCTCCAACTATGCAATAGATTGGGGGTCTGCATTGTTTGTTTAACACTACTATGGATGTCTAAAGAACTCTTCATTAACAAACTCAAGATCTCTTCTAAAGATTATTTCCTTTGTTGTGTAGGAAACGACTATTATGGTACTAGCGACAATAGGCTAACTTATGTTATTGTTATTCTAAGACCATGAAAAATTGGGATACTTAGCCCATTCAGTATTATGTATCTCTAGATAGGGATTGTTACTAGGGTTTCTAAATGCATTTAATGCATTCTCTTGCTTTAAAAAAATAGGGAATTTGAAGTTGGAGGGGCATGAAGTGCTCTAAGGTGTTTTGTACTAGAACAAATTTAACAAATCTCATTTGCAGGTTACATAATGGATTCTCTTATTGACACAGCTTCCCCTAATTTACTAAGAAGACTACCAAACTTGCCCATCACATCTGTTAATATGCCTAGTTTGCTATTGTGGTCAGAAGTGGCCCCTGTCTCATTTATACCAATTTCCTTTGATGTTGTGAAAATTTTTCTAGTCTAATTGAATGATCCTATTAATTAGAATTTTCAGATAAAGTTTCGAAGAATTATCATGCCTTCACATACTCTTGGTCATGCCCACCACTAATGGCATTAGTTGTACATTGATTCTGTGGGGTCAAACCTTTGAAAAATAATGTATTAGCTATCATTTATCAAAACCATGGAACAAACATTTGAGCAATATGTCCTTCCACCTTTCCCCACATTCATAAAAAATTTCACAATATTGAAAATTTATGATTTCACTGTGGACGAAGTTGATTTTGTGGACCCTACTTCTAGTGCATTCAGCCATGCCTTTGCTTTATCCTTCAAAGAGAAGGAGAATAGCTGCAACCTAATATAGTCATCAAAAAAGTTTTGGTATACAAATGTAGCACATATATCAAGTAATCCTTGACATGGTGGTAGGGATCCTCCTTAACTACACCATAAAAATTTGGAAGAAGTTGGATGACATCTAATTTTAACTCAAAATGAAGATAACTTTATCATGAGGGGAATTAATATGTACCAAAATTGAATAGTCTCTTAAGGGCTTAGCCATTGCTTCTTCATTGGTCATATCTATGACAAGGGTTTCCAAATCTACTTGATTGTTAAGTCCTTGTCTTATGCTCATTTCAATCTCTAGATCAACAATCACTAAGTCTAGGTTCAATGATCAATAGCTTAGCATACACCAGTGGTTGGTGTATGGAGCTCTACTCTATAAACAATGAAAACAAGCCATTGTATACAACAAAAGAGTATCTTTTTTTCTTTTTTTTCCTAGTCAAGGGAAACCTAAACGAGATAATGCAACCTATATTTTGTATGATTCAAACACACAATCAATCCAAACCCTATGGAAAACAAGTTGAAAGATTTATTTTTCTTCACTTTCTTTTCTAGGAGTATAGCTTTTAAGTTACGTCTAACCTAGGTAGCTCCCCCTCTCTTTTAGATTTGTCTTATTGCTTTCAAGCTAGATCCCAATCATAATCAACCACTTCACACCCTCCTCAATTATCCATAGATGATTTATGTCATTGAATGTGCTAGAAGAGCTAATCGTTTAAATACCAATGTAGTTGCTTAAATAGGAGCCACTAGAGTGACAATAAGTTTCCTCTTTCCAAGAGGGTCTTATGAGCTCATAAGCTCCAACATGTCTCATGATGATTATAATTCATTGTTGAGGCTAGGGTTGCACATAAGGTGATGTAACCTAGGTGGGCCAAGGGATGGTGATCAAATCCACCCTTGATCTTATAGGAGTGAATGCCCTTACTATTCTTTTAAGCAATCCTACGTAGTTTGATCAACATATATACAACTTGTAGCATGTAAACATGTCGTATTATGCAAGGGTCAATGCCTCAATAGACGAGACACTATAATCCTAAGAACCTACGTCCTTGGATTATATATGAGCTTAGGTTATCCTTGTTAGGCAGTTGCTTTCTAATGCAACAATTCTAATTAGTATGCAATAGTTAATAATGGAATACAACTATATGATTTTACACGACCATCCACAATGTAAGATTAATTACTTTTGAAACCGAATCTAGAAAAGGTAAAGAAGGGAAGAATAGCTCACAGTGGGGTCTTGGAATTTGTTTTCTCTTCTAAGAGTGGATCCAAGTACATGCCACCTCCTCTACTATATCAAGAGCGACCATCCTTGACTTGTATTATTACAACCCTTTTTTAAAATTAATTGAATCATGATGCATATAAAAAGGAAAGTACCACATTCTTTTAGGAATAACAAAAGTAAGTGAACTAATTATATGCATCCTTAAAAATAATACTAGTGCTAAAGCATTATATACTAGATTTTAATTAAATTCCATTGTGAGTCCCTATCAATGGTGCCAAAAACTTGATGTGCTTTAACAAGTGCACAGTTCCATTGGAGTATAGAATCAGGTTGATCCCATGAGGACTCTTTGATAAATGTAGTTAATCAAAATCATTAGTTTCTTTCAATTTAACCTAGACAATCAAAGATTAAAGAAAGTATAGAATAAACTAAGCAAATAAATTAAGCAATTAGCCAAGGCAAGGAAATAAACAAGGACATAAAGAAGATGAACTAAGCCAGCTAATAAGTAGTAACTAAGAATAAAAATAACTTTCAATGGTGAACTTGATTACAATGGAAACTAAATACATAAAGAAAATAAAGCAAATAAAGAAACTTCCTTCAAGTTTTCGATATAGGAGTCCTTAGTTGTTTCACCCAACTAAGCTCTTTACATGTTGCTTCTTTTTTCAATCTTGAACATTTGCTTTATAGTTTTATTGCTGTGTCATGCTACAAATGCCTATACACTTCTATCCAACACAAGGTAAACTACTTTACAACCAAACTTTTCTCATCTTTATATTGACAACACAATCTAAAGTAGATCTGAAACCATACTTTAGGATTGGAAGGAATCCTTAGATGCCATAGAAGGACAAAAGGCCTCTCTTCCTTTTCCTTATATTACCATATTTCAAAAAGAAAAGAAAAGTGGAATGCTAGAAGAAGAATGCATGTGATAGATGAGAAGGATGGTGAGGGGTAGAAAAGAAAGATGGTGATTAGAAGGACGGTGAGGTGTAGAAAAGAAAGATGGTGATAAGAAGGATGATGCATGCAAGTAAGAAAGTAATAATGGAGAGTTCAAGGGAAAGGCAAGATGGTGGAATGTGTCGAGGCAAGAGTGGAGAGGGGATAGGCTATGCATGTAAGCTAAGGGATGATGAAGGGTTCCAAGGAAGAATGTGTGAAACTTAATGTGGGAAGGTGAGGACAATCATTATGAGGTTACTATACGGGTAAGGTTTGAAGTGGAGAATGCATGTGAGATAAATGAATAATGGACAGGTACATGCAAAAGCTAAAGGAATCTGAGGAATGAATGCAATTAAAAGTGGAAGGTGGGAGCTACAGAAGTAGGCAATGGTTATGTGTGTAAGGGAGAAGCAAAGGAAATGTGGTCTAGGAATGCAAGGTGGAATGTATCTAAGGATTCAAGGAGTGATGCATTCAATCCTAAGGTGGTGCATGCAAGAGCTAAGAGTGTAGGGATTAATACCATGAAAGAAAGAAGGGAGAATGAACAAGAAGATGGGGGTAAGTGGGGATGGTTTGAATACACTTATATCGTCTCCAAGGGAATTGGGCATGTAGATCTATGGGAGCTTTAGCAAGAGTGATATTCCTCTCTTTGTTTCATGTAGGTTTGACTATAATGCTCTAGGGAATGTTTCAAGATCCCATAGCCTTCTTCTTCACCTCTATTTATAAAATTTTAGAGTGATGACCGTAAGAATGAGTGGCTAAGATCATAAGAGTGGAATAGGAATGGCTGAGATGAAGAGGAGGATAGAAGGGATAGGATGGAAAGTAAGAAAGTAGATGCATGGAATCCATTGTGGGATTGTATGGGATGTGGGGAGGCAAGTGGTATGAGATTTGGATGAAAATAGATAGGGTAGAAGGAAAGGGATAAGGTTGAGTGGGAGAGAGAATAAGTATGAAGGAAAAGAAGATTGGTGGGAAGGAAAAAAGATAGAAAGAAAGTGGAGAAAATCATGAAGGTGATGTGGGAAATGAGAATCTACTATGGAGGAGGCATTGAATGCATTGAGTTTGTGTGTTGAAGTATAAAAAGTCTGAAATGAATGTGAGCCATTGGATGAAATGTAAGGTGGGGATCTTTCCTTGCTTATAGTTTTTGTTTGACTTTTCAAAAAGGGAATAGTGGCTATGGTTTGTAACTTTTCTCTACTTAACTCTTGGCCATGGATCATCATTACCCTAACTTGAATAGATGAGATTCAATTGGAGTGTTCCTATCCACAAAAATCTCTCTTTCATAGCTTTTTTTCTCTCTGCCATTAGGTCAAAATGGCTTAGAGTAGATGGCCTAGATTCCTTTGAGATTTCCTTATCCACTCTTGGTATCCCCTCACTTTTCTCTCATCCCACCATAATTGTGACAACTTGGGTTTTTCTAACACGTTTTGTAATACATTTTTCAAAGGCAGGGCCCTTACTAAAGACATTTCACAAAACAAAACTGTAGAAATTCTTTTCTTTAAAACTTGTTTTGAAAAACCTAAGTTACCACAATACATAACATAAGTAGAATTTTTGTACAAGATAGAATTCCATTGAAGGAATATATTTTTATTAAATTCCAGAATCCATCCAGTGGTTCACAGTAGAGCCTGGTATCAGTACAATATTTGTCCAAATTACATAATCCAAATTTCAAACCTCACCATACATTAAAAACTCTCAATACAATATAATGCTGCCAAATAAAAATACATGTCCTCAATGAATATACTCTGATTAATTATTCTTCCAAATCTTCTTATGTCTTCTATAGTCTTGAGCTCCTAACCCACCTTTTCTACATCTGAGATATTGTAAACATTGAAACATTTACAATATCTCAACAAGCTATGCTTGGTCGGGGATATAAAAATATACTACTTCACTAATATAAGAATACATGCCTTAATCATTATTCAATCATGGTTAACCACTCATGAGTTATTTCAACATGAAGTATAGATGTTATTTCTGTAGTATAGGATAAATTAGTTAAAATAGTGAAGATTGCTAGAAACTTGATCCTTCTCTTGGCTATACTTCCACTAAGGAGATCAATATTCAGCCAATGCTCATAAAGGGATTTTCATTCCAGGAACTCTTGTAGTGGCATCGCATCATGCCTTGGCATTACACTATGTCTATCATATGTGCATTATAATGCAAAATACATTAGGACTGCTATGCAACAGTCTTAATCATTACAGCATGCCCCGATAACTATATAGTAATCCACTAATACCAACCATGGAAATAACAAATCCATGTCCACATAGGGAGGACAATGGTTGTCATAGTGGCAGCCTTCTCATGATTGCCCCACCTGACATTTAGCCTCTCTTTGGGCATGGCATCCATCATATAAGTTTCAGGAAGTGGGTGGCCAAACCCTCATAACTTCCCTAGCATAGCATCCCCAGTCCTAGCACTGTGTAAAACAAAATCACAAGCTACCATGCTTGTATGTAAAATACATTGTACATATCAGACGATGTGTCGCTAGAATATTTTCTATGACTTATTCTTAGGGTTTCCTTAGTCTACACATCTCATTACATTGACCTCATTTCATAAGGTCATTAGATAGTTGAATTGGATCATAGGGTTGGTCAACTTAGTTGGATCATGTGATTGAATCATGAATATGCTAAGGTACTAAACATACTTATATCATAAAGGTCTATAATTCCAGATAGAACATCATGTATGTATACACATGAATCCTTAATACATTCTTGTACATCCACCTACCTTAAAGTGGTATCATGGTCTTGATTCATACATCTCAAGTGATATTCACTCCATATTGTCCATTATGGTCCTGATTCATACATCTATCAAACCATACGTATAAAGTTATTCCTCTATATAAGTATTCTTTCTACATGTATTTGGGTTATCTTATAAGGGATGCCCTAACTTTCCTTGAATCATATATGATCATGGTTTCAATTCTTCTAAGTTCACAATTTATACTAGAAATAAAATCATAGAAAATACTACAATCTACATTATATATATATATATATATATTTATTTATTTTCTTTTTGTTTGTGATCATTCAAGATCTCTCTTAGATCTTGTTTGATCTTCCTTATCTTATTTATAATTTTTAATAGGATTATGTAATTTACTAGCCTTTTATGCTCTTATTATTATTATCAACCAGTTAATGTTTTACTGGTTGAGGATAGCTTATTTCATCCTATGTCTAGACAATTCCTCTTATACCAAATTGGCTAAGGCTTACTAGTTGAATGGCTGAACACAAAATGTTTACTTCAATCCTCATGTAAGGAGGCGTTTAGACCTCATAAATGTCAACAAAAGGTGGGGAAGAGTGAGGCTCTATTAGAGAACCCCCTTAACCATCATCTTCATCGTCCACTAGAGTGTCCCTAGCTCAACTTTTCATAAGGTTCCTATGAGCATTTCAACCCTAAGTACTCTTTCTAATTGATTTTAATTAAATCCATCAACATTAAAATGTCATTCATGGAATTTCATTATTCTCCTAATTTGGGCCAAAGAAATGATATTCCTTATATCATCCTACTAACTATAGCCCTTACTATTAGTAGGTCCATGTCATCCATTCCATGTAAATGTCCTTCAATTCTAATTTCATTTAATTACATTTACAATTTAATTTTCATATTAGAAGCATTAAATTATAAATAAATAAATAAATCTAAAATTAAATCTATTAAGCAATAAATGACAATTATAATAACCTTTCAATAATTCAAATAAAAATCTAACATTCCATTACTATTCATCATAATCCAATGGTCATTATTCATCTTTCATCTCTTTTAGGGTTTAGATCTTGATTTTTTTTATTTTCCTTTAGATCTAATATATCTTCTTGATGTGATTTCATCATTAGATCATTGATGTATCTCATCAAATGATCTGACCTTTCTTGATCCAACTGATCAAGAAGATCTTAAATCATTTTACCCAATATAAGGGCATAGATCTTGATCTATCCCAAATCATCATCATCCACTCCCTAAATCTATATGATATTAATTTAATATCTTCATCCAAACATATCCATACTGTCCCATCATCTTTGATCAACTTGATCAAGGAGATTACCATTCATTTTTTATGGATCTTACTACTTTAAAGGCTAGTTCTCTTAATTAAACATAGATCAGTCACTTATAACCATTGATTCCATGTTTAAAAATCACAAGATCATCAATCGATCATAATTATAGAGTTTGATCATTCCCAATTTAACTAATCATGAGAATTACTAACACTTTTCTTTATTAACAGAATTTTACATGCATCAAAATATAAATTTTTTAAGTTTAGTAGCTTCTACTCATCAAGAGGAATCCAATCTAACTTTTTGATCTCAATTTGGAGTTAAATTGAGATTAGAATTGGGATTTTAATATTTTAGCCTGTTTAAGGGATATGATTGGATCTTACTATTTTTGTTTATTTAATTGATCTAGAAACCCAGAAATTCTACTGTGATCATGATCTTAAGGGTTTTGGGACCCTCTAAACCCATCTATCAGTTCAAATAGAAATTTTGGGATCATCTTGATCATGATCCCAGGGTATTACTACGAATCTTTGTAATTATCACAAATTAATACAATTTAAAACATACATTTCATGTGTGACAACTCGGGTTTTATATGATGCAAATTTCATAAAAGGGCGAGCGCTCTTTCTTTAGAAATATGAAATGCATGAAAATCTTTTATTTTGGAAAGCAATCTTTCGTATAAAACCCCTAGTGTCAAAACACATTTTCAAATCATATAGCCATAGCATAGTTTTAGATCAACTTTATTCCCAAGAAAGTGTTAGTCACAGCCCCAGCTACAGAGAGTAACTACGATCAAGTAACATTCACTGAAAGATAAGGTAGAGGTTTACTTACTTGTACTTAATTTGGGTGTCTTCTGTCATGAGCATATCCTGTCCTTAAGTCTTTACTTGTGTTAGAAAAATGTTAAGGATTGGGTGAGTATACACTATACTTAGTAGGAGTCTATTGCTACTAGTTTTACAATGCATGCTATGTTTTAGAATCATATGTCCTTTAAAACATGGGCATGTTTGATCACTCATGTTCAAAATCCATTGTCAAAATAGAATACTGACGACTTAAAGAATCGCATAATCCAAGTCGAAAGTAACATAGATATCATAAACATAGTAATATGCATAAGATGCTCAGCTGAATCCAACTCATGGATCTATGGTATGGTCGACCATCCTCATGTCATACCATATGCAATGCAAGTAAATCCTCTAAAACATAGGGCCCACTATGCCCACGACCTCATCGCCGTGTGGTCCCCAGGTACTTAGGGACACTCGGTCATAACCTCTACGGGGCATATGACACTTTGACCCAGTGCCGTAACACCAGTGGTAGTCCTCTGTACCACATGCAATTGAAGTAAGGACATGCCTTTTTGGCATGGTACACTTTCCACCTAATAGTGGTAGAGGCTAGGAAGCCACCCCAGACCTCTCGGCATAGCGCCCGTGAGCTTACTAGCCCAAATCATATACGATCAAGCAAGCAAAAACCTCTTTTTCAAAACCTGCCCTCTTTGGGTCCTCTCACAACTGCCTATCCAGCGTCTTTTGGGCACTCCAACGTCTTTTGGTAACCCTCAAGGATGTGCATTTATTCAAAACTCAATAATCACAAATCATGTCATTTATGCAATCGGCTGCAAAACATGCATGCAATGCATAAAATCAGCTCATGATAGTATCGCATTCAAAGTCATAACCCTGCCTAGAAGCCTGGCAGCTCTCTCTGGCCCACCCTCATTGGCCCACCCTCATCGGCCAAGGCTACACTTATCATGCAGACAAGAATCCTTTTTTCAAAACATGTCTATGCATGTAACACATGTCTTGGCAATATATGCGCAATGTATTTTTCATATGCATGCTAAGTTCATTTATGAAATCAATTTATGCCAAACAGGTCATGTGTATATGTCACAAAACATGCAGTCTCAAAGCATTAGGGGTTCTTTTTAAAAAGTCTAGTGGCGATAGAGCACCTAAATCAAAACATCATGGGTTCTTTTAAAAAGTCTAGTAGCGACAGAGCACCTACTTCAAAACATCATGGGTTCTTTTAAAAAGTCTAGTAGCGATAGAACACCTACATCAAAACATCATGGGTTCTATTAAAAAGTCTAGTAGCGATAGAGCACCTACTTCAAAACATCATGGGTTCTTTTAAAAAGTCTAGTAGTGATAGAGCACCTACATCAAAACATCATGGGTTCTTTTTAAAAGGTCTAGTAGCTATAGAACACCTACATCAAAACATCATGGGTTCTTTTAAAAAGTCTAGTAACGATAGAACACCTACCTAGTTTGATTGCGCTAGTCCCCTTGTCCTCGTATGTTCCTGGACATGGTTTAGGAAAACGGTTAGCTTGGCCTGTTTCTATAGGCTTTAGAATAGTTTATCTCACTACTTAGGCATTAAGGGTTCATTCCCATGCCTAAGGTCCTCCTAAGGTCCTTAACTGGGCCTTGGTATAGTCAGATTTGCAAAGGTTTAGTGGCCCCGCACCACTATCATAGTTTAAGGGTCATGCCAGCCTTATATAGGCAATTGATTAGGCATTTTATGGGTCGAATGTGTTCGCATCATCGATACGGACACAACGCCTTTCACGGCGCCTCAATCGGAGTCCTAGAACTCAAGTTATAGGTATTTTAGGTTAAGAGTACATAGAAGGCCCACAAGGCGCGTCTGCAGACGTACCGGGCCTTCTGCCCATTCTTTCGTTTGTGGACGCGTCCACGGAAGCGCCTGGTTTGACCCTGTCGAACCAGTACGCCCCAGGCACCTTCCCTGGGTCCGTTGTGGCTCCTTATAGCCCTATTTTGCATGGTTTTGCATGCAAAAACTTAGGGAAACTCATCCTAAGACTAAGGGGGAGATGGGTTTGGAGTGGTCTTAGGCATACCTGGTTCGTAGCTGGGTTTTTCCCACGTTTTCTCCTCTTGCACACTACTCCCAGATTTGTTTTTCCTAGGCTTTTGGGCTGCCATTGGAGGCGCCCAAGAGCTCTATTTATAGAGCTTACAGAGGGTTCTGGAGGGGGGTTTCTACTGCTATGGAATGGCGGTGGAGAAACCTCCAGAATGGCGGTGGTTTCTCCCCTGCACACCGCCATTCTAGAAACCTCCAATAGGTTTGGGAAGAAGGGGGGTGCCCGTATCAAAACAGGCCCCTATTTTCTCATGCCAAATTCGTTTTTAAATTAAATTACACTTTTGCCTTTGAACTTCAAAAGGCCATAAGTTGCTCATTTTAACTCCGTTTTGGGTGATTTTGGTCTTGTTGGATTCCTTTTTCTGAGACACACCTAAGGGTACCATTCTCAAGACCAAATTTTTGGGTCTAATTAGGGTGAACAGTGAAATGACCAAAATACCTTTATCTCCAAAAAGTGAACTTTTCATGGGATTTCAAGGGTACAAAAATGGAGTCATTCCATCATGAGTTTTGTAAATTATACAAGAGACAAGGAATCTATAGATTGTTTTAGATCTAAAATCATATCTATGTCGAGCTCTCAATTACAAAAACAAAAACCTAGTTCAAGATTGGACCACTGAGATCAACTCCATAGAAAAAGACAAACGAAGGTCGGCCCATGCCTGTTTCATGGGATTACTTGTCACCAAGGACAGGTGATCTGTGATAGGCAAGATGGTCTAGATCTAGACTGCCAAATCACTCATCTCCTAATCTTCCTCATCTTACAAAATCAAG
This sequence comes from Warburgia ugandensis, assembly GCA_035236585.1. Lineage (NCBI taxonomy): Eukaryota > Viridiplantae > Streptophyta > Magnoliopsida > Canellales > Canellaceae > Warburgia > Warburgia ugandensis. The sequence goes on from CP141136.1 coordinate 40,585,238, forward strand.
GGGCCAAATAACATCTCCTGGGGTTTTTGGGCCCCAAGAATCCATCCAATAGCTCAGAAGTTGCATTTGAGCTTGGATGGATGAGATCTTGACCCTTTGTGCAAGATCTGTTGCTCCCGACTGATCAATGACTGGGTAGATTTCCAAGTGGCTAGAAAATAACAACAACTGCTAGAAATGAAAGAGGAGAGTAAGGTGCACCTACCTGTGCTGGTCTAGTTAGAAGAAGGTCACTAGAGGAGAAGAAATCAAGCCAGAGAAGAAGAAGAAATGGAAAAATAAACCATAGACATTGGCAACATGTACAACTATGAAATTATTTGTTGCCGTTGCCGAGGAAGGTGGAGGACTATGGGGCTTTTGAAGAAAACCTAGTGCGGAAGATATCCAATAGTGCAAGATCACCATTTATAGGCCAAATTGGCCAGAAAAAGGCATAGAACTTGCCAGATATGGAATGAGTATCTTGCTTGAGTTTCATTTTGATTTTGCTGTAGATCCAACCGTTGGATCATAATGAAATCTTAGGGGTTTTGTAGATCCCCTCATTTCGATCAGATCCACCAGTGGAGGCTAGGTTCTTATAAGTATAATTTGATGGCTAATTGAATTAGGGTTTCCTAGGCATAAACCCTAGTTCATCTAGGACTATACGTCACTGGACACTCCCGATGCAAACATGGGGTCATCTGCCCTAGTGCGTCTGTGGACACGCCCTTAGAGAATAAGAGAGAAAGAAAAGAAAATTGGGGGAGATCAGGAGGATTCTAAAGTTGGAATTTTGAGGCATTCTAGGGGACCTTGTGAAGAACATTAGGAGAAGTTTTGGGCATTTTATGAGCTATTTATAGAGATGTTTTGAATTTTTCATGACTACTTGTAATTATCATCTTCATTTCTTTTCATTATTCAATTGTCTTTAGATTCCCACTACCACCTCCTTCTCCACTAGTAGGTGGTAGTGGCATTGGATTCGTATTTCTGAGTACATTTCAAATTTTGATGTCTTAGGTATCTATTATTAGTAAAATAAGGATTTTCCATTAGAATTTAGAATTTGTCGTGCTTACAGTCATTTTGAAGGGTTCGTCAAGTATGTTTTCAATTATGCATGTCTTACATCTTGATTCAACTTCCATAAAAAGTGCATTTTTAGTAACCCTAATTTTCCTGTCTAATTTTCCTTGAAATTTTCAATTTCTTTATTTATTCAATCTCCTTACAAAAGTTAGGGGTGTTACAATCTACCCCCTTACAAAAATTTCGTCCTCGAAATTTGCATATCAACTCACTTATGAGTTTTCACAGCTCTTTCATAACTTTACTCATGTGGCCTTGCCACTTAAGGAAATCCTATCTCCTTTCATTCATTTCTCATACTACCTTCTCCTCAAAGGTATAAATCACATAGTTAATTCATATTAAAATGCTCACACCTAACTAACCATGCTAATGCACTATTCACTTAAGTTGATTCTTGCTAGACTTTCCAAAAGGATTAATAACTCTTAACTGAGTTATTCTTTTGTTTTAAAACCTTCTATTTCACTTGATTGGTATACTAAATTTCTACTCGTCATTTTCACCAATCTTTCAATACTTCATACTTTTCCATTCTTACTTCTACTACCCATCCTCATTCCTTTTCAACATATATAGCTTGGACATGGCTTTTCTAATATGTATAGTCCTTAGACTATCTATCAAAATAACATATTGATTGGATTTTATAATTTCAACTATTGTTCTTTATAACAATCTTTCAATATTTGGAAGTAATTATCTCTTTCCTTGTTCTTCCATTATTTGGAAGTGATTACTTCATTTCTACTCTACAATTATACTTCTTTACTATTTCCTTCATTTGACAATTTCTTTTCAACTTCTATCATTGAAGAATAGTTTCCTTGCACTGGATCTTTTCCTCAATCTCATCCCATCCATAGTTTTTGTAACACCCTTTGTGTGCCATTTTATTCATAATACTTGACTTTCTACATTATTCCTTCCAAGATAGTGTCATTGAAATCTTCATATATATTCAACTTCTATCATTGAAGAATAGTTTCCTTGCACTGGTTCTTTTCCTCAATCTCATCCCATCCATAGTTTTTGTAACACCCTTTGTGTGCCATTTTATTCATAATACTTGTTTCTACATTATTCCTTCCAAGATAGTGTCATTGAAATCTTCATATATATTCCTTATCCTCTTTTGTTATCTTTTTCTCGTATTCAGAACAATATTCTGAACATTCTTACAATCCATGATAATATTTATCTCTTTCCTTTTCATATATATATATATATATATATATATCATTGGCTTTAAAAAAAATTTAGACTATGCATTTCCTCATGCGTCTTTCAAGCATACCTCATAACTTCTTTTTTTTTCATATCATACTAACCCTTTATTTGAAGTATTCTTGATAATTCCAATTAAAATAGTCCATATTGACTTTGTAGTCATCCCTTCTCAAGCCTTTACAAACTCCATAATTTATCATATATTCTTCAATTCTCAACCATCTACCATAAACTCTTTTTAGGTTTTATGTAACCAATAGCAAGATTGCACTAAAAGAATGTCCTTATGTTATACAATTGGTAAGAGATAAATTTCTCTAATTGTCATTGTTATATTATATTCCACCTTTGTTGGGTAACATTCCATATCATCCTTAAAATTTATATGACCCTAAACTTTGCTTTCTTCAATTAACATGTACACTTACCAGATAATTGACATGTTTTGTAAGTGTCTAACATATGTTCCATAAATGCTCATCAAATTTATGAATATCCTTTATCCAACTCATATAATTTAAAATATGTTTTGATTTCATACTATGATGTTTCATTTCCAATTCCCAATTCATGATAATTAGTTGGAAATTGCTCATCCATGTAGAGTAAAAGGGGTACCTATCATTTTTACTCAATGCATCCTCAAATTGATTCTTCCATTTTCTTTTCCCTTGGAAACTTGTTATTTCTATAATCACGCCTGATCCTTAAATTTGTTCTTTCAACTCATTCAAATAATTGGATGTTCTTTTCTTCAACTATTATAGATATTTCCTCATTCAATCTCATGTAAGATTGAAAATCTTCCAAAATATCTTAAAATTTATAGCCACTTATTTCTCCAAAATATGGATTCATACCTCATTCATAATCATCTTTAAACTTAAATTTAGTAACCAATATTTGTTTATAGGTCTTCATTTCTCATGTTTTATTTCACCATTCCTCCAAAAATATATTTCTCCTTACTATATTTCTTAAATCTTTCAATATCACCAACTCTATCATGTAGGTGGAATTAATATCTCTATTCAAATATATTTTTTCATTTGCCATAATCAATAATATGTACTCCTCTTTATGATAATCAATAACCATATTTTCCCAAATCATTATATCAATATTTCTCTTTTATTTTCCATAATTGTTTCATCATCCATGCCAAATGTACTTCTTTTTACTATAGTCCCAAAATTATTTTTAATATCACCAAAGTTATCATATCAACATCCCTCTAATCCTTGATAATCCTTTTGTGCTACTTTCTACCATTGATTTGTCATACCAATATAATTTCTAACTTAGTGATTTCATAGTTGTGGTACCATCTATAGGGCTATAACTTCTTTGCTAACCATATATTATCATGGCTTAATTATCTTTCTTAATAAGTTTGGGGATTATATCTTTACCCTTTCAAGATATCTAGCTCTCTTTTTTCTTTTCATTTTATTCTAATTTTAAAGATCATCTCTTCATGTGCTAAACTTTTATCATCTCTTTATTAAATCCTTTGCCTTTACTAATTTTGGAGAGAAACTACTTACTTATCTCCTTATTCATCTTTATTTAAAACTATATTCATTTACAAATTTTGAAATTTCTCACTTATCCCCTTAAATTCCTTTTAGCTAATATCATCTCTATTTTGATGATTAAATCCATTTAACTAATTGCTATAATACTATATGTGTAGCAATTATAACTCTTACATTTATATTTATTTATATATTTATTATTATTTTTGAATTTTATAATAATTCTAAGGTTTTATCTTTCACACCGATTTCTCATAAATTTCTATTTCACTTTTCCTATAAAGGTTGAAGTTTTTCCTTCTACATTATTTCCATCATATTTTTTCAATTTATCACTTCTTTCTCTTAATCTCCATTCTTTCACTTAATAATGGTTATATACATACTAGTATTTATGTACTTTATTTCTACAAATGTTGGCTTGCTCAGGACTTTAGGTTAAACCTGAATATCATACATTACATCTTTATCCATTATAATGTTTTCCTTATTGATTTTTATATCTTACTATTCCCTCTATTGGGATTCTTACTTATTGAGTAGTATTGCTAGTCCTTTCTCTAAGTAATCTCTACTTGTACTATACTATTCCTTCATAACACTAACTCTTTCTATACTCATCCTCAACTAATGAGTTTAACTCTTTCTATACTCATTCTTAATTATTGAGTTGATCACATAACTCATTCTCATCAAATAATAACTTATTTCTTATTCACTCAGTATTTCTCATCCTCTAATTGGATTGTCATCTTCATATTAGACATAATGGTACTGTACTATGACTAGATGAATGGCTCTGATACCAACTATGACGACTCGGGTTTTTGTAATACATTTTGTAATATAATTTTCAAAGGCTGGGCACCCTTAGTAAAAATATTTTGCAAAACAAAACAACAAAATTTCTTTCCTTTAAAACTTGTTTTGAAAATCCCAAGTCACCACTTAATACATAACATAAGTAGAATTTTTGTATAAGATAGAATTCCATTGACGGAATATATTTTTATTAAATTCCAGAATCAATCCAGTGGTTCATAGTATAGCCCAAGAGAGGTTATTGGTTTCACATAATGGTTTGGCTAAGGCTTACTAGTTGAATGGTTGAACACATAATGATTACTTAAATTTTCATGTGAGGAGGCATTTAGACCTTACAAACGTCAATGGAAGGTGGGGGAAGGGCGAGGCTCTATTAAAGAACCCCCTTAACCATCATGTTCATCATCCACTAAAGTGACCCCAGCTCAACTTTTCATAAGGTTCCTATAAGCATTTCAACCCTAAGTACTCTTTCTAATTGATTTTAATTAAATCCATTAACATTAAAATGTCATTCATAGAGTTTCATTATTTTCCTAATTTGGGCCAAGGAAATAATGTTCCTTATATTATCCTACTAACTATAGCCCTTACTATTATTAAGTCCATGCCATCCATTCCATGTAAATGTCCTTCAATTCTAATTTCATTTAATTACATTTTCAATCAATTTTCATAACATAAGCATTAAAGCATAAATAAATCTATAATTAAATCTACTAAGCGATAAATGACAATTATAATAACCTTAAATAATTCAAATAAAAATCTAACATGCCATAACTATTCATCATGATCCAATAGTCATTATTCATCTTTCATCTCTTTTAGGGTCTAAATCTTGATCTTTTTATTTTTCTTTAGATCTAATATATCTTCTTGATGTGATTTCATCATTAGATCATTGATGCATCTCATCAAATGATCTAATCTTTCTTGATCCAACCTATCAAGAAGAACTTAAGTCATTGTACCCAATTTAAAGTTATAGATCTTGATCTATCACAAATCATCATTATCCAGTCCATAAATCCATATGATATTAACTTAATATCTTCATCCAAACATATCCATACTGTCCAATTAACCTTGATCAACTTGATCAAGCAGATTACCATTCATTTTTTTATGGATCTTACTACTTTTAAGGCTCGATCTCTTAATTAAACATAGATCAGTCACTTATAACCATTGATTCTATGTTTAAAAATCACAAGATCATCAATGGATCATAATTATAGAGCTTGATCATTCCCAATTTCACTAATCATGAGAATTAGTAACACTTTTCTTTATTAACAAAATTTTACATGCACCAAAAGATAAATTTTTTAAGTTTAGTATGTTCTACTCATCGAGAGGAATCCAACCCAACTTTTCAATTTCATTTTGGAGTTAATTGAGATCAGAATTGGGATTTTAATATTTCAGCCTGTTTGAAGGGATAAGATTGGATCTTACTATTTTTGCTTATTAAATTTATCTAAAAACCCAAAAATTCTATTATGATCATGATCCTTAAGGTTTTGGGATCCTCTGACCCATCCATCGGTTCAAATTTGTATTTTGGGATCATCATGATCATGATCCCAGGGTATTACTATGGATCTTTGTAATTATGACAAATTAATACAATTTAAAACAAATATTTCATGAGTTTAGTAAATTATAGAAGAGATAAGGAATCTACAACAATTTTTAGATTTGAAACTAGAGCTATATCGAGTTCTTAATTGCAAAAACAAAAACCTAGTTCAAGACTAGATGACTGAGATCAACTCCATAGAAAAAGACAAACGAAGGTTGGCCTGTGCCTATTACCTAGGATTACCTGTCACTAGGGACGGGTGACTGGTGATATGTGAGACAGTTTAGATCTGGACCATCGGATCGCTCATCACCTAATCTCCTTAATTGCAAAAACAAAAACCAAGTTCAAGACTGGACGACTGAGATCAACTCCACAAAAAAAGACAAATGAAGGTTGGCCTGTGCCTGTTACCTGGGGATTACCTGTCACTAGGGACGGGTGACCGGTGATATACGAGATAGTCAAGATCTGGACCGTCGAATCGCTCATCACGTGGTCTCCCTCATCTTACAAGATTAAGGGCCCAAATTTCATCTCTTAGAATTTTTGGGCCCCAGGAATCCATCCAACTGCTTAGAAGTTGCATCTAAGCTTTGGATGGATGAGATATCGACCCTTCATGCTGGATCTATCATTCCCAAGGGATCAACTACTGGGGAGATCTCCAAGTGGCCGGAAAACAACACCAAACTGCCGAAAATAAAAGAGGAGAGTGAGGTACACCTACCTATACCAGTCCAGTGAGGAGAAGGTCACCGGAGGAGAAGAAATCAAACCAAAGAAGAAGAAGAAGAAGAAGTCAAAAAATAAACCCTAGACGCCAGCAACAAATACAGTGTGAAATTATTCGTTGCCATTGCTAGAGAAGGTGGAGGACTATGGGGCTTTTGAAGAAAACCCCATGCAGAAGATATCCAATGGTGTAAGATCACTGTTTACTGGCCAGATTAGCCAAAAAAGGCATAGAACTTGTTGGAGATGGAATGAGTATCTTGCTTGAGTTTTTTTTTATTTTATTTTGCTAGAGATCTAACCATTGGATCATCATGAAATATTAGGGGTTTTGTAGATCCCCTCATTCTGAACAAATCCACCAGTGGAGATTGGGTTCTGATAAGTATAATTTGATGGCTAATTGAATTAGGGTTTCCTAGGTGGAAACCCTAGTTCATTTGGGACAATACATCCTTAGAAGTGCTAAACACAAACATGGGGTCATCTGCGCAGACACGCCCACAAAGAATAAGAGAGAATGAGAGAAAGAAAAGAAAATTGGGGAGGATTCTAGAGCTGGGATTTGGAGGCATTCTAGGGGACCTCGTGAAGAAGATTAGGAGAATTTTTGGGAATTTTATGAGCTATTTATGGAGGTGTTTTGAATTTTCCACGATTACTTGTAATTATCATCTTGATTTCTTTTCATTATTCAATTATCATTGGATTCCTATTACCACCTCCTTCTCCACTAGCAGGTGGTAGTGGTTTGATTCATGATGACCTATTTTCTGATGTTGGATCCCTTTTGGGTCCCTTGTTGGCCTTACAGAGGTGTGAAAAGACCATTTTGCCTTTTATGGAGAAAAATTCATTTTATTCTCTCAGACCCAGAATTGAGGGTACTTAGTGGCATTGGATTTGTATTTTTGAGTGCATTTCAAATTTTGATGTCTTAGGTCTTAGTTATTAGTAAAATTACTATTTTACCCTTTTATTCTTAAAAATGGAGAAAAATAAAGATTTTTCATCTAAATTCAAAATTTGTTGCACTTACAGTCATTGTAAAGGGATTGTTGAGTATGTTTTCAATTATGCATGTCTTATATCTTGATTCAAATTCTATAAGAAGTGCATTTTTAGTAACTCTGATATTCCATCCTGATTTTACATGTAAATTTTAATTTCTTTATTTATTCAATCTCCTTACAAAAGTTAGGGGTGTTACAATAATGTTTTCCAACCAATATGGTTCAAGGTGGGTGGGGTGTCTCCACCATGGAAGGAGGATGTCTTCTTCCTATTTTGTATGGGGGAACCAACCAAAAATATCTCCACTAATAGGGCTTGGTTCTGGTCTTCCTTGTAGTCTATCTTCTTATTGGTTCGCCTTTGCTTGGGTGAGTATTCATTAGTTGATTAGAATTCAATAAGGACAGATATTGGCCTTTCAATGTTTGAAAAGTAAGATGATTTTCAATGGTAGATTTTCCGTAAATTGTATCTTTCTTCACTCCTTTATTTTCTCCACTTGTATTCCTAAATTTTCTCATGTAAAAACATGAGATTGAATGCAACTCACCACCTTACATGGTACAAATCATGAGGCTCCTTGGTAGTCCTTCTTTTGGTGGAGTAGGAGATAAAGTGTAAGGACTATATGTAATTCATGCATTGGTCTTCTAACTTGTTTTATTTCAAGGAAGCTTTCATTGTATGTGATTTTAACTTTCCTTAGAACCTTCTCAAGGTAGTGTCTAACTTGCATCCATGCATGCGATGTTTTGTCACCTTACTTTAATAACACCAAACACTTTTCATTCTAAACTCTTGGATTTCATGTTTGGCATCTGTGGGCCCATGATATGGCTTGGACTCTAAACTTGCCCTTGTTAGGTTTAAAATGCCAAAAAATACCCTTTTTCTCATCTGTACCATTAACCTACAAAATGTAGAGCGGGCTAATACCTACTAAATGTAGAGGTATGTATGCAATATGTGTGTGTGTGTATCACACTTCTAACGCTATCATCAATTGTAGGAATGGAGTCATGAAGCTATCCTTTTGGAATATGAAAATTAAGCTAAATGTATTTAATGTTGCACAACAACATTTAGGCTGTAAAGATTCTTTTGATGTTAATATGATTGAGAGTCTAGTACATAATGATATACTCATAACTATTACAAATAACATTCCTACATTTAGCAATTTTTAACCTTGGATTTAATTTCAATATCACTAATTTGGGTTTATATCATATTTTGCACGATTAGGGCACATTTGATAAAAATTCTATTTTTAACAACTCAAAACCCTCAAAGAAAGCTACTCCACATTTAAGGAAAGACATGGACCCACTTGCCCTAAACCAAGAACATCAAAAGGTCTGAATGGTATGGGGGTGCCTTCATCACATTCAACATTGTTAGAAATCCTAAGTAGATGACCAACATTAGCCATTCAAAAGAGGGTGCACTTATCAAAATGGAAGGTGGCAAGCTTCTCATGCATGCATTCCACCACCTTCCAAGAGCTTGTAAGTAAAGCTAAATTCATATACAATGAAGACACATGTGCATGGACAACTAAGCAGAGCTCAAGACCCACATGTAGACTGCTCTAATATATTATCTCTCTCACTTATTCAAGAAAGGGATAACTCGTAATGAAGAGAAGAAGAAACAAGAAATCTATGGTCATAGTTCATCTAGACATTTGGAGAATTAGGGTGGGTTGAGTAGATATTTTAAGGGAGAAAATGTGTTCACCAAAGGGAGGAACAAGCTAAGAAAATTTGAGTTTTCTAGAAGGGAGACAAAATCATAGCCATCCATTCTGGGGTTGTGCATGATCTTATGGTTGTTGAGAAAAGAGGGAAGAATGGGTGAGATTTGATCTATAGAAGGGGAAGGAAAGAGATTCAATTTTTGGACATGAATTACAAGGAGATGGTGCATGTAATTCAAAGGAAGAAATAAGGGATGAAATAAGAGAAATAGAATGGAGAAAATGTAGGGGGATAAGAGAAATCTGAAGAAGATTTCCTAGAAGGTGATTCGCCAGAGGGAAAGGATAGGAAAGAAGGAGGATTCGATGCTAATATGAGAAGGAAGACTGAGAAGTGATAAATAGAGGAAGAAGATGGATGTCCAATTCATAAAAGAAATTCCCAAATTTCCATAGAGTTTGATGATACAAATATGGGAAGGGAGGATCCTTGGATGTCTGGAGGAGAAGAGGTGAAAAGAAATAATGTGTTTATGCCTATAACTCATTTAAGAGAGGTAAGTTCATTCCATTCTTCCTTATTGAACACACAGTTTTCTCAACATCCTACACTTTTCCCTCCTTTGGTCCTTTCATACTATCTCTATTTTATCCATTTTCATACCTTCCATCCCATAATTTCTTATTTACATGTCTTAATCATGTTCCTCCCATCCTAGTCTCACACATCCCACCTTAGCTTTTCCATTTTATATACCTTTCTTGCCTCTCCCCGTACTCTATTACACACATTTTTCTTACCATTCATTTTCAATCTTTTTTATTCTCCCATTGTACTCTCCATTCAATGCATACATCCTCCATTCAACCATATCATTCCACACACGCATATATAGTTGTCTTTATCACACCTTCTCGCTTTGCTCATCTTCATGCCCTAGTATCCCCATCACTTTCTATTACAAACCTTCATCTACCTTTGATTTCATGCTTTAATCTTCCAACAATCCTATCCTCTTGTTTGTATGCATAGCTTCCTCTCTCTCTCCCTCTTGAAAAGTTACAAGCTCACCTCCCTTGTTTACACACGTAGTATTTTTGGTTGTGGTTTATTTCTCTCCTTAAGTTGTTGGAATTTGGGGAATATCCTCTACACTTGTTGAATGACACAAAAAATTTTAAACCTTGTTGGTGGAAGAAAGAAAGGTGGTAGCACAATTGGGTGAAGCTTGGAATTGAATTGTACTAAGTAACCAGGTGACATTCAGTGACATCTTTTCCTTCTCGTAGGACTTTTGTATTTTTTCCATGTTTATTTTTGTACTCATTCTAATTTATTAATTTTCCATTAATGCAAATTTTTAGTTAGTTGTGTTAATTGCTTTCGATGTAATTGATTTTTTTGGTACTTAATTTCTTTTTTCTTAGAACATCATTAGATTAAAATTGGTAATTTATAATTAAAAGCATTGAGTAACTAATTTTGTTTTCGTAGGCTTAAGAAGAAATTGCAATGAAATATGAATAAATTTATAACCAAGTAGGTTATGGATAAAGTGTGCATACTATTATTTTAAGGATCTAGCCATCAATTTATATGTACAGTGATATTTATATAGAAAATATCAGGTATTTTCTATAGTAAAAATGCTAGCTATGTGAGATTAGGTTAATTTGATATACAAAAATATTTGATAGTCTATGCCGTAAAATGACATCTATGCTTTGAATAAGTATGTTAAACTAAGCTAAATTGTTGAAATGAGAAAATATATAAATTAGAGCTTTTTAGGAAAGATATTCTATGTTTTTAGAATCATTTGGATTTTATTATCATGTATTGTGAAAATTTCAATATATTTGACTATAGAAATATTTAATCTCATTGTAGTGGATTCTGAAACCCTATGCTTAGTTTTATGTGATTTTAATCATTTTAGAAATTTCTAGAATTAATTGATTGGTTGGCTAGGCTAAAGTCATTTAAAATATATTTTTAATTAAAATTTTGTGAAAATCTAAAAATTTAGTCCTCTTAGGAGTGACTTGTATTTGCCTTGCCTATACAACAATAGGGCCATGCACTTGTGGATATCATAAAACATATCACATGACACATTCCTATCATCATTTAGTTCTAACCCACTTGAGCCTTATCTATCTCTTTTGGGTTTAGATTTTGATATAGACCATTCCATTAACAAGGTTAATGCTTTACTTGATGTTTTACCATTAGTGGATACTTCTAAATAGAAAGCCAAAGTGGAACCTCTTACACTCCCTTAGACAACCCTTGTTTTGCCTATTGTAAAACCACTTATTGTAGAACCTAAAAACTTTGCCAAAAATTTTAAAATATGCATTTGTAGGTCCCTCAGATGCCTAGGATATTATTATTTCATTAGACCTTGATGATGAATAGGAAGGTAAATTAGTTGATATTCTCAGAGAACAGAAGATAGTTCTTGAGTGGACAATAGCAAATATAAAGGGTATACGCCCCACCATTTGCATGCATTGCATTCATCTTAAGGAGAACACAAAACCTTTTAGGGAAATGCAAAAACAACTTAACCCTAACATGAAGTTGTGAGAGCTTGGGTGTTAAAATTGTTAGATGTTAGCGTTACCCATTTCTGAAAGCCCTTGGGTCAGCTTGGTTCAAGTTGTACCCAAGAAGTCTAAAGTCACAGTAGTTTGGAATGACAATAATGAGTTAGTACCCACCCACATGACCACCAAGCGATGAGTATGTGTCGACTATCATAAATTGAACTCTATCACATGGAAAGATCATTTACCTCTTCCCTTTATTGACCAAATTCTTGAGAGTTTAGCCAGACATTAATATTATTGGTTTTTTTGTTACAAAAAATTCATATTGCAACATAGGACCAAGAGAAGGCCACCTTGTCCATTTGGAACCTTTTCCTACTATTGCATGCCTTTTGGGTTATGAAATGCACCTGCGACTTTTCAAAGGTGTATGATGAGTATCTTTTCTGATATGGTAGAATGATTCCTTGAGGGGTTTTGTGGATGATTTCTATGTTTCTTGATCAATTTTTTATGAATGTTAGCACCATCTCTCCTTAGTGTTAGGTTGGTGTTAAGAGAAAAACTTGGTACTTAAATGGAAAAACTATCATTTTATGATGAAAAGAGGTATAGTACTTGGGTATATCATATCACACAATGGAACCAAGGTTGACATAGCTAAAGTAGATCTCATACCTAACCTTCCACCCCCTTAGATGCTGAAGGCAATTCACTCATCTTTAGGGCATGCTAGTTTTTATTATTGTAGCATAAAATTTTTTAGTAAGATCTCTAGACCCCTTTTAATCTACTTGTTAAAGAGGCCACCTTCGACATTCATAAAGGAACCCCAATTTTTGTAAATTGATTGAGAAAATCAATTGAGTCTGAATTTTTAGAAATTCCTGGTTGGAATATTAGGTTATAGGAAATTATATTTTTGTATAGATTAAAACATAATTTAAAACTTAGAAATTATGAATGTACTTGAAAAACCAATCAAAATGACATTAAGTACGTTCAATTCTGAGTTAAAATAAAAAATCACTAATTTTCTCCATTTTAATAAATAAAAGGGTAAATTGGTAATTTTACCATAACTGAGATCTAAGACATCAATATTTAGAATGTACTTGGAAATACTATTCCAACTCCACTAAGTACACTCAATTCTTAGTTTGAAAAAATAAAATAGATTTTTTCCATAAAAGGGCAAAATTGTCCTTACACACCTTTGTGGGGCCCACAAGGGGCCCACAAATGAATCTAATGGCCAGAAAACATGTAATGAGTGGTCAAAACACTACCAGCTAATAGTGGAAATGGAGGTGGTAGTGGAGGATCCAATATTATTTTAATATTCAAAAGAATTAAAACATAGTTATTATAAGTAATGATGAAAAATTGAAAAACAACTATAAATACAACCTAAAAAATCCTCCAAAAATGTTCATAAAAGTTATTACAAAATTATCTTGCTTCCCCTACAAAACCAAATCTACATTCATTCTCAAATTTCCAAAACTCCCAAAAATCTCTCTTCTTTCACTTTCTCTCTCCTCTCTCTAAATTGGAACAAGAGACCTAAATTCAATTAGGAACTTGGTTCCAAATCAAATCTATAAATCCCATAATTTAGATTGTCCTAGACAACCTTACCAACAAAACCCCAAAAGACATTTCAAGATCCAACAGTTCAATCAATGAGAAATCACAAAATAAGTGGTTATCAAGTGATCTTATCTTCAAGTGGATATTTCTTTTAAATTAGGCTACAAAACCTACATTTTTCTTCTATCAGGTAGGTGGAAACTCTTCCCATACTTAATTCATGTTAGTTTTTATAAATTTTTATTTTTTTGAAATTAGTTTTAGGTTAAAAATTATAAAAATCAATAAGGATAAGAACCCATAAATTTTGTATGATGGAGGGCACAGATGGAAAATCTGAACCATCCAATCAATCTAGAAGGGTAGAATTTTCATGAAATTTAATCAAGTTTTAAGCCTTTAATTGAAGAGGAATTGATTGGATGGTCCAAAATGGAATGTCTGATCTTCCTAAAAAGATCGGGCTCCCAGGACGCCGCATGAAAACACGCCCTATGGGAGCATCCCTGTGTGCGAAGCCGTCCTTACGGAATGACTGCACGATAGTGCAGGTTTCGGGAAGCATGTTACCACATGCATCCCAGTGACGGGAGCGACCACTGTTCCACCTGATTGGACCCTCTCTGTCTGATTGATCAGAGCCATTTGTTTCGTTGGTCTTAGATCAAATTTGAAACCTCAGAATGATTGTGAACTTTATTTTTCAATTATGGAGTCATCAAAACTCCAAATTAAGATTGGAAAGAAGCTATAGAAAGCTTGTAATGTCTATTTTCTTTTGAAATCATAAAATTGATAAAACTCTTCAAGAAAATTTTTCTTTTGAGGAATTAAGATTCTAATTTTCATGATCTTCAAGATCTGAGATGATCAGATCTTAGCGATCTAATACAATGATGATATAATGTTGAAATCAAATAATATCCATGATTTATTTTTTATAGATCTAACATAAAATGAGGAATCTATCCTTTATAGTAGAAAAACCCTAAAAATACAAAGGGACCCACTAGATCAACAAGATCAAGCATGATCAGACCCTTTGGATGTGTTGTATGATTTGGATTATGATGAAATCTAGTTAGATCATGGATTAAATATGACAAAAACAAGTGGATATGATGATTAGATCTTAATGGAGTAAAATCCCTATATTTAATTAAAACCCTTGATCTAAAGGAAACGATCTAAGATCTAATAGTTGGATCATAAGTAAAAGTTTCTAATAATCTTAATCCAATTAGTTTATTTTTATTTTATTTGATAATAGAATTGTAAATGTGATTTATGTTATAAATTAGGAAGCATGATAGTATAATTCTTAAATTTTAGCAAGCTATGCTCTAAGTGTTATTAGTTTGTTATTAGGTTGGTAGATTTAATTATCTTAGGGCCATGTTAGTTTAAATTTGAGATTTTAGCATGATTCCATTAGATTAGTAGTAAAATTTCATGTATTTCATAACTTAGGATCATGCTAGTTTAAGTACAGTTTATTACATTATGTTAAGTTACATTCAAAGGAAGCATGTTAGCATAAATGGTTGTCAAAATTTATTAGGAGATTCAATTGTGAAGTAGTTGTTAAGATATAATGAGCATAAATCACTAAAAATGTAAACTAATGGAATATAGAGATTCATGGACAAGTAAGATGAGTGAATGACTTGGACTTAATATTAGTAAGGGCTATAGTTAATGTACAATATAAGGATTATGAAATCCTTGGCCTAAACTAAGAGAATAATAAACCCCATGAATGACGTTTTAAATGTTCATGAATTTAATTAAAATCAATTAGAAAGAGTACTTCGGGTTAAAATGCTCATAAGAACCTTATGAAAGGTTGAGCTAAGTTCACTCTAATGAATGTTAAACATGGTGGTTAAGGGGGTTTTCTAATAGAGCTTCGCTCTTCCCCTACATTTCATTGATGTTTGTGAGGCCTAAATGCCTCCTTACATGAGGATTGAAGTAACCACTTTGTGAGGCCTAAATGCCTCAGTCAATTGAAAATAAGAGTATCTATTTAGACTTAGGATGGAATAAGCTATCTTCAACTAATAAAACATTAGCTGGTTGAATAAGAATAATAAGAGCATAAAAGGTAAGTAAAATATATAATCCTAATAAAAATTGTAAGTAGGATAAAGATGATCAAACAAGATCCATAGGATCTTGAATGATCAAGAACAATAAGAATCCTAATGTTGTATTTTATTATGTATCCATGTATGGATGTTGTAGACAAATCTAGATAGAGAATCCAAATCCTTGATCAAATATGACTCGAGGAAGAGAACCAAGTCATCGTCCTTAGGGATGATCAAACAACTGAACTTAGATCACAGAAGAACTAGATGATAAAAGATCTAAGCTCTTGGTCTTTATCAACAAGTGTAAATTATTGATCAAAGGATCTATGAAAGATCAAGATCAAAGAAAGGAATACACAAAGACTTAGAATATAAAATACTTAGATCTGAAAGATTAGAAGATCATTCTAATCGTTAGATCTATTGATCAATAGGATAAATGTTATCTGAGGGAGATAGATCATGATAGGACATAAGATCTAGATCCTTTATATCAAAGGACAAGATTAGATAAAGAATATAGATAGGAAAAAAATTATAGGATTATTCAGATTGTATAAATATTGACAGTATGTATGGTTTTACAGATTTCATGTGTCAATTAAGAACATGGAAGATTTGAATAGACGAACCACTACTTGAGGGTAGGAGGATTTTATGAATGCATCTACATGAGGAATACATGTTGAATATATGATCTTATGTCTAGAAATGTTGACAAGTATAATGTAAATACTTTTATTAAATCCATTAAAAACCCTTATGATCCAACCAAAATACATATGAAATGGTTAAGTTGGAATTGTTGAAAACCCTAAGTGAATAGGGAACTAGAAGGTATTCCAGCCCTAGATATACAAACAAATTATTTGATAAGTATAAAATCAATACATGAGAATCATTCATATTGAATGGTGATCCCTAAACATATATGAACATGGGTATCATTTATTGTAAATGATGATCCCTAAGTTTGAAGTGAAATCCTATCCTTAGTATAAGAATACCACAATACAAGGATGATGATATAAATAGATAAGATGTTTGATAAGTAAAAGAATGTTTTATATACAAGCAAGGAGGCTTGTGCTTTTGATTTTAAATAGACATATGCCTTGGGATGCTATGCTAGGAGGGTTGTGAGGGTTTGGCCACCTGCTCTCTGAAATGTGATATATATGATGATACCATGCCCAAAGAGAGGCAAAATGTCGGGTGGGGCAGTTATGTGTAGGCCACTATTGTGATGGTCTATCTTCCCATGTAGACATGACATAGATGATTTTTCACACTTGGTATCCGTGGAGTATGAAAGTAGTTATTCGAGCGCATTGGTATGGATCAAACTATAGCATAATAGTCCTTTTAGTATTTTGCATTATGATGCATGGCATAATGAGATGATGATATTGCCCAAATAAGGGAGTTTTTTTCCAACAGAGTCTGGATGTTTTATCAACTCAGTATGGCTAAGTGTGATGATACTACCCAAATAAGGGAGTATTTTCCAGTAGAGTCTGGATGATTGATCAAATCAGTGTGTCTGAGTTGACTATTGATGTTTGAGATATTAACTATTTTTCATGTTTTTGGCCGTATATATATATATAAGACATATACAAAATGTATGCGTAAGGATGTACATATATGACAAAGTAAAGAGATTGATCCATGAGTATGAATAATGGGATTATGAAGTATTAAGATTATATTGTCAAATTATTATGCTTCTTGAATCCCCTTCCAAGCATAGCTTGCTGAGATATTTTAAATATTTGAATGTTTACAATATCTTAGATAAAGAGAAGGAGAATTAAGAGCTCAAGTCATAAGAAGACTTGGAAGAATAATCAATCAGGGTATGCCCCTTGAAGACATGTATTTTTATTTGAGAGCATTATATTGTATTGAGAGTTTTTATTATATGGTGAGCTTTGAAATTTGGATTGTTTAATTTGGACAAGTATTGCACTGATACCCGGGCTATACTGTGAACTACTAGATGGATTCTGGAATTTAATAAAAGTATATTCCTTCAATGGAATTTTATCTTGTACAAAATTCTACTTATGATATGTATGAAGCCATGACTTGAGTTTTACAAAACAAGTTCTAAAGAAATGAATTTCTGTTGCTTTGTTTTGTGAAATTTTTTTACTAGTAAGGGTGCCATGCCATGCCTTTGAAAAATGTATTGCAAAATCCCAGGCCATCACAGAGTGTTTGTGAGCCTTTGAATTCCGTAAAGCTAAATTGACCTCTACACACATTATTAGACCACTTAATTGGAGTGCATCTTTTGAGATCATGTGTGAGGCCTTCGATTATGCAGTTGATGCTATTTTGGGGCAATGAATTGATAAATTACCCAATGTGATATGTTACGCTAATAAGACCCTCAATGATGCACAACTCAACTATTCCACTACAAAAAAAGAGTTGTTGGAAATTTTGTTTGCCTTAGACAAGTTTATAAATCAAATATTCTAATATCTAAAGATACTATCCAATCGAATCATGCTGCATTGAAGTATCTTCTTTCCAAGCAAGATGTTAAGCCCAGGTTAATTTGATGGATATTACTAGTACTACAAGAGTTTCATATTGAAATTTAGGATAAGAAAGGGTCTAAGAATGTAGTGGCAAACCATTTATCTAGGCTCATTGTTAGTCCACTAATGAATCGATGCCCATTACTAAGTCATTTTGGATGAGCAATTGCTACATATTTTTTAGTTACCTTAGATACTAGATACTCAACTATCTTACTAATCAATTGGCCTCACATTGGTTAAAACAATGCAAGTCAAAAAATTTATCTAAGGTAAAGTGCTTCTTCAAGTACTATCCCATCCACGTCATTAAGAGGTGTTCTTGATAGTGACCATCAAAGTATCATTTCCTTTTTCCATGATCATGCATGTGGAGGTCATTTCAGTGTGAAAAATACCATCATAGAGATTTTGTAGTGTGGATTTTATTGGACAACTATTTTCAAAGATTCCATTCTTATTGCACCACATGAAAACATTATCAGAAATTATGGAGCTTGGGATGTTGAAATATGATGCCTTTAAATTCTATCTTAATTGTTGAGCTTCTTGATGTCTAAGGCATCAATTTCATGGGTTTATTCCCTAATTCTTTTAGAAACTTATGCTCTTGTAAGAGTGGACTATGTGTCCAAATGGTAGAGGAAGTAGTGTACAAAACCAATGACCACAAGGTAGTGGTCTAGCTTTTGAAACACTACATTTTTGCACATTTTGGTATTCCACTCGCTATTATTGATGATGGTGGAAAACATTTTTCCAATAGGACTTTTGAATGAGTAATAAGAAAATATGGTATTACCCATAAATATACAATGCCCTACTATCCACAAACTAGCTAGCAAGTAGAAGTATCTAATAAGGAGATCAAACATATCTTAGAGAAGATGATAAATGCTAGTCGAAAAGATTTGTCTTTACAACTTAGTGATACATTTTGAGCTTACCGTGCAACATTTAAAACTTTCATTAGAACGTCATCCTATCATAGAGTTTATGGTAAGTCCTACCACATACCAACTAGGATAGAGCACAATGCATAATGGTCTATAAAATAACTCAACTTTGATTTTAGTAAAGGAGGTACCCATAGGAAACTACAACTCTAAGAGTTGGAGGAGATTAGAAGTCATTCACACTACTAAAATTTGGGCTTTATAAGACAACAAATATAAGGTAGTTTTAATACAACCTTCCTACATAAAATTTTATAAGACAGTTTTGAGAGACCATCTTATATATTATGATATTATACGATGGCTTTGATGTAACTGTCTTATAAAAATTTTATATAAGACAGTCCTGGAAAACTACCTTATATTATTAACATAATATGAGATGATTTTTTAAAACCATTTTATATTTTCAAAAGAATATAAGATGGTCCTTTCACACCTCCGTGGGGCACACAGGGGCCCACAAATGGATCCAATGGCTAGAAAACATGTAATGAGTGGCCAAACCACTACCATCTGATAGTGGAGAAGGAGGTGGTAGGGGAGGATCCAATGTTAATTTAATATTCAAGAGAATTAAAACATAATTATTACAATTAATTATGAAAACTTCAAAAACATCTACAAATACAGCCCAAAAATCCTTCAAAAATGTTCATTAAAATTATAATTAAATTACCTTGCTTCCCCTAAAAAACCAAATCTTGATTCATTCCCAAATTTTCAAAACTCCTAAAAATCTCTCTTCTTTCACTTTCACTCTCCTCTCTCAAGATTGGAACAAGAGACCTAAATTCAATTGGGCACTAGTTTCCAAATCAAATCTCACAAATACCACCATTTGTATTGTCCTAGACTACCTTATCTACAAAACTCCAAATGAAATTTCAAGATCCGACAATGCAATCAATAGAAAATAACAAAACAAGCGGTTAGTGGGTGATCTTATCATCAAGTGGATCTTTCTTTTAAATTGGGCTACAAAACCTCATTTTTCTCAAATCAAGTAGGTGAAAACTCTTCCCATACGTCTTTCATGTTAGTTTATATAATTTTTATTTTTGTGAAATTAGTTTTAGGTTAAAAATAATAAAAAAAACAAGGACAAGAACCCTTCATTTGTGTGTAATGGAGGGCTTAGATAGAAAATCTGAGCTGTCCAATCGATCCAGAAGGACCCAAAACCCATAGGGTAGAATTTTCATGAAATTTAATCAAGTTTTGAGCCTTTGATTGAAGAGGAATTGATTGGACTTTGACTTAATATTAGTAAGGGCTATAGTTATTAGGACAATATAAGGATTATCAAATCCTTGGCCCAAACTAGGAGAATAATAAGCCCCATGAATGAAATTTTAAATGTTCATGGATTTAATTAAAATCAATTAGAAAGAGTACTTAGGGTTAAAATGCTCATAGGAACCTTATGAAAGGTTGAGCTAAGGTCACTCTAGTGAATACTGAACATGATGGTTAAGGGGATTCTCTAATAGAGCCTTGCTCTTCCCCTACCTTCCGTTAACATTTGTAAGGTCTAAATGCCTCCTTACATTAGGATTGAAGTAACCACTTTGTGTTCAGTCATTCAGCTAGTAATCCTTAGCCAATTGGAAATAAGATGAGCAGTCTAGACTTAGGATGGAATAAGTTATCTTCAACAACTAAACATTAACTAGTTGAATAATAATAATAATAAGAGCACAAAAGGTTAGTACATTATCTAACCCTAATAAAATTTGTAGAGAAGATAAGGATGATCAAACAAGATCCATGGGATCTTGAATGATCAAGAACAATAAAAGAAATAAATACTTCTTGATGATGATATATATTGCTTGCAATTTAGATAAAATAGAATAGAAGAATTTAGATCAAATAGAATAGAAGATCTGAGCCCTTGATGAAATATGATTCAAGGAAGAGAACCATGATCATCCTCCTTAGGGATGATTAAAGAACTGAACTTAGATTAAGGAAGAACTAGATGATAGAAGATCTAAGCCCTTAATCTTTATCAACAAGTATAAATTGTTGATCAAATGATCTAAAAAGATCAAGATAAAAGAAAGGAATACACAAAGACTTAGAATAGAAAATACTTTTATCTAAAAGATTAAAAGATCATTCTAACCATCAGATCTATTGATCAATAGGATAGACACAATCTGAGGAAGATAGATTATGGTAGGACAAAAGATCTAGATCCTTTATACCAAAGGACAAGATTAAATAAAGAATGTAGATAAGATCAAAACTAAAGGATTATTCATATTGTATAAATATTGACAGTATGTATGGATTTACAAATTACATATGTCAATCAGGATCATGGAAGATCTAAAGAGATGGATCACTACTTGAAGGTAGGAGGATTTTATGAATGCATCTACATGAGATATACATGTTGAATACATGATCTTATGTCTAGAAATGTTGACAAGTGTAATGTAAATACTTGTATTAAATCCTTTAAAAACCCTTATGATCCCACCAAAACACATATGAAATGGTTAAGTTAGAATTGAGGAACTAGAAGATACTCCAGCCCTAAGTAAACAGACAGATTGTTTGATACGTATGAGAATTACTTTACATACAAGCATGGAGGCTTGTGGTTTTGTTTTAAATAGTTATAGGCCTTCAGATGCTATGTTAGGAGAGTTAGTAGGGTTTGGCCACCCACTCTCTGAAACTTGTTATGATATGGATACCAAGCCGAAGTGAGACTAAAAGTCGGGTGGAGCAATTATGGAAAGGTCGTCACTGTGACAGCTATGGGCCCCCCCATACAGACATAGATATTGTAATTTCCACTAAGGATGGTATAGGTGAATTATTGGGCAGTTATCCGGGCATGCTAGTACAGATTCTGACTACATGCATAGTAGTCCTTTGAGTATTTTTGCATTATGATGCATGGCATAGTGAAATGCCTTATGATATGGCATGATGAGATGCAGGATAATTGTGGATTACTGATACTGCCCAAATGAGGGAGTATGTTTAGTAGAGTCTAGATGATCTATCAACTCAGCATAAATTGGGTATGATTATGTTTTGAGATATTAACTATTTTTTACTGTTTTGACCATATATATATATATATATATATATATATACAAAGTATACAGTATGTATGTGCAAGGATGTACATATATGACCAAGTAAAGAGATTGATCCATGAGTAAGAATAATGGGATTATGAAGTATTAAGAATAATGGGATTATGAAGTATTAGGAATTTTAGCAGCTTTGTTTTGCAAAAAAATTTTACTACTAAGGGCCCTGCCTTTCGAAAATTTATTACAAAATGTGTTGCAAAAACCTGAATTGCAACAATTAACACTATAAGATGATTTTAAAAACTATCTTATATTTTTTATGTTTTATAAGTTGAAGTTCATTATTTAATTTTTAACTCTAGGCTACTTCAATGAAAACTCGAACATTGGGTTGGATTTAAATGCACTTTGTCCTAAACTTGTATTTTCTCAGTTAATATCAGTTGGGTAGTATTCATTCTTATACTTTGTCATATGTTTACTTTATTTGATGTTTATGGGTATAAAATTCCTTTCCTTTTTTCTTCTTGCATTTGTGTGATATATTCATATGTATGGATCAATGTTTGGAACATTTATGTGTGTGGATTAGTCATGTTTTTACTTCATTCTTACTTTTCCCAATCCTAGACTTGAAAAGTGTTGACTCCTCTAATATATATTTTTATTAAATATGTAAATTTTATGTGCACACCAAGTATTTGATGAAATGCTTAACCCATGTTATTAATCTTTTCATGTCTAGAAAGTCTTCACACACATTTGAACTTACAATTTTGGACAAAATGGACAAATATGCATGGATACGTGTGGAAAGATCATCAAGGGAACATGAGGAGGAAATAGAAAAGTTCATTGAGTTTGCATAAGCTAGGTGGTGATTGTAATCGAATGTGATGTCCATGCTCGAGATGTGGAAACCTAAAAAAGGTTACTGTTGATGAGTTGAGAGAACATTTGTGCTTCAATGGAGTTGATGAAAGCTATTGCCCCTAGATCTAGCATGGAGAGGAAATACCTCATACCTCTTAGGCCTTGCTAAGGCCTGAATATGTATATGATAAAGAAGCCACACTATGAAGTGGTGAAGATAGTAGTACAACTACACCTATATTTTGAGATATGTACAATGACTTCCAACATGACCTAGAACAATTTTAGACTACATTGGAGGAAGCCGATGAACCATTGCACATTGAGTGTACAAATTATACCAAGTTATCTGCAATAGTATAAATTTTACAAAGTGAAATCAAAATTTAGTATTTTAGATCATGGTTTTGTAGAATTGTTGAATGTCATTGGTACAATGCTGCCCAAGAGAACAAATTGGTTAGGTCAACATGGGAGGCAAAGAAAACATTGGTTGCATTAGGCTTGAAGTATGAAAAGATGCATGCATGTCCCAATGACAACATCTTGTATAGAAAGAAGCACAAAGACAAAATTATAAGTACAACTTATAGCATTCAAGATGGAAGATGAGGAAGAATTCAAATGATCAACAAGTGTTAAAATGTCCCCGCAAAGGCCTATGGTAATTTTCACCTAGTCCAAGATCCCAAAGAATGTTTCGTATTAAAGAAACAGTGAAGAAACTAGTATGGCATGCTGAGGAGAGAGTGGGTGATAACTATTTACGTCATCCAGCAATATGCCTACATGGAAGCTTGTAGACATCATGTGGCCCAATTTTGGAGAAGAACTCAAGCTTATGACTTATAATATATGCAGATGGAATTAATCCTCATAGTTCTATGAGCAACATGTATAGTTGTTGCCCTGTTATAATAGTTTGTTACAACCTTCTACCGTTGTTGTACATGAAGAGGAAGTTAATGATATTAACTATGCTAATAACAGGTCCCAAGCAACATGGGAATGACATAGATGTGTACTTGGTTCCATTGATCCATGACCTTAGGACATTGTGGGAAGTAGGGTTGAAGCTTATGGTGCATACAAGAAAGAGACATTCAACCTAAAGGCTATACTACTATACACAATAAGTAACTTTCTTGCATATAGTAATTTACTTGGATGCACATTGATGGGAAACAATGCCTGTCCTATTTGTAGCAACCAAACTTGTGCCACATGACTGCAACATCATAGGAAGATGGCATTCCTAGGCCACATATGATAGTTGCATAGAAAACATCCATACAGTTTAAAAAGGGGAAAATTAATGGTAGTGTGGGGACTAGGACACCTCCAAAGATGTCATCTAGATGAAAAGTATTGGAATAAGTTGAGAACCTTAATATACCATGGGAGAGAAGATGTAACACTCCTAATTTTTTATAAAGAAATTAAATAAACATTAAAATTAAGAATTTCAATGAAAATTAGGTTGGAATATTAGGGTCATGAAATATGCACTTCTCATAGAAGTGAAATCAAGGTATAAGACCTGTATAATTGAAAACATATGCGACGAACGCTTTAAAATGACTGTAAGCACGACAATTTCTGAATACAGATGAAAAATCTGTATTTTTCTTCATTTTAATGAATGAAAGGGTAAAATGGTAATTTCACAAATAACTAACACTTGAGACATCAAAATCTGGAATGTACTCAGAAATACAAATCCAACGGCACTAAGTACGCTCAATTCCGAGCTCGGGAGAATAAAACGGATTTTTCTCCATAAAGGGGCAATTTGGTCTTTTTATACATGTGGGGCCCACATGGGGACCACAAGGGATCCAACGTCTGGAAAAAACAGCCATCATTAGTCAAACCACTACCACCTACTAGTGGAGAAGGACGTGGTAGTGGGAATCTAATATACATTAAATAATAAAAAGCAAAAAACATACTCATTACATGTCATTAATAAAAACAACCACTCAAAACACCTATAAATAGACCTCAAAAAAAATTCTCAAAAGTGTTCATAAAATCATTCATGAGGTCCCCTAGCATGCTGCAAAATCTCAACTCCAGAAACCTCCCCAAACTCCCCCAATTTTCTTTCTTCTTCACTTATTTTTTTTCCCTGAGGGCATATCCACAGACGCACTGGACGCTCTAGATCCAATGGAGCTATGGGGCGCGTCCCAGGATGTGTCTTCCCTGATGGAATTGGGTTTCTGCCTGGAAACCCTATTTCAATTAACCATCCCTTTTTAACCATTGAAACTACATCTTTACTGTTGGATGGAGTTGGAAAAGGGTGATTTACAAAATACCTTTGATTTTAGGATGATCCACTTCTTAGATTGCTGGAAAAAGCAAAACGAAGGTTAACCCAGTAATAGTTACCGTCTCCGGCATGTTCTTCAAGATATTACGGCCAATCCGGCCATCTAATAGTCATCTTGTACTGTTGGTAATCTCTTGAATGGAGTACTTTACTAAAGCCCCAAGGTCCCCCACATTCCCCGGCAACGGCAACAGAGTATTTTGAGACTGTATGTGTTATCCGGCAATGCTAGGGTTTATGATTTCTCTGGTGAGTTTTCATCTTTCTCCGGTGAGCTCCTCCTCCCCAGACTAGTACAGGTAGGTGCACCTCTCCTTCTACTTCCATTTCCGGCAAGCAAGGTGGGTTTTCCGGCCACTTGGAATGTTCCCCAACTGTTGATCCGTCGGAGACGATGAATCCGGCTTAGGTGGTGGAGATCTCATCACAGATGGCTCAGATGAATCTTCTGAGCCGTTGGATGAATTCCTGGGGCCCAAAAACCTCAGGACATCAAATCTGGGCATCAGATGTTATTAGATGGAGGAGATCCAGCCACAGGCGATCTGACGGTCTAGATCGGACCGTCTCACCTATAGCCAGTCATCCCCACCCAGCCACCTAGGATAGGTGGTAACAGGCGTGGGATGCGGGTTGCCCTGTACCTGTAACCCAGATCTGATCTGGGTCATCCATTCTATTAACTGAAATCTTAGATCTTCAATTCAGAGCTTGATATAGCTCTGATTTTAGATCTGAAAAATGCTATGGACTCCTTGTTTTGTTTAGAATATACTAAATGTATTAGATCCATGTTTTAATTTGTATTTATATGAGTTATTTAGAAAAATTAGTACCCATGATCTTAAATCATGGCCCAGGTGAATTTAAAAGACAAATCTGAACCTATGGATGTCTTCAGAGACCCCATAAAACCCTAGGATCATATTCACAATCAGATTTGTGTTTATATATATGAAGATTTTTACCCAAAACAGTAAAGATAAAATTCAGCCTTAAAATGGGCTGAAATCTTAAAATCTCAATTCTGATCTCAATTGAGATCCAAATTGAGATCTAAGAGTTTTGATGGATTTTTTGTGATAATTATAATGGACTGAACTTATAAAATTTTAATTTTAATTAATTAAAATTTTTGTAATTAAGTGGATAAGTAACTAACATCCTTGATCTACAAGATCTAAGATGATTAGACCACTAATACCTTGTTGGATGATGATTTTATAATTTATTAAATAAAATTAGTGGTTTAAATGGAATTAATTAGGCAGATCTTAAGAGATCCAGCCTTAAGAGTTACTAAAATCCCTAAAAAAGAATAGTATCTCCTAGATCAAGATGATCCAGGATGATTGGACTGTATGGATGTATTTTGATGATGATCTTGAGATAATATCATATGGATTTAATAAATGGATGATGAGGATTTGGGATAGATCAAGATCTATGCCCTTAAATGGTATACATTAACCTAAGATCTCCTTGACCGGGTAGATCAAGGAAGATCAAATCAATGGATGAGATAAATCAATGTTCTAATAATTAAAGTACATCATTATAAAATGTTGGATTTAAAATAAAATGAAGGATCAAGATCTAAACCCTAAAGAGATGAAAAATGAATATGGATCAATTAAGACCCTTGGATCATGATATCATGTTGATTTCTATTTGACTTATTGAACATTATTGTCTTTCATTTCTTAGTTGAGTTAATTATAGAATTTTTTATTTAATTGTTTAATTATGCTTTTATGCTTTAATGCTTAAGTAATGGAAATTTCATTGAAATTGTAATTAAATGAAATTAGAAGGAAAGGACATTCACATGGAATGTATGACATGGACTTAATATAGTAAGGACCATAGTTAGTAGGATAATATAAGGAATATAAATTCCTTGGTCCAACTTAGGAGAATAATAAATCTCCATGAATGACATTTTAGTTCATGGATTTAATTAAAATCAATTAGAAAGATTATTTAAGGTTGAATGCTCATAGGAACCTTATGAAAGGTTCAGTTAGGGTCAAGCTAGTGAATGATGGACATAGTGGTTAAGGGGGTTATCTAATAGAGCCACGCTCTCCACCCACCTTTCATTGACGTTGGTGAGGTTTAAATGCCTCCTTACATGAGGATTGAAGTAGCCACTTTGTGTTCAACCATTTAACTAGTAAGCCTTAGCCAATTTGACATAAGAGGAGCAATCTAGACTTAGAAAGAAATAAGCTACCCTCAGCCAATAAAACATTAATTGGTTGGGTAATAATAATAAGAACATAAAATGTAGTAAATCATCTATTCCTAATAAAAACAGTAATGAAGATAGGGATGATCAAACAAGATCCATAGAATCTTGAATGATCTAAAACAATAAGAATACTAAGGTATAGTATTGTATTACATATGTATCTGTAGAAATTATCTGTGGGTATGTAGAAGAACATAGATAGAGAATTCAAACCCTTGATCAAACATGATTCAAGGAAAGAGTAGGGTATCCCTTATAGGAATACATACTTGAATAGATAAATAACCATATACGTATGATTTGACAGATGGATGAATCCAGACCAGGATGGACATTGTGGAAGAATACACTTAAGAAGTATGAATCAAAATACTACTTTGAGGTAGGTGGATATACAAAGATATATTAGAGATTCATGTGTAGACATACATGATTATCTGTCTAAAATTATAAACCTTCATTGTATAAGTATGCTTAGTACCTTAGCATAGTCATGATCCAAACAAGTAGTCTAAAACCTATGATCCAAAACACATGATCCAACTAAGTGATCCATAACACATGATCAAACTAAGTGATCCAAAACATATGAACCAATTAAGGGATCCAAAACATATGATCCAATTAAGGGATCCAAAACAAATGATCCAATTAAGGGATCCCAAAACAAATGAGCCAATTAAGGGATCCAAAACATATGATCCAATTACATATGATCCAATTAAGGAATCTGAAACAAATGATCCAATTAAGGGATCCCAAAACAAATGATCCAATTAAGGGATCCAAAACATATGATCCAATTAAGGATTCCAAAACATATGATCCAATTAAGGGATCCAAAACAAATGATCCAATTAAGGGATCCAAAACAAATGATCCAATTAAGGGATCTAGAACATATGATCCAAACAAATCCAAAATCAAATGATCAAACAAAGTAATCCAAAACATGGGATCTAACCAAATGATCAAACAAAGAGATCTGACCTCATAATCTAATCCACTTCATCTAATTTAATGATCAAGTCTAATGAAGTGAAAGTACTGAGATATGAAGACTAAGGAAACCCTAAGAATAGGGTATGCGTAATATTCCAACCTTAGTTAAATAGACAGATCGTCTGATATGTATAATATATTTTCCATACAAGTATGGAGGCTTGTGATTTTATTTTACACAGAGATAGAGACTGGGAAAGTTATGCTGGGGAAGTTATGAGGGTTTGGCCACCTGCTTCCTGAAACTTATATGATGATACCATGCCCAAAGAGAGGCTAAATGTCGGGTGGGGCAATAATGGAAAGGCCCCACTGTGACAGCCATGGTCCACCCCATGAGGACATGGATTGATTATTCCATAGTTGGTGTCAGTGGAGGATTATATAGTTATTCGGGTGCACTATACGGATTGAGACTGTAAGCATAGTAGTCTTAATATATTTTGCATTATGATGCACATATGATAGGCATAGTATGATGCCATGGCATGACGATATGCTATTACATGAGTTCCTAGAATGAAAACCCCATATGAGGATTGGCTAGGTATTGCTCTCCTAAGTGAGAGTATAGCCAGGGGAAGGAACAAGTGTTGAGTAATCTTTGGCTAAGTATTGCTCTCCTAAGTGGAAGCATAGTCAGAGGAAGGAACAAATTTTGAGCAATCTTCACTATGTTAACTAATTTCTCATGTACTACATAAATAACGTATGTACCCTATGTGGAGATAACTATGATGAAATAAGGGCTGAGGTATGTATTCTTATATTGATGAAGTAGTGTGTTTTTGTATTTCCCTACCAAGGATAGCTTGCTATTGTATTTTACATGTTTCCATGTTTACAATACCTTAGATACAGAGGAGGGTTAGAAGCTCAAGATTGTAGAAGAGTTACGAAGATGTGGATGAATAAACAAACAAGATACATCCTCTTGAAGACAGGTATTTTATTTGAGAGAATTGTATTGTATTGAGAGTTTTTAATGTATGGTGAGGTTTGCATATTTTGGATTATGTAATTTGGACAGGTATGTACTGATACTGGGCTGTACTTTGAAACACTAGATGGATTCTTGAACTTTAATAAAATCATATTCCTTCAATGGAATTTTATTTTGTACACAAATTGTACTTATGTTATGTATAAAGTGGTGACTTAGGTTTTCAAAACAAGTTTTAAAAGAAAAGAATTTTCGCTGCTTTGTTTTGCGAAATTTTTTTACTAAGGGGACACCCTTGCTTTTGAAAAATATATTACAAAATGTGTTTCAAAAACCTGGGTCGTCACAGAAGAAGAAGGCAACTTTGCATACAAATGAAAACAAGTCCAAAAGCTATTGGAAGAAGAAGTCAATATCCTTTGAACTTGTATATTAAAAATCCCTACAGATGCAACTCTGCTTGATGTCATGGACATTGAGAAGAATGTCTATGTAAGCTTGACCAGTACCTTACTTGACATGCCAGGAAAAACAATGGATGGACTCACAGGTTGAATGGATCTCATGACAATGGGTTTGAAGAGAAGGTTGCATCCATAGGATAGAGGCGGTCGAGAAACATACTTGCCTAAAGCAAATTATATGCTTACAGAGAGGAGAAAAGAATAATGTATAAAACCTTGTTAGATATTGAAGTTCCAAATGGATACTCTTCAAGCTTTAGAAACATTGTCTTCATGGAAGAGCTGAAACTGTTGAGGACGAAGTCTCACAATTGTCATGTGTGGATGCAACAACTTCTGCCGTAACAATACATTCAGTGCTACCAAAAAAAGTTAGAGGATCTATTACTAAATTCTACTACTTTTTAATGCTTTGTGCAAGAAGGTGGTGGATAGCTCTAAATTACAAAAAACTCAAGAGCATTTAGTAACAACCTTGTGAGAGCTTGAGACAATCTTTCCACCATCCTTCTTCGATATTAAGTTACATTTAATAGTGCACCACATTGATGAGGTTAGGTTGTGTGGACCTATTTATTTGTGTTGGATGTACCCATTTAAAAGGTATGTGAAGGTGTTAAAAGGGTATGTAGGAAATCATAATTGGCCAAAGGGGTGTATTGCCGAATGTTACATTGCAGAAGAAGCATTTGAGTTTTGCACTAAGTATTTATTAGGAGTGGATGCTATTTGAATTTTAAGAAAGAAATGCTTAAGTGCATTAATTGATCCAAGAGTTGGTGAACCTCTATCTAGTGGTCATGTATTGACCATTGATCAGGCCAGGAACATGTTTACATCTTGCAAAATATTAATGTTGATGAAGTTCAGCCATACACTGAGTATGTAATTAATGTTCTCTCTTTGTTTTCTTTCACATTAATTAATTTTATCATTAATGTTGATGAAATTTAGCCACATATATATATATATATTAAAGGGTACATAATGTATTATTAATGCAGACATGTTATACAATCTTCATCTCTGATCATTGTGTAGTATACACAGACTTCCTAAAAGAGAGGTACTACAAGATGAGAATTATCATTCCTTCACGACATGGCTTTGTTAGAAGGAATTTAATTATAATGAATAATGTTTTATGATGAATTAATTGATTTGTATAATAGTATATGCACATATACATTAATTAATATATTATATATAAGTTTTAGATCAGCGAGATGTTCCAAGTCATACTATTTCTGAATGCTTGGGTTGTATGGCAATGGGACTTCGACCAGAAGTAATATAGTATGTTGGATATGGATTTAGTGGTTATTTCTTTCACACAAGACAATGATAAATTAAGAGCACAACAATGTAGTGGTGTTAGCTTAGTTTCTAAAGCTTCTTTCTTTTCCAATTCAATGAATAACAACCAAATTGTAGCTAATAATACTTATTACAAGGTTATATGCAAGATATGGGAGATGGATTATACCTATAAAGTTGTGGTTGTGTTTAACTACGATTGGGTGCAACACAACAAAGATAGCATAAGAACTAATGCCCTGGGTTTTACACTGGTTGATCTCAATAGGATCAGTTATCAAAATGACCAGTTTATTTTGTCATGTCACGCAAAATAGGTATTTTATATATAACATGGACATGATATGAGAGGGTCAACTATTTTATTAGCCTCCCTAAGGGACTTCTAGGATGAAGATGACCTAGGTGACATGAAAATTGATTACCCTTCAATCACTACAACAATGCCATCAATTGATCTGATCAGGGAGAATAGATGGACTATGAGTGTGATGATGGTGAGGTGAGTGCTTGGGTTGAATTTGATTGCATATGTGGGACAAATTAAAATGTTTGTATCATCTACTGTATGAAAAATGAATTAATTAATCAATTAAGTTTACACATCATGTGTCATGCCAAACACTAGTTAAACGTCAATGAAATAAATGACGGGATAACCTCTACACTTCAAAGGTTTTTAAGATTTTAAGGGTCCAAAGAATTGGTGAAACTACTTTAATACATATAAGACGTTTATTCAAAAACTATCTTATATTATTCAAACAAAAATTAGGGCATGTAGACAGATTGACGTGAAAGTGAACCCTTAATATAATATATTTTTTAAAAAATTGTCCCTTCTCCAATAGCATATGGGATGAGTTTTTAAAAACTGTCTTATATGATATGATTAAAATATAGGACGGTTAATAAAAAGTTGCCTATATTTATTTGAATATAGGACAGTTTAAAAAAAAAAAATCTTATATTCAAATAAATATAGGACGGTTATTAAAAACTATCGTATATTCATTTTTAATATAGGAAGACTTTAAAACCCCATCCTATATTGAAATTAATATAGGATGGTTTTAAAATCATCCTATATTAAAAATTAATATAAGATGATTTTTTTAAAAACTTTCCTATATTCAATTTGAATATAGGATGATTTTTAAGAAACTATCCTATGTTTCCCCTATTAAAATTCCCACCGTCCCCACTGACCCCCTATGAAATTTTTAAGCCAAAAACCCTTGTGGTGAAGAAGAAGAAGAAGAAGAGAGAGAGAGAGAGAGAGAGAGAGAGAGAGAGAGAGAGAGAGAGAGAGAGAGAAGAAGAAGAAGAAGAAGAAGAATAGGAAGAGGAAGAGGAAGAGGAAGAGGAAGAGGAAGAGGAGAGGCGAGAAGTCACAAGCCCCCTATCCCCCCGAAATTTTCAAACCCAAAACCCTTGAGGAGAAGGAGAAGAAGAAGAAGAAGAAGAAGATGAGGAGAGGAGAGACCAAATGCATGCCTCCCCCCACACACCTCATGACTAGTGTTCTCTCATCAAGTTGGATCTCTATCTTTTCTTATAATATATCTTTGAAATTGATCATTCCAGATAGATCACTTTGAGAATAAGAAGACTCATGTGTTAGATTTTCAAGTTTCATTCCAAATGACATCCTAATACTTGCTTGGAGTATGCTTATTGTAGCTGTCCATGTGCATAGTAACAGTACCATGTGATTTTTACTATGTGCATGATTTTCTAATTTGTTAATAGTTGTAAATGCTTGAAATTGATCATTCTATATAGAATACATTGATAATAAGAAGACCCATGTGTAAGATTTTCAAGTTTCATCCAAAAAGGCATCCAATTACTTGCTTGAATTATGCTTGTTGTAACTGTCTACGTTGCTAGTAACAATACCATGGCTTTTTAACTATGAACATGATTTTTTAATTCATTAATGGTTGTAAATTCTTGAAATTGATCATTCTATATAATAGACACTATTGTAGCTGTCCTATTTATATACACCATCTATGCACTTAGATGGTGGTTTTTTCTAAACCAATATGTACGTTCTTGTATTCTAAATGTATTGTTTTCACTTGTGCAATCAAAATGGAACATAAAGAGGGTGAGAATCATAAAGAATAGTTCAGAACAAGTATGCCATTAAGAGAAATGGTAAAGGGCCAACAAAAATGGAGAATATTATCAAGAGAAAGGCAAAAGGCATGAGAGAGACGGTATAATTTAACAATAAAGAGCAAGCAATAGGTGGTAGCGCCCATTCTTACGCTAGTTTCATTTGCTACACTATTAAAAGCATGTTGCTAGTCTCAATTACTGATTGAGGACATGTGTCACGATCAATAAAGGATGCAATGTGGGAGATGGTGAAGGTTTGTAAATTCTTGCTACATACAACATGCTGGGTGCCTTATCTTATTTTATTTTGGATAGACTAACATTTGTTTTTACTCTGTAGTCTACCTTTAGTGTCTCCAATAAGTATAAGAAGAATGCTCTACATGGGGTTGGTGAACAATGGAGGAAATAGAAGAGTGATCTTACAAAAAAGTACATACTTCCAAATGCAGATGATCTGTTTACACTCCACAGAGTCCCTGAGTTGTATTCCACCATCATTGACCAAGATACACAGAATCAATTTGTACAGACCCACCTATCTTCTGATTTTAAAGTAATTACAAGATAGCTAAAATCTTGATTTCTCTAATTATAAAAGTCAATTGTGCTTCATTACATGTTTCTTAGATAAGTATGTAAACCATATGAAAGGACAAATGGTGGGTGTGACCCAAGCATATGCAACATCGCCTCTCCAGGATTGGTTACACACAATTAGAAGAATAAGAAGTAAGTATATGTTATAGTTCAGTTCTTTCTAAATATACTTGACTTTTATTTCATTAACTCTGAAGTCATGTCTCTCTTAATAGCAAAAGAAGGCTGGGACCACAAAGCCCACCTATCTCACCCTTCTTTGGAAAGTGGCACATTCAAATGGGCATAACTTCCAGAAGTTTACTGATGAAAATGCTACCTTGATTGCTTCAAGAATTGTAAGTGGTTTTACGTGTCTACCTTTGTATCTCTTGAATTATAATTTATATACATATATATATATATGGAAATCATAATATTCTATTAGTTACATGTGCAAGATGAGTTGACCTAGGAAAATGCCACTACAAGGGTTCTGAGTAGCACTGCTGTAGAGGTTGCCATCCTATATATAGCTATGGGCAATAAGGATGAGCATCCTGGCTAAGTAAGGGCCCAAGGCCGTGGAGTGGTTCCTTCCAAATTATTCCATAAATCAAGAAATCCTCCAATAGAGGACATGGAAGCATGGAAGGAGAATATGATGAATGAGCTAGACGTGAAGGTAAGGAACAATTTCTATAAGGACCCTTGGGGTTTCAAAGGTCTAAGTCAAGATGTTGCCCCTCGATCCTCATCTTACGATAGTTGTAGTCCTCCATCTCAAGAAGAGATGGAGGAGCTACAGTTTGAAGGAGATGTCCAAATCAAGGAGGTATTTATTGACATGCTTACCCTTTTTTTGTTCATGTCGTAGTAATCTTCATTTATTCTTATGTATAGGTGATTTCTGATTTGGAGGTAGATCAATGCATGCTACAGCTATATACAACTGAGAACTACATTGTTATGGCTACACCATATGAGGTTTTTCTGTCATACTGCATAGCAAGTTGATGCATCCACACACTAAGCATGTGTGCATTTGTAATAACCCCAATTTTTATGAATATAATTTAATTATTAAAAATAAAATTTTGAAATTTTAAAAGTGGAACTGGAACTTTGAGTTCCAAGAAAATGCATTTTTATAAAAAATAAAATCAAGGCTTAAAGCTTGGATATTTGTAATGTACTCAAAACACTTATCAAAATGACTATAAGTATGTCAAATTTTGAGTCAGGATGAAAAATCCTTCTTTTTCTCCATTTTTACAAATAAAAGGGTAAAATAGTAATTTTACTCATAACCAAAACTTGAAGACATCAAAATTTGGAATATACTTAGAAAACTAATCAAAATGACACTAAGTATGCTCAATTCCGAGTTCATTGGAATAAACCCTATTTTTTAGAATTAAAAGGGCAAATCAGTCATTTCACAACTATGTAGGGCCCATAAGGTGGGCCAATGGTCTGGAAGACCACCATCATGAGTCAAGCCACTACCAGCTGCTAGTAGAGAAGGAGGTGGTAGTGGGAGTCCAATGACAATTTAATAATAAAAAGAAATGAGATATAATTATGACATGTAATCATGAAATTTTCAAAATTCTCTATAAATAGCCCATAAAATTTCCCAAAAATTTTCTTCAAAATCCCCCTTGAGGTGCCCTAGAATCCTCAGAAATCCTAGCTCCAAAATCCTTCCCCATCTCCTCCAATTCTCTCTTCTTTCTCCTCTTGTTTTTTTTCTCTGTACGAGCGTCTACAGATGCACCTAGCACTCCAGGCTCATTATAGATGTCGGGCACGTCAATTGATGCATCGTCCCTGACGAACTAGGGTTTTCGCTTGGGAAACCCTAAATCAATTAGCCATCCAATTCTACCCTTTATAATCAAATCTTCACCATTGGATTGGTTCAGAATGATGTGATCTACAAAAGCCCTAAAGTCCCATGGTGATTCACCATCTAGATCTTTGGTAATTGCAAAAAAAAATTCAAGCACTAGTGAATCACGTCTCCAGTGGATTTTTTTTCTGACCTTCTTCTTCTTCTTCTTCTTCTCTAGCATTATTTCTCCTTCTCTAATGAAAAGCTTTCACTGGTCGACATAGGTAGGTGCACCCTTCACTGCTCTTTTCATTCCAGTGTTTACCTGATGTTTTTCGGCCTCTAAAGATCTTCCCCGGCCATTTATCCATCAAAAACGAAGGATCCGGCATGGAGGGTTGAGATCTCCTCATTTTTTGGCTAAGATACAAATTTTGAGCCGTTAGATGAGTTCCTGGGGCCCAAAAACTTAAGGAAAGAAATCTTAGGCCTTGATGTCTTTAGATTTGGGAGATCTGGAGAAAGGTTGATCTGACGGTCCAGATCAAACCATCTCAACTGATCTCAATAGATCAAATCCTAGAACACTTGAGCAAAACACAAGCAGGGACGCTCCCTATGGGCCACCCCCGTGTGAGTTGCTAGGTGGCACAAAGACAATGCCGCCTACATCGTCGTGGCGAAGATGTGGGCCACTGGTCATCCCTGCACCCGATACACCCACATTAGATCTGAACTGTTTATTTATGTACTGAAATCTTGTTTCTTCAATTGCGAGTTCAATTTAGCTCAGATTTTAGATCTAAAAGTTGCTATAGATTCCTTGTTACTTGTATATGGTATTGAACTTAGAAAATTTATGTTTTGATGCATGTAAAATTCTATTAATAAAGAAAAGTATTACTAATTCCTATGATCAGTGAAATTTGCATTGATCAGACTTTATAATTCTAATCCACTAATGATCTTGTGATTCTGGAACATGGAATCAATGGTTAGAAGTAACTCATATATGTTTAATTAAGAAACCTAGCCTTAAAAGAAGAAAAATCATAAAAATGAGCATGGTTCTTCGTGTTCTGATTAATCAAGCATGATCAGACCTTTTAAAATAGTTTATACGATGATCTAAATGTATGATTACAATAATTAAATGGTTGGATGTAATTTATTTTCAAGATCTTTAGATCTTGACCCTTAAAAGTAGTAAAATCCATAAAAGTGAATAGTAATCTCC
Source organism: Warburgia ugandensis (assembly GCA_035236585.1). NCBI lineage: Eukaryota > Viridiplantae > Streptophyta > Magnoliopsida > Canellales > Canellaceae > Warburgia > Warburgia ugandensis. The sequence goes on from CP141136.1 coordinate 40,622,736, forward strand.
TTGATCAATTTGATTAAGGATGATTGGATAGTGTGAATGTATTTGGATGATGATATAAAGTTAAGATCATATGGATTGATAGGATTGATGATAATTTCAGATAGATTAAGATCTATGCCCTTAAATTGGATAAAATGGCTTAAGATCTTCTTGATCAATTAGATCAAGAAGGATTAGCTCATGTAATAAGATGATATCAATGATCTAGTGATGAAATCACTTTGAGAAAATGAGTAGATTTGATAAAAATAAAAGATAAAGATCTAAAACCTTAAATAAGATGAAGGATGATTAAAAATGAAAGATGACCATTGGATGATGATGATATGTTAAATGTGTTTATTTGAATTATAAATGTTATTGTAAATATCTTTTATAGCTTAGTAGATTTAATTGTTAGATTTACTTATTTATTTATTTATTCTTTAATGCTTATGTTATGTAATTTACATTGAAAATGTAATTTAGTGAAAAATAGAGTTGAAGGACATTTACATGGACTTAATGATAATAAGGGCTATAGTTAGTAGGACAATATCAGGATTATCAAATCCTTAGCCCAAACTAGGAGAATAATAAAGCCCATGAATGACATTTTAAATGTTCATGGATTTAATTAAAATAAATTAGAAAGAGTACTTAGGGTTAAAATGCTCATAAGAACCTTATGAAAGGTTGAGCTAAGGTCACTCTAGGAAATGCTAAACTTGCTAGTTAAGGGGGTTTTCTAACAGAGCCTTGCTCTTCCCCTACCTTTCGTTGATGTTTGTGAGGTCTAAACACCTCCTTACATGAGGATTAAAGTAACCACTTTGTGTTCAGCCATTCATCTAGTAAGCCTTAGTCAATTGGAAATAAAAGGAGCTATCTAGATTAAGGATGAAATAAGCTATCTTCCACCGGTAAAATATTAACTGGTTGAATAATAATAATAATAAGAGCATAAAAGGTTAGTAAATTATCTAATCTTAATAAAAATTGTAAGTAAGATAAAGGATGATCAAACAAGATCCATAGGATCTTGAATGATTAAGAACAATAAGAATCCTAATGTTGTATTTTATTATGTATCCATGTATGTATGTTGTAGACAAATCTAGTTCATTAGATTAGGTAATCCAAACCCTTGACCAAATATGATTCAAGGAAGAGAACCAAGATTATCCTCCTTAGGGATAATCAAATAACTGAACTTAGATCAAAGAAGAACTAGATGATAGAAGATCTAGGCCCTTGATCTTTATCAACAAGTATAAATTGTTGATCAAAAGATCTATGAAAGATCAAGATCAAAGAGATGGACACACAAAGACATAGAGATAGAAACTACTTAGATCTGAAAGATTAGAAGATCATTCTAACCATTAGATCTATTGATTAATAAACACTATCTTAGGAAGATAGATTGTATGAATTATAGGAACACAAGACAGATCTAGATCCTTTATATCAAAGAATAAGATTAGATAAGGAAGATAAATAGGAGATTATAAAAAATTGTACAAATAATGACAGTACGTATGCATTTACAGATTACATATATCAGTCATGGAGGATCTGAAGGGATGGATCACTACATAAAGATAGGTGGAACTTTAAGAATGCATGACCTATGGTCTATGGAATTGTTGTTATACATAGACATTATAATGCTTAAGAATGATAATATGCTTAGTAACATTTGGTATATGAATACCAAATTAAAGGAAATGGGGATCATTTATAATAAATGATTAATCTCTAAACTTATATGAACATGGTTATCATTCATTGTAAATGAGGATCCTTAAATCTAGAAATGAAATTATATCCTTAGTATGAGGATATTGAATAGATGATAATATAAATAGACAAATCGTCTGAGATGTACAAAAAGTATTTTATATACAAGCATGAAGGGTTGTGGTTTTGTTTTAAACGGGCATAAGCCTAGGGATACTATGCTAGGGAAGTTATGAGGGTTTGGCTACCCGCTTCTTGAAATTTGATGATATTATGATACCTTGCCCAAAGAGAGGCTAAATGTAATAACCCCAATTTTTGTAAATTGATTGAGAAAAATCAATAAAGTTTGAGTTTTAGATATTTCGGGCTGAAATATTAGGGTTATTTAAAATATACTTTTTATAAAAGTATAATCAAATCATAGGACATGTAAAATTGAAATTAAAATTAGCAAACCCTTCAAAATGATTGTAAGCACCACAAATTTCGAATTCGGATGAGAAATCCTTAAGTTTTTCATTTTTTGGACAAAAGGGGTAAAATAGTAATTTTACCCAAAAATCAAAATATTCCAAAAATCAAAATATGAAACATCAAAATTTAGAATGTACTGATAAATACGAATCCAACGCCACTAAGTACACTCAAATCCGAGATCATGGGAATAAAACCCAAAGTTTTATGCATAAAGGGCAAAACGGACTTTTTACACCATGTGGGGCCCACATGGGGACCACCACGTCCCCAACAACCAATTTGATCAGCAGCCCATGTGAAACATGGGTCAACAAAGATCAGCTAGTCATGGGGAAGAAAATTTAGGCATGGGAGCATTGAAGACTTTCATGCCATTTTATATTAAAAAAATAACATATTATAATCATGGAAAAAGACCCAAAATGCCTATAAATACAACCCCAAAAATCTTCCAAAAATCCTAATAAAATCCCCAAGAAATTATCTTCAATCTCCTTGAAAAATTAGATCTAGAATCCCTCTCCAAAACCCCAAAATTTCCAAGAGTTAGATCTCTTTCCAACTTGTTTTTCTTTTTAGATTAGAACAAGAGACCTAAATTCAATTAGGCACTCTGTTCTAGATCTAATTTGATCAATTCCACCGTCCAAAACATCCTAACACATCTATTCTACAAAACCCCCAAAGAAATTTCAAGATCCAACGGTTCAAACAACGGTATTTACAAGAAAGGTGGATTTTAGGCTATATCTTCATCAACAAGGTATTTTTTTTAAATTGGGCATATAAATGAGGTTTTCTCTCCAATCAAGTAAGTGGAAATCCTTTTCATATATTTTTAGTATTTTTTAATGTAATTTTTATTTTACTGTAATTAATTTTGGTAATAAAAAGGTAAAAATAAAGTAAACAACAGAACCCTTAATTCATGATGATGGAGTGCTCAGATGAAAAATCTGACTCCACCAATCAATCCATAATGGTCCAAAATCCCTAGGGTAGAAGTTTCAAAAAGATCTGAGCAGTTTTGGACCCTCAATTCAGAGAGATTAATTCTGCTGGGCCTAGATCAAATCTGGACCCTAGGAACAGCTGAAAACTTCAATTTAAGATTGTGGAGTCATATGAACTCCAAATTGAGATCAGAAAGAAGCTATGGAAAGCTTGTAATGTCTAGTTTCTAATGAATTCATAATATTTCTAAAATTTATTTCTGTATTTTTCTGTATTTTGGAAATAAGTGTCCAATTTCTAAGATCTTCAAGATCTGAGGTGATCAGATCTTGGAAATTTATTTTAACGATGATATAATAATGTAATAAAGTAATATCTATGGTTAATTTGGACAGATCTTGGATAAAATAAGGGATCTACCCTTTATGGTAGAAAAACCCAAAAAAAAAATACAAAGGGAGATCAAGTGTGATCAGATCCTTGGGATGGAAAGAATAAATGTTTATATGATGAAATCCAAGGAAATCATGGATGGATTATGATAAAAATAGATCAATGTGATCTTTTGACCTTAAATAGAGAAAATTCTCTAAATATAACTAAAGTCCTTAATCAAAGGAAAAGATCTAAGATCAAATGGTTGGATCATAAGTAAAGGTTTCTAAAAATGTAAATATAATTAGTTTCATTTTATATTATTATGTTATAAAGCATGCTAGTATAACATTTAGAGTTTAGTATGATATGTGTTCATTCTTATCATAAGGTGCTAGATTTAATTTAAGTACCTTGCCTCATTTTCATTGAATGTTAAATTAGGTAGTTTTATGCTTTAAATTTATAATTCATTTATGGTTGAATGTTAGTAGTAGATTTACTTGTTATGAGATAAAGAGTATAAAACATCAAAAATGTATTCTAATGAGAAAGTAGAGTTTCATGACACAAATAAGAATGAAGTACTTTGGACTTAATTAGTAAGGCCTATAGTTAGTAGGACAATATAAGGATTATCAAATCCTTAGCCCAAATTAGGAAAAGAATAATAAACCCCATGAATGACATTATAAATATTCATGGACTTAATTAAAATCCATTAGAAAGAGCACTTAGGGTAAACATGCTTATAGGAACCTTATGAAAGGTTGAGCTATGGTCATTCTAGTGAATGATGAACATAGTGGTTAAGGGGGTTATCTAATAGAGCCTCGCTCTTCCCCTACCTTCTGTTGACGTTTGTGAGGTCTAAACGCCTCCTTACATGAGGATTGAAGTAATCACTTTGTGTTCACCCATTCAACTAGTAAGCCTTAGCCAATTGGAAATAAGAGGAGCAGTTTAGATTTAGGCTTGAATAAGCTACCTTCAACCATGCACATTAACTGGTTGAATAATAATCATAAGAGCATAAAAGGTTAGTAAATTACCTAACCCTAATAAAAACAGTAAGTAAGATAAGGATGATCAAACAAGATCTATTAAATCTTGGATGATCAAGAACAATAAGAATAAGAACACTATATTGTACTTAGTATGTATGTTTAGTAGTATACTTGTTATAGTTCATTAGATTAGATAATCCAAACCCATGATCAAAGGTGATTCAAGGAAGAAAATCAAGATCACCCTCCATAGGGATGATCCAAGAACTAAACTTAGATCAAAGAAGAACTAGATGATAGAAGATCTAGGACCTTGATCTTTATCAACATGAGTAGATTGTCAATCAAAGGATCTATGAAAGATCAAGATCAAGGAGATGAACATACAAAGACTTAGAGATAGAAAAATACTTAGATATGAATGATCTAAAGATCATTCTAAACATCAGATCTAGTGATCAATAGGATTGTTCATAATTTATATATTGACAATATGTATGGATGTACAGATTACATACATCGGTCAAGATCATGGAAGATTGGGGAAAAGAGATCAATCCTTAAAGGTAGGAGGATTTGATGAATGCATTTACATGAGATATTCATGATTGTACTCATGATCTTATGTTGACAAGAGTAATGATAATACTTGGAGTAAATCTCTTGAAAACCTTATGATCCAACCAAACACCTATAAGATGGTTAAGGACTAAACTATAAGTGAATAGGGAACTAGAAAATATTTCAGCCCTAAGTAAACAGACGTATGGTCTGATATATATGAAATCTATTTTACATACAAGCTTGGAGGCTTGTGAGTTTGTTTTAATAGGCATGAGCCTAGGGGATGCTATTGCTAGAGGAGTTATGAGGGTTTGGCCACCCGCTCCTTGAAATTTGATGATATGATGATACCTTGCCCAATGAGAGGCTAAAAGTCGGGTGGTGGCAATTATGGGAAGGCCACCACTGTGAAAGTCTTGCCCCCCCATACGGGCAGTGACATAATATTTTCCACCGTGGTATCAGTGGTGAACAGGGCAGTTATCCGAGCGCGCTAGTACGGATCAGACTGCAGCATAACAACCTTTCTGATTATTTTGCACTATGATACATATTGGAATAGGCATAGTGAAATGCCTTATGTTATAGCATAATGAAATGCTAGGTAATTGTATATTACCAATGTTTCCCAAGAAGGGAAATTTTCCAGTATGAGATTAGCTGTAATACTAAATTCTCAAAATGAAGAGAATTGGTCAGCTTAGTTGGGAGTGATATTTGACTATTTTCACGAATTTAACTAGTTTACCCATGAAGGGTATGTATGTATATAGTTATACATAACTTACAAAGTAAAGAGTATGTTTAAGGATAATGAGATTATGAAGTATTGGAATTACATTCTCAATGTTATGTTTCTTGAATCCCCTACCAAGCATTGCTTGCTGAGATATTGTACTTGTTGCAATATCTCAGATCTAGGAAAGGAGACTTAGGAGCTGAAGACTATAGAAGACTTGAAGAGAATAATCTTCAAGGTATACCCTTGAAGACATGTATTTTTATTTGTTGAGAGTTTTATTGTATGATGAGCTTGAGTTTTGGATTATGTAATTTGGACAAGTATTGTACTAGATTTGGCTGTACTGTGAACCACTGGATGGATCCTGGAGTTTAATAAAAGTATATTCCTTCAATGGAATTTTATTTTGTACACAAATTGTACTTATGTTATGTATGAAGTGGTGACTTGGGTTTTCAAAACAAGTTCTAAAGAAAAGAATTTCCGCTGCTTTGTTTTGCGAAAAAATTTTACACTCTTAAGGGCCCTGCTTTTCAAAATACTTTACAAATCATTTTTTTCAAAAACCCGGGTCGCCACACTAAAAGTCGGGTGGGGCAATTATGGGAAAGCCCCACCATGAAACTCCCATCTTCCCATACAGGCAGTGACACAATATTTTCCACCGTGGTATCAGTGGTGAACAAGACAGTTATCCGAGTGCGCTAATATGGATCAGACTATAGCATGGTAGTCCTTGAGTATTTTGCATTATGGTGCATGGCATAGTGAGATGCCAATACTGCCCTAATGAGGGAGTATTTTCCTAGCAAAAGTTTGGATGATTTTTCAACCCAGTATGTCTGAGTATGATTATTGATGTTTGAGATATTGACTATTGAGTGATTTAGAATTATCATAGTAGATGTTACATGATAAATTATATGATAAAATGATCATATATGGTATGGTTCATGGAAATTGAATTATGTGATTCATATGGAATATGATGATTATGAATACTGTACTTTTGAATTATATGATTCCATATGTTCCTACCAAGCCTACTTGAGATATTGTAAATATTTGAATGTTTACAATATCTCAGATACAGAAAGAAAATAATGGAGGGATATGACATGGGAAGATGAAGCCCATACTGTTGATCAAGACTATGTACTATTGTGGAAAGGATTGGATTGTATTTTGATTTTTGTATTTTGGACATAAGATGTAATATAGTGGCTATGTATATGAACCACTAGATCGATCCTGCAATTTTAATAAAATGAGTTTCTTTGGAAACATATGTTATATACAAAATTATGTATGTATATGAGAGTGAAATGTGGCATTTGTGTTTTCTAAAAAGAATTTCAAAGAAAAAAAAATTCGTTGCTTAAGTTTTCAAAACATTTGCCAAATTGGCAGACCATGTGAAAACCCCAATTTTTTTGGAATTAATTAGAATTTTCACCAAAATCAAGGTAAAATATTATATTTAATATAATATTAATTTTTAGAAAGAGGATCAGGTCTTGAAACATGGATATTGGGAATCATTCATAGAAAATCAATCATAATGATTGTAAGCACGCTGAAATTTGAGCTTGGGTGAAAAATCTCTATTTTTTATAATTTTTGTGAATTTACATTTACCCATAAGGGTAAAATGGTCGTTTTACTTTTGTGTTGGTTCCACAAAAGTTGGGTGAGCTGGTGGACAGCTAGCTTAGGGAATATCAATGATAAAGAATAAACATAATAAGCAATATGCTTTTATTTTTATATGAAAAATGACAATCATTTAAAATTAAAATAATCCAAAAATAGCCCTATAAATACCCCTCCCACCATTGCACGAAATGGCCCAAACTCCCTAGACTCTCCCCCTCTTCCTCCCTTTTTCATCCTTTTTCTCTCTTGTTTTCCTTTTTTCGTCCTTTTTCTCTCTTTCTTTCCCTTTTTCTTTCTTTTTCCTTTTCTTTTTCTCTCTCTTCACTTTACAACTACAAGGCACGTCTGCAAATGAACATATGGGGAATATCCCCCCCGGAACTGTTGGGCGCATCCATAGACTATTCGACGGAATAAGGTTTTCTGCTTGAAAACCCTAATTCAATTAGACGTCCATTTTTAGTTATTGAAATCCAAATCTAAACAATTCATCTTGTTCGGAACTTCCCTACCTTCAAAGGCCATATAATTTCACGATGATCAAAGGGCTATTCACTAGTCAAATCACCAAAAAATAGTAAATTTGGCGACCTATATTTTTCGACATAGATCTCTCTTTTTCGGCCATATTTTCTAGCTTTGGACACTTCAGGTAGGTACCCCTCAACCCCCTCTAATTATTTCGGTAGGTTTTAGCGTTTAAAGATCACCGAAATGGATTTTTGACAAGATTTTTTTGGTGAATCCAGTATCGGTGAAACAAGTGAAAAACACTTATGAGATGAGGTTTGATGGGAATTCTGAACCATTGGATGGATTTAAGGGGTCCCAAAACCACCGGGTAGGATTCTATAGAAAATTTTCTAGGTCATTTGGTCGTAGATCCAGGATAAAATAAAAATGGACCATTTAGATCAAATGATCCGGATGGACTGCGTAGGAGTGCGTCGATGACGTAGGCCGGTAACATATGCAGGGACACTCCTTGCAGGAGCGCCTCCGCATGCATGCAATGCAAGCGGTCTTCGCCTGAGACGCCGCCTATGTCCCGACGACGATGATGTCATCTGGCCATGTTTTGTCATGTTCTGACAATCCAGATCATATCTAGATCGTCAGAACAGATCTGAAAATTAAAATTTCAATTCAGAGCTCATTTTAAATCCAAATCAAGATCGGAAAGAAGCTCTGGATTCTTGGTGAAGAGTAGAATCAAATGAAAACATAAAATTTATGTTTTATTTATTGTAAAATTTTGTAATTTACAAAAAGATGTACTAATTCCCAAGATCAATTAAATTTAACATGATCAGACATTGGATTTCTGATCCATCAGTGATCTAGTGATGAGGGAACATGGAATCAAGAGTTAGATGTGATTCATCTAGTACAAATAAAGAAATTTAATCTTAACGGAAGAGAAATCTTAAAAATGATCATGGACCTACTTGATTTGAGTAATCAAGCATGATCAAACCCTTAAAATTAGTTTTAATGATGATCTAAAGTTAAGATCATATGGATTGATGATCCTAATATGACTAATTTGGGATAGATTGAAATCTATGCCCTTGATTTGGATAAATTGACTTAAGACCTTCTTGATTGAGTGGATCAAGAAAGAATAGAACATATGATGAGATGCATTAATGATCTAGTGATGATATAACATTAAGAGAATGTGATAGATCTAAAGAAAAATAAAAGATCAAGATCAAAACCCTTAATGGGATGAAAAATGAATAATATGATCAATGAATCAAAATGAACAAATATGATGTATTCAAATGAGCATGTGAATTATTATTGTAAATGTTCTTTTATTTGCTTATTAGATGTAATTGTTATATTTATTTATTATTGCTTTAAATTGTTCATGTTATGTAAATTACATGGAAAATGTAATTAAATGAAGATAGATATTGATGAACATTTACAACGAATATGAACATGTACTTAATGACAGTAAGGGCTATAGTTAGTAGGACAATATAAGGAATATTATTTCCTTGGCCTAAATTAGGAGAATAATAAATCCCATGAATGACATTTAAATGTTCATGGAATTAATTAAAATCAAACAGCAAGAGTACTTAGGGTTTAATGCTCATAAGAACCTTATGAAGGTTGAACTAAGGTCACCCTAGTAAATGCTAAACATGGTGGTTAAGGAGGTTCTTTAATAGAGCCTCTCTCTTCCCCCACCTTTTGACAACGTTTGTGAAGTCTAAATGCCTCCTTACATGAGGATTGAATTAATTACTTTGAGTGCAGTTTTTAACTAGTAAGCCTTAGTCAATTCTAAAATAAGGAGGAGCTGTTTAGAATTAGGAGTGCATAAATTATTTTCGATTAGCAAGATATTAACTGGTTGAATAATAGTAAGATCATAAAAGGATAGTAAAAATGGTAATTAAGATAATCAAAGATCAAACAAGATCCATAGGGAGATCTTGAATGATCAAGAATAATAAGAATCATGATACTGCATGTATGTTTTGAAATAGTATAAATATTATATTAAGATGTAGATCAATAGATTAGGTCCATGATCAATATGATCCAAGGAACAAGATCCAAATCATCTTATGTAGGGATGATCAAAAGAACAATTAGGAAATACAAATGAGTTAAGGAATGATTGTATACATGTGATTTGACAGATACATGACGAATATGATGATCAAGATCAATGGATGATGGATTTTTGAAAGTAAAGGTAGGTGGACCTTAAGGATATATTGAATATATGAGATACATGTATTTTACACATAATAATGTCCTGATAAATGAGTATTGATTATAATTGCCTTGGGACTTTTATGAATTAACAAAGATGTGGAAATGAATACAAAGGGATTAATTAAGTAATTATGAAATTACTTAAGACAACAAACGATGTTGAAATGAATACAAGGGATTGATTAAGTAATTATGAAATTACTTAATAGGTAGAATGGTAAGATTTGAACTATATAAGTTGGACCCCCAAATCTTAAGGAAATAAGTTATAGGCATGTCCTATTATAATCAAACACAAAGTTTGTAGGTATTAAATATTATTTTCCATACAAGCATGGAGGTATGTGGTTTTGTTTTAAGACATACTTAGGCCTGGGGATGCTAATGCTGGGAGAGTTATGAGGGTTTCGCCACCTACTCTCCAAAATTCATTATGATGATGATACCATGCCAAAGATAGGCAAAACGTCGGGTGGGGAAATCATGGGAAGACCGCCACTATGACAACCATGGTTCTCCTTATGCGAACGTGGATTTTGTATTTTCCATTGTGGTATCAATGGAGTATTATGCAATTATCCAAGTGTGCTGTACGGATTGAAAATGCGAGCATGGTAATCCTTTGATATTTTGCATTATGATGCAATTGATTATGGCATGATGAGATGCCTCTGTTATGGCATGATGAGATACCTTATGTTGTGGCATGATGAGATGCCTTATTTGATGGCATGATGAGATGCCCGACAAAAGTTATTACCGATGTTGTATTGGAGGATGATTCCCAATATGGTATTAATGATGATATTAACTATTATTGATGATATTTACTACATCCATGATTTTCAGTGGTTTTATTTATATGTAATACATACATATAATTCATATGATGAGTGAAGGATAAAATGATTATCCAATTGTATGAATTGATTTATATCATGGATATAATGAACTATTGATTTTGAGATATACTGAATATATTTCTTAAATCCCCTACCAAGCATAGCTTGCTAAGATATTGTAAATGTTTGAATGTTTACAATATCTTAGATACAGTTAAGGAAGATTGAAAGCTTAAGATTGGTGGATAATCATCACTGAATTATGACTCAGGGTATTACTCTGAGGAAGATTGTATTGATTTCTTTGTAATTTAGATTATAATATTTGGACAAGATATATAATGACTACTAGGGCTGTGTAAGTGAACCACTGGATCGATCCTGATTTTAATAAAAGTATTTCTATTGATATTTAATAAAAAATTATTTTATACAAAATCTATGTATGATAAGTAATTTGAGGTGGCACTCAAGTTTTTTTAAAATCAATTTCAAAGAAAATAAGGTTTTGCTGATTGTATTTTTATTTTATTTTTTAAATCAGGGCCCTACCTTTGCAAATATCTATGAAAATGTGTTTTACAAACCCAAGTCATCACAGTTGGTATCAGACCAATTCATCCAATCACTCACAGCCCCTATATGTCCAATATTAAGATGACAATTCAAATTTAGGTTACAATAGAATTAGTTAAATAAAGTGTTTATATAGAATTTTTAATTTATCAGTAGATGCCACCTAAGAGAAATAGGAGGACAGCTCAAAGGACTAGTGATTCTGCTATAGAGATTGCTTCCCATGAAAATAATGTTGAGGAAATTATAATAAGAGTATTGCAGGGTCTTCTTCCCCATCTTCATCAACCTCAGGTGCCAGTACAGCCTGTAGCAGTACAAAGTGCACTAGCTCTAACTCAGCATGAAGCGGGGTCCAACACACCTGTTCAAAGAAATAATACTCCAACATCAGTGTAGGATCATTTTTCACCTATACTTATGGGAGTAACTAGAAATTCTCAATTATCACCAAAGAAGTTGGACAAAAATGGTAGAAAGATTTCAGAAAATGGTGATAGGCTATAATGGAAAGGGTGATGCGGAAAAAGCTGAGGAAAGAATATCTAAGGTTGAGAAAACTTTTGAAGTTTTACAAATTCCTGAAGAGGTAAAAGTCAAGATTGCCACTTATATTCTGAAACAAGATGTTGCTTTTTGGTGGAGATCAGCAAAGGGGAATTTCTTTTCAAATCTAGAAAATATCTCTTAGGAAGAATTTAATGAGGTATTTTGCAACAAATATTTTTCTCTTCATGTTCAAGCAAGAAAGGAAAAAGAATTCCTAGATCTACAATAAGGGAATATGTCTATTGTAGAATATGAAAACAAATTTGTACAATTGAAGAGGTTTGCACCACATATCTGTGGTACAAATAGGCAAACAGCTAGCAGCTTCCTAGGAGGACTTAATCCAAGATTGAGAACTAAGGTGTTGGGTACGAAACCCACGACCCTGGCGGAATGCGTAGAAATGGCCTCTAGATTTGAGCAGGATTTTAAGAAAAATCAAAATGGGAAAAGAATAGAGATGGGAAATTTTAATCCAAGACCATTTAAGAAAGGCATGGGACCCATGAATAATTTAGGCCACCAAGAATTCAAGGAAATCCCACCTTTGGACAAAATCAAAAGCATTGTCCCAAATGTAGAAGATTCCATCCTGGGAATATATATCCTAATCCAATCTAACAACAACCTCAAATCCAATGTTATAGATGTGGAGAACTGGGACACATGGCAAACAAAAGCATTGTCCCAAATGTAGAAGATTCCATCCTGGTAATATATGTCCTAATCCAATCTAACAACAACCTCAAATCCAATGTTATAGATGTGGAGAACTAGGACACATGGCAAATAATTGTAACAAACAACTCACAATGAAGGATGCAAAATCAGAGAATGTCCCTAGATGGCAAGGGAGGATATTTGCTATTACTGACAGTCAAGCCGAGACCTTAAATGGGGTGATTGAAGGTACTTTACTTATATCTGATAACTGTGCAAAAGTACTATTTTATTATGGATCTATATACTCTTTTACCTCCTATGAATCTGCATCAATTATAACTCTACCATTGGAATATTTGAGGTATAACTTTGAGGTGATAACTCTAATCAATGAGTTAGTAAAGGTAAAGAAAATTTGAACCTTTATAAGAAAGATAAAACCAAAATTTCTGAAGAATAGAAATAGAGATGATATTACTTGAGAATAATTCAAGGAAATAGTGAGTATTTCTCTCCAAAATTAGTAAAGGAGAATAATTTTGATGAGTAATAAGGAATGATTGTTTTACACTTGAGGAAAAATTAGAGATAAATCAAACAAAGAAGAATAGTGACAATGGGAAATTACAATCCCAAAATTTTTGGAAAAATAAGTTAACCCTGATAGTATATGAATCACAATGAGATCATAGTCAATACATCCTGTACATCAAATATGAATTTACTAAGCTAATTCAGTGGATGAGTTAGCACAAGAGATCATTAGAATAAAGATGGATATTGATCTTGCACTACTGATATGGTTGATTTTGGTATATTAAGAAGAAAAATATATTTTTCACATTAGTGAGGAAATATTCATGGTAGACACTGTAAACCAATACATGAAGCTAAACACATTGTTTTGAAAGCTAAGCATTTTGGATAAATGTGGTGATTATAGAGGATGAATAATTCAATACTATGGAGAAGGATATAGTTAGAAAATTTCAAGATATATTGAGGAGTTTTCAAGATTTTCAATCCAATATGAGATTGAGTTATTATTGAATTATTACTTAATACAACACAACTCTTTATGATATTTTAGAAGATGGAATCAATTGATCTGAATGAGTTGAAAAGTCAAGGACTATTATACAAAGGATTTATTTGACCAAATAAGTTATTTTGGAGAACACAAGAAATATTAGAGAAAGGATGGATTATTGTGATTATGCACTAATTAAAATGCTGAATGATATTATTGAGGTTAAGTAACCTTAACTCTCATAAAATGTGAGTTAGATACATCATTCAAAATTCAATATAAATTTTGAATTATATTTTTGGGGATAAATGTTATTATGAATTTGATGCAGGAAAGTTTTCTTGGATAAATGAGAAATAGTATGTATTGAAGATATATGGATTTAGTTTCAACATCATGAATTAGAATGTTTACCAAATTTGGTAAGTGTAAAGATTAGCAAGAGAAAGTAAATTTCTATGACATATGAGGATACTATTGATGTTGATCCTTCATTGCAGATAAGAAAGTTACTATGATATTTCATATAAGGAGTTAGCAATGACATAGAAAAGTCATTGTGGATGCTTTATGAATTTCAAGTATACAATGTAGAATTTGTAACACTAATGTTACTGTTGATGTTTTCTGCAAGTGCACAGGCTATTGTGGTATAACTTTGCAAATATGGGTCAATCCCACAGGGACTCACTTTAAAAATGAGTTTAAACAAAATTTAATTATCTAAAACTTAAAGAAAATAACAGAATTAAACTAACTATTCAGCTTTATTAGAATGATGTAATTTACATAAATTTCAAGTCTAGAAAACATAAAATAAAACTAATTAAACATCCCTAAATTACACTGTCTGTGGATAGCACTGTCCCTAGATAATATTGTTAGAATATGGATAATATAAAGCTTGAATAGAATAGGGACACAAATGTAAATAAAATGGGGATACATATGTAAATAAAAAGAGGACACATTTGTAATTAAAAGAAAAGGACATAGATGCAATTGAATTTAAAAGTGTAAGGGGAAAACTAGAATTAAATTAAAAATCTGGTTTTTAACAAAAACTAGGAATAACCCAATGAAGAAGGTGGAGTTAGAGGAGGGAGAAGAGGGAAAGGGAAGAAGAGGGAAAGGGAAGAGGAGGAGAGGGGTGCAAGATGAAACCCGTGTTGGGTTTCCTTCTCTGGGATGTCCAGAGGCAAAAAAAAAACTGACAATGCAGAGACGTCAGAGAAGATGGAGACGCCTGCTGAAGATAATCTAGAGTAGAGGTCGATCAATGCTGGGCATGGCTAGTGGAGTGCAAGTGATGGTGTGGGTTGGGTTGGGTAGTGCCTAGAGCAAGAATCTTGGTTTGAGAATGAAGACATTCTACAAGAGATGGGAGAGCCAATCGATGCTGTGATGTGGAGGGAAGAGTGTTGCAATCAGGGCATAAGGCTCAAGTGTCTAGTTTAGATGCCCAATTTAGCTAGTTGGGGCTGCACAACGCACACCAAGGGTTGCTTCTGGTCTGGGTGACCGATGTGTTGAAGGGGAGTTTGTCAGATGCGATGATCTCTGAAGTGGTTGATGCATGCTGGGATGCTTTGGTAAAGAGACTGACTAAGAGATGAGCAAGGGCTATTTAGGTTCTGGTGATGGCAGAGTGGAGATGATGCCAGGGCCGGTGTGGTAAAAAAAGAAAAAAAGAAAAGAGACACAAGGTGGGCTTGGTGTGAGTGGTGCAAGCAATGCACAAGTTAGAGAGAAACTGAAGATGGCAGTCCCGCTTGGTGCTTGCCAATACCTTTTTCTATTGACTGATCAGTGCTATCTAAGTTCCTACTAGAAATTGAGAAAGAGAACAAGAGAACAATTTACTGTAAACCAAAAACAAACAGGAAGATAAACAAAACAGAATGGAAAGGGAAATAAAATAAAACCATCCTCCCCTCTAAGGGGGCTCTCCCTCTTTATAATGTTTTTTTTTCTTTCCTAATCTTCCTCCACCTCTTTCTTTGAAGAGGTAGATTCCTAGTAGGAAACTGCTCTTCTTCCCATTTAGGATTCTTCTTCCTTTTAGGGCTCTTCTTCCTTTTAGGACTCTTGCCTTATTGATCTTCACTTGCTCTGCACCTTTGAACATAGTTCTGATTCATCCAACCCTCCTTTAGTTGATCTGCAAGATAAAAGACTAAATCAGAATCATCTGAACCATACATTAATCATCTAATAAGCTCTAATGATCATCTGACCATTGATTTTGAAAAATTAAAGTTTGGATGGTCACCTTGAGCTGAATTAAGAATCAAGCTAAATTTTGCACTTTTGAATGGTTAAATGATCTAATTAAATGCTAAACTAAGGGTCTTTTAGCCAAAATTAAATACTTAACACCCCCCCAACTAGAATTTTGCTAGTCCCTAGCAAAACATGCATACAACTATTTTACACAAAACTAGGACAAGGTACCACTTTCGTAGGTACTCACAATTACATTTAGCATATGCAATAAGCCCCTTGAACCCCTAGGTTACCCCTAGTAGATGAGTTAGGGCTCATGAGGGTTTGTAGTAAATATACCCACAAAATTCAATAAAGTCGAGTCTCCTATTTTATCTTAGAGAATCCTCATTCATTAGCAATTTTACTAGTTTTTCACAACTTAATGAAGAGGATTTGACAATTTTATACACCATACACATATTAAAGACATTTTATTTCAGCTATTCCTTAGAGTGCATCTGTGTGTGTATAGCCACATAAATCTTGACTTTTAATTGGATATACTTATATTTCATTAGAAATATGCCTTGACCTCAGATCCTCACAGGTATATGCTCAAAAATAAAACTCTCAAATAAGGGGTTTAACACATTTTTCTCATTATGTGACCGAATCCAACAAGTTGATGGTTCACATAATTCTTTTCAATGCTCATAAGACAAAGGAAAGTGATCCCTAAGAGTGGATGTTAACACCAAGAATATTAGGGGTCTTTTACCTTAATTCTTTCTTTTCATCTCCTCTTTAAGGTTATGTCCACCTAAGACCAATAGGTCTTTAACTAGGATGAAATGAAGGCTTAGGACAGGTTTAGGAAAAAAAGGTATAAAGATTTCAAAGGTTCAAAATTGAGTAGATGTCTTCAATGAATATCTGCTAGGACAACTTTCTTTTTGGTTTGTACTTGAAGTGAATTTCTTTTTCTTTCTTTTTTTCTCTCTCTCTTTTTTTTTCTTTGGAAGAAAGACAGTTAATTTTTCTCACTTCTTTAACTTTTTGTCCTATTTTTGAATTGTTTCTACTATATTCATTTTGAAGATGGGTAGTGGTTATTTATATTACTGGGTTATTTTGGGTTAAGGTGAATGGGGTTAAGAAAGAAAAGGTCTAATAACAAGCTCAAAAGGCTAACTAGTGGTATACTATATTGGGTGGGCTTTATGTCTCTAGGCTGAGCAAGGATGGCCTATATCATTTCTTAGGTTTCCTAAAGCCTATTAGATTCGATAAATTTCTGGAATTAAAGTTATTTTACTCCTATTTATTCTTGATGTTTAACCAAAAACAATGATAACAGGATCACACTAATGTATGTATGCTGAAGAATTCAGGGAATTACTTATAACGCTATAAAAGAAGATAGTCTCTAAACTTCCTAAGTTATAGGTCTTCACTGGTTTTCCTTAGGGTATCTAAGTCATACCTCTATATTAGTCTTGATTATGTGCTGCGTGTAAATGGTTTCTGAGAATTAACTTTCATAAAATGCTTCAACACATGAATGACATGGAAAACTAATCATATGCATTCCCATTAAGAGGTGAAAACAGTATATTTACCAAATTATGAACATTCAGTTCTCATCACAGTAAGGGAACTCTTCTTTAAAAACTTTTTTTTTCTTCAATTTTTTTTTTCTTTTTAACTTAAGAAATTTCAAAATCTCTAGTGCATATACACCCCCCAACCTGAATGAAACATTATCCCCAATGTTTGAAAACATAGGATTCTAAATGGAAGTTGCGTGATATAGACTCTAAACCTTTGGGTTGCCTCCCAATAAGCGCTAAGTTTAATGTCTTCAGCCAAACATTACCTAACCTAACTTTCTAAACCTAGAACTAACTAGGTCAGCTTTATTTGTCCAAATCCTAAGATGAAATGGCAAGAATTCTCATGCCACTTCAGAATTTCACGGTAATCTATATATGGCCTTCACCTTGAAATTTTAAGTAGTGATTTGAATATAATAAAGTAGATCACCACAATTGTGAATGTAGTGGGACCATATTGATGATCCCCCATCTTTAATATTTCACGGTAGTCAATATAATTGCTCCACCTCAAAAATTGAGGTGAGGGTAACACAATGATTGCATGAACTACAGTGTATTTCCTTGGACCATATGATGACAAATAGTCCTTATTTTGAACAAATTAAGGGACAATAATGATCATTCTATTCAATTTATCTTTTTCCTTCGTGTCCCTATCATTGTCCTGAACTAGGGTAATAACCTGACTCTGCCCTTCTCTAATAGGTTGTTCTTGTATTACTAGAGGCGGGGACAAGGTTTGGCTTGAACCCTAGTTATCTTCTTATTTGTACCCTAGAGTAGGTTGATGCATATCAATTGACTCTACTTCTTCCTATTTGATAAGCATAGGTATGACATCAATTGGGCCTATATTATCATCTAATGTTTGTTCAAATAAGGCTGATAGGTCCCAATTAGGTACTTTTACATTGAAAGGTGCAATTTGAATTTCATGCTTTATAGGAGGATATACTCTGGCTTGCCATCAAGAAGTGTCCATCAGAGGCACCGTATCCAACAACTCATGCGTCTCCTCAATAGATGTGTCTTCATCAGTGTCATACAAATAGGCGGGACACACATCTAGAGGATTAGGGTTGGATTTTTCTAAAGCTTTATTCTCTTCATTAATGGAAATCTCTTCATTATCAGAATCAGGACATGGCTCATGTACATTGAAGTTGGAGATTTCTAAGGATGGTGGTAGACTTTGTGGCTCATAAGGATCATAGGAAATTTCCATCCTAGTGTCAAGAATAAATGGCTCTTTATTCCCCCTAATTTGTCTCAGTGTTTCCTCAAATTCCTCCCTCGTTTTATTTCCTTAGTGAAATCCTCCATCATTTGTCTTAATTCTATGTTCCTAACAACCATGCCTTCTAGTATTTCACCCATATGATGCATATTTTCATCTAATAGTGGTTCTTCCCATAGAGGAAATGACTCATAGGGTTAGTATTACTGTGGCATTGGGATACTAAAAAAGGACTGAGTAGGCTGAACACATGATGGTTGACCCTGATATTCGAAATAATCATGGTAGTGTTGACCAGGGTGAGACCATTGTGGTTCCTCTTGATATTGGTAATCCTGAGACCATGGTCGTTCATGATGCCTAGCCCATCCATTAGAGTCTTGATAATTTGTCTCAGAATAAAAATTGCTAGGGTATGTGAATGCATTAGGTGCATCCACTGGCTCCTGATAGTATTCATTATATGTGGAGCTTGATGGGGGCTAGGAAGGAGTGGAATATGGATGCTCAGAATAGGTATAGTCATTATGGTATTGAGGTTGTGAAGCAACTTGAGTAGAAGCTATTAGCCTAAGCAATTGACTTTCCATAAGATCTAACCGATCCACCTATGCATCTAATCTATGAAATCTATCCTCTTCTTGATAGGCTCTCTTTTTCTTCTCTTTTTTTATTTTATTTTATTTTAAAGATGAAAACTAACTTACATGATGCAACCTAACATCCTAGAAAAATACACAAACAAAGGGCACAATATAATCCTTGAGGCTAATAAGCAGCAATATTTTGACATTCTTGAATTTGTGTGGGGACAATGCTTTTAATTAGCCTAATCTAGAGCTCTTCCTCTCCTTTAGATTTGATTATTGCTTACTAGTTAGGTATAGTGCAAGGTGGTTAACACAACCCTCATGTGAGGAGGCATTTAGACCTCACAAGCGTCAACAGAAGGCAAGGGAAGAGCTAGGCTCTATTAGACAACCCTCAATCACCATAGTGCTCAAAAGCCACTGGAGTGACAATAAATCATGTCTAGTAAGAGGGTCCTATGAGCATGTGATGCCCCATAGGTCTCTTATGATTGATTTTAATTTGATTTGAAGGCTAAGGTAGCGTGCTTGAGGTGATTATCTTACGTGGGCCAAAGAGTGGTGGTAATGAAATACACCCTTGATGTTATGGGGGTAGGGTGCCCTTAATAATTAATTCCACACTCCATGGTAGTTCAATTAGCATATATATCACCTTAAAGCATTAACCGTGTCCTAAAATGCAATTAAAAGTAACAAACTAATGCAAAAACCTAAAAATGAAATAATTATAAATAATGCTTTCTATATGAGTTACACTACCAAACAATGCAAATTTACTCTAAATGCAAATCCTAATCTAAGAATTAAATAAGTGAGGAAACTTATAGTAGGGTTTCTAATGAAGATCAAGTGCGGGCCACCTTACCCGACACTTGCCCTATATTATACAACCCTTTAAAATAAAAATGGAAATTGCAATTTACAAGGATCCTCACTACAAGCTTCACTCAAAAAAGAAAAAAAAAATCCTATTCTAAGAAAGCAGGGAAATTTTCATGCTGATGAAGATTTTCCTGCAAATTTTCTCCACTTTCCTATTTCCTTGAAAAAGAAAATTAGAAATAAATACCAATTTCAGGAAATTAGGTGGTTATGCACTAAAACAAATTGCAAAATGCACCTAAAATTACCAAAAATGCTAAAACTCTGCAATTCCTACAATTTTTTTATTTTTAATTCAATTTTATAAAAACTCCTTTACAAGTCCCCTGCAATGGCGCCAAAAAATTGTTGATGTTTTTCGCAACTACAGGGGCTATTGTAGTATAGCTATACAAATACGAGTCAATCTCACAAGGACTCGCTTTAAAAATAAGGAGTTTAAACAAAATTTAATTATCTAAAACGTAAAGAAATAACAGAATTAAACTAACTATTCAGCTTTATTCGAATGATGCAATTTATATAAATTTCAAGTACAGAAAACATAAAATAAAACTAATTAAAGATCCTTGAATTACACTATCCGTGAATAGCACTGTCCCTCGATAACATTCTTAGAATATGGATAAAATAAAGCTTGAATAAAATAGGCACACGTATGTAAATAAAATGGGGATATAGATGTAAATAAAAAGGGGACACAAATGTAATTAAAAGAACAAGACAGAAATGTAATTGAATTTAAAGTGTAAGGGCAAAACCAAAATTAAATTAAAAAATCTAGTTTTCAACAAAAACCAGGAGTAAGCCGACGAAGAAGGTGGAGCCAGAGGAGGGAGAAGAGGGTAAGGGAAGAGGAGGAGAGGGGTGTGGGATGAAACCCCTATTGGGTTTCCTTCTCCGGGACGTTCGGAGGTGAAAAAATACCTGATGACGCAAAGACAATGGAGAAGATGGAGACGCCTGCTGGAGACAATCTAGAGCAGAGGTCAATTAGTGCTAGGCATGGCCAGTGAAGTGTAGGCGATGGTGCGGGTTGGGTAATGCCTTGAGCAAGAATCTGGATTTGAGCATGGAGATGGTCTGCAAGAGATGGGAGAGCTAATTGATGCTATGATGTGGAGGGAAGAGTGTTGAAATCGGGGCATAGGGCTCAAGCGTCTGGTTCAGATGCCCAAGTTAGTCAACTGGGGTTGCGCAAGGCTCACCGAGGGTTGCTCCTGGTCTGGGTGACCAATGCGTTGAAGGGGAGTTTGGACAAATGCGGTGATCTTTGAAGTGGTTGATGCATGGTGGGTTGCTTTGGTAAAGAGACTGGCGGAGAGACGAGCAAGGGCTGTTTAGGTTCTAGTGATGGTAGAGTGGAGATGACGCAAAGACAATGGAGAAGATGGAGACGCCTGCTGGAGACAATCTAGAGCAGAGGTCGATTAGTGCTAGGCATGGCCAGTGAAGTGTAGGCGATGGTGCAGGTTGGGTAATGCCTTGAGCAAGAATCTGGATTTGAGCATGGAGATGGTCTGCAAGAGATGGGAGAGCTAATTGATGCTATGATGTGGAGGGAAGAGTGTTGAAATCGGGGCATAGGGCTCAAGCGTCTGGTTCAGATGCCCAAGTTAGTCAACTGGGGCTGCGCAAGGCTCACCGAGGGTTGCTCCTGGTCTGGGTGACCGATGCATTGAAGGGGAGTTTGGGCAAATGCAGTGATCTTTGAAGTGGTTGATGCATGGTGGGTTGCTTTGGTAAAGAGACTGACGGAGAGACGAGCAAGGGCTGTTTAGGTTCTAGTGATGGTAGAGTGGAGATGACGCCTAGGCCGGTGCAGTAAAAACAAAAAGTAAAAGAGACACAAGGTGGACTTGGCATGAGTGGCACAAGAGATGCACAAGGTAGAGAGAAACCAAAGATGGCAGTACCGCTTAGTGTTTGCTAGTACCTTTTGCTGTTGATTGGTCAATGCTATCTAAGTTCCTACTGCAAATAGAGAAAGAGAACATGAGAACAATTTAGCGTAAACCAAAGACAATCAGGACAATAAACAAAACAAAATGGAAAGGGAAATAAAAAAAATAAAACCATCCTCCCCTCCGAGGGGACTCTCCCTCTTTATAATTTTTTTTTTCTTTCCTAATCTTCCTCCACCTCTTTCCTTGAAGAGGTAGATTCCTAGTAGGAAATTCATCTTCTTCCTTTTAGGGCTCCTCTTCCTTTTAGGACTCTTGCCTTATTAATCTTCACTTGATCTGCACCATTGAACATAGATCTGAGCCATCCAACCCTCCTTCAGTTGATTTGCAAAATAAAAGACTAAATTAGAATCATCTAAACCACATATTAATCATCTAATAGGCTCTAATGATCATCTGACCATTGATTTTGAAAAATTAAAGTTTGGATGGTTACCTTGAGCTAAATTAAGAATCAAGCTAAATTTTGCACTTTTGAATGGTTAGATGATCTAATTGAATGATAAACTAAGGGTCTTTTAGCCAAAATTAAACACTTAACAGTTCCCTATACAATGAAAGAGGTAAATCACTGATTTTGAGAACATGATATGACTCAACGATAGTAAAAGAAGAGATTTTACAAAATTTATAACAAGATGATAGTACAAATTTGAGGAAGGGAATATCATCAAAAGAAAATGATATACAAGTATGAATATTTTGAATTGATATGAAATATTTATTTCCAAAGGTTGAAAGGTTATACTGAGAACATAAATTACTTCAATTGAGATTTAACCCTTGGATGATAATCAAAGAACTATCCATACCTTGGACGTTATGTAAGGAGTATTTCTATTTGAATGAAATGGAGGGTAACAATATTATAAAAATATATATTATGAGAATTATTGAATGGTAAAGTAAAGATTTATGACACCAGTCAAAGGAAATGTGAAATTTGAACAAGAGGAATACTCAGACGAATTAGTCATTTTGAAATGTTAGAAAATGTTAGGTTAGTAATTATGATTTAGCCTGGATGGCTAAATTATCTGACAAGTTATATGACTTTGATAAATTATACCTTTAAGGAAAAGGTAATATCATTGACGAATAAAAAGGGAAATAAAAGATTTCCTTAAGTGTTCATATCTTATAGAACAAGTTATATGAGAAAACAAATTATAAATAAGATGATGATAACTCATAAGTGAGTTGTTATATTAAATTTCGAGAGAAAAATTTCAATAAGGGTGGAAGAATGTGAAAACCTGAATTTTTTTGGAATTATTTGAAATTAATTGGAATTTTCACAAAAAATGAGGTGAAATATTATATTTAATATAATATTAATTTTTAGGAAAAGAATCAAATCTTGAAACATGGATATTTGGAATCATTCATAGGAAACAAGTCATAATGACTCTAAGCACGCTAAAATCTGAGCTCGGGTGAAAAATCCCTATTTTTTGTAATTATTGTAAATTTACATTTACCCACAAGGGTAAAATGGTCATTTTACTTTTGTGTGGGGTCCACAAAAGTTGGGTGAGCTGGTGGACAGCTAGCTCAAGGAATATCAATGATGAAGAATAAACATGGTGAGAAATATACTTTTAATTTTATAAGAAAAGTAAAGATCATTTAAAATTAAAATAATTTAAAATTTTTCATTAAAATAATCCAAAAATAGCCCTATAAATACTGCTCCCACCATTGCACAAAATTGCCCAAACTCCATAGACGCTCCCCCTCTCCCTCTTCCTCTCTTTTCCTCTCTCTTTTTTCCTTTTTCTTTCTTTTTCCTTTTCTTTTTCTCTCTCTTCCCTTTACTATCACAAAGTGCATTTGCAAACGCACCTGAGGGGAATTTTCCCTCCAGAACTATCCAACGCATCCACAAATGCGCCGTTCCCAATGGAATAGGGTTTTTTGCCTAAAAACTCTAATTCAATTATACGTCCATTTTCATCCATTGCAATATAAATCTAAACAGTTCATCTTGTTCGGAATTTCCCTATCTTCAAAAGCCCTATAATTTCACAATGATCAGAGTTCTATTCATCGGTCAAATCATCAAAAAATAGCAAATTCGGTGACCTATATTTTTCAACATGGATCTCTATTTTCTGGCCATATTTTTTGACTCTGGACACTTCAGGTAGGTACCCTCATCCCCCTTTAACTATTCTGGTAGGTGTTAAGGTTTGATGTTCACTAGACTAGATTTTTTGGCAAGATTTTTTTGGTGAATCCAGTACCAATGAAACAGGTGAAAAACACCTATGAGATGATGTTTGTTGGGAATTTTGAATAGTTGGATGGATTCAAAGGGTCCCAAAACCCCTGGGTAGGAGTTCACAGAAAAGTTTCTAGGTCATCTGGCCGTAGATCCAAATAAAATAAAAACAGTTCATCTAGATCAAATGATTTGGACGAACCGTGTAGGAGCACGTCGACGACGCAGGTTAGTAAGGCACACAGGGGTGCTCCCTGCAAGAGTGCATGCGATGCAAGCGGTCTTTGCCTGGGACACTGCCTGCATACTGGCGATGGTGACATCATCTGGCTCTATTCTGTCTTGTTTTGACAGTCCAAATCAAATCTAGACCGTGAGAACATATTTGAAACTTAAAAATTCAATTCAAGGCTCATTTTAAGTCCAAATCAAGATTAGAAAGAAGCTCTGGATTCCTAGTGAAGTCTAGAATCTAATGGAAACACAAAATTTATATTTTATTCATTGTAAAATCTTGAAATTTACAAAAAGAGGTGCTAATTCCCAAGATCGGTCAAATTTGACATGATCAAACCTTGTATTTCTAATCCATTAGTGATCTAGTGATGAGGGAAAATAGAATCGAGAGTTAGATGTGACTGATCTAGTACAAATTAAGAAATTTAAGCTTAATGGAAGAGAAATCTTAAAAATGATCATCGATCTACTTGATCTAAGTAATCAAGCATGATCAAACCATTAAAATTAGTTTTAATGATGATCTAAAGTTAAGATCATATGGATTGATGAGCCTAATGTGGCTAATTTGGGATAGATTGAAATCTATGCCCTTGATTTGGATAAATTAAATTAAGATCTTCTTGATCGATTGGATCAAGAAAGATCAGATCATATGATGAGATGCATCATTGATCTAGTGATGATATCACATTAAGAGAATATGATAGTTCTGAAGAAAAATGAAAGATCAAGATCAAAACCCTTAATGGATGAAAGATGAATAATATGATCAATAAATCAAAATGAATAAATATTATGTATTCAAATGATCATGTGATGTAATTGTTAGATTTATTTATTATTGCTTTAAATTGTTCATGTTATGTAAATTGCATGGAAAATGTAATTAAATGAAGATAGATATTGATGAACATTTACAATGAATATCAACATGGACTTAATGATAATAAGGGCTATAGTTAGTAGGGCAATATAAGAAATATCATTTTCTTGGCCCAAATTAAGAGAATAATGAACCTCATGAATGTCATTTAAATGTTCATGAAATTAATTAAAATCAAATAGCAAGAGTACTTAAGGTTTAATGCTCATAGGAACCTTATGAAGGTTGAACTAAGGTCACCCCAGCAAATGCTGAATATGGTGGTTAAGGGGGTTCTCTAATAGAGCCTCACTCTTCTCCCACCTTTTAACGACGTTTATGAGGTCTAAATGCCTCCTTACATGAGGATTAAATTAACCACTTTGTGTGAAGTTTTTAACTGGTAAGCCTTAGACAATTCTAAAATAAGGAGGAGCTATCTAGAATTAGGAGTGCATAAATTATCTTCAATCAGTAAGACATTAACTGGTTGAATAATAATAAGATCATAAAAAGATAGTAAACTATCTAATGCTATAATAAAAATGGTAATTAAGATAATCAAAGATCAAACAAGATCCATAGGGAGATCTTGAATGATCAAGAATAATAAGAATCATAATATTGTATGTATGTTTTGAAATAGTATAAATAATAGATTCAAATGTAGATTAATAGATTAGATCCTTGATCAATATGATTCAAGGAACAAGATCCAAATCGTCCTATGTAAGGATGATCAAAAGAACAATTAGGAAGTATAAATGAGTTGAGGAATGACTGTATACATGTGATCTGACAGATAGATGAAGGATATGATGATCAAAATCAATGGATGATGGATTTTTGAAAGTAAAGGTAGGTGGACCATAAGGATATGTTCAATATATGAGATGCATGTGTTTTACACATGATCTTGTCTTAGTAAATGAATTTTGATTATATCTTGGGATTATTATGAATCAACAAAGATGTGGAAATGAATACAAAGGGATTGATTAAGTAATTATGAAATTACTTAAGACAATAAATGATGTTGAAATGAATACAAGGGATTGATTAAGTAATTATAAAATTACTTAATGGGTAAAATGGTAAGATTTGAACTATATGAGTTGGACCCCCAAATCTTAAGAAAATAAGTTATAGGCATGTCCTATTATAACCTGGCACAAAGCCTGTAAGTATGAAATATTACTTTCCATACAAGCATAGAGGCTTGTGGTTTTGTTTTAAAACAGGCTTAGGCCTGGGGATGCCAATGCTAGGAGAGTTATGAGGGTTTGGCCACCTGCTCTCCGAAACTGATTATGATGATGATACCAAGCCTAAAGAGAGGCAAAATGTCAAATGGGGCAATCATGGGAAGGCTGCCATTGTTACAATCGTGGTTCCCCCCATGTGAACATGGATTTTGTATTTTCCACCATGGTATTAGTGGAGTATTATGCAGTTATGCGAGGATGCTATACGGATTGAGACTACAAGCATGGTAGTCCTTTGATATTTTGCATTATGATTCAATTGATTATGGCATGATGAGATGTCTATGTTATGGCATGATGAGATGCCTATGTTATGGCATGATGAGATGCCTTATGTTCTAGCATGATGAGATGCCTTATTTAAACGCATGATGAGATGCCCGGTAAAAGTTATTACCAATGTTGTATTGGAGGATGATTCCTAATATGGTATTAATGATGATATTAACTATTATTGATGATATTGACTATATTCACAATTTTCAGTTGTTTTATTTTTATGTAATACATACATATAATTCATATGATGAGTGAAGGATAAAATGATTACCCTATTGTATGAATTGATTTATATCATGGATATAATGAAGTGTTGATTTTTAGATATATTGAATATATTTCTTAAATCTCCTACCAAGCATAGCTTGTTGAGATATTATAAATGTTTGAATATTTATAATATCTTAGATACACTTAAGGAAGGTTGAAAGGTCAAGACTGGTGGATAATCGTCACTTAATTACGACTCAAGGTATTTATTCTGAGGAAGATTGTATTGATTTCTTTATAATTTGGGTTGTAATATTTGGACAAGGTATGTAATGACTACCGGGGCTGTGTAAGTGAACCAATGGATTGATCCTAATTTTAATAAAAGTATTTCTATTGATATTCAATAGAAATTTTATTTTATACAAAAATCTATGTATGATAAGTAAATTGAGGTGGCACTTGGGTTTTAAAAAAAAATCAATTTCAAAGAAAATATGTATCTGTTGCTTGTATTTTAAAAATCAAGGCCCTACCTTTGCAAATATTTATGAAAATGTGTTTTAAAAAGTCGGGTCATCACAGACCACCATTTGAAAATAAATAACAAAAATGTATTTCAAAAACCTAGGTCGCCACAGCATTACTACTGCCCTCCAACCAGATGCCCTCCTACCATTTTCCTATAGAAGTAGATGATATTTGTACTATTGGGGATGGGATTGGATATCATGTAGCTTGGTTAGAGAAATATATCAAAATAATGATTTCCAAGGTATGTGTGTGGAATTACAGCTTCGTGTTCAACAATAACTTTAAGGATTGAATAAAATTTTAAATACTACTTGCATTGTAATCTTAACCAGAAGATGTACAAGGCACCATTAACAGTGACCCCCTGCCCACAACAAATTATGGTGTACCAAGTGCAAGTTCCACTCAACATGCCTCCATTCCTAAGAAGACTATACAGATTGATCAATTGAAATAACGAAATCAGCCCTATAAGGATAGAGGCTGATGTGCTTGACCATGATGTGGTTGAGAATCTAATCATGAAAGAGGACCTCTTAGCTATATGTAATATAGCTCAGTGAGAATACATGCACATCATCATTTATATCGGGTATGTCTTGTAATTACTTTATTAAGAATCAAATTGACATTACTTAATAATAGGACTTAATAAGTATTTGACATTAAGTTTATGCAAGCTTTGCATGATAAATTGCAAAGATTAGAGGAGAAGGACATTTACAAGTTCCTTGACCCTTCTATTATCTCTAGACTAAAGCAGCATTTTTCTAAGAAGAAATAAATAGAAGATATCATACATGGGTTCTTAGGTTGTGACAAGGGGTAGGCCTTACTAATTTCATACAATAGTGGGTAAGTTATTACATGTCTTGCTACCATTCCACATAAACATTAATATGTATATAAGTTAAGTTTTTCAAATTTCAATTGATTGATTATGTATATAGGTCTCATTGGATGCTACTAGCTTTGGATGTGCATGGAGGAATTGCAATGTTTTTTATTCTTATGGAGCGCACATTTTAGACTCATTGATGGAAGTCATCAATAAGTAAGTTAGGATTTTATTTCATTCATTATAATAGTTGGATAATTTATAACTATCTTTCTTATTCTTATATAATGCTTTTATTATATATGTGTAGTGCATGGTATAAATGGGCTAAGATGGAAAATATTGACCAACTAGCAAAACTGACTTGGAAAAGTGTCAAGGTAAGGTTTACTACTTGTTTATTATAACCCTATAACCTAGACTTATAATCACACATGATATTTGAACATTACTTTTGAAGTTGTTTAGTGCTAAGCAACTTCAAAAGTTTGTAACTTTTGAAGTCATTTGTTCAAGCAACTCCAAAGGTCCATGATTTTTAAAGTTGTTTAGCTAAACGACTTAAAAAGTTATTGACTTTCCAATTTAGCTAGATTGAAGTCACTTATTAAACGACTTCGACTATCACTTTTAACCAACTTTAAAGGCACCTTATGTAGTAGTGTCACCACATAGACTTCCTAAAAGAGAGGTATCCAAGGTCATGGTATTTTTGAACATTGTCATTCCTTCACCAAAGAAAGAGAAATGGCATTAAGATGAACATTGTCATTCCTTCACCACTTGGCTTCATCAGAAGATATTTAATTAAAATGAAATAATGCTTCATTCATGTAATTGATTTGTAATAGCATATGCAGGTATACATTAATCATCTCAAATAAGTAATATTATGCGCAAGTTTTAGATCAGCAAGATGTTCCAGATCATGGTATTTCTAAATCCTTGGGTTGGATGGCAATGGGACCTCAACTAAAAGTAATAAGGTAAGGTAGATATTCAATCAATGGTTATCACTTTCACACAAAAGACCATGATAAGTTAAGAGTACAACAACGGGACCTCAAAGGACAATAACCCAATTGTAGCTAATAATACTCATTACAAGGTTATACATCAGATATGGGAGCTGGATTATACTTGTAGATTTGTAGCTGTGTTTAAGTGCAACTAGATAGAATACAACAAAGATAGAATCAAAACCAATGCCCTCAATTTGACATTGGTTGACCTTAATAAGATTGGCTATCAAAATGACTAGTTTATTTTGACATATCAAATGAAACATGTATTTTATGTACAAGATGGACTTGATATGAGATAGTCAACTATTTTATCAGCCTCCCCAAGGGACTTATATGATGACAATCACCTAGGTGATAGGTCAATTGATTACCCTTCAATCACTACAATAATGCCATTAATCTATCTCATTGAGGAGAATGAGATGGATTATTTGCGTGATGCTGGTGAGGAGGGTGCTTGGGTTGGAACAGATTGTATATGAGGGGACAAATTAAAATGTTTATAACATCTGAAGTATGAAATGAATTAATCAATTAATTTACACATCATGTTTCATGCCAAACATAGGTCATACATCAAGGGAATAAGGGATGGGGATAACCTTTGTACTTCATAGGTTACTAAGATTTTCAACATCCAAAGAATAGGGAAAATTATTTTAATACATATAAGAAGGTTATTCATAAACTGTCTTATATTACTCAAATAAAATTAATGCAGAGAGATTGGCAAGAAAGAAAACCATATAATAAAAGAAGCTTTTAAAAAAATTGTCCTTTATTTACCATAAAATAGAAGGCCTTCTTAGTCGTCCACCTAAACTATGTAGGAATGCCCTAAAGCAAATCCCAAGGAACATTAAAGCTTTATTGGGTCTTTCTATCAAGGTGCAGGTATTTCACATCTTTATAGACATGTCTACTTCACCAAGCCTCTCTCCTAGACAATGCTTA
Organism: Warburgia ugandensis; assembly: GCA_035236585.1. Lineage (NCBI taxonomy): Eukaryota > Viridiplantae > Streptophyta > Magnoliopsida > Canellales > Canellaceae > Warburgia > Warburgia ugandensis. The sequence goes on from CP141136.1 coordinate 40,653,572, forward strand.
GATCGTTACACCATTTGTATGGGTCGAAACTTACTCGACAAGGAATTTTGCTACCTTAGGACCATTATGGTTACGATCACTGTTCACCGAGGCCTCGATCACTAGCTCCCCTATCATCAAGTCCTATATTGCTTGATTCATATAAATCACCCCATGCCCCCTTCTCCCCAATGAAAATTTCAAAAGGGGAGAGAGATAACAAGGGAGAGAGAACATGCATACTCCACCTCACTTCTCAGTGCAAGGAGACAGAGAAGAAGAAGAAGAAGGATAAGGGAAATAGAGAATGCACATACGCAGCCACCTTACTCATCACCATATTTTTCCCTTTAGGTAGGCTTTATTTCTTTCTTGATTTTTTCATGTTCATGTTTCTAGTTTTCAAGATCTGCTACTTATAGTCTTTCGCATAAATAGCAACAGTATATTGCTTATTGTCACGACCTGGGTTTTTATATGATGCAATTTTGATAAAAAGGTGAGATCTCTTGTTTTATAAATATGAAATGCATGAAAATCTTTCTCATTTGGAAAACAACCTTTCATAAAAAACCCCGAGTGTTCAAACACATTCTCAATTTATTTAGCCATGGAAAAGTTTAAATCAATATTATTCCCAAGAAAGTGTTAGTCACAGCCCCAGTTATTAGAGAGTAACTACAATCAAGTTACATTGAAAGATAAGGTAGGGGTTTTACTTACTTGTACTTAGTCTGGGTGGTTCCTAGCACAAGCGTTCCTTGGCTCTTGAGTATTTACTTGGTGTCTAAAAAATGTTGAGGATTGGGTGAGTATATACTATACTCAGTAGGAGCCTATCACTACTAGTTTTATAAATGCATGAGATGTTTTAAAATCATATGCTCATTCAAAACATGTGTATGTTTGAATACTCGAGTACAATATCAGTATAAGAATCCATTATCAAACTGAAATACTAATGACTTAAAAGATCATATAATCCAAAATTGAAAGTATCATATATATATATGATAACATCATGATATGCAATAGATGCTTCATGGAGTCCAACTCATGGATCTCTAGTATGGTATGGTCAACCCACCTCATATCATGCCATATGCAATAAACATAAATCATCAAACCATAGGGTCCACTATGCCCATGACCTCCTCGTCGTGTGGTCCTCGGGTACCTGAGGACACTCGGTCATAGCCTCCACGGGGCCTATGACATGTCGACCCAGTGCCGTGACACCAGTGGTAGCCCCCTGTACCACATGTAGTCGACATAAGGACTTGCCTCTTTTTGGGCATGGTACCCATCCATCTAATAGTGGTAGAGGCCGGGTGGCCAACCTAGACCCCTCGGCATAGCACCCACGGGCTTACTTGCCCAAATCACATAAGATTAAATAAGCCAAAACCTCTTTTTAAAACCTGTCCTCTTTGGGTCCCTCACAAAGAGGGTTCTGGAGGGGGTTCTTACCGCCATGGAATGGCGGTGGAGAAACCTCCAGAATGGCAGTGGTTTCTCCCCTGCACACCGCCGTTCTAGAACCCTCCAGGAGGTTTTGGGAAGAAGTGGGGTGTCCCGTATCAAAACGGGTCCCCGTTTTCTCAGGCCAAATCCATTTTTGAATTAATTTACACTTTTGCCCTTGAACTTCAAAGGGCCATATCTTGCTCATTTTAACTCCATTTTGGGTGATTTTGGTCTTGTTGGATTCCTTTTTCTGAGACGCACCTAAGGGTACTATTCTCAGGACCAAATTTCTGGGTCTAGTCGGGGTGAACGGTAAAATGACCAAAATACCCTTATCTACAAAAAGGGAACTTTTCATTTCCTATAGAATGTCCAATTCATTTTTGTTAAAAATAGCGTAAATTGCTCAAGCATTACATTATTACCCCCTTAAAAGAATTTCGTCCTCGAAATTCCACAAATCCTCTTCTTCAAGTTAGCTGTCTTCTTGATAAGACATATTCAGGACTCCCTCAAACTAAGAAAATTCCCATACTTCTGTTGTCGACAAATCCATTATTTCGTTATCCAATACTCTAATTGAGTTAATACTTAGAGTAATGTTGTCCTTAAAATGCTAATCATACTATCTTGTACCCAATCCTAGGCACATTCTCAATCTATCCTTGTTATAATTCCTTCCACAAGGCCTTACACACATATATCGTGTCAATATATCTCATCCATTTTCTTTAAGTATATATGGGTCGTTTCTGTTGCATACTCTAATACATAGTCCCATGCGTGCCAGTTTATCATTACAGGTTTCTATCTGTATTACCCATCCTTAGATGCTCATATTCCTTTTGATCATGTATAGGATAGTCTCCTTAGATGGCCATGCTCTCCTACTCGTATAAATTATTTCATACTTCTTTGAGATCGTATGATCTTATTCCTCCTATTTCATTTTGAATATCATAGGATAATCCCTTTTTCTTCTTGTCTTTCATCTAGTGATCTCTTCATCATCCACATCTCCTTTTAATGGTTGGTTGTATGTCATTACTAAGTGTCCAACAAAAAGAAAAGAAAAGAAAAAAGGTTACATGCTTTCTATTGTGTCTAACTTTGCTTCTTATCTTTTATATTTGTCCCCAAGATACTTCACTAGCTAATATGGTATTATGTGCCCTACAGCCAAACCCTTAATTAACTTCAAATTTCAACTATTTGTCACTTTTCTACTATAACTTGTATCCTCAACCCATATTATATTCAAAATAAAATAATTCAAGTAGCATCCTCCATCACTAATAGTATCTCATATTACGATTAGGATATCTGAACTATACATCAAGCATAGATGTTGAAGTCATCAAATGCTTTTCTCCTTGAAGAGTTTATGCACACTCATATCAAATATTTTATGGTTAATTCATCAACATGGTCAAATGTTCTCGTCTAGAGGCCTATCTCACTATTCACATCAATTTGTCATCAGGATTTCCAACAATGTTCCCACTTATGCAAAAAGTCTCTTATTCATAACCAAGTACCCTTACTAGGTCATGGTTGAATCCTTTGTCATTATCCTCTTTGTCCTTTCTTTGCTTGATGGTTTTCTTTGTAATCTTTTAGACCAAATGTTATATACTTGATCTAGTAAGGTTAGTCCTTAGGAAATTCCTTCAATTTATTTTTTCGTACTTGGTATATGCACATAACAACTAACTTTTTGTCTAAAGGTAACGTAACATCAAATCTCACCTTATAATGTGTTGGCCACCTCAACTTTTCTCCTTCCATTCCCTATATCGATATGTTGTTCCATCTTTTATTAATGCTTTATCATTAACCATTCGGTCTTAATTGTCAGGGGTATCATCATCATAAGTAGTGGTTTTCTCAATTCCTCAAATTTTATCTTTCAAGTGCCTCCTCATACTTAGCTTATAATAACAGTTCTTGTTCAATAGCTACTACATCAAGTTATGCTGAAGCTGTTAAATCATCAAATTTGAAAAACACTCAGGTAAGCATAGAATATTTTCTTAAACATAGCAAGACTTTATTTGATTACCTTGTGATCTCTTTCCAGATATATCTATGTCATAAGCTCAAGGGTCTCTAAAGTGATCAGTACTTATTTGCCTTTCCTTTCAATCCAAGTCAGCATATTTTCTAGATCCAAAGTAATTTCTTCACCTTGTCATGGTAGCCATTAAGGTTTGAAAAATCTTTCACATTGGTTTAGATCACTTCTTATTTTTGCTCCTATCTCAGTTGCTACTGTCCTCATCGTACTCGTAGCTCCTTCATGATGTGGCCTAATCAACTGACCTCATACCCTCAAATGACTTAGTCTAACAAGTACTTCTTTCAGGGAAAACTCAGAATATTCCTTCGAGTTTATAACTTCGACTACTGTCTAATAGATACTAACATATTTGATTAAATATGGTGGGATACCTTTATTTAGTCAACCATATTCTAAAGGTAATGACTAAATAATGGTCTTAAGATATTTGCTCTTCCAATACCTCAATTTGATCCTTGATGGTACCCTACTTGCTGAAGAAAGACAAATGGACAAGTCACTGTCCCGGCTTAATTCCTTTTTCAATATACTTTATTTACTCATGTAGTGGCAAGGTAGGATATCACCAAATTTTCCTTTTTATGAACTATATCCATTGGTGTTCCCCATAAGCTAATGGATCCGATAAGAGTCTAATTGCAATAATTGATATACCCATCAAACCATTTGCAGAATTTAATTTCTAGTTGGTCACCATTCCTCTTCAGAAATTTCTTGTAGCATAATCTCCTGAAATTCGATACTCTACTCAACGTCTTAAATCCCATATGCTTTATCTCTATTATATGCATTTACAATGACATCATTGCTAACTCAACTATTATTATTCCTTCAAATTTGATTGGTTTATCTTCCCAGATGATTCAAGATGAAAAATTTGTATGTATCTCCATAAAGTCATGATCTTCCTCTTTTGAATATTCAATATTTATCGAATACTTATAGTTACATCTCTATCTCTTTCTCTCTTTTCTTCAAAATCCTCATTTTTGTCTACCTAGATCAATTTCTCTTATAAGTTCCTATTAGGATCAATCTATTGTTACAGATCTGTCATCCCTAGTATTTTCATCAAAATCTTTTTGATAACTTGGTCGAATTCATTTCCCTATCATTTTTGCGTTATGTTCCTCTTAATCACATAATATGTTGATTGTACACATCGTTTGGTTTGCTCCATAATACTCAGGTAGTTGTTATTCAATGTCACTTCATTCTTCATGAGACTCCAATTAAGGTATCCAAAATTGAGCTAAGTCCTTCAAGATCCATACCTTTGTGACCTAGTACGAGCACAGTTATCTCCTAATATCATCTTACATTCTCATCCCTCTTAGATTATCATCAAAATCTTCTCAAAGTCTGTCTTTTACATCCCCTATCATACTCATATCATATCCTTGTGATGGTGTACTCATATTCTGATATTCTTTACGATGGTAAGATAGCCATCTAGGTTCTTCGATTTTCTCACCTTTGGTGAGATTACTCTATTACAGGTTAGAACTATTTACTAACAAGTTCACTAACATCTTCATTCATCATTCTCATCATAATCTAATTTATATATGAGTTTTCCTGTTTGCACCACTGCACAACAATCCTTATTGATAAGATTTAAGCCATCCAATATCTAAGTATTTGCTAGACCCATCTCCTTTTTCACTTATTTGTTTATGGTGAAATGCCTTGAGCATTAATATTGTAATCCTCAAATAGAAGTAGTCATCTCTACTACTTCTATTTATACTACTTCTTCTTCATTTTCTCTATTGTCTAGGACCTTTGGACATGCTGGACTAGTTATGAAAGGATAAAACTTGGGCTCTGATACCAACTGTGATGACCCAGGTTTTCCCATGCATTTTTAAATGCAATATCTAATTCCTAAGGCGGGATGCATCCCTATTTGAAAACCATTTTATAAAAACCATGCAATGCAGCAGAAAATCTTTAGTTTTAAACTCATTTTTGAAAATCCCGAGTGTCATTTGTTTTCACAACAACCAAAGTAGTTTTTGAAAATTTCAAAAATCATAAATGTCTTCCCAGGTCTATCCAAATCACACTCCAAATTTGTAAATAAATACAAATACATGTCCAAAGGGCAGAGTGTTTACTTACATGTCTCTTTCTTTTCTTTTTTTATTTACTTGCTCGTAGCACTAACATTTCCTGAGGCGTCTTCTACTCGTGAATGGAGCTGTCTTGAAAAATGTTAAGGATTGGGTGAGTATACACTATACTCAGTAGGAGTCTATCACTACTAGTTTTACAATGCATGCTATGTTTAAAATCATATGCTCTTTAAAACATGTGCTTGTTTGAACACTCATGTTCAATATCGATATTAAAAACCATTGTCGAATTGGAATAATGACGACTTAAAGAATCGCATAATCCAAGTCAAAAGTATCATATATATTATAAACATAATGATATGCATAAGATGCTCAACTGAATCCAACTCATGGATATATGGTATGGTTGACCATCCTCATGTCATGCCATATGCAATGCAAGTAAATCCTCAAAAACATAGGGCCCACTATGCTCACGACCTCCATGCCATGTGGTCCCCGGCTACCTGGGGACACTCGGTCATAGCCTCCAAGGGGCATATGACACTTATTCATCATAAATCATGCAATTTATGAAATCAGTTGCAAAACATGCATGCAATGCATAAAATCTGCTCATGCTAGTATCGGACTTAAAGTCATAACCCTGCCTAGAAGCCTACCAGCCTATCAACTCTCTCTAGCCTGCCGTCATCGGCCCGCCCTCATCAACCTGCCCTCATCGGCCAAGGTTACACTTATCATGCAATCTATGCATGTAGCACATGTCTTGGCAATAGATGCGTAATGTATTTTTCATATGCATGCTAAGTTCATTAAGTCATGCTAAACAAGTCATATAACTTATACTTTAAATATGCATTCTCAAAACAATCATGGCCTCTTTTTAAAAGTCCAATAGCGATAGAGCACCTACATCAAAACATCATGGGTTCTTTGTTTAGAAGTCTAGTAGTGATAGAGTACCTACATCAAAACATCATGGGTTCTTTTTTTAAAAGTCTAGTAGCGATAGAGCACCTACTTCAAAACATCATGAGTTCTTTAAAAAGTCTAGTAGCGATAGAGCACCTACTTTAAAACATCATGAGTTCTTTTAAAAAGTCTAGTAGCAATAGAGCACCTACATCAAAACATCATGGGTTCTTTTTTTAAAAGTCTAGTAGCCATAGAGCACTTACCTGGTTTGATCACACTAGTCCCCTTGTCCTGGTACGCTCCTGAATATGGTTTAGGGAAAAAGGTTAGTTTGACCTATTTTTCCTCACTACTTAGGCATTAGGGGTTCATTCCCATGCCTATGGGTCTCCTAAGGTCCTAACTGGGCCTTGGTATTGTCAGGTTTACAAAGGTTTAGTGGCCCCGCGCCACTATCATAGTTTAAGGGTCATACCTGCCTTAGATAGGGTTTGATTAGGTATTTTATGGTTTGGATGTGTCTGCGTCGTCGATACAGATGCAACACCTTTCACGGTGCCTCAATCGAAGTCCTAGAACTCAAGTTATGGGTGTTTTAGTATTCAGAATACGTGGAAGGCCCATAGGGTGCGTCCACAAATGCACCGGGCCTTCTGCCCATTTTCTCATTTGCGGGGGCATCCACGGACGCTCCTGGTTTGACCTTGTCGAACCAGTACACCCCAGGCACCGTCCCTAGGTCCTTTGTGGCTCCCTAGAGCCCCATTTCACTTTTTTCATGCAAAAACTTGGGGGAACTCATCCTAAAACTAAGGGGGAGATGGGTTTGAAGGGGTTTTGGGCATACCTGGTTCATGGCCAGGTTTTTTCCATGTTTTCTCCTCTTGTTTGATTCTCGACGATGGGTTTTTCCCAAGCTTTTGGGCTGCCATTAGAGGCGCCCAAGCGCTCTATTTATAGAGCTTAAAGAGGGTTCTGGAGGGCGTTCTTACCGCCATGGAATGGCGGTGGAGAAACCTCCAGAATGGCAGTGGTTTCTCCCCTGCACACCACCGTTCTAGAACCCTCCAGGAGGTTTTGGGAAGAAGAGGGGTGCCCGTATCAAAACGGGTCCCCGTTTTCTCAGGCCAAATCCGGTTTTGAATTAATTTACACTTTTGCCCTAGAACTTCAAAGGGCCATATCTTGCTCATTTTAACTCCGTTTTGGGTGATTTTGGTCTTGTTGGATTCCTTTTTCTAAGACGCACCTAAGGGTACTATTCTCAGGACCAAATTTTTAGGTCTAGTCAGAGTGAATGCTGAAATGACCAAAATACCCTTATCTCTAGAAAGGGAACTTTTTATTTCCTATAGAATGTCCAATTCATTTTTGTTAAAAATAGCGTAAATTACTCAGGCATTACATTTATAATATAAAACTTTAAATGCTTATAAAATTGTTTGTAGAATCTGAGTTATTATATATTTTGAATTATTAGTTATTGCTATATAAGTATCCATGAGAATCTATAGAGTAGTCTTACTTGGAGGATGTATCAAGCTGCAAAATCATCTTAACTATATAACTACTTATGCTATTTTTGGGATAATTTTTATTACTGATTTTAGGACCTTCTTTGGCACTATTAGTCGACAATTAATATCTGATTCTAGTGCTACTTTCCTAAGACTTAATTATTTTAATATTTGTCATATTTATGTACACTAACTATGAACTTAGATGTCAATTTTTTCTAATCCTATCGATGTGTTGTTGTTTTCTAAATGTGTTGTTTTAACTAATGCTAAAAAAATAGAACATGAAGAAAGTGAGCATCATGAAGAACAATTCAACACTGGTACACCTATTAAGAGAAAGAGCAGAGAACCAACAAAAATGGAGCATATCATTAACAGAATAAAAGAGATGACACAATTTAAAAGTAATGGGTAGGTAATAGGTGGCAATGCACATTCTTACACTAGTTTTGTTTGTTGCACTATTATAAGCATGGTACCACTCTTAATGATTGATTGGAGACATTTGTCACCATCAATTAAAGATGCAATATGGGAGATGGTGAAGGTTTGTAAATGCTTGATACATACAACATACTACGTGCCTTTTCTTGTTTCATTTGAAATAGACTAATGTTTGTCTTTAATTTGTAGCCTACCTTTAACGTCATTGATTAGTGCAAGAAAATGCTCTACATGGGGCTAGTGAATAAGGGATGAAATGGAAGAGTGAGCTAGTAAGAAAGTACATACTACCAAATGCTCATGATCAATCTAAACTCACACTATCCCTAAGTTGTATTCCAACATCATTGACTAAGAAGCATGAAATCTTTGTACAAACCCAATTGTCTTTTGATTTTGAGGTAATTACATCTAACCTAAAGTTTGATTCCTCTAGTTATAAAAGTTGATTGCACTCAATTATGTGTTCCTTTGTTCTGTAGCAAAGCATATGAAAGGACAAATGGTGCGTGTGACTAATCATATGCAACATCCCCTCTCCAAGATTAGTTACGCATGGTTAGAAGAACAAGAAGTAAGTATATGTGACAGTTCATTTCTTCCTAAGTATACCTGATTTTATTCCATTAACTCTGAATTAGTGTCTCTCTTGATAGCAAAAGAAAGCTTGGACCACAGAGCCCATCGATTGTACCCTTCTCTTAAAAATGGCGCATTCACTGGAGCCTAACTTCCAGACCTTTATTGACAAAAATGCTACCTTGATTGCTTCAAGAATTGTAAGTGGTTTTACGTGTCCATCTTTTTATATTTTGATTATATTATATATATAGAAATGATTTACATGTGTAGGAAAAGTTGACACAAGAAAGCACCACTACAGGCACTCTGAGCAGCACTGCTACAAAGGAGGACATCCTATATATGGTTATGGGCAACAAGGATGAGCATCTTTATAATAACCCCAATTTTTGTAAATTGATTGAGAAAATTAATTTAGTTGGAATTTTCAAAAATTCTAGGTTGGAATATTAGGTTATTAAAAATTCACTTTTTAAAGAAATTAAAACATGATTTAAAACTTATAAATTATGAATGTACTCAAAAAACCAATTGAAACGACACTAAGTACGTTCAATTCCGAGTTAAAATGAAAAATCCCTAATTTTCTCCATTTTTATGAATAAAAGGGTAAAATGATAATTTTACCCATACCCAATATCTAAGACATCAATATTTAGAATGTACTCAGAAATACAATTCCAATGCCACTAAGTATGCTCAATTCCAAGTTTGGGAGAATAAAACACTTTTTTCTCCATATAAGGGCAAAATGGTCCTTCCACACCTCTATGGGGTCCACAAATGAATCTAATGGCCAAAAAGCATGTAATGAGTAGTCAAACTACTACCATTTGATAGTGGAGAAGGAGGTGGATGTGGAGGATCCAATGTTAATTTAATATTCGAAAGAATTAAAACATAGTTATTACAAGTAATGATGAAAATTTCAAAACATCTATAAATACACCCCCAAAAATACTCCAAAAATGTTCATTAAAATTAACATGAAATTATATTGCTTTCCCTTAAAATCTAGATCTAGATTTATTCCCAAATTTTCAAAATTCCCAAAAATCTCTCTTCTTTCACTTTCTCTTTCCTCTCTCTAGATTGGAACAAGAGACCTAAATTCAATTAAGCACTCTATTACAAATCAAATATGACCAATCCCACAATCCATATGGTCTTGGACAATCTTATCAAGATTAGAAGGAATCTATGGAAAGATTGTAATATCTATTTTCTTCTGAAATCATAAAAGTGATAAAAATCTTCAAGAAACTTTTTGTTTTAAAGGAATAACTTCCAATGTTCATGATCTTCAAGACATGAGATGATCAGATCTTGGGAATCTGATTTAATGATGAAATAAAGTGAGATCTATGATTTATTATGACAGATCTAAGATAAATTGAGAATCTACCTTTTATGGTAGAAATATCCTAACAATACAAAGGGACCCACTTGATCAATGAGATCAATCATGATCAGACCCTTTGGATGGGCTTTATGAATGGGATTATGATGAAATCCAGTGACAAAAACAAGTGGGGATGATCTTTGGACCTTAATGAAGTAAAAGCCCAACATGTAATTAAAACCCTTGATCTAAAGGAAAAGATCTAAGATCTAATGGTTGGATCATAAGTAAAAGTTTCTAATAATCTTATTTTAATTAGTTTACTTATCATTTATTTAAGATAGAATTTTAAATGTGATTTATGTTATAAATTAGGAAGCATGATAGTGTAATTCTTAAATTTTAGCATGCTATCCTCTAAATGTTATTAGATTGTTATAATAGGTTGGTAATTTAATTATCTTAGGGCCATGATAGTTTGAATTTGAGATTTTAACACAATTCCATTAGATTACTAGTAAAATTTCATGTATTTCATAACTTATGATCATACTAGTTTAAGTATAGTTTTATTCCATTAGGCTAAGTTACTTCCATAGGAAGCATGTTAGTATAAATGGTTGTTAAATTTATATTGAATTTATGCTTTAAAGTTTATGATTTAATTGTTGTCAAATTTTATTAGCAGATTCAAATGTGAAGTAATTGTTGAGATATAATGAGCATGAATCACCAAAAATGCAAACTAGTAGAATATAGAGATTCATGGACAAATAAGATGAGTGAATGACTTTGACTTAATATTAGTAAGGGCTATAGTTAGTAGGACAATATAAGGGCTATCAAATCCTTGGACCAAACTAGGAGAAAATAAACCCCATGAATGACATTTTAAATGTTCATGGATTTAATTAAAATCAATTAGAAAGAGTACTTAGGGTTAAAATGCTCATAGGAACCTTTTGAAAGGTTGGGCTAAGTTCACTCTAATGAATATTGAACATGGTGGATAAGGGGGTTCTCTAATAAAGCCTTGCTCTTCCCCTACCTTTCATTGACGTTTGTGAGGTCTAAATGCCTCCTTACATAAGGATTGAACTAACCACTTTGTGCTTAGCCATTTAACTAGTAACCCTTGGTCAATTTAAAATAAGAGGAGCTATCTAGACTTAGGATGAAATAAGCTATCTTCAACCAGTAAAACATTAACTGGTTGAACAATAATAATAAGAGCATAAAAGGTTAGTAAATTATCTAACCCTAATAAGATAAGGATGATTAAACAAGATTCATGGATCTTGAATAATCAAGAACAATAAAAGAAATAAATACTTCTTAATGATATATATATATATATATTGCATGGAATTTAGATCAAATAGAATAAAAGATCTTAGATCAAATAGAATAGAATATGTGAACCCTTGATCATATATGATTCAAGGAAGAGAACCAAGATCATCCTCCTTAGAGGTGATCAAATAACTACACTTAGGTCAAAGAAGAACTAGATGATAGAAGATTTAAGCCCTTAATCTTTATCAACAAGTATAAATTGTTGATCAAAGAATCTAAGAAAGATCAAGATCAATGAAAGGAATAAACAAAAACTTAGAATAGAAAATACTTAGATATGAAAGATTAGAAGATCATTCTAACCATCAGATCTATTAATCAATAGGATAGACACCAACTGAAGAAGATAGATCATGTTAGGACAAAATATCTAGAAGCTTTATATCAAAGGAAAAGATTAACAAAGAATATAAATAGGATTAAAAAAAAAAAAAGGATTATTCAAATTGTATAAATATTGATAGTATATATAGATTTATAGATTACATACATCAGTCTGGATCATGGAAGATCTGCAGAGATGGATCACTACTTGAAGGTAGGAGGATTCTATGAATGCATCTACATGAGAAATACATGTTGAATACATAATCTTATGTCTACAAATGTTGACAAGTGTAATGTAAATGCTTGTATTAAACCCCTTGAGAACACTTATGATCCAACCAAAACACATATGAAATGGTCAAGTTAGAATTGAGGAAAACCCTAAGTGAATAGGGAACTAGAAGGTATTCCAGCCCTAAGTAAACAAATAGATTGTGTGACATATATGAGAACTATTTTATATAAAGCATGGAGGCTTGTGGTTTTTTTCTAAACAAGCATATGCATAAGGAAGCTATGCTAGGAGAGTTAGTAGAGTTTGGCCACCTGCTCTCTAAAATTTGTTATGATATGGATACCAAGCCTAAATGAGACTAAAAGTTGGGTGGGCCAATTATGGAAAGGCTGCCACTGTGATAGCCATGGTCCCCACCATAGGGACATGGATATTGTGATTTATAGTAAGGATGGTATAGGTGGATTATTGGACAGTTATCCAGGCACTTTGGTGGGGATTCCACTGCATGCATAGTAGTCCTTTGAGTATTTTTGTATTATGATGCATGGCATAATGGAAAGCCTTATAATATGGCATGATGAGATGTCGGGTAATCGTGGAATACCGATACTGCCCAAATGAGGGAGCATTTCCAAGAGAGTCTAGATGATTTATCAACTCAGTATAAGCTGGGTATGATTATGTTTTGAGATATTAATTAGTTTTCACAATTTTAACCCTATATATCTATACGACATATACAGTATGTATGTATAAGGATGTACATATATGAAAAAGTAAAGAGATTTATCCATGAGTGTGTTATGAATAATGACATTATAAAGTATTAGGATTATACTATCAAATTATTATGCTTCTTAAATCCCCTACCAAGCATATCTTACTGAGATGTTGTAAATGTTTGAATGTTTACAATATCTTAGATATAGAGAAGGAGAATTTGGGACTCAAGACTTAAGAAGGCTTGAAAGAATAATCAATCAGGAATATCCCTTGAAGACATGTATTTTTATTTGAGAACATTGTATTGTATTAAAAGTTTTATTGCATGGTGAGCTTTGAAATTTGGATTAGGTAATTTGGACAAGTATTATAATGATACCTGGGCTGTACTGTGAACCACTGGATGGATTTTGGAATTTAATAAAAGTATATTCCTTCAATGGAATTTTATCTAGTACAAAAGTTCTACTTATGTTATGTATGAAGTGATGACTTGGGTTTTTCAAAACAAGTTCTAAAGAAAAGAATTTCCACTGCTTTGGTTTAAGAAAAAGTTTTACTATTAAGGGCATTGCCATTGAAAAATGTATTACAAAATGAGTTACAAAAGCTCAGGTCATCACAGTTGGTATTAAAGCCATTCATCCAGTCACAGTACAGTACCCTTATGTCCTATATGAAGATGACAATCCAATTACATGATGAGAAATAGTGAGTGAATAGGGAAGTAAGATAGTATTTGATGAGAGTGAGTAGAGAATGAGTTATGTGATTAACTCATTAATTGAGAATGAGTATAGGAAGAGCTATGTGATTAACTCATTAGGTGAGGAGTTATTGTAATTAACTCATGAAGTACTAGTGGAGTATAAGTAGATAGTACTTAGTGAAATGACTAGGAGTATTACTTAGTAAGTTAATGATATCAATATAGGGAATAGTAAGTTATAGAAACAAGTAAGGAAAACATTACAATAGAGGAATATGCAATGCATGACATTTAGGTATAACTTGAAATCTTAAGTAAAGATACTTGTAAAAATAAAATACATTAATATTACTATTATTAGGAAAAATAATGGAGATTAAGAGAAAGAGATGATAAATTGAAAAAATATGATGGAAAGAATGAAGAAGGATAAAATCCAACCTTTATAGGAAAGGTGAAATAGAAATTTATGAGGAATAGATATTAAAGATAAAATCTTAGAATTATTACAAAATTCAAAATCAATAATAATAAATAATAAATATAAAGGTAAGACTTACAATTGCTACATATAGATAGTATTATGAAAATTAGTTAAAGAATTTAATCATCAAAATAGAAATGATCTTACTTGAGAAGAATTTAAGGAGATAGGTAAATATTTTCAAAATTGGTGAATGAGAAAAGAGTTTTAATAAAGACAAATAATGAAATAAAATTTAGATGAACATTGATTTAACTATATGATAGAATAGAAATATGAAAATAATTATGGACTATAGTAAAGAGAAGTATATTTTGCATTGATTATAAAATGGAAAGTGAAGACCTATAAATGAATATGGATATTAATATGATGAATTTAGGGAATATTGATTCTACTTATATGATAGATTTAGTGATATTAAAATCATTATGGAATATAATGAGGAAAAATACATTTTGTAGGAATGGTGAAATAATCATGAGGAATGAAGACCTATAAACAAATATACGTAGCTAAACTTAAGTTTAAATTTTGGACAAATGAGTTGATTATAAATGATGAATGAATACAGATTTTAGAGAAATAAGTGGTTAGAAATTTCAAGATATTTTGGAGATTTTATATCTAACATAAGATTGAATGAGGAAATATCCATTGTAGTTGAGGATAATGACATCGACTGATCTAAATAAGTGGAAAGAATAAATTTTAAGGATTATTAGACAAAGGAGTGGTTATAGTGATAAGTTTACATTGGGAATTAACAATTTTCTTGAGAAGAGAAAAAGGAAGGTCAATGTGAGCATTCCTTGAACATAAATGATATTATTGAAGAAATTAAGTACCCTTTTACTCCATAAGGATGAGTAATTCCCAAATTTATTACCATCAATTGGGAATCTAAAATGAATATTGTATGAAATCAAAACAAATTTTGAGTTATATGAGTTGGATAAATGATGTTCATGAATTTGAGGAAAATGAAATATATTAGATGAATTGGTAATGATATATAGAATTTATTTAAGAAAATCAAGAGCATTTATGGAATATATGATAGACACTTACAAAACTTGTCAACTATCTGGTAAGTGTATATGTTGATTGAAGGAGGGTCATATAAATTCTAGGAATGATATGGAAGTTGAACTAACAAAGATTGGAGATGAAATTGAATTGTGAGATAACTTTGACAGTTAAAGAAATTTATCTCTTATTGATTGTATAGCATACTATAAGGACATTCTTTTAATATATTCTTGCCATTGATTACATAAACCATAAGGAGTTTATGCTAGGTTATTAAGACTTGAAGAATATATGGTAAATTATTGAGTTTTTAAAGGCTTGAGAGTGGATGACTACAAAGTCAATATAGACTCGTTTAATAGGAATTATAAAGAATACTTCAAATAAAGGGTTAGTATGATATGGAAAAGTTATGAGGTATGCTTGAAAAAAAGCATGAGGAAATACATAATCTTAAAAAGAAGGAATAAGAAATTTAAGTGTTATGAATAAAGAGGAAATCATAGTACAAGAATAGTAATGAAAGTTGAGGAAGAAGTTATTATAAGGAAACTATCAGCTAATATTAGGATTTAAAAAGAAATTTTTAAAAGAAAGAAATAGTAAAGGAGTATGATTATCTAGAACAGAAATGAGATAGGTACTTCCAAATGATGGGAGAACCAAGAAGAGATAATTACTTCCAAATATTGGAAGATTGTTATAAAGAATAATAGTTGAAATTATAAAATCCAATCAATATGTTATTTTGGTAGATAGTCTAAGGACTATACATATTAGAAAAGATATGCCAAAACTTGTATAATTTGAAGAGGAATGAGGATGCGTAATAGAAGTTAGAATGGAAAAATATGAAGTATTGAAAGATTGGTGAAAATGAGGAGTAGAAATTTAGTATAATAGTCAAGAGAAATATGAAATTGTGAACAAAAAGATAACTCAGTTTAAGAGTTATTAATCCTTTTGAAAAGTCTAGCAAAGAATTAGAATAAGTGATTAATGCATTAGCATTATTAGCGAGATGTGTGCTTATGTTAGTAAATGACCCCAAAATATAATTTTTACCTTTGAGGAGAAGGTAACATGAACTATGAATGAAAGGAAATGGAGGCTTCCTTGAGTGGCATGGCCACATGAGCAAACTTATGAATGAGTTAATGAAAACTCATAAGTTGAAATGCTAATTTCAAAGAAGAAATTAATATAAGGGGGGAAGATTGTAATAACCCCAATTTTTGTAAATTGATTGAGAAAATCAATTTAGTTGGAATCTTAGAAATTTTGGGCTAGAATATTAGGTTAATGAAAATTATCTTTTTAAAGAAATTAAAACATGATTTAAAACTCATAAATTATGAATGTACCCAAAAAACTGATCGAAACGACACTAAGTACATTCAATTCTGAGTTAAAATGAAAAATTCCTAATTTTCTCCATTTTTATGAATAAAAGGGTAAAATGATAATTTTACCCACAACCAAAATCTACGGCATCAATATTTAGAATGTACTTAGAAATACGATTCCAACGCCACTAAGTACGCTCAATTTCGAGTTCGTGAGAATAAAACATATTTTTCTCCATAAAAGGGCAAAATGGTCCTTCCCCACCTATGTCAGGCCAACAAATGAATCCAACGACCAGAAAACATGTAATGAGTGGTCAAACCACTACTAGCTGATAGTGGAGAAGCATGTGGTAGTGGAGGATCCAATGTTAATTCAATATTCAAAAGAATTAAAGCATAGTTATTACAAGTAATGATGAAAAATTCAAAAACATCTATAAATACACCCCAAAAATCCTCCAAAAATGTTCATTAAAATTATCACAAAATTATCTTACTTCTCCTAAAAAATCAGATTCAAAGTCAATTCCAAATTTTCAAAATTCCCAAAAATCTCTCTTCTTATACTTTCTCTCTCCTCTCTCTAGATTGGAACAAGAGACCTAAATTCAATTAAGCATTGTTACAAATCAAATCTCACCAATCCCACCATCCATATGGTCATAGACTATCTTATCTACAAAACCCCATAGAAATTTCAAGATTCAACGATGCAATTGATGGCACATCACAAAATAAGTGGTTATCAAGTGATCTAATCATCAACAGGATATTTCTTTAAAATTGTGCTTCAAAACCTAAGTTTTCTCCAATCAGGAATTAGTTTTAGGTTAAAAATTATAAAAATCAAGTAAGGACAAGAACCCTTCATTTTTTTATGATGGAGGGCTTAGATGGAAACTCTGAGCATCCAATCAATCCAAAAGGGTCCAAAATCCCTAGGGTAGAATTTTCAAGAAATTTCATCAAGTCTTGAGCCTTTGATTGAAGGAGAATTGATTGGACGGTCCAAAACAGACTATCCGATCTTCTTATAAGATCCAATTCTTGGGACGTGAAGCGAGACGTCACATGGAAATGCACCCTGTAGGAGCGTTTCTATTCGCACGATCTAAGTGCGGTGACATTCCAACGGAATGACCGCCGAGCGACGTTGTCTCGGGTAGTATGTTCCCGCTTGCATCCCAGTGACAAGAGTGTGGACCACTTTGCCCGACTGGACCTACTTCTAGATAGCTGATTCGACTATTGTTTTGTTAGGTCCAGATCAAATCTGGACGCTCGGAATGACTGTGAACTTCAATCTTCAATTGTCGAGTCATCTAAACTCCAAATCAAGATCGGAAAGAAGCTACGAAAAGATTGTAATGTCTATTTTCTTTTGAAATCATAAAAGTGATAAAAATCTTCAAGAAACTTTCTATTTTGAAGAAATAAGCTTCCAATGTTCATGATCTTCAAGATATGATATGATCAAATCTTGGGGATCTGATTTAATGATAAAATAATGTTGAAATAAAGTGAGATATATGATTTATTATGACATATCTAAGATAAATTGAGGAATCTACCCTTTATGGTAGAAATAACCTAAAAATACCACTTGATCAAAGAGATCAATCATGATCTGACACTTTGGATGGGTTTTATGAATGGGATAATGATGAAATCCAGTGACAAAAACAAGTGGGTATGATCTTTAGACCTTAATGAAGTAAAATTCCAAAATGTAATTAAAACCCTTGATCTAAAGGAAAAGATCTAAAATCTAACAGTTGGATTATAAGTAAAAGTTTCTAATAATCTTAATTTAATTAGTGTACTTGTCTTTTATTTGAGATAGAATTGTAAATGTGATTTATGTTATAAATTAGGAAGCATGATAGTGTAATTCTTAAATTTTAGCATGCTATGCTCTAAATGTTATTCGATTGTTATAATAGGTTGGTAATTTAATTATCTTAGGGCCATGTTAGTTTGAATTTGAGATTTTAACACAATTCCATTAGATTACTAGTAAAATTTCATGTATTTCATAACTTATGATCATACTAGTTTAAGTATAATTTTATTCCATTAGGTTAATTTACATTCATAAGAAGCATGTTAGTATAAATAGTTGTTAAATTTATATTGGATTTATGCTTTAAGTTTATGATTTTATTGTTGTCAAATTTTATTAGTAGATTCAAATGTGAAGTAGTTGTCGAGATATAATGAGCGTGAATCACCAAAAATGCAAACTAGTAGAATATAGAGATTCATGGACAAATAAGATGAGTGAATGACTTTGACTTAATATTAGTAAGGGTCATAGTTAGTAGGACAATATAAGGATGTCACGACCCGGATTTTTATGTGATGCAATTTTGATAAAAAGGCGAGATCTCTTGTTTTATAAATATGAAATGCATGAAAATCTTTCTCATTTGGAAAACAACCTTTCATAAAAGCCCCGAGTGTTCAAACACATTCTCAATTTATTTAGCCATGGCAAAGTTTAAATCAATATTATTCCTAAGAGAGTGTTAGTCACAGCCCCAGCTATTAGAGAGTAACTACAATCGAGTGACATTGAAAGATAAGATAGGAGTTTACTTACTTATACTTAGTTTGTGTCTCTTAGTACAACCGTTCCTTGCCCTTAAGTATTCACTTTGTATCTAAAAAATGTTAAGGATTGGGTGAGTATATAATAGACTCACTAGGAGCCTATCACTACTAGTTTTATAAATGCATGAGATGTTTTAAAATCGTATGCTCATTCAAAACATGTGTATGTTTGAATATTCGAGTTCAATATCAGTATAAGAATCCATTATCAAACCGAAATACTAATGACTTAAAAGATCACATAATCCAAAATTGAAAGTATTATATATATATATGATAACATCATGATATGCAATCAAACCTCATATCATGCCATATGCAATGCACATAAATCATCAAACCATAGGGTCCACTATGTCCACGACCTCCTCGCCGTGTGCTCCCCGGGTACCTGAGGACACTCGGTCATAGCCTCCACGAGGCCTATGACACCTCGACCCAGTGCCGTGACACCAGTGGTAGCCCCCTGTACCACATGCAGTCGACGTAGGGACTTGCCTCTTTTTGGGCGTGGTACCCATCCACCTATTAGTGGTAGAGGCTGGGTGGCCAACCCAGACCCCTCGGCATAGCTCCCATGGGCTTACTTGCCCAAATCATATAAGATTAAATGAGCCAAAACCTCTTGTTAAAACTTGTCCTCTTTGGGTCCCTCACAACTGCCTAGCCCTCGGCACTCCAGCGTCTTTTGGCAACCCTCAAGGACATGCAATCTTTGCAAGTACTTAAATCATACAATGTATGCACTTGTTTGCAACACATATGTGCATAATGTATATGCAATCATTTCAAAACATGGCTATCTACAAAGCATTTATCATGCATGCTGAATTAAGTCATGCAAATCAAGTCCTATATTTAAAACATATGTTCTCAAAATAATAATAGTTCTTTTAAAAGGATCTAATAGTGATTGAGCACCTACCTGGCTAGGTCCTGCTAACCCTTTTGTCCTCGGACGCTCCTAATCATGGTTTGGGGAATCAAGGTTAGTTTGGCCTATCTTTATAGGTTTTAGAGTAATTGGTCTTGTTACTTAGGAATTAGGGGTTCATCCCTATGCCTATGGGTGTCCTAAGGTCCTAATTGGGCCTTGGTATCCTTAGTTTTCCAACGTTCTAGTGGCCACGCGCCACCATCCTATTCTAAGGGTCATGACCACCTTTGATTGGTCCTTGATTAAGGATTTTATAGTTTGGATGTGTTTACATCATTGGCACGGACACAACGCCTTTTGCGGCGCCTCAATCGGAGCTTTAGATCTCAAGTTATAAGCATTTTAGTGTCATATGTACATAGAGTCTTAAAGATAAAAAGACGGAATGCTAGGGCGCTGCGCGTCTGGGACGTGCGCCCCAGCTTCCTTAAGCAACCAAAAGACGACGCGCTGCTAGTGCTACACATCTGCGGCGTGCGCCTCAATGGGCTCGTCTGCAGACGCGCGGTACGCTCCGCCCGTCTTTCTCTTTAGTGGGCGCATCCCTGGACGCGCCCATTTGGTTTTTCAAACGGAGACGACGTGGACGTCTGGGGGACCATGGCCTCCTCAGGACACCCTGGTTCGACCCCTGTCGAACTAGTACGGTCCTAGGGACGTCCCAGGGTCCTTGGTGACTCCTTAGAGGCCTATTCTCCATGGTTTTTCATGCAAAAACCTAAGGAAACTAAGCCTAGGACTACGGGTGAGATGGGTTTGGGGAGTTTTTGAGCGTACCTGCTTCATGGCTGGTTTTCTCTCCATGTTTTCCCCTCTTGGTCACTGCTTCACGATGGGTTTTCTCCAACATTTTGGGCTGCCATTAGAGGCACCCAAGAGCTCTATTTATAGAGCTAAGAGAGGGTTCTAGAGGGGGCTCTCACCGCCTTTGAATGGCGGTGGAGAAACCTCCAGAATGGCGGTGATTTCTCCTCCAATCACCGCCGTTCTAGAACCCTCTAGAGGTTGAAGACGACAGGGTACCCGTATCAAAACGGGCACTTGTGCTTTTCAGGTTAAGTCGTTTTTGTAAATTTTACAGTTTTGCCCCTGAACTTCAAAGGGTCATATCTTGCTCATTTTAACTCCGTTTTGGGTGATTTTGGTCTCTTTGGATTCCTTTTTCCGAGACGCATCTAATGGAACCATTTTAGGACCTGGGTTCAGTCAAGGTGAATGGTGAAATGACTAAAATACCCTTTTCTTTAAAAACTTAACTTTTCATTGCTAAACTTGGAATTTCAATATTACAAAATTGGAGTCATTACATTCTTACCCCCTTAGGGGAATTTTGCCCCTGAAATTCTACTATATACATTCAAAAGATCTCGGGGTACTTTTCTCGCATTTCTGACTCCGGTTCCCAAGTCTCTTCTTCCATGTGCGCATTTCTCCACAAAACTTTGACTAAGGGTATGTCCTTGTTCCGTTCTTATTCTTACAATCCCAAATCTCAACTGGTCTTGTCTCTAGTTTGAGATCCTCCGTCATCTCTATGGGTACCTGGTCGATGACATGAGCGGGGTCAAGCATGTACCTCCTTAGCATAGACACATGGAATATGTTATGCACTTCGGATAACTAAGGGGGTAGCGCGATCCTGTAGGCCACTTTTCCCACTTTCTCTAGGATTTCAAAAGGTCCTATGTAACGCAGACTAAGCTTGCCTTTGATACCGAACCTCATAACTCCTTTAGTGGGAGATATCTTCAGGAAAACGTGCTCTCCTATGTCGAATTCCAATGGTCTCCTCCTTCGATCAGCATAGCTCTTTTGGCAGCTTTGAGCTGTGAGGAGGCGGCTTCTTATGAGTCTGACCTTCTAGGCACATTGCTCTACCAGCTCGGATTAGAGCACCCTAGATTATCCAACTTCACTCCAACTGGTGGGTGATCGACAGGGTCTCCCATAGAGCGCCTTGTATGGAGCCATGCCAATGCTTGACTTAAAGCTATTGTTGTACGCAAACTCGACTAGCGGTAGGTTTTCATCCCAAATCTACTTCCAATCAAGGGCACAAGTTCGCAACATATCTTCGACTATCTGGATTGTGCGCTCTGACTGTCCATCGGTCTGTGGATGGAAGGCTGTGCTATAGTTTAAGGAAGATCCTAAGCATTTTTGGACTAACTTCCAGAGTTGTGAAGTGAAGCGGCTATCCCTATCTGAAGTGATACTAAGGGGTATACCATGTAGACTTACTATTTCTTTGATGTATAGCTGAGATAGGCTGTCAGTGGATTGGGTATGGCGTATAGGAAGGAAATGGGCTGTCTTAGTTAATCTATCAACAATTACCCAGATCATGTCATGACCCTTAGAGGTCTTGGGTAGCCCTACGATGTAGTCCATTGTGATATGGTCCCATTTTCATTCGGGTAGCTCAAGGGGTTGTAACAATCCCGCAGGTCTTTGATGTTCAGCCTTTACTTGTTGACATGTTAAACACTTTGTCACAAATTTCCCTATGTCTCTTTTCATACCATCCCACCAATATTGTTTCTTTAAGTCTTGATACATCTTAGTCCCTCCTGGGTGTATAGTATACTTAGACCGATGAGCCTCTTTTAAGATTTCTTGTCTTAACTCTTCATTAGCCGGTACCACTAATCTTCCTTGCATGTAAATGCTACCATCTTCTCTTTTTGTAAACCCTGGTTTCCCTATGAAAGCTTGTATTTCTGGATCTCCTTTCTATTCTTGTTTAACCTTTTCATTAACAGCTGACTTTATGGTTAGTCCTGCCATAATGATCTTGTGCTTACTTATGTCTGGTTTCCATGTGATTACTTCTTGTAGTAGCTTCCATCTCTTAGTTAATAAACTTGCACACATACCTTGGGTTTTTCTGCTTAATGCATCAGCTACCACATCAGCTTTTCCAGGGTGATAATGAATGGAGAAGTCATAGTCTTTTAAGTATTCCATCCATCTTCTTTGTCGCATGTTTAAGTCTTGTTGGGAAAAGATATATTTAAGACTCTTGTGATCTGTAAAAACTTCAAACTTTTCCCCATATAAATAATGTCTCCATATTCGCAAGGCAAAGACTATGGCTGCTAATTCCAAGTCATGGGTTGGGTAATTGACTTCATGCTTCTTGAGTTGTTGAGAAGCATAAGCGATTACCTTCCCATGTTGCATAAGTACGTAGCCTAGCCCTTGTTGCGAGGCATCGCTGTATATCTCAAATCCGCCACTTCCTAAAGGTAAGGTAAGGAAAGGTGCGGTAGTCAACCTTCTTTTTAGTTCTTGGAAGCTTTCCTCACATTTATCAGTCCATTCAAATCTTGTGTCTTTCCTAGTCAACTTAGTTAGAGGTAAATCCATTTGTGAAAAACCTTCGATGAATCTCCTGTAATATCCGGAAAATCCTAAGAAGCTTCTTATTTCTATGACTGTCTTAGGTTTTTCCCAGTTCTGTACTGATTCAACCTTAGTAGGGTCAACTGCTATGCCATCTTGAGAAATAATGTGTCCTAAGAAATTAACCTTTTCCAGCCAAAACTCACACTTACTGAATTTTGCATATAGCTTGAGTGCTTGTAGGGTGCTTAATGTTATCCTTAGATGTTCCATATGGTCTTCAGGAGTTTCAGAATATATTAAGATATCATCCACAAACACTATGATAAATTTATCTAAGTACTCCTTGAACACCCTATTCATGAGGTCCATAAACGTGGCTGGAGCATTAGTCAATCCAAAGGACATCACTCTGAATTCATAATGGCTGTATCGAGTCCTGAAGGCTGTCTTGGGGATATCTTCTTCTCTAACTCGAAGTTGATGGTACCCTGATCGTAGATCAATCTTAGAGAAGACTCTAGTTGACTGAAGTTGATCAAAAAGATCATCAATTTGGGGAAGAGGGTACTTATTTTTAATGGTGACCCTATTCAGCATCCGATAGTCTACGCACAATCTCATGGAGCCATCCTTTTTCTTAACAAAAAGGACTGGAGCTCCCCACGAAGATACGCTAGGTCGTATGAACCCTTTGTCAAGTAGTTCCTGTAACTGGGTCTTCAGTTCTCTTAGTTTTGCAAGAGCCATTCGGTAAGGAGTTTTGGAAAGGGGGAAGCACTTGGTATAAGGTCAATGATGAACTCAATTTCCCTTGGTGGAGGTAGACCTGGTAAGTCCTCAAGGAATACGTTAGGAAATTCTCAGACAACCTCGACATCCTCAAGCTTTGGTTGGGGATTCTCGACGGATTCAATCTTGGCTAAGAAGAAGGGGCATCCTTGAGCAATGTGTTTAACTGCTTTCATGGTAGAAATAACACACGCTCCAGAATAATCCTTTCTTCCTTGGAGGGGGATAAAAGTGACACACTTCTGACGGCAATCAACAAAGGCTTGATGAAAGGCTAGCCAGTCCATACCTAGGATGATGTCGAAGTCATTTATATCTAAGTGGATAAGGTTGGCATGTATCAAATGGTCCTTAATCAAAATGGGGACATCCTGGAGATAAGAATAAGTGGGGAGTGCCTGGCCTACAGGAGTCATGACTTCTAGAGTGAAGTCTAGGTCCTGTGGTATAATGTCCAAGGATGATGCAAATTCTCGAGATATGAAAGAATGAGTGGAGCCTATATCAAATAGAACTTTAGCAGGTGTATCATAGATAGAAAGAATACCTTCAACGACTGCATTTGATGCTTGGGCTTGACTGGAAGTGAGGGCATAGACACGTCCTTGGCTTTTTGGAACTTGATCTTCTTTACGCTCTTGCACTTTCCTTTTTGGACAGTTACTAGAAAAATGTCCTAATTCTCCACAACTATAGCAAGTGATGTTGAAAGTGGGACATGGTTTGCCTGGATGATTTCTGTTACACCTAGGGCATGCCTTCCAGTCTGGTCTTCTTCCTTTGTTTTCAAACGGCTTCTTGAAAGGTGGCCTAGGTCCAGATGACTGAAAGGGTCTCTTTCCTTTGTTCTTCATGGTGTTGATGTTCTTAGTTTCTCTTATTGCCTGGTTCCTTTGATAATCTTTTTCATATAGGGAGGCCATCTTTATGGCTTTGGCTACTGTGGATGGTTGGAAACCTAGAACTCTGTTCCTGAGTCCTAGGTTGAGTCCATCTACAAATCTTTCGGCTGCATCTTCCTCATCAGCACAAGCACGGGGTGCAAATCTTCGGAGGCTGATGAATCTACTTTCATACTGTTGGACGATCATATTTCCTTGTTCTAAGTCCATAAATTCCTTTTCCTTCTGTTTCCTTATATGTTTAGGATAATATTTATCATTAAAGACCTTTTTAAACTCTTCCCATCCTATTGTTTCTTGCTGATCAAAATAAGTTCTTTCTACTGTTTCCCTCCAAAAGGTAGCCTCTCCTCTAAACACAAATGTGGCCATGGGTACTTTTCTTTCCTCAGCAATGTTCATGGCCTTAAATATCTTTTCAATATCAATTAACCATTTTTCAGCTGTAGATGCTTCATCTTCTCCTGTGAATGAGGGAGCTAGTTTTTGAAACCTTTCTAACTGAACCTCAGTCCTATCTATTGCCTTATCAGGGGAAGGATCTCGGGGGGTAAGAGTTTGGCTTTGACTATTCATGTATTGTCCCATATTCTGTAAGAATTGTTGGAATAACTCAACCATCCCATTGCCCAACCCAGTGGAGTACACTGGTGGGGCTTTAGGTCTTGGAGCATTACTTCCTTTCTTCCTAGGTATTTGTAATCACAAGGCAATTCACCAAATCTTAGTTTGTGTTATCCTATTACCCCTTACTCTTTCATGGATGAAACTTGATTATAAGTTATTCTCCTCATAACTGGGCTGTGAGTAACGTTAAACCGTGCTTTGTCTGTGTGACATTGAAAGATAAGATAGGGGTTTACTTACTTGTACTTAGTCTGTGTCTCTTAGTACAAATGTTCCTTGCCCTTAAGTATTCACTTTGTATCTGAAAAATGTTGAGGATTGGGTGAGTATATACTATACTCAGTAGGAGCCTATCACTACTAGTTTTATAAATGCATGAGATGTTTTAAAATCATATGCTCATTCAAAACATGTGTATGTTTGAATACTCGAGTTCAATATCAGTATAAGAATCCATTATCAAACTGAAATACTAATGACTTAAAAGATCATATAATCCAAAATTGAAAGTATCATATATATATATGATAACATCATGATATGCAATAGATGCTTCATGGAGTCCAACTCATGGATCTCTAGTATGGTATGGTCGACCAACCTCATATCATGCCATATGCAATGCACATAAATCATCAAACCATAGGGTCCACTATGCCCACAACCTCCTCGTCGTGTGGTCCCCGGGTACCTGAGGACACTCGGTCATAGCCTCCACGGGGCCTATGACACCTCGACCCAGTGCCGTGACACCAGTGGCAGCCCCCTATACCACATGCAGTTGACGTAGGGACTTGCCTCTTTTTGGGTGTGGTACCCATCCACCTATTAGTGGTAGAGGCCGGGTGGCCAACCCAGACCCCTCGGCATAGCTCCCACGGGCTTACTTGCCCAAATCATATAAGATTAAATGAGCCAAAACCTCTTGTTAAAACTTGTCCACTTTGGGTCCCTCACAACTGCCTAGCCCTCGGCACTCCAGCATCTTTTGGCAATCCTCAAGGACATGCAATCTTTGCAAGTATTTAAATCATGCAATGTATGCACTTGTTTGCAACACATATATGTGCATAATGTATATGCAATCATTTCAATACATGGCTATGTACAAAGCATTTATTATGCATGCTGAATTAAGTCATGCAAATCAAGTCATATATTTAAAACATATGTTCTCGAAATAATAATAGTTCTTCTAAAAGGATCTAATAGTGATAGAGCACCTACCTGGCTAGGTCCTACTAACCCTTTTGTCCTCGAACGCTCCTGATCATGGTTTGGGGAATCAAGGTTAGTTTGACCTATCTTTTATAAGTTTTAGAGTAATTGGTATTATTACTTAGGCATTAGGGGATCATCCCCTATGGGTGTCCTAAGGTCCAAATTTGGCCTTGGTATCCTTAGTTTTCCAACGTTTTAGTGGCCACGCGCCACCATCCTATTCTAAGGGTCATTCCCACCTTTGATTGAGCCTTGATTAGGGATTTTATAGTTTGGATGTGTCCGCGTCGTCGACACGGACACAACGCCTTTTGCGGCGCCTCAATCGGAGCTCTAGATCTCAAGTTATAAACGTTTTAGTGTCGTATATACATAGAGTCTTAAAGATAAAAAGACAGAATGCTAGGGCACTGTGCGTCTGCGACGTGCGCCCCAACTTCCTTAAGCAACCAAAAGATGACGCGCTGCTAGCACACTGCGCATCTGCGGCATGTACCTCAGCGGGCGCATCTGCAAACGTGTTGTACACTCCGCTCGTCTTTCTCTTTAACGGGCGCGTCCAGGGACGCGCCCGTTTGGTTTTTCAAACGGAGACGACGTGGAACGTTCCGTCGTCTGGGGGACTGAGGCATCCTCAGGACACCCTGGTTCGACCCCTGTCAAACCAGTGCGGCCCTGGGGATGTCCCAGGGTCCTTGGTGACTCCCTAGAGGCCTATTCTCCATGGTTTTTCATGCAAAAACTTAGGGAAACTGAGCCTAGGACTATGGGTGAGATGGGTATGGGGAGTTTTTTAGCATACCTGCTTCGTGGCTGGTTTTCTCTCCACGTTTTTCCCTCTTGGTCACTACTTCACAATGGGTTTTCTCCAACATTTTGGGCTACCATTAGAGGCACCCAAGAGCTCTATATATAGAGCTAAGAGAGGGTTCTAGAGGGGGCTCTCACCGCCTTTGAATGGCGATGGAGAAACCTCCAGAATGGTGGTGATTTCTCCTCCAATCACCGCCGTTCTAGAACCCTCTAGAGGTTGAAGACGACGGGGTGCCCGTATCGAAACGGGCACCTGTGCTTTTCAGGTTAAGTCGTTTTTGTAAATTTTACAATTTTGCCCCTGAACTTCAAAGGGCCAGATCTTGCTCATTTTAACTCCGTTTTGGGTGATTTTAGTCTCATTGGATTCCTTTTTCCGAGATGCATCTAATGGAATCACTTTTAGGACCAAATTTCTGGGTTCATTCAAGGTGAATGGGGAAATGACTAAAATGCCCTTTTCTTTAAAAACTGAGCTTTTCATTGCTAAACTTGGAATTTCAATATTACAAAATTGGAGTCATTACAAAGGACTATCAAATCCTTGGACCAAACTAGGAGAAAAATAAACCCCATGAGTGACATTTTAAATGTTCATGGATTTAATTAAAATCAATTAGAAAGATTACTTAGGGTTAAAATGCCCATAAGAACCTTTTGAAAGGTTGGGCTAAGTTCACTCTAATGAATGTTGAACATGGTGGATAAGGGGGTTCTCTAATAAAGCCTCGCTCTTCCCCTACCTTTCGTTGACATTTGTGAGGTCTAAATGCCTCCTTACATAAGGATTGAACTAACCACTTTGTGCTCGACCATTTAACTAATAAGCCATAGTCAATTTGAAATAAGTGGAACTGTCTAGACTTAGGATGAAATAAGCTATCTTCAACCACTAAAACATTAACTGGTTGAACAATAATAATAAGAGCATAAAAGGTTAGTAAATTATCTAACCCTCATAAAAATTATAAGTAAGATAAGGATGATCAAACAAGATCCATGGAATCTTGAATGATCAAGAACAATAAAAGAAATAAATACTTCTTGATGATGATATATATATATATGTATTGCTTGCATTTTAGATCAAATAGAATGAAGATCTGAACCCTTGATCAAATATGATTCAAGGAAGAGAACCAAGATCATCCTCCGTAGGGATGATCAAACAACTGAACTTAGATCAAGGAAGAACTAGATGATAAAAGATCTAAGCCCTTAACCTTTATCAACAAGTATAAATGGTTGATCAAAGGATCTATGAAATATCAAGATCAAAGAAAGGAATACACAAAGACTTAGAATAGAAAATACTTAGAACTGAATGATTAGAAGATCATTCTAACCATCAGATCTATTGATCAACAGGATAGACACCATCTGAGGAGGATAGATCATGATAGAACAAAAGATCTGATCCTTTATATCAAATGGCAATATTACACAAAGAATATAGATAGGATGAAAACTACAAGATTATTCAGATTGTGTAAATATTGACAATATGTATGGATTTACAGGTTACATACATCAATCAGGATCATGGAAGATCTAAAGAGATGGATCACTACTTGAAGGTAAGAGGATTTTATGAATGCATCTACATGAGAAATACATGTTGAATACATGATCTTATGTCTACAAATGTTGACAAATGTAATGTAAATACTTGTATTAAACCCCTTGAGAACCCTTATGATCCAACCAAAACACATATGAAATTGTTAAGTTAGAATTGAGGAAAACCCTAAGTGAATAGGGAACTAGAAGGTATTCCATCCCCAAGTAAATAGATAGATTGTCTGATACGTATGAAAACTATTTTACATACAAGCATGAAGGCTTGTGGTTTTATTTTAAACAGGCATATGCATGGGGATGCTATACTAGGAGAGTTAGTAGGGTTTGACCACCCGCTCTCCAAAACTTGTTATGATATGGATACCAAGCCTAAATGAGGCTAAAAGTTGGGTGGGACAATTATGAGAAGACCGCCACTGTGATAGCCATGGTCCCCCCATACAGATATGGATATTGTGATTTCCACCATGGATGGTATAAGTGGATTCTTGGGCAGTTATCTAGGCACACTAGTACAGATTTTGACTGCATGCATAGTAGTCCTTTGAGTATTTTTGCATTAGGATGCATGGCATAGTTAAATGCCTTATAATATGGCATGATGAGATGCCTGGTAATTGTGGATTACCAATACTGCCCAAATAAGGGAGTATTTCCAGCAGAGTCTAGATGATTTATCAACTCAGTATAAGCTGGGTATGATTATGTCTTGAGATATTAACTAGTTTTCACAGTTTTAACCGTATATATGTATGTACGACATATATAGTATGTATGTATAAGGATGTACACATAGGACAAAGCAAAGAGATTGATCCATGAGTATGTTACTAATAATGGGATTATGAAGTATTAGGAATATACTGTCAAATTATTATGCTTCTTGAATCTGCTACCAAGCATAGCTTGCCGAGATATTGTAAATGTTTGAATGTTTACAATATCTTAGATACAGAGAAGGAGAATTAGGAGCTCAAGACTTAAGAAGGCTTGGAAGAATAATCAATCAAGTATATCCCTTGAAGATGTGTTTTTATTTGAGAGCATTGCATTGTATTAGGAGTTCTGGAATTTAATAAATGTATATTTCTTCAATGGAATTTTATCTTGTACAAAAATTCTACTTATGTTATGTATGAAGTGATGACTTGGCTTTTTCAAAACAAGTTCCAAAGAAAAGAATTACTATTGCTTTATTTTGCAAAAAAATTTTACTACTAAGGGCTCTACCTTTGAAAAATGTATTACAAAATGTGTTACAAGAACCTGGGTCATCAGAATCTTGGTTGTGTAAGGGCCCAAGGCCTCAACGTGGTTCCTTCCAAATTCTTCCATAAATCAAGGAATCCTCAATAAAGAATATGGAAGAATGGAAGGAGAATATACTCAATGAGTTATATGCAAAGGTAAAGAATGATTTCTATAAGGACTTTTGGAGTTTTAAATGTCCAAGTCAAGTTCTTGCCTCTCGAACCCCATCTCACAATAGTCCTCCATCTTAATAAGAGATGGAGGAGTAGCTTTTTGAAGGAGATGTCCCAATCATGGAGGTATGTATTGACATATTTACCTTTTTAATGTTCAATTATTTAGTAATCTTCATTCATTCTTATGTATAGGTGATTTCTTGTTTACAAATGGGTCAGTCCATGCTGCAACTATATACATCTATGAACTACTTCATTGTGCCTACACTGTACAAGGTTTTTTTTGTCATGTTGCACAGCAAGTTGATGCATCGGCACACTAAGTGTGTGTGTGTGTGTATTACTACCACCCTCCAACTAGATGCCTTCCTTCCATTTCCTATAGAAGGGGATGTGATTGGATATCATATAGCTTGGCTAGAAAAGTATATCAAAATAATATTATCCAACGTATGTATACAGTATCACAGCATCATGTCCAACAACAACTTTAAGGACTAAGCTAAATTTTTTAATACTATTTGCATCAAATGTTAACCAAAAGAAGCACAAGGTGCCATTAAGGGTGACTGCCTCCCCAGCAATAAATTATGGCCTACCAATTGCCCCATCCTAAGTATTTATGTCTATTTTTATGATAAAATAGAATCTCTTTGACTCTTCTTATATATATATATTCAATACTAATTTTTGAAAAATTACATCCACAGCATAGTAACTAGGTGCAAGTTCCACCTAGACACCTTTATTCCTAAGATGACTGTACAAACTAATCAATGAAGATAAGGGAATCAGCCCCTAAGGATAGAGGCTTGTGTGCTTGCTAATGACATAATTGAAGTTCCAATCATGAAAGAGGACCTCCTAGCCATGTGTAATATGGCTCAACTGTGCACATCAGTGTTGATATTGGGCATGTTGTGTAACTACTCTATTAAGAATCAGATTGACATTACTTGCTAAAGAAATGAAGTGTTGAATGTATTTTGAACAACAAAAACTGCATGAACAATGTACAAACAAAAACCAACCAAGGAATACACAAATTGTGGAGGAAGTATCTACAATATAGGATGGTTTTTGAAAAATCGTCTTTTAAAACTGCCAGAATACAAGATAGTTTTTGAAAAATTGTCCTATATTACACAGCTTTATAAGAAGATTTTTCAGAAATCATCCTACATTAACCCTTTATAAGATGATTTTTAAAAAACTATCCTATAATATCTAAGATTTTTAAGATGATTTTGAAAAACCAACCTATGTTACACAACTTTATAAGATGACTTTTGAAAAACTATCCTATGTTACGTCGCTTACATAGATTTATAAGACATTTTTTTAGTGTCTAATTTCAGCTTAAAAACCCTTGATTTAGCATCTAATTAGATAATTTAATCAATCAATTTTTAGATTAAAATTGCATTATAGTTCTAACTAATTATCTAATCATTGATTTATGAAATTTAACAATTAGATGATCATCGGAGTTGGTTGGATGATTAAATCATGGCTTGGATGAATCTAATTAGATTCTCTGTGTTACAGATCAACCAAAGTGATTTGGGATAGGTCAGATTGAATCAAAGATCATTCGATTACATTTTAAAATAAAAAGGGTGTCAGTATCAACTTTTGTATTGTCAATTTCAAGAACATGGAGCTTGAGAATTCCTCTAAGGTGGGCTGCAAGTGGTGAAGCAGAAAATGCGACATCAAAGATGAAAACATGGAAGAGGAAGACCTGGAGCTGAAAAGGAAAATTCAGTGGAAAGAAACCTATAAGAATGAGGTGGAGAGGCCCAAAGGGTGGCTCCATAGGAGAAGACCCCTCTTCATAGACAAAGGAGGAGAGGCTCCATAGTGGTCTTCCCTGTCCTGTTCCCTCTATTACCAGCACCGTGCAACCCTCTTACTTCACCTTTCTCTTTCCCTTATTTTCCCTGGGTTACTAGTATAAACCCCCTTCTCTCGTCATCCAACAGCCACCTGAGCAAGTTGCACAGCACCAGTCACCAACCAACATCACTGCACAGATTACACCGGCCATGCCTGCCCTATTCCTCCTAGTCCACCAACAACATAGCTTCACTCTTCTCCTCAGCATCATCTACCTCCCACCTTCTCGCTCTTGGACTATTCAACACTGGTAGAGGAGAACCGAGAGAGAAGAACCGAAGCCTTCTCACCTTCATCCCCAACCACAATCCACCACCTAGACCTCCCCTTTGTCTCTGCGCACCGGCACCGCCCAGACCTCCCCTTTGTCTCTGTGCACTAGCACCGCCTAGACCTCTCCTTTGCTCTTGAGCCACTTCCACACAAATCCTACACTCTCCTCTTCTTCTCACTTGCATCTCCACTTTTAGTCACCATTATCTCTAGTGTTCATTCCTTGTTCTTCATCCTACTATTTTAACCATGATTTTCATGGTTTTGTTACCACCTATCTTTTTCTTCAATTTTCTTGAAATATCAAAGTAGAATCCTTGCCTTTCCATTATTTACATGGTATTAAAGAAAACCCGATTTGGGTTTCCTCCATTTGCTCCAGTTTCTCCACTTGTTCCTATCCTTTTCTCAATTTCACCTTCTCTACGTCCTTGCATTTTTCTCCTTCACAAGTTGAAGAAGAAGAACTTTTATCCATAAAATTCCAAAAATGCCCTTTGCACTTTAATTTCAATTACATTCATGTCCAAGTTTTTTCTTGTTCCTTACTTTGTCTTTATGTCTATCCATGTTTTACTTTATCTAAGATTGCTTTGTTCTCAGATTAATTTCTAAACTATGCAATTTTTAATTCCTGTTTGTTGCATGACACAACAATCAAGATAAGATAATTGAATTTAGATTGTTATTGTATTTAATTTCTTTAAATTCAGAATTGTGTACTCATGTGTTAATTAATAATTTTTATTTTTATTTTTAAAATTTTATAATTCAAATTCTATGTAAACTCCAACTTTTCAAGTCAAATCCCCATGGGATTGACCTACACTTACACTAGCAATATTACAATAGCCCATGTACATGCGAAAAACATCAACAAGTTTTGGCACTGTTGCTGGGGACCTACAATGGAGTTTTCTTAAAAATTTAAAAAATCCAAAATTTTAAAAAATAAAAAGAATTAGGAATTGCATTGCTTACCATTATCGACATTTTTAAGTGTATTTTTCAATTTTTGTAATGCATAATAACTATATTTCTTGAATTTTGGTATTGATTATTATTTTTATTTTGCACAAAAAGAGAAATTGAAGGAGGACTTTAATTAGGATGGCCACATTTTATTTTGACAGAATTCCAGTAAGGACACATTGTATTTTTTGTTAATTTTAATTACTTTAAATAGATTGTAATAATACAAGTCAAGCGTGGTCCATCATAACTTGGAAGTTTAGGTGGAATGTAAATGGTCCACTCCTGTACAAGAAGACTTTGTCTAGGACCCCATTTTGGGCAATCCTAACTCCTTAAATTTTTTATATTAGATTTTGCATTATTAGAATAACTTTGAATTATTTGTTAGTATAATTACATATAGATGGCATACTTTATAGTTGTTGCATTTTTAGGATTTGCATTAGTTTATTATTTTTAATTATATTTTAGGACATGTTTATTGCTTTAAGGTGATTTATATGTTGACTAAACTAGCATGGAATGAGAAAATTGATTAGTAAGGGTACCCAACCTCACAAGATCAAGGATAGATTTCATCACCACCTCTTGGCCCACCTAAGATAATCACCACAAGCTCACAACTCAACCTTCCAAATTAAATAAAGATCAAAAGAGACCTATAGAGACCATCACATGCTCGTAGGACCCTCTTGGAAGGAGGCAACCCATTGCCACTCTAGTGGCCCCTATCTAACTAACTGTGCTGGTATTTAAATGACTAGCTCTGCCAACACATTCTATGACTCAAACTACCTATTGCTAGCTCAGGAGGGTGTTAAGTGGTTGGTTAGGATAGGATCTAAATGGTAAGTAGGGAGGCAAGTCTGAAAGAGAGGAGGAGAGCTAGATTAGGTTAATCTAAAAGATTCTCCACATACAAATTCAAGACAATCAAATTATTTGCTTGCTAGCATTAGGGTTACTTGAATTTTGTTCTCTATCAGTGTTCACCACTATCAATTAGGTTACCTTAGTTAGGGTAGTTTTCCCATACCAAAAAAGAAAAAGCTTTTATTGTATGCACTTTTGGATACACGACAAATCTGGACATTTAGTCAAGTATGACCAAAACAACATACAACAAAATCAGTCATCATCAATGACTGAACAAAGATCAAGGGTAACTCACCCCACGGAATTATTAGAGGTGATCAAGGCCCTACACTCATCTTGAATGAGGACCCACCACCTTTAATGGATGATAAGCATCAACCTCTACCAAGGAGAAATAATCATCCACACATCCAAAGAAATTGGAGAAGAAATGAAAACATAAATTAGGACCAACAGAGTGATAGTGGGGAAAATGATTTTTATCAAAACCCTCATGGGAGAACATTACGAGATTACCTTCAGCCAACTTGTACTAGTAATGCCATCATGTGTCATTCTTCCTCAGAATGCTGATATAGTGGAGTTGAAAATGGAGTACTTCCCAAATTTCATGGGTTGGATAGTGAGAGTCCTTACCTACAGTTGAAAGAATTCGATGAAGTGTGTACTACACAAAGCACATAAAATGTCAGATTAGATACAGCAAGGCTCAAGCTATTTTCTTTTTCTTTAAAGGAAAAAAACTAAGATGTGGTTCAATGCATTCCCAGCAAGATCAATATGAACCTGGCAAGACATGACAAGGGAGTTCTTAAAAAAGTTCTTCCTGACTCATAAAATTAATACTTTTTACCAAAATATCATGAACTTTACCTAGAAGGACAAAGGGACGTCTAACAATGATGGGAAAGATTCAAAGATCTACTGTTGATGAGCCCACATCATGGATATGAACCTTGGTGCATTATTAGCTTCTTTTACAAAGGAAACAACTCTGATATGTGCGAGTTTGTGGAAATGATGTGCAATGGTAACTTTTTGAACAAACAAGTAGAATAGGCATAAGATAGGAGTAAGCCCACCACATCTTCTAAGGGAGGTATCTATGTCATAAATGAAAAGGATGACATAAATGCAAAGATAACTTCCCTGGCTAGAAAAGTACATGCCATATAAATGGGGAAAGCTACTTGAAAGAAGGTCAAGCAGGTGTGAGGTATTTGTGAAAGTACTGCACACCCTACTCAAGAATGCCCAACAATCTCAGCATTTCAAGAGTGCTTCATGAATAGGCAAATGCTTTAAATTTTTATAAATGACCATTTTCCCCTTATTCTGAAATATATAACCCCAATTGGAGAAATCATCCCAACTTTAGTTGGAAAAATGGACCCAATGCTAATGTCTCACATCAGGCTGCATTCTAACCCCACCAAGGAGCACCTACGCCTGGCCCATATATGGATCCACTAAAGAGGTTAGTGGAGGATAATCTTCAGCAATTTATTCAAAGCGAAGAAAGGAAAATGGTCAATTAGAGGAATTTATGACTTATATGAAAAGCATGTTTACACAATTCATGCAAACCATGGAGAAAGGAAAATTTCCAACACAATCACAAGAAAACCCTAAAGGTACACATATTGCAAAGCAAAAAGGATCTTCAAGCTCGAACATGGAACAAACTAATTCAGTAACCATTTTTTGTAATGGAAAGGTGCTTCAAAAGAATGGTCCCACTAGAACTAAGAAAACTCAAGAGACTCCTTAGGCTAAGGAAAAATCAATCACTAAGGACCCCATAGAGAAACTTCACCCTTGCAGTAACCCCTGTCCCATCCCACCTCCGTTTCCACAACGGTTGCGTCAAGTTCCTGAGGCAACTTCCAATGATGAGATCATGGATATTTTCAAACAAGTCAAGATCAATATTCCAACCTTAGATGCCACAAATAGATCCCAAAATATGCTATGCTTTTGAAAGACCTTTGTACTGTCAAACGAAAGTTGAATGTTCAAAAGATGGCTTTCTTAAGTGAACAAGTTAATTTGATCCTTTAGTGTCACACACCACTCAAATATAAAGATCCAAGTTACCCAACTCTCACTTGTACAATTGAAAACCACAAGATAAATGAAGCTTTTCTTGACTTAGGATCTAGTGTGAATCTACTCCCATATTCGGTCCATGTGCAATTAGGACAAGGAGAACTCAAACCAACTACTACTACCCTCCAATTGGTTGATAGATCTATCAAAATACTAAGAGGGATAGTAGAAGATATACTTGTTGAGATTGAATAGTTCTAATTTTCGGTGGAGTTTTTGGTTTTAGACATAGAACAGGTGCTGAATGAAAGAAATGAAATACTAGTAATTTTAGGCCAACCATTTTTTGCTACATCCAATGCCTTAATCAATTGTCGAAATGGTGTGATGAAGTTATTCTTTGGAAACATGACACTAGAACTAAATATTTTTAACATCTGTAAGCAACCTGGAGAAATCACTAATGACCTACACACGGTAAACATGATCAATTCAGTTGTGCAAGATCATTTTCTTTTTTTAAGACCCACTTAAGGCTTATCTGGCCCATTTCGATGGATTTCATGAGGATACTTAAATAGAATAAGTCAATGCCATTCTTGATTTTGTTCCTAACATGGATATAAAAAAATGGTAACATCAATTTGAGGAATTGCCACCTAAGGAATCCATTCCTATTCTAGTGCCAATTGAACCTCCTTAACTAGAGTTGAAAACTCTACCAATTGATCTCAATTACGCATATCTAGGAGCAAAAGAGACTTTTTCTGTGATAATTTTGTCCCAACTGGAAACATCTTAGGAGGAATAGTTAATCAACACTCTAAAGGAACACAAAGGTGATATTGGCTAGACACTAGTAGATATAAAGGGAATTAATCCTTTACTCTGCACCTATAAAATATACTTTGAGAACGTCGCTAAACCATCTCGTCAAATGCAGTGAAGGCTGAATCCCAATACGAAAGAAGTTGTTAGAGTAGAAGTTCTTAAATTGCTTAATGTTGGAATTATCTACCCTAGAGTGGTAGCAAATGGGTAAGTCCAACCCAAGTGGTACCCAAGAAATTCAGTTGACAGTTGTCTTCAATGCCAACAATGAACTCATTCCTACTCGAGCTATGACTAGTTGGCTTAGAAAGTTAAACAATGTCACTCAAAAGGACCACTTCCCATTGCCCTATTTTGATCAAATGTTGTAAAGGGTTGCAGGACAAAAGTTCTATTACTTTCTAGATGGTTATTCTAGATATAACTAGATAGAAATTGCACCTGAGGATCAAGAAAAAAATCACCTTTATATGTTCTTTTGGCACTTTTTCTTATAAAAGAATGCCATTTGGATTATGTAATGCCCCTGCAACATTTCAAAGATGCATGTTGAGTATTTTTAGTGACATGGTAGAGTGCTTTCTGGAGGTCTTCATGGATGATTTCTCAGTTTTTGGGAATTCATTTGAAACTTGTTTGGAAAACTTGAGAAAAGTCCTACAATGTTGTAAAGAGAAAAACCTAGTGTTAAACTGAGAGAAGTGACATTTCATGGTTCCCAAGGGAATTGTACTTGGCCACATTATCTCATCAAAAGGGATAAAGGTAGATAAAGAAAAAATTGATCTCATTTCTAATCTTCCCACCCCTCAAACAATTACAAACATTCACTCCTTCTTATGACATGCAGGATTTTACAGGAGGTTTATAAAAGATTTCAATGCAATATCTAGACCATTGTGTAACCTTCTAGTTAATGACACCATATTCAAATGGACTATAGATTGTCAAGAAGCTTTCAATAAGCTAAAGGATAAGTTAACCACTACACCTATCATGCAGCCACCTGACTGGATCGTATTCTTTGAAATCATGTGTGATTGAGTGATTATGCTGGAGGGGAAGTCTTATGACAAAGAAAGGATAAGAAGACTTATGTAATTTACTATGCAAGCAAGACACTTAATAGTGCACAAATGAATTATTTCACTGCTGAGAATAAACTCCTTGTTGTAGTCTTTGCACTATATAAGTTCAAGTCTTACGTGATAGGCTCTAAGATAGTCATTTTCACTAATCATTTAGCATTAAAGTACCTTCTTTCAAAGAAGGATGCTAACCCACTACTTAGATGGATCCTTCTACTCTAGGAATTTGATCTAGAGATTAAAGATAAGAAAAGAGTAGAAAACATAGTGGCCGACCACCTTTCTAGATTGATCCTAACTAAGCCTTTGGATTTATTAGCAATCAAGGATACCTTCCTTGATGAACAACTGTTTAATGTATCTCATCTCCCTTGGTTTGCTGACATTGCAGAATATCTAGCCATAGGGAAAATACTGACACATTGCACTAAAAATGATTAGACCAAATTCTTTTCCAATGTCAAACACTACTTTTG
This sequence comes from Warburgia ugandensis, assembly GCA_035236585.1. Classification (NCBI taxonomy): domain Eukaryota; kingdom Viridiplantae; phylum Streptophyta; class Magnoliopsida; order Canellales; family Canellaceae; genus Warburgia; species Warburgia ugandensis. Next base: position 40,692,928 of record CP141136.1, read on the forward strand.
GGATGATCCGTATTTGTTTAAATACTACTTGAATCAAATCATTAGAAGATGTGTGCCTGATGTTGAACAATCCAATATCATCTCTTTTTGTCACTCAGAAGCATGTGGTGGACATTTTTCTACCAAGAAAACAATTACAAAAATCTTGTAATGTAGGTTCTACTGGTCCACTCTTTTCAAAGATGCTTACAATAAGGCATGCAAGTGTTGCAAAAAATTAGGAGGAATAAATTGTAGGAGTATGATGCCTTTAAACCCCATTCTCATAGTAGAAGTCTTTGACTATTGGGGCTTGAATTTCATGGGGCCATTCCCTCCTTTTGGATACTTATATATTGACTATGTGTCAAAATTGATAGAGGTTGTTCCATGTAGAATCAATGATCATAAAATGGTCATTAAGTTCTTAAAAGAAAATATAGTTTCCAGATTTGGAACACCTTGAGCCATCATTAATGACTACGAGACTAACTTTTGCCACAAAGTTTTTTAAGCATTAATGAAAAATATAACATTACACATAAAGTTGCAACCCTGTATCACCCACAAAAAAGTGGATATGTTGAAGTGTCAAATCGGGTGATTAAACAAATTCTGTAGAAGACCATTAACCCAGACCAAAAGGATGGGTCTATTCGACTAACGGATGAACTTTAGGCATATCAAACTACATTTAAAACCCCGATTGGCATGTCCCCTTACTATATTATTTATAGTAAAGCTTGTTACTTGCATGTGGAATTGGAACATAGACCTTACTAATCAATTAAAAAAATTAAAATTTGATATTGGTAAAGAGGGCTCGCGTTGCAAACTCCAACTTAATGTGTTGGAGGAGATCCGATAGGATGCTTATGAGAGTAATAGGATTTATAAGGAAAAGATTAAAGTTTTTCATGATCAAAATATATTTAGAAAATCCTTTACTCCATCCCAAAAGGTACTTCTTTACAAATCTAAGCTTCACCTCTTCCCAGGGAAACTTAGAACTTGATGGACCAATCCTTATATTGTTAAAGATGTATTTCCATATGGGATTGTTAAGATTCAAGATACTAGGACTAGCCACACTTTCTAAGTTAATGGACAATATCTCAAGCCATACCTAGAGAAGGTTAATCTAGAAGTTCAGTTCACTACTCTAGAGGATCCTATTTATCAAGATTGAGTGGGGTTCAACCTTAGAAACGTCTGGCCGAAGATGTTAAACTTAGTGCTCACAGGAGGCAACTTGGCATTTTCTAGAATTTGTGAATTCTATATTGTCCATTTAGTTCACCTTTCAAACATTGAGGACAGTGTTTACTTTAGGTTGGGGGTGTAGAATTCTAGTGAATTCTAATCTTTTTTCTAGTAGTATTCCTTTATTTTTGTAATAAAAAAAAAGGACAGTTTGTATACAATGATGAGAATTGGAATTTTTGAAAGGCTAACCTTTAATCACCATTCTTAGCTTATTAATAGAATTGTTCATGATTAATTCATCATTTTACTTATTTTCTAAAGTATTTCATGAAAGCTAATTCCCAGATCATATATGTATACATAGTTACATGTATATAGTATAAGTTGATAAGTAGCTATGACTTTTGTAATCTTGAAGAAAATCTATGGAGACTTATAACCCATGCGAGTCTTAGAGCCATTCATTCTTTTGAGAGTGTTATAAATTTCAAATTTCTCTTTAGCATACATAATTCTTAATAGATCCTAATATTTTCGTTGATTTGGTCAATTACCAGGATTTATTTGAATATTGCCCTCAATTATGTAGAAATTCTTTGAATCTAATAGATTATAGGAAACTTAGAAAATGATTTAGGCCATCCTCATTTTTAACCTAGAGGCATAAAGCCTAACCAAAAGAGTATTTTTACCACTAGTTAGCCAAGTTAAGCCTTTTATAAGCCCTTTCTTTTCTTAACCAAATCATCTTTACCCATATTACCCTAGGTAATATGTCCACCACCCATTCTTCTAAAATAAGTTAGAGAGAATTCGAGAATTTTTAAGTTAAAATACCAAATAAAAAGCTTTTAAAAAGTACAAAATAAATGAAATATATAGAGAAATGAATGAGTATTCAATTTGGTATAAAATAAAGAAGAATTGACAATTTTGTGGTAGAAGACCTCTACTTATTTTTGAAGAATTTTTGAATATCCTATATAACCTTTGCTTTATACCTTGTCCTAAGCTCACATTTCATCCCAATTGAAGTCCTATCGATTCTAGGAAGAATATAGTCTTGATAAGGATATTAATGAATAGAAATTAAGGTATAATATATTTATAAAGTTCTTGGTAATGACATCCTTTCTCAAGGCACCGGTAAAATTCCTTAGTATGACGCCCTAGGTATTTAACAATAATATAATAATAATTTATAAAAATAGTTGGGATCACTGTTATAAAAAAAACTTTGATTTTTGAAGTGACAAAAAAAAAACTTAAGTAAAAGCATTTCTTTCCAAATCTTGCGAGTCATACAACCACAAGCTATGGATTTAGTGGTGAAATGAAATACCATTTCCACCGAAGATCCAATAGGGTTCTCCTCTATCTTTCGAACCATTGCACATGACTAGTGCAATACAAAATAATTTGATAACGTAATGTAAGACATGACACATAGGAGACTTAGTCTCCACCCCCATCCACACAATCAAATACTATTTTCAATAAAATATAGTCATGACAAAACACCCAGGGTCCCTTCATATAGCCATCACATCCAACATGAATTCATATTCTTACATTTAGGTCACATTGCAATTTTAATTAAAGTACAGACCATACTCAAAACCCCAAAGTGAGGTCATGAACAAACCTTATCATCTCTAAACATCCTCAATGCTTCACTAGAAAGCTGCCATCACTTTTACCTGCTCTATCAGCACGACAACCTGTAGTCATTCTTGTATTTGAGGCATTATAAACAATGCAATGCCTCAGCAAGCTATGCTTGTGTAGGTGATTACGAGAAATAAAAATATGCAATAAGCATTTGCGAAGAGTACCAATATCATGTTGAATATCATAAAACGTGCAATAAACACTTGTGAAGAGTATCAACATCATGTTAAGTATCAATAGAGTAAATCATTTATAAGGAAAATGAAATCATTAAGCATTCAGAATGCAAAGCTCATAAATATGAATGAACAATCAGGATCAAAACAGCCTTTTCATTTGAGACAATACAATATCGAAGCAAAACATCATGGCATGCAAGGCATGATCAAAACACGGATGAGCATCCATCAACAGTAATAAGAATCTGAGTCCACGTCAAAATATAATGCATGTAATGATAAAACAGGGCACAGTACCAAAAACAAGCCCTAAGAGTGTTCCACGACACTCAATCATCTGTAATGAGTACTCATACCAAACTTAGGGTCCCTCGCCTGTAGCTCACACACTAGGTAGCTCGCCTAGCTCATAAACCCACCCACATTTAGTTGCCCACATAGGCTAGTCCCTTGCCTGTAGCTTGCATACCAAGTAGCTCGTCCAGCCCATAGGCCCGCCCACATAGGCTTCACCCACATATAAATTCCACATGAGCATATAGAATAAGTGTATGGGCTATTATGCTGCAGTGGCAACTACACAGGATCTAAACCACTGTCGTTCCCCATCGACACCTAAACAGGAGACTTTCTCTATCCCCATGGGGAGGAACAGACCCGTAGGGGGGACTACCCATGATACCTCCACCTACATACTTGGCCTTGTACCACTCAAGGGCGGTGTCTAATCATCATCATCACAAAGTCAAAGGATGGGTGGCCAACACCCTACAACCCTCCTAGCATAGTACCCGCTGGGTAGAAGCACTTGTCATAAAATAGCAAAACATGCTATAAATCATGGAAAACTTCTAAATGAAATAAACCTCAATAGGCCGAATCAAAACACATGGTAACATATAAATCATCTCATGTAAAAGCATGGGTACTCGTATAATCAATGTCATGCCAACAAAAGAGAAATAATAAACACATTTTAACAAACACAATAAAGATAAAACACTTGCCTCAAGAATTTCAATTAAGAAATCATGATCATGAATCAAGGAAAATTCTCAAATGTAATCACCTACCTCGATAAATGCAGTACTCCAATTAGGTGCATAAGCTATATCACGTCATGTACCCTGACGTACCTGTCATATCATAAGTCATTGATCACTTGGTGTTCTCACATCTCAAATAACAGGTCCAAGTGATAACTTCTCTGATTTGGTAGTTAATCCTAGATTAATAGCCCTAATCATCTGATTAACCCTCTATTAGGGCAATATTGAGCTAGATGTTTGTCTTTCTAAAATCTAGACCATCATATGTCATTTTAATTTCAGTCCTCCTCATTTTCATCACAATCCATTAAATTTCTATTTTGTTTAGTGATTCACATGTATCTTTATGATTATGCATCGATCTGACTGTCATATCACTCTCTGATCAACATGTCCTAAGGCATCTACTCAGATAGATGGTCAAGATCATTTTTCTTGGCAACTGAATGAGATCTACTCTTCTAATCCCCTAGATCATCTCATGTTTGATGTATATAATCAAGGTCTAAAGCCTGATCATACATTGATTGGCCTGATCTAGGTCATCTAATAGTATTTAGTGGTTTAACTATTTAAAAGGTGCTCAAAGTTAAGATTTTATTTTGAATCTAGGTCCGCGTTGTCAAGATGATCGCAACACCTCTTTCGGATCTCGATTTGGACCTCTGTAGCTCCTAAAATAACATTTTTCGTGAATAGATGACTTAGAAAATCCAAAAATCAAGAAAATGCCATGCCGCATGTGATGTGCGTGTGCCACTCACACATGCACTACTCGCTTGTGCTGTCCACTTGCACATACTTACAGCCCGTATGAGTGAGAATGCACGATGCGCACCGCATGTCACATTGGGTGTCGTGCGTGTATCGCACCACATTTCGTGCATGTGTCGTGTGCTAGTCGTGTCGCGTGTCATGCGCGATGGATGCCACATGTCGCACGTGGGTTGTGCTACATGTCACATGTGACCATGCCACCCAACGTTGCCCATGCGCACCGCCTAATGTCACCCATTGAGCTGCCGCTATCACAGGGAACGACAATTGGCTGGCCGCCGTCGTCGGAGACGACGACTGGACTCCGGTTGCTGCCAGTGACCCTTGGTGGTCCAAATTTCACAATTCTTGCACCATTTCTCTCTACTTTTCATGTATATTCCATTTTTAAGCTTCCCTTCAACAATTTCTGTCATTTTCTCACATTTTTACATGATTTTCATCATATTCCTAGAAATCCCCCCATTACTATTTTCTTGGTTTTTCAGCGTCCCTAGCTGTTCGATCACCATGAAAATTCTTGAGTTTGTTGCTTGTTATATCATATACACAAGATGAATGGTACAACCATCCATTTGACATTGTTTCACAAGGTTATTTTTACAAAAACAGTGAGTTACATGCAGTCACCGAAGAAAAGACATTCCACATCATTTTTTGGCATTAAAAGTAAGAAAACTCAATGGAATAAGCCAAAAAGTGAGAGGGGAAAAGAGAACAAGGTTCTACCTCCGTCAGGCTAGCCGAAGGGGAAGAATCCATCACACACGCATAAGGTGGGTGCGTTGCATTTGCCGGCGTCAGGCATCCTCGGCAATGCACGGGAAACAGAGAGGGAGTTATGGTTGTGGGGGAAACAAGACAAGCTTTTAAAGCCTCATTTGTGCATTCCCATGCCCAATCCATGGGCCCCACATGTATTTACCATTTACCCCTTCTACCATTTAATTAAATACCATAATTAAAATAATTAGTCATTCCTTGGTCTCCAATTTTAACATTCTTAGTGGCATTGGATTCCATTTTCCAAGTACATTCCAATTATTAAGGTTTTAACTCGGGATTTAATCTCTGAAATTCTCAATTCCACAATTAACTCAATTTTTGCAAAATTTCACAAATCATGTATTTTTAGAATTTAAAAATGGCAAATATTACATCCTACCCACCTTATAGAAAATTTCATCTTTGAAGTTCTTTCCATGTCATTCCTTAACAATTCTAGAACATCCCCATATCACAAGACCCACATATGGGATCATCATTTCAGAGTCAAATGTCAATAAACAATTTCACATCATGTTATCTCCTCATATAATAGCTCATACATATAAACCAACATATGTTTCAAACCAGTCCGAATCGGACACTCATATTGTGGTTAGAATACATCATAACCACATATTATGCAATTTACATAAGTCATACTCTCATCCAAGATTTAATCATTTGTTTACACCTTTAGCATAAATAAATCATCACATCAACAAAATTGAAGTGCCACAACTCACATATAGGCAATTCCACGTCAAATCCATTACAGCACATACTACCTCATCATTAGGCAGTCTATATTCATCAATCCATATCAAATCAACTCCAACAGGCAACACATGCCAATCAAAATTAGTGCATATCTGCTCATCAACAAGCAATCATATGCTAATCAAAATTAGTGCATACCAGCTAATAATAGGCAATCATGTGCCAATCAAAATCACAGCATACCAGCTCAGTAAAAGGTAATCACATGCCAATCAAAATCTAGTCCATAGCACAATGATATTGTGAGTACCTAGAAGCCTACCACCTAGAAGCTCGCCACCTAGAAGCCTACCGGTGCATCGCGCACCCGCCCTCATCGACTACTCACAAGTATAAGCCAAAATTTTGAGCTGATTACACATAAGGAAATGTTCTCATACTAAACATACTTTACTGTCACAGCTCTCACCTACATGAGAATTAGGCTCATATGCATAATATAAGTAGTATTTGTGTCACTACTATCCTAGAGAACTCAATAACTCAACGATAACAGTTCACCAGACTAAGGAGATTATCAACCTTAGTCCTTAGTTTAACTAGTCCCAAATTATCATAGTCCCCATAAACCGTTTCTCTATCAATAGAGGTATCGCGTTTAAGAAAACTCATCTTCTTTGACCATAATTCCTACTCACATGCATTTATAGCAAAAGATGTGTCCTTTATATACTTAGAATAATACATAAGAACTTCTAGTGTTCTACAAAGTTATGATATATAGAAAACATCATTCACTACTTAATCATAACTCATCTCAGCAACCTATAGAAATTTAGCCCATCATATTCATACATACTATTTGTGTACCAATTTCATCAATTTATATGATTCAGAGCTTGTAGCAATCATAACAAGTTCTAAAAACTATCTTAAAGACATTTCAGTTACAATCCTCAGCTGGTGATAACTAGACCTCAAATCAATATCCACCAATACTATACACCATCCAAGGCTGATCATATAGGTCATCAATATATGATAAAGAATATCAATTCTCCATCGTGGAGCTATCAAACAATCAACAATCCGTGCTTAGCAATAAGAATCTATCTTTCTTCTCACAAAGATAATTAATGCATCCCATGAAGACCCACTAGGTCTAATAATCTCTTGTCAAATAACTACCATAGCTGAAACCCTTCTAGGTCAGCTGGGGCCATCCTATATGGCACTTTAGAAAATGACACTATATTTTATGCCAAATCAGTATACAAATCAATCTCCCATGGTGTAAAATCTTGAAACCTCCTCAGGAAGATCATGAATCTTCACATACCCTCTATGTGCTCAATTTATAACCATTCTCTATCATCCACAATCACAAAGCCAGGAGATCTCGGTACATCAAATGAGTACTATATTACCTTTTTAAGGCAAGGTTAACTCAAATCTCAATGATGCCCCTTCTTACTCAGGAGTGAGATCAATAGTTATCCGGTATATCAAAGGTATCTTTCTTCTTAGTGCAATCAACTGTCCTCCTACAATGGAATCCATCCCAAGGATGATATCATAATCCCTCAAATCGAGGACAGCATCTATCCTCTCACTCATCATCATTTCCACTAGCACTTGTTAAAGTTACTTACAAGTTTCAATAACTTGGCAATCAGTGTTATAACCTCCAACCCAAGGATCTTTAAATACATATAAAGGCACATTCATCAAGGTGCCAACACTCAAACTACAAGGTGACTTGATCCTAATCAAGGAGGATCTTGGTATGTCTATCAATAATCAAGAAGGTGCCTTCCTTAACTTGGGTTGAGGTTAATACTTACTTCAAGTAATGATAATGATAGTCAAAAGCATGGCCTCCACGTAAGTGTAAAGATATCATAACGAATCATCATTACCAATGTGGGGCCATCTCTACCATATCTCCAATGTCTGTCTGCCTAACTCATTGTCCACTGGGACAGTCTCTAAAGGAATATCTTAACTCTAGGACATAGTTGTCTAAGTGTTTGTCCTTACCACTAGTACACATTATGTCTCTCTTCTGTATCCCAGCACCACCTGATCAAATGTTGCTGGCTTAATGGCCTCTGTAGTCATGTCAATAAAAGGTCTCTTGCCCTTACTAAGCTGACTCGAACTACCCATGTCCGAGTTTCTACAATCAGTCTTGACCTAAAAGGATCCCTCTTTACATAGAGGTTATGTCTGCACCTCGCAACCAATATAGAACACGAGACAATCATCTGAAACCACACTATCATCCCTGTCAATTTTGGATGTAAATCAATCATAATTAATTTCATCTCGCCTCATTCACTTCGTATTTTTTTCTTTCTAGTTGCTTTATTACAAAATCATTTCTATTCAAGAATTATTCTCACAATTAGTCATCATGTCCTCCAGGTAATATGCATTTCAATCATAATTAAAACCCCAAGAGCAATTTGTAAGTATTCACTCCGCACTAATGTCTGATATTAATATCTTTGTAAGCGCAAGAACTCATTAGTTTTTATCTCATCTTATTCTCACAGCAATATTCATTCTCCACATCAACTTCAATAAATATCTCTCCTCACTTCTCCCCACTTGATTTACACCATTACTACTAACTATTATCATAAAAGGGTTGTTATCTCCTTCAAATGCTATGTATCTCCAATCATAATTGAAAATCCTCCTAATGATTTATAGACATTTACTTTTCATTAATTACTAGCTTTCAACACCTCTTTATATACTAACTCACCAGTTTTTGTCTCAAAGTTAAACATCTCATCCACATAATATTATAATTTATTCGTCAAAAAAAAATGCTTCAAGTTTAAACCGATACCATACTCCTCTCAACTTTCTCAAGTTCTCAATAGTTGTAACCATTTCTGATCTTTCATCATTTCCATCATACTATTGTTATTGTAATAACTGTTAGGCATTTTCCAATAGTTTAAATGCACAATTCAAGTTAGAAACTTGGCTGTCAAAAGCAATTCAAATGAATATATCTTCTATCATAAATTAAAGTTCTCACTAAGAGAAACTAATTTATAATCCTTATTCTGTTTCATGATTCTAAGAATCATCCACTTCCCATAAAAGTGTACTTCCTTGTGCTCATACAAGGACTTAAAGTTGCAATTTCTAAGAAATTCTACCAACCTTTAATAATAATTTATATAAACAATCAGTATTCCTATTATAAAAAAAAAACTTTGATTTTTAAAGTGACCAAAACAAAACTTAAGTAAAAGCATTTCTTTCCAAATCTAGGGAGTCATATAACCACAAGCTATGGATTTAGCAGTGAAATGAAATACCATTTCCACCAAAGATCCAGCAGATTTCTCCTCTATCTCTTGGACCAATGCACATGACCAATGCAATACAAAATAATCTAATAACATAATGTAAGACATGACACATAGGAGACCTAGTCTCCACCCCCATCGACACAATCAAATACTATTTTCAATAAAATATACTCCAATAATGGATAAGAAAATATAGTCACGACAAAACACCCAAGGTCCCCCCATACAGCCATCACATCCAACATGAATTCATATTCTAACATCTAGGTCACATTGCAATTTTAATTAAAGTATAGTCTATACTCAAAACCCAAAGTGAGGTCTTGAACAAACCCTGTCATCTCTGAACGTCCTCAATGCTTCATTAAAAAGCTGCCATCACTTTTACCTACTCTATCAGCGTATCAACCTATAGTCACTCTCTGTATCTGAGGCATTGCAAACAAAGTAATGCCTCAGCAAGGTATGCTTGTGTAGGTGATTATGAGAAATAAAGATATGCAATAAACATTTGCAAAGAGTACGAATATCATGTCGAATATCATAAAACACACAATAAACAATTGTGAAGAGTATCAACATCATGTCGAGTATCAATAGAGTAAATTATTTATAAGGGAAATGAAATCATCAAGTGTTCAAAATGTAAAGCTCATAAATATGAATGAACAATTAAGATCAAAATAGGCTTTTCATCTAAGGCAATACAATATCAAAGCAAAACATCATGGCATGCAAGGCATGATCAAAACATGGATGAGCATCATCCACATCAAAATATAATGCATGTCATGATAAAATAGGGCATAGTACCAAAAACAAGCCCTAAGAGTGTTCCACGACACTCCATCGGTAATGAGTACTCATACCAAACCTAGGGTCCCTCACTTGTAGATTGCACACTAGGTAACTCTCCCAACCCATAAGCCTACCCACATCTAGTCGCCCACATAAGCAAGTCCCTCGCCCGTAGCTTACACACTAGGTAGCTCGCCTAGCCTATAGACCCACCCACATAGGCTTCACCCTCATATAAATACCACATAAGCATATAGAATAAGTGTATGGGCTATTATACCATAGTGGCAACCACACAAGATCTAAACCACTGCCGCTCCCCATTGACACCTAAACGGGAGACTTTCTCCATCCCCATGGGGAAGAATGGACTCGTAGCAAGGACTACCCATGATATTTCCACCTACGTACATAGCCCTATACCACTCAAGAGCGGTGTCTAATCATCATCATCACAAAGTCAGAGGGTGGGTGGCCAACCCAACAACCCTCTTAGCATAGTACCCACAAGGTAGAAGCACCCATCATAAAATAGGAAAACATGCTATAAATCATTGAAAACTTTCGAATGAAATAAACCTCAATAGGCCGAATCAAAACACATGGTAACATATAAACCATCTCATGTAAAAACATTGGTACCTGTATAATTAATGTCATGCCATCAAAAGCGAAATAATAACATGTTTTAATAAACACGATAGAGCATAATACACTTGCCTCAGGAATTTCAATTGAGAAATCATGATCATGAATCAAGAAAAATTCTTGAATGTAATCACTTCGATAAACGCAGTACTCCAATCAAGTCCGTAAGCTATATCATGTCGTGTGCCCTGACGTACCTATCACATCATAAGTCATCGATCACTTGGTGTTCTCACGTCTTAAATAACAGGTCCAAGTGATAACTTTTCTGATCTGGTAGTTAATCCTAGATTAATTGCCTTAATCATCTGATTAACCCTCTATTAGGGAAATCCTGAGCTAGATGTTTATCTTTCTAACATCTAGATCATCATATGTCATTTTCATTTCAATCCTACTCATTTTCATCACGATCCATTAAATTTCTATTTCGTTTAGTGATCCACATGTATCTTTATGATTACAAGTCGATTTGATGATCAGATCGCTCTTTGATCAACACATCCTAAGGCATCTACTTAGATCGATGGTCAAGATCATTTTTCTTGGAAATTCAATGAGATCTACTCTTTTAATCCCCTTCATCTCATGTTTGATGTATATAATCAAGGTCTAAGGCCTGATCATACATTGATCGGCCTGATCTAGGTCATCTAATAGTATTTAGTGGTTTAACCATTTTAAAGGTGCTCAAAGTTATGTTTTTATCTTGAATATAGGTTCGTGTCATCGAGACAATCGCAACGCCTCTTTCGGATCATGATTTGGACCTTTGTAGCTCCTAAAATCACATTTTTTGTCAATAGATGGCTCACAAAATCCAAAAATCAAGAAAAAGCTACGCCACACATGACGGACATGTGCTATCCACATGCGCATGTGTACAGCCCGCGTAACTGCTCATGCTCTCAAGTAGGCCACATGTCACATCAGGTGTCGAGCATGCGTGTTGCACCATGTGGCGCACCATATGTCACACCACGGGACGCTTGCTTGTTGCACATGATGGTTGCCACGTGATGCGTTCGTGATTACTGCGATGGCTACCACGGGACACTTGCCTATCGTGCGCGATGGCTGCCGCATGACCTGTCCATATCACACGTGGTTTATGTCATGTGTTGCGCATGCATACGCCACCCAACATCACCCGTGCATGCCGCCCGACATCACCGGTCGAGCTGCTGTTATCACAGGGAACGATAACCGGTTGGCCACCGTCACTGGAGATGACAGCCGGACTCTAGTCGCCGCTGGCGACCCCTGGTGGTCCAAATTTCATGATTTTTACACCATTTCACTATATTTCTCTTGTACATTCCATTTTTAAGCTCCCCTTCAACAATTTCTGTTGTTTTCTCATGTTTTTACACGATTTTCATCACGTTCTTAAAAATCTTCCCATTACTATTTTCTTGTTTTTTCGTCGTCCATAGCCGTCCAATCACCATGAAAATTCATGAGTTTGTTCTTTGTTTCATCATACACAAGATGAACGGTACGATCATTCATCTGACACTATTTCACAGGGTTATTTTTACAAAAATAGTGATTTACACGCAGTCGTCAGAAAAACAACATTCCACATCATTTTTCAGCGTTAAAAGTGCTAAAACTCAATGGAATAAACTGAAAATGGAGAGGGGAAAAGAGAATGAGGTTCTACCTCAGTTAGGCCAGCCAAAGGGGAAGAATATGTCGCACATACGTAAGGTGGGTGCGTTGCATTTGCCGACGTCAGGCATCCTCATCGCCCCACTGGAAACAAAGAGGGAGTTATGGCTATGGGGGAAACGAGTAGGCTTTTAAAGCCTCATTTGTGGGTTCTTGCACCCAGTCTATGGGCCCCACGTGTATTTATCATTTTTCCCCCTTCTTCCATTTAATTAAATACCATAATTAAAATAATTAGTCATTCTTCCTACGGTCTCCAATTTTAACGTTCTTAGTTGTGTTGGATTCTATTTTTCAAGTACATTCCAATTATTGAGGTTTTAACTCGTGATTTAATCTCTAAAATTCTCAATTCCACAATTACCTCAATTTTTGCAAAATTTCACAAATCATGCATTTTCAGAATTTAAAAATGGTGGCTATTACACTTAGTAACTCCCATTCTTTCATGAGTATATGTGAGATAAATTTGTTTTTATTGACTCTACTCACATATTTACAAGGGAGATATGATTTGAACCTTTATCTGAGAGATTTTATTTTTGAATGTATGTCTATTAGTGAGGATTGAGGTCAAAACATACTTTAGATGAAGTTCAAGAGTTGTACTCTACTTAAAAAATAAAAGATCTATTGTATATGTAGATTGTACACACATTATACACCCTGAGACCTGAGCCTAAATGAAATATCATTAGCATATAAGTAGGGTTTTTGAATTTTTCATTCATTTTTATTAACATGCTAAAGTGGTAATTTAAGTATGGATAGAAGGAAAGTCTCAGAGATAAATTTAGGAACTGCCTTTTATGAATTTTGTGGATATATTCTCTACAAACCCTCACGAAACTTAACTCGTCCACTAAGGGTAACCTAGGGGTTTAAGAGCTTGTTGTACATGTTAAATGCAACTGTGAGTATCAGCTAAAATGGCAATTTGCATCACTTTTAATAAATTAATTTTTTGCATGTTTTGCTAGGGACTAGCAAAATGATGGGTGGGGGTGTGTTGAGTGTCTAATTTTAGCTTAAAAAGCCTTGATTTAACATCTAATTATATAATTTAATCAATCATTTTTTAGATTAAAATTGCATTACATTTTTGATTGATTATCTAACCATTGATTTGTGAAATTTAATGGTTAGATGATCATCGGAGCTAATTAGATGATTAAATAATGGCTTGGATGAATCTAATTAGATTTTTTGTGTTACAAATCAACCAAAGTTAGTTTGGACGCTTCAGATCGAGTCAAATATCATTGGATTACATACCAAAATAAAAAGGGTGTCAGTATCAACTTTTGGATTGTCAATTTCAAGCACATGAAACCTGAAAATTCCTTTAAGGTGGGTTACGCGTGGTGAAGCAAAAGATGCAGCACCAAAGAGGAAAACACGAAGAGGACGATCCGAAGCTGAAAAGGAAAATTTGGTGGAAAGAAACCTATAAGAACGAGAAGGTGGAGAGGCTCGAAGGGAGGCTCCATAGGAGAAGACCCCTCTTCACGAACAGAGGAGGAGAGGCTCCATAATGGCCTTCACTATCCCATTCCCTCTATTACCAGCACTGCACAACCCTCCTACTTCACCTTTCTCTTTCCCTTATTTCCCCTAGGTCACCAGTCTAAGCCCCTTTCATCATCCTCTCTTCACCACAACCCAACAGCCACCTAAGCAAGCTACACAACACCAGTCATTGACCAGCATCATTGCCTAGATTGATCCAGCCACGCCCATCCTCTTCCTTCCAGTCCACCGACAACACAACTTCACTTTTCCCTTCAGCACTATCTCCCTCCCACCTTCTCCCTCTTGGACTATTCAACACTGGCAAAGGAGAACAAAGAGAGAAGAACCAAAACCTTCTCTCCTTCATCCCCAATCACAATCCACCACCCAGACCTCCCCTCTATCTCTGTGCACCATCATCTCACCACCTCTCCTTTGCTCCTAAGCCACCTGAACATGAATCCCACACTCTCCTCTTCTTCTCACTTGCATTCTCCACTTTCAATCACCATTATCTCCAGTGTTCATTCCTTGTTCCTCATCCCACTGTTTTAATTGTGATTTTGACAATCTGTTACCACCTGTCTTTTTCTTTTATTTTCTTGAAGTATCATAGCAGAATCCTTGCCTTTCCATTCCTTACATGGTATTGAAGAAAGCCTGATTTGGTTTTCCTCCATTTTCTCCACTTGTTCCTCTCCTCTCCTTTCCTTAGTTTCACCTTCTCTGCGTCCCTGCATTTTTCTCCTTCACGGGTTGAAGAAGAAGAAATTTTGTCCCTAAAATTTTAGAAATGCCCTTTGCACTTTAATTTCCATTACATTCATGTCTTGTTTTGTCTTGTTCCTTAGTCTTATTCTTAGATTAATTTCTAAACTATGCAATTTTTAATTCCTGTTTGTTGCATGACACAACAATTAAGACAGGATAGTTGAATTTAGATTGTTATTGTATTTAATTTCTTTAAATTTAGAACTGTGTACTCATGGGTTAGTTAATAATTTTGGATTTTATTTCTTTTAATTTTGTAATTTAAATTCTATGTAAACTCCAACGTTTCAAGTCAAGTCCCCATGGGATCGACCCATACTTCCATTAGCTATACTATAGTAGCTTGTGCACTTGCAAAAACATTAACATAAGACCATCCTATATTTCATATCTTTTATAAGATGGTTTTTGAAAAGCTATCTTATATAAATTCAAATTTATAAGATGGTTTTCAAAAGCTGTCTTATCAGATAGTTTAAGAAATGGTCTTATATTTGTTTTCATTTTATAAGATGGCCTCGTATGATACAGTTTTTTAATAGCCTTCTATAGCCATTTTAAACCGTCTTATAAACCACTCATGGTAGTAATGGAAAAATAGGGGCCCCTAAATTTTAGGATGAGCATAAATGACTCTCTTATATGCTAAGAAAGAAATGAGATGAAAGTGTTAAGATGGCTTGAGATGGAAGTGATGTACAAACCACTAACAATGAGCTGATATAAGATTGTGATTTCTCACCTCATCTCAAGCACCACTTACAAGAGGCAAGTCAGGATGATATGATTTTAATCTTGTCTTATTTTAAGCACCACTTATAGTAAGCTAGGTTGAGATGGTTTTCATCTCATCCATCTCAAGCACCATTAAGAGTGAGTTGAGATTATGTGATTTTCATTTTGTCTCATCTCAAGATCACCAACTGTAAGTTGGAATGAGATGGTTTTTATCTCATCTCATGCACCACTAACAATGAGATGAGGAGGCATTACTTTATCTCATAACAACTCAAGCATGACTAATGGTGATATAGCCCATATCATCTCATCTCAAGCACTAGTAACACCTTATAAGTGTGACAATCCTAGATTTTGTTAGTATTTTTATCACAACACATGTACGAGTAAGGAGTACAATTTTTTTATGTTAAAATCATCACATCGCCATGATGTTTGGGATATAAGATATTCCAAGTTAGAGAAATATGATGAACATGTGCGATCAAGCCAAAGTGGGGAAATTGTTGTAGAATCGCGTACATACATATCATTTCTCATGAAAGGTGCAGTCCACTTTTCTTTCTTCTTTCTTCTTTCTTCTTTCTCTTTCTTTCCTATCCTAAAGAACTAAAAAGGAGGCAGATTAGTCCAAAGAATTTGTTGTATAATGCCTCAATGCAAAGGCCTGTGTATGCTTTATAGTAAATCAAACATTAAAGAGAATTTTACTACTAAGTCGCTAAGCTCCAAGTTTATTCATGAAAATTTTGTGTTTTTTGGCTCTTATTAGAAAAAGGGGCAAGAACATTAGAATTAGGCAAAAATTGTTACTATAAGATTGATTAAAGGTTTTCTTTTTCTTTTTTTTTCAAAATGGTGAAACAAGTTAAGAATTTGCAAGAAAAAATTGCCTAACATGCTGTTTTCAATTTTCTTTCTGAAGTGTGGAGACACAGCCATTACCAGCGTCGAACCCATGACTTACCCTGGGAGAGGCTGAAAATTGCCGAACATGGCACTTGGCATCCCATGATGGCCATGCTTTTGCTTTGAGAACGGTATAGGGGGTAAAAAGGTCGGTGGGGCGCGAAGTGCAATTCGGGGATTAAACGTCTTTATGGTAGGACCAGCTTTGGCTGAGTCATGCGCTCCTCATGATTGGACAATTCTAATACTTTGATTTCTAAACGGTCGGATAATGTATATAGATTGTTGCTCTTTATCTTTCAAACCTTTTTCCTTCACGCAGTCGGGGTAAGGGTCGGCGCAATAAAATGTGCGAGGGAGCGGAACCTCACATCATTTAGGATGGAGGGTTAAGATCATCTAAGCTATTCATCTTATTCAGCATATCAAAATTAAATAAATCTAAAAATTTAGTACATTTAGACGAGTCTAATCTCTTATTTTGTACGTTCGAAAACATTGAAAAAATCAGCGGCTGTGATTTTAACAGTAAATAAAATTGAATATAAAATCATAAAATTTGATTTCCAGCCTGTTCGACCCTTTTAAATAAGATTAACGGCTTAGATCTCTCTAAAAAATCATCCTTGTCACAAAAGACAAGTTAATTTTAGTGCGCGGACGCTTCTCGAGACTGCTTGCTTAAAGGCCACAGCTTAGAAGCTTAAAATTATCCACCAGCGGTCCCAATCTATAATATTGGCCGCTGATTTTTTCCGAGTTATTCGCGTCCCCATTAGCACCATTATATTTGCTTTGTACAGGAAACGGCAGAAACTACAGGAAGACATACACAGCCGGGCCGGCCTACTCGATTTATTACAGGGACCACACCTGTAGCCGTTAGACCAACCGACCCACGGCCAGCGACTTTGCATCTCACTTTGACTAAGAGGATATCCGGACACTTCAAATTAATCGACCGTTGCCCTGTCTTTATCATTTTTCACGTCCTTGAAACTTCTCTTCTCACATATCCACATTTGTCACCTGTCTCACCCTTTATTCTGTGCAATTTTTTTTCCATGGCTTCCAGATTGCCTTTTGCTGAAGAAGAACTGGCTATCGACGAAAGCCTTGGATACCCGAGGGTTTATGCGAAACTCTGTAGAAAACCCAATCTGTACAATCCCTACTGCCAAGGCCCTCCCTTCACTTTCACTCCTTACATTTTGAACACCGAAGAAGTAAGTTAATCTCCCTTCTCTTCATTCTCTCTGCTTTTCCTCTTGTTTAACTTGTACAGAGACCTGTGTTTGAAGCTTTCCGAATGGAATGCAAAGAGATCCCTGATCCGGGCCTTTTCCGTTTTGGTTGTTTTCTTGACATTCGACGAGTTTGTGCTGAAAATGGAAATCTGATATATTTTTTTGAATTGGGTTTTCTGCTTGGTTTTCTAAGATAACCTCTCCATTCTGCAGCTTCTTTATCTTTTCTCGCTTTCTAGAAATCTCATACAAAGTTTTCATGACACTTTGATATGGTTTTGTAAAATGGGAAATGACCTTTATATTTTCTCTCCCAGATTGTATTCTACTTGATTTCTTATCTAAATTTGGCAAGAAAACTACAGTATATCCCAGTCAGATGTTAATGTTTTCTGGAATTGGTGCCTGGATTAAGAATAGTTTAAGATTAGAATTAGCTGCTTCTCAACATGCCATTTCTTAAATTGGGTATCGGTCACTAAACCGTTTTTCTTTCCTTCTCTGCTGAAAGTTATGGTTAACGAAATCCTGATCACTAGTTTCTTGGTTATGAGTTTCGTACTGAATTTAAGAGCAGACTCTTATGCAAATTCATTTAAGTGTTTGTTTCTCTTTTCTTTACTTGCTCCAATTCTTCTTTGTTCTTTTACTTGCCTGTAAAAGGGTTAGATGGTGCCTAAGGTGTAGGATCCAGTATTTTTTGCTACGGGTTTCTTTATTTTAGGTGTTAATATATTTATTGCAGGCTTCTGGAGCAAGTGATTTGGATCTGCTGTTTCCCATAGTTGATTCAAAGGGAAAACCTTCCGCAAACCTCAGGAATTATGTTAATCTTTTATGGAAACAGCTTAACCATCTCGGGTGAGTATTTGAATGTGGTTCTTGGATCTATATCCTAGAAGTTTGGGATCAAATATTATGGAATCCTGATTTTCTTTCCAAAATTCAGGAATGCTGGTTTTGATCCTGCAAAGTTTCGAGTTGATACATATGGCAACGTTCTTTACTTTTATGCAGACTCGGGTTCTCCACTTGCTTGGGAGATTGATCACTGGTTTCCTTGCTCAAGTAATGCCTTGCACATAAATTTCTCCTTGAATCTATAATATCATAAAACTTGCTTGCTTTTATCTTAAATTTATATGTGGAGATCTACAAATTTGGGTTCAGGAGGGGGGAGAACTGTTCCTAGCAATCTCAGGCTACTTCAGTGGCAAGTCTGTAAAAGGAAGCAGAACAAACTGGAATTTCTCATTCCATGGTGGGATCTGCAATTAGGCATCTCTGTCAATCAGTTTCTTACTATATTTGCTTTGAAAAACTCAGACTTCAGGTCAGTTTTCTTAGATACTTCCTTGTCCTATACAGTGATCTTGAAACTCCAAAGGCAAATAATAATTTGGATTATGGATAATTTCCCAGGAATAGAGCCTTTTCATTTTTGTTCTTGGAAGGTGAAAATGAAGAATTGAATGATTCACAAGTGATGGAGTCTCATGCTTTTCCACAGCACTTCATTGAGATGGAACAGAAAGTAGGCCTTGCTCCAGCTGCTATTGTTGGACCACGTAAAGATTCAGATCCATCAGCCCTGAAATCTGTTGACGTCAACAGGCCTCCAAGACCTAATTCTCCTGCAAATGGTTAGTAGATAATAATAAAGCAATGAAATAGCAGATTGCTTATTTTCAAAATTTTATTTTGTCCTTCATATGTGAAAATTGATTTTGATCTTCGTAAGTCCCTGTCAGTTGCAAGGAAATTCACGAGTGAATGTGATGAAGCTCTCTGCAAGGAAATTAAGTGGTTCGTACCAAGTTCTAAAGAAAATGATAATTATAAAGCATGGAATAACCCATATTTGGCCTTTGCTATGGCTAGAGATTCTGTGAAACAGAGAGGAGAGACTAACAAAAAGCAGGCAGAGATGAAAAAATTGGAAGATGAATTGAATGAACTGAAAGAGAAAACTGAAACGCAGAGGCTATCTGTGCAAGATTTAGAATCAATGCTGATAAAAAGGAGGAGGGGGGTCGAGAAATGCAGGCGTCTAGTAGAAGCACAATCCTCCTACAGGGCTTTACTAGAGAAGATGATCAGGGATGCAATGCACCAGTAAGATAATAAAACCCCATTTCTGGAACATCATACTCTTTTAATAAACCAACTTTCTCATTCTGATTTTTTTATTTTTTTCTATTCCATCTTCATTGAAGGAGTGTGGTTTACAAGGAGCAGATAAGATTGAACCAGGCTGCAAGCACTGCTCTCATGGCCAGGTTAGAAGCACAAAATGCAATCTGTGATTCCTCTGAGAAGGAACTCCAGAGAAAGTTCAGACAAAGAGATGATATTGAGTCCCAGATCAGGCCTTACTGGGAACAGGCAAGGAAGAGGTCACGAGTGGATGATGCTCTGTCGGAAGAAAGATGTGATAAATCCAATAAGTTATTACCAGGGTTCGAATGCAGGAATCCTTTACAAAAGGAACTGAGATTGTTTCTAAAAGAAGAGCAGAAGGTATCAGAAGCTGGGATCTCTCTCAGTGAAGACAGAGAGCGGGAACAAGAAGAAATAGGAAACAAGGAACCAGTAAGCATCACAGACTTGGAGGGGTTTCCAGAAGATAGTTCTCTGATCACTGAGAAGGAAGAAACACGACTCGATGAAGAACTCCAGAAATTGGCAATCAAAGACCAGAACTGCCAAAATGCAAATAAGCAGAAGAGTAAGAAGAAGAAGAAGGCAATTTCACTTCCTCAAAGCCCACAAAAAGAAGAAGATGAGGAATACAGAAAGAAAGTTGGGAAGGGGAATTTGGAAAAATGGCTTCAGATGTTGTTGGAGAACAGCACACAGGAAAGCTCTCTATTGGACTCACCCTGGGACAAAGCTGATGAGTATGAGAAGAATACAACCCAAGGAATAGTAGAGAAACTGAACCTCAAGAATCCACAGGACAATATTAAAATCACAAGACCTGGGGCTAGACAGAATGGAACTGGTCCAAAACTCGAGGAAAGTAATGTTTTTGACCCGAGCTTTGCCAAACAGCAAGATGAAAATAGAAAAGAACCAGTTGTCCCAAGTCGCAGTAGTTTTGAATGGAAGGAGATGGGAGAGAGGAATGGCAAGGCCAGGAAGGAGCTTTTGAGATCTGAGAGTGCTAGAATCTTCAGGCCAATCCCATCATCTCCCTCTGTAATTCTGGGAATGACAAGGGGGGTGGATTGCATTGGGAAAAAGCCAATGGTAATTGGAGATGATGATGAGGATCGCATTCAGAATCATGTGATGCTGACCAAGTTTATGAAGTATCCAATCAAAACCTGTGCCATAGCATTCAAAAAGGCAGTCAGGAAATGAAGTTGTCTTTCAGTTTCTTTCCCTTGTGATTTGTGGTGCTATTTCATTTCTTAACAGCTGTGTGCCTAGAAGCTTAGTAGCTGAATAATCCTTTAGAGATTGTTGTACGTCAGGTATTCTACTTGGAAATTCTTGTGTCTGATTTGTATATAAGACTGGTTTTAAGCCTTAGCATTCAAAAAGGCAGTCAGGAAATGAAGTTGTCTTTCAGTTTCTTTCCCTTGTGATTTGTGGTGCTATTTCATTTCTTAACAGCTGTGTGCCTAGAAGCTTAGCAGCTGAATAATCCTTTAGAGATTGTTTTAATTGCACGTATGATGATTTTAATTGCATGTATGATGATTGAACCACTCGTAATAATAGAGGCATGCTGATTGTTTGTTATCATATTCTAGCATATTATGTTTTTTCTTTTCCTTTTTTGAAAATCTGCTAGTAACAGGAGGACCTCCTTTCCCCTTGTTTGGCTGAAGGAGCTTTCCTCTCCCTCGAAGACGTTATTAATTTTCCGACTAATATAAGTTCATCGTAGTTCTTGTGTATATGTAAGCTCTAATGTGTATGTTCAAGGAACCCATAACACCTACAACTTTCCACTCAAAGCCCAC
Organism: Warburgia ugandensis; assembly: GCA_035236585.1. Classification (NCBI taxonomy): domain Eukaryota; kingdom Viridiplantae; phylum Streptophyta; class Magnoliopsida; order Canellales; family Canellaceae; genus Warburgia; species Warburgia ugandensis. The sequence continues at coordinate 40,714,880 of CP141136.1, forward strand.
GTTTTCTTCTTTTCATTTCAAGCTCAAAGAAAATAATTGCAAAAGGAAAAAAACCATGCTTCTTATTCAAACTCGTTGATTCTCTTGTTTAGTAAATGCAGACTCTTAAAATCGGATATGCATGCGTGTTTATCCTAGATTAAGATGATGAATTATATTTATTAAAGAATGATAAAACACCATAATTCCAAAAATTATTCTCACTTCTAGAAAATGACCTCTTTAGAATTCTCAAAAGATAAAATTGATTTTTTCCTTCCAAAATCTAGAAAGACCATGTGTTTTTTTCTTCCAACTTCTATAAGCAACTAAAGTGCTAAATTCCCAAAATGATCTATAGATTAAGATGATGGAACATACAATTTAAAGAATGAAAAAACACCATAATTCCAGGAAATATACTCACTTTTCGGTGAAAATAACTTCATTAGAATTCTCAAAAGACAAAAATTGATTTTTCCTCACAAAATCTACAAAGAACACACCTTTGTATCTTCCAATTTTTATAAGCAACTGAAATGCTAACTTCTCTAAGACACTAATTCCTGTTAAGCAAAAGACTAATTCCTGTTAAGCCAAAATGGTAATTCTTGTTAATATACTCTGGTTAATTATAACCATATTAAGGCATTTATATGATTACACTTCCCCTTAGAAAATCATCTTCTACTGAAGATTGCATTTGAGATACAGTTGAGAGCATATCATCGTTGGCCTGGTTTAGATATTGGCCTTTTGTCTTTATCATTTAAGTCCTAAAAGCAACATCTAGTTCTTCTTCCAGAACACATTTCTCTATGAATACCAAAGGTTGATAGTGGAGCAAGCATGTTATTCAACCTTCTACTTTGAACATGAATTTGAAATGCTAGATATATTTGAGAATCAACCAGTAATTCATCTTCTTATTTGTGTTATGTTCATTGTAAAGATCACAAAGTTTCAGAGAAAGCTTCATGGAGCTTCACTCAACTATCAAAGTTTCTTGATGTAGTGGGTGTTAGAAACGTAATCTTGAAAATCTAGTCAGTTCAATGCTGATATGCTTGTTGCTTTATGATCTTGAGGTTTGTGAAGATTTTGTAAAGATTGCTCTTGTGTGAGAAGCTTAAGGGAATCACACAAAGGGAATGAAGAAATGCCCATCAATTTTTTAAGTTTCTAAAGAAACAATGTTGAATTTTTATGCACCTTTATATTTATTATCCTTAGATGCTCTTTTCAGCCCACTACTTCTTCAATTCTCAATCCAAGAGCAGTTTGAGGAAGAAATGGCTCAGAAATTCTCCAACTTTCACTTGATGTGATAAACCATCTAAAACTTACATGCTAATATGTTTAAGAAACTGCACAAAGTAGTCTGCTTTTTTCTCTTTTATTTATTTATTTAAATGATGGACTCATGCACTCATAGTCAAGCACCCTTGGATCCTCAAACTCACAATGTTCATGATTGAGGTTATCTCTTATACCACTGCACCATGTTCACACATCCTTGAAAGCAGTCTCATGGGATAATGATAGTGCTTAGTTGCTTGATTAGATACATTAAGTTCTACGGTTTGTCCTTTTTTGGTATACATGGATGTGCAAATCGTGCATGCAAATGTGTAGGAGGACAGGTCTAGGTTTACACGAGACAGATGCATTTCTTTGGTTAGTTCTAATCTTAATAGATGCTTAAGAAAACTACTGAAAAAGTAAACTTTTAAAATTTTTGAAAGAGTCCATAGGTTACACAAATTAATATTCTTAAATTTAAGGATCGTATTTTTGAAAGAGGAAGTCAAAGCTATCTGCTTCTCACAATTGTTGAAGACAAGGTAAGCATGAGAGAGAGAGAGAGAGAGAGAGAGAGAGAGAGAGAGAGAGAGAGAGAGAGAGAGAGAGAGAGAGAGAGAGAGAGAGATGTTAGTTGTAAGAGAATAAAGAAAGTTATTGAGAAGGCAAGAGAGACATAAAACTATCACTAAGTAATAGAAATATTAGGTGCTCCACATGTATTAGTTTAAGTATGCATCTAAAGAAACAAAACCCTACCAAATCAATAGAAAGCCTCTACTCCCAAAGCTATTAATTTAAGGGGTTCTATTAATATACCATACCAACATCTCCTTTTTGCAAATCAATGGAAATCCTCTCTTACCAAAGCCATTAATTTAAGGGAATTCTACTAATATACTATATTAGCATCTACTTTGTGCAAGTGGAGCTCTTCTCAATTAGAACTGCTTAGACCAATGAGGAGAAGTCACATATTTTATGTGGACTATTTTTTATTTTGTAGTTATACCAAATTAGCTTCTCCTCCATATTCCATCCCCCCCAAAAAAATGTGCCTAAATTTCTATTTCCATATCACTTATTAGCACTTTTCAAGTGAAGATCAGTATGGAAAAATCCAAAGTTTTACTAATTTGGGAGGGAGCCAAATTGATAAGGGCACCCCCACATGTTTTTTTATATGACCTAGTCGAAGGGTGCACCACGTGTGGAGAGGTTTGACATGTGGAGGGTCAACCAACCACACATCACCTGCTTTCCTGTGTTAGACAATGATCCAAAATGAGGAAAAACAAGGGACACTAAAGAAAATAGGAAAAAACCAGCATCCACTAGCACCCCCCCCAGTCCAATCTCCCTCTTCCCTAGCACTGGTGACTCATAAAAATCCCCTCTTTCCAATTAGACCTACCCACTGGCATGCACCCATTTCTCCAGTCTTCCTCTTTGGTAGTGGGATCATTCCTGAGTTTTTTCCAAATAACAATAGACTTTTTTCTTTCTGTTTCTACGCTGAAAGATTAGCAAAACCTACCAATGTTTTCCATTATATATGGCAATTTGTAAACCCATGATTAAATGATTAATGCTACCTTATGGGGATGTATTCAAAGAAGAATTGCTCAATCCCCCTATGCATTGGAAAATGCAATAATTGATCAAGAGGTCAAAATAAATTATAATGAATGTGAGGGAATAATCATTCCTACTCCTTTGTTTCCCCTCTCTTTAGCATGGCACTCACTAGCAATGCTAATGTGTCCCACGCTAGTACCCATTCTCCTTCCCCCTTCTTCTATTGCTCAATTTCTATCTTAAGTGGTAACTGCACCAAGGATGGCCAGCCACCATCAGATTCCCTTTTCCTTCTCCTTTTCCTTATTAGATTTCCCTCTAACACAGCCAACCTAACACACTAATGCATACAGGCCAGCTGTGTAGATCTTCGTTCCTTCCTTTTTCTTCCCCTTTCTTTGGCATGGCCTAACCCGCTATGCTAGGTGGCGTGCCAAAAACCCCTTTTCTTCCCCACTATACTTGATCAATGGCTGAGATTAGCCAAGGAAACATGTATGAAAATGGATCACTATGTATAGTACAACTCAAACACCTTTGAGAAGATTGGTTGATGATCCGGCAACATAGATAGCCAAATATCCTTCAAATTGACCTATGCAAGGTATGATTTTCATCCTAACCATTTAATTTCATGGATTTAGTTGCAACTAGGCTAAAATTGACTATACTTTGCGTATAAGCATGCCTAATTTGTCAAATAAATGATAAATTGTTTAGAATTGAATGATATGAGCATGGTAACTCTAGAATACATTATAATATGATTAAGAAATGAATATGATAGTTATTGGTGGGGTGTGATCTTGATTATCAACTAACGAGTGGCAAGCCTAGCTTCAAATCACAAGGTTGTGAATCCTTGGATTTTGTTGAAAGACAATTTAGATCGGGAACTATAATCTTTATTTTATAACTAAGAATCCAACTTAAATGAATAACTTTGATTATAAATTAGACCTGGATGAGGTTTGTATCCAGGAAGAGGGATTAAAGTGAATTAGTCCTAAACTTGAGTTCAATGGTGTCTTGTGAGGTACCAAATAAGAGGTTCTTTTTCTAAGGTAGGTGATGACAATTAATAATGGGCATATTTTTGTTTTGAAATTATAGATCTTCATCACATTAGCTTAGTATTTATAAATGAATGCCATGTATATATTATTATTCTTTGATTCTTGTTGAGATACTGATTTCATATTTGAGTGTTGCATGTACAAATGATTTCATTAATTATTATTTTTCCATAGAATGCATGATTTGACTTTGAATATAGTCATATTTTGTAATTTATAGTGAATTTACATGATTTTAGTATTTTTCCATGACCTGTGAAGTCATTAAATGGTGTTTATATTTACTATTGTATATTGAAGCATGTGAATACCTTGTTCTATCATTGATTTTTTAGTGGACTTGGTGGCTGGTCCATGAGAGGCTAATCCCAGAATGAGGGGTAATGCCTTGAAGTGGCTAGTCACTATTCTTAGTTTTCATTATTTCACTAGAGGATTTTATATCTATTTCATTGACCTTGAGATGTCGAATGATCTCTCTATTTTTGTGACAGTTGGTAGACCCAAGAGTTGGTTATTGCTATAATATAGTGATCCATATGGTTGCTCTACATTTTCATGCAGCATTATGAGCACACTAGGACTAATATATCCTTATGTACCCACGTCCTGATGATGTGTGGAGTGGTATGAGTACTCATGACTAGACACTTTAGTGTGTGGAACAGACCTAGGTGTGTCGGTGCCCTTGATGATGACGTGTATATTTATTAAGATATTCTTCGACCTTTAATGCTCCACTTTGATGTGGTTTTGGTATATTTATGAGCCCTAGACACTCAGTTGATTTGGCATATTTTCAGACACAGGTAGCATAAGTTATATTGATTTGACATTGGCATTTTCATGATCTTTAGAAGCTCTGTATTCATAGCATGTTTTTTATAAACATGTAGATGGCATGGTTGCATTGCCCTATTTTTGGTCATTTTGTGAGCTTTGATGCTTCAGTTATTGCATGTCGATTTGATTGACTTTCCATGCTATTAACTTTATTTCATCTTTATTTATCCCTATTATTAGGATCTCGTTAGAGTTCTTTTCCATTAGAAAATCCTTTATTACATGTCCTTCAGATTTGATACATAAACTATTCATTATATTATTAAAAATTCATGAATTTGAATTATTATCGTCACCTACACAAGCATAGCTTGCTGAGGCATTGCAAAACATTGCAATGCCTCAAATATTAAGAGAGATAGCAGGAAAGGCAAGTAGATAGAGAGCAAGTGAGTGTATTGCTGGCCTTCAACAAAGTATAGAGGAGGTCACCGCAATGTATGTGGTTTGTCAAAACCTTGCTTTGGATGTTGTAAATGGACTATATATGTATAATTTACACTTTTATGAGATGGATGTATGGATGTGTTTATGTTGGATGATGTAGCTTTAAAGTTACTCACAAGTGCATGAATCAATGTACTAATTTGCATGCAAGAGAGGTCAATCTCACAATTGGATTTTATTTAGATTACTTAGCTTAGCCAAGAAGAGATTGGTTTGATCAAACTAGGATTTTCTTTTACTGTGATGAGAGTAGGATTTTTCAGAGCTTAGTATTTCTTCTACTTTAACCTCTTAATAGAAATGCATATGGCTAATTCTACATTTTATTCATGTCCTAAACTGTTTTATGAAAGCTAAATCTTTGAACACACTTACACACAGTGCATAGTTTAGACTAATAGAAGTGGGTATTATAGACTATCATCTTTCTAACAATTATAATTAATTCCATATTTCCTTCAGTGGACATCAACTTTGAGAGATCCCAGTATCTTTGTTTTGGTCAATTGCTAAGAAAGAGTACTAACTTTCTTACCTAAACATTTATTGAAATTGATAAGCTTTGAGAAACCTAAGAAATTATATGGGCCATTCTTGTTTTAGCCTAGACACATAAAGCCTACCCCATATATTATATCACTAGTTAGACCCTTCGAACCTATTGGTAAGCCTTTTCTTTTCAAAACCCCACTTACCTTAACCTAGAAGCCATGTAAAATATCCATTATTCAAAAATGAATTGAGATGGTAGAAAAAGTTTAGAAAAAAGGACAAAAATCTAAGAAGTAAAGTATACCAAATTGTTTACATAGAAAAGTCTTTCCTCAAAGAAAAAAGAAATACATAGAAAAGTTAAAAAAAAATATAAATATCAAAAAAAAGAAAAAGGAAGAGGAAAAGGAAAAGGAAAATTAGAAGACATATTCACTTTAGTTTGTTCAAAAGAAAAGGTTGTCCAAAAGTTATAGATCTCTACTCAAATTTGAAACTTTGAACCCCTTTACCCTTTCTTTTAAAACCATTCTGAAGACTACGTATCATCCTATCTAAAGACCTATTGATCTTAAGGTGGAGGATAGCCTTAATGAGGATTTAAATATGAAGGAATTAAGGTTAAATAATCTTACTTGTCTTGGAAATGGCATATATTCTTAGGGATCACATTTCTTGTCTCATTTGTGCTTAAAACTATGTGTACCATCAGTGTTGTTGGATCTATCACATAGTGAGTGAATTTTGTTTGACCCCTTTCTCATAGAGCTTTAATTCTGAGTGTATACTAGTGAGAAAATAAGGTCAAAACATCATTGTAATGGAGTATAAGCATATCTATTTAGAAGTCCAGACTTATGTAGCCTGCACACATTGCACTTTAAGATATAACTATAATAAAATGGCTTTAGTATGTGGATAACTTGTGAAATTTCTCATTCATATTTATAAAGTTGTAATTAGTAGAGTGCTAATGGAAGAGAATACTCTGAGATAAAATAAAAGACTTAGTCGTATTGAATTTTGTGGTTATATTCACTACAAACCCTTAAGAGGCTTAATTTGTCCAGTGGGGGTACCTAAGAGTTTAAGGGCTTATTATATATGTTAAATGCAATCTTGAGTACCTATGAAAATGGAAACCATTTTGTTTTCATGATTTTTTGCATGTTTTGCTCAAGACTAATGAAATGCTAGTTGGGGGTGTGATAAGTGTTTAATTTTGTATAAAAAGTACCCAATTAGTAGTCCATGCATTATGAAGTTTCATAACACATGCATTTTTAACCCAATAATTTAAAAGTTTAATATTCAATAGGTTCAGAAGTTAATTCAAAGTAAGTATATGAATTTTCATAATTTATAGGATTTAATTAGGATTTTTACTCTTTTGTAGGTTTTGAGAAGAAGATCTAATGGCTGAGTTCAAGTAAGATAAGATTTGAAGATCAAGATCAAAGAGGGCAACATACCTAAATTTCATCATTCCAAAGCTAAATCAAGGTTCCAGATCATCTTAAGGCATGCAAAGCTAAAGTTTGATGAAGCAAATGGAAGCATTAAAGATGACTAAGATGGGGTCATTTAAAAAAACATGCAATTCCACCACCTTTGCATGAGAATTGGGGTCATGCATGAAGTTTCCTAGTCTAACAAGGAAACCTACGGAAGCCAAGCCAAGGGACTTAGCCACTCAAGCCGTCAAAGTGAGCCACCAAGCCACATGAGAGCCATGCTACATAGAGACACACGATTGGAGGACATTTATAAGCAATTATCCTATGCTATATAGTAAATTTCAAGGAATAGTCGGAAAGGAATTTGGGTAATAATCAACATGGTAAGATATGCATGCTGTAATGCCCGAGCAATTTACGCTATTTTGACAAAAATTGGACATGAATTGTGTTGAATGTTTGATTTTATTTAAAATAGTAAATGAAGGAATTTGTAAGGAAACATAATATCATTAGATTCGACTCGAAAAATGGAATCCAACGCCTCAAAAATCACCCAAAACGGAGTTTGTATGAAGAAGTTATAGCCATTTAAAGATAGGGGTATTTCTGGAAATTAAACAGAAAAACGAAAAAATGAAAAAGGATGAAAAACGTAGGGGGCCAATTTGATAACGGCACCCCCTGTCGTCTTCAACCTCTAGACCCTCCCAGAACCCTTTTTTTCACAATTTCTCAAGAATACGCCAGGGTAAATGGCGGCACCGCCATTGAGGGGCATCGCCTTTCACTCCTCTATAAAAACCCCATCTTCCCCCCCTCTTCAAATCGTGTTTTTCCAGTCGTTTGAGACTGAGGTTTCCAGTAAAAATCGGAAACCCATCTTTCTGCATTTTTCGGCAACGGCCAGGCCTAAGTCAGGCCGGTCATTGCCATTTTTCTCCATGCCCTTCTCCGTTCCGATCTGGACAGGCTGGAAGAGCACCATCTTCGGTTGCAAGGTAAGCCATCCCTCCTTTTTTTCCTTTCCGTTTGCTTCCCCCAGGCCAGATCCATGCCGGATCTAGTCCTTTCCAGTCATTTTCAGCCAGGTTCTTGGCTGAAAAAACACCCCATGACGGCTTAGGCCAGACCTGCATGAGCTAGGCATCCCAAGGACGCCAAGCGCCACATGCACCTGGGATTGGGTCCCCGGGACAGGTTCCAGGTGTACGACAGTGTGTACACCGCCCCAGGTACGGCCTTGAGGTGCGCGTGCAACATGGAGCACAGGTCTTGGCTCAACCAGGGTGCACGGGGTGCCCTGGGAGCTGAGACACGCCATGCTACAAGGTGCGTCTGTGCGATGATGCACGTCATAGCGCGTTGCTTAAGCATGCTTGTGCACGTGCGAACACTGTCCCAGGTGCGGCCTTCGGGTATGTGCGCGACATGGGGCACGGGTCCTAGCTTGACCAGGATGCACGGGGTGCCCTGGTAGCTGAGACGCTCCATGCTACAAGGTGCGTCCGTGTGATGATGCATGTCATAGCGCGTCACTTGAGCATGCATGTGTGTGTGCAAAACAAGGACTTTGGCACGACCTTTAGGCGCACACGCACGTGAGGCGGTCGCGGTTCAACCAGGATGCACGGGTATCCTGGGAACCGGGACACGCGGACCTAATGAGACTTTAAAATTAGGATCATAGGACCATTCATAGAATTTAACTATTGAATAAGTAGGTCCATATTATAGGAGCTAGCCTGGCAGTGAATTAGGCAAGGACCTTGGACCCAATAGGCAGAGCCAGTGATCTAATGACTAAATGGATTGAAAATAATAAGGACTCCTTGTATCCATTCATACCCAGGAGTTTATAAATGAGACCCAGGGATGGGTTGAGTGCTAAAGGACGCGACTCCAAGAGATTTTGAGGTAGGTACTCTATCGCTACTAGACTTTTAAAAAGAGCCATAATTGTTTTGAATGCATGTTTTAAGTATAAATTATATGACTTGTTTAACATAACTTATGTTATGGCTTGTTTAGCATATAAATGAATTCATCATGCATATGATTAAATACTTTATGCATAGACATGTTTTGCAAATAATTGCATATATTGGATGATTTGTGAGCATTGAGTTCTTGCAAAATTGCATGTCCTTGAGGGTTACCAAAAGATGCTGGAGTGCCCAAAAGATAGGTAGGCAATTGTGAGGGCCAGGCAGTTGTGAGGGACCCAAAGAGGACAGGTTTTGAAAAATACATTGTGCATGTATTGCCAAGACATGTGCTACATGCATAGATTTTATGATAAGTGTAGCCTTGACCGATGAGGGCGGGCTGATGAGCGCGGGCCGACAAGGGCGGGCTTATGAGGGCAGGCCAGTGAGAGCTGACAAGGCTTCTAGGCTGGCAAGCTTCTAGGTTGGCAGGCTTCTAGGCAGGGTTATGACTTTGAATACAATACTAGCATGAGCAGATTTTATGCATTGCATGCATGTTTTGTAACCGATTGCATAAATTGCATGATTTACAACGAATATGTGTCATAGGCCCTGTTGAGGCTATGACCGAGTGTCCTCAGGTACCCGGGGACCACATGGCGGCGAGGTTGTGGGCATAGTTGGACCCTATGGTTTCGTGGACTTATTTGCATTGCATATGGCATGATATGAGGTTGGTCGACCATACCATACCAGATATCCATGAGTTAGATTCAGTTGAGCATCTGATGCATATCATTATGTTTATGATATATGATACTTTTGACTTGGATTATGATATTTCTTTAAGTTGTCAGTATTCCGGTTTGGTAGTGGTTTTTAATATCGATATTGAACATGATTGTTCGAACATACAAATGTTTTTAAGAGCACATGATTTTAAACATACCATGCATTGCAAAACTAGTAGTGATAGACTCCTATTGAGTATAATATATACTCACCCTATCCTTAACATTTTTTAGGATAATTCCATCCACGAGTAGAGGACATCTATGTTAGTGCTACGAGCAAGTGAATCAAAGAGGAAACAATTATACATGTAAGTAAATTCTCAACCCTTTGGACATGTATTTGTATTTATTTATAGTTGGGCTGTGTGTTGTGACTGGATAGATTTGGGGAAAAACACTTATGATTTCTAAAGCTTTTCAAAAACTACCTTGGTTGTTGTGAAAGCAAATGACACTCGGGGTTTTCCAAATGAGTTTAAAACTAAAGGTTTTCCCCTGCATTGCATGGTTTTTATAACATGGTTTTCAAATAGGGATGCATCCCACCTTAGGAATTAGATATTGCATTTAAAAATGCATGGGAAAACCCGGGTCGTCACACATGCATAGGGGGACTAGTCAAGAGAGAAACGAAAAAAAAAATTCCATATCTTTCCCTTCTTTTTTTTTTTTCCATCTTCTCTGTCTTTTCTACCCACCACATCACAATTTAGAAAGGGAGGAGTTCCACCCCACCTTCATTGAAAAGTGGCAACTCCCCCTTCTAAATTCATCCACTCCACCAACTCCACTTTTTAAATCCATTCCCATTAACTACCTAACATTTGTACTTCTTTCCTCCATATTTCCTGTCCCTTTCCACCTTCATTCCATCTAATCATGTTAAAAACCTTAATAGAAGGAATTCCATGCCCCATCCTAGGCTAGAATTCAATGCCTCCCCTTTGTTTATATTTAGAAAGTTCAACTCACCTTACCTTCTAATCTTCTATCTCTAATCAACCACCTAACATTCCTACCTAGAGTTTTAGTTCTAATTCTCTCCTTTCTTCATAGGATAGGATCTTATCAAATTGGAAAGCAAAACTTTATAAATATCCAATGGAATGCCATGCCTAATTCAAGTAGGGGCATTGCTTCTAACTCCTTGAAAAAGCACATCATCTTAGAGGTGCTGTTAGAGCTTTGGATTCAACATCTTGGTTGCATTTTATTGTCTTCCAAACATTTTTCTTGCCTTGTTTCTTTAGTTTTTGTACTTCAATTCCAAGTTAGTACCTTGCTTTAATTCCTTGCTTTCTTTGTTGTTTAAGTTTCCTACACATTGTTCCTCTCGTTCTCCTTTCAATTTTGCTTCCACTTCTCTTACTTTTCTTACTTAATTCTTCAAGATTAAAGTTATGTTTTCTCTTACAGTGACAGCCAAGAGGATAATATCTTTGAATCTCTTCGCTTCCCATTCATCTTTTCCTTGATTTTCACTTAGATTTAGGACAATTTTTTATTGATTTCTTTCTCCTCTTCATGCTTTTACTCTTATGATTTCTCTTTTGGGTTTCACATTCATGATATAAAAGATTAGTTTGAGAGTGACATCTTGAACGTGAAGTATCCAAGTTACTCAAAGAAAAAGAAGTAGCTACAATTTGAGCAGTCTTGCACTTTCAGTACTGTCTCTGTCAAAAAGTAAAATGAATTACTTCACACATCTTATAAATTGCATACTATATGTATTATACTTAATTACAACAATCATATCCCATTTAATATATATACATAGGTTCAAGATTAGTGAGACGTTCAATGCAATGGTATATTTGAATCCTTGGGCTAGATGGTAATGGGACCATGATCAAAAGTAATAAAATATGTTGGATATGCCATTAATAGTTATCACTTTTTCATAAAAGACCGTGATAACTCAAGAGCACAATAAAATAATGGGCTCACTTAGTTGCCAATGCTTCATTCTTTTCCAATTCAAAGGATAACGCCAATAGTGGGAAATAATACTTATTAGGAGGTTATAAGAGAGATATGATCCTTAGATTATACTTACAGAACTATGATTGGTTTTATGTACAATTGGGCAGAACACAACAAAGACAACATCAAAACTAATGCCCTTAGATTGACATTAGTTTGACCTCAAGAAGATTGGTTATCAAAATGATCAATTTATTTTCGCATCTCAAGAGAAATGTGTATTTTATGTGTAAGACAAATTTGATAAGATATAGTCAACTATTTTATCATCCTCTTTGAGGGATTTTTATGTTGAAGCCAACCTAGGTGATATTGCAATAGATTACCCTTAAAATTTTGATTAATCGAAGTACTTGGTAAGAATGAGGATTATGTGCATGATAATAGTCATGGTGCTTGGGTTGTAAACATATATATATATATATATATATGTATGTACATCAAGAAGCCAGCTCGAGAGTATTACATACACACACACACACAGTATGACCTTGTTTTTAAAGTTGATATTTAGATAATTGACTTTAAAAATTCTTTTTAAAGTGGGTTTTTGAAAACTGACTTTAAAAGGGTTGTTTTCTTTATAAAAACCATGCATGGACCTCTTTTTTTCCTATTTTCCGCATAGACACTCTTCATGTAGTGTGGAATGATGATCTCTCCTTTGATTCTTCTATCTATGTCTATGTTGTTGGCTCTTGCCATTCATTTCATAGATTTTTAATATTTGTGGCATTAAAAACACTCAAAGAATAGTAAACCCTTATTGTCATCCATGCAATTTTCTTATTATTAATTCCATGTAGCATATTACGGATGAAGTGGGTTTTGTTAGTGTAGATGCTGGGGGTTAAGATCTTGGTTAGATCATCATAATTCACACAAAAAATTGTATGATTTTGATGGAAACAACAACTACATTTTCATTAAAACCTCTTAAGAGAAAGGGAGAGCCTCATGGTTTGTGGTTCCCATCGAAAATTAGAGTTTGATGAAAAAAAATGTGTTGATGAAAGAGCTGATCTATTGGGAAAAAAAGCTATACACACTCCAAATCATGAGATAGTATCTCCTAAAATTAACCTCATATTGGCAAAAGATGTTGATGATGAAGCTTTACTATCTCTATCCCTATGAGAGTGTCGTGTGAGTTAGATACTAAGAGGATAGATCTTGGTTAGATTATCATGCTTCAAACATAAATCATATAATTTCAGTGGAAAGAACAATTGTTTCCTAATCTAACCTCATAAGAGAAGGGAAGCACCTCTTGATTTGTGGCTTCTATCCAAAATTAGGGTTCAATGATGATAGTAAGAGGCCAAATTTTCATGAAATAGTTCCAGATATGCTAGCCTGTATTAGTGAGATAGAATACTATGTAACATTTGATATATGTAATAAAAAAGATGATTATGTGCTAACTTGTATTAGTGAGATGAAATACTATGTAACATTATATGCAGTAAAAGGACAATAAATGAGGAGTTATCCTAAAAATTCTTGATTTTCTTGGTCTTGTGTTTATTTATGTGTGTGTGTCTGTGTGCACATAATGTGTGATTGAACAATGAATTGTATGAAAAATAGGTTCCCTTGTTAGTAAGGGTTTTAAAGTTAGGAAAAAATAGATTTTAAAAACAAATTTTAAAGTCAAAATAAAAAATCAACTTTAAAAATGGTTTTAAATTCAAAAATAAAAACTAACTTCAAAAGCTATTTTAAAAAAAAGCTCTTGAAGTAAAAAATGAAAATTGACATCTAAAACTATTTTAAAAGTCAATTTTTTATTTTGATTTTAAAAATTCAAATATGAATGAACGAAAATGTCACATCTGGTCATTTCACCTTCCATCACTATCTTCTACAAGAGAGCTCTCTTTGAGTCAGTGCCGCACCCCCTTGGAAAGCTCCTACCTATTTGTCGGAAACAAGGTAACCCTTCCTCTCTCTCTCTCTCTCTCTCTCTCTCTCTCTCTCTCTCTCTCTCTCTCTCTCTCTCTCTCTCTCTCTCTCTCTCTCTCTCTCTACATGGCTATTGCCGCCTAGTCATGTGCACAACCTTCCTTCCCTCTCTCTATCCTTGTCGGTCATTGGTGGCCATGCCCTACCCTTCCCCCCCTCTCTCTCCCTAGTTGCCGCTACCTGTGCCAATGACCCTTCCCCTTGCCTCCTCTCATTCCTACACAACCCTTCCACCCTACTCTTTCTCTAGCTACCATCAAGCAGCCATCTTTGTCCTAGTCAGTTGCTAGTTTCCATGCTTGACCCTTCCCTCCCTCTCTCTCTCTCTCCCTAGCTTTTGTTGGTTGGCCATGTGCACTACCACCCCCTCTCTTTGTTCCAATCAGTTAGTGGTGATAGTACGTGACCCTCCCCTATCTCTCTATCCCTAGCTATTGCTAGATGACCATGCATGATCCTTCCTTTCTCTCTCTCCCTAGCTATTTCCAACTAGCTATGCACATGACCCTCCCCTCCTCTCTCTATCCTAGTTGATTTCTGGTGGGTGTACTTGCAACCGTCCCCCCTCTCTCTTTGCTGCTAGTTTTGACTAACATTTAGTAAAAACATTGGATTTTTCACTAATTGGTTGCAATAAATGATTGATCTGTAAATGTGAGCACTAAAAATATTGGAAGAAGTGATTGTAAAAAATCAATTTTAGTCACTTCTTCAAAGAATTGTTTGAATGCATGGCTGTCACAATAATCTCCTATTAGCTAGGGATTTATCATTACTTCTTGGCATGTTGACATTCATGTGCATGTAGAAATACTTGTCATTCCAATGAAATGAGATTCAAGTCCATCTAGAAACTAGTAATTTCCAACAAATTGGCACTATGGTGTTTTTAGTTGTACTTCCTTAAAATTTGATGCCATAAATTAGTAGTGTACATGTCTGATTTCCCTTAACCCAAATGCTTCATTTTACTTTGTAGAATACTATGTATTGAATCTAAGATTTCTTCAAGTTCTAGTTTTCAATTGAGATTAGTGTTTAACGTGAAGTAGATATCTTTCAATTTAATGTGATGTTTCCTAAAGTTGTACGCGGTTATGAATTGGAAAGGAGAATGTTAATGATGATTATACTTGTTTGTTTACTTTAAGGGATAATATCTTATTGTATGTGTTCTTTACTAAAGCCTTGGAGTTTTAAGATATTTTAGAAACTATAGTGAGTTTTGCATTTATATTCCCTTGTATTCTTTATTTTGTCTTGAGTTTCTATTATAGATTATTTTAACCATGTCCATGATTTTGCTTCAAGTTTTAGGATATTGGAATACATTCTTATCATCAACCACTTGGAGCGTGATTTTGATTAATTTGTGTGGAAAAGGTAAATTCACTAGTTTTTCATTCTATTGCATGTGTTTGATTATATCCATAAATTGTTTACATAAATAAATATGTAAGTAATTTCTTTACATATATCATCATTTTTTAGTGTTTGCAACACAGGTTAATTGAAAGTCACTTGTGCTTTTGGTGCTTACTTTCTAAAATATGTACATAAAATCTCTGTGTTCATGAATGAACACTCAAATGCAATAGGAGTTAACTGTGTTATGTAGTCTTATCATGCAAATTTAGATAGATCATTTTCAATGTAAACACCTCCATGTTGAAGATATTTTTCACATTCATATTTTACACTTGTACAAATCACTATTAGATGTAATTAGTATTGAATAATCTATTTGCTGACAACTCGATCTCGCTAGGAATTGAAACAACTATGATAGATATTATCGATATATTTAGTTTTCAAATGAAAAGTAGTCATCCAATGTCATGGCTTGCTCCTTCCACTTAACTTTATTTATTACTTTAAAATATTAGATTAGAAAATCAAAATGTATATCAGTGTTTATGCCACGGTAAATACCACTATAAATTTACAGGCTAATGTCGCCTTTATACTAAAAAAGTCATATTTTTTTTATATGTTTTTTTTTTCTCTACTTTTGTGTTCTTTAAATGCATTACATAGACTATTTGATTTCATTATGCTCTAGTAAATATGGAATGTGAAGAACATGAAGAATTTGAACAACATGAAGAACATGAATAAGAGGCAAACTTCAGCAGCACTCTAAAGAGATAGGGCAAAGAGTAAACAAGGATGGAGAAGGTTATTAAGAAAAAGTCAAAGGGAATCAAAGGAACTATCACCAAAACAAGTGTAAATGCATGGTGCCTATCATGATTGGAGACATGTGTCACCAACAATTAAATATTCAAAATGGGAGACGATGAAGGTATGTAAAATATTATGTATTATATGATAAACAACATACCTTATCATCTTATTTTCAAATATAATAATTTTCTTTGTACTTTTTAGATTGCCTTAAAGTTACTTGAGGAGAAGAAGATGTGTACTTTGCAAGGAGCTAGTGAGCAATGGAGAAAATGGAAGAACTACCTTGTACACAATCACATAGATGATTCGTCGAGGTTGTACACATTGCTTGCCATTTATTTTGACATCCTTGACCAAGATGTGTAGAATGAATTTGTAAAGGCCTTCATGTCCACTGAATTTGAGGTATGCTCTAAAATAATGTTTCTTTCAAGTAATTTTATATAACATCCAACTGTGCTTAATTACATACATACAAATGTGTAGGAAAAGAGTGTGAAACAAAGATAGGTGCATGAAACGAATATGTAGCACCATCTCTCTAGGTTGGGCTTCACACATTTTGAAGAATGTGAAGTAAGTACCTATGATAGTTTATCCTTTCAAATTATACCACAGTTATATATGTTTCACTACCTAACTATACTGTCTTGCTTGACAATAAAAGGAAACTGGAACTGTAATGACTCCATTTTTGTAACATTAAAATCCCAAGTTAGTAATGAAAAGTTCACTTTTTGGAGATAAGGGTATTTTGGTCATTTCACTATTCACCCTAACTGGACCCAGAAATTTGGTCTTGATAGTACTACCCTTAGGGGTGTCTTGGAAAAAGGAATCCAACAAGACCAAAATCACTCAAAATGGAGTTAAAATGAGCAAGTTATGGCCCTTCGAAGTTCAAGGGCAAAAGTGTAATTTATATTAAAAATGGATTTAGCCTGAGAAACACAGGGACCCGTTTTGATACGGACACCCCTCTTCTTCAACCTCCTAGAGGGTTCTAGAATGGCAGTGTGTAGGGGAGAAACCACTGCCCTTCTGGAGGTTTCTCCACCGCCATTCCATGGTAGTAAGAACCCCCTCCAGAACCCTCTTCGAGCTCTATAAATAAAGCTCTTGGGCGCCTCCAATGGCAGCCCAAAAACTTGGGAAAAACCCATCGTGGAGAGGCAGATAAGAGGAGAAAATGTGGAGAAAAACCCAGCCACGAACCAGGTATGCCCAAAATCCCTCCAAACCCATCTCCCCCTTAGACTTAGGGTGGGTTTCCCCAAGTTTCTGCATAAAAAACCATGCAAAACGGGCCTCTAAGGAGCCACAAAGGACCCAGGGATGGTACTTGGGGTGCACTGGTTTGACAGCATCGAACCAAGGTGTCCCGAGGACGCCCCGGTCCCCACAGGACGAAACGTGTCGACCGCGTTAGGGAGAAATCAGCGGGCGCGTTCGTGGACGTGCCCGCAAATGAAAAAGACGGGCGAAAGCCTGGTGTGTCTGCAGGCGCGCCCGCTGGGGCACGTGCTACTGACGCGGGACGTGTTAGCATCCTGGACTTCCACCTCATATGGGCCTCTATGTACACTTGATATTAATTTGCCCAGAACATGAGTTCTAGGGCTCCCATTGAGGTGCCGCGAAAGGCATTGTGTCCGTGTCGATGACGCAGACACACCTAAACCATAAAATACATGATCAAGGCCCAATCTAAGGTAGGGATGACCCTTAAACTATAATAGTGGTGCAGGGCCACTAAACCTTTGTAAACCTGATGATACCAAGGCCTAGTTAGGACCTTAGGACACCCATAGGCATGAGAATGAACCCTTAATGCCTAAGTAGTGAGATCAACCATTCTAAAACCTATAGAAATAGGCCAAGTTAACCGTGTTCCCCTAAACTATGAGCAGCAGTGTAAGAGGACAAGGGGGCTAGCGTGACCAAACCAGGTAGGTGCTCTATCACTACTAGACTTTTAAAAAGAGCCCATGATTGTTTTGAGAATGCATGTTTTAAGTAAAAATTATATGACTTGTTTAGCATGACTTAATTTTATATATGACTTGTTTAGCATATAAATGAATTCAACATGCATATGATAAATACATTATGCATAGACATGTTTTGCAAATGATTGCATAAATTGCATGTCCTTGAGGGTTACCAAAAGATGCTGGAGTACCCAAAAGATGCTAGGTAGGCAATTGTGAGGGCCAGGCAGTTGTGAGGGACCCAAAGAGGACAGGTTTTGAAAAAGAGGTTTTTGCTCGACTAATCGTATATGATTTGGGCTAGTAAGCTCATGGGCGCTATGCCGAGAGGTCTTGGGTGGCCTCCCAGCCTCTACCACTATTAGGTGGAAATGGTACCACGCTAAAAAGGCATGTCCCTGCTTCGACTGCATGTGGTACAGGGGGCTACCGCTGGTATCACGACATTGGGTTGAAGTGTCATATGCCCCGTGGAGGCTATGACCCTGTGTCCCTAGGTACCCTGGGACCACACAACAGTTAGGTCGTGGGCATAGTGGGCCCTATGTTTTGAGGATTTACTTGCATTGCATATGGCATGACATGAGGTTGGTCGACCATACCATATATCCATGAGTTGGATTCAGTTGAGCATCTTATGCATATCATTATGTTTATAATATATATGATACTTTCGACTTGGATTATGCGATTCTTTAAGTCGTCAGTATTCCAATTCGGCAATGGTTTTTTATATCGATATTGCACATGAGTGTTCAAACATGCACATGTTTTAAAGAGCATATGAATTTAAACATAGCATGCATTATAAAACTAGTAGTGATAGATTCCTACTGAGTATAGTATTTACTCACCCAATCCTCAACATTTTTTAGACACAAAGTAAACACTTAAGGACAGGGTACGCCTGTGATAGAAGACACCCAGATTAAGTACAAGTAAGTAAACCCCTACCTTATCTTTCAATGTTACTGGATTGTAGATACTCTCTGTAGCTGAGGCTGTGACTAACACTTTCTTGGGAATAGAGTCAATTTAAAACTATGCCATGGCTATATAATTTGAAAATGTGTTTTGACACTCGCGGTTTTATACGAAAAATTATTTTCCAAAACAAAAATATTTTCATGCATTTCATATTTCTAAAACAAGAGATCTTTCCTTTTTATAAAATTTGCATCATATAAAACCTGGGTCATCACAGTTGGTATCAGAGCTAGGTTTGACGTTAGTCACAGCCCAGTTATGAGGAGAATAACTTATAATAAAGTTTCATCAATGAAAGAGTCAGGAGTAATAGGATAACACATACTAAGGTCTAGTAAATTACCTTGTGATTACAGATGCCTAAAAAGAAAGGAAGCAATACTCCAAGACCTGAAGCCCCACCAGTGGACTCCACTGGGTCGGGCAATGGGATGGCTGAATTGTTCCAGCAATTCCTACAACATATGGGACAATACATGAATAGTCAAATCCAAACCCCTACCACCCTAGATCCTTTCCCTAATAAAGTAATAGATAGGACTGAGGTTCAGTTAGAAAGGTTTTAGAAATTAGCTCGCTCATTCACAGGAGAAGATGAAGCATCTACAGCTGAAAAATGGTTAATTGATATTGAAAAGATATTTAAAGCCATGAACATAGTTGAAGAAAGAAAGGTACCCATGGCCACATTTGTGTTTAGGGGAGAGGTTATCTTTTGGTGGAAAACAGCAGAAAGGACTTATTTTGACCAACGAGAAACAATAGGGTGGGAAGGGTTTAAAAAGGTCTTTAATGACAAATATTATCCTAAACATGTAAGAAAATAGAAGGAAAAGGAATTTATGGACTTAGAACAAGGAAATATAACTATCCAATAGTATGAAAATAGATTCATCAACCTCCAAAGATTTGCACCACGTGCTTGTGCTGATGAGGAAGATGTGGCAGAAAGATTTGTAGATGGGCTCAAGCCAGGACTCAAGAACAGAGTTTTAGGTTTCCAACCTTCCACCATAGCCAAAGCCGTAGAGATGGCCTCCCTATACGAAAAAGATTATCAAAGGAACTAGGCAATAAAGGAAACTAAGAACATCAACACCATGAGAAATAAAGGAAAGATACCATTTCAGTCATCTGGACCCAGGCCACCTTTCAAGAAGCCGTTTGAAAACAAAGGAAGAAGACCCGACTGGAAGACATGCCCTAAGTGTAACAGGAATCATTCGGGCAAACCATGTCCCATTTTCAACATCACTTGCTATCTTCGTGGAGAATTAGGACATTTTGCTAGGGATTGTCCTAAAAGGAAAGTTGAAGAGCATAAAGGAGATCAAGTTCCAATGAGCCAAGGACGTGGCTTTGCCCTCACTTCCACTCAAGCCCAAGCTTCAAATGCAGTAGTTGAAGGTATTCTTTCTATCTATGATACACCTACTAAAGTTCTATTCGATACAGGCTCCACTCATTCTTTCATATCCTGGGAGTTTGCATCAACCTTGGACATTATACCACAGGACCTGGACTTCACTCTAGAAGTCATGACTCCTGTAGGCCAGGCACTTCCCACCTATT
Organism: Warburgia ugandensis; assembly: GCA_035236585.1. NCBI lineage: Eukaryota > Viridiplantae > Streptophyta > Magnoliopsida > Canellales > Canellaceae > Warburgia > Warburgia ugandensis. The sequence goes on from CP141136.1 coordinate 40,735,470, forward strand.
CATATCTCCAGGATGTTCCCGTTTTGATCAAAGATCATTTGCTACCTACCAATCTTATTCACTTAGATATGAATGACTTCGACATCATCCTAGGTATGGACTGGTTAACCCTTCATCAAGCCTTTGTTGATTGCAGCCAGAAACGTGTCACTTTTACCTTACCTAATAGAGACACTTTCACCCTCCAAGGAAGAAAGGATTATTCTGGAGCGTGTGTTATTTCTGCCATGAAAGCAGTTAAGCACATTGCTCAGGGATGCCCCTTCTTCTTGCCCAAGATTGAATTTGTCGAGAGTCCCCAACTAAAGCTAGAGGATGTCGAGGTAGTCCGAGAATTTCTACCAGGTCTACCCCTGCCAAGATAAATTGAGTTTATCATTGACCTTATACCTAGTACTTCCCCCATTTCCAAAGCTCCTTACCGAATGGCTCCTGCAGAACTAAAAGGATTGAAGACCCAGTTACAGGAACTACTTGACAAAGGGTTCATACGACCTAGAGTATCTTCATGGGGAGCTCTAGTCCTTTTGGTTAAGAAAAAGGATGGCTCCATGAGATTGTGTGTAGACTATCGAATGCTAAATAGGGTCACCATTAAGAATAAGTATCCCCTTCCCCGAATTGATGATCTTTTCGATCAGCTTCAGTCAGCCAGATTCTTTTCTAAAATTGATCTACGATCCAGGTACCATCAATTTTGAGTTAGAGAAGAAGATATCCCCAAGACAGCCTTCAGGACTTGATACGCCCATTATGAATTCAGAGTGATGTCCTTTGGTTTAACTAATGCTCTAGTCACGTTTATGGACCTCATGAATAGGGTGTTCAAGGAGTGCTTGGATAAATTCATCATAGTGTTTGTGGATGATATCTTAATATATTTTGAAACTCTTGAAGACCATAAGGAATATCTAAGGATAACATTAAGCACCCTACAAACACACAAGTTATATGCAAAATTCAGTAAGTGTGAGTTTTGGCTGGAAAGGGTTAATTTCTTAGGACACATTATTTCTCCTGATGGCATAGCAGCCGACCCCGCTAAGGTTGAATCAGTACAGAAATGGGAAAGACCTAAGACTGTCACAGAAATAAGAAGCTTCTTAGGACTTGCCAGATATTACAGGAGATTTATCGAAGGTTTTTCACGAATTGCTTTAGCTCTAACTAAGCTGACCAGGAAAGACACAAGATTTGAATGGACTGATAAATGTGAGGAAAGCTTCCAGGAACTAAAGAGAAGGTTAACTACAACACCTGTTCTTACCTTACCCTCAGGAAGTGGCAAATTTGAGATATACAGCGATGCCTCACAACAAGGACAAGGCTGCGTACTTATGCAACATGGGAAGGTAATTGCTTATGCTTCTTGGCAACTCAAGAAGCATGAAGTCAATTACCCGACCCATGACTTGGAATTAGCGGCCATAGTCTTTGCCTTGCGAATTTCGAGACATTATTTATATGGGGAAAAGTTTGAAGTTTTTACAGGTCATAAGAGTCTTAAATATATCTTTTCCCAACAAGACTTAAACATGCGACAAAGAAGATGGATGGAATACTTAAAAGACTATGACTTCTCCATTCATTATCACCCTGGAAAAGCTAATGTGGTAGCTGATGCATTAAGTAGAAAAACCCAAGGGATGTGTGCAAGTTTATTGACTAAGAGATGGAAGCTATTACAAGAAGTAATAACGTGGAAACCAGACATAAGTAAGCACAAGATCATTATGGCAGGACTAACGATAAAGTCAGCTGTTAATGAAAAGGTTAAGCAAGAACAAAAAGGAGATCCGGATATGCAAGCTTTCATAAGAAAACCAGGGTTTACTAAAGGGGAAGATGGTAGTGTTTACATGCAAGGAAGATTAGTGGTACCGACTAATGAAGAATTAAGACAAGAAATCTTAAAAGAGGCTCATCGGTTTAAGTATACTATACACCCGGGAGGAACTAAGATGTATTAAGACTTAAAGAGACAATATTGGTGGGATGGTATGAAAAGAGACATAGGGGAATTTGTGGCAAAGTGTTTAACATGTCAACAAGTAAAGGCTGAACATCAAAGACCTGCGGGATTGTTACAACCCCTTGAGTTACCCAAATGGAAATGGGACCATATTACCATGGACTTCATTGTAGGGTTACCCAGGACCTCTAAGGGTCATGACATGATCTGGGTAATTGTTGATAGATTGACTAAGACAGCCCATTTCCTTCCTATACGCCATACCCAATCCACTGACAGCCTATCTCAACTATACATCAAAGAGATAGTGAGTTTACATAGCATACCCCTTAGTATCACTTCAGATAGGGATAGCCGCTTCACTTCACAACTCTGGAAGTTAGTCCAAAAATGCTTAGGATCTTCCTTGAACTATAGCACAACCTTCCATCCACAGACCGATGGACAGTTAGAGCGCACGATCCAGATAGTCGAAGATATGTTGTGAACCTGTGCCCTTGATTGGAAGCAGAGCTGGGATGAAAACCTACCATTAGTAGAGTTCGCGTACAACAACAGTTTTCAGTCGAGCATTAGCATGGCTCCATACGAGGCGCTCTATGGGAGACCCTGTCGATCACCCACCAGTTGGAGAGTCCAGGGTGCTCCAGTTCGAGCTGGTGGAGCAATGCGCCGAGAAGGTCAAACTCATAAGGAGACGCCTCCTCACAGCTCAAAGCCAACAAAAGAGCTATGCTGATCAAAGGAGGAGACCATTAGAATTCGACATAGGAGAGCACATTTTCTTGAAGATATCTCCCACTAAGGGAGTTATGCGGTTCAGTATCAAAGGCAAGCTTAGTCTGCGTTACATAGGACCTTTTGAAATCCTGGAGAAAGTAAAAAAAGTGGCCTATAGGATTGCACTACCCCCTCACCTATTTGAAGTGCATAACGTATTCCATATATCTATGCTAAGGAGGTACTAGCCTGACCCTGCTCATGTCATCAACCAAGTACCCATAGAGTTGACGGAGGATCTCAAGCTAGAGACGAGACTAGCTAAGATTCTGGATCGTAAGAGTATGAAGCTGCAGAACAAGGATATACACTTAGTCAAAGTTTTGTGAAGAAATGCGCACATGGAAGAAGAGACTTGGGAACCAGAGTCAGAAATGCGATAAAAGTACCCTGAGATCTTTTGACTGTATATATTATAGAATTTTGGGGGAAAAATTCCCCTAAGGGGGTAAGAATGTGATGACACCACTTTTGTAACATTGAAATCCCAAGTTAGTAATGAAAAGTTCACTTTTTGGAGATAAGGGTATTTTGGTCATTTCACTATTCACCCTGACTGGACGCAGAAATTTGGTCCTAAGAGTAATACCCTTAGGTGCGTCTCAGAAAAAGGAATCCAACAAGACCAAAATCACTCAAAACGGAGTTAAAATGAGCAAGTTATGGCCCTTTGAAGTTCAAGGGCAAAAGTGTAATTTATATTAAAAACGGATTTAGCCTGAGAAACACAGGGACCCGTTTTGATATGGGCACTCCTCTTCTTCAACCTCCTAGAGGGTTCTAGAATGGCACTGTGCAGGGGAGAAACCACCGCCATTCTGGAGGTTTCTCCACCACCATTCTATGGCAATAAGAACCCCCTCTAGAACCCTCTTCGCGCTCTATAAATAGAGCTCTTGGGCGCCTCCAATGGCAGCCCAAAAGCTTGGGAAAAACCCATAGTGTAGAGGCAGACAAGAGGAGAAAACATGGAGAAAAACCCGGCCACGAACCAGGTATGCCCAAAATCCCTCCAAACCCATCTCCCCCTTAGACTTAGGGTGGGTTTCCCCAAGTTTCTACATGAAAAACCATGCAAAACGGGCCTCTAAGGAGCCACAAAGGACCCAGGGACGGTGCCTGGGGTGCACTGGTTTGACAGCATTGAACCACGGCGTCTCGAGGATGCCCCGGTCCCCATAGGACAAAATGCATTGACCGCATGCGCCTGCAAATGAGAAAGACGGGCGAAAGCCCGGTGCGTCTGCAGACGCACCCGCTGGGGCGCGCACTGCTGACGGGGCGTGTTAGCGTCCCGAGCTTCCACCTCATATGGGCCTCTATGTACACTTGATATTAATTTGCCCATAACTTGAGTTCTAGGGCTTCGATTAAGGTGCTGCGAAAGGCGTTGTGTTTGTGTCGATGACGCGGACACACCCAAACCATAAAATACCTGATTAAGACCCAATCTAAGGTAGGCACAACCTTTAAACTATGATAGCGGCACAGGGCCACTAAACCTTTGTAAACCTGATGATACCAAGGCCCAGTTAGGACCTTAGTACACCCATAGGCATGAGAATGAACCCTTAATGCCTAAGTAGTGAGATCAACCATTCTAAAACCTATAGAAATAGGCCAAGTTAACCTTGTTCCCCTAAACTATGAGTAGGAATGTACGAGGACAAGGGGGCTACCGTGACCAAACTAGGTAGGTGCTCTATCGCTACTAGACTTTTAAAAAGAGCCCATGATTGTTTTGAGAATGCATGTTTTAAGTATAAATTATATGACTTGTTAAGCATGACATAATTTTATATATGACTTGTTTAGCATATAAATGAATTCAACATGCATATGATAAATACATTATGCATAGACATGTTTTGCAAACGATTGCATAAATTGCATGATTTGTGGTTATTGAGTTTTGAAAAATTGTATGTCCTTGAGGGTAATCGAAAGACGTTGGATTGCCCAAAAGACGCTGGGTAGGTAGTTGTGAGGGACCCAAAGAGGACAGGTTTTGAAAAAGAGGTTTTTGCTTGATTGATCGTATATGATTTGGCTAGTAAGCTCGTGGGCGCTATGCTGAGAGGTCTTGGGTGGCCTCCCAGCCTCTACCACTATTAGGTGGAAAGGGTACCACGGCAAAAAGTCATGTCCCTGCTTCGATTGCATGTGGTAGAGGAGGCTACCATTGATGTCACGGCACTGGGTCAAAGTGTCATATGCCCCGTGGAGGCTATAACCCTGTGTCCCTAAGTACCCTGGGACGACACGGCGGTGAGGTCGTGGGCATAGTGGGCCCTATGTTTTGAGAATTTACTTGCATTGCATATGGCATGCCATGAGGTTGGTGGACCATACCATATATCCATGAGTTGGATTCAGTTGAGTATCTTATGCATATCATTATGTTTATGATATCTATGATACTTTCGACTTGGATTATGCGATTCTTTAAGTCGTCAGTATTCCAATTCGACAATGGTTTTTTATATCGATATTGCACATGAGTGTTCAAACATGCACATGTTTTAAAGAGCATATGATTTTAAACATAGTGCATTATAAAACTAGTAGTGATAGACTTTTACTGAGTATAGTATTTACTCACCCAATCCTCAACATTTTTTAGACACAAAGTAAACACTTAAGGACAGGGTACGCCTGTGATAGAAGACACCTAGATTAAGTACAAGTAAGTAAACCCTTACCTTATCTTTCAATGTTACTTGATTGTAGATACTCTCTGTAGCTGAGGCTATGATTAACACTTTCTTGGGAATAGAGTCAATTTAAAACTATGCCGTGGCTATATGATTTGAAAATGTGTTTTGACACTCGGTGTTTTGTACGAAAAATTATTTTCCAAAACAAAAATATTTTCGCGCATTTCATATTTCTAAAACAAGAGATCTCGCCTTTTTATCAAATTTGCATCATATAAAACCTGGGTCGTCTCAGGAACTAAGAATCCCATTGTGCGCACCACCGTTTAGATGATAGAGCACTTGGTGGATCAATTTCTCCTTTTAATTCCAGATCTTATACGTACAATTCTGGAGACTAGAACTTCGTGGAACTATAGAATTCCAAATCTTGCACCTACAGTTTTGGGGATTGGAATTCTTAGGAACTGGCAAATTTCAACTTTTACACGTACAGTATTGGGGACTGGAATTCTAAGGAACTCGTGAATTCTAGCTTTTTCACATATAGTTTTGAGGGCTGGAATTCTGAGGAACTAGCAAATTTCAACTTTACACATATAGTTCTGAGGACTAGAATTCTAAGGAACTTGCGAATTCTAACTTTGCACATACAGTTCTGAGGACTGGGATTTTGATGAACTCGCAAATTTCAACTTTACACATATAGTTCTAAGTTCTAAGGACTGGAATTCCGAGGAACTTGCGAATTCCAGTCATCTTCTCCCTTACTCGCACAGCTAAAACCCTAGACCTATAGGCCTATGCATAAATTGAAATCAAATGAAGATGGGTTTTTGGGAATGGTATAGATCGGAGAAAGGGTTTAACCAGAATAAGGGCTATGCACCAGTGGGGGAAAGAAACAATTTGGGCACTAGTGATTCCGCAGTGGCAAAACCCAAGAGGAGCAGAGGAAAAAGGGTTCCCATGGTGGCTGACCAGAGAAGTGAGGGAGAGAGATGGTGACTCATGTTGGGGGAAAGGAGTAAGCTACTGGTGAAAGGTAGCCCAGGTGATCAGAGATGGAGAGGACATTTGCGTGGTCGACTGGATTAGGTTGTCTCAGAGAGAGAAGAACAAATAGTCAGTTTTTCCTGCTAGGTTTGCACAAATCTAGGATCAAATTCTTGCTTCATATAGTTGCTTTTCTTCTTTCTCCTTACTTGTCGTGGCAACGGCAGCTTGCGAGGTGGCATGACGATCGGCGGCGAAGGTGGAAGCAGCGTATAAATGAGTAGAGGAGCACGAAGTACAGGCCCAAGGGAGACGTTCTTTCCTTCTCCACCATTGATCGTCCTGCTAAGATCCCTCTGGGTGGATCATGGCCATCAAAGCTTTGTCTGATGCCATTGGTACCAAAGGCAACGATGGAGATTGGAAAGAGAAACGGGTTTCTAGGGTTTGGCGAGAAGAGAGGGGTTTTTAGGTCTGTTGTATTAGAGAATAGATCATGTGATAGGGGAGGGGGTGCTGGTATCAATTCTGGCCCCTCCTTTAATTATTTTATTTTATTCTTATTTTTCTTTAATTAATTTATGTTTATTATTAATCATGATGTTTTTCCTCATCATTCCTCCCAACATACTTTCAAACATAAGGCATGATTCCTACACATAATGCTTTACTAACATCTAATTATCATCAGACCCATATTTCTGCAATTGGAGTCCATTGGTACAATTACCAAATTACCCTTCATAAGTAAATTAGCAATTATACGTTCAAACTCTTTTTTTCAGAAATCTTAGTGTCGTTGGATTTGTATCAACGAGCAGAATCCAGATTTTATAATTTCAATTTCATGTTATTAGTTTTTTATCTTTTAATTACCATATTGCCTCTGACTTTGAAGTTCCATTACTTTCTCATTCAGACTTTGTTTTCATCATTCTTTGGCTCGTTGGATTCCATTTTCTGAGTACTATCTAATAGTGTCATTTTAGTTCCAAATTATTAGCCTATTAAAGAATATACTTCTTGAAAACTCATAACCTAAAGTAAAATTTTAGGGTTGTTACAATCTTCCCTCAGAGAAATTTTTGCTTCGAAATTTTTAGAGTCAATACATTCTTCCCTCCTCAGAGAATTTCATCTTCAAAATCTTTTTCATGATATCTTTCTAATAACTCCAATAATATTCTCATCTTATTGTAAATTTAAAGTCATATCATTACTTCAATAAGACATCAATCCCCAAAATATGAATTGTTTTCAACTTAAACTAGATATTTTGTCACTTAATAGCTCAGCTTTACTATGTACAGTAAGCAATAAGAATCACTTTCACTATGTACTCTGATAACATCCTTTACTTGATAACTCATCAAAATAATAATTTTCTAACTATGTTTTTCTTTCATTTCAACTTCCAAAATCCTTTGATTGTAGTGATTCTTAGAACACATAATCTTTATCTCCAACTCAACCTTTCTATTTTCTTATCCATATAACTCTTTATACTAACTTCAAATAGTTAATATACACTTCTCACTCAATTATGATCCTTTTTGCATATATTTAACCAATTCTAACCTTATAAAAATGCATATCTTCTAAATTTCAAGTATCATATTTCTGACGAAGTTTCGGTAGAGTCTCCTCTGTTTTTTGGACTTACGCATTTAACGCATGCTATTGCAGTACACTTAATAAACCATTTATCAATACACAATACATTTTTGAGACTCTGTCTCACCACATTCCATCATTCACTATATAGAATTAACCATTCATCAGAAATAATATATATCTCAGAGACTCTATCTTGTTACATTCTCCACATTACCATAATATAATAAATCCTAATGTTGTGAGAATTACTTACCCATTTTCACACTTTATGAATAATATCCAAGTTCTTCAATAGTATTTTACCAACCCATTATAAAATCTCAATTGATAAATGTTTAATCACAATCATCATCATCACAACCATATAATGGAAGATTTTGATATTGTCCACAATCTTCTATCAAAATCCATCATAAATTGCATTGTAATAGAAATATAAAAATTTACAATCCCAACTACAAATAAAAAATCCAATTACTACAATGAATTGTACTTTAACTCTATCATCATAGCCTACACTCAATTAATTTTTCATCACCTCAACATATGTTCAACCAGATAAATCTTTCATTTCTCCAAACAAGCATTTAATATCAAATGTGAATTCATATCATAACATGTCAATCATAATAATGAATAGATTTTTCATAATCATTCATCCATTTCCACATATGAATTCAAAATAAAAAGATAGTCATTTAAATCAAAGAACATCTATGACATATTCATATTCCATTTCGCTAAAATCCTATATATGGCCTTACATTTAGATAATCATAAACATTCATCTTTAACTTAAATATAGATACTAACATACAAGCACAATTACTGGAGATAATACCTATAATTCAAAATGTAATAATTGAACTTACACCCTTTGGTGTATTCAGATTCAAAAACAGAAATAACACATTCAGTGTTTCTCAATTGCATATATGAAACCACTAACATCAAATGAACACCTAAAATTGCACTAGCTGTGCAATCACAATCAAATACTTAAATAACACCATTAAGGACAACCCTGATGCACGAAGCTCCAGCCTTTACGAAGTCTAGGGAAAGGCAGACCATAAGGTCTATAGTAGGCAGCCTTACCTTGCATTCCACAAGATGCTAATTCTACGCCTCGAACCCATGACCTTAAGGTCACATGACAACAACTTGTACCATTATGCCAAGGCTTCCTATCTCAAATAACACCATTGGTGTTTACTGATATCAATATAGTATCATCTCACTTTACATAATGATACTAAAAGATTTCCATCATTATATACCAATACAATTGTTTAGTATGCTCTCCTCTAACATACTATTCAAATGAATTTTCTCACTTTATTTATCAAATAAGGTTTATCTCTCTTAACCTCAGATATATATTCAAGCACTCTTCATGATAAGAGTTCAAATTCATAGGGTCGATCAATAAATAGTGGAATAACTGAAAGTCCATCATATCAAATAGCTGATGGAATGTCTTAATTTCAAAAACAACTCACATATTAGTTTTGATCTTTCAACATATATAGTTCAAGAATCTTTCTCGAAATAAGGTACAAATACAATTCACTTGTTTTCTTAAAGTATACTGCCCTTCATAAGTAGTATCTATTCCTCATAAATCAAGAATGTTATCTTTTATATATATCCCACAGATCATTCTTTCTGTATTGGGATATGCATTTATTGCCAAAATCATCACTAGTCAACAATCTAGTGATGTCAATTAGAAACATTAATTTCTTATTTAAATGGCGGTTATTGTAATATAATTTAATCCTTTATCAAGCACACTTACTTGTGATTAACATTTAGGTAGCACACACATGAGAATGCAAAGTATAATTTGATTCTTTATCATACATACTTGTAATTAGGTACTTTTTACTTTTAGGTAGTACACACATGAAAATGAAAAGAGTAAGGGAAACTAAAGAGAAAATAGGGAAAGGAAGCTCAGTAGTTTCTTATAATAGAATTTTAATTTTTCATCATATACACTTCCTGTGATGAAATAGTTTTTACTTTAAAGAGCACAAATATGATAATGCCAAGTTTAGGGGAATAGAACAAGGCCAATACAGATAAGGAAATAGGGAAAGAAGAAAGAGTATGGTCAAAGAGAGATGGAGACAAAATGAGAGAAGGCTAGAAGTATGAGGAAAGCAAGTATAATGCAATGAGAATTATGAAGAGAAATGTAAAATGGAGAGTAACAAGAAGGAGCTAGAATTTGAGAATGCATATGATTTCTTATTGATTTTAGTTTGTTTTATTTATTAACCATTAACTCTAATTTTCTTCTCAATCATACATCACACATCACACATCATTCATAACAATCATAATTGTCAAAAATAAATGTCATCATTTATTCACTTTACAATTGATATAATGTAAGATTTTACCATATCTTGTCTTCTACGTATGAAGACTATTTTATCATAACACATCATTTTATCTCTGTGATAATCCACATTGTGTCATAATTTGCAATTCATTTCAATCTTGGTATCATACCCAAGTCTATCGTATCACATGAGGATATACTTATGATTCTTTTGATAAGCCTTAATAAACATTTCCTAGAATAAGTCCTTGTGCTAGCGACTTATCCATCAACTGGAGCTATCATCTCAACTCCCTTTTTTGACTTTTCACCAATACATTCATATTTAGCATAATTATACCTCATCATAAGCATTATCAAGACCTTATCCCACTTAGGGGTTTGCCATAACATATTTCACATAATTATACATAACAAAAGAATACACAGTTCCTTATTTCATTGTAGTATTAAGGCGAATCACTTGTTTCTTGAAAAGAATATGAGATTATATATATGTAGTTGATAATGCTTCATGATTAGCTTTGTCTTGATTTTTTTCTCTCTCAATTTTAGCAGTCATCTCATACTCTACTATTGTAGTAAGTTTCTTTTCAATAACTTAAAATTTCAGATTAGGATATAATTCTTTCAATCATCAATCCATTATCTGTTTATATGAAACTGATCTCTATTCTATCCTGATCACATTTATTACTGTAAACCAATAATTTCCTTTCTATCTCATCACTTATACATGAGAAAGAAAGTACTCATTATTTCCTTGTATTCTTTCTAAGTAGTATTGTCTCTACAAATACATTTGCTTTGTTATTTCTAACATACCATTTCTAGTTTCAAAGTATGTGGTAGTTCTAGCTTTCATTTCAATGGATGTTTGCAATTCCTCTAAGTTTTCTCCTCTTGAAGCTATCATTCCTCAATTGTTCCTATTTCTCCTCTTTAATTTACTCTTATTTAGTCATCTCTATTTCACACTTTTCTATACAAACCAAGACCACATTCAATACATTCTATATAAGCTCTTTTAGCCTATCTTTTGCCTCCTTTTAAACTTCCTACTCTTACACACGTGAACAATGAGTATATACCTATGTTAAGTATCCCATCCTTAAACATTGATACTAGGCATAATTTCTATTTAAACTTGCGTAGGATCATTTTGCACTACTATAAGTTATGGTATTTGGGTACCTTATAGATAAGAAGGATATTCTATAATACTAACTTAACTATTCCTACTACATGGTTCCCTTGTTCTGAAATCATTAATTTCTCAAATCATCTTCCTAGTTGTCATACTAAGGACATCACCTCATAGTTTACTATTCCTTTGTACTCTAAGTATACTAACTTACTCTTTCTAATACTCAATTAATTCTATCATAATACTACATCAACTCAGTAGATCCTAACCTATATTTGAATTGTAATCTTTTTATTGGACATAAAGGGCTGCAAGTGACTAGATGAACTGCTCTGATACCAACTATGACACCCAGATATCACCTTTATGCTCACACTATACATACACACACACACACACACATATATATAGTTTTCTAGAAGATTGAAATTCATTTCTTAAAATAGGACCCATGCAGTGGTTCACTTGTACAGCCCCTATAACATCATATTAAATGTCCAATGTTACAATTCAAATGACTAACTACACAGTACAAAAGCTTTAATAAAATGCATACCTGAGCACAAAAGTATGGTTGCGTGATTATTCTTGTTGTGTACATCTTCTCCTGTATTTCTATATTTGAGATATTGTAAACATAAAACATTTACAATATCTCAGCAAGCTATGCTTAGTAGGGGTTTAAAAAGCATGATAAATCTTAAGCTACATTAATTATTCCAGAGTAATTAGAATATTCATTTTCATAGCAATTAAATTGAATTGGATTTACTGTATGTTTCACATTTCAAGGATCCATTTATAAACCAAATATCTACATGTTTCATAATCATTAACAATACATTGATAAATCACTTATTAACATGTTTCATAATTATGGATATCTACATGTTCTACCCATTCATATACCAATATGAAACTTATATGAAACTATGCCTACAATCATATACATATAACATAAGTATACATATATAAAAATTATTAAAAGACATACAAAATTATGAATATAATTAGCAAGTCTCGTAATCTATATCCCCAGACTATACTGGGTTTCAGAATCATACCCCTCATCATGTGGGGTTCATAATCATCCAGCCTCTGCTGGTATGTTAGTATAATCCTCATGCCCCTCACTATACGAGGTCCACAATCTTCTAGACACCACTGGGGAAACAATATAAGGCATATCATCATGCCATATCATATAAGGCATCTCATCATGCCATCATATATGCATGTTCCATGGGCAGAGTGCACAGCGGATACAATATTGTTCTCTTTAGGTCCATCACAACTGCCTGGCCCTCACAACTGCCTAACCAGCATCTCTTGAGCACTCCAACATATTTTTGCAAACCTAAGGATATGCATCATAGTACATCAAATATAAGGACTATTATGCCACAGTTTAAATCTGTACAGCGTGCCTAGATAACTACATAATAATCCACTAATACCAACTATGAAAATAGCAAAACCCATGTTCGCATGGGGGGACCATGGCTGTCACATTACTAGCTTTCCCATGAATGCCCCACCCGACATTTATCCTCTCATCGGGCATGGTATCCATCATATAATAAATTTTAGAGAGCAGGAGACTAAACCCTACAACTCTTCTAGCATAGCATCCCCAGGCCTATGCCTGTCTAAATCAAAGCTCTCAGGCCACCACACCTAGATGTAAAATAATAATACACAAGAGTCTTGCCTATCCATAATATATATATATATATATATATGAATATCTTATCATAATCCTAACACCCTCACTTATTAGGTGATCACCCACTAAGTATGTATCTTATTAACCTAAACTCATACATCGTCAATACTAACATGGTACCCATGTACCATAAACATAATTTCACAATTCACATATATGAGTACAAGTCATAAGCATCAATTGTAACATGCAATTCATTTAATTACATTATTTTCATCATTACAATTTAAAGCATGTCAAATATCAATTATACCATTTTAGTTTCATAACATCCATAAGCAGAAATAAGATCATGTTTAGAACATGTATCTTATTATTTAGACATGCTGTCTTAAATTTTCACCTACCTCGTGTGACATGTTCATTAGATTCCGCTAGCTTTAGTCGCCCACTTCTTCACAATCGACCATGCGCTTCAATATTATTCAGGTAATTCAATTAAGTTAGAATGCACACAACTGCTATAGCAACAAAAAGAACAAAACATGTTTTAGGATAAGCAACTTGCCTTATTTCCTTTATTGTAAGCTTTATGGCAATACCAATGGCTTTTATGCTGACAACCGTTAGTGAATCCATCAAAGAACCGATGTCCAAGTAAATTAATATGTGTCTAACTATAACAAGGTTCGAAGTGCATAACCAATGCCAAGACCATTGATAATGAAGCTACTGCATAAAACGTAATCTTGAGTAGAGTGGTTAGAGTCCAAGTCAATTTCTCCTTCTAATTCCAAATCTTATACGTACAATTCTAGAGACTGGAACTCCGTGGAACTAGAGAATTCCAAATTTTACACCTACAATTCTAGGGATTGGAATTCTAAGGAACTTGTAAATTCCAACTTTACACATACAGTTCTAAGGATTGGAATTCTGAGGAACTCTCCAATTCTAACTTTACACATATAGTTCTAAAAACTAGAATTTTGCAGAACTCGAGAATTCTAACTTTACACAGTTTTGAGGACTGGAATTTTGAGGAACTCGCAAATTCCAATTATCGTCTCCCTTACCCACTCAACTGAAACCCTAAACCTACATGCCTATGTAAAAATTGAAATCAAATGAAGATGGGTTTCTGGGAATGATGGAGATTGGAGGAAGGGTTTACCTGAAAAAAAGGCTTTGTGCTAGTGGAGGGAAGAAACGATCTAGACTCCAGTGATTCTCCGCGGTAAAACCCAAGAGGAGTAGAGGAAAAAGGCTTCCAACGGTGGATGACTAGAGGAGTGAGGGAGAGAGATGGTGACCCATGTTGGGGAAAGGAGTAAGCTGCTAGTGAAAGGTAGCCAAAGAGAATGGAGATGGAGAGGACATCTGCGTGGTTGACTAGATCAGGCTGTGTTGGAGAGAGAAGAACGAATGGTCCATTTTTCCTACTAGGTTTGCACGTATCTAGAATGGGATTCTTGCTTCATACAGTTTCTTTGCTTGTTTCTCCTTACCTGCCACAGCAACAGCAACTTGCGAGGGGGAACAACGATTGGTGGTAGAGGTGGCAGCAATGTATAAACTAGAGGAGGAGGGCAATGTATAGGCCTAAGGGAGACGTTCTTTCCTTCTCCACCATTGATCATCTGACTAAGATCCCTCTAGGTGGATCACAGTCGTTGAAGCTCCATTTGATGGCATTGGTACCAGAGGCGATGGCAGAGATTGGGAAGAGAAACAGGTTTCTAGGATTTGCAATAAGAGAGGGGTTTTGGGTCTATTCTGTTAAAGAATAGATCATGTGATAGGGGAGGGGTGTCAGTATCAATTCTAGCCCCTCCTTTAATTATTTTATTTTATTCTTCTTTTCCTTTAATTAATTTATGTTTGTTGTTAATCATGATGTTTTTCCTCATCATTACTCCCAACATACTTTCAAACATAAGGCATGATTCCTACACGTGATGTTTTACTAACATCTAATTATCATCGGACCCATATTTCTGCAAGTGGGCTCCACTGGTACAATTACCAAATCACCCTTCATAAGCAAATTCATGATTATATGTTCAAACTCCATTTTCAGAAACCTTAGTGTCATTGGATTCATATCGATGAGTAGAATCCAAATTTTATAATTTCAATTTCATGTTCTTAGTTTTTTTTTATCTTTTAATTAGAGTATTGCCCCTAACTTCCAAGTCCCCTAACTTCCTCATTCAAACTTTAATTTCATCATTCTTTAGCTTGTTGGATTCTATTTTCTGAGTACTATCAATGGTATCAATTTTAGTTCCAAATTATTATCCTATTGAAGGATATACTTCTTGAAAACTCATAACCTGATCATGAAATTGTAAAATTTTAGGGTTGTTACATGATGTGTGTGGTGTTTGGACTTGTGCATATGCAATCTTAGAAGAGCATTAACTAAACTATAAAGTGGTTATTGATCCAAAAATATGCAATCTTATCAAACAAGGTTATTGATCATCAACTTGTTAGATTCATTAAAGTGAAAAAGACAAAAGAAAGTTGTTCATGTACATAAGATTAGAAACAAAAATATGCATACCCTTCAAAGACAGTAACTTAATCTAGAACAATGCTTCAATATTCTTCAACACCATCCAGTGATCATAAACTATTCTAAGATATCATGCATGTGAAACTCAAGATAGAAACTCAAGAGGAAAAGATAAAGAGAGATATACAATGGAAGCATAAGATGGGCAAGAAACAAACAAGTAATAAGGGAAAAACAAGATGATTCAAAGCAAGAACTATAACTAAACAAGCAAGGAAACAAAGAGGATTCAAGGGTTACTATCTTTTAGCTATCATTAAAGAGATACGCAATCCTTGGATCAAAGAAAACTAAGGTAAGTTAGAACCAAAACTCAAAGGAAACAAGTCTATAGGTATTCACCTAGAACAAAGAAGAAAACCAAGAACTATGAAAAAGAAAACTACAAAACAACCTGATAAGTGGTTAATTTTGTATAAAAAGTACCCAATTAGTAGCCCATGTGTTACATACTATAGTGTTAATTCTAGGGTGTTTTTATTCAAACTTTTTAACACATGCATTTTTGACCTAACCCTTTAAATTTTTTATATTTTATAGGTTTAGAAGCTAATCCAAAGTAAGTATGTGAATTGTCATAATTTTCTAGGATCCAATTAGGGTATTCTTTTATAGGAATCAAGATGATGATCTAATGGTTGAGATTGATCGAGATGAGAATTAAAGATAAAGATCAAAAGATTAAGAGAAGGCCTAAATGTAGCCAATCCAAAGCTTAATCAAGTGTTAAGAGCATCCTAGAGCAAACAAGGGAGCAATTGGAAGAGTTAAAGGTTATTAGAATGGGCCTATGCACAAGCCATGCATTTCCACCACCTTTGCATCAGAGCCATGAAAGCCATTAGCCATATAGGCCATGAGAGAAGGTGACAAGCTAAGAAAGTCGAGCCAAGCCATTAAAGCCAAGTGTGTGAACCATAAAGCCAAATCAAATGAGTCCCAAAGTGAGCCATTCAAGTCACTTAAGCCAATGCCACAAGGAGTGATACTATTGGAGGAGAATTTCATTCAATTAACCTAAGCTAAAAGTGAATTTCAAGAGGATAATTAGAAGACATTTTAGTGAAAATTAGAATACAAGGTGGACCAATAGGAAAAGAGTTTTAATTCTTTCTCTCCCTTCCCCATATTTCCTCTCTCCTTTCTTTCCTTTCCATGTGATATACATAGATGGGGGAAGTTTTACACCAAACTCCTAAAAATTAGGCACCTCTTCCTCTTAATTGTCCTAGGTGACCAATCTCTTCATGCCAACTACTCACCTTCTAACTCCATCTCCTAACCTTCATCTCTATCTCTTTCCAAGTCTCACTTAGCTCCCACCTACCTTAAAGTGTTTCGACATTTCTTACTCCTTTGAAAATCTATAGCTTTCCCACTTTCTAAATACATATGTCAATACTAAAATCTAGAGAAAACCCTGACCTCCATGCTTATCTATTCTTTTCATTCTCTATAGGATAGGATTTCACCAATTTTAGAAGTGTAAAAACCTATATATACAACCTATTAGGGATCTCACAAGGGGACACATGTTAGAAAAGAGGGACGTTTACTCCAAATAGTAGGTGTCTCCCATCTCTCCCCTTCACTAACTCTTCAATGCCATTCCCTATGGTAGTAGCCCTCCCCCTCTTGAAGCTCTATGCTCCCTCTTTGATCTATTCTCTCCTTCGTCCTTGAAGTTTAGGTTAGTTTTCTTCCATAGTTATTTGATTGTTTGCCTTCCATTGTTGAGTTGTTTAGTTCTTTGATTCCATGATTTAGTTGTTACCATGATTCCTTTTCTTTCTTTGATTGTTTGCCTTTAGTTTCTGAGATCGTTGAATCTAAAGGCTACAACTCTCTTGCACTAATAGCCAAGAGAGTGTAGTTTTTAGATCAAGTTCCTTGCCTCTTCAATTCCTAAAGCACTTTGCCCATCTCTTGCTTTCTTTCCCATTTTTTTTCTTATTTTCCTTAGATATCTCTTGTATATTACATGCATGTTCAAGAATTTAGTGTGGGAAGATGGATGATCTTTATATTTTGTTGTAATTGAAGCATTGAACGGTGCACATACTTCATGGATAGTGTGCACCATACTTGTTATTGTTTAATGCAAACAATGAAAATTTTAGGTTTTGAAGTTAATTGTCCACTATTCATGGTGCCTTTGGTTGCTTCAAATTTAGTTTATCATGGATGTTAAGATGTATTTCCATACTTGGATTTCATATTCTTCATTCTAGAATTAACTACACTTAAATTCTAAAAGATCACACAAATGGATCATGCACAACACCCTTGGGTCATGCACTTGATCATGAGGTGTGACCCCTCAGGTAACTGCTTGTATTAGCTTAGATGCCTTAGTTGATTAGTTTCATGCATTCCATATTTTCTTATGTTGAATCCCAGTTTATACATACTACCATGTTCCATTCATGCACCTTTGTTTACTTTGTTTCATGAACTTTCCATCTTTAAAATTTTCACATCATGTTAGGCTATATTACATGATTTGAATTCTTAGATTAGGTCATGTTGAGGTTTAATTGCTTATTACCTAAGGTTAAATTTCATGTTACATTAATTTTGGTAAGTTTTCATGTTTAGTTTTAGGATGTTTTATATTTAGAAAGTTTCCAATTTCATGCATATTTAGTTTTCATGTTAGTTTTAATTCTTAGCTTAGGTTAAAAACCAATTCTGTTGACTCAGTTAAATATTTTAAATAAAGATCCATCTAATGCACAAAACTATGAGATTCCTTGTCAGATCGACCTAACTCACATACACCTACTTCAACAGATTCATGTGCTTATGAGTTAATTAAAACATACACCAAGTTTTTGGCATCGTTGCTAGGGAATCACAATGAATTTGTAGTTGGATCTTAGTTTAGATTATTTATACCTAGTCTATGTTTAGGCTTCATTAGATTGGGGTTTTTGCATTATTTTTTCTTTTATTGTTAATTTCTAACAAATTGACCAAATCTTGTTTGTTTTTGTTTGAGGAAAATTTTGGAAAGGAGTGGCAGTGATTCTATGGGCCAAAGCTTTGTCAAATTTTGTTGCTTTCTTAGATTAGGTTTTTTTAAAGTGAACTTGTAGTGAGGCCTCACTATAATTTGATTACAAACTCTCCACTTGGTGGTCATGCAAGTGAGAACTAACTCATTATACTCATTTTTTATTACCGTGATTTAGAATTTCTTGGCTATAACCTAAACTGGGCCAACCCAAGTGGTGTCAAAAATTAGGGTAGATAACACAAATATTTGGGAGTTTAAGACTTCCTCTCTCACAACCTCTTTCATGTTAGGATTTAGTCTCCCCTATGTTTCTCTAAATAGCCTAGCTTTTTCTTCTAGGTGAATTCTATGCATACATATAGCAGGGTAATCTATTCAATGCCCACTATGGTCTATCCTAAAGCTGTCTTATGCTCTACTAGAACATCAAGAAGCTTTCCTTCCTATTCTTGATCTAGATCTAAGGCTATGATTACATGCAAGGATTCATCTGATCCTTAGTAAGAATATTTTAGATTTTCAAGCAATGGTTTAAGAACCAAAGTGGGTGGTTTTTCTATTGAAGGCACTCGAATAGATTGGAAGGAGGAAGAGGTTCCACTTAAGGTCCCCATTTAGAGGTATACATGATCGGCGTAGCATCTAAGAGATTATTTACCTTATCTATAGACTTATCTACATCAAAATCATAGTTAAAGTTTCCAAGTCATGCCCTAAGTGGGTTTACAATAGATGATGGTGGATTAGCATCTTGAATTAGACCTTCAATCAAATTGACTACACAAGAATCATCTAGGTCTAGATGATGATTATTAGCATTAAATGCATTAAACTGTGCTTTCAAATTGCTGAAGGACACCTTCATCACACTATTTCTATGGTTGATGATGGCATTGGACATTGCCAAGAATGGACGTCCATGAATTATTGGGATCGACTATTAAGGTATGATACAGACTTGGTGTCCAAGATAATAAAATAACTAGGGAAGTAAAACTTGTCCACCTATATTAAGACATCTTCAACCATAGTTAAAATCATAGTTAAAGTTTCCAAGTCATGCCCTAAGTGGGTTTACAATAGATGATGGTGGATTAGCTTCTTGAATTAGACCTTCAATCAAATTGACTACACAAGAATCATCTAGGTCTAGATGATGATTATTAGCATTAAATGCATTAAACTGTGCTTTCAAATTGCTGAAGGACACCTTCATCACACTATTTCTATGGTTGATGATGGCATTGGACATTGCCAAGAATGGACGTCCACGAATTATTGGGATCGACTATTAAGGTCTGATACAGACTTGGTGTCCAAGATAATAAAATAACTAGGGAAGTAAAACTTGTCCACCTATATTAAGACATCTTCAACCATACCATGTGGAATCTTTACCGATCCATCTACTAACTGCAATGTGGTATTGGTTGGCTTAAGATCACCGAGCCTAAGTTGCTCATATACAAGATATGGCAACTAGTTTATACTAGCCCTTAAATATAATAGTGCCCTATCAATGATATGGTCTCCAATAACATAAAAAATGATATGACAACCTGGATCTCTAAACTTAGGAGGGGTCTGGTGTTGGATTAAAGAGCTCACCTACTTAGTGAGGAAGGCTTTCTTTTTCACATTAAGCTTGCACTTTTGTGTGTGAGCTCTTTGAGAAACTTGGCATAAGTAGGGATATTTTAATAGCATTAAGCAATGGAATATTAATTTGCACATGTTTGAAAATGTCCATTATCTCATGAAAGTTGTCCCTTTCTTTACCTTGTGTAAGAGTAGGGGGAATGGAGCTTTAGGCACATAAGGTGCCTCCACTATAGGTTCAAATGGAGTTGGAGACTTATTTCTTTTGTCTTTGTCCTTAATTATAACTGGTTCATTCACCTTTAAGTTTTCTTCAAACAGTCCTACTTTATTATCAATTTGATGGCCATACCTTAGGGTAGTTATTGACTTTTCTTGCTCATGTGGTCTATGTGAACTTAACTCTATGTCAAACTATCTCTTAATGTTTGGAATTGGCTAAATGGGAAATTGTCCCTTTCTTCTAGTACTTAGTGTAGCAGATAACTGGGTCATTTGTGATGTGTCTAATTTTGCATAAAAATTGCCCAATTAGTTACCAATGTGTGACAACTTTTAGGGGGAAATTAGGTTTTTTACACCAAAATTTGAAACACATGCATTTTTTACCAAACCTTGAAGAAAATCAGTGGAGACATATAACCCAATGAGTTTAAAGGCCATCTTCTTTCAAGAGAGTTATAAGTAATTTCATAATTACTTTAATGTATATAACTTAGTCTAATCCTATTATCCATGTTTCTCTTAAATAACAAAAATAAATATGAGTAATAGCTTTCTTTGCAAAAAAATTTATTGAATCTAATAGGCTTTAAGAAACGTAGGAAATCATATAGACCATCCTTGTTCAACCTAGAGACATAAAACTTACTGTGGCGACCCGGGCTTTTATATGATGCAATTTTGATAAAAAGGCGAGATATCTTGTTTTATAAGTATGAAATGCATGAAAATCTTTTTCATTTTGGAAAACAATCTTTCATAAAAACCCCAAGTGTCAAAATACATTTTCAAATTGTCTAGCCATGGCAAAGTTTTAAATCAACATTATTCCCAAGAAAGTGTTAGTCACAGGCTCAACTATAGAGAGTAACTACAATCAAGTAACATTGAAAGATAAGGTAGGGGTTTACTTACTTGCACTTAGTCTGGTTGTCTTTTGTCACAAGCGTTCCTTGCCTTTAAGTGTTTACTTTGTGTCTGAAAAATATTGAGGATTGGGTGAGTATATACTATACTTAGTAGGAGCCCATCACTACTAGTTTTATAATACATGAGATGTTTAAAATCATATGCTCTTTCAAAATATGTGTATGGTGGAACACTCATGTCCAAGATCAGAATTAAAAACCATTGTTCAACCGAAATACTAATGACTTAAAGGATCACATAACCCAAATCGAAAGTATCATATATATATCATAACATTATGATATGCATAAGATGCTTCATTGAATCCAACTCATGGATATCTAGTATGGTATGGTCGACCAACCTCATATCATGCCATATGCAATGCAAATAAGTCCACGAAACCATAGGGTCCAACTATGCCCACGACCTCGCCGCTGTGTG
This sequence comes from Warburgia ugandensis, assembly GCA_035236585.1. Lineage (NCBI taxonomy): Eukaryota > Viridiplantae > Streptophyta > Magnoliopsida > Canellales > Canellaceae > Warburgia > Warburgia ugandensis. The sequence goes on from CP141136.1 coordinate 40,757,432, forward strand.
GTCCCTGGGTACATGAGGACACTCGGTCAGAGCCTCAACGGAGCCTATGACACATCGACCCAGTGCCGTGACACCAATGGTAGCCCCCTGTACCACATGCAATCGATGTAGGGACGTTGCCCTTTTTGGACGTGGTACCCATCCACCTAATAGTGGTAGAGGCTGGAGGCCAACCCAAACCTCTCGGCATAGCGCCCACGAGCTTATCAGCCCAAATCATAATCAGATCAAACAAGTTAAAACCTCTCCTTTTTTTCTTTCAAAACCTATCCTCTTTGGTCCCTCACAACTGCCTAGCCCTCGGCACTCCAGCATCTTTTGGTAACCCTTAAGGACATGCAATTTTTGCAAGAACTTAATGTTCACAGATCATGCAATATGTGCAATTATTTACAAAGCATGTCTATGCATAATGTGTTTATCCTATGCATGCCGAATTCATTTATATGCTAAACAAGTCATCAAATAAGGTATGCTAAATAAGTCATATAATTTATACTTAAATCATGCATTCAAAACAGTCATAGCTCTTTTTAAAAGTCTAGTAGAGATAGAGCACCTACCTGGCTAGGTCACGCTAACCCCTTTGTCCTCGTACGCTCCTGAACATGATTTGGGGAATCAAGGTTAGTTTGGCCTATATTTTATAGGTTTTCAAGTGGTTGGTCTTATTACTTAGGCATTAAGGGTTCATCCCCATACCTAATGGGTGTCCTAAGGTCCTAATTGGGGCTTGGTATCATCAATTTTCCAAAGGTCTAGTGGCCATGCGCCACCATCCTATTCTAAAGGTCGTGCCCACCTTAGATTGGGCCTTGATTAGGGATTTTATAGTTTGGGTGTGTTTGCATCGTCGACATGGACACAACAACTTTTGCGGCACCTCAATCGAACTTTAGATCTCAGGTTATAAGCTTTTTAGTATCACATGTACATAAGGGCCTCTAAGAGGTGAAAATGCAGAATGCTAGCGCGCTGCGCATCAGCGGCATGCACCCCAGCGGGTCTTTAAGAGGTGGAAATCTGGTTTGTTAGTGCGTTGCGCGTTAGCGGCATGTGCCCCAGCAGATGCGTCTGTAGACGCGCTGGATTTCCCACCTGTCTTTTCCTTTTGTGGGCGCGTCCGTTTGGTTCTATCGAACGCGATCGACGCGTTTCGTCCAGGGGGACGTTCTGTTTGTTGGGGAACCGGGGCATCCTCAAGATGCCCGTTGAACCAGTGCGGCCCAGGGATCGTCCCTAGGTCCTTTGTGACGTTTTAGGGCCCATTTTTGCATGATTTTTCATGCAAAAACTTAGGGAAACTGAGCTTAGGACTACTGTGAAGATAGGTTTTGAGGGATGTTGGGCATACCTGGCTCGTTGCTGGGTTTTTCTCCATGTTTCTCCTCTTGGTTGCTTCTCCGAAATGGGTTTTTCTCAAGCTTTTGGGCTGCCATTAGAGGCACCCAAGAGCTCTATTTATAGAGCTATAAGAGGGTTCTGGAGGGGGCCGTCACCGCCCTTGAATGGCAGTGGAGAAACCTCCAGAATGGCGGTGATTTCTCCTCCAATCACTGCCATTCTAGAACCCTCTTGGGGGTTGAAGATGAAGGGTGCATGTATCAAAACGGGCCCCTGTGTTTTGCAGGCTAAATCCGTTTTTTAGTAAAACTTACATTTTTGCCCCTGAACTTCAAAGCGCCATAACTTGCTCATTTTAACTCCATTTTGGGTGATTTTGGTCTTGTTGGATTCCTTTTTCTGAGATGCATCTCATGGTACCATTTCCAGGATCAAATTTCTAGGTTCAATCAAGGTGAATAGTGAAATGACCAAAATACCCTTATCTCCAAAATCTGAACTTTTCATTGCTAACTTGGGATTTTAATGTTACAAAATTGGAGTCATTACACTTACCCAATATATTATACCACTACTTAACCCCTTGGGCCTATTATTAAGCCTTTTCTTTCTTAACCCACTTACTTTAACCGAGAAAAGATAGAAAAATAACCATTACCCATTTTCAAATTGAGTAGAGTTAATAGAAAAAGTTCAAAAAGGAAAAAAAGTCAAAGAAGTGAGAAAATTTAGAATTTTTTCTTTCAAAGAAGCCCAAAAAAGAAAGAAAAGTGAAAGGAAAGAAATATTAGAAAAAACAGAAAATAAAAAGAAGGAATTTTTCAACAGTGAAAAAGAAGACCTTTACTCAATTTTGAATCTTTGAAATCTTTATACCCTTGTTTTTTGAACCTTACCCAAGCCTACGTTTTGTCCTATTTAAAGACCTATTGATCTTAGGTAGAACAAAGCCTTAAAGAGAAAATAAAAAGAAGGAACTATGGTAAAATACCCCTACTATTCTTGATAATGACATCCACTCTTACCAATCACTTTCCTTTATTTTATTACTACTTAAAAGTTTATGTGAACCATTAGCTTTGTCAGATCCTATCACATAATGAGAGAAATATGTTCAACTCTTATCTAAGAGCTTCATTTTGAGAGTACTTGAGAGGATTTAAGGTCAAAACCTATTTCCAATGAAATTTAAGCATATCCAACTAAAAGCAAAGATTTATGTGGCTATACACACACATGCACTCCGAGAAGTAACTAGAATAAAATGTCTTTAGTATATGTATGATTTGTAAAGAAATTTCAATCCGCTCCATTAAGTTGTGAAAAATTAATATGGTGCTGATAAATGAGCATTGTTTGAGATAAAATAAGGAACTCAATCTTATGGAATTATGTGGGTACATTCATTGCAAACCTTACGAGGCCTAATTCGTCCACTAGGAGTAACTTAGGGGTTTAAGAGCTTGTTACATGTGCTAAATGCAATCATGAGTACCTAAGAAAGTGGCACTTTGTATCAGTTTTTGAAAAATAAAATTTCAACATTTTTCTTAGGACTAACAAAATGCTAGTTGGGGGTGTGATAAGTGTCTGATTTTGCATGAAAACTACCTAATTTGTTACCACTTATAAGGGTAAATTAGGATTTTTAGACCAAAATTTGTAACTCATGTTTCTTTTTACCTAATGAAGGAAAAGTTGGATATTTTATAGGTCTAGAAGCTAATCCAAGGTAAGTATGTAATTAATCAAAAAAATTTAAGATTTAATTACAATTTTTTTTATATTTTGAAGGAAGAGAGATGATGATTCAATGGCAGGGATCGATTGAAGTGAACATTGAAGATCAAGATAAAAAATTGAGTCAAAGCCTAAAAATAATGAAACCAAAGGTTAAGATCATCTTTTGGACAAGCAATAGATGTGATTAAAGGAGCTAAAAGTGGCTAAAGTGTGCTCATGAAGTAAGCCATGCATTTACACCACCTTTGCATGGGTGCAAGCCATATTCAAGCCATGGACAAGGTAAAAAGGTAAGGAACCAAGCCAAGACAAGGAAGCTTCCAAAGCCAGCCATGAAGTTAAGCCAATGGAGCTATCAAAGATAGTCATCTAATCCACATAAGCCATGAAACATGGAAAGCTAGGATTGGAGGAAACTTAAGAGGATTATGCATGACATATTTTGAAGATAATTAAGAAAAATCTTATTAGGATAATATAGCATGTGGACCAATAGGATCAGAGCTTTCTATTTTTGGTCTTTTTCTCACTTTTCTCCACTTTTTTCTCACTTTCCACCTCACCCCTAAGGTGCACTATGAATTTCAAATTCTATTCTAGAGTTGCATCTTTCTAAAATTCTATATCAATGCTAAAACTCCATTCTAACAACCCAACCACCCTCCACCTCTTAGGAAACTACCCAACCAACCATAATTCTCCACCTCCTTCCTTCCTTACCTCCATCTTCTTTCTATCTTATTGCCCCACCCACCTTCCTATTTGGTAGGAGTGTCCAATGATTTCTGAAGGGAGTGATATCCCTTCCTAAAAAGGTGGCGTCTCCCACCTACTCCACCACCAAAAGGGCAACCATTTTCCACACACTTTCCTCTTTTGAAACCATAGCTACCTACCATCTTAACAATCCAAAAAAATTTGATTTCATCCCCACCACTCCTCATTATTAAGGCACACTAGGAAAATTAGAAGAAAAACTATAAAAATAGCACAAACCTAATTAGAGGGAGACCTTTTCACGAAGGAAAAAGATGCCTCCTTCATAGGGAGGAAACATCCTCTTCATAACACTATTTTCTCCTCTTTTTTGCTTTGATTTTCATCCTCTTTGGTAGCTGCTAGTTTTCCTAAGGTGTGTGGCATCTTTAAAAGTGTTCCATGCCTAGTTTGGGGGTTGAATTATCCTTCAAAGATTAGTCAGTCTTTCTTTGTTTCTCTTATTTGATCTTAGTTCTTTTCATGCTAGTTTTTTCTTTGCTTTCCTTTATTTTTCATTGCCTTAAAGCAAGATTGCATGCTTTTGGATTTGCAAAGTTGTAGAATAATTGAGATCTAAGTTGGTGCACTCATTCACATTAGGAAATGTAGTTAGTAGTGTTGTTCTTGATTAGTTTGTTTGCATGTTGTTGCTTAGGTTGTTAGTTGCTAAGGTTTCCATTCCATGACTTTAATTGCTTTATGTAGAAGTTACATGACTAGGAAAGTAGTTGCTTAACATATGTTTCCTTGGATTAGTTGCTTGATGTCATGCTTAGGAAAGTTATTAAAATTGCATTTAGGAAAGTTTCACTTTAAGTAGAAAGTTTTCAATTAGCAAAGTTTTACTTTTGGAAAGTGTTTTTTGAGGAATGTTTTCAATTTTAGCATGTTCTAATTTGTGCATAATTTCCATTTTCATTTCCATATACTAATTTCCAATCTTAGTTTAGGTTAAAAATCTTTTAAATTTTTGCTAGGTTAGATAGTTTAAAATTGGGACCACTAACATCACAGTTGTTCAACTCATGGGATTGACCTCACTAGCATGCTATATTGCATATGATTAGTGCGCTTGTGAGCTAACTTAAAATACACAACAATTTTTATTTCTAGTTTGGTAATAGCTTGGGAATTGACATTTTTGGTAGTTGTATAGGGCCTCTTTAGTCTCCTCATTTTGTTTTATGAGTATCACAATATTGTCCTCAATAGATGGTTTCTTTGGTTGCTATGGAAGTTGAAAACCAAGTGGCCGCTGAGGAACTAACATTCTAGGAAATTTTTGTGTAGAGGAGTTTATAAATGACCCTCCTTGGTGATTGTTCTTAGACCATGAGAAGTTAGGATGCCTAGCCAATCCTGAATTATAGGTCTCATATTAAGGATTATTGCTTAGGGTTGCAATATGCATTCAGTACATTTGCAAGTTCTAAAACACATTTAGTGTACACTATTAGATGGACAAGTTGAGGTTAAGTGTGTTGAGCTAGAACAAATGGAACATACCACCTGTAGAGGTTTCCATGGAATCATTAACATCCATCAGGGCATCTAGTTTGGCAGTCATTGTCTGGAACATACTTTCAACCTTGTCCATATGTCCCTCCAAAGAGTCAATCTTATAAGACGTATTTATGGTCACTACTATTTCATAATGGCCTCCTATGTTTTGAGGTTGGGGGTTTCTATCTCTTCTATTTGAATAGTCCCATTGCTGCAAATTTTTAGCTAAAGTATTAGAAAATTTCTAGGCTTCTGTCTCATTTTCATCATGATGCCCACTTCACTAGTTGCATCTATCATCAGTCCATTTTGTGGAGTAAGTGCCTCATAAAAGTACTAAACTCACTGCCATTTTTAAAAACCATGATAGGGACACTTTTGCAACAATTAATTCCACCTTTCCTAGGATTCATAATTTTGTTCATCTTCTCTTTACTAGAAGTTTGTGTTCTCCCTATGAAGGGTATTGGTCTTTTGTACATGGAAAAATTTGCTCAAAAACCTTTTAGACAACTAATCCCATGGGCAATGGAACCGACCTCTAAAGAATTCAGCTGTGATTTGACATCATCTTTCAACAAGAATGGAAACAACCTATGTCTAATAGAATCATCCAAGACATTTTAGAATTTGAATATAGTGCAAATATTAAGGAATTCCTTGATATGTGGGTATGGATCCTCTCTATCTAGGCCATAATATATTGGAAGGAACTAAATGACTCTAGGTTTAAGCTCAAAATAGTCTACATTGGTAGGTGGTAATGTGATGCATTGAAGTGGCACATGGAAGTTTCTAATGGACTTGTGTTCAACTATTGCTGATGGGTCTGCCATGGGGTTAGAAATTTGATTTCTCACCTTGTCTTTGTTGGTACATTCAATCAAAGGATCAAATGGTACTAATTCCTTGTTCTGAGATTGACAATCTTGTATACACTAAGATGAAATCCTATATATATATGATGCATCCTAACTATATGCTACTTGTAACTCTCAATGATGCACAATCAGTCTTAATGGTGTAATAACCCCAATTTTTGTAAATTGATTGAGAAAATCAATAAAGTTTTAGTTTTTAGAAATTTTGGGTTGGAATATTTGGTTATTGAAAATTCTCCTTTTATACAGAGATTAAACCATGATTTATAACTTAGAAATTATGAATGTACTCAAAAAACCTGATTGAAATGTCACTAAGTACATTCAATTCCAAGTTAAAATGAAAAATCCCTAATTTTTTGTATTTTTATGAATAAAAGGGAAAAATGATAATTTTACACATAACCAAGATCTAAGACTTCAATATTTAGAATTTACTAAAAAATACAATTCCAACGCCACTAAGTACACTCGATTCCGAGTTCGGAGGAATAAAACAGATTTTTCTTCATAAAAGGGCAAAATGGTCTTTTCACACCCCTGTGGGGCCAACAAATGAATCCAATGGCCAAAAAACATGTAATGAGTTGTCAAACCACTGCCAATTGATAGTGGAGAAGGATGTGATAATGGAGCATCCAATGTTAATTTAATATTCAAAGAATTGAAACATAATTATTACACCCCCAAAAATCCTCCAAAAAATGTTCATAAAATTTACCACAAAATTATCTTGCTACCTTTGTAAAACCAGATCTAGATTCATTACCAAATTTCCAAAACTCCCAAAAATCTCTTATCTTTCACTTTCTCTCTTCTCTCTCTAATTGGAACAAGAGACCTAAATTCAATTAGGCACTCTGTTCCATATTAAATCTCACAAATCCCACCATTCAGATTGTCCTAGACTACCTTATCAACAAAACCAGAAAATAAATTTCAAGATCCAAAAGTTCAAACAATAGAAAATCACAAGACAAGTAGTTCTTGGGAGATCTTATCATCAAGTGGATATTCTTTTAAATTGGGCTGCAAAACCTACATTTTTCTCCAATTAGGTAAGTGAAAAATCTTTCGACACTTATTTCATGTTAAATTATATAATTTTTATTTATCTAAAATTATTTTTAGGCTAAAAATAATAAAAATCAAGTAAGGATAAGAACCCTTAAATTCTGGATGATGGACGGCTCAAATGGAAAATTTGAGCTGTCCAATCGATCCAGAAGGGTCTAAAACCCTAGGGTAAAATTTTCAAGAAATTAAATAAAGTTTTGAGCCTTTTATTGAAAAGGAATTGATTAGATGGTCCAAAAGGACTGTCCGATCTTCCTAAAAGATTGGATCCTAGGACACCGCATGGAAACACGCCTTGCGGGAGCATCTCCACATGCAATGCTGTCCCGACAGAACCACCACGCAATAGTGCCAGTCCCACGAAAGCATTATGGCGTGCAATGGGAGCACGCCGACCATTCCTCCTGACCATCCCACTTCGCTCAACTAATCATAGCCATTTGTTCTACTGGGCCCAAATCAAATCTGGACCCTCGGAACGACTGTGAACTTCAGTCCTTAATTATGGAGCCATCTGAACTCCAAATTAAGATTGGAAAGAAGCTATGGAAAGCTTGTAACTTCTACGTTCTTTTGGACTCATAAAATTGATAAAACTCTTCAAAAAACTTTCTATTTTGAGGAATTAAGTTTCTAATTTTCATGATCTTCAAGATCTGAGATGATCAGATCATGGGGATCTACTGCAATGATGATATAATGTTAAAATCAAGTAATATCCATGATTTATTTTGACAGATCTAATGTAAAATAAGGAATCTACCCTTTATGGTAGAAAAACCTTAAAAATACAAAGGGACCCACTTGATCAATAAGATCATGCATAATCAGACCCTTAGGATGGATTGAATGGATGGGATTATGATGGAATCCATTGAGATCATGGATTAAATGTAATAAAAACAAATAGATATAATGGAGTAAAAGCCCTAAATGTAATTAAAACCCTTGATCTAAAGGAAAAGATCTAAGATCTAATGGTTTGATTGTCTTTTACTTGATAATAGAAATTTAAATGTGATTTATGTTATAAATTAGGAAGCATGATAGCATAATTCCTAATTTTTAGCACGCTATGCTCTAAATGTTATTAGTTTGTTATTAGGTTGGATTATCATAGGGCCATGTTAGTTTAAATTTGAGATTTTAGTAAAATTTCATGTATTTCATAACTTAGGATCATGCTAGTTTAAGTATAGTTTTATTTCAACAGGTTAAGTTACATTCATAGGAAGCATGCTAGTATGAATGGTTGTTAAACTTATATTGGATTTATGCTTTAATGTTTATTATTTAATTGTTGTCAAATGTTATTAGTAGATTCAATTTTTAAGTAGTTGTTAAGATATAATAAGCATAAATCACTAAAAATGTAAACTAATGGAATATAGAGATTCATGGACAATTAAGATGAGTGAAGGACTTTGACTTAATATTAGTAACGGTTATAGTTTGTAGGACAATATAAGGATTATCAAATCCTTGGCCCAAACTAGAAGAATAATAAACCCCATGAATGATATTTTAAATGTTATGGATTTAATTAAAATCAATTAGAAAGAATACTTAGGGTTAAAATGCTCATAGGAACCTTATAAAAGGTTCAGCTAAGGTCACTCTAGTAAATGCTGACCATGGTGGTTAAGGGGGTTCTCTAATAGAGCCTCGCTTTTCCCCTACCTTCCATTGACGTTTGTAAGGTCTAAACACCTCCTTACATGAGGATTGAAGTAACCACTTTATGTTCAACCATTCAGCTAGTAAGCCTTAACCAATTGAAAATAAGAGGAGCAGTCTAGACTTAGGATCAAATAAGTTATCTTTAACTAGTAAAGCATTAACTGGTTGAATAATAATAATAAGAGCATAAAAGGTTAGCAAATTATCTAACCCTAATAAAAATTGTAAGTAAGATAAGGATGATCAAACAAGATCCATAGGATCTTGAATGATCAAGAACAATAAGGATCCTAATGTTGTTTTTTATTATGTATCCATGTATGTATGTTGTAGACAAATTTAGATAGAGAATCCAGACCCTTAGTCAAATATGATTCAAGGAAGAGAACCAAGATCATCTTCCTTAGGGTCATAACAGCTGAAGTTAGATCAAAGAAGAACTAGATGATAGAATATCTAAGCTCTTGATCTTTATCAACAAGTATAAATTGTTGATCAAAAGATCTATGAAAGATCAAGATTAAAGAAAGGAATACACAAAGACTTAGAATAGAAAATACTTAGATCTAAAAGATTAGAATATCATTCTAACCGTCAAATATATTGATCAATAGGTTAGACACTATCTGAGGAAGATAGATCATGATAGGACAAAAGATCTAAATCTTTTATATCAAAGGACAAGCTTAAACAAAGAATATAGATAGGATCACAATTATAAGATTATTTAGATTGTATAAATATTGACAGTATATATGGATTTACAAATTACATATGTCAGTTAGGATCATGGAAGTCTGAAGAGATGGATCACTACTTGAAGGTAGGAGGATTTTATGAATCATCTATATGGGATGTACATGTTGAATACATGATCTTATGTCCAGAAATATTGACAAGTGTAATGTTAATACTTGTATTAAATGCCCTGAAACCCTTATGATCCAACCAAACGTATATGAAATGGTTAAGTTAGAATTGAGGAATAGACTCTAAGTGAGTATGGAACTAGAAGATATTTTAGCCTTAAGTAAATAAACAGATTGTCTGATACGTAGGAAACCTATTTTACATATAAGCATGGAGGCTTGTGGTTTTGTTTTAAAGAGGCATAAGCCTGGGGATGCTATGCTAGGAGAGTTATAAGGTTTTGGCCACTTGCATCTTGAAATTTGATAATATGATGATACCTTGCCTTATGAGAGGCTAAAAGTCAGGTGGGACAATTATGGGAAGGCCACCACTGTGAAAGTCCTGTCTCCCCTTATGGATAGTGATAGTATTTTCCACCGTGGTATCAGTGGTGAATAGGGCAGTTGTCTAAGTGCACTAATATGGGTCAGACTGCAGCATGGTAGTCCTTCGATTATTTTGCACTATGATGCATATGAGATAGGCATAGTGAAATGCCTTATTTTTTGGCATGATAAAATTCTAGGTAATTGTATATTACCAGTATTTCCCAAGAAGGAAAATTTCTAGTATAGGACTAGCTGAAATACTAATTTCTCATAGTGGAAAGAATTGATAAGCTTAGTTGGGAATGTTATTTGACTACTTTCATAAATTTGATGGATTTATCCATGTACAATATGTATGTATAAGGATGTACATATATTACAAAGTAAAGAGTTTGATACATGAGTATGTTTATGAATAACGGGATTATGAAGTATTAGAATTATACTGTTAAATTATTATGCTTCTTGAATTCCCTACCAAGCATACCTTGGTAAGATATTGTAAATGTTTGAATGTGTACAATATCTCAGATACAGAGAAGGAGAATTAGGAGCTCATGACTGAAAAAGACTTAGGAGAATAATCATTAGGGTATAGCCCTTGAAGACATGTATTTTGTTTTGTTTGAGAGTTTCATTGTATGGTGAACTTTGAGTTTTGGATTATGTAATTTGGGCAAGTATTGTAATAGAATTGGGCTGTACTATGAACCACTAGATGGATTCTGGAATTTGATTAAAGTATATTCCTTCAATAGAATTTTATTTTACACAAAAATTCTACTTATGCTATGTATGAAGTGATGACTTGGGTTTTTCAAAACAAGTTTTAAAGAAAAGAATTTTTGCTGATTTGTTTTGCGAAAATTTTTTACTACTAAGGGCCCTGCCTTTGAAAAAAGTATTTCAAAATGTGTTACAAAAACCCAAGTAGTCACAAATGGTCTGCTAATGAGTTGTTTGATAATCTTTATTAATGTGTATAGTGCTAACTTTTAGACTTAGATCTAGATAGCTTTTCCCTTTATCTAGGCTTGACTACTACTTAGCAGTTAGGTTTTGCTCTAAAGTGGTTAATAAATTCTTGTGTAAGGAGCCATTTAAGCCTCAACAAATATCAATGAAAGGAGTAGAAAATTTGCTTGAATTTGGCATACCCATTATAACCACGATGCTTAAAATGAAGTGGAGTGATAATAGATCTCCTCCTTTAAAAAGGGTCTTACAAGCTCAAAACCCTTAGTCTCTTGATACTTGATTTTAAATTAAGCTTTTAATAGTTGGAATTGTGAACATTGAAGGAATTCAATTGATTACCTAAGTGGGCCAAGGATATGGTGATAAAATTTAGTCCTTATCTTATGAGAGTTCTTGTGGGGTCCTTACTATTAATGTATTTCATTCACCACAAAGCAATAAAGCTTGTAATGCAATTATAAGGAAAGGAAACTAATGCCTACCTATATGCTATCTAAAAATGTGATGTCTTAGGTTTTTAAAACACCTTTAGATGTAAACACCAGAAGACATTTTTAAATATGTATTTTTTACACAAAACCGGAGTGTCATCTCCGCCAACAAAAATACACTTAAGAGGTTCTAAAAACCAATGATTTTATATTTTTACATTTTTCAGGATCTTATCTAGTCAGAGCTCACAGTCCAACTATACAAATACATATACAAAATCATGTTTAGAAAAAAAAATCAAATAGAAGTCATATACTTACATTAGTAGTACAATTTCCTGCTACTATTGTCCTCATCCAAGGTTTCATTTGCATCAAGCTGCTTTTAATTTAAGTCAATTCCTTCAAACCTAAGACATTGTAAACAAATTAATTACAATGTCTCAGTAAGCCTATGCTTGGAGTTTGGCAATATACATAAAGTCAAGTGCAAAAGGAATTCTAGGTCAGTCATAAATTCATTCTAAGGAAATGTATACGTACATTCATACAATATTAACCATGTGATAATTTACATATCATATGCATCTCAATTCATTTCAAGTAATTTCCTATCATATCATCTCATAATATATACAAATACATATCATGACATCTCATCAGATATTAACTCAAGATGTAGACAGATCTATGTCAAATAATCTTAAAATCTAATAGCTCCCAATCTACTTAGAGCATGTTATGAGCATATAGAATGCAATTAGCATGACAAAATCCCATCTAGGGTCTAATCTATTTATATACAACATCAGTACAAGTAAAATCATGAGATATCCATATGAAGGATAATTTACACTATCAATATGCATAAATTAGCAATAAAATAATAAAATAGTTGAATCAATTTTCAATTCAATGATAGGTAAATCCATACGACATTGAAATCAAAGCACATCAACTCAATAATGGAATCTCTATGCCAAATCCGTATCAAATCATATCAGCTCATGATAAGAAAATTGATGCCAAGTCCACAACAGAGTGTAGCAGCTCATCATAGGCAATTCTATGTCAAAAACCAAATCTCAAATCAAATCATGCATGTATAAACATCTTAAAATTCATCTTGGTCTAATGCACAATCATAACGTGAGCACCTAGAAGCTACCACCTAGAAGCTTGCTAACTAGAAGCCATTTAGTGCCTCTTGCACTTGCCCACATCGGCCACCCTTATTAACAACCCACAAGTGTGAATCATGAATCAAACTTCTATTACATGCAAGAAGATAAAGACAGGATGAAATACAAATCATGCTCAAATTATGGTTATGTATCAAACCAAAATGAGAGATAAAATTCACAAGATGCATAAATGAAATGTAAATTTTAGCAATTCTAAACTAGTGATCTTTGAAACTCTATATCTCTATCATATCCATATACTAAAGTAATTGTCTAAAATCATCATCATCAAGATATACATCATTCATTTCATCCATGAAGATTAAAGCATTTCTAATTTGTAGCCATGTCATTTATCTATTTGTCAAAATCAATCTATAATATGTATTTAATCAGATACATGTTAATTTTACTAGACTAATAATCTAATCATAATCCAAATATATAGATAAATTAAAGATGTCAGAATAATCTACCTGGAATCATGGTTCCAATCTTTTGACATCAATAAGCATCATATATGAAGGTTGATTAGCTATCAAGATTCACCTATCTCAAGCTTTATCATGCTAATCTGAGAAAACATGTGTTTAACTTCATTAATCTATCTTCAGCCTATAGATCAATTCAGTAAATCTTAAATTGAATAGCTGGATGACTCTCGATGCACCATCTAATCTGTAGATCATTCAAATTTGTTGATTTATATATTTAAATTTTGTGTATCTGTGTTTCCAATCATGGATTAGAGTTAACAAAACTTGGATCTAACAATCCCACCATTGATCTTGTGGATCCATGTGGTAACCTCGTCACATTTCATATATCAATGGTGTGATCAAGTCTTTTGATTGCAGATCGTCATCTATCTGGTTTTGAATAGTCAAATTGGGCTTGAATAGTTACAAATCTTTTAATTTATCATTCTAGTATATATTCTCAACTATGGATCAGCCTTGGACAGTCTAATCCATGCCATTGATTATTGATCAATAGTTTGGATTGATCTAATCATACATGGATGTTTTTATCTATATCTTTTTAGATAATTGTTTTTACAAATCAACCATCTCAATCATTAATTGATGATCTAATCCACAATTTTGAAGGATCAGATCTATCATAATACATTATGATCGTTGGATAGTAATTTAGTTATTTTAGTGTTTATAGTGACTGATCATTCCAATCAACAGTTTAGATCAATGAATTACAATTCTATACATTCAATCCAAAATCAAAGACCTAGATCTAATGGATAAAACATGCATAGAATGCAAAGTTGAAGAGGAACAATTAAGAACCCTAACTCAGATGCATTCTCCACCTTCAATTTTTCTTCAGATTGGGTGGATGATGAACATTAGTGATCTTCGTCCACCACTACATTGCCCGATCTTTTTCCAAACATCATAAATTTTCAAATCCCTTAAAGGGTTTCACTTCTCACATCTCTAAGGAGATGATCAAAGGTTCAGATCACTAATTTTGTTTGTCATTTTTTCTAATCAACTAAAACCATTGGCTTAATATTTTCCCTCAATCCATCATCCCTATGTGGATGATCTTCACTATCTTTGAGTGCTTATACTCCTCTTGTGATGGGGAACAAGGTGAATGGATCGAATCTTCAAAATGGTCTCCTTTTTTTCACTATTTACAATCAACCCCTTTGTCTATTTCTATTGTTTTCTAGTGAATTTTCCTATGAGATGATGTTGGGTTGGTGATTGGACTGAGAGCTTTAATTCTTCTCTTTGTGCTGAGTAGGATGATCAGCTCTGATCTCTAATTCAACCTAACATCATGACCAGTGATGACCTGCAGCTCCTACTACCAAAGGTCACCTTTCTCTCTTCCTAGGCATAACAGGCCCTCTCTAGTGGCCTGTTTTTCTTTCTTTCTCTTCCTCCTTTCTCCTTCTTCTCCTCCCCTTCTCTTCTTCCCCTTCTTCTTCCTTTTTTCTTCTCTATCCCTATCAAGTTTTCCTATATGTGTGTGCATATTGGGTTCAAGAACAAATCATAATGTCTATTTTTGTTTCCTTTAAGAGGGGCAAGGATGCCTTTATCAAAATGGCCCCCTCTTTATATACTTTATATTATTTAATTTAAAGTCATTAAATCAATGAATCAAATATAATTCATATTAACTTAATCATAATGAGTTCAAAGAAATCATCATTAGCCATCACGATGTCATCATGACCAAGCCCGTTATGAGTTTTTGTGAGGCCCATAATATAAAATTACCTCATTGCCCTTCACTTGTAAAATACTTAACTTTTCCATCCAAACTCCAATTTTAGTATATTTAGTGTTGTTGGAATCCATCTTTTTAGTACAATCCAATTATTGAGCTATCAACACTTGATTTGAAGTCTAAATTGTTTTATTTTTTTAAACTCCAAAAATAGGAAATTTCGATGTTCTCTTTCATCCCAATTTGATATAACTCAAAATCTACTTAAATTGGGATTAAAAATTAGGTATGATACACAAAAAAGCATTACACATTAATAGATAAGACACTATAATGAGATAGCCTATGCCTTGGTTATAGCCAAGCTTAGGCTAGCCTTTGTTAAATAGGTGTAAGTTAATGCAACAACCCTAAGTAATATGTAATAGTTTATAATGAATGACCCTAAACTATATGAATTACACTATCATCCAAAAAAGTAATTTCGCACTACATGCAACTACACTAGAAAAATGAAAGAGAGAGAAACTTACAGTGGAGTTAATGATGAAGTTCAATTGTGGGCCACTGAACCCCACACTTGGCATGTATTATCACAACCCATTTAAAATAAATAATTAAAATTACAATGAGGCCTCACCATAAGTGCTCTAAAAAATAGAAACCCTAATTTAGGAAAGAAAAAAAAATCCTAACTAATCTAATAAAGCTTTGGCCCACAAGATCGCCACTGCTCCTTTTTGCCAAATTCCCCTCACTCAAAAATCATGAACTATGTCAATTTTTGAGGAATTAGCAAAAGTATGCAAGAATGATGCAAAAAATCTTAATCAAATCCAACCTAAAAATACAACTAGAGATAAATAATTTAAACAAAGATCCAACCACAAATTCATTGCGATTCCCTGACAATGACACCAAAAACTTAGTGTAACCTTAAAATTACTTACAAGCACAAGAATCAATATAATAATTGTACATGAGTGAGGTCAATCCCACATAGGATCTCTTGGATCTTATTTAAGTCACTTATCCTAGCCAAAGAGAGATTGCTTGGATTAAAGTAGGAATGAAAATAACATGGAAATAGAAACATGAGTGGAATTAGAAATTAAATAAAATGGATACTTTCTAAACTTAGAAACTTGCCAAAAATAAAATTTCCTAAAAACTTTCTAAAATAATCTAAGATGCAAATCTACTAAGACAAGTAAATCTAAATTAGAAATACACAATAGAGAAAACTATCTAAGGAAACACAATCAAAACCATGTGCATCAAACATGTAATGGGAAGTAGGTGATGCGCTGTAATAACCCCAATTTTCATAAATTGAATTGAGAAAATCAATAAAAGTTTGAAAATTCAAAAGACTAGGGTTGGAATATCAAGTTAAAAGAAAATATCTTTTTATAAATATTAAGTCATGAATGGAAACTTAGAAATTAAGAATATACACAAAAAATAAAATCCAACGGCACTAATTACGTTAAATTCTGAGTTAGAATAAAATTTTTCTATTTTCTACATAAAAGTGTAAAACGGTCATTTTTACTCATAACCAAGTATTAAATGTTGAATATTTGGAATGTACTCAAAAAATTGGAAGGTACTCAAAAAACCAATTTTGGGAGCCATTGAGTACACCAAAATTCGAGTTTGGATAAATAATACCTATTTTCTCTACTTTTGGAATAGAAAAGGTGAAATGGTAATTTTACTTATAACCAACATCTAAGACATGAATATTTGAAATGTACTTGGAAAATTGAGTCCAAACAAACTAACTACACTCAATTCTAAGTTAGGATGGAAAATTCCTATTTTCTCCATTTTTATAAATAAAAGGGTAAAATGGTCTTTTCACATAAATGGGGACCCACAAAGCTAGAAAATATCTTGCAAATGCAACTATGACTCACATTGCTAGAAGCTTGTAGTGGAGAATTAGGTAGGAGTGGAGAATGCCCACGAAGTGCCCAAACCTCCCTTGGAGTTTCAGCTCCAAATTCCCCTTCCTTCTTCCCCAAATTTTCTTCCTTTTCCCTCTTTCTTCTTATTCTCAAAGGCCGTGTCCATAGACGCACCAAGCAAACAAACTCATGTTTGCCATCTAGCACGTCTGAGGACGTGTCGTCCCTGATGAACTAGGGTTTCCTCCCAAGAAACCCTAATCCAATTAGGCATCACTTTCTACCCATTCAAATAACATCTCCACCATCAGATATGTTCGGACAAGGGTGATCTACAAAAGCCCTTTGATTTCATGATGATCCACCTCATGGATCGTCGAAAAATCCCAAATGAAGAATAACATCGGTATTATTACCGTCTTTAGCAGTTTATGCATCTAATTTTGACCAATCTGGCATGTGAAAAGTAATCTTAAACCGATGGATCTCTTCAGGAACATGTAATATACAAAAACCCTATGATTCCCCTCCTTCTTAGGCAAGGTCATCGGAGAAATTTTGGATTGTATATTAGTCCAGTGGCTAGGATTTTTCTTCTCCATTCTGGCATTATTTCTTTCCCACCAATGAAGATTTCTTCACCGGACCATGTTAGGTACGTGCTCCCACTTCACCCCTTTTCATTCCAGCATCCCGTAGGTGACTTTTGGCCTTCAGGTGATCTCCCCAGCCGTTGATCCATTAGAGACAATGGATCCGGCTTAGAGGGTAGAGATCTCATCATAGACAGCTCCGATGAAACTTCTAAGCCATTGGATGATTTCTTGGGGCCCAAAAACCCCAAGACATGAAATCTAGGACTCTAATCTAAAAGGATGGAAGAGATCCGATGGTGGGCGATTTGACAGTCCAGATCTGGACAGTCTCGCCTATCACTGGTCACTTGTCCCTGGTGATGGGTGATCCCAGGTAAATAGGCGTGGGCTGATCTCCTTTTTTCATTTTCTATTAGGATGATCTAAGCTGTCTAATTTTTATATTGAAACCTTATTTCTTCAATTCAGAGCTCATTTTAGCTCCAAATTCAGATCTGTAAGTTGCTATGGATTCTTGTGACTTGTAGAATGTACTAAACTCATTAAATTTATGTTTTAAATAGTAATTATTGGTGATAATCGCATAAATCCGTAGTAACAACCTTGGATCATGATCAAGATGATCTCAAAATATAAATCTGAACTGATGGATAGGTTCAGAGCATCCCAAAACCTTAAGGATCATGATCATAGTAAAATTGATTGATTTCTAGATCAAGTAAATAATAAAAAACAATAAGATCAAATTTCAGCCCTTAAAACGGGCTAAAATCATAAAATCCCAATTCTAATCTCAATTGAATTCCAAATTGAGGTTAGAAAGTTTTGTTGGATTCCTCTTGATGAGTAGAACCTACTGAACTTATAAAATTTGTGTTTTGATGCATGTAAAATTCTATTAATAAGGAAAAGTATTACTAATTCCTATGATCAGTTAAATCTAGCATGATTAGGCTTTGGATTACTAATCCATTAATGATATTATGATGAATTAACATGTAAGGAATGATTGGAAGTGACTGGTCTTGGATTTATTAAGAGAATTGGCCTCAATAGAAGAAAACTCAAAAATATAAGCATTGATCTTCTTGATCTAAGTAATCAAGCACAATCAAACTTGTCAAAATAGTTTGGATGATGATATAATGTTATTATAATATCATTTTATTGGTTAAATGTAACTAATTTAGCATATCTTAAGATCTTGACCATTAAAAGTGATAAAATCAATAAAAATTCATAATAATCATTTTGATCAGTATGATGAAAGATGATTAGACATTATGAATGAGTTTTGATGATGATATAAAGTTAATATTCTGTGGATTGAGGGGCTTGATGAGGCTGATTTGGGATAGATGAAGATCTATGCTCTTAAATTAGATAAAATGACTTGAGATCTTCTTGATCAGTTGAATCAAGAAGGATCAAATCATTTGATGAGATGCATCAATGATGTAATGATGAAATCATATTAATATGATGTATTAGATCTAAAGGAAAATGAAAAGATCAAGATCTAAACCCTAAAAGGGTTAGAAATCAACTATGATCGTTGGATCATGATGAATAGTTATGTAATGTTAGATTTTCAATTGACTTATTATAATTTTATTTATTTCTTAGTAGATTTAATTGTAGATTTATTTAATTTATGCTTTAATTCTTATGTTATGAAAATTACTTTGAAAATATAATTAAATGAAAATAAAGTTGAAGAACATTTACATGGAATGAATGACATGGATAAAATAAGCTATCTTCAACCAACAAAATATTAACTGGTTGAATAATAATAATAATAATAATAATAAGAGCATAAAAGGTTAGTAAAATATCTAATCTTAATAAAAATGGTAAGTAAGATAATCAAGATCAAACAAGATTCATAGGATCTTGAATGATCAAGAACAATAAGAATAATAATATTGTATTGTACTTAGTATGTATGCTATAAATCAAATCTAAATCATTAGATTAGATAATCCAAACCCTTGATCAAATATGATTCAAGGAAAAGATCTAGGATCATCCTTCTTAGGGATGATCAATTAACTGAACTTAGATCAAAGAAGAACTAAATTATAGAAGATCTACGCCCTTGATCTTTATCAACAAGTATAGATTGTTGATCAAAGATCTATGAAAGATTAAGATTAAAGAGATGGATACACAAAGATTTAGAGATAGAAAATACTTAGATCTGAAAGATTAGAAGATCATTCGAACCGTCAAATCTATTGATTAATAGGATAAATACTATATAGATGATAGGAACACAAGATAGATCTACATCCTCTATATCAAAGGACAAGATTGGAGAAGGAATATAAATAGGAGATTATCCAAAATTATATAGATAATGATAGTATGTATATATTTACAGATTACATATGTCAATCATGGAGGATTTGAAGGAATGGATCACTACACGAAGGTAGGTGGAACTTTAAGAATACTAGACCTATGGTCTTTGGAATTGTTGTTATTCATAGACATTATAATGCTTAAGGATGATAATATGTTTAGTTACATTTGAATTATAATTCATGCATATGAGATAGAAATAACTGTTGAAATTAGATGGAATACATAATAAATGCCTGGGTATCATTTGTATGAAATGAGTATCCTTACACTTAATAACATTTGGTATATGACTAACAAATTAAAGGGCATGGGGATCATGTATAATAAATGATTAATCCCTAAACTTATAAGAATATGGGTATCATTCATTGTAAATGAGGATCCTTGAATCTAGAAATAAAATCATATCCTTAGTATGAGGATATTGAATAGGAGAATGATAATATAAACATAATTATCATCTAAGAAGTATTTTAGATACAAGCATGGAGACTTGTGATTTTGTTTTAAACAGGCCTAAGCCTGGAGATGCAATGCTAGGGAAGTTATGAGAGTTTGGCCACCCTCTTCCCCAAATTTTATGATGTTATGATACCTTGCCCAAAGAGAGGCTAAAAGTCGGGTGGGCAATTATTGGAAGGCCCCACTATGAAAGTCTTGTCTCCCCATACAGGTAGTGACACAATATTTTCCACCGTGGTATTAGCGGTAAACATGATAATTATATGGGTTCGCTATACAGATCAGACTGCATGCATAGTAGTCCTTTGAGTATTTTTGCATTATGATGCAATGGCATAGTGAAATGCCTTATGATATGGCATGATGCGATGCCAATATTGCACAAGTAAAGGAATATTTTCCCAGCAGAGGCTGGATGATTTATCCACTCAATGTGTCTGAGTGTGGTTATTGATGTTTGAGATATTGACTATTTTTCATAGTTTTTGGCCATATCTATATATATACATACGATATAGTGGTGAGTGGTTTGAAAATTATCATAGTGGATGTTATATAATAAATTTATGATTAAATGATCATATATGGTATGGTTCATGGAAATTGAAGTATGTGATTAATATGGAATATGATGATTATGTATACTGTACTTGTAAATTATACAATTCCATATGTTCTTGAATCCCCTACCAAGCATATCTTGCTAAGATATTGTAAATGTTTGAATGTTTACAATATCTTAGATATAGAAAGAAAAGAATAGAGGGATATGACATGGTAAGACTAAGACCATACTTTTGATCAAGACTATGCACATTTGTGAAAGGATTGATTGTATTTTGATTTGTGTATTTTGGACATAAGATGTAATAAAGGGGTTGTGTATGTGAATCACTAGATCTATCCTGCAGTTTTAATAAATATGAGTTTCTTTGGAAACATATATTGTACACAAAATTATGTATGTATATGTGAGTGAAATGTGGCATTCGGGTTTTCTAAAAAGAATTTTAAAGAAAAAAATTTCCGTTGCTTAAGTTTTCAAAATGTTTGCAAAATTGGTCGACCACCATTTGAAAATAGATATTGTAAATGTATTTAAAATACCTGGGTCATCATAGTTGGTATCAGAGCATGGTTCATCCAATCACTTGTAGCCCCTTATGTCCAATATGATGATGACAATCTAAGTTGAGGATAAGAAATGGTGAGTGAATCGAGCAATAAGGGAGACTTAGTTGAGAATAAGTATAGAAAGAGTTAACTCATTAATTGAGAATGAGTATAGAGAGAATTGAATCATTAGTTGAGGATGAGTATAGAAAGAGTTAATGTAATTAACTCATGAAGGAATGGTGAAGTATAAGTAGATATTACTTAGTGAAATGACTAGGAATACTACTTAGTAAGTTAAGAATTCCCACAGAGGAAATAGTAAGTTATAGAAACAAGTAAGGAAAACATTACAATAAAGGAAGATGTAATGTATGATATTCAGGTATAACCTGAAATCTTAACTAAAGATACTTGTAGAAATAAAATACATTAATTCTCGTATATATATATATATATATATCCATTATTAGATGAAATAATGGAGATGAAGAGAAAGAGACGATAAATTGGAAATACATACATACATACATACATACATACATACATACATACATACATACATACATACATACATACATACATACATACATACATACATACATACATATACATATATATATATATATATATATATATATAATGGAAAGGATGAAGAAGGAGAAACTTCAATCTTTATAGTAAAGATGAGATAGAAATTGATGAAGAAATAGATATTGAAGATAAGCCCTTAGAATTTTTACAAAACTTAAAAAATAATAAAGAGAATGAATATAAATATACATATAAGAGTTACAATTACTACATATAAATATTATAGCAATTAGTTAAAGGATTGAATCATCAAAATAGAGATGATATTACTTGAAAGGAATTTAAGAAGATAAGTAAGCAATTTCAAAATTTGTAAACGAGAATAGTTTTAATGAAGATGAATAAGGAGATAAGTAAGTGTTTTTCTCCAAAATTAGTCAAGGATAAGGATTTGACAAGGATAAACAAAGAGATAATAAATTTACAGAGCATGAAGAAGTGATCTTTTAAATTTGAGTAAAATGACAAGGAAAAGGAGATATAGAGATAAGAAAGGGGAAAATATGATCCCAACCTTATTAAGAAAGACAATTAAGCAATGAATATATATGGTTAACAAAGAAATTTTGGTTCATACATATAGAGCAACAAATATGAAATTACTAAGTTATAAATTATAACTTAATTGATGAGTGAGCACAAAAGTTTATCAAGATATTGATTTTATGTTGAATTTGGGAATATGACAATAGTGATTGACTATAGTAAAGAGAAGTATAAAATGGAAAGTAAAATAAATAAATAAGGATATTAATGATGAATTTGGGATATGACAACAATTATGAAAAGAGAAGTACATTTGGCATTGATGGTAAAATGATCATGGAAAATGAAAACAAAGAGGGATATTGATTTTACTAATTTGGTGACTTTGGTGATATTGGAAATAATTATGGATTATAGTATAGAGAAGTGCATTGATGATAAAAATAACCATGAAAAATAAATACCTATACATAAATAGAGATATTGATTCTATTATAGATTTGGATATATTGAAAGAACTATGGAATGTAGTAAGGAGAAACACATTTTGAAGGAATGGTGAAATAAACATGAGGAATGAAGACTTATAAACAAATATAGGCAAATAAACTTATGTGTAAATTTTGGACAACTGAAATGATTGTGAATGAGGTTTTAATCCATATTTTGGAGAAATATGTGGCTAGAAATTTCAAGATATTTTGGAGATTTTCAATCTACCATAAGATTGAATGAGGAAATATTTATAGTGGTTGAGGAAAATGACATCAACTGATCTAAATGAGTTGAAAGAATAAATTTTAAGGATTAATAAATAAAGGAGTGATTATAGGAATTTACATTGGAAAGCAACAAATTTCCTTAGAAAAAGAAAAAGAAAGGTCAATGTGATGATGCATTGAAAATAAATGATATTAAGTATCCTTTACTCTATGAGTAATTCCCAAATTTATTATCATCAATTGGGAATTTGAAATGAAAAAAAAAAAAAACATTATTATATGAGTTGGATAAAATGACATTCATGAATTTGAGGAGAATGAGATATTAGATGAATTGGTAATGTATATGGAATTGATATAAGAAAATGATGAGAAAATATAGAGTATATGTTAAACACTTACAAAAATTATTAACTATCTAGTAAGTGTAAATATTGACTAAAGGAGGAGGGTCTTGTGTCAGGTGCCAACCGGCAAGGGGGAAGTTGAAGATGATTCTATTATTTCTTTCTTACAAATGAATATGCATTTGTATATTAGTTTGTGAGGGAGAAATGAAAATCATCTCCAGCTTCTTAAAAGATGGCAACCCTTGTTCAGGTAGCCATTCGACAAGGGGGAAGTTGAAGATGATTCTATTATTTCTTTCTTACAAATAAATATGCATTTGTATATTAGTTTGTGAGGAAGAAATGAAAATCATCTTCAGCTTCTTAAAATATGGCCACCCTTGCGTCAGGTAGCCAGCCGACAAGGGTGAAGCTGAAGATTATTTTAATGATTTTAATGAAAATCATCTTCAGCTTTTAAACTATGGCAACCCCAACATGACATGAATCGAAAACTGAAATTCGCTCAAGCTAGGGCATTCCCCATAAGCGACGCGTTGCATCAGATCCCGAATGCGGTGAAAAATAGGCAAGGGTTACTAGGGCGTTCTCCTAGAAGCGACGTGCTACATCAGATCCCGGGTGTAGTGAAAAATGGGCAAGGGCTTCTAGAGCGTACCCTCGGAAGCGACGCGCTGCATCAGAACCCAGGTGCAGTGAAAAGTGGACATGGGTTCATACCATGGAGGTTGAGAAAGGCGATAATAAATAAGGTATCTCCAAAACATAAGATTCGCATCACTACATGGAATATAGGGACACTGACAGGTAAGAGTTTGGAGTTAGTAGACACGATGAAACATAGGAGAGTCAACATCGCTTGTATCCAAGAAACCAAGTGGAAAGGGGCTAAATTATGGTACGTAGGAAAGGAAAATAATAGAAATGGCGTAGGAATAATAGTGGATAAGGAATTAAAGGATAAAGTTGTGGACATTAAAAGAATCAGTGATAGAATTATAATAATAAAAATGATTCTAGGAGAGCAGATTATAAATATTATAAGTGCATATGCACCACAAGTAGGGTTACAAGATATAATTAAGAGACAGTTTTGGGAAGATATAGAGGGAGTCATGCAAGAAATTTCCAACACTAAGGGGATATTTATAGGAGCAGACTTAAATGGCCATGTAGGAAAAGATAAGGAAGGATATGATAGAATACACGGAGGGTATGGTATAGGTGAACGAAACGAGATGGGGAAGAATATCCTCGATTTTGCTTTGTCATATAACCTATCCATTGCAAATACACTCTTTAAGAAGAGGGATGAACACTTAATAACCTTTAAAAGTGGACTTCATAAAAGCCAAATAGACTTTCTTCTACTTAGGAATAATGAACGATCTATATGTAAGGATTGTAAGGTGATACCCAGTGAGAGTTTAACCTCACAACATAGGTTAATGGTTATGGATATTCATATTAAAAGATGGAGTAAAAGAAATGAACTTAATACACATCCAAAAACTAAGTGGTGGAACTTAAAAGGAGAGAAAATAACCTCATTCAAAAATAAGTTGATGGTAGAAGGAAATTGGAACTATGAAACAGAAGTAAATACCATGTGGACTAATATGGCTGAGTCCATTAAGAAAGTGGCAAAAGATGTCTTAGGAGTATCTAAAGGTAAAAGGCTATTAACAAAGGAAACATGGTGGTGGAATGAAATAATGCAAAAAGCTATTAAAGAAAAACGAATGCATTTTAAAGCATGGCAGAAGATTAGAAATAATGAAAACTATGAACAATATAAGAATGCTAAAAAAGTTGCTAAGAGAATAGTAAGTGAGGCAAAACTTAAAGCATATGATGAGCTCTATAATAGACTAGGAATAAGAGAAGGTGAGAAAGATGTGTTTAAACTTGCAAAAGTAAGAGAACAGAAGGGTAAGGACTTAGAGCATGTTAGGTGCATTAGAAGCGATGATCAACGGGTATTAGTCAAAGATGATGAGATCAAACAAAGGTGGGAAATATACTTTCAAAAATTGTTAAATGACAATGGCCCTGAGAATATAGGGATTGAAAATACTATAAATCCAAATAACACTGGATATTATAGATATGAATGTAGGATTAGAATGCTTAAAGTAAAAGAGGCCATGAGAAAGATGAAATCAAGAGAGGCCATGGGGCCTGATGGTATACCAATAGAGGTTTGGAAGCATATGGGAGATAGTGGGGTAGTTTGGTTGACCAAGTTGTTTAACAAGATTATAAAATCAAAGAAAATGCCTGATGAGTGGAGGAAAAGCTCTATTGTACCAATCTATAAGAATAAAGGAGACATTCAGAGCTGCACTAATTATCGAGGGATCAAACTTATGAGCCACACCATGAAACTTTTTGAAAGAGTGATTGAGAAGAGGCTATGACATGAAACAAGTATATCGGAGAATCAGTTTGGTTTCATGCCTGGGAGGTCTACCATGGAAGCTATTTTCTTACTAAGACAATTAGTACAGAAATATAGGGAGAGGAGAAAAGACCTACACATGGTCTTTATTGACTTAGAGAAAGCTTATGATAGAGTCCCTAGAGAGTTAATATGGAGGGTGTTAGGTGTTAAAGGGGTTTCTTAGGGGTATATAGACATAATTAAAGATATGTATGAGGGAGCAGTAATAAATGTTAAGACCATTAGTGGCGTGACTAGTGATTTTGCTGTCACTGTCGGATTGCACCAAGGATCGGCATTGAGTCCATACCTTTTCACATTAGTTATGGATGAATTAACAAAACATCTGCATGAGGAGATTCCCTGGTGCATGCTATTTGCAGACGATATGGTCCTACTTGATGAGACAAGGGAGGGTGTAAACATAAAGCTAGAGTTATGGAGAAAAGCATTAGAATCGGAAGGATTTAAAATTAGCTGAACTAAGACAGAATATATGGAATGTAATTTTAGTAAGGAGAGTAGGAGTGGAGCACCAGTCAAGATTGATAACCAAGAGGTCCCCATGAGAGACCACTTCTGATACTTAGGATCATTGATCCATGAGAGTGGAGAGATTGAGAGGGAGGTCACTCAGAGAATCCAAGTAGGTTGGAACAAATGGAGATGTGCATTGGGTGTTTTATGTGATCGGCGGGTGCCACTCAAACTAAAGGAAAAATTCTATAGGATGGCTATTAGGCTGGCCATGCTCTATGGATCAGAGTGTTGGGCAGTTAAGGAACATCATACTCATAGGCTGAGTGTCGCAGAAATGTGGATGTTGAGATGGATGAGTGGTAAGACAAGAAAGGATAGAATTAGAAATAAAAATATTAGAGGAAATTTAGGGATAGCACCAATAGGTAACAAGATGAGAGAGATTAGACTTAGATGGTTTGGACATGTTCAAAGGAGGCCACCAACGGCACCAGTTAGAAGGAGTGAGGCAATACAAGTTGAAGGTTCTAAAAGGGCAAGGGGAAGGCCCAAAAGAACGTGGATAGAAGTGGTGAGGACAGATTTAAAAACTTTGGGACTAAATGAAACCATAGTATTTAATAGAGTGGAATGGAGGAATAAGATTCATGTGGCTGACCCCTAATTGGGATAAGGTCTTGATGATGATGATGATGATGATGATGATGATGAAATGACTTTGATAGTTAGAGAAATTTATCTCTTACTAATACTACAAAGAAATATTTTTAGTATATTCTTATCATTGAGTACATGAACCATGAAGAATACATGGTAAATTATAGAGAGTTTAAAAGTTAAGAAGAGGCTGACCACTAACTCTTCTAGTAAAAAATTATGAGAATAGAGGATTAGAAAGAATACGAAAAAGTTGTGTAGTGTGCTTCAATGAAGCATGAAGTAAATTTCAAAAAGAAATAAATATTATTGTTGATTATGAGAATTTTTAGAATATGGGAAATAGATAACAAAAGAGGATAAGGGATATATATAAAGATACTATCCATAAACTATCTTGGAAGGGAAAAAAAAAGGTAGAAAGTCAAGTACTATGATAGGCCTTGTCTGTCTAAAGATGTTAAATTTAGCCCTCATTGGGAGGCAACCTAGGGTTCTTAGGTAGTGTTTGTGTTCTACATTACCCATTCATCATTTAGGTGTCTTATATTTCAAAACATTGAGGACAATGTGTATTCAAGGTGGGGGGTGTATATATGCATGAGCTTTTTAATCTTTTATTGCATTTTTTGAAATTTTTTGAAAAAAAGAGAAAAGATAGGAAAAGAAAAGAACATAAATTTTTTTATGAAAAGTTCCTTTATAAGTATGAGAATTCAAATTTTTTTAATGTTCAGCTTCTTTGAACCTTAGTCTATTAATAGAGCTGCATACAATTAGTTCACTATTTTATACTTTTTCAAAAGTATTTTATAAAAATTAAACTCAGAATATTAGTTGCACACAATAGCTACATATATATAGTTTAATTTGAAGAGAAAATATAACTTAGAGAGCCTAAAGAATGTTCGTAAAGACTTATAACCCAACTGAGTTTGGAGTCATTCTTTCTTTTTTGAGGGTTAAACATAAACTCAAATTCTTCTTCAATGGATATTAGTTCTTAGTTGGTCTCATTATTCTTCATCTTGTTCAACTATTGAGAAATCACTATATATATATCTTTTAAGTTTCTGATCATTCCTAAGTCAGTGAAACCTGGAAAATGATAGAGGCCATTCATGGGAAATGCAAAGCCTTTAACCTTCCTAAGTTATTTTCCACTAGTTAGCCCATTTGGCCTTTAAAATATAAGCATTTTTCTTTGTTAGCCAAATAACCTTTACTTATATTGAAACCCTATAATATATCCATTACCCAATTGTTTTGAAAATATGTTGAGAAGATTGAAGAACATCTTAGTAAAAAGTATGAAGAATACAATTCAAGAGATGGACATAAAAAAGGTTCAAAAGAAGAAAAAGTTCAAAAAGGGTATATACAAAGTTAGATGAAGAAGAAGAAGAAGAAGAAGAGGAAGAAGAAGTTAACCAGGAAAAGAAGAATGTTCACTCTTTAAAGGAAAAATGGAGGTTGTGGATACACTAATAGAAAACCTTTACATATTTTTCAGACAACCTTTATACCCATTCTATTGATAACCCTTACCTATGCCTATGTTTCATCCTAATAGAAGTCCTAACTTGATCTTAAGAGAAGTATGGCTTGGATGTGGTTATGAACGAGTAGGAAATTTGATGAACATTATTCTACTCACATATTAATGAGAGATTTACACCTTTTTGAGTGACCTTTTTTTTTTTTTAATGACAAGTATATTTACATTTGGATAGTAATTTAGGTTATATTTGACTTAGAGATTATAATTATATAGTAGCTAAAACACTCCCACCTCCTAAAATTTGATAGAATCATGGAATATCTTTAGCACAAGGGTATGATTTTGAACCTTTTTCTTCATCTTTATTAGCAAGCTAAAGTTAAGTATTTAATATAAGCTGAATAAGAGAAAATTTTCTCAGATGAATAAAGGACTTGATAAAAATTTTGCGAATTTTGTGGGTACATTGACTACAAACTCTCAGGAGGCCTAACTCGTCCACTAGGGGTAACCCAAGGGTTTAAGTGCTTGTTGCATGTGCTGAATGCAATCGTGAGTACCTACGAAAGTGGCACTTTGTACCAGTTTTTATAAAATGATTTTTCACATGTTTTTCCTAGGATTGGCAAAATGCTAATTGGAGGGTGTGATAAGTGTCTAATTTTGTACTAGAACCACCCAATTAGTTACCCATGTGTTATAACTTATAAAGTTAAATTAGGATTTTTGGCCAAAATTCGTACCACATGTATTTCAAACCTAATGACTCAAAAATTTGATATTTAGTAGGTTTAGAGGCTAATCCAAGGTAAGTATGTAAATAATCTTATTCTTTTAGGATTTAATTACTGGTTTTCACTTTTTGTAGGAAGTGAGATGATAATTCGATGATCAAGATTGAGATGAAAATTGAAAATCAAGGCCTAAATGTCATCAATCCAACATAAGATCAAGGATCAATATTGATTTTTGTAAACTGATTTTTCACTTTGCATGGGATTCACTCAAGACACCTAGCCATATATAGGCCATGAAGAAGGTGACAACTTAAGGAGTCTAGCTAGCCACTAAAGCCAAGGATTTGAGCCATCATGACATGCCAAGAAAGTGCTCAAAGCCAAGCATGATGCTAACCCAAATGAGCTCTCAAAGTAATCAAGCCACATAGCCAAGTGACATGGAAAGCTATGATTGGAAGAAAATCTAAAGAAATATCTATGGGATAGGGTTAGTTTGAAGCTATTTGAGGAATAATCCTCTTGGGTAAGGTAGCATGTGGACCAATAGGAAGAGCTCACTTCTTTTTTCTTGTTTTTTCATGTTTTTCTCACTTTTTTATTACTTTCTACCTCACCATACAAAACCACCACCAATTTCACTTTCCACCTAAGAGTCCTACCTTTCTAAAACTCTCCCACCATCCTAACCTACCATTTCAACTAGCCAACCAATCCTAGAGTGCCACCTAACGTAGTCAACCAATCCTCACCTTCTTAGGAAATGACCTAGCCAATCACCTCACTCCACTTCATTCCCTCTCTTCTTTCTCTTTCCCTCTCTCTCTCCACCTTTATTTCCCTCTCATTCTAATTTTCCCAAGGTCCTCCACAATTTCTACAAGGGGCATTCCTAAAAAATAGTATCACCCACCTTGTTGGACCTTATCCCACTCTTAAAAGTCATATAGGTTGCCCTAGATTCATGATGATCTTGACCCTTAGATTTGCTCCCTTTATCTCTACCTTAGTATCACCTATTACCAAGTTTGGGAAGTACCAAAATCACACAAAAATCTTAATTTTTTAAACATGTTTTATCATTTGGAGGGCCCAGGGGGGGGCGGGGGGGGGGGTGGAGTGGGGGCGCGGTGAAGATCCCACACTCCTTTAAAGGAGGCATCTCCATCCCTTCTTCTGGCCAAGTCTTCAACACATTCTATTTGAAGTAGCCCTCCTATCCAGCACTTCCACATAGCCTCCTTGAGTGTTTTCCTTCTTGTTTTGCAAGTTCTTGTATGTGTCCTATTATTTCTTTCCTTGCTATTTGGTGTTCTTACCTTTTACTTTCATGCATTTTCATCTTTGCTTTATTTCTTAATCCCATGCTATGGTTTCTTGCTTTGAATCCTTAAGTTACTTCATTGTTTGCTTCTTTATTTCAGCTTTAAGACTTTGTATTCAAGGACCACAACTCTCTTGAAGTGACAACCAAGAGAATGTAGTCCTTGGATCAAAGCCTTGCACCATTAATCTGCTTATGATCTTTGCTCATTGATTACTACCTCCTTATCCTTTGGTTCTCTTTTCTCCTTGGTTCTTCTTTGGAATAAATGCTTGCTATCTTAGGATTGAGGTGTTGTATGTTATTTGATTGTTTTTAGACTTGGAATGGGGCACACATCCCTTGGCACACCTTACTTGTAATAAGTTTCTATTTAATAAGATCTTCCTTATTTCCTATTTTATGTCTTGAATAATGCTTACTGTCCATGAATCTTTTAAGTGATTAAAATCTTGCTTTTCATGGCTGCTCATTGTGTTTCTTATGTTTAATTCAATACACTATTTACCATAGATAATATGCATCATTCTAGGTTATTTTTGTAATTAGGAATAACATGTACATATTCAAGAACCATGCAAACACTTCTATTGTTCATGTGCATGGTCTTGATGCATGTTTCTCTCTGTAAGTTGCTTGACTTATTTAGGTTCCCATGCATTGTTTTTGTTTAGATTTCATACACACAATGCTTTTTAGTCTCTATGTTTCATTTCATATAACAATTCATTCAATGTAGCATGCTCACATCACCATGCATTCATATACTTTAGTGGCCTGTTTATTCTTTAGTTGCATGTGTGGTTTAGAGTATGTTAAAGTTGGGTGATCATTGTTAAGTTTATTGCATGTTAGTATAGTTTTAGGAAGTTCTAATTTTAGTTTTAGAAATGTTTTTAGTTTTATTTTTAATGTGCTTGCTAGTTTGAACTTAAATCACAACACTTAGGTTCTCTTTCTAGTTAAGAATCTGTATCGGTTGCTCCTCTAATGTAAGATCTGTCTGATGCTCCATTGGTACTTGATTAGGATGTGCATGGCATCTGGCACATACTTCCTTGGCATTGATAGGTGGAAGACTACATGAACCTTTGATAATTGAGGGGGTAGTACAAATTGATAGGCTACCCTGCCAATCCTCTCCAACACCTCAAATGGACTGACGTATCTAGTGCTCAATTTGCCCTTAAGGCCAAGACTCATTACTCCTTTGGTTGGTGAGACCTTTAAGAAGACATGGTCACCACCCTAAAACTCTAGGTCTTGTCTCCTCATGTAAATGTAGCTTTTTTGTCTGCTATGAGATGTGGATAGTCTCTTTTGTACCAATCTAACCTTCTTGACACAGTCTCTATAAGAACTGACTTAATGAACCAACTCTCTTGTACATCATTCAAACAGATAGGTGTGCAACATAGCCTATCATAAAGTGCCTCATAAGGGGCCATGCCAATGCTAGAGTGATAGTGTTGCTGTAGGCGAACACCACAAGGGTAGGTGTTCATCCTAGTATCCCTTCCAATCTAGTGCACAAGCATGCAACATATCTTCCAAAGTATGAATGGTCCTCTTAGACTGCCCATCTATCTATGGATGGAAAGCAGTGTTGAACCATGTAGAGGTACCTCAACCCTCCCATACACTTTAGCAGAAGTGAAACATAAACCTAGCATCATGATCAGATACGTTAGTAAGTGGTATGCCATGCAGGCTAACAATCTCCTTGAGTTGTAACTTAAGAAGACTTCCAAGCAATTGCTTCTGTTTGATTAGTAGAAAATGAGCAAATTTAGTGAGTCTGTCTAAGGTAACCTAAGTAGTGTTAAGTCCATTGGAAGTCTTAGGCAATCGAACCATTAAATCCATGGTTATATGGTCCCACTTCCACTCTCGAAGCTCAAGAGTCTGCAATAACCCCATAAGTCTTTAGTGCTCTACCTTCACTAGTTGACAAGTGATGCACCTTTCCACACAATATTCTATGCCCATTTTCATTCACTGCTACTAGAAATATCTCTTCAAGTCCTAATACATCTTCATACAATCTAAATGCATGGTGAACTTAGAATGATGTACTGTATTTAGTATCTCTTGTCTTATCCATGTTCTATCTGACACAACTAGTCTCCTTTGGAACTTAACACCGCCATCTAGTCCCTTATCAAAGCCATCTTCATCATGAAGTGCTTGTGTCTCATCTCATGACTACTGCACCTATAGGATCTGATCAAGGAACGTCGAGTGAACAGTAATGTCAAGGTTAACTTCCTTAAACTTCCTACTTAGGGCATCTATAAGAACATTTGCCTTTCTAGGGTGATACTGAATGGTGAAATTGATGTCCTTAAGGCACTCGATCCAATGCCTCTTCCTCATGTTGAGTCACTCTATGAGAAAAGATACTTCAAGCTCCAATGTTTTTCCATATAAATAGTGCTTTCATATCTTCAAATGCAAATGAGTAGAATAGTTCACTTCATGTTTCCTGAGCTACCTAGAGGCATATGCTATCAACTTGCTATTCTGCATAAGGACATACCTTGAACCTTTACCTAATGTGTCACTATATATGACAAAACTGCCACTTCCCTTAGGCAAGGATAGGATGTGTGCTGATATGACTCTCTCCTTATGCTCCTAAAGGCTCTTCTTGCACTCATCTATCCACTTGAACTTTTAATCCTTCTTTGTCAAGGTAGTCAATGACTGTGCAGTATGAGAAAAGCCCTCAGTGAAACACTAATAATACTTAACTAGACTAAGGAAACTGTGCATGTGCACTTTAGTTGTTGTTGTTTTAAATAAAACTCGTAAGCATATGAATCATTTGCAGTATAGCATGCTAGTGAGGTCAATCCCATGAGGAGTTGAATTAATGTGATGCTAGTGGTCCCTACTTTAAACTATCTAACCTAGCCAAAATTCAAGATATATTTCTTCTAATCTAAGTATGAAAATCAAACGTGGAAATGAAAATGGAAATTATGCATAAATTAGAAACATGCCAAAGTTGAAAACTTTCCTAAAACATGCACTTTCCAAGAGTAAAAATTTCTTAAATGAGACTTTATAAATCTATGACTTTCCTAAATTAAGGACTTCCTAAAAATGCAAATAAGCAACCTTCGTAAAGTGCAATTTTAACAACTTTCCTAGGCATGAAATTAAGCAACCAACCTAAGGAAATGTATAGTAAACAACTACTTTCCTAACCATGCAACTTCTAAATAAAGCAATTAAAGTCATGGAATGGAAACTTTAACAACTAACAACTAACAAGCTAACCAACAATATGCAAACAAACTCATGAAGATCAACAAACAATCACTAACTAGATTACTCTTCCTAACATGAAACAAAGCAACTAACTTGGATTCATTCCTTCAAATCATTCAAAACCATGCACACCACTTATGGACAGCAAGCATGTTTTCAACATGAATGGAGAATTGTTTTCCATGTGTGATTAAATGAGAAATGAACTAATGAACTATGAATGGAATGATCAAATTGCCAACATAATTCAATTTCAACCTTTAAATCTTTCAAAACCATGCGTTCCACTTTTGGATTGGATGCATGGTTCCTTAAGACTTTTAATTGAGTTATTTGATGACTTCACCACAAAACAATACTAATTCAAGATATCTTAAGCATGTAACATGTGAGAAATAATCATCCTCATTCATCAACCAAGTAAGATTCCATTAATCGTTAATAAGTTGCATAAAAATGAATAAATGAAGGGTGTGTTCCACTTTTGATGAAAACACACCAGCTTTTCTCCAATGTAAATCCAAAGCTAAAGATTAACAATGATTCCTCTTTGACAAGCTTGAAGTCTAAAGGAACTTTTATGGCATATAAGGCAACAACCAATGGAAACTAAATCATACAAAGTTGTAATTCAATGGAAGATAAAGGAGAATCAAAAGGTGATGAAAGGTAAAGGGAAAAACTAGATTCAAGATGACTTCCCTTGGCTATCACTTCAAGGGAAAACCAATCTTGAATCTTAGTCTTTCAGGTAAGGAAAGCAAGAGAAAAACTAGCATGATAAGTCTAAGATCAAACAAGAGAGAAGGAAAGTTGAACCAACCTTGAAACGAGAATCAAATACCCTAAATCCAAGTGTAGAATAGCTTGAAGAGATACCCTACACCTTAGTAAAAGAGTAACAACACCCAACGAGTTGAAATCCCAAGCAAAAGAGTGAAGATGGGTAGCTTAGGGAGAGGAGGCATCTTTTTCCTAAGTGGAGAAGAGTCCCTCTCTTTGATTTTGTGCTAGGTTTTTATATTTGTTCTCCTACTTTTTCTAGGGTGCCCTAATACTAAGGTGTGGTGGAGATGAAAACTTCTCACTTTGGATGGCTAAGATAAGGGGAAGGCTAGGGTTTTCAAACATGAAACAAGGGGTGAGAGGTGGCATCCTTAGGAGGTGGATTAGTGGGAGACACCACCCTTTTAGGAAGGGGCATCTCCCCCTTCAAAGGTCATTGAACCTCCAAAATAGGAAGGTCAGTGGGATAATTAGATGGGAAAGAGATGGAGGGAATGAGGTGGAAAGTTATGGTTGGATGGTAGTTTCCTAAGAGGTGGAGACTGCTTGGGTGGTTAGAATGGAGTTTAAGCAATGTAATAGAGTTTTAGAAAGATGCAACTCTAGAATAGAATTTGAAATTTGTAGTGTGCTTGTTTTACCGCAAGTGCACATGCTATTGTAGTATAGCATGTGCAAGTACGAGTTGATCCCATAAGGACTTGCTTTAAGAATTTGGAGTTTAAATAAAATTTAATTGTTGAAAAATTAAAATTAAATCCAAAAATTAACTGAAAGTGCAATCAATTTCTTCAAAAAAAAGAAAAGAAAATCCACTTACCTAGATTGATTATTGTCAATTTCTTCAAATTTGATATCTTAAATCTTGATTAGCCTTCATCAACATCTTTCTGGTGCTTCTAATTAATGATCCAACAGATCGATTAGATAGATTCTGAAAAATTACAAAGATCTAATCTAAATAAAGATTTTGAATTTTAACAACTCAAATCTAATTTCTGATCCTCAGGTTGAAGATCAAGAATAATAAACAAGTTATAGGATACCTTAAAAACAAGCCCCAAAAGTTGATTGAAAATGGAATGTGAAATAGATGAGAAATTGAAGGTATCTTGATATTAAAGCGGAACCATTGATTTAGTTAGATAGGGATAGGTAAAACAGTTCCTAGATTAATCATAGAATAAGCAGAACATAGATAATAGAATAGAAATAAAACAAAATGAAGGTAAGAACAATAATAGGACAAAAATGTAATTGAAATTATTATGTTATGGGCAAACTTGGAATTTTCTCTAAAAGTTCCTTCATTTTCCCGTAAACCGGAAAAACTACTCAAAACAGGGGAAGATGAAGCTATTGGTTGGGCTGTGCTAGGGTAGTGACGAAGCCATGGAAGCAGATGGAAGAGGGAGCACTAGTGCAAGTGGTGGGGACAGATAGGGCATCGGTTCTAGATTAGGTGATCGGTGTAGTGATCAAATGGAGAGA
Organism: Warburgia ugandensis; assembly: GCA_035236585.1. Lineage (NCBI taxonomy): Eukaryota > Viridiplantae > Streptophyta > Magnoliopsida > Canellales > Canellaceae > Warburgia > Warburgia ugandensis. Next base: position 40,793,756 of record CP141136.1, read on the forward strand.
TAGGGAACGATGACAAAGATGACACTGGTGGAAGGTACTTGGCAGGGGTGATGGATATAGAGGTGGAAGACAACTCTGATACTACTTGATGCCTGCAAGTACGATGCAAACGGTGGGGAGGGGGGTCGGTGGAGCTTCAGGCAGACGACGGTAAAGAGGTAGGGCTACTTCAAGTGCTGTGTATTAGGTGGTGATGGTAAAGCAGAGACTGGTGCGGTGTGGAGTAGACTGGGTAGGTGTCAGGATGGAAGTGGAATTACCGGTGGCGTTGAAGCATAAGCCGGGAAGGGGTTTCTGGTAGGAGGTGGAGAAGACTGGGGAGAAGGGAATGAAGAACAGAGGATGCTGAAGATGGATGTGGTGATAGATTGGGTGCTATAGGGAGGAAAAGAGAAGCCAAGGTTGGGCTGTGCAGTGAGGCGGGAACAGAAAAGAACTTGGGACTCAATTTCCTATTGGAAACCAAGAGAGTAAAAGGGAGAAAAGTGGGAGATCTAGAATGAGGTGAGTGGTGAATATGGCAGAACAATGGGAAAAAAAGGGATGGAAAGAAAACAAAAAAAAAAGAGAAGAGAAGGGGGGTCAGTCTGTTGCAGGTCTTCCCCTGCGGGTGCCTCCTACGATCCAAGGGGAGGGATAGAGAGAGATGGGGATTGAGAGTGTTGGCAGCTAGTGCTTAAGAAGGAAAGGAGATATAGGAGGGAAAGGAATGATGAAAAAAAGGAAACAAAAGAAAAAAATGATAAATCAAATGGATGGCAAGCAAAGGAAAAAAATATATGAAAAAGAACCCTCTCGGCTGTAATAACCCTAATTTTTGTAAATTGATTGAGAAAATCAATAAAGTTTGAGTTTTCAAAAATTCCGGGCCAAGATATTAGGTTATTGGAAATTCTCTTTTTATAGATATTAAAACATGATTTAAAACTTAGAAATTATAAATGTACTAAAAAAACTGATCGAAATGATACTAAGTACGTTCAATTCTGAGTTAAATTGAAAAATCCCTAATTTTCTTCATTTTTATGAATAAAAGTGTAAATTGGTAATTTTACCTATAATTGAGATCTAAGACATCAATATTTAGAATGTACTTGGAAATACAATTCCAATGCCACCAAGTACGCTAAGTTCCAAGTTCGAGAGAATAAAATGAATTTTTCTCCATAAAAGGACAAAATGATCCTTTCACCAAAAAACATATAATGAGTCGTCAAACTACTACCATCTGCTAGTGGAAGATCCAATGTTAATTTGATATTTAATAGAATTAAAATATAATTATTACAAGTAATTATGAAAAATACAAAACACCTATAAATACCCCTCCAAAAATCCTCCAAAAATATTCATTAAAATCTCCACAAAATCATATTGCTTACCTTGAAAAACCAGATCTAGATTCCTTCCCAAATTTCCAAAACTCCCCAAAATCTCTTTTCTTTCACTTTCTCTCTCCTCTCTCTAGATTGGAATCAGAGACCTAAATTCAATTAGGCACTCTATTCCAAATCAATACTCACAAATCCCACCATCCATAAGACCCTAGACTACCTTATCTACAAAAACCCCAAATCAATTTCAAGATCGAATGGTTCAAATAATGGGAAATCATAAGACATGTAGTTCTTGGCCTATCTTATCATCAAGTGGGTATTTTTTCAATTTGGACTCCAAAACCAAAGCTTTTCTCTAATCAGGTAGGTGAAAATCCTTTCCACATTTGTTTTATGTAATTTTATTTTTTTTTGAAATTAGTTTTAGGTTAAAATTTATAAAAAACAAGTAAGGACCATAACCCTTCAATTCTTGATGATGCAGGGCTCATATGAAAATTTGGAGCTGTCCAATCAATCCAGAAGCGTCCAAAAATCCTAGGGTAGAAGTTTTAAGAAATTTAATTAAGTTTTTAGCCCTTAGTTGAAGAAGAATTGATTGGATGGTCCAAAATGGATTGTCTAATCTTCTTTAAAGGATTGGAATCCCGAGACGCCGCCATGGGATGCTGCATGGAAATGTGCCCTATAGGAGCATCTCCAAGAGCGTGCTCTGCATGCGACATTGTCCCGATAGAATGACCGTGCAACAGCACAGGTCCCAAGATGCATGTTACTATGTGCGTCTTGGTGATGTGAACACGGTGATTGTTCCACTCGATTAGACTACCCGACTGATCTCAACTGTCCATTCTGCTGGGCCCAGATCAAATCCGGACCCTAGGAATGACTATGAAGTTCAATCATCAATTGTCTCATCAATTGTAGAGTCATCTGAACTTCAAATTGAGATAAGAAAGAAGCTATGGAGAGCTTGTAACATCTATTTTCTTCTAAAACCACAATATTGATAAAACAATTCCAGAAAATTTCTATTTTTAGGAATTAAGCTTCTAATTTTCATGATTTGAGATGATCAGATGCTGGGGATCTGATTTAGTAATGATATAATGTTGAAATAAAGTAATATCCATGATTTATTTAGACAAATCTAAGATAAAATGAAGGATCTACCCTCTATGGTAGAAAAGTCCAAAAAATGCAAAGGGTTTCACTTGATCAATAAGATTAAGTATGATTAGACCCTTGGGATGGTTGGAGTGAATGGATTATGATGGAATCCATTGAGATCATGGATTAAATATGACAAAAACAAAGGGATATGATCTTTGGACCTTAATGGAGTAAAATACCTAAAATTAATTAAAAACCTTGATTAGAAGGAAAAGATCTAAGATCTAATGGTTGGATCATAAGTAAAAGTTTTTAATAATCTTAATATAATTAGTTTAATTATCTTTTATTTGATAATAGAATTGTAAATGTGCTTTGTGTTGTAAATCAGGAAGCATGATAATATAAATCTTAAATGTTAGCATGCTATGTTCTATATGTTATTAGTTTGTTATTAAGTTGGATTATCTTGGGGCCGTGTTAGTTTAAATTTGAGATTTTAGCATGATTCCATTAGATTAGTAGTAAAAATTTCATGTATTTCATAACTTAGGATCATGCTAGTTTAAGTATAGTTTTATTCCATTAGGTAAAGTTACATTCATAGGAAGCATGTTAGTATATGGTTGTTAAACATATATTTTATTTATGCTTAATGTTTGTGGTTTAATTGTTGTCAAACTTTATTATTAGATTCAATTGTTAAGTAGTTGTTAAGATTTGATGAGCTTAAATCACCAAAAGTGTAAACTAATGGAATATAGAGATTCATGGGAAATTAAGATGAGTGAATGACTTTGACTTAATATTAGTAAGGGCTATAGTTAGTAGGACAATATAAAGATTATCAAATCCTTGGCCCAAATTAGGAAAATAATAAACCTCATGAATGACATTTTAAATGTTCATGGATTTAATTAAAATTAATTAGAAAGAGTACTTATGGTTAAAATGCTCATAGGAACCTTATGAAAGGTTGAGCTAAGGTCACTTTAGTGAATGCTTAACATGGTGGTTAAGGGGGTTTTTTAATAGAGCCTCGCTCTTCCCCTACCTTCTGTTGACACTTGTGAGGTCTAAATGCATCCTTACATGAGGATTGAAGTAACCACTTTGTGTTCGACCATTCAGCTAGTAAGCCTTAGCCAATTGGAAATAAGAGGAGTAGTCTAGACTTAGGCTGAAATAAGTTATCTTCAACCAATAAAACATTAACATGTTGAATAATAATAATAATAGCATAAAAATTTAGTAAATCATCTAATCTTAATAAAAATTGTACTAAGATAAGGATGATCAAACAAGATCCATGGAATCTTGAATGATCAAGAACAGTAAAAAGAATTAAATACTTCTTAATGATGATAAATATATATTGCTTGCAATTTTGATCAAATAGAATAGAAGATCTTAGATCAAATAGAATAGAAGATTTGAACCCTTGATCAAATATGATTCAAGGAAGAGAACTAAGATCATCCACCTTAGGGATGATCAAACAACTGAACTTAGATTAAAGAAGAACTAGATGATAGAAGATCTAAGCCCTTGATCTTTATTAGCATAAGCTTACCAAGCTCTAGTTGCTCATAGATAGAGTATGGAAACATGTTAACACTAGCCTCTAAGTAAAAAAGTGCCCTAGTTATGACATGATCTCCTATAATGTAAGAAATTGTAGGACATCCAGGATCTCTAAATTTTGGTGGGGTTTTGTGTTGAATTAAAGAGCTCACCTGCCCGATGAGGAAGGCTTGCTTTTGTACACTAATCTTTTGTCTTTTAGTGAAGAGTTCTTTAAGAAATTTGGCATAAGAAGGAATATCCTTTATAGCATTGAGTAGTGGAATATTAATTTGTACATGTTTAAACACTTCCATTATCCCATTAAAATTTCTTTCTTTCTTAGCCTTGTTGAGTAATTGAGGGGATAGGGCTTTAGGAACATAGGGTGCCTCAATTGTAGGCTTAGAAGGAGTAGGAGATGTTTGTCTAATCTCTTTTTCATGTGTCTTGGTTGTCTCTTTCTCCTTTGTAGTTTACTTAACCTGCTCTATTTTGTTATCGATTTAATGACTGCTCCTAAGGTTGGTTATAAACTTGGTATGCTCATAAGGATTAAGGGTTTGAGAACTTAACCATATCTCAAATTGGCCCTTAGAGTTAGGGATGGATTGACTAGGGAACTGACCCTTTTCTTTATTATGTAGTTCAACTGACAATTGGCTTACCTACATCTTGAACTTGGCTATGGCTTGAGAGTTGACCTTGGCTGAATGTCTACTCTCATTTTACAACTGATTTAAGGCCTTTTTAGTGTAATCATTATCTTTTACAATTTTTTTCAAGCATGGTATGGATGTTTTTCTCTAAAGATGGTTTCTTTTGTTGTTGAGAGCCAAGTGGCTACTGGGGAACTGTAGTTCTAAGAGGAAACTTTTGGACAGAGGGATTTATAGATGGTCCCCTTGGTGGTATTCTTTGACCAAGACAAATTCAGATGCTTAACCCATATAGGATTGTAGGTCTTAGAATATAGGTTGTTGCTAGGTTGGTGATATGCATTCAATGCATTTGCTCGATCTGTAAGATATTAGGCCAATGTCTAAAAGAGTTCCCATGCCTCACTTTCATCCTTTAGCGTGAGTGTCCCTCCACTCACTACATCTATCATTTGTCCATTTTGAGTTGTTAATGCCTCATAGAAGTATTGAACCTATTGCCATTTCTCAAATCTATGATGAGGGCATTTCTATAGTAAGTTTATTCCACCATTCCCAACATTCATAATATTGTTCATCATCCCTTCATTGGAAATTGATAATCTCACTATAAAAGGATATTTATTTTGTGAATAGGGAAGAACTTATTCAAAAACTTCTAAGACAATTGGTCCCATGTATGTATGGAACCTACCTTCAAGGAATTATGCCATGACTTGGATTTGTCACTAAGTAAGAATAGGAATAGCCTAAGCCTAATAAAATCCATGATGAGGGCATTTCTATAGTAGTTTATTCCACCATTCCCAACATTCATAATATTGTTCATCATCCCTTCATTAGAAATTGATAATCTCATTATAAAAGGGCATTTATTTTGTGAATAGGGAAGAACTTATTCAAAAACTTCTAAGACAATTGGTCCCATGTATGTATAAACCTACCTCCAAGAAATTATGCCATGACTTGGATTTGTCCTTAAGTAGGAGCAGAATAGCCTAAGCCTAATAAAATCACTCAAAAAATTTTGAAACCTAAATGTGGCACAAATATCAAAGAACTTCTTAAAATGTAGGTAGGGGTCTTCTCAGTCTCAACCATAAAAAGTAGGGAGTAATTGAATGATTCCCGACTTTAACTAGAAGTGGTCGGCATTTGTGGGAGGTAAAGCTATGCAAGATGGGGTATTAAGTTGTAGAAGCACATAGAAATCTCTAATTATTTTGAGCTCGACTTTATTGGTGGTTCAGCCATGGGGATAGGGACTAGGTTTCTTTACCCTTGTCTTTGGATCCATTGAATCTCTTGGTCAAAAGATATTATCTCTGAGTTTTGAGATCGATGCCCTTGCATAAACTACCCTAATCTAAAATGTTCTAATCTAAATGCTGACTCTAACTCTACGTGATGAGCAAACAAAAGGGCACAATCAAATAATCCTTAGGTTAATAAGTAGAAATATTTTGACTTTTTTGTAGTTGTGTGGGGACAATGCCTTTAGATTAGTCTAATATAGTGCTCCTCTCTTTCATATTTGACTATTGCTTACTAGTTAAGTTCTACGCTAAGGTGGTTAATACAATCCTCATGTAAGGAGGTGTTTAGAACTCAACTGACATTAACAAAAGGTGTGGAAAAGTCACTTAGATTTTAAGACACCCATTATAACCAAAGTGCTCAGAAGCAACTAGAGTGACAATAGATTGTGTCTTAGTAAGAGGGTCCTACAAGCATGTGATGACCCTATAGGTCTCTTGTAATTGATTTTAAATTAATTTGAAAGGTAAGGTTATGTGTTTGTGGTGATTATCGTAGGTTGGCCAAGAAGTGGTGATGAAATTCACCCTTGATCTTGTGAGGTCGAGTGCCCTTACTAATTAATTTCCACACTCCATGATAGTTCATTCAACATATAAACCACCTTAAAACCCTAAAAATGCAGCAATTATCAAGTATGCTTCCTATATGCAATTATACTACCAAAGAATGCAAATTTATTCTAAATGCAATCCCTAATCTAGGAATTGAAAGGAGTCAGGGAAACTTGTAGTGGGGTCTTTGTTGAAGATCAAGTGTGGGCCACCTCATCCCACACTTGCCTTGTTTTATACAACCCTTTTAAAATTAGAATTAAAAATTGCAAGTCACAATGATCCTCACTATAAGATTCACTCAAAAGAAAAGAAAATTCCTATTCTAAGAGAGTAGGAAAATTTGTATATAGTTGATTAAGATCCACTTGCCAATTTGCTAAAAAAGAAAGATAGAAATAAGTACCAAATTTAGGAAATGGAGTGATTAGGCACTAAGAAAATTGAAAAATGCATCTAAAAATGCCTAAAATTCTAAAAGTATGCAATTCCTAAAAAAATTTATTTTTTTTATTTTTAATTAAATTTTATGAAAACTCCGTTGCAGGCCTCCAGCAACAGCACCAAAACATGTGTTTGTTTTATTGCAAGTGCATGGGCTATTGTAGTGTAGTGTGTGTAAGTATGGATTGATCCCATAGGGAATTGCTTTAAGAATTTGGAGCTTAAATAAATTTAGTTTTTCAAAAATTAAAAATAAATGACAAAAATTAGGTAAAAGTGCAATCATACTTTAGATATGTATAGTTAATGAAAATTACAGAGGTCCAATTCAAAAAGACTAAAATTTAACTAAGAAAAACAAGAAAATCCCCTTCCCTAGATTGATTATCGTCAATTTGTTCAAATCTAATTTCTTAAATCTTGACCAACCTTCATCAACATCTTTCTACTACTTCTGATTAATGATCCAATAGATCGATTAGGTAAAGTCTGAAAAATTACAAAGATCTAGTCTAGATAAGGATTTTGAATTTTAACAACTCATATATGACTTCTAATCCTCAGATTGAAGATCGAGAATAATAAACAAGCTATACGATGTCCTAAAAACAAGTTCTAAAAGTTGATTAAAAATTGGATGTGAAATAGGTAAGAAATTGAAGGTATCCTGAGATTAAAGCAAAACCATTGATTTAGTTAAATAGGGATAGATAAAATAGTTCCTAGATTAATCATAGAATAAGCATAACATAGAAAATAGAATAAGAATAAAATAGAACACAGATAGGACTAGTAATAGGACAAAAATATAATTGAAATTATTATGTTATGGGCAAACCTGGAATTTTCTTTGAAAGTTCCTTCATTTTAATGTTAACTAGAAAAACTACTTGGAACAGAGGAAGATGAAGCTGTTGGTTGGGCTGTGTTGGGTTAGTGACAATGCCATTGAAGCATATGGAAGAGGGAGCACCAGTGCAATCGGTGGGGGTAGACAAGGTGTCGGTTCTAGATTGGGTGACCGGTGCTATGATCAAATGGAGAGACGTGGAATGATGATGAAGATGACACCAGTGGAAGATACTGGGTAGAGGTGGAAGATGACTCCAGTACTACTTGATACATGCAAGTACGGTGAGAGTGATGGAGGTTCGTCGCTGGTGGAGCTTCAGCTAGACGACAGTGAAGAGGCAGGGCTACTTCAAGTGCTGTGTATCAGGCAATGATGGTGAAGCAAAGACTAGTGTTGTGTGGAGCAGACTAGGTAGACGTCAGGATGGAAGGGGAATTGCTAGTGGTGATGATGCAAAGGCCAGGAGGGGTTTGCAAGTAGGAGGTGGAGATGACTAGGAAGAAGGGAATGAAGAATAGAGGATGTTGGAGGTCAATGTGGTGACGGACTAGGTGTGATAGGAAGGAAAAGTGAAGCCAAAGCTAGGCTGTGGAGTGAGGTAGGAACATAAAAGAACTTGGGACTCAGTTTCCTATTGAAAACTAAGAGACTAAAAGAGAGAAAAGTGGGAGATTTGGAATGAGGTGAGTGGTGAATTTGGTGGAACAACAGGAAAAAAAAACAATGGAAAGAAAACAAAAAAAAATAAACAAAAGAGAAGGAGGGTTAGTCCAAGGGGAGGGATAAAGACAAGTGGAGATTGAGAGTGCTAGTTTTGGTGCTTGAGAAGCAAAGGAGATATAGGAGGGAAAAGAATGATGATAAAAAGGAAAGAAAAGAAAAAAAATGATGAAGAGAACAGATGGCAAACAAAGGAAAAACAAATGAAAAAAACCCTCCCAAGCTCCCTCGTTTCCCCTCTTATATAGTTTTCCCCTCCTTCTAATTGTATTCTCCCCCACCTTACTTATGTTGAGGAGTTAGTTTCCTATTAAGAAACTTCTATCCCCTTGACTTATGACTCTTCATTCCGAATTTGATCCCTTATTTAGGCAATCTTATCCATGATCTCGTTGCCCTTATTAAAACTCTTTTTCTTTTAGGAAACCATCCAATCTTGCTTTCTGAGTGATGTGGTTTGTTCAATACCCCTTGTTGGATAATCTACACCATTGATTTTTTATTTGAAACTAATCACCACAATTTGAGTAATCTAATATCCAATCCAACTAATCTACACCATAGAATTAGCTGTTCAAACCATGATCTGTTTGATCTACAAAATATAATATTATATTACAGTCATTTAACCATACATTAAGTATCTGATTAGCTCTGATAATCATCTAATTATTAAATTTGACAAATTATGGCTGGATAGTCAATTTGAGCTAGAATTCATATTTTTTCCAAAAATTACTAACTTAATTAGTTAGATGATCTAATTAAATGCTAAATTAGGGGTATTTTGGCCAAAATTGAACACTTAACATAGTGCATTTTAAAGCTGAGGTGGAAAGTGAGGAAAAAGTGAGAAACACCAAAAATAGAAGGCTTTCATCCTATTGATCCACATGCCATCTTATCTTAATAAGATTTTCCTTGATTATCTTCAAAATATCTCATGTATAATCCTCTTGAATTTCCTCCAATCCTAAGCTTCCATTTTACTTAGCTTGATGGCTAACTTTGAAGGCTCCATTAGCTAGGCTTCATGGTTGGCTTTAGTAGCTTTCTTGGCTTGGCTTGGCTTGACTCCTTAGCTTATCATCTTATCCATGGCTTGAATTTGGCTAAAGTGGCATTACTGCAACCCATGCAAAGGTGATGGGAATTCATGACTTACTTCATGGGACCACTTTGGCCACCTTTAGCTCCTTGAATTGCATCCATTGCTCTTCCAAAAGATGATCTTGGTGACTTTTAAGCTTTGGCTCTGTCTTTTGATCTTGATCTTCAATTTCATCCTAAACGATCTCGACTATTGGATTATCATCTCCCTCCCTACAAAGAGTGAAAAACCCTAATCAAATGCTAGAAAAACATGATTAATCACATATTGATCTCGAATTAGATTTTGGACTAACAAAATATCAAAATTTTTCTTTAATAGGTCAAAAAATTGCACATGTTATGAATTTTGGTCTAAAAATCCTAATTTACCCCTGTAAGTTGAAACACATGGGTAACTAATTTTTGTGCCAAGTTAAACACTTATCATACCCCCCAACCACAATTTTGTTGGTACCATGCAAAATATGTGAAAAATCAATTTTTGAAATAAAGAGATAAAGTGCCACTTTTGTTGATACTCACGATTGCATTTAGTACATGCAGCAAGCCCTTGAACCCTTATGTTACCCTTAGTAGACGAGTTTGGCTTCATGAGGGTTTGTAGTGAATATACACACAAAATTTCCTAAGTTGAGTTTTCTATTTTATCTTAGAAAATTTTCTTTCTTTGGCACTCTACTAGTTTTTTAGAACCTAATAGAGATGATTGACAATTCCACAAAATATCCACATATTAAATAAAATTTATTCTTGTTACGTATCAGAGTGCTTGTGGGTGTATAGCCACAAAAAATCACGACTTCTAATTAGATATGCATAAATTTCATTGAAAATATGTCTTGACCTCAAATCCTCACACCATACTCTAAGAAATGAAGCTCTTAGATAATGGGGTTGAATATGTTTCTCTCATAATGTGACTAGATCCAACAAGCTAATGGTTCACATAAACTTTTAAAGTCCTAATGAGACAAAGGAAAGTCATTTTTAAGAGTGGATGTTATTACTAAGAATAGTAATTTACCTTAATTCCTTCTTTTTATTTCCTCTTTAAGGCTATGTTCCACCTAAGATTCATAGGTCTTTAGATAGGATGACACATAGGATTGGGATAGGTTCAGAAAAAAAGAACATAAAGATTTCAAAGGTTCAAAATTGAGCAGAGCTCTTATTTTTGAATGTTGGACCATTCTTCTTTGACTTTGTTGAAGTAAATTTCCTTTTTACTCTTGTCTTTTTCTTTCAATTTTTCTCCTCTATTTCTAATATTTCTTTCTTTTCATTTTTATTTTTCTTTTGACGTCTTTGAAAGAAAGACTTCTAATATTTCTTGCTTCTTTAACTTTTTGTACTTTTTGTACTTTTTTCTACTAACTCTACTCACTTTGAAAATGGGTAATGGTTATTTTTCTAGCTTTTATGGGTTAATGTAAGTTGGGTTAAAGAAGAAAAAGACTACATAATAGGCTCAAGGGTTTAACTAGTGGTGTATTATATTGGGTGAGTTTTATTTCTCTGGGCTAAACAAGGATGACCAATATCATTTCCTAAGTTTCTTAAAGCCTATCAGATTCAATAAATTTTCTAGAAAGAAAGCTATTACTCCTATTTATTCTTAATAGTTAACCAAAGCAAGGATAATAGGATCACACGAAGTTGTGTGCACTAAAGAAACTATGGAATTACTTATAACACTCTTGAAAGAAGATAGTCTCTAAACTCACAGAGTTATAGGTCTCCACTGATGTTTCTTAGGGTCTCTAAGTCATACCTCTCTATTAGTCTTGACTATGTACTATGTGTAAATATTTTCTAAGAATTAATCTTCATAAAATGCTTCAACATATGAATAATATGCAAAACTAGACATATACACTCCTATTAAGAGATGAGAATAGTAGAGTTACTAAATTCTGAACATCTAGTTCTCATCACAATAAGGGAACTCTTCCAAAAAATTTTTTTTTTTTCAAAAACTTAAGAAAATAAAAAATCTCTATGTTCATCTACAACCCCCTCCTAAATGAAACATTGTCCTCAATGTTTGAAAACATAGGACCTATCTAAAAATGGAAAAACATAGAAGATTGAGATATGAAAAACATATGGGTTGCTTCCCAGGGAGCACTAAATTTTTTGTCTTCAGCCACGCATAATGATGGTAATTTCCAAGGTTGTGGAAAAAATAATGGTGGGTCATGATAATGTGGTGCCTCTAATAGTGTCTCTTCAATTTCAGGGTTAGGCAGTTCTAGGAAAGGTTTTAACCTCTGCCCATTTACATTTTAGATCTCTCCATCCTTCTCAATTTTGATGGCCCCATGAGGGTAAACTGTGCATACTATGTAAGGTTTTGTCCATCTAGATTTGAGTTTTCTTAGAAAGAGATACAATTTAGAGTTATACAATAAGACCTTTTGTCCAGGTGAGAAGGATTTTCTTAAGATTTGAATATCATGTTTAACCTTCATCTGGTCTTTGAATATTCGTGCAGAATCATATGCATCTTTTCTTAATTCTTCCAACTCATTGAGTTGGATTTTTTGTGGGTCCCAGCAAAATCTAAGTCGAAATTGAGTTTTTTGGTAGCCTAATATGCCTTGTGCTTTAGCTCTACTAGTAAATGACAGGCCTTTCTATAGAGCATGTGGTAGGGTGACATTCCTATAGGACTTGTATAGGCTGTATGATAAGCCCACAAAGCATCATTAAGTCTCATAAACAAGTATTTCCTACTTGGATTGACTTGCTTCTCTAGAATGCACTTAATCTCCCCATTAGATACCTCTACCTGACCACTAGTCTGAGGATGGTATGAGGTGGCTATCCTATAGTTGATGCCATACTTTTTCATTAAATTTTCACTTCATTACAATAATATTTCTTCTCATCACTTATTATGGCTCTTAGAGTACCAAACCATGCAAAAAAAATTTCTTTTAAAAACTTCACCACAACATTGTGGTCATTGGCTTTATAGGGTATAGCCTCCACTCACTTGGACACAGTCCACTCCTACTAAGATGTAAAGATTCCTAAAAGAATTAGGAAAGGGCCCCACAAAATCTATGCCCTAGTCATCTGATGGTTCTACAATAAGGATTGGATTTAAGGGCATCATATGTCTCCTTCCTAGACTTTCTAACCATTGTCACCTTACATAGGCTATGCACTAAGCATGTGTATCCTTAAATATGGTGAGCCAATAAAAACCATACTGCAAAATGTTGACAGTGGTCTTTCTAAAGTTAAAGTGGGCTCCACATGCATGATCATGGTAGAAGGAGATGACTTGATTGTGGTCACTATCTGGGGATTAGAGGGAATGAGGTAGAAAGTGATAGTTGGTTGGATAGTTGCCTAAGAGGTGGAGTGTGGTTGGGAGGTTAGAATGGAGTTTAAGCAATGTGATAGAGTTTTAGAAAGATTCAACTCTAGAATAGAATTTGAAATTCATAGTGCATCTCAGGAATGAGGTGGAAATTTAAGAAAAGTGAGAAAAACACCAAAAATAGAATTCTTTCATCCTATTGGTCCACATGTCATCTTATCCTAATAATATTTTGCTTGATTATCTTCAAAATATCTCATGGATAATCCTCTTGAATTTCCTCCATTCATAGCCTTCCATGTAGCTTAGCTTGATGGCTTTGATTACTAACTTTGAAGCATCCATTAGCTTGGCTTCATGGCTGGATTTGGAAGCTTTCTTAGCCTGGCTTAGTGGTTGGTCTGACTCCTTAGTTATCACCTTCTCCATGCCTTGAATTTGGCAAAATTAGCTTAATTGCAACCCATGCAAAGGTCATGGAAATGCATGGCTTACTTCATGGGTTCACTTTGGCCACCTTTTAGCTCCTTTAATTGCATTCATTGCAGGTCGAAAAAATGATCTTGACCTTTGGATTGATGACTTTTAAGCTTTGGCTCTATCTTTTGATCTTGATCTTCAATTCCATCTCGATTGATCTAAGACCATCGGATCATCATCTTTCTCCCTACAAAATGTAAAAACATATAATCAAATTCTAAAAAAATATGATTAATCACATATTTACTTTGGATTAGCTTATAGACCTACAAAGTATCAAACTTTTGCTTCATTAGGTCAAAAAATGCATGTGTTACAAATTTTGGTCTAAATACTTTAATTTGCCCCTATAAGTTGTAACACATGGGTAACTAATTGGGTGGTTTTTATGGAAAGTTAAACACTTATCATTAGTCACAATCTTAGTCATCTCCCACTAATAAATTGCTTCAACTTTTATAAGATCTAGTGTAGTGCCACCCTTGAATATGATATGACCAAGGCAATGGATCTCATCTAACTAGAAGTCATACTTTGAGAACTTAGCATAAAGTTAATGCATCATAAAGTACCCAATACCATCCTCAAGTGCTGTTTGTTCTCATCTACATTGCTCAAGTAGGCAAGGATATCGTCGACAAATACTATGACAAGCTTGTTTAAATAATCCCTGAACATTAAGTTCATCAGGTCCATGAAGGCTATAGGTTCACTAGGTAACCTAAATGGCACCACTAAGAACTTGTAGAGCCCATAACAAGTCCTAAAGTAAGTCTTGTAGACGTTGTCATCTCATATCCTTAGCTGATGATAGTCATTCCTAAGATCAACCTATGAGAATACCTTGGCTACTTCAACTAGTCAATAAATCGAGGATATGAGGTAAGGGATATTTGTTCTTTACTATAACCATATTTACCTACCTGTAGTCAATGTAAAGCGTAAGAGTCATCCTTCTTCTTCATAAACAGCACAAGGGCTCCCCAAGGTGATACATTTGGGTATATAAAGTCCTCATCTAGCAACTCTTGATGCTGAATCTTTACCTCCTTTTGCTTTGCGAGTGTCATACAATGTGAATCCATAAAGATAGGAGCTACACCAGATAATAGCTTGATTATAAATTCCATCCCTCATCTAAGTGGAAAACCAAGCAACTCTTTAGCAAATGCAACCTAATAATCCTTCACCACATCAATGTCCTCTATCTGGGGTCCAGACTCCTCATGCTGCACTATTATGTTTGCCAAGTATGCCTCACAACCCTATTGTTGGTATATGACAATGCCCACCTCAATAAGATACCACTAGATGTGTCATAGTGGTTTGAACAACTTCGTAATTAATGAGGTCATTAGAGAGCGTGATGGTTACTAGAAGAAATAATGGGGGTTCGGGGGTAGCACCCCTAAGGAGCAGGGTCCGGGGTAGTAGCCCCAGTGGGGGTCCAAGGGGACAACACACTATCCGAAGGTTGCAGCTTCAGTTACAGTTTAAAAGTTGTCAACTGTGAACCTAGGATGCTTTCAGTAGCCACCCTTTGTGTGAACACAGGAAGCTTCCAACAGCCACTCCTTTGACGCATACTACAACATCCATGTGGAAGGTGTGTTAAAAGTCCAATTCATTGGGCTGGTTGGTGATGGGTTGGTGAGGACTCAAAAGCTATAAATAGGCATGCCACAAGCCTCTCAAGCATAGACACAGAAGTTCTTTGTCAACTTGTAGTCCTACTTTCCTGTTAGTTCTTCTTGTTAGTCTAGAAGCTATTGAAACTCTATTATAAAGTACATGGTGGGATGAGCATTTGTAGTAAGTTATCAGATTGAAAGTTTGAGTAGTGTTGTCTTTCCTCTTAATTGATGTTCAGACGTTTCTAGTGTAAGGTCATATCTTTACACCTATGTCACCAAGCATCACACACTTCCACCTATAGTTCACAATCCCATCATGCTATATGAACTAGTAGATCCCCATAATGACATCAAAGTTAGTCATCACTTGGATGATCAAATGAGCAAGAAGTCTCATATCCACCTTAACTATGGGGACATCATGTTGAAACTCCTAAGTAACCATAGACTCGCCTACTAGTGTGCTGACCTCTAAGTGAATACCTAGTCTGTTAGTAGGAATGTCATCATTAGATGCAAAATGGCTAGATATGAAAGAATGTGTAGTGCCTGGATCAATTAAAACATGTGCATGTCAATCATAAACTAGAAGAGTATCTTCAACTATGGAAGTACAAGCCTCATCATTAGTGATAACAAAAGCTCTCCCTAGATCTTGCATCTTGTCATCTAGGATGGAAAAATGGACCTCTAACATAATAGAGTTTGCCTATGTGGAAATGCTAGCACTTTTGACACTCCCCTTGACTTTTCTCTTTCTTCTTGGACTGCACACCTGAAGACTTTGAACACTGAGTAAACACCTTCCTGGTACCATACTTCCTTCTCTTCCCAATTGTTGCCTTAGGATTTGGGCCACTAGTCTTGCTCCTATCCCTCTATGAATCTCCCAACTCTCTCTCCCACCATATCATCACCTCTCCTGTGAGAACAAAAGTGGCCACTACCACCTTTCTAGCAACAAATCACCACTCTACATCATAGAGCCAGGTCTATGTTGTCTTTGGCCTATGCTTTCTTGAGAACTTAGGAGCCATCCTCCTAAACCTGTTCAATACATTGTCCCCTTTAGAACCCTCATCAATAGTTGGTGTACCTAAGGCTGGCACCCTTCTCCCCACTAGGGCTTGTAATCACTGCCCAACACTATAAAGTAGTAGGTCCACAATCTCCTCAGTTGCATCTCCTAGGGCCCAATATCTGCAGTCCTCGTGGTATTCAACTAGTTCGTGGGAGGTGGAAGGTTCGATCTACTTCTCTTAGGAGGCATCTAAAAACAAACAAAGAACCTATACATTTTTCTAGTTCAACTAATTTCTTGGGGTTCCTAAGTTGACAAGGTAATAATTACCACTTATTTTTCTTTGGACTTAGCTATGAGTAGTGGGGATATGATCTATGATTCCAAAATCTATGACATCCCAATTTTATAAAAATATTTTTAAAATCATGAATAATGCAGTGGAATTTTATTCTAAAATGTATGCAAATGAAGTGTAGGAAAACCCTTAAGTAATATAGGTAACTTAGAAATCCCCCACTCTTCACTAGACCACCCAATTCAATTCACAATAGTATAATAAGTGTAAAAATCATAGCATAAGCAAACAAGAATCACACCCCAAGATTGTCACCAGTAACAGCTATGTCCACACTTATAACATTAACATAAAGTCTATGTCTAAATATTATAGTCCCACAAAGTTAATTGTCAACATGACTAAATATTATAGTCATCTATAAAGTTCATCAAAATGTTCCTAACTACTACTTAATTCCTCTTGGACCTACACCTATATCATAAAGAAGTGACCTTCCTTTCCCTTTCTCCACCATGCTCAGCCTCTTGAGCTCTCTTTTGAAATGTTGGTGGGGGTGAGCCCAACTACTGAATTAGAAATATGCTAGTAGGGACAATAGAGAAGTATGCAACATGGTATCATGTCTAAGATAGCATGTGTTCAATTTAAGTACATGGATAGATGTCAAATCTAGCAAGGTCATACTCACAAGTTCTAGATGTACAAGTCCAGCATCATGGTTCAAATATCTAAGTGTAAAATCTTGTATCATTATTCCATGTTTTCTATTAACAACTTAAGCATGTGGACTTATGCAAATAGTCAACAAAAACCATCTCAATTAAACCGTATCCGTTATAGATCAGGGGGTTCACTCCTAGGAATGTCCCATGTACATATTGAGTACTCTGGCTTAACTTGTCACTTGATAACTAGGTCAAGTACTACTCCCAAAGTGGTACAACCATCTTGCAGTGGGGTCCAGTCTAACTATCACAATTACTTTTTAGGTTAGGACCAACTCATGAGAATGATCGGCATGTCTGTTCATAACAAAGTAAATAAAGTACCACTTGCTATACAATATAACCATCCTACTACTAGCTCTAATCCAACTTGCAAGAATGACCAACATGTCAACTCATGTCAAGTTATAGATTTCTATACTTACACGCATTACATATCACCATCTTTGTAAGTTTCCAAATCAAAATCATCTGCTCACATGGTAAAAGGGACTTGACTAAAAGCATGATTGAAGCATACATATTACAATAAATTTCTAGGTCAAGATGGCTGAATAATGGAAGGTGCAACAGTAGCTTAAAGTATGGATTTTCAAGCACATATCAAACTCCTAAAGGGTTTCCCATAGGTAGCATGGCTAATCTATTGATCCTTCTAGAGTTTTTCTCGGTGCCCACCTACTTAATTTGAAGCTTGATAATTATGAGTTTGGTGATGATCCAAGGCTCCCCAAGTTAGGTGCATTGAAGCACCTTGGCTGCTCCACCCTTAAATGCTTCTCCTTGCCTCTTTTCCTCTTCCTCTCCTCCACAACTTTCTCTCCTTACTTTTGTCTCTTCTTCTCCTAATCTCTTCCTCTCCTCCATTTGGTTTTCCTTCGCTTCTCTATTGTTCTTTCCTCTCAAATGGTTTCTCCAAGTTTTGGTTAGGCTTTACACATGAAGCAATGCTACCTAGGAAATGCTCATGATTCCCTTTTTGTTCTCCTACTTCAAGCATGCAAAATCAGCCTAATCATGGCATAGGATAGATGCCACCTTGCATGGGATCCTCCTTAACACATGTTAGTCTCAATCCATGCAAGAGTGGCTTTCCACTAAGCACCTTATGTTCATAAGTATGGAAGTCTCCTCTTGAATCAATCCTAGGTTGTCTCCTCTTGGAATATTCAACTCTCTTTATCCACCATTGCACTACATACTTAATTATGCTTCTTCGGAACTTCATCATAGCCTCTTAGCCAACTACCCCTTACATGGAAACCCCATTACACATGTCACATTAGTTCCACACAAAAGAGTAGCTCACATTAGCCTTCCTCCTAATGGTACATAGCATCATGATTTAGATTCCATTAGCATGGAATCATTTTGGCTTGAGTTGGCTGCCCCATTGCATGCTTAGCCTCACCTCCACATTAGCATGGAAAATAAATACCCCATTTTTTGATAATGACACCCAATTTTTAGTTTGAACTCTTGAGCTTCATATTTGGCATGTGTGGGTCCATGATGTAGCTTGAAAAGTAGTCTTGCTCTTCTTTGGGGTCAAAATTGCCAATTTTTTTCTTTTCTCATTTGTACCCTAGACCTGTAAAATATAGAATTAATCCTAATTAGTGATATTTATGAAAAGTTTTGGGCCAGAATCTGCTAAATATAGAGGTATGTTTGTATTATTTCTTTATATATTAGGTATATTTGATGAAGAAAAGGATCATATAGAGCCTTGGGAGACACCCCATCAAAAGAGAAGGAAACTCTCTTCCCTTTTGAGGAAACACCGTAAACCCATCTTCTTCACTTCTTCATTCATTTTCTACTTTCTTCTAAAATCAACCCAAACCTCAATTCTAATCCAAAGTCAATTTAAATCTTAAAGAATTCATGATGGAGAAGATGGAAAATTGCTAGTTGGTGGAGAAATGCTAGAGGAAAAAGCTTGGTGAGGATTTAAGAGATCTTCTAGTGAGTTTTACTTGACTTGCTAGATCTATGCTACTTTAAATGGCTATGGGAGTTGGGTTTCATGGGTTTCCTTCATGTTTTATAATCTTAGAGGTCTAGTTTCAAATATGCCATGAGAGGATTGAAAATTTATATTTTGTAGAAAGTTTACTGGGTTTGTCCTTCATGGTTTGTCATGTTTCTTATATTATCTTCTTGCTTGTGGGATGAACCGAACAGTTAGATCATAATTAGATTTAAAATGTAAGTATAGGTATATGTATATCAGAAACATAGTTACGCACTATACAGATTTAGACACAACTGTTTGGAATTGAGTTTACAGCGATAGCTCAGGTAAAAGCTTGTTGGAATGGATGAACTCACCATAAGAGTTAGGTTATTATGACATCTTCAAATTATTCTTGTAGACATATTATGACTAGATTTTTGGTCTAGTCAAATAACATGTATCTAGTCAAATACATGTTATGATAGGTTTTAATGAATTGATGGATGGTATGGTTACCTATTGTGAATGCATCACTCTTTATGGTTGAAATGGATGATATATATTCCCCTTGCGATGATGTAATTGGATATTATTAATATGATGCATGAATATCATTGAAATATATGAGTGATAGAGATAGAGATATGAAGTCTTCATTTTTATTTGAAAATGTGAATGATGATTTATTAAGTAAATTGTATTGCATGCGTAAAATGCATTAGTTCAAAAAATAGAGGAGACTCTACATATCTAATGTAGAAATGAAGGGTTTATTTCATTGTTAGATCCTTGGTTTAGAATTGCTAACAATTTTATTTTATATATGTATTTTGTGGATTTGATATCTCATTTTGATTTGATGCATAATTTGTATTTTAATGCATGTTTCTCTTCTTATATGTAATCAAAGTTTGATTTACAATTTCTGCTTGTGGATACCCTAAGAGGACAACTAATAAGGACAACTGATTTATAATTTTTGCTTGTGGATTTGCCTATTGGTGATGTAATATGCTCTAATTTTTTATTTGGCATGGATTTGGTTGTTATTGAATTGAGATGAGATTTTAATGTTTTATCACTTTATTCTTGATTTATGATATCTTATGATTTTACCTATGTTGAAATTGTGTAAGAATAGATTTAATCTTGGTTGGATTTTGTTATGATCATTGGGTTACACGTGCTTATGATATGTTTTGTGTTGACTTGGCTTAGATTTCCCTACTTTATGAGATGATTAACCATGAAATTCTTAATCTATGAAATGATATATTACAAGATGATGTGACTTAGAACTACATGGATTCAATTATAATAATGTTTTATGTGTTTAGGACTCTATGAATGTGTTTTGTCCTTTAGAATAGATTTATGAAAGACTTGAAATTCCATATGTCTTTGGATTTATGTATATTCCCAAACTAGATCCTCAAACACCTACCAAGGACAAGCATGCTGAGGCATTGCAATTTGGTTTGAAGAACTTAACTTGAAGGAATAATAGCTCAAGGAAGAAGGAATGTTAGGTGTGGACAAGAGTAGCCAGAATTTTTTGATAATGTAAGTATAAGACTTCTATTTGATCTCTGTGGACATGTATGTATATGTATTTATACAACAAGACTATGAACTATGACTAGACATAATCCCAAAAAATGTTGAATATAGTATTTTAGAATCTTTGAAATGTATTTCTAACACAGAGATGACACTCAAATTTTGTGAAAAATCTCTTCATAAAAAAGAAATGTTTCTACTACTTGCATTTTAGGAATAAAGAAGAAGTGCCTAAAAAGCTCTCATAGTAAGTCCAAACATGTCCCAAAGTCATATACTATCCAATAAGTGAGTTGATTTTCTAAATATAAGTTATAGAGATATCACATATAGGGAATGTTGATGAATGTGATAATAGATGTCACCCATTATAGTTGGTTGGTTTTATGGAAACAAGGAGATTTTTTTCCCCTTGTATGAGTAAGAGGATACTCTTATGGGATTAATATGGTTCTTAGAGTGATATTTATGGAAACTTCAGGGTTGAAATCTACTAAATATAGGATTATGTGAGATATATATATATATATATATATATATATATTAGGCCACTTTGTTGTACAAAAAGAATGCAGAAAGCCCTAGGAGATGCCCCATCAAAAGAGATGGAAACTCTCTTCTATTTGGAGGCTACAACCTAAACCCATCTTCTTCTTCCCTTCTTCATTTATTCTCTACTTTCTTCCAAAACCCCACCCAAACCTTAATGTTAATCCAAATCCATTTCAAATCTTGAGAAATCCATGATGGAGAAGATGAAAGATTGCTTGTTGGTGGATAAATGCTACAGGAAATAGCTCATATAGGATTTAAGAGACCTTCTAGGTGAGTTATACTTGACTTTCTATATCTACGATATGCTAAATGGCCATGGGATTTGTGTTTCATTGGATTCTTTCTTGGCTTATGATCTTAGAGGTCAAGTTTCACATATGTCATGAATGGATTGAAATTTTATATATTATAGCAAGCTTAATGGGTGTGTCCTTCATTATTTGCCATGTTTTTTGTATTTTCTTCTTACTTTTGCGGGATCTAAATCATTAGATCATAATTAGATTTAAAAAATCTAAGTATATGTATATGTATATTAGAAACATGACTTTTACAAACTATACAGATTCATACATGATTGGAACAACTTGGAGTTGAGTTTATGGCCAAAGCTAAGGGAAAACCTTGAGGGAACAGATGAGTTCACCACAAGACATAAGTTGTTCTGACAGCTTTAAATTATACTTATATTTGTATTATGACTAGATTTTTGGTCTAGTCAAATGCATGTTAGGATAGGTTTTCATGAAGTAATGAATGACATGATTACTTATTGTGAATGCATCAATCTTTATGGATGAAATAGACGATATATATTCCCCTTTTAATGATGTCATTGGATATTATTAGTATGATGTGTGGATATTATTGAGACATATGAATGATAATGATAGAGATGTGGAGTCTTCAATTTTATATGGAAATGAGAATGATGATTTATTAGGTGAATCACATCATATTTTATATGTATAAAATTATTACAAAGAATGCCGCTATATTTAATACGTTTTACTCCTTGTCTAATCATAAAGATAACTAATTATGATTATTTTCTCATTTTATTAGATTGGGGTACAATTATAAAAATGGTATTTGTGGAATTCCAAACCCCAAAAGACAAATAATTCAAAGGCTGAGCATCAACTTGAGGGCACCTACCAAATTTAATCAAATTTGGAAGTTTATAATGTAAAGAGGATGTCAGTATCATTTTCAACACAATAAAAACTCTAGAAGCATAGCCAAACCATATCCATGCAAAAAGGGCTATAAATAACAAAACATAAGGTGACAGGACTTCTATGCCTACATTCCACCACCTTTAGGAACTTTTAAGAGAATTTTAAGAACCACACACGTCAAAGGAAGCACACATGTGAAGTATAGTCAAGTTAGGGAGCACCTACATGTGTACCACAAATTTTCACTCATAAGTGGTGTATCCCCCTTAATTCCATATGAAATACATGAAGGGATTATTATGATTGATAGAGAAAAATGAGGGAGGAAAGTGGCAAGAAATGAAAAATCTATGGTCAATTTTCACCCAGGAATTTCAAGAAAGAGTGGCTGAGATCATTCAACATCCAAGGTCATTCTAAAGAAACCAATCAGAAGCCATTCAAGTTAGGATTGACCAATAGGAAGAATCCATGCATGAGAGAGAATATTGAGCTATGATTGGTGGCAAAAATTTTGGTGGGCTCACCATTTTTCAAGGAGGAGAAAAAATGTTCTTCTTAAGAAAAAAAAAATGTATTTTCAATTAATTCAGCATTGGATAGAGCTAAAAATAGTGGATTGAGGAGAAAATAAAGGAGAAGAATTAGTTTGGGTAAGAAAATCAATACAAAATCTTGGTTGTCCATCTTAAGCATACCAATCAGATGGATGGGAAAGAATGAACCATAAAACAATGCCTTTTTGGATAGGAGACTTCAATGCAATCTTAACCATCCATCGTAGTGTTAAAACATGATCTAGTGGCAGAGAATGAAGAAGAGAAAACAAAAAAATTCTAGCTGCCATATCATCCCATCTCCCCATCCAAAGCAAGCATCACACTTGAACTCATCATCCATTCTAAAATACATTCCAATGCAATACAAAAAGAATGCTACATGATCTTTTTAGGGAAACTTCAGATGTGATAAGGGGGAGATAGGATAAATGTTAGATGACACAAAAGTTGAGGATAAGGATGGATAGGAGTTTCCAATGGGAAACTGCCACCTATCTACCCATCTTGCGTGCAACACAAAGCAAAAAAGATAGGGCTATGCTTGATTTTTAGGAAGGTAGAAGAATTCTCTAATTTTTTACTTGCTTCACCACATAGAAGTGTAGAATAAGGAGGGAAGAACAAGGAGGTTCTCAGTCCTTGAATTCCACATGAAGAGATCACATGAAGCGTAGAACCATTGAAGGTCCCTTTATCACTCTCTGTATAAAAACTCGAACCTAAATGTGTCATCCTATCACCATCTCATCTTTCTCTTAAACTATTCAACACCCCATCCCATCATCTTTCCTTCTTAGTATCCAACATAAATCACCACTAGTACCATCTATTTACCCTTCCACACCCTTCCACATAAGCACTAAACACATCTCATCCCAATTACCTCCTATCATATCTCCCTCTTGTACTTAAACATTAAAATTCATTGAGGAGGGCTAGTTTAGGAGGTGTGCATTGAAGGATTGAAGGAAAGAAGAAAAAAATCATTGAAAGGAGGCTATTAGTGTCATGCTTGTCTTTTAGTAGGTGGAGGTGGAGAGGTGCTTAATTGGTTTCATGTGGGATCATAGGGAGGTAAATCCTATACTCTAATCCATTATAGAAAATAAGAAATGAGGCATCTTCTAGGTTTTGTCTTCATCACACAGCCACCCAAGAGCGTCTCTTAAGGAAATACATTGAATTGAAAGTGTAAAGAGGAAGGAACTGCTTGTTGTTTTTTTCAAGTAGCTCCCTTCTTAAATACTTTGTATGTCACGTTGTGGGAAAGGAGGTAAAGCAAGTAGCTCCCTCTTAAGCCTTACATTTGCACCTGCGTTGAACGAAAGAATAAAATGGTGAGAAGGGTTTTGTGCGCTAAGATTAGAGGGAGATGCTTGGGTGTAAGGAGACATAGTTGATACATGAAGCAATTTGGTGACAAGGGTTAGGTTGGCAATACACAAATTGGACTTTGGTTTATGCATTAAATTTAAATGGCAGTGTGTTGTGCTTGTAACCTTAAGTAAGTTGCGTGTTGGTTGTATGTAAAATACATAGTTGATGTGTATGCAGAAAATTCTTTGGAGAGAAGGGTTGATATGTGAAATACATGATGGTCGTTAGTTGATGAATTGGTTGCAGCTGCTGGGTGGTTTTCTATGTATTTGTTGAGTGACACAACAAGTATATGGCACCATTTAGATGATGAAAGTAGGTGGTAGTGCAAATTTGGAGTGGGTTCAATGACGATCTTGTTGAATGACATGACTAAAAAGCTAGTGATATCTATTTCATTCCATAAGGAAGTTTAATTTCTTTTCATTCTTGCTTTGTTTAATTCTTATAATCATTTTAATTTGAAGTAAAGAAAGTTCTCTTTTCTTTTCATTATTAATAAGTTCTTTATTTTATGCTTATTTCATTCATGCTTTTGTTAGTTATTAGATGTAGTTTAATTTTATTTATGTTTGTATATTAAATTTGAGAAATAGGGATTATAATGATAAAAGTATTAGAATAAGATAGTTTTGTAGTTAGGTTATTCTAGGTTAAATTAGAGCATAATATTAATATTGGTCTCATAGCAATCTAAGTTTACATGCTCCATGCTTGCTTGAAATAAATGGATATGGAGTATAGTAAGCAAGATAGTCTATACGAGAATGATGATAATTGGTGTCCTAGGAAGACAAACTATACTTTGAATAATTATAGTGTCATGCTAAGAAACTTAAATTACAGAAATTACCAAAAGAGAACATTAGAAGAATTATCTACCGTGTATTAGAAACATCGTGCTTTTAATTACATGAGCAAAATTAACCTAGATAGCTCAGTTCTTTATGTATTGATTTCTAATATATTAGAGTTTTGATTCCTAAAGTTAGATTTGATTTCATATCAATTATGTACTTCGTTTGATTTTAAGTGTTTTTCAATAATCAATTCAGATTATTAAATCATTTGGCTAGGTTAAAGTACTTAAACTATTTTTAATTAAAAACTATTTATTAATAGAGTCTTTGTGGATTGACCAGTACTTTCTGTGTCTATACTATAATGGACCCATGCATTTTTAGTTATTTTTTAAACACGTCAACATGTGTAAAATGCGTAAGTCCAAAAACGGATGAGACTCTACCAGATTTTTGGTAGAAATGAATGGTTTATTTCACTATTACATCCTTAGTTTAGAATTACTAACACTCGCATCTCATATATGCATTTCATGAATTTGATTCTCATCTTAGTATGATGGATAACCATTATTTGACTCATGATTTGTATTGTATCATGTGTTTATCTTCTTACTTGTAATCAAAGTTTGATTCACAATTTATACTTGTGAGTAGTCAACGAGGGTGGCCTAAGAGGGCTGCTAATAAGGATGGCCAATGAGGATGGGTTCAAGAGGCACTAGCAGGCTTTTAGGTGCTCACGTTATGATTATGGTTTTGGCTGAGATGAATTGTGAGATGTTTTTACGTGCACGATTTGACTCATCATTTTTTATTTTAACATGGATTTGCTCATGACATGCTAACATGCTCTTATTTTGATTTGGCATGCATCTACCTACGGTGAGTTGTAGTGTAGATTTAAATTTACTCGTAAGTGCACAAATCACTAATAGCATATGTACGTGAGTGAGGTCAATCCCACAAGTAATATCATAGATTTAAAATGGATTGGATCATATTTAAATTGATTGATTCATCCAAAGAGATAGAGATGTGATCAAACTAGGAAATCAAAACAAACTAAGAAGGAAAAATGAGAGGACATAGAGCTAGAATTAGAAGAAACTTTCTAAATATTAAAACTACGCAATGAAATTAGAAACCAACCTAGCTAATCTACATTTAACTAAAGAAAACTAATGCAAAACAAGTATGAATTAATCAATGAAACATAGACTAAGAAAACTACTAAAATGGAATTAACATTTGCTTAAACTAGAATTAGAAACTTCCTAAAACCAAATTAGGAAAATTTCTAAAGCTAAACTAACATGCAAAAACAAGTGACCAGTGAGATCTAACTAACTTCAATAAGAAAGTAGAAACATGCATGTGAATGGAAAATACAATTAAAGAGAATTTTTAAATTTAATACTTCCCTGTATGTTCAATAGAGACAAAAATTCCCCCCCACTGATCGGAGTATGCCGATTACCCCCCGAACCATACAAGATAGTTACCACCTATCATACCTACATCCTAAAGTTTCCAAAAGATGAAATTTTTTGAAAATCAAAAAGGAAATTTTCTAAATCTAAAAAATACATGATGACAATTAAATAAACTATTTCTCAACAAGACCCATGAACTAGATTAACCAAAAAGTAATGATTAAAGGGACTTAGTACCATGCACATGGTTTTAGGATTGCAAACATGGTTCAGGGACCCCAAAAGTGGCTCAATTTGATGTATCTAAAGTGAATGATCATGTAAACTAACTATGGATATAATAAAAAATATGAAAAATCTAAAAGGGTACCTAAGGATTTAAGCAAAAACATTAAGGGAAAAATAGTTTGCATATTACAATAGTTAAAGAACATTCAACAAATCTAGCATTAGAAAGATATTGAAACCACAAGCTTCATGCAAGAAAATAACCTAGATCTCAAGTAATTTGATGAAATAAACAATCCATAACAATAATTCCCACAAAACTATATTGAATCATCTCCAAATTACACAAAAAACTAGATGCATAATACATGTTTGATTGCCGGAAATTGTGTGTAATTCTTAAGCATGAAATCTTGTCTCAAGAACACCAACAATTCCATATAATGCTCTTGAACTAAATTATAATGACCTGCAAAGAGGAATTCAAGAGAAAAGAAAGCTAATCAAGTGAGCTAACTAATGAAAACTACCCAAAACTAAGGGAAAAGGAGGGCAAAAAGCATGGAATTCAAGTGACAAAATCGAAGATTTAAGCTAGCTATTCTCTATGTTGTCACTATTGGAGAATAACTAACTTAAACCTTGATTGAATAACAAAGAAAAACTATAGAATTTAAGCAAGAAAGGAAAGGCTTGAGGGCTTGAAAGATAACATGGGCTTTAAGAAATGAAACAGTAAAAACTAAAAGTAATGAGACTAAAGAAAAACAACTACGTTACTACCCTGAATTTGAGAGAAAATAAGCAAGAAGACCAAAGGAAGAAAGCACCAAAGAGGTCCTAAATCCAAAGCTACAAAAGATCCCTAGCTAGAGTACTCCTTTCAAGGTTGTCTCACCCAACCTCTACTTGAAAAATTCGTATGGACCATAGGGTATATATAGATGAGAGGGTTCCTAACTTAGGAAAGGGTGAATCTATGAGGAAAGTGGACCTAGGGTTAGGATATTGAATGAGGTAGGTTAGGAAGAGGAAATGTAGGTAGGAATGGTATCATAAAGGTGATATAAGAGAGAGAGAATCACGATGGTCTGGCTGGTTTCCTAATTAGGAAGGGGGGGAGGCGGCACCCTTTTCCATGGAAGAAAATAGGTCCTCCACCCTCCTAATTGAATGGAAATGGTGGAAAAGTCCAAGAAATAAGGAGAAAATTTTGGAAGAAAACCTAGGATTTTTACATGTTTGCATGGACTGATCTATGGTTTCCTTATTAGGAAACCACTTGATTTTTGCCAACTAAACAAGGGGGTGTCCTCTTCTAGAAAGTGGCTTCATCCTTGACTTAAAAACATGGAATCCTAGTAAGATGGGTGGATTAGGGTTAGGAATATGTGGTTTCCTCTCTTGATTGTCCCTTAATGCATGGCCATATTACCTTTTACATTAATATCTCAAAATCCCTTAAAAACGACATTTTATCATAAGAAAGCTGCTTGAATTGATGTTTCAATCATGTGGCTCCATGTGGCATTCCTCCTTGGCTTGATGACTCACTTTGGTGTCTCATTCCTTGGAGACTTAAGTGGCTTCAATGCTTGAATAACACATGTGGCTATCACCCTTTTTCATGGCTTTAATGGCTAAGTGGCTAGAATGGCTCCCCACAAATCCTTGAAAACTATGATGATTCACATACTTACTCTAGATTTGCTTTGAACCTGTAAAATATCAAGTTTTTGAATCATTAGGTCAGAAATGCACATGTTACAAAATTTTGGCTAAAAACCCTAATTTAACACTATAAGTTATAACACATGGGCTACTAATTGGGTACTCTTTATACAAAATTAAAAAGTCATTAAGATGATACGCTCTAATAAGGATTTGGCTATTGGTGAGCTAATAAACTTTGATTTTTTATTTGGTATGAATTTAGATGTTGTTGAATTTAGAAATGATTTTAATGTTTTATCACTGATTTATGCATACTAATAGTATGGTTATTTCTTCACACAAATATCTTGTGGTTTTACCTATGCTAAAGTTGTACACGATTTTGTTATGCTTATTGGGGTACATGTGCTTATGATATGTTTTGAGTTGACTTTCCATAGATTTGTCTACTTTATAAGCTTATGTATTATGAGATTATTAATCATGAAAATGCTTTCACTGTGAAATGTTAAATTATGAGATTATGTGTCTTGGAACTACATAGATTCAATTATAATAATGTGTTGTGTGTTTAGGACTCTATGAATGTATTCTATTCTTTAGAATGTATTTATGAATGGCTTGAAATTCCATTTGTATTTGGATTTATGCATATAACCCAACTAGATGCTCAACTACCTACCAAGCACAAGGTTATTAAGACATCGTAATTTGTTTATAGTGTCCCATATTTGAAAAAATTAACTAAAAGGCAAGTCGAGGTAGAATGAATCTTAGACGTGGACAATATTAGTTTGAGATTGTGTTGGCAATGTAACTATATGACATTCATTTGACTTTTGTGGACAAGTATGTTTATGTATTTATATAGTTGGACTCTAAGTTGTGACTGGATAATATTGTGGAAAATGTTGAATACAAATTCATGGCATTTTAGAATCTCTGAAATGTATTTTTGTTATAGAGATGACACTCGAGTCTTGTGAAAATTCTCTTCATGAAAAGAGTGTTTCCACTGCTTACACTTTAATAATAAAGAAAAAGGTTTTTAAAAACCTAAGACTCACAATTTGTATTAGTGCTCAGTTTAATCCTCTCACAACCAGTCCAAACATGTCCAAAAGTCATATACAGTCCAATGAGTGAGTTGATTTTCTAAATATGAGTTATAGAGATACTCATATGGGCATTGTTGATGAATGTTAACATAGATGTAAACCATGATAATTGGAAGTCCTTTCATATGGATAGAATTATTTGAGCATAGATTAGAAGGTATGATCAAAAATAGAGAAATTATCAAGACAAAAAAAAGAGTTGAAAATTATCTTACCTTGTCAACAAAATGAAATGTACGAAATGGAGACAATTTGTGAGACAGTGTTGGCATATTCACAAATTAAGGATGAGTATTAGAGTGTGCGACAAAAGCAACCCTTTATAGCTCCAAATGGATAAAAAAGCTAAGTAATGCAAGGGCTTAGACTTTAAAGTTTGGAATGATAATTATTTGAGGAATGGGATGAAAAGAATTTCAAGGATAAATTTCCTTTAAGGGGGGAAGAATGTAATAAACCCAATTTTTAAATTTCATTTCATATAATTTTTGAGTTATTTTAATGAAATGCAAATTTAGACTTTTGTGTCTTAAGTTTTAAAGAATTGAATTTTGAAGGACATTTAATTCCCCTCAAAACCTTAAGAATTGGATAATACTTGAAAAAGGGATTCCAATTACACTAAGAATGCTGAAATTGAAGTAATTAAGTAGTTTGAGAATGAAGAGCATTTTGGTCAATTTACTTAGCGAACCCCACTTGCAAAATTTGAAACTAACAATTTAGGTGATATTATTGTCTTGCATGACTCATTGTGAGAGATTCAAAAAGCATAATGGTTCTAATTAAGAAGATTTAATGATCTATGTAAACGTATAATATAATGTAATCATAAAAAATAAAAAACACAAGAAGAATTTTACTTAAAAGGAGGAGCCATTTTGATATTGGAACCCCCATTAACATAGTCAACTATAATCAGTTGTACATTACCCGAGATGGTGGGAAAGGGGAAAAAAAGGTAAAAGAAAGGAAGGAATGAAGGAGAAAGAGGAAAGAAAGAGAGAGAGTGGGAGAGGGAGCAAATGCAAGAAAAACATGGGGGAGAAAACATCGCTGCCACTAGAAAGGACTTTCCACAAGTTTTCCTACCACCAAAGACCATGTTCAATGAAGAAAATGGATCCTCAAATCAATGATCTAAGCCATTCTTCTTCCTCACAATCAGATGATCACAACCCACAAATCCTCTCATCAATCCAGTTGATGTGGTTGCATCTTGTTAGAAAATCAATGATGGAAGTTTGCTAGAGATGTTTAACTTGCTGGAGAAAATGACAAGGCTGATAGATGATTTGAGAGGTCATTTTTATCATCACAGTGAGAGGAACAAAATACCAAAACCCCTCCTCGACCCAATATCATCCTAAAAATTTGAAGGAGAAATGATGCATGTAGGTTGGTTTTGTTAGCAAGACAGAGGTATAAATTGGATGATTTAAACCATTCATCATCTTAAGGTGTAAAACCCTTCAAGTAATTTGATGATCAATGAATTTATGGTTTAAATTTAGTTGGAGCAACAAGTGATACTGATCACACACTATTGCACGATGATGATTAGCCCAATTCAACACTAGATCTAGGTTGAAAAAGCACATGTGAGGTGAGATCTATGTCGATCACCCTTGGTTTTCAATTCTCATAGCATGCACATAGTAATTATTGGAATTTCACTTAGATTTAGTATTAATCCAATGATCTACAGTTAAGATCACTTCAATCTGTATGTTTATTGATGATCCAAATTTGAAAATGCTAAATTAGAGTAAGGATGATGTGGTTCGGCAGTTGTTAACTATCAAATGGCTAGATCCATGATAGATCAGAAATAATCTACAAAGACCCAAGTCCCAAGTTAGAATCAAAGGTTGGCCCTATGACAAAAAGCTACAAATTTGTAAAATCTGAGACTAATACATTAGAGTCAAACCATTGGATCATCAAAAAATTGGGAATCTGACCATATTCAACCATGGATCACAAAGATCATAGATCTAATCCCATGAACGTCATATTATATTATTGTTCCACTATCAATAGACTCAATACAGAGCAATTTAAACTTTCAAACCTAGATTTGATGTTGAATTATGTAAGATTTGATGATCAATGAGATCCAACTCTCTAGAATGAGATCTGACCTTTGGATGGTAGTTAGATATGTGAAATTGAATCGCATAATACTGTCCACATGAAATTAAATTGGATCAATCATTGGATCTCATTTAGACATATGTATTGGAAGATAATACTTTACCAAATGGGACAAGATTCGATCATAAGATTGCAACTAGATCTACATATGGAAGTGAAAAGAAATAAAACGGTTTTATAGTTTAGGATGATTTGAACCATTAGATCATAGTTAGATTTAAATCTAATTATATGTATATGTTATGTTAGAAACATAACATTTTACGTGCTATATAGATTTAAACATGGTTGGACCAACTTGGAATTGAGTTTATGGCCAAAGCTAAAGGAAAAGCTTTTAGGAATGGATGAATTCGCCACAAGAGGTGGGATATTCTAATATCTTGAAATTATCCTTATATTCTTATTTTGACTAAATTTTTTGTCTAGTCAAATAGCATTTCATATATACATTTTGTGGATTTGATCTCTCATTTCATTTTGATGCATAATCATGATTTGAAACATGATTTGTATTTTATCACATGTTTGTCTTCTTGAATTAATCAAAGTTTGATTCATGATTTATGCTTGTGGGTAGCCGATGAAGATGGCAAATGAGGGTGTTCGATGAGGTTAGGGGCAGGAGGCATTAGCAAGCTTCTAAATGCTCATGGTATGATCATGGTTTGTTAAGATGAATTGTGAGATGTTTTTATATGCATGATTTGATTCATGATTTTGGTTTTCTCCATGGATTTTCCTATGATGAGTTGACATGCTATGATTTTGATTTAACATGGATTTTCTTATGGTGTATGCTTTGATAAGATTTACTTGGCATGAATTTGCATATTATTGAATCGAGAAGTGATTTTAATGGTTTATCACTTTATTGTCTATTTATGCATACTAAGAGTATGGATATTTCTTCACATGGATATCTTATGAGTTTACCTGTATTGATATTGTACATGGATAGATTTAATTCTGGATGGAATTTGTTATGCTAATTGGGTTACACATGCTTATGATGTGTTTTGAGTTGACTTGCCTTAGATTTCCCTATTTTATGAGCTGATGTATTACGAGATGATTAATCATGAAATTTCTTCCTCTATGATATCATCTATTATGAGATGGTGTGACTTAGAATTACATGAATTCAATTATAATAATGTGTCATGTTTAGGACACTATGACTGTATTCTATTCTTTATAATTGATTTATGAATAGCTTGAAATTCCATTTGTATTTGGATTTGTGTATGTTGTCAAACTATATGCTCAAACACCGACTAAGAACAAGCATGTTGAGACATTGTAATTTGTTTACAATGCCTCAGGTTTGGAGAAATTGACTTGAAGGAAAAATATCTTGAGGTAGAAGGAATATTGCACATGGACAATAGTAGTGCAAAATTTTGCTAGTAATGTAAGTATAAGACTTGCTTTTTTATCTTTGTAGACATGTATGTATTTGTAATTATACAATTGGACTATGAGCTATGACTGTATATAATCCTAGAAAATGTTGAATATAAATTCATAGAATATCAGAATCTTCGAAATGTGTTTTTGTCATAAAGATGACACTTGGGTTTTGTGAAAAATCTCTTCACGAAAAAATTGATTCTTCTATTTGTTCTTTTAGAATAAAGGAAATGCATTTAAAAACCTTGTGCATTGACTACCTTTTGTAGGTGGAGTAGGAGGGAGACACCACCTTTTTAGGAAGGGGCATCTCCCCCTTCAAAAGTTGTTGAACACCCTACAAAATAGGAAAGTGGCTGCAGTAATAAGATAGGAAAGATATGGAGGCAAGGATGTAAAGAATTATGATTGGTTGGGTAGTTTCCTAAGAAGTGGAGAGTGGTTAGAATGGACTTTTCACCAAGTGATAGAGTTTTAGAAGGATGCAACTCTAGAATATAATTCAACATTCATAGTGCATCTTAGGAGTCAGATTGAAAATGGAAAAAAAATGGATAAAAGTGAGAAAAACACCAAATATAGAAGGAGCTCATCCTGTTGGTCCACATGTCATCTTATCCTAATAAGATTTCCCTTAATTACCTTCAAAATATCTCAAGAATAATCCTCTTGAATTTCCTCCAATCCTAGCCTCCACGTCACATGGCTTACATGGGTTAGATTAGCTATACTTGAAAGCTCCATTGGCTTGACTTTGTGGATGGCTTTGGAAGCTTTCGTGCCTTAGCTTGTCACCTTATCAATGGCTCCAAACCCTTGATCAAATATGATTCAAGGAAGAGAACCAAGATCATCCTCCTTAGGGATGATCAAACAATTAAACTTAGATCAAAGAAGAACTAAATGATAGAAGATCTAAGTTCTTGATCTTTATCAACAAGTATAAATTATTGATCAAAGGATTTATGAAAGATCAAGATCAAAGAAAGAAATACACAAAGACTTAGAGTAGAAAGATTAGAAGGTCATTCTAATCATCAGATCTATTGATCAATAGGATAAATACTATCTGAGGAAGATAGATCATGATAGGACACAAGATCTAATCCTTTATATCAAAGGACAAGATTCGACAAAGAATATAAATAGGATAAAAAAATAGGAATATTTAGATTGTATAAATATTGACAGTATGTATGGATTTACAAATTACATACATCAGTCAGGATCATGGAAGATTTAAAGAGATGGATCACTACTTTGAAGGTAGGAGGATTTTATGAATGCATCTACATGATAAATACATGTTGAATACATGATCTTATGTCTAGAAATGTTGAAAAATGTAATGTAAATACTTGTATTAAATCTCTTGAAAACCCTTATGATCCAACCTAAACACATATGAAATGGTTAAGTTAGAATTGAGGAAAACCCTAGGTGAATAGGGAACTAAAAGGTATTCTAGGCCTAGATAAATAGATAAATTGTTTGATAAGTATAAAATCAATACATGGGAATCATTCATATAGAATCGTGATCCCTAAACTTATATGAACATGGGCACCATTCATTGTAAATGATGATCCCTGAGTTTGAAGTGAAATCCTATCCTCGGTATAACAATACCCAAATACCAGGATGAGGATATAAACAGACAAGATATCTGATAAGTAAAAAGATTACTTTATATACAAGCATAGAGGCTTGTGGTTTTGTTTTAAACATGCATTTAAACATGATGATCCGTACAGCATGGCTGGCCTTATGGCCACCCTATAGAATTTTCCTTTTAGTTTGGGTGGCACCCACTAGATTATCTTTAGTCAAATCTAAAGAGGATGTGAATGTATATTATTTAATTATAATTTATTCAAATTACAAGGGTTGTAATAATATATGTCAATGGTGGGCCTCCTAACTTAGAAGAGGAGGCAGCATGTAAATGGACTCTGAGACCCCATTGTAAGCTTTTTTAACTTCTTTCCATTTCCTAGATTAGGGTTGCATATGACTTAGCTTGCATTATTTGTTTACTAGTGTATAATCATATAGAGTGCACCATTTTATTGATTGCATTATATCTAATACTTTGCATTAGTTATCACCTATTTAACAAGGATAGCCTAAGCTTGGCTATGATATAAGAATATAGGCTGTCAGGGTTATAGTTTCGAATCTGTTGAGGCTCTCATCGCTTATTAGATACCAGTACATAGTTGCATTAGTTTATTGGATTTTTTTTTGCATAATTAGGGTGCATTTAATTTCTTTAAAATGCAATATATGTTAATAGATCTATCATGGGAATGTACTTTATTGATTAGTAACAAAAATCACCCCAACAAGATTAAGTGTGGATTTCATCACCATCCCTTGGCCCACATTGGTTAAACATCACAAACACACAACCTTGGCCTTGATAATTAAATTAAAATCAATATAAAAGAGAAGTTAGTAGCTTATGCACTCATACGACCTCTTTCAAGGAGGTGACCTATTGCTACCTAATTAGATTGTGGTTGTTTCCCTTCTATTTGAAAGATAGAGAGAAGGCATGGCTAAACTCCTTAGAAGTAAGGTCCATCACGACTTCGGAGCAATCGTCCAGGAAATTCCTAAACAAGTTCTTTCTAATCTCCAAAACCAACACCTCAGCAAAGAAATTATAAATTTTAATAAAAAAAGGGAGAGCATTTCTATGAATGTTGGGAAAGGTGGAAGAACCTATTGCTCAAGTGTCCACACCATATATTTGAGATGTGGCATAGTGGTGGGGCACTCTTGACCAATCAAGGCATGAAACCTTTTTGAGATGCTATTTGAGAATTTCCAGCAATGGGACTATCTTACCAGCATTGATAGATATCCACAGCCTCATAATAAATGTGATATTATGAGATAGGGGCCACTTTTAACCTGGATAGTAAAATAGATAAATTGACCGATAGGGTTGATTAGTTTGGTAGCCTCTTTCATGATTTTAGGGAAGCTATGTTGGTCAGAGAAACGTCCATGAAACCTTCATCACGGGATTGTTCTATATGTTCTAGTCCAACCTAGCCCATTATAGATCACATCACTATTTCAAAAGTGCAAGTACATCTCTTTGTATCCTTTCTTCTTAGGTTTATTATTTTCATTTGTCCTTAGTGTGTAATTATAAACATTGAGGACAATGTTAAGTCTGGTAGTGGGATATGAATGTGGTAACTTGAGTTTTTATAACACATTTTGTAATACATTTTTCAAAGGCAAGGCCCTTAGTAGTAAAAAAATTTCACAAAACAAAGTAGCAAAAGTTCTTTTCATTAGAACTTGTTTTGAAAAACCCAAGTCATCACTTCATACATAACATAAGTAGAATTTTTGTATAAGATAAAATTCCATTGAAGGAATATACTTTTATTAAATTCTAGAATTCATCCAGTGGTTCACAGTACAATCCAATTCCATTATAATACTTGTCTAAATTACATAATCCAAAACTCAAAGCTCACCATATAATGAAACTCTTATTACAATACAATACTCTCAAACAAAACAAAATACATGTCTTCAAGGGGTATACCCTGATGATTATTCTCCCAAGTCTTCTTTAGGTTGGAGCTCCAAACTCTCCTTCTTTGTATCTGAGATATCATTCAAACATTTACAATATCTCAGCAAGCTATGCTTAGTAGGGGATTCAAGAAGCATAATAATTTGATAGTATAATGCTAATACTTCATAATCTCGTTACTCATAAACAGGCTCATGTATCAATCTCTTTACTTTATCATATATGTACATCCTTATACATACATACTATATATGGATAAATCCATCAAATTTATGAAAGTAGCCAAATAACATTCCCAACTAAGCTGATCAATTCTTTCCAGTATGAGAAATTAGTATTTCAGCTAGTCCTATACTGAGAATTTTTGTTCTTGGGAAATAATGATAATATGCAATTACCTGGCATTTCATCATGCCAAAACATAAGGCATTTCACTATGCCTATCTCATATGTATCATAGTGCAAAATAATCAAAAGACTACCATGCTGCAATCTAATCTGTATTAGCATGCTCAGATAACTGCCCTATTCCCCACTAATACCACTGTGAAAAATATTATGTCACTACTCATATGGGGAGATAGGACTTTCATAGTGGTGGCCTTCTCATAATTGGCCCACTCAACTTTTAGCCTCTCATAGGGCAAGGTATCATCATATCATCAAATTTCCAGAAGCGGGTGACCAAACCCTCGTAACTCTCCTAGCATAGCATCCCCAAGCTTATGCCTGTTTAAAACAAAACCACAAGCCTTCAAGCTTGTATGTAAAATAGGTTTCATACGTATCAAACAATCTGTCTATTTACTTAGGGCTGTAATATCTTACTAGTTCCATACTCACTTAGAGTCTATTCCTCAATTCTAACTTAACCATTTCTTATGTGTTTGGTTGGATCATAAGGGTTTTAGAGGATTTAATACAAGTATTAACATTACACTTGTCAACATTTCTAGACATAAGATCATGTATTCAACATGTACATCCCATGTAGATGCATTCATAAAATCCTCCTACCTTCATGTAGTGATCCATCTATTCAGATCTTCCATGATCCCGATTGACATATGTAATCTATAAATCCATACATACTGTCAATATTTATACAATTTAAATAATCCTATAGTTTTGATTCTATCTATATTCTTTGTTTAATCTTGTCCTTTGATATAAAGGATCTAGATCTTTTGTCCTATCATGATCTATCTTCCTCAGATAGTGTCTATCCTATTGATTAATACATTTAATAGTTAGAATGATCTTCTAATCTTTCAGGTCTAAGTATTTTCTATTCTAAGTCTTTGTGTGTTTCTTTCTTTGATCTTGATCTTTCATAGATCCTTTGATCAACAATTTATACTTGTTGATAGAGATTAAGAGCTTAGATCTTCTAACATCTAATTCTTCTTTGATTTAAGTTTAGTTGTTTGATCATCCCTAAGGAGGAGGATCTTAGTTCTCTTCCTTGAATCATATTTGATCAAGGGTTTGGATTCTCTATCTAGATTTGTCTACAACATACATACATGGATACATAATAAAATACAACATTAGTATTCTCATTGTTCTTTATGACTCAAGATCCTAATGGATCTTATTTGATCATCCTTATCTTACTTACAATTTTTATTAAGATTAGATAATTTACTAATATTTTATGCTCTTATTATTATTATTATTATTATTATTCAACCAGTTAATGTTTCATTGGTTGAAGATAGCTTATTTCATCCAAAGTCTAGACTAGCTCTTATTTCAAATTGACTAAGGCTTACTAGCTGAATGGCTGAACATAAAGTGGTTACTTCAATCCTCATGTAAGGAGGCATTTAAACCTTTCAAATGTCAACGAAAGGTAGGGGAAGAGTGAGGCTCTATTAGAAAACCCCCTTAACCACCATGTTCAACATTCACTAAAGTGATCTTAGCTCAACCTTTCATAAGGTTCCTATGAGCATTTTAACCATAAGTACTATTTCTACTTAATTTAATTAAATCCATGAACATTTAAAATGTCATTCATGGTGTTTATTATTCCCCTAGTTTGGCCAAAGATTTAATAATCCTTATATTATCTTACTAACCATAGTCCTTACTAATATTAAGTCAAAGTCATTCACTCATCTTAATTGTCCATGAATCTTTATATTCCATTAGTTTGCATTTTTGGTGATTTATGCTCATCATATCATAACAACTACTTAACAATTGAATTTACTAATCAAATTTGACAACAATTAAATCATAAACTTTAAAGCATAAATCCAATATAAGTTTAACAATCATTTATGCTAACATGCTTTCTATGAATATAACTTAACCTAATGGAATAAAACTATACTTAAACTAGCATGATCCTAAGTTATGAAATACATGAAATTTCACTACTAATCTAATGGAATCATGCTAAAGTCTCCAATTTAAACTAACATGAACCTAAGATAATTAAATCTACCAACCTAATAATAAACTAATAACATTTAGAGCATAACATGCTAAAATTTAAGAATTACACTATCATAAAATTTAAGAATTACACTATCATGCTTCCTAACATATATCACATTTATAATTCTAAAATAAAAGACAATTAAACTAATTAGATTAAGATCATTAGAAACTTTGACTTGTGATCCAACCATTAAAATCCAAAGATCATATCCACTTGTTTTTGTCACATTTAATCCACGATCTCATTGGATTCCTTCACAATTTCATTCATTCAATCCATCCCAAGGGTCTGATCATGCTTGATCTCATTGATCAAGTGGGTCCCTTTGTATTTTTTTGTAATTTCTACCATAAAGGGCAGATTCCTCAATTTATGTTAGATCTATCAAAATAAATCATGGATATTACTTTATTTTGACATTATTTGATCATTGCATTAGATCTCCAAGATCTGATCATCTCAAATCTTGATGATCATGAAAATTAGAAGCTTAATTCCTAAAAGTAGAAAGTTTCTTTATGAGTTTTATTAATTTTATGATTTCAAAAGAAAATAGACATTACAAGCTTTCCATAGCTTCTTTTCAATCTTAATTTGGAGTTTAGATGACTCCACAATTGAAGATTGAAGTCCACTATGGTTCTGAGGGTCTAGATTTGGTTTGGGTCCAGTGGAACGGACGGCTATGATCAATTGGGCAGAGCAGGCTTGATTAGGCAGAACGGTCGCCATGCTCCCGTCATCGTAACCCGCTTCCAAGGATTGGCGCTGTAGCGCGGTCGTTCTACTAGGATGGCATTGCACATGGAGAGTGAGCGCGGAGACGCTCTCGTAGGGCGCATTTTTGTGCAACGTCCTGCAACAGCATCCTGGGAGCACGATCTTATTAGGAAGATCAGCCTGTCCGTTTTGGACCGTCCAATCAATTCCTCTTCAATTAAAGGCTCAAAACTTAATTAAATTTCATGAAAATTCTACCCTAAGGGTATTGGGTCATTTTAGATTGATTAGATGGCTCAGATTTTCCATTTGAGCCCTCCATCATGTAAAAATGAAGAGCTTTTGTCCTTACTTGATTTTTATTAGTTTTAACCTAAAACTAATTTTAGAAAAATAAAAATTATATAAACTAACATTAAATAAGTATGGGAAGAGTTTTCACCTACTTGATTGGAGGAAAACATAGGTTTTACAGCCCAATTTAAAAGAAATATCCACTTGATGATAAGATCGCCCAATAACCGCTTGTTTTGTGATTTTCTATTGATTGAACCGTTGGATCTTGAAATAACTTTTGGGGTTTTCTTGATAAGGTAGCTAGGGAAATCTGAATGGTGAGATTTGATTTAGAATAGAGTGCCTAATTGAATTTAGTTCTCTTATTCCAATTTAGAGAGAGGAGAGAGAAAGTGAAAGAAGAGAGTTTTGGAAATTTGAGAATGAATCTAGATTTGGTTTTTTGTAAGGGAAGCAAGATAAGTTTGTGGTAAATTTTATGAACATTTTTGGAGGATTTTGGGGTGGTATTTATAGGTGTTTTGTTTTTTTCATAATTACTTGTAATAATTATATTTTTATTCTTTCTAATATTAAATTAACATTGGATCCTCCATTACCACCTCCTTCTCCACTATCAGATGATAGTGGTTTGACCACTCATTACATGTTTTTTGGCTGTTGGATTCATTTGTAGGCCCCTTGTGGGCCCCATAGAGGTGTGAAAAGACCATTTTGCCCTTTTATGGAGAAAAATCCATTTTATTCCCTCGAACTCATAATCTAGTGTACATAGTAGTGTTGGAATCCTAATTCTAAGTACATTCTAAATATTGAAGTCTTAGATCTTGGTTACTAGTAAAATTACCATTTTACCCTTTTATTCATAATAATAGAGAAAATTAGGGATTTTTCATATTAACTTTGAATTGAGCGTACTTAGTGTCATTTGGATCGTTTTTTGAGCACATTCATGATTTCAAAGTTTTAAATCATGGTTTAATCTTAAAAAAAAATAGAATTTCCAATAACCTAATAGTCCAGCCCAGAATTTTTGAAAACTCAAACTTTATTGATTTTTTCAATCAATTTACAAAAATTGGGATTATTATATTTCAAAATTTGATGTGTTCATTTATATTTGAGATTTATTTTAATAAAAATTCTTCAAAAAATTAAAAAAATTTGGATGAATTTGTAAAATATTCCTTCATAAAGATGAGTATTTAGATTTTTTGAATATTCAATGTATCTATTAAGCTTTAGATTATTAATATAATTGTATGCAATTAATTCAAATTTTCTCCTTATCTTAAGTGTTCCATGAAAAATTAATCATAGAATATTCATTACACAAAATAGCTATATAAATGTATAGTTTAAGTTTAGCATTAAATATAACTTAGAAATCCGAAATAAGCTAAGTGGATACTTATAACCCAAGTGAATCTTAGAACCTATCTTCTTTTTTGAGGATTATATATAAATTCCTAATTTTCTTCAGCTGACAATAATTTCTTAGTTGATTTCATTATCTTTCATTTTGGTCAACAATTGCAAAAATATTTAAAAGACTATAACATATATCTTTTAAGTTTATGGTCATCTTCAAGTCATATGAAGCTAGGAAATGACATAGGCCATCCTTGGTAAAACTAGGGCCTTTAACCTTCCTTATGTTATTTTTTGATAGTTAGCCCCTTAAGCCCTTATAATATAGGCCTTTCCTTTGTTATCAAAACAACCATTATTCATACAAAACCCATATAATATGTACATTACCCAGTTGGTTTTGTAAGTATGTAGAGATGGTTAAAGATTATTATGAGAAAAGTATGAAAAATACTATTCCAGAGATAAATAGTGGAAAGGATTGAAAAGAGAAAAGTTTAGAAACAATCTATATTCAAAGTCAAGTTACAAGGAAAGGAAAATGTCCAATGAAGAAGAGTGTTCACACTACTGAAGAAAAATGAAAGGAAAGTTGTGAGTACATCTTAGGAGACCTCTACATATCTTCCAAACAATCTATGTTTATCTGTATACTCATTTCTTTGATAACCCTGTCCTAAGCCTATGGTTTGTCTTAGTAGAAGTTCTAACTTGATCTTAGGAGTAGTAAGGCTTGGATATTGTTACGAGCAAGTAGGAAAACTATTAGGATGTAATACTCCTAATAGTTGATATCCATTCATGAGACCAAAATCAAATTCTTTCCATGCTATCATTCTTTTGTATGAAATGTGTAAAAAAAAATTACTTGATAAACATATGTCCTATGCACATATTAATGGGAAATTTATGCCTTTTTGAGTGTTAAGAATATCATGTGAGAATTGAAGTCAAAACATACTTTGGAATGGTAGTTTGTGTTATATTTTACTTAAAGATTGTTAATTTTGTATATATTAGCTATAATACACACATTCCAAAGTTTAATGAAATAATGGCATAACATTAGCATAGAGGTAGGATTTTAAAATTCATGTTCAATTTTATTAGAAAGCTAAAGTTGTATATTTAATGAAAGTTGAATATAAGAAAATTCACCAAGATAAATAAAGCACTTCCATAAGAGTTTTCAAAAATGTTTATGGGTAACACTCTTGGAAACCCTTATGAGACTATAACTTGTGTACTAGGGGAAACATAGGGGTTTAAAGGATTTCTTCATATGTTAAATGTAGACAACAACATCAGTGAAAGTTGTGATGAATTTTTGGAGTTTTTTCTATTTTAGTAGTTTTTCTTGAGGACGAGCAAAATTTAAGTCTTAGTGCATTTGATATTTATAGAAACATTCCATATATACATTTATATTTAGCAAGTTTTAACCTAGAACATTCCATAAATAGCACTAATTAGGATTAATTCTACATTTTCCAAGTCTAGGGTGCAAAGGAGAAAAATGCATAAATTTGACAATTTTTACCTTGAAATAGCAAGTTTAGAGTATGAGCAAAGTTATGGGCCCTCCTACCAAATTTATGAAGTCTGAAAGTTTAGAATGTGAAGAGGGTGTCATTATTAATTGTAGCAGCAATCAAAGCCCATAGAAGCATTGTCGAACCTTATCCATGCAAAATAGGATATCACTATCAAAACATAAGGTGGAAAAATGCCCATGCATTCCACCACCTTTCAGGAGCTTCTAAGTGAAACAATGCATTTGAAAGGAGGCCTCACTAAAAGACTTAAATTTTCCACTTTATCTCTATTTGTATCAAAATTGGGACCACCATTACGCTCCACATGATTTTCCCATGCATGAGTAGACTCATTTCCATCATTCCACATGAAGTCCATGTAAAAAAAAGAGGTGAGAAGAGAGCTCAAAAATACGAAATCTATTGTCAGTTTTCATTTGGGAATTTCAAGTAACAAGGGCTGAAATTATTCCACTTCAAACATCATCCAAAAGGAACCAATGAGAAGACTTCTAATTGAGAATGGACTAATAGGAAGTAACTATTCCAGAGAGAGAGAGAGAGAGAGAGAGAGAGATGAGCCATGATTGGTGGAGATATATTTAATGGAATGCCCATAAAAAATAAAGGAAGTGAAAAGCATGCGTCCCACCAAAAAAAAAGGTTTCTGTGGTGAAATTTGATTGGTTTGAAAGAATTATAGTGGCCTTGGAGCAAAATGAGGGAAAGGAATATCTACGGAAGAGGAAATCTCTATGAGATTTGATCCATCCATTCTTAAGCATCTTGAACCAATGGATGAGAAGAAAAGAATATTTAAAGTGTATCCTATTGGTGAGAGACTTCAAAGAGATCTCTACGACCCATTCTAGGGTTAGGACAAGATCTAATGGTGGAGAACTGGAGCACAAGGAAGACCAAACCCTAGCCACCATCCTATGATCCACTTAAGTGATGAAGGAATATGTTTTTCCCCATGAAGCAATCCCATGCGTTGATACTAGGATGGCTTCAATGATTTTTTTCTCTGTGAGGTGTCCTAATTGAAAAGGGAATTTGATGAAAGATGAAAGGAGGTGGAAGGAGGGAGGAAACTTCCTACCTCAACACCCTTCAGTCCTATGCTTGATTCTCCATTCTACACCTTCTCCACTTGGTCAATAGCTTAGAAGAGAGGAAAAAGAAGAGAGAATCCAAGGAGATTTCAAAGCTTGGAGACCACACGAAGTAGCCATCAATAGGAGAGATCATCCTAAGGTAACTCTCAAGTTAACACCATCCAATGTTCCTCCCATCATCGTCTCCCCACTTCCTTGTGCCTCACTCTTTCTTCTTCCATATATTTGACAATGCCTCCATCCCTTGCTGAACCTTAACATCTCATCCTAACATCACAAAAAACCATGCATACTAATTCTTTTCCATCACTCAAACCTTCACATCCATAGTCCTAATCACCCCCTTTCACAATAACCCAACATACCACCCATTCCAGCATACACGCATCACACTTTTATTTTATAA
The DNA here is from genome assembly GCA_035236585.1 of Warburgia ugandensis. Classification (NCBI taxonomy): domain Eukaryota; kingdom Viridiplantae; phylum Streptophyta; class Magnoliopsida; order Canellales; family Canellaceae; genus Warburgia; species Warburgia ugandensis. The sequence continues at coordinate 40,838,401 of CP141136.1, forward strand.
CCATCCCTTCTCCATAGTTTCAATGCACCAACCTACAAATCCCATCTCCATTAAGTCTCCACATGTTATGGAAATAGGAAACTAAGGAGGAAAGGTAGGCTAGGCATGAAATAAAGATATTCTTTGGATGCTTGGTTGTGCATGTAAGTCGAGGAGGTGGGAAGGATATTAGTGGTTGTTTTGTTTTCTTCAAGGAAGAGGCTGACAAGTGCTTGCTTAAAGCGATGTTTTCTTATTTTGTCCTCTAGTTCGATTCCAATCTCAAGAAAGACATTCATGTAGAAGAGAGGAGAGGTAGATGCAAAAACATTCATCTATTCGACCCCCTTGTCTCTTACCCTTCCATGCAATATCTACCTCCATCTCTCTTTACCAATCAATGCATCACCTTCCCATCTTCCTTCTTATATTTTTAATGTACCACTGTCCATTCCATGCATATGCATCATCCTATCCTAGCTATACCTCTCTCCCAAACATTCAATGCCCAACCACCTTAACTTCCCCCAAGCATCTTCCATTAACAATCCATTCACATCGAATCCTTCTTATATACATGTGTTCTCTAAATCCATCTTCATAGCCATTCTTCATACCCACCCTTGGATGAAAAGAGTTTGGTGAGATCATTACCTGGGCTTAGTGGCATGAGTGGTTGGTGATCTATTGCAGCTTTAAAATTTACTCGCAAGCAAATTAATCAATGTAGTACTTGTATGCTAGTGAGGTCAATCCCATGAGGAATCTCACAAATTTATTATGTTGATTATATCTTATTTAAATCACTTATCCTAGTCAAAAATAGATTTTAATTAGTTGAACTAATACTGTAAATAACAATGAAAAGGAAACATGAATAGAATTAGAAATATGGAGTAGGGAAAACTTTCTTAAAATAACACTTTCTAAATATAAACTTAGAAACTTTCTAAATCTATCTAAGATGCAAAGAAATTAAGCCATGAAATCTAATCAATAGTTAAACAAAGGAACCATAATCTACTTAAAGAAACCCAACTCAAACACCATGCAAATGGACCATGGAGTTGTGTGCATGGTTTATGTAATGAGAAATAGGGGTTGGTGGGCATGAATTTTAAGTTTGTGCACATGAAATCTAAATGAAGAATTAACCAAACAAACTAAAGGGAAAAATGAATTCCTAAGAAACTAAGCAAATAAGGTGTGCATGGGCATAAGATGACTTGGATGCATGAAATAGAGAGGATGTATATAAAAAATGGAATGGAAACTCAAACTAGAATGATGGGCATAATGCATGAAAGAGTGAACACGAAAAGGAACATGATGTGTGTAATTCAACAATCAAGATGATCAAGATTTAGAGAGCTTAAAACCTGAGAATCAATCAATGACAAATGTGCTTGAATCCAATTGATTAATTGCGTTAAGAAGTATACATAAAGAGTGTTCATATTACATGGACTTAGAAACAAAAAAGATGCACACTTTTCCAATCATAAACTTAAACAAAAATCAATGCTTTAATCTTCTTCAATGAAACTAATAATCACAATTCACTCTGAGATATCAAGTTTGTAGAAGCAACAATTTCAAAGATAAAGAGAGTGAGATGATGGGAATGAATTCAACAAAAGAAAAAAGAGGAATAAGTGGAGTAACCAAAGGGAAACAAAGATGATTCAAGGTTACTTTTCTCTTGGCTGTCACCACAAGAGACTAGAGGCCTTGAACGAAGGAAAAGTAAGCAATATAATTAAGAAACTTTGACACGAAACTCAATGGAAATCAAACTAGAACTATGAACATGAAAAGAAAATAAAAACAAGCAATGAAACAAGGAAATAAACAATGAAGACTAACCTAGTAAAACATGAAAACCAAAGTAAAAGAAGGCTTGAAAGAGGTGTAAAATCCCAGTGAAGTGCAGCCAAAAGTCTTGAATAAAAAAACCCAAGAGATTATCGATGGATGAATGTGCCTCTTTCTTACGCAAAGAGGTGTCTCCAACCCTCTCTCTGGTTCATGGGATCCTTTGGGGTGTTTTACAGATAAGTTGGTCTTTAATTTAAATAAGATACTATTCTAAGGTAGGGGTAAAGAGACGTATACATTAAGGGTAGGATCACTATAGAATTAGGAAGTGGTGGGACTAAACTTAGAAAGTGCAAACCCTGGAACTCTTAGGAGGGGAAAATGGTGGATATCTTTTGGGAGTAGGATGTGAAATTCTAGAAATGGATTGGGATTGGTTTATAAGGTGGGTCACTTACGAAAGATTGGGATGAGATGGGACTTGGAAAGAGAGATAAGGATGGAAACTATGAAGTGAAGTAAGAAAGGGGGTAAAGCATGGAGAGTGCATCTCCCCTATGCACAAGTCATACGTTTAAACCTTAAAGGGGGTTGAGGAGAGAGAGAGAGAGAGAAGAAAATGGAAAGAAAAGATAGGGAGTGGAGATAGTTTCTCTCTTGATTGGTCCACCTATGCATACATATCTTACCATTTGCCAATCTCCAACATATACTTGCTAACTGTCCCTTGAAATTTACAATTTTAACATAGGATAATTGCTTGAAAACTTTCTACAATGGTATGGCTCCATTTGTTGTGGTTAAGATGACTTAGTGGCTCACTTTTATGGATCCTTGCTTGGTAGCTTCATGGATTATTTGGCTTAGCTTCTCCTAACTCTTAGTTGATAACTTATGTGTCTTAAGTGGCTTGCATGGCTCCAATTCTGATGCAAAGGTGGTGGAAGTGCATGGATCCAAGGCTAGTCAACTTTGATTTTTCTAATTTCTTTCTTGAACTCAATTGCTTGCCCTAAGATGATCTCAAACCTTGATTGAGTTTTGGAATTGAAGGAAATTTTGATCCATGCCCTTTAAGTTAGATCTTGATCATCAGTTCTCATCTTAAGTTATCTTGGCCATTGGATCCTCATCTCATTACCTACAAATGATTAAAAACCCTAATTAAATCTTAGAAAATTATGAAAATTCACATACTCTGGATTATCTTATGAATCTGGAAAATATTAGATTTTTTAGTAATTAGCTAAAAAGTGCATGTTTTATGAATTTTAAAAAAAAATCCTAGAATAATGTCTATAATTACAGCACATGGACTCCTAATTAGGTACTTTATTATACAAAATTAAATTCTTATCACACTCCCAAACTAACATTTGCTATTCTTGGGAAAAGCAAGCAAAAAATGATAAGAACAAAATGTTTGCTATTTTTTGTAGGTACTCATGATTACATTTAGCATATGCAACAAGCCCTTAAACCCCTACATTACCCTTAGTGGATGAGTTAGGCCTTATGAGGGTTTGTAGTGAATATATGCATAAAATTTAATGAGGCTAAGGTCCATAGTTTCTCTCAGATAATTCTCATCCATTAATACTCTACTAGCTTGAACAACTTAATAAATATGAATGAAAAATTCTACAACTTAGACACATACCAAAGTCACTTTATTATAGTTATGTCTCAAAGTGCATTGTGTGTATAGGACACATGAGTTTGAACTTTTAAATAGAAATGCTTAGAGAAAAAGGGTCAAACAAACTTCTCTCATTATGTGATCAAATCTAACAATATTGATGGTTCACATAATCTTATGACCACAAATGAGAAAAAGGAATGTTATCCCCAAGAATAGATTCCATTACTAAGACTTGTAGGATTAATTCATCTTAATTCCATCCTATTTATATCCTCATTAAGGCTTTCATTCACCTTAAGATCAATAGGTCTTTAGACAGGATGAAACATATGCTTAGGACAGGTTCTGAAAGAAAGGGTACAAAGGATTTAAAATTTCAAATCTGAGTGGAGGTTTGCAATTGTGGGACAACTTCACTTTTGAGTGCACTGAAGTAATATCCTTTCTATTTTTCTTCTTCTCTTGTCTTTTCCTATTCTTCTTGACTTTATTTTGTATTTATTTTTCTCTAAGGAAAAATCTTTTTCTTTGTATACACTTTGATATTTTTCACTTCTTTCAGTTTTCCCCTTTTTCTACCACATCTACTCATTTTGAAAGATAGGTAATAAATAATTTAACCGAGTTTTTAGGTTAAGGTAAAGAGTGTCTTTTTTTTTTTAAAGAAAAGGCTTATCAAGAGACTTAAAGGGTTTAACTAGTAGTATACTATATTGGGTAGGTTTTATAATTCTAGGTTAAAATAAGGATAGGCTATATCATTTCCTAGGTTTCTAAAATCCTATTAGATTCAATAAATGTTTACAAAAGAAAGTTAATACTTCTATTGCAATTGTTGGAAAATTGACCAAAACAAAGATATTGGGATCTTTCAAAGTAAAGTTTGTTGAAGAAAATCTAAAAATTATATATATATAACTCAGAAAGATGATAATCTATAATACTCACTTGCGTAATAGGTCTCCATTGATTTTCCTTAGGGCCGCTAAGTCATAACCATCTATCTGTCCAGACTATGGACTATGTGTAAGTGCATTCTGAAAATCCTATTCTCATCATAGTAAAGGATCTTTGACATTAATTTTTTTTTAAAGAAAATAAAAAGGAAAGAAGTCTCCTGCATATCTACACCCCCCAACCTGAACTAAATATTCTCCCTAATGTTTGAAAACATAGGACTTCTATATGATGAATGGGTAATGTAGAACAATGAGACTCTAAAAAGCCTAGTGATAAATGTTTCACTTTACAAAAAACTACCCAATTAGTATCTATGTGTTACAACTTGTAGGGATAAATTAGAGGTTTAGACCAAAATTCATAAAACATGCATTTTTTACCTAATTATTGATGTTTTTGGCAAGTGCACGAGCTATTAGTATAGCATGCACAAGTACAGGTCGACCCACAAGGACGTGCTTTAAGAATTTGGAGTTTTAATAAAATTTAATTCTTCACAAATTGAATTAAAAAAATTAACAGAAAGAGAAATCCTGCTTTAGATATAATTGACCAATGAGAATTGCAAAGGTTCAACTCTAACATAAAGAAAACTAACTACAGAAATAAGAAAATTCCACTTCCTTAGACTAATTATTTTCAATTTCTTTAGATATGAGTTCCTAACCTTCATCAACATCTTTCTGGTACTTTTGATTGATGATCCACCAGATAGATTAGGTAAATTCCAAAAATTTAGAGATATTTGGGCTAGATAAGAATTTTAGGAATTGGATGATTTAGATCACTTTATGGAGTCCATGTTAAGGGATGTCCTTAGAACAAGTCTTGAAATTTAATTGAAATTCTAATGTGGAATAGAAGAAGAACTGAAGCTATCCTATTAGTATAAGTTAAACTATTGATCATGTCAAGCTAAAATCAATTAGGATTGGATTGGATTAATATGAGAATAACAGAACTAGAATAGCACAAGACATGGATAAAGAAAAAGATGAAATAGGCTAAAAGACAAAGAAGGATTCAAATGAAATTATAATTTTTAGGAGAAGGGTATTTCTAGAATTTTCTTAGAATTTTAGTTTTAAAAGAAAACCAGTAAAGAAGCCCAATGACGAAGAAGACGGTGATGGAGGTGGTGATGCAGGGAAGGCGGGGATTTAGGGGAAAACCTGATTTGGGTCATGTGGAAATGACACTATGGAGCATGGAGTTCCTGGTTTGGGCAAGTGCAGTGGAAATAGGGAAACCAAGGGCTATAGAGAGAAGGAGCTGGTGTGGCTAATCAATGAAGTAGATAGGACAAATGCCGATGCAATCTTGCCTGGGCAAAGCTGGACTGTGGAGATGCTAGTCTCCTGCATCAAGCAGACAAAGGTGGAGAGACTGGTGCGATGTGGTGAAGAAACATAGATAGAGGGAGAAGTTAGGAAGTGGTGCTACGGAGATGGGACGGAGCTAGGTTGGGTTAATGTGGTGGAGTAGGGAAGGTATAAGGTGGTGATGTTAGAGAACAAGAAGAGGAGAAGTTAAGAGAGAGAGGTGGAGGTTTGGGGCTGGTACGTAGGGACATACAGAGGTGAAAGGTGGAGGGTAGGGAGAATTACGGGCAGGAGAATGGTTTGGAGCATGGAGAAGATAGTTTTGGAGAAAAGGGGAAAAAAAAACACTAGTAGAAGGAGTATTGATGCATGAAACAGAGGAAAAAAAAATGGAGGGACTAAGCAGTGCGATGAAGACTGGATTGGGTAGCATGTGAGATGAGAAAGGAAGAAGGAGAGAGATGGAGAAGTGATGGCAAGGCAGAGGAGGTTGGTTGGGAAAGAGAAAACGAGGGAGATAGCAAACAGAGAAATTGGGAATAAGAGAAACAAGTAGGGGACAAAGAGAAGAGAAAGATGAGAAAGTGGTGAGGAGAAGAGGTAGAGGAAAAGGAGGTCTCTCTCCTCCTACAGTTCAGCCAAGAGAGAAGTTAAGAATAAGTTAGATATGCAAGCAAAAGGACAATTAAAAAAAATCCCTCCAAAAACTCCAACTCCCCCTTAAGAATCCCACGGTTTCCACTCTTATAGGTTTCCTCCTCCCTTATCTCATCTCCCCCACTTTCCTTTAAGAGTTAGTTTCCTATTAGGAAACTTCCTCTTCTTCCCAAAACTCCCATCTATAGTCCTCTCCTTATTAGGACTCTTCTTCCTTTAGGAAACCTTTAACCCTTGCCTTATTGATCTTCAAGATGATCTGCTCTGTTGAAATTCAATCTAATCCATCCATGCCTCTTTTGATCAATTTGCACCATTGAATATCAATTTGCAAGACCAAAGACTAGATTAGAGTCATCTAAACCATACATTAAGCATACGATTAGCTCAAATGATCATTTGACCGTTAATTTTGACAATTTATGGTTGAATGGTCAATTTGAGCTAAAATTTTGCAATTTAACCAAAAATTACCAAATTAATGAGTTAGATGGTCTAATTAAATGCTAAACTACGGGTCTTTTAGCCAAAATTACACACTTAACACACTCCCAACTAGCATTTTGCTAGTCTCTCGAGCAAAACATGGAGAAAACTATTTTACAAAAAAATAGTACAATGTGCCACTTTCATAGGTGCTCATGATTTCACTTAGCACATACAACAAGCCTATGAACCTTCTAGGTTACCCCTAGTGGACGAGTTAGGCCTTGTGGGGGTTTGTAGAGAATATACCCACAAAATTCAATAAAGCTGAGTCACCTATTTTATCTTAGAGAATCCTCATTCATTAGTAATCTACTTGTTTTTTTTTTACAACTTAATGGAGTGGATTTGATAAATTTTCACATCATACGTGTATTAAAGACATTTTATTTAAGCTATTTCTTGGAGTGTGTGTGTGTGTACAACCACATAAATCTTGACTTGTAACTATTTATGTTTAAATTCTATTGTAAATATATCTTGACCTCAAATCCTCACAGGTATACGCTCAGAAATTAAACTCTCAAATAAGGGCTTTAAACATATTTCTCTCATTATGTGGTCAAATCAAACAAGTTAATGGTTCACACAAATCTTTTGAATGCTGATGAGACAAATGAAAGTGATCCCTAAGAGTGGATGTTATCACCAAGATTATTAGGGGTAGTTTACCTTAATTCCTTCTTTATATCTCCTCTTTAAGGCTAAGTTCCACCTAAGATCAGTAGCTTTTTAACTAGGACAAAACATAGGCTTAGGACATGTTCAAAAAAGAAGGGTATAAGGATTTCAAAGGTTCAAAATGGAGTAGAGGTCTTCACTGAATATTTGCTAGGGTAACTTTGCTTTTGGGTTTGTACTTGAAGTGAATATATCTCTCATATTTTCATCTTTCTCTTTCATTTTTTGTTTTCGGCTTCTTTAGAAGAAAGACAACTAATTTCCATACTTCTTTGACTTTTTGACCTATTTTGAACTTTCTCTACTAACTCTACTCATTTTGATAATGGGTAGTGGTTATTTATTTTGCTAGCTTGTTTTGGTTTAAGGTGAATGGGGTTAAGAAGGAAAAGGCTTAATAATAGGCTAAAAAGGGCTAACTAGTGGTATAATATACTAGGTAGACTTTATGTCTCTGGGCTAAGCAAGGATGACTTATATCATTTCCTAGGTTTCCGAAAGCTTATCAAATTAAATAATTTTTTGGAAATAAAGCTACTACTCATATTTATTCTTGATGTTTAACCAAAACAAGGATAATAGGATCACACTAAGTTATGTGTGCTAAAGAAATTGTGGAATTACTTATAACACTCTAAAAGAAGATAGTCCTTAAACTCACTGGGTTATAGGTCTTCACTAGTTTTCCTTAGGGTCTCTAAGTCATACCTCTCTATTAGTCTTAACTATGTGCTATGTTGTTAAGTGTTCAATTTTGGTCAAAATACCTCTAATTTAGCATTCAATTAGATCATCTAATCGTTCAATTTTATAAAACTTAGCTTGATTTTGAATTTAAATCCAAATGACCATCCAAACCTTAATTTGTCAAAATCAACGGTCAGATGATCATTAGAGCTCATTAGATGACTAATGTACAGTTCAGATGATTCTAATTTAGTCTTTTCTTTTGCAAATCAACCAAAGGATGCACGAATGGATACGATTAAAAGTTCACAGTGTAGATCATCTTAAAGAGCAATGGATGGACTAGATCACCCATAAAGATGGATGTGATAGTTTCCTAGAAGATAATGGAGCTAAATTTGAAATCATGGAGAAAAAGGCAACCCTTTCCCCCACTTCTTTCTTTCCTTTTTTTTTCTTTCTTTCCTTTCTTTTCTTTTTCCTCCTCTTCCTTTTTTCCTTCGTTCCTTCCTTTTCTCCTTGGCTTTCTTTCTTTTTCTTCCTTTTCCTTCTTTCTTTCTTTTTTTTTCCTTCCTCATTCTCACGTACCCACTTTCCTTATTGCCTTCTTTCCCAACTATACCCAACTTCTTTTTCTCCCCTACTTCCCATTCTCTACTCTCTCTAAAGGCTCTCCTTCTACTTCCTCTCCCTTCTCAACGCACTTCTCTTTTCTCCTCTCTTTCTCTCTTCTCATCCTCCTCTTTACTCCCTCCTCTCGTCCACCACCTTTCTCTCCATTATTTTTTCAATCTTCTCCTTGGGATAGAACGTTAGAGGCAGACCGCAACTATCTTCCTCTCCTTGCCAATCTCTCTCTCCCCTCTTTCTCCTGCTCCCTACTTCTCTCCAGTCTCGCACTCTCCACGCTCCTCCACCCAGGCTTCCATCTTTGTCTTGTTTTCTGATCACCATGCCTAGCACCCGATCTCCCTCTATTTTGCCCTCCACCAGCCAAATCTCTCTCTCTCTCTCTCTCTCTCTCTCTCTCTCTCTCTCTCTCGATTCTCTGTTCATCCCCTCTTCCCAACTCCTTCTCATATTCCCAGCTCACCTCTTCTCTGTCCAGAACAACGCTTCTCCTCCCTGCTTGCCCCCCACCTCTGACCACTCGTTTTCCCTCTGTTCATCTTTCACTGCACCAACAGACCTCACGCCGGCTTCTCCTTGTACCTGTCCATCTCTCGCTCCTCTGTCTCAGCCAGATCACAGCACCTCTACTTGCACCCAACCGTCTGGATCCCTCTCTGCATCACCAGACGTCTCGGGGAAGGAAACCCAAGTCGGGTTTCCTCCCGCGATCCTCTTTCTCTCCTTCTTCTTCCCTTCTCCCTCCTTCCTCTTCTCTTCTTCTCTCCTCTTCCTTCTCAAATCCCACGTTTTCCTGGTTTTTCGTTTAAAACCAAAACCCCAAAATTACATGTATGCCCCTGGAAGATCTCAAGAATTACCAACATGTCCCCAGTTTAATTCCATTTCTGTCCTTTTTCAGAAATTACATATGTGTCTTGCTTTATTCCAATTCTATTTTATCCATCTTTTGACTATCCAAGAACTGCCTAATCTATACCAGATCAATTAAGGCCTAACCCATCAATGGGTTAGCCTTAATCAAAACCAAATCTTCAATTTCTCCTTATTTTCTCATCTGATTTCAAATTATTTTTACAGGTTCATTCTTAGGACATCCCTAGACATAACCAATGCTTCTGATCTTAGATCTGAAATCTAGAAATTAATCTGAGCTATCCAAATCTTGAAATCACAATTTAGCCCAGATCTTGACCATTTTGAAGAATTTGTCAAATCCGATCGGTGGATCACTAATCAAGAATGGGTTGAAGATATTTGTAAAGGAGGATTAGCTTTTAGAAGACTAGAAGTGAAGATTTTGATAAAGATTGATCTAGGGAAGTAGTTTTTTCTCATTTTTGATTTTGTTTGTTTTCTTTAAGAATTGGAAATTCTATATTTTTGAGAAGTTTATTAGATCTAAACATTGATTCTCATTTTAATAATTCCAATAATTTTGAGTGATTTATTTTTAATTTTAAATAATTAGATTTTATTGAAAACTCTATTTTAAATCAAGTCCTCGTGGGATCGACCCGTACTTGCATAAGGTACCCTACAATAGCCCGTGCACTTGCGGTAAAACAATCAACAAGTTTTTAGCGTCGTTGCTAGGGACTTGGAAAGGAGTTTTCATAAAATTTAATTAAAAATCCAAAAATTTTCAAAAAAAATCCAAAAAGTAAATAAATTAGGAATTACAATTTTTATCATTTAAGAAAAATTTTAGGTGCATTTTTCAATTGTTTTTAGGTCATAATCACCTTGTTTCCTGAATTTGGTACTAATTTCGAATTTTATTTTTTACGAAATTGGAAAGTGGAGGAATTTGGCAAGTGGATCTTCACCAAAATGGAAACTTCCCTGCTTTTCTAGAATAGGACTTTCTTTTTTTCTTTTGAGTGAATCTTGTAGTGAGGATCCTTGTAAATTGTAATTTCCATTTTAAATTTTAAAGGGTTGTATAATATAGGGCAAGTGTGGGATAAGGTGGCCCACACTTGATCTTCATAAAAAACCCCACTATGAGTTTCCTCACTCATTTATTTCCTAGATTAGGGTTTGCATTTAGAATAATTTGCATTGTTTGGTAGTTAAATGCATATAGGAAGCATCTTTTATAATTGTTGCATTTTAGGATTTTGCATTAGTTTACTGCTTTTAATTGCATTCTTAGGGCATGTTTAATGTTTTAAGGTGATTTATATGCTGATCGAATTGCCATGGTGTGTGAAATTAATTAGTAAGGGCACTCTACCCCCATAAGATCAAGGGTGGATTTCATCACCACCTCTTGGCCCACTTAGGATAATCACCTCAAGCGTGCAAACCTTCCTTTCACATTAATTTAAAATCAATCAGAAGAGACCTATAGGGTCATCACATGCTCGTAGGACCCTTTTAATAGGACGTGATTTACTGTCAGTCCAGTGGCTTTTGATACTGTGGTTATTGGGGGTTACTTAATAGAGCTCCGCTCTTCCCCCACTTCCTATTGACGTTTGTTGAGGTCTAAACGCTTCCTTACACGAGGGTTGTATTAACCACCTTGGTTAGAACCTAATTGGTAAGTAGTAATCAACTCCTAAAGAGAGGAGGAGCGCTAGTCTAGGCTAATAAAAAATGTCGTCCCCACAGAAAATCAAGAAAATCAAATATATTGTTGCTTATTAGCCTTAGGATTATTTGAGTGTGCCCTTTTGTTTGGCCATCATTCTAGAAGTTAGGTTGCATCATTTAGGTTAATTTTCTCAAAACAAAAAAAAAAAAATGAAAAGAAGCTTCCCTTGTATGCACTTTTGGAGACGCGACAAAACCGGAAGGTTAGTCAAGTACGACCAAAAAGACATACAGCGAGATCAGGCCACATCTATGACTGATCAATGCTCAAGGGGTAATTCATCCCATGGAAGTCAAGGGGCTCCACTCATCATGAATGAGGACCTACCACCCTTGATGGAAGATGAATATCAACCTCCACCAAGGAGGAATAATCATCAACCAAATAGAGATTGGAGAAGAAACAATAGGGAGTGGGACCAACAGAGTGAACATGGGGATGATAATATTGAGGGTCATCAAAACTTTCGTGGTAGAACTTTAAAAGACTACCTTCAGCCTACACGCACTAGCACACCATCCTGTGTAATTCTTCCTCAGAATGCTAGTGCATTAGAATTAAAGACGGGAGTAATCCAATTACTTCCCAAATTCCATGGTTTAGATAGTGAGAGTCCTTACTTGCATCTTAAAGAATTTGATGAGGTATGTAGTACCCAGAGAACTCAAAATATAGGTCTAGATACTGTCAGGCTTAAACTTTTTCCTTTCTCTTTAAAGGAAAAAGCAAAAATGTGGTTTAATGCACTGCCATCAAGTTCCATAAGAACTTGGAATGAAATGACTGTGGAATTCTTAAAGAAGTTTTTCCCTACCCATAAAACCAATACGCTTTACCGCAAAATAATGAACTTTACCCAGAAGGATAAAGAATCATTCTATCAATGCTGGGAAAGGTTCAAAGAATTACAACTCACATGCCCACATCATGGCTATGAACCATGGAGCATCATCAGCTTCTTTTATGAAGGACTAAATTCTAACATGCACCAGTTTGTAGAGATGATGTGTAATGGTAACTTTCTCAACAAACAACCAGATGAGGCAGAGGAGTATTTAGAATGGCTAGCTAAAAGTGCACAGACTTGGGCTGACTCAGAAAGAATAGAACACACAGATAGACCTAAGCCCAATAACACCCATGCTAGGGGAGGCATGTATGCTATGTCTGAAGAAGATGATATCAATGCCAAAGTAGCATCCCTAGCGAGAAAAGTAGAAGCCATAGAAACGGGAAAGAAAAACTCAAATAAAGAAGAACAAGTGTGTAGCATTTGTGAAAGTACGTCACATCTTACTTAGGAATGTCCTACAATCCCTGCTTTTCAAGATGTGCTTCATGATCAGGCTAATGCACTTAACACATATAAAAGACCTTTCTCCCCATATTCAGACACTTATAATCTGAACTGGAGAAACCATCCAAACTTTAGTTGGAAAAATGGACCTACTTCTAATGTTCCACAACCAAGACAATATCAACCTCATCAACAAAACCAAGGACTTCTTACCTTACCTTATCAAACTCATCAACCTCCTTCTGGACCTTACTTGCCCCCACCTAAAAGGCATGTTGAGGATAATCAAAATGTTCAAAACCAGGAAAGGAAAATTTCTCAATTAGAAAGTCAAATAAAACAAACCAACCAGTCCATGAATGAATTAAAAAACATGATGAGTCAAATGATGCAAAGTATGGAAAAAGGAAAGTTCCCAGCTCAACCACAAACAAACCCTAAGGGAGTGCATGCGGTTAGCACTAATGTATCTGATGAAACATCTAGCTCTACCATGGAACAGACTAAGGCTATGACCATTCTTAGGAGTGGTAGAATAATTGAGAAAGATGAGCCTCAAAAGACTGAGAAGGTAGAAAAATCCACGAAAGTTAAAGAAAACTTTAAACAAAAGGATCATGTTTCACCTGTTGATCCATGTCCTATACCTGCTCCATTTTCTCAAAGGTTGTGTCAAGCCCCAAAGTCTGCTTCTAATGATGAGATTTTAGAGATTTTTAAGCAAGTCAAGATCAACATACCAATCTTAGATGCTATAAAACAAATCCCATCATATGCCAAATTCTTAAAAGACTTATGCACCATAAAGAGAAAATTGAATGTCTAGAAGAAGGAATTTTTTATTGAACAGGTTAGTTCTATTCTTCAAGACCATACACCACCAAAGTACAAAGATCCTAGTTGGCCCACTCTTACTTGGATTATTGGCAGCTACAAGATTAACCAAGCTCTTCTTGATTTAGGATCTAGTGTAAATCTATTACCATACTCGGTATACAAACAGTTAGATCTGGGTGAACTAAAACCTACATCTACTGTGCTCCAACTAGCTGATTGTTCTGTAAAAATACCGAGAGGGGTAATAGAGGATGTGTTAGTCCAGGTAGAACAATTTTGTTTCCCTGTAGATTTTCTAGTTCTAAATACACAACCGGTGGTGAATGAGAAGAATGAAATACCAGTCATCTTGGGATGGCCATTTTTGGCTACGTCCAATGCCTTAATCAACTGTAGAAATGGTGTCATGAAACTATCCTTTGGCAATATGACATTAGAGCTAAACATCTTTAACATTTGTAACCAACCTAGTGAAACTACTGATGATTTGCACAGTATTAACATGATCAATTCAGTTGTGCAAGATCAATTTCAGTCATCTTCCTTGTTGAACCCACTAGAGGCTTGTTTGGCCTATTTTAATGAGTTTAATGAGGATGCATTAATAGAGGAAGTTAATGCCCTCCTTGATTCTATTCCTATCATGGATACAGAAAAATGGAAACCTCCTTTCGAGGACCTTCCACCAAGTGACTTCATTCCCCTCCCATCATTAGTAGAACCACTTACAGAGCCTAAAATTCCAAATAAGCCTTTTAATGTAGAATATGTACCTGATTGGGACCTACAACCTTCATTTGAACAACCATTAGATAAGAAATTAGGCCCACCTGATTTGTTGCCTATGCCAATAGAACAGGACAAGAAAGAGTCCATTGATCTACTGTCCATACATCAACTGACTATAAGGTACACACTAGAAGATCATCATGATATAAGCAAAACCATGCTTCCTCTATTAATACAAGAACAACCTTTCTGGGAAGTGCATGGTCAGCTTATACCTCAATTTCATGAAAATGTAAGGGAAAAGGAGAATAATCAATCTCCATTTGGTTCAATAGAATTCAAAATTGCGGTAGTTCACATTGCTATAGAGATTCCACCACTCAAATTTTCAAGGTGGAGGAATTATATTGATTACAGTGAAATTTTGAAGATAGGAGATCATCAGAGTGGTTCCACTCAATTGACATTCATGGTAGTCTATTGTGTTATAATGCAACCATCACCAAAAATTTCAAGGTGGATGAAATATATAGACTACTGAGAGATTTTCCAGTGGTGTGAGAAATCTTGTCATTTTATTATTGGAATCAGGAAAACTCAAAGATAAATGAGGATATGTCTGGCTGAAGACGTTAAACTTAGCGCTCACTGGGAGGCAACCCAGAGTTTTTCATTTTTGTTGTTTCCTACATCACCCATATTCATTTTAGGTCCAACTTTTTAAACTTTGAGGACAATGTTTCTCTCAGGTTGGGGGATGTAGAATTCTAGCAAATTCTAGTTTTTTTAGGTTTTTAAGTGATTTCTTTGATTTTTCAAAAAACAAAAAAAAAAGGAGAGAGAAAATTTTTGAAATTTTTTAGGTTAATTCCTATACCATGATGAGAATTGGATTTTCTGAAGTATAATCTAGATAAATTTAGCTTATTAATGGAATTGAATATGATTAATTCATCTTTTACTCATTTTCTAAAGTATTCTATGAAAGCAAAGTCTCAAATCACATCTGTACATGCAATTGCAAATAGATAGTCTAGATTGATAAGTGGCTATAACTTAGAGATTCTGAAGAAATTCAGTGGAGACCTATAACCTAAATGAGTTTTTAGAGTCATTCATTCATTTTGAGAGGTTATATATGTTCCTAATTTTCTTCAGCGTGCTTAAAAAAAATGGATCCCAAACTCTTAATTTGGCTAATTACCTGAATAATTAGAATATTACCTTTAAAATGTTGGAAGTTCATTGAATTTGATGGATTATAGGAAACCTAGAAAATGATTTAGGCCATCATTGTTGTTAACCTAGAGACATAAAGCCTACCCATAAAGTATTTTTACCACTAGTTAGCCAAATTGAGCCTTTAATATAAGCCTTTTCTTTTGCCACCCAAATGACCCTTTGCTCATATTAACCCAATATAAATTATCCATTACCCATTTTCTTTGAAAAATAAATTAGAGAAGAATGAAGAAATACCTTTTAGTTGTAATGAAAGTAGAAAGTAGATATCCAGAAAAGAAAGAGTCTTTAAAGTGATTCAAAAGTATTGAAAAATAAAGAAAAGACTGAAAAAAAAGGAAGAAAGAAAAAAGAAGAAGTCTGAAGAATACAAAGAAAAGTGAAAAAAAAAAAGAAAAAGAAAAATTCACTTCATCAAAGAAAGAAAGAGTTATCAACTTTAGAAGACCTCTACTTATTTTCTGAAGAAACTTTGAATATCCTTATACCCTTTCTTTGGTACCCTACCCTAAGCCTACGTTTCGTCCCAGTTAAAGACCTATTGATTCTAGGAAAAATATAGCCTTGATGAGGAAATGAATGGACAAGATACAAAAGAGTGGTATTTCTAAATATTCAAAGGTAATGGCATCGATTCTAAAGGGATAAAAACAATGAAATTCCTTAGTAACTCCCATTTTTCATGAGTACATGTGAGAAAATTTTGCTTTTACTGACTTTTCTCACATAATTAAAAGAGAGATATGATTTGCCCCCTTTATCTGAGAGATTTTGTTTCTGAGTGTATATCATTAGTGAGGATTGAGGTCAAAACATATTTTGGATGGAGTTCAAAAGTTAGAAGTTTACTTAGAAATTAAGATGATTCTATATGTAAATTGTACATGCAAACACTCACTCTGATATTTGAGCCTAATTGGAATGACTTTGGCATATAGGTAGGGTTTTGAATTCTTCAGTCATTTTTATTAGTATGCTAAAGTTGATGTGATTTATTGAAGATAATTCTCTAAGGAAAAAGAGAGTTGACTTAAAAATAAAATTTGAAATCTTGAAATTTGGTTTTTAGCATGTTTTGCTTAGGACTAGCAAAAATGCTGGTTGGGGGTGTGTTAAGTGTTCAATTTTGGTCAAAATACCCCTAATTTAGCATTCAATTAGATCATCTAATCCTTCAATTTTATAAAACTTAGCTTGATTTTCAATTTAAGTCCAAATGACCATCCAAACCTTAATTTGTCAAAATCAACGGTCAGATGATCATTACAGCTCATTAGATGACTAATGTACGGTTCAGATAATTCTAATTTAGTCTTTTCTTTTGCAGATTAACCAAAGGATGCACGAATGGATACGATTAAAAGTTAACGGTGCAGATCATCTTAAAGAGCAATGGATGGACTAGATCACCCATGAAGATGGATGTGATAGTTTCCTAGAAGATAATGGAGCAAAATTTGAAATCATGGAGAAAAAGGCAACCCTTTCCCCCACTTCTTTCTTTCCTTTTTTTTTCTTTCTTTCCTTTCTTTTCTTTTTCCCCCACTTCCTTTTTTCCTTCCTTTTCTCTTTTTCTTTCTTTCTTTTTCTTCCTTTTCCTTCTTTCTTTCTATTTTTTTCCTTCCTCATTCTCACGTACCCAATTTCCTTATTGCCTTCTTTCCCAACTGTACCCAACTTCTTTTTCTCCCCTACTTCCCATTCTCTACTCTCTCTAAAGGCTCTCCTTCTACTCCCTCTCCCTTCTCAACGCACTTCTCTTTTCTCCTCTCTTTCTCTCTTCTCATCCTCCTCTCGTCAACCACCTTTCTCTCCATTGTTTTCTCAATCTTCTCCTTGGGCTGGAACGTTAGAGGTAGGCCCCAACTATCTACCTCTCTTTCCTAATCTCTCTCTCCCCTCTTTCTCCTGCTCCCTACTTCTCTCCAGTCTCACACTCTCCATGCTCCTCCACCTAAGCTTCCATCTTTGTCTTGTTTTCTGATCACCACGCCTAGCACCCGATCTCCCTCTATTTCGCCCTCCACTGGCCAAATCTCTCTCTCTCGATTCTCTGTTCATCCCCTCTTCCCAACTCCTTCTCATATTCCCAACTCGCCTCTTCTTTGTCCAGAACAACACTTCTCCTCCCTACTTCCCCCCCACCTCTGACCACTCGTTTTCCCTCTGTTCATCTTTCACCGCACCAACAGACCTCACGCCAGCTTCTCCTTGTACCTGTCCTTCTCTCGCTCCTCTATCTCAGCCAGATCGACAGCACCTCTGCTTGCACCCGACCATCCGGATCCCTCTCTGCATCACCAGACGTCTCGGGGAAGGAAACCCAAGTCGGGTTTCCTCCCACGATCCTCTTTCTCTCCTTCTTCTTCCCTTCTCCCTCCTTCCTCTTCTCTTCTTCTCTCCTCTTCCTTATCAAATCCCACATTTTCTTAGTTTTTTGTTTAAAACCAGAACCCCAAAATTACATGTATGCCCCTAGAAGATCTCAAGAATTACCAACATGTCCCCAGTTTAATTCCATTTCTGTCCTTTTTCAAAAATTACATATGTGTCCTGCTTTATTACAGTTCTATTTTATCTATCTTTTGACTATCTAGGAACTGCCTAATCTATGCCAGATCAATTAAGGCCTAACCCATCAACGGGTTAGCCTTAATCAAAACCAAATCTTCAATTTCTCCTTATTTTCTTATCTGATTTCAAATTAATTTTACAGGTTCATTCTTAGGACATCCCTAGACATGACCAATGCTTCTGATCTTAGATCTGAAATCCAAAAATCAATCTGAGCCGTCCAAATCTTGAAATCACAATTTAGCCCAGATCTTGACCATTTTGAAGAATCTGTCAAATCCGACCAGTGGATCACTAATCAAGAATGGGTTGAAGATATTTGTAAAGGAGGATCAGCTTTTAGAAGACCAAAAGTGAAGATTTTGATGAAGATTGATCTAGGGAAGTAGTTTTTTCTCATTTCTCATTTTGTTTGTTTTCTTTAATAACTGGAAATTCTGTATTTTTGAGAAGTTTATTAGATCTGAACATTGATTCTCATTTTAATAATTCCAGTAATTTTGAGTGATTTATTTTTATTTTTAAATAATTAGATTTTATTGAAAACTCTATTTTAAATCAAGTCCTCGTGGGATCGACCCGTACTTGCATAAGCTACCCTACAATAGCCCATGCACTTGCGGTAAAACAATCAACATATGTGTAAATGGTTTTCTAGAATTAACTTTCATAAAATGCTTCAACACATGAATGATATATAAAACTAGTTATATGCATTCCCATTAAGAGGCAAAAATAGTAGAAGTACTAAATTCTGAACATCCAGTTCTCATCATAGTAAGGGAACTCTACCTTAAAAACCTTTAAAAAAAAAAATTCATAAGAATCAAGAAAACTCAAGAAAATTCAAAATCCTTATATGCATCTACAGCTCCCCCAACATGAATGAAACATTATCCTCAATGTTTGAAAAACATAGGATCTTATATGATAATGGAAGGGTGTAAAAGATAGAAATTTGAAAAACATCTGGGTTGCCTCTTAGGAAGTGCTATGTTTTACATCTTTAGCCAAACATACAACAAAGATCACCATGATTTTTAATTGTGGGGAATAATATTGGTGATCCCCCATCTTCAAACTTTCACGGTAGTCAATGTAATTCCTCCACCTTAAAAATTGAGGTGATGGTATCATAATGATTTTGTGTATGACTGTGAATTTTGTTGGACCATTTGGAGATAAATGGTCCTTTTCTTGACCAAATTGACTAATAACATGGACCATTATATTCAATTTAACTCTTTCCTTCATTTTCCTAACATTGTCCTAAATTAGGGTAGTAAGCTGACTCTGTCCTTCCTTTAAAGGTTCTCCTTGTATTGTTAGAGATGGGGACAAGGTTTGGTTTAACCCTAGTTATTTTCTAATGTGTACCCTAGAGTTGGTTGAAGTAGGGCTAGTACATCAATGAACTCTTTCTCTTCCTGTTCTTCTCACACATGCAAGATTTTAGATGGACTTAAATTACTGTCTAATGGTTGCTCAAACAAGATCTGTATGTCCCAATCAGGCACATCTTCTACATTACAAGGCTTAATTGGAATATCAAGCTCTATAGGGAGTTCCACTCTAGTTTGCCATCAAGAAGTGTCCATCAAAGGCGCAGTATCCAAGAACGTATTCACCTCCTCAATAGATGTGTCTTCATCAAAGTCATAAAAATGGGCAAGAGGTTTTGGGTTGGACATTTTTGAAGCTTTATTTTCATCATCAATGGAAGTCTCTTAATCATAATCGTAAGGAGCAAGACATGCTTTGAGTAGATTTGATCTAGAGGTTTCTAAGGATGGTTGTGAACTATGTGGCTCAGAAGGATCATAAGAAATTTCCATCCTATTATCAGTAATGAATGGCTCTTCATTATCCCCAATTTGCTTTAGTTCCTTAATCCTTTTTATAATTTCAGCAATGTTTCTATTAGTATTTTCCCATAATGGTTTCATTTCCTTTACCCATTTCTCCATCTCTTGTTCATTTCCTTCTGGTTAGCAGCTATGACTTATTCTACTCTCTCACAAAATTATTGCTCTTCTAATGGTGCTTCTTCATGTTGTAGAGGAAATGACTCATAAGGTTGGTATTGCTGTGGCATTGGGGTATTGAAAAAGGACTAAGCAGGTTGAATACATGATGGTTGACCCTGATATTCTAAATAATCATGGTAGTGTTGACTAGGGTAGGACCATTGTGGTTCTTCTTGATATTGGGAATCCTAAGATCATGATTGTTCATGATGCCTAGCCCATTCATTATAGTCTTGGTAATTTGTCTCAAGATAAAAATTGTTAGGGTATGTGAATGCATTGGGTGCATCCACTGGCTCCTGATAGCATTCATTGCCTGTGGAGTTTGATGGTGGACATGAAGGAGTGGAATAGGGATGCTCAAAATAGGTATAGTCATTATGGTATTGAGGTTGTGTCACGGCTTTCCTAGAAGCTATTATCCTAAGCAATTAGCTTTCCATGATATTTAAACTATCCATCGAAGCATATATGAAATATATCCCCTTCTTAGTAAGCTTTTGTTCCTAATTTTGTATACAACGAAACAAATCGTTCTATACAACGTTGAGGTTTTTTTTTTTTTTTTTAATAGGCAAAACTAACCTACATGATGCAACCTAACTTCCTAAAATGATGCACAAACAAAGGGCATAACATAATCCTTGAGGCTAATAAGCAATAATATTTTGACATTCTTGAGTTTGTGTGGGGATAATGTTTTTAAATTAGGCTAATCTAGCACTCCTCCTTTCTTTCAAATTTGATTATTGCTTACCAATTAGGTTCTGCATAAGGTGGTTAATACAATCCTCATGTAAGGAGGCGTTTAGACCTCAACAAATGTCAATAGAAGGCATGGAAAAATCACTTGGATTTTAACACACCCACTATAACCACAGTGCTCAAAAGACACTAGAGTGACAATAAAACACATCTTATTAACAGGGTCCTATGAGCATGAGATGTCCCTATAGGTCTCTTCTAATTGATTGTAGATTAATTTGAAAGGTGAGGTTGTGCACTTAAGGTGATTATCCTAGGTGGGTCAAGGAGTGGTGATGAAATTCACTCTTGATCTTGTGGGGGTAGGGTGCCCTTACTAATTAATTTTCAAACTCCATGACATTTTGATTAGCATATATATCACCTTAAAGCATTAAACGTGCCCTAAGAATGCAATTAAAATAGTAAACTAATGCAAAACCCTAAAAATGCAGTAATTATAAAAAATACTTTCTATATGTAATTATTCTACCAAACAATGCAAATGGAAACCCTAATCTATGAAATAAAAAAGAGTAAGGAAAACTTATAGTGGGGTTTCTAACGAAGATCAAGTGTGGGCCACCTTATCCCCCACTTGCGTTGTATTATACAACCCTTTTAAAATTAAAATAAAAATTACAAATTATAAAGGGGCCTCTCTACAAGATTCACTCAAAAGAAAAGGAAAATCCAAATCTAGGAAAGTAGGAAAATTTCTATTTTAATGAAGATCCACTTGCCAATATCTTCCTCTTTACTGTTTCTCGGGAAAAGAAAATTAGAAATAAGTACCAAATTCATGAAATAAGGTGGTTATGCACTAAAAAAATTTGAAAAATGCACTGAAAAAATGCTAAAATTCTAAAACTATGCAATTCCTAAAAAAATTATTTTTTTGGAATTTTTTTATTTTTTAATTAAATTTTATAAAAACTCCATTGTATGTCCCCGACAACAGTGCCAAAAACTTGTTGATGTTTTTCATAAGTGCATAGGCTATTGTAGTATAGCATGCACAAGTATGGGTCGATCCCACATGGACACGCTTTAAGAATTTGGAGTTTAATAAAATTTAATTCTTCACAAATTAAAATTAACAAAAAGAGAAATTAGACTTCAGATATAAATGATAAATGAGAATTACAGAAGTTCAACTTAAGCAGAAAGAAAACTAACTATAGAAAGAAGAAAATTCCACATCCCTAGACTGATTATTATCAATTTCTTCAAATCTAAGCTCCTAAACTTCAATTAGACTTCATTAGCATCTTTCTAGTACTTCTGATTGATGATCTACTAGATAGATTAGGTAGATTCCAAAAAGTCTGAGAGATCTGGGCTAAATAAGAAATTTGAAAATTGGAAGATTTATATTTATGGAGTTCAGATTAAAGATCAGAAATGTTAATCATGCTAAGGGATGTCCTTGAAACAAGTCTTGAAATTTAATTGAAATTTTGATGCAGAACAGATGAAAGCTATCCTATTGGTTTAAGCTAAACCATTGATCGAGTTAAGCTTAAATCAATTAAGTTTGGATTGGATTAATTTGAGAATAGCAGAACTAGAATAACACAAAACATGGATAAAGAAAAAGATGAAATAGGCTAAAAGACAAAGAAGGATTCAAATGAGATTATAATTTTTGGGTGAAGGGTATTTCTAGAATTTTCTTAGAATTTTACTCTTAAACAAAACCCAGTAAAGAAGCCCGATGACAAAAAAGATGGTGATGGAGGTGGAGATGCAGGGAAGGCGGGGATTCATGGGAAAACCCGATTTGGGTCGTGTGGAGGCGACGCTATGAAGCATGGAGTTCCCACTTGGGCAAGTGAGTTGGAAGCAGGGAAACCTGTGGTTGGAGAGAGAGGGAACTGGTGTGGCCAGCCAGTGAAGTAGATGGGATAAACACCGGTGCAGTCTTGGCTGGGCAGAGCTGGGCTATGGAGATGCCAGTCTCCTGCATCAAGTAGACAAAGGCAGAGAGACTGGTGCAATGTGGTGAAGAAGGGGAGATAGAGGGAGAAGCTAGGAAGTGGTGTGACAGAGATGGGACGGAGCTGGGTCGGGTTAGTGCGGTAGAGCAGTGAAGCTACAAGGCAGCGATGTCAAAGAACAGGAAGAGGAGAAGTTGATAGAGAGAGGCAGAGGTTTGGTGCTGGGGTGTAGGGACCGACAGAGGTGAAAGGTGATGGAGGAAAGGGAGAATTGAGGGCAAGAGGTTGGGTTGGAGTGTGGAGAAGATAGATGGGGAGAAAAGGGGAAAAAAGACACTGGAAGATGGGAATGAGAAGGGGCATTGATGCGTGAGATAGAGGAAAAATAAATAGATGGACTTGGCAGTGCAATGAAGACTAGATTGGGTAGCCTATGGGACGAGAAAGGAAGAAGGTGAGAGATGGAGAAGTGATGGCATGGTAGAGGAAGTTGGCTGGGAAAGAGAGAACGAGGGAGATAATAGAGAGAGAAATTGGCAATAAGAGAAACAAGTAGGGGGCCAAGAGGAGAAATATGAGAAAGTGGTGAGGAGAAGAGGTAGAGAAGAAGGGGGTCTGCCTCCTCTTACAGTTAAGCCAAGAGAGAAGTTAAGAATAAGATAGATATGTAAGCAAAAATAAAGCAAACAACTAATAAAAACTCTCTCCATAAACTCCAACTCCCCCTTAGAATCTCATGGTTTCCACTCTTATAGGTTTGCCCCTCCCTTATCTCCTCTCCTCATTAGGACTCTTCTTCCTTTAGAAAACCTTCAACCCTTGCCTTATTAATCTTCAAGATGATCTGCACCATTGAAATTCAATCTAATACATCCATGCCACTTTTGATCAATTTGCATAATTGAATATCAATTTGCAAGACCAAAGACTAGATTAGAGTTATCTAAGCCATACATTAAGTATCCGATTAGCTCAAATAATCATCTGACCGTTAATTTTGACAATTTACGGTTGGATGGTCAATTTGAGCTAAATTTTATATTTTATCCAAAAATTACCAAATTAATGAATTAGATGGTCTAATTAAATGCTAAACTAGGGGTCTTTTGGCAAAAAAATTACACACTTAACACTAATAACCCAAAAGTTTGTTATTGTGTAGGTCTAAAATCTAGTCTAAGGAATTATTTGATTAATCATATTTTTCAGGGATTTTATTAGGATTTTTCACTTTTTGTAAGAAGTAAGATGTTGATCTAATGGCCGAGATCAATCTGGATGAAATTGAAGATCAAAATCCAAACCTCAAAATAATCCCTTCAACACAAGCTAGACCCCAAGATCATTTTATGGATGAGTAATGGATATGATTAAAAGAGCTAAATATGGCCAAAGTGGGCCCATAAAGTAACCCATGCATTCCCACCACCTTTACATGGAAGCCACCTTAGCCATATAAGCCATAAAATAAGGTGGTAAGCTAAGGAATTCCAAACAAACCATACAAGACACTCAAGCCAAGGGTTGAACCCAAGAAAACAAGCCAAGGAAGCTTCCAAAGCCACCCATGAGCTTGGCCAATGGAGCCTTCAAAGTTAGTGATCTAAGCCATTAAGCTAAGCTAAAAGAAAGGCTAGGATTGGAGAAGATTCAGGAGAATTATCGATGAGTTATTTTGAA
This sequence comes from Warburgia ugandensis, assembly GCA_035236585.1. Taxonomy (NCBI): domain Eukaryota; kingdom Viridiplantae; phylum Streptophyta; class Magnoliopsida; order Canellales; family Canellaceae; genus Warburgia; species Warburgia ugandensis. Next base: position 40,862,935 of record CP141136.1, read on the forward strand.
GATAATTAAGGAAAAATCTATTAGAATAAGATGGCATGAGGGCCAGTGGTGGGATAAGAGCAACCAATTTTTTGTGTTTTTTCTCTCTTTTCCCCACTTTTTCCTTAATATGTACGCACTATGAATTTTTAAAACTCTATCTCAGTTCACCTCTTAAGAAACTTCCCACCCAACCAAATTTCTCCACCTAATACCCCTCTACCTCTTTCCTAACCAATCCCCACTCACTTTCCCAAAGTATGAAGCATTCAATAGTTTTGGAAAGGCTTAGATGCCCCTTCCTAAAATGGTGGTGTCTCCCACCTACCCCCCTCCCTAAGGCAGCCAACTTACTTCCCCACTTTCCTATTTGATGTCTACCCTTTTCGCCCATCCTAACCATTCAATTCGGCAATCTTTAATCCCCACCACACCTTAGTATTAGGTTACCCTAGAAAAAATATGACAAGTCTTATAAAACCAGCTCAAAACTCAAGCAAAATACTACTCTTTTCACTATAGGAAAAGACATCTCCTCCATATTAAGGAGATGCCCACTTCCTTCCAGCCCATTTTTCTCTTTTTGCTTGTTGTTTTGTGAATTACTTGGGTGCTACCACAAGCTTCCAAGGTTTATGCTTCTTCCTCAAGTGTTCAACCTAAGATTTGTGAGGTTTTAATTCATCATTGAAGGTTGGTTAGCCTTTGCTGGAATTTACTTCTTTTAAAGTTAGTTTTCCTTATTTTTTCCTTTAGCTTTCCTTGCTTTTAAACTAGATTCATGGCTCGTTTTCCCTTGGAGTGACAACCAAGGGAAATCATCTTGAGTCTAGTTTTGTTCTTTATCTTTTATTGCATCTTTATTCTCTTTTAGCCCTCTTGATTTTCCAGCTTTGGTTGCTTAAGTTCCATTGGATTATTGGCTTAGTTTTACATAGGATTTTTTGTTGATTTCAAGCATACTTGCTCATGAGTGAATGTCTGAACAAGTGAAGATAAGTTTGGCTTGTAATTGAGGAGTGATTAAGATTAAGTGAACATCATTGTAGTAGCATTTAAATTTCTGATTTTGATTACATGTATGGAGTGTTATGTTGATGACTTTTGGAGGTAATTCAATGAGATTAGTTGGAATTTTCAACTCATGTTTCTGTCCAACAGTGAATTAACTTTGTTCTTGAATGTATTAGAAGTGATTAATTTCATGTTTTACATATTATACTCATTGAATGTTTCAATTTCCTTACTACTGGAATTTCTTTGCATGAATGCTCTATGTTAATTTCCAACACTATACATTCATGTTAATTTGATTTTCAATAGCCCAATTAGGTTATTAGATAACTTAGTTAATGTTAGAAATAGATTTCATGTTTAGGTTTCCAAAGTAGTTGATTAAATAAAATCTTCTCCAATGAATCATGCATACCATTCCATGGTTATATGTATGTTAATTGGATAGTTTTCCTTTCATTATTGTTAGTAATTGCTTTCATTTATTTTTCTAGTTTGGTTGTAATTAGATTCCATTATTTTGTCTCTTAGTTAGTTGAAAAATAATCAAATTTGTCATACTTGTTAAAATAGTTGAGTTGGTTGCTTACTTTTCTTAGTTTTGCATGATTAGGAAAGTAGTTTGTTAAAGCATGTTTCCATTAGATTAGTTGTTAATTTCATATTTAAGAAAGTTAGTTTAGGAAAGTTGATAAATTGCATTTTAGAAAATTTTCACTATAGGAAAGTTTTTAATTAGGAAAGTCATAAAATTACAATATTTTAATTTAGCAAAGTTTTAATTTTAGAAAGTGCATGTTTTAGGAAAGTTATCCATTTAGCATGTTTCTTTTTTTTGTTTAGTTTCCAATTTCATGTTTTAGTTTCCTTTCTTAATTTAGGAAAAAAAATTCACTTGAATTTTGGCTAGTTTAGATAGTTTTAAGTAGGGACCACTGGCATCACAATAGTTCACTCTTCGTGGGATCAACCTCACTAGCATACTATATTACAAACAATTCATGTGCTTGTGAGTTTTATTTAAAACAACAACACCTGAGTTGCTTCTTAGTGAATGTTGAATTTAATGTCTTTAGATAGATGTACAATGCTCTAATGAATGTAGATCTTATGATGGATGTAGGTGACATGGAACAAGCTAAGGTGGATCCTAGTAGACTAGTTCCTTTAGCAAGATTTCTTCTACTTCAGGGTTTACCAACTCTGTATAGGGTTTCAGCCTTTGCCTCTTAACTTTGAAAACTCTTCATTCTTTTCAGTCTCGACAACCTTGTGAGGGTAAACAATAACTACTATGTAGGGTCCAGACCATAGAGATCAAAGTTTTCCAAGAAATAAATGCAATCTAATTATATAAAAGGACCTTTTATCTTGAAGTGAAGGACTTTTGTAGGATGTGTCTATCATGATGGCTTTTCAATGGTCTTTGTATATCTTTGCAGACTCAAGTGCATCTTTCTTAAGTTCATCCAAGTCATTGAGTTGGATCTTTTGGTGGGTCCCAACATCATCTAAGTCAAAATTGAGCTTTTTAATGGCTACTATGCTTTGTACTTAAGTTCTACTAGGAGATGGTAGGTGTTTCTGTGATGACCCGGGTTTTTGTAACATGTTTTGTAATGTATTTTGCAAGCAGGGCCCTTAAGAGTGTAAAATTTTTTCACAAAACAAAGTAGCAAAAATTCTTTTCTTTAGAAGTTGTTTTGAAAACCTAAGTCACCACTTCATACATAACATAAGTACAATTTGTGTACAAAATAAAATTCCATTGAAGGAATATACTTTTATTAAACTCCAGGATCCATCCAGTGGTTCACCGTATAGCCAAATCTAGTACAATACTTGTCCAAATTACATAATCCAAAACTCAAGCTCACCATACAATAAAACTCTCAACAAAGAAAAATACATGTCTTCAAGGGTATACCTTGAAGATTATTCTCTTCAAGTCTTCTATCGTCTTCAGCTCCTAACGCTCCTTCCCTGTATCTAAGATATTGCAACATTTACAATATCTCAGCAAGCAATGCTTGGTAGGGGATTCAAGAAGCATAATAATTTACAAGGTAATTCCAATACTTCATAATCTCATTATCCTTAAACATACTCTTTACTTTGTAAGTTATGTATATCTATATACATACATACCCTTCATGGGTAAACCAGTTAAATTTGTGAAAATAGTCAAATATCATTCCCAACTAAGCTGATCAATTCTCTTCATTTTGAGAATTTAGTACTTCAGCTAATCTTATACTGGGAATTTCCCTTCTTGGAAAATATTGGTAATATACAATTACCTAGCATTTCATTATGCTACAACATAAGGCATTTCACTATGCCTATTCTCATATGCATCATAGTGCAAAATAATTAGAAAGGTTGCTATGCTGTAGTCTGATCCGTACTAGTGCACTTGGATAACTACCTTGTTCACCACTGATACCATGGTAGAAAATATTATGTCATTGCCCATATGGGGGGCAAGACTTTCACAGTGGTGGCCTTCCCATAATTGCCACCACCTGACTTTTAGCCTCTCTTAGGCAAGGTATCATCACATCATCAAATTTCAAGGAGTGGGTAGCCAAACCCTCATAACTCTTCTATTAATAGCATTCCCCTAGGCTTATGCCTGTTAAAACAAACTCACAAGCCTCAAAGCTTATATGTAAAATAGATTTCATATATATCAGACCATATGTCTGTTTACTTAGGGCTGAAATATTTCCTAGTTCCCTATTCACTTATAGTTTAGTCCTTAACCATCTTATATATGTTTGGTTGGATCGTAAGGTTTTCAAGAGATTTAATACAAGTATTAACATTACTCTTATCAACATAACATCATGAGTACAATCATGTATATCCCATGTAAATGCATTCATCAAATCCTCCTACGTTTAAGGATTGATCTCTTTTCCCCAATCTTCTATGATCCTGACTGATGTATGTAATCTGTACATCCATACATATTTTCAATATATAAATTATGAACAATCCTATTGATCACTAGATCTGATGTTTAGAATGATCTTTAGATCATTCATATCTAAGTATTTTTCTATCTCTAAGTCTTTGTATGTCCATCTCCTTGATCTTGATCTTTCATAGATCCATTGATTGACAATCTACACATGTTGATAAAGATCAAGGTCCTAGATCTTCTATCATCTAGTTCTTCTTTGATTTAAGTTCAGTTATTGGATCATCCCTATGGTGGATGATCTTGGTTTTCTTCCTTGAATCATCTTTGATCAAGGGTTTGAATTATCTAATCTAATGAACTATAATAAGTATACTAATAAACATGCATACTAATAAACATGCATACTAATAAGTATACTAATAAACATGCATCCAAGATCTAATGGATCTTGTTTGATCATCCTTATCTTACTTACTGTTTTTATTAGGGTTAGGCAATTTACTAATCTTTTATGCTCTTATTATTATTATTCAACCAGTTAATGTGCTAGTTGACGGTAGCTTATTCAAGCCTAAATCTAGACTGTTCCTCTTATTTCCAATTGGCTAAGGCTTACTAGCTGGATGGGTGAACACAAAGTGGTTACTTCAATCCTCATGTAAGGAGGCATTTAGCCCTCACAAACGTCAACGAAAGGTAGGGGAAGAGTGATGCTCTATTAGATAACCCCCTTAACCACTATGTTCATCATTCACTAGAATGACCATAGCTCAACCTTTCATAAGGTTCCTATAAGCATGTTTACCCTAAGTACTCTTTCTAATGGATTTTAATTAAGTCCATGAATATTTATAATGTCATTCATGGGGTTTATTATTCTTTTCCTAATTTGAGCCAAGGACTTGATAATCTTTATATTGTCCTACTAACTATAGCCCTTACTAATTAAGTTCAAAGTACTCCATTCTTATTTGTGTAATGAAACTCTACTTTCTCATTAGAATACATTTTTGATGTTTTATGCTCTTTATCTCATAACAAGTAGATCTACTAATAACATTTAACCATAAATGAATTATAAATTCAAAGCATAAAACTACATAATTTAACATTTAATGATAATGAGGCAAGGTACTTAAAGTAATTAAATCTAGCACCTTCTGATAACAATGAAATCACATATCATGCTAAAGTCTAAATGTTATACTAGCTTGCTTTATAACATAATCATATTTAAAATGCTATTATATAAAATGAAACTAATTACATTAACATTTTTAGAAACCTTCACTTATGATCCAACCATTTGATCTTAGATTTTTCCCTTTGATTAAGGGTATTAGTTATATTTAGGGGATTTTCTTTATTAAGGTCCAAAGATCATATTGATCTATTTTTGTCATAATCCATCCATGATTTCCTTAGATTTCATCATATCAACATTCATTATATCCATCCCAAGGATCTAATTGCACTTGATCTCATTGATCAAGTGGGTCCCTTTGTATTTTTAGGGTTTTTCTGCCATAATGGGTAGATCTCTTAATATATCTCCAAATAAACCATAGGTCTTACTTTATTTCAATAGTATATCATTATTAAAACATATTTTCAAGATCTAATCATCTCTGATCTTGAAGATCTAGGTAAGTAGAAACTTGGTTCTTTAATACAGAAAGTTTTACTGAATATTATGTCCATTTTATCATTTCATCAGAAAATAGAGGTTTCAAGCTTTCCATAGCTTCTTTCCGATCTCAATTTGGAGTTCAGATGGCTTTGGAATTGGATCTGGAAGTTCACAGTCTTTCCTAGGGCTTAGATTTGATATGGGCCTAAGGAACGGACGGGCTAGATCTTTCGGGCGAAAAACCAAGCAGGGCGGACGCTCATGGGTTTGACGGGTCTGCTCATGGGTTTGACGGATGCGTTGTTGTCTCGCTTGGGATAACGTCCCACACGTAGCGCACACACTGTTTCCGATGGTGCGCCACATGTGCGTCTTGGGCGCCATTAGATCCAGAGATTGGACAGTCCATTCAAGACTGTCCAATCAATCCTCTCTCAATTGAGGGCCCAAAACATCTCTGATCATTGTGAAAATTCTACCCTAGGGGTTTTGGACCCTTCTGGATCGATTGGTGTAGTCAAAATTTTCATCTGAGCACTCTATCATCCAAAATTAAGGGTTCCAATGTTTACTTTATTTTTACCTTTTTTATTACCAAAATAAATTACAATAAACTAAAAATTACATAAAACAGTATTAAACATCTATAGAAAGTATTTTCACCTACCTGATTGGAGAAAAAATCTCTGTTATATGCCCAATTTAAAAAGAATACCTTGTTGATGAAGATATGGCCTAAGATCCACCTTTCTTGCAAATTCCCATTGTTTGAACTGTTGGATCTTGAAATTGCTTTGGGGGTTTTGTAGAATAGATATGTTGAGAAGTTTTGGACATTGTAATTGATGAAATTAGATCTGGAATAGAGTGCCTAATTGATTTTAGGTCTCTTGTTCCAATCTAAAAGAAAAACAAATTGAAAAGAGAGATATCTCTTGGAAATTTTGGGTTTTTGGGGAGGGATCTAGGTCTAATTTTTCAAGGAGAGTGAAGAAAATTTGGTGGGGATTTTATGAGCATTTTTGGAGGATTTTTGGGGTTGTATTTATAGGCATTTTGGGTCTTTTTTCATGATTATAATATTTTAATTTTTATTATTAAATGGCATGAAAGTCTCCCATGCTCCATTTTTTCTTCCCCATGCCCCATTTTTCTTCCCCAAGACCAGCTGATGTTTGTTGACCCATGACTTCACGTGGGCTGCTGATAAGATTGGTTTTTGGATCCCTTGTGGGCCCCACATGGTGTAAAAAGACCATTTTAGCATTTATGCATAAAATTTTGGGTTTCATTCCCATGATCTCGGATTTGAGTGTACTTAGTGGCATTGGATTCATAATTCTTAGTAGATTATAAATTTTCATGTCTCATATTTTGATTTTTGGGTAAAATTACTATTTTACCCCTTTTGTCCAAGAAATGAAGAAACTTAAGGATTTCTCATCCGAATTTAGAATTTGTCATACTTACAGTCATTTTGAAGGGTTTGCTAAGTTTAATTTCAATTTTACATGTCTTATGATTTGATTATACTTTTATAAAAAGTATATTCTAAATAACCCTAATATTTCAGCTTGAAATATCTAAAACTCAAACTTTATTGATTTTCTCAATCAATTACAAAAATTGGGGTTATTGCAGTTTCCATAGACCAAGAAATAGGATGACATGCCTGTAGAGGTCCTGTGTACAGTATGGTAGGCCCATAAAGCATCATTAAGTTTTAAAGGCTAGCCTTCCTTAGTTGGATTAACTATCTTTTCTAATATGCATTTTCTCTCCCTATTTGACACTTCTATCTATCCACTAGTTTGAGGATAAGGGGTGGCAATTCTTTTAAGTAATACCACATTTCTTCATTAAATTTTCAAATACATTGTTACAGAAGTCTTTTCCCCATCCTTAATTATGGCCTGGGTTGTATCAAAGCATGTAAATATATTTTCCTTTCAAAACTTGATAACCACCTTGTGGTCATTGGTCTTACATGGTATAGCTTCTACCCATATAGACACATAGTCCACTCCCACAAGGATGTATAGATAACCAAAGGAGATGTGAAAAGGCCCAATAAAATCAATGCGCCAAACATCGAAAGGCTCAATGATTATAATGGGGTTCAAGGGCATCATATTTCTCTTTTTTATACTCCCTAACTATTGACACTTAGCACATGCAATGCAATAAGTATATGAATCCCTAAAAATGGTGAGCCAATAAAAAGCACCTTGTATAATTTCTCTAGCTATTTTCTAGAGCTACAATGGCCCCCACATGCATGATCATGATAAAATGAAATGATTTTATGATGTTTACTATCTGATATGCATCTTCTAATGATCTGATTAGGCCAATACTTGAACATGTATGGATCATCCCTTGTGAAGTGCTTGACCTTGGTAATAAATCTTTTCCTATCTTGTTTAGACTAATGGTTGGGCATTTGACCAATGATAAGAGCTGGTCATTTAGAAATGTTTCTATTATAGGCATATTCTCACTAGTAGACTCCACAATGAACCAGGATAAGTGCTCGGCTATGACATTTTCGGAACCTTTCTTATACCAAATCTCTAAATCAAACTTTTGTAGCAATACTATTCATCAATTCATCCTAGGTTTAGCATCTTTCTTTCAAAGAACGTATTTTAGAGTTACATGGTCTACATATACTATGACCTTAGATCCTATCAAGTAAGATCTAAACTTATCCAAGCAAATAAAACTACTAAAAAGTCTTCTTTGTAGTGGAATAATTGAGTTGGGCATCGTTAAGTACCTTACTATCACAATATATTACATGGGGGAGTTTATTAATATGATGTCCCCGCACAGCCCTACTCACTAATCTGAAACATTACATATTATTTGAAATGATGCACTTCAATTCGGCAGTCATATAATAGGTGCAGAAGTGAGTTCAACCTTTAGGTACTCAAATGCTTTCATACAATTACTATCAATGTCAAAAGTTGCCTCCTTCATAAGTAAATTACGTAGGGGCCTAGAAATTTTACTAAAATCTTTGATGAATCTTCTACAAAAACTAGCATGGCCTAAAATTACTAGATTTGCTATACCATCCTTAGAGGACGAAGATTGAAAATGAGATCCATTTTTACTTTATCAACTTCTATGCCATTATGTAATATAATGTGACCTAGAATAATGTCAATTTGAACTATAAAGTGACATTTTTCCTAGTTTAGCACTAATTTTTTCCTAACATCTTGCAAGGACTAACATTAAATGGTGAAGGAATTCATCAAAGGATGACCTAAATATTGAAAAATCTTCATAAATGCCCCCAAAAAGCTCCTCACCATATTAGAAAATATTCTCAACATACACCTATGAAAAGTAGTTGGTGATTTATAAAGTTTAAAAGGCATACAATGATAGGCAAGGTCCCAAAAGGACAGTTGAAGGTAGTCTTCTCCTAGTCTTCAAGTGCTATGAGGATTTGGTTATAGTTAGAGTATCCACCAAGAAAGTAATAATATCTATGGTCAGCTAATCTTCCATGTTAGGATTTAATCTCCTTGGTGTTTCCATAAATGTTTTAGCATTTTCTTTTCAATGAATTCTATGCATACACATGGCAAGACAAATCCCTTTAGCTTTTGTTAGGGTCTACCCTAAAACTCTCTTACATTCTCTTAGAACATCAAGGAGAATCCCTTACTATTCTTGATCTAGAAATGAGATTGTGATTAAAGGCAAGGATTCATTTGGTCCTAAGTAAGAATATGTGATTTTTAGGTAATGGATTGTAGACCAAGGTTGGTGGTATTTCTACTAAAGTCACAGGGACAGAATTTTAAGGAGGAAGAGGTTCCACTTGAGCTTCTCATTTAGAGGCATCCATGATTGGTGTAGGATCTAAAAGATTATTTGCCTCAAATAAGGACTTGTCTATATCAAAACCACAAGTAAAGTTTATTAGACATTCCTCAAGTGTGGCTAGAATAAATGACGATGGATTGGAATATTGAATTATACCTTCAATGAAATTAACTACACATGAATCATCTAGGTCTAGATGTTGATATTCAGCATTAAAAATGTTGAGCTTCATATTGCCTAGGGATAATTTCATCACACCATTTCTAAAATTGATTATGGCATTGGATATTGCCAAGAATGGATATCTAAGAATTACTAAGTCTAACTACTGGCATCTAATACAGGTTGGGCATCCAAGACAATAAAATCTATAGGGAAGTAAAACTGGTCCACCCTCATTAAGACATTTTTAACCATACCATGTGGAATTTTTACCTATTTATTTGCTAACTAGATAGTGGTATTGATTGACTTAAAGCCATCGAGCCCAAGTTTCTTATAGACAGTGTGCCAACAAGTTTACACTAGGCCCTAAATCTAGCAATGCCCTATCTATGATATGGTCTCCAATAACACAAAATATAGTAGGACAACATGGATCTCTAAACTTAAGAGGGTCTAGTGCTGGATCAAAGAGCCCACCTATGTGGTGAAGAAGGCTTTCTTCTGCACACTAAGCTTGCTCTTTTGTGTGTTGAGCTCTTTGAGAAATTTAGCATAGACATAAAAATCTATAATAGCGTTGAGTAATAGAATATTGTCTTTTGACATATTTAAACACATCCATTACCTCATGGGAATTAGTTCCTTTCTTTGCCTTGTTTAACAACTTAGGAAATGGAGCTTTGGGCACATTAGGTTCCTCTATTATGGACTAAAATAGAGATGGAGATTTCTATCTTTTCACTTTCTCCTTAATTATAGCTGGCTCATTCGTCTCTAAGTTTTCCTCTATCTGCCTTAATTTATTATCAACCTAATGGCCACTCTTAAGGGTAATTTTTGACATTGCTTTCTCACATGGTCCATGTGAATTTGAACTAGACCTTATTTCAAACCATCCCTTAGGGTCTGGAATTGTCTAAGTGGAAAATTATCTCTTTCCTTTATCACTAAGTGCAGCAATGTACTGGCTCATTTGCATGTTTGATTTGGCAATAGCTTAAGAATTGACATTGGTAACCTGTCTACTCTTATTATGTTAGTTGTAGGGCTTGTTTAGTCTCTTTATTTTATTTTATGAGTAACTATATATTGTCCTCCTATGAAAGTTTTGTGTAGGAAGGTTCATAGATGGACCTCCCTAGGGATTCTTTTTAGACCATGGAAAATTAGGATGCTTAGTGCAACCTAGATTATAAGTCTCATGATTTGGATTATTGCTAGCATTGCAATATGCATTCATTGCATTTGCTTGCTCTAAATGATATTCAGTGTACACCCTACTAGATGGACAAGCTAAGGTTAAGTGTGTCAGGTTAGAACAAATAGAACAAATCTCCTATGGAGGTTTCATGGATATATTACCAGCCATGTAGATTTCAATCCTTTAGAACATACTTTCAAACTTGTCCAGTCGTCCCACTAAAGAGTCAAGCCTATAAGACAGATACGTGGGCACTCCTATTTCATAAAGGCCTCCTCTCTTTTGAGGATGGGAATTTCTATCTCTTCTATTTGAATAGTCCCATTGCCCGAAATCTTTAGCTAATGTCTCAAAAAATTCCTAGGCCTCTGTCTCATTTTTCATCATGAGGGCCCTCCACTAGTTACATCTATCATTTGTCTATTTTGAGGTGTATGTGCCTCATAAAAGTGTTGAACTTGCTACCATTTTTCAAAGACATGATAGATACACTTTTATGGAAATTCATTCCACCTTTCCTAGACCTCATAATATTTTTCATTTTCTCTTTGATGGAAGCTTATGATCTCCCCACGACAGTGATTTTTATGTACAAGGAAAAATTTGCTTGAAAACTTTTTAGACAATTGGTCCCATGTAGCAATGGAACCACCCTTTAAAGAATTCAGCCATGATTTGCCCTATCTTTCAATGAGAAGAGAAACAACCTAAGTCAAATAGAATCATCTAAAATATTTTGAAACTTGAATGTAGTGTAAATATCATGGAATTCCTTAATATGTATGTATGGATCCTCTCTCTCTCTCTCGATCATAAGATATTGGGAGTAATTGAGTAGGTGGTAACATGATACATGATGGAGTATTTAGTTAAAGTGGCACATAGAAGTCTCTTATAGCCCTATGCTCAACTATAGCTAGTGGGTTACAATGGGGTTATGCATTTGATTTCTCATCCCCTATATGTGGGTATGCTCTATCTTAGGATTAAATGGTTCTAATTTCATGTTCTAAGATCAACAACTATGCATTCACTAAGATGAACTCCTATCTATAAGATGCAACCTAAATATATACTATTCCTTACTCTAAATGATGTACAATCGATCCTAATGATCCCCTAACAAGCTATTTGATAACCTTTATCAATGTTTAGGATGGTAACTTTCAAACCTAGATCTAAACAGCTCCTTTATCCAGGCTCTACTATAATTTACCTATTAGGTTCTGCTCTAATGTGGTTAATACAATTCTCATTTAAGGAGGCATTTATACCTCAACAAACATCAATGAAAGGCATGGAAAAATCACTTCAAAAATAAACATGCAATGCAATATAAGGAAAATAAACTAATGCCTACTTATATGCCATATAAAAATGATTCTACACTTTAACAAACAAGACATTATAACTAGACAAACTATGCCTTAGTTATAGCCGAGCTCAAGCTAACCTTTGTTAAATATGTGCAAACTAATGCAACAACCTTAAATAGTACGTAACAAGATCTAATGAATGACCATGAACTATATGACTTACACTACCATCCACAACATAATTTACACTAAATGCAACTACACTAGGAAAATAAAAGAGAGTGAGAAAAACTTACAGTAGAGTTTCTAATAAAGTTCAAATGTGGGCCGCTATATCCTACACTTGGCTTATATTATTACAACCCATTTAAAATAAATAATTGAGATTAAGATTACAATGGGCAACACTACAAGTCCTCTAAAAAATAGAAAACCCTAATGTAGGAAAGCAATAAAATCCTAAGTTGATGAAGCCTTGGCCCATGGGATCACTACGACTCCTTTTTGTAAAATTCCCCTCACACAAAAACAAAAAAATATGTCAATTGTTCAGGAATTATCAAAAGTATGCAAGAATGATGTAAAACCCAAATCTAATGCAACCTAAAATTATGACTAGAGATAAACAATCTAAACAAAGATTGAACCATAAATCCATTGTGATTCCCCTATAATGGTGCAAAAAACTTGGTGTAGCTATAAAATTTAGTCACAAGTGCTTGAATCAATGTAGTATTTGTATGTGAGTGGGGTCATTCCCATGAGGAATCTCACAGATTTATTATGTTGACAAGATTTTATTTAAGTCACTTATCCTATAAAAAGAGAGATTTTAATTGATTGAACTAAGAATGTAAATAACAATGAAAAGGAAACGGGCATGGAGTAGAGAAAATTTTCTTAAAATAACACTTTCTAAATCTAAACTTAGAAACTTTCTAAATCTATCTAAGATGCAAAGAAATTAAACATTGCAATCTAAATTGTAGTTAAACAAAGGAACCATCTACTAATTAAGGAGGCCCAACTCAAACACCATGTGCATGAACCATGGAGTTGTATGCATGGTTCAAGTAATGAGAAATAAGAATGGTGAGCATAAATTTTATGCTTATGCACATGAAATCTAAATCAAGCATTAAGTAAACAAACTAAAGAGAAAACTGGATTCCTAAGAAACTAAGCCAATAAGGTGTGCATGGTCACAAGATGATTCAAATGCATGAAATTGAACGATGCATGTGGAAAATGGAATGAAAACTCAAACAAGAATGATGCGCATGATGCATGAAAGAGTGAACATGGAAAGAAACATGATGTGTGTAATTCAACAATTAAGATGATCTAGCTTTAAACAACTTAAAATAGGAGAAACAATCAAAGACAAGTGTGCTTGAATCCAATTGATTAATCATATTAAAAAGTATATATAAAGAGTGTGCATGTTACATAGATTTAGAACAAAAAAGATGGCACTTTTCCAAGCCATAAATTTAGACCAAAATCAATGCATTAATCTTCTTCAACACAATCCATTAATCACAATCTACTCATAAATATCATGTGTGTAGCATCAAGAGAGAAATTCAAAGATAAAGAGAGTGAGACGATGAGAATGAATTCAACAAAAGAGCAACAATAGATCTCAAATAAAAACAAAGAATAAGAGGAGCATTGAAAGGGAAACAAAAACAATTCAAGGTTACTTTTGTCGTGCCTATCACTACAAGAAAGAAGAGGCCATGGATCAATGGTAACCAAGTAAGAGAATTAAGAAATTTGTTAGCAAAACTCAATGAAAATCAAATTAGAACTATGTGAATGAAAGTAAAGGCAAAAAAAGCAATGGAACATGGAAAGAAATAGTGAAGACTAGAAAAACATGAAAACCAAAAAGATAGAAGGCTCAAAAGAGGCATGGAACCCAAGTGAAGAGCAATCCAAAGTCTTGCGTAAAAAATGTAAGAGATTATCCTTCCATGGAGCACCACTTTCTTAGGAAACGAGGCATCTCCCACCCTCTCTCTAGTTCATGGAGGGGTTTTTTATAGATAGGCTATCCTTCTAATTTTGATAAGATACCATCCTAAGGTAGAGGGAAAGAGAAATAAGCATTCAGGATAGGGTCACTTGGAATTAGGAAGTGGTGGAACAAAACTTAGAAATTGCAAACCGTGGAACTCTTAAGAGGGGAAAATCATGAAACTATTTTGGGATTGAGACATGGAATTCTAAAGATGGATTAGGATTGGTTTAGAAGGTGGTTCATTTAGGAAATATTGGGATGAGATGAAACTTAGAAAGAGAGATAAGGATGGAAACTATGAAGTTGAATTAGAAAGGGGGTAAGAAGTGGAGATCATGGCAGACAAGATGGGAGGTGCCACCTTTTTAGGAGGTGTATCTCCCCCTTGCGTAAGTCATACATGGAAACCCTAAAGGGGGTTGGAGAGAGAGAGAGGGAGAAGAAAATGAAAAGAAAAGATGGGGAATGGAGGTAGTTTCTCTCTTGAATGGTCTACCTATACATGCATATCTTAGCATTTACTAATCTCCAACAAATAGTTACTAATTATTCCTTAAATTCATAATTTTAACATAGGATTATTGCATGAAATCTTCCTCCAATCGCGTCGCACCATGTGGTATAGCAGAGATGGCTTAGTGGCTCACTTTTATGGCTCGTTGCTTGGAGGCTTCACGGCTTGATCCCTTAGCTTCATGACTTATTTGGCCTAGCTTCTCCTAACTTTTAGTTGATAACTCATGTAGCTCAAGTGGCTTGCATTTGATGAGTATCCAATTTTGCATAAAAAACACCCAATTAGTTACTAATGTGTTATAACTTATAGGGGTAAATTAGGTATTTTTATCAAAATTTGTAACACATGCATTTTTTACCTAATGACCAAAAATTTTGATATTTTGTAGGTCCATAAGCTACTTTCAAGTGAATATGTGATTAACAATATTTTTCTATAATGTAATTAGATATTGTAACTATTTGTAGCAAGGAAGATGGTGATCCACCGACTAAGATTGATTGAGCAGAAAATGGAAGATTGAAAGATCAAGTTAAGACCAAAAAGCCATCAATCCATAATGAGATCAAATGTTGAGATCATCTTTAGGATAAGCAATGGTTGCAATTAGAGGAGGTAGAGGCATGCATCTTTGCATGGGTTTTACTTAAGCCACTTAGCCATATTTAAGCCATGAGTAAGGTGACAAGCTAAGGAGCTAAGCTAGCCACCAAAGCCAAGGATTTGAGCCATAAAGCTGTGCCAAGAAATCATCTAAGCCTACCATGAAGCCAAGTCAAATAAGCTCTCCAAGTTAGCCATCAAGCCACATATGCCAAGCTACATAGAAGGCCAGGAATGGAGGAGAATCGAAAGAACTATTCTTAGGATTTATTTTGAAGATAATTGAGGAAAAATCCACTAGGATAATGTAGCACGTAGACCAATAGGAAGATACCTCTCAAATTTTAGAGTTTTTCCATGTTTTTCCCACTATTTTCTCACTTTCCACCTCCCCACTAAATATGATGACCCAGGTTTTTGAAATACATTTTTCAAAAGTAGGGCCCTTAAGGGCAAAAAAATTTCACAAACAATGCAACAAAAATTCTTTTCTTTTAAATTCATTTGTAACAAACCCAAGTCTCACCTCAATGTACATAGACATTTTTGTATAAAATAAATTTTTATTGAATACAGGAAATCATCAATAGTTTACTCTTACACAGCCCCTATATTATAATTACAAACCAGTGTCCAAATTACATAATCCAAATTTCAAACCTCACCGTACATTAAAAACTCTCAATACAATATAATGCTCTCAAATAAAAATTACATGTCTTCAAGGGACATACCCTGATTGATTATTTTCTTTAAGTCTTCTACCATCTTGAGCTCCTAATTCTCCTTCTCTATTTATGATATATTGCAAACATTCAAACATTTACAGTATCTCAGCAAGCTATGATTGGTAGGGGATACAAAAATATACTACTTCACTAATATAAGAATACATACCTCAATCATTATTCCATCATGGTTATCTACTCATGAGTTATCTCAACATAGAGTATATATGTTATTTAGATAGTCTATGATAAATTTGTTAAAATAGTGAAAATTGCTCAAAACTTGTTCCTTCCCCTGGTCCCACTTAGGAGATCAATATTTAGCCAACTCTCATACAGGGATTTTCTTTCCAGGAACTCAAGTAGTGGAATCTCATCATACCATGGCATTACACTATGCCTATCATATGTGCATCATAATGCAAAATACTTCAGGACTACTATGCCATAGTCTTAATTCGTATAGTGGCATGGATAACTACATAATCATCCACTGATACCAATTATGAAAGTAACAACTCCATGTCCGCATAGGGGGACCATGGCTGTCACAATGGTGGCCTTCCCATGATTGCCCCACCCGAAATTTAGCCCTTCTATGGGCATGGTATCATCATATAAATTTCAGGAAGTGGGTGGTCAAACCCTCACAACTTCCCTCGCATAGCATCCCTGGTCCTAGTACTATATAAAACAAAATCACAAGCCACCATGCTTGCATGTAAAATACATTGTACATATCAGACTATGTGTCTGTTTAACTAAGGCTATAATATTTTCTATGCCCTATTCTTAAGGTTTCCTTAGTCTACACATCTTATTACTTCCACCTCATTTAATTAGATCATTAGGTTGGATCAGTTGAATTAGATCATAGGGTTGGTTCACTTAGTTAGATCATTATCATGCTAAGGTACCAAATATACTTATATCATGAAGGTCTATAATTCTAGACAGAAAATCATGTACGTATACACATGAATCCGTAATACATTCTTGTACATCCACCTACCTCAAAGTGGTATCATGGTCTTGATTCATACATCTATCAAATGATACATATCAAGTTATTTCTCTATACAAGTATTCTTCCTTCATGTATGTCTATAAGGGATGCCCTAATTTTCCTTGAATCATGTTTGATCAAGGGTTTGGGTTCTCTATCTATATTTTTCTACACATACATACATAATATGACATTAGTATTCTCATTATTTTTTATTATTCAAGATCATCTGGATCTTGTCCGATCATCCTTATCTTGATTACAATTTTTATTAAGGTTAGATGATTTACTAACCTTTTATGCTCTTATTATTATTACTCAACCAATAAATGTTTTACTGGTTGAGGATAACTTATTTCATCCTAAGTCTAGATAGCTCCTCTTATGTCAAATTGGCTAAGGCTTACTAGTTGAATACTTGAACACAAAGTGGTTATTTCAATCCTCATGTAAGGAGGCTTTTAGACCTCACAAACCTCAATGCAAGGTAGGGGAAGAGCGAGGCTCTATTAGAGAAGCCCCTGAACCACCACATTCATCATCCACTAGGTGACCTTAACTCAACCTTTCACAAGGTTCCTATGAGCATTTTAACCCTAAGTACTCTTTGTAATTGATTTTAATTAAATCTGTGAACTTTTAAAATGTCATTCATGGAGTTTTATTATTCTCATAATTTGGGCCAAGGATTTGATAATCCTTATATTGTCCTACTAACTATAGCCCTTACTAACTAAGTCCAAGTCAAATAATTCACACTTGTTTGTGTCATGAATGTGACAACCCGGGTTTTTATATGATGCAAATTTGGTAAAAAGGCGAGATCTCTTGTTTTATAAATATGAAATGCATGAAAATCTTTTTCATTTTGGAAAACAATCTTTCATAAAAACCCCGAGTGTCAAAACACATTTTCAAATTATCTAGCCATGGCATAATTTTAAATCAACATTATTCCCAAGAAAGTGTTAGTCTGGTTGCCTTTTGTCACAAACATTCCTTGCCCTTAAGTGTTTACTTTGTGTCTGAAAAATGTTGAGGATTAGGTGAGTACATACTATACTCAGTAGGAGTCCATCACTATTAGTTTTACAATGCATGCTATATTCAAAATCATATGCTCTTTCAAGACATGTGCATGGGTGAACACTCATGTTCAAGATCGAAATTAAAAACCATTGTCAAACTAAAATATTAACGACTTAAAGGATCACATAATCCAAATCAAAAGTATCATATATATATATATATATATATCATAACATAATGATGTGCATAAGATGCTCAACTGAATCCAACTCATGGATATCTAGTATGGTATGGTCGACCAACCTCATATCATGCCATATGCAATGCAAATAAGTCCACGAAACCATAGGGTCCAACTATGCCCACGACCTCACTGCCGTTTGGTCCCCAAGTACCTAGGGACATAGGATCATATACCTCCACGGGGCATATGACACTTCGACCCAGTGCCATGACACTAGTGGTAGCCCCCTGTACCACATGCAGTCGAAGCAAGGACATGCCCTTTTTGGGCGTGGTACCCATCTACCTAATAGTGGTAGAGGCTGGGTGGCCACCCCAGACCTCTCGGCATAACACCCATGAGCTTATTAGCCCAAATCGTGTACGATCAAACAAGCCAAAAACCTCTTTTCAAAACCTGTCCTCTTTGGGTCCCTCACAACTGCTTGGCCCTTAGCACTCTAGCATCTTTTGGTAACCCTCAAGGACATGCAATTTTTGCAAGAACTTAATGCTCACAAATCATACAATATGTGCAATTTTTTACAAAGCATGTCTATGCATAATGTGTTTATCCTGTGCATGCCGAATTCATTTATATTCTAAACAAGTCATCAAATAAGTCATGTTAAATAAGTCATATAATTTATACTTAAATCATGCATTCAAAATAGTCATGGCTCTTTTTAAAAGTCTAGTAGCGATAGAGCACCTACCTGGCTAGGTCGCACTAACCCCTTTATCCTTGTACCCTCCTGAACATGGTTTGAGGAATCAAGGTTAGTTTGGCCTATCTTTTATAGGTTTTAGAGTGGTTGGTCTTACTTCATAGGCATTAAGGGTTCATCCCCATGCCTATGGGTGTCCTAAGGTCCTAATTGGGCCTTGGTATCATCAGTTTTCCAAAGGTCTAGTGGCCACGTGCTACCATCCTATTCTAAGGGTCCTGCCCACCTTAGATTGGGCCTTGATTAGGGATTTTATAGTTTGGGTGTGTATGCGTCGTCACGGACGTAACGCCTTTTGTGGTGCCTCAATCGGGGCTCTAGATCTCAAGTTATAAGCTTTTTAGTGTCACGTGTACATAGAAGGGTCAAACAAAGCAAGGGTGTAATCCCAGAATGCTAGCGCATTGCATGTTAGTGACATGTGGCCCAGCGGGCGGGTCTACAGATACGCTGGATTCCTGGCCAGCTTTTCCATTTGCGGGTGCGTTCGTGGACGCGCCCGCTGGTTTCTCTCGAATGCGGTTGACGTGCTTCGTGCGATGGGGAGCGTTTCGCTCGTTAGGGGATCGGGGCGTCCTTGGGACGCCCTGGTTCGACCTTGTCTAACCAATGCAGCCTAGGGATCATCCCTAGGTCCTTTGTGACTCTCCAAGGCCCATTTTTGCAGGCTTTTTCTTGCAAAAACTTAGGGAAACTGAGCCTAAGACTAATGTGAAGAGGGGTTTTGAGGGATCTTGGGCATACCTGGCTCATTGCTGGGTTTTTCTCCACGTTTCTCCTTGTGGTTGCTTCTCCAAAACAGATTTTTTTCAAGCTTTTGGGCTGCCATTAGAGGCGCCCAAGAGCTCTATTTATAGAGCTATAAGATGGTTCTGGAGGGGGCTCTCATCGCCCTTGAATGGCGGTGGAGAAACCTCTAGAATGGTGGTGATTTCTCCTCCAATAGCCGTCATTCTAGAACCCTTTAGGAGGTTGAAGATGAGGGGTGCCCGTATCAAAACGGGCCCCTCTGTTTTTCAGGCTAAATCCGTTTTTTAGTAAAAATTACATTTTTGCCCCTAAACTTCAAAGGGCCATAACTTGCTTATTTTAACTCCGTTTTGGGTGATTTTGGTCTTGTTGGATTCCTTTTTCCGAGATGCACCTAATGGTATCATTTTTAGGACCAAATTTCTGGGGTCAGTCAAGGTGAATAGTGAAATGACCAAAATACCCTTATCTTCAAAAACTGAACTTTTCATTGCTAACTTGGGATTTTAATGTTACAAAATTGGAGTTATTACCATGAAACTCTACTTTCTCATTAGATTCTATTTTTTGGTGTTTTATGCTCTTTATCCCATAACTGCTTTAATAATTAAATCTACTAATAAAATTTAACCATAAATGAATTATAAATTTAAGACATAAAACTATATAATTTAGCAACCTAATGATAATGGTACAAGGTACTTAAGATTATACTAGCATGATTTCTAACTAATGTACTTTATCTAATAACTCAATTTAAACTAACATGGACTTAAGGTACCATCTCATACCATAGTATAATCTAATATGAAATCTTAGCATGGTCCTAAGTTACAATTGCATAGAATCATACCAACATGGTCCTAAGTTATAATTCATCATTCATGAATAATTTTATGGACATTTCAAATGAAGTTATACTAAAATAATCTATCATGGATCCTATATTCATGAAATAAATCAAATGAAATCAATGCATAACTCAAGCTAACCCATTTCTCATTATTAAAGCTTTTACTTATGATCTAACCATTAGATCTTAGGTTAATCCTTTAGATCAAGGGTTCTTTACAATTATGGTTTTTACATCCATTAAGGTCCAAGATCATATTCCTTTGCCTTTGGTCATATTCAATCCATGATTTCATTGGATTCCATCATAATATCATTCATTCAATCCATCCTAAGGATTTGATCATACTTGATCTCATTGATCAAGTGGGTCCCTTTATATTTTTAGGGTTTTTCTATCATAAAGGGTAGATCGCTTAATTTATCTCAGATATGTTCAAATAAGTCATGGATATCACTTTATTTCAACATTATATAATTAGTAAATCATATCCCCAAGATCTAATCATCTCAGATCTTGAAGATCCTAAAAATTAGAAGGTTAATTCTTAAATACAAAAAGTGTCATAAGGAATTTTATAATGTTATGATTTCAGAAGAAAATAGAAATTATAAGCTTTTCATTGCTTTTTTTTTTATCTCAATTTAGAGTTTAGATGTCTCCACGATTGGACTATGAATTTCATAGTCGTTCTTAGGGTCTAGATTTAATATGGGCCCAGTGTAATGAACTATTCAGATCAAACGGGTAGAATGATCAGGCGGAATGGAATGGTTGGAGGGACTTGGTCAGACGGATTGGTCGGGCAGACAGTCGGCGCGTGCCCATCGCTGGGATGGACGTGTGCGCGCTCCCCCCAAGACTGACACTGTCATGAATTGTTCCATCAGAATAGTGACGCATGTGCACGAAAATGCTCCTGTAAGGCACGTCCTCGTGCGGTGTTTTGCAGTACGCCCCAGGAGCAAATGCAAATTGGGAGATCAGACAGTCCATTTGGACCATCCAATCAATCCCTTTACAATTAAGGGCTCAAAATGCTATAAAATTTCTACCATAGGGGTTTTGGACCCTTATGGATCGATTGGATGGCTTAGATTTTTCACCTGAGCCCTCCATCATCTAGAATTGAAGGGTTCTGCTCCTTACTTTATTTTTATAAATTTTAACCTAAAACTAATTACAAAAAGTAAAAATTACTTAAAACAACATAAAATAATTATAAGAAGTGGTTCCACCTACCTGATTGGAAAAAGAACTTAGATTTGAAGCCCATTTTGAAATAAATACCTGTTGATGATAATATAGCCCAATAGTCCCTTGTTTTGTGATTTTCTATTGATTGTGCCATTGGATCTTGAAATTGATTTGGGGGTTTTGTAGATAAGGGAGTCTAGGATTGTATGGACGGTGGTATTTGTGAGATTCAATTTAGAACAGAGTGCCTAATTGAATTTAGGTCTCTTGTTCCAATTAGAGAGAAGAGAGAGAGTGTGCAAGAAGGTAGATTTTTGGGGAAGATTGGGGAGGATTTTGGAGATGGAATTGTAGTTCATGGTATGGGGTCTCACGAAGAACGTTAGAAATTTTTTTGCGAATTTTATAGGCTATTTATAGGGATTTTTGGAAATTTTCATGATTACATGTAATTATCATGTTCAATTCCTTTTATTATTAAATGGTCCTTGGATTCCCACTACCACCTCGTTCTCCACTAGTAGGTGGTAGTGGTTTGACTGATGATTATACATTTTCTGGCTACTGGATTCCTTTGCGGGTTCCTTGTGGGCCCCACAGGTGGGGAAAGACCATTTTACCCTTTTAATTCCAAAAATTGAGAAAAATAGTGTTTATTCCTATGAACTCAAAATTGAACATACTTAGTGGCGTTGGATTCGTATTTTTGAGTACATTCCAAATTTTTATATCTTAGGTCTTGGTTATGAGTAAAATTACCATTTTACCCTTTTATTCATAAAAATGTTGAAAAATAAGGATTTTTCATCCAAATTCAGAATTTGTCATGCTTACAGTCATTTTGAAGGGTTTGTTGAGTATGTTTTCAATAATACATGTCTTATCATTTGATTATACTTCTATGAGAAGTGCATTTTTAATAACCCTAATATTCCAGCCTAATTTTTCCTTAAAATTCTCAATTTCATTATCTATTCAATTTCATTACAAAAGTTAAGGGTATTACAATCTACCCCCCTTACAAAAATTTCAACCTCGAAATTTCTAATTTACAACTACTCAAACAAACTAAGATACAACTTTTTCATTTCCTCTTCTAATTCCTAGGTATCTTCCTCGATTGTATGATGTTGCCATAATACCTTAACTAAAGGAGGAGATTTGGTCCTCAATTGTTGCTCTTTCCTGTCCAAGATCTGAATTGCCATTTCCTTAAAGGTTAAATCTGTAT
Organism: Warburgia ugandensis; assembly: GCA_035236585.1. Lineage (NCBI taxonomy): Eukaryota > Viridiplantae > Streptophyta > Magnoliopsida > Canellales > Canellaceae > Warburgia > Warburgia ugandensis. Next base: position 40,885,905 of record CP141136.1, read on the forward strand.
TTTACATTTTTGGTATCCTTTGAAGCACATGAGTCTCATCTAAAAGTTGGGGTGGTAGGGCTAATTTGGTATCCTTTGAAGCACATTTTTGGTATCCTTTGAGAAACACGTTGTGCACCTCTGAAAGTTGGGGTGGTAGGGCTAATTTGTAAGCCACCAAACCAATATACCTTGGACTGAGTTTTCCCTTACCCCCGAACCTCCTTACTTGCTTAACTAGTGAAACCTTCAAAAACACATGGTCACCTACTTCGAATTCTAGGGTTCGGCATCTTTTGTCTACATAGCTTTTTTGACGACTATGAGTGGCCAACAATCTTTTCTTTATTATTCTCACCTTGTTTGTACATTGTTCCACTAGTTCTAATTTTATCAACTTCCTCTCTCCCACGTCATCCCAACAAGTTGGCAATCGACATGGTCATCCATACAATGCTTCATATGGTGCCACACCGATACTTGCATGGAAACTGTTATTATACACGAACCCCAGCAGTGGAAGATGTTCATCCCAACTTCCTCTTCAGTCTAATGCACAGGCCCTTAGAATATCTTCTAAGGTTTGAATGGTCCTTTCTGACTAACCATCTGTTTGGGGATGAAAGGCTATACTAAAGTTTAGTGATGTCCCCAATGCCTGTTGCACGCTCTTCTAGTTTCTAGAGGTAAACCTTCCATCTTAATCAGAGATGATGGAGAGTGGGACCCCATGAAGACTGGTTATTTCTCTTACATATAACTAGGCTAAAGTATTGACAAATTGGTTTTGTTTGATCGGAAGGAAGTATACTGACTGGGTTAGCCTGTCAACTATTACCCAAATCATATCATGACCTACCCGGGTCCTTAATAACCCTATAACAAAGTCTGTGGTGATATGTTCCCATTTCCATTCTGGTAGTTCTAGGGTTTGTAGTAATCCAGCTAGTCTTTGATGTTCAGCCTTCACTTGCTGGCAAGTTAAGCACTTAGCCACACATTCCCCAATATTTGTCTTCATACCTTCCCACTAGAAGTTTCTTTTTAAATCTTGGTACATTTTTGTTCCTCCAAGGTGTATAGAAAATTTGGATTGATGGGCTTCTTGTAGTAGTGCTTTCCTCAAACTTGAGGGAATGATAAATTTTCCTTGGAACCACATACCCCATCTGAAGCTTTACTAATCCCTGTCTTGTCACACATTTCTTGGATTGCTATATCCCTTTCTTGGGCCTTTAGGATTTGTTCAACAAAAGCTGACTTAATGGTGATATTAGCCAACACTGCTTTTGTGTCTGCTTAATGCATCAGCCACCACATTAGCCTTTCCAAGATGGTATTGAATCTCAAAATCATAATCCTGAAGATATTCCATCAACCTTCTTTGTCTCATATTCAGATCAGGCTAGGTGAAAATATACTTGAGGCTCTTGTGATCAATGAATACATTGAATTTCTCCCTATACAAGTAATGTTGCCAAATTTTTAAGGCAAACACTACCGTTGCAAGTTCTAGGTCGTGTATTGGGTAGTTCATTTCATATTTCTTCAGTTGTCATCAAGCATAAGCAATGACCTTCCCATTTTGCATTAGTACACTTCCTAAAATTTTTCCTAAAGCATCACAGTATATCTCATAACCTCCACTCCTAGATGGCAAGGATAATACTGGTGCTGCAGTTAATCTCCTCTTTAACTCTTGAAAACTCCTTTCACATTCATCAGTCCAAGTAAACTATACTCCTTTTCTAGTCAAAGGAAGAGTTATATGTGAAGCTCCTTGGATAAATCTATGATAATATCTAGCTAAACCTAGAAAACTTTGTATTTTAGTTACTATATTTGGCTATTCCCAATTCGTTACTACTTTCACCTTGGTTGGGTCCACTTCTACTCCATTTTGGGAAATTACATGGCCTAGAAAGTTTACTTTTTCCAACCAAAATTCACACTTAGTAAATTTTTCAAATAGTTTGTGTCTTTTAAATGTGTTTAATACAATCCATAAATGTTCTTGATGTTCCCTTATACTAGTAGAATAAATTAGTATATCGTTGATGAATAGATTACAAATTTATCCAGAAATTCCTTGAAAATTCAATTCATCAAGTCCATAAATACAGTAGAAGCATTGGTTAATCCAAAAGCCATCAGCAAAAATTCATAATTTCCATACCAGGTTCTGAATGCGATTTTGGGTACATCTTCACCTTTGATACGCAATTGATGATACCTTAATCTAAGGTCAATTTTGAAAATGACCTAGGTAGATTGGAGTTGATCAAAGAGATCATCAATACGAGTCACATTGTTCAGCATCCGATAATTGATACATAACCTCATAGACCTATCTTTCTTTTTCACAAATATCACTGGTGCTCCCCATGGTGAACTACTTGGTCGAATAAACCCTTTGGCCAACAATTCCTACAATTGATTCTTCAATTCCCTTAACTCAACTGGGGCCATCCTACAGGGTGTTTTAGTGGTTGGAGTTGTACCAGAAATTACTTCAATGGTAAACTCAATTTCCCTATGGGGTGGTAAACCTAGGAGTTCTTTAGGAAACACATCTTGAAATTCTGTAACTATGTCGATGTCTTCTATCTTAGGCTGTTCAACATTCAAAGCAACTATAGTTGATAAAAAAGCTTGACATCCCTTGGACGCATATTTGGCAGCCTTCATAGCTGATATGATGGATTTGTCAGAGCCATTTGGTTTTCCATGCAATACTAACATTTTTTCTCCTGGTATGTTAAAAGTGATTTTCTTTTTACGGCAGTTCATAATTACTCCTTATTTTGCTAGCCAATCCATACTCAGTATTATGTCAAAATCTACTATGTTTAGTAAAATGAGGTCTATACCCATTCTTTTCCCCTGTACTTCAACAGATACATCTTAAAGATATTCCTGTAATCTAATTTTTTTTTCCACTGGTGTCATCACATCCAAATAGAATCCCAATTTCTCCACTATTAAATGTATACTAGATGCAAATAGACATGATATGAAAGAATGGGTAGATCTAGAATCAAATAGTACTTTGGCATGGTGATTAGATATTAGCAATGTACCTTCAATTAATAAAAGAATAAAAATAAATAATATACCAAAAATAAACTAACACTAAAAGAAAATCCATATTTATTCAACTATTGAAATTTACAAAATTATTCATTTTAAAAAAACAGAAAATGAAACTAAATTAGTCCTAGATACCACTGTCCTTGGATAGATAGAATGTGGATAAAACAGAACCGAATTAGCATAGGGACATAGTTGGTATTAAAATGAGGACACATTTGGAATTCCACAAATCTGACACATTTGGAATTATTCATTTTCTGAATTTTTGGTTTTAATCGAAAACTAGGAAAACTCGTTGAGGGAAAAATTGGAGGAGATGGGGAAGAAGGAAGAAGAGGGAGAAGAAGGAGAAGAAGGAGGGAGAGGAAAAGGAGAAGGGATGGGAGAAAACCTGATCTGGGTTTTCTCTCCCTGGGCCATGCAGTGAAGACGATGGAGAAGAGTAAGGAAAAAAAATGACGCCTGGGGCGTTGACTGGTTCTCCAGGGCGGTGATCTGCATCTTTGGCCTTGGCGCGTGGAGTGATGGTTGGAGTGTTGAAAGCTGGGAGAGGTATGGAAGTAACCAATCTGGGTGGCCTGGCCAGTGGAAACAATCAAGAATGGGACTGAATGGAGATGACGCCTGCTTAGGATGGGGCGTCACACATCTAGAGATGAGTAGAAGGGATAGACAAAATGGGAATAGGGGAGATTGTGTTCTACAGTTAGGTTGAAACTTGTTTCCTGTTGGAAATCGAGACTGGAAAAGGAATTGGACTGGGGTGGTCTGATCTTGGTATCTGGTGTGGTGAGAAGGGCGCCTGGACTATGAAGATGGATGGCTGGTGTTGAGGTGCGACGGAAGGTGAGTTGAACAAGAGAAAAATGATGCCTTTGGTCTGGGTGTCGTCTAGAACAAAGCCAGCTCCTGCCTAGCTATGTGAAGGTTGATGAAGAGGTCTTTGGAAACAGGGTGGGTGTGATGAGTGAAAGAGAGGGGAGAGGTGTGGAAAACGCAGCTGAGAAGGGAAGAAGCTAGTAGGAAATGTGGGGATGGTGCCTTAAACAAATGGAAAGTTGGATGTTGAAGAGGAATAGATGGTTGGGAACGTGAAATAGATACGAGTAGGCAAGAGAACTCTAAACAACAAGGAAAACAAAGTGACAAGTAAACAACTAAAAGAACTCCAAAAACTCCAAACTCTCCAAAAAAAAACTCCCTCTCCCCCATACGATTTCCCCTCTTTATAGCTTTTGCATCTCCTTGTTTTTCTCCACTCCTTCCTTATCTTCCTCAACTCCTTCCTTGAAGAGATAACTCCCTTTTAGGAAACTTTATCCTCTCCCAATTTAGGACTCTTCTCATTAGTAATTCTTTTCCAATTTGGAATCTTCTCATCTTGATCTACACCATTGATCATAGATCTAAGCCATCTGACCCTCCTTTAGTTGATCTGCAAAAATAAAGACTAAATTAGAATAATCAAACCGTACATCAATCCTTTAATAAGCTCAAATGGTCATCTAACCATTGATCAAGGTCTAGATGGTTAATCAAGCTAAAATTTGAAATTTGGACGATTAGATGATCTAATTGAATGCTAAACTACGGGTCTTTTAGCCAAAATTAAGTACTTAACAGTCTTCTTCAAATTTGGAAGCCATCTGGACACACTCTATCATAGTTATTAATTTGGTTCCTAGCACCTTCGTTCTTAGCCCTGAGTGTAGCCCTTCCATAAAATCATCCACCGTGTGCCTTTCAATGTCACATATATGGCTTGCAAATCTTTTTATTTGAATGAACTTATTTTCATAATCAACAACTGAAAGGTTTCCTTTTCATAAATCTAGGAACTCCTCCTTTCAGACTTGCACATGGACTGGAAAATATTTTTCATTAAAAATTTCCTTAAACTTTTCCCATGGGATTTCTTTAGGATTGGAGAAGAAATTCCTTTGTGCTGACCTGTGCTAGAATGCTGCTTCTTGGTTCAATATATATGTGGCCAACTTGACCTTTAGATTCTCTAGAGTTCTCAATACACTGAAGGTCTTCTCTACTTCATAAATCCACTCTTTAGCTTTCTTGGCATCACCCTTGCTCTTGTAGCTGATAACCATCTTTTGGAACCTTTCCACCATCTTGTCTATCTTTTCAGGTGTTAATTGTGTAACCACCATATATTTTTGTAATAAAATTCAATAAATAGTGAAATTGAGGATTTTAAGGAAGAATTAGGCTTAGCAAAAAAATACTTCTTATAGAGCTACAAGTGAAGCATAAGACATGCATAACTGAGAACATGTCCCATAGACCCTTTCAAATGACTGTAAGCATGATACATTCTGAATTTGGATGAAAAAACCTTATTTTTCTCCATTTTTATGAACAAAAGGGTAAAATGGTAATTTACCCCTAGTTAAGGCCTAAGACATAAAAAATTTAGAATGTACTCAGAAACATGAGTCCAAGGCCACTAAGTACGCCCAATTCGGAGTTCATGGGAGTAAACCCTAATTTTTATACATAAAGGGCAAAATGGTCTTTTTACACATGTGGGTCCCACATGGGCCCACAAGGGATCCACAAAGGAATCCAATGATTAGACCACATGTAATCATGAGTCAAACCACTACCACTAGCGAGTGGAGAAGGAGGTGGTAGTGGGAATCTAATGAAGATTAAATAATAAAAAGAAATAAAGATAATTAATACATCTCATCACGAAAAACACTTAAAACACTTATAAATATCCCTCAGAAAAATTCTCAAAAATTTCCATAAAATTCCTCACAAAATTCGCTAAACTATACCAAAATTTCAGCTAAAAAATCCTCCTCTTTTTCCCTCTTTTCTTCTCTCCCTCTTCACAAATATTTTCATCTATTAGAGCGTCCACAGATGCACCCAGGGGAATATTCCTCTTTGGGTTATCGGGTGCGTCTGTAGACACGACCCTAATGAGCACGGTTTTCATCCTGCTATGGTTTTTGAATTAGAAGTCCTATTCTGGCCATGAAAAATAAATCTTGGCCATTGGATCTTTGAGGAATATTGAGATCTACAAAAGCCCTATATATTTATGAAGATCCGTTGAGGTTTCACCAAAAATTTCATTGAAAAACTGTAAAGCTCCGGCAATCCTACTTAGGCACGGATTTTCTTGATTCCAGCCAAGTTTCTAGACTTGGAACAATCTAGGTAGGTGAACCTCACCCTTCTATGTTTATTCCAGTTGTGTATTGAAGTTTTCCTACCTCAGGGAGATATCCTCAGTCATTGATCCATCAGAGATGATGGATCCAGCTACAGGGTGAAAATCCACCATCTTGATGGCTCAGATGAGATATTTGAGCCTTTGGATGGATTCCTAAGGCCCAAAAACCCCAGGGGATGAAATTTGACATTTTGATTCTAATGAAAAGAGGGGATCTAGCCATGGGCAATTTGACGGTCCAGATCTGGATGTCTCATCCATAGCCTATCACCTCCGCCCAACGACCTGCTATGGATAATAATGGGCATGAGCTGTTGGATGTCCTATACTCATAAACCCAGATTTGATTGGGGTCATCCAATTTTGAATTGAACTTAAATCTTCAATTTAGAGCTCAATATAGCTTTGATTTTAGATCTAAAACCTGTTATGGATTCCTTGTCTCTTCTATAATTCACTGAAATTGTTATATCTATGTTTTAAATTGTATTTGAATGATATATTTAGTAAAATCTGTAGTAACAGTAGTAGATCATGATCAAGATGATCCAAAATAGAAATCCGAACCGATGGATGTGTTTAGGGGGTCCTAAAACCCCTAGGATCATGTTCATAGTAAGATTTCTATGTAGATAGATCAAGTGATTAAACAAAAAAATAGTAAGATTGAAATTCAACCCTTAAAATGGGCTGAAATCTTAAAAAAACTCAATTCTGATCTTAGTTTAACTCCAAATTGAGATCAGAAAGTTGTGTTGAATTCATATTGATGAGGAAAATCTACCGAACTAATAAAATCACATTTTTATTTCATTAAAATTTCTAAGATTAAGAAGATAATTGTGCTAATGTCCTTGATCTACAAGATCTAGGATGATCAAGGCAATCAAACCCTATTGGGCGATGATATATTAATATAATAACTTAAATCAGTAAGTTATATGGAATTTTATAAGCAGATCTTAAGAGATCTAGCCTTAAAAGTAATAAAAACCATAAAATGCGATGGAAATCTCCTTGATCAAGTTGATCAAGGATGATTGGACTATGTGGGTATATGTTGATGATAATATTGAGTTAATATTTCATGGAATTATGGAATGGATGATAGTGATTTGGGCTAGATTAAGATCTATGCCCTTAAATGGGATAAAGTAACTTAAGATCTCCTTGATCGGATAGATCAAGGAAGATCAAATCAATGGATGAGATACATCAATGATTTGACAATGAAATTACATCAATAAGAAATTTTGGATCTAAAAGAAAACCACGGATCAAGATCTAAACCCTAAAAAGAGGAAAAATGAATAAGGATCAATTAAGACCGTTGGATCATGATAGGTGTTTATATCTTGTTAAATTTGCATTGAATTATTAAACATTTTGGTAATTGTCTTTCATTACTTAGTAGAGTTAATTATATATATATATATATATATTTAATTATTTATTTATTTATGCCTTTTATTTATGCTTTATTGCTTATGTAATGAAAAATTCATTGATAATTGTAATTAAATGAAATTAGAATGGAAAGACATTTACCTGGAATGTATGACATGGACTTAATGTTAGTAAGGACCATAGTTATTAGGATAATATAAGGAATGAATATTCCTCAGTCCAAATTAGAAGAATAATAAAACTCCATGAATGACATTTTAGTTCATAGATTTAATTAAAATCAATTAGAAAGAGTACTTAAGGTTAAATGCTCATAAGAACCTTATAAAAGGTTGAGTCAGGGTCAAGCTAGTGAATGATGGACATAGTGGTTAAGGATGTTATTTAATAGAGCCTCGCTCATCCCCCACCTTTCATTGTCGTTTGTTAGGTCTAAACACCTCCTTACATGAGGATTGAAGTAACCACTTTGTGTTCAACCATTCAATTAGTAAGCCTTAGCCAATTTGACATAAGAGGAGTTGTCTAGATTCAGGATGAAATAAGCTATCCTCAACCAGTAAAACATTAACTGGTTGAGTAATAATAATAAAGAGTATAAAAGGTTAGTAAATCATCTAACCCTAATAAAAAATAATAATCAAGATAAGGATGATTAAACAAGGTCCATAGGATCTTGAATGATCAAGAATAATAAGAATACTAATGTAATATTATATTACATATGTATATGTAGAAATTTTGTATGTGTATGTAGGAGAACATAGATTGAGAATCCAAACCGTTGATCAAATCTGATTCAAGGAAAATTAGGATATCCCTCATAGGGATACATACTTGTATAGATTAATAACTTGATACATATGGTATGACAGATGTATGACTACAAACTAGGATGAGCAATATGGAGGAATATCACTTGGGATATACAAATCAAGACCTGATACCACTTTGAGGTAGGTGGATTAATAAGAATGTATTAAAGATTCATGTGTATATATGTATGATCTTAGTCTGTAATTATATACCTTCATGATATAAGTATGTTTAGTATCTTGACATAGTCATGATCCAACAAAGTAAACCAAACATATGATCTAAGTGATCCAACCATATGATCCAACAAAGTGATCCAACCCTATGATCTAACCTCATAATCTAATTCAATTGATCCAATGTAAGGATCAAATCAAATGGGGTGAAGGAAATGGGACGTGAAGACTAAGGAAACCCTAAGAATAGGGCATAGAAAATATTCTAGCCTTAGTTAAACATACACATCATCTACTATGTACAATATATTTTCCATACAAGTATGGAGGCTTGTGATTTTGTTTTACACAGAGATAGAGATTAAGGATACTATGCTAGGGAAATTATGAGGGTTTGGCCACCCACTTCCTAAAACTTATATAATGGATACCATGCCCAAAGAGAGGCTAAAAGTCGGGTAGGACAATAATGGGAAGGCCTCACTGTGACAGCCATGGTCCACCCCATGAGGATATGAAGTTGATTTTCCATAGTTGGTATTAGTGGAGGATTGTAGTCATCCAGGCGCACTGTACGAATTGAGACTGACGCATAGTAGTCCTAATGTATTTTGCATTATGACGCACATATGATAGGCATAATGTAATGGCATGGCATCATGAGATGCCACTATATGAGTTCCTGAAAATCCCCATATAAAGATTGGCTAAATATTGAGTTCCTAAGTGGAAGTATAGCTAAGGGAAGGAACAAGTTTTGAGCAATCTTCGCTATATTAACTCGTTTGATCTATATTACATAAATATAATCTATATATGTGTATGAGATAACTCATGAATGGATAACCAGGAAGGAATAATGACTAAGGTAGGTATTCTTATATTGATGGAGTACTATATTTTTGTATCCCCTACGAAGCATAGCTTGTTGAGATAATGTAAATGTTTCCATGTTTACAATACCTCAGATACAAGGAAGGAGGGTTAGAAGCTCAAGATCATAAAAGGCTCAAGGAAGTAAAGCTTGAAGACTTGACGAAAATAAACAATTAGGGTATGCCCTTGAAGATATGTAATTTTCTTTATTTGAGAGAGTTTTGTATTGAGTATTTTTAATGTGTATTATGTATATTGAAGTGATACTTGGGTTTTGTTACAAATGAATTTAAATGAAAAGAATTTTTGTTGTATTGTTTGCAAAAAGTTTTTACCATTTAAGGGCCCTTTCTTTGAAAAATATATTACAAAATGTGTTTCACCAACCCGGGTCATCATAGTTGGTATCAAAGCCATTCATCTAATTACTCACAGCCCCAATATGTCCAAAGTAATAATCCAAATTAAGATATATTAGAAATAGTTTAAGTAGAATACTTATATAGAAATTTGGGTTTTGAGTAGATGCCACCTAAAAGAGGAGTAAGGCAGTCGGGTCAAAGGGAATCTGAGAATGTCATGGAAGGATCGTCTGGAAATAATCTAGAGGAAGTTATGAATAGAATATTGAGAAATATTCTTCCGCAGCTTATACAACCCCAGGCTACTCTAGGGGAAGCACCAAGTATCCAAGCCTAAGCTCAACTTGAGGTGGGACCCAGTACTCTTATTCCTCAATAGGAAACTCCCACTCTAGTACAGGATCATTCTTCACTTGTACCTAGTGGAGTGATAAAAACTTCTCAACTGACATGAGAAAAGATAGATAAAATGGTGGAAAGGTTTCAGAAAATGGTCATCAATTATAATGGCAAAGGTGATGCTGACAAGGCGGAATAATGGATTTATGAAGTGGAGAAGACCTTCAATTTGTTAAGAACTCCAGAAAATTTAAAGGTCAAGTTGGCCACCTATATACTGAAGTAGGAAGTAGCTTTCTGGTAGAGGTCAGACAAAGAAATTTCTTCCCCAAAGAAATTTCTTCACCAATTCTGAAGAAATTCCATGGGAAAGATTTAAAGAACTTTTAATGAAAAATATTTCCCAATACATGTGCAAGCTCGGAAGGAGTTCTTGGATTTATGACAAGGAAGCCTTTCCATGGTTGATTATGAAAATAAGTTTATTCAACTAAAGACATTCACCAACCATATATGTGACACTAAGGCACACTATGGATCACTTTATGGAAGGGTTACATCCAGGATTAAGAACAAAGGTATTGGAGACCAAACCTACAAATATGGTTGAGTGCATTGAGATGGCTTCTAAGTTTGAAGAACATTTTACAAGAAACCAATTCACTAAGCTTGGAGGAGGGAGCAACTACCCTCAAAAATCTTTTAAGAAAGGCAAGAGACAACCAAATAACTTCAGGCCTTCTAGTTATCTAGGGAACCAACTTAAACGGAAACCATGCCCCACTCGCAGAACATATCATCCAGGCAATTCATTCCCATGCCTAGTGCCACAATTACCATGACCTCCTATCAAATTTTTTAATTATGGTGAGTTAGGGCATTTAACAAATAAATGCAACAAACCCTTAGTAGTTAAGGGTGCAAAGCCTAAAATTGTACCACATCATCAAGGCAGGGTGTTTGCCATTACCGATGGAGAGGTTGGAATATCTAATGCTATTATTGAAGGTACATTGCTAGTATATCAACACCATGGCAAAGTACTATTTGATTCTAGATCTACCCATTCCTTCATATCTTGTATATTTGCATCTAGTATACAATTGATAGTGGATAAATTGGGATTCTATTTAGATGTGACCACACCAGTAGGAAAAACAGTTAGTTTACACAAATATCTTCAAGATGTCCCTATTGAAGTATAGGGGAAGATAATGGGTATAGACCTCATTTTATTAAAAATGGTAGATTTTGACATTATACTAGGTATGGATTGGCTAGCGAAATACGGGGTAGTTATGGACTACTATAAAAAGATACTCACTTTTAACATACCAGGAGAAGAAATGATAGTATTGCATGGAAAACCAAATGGCTCAAACAAATTTATCATATCAGCTATGAAAGCTGCCAAATATGTGTCCAAGGGATGCTATGCATTTTTAGCAACTGTAGTTGCTTTGAATGTTGAACAGCCCAAGATAGAAGAAATTGACATATTCAGGGAATTCCAAGATGTGTTTCCTGAAGAACTCCCAAGTTTACCACCTCATAGGGAAATTGAGTTTACCATTGATGTGATTCCTAGTACAACTCCAATTTCTGAAGCACCCTATAGAATGGCCCCAGCTAAGTTAAGAGAATTGAAGAATCAACTATAGGAATTGTTGGACAAAGGGTTTATCAGACCAAGTAGTTCACCTTGGGGAGCATCGGTGATATTTGTGAAAAAGAAAGATGGGTCTATGAGGTTGTGTATTGATTGTCGTATGCTGAACAATGTGACAGTAAAAAATAGATACCCCCTACCATGCATTGATGATCTCTTTGATCAACTCCAATCTATTAAGGTCTTCTCCAAAATTGACCTTAGATCAAGATATCATCAGTTGCGTATCAAAAGTGAAGATATACCCAAGACGGCATTCAGAACCCGGTATGGACATTATGAATTTTTGGTGATGGTTTTTGCATTAACCAATGCTCCTACTGTATTTATGGACTTGATGAAGAGGATATTCAAGGAATTTCTAGATAAATTTGTAATTGTATTTATTGACGATATACTCATTTATTCTACTAGCATATGTTAGCATCAGGAACATTTAGGGATTGTATTAAACACACTTAGAAAACACAAACTATTTGGAAAATTTACTAAGTGTGAATTTTGGTTGGAAAAAATCAACTTTCTTGGGCATGTAATTTCCCAGAATGGAGTAGAGGTAGACCCCACCAAGGTGAAAGCAATAATGAATTGGGAACAACCAAATACAGTAATAGAAATACAAAGCTTTCTAGGGTTACCTAGATATTATTGTAGATTTATCCAAGGGTTTTCCCGTTTAGCTCTTCCTTTGACTTCTTTGACCAGAAAAGGAGTACAGGTTGCATGGACTGATGAATGTGAAAGGAGTTTTCAAGAGTTAAAGAAGAGATTAACTGCAGCACTAGTATTGTCTTTGCCATCAAGGAGTGGAGGTTATGAAATATACTTTGATGCTTCAGGAAAGGGGTTAGGAAGTGTACTAATGCAAAATGGGAAGGTCATTGCTTATGCATCATGACAACTAAAGAAGCATGAAATGAACTATCCAGTACACGACCTAGAACTAGTGACAGTGGTGTTGCCTTAAAAATTTGGCGACATTACCTGTACGGGGAGAAATTCAACATATTCACTGATCATAAGAGCCTTAAGTATATTTTCACCTAGGTTGATCTGAATATGAGACAAAGTAGGTGGATATATAAGAATGTATTAAACATTCATGTGTATACATACATAATCTTAGTCTGTAATTATAGACCGTCATGATATAAGTATGCTTAGTATCTTAGCATAGTCATGATCCAACTAAGTAAACCAAACATATGATCTGACTAAGTGATCCAACCCTATGATCTAACTACGTGATCTAACCTCATAATCTAATTCAATTGATCCAATGTAAGGATCAAATCAAATGGGGTGAAGGAAATGGGACGTGAAGACTAAGGAAACCCTAAGAATAGGGCATAGAAAATATTCTAGCCTTAGTTAAACAGACACATCATCTACTATGTACAATATATTTTCCATACAAGTATGGAGGCTTGTGATTTTGTTTTACACAGAGATAGAGATTAAGGATACTATGCTAGGGAAATGATGAGGGTTTGGCCACCCAGTTCCTAAAACTTATATAATGGATACCATGCCCAAAGAGAGGCTAAAAGTCGGGTAGGACAATAATGGGAAGGCCTCACTGTGACATCCATGGTCCACCCCATGAGGATATGAAGTTGGATTTCCACAGTTGGTATTAGTGGAGGATTGTAGTCATCTAAGCGCGTTGTACAAATTGAGACTGATGCATAGTAGTCCTAATGTATTTTGCATTATGATGCACATATGATAGGCATAATGTAATGCCATGGCATGATGAGATTCCTCTACATGAGTTCCTGGAAATCCTTGTATAAAGATTAGCTGAATACTGAATTCCCAAGTGGAAGTATAGCCAAGGGAAGGAACAAGTTTTGAGCAATCTTCACTATATTAACTAGTTTGATCTATACTACATAAATATAATCTATGTATGAGTTGTGTGTATTATGTATCTTCAAGTGAGGCTTGGGTTTTGTTACAAATGAATTTAAATGAAAAGAATTTCTGTTTTATTGTTTGCAACAAAATTTTACCATTTAAGGCCCTTTGAAAAATATATTACAAAATGTGTTCCAAAAACCCAGGTCATCACAGTTGGTACCAAAAGGAGGTGGATGGAATATCTTAAGGATTATGATTTTTTAATTCAATACCATCCTGGAAAGTTTAATGTGGTGGCTGATGCACTAAGCAAACACACAAAGGTAGTGTTAGCTAATGTCACCATTAAGTTAGCTTTTGTTGAACAAATCTTAAAGGCTCAAGAGGGAGATGTAGCAATTCAAGCAATGTGTGAAAGGGCAGGGATTAGTAGAGACTCAGATGGGGGTATTCGGTTCCAAGGAAGAGCGTGCAACAGGCATTGGGGCCATCACTAAAGTTTAGTATAGCCTTTCATCCCCAAACTGATGGTCAGTTAGAAAGGACCATTCAAATGTTACAAGACATGCTAAGGGCCTGTGCACTAGACTGGAGGGGAAGTTGGGATGAGCATCTTCCACTAATAGAATTCACATATAATAACAACTTCCATGCAAGTATCAATATGGCACCTTATGAGGCCTTGTATGGATGGTCGTGTCGATCTCCAACTTGTTGGGATGACGTGGGAGAACGGAAGTTGATAAAATCAGAATTAGTGGAACAATGTACAGACAAGGTGAGAATAATAAAGTGAAGATTGTTGGCCGCTCATAGTCATTAGAAAAGCTACGTAGATAAAAGATGTTGAACCTTGGAATTCAAAGTAGGTGACCATGTGTTTCTAAATGTTTCACCAGTTAAGGGGGTGAGGAGGTTTGGAAGTAAAGGAAAACTCAGTGTAAGATATGTTGGTCCTTTTGAAATTCTGGAAAGAGTTGGTTTGGTGGCCTACAAATTAGCCCTACCACCCCAACTCTCAGAAGTGCACAACGTATTTCAAGTATCCATGTCACAGAAATACATTCCAGATGAGACTCATGTGCTCAAACTATACTGGAGGCATTGAATATAGATTTAACCTTTAAAGAAAGGGTAATTCAGATCTTGGATAGGAAAGAGCAATAATTAAGGACCAAATCTATTCCCTTAGTCAAGGTATTATGGCAACATCATACGATCGAGGAGGCTACCTGGGAATTAGAAGAAGAAATGAAGAAGTTGTATCCTAGTTTGTTTGAGTAGTAGTAGATTTGAAATTTCAAGGACGAAATTTTTGTAAGGGGGGTAGATTGTAACACCCCTAACTTTTTGTAATAAAATTCAATAAATAGTGAAATTGAGGATTTCAAGGAAAAATCAGGTTGTAATATAGGCTTATCAAAAATGTACTTCTTATAGAGGTACAAGTGAAGCATAAGACTTGCATAACTGAGCACATGTCCCATGAACCCTTCAGAATAACTATAAGCATGATACATTCTGAATTTGGATGAAAAATCCTTATTTTTCTCCAATTTTATGAACAAAGGGTAAAATGGTAATTTTACCCCTAGCCAAGGCTAAGACATAAAACTTTAGAATGTACTTAGAAATACGAGTCCAAGGCCACTAAGTATGCCCAATTCCGTGTTTGAGGGAGTAAACCCAAATTTTTATACATAAAGGGCAAAATGGTCTTCTTACACATGGGAGACCACATGGGCCCACAAGGGACCCACAAAGGAATCCAATGGCCATATCACGTGTAATTATGAGTCAAACCACTACCACTAGCAAATGGGATGAAATCTTTAAAAACTCAATTTTGATCCTACTTTGACTCCAAATTGAGTTCAGAAAGCTGTGTTTGATTCATAGTGATGAGTAAAATCTACTGAACCAATAAAATCACATTTTTATTTCATTAAAATTTTTGAGATTAAGAAGATAATTGTACCAATGTCCTTGATCTGCAAGATCTAGGATGATCAAACTAATCAAACCCTATTAGACAATGATATATTAATGTAATAACTTAAATCAGTACGTTATATGGAATTTGATAGGAAGATTTTAAGAGATCTAGCCTTCAAAGTAATAAAATTCTTAAAATGGGATGGAAATCTCCTTGATCAAGTTGATCACGGATGATTGGACTCCATAGGTATGTGTTGATGATAATATAGAGTTAAGATTTCATGGAATTATGAAATGGATGATAGTGATTTGGGCTAGATCAAGATCTATGCCCCCAATCAAGGATGATCAAATCAATGGCTGAGATGCATCAATGATTTGACAATGAAATGACAACAATAAGAAATGTTGGATCTATAAGAAAAACAAGGATCAAGATCTAAACCCTAAAAAGAGGAAAAATGAATAAGGATCAATTAAGATTGTTGGATCATGATAGGAGTTTA
The DNA here is from genome assembly GCA_035236585.1 of Warburgia ugandensis. Lineage (NCBI taxonomy): Eukaryota > Viridiplantae > Streptophyta > Magnoliopsida > Canellales > Canellaceae > Warburgia > Warburgia ugandensis. The sequence goes on from CP141136.1 coordinate 40,902,131, forward strand.
TATCTTGTTAGATTTGTATTGAATTATTAAATATTTTGGTAATTGTCTTTCATTGCTTAGTAGAGTTAATTATAGAATTATTTAATTGGTTGTTTATTTATACCTTTTATTTATTCTTTATTGCTTATGTAATGGAAAATTCATTGAAAATTGAAATAAAATGAAATTAGAATGGAAAGACATTTACCTAGAATATATGACATGGACTTAATGTTAGTAAGGACCATAGTTAGTAGGATAATATAAGGAATGAATATTCCTTAGTCCAAATTAGGAGAATAATAAAACTTCATGAATGACATTTTAGTTCATAGATTTAGTTAAAATCAATTAGAAAGAGTACTTAGGGTTAAATGCTTATAGGAATCTTATGAAAGTTTAAGTTATGGTGAAGCTAGTGAATGACGGACATAGTGGTTAAGGGGGTTATCTAATAGAGCCTCACTCTCCCCCCACTTTCCATTAATGTTTGTGAGGTCTAAACGCTTCCCTACATGAGGATTGAAGTAACCACTTTGTGTTCAACCATTCATGATATAAGTATGCTTAGTATCTTAGCAGAGTCATGATCCAATTAAGTAAACCAAACATATGATCTGACTAAGTGATCCAACCATATGATCCAACAAAGTGATCCAACCCTATGATCTAACTAAGTGTTCTGACCTCATAATCTAATTCAATTGATCCAATGTAAGGATCAAATCAAATGGGGTGAGGGAAATGAGATGCGAAGACTAAGGAAACCCTAAGAATAGGGCATAGAAAATATTCCAACCTTAGTTAAATAGACACATCGTCTGATATGTACAATATATTTTCCATACAAGTATGGTGGCTTGTGATTTTGTTTTACACAGAGATAGAGACTGGGGATACTATGCTAGGGAAGTTATGAGGGTTTGGACACCCACTTCCAAAAAATTATATGATGGATACCATGCCCAAAGAGAGGTTAAACATCAGGGTGGGGCAATAATGGGAAGACCCCACTGTAACAGCCATGGTCCACCCTATGTGGACATGGAGATGATATTCTATAGTTGATATCAGTGGAAGATTGTAGTCATTCAGGCGTGGTATACAAATTAAGATTGACGCATAGTAGTCTTAATGTAATTTGCATTATGATGCACATATGATAGGCATAATGTAATGCCATGGATTGATGAGATGCCACTGCATGAGTTCCAAGAAATCCCCATATAAAGATTGGTTGAATACTGAATTCCCAAGTGGAAGTATATCCAAGGGAAGGAACAAGTTTTGAGTAAACTTTACTATATTAACTAATTTGATCTATACTACATTAATATAATCTATGTATGAGTATGAGATAACTCATGAATGGATCACCAGGAAGGAATAATGACTAAGGTAGGTATTCTTATATTGATGAAGTACTATATTTTTGTATCCCATACGAAGCATAGCTTGTTGAGGTATTGTAAATGTTTCCATGTTTACAATACCTTCGATACAGGGATGGAGGGTTAGAAGCTCATGATCATAAAACACTCAAGGAAGTAAAGCTTGAAGACTTGAAGAAAATAAGCAATTAGTTTATGCCCATGAAGATATGTAATTTTCTTTATTTGAGAGAGTTTTGTATTGAGTGTTTTTAATGTTAGGTGAGCGTTGAAATTTGGATTATGTAATTTGGACAATGGTTTGTAATTATAATATAGGGGCTGTGTAAGGTGAACTACTGGATGATTCCTGGTATTCAATGAAATGTTATTTTATACAAAATGGCTAAGTGTTATGTATCTTCAAGTGAGATTTGGGTTTTGTTACAAATGAATTTAAATGAAAAGAATTTTTGTTATATTGTTTGCAAATTTTTTTTACCATTTAAGGGCCCTTCCTTTGAAAAATATATTACAAAATGTGTTTCGAAAACCCAGGTCATCACAAATTGAGAGGTTTCCAATAGTCCACTAGGTACAGGTGAAGAATTACCCTATGAGGGAGTTGGAGTATCCTGTCTAGTTATAGGAGCACCAGGCCCTATGTTAGGTTGAGCTTGGGCCTAAATGCTTAGTGCTTCAACCGGAGTAGCTTGTGGCTTTATAAGTTGAGCAAGAATATTCCTTAATACTCTAGTCATCACCTCCTCCAAATTATTCCCAGATGATCCTTCCATAATATTCTTAGGTTCACTTCAAGGCATTTGCCTAGATGCCATTTTTGGTGGCATTTTCTCAAAACCCAAATTTCTATATAAGTATTCTACTTAACCCATTTCTAATATATCCTAATTTAGATGATTCCTTTAACATATTGGGGCTATAAGTAACTAGATGAATGGCTCTGATACAAACTACGACAACCCGGGTTTTTGAAATACATTTTTTAAAGGCAGGGCCTTTAAGGGTAAAAATTTTTTGCAAACAATGCAAGGGAAATTCTTTTCTTTTAAATTCATTTATAACAAACAAATCTGACCTCAATGTACATAATACACATAGACATTTTTGTATAAAATAAAATTTTATTGAATACCAGGAATCATCCAGTAGTTCATTCTTACACAACCTGTGTATTATAATTACAAACCATTGTCCAAATTACATAATCCAAATTTCAAACCTCACCTTTCATTAAAAACTCTCAATACAATACAATGCTCTCAAGTAAAAATTACATGTATTCAAGGGACATACCTTGATTGATTATTTTCTTCAAGTCTTCTATGGTCTTGAGCTCCTAATTCTCCTTCTCCGTTTCTGAGATATTGTAAATATTCAAACATTTACAATATCTCAGTAAGCTATGCTTGGTAAGGGATACAAAAATATACTACTTCACTAATATAAGAATACATACCTCAGTCATTATTCTATCATGGTTATCTACTCATGAGTTATCTCAACATAGAGTATATACATTATTTATGTAATGTAGAATAAATTTGTTAAAATTGTGAAAATTGCTCAAAACTTATTCTTTCCCTTGGCTCCCACTTAAGAGATCAATATTTAGCCAACTCTCATATGGGGATTTTCTTTCTAGGAACTCAAGTAGTGGCATCTCATCATGCCATGACATTACACTATTCCTATTGTATGAGCATCATAATGCAAAATATACTTCATGACTACTATGTCGCAGTCACAATCCATACAATGCCCACGAATAACTACATAATCATCCACTGATACCAATTGTGGAAGTAACAACTCTATGTGTACATGGGGGGGACCATGGTTGTCATAGTGGCGGCATTCCCATGATTGCCCCACCAGACATTTAGCCTCTCTTTGGGCATGGTATCCATCATATAAATTCTAGGAAGCAGGTGGTCAAACCCTCATAACTTCCCTAGCATGGCATACCTAGTCCTAGGACTATGTAAAACAAAATCACAAGCCACCATGCTTGTATATAAAATACATTGTACATATTAGACGATATGTCTATTTAACTAAGGCTGGAATATTTTCTATGCCTTATGCTTAAGGTTTCCTTAGACTACACATCTCATTACTTTTACCTCATTTGATTAGATCATTAGGTTGGATCAGTTGAATTAGATTATGGGGTTGGTTCACTTAGTTGGATCATGTGGTTGGATCATTATCATGCTAAGGTACCAAATATACTTATATCATGAAGGTCTAGAATTCTAGACAGAAGATCATGTATGTATACAGATGAATTCTTAAAACATTCTTTTACATCCACCTATCTCAAAGTGGTATCATGGCCTTGATTTATACATCTGTCAAACCATACATATCAAGTTATTCCTTTATACAAGTATTCTTTCTTCATGTATTCCTATAAGGGATGCCCTAATTTTCCTTAATTCATGATTGATCAAGGGTTTAGGTTCTCTATCTATATTTTTATACACATACATACATAATACAACATTAGTATTCTTATTTTTTTTTATCATTCAAGATCCTCTGGATCTTGTCTGATCATCCTTATCTTGATTACAATTTTTATTAGGGTTAGATAATTTACTAACCTTTTATGCTCTTATCATTATTACTCAACTAGTTACTATTTTACTGGTTGAGTATAGCTTATTTCATCCTAAGTCTAGACTAATCCTCTTATGTCAAATTGGCTAAGACTTACTAGCTGAATGGTTGGACACAAAGTGGTTACTTCAATCCTCATGTAAGGAGGCGTTTAGACCTCACAAATGTCAACGGAAAGTAGGGGAAAAGTGAGGTTCTATTAGAAAACCCCCTTAACCACCATGTTCATCATCTACTGGGGTGACCTTAACTCAACATTTCATAAGGTTCCTATGAGGTTTTTAACCCTAAGTACTCTTTCTAATTGATTTTAATTAAATTCATGAGCATTTAAAATGTCATTCATGGGGTTTTACTATTCTCCTAATTTGGGCCAAGGATTTGATAATCCTTATATTGTCCTACTAATTATAACCCTTACTAATTAAGTCCAAGTCAAATAATTCACACTTATTTGTGTCATGAAACTCTACTTTCTTATTAGATTCCATTTTTTAGTGTTTTATGCTCTTTATCCCATGATTACTTTAGCAATTAAATCTACTAATAAAATTTAACCATAAATGAATTATAACTTTAAGGCATAAAACTACATAATTGAACAACCTAATGATAATGGTACAAGGTTCTTAAGTTATACTAGCATGATTTATAATTAATATACTTTATCTAATAACTCAATTTAAACTAACATGGACCTAAGGTACCATCTCATACCATAGTGTAATCTAACATGAAATCCTTGTATGGTCTTAAGTTACAATTGCATGGAATCATACCAACATGGTCCTAAGTTCCAATTCATTATTCATGAATAATTTTATGGATATTTGAAATGAAGTTACACTAAAATAATCTATCATGGATCCTATACTCATGAAATAAATCAAATGAAATTAATGCATAACTCAAGCTAACCCATTTCTCATTATTAAAGCTTTTACTTATGATCCAATCATTAAATCTTAGGTTAATCCTTTATATCAAGGGTTCTTAATTACATTTAGGGTTTACATCCATTAATCTCCAAGATCATATTTCTTTGTCTTTTGTCATGTTCAATCCATGATTTCATTAGATTCCATCATAATAGCATTCATTCAATCCATCCCAAGGATCTGATCATACTTGATCTCATTGAGCAAGTGAGGCCCTTTGTATTTTTAGGGTTTTGCTACCATAAAGGGTGGATCCCTTAATTTATTTTAGATCTATTCAAATAAGTCATGGATATCACTTTATTTCAACATTATATCATCAATAAATTAGTTTCTGAAGATCTGATCATCTCAGATCTTGAAGACCATGAAAATTAGAAGCTAAATTCTTAAATACAGATCAGACAATCTGTTTGGACCATCCAATCAATCCTTTTACAATTAAGGGCTTAAAACTTAATAAAAATTCTTAAAATTTCTACCCTTCTGGATCAATTAGAAGGCTTAGATTTTTCATTTGAGCCCTCCATCATCTAAAATTGAAGGGTACTGGTCCTTACTTTGTTTTTATAAATTTTAACCTAAAACTAATTACAAAAAAGTAAAAATTACTTAAAAAAACATAAAATAATTATAAGAAGTGGTTCCACCTACCTGATTGGAGAAACAACTTAGATTTGAAGCCCAATTTGAAATAAATACCTGTTGATGATAATATAACCCAATAGTCCTTTGTTTTGTCATATACCATTGATTGTACTGTTGGATCTTGAAATTAATTTGGGGGTTTCATAGATAAGGGAGTCTAGGATTGTATGGATTGTGGGATTTGTGAGATTAAATTTGGAATAGAGTGCCTAATTGGAGCATATTGCAATTTAGGTCTCTTATTCCAATTAGAGAGAGGAGAGAGTGCAAGAAGGGAGATTTTTGGGAAATATTGGGGAGGATTTTGGAGCTGGGATTTTAAGGCATGGTAGGGGGCCTCATGAAGAACAGTAGGAAAATTTTTGAGAATTTTATGGGCTATTTATAGCGATTTTTGAAAATTTCCATGATTGCATGTAATTATCATGTTCAATTCCTTTTATTATTAAATGGTCCTTGGATTCCCACTACCACCTCTTTTTCTACTTGCAGGTGGTAGTGGTTTGACTAATGATTGCATGTTACTTGGCCATTGGATTCCTTTGGGGGGCCCCCAAGTGTGAAAAGACCATTTTGCCCTTTTAATTCCAAAAATGGAGAAAAATAGCGTTTATTCTTATGAACTCGGAATTGTGCTTACTTAGTGGCATTGGATTCATATTTTCAAGTACATTCTAGATTTTTATGTTGTAGGTCTATGTTATGGGTAAAATTTCCATTTTGCCCTTTTGTTCATAAAAATATAGTAAAATAAGGATTTTTCATCCGAATTAAGAATTTGTTGTGCTTATAGTCATTTTGAAGGGTCCATTGACTATGTTTTCCATTATTCATATCTTATCCTCTGATTTTACTTCTATGAGAAGTGCATTTTTAATAACCCTAATATTCTAGCCTGATTTTTCCTTGAAAGTCTCAATTTCATTACAAAAGTTAGGGGTGTTACACTAAAGAGCACTACGAATTTCACTTTTCATTCAAGAGTTTATCTTTCTAAGACTTCCACACCTTTCTAAACTTACATTCTAACCATCTAACTAGCTCCCACTTCCTAAGAAACCACGTACCAAATCACTTTTTTTCCACCTCACCTCTCTTTCTTATCTTTTCCAGTCATTCTCTTTCCCCCCCCATCTTCTTCTCCCTATCTTACATCACCCTCATCTTCTTGACCTCTTAATTTTAAGGGAATTCAATCATTTTTGCAAGGGAGAGATGTCCCCTCCTAAAAAAGTGGCATCTCCCACCTTTATGCCTTGTAAATTTCCCTACTTGTTCCTCTTTAAAACCATAGCCACCCACTTCATCCCAGCCATCTGATCTCCTTTCTATATAATCCCCACTCAACCTATAAATTAGGAAACCCTAGAAAATTTGACACAAAAAGTGTAAAAAACCCAACCAAGGATTCAAGGAGAATGCAGTTTGAAGAAAAAGAACATCTCCTCCACTTTGGAGAGGGCATCCTTTTCTTCTCCTCTCTCCTCTCCTATTGTCTCTTGAATGCACTTTGTCTTGGGCGACTACTCTTCTAGTACACTTAGATGCACTATTTTCAAGTTAAGGTAGGCTCTTTTCCCTTGTTATTTTGTTCATTATTCCATCTTGTTTATGCTTATGATTCCTCTTTATTTAGCTTACTTTATTTATTAAACCTTAGGATTCACCTCTGATTTGCCTTAAATCTTTCTTTAATCTTCATGTTTACCAGATTAAGGGTGAGGATTAGAGGATTAGTGTTTGGATTTTACATTATACAAGAGTGGAACGCACCATCCTTATAAGCTCTAACATATTGAATCCTCTTTGATTTTTAATGGTGTGCTTAGTTGAGAGCCTTTCCATTCCTTACTCTTATTGTTTAGATCCAAAAAAAATTTCCCTTTAATTAATAGCCAATGGAAAGCTACCTTAAATCTTTTCTTTTTACTTGCTTTTGATTCCCTTTAGATCTCCTTTGATGCCATTGATTCCTTCTTGCTTTCCTTAGTGTTCCTCAAGTTTTGTCTTTACTTTATAATTGATTTTCTATTGATTTGAATGTATTCTTATTCATTATCAATTTTGATATATTGAAGAATGTTTAGCTTTTAGTTTTGGGTTTATTAAGATCAAGTAGCATTTTTTGTAATAGGACACAATTTTCAGATTTGGATTACATGTATTGTGGGCATTATGTTTATGGATTTTAATGTGATTCAATGAAGTTAATTGGATTTTTTAGTTTGTACTTATTTCTAATAGTTAATGATCATCATTCATGAATGTTTGATTGCATGATAAGTGATTAATTCCATGTTTTCCATGTCTTGATGTTGGAATGATTTAAATAGCATTTTCTTGCAATTTGTTGGAATGGATTGTTATGTCTAATTTCTCGCACCAAACACTTCATATTTGCTTGATTTTTCAAAGACTCAATTGGAGTGTTAGATTGCTCAATTAATTCTTTAGTTAGATTGCATGTTCTAGATTTTAATGTAGTTAAGTAGATCCATTCCTACCCATGAATCATTTATACCATTCCATGGTCATATGCATGATACTTGGACAGTTTTCCTTTGATTGCTTGCTTAGTGATTGTTTTCATTTAGTTCTCTTGTTTAGATATAGTTTAGTTATATTTCATTGTTTAATAGTTTGTATTATAGTTATTTTTTAACTCTTAGTTCATAAAAGTAATTGATTTTGTCATAGTTGTTGAATCTCATGTTTAGAAAGTTTGGTGTAGGAGAGTTATTCACTTTCATTTTTTAGGAAGTTTTCAAATTAAGAAAGTTATAAATTTAGAAAGTTTGATTTTGAACAGTTTTAGTTTTAGAAAGTGTGTTTTAAGAGGTTGTTAAATTTAGCATGTTTTAAGTTTTAGCATAATTCCATCTTTCATGTGTTAAATTTCCATTTTCAGTTTAGGACTTGAGTGAAATTGTAGTGAGGCCCATTTTAATTTTAATTTTAATTTTATTTTATTTTTACATTAGTTGTAATAATACAGGGCAAGTGTGGGGTATGGTGGCCCACACTTGATCATCATCAGACCCCTTCCTATGAACATCCCTCACCTGAATTTTAATTTTTAGGATTAAGTGCATTTAGTGTAGAATTGCATATGTGGATGGTAGTATAACTCATATAGATTAGGGTCATGCATTGATAAATGTTGCATTTAATACTGAGGATTGTTGCACTAGTTCGAGCACCTACTTAACAAAGGCTAGCTTGATCTCAGCTATAACCAAAGCATAAGCTGCATGGTTATAATGTCTCATCTATTAAGGTGCCTAATCCTTTATTAAGTGATATATAGATATGCACTAGTTTGATTTTTGTTTCACATTGCATGTTTAGAACTTTATGGTGGAATGGACCTTAATGCTAGTAAGAACCCACCAACTCTTTAGCACACCTAGGAGTCAATAAACATTCTTGAATGTCTCGATCCCAACCCTTGAACATTAATTTAAAAGCAAGTAGAAAGAGACTTAGTCTATTGAGCTCATAGGACCCTTTTATAAGGATGGTATCTGTTGTCATGCTAGTGGCTTCTAAACACTGTGGTTATAGTGGGTGTCCTAAAATTCAAGTGATTTTCTCACTCCTTCCATTAACATTAGTTGAGTTTTAAATGGCTCTTGACATGAGGATGTATTAACCACTTTCGAGCAGAACCCAATTGGTAAGCAGTACTCAAATCTAGATAAAAAGAGGAGTTGTCTAAATCTAGGTCTAAGAAGCTACTACCTATGTAGTAAGAAAAGATAATCAAGAGATTGCTTGATTAGTGATTACTAGTATTTGATTGCGCATAACTTAAAGTTAGGGTCATATAGTTAGGACATTTAGGAATTAGCATAGTTTATGGAATGACATCAATCTCACAACTTAGAATTAGCACCTTTCAACCTAGAGATTGCATACAACATTATGCAAGGGGAAAGAAACCAAATTCTTGTCCCCATGGCTGCACCACCAGCATAAGTTGAGTACAAATCTATTAGAGATTTTTATGTTTCACTTTAACTCAACACCCCATCTTGCATAGCTCTACCCCTAACGAATATAGACCACTTCAAGTTAATGTCAAGACTCATATAATTACTCCTCACTTTTTATGGTCGAGTGCGAGAAGACCCTTACATACATATCAGGGAGTTCCTTGATATTTGTGCCATACTAAGTTCCAAAATTTTTTGGACAATGCTATTAGGCTTAGGTTATCCCCATTCTCACTCAAGGATATAGCCAAGTCATGGCTCAATTCCTTGCAGGTAGGCTCCATAAATACATGGTACCAATTGTCTAGGAAGTTTTTAAACAAATTCTTCTCCATTCACAAAACAAATGCCCGTCATCAACATATAATAAATTTCCAATAAAGGGATGATGAACAATATTATGAATGTTGGGAATGGTGGAATGAACTACTATAAAAATCTCCACATCATGGATTCAAGAAATGGCAGAAGGTGTAATACTTCTATGAGGCATTAACACGTTAGAGTAAACAAATGGTAGATGCCATGAGTGGAGGGCCCTTATGCTACAATATTAGAGAGAGGCTTAGGAGTTCTTTCAGACATTGGTAGATGATTCCCAACAATGGGATTATTCAAATAAAAGAGAAAGAAATAACAGACTTTTAAAGAAAGGGGGTCTCTATGAAATTGGGGTGCCTATATATCTATCCCATAAGCTTAACTCTGTACTTGAAAGAATGGATAATTATGATGGGAGAGCGGACAAATTTGAACCTATGTTTCAATCCCTCATGGCTACCACATCTATTAAGCATCCAGAAGAAGCATGTGCTCTCTATTCAAGCCCAACCCATATGACCATATCTTGTCCATCAAATAGAAAGCTTAATGACTATCTTGTTCAACAAGAGAATGCATTAAATGCATATCACAATTATAGCAACAACTCATATTCTGACACCTATAATAGTGGATGGGCCAAGCATCCAAATTTTTCATAGTCAAATAATAATTACCAAGAGAGACCCTCTAAGAACCACCCTAACAAAAACCATCCTAGAGCTACAATTCCTCAGCATAAACCTAGCTTCCAGCAACCTCAATAACCAAAGAAACCATCCTTCAAGGAAAAGATTCTAGCCCTTATTAAAAGATCTTTAAAACAAAATGAAGACACTAACAGGCCTTGCATCAATTGCGAAATGATAGTCAACATTCAGCTCATGTCAACTCTCAAGCCAAAGCTAAGTTAGAGATGCAGGTAAGCCAACTGTCGGCTTCATTAAAAGATAGAGGAAAGGGTCAGTTCCCTAGTCAACCCATCCCTAAGCTTAAGGGCCAATTTGAGATAAGGTTAAGTTCATAGACTCGTAACCCTAATGAGCATACAAGTCTATAACCACCCTTGGGAGCAACTATCAAGTTAGCAACAAAGTTTGGCAAGCTAGGAAAACTTGAGAGTAAAATGAGCTAACCAATACACAAGAGTAAGAGAAAAGATGGAAATCTCATATGGAACCTATAGTGGAGGCACCTTATGTGGCCAAAGCCCCGTGTCCTCAATTATTGAACAAGGTTAGAAAGGGCACAAACTTCAACAAGCTTATAGATGAATTTAAATATATCTATATTAATATTCCATTGCTCAATGTAATAAAGGATATCTCCACCTATGCCAAGTTCTTGAAAGAGCTCTCTACTAGAAGGAGAAAACTAAATGTACAAAAAAAGCTTTCCTCACTGAATAGGTAAGCTCTTTGATACAACACAAGACCCCACAAAAGTTTAGACACCTAGGATTCCCTACAATTTCTTGAGTTATTCGAGCCCATGTCATAGATAGGGCATTGCTTGAACAAGCAAATGCATTAAATGCATATTTTGAGACCTATAATCATGGATGGGCTAAGCATAAAAAATTTTCCTAATTGATGAATAAGTATTAAGGGGGACCCTCTATTAACCACCGTGACAAAAACTATCCTAAAGCTACAGTTCCTCAATAGCCACCTATTTTCCAGAAACCTCAACAACCAAAGAAACCATCCTTTGAGGAAAACATTCATGCCCTTTGTGAAAGATCATTAAAACAAAATGAAGACACTAATAGGGTCTTACATCAATCATAAAATGATAGTTGACATTTATCCCATGTCAATTCTCAAGCCATAGCCAGGTTAGAGATGCAGGTACGACAACTGCCATCTGCATTAAAAGATTATGGAAAGAGTTAGTTTCCTAGTCAGTCCATCCCTAACCCTAAGGCTGATTTGTGATAGCTTCAAGTTCTCAAACTCACAACCTCATGAGCATGGAAAGTCTATAGTTAGCTTTGGGAGTGGTCCCCTAAGTCAACAACCAAGTCGGGGAAGCTAAGGATAGTGGAGGCACCCTATGTGCCCAAAGCCCCATTTTCTTAGTTACTGAACAATGCTAGAAAGGGTGCAAACTTCAACGAGATTATGGATGTATTTAAACATGTCCAAATTAATATTCCATTGCTCGGTGCAATAAGGGATGTTGTCGCATGTGACATGTTCTTGAAAGATCTCTACACTAGAAAGAGAAAGATAAATGTACAAAAGAAAGCTTTCCTCACTAAATAGGTGAGCTCTTTGATACAACACAAGACGCCACCCAAGTTTGGAAACCTAGGGTGCCCTACAATTTCTTGTATTATTGGAGACCATGTCATAGATAGACACTGCTTGACCTAAGGGTGAGTCTTAACTTGTTGTCATACTCTTTCTATCAGAGATTAAGGCTCGGTGAACTGAAACCAACCACTACCATGATGCAATTAGTGGATATATTAGTAAAAATACCTCTTGGTTTGGCTGAAGATGTGTTGATATAGGTTGTCCCATTTTATTACTAGGTTGATTTCACTGTACTGGAAACCCATCTTTTATATAATCCTAATAGTCAGATTCTAGTTATACTTGGATGTCTATTCATGGTAATGTCCAACACCATTATTAACTATAGAAATGGTGTAATGAAATTTTTAGTTGACAACATGAAACTTAAGCTTAATGTATTTAACGCTAATTGGCAACATTTAGACATCGATGATTCTTATGAAGTGAATTTGATCAAGAGTCTAATTCACCACATTCATCCACCATCTTCCATTTCTGACCCATTAGAGGCTTGTCTCATGCATTTTAATAAAGATTTAGATTTAGATAAATCTATAAAGGAGCTTTTAGAGGCTGCTTCAATCATGGATACCTCAAGTGGGGCCCTTATGTGGAGTTAATCCCTCCTTCAAAGTCTATTCCTATACTCACTATAGAGTAACTATCTTTTTTGGCCTTAAAGCCTTTGCCTGAAAACCTCAAGTACTCTTATATAGAACCAAATGAAACCTTACCAGTTATAATAACATCAGATCTAGAGAAGGAACAGGAAGGAAAATTGCTTAATGTTCTTAAGGAACATAAGACTGCTTTGTTGTGGACCATAGTAGACATAAAAGAGATTAGTCCAACAATGTGTAGGCACATGATCCAATTGGAAGAAAATGCTAAATCCTCCATGGAAACCTAGAGATGAATTAATTCCCACAGCATAGGGTCGATGACGTCCTTAAGCTTTTAGATGTTAGCGTCATATACCCCATTTTTTACAACACTTGAGTCAGCCCCATTCAGGTTCTATCCAAGAAATCTAGGGTCACAATAGTCCAGAATGAGGAGAATGAGTTAGTATCCACCCGCATGACCACCAAGTAGAGAGTATGCATTAATTAGCATAAATTGAATGCGATCACGAGGAAAGACCACTTTCCTCTACCTTTGATTCACCAAATGCTTGAAAGATTGGCCAGACATAGTTACCAATGTTTTCTAGATGGATATTCTGGTAATAACTAGATTCTTATAGCACCTAAAGATCAGGAGAAGACCACCTTCACCTATCCTTTTAGTACCTTTGCTTACCGACATATGCCTTTTGGGTTTTGTAATGATCTTACCACTTTTCAAAGGTGTATGTTGAGCACTTTTTCCTATATGGTAGAAAAAGGTTCCTTGAGGTGTTCATGGATGACTTAACAGTATTTGGGTCTTCTTTTGATGAGTGTCTACACCATTTCAAGTTACTTCTTACAAGGTGTCTAAAGAAAATTTTGGTATTAAATTGGGAAAAGTAACATTTTATGGTATAAATTAGTGTACTTTTAGGCCACATTATATCACACAATGGGATAGAGGTAGATAAGACCAAGGTGGATTTAATAGCTGACCTTGCTTCACTACGAATAGTAAAAGAAATATGTTCCATTCTAGGGCATGGTAGCCTCTATAGGACTTTAGCAAAATTTTTAAGCCCCTTTGTAATTTACTGACAAAGGAGGCTACTATTGACTTTGATGAGAATTGTAAGAAACATTTGAGTAGCTAAAGGTTGAGTTGACCTCTGCACCAATTACCCAACCACCTGATGGGGTGCACCATTCAAGACAATGTGTGATGCGTTGGGTTATGCAATTGGATCTGTTTTGGGGCAGTGCATTGATAAACTTTCACATATGATATATTACACTTGTAAAACACTGAATGATATGAAACTCAGCTATTCAACCATAAAAAAAGAATTGTTGGCTATAGTATTGGCTTTGGATAAGTTTAGATCTTACTTATTAGGGTCTAAAGTCATAATTTACTCAAATCATGTGGCTTTAGAGTACCTCCATTTTAAAAAGGATTGGAAATCTAAGTTGATCCATTGGATACTCTTACTACAAGAATTTGACATGAAAATTTGGGACAAGAAAGGTTTCAAAAATGTCATAGCAGACCACTTATCCAAATTACTACTGGAGCACATTAGCGATAATGTGCCCACAATTGAATTCATTCTAGATGAACATTTGATGTACATTTCCTAGTTAACTTGGCATGGAGATATAGTAACTTGTCTTATTACAGGAAAAATGCCCAATCATTGGACCAAGCAAGATAGGAAGAGATTTTTGTCCAAGGTTAAATACTTTACTTGGGATGATCCATACATATTCAAGTGTTGTCCCGTTTAGGTGGTAAGGAGAAGTGTATCAAATAGTGAGCATAGTAAGATCATCTCCTTTTATCATGATCATGCATGTGTAAGGTGCCAAAGGTTAGGAAGTCTAGGAAGGAGACATATGATGCCTTCAAACTCAATCTTTGTTGTAAAACCATTCAATGTTTGGGGCATAGATTTCATGGGTACCTTTCCTATTTATTTTGGGAATTTGTACATCTTAATGGAATTGGACTATGTGTCCAAGTGGGTAGAGACTGTACCTTGCAAAACCAATAATCAAATGGTAGTGGTAAAATTTGTAAAGAAAAATATTCTTTCAAGGTTTGGTACTCCATGAGCCATAATCACTAATAAGGGGAAACATTTTTGTAATAAAGTATTTAAGAATCTAATGAAAAAGTATGGCATCAACTACAAGGTAGCTAACCCATACCACCCTTAAACTAGTGGCCAAGTAGAGATGTTTAAAAGGGAAATTATCATATCCTTGAGAAGACAATCAATCCAAGTAGGAAAGATTGGTTTGTGAGACTCAATGATGCTTTATGGGCCTATCTAGTTGCATATAAAACCTTAATAGTCATGCCACCCTACTGCCTGGTCTATGAAAAGGCCTACCACTTACTAGTAGAGCTAGAACACAAGGTATGTTGGGTAGTCAAAAAGTTCATTTTCAAATTAGATGCTATTGGGACCCCCCAAAAACTCCAACTCAAAGAGTTGGATGAGTTGAGAAAGGATGCAGATGACTCTGCATGATTACACAAAGATTCGATGAAGGTTCTCCATGATCACCAAATCTTGAGAAAATCCTTCAAACCTAAATAAAAGGTCTTGGTGTATAATTTAAGATCGCATCTCTTTCCAAGAAAACTAAGATCTTGATGTACAAGACCTTACATAGTCTATACTATATATCCTCATGGGGTCATTGAGATTGAGAAGGATGGTGCAATCTTAAAAGTAAATGGTTAGAGATTAAAATCTTGCTTAGAGCTGTTTGACCCTGTGATTGAAGAGACACTTTTAGAGGCACAACATTATCATGACCCACCTTATAATCCTCCAAGGAACCTCATAGATCATTGTACTTGCACTTATCATTATGTCTGGTTGAAGACGTAAAACTTGACGCTCCTTAGGAGTCAACCCAAATGTTTTTCAAATCTCAGTCTTTTACATCTTTCCATTTTCATATAGGGTCCTATGTTTTCAAACATTGGGGACAATGTTTCATTTAGGTTGGGGGTGTAGATGTACATAGACATTTTGGATTTTTAGAACTTAGTAATTTTACCATTTTAACTGGTCAATGGAAGTGCATATAGCTAGTTTTGTATCTTACTCATTTGTTGAATCATTTTATGAAGGTTAGTTCCAAGAAAAATATTTACACATAACACATAGTCAAGACTAATTGAGAGTTATTATTTAGTGTAACGGCCCGAGGGCCCACACCTTGCAACTATATTGTCTGCTCTGGGCAATGCCTGTACGGTTTTCTTCTTCCCGCACGGGGAACATGTCTGGGTTATTGATAAGGGTCCTGAAGACTTCCCTTGCAACTGGGCCTTTTCTGGCGAGGGAAGAACAAAATCGGGTGGGCATTGCCTAGAGCGAACAATATAGTTGCAAGGTGTGGGCCCTTGGGCCGTTACAGTGGTATCAGAGCCAGACCCAACCCGATGGGTGGATGGCTAACCGTATGGCGGACGCGTGTCCCCTAAGGGGGAGTGGTGAACCTGTTGCCATCTTCTAAGATGGCCTAAGGGTGAGCTAAGATGGCGTGAGGGGGATGCCCTAAGATCGTCTGAGGCAATAGCTTAAGATGGTCTGAGGGGATGAAGGCAGGGATGGATTGAGAGTTAGTCCCACATTGTTAGGGGGAAAGTGTCTGGGCAATTGATAAGGGTCCTGAAGACTTCCCTTGCAACTAGGCCTTTTCCCGCGAGGGAAGAACAAAACCATGCAGGCATTGCCCAGAGCGGACAATATAGTTGCAAGATGTGGGCCCTTGGGCTGTTACACTGGTATCAGAGCCAAACCCCAACCCAGTGGGTGGATGGCTAACCGCACGCGCGGACGCGTGTCCCCTAAGGTGGAGAGGTGAACTCATTGCCGTCTTCCAAGATGGCCTGACGGTGAGCTAAGATGGCCTGAGGGGTAGGCCCCAAGATCATCTGAGGCAATAGCCCAAGATGGTCTGAGGGGATGAAGGCGGGGATGGACTAAGAGTTAGTCCCATATCGCTAGGGGGAAAGTGTTTGGGCTATTGATAAGGGTCCTGAAGACTTCCCATGCAACTAGACCTTGTCCTGCAAGGGAAGAACAAAACCATTCGGGCATTGCCCAGAGCAGACAATATAGTTGCAAGGCGTGGGCCCTCAGGCTGTTGCAGTGGTACCAGAGCCAAACCCTGACCCAATGGGTGGATGGCTAACCGTACGCTCAGACGCGTGCCCGCTCAGGGGGAGAGGTGAACATGTTGCAGTCTTCCAAGATGGCATGAGGGTGAGCCAAGATGGCATGAGGGGGAGGGCCCAAGATCGTCTGAGGCAATAGCCCAAGATGGTCTAAGGGGATGAAGGTGCGGATGGACTGAGAGTTAGTCCCACATCACTAGGGTGAAAGTGTCTGAGCTATTGATAACGGTCCTAAAGGCTTCCCTTGCAACTAGGCCTTTTCTCGCGAGGGAAGAACAAAATCGTGCGGGCATTGCCCAGAGCTTATAATATATTTGCAAGGTGTGGGGCCTTAGGCTGTTATAGTGGTATCAGAGCCAGACCCCGACCCAGTGGGTGGATGGCTAAACGCACGCGCAGACGCGTGTCCTCTAAGGGGGAGAGGTGAACCCATTGCCATCTTGTAAGATGGCATGAGGGTGAGCCAAGATGGCATGAGGGGGAGGCCCCAAGATCGTCTGAAGCAATAGCCCAAGATGGTCTGAGGGGATGAAGGCGGGGATGGACTGAGTGTAATGCCCGTGCAATTTACACTATTTTTAACGAAAATTGCACATTCTATAGGAAATAAACTATGTTGAATGTTTGATTTTATTTAAAATAGTAAATGAAGGAATTTGTGGAGAAACTTAGTACCATTAGATTCTACTCGAAAAATGGAATCCAACGCCTCAAAAATCACTCAAAACGGAGTTTGTATGAGGAAGTTACAGCCGTTTAAAGATAGGGGTATTTCTGGAAATAAAACAAAAAACGTAAAAGGATGGAAAAAGCAGGGGGCCGTTTTGATAACGGTCCCCCTGTCATCTTCAACCTCAAGAACGCTCCAGAAACCCTTGATCCTGATTTTTCTAGAGGATTCTGCCACCACCAAGGGCAGCACCGCCATTGGCAACACCGCCATAGCAGGGTTATAAAAAGCCCCATCCCCCTTCTCCAAAAACATGATTTTTCTGGTCGTTTTGAGACTGGGGTTTCTGACAAAATCGGAAACCCATCTCAAAACCCATCCTCTGAGTTTTTCGGCAATGGCCAGGCCCAAGTCAGGCCGGCCATTGCCATTTTCCTCCATGCCCTCTCTTCTTTCCGATCTTGGCATTGGGGTTTTCCCTTTTCTTCGAGTTTTCCGGCGTGTAGGAAGTTTCAGACGGAAGTAGGGGCTCTATCACCAGCAATGGGCATCCCCAAGCTACCCAGGTAAGCCTGTTCTTCTCTCTCTCTCTTGGTTCTTCCCCTTTCAGGCTAGATCTAGGCTGGATCTAGCGTTCTCAGACATTTTCCAATCGGATTTCTTGGCCGAAAAATGTTCCAAAACGGCTCAAACAACCTTGCACGAGCTAGGCATCCCAAGGACGCCAAGCACCATGTGCACCTGGGACAGGGTCCCAAGGATGGGCTCTGGGCATACGACAGTGAGTACACTGTCCCAGGAGCGACCCTCGAGTGCGCGTGTGACATAGGGCACGGGTCCTGGCTCAACCAGGGTGCACGGGGTGCCCTGGGAGCTGAGATGCGCCATGATACAAGGTGCGCTGTGCAATGATGCGCATCATAGCGTGCCACCTGAGCCTGCATGTGCACGTGCAAAAACGCCATCCCTAACACGTCCTTTAGGCACACATGCACGTGAGGGAACTGGGACACGTGGACCCAACAAGACTTTAAAGCTAAGATTAAAGGACAATTTACAAAGTGAGCTATGGAATAGTAGGTCCACATCATAGGATCCAGCCTAACAATAAATTAGCCAAGAACGAGGGACCCAATGGGCAGGGCTAGCGGTCTAATGCCTAAATAGATTGAAATTAATAAGGACTCTTTGTATCCATTCATACCCAGGAGTTTATGAAAGAGACCCAGAGACAGGTTGAGTGATAAAGGATGCGACTCCAAGAGACTTTGAAGTAGGTGCTCTATCGCTACTAGACTTTTAAAAAGAGCCATGATTGTTTTGAGATTGCATGTTTTAAGTATACGTATATGACTTGTTTAGCATGACTTATTTTATGACTTGTTTAGCATATAAATGAATTCAGCATGCATATGATAAATACATTATGCATAGACATGTTTTGCAAATAATTGCATATATTGCATGATTTGTGAGCATTGAGTTCTTGCAAAATTGCATGTCCTTGAGGGTTACCAAAAGACGTTGGAGTGCCCAAAAGACACTAGGTAGGCAGTTGTGAGCACCAGACAATTGTGAGGGACCCAAAGAGGACAGGTTTTGAAAAAGAGGTTTTTGCCTTGTTTAATTGTATATGATTTGGGCTAATACGCTCATGGGCGCTATGTTGAGAGGTTTGGGGTGGCCTCCTAGCCTCTACCACTATTAGGTGGATGGGTACCACACCTAAAAAGGGCATGTCCCTGCTTCGATTGCATGTGGTACAGGGGGCTACCACTGGTATCACAGCACTGGGTCGAAGTGTTATATGCCCCGTGGAGGTATATGACCCTGTGTCCCTAGGTACCCGGGGACCACACGGCAGTGAGGTCGTGGGCATAGTTGGACCCTATGGTTTGAGGATTTATTTGAATTGCATATGGCATGATATGAGGTTGGTCGACCATACCAGATATCCATGAGTTGGATTCAGTGGAGCATCTTATGCATATCATTATGTTTATGATATATATATGATACTTTCGACTTGGATTATGTGATTCTTTAGTCGTCAGTATTCCGATTCGACAGTGGTTTGTAATATCGATATTGAACATGGTTGTTCAGACATGCACGTGTTTTAAAGAGCATATGATTTTAAACATAGCATGCATTACAAAACTAGTAGTGATAGACTCCTACTGAGTATAGTATATACTCACCCTATCCTTAACATTTTTCAGGATAATTCCACTCACAAATAGAAGACGTCTCAGGAGATATTAGTGCTACAAGCAAGTGAATCAAATAGGAGACAATTATACATGTAAGTAAACTCTCAACCCTTTGGACATGTATTGGCATTTATTTACAGTTGGGCTGTGTGTTGTGACTGGATAGACGTGGGGAAAACATTTATGATTTTTGAAGTTTTTCAAAGACTACTTTGGTTGTTGTGAAAGCAAATGACGCTCAAGGTTTTCAAATTGAAATTCAAATAAAAGATTTTTCCGCTGCATTGTATTGTTTTTCAAATAGGGATCCCGCCTTAGGAATTTAGATTTTTCATTTAAAAATGCATGAGAAAACTCGGGTCGTCACACGAAGAGTTAGTCCCACATCGCTAAGGGGAAAGTGTCTGGGCTATTGATAAGGGTCCTGAAGACACTGAAGACATCCCTTGCAACTAGGCCTTTTCTCGCGAGGGAAGAACAAAATCGTGCAGGCATTTCCCAAAGCGAACAAGTTGCTGTCTTCCAAGATGGCCTGAGGGTGAGCCAAGATGGCTTGAGGGAGAGGCCCCAAGATCGTCTGAGGCAATAGCCCAAGATGGTTTGAGGGGGTGAAGGTGGGGATGGACTGAGAGTTAGTCCCACATCGCTAAGGGGAAAGTGTCTCGGCTATTGATAAGGGTCATGAAGACTTCCCTTGCAACTAGGCCTTTTCCCATGAGGGAAGAACAAAATTGGGTGGGCATTGCCCAGAGTGGACAATATAGCTGCAAGGTGTGGGCCCTCAGCTGTTACAGTAAGGGGGAGAGGTGAACTCGTTGCCGTCTTCCAAGATGGCCTGAGGGTGAGCCAAGATGGCATGAGGGGGAGGCCCCAAGATCATCTGAGGCAATAGCCCAAGATGGTCTGAGGGGGTGAAGGTGGGAATGGACTGAGAGTTACTCCCACATCGCTAGGGGGAAAATGTCTGGGCTATTGATATGGGTCCTGAAGACTGCCCTTGCAACTAGGCCTTTTCCAGCGAGGGAAGAACGAAACCGTGCGGGCATTGCCCAGAGCGAACAATATAGTTGCAAGGTGTGGGCCCTCGGACTGTTACATATAGAGACCATGAGGAAAATTAGTGGAGACCTATAACCTAGTGAGTTTAGAGACTATCTTCTTTCAAAGAGTTATAAGTAATTCCACAGTTTCTTTAGCATCAAAAATTTAGTGTGATAATGTTATTCTTGTTTTGGTTAACTATCAAGAATAAATAGGAGTAATACCTTTCTTTCTAGAGAATTTATTGAATTAGATAGGCTTTAAGAAACCTAGGGAATGATATAAGCCATCCTTGATTAGCCCAGAGACATAGAACTACACTATATATTATATTACTAATTAGCCCCTTGAGCTTATTATTA
This sequence comes from Warburgia ugandensis, assembly GCA_035236585.1. Taxonomy (NCBI): domain Eukaryota; kingdom Viridiplantae; phylum Streptophyta; class Magnoliopsida; order Canellales; family Canellaceae; genus Warburgia; species Warburgia ugandensis. Next base: position 40,923,429 of record CP141136.1, read on the forward strand.
ACCATTTCTTTCTTTATTCCGCTCACCTTAATTTCATTTAAATTTTCTCTGTGCTTTTAATATTTCCTTCTTTTCACTTTTCATTTTCTTTTGACTTCTTTGAGAAAAAGTCTTATGGTGTTTTTCACTTCTTTAACATTTTTTCCTTTTTGAACTTTTCTACTAACTCTGCTGATTTTGAAAATGGATGATGAATGTTTATTTATTGGTTTTTCTGGGTTAAGGTGACTAGTTTACCTTAAAGAGGTTATAGAAAGAGGAAATTAAGGTAAACTACTCCTATTATTCATCATGATAACGTCCACTCTTAGGGATCACTTTCCTTTATCTTTTTAGCACTTAAAAAATTATGTGAACCATTAGTTTTGCTGGATCTGAGCACATAATGAGAGAAATATGTTCAACCCCCTATCTAAGAGCATCACTTTTGAGAGTATCCTTGTGTATGTCCTTGAGAATTTGAGGTGAGAACATATTTCCAATGGAATTTAAGCATATCTAATTAGTAGTCATGACATGTGTAGCTGTACACATGAATGCACTCTAAGAAAGAACTAGAATGAAATGCCTTTAGTAGGTATATAATTTGTAGAATTATTAGTTATATTTATTAAGTTGTGAAAACTAGTAGCATGCAAATGAATAATAATTCTCTAAGATAATATAGTCGACTCAATCATAGGAAATTTTGTGGGTATATTAACTACAAACTCTCACGAGGCCTAACTCATCCATTAGGGGTAACCTAGGGTGTTCAAAGGCTTGTTGCATGTGCTAAATGCAATCATAAATACATATGAAAGTGGCACTTTGTATTAGTTTTGTAGAATGATTTTTGCATGTTTTGCTCGAGACTAGTAAAATGTTCGTTGGCGGGTATGATAAGTGTCTAATTTTATATAAAAATCACCCAATTAGTTACCCATGTGTTATAACTTACAAGGGTAAATTAGGTTTTTTACCAAAATCTATAACATATGCATTTTTGATCTATTGGCTCAAAAATCAATATTTTGTGGTTCTAGAGGCTAATTTGAGGTGAATATGTGATTAATCATATTTTTTCTAGGATATAATTAGATTTTTAACTTTCTGTAAGAAGCAAGATGATGATCCAATAGCTAAGATCAATCAAGAAAAAAAATAGAAGATCAAGAATGAAAGATTGAGTCAAGACCTAAAAATCATCTATCCAAAGGGATCAAAGGTCAATATCATCTTTAGGACAAGCAACAAATGCAATTAGAGGAGTCAAAAGGTAGCGAAAGAGGCCCATGCACAAACCATGCAAAGTTCATCACCTTTGCATGGGTTTCACTTAAGCCACTTAGCCATATGAAAGCCATGAACAAGGTGATGAGCTAAAGAGCCAAGATAGCCACAAAAGACAAGGATTTAAGCCATAAATAAAAGCTAAGAAAGCCATCTAAACCAGCCATGATGCTAAACCAAATGAGCTCTCAAAGTTAGCCACCAAGCCACATAAGCCAAGCTACATGGAAGGCCATGACTGATGGAGAACCTAAGAACTATCCTTGGTATTTATGGCAATATTTTGAAGATAATTGAGAAAAAATCCACTAGGATAAGGTAGCATGTGAACCAGTAGGAAGATACCTTGCTAATGTTAGTGTTTTTCCATGTTTTTCCTACTTTTTTGTCACTTTCCACCTCACTACTAAATGCACTACGAATTTTACTTTGCATTCAAGAGTCCTATCTCTCTAGTCTTCCCCACCTTCCTAAACTTTTAGTCCAACCATCCAACCAATCCCTACTTCATATGAAACTACCTAGCCTATTACTTTTCCCCACCTCACCTCTCTTTATTATCTTTTCCTATCCCTTCCTTTCGTCCCATCTTCCTCTCTCTATCTTATCTCATCCTTATCTTCCTAACCTTCTTATTTCAAGGTAATTCAAGGATTTTTGCAAGGGGAGATGCCCCCCTCCAAAAAAAGTGGCGTCTCCCACCTTAATGCCTTCCAAATTTTCCTACTTGTTCCTCTTTAAAACCCTTGCTATCCATTCTCCTTTCTATTTCATCCCCACCCTACCTTTACCTTAGGATACCCTAGAAAAATTAGGACGAAAAGTATAAAAGACCCAAACCAAGGATTCAAGGAGAACACACTTTGAAGAAAAAGAACGTCTCCTCCATTTTGGAGAGGGCAGCCTTTTCTTTTCCTCTCTTCGCTCTTATTGACTCTTGAATGCACTTTGTCTTGGGTGGATGCTCTTCCTTTACACTTAGATGTACTCTTTTTAAATTAAGGTGGGCCTCTTTTCCCTTGTTATTTTGTTCATTAATCCATCTTGCTTAAGCTTTTGTTTCCTTGTTGTTTTGCTTGCTTTCTTTATTATTCCTTAAGATTCATCTTGGATTTCCCTTATATCTTTCTTTAATCGTCATGTTTTCTATATAAGGGGGAGGATTAGAGGATTAGTGTTTGCATTTTACATCATATAAGAATAGTGCATACAAACCAATAGTGGAATGCACCATCCTTATAAGCTTTAACATATTGAATCCTCTTTAATTCTTAATGGTGTGCTTATTTGAGAGCATTTCCATTCCTTACACTTCTTGTTTAGATACAAAGTTTTTTTTTTCCCTTGAAGTTATAGGCAAGGGATTGTCAGCTTGTATCTATTTCTTTTCCTTGCTTTTCATTTCCATTAGATCTCCTTTGTTTCCATTAAATCCTTCTTGCTTTTCCTTAGTGTTCCTCAAGCTCATCTTTTAGTTTCTAATGTATTTTCCATTTATTTCAATGCATGCTTATTCATGATTTATGGTGGAATATTGAATAAGGTTTAGCTTGTAGTTTGGGGTTAATTAAGATCAAGTAACATTCATTTTAATAGGAGACATTGTTCAGATTTGGATTACATGTATTATTGGAATTATGTTGATAGATTTTAATGTGATGCAATGAAGTTAATTAGAGTTTTAGTTCATACTTGTTTCCAATAGTTAATGATCTTCATTCTTGAATGTTTTCTTGCATGATAAGTGACTAATTCCATATTTTACACACATCTCATTGCTTGAAAGATTTACATAGCATTTTGTTGGAATTTGTTGGAATGGACTGTTATGTTTAATTTCCAGCACCATACACTTCACATTTGCTTATTTCTCAAAGACCCTATTAGAGAATTAGAATGCTTAGTTAATGCTTAAGTTAGATTTCATGTTCTAGGTTTTTAAATTAGTTAAGTAGATCCATTCCTACCCAATGAATCATGTGTACCTTTCCATGGTCATACGCATGATACTTGGGTAGTTCTCCTTTGATTGATTGATTAGTGATAGTTTTCCTTTAGCTCTCCTTTGATTGCATCTTAGGTGGTTTCTAATTCTTAGTTAAGGAATGTAATATATTTTCTCATAGTGGCTAAATCTCATGTTTATAAAGTTTGGATTAGGAAAGTTATTCAATTTCATTCTTAGGTAGTTTTAAAATTAGAAAAGTTATAAATTTAGAAATTTTCATTTAAGAAAGTTTTCATTTAGGAATGTTTTATTTTTAGAAAGTGTGTTTTAGGATGTTGTTAAATTTAGCATGTTTTAAGTTTTAGCATAATTACATATTTCACGTGTTAATTTTTCATTTTTTGTTTAGGAAAATGATCTCTTCAATTTGGCTAGGTTAGATAATTTAAGGAACACTAATATCACATCCATTCAATTCCTCATGGGATCGACCTCGTTGCCTGAATTACTACATTGATTCATGTGCTTGCAAGTTTTAACTTAAAATCACAACAGTATGACCCCAATTCTCATGCAAAGGTAGTGGAAGTGCATGGATCCAAGGTTAGTCACCTTTAATTCTTCAAATTGCTTTCTTGAACTCAATTTCTAGGCATAAGATGATCTTGAACATTGATTGAGCTTTAGAATTGATGAAAATTTAGGTCCTTGCTCTTTAAGTTTGATCTTGATCATCAATTCTCATCTTTAAGTGATCTTGGCCATTGAATTATCATTTCAATACTTGTAAAAGATTAAAAACCCCAATTAAATCCTAGAAAATTGTGATAATTTCCATACTTGCTTTAGATTTTCTTTTGAATGTGAAAAATATTAGACTTTGAATCCTTAGCTCAGAAGTGCAATTATTATGAATTTTCAATAAATTCCTAGAATAATGCCTATAATTTACAATACATGGACCACTAATTGGGTTCCTTTTGCACAATTAAATACTTATTATGATCAATAGCTATGTTTAGTGACACAACACGAGTTATATCAAAAGCAAACAACATTAATGAAAGGTAGTAGTGTGTAGGTTAACGTGATTCACAAGAAGAAATTTTTAGTGATAAAGAGGAGATTCGAGGTGAATTTCTTACTCATTTCATTAGTTGTACTTAGTTTTTTTATTTCTTTCATTGTAATTCTTTGATGTAATTTCCTTTCATAGTTTTATCCAAAGTTCTTTCCTCTTTCAGTTTCGACGTTCTTTATTTTATGTTATTTACTTCCTTTAGTAGTTGTAGATTTACTTTATGCTTTCATGTTTATGTCATCACTTACATATTAGAATGAATTATATGTTAGAATAGCATATGTTTAAGATTAAGTCATCTTAGGTTATAATAGTAATTAACATTAATCTTAGATCATAAACTATAAGTTTTTTTACTTGGTGATTGCTTGAAAGAAAGGGATACCAAGTATAGTATGAAAGAGGGTCTATACAGGAGTCTTTGATAATCGGTGCCCTGAGAAGACTTACTATACTTTGAATAAGTATAGTTTCGTGCTAAGAAACCAAGGCATGAAAATTAGAAAGACGGAGTTACTTGGAGAGACCTATTTGCATGGTAATGGAAAGGAAATAGCTAGGAAATCTAATGATTCTAATATAAAGATAGTAAGATGATGGCTGCTTGGAAATCTCTAAGAGAGAGATTGAGAGATTTTGGAGATTACAAGGGATAAATCTATTGGAAATAGTAAAGTGGGGAGAGATGTGCACCTATTTAAAGGAGGGATTGGACATCTTTTAAAAGGATTATGTAGAAGGCTCCCTGTTAGATGTATGGTAGCAGCTTCAGTTCATGATGTCTATTAAAATTTACATCTGCAAGCACACGAGTAAACTATAGCATAGAAAAGGCAACTACGGGTTGATCCCATGAGGACTCTATTTTTTAATATTCATAGAAATTTAATTAAAATTTATTTATTTTACTTTGACCTAACCAACCAATTTAAGCAATTATATCAAATATACTTAAAAACACTAAATCTAGGGTTTAGAATCCACAACATTAATCTTAAATATATCCAAATTTAAGATAACTTAAGTTCTGTTATTAAAAAGCATTAGTATCTATATTTTCTTAAATTGATTTTGCATAATTAATTTTATTATTTCAAGCACAACTTTCCTTCTTAGGGAATAGATTGTCTAAGATTTTCTAAACTTAATTAATCAATGTAACATAATTAGTATCTTAACCTTACGAAATCATTAGTTGTATAAGTTAATTGCTTGACCTATAATTGATATTTAAGAAATTTTAAGACTTAAGAATACTTAAACTAAACATACTTAAACCTAAAGTTGTTTCATCCTAACATATTTACTCCCAATATTATATTAAAATAGGGATTCTAAACTACTACTAACAATGATCAAAGATGAACTAGAACATAAACTAAAGAATTCAACAACAAGATTCTAAACTACTACTAACAATTATCAAAGATTAACTAGAACATAAACTAAAGCATTCAATAACAACTAAAGCAGATGACAAACTTGACTAAGGAAAAGTGAACTTTGTTGCTTCAAATTTAAATGGTTAGAAGAGAGATATATGAACAAAAAGAAAGCAAAAGCATAAAGATATCAAGCTCCTAATGAAGGGAACAATATCACCGAGTCTTCTCATTGTGTTACTCAGTGAAATCCACCATTGAAGTCATTCCAACCCGCACTACCACTGTGCTTTCCACCTCCAAATGATGTCTTACCCTTGTTGTGTCACTCAACCAAAGATAGAGAACACTACCCAAGTACCCACTTGCTTAGGAGATTCTCACTCAGCTATCATCATCCATGAATAATAAAAAGTGAAAGATAAGAGACACAAAGGATTCCTTGAAGTGTAAAGAGATGGAGGTAGGGATGGGAATTTAATTTAAGGAATGGAGCCAAGGTTTATGTATTATGAAGATGGGAGAGTATAAGGAGATGGGGATGTGTGGGATGTTAGGGATGGAGGATGGGAGTGCATTGAAGTATAAAGAAGATGGGTGGATGGTGTGGAGGGAAGGAACGGATGGTGCACTAAATACTATATGGTAAGATGATGGCTGGTGAGATGAGTAAAAGGTTGGGAGAGATGGAAGATGATAGGGCGTTGGAAATAAGATCAAGAGAAGGATGGGATGGATGGATGAAAGGCAAGGAGAAATGGATGGTGATGGATGGTGAGATGAGTAGTTCTCCTACCTTAGGCACTTTCTTCTCCTCCTTGAATGTGCTTATGGATTGCATGGATGAGATCTCCTTCTTCACTTTTGCCCTTTTTTTTAGTTTCACATTGAAGCAAAAGGGCTTGTTGTGTGTTAAATGCAAAAGGAAAGAATGGTTTAATTCATTGAATATTTCCTCCTCTTCTTCCTCCTTGTCTCTTTTTTTTCTTCTTATTTAGTTTGCACATTAAATTCAAAAGGGGTTAGGGTTGTGTATGGGGTTTCTAAAAGTCCTAAATATGTTGATGGCACCCATGTTGTATTTTGGACTTCCAAACTTCATTATATTTAGCAAATAGGCCCCTTATATTGTCTAAATCGTGGAATTGCTCTCTTTTAAGGTTTTGAGTGCTAACAATACCATTTTTTAAATTATATATTAATCTTGTAAAATATGAAATAAACCCTAATCAATCATATTGAAAGTAATTCTAGGGTTAAAACTACTAAATATAAGGATATTATATGTAATATTTGTATATATATATCAAATACCCCAAGACTTATAATTTTCCAATCCTATAACAAAACTACAAAATAAAAAATAAAGAAATAGAAAATCTAAAAATCCTAACCACTTTCATACATACTATCATCTACATTTAGCATATGCATAAAGCCTTAAAACCCTTAGGTTGCTCCAAGTGGATGAGTTGTAGTCTTGTAAGAGTTTCTAGGGATGATACCCATTATCATTTCAAAACTTCTATAAAAGTCATTTTTTTATCTCAAAAATTTTCTTCCATTCAATACTCAACAATTATCTAACTTTAGTATGTTAATAAAATTGAACAATGACTCAAAATCTTACCCTTGTACTAAAGATATTCCATTACTAACTAAGCCTCAGAATGTGTGTGTGTGTGCGCATGCGTGTGTGTGAATATAACAAATATATACATAATCATTAGTCTCCTTTTAAAATATAACCTAAATTACTATCTAAAAATGTTCTTTGACTTTAAATTTCACAAGATATTCTTGCCACTAAAAAAGAAGTCACTTAGATATGGGTAAATCTCTTATCAATATGAGAGTAGAATAATATTCATTAAATCTAAATTCTCATATATTGCATACAAAAGAATGATAAATTAAAAACCAAACAAAATCTAATATTCTCATTGAAAGGATCAGCTATTAAATATTGTATCACTCTACCATAATCACTATAGTTTCATAAGTACATCTAAGCCATACTATTCCTATGATCAAACAAGACTTTTTACTAGGATGAAACATAAGCTTAGGACAGGGTTATCAAAGAAAGTAGTATAAGAGTAAACAAAAGATGTTTGGAAGAATATATAAATGTCTTCTACTAAAGTATTCCCAATCTTCTTTTTTGCACATGAGATTGAACCTTCTCTTTTCATTGGATATTTCTTTTCACCTTTTCAAAATTTTTCTTTACTTTATTTATAGCCTTTTTGAATTCTTCTTTTTGTCCTTCTGATGTTTATCTCTTGAATTGTATTGTTCATACTTTTTCTCAAGATAATCCTTCAACCATTTCTACATACTTTGGAAACAATTGGGTAGTGGATATATTATAGGGTTAAATATGATACTGGTATATTGGTTACCAAAGAAAAGGCTTAATATATGTGATGACCTAGGTTTTTGTAACACATTTTGTAATACATTTTCAAAGGCAGGGCCCTTAGTTGTAAAACATTTTGCAAAACAAAGCAACAAAAATTCCTTTCTTTGGAACATTTTTTGTAAAACTCAAGTTATCACTTCATGCATAACATAAGTAGAATTTTTGTACAAGACAAAATTTCATTGAAGGAATATACTTTTATTAAATTCTAGAATCCATCTAGTGGTTCACAGTACAGCCCAATTCCATTACAATATTTGTCCAAATTACATAATCTAAAACTCAAAGCTTACCATACAATGAAACTCTCATTATAATACAATACTCTCAAACAAAACAAATACATGTCTTCAAGGGGTATACCCTAATGATTATTCTCTTCAAATCTTCTATAGTCTTAAGCTCCTAACTCTCTTTCTCTGTATTTAACATATTGTAAACATTCAAATATTTACAATATCTCAGTAAGCTATGCTTGAGAGGGGATTCAAGAAGCATAATAATTTGACAATATAATCCTAATACTTCATAATCCCATTATTCATACTCATGGAGCAATCTCTTTACTTTGTCATATATGTACATTCTTACACATACATATAGTATATTGTGTATAGATATATACATATAGTCAAAGCCATGAAAAATAGTTAATATCTCAAAACATAATCACACCCAGCTTATGCTAAGTTGATAAATAATCCAGACTCTACTTGAAATACTCCCTCATTTGGGAATTATCGATAATCCACGATTACTCGGCATCTCATCATGCCATATCATGAGGCATGTCACTATGCCATGCATCATAATGCCAAAATACTCAAAGAACTACTATACATGTAGTCAGAATCCGTATCAGTGCACCTGGATAACTACCCAATAATCCACCTATACCATCCTTGGTGGAAATCACAATATCCATGTCCATATGTGGAGGACCATGGCTGTCACAATGGTGGCCTTACCATAATTGTCCCACTAACTTTTAGCCTCATTTAGGCTTAGTATCCATATAATAACAAGTTTCGAAGAGCTGGTGGCCAAACCCTACTAACTCTCCTAGCATAGCATCCCCAGGCCTATGCCTATTTAAAACAAAACCACAAGCCTCCATGATTGTATGTAAAGTAATTCTCATATGTATCAGACAATCTATATGCTTAATTAGGGCTGAAATATCTTCTAGTTTCATCTTCACTTAGAGTCTATTCCTCAATTCTAACTTAAACATTTCATATGTGTTTGGTTGGATCATAAGGGTTTCAGGGGATTTAATACAGGTATTAACATTACACTTATCAACATTTCTAGACATAAGATCATGTACTCAACATGTACATCACATGTAGATGCATTCATAAAATCCTCCTACCTTCAAGTAGTGATTCTTCTCTTCAAATCTTCCATGATCCTGATTGACGTATGAAATATGTAAATCCATACATACTGTCAATATTTATACAATCTGAATAATCCTATATTTTTTATCCTATCTACATTCTTTGTCTAATCTTGTCCTTTGATATAAAGGAACTAGATCTTGTGTCCTATCGTGATCTATCTCCCTCAGATAGTATTGATCAATAGATCTGATGGTTAGAATGATCTTCTAATCATTCAGATCAAAGTATTTTCTATTCTAAGTCTTTGTGTATTTCTTTCCTTGATCTTGATCTTTCACAGTTCCTCTTTGATTTAAGTTTAGTTGTTTGATCATCCCTCAGGAGGATGATCTTAGTTCTCTTCATTGAATCATATTTGATCAAGGATTTAGATATTTTATTCTATTTGATCTAAGATCTTCTAAATTACAAGCAATATATCATCATCATCATCATCATTAAGAAGTATTTATTTCTTTTTATTGTTCATGATCATTCAAGATCCCATAGATCTTGTTTGATCATCCTTATCTTACTTGCAATTTTTATCAAGTTTAGATAATTTACTAACCTTTTATGCTCTTATTGTTATTATTCAACTAGTTAATGTTTTACTGGTTGAAGATAATTTATTTCAACCTAAGTTTAGACTGCTCTTATTATTTCCAATGGGCTAAGGCTTACTAGCTAAATGGTTGAACACAAAGTGGTTACTTCAATCCTCATGTAAGGAGGCATTTATACCTCACAAACATCAATGGAAGGTTGGGGAAGAGCGAGGCTCTATTAGAAAATCCCCTTAACCATCATGTTCAACATTCACTAGAGTGACCTTAGCTCAACCTTTCATAAGGTTCCTATGAGCATTTTAACCCTAAGTACTCTTTCTAATTGATTTTAATTAAATCCATGAACATTTAAAATGTCATTCATGGGGTTTATTATTCTCCTAGTTTGGGCTAAGGATTTGATAATCCTTATATTATCCTACTAACTGTAGCCCTTACTGATATTAAGTTAAAGTCATTCACTCATCTTAATTGTCCATAAATCTCTATATTCTATTAGTTTACAATTTTTGGTGATTTATGCTCATCATATCTTAACAACTACTTAACAATTGAATCTCCTAATCAAATTTGACAACAATTAAATCATAAACTTTAAAGCATAAATCCAATATAAGTTTAACAATCATTTATACTAACATGCTTCCTATGAATGTAACTTAACCTAATGGAATAAAACTATACTTAAACTAGTGTGATCCTAAGTTATGAAATACATGAAATTTTACTACTAATCTAATGGAATTATGCTAAAATCTCAAATTTAAACTAGCATGGCCCTAAGATAATCCAACCCAATAACAAACTAATAACATATAGAACATAGCATGCTAACATTTAAGAATTATACTATCATGCTTCCTAATTTACAACATAACACATTTACAATTCTATTATCAAATAAAAGACAATTAAACTAATTAGATTAAGATTATTAGAAACTTTCATGTATGATCAAACCATTAGATCTTAGATCTTTTCCCTTTAATAAAGGGTTTTAATTAATTTTAGGGCTTTTACTCCATTAAGATCAAAGATCATATCCCTTTGTTTTTGTCATATTTAATCCATGATCTAAATGGATTCCATCATAATCCCATTCACTCCATCCATCCTAAGGGTTTGATCATACTTGATCTTATTGATCAAGTGGATGACTTTGCAGTTTTAGGGTTTTTCTACCTTAAAGGGTAGATCCTTCAATTTATCTTAGATCTGTCCAAATAAATCATGGATATTACTTTATTTCAACATTATATCGTCAGTAAATTAGATCCCCAAGATTTGATCATCTCAGATCTTGAAGATCATGAAAATTAGAAGCTTAATTCTTAAAAACAGAAAGTTTTTAAAATTGTTTTATCAATATTATGGTTTCATAAGAAAATAGACATTACAAGCTTTCCATAGCTTCTTTCCAATCTCAATTTGGAGTTCAGATGACTCCACAATTGATGACTGATGTTCACGGTCGCTCATAGGGTCCAGATTTGATCTGGGCTCAACGGAACGAGTGGTTGGGATCAAGTGAGCGACAAGTCTGGTCGTGCGAAACAGTCACTATGCTGGTGTCACCAGGATGCATGAAGTAACTCCCATCCCGGGACCAATGCTATTGTGTGATTGTTCCATCGAGATGGCATCCACGTGGAGCGCGTGCGAAGATGATCCCACAGGGCACATTTTCGTGCAACGTCTCGGGATTCTGATCCTTTAAAGAAGATTGGATGGTCCATTTTGGACCATCCAATCAATTCTTCTTCAATTAAGGACTAAAAGCTTGATTAAATTTCTTAAAACCTTTACCCTAGGTTTTTTGGACCTTCTAGATTGATTGGATGGCTCATATTTTCCATCTGAGCCCTCCATCATCCAAAATTGAAGGGTTATGGTCCTTACTTGATTTTTATAAATTTTAACCTAAAACTAATTTTAAAAAATTAAAAATTACATAAAATAACACAAAACAAGTGTGGAAAGGGTTTCCACCTACTAATTGGAGAAAAATGTCAGTTTTGCCACCCAAATTAAAAGAATACCCACTTAATGATAAGATAGGCCAAGAACATCTCGTCTTGTGATTTATTGTTGTTTGAACTGTTGGATCATGAAATTGATTTGGGGGTTTTGTAGATAAGAGAGTTTAGGGTCTTATGGATGGTGGGATTTGCAAGTTTTGATCTGGAACTGAGTGCCTAATTGAATTTAGGTCTCTTGTTCCAAACTAGAGAGAGGAGAGAGAAAGTGAAAGAAGAGAGAGATTTGGGAGTTTTGGGAATGAATCTAGATATGATTTTTCAGGGTAAACAAGATAATTTTGTGCCAAATTTAATGAACATTTGTAGAAGATTTTTGGGTGTGTATTTATAGACATTTTTGAATTTTTCATAATTACTTGTAATAATTATGTTTCACACATGCCTCTTTTAGTTGATCTACAAAACAAAAGACCAAATTAGAGTCATCTAAACCATACATTAAGCATTTGATAAGCTTTGATGATCATCTGACCATTAATTTTGATAAAATAATGATTGGATAGTCAATTTGATCTAAATTAAAAATTAAGATAAAAATTGCAAATTTAATTGGTTAGAGGATCTAATTGAATGCTAAATTAGGGGTATTTTGACCAAAATTGAACATTTAACAATAGTAAAGGGTAGCTATCCTATGGTTGACACCATACTTTTTCATTAAATTCTGAAACACTTTATTACAAAAGTATTTTCTCCCATCACTTATTATGGCTCTTGGAGTACCATACCGTGCAAAAATATTTTGTTTTAAAAATTGTACCACAACCTTGTGGTCATTATTTTTGTGGGATATAGCCTCCACTTACTTGAAAACGTACTCCATTCCCACTAGGATATATAGATTTCCAAAAGAATTAGGAAAGAGTCCCATAAAATCTATGCCACAAACATCAAAAGGTTTTATGACAAAGATTGGGTTTAAGGGCATCATGTTTCCTTCCTAAACTTTGACACCTTACACATGCTTTGTAGTAAGTATGTGCATCCTTAAATATGGTAGGCCAATAAAATCCACATTGTAAAATTTTTGTAGCAGTCTTTCTAAAGGTGAAATGGCCACCCACATGCATGATCATGACAAAAGGAGTTGATTTGATTATGTTCACTATCTATTATGCATCTCCTAATTACCTGGTCGGGATAACACTTGATTAAGTATGGATAGTCCCAAGTAAAATATCCAACCTCGATTAAAAATCTCTTTTTATCTTGTTTAGTCCAATGATTAAGCATTTGTCCTATAAGAAGATAATTAACAAAATCACCGTACGAAGGTAACTGAGAAATATGCAATAACTATTCATCTAGGAATGATTCAATTATAGGCCCATGATTGCTAGTGTGCTCCACCACTAATCTGGTTAAGTGATCTACTAAATTTTTGAAACCTTTCTTGTCCCAAATTTCTAATTCAAACTCTTATAGCAGTAGTATCCAACGGATCAACCTAGGTACTTTAAGGCCTTGTTATCCGAGTATACTATAACTTTAGACCTTAACAAGCAAGATCTAAATTTATCCAGCACAAACATTATAGCTAACAACTCTTTCTCAGTGGTTGAGTAATTGAGTTGCCAGTCATTTAGTGTTTTACTAGCATCAAATATTACATGGGAAAGTTTATCAATGCACTACCCCAAAGCAGCTCCAATGACATAATTCGACGCATCACACATTATCTCGAATGGTGCGTTCCAATTTGGTGGTCGGATAATAGGTACAAAGTCAACTTGGCCTTAAGTCACTCAAATGCTTTCTCAGAGTCTTCATCAAAATAAAAAATGGCCTCCTTTGTAAGTAAATTACACAGGGGCTTGGAAATTTTACTAAAATCCTTGATGAATCATTTGTAAAAGCCAGCATGTCCTAAAAAGGAGCAGATTTCTTTCATAGTCCTTAGTGGAGGAGGGTTGTCTATCAAATCTACTTTTTCCTTATCGACTTCTATCCCATTAGGTGATATTATATGGCAAACTATTCTACTTTGTACCATAAAATGGTACTTTTTCCAATTTAAAACAAGACTTTTCTCCTGACACCTTGCAAGAACTAACATTAAGTGGTGTAAGTACTCATCAAATGATGACCCAAATACTGAGAAGTCATCCATAAACTCAAGAAACCTTTCTACCATGTTGGAGAAAATGCTCAACATACACTTTTGAAATGTAGCTGGAGCATTACAAAGCCCATAAGGCATACATTGGTAGGTGAAGGTTTCAAAAGGGTAGGTGAAGGTGGTCTTCTCCTGATCCTCTGGTGCTATAGGAATCTGTTTGTAACCAAAATATCCATTTAGAAAACAGTAATAGCTATGTCTGGCCAACTTCTCTAGCATTTGGTCAATGAAGGGTAGAGGAAAATGATCTTTCCTTATGACCATGTTCAACTTTCAATAGTCAATACAAACTCTCCACCCAGTGTGTCAGGTGGGTGGTTACTAACTTGTTATCCTCATTTTTTACTACTGTGACCTCAAATTTCTTAGGTACAACCTGAATGGGTTTGACCTAAGTACTATGAGGGATAGGGTATATGACGCCAACATTTAAAAACATTAAGACTTCATCTTTGACCATGTCCTTCATGTGGGGGTTCAATCGTCTTTGGGTTTCCCCAGAAGGTATTGCATTTTATTTTAGATGTATCTTATGCATGAATACAATTAGACTAATCCCTTTTACTTTTCTTAAGAACATTTATAAGCTTACCATCCTATTCATTATATAAATATGATGATATCTTTATAGGTAAGGTTTCATTTGGGCCTAGTTATGATTATTTCAAGTGGTCAAGCTTCGATTCAAAGATGGTGGTTACTCTGTTGAGGGTATGTGGATAGATTTAGAAGGTGGGAGTGGTTCCACATAAGGACCGCACTTGGAGGTATCCATGATTGGTGTAGCATCTAAAAGATTGTTTACCTTCTCAATACAATTATTTATATCAAATTCTCCATTAAAGTGCATGAGATGAGCCTCTCGTGGGTCAAAGATGGACAATGGTGGATGAATCTCATTAATCAGACTCCCGATCAAATTAACATCACATGAATCATTGAGGTCTAGCTATTGTTGGGTGGCATTAAAGACATTAAGCTTAACCTTCATGTTTCTGAACGATAGTTTCATTACACCATTCCTACAGTTAATAATGGCATTGAATGTTGCCATGAATGGACATATAAGGATTACTAGAATCTGATGGCTGAGAACAGATACATTCTAGGTGTCCAATACAATGAAATCAATAGGATAATAAAACTTGTCTACCTATATCAACACATCTTCAACCAAACCACGAGGTACATTGACTGATCTATCAATTAATTGCAATGTGGTATACGATTGGTTTTAACTCAACGAGTCTTAGTTGCTCATAGACAAAGTATGGAAATAAGTTAACACTAGCCCCTATGTTAAGAAGGTCCCTATTTATGACATGATCTCCAATGATGGAAGTAAATTGTAGGACATCCTAGGTCTCTAAACTTTGATGGGGTCTTATGTTGAATCAAAGAGATTACCTACTCAGTGAGGAATGCTTTCTTTTGTACATTTAGCTTTCTTTTTCTTATGTAGAGCTCTTTTAAGAACTTGGCATAGGCCAGATGTCTTTAATTGAATTGAGCAATCGTATATTGATTTGTACATGCATTAATACCTCCATTAACTCATTGAAGTTTGTTTCCTTCCTATCCTTATCCAGTAGATGACGAAAAGGGGCTTTAGGCACATAGGGTGCCTCCACTATAGGTTCTACAATGTTTTTTCTCTCTTCCCTTTTCCCTTTCTCCTCTATAGTTTCCATAGCCTGCCCTACTTTGTTATCTATCTGAAGACTACTCCTAAGGATGGTTATAGATTTGGCATGCTCATGGGGTTAAGGTTTTGATAACCTGACCCTATCTCAAATTGACCCTTAGGGTTAGGGATGGGTTGACTAGGGAACTGACCCTTTCCTCTATTATGTAGTTCAGCTGACAATTGGCTCACCTGCATATCTAATTTAGTTTGGGCTTGAGAATTCATATTCTAGAATTGGTTCAAATTCCTTCTTATTTCTTCATTCTATTTTACAAACATGCTCTCAATTCTATCATTTAAAGATGGTTTCTTTAGTTGTTGAGGTTGTTGAAAGCCAGGTGGTTGTTGAGGAATTGTAGGCGTAGGAGGAAAATTTTATGTAGGGGGTTCACTGGTGGTCTCCCTTGGTGATTATTCTTTGACTAGGAAAAATTGGGATGCTTAGGTCTCAAAATATGGGTTGTTGCTAGGTTGGTGACATGCATTGAATGCATTTACTTGGTCTATAAGATATTCATCATATACTTTATTGGATAGATAGGGCTGAAGTTGGATGAACTGGACTAAAACAAGTTGTGCATACCTCTTGTGGATGTTTGTGGGATAAAGTAGGAGCCATTAAAGATTGAAACCTAGTTTCAAGTTTGCCTGCTCTACTATCAAACTTGTTCAATCTTTCTATTATGGAACCAAGTTTATGAGATAGATTAGTAAGCACTCCTATCTCATAGAGACCCCCTTTCTTTAGAGGTTGGTTAGTTCTCTCTCTCCTATTTGAATAGTCCCATTGTTGAGAATTATCAGCCAATGTCTAAAAGAACTCCCAAGCCTCACTCCCATCCTTTAGCATGAGGGTCCCTACACTCATTGCATCTATCATTTGTCTATTTTGAGTCATTAATGCCTCATAGAAGTATTGAACCTACTACTATTTCTCAAATCCATTATGAGGGCATTTTCTTAGTAGTTCATTCCATTGTTTTCGACATTCGTAATATTGTTCATCATCCCTCTGTTGGAAATTGATAATTTCATGAGGAAAGGCATTTGTTTTGTGAACAGGAAAGAAGTTGTTTAAAAACTTCTTAGACAAATGGTCCCATGTATTTTTGCAACCTACCTCCAAAGAATTAAGCCATGACTTGGTTTTGTCCTTAAGTGAACAGGAATAGCCTAAGCCTAATAGAATCATCCAAAAACTTTCAAAACCTAAATATGGTACAAATATCAAGAAACTTCTTAATATGTAAGTAGGGTCTTCTTGGTCTTGACCATAAAATGTGGGGAGGAATTGAATGACTCCTAAGTTTAACTCGAAGTGGTTGGCCTTTGTAGGAAGTAAAGCTATGTAGGATGAGGTATGAAGTTGTAGAGGTGGATCGAAATCTCTAATTGTTTTGTGCATGATCTCTATTGGTGCTTCAGCCATGGGGAAACGAACTGGGTTTCATTCCCATTGTCTTTGGTAGTATTGAATCTCTGGGTTGAAAGGTACTAGCTCTAGGTTCTAAGATCAACGCTCTTGCATAAACTACCCTAATCTAAAATGTCCTAATCTATATGTTAAGTCAAACTCTATATGATGCACAATCAAATTCTACTAAGCACTAATCAGGAAGTGTTTTGTTTATCTTTGTTTAGTGTATTGGTGGTAGCTTCTTATACCTAGATTTAGACAGCTCCTCCTTCTATCCAGATTTGACTATTTCTTACTAATTAGGTTCTGTTCAAAAATGTTAATACAATCCTCATGTTAAGAGGTGTTTAGACCTCAACTAATGTCAATGGAAGGCATGGGAAAATTACTTGGATTTTAAGACATCCACTATAACCAGAGTGCTTAGAAAGCCACCAGAGTGACAGTAAATCATGTCATTCTAAAAAGGGTCCTATGAGCTTAATACTGTGACAACTAGGGTTTTTAAAACATATTTTCATAAATATTTGCAAAGGTAGGGCCCTGATTTTAAAAAAATTTAAACAGTGAAAACATATTTTCTTTGAAATTGATTTGTCAGAAACCCAAGTGCCACCTCAAATTACTTATCATACATAGATTTTTATATAAAATAAAATTTCTATTGAATATTAATAGAAATAATTTTATTAAAATCAAGATCAATTCAGTGGTTCACATACATAGCCCAGGTAGTCATTACATACTTTGTTCAAATATTACAATGCAAATTACAAAACAATCAATACAATCTTCCTCAAAGTAAATACCCTAAGAAGTAGTTCAGTCATGATTATCCTCAAGTCTTGAGCTTTCAATCTTCCTTAAATGTATCTGAAATATCGTAAATGTTCAAACATTTGTAATATCTCAGCAAGCTATGCTGGTAGGGGATTTAAGAAATATATTCAATATATCTCAAAATCAATAGTTTATTATATCCATGATATAAATCAATTTATACAATTGGACAACCATTTTATCCTTCACTCATCACTCACTCATCATAGGAATTATATGTATATATTACATGTATATAAAACCACTGAGAATTATGAATATAGTCAATATCATCAATAATATCTCATTTCTAGACTGATTTCAACATTAACACTAGGTGTTAGTATATGATCATACCGTATTGGGAATCATCCTCCACTAATACCATGGTGGAAAATACAAATCCATGTTTGTATGGGGGGAACCATGGTTATTAAAGTGATGGCCTTCCCATAATTGCTCCACCCAATGTTTTGCCTCTTTTTGGGCATGGTATAATCATCATAATCAGTTTTGGAGAGCAAGTGGCCAAACCCTCATAACTCTCCTTGCATTGGCATCCTCAGGCATAAGCCTGTCTTAAAACAAAACCAAAAGCCTCCATGCTTGTATGGAAAATAATATTTCATACTTACAGACTATGTGTCTGATTGTAATAGGACATGCCTATAATTTATTTTCTTAAGATTTGGGGGTCCAACTTATATAGTTAAAATCTTCTCATTCTACCCATTAAGTAATTTTATAATTACTTAATCAATCCCTTTGTATTCATTTCCACATCATTTGTTGCATTATGTAATTTCATAATTACTTAATCAATCACTTTGTATTCATTTCAACATCATTTGTTGATTCATACACAATTTTAAGGCAATTATATTCAATCTATAGTTATTAGGATAAGATCATGTGTAAAATAAATGTATCTTCTGTATTGAATATATTCTTAAGGACCACATACTATTACTTTCAACAATCCATCATCCCATTGATCTTGATCATCATATCCTTCATGTATCTGTCAAATCATATATATATATATATATATATATACAGTCATTTCTCAAAATATGTATACTTCCTAGTTATTCTTTTGATCATCCTTACATAGGATGATTTAGATATTTTTCCTTGGATCATATTGATCAAGGTCTAATCTATTGATCTATATTTAAATCTAACATTCATACTAATTCGAAAACATACATACTAACACAATATTATGTTTCTTATTATTCTTGATCATTCAAGATCTCCCTATGGATCTTATTTGATCTTTGATTATCTTAATTAGTATTTTTATTAAAATTAGATAGTTTACTATCCTTTTATGATCTTATTATAATTTAACAAGTTAATGTTTTACTGATTGAATATAATTTATGCACGCCTAATTCTAGACAACTCCTTATTTCATAATTGACTAAGGCTTACTAGTTAAAAGCTGCTCATAGAGTGGTTAATTCAATGCTCATGTACGGAGGTGTTTAGACCTCACAAACATTGTCAGAAGGTGGGGGAAGAGTGAGGCTCTATTAGAGAAACCTCTTAACCACCATGTTCAACATTTACTAGGGTGGCCTTAGCTCAACGTTCATAAGGTTCTATGAGCATTAAACCCTAAGTACTCTTGCTATTTAATTTTAATTAAATCCGTGAACATTTAAAATGTCATTCATGGGC
Source organism: Warburgia ugandensis (assembly GCA_035236585.1). NCBI lineage: Eukaryota > Viridiplantae > Streptophyta > Magnoliopsida > Canellales > Canellaceae > Warburgia > Warburgia ugandensis. The sequence goes on from CP141136.1 coordinate 40,943,258, forward strand.
TTTATTATTCTCCTAAATTTGGGCAAAGGAAATGATATTTCTTATATTGTCCTACTAACTATAACCCTTACTATCATTAAGTCCACGTCCATATTCATTGCAAATGTTCATCAATATCTATTTTCATTTAATTATATTTTTCATGTAATTTACATAACATGAACATTAAAGCATAAATAAATAAATTTAACAATTAAATCTATTAAGAAAATAAAAGAACATTTATAATAGAAGATAATAATTCACATGCTCAATTGAATATATCATATTTATCCATTTTGATCCAATGATCATATTTTGATTTCTATTCATTTTTCATCCCATTAAGGGTTTTAATCTTGATCTTTCATTTTTATTCAGATCTATCACATTCTCTTAATGTGATATCATCACTAGATCATTGATGCATCTCATTACATGATCTGATCTTTCTTGATCCAACCAATCAAGAAGATCTTAAGCCATTTTTTTTAAAATTAAGGGCATAGATCTAAATCTATCCCAAATTAGCAACATCAGGCTCATCAAACCATATGATCTTAACTTTATATCATCATTCAAACTTATTTTATGGTTTTATCATGCTTGATTACTCAAATCAAGTAAATCCATGATCATTTTTAAGATTTCTCTTCCATTAAGGTTAAATTTCTTAATTCATCCTAGATCAGTCATATAAAACTCTTGATTCCATGTTCCCTCTTCACTAGATCACTGATGGATCAGAAATCCAAGGTTTGATCACATCAGATTTGACTGATCATTAGAATCAGTACCTCTTTTTATAATTTACAGAATTTTATAGTGAATAAAACCTAAATTTTATATTTTCATTAGATTCTACTCTTCACCAGAAATCCAGAGCTTCTTTTCAATCTTGATTTAGAGTTAAAATGAGCTATGAATTAAGATTTTAAATTTCAAATCAAAATAAGGGCCCAATTTCAATTTGGTTTACACTAATCGATGGTCAATCAGTGGCCTGCTCCCATTACCACTAATTGCCAGTGTACAAAGAGGGGTGACCTAGGATAGCCGAGACGGTCCGATCTGGACTGTCAGATCAGCCCTTCCTCATATCTCCCAGATCTAACCATGTTAAGGGCCCAGATTTCCTACACTGGGATTTTGGGACTCTCTAAACCAATTGAATAGTTCAAAATTCCCAAATCTGATCGATTTGGTAGTGATTTCCACCTAGGTCACAGGATCTGTTTCACCGGTGGAACAGATTCATCGGTGATTCTTACTCATTTTAGCAGAAAAACATGGGGCAATGGAAGAATGACCTACCTGGACCTAGTCTGGTGTGGACCCGGTTTGGTGTAGACAAAAGAACCGAAAAGCATGGTTTCTTGTCAGATTTTGAAGCCCTAATTGGACGGCTAGGGTTTCTATATATTTTTTATTTTTTTTTTGTCGGGGTGCTTGGCAGTACCAGGGAAGGGAAATGGGAGAGGATTTTTGAAGAGGGGAGTGAGAGGAACTTGATTTGGAGTTCAAATCTAGTATTTTGGTCAAAGAAAGTGGATTTGGGTGAAGAATTTGCCGGGCTGGGGAAAACCGTAGTTGGTAGGGTCATCACCTCTGTCAGGTGGAAGGCATGTCCCATGACATGCCATCCTAGCATAGGCTAGGTCCTATGTCATGCGTGTGTGGGGACTGATGCTAAGCTTAGAAAGAGAGGAGAGAGAAAAGAAAAGGAAAAAGAAAAAGAAAAGAAAAGCAAAGAAAGAGGGAGAAGGAGAGGAGGAAAGAGAGAGGGAGAGGGAGAGAGAGAGTGGGAGAGAGTCTAGGGATTTGGAATTTCATGTGAATAGTGGGAGGGATATTTATAGGTTGTTTTTGAATTATTTTAATTATTTTTATTTCAATTGATTTTTCACTTTTCTTATAAAATTAAAAACATATTCCTCATCATGTTTATTCTTCATCATTGACCATTTTACCCTTATGGGTAAATGCCAATTCACCAAATTAAGAAAAATGGGCATTTTTCACCCAAGCTCAGATTTTAACCTGCTTATAGTCAATCTAACTAGTTTCCCATGAATGATTCCAAATATCTATGTTTCAAGACTTGAGTTTTTTTCTAAAAAAATAATATTATATTGAATATAATATTCCACCTCAATTTTTGTAAAAATTCCAATTAATTCCAAATAATTTTAAAAAAATTGGGGTTTACACAGATACCATAAGTCTCTTTCTACTTGACTTTAAATTAATATTCAAGGGTCGAGATAGTGGTATACAAGGAGATTGATTGATTCCTAGGTGGGCCAAGGAACTGGTGATCAAATCTAGTCCCTATCTTATAAGGGTTCCTATGAGGCCCTTATTATCATTAATTCCAAAAAAATTGGGGTTTTCACATTCTTCCCCCCTTACATAAATTTCATCCTCAAAATTTAATATAACAACTCTCTTATGAGTTATCATCATCTCATTTATAATTTTCCTCATATAGTTTATTTTGTGAAATATTAACACTTAAGGAAATCTTTTATTCCCCTTTTGATTCATCAATCATATTACCTTTTCCATGAAGATAGAATTTATCAAAGTCATAAAACTTATTGGATAATTTAGCCATCTTGGATAAATCATAACTGCTAACCTGACATTTTCTAACATTTCAAAATGACTAATTTGTTTGAGCAATCCTCTTGTTCATATTTCATATTTCCTTTGACTGGCATCATCAATTTTTACTTTACCAGTCAATAATTCTCATCATATTGTTACTCCCCATTTCATAAGATAGAAATTCTCCTTAACATAACCTCCAAGGTGTGGATAATCCTTTGACTATCAACCAAGGGTAAAATGTTAAATTTCAATTGAAGTAATTTATGTTCTCAGTACAACCTTCCAACCTTAGGAAGTAAATATTTCATTTTAATTCGAAATATTCATACATATATCATTTTCTTCAAAAAAATCTTCTGATGATATTTCTTTCCTCAAATTTTCACAATCATCTTGTCGTAACTTTTGTAAAATCTCCTTTTTTTCTATCACTGAGTCATATCAATATTCTTGAAGTTCTCATAATTAGTGATTTACTTTTTTCACTGTATAGGTAACATTATTATTACAAATTCTAAAATGTATACTTTAAAATCATTACAAAGCACCCACAATGACTTTTCTATATCCTTTCTAAGTTCTTATATGAAATAGTAACTCTCTTTACTCCAATAAGGATCAACACCAATGTTATCCTCATATGTCATAGAAATTTTCTTTCTCTAGCTAGTCTTTACACTTGCCAAATTTGGTAAACATTTTACTTCATGATTCTTCAAAGTAAATCCATATATCTTCAATGCATACTATTTCTCATTTATCCAAGAAAACTTTCCTTCATGAAATTCATAAATATCCTTTATTCTAAAAGTATAACTCAAAATTTATGTTTAGTTTTGGATGATGTCTTTCATTTATAACTCACATTTTATGAGAGTCACGGTTACTTAACCTCCTCAAAATCATTATTCATCATTTTAATTAGTGTGTAATCACACTCATCCATCCTTTTTCTAATATTTCTTGTGTTCTCAAAAATAACTTATTTGTCAAAGAAATCCTCTGTCTAATAGTCCTTATAATTGAATTTTCAACTTAGTCAGATTATCTTATGCCGTCTTCTAAAAGACCATAAAGAATTAAGTTGTAATAAGTAATAATTCAATAATAACTCAAACACTCCTTATTATATCTTGAAATTTTCTAACTATATCCTTCTCCATAATCTTGAGTTATTCATCTTTATTCATCTTCTATAATCACCACATTTATCCAAATTGCTTGACTTGCAAAACAATGTGTATAGCTTCCTGTATTTGTTTAGAGGGTCTTATTTCTCATATACTATGACTGTTTCCTCATCAATGTGAAAAAAATATATATATATTTTTTTTTTCTATAGTCCATAATTATTCCAATATACAAAATCAATCATATCAGTAATACAAGATCAATATCCACATCTTAATTCTCATGAACTCTTGTGCTGATTCATCCACTCAGCTATCTTAGTAAATTCATGTTTGATGTACAAGATGTATGGACTATGATTTCATTGTGAACCATATAGAATCATGGTTAACTTGTTTTTAAAAAAAAAAAGGGATTGTTATTTCCCACATTGACTATTCTTCTTTGTCTGATCTATATCTAAATTTTTCCTTAAGAAAAACCATTCCTTCTTACTTTAGAAATTTATCATCTATTTATCAAAATTCCCCTCCTCTCCTTTATTATTTTTGGAGAGAAAATACTTACTATGTGCTTGAATTCTTCTCAAGTAATATCATCTCTATTTCTATTCTTTAGAAATTTCAATTTTATCTTTTCCATAAATGTTAGAATTTTTCTTACCCTTACCAACTCATTGACTAGAGTTATCACATTTAAGTTATACCTCAAATCTTTCAATGGGAGATTTATAATTTATACAAATTCTTAAGAGATAAAAGAGTGTATAGATCCATAACCAAATAGTACTATTGCATAGTTATCAGTTCTGAGCAAAGGACCTTCAATCACCGCATTTAAGGTTTGGGCTTGACCATCAGTAATAGTAAATATCCTCCCTTGTTGTCTAAGCACATTCTCTAGTTTTGCATCCTTGATTGCCAACTGTTTATTGCAATTATTTGCCATATGTCCCAGTTCCCCACATTTATAACATTGGATTGGAGGTCGTTGTTGTATTAGATTAGGGCATATATTCTTAGGGTGGAATCTTCTACACTAGGGACAATGCCTTTGATTTTGTCCAAAGGTGGGATTTCCTTAAATTCTTGGTGGCCTGAAATTATTCATGGACCCCTTGCCTTTCTTAAAAGGTCTTGGATTAAAGTTTTGCATCTCTACTCTTTTCCCATTTTGATTTTGCTTAAAATTCTCCTCAAATCTGGAGGCCATTTCTACGCATTCCACTAAAGTTGTGGGTTTGGTGCCCAGCACCTTAGTTCTTAATCCTGGATGAAGTCCTCCTAGGAATATACCAATAGTCTGCCTATTCGTACCATAGATATGTGATGCAAATCTCTTCAACTGTATAAATTTGTTTACATATGCTACAACAAACATACTCCCTTATTGTAGATTAAGCAATTCTTTTTCCTTTCTGGCTTGAACATGAAGAGGAAAATATTTATTGTTGAAAACCTCTTTAAATTCTTCCCAAGAGATATTTTTTGAGTTTGAGTAGAAATTCTTCTTTCCAGATCTCCACCAGAGGGCAACTTCTTGTTTCAGAATATAGGTGGCCATTTTGACTTTTATCTCTTCTGGGTTTCGTAAAACTTTAAAAGTTCTCTCCACCACATATATCCATTCTTCGGCCTTTTCAACATCGCCCTTTCCATTATAACCTATCACCATTTTCTAAAATCTTTCCACCATTTTTTTCAACTTCTCTGGTGATAATTGAGAATTTTCAGTTACTCCAAGTGAAAAATGATCCTATACTGGTGTTGGAGCATTATTTCTTTGAACAAGTGTGCTGGGCCCTACTTCATGATGAGCTAGAGCTGGTGCACTTTGTACTGCTACAGGCTGTATAGGCACCTGAGGTTGTTGAAGATGGGGAAGTAGACTGCACAGCACTCTTGTTATAATTTCCTCAACATTATTTTCTTGAGATGTGTTCTCCATATTGGAATCATTAATCCTCTAAGCCGTCCTCCTAGTTTTCTTAGGTGGCATCTCTCATAAATCAAAATTTCTATATAAACACTCTATTTAACTAATTCTATCCTAACCTAAATTTAGATTGTCATCTTAATATTGGACATATAGGGGCTGCAGGTGACTTGATGAACTGTTATGATACCAACTATGATGGCTCAGGTTTTTAAAACATATTTTCATAAATATTGGCAAAGGTAGGGACTTGATTTTGAAAAAATTTAAATAGCGAAAACGTATTTTCTATGAAATTGATTTGTTAAAAACCCAAGTGCCACCTTAAATTGCTTATCATACATAGATTTTTGTATAAAATGAATTTTTTATTGAATATCAATAGAAATACTTTTATTAAAATCAGGATCAATCCAGTGATTCACATACACAGCCTTGGTAGCCATTACATACCTTGTCCAAATATTACAATCAAAATTACAAAACAATCAATACAACCTTCCTCAAAGTAAATACCCTAAGCAGTAGTTCGGTGATGATTATCCTCAAGTCTTGAGCTTTCAATCTTCCTTAACTATATCTGAGATATTGTAAATGTTCAAACATTTGCAATATCTCAGCAAGCTATGCTTAGTAGGGGATTTAAGAAATATATTCAATATATCTCAAAATCAAATGTTCATTATATCCATGATGTAAATTAATTTATACGATTCGATAACCATTTTATCTTTCACTCATCATAGCAATTATATGTATATATTACATATAGATAAAACCACTGAAAATTATGAATATAGTCAATATCATCAATCATATCTCATTTTCAAACTAATTTCAACATTAACATTAGGTGTTAATATATCATCATATCATATTGGGAATCATCCTCCAATACAACATTGGTTATAATTTTTACCAGCATCAAATCATGCCATAAAATAAGGCACCTCATCGTGCCATAACATAAGGCATCTCATCATGACATATCTCAATTGCATCATAATGCAAAATAATCGAAGGACTACCATGCTTGTAGTCTCAATCTGTACAGCACACCCAGATAACTGCTTAATACTCCACTAATACCATGATGGAAAATACATATCCATGTTCGCATGGGGGGAACCATGGTTGTCACAGTGGTGGCCTTTCCATAATTGCCCCACTTGACGTTTTGCCTCTTTTTGGGCATAGTATCATCGTCATAATTAGTTTCAGAGAGCAAGTGGCCAAACTCTCATAACTCTCCTAGCATTGGCATCCCCAAGCATAAGCCTCTCTTAAAACAAAACCACAAGCCTCCATGCTTGTATGGAAAATAATATTTCATATTTACAGACTGTGTGTCTGATTATAATAGGACATGCCTATAACTTATTTTCTTAAGATTTGGGAGTCCAACTTATATAGTTCAAATCCTCTCATTCTACCCATTAAGTAATTTCATAATTACTTAATAAATCCCTTTGTATTCATTTCAACATCATTTGTTGATTCATACACAATTTTAAGGTAATTATATTCAATCTAGAGTTATCAGGATAAGACCATGTGTAAAATACATGTATCTTTTATATTGAATATATTCTTAAGGTCCACCTACCATTACTTTCAACAATCCATCATCCCATTGATCTTGATCATCATATCCTTCACATATTTGTAAAATCATATATATATATATAGTCATTTCTCAACTTATTTATACTTCATAGTTATTCTTTTGATCATCCTTACATAGGATGATTTGGATATTTTTCCTTACATCATACTGATCAAGGTCTAATCTATTGATCTATATTTAAATCTAACTTTCATACTAATTCAAAAACATACATACTAGCACAATATTATGTTTCTTATTATTCTTAATCATTCAAGATCTCCCTATGGATCTTGTTTGATCTTTGATTATCTTAATTACCATTTTTATTAGGATTAGCTAGTTTACTATCCTTTTATAATCTTATTATTATTATTCAACAAGTTAATGTTTTACTGATTGAAAATAATTTATGCACTCCTAATTCTAAACAACTCCTTATTTCATAATTGACCAAGGCTTACCAGTTAAAAGATGCTCACAGAACGGTTAATTCAATGCTCATGTAAGGAGGCGTTTATACCTCACAAACACCGTTAAAAGGTGGGGGAAGTGCGAGGTTCTAATAGAGAACCCTCTTAACCACCATGTCCAACATTTACTAAGGTGACCTTAGCTCAACCTTCATAAGGTTCCTATGAGCATTAAACCCTAAGAACTTTTGCTATTTGATTTTAATAAAATCCATGAACATTTAAAATGTCATTCATGGGGTTTATTATTCTCCTAAATTGGGGCCAAGGAAATGATATTCATTATATTATCCTACTAACTATAGCCCTTACTATCATTAAGTCTATGTCCATATTCATTGTAAATGTTCATCAATATCTATTTTTATTTAATTACATTTTCCATATAATTTACATAACATGAACATTAAAGCATAAATAAATAAATCTAACAATTAAATCTACTAAGCAAATAAATGAACATTTATAATAGAACATAATAATTCACATGCTCATTTGAATATATCACATTTGTCCATTTTGATCCAATGATCATATTTTGATTTCTATTTATTTTTCATCCCATTAAGGGTTTGGATCTTGATCTTTCATTTTTTTTCAGATCTATCACATTCTCTTAATATGATATAATCACTAGATCATTGATGCATCTCATCACATGATCTGATCTTTCTTGATCCAACCGATCAAGAAGATCTTAAGCCATTTTTTTCAAAATTAAGGGCATTGATCAAATCTATCCCAAATTCGCCACATTAGGGTCATCAATCCATTCGATCTTAACTTTAGATCATCATTCAAACTTATTTTAATGGTCTGATCATGCTTGATTACTTAGATCAAGTAAATCCATGATCATTTTTAAGATTTCTCTTCCATTAAGGTTAAATTTCTTAATTTATCCTAGATCAGTCACATAAAACTCTTGATTCCATGTTCCCTCATCACTAGATCACTGATGGATCAGAAATCCAAGGTCTGATCATGTCATATTTGACTAATCTTGGCAATTAGCACCACTTTTTGTAATTTATAAAATTTTAAAATGAATAAAACCTAAATTTTATATTTTCATTAGATTCTACTCTTCACAAAGAATCCATAGCTTCTTTTCAATCTTGATTTGGAGTTAAAATGAGCTATGAATTAAAATTTTAAATTTCAGATGAAAACAATGGCTCAATTTCAATCTAGTTTACCCTGATTGATGGTCGATCAGCGGCTCATCCCTGGTACCGGTGATTGCCAATGTACGGAGAGGGGTGACCTAGGATAGCCAAGACGGTCTGATATGGACTGTCTGATCAGCTCTTCCTCAGATCTCCTAGATCTGACCACATTAAGGGCCCAGATTTCATACCCTGGAGTTTTGGGATCCTCTTAACCAATCCAATAGTTCAAAATTCCTAAATCTGATTGATTTGGTGGTGATTTCCACCTAGGTCACCGAATCCATTTTAATGGTGAACTAGTCACCGGTAGAATAGATTCACTAGTGATTCTTCTCGTTTTGGCCAGAAAATGTGGGGGAATGGAAGAAGGACCTACCTGGACCCGGTCTTGTGTAGAAAAAAGAGCCAAAAAGCATAGTTTCTTGTCAGATTTTGAAGCCCTAAATGGATGGCTAGGGTTTCTGAAATGTTTTTTTTTTTTTTTTACAACCAAGGTTCTTGCCAGTGCTGGGGAATAGAAATCAGAGAGGAGTTTTGAATAGGAGAGTGAGAGGAACCTAGTTTCATGTTCAATTTCGATATTTTGGGTAGAGAAAGTGGATTTGGGTGACAAATTTCCCAGGCTGGGGCAAACCTTAGCAAGCAATGTTGTCGCCTCTATCTCATGGAAGGCATGTATAAGGACACAATAGCCTGGCACAAGCTAGTTCCTATGTTGTGCACATGTGGGGAGGACCACTCCGCCTGGAAAGAGAGGAGAGCGAAAAGGAAAAAGAAAAAGAAAAGAAAAGAAAGAGGGAGAAAGAGAGGAGGAAAGAGAGAGGGAGAGGGAGAGAGAGAGAGAGTGGGAGAGAGTCTAGGGATCTGGAATTTTGTGTGAATAGTGGGAAGGGTATTTATAGGGCTATTTTAGAATTATTTTAATTACAATTTTAATTATTTTTATTTTAAATGATTTTTCACTTTTCTTATAAAATTAAAAACATATTCCTCATCAAGTTTATTATTCATCATTGATATTCCTTGAGCTAATTGTACACCAGCTCGCCTAACTTTTGTAGACCCTACACAAAAGTGAAATGACCATTTTACCCTTATGGGTAAATGTAAATTCACAAAATTAAGAAAAGTGGGGATTTTTCACTTGAGCTCAGATTTCAGCGTGCTTACAATCATTCTGACTAGTTTTCCATGAATGATTCCAAATATCTATGTTTCAAGACTTGATTCTTTTTCTAAAAAAATAATATTATATTGAATATAATATTCCACCTCGATTTTTGTAAAAATTCCAATTAATTTCAAATAATTCCAAAAAAATTGGGATTTTCACAATTACCCTAAGTCTCTTTCTACTTGACTTTAAATTAATATTCAAGGATTGGGATTGTGGCATACAAGGAGATTGATTGATTCTTAAGTAGGCCAAAAAACTAGTGATCAAATCTAGTTCTTATCTTATAAGGGTTCCTATGGGGCCCTTATTATCATTAATTCCATTCCACCATAAAGCAAATAAATATGCAATGCAATACAAAAGTAAACTCATGCAACCTATATGCTATCTAACCAAGGTTAAATAGGTGCTCTAATGCAACAACTTAGGTAAAGAAGCGACAATTATCAATGAATGATCTTAATCTTTATGATTTACACTACCATCCAAATACAAAATTATACTAAATGCAATTAAACATGAAAAATAAAAAGAAGGTGAGGGATACTTACAGTGGGGTTTTTGATGAAGATCAAGTGTGGGCTACCATACCCCACACTTGCTTTGTATTATTACAACCCATTTAAATTGAATAATAAAGAAATTAAAAATTATAATGGGCCTCACTACAAGTTCCACTCAAAAATCCAAATCTAGGAAAGCAATAAAAACCTAATCTAATATGATGAAGTGGTCACCCATAGGATCATTGCCACTCCTTTGCAAAAATATGTAGAAAAAATAAAGTAAAAACCCTAATCTAATGCACCTTAAACTTAGACTAGAGGAAAATAATCTACTGTATGAAACACGACACAAATGTTGAAACTCCCCAATAACGACGCCAAAAACTTGTTGTTATTTTAATAACTTACAGGCGCACGTATCATTCGCAATTTAGCACGCTTAGTGCAACGACCCAGGTTTTTGTAACACATTTTACAATACATTTTTCAAAGGTAGGGTGCCCTTAGTACTAAAAAAATTTCGCAAAACAAAATAGCAAAATTTCTTTTCTTTAAAACTTGCTTTGAAAAACCCAAGTCATCACTTCATACATAATATAAGTAGAATTTTGTACAAGATAAAATTCCATTGAAGGACAAGTATTGGAAGAGAGTTCAGAATCCATCTAGTGGTTCACAGTAGAGCCCCCCAGGTATTAGTACAATACTTGTCCAACCATTAGATCTTAGGTATTTTCCTTTAGATCAAGGGTTTTAATTACTTTTAGAGCTCTTAATCCATTAAGATCCAAAGATAATATCCACTTGATTTTGTCACATTTAATCCATAATCTAACTGGATTCTATCATAATATTATTCATTCAATCCATCCCAAGGATCTGATCATACTTGATCTAATTGATCAAGTGAGTCCCTTTGTATTTTTAGGGTTGTTCTACCATAAAGGGTAGATCCCTCAATTTATCATAGATCTGTCCAAATAAGTCATGTACATCACTTTATTTTAACATTATATCAATAGTAAAATAAATCCTCAAGATCTTATCAGCTTAGATCTTGAAGCTCTTGGAAATTGGAAACTTATTTCCTAAATACAAAATGTTTCATGAAGAAATTTCTAAATATTATGATTTCAAAAGAAAATAGACATTACAAGCTTTCCATAACTTCTTTTCGATCTCAATTTTGAGTTCAAATGACTCCTTAATTGAGTTTTGAAGTTCACAGTGGTTCTTAGGGTCCAGATTTGATTTGGGCCCACCGGAACAAACTGCTTAGATCAAATGGGTGGCGCAAGTCTAGTAAAAAAGGAATGGTTAGGCAGAATAGTTGATCGACTAAGTTAGGTGGATTGGTACGGTGGATGGTAGCCGCGTGACCGTCATCGAGACACCTAGGTGACGTGATCCACTCGGGACTAGCGTTATCACGCAGTCCTCCTTTTGGGACAATGTCGCACGCGCGTACAGAAATACTGTTGTGCTACACATTTCCATGCTGCGTTTCACACTCTTTCCTGGAATTGGATCTTCTTAGGAAGATCAGACAGTCTGTTTGGACCGTCCAATCAATTCCTCTTCAATTACATGCTCAAAACTTGATAAAATTACTTGAAATTTCTACCTGAGAGGTTTTGGACCCTTCTTGATCGATTGGAAGGATCATATTTTCCATTTGAGCAGTCCATCATCCAAATTTGAAGGGTTCTTAATCTTACTTGATTTTGATGAATTTTAACCTGATTGGAAAAACAACTTAGATTTGAAGCCCAATTTGAGAAAAATACCTGTTGATGATAATATAGCCTGATAGTCCCTTGTTTTGTGATTTTTGTTGATTTCACCATTAGATCTTAAAATTGATTGGGGGTTTTATAGATAAGGTAGTATAGGACAATTTGGATGGTGAGATTTGTGAGATTCAACTTGGAACAGAGTGCCTAATTGAATTTAGGGTTCTTGTTCCAATTAGAGAGAGGAGAGAGAAAAAGCAAAAAAGAGAGAGATTGGGGGAGAAGCAAGACAAATTTGGAGCTGAAATTCCAGGGGAGGTTTAGGCATTTTGAGGGGAAGGTTGTGAAAATTTTTGGAAAATTTTGGGACTGATTTTATAGCCAAATTTGAAATTTTTATTATTTCTTTCGATAATTATATTTTATTACTTTTAGAATATTTAATTGGGAATGCATTCTCCACTCCTACCCAACTCTCCAATAGAATATGGTAGTGCATTGATCAATTATTGATGCTTCTAGAGCATTGGCCTATTTGTGGGACCCACTTTCATGTGAGAAGACCATTTTGCCCTTTTAATTCCAAAATTGGAGAAAAATAGGAATTTTCCATCCAAACTCATAATTAAGTGTACTTAGTGTCGTTAGACTTGATTTTCCAAGTACATTTCAAATATTCTTGTCTTAGATCTTGTTTATGAGTAAAATTACCATTTTACACTTTTTATTCCAAAAGTGGAGAAAATAGATTTTATTTATCCAAATTTGAATTTTAGTGTACTCAATGGTACCTGAAATTAATTTTTCAAATACTTTCTAGTTTTTTTAGTACATTCTAAATATTGAAATTTTAATTCTTGGTTATGGGTAAAAATGACTATTTTACCCTTTTATGTAGAAAATAGAGATTTTTCATTCTAACTAAGAATTTGGTGAAATTAGTGTCATTTTATTTGATTTTTCATCTATATTATTAATTTTTATGTTTCCACTCATGATTTAATCTCTATAAAAAGATATTTACTTTTAACCTAATATTCCAGCCCAGAGTTTTTGAAAACTCGAACTAACATAATTTTCTCAATCAATTGACAAAAATTGGGGTTATTACAATCTTCGCCCCTTATAATAATTTCTTCCTCGAAATTTGCATTTCAACTTACTTATGAGTTTTCATGAACTCATTCATAAATTTGCACATGTGGCCTTGCCACTTAAGGAAACCTCCGTTTCCTTTCATTCATAGTTCATGTTATCTTCTTCTTAAAGGTAAAATTCCTATTTTTTGGACATAACACACATCTCACTAATAATGCTAATGCCTTAATCATTTATCCTGATTCTTTTCAAAAGGATTAATAACTCTTAAACTAGGTTACCCATTTGTTCACAACTTCCTATTTCTCTTATACTAAATTTCTATTCCTCATTTCCACCAATCTTTCAATACTTCATTCCTTTCTATTCTAACTTCTATTACTTATCCTCAGTCCTTTTCAACATATATAGTTTTGGCATATTTTCCCAAATATGTGTAGTCCTTAGACTATCTACTAATATGACATATTGCTTGATTCTATAATTTCAACTATTGTTCTTTGTAACAATCTTCTAAGGATAGCTATAAGGCATAAACATAGTACCTTTCATCTTTCATTTGGATGATTCAGCCTGGCCATCGATGATAGTGAATACCCTTCCTTGATGTCGAGGGATATTTTTTAGATTCGTCTCCTTAACTGCCAAAGGTTTGTTGCAGTTGTTGGAAATGTGCCCAATTTCCCCGCAATTATAACATCTAATAGGGGCCCTTTGCTGTATTAGAGTAGGACACATATTTCTAGGGTGGAACCTTCTACATTTGGTATATGGCCTTCTTTTTGCATGATTTCTTTGATTTCTTGGATGTCCAAAATTGTTTAAGGGTCTCTTGCCCTTCTGAAAAGACCTTTGATTATAGCTCCCTCCTTCACCAAATTTAGTGATTTGGTTCTTTTGTAATTCTTCTTCAAACTTTGATGCGATCTCCACACAGTTTGCCAAAGTCATGGGTTTAGTACACATTACTTTCATCTTCAGCTCTGGGTGCAACCCTTCCATGAACCAATTCACTGTGTGTGTTTCTGTGTTACACACATGAGCCTCAAATCTCCTTAACTATGTAAATTTATTATCATACTCAACCACTGACATGTGTCCTTGTCTAAGTTCTAGAAATTCTATCACCTTTCTTTCTTGTACATGAGAAGGAAAATATTTGTGGTTAAAGACTTCCTTAAATTCTTCCCATGTATCTTCAGAAATTGAGAAGAAGGTGTTGTTAGCTGATCTCAACCAAAATGCAGCTTCTTGTTTTAATTGATAGGTGGCAAATTTAACCTTCAAATCTGGAGGAGTACGTAGTGCACTGAAAGTCCTTTCTATTTCATATATCCATTCCTCAACCTTTACAGCTGCACCCTTTCCATTATACCCTATAGCCATCTTTTGAAACCATTCTATCATTTTGTTAACCTTTTCTGAGGCTCATGGAGAATTCCTAGCTTCTTCACTTGGTACATGGGAAGATTGACCCTGTACTTGTGTGGGATTATTTAGTGTTGGTGTTGGTGTATTGTGGCTTACTTCAGGCTGAACTTGGGCCTAAGTACATGGTACTTTTACTAGAGGTGATGAAATTTTGGGTTGTTGAATGTGAGGAAGAAGGTTTCTCAATAATACTCTTGTTACCATCTCTTCCACATTTTCCATTGTTAATCTCTCCATATTATCTTCTAGAGTATTTTGAGCCATCTACCTTGTGACTCTCTTTGGCGGCATCTGCTCATAAACCAAAATTCCTATCAATATTCCATACAACCATTTCTATTATATAAGTAGAATCAATATTCCTAAATTCATCGTATTAATATCCATATTCCTTTATAGGTCTTCGCTTTCCCTTTTTATCATTAATGCAAAATATACTTCTCTTTACTATAGTCCATAATTATTTCATATTTCAATTCTATCATATAGTTGAATCATTATTCCTCTAAATTTTAGCCCCTTATTTATCTTTATAAAACTCTTCTCATTCACAAATTTTGAAAATATTTACCTATCTCCTTAAATTCTTCTCAAATAAGATCATCTCTATTTTGTGATGACCCAAGTTTTGTAACACATTTTGTAATACATTTTTCAAAGGAGAGGCCACCCTTAATAGTAAAAAAATTTCACAAAATAAAGCATTGAAAATTATTTTCTTTAAAACTCGTTTTGAAAAACCCAAGTCATCACTTCATACATAATATAAGTAGAATTTTTTACAACATAAAATTCCAATGAAGGAATATACTTTTATTAAATTCTAGAATCCATCCAGTGGTTCACAATACAGGCCGAGTATTAGTACAATACTTGTCCAAATTACATCATCCAATTTCATACCTCACCATACATTAAAACTCTCAATACAATACAATGCTCTTAAATAAAAATAAAAATACATGTCTTCAAGGGATATACCCTTATTGATTATTCTTCTAAATCCTCTTAAGTCTTGAGCTCCTAATTCTCCTTCTTTATTTCTGAGATATTGTAAACATTGAAACATTTACAATATCTCAACAAGCTGAGCTTGGTAGGGGATTCAAGAAGCATAATAATTTGACATTATAATCCTAATACTTCATAATCCCATAGTTCATAACATACTCATGAATCAATTTCTTTACTTTGTCATATAAGTACATCCTTACACATTCATATGGTATATTGTATATACATATATACATATGGTCAAAACTGTGAAAAATAGTTAATGTCTCAAAACATAATCATATTCAGCTTATGCTGAGTTGATAAACCATCCAGACTCTGCTGGAAATACTCCCTCATTTAGGTAGTATCAATAATCCACGATTATCTGGCATCTCATCATGCCATATCATAAGGCATTTCACTATGTCATGCATCATAATGCAAACATACTCAAAGGACTGCTATGCAGGCAGTTAAAATCTGTACCAGCCCGCTCAAATTACTACTCAATAATCCACCTATACCATCCTCAATGGAAATCACAATAACCATGTCCGTAAGGGGAGGGACCATGGTTGTCACAGTGGCAACCTTCCCTTAATTGCCCCACCTGACTTTTAGCCTCATTTAGGCTTGGTATCCATATAATAACAAATTTCAAAGAGGGGATGGCTAGACCCTACTAACTCTCTTCACATAGCATCCCTAAGCCTATGCTCGTTTAAAATAAAACCACAAACCTCCATGTTTGTATGTAAAGTAATTCTCATATGTATCAGACAATCTACCTGTTTACTTAGGGCTGGAATTCTTTTTAGTTTCCTATTCACTTAGTGTTTTCCCTCAACTCTAACTTAACCATTACCTATGTGTTTTGGTTGGATCATAAGGGTTTTCAATGGCTTTAATACAAGTATTTACATTATACTTGTCAACATTTCTAGACATAAGATCATGTATACAACATGTACTTCTCTTGTAGATGCATTCATAAAATCCTCCTACCTTCAAGTAGTGTTCCATCTCTCCAGATCTTCCATGATCCTAACTGATGTATGAAATCTATAAATCTATACATACTGTCAATATATATACAATTTGAATAATCCTATTAGTCAATAGATCTGATGGTTAGAATAATCTTCTAATCTTTCAGATCTAAGGATTTTCTATTCTAAGTCTTTGTGTATCCATCTCTTTGATCTAAGTTTAATTATTTGATCGTCCTTGAGGAGGAGGATCCTGGCTCTTTTCCTTGAATCATATTTGATCAAAGGTTTGGATTACCTAATCTAATTATCTAAATTTGATCTATAGCATACATACTAATAAACATGCATACTAAGTACAATACAATATTATTATTGTTATTGTTTTTTCAATCATTCAAGAATCCTATGGATCTTATTTGATCATCTTTATCTTACTTACAATTTTTAATAGGATTAGATAATTTACTAACAATTTATGCTCTTATTATTATTATTATTATTATTATTATTCAACCAGTTAATGTTTTATTGGATGAAAATAACTTATTTCAACTTAAGTCCAACTATTCCTCTTATTTCCAATTAACTATGGCTTACTAGCTGAATGGGTGAACACAAAGTGGTTACTTCAATCCTCATGTAAAGAGGCATTTAGACCTCACAAACATCAACAGAAGGTAGGGGAAGAGCGAGGTTCTATTAGAAAACCCCCTTAACCACCATATTTGCCATTCATTGGGATGACCTTAGCTCAATCTTTCATAAGGTTCCTATGAGCATGTTAACCCTAAGTACTCTTTCTAATTGATTTTTAATTAAGTCCATGAACATTTAAAATATCATTCATGGGGTTTATTATTTTCCTAGTTTGGGCCAAGGATTTGATAATCCTTATATTGTCCTACTAACTATAGCCCTTACTAATATTAAGCCCATGTCATTCATTCATCTTAATTGTCCATGAATCTCTACGTTCCATTAGTTTACTTTTTTGGTGATTTATGCTCATTATATCTTAACAACTACTTAACAATTGAATAAAATTTGACAATAATTAAATCATAAACTTTAAAGCATAAATCAATTATAAATTTAACAACCATATGCTGGCATGCTTCCAATGATGTAACTTAACCTAATGGAATAAAACTATACTTAAAATAGGATGATCCTAAGTTATGAAATATAAGAAATTGTACTACTATCCTAATGGAATCATGCTTAAATCTCCAATTTACACTAACATGGCTCTAAGATAATTAAATCTACCAATAAATTAATAACATTTAGGGCATAGCATGCTAAAATTTAAAGATTACATTATTATGCTTCCTAATTTACAACATAGATCACATTTCCATTTCCATTATCAAATAAAAGACAGTTAAACTAATTATTTTAAGATTATTAGAAACTTTTTACTTATGATCCAACCATTAGATCTTAGGTATTTTCCTTTAGATCAAGGGTTTTAATTACCTTCGGGGTTCTTAATCCATTAAGATCCAAAGATAATATTTACTTGATTTTGTCACATTTAATCCATGATCTAACTAGATTCTATCATAATATCATTCATTCAATCCATTACAAGGATCTGATCATACTTGATCTCATTGATTAAGTGGGTCCCTTTGTATTTTTATGATTTTTCTACCATATAGGGTAGATCCCTCAATTTATCATAGATCTCCAAATAAGTTATCGATACCACTTTATTTTAACATTATATCAATAGTAAAATAGATCTCCAAGATTAGATCATCTCATATCTTAAAGATCTTGAAAATTGGAAACTTATTTCCTAAATATAGAAAGTTTTATTAAGCATTTTCTGAATATTATGATTTTAGAGAAAATAGCTATTACAAGCTTTCCATAGCTTCTTTCCAATCTGAATTTGGAGTTTAGATGACTCCTTAATAGAATTTGGAAGTTCACAATCATTCATAGGGTCAAATCTGGACCCACTAGAACAGACTGTTTAGATCAAATGGGTGGTGTAGGTCTGGTCGAAAAGGAATGGTCGAGTGGAATATTCTGCTAACAAAGTTGGGAAAATTGGTAGGTCGAACGGTTGTCGCATGCCTGTCACACCCGTGTGATGTGATCCACCCAGGACTGGTGCTGTCGTGCGGTCGTCCCATCGGGACGACGTCTCACGCGCGGAAACGCTATTGTGTTGCACATTTCCGTGTGGCATTTGGTACTACATTCCAGGAACCAGATCTTCTTAGGAAGATCGAACAATTTGTTTGGACCGTCTAATCAATTTGTCTTCAATTCTGGACCCTTTTGGATTAGTTGGACAGCTCAGAATTTCCATCTGAGCCATCCATCATCCAGAATTGAAGGGTTCTTACCCTTACTTGATTTTGATGAATTTTAACCCAAACTTAATTTAAAAAAAAAATGAAAATTACATAAAATTACATGAAACAAGTTTGAAAAGGGTTTCCACCTACCTGATTGGAGAAACAACTTAGATTTGAAGTCCAATTTGAGAAAAATACCCATTGATGATAATATAGCCCTATAGTCCTTTGTTTTGTGATTTTTGTTGTTTAACCGTTGGATCTTTAAATTGATTTGGGGGTTTTGTAGATAAGGTAGTATAGGACAATTTGGATGGTGAGATTTGTGAGATTCAACTTGTAGCATAGTGCCTAATTGAATTTAAGTCTCTTGTTCTAATTAGAGAGAGGAGACAGAAAGAGGGAAAAAGAGAGAGATTAGGGGAGAAGGAAGGAGAATTTGAAGCTGAAACTCTGGTGAGGTTTGGGCATTTCATGGGGAAGATTATGAAAATATTTGGAAATTTTTGGGACTGATTTTATAACCAAATTTTGAATTTTTTATTATTTCTTTTGATAATTATATTTTATTACTTTTAGCATATTTAATTGGGAATGCATTCTCCACTCGTACCCAACTCTGCACTACAATCTGGTAGTGCATTAATCAATTATTGTTGCTTCTACAACATTGGCCTACCTTGTGGGCCCCACTTTTATGTGAAAAGATCATTTTTCCCTTTTAATTCAAAAATTGGAGAAAAATGGGAATTTTCCATCTAAACTTGGAATTGAATGTACTTAGTGTTGTTAGACTTAATTTTCCAAGTACAATTCAAATATTCATGTCTTAGATCTTGGTTATAAACAAAATTACCATTTTACCCTTTTTATTCAAAAAATGGAGAAAATAGATATTATTTATGCAAATTTGAATTTTAGTGTACTCAATGGCACCTGAAATCCATTTTTTGAATACTTTTCAGTTTTTTGAGTACATTCCAAATATTCAAATTTTAATTCTTGGTTATGGGTAAAAATGACTATTTTACCCTTTTATGTAGAAAATAGAGATTTTTCATTCTAACTTAGAATTTAGTGAAATTAGTGTCATTTGATTCCATTTTTTGTCTATATTCTTAATTTCTATGTTTCCACTCATGATTTCATCTCTATAAAAAGATATTTTCTTTTAACCTAATATTCCAACCTAGAATTTCTAAAAACACAATTAAGAAGAAGCATGTTCAATGATCAAGGAAAAAGCATTCCATTAATCATCAAAACTTTTATGGAAAACAATGGATTACATGGAAGATTGCTATCCACTTTTGAATGAAACACACCACTATTCCTTCTAGCTTGAATTCAAAAACAAATACTAACAAAGATTCTTCCTCCAACAAAGCTTGATATTCAAATGAAAACTTATTGCATATAAGCAAAGATCAATGGAGACTAATGAAAAATAATACTGGAAGTTAAAGGAATCTAAAAGAGTACTCAAAAGCTTGAAAAGAAAAGGGGAAACTAGATTCATTATGATTTTCCTTGGCTGTCACTCCAAGGAAGAACCAGCCTTGAATCTTTTTTTAAGGCAAGGAAAGATTAAAGAAAAACAAGTAAAAGCTAGCATGAAAGTTCAAGATCACACAAGAGACAACAAGGGAAGAGAACCAACCTTCAAAGAAGATCCACAAAACAAAGCAAAAGAGAGGAGAATGGAGAAGAAGGAAGAGGACATCTACTTCCAAGGGAGGAGGCATCATTTTCCTTTTGTGAAAGTTGCTCCTCTCTTAAGTTTTTTTTATTTATACTTTTTCTCCTCTTTTCTCTAAGGTCCCCTAAGATTAAGGTACAGTGGGGATGAAATCAAGACATTTTGGATGGTTAAGATGAGTTGGAGACTAGTTTCATAGCAAGAAAGTGGGGAAAGGTGGTTGCACTTTTTTGGAGTGGAGTAGGTGGGTGACACCTTCTTTTTAGGAAAGGTATGTCTCCCCCTTCAAAAATCAATGAAGGGCCTAAAAGTTAGGAAAGTGGGGTGGAGAAAAGATGGGAAGAAGAAAGAAAAGTGGGAGGAAAGAGGGGTGTAGGAAAGCTTAGGAAAGTGAAGTGATTTGGAAATTTTTTATTAGTTGAATGGTTTCTTAAGGACTTGGGATTGGTTGGGTGGTTAGGATAGGAGTTTAGGAAGGTGGAAGAGTTATGGAATGGTTGGTCTCTTGGATGGAAAGTCAAAATCGTGGCAATCTTTGGTGGTGAGGTGAAAATTGAAGAAAAAGTGCAAAAAAGTGAAAAAAACACCAAAAATGGTTTGCTCTTATCCCATTGGTCCACATGCTCTCTTATTTTAATAAATTTTCCATTAATTATCTCATGGATAACTCTCTTGAATCTCCTCCATTCTAACCTTCCATTTAGCTTAACTTGATGACTTAGATGACTAACTTTGAAAGCTTCATTAGTTAAGCTTCATGGCTGGCTTAGGAAACTTTCCTTGGCTTCTACCCCTGGCTTGAATGGTTTGTATGATTTGGCTTGAATTTCTTTGCTTTCCACCTCTTTCATGGATTATATGAATAAGGTGGCTTAAGTGGCTTCCTTGTAAAGGTAGTGGAAATACATAACTTACTTCATGGGCCCCACATTGGCCATCTTTAGCTACTTTAATCTCATCCCTTGCTAGTCCATAAGATGATCTTGGCCTTTGGTTTATGTTGAAGTGATAAATTTGAGGCTTTGGTTAGATCTTTTGGTCTTGATCTTCATTTTTATCCTAATCGATCTCAGCCATTGGATCAACATCTTACTTCCTACAAAAAGTGAAAATCCTAATTAAATACTAGAAAAACTTTATTAATTACATACTTACCTTGGATTAGCTTCTGGTCCTATGAAATAATAAACTTTTTCTTTATTAGGGAAAAAATGCTTGTGTTATGAATTTTGTTCTAAAAGTCCTAATTTAACGCTATAAGTTGTAACACATGGGTACTAATTGGGTGGTTTTTAATGAAATTAAACACTTATCAGTATTGTTGGACAAAACACATTGTGAATTGCATTCTTAATTCAGACACTATTCTGTGGGGTGTTGGTTTTAACTGCTGCTTTGTTGAAGATGTGATCTTATTGTTTTTTATTTGTTTATAACTATGTAGTTATTGGTTTTTATCTCTTTCCTCATCCATAGTTACTAATTTAGATCCTTTATTCATCTATAGATATTGATATAGATTCTTTTCATCATTCATAGTTATTGATTTGTCATACTTTCAATATCTACTTATTGGTTTGGTCATTTGCAACTAGTTTTATCATCTTTTTGTTAACAGCAATTGCTGGTTTTGCATCACATGTTACACTGCAATTGTTTCTTTAGCTTGGTAGTAGGTGCTAGCTACACATAGCTACTAGTTTTACTGGTAACATGTAGTAGATAGTGGTGATTCCTTGGAGAGCAGTAGTAGGCTGGAGACATATTATAGTAGATTGAAGCTCTAGTTGTGCCGATAAGCTATGATGTTGGCAACAAGCTACTAGGCATTCCTCTTGGTGCTTATCTTTTGGCATCTATTCTTCTTGCGATGTTTTCCTCTTGGCTTGGATGATGGATTGGTGAATGGATTTCTATAATTCTAATTTTGATTAGGGAAAGTTCTATGCTTTATCTTTTCTTTGTGTTTTTCAAACATTGTAATGATCAAAAGGACTGAAAATTAATGGAAATTTATTTTAGCTACTGTTTTGCTTTTGTTTTGAGTTTATATTTCATTTTCAACTTTTAGATCATTGGTGTAGTTTTCAGCATATTTTTCCAATTTTCATTCTAAGATAGTTTAGGATTTAGTTTGCTATAGTTTTTAGAAGTTTTATTTCATACTTTACAAATCTAATTTTATATAATTTTATGTATAGATTAGTAATCATGCTAGGCTAGTTTTACTTGCCAAGGGTTAGAGTGATCATATCCTTTAAGGAACCCACTTATGAATTTCCAATGTTTTAATTGTTATTAGAAAATTTATTTTGCTGTTGATCTCATGTTCAAAAAGATAGATTTATCCTTATTATAATTCTTTGATTTTTTGTCATTACTTGTCTTAGTGGATGCTTGGAATAATTGAAGTATTATAATTAGGTTTTACTTATAATGCTTAGAATTTGATAATCAATCTAATTTGTAAAAGTTTTACAATTTGTTAATTAAATTTCAAAGAAACCATTTACTAAGAAAGAAATTCAATTCAATTCTTGAGTTATAAAAGGAAAATTTAAGTGGTGGAACTAATATTTTAGGTAGATGATATTTACTCTAGCAATTTAATTGTAGTTACTTTTCCTAAATCACTATAATCTAATCCATTAGATCATCATTTCATCTTGAACTTTTATTATTTTAGTATAATTCATACATTATTTTAGGTCTTTTAGTTTGGGGTAAGTTGGTTCTTTATTTTCATAATATATCCTCCTTGTGGATTCAACCCTGCATAATACTATAACTAATTAATAATGCACTTGTAGGAAAATTACAAATATATTTGTCATGGTATTCGTCAATGATACCTTGTTATACTCTAGTAGTAAGGAAGAACATAAGGACCACCTGTAGATTGTATTAACATACTCCAAACTCATTAGTTGTACATGAAGTTCTACAAGTCTAAGTTCTCGCTTAATTGAGTCCAATTTCTTAGTCATGTTATTTCTACAAATGTTATTTTTATTGATTCTAAGAAGGTAGAAGCAATTACTAACTGGGAGAGTCCCAAGATAGTAACTGAGATTTGTAGCTTCCTTGGTCTAGCTAGTTAGTGTTAGAGATTTATTGAAGCATTCACTCACACAGCTTTATTGTCAACCAAGTTGACTAGGAAGAAGGAAAATTTTGAATGGATAGAAGAAAGTGAGAAAAATTTATAGGAGTTGAAGAGGAAACTTACGACAAATCCTACTTTGACACCATTAGAGGGTAGTAGAGAATTCATGGTGTATAGTGATGCATCCAGTAGAGGACTTAGATGTTTATTGATGCATGGTGACATCACTGCATATGAAGATAGTTGAAGAACCATGAGCTGAACTAACCAACGCATGACTTGAAGTTAGGTGATGTTGTGTTCACTTTGAAAATTTAAAGACACTATATGTTTACAGAGAAATTTGAAGTACTCACTATTCATAAGAGCATCAAGTACATATTCTCTCACAATGACTTGAAAATGAGGTAATGTCATTGGATGGAGTGCTTGGAGGATTATGAATTTACCATCCAATATCATCCTAGAAAAGGAAATAACATTGCCGATTCCCTAAGTAATAAGACAAGAGTGATGCTTTATAATGTGACTATTAGAGCAGCTTTTGTGGATAGAGTCTTACAAGCTCAAAAGGACTGTGACAAGACTCAGGCAATGGGTAGAAAGATTGGTTTCTCCATAGACTTTGATGGAGGCATATGTTTTCATGGTAGACTCACAGTACCAATAGCTACAGGGCTGAGACATGATTTATTATAGGAGGTACACAATTCTAAGTAAACCATTCACTCTAGAGGTGCAAAAGTGTATATGGACTTGAAGAGGAATTTTTAGTGGCAGGTCATGAAACAGGGCATCGGTGATTGTGGAACAAGATGTCTAATTTGTCAGAGGATGAAGTCAAACCATTAGTGTCCAATGGGACTATTACAAATGTTAAAGCTCCAGAAATGAAAGTGGAACCACATTACCATGGACTCTATAATAGGATTGTGTCGAACACATAGCAAGCATGATATGATTTCATTAATTGTGGACTGGTTGACTAAGTTTGTGTACTTCCTTTCAATTTTGCAGAAATAATGGTTAGAAGGTATGGCCAATTTGTGCATCAATGAGATAGTGAGCCTACATGGAGTGCTACAGACCAGTATTTCAGATAGAGATGGTAGATTCACTTCACACTCTTAGTAGAATGTACATGAAGGATTGCACATTGCTATGAGGATTGGTATTGCTTTCCATCCCTTGACTAATGGACAATTAAAGAGGACCATACAGAAGCTTGAGGATATGCTACGAGCTTGGGAGCCAGAGTGGAAAGGTAATTGGGATAAATACCTTCCATTGATAGAGTTTACTTACAATAATAGCCACCACTACTAGACATGAGCTTTTAAAGTTGGTTAAAAGTGATAATCAAAGTCTATCGAGAGCAGACTTGGATAGTTGACAACTTTTAAAGTCATTGAGATAAATGACTTTAAAAATAATGACCTTTGAAGTCGCTTGAACAAACGACTTCAAAAGTTCAACACTTTTGAAGTCACTTATATGAAATGACTTCAAGAGTCACAACTTTTTAAGTCACTAAGGCTAAGTGACTTCAAAAGTTATAGACTTTTGAAGTCGCTTATCCCTAAATGACTTCAAAAGTCATAACTTTCGAAGTCGCTTAGCCCTAAATGACTTTAAAAGTATTTTATTTTTATTTTTTTCCATTTTAATTTTCCATTCGAACACTACCACCTGTATACAATTGAATAACAAACATCCTATGTACATCTGATACTTCAAACAATCTTTATAAACATGCAAAATCAACATCTAATATAACATACATCCACATCTTTCTTGATACATTACCACTTGTATACATTAAATAACAAACATCATATCCACCCAATACTTCAATCTCTATAAACATGAAAAACCAACATCTACTACAACATGCATCCACATCTTTCTTGATATACTACCACCTATGTATACATTGAATAATAAACATCCTATACACTTGATACTTCAAACAATCTTTATAAACATAAAAAACCAACATCCAATACAACATGCATCCACATCTTTCTTGATACACTAAATCGTTCTTATAATATAACACCTAATACATCCATAATGGGCACAAAACATCCAAACTCATCATTATCCATCCACATCTATCTTAAAAATACTTTATAAAAGAAACTACAACTCATGCATTCTCTATAACATCCACATTCACTTCATTTGTAAATCCATACACGTTCGCATTTACTTTCACACTCTAACTAACCCTTTCCTTCATCATCTCGTAAAAGTTATATAATTCAATGAATATATTGAAAACCAACCATCACATATTCACTTGATGTACAAGCTCCAAATTATCTACATACATAGTCATTTATTCTCACACTCAAAGTTTCCACTCATTCATTGCATATATTGCAAAGAAAATTATAAAAACTAAAAGAACACACACAAGTGAATGAAAAATTACTTTAGTTTGTATTTCAAGTTCATGTAGTTACTCCAAGTGATCTAATTGAAACTAATTACATACTTAGCCCATTTAGTTTTTATTTCATTGAGATTTACTTTGAAGTAACTCTTAATATTTGTCCACTCATAAAGCATAGCAGCCTAAAATACAACATATTTAATTAAGCTCATATTTTTTAAGCTAGATCCATAAAAATTTGTAGAAAAATATACGATTATGAAAAGTAAAAATTGTGTTAATGTTCTTAAATTGGAGACAAGAATAATATCAAATATGAGGATCCTCATGTATCGTAGGACATAGCATCAGCACTACCAACCAGAATGTTGTTTAGGGCACTGTGCAACAAGGACAATAAAAAAGAACCCATAAATATCATTTTTAATATTGTAGGTTTGATTAGTGGTAACTTAGAGTAATCAATTATTTTCTATACCTTGATATTCTTCAAAGTGACTTTTGGTGGTTGTACAGTCTCAATCATTTTAGCATTTTTAAACCATACTCTACAAAGAAATTACTTACCTACATATCACATATGAAAAAAATAAAAGCTTACTTATTTATACCTTTTATGAGGGCAGGACAATGTGTGATCCATGAGAATAAAAAAATAAAACATGCCCACTTTGCACATCCAATAAGACTTACATAGATAGTCATATGAAATATAATGAAAGTTGACAATCCCTAAGTATAGAATAAGTTGGCAAGAAAACAAGAAAATTAAAATTTATTTGTTATTGTAGGGATTCATTAAATCCTATCCTTAAGAGTAGCGAAAGAAGCCCATGTAGGAGACAATGTGAGGGTGCTTGAGTTGATCCTGTAGGAAAACTCGTAATAGGTGTTCTGCCATAAGTGGCACTTCAACAACGTCCTCGATAAGCACTCCCTCCTTGATTTGTGTGGGGTTGATTGCCATATTGTCGTTGATGAGACCATAGATTAACCTTAGGGATTGAGGCGTGTTAGGCGGGACTTCCACACGCTACTTAGATGATTGTTGTAAGATATATAAAAAAAATTATCTAAATAATATTAATAAATGAATTGGACCTAATTTATGATGGAAAAAAAACAAAGATATATGCAAGTACCTATTCCATTGGTGCAGCAGCAATAGGTGATACTATAAAGGTAGCAGAACTCGGAGCTGCATGTTGTTGATGATTAATTGTATAAAGTTATTAAACAATTAATTTGAGGTCTCTAGCTAAAAAATATTGATGAGGAAGGTAGTATGATAAGATACATACTGTAGACTCTATGGGAATGACTAGTGCCTCTAGTCAAACAACATAATAAGCAACTGCCTGCCTAATGGTTATAATATTTTATATTTCTAATGGGAATGTTAGGTAGGCATTAGCATTCAAAGCCATGCTAATGGACACCCTCTTAGTATGTGGTGGCATACTAATTTTTTGTAAAACGTTTAATTCATGATCATAGCATGAACCAATTGCTACGATGTTTTGATGGGAATCTAGGGCCAATAAGCATTGACGCACCTGCAAATCAAATATACAATAGAGAGGTTGAGATAGAGAATAATTACATAAGAATAATGAAAATTTTTAGTTTTGTTTATATATATATACCTCTTGGGTTGGATTTTCCTTTTTGTTCTTCATGACCTTCTTCAATTGGAGAATTGCAGCTCCCATTTGATGGTGGTATAGGGGGCTGTGAGAATTATGTGCAGGAATTAAGTAACAATCACCAAACCTCCCTCACACAACTAACTAAATATATCAGTCTTTATTTTCTTAGCAAGCTCATTGTAGGCCTCCTCATGATCATGAACTGTAGGCAAACGTCCTTTACCAAATAATTTAAAAGGAACAACACAACAACCCATGCCCCTAACATGACTAGGATGGTCCTTCTTATTGCCCATAGCCCTATACAGGATGTCGTCATTGGCAGTAGTGCTACTTAGAGTTCTTGTAGTTGTGCTTTCTGTGGGAAGAATGTCCTATAAAATTTAATTAGAAAGACATGATCATATCATCTAATTAATTGTATAAAATCTACAGATAGATAGAACCACTTACTATGTGAGAAGCAATTTGCATAGTACTTTCATTTGGGAACTTGTTGCCAATACGGCCCACCCAATGCGCCATCTTCTAAAGGATAGAGCAATCAATGGGTTCCATAGTCCCAACTTTCTTTTGCTGTCAAACAAAGACACCATAGCTAAAGAATAGTATGTATATAAATATTGTAGCATTAATTGAAAGGGAAATTTTTTTATAGATGCTTATTGTGCACTCTTCTAAACAAGTGTAGTCCAACTTGAACAATTGGTGTTGCATATTTGTTTCATGCACCTTTCTTCCCCTTACACATTTATAAATGCATGATCAAGTGCAATACTTGGATGTTGCATGTAATTAATTAAACAAAACATCGTTTCTACCCTAACCTCAAATTTGACCGAAGTGTCATTCTGTATGAATGCATTCCAAACCTCCTAGTCAATAATGTTGAAGTAAATGGTAGGCACCGTGTATAGCTTTGACGATTCATTGACATATGGAGCTATGTAATTGTGAACAAGGTAAAAAAGGGAAGCCTTGGTGCACGAAGCTCCCGCCTATGCGGGGTCTGGGGAAGGGACCGCCACAATGGCCTAAAGTAGGCAGCCTTACCTTGTATTTTTGCAAGAGGCTGACTCCACGCCTTGAACCCGTGACCTCAAGGTCACATGACGACAACTTTTACCATTGCACCAAGGATCCCCTTCTAATTGTGAACAAGGTAGTTCTTCCATTTTCTCCATTGCTCACTTGACCCTTGTAAAGCATGTGTCTTTTTGTTATCCGGCACATCAAAGGTAGTCTACAAAGTGCACAACAAATTACTATATTTGAAAAATAAGGTAAGTTATAAATTATATAATACATGTACTTAATGTTTACATACCTTCACCATTTCCCATATTGAATGTTTTGTCGAGGATGGCCCAAGTGTCCAATCCTCAAATGTGATACGAACCATGCTTCTTAATGTAGAGAAAAGGAAACTATTATAAGTGGCTGCACTCTCGCCAATCTCTTGCTCTCTGCTATTGTATTAGATAATTTCTTTAATTCCCTTAGACTTTCTCTTGATAACCTTTTCCTTTGTTGTTCGTCCTTTGCCTTTTCTCTTCAGAGTAGTGTTCATGTTGGCCTCTTGTTTATGCTCTTCACTGTGGCTGTAATCTTCAATTTGTTGTTCTTCTCATTCTGTCACTACTATAAAGAAGAACACAATGATATTAGAATAATGACATAAAAAAAGGCCATGTAATTCATTTAAAGAAAACAAATCGAAAGCAAATCAGATAAAACATGCATGAAAATAGAAACTTTCTAAAGTATAAATATTTATAAAATTAAACTTTCCTAAAACTTAACCTAGAAACTAATTTGCATGATTTTAAGTAAAACAATGTTAACTTGAATGATTCTAAGTAAAGCAGGATATAAGTAAAGCAATGCTAATTTGCATGATTCTAAGTAAATTAGGATATAAGTAAAGCAATGTTAACTTGCAGGATTCTAGCCATCACATAGCACATGTGTATATATACACCTTCATTTGCACTTATATAAACATGATTGAAATAATTTAGCTTTATGTAAGTGACTACTACCATTTGACAATCAAGAGATACATCTTAAAGCATTTACTTGTAAGCCTACATGTATGTCTTGTTGCATCTTGTTCATGCTCATTTCTAAAGACATGTTGCAAGTCAATCTTATCAAAATGATCAATTATGTATAGGACCACCTATTGATTAGATATGGGAAACAAGCATGTATTTTGTTTAGTTTTAGTCCCTTTTAGTCCATCTATATTCTTAAGAATTTAGTTACCATTTGTCCTCAAGCACATACACACACCCATCTTTTGTTCTAAAACATGGTTAGCTAAATTGGCATTTAAAAACCTTGAGTGTCATGTTTCTTTTCTAAAGATCAAGATTTTCAAAGAAATGAGCACTACATTTCTACCAAAAATCCAGCAGTGCCTCTTTTGCTTTTTGGACTTCACATGCGAATGTGATGTCCTTGATAAACATAGTTTAAGTAAAAGTACAAAAATATAGAAGACTCTGTGTCCATCCATTCACATTAACATACAATATCTAACATATGTGGCAAAGTAACTGCAAGCAAATCAGATAAAGGATGCATGAAAATATAAGCTTGCTTAGTATAGATATTTGTAAGAGTAAGGGTTACAAATCTCATAGACCTTTCACTAGTCTTTAACTCCACTACTTGAGGTTCATATCTATTAGTGGGAAAGATGCATCCCACACAAAGTCTGTGAACATAGCTTGCTAATGGTCATTCATAAGATTTCTTAATGGTTGAGCTTCTTAATTCTAAACAACTATATGTATTTCATTGACACTAAGCATCCAAAGTTTATATGTGCCAAAAAATATTGTAGAAATAGTCCTATGAACTAAAGAAATGTGATAACCAAAGAAGTACAAAAAATTTAGTAATAAAATAACTTTAAGAAAAATAAGATGATTACATTATGAGGTGGGAAGTGTGCACGTGTGTGTTAGCTTATAAGTAAAGTAGAATTCTTTCTTCCTCTCCATCTAAGGATAAAACATAACCAACATGTACTTCTTACAAATACGTGGAAAACTTTACAAAAACAAGAGAGTTATACTAGTCTCTCAAATACTAAGAAGTTTGGAAGAAGAAGAACTCTCTCTCCAAATAAAGCACAAATGTAAAGATTAGATAGAGAAGGTCTTCAAGTAATGTTAAGCTTAGTGTTTCTTCTTAGTTCCTTGTTTTGCTACCTTTGATTTATTGTTTGTTTAATCATTGATTCCATACTTTAATTTCCTAGTGCTATTGTCTTGTTTTCTTTGAATCTTACCTCTTATTTTGTTCCTTGGAACCTTGAATTTAAAGGCTACATCTCTTTTGTAGTGTCAGCCAAGAGACCGTAGTTCATGCATCATGTTTGGTTTACTTATATATCAATCATTTTGTGTGATTATGTACAATTATTCCACACAATTAGTAAGGAATAATTTGGCATGATCATATAAATTGAATTATATACACCTTAAAATACTCATTTTACCTTTTGTCTTCTCTATGTGAATTCTATGCCTCAATATGGGTTTGACTGGAAAGCTTTCTATCATCCATTGATGTATGTTATGAAGGATTATTCCATACAATCATTGAGGGAAAATGCAACATAATTGCGTAACTGGATTACATAAGCTTACATAAGCCTTGCCAGCTGGGGCCTTTATTTTGAATGTTTTTCATAAAGTATACGTATGGTTTTTACATTAGAGATAGATATACTTGTATCAAATAAAGTGCTCCAAATTTAGTGATTTAAGATTATGTTTGGCAAACTTTTACTAGTCTAATGTGGTAGAAAACATATCTTAATAGGTATATACATCAACATCAGACTTGATAGCAATTTTCTTCTCCTTTGGTCTATGTAGTTATATTGTTTATCATAATAAAACATGGTAGGACAGTCTCTTCAATGTCCTCTTTAGCTAGTCCCTAAGTATATATATCGTTAAATATGTAAGCACAAAATAAAGACAATCCCTAAGTATACCAGCACCAACAAAGCTAAGGATATCAAAAACAAAACATGGCCTTTTGGTAGAATGCATCTCATCCTAATAGAATCACATATCATCTACTCAAATCGTATTCAAATGGAATTAGAAAGATTCCAATCATACTCATCCATGCACAAATCCATTAAAACCATGAACTAGATTCAGAATATCTACCTGAAAAGCTTTCTTTTTCCTTTCCTCCTCTTTCTTCTCCCTCTTGTTCTATCAAATTGGCTTTTCTCACTTGTAGCAGGTTTGGGTGTTGTTGGCGTCGACTATTAGCTCCTCTTTCTCCATGTCTCCTCCTCTCCTTCTTCCCCTTTTTCTTCTTTTTCTTCTCCTCTTTCTTCTCCCCCTTCTTCTTGCTGTTGGTTTTTTTTTCCACCTAAGCACCAATCTAGGCGTTGTCAGCATCGAACGGCACAAGTGACCTAGATCAACCCTTCTTTCTCCTCTTCTCTTCCTCTCCTTCTCCTCCTTCTTCCTCTTTCTTCTTCCCCTTCTTCTCACCGTTGATTTTGCTTGGCAATGCACACTTGTCTAGGCATCATCGATCAACATTGGTCCTCTCTTCCTCTCCCTTCTCTCCTCTCTCCTTTCTTCTCTCTGGGTAGCTCTGCTAGGGCTTTTCCTCTACTATCAAGTTTTTAAGAACGGACTTGGATCTATTCTTTTCGTCAACTAAAACTAAACTGGGAGGGGTGCCATTATCAAAATGGCTCCCTCATTTAGTTTATTTAATAAATTTAATTTTAGAAAATTTTGCACTTGAAAATTATATTGTTTTTACTACTGAATTATTTAGTTACATAATTACAGTAAAAAATTAGATGAGAGCTACTCAATTCTTAAATTTTTGCAAGTGGAACTTATATGTGAAATTACCTAATTTCCCTTTTCAAGAAAATCAAAACGTATTCATCCAAATATTGATTTTAGCAAACTTAGTGCCACTGGAATTGTTTTTTTAAGTAAAATCCTAATAACTAATAATTAATACACAATGAAACCAATTTTTTATGATACTCAACATTGATTCATGCATTCTTTCTACACACATATAGCTCACTTATCAATCCACATAATTCATGACAAAAGAGCTCATTATAAATATGGAATTATATATATTGCAACTCACTAATGCAATACACAGACCCTCAACTACATATAGTTTAAAAACCCAAGAACCCTCCTCACCATTGTCATAAGCATAATCTTCATTCTCACCAAGTACTACGAATGATGGGATTGTTTTGGTAATAGAAGGGTAATCTATTTCACTATCTCCTATGTTGTCTTCATCGTAAAAATCCCTTAGACAAGACGATAAAACAATTGACCATCTCATACACATTCATCTTGCACATAAAATACTTGTTTTTCTTGAGATACCAAAATGAATTAATCATTTTTACGCCCGATCCTGTTGAGGTCAACCAATGTTAATCCAAGGGCATCGGTTTTGATGCTGTCTTTATTGTGCTCCACCTAATCACACTTATACACAACCATAGTTCTAAAAGTATAATCCAAGGATCATATCTCTCTTATAACCTCGTAATAAATATCATTCACCACTATTGGCCTATTATACTTTAAAATAGAAAAGAATGCAGCATTGGCAACCAAACTAACTCCACTTTTCCATTGCACTCTTGAGTTATCATGGACTTTCACATAAAAGCAATAACCATTGATGGCATATCCAGCATATTTTATTACTTCTGGTCATGGTCCCATCACCATATATCCCAAGGTTTTGGATATACCATTGCTTGCTACTTCTCACTAATCTTTAATCTGTGTATACACATATTAAGTAAGACATGTGATTATTTCAATTAAGTAAGATATATACATATATACAGAATATAGGTTATTAATATTAAGTGAGAATCTTTCATTTTACCTTCTTGCGAAACTAAGTATTGAAAGTGCAATAATGCTCAAATTGTAGCCACTTCTATTTCTGTGCATAACTTGGATTCTTTGCCTTGAGTACATCCATGTGTTCACTACACACAAATTAATGGAGTGATCAAAGAAAATATAACCATCAACAATTAAATTTTACTTAAGTGCATGATCAATTTACTCAATGTATGGTTGGAGTTCATCAACATTTCGCATCACATAAAGATACACCTAGTGCCATTCTTTATAGTCAATGGTCAATACATGACCACTTGATAGGGAACATGAAATGCAACTAAATGTTTCTTTCTTGGGATTTCCATTCCTAATAAGTACTCTGTACAAAACTCTACTATTTCCTCTACAATATAACATTTATTTATACACCACTCTAGCTAGATGCGATTACGTACATACCCTTTGAAAATTTTTACATACCTCTCAAACAAGTACATCTGGGCAATAGACTCTGACCTCATCAATGAGGTGGACTCTTAAGTGTACCATGATGTCAAAGAAGGATGATGGGAAGATTGTCTCAAGCTCATATAAAGTTTTCACTATATGACCTTGAATTTCTTGTAATTTTGAAACATCCACCACCATCTTGCACAAAGCATTAAAGAAGTAGTAGAATTTTGTAATAGCTCCCCTAACTTTGTCTAGTAATAACGAACGTATTACTATAGGTAGGAGTTGTTGCATCATTGCATGGAAATTATGACACTTCATTCCAAACAATTTCATCTCTTCCATGGAGACAATGTTTTTAAAGTTTGAAGAGTATCTGTTTAGGACTTTGAGCTTGGATAGAATTTTACACATTATTCTCCTTTCCGCTCTATTGAGCATATAATTTGCCTCAGGTAGGTATGTTTCTTGACTGCCCCTATCCTTTGGTGCAACTCCTCTTAAAACCCATCTTCATAAGATCCATATGAGATGCAAGTCAATCCTTTGTTTTTCTTGGGATATTAATCAAGTTATTGGTCAAGCTTTTAGACTCATTCTTCTCATGTGCATGACATTAAGCACATGGGGTAGATGCAGTGATTTCTAATATTCTAGGTAAAAGAATATTGATTTATTCTTCCAACAACTTCTACAATTACTTTCACCTACAAGTTTACTTGATTTCTTCTTTCCCCACAAGACGGTAATGTGTTCAACTTGCTCTAATACTTGTTGTCCTGCCAACATCTTTGGAGGTGTCCTTATCTCTATACTGCCGTTAAATTCTCCCTTCTTAAAACACTATGGATGGTCTCTATGCAACAATCTTCTGTGCCTAAGGAATGCCATTTTCCTACCATGTTTAAATCATACAGTACATGTTTCATCACTAAAGATAGGACAAGCATTGTATCTCTTCATGGTGCATCTAGACAAGTTACCATATGCATGAAAGTCCCTTATTGTATACAAAAGTATACACTTTAGGGTGAACAACTCTTTTCTATATGTGTCATATGCTTCAACACCTATGTCCCATAATGTCTCAAGATCATCAATCAAGGGAGGCAAGTACATGTTAATGTCATTTCCTAGCTACTTTGGACCTTATATTAATATAGTTAACATTATGAACTTCCTTTGCATGCATAAATATGGTGGGAAGTTGTAACAAACTAATATAATAGGCCAACAACTATACTTGATGCTCATGGGGATTATTCCCATCTGCAGATAATGTAAGTCATAGGTTTCTAGGTTCTTCACCAAAATTAGGCTACATGAAGTCCAAGAGGTTCCATGCTAGGCTATTTGTTAGATGGCATGAAAAGCTATCAACCACTCTGTCCTTGGCATGCCATGCTAATTTCTTCACCATTTCTATTCCACAGAACATTCTTTTGAACCTTGGAATAGGGGAAAAGTACCATAGAACTTTTGTAGGAAGGTCTGTAATGATCCTAGTTGAATTCTTCTTTAACTTCCATCTTGACCTTCCTATATAAGATGCAATTATTAGGAAATGCATGTATCTTCTCATACGTCAATCCTAGTGCATCTTGGTTTTTCTTTGTCTCACATGTGGCCCTCATCAATTTATTATACTTCAGTAGCATCTTACCCACTACTTTCAAGACTTTTGTAAAACCTTGATCTAAATAACCAAATCTTGATTTCACATTGTTAAGTTCTATAACTGCAGATAACTTGGTATAATTTTTACACAGGGTACAATGGCTCATTGGCTTCTCTAATGTAGTATGAAATTGTTTAGGGTCACCCTAGAAGTCATCATATGCATCTCAAAACATCGGTACAACTATCTCCAACACTTCCTATAATGTCTTGATCATATCTTCTAGGCCTTGTTGAGGCCTATACAGAAGTTCTTCTCCATGCCAAATCCATGAGTTAGCTTTCATCAATTCAATTGAAGTACAAATGTTCTCTCAACACCCCTACAGTTACTTTGTTCAAGTTTTCACATTTTGAACATGGACAGTATATGTGATTACGATCAACACCTGCCCTATGTGCGAACTCTGTGACATTTTTCGTTCCTCCTCATATTATTTTCATGTTCTTTCATAGCCATCCAAGAATATTTGTCCATTATCATAAGAAATTGAAGCTAATCTATGTGGAGACTTGTTGGACATGAAAAGATTGGGTCAGGCATTTTACCAAACACTATGTATACAAGAATTAGAAGTATTTGAAATAACTACATTTCATGAAAATTTTCAATTGAAAATGAAAAAAAAAAAGAAGTAAAATATGATAGACATATTCAAAAAGAAAATTAATTTTAAAAAGGAAAGTTTCTAACCCATACCCTTGTAAAAATTCTTCAAATATGCATAATACATGGGACAAACAAAGAGGTACTAATCAACACTCAAAAATCGATATCAACCCTGAATTTGTGAATGTAGCCCCAATTTATAGGAAGGATTTGGTTGAGGGTAGTCAAACATAAATTTGGCTTAATTTTTATATCTAGATTATGCACACAGTAGGAAAAAGCATAGTGAAAGTTGACAAAATAACTCTTGAAATAGACTCATAAAATTAAAGTTATTTGGTGTAAATGACTTTAAAAGTGTGGACTTTTAAAGATTTTAAAGTTATTTATAGTTAAATGACATTAAAAGTATTGACTTTTAAAGTTGTTTACCACAGATGACTTTAAAAGTCATATATAGCAAATGACTTTAAAATTTTACATATTTTCACTTTAAATATATATTTGTTTGAATTTTGTACATTACAATATCTTACATAAATATGCAATGAAACAGATTTTACACAAACAAACATATATATATATATACATAAACAAACACGTGAACAAACAAATCAAATTATTATTTTTATTACATCCAATGTTACATATATCTAGTGTTACATATTCTTCGATCTTATACATTAATACAAGATCAAAAAGTGAATCTACTCTTTTTCATAAAAATCTAACCTTCTAGTATTCAGGTGACACCATTCTATGGATAGAGAGTGTTCTAAAATTTTGTTAGCCAAAAGTTGATGGTATAACCATGACTCTTCATCAAATCCAAAATTTGGATGAGAGCCACAAATCGTGATATTATCCCTTTCTCCAATAATGAGGGTTAGAGAGAGACATAGTTGTCATTTGCAATGAAATCATACAATTTTTACAAAATCAGGACAATCTAACACACTTCTTAACACCATCATTTGCAGTGAGAAAACCCACATAATTTATAAAAAGAAAACAGAGAGAGAGTTAGTAGTAAGAAAGCAATTTGTGATTATAAGAAGTTATGGCTTACTTGTAGTTTTTGTCATGACACAAATAGTTAAAATATGCAAAATGGAAAGCAAGAAGGGAAAAGGAGAGAAGTATAAGGAGTAGAGGTGGAAGCCGTCATGCCACCCATGAGAAGAAGAGGATACAGGAAAAAATGATATGTGGTAAACTATTTATAAATGAACAAGGACTTTAGAAGTCATTGAGTACTAAATGACATTAGAAAACATAAATTTTGAAGTTGTTTAGAACTAAACGACTGCTAAAGTATTCATGAAAATAACTTAAGTTTAAGTAAAATGACTTTAAAAAAAACTGAGTTTTAAAGTTGTTTATGACTAAACAACAAAATTTATTGACATTTGAAGTTGTTTAGAATCAAACAACTTTAAAAGTACATTCCCATGTAAAATAATCTTCATGCCAAATTGATTGGTATACTTTTGAAGTTCCTTAGCCTAAACAACTTCAAAAGTTATTGACTATTAAAGTTGTTTAGTTCTAAACAACTTCAAAAGTAAACAAATTAAGATGTCATTTAAAACTAAATGCCTTTAAAAGTCCTTCCCATGAAAATGTTCCTCTTTGTGCTATCCTTTTAAAGTCATTTATATTAAATGACTTCTTAAGTCTATATTTTTAAAGTGGTTTATTTCTAATCTACTTGTAAAATGTTTACAAAGTTTGGATCAATATTGTAATAACTCCAATTTTTGTAATTGATTGAGAAAATCAATAAAGTTTGAGTTTCAGATATTTTGGGTTGGA
Organism: Warburgia ugandensis; assembly: GCA_035236585.1. Classification (NCBI taxonomy): domain Eukaryota; kingdom Viridiplantae; phylum Streptophyta; class Magnoliopsida; order Canellales; family Canellaceae; genus Warburgia; species Warburgia ugandensis. Next base: position 40,981,716 of record CP141136.1, read on the forward strand.
ATATTAGGGTTATTTAGAATCTACTTTTTATTAAAAGTGTAATCAAATAATAAGACATGTAAAATTGAAATTAAACTTAGCAAACCCTACAAAATGACGATAAGCACGACAAATTCTGAATTTGGATGAAAAATCCTCAAGTTTCTTCATTTCTTGGACAAAAGGGTAAAATAGTAATTTTACCCAAAAATAAAAATATGAGACATCAAAATTTAGAATGTACTGAGAAATATGAATCCAACGCCACTAAGTACACTCAAATCCGAGATCATGGGAATAAAACCCAAAATTTTATACATAAATGGCAAAATGGTCTTTTTACACCATGTGGGACCCACATGGGGCCCACAAGGGACCCAAAAACGAATCTTATGAGAAGCCCACGTGAAGTCATGGGTCAACAAAGACCAACTAGTCTTGGGGAAGAAAAATGGAGCATGGGGAAGAAAAAAATGGACCATGGGAGACTTTCGAGCCATTTAATAATAAAAAAATTAATATTATAATCATGAAAAAAGGACCCAAAGGCCTATAAATACAACCCCAAAAACCCTCCAAAAATTCTCATAAAATCCCCACGAAATTTTCTTCACTCTCCCGGAAAAATTAGACTTAGATCCCTCCCTCAAAACCCAAAATTTCCAAAAGATATCTAATTTCCAAAAGATATCTAATTAGGCACTCTGTTCCAGATCTAATTTCATCAATTCCACCATCCAAAACTTCCCACCATATCTATTCTACAAAACCCCCAAAGAAATTTCAAGATCCAATGGTTCAAACAATGAAAATTTGCAAGAAAGGTGGATCTTAGCCCATATCTTTATCCAAGGTTTTTTCTCCAATTAGGTAGGTGGGAATGCTTTCTATAGATGTTTAATACTGGTTTATGTAATTTTTAGTTTACTGTAATTTATTTTGATGATTAAAAAAGGTAAAAATAAAGTAATAATAGAACCCTTAATTTAGGATTGCAGAGTGCTCAGATGAAAATTCTGACTGCACCAATAGATCCAGAAGGTCCAAAACTCCTAGGTTAGAATTTTCACAATGATCGGAGACGTTTTGGGCCCTCAATTGATAGAAGATTGATTGGACAGTCCAGGATGGACTATCTGATCTCCGGATCTAACAGAGCCCAAGACACACATGTGACGCGTCATCAGAAATGGCGCACGCGGAAACGTTCTGCGTGCTGTGCATGGGACATCGTCCCAAGCAAGATGACGACGCGTACATAAAAATAACAAGCGGACGCGCCCGACGATGGTCCCGTTTATGGGCGCATGGACGATGAGAGTCCTGCTCGCCCCGTCCGCGTCCATGGACGCCCCTTGAGGGTGCTTGCTTTGTTCATTGAAGCGGACGCTCCTAACGAACCGAGCGCATTTTGCCCGACTAATCTGGGCCATCCGTTCCTTGGGCCCAAATCAAATCCAGGCCCTAGGAAGGACTGTGAACTTCTAGATCACATTCTGGAGTCATCTGAACTCCAAATTAAGATCCAAAAGAAGCTATGGAAAGCTTGAAACCTCTATTTTCTGATGAAATAATAAAATGGACATAATATTAATAAAAACTTTCTGTATTACAGAAACAAGTTTCTAATTACCTAGATCTTCAAGATCTGAGATGATCAAATCTTGAAAATATGTTTTACTAATGATATACTATTGAAATGAAGTGATATCTATGGTTAATTGTGACATATATGAGATATATTAAGGGATCTACCCATTATGGTAGAAGGACCCTAAAAATACAAAGGACCCACTTGATCAATGAGATCGAGTGTGATCAGATCCTAGGGATGGATAAAATGAATGTTGATATAATGAAATCCAAGAAATCATGGGTGGATTATGACAAAAATGAATCAATATGATCTAAGACCCTTAATATAACTAATACCCTTAATCAAAGGAAAAGATCTAAGATCTAATGGTTGGATCATAAGTAAAGGTCTCTAAAAATGTTAATGTAATTAGTTCCATTTTATATAATAGCATTTTAAATATGATTATGTTATAAAGCATGCTAGTATAACATTTAGACTTTAGCATGATATGTGATTTCATTGTTATCATAAGGTGCTAGATTTAATGCCATTCTAACTTAGGACCATGCTAGAATTTCATATAAGTTTATACTATAGTATGAGATTATACCTTACGACCATGTTAGTTTAAATTGAGTTATTAAGGTATATTAGTTGGAAATCATGTTAGAGTACTTTTAAGTACCTTGTCTCATTATTATTAAGTGTTAAATTATGTAGTTTTATGCTTTGAATTTATAATTCATTTATGGTTAAATGTTATTAGTAGATCTACTTGTTATGAGATAAAGAGCAGAAAACATCAAAAATGTATTCTATTGAGAAAGTAGAGTTTCATGACACAAATAAGAATGGAGTACTTTGGACTTAATTAGTAAGGGCTATAGTTAGTAGGACAATATAAGGATTATCAAATCCTTGGCCCAAACTAGGAGAAGAATAATAAACCTAATGAATGACATTATAAATATTCATGGACTTAATTAAAATCCATTAGAAAGAGATTGTGGAAAAGAGATCAATCCTTAAAGGTAGGTGGATTTGATGAATGCATTTACATGAGATATACATGATTGTACTCATGATCTTATGTTGACAAGAGTAATGATAATACTTTTATTAAATCTCTTGAAAAGCTTATGATCCAACCAAACACATATAAGATGGTTAAGGACTAAACTATAAGTGAATAGGGAACTAGAAAATATTTCAGCCCTAAGTAAATAGATATATGGTCTGATATATATGAAATCTATTTTACATACAAGCTTGGAGGCTTGTGAGTTTGTTTTAATAGGCATAAGCCTAGGGGAATGCTATTGCTAGAGGAGTTATGAGGGTTTGGCCACCCGCTCCTTGAAATTTGATGATATGATAATACCTTGCCCAAAGAGAGGCTAAAAGTCAGGTGGTGGCAATTATGGGAAGGCCACCACTGTGAAAGTCTTGCCCCCCCATACGGGTAGTGACATAATATTTTTCACCGTGGTATCACTAGTGAACAGGGCAGTTATCTGAGCGCACTAGTATGGATCAGACTACAACATAGCAACCTTTTTTATTATTTTGCATTATAATGCATATGAGAATAGGCATAGTGAAATGCCTTATGTTGTAGCATAATGAAATGCTAGGTAATTGTATATTACCAATATTTCCTAAGAAGGGAAATTCCCAATGTAAGATTAGCTGTAATACTAAATTCTCAAAATGAAAAGAATTGATCAGCTTAGTTGGGAATGATATTTGACTACTTTCACAAATTTAACTGGTTTACCCATGAAGGGTATGTGTGTATATAGATGTACATAAATTACAAAGTAAAGAGTAGAGACATGAATATGTTGAGGGATAATGGGATTATGAAGTATTGGAATTACATTGTCAATTTTATGTTTCTTGAATCCCCTACCAAGCATTGCTTGCTGAGATATTGTACTTGTTGCAATATCTTAGATACAGGGAAGGAGAGTTAGGAGTTGAAGACGATAGAAGACTTGAAGAGAATAATCTTCAAGGTATACCCTAGAAGACATGTATTTTTCTTTGTTGAGAGTTTTATTGTATGGTGGGCTTGAGTTTTGGATTATGTAATTTGGACAAGTACTATAATAGATTTGGCTGTACTGTGAACTAGTAGATGGATCCTGGGAATTTAATAAAAGTATATTCCTTCAATGGGAATTATATTTTGTACACTCTTAAGGGCCCTACCTTTCAAAACACTTTACAAATCATGTTACAAAAACCCGGGTCATCACAAATATAATGACTTATTTATGTGAACTTTAAAATCCACATGTATAGTAGTGTACTACTCTAACATTAGCATGCACCATATGAGGTGCTGAATGGCAGGCCATGTTAATTGCCAACTTTTAAAGTGATGTTGTGTCGCACCCCAGGTTTTTCCCAAAAAAAAAATCACATTTATTTTGGAAAGGTAGTGCACCAATATTTTTAAAATTGCAAAAACAGTGGAAAACATGTTCTTTGAAATTCATTTTTCCAAAAACTTAGATGTCACCTCAACTCCCATATATACATAATATAGTTTTTTATAGAAGATAGACATGCATTTTATGAAACAACAGGACCCATCTAGTGGTTCACATACATAGCCCCTATATATCATTATACTAAATGTCCAAGTAGCATAATCCAAATAACTAACTACACAATATGAAAAATTTAACAAAATATATACTTGAGCGTAGAGGTATGGCTGTTGAACTCCTCTTGCTTGTGTATGTCTTCTCCTATTTGTCTGTATCTAAGATATTGTAAACATAAAATATTTACAATACTCGGCAAGCTATGCTTGGTAGGGGAGAGTTAAGAAAACATGTTAATTACATATAAATAAGCATTTTACATCAATTAAAATATTCAATTTCATCATGATGCTTATATGGGATGAAGTTTACAACATAGTTAATAATTCAATAATTTCATTAATAATTCAATTATCTGCAAGTCATTGATAAAATAGCTATTTATAATTCTTCTTCTTTATATGAATATAATAATCACTTTTTAGAGATAACACTTTACATGATATATTTAATATATATAATTCACTGCTATTTTAAATATTTTTCATTATTATTTTTCATAAGATACCATACTCCAATTCTATGAACCATACTCTGCATAATAGCATATACATATAGGACTATATCATATATATTAAAATCGTTAAAAGTCATACAAAGTTATGAACATAGTCCCAAGGTTTTACAACCTACATTCCTAGACTATATTGGGTCTCATACATATACCCCTTACCATATGGAGTTTATAATACTCCAGCCGCTGCTAGTAACATCATAAAAGGCTCTCATCATGCCATCACATAAGGCATCTCAACATGTCATCATCATATAAAGCATATCATTATGCTATCATATACGCACCATAGTGCATCACATACAAGGACTACTATGCCGTAGTCTAAATCTATACAACACTCCCGGATAACAACATAATAATCCACTAATACAGAGGTGGAAATAACAAAATCTATGTCCGCATGGGCGAGGACCATGGCTGTCATAGTGGCAGCCTTCCCATGATTGCCCCACCCGACCTTTAGCCTCCCTTCAGGATTGGTATCCATACCATCACATTTTCGGAGAGCGGGTGGCCAAACCCTCATAACTCTATTAGCATAGCATCCCAGGCCTATGCCTGTCTAAAACAAAACTCTTAGGCCACTATGCCTGGATGTAAAATAATAATATACAAGCATCTTGCCTATCCATAAAATAATAATATCTCATCATAATAATAGCATCCTCACTTATTAGGTGATGACCCACCAAGGATGTACTGTAAAATCCTAGACTCATACATCACATATGATGTAATGGTATCTATGTACAATAAATTCCTTTTTATCACAATAATAGCTATGATATTTTTAGGAACAGATCGTGTGTATCCTTTAATATTGTTCAATAGGCTTCAATTATAAGCATGTCATTCATGTAGCATTTCAAATCACAATTTTTCATCATTCACAAATAAACATTTTTCATCATCATATATCATATGAAATGCACAATTTAAATGACATAATATCTATCATAAGAATAAGATCATGTTTAAAACATGCATCTTATTATTAAGACATGCTTTCTTAATTCTCCACCTACCTCATGTGGCGAGTTCATCCATTTCCCACTAGTTGATCAACGGTGCTTGCAAAGTCTCACAGATCCATATTGATCTAGTCCTTGTTCTTCACCTGAATCTACTAATTCAAGTAACCAATTAGTGAGTAATCCTTTTTAAACAACTTTTATTGTATGGACCATAGAATTTGATCTTATTCCATACCTAAATTCCTTGATTGTTCTTAGCCGTGGCTCTAGGTTAGCGGGACCATCTCTAGCGAGCTTCTAATCCTAATATCTTATAGGATTTGTGATTTTCATGTGTTAAGGGTCATGATAGACTATTTGGATAGGAAAAATGAAGCCAAATCATCACTAATTAGATGACCTGACCTCTGATCAGAAGTCTCATAATTTCAATGATTGGATCTTCCCAGATTGACATTTGGTAACATGGGTTTTGTTCCTCACATCAAAAGAATAGCAAGGGTACTCTCAAACTTCCAAAACTCCTCTTGGCTTGCTCAGAATTCAAGTTTGAAGGTCAAGGGTTAAACTGGGTCAACTCTGTAATAACCCCAATTTTTGTAAATTGATTGAGAAAATCAATAAAGTTTGAGTTTGTAGAAATTCTAGGCTGGAATATTAGGTTATTGGAAATTCTCTTTTTTATAAATTAAACCATGATTTGAAACTTAGAAATTACGAATATACTTGAAAAACCATTTGAAATGACACTAAGTACGTTAAATTCCAAGTTAAAATGAAAAATCCCTAATTTTCTCCATTTTTATGAATAATGTTTAAAATGATAATTTTACCTATAAACAAGATCTAAGACTTTAATATTTATAATGTATTCAGAAATACGATTCCAACACCACTAAGTACGCTCGATTCTGAGCTCGAGGAATAAAACAAAATTTTCTCCACAAAAGGGTAAAATGATCTTTTCACACCTCTGTGGGGCCCACAAGAATTAAAACATAATTATTATAAGTAATTATGAAAAATGCAAAACACCTATAATTATCCCACCAAAAAACCTCCAAAAATGTTCATAAAATTTATCACGAAATTATTTTGCTTCCCCTAAAAAACAAGATCTAGATTCATTTCCAAATTTCCAAAACTCCCAAAAATCTCTCTTCTTTCACTTTCTCTCTCCTCTCTCTAAATTGGAACAAGAGACCTAAATTTAATTAGGCTCTCTGTTCCAAATCAAATCTCATAAATCCCACCATTCAAATTGTCCTAGACTACCTTATCAACAAAAACCCAAAATAAATTTCAAAATCCAATGGTTCAATCAATAGAAAATCACAAAACAAGTGGTTATTGGGCAATCTTATCATCAAGTGGATATTTCTTTTAAATTGGGCTGCAAAACCTATGTTTTTCTCCAATTAGGTAGGTGAAAACTCTTTACACACTTATGTCATGTTGGTTTATATAATTTTTATTTTTTTGAGATTAGTTTTTGGCTTAAAAATAATAATAATAAAGTAAGGATAAGAATCCTTCAATTTTGGATGATAGAGGCTCAGATGGAAAATCTGAGCTATCCAATTGATCCAAAAGGGTCCAAAACATCTAGAGTAGAATCTTTGAGAAATTTTATCAAGTTTTGAGCCCTTGATTGTAAAGGAATTGATTAGATGGTTCAAAACGAACTGTCCGATCTTTCTAATGAGATCTGGATCCTAGGACGCATCATGAAAATGCACCTTGCGGGAGCGTCTTCAAGAGTGCGCTTCGCATGCGATGCTGTCTTGATGGAATGACAGCGTGACAACGTCGGTCTCGAGAAGCGCATTACTGTGTGCATCCCGATGACGAGAGCGCGGCGATCATTTCGCCTGACAGAACCCGCTCCACCCACTGGTCCATGTTGTTCATTTTGCTGGACCCAGATCAAATCTGGACCCTTAGAATGACTGTGAACTTCAGTCTTCAATTGTGGAGTCATTTGAACTCTGAATTAAGATCAGAAAGAAGTTATGGAAAGCTTGTAATATCTATTTTGTTCTAAAATCATAAATTTTTAAAACTCTTCAAGAAACTTTCTATTTTAAGGAATTAAGATTCTAGTTTTCATGATCTTCAAGATCTGAGATGATTACATCTTGGGCATCTAATGCAATGAGGATATAATGTTGAAATCAAGTAATATCCATGATTTATTTTGACAGATCTAACATAAAATGAGGAATCTAACCTTTATGGTAGAAAAACCCTAAAAATACAAAGGGACCCACTTGATCAATAAGATGAAGCATGATCAGACCGTTTGAATGGGTTGTAAGAATGGGATTATGATGAAATCTAGTTAGATCATGGATTAAATGTGACAAAAACAAGTGGATATGATCTTTGGATCTTAATGGAGTAAAAGCCCTAAATGTAATTAAAACCCTTGATATAAAGGAAAAGATCTAAAATCTAATAGTTGGATCATAAGTAAAAGTTTCTTATAATCTTAATCCAAATATTTTACTTGTCTTTTATTTGATAATAGAATTGTAAATGTGATTTATGTTATAAATTAGGAAGCATGATAGTATAATTCTTAAAGTTTTGCATGATGTGCTCTATATGTTATTAGATTGTTATAATAGGTTGGCAGATTTAATTATCTTAGGGCCATGTTAATTTAAAATTGAGATTTTAGCATGATTCCATTAGATTAATAGTAAAATTTCATGTATTTCATAACTTAGGATCATGCTAGTTTAAGTATAGTTTTATTCCATTAGATTAAGTTACATTCATAGGAAGCATGTTAGTATAAATGGTTGTTAAACTTATATTAGATTTATGCTTTAAATTTTATAATTTTATTAGTAGATTCAATTGTTAAGTGGTTGTTAAAATATGATGAGCATAAATCACCAAAAATATAAACTAATGGAATATAGAGATTCATGAACAATTAAGACTAGTGAATGACTTTGACTTAATATTAGTAAGGGCTATAGCTAGTAGGACAATATAAGGATTATCAAATCCTTGGCCCAAACTAGGAGAATAATAAACCTCATGAATGAAATTTTAAATGTTCATGGATTTAATTAAAATCAATTAGAAAGAGTACTTAGGGTTAAAATACTCATAGGAACCTTACGAAAGGTTGAGCTAAGGCCACTCTAGTGAATGCTGAAAATGGTGGTTAGGGGGATTCTCTAGTGTAGCCTCGCTCTTCCACTACTTTTCATTGACATTTGTGATGTCTAAATGCCTCCTTACATGAGGATTGAAGTAACCACTTTGGGTTCAACCATTCATCTATTAAGCCTTAGCCAATTGGAAATAAGAGGAGAAGTCTAGACTTAGGATGAAATAAGTTATCTTCAATCAGTAAAACATTAACTGGTTGAATAATAATAATAAGAGCATAAAAGTTTAGTAAATTATCTAACCCTAATAAAAATTGTAAGTAAGATAAGGATGATCAAACAAGATCCATAGGATCTTGAATGATCAAGAACAATAAGAATCCTAATGTCGTATTTTATTATATATGTATGTATGTATGTTGTAGACAAATCTAGATAGAGAATCCAAACCCTTGATCAAATATGATTCAAGGAAGAGAACTAAGATCATCCTCCTTAAGGACGATCAAATAACTGAACTTAGATCAAAGAAGAACTAGATGATAGAAGATCTAAGCCCTTGATCTTTACCAACAAGTATAAATTGTTGATCAAAGGATCTATGAAAGATCAAGATCAAAGAAAGGAATACACAAAGATTTAGAATAAAAAATACTTAGATCTAAAAGATTAGAATATCATTCTAACCATCAAATCTATTGATCAATAGGATAGACACTATCTGAGGAAGATAGATTAAGATAGGACAAAAGATCTAGACCTTGTATATCAAAGGACAATATTAAACAAAGAATATAGATAGGTTCAAAACTATATGATTATTCAAATTGTATAAATATGAAAAGTATGTATGGATTTACAGATTACATATGTTAGTCAGGATCATAGAAGATCTAAAGACATGGGTCACTACTTGAAGGTAGGAGGATTTTATGAATGCATCTACATGGAATGTACATGTTTAATACATGATCTTGTGTCTAGAAATGTTAACAAGTGTAATGTTGATACTTGTATTAAATACCCTGAAACCCTTATGATCCAACCAAACACATATGAAATGGTTAAGTTAGAATTGAGGAATAGACTCTAAGTGAGTATGGAATTAGAAGATATTCCAGCCCTATGTAAATAGACAGATTGTCTGATACATATGAAACCTATTTTACATATAAGCAAGGAGGCTTGAGGTTTTGTTTTAAACAGGCATAAGCTAGGGGATGCTATGCTAGGAGAGTTATGAGGGTTTGGCCACCCGCTTCTCGAAATTTGATGATATGATGATACCTTGCCTTATGAGAGGCTAAAAGTCAGGTAAGACAATTATGGGAAGGCTACCACTATGAAAGTCCTATATCCACATACGGGTAGTGACACAATATTTTCCACCATGGTATCAGTGGTGAATAAGCAGTTATCCAAGCATGCTAGTATAGATCAGACTGCAGCATGGTAGTCCTTTGATTATTTTGCACTATGATGCATATGAGATAGGCATAATAAAATGCCTTATGTTTTAGCATAATGAAATGCCAGGTAATTGTGTATTATCAGTATTTCCCAAGAAGGGAAATTCCCCAGTATAAGACTAGTTGAAATATTGATTTCTCATAGTGGAAAGAATTGATCAGCTTAGTTGGGAGTGTTATTTGACTACTTTCATAAATTTGATGGATTTATGCATATACCGTATGTATGTATAAGGATGTACATATATAACAAAGTAAAGAGATTAATACATGAGTATGTTTATGAATAACGGGACTATGAAGTATTAGAATTATACTATCAAATTATTATGCTCCTTAAATCCCCTACAAAGCATAGCTTGCTGAGATATTGTAAATGTTTCAATGTTTAAAATATCTCATATATAAAGAAGGAGAGTTAAGAGTTCAAGATTGAAGAAAACTTGGGAGAATAATCATCAAGGTATACCCCTTGAAGACATGTACTTTGTTTTGTTTGAGAGTATTATATTGTAATGAGAGTTTCATTGTATGGTGAGCTTTGAGTTTTGGATTATGTAAATTGGACACGTATTGTAGTGAATTTGGGCTGTACTGTGAACCACTGGATGGATTTTGGAATTTAATAAAAGTACATTCCATCAATGGAATTTTATTTTGTACAAAAATTCTAATGATGTTATATATGAAGTGATGACTTGGGTTTTTTAGAAAAAGTTCAAAAATGTATTACAAAATGGGTTACAAAAACCTAGGTCATCTCAAACTCATTCTTGTCCAACTAAGTCAGAGGCTACTGACTCAGTTTGACTGTGAAACAGCAGGAAAAATAGGGGTGGATGGTGACTGAGGACCGGACTAGCACTGTTCGATCCTAGCAATTGAAAAATGCAGGCATGCTCGAAAACTGGGTTGTGCTAATGATAGGGACACATAGGGGACAATGATAGGGATGGTGGTGGTCGAGTGGCTTCCAATTCTTGACCACCACCTAATTTAGTTAGGGGGAACAAAGCACATTGGCTAGCCTGAAAGCTTGGCCATGCTAGTGCTTGGGAAAGATGAGGAAAAAGAGGGAATCAAGGGAAACCCAAGTTGCTGGTGGCCAGATCATGCATCATCCTATCTAGGTTATGTCAGTTTTTTTTGCTTTTAATTACTATATTGCCCTTGACTTTGAAGTCCTATAACTTCTCCATCTTAACTCTGTTTTTAGCGTTCTTTAGCTCATTAGATTCCATTTTTTGAGTACTATCGAATGATTTTAGTTTAAGCTCCAAATTATTATCCTATTAAAAGATATACTTCTTGAAAACTCATAACCTAATCATAGAATAGTAAAATTTTGGGGTAAAATTCATCCAAACTCTGATTTTACTATTCTTTATGTCGTTGGACTTGATTTTTTGAGTACATTCCAAATATCCATGTTTACACTCCAAATTCCATTTCTATAAAAAATTATATTCTTTAGGTAAAAAATTCAATCATATTCCAAAATTCCCATTTCACATAATAACGCCCAGAATAGTATTTACAAATTTTGGGGTTATTACATGTTGGGAAGGTATTTAATGAAGTAGTAACTTATTGAGTAATGTGCAAAAAAAGTACAATATATTTGGAAATGATTATTGGCAACTATAGTAAATAGAAGATCTATGTAAATAAAAGTGTAGATATCTAGAATTTGTAATAGGGGACCATATATTTCTAAAGGTCTAGCTAATAAAAGGAGTAATGAGGTTTAGAATAAAAAGGAAGTTAATCCATGATTTGTTAGTCCATTTGAGATCTTGTAGAGGATTAGGTAGGTCACATATCAATGTGTAGTACCACTATAGTTGTCAGAGGTCCATAATGTCTTTCATTTGTCAATGTTGAGGAAGTATATTCCCCATTCTACTAATGTACTTAGATAGGTGTTAGTTGATTTGCAAACTGAATTTGACCATTGAGGTGAAGTCGATTTAGATTTTGGACCATAAAGAAATGATTTTGAGGAACAAGGATATTCCATTATTCAAGGTCTTGTGACAACATCGCTTGATAGAAGAAGCCACTTGGGAAGCATAAAGTGACATGAAGTAGATATGTCCTAAATTGTTCTTAGAGTAACCTTAAGAATTTGAGGGTGAAATTTTTGTAAAGGGGAAAGAAGGTAACAACTTGAATTTTCATAATATAAATAAATATTTTTTCATGGATTTATCAACAAAACCAAGTTAGCTAAATGGTTTACTAATGTGTGGGTGCAATGAACATCATGATTTGGACATTTTTCCTCTCATTGCAATCCCAATGGAAATTAGAATAAAATTAAGATTGGTAAGTTTATACAAGGTAAAAAGGAAGAGGATCTAGGATTTATATGAAAAAGGAATGTCAACATAGAATAGGATAAGTACAAAATATGAGTGATCATAGGATAGGAAATGATGTACTTGCTAAATCTATGACCATACACGATGGTAAGTATACTAAGCGTAAATTGAAAACTAGCAAAGAAGTCCCCATATAGTTCTAGACATATAACATATAGAAAGGATGAATAGCAAGAGACCATGGAAGAGACATATATATATATATATATATAGCGAGAGAGAGAGAGAGAGAGAGAGAGAGAGAGAGAGAGAGAGAGAGAGAGAGAGAGGAAAAGAAAGGAAGAGCAAAGACTACAATAGAAACTCACCAATACCTTGTGCTTTTGGACAAGAAGACTATAGAAGAATGTTTTGTAAATGAGGAAGGACACATGGGTTACTCTAGGTAAGATTATTTTTCATTTTTAAGGCTTTGGATCTATTTCATTTTGTTCTATCAAAGCATACACACCATGTTTAGTTTTGTTCAAATCACACCTCAATTCTTATGAGTAATATGTGTGAATCATGCTTAGTTTTTTTTTTTCGAATCACATCAACGATACTCATGTTGATGGTGTACACGCTCGCATATGGATTTGTTTTGAATAACACAAATTGATCCATTTTGATTATATGTGCACCCATCTATGGATTTGTTTTGAATCACATTGTCGATCCATGTTGATTATATGCACACCCATCCATGGTTTTGTTTTGGATCATATTGTTTATTCATGATTGATTATGATTGATTATATGTGCACATTCTTTTGATTTCTTTGAATCCTATTGATGATCTCATCTTGATAAATGCACAATGTTTAATCTATTTAAAATTCCATCATTGATCTTATTTGATAGATGCACACCCATGTTTGCAAATCACAATCATTGATCCTATTTGATAGATGAGCATCCATGTTTTAAAAATCTCACTTTTTATCTTATTTAATAGATCAGCACCATTGTTTTGGAATCTCAATCATTTATCTTATTTTATAGATGAGAAAATATTTTTAAATCTCAATTGTCGATCTTATTTGATAGATGTGCACCATATTTTGAAATTTCCATAGTTGATAATATTTGATAGATGTGCACCCATGTTTTGAAATGTCAATCATTGATCTATTTAATAGATGTACATCAATATTTTGAACTCATTTTTTAACCCATGGGTTGAAACCTCTTTTGTTGATCCCATTTGATGAATGCACACCCATGTTTGAGTTTACTTTAAATCTCATTTTGATATCATATTAATTAGATGAGTACCCATGTTTTGGATTTGCCATGAGTTTCATTGTTAACCTCATTTTGATATATGTGCACTCATGTTTCAGTTTGCTTGGAATCTTATAGTCAATCTCATTTTGATATATATTCACCCATATTCCGCCTTTGTTTTTAATTCCATCAAGGGCATGCTTATTTTTTTACATGTAATACAAGTTTTAATTTATGAAATTGACACATTGATAGTGATCACAAAATTTTGCTCTAAGAAGTGTATGTTTGAATGTGCCATATAGATGCAATCAGTACTATTTGTGAGACACTTAAAAGTCATATGTAAGTGGTGATTGATGAGAACCCATAGTTTCCTCTATTAGGAGTGCAATTGTCCAGTGGCACCCTGAAATGTAATATGTATACCTACCCAGGTGAAAGGCTATTGTGCATTTGGAAGGATCGTGAGACCTTCCATTGGTGATCCATTCTCCCCCATGAGGATCGATGTAGATTGTGCAATATTCATGATCAAAAGTTAGCTAGAGACTTGTGTTCTCTCTACATGCATAGCATTTAGGCCATTCACCTTTGTGCTGCTAATAGTACACCGCTGGTTGATTAATTTATTACTATACGGAGTTAGAGCACATCATCTAGTTTTGGGTATTTATTTGCATAAAATTTTTTGGCACACTATGCAATTTATCATGTATTTTGAGGTTAGATTATTATCTAGATATAGTATATCATGATTAATTGAATGCATCCTATTGTCCTCACCCCCACTAACAATTTTTGGTAGTTTGTCTAAGAATAAGAACAAGTAAGGAGTCTACAAAAAGTGTAGGTAGAGGAGGAAATGTATGATGGAACAATTATTTAGAACATTTATCTTTATTATTGAACAATTGATGACAATATTTAATTTGCGATGTGAACATTGAATCATGGCAATGCTTGTTATTATGAGCTTATTTTTATTATATGTTAATTTTGAAAAGATACTAGGGCAAAGAAAGCAGTTTTTGAAAATATTATATATCATATTTTTATAAATATTTTTTAAAAATTCTAAGGATCTTAAGAATTTCCAAATGAATTTACCATAAACTATTTCTAAAAACCTAAGTCTTCACAAAATGAGAATTTCAAGGTGTATTTGCAGAGGAATTGCCTGGACTACCACAAAAGCAAGAAGTACACTTCATGATTGAGCTGATGCCAAGGATTGCTCCCATATATCTAAGACATCGTACTGAGTGGCTCTAGCCAAGTTGTAGGAGCTAAAGATGCAATTATAGGAATTGACAGATTTGGGTTTTCTTATATAATGCCCAAGCAATTTACACTAATTTTGCATCCATTTAACAAAAATGAATTGGACATTCTATAGGAAATGAACTGTGTTAAATGTTTTACTTTATTTAAAATATTAAACGAAGGAATCTATAAGAAAACTTGATACCATTAGATTCTACTTGAAAAATGGAATCCAATGCCTCAAAGAACGGTTAAAACAGAGTTTGTATGAAGAAGTTACGACAGTGTAAAGATTAGGGGCAATTTTGTAATTTATCTTTAAAAAACGAAAAAGATGAAAAAAGCAGGGGGCCGTTTTGATAACGGCACCCCCTGTCTTCTTCCTCCTCTCAATTTCTCTAGAAAACCCCTAATTTCCAGAGGTTTCCACCACCGCCTCTAAAGGGCAGCAACAAATGGCGGCACCGCCATTGGCAACACTGCCTTAGTATGGCTATAAAAAGCCATATTCCCTCCTCTTCGAATCACATTTTCCCGGCTATTTGGGGCTGGGGTTTTCGGCAAAAATTGGAAAACCCTCATTCGATTTTCCCTGCAAATTTCGTCCAGGCCCGAGTCATCCCTACAGGTCGGCCATTCCCATCTCTTCACCTCCCCTCTTCTTCCTCTGGCCTCATCGGAAGTTGGGGTTTTCCCCCTTCGTAGTTTCTGGCGACAAGGGTTCAGCGTGGAAAAGGGAGCATCACCGGGGCATAGGCAATGGGTCCTTCCAGACTGCCACGGGTAAGTCCCCACTTCTTTCACCTTTGTTTTCTCTTCTCCCAACCCAGATCTTCACTGGATCTGGGCATTTTTTGCTGTGAAACACCGGAGAAAACTGGGTAAAAACCCAGCTTTTCGAACCAGGGACAACCCTGGGATGCAATGCATGATGTGCATGTGAAACACGCCCCCTGTGGCAATTGGTGCACACACGTTGTGTGTGAGTGCAGTCCCGGGTCAACCAGGACGCACGAGGTGTTCCGGGAGTCGAGACGCACGCGCCTGGCACTAAGGACAGCTCACAGACGCTCTCTAGAACACGCGCCGCAGCATGTAGCTCAGGAGTGCACGCGCACACGTGAGGCGATCGCGGTTCGACTGAAATGCACAGGCGTCCTGAGAACTATGATGCCCGACCTGATGACGCTTGGGAGAGTGTGACCGCACGTGCGGGCTAGTCGCCGCTCGACCGGGACGCAGGTGCGTCCTAGGAGGGGTGACGTAGGGCCCATTTTGGGCCTTCTATGTATTCTTAACTCTAAAATACCCATAACTTGAGTTCTAGGACTCCGATTGAGGCACCATGAGAGACGTTGTGTCTGTATTGATGGAGCGGGCACACACACCCAAACCATAAAATACTTGATCAAGCCACTATCTAAGGCTGGCATGACCCTTAAACCATCATAGTGGTGTGGGGCCACTAAACCTTTGCAAACTGGACTATATCAAGGCCCAGTTAGGGACCTTAGGAGGCCCTTAGGCATGGAATGAACCCTTAATGCCCAAGTAGTGAGGTAAACTGTTCTAGAATCTATAGAAATAGGCCAAGCTAACCTTTTTCCCCTAAACTATGTCCAGGAACTTACGAGGAGAAGGGGACTAGCGTGATCAAACCAGGTAGGTGTCCTATCGCTACTAGACTTTTAAAAAGAACCCATGATGCTTTGAGAATGCATGTTTTGAATCATGGTTACTTTTTTAATGCATTGATTTATTGTTTTTATATTATCGAGTTGTTTTGGGCCAGTAAGCTCATGGGCGCTATGCCGAGAGGTTCGGGGTGGCCTCCCAGCCTCTACCACTATAGGTGGAAAGGGTACCACACCGAAAAGGCTTGTCCTCACTTCGATTGTTGTGGTAAATGAGGACTACCACTGGAGGTGTCACAGCACCTATCGAAGTGTCATATGCCCCGTGGAGGCTATGACTGAGACTCCCTAGGTACCCGGGGACCACACGGCGCTGAGGTCATGGGCATAGTGTGCCCTATGTTTTTGAGGATTTACTTGCATTGCATATGTCATGACATGAGTATGGTCGACCATAGATCCATGAGTTGGATTCAGTTGAGCATCTTATGCATATCATAGTATATGTTTATGATATCTATGTTACTTTGGAATTGGATTATGTGATTCTTTAAGTCGTCAGCATTCTATTTTGACAATGTCTTTTAATATTGATATTGAACATGAGTGTCCAAACATGCACATGATTTAAAGAACATATGTTTTAAAACAAGCATGCATTGTAAAACTAGTAGTGATAGACTCCTACTGAGTATAGTCTATACTCACCCAAATATATCATTTTTCAGGACATCTCAACTCACAAGTAGAAGATGCCTCAGGAAATGTTAGTGCTACGAGCATGTAAATAAAAAAGAGACAATTATACATGTAAGTAAACACTCTACCCTTTGGAGATGTATATGTATTTATTTACAGTTGAAATTTGTGAGTGTATTTGGATAGACCTAAGAAGACATTTATGATTTCTGAAATTTTCAAAAACTACTTTGGTTGTTGTGAAAGCAAATGACACTTGGGGTTTTCAAAATTAGTTTAAAACAAAAGATTTTCGACTGCATTGCATTTCTTTTATAAAATGGTTTTCAAATAGAGATGCATCCCGCCTTAGGAATTAGATATTGCATTTAAAAATGTATGGGGAAAACCCGGGTCATTATAGTTGATATCAAAGCTCAGTTTTATCCTTTCACAGCCAGTCCAGCATGTGCAAGGATCATAGACAATCACGAGAAATAAGAAGAAGTAGTCTAAATAGAAGTAGAGAACTAGTAGAGATGATTAGAACATGAATAATATCAAATCATAAATATGCACACCATCAATAAATAAGTGAAACATAGCTTGGTTTAACAAATAATTAGGCAGAGGATAATGCAACCCTTATCCAAAATCTAGTCTAAGATGACTTAAGAATTAAGGTGCAAACAGGGAAACTCATATATGGATCAGATTATGATGAGAATGATGAATGAAGATGTTAGTAAACTTATTAGTAGATAGCTCTGACCTGTAATAGATTGATCTCATCAAAGGTGAGAAAATTGAAGAACCCAGATGGCTGTCTGACCTGTAATATGAGTATATTATTAAAAGGGATAAAAAATGAGTATCATAGGGGATGTAAAAGGCAGACTTTGAGAAGAGTGACAAAGAATTTGAACACATGAGAGTCATTAGAAGATTTTGATGATAGTCTAATAGGGATAAGAATACAAGATGATACTAGGAGATAGCTGTGACTCGTACTAGATCACAATGGTATGGATCCTGAAGGACTTAGAGCAATTTTGGATAACTTAATTGGAGTCTTATGAAGAGTAAAGTGCTATCTAATAATGATAACTTGAGTAGGAGTATAGCATGACCAAAAGATCAATGACATTATTAAGACATTGTATGAATTTTCTTGAGGCTATAGGCAATTAAGGATGTCGATGATATTAGAAAACTTCAACATTTCCTGGAAGTATTAAGTTTCTCCTGTCTGCCAAGAAGAACGAGTATATGCAACCACTCAAATGGAGACATTGATTTTGACCGATTAAGAAGAAAAAAGAGAACGAGATAGAGATGCAACTATAAGTAATGGGTGAATAGAAAAAGGTCATGACTTTATTGAGGAAAGAATAGATCCATACAAATATTTCATCTTGAATCATCTGGGAAGTTAAACCAATCAAATTCAAAGGAATAATAATAGTTGAGTTGGCGATGATGTTATTGTAAACGCGTATAATAGAGATAAAGCATATGGGATCTAAGACTTTGAGTAGAGCATTGAATGTAAGGACATTATGCTGCACGAAAATTTTCAAAGAAGAATGGTGATCCACTACAAATTAAATTCTACAAATGGTTTGATGTTTATATCAATTATTGCAATTAGAATCTTATCGGATCCATTAGCTTATGAGGAACACCAATGGATATAGTCCATATGAAGGAAAATTTGGTGATATCCTACCTTGCCACTACATGAGTAAATAAAGTATATTGAAAAAGGAATTAAGCTGGGACAGTGACTTGTCCATTTGTCTTTCTTTAGCAAGTATGGTACCATCAAGGATCGAATTGAGGTCTTGCTATCATAGATTGGAAGACCAAATATCTTAAGACCATTATTTAGTCATTACCTTTAGAGTACTGTTGACTAAATAAAGGTATCCCACCCTAATTAATCAAATATGTTAGTATCTATGAGACAGTAGCCTAAGTTACATACTTAGAGGACTGTTATAAGTATTTAGGTGAGAGTTTTCCCTAAAAGAAGTTACTTGTTAGACTAAGTCATTTGAGGGTATGAGGTCAGTTGATTAGGCCACATCATGAAGGAGCTACGAGTACGATGAGTACAGTAGCAATTGAGATAGGAGCAAATATAAGAAGTAATCTAAACCAATGCGAAAGATTTTCCAAACCTTAATAGCTCCCATGACAAGGTGAAGAAATTACTTTGGTCTGAAAAATACTGCTGACTTGGATTGAAAAGAAAGGCAAATAAGTACTGATCACTTTAGAGACCCTTGAGCTTACAACATAGATATATCTGGAAAGAGATTAATAGGTAATCAAATAAAGTCTTTTTATGTCTAAGAAAATGTTTTACCTGAGTGTTGTTAAACTTGTTGATTTAATAGCTTCAGAACAATTTGATATACGAACTACAGCTATACACCGGTATTGTTAAACTGGCACGCATGGGACTATGTATCCGAGTCTGCAGTGAAAGCGGCCCATATATATTTAATGTAAATGGATAAGATATATTGACAATATATACATGTGTAAGGCCTTGTGGAAGGAATTATAGCGAGGATAAATTGAGAATGTGCCTAGGATTGGCTACATGATAGTATGATTAACAGTTTAAGGACAACATTACTCCAAGTATTAACCCAATTAGAGTATTGGATAATGGAATAATGGATTCGTCGACAACAGAAGTATGGGAATGAAGCAAAAGAACTTTCTTAGTTTGAGTTTGAAGGGAGTGCTTAGGAAGAATATGTCTTATCAAGAAGACAGCTGACTTGAAGGTAAGAATTTGTGGAATTTCGAGGACCAAATTCTTTTAAGGGGGTAATAATGTAATGCTCTGAGCAATTTACGCTATTTTTGCATCCATTTAACAAAAATGAAATGGACATTCTATAGGAAATGAACTGTGTTAAATTTTTTACTTTATTTAAAATATTAAATGAAGGAATTTGTAAGAAAACTTCATACCATTAGATTCTACTCAAAAAATGGAATCCAACGCCTCAAAGAATGCCGAAAACGGAGTTCGTATGAAGAAGTTACGACCGTTTAAAGATTAGGGAAAATTTTGTAATTTATCTTTAAAAAAACGAAAAAGATGAAAAACACAAGGGGCCGTTTTGATAACAGCACCCCCTGTCCTCTTCCTCCTCTCGATTTCTCTAGAAACCCCCTAGTTTCCAGAGGTTTCCACCACCACCTCTGAAGGGCGGCAACAAATGGGGGCACCGCCTTAGTATGGCTATAAAAAGCCCTATTCCCTCCTCTACGAATCCCATTTTCCTGACTATGTTGGGGCTGGGGTTTCCGGCAAAAATTGGAAAACCCTCATTCGGTTTTCGATGCAAATTCTGGCCAGCCTTGAGTCCTCCCTACAGGCCATCCATTCCCATCTCTTCACCTCCCGTCTTCTTCCTCTGGCCTCATTGGAAGTTGGCGTTTTCCCCCTTCTTCATGGTTTCCGATGACAAGGGTTCAGCGTGGAAAAGGGAGCATCATCGGGGCATAGGCAATGGGTCCTTCCAGACTGGCACGGGTAAGTCCCCAGTTCTTTCACCTTTGTTTTCTCTTCTCCCAGCCCAGATCTTTACCGGATATGGGCATTTTTTGCTGGGAAACACCAGAGAAAACTAAGTAAAAACCCAGCTTTTTGATCCAGGGAAAACCCCTGGATGTAGTGCATGATGCGCATGAGAAACATGCCCCCTGCGGCGGCTAGTGCATGCGCGTAGTGTGTGGGCATAGTCCCAGCTCGACTGGGATGCACGGGGATTTCCGGGAGTTGAGTCGCACGCACCTGGCACTGAGGACGTGCTCACGCGACGCTCTCTAAAACGCGCGTCGCAGCGCTAGCTCAAGAATGCATGCGCACATGTGAGGCAGTCGTGGTTCGACCAAGATGCATGGGAATCTTGGGAACTGTGACACGCAGCCTGATGACACCCGGGAGCATGCGACCGCACGTGCGAGCCATGCGAGCGGTAGGTGTGTCCCGGGAGCAGTGATGCAGGGCCAGTTTTAGGCCTTCTATGTATTCTTAACACTAAAATACCCATAACTTGAGTTCTAGGACTCCGATTGAGGCACCGCAAGAGGCGTTGTGTCCGTATCAACGGCGCGGACACACACACCTAAACCATAAAATATCTAATCAAGCCACTATCTAAGGCTGACATGACCCTTAAACCATGATAGTGGTGCGGGGCCACTAAACCTTTACAAACCTGACTATACCAAGGCCCAATTAGGGACCTTAGGAGGCCCTTAGGCATGGGAATGGACCCTTAGTGCCCAAGTAGTGAGGTAAACTATTCTAGAACCTATAGAAATAGGCCAAGCTAACCTTTTTCCCCTAAACCATGTCCAGGAACGTACGAGGACAAGGTGACTAGCGCGATCAAACCAGGTAGGTGTCCTATCACTACTACACTTTTAAAAAGAACCCATGATGCTTTGAGAATGCATGTTTTGAATCATGGTTACTTTTCTAATGCATTGATTTATTGTTCTTATATTATCGAGTTATTTTCATAATATATGGTCTTGAATGTGATCATTTGCATTGAGATGATTTTATGAATGCATTGCTTGCATGCTTTGAAAACAAATGCATAAATTGCCTGGTTTACGAAGATTGAGATTGGATCATTTGGATAACTGCATATCCACGAGGGTTGCCAAAAGACACTGGAGTGCCCAAAAGACGTTGGTTAGGCAATTGTGAGGGCCAGGCAGTGTGAGGTGCCCAAAGAGGACATTGAAAATGATTGCATAAATTGCATGATTTGCGATGATTGAGCTTTGGCTTTATCTTTAGATGCTTTTGGGCTAGTAAGCTCGTGGGAGCTATGCCAAGAGGTTCGGGGTGGCCTCCCAGCCTCTACCACTATAGGTGGAAAGGGTAAGATGCCAAAAAGGCTTGTCCTCACTTTGATTACTGTGGTAAACAAGGACTACCATTGGAGGTGTCACGGTACCCGTCAAAGTGTCATATGCCCCATGGAGGCTATGACCTAGAGTCCCTCGGTACCCGGGGACCACACGGCGCTATCCCTAGGTAAACACTCTACCCTTTGGAGATGTATTTGTATTTATTTACAGTTCGGCTGTGAGCTGTGACTGGATAGATCTGGGAAGACATTTATGATTTCTGAAATTTTCAAAAACTACTTTGGTTGTTGTGAAAGCAAATGACACTCGGGGTTTTCAAAATGAGTTTAAAACAAAACATTTTTCGTTACATTACATTGTTTTTATAAAATGGTTTTCAAATAGGAATGCATCCCACCTTAGGAATTAGATATTGCATTTAAAAATGCATGGGAAAATCCAGGCCATCACATCTTACCCAAGTGTTTCACCTTGAGGAGCCCCACTATTGTTTGTTAAGAAAAAGGACAGATTAATGAAGTTGTGCATAGACTATCAATTACTAAATTGAGTCACTACCAAGAGCCAGTACCCATTGCCTTGCATTGATGACCTTTTGATCAATTGCAATACTCCAAAGTATTTTCAAAGTTTGAATTGAGGTTTGGCTATCATCAATTGAGAAATTGGGATGTGGATATTCCATATGTAATGTTTAGAACCTGTTGTGGTCATTATGAATGTTTGGTGATGCCATTTGGATTAATGAATGCTCCTGCAGCATTTATGAACCACATGAACATATTCGGGGAGTAACTTGATAAAATTTTCATTGTATTCATTAATGATATCCTAATATACTCTGCTATCTTGAAGTAGCATAGACAGCATTTGTGGATTCCATTAAACACATTCAAGACTCATAAGTTGTATGCTAAATTTTCTAAGTGTGACTTCTAACTTAAACAAGTCCAATTCCTTAGTCATGTCATTTCAGTGGATGGTATTATTGTTGATTGGTAGAAAGTAGAAGCAATCACTAATTGGGAGAGACCCAAGACTATGGCTGAAATTTGCAATTTCCTTGGTTGGATGGTCATTATCAGAGATGTACTAAAGGATTTTTCTATCTTGATCAAATTGACCATAATGGAGCAAAAATTTGTATGGATAGAGGAGTGTGAAAGAGCTTCCAAGAATTGAAGAGAAAGCTTACCATAGCTCCTATTTTGGCATTATTAGAGAGTAAGAAAGGATTCATGGTGTACAGTGATGCATTTGGGAAAGGATTTGGATGTGTACTGATGCAACATGGTAAGTGATTGCATATGCATCCACGTAGTTGAAGAACCATGAGTTAAACTATTTAATGCATGAGTTTGAGCTAGATGCTGCTGTCTTTGCAATAAAGACTAAGAGACACTACTTATATGGTAAGAAATTTAAGATATTTGCTGACAACAAGAGCGTCAAGTACATCCTTAATATATATAGAGATATTACACATATATCTTTATATTTGGAAGGTTGTAAGTCCTAAACCTTCAATAGATATCTCTAATTAGGGTTAACTATACATTTTGTAGGTTAGGGAACAAATGAAGAAAAGCAAAATGTGGATACTTCCACAACTAGAAGAGCTATTTTAGAGTCCAAGCTACATCATGGTCTCAAACATTCCAAATATGAAGTTTAAGAGTTCAAACTGAAAATTGGGTGTCATTATTGAAGTCAGATCAGCAAGATACCTTAGGAGGAACATTGGCCTTACCTGTACTAAAGAGGGTGTTTGTATCAAAAGTATGGTGATAGAACTTCCCATGCATGCAAGCTATCCATCACCTTGTGAAGCTTCTACCAGAAGCTCAATTCACATATATTAGAGTCATATATAGTGAGACCTTTCTAAAATAAAATAAGTCAAAAGACTGAGACCCACATGGAGACACATGGCATTTTCTCTCTCATACTCAACCAAAAGAGGCTACACATAAGGGAGTGGACAAATTTTCCATGTAAGCAATCATATTTTCCCTTAATTCAACATTTTTTAGAGAGAAATATGAGGAATACTGACAGAGAAAATAATGGATGTGAAGTAAGAGACAATTTATAGGAAACTTGTGATTTGAAATCATCTTACTTTTCAAGACCTTAAAGCTCGTGATCTATAGTTGTTGAAGCATCTCCTAAGAAACCAATGGATACTCATTCTAGTGAGGATGGATCAATGAGAAGATAGACTGTAGTGAAGACCAAATTGAAAGCCCATAGGTGGAGATTTTTTGGTCGGTTGCACACCTATTTTCAAGTAGCAAATACTTCATTTACAAGGTGAAGGATGGCCTACCTTACTTGAACCTACTAGTTAGAGAAAATTATGGTGGGCTAGGAGAAAAGAAAAGGAAAAATTGAGTTCAGTAGATAATACACATGACAATGATTCTATAGCAACTTTTAATCTAAATTTGGAGTTCAAATGACTCCCCAATTGTATGGTGAAGTTTATAGTCCTTCCTAGGGTCCAGATTTGACCTGGGCCCAACAGAACAATGGCCCAAATCGATCGGGTAGAGCTGGCCGGTAAGGTGGCAGGGTCGGTGCATGCCCATCATTGGGACACATGTATGATGCGTTCTCCCTGGGACCGGTGCTATCGTGCGGCTGTCCCGTTGGGACAGCTTCATGCACAAAACGCGCATGCAAAAACACTCCTGCAGGGCATGAGGGCATTTTTGTGTGGCGTCTGGTGGAGCATCCAGAATCCAATCATTTTGAGGAAGATCAGACAATCCACATGGATAGTCCAATGAATTCCTTGCAATTAAGAGCTCAAAACTCTATCAAATTTATTAAAACTTCTACCCTAAGGGTTTTGGGCCCTTTTGGATCGATTGAATGGCCCAGATTTTCCATCTGACCCATCCATCATCCAAAATTGAAGGTTTTGGTCCTTACTTTACTTTTACAATTTTTAATCCCAAACCTAATTATAGAAATATAAAACTTTCATAAAACAACAATAAATAAATAAGTCTAGGAAGTAGTTCCACCTACCTGATTGGAGAAACTACTTAGATTTGATGCCCAACTTGAGAAAAATACCCATTGATGATAATATAGCCCAATAATTCCTTGTGTTATGATTTTACGTTGATTTCACCATTGGATCTAGAAATTGATTTGGGAGTTTTGTAGATAAGGGAGTCTACAATTGTGTGGATGGTCGGATTTGTGATATTCAACTTGGAACAAAGTGCCTATTTAAATTTATGTCTCTTGTTCCAATTAGAGAGAGAAGATAGAGAGTGTAAGAAGGAATAAAAGAAAGAAAAGAGAGAGAAGGGGGAGGAGTTTTGAACTGAGATTTTACAGGAGGCTAGGGAGTTTCATGTAAATTTTGTGAACATTTTTGGAAATTTTTTTCTAAAGTATTTATAGGCATTTTGTGTGTTTTTCATGATTATGTGTAATTATTATGTTTTATTCTTTTGATTATTCAATGTTCATTGGATTCCCACTACCACCTCCTTCTCCAATACCAGGTGGTAGTAGTTTGACTCATAATTAGACGTGCTCTAGCCATTAGATTCCTTTTGTGGGTCCCTTGTGGGCTCCACGTGATGTAAAAAACCATTTTGCCCTTGATGGATAAAAATAGGGTTTATTCCCATGAACTCGAAATTGAGCGTACTTAGTGGTGTTGGATTCGTATTTCCAAGTACATTCAAATTTTTTTATGTCTTAGGTCTCAGTTATGAGTAAAATTACCATTTTACTCTTTTGTTCATAAAAATGTAGAAAAATAAGGATTTTTCATCTGAATTCAGAATGAGTAGTGCTTACAATAATTCTGAAGGGTTCGTTGAGTTTGTTTTCAATTATACATGTCATATCCCTTGATTGTACTTCTATGAGGAGTGCATTTTTAATAACCCTAATATTCCAGCCTAATTTCATTATTTATTCAATTTCATTACAAAAGTTAAGGGTGTTACAGTCACCACCCAGTCCATGAGTGTACATCTCAAGTATTTTGAACTTCAACCACAACACACATGGAGGTCCGCACCACCCACCATACTTCTTTCCATTCCCACACTCCCTCCTTTATTTTCTCCACTTCCTTTTTATGTTTCTCCCATTTTCCTCTATCTCTTTCTCTTCCCACTTGTTCTCTTTTATGCTTACCCTTATCTCCTTTCCTTCCACCTATATTTTCTTCCTTCTATCTTATCTCTCTTTATTTCCTTCTTTTCAACTTTCTATCCCATGTTGCATACTTCCTTCCATAATCGATTTCAAGCCCTCTCCTTCCTTTCCCTCTTATCCACTTATATTCTTCCTCTTATCACCATCAAATCCTAACCATTCATCCTATCACCCTCCCTTAGATCCTAGCCATCAAATCCTTAAGGATTTCACTCTAAAGACCTATAAATAGAGGTAAGAACTAGGAGAAAGGGATCTTTCAACTTTCCCTAGACCTTAGAGTTACATCTTAGGAGAAAAAGAGGGAGAAAGATCAATTTTGTCTTCTCTCCCATAAGCTTCACATATCCAAACCCTTAGAGAAAGAGGTAAGAGTTCTTAACCATCCCTTGTCCATTTTTATTTTCCATTCCTTTTATTCCTTTCTCCTTCATCATCATTTTCCACATCATCCATCCTAGATTGCACACACTCCTCTCTTCAATTTCGGTTACATGCATTCACTTTAATCTCTTTCTTATTTTGTATCACACACATAAGCTTTTCATGCATACATCATAGGATCACACTTCCATGCATTAGGTTTACATGCATACCACCTCCCTTTGCCTTCCTCTATCATTTTTCCTTTCATGGTTTTGTTTACACACATTTCCCTTAGATAAGCATCCATGTTCCTTAGTTTCCCCTTCTTACCTTCCCTCCTTAGTAGTTACATGCATAACCTGGACAAGGAGATGCATAAGCCTAGCTTTCCTTGCATTCAACTTCTCTATTTCTCTTTATTTTTTGCATACATTCACAATAGCTTACATAGCCTTAGAGTTACATGCATCCATCCTTCCTTCTCTTGCATGCACCTTCCATTCTTATCCATGCTCCATCCTTGCATGTTTACATGCAAGCCCTCCCTACACATTACATGCTCCACCATCTTAGGCACCTAGACACCAACCTTTCCCCCTAGACATTTCTCTTCCATGCACTCCCTTTCACTCTTCCTCACTTCCACATGCACACCCCTCTCCTTTCACTCTCACATGGATCCTTATCTTTCCTTTCTTTCTTTTCTTTATCTTTCGGGATTTGGGGATAAAAAGATAAGGAAAAGAAGCCTTGTTCCCTTCAATGGAAGCAAGGATTCATTCTATTCCTATGTAATGGTTGAGGAAACAAAATCCTTGGATAAAGCCATCATGTTGAAGAGTAGGACAACTTTCAAGGTTAGGCACCTAGTTCCTTCCTAACTAAGGTTGGAATTGGTGTTTCCTAAGCCAAGGACCACTATGTCCATTTTTTTTTTCTTTTTATTTTTGTTCATTCTTAATGTAGGAAACCACTTCTATGTATAACCTTCCTTAAAATGAATGACCTCTAATCTCCTCTTTGCCAACTCCTTAAAAGCTACCCTTTATTATAGAGTATCTAGCTAAGGAGAAGAAACATTTTTTATACTTCCACTCCATCTTCTTCTTTTACTTCTTATAAGGGTGGTAGTTTTTTAGGAAAGGTGTTAGGTACCTCTATTCTTTTGCTGCCCTAGGACTTCATTCATAAGGATCATTGGAGAGGGAATTTTACCTTAAGGTTGTGGCATGCTAGGTTAAAGATGAGAAATGCCTAGTGGTAAATCTATTGTAACATGGTTTCATATATGTGTACAAGCTCCTACTGAGTGTCACAATAAGAGAGCCCAACAGTGGAATTCAAACCTGGGTTAAAGATGTTTTACTTGCTTTCCTTTCCTTTATTTGCTAATGCACTTCTTTTATTTCTTTTGTATCACTTCATTGTAATCATTCAATTTAACTAAATAGTGTCTTTCAATTATAGTAAGATTATTTCTTTATTCTTAGTTAGTTTCCTTGTTTTATTTCTTTTATTTATTTACTTGCTTATTTCCTTGTTATTGCTTTACTTTCCTTGTTGATTTCCTTTCTTAAGTTACTTGTTTTAGTTTAATGCATTAGAATCTTTAATTTCCTATCATTGTCCAAGTTAAAGTTAAAACTTAAATTTTAATTAAATTTCCTTAAAGAGTCCTCATGCGATTAACCCATATTTGCCAGTCTATACGCCAATAGAATCATACACTTGGTGTAACAGTCGGGGTCCCACCAGCAACGATATTGTCGCGGTCGATGCCGGGTTTTGTTTTCCCCCGACTTCCCAGGGAAAAAGCCTTGTTACTGATAAGGTTTCCCCACACCCTTATAATCAGCCCAGGGACCTTCTCCCTACCGATGTGGGACTAACTCAGTCCCTCCTGTCCCTCAGCGACCATGCCTTTTGGCCACGGTTCACCTCTCCCCCTTAGCGGACATGTGTCCCAGCGTGTCACACGCACCAGGCTCGCGTGTGATTAGCCACCCACCATCAGGGTCGAGGTCCCACCAACAACAATATTGTCCCAGTCAATGCCGAGTTTTGTTTTCCCCAAGCTTCCCGGGGAAAAGGCCTCTTACTAATAAGCTTTCCCCGCACCCTTATAACCAGCCCAGGGACCTTCTCCTTGCCTATGTGGGACTAACTCTCAGTCCCTCCCGTCCCTCAGCATCCATGCCTTTTGGCCACGGTTCACAAACCTTTAACAGTCGGCGTCCCACTAGCAACGATATTGTCCTGGTCAATGCTGAGTTTTGTTTTCCCCCAACTTCCCAGGGAAGAGGCCTCATTATTGATAAGGTTTCCCCGCACCCTTGTAACCAGCCAAGGGATCTTCTCCTTGCCGATGTGAGACTAACTCTCGGTCCCTCCCGTCCCTCAACGTCAGTGCCTTTTGGCCACGATTCACCTCTCTCTCTTAGGGGACGCACGTCCCCGCATGTCACATGCGCCAGGCCCTCATGCAGTTAGCCACCCACCATTGGGGTCGGGGTATGGCTTTGATACCACCTATAATGACCCGAGGGCCCCACACACAACCATATTGTCTGCTCTGGAGACTGGGGCCCATAACGCCCAGCCCCCACACGGTTTTGTTCGTTCCCGGCAACAACAACCCACTCTGGGCTGAGGATGCACGCACAGATGTGTGACACATGGCATCGAATCGATGCACGCCATAGCCAAGGGTGACGCGTGATGCAACTGGCGGACCACGCGGTGCAGCAAACGGGCGCCACGTAGGAGACGCGTGGCACAACATGCATGCACCACGCAGGAAGAGAATGAAAGGAGGTGAGAGCATCACGTGGCATGACGAGTGTGCGCCACAAGCAGGGCATGTGGCGCGACTCGCACGCACCACATGATGCCGCAAGAACGCACCATGCCACATTGTTTTCCCCCACCAGTAGAGCACATCTACAGACGCGCGATCCATGCATGCTACATCCATAGACATGAGCCATGCGTGCGGACGGCTCGCGTTGCACGTGCGGCGGGCCCTTTTTCTTGTTTTTGAGGTTTTTTGACCCTTTATTCATGAAAAACATGATTTTAGGAGCTACAAAGGTCCAAATCACAATCTGAAAGAGGCTTTGTGATCGTCTCAATAAGGTGGACCTAGATTTAAGATAAAAATCTAGTTTGGAGTAGCTTTTTAATAGCCAAACTACTAAGCACTATTCAATTACTTAGATTAAGCATGTTAATGAATGATCAGGCTTTAGATTTTGGTTGTATACATTAAATATGAAATGATTATGAGATTAGAAGAACAAGCCCTATTGAATTGTCAAGAAACAATGATCCTAATGATTGATCTGAGTAGTCCCTTGAGAGGTGTTGATCAAAGAATGATCAGACCGTCAGATCGACACTCGATCACAAAGATAATGGTGGTTTACTAAATGAAATAAAAAATGTAGGGATCATGGAGAAAATGAGAGGCCTAACAATGAATAATAATTTATGGCATGACAGGTACATCAGGGCATACACCTTGATATCGTTTACGCATTTGTTTGAGATATTGCGACACTGAGGTAGGTAATTTCATTCACAAATTTTCCATGATTCTCAAATGATGATTTGGTGATGTGAGTTTTTAAAGCATATGATTTATGCCTTACCATATGCATGAGATTAATTTTAACATGTAGTTTCTCATGTGCGTGCTATCCTTTAGGTGGTTCTTGCATGCACTATTTTTTTTATATTTCGTGATATTCACTTGATTATTGGTATTTTTGATATGTGGGAGTCTCTCTGTCTTGATGTTTGAGACTATTGATCTTATGGTAGGATGCATTTCTTCACCCCGTGAGTGCCTGAGTGCTCGTGAGGGTGAAAGGGTGAAAGCGGGCAGGCAACGTGACTTTTCGTGAGTGCCTAAGTGCCTGTGAGGGTGCAAGGGTGAAAGCGAAAGTAGAACGCATCGTTTCCATGAGTTCTTGAGTACCTGAGTGCCCATGAGGGTGCAAAGGTGAAAGGGTGAAAGTGCTGGTACAGAGAGCTGACCCCACATTGTCGTGAGTATACTTGAGACACTCATAGGGCTTGACTGTGTATGATGTTCGATACTTTTGACATGCATTCATGTGTTTCTAGATTTTCTTGGATTGTGCATGTCCTGATATCATGATTGATGATATCTTATTTATTTCATGGACTTAGTATGTCCTTAGTAGTGTAATTTAAGGCTTTATATATATATATATATATATGTTTGATCATCTTACGATCTTTATGCCTTGCGACATGTGATTTGTTTTATTGAGTTTACTTTGGATGTATATCACCTACACAAGCATGGCTTGCTGAGGCATTGCTTTGTTTTGTAATGCTTCAGAATCAGAGCGCGATAGTCAGAAAGGGAAGCAGACAAAATATAGTGGAGCTGGACGGGGGCTTGAGGACCAGATACTGTCAGATTCACTCACAGAGTAGTGTACATTTGTTGGACTGGTATTGGATATTTGGAATTCTACTTAGTCGTTGTATATATTGATAGGTTAGTTCCATATCATTGTATAGTATTCATGTGCTTATACATGGATGATGTGGTGATCTTGGACACACCCTGGAGCTTTGGAACTTTCACTATCATGTATCTTTACAGTTGTAAAATTTCACCATGGTTTTAAATTGTGAGCATGCTCAAAAGGTTTACTTTTGGTTCGATTTATTTAGTGTAGTTTTTGAGGTGAAATGATCCTCGGGGATTTCTTCATTGGTATTCTTTTCTTGACTTTATGAAAGGTTTTAAATTATGAGTTTTAAGTTCTGGCATCCCATCTATTTTCTATTAATAAACTATTATTATTTTTGTATACATATGCAAAAGGATTTAGAAAACCCGGGGCTTCATAGTTTGGTATCAGAGCCAGATCCTGACCCTGATGGCGGGTGGCTAACTGCACGCGGGCCTGGCGCGTGTGACACGCGGGGACACGTATCCCCTAAGGGGGGGAGGTGAACCATGGCCAAAAGGCACTGTCACTGAGGGACGGGAGGGGCCGAGAGTTAGTCCCACATCAGCAGGGAGAAGGTCCCTGGGTTGGTTATAAGGGTGCGGGGAAACCTTATCAATAACGAGGCCTTTTCCCCAAGAAGCCAGGGAAAAACAAAATTAGGTGTCGACTGAGACAATATCGTTGTTGGTGGGACCCCGACCGTTATAGGTGGTATCAGAGCCAGACCCCAACCCCGATGGTGGGTGGCTAACCGCATGCGGGCCTGACGCGTGTGACACGCAGGGACACGTGTCCCCTAAGGGGGAGAGGTGAACTGTGGCCAAAAGGTGCTGACGCTAAGGGATGGGAGGGATTGAGAGTTAGTCCCACATCGGCAGGGAGAAGGTCCCTGTGCTGGTTATAAGGGTGCGGGGAAACCTTATTAGTAATGAGGCCTTTTCCCAAGGAAGCCGGGGGAAAACAAAACCTGGCATTTACCGGGACAATATCATTGCTGGTGGGACCCCGACCGTTAAAGTTGGTATCAGAGCCAGAGCCAGAGCCAGATCCCGATGGTGGGTGGCTAACCACACACAGGCTTGGCGTGCGTGACACGTGGGGAAGGGTGTCCCCTAAGGAGGAAAACAAAACTCGGCGTCGACCAGGACAATATCGTTGCTTGTGGGACCCCACCCCGACCGTTACAGGTGGTATTAGAGCCAGACCCCGACCCCGACCCTGATAGTGGGTGGCTAACGGCACGTGGGCCTAACGCATGTGACACACAGGGATGCGTGTCCCCTAAGGGGGAGAGGTGAACCGTGGCCAAAAGGCACTATTGTTGAGGGATGGGAGGGACCGAGAGTTAGTCCCACATCGGTAGGGAGAAGGTCCCTGGGCTGGTTATAAGGTTGCAGGGAAACCTTATCAGTAATGAGGCCTTTTCCCCAAGAAGTTGGGGGAAAACAAAACCCGGCGTCGACCGGGACAATATCGTTGCAGGTGGGACCCTGACCGTTACACTTGGTGTGATTATTAAAGTTTGTGACTTTAACATGAGGCAGCAAGATTTGATGAAATACCTAAGTGATTATGATTTCACTATCCAAAGTCACTCAAAAAGGCAAATGTGGAAGCAAATGCCCTAAGTAGAAATGTAAAGGGATTAATTACTAATGTGTCCATATGATTGAGTT
Organism: Warburgia ugandensis; assembly: GCA_035236585.1. Classification (NCBI taxonomy): domain Eukaryota; kingdom Viridiplantae; phylum Streptophyta; class Magnoliopsida; order Canellales; family Canellaceae; genus Warburgia; species Warburgia ugandensis. The sequence goes on from CP141136.1 coordinate 41,014,788, forward strand.
TTGTGGATGGAGTCTTACAAGCTCAAAGGGACTATGAAAAAAATCAAGAAATGATGGGAAAGGTTGGTTTCTCTAAAGGTGCAAATGTAAGGAGGCTTCTAGTGCTAGTTGCCTCATAACTAAGGCAATAATTATTAAAGAAGTCACACAATTCAAAATGCACCATTCAACCTGGTGGCACTAAAATGTATCAGGATTTAAAGAGAAACTTTTGGTTCCAAGGGATGAAAGGAACATTGGTGATTGTGTTGCACAATGTCTAACTTGCTAATAGAATAAAGGCCAAACACCAAAAATTGGCAAGGCTATTACAAACCTAGAACTTTCAGAGTGAAAATGGAATCACATTACCGTAGACTTCATCATGGGACTGTCTTGAACATTTAGTGGGCATGATATGATTTGGGTGATTATGGATAGATTGACTATCTACATATTTCCTTCTTTTTTAACATAAGTTATCACTAGAAAGTTTAGTGAAGTTGTACGCCAAAGAGATTGTGAGTCCAAATGGGGTATCAATGACTATCATTTCAATAGAGTTAGCAAATTTAGCTCAAACTTTTTGTATTGTACCAAGAGGATTGAGTACTTCTATGAGTTTTAGTACTACTTTCCCCACTCAAACAATCAAAGAGGAACATCTAAACACTTGAAGACATGTTAAGAGCTCATGCACTTAAATGGAAGGGTAGTTGGGATGAACACCTTACATTCATCTAGTTCACCTACAATAATAGCTACCATTCTAGCATCAAAATGAGACCCTATGAAGCACTATATGGTTGACTTTGTTGCATGTTGACTTGTTGGAGTAATATAAGGGAATGGTAATTTATGAAGTCATAATTGAGAGAGAGCAATGTGCAAAGAAAGAATGCTTCAAAAAAGACTTTGGGTAGCACACTACCAACAAAAGAGTTGCGTGGCACAAAGCATAGAGATTTGGAATTTGAGGTTAGGTACCATGTCATTTTTAAGGTGCTTATCAAAGAAAGGAGTAATGAGGTTTGGTATGAAAGGGAAGTTAAGACCCAAATTTGTGAGTCCATTCAAAATCTTATAGAGGATTGGTCTAATAGCACATAGGTTAGTCTTACCATTGTAGATATCCAAAGTACATAGTGTATTTCATGTGTTTATGTTGTGAAAGTATATGCTAGATCACACATGTGCTTCAACAAGTGTGAGCAGAGCTACAACCTAAGCTCAAATTTGACAAAAGAGCAACACAAATTCTAGATCAAAATGAGAAGACACTAAGAAATAAGATCATTCCATTTGTCAAGGTTCCGTGGCAATATCATTTAACTCAAGAAGCACTTGAGAGGCCGAGATTGATAAGGGATAGAGATTTTCAAAGTTGGTCTTTCAATTATCTTAAAAATTTTGAGGAAAAAATTTATGAGGGAAGAATGTAACAACATGAACTTTGTATGGTGTAAATATTTATTTTTTCAAAGATTAATTAATGTAACCAAGTTAGCTCAATTGGTGACAAAGTGAATTTGCATACCTTTGGTTTAGAGTGCAACCAACTATGTTAGCACATTTGTAACCTTTTTGAAATGAAATTCAAATAAAAATTCAAAGGATGTATAGAAAAGGATGTTTTCATGGAATAAGAGTTCTAAGAAAATTAGAGTAAGCTTGTATTTGTAAGAGAATACCACATGGAATGAAATCAAGATCTGGAAAGATGAACTCCAAAAATCTATAACCAAAATACATGGAGAGAAGCCCATGCTTAACTATGCAATTAGGCCTAGTTGTCAACTTAAAATGGATTTCTTGGGTTGGGGAAGGAAGAAAGAAAACCATGGAAAGGAGACAGGAAAGAGAAAGAAAAAAAGAAAGAGAAAGATGAAGATGAACAAAGAGGGATTAGTGTTGCAACCAAGGACCAAATCCTTGACTTTTGAAGAAGAAGACAATAGAGGAGAAACTCCCAAGGTAAGGGGATGTAGGATTCTTCTAGGCTAGATCTAACTTTGTTTTCATAAACTAAAGAATCACATTGTATTTGATGCTCTAAGATTTCAACATCGATTATGAGCATAAATTTCTAACTTATTTGCCATTGATGCACTTACTTGATATTCACATGATAGCACAAGTAATTTATCACAATTATATTGTAACATACAAGTATTTCATGTTTTAATGACTTGATGGAATTTTACGTTATGTATTCCTACAAATTTCAAAAAATTACTAGATGGGCGATTCATTCCAGATTTACATCTCATTTGTACTCTTTTCTAACTCTATTATAAGGGTTTTGAACTATATTAATTATATTGTTTGATTAGATGGGACAATCACATGCCAGTAAATACATTGTAGAATTTTTCATAAATCTAACATAATTTTAATTGGATAAGGGGCAATTCTAGCATGACATTGTCCTATTGATCTCCAACATTTGGTAATATACACCTTGTAGTAGCCTGGTACATCCATGCACTTGCACCTTGTAACATGATTTCAACAATTTTAACATGTCATAGATTGGTGAGGCATGCACATGAGATCCCTTCTCTTATATGTTTTAGAATACAAAATGGAAAAGTGCATGAATTCAATAATTTCTTCTAACATGTCTTGGATGTGATAGATGCACGTGATAGTGCTGAGCATGGTCAAAATGTTTAGATGATAATACATCCACACGGTAAAAGGTGCTCACATAGTATTGCATGCACATGGTTGAATAGAAGAGAGAAACATGTTTTTTGTTATCTTGAATATGTAGAATTCCACATCTAATCATATACTTTTTCGGTTGAAGTTTTATATATATCTTCATCAAGATTTGTGGGCATATTCTATCTACTGTTTTGGACATGTTGTCTTGATTTCTCATCCATGATTGAATGTATTTTGAAATTTTCATATGAATATGATTGCAGATCTTATGGTATAAGATGAAAGATTCATAATTAAAGGAGATGGTATTTCCCAAATCTAATTAATTTTATCATATTTGGTTGAGGTTCACCAAATTGTCAGCATGGGCAGATAATAGTAATCTGTTACTTAATCTAGTTTAGCCTATTGATGATATATAAAGCATGAGAACCTAGTTTTAGGATTTTGTTTTTTAATAGAAAAGAATTGTGTGATACTTGCATATATATGATAGTTATTGATTTGAGTTGCAAAACTGGAAAAAGGGTTATGTATCATCCTGTGATTGATTTTTGAAATATTTTGCCTAAGTATGTATGTATATTCCTATGATATGAGAATTTAAAATGCTTTGTGCATTTCCAAATTCTATATGTTAACCAAAATTTTGAGATTTTACTCAAAGGATTGTTTGATTAACTATTCACTAAGCATGTGATTGGTATTGTGTAGACTCTTTATAGTACTATATGAGGTTGTGATAGATAAAACCCCTATTGGTTTACTATGACGGGGAGGATACATATTGGCTCCTGGCCTCCAAAATAGATGCTACCCAAAATAAAGGCTAACAGATGAGAGTACATATTATGGGAAGTCTACCCATCAAATTGATTCACCTTCCACATTAATAGCGGTGCAAACCAAGTGGTATATTTGGACAAACATATGTAAATGTTTGCTCTATCTATGTGCATATCAAATAGATAAACTGTATGCGATATGGACATATATGATTATGTCGAGCATCGTTGAGGGTTCAAACTAGTTGTCTTTTATGGGCACAATAGGATGTTACATAATATGACTAATTTCATAATTCTACCTATAAATCATAAGTGATTATACAAAAAAAGAAAAAAAAAAGAAGGGATATGTTTAATCTTTTCTCACTCATCTCAACTTACCCTAAGCAAAGTAGTAGCCTATGTATATTATGTGATCACTAGCCTGAGAAGAAGGTATATAAGAGTGCACTACTAAAATTGGGGCTTTCAAAGTTGGCAAAAATAAGATGGCTTTTAGTCAATCGTCTTCGTAAAAATATTACAAGTCCGTTTTAGAAAAATGTCTTTAAAAGTCATAATGTGGCAGGAAACACTTTTTTTGCTCAAATAGCTTTAGAAGTGATTTTTGAAAAATCATTTTAAAAGTAAGAATTTTAAATTTGGCTTTAAAGGTAGTGACATTTAAAGTCATTTTTGATAACTGACTTCAAAAGTCCCTACTTTTAAAGCAGGTTTTGAAAAATAATTTTAAAAGTCCCTACTTTTAAATTCATTTTGAAAAATCAACTTTAAAAGTGTCCTACTTTTAAAGTTAGATTTTGAAAACTGACTTTAAAAACTCTACTACATAGACATATATATACATATGTCTGTATTCTCACCCAATATCGATTTGAGTGGTGGTCAGTATCTTTCTTGTTTGTCTCATGCATGTTCACATATTTTGCATGATTATGGTTAGAAAATTCTTTTTTTGAAAATTAATTTTCTCTGTAAATGGATCTTTCAAGTTTTGCATGTTGATTGCAAAAATTCCACATGTGCATGCATGTAATTTAGTTTTCTTCAATCATTTTTAATTAACTTACTCCTAGTATTTAGTAAAATGTGTAACCGAGTTTACTAATCTTTTCATGTCTAAAATATCTTCACACATTTGAGTTTCAATTTGTGGAAGAAATGAACAAATATATTTCAATGACTGCTATAAGAACATTAAAAGAATATGAGGAGGCAATAGAAAATTTATAGTGTTTGCACTTAAGGCAGGTGGTGACTGTAATCACATGCATTGTCCATGCTTGAAATTGAAAACATGAAAAAGGTAACTATAAGATAGTTGAGAAAATATTTGTATTTCAATGGAGTTGATGATAGCTATCACTCATGGATTTGGCATGGAAGTATCATAAATACAACTACATTGATGTTTCAAGATGCATATGATGAATTTCAAGACAACCTTGAACTATTTTATACTGCATTAGAGGAAATCAAATAGCCATTAACCCATGAGTGTAATGATTATATCAAGCTATATACAACAGTAGAAATTTACAATGTGAAATTGAGATTTTGTTTTATGGATCAATGTTTTACAAAAGTCTTAAAAGTGGTGGGTAAAGTTCTACCAAAGGAGAACAAACTGGCGAGATCCAAATGGGAGGTAAGGAAAACCCTAGCTGCACTAGAGTTGAAGTACAAGAAGGTATATATGCTTGTTCCAATGATCGCATCTTGTATAGGAAGGAGCATAAAGATATAACTACATGTCCAACTTGTAGACAGTAAAGATTGCAGTTGAAGAAGAATTCAATTGAGATAGTGATAGACATTCTCGTAAAGGTCCTATGGAATTTTCCCATGTTCTAAGATTTAAAATAATAATTTATATATATATATATATATAAATTAGCAAAAACACAACTATGGCATGCTGAGGAGAAAGTAATTAATAGATATTCACAGCATCTAGTGGATAGACCAACATGGAAGCTCATATCGTTCTTGTGGCTTAATTTTGGACAAGAACATAGAAACCTACAACTTGCATTATCTGTAGACTAACTAGTCCTTATGGTTTTATGGGCAATAGGTGTAGTTGTTGGTATGTTATAATGGTTTGTTACAACCTTCCGCTATTTCTATGCATGAAGAGGAAGTTCATGGTATTACCTATTGATATTAGGTCTAGAGAAACTAGGGAATGACGTTGATGTGTACTTGGATCCCTTGGTCAATGATCTTAAGGCATGATGAGACATAGGTTTTGAAGCTTAAGATGTAAACAAGAAAGAAATTTTCACCCAAAAGACTATACTATTGTGGACAATAAATGACTTCCCTGCATATGGTAATTTGTATGGATGCACCATGAAGGACTACAATGCTTGTCCTATATGCAGTGACGAAACATATATCATACTAATTTAAGATGGTGGGAAAATTACATTCCTTGTCCATAAAAGATGTTGTATTTGAAAACCTTAATGTCTTATGGGAGAAGAAGAAAGCAACTAAATGTGAAGGTGAAAGTAACTCTTAAAATTAGTAGAAGAAGAAGACAATATTCTTTCATCTTATGAACTAAAAATTATTGCATCTATGGTATGTGGTTGATGTCATGCACATTGAGAAGAATGTGGGTGAAATCTTGACCTATACCTTGCTTGACATGTGAGGGAGAACAGAGGATGAAATTGTAGCTCGAATGAAGCTTACGAAGATGAGTTTTAAGAGAAGTTTCATCCACAGGATATGGATAGCTGAGGAACATACTTGCCTAAAGATAACAATACCCTCGATAGAGAGGAGAGAAGAATGGTGTGTAAAATCTTATCAGAGCTCAAAGTGTAGACTTGCTCTTCAAACATTAGCAACATTATCTCAATGGAAGAGCTAAAAGTGTTGGAGACAAAATTGCATGATTGTCATTTGATAAGTCTCCAATTTTGTATAAAAAGTACCAAATTAGTAGCCCATGTGTTATTAAATATAATGTTATTTCTAGGTTTCTTTTTGAAAATTCGTAACACATGCATTTCAGACCTAATACTTCAAAAGTTTGATATTTTGTAGGTTCAGGAGCTAATTTGGAGTAAATAAGTGAATCAACATAAATTTTTAGGATTTAATTGGTTCTTTTACTCTTTTGTAGGAATTTAGAAGGTGATCCGAAGGCCAAGCTTGTTCGATGTAAGAATTGAAGCCATACATGAGGTTTCCTAGTCCATCTTAGAAACCTAAGCAAGCCAAAGCCTAAATGTCATCACTCCAAGGTGTGACTAAGGTTGAAGACAATCTTAGGGCAAGCAAAGGAAGGCAATAAAAGTATAAAGTCTGATTTTTTAAGTGATTTTGAGACATAATTGTAAAAGGTAAGATGATCATGTATTAAGGGATCCATCAAGAGAGAAAACCACACTTTTCTAATCCATTTCCTCACCCTAACCCACCATTCAACCTAGGGTTCCACATTTTTAACTTAAGGAAGGAGCCACCTTCTTAAAGGGTGACACCTCCCCCTTGCTTAGTTGTCAATTTGGTGGTTTCCTAATTAGGAAACACCTAGATCTAAGTCCTTTCAAAGCATATAAAACCCTAGAATTTTCTCCATTATTCCTTACTATTTTTCTTCTTTTCTCCCCTCTTCTCCATTCTAGCAAATCAATATTCAATTGGAAGGGAAGGAGATCCACTAACCCTTCTAGGAAAAAGGTGCCTCCCTCCCTTTCCTAAGTCAGAAACCACCCAAGCCATCTATCTTACATCATCTTGATTACATCACTCTTCACCTATCATTCCTACCTTATTCTCCACCTCAACCATAGATCTAGATGTCCTTCCCTTTCCTTGATTAAGCCCTTTCCTAAGTTAGGAACTCAAGCATCTATAAATATCCCAAGGTTCCCATGTTTTTACCCAAGTCAGGGTTGGGTGGGACAACCTTGGAACATAGCTCTCCCTTGGTGTTCTTTGAAGCTAGACTTTGGAAATTATTTCGATGATCTACTTCCTTTTGATTTCTAGTATTTATCTTATTTATTGCCTCTTAATTCAAGTTAGTAAGTTTGCTTCCATTATTTAAGTCTCATTGTCTTAGTTCTCACACCTATTTCCACCTTCTTTTCTTGCTCTCTTTCCTCTCTTTTTTCTTTGTTATTCAATCAAGATCTAAGTCAACTCTTCTCTAGTAGTAACTGACCTCTTGAATTTCGCATTTTCTATCTTACTTTTCATCCTAGTTTTAGGTCCATTTTCCTTGCTTTAGTTTGTCATCTTAGCCATCTTATCTCTTGAATTCCTTTCTAGGTTTTCTTTGCATGATAACTTACTTTAGTTTGTGATCATTAGATTGGATCTTTGTTGCTATTTTAATTAGGATTTAAGTCATAGTATATTGCACAATTTCAAGATTTGAATGTATATTTTATGCACACTATTCTTGATGTATTTTGGCATGATTCAATAAAGTTTGTTATGGATTCTTGCTAAGAGAATTCTTCTTTTATTAAAGTACATTGGATCTAGGTTTTTATCTTGCATAAAATTTATTGTTTTAGTTGCTTTATATGCTTGATTTAAGTTGAAGTTCTAAGTGCTTGAAATTTGAAAATTTCTCCCTTTAGTCTTTATGCTTTGTTTGTAGCCATCAAAACATCTTAATTGATTGAATCCTTAGGAACCTATTTAGCCTTTATGTTATTTATTAGATCCATAACTTAGGTTGCATGTTAGTTTTCATTTAAAACATAAATTCTAGACATTTTAGGACCCATGAACCATGTGCACAATCCATGGATCATGCACATGGTAGTACATCAATTTCGTCTTTTGATTTATGGTTAGTTTATTTGTTTTATTAATAAGTGTCTAATTTAAAACCACCTAATTATCTACCCATGTGTTATAATTTATAGGGGGTAAATTAGGGTTTTTTATCAAAATTCATAAGACATGCATTTTTTACCTAGAAGACAAAAAATTTGATATTTTGTAGGTTTAGAGCCTAATCTGAGATAGGCATGTGATCAATCATATATTTCTAAAATTTAATTAGGGGCTTTATTTAACTACACATCTTGGGCATTTTAGAGATATCATGGCATATCTCAAATGTGCAGCTTATTTAACTGCGATATTTAGGGCATACATGAGATATCAGGTTTATTTAATTATAATATCTTCAGCATTTGTGAGATATCAGGTTTATTTAATTGCAATATCTTCTGCATATGTTAGAAATTAGGTTTATTTAATTGCGATATCTTCGGCATATGTGAGATATCAAGTTTATTTAATTGTAATATCACAAATACTCCAAATCCTATTTACAGTGTAAAATCTACTCCTTTCTTGAGAGAGAAAAATCATATTCAACACATAGTTTTGTAGAGAGAGAAATGGGTGTCTTCTTATTCATCCCATAAAGGAAGTCCCGACAAGTAGGAGAAAACTAGTTCTACTCCCTAGATTGTCACAGATAGCAATTTGCTTTCCTTGTGCCCTTGTTATCCTAGGGACTCTCCCTCATTATCCTACACACACCTGGCCTCAAATTTCTTTGTTTTTTATACAAATTTCTTGAATCTATTTATTTTCTTTGAGGTACTGGGATGATCAATCTTTATTTTTATTTTTTTCATTTTTCTACTAATTTTTGCTCTTAGAATTGCATTTGTTTTACTAAACTTGTAGTGGATTCTTCTATCTCTTTTTTGTTAACTGTTGTCTTCGATCACTCTTCTATGCTGAAAATTATTTGTTTCTACATGCTACTTCTGCTTATTTGAATGTGTCTTTGTGTTTTTTCCTATTTTACTTATTGAATCCATTATTCAAGAAGCACATATGAATTTGTTATTCAAGAAGCTCATAAAGCAATTCGACATTTTGGTGGAGGGTTGCCTCCAAAGAGGGATTTACATAGATTTGGGAAGTGGCCTAAGGTTGTTTGGATTTATAATGACCCCAATTTTTGTAATATTAAAATCCCATGAAAAGTTCAGTTTTAAATCTAAGGGCATTTTGGTCATTTCACTAGTTTCCTTGACTGAACCAAGGAATTTGGTCCTAAAAATGGTTCCATTAGATGCATCTCAGAAAAAGAAATCTAACAAGACCAAAATCACTCAAAACAAAGTTAAAATGAGCAAGTTATGGCCCTTTGAAGTTCAAGGGCAAAACTATAATTTTTACAAAAAGGGTTTAGCTGCAAAACATAGGGGCCCATTTTGATACGGGCACCCTTCATCTTCCACCTCCTAGAGAGTTCTAGAACGACGGTGATTGGAGGGGAAATCACCGCCATTCTGGAGGTTTCTACACTGCCATTCAAAGGCAGTGAGAGCCCCCTCTAGAACCCTCTCTTAGCTCTATAAATAGAGCTCTTGGGTGCCTCTAATGGCAGCCCAAAATGTTGGAGAAAACCCATCGTGGAGCACTAACCTAGAGGAGAAAACATGGAGAGAAAACCAGCCACAAAGCAGGTACGCCCAAAAACTCCCCAAACCCATCTCACCCATAGTCCTAGGCTCAGTTTCCCTAGGTTTTTGCGTGAAAATCCATGGGGAATAGGCCTCTAGGGAGTCACCAAGGACCCTGGGATGTCCCCAGGGCCGCACTAGTTCGACAGAGTCGAACCAAGGTGACCTGAGGACTACTCGGGTCCCTAACGAGCAGGACGATCCAATAGGAACATCCCACGTCGACCCGCATTTGAAAAACCAAACGGGTGCGTCTAGGGATGCGCTCGCAAAAGAGAGAAAAGGCAAAAATTTTGGCACGTATGCAGACGCGCTCGCTGAGGCACACGCCGCAGACAAGTAGCGCGCTAGTAGCGCGTCATTTTCTTGTTCCTTAAGGAAGCCGGGGCACACGTCGCAGATGCGCAGCGCCCTAGCAATCCGTCCTTTTATTTTTAAGACTCCTATGTACATACGACACTAAAATGCTGATAACTTAAGATCTAGAGCTCTGATTGAGGCGCCGCAAAATTTGTTGTGTCTGTGTCGACAATGTGGACACATCCAAACTATAAAATCCCTAATTAAGGCCCAATCAAAGGTGGGCATGACCCTTAGAATAGGATGGTGGCGCGTGGCCACTAAAACCTTGGAAAACTAAGGATACCAAGGCCTAATTAGGACCTTAGGACACCCATAGGCATAGGGATGGACCCCTAATGCCTAAGTAATAAGACAAATTACTCTAAAAACCCATAAAAGATAGGCCAAACTAACCTTGATTCCCCAAACCATGATCAGGAGCGTCCGAGGACAAAAGGGTTAGCGCGACCTAGCCAGCTAGGTGCTCTATCACTATTAAATTCTTTTAAAAGATCTATTATTATTTTGATAACATATGTTATAAGTATATGACTTGTTTAGCATGACTTGATTCATCATGCATATGATAAACGTTTTGTGCATAGACATGTTTCGTAAAAGATTGCATATACATTATGCACATATATGTTTTGTAAGAAAGTGCATACATTGCATGATTTAAGTACTTGCAAAGATTGCATATCCTTGAGGGTTGCCAAAAGGCGTTGGAGTACCGAGGGTCAGGCAGTTGTGAGGGACCCAAAGAGAACTGGTTTTGAACAGAGGTTTTTGGCTTATTTGATCGTACATGATTTGGGCTAGTAAGCTGTGGGTGCTATGCCAAGGGGTGTGGGTTGGCCACCCAGCCTCTACCACTATTAAGTGGATGGGTACCACGCCCAAAAAGGGCATGCCCCTGCTTCGACTGCATGTGGTACAGGGGGCTACCACTGGTGTCACGGCACTGGGTAGAAGTGTCATATGCCCCGTGGAGGTATATGATCCTATGTCCCTAGGTACCCGGGGACCACACGGCGGTGAGGTCGTGGGCATAGTGGGACCCTATGGTTTTGTGGATTTATGTGCATTGCATATGGCATGATATGATATAAGGTTGGTCAACCATACCATGATAGATATCCATGAGTTGGATTCAGTTGAGCATTTGATGCATATTTTTATGATTATGATATATGATACTTTCGACTTGGATTATGATATTTCTTTAAGTCGTCAGTATTCCGGTTTGACAGTAGCTTTTAATATATTGAACGTGATTATTCGAACAACATGCATATGTTTTTATGAGCACATAATTTTAAAGATCGCATAAATTATAAAACTAGTAGTGATAGACTCCTACTGAGTATAGTATATACTCACCCTATCCTTAACATTTTTCAGGATGATTCCATCCATGAGTAGAGGGCATCTATGTTAGTGCTACAAGCGAATCAAAAAGGAAACACTTATATATGTAAGTAAACTCTCAACCCTTTGGACATGTATTTGTGTTTATTTACAGTTGGGCTGTGTGCTGTGGCTGGTTAGACCTGGGGAAAAATGTTTATGATTTCTAAAGCCTGTTCAAAAAATACCTTGGTTGTTGTGAAAGCAAATGACACTCGGGATTTTCAAATTGAATTTCAAATAAAAGATTTCTCCACTGCATTGCACTGTTTTTCAAATCGGGATCCCACCTTAGGAATTTAGATTTTTCATTTAAAAATGCATGAGAAAACCCGGGTCGTCACAGATTTAGTGATAGAGAAGGATTCTAAAGCAACATTTGATGGTCCCTTGGCCTTGAACCAATTTACCAAAATGCTAAATAAGAACATTGGTAATGCAAAAATGGCTTAGTTCTTTGTGATATTATGATACTATGATTATTTTGTTAAATGTATGTTCTTACAAGTGTTTTGCTTGTTTCTATTGTAGACACTTTTAATCATGAGAATTGATGTTGGTTGGGTTGAAGAATTTTTAGGGTTTTGTGCCATATTTGTTAATTGTTTTAATTATGAAATACTATATTTGGATGGTGATTCTTACTAATCTACTTTGGATGGTGTAAGTAGAAAATAATTTTGACAAGTTTCATACACGGGCATCTAAGCTTGCTTTCATGTGATTCTATATTGGTTTAGCCATCTAGGAAAATGCTAGTGATGCCCCACTACCTTATTATATGCAGGAAATCTTTTCCACATGCCTTTTGATTTAAAAAGCTTTGTGGCTAATTTGGTTTTGCTTGATGGATGCTGTCATTTGTTGATTTGCGACACTTCTTTGAGGGATGATCATGCATGCATAACAGAATTGTAGCTTGGTTTGTATTGAGTGTTCTTGTGTATGTATTTTTCTTTATGCATACCACACTGGGGGTGTGTGTGTGGGAACGTTAGTCATGTCTAAATGCAGATGCTAATGTATGTTAATTAACCTCATATCTTGGAAGGGCGATGGTCATACATATAACGGTAACATAGCTTTGCTTTTAGTATCATTATGCATGTATTTTATCTTCATTTTTCAATGTGAGAATGTGTCCTTGCAAGTTTGGTTGTGTGGATTCTTAAGAAAATATAGGTGTTAGCTTCTTCTTTTCGTACAAGTGAGTGCCTAATGAATTAATTCAAATATGTGATAGCAGCTATAACTTTTTATGCATATGTAGCTTGACTATGGTTAAGTTGTGAATTATTTTTTCTTTCTTCAACTTGTGAACATGTGTCTATGGTCTGAGCTATTTTTGGTGATGAATAGAAGCTTGAGTTTGACCAGCTATCCCTCAAGGTTGTAGTGTTCTTTCTATTCTCTTCTTATATAATTGTGTATATACATACACATGTAGGTGGGCATTACAAATGTGTTGTTCTTATTATTTCTAAACAACATGACCTTTTATTCTGCTCATAAGCACATGGAATTATTCCAATTTTATCTTGTAAGAAGTCTGATTCCCATATGTGTTTCCAGGGAAGTTGTCATAGCCAATGTCAGTTTCTTATTTTTGGCACTTGTTATTATCTATTACAGTTGCCCATGACCAACTTCATCTTTTCCTATGATTGAGTTTTCTAATTTTTTCACCCTGCAGGTGTTGAAATAGGTTATAAACCATTGATATGTATCCTTAATTGTTTTCATTTTCATATCCTTTTCTTATTTTTCTCTAGAACCTAATGTCTGTTTATCATGCATGTATCAGCATATGCATACATGGAAAATTACAAAAGGAATGTTCTTCATTTTGGACATTTTGAATTGTAGCATGGCTTATCTATGCCCAATACTTAAGTGTACGTGGCACACGGTGCATTGCATCCTCTACCAAAGTAATTTTTGTCGACAACCACCTAAATGTTAGGGCTTTTATTTAATTTTCCCATAGAGCTAAGCATTTATTTGTTGCTCTCTTCTTTCTCTGTTGCCAATAGACAGTATTATTTGAACAAGATTCTTCTAAACCATCTATAGGTGCATCTCCTTTGTGCAATCAAATGCTATCTTTTGAAATTGTCTACATAATTTCAATTTTTTTCATACCATTCCCTCATGTAAATGTATTTCTGGCATCTGCATCAGACTTGAACATGTATTTTTCTAAGATCACATCTAGTGGAGACTTTAGGAATATGAGCTACAGATGACTTGAATACAATCTTAAGATGAGATGCATGGAAGATTCAGACACTATATAACTTAAGATGAGACCTTTTGTTAGCCATAATAGCAAATATACTTCTTTTTAGATGCCACTTAAAAGAAAGGATACCGTGTCACCTAATATGTTTGATGGCAAAGATATGGACACTATTTTCAAAAGAATAGTTGATATAGACAAGGGACCTTACAATAAATGGACTAAGGAACAAGAGGAATTAATCCTTGAAACACTTTATGATGAAATAATAGAGGGTAGAATAATCACAACTGGTAGTATGCCAAAGGGTATGGTGATTAAAGAATCCCTACTTCGCTTCAAAATTTGATTTGGAGTTGATTTGACAATGAAGCAATTGAATACAAACATAAAGCTCTTCAAAAGCAAGTACTTTACACTTGCAAAGTTGAAGAATGGAGACTTAGGATTAGGTTGGGATGTGGAGAGAAATTGCTTCCTTGCAACTTCAGAGATCATGGATATCCACTTGCAAGTAATGCACTACTACAACACTATAGTACCATAGTTTATCCTTTATAATGACCTTACAAATCTTTATGTATCTCTATAGTCGAATAGGGAGGCTCATTGTTTATTTGGGAGGAACTTATGGAACTATGAACACCAAGAATGGTGTTTGGGGGGACCAGTACCATGGGAGAATTCTTCTCTGGGATTAATATTTCTACAGAAGATGAGGCACTTCGAGAATCAAGCATGTCTAGTAGTCAATATACACTACCCATTGAGGAATTATACCGACCATGTCAAATGTGGATGATGATGCATTTGACTCATAGGTCCCATATGATGGGAGCAAGTAGAAGGGGACAAGATGGATTGCACCTACAAGATCCATCTCAACACCCTCTACAACTCCTCGTCCTTGCAATGGCCTACACAACATCTTCGATTCCCTCCTCTAGGACTACTTTCCCACAGTGTGTTAAAGGAAAAGGAAAGCAAGCCGGTCAAGCAACGTTCTCAAAATCTAATTATCCCCATCCATTATATCAAGGCTAGAGAGACTTGAGGATCTAGGTAGCATGTCATGGATGACTTCATTGGATACTTTAGAGGGTTTGATTGAGGTAGAGATAGTTAAGGCATATAGTATTTTGCAAGAAAAGAAATTAGGCTTTAAGGATGTTTTTGCTCATTAGCCACAGGAGAGACATCTGCTATATGTGAAGATGCACTTGTAGGAGAGTGCATTTTCTAGGGGACACATGTGGTTCGATTACAATCACTTTTGTGGTATTTGTTGTTACTAACTATTTGGTGTGTTTGTATATTAGACCTTTGTAAACACTTTTACTTTGCTTTCATTATATAATTCAAACTTTAATTGCAAATGGATGATCTACATTTCACTTTATATATTTTGTTGCTTGTAAATTATGATTACAAGGTCTAACGCATCACATGAGTGAATTATGAAATGTCTGAAAAACAGAGGAGACTCTACTAAAAACTCATTAAAATAAATGCTAATTTTTTTCTTTGTATGTGCTTGTGATCAATTTTCTATAGTTGTTGCACAAACGTTGTTGTTGAACCATCATTGCTTTCATTTGTGACAATGTAAGGCAATGGGTAATGGGGGTCCATAAAGCACTGCATTCAACTATGAAGTACTTCGTGAAGTGCAGCATGTGGTAAGCATGACCGCATCACACATACTTACACTAATTGTGCAACATGAGGAGGAGGATGCCACAATGCATATGTAAATGCCATGAGGTTACGAGGAATTTTTCTAGTTTATGAAGAAACTAGGATGAGATTCCAAAAATTATACATCAGTTCCAATTTCATAAGATGATTTGCATCTCAAGCTCTTATTTGGAACTCGTTGGGTGATAGTGGATGAGATGGTGGCAACATCTTAATGATTGGCGGCCAGGACTAGAGGTAAGAACCCACAGTAAAGGATCTTTTCAAGTCCACTTACATGATCAATACTAACGTCCATAAGGTTCTTCATGCACTATTGGGTTTGTACAGTCGCCTTATTGCTCCTCATGCAATAGAGGACCACGCGGAGATTACAAAAAACTATCAAAGAGACAACCACTTCATAGTAACTCCATTTATCTTTTCTAATCTTTAATGAGATAATTTGGGATGCCACACACTTAATGTTTAACCTGTCATTTTGTTTATAGGGTTGCATTGGAGCTGCGCATGGGACATTAATCCCAGTTATGATTTTTGGGGCCGGTCATCGCGATTTGAAAAAGTGGCATAATAGGAAGGGGTTCATAGCACAAAACATTCTTGCATACTATAATTTTCACATGCAATTCACATAAGTGCTTGCTGGCTTTGAGGGGGCTGGACATGACTCAACCATGTTGAAGGAGGATCTTACAAGAGAAGGTGTGCAATTGACAATTCCTGAGGGTAAATCCATTAAGTGTTAATATGTTCACATTCATAGGTTCTACCTTGATAGTTCATTGTTAATCACTGACGTAGTACTTGGTTGATGGGGGTTATGCAAATAGACAATAGTTTCTTGACCCTTATTGAAAGACCAAGTATAACCTGAAGGAGTTTGGTCAGAGAACATTTGGTGTTCTAAAAGCCAAATTTCCAATTCTCAAGTTTGTGCCTCCCTTTCCTTTAAGGACATAGATTAATCTTGTGAAGGAATTATGTGCGTTGCATGATTTTATGCAGCTAGAATGTGTTAACTACATGTAGTTGGTAGAGGAGATGGGAGAGAATCTTAAGTCTCAAAGCAACGATGACAATGACAAGGTATTATTGAGCACTGATTCAAAAGACAAAGTTGTCATGATTGTGGACTTGGAAAGGATGAACATAGGTATGCAAGTGTTGCATCAGGATGAGGTGGAGAAGTAGGGTTTACAAGCAGCCCTGATGAGTGAAAATAATTCACAGAGCACACAATTATGCCCTACCTATGAGTCTGCTCGTAGAGATGTTATTGCGTGGCGCACTTCCATCTCACAAAAACTTTGGTTCAATTATGTTTATAGAAACAGCTAGTAGTTGTGTGATCATGACACAGAACATGTTGTTTTACTACAACTCTTTTTTTAATTACATGTACTGATACTCTTCTTTGGTCTATTTACTTGGTTTATTATGAAAAGTTATATGATGACTACTTCCATAGCAAAATATATGCACATGATATCTTCTTATAGGAATGGAGCAAAACACCCACCCCTTATGTGCATCAGCCAAGGGCCTATGTTGCTACTCTAGGTGCATTCAAAGCCCAATCATGGCAAGTGATATTTTCATTGTCCTGCCAACGAACAATGTACAGGATTGTTTATCTAGCTTAACGAGTACATGCCAATTGAGTTATCATGCTTACCACCAATTGGGATGACAATGTGTTGGAGAGAGCAATTTGATGGTAGGAGATGTGATTAA
This sequence comes from Warburgia ugandensis, assembly GCA_035236585.1. NCBI lineage: Eukaryota > Viridiplantae > Streptophyta > Magnoliopsida > Canellales > Canellaceae > Warburgia > Warburgia ugandensis. The sequence goes on from CP141136.1 coordinate 41,032,118, forward strand.
AATGTGGTGGCAAAGTTAGCTGATGCATTACAAGATGGAGGGAGCGACCATGTCTCCCTCATATTTAATGACCCCTCCTCAGCATTCAATGCAGTAGCATATGTGCTTTGCAGACTTCTACTTGTAATTATCATTTTTATGATTTTGTTTATGTTTATGTAAAACATATCTTAGAAGCTACATTTACTTCGTTAACATTTTCCAATGAAACTAATTATTATTTGATGAAACTATATACTTCACTTTGAAGGTTGCATACTTTGAGGGTCATTGCTACTTGATTTGGTTGATGCATTAATTTTTATTAAAAAATAATAAAATATCATTCTTTACATATTTCAGGTATCAACAAAAATATTACCAAAGATATCATTAGAGATATTACATAACCAATGTCACATATTCCAAATATCACAAAACATATGACACATATCTCAGATATCATAGAATTGCAAAAGATATTATAGGAGATGTATCAATAGAAATGCCAAACATACACTGTTAAATAAACCCCCTTAGATTTTTTCACTTTTTATAGGAAGCAAAGTGATGATCCAATGGTCAAGATCGATCGAGATGAAAATTAACCATCAAGATAAAAAGATCAAGTCGAAGCCTCAAAGTCATCACATCAACATGACATCAAGGTTCCAGATCATCTTAAGATCACATTAAGATGGAATGGAAGGATTCAAAGGTGGCCAAAGTGGGCCTATGCATAAGCCATGCAAAGTGTACCACCTTTGCATAGGTTTCACTTAAGCCACTTAGCCATGTTTAAGCCACGAACAAGGTGACAAGCTAAGGAGCCTAGTCAGCCATGAAAGATAAGAATTTGATCCATCAAGCTATGCCAAGAAAGCCATCTAAGCTAGCCATGAAGCCAAGCCAATTGAGCTCTCAAAGTTAACCATCAAGCCACATAAGCTAAGCTACAATGAAGGGCATGATTGGAGGAGAATCCAAAGAATATCCTTAGGGTTTATGAGGATATTTTGAAGAAATTTGAGGGAAAATCCACTAGGATAAGGTAGCATGTGGACCAGTAGGAAGATACTACTCCAATTTTAGTGTTTTTCAATGTTTTTCCCACTTTTTTCTCACTGCCCAAAGTCTAATCCAAGCTAAGTATTTAATTAATCACATTTTTCTTAGATTTATTTAGAGTTTTTCACTTTTTGTAGGAAGCTAGATGAGGATCCAGTAGCTAAGATTGATCAAGATCAAAAGATCAAGCCAAAGCCTCAAAGTTATCACTTTAACATGAGATCAAGGGTCCAGATCATCCTAATACCACTTTATGATGGAATGACGGGAGTTAAAGGTAGCTAAAGTTGGCCCATGCACAAGATATGCAAAGTCAACCACCTTTGCATGGGTTCCGCTTAAGCCACTTAGTAATATTCAAACCATGAACAAGGTGACAAGTGAAGGAGCTTAGCCAGCCACAAACACCAAGGATTTGTGCCATCAAGCTAAGCCAAGAAATCCATCTAAGCCAGCCATGAAGCCAAGTGAATGGAACTCTCAAGGTTAGCCATCAAGCCACATAAACTAAGCTACATGGAAGGCCATGATTGGAGGAGGATCCAAAGAATTATCCTTGTGATTTATGGGGATATTTTGAAGATAATTGAGGGATAATCCACTATAATAGGTAGCATGTGCACCAATAAGAAGATACCACTCCATTTTTATTTTTTATTTTTTATTATGTTTTCCCCACTTTCCACCTCACTAGTAAGGGGCACTACGAATTTCTCTTTCCATTTAAGTATCCTATCTTTCTAAGACTCTCCCACCTTCCTAAAATTCCATTCCAACCATCCATCCAATCCCCACTTCCAATGAAACTACCTAACCAATCATCTCTCTCCACTTCACCTCCTTTCCTTATATTTTTCCTATCCATCTCTTTCATCCCCACCTTCCATTCCCATGGAATTCTATGTGAAACACATTAAAGGAAGGGAGTTTCATGTGAAACTTCTACAAAGTAGGAGCGTCACTCCCCTCCTTGCCCCATTCACTCCACCAATCTCCTTATTTCCCTCTAGCCCAACCAATCACATTTTTTTTTACTATTCACCATACCATCTCTGCTTACCTCATCCATCCATGATTTTTATAAGGGGGAGATGCCCCCTCCTAAAAAATCAGCATCCCCCACTCTAACTCATTCGAAATTTCCCCACTTGTTTTCCTTTTTAATAAAAGCACTAGGTAGCCTCCATATGTAATTCTAGGTATCCAATTCTCTTCCTATTTCATACCCACCCTACCTTTACTGTAGGTCACCTAGAAAACTTATGACATAATATAAAAGAGCTCTAGGAAGAAAAGAATAGAGCACACATTTTGGAGAAATAAAGAACGCCTACTCCAAAGAGAGGACGTGTCCTTTTTCTTCCCTCTTCCCTTACCTTCTACCATTCAACATGTTTCTCCTAAGGTGGCTCCTCTTATTCATAGTATTTTAAGCATGGTTACAAGCTCTTGTCCTCTAGTTCTCCATTAAAAGTTAGTTGTTCATCTTTTAAACTTCATTGCTTTTGAATCCTTTTTAGTTTCATGCTTAAGGAAGTTGTTGTCTAGCCTTTCCTTTCTTTTGCATCTTCTAGATTAGATCCAAGGTTATTTTCACCTTTATGTGGTACCCAAGAGAAATTCAGAATTAATCTATTCTTTCCTTTGATTTTCATTGCCATTAGATATCCGTTGATTCCATTGATTTACTTCTTACTTTCCCTAGTGTTCCTCAAGCTTTGCCTTTACTTTCTAGAGTATTTTCCATTGGTCTCAATGCATGCTTGGTTATGATTGTTGTTAGATGATTGAATAAGGTTTATCATGCATTTTTGGGTTGTTTAAGAACAAGTAGCACTCATTGTAATAGAACTCAATTTTTAGATTGGGAATACATGCACACTCATACTATGTCGATGGATTTTGCTTTCATTCAAAGAAGTGATTTGGAATTCCTCATTCATACTTGTTTTCAACAGTTAATGATCTTAATTATTGAATATTTGATTGCCTAAGAAGTGCTTAATTAAATGTTTTCCATGTACCATTAATTGAATGATCAAAATAGCATGCTACTAGAATTTTTTTGATGGATTGTTTATGTTTAATTTCCTGCATCCTTTGCTTCATGTTTTCTTAAATTTTTCGAAAGGACCCAATTAGAGTGTTAGATTACTTAGTCACTACTTGAGTTCAATTTCTTGTACTAGGTTTTTAAATTAGTTAATTAGACCCATTGGTATCCCATGAATTGTGTACACCATTTCATGGTCATGTGTCTTACATAGTTTCTAATTTTAGTTTAGGAAAATAATTGATTTTATTCCTTACAATAGTGGCTTAATTTCATGTGTAGAATTTTAATTTAGGAAACTTACTTAATTTCATTTGTAGGAAGTTTTCAAATTAGAAAAGTTATACATTTAGAAAGTATGATTTTAGGAAAGTTGTTTAAGTTTAACCAGTTTTAGTTTTAGCATAATTTCATGTTTCCTATGTTAATCTTCAATTTCTAGTTTAAGAAAAAGATCTCCTTAATTTGTCTAAGTTAGATAATTTAAGTAAGGACCACTAACATCACCTCCTTTTCATTTCCTCCTGGGATTGACCTCCTCGTATGAATTACTATAACTATTTTGTGTGCTTGTGAATTTAACTTAAAAATCACAACACTAATGCCCTTCGTAGGGAAATTATTAACTTTTAGAAAAGAGATTATGAACAATATTATGCATCCGGGAAAGGTGGAATAAACTTTTGTAGAAGTCTCCCCATCAAAGATTTGAAATATGACAGCAAGCTCAACACTTCTATCTGGCATTAACCCCTCATAATAGATAAATGATAGATGCAGTGAGTGCAAGGGTGCTGATGTTGAAATTTGAGAGAGAGACCTAGGAGTTTTTCCAAACTATAGTTGCTAATTCCCAACAATATGATTATTCAAATAGGAAATAAAAAAAAATGCCCACCCTCCAATAAAAGGAGGCATTTGCAAATTAGGACTATCCAAAGATATTGTGACGACCCGGGTTTTGGTAACATGTTTTGTAATGTATTTTGAAAGGCAGGGCCCTTAAGAGTGTAAAAAAATTTTGTAAAGCAAAGCAGTGGAAATTCTTTTCTTTAGAACTTATTTTGAAAACCCAAGTCACCACTTCATACATAACAAAAGTAAAATTTGTGTACAAAACAAAATTCCATTGAAGGAATATACTTTTATTAAACTCTAGGATCCATCCAGTGTTTCACAGTACAGCCAAATCTAGTACAATACTTGTCCAAATTACATGATCTAAAACTCAAGCTCACCATACAATAAAACTCTCAACAAAGAAAAATACATGTCTTCAAGGGTATACCTTGAAGATTATTCTCTTCAAGTCTTCTATAGTCTTCAGCTCCTAACTCTCCTTCCCTGTATCTGAGATATTGCAACAATTACAATATCTCAGCAAGCAATGCTTGGTAGGGGATTCAAGAAATATAACATTGACAATGTAATTCCAATACTTCATAATCTCATTATCCTTAAACATACTCTTTACTTTGTAAGTTATGTATATCTATATACATACATACCCTTTCGTGGGTGAACCAGTTAAATTTGCGAAAGTAGTCAAATATCATTCCCAACTAAGCTGATCAATTCTCTTCATTTTGAGAATTGAGTATTACAACTAATCTCATACTGGGAATTTCCCTTCTTGGGAAATATTGGTAATATACAATTACCTAGCATTTCATTATGCTATAATATAAGGCATTTCACTATGCCTATTCTCATATGCATCATAGTGCAAAATAATCAGAAAGGTTGCTATGCTGTAGTCTGATCCGTACTAGTGCACTTGGATAACTGCCCTATTCACCACTGATAGCATGATGGAAAATATTACGTCACTGCCCGTATGAGGGGCAAGACTTTCATAGTGGTGGTCTTCCCATAATTGCCACCACCCGACTTTTAGCCACTCTTTGGGCAAGGTATCATCATATCATCAAATTTCAAGGAGCGGGTGGCCAAACCCTCATAACTCCTCTAGTAATAGCATTCCCCTAGGCTTATGCCTATTAAAACAAACTCACAAGCCTCCAAGCTTGTATGTAAAATAGATTTCATATATATCAAACCATATGTCTATTTACCTAGGGCTGAAATATTTCCTAGTTCCCTATTTACTTATAGTTTAGTCCTTAATCATCTTATATGTGTTTGGTTGGATCATAAGGTTTTAAAGACATTTAATACAAGTATTATCATTACTCTTATCAACATAAGATCATGAGTACAATCATGTATGCATTCATCAAATCCTCCTACCTTTAAGAATTGATCTCTTTTCCCCAATCTTCCATGATCCTGACTGATGTATGTAATCTGTACATCCATACATATTGTCAATATATAAATTATGAACAATCCTATTGATCACTAGATCTGATGATTAGAATGATCTTTAGATCATTCATATCTAAGTATTTTTCTATCTCTAAGTCTTTGTATGTCCTACCTTTAAGGATTGATCTCTTTTCCCTAATCTTCCATGATCCTGACTGATGTATGTAATCTGTACATCCATACATATTGTCAATATATAAATTATGAACAATCTTATTGATCACTAGATCTGATGATTAGAATGATCTTTAGATCATTCATATCTAAGTATTTTTCTATCTCTAAGTCTTTGTATGTCCTACCTTTAAGGATTGATCTCTTTTCCCTAATCTTCCATGATCCTGACTGATGTATGTAATCTGTACATCCATACATATTGTCAATATATAAATTATGAACAATCCTATTGATCACTAGATCTGATGATTAGAATGATCTTTAGATCATTCATATTTAATTATTTTTCTATCTCTAAGTATTTTTATGTCCATGTAATGACTCCAATTTTGTAACATTAAAATCCCAAGTTAGCAATGAAAAGTTCAGTTTTTGAAGATAAGGGCATTTTGGTCATTTCACTATTCACCTTGACTGAACCAAGAAATTTGGTCCTGAAAATGGTACCATTAGGTGTGTCTCAGAAAAAGGAATCCAACAAGACCAAAATCACCCAAAACGGAGTTAAAATGAGCAAGTTATGACCCTTTGAAGTTCAGGGGCAAAAATGTAATTTTTACCAAAAAACGGATTTAGCCTGCAAAACACAGGGTCTCATTTTGATACGGGCACCCTTCATCTTCAACCTCCTAGAGGGTTCTAGAACGGCGGTGATTGGAGGAGAAATCACCGCCATTCTGAAGGTTTCTCCACCGCCATTCAAGGGCGGTGAGAGCCCCCTCCAGAACCCTCTTATAGCTCTATAAATAGAGCTCTTGGGCGCCTCTAATGGCAGCCCAAAAGCTTGAGGAAAACCCATTTTGGAGAAGCAACCAAGAGGAGAAACAAGGAGAAAAACCCAGTAACAAGCCAAGTATGCCCAAGATCCCACAAAACCCGTCTTCACAGTAGTCCTAGGCTGAGTTTCCCTAAGTTTTTGGATGAAAAATCATGCAAAATAGAACCCTGGAGAGTCACCAAGGACCCAGGGATGATCCCTGGGCCGCACTGGTTCGACAAGGTCGAACCAGGGTGTCTTGAGGATGCCCCAGTCCCCCAACAAACAGAATGTAACGCATCGACCACGTTCGAGAAAACCAAGCGGGCGCATCCATGGATGTGCCTGCAAAAGGAAAAGACGAGCGAAAAATCCGGCGCGTCTGCAGACGCGCCCTCTGGGGCGCATGCTGCTGACATGCAACGTGCTAGCATTTTAGGATTTTCCACTTCTTAAAGCAGCTGGGGCGCATGCCGTTGATGCACAGCGCGCTAGCATTCTGCTTTTCACTCTTGAGGGCCTTATGTACACCTGATACTAAAAAGCTTATAACTTGAGATCTAGAGCTCCGATTGAGGCGCCGCAAAAGGCCTTGTATCTATGTCAATGATGCAGACATACCCAAACTATAAAATCCCTAATCAAGGCCCAATCAAAGGTGGGCATGACCCTTAGAATAGGACGGTGGCGCGTGGCCGCTAGACCTTTGGAAAACTGATGATACCAAGCCCCAATTAGGACCTTAGGACACCCATAGGCATAGGGATGGACCCTTAATGCCTAAGTAATAAGACCAACCACTCTAAAACCTATAAAAGATAAGCCAAACTAACCTTGATTCCCCAAACCATGTTCAGGAGCATATGAGCACAAAGGGGTTAGCGCGACCTAGCCAGGTAGGTGCTCTATCGCTACTAGATTCTTTTAAAAGAACTATGATTGTTTTGAGGATACATGTTTTAAGTATATGACTTAATTCAGCATACATGTAATAAATTTTTTATGCATAGACATGTTTTGTAAATAATTGCATATACATTATGCATAGATATGTTTTGCAAACAATTGCATACATTGCATGATTTGTGAGCATTAAGTTCTTGTAAAAATTGCATGTCCTTGAGGGTTACCAAAAGACGATGGAGTGCCAAGGGCCAGGTAGTTGTGAGGGACCCGAAGAGGATAGGTTTTGAAAAAAGAGAAGGTTTTCGCTTGTTTGATCTGATTATGATTTGGGTTGATAAGCTCGTGGGCGCTATGCTAAGAGGTTTGGGTTGGCCTCCAGCCTCTACCACTATTAGGTGGATGGGTACCACGCCCAAAAAGGGGCAACGTCCCTACGTCAACTGCATGTGGTACAGGGGGCTACCACTGGTGTCATAGCACTGGGTTGACGTGTCATAGGCCCCGTTGAGGCTATGACCGAGTGTCCTCAGGTACCTGGGGACCACACGGCAAGGAGGTCATGGGCATAGTTGGACCCTATGATTTTGTGGACTAATTTGCATTGCATATGGCATGATATGAGGTTGGTCGACCATACCATACTAGATATCCATGAGTTGGATTCAATGAAGCATCTTATGCATATCATAATGTTATGATATATATATATATATGATACTTTTGATTTGGATTATGTGATCCTTTAAGTCGTTAGTATTTCGGTTTGACAATGGTTTTTTAATTCCGATCTTGAACATGAGTGTTCAACCATGCACATATTTTGAAAGAGCATATGATTTTAAACATCTCATGCATTATAAAACTAGTAGTGATGGACTCCTACTGAGTATAGTATATGCTCATCCAATCCTCAACATTTTTCAAACACAAAGTAAACACTTAAGGGCAAGGAACAGTTGTGACAAAAGACAACCAGACTAAGTGCAAGTAAGTAAACCCCTACCTTATCTTTCAATGTTACTTGATTGTAGTTACTCTCTAATAGCTAAGGCTGTGACTAACACTTTCTTGGGAATAATGTTGATTTAAAACTTTGCCATGGCTAGATAATTTGAGAATGTGTTTTGACACTTGGGGTTTTTATGAAAGATTATTTTCCAAAACAAAAAGATTTTCATGCATTTCATACTTATAAAATAAGAGATCTCGCCTTTCCATAAAAATTGCATCATATAAAAACCCGGGTCGTCACAGTCCATCTCCTTGATCTTGATCTTTCATAGATCCATTGATTGACAATCTACACATGTTGATAAAGATCAAGGTCCTAGATCTTCTATCATCTAGTTCTTCTTTGATCTAAGTTCAATTATTGGATCATCCCTATGGAGGATGATCTTAGTTTTTTTCCTTGAATCATCTTTGATCAAGGGTTTGGCTTATCTAATCTAATGAACCATAATAAGTATACTAATAAACATGCATACTAAGTACAATATAGTGTTCTTATTTGTTCTTGATAATCCAAGATCTAATGGATCTTGTTTGATCATCCTTATCTTACTTACTGTTTTTATTAGGGTTAGGTAATTTACTAACCTTTTATGCTCTTATTATTATTATTCAACCAGTTAATGTACTGGTTGAAGGTAGCTTATTCAAACCTAAATCTAGACTGCTCCTCTTATTTCCAATTTGCTAAGGCTTACTAGCTGAATGGGTGAACACAAAGTGGTTACTTCAATCCTCATGTAAGGAGGCGTTTAGACCTCACAAACGTCAACGGAAGGTAGGAGAAGAGCGAGGCTCTATTAGATAACCCCCTTAACCACTATGTTCATCATTCACTAAAATGACCATAGCTCAACCTTTCATAAGGTTCCTATAAGCATGTTTACCCTAAGTACTCTTTCTAATGGATTTTAATTAAGTCCATGAATATTTATAATGTCATTCATGGGGTTTATTATTCTTTTCCTAATTTGGGACAAGGACTTGATAATCCTTATCTTGTCCTACTAACTATAGCCCTTACTAATTAAGTCCAAAGTACTCCATTCTTATTTGTGTAATGAAACTCTACTTTCTCATTAGAATATATTTTTGATGTTTTATGCTCTTTATCTCATAACAAGTAAATCTACTAATAACATTTAACCATAAATGAATTATAAATTCAAAGCATAAAACTACATAATTTAACATTTAATGATAATGAGGCAAGGTACTTAAAATAATTAAATCTAACACCTTATGATAACAATGAAATCACATATCATGCTAAAGTCTAAATGTTATACTAGCATGCTTTATAACATAATCATATTTAAAATGCTATTATATAAAATGAAACTAATTACATTAACATTTTTAGAAACCTTTACTTATGATCCAACCATTTGATCTTAGATCTCTTCCTTTGATTAAGGATTTTAGTTATATTTAGGGAATTTTCTTTATTAAGGTCAAAAGATCATATTTATCTATTTTTGTCATAATCCATCCATGATTTCCTTGGATTTCATCATATCAACATTTATTCATTCCATCCCAAGGATTTGATCACACTTGATCTCATTGATCAAGTGGGTCCCTTTGTATTTTTAGGGTTTTTCTACCATAATGGGTAGATCCCTTAATATATTTCATATATATCCAATTAAACCATAGATCTTACTTTATTTCAATAGTATATCATTATTGAAACATATTTTCAAGATCTGATCATCTCAGATCTTGAAGATCTAGGCAATTGGAAACTTGTTTCTTTAATACAGAAAGTTTTTACTAAATAGTATATCCATTTTATCATTTCATCAGAAAATAGAGGTTTCAAGCTTTCCATAGCTTCTTTCTGATCTCAATTTGGAGTTCAGATGACTCTGGAATTGGATCTGGAAGTTCACAGTCTTTCCTAGGGCTTAGATTTGATCTGGGCCCAAGGAACGGACGGCCCAGATTTTTCAGGTGGAAAACCAAACAGGGTAGACGCGTTCGGTTCATCAGGCATGTCCACTGGGATGAATGGAGGAAGTGTCCTTGAGGTGTGTCCACAGATGCGGACGGGACGAGCGGAATGCTCGTCGTCCCCGCACCCGTAAACTTGGTTGTCGCCTAGCGCGTCCGCTCCTAGATTTGACAGATGCGCAGTCATATCGCTTGGAATGATGCACCATGATCAACGCACGTGCCATTTTCGATGGTGCGTCACGTGTACGTCTTGCGCACCGTTAGATCCGGAGATCGGACAGTCCATTCTAGACCGTCCAATCAATCATCTCTCAATTGAAGGCCCAAAACGTCTTTGATCTTTGTGAAAATTCTACCCTAAGGGTTTTGGACCCTTCTGGATCAATTAGTGTAGTCACAATTTTCATCTGAGCACTCTATCATCTAGAATTAAGGGTTCTGGTGTTTACTTTATTTTTACCTTTTTATTACCAAAATAAATTACAGTAAACTAAAAATTACATAAAATAGTATTAAACATCTATGGAAAGTATTTCCACCTACCTGATTGGAGAAAAAACCTCGGTTATATGCCCAATTTAAAAAAAATACCTTGTTGATGAAGATATGGCCTAAGATCCACCTTTCTTGCAAATTTCCATTGTTTGAACCGTTGGATCTTGAAATTTCTTTGGGGGTTTTGTAGAATAGATATGTTGGGAAGTTTTGGACGGTGAAATTGATCAAATTAGATCTAGAACAGAGTGCCTAATTGATTTTAGGTCTCTTGTTCCAATCTAAAAAGAAAAACAAATTGAAAAGAGAGATGTCTCTTGGAAATTTTGGATTTTTGGGGAGGGATCTAGGTCTAATTTTTTAGGGAGAGTGAAGAAAATTTCATGGGAATTTTATGAGGATTTTTGGGGTTGTATTTATAGGTCTTTTGGGTCTTTTTTCATGATTATAATATTTTATTTTTTTATTATTAAATGGCATGAAAGTCTCCCATGCTCCATTTTTTCTTCCCCATGCCCCATTTTTCTTCCCCAAGACCAGTTGATGTTTGTTGACCCATGAATTCAAGTGGGCTTCTGATAAGATTGGTTTTTGGGTCCCTTGTGGGCTGCATGTGGACCCCACATGGTGTAAAAAGACCGTTTTGCCATTTATGTATAAAATTTTGGGTTTTATTCCCATGATCTCGAATTTGAGTGTACTTAGTGGCGTTGGATTTGTATTTATTAGTACATTCTAAATTTTGATGTCTCATATTTTGATTTTTGGGAGATTTTGATTTTTGGGTAAAATTACTATTTTACCCCTTTTGTCCAAGAAATGAAGAAACTTAAGGATTTCTCATCCGAATTCAGAATTTGTCATGCTTACAGTCATTTTGAAGGGTTTGCTAAGTTTAATTTCAATTTTACATGTCTTATGATTTGATTATACTTTTATAAAAAGTATATTCTAAATAACTCTAATATTTCAGCCCGAAATATCTGAAACTCAAACTTTATTGATTTTCTCAATCAATTACAAAAATTGGGGTTATTACAGATATATCCTATAATCTTGACTCTATGATTGAGGGAATGGACAATTATGATGGAAAAGTGGACAAACTTGAAAACATGTTTCAAACATTCATGGCCACTACTGTATCTATTAAACCTCCACAAGAGGTTTGTGCTATTTGATCTAGCTCCTTCCATTTAATCACAAACTATCCATCCAACAAGGTTTATAAGGAATCTCTTTGGAATAGGAAAATGCAATGAATGCATACTACAAGCCTAGCTACAACCCCTCCTATAAAACCTATAATCCAAGATGGGCTAGGCATCCTAACTTGTCATGGTCGAAGAACAACTACTAGGGAGGTCCATCTTGCCAAGAACATTAGTTCCCTTACAACCCCTTGGTTTTCTACAACGTCAACAACCACAGAAGCTATTAATTAAGGATAATATGCAGTTTCTTATGTGAATAAGAATGTCAATTTTAAAGCCCTTGCCAACATAGAACTGCAAATAAGCTAGTTGTTTGTAGCATTACAAGACAGAGGAAAGGACTAGTTTTCAAGTTAGCCAATTCCTAACCTTAAGGGCCAATTTGTGATAATTGGAGCCACTTCCTTTATCAAAGTCTATTGCCTTGATTATCGAACCTTTTGATGTTTGGGGAATAGATTTCATGGGATCATTTCCTAATTCCTTTGGATATTTGTACATCCTCGTGGGGGTGGACTACGTGTCCAAGTGGGTAGAAACCATACCCTGCAAGACCAATGATCACATGGTGGTAGTCAAATTTCTAAAAGAAAATATATTTACTAGGTTTGGTATTCCACATGTCATAATTAGTGATGAGAACAAGCACTTTAAAATAAACTGTTTGAAATTTACTGAAAAAGTATGTTGTGATCCATAGAATAGCTACTCGTATCATCCTTAGACTAGTGGCAACTAGATTTGTCAAATAGGGAACTCAAGTGTATTCTAGATAAGATTGCCAATCCAAGTAAGAAAACTAGTATGTTAAACAAAATGACACTTTATGGGCTTATCGCATTGCCTATAAGACTCCTATAGGCATGTCACTCTACCATTTGGTCTATGGAAAGGCCTGCCACTTACTAGTAGAATTGGAATATAAGGCATATTAGGCTATCACAAAGCTCAATTTCGATTTAGATGCTACTACAAACCATAGGAAACTCCAACTCAATGAGTTGGATGAGTTGAGGAAAGATGCACATGAGTTTGCATGGCTATACAAAGATCGAATGGAGGTTAATCATCATAGACAAATCTTAATGAAGTCCTTCACCCTAGGACAAAACATCTTATTATATAATTTCAAGTAGTATCTATTCTAAGGAAACTCAGGTCTTGATGGACAAGACCTTACACTGTACGTACTATATATCCTCATGGGTCCATTGAGGTAGAAAAGGATGGTGAAATATCAAAGGTTAATGGACAAAGGATAAAACCCTTCTTAGAACTAATCAATCCTAAGGTAGAGGAAACATCATTAAAGGCACAAGTATACCATGGCTGACTTTAGCATGATTTCGAACACTCTGCACTTTACATTTCTTGCACTCATCATCATCACATCTAATTAATGAAGTAAAACTTATAGTTTATTGGGATCAACTCAGAGGTTTGTTGAATCTCAATATTCTACATCATTCATTCAATCATATAGGCTCCTATGTTTCTAGACATTGAGGACAATGTTTATTTTAGGTTGGGGGTATAGATGTACATAGAGATTCTAACATTTCTTGTATTTTTCAATTTTCTCTTTTCTAAAAAAATTTAAGAAAAAAAAGTATTTGAAGTAGTGTTCCCTTACTATGATGAGAAATGGATTTTCAGAAACTTAAAAATTCTACTATTTTAAACTCTTAATGGAAATGCATATGGCTATTTTTGTAAGTTATTCATATGTTGAAGCATTTTATGAAAGATGAATAATAGGAAATACTTACACATTGTACATAGTCTAGGCTAGACTAATAGAGAGATACAACTTAGAGACGCTAAGGAAAATAGGGGAGACCTATAACCAAGTGAGTTTTAGAGACTATCTCCTTTCTGAGAATTATAAGGAATTCAATATTCTCTTCAGCATACATAACATTATGTGATCTCATATCCTTGTTTTGGTTAATTGCCAAGAGTAGGTAAGAGTATTAGCTTTCTTTTTAGAAATTTTATTAAATTTGATAAGTTTTAAGAAACCTATGAACGTGATATAGAGTTAATAGATACAATGAAACATAGGGGAGTCAACATCTCTTGTAGCCAAGAAACCAAATGGAAAGGGTCTAAAATTAGAGAAGTCAATGGGTATAAGCTTTGGTGCATAGGAAAGGATAATAATAGAAATGTTGTAGGGATATTGGTGGATAAAGAATTAAAGGATGAAGTGGTAGCCATTAAAATAAATAGTGATATAATTATAATAAGAAAACTTGTTATAGGAGAAAAGATCATAAATGTTATAAGTGCATGTGCACTACAAATAAGGTTAGAAGATAGAATGAAGAGATAGTTTTGGAAAGATATGGATGGAGTCATCCAACAAATTTCCAACACAAAGGAGATATTTATAGGAGCAGACTTAAATGGCCATGTAGGAAGAGAACAGGAAGATATGATAAGGTACACAGAGGGTATGGTATCGGAGAAAGAAATGTGATGGGGAAATCTATCATCAATTTTGCTTTGGCATACAAGTTGGTAGTGGCAAACACATTCTTCAAGAAGAGGGATCAACACTTAATAACCTTTAGAAGTGGACTCCATAAAAGCCAAATAGAATTTTTTAGGTAAGAATACTAAAATGAAGTGGTGGAACTTAAAATGGGAGAAAATAACCTCATTCACAAATAAGTTGATGGTAGAAGGAATCTAGAACAATGAAATAGATGTAAACACCATGTCGATTAATATGGTTGAGTCCATTAGGAAAGTGGAAAAAGAAGTCTTAGGAGTATCTAAAGGTCAAAGTGTAACAACCTAGGTTTTTGTAACACATTTTGTAACACGTTTATGAAAGGTAGGGCCCTTAGTAGTAAAAAAAAATTCGAAAAACAAAGCAGCTAAAATTCTTTTCTTTAGAACTTGTTTTTAAAAACCCAAGCCATCACTTCATACATAACATAAGTAAAATTTTTCTAAAAGATAAAATTCCATTGAAGGAATATACTTTTATTAAATTTCAGAATCCATCTAGTGGTTCACAGTACAGCCCAAATCCATTACCATACTTGTCCAAATTACATAATCCAAAACTGAAAGCTCACCATACAATGAAAATCTCATTACAATACAAAACTCAAACAAAACAAAGTACATGTCTTCAAGGGGTATACCCTGATGATTATTCTCCCAAGTCTTCTTCAATCTTGAGCTCCTAACTCTCCTTCTCTGTATTTGAGATATTGTAAACATTTACAATATCTTAGCGAGCTATGCTTGGTAGGGGATTCAATAAGCATAATAATTTGATAGTATAATTCTAATACTTCATAATCTCATTATTCATAAACATAGTCATGTATCAATCTCCTTACTTTGTCATATATGTACATCCTTATACATACATATAGTATATGGATAAATCCATCAAATTTATAAAAGTAGTCAAATAACATTCCCAACTAAGCTAATCAATTCTTTCCACTATGAGAAATCAGTATTTTAGCTAGTCCTATACTGAGAATTTTCCTTCTTGGGAAATACTGATAATATACAATTACCTGGCATTTCATCATGCCAAAACATAAGGCATTTCACTATACCTATCTCATATGCATCATAGTGCAAAATAATCAAAAGATTACCATGTTGAAGTCTGATCCGTACTAGCGTGCTCAAATAACTGCCCTGTTCACCACTGATACCATAGTGGAAAATATTGTGTCATTGCCCATATGGGGAGAGAGGACATTGACAGTGATGGCCTTCCCATAATTACCCCACCCAACTTTTTGCCTCTCACAGGGCAAGGTATCATCATATCATCAAATTTTAGGAAGCGGGTGGCCAAACCCTCATAACTCGCCTAGCATAGCATCCCTAGGCTTATGCCTATTTAAAACAAAACCACAAGCCTCCTTGCTTATATGTAAAATAGGTTTCATACGTATCAGACAATCTGTCTATTTACATAGGGCTGGAATATCTTCTAATTCCATACTCACTTAGAGTCTATTCCTCAATTCTAACTTAACTATTTCATATGTGTTTGGTTGGACCATAAGGGTTTCAGAGTATTTAATACAAGTATCAACATTACACTTGTCAACATTTCTAGACACAAGATCATGTCTTAAACATGTACATCCCATGTAGATGCATTCATAAAATCCTTCTACCTTCAAGTAGTGATCTATCTCTTTAAATCTTCCATGATCCTGACTAACATATGTAATCTCTAAATCCATACATACTATCAATATTTATACAATTTGAATAATCCTATAGGTTTGATCCGATCTATATTCTTTGTTTAATGTTGTCATTTGATATAAAGGACCTAGATCTTTTGTCCTATAATGATCTATCTTCCTTAGAGAGTGCCTATCCTATTGATCAATAGATCTGATAGTTAGAATGATCTTCTAATCTTTCAAATCTAAGTATTTTCTATTCTAAGTCTTTGTGTATTCCTTTATTTAAGCTCAATCTTTCATAGATCCTTTGGTCAACAATTTATACTTGTTAATAAAGATCAAGAGCTGAGATCTTCTATCATCTAGTTCTTCTTTGATCTAAGTTCAATTGTTTGATCATCCTTGAGGATGACCTTGGTTTTCTTCCTTGAATCATATTTGATCAAGGGTTTGGATTCTCTATCTAGATTTGTCTACAACATACATGCATAATAAAATACAACATTAGGATTCTTATTATTCTTGATCATTCAATATCCTATAGATCTTGTTTGATCATCCTTATCTTACTTACAATTTTTATTAGGATTAGATAATTTACTAACCGTTTATGTTCTTATTATTAGTATTCAACCTGTTAATGTTTTACTGGTTGAAGATAGCTTATTCCATCCTAAGTCTAAACAACTCCTCTTATTTCAAATTGACTAAGGCTTACTAGTTGAATGGCTTAACACAAAGTAATTACTTCAATCCTCATGTAAGGAGGTGTTTAGACCTCACAAACGTCAATGGAAGGTAGGGGAAGAATAAGGCTCTATTAGAGAACACCCTTAACCACCATGTTTAGCATTCACTAAAGTTACCTTAGCTCAACCTTTCATAAGGTTCCTATGAGCATTTTAACCCTAAGTACTCTTTCTAATTGATTTTAATTAAATTCATGAATATTTAAAATGTCATTCATGAGATTTATTATTCTCCTAGTTTGGGCCAAGGATTTGATAATCCTCATATTGTCCAACTAACTATAGCCCTTACTAATATTAAGTCAAAGTCATTCACTCATCTTAATTGTCCATGAATATCTATGTTCCATTAGTTTATATTTTTGGTGATTTATGCTCATTATATCTTAACAACTACTTAACAATTGAATCTCTTAATAAAATTTGACAATAATTAAATCATAAACATTTATACTAACATGCTTCCTATGAATGTAACTTAACCTAATGGAATAAAACTATACTTAAACTAGTATGATCCTAAGTTATGAAATACATGAAATTTTACTACTAATCTAATGGAATCATGCTAAAATCTCAAATTTAAACTAACATGACCCTAAGATAATTAAATCTACCAAACTAATAATATTTAGAGCATAACATGCTAAAATTTAAGAATTACACTATCATGCTTCCTACCATATACCACATTTACAATTCTATTATTAAATAAAAGATAATTAAACTAATTAGATTAAGATCATTAGAAACTTTTACTTATGATCCAAGCATTAAATCTTAGATCTTTTCTTTTAGATCAAGGTTTTAATTACATTTAAGGCTTTTACTCCATTAAGGTCCAACGATCACATCCTATTGTTTTTGTCAAATTCAATCCATGATCTAACTAGATTTCATCATAATCCCATTCATACAACCCATCCAAAAGGTCTGATTAGGGTTTTTCTACCATAAAGGGTAGATTCCTCATTTTAAGTTAGATTTGTCAAAATAAATCATGGATATTACTTGATTTCAACAATATATCATCATTGCATTAGATCCCCAAGATCTGATCATCTCATATCTTAAAGATCATGAAAATTAGAATCTTAATTCGTCGAAACAGAAAGTTTCTCAAAGCATTTTATCAATTTTATAATTCTAGAAGAAAATAGATATTACAAGCTTTCCATAGCTTCTTTCCGATCTTCATTTGGAGCTCAAATAACTCCACAATTAAAGATTGAAGTTCACAGTCGTTCTGAGGGTCCAGATTTGATCTAGGCCTAATAGAACAAATGGCTTGGATCAGTCAGATAGAGCAGGTCTAGTAGGGCAGAATGGTCGCAGCACTCCTATCACCGGGATGCATGCGATAATGAGCTTCTAGAGACTAACACTATCTCGTGGTCGTTTCATTAGGACAGCGTCGCATGCGGAGCATGCACACAGAGACACTCCCACAGGGCATGTTTCCGTGCGACATCCAAGGATCCAAATCTTATTAGAAAGATCGGACAGTCCGTTTTGGACCATTCAATCAATTCCTCTTCAATTAAGGGCTCAAAACTTGATAAAATTTCAAGTAAATTCTACCTTAGATGTTTTAGACCATTCTAGATTGATTGGATGGCTCAAATTTTCCATGTGAACCATCCATCATCCAGAATTAAAAGGTTCTTATCCTTACTTTATTTTTATTATTTTTAACCCAAAACTAATTTCATAAAAATAAAAATTATATAAACTAACATGAAATAAGTGTGGAAAGATTTTCCACCTATCTGATTGGAGAAAAACATAGGTTTTATAGCCCAATTTAAAAGAAATATCCACTTGATGATAAGATTGCTCAATAACCGCTTATTTTGTGATTTTTCGTTGATTGAACCGTTGGATCTTGAAATTTCTTTTGGGGTTTTGTTGATAAGGTAGTCTAGGATAATTTGAATGGTGAGATTTGTGAGATTTGATTTGGAACAAAGTGCCTAATTGAATTTAGGTCTCTTGTTCCAATTTAGAGAGAGGAGAGAGAAAGGGAAAGAAGAGAGATTTTTGGGTGTTTTGGAAATTTGGGAATGAATCTAGATCTAGTTTTGTAGGAGAAGCAAGATAATTTTGTGGTAAATTTTATGAACATTTTTGGAGGTATTTTGGGGGGGGTATTTGTAGGTGTTTTGCATTTTTCATAATTACTTGTAATAATTTTGTTTTAATTCTTTTGAATATTAAATTAACATTGGATCCTCCACTACCACCTCCTTCTCCACTATCAGCTAGTAGTGGTTTGACCACTCATTACATGTTTTCTAGATGTTGGATTCATTTGTCGGCCCCTTGTGGGCCCCATAAAGGTGTAAAAGACCATTTTTCCCTTTTATGGAGAAAAATCCATTTTATTCCCCCAAACTTGGAATCGAGTGTACTTAGTGGCGTTGGAATCGTATTTCTAAGTGCATTCTAAATATTGAATTCTTTGATCTTGGTTATAGGTAAAATTATCATTTTACCCTTTTATTCATAAAAATGGAGAAAATTAGTGATTTTTCACTTTAACATGGAATTGAACGTACTTAGTGTCATTTCGATCGGTTTTTTTAGTACATTAATAATTTCAAAGGTTCAAATCATGGTTTAATCTCTAAAATAAAATTTCAATAACCTAATATCCTAGCCCAGAATGTTTGACACTCAAACTTCATTGATTTTCTCAATCAATTTACAAAAATTGGGGTTACTACAATCTTCCCCCCTTACAATAATTTTGTCCTTAAATTTTGTTATACAATAACTTGATCAAATAGAATAGGGTAGGTCTTCCTCAATTTTACTTTTGTTTCTCACCTGACTTCCTCAACAGAGCGATGTTGCCACAGGACTTTGACTAGCGGAATTGTTTTGGTCCTTAACTTCTATTCCTTATGGTCCAAGATCTGTATCACCTTCTCTTGAAAGGTTAGGTCTGGATTTAGCTCTTCCAGCACCCTTTGAAGTACATGTGTATCATCTTGTAGGTATTTTCATAGCATAGATATGTGAAAGACACTATGTATTTTTGAAAGTTGGGGAGGTAAGGCTAATTTGTAAGCTACTAGACCAACTCTTTCCGAGATTTCAAATGGACCGATGAATCTAGGACTAAGTTTTCTTTTGCTTCCAAACCTCATTAATCCTTTGAATGGTGATACTTTCAAAAGTACATGCTCCCCCACATCAAATTCCAGGTTTCTATGTCTTGTATCTACGTAACTCTTCTGCTGATTGTGTGTTATTAACAACCTCTTTTGTATCAATCTAACCTTGTTTATACACTATTCCGCTAGTTTTGACTTTATTAGCTTTCTTTCTTCATCACTCCAACAAGTTGGCAATGGACATGTATGTCCATACAATGCTTCATATGGTGCCATACCAATACTTGCTTGAAAACTATTGTTATACGCGAATTCTATTTAAGGAAGATGTTCATCCCAATTCCCTTTCCAATCTAATGCACATGCTCTCAACATATTTTCTAAAGTCTGAATAAGTCCTTTCTGATTGATTATTTGTTTGGGGGTGAAATGTTGTACTGAATTTAAGTTAGGTTCCCAAGGCTTGTTGTACACTCTTCCAACATCTTGAAGTAAATCTTCCATCCCTATTAGAGATGATGGATAGTGGAATCCCATGAAAACTTACTATTTCTTTGATGTATAACTTAGCTAGACTATCAACTAACTGGTTCTGCCTAATTGGAAGGAAATGTGTTGACTTTGTTAACCTATCCACAATCACCCAAATCATTTCATGACCTGCTCGTGTCCTTGGCAATCGTACTACAAAATCCATAGTGATGTTGTCCCGTTTTTATTCTAGAAGTTCTAGTGTTTGTAACATTCCAACTAGTCTTTGGTGTTTAGCTTTTACTTATTGACAATTTAGACATTTAGCCACAAATTCTCCTATTTCTCTTTTCATGCCTTCCCACCAAAAGTTTATTTTCAAATCAGGATACATCTTGGTACCCCCAAGGTGTATGGAAAATTTTGACTAATGGGCTTCTTGTAATAATTCTTTTCTCAAGTCTATATTTAAAGGAACCACCAATCTCTTGAAAATGTAGACCCCCATCTGTACCTTGCAAAATCCTATCTTTTTACACAATTTCTGAGTTACCGTATCTTCTTCTTAGGCTTTAAGGACACTTTCTACAAAAGTTAATTTAATGGTCATGTTTATGACTACAGCTCTTGGCTGTCTACTTAATGCATCAGCTACTACGTTCTCTTTTCCATGGTGGTATTGGATGGCAAAATTGTAGTCTTTAATATATTCCATGCATCTTCTTTGTCTCATGTTCAAATCAGCCTGAGTAAAGATGTATTTGAGACTTTTATGATCTATAAATACACTAAAATTTTCTCCATACAAATAGTGTTTCTAAATTTTCAATGCAAAAACTATAGCTACCAATTCTAGGTCATGTACTAGGTAATTTATTTCATGTTTCTTTGATTGTCTAGATGCATAAGCAATGACCTTCCCATTTTGCATCAATACACCTCCTAACCCTTTGCCTGAAGCATCACAGTATATTTTATATCCCCCACTTCCTGATGACAAAGTCAATATTGGTGTTGTAATTAACCTCTTCTTTAGCTCTTGAAAACTATTTTCAACTCTTCTATCCAAGTGAATTGTACCCCTTTTCTAATCAATGTAGTCAAATGAAGGGCTATATGGGAAAATCCATGAATTAGTCTACGGTAGTATCTTACCAATCTAAGAAAACTACATATTTTTATTACTGTATTAGTTTTCTCCCAATTCATTATTGCTTCAACCTTGGTGGAGTCCACTTCTAATCCATTCTTAAAAATTACATGGCCAAGAAATTGACCTTCTCTAACCAGAATTCACACTTACTAAATTTACCAAATAGCTTATGTGTTCTGAGGGTATTTAGTACAATTTGTAAGTTTTCTTGATGTTCCTTGATACTAGTAGAGTAAATCAATATATCATCAATAAATACAATCATAAATTTATCCAAAAATTTCTTGAAGATTCTATTCATCAGATCCATAAACACTACTGGTGCATTGGTCAACCCAAAAGACATGACTAAAACTCATAATGCCCATACCGAGTTTTGAATGCTGACTTGGGTATATCTTCATCCTTAATATGATATTGATGATATTCTAATCTAAGGTCAATTTTGGAAAAGATCTTAGCAGATTGGAGCTGATCAAAGAGATCATCAATATGAGGTAAGGGATACTTATTTTTCACTGTGACATTGTTCAACATTCTATAATCAATGCACAATCTCATAGACCCATCCTTCTTCTTCACAAATATTACTGGTGCTCCCCATGGTGAACTACTTAGTCTAACAAACCCATTATCTAACAATTCTTGTAACTGACCTTTCAACTCTTGCAACACTGCTGGAGTCCTAGATAAATAGATAGATTGTTTGATAAGTATAAAATCAATACATGGGAATCATTCATATAGAATGGTGACCCCTAAACTTGTATAAACATGGGTATCATTCATTGTAAATGATGATCCCTGAGTTTGAAATGAAATCCTATCCTCAAGATAAGAATACCAAAATACGAGGATGATTATATAAACAAACAAGACATCTGGTAAGCAAAAAGACTACTTTACATACAAGCATGGAGACTTGTGGTTTTATTTTAAACAGGCATAGGCATGGGGATACTATGCTAGGAGAGTTAGTAGGGTTTGGCCACCTGCTCTCCGAAATGTGATATATATGATCATACCGTGCCCAAAGAGAGGCAAAATGTCAGGCAGGGCAAGTATGTGAAGGCCACCACTGTGACGGTCTGTCTCTCCATATAGACATGATGTAAATGATTTTCCACACTTGGTATCCCTGGAGTATGAAAGCAATTATTCGAGCGCGCTAGTACAGATCAGACAGCAGCATAGTAGTCCTTTGAGTATTTTTACATTATGATGCATGGCATAGTGAAATGCCTTATTATATGGCATGATGAGATGCTGAGTAATCATAGATTACCGATACTACCCAAATGAGGGAGTATTTCCAACAGAGTCTGGATGATTTATCAACTCAACATAAGCTAGGTATGATTATGTATTGAGATATTAACTATTTTTCACGATTTTGACCTTATGTATATATCTATACACAATATACCATATGTATGTGCAAGGATGTACATATATGACAAAGTAAAGAGATTGATCCATGAGTATGAATAATGGGATTATAAAGTATTAGGATTATACTATCAAATTATTATGCTTCTTGAGTCCCCCACCAAGCATAGCTTGTTGAGATATTGTAAATGTTTCAATGTTTACAATATCTTAGATACAGAGAAGGAGAATTAGGAGCTCAAGACTTAAGAAGACTTGGAAAAATAATCATTCAGGGTATGTCCCTCGAAGACATGTATTTTTATTTGAGAGCATTGTATTATATTAAGAATTTTTAATGTATGGTAAGGTTTGAAGTTTGGATTATGTAATTTGGACAAGTATTGTACTAATACTTGGGATGTACTGTGAACCACTAGATGGATTCTGGAATTTAATAAAAGTATATTCCTTCAATGGAATTTTATCTTGTACAAAATTGTGCTTATGTAATGTATGAAGTGATGACTTGGGTTTTACAAAACAAAGGGCGCCTTGCCTTTGAAAAATGTATTACAAAATGAGTTACAAAAACCTGGGTCATCACAGTTGGTATCAGATCCATTCATCCAGTCACAGTACAGTACCCTTATGTCCAATATGAAGATGACAATACAATTAGAGGATGAGAAATAGTGAGTGAATAAGAAATAAGATAGTATTTGATGACAATGAGTAGAGAATGAGTTATGATAGTATTTGATGACAATGAGTAGAGAATGAGTATAGGAAGAGTTATGTGATTGACTCATTAGGTGAGGAGTTAATGTAATTAACTCATGAAGTACTAGTGAAGTATAAGTAGATATTATTTAGTGAAATAACTAGGAGTACTACTTAGTAAGTTAATGATGTCAATATAGGGAATAGTAAGTTTAGAAAGAAGTAAGGAAAATATTACAATAGAGGAAGATGTAATGTATGATATTCAGGTATAACCTAAAATCTTAAGTAAAGATACTTGTAGAAATAAAATAAATTAATATAACTATTATTAGGAGAAATAATGGAGATTAAGAGAAAGAGATGATAAATTGGAAAAATATGATGGAAAGGATGAAGAAGGATAAAATCCAACCCTTATAGGAAAGGTGAAATAGATACTAAAGTTAAAAACCTTAGAATTATTACAAAATTCAAAATAAATAATATTAAATATAAATGAAAGAGTTACAATTGTTACATCAATATAGTACTATGACAATTAATTAAAAAATTTAATCATCAAAATAGAGATGATCTTACTTGAGAAGAATTTGAGGTAGGTAAAAATTTTCAAAATTTGTGAATAAAAAGAGTTTTATTAAAGATAAATAAGGGGACAAATTTTAGAAGAATATCAATTCAACTATATGATAGAATTGAAATTTGAAAATAATTATGGACTATAATTTGCATTGATGGTAGAATGGAAAGTGAAGAACTATAAATGAATAGGGATATTAATATGATGAATTTAGAGATATTGATTCTATTTATATGATAGAGTTAGTGATACTAAAAGAATTATGAAATATAATGAGGAAAAATATATTTTGAAGGAATGGTGAATTGAACATGAGAAATGAAGACCTATAAACAAATATAGGCAACTAAACTTAAGTGTAAATTTTGGACAAATGAGATGATTATGAATGAGGTATGAATCCAAATTTTGGAGAAATATGTGGTTAGAAATTTCAAGATATTTTGGAGATTTTCAATCTAACATAAGATTGAATGAGGAAATATCTATAATAGTTGAGGAAAATGACATCAACTGAGTTGAATAAGTGGAAAGAACAAATTTTAAGGATTAGTAGACAAAGGAGTGATTATATAAGTTAACATTGGAGAGCAATAAGTTTTCTTGGAAAGAGAAGAATGAAGGATCAATGAGACTATGCATAAATGATTTTAAGTACCCTTTACTCCACATGGATGAGTTATTCCCAACTTATTATCATCAATAGGGAGCTAGGAATGAAAAATTATAGTGAGATATCAAAACAAATTTTGAGTTATAAGTTTGATGAGAATGAGAGCTATTGGATAAGTGGTGATGACATATGAAATTATTATGAGAAAATCATGACCATTTGGAGAATATGTTAAAACACTTACAAAGCTTATCAACTATCTAGTAAGTATAAATGTGGATTTGAAGAAGAAAGTTTTAGGTCATGTAAATTCTAAGAATGATGTGGAAGTTAACTCAACAAAGATGAAAGATGATACTAATGACCATGACAATTAGAGAAATTTATCTCTTATTGATTGTATAAAATACTAAAACGACCTTCTTTTAGATAATCTTGCCATTGATTACATAAACCATAAATAATTTATTGTAGATTATTGAGACTTGAAGAATATATGGTAAATTATGGAGTTTTTAAAGGCTTGAGAGTGGATGGCTACAAAGTCAATATATACTCTTTTAATAGAAATTATCAAGAATAATTAAAATAAAGGGTAGTATCATATGGAAAGGTTATGAGGTATTCTTGAAAGAAGCATAAGGAAATACATAATCTTAAGAAGGAGAAATAAGAAAATCAAGTGCTATGAATAAAGTGGAAATCAGAGTACAAGAATAATAATAATGAAAATTGAGGAAGATGTAATTAAAAGGAACCTATCAATTAATATGAGGATCTGAAAAGAAATTTTCAATAGAAAGAAATAGTAAAGGAGTGTCATTATCTAGAATAGAAATGAGATAAGTACTTCCAGATAATGGTAGAACTAAGAAGAGATAATTACTTCCAAATATTGGAAGATTGTTACAAAGAATGGTAGTTGAAATTGCAGAATCAAACCAATATGTCACTTTGGGAGATAGTCTAAGGACTATACATATTTGGGAAGATATGCCAAAACTATATATGTTGAAAAGGAATGAGGATGAAAAATAAAAGTTAGAATAGAAAAGTATGAAGTATTGAAAGATTGGTGAAAATGAGGAATAGAAATTTAGTACACCAGTCAAGAGAAATAGGTAGGGCTAAAATATTAAAAATATAGGGACAAGTATACAATCAATCTTCTAAAATAGTTGAAATGAGAAATTGCTTTTTCCTAGGCAAAATTAGATATTTTGAGCATTTTTTCATTGTATCCAAAACCTTTAAAATAGTAGAATTAAACTAAATTAGTCAAAATTATGTGATTTCTAAGACCAAAATACTCAAAATATAGGGATAGGTATACAATTTATCTTTTAAAATAGTTGGAATCTTAAATTGATCTTCCTTATGTAAAATTAGATATTTTGTGCAATTTTTAAGTTTGTACACTCGAACTTCAAAATTGTAGACTTAAGCCTAATTAGTGATAATTAAGTGATTTCTAAGATCAAACACATTCAAAATAAAGGGATATGTAATTTATCTTTTAAAATGGTTGGAATGTGAAATTGCTCTTTCTTTTGTAAAATTAAATATTTTGTAATTTTTTGCATTTTACACCCTAGACCCAAAAATAAGCCAAATTAGTGATAATTAAGGGAATTCGATAACTAAATTATAGAAAATATTGATATATGTATATGAGTTATTTTCAATACTGTTGGAATGTGAAATTACTCTTTGTTTGCCAAATTAGATATTTATTATGTTTTTTAAATTTGTACCATGGACCTTCAAAATAGTAGAATTAAGCCTAATTAATTACAAGTAAGTTATTTGTAAGACTAAAATATTCAAAATGTGGGGGCACGTACAAATTTTATCTTTCTAAATGGTTGGAATGTATTATTTATCTTTCTTATTTAAAATTAGATATTTGGTTAACTTTTTACATTTATATCGTGTACTTTCAAAAGATTAGAAATTAGCTTAATTAGTGATAATTAAGTGATTTATAAGACTAAAAATTTCAAAATATAGGGATAGGTGCAAAATTTATCATTTAATATCGATGGAATGTGAAGTTTCTCTTTCTTATGGAAAATTTGATATCTTGTACTTTGTTGCATTTGTACACAGGACATTCAAAATGGTAGAATTAAACCAAATTAGGGAAAATCAAGTGATTTCTTTACCTAAAATATTCAAAATATAGGGATATGTATGCAGCTTACCTTTTAATATAGTTGGAACATGAAATTGCTTTTTCTTTTGCAAAATTAAAATTTTCACCATTTCTATATTTGTACCCTCAACATTAAAAAAAGTGGAATTAAGCATAGCTAGTGATAATTAAGTGGGACTAAAATATTGAAAATATAGGGACAAGTGTACAATTAATCAGCTACAATAGTTGAAATGAGAAATTGCTTTTTCTTGCGTAAAATTAGGTAATTTATGCATTTTTTCATTTGTACCCTAAACCTTTAAAATAGTAGAATTAGGGTAAATTACTTGTAGTTAAGTGATTTCTAAGACTAAAATACTCAAAATATAGGGATATGTATACAATTTATCTTTTAAAATAGTTAAAATCTTAAATTGCCCTTTCTTATTTAAAATTATATATTTTGTGCCACTTTTAAATTTGTACACTCGAACTTTGAAAGAGTAGAATTAAGCCTAATTAGTGATAATCAACCCATTTTTAGGAATAAATTATTCAAAATAAAGGGATATGTAACTTCCAAAATAGTTGCAATGTGAAATTGCTCTTTCTTTTGTGAAATTAAATATTATGTACTTTTTTGTATTTTGCACCCTAGACATAAAATTAATCCAAATTAGTGATAATTAAGTGATTTCTAAGACCAAAATATTCCAAATAAAGGGATAGGTAATTTATCTTTTAAAATCATTGGAATATAAAATTGCCCTTTCTTTTGTAAAATTCAATAATTTGTGCTTTTTTGCATTTTGCACCCCAGATCGAAAAATAAGCCAAATTAGTGACAATTAAGGGAATTCTATAACTAAATTATAGAAAATATTGATATATGTATATGAGTTATTTTCAATATAGTTGGAAAGTGAAATTATTCTTTGTTTTGCCAAATTAGACATTTATTACATTTTTTAAATCTGTACCCTGGACCTTCAAAATAGTACAATTAAGCCTAATTAATTACAACTAAGTTATTTGTAAAAGTAAAATATACAACATGTGGGGGCACGTAAAAATTTTATCTTTCTAAATGGTTAGAATGTATTATTTATCTTTCTTATTTAAAATTAGATATTTGGTTCACTTTTTACATTTATATCACGTACTTTCAAAAGAGTAGAAATCAGCCTAATTAGTGATAATTAAGTGATTTATAAGACTAAAAGTTTCAAAATATAGGGATAGGTGCACAATTTATCATTTAATATGGTTGGAATGTGAAATTTCTCTTTCTTGTGGAAAATTTTATATCTTGTACTTTTTTGCATTTGTACACAGGACCTTCAAAATGGTAGAATAAAGCCTAATTAGGGAAAATCAAGTGATTTCTATACCTAAAATATTCAAAATATAGGGATGTGTATGCAGCTTATCTTTTAATATAGTTGGAACGTGAAATTGCTTTTTCTTTTTTCTCAAAATTAAATATTTTCATCATTTTTATATTTGTCCCCTCAACATTCAAACAAGTAGAATTAAGCATAGCCAGTGATAATCAAGTGGGGCTAAAATATTGAAAATATAGGGACAAGTGTACAATTAATCCACTAAAATAGTCGATATGAGAAATTGGTTTTTGTTGCGTAAAAATTCTATAATTTATGCATTTTTTTTCAGTTGTACCCTAAACCTTTAAAATAGTAGAATTAGGGTAAATTACTTGCAGTTAGGTGATTTCTGAGACTAAAACACTCAAAATATAGGGATGTGTATTCAATTTATATTTTAAAATAGTTAAGATCTTAAATTGCTGTTTCTTATTTAAAATTAGATATTTTGTGCCACTTTTAAATTGGTACACTCGAACTTCGAAAGAGTAGAATTAAGCCTAATTCGTGATAATCAAGCGATTTTTAAGAATAAATTATTCAAAATAAAGGGATATGTAACTTCCAAAATAGTTGCAATGTGAAATGGCCCTTTCTTTTGTGAAATTAAATATTTTTTACTTTTTTGCATTTTGCACCCTAGACATAAAATTAATCCAAATTAGTGATAATTGTGCAAATTGGACGACCAATTTATAAAAAAAATATTGATACATGCATTCATGTTTATTTTTGATATAGTTGGAATGTGAAATTACTCTCTGTTTTGCGAAATTAGATATTTACTGCGTTTTATACATTTGGGCCCTGGACCATAAAAATAGTAGAATTAAGCCTAATTTATATTTGCATCCTCAACATTCAAAATAGCAAAATGAAGCATAGTTGGTGATAATTAAGTATTTTTAGGGCTAAAATATTAAAAATATAGGGATAAGTATACGATCAATCTTCCAAAATAGTTGAAATGAGAAATTGCTTTTTCCTACTCAAAATTAGATATTTTGAGCATTTTTTCATTGTATCCAAAACCTTTAAAATAGTAGAATTAAGCTAAATTAGTCATAATTACGTGATTTCTAGGACTAAAATACTCAAAATATAGGGATAGATATAGGATTTATATTTGGAAATAGTTGGAATCTTAATTTCAACTTCCTTATGTAAAATTAGATATTTTGTGCAATTTTTAAGATTGTACACTCCAACTTCAAAATTGTAGACTTAAGCCTAATTAGTGATAATTAAGTGATTTCTAAGACCAAAATATTCAAAATAAGGGGATATGTAATTTATCTTTTAAAATGGTTGGAATGTGAAATTGGTTTTTCTTTTGTAAAATTAAATATTTTGTAATTTTGCATTTTGCAGCCTAGACCCAAAAATAAGCCAAATTACTAATAATTAAGGGAATTCGATAACTAAATTATAGAAAATATTGATATATGTATATGTGTTATTTTCAATATTGTTGGAATGTGAAATTACTCTTTGTTTTGCCAAATTAGATATTTATTATGTTTTTTAAATTTGTACCATGGACCTTCAAAATAGTAGAATTAAGCCTAATTAATTACAAGTAAGTTATTTGTAAGACTAAAATATTCAACATGTGGGGGCACATACAAATTTTATCTTTATAAATGGTTGGAATGTATTATTTATCTTTCTTATGTAAAATTAGATATTCGGTTAACTTTTTACATTTATATCAGGTACTTTCAAAAGATTAGAAATTAGCATAATTAGTGATAATTAAGTGATTTATAAGACTAAAAATTTTAAAATATAGGGATAGGTGCAAAATTTATCATTTAATATGGTTGGAATGTGAAATTTTTCTTTCTTATGAAAAATTTGATATCTTGTACTTTGTTGCATTTGTACACAGGTCCTTAAAAATGGTAGAATTAAGCCTAATTAGGGAAAATCAAGTGATTTCTTTACCTAAAATATTCAAAATATAGGGATCTGTATGCAGCTTATCTTTTAATATAGTTGGAACGTGAAATGGGCTTTTCTTTTGCAAAATTGAATATTTTCACCATTTTTATATTTGTCCCCTCAACATTCAAAAAACTAGAATTAAGCATAGACAGTAATAATCAAGTGGGGCTAAAATATTGAAAATATAGGAACAAGTGTACAATTAATCTGCTAAAATAGTTGATATGAGAAATACCTTTTCCTTGAGTAAAATTAGATAATTAATGCATTTTTTTTTCATTTGTACCCTAAACCTTTAAAATAGTAGAATTAGGGTAAATTACTTGCAGTTAGGTGATTTCTGAGACTAAAACACTCAAAATATAGGGATGTGTATTCAATTTATCTTTTAAAATAGTTAAGATCTTAAATTGCTGTTTCTTATTTAAAATTAGATATTTTGTGCCACTTTTAAATTGGTACACTCGAACTTCGAAAGAGTAGAATTAAGCCTAATTCGTGATAATCAAGCGATTTTTAAGAATAAATTATTCAAAATAAAGGGATATGTAACTTCCAAAATAGTTGCAATGTGAAATGGCTCTTTCTTTTGTGAAATTAAATATTTTATACTTTTTCGTATTTTGCTCCCTAGACATAAAATTAATCCAAATTAGTGATAATTAAGCAAATTCAACGACCAATTTGTAAAAAAAATATTGATACATGCATACAAGTTTATTTTTAATATAGTTGGAATGTCAAATTACTCTCTGTTTTGCGAAATTAGATATTTATTGCGTTTTTTACATTTGTGCCCTGGACCTTTAAAATAGTAGAATTAAGCCTAATTTATATTTGCATCCTCAACATTCAAAATAATAAAATTAAGCATAGCTGGTGATAATTAAGTATTTTTAAGGCTAAAATATTAAAAATATAGGGACAAGTATACGATCAATCTTCTAAAATAGTTGAAATGAGAAATTGCTTTTTCCTGCTCAAAATTAGATATTTTGAGCATTTTTTCATTGTATCCAAAACCTTTAAAATAGTAGAATTAAGCTAAATTAGTCATAATTATGTGATTTCTAGGACTAAAATACTCAAAATACAGGGATAAGTATACAATTTATCTTTTAAAATAGTTGGAATCTTAAATTGAACTTCCTTATGTAAAATTAGATATTTTGTGCAATTTTTAAGTTTGTACACTCCAACTTCAAAATTGTAGACTTAAGCCCAATTAGTGATAATTAAGTGATTTCTAAGACCAAAATATTCAAAATAAGGGGATATGTAATTTATCTTTTAAAATGGTTGGAATGTGAAATTGGTTTTTCTTTTGTAAAATTAAATATTTTGTAATTTTGCATTTTACACCCTAGACCCAAAAATAAGCCAAATTACTAATAATTAAGGGAATTCGATAACTAAATTATAGAAAATATTGATATATGTATACGTGTTATTTTCAATATTGTTGGAATGTGAAATTACTCTTTGTTTTGCCAAATTAGATATTTATTATGTTTTTTAAATTTGTACCTGGGACCTTCAAACTAGTAGAATTACGCCTAATTAATTACAACTAAGTTATTTGTAAGACTAAAATAGTCGAAATGTGGGCGCACGTACAAATTATATGTTTCTAAATGGTTGGAATGTATTATTTATCTTTCTTACTTAAAATTAGATATTTGGTTCACTTTTTACATTTATATCGCGTACTTTCAAAAGAGTAGAAATTAGCCTAATTAGTGACAATTAAGTGATTTATAAGACTAAAATTTCAAAAATATAGCGATAGGTGCACAATTTATCATTTAATAAGGTTGGAATGTGAAATTTCTCTTTCTTGTGGAAAATTTGATATCTTGTACTTTCTTGCATTTCTACACAGGGCCTTCAAAATGGTAGAATTAAGTCCAATTAGAGAAAATCAAGTGATTTATATACCTAAAATATTGAAAATATGGGGATGTGTATGCTGCTTATCTTTTAATATAGTTGGAATGTGAAATTTCTTTTTCTTTTGCAAAATGAAATATTTTCCCCATTTTTATATTTGTACCCACAACATTCAAAAAATTAGAATTAAGCATAGCTAGTGATAATCAAGTGGGGCTAAAATATTGAAAATATATGGACAACTGCACAATTAATCTGCTAGAATAGTTGAAATGAGAAATTGCTTTTCCTTACGTAAAATTAGATAATTTATGCACTTTTTTTCCATTTGTACCCCAAACCTTTAAAATAGTAGAATTAGTGTAAATTACTTGTAGTTAGGTGATTTCTAAGACTAAAACACTCAAAATATAGGGATGTGTATTCAATTTATCTTTTAAAATAGTTAAGATCTTAAATTACTGTTTCTTATTTAAAATTAGATATTTTGTGCCACTTTTAAATTGGTACACTCGAACTTCGAAAGAGTAGAATTAAGCCTAATTCGTGATAATCAAGCGATTTTTAAGAATAAATTATTCAAAATAAAGGGATATGTAACTTCCAAAATAGTTGTAATGTGAAATGGCTCTTTCTTTCGTGACATTAAATATTTTGTACTTTTTCTCATTTCGCGCCCTAGACATAAAATTAATCCAAATTAGTGATAACTAAGCAAATTCGACGACCAATTTATAAAACAAAAATATTGATACATGCATACTAGTTTATTTTGAATATATTTGGAATGTGAAATTACTCTCAGTTTTGCCAAATTAGATATTTCTTGCATTTTTTACATTTGTGGCTGGGACCTTTAAAATAGTAGAATTCAGCCTAATTAATTACAACTGGGTTATTTGTAAGACCAAAATATTCAAAATGTGGGGGCACATACAAATTTTATCTTTCTAAATGGTTGGAATGTATTATTTATCTTTCTTATTTAAAATTAGATATTTTGTTCACTTTTTACATTTATATCGTGTACTTTCAAAAGAGTAGAAATTAGCCTGATTAGTGATATTTAAGTGATTTATAAGACTAAAAGTTTTAAAATATAGGGATAGGTGCACAATTTCTCATTTAATATGGTTGGAATGTGAAATTTTTCTTTCTTGTGGAAAATTTGATATCTTGTACTTTCTTGCATTTCTACACAGGACCTTCAAAATGGTAGAATTAAGTCCAATTAGGGAAAATCAAGTGATTTCTATACCTAAAAGATTGAAAATATGGGGATGTGTATGCAGCTTATCTTTTAATATAGTTGGAATGTGAAATTTCTTTTTCTTTTTGCAAAATGAAATATTTTCCCCATTTTTATATTTGTACCCTCAACATTCAAAATGGTAGAATTAAGCATAGCTAGTGATAATGAATTGGGGCTAAAATATTGAAAATATATGGACAAGTGCACATTTAATCTGCTAGATAGTTGAAATGAGAAATTGCTTTTCCTTGCGTAAAATTAGATAATTTATGCACTTTTTTTCCATTTGTACCCCAAACCTTTAAAATAGTAGAATTAGGGTAAATTACTTGTAGTTAGGTGATTTTTGAGACTAAAATACTCAAAATATAGGGATATGTATGCAATTTATCTTTTAAAATAGTTAAAATCTTAAATTGCTCTTTCTTATTTAAAATTAGATATTTTGTGCCACTTTTAAATTTGTACACTCTAATCTATTGATCTATATTTAAATCTAACATTCAAACCAATTCAAAAATATACATACTAACACAATATTATGTTTCTTATTATTCTTGATCATTCAAGATCTCCCTATGAAACTTGTTTGATCTTTGATTATCTTAATTATCATTTTTATTAGGATTAGATAGTTTACTATCCTTTTATGATCTTATTATTATTCAACTAGTTAATGACTTACTGGTTGAAGATAGTTTATTTCTTTTGTAACACTAAACAGCTCCTTATTTCAGAATTGACTAAGGCTTACCAGTTGAAAGCTACTCACTGAGTGGTTAATTCAATCCTCATGTAAGGAGGTGTTTAGACCACACAAACATCTCCAGAAGGTGGGGAAAGAGCGAGGCTCTATTAGAAAACCCCCGTAACCACCATGTTCAGCATTTACTGGGGTGACCTTAGCTCAACCTTCTTAAGGTTCTTATGAGCATTAAACCCTAAGTGCTCTTGCTATTTGATTTTAATTAAATCCATGAACATTTAAAATGTCATTCATGGGGTTTATTATTCTCCTAATTTGGGCCAAGGAAATGATATTCCTTATATTGTCCTACTAACTATAGCCCTTACTATCATTAAGTCCATGTCCATATTCTTTGTAAATGTTCATCAATATATGTATTTTTATTTAATTACATTTTTCATGTAATTTACTTCACATTAACATTAAAGTGTAAATAAATAAATCCAACAATTAAATCTACTAAACAAATAAAAGAAAATTTAGAATAGAATATAATAATTCACATGATCAATTTGAATATATCATATTTGTCCATTTTGATCCAGTGATCATATTTTTATTTCTATTCATTTTTCACCTCATTAATAGTTTAGATCTTGATCTTTCATTTTTATTTAGATCTATCACATTATCTTATTGTGATATTATCACTAGATCATTAATGCATCTCATCATATGATCTGATCCTTCTTGATCCAACCGATTAATAAGATCTTTAATCATTTTATCAAAATCAAGGGTATAGATCTCAATCTATCCCAAATTAGCCACATGAGGCCATTCATTTCTCATGATCTTATCAATAGATCATCATCCATACTAATTCACAGTTTATGATCATCCTTGATCAATCTGATTAAGGAGATTATTATGTATTTAAGGGATTTTTTTACTTTTAATGGTCAAGATCTAAAGATCTACCAAATTATTTACATACAATACATTTATTCTAGTTATCACATCATTAGGTAACTAATGGATTAGAATTCTAAGGTCTGATCATGTCAGATTTAACTAATCTTGGGAATTAGTACCAAATTTTGTCTTTTACAGTGAATAAAACTTAAAATTTATGTTTCCATTAGATTCTACTCTTCACCAGGAATCTAGAGCTTCTTTCTAATCTTGATTTGGAGTTAAAATGAGCTCTGAATTGCAAATTGAAGTTTCAGATTAGTTTTGACGGTCCAGATTTGATCTAGACTGTCAAAACGAGACAAAATGGCCTAGTGAGCTTCATCGTAATAGGGAAGTGGCATGTATCACTGTCTTCTATGACAATGCACCAAACATCATGCACGCGGGGAGGCACTCCCAGAGCGTGCATCTCCATGTGCGTTGCGCTCTATGCGTGCTGGGTTTTGACCCAATGGGACTGTCCGATCTAGTCCAACGCCGATCAAAATTCAGATCTAAATAAAATGAAATGGTGAACCTAGATCTGGGGGTTTTGGGGTCCTACCAACTCATCTTATGGCTCAATTTCTCCATCTAAGCCATCTATAGGTGGATCCCCAATTACCCTCACCGGATCTGTGTTCACTGTTGAACTAGTCTCCGGAGAAATGGATTCAATGGTGAATCCAAGGGTATTTCTAGCCAAGAAACCATGGGGGAATGGAAGAGGAGATGTTGGAGACCTACCATAATCCCATCTGAAGTAGAGAGAAAATCCGAAGAGGAACAAATCCATTGGATTTTGAAGCCCTAGCAGGACAGCTAGGGTTTCTGTGAATTTTTATGTCATTGAGGTGTTTTTCGGTGCTAGGGAAGAGAAATGGTAGAGGGGAATTGGAGAGGGAAGTGAGGGGAATGATTTTTAGGGTTTTTAGGCTGGTACCATCTCCGGAATGGGTGAGATCGATGATGATTTTTCCGGCATGGGAAAAACCCTAGCTGGTGAAGTTTTTGAGTGGCTTGGGTGGAAGGCGGGTTTGGGGACGCGCCAATCAGGAACAGGCTAGTTCTATGCCAGGTACATGTGGGGACCATTGCTCCAGTGAGAAAGAGAGGAGAAGTCCATATTTCATATATATTGTCATGTTTAAGGGGCTGCGGAGTAAAATAGTATGAAATGTCTTTAGGTCCACTACTTCATTGGCCATATCTAATGCAACATTAATCATATCTACTTAATTGCATAACCCTTGCCTAGCCATTTGTTCAATCTCAAGAAATTAAATATGGTTTCAACAATCAACGTCGTGTATACACTAGTGTTTTGTGCAGTTGACTAAACTTTATATGTAACGAAAGGTATTCATTGTATACAACTAAACAGTAGCCTTTTTTAACTAATCTAAGGAGTCATAAAGTAAATGTTATAACATGTATGCAAATGATGCACAACCAAAGGCACACACAATAAATCTATCCCTACAGAAAAACAAGCTGAGATTTATTTTTTTCATAAGGAGAGGCTTTTAGATTATTTCTAACTTAATTAGCTCCTCCTATTTTTCAAACTTGTGTTTATCACGTACAAGTTAGATCCTATCTTGATCAACCACTTCCCATCCCCCTTAGTTAGCTGTAGGTAATCTGATGGTCGATTGTGTTGGTAGAGTTAGTCATTTAAATACCAACATAGTTGAACAAGTAGGGGCTACTAAAGTGATAGTAATCTGCCTCTTTTCAAGAGGGTCCTATGAGCTTGTGGTCTGCTCTAGGTCTCTTCTAGTTGATTTTAATTCAATTTAGTAGATTGGGGTGTGCATCAAGTGATAAGTAAGATAGGTGGGCCAAGAGGTGTTGATGGAATCCACTCTTGATCTTTTAAGGGTGTTGCCGTTACTAATCAATTTGTCATTCTAGTGGAACTTTGATCAATCACAATATTACCTTAAAGCAATAAACATGCCCTAACTACAACAAAAAGTAATGGACTAATGCAAAAATCCTAAAATGCAACAATTATGAAAAATACACACTATATGAAATTATCCACCATCCAAATGCTACTATATTAATATGAAAAGCTAATCTAGGAAACATAAGGTGTTAGAATGCTCACAGTGGGGTCTTAGACAAACTATTCTTGTACAGGGGTGTTTCCATGTTCAGACCACCTCCTCTTCTAAGTTAGGATGGTTCACCCTTGGCTATATTATTATAATCTTTTTAATTTTAAATGAATCATAATAAAAAATAATAATGACCACACTACAATTATCTAAAGAATAAAAATTCTGACCTATCTTAATTTCTCATCCAAGTCCTTCTCCAAATTCTTGCAAAAATAAATATAAAAATGAGTAATAAAAATCATAGTAATTAGACAAAATATGCACTTAAAATGTATGCAAACCAAAACTATGACTAGTGGAAAAGTAATTTAACCTAGATTCTAACTATAATTCCATTGTGATTACCCAGTAAGGATGCTAAAAAATTAATATATTTTAAATATTACTGCTAGCATACAAGTCCACTATAGCATAGACAACGAAAATACAAGTTGATCCAATGAGGACCCCATTTTTGGACTTTCATAGAATTTTAATTAAAATCTATTTTAATCTACTTTAACCTAGACAACAAAATTAAGCAATTAAATCAAATATATTTAAAAACACCAAAAATAGATAAAATTAACCAATTAACTAAACCTAGGTTTTAAAATCCACCACATTAAACGTAAATACATCCAAATTCAAGTAATTTAGGTTTTACTATTAAGAAACCTAAATGTAAATGAGAAAGGTTTTGTATAATTAAGCTTATTATTCAGAGTACAAATTGTCTTCTTAGAGCACAAACTTACTAAGATTTTCTAATCTTAATTAATTAGCCTAACATAACCAGTATCTTAACCTTAAGAAATCACTAGTTGCATAAGTCAATTTTCTGGACCTATAATTGATATATATGCACTTTTATAACTTAAGCATACTTAAATTTAACATACCTAACCTAAGGTGGTTTCATCCTAACCCTAGAACAAAAACTTAGCCTAGCATATTTAACATAAAAACTATATTTTAATGCTAACAATATATTCTAAACAATAACTCAATTCCAAGGAAAATAATTACAAGCTAAATTTTTAATTAAAGTTAACATAATAACAATCCATTTTACTACTAGTTAACAATTACCAAGAACTAATGAGAATCAAGTAAGAACATTAAACATTCAACTAAAGCAATCAAATAAACTTTTATTAACTTAAATTTCAAAAGATTACAAGGAATGTATTACATGAATTAAAAAGAGAGCATAAACTAAAATGAATTCAAAATCCTATTTAATGGAACAATATTAGTTTTTCTTTGTTGTGTCACTCAACCAAAGTCTTAGTAAACATGCTCCAACGTACATTACCACCATGCTTTCATCCACCAACTGATGTCTTACTCT
Organism: Warburgia ugandensis; assembly: GCA_035236585.1. Taxonomy (NCBI): domain Eukaryota; kingdom Viridiplantae; phylum Streptophyta; class Magnoliopsida; order Canellales; family Canellaceae; genus Warburgia; species Warburgia ugandensis. The sequence continues at coordinate 41,070,743 of CP141136.1, forward strand.
TTTTGTGTCACTCAACAAAGATAGAGGGCATCACCCAATGTAATGACACCATTTTTGTAACCTTGAAATCCCAAGTTGGTAATAAAAAGTTCACTTTTTAAGATAAGGGTACTTTGGTCATTTCACTGTTCACCCTGATTAGACCCAAAATTTTGGTCCTGAGAATGGTACCCTTAGGTGCATCTTAGAAAAACAAATCCAACAAGACAAGAATCACCCAAAATGGAGTTCAAATGAGTAAGTTATGGCTCTTTGAAGTTCAAGGGCAAAATTGTTATTTATTTAAAAATGAATTTGGCTTGAGAAAACAGGGACCCGTTTTGATACAGGCACCCCCTTTCTTCCCTAACCTACTAGAGGTTTCTAGAATGGTGGTATGCAGGGGAGAAACCACCGCCATTCTGGAGGTTTCTCCACCGGCGGTAGAAACCCCCTCTAGAACCCTCTTCAAGCTTTATAAATAGAGCTTTGGGGTGCCTCCAATGGCAGCCCAAAACGTTGGGAAAAATCCATTTGGCAGCAGTGTGCAAGAGGAGAAAACCATGAAAAAATACCCGGCCATGGACCAGGTATGCCTTAAACCCTCCAAACCCATCTCCCCCTCAATCTTAGGTTGAATTCCCCTAAGTTTTTGCATGCAAAACCATGCAAAATGAGGCTCTAGGGAGCCACAATAGACCCAGGGCAACTGCCTAGGGCATACTGGTTCGACAGGGTTGAACCAGGCGTGTCCGTTGATGCGTCCGGAAACGAAAGAACGGGCGAAAGGCCTGGTGCATCGGAGGACGTGCCCTGCGGGCCTTCTATGTACTCTTAACGCTAAAATGCATATAACTTCAGTTCTAGGACTCCGATTGAGGCATCGCAAAAGGCGTTGTGTCCTTATTGATGATGTGAACACACCCAAACCATAAAATACCTTATCGAGACCCTATCTAAGGCTAACATGACCCTTAAACCATGGTAGTGGCGCGGGGCCACTAAACCTTTGCAAACCTAACTATACCAAGGCCCAGTTACTGACCTTAGGAGGCCCTTAAGCATGGGAATGAACCCTTAATGCCTAACTAGTGAGGTAAACTGGTCTAGAACCTATAGAAATAGGCCAAGCTAACCTTTTTCCCCTAAACCATGTCCAGGAACGTACGAGGACAAGGGGACTAGTGCAATCAAACCAGGTAGGTGTTCTATCTCTACTAGACTTTTAAAAAGAACCCATGATGCTTTGAGAATGCATGTTTTGAGTCCTGGTTGCTTTTCTAATGCATGTTTTATGTATAGCATGAATTTATTTCATAAATGAACTTAGCATGCATATGGAAAATACATTGCGCATATATTGCCAAGACATGTGTTACATGCATAGACATGTTTTGAAAAAGGATTCTTGTCTGCATGATAAGTGCAGCCTTGGCTGATGAGGGTGGGCTAATGAGGGTGGGCCAGAGAGAGCTGACAGGCTTCTAGGCAGCGTTATGAATTTGAATACGATACTAGCATGAGCAGATTTTATGCATTGAATGCATGTTTTGCAATCGATTACATAAATTGCGTGATTTACGACGAATAAGTGCATAAATGGCATGATTTACCACACAACGATAAGGTCGTGGGCATAGTGTGCCTATGTTTTCGAGGATTTACTTGCATTGCATATGGCATGACATGAGGATGGTTGTGACGACCTGTGTCTTCCCATGCATTTTTAAATGCAAAACTAGTGCCTAAGGTGGGATCCCAATTTGAAAAACAATGCAATGCAATGGAGAAATCTTTTTGTTTTAAACTCATTTTGAAAACCCTGAGTGTCATTTGCTTTCACAACAACCAAAGTAGTTTTTGAAAAACTTCAGAAATCATAAATGTTTTTCCCCAAGTTTATCCAGTCACAGCACACAGCCCAACTGTAAATAAATATAAATACATGTCCAAAAGGTTGAGTGTTTACTTACATGTATGATTGTCTCCTTTTGATTTACTTGCTCGTAGCACTAACATAGGCGTCTTCTACTCGTGAATGGAACTATCTTGAAAAATGTTAAGGATAGGGTGAGTATATACTATACTCAGTAGGAGTCTATCACTACTAGTTTTGCAATGCAGGCTATGTTTAAAATCATATGCTCTTAAGAGCATGTGCATGTTCGAACAATCATGTTCAATATAGATATTAAAACCCACTGTCGAACTGGAATACTGACGACTTAAAGAATAGCATAATCCAAGTCGAAAGTATCATGTATCATAAACATAATGATATGCATAAGATGCTCCACTGAATCCAACTCATGGATATCTGGTATGGCATGGTCGACCAACCCCATGTCATGCCATATGCAATGCAAGTAAATCCATGAAAACATAGGGCCCAAACTATGCCCACGACCTCGCCGCTGTGTGATCCCCGGGTACCTAGGGACACAGCTTCATAGCCTTCATGGGGCATATGACACATATTCGTTGTAAATCTTGCAATTTATGCAATCAGTTGTAAAACATCTATGCAATGCATAAAATCTGCTCATGCTAGTATTGCATTCAAAGTCATAACCCTGCCTAGAAGCCTGACAGCCTAGAAGCCTACCAGCCTAGAAGCCTGTCAGCTCTCTCTGGCCCGCCCTCATCGGCCAAGGCCACACTTATCATGCAATCTATGCATGTAGCACATGTCTTGGCAATATATGCGCAATGTATTTTTAATAACCTGTCCTCTTTGGGTCCCTCACAACTACCTACCCAGCGTCTTTTGGGCACTCCAGCGTCTTTTGGTAACCCTCAAGGACATGCAATTTTTCAAGAACTCAATGCTCTCAAATCATGCAATATATGCAATTGTTTGCAAAGCATATCTATGGATAATGTATTTATCATATGCATGCTGAATTCATTTATATGCTAAACAAGTCATAAAATAAGTCATGCTAAACAAGTCATATACTCATACTTAAAACATGCATTCTCAAAACGATCATGGCTCTTTTAAAAAGTCTAGTAGCGATAGAGCACCTACCTCAAAGTCTCCTAGAGTCGCGTCCTTTATCACTTCAACTCGTCCCTGGGTCTCATTTATAAACTCCTGCGTATGAATGGATACATGGAGTCCTTATTAATTTCATTCTATTTAGACATTAGATCGCTAGATTTGCCTTTTAGGGTCCATGGTCCTTGCCTAACTCATTGTCAGACTAGACCCTATGATGTGGATCTACTATTCCATGATTAACTCTGTAAATTGTCCTCTAATCCTAACTTTATAGTCTTATCAGGTCGTTGTGTCCCAGTTCCCAGGACACCCGTGCATCTTGGTTGAACCGCGATCGTGTCACGTGTGTGTGCTCCCAAAGGCAGTGCCAGGGACCACGTTTTGCATGCGCACATGCATGCTCAAGTGACGCGCTATGACGCGCATCATCGCATGGACGCACCTTGTAGCATGGCGTGTCTCAGTTCCCAGCGCACCTCGTGCATCTTGGTCAAGCCAGGATCCATGCCCCATGTTGTGCATGCACCCGAAGGCCACAACTGGTACAGTGTTCGCACGTGCACATGCATGCCCAAGCGACGCACTATGACGCGCGTCCTGGATGACATGGCGCGAACACACCTTGGCATAGGCAAAATGTGCCTTGGCTCTCGGGCCTCCCATGCGTCCCGGTTGAACAAGGACTGTGCCTGGGATGCACTGAGGCCACTCCCATGCACAGTCGCGTGCCCTCGTGCATAGTGGTGTGCCTGGGGTCTGTCCACAGGCTCAGTCGGGTGTGCATCATGTACCACGCCCAAGATCGTCTCCTTCGTTGGTTCGATCCTGGGTTCTACAATTTCTAGCCGGAAAATGCTAGGTCCGGCCTGGTTTTGACTAGGGGAAGTGGAAGGAAAGAGGGGGGGAGTCTGGATGAAGTCTGGCTCGATGGGTTGACAGACCCATCGAGTCTGGGTTTGCTTTGTGCTTCCCAGCCTAAAAGTTCCCAGATCCGGCGTGGATCTGGTCAAGGAAGAAGGGAAAACAGAGGGGAGTCATGAGGAGCTTACTTGGGCAAGTTTGGAGCGATGCCTATTGCTGATGGTGGGGTTTCTTCACGCTGAAACCCTAGCTGCCGGAATCCCTCTCGAACCATCAGAGAAAGTGGAGGATAAAGGGACGGCTGAGGAGGAGGGGAAAAGGGCTTGTTATAGCCTTGCTATGGCGGTGGTAGAAACCTTTGGAAACAGGGTTTCTAGAGAAATCTAGAGGTGGAAGACGATGGGGTGTCATTATCAAAACAGCCCCCTGTGTTTTCTGCCTTTTTCATTTTCTGTTTAAATTCCAAAACTACCCCTGATCTTTAAACGGCCATAACTTCTTCATACGAATTCCGTTTTCGCCATTCTTTGAGGCGTTGGATTCCATTTTTTGAGTAGAATCTAATGGTACTAAGTTTTCTCACAAATTCCTTGGGTTACTATTTTAAATAAAGTGAAACATTGAACATAGGTTATTTCTCATAAAATGTCCAATTTTTGTTACATAGCATAAATTGGTCGGGGCATTACAATGGTCGACCATACCATATATCCATGAGTTGGATTCAGTTGAGCATCTTATGCATATCATTATTTTTATAATATCTATGTTACTTTTGATTTGGATTATGTGATTCTTTAAGTCGTCAGTATTCTAATTCGACAATGGTTTTTAATATCAATATTGAACATGAGTGATCAAACATGCACATGTTTTAAAGGACATATGATTTTAAAACATAGCATGCATTGTAAAACTAGTAGCAATAGACTCCTACTAAGTATAATGTATACTCACCTAATCCTTAACATTTTTCAGACACAAGTAAACACTTAAGAACAGGATATGCCTGTGACAGAAGACATGCAAATTAAGTACAAGTAAGTAAACCTCTACTTTATCTTTCAATGAATGTTACTTGATTGTAGTTACTCTCTGTAGCTGGGGTTGTGACTAACACTTTCTTGGGAATAGAGTTGATTCAAAACCATGCCATGGCTATATGATTTGAAAATGTGTTTTGACACTTAGGGTTTTATACAAAAGATTTTTTTTCATAACAAAAGATTTTCATGCATTTCATATTTCTAAAACAAGAGATCTCGCCTTTTTATGAAATTTGCATCATATAAAACTCGGGTCGTCATAGTTGGTATCAGAGCACGGTTTGATGTTACTCACAGCCCAATTATGAGGAGAATAACTTATAATCAAGTTTCATCCATGAAAGATTAAGGGGTAATATGATAACACATACTAAGGTCTTGTGAATTACCTTGTGATTTACAGATGCCTAGAAAGAAAGTAAGCGATGCTCCAAGACCTGAAGCCCCACCAGTGGACTCCACTAGGTTGAGCAATGGGATGGCTGAATTATTTTAGCAATTCCTACAGCATATGGGACAATACATGAGTAATCAAACCCAAACCCCTACCACACAAGATCCTTCCCTTGATAAAGCAATAGATAGGACTGAGGTTCAGTTAGAATGGTTTCAGAAATTAGCTCCCTCATTCACAGGAGAAGATGAAGCATCTACAGCTGAAAAATGGTTAATCAATATTGAAAAAATATTTAAAGCCATGAACATAGTTGAACAAAGAAAGGTACCCATGGCCATGTTTGTGTTTAGGGGAGAGGCTACCTTTTGGTGGGAAACAGCTGAAAGGACTTATTTTGACCAGCAAGAAACCATAGGATAGGAAGAATTTAAGAAGGTCTTTAATGACAAATATTATTCTAAACACGTAAGAAAATAGAAGGAGAAGGAATTTATGGACGTAGAACAAGGAAACATGACTGTCCAACAGTATGAAAATAAATTCATCAGCCTCCGAAGATTTGCACCACGTGCTTGTGCTGATGAGGAAGATGCGGCAGAAAGATTTGTAGATGAGCTCAAACCAGGACTCAGGAACAGAGTTCTAGGTTTCCAACCTTCCACCGTAGCCAAAGCCGTAGAGATGGCCTCCCTATACGAAAAAGATTATCAAAGGAATCAGGCGATAAAGGAAACTAAGAACACCAACACCATGAGAAATAAAGGAAATAGACCATTTCAGTCATCTGGACCTAAGCCACCTTTTAAGAAGCCATTTGAAAACAAAGGAAGAAGACCAGACTGGAAGACATGCCCTAGGTGTAATAGGAATCATTCAGGCATACCATGTCCCACTATCAACATCACTTGCTATACTTGTTGAGAATTAGGACATTTTGCTAGGAATTGTCCTAAAAAGGAAAGTTGAAGAACGTAAAGAAGATCAGGTTCCAAAGGGCAAGACATACACTTAGTCAAAATGTTTTGGAGAAATGCGTAAATGGAAGAAGAGACATGGGAACAGGAGTCAGAAATGCGAGAAAAGTATCTCGAGATCTTTTGACTGTATATATCATAGAATTTCAGAGGCAAAAATCTCCTAAGGGGGTAAGAATGTAATGACTCCATTTTTGTAACCTTGAAATCCCAAGTTGGTAATAAAAAGTTCACTTTTTGAGATAAGGGTATTTTGGTCATTTCACTGTTTACCCTAACTAGACCCAGAAATTTGGTCCTGAGAATGGTACCCTTAGGTAGGTCTTGGAAAAAGGAATCCAACAAAACCAGAATCACCCAAAACGGAGTTAAAATGAGCAAGTTATGACCCTTTGAAGTTCAAGGGCAAAATTATCATTTTATTTAAAAACGAATTTGCCCTGAGAAAATAGGGACCCATTTTGATTCGCGCACCCCCCTTCTTCCCAAACCTACTGGACGTTTCTAGAATGGCGGTGTGCAAGGGAGAAACCACCACCATTCTGGAGGTTTCTCCGCCGCCATTCCATGGCAGTAGAAACCCCCTCTAGGACCCTCTTCAAGCTCTATAAATAGAGCTCTTGGGCGCCTCCAATGGCAGCCCAAAACCCTGGGAAAAACCCATCCGGGAGTAGTGTGCAAGAGGAGAAAACCTTGAAAAAGTACCTGGCCACAGACCAGGTACGCCTTAAACCCTCCAAACCCATCTCCCCCTCAGTCTTAGGTTGAATTCTCCTAAGTTTTTGCATGCAAAACCATGCAAAATGGGGCTCTAAGGAGCTACAACAAACCTAGGGCAAGTGCTTAGGGCGTACTGGTTCAACAGGGTCAAACCAAGCATGTCCATGGACGCGCCCGCAAACGAAAGAACGGGCGGAAGGCCTAGTGCGTCGGAGGATGCACCTTGTGGGCCTTCTATGTACTCTTAACGCTAAAATGCATATAACTTGAGTTCTAGGACTCCGATTGAGGCGCCATGAAAGGCATTGTGTCCATATTGGTGACGCGAATACACCCAAACTATAAAATACCTGATCAAGACCCTATCTAAGGATGACATGACCCTTACACCATGACAGTGGCGCGGGGCCACTAAACCTTTGCAAACCTGACTATACCAAGGCCTAGTTAGGGACCTTAGGTGGCCCTTAGGCATGGAAATGAACCCTTAATGCCTAACTAGTGAGGTAAACTGGTCTAGAATCTATAGAAATAGGCCAAGCTAACCTTTTTCCCCTAAACCATGTCCAGGAATGTACGAGGACAAGGGGACTAGCGCGATCAAACCAGGTAGGTGTTCTATCGCTACTAGACTTTTAAAAAGAACCCATGATGCTTTGAGAATGCATGTTTTGAGTCATGGTTGCTTTTCTAATCCATGTTTTATGTATAGCATGAATTGATTTCATAAATGAACTTAGCATGCATATGAAAAATACATTACGCATATATTAGCAAGACATGTGTTACATGCATAGACATGTTTTGAAAAAGGATTCTTGTCCGCATGATAAGTGTAGCCTTGGCTGATGAGGGAGGGCTGATGATGGTGGGCCAATGAGAGCAGGCTGATGAGGATGGGCCAGAGAGAGCTGATAGGCTTCTCGGCTAGTAGGCTTTTAGGCAGCGTTATGACTTTGAATGTGATACTAGCATGAGCACATTTTATGCATTGCATGCATGTTTGGGAAAAGAAGCAATAATGATTTGTGGGCCAAAGCTTTATTAACATAATTTGGATTTCCTTGATTTCCTAAATTAGGTTTTTCTATTTTTGAGAGAACTTGTAGCGAGGCCCTATTATAATTTTAATTTCAAATTTTAATTTTAAATGGGTTGTGATAATACAAGCCAAGTGTGGACTATGGTGGCCCACACTTGATCTTCATCAGAAACCCCATTATAAGTTCTCGCACTTCTTTTATTTTCTTAGTGTATTGGTATTTAGTGTAATTTGCACTTTAGATGGTAGTGTAATTAATATAGATTGGGATCATTCATTTTAACTTGTTGTGTCTTATTTAGGGTAGCTGCATTAGTTTGCACCAATTTAATAAAGGTCTACAACTAAGACAGAGGTTGTCTAGTTATAGTATCTTATCTATTAAGGTGTGGACCCTTTGTTAGATAGCATATAGGTAGCATTAGTTTCCATTCCTTGTAATTGCATTGCACATTTACTTATTGTATGGTGGATGTTGACATTGATAATGAGGGCCCCATAAGAACCCTCATAAGATAAGGACTGGATTTCATCACTAGATCCTTGGCCCACCTAGGTAATCAAATCAACTCCTTGTATGTTCATGATCTTAGCCCTTGAATCTTAATTTAAAATTAAGTAGCAAGAGCCTTAGGGTTTTGAGCTCGTAGGACCCTTTTATAAGGAGGAGATCTATTGTCACTCTAGTGGCTTCAGGGGATGGTGGTTATAGTATGTAAAATGCTTTTCATTGATATTTGTTGAGGTTTAAGCACTTCCTTACATGAGAATTGTACTAGCCACTTTAGAGAAGAACCTAATAGGAAAGTAGTAGTTGAGCTTGGATAAAAGGAGATGTCAAGGTCTACGTCTAAAAGCTACCATCCTACACATTATCAAAGATGTTCAGGTGTTTTACTCAACTCACAAGCACACAAATGAAGTCAATCCCACAAGGAATTGAAAGGCTTGTGTGTTAGGTGGATCCTTTTCAAAATTATCTAATCTAACCAAATAAAGTGGTTTTTAACCTAGACTAAGGATTTAAACTAACATGAAAACAAAAAATGCATGTATTAAAAACATGGAACGATAAAACATGCTAATAGTAAACAAGCTAAAACTTAGAAACTTTCATAAACCATGCATTCTAAAACATTAACTAATGCAAAACTAAGATGAATTGCTCTAGAAACATGAATTTAAAGAACTTATTACAAATTGAAACCTTACTAAACTAAGACTTTCTAAAAGTAACACTTTCCTAAATTAAAATTAGAAATTTCCTAAACTAAGATGCAAATCAGTAATTAATGGAACCTAAACTCAAATTACACTATAAATTAAATAATAAAGATAAATGGAAACAATAATTAATCAAGCATTTAAAAGAAAGCTACCCAAGTATTATGCGCATGATCCATGAAATGGTGCACATGATTCATGGCTTAGAAAATTGCCTAATACTCAAATTAAAGGCCTACCAACATGAAATCTAACTTACACATTAACTAAATAATCTAAAGATCTAATTGAGTTCTTAAGAAAGCAAGTGAACAAAATGTATATAGTTCCAGAAATTAAACATGAACAATCCATTAAAAATTCCAGCACATGCTGTTTCTAAACATCCAATCAATTAGGACTTGGAAAGCATTGTAATTAACACTTTTTATGCAAAAAGCATTCAAGCTCTAAAGTATTCAACTGCTAGAAATAAGCAGCAATAATAATCTTCAATGAACTCCATTAATTGAATGTCAAATTACATCAAAAATAGAATGCATAAACATTTATACATTTTGTGGGATTTGCATGCTACTTCAAGGCATGAAACTTGATTCCAATCACATGTACAACACTTTCTAACAATAGTAAACCAATCTCAGCTAACATATAAGTAGAACCCAAAAGACAACCAAGAGGAGAAACTAGGAAGATGGAACTATTCCAAGGAAAAACAATATCAAACCAATGCTAGAATTAAACAAAAAGCACATAAAAGGTGAAGGGAGATCAAAAGAATTAAGCCACTATTTCTCTTAGTTATCACTACTAGGTAAACAATGACTAAGATCTTAAGAAGTAATCAAGAAGAACTAAGGAGATGAAGCAAAGATTCAAAGGAAGAAGAGTGAAAAAGAGCAATGGGAATTGATGAATCTAAGGCACTTAAATCACTTGATCTAAAGACCACTATCTCTTGGCTATCACTACTAAAGATTATTCATCATTAGGAACAAAGATTTATGCCTAAAATCAAGTGGCAAACAAACATTAAAGAATAAGGAGCAAGATGAAGAAAACAAGCATGGAATCAAAGGACAAAGCAAAGACAAAAACATATGGATTTAAGAGAAAAGAATATTAAAGAAACAAAGAAGGAAATAACAAGAACTAACTTGAACTTAAAACACTTCAAGGAGAGATTAAAAACTTAGGATAAGAGGTGTGGAAGGGTGGAAAATATGGGCTACCAAGTGGGTAAACACGTTGGGAGCTAGAGAAGGAAGGAAGGCTGGAGATGCCTCCTTCCTTGGAGAGGGAGTTCCCCTTCTTCCAAGATCTCTTTCAAGTGGAACTCCTCTAGATTTTTTTAATGGTTTGGATACTTTCTAAAGCAACCTATTGGGTATGGAAATAGAAAGTTAGGTGGCATGTAGAGAGTGGTTAACCTAGGACAACTAAGCATGGGATCTAATGAGGGGGATAAGGTGGGACAAGATGGGAGAGTTGGGTTAAGTAGGTTTTAGGAAGGTGGACTTAGGTGTGATTTAGGAAGGTGGGATGTAAAATTCATGGCATGACTTGGTGGGGTGAGATAGAGAGAGAAATATGGTGGGAAATAATAGGAAAAAGGAAAAATAAGGTGGGTTATTCCTATTAGTCCACATGCATGCTTTTTGTCTTGATTTTCTTCCAAATATACCTTAACTATCCTCTTGAAAACCCACTTTTTAGCTTAGGAGAATTAAACCCTCCTCCATTAATATCTTTCCATATAGCCTTGGCTTAAATGGCTTGATCTGCTTACTTTGAGGGCTAACTTGGCTTGGTTTTATGGATCACATCGTTGGCTTTGATGGCTTGGCTTGACTCCTTAGTTTTTTACCTTCTCTTATGGCTTATATGGCTAAGGTGGCTTGAATAGTGGTATAGCTTTAATATTGCTTGCAAGCTCATGAATCAAGTGTCATAGATGTATACAAGTGAGGTTGATCCCATAAGGAATCTAACAAATTTGTATCCTGAATGGATCCTATTTAAATCACTTAAGTTCAGCCAAAGAGAGAGATTATTTTGATTAAATTGGGAAATTAAAAAGCATAAAAGAGAAATATGCATTAAATTAACAACTAGAAATAAAGGAAACTTACCAAAACTAAACCCAAGCATTGAAATTAGGCACTTACCTAACTAACATGTATTCAACTAAAGGAAAGTAATGCAAAACTAAAATGAACTAACTAAGCAACTTAAGGAAACTACTAAAAAGGAAACTTTCATAAACTAGAATTAGAAACTTTCTAAAAATAAAACTTTCTAAAACCAAATTAGGAAGCTTTATAAAGTAAATTATAATGAAAAAAATATTACCAATGAGATCTAACCATATTTAATCTAGAAATTAGAAACATGTATGTAAATGGAAGCTACACATAAGGAAACTTTCTAAATTTAACATTTTCTAATCCTAAAACTTCCTAAAGATGGAACTTTCTAAAATTCAAAAAAAAAACTTTATAAACCTAAAATAAGTTGAAAAAAACCAAATAAAAAATTCTAAAAAAAAAATTAAATAATTAAAGTAACCACAAATCAAAGAGAAAAGTGAGCTAGTACCATGCACATGATCCATCAATTTTGCCCATGGTTCATAGGTTGAAACATGACCAGATTTGATGTATCTAAAGTAAAATATCATAAAAAATAATTAATGGATTTAATAAAAATATAAAAAACTAAATGGGTTCCTATGGATTCAAACAAATATGATGTTTAGATGGTTGGAAATAAAGCATAAATTTAAGGAAAGAAAATTTTCAGATTTTAACTACTAAAGATCATCAAACAATTCAAGCATAAGAAAGAAAATGGAACCACAACTATAATCCAAGAAAATAACAACTATCTAAATTAGTTTGATCAAAGAAACATTCCAGAATAAGAATCCTAAAGAAACTTCATTTAATCAATGTCAAATTACATCAAATTCCTACATACAATACATGTACTATTGTTGGAAATTGTGCAAAATTCAAATGCATGGAGCCTAACCTAAACTATAAATAAAGTGAAATCAAATGTTGACACACTAAATTGTGGCAACATCCAAAGAAAACGCATGAAAAAATTTAAGAGAAAAGATGGCTAAATGGGTGAACTAAAGCTAGGAAATTGACATAAAACTAAGGTTGGAATAAGGTGAAAAACGTGATTTTCAAAGGAAACTCAAGGCTGCAAGTTATTTCTTCTCTTGGCCATCACTATAAGAGAAGAATAACTTGAATCTTGAGGGAATAATCAAAGAAAACTAATAGAATAGTTGCAAAGAAGATGGGAGAAGTTAGGTGGAAAGAAGGATCTAAAACTTGAAAGAAAAACAATGAAAAACTAAGGCAAGGAAACTAAAACAATGAAAAAAAAAGTATTAAATTGAATTGGAGAGAAAATAATGATAAGAATAACTAGAAATTTAAAGGAATAAAAGAATCAAAGAAGTCCCAAAGTCGAGCAGCAATAACACCAAACGAGAGCTATGTTTAATGGTGTCTCACCCACCTCTACTTAGAAAATATTGTTGAATTCATTGGGGTATTTATAAATGTTTTGGTTCCTAATTTTGTGAAGACTTAATCTAAGAAAGGAAAGGAGATCTAGATCCAGACCTTAGGTGGATATTGAAGGAGGAAAGTTAGGTGGAGATGATATAATAAGAATAACAAAAGAGAGAGAGAGAGAGATGGGCTAGCTTGTTGTTTTCCTAATTAGAAAGGGGGAAGGTAACTTTTTCCTTGGATGGTAAGTGAGTCTTCCTTCCTTCTAATTGTATGGTGATTGGCTGGTTGAAAAAGAGGGACCAAAAAAGAAAAATATAAGAAAGGATGGAAAAAAACCTAGGTTTTTATATGCTTTGAATGGACTTAGATCTAGGGTTTCCTAATTAGGGTTAGGAAATGGATTGGGAATGTGAGGTTTTCTCTCTTAAGGGCTTCCTTAATGCATGACCATCTTACCTTTTACAATTATATCTAAAAATCCTCTTTGGCTTGATGGCTCATTCCTTGGTGGCTTAAGTCTCTTCTTTGCTTGGCTTCAAGGCTTGATTAGTTCATGTGGCTTACTGCCCTTTTTCATGGCTTTGATGGCTAAGGTGACTTGAACAACTCTTATGCAAAGGTGGTAGAAGTGCATGGCTTGCACTTAGGTCCATTTCTAGTCACCTTTTCTTCTCCAATTGCTTCTTTTTCTTGCCCTAAGATAGTCTTAAATCTTGATCACAACTTGGATTGATGGCATTTAGGCTTTGGCTTGCTTAAGTTTCCTAATTAGGATAGAAAACCTCATAAATGGTTTCAATTCTTATTTTGGTCAAGTTCAGCCTTTGGATTACCTTCTTATTACCTACAAAAAATGAAAAATCCTAATTAATTCTTAAAAAATTATTATGTGTCACATACTTACTCTTGATTAGTTTTTGAACCTACAAAATATCCAACTTGCAAATCATTAGGTTAGAAGTGCATGTGTTATGGAAAATTTGTACAAGTTACCCATATACCAAAGCCATTTTATTCTAGTTCAATCTCAAAGTGCAAGTGTGTGTATAGTTACATAGGCTAGGACTTCTAAACAAGAACACTTATTACTCCTTTGAAGGATATATTGCCCTCAATTTTTCATTGGTATACACTCAGAAATAAAGCTCATAGAGAAAAGGGTCAAACAAATTTCTATTTCTATGTGACCAAATCCAAAGATACTAATGGTTCACATAACTTCTTTTAAGCACCAAATAGACAAAGGAATTATGATCCCAAAGAATGGATGCAATTACTATGAGTAATAGAAATAGTTCACCATGATCCCTTCTTATTTATATCCTCATTAGGGCTATGTTCCTCCTAAGATCAATTAGGTCTTCAGATATGATGAAATGTAGGCATGGGTGGGTTGTGAAAAGTAGGGTATAAGGATTCAAAGTTTCAAATTTGTGTAGAGGTCTTCAATTGATATAGGACAATTTTTCTACTTTGACTATATTGGAGTGAATATCTCTTGTGCATATTCCTTTCTCTCTACTTGATAACTTTTTCTTTTCTTTTATTTTTCTTGATACTTTCTCTTTTTCTTATTCAGTTTTCTCTATGTAGACACTTTTGATATTTTTTACTTCTTCAAATTTTGTACTTTTTCTGCCATATCTACTCATTTTTTAAAGATAGGTAATGAATACTCTTACTTGGATTTCTTTCGGTTAAGGCAAATCGGGTGTAAGAAAGAAAGGGCTTACTAAGGGCCTCAAAGGGCTTAACTAGTGGTGCTGCATACTGGGTAGGCTTTATATTTCTTGATTATAGCAATGGTGGCCTATATCATTTCTTAGGTTTAATAAAACCTATCTAAGTCAATAAATATGTAGGAAACAAAGTTAATACTCCTAGTTGGTTCTTGACATTTTGACCAAAACAAAGAACACTAGGATCTTTCAAAATTTATGATCGTTATAGAAAATATGTAAAAAATGATAGTCTCTAATACTCACTTAGGTATATAGGTCTCCACTATTTTCCTTAGGGTCTTTATGTTATAATCATCTATCTGTCTAGACTTATGGACTATGTATAAGTGTTTTTTGAGATTTTACTTTCATAAAATACTTCAAGACATGAATAAAATACAAAATTAACCATATGCATTTCTATTAAGACATTAAAGTAGTGGAAATACTAAACTTCAGACAATCCAATTCTCATCATAGTAAAGGAAATTGACCTTAAAAACTTTTAAAAACCCAGAAAAAATTCAAAATATTTGTATTATTATTTAATTATTTTTTTTTATATTTTGAAAAATACAAACAACTCAAAAAATCTCATATATATCTACATCCCCTGACCTAAACTAAACATTGTCCCTAATGTGTTGAAATATAGGACACTTATATGATGAATGGGCAATGTAGAACATTAAGACTCTAAAATCCTAGGTTGCCTCCTATTGAGTGTTACGTTTAACATCTTTAGCCCGATGTACTATGCAATGATGATAAAGATGAATATACTAGTAATGATAGATGTAGATGTCATGCAACATGTTCAAGAGTGTCCTGATATACTGGTTCCTTGAGTAATGTTTCTTCCACCTTAGGGTTTATTAGCTCTAGGAAGGGTATTAACATTGTCCACTCCCTTTGGACATCTCTCCTTCCTTTTCTATCTTAATAGCCCCATGAGGACATGTAGTATATACTATGTAGGGTCCAATCCATTGAGATCTAAGTCTTCTTAGATACATCTATCATAACAGCTTTTCATGCTATCTTTTTGTAGCTTTGCAGATTCATATGCATTTTACCTTAACTCATCCAACTCATTGAGTTGTAGTTTTCTGTGGATGCTATGAAAATTTAGCTTTTTATTGGCCCAGTATGACTTATGTTCTAGTTCTATTGCTAGGTGGTAGGCCTTTTCATAGATTAGATAGTAGGGTGGCATGCCAATAGTAGTTTTAAATGCTGTATGATAGGCCCATAAAGTTCCATTAAGCCTCAAAGATTGCTCTTTCCTATTTGGATTGACTGTCTTTTCTAAAATACACTTTATTTCTCTATTAGACACTTCTACATGTCCACTAGTCTGAGGATGATAAGGGGTAGAAACTTTATGAGTAACATCATATTTCTTCATTAAATTCTCAAACACCCTATTTAAAAATGTTTACCCCCATCACTAATTATGGCCTTTGGTATACCAAAACGTGCAAATATGTTTTCTTTTAAAAACATGACCACCATGCTCTAGTCATTGGTTTTACATGGAATGGCTTCTACCCCTTTTGACACGTAATCAACCCCCACAGTGATGTATAAATAACCAAAGGAATGAGGAAAAGGTCCCATAAAAACAATGCTCCCTCATTGTTGACATCTAGCACATGCTAAGATGTAAGCATGTGATCCTTGAAAATGGCAAGCCAATGCAAATTGCATTGCAAAATCTTTGTAGTTGTCTTTGTAGAACTAAAATGGTCCTTTGACAAAAGGAAATGATTTTATGTTGTCCATTATCTAGTATACATCTCCTAATAACTTGACTGGGATAGTACTTAAACAAGTATGGGTTATCCCAAGTAAAGTGTCTAGCCATAGTAATAAACCTTTTCCTATTTTGTTTTAGCTAATGAGTAGGCATTTGACTTATGACAAGGTAATTGACTATATCAACATACCAAGGCAATTGGGAAATGTGCAACAATTGTTTATCAAGAAATGTCTCTCTTATAGGCACATTCTCACTAGTGAGCTTCACAACTATCCTGGATAAGCAATTGGCTACTACATTTTTGGAACCTTTCTCATCCTGAATTTTGAGATCAAATTCTTATAGCAATAGTAGCCATCAGATCAGCCTAGGTTTTGCATCTTTCTTAGAAAGAAGATATTTAGGTGTTGGATGATTTGAGTATACTATGACTTTAGATTCTTGCAAGTAAGATCGAAAATTATCCAATGCAAAAACAACTACTAACAACACTTTTTTGTAGTGGTATAGTTAAGCTGGGCATTGTTGAGTGTCTTATTAGCATAATATATCACATGGGGAAGTTTATCAATGCACTACCCCATTACAGCCTAATCGCATAGTCCGAATTATCACACATTATTTTGAATGATGCATTCCAATCTAGCGATTGAATAATAGTAGCAAAGTGAGTTCAGCCTTTATGGGCTCAAATTCTTTTATTCAATTTTCATCAAAGTCAAAAGATTCCTCCTTTGTAAGTAAATTACATAGGTGCTTAGCAATTTTATTAAAGTCCTTGATGAATCTTCTATAAAAACTAGTAGGGCCTAAAAATGAGTAGATTCCCTTCACTGTCCTTGGAGGAGGAAGATAAAAGATTAGGTTCACTTTGGCTTTATCCACTTCTATGCCATCTTGTGAAATAATGTGGCCTAAAAGAATGCCATTTTGAACCATAAAATGACAAATTTTCCTATTTAACACTAAGTTCTTTTCTTGACACCTAGAAAGAACAAGTTTTAAATGGTGTAGGCATTCTACCTAAAGAAGATCTAAACTCTAAGAAATCATCCATAAACACCTCTAGAAATCTCTTTACCATGTCTGAAAATATGCTCAACATACAACTTTGAAAAGTACCTAGAGCATTACAAAGTCCAAAAGGCATACATGGTAGGCAAAGGTTCCAAAGGGATAGGTGAATGTGGCCTTCTCCTGATAGATAATACTAACATTTAAGAGTTTAAGCACTTCATCTCTTAGCACCTCCTTCATATTAGGGTTGAATCTCCTCTATATTTTCCTAGATGGTTTTGAATTAACTTTTAGAAGGACCCTATGCATACACATAGTAGGGCTAATCCCACTAATATCTTCTATGGTACACCCTAAAGCAATCTTATGTGCTCTAAGAACATCAAGAAGCTTACCCTCATGTTCCTTATCTAGATTTGAGGCTATGATGGAGGGCAAGGCTTCATTAGGTGCCAAGTAAAAGTACATTAGACCTTTAATTAAATTGACTACACAAGAATCATTTAGGTCTAGATGGTGATGATTAGGTTTAAAAAAATTAAGCTTGACTTTCATATTTCCAAAAGATAGTTTCATCACACCATTTCTATAGTTGATTATGGCATTGAAAGTTGCCAAGAATGGACATCTAAGAATCACTAAGATTTGACTATCGGGGTCTGATGTAAGCTAGGTATTCAGGATAATGAAATCGATAGGGAAGTAAAACTTGTCCACCTATATTAGTGCATCTTTAACCATACTATGTGGAATCTTAACTGATCTATCTGCTAAGTACAAAGTAGTATCGGTTAGTTTAAGGTTATTAATCCTTAGTTTCTCAAAGATAGAATAAGGTAACAAATTTACACTAGCCCCTCAATCAAGTAGTGCCTATCTATGACATGATTTCCAATGACATAAGAAATGGTAGGACACTTTGGGTCTCTAAACTTAGGAGGGGTCTGGTGTTGGATGAAAGAGCTCATCTACAAGGCAAGCAAGGCTTTCTTTGGAATGTTAAGTTTTCACTTTGTAGTGTAGA
Organism: Warburgia ugandensis; assembly: GCA_035236585.1. NCBI lineage: Eukaryota > Viridiplantae > Streptophyta > Magnoliopsida > Canellales > Canellaceae > Warburgia > Warburgia ugandensis. Next base: position 41,089,050 of record CP141136.1, read on the forward strand.
GCTCTTTAAGAAACTTGGCATAAGCAAGAATATCCTTAATAGCATTGAGTAATGGGATAATTATTTGGCCATGTTTAAACACTTCCATTATCTCACTGAAATTTGTTCCTTTCTTAACCTTGTTGTAATTGGGGGAATGAGGCTTTGGGCATATAAGATGCCTCCTTTATAAGCCCAGATGGAATGGGATATTTTGGTCTGTTTTCTCTTTCTCCTGAGTTTTAGCTAGCTTATTCTCCTCCACATTATCCTTAGTCTATGCTACTTTGTTATCAACCTGACAACCACTCCTAAGGTTTACGATAGACTTTGCTTGCAAATGGAGTCTTTAATTATGTGAATTAGACCCTATTTTTAACTGACTCTTATGGTTTGGAATAGGTTGACTGAAAACTTTCCTTTCTCCCTCTCATTTAGAGATGCAGACAATTGGCTTATTTGCATCTTTGTCCTAGCCATGTTTCATGAGAAACTAGATAACATTCTCATTTGATGGTTGTTTTGCTTGTGGTGGAAACTAAAAATTAGGTGGCTGCTGGAAAGCTTAAATTCTAGGAAAGTTCTAAACAGGGGGTAACATATGTACCTCCCCAATAATTATTCTTAGACCATGACAAATTGGGATGCCTATCACATCTTGGATTATAGGTCTTAGTGTATGGATTGTTACTGATAGGATTGCTATATGCACCAAGAGCATTCTCTAGTTCTAGAAGATATTCAGGGTACACTTGCTTTGATGGACAAGCCATAGTTAAATGTGTTGGGTTAGAACAAATAGCACAAGAATCTTGTTATGGTTTTGTGGGTGTATTCAAAGCCATGAAGGCTTGGAACATATGTTCAAACTTGTCAAATCTTTTAGGCAAGGATTCAACTTTACCCATTCTTTTAGTCAAGGAATCGAGTTTGTATGACATATCTGGGGTCAATCCTATTTCATGTAGGCCTCCTTTCCTTTGAGGCTCGGTATTTCTCTCTCTCATATTGGAATACTCCTATTGTTGGGAATTTTCAACTAAAGTTTGGAAAAATTTCTAGGCCTCGATTTCATTTTTTAGCATGAGGGCCCCTCCATTAGCTACGTGCATCTACCATTTGTCTATTTTGAGGTTTTAATGCCTCATATAATTATTGAACTTGTTGGAAATTTTCAAATCCATAGTGAGGACAATTCTGCAACAATTCATCCACATTTCCCAGCATTTCCCCTTATCTTTTAATGAAAATGGAATCAATGTAAGTTTAATAGAATCATCCAAAACATTTTGGAATTTGAATGTGGAATAAATATTAAGGACCTCCTTGATATGTAGGTGTGGATCCTCTCTATCATGACCATAGAATGTTGGGAGTAACTGAATGAGTCTAGGTTTAAGCTCAAAATGGTCTACATTAATGACTGGTAAAGTGATATGTGATGGAGTATATAATTGAAGTGGCATACAGAAATATCTAATCGTCTTATCCTTGACTCCAACGAGAGGGTTTGCCATGGGGTTAGGAGTTTGATTTCTTAACCCTTGCATATGAGTATGTACATTATGAGAATCTAATGGTACTAATTTAGTATTCTGAGATCAACTTCTTTGAGTGCCCTATAATGAAACCTAACTAAATGATGCAATCCAATTCTAAAGCACACCTAACTCTCTATGCTATGTAAGCAAACAATTCCTATTGCTAACAAGATGTCTTGTTGATCTTTATTAATCTGTGAGGTTCTAGCTTTGAGCCTAAAACTAGACAACTCCTTTAATTCAGACTTGACTATTGCTTACTAGTTAGGGCCTTCCCAAGGTGGTTAATACAATTCTCATGGAAGGAAGCATTTAGACCTCAACAACTGTCAACAAAAGGAGCAAGAAAATTATTTGGATTTTGGATACCCACTATGGACACAAAGTTCAAGAGCCACTAGAGTGATAATAGAGTGCCTCTTTCAAGAGGGGTCCTTGGGCTCAAAACCCTAGGTCTCTTGCTATTTGATTTAAAATTAAGATTAACTGCTAGGATCATAAGCATAAAAGGAATTGATTTAGGTTCCCAATTAGGCCTAGGATCTAGCGATGAAATCCATTCCTTATCTTAGGAGGGTTCCTACAGGGCCCTTAGTAACCTTATGTTCCATCCACCATAAAGTAGTAAATGTGGAATACATGTACAAGAAACCAAACTAATGCAACTTATATGGAATCCCCCCAAGAGTTAGATATGTTCAAGCTAATGCAACAACCCTAGATAAGATGTAACAATTCTAATAAAATTCCCTCAACTATATGAATTATTCTACCAACCAATATGCAAATTACACTAAATGCAACCTAACTAGAAAAGTAAATCAAAGTGAGGAATACTTACAATGCGGTTTTTGATGAAGATCAAGTGTCGGCCTCCTAGACAAACACTTGCCATGTTTTAATACAACCTATTTAAAATTGAAATTGAAATTGCAAATTATAATGGGGCCTCACTATAAGTTCTCTAAAAAAAAAAAAAACTAATCTTAAGTTGATGAAGCCACTCCTTTGCCAAATTCCCATGTACAAAACCTGTAAGATGGATTAACTTGGTGACGAATTAACAAAATAAGAAAATTTAATGCAAAACCCTAATCTAATGCACCCTCGAACTATGACGAGATATAAACAATACAAATAAGGATCCAACAATAAATCTGTTACAATTCCCTAGCAATGGCACCAAAAACTTGGTGTAGCTTTAAAATTAATCGCAAGCGCATGAATCAATTGTAGTAGATGTGTGCAAGTGAGGTCAATCCCACAAGGAATCTCACAAATTAGTGTATTGGATGGATCTTATTTAAATCATTTAACTTTTAGCAATGAGAGAGATTGTTTTGATTGAATTGGGAAATTAAAATGAATAAAAGAGAGACATGCATAAAATTAACAACTAGAATTAAAATAAACTTACCAAAACTAAAATATACCAATGAAATTAGAAACTTGCCCAACTAACATGCAATCAAATAAAGGAAACTAATGCAAAACTATAATGAACTAACTAAACAACTTAAGGAAACTACTAAAAATAAAACTTTCTAAAACCAAATTAGAAAACTTTCTAATACTAAACTAACATCATGTATGTAATTGGAAACTACACTTAAGAAAACTAACTAAATTTAACTTTCTAATCCTTAAACTTCCTAAAGATGGAACTTTTCCAAAATAATAAGAAAGGAAAATTTTTGAACCTAAACTAAGATGAAAATAACTATATCATAACTTCTAAAACAAGATTAAACAACTAAACTAACCACAAATCAAAGAGGAAAGTGACCTAGTACCATGTGCATTATCCACGGATTGTGTGCATGTTTCATAGGTTGAAAAATGGCCAGATTTGATGTGTCTAAAGGAACTATCATGCAAAATAATTAATGTATCTAATAAATAACATCAAAAAATAAATAGGTTCCTAATGATTCAAGGAAATACAATGTTTAGATGGCTAGAAATAAAGCACAAATTTAAGGAAAGAAAATTTCAGATTTCAACTACTTAAGAACATCAAATAGTTCAAGCATAAGAAATTAATTGAAACCACAACTTCTATGCATGAAAACAACCTAGATCTAAAGTAATTTGATGAAAGAAATATTCAACAACAAGAATCCCCAAGAAACCTTATTGATTCAATGCCAAATTACATCAAAATTCCTACAATAATACATGTACTATTGATAGAAATTGTGTAGAATTCAAATGCATAAAACCTAACCTAAACTATAACAAAAGTGCAATATAATACTCACATACTAAAGTATGATAATATGCAAAGAAGTTCCATGAAGGAATTGAAGCGAAAGATGGCTAAATAGGTGAACTAAGGCAAGGAAATTGACCTCAAACTAAGGTGGAAATAAGGTTAAAAGCATAATTTTCTAAGGGAGAAACTCAATTGCAATTTATTTCTCCTCTTGGATGTGACTACATGAATTGGATAGAAAATAGCAACAATAGTAACTAGAAATTCAAAGGAAGAAAAGTATCAAGGAAGTCCCAAAGTTTAGCAGCAAATAACACCAAAGGAGAGCTATGTTTCAAGGAAAAAAAAAAAAAAGAAAAAAAAAGAAGAAGAAGAAGTTGAGATCAATGAGCTATATATAGATATTTTGGCTTCCAATTTGGTGAAGACATAATCTAGGAAAGGGAAGGATAACTAGATCTAGGGCTAAAGTGGAGATTAAAGGAGGAAAGTTTGGCGGAGATGATATAATAAGGATGACAGAAGAGAGAGACATGGGCTGGCTGGTTGGTTTCCTAATTAGAAGTGGGGAGGGGGGGTGTCTTTTTCCTTGGATGGTAAGTTAGTTTTCCTTCCTTCTAATTGGAAGGTGATTAACTGGTTGAAAAAGAGGAAAAGAAGAAGAAAAATATAAGAAAGGATGGAAAAAAAACCTAGGTTTTTATGTGTTTTGAATGGAATTAGATCTAGGGTTCTCTAATTAGGAAACCACTTGAATTTTGCCAACTAAGAAGGGGGTTCCTCTTCTTGGAAGGTGGCTCCCTCCTTGAGTTAAAAACGTGGAATCCTAGGATAAATGGTGGATTAGGGTTAAGAAATGGATTGGGAAGTGGTGTTTTCTATCTTGATGGGTCCTTAATGCATGATCATCTTACCTTTTACAATTATCTTTAAAGATCCTGTAAAAATCTCACTTTTAATATAGGAAAGTTGCTTGAATTGATACTCCAACCATGTGGCTCCATGTGGAGCTCTTCCTTGGCTTGATGGCTCATCCCTTGGTGGATTAAGTATCTTCTATGCTTGGCTTCAAGACTTGATTAGCTTATGTGGCTTATCACCCTTTTCATGGCTATAATGGCTAAGGTGGCTTGAATGGCTCCCATGAAATGGTGGTGGAAATGCATGGATTGGGCTTGGGTCCATTTCTAGTCACATTTTTCTTCTCCAATTGCTTCTTTACCATGTCCTGAGATAGTCTTGAACTTTGATCACACCTTGAATCGATAACATTTAGGCTTTAGCTTGCTTAGGTTTCCTAGATAGACTAGGAAACCTCACAAATGGTTTCAATTCTTATCTCGATCAAGCTCGGCCTTTAGATTACCTTCTCAACACCTAAAAAAAATGAAAAACCTTAATTAACTCCTAGAAAATTATGAAGATTCACATACTTACTCTGGATTAGCTCCTAAAGCTACAAAATATCAAACTTTTGAATTATTAGGTCAGAAATGCATGTGTTACAAAATTATAGAATAATCCTAGAAATAACACTATATTTTATGACATAAACTACTATTTGGGTACATTTTATACAAAATCTAACACATCAAATGGTTCCCCATGCAAACATGGTGGAAATACATGGCTTGTGTATGGGCCCATTTTAAAAACCTTTAGCATCTTCAATTGCTTCTTTGCTTCCATAATCTTACCTTAAGATGATCTTGAGCTTTGTTTACACTTTGGACCAATGACATTTAGGTCTTAGCCTCCTCAGCTTTTCTAGTTAAATGAGGAAACCTCATGAATGGCTTCAATCCCTATCTCGATCAATCTTGATTGTTGGATTACCTTCACATTACCTACAAAAGATTAGAAATCCTAATTAAATCCTAGAAAAATATGATTATTCACAAACTTAATCCAAATTAGCCTCTCACCCACAAAATATCAAACTTTTGAATTATAAGGTAAGAATTGCATGTGTTATGAATTTTGGCCAAAAATCCTAATTTAACACTATAAGTTATAAAACATGGGCAACTATTTGGGTAATTTTTATACAAATTTGGGCCCTCATCACACCCCTCAACCAGCATTTTACTACTCCTGAGAAAAATATATGAAAATTAAATTTGCAAAATTGGTACAAATTGCCACTTTCGTAGGGCACTCGTGATTACATTTAGCATATGCAATAAGCCCTTACACGCCCAGGTTACCTCTTCTGGAAGAGTTTGGCCTCATGAGGGTTTGCATTAAATATACCCACAAATTTCTCAAATTTTTTATGAAAGTCTTTTATTTATTTGAGAAATTTTTTTCTATTTGTCTCGTATTAAATGCCTAACTTTATCTTACCAATAAAGATGAGAAAAAAGGGTCAAAATCTTACCCTTATGCTAAAGATATCCCATTATTTCTTTAAACATTGGAAGCTAAGTGTGTGTTGTAGTGTGTGTGTGTGTGTGTGTATAATTGGCAGTTTCCAAGTCAAACATAACCTAAATTACCATTCAAATGTATGCTTTGACTTCAATTCTCATAGGATATACTTTTCACTAAAAAAGAATTCATTCAGAAAGGTGTACTAATCTCTCATTAATATGTGAGTAGAATGTTGTTTATCAAGTCCAAAAATCTCACATATTTTATACAAAAGAACAATAACTTAGAAAAAATGATAATGGTCTCATAAAAGGTTACCAACTACTAGAAATATTACACTCTACCAAAATCCCTACTCATTCTTAATCACATCCAAGAAATACTACTACTAAGATAAAGTTAGGACTTCTATTAGGACGAAATATATGCTTCGGTAAGGGTTATCAAAAGAGTGGGTATAAAGGTAAATGAATAATGTCTAGAAAATATATTAAAGTTTTCTATCAATGTATTCATAACTTTTCTACTTTTCCTTACATGATTGAACATTCTTCTTTTTCTTTGGCTATCATTTTTTTTTGCACTTTACTTTATACATAGCCTTTTTGACCTTTTTCTTGTTTTTAACCTTTTTGATGTTCATCTCTTGAATTATTTTGCTCATAATTTTTCCCAAGATGTTCTTCAATCCTCTCTATATATTTTCAAAAAAAATGGGTAATGGATATACAAAAGGGGCTCAATATAGGTAAGGTTGTTTGACTAACAAAGGAAAGGCTTATTTTATAGGCCCAAGGGTCTAACTATCAAAAAATAATGTAGGGAAGGTTATAGGCTCTAGGTTAAACAAAGATGGCCTTTATCATTTCCTAGGTTTCAAATGATTTAAAAAAGACCATAAATTTAAGAGATATATGGTATAGTCTATCATGATTTGTCAATGGTTGATGAAGAATAATGAGACCAACTGAGAGCTAATGTCCATTGAAGAAAATATTGAATTTATTATAACCCTCAAAAGAGGAAGAATCACTCTAAACTCACTTAGGTTATAGGTCTAGATAGATCTTCTTTAGTCTCTCTAAGTTTTATCTTCTCTTCCACTGAAACTATATATATTTATATATTTAATATTTTGAGGTTAATTTGGCATGAAACACTTTAGAAAAAGAATAAAATAGTGAACTAATTGTATGAAACTCTATTAATAAGCTAAATTTCAAAAAAATAACTTAATATTCTAAATTCCTATCATGATAAAGGAACTTATTAAAAAAATTTAATTTCAAAAAATACTAAAACAGATTAGAAATCTCATAGATATCTACACCCCCCAACCTGAACTAAACATTATCCTCAACATTTTGAAATATAGGACATCTATAACATGAATGGGTAATGCTAAACACTGAGATTGTAAAAACATGGGTTGCCTCCCAATGGGAGCTAAGTTTTATATCTTCAGCAATACATATCCTACAAATACTCTGCTTTGCCCTAATCCTAGACCTAACAAGTTAACCAAAATTTTCCTAACTTTAACAATGAAACAAGGAAAATTTTCACACCACTTCAAAATCTTGTGGTAGTTTATATACATTCTCCAACTTGAATTTTTTGGTGATGATAACATTAGGACACAATAGACCACCACAATTTTTTATTTGGGAAGACTGTATTGAAACTGACAATTCCCTATTTTTAGTGTTTCATAGTAATCAATGTAATTGCTCCACCTCGAATTCTAAGGCGGTGATAATAATGACAATAAGAACTACTATGAATTTGGACTTTGTTGGACCATATTGAAATGAATGGTTCCCTTTTTCAATAAATTGAGGGATAATGAGGCCCACAACAATTAGTCTTGTTTTTCCTCCTCCCTTACATTTTCCTAAAACTAGGGTATAAGCTGACTCTGCAATTCCTAAAAGGTGGTTTTGGTATTACTAGACTACTATCTGGTGTTGTTCAAATAAGGTCTCATGTGTATCCTAGAGTTGGTTGATGTAGGACTAGTACATCAGTTGACTCTTCTTTTTTCTTTTTCTACCAACACAAGTAAGGTTTCAGATGAACCTAGATTACTATCTGGTGTTGTTCAAATAAGGTCTATAAGTCCTAATTAGGTATGTCTTCTACATTGCAAGGCTTAGTTGAAATTTTAGCTTTTGTATGGGGTCTACTCTGGCTTGTCATTGAGAAGTGTTCATAAATGGCATAATCTCCATAATTCCTTCACCTCCTCAATACATGTGTCTTCATCAAATTCATAAAAAATAAGTGGGACACAATTTTAGAGGATTTGGGTTGGTTGTTGATAAGGATTCATTCTCCTCCTGAATGGATGTCTCTTAATCATAATCATAAAAAGGAATAGGACATGGCTCGAATAAATATGAGTTAGAGGTTTCTATAGATTGTTGTGGACTTTGTGGCTTAAAATGATCATATTCAATTTCCATAGTACAATCAGTAACAATGGGTAAGGATGTTGAAAAATCTTGAGGCATAAACATTTCATAAGATATGTCCATAGTATCATCATTATCATAGGCCAAGATGGTTTAATACTGTAGTTCAAAATGACCCTAAGATAATCCCATCATTTTATCGATAATGAATGGCTCTTCATTATTCCCAATTGGTTCAAATTCCTTAATCCTTTTTAAAAATTCAACAATGTTTCTTTCAGCATGTTCTCTTATTGGTTTCATGATGAACTCATGATGATTAACTATGATTTTCTTCATGGAGAAGTGGAATATTGTGGTTTAGAATAGGCATAGTCATTATGGTATTGGGGCCATGGAGTAGCTTGCCTAGAAGCCATCATCCTAAGCAATTAACTTTTCCTTACTATATATCATATCCATTAATGTACCTAATCTAGCAACTCTATCCCCTTCTTGATAGGCCTATGTTCTCAACTTTATATACAATGAAACAAAATGTTGCATACAATGAATGAGTACTCATTTTCTTTATGGAAGAAAATCCTAATTATATGATGCAACCTAAATGTTAGTCCTAAGCCAAATTATGAACAACCAATCTTAATGGATTGCTATTGAGCTAAATTGATGATTTTTAATTAATGTGTCGGGTGGTAATATTTAGACCTAAATCTAGATAGCTCCTCCTTTTCTCCAAGATAGAGTGCTTTACTAGTTAGGTTTTGGTCTAAAGTGGTTAATACAATTCTCATGTCCGAGGAATTTAGATCACAATTGACGACAAAAAAAGGTGTGGAATAATCACTTGGATTTTTTGTACCCACTATAACCATGACGCTCGAAAGCTACAAGAGTGACAATACATCTAACCCTTGAAAAAGGTTCCTACAAACTCAAAAACCCTAAGTCTCTTACTACTTGATTTAAAATTACTTTCAAGGGCTGGGATAATAAACATAAAAGCAATTTGATTGATTAATGCTTCGTCACAGAGTGCGAGAATGTGACATACTATTCTTTCCTTCTAATGTCAACAACAAAATAGAGATTGCCTTTGAACAAATTAATTCTAAGAGCACTTTGCATGGTGCTAATTCTTGTGTAACCAGTTGTCCACTTTAGGTAAGGCAAGGGTCTGGGGATGAAATCCACTCCTTATCTTATGAGGGTTCTTATGGGGCCCTTACTATCATTGTGATCCATTCCACTATAAAGTTTTTAATCATGTAATGAAATACAATGAAAGCAAACTAGTGCCTATAGGTGTAGCTTTAAAATTACTTGCAGGGGCCTGAATCAATGTAGTATGTTCACCTGAGTGAGGTTGATCCCATGAGGAATCTCACAAATTTGGAATGAAGTGGATTCTATTTAAATCTACTAACTTCAACTAAGGAGATAGAGATTGTTATCAAATTAGGAATTTAAAATAACATGAAATAGAAACGTACATGGAATTAGAAATTAGAATTAAAGGAAACTTACTGAAACTAAAACTAAGATGCATTTAAAAAAAGTCACAAATGAAAAATAAGCACGAATTAAAATAAGCAACTAACTTAAGGAAACTCCTAAATTGGAAACTTTTCAAAATTAAAACATCCTAAAATGGAACATTCTAAAATTCAAAAAGGAAAACTCTAAACTTAAACTAAGATACAAACAATTAATTAACTACTTCCAAAATAATATTATGCAACTAAACCAAGCAAAAATCAAAGATAAATGTGACCTAGTACCATGCGCATGATCCATGGATTGTGTGAGTAGTTCATGGGTACAAAAATGACCAGATTTGAATATTTAAATTCAAAAAATATGAAAAATAAAATATTAATTTAATATACAACCTCAAAATCTAAATGGGTCCCTAAGAATTCAATCAGAAACAATGTTAGATGGTTGGAATCAAAGCACAAAATTAAGGGGAGAAAATTTTTAGATTTCAACTATTTAAGAACATTAAACAAAATCAATCATAGTAAAGCAATTGAAACCACAACTTTTATGCAAGGAAACAATGTAAATCTAAAATAATTTGATAAATGAAACATTTCATAATAAGAACCCTCATGAAACTTTATTGAATCAATGCAAACTTACATCAAAATTCTATGCATAAAATTGTTTACAAATTCTAAAAATTGTGAATTGTTCAAGATGGCAAACTATATCTGAACTACCACAAAAATTGAATCTAAAGCTCCCACTAGAAAGTATAATGATGTAAAAATAAAATCAAGAAAGGAATTTGAGAGAAAAGAAGGCTAAAAGTATGAACTAGCTAAGGGAAAATGAACATAAGCTAAGTGATGGAGAAGGAAAAAAAGAAGAAGGTGGAATTCAAGAGGGGATTTCAAGTTCTAACCTAGAAATTCTCTTGGTTGTCAATACCAAAGAATAAGTAATTTAAATCGTGGTTGATGAATAAAGAAAAACTAAAGAATTGAAGCAGGAAAGAAGGATAATTGAAGGCCTGAAAGTTGCATGTAATCTAAGGAAAACTTAGAGCAATGAAACTAAATCAAAACAAGTAAACTACAAACCTCAAATGGAGAGAAATTAACCAAGACAACAACTAGAAAACCATAGGAACAAAGGCACCTAGGAAATCCCAAGGTCCAGCAGCAACAAAGCACTAAAGAGAGTTATGTTTCATGGTGTCTCACCCACCTCTACGACACAAATTCGTATGAACCATGGGCTATATATAGATGGGTGGGTTCCTAACTTGGGAAAAGTTGAATCCATGAGAAAAGTGTCTCTAGGGTTAGGGTATTGAATGAGGGAGGTTAGGAGGAGTTTTGGAGGAATAAATTTAGGTAAGAATGATGTCATAAAGATGACATAAGAGAGATGAGTAAGCAAGGGCTGGCTGGTTACTAATTTTTGAAGGCGGGAGGTATCATTTTCCATGGAAGGAAAGTGGCTCTCCACCATCCTAATTGAATGGTGGGAAAAAAGAAAAAAATAATAAATGGGAAAATTTAGAAGAAAACCTAGGGTTTTTACATGTTTGTGTGGACATAGATCTAGGGTTTCCGAATTAGGAAACCACTTGATGATGCCAACTAAACAAGGGAGGCAACATTTTCAAGGAAGGTGGCTCCCTCCTTGACATAACAACGTAGAACCCCAGTAAGATGGGTGGATTAGGGTTTGAAAATGGATTAGGAAAGTGGGATTTTCTCCCTGGATGGGTCCCTTAATGTATGAGCATCTTACCTTTTACATTTATCTCTCAAAATCTCTTAAAAATCACACTTTTAACATAGGAAAGTTGCTTGAATTGATTCTCCAATCATGTGGCTCCATGTGGCATTCATCCTTAGCTTGATGGCTCATTCCATGGTTGTTGCAATGCATGGCTTGGGCTTAGGTCCATTCCTAGTCACCTTTTGCTTCTCCAATTGCCTTCTAGCTTGACCTAGGATAATCTTGAACCTTCATCACACCTTTGAATTGATGACATTTAGCCTCTGGGCTAGCTTAGTTTCCTAATTGGACTAAGAAACCTCATGACTAGTTTTAATTCTTATCTTGATCAATCTCAGCCTTTAGATTACCTTCTCACTTCCAACAAAAGAGCAAATGACATAATTAAATCTTAGAAATTTATGATCATTCACATACTTTGGAGTAGCTTCTAAACCTACCAAATAATTTCTTTTTGAATTATTAGGTTAGAAATGCATGTGTTATGAAATTCTACAAAAAAAACTTAGAATAATGCCTATAATTTATAACACATGGACTACTAATTTAGTACTTTTTACAAAAAATAGACACTTATCACCTACCTATATGCTGTCTAATAAAGGGTTCTCACCTCAATAGATAAGACACTATAACCGGAAACCATATGCCTTTGTTATAGCCAAGCTTAGACTATCCCTTATGAGATAGGTGTACAATTAATGCAATATCCCTAAATAACCTGTAAAAATTATCATGAATGATCCTATTCTATATGAGCTACATTACCATTCAAATGCAATTATATTAGAAAAATAAAATAGAGTGACAATTGCTTTCAGTGGGGGTATCGATGATTATCAAGTGTAGGCCACCTTACCCCACACTTTTCCTCTATTATTACAATCCATTTAAAATTAAATAATAATATACAAAATACAATGGCCCTCACTACAAGTTTTATTCAAAAATCTTAATCTTAGAAAGCAATAAAACCTAATCTAATGTGATGAAGCTTTGGCCCATTGGATCATCGCTGCTCCTTTGTCGATTATCCTCACATAAAGTAAAAAATGGTAGGGTTAATATATGAGAAATTAGCATAAATGAAAAAAGAATGCAAAACCCTAATCTAATGAAATATAAACCTAGACTAGAAGTAAATAATCTAAATTAAGACTACTACACAATCTGTTTTGATTCCCCAACAATAGCATCAAAAACTTGTTGTAATGTTTTACTTAACTCACAAGCACACAAATTTATTGTAGCACATGCACATAATGTAGGTTGATAGCATGAGGAATATAATGGTTTGTGTGTTAGATGGATCCTTATTTAAATTATCTAACCTAGCCAAAGAAAGTGGTTTTAACATAGACTAAGGATTAATACTAACATGAAAACTAAACATGCATGGATTAAAAACATGGAATGATAAAACATGCTAAAACTTAGAAGATTTCCTAAAACATGATTCTAAAACTTTAACTAATCCAAAAATTAGATGAATTGCACTAGGAAATATGAACTTAATGAACTTTCTACAAATTGAAACTTTCCTAAACTAAGTCTTTCTAAAAGTAACACTTTCCTAAACTAAAATTAGAAACTTCCCAAACTAAGATGCAAATCAGTAATAATGGAATCTAAACTAAAATCAAACTACAAATTAAATAAGAAAACTAAATGGAAATAATAACTAATCAAGCATTTAAAAGAAAGCTACTTAAGTATCATGGTGTAATGACTCAAAATTTTAAGATATTCTTGTCAAATAATAGCAACACTCTTTTAATCACTATCAATCATAGTGTTTGTAATTTACAAAAGGTTTATATCTTATCTATTCTGGAAAATAATTATATTGGATGGGTGGATAAATGTTCTATTTTATTTAAAATATGTAAAGGGAGAATTTGCTAAAAATATCGATAATTAGATTCTACTCAAGAAATGAAATTCAATGCCTCAAAGAACACTAAAAAAGGAGTTCGTATGAAAAAGTAATGAGCGTTGGCGTTATCACCACATCAGTGCCAAAAATCACGTCGGTGACAAAACCGCATTGGTGCTAGAAACCGTGTCAGTGCCGAAGAAGACGGTGGACGCTGACCGCTGTTTGTGGTAGCGGCACCACCAAAAAGGGCAGTGCACCACCCAATAAATCCTCCCCTCCTTTCCCCATCACACCTCAGATCAATCCCTAATCTTCTCATCTTCCTCCGGCCACCTGTTCTCCATTTCTTTCGATGATTGTAACTACGGACTATTTGGCCCTACAATAGTTGTCTGAGCAATGGTAGATTGAAGATTAGACATCGCCGTTGGCTTCCTCGTGAGAAGACGATTAAAACCCCTCCATCTATTTTACAATCAGAGCAGATTTTATCGGCGATCATACAAGGATTCTAATCCAGCAACATAGAGTTTTTTAGCACAGTTCGATGAGAAAATCCACATTTACCAGCATCAAATGACTATGAAATGAAGCCAAACTTAATAGGAGTGAAGGCAAGAGCCTAATCTACAAACCCTTTTAATTAGAAGTCAATTTGAGCTAGAAAACATCACCAGCAACTATCACTCTAGTCACCTTCTCCAGCACCGGCCAGTCATCACCGGTATCCCTATTCTGGATCTAGAATTTCAATCTAGATCGTTAAACATGCCTAAATCACAAAATCTTTAATTTCAGAAGCTATACAACTCCAATTAACAATTTGAAAGGTCTGTTAGAACTGTATTGATGACGAAGACCTAATTATGCAATCAAATCTAGGATTAGAGAATGATTTTATTTGTTTATGGCCTAAAAACTATAGGAATCTCATAGATCTTATTATTTTCTTGAAATTACGTCTCTTAGTAGTATCAGGCCACCTACTAAGTATGATGAATACTCAACCAAATCCATTATTTTTTAGATCAGACAAAGTACGATTAGAAGGTCCTTTAGAGAGTGTTAGTACTACAGTCAAGTGAGCAAAGGTAAGGGTAAGTGAGGATATAATTGTACTAGATTTCATATTGAGCGATCTTTTTAGTATTTGATGTCAAATTGGTTGTAAGTGATTATTTGTAACTTGGGCTATGATTAACAATCTTGGGAATGGTAATTATTCATTTTTATATTTTGTACAGAAGTTGCCATGGCATGATTCATTATCTGTTCATTAAGATTAATTAATGACACTCGCGGTTATTGTGAAAGAGTTTCAAATAAAAGAAAATTTCTACTACATTCATTTTGAAAAATTGTTTTAAAAATAGAGATTGATCTTGCAAGTGAAAGCTTGTTATTTTAAAATTGCATTATAAAAACCCAGGTCGTCACACATGCGCATGATTCAAGTGCTAGAAAATGACCTAAATACTCAAATTAAAGGCTATGAACATGATATTTAATTCAAGCATTAACTAAATAATATAAATATCTAATTGGTTCTTAAGAAAGTAAGTAAACAAAATGTAAATTATGCTGGAAATTAGACATGGACAATCCATTAAGAAATTCTAGCACATGATGTTTTTGAACTTCCAATCAATTGGGACCTAGAAAGCATTGTAATTAACAATTTTCATGCAATATACATTCAAGATCTAAAGTATTCAACTACTGAAAACAAGTAGCAATAATAATCCTCAATGAACTCCATTGATTGAATGTCAAGTTATGCAAAAAATAGAATTCATAAACACATCTACAATTTATGGTATTTGGGTGTTATTTCAAGGCATGAAACTTGATTCCAATCACATATAAAACACCTTCTAACAATAGTAAACCAAGCTCAGCTAACATGCAAGTAGAACTCAAAAGAAAACCAAGAGAAGAGAAACTAGGAAGGTAGACCTAATCTGAGAAAAAACAACATCAAACTAGTACTAGAACTAAGCAAAAAGCACATAAAAGATGAAGGGAACTCAGAAGAATTAAGCTACTCTTTCTCTTAGCTGTCACTACCAGAGAAAAAATAACTTCAATCTTAAGAAAGTAATCAAGAAAAACTAAGGATATGAATAAAATATTCAAAGGAAAAAGAGAGATAAAGAGTAATGGGAATCGATGAATCTAATTCACCCAATTCTCTTGATCTAAAGACAACTAACTCCTAGCCATCACAATCAAACATTAGAGATCATTAGGAACAAGGACCTAAGGCTACAATCAAGTGGTAAACAAGCATGAAAGATTAAGGAACAAGACAAGAATTGTCTAATTTTTCATAAAAACCACCCAATTAGTTATTCATATAATATAACTTATTGGGGGTAAATTAGGGTTTTCAGACCAAATTTTGTAACACATGCATTTTTTTACCTAATGTGGGCAAAAGTTTGTTATTTTATAGGTCTAGAAGCTAATATGAGGTAAGCATGTGATTAAATCCTTTTTATTTGGGATTTAATTAGAAATTTTCAATTTTTGTAGGATGTGAGATGGTGATCTGACGGCTAAGATTGATCGAGATGAACATTGAAGATCAAGATCAAAAGATAGAGTCAAAGCCTCAAAATCATCACATCAACATGAAACCCAAGGTTAAGATCATCTTTAATACAAGCAATGGATGCAATCAAAGGAGCTAAAGGTGGCAAAACTAGACCCATGAAGCAAGCCATGCATTTCCACCACCTTTTACATGGGTACCATTCAAGCCACCTTAGTCATATAAGCCATGACAGAAAATGGCAAGCTAAGGAATTCAAGACTAACCATACAAGCCATTCAAGCCAAGGAATGGAGCCTTCAAAGCTTCCAAAGCCAGCAATGAAGCCTAGTCAATGGAGCCCTCAATGTTAGCCATCAAAGCCACTAAGGTAACTAATTGGACTTATGGACAAAGTTGAAAATATGCTCCAGAAAAATGATTCAAGACTAGATGCTTACATGGTTGTCAATGCATCCATGAAACCTACACAAGTGGTTTGTACTATTTATTCTAGCCCAACATACTTAACTACAAGTTGTCCATCTAGCAAAGTGTACATCGAATATCTTTTAGAATAAGTGAATGCTATGAACACATCACAACCTTAGAAATAATCCATACTTTAGGACCTATAATCTAAAATGGGCTAAGCATCCTAATTTTTCACGGTCTAAGAACAATTACTAGGGAGGTACATCTATGAACCCCTTGCATAAAACTTTCCTAGAACTTTAGTTCCTCAGCAGCCACCTGGTTTCAGTTTCTTCAAGGACCAAAGAAATCATTAGTCGATGACAATATTTAGTTACTCCTAAAACAAAATGAGGAGATTAATAAGTCCCCGCACCAATTATAGAATGAGTGTTGATGGTTAGCAAATATCAATTCTCAAGCTATTGCTAAATTAGATATAAAAATGAGCCAATTGTCTACTGCCTTAAATGATAAAGGAAAGGGATAATTTTCCTATCAACCAATTGCCAATCCTAAGGGACAATATAAAATAGGGTCAAGTTCAAGAAGACCACATGAGCAAGCAAAATCCATAAGTACCCTTGGGAGTGGCCATCTGGTTAATAATAAAGCAGAGCATACTAAGGAAAACTTAGAGGAGGATGAACCAGTTAAAACTAAGGAGAAAGAGAACCAACAAAAACCTCCTAATCTGTTTGAGCCAATAGTGGAAGCACCTTATGTGCGTAAAGTCCCATTCCCTCAACTTTTAAATAAAGCTCTGAAAGGAACTAATTTCCATGAGATAGTGGATGTGTTTAAGCATGTGCAAATAAATATCCCATTACTCAATGCTATTAACGGCATTCATGCTTATGCCAAATTTCTCAAAGAGCTCTGCAAACGAAAGCACAAACTTAATTTACAAAAGAAAGCCTTTTTTATTGAACAAGTGAGCTCTTTCATCCAACACTAGACCCCTTTTAAGTTCATAGACCCAAGTTGTCCTACCATCTCATGTATTATTGGAGATCATGTCATTGATAGGGCATTACTAAAATTAGGGGCTAATGTAAATTTGTTGTCATATTCTATCCATAGTGGCCCAAAGTCAATTGGTACCACTTTGTACTTAGCATATAGATTAGTGAAAATTCCAGCTAGTATGGTTGAATATGTTTTAATACAGATGCACCAGTTTTACTTTCTTGTGGATTTCATTGTCCTAGATACCCAACCTATATCAGACCCCTATAATCAGATCTCGGTCATTCTTGGACATCCACTTTTGGCAATATCCAATGCCATCATCAATTACAGAAATGGTGTGATGAAATTATCCTTTGATAATATGAAAGTAAAACTCAATGTTTTTAGTGCTGATTATCATCATCTAGACCTACATGATTCATGTCTAGTAAATTTAATTGAAGGTCTAATTCAAGATTCTATTACACCATTATCTATTCTAGACTCACTTGAGGCATGTTTAATATACTTTAATTTAGTGATTTTGATATAGACAAGTCTATAGATAAGGCAAATAATCTCTTAGATGCTACATTTTTAATGGATACCTTTAAATGGGGACCTTTAATGGAACCTCTTCCTCCGTCAAATTATGTCCCTATACCTTCAATAGATAAACCACCCACCTTAGTACTTAAGCCACTCCTAGAAAATCTAAAATATTCTAATTTAGTAGCTGATGAATCCTTGCTTGTAATCATAGACTCATATCAAGATAAAGAAAAGACAGTAAGCTTCTTGATCTTCTCAGAGAACATAAAATAGCATAGTGGTGGATGATAGTGGACATTAAAGGAATTAGTTCCACTGTGTGCATGCATATAATTCACTTAGAAGAAAATGTTAAATCTAGGGAAACACAGAGGAGATTAAATCCTAATATGAAAGAGGTAGTGAGAGATGATGTGTTAAAACTCCTAGATGTTGGTGTTATCTATCCAATATCTAATATCACTTGGGTCAACTAGTTCAGGTTGTACCCAAGAAGTTCAAAGTCATGGTATCCCCAATCACATGACCACTAGGTGGAGAGTTTGTATAGATTACAGAAAACTGAACTCAATCATGAGGAAAAACCACTGTCCTCTACCCTTTATTAACAAAATGTTGGGAAGGTTAGCTAGTTATAGTTATTACTGCTTTCTTGATCGATAGTCTAGCTATAACCAAATCAGCATAGCCCTTGAGGGCTAGCTAAAGATTACCTTCACCTTCCCTTTTGGGGCCTTCACCTACCATCATATGCCTTTTTAATTTTGTAATGCTCTAGCTAATTTTTAAAGGTGTATGCTAAGCATATTTTTTTATATGGTGGAGAGGTTCTTAAATGTGGTTATGGATGATTTTTCCATATTTGTTTCTTCATTTAATGAATGTCTACACCATTTAAAACTTGTCCTTACTAGGTGTTAAGAAAAGAATTTAGTCATAAACTACAAAAAATGTCATTTCATGGTTCAAAATGACATTGTCCTAGGCCACATCATATCACATAATGGCATAGAAGTAGATAAAGACAAAGTAGATTTAATCTCTAGCCTTCCTCCTCCAATGATGGTGAAGGAAATCTATTCATTTTTAGGCCATGCTCATTTGAATAGATGATTCATTAAGGAGTTTAGTAAAATTGCAAAGTCCCAATGTAATTAACTTACTAAGGAGGAAACATTTTAACTTTGATGGTGATTGTATGAAAGCATTTGACAACAAAAAGGATGAATTAACTTCTAAGCCTATTATTCAACTGCCAAATTAGAGTGCACTATTTGAAATAATGTGTAATGCTTTAGACTACAAGATTGGGATTGTGTTGGTGTAGTGTATTGAAAAAATCCCCCATGTGATATATTATGCTAACAAGATACTCAACAATGCCCAATTCAATTATTCCATTGCAAAAAAAGAGTTGTTGGTAGTTGTATTTGCAATGGATAAGTTTAAATCTTACTTGTTAGGATTTAAGGTCATTGTATATTTGGACCATGCAACATTAAAATACCATCTTTCTAAGAAAGATGCCAAACCTAGGCTGATTCAATGGATACTTTTTCTATAAGAGTTTATTTAGAAATTCTAGATAAGAAAGGTTTCAAAAATGTTGTTGCTGACCATTTGTCCAGGCTAGTTATGGAGTCTACTAGTGAAAATGTGCCTATAAAAGAAACATTTTCAAATGAACAATTGTTGAACATTTCCCAGTTGCCCTGGTTGAAGATATATTCAATTATATTGTCATGAGTCAAATGCCTAAAACATTTCCCAGTTGCCCTGGTTCAAGTATTGTCCTAATCAGGTCACTGTGAGATACATACCTAATAATGAACATCACAAAATCATTTCCTTTTATCATGACCATACACACAGAGGCCACTTTAGCTCTAGAAAGATTGTTAGAAAGATCTTGTAGAGCGGTTTTTATTGGACCACCATTTTCAGGGATTCAATTGCTTACTGCATAGCATGTGTTAGATGTCAATAGTTAGGGAACATAGGAAAAAGAAATAAGATGCCTCTCAACCCCATTCTTATCATTGAGCCTTTTGATGCTTAAGGCATTGATTTTATGGGGCCTTTTTCTAACTCTTTTACTTATCTGTACATCCTTATGCAAGTAGACTATGTGTCCAAATGAGTAGAAGCCATAGCATGCAAGACCAATGATCATAGGTTGGTGGTCAAGTTTTTAAAGGAAAATATA
The DNA here is from genome assembly GCA_035236585.1 of Warburgia ugandensis. Lineage (NCBI taxonomy): Eukaryota > Viridiplantae > Streptophyta > Magnoliopsida > Canellales > Canellaceae > Warburgia > Warburgia ugandensis. The sequence continues at coordinate 41,109,425 of CP141136.1, forward strand.
TTTACACACTTTGATACCCCAATGGCCATAATTAATAATAGGGGCAAACACTTTTGCAATAGACCATTTGACAACTTAATGAGAAAATATGGTGTTACCCATATGATTGCTACCCATTATCATCCTTAGACTAGTAGACAGGTAGAAGTGTTAAATAGGGAGATAATGATAATCTTAGAAAAGATAGTCAATCCAAATACGAAAGATTGGTCTTTTAAACTTAGTGACTCTTTATGGGCCTAGCGTACTACATACAAGACCCCCATAGGCATGTCACCATTTTGCTTACCTACTAGTAGAACTTGAGCATAAAGCGTATTGGGCTATTAAAAAGCTCAATTTTGGCCTAGATAATATTGGGACCCATAGAAAGCTCCAACTCAATGAGTTGGATGAACTAAGGAAAGATGCATATGAGTCTACTAATGTAATAACCCAAATTTTTGTAAATTGATAAAGAAAATCAATAAAGTTTGAGTTTTTAGAAATTCTAGGCTGGAATATTAGGTTATTGAAAATTCTCTTTTTATAGAGATTAAAACATGATTTAAAACTTATAAATTATGAATGTACTAGAAAAACCGATCAAAATGACTGTAAGTACGTTCAATTTATGAAAAATCCCTAATTTTCTTTGTTTTTATGAATAAAAGGATAAATTGGTAATTTTACCCATAATTGAGATCTAAGACATCAATATTTAGAATGTAATAAAAAATAAGATTCCAACGCCACTAAGTACGCTCACTTCCGAGTTTGGGAGAATAAAATGAATTTTTCTCTATAAAAGGGAAAAATGGTCCTTTCACACCCCTGTGGGGCCCACAAATGAATCCAATGGCCAAAAAGCATGTAATGAGTGGTCAAACCACTACCAGTTGCTAGTAGAGAAGGAGGTGGTAGTGGAGGATCCAATGTTAATTTAATATTTAAAAGAATTAAAATATAATTATTACATGTAATTATGAAAAATTCAAAACACCCATAAATACCCCTCCAAAAATGTTCATTAAAATTCCCATGAAATCATCTTACTTATCCTAAAAAATCAGTTCTAGATTCCTTACCGAATTTCCAAAACTCCCCAAAATCTCTCTTCTTTCACTTTCTCTCTCCTCTCTCTAGATTGGAACAAGAGACCTAAATTCAATTAGGCACTCTATTCCCAGTAAGAAATCTCAAATCCCACCATCCATAAGACCCTAGACTCCCTTATCTACAAAACCCCCAAATCAATTTTAAGATCCAATGGCTCAAACAACGAAAAATCACAAAACAAGAGGTTCTTAGGCTATCTTATCATCAAGTAGGTAGTCTTTTAATTTGGACTACAAAACTGAAGTTTTTCTCCAATCAGGTATGTGGAAACCCTTTCCACATTTGTTTCATGTTATTTTATGCAAGTTTTAATTTTTTGAAATTAAATATAGGTTAAAAATAATAAAAATCAAGTAAGGGTAAGAACCCTTCAATTCTGGATTATGGAGGGCTCAGATGAAAAATCTAAGCTATCCAATCGATCCCAAATGGTCCAAAAGCCTTAAGGTAGAAGTTTAAAGACTTTTTATCAAGTTTGGAGCCTTTAATTGAGAGGAATTGATTAGACGGTCCAAAATGGACTATCCAATCTTCCTAAGAAGATCAGAATCCCGGGATGCTGTTGTGGGACGCCACACGAAAACGTGCTCTAGGTGCGATGCTATCCTGACGGAACGGTTGCGCACCAATATCGGTCCCGGGGAGCACGTTACCATGTGCGTCTTGATGACGGGAGCACTACGACAACTCTGCTCGACCTGGTCTGCTCGACTAATCCTAGCCGTCTGTTCCACTAGGCCCAGATCAAATCTGGACCTTAGGAACGACTGTGAACTTCATTCATCAATTGTGGAGTCATCTGATATCCAAATTGAGATTGGAAAGAAGCTATGAAAATCTTATAACTTCTATTTTCTTTTGAAATCATAACATTTAGAAAATTCTTCATGAAACTTTTTATATTTGGGAAATAAGCTTCCAATTTCCATGATCTTCAAGATTTGATCATCTCAGATCTTGAGGATCTATTCTAATGATGATATAATGTTGAAATCAAGTAAATTGCATGATTTATTTTGACAGATCTAACATAAAATGAGAAATCTACCCTTTATGGTAAAAGAATCCTAAAAATGCAAAGGGACCCACTTGATCAATAAGATCAAGTATGATCAAACCCTTGGGATGGATTGAATGGATGATATTATGATTGAATCCAGTGAGATCATGGATTAAATATAACAAAAACAAGTGGATATGACCTTTAGATCTTAATGGAGTAAAACCCTAAAAGTAATTAAAACCCTTGATCTAAAGAAAAAGATCTACGATCTAATGGTTGGATCATAAGTAAAAGTTTCTAGTAATCTTGAGCTAATTAGTTTAATTGTCTTTTATTTGAGAATATAATGGTAAATGTGATTTATGTTATAAATTAGGAAGCATGATAGTGTAATTCTTAAAATTTATCATGCTATGCTCTAAATGTTATTGGTTTGTTATTAGGTTGATAGATTTACTTATCTTAGGGCCATGTTAGTTTAAATTTGAAGTTTAAGCATGATTCCATTAGATTAATAGTAAAATTTTGTGTATTTTATAACTTATGATCCATGTTAGTATATTAAAGTATAAATGCCCTTAGAATGATATAGATGTACAATTCTCTTATGATTTAATGTGTATGATTATTTGAATTGTCAAAGTATAGTATAAGCATCTTAATATTCATAATTCACCAAAAATGAAATCTAATGAATATAGAGATTCATGGACATTTAAGATGAGTGAATGACTTGGACTTAATATTAGTAAGGGCTATAGTTAGTAGGACAATATAAGGATTATCAAATCCTTGGCCCAAACTAGGAGAATAATAAACCCCATGAATGACATTTTAAATGTTCATGGATTTAATTAAAATCAATTAAAAAGAGTACTTAGTGTTAAAATGCTCATAGGAACCTTATGAAAGGTTGAGCTAAGGTCACTCTAGTGAATGCTAAACATGGTGGTTAAGGGAGTTCTCTAATAAAGCCCTTGATCTTTATCAAGAAGTATAAATTGTTGATCAAAGGATCTATGAAAAGTCAAGATCAAAGAAAGGAATACACAAAGACTTAGGATAGAAAATAGTTAGATCTGAAAGATTAGAAGATCATTATAACCATCAGATTTATTGATTAATAGGATAGACACTATCTGAGGAAGATAGATTATGATAGGACAAATGGTCTAGATCCTTTATATCAAAGGACAATATTAGACTAAGAATATAGATAGGATTATTTAGATTGTGTAAATATTAATAGTATGTATGGATTTATAGATTACATACATCAGTTAGGATCATGGAAGGTCTGAAGAGATGGATCACTACTTGAAGGTAGGAGGATTTTATGAATGCATCTACATGGAATGTACATGTTGAATACATGATCTTGTGTCTAGAAATGTTAACAAGTGTAATGTTAATACTCGTCTTAAATCCCCTGAAACCCTTATGATCCAACCAAAGACATATGAAATGGTTAAGTTAGAATTGAGGAATAGACTCTAAATGAGTATGGAACTAGAAGATATTCTAACCCTAAGTAAATAAACAGATTGTATGATACGTATGAAACCTATTTTACATACAAGCATGGAGGCTTGTGGTTTTGTTTTAAATAAGCATAAGCGTGGGGATGATATGCTGAGGGAGTTATGATGGTTTGCCCACCAGCTTCTCGAAATTTGATGATTGGATGATACCTTGCCTTATGAGAGGCTAAAAGTTAGGTGGGGCAATTACGGGAAGGCCACCATTATGAAAGTTCTGTCTCCTCATATGGGCAGTGACACAATTTTCCACCATGGTATCAGTGGTGAACATGGTAGTTATTCGAGCACACTAGTACGGATCAGATTGCAGCGTGGTAGTCCTTGATTATTTTGCACTATGATGCATATGAGATAGGCATAGTGAAATGCCTTATGTTTTGGGGTGATAAAATGCCAAGTAATTGTATATTACTAGTATTTCCCAAGAAGGGAAATTTCTAGTATAGGACTAGTTGAAATACTAATTTCTCATAATGGAAAGAATTGATTAGCTTAGTTGGGAATGTTATTTGACTACTTTCATAAATTTGATGGATTTATCCATGTACAGTATGTATGTATAAGGATGTACATATATTACAATATAAAGAGTTTGATACATGAGTATGTTTATGAATAACAGATTATGAAGTATTAGAATTATACTATCAAATTATTATGCTTCTTGAATCCCCTACCAACTACAGCTTGCTAAGATATTGTAAATGTTTCAATGTTTATAATATCTCAAATATAGAGAAGGAGAGTTAGGAGCTCAAGATTGTAGAAGACTTGAAGACATGTATTTTGTTTTGTTTGAGAGTGTTTTATTGTAATGAGAGTTTCATTGTATGGTGAGCTTTCAGTTTTGGATTATGTAATTTGGATAAGTATTAAATGGAATTGGGTTGTATTGTGAACCACTTGATGGATTCTGGAATTTAATAAAAGTATATTCCTTCAATGGAATTTTATCTTGTACAAAATTCTACTTATGTTATGTATGAAGTGATGACTTGGGTTCTTCAAAACAAGTTCTAAAGAAAAGATTTTTTGCTACTTTTTTTGAGAAATTATTTTACCACTAAGGGCCCTGCCTTTGAAAATTGTATTACAAAATGTGTTACAAAATCCCACTCATCGCAACAAAGATATATAAAGACTGCATGAAAAGCCATCATGATAGATATATCTTGTTAAAGTCCTTCACCCTCAGACAAAGGATCCTCTTGTATAATTCTAGATTGCATCTAATTCTAGGAAAACTTTGTTTGCAATGGACTAGATCCTATGTAGTATGTACAATTTATCCTCATGGGGCCGTCGAGATAGAAAAAGATGGAGAGATTTCCAAAGTCAATGGGCAAAGGTTGAAATCCTATCTAGAGTTGGTCAACCCTAAATTAGAAGAAATCTTGCTAGATGAATAAGTCTACCAAGAATCACCTTAGCATGTTCCATGACACCTACATTAATCATAAGATCTACATTCATCATTGCATTTTATCATAGAATTGTATGTTTGGTTGGAGATGTTAAAATTAGCGCTTAATGGGAGGCAACCCAAGATTTTTAAAAAGACTCATTGTTTTACTTTACCATTTATCATATAGGAGTCCTATGTTTTAAAATATTGGGGAGAATGTTTTGTTCACATTGTGGGTGATGCATGAGATTTGTAAATTTTCTTATGCAAAAACAAAGTTTTTTGAGTTTTTCAAAGTTTTAAGGTCAAAGTTCCTTTACTGTGATAAGAATTGGATTTTCTGAAGCTCAATATTTCTCCTGCTTTAGCTTCTTAATAGAAATTAAAAAATTCCAGCAGCATGCTATTTTTGAACATCCAATCCACGAGACATGGAAAACATTGAATTGAGCACTTTTCATGCAATCAAACATACAAGAATTGAGGTATTTAATTGTTTGAAAATAAGTATGAACTAGAAACTTCAATTAACATCACTGAATTAAAGAAAAATCCATCAACATAATGCACATAATGCATGTATTCAGAATCTAAAAATTGTGTCCTATTACAATGAATGACATTGATATTAATTAGCCTAAAAATTCATGCTAAAACCTTCTGCAATCATCTAACATCAATCATACGTAAGCATGCATTGAGATCAATGGAAAATCCACTAGAGGAACACTAAGGAAATCAAGGAGATCAATGGAATCAAAGGGAGATCTAATGGCATGGAAAAGCAAAGAAAAGAGAGTATAATCAATAGATTCAAGGTGACTTTCCCTTGGCTGTCACTTCAAGGGAAAAATAACCTTGGATCTAAGAAAGAAGAGAAAGAATATAAAGGCAAGATAACAACTTCCTATGCATGAAACAAAGAAGGATTCAAAAGCAAAGAAGTTTAAAAGATGAACAAACTAATCATTAATGGAGAACTAGATGACAAGGGCTCAGAATCATGCATGGAACACTTGGAAGAGAGCAGCACCATGATGAATCTATTGAATGCTCAAGAGGAATAATGGGAAGCGAAGGGACACCTCCTCCAATTTGGAGTGGAAATAGTTATGAGTTGAATCCTTTTTGGGGCGCTTTTATACTTTATGTCCTAAGTTTTCTAGGGTGAATTAAAGTAAAGGTAGGTGGGGATGTAATGGGAAGAGAATTGGATGGCTAGGATTAAGATATGGAGTGCTATCTAGAGTTTTATCAAAGAGGAGAGCTAGTGGGAGATTTAGAGGGAAGTAAGGTGAGAGGTGCCTCTTTTTTACAAGGGGCCATCTACATGTTGCAAAAATTGTAGATTCACTATTTGAAATTAGAAAGGAGGTTGGAAAGATGAGGTAAGAGAGAGAGGGTGAGGTAGAGAGTAAAAGCATGGTGTTTGGTTAGGCTAAAGAGAAATTAGGAGGGTGGTGGAGTGGATGAGGCAAGGAGGTGGGGGGAAGCTCTTACTTTGTAGGAGTTTCATGTGGAACTCCCTCCCTTAATGTGGTTCATGTGGAATGCCTATCAATGAAGGTAAGATGGGAGGAAAGAGAGGGATAGGAAAAAGATAAGAAAGAGGGCTGAGGTAATGAAAAGTGATTGGCTAGGTAGTTTCCTAAGAAGTGGAGAATGGTTGGATAGGTTGGGTGACACTCTATGATTGGTTGGGTGGTTGAAATGGAAATTTATGAAGGTGGGAGAGTCTTAGAAATGATAGCACTCTTTGGGGGCGGAGTTAAATTCGTAGTCCTCCTGAAGGGTGGAGTGGAGAGGGAGAAAAAAGAGGCAAAATGTAAAAGAATAATAAAAAAAAAAGAGTGGTATCTTCCTATTGGTCCACATGCTACCTTATCTAATTGGATTTTCCCTCAATCATCTTCAAATAGCCTTAGAAATAACAAAGATATTTCCTTGAATTCTTCTCCAATCATGGCCTTTCACATATCTTGCCTCAAGTGGCTTGATGGCTAAACATGAGAGATCCATTAGCTTTGCTTCATGGCTCTAATCCTTGTCTTTGATGACTAACTATTCTCCTTAGCTTGCCACCTTCTTCATGGCTTGTATATGTTTAGGTTACTTGAGTGAATCCCATGCAAAGGTGTTGGACTTTGCATGGCTTGTGCATGGACCCACTTTGGCCACATTTAACTCCTCTAATTGCATCCATTCTTTGTCCTAAATATGATCTTGACCTTTTGTCACGACCTGGGTTTTTATATGATGCAATGTTGATAAAAAGGGGAGATCACTTGTTTTATAAATATGAAATGCATGAAAATCATTTTCATTTGGAAAACAACCTTTCATAAAAGCCCCGAGTGTGAAAACACATTCTCAATCTATTTAGCCATGGAAAAGTTTTAAATCAATATTGTTCCCAAGAAAGTGTTAGTCACAGCCCCAGCTATTAGTGAGTAACTATAATCAAGTAACATCGAAAGATAAGATAGGGGTTTACTTGTACTTAGCTTGTGTCTCCTAGTACAAACGTCCCTTGCCCTTAAGTATTTACTTTGTATCTGAAAACTGTTGAGGATTGGGTGAGTATATAATATACTCAGTAGGAGCCTATCACTACTAGTTTTATAAATGCATGAGATGTTTCAAAATCATATGCTCATTCAAAACATGCGTATGTTTGAATACTCGAGTTCAATATCAGTACAAGAATCCATAATCAACTAAAATTCAAAATATGTGTATGTTTGAATACTCGAGTTCAATATCAGTATAAGAATCCATAATCAACTAAAATTCTCATAACTTAAAAGATCACAAAATCCAAAACTGAAAGTATCATATATATATATATATATGATGACATCATGATATGCAATAGATGCTTCATGGAGTCCAACTCATGGACCTCTAGTATGGTATGGTCGACCAACCTCATATCATGCTATATGAAATGCACATAACTCATCAAACCATAGGGTCCACTATGCCCACGACCTCCTCGCCTTGTGGTCCCCGTGTACCTGAGGACACTCGGTCATAGCCTCCATGGGGCCTATGACACGTCGACCCAGTGCCGTGACACCAATGGTAGCCCCCTGTACCACATGTAGTCGACGTAGGGACTTGCCTCTTTTTGGGCATGGTACCCATCCACCTATTAGTGGTAGAGGCCGGGTGGCCAACCCAGACCCCTCGACATAGCACCCACGGGCTTACTTGCCCAAATCACATAAGATAAGTCAAAACCTTTTGTTAAAACTTGTCCTCTTTTGGGTCCCTCACAACTGCCTGGCCCTCGGCACTCCAGCGTCTTTTGGCAACCCTCAAGGACATGCAATCTTTGTAAGTACTTAAATCATGCAATGCATGCACTTGTTTGCAACACATATGCGCATAATGTATATGCAGTCATTTCAAAACATATCTATGTACAAAGCATTTAACATGCATGCTGAATTAATTCATGCAAATCACATGCAAATCAAGTCATATATCTAAAACATATGTTCTCAAATAACAATAGTTCTCTTTGATGTATAGTTGAGATAGGCTGTCAGTGGATTGGGTATGACGTATGGGAAGGAAATGGGCTATCTTAGTTAATCTATCAACAATCACCCAGATCATGTCATGACCCTTAGAGGTCTTGGGTAGCCCTACGATGAAGTCCATTGTGATATGGTCCCATTTCCATTCGGGTAACTCAAGGGGTTGTAACAATTCCGCAGGTCTTTGATGTTCAGCCTTTACTTGTTGACATGTTAAACACTTTGCCACAAATTCCCCTATGTCTCTTTTCATACCATCCCACCAATATTGTTTCTTTAAGTCTTGATACATCTTAGTCCCTCCTGGGTGTATTGTATACTTGGACCGATGAGCCTCTTTTAAGATTTCTTGTCTTAACTCTTCATTAGCTGATACCACTAATCTTCCTTGCATGTAAATGCTACCATCTTCTCTTTTTGTAAATCCTAGTTTTCCTATGAAAGCTTGTATATCTAGATCTCCTTTCTGTTCTTGCTTAACTTTTTCATTAACAGCCGATTTGATTGTTAGACCTGCCATATTGATCTTGTGCTTACTTATGTCTAGTTTCCATGTGATTACTTCTTGTAGTAGCTTCCATCTCTTAGTTAATAAACTTGCACACATCCCTTGGGTTTTTTTGCTTAATGCATCAGCTACCACATTAGCTTTTCCAGGGTGATAATGAATGGAGAAGTCATAGTCTTTTAAGTATTCCATCCATCTTCTTTGTCGCATGTTTAAGTCTTGTTGGGAAAAGATATATTTAAGACTCTTGTGATCTGTAAAAACTTCAAACTTTAACCCATATAAATAATGTCTCCATATTCGCAAGGCAAAGACTATGGCTGCTAATTCCATGTCATGGGTTGGGTAATTGACTTCATGCTTCTTGAGTTGCCGAGAAGCATAAGCGATTACCTTCCCATGTTGCATAAGTATGCAGCCTAGCCCTTGTTGCGAGGCATCGCTGTATATCTCAAATCTGCCACTTCCTGAAGGTAAGGTAAGGACAGGTGCGGTAGTCAACCTTCTTTTTAGTTCTTGGAAGCTTTCTTCACATATATTAGTCCATTCAAATCTTGTGTCTTTCCTGGTCAGCTTAGTTAGAGGTAAAGCCATTTGCGAAAAACCTTTGATGAATCTTCTGTAATATCCGGCAAGTCCTAAGAAGCTTCTTATTTCTGTGACTGTCTTAGGTCTCTCCCAGTTCTGTACTGTTTCAACCTTAGTAGGGTCAACTGCTATGCCGTCTTGAGAAATTATGTGTCCTAAGAAATTAACCTTTTCCAGCCAAAACTCACACTTACTGAATTTTGCATATAGCTTGTGTGCTCGTAGGGTGCTTAATGTTATCCTTAGATGTTCCATATGGTCTTCAGGAGTTTCAGAATATATTAAGATATCATCCACAAACACTATGATGAATTTATCTAAGTACTCCTTGAACACCCTATTCATGAGGTCCATGAACGCGGCTGGAGCATTAGTCAAACCAAAGGACATCACTCTGAATTCATAATGGCCGTATCGAGTCCTGAAGGCTGTCTTGGGGACATCTTCTTCTCTAACTCGAAGTTGATGGTACCCTGATCGTAGATCAATCTTAGAGAAGACTCTAGCTGACTGAAGTTGATGGAAAAGATCATCAATTCGGGGAAGAGGGTACTTATTTTTAATGGTGACCCTATTCAGCATCCGATAGTCTACGCACAATCTCATGGAGCCATCCTTTTTCTTAACAAAAAGGACTGGAGCTCCCCACGAAGACACGCTAGGTCGTATGAACCCTTTGTCAAGTAGTTCCTGTAACTGGGTCTTCAGTTCTCTTAGTTCTGCAGGAGCCATTTGGTAAGGAGCTTTGGAAATGGGGGAAGTACCGGGTATAAGGTCAATGATGAACTCAATTTCCCTTGGTGGAGGTAGACCTAGTAAGTCCTCAGGGAATACATCAGGGAATTCTCGGACAACCTCGACATCCTCAAGCTTTGGTTGGGGATTCTTGACGGATTCAATCTTGGCTAAGAAGAAGGGGCATCCTTGAGCAATGTGTTTAACTGCTTTCATGGCAGAGATAACACATGCTCTAGAATAATCCTTTCTTCCTTGGAGGGTGAAAGTGTCTCTATTAGGTAGGGTAAAAGTGACATGCTTCTGTTGACAATCAACAAAGGCTTGATAAAAGGCTAGCCAGTCCATACCTAGGATGATGTCGAAGTCATTCATATCTAAGTGGATAAGGTTGGCATGTAACAAATGGTCCTTAATCAGAATGGGGACATCCTGGAGATAAGAATAAGTGGGGAGTGCCTGGCCTACAGGAGTCACAACTTCTAGAGTGAAGTCTAGGTCCTGTGGTATAATGTCCAAGGATGATGCAAATTCTTGAGATATGAAAGAATGAGTGGAGCCTGTATCAAATAGAACTTTTGCAGGTGTATCATAGATAGAAAGAATACCTTCAACGACTGCGTTTGATGCTTGGGCTTGACTGGAAGTCAGGGCAAAGACATGTCCTTGGCTTTTTGTAGCTTGATCTTCTTTACGCTCTTGCACTTTCCTTTTTGGATAGTTGCTAGAAAAATGTCCTAATTCTCCACAATTATAGCTAGTGATGTTGGAAGTGGGACATCGTTTGCCTGGATGATTTCTGTTACACCTAGGGCATGCCTTCTAGTCTGGTCTTCTTCCTTTGTTTTCAAATTGCTTCTTGAAAGGTGGCCTAGGTCCAGATGACTGAAAGGGTCTCTTTCCTTTGTTCTTCATAGTGTTAATGTTCTTCGTTTCTCTTATTGCCTGGTTCCTTTGATAATCTTTTTCATATAGGGAGGCCATCTCTACTGTTTTGGCTACTGTGGAAGGTTGGAAACCTAGAACTCTGTTCCTGAGTCCTGGGTTGAGTCCGTCTACAAATCTTTCAGCTGCATCTTCTTCATCAGTACAAGCACGGGGTGCAAATCTTCGGAGGCTGATGAATCTACTTTCATACTGTTGGACGGTCATATTTCCTTGTTCTAAGTCCATAAATTCCTTTTCCTTCTATTTTCTTATATGTTTAGGATAATATTTGTCATTAAAGACCTTTTTAAACTCTTCGCATCCTATTGTTTCTTGCTGATCAAAATAAGTTCTTTTTGCTGTTTCCCACCAAAAGGTAGCCTCTCCTCTAAACACAAATGTGGCCATGGCTACTTTTCTTTTTTCAGCTATGTTCATGGCCTTAAATATCATTTCAATATCAATTAACCATTTTTCAGCTGTGGATGCTTCATCTTCTCCTGTGAATGAGGGAGCTAGTTTCTGAAACCTTTCTAACTGAACCTCTATCCTATCTATTGTTTTATCAGGGGAAGGATCTCGGGGGGTTAGAGTTTGGCTATGGCTATTCATGTATTGTCCCATGTTCTGTAAGAATTGCTGAAATAACTCAGCCATCCCATTGCCCGACCCAGTGGAGTCCACTGGTGGGGCTTCAGGTCTTGGAGCATTGCTTCCCTTCTTTCTCAGCATCTGTAATCACAAGGCAATTCACCAAATCTTAGTTTGTGCTATCCTATTACCCCTTACTCTTTCATGGATGAAACTTGATTATAAGTTATTCTCCTCATAACTGGGCTACGAGTAACGTTAAACCGTGCTCTGATACCAACTGTCACGACCTAGGTTTTTATATGATGCAATGTTGATAAAAAGGTGAGATGTCTTGTTTTATAAATATGAAATGCATGAAAATCTTTTTCATTTGGGAAACAACCTTTCATAAAGCCCCGAGTGTGAAAACACATTCACAATCTATTTAGCCATGGCAAAGTTTTAAATCAATATTGTTCCCAAGAAAGTGTTAATCACAGCCCCAGCTATTAGTGAGTAATTATAATCAAGTAACATCGAAAGATAAGATAGGGGTTTACTTGTACTTAGCCTGTGTCTCCTAGTACAAACGTCCCTTGCCCTTAAGTATTCACTTTGTATCTGAAAACTGTTGAGGATTGGGTGAGTATATAATATACTCAGTAGGAGCCTTTCACTACTAGTTTTATAAATGCATGAGATGTTTCAAAATCATATGCTCATTCAAAACATGCGTATGTTTGAATACTCGAGTTCAATATTAGTATAAGAATCCATAATCAACTAAAATTCAAAATATGTGTATGTTTGAATACTCGAGTTCAATATCAGTATAAGAATCCATAATCAACTGAAATTCTCATAACTTAAAAGATCACATAATCCAAAACTGAAAGTATCATATATATATATGATGACATCGTGATATGCAATAGATGCTTCATGGAGTCCAACTCATGGACCTCTAGTATGGTATGGTCGACCAACCTCATATCATGCTATATGAAATGCACATAACTCATCAAACCATAGGGTCCACTATGCCCACGACCTCCTCGCCGTGTGGTCCCCGGGTACCTGAGGACACTCGGTCATAGCCTCCACGGGGCCTATGACACGTCGACCCAGTGCAGTGACACCAGTGGTAGCCCCCTGTACCACATGTAGTCGACGTAGGGACTTGCCTCTTTTTGGGCGTGGTACCCATCCACCTATTAGTGGTAGAGGTCGGGTGGCCAACCCAGACCCCTCGACATAGCACCCACAGGCTTACTTGCCCAAATCATATAAGATAAGTCAAAACCTTTTGTTAAAACTTGTCCTCTTTTGGGTCCCTCACAACTGCCTGGCCCTCGGCACTCCAGCATCTTTTGGCAACCCTCAAGGACATGCAATCTTTGCAAGTACTTAAATCATGCAATGCATGCACTTGTTTGCAACACATATGCGCATAATGTATATGCAGTCATTTCAAAACATATCTATGTACAAAGCATTTAACATGCATGCTGAATTAATTCATGCAAATCACATGCAAATCAAGTCATATATCTAAAACATATGTTCTCAAATAACAATAGTTCTTTTAAAAGAATCTAATAGTGATAGAGCACCTGCCTGACTAGGTCGCGTTAACCCCTTTGTCCTCGTACGCTCCTGAACATGGTTTGGGGACTCAAGGTTAGTTTAACCTATCTTTGATGGGTCTAGAGCAGTTGGGTCTTATTACTTAGGCATTAGGGGTCCATCCCCATGCCTATGGGTGTCCTAAGGTCCTACTTGGGCCTTGGTATCCTCAGTTTTCCAAAGTTCTAGTGGCCACACGCCACCATCCTATTCTAAGGGTCATGCCCTACTTTGATTGGGCCTTGATTAGGGATTTTATGATTTGGATATGTCCTTGTTGTCGATATGGACACAACACCTTTTGCGGCGCCTCAATCGAAGCTCTAGATCTCAAGTTATAAGCGTTTTAGTGTTGTATGTACATAGAGTATTTAAAGACAAAAAGTTGGAATGCTAGGGCACTGCGCGTCAGCGTCATGCGCCCTGCTTCCTTAAGTTACAAAAATTTGACGTGGGCTAGCACGCTGCGCGTCTACGGTGCGCACCTCAGCAAGTGTGTCTGCAGACATGCGCGACAACTCCGCCCGTTTGTCCCTTTAGTGGGCGCGTCCGGGGACGTGCCCGTTTGGTTTTTCAAACGGACGTCGACCTGAGTCGACGTGGTACGTTCCTATTGGATCATCCTGCCTGTTAGAGACCAAGGTCGTCCTTAGGTCACCCTAGTTCGACCCTGTCAAACCAGTGCGGCCCTGGGGACGTCCCAGGGTCCTTGGTGGCACTCCCAGGCTTCGTTTTGCATGGTTTTTCATGCAAAAACTTAGGGGAATTGAGCCTAAGACTATGGGTGAGATGGGTTTGGGGTGTTTTTGAGCATATCTGCTTCGTGGGTGGTTTTCTCTCCATGTTTCCCCCTCTTGGTCACTTCCCCGCAATGGGTTTTCTCCAAGGTTTTGGGCTTCCATTAGAGGCACCCAAGAGCTCTATTTAAAGAGCTTTTAAAGAGGGTTCTGAAGGGGTTCTAACTGCCTTTGAATGGCGGTGGAAAAACCTCCAGAATGGTGGTGGTTTCTCCTTGTAACACTGCCGTTTCAGAAGCCTCTAGGAGCTTGAAGACGACAGGGTGCCCGTATCAAAACGGGCACATGTGTTTTTCAAGTTAAGTCGTTTTGTGAAATTTACAGTTTTGACCCTGAACTTCAAAGGGCCATATCTTGCTCATTTTAACTCCATTTTGGGTGATTTTGGTCTTGTTGGATTCCTTTTTCTGAGACGCATCTAATGGAACTACTTTTAGGACCAAATTCCTAGGTTTAGTCAAGGAAACTAGTGAAATGACTAAAATGCCCTTTTATTTAAAAACTGAACTTTTCATTGCTAAACTTGGAATTTCAATTTTACAAAATTGGAGGCATTACACCTTTGATCTCACTTAGGACTGAAGACTTTTAGGTCTTAATTCCATCTTGATCTTCCATTTTCATCTCGATTGATCTTGACTATTAGATCTCCATCTCGCTTCCTACAAAAGATAAAAAATTATAATAAAATTCTATATTCATGATTATTCACATGCTTACCCCAAATTAGCCTCTAAGCTTGTAAAATATCATATATTTGATTTATTAGATCAAATGAATTTGTTATAAATTTTGGCCGAAAACCCTCCCTTACACCTATAAGTTATAGCACATGGGCAACTAATTGGGTGATTTTTATAAATTCACACCCCAACTAGCATTTTTCTAGTCCTAAGCAAAACATTCAAAAACATATTTTACAAAAATTGGTACAAAGTCCCACTTTTATAGGTTCTCACAATTGCATTTAGTGCATGCAACAAGCCCTTAAACCCCTAGGTCACCCCTAATGTACGAGTTAGGCCTCATGAGGGTTTGCAATGAATATAACCACAAATTCTCAAAAATTTTAGCCCTTTATTCATCTGAAAAATTTTCACCTATTCAACTTATATTAAATACCTAACTTCAGCTTGCTAATAAAGATTAACTAAAGTTTCAAAATCCTACCCATATGCTAAAGATATTCCATTATTCTATTAAACTTCTATAGGTGAGTGGGTGTTATAGCTACTATATAATTATAGTCTCCAAATCAAATATAACCTAAATTAGTATCCAAATGTATGCTCTGACTTCTATTCTCACAGGATATACTTATCACTAAAAAAGAAGTCACTCAGAAAGGTGTAAATCTCTCATTAATATATGAGTAGAATATTATTCATCAAGTCCAAAAGTCACATATTTCATATAAAAGAATAATAACTTAGAAGGAACAGTAATAATCTCATGAAAGGATATCAACTACTAAGAATGTTACACTTTACCAAATTCTTTGCCCATTCATAACCATATCCAAGTTATTCTTCTCCTAAGATCAAGTTAGGACTTCTACTAAGATGAAACATAGGCTTAGGTAAGCATTATCAAAAGAATGGGTATAAAGGTAAGCAAAGGTTGCCTTGAAAATATGTAAAGGTCTTCTATCATTGTATTCATAACTTTTTTCTTTTTCCTTCACAAATTGAACATTCTTCTTTTTCATTTGATATCTTTTGTTTCCTTTCACTTGACTTTATATATAGCCTTTTTGAACTTTTTCTTCTTTTTAACCTTTATTAATGTTCATCTCTTGAATTGTATAATTCATATTTTTTTAAAAATATTCTTGAATCTTCTCTACATATTTCCAAAACAAATGGGTAATGGATATATATTTAGAGTTCAATATAGGTAAAGGTTGTTTAGCTAACAAAGAAAAGGTTTATTTTAAAAGGATCAAGCCAATGGGCTAACTAACAAAAAAAAATATATAGGGAAAGCTAAAGGCTCAGGGTTTACCAAGGATGGCCTCTATCTTTTCCTAGGTTTCATATGACTTAAACATGATCATAACCTTAAGAGATATATAGTATAGTCTTTTTTATTTCTCAATAGTTAACTAAGATGAACAATAATGAGGCTAACTAAGAAATAATGCATGTTGAAGAAAATTTTGAATTTATATGTAACCCTTAGAAAAGAATGAATGGCTCCAAACTCACTTGGGTTATAAGTCTCCACAGATCTCCTTCGGGATCTCTACATTATTTTTTCTCTTCAACTTAGACTATATCTAGCTATTTTGGGTAATTAATATTCCGAGTTTAATTTTTCATGGAACACTTTAGAAAAAGGATAAAGTAGTGAACTAAATGTATGCAACTCTATTAAAAAGCTAAAGTTAAAAAATTTAGTTAAATATTATAAAATTTTAAATTCTCATCTTTATAATGGAACTTATCAAAAAAATTTCAAAAACATAAGAAAAATTAAAAATTTCATGTATATCTACACCCTCCAACCTAAACTAAACATTGTCCTCGATGTTTTCAAACATAGGAATATTAAATGATGAAAAGGTAATGCAGAAAATTGAGACACTCCAAAAAACACCCTGGTTTGCTCTTAAGGAGCTCTTAGTTTAATGTCTTCACCCAAACATGGCCTATAACTAATCCAATGATCTAAACCTAAATTGAGCTAGCTCAACTAATTCTCCTAATCTTAACCCTAATAATTAGCTGGCTGATTTATCAAGCCACTTTAATGTCTCTTGAGAGTCTATATATTACTTCCCCCTGAAGATTTTTTTTGGTGGTAACACTAAGACACCATAGGCCACCACAATTTTTGGTTGTGGGGAATCATATTGACGATCCCCCATCTTCAAAATTTCAGGGGTAGACAATATAATTCCTCTACCTTATATTTTGAGGGAGTGGTAATATAATGGCATTTTGACCAATTGTGAATTGCTTGGGATTAATTCTATATGAATTGTTCCATTCTGGAACAATTTTAGAGAGAACAATGACCACTGTATTCAATTTATATTTTTCCCCTGTTTCCCTTACATTGTCCCAAAATAGGGTATAAGCTGACTTTGTCCTTCCCTAAAAGGTTGTTCTTATATTATAAGAGGTGGGCATTTGTTTTTCTTAAACCCTGATTATCTTCTAAGGTCCACTCTATAGTTGGTTGATGTAAGGTTAGTACATCAACTGATGCTTCTTTTTCCTGTTCAATAGGCACAAGTAAGGTTTCAAATGAGCCTACATGACTATCTTATCAATGTTCAAATAAGGCTTGTAGGTTTCAATTAGGTACGCCTTCTACATTGGAAGGCTTAATTGGAATTTCAAGCTCTATAAGGGATTCTACTCTAGCTGGCCATTGAGAAGTGTTCATTAACAGCATAGTATTCAACAACTCATTCACCTCCTCAATGGATGCGCCTTCATCAAATTCATAAAAATAAGCAGGACACAATTCTAGAGGATCTTAGTTGGATGTTTCGATGGCTTCATTTTCTTCATCAATGGAAGTCTTTTCATCATGATTGTAACAAAGAGTATGATATTGCTCATGGAGATATGAGTTGGAGGTTTCTATGGATGGTTGTGGGCATTGTGGCTTAGAATAATCATAAGATATTTCCATCCTATCATCATCATCAATGGTCAAGGTTGGTGAAAAACTTTGAGGTTCAGCAGGAATTGGTAATTCCCACCTTGACATTCTTTCAAGTGTTCTTTCACTCTCCTCCCTAATTTGTTTCATTTACTCAGCCCCATTTTTAAATGTAGCAAGATTTTGATCCATTAGTTTATTAAGTCATCACATATTTTCTTCTAGTGATGGTGCATCATCTTATTCAGGAAACAACTCATAAGTTTGGTATTATTGTGGCATTGGGGTACTAAAAAAGGGCTAAGTGGGTTGAAACCATGATGATTGGCCTTGATATTCTTAATAATCATGGTAGGGTAGATTAGGGTGGAACCATGATGTTTTTTCTTGGTATGAATGATAATCTTGAGACCATGATTGTTCATGATGCCTACCCCATCTATTATAGTTTGTCTCAAGAGAGTAGTCATTGCTAGGGTATGTGGATGCATTGGGTGCATCCACTACTCTTGATAATAATCATTGTACGTGGAACTTGATGGTCATGCAAGAGCATGATATTGAGGTTCAAAATAGGTATAGTTATTATGGTTTTGCGGCTATGGACCAACTTGCTAGAAGCTATCATCCTAACCAATTCCATACTATCTATCCTATCCATAGATGTATCAAATCTATCCCCTTATTGATAAGCCTTTATTATCAACTTTATATACAACGAAACAAATTGTTGCAAATAATAAATAAGTATTTTTATTATTTTCTATTTTTATGTTTTTTTTTTAAACCCTAACTATATGATGCAAACTAAATGCTAGTCCTAAGATAACTGATGCACAACCAATCTTAATAGCTTACTAATGAGTTGAATTGATGATCTTTATAGTACATAGGGTGGTGGCTTTTAGATCTAAATCTAGATAGCTCCTCCTTTACTCCAAGCTAGACTACTACTTACCAGTTGGGTTCTACTCTATAGTGGTTAATAAAATCCTCATTGTAGGAGCCATTTAGACCTCACCAATATCAATGGAAAGGATGGAAAAATTACTTGAATTTAAAGGCCCCCACTATCACCATGATGCTTAGAAACCACTAGAGTGATAATAGACCTAACCTTTCAAAAGGTTCCTATGATCTTGACCCTTAAGTATCTTTCTACTTGACTTTATATTACATTCTTGGGCTAGGATCACTAACACACATAGATGTGATTTAATTACCTAGGTGGGCCAAGGATCTGGTGATCAAATCCAGTCATTATCTTATAGGGGTTCTTGTGGGGCCCTTATTAACAATGTGATACATTCCACCATAAAGCAATTAAATGTACAATAGAGTACAAAAAGCAAACTAATGCTTAACTGTATGCTATTTAACAAAGGATCAGGCACCTTAATAGACAGGAAACTATAACCATACAGCCTATGCTTTAGTTATAGTCGAGCTCAGGCTAACCTTTGTTAAATAAGTGCTTACTAATGCAACAACCCTAAATAATATGCAACATATATCAATGCATGACCCCAAACAACATGATTTAGACTACCATCACAAATGCAATTTTATACTAAATGCACTTTACACTATAAAATTAAAAAGGGGTGAAAATGTGATGACTCGGGTTTTTGTAACATATTTTATAATACATTTTTGAAAGGTAGGGCCCTTAGTAGTAAAAAAAATTTTACAAAAGAAAGCAGCTGAAATTCTTTTCTTTAGAACTTGTTTCAAAAAACCCAAGTCATCACTTCATATATAACATAAGTAGAATTTTTGTAAAAGATAAAATTTCTTTGAAGGAATATACTTTTATTAAATTCCAGAATCCATGTAGTGGTTCATAGTACAGTCCAATTCCATTACAATATTTGTCCAAATTACATAATCCATAACTCAAAGCTCACCATACAATGAAACTCTAATTATAATATAATACTCTCAAACAAAACAAAATACATGTCTTGAAGAGGTATACCCTGATGAATATTCTCCTAAGTCTTCTTTAGTCTTGAGCTCCCAACTCTCCTTCTCTGTATCTATAATATTGTAAACATTCAAACATTTACAATATCTCAGCAAGCTATGCTTGGTAGGGGATTCAAGAAGCATAATAATTTGATAGTTAATTCAAATACTTCATAATCCCATTATTCATAAGCATACTCATGCATCAATCTCTTTACTTTGTCATATATGTACATCCTTATACATACATATGGTAGATGGATAAATCCATCAAATTTATGAAAGTAGTCAAATAACATTCCCGACTAAGCTGATCAATTCTTTCTACTATGAGAAATCAGTATTTCAACTAGTCTTATACTCAAAATTTTCCTTCTTGGAAATACTAGTTGTAATGCCCGAGCAATTTACACTATTTTTAACAAAAATGAATTGGACATTCTATAGGAAATGAAAAGTTCCCTTTTTGGAGATAAGGGTATTTTGATCATTTCACCGTTTACTGTGACTAGACCCAAAAATTTGGTCCTTAGAATAGTACCCTTAGGTGCGTCTCAGAAAAAGGAATCCAACAAGACCAAAATCACCCAAAATGGAGTTAAATGAGCAAGATATGGCCCTTTGAAGTTCAAGGGCAAAAGTGTAAATTAATTCAAAAACAGATTTGGCTTGAGAAAACGGGGACCCATTTTGATACGGGCACTCCTCTTCTTCCCAAACCTCCTAGAGGGTTTTAGAACGATGGTGTGCAGGGGAGAAACCACCGCCATTCTGGAGGTTTCTCCACTGCCATTACATGGTAGTAAGAACCCCCTCCAGAACCCTCTTCAAGCTCTATAAATAGAGCTCTTGGGCGCCTCCAATGGCAGCCCAAAAGCCTTGGAAAAACCCATCGTGGAGAAGCAAACAATAGGAGAAAACATGGAAAAAACTCCACCACGAACCAGGTATGCCCAAAACCCCTCCAAACCCATCTCCCCCTTAGTCTTAGGATGAGTTCCCCTAAGTTTTTGCATGAAAAACCATGCAAAACAGGGCTCGAGGGAGCCACAAAGGACCCAAGGACGGTGCCTGGGGCGTACTGGTTTGACAAGGTCGTACCAGGGCGTCCTCCACAAATGAGGATGACGGGCGGAAGCCCGGTGTGTTTGCAGATGCGCCCGCTGGGGCGGGAGCCACTGACGCGGGACACGTTAGCGTCCCAGGCTTCCCCCTCGTATGGGCCTTCTATGTACACTTGATATTAAAATGCCCATCACTTGAGTTCTAGGGCTCCGATTGAGGCGCCGTGAAAGGCTTTGTGTCCGTATCGACGATGCGGACACACCCAAACTATAAAATACGTAATCAAGGCCCTATATAAGGTAGGCATGACCCTTAAACTATGATAGTGGCACGGGGCCACTAAACCTTTGTAAACTTGACGATACCAAGGCCTAGTTAAGACCTTAGGAGACCCATAGGCATGGGAATGAACACCTAATGCCTAAGTAGTGAGGAAAAATAAGCCAAGCTAACCTTTTTCCCTAAACCATGTTCAGGAGCGTATGAGGACAAGGGGACTAGTGTGATCAAACCAGGTAGGTGCTCTATCACTACTAGACTTTTAAAAAGAGCCCATGATTGTTTTGAGAATGCATGTTTTAAGTATAAGTTATATGACTTGTTTAGCATGACTTAATGAATTCAGCATGCATATGATAAATACATTATGCATAGACATGTTTCACAAATGATTGCATATATTGCATGATTTGTGGTTATTGAGTTTTGAAAAATTGCATGTCCTTGAGGGTTACCAAAAGACACTGGAGTGCCCAAAAGACACTAGGTAGGCAGTTGTGAGGGACCCAAAGAGGACAGGTTTTGAAAAAGAAGTTTTTGCTTGATTGATCGTATATGATTTGGACTAGTAAGCTAGTGGGCGCTATGCCGAGAGGTCTGGGTGGCCTCCCAGCCTCTACCACTATTAGGTGGAAAGGGTACCACACCAAAAGAAAGGCATGTCCCTACGTCGACTGCATGTGGTACAGGGGGCTACCACTGGTGTCACAGCACTAGGTCGAGGTGCCATATGCCTCGTGGAGGCTATGACCGAGTGTCCCTAGGTACCTCGGGACCACATAGCGAGGAGGTTTTGGGCATAGTGGGCCCTATGTTTTGAGGATTTACTTGCATTGCATATGGCATGACATGAGGTTGGTCGACCATACCATATATCCACGAGTTGGATTCAGTTGAGCATCTTATGCATATCATTATGTTTATGATATATATGATACTTTTGACTTGGATTATGCAATTCTTTAAGTCATCAATATTCCAATTCGACAATGGTTTTTAATATCGATATTGAACATGAGTGTTCAAACATGCACATGTTTTAAAGAGCATATGATTTTAAACATAGCATGCATTGTAAAACTAGTAGTGATAGACTCCTACTAAGTATAGTGTATACTCACCCAAATATATATCATTTTTCAAGACAGTTCCACTCACATGTAGAAGACGCCTCAGGAAATGTTAGTGCTATGAGCAAGTAAATAAAAAATAGGCAATTATACATGTAAGTAAACACTCTACCCTTTGGATGTGTATTTGTATTTATTTACAGTTGGGCTGTGAGTTGTGACTGGATAGACCTGGGAAGACATTTATGATTTCTGAAATTTTCGAAAACTACTTTGGTTGTTGTGAAAACAAATGACACTCGAGGTTTTCAAAATGAGTTTAAATGAAAAGATTTTTCGCTGGATTGCATGGTTTTTATAAAATGGTTTTCAAATAGGGATGCATCCCTCCTTAGGAATTAGATATTGCATTTAAAAATGCATGGGAAAACCCAGGTCGTCACACTGGTAATATACAATTACCTGACATTTCATCGTGCCAAAACATAAGGCATGTCACTATGCCTATCTCATATGCATCATAGTGTAAAATAATTAAAGAACTACCATGCTGCAGTCTGATCCATCCTAGCACGCTCGATTAACTGTCCTGTTCACCACTGATACCACAGTGGAAAATATTGTGTCACTGCCCGTATGGGGAGATAGGACTTTCACAGTGCTGGCCTTCCCATAATTGCTCCACTCGACTTTTAGCCTCTCATAAGGCACGGTATCATCAAATCATCAAATTTTGGAAAGCGAGTGGCCAAACCCTCATAACTCCCCTAGCATAGCATCCTCACACTTATGCTTGTTTTAAACAAAACCACAAGCCTCCTTGCTTGTAAGTAAAATAGGTTTTATATGTATCAGACAATCTGTCTATTTACTTAGGGCTTGAATATCTTCGAGTTCCATACTCACTTAAAGTCTATTCCTCAAATCTAACTTAACCATTTCATTTGTGTTTGGTTGGATCATAAGGGTTTTAGGACATTCAATACAAGTATTAACATTACACTTGCCAACATTTCTAAACATAAAATCACGTATTCAACATGTACATCCCATGTAGATGCATTAATAAAATCCTCATACCTTCAAGTAGTGATCCATCTCTTCAGAACTTCCATGATCTTGACTGACGTATGTAATATGTAAATCCATACATACAATCAATATTTATATAATCTAAATAATCGTATAGTTTTGATCCTATCTATATTCTTTGTTTAATTTTGTCCTTTGATATAAAGGATCTAGATCTTTTGCCCTATCATAATCTATCTTCCTTAGATAGTGCCTATCCTATTGATCAATAGATTTGACAATTAGAATGATCTTCTAATCTTTCAGATCTAAGTATTTTCTATTCTAAGTCTTTGTGTATTTTATACTTGTTGATAAAGATCAAGTGCTTAAATCTTCTATCATCTAGTTCTTATTTGATCTAAGTTCAGTCCTTTGATCATCCCTAAGAAGGATGATCTTGGTTCTCTTCTTTACATCAAATTTGATCAAGGGTTTGAATTCTCTATCAAGATTTGTTTACAACATACATAATAAAATACAACATTAGGATTCTTATTGTGCTTAATCATTCATGATCCTATGGATCTTGTTTGATCATCCTTATCTTACTTACAATTTTTACTAGGATTAGATAATTTACTAACCTTTTATGCTCTTATTATTATTATTATTCAACCAATTAATGTTTTACTAGTTAAAGATAGCTTATTCCATCCTAAGTCTAGAGAGCTCCTCTTATTTCAAATTGACTAAGGCTTACTAGCTGAATGGCTGAACACAAAGTGGTTACTTCAATCCTCATCTAACGAGTCGTTTAGACCTCACAAATGTCAACAAAAGGTAAGGGAAGAGCGAGGCTATATTAGAGAACCCCCTTAACCACCATATTTAGCATTCACTAGAGTGACCTTAGGTCAACCTTTCATAAGATTGCTATGAGCATTTTAACCCTAAGTACCCTTTTTTTAATTGATTTTAATTAAATCCATAAACATTTAAAATGTCATTTAGGGGGTTTATTATTCTCCTAGTTTGGGCCAAGGATTTGATAATCCTTATATTGTCCTACTAACTATAGCCCTTACTATTATTAAGTCAAAGTCATTCACTCATCTTAATTGTCCCTGAATCTTTATATTCCATTAGTTTACATTTTTGATGATTTATGTTCATTATATCTTAACAACTACTTAACAATTGAATCTACTAATAAAATTTGACAATAATTAAATCATAAACATCAAAGCATAAATTCAATATAAGTTTAACAATTATTTATACTAACATGCTTCCTATGAATGTAACTTAACCTAATGGAATAAAACTACACTTAAACTAGCATGATCATAAGTTATGAAATACGTGAAATTTTACTACTAATCTAATAGAATCATGCTAAAATCTCAAATTTAAACTAACATGGCTCTAAGATAATTAAATCTACCAACCTAATAATAGACTAATAACATTTAGAGCATAGCATGCTAAAATTTAAGAATTACACTATCATTCTTCCTAACATATATCACATTTACAATTCTACTATCAAATAAAAGACAATTAAACTAATTAGATTAAGATCATTAGAAACTTTTACTTATGATCCAACCATTAGATCTTAGATCTTTTCCTTTATATCAAGGTTTTAATTACATTTAGGGCTTTTAAGTAGCTCCCTTTGTATTTTTTGGGTTTTTCTACCATAAAGGGTAGATTCCTCATTTTATGTTAGATCTGTCAAAATAAATCATGGATATTACTTGATTTCAACATTATAGCATTATTGCATTAGATCCCCAAGATTTGATCATCTCATATCTTGAAGATAATGAAAATTAGAATCTTAATTCCTCAAACCAGAAAGTTTATTAAAGAGTTTTATAAATTTTATGACTTTAGAAGAAAATAGACATTGCAAGCTTTCCATAACTTTTTTCCAATCTTAATTTAGAGTTCAAATGACTCCACAATTGAAGACTGAAGTTCACAGTCGTTTCGAGGGTCCAGATTTGATTTGGGCCCAACAGAATGAACAGCATGGATTAGCTGGGAGGAGCAGATTCAGTCAGATGAAATGGTCACCACGCTCCCGTCACCAGGGCGCATGCGGTAATGTGCTTCCACGGACCAGCGCTGTCGCACAGTCATTCCGTCGGGATGGCATAGTGCATGGAGACACTCCCACAAGGTGCGTTTCCATGCAGAATCCCGCAGCAATGTCCCAAGATCGAGATCTTATTAGAAAGATGGGACAATCCATTTTAGACCGTCCAATCAATTCCTCTTCAATTAGGGGCTCAAAAATTGATAAAAATCTTTAAAATTCTACCTTAGGGATTTTGAACCCTTCTGGATTGATTGGATGGCTTAGATTTTCCATCTAAGCCCTCCATCTTCCAGAATTGAAGGGTTCTTATCCTTACTTGATTTTTATTATTTTTAACATAAAACTAATTTTAGAAAAATAAAAATTATATAAACTAACATGAAATAAGTGTGGAAAGAGTTTCCACCTACCTGATTGGAGAAAAATGTAGGTTTTGCTGTCCAATGTGAAAGAAATATCCACTTGATGATAAGATCACATGATAACCACTTGTTTTGTGATTTCCTGTTGATTGAACCGTTGGATCTTGAAATTTCTTTTGGGGTTTTGTTGATAAGGTAGTGTAGGATGATCTGGATGGTGTGATTTATGAGATTTAATTTGGAACAGAGTTCCTAATTGAATGTCTCTTGCTCCAATTTAGAGAGAGGAGAGAGAGAAAGTGAAAGAAGAGAGATTTTTGGGAGTTTTGAAAATTTGGGAATGAATCTAGATCTAGTATTGTAAGGGAAGCAAGATAATTTTGTGGTAAATTTTATGAACATTTTTGGAGGATTTTTTTTATATAGGTGTTTTGCATTTTTTCATAATTACTTTTAATAATTATGTTTTAATTCTTTTGAATATTAAATTAGCATTGGTTCCTCCACTACCATCTCCTTCTTCACTATCATCTGGTAGTAGTTTGACCACTCATTACATGTTTTCTGGCCATTGGATTCATTTGTGGGCCCCATAGAGGTGCCATTTTGCCCTTTTATGGAGAAAAATTTGTTTACTCCCCCAAACTTGGAATCAAGCGTACTTAGTGGTGTTGGTATCGTATTTTTGAGTGCATTCTAAGTATTAAAGTCTTAGATCTTGGTTATGGGAAAAATTACCATTTTATCCTTTTTTCATAAAAAAGGAGAAAATTAGGGATTTTTCATTTTAACTTGAAATTAAACGTACTTAGTGTCATTTCAATCAATTTTTTTAGTACATTCATAATTTCTAAGTTTTAAATCATGGTCTAATCTCTAAAAAGAGAGAATTTCCAATAACCTAGTATTCTAGCCCAAAATTTTTAAAAACTCAAACTTTATTAATTTTCTCAATCAATTTACAAAAATTGGGGTTATTACAATCTCCCCCCTTACAATAATTTCGTCCTTGAAATTTGTAATACAATAACTTAATCAAATAGACTAGGGTGTGTCTTCCTCATTTCTACTTCTATTTCCCACATGGCTTCCTCAACAGAGTGATGTTGCCATAAGACTTTGACTAGTGGAATGGTTTTGGTCCTTAACTTCTGTTCCTTGCAATCCAAGATTTGTATCACCTTCTCTTCAAAGGTTAGGTCTGGCTTTAGCTCTTCTGGCACCCTTTGAAGTACATGTGTATCATCTTGTAGGTATTTTCATAGCATAGATACATGAAAGACACTGTGTATTTCTGAGAGTTGGGGTGATAAGGCTAATTTGTAAGCTACTGGACCAACTCTTTCTAGGATTTCAAATGGACCGATGAATCTAAGACTAAGTTTTCCTTTACTTCCACACCTCATTACTCCTTTGATTGGTGATACTTTGAAAATACATGCTCCCCCACATCAAATTCCAGGTTTCTATGTCTTGTATCTATGTAACTTTTTTGTCAATTGTGTGGTGTTAACAACCTCTTTTGTATCAATCTACCCTTGTTTGTATACTATTCCACTAATTGTGACTTTATTAGCTTTCTTTCTCCAACTTCACTCCTATAGGTTGGCGATCGACATGGCCATCCATACAATGCTTCATGTGTTGCCATACCAATACTTGCTTGAAAATTGTTGTTATATGCGAATTCTACTAATAGAAGATGTTCATTCAAATTCCCTTTCCAATCTAATGCACATGCTCTCAACATATCTTCTAAAGTCTGAATAGTCCTTTCTGATTGACCGTTTGTCTAGGGGTAAAATGCTATCCTGAATTTAAGTGAGGTTCCCAAGACTTGTTGTACACTCTTCCAAAATCTTGAAGTAAATCTTCCATCCCTATCAAAGATGATGGATAGTGGAATCCCATGAAGACTTACTACTTCCTGTCAATTGATTGGTTCTGCCTAATTTGAAGGAAATGTGCTGACTTTGTTAACCTATTCACAATCTCCCAAATCATGTCATGACTTGCCCGGGTCCTTGGCAATCCTGCTACAAAATCCATAGTGATGTTGTTCCATTTTCATTCTGGAAGTTCTAGTGTTTGTAACATTCCAGCTAGTCTTTGGTGTTTAGGTTTTACTTGTTGACAATTTAGACATTTAGCCACAAATTCCCCTATTTCTCTATTCATGCCTTCCCACCAAAAGTTTCTTTTCAAATCCTGATACATCTTTGTACCCCCAGGGTGTATGAAATTTTTTGACTAATAGGCTTCTTATAATAGTTCTTTTCTCAAGTCTATATTTATAGAAACCACCAATCTCTCCTGAAAACGTATACCCCCATTTGTACCCTTATAAAATCCTGTCTTTTTACACAATTCCTGAGTTACTGTATCTTCTTCTTGGGCTTTAAGGACTCTTTCTACAAAAGCTTATTTAATGGTGATGTTTGTGAGCACAACTCTTGGCTGTCTACTTAATGCATCATCTACTATGTTCCCTTTTCTAGGGTGGTATTGGATGGAAAAATCATAGTCTTTGATATATTCCATCCATCTTCTTTGTCTCATGTTCAAATATAGCTTGAGTGAAGATGTATTTGAGACTTTTATGATTTGTGAATACACTGAATTTTTCTCCATACAAATAGTGTCTTCAAATTTTCAATTCAAAAACTACAACTGTCAATTCTAGGTTAGGTACTAGGTAATTTATTTCATATTTCTTCAATTGTTAAGATGCATAAGCAATGACCTTCCCATTTTGCATCAATACACCTCTTAACCTTTTTCTTGAAGCATCATAATATATTTCATAACCCCCACTTCCTAGTGACTAAGTCAATATTGGTGCCATAGTTAACCTCTTCTTTAGCTCTTACAAACTATTTTCACACTCTTCTGTCCAAGTGAATTGTACCACTTTTCTAGTCAATGTAGTCAAAGGAAGGGATATGCAGGAAAATCTTTGAATGATTCTACGGTAGTATCCTACTAGTCCAAGAAAAATACATATTTCTGTTACTGTCTTAGGTTTCTCCCTATTCAGTATTGCTTCAACCTTGGTGGGGTCCACTTCTACTCCATTCTTGGAACTTACATGACCTAAGAAACTGACCTTCTCTAACCAAAATTCACACTTTCTAAATTTATCAAATAGTTTGTGTTCTAAGGGTATTTAGTATAATTTGTAAGTGTTCTTGATGTTCCTTGATACTAATAGAGTAAATCAATATATCATCAATAAATACAATCACAAATTTATCCAAAAATTCCTTGAAGAGTCTGTTCACCAGATTCATAAACAATGATGTGCATTGGTTAGCCCAAAAGACATGACTAGAAACTTGTAATGCCCATACCGTGTTCTGAATGCTGACATGGGTGTATCTTTATCCTTAATAAAAAATTGATGATATCCTGATCTAAGGTCGTTTTTAGAAAAGACCTTAGTAGATTGGAGTTGATCAAAGAGATCATCAATGCAAGGTAAGGGATACCTATTTTTCACTATGACACTATTCAACATTCTATAATCAATGCACAATCTCATAGACCCATCCTTCTTCTTCACAAATATTACTACTGCTCCCCATGGTGAACTACTTAGTCTAACAAACCCTTTTTCTAACAATTCTTGTAGCCAACATTTCAATTCTTTCAACTCTACTAGAGCCATCCTATAAGGTGCTTTAGAAATTGGAGTTGTACTAGGAATTACTTTAATGGTAAACTCAATTTCTCTATGTGGGGGTAATCTTGGAAGTTCCTCTGGAAGAACATCTTGGAATTCCCTAACTACTTCAATTTTTGTTATCTTGGGCTATTTAACATCTAAAGAAACTACTATTGCTAGAAATGTCTGACACCCCTTGGGCATATGTTTGACAGCCTTCATAGCTGAGATAATGGATTTGTTTAAGTCATTGTGTTTCCCATACAGTACTAATACTTCCTCATTAGGTATGCTAAATGTGATTTTCTTCTTGTGACAGTCCATAACAACCAAGTATTTTGCTAACTAGTCCATACCCAGTATGATGTCAAAGTCCACCATGTTCAATAAAATGAGGTCTATGTCCATTCTTTTACCCAATACTTCTACAGGTACATTATGCAAGTATTCTTGTAATCTAACTATTTTTCCAACTTGAGTTGTTACATTTAGATTAAATCCCAAGTTTTTCACTAATAGTTGTATACTAAAGGAAAGCATAGATCCATAATCAAATAGTACTTTGGCATAGTTGTCAGCTACAAGTAATGTACCTTCAATCACCGTATTACATGGTCTAGCCTAGTCGTTAATGATGGCAATTACCCTTCCTTGGTATCGAGGGGCAATTTTTGGTTTTGCTTCCTTAATCGCCAGTGGTTTGGCACATTAGGTGGCAATGTGTCCATACTCCCCACAATTATTGCACTCGATTAGAAACCATTGTGGTTGTTGTTGTCCAAGTCTAGGGCACATATTGCCTTAGTGGAATTTTTTGCATCTTGGCCATGGTCGTCTATTTTGCCCTGGTGCAATGTTCCTATGATTTCTTTGGGGCTTAAAATTGTTCTAAGGTCTTTTATTCTTCTAGAAGGCCTTTGGATTATAGTTTCCTCCTCCACCAAACTTGGTGGTTTGACTCTTCTTGTATTCTTCTTCAAACTTGGAAGCTATTTCCATACATTCTGCCAAGGTCATGGGTTTAGTACAAAGTACCTTCACTTTCAGCCTTGGGTGTAGTCCTTCTATGAATCGATTCACTGTGTGTGTTTTAGTGTTACACACATGAGTCACAAATCTCCTTAACTATGTAAATTTATTATCATACTCTACCACTAACATGTTTCTTTGTCTAAGTTCCAGAAACTATATCAACTTTCTTTCTTGTACATGAAAAGGAAAATATTTCTGATTGAAGACTTCCTTAAATTTCTCCCATGTAGTATCTTCAGAATTTGAGAAGAAGGTATTGTTAGCTAATCTCCACCAAAACACTCAGGTAAGCATGGAACATTTTTATAGACATATAGAAAGAGAATTTATTCGATTACCTATTGATCTCTGTCCAGATGTATAGGTTATAAGCTCAACAGTTTCTCTAAAGCGATCAGTGCTTATCTACCTTTCTTTTCAATCCAAGTCAGCAGCATCTTTCAGATCCACAGTGATTTCTATGGTTTGTCATGGTATCTATTTAGGTTTGGAAAAGTCTGTCTCATTGGTGGGTTGCTCCTTATTTTTGCTTCTGTCTTAGTTGTTACTGTATTCATTGTACTTGTGGCTCCTCCATGATGTGGCCTAATCAACTAACCTCATACCCTTAAATGACTTAGTCTAACAAGTAACTTCTTTTAGGTAAAACTTATGTCTAAATACTTATAATATCCCTTTGAGTATATAACTTCGACTATGTTATATTTGATTCATTTAGGGTGGGATACCTTTATTTAGTCAACAATACACCAAAGGAAATGAATAATTGATGGCTTGAAAATACTTGCTCTTCCACTCTTCCTCTAAGACATCATATTGATCCTTGATCACACCCAAGTTGCAAAAAAACAAATGGACTAGTCCCTGTCCTGTCTTGTTTTCTTTTTCAATAGATCTTTATGTACTCATGTAGTGGCAAAGTAGGATATCACCAAATTTTCCTTTTTCTGGACTACAACCACTAGTGTTTCTTATATGTTAATGGAATAGTAAATATCGCCATCAAAGTACTTGTAGAATTTAATTTCTAGTTGGTCACCATTCTACTTTGAAAATTTCCAGCAGCGTAATGTCCTTAAATTTGATACTCTACTCAAAGTCTTAAATCCCATCAGCTTTATCTCTACTATACTCTTTTACAATAAAATCACCAACTCCACTAGTATTATTCCTTCGCATTTGTTTGGTTTACCTTCTTATAGGATTCAAGATGAAAGATTTGTATGTATCTCCATAGAGTCATGATCTTCTTCTTTTGAATATTCAATATTCATCGAATACTTATAGTTACATCTCTATCTCTAAATTCCTCATTTTTGTCTACCTAGATCAATGTCTTTTGTTGCATATAATCGATACTACATCTACTCCTTTACTTAACAGATATGATAAACTGAATGCTTCTCAAAAATTCTAAACTGTCTTAAGATCATTGAAATCCTCAGTTGCCTGTAGCCTCAATAAAATTCATACAATGTCTTAATAATGACATTGACGTTTTGATCATGCTATATTTTTCTAACAAGTTCATGTTAGGATCAATCTATTATCACAGATCTATCATCCCTAATATTATCATCAAAGTCTTTTGGTAGCTCTGGCGAATACAGTTCCTTATCATATTCGTGTTCAATTCACTCTTTATAAGACTCCAATTAAGGTATCCAAATTGAGCTAAGTCTTTTAGGATCCATACCTTTGTGATCTAGTATGAGTCACAGTTCTTTCCTAATATCATCTTGCATTCTCATCACTCTTAGATTATCATCAAAATCTTCTCAAAGTCTGTCTTTTACATCACCTACCATACTCATATCATATCCCTTTTTGATAATATATTCATTTTTTGATATTCTTTATGATGGTAAGATAGCCATCTAGGTTCTTCGATTTTCTCACCTTTGGTGTGATTAATCTATCACAGGTCAGAACTATCTACTAACAAGTTCACCAACAACTTCATTCATCATTCTCATCATAATCTAATTCATATATGAGTTTCCCTGTTTGCACCACTGCACAACAATCCTTATTGATAAGATTTAAGCCATCCAATATCTAAGTATTTGCTAGACCCATCTCCTTTTTCACCTATTTGTTTGTAATGAAATGCCTTGAGCATTAATATTGTAATCCTCAAATAGAAGTAATCATCTCTACTACTTCTATTTATACTACTTCTTGATTTTTTTCTATTGTCTATGACCCTTGGACATGCTGGATTGGCTGTGAAAGGATAAAACCTAGGCTCTGATACCAACTGTGACGACCCGGGTTTTCCCATGCATTTTTAAATGCAAGATCTAATTCCTAAGGCAGGATGCATCCCTATTTGAAAACCAATTTATGAAAACAATGCAATGCAACAGAAAATCTTTTTTTTTAAACTCATTTTGAAAACCCCAAGTGTCATTTGCTTTCAGAACAACCAAAGTAATTTTTGAAAATTTCAAAAATCATAAATGTCTTCCCAGGTTTATCTAGTCACAGCTCACAGCCTAATTGTAAATAAATAGAAATACATGTCCAAAGGGTAGAGTGTTTACTTACATGTATAATTGTCTCTTTTTGATTTACTTGCTCGTAGCACTAACATCTCCTGAGGCGTCCTCTACTCGTGAATGGAGCTGTCCTGAAAAATGATATATTTGGGTGTCTTCTGTCACGGGCATATCCTATCCTTAAGTGCTTACTTGTGTCTAAAAAATGTTAAGGATTGGGTGAGTATATACTATACTCAGTAGGAGTCTATCACTATTAGTTTTACAATGCATGCTATGTTTAAAATCATATGCTCTTTAAAACATGTGCATGTTTGAACACTCATGTTCAATATCGATATTAAAAACCATTGTCGAATTGGAATACTGATGACTTAATGAATCGCATAATCCAAGTCGAAAGTATCATAGATATCATATACATAATGATAAGTATAACATGCTCAACTGAATCCAACTCATGGATATATGGTATAGTCGACCAACCTCATGTCATGCCATATGCAATGCAAGTAAATCCTCAAAAACATAGGGTCCACTATGCCCACGACCTCCTCGCCGTGTTGTCCTAGGGTAGCTGGGGACACTCAGTCATAGCCTCCATGGGGCATATGACACCTCGACCCAGTGCCGTGACACCAGTGGTAGCCCCCTGTAGCACATGCAGTCGACGTAGGGACATGCCTTTTTTCGGCGTGGTACTCTTTCCACCTAATAGTGGTAGAGCCTGGGAGGCCACCCCAGATCTCTCGGCATATCGCCCATGAGCTTATTAGCCCAAATCATATACGATCAATCAAGCAAAAACCTCTTTTTCAAAACCTGTCCTCTTTGGGTCCCTCACAACTGCCTATCCGACATATTTTGGGCACTCCAGCGTCTTTTGGTAACCCTCAAGGACATGCAAATTTTCAAAATTCAATAACCACAAATCATGCAATTTATGCATTCATTTGCAAAACATGTCTATGCATAATGTATTTATCATATGCATGTTGAATTCATTTATAAAATTAAGTCATGCTAAACAAGTCATATAACTTATACTTAAAACATGCATTCTCAAAACAATCATGGCTCTTTTTAAAAGTCTAGTAGTGATAGAGCACTTACCTAGAAGTTTCCTGGAGTCATGTCCTTCACTACTCAACCCAACCTTGGTCTCATTTATAAATTCGTGGATATGAATGGATAACAAGGAGTCTTTATCAATTTTGATCTATTTAGAAACTAGATCGCTAGGTCTGCCTTCTAGGGTTCATGGGTCCTTGCCTAATTCAGTGTGAAGCTAGATCCTATGATATGGATCTACTATTCAATGGTTAGACTCTATAAATTGTCCTATGATCCTGATTTTATAGTCCCATTAGGTCTGCGCATCATGGTTTCTAAGATGTGTGCACGCCCTGGTCGAATCAGGACCCATGCCTGCATGTCGTGCACGCCCAAAGGTCGTGCCAGGAACCGCATTTGCACAGGCACATGCATGCCCAAGCGACGCGCTATGACACGCGTCCTAGATGGCATCATGCGAACACACCTTTGGCGTAGGCAAAATGCGCCTTGGCTCCCGGGCCGCCCATGCGTCTCTGTCGAACCAGGATTGCACCTGGGATTCATCGAGGCCACGCCCATACACAGTCGCGCATGCCCATGCACAGTCGCTTGCCTGAGGTCCATCCATGGGCCTCAATCGGGTGTGCATCACGCATCACGCACCACGCCCAGGATTGTCTCCTTCATTGGTTCGGTTCTGGGTCCTGCGATTTCTAGCTAGAAAACACCAGATCCAGCCTAGATCTGACCTGGGGAAGTGGAAGGGAAGAGGAGGGGGACCCTGGGTAGTGTCTGGCTCGATGGGTCGGCCAATCCATCGAGTCTAGGTTTACTTCGTGCTTCCCAGCCGAAAAATACCCAAATCCGGTGTGGATCTGGATAGGGAAGAAGGGAAAACAGAGGGGAGTTGTGAGGGGCTTACCTGGGCAGGTCTGGAGTGATGCCCATTGCCAGAGGTGGGGTTTCTTCACTCTGATACCCTAGCTTCCGGAATCCTCCCTTGAACTGTTGGAAAAGGTGGAGGATAAAGGGATGGCTGAGGAGGAGGGAAAAGGGCTTTATATAGCCTCACTATGGCGGTGCTGCCAATGGTAGTGGCAGAAACCTTTGGAAACTAGGGTTTCTGGAGAAATCTAGAGGAAGAAGAAGATCGGGTGCTGTTATCAAAATGGCCCCCTCCGTTTTCTGTCTTTTTGTTTTTAATTTAAATTACAGAAATGCCCCTAATCTTTAAATGGCCGTAACTTCTTTATACGAACTCTGTTTTTGGCATTCTTTGAGGCGTTGGATTCCATTTTTTGAGTAGAATCTAATGGTGCTAAGTTTTCTTACAAATTCCTTTGTTTAATATTTTAAATAAAGTAAAACATTTAACATAGTTCATTTCCTATAGAATGTCCAATTCATTTTTGTTAAATAGCGTAAATTGGTCAGGGCATTACAAAGGTCGTCTAGGACAATATGAATGGTGGGATTTGTGAGATTTGATTTGAAATAGAGTGCTTCATTGAATTTAGGTCTCTTGTTCTAATTTAGAGAGATGAAAGAGAAAGTGAAAGAAGAGAGATTTTTGGGAGTTTCGGAAATTTGGGAATGAATCGAGATCTGGTTTTGCTAGGGAAGCAAGATAATTTTGTGATAAATTTTATGAACATTTTTGGAGGACTTTTTGGGGGACGGGGGGGTGGTATTTATAGGTGTTTTGTATTTTTCATAATTACTTGTAATAATTATGTTTTAATTCTTTTGAATATTAAATTAACATTCGATCCTCCACTACCACCTCCTTCTCCACTATCATTTGGTAGTGGTTTGACCACTCATTATATGTTTTCTGGCCGTTGGATTCTTTTGTGGGCCCCACTGAGGTGTGAAAAGACTATTTTGCCCTTTTATGGAGAAAAATCCATTTTATTCCCCCGAACATGAAATCATGCGTACTTAGTGGCGTTGGAATTTTATTTCGAATTAAATTCTAAATATTGAAGTGTTAGATCTTAGTTATGGGTAAAATTACCATTTTACTCTTTTTTCATAAAATGGAGAAAATTAGGGATTTTCATTTTAACGTGGAATTGAATGTACTTAGTGTTATTTCGATTAGTTTTTTTAGTACATTTTTAATTTATAAGTTTTAAATCATGATTTAATCTCTAAAAAAAGAGAATTTCTAATAACTTAATATTCCAATCTAGAATTTTTGAAAACTCAAACTTTATTGATTTTCTCAATCAATTTACAAAAATTGGGGTTATTATAGAAATATGCTTACAATGAGGTTTTCAATGATGATCAAGTGTGGGCTACGATATACCACACTCCCTATATTATTACAACCCATTTAAAAACTTAAAGAAAATTAAAATTACAATGGGCCTCACTACAATATCATACAAATTCTAATATAGGAAAGCAATAAAGACCTAACTTATGTTGATGAAGTCGTGGCCCATAAGATCACTATCACTCCTTTACCAATTTCCCTCACACAAAAATCAAACAATTATGGTCAATAAGGGAAATGGAAATAAAATGAAAAAAATGATGAAAATCCTAAACTAATGCACCCTAAACCTAGACTAGAGGTTAATAATATAAGGTATGGTCCCACTGCACTAACTATTGCAATTTCCCAATAATAGGACTAGAAACTTGCTACAGATTTTAAGTTAAACACACAAGCATATGAATCGTTATATATGTCATGCAAGTCAATCCCACAAGGAATTGAATAGTTGTGTGATTAGTTGTCCTTTCTTAAATTATTTACCCTAGCCAATGATAGTGAATTTTTTTCCCAAACTAAGAATGAAACATTACTAAAACATGCTAAATTTAACAACTTTCCCAAAAACACACTCTCTAAAAGTAAAACTTTTCTAAATTAAAAAATTTCTCAAATTAGAACTTTCTTAAATAGAAAACATCATAAAAATTAAATTTAGACACTTTCCTTCCTAAACATGAAATTTAGAGCCTATTGTAAAGAAACAATTCAATCACTTTCTTAAACTAAAATTAGGAACTAAAAAAAGATGCAAACCAGTAACTAATGGAATCTAAACTAATATCAACTAAAATTAAATACAAAACTAAAGGAAAACAATAGTTATTCAAAGCAAGGTAAAGGGAACTACTCAAGTATCATGTGCATGATCATCAAATGAGCACATGATACATGGGGTAGGAGATGGCCTAATTAATTAAATTATATATATATATAACTAGC
The DNA here is from genome assembly GCA_035236585.1 of Warburgia ugandensis. Lineage (NCBI taxonomy): Eukaryota > Viridiplantae > Streptophyta > Magnoliopsida > Canellales > Canellaceae > Warburgia > Warburgia ugandensis. The sequence continues at coordinate 41,146,733 of CP141136.1, forward strand.
ACATGAAATATAATTCAAGCCTTGAATAAATAATCTAACACTCTAATTGGGTATTTAAAGAATCAAGCAAACATGAAGCATAAGGTGCTGAAAATTAATCATAAACATTCCATTCAAAAATTCCAGCAGCATGCTATTTTTGAACATCCAATCAATAAGACATGGAAAACATTGAATTGAGCACTTTTCATGTAATCAAACATTCAAGAATTGAGATATTTAACTTCTGGAAATAAGTATGACCTAGAAACTCCAAATAACTTCATTGAATCAAAGCAAAATCCATCAACATAATGCACATAATACATGTATTCCAAATATGAAAATTGTGTGCTATTACAATGAATGAGACTCATGCTAAAATCTTCTTCAACTATCTAACATCAATCATAAGTAAGAATGCATTGAGATCAATAGAAAATCCACTAGAAAGTAAAGGCAAAGCTTGAGGAACACTAAGGAAATCAAGTAGGAGATCAATGGAATCAAAGGCATATCTAATGGCAAGGAAAAATAAAGAAAAGAGAGTATAATCAATAGATTCAAGGTCATTTTTCCTTGGCTATCACTTCAATGAAAAAATAAGATTGGATATAAGCAAGAAGATTTAAGGAATGAAAAGGAAAGATAACAACTTTTTATGCAAGAAACTAAGAAGGATTCAAAAGCAAAGAACTTTAAAATATGAACAAACTAACCATTAATGGAGAACTAGAGGACAAGGTCATGGAATCAAGTGTGCAACACTTGGAAGAGAGCAGCCATCCATGAAGAATCCATTGAATGCTCAAGAGGAAAGGGACGCCTCCTTCAATTTGGAGTGGATGTTCTTTTCCTCTAAAAGAGTTATATGTTGAATCTTTTTTGGGGATCTTCTATACTTTATGTCCTACATTTTGTAGGGTGAATTAAAGTAAAGGTAGGGTGGGCATGAAATTGGAAGAGGTTTGGATGGCTAGGATTAAGATATACAAGGCTACCTAAGGTTTTATCAAAGATGAAAGCAAGTAGTAGATTTGGAGGCAATTAAAGTGCGAGGTGCCTCTTTTTTTAGGAGGGGGCATGTAATGACCCCAATTTTTGTAATATTAAAATCCCATGAAAAGTTTAGTTTTGAAGATAAGGGCATTTTGGTCATTTCACTAGTTGCCTTGATTGAACCCAAAAACATGGTCCTAAGGATGGTACCATTAGATGTGTCTCGAAAAAAGGAATCCAACAAGACCAAAATCACCCAAAACGGAGTTAAAATGAGCAAGTTATGGCCCTTTGAAGTTCAGGGGCAAAATTGTAATTTTTACAAAAACGGATTTAATTGCAAAAACACAGGGGCCCGTTTTGATACAGGCACCCCTTCATCTTCAACCTCTAAAGGGTTCTAGAGCGGTGGAGAAAAACCCAGCAACGAGCCAGGTACGCCCAAGATCCCTCAAAACCCATCTCCACCATAGTTCCAAGATTAATTTCCCTAGGTTTTTGCATGAAAAACCATGCAAAACGGAGCCCGGGAGAGCCACCAAGGACCCAGAGACGTTCCTTGGGCCGCACTAGTTCAACAGGGTCAAACTAGGGTGTCTTGAGGATGCCCCGGTTCCCCAACGAGTAGGACGTTCCAGTCGGAACGTCCCACGTGGTTCAAATTTGAAAAATTAAACGGGCGCGTCCAAGGACGCGCCCGTAAAAGAGAAAGAGAGGTGGAAAACCAGGCGCGTTTACAGATGTGCTTGCTGAGGCAAACATTGTTTTTTTGTTCTTTAAGGAAGCTGGGGCGCACGTCGCAGACGCGTAGTGCCCTAACATTCCATCTTTTTATTTTTAAGACTCTTATGTACGTATGACACTAAAACGCTTATAACCTGAGATCTAGAGCTCTGATTGAGGCGCCGCAAAAGGCATTGTGTCCGTGTCGATGACGCGAACACATTCAAACTATAAAATTCATGATCAAGGCCCAATCAAAGGTGGGCATGACCCTTAGAATAGGATGGTGGCGCGTGGCCACAAGAACTTTGAAAAACTGAGGATACCAAGGCCCAATTAGGACTTTAGGACACCCATAGGCATAGGGATGGACCCCTAATGCCTAAGTAATAAGACTAATTACTCTAAAACCCATAAAGAATGGGCCAAACTAACCCTGATTCCCCAAACCATGTTCAGGAGCGTCCGAGGACAAAGGGGTTAGCGCAACCTAGTCAGGTAGGTGCTCTATCACTATTAGATCCTTTTAAAAGAACTATTATTGTTTTGAGAACATATGTTTTAAGTATATGACTTGTTTAGCATGACTTAATTTAGCATGCATGTGATAAATGCTTTGTACATAGACATGTTTTGTAAATGATTACATATACATTATGCACATATATGTTTTGCAAACAAGTGCATACATTGCATGATTTAAGTACTTGCAAAGATTGCATGTCCTTAAGGGTTGCCAAAAGACACTGGAGTACCAAGGGCTAGGCAGTTGTGAGGGACCCAAAGAGACAGGTTTTGAAAAGAGGATTTGGCTTATTTGGTCTTATGTGATTTGGGCTAGTAAGCCTGTGGGTGCTATGCTAAGGGGTCTGGGTTGGCCACCTGGCCTCTACCACTATTAGGTGGATGGGTACCACGCCCAAAAAGAGGCAAGTCCCTACGTCGACTGCATGTGGTACAGGGGGCTACCACTGGTGTCATGGAACTGGGTGGATGTGTCATAGGCCCCGTGGAGGCTATGACCGAGTGTCCTCAGGTACTCAGGGACCACACGGCGAGGAGGTCGTGGGCATAGTGGACCCTATGGTTTGATGATTTATGTGCATTGCATATTTCATGATATGAGGTTGGTCGACCATACCATACTAGAGATGCATGAGTAGGATTCCATGAAGCATCTTATGCATATCATGATGTTATGATATATATGTATATGATACTTTTGATTTTGGATTATATGATCCTTTAAGTCATTCGTATTTCAGTTTAACAATGGATTTTAACATCGATGCTACACTTGAGTATTCAAACATACATATGTTTTGAATGAGCATATGATTTTAAAACATCTCATGCATTATATAACTAGTAGTGATAGACTCCTACTGAGTATAGTATATACTCACCCTATCCTTAACATTTTTCAGGATAGTTCCACTCACAAATAGACGATGCCTCAAGAGATGTTAGTGCTACGAGCAGTGAATTAAAAAGGATACAGTTATATATGTAAGTAAACTCTCAACCCTTTGGACATGTATTTGTATTTAATTACAGTTGGGCTGTGTGCTTTGACTGGATAGACCTAGGGAAAAACATTTATGGTTTCTAAAGTTTTTCAAAAACCACTTTGGTTGTTGTGAAGGCAAATGACACTCGGGGTTTTCAAAATGAGTTTAAAACTAAAAGGTTTTCCGCTGCATTGCATGGTTTCTATAAAATGGTTTTCAAATAGGGATGCATCCCGCCTTAGAAAATTAGATATTGCATTTAAAAATGCATGAGAAAACTCGGGTCGTCACAGTTGGTATCAGAGCCTAGGTTTTATCCTTTCACAGCCAGTCTAGCATGTCCAAGGGTCATGGACAATAGAGAAAATCAAGAATAAATAGCATAAATAAGAGTAGTAGAGATGACTACTTCTATTTGAGGATCACAATATTAATGCACAAGGCAATTCACCATAAATAAATAGGTGAAACACAGCTTGGTTTAACAAATAATTAGGCAAAAGATAGTGCAACACTTATCCAAAAATCTAGTCTAAGACGACTTAAGGATTGAGGATCATTGTATGGTGCAAATATGAAAACTCATATATAGATTATATTATGATAAGAATGATGAAGGAATGAAGATGTTAGTGAAACTTATTGGTAGATAGTTCTAACCTACAATAAAGTAATCTTATCAAAGGTGAGAAAAATAAAAAGACCTAGATGGCTATCTTACCATCATAAAGAATATCATAATATGAGTACACTATCACAAGGATGTGATATATGAGTATGATAAGGGATTTAAAAGACAAACTTTGAGATGATTTTGATGATAATCTAAGAGAATGCAAGATGATATTAGGAAATAACAGTGACTCGAGCTAAGTCACAAAGGTATGGATCTTGAAAGACTTAGCTTAATTTTGGATACCTTAATTTGAGTCTTATGAAGAAGTAAAGTGCTATCTAATAATGACAACCTGAGTATCAGAAGATGTACAGTTGACATATTATGTGATTAAGAGGAACATAACACGACTATGATAGGGAAATGAATTCGACTGAGTTATCAAAAGATTTTGATGATAATACTAAGGATGATAATAGATCGATCCTAACATGAACTTGTAAGAGAAGTATAACACGATCAAAACATCAATGCCATTATTAAGACATTGTATGAATTTTATTGAGGCTATAGGCGACTGAGGATTTCAATGATCTTAAGACAGGTATTCAGTTTATCATATCTGTTAAGTAAAGGAATAGATGAAGTATCAATTATATGCAATAAAGCATATAGAGACATTGATCTAGGAAGACAAAAGTGAGGATTTTTGAAGAAAAGAGAGAAAGAGATAGAGATGTAACCACCAGTATTCAATGAATATTTGAATATTCAAAAGAAGAAGATCATGACTTTATGAAGATACATACAATCTTTCATCTTGAAGATAACCAATCAACTTCAAAGGAATAATAATAGTTGAGTTGGCAATAATACGTATAATAGAGAGAAAGCATATGGGATTTAAGACTTAGAGTAGAGTATCAAATTTCAGGAGATTATGTGATAAGAAATTTTCAAAGAAGAATGGCGACCAACTAGAAATTAAATTCTACAAATGGTTTGATATCAATAAGAATCTTATTGGATCCATTAGCTTATAAGGAACACCAATGGATGTAGTCCATAAAAAGAAAAATTTGGTGATGTCCCACCTTGCCAATAAAGTATATTAAAAAAAAAAAAAGGGAATTAAGCCAGGACAGTGACTGTCCATTTAGCAAGTAGGGTACCATCAAGGATCAAATTGAGGTCTTAATTGGAAGACCAGAAAATCTTAAGACCATTATTTAGTCATTACCTTTAGAGTACTATTGATTGAATAAAGGTATCCCACCCTAATTAATCAAGTATGATCTATGAGTTAGTAGTCAAAGATATATACTCAGAGGGATGTTAGAAGTCTTTAGACTTGAGTACTTGATAGGCTAAGTCATTTAAAGGTATAAGGCCAGTTGATTAGGCCACATCATGAAGTTGATTAGGCCACATCATGAAGAGCTACAAGTACAATAAACATAGTAACAATTGAGATAGGAGCAAAAATAAGAAGTGATCTAAACCAATGTAAAAGGTTTTTCCAAACCTTAGTGGCTACCATGACAAGGTGAAGAAATTACTTTGGGTCTGAAAACTACTACAGACTTGGATTGAAAGAAAGGTAGATAAGTACCGATCACTCTAGAGGCCCTTGAGCTCATAACTTATCTGGGAAGAGATCAATAGGTAATCAAATAAAGTCTTTCTATGTCTAAGAAAATGTTTATGCTTATCTGAGTGTTGTAAAACTTGTTGAGTAAACAACTTCAGTACAATTTGATATAATTGCTATTGAAGGAGAATTATTGCTATTATAAACTAAGTATAAGAAGGCACTTGAAAGATAAAATAAGGATACAGTTATATATGTAAGTAAACTCTCAACCCTTTGGACATGTATTTGTGTTTAATTATAGTTGGGCTGTGTGCTGTGACTGGATAGACCTAGGGAAAAACATTTATGATTTCTGAAGTTTTTCAAAAACCACTTTGGTTGTTGTGAAGGCAAATGACACTTGGGGTTTTCAAAATGAGTTTAAAACTAAAAGGTTTTCAACTGCATTGCATTGTTTCTATAAAATGGTTTTCAAATAGGTATGGATCCTGCCTTAGAAAATTAGATATTGCATTTAAAAATGCATGAGAAAACTCGGGTCTTCAGAGGGCATCTCCCACTTGAAAAAAATGTAGATTCCCTTTTTGAGATTAGAAAGGTGGTTGGAAAGATGAGGTAAGAGAGAGAAAGAGGGTGTGGTGGAGAGTAGAAAGCAATTGTGATTGGTTAGGTTAAAGAGAAATTAGGAGGGTGGTGGAGTGGATGAGGCAAAGAGGGGAGGGAAGCTCCTACTTTGCAGGAGTTTCACATGGAACTCCCTCCCTTAATGTAGTTCACGTGAAATGCTTAATAATGAAGGCATGATGGGAGGAAAGAGAGGGATAGGAAGAAGAAAAGAAATAGAGGTGACGTGGAGAAAAGTGATTGAGAGGTAGTTTCCTAAGAAGTGGGGATTGGTTGGGTAGTTTGGGTGGCACTCAAGGATTGGTTGGCAGGTTGAAATGGAAGTTTAAGAAGATGGGAAATTCTTAGAAAGGTAGGATAATTTAGTGGGAAAGTGAGATTAGTAGTTCTTCTTTAAGGTGAGGTGGAGAGAGAGTAAAAGGGAGAAAAACATGAAAAATAAAAATGGAGTGCTGTCTTCTTATTGGTCCATATGTTATCTTATCTAAGTGGATTTTCCCCTAGTTATCTTCAAAATAACCCTAGAAATCCCAAAGATATTTCTTTGGGTTCTCCTCCATTCACGGCCTTCTATGTAGCTTGGCTCATGTGGCTTGATGGCTTATTTTGAGAGCTCCATTTGCTTGGCTTCCTAGTTCAAATCCTTGGCTTTGGCGACTGGCTAGGCTCCTTAGCTTGTCACCTTCTTCATGTCTTGTATATGGCTTAGTGGATTGAGTGAATGCCTTTCAAAGGTGGTGGATTTTGTGTGGCCTATGCATGGGTCCACTTTGGCCACCTTTGGCTCCTCTAATTGAATTCATTACTTGTTCTAAATATGATCTTGACCTTTGATAAGTATTTAATTTTACATAAAAACCACCCAATTAGTTACCCATGTGTTACAACTTATAGGGGTAAATTTTGGTTTCTAAACCAAAATCCATAACACATTCATGTTTTACCTTATAACTCAAAAGTTTATACATTGAGAAGCTAGTCCAATGTAAGTATGTGATTAATCATATTTTTTGAAGATTTAATTAGGATTTTTCACTTTTTTTTGTAGGAAGTAAGATGGTGATCCAACGGCCAAGATTGATCGAAATGAAATTGAAGATCAAGATCAAAAGATTGAGTCAAAGCCTCAAAATCATCACTTCAACATAAACAAAAAGCTAAGATCATCTTGTGGACTAGTAATGGATGTGATTAAAGGATCTAAAGATGTCCAAAGTGGGCCCACACCACCTTTGCATGGAAGCAACTTAAGCCACCTTAGCCATATAAGCCATGAAAGAAGATAGCAAGCTAAGGAATTCAAGTCAAACAACACAAGCCACTCAAGCCAAGGGTTGAAGCCAAGAAAGCTTCTAATTCAGCTATGAAGCTTAGCTAATGGAGCCTTCAAAGTTAGCCATCTAAGCCATCAAGCTAAGCTTAATGGAAGGCTATGATTGGAGGAGATTCAAGAGAGTTATCCATGAGATATTTTGAAGATAATTAATGGAAATCTATTAGAATATGATGGCATATGGACCAATGGGATAAGAGCCTTCCATTTTTATTGTTATTCTCACTTTTCCCCACTTTTTCCTTAATTTCCACCTCACTCTTAAGATGCAATATAAATTTCAAAAAATCTATCTCATTCCACTTCTTAGGAAAATTTCCAAGCAACCAAATCTCTCCACCTAACACCCTCCACCTCTTTCCCATCAAATCCTCACCCACAATCCTATTTCCTAAAGGTTTCAATGATTTTGGAAGGGGGTAGATGCCCCTTCCTAAAAAGGTGGAGTCTCCCACCTACTCCCCACCTTAAGGCAGCCACCTCCTTCCCCACACCTTCCCATTTGATATCTTACCCTTTCCCCCATCCTAACCACTCCAATTGACACACTTTAATCCCTATCACACCTTAGCATTAGGGCATCCCAGCAAAAATAGTAGAAAAAACATAAAAACCTAGCAAAATCCTAGCAAAAGGACTTTTTCCCACTTAGAAAAAAGATGCCTCCTCCACTAGGGAGGAGGCCGCCCTCTTCCTACAGCCCATTTAACCTCTTTTGCTTATGTTTTGTGGATTCCTTTGGGTGGCTGCTATTCCATTCCAAGGTGTGTTGTTGCTTCCTCAAGTGTTCAAACCTAAGCCTTGGGTGTTTGATTCTTCCTTGAAGGTTGGTTAGTCTCCTTACTTCTTTTTTTTTTGAATTTTACTCCCTTTGTTGCTCATTGTTGCATTTTAATTCTCTTACTTCCACTTGCCTAAAGATTAAGGTCTAAGGTTAGTTTTCCCTTGAGGTGCCAGCCAAGGGAAGTCACCTTGGATTTAATCTTATCCTTGCTTTTCATTGCCATTTAGTTCTTGTTTTGGTTCCCTTGAATTCCACCCTTGTTGTTTCCTTTGTTGAAATGCCTTCAACTTCTAATTTTTCTTTGCTTATTCCTCAAAGAAGCAAGTTAATTCTTCCCTAGTAGTAATAGCTAAGAGAAGAAGTGACTTGAGTCTTTGAATTCTCTCTTTGCATTCCATTATTTCTTCTTAGAGATAACATAGTTTTGGATGTTCCTTTCTTTAAGTTCCTTCAGTAGTCCAGCCATTTTTATTTTTTTTCTATTTTCCACTTGGAAACCACCTGTTTATCAAAGGAGATCAGTTTGAGGGCTTTGGAAGGTGTTTTCAAATTAATTTGAATCAAGTTTCGTGTCTTCAATTGAACTCAATTTCTAGTATTTCCAATGGGGCACCTATCTAACCTTGGTTGGATGGCATATAGGTTGCATTAATTTACTTTTGTATTGCATTGCATATTTACAAATTTATGGTGGAATGGAATTAATGTTAGTAAAGGCCCCACAGAAACCCTTATAAGTGTAAACAAGAACTTCAAGCGATTTCATAGAAACAATACCAACTACATCCAAAAAGTTGAACACATAAAACATATACATAATGCTAGAAATTAAATTCAATTTAAGACATGAAACTTGATTCAAATAAATTTTAAAACACCTTTCAAAACCCTCAAACTGATCTCCTATTATATGCAAGTGGTTTTGAAGAGAGAAACAAAAGAAAAAATGGCTGGACTAATGAAGGAACTTAAGGAAAGGAACACCTAAAACTATGCCTATCTCTAGAAGAAATAATGGAATGCAAAGAGGGAATTCAAAGATTCAAGTCACTTCTTGTCTTGGCTGTCACTACCATGGAAGAATTAACTTGTTTCTTTGAGGAATAAGCAAGGAAAACTTAGAAGTTGAAGGCAATTCAACAAGGTAAACAACAAGGGAAACTAATGAAAACAAGGCTAGAATTCAAGGGAACCAAAAGGAGAACTAAATGGCAATGAAAACAAGGTCTAAGGTATGATGGGGATTAAATTGTGTCAATTTGAGTGGCTAGGATAGGGGAAATGGTAAGATATCAAATAGGAAGGTGTGGGGAAGGAGGTGGTTGCCTTAAGGTGGGGAGTAGGTGGGAGACTCCACCTTTTTAGGAAGGGGCGTCTCTAACCACCCCCCCTCCAAAATCATTGAAACCTTTAGGAAATAGGAAAGTGCATGGGGATTGGTTGAGAAAGTGGTGGAGGGTGTTAGGTGGAGAGATTTAGTTGGTTGGGAAGTTTCCTAAGAAGTGGAATGAGATAGAGTTTTGAAAATTTGTAGTGCATCTTAAGTGTGAGGTGAAAATTAAGTGAAAAGTAAGGAAAACACTAAAAATGGAAAGCTCTTATCCCATTGGTCCACATGCCATCTTATTCAAATAAATTTTCCTTAATTATCTTCAAAAAATATCTCATGGATAACTCTCTTAAATCTCCTCCAATCCTCACTTTCCATTTAGCTTAACTTGATGGCTTAGATGGCTAACTTTAAAGGCTCCATTGGCTAAGCTTCATGGCTGGCTTAGAAAGCTTTTATGAGTTGACTTCTTGTGTTCAACCCTTGGCTTGAGTGGCTTGTATGTTTTGGCTTGAGTTCCTTACCTTACCACCTTCTTTCATGGCTTATATGGCTAAGGTGGCCTAAGTGGCTTCTATCCAAAGGTGGTGAGAATGCATGACTGATTTCATGGACCTACTTTGGCCATATTTAGCTCCTTTAATCACATCCATTACTAGTCCACAATATGATCTTGGTATTTGGTTTATTTTGAAGTGATGATTTTGAGGCTTTGATTCATTCATTTGATCTTGATCTTCAATTTCATCCCGATCAATCTCAACCATTGGATCACCATCTTACTTCCTATAAAAATTGAAAAACACTAATTAAATTTTGTAAAAACACTAATTACATGGTTACCTTGTACTAGCTTCTAGACCTATAAAATTTTGGGTTATTAGGTAAAAAATACATGTATTACGGATTTTGGTTTAAAAATCCTAATTTACCCCAACAAGTTATAACACATGGGTAACTAATTAGGTGCTTTTTATACAAAATTAAACACTTATCATATACCCCAACAAGTATTTCACTAGCCTTGAGCAAAACATGTAAAAATTTATTTTATAAAAAATGATACAAAGTGCCACTTCTTAGGTACTCACGATTGCATTTAGCACAAGCAATAAGCCCTTAAATGCCTAAGTTACCCTAGTAGATGAGTTAGGCCTTGGGAGGGTTTGCGGTGAATATACCAGCAAAATTCTCAATTTTTTTTATTTTTTTATTTTTTTGTGAAAGTCCTTTATTCATCTAAAAAAAATTTATTTTATTTAACTCATCCTAATTCCTAACTTTAGCTTGCTAATAGAGATGAACACAAAGGTTCAAAATCCTACCCTTATCCCATTGTTTCAATAAACTTTGGAGGATGAGTGTGTGCTATAGCTGATATATAATTATAGTCTGCAAGTCAATATAGTCTAAATTACAATCCAAATGTATGCTTTGACTTCAATTCTCACTGGATATACTTGACACTAAGAAAGAAGTCACTTAGAAGGTTGTACATCTCTCATTAATATGTGAGTAGAATGTTATTTAATGAATCCAAAAGTCTCACATATTTCATTTAGAAGAATGATAACTTAGAATGATAATGGTCACATGAAAGGATATCAACTAATAAGAGTGTTACACTATACCAATGTCCCTAATCATTCATAACCATTTCCAAGCCATAATTCTCATAAGATCAAGTCAAGACTTCTATTAGGATGAAACGTAGGCTTAGGTAAGGGTTATCAAAAGAATGGGTATAAAGGAAAACAAAGGTTGTCTGGAAAATAAATAAAGGTCTTCTATTGGTGTATTCACTACTTTTCCATATTTCCTTGCAAGAGTGAACATTCTTCTTTTTCATTGGCTATCTTCTCCTTCTTCTTCTCCTTCTTCTTCTTCTTCTTCTTCTTCTTCTTCTTCTTCTTCTTCTTCTTCTTCTTCTTCTTCTTCTTCTTCTCCTTCTTCTTCTTCTTCTTCTTCTTCTTCTTCTTCTTCTTCTTCTTCTTCTTCTTCTTCTCCTTCTTCTTCTTCTTCTTCTTCTTCTTCTTCTTCTTTATATATTTTTCACTTGACTTGATATATAGCCATTTTGAATCTTTCTTCTTGTTCTCCTTTTTTAATGTTCTCTCTTGAGTTGTATTATTCATACTTTTTCCACGTTGTTCTTCAATCTTCTCTACATATTTCCAAAAAAAATGGGTGATGGATACATAATAGGGTTCAGTGCAAGTAAAGGTTGTTTGGCTAACAAAGAAAAGGCTGATATTTAAAAGGGTCAATGGGCTAACTAGCTAAAAATAATATCGGGAAGGCTAAAGGATCTAGATTTTACTAAGGATGGCCTCTGTCATTTCGTAGGTTTCATATGGCTTAAGAATGATCATAAACTTAAGAGATATAAAGTATAGTTTTTTGTGTTTCCTCAATAGTTGACCAAGACAAAGAATGATGAAATCAACTAAGAAATAATGTTTGCTGAAGAAAATTTTGAATTTTATGTATGCCACTCAAAAAAGAAAGAATGGCTTGAAACTCACTTAGGTTATAAGTCTCCATAGATCTTTAAGATCTCTAAGTTATATTTTCCTCTTCAACTTAAACTATATCTAGCAATAATGAACTATAATGTTTCGAGTTTAATTTTTAGTGAAATACGTTAGAAAAGAATACAATAGTGAACTAATTGTATATAAGTTTATTAATAAGCTACAGTTTAAGAAAACAAATTTGGCTGAATAGTTAGAAAATTTAAATTCTAGTATTTATAAAGGAACTTATTAAAAAAAATTCCAAAAATTTTCTAAAACACAAGAAAAATTAGAAATCTCATAAGTATCTACCTTTGATATCACTTTAGACTATTGACTTTTAGGTCTTTATTCGATCTTGATCTTCCATTTTCATCTCAATCGATCACGGCCATTGGATCACCATCTCGCTTCCTACAAAAGACAAAAAATTCTAACTAAATCATAGAAACCATGATTATTCACATATTTATCTTGGGTTAGCCTCTGAACTTGTAAACTATCAAATATTTGATTTATTAGGCTAGATTACATGTGTTATAATTTGTGGTCAAAAACCCTAATTTACTTCTATACATTATAACACATGGACAACTAGTTGGGTGATTTGTATAAAATTTTAAAAACTTATCACAAATCACACATCAAAATGGCAATGCCTACCAGAAGCTATATAGGCAAGTGGTATAAACCCTCGAGGATGACTAACATGTCCCTCACATGTCCAACAAACAAACATGTTGCTATGTACATAGAGGAACTCATCTTCCAACTACATTTGACTGCTGATAATATATAGTCGGACACTGACGCTCTTGATGTCATCAAATTAGACAACAAGTAGTCCGTAATGACACATACCACTAAAGTAGTCCATGGTTTTTGGACTAGCACGCTTTTTGGAGGTCACAGGGCAATCTAAACCCTCCTAGCATAGTACCTTGAGGGTCACAGCCCTCTTATGACTAGCTCTAGTAGTATAATCTCTCAAATACATCATCATGGAGCATAACCCACTCATAAACTCTCATAAGTCAAATAAATCTCCCCAATGCATTAGCATTGCTCACTCATGAACTATCACTAGTCAAACACAATCATAAGAAAAGCACCATGCCACACAATATCTCAAACAAATCATCTATTCACATGGGAGAATAAAAATTACATAATCATCTCACATAGATTCCATACATTGCTTTCCATTCATATAGTTCTTTCAATCTCTCAATTCTCAACTTTTCATGGCTTTATGTCATGATACCTAATTGGAATACTCATGGTCTATAATTTACTCAAATGACTGAATACCATAAATTTACTCAAATAACTAAATACCATATATAATTCATTTACAAAAACAATCCAAAAGATAACAATGTTAACTTTTCCAAGCATTAGGATAAAAATGATTATATTTGCCACTTAGAACTTCTTACGAAAACAACAAGATTATGGGCTTCATGACTGATCTAAACCAAACCAAAACAACTTATTTAATGGATCAAACCATTAGATTAGAAGCCCCAAGTCAATTCATATATAAGGAAAACCCAAAACCATAGTTAAACTCTAAACTTCCATAAACATTGTTTTTCCCATGTTCAAAAAAACTTTCATGTAAAAACAACAACTTCAAAGCTTTATTTAAAAAATATATATATTTTTTAGAAGTTATTTTACTTTTAAATATATGTATTTATCATAAAACCGCCATTAAAAACTATGAAATTCTTTTTAAAAGACAGATCCAAAACCTAGTACAAAACTATCCAAGAACAGTGCTAAAAACTTTTGGAAGACTAACAGAATTGGCCATCTTGTATTAATTTTAATCAGAAATAGAATCCATGAAAAATTAGTCTAATAGTCCTCAAAATCATCAAGTTTTTTCAAGTTGCAAAATGTTCAGTGTAGTGAGTAGGAACACACATTGAAAACTTTACATTAAACTTAAGGATTTTGAGTTATGGATATGGAATATTTACTAATCAGTCTTAAAACTTAAAAAGAATTCCTTATGTTTGGTTTTTATATATTATTTCAATCAAAACATATCCAAAATGCAAGACATAACAAAGACTAAAACAATGAACATGCTCATCTCAATCAAGGTGCAAAATGCATCCAAAGCTCAAAAAAAACTCACCACAAAAACCAATAGTTTTCTCATTTCCTTAACTCATAATCTCAAGAATCCAAGTTAAAATATAATGTTAAATATTTTCATGAAAAATAGATGAAATTTCCTATGGTAAAAATAACATAATAGTAACATATTGTTGTAAATCCAAAAACCACATAGATTGAACATGTTTTTAATACTTTGCCTCATGGTGAATATTAAGGTGGTATAAATACCAGAAATCATGCTACCTTAAACATTAATTGAATAATCAAATAAAATCTTAGAGAACATGAGTCACAATCCATGCAAAATTTGATTGAAAAAATAGTCCAAGTTTTAATCCATAAACATGCTTTTGAATCTCAACATTGTAAGAACCTTTCTTAAAAAGTTATAAGCCCACTACCTCTTAATCAACAACCACTAAGGTCTTCTATAGACTTATTTTCCACAGTTGAGAATTTCACAAACAAGTCTCCTTCAAGCTCCTAGGATCTCCACCTTTTTCAACTGCTTTCTCTGCTCAATTCCTCATGATTTTCTCTATCTTATTTGGATCACTAGCCAAAGGACTCCCTAGGCAAGGTGTCCCACCATATATATGTATGTATGTATGCATATGTATGTATGTAACTATGTATGTAATGATTTATGTATATAACTCTGCTGATGCAGGTCCCAAGCCTAGATGAAAAAGTAAGAGGGTCTTGCATCAGGTGCTAGCTGGAAAGGAAGAAGTTGAAGATAATTTTGATTTTGTTATTTTTTTCCTACTTTCAAATTAATATGCATTTGTATATTAGTTTGTAAGTAAGAAGAGAAGATAATAAAAATCATCTGTAGCTTCTTTAAAGGATGGCAACCCTAACATGACATGAATTAAAAATGAACATTCCCTCAACCTAGGGCATCCCCCATGAGCGATGCATGGCGTCGAATTTTGGGTGCAGTGAAAAATGGACAAGGGTTGCTATGGCATTCTCCCAAAAGTGACGCATTACATCAAATCCCAGATGTAGTGGAAAATGGGCAAGGACTACTAAAGTGTTCCTCGGAAGCTACGCACTGCATCAAAACCCAGGTGTAGTGAAAAGTGGGCATGGGTTCATGCCATGGAGGTTGAGAAGTACACAAGCAAATAGGTTATCTCAAGAGCATATGATTCATATTGCCACATTGAATATAGGGATATTGATAAGTAAGACTCTAGAGTTAGTAGGTACGATGCAACATAGGAGGGTCAACATCGCTTATTTCCAAGAAACCAAGTGGTAAGGGGCTAAAACTAAAGAAATCAATAGGTATAAACTTTGGTACATAGGAAAGCATAATAACAGAACTGGTGTAGGAATAATAGTGCATAAAGAATTAAAGGATAAATTGTGGATGTTAAAAGAATCAGTGATAGAATTATAATAAGAAAAGAGCAGACCATAAATGTTAAAAGTGCATATGCACCACAAGTAGGGTTAGAAGATATAATCAAGAGACAGTTTTGGGTAGATAAGGAGGACTCATGCAAGAAATTCATAACACTAAGGGGATAGTTATAGGAGTAGACTTACATGGCCATTTGGGAAAAGAAAAGGAAGGATATGATAGGATACATGGAGGGTATGGTATAAGAGAAGGAAATGAGATGGGGGAAAATATCCTCTATTTTGCTTTGGCATATAAATTGGCCATTGCAAATACAATATTTAAGAAGAGGGATGAACACTTAATAACCTTTAAAAGTGAACTCCATAAAAGCCAAATAGACTTTTTTCCACGTAGGAATATCAAAAGATCAATGTGTAAGGATTGTAAGGTGATACCCAGTGAGAGTTTAACCTCACAACATAGGTTAATGGCTATGGATAACTATATTAAAAAATGGAAGGAAGAAAATGAACTTAATAGGTGTCCAAAAACTAAGTGGTGGAACTTAAAAGGAGAGAAAATAACTTCATTCACAAATAAGTTGGTGGTCGAAGGAACTAGAAATATGAAACAAAACTAAACACCATGTGGACTAATGTGCCTGAGTCCATTAAGAAAGTGACTAAAAGATGTCTTTGTTGTATCTAAAGGCAAAAGACAATTAGTAAAGGAAACATGGTGGTGGAGTGAAAAGGTGTAAAAAGTTATTAAAGAAAAAATGGGTGTATCTTAAAGCATGGCAGAAGATTAGAAATAATGAAAACTATAAACAGTATAAGAATGCTAAAAAGGTTGCTAAGAGAATAGTAAGTGAGGCTAAACTTAAGGCATATGATGACCTCTGTAGCAGACTAGGATCAAAATAAGGTGAGAAAGATGCACTTAAACATGCAAAAATAAGAGAATAGAAGGATAAGGACTTAGACCATGTTAGGTGCATTATAAGTGATGATTAAAGGGTACTAGTCAAAGAGGATGATATCAAACAAAGGTGGAAAACTTACATTCAAAAATTATTAAATGACAATGGCTTTGAGAATATAGGGATTGAAAATATTGTAAATCTAAATAACATTGGACATTATAGATATGAATGTAGGATTATAATACTTGTAGTGAAAGAGGCCTTGAAAAGATGAAATAAAGAAAGGCCATGGGACTCAATGATATATCAATAGAGGTTTGGAAGCATATGGGAGATACTAGAGAAGTTTGGTTGACCCAATTAATTAATAAGGTTATAAAATCAAAGAAAATGATGGATGAATAGAGAAAAAGCTCTATTGTACCAATTTATAAGTATAAAGGAGACATACAGAGTTGCACTAATTATTGGGGGATCAAACTTTTGAGCTACAATATGAAATTTTTTGAAAGAGTGATTCAGAAGAGGCTATGGCATGAGACAAGTGTATCAGAGAACTAGTTGGGTTTCATGCCTGAGAGACCTACCATGGAAGCTATTTTCTTACTAAGACAATTGATAGAGAAATATAGGGAGAGGAGGAAAGACCTCCACATGGTCTTTATTGATTTAGAGAAAGAATGTAATAAAGTCCCTAAAGAGTTTATATGGAGGGTGTTGGGCAAGAAAGGGGATTCATGGGGGTATACAGACATAATTAAAGATATGTACGAGAAAGCGATAACAAATGTTAAGGCCACTAGTGATGAGACTAGTAATTTTCCTATCACTATAGGATTGCACCAAGGATGGCATTAAGCCCATACCATTTCACATTGGTTATGGATGAGTTAATAAAACATCTACATGAGGGGAGATTTTGTGGTGCATGCTATTTGTAGATGATATAGTCTCAATTAATAACACAAGTACTACTACACAGGAGGCTTTTAAAGTCAGTTAAAAGTGAGAATAGAAGTCACTTAATTAGCAACTTCTACTAAGCCAACTTGGAAAGTTAGCAAATTCTAAAGTTGTTTACATAAATAACTTTAAAATTCAAAAAATTTTATAGTTGTTTTTTTCTAAGAGACTTCATAAGACAAACACTTTTGAAGTTGCTTAGATGAAAAGGACTTCTAAATTTACAAACTTTAGAAGTCACTTTTTTCTAAGAGACTTCAAAAGTTAAACACTTTTGAAGTTGCTTAGAAAAAAGTAACTTCTAAAGTTGGTAACATTAGAAATCATTTTCATCTAAGTGACTTCAAAAGTATTACTAAACGACTTCAAAAATTCTTAGTTTTAAAGTCGTTTAGTGAAAAATGACTTCAAAAGTAGTTTTCGATTTAAAAGTAGTTTTGATTCATCCCCTTCTTAATACAATAAACCATCTGTAATTTTATAACAAACATCATATACACCTAATACTTCAATCTCCTTAAACATGAAAAATCAACAACCACTACAATGCATTCACATCTTAATTTATTAATACATTACCACTTGTGTATACATTGAATAACAAACTTTTATGTACCTAATACTTCAAACAATCTTTATAAACATGAAAAACCAAACATCATGCACACCTAGCTAATACTTCAAACTCCATACACATTCAAAACAACCATCCACTATAATCCATCAACATCTTTCGTGGTCCACTATCACCTATGTATAAATTGAATAACAAACATTCTGTACACTTGATACAAACAATCTTTATAAACATGAAAAACCAAACATCCAATACAAATGCATCCACTTCTTTCTTGATACCCTGATCATTCTTAAAACATAATGCCTAATACATACATAATGGCCATAAAACATCCATACTCATCATTTCCATCCACATCTATCTTAAAAATAATTTATATAAGAAACGACAATATATGCATTGTCTATAATATCCACATTCACTTCATTTGTAAATCCATACATATTCATATTTACTTTCACGCTGTACGTAACCCCCTCATTTTGCATCTCATAAAAGTTATATAATTCAATTGCCACATATTCACTTCATTCATACTCATTTATTCTGACACTCCAAATTTTCTCTCATTCATTGCTAAAAATACAAATATATATATATATATTAAAGAAAATAATAAAATCTAAAGGAACACACACAAGTCGATGATAAAAATACTTTATTATGTATTTGAAGTTCATGTAATTACTCCAAGCGATCTAATTGCAACTCATTACATATTCAACGCATTCAGTTCGTATTTCATTGAGACTTACTATGGAGTAACTCTTCTTGTTTGCCCACTCACAAAGCACAGTAGCCTAAAATACAACATATTTAATTAAGCTTAAACTTTTTAGCTAGATCCATAAAAACTACAAAAAAAAATAACATTATGCAAAATAAAGTGTTCTACCTTTCTTAAATGGGAGACAAGAGTATTATTGAATATAAGGGCCCTCATGTATCTCAAGACATAATACCTGCACTCTCAATCAGACTGTATAATAACTAATAAATAACATTTATAATAATGTAGGTTTAATTAGTGATAACTAAGAGCAATTAATTGTTTCTTACACCTTGACATTCTTCCAAGTGAGTTTTAGTGGTTGTGTAGTTTCATCACTGTAGCCCATTCAAACCAAGACCTACAAATTTAAATTTCAAATGCATTATAGATGAATAAGAAATTACTTATCTTCACATAACACATGAAAAAAAAAATGCTTACTTATTTATAATATTTGTGAGGGCGGGATAGATGTGTGCTCCACAACAATAAAATAAGAAAGCATGGCCACCATGCACATCCAAAACAAGCAGTATCTAATGAGACCTACATAGATAGTCATATAGATTGTAATGGAAGTTGACAAACCCTAAGTAAAGAATACTTTGGCAAGAAAATTAAAACTTACCTACTATTTTAGGGAATCATTAAGCCATATCCTTGCGAGTAGCTAAAAAAGCTTGGTAAAATATCCTAAATATGCACCTAGATTGGCCATTACTCTGCCCTCAAAAAATGGCATTAGGGTCAAGGAATTCATAAAGTGTACCCTCACCCTCAAAAAGGCTAGTAGCATCATTCAAGAAGCTGCTTAAAAGAAATAATTATTACTTATACCATTAAAATATAACATGTAATTAAATACCAAATGATTTATAAGTAAGTATGTGCATATACCCCATGTAGGAGACAATGTGAGGGTGCTTGAGTTGATCCCATAGGCAAACTCGTAATAGGTTCTCTACCATAAGTGACAGTTCAACAACATCCTCAGATCCCAGCTTGATTTGTATAGGATTTATTGCCATATTGACATTGATGAGACCATAGATTAGCCGTAGGAATCCAGGTCTGTTAGGTGGGACTTCCATGCACTCCTGGGTTAGCTGCTATAAAAGATGTAAAAATTTTCACATAAATAATAATAATCTATAAAGAGGGCCTAATTTATGATGAAGAAAAACCAAAGATATATACAAGTACCTATTCCATTGGTGCAGCAACCAAGTTTTTTTAATCTCATTTCAACATTTTGTTGCTAATTAATTGTATATAGTTATTAAACAATGAAGTGAGGTCTTTAGCTAAAAAATATTAATGAGGAAGGTAGTATGATAAGATACATATAGTGGACTCTATGGGAATGACTAATGCCTATGGCCAAGCAACATGATATGCAACTGCCTGGCCAATGGTTATAATATTTTCCATTTCTAACTGGAAAGGTAGGCAGGCATTAACATTCAAAGCCATGGTAATGGACTACCTCTTAGTATATGGTGGCATACTAATTCTGTGCAAAATTTTTGATTCATGCTCATAGCATGAACCAACTGCCATGATATTTTCATGGGAATCCAAGGCCAATAGCCATTGACGCACCTGCAAATGAAAGATGCAATAGAGAGGTTAAGATATAGAATTATTATAAATGGACAATGCAAATTTATAGTTTTGTCTATGTATATACCTCCTGGCAGAAATTTCCTTTTCGAGGGGTGGTGGATGCCCTTAATTATCTTATTTAGTTGGGGAATTGCAGCTCGCATGTGATGGAGGTACAGTGGGGCCGCGAGTATTTTGAGTAGGGCTAGAGTAATAATCATCAAACCTCCTTGATGTATCTGACTAAATATATCACACTTTATTTTCCCAACGAGCTCATTGTAGGCCTCCTATCATCTTGAACTTTAGGTATACATCCTCTACCAAAGAAGCGATCCATGCCCCCAACATGACTAGGGTGGTCCTTATTGCCCTAGCCCTATACAGGATGTCATCCTTAGCAGTAGTGCTACTTAAAGTTCCTATAATGGCACATTCTTGGGTAAGAATGGCTTACAAAATTTAATTGGAAAGACATGATCATTTTATCTAATTAATTGTAAAAAAATTATAGACAAGTGGAACCACTTACTATGTATGAAGCAATTTGTGCATTAATTTCATCTGAGAATTGTTGCCAGTATAGCCCACCAAATACTCCATTTTCTAGATGATGGAGTGATTAATGGGTTCAGTAGTCCCAGCTTTTTTTTGCTATCAAGCAAAGGCACTATAGTTAGAGAACATGAATATAACTATAGTAGCATTAAATTGAATGGGATAAATTGTCACAGATGCTTACTTCATGCTCTACTAAACTAGCATAGCCCATACTAAATAGGTGATGCTGCATATTTGTTTCATGCACCTTTCTTCCCCTTATAGTCTTTGCCCGAACATTTTGACATGCGTGATCAAGTGCAATAATTGAACATTACATGTAATTAAAAGAATGAAGCATTGTTTCAGCACATACCTCAAACTCAGGAGAGGTACGGTACTTTACAAATGCATTCCAAACCTCTTGGTCAATGATGTCAAAGCAAATGGAAGGCACTGTGTACAACCTTGACAGATCGTTGACATTTGGAGCTATGTAATTGTGAACAAGGTAGTTCTTCCATTTTCGGCATTGCTCACCAGCCCCTTGTAAAGCACGCATCTTCTTATCATTCGACACATCAAAGGTAGACTACAAATTGAACACATCAAATTACTATATTTGAAAAATGAGGAAAGTTATAATGTAAATAAAACATGTAGTTAATGTTTACATACCTTCACCATTTCCCATATTGAATTTTGTCGAGAATGGAACATGTCTCCAATTTGTAAATGTGATAGGAACCATGCTTCTTATTGTGGAGCAGAGGAAACTACCATAAGTAGGTGCACTTCACCAATCTCTTGCCCTTTACTATTATATTGGACTATTTCTTTAATTCCCCTCAAATTTCTCTTGATAACCTTTTCCGTTGTTGTTCAACCTTTGCCCTTGCTTTTTTGGAGTAGTAGTGCTCATGTTGGCCTCTTGTTCATGGTCTTCAATGTGGTCGTAATATTTAGTTTGATGTTCTTCTAGTTCCATCATTATTACAAAGAAATACTCAATGATATTAGAACATTGACATAAAAAAAGGCTATGTAATTCATTTAAAGAAACCAAATCGATGTCCCTGATAAAAATAGTTTAAGTAAAAAAATAAATAAAGGAGACTCCTTCTCCATACATTTACATAAACATACAATATTTAACATATGTGACAAACTAACTTCAAGGAAAATAGATAACGGATGCAGGAAAAGTATTTGCCTGCTTAGTATAGATACTTGCAAAGGGGCTACAAATCCCATAGACCTTTCACTAGTCTTTAACTCCACTACTTCGAGTTCACATCTCTTAGTGGCTGTAGGGTATTCACAAGTAGTGATAAGCTTAACTTATGCTAGATGTTCATCTATGTACATGTGCACAATTCATGTTCCAAATTCCATCCAATAAAGTTTATGATTCATGTAAGTCTCTTTGGGTTATTTGCATGCATGAAGTTCACTAAAATTTTGGTTTTATGATCATGTTTCGTGTCTTGAATCACATGCACCATGTCATTTCATGTCTTATTTGATTTAAGTTTCATGAGTATCTTACTTTTGGAATTTTACCTTTCATGAATCATACATAATTTCGAGTAGTCCATACACTTTATTTACTTGATTTCTTAAGAATGGCTTTAGCTTTTTAGATAGTTTAGTTATATTTTGGTTAGATCCCATGTTAGTAAACTTTTATTCCACACATTTCAGCTATATTCTTACTCGTGAATCATGCACACAACTCCATGGGCCATGCACATGGTGATTTATCTTTAAGTGGTTTATTGTTCCCTTGTTTCATGATAGTTTAGCATTACTTGTTTAGTAATTTGCATCATAGTTTAGCTTTAGAATGTTTCTTTGTTTAGTTTTAGAATGTTTTATTTAGGATTAGGAAAGTTTCATTTTTACCAAGTTTCCTTAATTAAAGCTTCCTAGAATCATTCATTTTAGTTTAGCATTATTTTTTTAATTTAATGAATGTTAGTTAGGAAAGTTTCTCATTCCATTGGAAATATTTATTTTTAGAAAGCCCATGTGTCGAATTTTATCCATGTTTCTCATTCCATGTTGTTTAAATTCCATGTTTATCAAATCAATGTTTGTTTAGCTAAGCTAAGAAACTTCAACAAGATCAAATCAATTGGAAGTTCCTTGAGATTCCTCATGGGATAGACCTCTCTCACATGCAATTATTACTTTGATTTGCGCATTTGCGAGTAATTTTAAAGCTACACCACCTAGCCTAAGAGGATTGGTCTTGATTTAACTAGGAAAGGAAAAACATGATAGTTTAGCATTACTTGTGTAATTATTTGCATCATAGTCTAGCTTTAGAATATTTCTTTTTTTAGTTTTGGAATGTTTTATTTTTAAAATGTTTTAGGATTAGGAAAGTTTCATTTTTAGCAAGTTTCTTCCTAGAATCATTCATATTAGTTTAGCATTATTTTTTTATTTATTGCATATTAGTTAGGTACCATTGGAAATATTTATTTTTAGAAAGTTTCCTTTAGCTCAGTGTCTAATTTTATGCATGTTTCTCATTCCATGTTGTTTGAATTCTGTGTTTACCAAAACAATCTTTCTTTAACTAAGCTAACAAACTCAAATAAGATCAAATCAACTAGAAATTCCTTTAGATTCCTCATGGGATCGACTTCTCTCACATGTAATTATTACTTTGATTTGTGCGCTTGCGAGAAATTTTAAAGATACACCACCTAGCCTCAAAGATATTGGTTTTGATTTAACTAGGAAAGCAAATGCATTGGAGTTACTAGATGTTATTACCAGACATGTTAAGAAACAAAAGAAAAGAGGAAGAAATCAAGCACATACAACATCATGCTTGTCAACTTTGATTCCTCTGAATGAATACCTCCAATGTTAGGCTTTGCACATGAATAACTTAATTTTATAGAAAACAATGAAAATTGGTCATGAAAATCAATCAATAAATAGCAGTAACCCACCCCCACCTCATTGGAAACCAAACCCCCTGTCCACCACCACGTTGGAACCTAGGTCCCCTCCCCGTGCCCACCACCACACCAGAACCCAGCACCCCTCCTCCCCCTGCCCACCACCACGTCAGCTGTCCTCCCCCAGCCCAACTAAACCCAGCTCCCATCCGCCCCCCTACCGAAACCCAGCTCCCCTCCTCCTTTGCCGCCCCTGGCTGGACCCATCTCCCCTCCCCTAGCTGGAACACATCCCCACCCCGCTCGCCCAACCAAACCAAGCTCCCCTCCCCTAGCTTGACCGAACACAGCTCCCCTCTTCCCCCTTGCCCTACCGAACCCAACTCCCCTCCACCTCCCCTACCGAAACCTAGCTCCCTCCTCCTCCACCCACCCCTCCTTGACGGACCCAACTCCTCTCCCCCTTGGCCCAAACCTAGCTCCCCTCCTCTAACGCCACCCCCTCCCACCCCCCGCCGATCAACATAGTACTTACCACCCCTCTTCTCCTCTCCTTCCTTGTTCCTCTTCTCCTCTTCTCCTCTTCTTTCTTCTTTCTTCTCTCTCAATGTTTCTCTATGTAAGTCAGGGATGGCAAGAAGTCTATTTTGTGGTTTAAGTAGGGGTAAATAAAGAATCGTTTATATGTAAAATGTCTTTAAAAGTGCATGCTTTTAAAGTAATTTTTCTATAAACGACTTTAAAAGTATACAATTTGTTATAATTTTTTTATTCAAAATATATACACCTTTTATGTTACTACTTCACAATATCTAACAAATAATACACAATGAAATGGAATTTTTTTTTTGTAATCAACATTGATTCATGGGTTCAGGCATCAAGGTTTAGGGCACGTATGTAAGTGTTCAGGGTTCAAGTGTTCGAGAATCAAGTATTCAAGGAATAGGGTGGGGTTAGGTTAAGGGTTTAGGGTTCAGGTTCAAGGTAAGGGATCAGGGTACTTACGTAAGTTTTTAGGGTTCAAGGTTCGTGTTCAAGAAACAGGGTTCGGGGTTAGAGTTAAGGGCTCAGGGTTGTGACGACCCGGGTTTTTGAAAACATGATTTGTAAAGTATTTTGAAAGGCAGGGCCCTTAAGAGTGTAAAATTTTTTCGCAAAACAAAGCAGCGGAAATTCTTTTCTTTAGAACTTGTTTTGAAAACCCAAGTCACCACTTCATACATAACATAAGTACAATTTGTGTACAAAATAAAATTCCATTGAAGGAATATACTTTTATTAAACTCCAGGATCCATCCAAAGGGTTCACAAGACAGCCAAATCTAGTACAATACTTGTCCAAATTACATAATCCAAAACTCAAGCTCACCATACAATAAAACTCTCAACAAATAAAAATACATGTCTTCAAGGGTATACCTTGAAGATTATTCTCTTCAAGTCTTCTATAGTCTTCAGCTCCTAAGTCTCCTTCCTCGATCCGAGATATTGCAACAAGTACAATATCTCACAAGCAATGCTTGGTAGGGAATTCAAGAAACATAATAATTGACAATGTAATTCCAATCCTTCATAATCTCGTTATCCTCAAACATACTCTTTATTTTGTAAGTTATGTATATCTATATACATACATACCCTTCATGGGTAAACCAATTAAATTTGTGAAAATAGTGAAATATCATTCCCAACTAAGCCGATCAATTCTCTTTATTTTGAGAATTTAGTATTACAGCCTAATCTCATACCGGGAATTTCCTTCTTGGGAAACATTGGTAATATACAATTACCTAGCATTTCATTATGCTATAACATAAGGCATTTCACTATGCCTGTTCCCATATGCATCATAGTGCAAAATAAACAGAAAGGTTGCTATGTCATAGCCTCGATCCGTACTAGCGCGCTCGGATAATCGCCTGCTCACCACCGATACCACGGTGGAAAATATTATGTCACCGCCCGTATGGGGGGCAAGACTTTCACAAAGTGGTGGCCTTCCCATAATTGCCACCACCCGACTTTTAGCCTCTCATTGGGCAAGGTATCATCATATCATCAAATTTCAAGGAGCGGGTGGCCAAACCCTCATAACTCCTCTAGCAATAGCATCCCCTAGGCTCATGCCTATTAAAACAAACTCACAAGCCTCCAAGCTTGTATGTAAAATAGATTTCATATATATATCGACCATATGTCCGTTTTTACTTAGGGCTGAAATATTTTCTAGTTCCCTATTCACTTATAGTTTAGTCCTTAACCATCTTATAGGTGTTTGGTTGGATCATAAGGTTTTCAAGAGATTTACTACAAGTATTATCATTACTCTTGTCAACATAAGATCATGAGTACAATCATGAATATCTCATGTAAATGCATTCATCAAATCCTCCTACCTTTAAGGATTGATCTCTTTTCCCCAATCTTCCATGATCTTGACCGATGTATGTAATCCGTACATCCATACATATTGTCAATATATAAATTATGAACAATCCTATTGATCACTAGATCTGATGTTTAGAATGATCTTTAGATCATTCATATCTAAGTATTTTTCTATCTCTAAGTCTTTGTATGTTCATCTCCTTGATCTTGATCTTTCATAGATCCTTTGATTGACAATCTACTCATGTTGATAAAGATCAAGGTCCTAGATCTTCTATCATCTAGTTCTTCTTTGATCTAAGTTCAGTTCTTGGATCATCCCTATGGAGGATGATCTTGGTTTTCTTCCTTGAATCACCTTTGATCAAGGGTTTGGATTATCTAATCTAATGAACTATAATAAGTATACTACTAAACATACATACTAAGTACAATATAGTGTTCTTATTCTTATTGTTCTTGATCATCCAAGATCTAATGGATCTTGTTTGATCATCCTTATCTTTCTTACTATTTTTATTAGGGTTAGGTAATTTACTAACCTTTTATGCTCTTATTATTATTATTCAACCAGTTAATGTGCTTGATCAAGGTAGCTTATTCAAGCCTAAGTCTAGATCGCTCCTCTTATTTCCAATTGGCTAAGGCTTACTAGCTGAATGGGTGAACACAAAGTGGTTACTTCAATCCTCATGTAAGGAGGCGTTTAGACCTCACAAACGTCAACGAAGGTAGGGGAAGTGCGAGGCTCTATTAGATAACCCCCTTAACCACTATGTTCATCATTCACTAGAATGACCATAGCTCAACCTTTCATAAGGTTCCTATAAGCATGTTTACTCTAAGTACTCTTTCTAATGGATTTTAATTAAGTCCATGAATATTTATAATGTCATTCATGGGGTTTATTATTCTTTCCTAATTTGGGCCAAGGATGTGATAATCCTTATATTGTCCTACTAACTATAGCCCTTACTAATTAAGTCCAAAGTACTCCATTCTTATTTGTGTCATGAAACTCTACTTTCTCATTAGAATACATTTTTGATGTTTTATGCTTTTTATCACATAACAAGTAAATCTACTACTAACATTCCACTATAAATGAATTATAAATTTAAAGCATAAAACTACTTAGTTTAACATTCAATGAAAATGAGGCAAGGTACTTAAATTAACTCTAGCACCTTATGATAAGAATGAACACATAAACTCTAAATGTTATACTAGCATGCTTTATAACGTAATAACATAAAATGAAACTAATTAGATTTACATTTTTAGAAACCTTTCCTTATGATCCAACCATTTGATCTTAGATCTTTGCCTTTGATTAAGGACTTTAGTTATATTTAGAGAATTTTCTCTATTAAGGTCAAAAGATCACATTGATCTATTTTTATCATAATCCATCCCCGATTTCCTTGGATTTCATCATATAAACAGTTATTCTTTCCATCCCAAGGATTCGATCACACTTGATCTCATTGATCAAGTGGGTCCCTTTGTATTTTTTTTGGGTTTTTCAATCATAAAGGGTAGATCCCTTAATATATCTCATATATATCCAATTTAAACATAGATATAACTTTATTTCAGTATTAGATCATTATTAAAACATGTTTCTAAGATCCGATCATCTCAGATCTTGAAAATCAATGTAATTGGAAACTTAATTCTTAAATACAGAAAGTTTTTATTGAATAACATGTCATTTTTATTATTCCATAAGAAAATAGAGGTTTTAATCTTTCCATAGCTTCTTTCCGATCTCAATTTGGAGTTCAGATGACTGCACTTGATCCCGGAAGTTCACAAATTCCTTCCTAGGGCCTAGATTTGATCTGGGCCCAAGGAAAGGACGGCCCGATTAGTCGGGCGGAACGACAGCGGAACGAACCAGGCGGCCGTCGTCGGGCGCGTCCGCTAGACGAAATCCCGACGCGCGTCGCGGGACGTCCACAGACGCGGACGGACGAGCGGAACGCCCGTCGTCCGCGCGCCCGCAAACCGGCCGGCATCGGCCGGGCGCGTCCGCTCGTCCTTTGGACGAACGCGCATTCCGTGTGCTTGAACGTACGCTCCACGCGTATCGCACGCGCCGTTCCGACGGTGCGTCACGTGGGCGTCGTCTCGATCTGGAGATCGGACAGTCCATTCTCGACCGTCCAATCAATCCTCTTGCAATTGAGGGCCCAAAAGGTCTCGATTTTTATGAAACTTCTACCCTAGGGGTTTTGGACCCTTCGGATCGATTGGTACAGTCGATTTCTCATCCGAGCACTCCATCATCCCTAATTAAGGGTTCCGTTGTTTACTTTATTTTTAT
This sequence comes from Warburgia ugandensis, assembly GCA_035236585.1. Classification (NCBI taxonomy): domain Eukaryota; kingdom Viridiplantae; phylum Streptophyta; class Magnoliopsida; order Canellales; family Canellaceae; genus Warburgia; species Warburgia ugandensis. The sequence goes on from CP141136.1 coordinate 41,175,255, forward strand.
CTTTTTATTATCAAAATTAATTACAGTAAAATAAAAATTACATAAAACAATACTAAAAATATAGAAAAAGGATTTCCACTTACTTGATTGAGGAGAAAACTTGATTTACATGCCCAATTAAAAAATACCTCGTTGATGACGATATAGCCTAAAATCCACCTTTCGTAGAATACGTTGTTGTTTGAACCGTTGGATCTTGAAATTTCTTTGGGGATTTTGTAGAATAGATGTGTTGGGATGTTTTGGACGGTGGAATTGATGAAATTAGATCTAGAACAGAGTGCCTAATTGAATTTAGGTCTCTTGTTCTAATCTAAAAAAAAAAACAAATTGGAAAAAGATTTAGCTCTTGGAAATTTTGGGGTTTTGGGAGGGATCCTAGATCTAATTTTTCAAGGGGATTGAAGATAATTTCGTGGGGATTGTATGAGGATTTTTGGAAGATTTTTGGGGTTGTATTTATAGGCATTTTGGGTCTTTTTTCATGATTATAATATGTATTTTTTAATATAAAATGGCATGAAAGTCTTTAATGCTCCCATACCTAACCCATGACTAGCTGATCTTTGTTGACCCATGTTTCACATGGGCTGCTGATCAAAGTGGTTGTTGGGGACGTGGTGGTCCCCATGTGGGCCCCATGTGGGCCCCACATGGTGTAAAAAGTCCGTTTTGCCCTTTATGCATAAAACTTTGGGTTTTATTCCCATGATCTCGGATTTGAGTGTACTTAGTGGCGTTGGATTCGTATTTCTCAGTACATTCTAAATTTTGATGTTTCATATTTTGATTTTTGGAATATTTTGATTTTTGGGTAAAATTACTATTTTACCCTTTTTGTCCAAAAATGAAAAACTTAAGGATTTCTCATCCGAATTCGAAATTTGTCGTGCTTACAGTCATTTTGAAGGGTTTGCTAAGTTTAATTTCAATTTTACATGTCTTATGATTTGATTATACTTTTATAAAAAGTATATTTTAAATAACCCTAATATTTCACCAAATATCTAAAACTCAAACTTTATTGATTTTTCTCAATCAATTTACAAAAAAATGGGGGTTATTACAATCTTCCCCCCTTACAATAATTTCGTCCTCGAAATTTGTAATACAACTCACTTAGGAGTTTTCACAATTCTTTCATATCCTTACACATGTGGCCTTGCCACTTATGGAAATTCTATTTCCTTTCATCCCTTTTTTTTTTACTATCTTTTCTCAAAGGTTAAAATGCTCCTCCATGACTAACCTTAATAATGCTCTATATAATAAAGCTGGTTATTGCTAGAATTTCCCAAAAGATGATTAATAACTCTTATTGAGTTATCCCTTTTTGTTTCAAAACCTTCCATTTCACTTGATTGGTAATTTTCACCAATCTTTCCATACTTCACAATTTTCCATTATGCCTTCTATTCCTCATTCTTTTTCAACTTATAAAGTTTTGACATAGCTTTCATACTATGTATTAACATATAAAGTTTGGACATAGCTTTCCTACTATGTATAGTCCTTAGACTTCCTATAATACATATTGATAAGATTCTATAACTTCAACTATTGTTCTTTGTAACAACCTTCCAATCTTTGGAAGTAATTTTCTCTTTTCTTATTCTTCCATTATTTGGAAGGGTATACTTTATTTCTTCTTTACAGTTCATACTTCTTTACTATTTCCTTCTATTGACAACTTCTTATCAAATTCTGTCCTTCAATAATAGTTTCCTTGTAATATCTTTCCTCATTTCCATCCATTATTTTGGTAACACCCTTTGAGTACCATTTTATTCATAATACTTGACTTTTTACATTTTTCCATCCAAGATAGTGTCATTTAACTCTGCATATATATTCTTGATCCTCTTTTGTTATTTCTTTCTCATAATTAGAACAATATTCAGAACATTCTCACAATCTATGATAATATTTATCTCTTTTCCTCTCATATATATATATATATATATTTGTATGTCATAGGCTTCAAAATTTCTAGATTTTGCATTTCCTTATGCTTCTTTCAAGTGTACCTCATAGCCTTTATCATATCATACTAACTCTTTATTTGCGATATTCTTGATAATTTCAATTAAAAGAGTCCATATTGACTTTGTAATCATCCCTTCTTATGTCTTTACAAACACCATAATTTATCAACTAGTCTTTAATTCTCAACAATCTATTATCAACTCATTTAGGATTTATGTACCCAATGGCAAATCTTCACTAAAAGAATGTCCTTATGTTATAAAATCAATAAGAGATATATTTCTCTAATTGTCATTGTCATTTAATATTTTGATCTCATATTCCACCTTTGTTGGGTCAAATTCCATGCTATCCTTAAAATTTATATAACCTAAACTTTGCTTTCTTTAATCACATGTACACTTATAAGACAAGTTTTGTAAGTGTCTAACATATATGCCCTGAATGCTCTTGATTTCTTGAAATCTCTTTCCATATATCATCACCACTTCATTCAATATATTTCATTCTCCTCAAATTCATGAACATCTGTTATCTAACTCATAGAACTTTTAAAATTTGTTTTATATTTTATACTTTGATGTTGCATTTCCAATTCCCAATTAATAATAAATTTGAAAATGATCATCCTTATAGAGAAAAAGGATACTTAATTTCCTCAACATCATTTATGCATCCTTATATTGATTCCTCCTTTTTCTTTTCCTAAAAGAAATTTGTTACTATCATAATGTAAATTGCTATAATCACTCCATATCCTTAAAAAGTTGTTCTTTCAACTCATTCATATAATTTGATGTTCTTTTCCTCAACTATTATATAATTTCATGGACTTAATTAAAATCCATTAGAAAGAGTACTTAGAGTAAACATGCTTATAGGAACCTTATGAAAGGTTGAGCTATGGTCATTCTAGTGAATGATGAACATAGTGGTTAAGGGGGTTATCTAATAGAGCCTCGCTCTTCCCCTACCTTCTGTTGACGTTTGTGAGGTCTAAACGCCTCCTTACATGAGGATTGAAGTAACCACTTTGTGTTCACCCATTCAGCTAGTAAGCCTTAGCCATTTGGAAATAAGAGGAGCAGTCTAGACTTAGGCTTGAATAAGCTACCTTCAGTCAGCACATTAACTGGTTGAATAATAATAATAAGAGCATAAAAGGTTAGTAAATTACCTAACCCTAATAAAAACAGTAAGAAAGATAAGGATGATCAAACAAGATCCATTAGATCTTGGATGATCAAGAACAATAAGAATAAGAACACTATATTGTACTTAGTATGTATGTTTAGTAGTATACTTATTATAGTTCATTAGATTAGATAATCCAAACCCTTGATCAAAGGTGATTCAAGGAAGAAAACCAAGATCATCCTCCATAGGGATGATCCAAGAACTGAACTTAGATCAAAGAAGAACTAGATGATAGAAGATCTAGGACCTTGATCTTTATCAACATGAGTAGATTGTCAATCAAAGGATCTATGAAAGATCAAGATCAAGGAGATGAACATACAAAGACTTAGAGATAGAAAAATACTTAGATATGAATGATCTAAAGATCATTCTAAACATCAGATCTAGTGATCAATAGGATTGTTCATAATTTATATATTGACAATATGTATGGATGTACAGATTACATACATCGGTCAAGATCATGGAAGATTGGGGAAAAGAGATCAATCCTTAAAGGTAGGAGGATTTGATGAATGCATTTACATGAGATATTCATGATTGTACTCATGATCTTATGTTGACAAGAGTAATGATAATACTTGTAGTAAATCTCTTGAAAACCTTATGATCCAACCAAACACCTATAAGATGGTTAAGGACTAAACTATAAGTGAATAGGGAACTAGAAAATATTTCAGCCCTAAGTAAACAGACATATGGTCTGATATATATATGAAATCTATTTTACATACAAGCTTGGAGGCTTGTGAGTTTGTTTTAATAGGCATGAGCCTAGGGGATGCTATTGCTAGAGGAGTTATGAGGGTTTGACCACCCGCTCCTTGAAATTTGATGATATGATGATACCTTGCCCAATGAGAGGCTAAAAGTCGGGTGGTGGCAATTATGGGAAGGCCACCACTGTGAAAGTCTTGCCCCCCCATACGGGCAGTGACATAATATTTTCCACCGTGGTATCAGTGGTGAACAGGGCAGTTATCCGAGCGCGCTAGTACGGATCAGACTGCAGCATAGCAACCTTTCTGATTATTTTGCACTATGATGCATATGGGAACAGGCATAGTGAAATGCCTTATGTTATAGCATAATGAAATGCTAGGTAATTGTATATTACCAATGTTTCCCAAGAAGGGAAATTCCCAGTATGAGATTAGCTGTAATACTAAATTCTCAAAATAAAGAGAATTGATCACCTTAGTTGGGAATGATATTTCACTATTTTCACAAATTTAATTGGTTTACCCATGAAGGGTATGTATGTATATAGATATACATAACTTACAAAATAAAGAGTATGTTTGAGGATAACGAGATTATGAAGGATTGGAATTACATTGTCAATTATTATGTTTCTTGAATTCCCTACCAAGCATTGCTTGCTGAGATATTGTACTTGTTGCAATATCTCAGATCCAGGGAAGGAGACTTAGGAGCTGAAGACTATAGAAGACTTGAAGAGAATAATCTTCAAGGTATACCCTTGAAGACATGTATTTTTATTTGTTGAGAGTTTTATTGTATGGTGAGCTTGAGTTTTGGATTATGTAATTTGGACAAGTATTGTACTAGATTTGGTCATCTTGTGAACCGGATGGATCACGGAGTTTAATAAAAGTATATTCCTTCAATGGAATTTTATTTTGTACACAAATTGTACTTATGTTATGTATGAAGTGGTGACTTGGGTTTTCAAAACAAGTTCTAAAGAAAAGAATTTCCGCTGCTTTGTTTTGCGAAAAAATTTTACACTCTTAAGGGCCCTGCCTTTCAAAATACTTTACAAATCATGTTTTCAAAAACCCGGGTCGTCACAGTTGGTATCAGAGCGATTCATCCAGTCACAGTACAGTACAAATATGTCCAAAAGAGAGATTATAATCCATGTCTAGATTAAGATAGAAATAGTTGTATAGAGGATTGATAGAAATTTTGAACATATGCCACCACAGAGAATCACAAGATAGGCAACTCAAAATACTCCAGTTGACAGTATGGAAAGAGTAACAATGAGCAATGTGGAAGAGATGATAACAAGAGATGATGACAAGGGTGTTGAAGAACCTTCTTCCTCACCAACAACAAACCCAAGGTTTATCACCTCCTGTAGAAATACCAAGTACACAAAGTGCTCAGTTCAACTGAAGTGAGTAAATAAGAGATAAGTTATTAGTTGATGAGGAGTTATGTGATAAACTCATTAGTTAAGAGATAAGTATAAAAAGAGTTAACTCATTAGTGAAGGATAAGTCTTAAAAGAGTAGCCTCATTTGTTGAAGAGGATGTAAAGAGTTGACTCATTAGTGAGAAAGAGTTAAACTCATTAGTTGAGGATGAGTATAGAAAGAGTTAAACTCATTAGTTGAGAATGAGTATAAAAAGAGTTAGTGTAATGAAGGAATAGTATAGTATAAGTAGATATTACTTAGTGAAAGGACTAGAAATACTACTTAGCAAATAAGAATTCCAATAGAGGGAATAAAAAGATATAGAAATCCATAGGAAAAACATTACAATAGATGTAAGGTATGATGTTCAGGTCTAACCTAAAGTCCTGAGTAAACATAAATACAAGTATGTATATAACCATTATTAAGTAAAGTATGTATATAACCATTACTAAGTGAAGAAATGGAGATAAAGAGAGAAAAGTGATAAATTGGAAGATGAAAAAAAAAAAAAAAAAAAAAATTAACCTTAAAGAAAAGATGAAATGGAGATTTATGAGAAATAGGTGTTAAAGATGAAAACATTAAAAGTATTGTAAAATTCAAAGTTAACATTACATATATAAAGAAATATAAATGTAGAAATTAGAATTGCTACATGCATAGTATTATGAAAATTAGTTAAATGAATTAATCATCAAAATAGAGAGGATATGGCTTGAAAGATATTTAAGGAGATAGGTAAGAAAGTGCAAAATTTGTAAATGAGAATAGTTTGAAATAAATATGAGTAAGGAGTTAAGCAAGTATTTTTCTCCAAAATTAGTGAGGCAAAGGAATTCGTGGAGAAATGATAAAATTTTAGAATATGAAGAGATGATCTTTGATATTAGAATAAAATGAAAAGGAAAAAGAGAGTTAGATATGTTAAAGGGACAAAAATAAGTATTAAGAAAGACAATTAAACCATGAGAATATATGGTGAAAAAAAAAATTATAGCTCTATATATGGTACAACAATTATGAAATCACCGAGTTAGAAATTATAAAGGTATGACAAATCATTGTGGAAATTAGCACTAGAGGATTTTCAAGGATTAAATAATTATTGATATAATAACTTTGGTGCTATTGAAAATAATTTTGGGACTATCATTGATTAGCATTGATTAAGTCATTGATTATCATGGTCATGGATCATGAAAACAAAGAGAAATATTGATTAGCATTGATTAAGTCATTGATTATCATGGTCATGGAACATGAAAACAAACAGAAATATTTATTAGAAAAATATAGTCATTGAATATCATGAATAGGAGTACATCTTATTGATCAAGGCAAATGAAGAGCTAACTATGAATAAAGATATTACTTCCAATTACATGATGGAGTTGGTGATATTGAAAGATTTAAGAAATATAGTAAGGGGAAATATAATTTTTTGAAGGAAAGGTGAAATAAAACATGAGAAATGAAAACAAATATTGGTTGTTAAATTTAAGTTTAAAGATGATTGTGAATGAGATAATTGTTGGAGAAATAAGTGGCTAGAAATTTTAAGATAGTTTGAAGATTTTCAATCTTACATGAGATTGAATGAGAAAATACTAATTAAGTCCAAAGTACTCCATTCTTATTTGTGTCATGAAACTCTACTTTCTCATTAGAATACATTTTTGATGTTTTATGCTTTTTATCACATAACAAGTAAATCTACTACTAACATTCCACTATAAATGAATTATAAATTTAAAGCATAAAACTACTTAGTTTAACATTCAATGAAAATGAGGCAAGGTACTTAAATTAACTCTAGCACCTTATGATAAGAATGAACACATAAACTCTAAATGTTATACTAGCATGCTTTATAACGTAATAACATAAAATGAAACTAATTAGATTTACATTTTTAGAAACCTTTCCTTATGATCCAACCATTTGATCTTAGATCTTTGCCTTTGATTAAGGACTTTAGTTATATTTAGAGAATTTTCTCTATTAAGGTCAAAAGATCACATTGATCTATTTTTATCATAATCCATCCCTGATTTCCTTGGATTTCATCATATAAACAGTTATTCTTTCCATCCCAAGGATCTGATCACACTTGATCTCATTGATCAAGTGGGTCCCTTTGTATTTTTTTTTGGGTTTTTCAATCATAAAGGGTAGATCCCTTAATATATCTCATATATATCCAATTTAAACATAGATATAACTTTATTTCAGTATTAGATCATTATTAAAACATGTTTCTAAGATCTGATCATCTCAGATCTTGAAAATCAATGTAATTGGAAACTTAATTCTTAAATACAGAAAGTTTTTATTGAATAACATGTCATTTTTATTATTCCATAAGAAAATAGAGGTTTTAATCTTTCCATAGCTTCTTTCCGATCTCAATTTGGAGTTCAGATGACTCCAGAATTGATCCTGGAAGTTCACAGTCCTTCCTAGGGCCTAGATTTGATCTGGGCCCAAGGAAAGGACGGCCCAGATTAGTCGGGCGGAACGAACCGGCGGAACGAACCAGGCGTCGTCGGGCGCGTCCGCTGGGACGAAATCCCGACGCGCGCCTGCGGGACGTCCACAGACGCGGACGGGACGAGCGGAACGCCCGTCGTCCGCGCGCCCGCAAACCGGGCTGTCGCTGGGCGCGTCCGCTCGTCCTTTGGACGAACGCGCATTCCGTGCGCTTGAACAGACGCTCCACGCGTATCGCACGCGCCGTTCCGACGGTGCGTCACGTGGGCGTCGTCTGATCTGGAGATCGGACAGTCCATTCTGGACCGTCAAATCAATCCTCTTGCAATTGAGGGCCCAAAAGGTCTCTGATTTTTATGAAACTTCTACCCTAGGGGTTTTGGACCCTTCTGGATCGATTGGTATAGTCAGATTTCTCATCTGAGCACTCCATCATCCCTAATTAAGGGTTCTGTTGTTTACTTTATTTTTATCTTTTTATTATCAAAATTAATTACAGTAAAATAAAAATTACATAAAACATTACTAAAAATATAGGAAAAGGATTTCCACTTACTTGATTGAGGAGAAAACTTGATTTACATGCCCAATTAAAAAAATACCTCGTTGATGACGATATAGCCTAAAATCCACCTTTCGCGTAAATACCGTTGTTTGAACCGTTGGATCTTGAAATTTCTTTGGGGATTTTGTAGAATAGATGTGTTGGGATGTTTTGGACGGTGGAATTGATGAAATTAGATCTAGAACAGAGTGCCTAATTGAATTTAGGTCTCTTGTTCTAATCTAAAAAAAAAAAACAAATTGGAAAAAGATTTAGCTCTTGGAAATTTTGGGGTTTTGGGAGGGATCCTAGATCTAATTTTTTCAAGGGGATTGAAGATAATTTCGTGGGGATTGTATGAGGATTTTTGGAAGATATTTGGGGTTGTATTTATAGGCATTTTGGGTCTTTTTTCATGATTATAATATGTATTTTTTTAATATAAAATGGCATGAAAGTCTTTAATGCTCCCATACCTAACCCATGACTAGCTGATCTTTGTTGACCCATGTTTCACATGGGCTGCTGATCAAAGTGGTTGTTGGGGACGTGGTGGTCCCCATGTGGGCCCCATGTGGGCCCCACATGGTGTAAAAAGTCCGTTTTGCCCTTTATGCATAAAACTTTGGGTTTTATTCCCATGATCTCGGATTTGAGTGTACTTAGTGGCGTTGGATTCGTATTTCTCAGTACATTCTAAATTTTGATGTTTCATATTTTGATTTTTGGAATATTTTGATTTTTGGGTAAAATTACTATTTTACCCTTTTTGTCCAAAAAATGAAAAACTTAAGGATTTCTCATCCGAATTCGAAATTTGTCGTGCTTACAGTCATTTTGAAGGGTTTGCTAAGTTTAATTTCAATTTTACATGTCTTATGATTTGATTATACTTTTATAAAAAGTATATTTTAAATAACCCTAATATTTCAGCCCGAAATATCTAAAACTCAAACTTTATTGATTTTTCTCAATCAATTTACAAAAAAATGGGGGTTATTACAAGGGTTAGAGGTTTAGGATTAGGGTTAGGGTTAGGGTTAGGGTTCATGGTTGATCTACACTTAATTAATTAAATGAATATATGTATTTAATTAACACTAAGATTCCAAAGTTTACTTACACCACAAAATATTGGAGAAACACTACTAAAGAACTAAAAATATGTGATAACTAAAGAAGTACAAAATCTATACTAATAAAAGAATTTTAAGCAAAATAAGATGATAAATTAATTATGAGGTGGGAATGTGGGTGTGTTAGCTTAAATTTTCTTGTCCATTTCATGAGCTGTTCATGTGTGTGTGTGTGTGTGTGTGTGTGTGTGAGTGAGTGTGGTTCTTATATTAAAGTTTTCTTCACACCAAATTCACATAATTCAAACTTTTGTAAATTATTATTTGATGTACATACTTTAAAAGTGTACACTTTTAAAGTCAACATAGATTCATCCATATATTCTTTGTACGCAAATATAGCTATCTCACTTAACAATCCATATAGCTCATGACAAAAGAGCTCAAAATTATAAATATGGAATTAGGTTTTAGGTTTAGGGTTCGAGTAAAGGATTTAAGGTTCAGGGATCAGGGTTCAAGGTTCAGGGTTCGGGGTTAGGGTTCAGGGCTTAAGCATATACTTAATTTTAAATGAATATATGTATTTGATTGACACTAAGATTCAAAAGTTTACTTGTGTCACAAAATAATGTAGAAACACTCCTAAAGATTTAAAAATATGTTATAACCAAAGAAGTGCAAAAACTATACTAATAAAAGAATGTTAAGCAAAATAAGATGAATAATTAATTATGAGGTGTGTTATACTTTTAAAATCATTTTTTTGAAAATGACTTTAAAATTGAAAACTTTAAATTCATTTTCATAAAAAAAAACATCTTTAACAGTATTCACTTTTAAAGACGAGTTTATAAAAAAAAAAATTTCAAAATATATACACCTTTTATGTTAGTACTTTACAATAGTTAACAATTACTACACAATGAAATAGATATTTTTTTTATAGTCACATTGATTCATGCATTCTTTGTATGCACATATAGCTCACTTATCAACCCATATAGCTCATGACCAAAAAGCTAAAAATTATAAATATGGAATTATATATATATATATATATATATTGCAACTGACTAATATACATATTCCACATGCCCCAAAATATATATTGTTTTCAAACCCAAGCACCTTCCTCACCATTGTCATGCACATAATACTCATTCTCACCAAGTATTGCATCAATTCATGGGATTGTTTTGGTAATAAAAGAGGTAATTTATTTCAGTATGTCCTATATCTTCTTCATCATAAAAATCCCTCAGACAGGATGACAAAATAGTTGACCATCTCTTATCACATTCATCACATACATAAAATACTTGTTTTGCTTGATATGCCGAAAGAAATTGATTAATTTTATAGCCAATCCTGTTGAGGTCAACCAATGTCAATCCAAGGGCATTGGTTTTGATGTTATTGTGTTCCACCCAATCACACTTAGACACAACCACAGTTATGAAAGTACAATCCAAGGCCCAAATCTCTCTTATAACCCCATAATAAATATCATTGGCAACTAAGCTAACTCTACTATTTTGTTGTACTCATGAGTTATCATGGTCTTTCGTGTAAAAGCAATAACCATTGATGGCATATCTGGCATATTTTATTATTTCTAGTCATGGTCCCATTACCATCTATCCTAAGGTTTCTGATATACCATTGCTTGCTACTTCTCATTGATCTTGGATCTATGTATATTCATATTAAGTAGGCTTAAGTAAGATCAATAAATACATGGCCAATTATTGAAAGTGCGACAATGCTCAAATTGTAGCCACTTTTGTTTCTTTGCGTAACATGGATTCTTTGCCTTAAGTACATCCATGTGTTTACTGTGTACACACACAAAAATGAATAGAGTAATCATGGAAAATGTAATTAACCATCAACAATTAAATTTTACACAAGTGCATGCATGCACGATCAACTTACTCAATGTAAGGTTGGACTTCATCAACATTTTGTAACACATAAAGATGCACCTGATCTTATTCTTTATAGTCAATGGTCAATACACAACCACTCAATAAAGGTTTTCAACCTTTTGATCATGAAATGCAACTAATTGTTTCTTTCTTAGGATTCCACTGGCATACACTTCTGCTAAGTACTCCATGCAAAACTCCACTGCTTCTTCTGCAATATAATATCCAGCTATACACCCCTCTGGCGGTTGTGATTACATACATACCCTTTTAAAAATTTCATGTACCTCTCAAACATATACATCCATAGCAAGTAAATTGGGTCACAGAGTCTAATGTTGTAAATGAGGTGCACTGTTAAGTGTATCATGATGTCAAAGAAAGATGGTGGGAAGATTGTCTCAAGCTCACATAAAGTTGGTACTAGATGACCTTCAATTTCTTATAATTTTGAAACATCAACCACCTTCTTATACAAAGCATTAAAGAAGTAGAAGAATTTTGTAAAAGCTCTCCTAACTTTGTCTAGTAACACAGAATGTATTACTACTAGCAGTAGTTGTTGCATTAGCGCATGGCAATCGAGGGACTTCGTCACCCCCAATTTTAGCTCTTCCATGAAAACAATGTTTTTAAATTTTGAAGAGTAGCCATCTAGGACTTTGAGATCGAACAAAGTTTTGCACATTATTCTCCTCTCTTCTCTATCAAGAGTATAATTTCCTTAGGTAGATATGTTCCTTGACTGCCACTATCCTCAAGGTACAACCTCCTCTTCAAACCCATGCTCATAAGATCCATTCGAGTTACAAGTCCATCCTTTATTTTTCCTAGGATATTAAGTAAGGTATTGGTCAAGCTTTCACAAACACATATGCAGTGACTTTCAGTATGGTAGACAAAAAAATATTGATTTCTTCTTCCAAGAACTTTTACAATTACTTTCACTTGGATGTTTACTTGATTTCTTTGTATTCTTTCCCCACAAGACATTAATGCTTTCAACCTGCTCCAATACCTAATGTCCTATCAACATCTTCGGAGGTATCCTTATCTCTACACTCACATTGAATTCTCCCTTCTTAAAACGATATGGATGGTCTCTATTCAACCATCTTGTGTGCCCAAGGAATGCCATTTTCCTACCATGTTTAAGCTGTATAGCATATGTTTGATCACTACAAATAGCATAAGCATTGTATCTCTTTACAATGCATCCAAGCAAATTACCGCATGCAGGGAAATCGCTTATTATCCACAACAATATAGCCTTTAACGTGAATGATTCTTTCCTGTATGTGTCGTATGCTTCAACACCTATGTCCCATAATGTCTCAAGATCATCGATCATAGGAGGCATGTACATGTCAATGTCATTCCTTGACTGCTTTGTACCTGATATCAACATACTTAACATCATGAACTTCCTATTCATGCATAGGGTTGGTGGAAGGTTGTAGCAAACTAATATAATGGGCTAACAACTATACTTTCTACTCATAGAACCATGAGGATTAATCCCATCTGCAGATAATGCTAGTTGTAGGTTTCTAGGTTCTTCACCAAAATTAGGCCACATGAAGTCTATGGGTTTTCATCCTGCGCTATCTACTGGATGGCTTGAAAAGCTATCAGCTACTCTATCATTGGTATGCCACACTAATTTCTTCATTGTTTCTATTATATGAAACATTCTTTTGAACCTTAGAATAGGAAGGAACTACCATAGAACCTTTGCAGGAATGCCTATAACTGTCTTAGTTGAATTCTTCTTTAACTTCCATCTTGGCTATCCACAAGTTGGGCATGTAGTTTTATCCTTGTGCTCCTTATGATGCAGTCATTGGAACACACATGTATCTTCTCATACTTCAACTATAGTGCTACCATGGTTTTCTTTGCTTCCCATGTAGACCTCACCAATTTATTATCCTTTGTAGCATCTTAACCCACTACTTTCAAGACTTCTGTAAAACCTTGATATGTAAATCCAAATCTTGATTTCACATTTTGAAGTTCTACCACTATGGACAGCTTGGTATAATCTTTACACTCAAGGTACAATGGCTCATCGGCTTCCTCAAATGTAGTATGAAATTGCTTAGGGTCATCTTGGAAGTCATCATATGCATCTTGAAACATTGGTATAACACAACTATTGTCTCTAACACTTCCTACAATGTCTTAATCATATCCTCCAAGCCTTGTCAAGGGCCTATGTGGAAGTTCTTCACTATGCCAAATCCATGGGTGGTAGCTTCCATTGATTCCATTAAAGCATAAGTGTTCCCTCAACACCCCTACAGTTACTTTTTTCAAGTTTTCACATTTTGAGCATGGACTACACATGCAATTATGATCAACACCTACCCTAAGTGTAAACTCTATGAACATTTTTGTACCCTCCTCATATTCTTTTGTTGTTCTTGTCACAATCATCCAAGCATATTTGTCCATTATCATAAGAAATTGAAGCAACTTTGTGTGGAGACTTGCACGACATAAAAAGATTAGGTTAGGCATTTTACCAAACATTAGATATACATGAATTAGAAGTATTTAAAATAACTACATTTCATGGAAATTTTCAATTAACAATGAAAATAAATTAAAATATGACAGACCCATTCATGAATGAAATTAAATTTCAAAAGAAAAATTTATAATAAACCCCAACCTTGTAAAAATTCTTCAAATATATATGCATAATACATATGAGCCAAACAAATAGATACTAACCAACACTCAAAAATTGACATTGACCCCAAATATGTGAATGTAGTTATAAGTCACAAGTAGCATTTGATTCAGAGTAGGGAAAAAGAAATCTGGTTTAGATTTTGTGCACGATAACAAACACAGAGTAAGAAGGCACAGCGAAAGTTGATGAAAATAATTCTTAAAAGAAATGTACAATTGAAGTTGTTTCAAAAAAAAAAAAACAACTTTAAAAGTGCACACGATTTTAGCAACTCATTTGGACTTTTAAAGTTGTTTTCAAAAATGACTTTAAGACTTTTTACATTTTCACATTAAATTTAAAATTTTTTACTTTCTCTTATTACAATCTTACATAAATTCATAGTGAAACTAATTTTACAAACACAAACATACATAGTACATATACATAACAACACAACAACATGAAATCAAATTATTTTTTTATTACATCCAATGTTACATATTATTAGATCTTATTAATACAAGATCAAATAGCAAATCTGTTCTTTTTCATCAAAATCTGGCCTAGTATTTAGGTGACACCCATTCTATGGGGAGAGAAAGAGGGTATTTCAATTTTTTTAGCCAAAAGTTGATGGTATAACCGCCACTCTTCATCAAACCCTAATTTTTGGTGAGAACCACAAATCATAATATTCTCCTTTTCTTCAATAGTGGAGAGAGAAGTAGTTGTCATTTTCAATGTAATCATATGATTTTTGTGAAATAAGGACGATTTAATAGACTTCTAAACCTTATAATCTGTAGTGAGAAAACCCACATGATCTACAAAAATGAAAACAAAGAGAGTTAACTAGTAACAGGAAAGGAATTCATGATTTAAAAGATGTTATGGCTTGCTTATAGTTTTTTTGATGACATAATCAATCAAAATATAAAAGTGGAAAGCAAGAATGGAACAAGAGAGAAGCATAAGGACCAAAGAGCAAGCCATCGCATGCGTTGTGAGGAGGAGAGGTCATAGGAAAAAATGCAATGTTGATAGCTATTTATAAAATAAGAGGACTTTAAAAGTTGTTTAGTAATAAACTACTTTAAAAATGATAAACTTTTAAAGTCGGTTAACACAAAACAATTTTAAAATTTATACGAGAATTGACTTTTAAAGTCACTTCAGTAAAGTAGCTTCAACAGTGAGAGACTTTTAAAGTCGATTATAATTAAACGACTCCAAAAGTTATTGAATTTTGAAGTTGCTTTGTGTCAAATGACTTTAAAATCCCATCCCACATAATATTAATCAGCCCATGAAATTTCCTCTCATACTTTTAAAGTCACTTTGAATAAAAGACTTTAAAAAGGGGTCACTTTTAAAGCCACTTTGTACTAAATATAATATTCCTACCAAATTTTTTGTGATACTTTTGAAGTCACTTACATAAAATGACTTTAAAATTTGTTGATTTTTAAAGTCATTTTCTATTAAATGAATTTAATACTGTATAGCTTTTGAAGTCATTTAATATTAAATGACTTTAAAAGTGCTTCCTGCAAAAAATTCCCTCATCACACCAATTTTTTAAAGTCGCTTATAGTTAAATGACTTCTTAAATATATATATTTAAAGTCATTCATTTTAAACTGATTTGTAAAATATTTATGAAGTTAGTAGTCAAATGAGCGACTTCTTTATGCCGACTTTAAAACCCTCATGTGTAATAGTGAAGGGATGGTATAAACACAAAGCTAGAGTTATGGAGAGAAGCATTAGAATATAAAGGATTTAAAATCAACTGCACCAAGACAAAATATATGGAAGGCAATTTTAGTAAGGAGAGGAGTAGGAGTGGAACTCTTGTTGAGATTGATAACTAAGAAGTCCCCATAAAAGACCACTTTCGTTACTTAGGATCAATGATTCATAATCTAATAACCCCAATTTATGTAATTGATTGAGAAAATCAATAAAGTTTGAGTTTCAGATATTTCGGGCTGAAATATTAGGGTTATTTAGAATATACTTTTTATAAAAGTATAATCAAATAATAATACATGTAAAATTGAAATTAAACTTAGAAAAATCCTTCAAAATGACTGTAAGCACAAAAATTCTGAATTCGGATGAAAAATCCTTAAGTTTCTTCATTTCTTGGACAAAAGGGTAAAATAGTAATTTTACCCAAAAATCAAAATCTCCCAAAAATCAGAATATGAGAAATCAAAATTTAGAATGTACTGAGAAATACGAATCCAACGCCACTAAGTACACTCAAATCCGAGATCATGAGAATAAAACCCAAAATTTTATACATAAATGGCAAAACGGTCTTTTTACACCATGTGGAGCCCATAGGGGGCCCACAAGTGACCCAAAAAAGAATCTTAAGAGCAGCCCACGTGAATTCATTGGTCAACACACATCAGCTGGTCTTGGGGAAGAAAAATGGAGTATGGGGAAGAAAAAATGGAGCGTGGAAGACTTTCATGCCATTTAATAATAAAAAAATTAAATATTATAATCATGAAAAAAAAGACAAAAATGCCTACAAATACAACCCCAAAAACCCTCCAAAAATGCTCATAAAATCTCCATAAAATTTCCTTCACCATCCCTGAAAAATTAGACCTAGATTCCTGCCCAAAAACCCAAAATTTCTAAGAGATATTTCTCTTTTCAATTTCTTTTTCTTTTTAGATTGGAACAAGAGACCTAAAATCAATTAGACACTCTGTTCCAGATCTAATTTCATCAATTCCACCATCCAAAACTTCCCACCATATCTTATCTACAAAACCCCCAAAGCAATTTCAAGATCCAATGGTTCAAACAATGATAATTTGCAAGAAAGCTGGATCTTAGGCCATATCTTCATCAACAAGGTATTCTTTTTAAATTGGGCATATAACCAAGGTTTTTTCTCTAATCAAGTAGGTGAAAATACTTTCTATACATGTCTACTTATATTTAATGAAAATTTTATTTTACTGTAATTTATTTTGATGAAAAAAAGGTAATAATAGCACCTTCAATTCAGGCCTATAGAGGGCTCCGATGGAAAATCTAACCTTACCAATCGATCCCGAACAGTCCAAAACCCCTATGGTACAATTTTCACTAAATTTCATGAAGGTTTGGTCCCTCAATTGAGAAGGGATTGATTGGACGGTCCAAACGGACTGTCCGATCTCCCGATCAAACGGACGACGTGTGAAACGCTGCACACGTGCCCATGCAAGTGCATGCGACGACGTCCCACGTGTGTCCGTCGAAGCCCCGTGCAGGCGCTTCCGCATTTCATCGTAGTGGATGCACCCGACGAACCATATGCATTCCGCCTGATTAATCTGGGCCATCTGTTCCTTTGGCCCAGATCAAATCCAGGCCCTAGGAAGGACTGTGAACTTCTAGATCACATTCTAGAGTCATCTGAACTCCAAATTAAGATTAGAAAGAAGCTATGGAAAGCTTGAAACATATATTTTCTAATGAAATGATAAAATAGACATAATATTCAGTAAAACTTTCTGTATTAAAGAAACAAGTTTCCAATTACCTGGATCTTCAAAATCTGAGATGATTAGATCTTGAAAATATGTTTTACTAATGATATAATATTGAAATAAAGTGATATCTATGGTTTATTTTGACATATCTGAGATATATTAAGGGATCTACTCATTATGGTAGAAAAACCCTAAAAATACAAAGGGACTTAGTTGATTAATGAGATCAAGTGTGATCAGATCGTTGGGATGGATAAAATGAATGTTGATATAATGAAATCCAAGAAATCATGGATGGATTATGACAAAAATGGATCAATATGATCTTTGGACCTTAATAAAGAAAATCCTCTAAATATAACTAATACCCTTAATCAAAGGAAAAGATCTAAGATCAAATGGTTGGATCATAAGTAAAGGTTTCTAAACTTATTAATGTAATTAGTTTCATTTTATATAATAGCATTTTAAATATGATTATGTTATAAAGCATGTTAGTATAACATTTAGACTTTAGCATGATATGTGATTTCATTGTTATCATAAGGTGCTAGATTTAATTATTTAAGGGCACTTTAGTACGATTTCATGCCATTCTAAATTAGGACCATGCTAGAATTTCATATAAGTTTATACTATAGTATGAGATTATACCTTAAGTCCATATTAGTTTAAATTGAGTTATTAAGGTATATTAGTTGGAAATCATGTTAGAGTAATTTTAAGTACCTTGTCTCATTATCATTAAGTGTTAAATTATGTATTTTTATGCTTTGAATTTATAATTCATTGATGGTTAAATGTTATTAGTAGATCTACTTGTTATGAGATAAAGAGCATAAAACATCAAAAATGTAATCTAATGAGAAAGTAGAGTTTCATGACACAAATAAGAATGGAGTACTTTGGACTTAATTAGTAAGGGCTATAGCTAGTAGGACAATATGAGGATTATCAAATCCTTGGCCCAAACTAGGAAAAGAATAATAAACCCCATGAATGACATTATAAATATTCATGGACTTAATTAAAATCCATTAGAAAAAGTACTTAGGGTAAACATGCTTATATGAACCTTATGAAAAGTTGAGCTATGGTCATTCTAGTGAATGATGAACATAGTGGTTAAGGGGGTTATCTAATAGAGCCTTGCTCTTCCCCTACCTTCCGTTGACGTTTGTGAGGTCTAAACGCCTCCTTACATGAGGATTGAAGTAACCACTTTGTGTTCACCCATTCAGCTAGTAAGCCTTAGCCAATTGGAAATAAGAAGAGCAGTATAGATTTATGCTTGAATAAGTTACCTTCAACCAGCACATTAACTGGTTGAATAATAATAATAATAATAATAATAAGAGCACAAAAGGTTAGTAAATTACCTAACCTTAATAAAAACAGTAAGTAAGATAAGAATGATCAAACAAGATCCATTAGATCTTGGATGATCAAGAACAATAAGAATAAGAATATTATATTGTACTTAGTATGGATGTTTATTAGTATGCTTGTTATAGTTCATTAGATTAGATAATCCAAACCCTTGATCAAAGATGATTCAAGGAAGAAAACCAAGATCATCCTCCTTAGGAATGATCCAATAACTGAACTTAGATCAAAGAAGAACTAGATGATAGAAGATCTAGGACCCTGATCTTTATCAACATGTGTAGATTGTAAATCAATGGATCTATGAAGGATTAAGATTAAGGATATGGACACACAAAGACTTGGAGATAGAAAAATACTTAGATATGAATGATCTAAAGATCATTCTAAACATTAGATCTAGTGATCAATAGGATTGTTCAAAATTTATATATTGACAGTATGTATGGATGTACAGATTACATACATCAATCAGGATCATGGAAGATTGGGGAAAAGAGATCAATGCTTAAAGGTAGGAGGAATTGATGAATGCATTTACATGAGATATACATGATTGTACTCATGATCTTATGTTGACAAGAGTAATGTTAATACTTGTATTAAATCTCTTGAAAACCTTATGATCCAACCAAACACTTATAAGATGGTTAAGGACTAAATTATAAGTTAATAGGGAACTAGAAAATATTTCAGCCCTAAGTAAACAGACATATGGTCTGATACATATGAAATCTATTTTACATACAAGCTTGGAGGCTTGTGAGTTTGTTTTAATAGGCATAAGCCTAGGGGGATGCTATTGCTAGAGGAGTTATGAGGGGTTGGCCACCCGCTCCTTGAAATTTGATGATATGATGATACCTTGCCCAAAGAGAGGCTAGAAGTCGGATGGAGGCAATTATGGGAAGGCCACTACTGTGAAAGTCTTGCCCCCCCATATGGGCAGTGACATAATATTTTCCGCTGTGGTATCAGTGGTGAATAGGGCAGTTATCCGAGCGCACTAGTACGGATTAGACTGTAGCATAGCAACCTTTCTGATTATTTTGCAGTACGATGCATATGAGAATAGGCATAATGAAATGCCTTATGTTGTAGCATAATCAAATGATAGGTAATTGTATATTACCAATATTTCCCAAGAAGGGAAATTCCTACTATAAGATTAGCTGTAATACTAAATTCTCACAATGAAGAGAATTGATCAGCTTAGTTGGGAATGATATTTGACTACTTTCATAAATTTAATTGGTTTACTCATGAAGAGTATGTATGTATATAGATATACATAAATTACAAAGTAAAGAGTAGAGACATGAATATGTTGAGGGATAATGGGATTATGAAGTATTGGAATTACATTGTCAATTATTATGCTTCTTGAATCCCCTACCAAGCATTGCTTACTGAGATATTGTAAATGTTGCAATATCTCGTATCTGGAAGGAGAGTTAGGAGCTGAAGACGATAGAAGACTTGAAGAGAATAATCTTCAATGTATACCCTTGAAGAAATGTATTTTTCTTTGTTGAGAGTTTTATTGTATGATGAGCTTGAATTTTGGATTATGTAATTTGGATAGGTATTGCAATAGATTTGGCTGTACTGTGAACCATTGGATGGATCTTGGAGTTTAATAAAAGTATATTCCTTCAATAGAATTTTATTTTGTACACAAATTGTACTTATGTTATGTATGAATTGGTGACTTGGGTTTTCAAAGCAAGTTCTAAATAAAAGAATTTCCATTGTTTTGTTTTGCGAAAAATTTTTACACTCTTAAGGGCCCTGCCTTTCAAAATACATTACAAAACTTGTTACAAAAACCCGGGTCGTCACACATAAGAGTTGAGAGCTAGAGAGGGATGTTACCCAGAGAATCCAAGTGGGTTGGAACAAATGGAGATGTGCATCTGGAGTTTTGTGTGACAGGAGGGTGCCACTCAAACTAAAAGAAAAATTCTATAGGATGGCCATAAGGCTGGTCATGCTCTATGGAACAAAGTGTTGGGCAGTTAAGGAACATCGTGTTCATATGACAAGCATTGCATAAATGAGGATGTTGAGATGGATGAGTAGTAAGATAAGAAAGGATAGAGTTAGGAATGAAAATATTATAAGAAACTTAGGGGTAGCACAAATAGGTAACAAAATGGGGGAGATTAGACATAGATGGTTTGACATGTGCAAAGGAGACCCAAAATGTCACCAATTAGAAGTAGTGCAAAAATGTAAGTAGAAGGTTCTAAAAGTCCAAGGGGAAGGGGCAATAGGACGTGGATAGAAGTGATAAGAAAAGTTTTAAAAACTTTGGGACTAAATGAAGCCATGGTACTTAATAGAGGAGAATGGAGGAACAAGATTCATGTGCCCGGCCCCAAATTGGGATAAGGTCTTGATGAAGATGATGATGATGCATATATATATATATATATATAGTATGGTTCCTTAGGTCCAAGGTACAAGCCACTTACCAATTTAGCTCCCTTAATTGTTAACTCTATTAGATTCCCAAGCTAAGCCTTCCTATTTCACTATTATGGGGGTTGACTCCTCCTTTTGCTTGGCTACCAAGTCTTCCACTTGGTAACCCTAAAAGATGGTGCCTCTCTCTCTCTCTCTCTCTCTCTCTCTCTCTCTCTCTCTCTCTCTCTCTCTCTCTCTCTCTCTCTCTCTCTTATGGTAACTACGGTGCAGTTCACTTGTTATTCTAGTATATGTTTCATAACTTACATTTTCAGCCATTAGATTGTGCCTCTTAGGGGACTAAATCTCAGCCACTAATTTCTTATAGGGTTCAACAACACCTCTCCATTACATTAGTTATGATTTCCTCTAAAATAACTCATCCTATCCTTCTATGTTCTAAAATATGTTTATACTTAGCCTAATTCACTTCACTCATTTATAGTTAAGATCATTCCAACACAATTTAATTATAAATGTCCTTCTTATAAAAGCCCAAAAACACTTTGTGTTTTAAAATTCTATATTGCACCAAAGAGACCTAGGGATGCCACCTTGTTGCTTGCTACTTAATCTTCCTCCACTGAGGCATAAGAGAGCACTTAGGCTTAGGGTGATATCACAGAGGATGTCATAGAACTTCTTCTTCAGAGGATGAAGCAATGATTTTAGGATCCTAGTTAGGGAGGGGAGCCATTTGAGGGGGCTAGAAAAGATACACTAGGAGTCACATTGTTGGAACAATTCAAAAAGATTGAGCCAAAATTTATAAGCAAAGAGTGGTCAAAAGCTATAGAAACGTGGCTATATGAGATAGGAAAGGTCTTCAAGGCTATGAAAGTGCCTAAAGATAAATAGGTAGTAGTAACTAGCTTCATGATGATAGGAGAGACCTTACATTGGTGGCCTACAACTAGGTGGACTTATTTCAAGGACGTCAAGGAGATCCATTGGTCCAATTTTAAGATCATCTTCATTAGTAAACATTTTTTCCCTTAGTTCTAGGAGTAAAAGGAATAAGAATTCTTGAGTTTGGTCTAAGGATTATGACTATGGATCAGCATGAAACTAAATTCATGAAATGATGATGATTTGCCTTGATGTCTATCCCACTGAGCAGCAAGCAGCCTAGAAATTCACCAGATGGCTACATATGGTCTATGTAGCAAGATATTGAAAGCTCAATCCACCACCCTATTTAAAGCATTGGAGTTAGCCTCTAATTTGGAAAGAAAGTGTAGGGAGTCCTAAGAGGCTATGGGAAGAGTGATAGTTCATAGTCATTTTTTAGAGGAAAAAGGCTTGCATATCATGGAGGTTTTCGAGACCTCAAGGACCATCAGTTCAAAATTGTATGAGAAAGAAGGATAGCTACAACTAGTGCCAAAAGTGCAAGAAACATCACTTGGGTAGATGCTATCTTGACCAAAATTGTTGCTTCTTTTGTGTTAAATGGGAACATTTTGTTTGTGACTACCTAAAGATGAAGAAGAATGATCAACTCAAACAAGGACTAGTGTTGGTGAGTTAGGAAAAAGTTTACACATCAATATATAGAGTAGGCAAGAGCTTCTAATGAGATTGTAGAAGGTACTCTTCTTATTTTTGGTGGACTTGCTAAAGTACTTCTAGACCTTGGTTCTACACATTCATTCATGTCATGTGATTTTGCAATGTTAGGATCATATTGTTCATTAGTTGGGTTTCTGTGTAGAAGTCAATACTCAAGTGGGAAAATTGGTGATTATTGGAGAATTTTTACAAAAATTATCTATCCGTATAATAGGTTAGGAGTTGAATGTTGATTTTATCTTCTTAGACATTACCATATTTTATGTGATTCTAAGGATGGATTGTTTGGCTTTACATAGAGCAATTGTTGATTTTTGAAAGAAGAAGCTCATCTCTGTTATTTCAAGAAGGGTAATGTTCTCTTTACAAGTGAGATAATTTTTTACACGAGCTTGTATTGTTTCTATAATAAATATGGCCAGACACACTGGTAAGAGATGTTAGCTTTTTGGGTAAAGTTGAGGTTGTAAAGAATAGTAAATTTAGCTTGGATGAGGTGATAACAATTTGGACATTTTTATATGCAATACTTAAAGAAGTACCTAGACTAGTATCTAAAAAGGGGATAAATTACATTAAACTAATACTTGGAACAATTTCTATCTCCAAGCCACCATATAGAATGTCCCTTGTTGAATTAATAGAGTTTAAGAATCTATTATAGGAATTACTAAATAAGGAATTCATTAGAGGTTGGAGAGCACTATTTTCTTTGTCAAAAAGAAGGATAAGTCCCTCAAACTTTACATTAACTATGAGATGCATAATAGGGTTATGGTGAAGAATAAATATCCTCTATCCCAAATTCGTGACCTATTCGATCATTTTCATGCAGCCTGGCTTCTTAAAGATTGATTTGAGATTTGAGTATTATCAGCTAAGGATGCATGAAGAAAATATTTCAAATGGCGCTTTTCAAGATGGATGTGAGCACTATATAATTTTGAGAATGCATTTGAATTGATCATTACTTCTGTTACATTCATGGATCTCATGAGAAAGATGTACAAACCACTCTTTAATAAATTTGTCATTGTGTTTGTGCACTACATCCTTGTCTATACAATGTGTTCAAAGGAGCATAAAAAACACTTGCATATAGTGTTGAATGCACATAGAACACACAAATTATATGTTAAATGTAGCAAGTGTGAAAGTTGGTTAGAAGAAGTCAACATCCTAAGCCACTTTATTTCAAAAGATAGTGTTGTAGTTGACACAGTAAAGGTAGAGGTAGTGAAAGCTAACCACTCTACCATTACTTATTTAACTCTCAAGTGGTGGAGCTTTTTGGTGGGTTTCAGTGAATGTATCATGTAGAGGTTTTGGATGTATATTAATGTAAGATAGAAAAGGTGATTACTTATGCTCCACCATTATTGAAAAAATTTGACGTTAATGATCCTACTCATGATATTAAACTAATAGTTATGGTGTTTTCCTTAAAGATATAGAGGCTTTTACCTATATGGGAAGATTTTGTGGAACAATAATAACATATGAACTAGTTAAAATGGAGTATCATAATGTGCAATGGACATAGCATAAGAACTTTGAGTACAAAGCTGATGATCATATGTTTTTGAAGGTTCTTCTAACTAATGGAGTTATGAAATTTGACAAAAAAAAAAAAAAAAAAAAGAGAGAAAAGAAAAAAAGTTGAGAACACAAAGCAATTTCCTCAATTAAAGTGCTCTGGAAAAGTTGCTCAATAGGAGAGATTACCAGGAACTAGAATTTGTGATGAGATGAGAAAGACACGTCTAGAATTATTCAAGGAATGATGTGGAAAGAATTTCAAGGAAACAATTCCTTTGAGGGAAAAATAATGTAATAATCCTAATTTCTTAATTTAATTCCATTTAATTTTTATTAATTTTTAATTAAAATTAAAGGTGAATGAGGAATTTTGTTTTTTGAGTTTTTAGATAATGAACTCTGGAAAATACCAAAAACTCAAACTTTGGAACATACTCAAAGAGAACTTTACAATGAGAAATATTTGACATTTAGAATAGGGGCCAAAATTGATAATGGTAACCTCATTCTAAACACATAAAAGTGTACGATAGAAGATCATTTGGCTAGCTTCCCTTGTCTCTCTCTTCTACCTTAACACAAGCACCCTTAGCGTCAGATTTCACCAACAATGGAGAGGACGATAACACTTTTCCCTACTGTGCATTATTGACTAAAGGAAACTGTGTAAATTGTCATCTTTGACAAGTTAGAAAATGACAAAAACTCATCTTATATCTATACTCTAAAGTGGAAATTGATCGATTTTCTGTGGAGATTTAAATGGATAATAAAATTTTTCAGCCACTATGCCATTTTCTTAGGACTTAGACAGTTTTCCCAAAAAAATTTACATCAAAGGACAATGAAACACCTCAAACATTAGAGAGAAAGAAGATAAATCCCCAATCTACACTTTTCCCCTTTTTTTGGTGTTGAAGCCTTAAAATGTCATCGAAAAAGATTATCTCTAGTTATCTTTTTCAACAAAGGCCAATCACCGCCAATGACCCCTCATTAAAGAGTTAAAAATGTGGATCTGGGTCATCTTTGCCCAACCTGTGTCAGGATAGACCAAAGTCAGATCCAAGATTATCTAACTATCCTAAGTAATATGTAATCTCAATCCATGATTGGTGATTCACAATCTGTGAATCTAACCATACAACTCAAATATCAATGATCATCCTCAGTTGATGGCTCACAATCTATAATTGTGAAGGAGATCTGGCATTTCAACTCTCTCTCTCTCTCTTTGGTTCATCAGACAACAATTGGAAGATCAGATCAAATCATCATTCTCTATGGGATCATCAATCCATAGATACAACCATATTTCTAACTGGTTTTCTCCATTTACTAACAGTCTCCAACAAATTGGAACTCTAGCAACCGAATTCGGGTTCCAATAGTCAAATGATGACTAGAAAATTAAAAAATAAGAATTAGAAGTAATTTATTATCATTGATTTAATTATGAGAATATGAGTTATTGATCTATAAATATCATTGTCCAAACACTCATATTTGCATGATATGAGGACTGACCTGCTAATAGATTGCTTACAAACCATGATCCAGGGTAAGAAATATTAATATATGAAATTAAATCACTCTAATTCTCATATAAATGTGATCCACAGTTTGGATGATGGATTGGTAATCATTGGATCATCCACTTTAGAAATGTATGTGTAGATTTATGATTGAAAAGTTAATTAGTTATTTTTCTTAATCTTTTATTTGATCAACTATAGATTGCTACTGAAAGATCAAACATTGTGGTTTTACAAAAGAAGGAGAAGAACAACAGGTAGGGACATAGGAAATATCTTAAGTTAGATCACGGATTTCTCTTCAAAACATGAAAATTACCAATATGTAATTGATCTATGTTTCTTTGCATTCAAATGCCTAAATCTATGGCTATATGTACAATAATTCTTAAATGATTTGGGCATATGCTTGATTTACAATTTGATGCATCTATATATGACATATGCATATGATTTTAATGTATTTTTATTGAAATTTTTGAGAGAATGATTGTTCTTGGAAAAAATGAAATGGCAGATTATTAGGTGTATTGCATCATATGCGCTAAATGAGCATTGTTTGAAAAGAAAATGAGACTCTACCAAACATTTTATAGAAATATCAAAATTCAACACCTATGTGTGTGTGTATTTTATGAATTTAATTTTCTTTTCTATATTTGATGCATAGCTGTGATCTAAAACATTATTTGTATTTAAAAACATTATCCTTTTCTGAAGTTTTGGAAAAGTAAATTATGTGAAAAGATTATGTTTTATCCATATTGAATTTTGTATGTAGATTTTACTATCTATGTACATTTGCAAACTGATATGAATGCTTTCAATGTTATTGAAATGGGAATGTTATCAATTATAATTTTTACCTTAGAAGGGTTTATGATTTTGAAAATGTGCACTATGAGTGCGAATGACAATTTTGAAAATGTGCACTATGGGTGTGAATGATGTAGATTGTGATTTTGATCATTGCACTAATGTTGAGATCATATCAAATGATTTTTGTATGACTCTTAACTTAATCAGTAAGTAGTAATGCATTTCATAGACTTGATTTCATATTTGGAACTTGACATATGGATAGATTTTTGTGGATGATTTGCATTTCATTGTAAAACCCCTACTTCATAAGATATTTGGGATTTTATTCATGATTCTATTTTGAATAGGAATCAACGATATGAGACATATTTGATATTCTTGAATTCTTATGAGATATTAAATTTATTAATATGAACTGGACTTAAAGGCAAGATGATAAATTGCTCAGATGTGAGAAACTGACAGTCGACTAGATGGTAGTCAAGTCTGTATATGATAAATCATTCACTTATGTGGGGCAGCTAATAGTAAACTAAATGATAGTCATAT
Organism: Warburgia ugandensis; assembly: GCA_035236585.1. Taxonomy (NCBI): domain Eukaryota; kingdom Viridiplantae; phylum Streptophyta; class Magnoliopsida; order Canellales; family Canellaceae; genus Warburgia; species Warburgia ugandensis. The sequence goes on from CP141136.1 coordinate 41,202,711, forward strand.
CTATATGATCAATCACTCACTAATATGGGTAGATAACAGTTGGCCATATGATAATCAAAATTGTATATGATAAATTGTTCAATAATGTGGGTGGCTGATAGTCGACTACATGATAGTTGAGTCTATATTTGATAAATCATTCACTTACATGGGCAGCTAATAGTCAACAAGATGATAACCAAGTCTGTATATAATAAATCATTCACTGATATGGGTGTCTAACACTTGACTGGATGGTGGTCGAGTCTATATATGTATAATTCATTCACTTACATGGGCGGTTGACAATCTACTAAATTATAGTCGAGCCTGCATATAAATCATTCATGTGTATGAATGGATGAGAAAGATATTGACCATTGCCTAATGGGCTTGGGGCAGGATGTTGTTACTTAGTGATATGATGTGATATAATACAATTGATTTCAAATATTTTAGTAAACCTTCTTATATTGAAAATTCTAAAATGAATTGTAAAGTTTAGATCTTAATATCAAATGATTAACCGAATGCATTTCATTCTATGCATACATGTGAATGCCAAAAAATTTTACTAGTTTAAGAATTTTCTACTTGAGTGGTCGTACTCACACGGAAAAACATTTTAGGAGAAACATTAAGGGATTAGTTTATCTTTAGCAAGGAGGAAGACTCAGAGATCAATGGATTATAAGTATGAAGAATGATGTGTCTTAATAATTACTGCAAGTGCACAACTCTATTGGAGTATAAAATTGGAAAATATTTGTCAATCTCAAGAAGTCTTTTTAATAAATGAGAGTTAATTAAAACTTAAGTTGCTTTACTATAACCTAGCCAATAAGGACAGAAAGAGAAAACTTTAAACTAAATAACTAATTCAAAGTAAGAAATAGACTAAATTAAGGAATGTAACTAAGATCTAAACTAAGGAAAGAAAGTAAACTAACTATGAAAAGTAAAATAACTTTTTCATTAATGGAGATTGAATTACAAGGATTACAATAAAGAAAGAAATAAATAAATAAAGCAAACAAAGAAACTTCCTTGAAGTGGCTGGTATAGGAATCCTTCGTTGTGTCACTCAACAAGGCTCTTTATGCATCCTTTTCTCCTTCTTGGGGCTTGAACTCCACTTTGTGTTCTTGTTGTGTCACTCTACAATGGTCTATACACTTATATTCAAGCCAAAGTACACTATTCTTCAACCAAGCTTTTCTCATCTCCTTAGCTCAATATGCCAAAAACCTAAATTAATTTTCAACCATGGTTTAGGAATTAGAGTATTCCTTGACTACCATTAGAAGGTGTTCTCTCTTTTACTTTATTCCAATGTCCCAAAAAAAGAAAAGAAAAGATGAAGGAAAAGGATGTGTGTATGGTTATGGTGGAAGGCATGTAATACTAAAGGAGATGGGTGATGGATGAAGAATGGAAAAGAAAGGAGGAATGAGGAAGATGATGGAAGAAAGAAATAAAGGAAAGTGGAGGATGGAAGAGCTTCATTACCTCTTCTCCAATGCATTGGTTTTTTTATCGTATGGGAACTTTGGCAAAGGTGATCTCTCTGTCTCTACTTCTCCTAGATTTATCTTTCAAATGCAAAGGAAAACTAAGAGACAAAGATTTTTCTTCGTTTTCTCATCTTATTTATAGATTTTGATTAAAGGAAACCCTAGAAATGGATGGTTAAGATTGAAAGATGAAAGGAAGAAATAATGGTGTGGAATGGATTAGATTTGACAGAGAGAAGATAATGAGAGATGGCACATGTTTTTCAATTTATGGAAGTGTGGTATGAATTTGGAAGCTAATAAGATGGGAAAGAAAAGAAATGGGAAGAAGAAAGGCTAAGGGGGGATGGGAATAAGTGCAAAAAAGAAAGAAATAGAAAGGCAAAATAAAGAAATAACTTAGGAGGGAAGAAAGGAAGGTGGAATGGAATTAGAAAGTGACTCAAAAAGTGGGAGGCGTCTTTTCAAGAGGGAGATTGTGGTGAAACATGAAAAGTGGTGAGTGGAAAAAGATAGAAATAAATTTATGGGAAGATAAGGAATAAGGGATGATGGGAATAAAATGGATAAATATGGAAAGTAGGGGGAGGAAATACAAGGATTTCTAAAATTAGAAAATCCCAAGGAAGGAGTTGATTTTCTAATTGGGTGTGCATATGTTCTTAGAAACATCTAGGTAATTGTGGACCATTAGATGATGATGGGCAATTGAGATATTCCTTTCCTTAGCATTTTGAATTGACTTTTCACCATGGGAAAGGTGGCTAGGGTTTTGATCTTTCCTTTACTTCAATCTTAGCCCTCAGATCATGCTTACCCTTACTTGAATGGATGGGATACCTTTATGATTGCTTAGAGATTGGATAAATGGCTTTGATTTCTTAGAGATCTCTTCATATGATTCATGTGGACCAAGTGTACTTTACCATCTTTGCATGTATAAGATGTCCAATCATTAGTTGATCTCCTTTTGGTTGCGTAAGAAAGACAAAGTAAACAAAAAGTCTTCATGTAGGTCCCAATCTTCTTTTATTTTTTAGATGCTTTTGGTGTATATGATTCCATTATATGTGAATTGAACTGCTCCTATAAGCTCCTTAAAGTGGTGAAATGTATTTAAGGGTTTGAAATTGGCCACCTTTTCACCCTCATTTGAGTGAGAGTTGTGTATGGGCTTTCTGACCACTTTGACTTTGATAGTGACACCCAATCATCATTTTGTACCACTAGGACTTCAATTTTTATGGTTGGGACTCATGGTATAGCTTGGAATGTGAAATTGTTCTTTTAGGGGTAAAATTAGTAATTTTACACATTTTTTCATTTGTATCCTAGACCTACAAAATAGTATAATTAACCTTAGTTAGTGATAATTAAGTGATTTTGGATGTTAAAGCATTCTAAATATAAGGATATGTATGTAATATTTCTATATCTATCAAAGAGTGTCATTGAAATTAGTTTAATTTTGGTAGTTACTTCTTAGTTGTCATATGATTGTTGTTGGCAGACATGTAATAGAATGTTAAAATTCTTTTATACAGAATCTATGGTTTAAGTTTGTTTGGGATATAGCAACTAGGTCATGGTAGTGTTTATGCTTCTATGCTATATTACTTATTTGTGGAGTTTCGAAATGGCACCTGAGTTTGGAGGACAATTTAGAAATTCATATATATTATTTTTTCAAAATGTTTTACAAAAAGAAAAATATAAAAATAAGAAATTTTCCAAGAATATACTAATGTTTTATAGAAACTAATTTTTCAAGGAAAAAGGTTTTCAATGTTTTAATTTTATAAGTGCGATTTTTAAAATAGGGATGTTCCACATTTGAGAAAAGAAATTTGACAAAATTGTGATTTAAAAACCAAGGTCACCACATTAATAGAAAAGGAAGCTAGAAAACTTATTCAAGTAGGTTTTGAAAGGAAAAACTAGGAAGCTAAAGAGCCCACAGGTATGGATCAACACTGAAGATAGAGATGGAATCCTTTCTAGGTCTCCTATCTATTGGAAATCTCCCACAAGACCTAAAAATGATTAGATTTCTTATTTTAGAAAGGGTTTGCTACCTATCTTTCAACCTTGCCCTCAACTTGTAATTGATCCTCCTTGTATCAAGGTCAATGGAGAAGATATGTGGATGGCTCCAATGGGGACTTGAACATATGTTTTCTTTTGTTCTGTGAACTGGATATAACCGTTTAATGGCTTTAATGGCACATGGTCATACAAAATGTATTGTCCATTTATAGCCACGGTTGCCTCTCTAGAGTGCAAGGACTATGTGGCTGCAAGTTCTTATTTATCACTATTAATCAATAACTGCTATTGATGTTGCCACATTGTTCTTTCTTTTTGCTACAAAAATGACCCTTTGCAAGCTAAAGACTATCCTTAGTTGGAAATGCAATTCAATAGGGTGGTTTTGGATTTAAATTATGGTCATCATAGTTTTAGCTAACTTATTGAAAACTTCAACTATTATATTGCGGGGCATTGCTTTAGCAGCCACTTGTTATGGTTACTCTCCTGATCCATCTTATTTATAGCTTTACGCAAGACCAAAAGTAAGTGTGGCAATACTATAATACATATCTGCATAAAAATAAAATAAATATATTCTAACATAATATAATTTCATCTGTCGAGCCACTTTGATGGGGCTACACCTTCATCAGTGTCACTTCAATGAGGTAAGTTCTCCTTAGAAGACTCAACTTTTTTCTTTACTTCCTAATAAGATCCTAAAATCAAGAGGAGGATAAAATCATGGGGATTTGTTATTAGATAATATATGATTTATCTATTAAGTTGTTTGGTGAAGAAGATATTGTTAAGTGTTCATTCTTGGCTAAAAGACCCCTAGTTTAGCATTCAATTAGATCATCTAATAGTTCAAATTTTAAATTTTAGCTTGATTAACCATCTAGACCTTAATCAACGGTGAGATGATTATTCGAGCTTATTAAAGGATTAATGTACAGTTTGATTATTCTAATTTAGTCTTAATTTTTGCAGATCAACTAAAAGAGGGTCGGATGACTTCAATCTATGATCAATAGTGCAGATCAAGATGAGAAGAGTCCAAATTGGATAAGAATGTGACGACCCTGGTTTTCTCATGCATTTTTAAATGCAAAATCCAAGTTCCTAAGGTGAGATGCATCCCTTTTTGAAAAACCATTTTATGAAAACAATGCAATGCAGCGGAAAATCTTTTGTTTTAAACTCATTTTTGAAAACCTCGAGTGTCATTTGCTTTCACAACAACCAAAGTAGTTTTTGAAAAACTTCAGAAATCATAAATGCTTTTCCAGGTCTATCCAATCATAGCTCACAGCTCAACTGTAAATAAATACAAATATATGTCCAAAGGGTAGAGTGCTTACTTACATTTATAATTGTCTCCTTTTGATTTTTCTTGCTCGTAGCACTAACATTTCCTAAGGCGTCTTCTACTCATGAATGGAGCTATCTTGAAAAATGTTAAGGATTGGGTGAGTATATACTATACTCAGTAAGAGTCTATCACTACTAGTTTTATAATGCATCATATGCTCTTTAAAACATGTGCATGTTCGAACAATCATGTTCAATATCGATATTAAAAACTAGTGTCAAATTGGAATACTGATGACTTAAAGAAATGCATAATCCAAGTTGAAAGTATTATATATATATATATATATCATAAACATAATGATACACATAAGGTGCTCAACTGAATCCAACTCATGGATATGGTATGGTCGACCAACCTCCTGTCATGCCATGTGCATAATGCAAGTAAATCCTCAAACCATAGGGTCCACTATGCCCACGACCTCGCCGCCGTGTGGTCCCCAGGTACCTAGGGACACAAGGTCATAGCCTCCACGGGGCATATGACACTTCGACCCAGTGCCGTGACACCAGAGGTAGCCCCCTATATCACATGCAGTCGAAGCAGGGACATGCCCTTTTTGGGCATGATACCCATTCCACGTAATAGTGATAGAGGCTGAGAGGCCACCCCAGACCTCTCGGTATAGTGCCCACGAGCTTACTAGCCCAAATCATATACAATCAATTAAGCAAAAACCTCTTTTTCAAAACCTATCCTCTTTGGGTCCCTCACAATTGCCTGGCCCTCACAACTGCCTACCCAGCGTCTTTTGGTAACCCTCAAGGACATGCGATTTTTTAATAACCACAAATCATGCAATTATATGCAATTATTTGCAAAACATATCTATGCATAATGTATTTGTCATAAGCATGCTAAATTCATTTATAAAATTAAGTCATGCTAAACAAGTCATATAACTTATACTTAAAACATGCATTCAAAACAATCATGGGCACTTTTTTAAAAGTCTAGTAGCGATAGAGCACCTACCTCGAAGTCTCCTGGAGTCGCATCCTTCATCACTCAACCCAACCCTAGGTCTCATTTATAAACTCCTGGATATAAATGGATAATAAGGAGTCCTTATCAATTTCGATCTAATTAGATCGCTAGATCTGCCTTTTAGGGTCCATAGGTCCTTGCCTAATTCATTGTCAGGCTAGATCCTATAATATGGATCTACTATTCAATTGTTAACTCTGTACATTGTCCTCTGATCCTAACTTTATAGTCTCATTAGGTCCGCATGTCCCAGTTCCTAGGACACCTGTGCATCCTTGTGGAACCGCGACCGCCTCATGTGCGTGAGAGCCCAAAGGCCATGCCAAGGACCACGTTTTGCATGCGCACATGCATGATCAAGAGACTCGCTATGACGCACGTCCCGGATGGCATTGCACGGATGCACCTTTGGTGTAACATGGAGCGTCTCAGCTCCCAGGACACCCTGTGCATCCTGATCGAGCCAAGACCCATGCCCCATGTCATACCCTCACCCGCAGGCCTCACCAGGGATAGTGTGCACACTGCCGTACGCATGGAACCCGTCCCAGGGACCCTGTCCCAGGCGCATGTGAAGCATGGTGTCCCTGGGATGCCTTGTTCGTACAAAGCTGGATGAAACTGGCTGGGTTGTTTTCCAGCTAGGAAGACCGGATGGAAAAACCAGATCCGGCATGAATCTGGCCTGGGGGAAGTAAAACAAAGAGAAGGGAAAGAGAAGCTTTACCTGGGTAGCCGAGGATGCCTCTCTTCTAGCGATGCGTTTCCCTCTACGCCTGCCGGAAATTCGTGTTGTCCGGAACCCATGAAGAAGGGGGAAAACCCCAATGTTGAGCAAGACCGGAAAAGTGAAGAGAGGGGAATGGGGAGACAGGTAAAAAGAATGGCCGGCTTGACTCGGGCCTGGCCATTGTCGGAAATCACAGGGAAATTGGGTTTTCGATTTTTGCCAGAAACCCCAGTCCTAAATGACGGGAAAAATCATGTTTTGAAGAGGGGGGAGATGGGGCTTTTTATAGCCTTGCTATGGTGGTGCTGCCAAAGGCAGTGGCAGAAACCTCTGGAAACAGGGTTTTTAGAGAAGTCTAGTGGAAGAAGAGGATAGGGTACTGTTATCAAAATGGTCCCCTACGTTTTCTGTCTTTTTCGTTTTTAGTTTAAATTACAAAAATGCCCCTTATCTTTAAATGACCGTAACTTCTTCATACAAACTCTGTTTTTGGCGTTCTTTGAGGTGTTGGATTCCATTTTTCAAGTAGAATCTAATGGTACCAAGTTTCCTCACAAATTCATTCATTAGCTATTTTAAATAAAGTAAAACATTTAACACAGTTTATTTCCCATAGAATATCCAATTTTTGTTAAAAATAGTGTAAATTGCTCAGGCATTACATTATTACACCCTTAAAAGAATTTCGTCCTCGAAATTCCATAAATTATCATCTTCAAGGCATTTTATCTCTTAGATAACTTCTTAGTGAATGCATTCCCCCCTTAGGAATCAAATCTAGGCTCAACCTCAATTTATCATTTTTATTGTTCCTTCTACAAGGCCTTACCTATAAGGGCCGCTTTCACTGCATACTCTGATGCATACTCCCATACGTGCCAGTTTAACAATGCTAGTTTCTAGCTGTAATTCATCTATCTCAAAATCCTTAGATGCCTATACTTTTCTCATCATGTATAGGATAGTCTCCTCGTAGGATCATGCTTCTTTATTCATGTATAAATTACTCCATACTTCTTTGAGATCATATGATCTTATTTCTCCTATTTCATTTTGAATATCATAGGATAATTCCTTCTTCTTCTTGTTTTTCATCTAGTGATCTCTTCAGCATCCATATCTCCTTCTGGTTGGTTATATGTCATTAGTAAGAGTCCAAAAAAATTACCTTCTTTCTATTGTGTCTAACTTTGCTTCTTATCTTTTATATTTGTCCCCAAGATACTTCAATAACTGACATGGTATCATGTGCTCTACAGCCAAACCCTTGATTAACTTTGAATTTCAACTATCTATCATTTTCCATATGTGACTTGATTCCTCGACCAAAGTTACATTCAAAATAAAATCATGAAAGCCAACTAGTAGCATCTTCCATCGAGGACCTTATCATATACTGAAAGTAAAATGTCCTAAGTCTATATCCAGTTTCATAATTATTGAATTCATTAAACACTTTTCTCCATGAAGATTTTATCCAAACTTATGTCAAATGTTAATGGTCGATTCATCATCATGGGTCAAATGCTCTCATCCAGAGGCCTTATCTCACTATTCACGTCAATTTGTCATTAGGATTTTCAATAATGTTCCCATTTATGTAAAGCAAAAAGTCTCTTATTCATAACCGAGTACTCTTACTAGGTCATGGTTGAATCCTTTGTCATCATCCTCTTTGTCTTGTCTTTGCTTGATGGTTTTCTTTGTAACTTTTCAGTCCAAAAGTTCTATACTCACTCCGGTAGGGTTAGTCCTTAGGAAATTCCTTCAATTGATTTTTTGTACTTGCTATATGCTCATAACAACTAACTATTTGTCTAAAGGCAACGTAACATTAAATCTTCACCTTATAGTGTGCTAGCCATGTCACTTTTCCTCCTTCCATCCCCTATGTCAATATATTGTTCAATCTTTTATCAAGGCTTTATTATCAACTATTCTGTCTTAATTGTCAAGGGGTATCATCATCATAAGTAGTGGTTTTCTCAATTCCTCAAATTTTATCCTTCCAGTGCCTCCTCATACTTAGCTTATAATAGTAGTTCTTGTTCAATAGCTACTACATCGAGTTATGCTAAAGTTATTAAATCATCAAATTTGAAAAACACTCAGGTAAGCATGGAACATTTTCGTAGACATATAGAAAGACTTTATTTGATTACCTATTGATCTCTTTCCAGATATATCTTTGTCATAAGCTCAAGGGTCTCTAAAGTGATCGGTACTTATTTGCCTTTCTTTTCAATCCAAGTTAGCAGTATTTTTCAGACCGAAAGTAATTTCTTCACCTTGTCATGGTAGCCATTACGGTTTGGAATGTCTTTCACATTGGTTTAGATCACTTCTTCCTTTTTGCTCCTATCTCAGTTGCTACCGTACTCATTGTAATCGTAGTTCTTCAATGATGTAGTTTAATTAACTAACCTCAGACTCTCAAACATCTTAGTCTAACAAATAACTTCTTTTAGGTAAAACTCATGTCTAAATACTTATAATATCCCTCTAAGTATATAACTTCTACTACTAACTCATAGATACTAACATACTTGATTAATTAGGGTGGGATACCTTTATTTAGTCAACAGTACTCTAAAGGTAATGACTAAATAATGGTCTTAAGGTTTCTGATCTTTCAATCTATGATAGTAAGACCTCAATTCGATCCTTGATGGTACCCTACTTGCTGAGAAAGATGAATGGACAAGTCATTGTCCCTGCTTAATTCCTTTTTCAATATACTTTATTTACTCATGTAGTGGCAAGGTAGGATATCACCAAATTTTCCTTTTTTTTTTTTATGGACTATATCCATTGGTGTTCCCTATAAGCTAATGGATCCGATAAGAATCTAATTATAATAATTGATATCAAACCATTTGTAGAATTTAATTTCTAGTTGGTCACCATTCCTCTTTGAAAATTTCTTGTCGCATAATCTCCTGAAATTCGATACTCTACTCAAAGTCTTAAACCCCATATGCTTTCTCTCTTTTATACTCTTTTACAATAAGATCACCAACTCATCTAGTATTATTCCTTTGGATTTGTTTGATCTACCTTCCTTTAGGATTCAAGATGATAGAATTGTATGTATCTCCATAAAATCATGATCTTCTTCTTTTGAATATTCAATATTCATTGAATACTTATAGTTACATCTGTATCTCTTTCTCTCTTTTCTTCAAAATCCTCATTTTTTTGTCTACCTAGATCAATGCTTTCATTTGAGTGGTTGCATATATTTGATCTACGTGGTAGTCAAGAGAAACTTAATACTTCCAAGAAATGTTGAAGTTTTCTAATATCATTGAAATCCTTAATTGCCTATAGCCTCAATAAAATTCATACAATGTCTTAATGATGGCATTGACGTTTTGGTCATGCTACACTTCTCTTACAAGTTCATGTTAGGATCAATCTATTATCATCCTTAGTATTATCATCAAAATCTTTTGATAACTCGGTCAAATTCATTTCCCTATCATACTCGTGTTATGTTTCTCTTAATCACATAATATGTCACTTGTATACATCTTCTGATTTGCTTCATAATACTCAAGTAGTTATTAGTCGATAGCACTTCACTCTTCGTAAGACTCCAATTAAGGTGTCCAAATTTGAGCTAAGTCCTTCAGGATCCATACCTTTGTGACCTAGTACAAGTCACAGTTATCTCCTAATATCATCTTGCATTCTCATCCCTCTTAGATTATCATCAAAATCTTCTCAAAGTCTATCTTTTACATCCCCTATCATACTCATATCATATCCTTGTGATAATGTACTCATATTCTGATATTCTTTATGATGGTAAGATAGCTGTCTAGATTCTTCGATGTTCTTATCTTTGGTGAGATTGATCTATTACAGGTTAGAATTATCTACTAACACATTCACTAACATCATCCTTCATTATTCTCATCATAATATGATCCATATATGATTTTTCATATTTGCACTACTGCACAACAATCCTTATTGATAAGATTTAAGCCATCCAATATCTAAGTATTTGCTAGACCCATCACTTTTTTCACCTATTATTTATGGTGAAATGCCTTGAGCATTAATATTGTAATCTTCAAATAGAAGTAGTCATCTCTACTACTCCTATTTATACTACTTCTTCTTGATTTTCTCTATTGTCTATGACACTTGGACATGCTGGACTGGCTGTGAAAGGATAAAACCTAGGCTCTGATACCAACTGTGACGACCCGGGTTTTCTCATGCATTTTTGAATGCAAGATCTAAATTCCTAAGGCGGGATGCATCCCTTTTTGAAAAACCATTTTATGAAAACAATGCAATGCAACGAAAAATATTTTGTTTTAAACTCATTTTTGAAAACCCCAAGTGTCATTTACTTTCACAACAACAAAAGTAGTTTTTGAAAAAGTTCAGAAATCATAAATGTTTTCCCATGTCTATCCAGTCACAGCTCACAGCCCAACTATAAACAAATACAAATACATGTCCAAAGGGTAGAGTGTTTACTTACATGTATAATTGTCTCCTTTTGATTTTTCTTGCTCGTAGCACTAATAATTCCTGAGGCGTCTTCTACTCGTGAATGGAGCTATCCTGAAAAATCTTAAGAATTGGGTGAGTATATACTATATTCAGTAGGATTCTATCACTACTAGTTTTATAATGCATCATATGCTCTTTAAAACATGTGCATGTTCGAACAATCATGTTCAATATCGATATTAAAAACCAGTGTCAAATTTGAATACTGACGACTTAAAGAATTGCATAATCCAAGTCGAAAGTATCATATATATATATATATATATATATACCATAAACATAATGATACGCATAAGGTGCTCAACTGAATCCAACTCATGGATATGGTATGGTCGACCAACCTCCTGTCATGCCATGTGCATAATGCAAGTAAATCCTCAAACCATAGGGTCCACTATGCCCACGACCTCGCCGCCGTGTGGTCCCCAGGTACCTAAGGACACAGGGTCATAGCCTCCATGGGGCATATGACACTTCGACCCAGTGCCGTGACACCAGAGGTAGCCCCCTGTATCACATCCAGTCGAAGCAGGGACATGCCCTTTTTGGGCATGGTACCCATTCCACGTAATAGTGGTAGAGGCTGGGAGGCCACCCCAGACCTCTCAGTATAGCGCCCACGAGCTTACTAGCCCAAATCATATACAATCAAGCAAGAAAAAACCTCTTTTTCAAAACCTATCCTCTTTGGGTCCCTCACAATTGCCTGGCCCTCACAACTGCCTACCCAACGTCTTTTGGTAACCCTCAAGGACATGCGATTTTTTAATAACCACAAATCATGCAATTATATGCAATTGTTTGCAAAACATATCTATGCATAATGTATTTGTCATAAGTATGCTAAATTCATTTATAAAATTAAGTCATGCTAAACAAGTCATATAACTTATACTTAAAACATGCATTCAAAACAATCATGGGCACTTTTTTAAAAGTCTAGTAGTGATAGAGCACCTACCTCGAAGTCTCCTGGAGTCACGTCCTTTATCACTCAACCCGACCCTAGGTCTCATTTATAAACTCCTAGATATGAATGGATAATAAGGAGTCCTTATCAATTTCGATCTAATTAGATCGCTAGATCTGCCTTTTAGGGTCCCTGCGTTCTTGCTTAATTCATTGCCAGTCTAGATCCTATAATATGGATCTACTATTCAATGGTTAACTCTGTAAATTGTCCTTTGATCCTAACTTTATAGTCTCATTAGGTCTGCATGTCCCAGTTCCCAGGACACCTGTGTATCCTGGTGAAACTGTGACTGCCTCAAGTGCATGCACGCCCAAAGGCCATGCCAGGGACTGTGTTTTGCATGCGCATATGCATGCTCAAGCGACGCTATGACGCGTGTCCCAGATGGTACTGCACAAACCCAGCTTTGGTGTAGCATGGCACGTCTCAGCTCTCAAGGCACCTCGTGCATCCCAGTCGAGCCAGGACTCGTGGCCCATGTTGCGTGCACACCCGAAGGCCTCACCAGGGACAGTGTACATATTGTCGTATGCCTGGAACTCGTCCCAGGGACCCTGTCCCAGGCGCACGTGAAGCATGGTGTCCTTGGGACGCCTTGTTCGTACAGAGCCGGATGAAACCGGCTAGGTCATTTTCCGGCTAGGAAGACCGGCTGGAAAAACCAAATCTGGCATGGATCTGGCCTGGGGAAAGTAAAATGGAGAGAAGGGAAAGAGAAGCTTTACTTGGGTAGCCGGGGATGCCCCTCTTCCGGCAGTGTGTTTCCCTCTACGCCTGCCAGAAATCTGTGTTGTTCGTATCCCATGAAGAAGGGGGAAAACCCCAATGTCGAGCAAGACTAGAAAAGAGAAGAGAGGGGAATGGGGAGATAGGTAAAAAGAATGGCTAGCCTGACTTGGGCTTGGCCGTTGCCGAAAATCGCAGGGAAAATGGGTTTTTGATTTTTGCCGGAAACCCCAGTCCTAAATGACCAAAAAAATCATGTATTGAAGAGGGTTTCTGGAGAAGTCTAGAGGAAGAAGAAGATGGGGTGCCATTATCAAACCGGCCCCTACATTTTTTGTCTTTTTCGTTTTTAGTTTAAATTACAAAAATGCCCCTGATCTTTAAACGGCCATAACTTCTTCATACGAACTCCGTTTTCGGCGTTGGATTCCATTTTTTGAGTTGAATCAAATGGTACCAAGTTTCCTCAAAAATTCATTTGTTTACTATTGTAAATAAAGTAAAACATTTAACACAGTCTATTTCCCATAGAATGTCCAATTTTTGTTAAAAATAGCGTAAATTGCTTGGGCATTACAAAGAATTACTAATGAGAAGAGTCCTAAATTTGGAGAGTATAAGGTTTCCTAAAAGGGAGTTATCTCTTCAAGGAAGGAGTTGAGGAAGATAAGGAAGGAGTGGACAAAAACAAGGAGATGCAAAAACGATAAAGAGGGGAAACCATATGGAGGGAGGGGGAGTGGTAGTTATTTTCTTAGCTTTGTTTCTTTCACTTTGTTTCCATTCAACCGTACCTTCATTGTTTCACCCTCTTTGTTCTCAATTTCCATTTTTTTTTATCGCATCATCTACTGCACTAGACCTCTCTTGCTTTTCATCACCACCTCTCTTCACATCCCAGCTTTCCCCTCTCCTTTCTATCTCCCCCGTTACCTATTTGGGTTGCACCATACCAAGTCCCCAAGTTCCTATTCCATTGTCTCACATCCCATCATCCATCTCTTTCTCATTTCCATTGCATCACTGCATAACCCCTTTCAAGTTTTACTTTCTCTTTTACATTGACAAACTAGATGACCCAGACAGCACCTTCATTGCTCTGCTTCTTTGCTACAACCTAGAATACCCCAGCCATCACTCCACGCACCAAGGCCAAAGACGTAGATCACAGGCTCGAAGAACCAATTGACACCCCAGGCATCATTTTTTTCCTTACTCATTTGTTCCATCGTCTTAACTGCACGGCCCAAGGAGAGAAAACCCAAATTGGATTTTCTCCCATCCCTTCTTCCTCTCTTTCCCTCTCCCTCCCTCTCCTTCTTCTCCTTCTTCTTCTCTTCTTCCTTCTTCCCCCATCTCCTCTAGTTTTCCCCTCAACATGTTTTCTTGGTTTTTCGTTAAAAACTAGAACTCAAATAAAATTACAAGTTTGCCCCTATCAAATCTGAGTTATTCCAAATCTATCCTCATTTTAATTACATCTGTGTCCCTGTGCTATTCTGGTTTTGTTTTATCCACATTCTGACTATCCAGGGACAGGCTTATTCGGACAGCTTATTTAGTGTCATTTTCTATTATTTTGGAATAAAGAATTCTGTACACTACAACAGTTGAATAAATTGAGAAATTTTATTTTATTGTTAGTTTATTTCTGGAATATTCTTTAGTTTTATTCTTTTATTAATTAAATTTTATTTAAAACTCCATCAACTTAAATCAAGTCCTCGTGGGATCGACCCGTACTTGCATAAGCTACCCTATAAGAGCATGTGCACTTGCGAAAAATACAAACAAGTTTTTGGTGCCGTTATCGGGGACTTGGAAAGGACTTTTTATAAAATTTAATTAAATTTTTTTTAAAAAAAATTAGGAATTGCATTCTAGGAATTTTTAGGTGCATATTTAAATTTTGTGTGCATAAGCACCTAATTTCCTGAAATTGGTATTTATTTCTAAATTTTGTTTTTCAAGGAAACAGGAAAGGGGAAGAAATTGGCAAGTAAATCTTCATCAACATGAAAATTTCCCTACTTTCCTATATCAAGATTTTTTCTTTTGAGTGAAGCTTATAGTGAGGACCCTTGTAAATTGCATTTTCTATTTTCATTTTATAGGGTTGTATAATATAGGGCACGTGCGGGATAATGTGACTCAGACTTGATCTTCATCAGAAACCCCACTGTATGTTTCCTCACTCATTTAAATTCCTAGATTAGGGTTTGCATTTAGAGTAAATTGGCATCGTTTGGTAGGATAAATCATATAGAAAGCATCCTTTTAGAAATGTTGCATTTTTAGGTTTTACATTAGTTTATCGCTTTTATTTGCATCTTAGGACACGGTTAATGCTTTAAGGTGATATATATGCTGATCGAACTGCCATGGAGTGTGGAATTAATTAGTAAGGGAACCCTACCCCCATAAGATCAAGGGTGGATTTCATCATCACTCCTTAGCCCACTTAGGATAATCACCTCAAGCGTGCTACCCTAGCCTTCAATTCAAATTAAAATCAATCAAAAGAGACCTATAAGGCTATCACTTACTCATAGGACCCTCTTCCTAAGACTTGATTTATTGTCACTCTAGTGGCTTTGGAGCACTATGGTTATTGAGGGTTGTCTAATAGAGCCCCGCTCTTCCCTCACCTCCTGTTGACGTTTGTGAGGTCTGAACGCCTCTTTACACGAGGGTTGTATTAACCACCTTGCAAAGAACCTAACTAGTAAGCAATAATCAAGTCTAAAGGAGAGGAGGAGTTCAAGAGTAGGCTAATTAAAAGCATTGTCCCCACACAATTTCAAGAAAATCAATATGTTGCTTATTAACCTAAAGAATTGTCCTTTGTTTGTTCATCTTTCTAAGAAGTTAGGTTGCATCATGTACGTTATTTTTCATCTTAAAAAAAAAAAGAAGAAAGAAGGAGCCTATTAAGAAGGGGATAGATTTCATAGATGGATTGGTTAGATCTTATGGAAAGTCAATTGCTTAGGCTAATAGCTTCTAGGCAAAGTACGCCACAATCTCAATACCATGATGACTATACCAATTCTGAGCATCCATTTTCCACCCCTTCCTGGCCCCCATTAAGCTCCACATACAATGAATACTATGAGGAGGCAGTGGATGCACCTGATGCATTCACATACCCTAGCAATTTTATTCTGAGACAAATTATCAAGACTCCAATGGATGGGCTAGACATCATGACCAACCATAGTCTCAGGATTACCAATATTAGGAAGAACCACAATGGTCTCACCCTAATCAGTACTACCATGATTATTCAAAATATCAGGGTCAACCATCATGTGTTCAGCCTGCTCAGTCCTTTTTCAGTACCCCCATCCCACAACAATACCAACCCTATGAGTCATTTCCTCTACGAGAAGAACCATTATTAGATGAAAAACTGCAACATATGTGTGAAATAATAGCACAAGGAAATAAGAAAATAAGACAAATGATGGAGGATTACACTAAGGAAATAAATCAAGGGAGGAAGGAATTTGAGGAAAAACTGAAACAAATTAAGGGGGAATATAGAGTCATTTATTCTTAACACTAGGATGGAAATTTCTTATGATCCTTATGAGTCACAAAGTCTACAACCATCCTTAGAAATCTCCAACTTCGATATACTTGAGTCATGTCTTGATTATGATTATAAAGAGACTTCCATTGATGAAGAGCATAACACTTTAGAAAAATCCAACCCTACCTATTTGTATGACTCTGATGAAGACACATCTATTGAGGAGATGCTTGAGTTGTTGGATACTATGCCTCTAATGGACACTTCTAGATGGCAAGCCAGAGTAGATCATCCTAAGCATGAAATTCAAATTACACCTTTTAATGTAGAAGATGTACTTGATTGGGACCTAGCAACCTTATTTGAACATACATTAGATGATAATATAGGCCCAATTGATACCATACTTGTGTTTATCAAACAGGAGGCAGCAGAGTCAGTTGATATGTATCAACCTACTGTAGGGTACACATTAGAAGATAACCAGGGTTTAAGCGAAACCTTCTCCCTACCTCTCGTAATATAAGAACAATCTATTAGAGAAGGGCAAAGTCAGGTTATTACCCTAATTCATGACAATGATAGGGACATTGAGCAAAAAGATAAATTGCATAGAATGATCATTATTATCCCTCAATTTGGTCAAGACAAGGACTGGTTGTCACCATATGGTCTAAGAAAATACACGATAGTTCATACAGTCATTAAGTTACCCTCACCTAAATTTTTGAGGTGGAGCAATTATATTGACTACCGTGAAATATTAAAGATGGGGGATCATCAATATGGTTCCACCACTCTTACAATTGTGGTGATCTACTATATTATATTCATATCACCACCTAAAAATTCAAGGTGGAGTCCATATATAGATTACTGTGAAATTCTGAAGTGGCGTGAGACTTCTCACCATTTCATCTTAGGGTTAAGATAAGGACAAATAAAGCTGACCCAGTTAGCTTAGGAACTGTCTGGATGAAGACGTTAAACTTAGCGCTTATTGGGAGGCAACCCAAGGGCTTAGAGTCTACATCACTGCACTTTCTTATCGAATCCTATGTTTTCAAACATTAGTGACAATGTTTCATTCAGGTTGGGGGGTGTAGATCCATTAGAGATTTTGAGATTTCTTGAAAAAAAAATAAATGAAAATTTTTTTTGAAAAGAAATTTTTTTAAAGTAGAGTTCCCTTACTGTGATGAGAACTGGATGTTTAGAATTTGTAAATATACTATTTTCACCTCTTAATGGGAATGCAAATGATTAGTTTGCATGTCATTCATGTGTTGAAGCATTTTATGAAAGTCAATTCTTGAAAAACATTTACACACAGCATATAATCAAGACTAATATAGAGGTATCACTTAGAGACCTTGAGAAAAATCATTGGAGACCTATAACCTAGTAAGAGTTTGAGACTATCTTCTTTTAGAGAGTTATAAGTAATTCCATGAATTCTTCAGCGTACATACATTAGTGTGATCCTATTATTATTATTTTGGTTAATCATCAAGAATAAATAGGAGTAATAGCTTTAATTCTAGAAATTTATTGAATCTGATAGGCTTTCTGAAACCTAGGAAATGATATAGGCCATCCTTGCTCAGCCCAGAGACATAAAGCCTACCTAATATAATATACCACTAGTTAGCCTTTTGAGCCTATTATTAAGCCTTTTCTTTCTTAAAAAAGAATTTCACTTCAAGTACAAACCTAAAAAGAAAAGTTGTCCTATCAGATATTCATTGAAGACATCTATTCAAATTTGAACCTTTGAAATCTTTATACCTTTCTTTTCTAAACCTGTCCTAAGCCTACATTTCATCCTAGTTAAAGACCTATTGATCTTAGGTGGACATAGCCTTAAAGATGAGCTAAAAAGAAAGAATTAAGGTAAAAGACCCCTAATATTCTTGGTGTTAACATCTATTCTTAGGAATCACTTTCCTTTGTCTCATGAGCATTGAAAAGAATAATGTGAACCATCAGCTTGTTGGATTCGGTCACATAATGAGAGAAATATGTTTAACCCCTTATCTGAGAGTTTTATTTCTAAGCGTATACCTATGAGGATTTGAGGTCAAAACATATTTCCAATGGACTGTAAGCATATCCAAGTCAAGATTTATGAGGTTGTACACACACATATCCACTCCGGGGAATAGCTCAACTAAAATATCTTTAATATGTGTATGGTGTGTCAAATCATCTTGATTAAGTTGTGAAAAAGTAATAAAATTGCTAATGAATGAGGATTCTCTGAGATAAAATAGGAAACTCGATTTTTTTGAATTTTGTGGGTATATTCACTGCAAACCCTCACGAGGCCTAACTCGTCCACTAGGGGTAACCTAGCAGTTTAAGTCCTTGTTGCATGTGCTAAATGCAATCATGAGTATCTACGAAAGTGGCATCTTGTACCAGTTTTGTAAAATAGTTGTCTACATGTTTTGCTCGGGACTAAAAAAATGCTGGTTGGGGGGTGTGTTAAGTGTTCATTTTTGGCTAAAAGACCCCTAGTTTAGCATTCAATTAGATCATCTAATCATCCAAATTTCAAATTTTAGCTTGATTAACCATCTAGACCTTAATCAATGGTTAGATGATTATTCGAGCTTATTGAATGATTAATGTACGGTTTGATTATTCTAATTTAGTCTTTATTTTTGCAGATCAACTAAAGGAAGGTCAGATGACTCAGATCTATGATCGACGGTGCAGATCAAGATGAGAAGAGTTCAAATTGGATAAGAATTACTAATGAGAAGAGTCCTAAATTTGGAGAGGATAAAGTTTCCTAAAAGGGAGTTATCTCTTCAAGGAAGGAGTTGAGGAAGATAAGGAAGGAGTGGAGAAAAACAAGGAGATGCAAAAGCCATAAAGAGGGGAAACCATATGGAGGGAGGGGGAGTGGTAGTTATTTTCTTAGCTTTGTTTCTTTCACTTTGTTTCCATTCAACCGCACCTTCATTGTTTCACCCTCTTTGTTCTCAATTTTCAATTATTATTTTTACCGAATCATATACTGCACCAGACCTCTCTTGCTTTTCATCACCACCTCTCTTCACATCCCAGCTTTCCCCTCTCCTTTCTATCTCCCCCGTTACCTATTTGGGTTGCACCATACCAACTCCCCAAGTTCCTATTCCATTGTCTCACATCCCATCATCCATCTCTTTCTCATTTCCATTGCATCACCGCATAACCCCTTTCAAGTTTTACTTTCTCTTTTACACTCACAAACTAGACGACCCAGTTTGCTTCCATCGAACACCATCTCTGCTTCACTGAAAACCAACCCATCACCAGTCTTCCCAAAAAGCACCTTACTTGCTCTGCTTCTTCACTACAATTAAGAACACCCTAGCCATCACTCCACGTGCCAAGGCCAAAGATGTAGATCACCTGCCCGAAGAACCAGTCGACATCCCAGGTGTCATTTTTTTCCTTACTCCTCTGTTCCATCGTCTTAACTGCATGGCCCAGGGAGAGAAAACCTAGATCGGGTTTCCTCCCATCCCTTCTTCCTCTCTTTCCCTCTTTCCCTCTCCCTCCTTCTCCTTCTTCTTCTCTTCTTCCTTCTTCTCCCATCTCCTCCGATTTTCCCCTCAATGTGTTTTCCTGGTTTTTTGTTAAAAACCAGAACTCAGATAAAACTACAAGTTTGCCCTTGTCAAATCTGAGTTATTCCAAATCTGTCCTCATTTTAATTACATCTGTGTCCTGTGCTCTTCTAGTTTTGTTTTATCCACATTCTAACTATCCAGGGATAGGCTTATCCAAGACAGCTTATTTAGTGTCATTTACTGTTATTTTGGAATAAAGAATTCTGTACACTATAGCAGTTGAATAAATTGAGACATTTTATTTTATTGTTAGTTTATTTCTGGCATATTCTTTAGTTTTATTCTTTTATTAATTGAATTTTATTTAAAACTTCATCAACTAAAATCAAGTCCTCGTGGGATCGACCCGTACTTGCATAAGCTACACTACAATAGCCCGTGCACTTGCGGAAAACACAAACAGATATAAGTTTGTCCATTCAAGAAAATAAAATCCTATCATCATATCTATAATTGTACCAATATATCTTCCTCAAGTAGATCTACTAAACCAATATCTCTACCCTACGGTAACTCTTCAAGCGAAACTTATATCTTCGCCACCAAGTAACTTAATAGATATAATATATCATATTTAATCTAAAAAGTCCCTATCATTTCCTCTCCCTCATAATCAATCTTGTTCTCAAGGTTGCAATAAACATTTAGCACAAATTACCTTTAGAGTCACAAGCATGATTGGTGAAAGAAAGATGTTATAGTGACAAAGGTAACCACTTTTAGAGGATTGCTCTCCTAATGATTGCTTCTAGAGAGCCATCCTCATAGTCATTGTTGCAGCATTCCTATATTCCACCACTCCTAGAACCTTCAACCAACAAAGTGCTCTCATACCTACTATTATATACCTGCACAAAAATAAAACGATATACATTCTATACTAATATAATTTCATTGGTAAAGTCACATTGTTCCATAAAAACCCATTGATGCTCTAGAGACTCAACTTTTCTCTTAGCTTTCCAATAAGATTCTAACATCATGCTTAGAATTATAGCAATATCTCTTCCACAAGTGATTTTTCAAACCAATATTTCTACCTCAAGTAACATTCTAACAAAAAACTATGTCTTCCCTACCAAATAACTTAATCGATATACTATAAACTATCTCATCCAACAGATCCCAATCATACAATAAAACACCATTACTTCTAGGGTAACTAATAGCACCTAAATGTTGTCATATCAAATGTTCCTTAAGCTTTGGATTGTTTACAAAATAAGGAATGCTTCAACGAGGTGTAACCTCAAGGCAAGCTATCTTAAGCCTACACACATTTATATAATGAGATCCAAGGTGTATTGATTCACCCTGTTCATCTTGTTTTTCAACTTTGGATATCTAAGAGAATGTATTTCATCCATTTCACTAGTTCTAGCATGTCAATGAAACTTGAGCATATTAAGTCTTATCAATAATTGAGGCTTCTTTGATAAAGTAAGACTCTAATACAACTTATTAGTATCAAATAACTTCTTTTTTTTTTTACTTTTCTCTAACTTAATGCAAATATGCCAAAATTATCACATTCATCATTATCATCATCATCACCATCATCAAGACCTTATCCCAATTAGGGTTCTCCAACACAAATCTTGTACCTTGGCGGAGCTTTAAAATTACTCGCAAGAGTATGAATCAAAGTAGTATTGGATGTGAGAGACGTGAAACCCATGAGGAATCTCACAAATTTGTATGTTTGATGGATCTTATTTAAGTGCTTAACTTCATCCAAAGAGAGAAGATTGGTTTGGAATTGAATTCAAACTAGGAAAGTAATTGCTTGAAATTAGAAACTACAATAAAAGAAACTTGCTAAAATTAAAAATAAGTAAAGAAAACAAAAACTTAGCCAACTAATATGCACTAAAGAAAGAAACTAATGCAAAACATGCATGAATTAAGATAAGCAACTAACTTAAGAAAACTACTATAAGGAAACTTTCCTAATTTAACAGTTTCCTAAATAAGAATTTTTCTGAAAATGGAACATTCTAAAACTCAAAAGGGAAATTTTCTAAACCTAAACTAAGATGCAAAAAACTAAATAGAAACTAATAAAATAAGATTAAGAAACTAAATTACCCAAAAATCAAAGAGAATTAACCCAATGTTCCATGTGCACGATCCATGAATGGTGTGCATGGTTCATGGGTCCAAAGATGGCCACATTTGATGCTTTAAATGAAAACTAACATGTAAGATGAGAATTGTAATTAATAAACAACCTAAAATGGGTTCCTAAGGATTCAAGAAAATTAGATGTTTTGATGGCTAGAAACAAAGCATAAAGATTAAGGAGAAAATTTTCTAGATTTCAAGCACTTAAGAGAATAAACATAAATCAAGCAAATAAAGCAATTGAAATAATAAATTTTATGCAAGATAACAACCCATATCTAAAGTACTTTGATAGAGGAAACATTCAATAACAAGAATCCTCAAAGAATTTCAATGAATCAATGCCAAAATACATTAAGAATTGTGCACATATTACATGTTGGAAAATCTAGAAATTGTGCACAATTTGAAGCTCTAAAACTTGATCTAACCTAAAATTTTAAATAAATATAATAAATTTTAACTAAATTATGATTACATGCAAAGAAAACCTAGAAAGGAATTCAAGAAAAAAATGGCTAGGTGGATGAACGAACTATGGAAAAAACCCTAAAACTAATTGAAATTGAAGAAGAAAAACATGAAATTCCTAAGGGACAATTCTACGATGCAAGCTATTTCTTCTCTTGGATGTACCAAAGAATAACTAACTTGAATCTTGAGCAAATGAGCAAGAAAAACTAATGAAAGTGAAGCAAAGAAAAGAGGGAAAGCTAAGTCAATAGATGAGTGTAGAATTAGAAAGCAAACAATAGGAAACTAAAACAATGAAAGCAAAACTACTAACCTAAATTGCAAGGAAAATAACCAAAGAAATAACTAGAAACCCAAAGAGAGAAAAGCACCAAATAAAACCAAAGTCCAAGCTCCAAAGAACACCAAAGAAGATTGCAATGTTTCAAGGTTGTCTCACCCAACCTCTACGTAAGGGAAAATGTGAAATCCATGGATATTTATAGATGAATTGTTCCCAATTTGAATGAGGCACATTCTAAGAAGAGAAATTGGATCTAGGTCTAGGGTTTCAAGGTAGGAAATTTAAGTAGAGAGTGAGGGAGGAAAGTTAGGTGGAAGATGAGTTGGAGTGATGATGTAAGTAAGATGACATTGCTAGTTTCTAATTTGAGAGAGGGGGAGAGGCATCTTTTTCTTAGGAAGGATTTCACCCCCTTTGATTAGGCGTTTAATTAAGATTGGAATGGAGAGAAAAAAATAAATTCTTTTAAGGAAAATATGAGGAAAACATAGGGTTTTGATACGGTTTAAATGGAGATAGATCTAAGGACCACCTTAATAAGCATTCAAACAAGGGGGAGGCCCTCTCTAAGGTAAATTCATATGACCCTAGGATGATAAGGGAAAAAGAATAAAAGTGGAATTGGAAAGTGGGATTTTCTCTCTTAATGGGTCCACCAATGCATGATAATCTTGCCTTTTACAAATGTCTCTCAATATCCCTTGAAAAACACACTTTTAACTTAAGATAGTTGCTTGAATTAGTGCTCTAATCGTGTGGGTCCATGTGGCATTCATTAATGGATTGATGGCTCATTCATTGGTAGCTTAAGTGGGTTCAATAGTTGGATTCAAGGCTTGAGTAGGTTGAATGTCTTAGGTTTCCTAGTTGGACTGGGCAACCTCATGTATGGATCCAATTCTCATGCAAAGTGGTGAAAATATATAAATTTTTGCATGGATCATTTTATTCACCTTTTCTTTACTCCAATTGCTTCTAGGGGCTCCACCCCCACACCCTTGGCAAGGGCACACCACCCCTTGCACTCCCAATGAGCTAACCGTGCAGCTTGACCCACGAAAAACACTATCGGGCCACTAAATCATCTTCATGCTTTCTACAAAAGAGTAAAACCCCTAACTAAATCCTAGAAAATTATGACAATTCATATGCTTATTCTTGATTTTCTTTTGAACATGTAAAATATAAAAATTTTGAATTATTAGGTTAGAAATGCATGTATTGCAAAATTCTAGAAAAACCCTGGAAATAACACTTTATTTTATAACACATGGGCTACTAATTGAGTGCTTATTATACAAAATTAAATATTGATCATTCCTTTATTCCACTCTAGTAAGTATCATAGCTTCATTAAGTCTCAATGTTTTTAATAAGATATTCAGGGAATACTTTATTAGATGGACAAGCTAAGGTTAAATGGGCTAGACTAGAACAAGTAGCACATACCTCTTGTGGAGGTTTTTGGGATAATGTAGCAGCTATGAAAGATTAACACATAGTTTCAAGCTTGTCCATTCTTCCACCTAATTTTTCAACGATAGAGTCAAGCTTATAAGATAGATCAATATGCACTCCTATCTCATAGATACCTCCTTTCTTAGTGGGCTAGTTAGTTCTTTCTCTCCTATTTGAATAATCCCATTGCTGAGAATTATTAGCTACAATTTGAAAGAATTCCCATGCCTCACTTTCATCTTTTAACATGAGAGTCCCTCCACTCGCTGCATCTATCATTTGTCTATTTTGAGGCGTCAATGCCTCATAAAAGTATTGAACTTGCTGCCATTTTTCAAATCTACGGTGAGGACATTTTTGTAGCAATTCATTCCATCATTCCCAACATTCGTAATATTGTTCATCATCCCTTTGTTGGAAATTTATAATTTTATGACGTAGGGCATTTGTTTTGTGAACAAGGAAAAACTTGTTCAGAAATTTCTTAGACAATTGGTCCCATGTATGTATGGAACCTACCTCTAAGGAATTAAGCCATGACTTGGCTTTGTCCTTAAGTGAGAACAGGAATAGCCTAAGCCTAATCAAATCATCCAAAAAATTTTAGAACCTAAATGTAGCACAAATATCATACAACTCCTTTATATGTATCTATGTGTCTTCTCAGTCTTGACCATAAAAAGTGGGGAGAAATTGAATTACTCTTGGCTCTAACTCAAAGGGGTCAGCATTAATGAGAGGTAAAGCTATGTAGGAGGGGATATTAAGTTGGAGTGGCACATAAAAATCTCTAATCATCTTACACTCAATCTCTGCTCGTGGTTTAGCCATAGGGATGGGAACTATGTTTATTTCCCCTTAGGATTGGATGTGTTGAATCTCTAGGTATAATGGTAATAACTCTAAGTTCTGAGATTGACACTCTTGCATGAACTATTCCTAATCTAAAATGTCCTATTGTAAATGCTAACTCTAACTCTATGTGGTGCAAGTAAAAGGCATAGTCAAACACCTTAGGCTAATAAGCAATATATTGATTTTTTTTAATTTGTGTGTAAACAATGCTTTCAATTAGCCTGATTTAGTGCTCCTCCTCTCCTTTAGATTTGACTATTGCTTACCAGTTAGGTTCTACGCAAGGTAGTTAATACAACCCTCATGTAAGGATATATATCACCTTAACACATTAACCGTGTCCTAAGAATGCAATTAAAACGCAATAAATTAATGCAAAACCCTAAAAATGCAAAAATTATAAAGGATGCTTTCTATATGAGTTACACTACCAAACAATGCAAATTTTCTCTAAATGCAAACCCTAATCCAAGAATTAAATGAGTGTGAAAATTTATAGTGGGGTTTCTGATGAAGATCAAGGGTGGGCCACCTTACCCCACACTTGCCCTATATTATATAACCCTTTAAAATTAAATAAAAATTGTAATTTACAAGGATCCACACTACAAGATTCACTCAAAAGAAAAAAAAAAAAAAAAAAAAAAGTCCTATTATAGTAAGGCAGGGAAATTTCCATTTTGATGAAGAATTCCTTGCCAATTTCCTCCACTTTTCTATTTCCCTAACCTATAATGCTAAAACTCTGCAATTCCTACAATTTTTATTTTTCTAGATTTTTTTATTTTTTTAAATTTTAAAATTTTTAATTAAATTTATAAAAACTTCATTATGGATCCCCAGTAATGGCGCCAAAAACTTGTTGATGTTTTTTGCAAGTGCATGGGCTATTGTGGTATAGCTAATGTAAGTACGGGTCGATCCCACAGGGACTCGCTTTAAGATTTTGGAGTTTTTAACAAAATTTAATTATTTAAAATTAAAATTAATTGAAAAAAATGAACAAAAAGAAATCAAACTTCATCTTTAGTTTAATAATGAAATTCCAAAGGTCTAATTCTAGAAAGAACAGAAAAAGAAACAATAAAACCTTAACTAAACTAAAACTAATTTTTTTTTAATAAAAATCTAATTCCCTATCTTAAGTGGTCTAATTTCTTCTCTTTTGGTAACTCAAACTTTGATCAATCTCTATCAATATGTTCACCATGTCCTAGATTACTGATTTGACAGAGGTATTTGTTAAATTCATCAAATTTTTAAAGATCTAATCTAATTAAGAAATTTAAGAATTAATGACTTAGATCTATTTTAATAACCCAACTTGAAGATTAGGAACAAAAATTAGATAGGAAACTATTCTAAAAACAAGTTCTAAAAATTAATTAAAATTTTGAATTAAAACAAATAAGAAATAAGAGTTTTTCCGTGGTTAAACCAAAACCCCTGATTTGGTTAAACAGGAATAGATAAGATAATTCCTAGATTAACTACAAAATAACATAGAATGCGAATAACCAGAACTAAAATAACATAAAACATGAAGAGTAATAGTAACAAGATAGAACATGTAAATAGAATTATTCTACTGAGGGCAAAATTGGATTTTATTCCAAAACATCCTTAAAACTCTCGCAAAAGACTTTGCCCAAAGAAGATGGTTTGCTGGAGGAGATGCCTAAAAACAATGGAGATGTGCCGATGCCTGGGGGGTGGACTACTGCCTAATTGTGCGGTCTTGGCTGGGCGTCATCGGGTACCGTCCAAAGTAGATGGGACTAGGCCTATTGGCTTAATGGAGGCGGGGCAACATTTGGTTCAAAGCGTCGCATTGTCCTTGAATCACCTGGTCAATGGAGGGATGGGCATCATACGATCGGGTTAGAGAATGTAGACCCACCTAATCCAGGTGCTCAGGAGTTGCTAGAGATGTTGATCTGTGTTTGGTGAGGGAAAAGTGACGCCTTTTTTGGGCGTCGTCTGGTGCCAACTTGAAGAAAAGAGGGGAAGGTGTTTGACCTAGAAGTTACAAATAGGAGATGGGTAGAGGGCAGATGGGAGCAGAGGAGCCTAGGGCAAGGACTCCTGGCTTCTATTAGGATGACCTGAAAGTTGGGTGTCAGGTGAGAGAGTTTGGAATAGTGAATTGGGTCTGAGGAGAGTAGAGTGAAGAAGATGGTTGGGTGTTGGGTTGTGGTACAGGGAATGTGAGGATATGGAAAGAGGGATGAAAAGTGGTGCTTGAGAGGGAAACTTGGTAGAGTTGGGATACGGTTTTGGCTCTGGAGCATGGAGAAAGAACGGGAGAGGGAGATAAGTAAGGAAAGGGAAGTTGGAGATGGTGATGCAATGAACAGATGGGGAAGGTGTGTGCGATGGAAACAAAGAGCTGAGGTTGGAGCATTGAATAGAAAACAAAAGTAGAAAGGAAAAGAATGAAAATTTAACAATGAAAGCAAGGAGAATAATGGAGCAATTAGAATGGCAAGCAAAAGGGAAATAAAATTAAACTAAAAAAGACTCTAAAAAACTCAAAACACTCTCCCACTCCCTACAGTTCCCCCTCTTTGTAACTTTTTTCTTTCCTAATTTTCATCCCCCTCTTTCCTTTAAGAGTTAGTTTCCTATTAGGAAACTTCGTCTAATTACAATTTAGGACTCCTCTTCTATTAAGAACTTTCTTCTTTTAGGAACCCTTCATCCCTTGCCTTACTGATTGTCAAACTAATCTGTACCATTGAAATTAAATCTAAGCCATCCAACCCTTCTTTAGTTGATCTGCAAAACCAAAAACTAGATTAGAGTCATGTAAACATACATTAAGCATCCACTTAGCCCAATTGATCATCTAACCATTAATTTTGACAATTTACGGTTGGATGGTCAATTTAAGCTATTTTTTATATTTTATCCAAAAAATTACCAAATTAATGAGTTAGATGGTCTAATTAAATGCTAAACTAGGGGTTTTTTAGCGAAAAAATAAACACTTAATAAAAATGATAGCCTAGGAAGGTTCAATGCCTACCTAGAGTTTATTCTATTTTCTTTTTGTTCCTCTCCTTCTTGTTTCTCTTTTCTCCTTTCCTCTTTCTCTCTTTCTCCATCCCTCTTTCTCTTCTTGCCTGCCACAATTTTTTTCTTCTTCTTTCTTCTCCCCCTTAGTTCCACATTTTTTCTCCATTAGTTCTCTCTCTTTTCCATGGTTTTTATCTTCTAATTTTTGGTGAAATTGTCATATTATATCCATAGTTTTGCTTCCTAAAGTTTTGGGTTTTGTTTCTAACTTAAACTCCCCTAGGATTCCCACGATTTTAAACCCTATTTTTAGACTCCATCTCCACCTCCATCTCCATCTCCATGCTTCAATGCTTCTTTTTCTAATCCTGTAAAACACCATCTTCCTAGACCATGTAGGCCTTATTTCCCTTGCCTAATCCCACTTGAAACTCACCTCTACTTATCACCAACTTTCATAAATTTTTAGCTCTTAAGTACTAGGCGTCTTTTTCTTAGGCAGCCACCCACTCTTATATCAAACTCCCACTCTTAATGGAGACTTTGACATGTTCTCTCTCTTACACACACACATTGGTTCTCATGTTGTTAGGATAACTAATCTTAGCTATCCTCTCATTCTTGTAGTTAGGATGCCGTAGCATTCATCCTAATCGTTCAATCCTCTATGATTGCAATCCTTCTAACCCCATTAATCTAGGGGTCCATTTTGTATTTAAGTTTTTACAAAAGGGAATGCCAAAAACATTAGAAGGTGTTTTGAACTCTAAACCAAAGTCTTTGATACACTAACATTATCATCTAAGCAATTTAATTTCATTGACACAACTAAGCAAAATGATATACTTATTGAAGCAAAAGTCAAGGTATTATTACATCATAACCATCTTATATAAATTTCATCCTTGAAATTTCATTATAACTAATGAACAATTCAGGAAACTTCTGCTTCATATCCATTTCTATTGTCCATGTGGCTTCTGCCACTGAGTGATGTTGCTATAAGACCTTGGCCAAGGGTATGGTCTTTTTCCATAAGATATTCTCATTACTCTCCAGAAGCTTCACCACTTCTCCTCAAAAGTAAGACTACGTTACGATTCTACAGGTATCCGATCAATCACACGTGTGGGGTCTAGGATATACTTTTGTCACATAGATACGAGAAACACATTGTGTACCTTGGTTAATTCTAGAGATAAAACCAAACTATATGTTACCCATCATATCATCTCTAGGATCTTAAAAAGTTCCACCTATCTAACACTCAACATTCCCTTCACATCAACCTCATAACACCCTTAATTGCTGAGATCTTTCATAAACACATGATCCTTAACATCATACTCTTTAGTCCTTACGTCACATCTGCTATCACTTTGATTTTTGTTCTTAATCTATTTCTAGATTGTCATTATTATATGGAAATAAATTCTTCAAAAACTTCAAATATGATATTGAAATTTCAATACTTGGAATGTACTCAATGAGGGCTTTCCAATGACACTAAGAACATGTGAAATGAAGGCCGGGAAGAGAAAGACATTAACAACTCTAAAAATTGACAAGGAAGGATAGGGAGAAAATGATGTTTGATTGATGATCTAATGCTGTCATCATCTTCTAGAACATTAGAAGAGCAAAATCCCTTTAGTTTTCTTGATGATCGATGAAGAGTTGATGCTGGAGGAGCAAAAGCTCTTTCCTAAAGCATCCACCACCTTCTCACACAACATTAAAAAATAGTAGAATTTTGTAATAGATTCTCTAACTTTATCTAGTCGCACCGAACATATTGCAACAGGCAGGAGTTGCTACATCTAGGCATGATAATTGTACAACTTCATCCTTAATAGTTTTAGCTCTTTTATGTTGGCAATGTCTATGGTTTGTCTCAAACTTTGAGCTCTGATAAGGTTTTACACCTATTCTTATCTCCGCTCTGTCGAGCATATAATTTACTTTAGGTAGGTATGTTCCTTGACTAGCCCTATCTTGTAGATACAACCTTCTCTTTAAACACGTCTTCATAAGATCCATCCAAGCCATAACTCGATCATGTGTTTTTCCTAGCATGTTAAGCAACATACAAGTTAAGCTTTTGTAGACATTCTTTTCCATGTGCATGACATCAAGCACATGTTGCACATGTAGGAATTTCAAGCACAAAAATTCAAAGGATATTGACTTCTTCCATCAACCTTTAGAGGTGCTACCATTTGTATATTTGGTTGCCTTCTTCTTCCCCCATAAGATATAAAGGTTGTCAACCTGTTCAATACTTATTGTCTGGTCAATATCTTTAGAGATGTCCTTATGTCTAAGCTATCATTAATCTCCCCATTTCTAAAACAGTATTGATGGTATTTATGCAACCATCTTTATAGTGTAGGAATTCCATGTCCTTGCCATGTTTGAGTTTTATGACACATGTTTGGTCATTATAGATAGGACAAGCATTGTATCCCTTCATAGTGCATCTCACCAAATTACCATATGCAAGGAAGTCATTTATTGTCCACAAGAGTATGCCTTCAAGGTAGATGACTCTTTCTTGTATGCATCTTAAGTTTCAGTCCCTACATCCCATAATGTCCTAAGATTGTCAATTAAATGAACCAAGTACATATCAATGCCATTCCTTGGTTGCTTGGGTACCAATATCAACATAGTTAAGATCATGAACTTCCTATTCATGCATAGCAATGGGTGGCAAGTTGTAACAAATAGTTATAGCCCAACAATAATTATTGCTCGTAGAACCATGTGGATTAATCCTATCTGCAGATATTGTAAGTAGTAGGTTTTTAGGATCTTGTCCAAAATTGGTCCACAAGAAGTATGAGCTTCCATGTTAGGCTATCTACTAGATGGCATAAATAGCTATGAGTTGCTCTCTCCTTAGTATGCCATGCTAGTTTCTATGCTATTTTTGAAATATTCTTTTGAAAATTGAAATATGTGGGAATTAACATAGGACTTTTGTAGGCACATCTTTTACATGCTCAGTTAATTTCTTCTTCAACTTTCGTCTTGACTCTCTACAAGTTGAGCATGTAGTTTTATCCTTATGCTCCTCATACAAGATTTTCTTTGCCTCCCATGTGGACCTTGCTAGTTTGTTCTCCCTCGATAGCATTTTATCCACCACCATTCAAGACTTCTTTAAAACCTTGATCTAAAAAACCATATCTCGCTTTCACGTTGCATAATTAGTATTATTTGCACAACAAAGGTACAACGGGTCATCAACTACCTTTAATGTAGTCTGGAATCATTTAAGGTCATCTTAGAAGTCATCGTATGCATATCAAAATATCGACGTTGCATTATTATCTCCAACATTGCCTACAGTGTCTTCATACTAATCTTTCTACCCTAGTCGAGGGCTCATGAGGATTCCATCTACTCCACTAAAGTACAAATGTTCTCTCAACTCTACATATTTTAAGATAGTTCTAAATAACTTTCTTCATAACTCTCAATTTTTCAAGACGGTTTTAAAAATCATCGTCTTAAGTTAAGGCTTTTTTAAAACTATTTCATTAACTGTCTTCTTAAATAGGATTTTTAAAGATGATTATCTCTAACTATCTTCTTAAACTTTTGTTTTTTAACATTGTGTTTTCTTAACTATCTTCTTAAGTTCTCCTTGTGAATATCTTCAAAAAAATTTAACTCTCTCCAATGACTTCTTATGATCATTTTCAGAAATGTTTTATTAAATAGGATTTTTTAAGATAGTTTTTTGTAATCATATATATATATATATATTACACTAAGATGGATATATGAAAATTATTATCTTCAAATACACCAATTTTAGTAGTGCATTTTTATTTATTTCCTTCAATATTTTTCCACTATGTTCATGTTTCTTGCCTTTCATAAAATACTTCATCCTATTTTATGTTTTTTTTTCATGTAGTATTTTTTAAATTCTCTACCAACCCACTCATTATGATCCATATAGGGAGTTTTCTTAATTTTATGCATCACTTGCAAAATTATTGTTGCTATCTCTAACAATTTCTAGTTCTAGCTACCTCTTAGATAGCTTTATAAATAGGAACCTTTCCTTTTGTGTTTCTATAGAACACAAACCCTAAGCAAGTTCTTGTAATTTCTTTCTTGGATAAGTGAAACATAGAAGTATATTAAGCCAAAAGTGGAGATGTACATAGTGAGATTGTTGTAGATAGAATATCATTGCAACTAGACTTGTGCTTGGTTTTGTTTCTAGAATTGATCAAAACAATACCCAAAAAGTTAAGACAAAGAATTATAGAAGAAGGTGATGATTTAGAAGAAAACTTATATGTGGAACATCTATTTAGATACAACAAGTTGAACTTAAGATATGAAAGCTGCTAAATAAATAAAAAAATAAAAAAAAACTATGGAAAGTCAAATATAAAGTAGGATCATAAGTCAAATTTAATTGTGTGTTAGTTTTGGGATTCTAACCCTAAATTATAGAAAAATAAAAAAGGGGGCACAAAATGTCTCTTAAAAGAACATTTAATGTTAAAAATAAATGGTCAAAATAAAATTGTCAAATTATATTATAGTTAAAGAGATGTAGTAAACTAGAGTTAATAGTTAACTAACTACTTGATATGAAGAGTTAAATAAATATACTAGTAGAAAGATAGGAATCAAAGAGATGAGGATTTAGCCATAGCTTGGCCCAACTTGACTCGGATCAACAACACTCAAAATAAAGATTTTATTTCGATTATCTTCTCATAGAGATCCCTACCATAATTAAAACCCTATATTTTACAAAAGATCAATGGGATTCACAAGGTTTTTCTATGCTAGACTAAAGGTTTCAGCTACTTTGGAAGAGAAAAGATAAAACTTAGAAGTTAAAATTTTCCTCAAGAAATTTGAAACACTAAACTATAATACAGTTATTTGAGAAATTTATTCAACAATCCACTCATATTTTGAAATTTCAAAAACATTAAAACTCTAAAATTGAAATATGAGAGCCAACTTAAATTATAATGGACCAAACAAGGTAGCCTAAGGCCTTGAACCATGTTCTAATATTAAGGAGTTTGATCTTCAAGATTTCATGGTGGCTTGAGATCTTGAACTAATTATTCTATTTATTAAATTAAATAGCTCTACCATATTCATCATATATTCAAACATACTCAAGTTTTACCTATTAGAACACTTTTGGAATGTGATCTATCCTTGTTTCATGAGTGCTCTATAGAATTTCCATCAAAATAACAAGGGATGCTTCTCCACTTCCCATTCATACAGGTGTGTCTATTAGTAGTGCACTTTGACAGTACATCCCACTACAATTATATTTATAAACAATATTTAGAATATTACTACTAAACCTCCAATCATTGTGATATGCACTACAAAAAATTATAAGGATAGGATTAAAGAATGCAATCTCATATATACAAGTAGCATCTTAGTCAATGATCATTTGACTTGTTTTTCCAATGAACCTAATTTTTTTATCTCCACTCATTTAGGTTGGGTTTCCATCATAAGCAACATTATTTAATGAATTTCAACTCTATTCCCCTCAATATAGAGAGAAACATAGCTCTCTCCTCCTTTCACCAAAGGATAACTAATTTTTATTTTAAGATCTTAATTAGTCAAATATAATGATCCATGCATCTTTATGTATTTGCTTCATCACACAGTGCTTTTGAATAATACGTCATGATTTCCAATTATAAGCTTTGGTCTTTATTGTAGCTACAGCTAATTGACAATATAAGGAATCTATATTGTTGAAATTGATTTTCTTCATAAAAGAATATCTAGTAGAAAGTTTCCAAGCCATTCTTCTTATTCACTTGCATTCTCCATGATTATGAATTCTATCCCCTTCATTGACTTGGCTATACAAGTTTTCTTGGTATATTTTTAAAAAATGATAGCCCTTCTAAGGTGAAACATATATACTTTCATATTTAGTATCATCACTAGACAATTGGTTGGCATCATTGTACCATTGTAAAACAATTGGATAGTTCTTATAGTGTAGACTAGCACTTATTGTATACTTCAAGTATCTTGGTACATTAACCAATATTCCCAACGATCATTACTTGAGGTGCTTGTCGAACTATTTAACTTTACCACTGGATGCTTAGCCTCCCATTCTGGTCTCGGCAAGGAGTGACAATTGATAGTCCTATGAGTTGGTTATCATTGTAGCATTACAGTCCTTTGTATATTTTGTATAGTGCTACAAGCATGACTGAGTGACAACATGTGTGCTTGGTTTTTATTAGAAATCTTCTTACTGCAATCATGACAAAGTGACAACACCGTGACTATGTGGCATGCCTAGTATGAGTCATGACCATTATGCATACCTAGTGTTAACTAGATGATTGTGGGGCTCGTATAAGTAGGGGTGTGACCACTGATGACTACATTCACTAATTTCATGAGTTTAACATTGTTTAACTCGTTAGACTATTCAAAATCTTTATTCATGATTCGAACTATGATTTGTGCATGACCTTGCATTGCTAGATCTATTTATGATGTTTACATTTATTCATAAATTTTACATGAGATACTGATTATGATTTGAACACGATATTTTACTATTGGATTTACTCATTACATTTACATGAAATTCTTTGAAATTTGATATTATAAAGTTATGGATTTTCTTAAACTTAATCATGCCAATTATTGATTATTGATGCTAAATGTTTTGGTGCATTAAAATAATTATTACATTGTGAAAGAAAATGTTCTATTTCAATCTTCATAAGCATCTTATTCCCCTACCAAACATAGATTGCTAAGGCATCACACTATTTTTAGTATGCCTCAGATATTGAGCTACAGACTAGACCGATGAGGAGTTAGATCAATAGCTGATTCGGACATCGTTGTTTGATAGTATGTTTTAATTTTACTAGACTATACATGTACATATGTGGTATTTGGAGTTGATTTGTAATCATGCAGGGACTGTAGCTGTCGACTGGATGGTCCTAAAGAAGTAAACTTGTTTTTAAAATGGATTACTTGAGTAAAAGATTACCCATGATACCACTCCCTACAATTTTCACCCTTCTATGTGGAAGGTATCTATCATCTCACAAAGTCAGAGGGGGGGTGGCCAACCCTACATCCCTCCTACCACATGATACAAAACCCTTAGGCATCCATGTTTTGATATCATAAAATCATCAGGATATATGCTTGTCTCATATCAAATCACAAAAATAAAGTATCATGTTCATAGCTAGTACCTTATACCAAAATCAAACCCACCTAGCTGTCAAATCAAACCACGTGAATATAAACATGTAGTGCATTCTTAAATCATGCATTTTAAATAAATGAAATGTGTTTCCAATCCTCAGAACTACAATATGATAAATTTTCATTTATAGTATTATAGCCTTTTTATTTCATAAATACTACATGTATAACATTGCACAATATTCGCATTTTATAAATAATTTATACAACTCAAATCTAATGTAATTATCAAAATCACATCATAACTATGTCAATAGATCATGCAATTCATGAAAATTAGCATCTTAAATTCCACCTACCTTGAATACGGGCAATCCAAATCCTTAGAACGTTTAATAGTCTCAATGTCGTATCAATCAGTGTATCTGCCAAGTCATATATTTATATAATGTTATTTCCCTATTACATATCCCCATCTATAACTCATTTAGCCTTTGATCATCTTTAAACATGATGACCTTGTCTTTAAAGATGTCTAATTATATGTATATATCTTTATTTTGGTAATATCTTCAAATCTTGACTGTTGATTAGAGATCAATGGTCTAGATCATCCATCTATTCTCAACTTATATTGGTCTCAGCCTAACCTAGAGTCTACTTCATTTCTTGATATATGACCTATTGATCTGATGGTTAGATTAAATTATGATCGGTCAGATCAATAGTTCAAAGTCCTCCTAACATCAAATCTTGGAATCTAAGTTCATTAGAACAATTTAACCATTAAATCATTTCATTTGCCATATTAGATCATCAATTTAGTCATGAATTAGAAGAAAACTTGGTAGTCAAGTTGTGATAATGATTACTACCCATAGCCTAAATTGCCTATATAGTCGATGTAGTCAAGACATTGGTGAATGCCATATAGGATTTACCAACCAACAATAGATGATCCACTCTTTTAATCATAGAGCATTAACTTCGTATAACTCAAAAATGGAAATAGCATTGAAAGTAGCTTAGGAATTAGTTCTAGTCAAGTGTTAGCTTTATAAAAAAAATAAGAGGCCAAAGAAGGAGCCAAAACATCTTAGAAGAATGTTTAACATTAGAAAGGAAATAGTAAAAATAATGGTGATCCAAGATTCTCTATTATGATGATAATAAAACACAAATTATGATTAATTCTAACTTGGTTCAAAGCATGCACATGTGTATCATTATGAAAAAAAACCAAGAGGAATAAAAAAGGATGTTTTCAATCAATTAGATCATAGTAGAAGACTTGGTTGATTCTTTGTGGAAACATATCAGTTATTCATGCACACTTAATCAACTATTCTTGTGCTTCTTTCCCAAGAGTTGAAGGTTGTGACTTTGGTTAATATTTGAAGACAATGAAGGGGATTGTAGAACTGAAGATTTTCCTTGTGCATTGAGTTATGCACTACTTCATTCTAGTAACTTTTGATATTTATTCCTATCATAGGAACTACTATTTTTGAAATTGAGTTTGTAAATGATAGACTTGTTGCTTGCTTGAAGAAACAACCAACTAATTCTAGAATTAGGTCGACTAACTTATGAACCAAATGGCTTCACTTTTTGGGTTAAAATGAGTTAACTAAGCATGAAGAACTTGCTACAAAATAAGAAGAAGAAAAGATATCAACTAAAATGGTAAATAATTACTAGACATCCCATAAGTTTGCCATATGTCAATTCTAATTTGAATTTCTATGTAGATGGATAAGGATACTCTCCAAAAGATAACTTGCCCTCAATAGATCCTTTTTCAATTAAGACTGTGTATGAGTCATTTTAAGCCTCAGAACTTTTGTTTCCAAAAGAGTCCTAAGTTTTTCAAATATTTCATAAGTATTTAAGGATCTCAAAGTTTCCAAATCATTCAAAAGCTTGATATTTTTTCTAGATTTTAAATGTTTTTAAAAGTGGCCTAAAGTTCAAATGATTTTCCAATTCTAGTTTCAATGCTAATTTGACTAAAATTGTATTCCATTTGAATTCTAGAAAGAGAAACTCAAATGACATCAAATTACATTCAAAACACATTAGAGATGTCAAAAGTGTATAAAAAATGTATATCATGTCTTGATCACATGATTGTGTGATCTAGCCTCAGTACAACATGATTGTGCGTAGCATAGTACCTAGAACACATGATTGTGTGTTGCAGGGGCAAAGGAACACACCATCGTATGTTCCAATTATCAGACACCCTTTGTTACAATCTTTCCACTTGGCCCTTGTCTCATCTCATATTTACTTGATTTCCATGGGTGCCCTCTACAAATAGAGCCCCATTCTTTAGGTCTTGAACAAGTTTTTGAGAATTTTTAAGGCATGGGTTTCTCTATATTTTTTTGGTCAAGCTTGAGATTGACAAATCTATGAGTCTTGAGAGAGAATTGGAGAGCTTTCTTTTAGTAATTTTATCTCCTTTCCTCTCATGTTTTCTTTTTTCATTCTTAAATTCACACCCTCTCCCCCTTTCTTCTTAGAACCTTCTTCCTCTCTCCCTCTCTAGGGAGTACTCTCCATGTATAAGAGATTACACTTCTCTTCTCTTCCTAGGCTTTTGATGGAGGTGTTTCCTACACAAAGTGAGATGTTGGGGTTTTCAAGCATGTTTAGCTAATGAAACTACTATGTTCTTAGCTATGAGATTATCTCCCATTGAGGAAAGAAAGAAAGAATATTTTCCTTAAGCTTTTCCCTTCTATTTTCATTACTTTCTACTCCATTTTTTCTATTTATCTCAAGCTTGCTTCTTAGGAAGATGTCACCATGCAAAAGAAACCCCACTTATTATCTCTTTCTAGGTTTACTAAAATACTTTTTGACAAAGGCTGTAAATACAACATGCTACATTTTGATTAGATGCACCACTAGATCACAATGTTTCATATTTTCATGCCATAGGTTGCAAATGGTTCATTTTGAATAATGGTAAGGATAACCTTAGTAATTTTGATGAAAAATCTTAGTAAGGGATCTTTCTTGGTTATTATTTACATTGTGGAAAATACAATGTTTAATATGAGGACTCTTATAGTTGAAGAGCCCATTCATGTTTTTCTTTTTTTTCTTATAAATCTATTTCCTCTTTGAGAAAATAACCTATCTTAAAAGATGATTATGAGGATGATCTAGCTCAACCATTGGAGAAGCTCAACATGAATGGAGATGATGCTCCAAAGGATGATGGTATTTCTCAACAATAGCAAGATGATCAATACTAGCCATTGTTAAAAGATTTAAAGTATGCTTAGGGACATCCAATAAGCCAAGTCATTAATGGTTCATTTGCCGGGGTAAGAACAAGATCAAATCTCAAGAATTTCATTCAATTTGTTGTGCTTTTGTTACAAATTGAACCCACAATCACATAAGACAAATTCATAGACATGGATTGGGCTATGGCTATGTTAGAATAACTAAACTAATTTTAAGAAAATGGTGTTTAGACTCTTGTCTCTAAACCCCACGAATATCTTATTATGGATGCTAGATGGGAGTTTGTAAACAAACTTGATGAACTTGGTTTAATCATTAGGAATAAAGCTAGAGTTGTAGATCAATGATATTCAAATGAGGGTGAGATAGATTTTGATGAGACTTTTGTACCTATTGCTAGATGTGCAACAATTACAATTCTTCTTACATTTACATGTTTTGAAAGGTTTCAAGCTTTATAAAATGGATGTCAAATTTTATTTCATTTTTTTCTAAATGGTTTCATAAATGAGAAAGTTGTTGAACAAACTCCTAGCTTTGAATATCCAAATTTCCTGATCATGTTTTATAAACTTCTAGAAAATCTCTTTATAGTCTAAACCAAGATCTTAGAGCTTATTATAAAAGACTAAACAAATTTCTTGTGGAAAATGATTTTTCAAGAGGCAAAGTTGACTCAATTCTATTTACAAAGACTTAAGGCAAAATTAGTTTGACATTTCAGATATATATTGATGATATTGTGTTTGAAAATACTAATAAAAGCATGTGGATAGTGTTTTCAAAAGTTATGTAGGAGTCTGAAATGAGCATGATGGCAGAGCTCAATTTCTTCCTTGGACTCCAAATCAAACAAACATAAGAAGGAACCTTCATCAACCAAATCAAGTATGTTAAAGAACTCCTCAAAAGGTTTGAAATGGACAAAGAAAACCCAATTGGTACGACTATTAACCTGTATTTAATATCACAAAGATGAGAAAGGTAAATCTGTTAAAATCAAGCAATATAGGAGTACGATTAGCTTTATGTTTTATCTAACTACAAGTACACTTAGCCTTCACTTTAGTGTGTATGCTTGTGCTAGATTTCATTTTGAACCTTAGAAATCATATCATATTGATAGAAATAACTTATTCTCTATGAATGCATATTGTGATGCTAATTATGGTGGTTGTAGAATTGATAGAAAAAGTATCAGTGGAATATATGAACTTTTTAGTTGTATGCTGATTTCATGATTCTTAAAGAAACAAAATTAATTACACTCTCTATCATAAAAGCTAAATACATCTCAACTAGTAGTTATTGTGCTCAAGTACTTTGGATGAGATAACAACTCAAAGGCTATGGTGTTCATAGTGACAAAATTTCTATCTATTGTGATCTAGTACCATCAATCTTTCTAAGAACCCTCTTCAGTACTCTAAGACTAAGCACATTGAAATTAGACATCATTTTTATAGAGATCATGCTTAAAAGTTGACAAGACACCTAAATTTTGAAGAACATAACAAAAATTGGTTGACATCTTCACAAAAGCTTTAGTGAAAGATTATATTTTGTATGATTAGAGAAGAATTAGGCATGAATGTTCTCTCTTGAATGATGATTGTAATTTGATTTCTCTATTGTGATGATCTGTACTTGCTCAAAGATTTCAAAACTTCATGATTTTTGAACAAAACATTGCTTTTTATGAATTTTAGTGAATTATTTGAGTTAGCTTAGTCGACTTGTTTACCAAATGAATTTGGCTCTATAGAAATCAGCAAATAGATTTAGATTTATTCAACTATTGTGGCAACTATTTTTGCAAGAAAAGTTTTGTATACCTACTAGAATCATTTAGTCAACTAACTCTCAATTAAGTAGAGTCATTTGTCAAATGTTTGTAGATCTATAACTAACTTCAATCCTAATAAACTTTTTTTGCAACTCCTTCATAGGAAATTTTTTCCAAATACTAGTGGTTTCACTTAGTAAACTAATTTGATTTTATTTGACTAGTTTAAAAAAAGTGTGTAGAGAATTTGACTAACCATTATTTTAGTTGATTTGAGTCCCAAACATCACTATTTTTCCCCTTTCACTTGCATTAGTTGACTATTCATCAAGACCAATTGACTACTTGATTTTCAAGTAGTCTTGAACACTTTTAATTTTGGATTTAGTTGAATAAATTTCAATTGTAATTGATTAAATTGTCAAATCTCTTCTATGTAAAGCATTCAACTTTTATTTAGGTTATTAATAGATTGCCCTAAGTGCTTGTTCTGAGGCCCTGTTTTCTGGCATCTCAAAAATCTTTAATTCAACCATCAAAACCTCAAACCTTGCTATATAATTATTCCCAAAACATTGTACAACCAATCTATTTTGATTTTCACTTGAAATCAATCCCTAAATATCAAAAATCTATAGCCATTCTAATAACTCATAGATGGAGAAAAACTCTTTTGGGTTCTTCATCTACAAGAGGAGAAGCAAATCATAATGAAAATGATGAAGTAATTATCATTGACAAAGGCATTCCTACACTTTTTCAACACCAACATGGTCAATTTGTCTCAAATTCATTAAACAAATAAGTAGAACTCCATGATGAGATTCATTTTTGCACTTACAGGGATTATAAAATTCTAATTCTACAATGGTGGTTTCTCTCCATCAAAGCTGAAGTAAACTTCACTACCAACAACTTTTACAATTGAATGGTTCTTCAAGGATGTTATTGTGTATACTCAAGCTTCCATGGACTTCATCTTGAAGGTTGGTTTCATCATTTTAGTCTAAAAAATCTCTTTTTACTTCAAACAGATGTTTATGAGGATCTTATTTAAGTTTTCTATGCAAATATAAAGTGAAACAAGGTCACTTCATTTCTACTTTTGTGAATGGGTATGAGTTTTCCATCAGTGCATGGAAGCTTGGTCATTTTCTTGGTATGTCTTATCAAGGGATTGAGTTGAAAATTGGTATTAAGGATTCCACACCAAGACTTGATGTTTACCAATTTGCTATTCAACAGAAGAATGTCAATGAGCATGAACAAATTAATGTTAGCCAACTCACATTCTAAGAGTTCATATTCTTCATATATGTTTAAAGATTAGTATTTAAGGATTCTGCACCAAGGCTAATGATAAGATATTCACTTCTCTTTTCAAGCTTTGTTTCATCTTTTATATTGCTCGGAATACTAGAATCATGTATGCCTAATCTATTTTCAATCATATGTGGGACATTAAGAAAAGAAAAAAACCTTTACACTATATAGGACTTACTTCTAATGTCCTTACTAGGATTTGTATTCATCTAGCTTCTAAAAAAATTTAGTTTCACTCAAGAGAATATCATAAGAAAGCTACACTTCAAGTCACTTGGATATGAGTTCTTGAAAGTAGGCTAATCTACACTATAGATTGATTGTCTGTCCTCAAGCCTCTCATCTATCAAACTCTCAAATGCCTTTCTAGGTTTTTTGCTGTCTACTTTTTTAGAAAACTTTGTTTTTATGTTTTCAAGTGTGGATGTGGTTTAAAATTTTGACTTTGTTGTTGTTTATACGTTTTGGATGAATAGTTAGTTCAATGGATGCTTTAAAACATTGATTTATATCTATATGCATGTTTATGATTACGAATGATGTCATATTAATAGTGGAGAATGCAAAATATTTGCATGACATGAATGCTAAATGTTTACATTCTTGATGCATGATTGTTTCATTTTTCACCCTAGATATCTATGATGTATGTTGGATGGGGATCTCTTTATCTTTATTCTTGCACGTTGTAACATTTTGAGAGTGAGCTGTACTCCTATTTCATGGATATTCTAGTGGGAGTATAATGTCTATGGTGAGTACTCTATATCATTATATTCTTTCTCTTTCAAGTACTCTTGACTCTTTTCTCTTTGTGGATATGTTTCTCTTTCTTTGCCTTTTTGCCTATGACAAAAAGGGGGAGGAATATATGAAAAAAAAAAGAGTATGGAAACTGAGAAGTTTTTCACAATTTTTTATATCATTTTTTCTTTCAACTTTCAATGATTTGTATAAAAAAGAAGGATATTGTTAACCCAAGCCTCTCTATTTTTATTATAATAGAACTCCAATTATGATTGACTCTAACTTGTTTTGAAGTGGGCAAATGCATATATTGTTTAGATACAAACATGAATAAAAAAGGTGAAATTTTTGGTCAAATGTACTAAGTTCAAAAATTCAGTTGATTAAAATTGAAATCAAGTCGACAATCAAGACTTAGGAGTAGATCCAATCATCTAGAATCCAAACCATGCAAGAAAAATTAAAATCAAGACGGATGGAAGAGCTAAATTCACTCATGTTGAGTCACATACTAAAATAAATAATCATCATTTGTGTGAGTTAAGTATGTCATTCTAGTATTTGTAAAGATTTCTAGCTATCATAGTAGGCAACTATTTTGCAAATTGATTCTTCCAAATGATAGGGCTACATGCTTGCTAGAGAAAAAATAACTGACTATTTCCAAAATTGATTCAAGTAAGTGATGAACCAAATAGGTTTTAATTTCTAGGCTAAGAGCTAGTCAACTAATCATTAAACTCATGTAGCTATGATTTAATAGTAAAACTTGGATTTGCTGCAAAGGTAATTTAGTTGATTAAAATGATACAATAGCTAGCTAATATAGGAGATAACTTTGCTAGCTATCAAATC
Source organism: Warburgia ugandensis (assembly GCA_035236585.1). Classification (NCBI taxonomy): domain Eukaryota; kingdom Viridiplantae; phylum Streptophyta; class Magnoliopsida; order Canellales; family Canellaceae; genus Warburgia; species Warburgia ugandensis. The sequence goes on from CP141136.1 coordinate 41,246,125, forward strand.
AAATTTGAGTTTCTTGCTTGGATGGATAAGAATGCTTGAAATAGTTATGAATTGGCCTCCACTGGATCATTTTGAAATGTGACTATATATATTAGCCATTTGGAGACAAAAACAAAGAAATGACATTGGAAAAAGACCTTACAAGCTAACTACTTCCTTCTATTATTTGCTTATTTTGTGATAACTGTCTTTCTCTCACTTCTTTGTATCTTGTATTTGAATATATTGATAAAGACATTCTTCTTCAACTTGTTCTTTGTTTATGAGAGTGGTGTAGCTCCCTTGTCCAGAATAACTTTTAAGTGTTTATAAGAAGATAGAGATTACTGAAGACTCAAATCCTTCATATGTGGTCAACACAATGTCAATAGGTGTATTAAACCCTATAGCAATTAATAAAAGCTCAAGTTAATGAATACCTTGAGAGAATGAAAGAAGGCACCTTTGTTGACTGGCTAAACCATTATAAATTCCTCTATCTAGTCCTCCTTGCATGTCAAAGTTTTCTAAAACTTATTTTACAATTGTGTGTCAAAAAGTTCTTAATTCCCTATTCAATCCCCCATGACCTATCAAATAAGATGATCAATTATACTATCATTAAAGACATTTTTTTAATTGGTGATTAGTTAAATAAAAATTAAATAAGGAAGGCATTAATGAGCCGAGACCTTTTTCCTAGAAGGTTCTCTCTCTATTTTAGATCCCTAATCTTATGAAAATCCAATATTCTACATAAGGTCATTAAGAGTATCACAAGTTTTCACTTGCAAGACTAAAGGTTTTAGCTTCTTTAGAAGAGAAAAGAAAAAATTTAGAAGTTCAAATTTCTCTGTAAAAATTTATCAAACAAATACATTTATTCATTAGTCTTGGAAGATATTATGACATCTCACAGAAAAAATGGCCAACTATGGAGAAGAAATAGCTATAAAAAAAAGCCACCAACACCATCACAACGAGGGAAGGATAAACTTAGTGCATTGTAAGTAAGATAATTGCACAAAATGCAAGGAGAAAAGCTCTTTCAATACTTGAGCTTTCCTTAAAGATGTAACATGTGGGCTATAACATGTACACATAAGTTTACTTTGTATTTTACATTATATATGTTCATGTGGACAAAATTGTTCAAAAGTCCTTATAACATCTACCAATTACTTTGGTCTAAAAAGGTTTGTAATTGATGTATTTCATATAGCCACACAAGAACTAAGGTATAACCTTATTCTTACCATAAGTACTTAATTTGTTTTAGCCCCATCTACCTTTGCTTCTCCCAACATGGGATCTTGATTTGTCATAGTGGTTGAAGTTTTTAGATCTTTAAGTAACAACAATTATTTATTATTGGATGTCCCACAAATTGTTTTTCCTTCATAAATATCATCAAGTTCTTCATTTAAAAGCTACATCTTGATGGAATTTTTGTGAGCTTTCTAGCTAGATGATGATGTGAAGGACTTCATTGAATACCATAAAAATGAGCCTTGAATTAGTTGGTCTAGTTGAATTATTCTTTCCAATGTCCTCAATATATCTCCACCGTAGAAAAGACAAGTTTGTTTGGACTCTTTATTTTCTTTTAATATAGTCCCATATTATAAAACAAAAGACTTACAAAGCAAAATGGGTCTCCTCCAATCCCATATAATTATGAAGCTACAAGTTGTTTAAGAAACTAGTAGTCTGCATTCAAAGCATACTTAACATGTTTATCTACCACATAATTACATTTCTTATAAATATGGACAATGGAGCCAACTAAACTATGAAGAAGTCAACAGTCACTCCTTGTCTAATGAGTTCACCATGATGAGTTTCCTTTTTTCTTTCTCTCATATTTTCTATGGTGGAGTTTATCATGATCAAAGAGTCCCCACAAATTTGCAATTTAGAGAAATTGTAGCTACCAACAATCTTAAGCCCAGTGGGAAGAGCTTCCTATTATGTTAGGTTGTTAGATTTCTTTTTCAAACATCAAATGTCACCAAGAAGTAGGGATCGAAATGGTGCTGGGCTTGCAGGTTTTCACTTGCCTTGCTCTACCCCACCATGGATCACTAACATCCTAACCCTACCTTGCCCCACCATGGATCATAGACATCCCTACTCTATTATGGGTCTAGGCAGAATATGAAGAACCAATCTTAACCCCACTCTCACCATTAACTATTATGGGTGGGGCAAGGCATGGAGCAACAACAAAAAATTGATGAAATGTCATAATACATTTTTCAAAAATGCATGTAACTCTTCAAAATACCATTGAAAATTCACACACTTGACATTCATCCCATTTTCTATGTTCAAAATTACATTTGTAGTTTATACTATGTTTCTATAGTTACAAATCATAGCCCAAAATTAATGGATGGGATGAAGTATCTAACAACATTAAAATTTGATACTTAAACCACACAACATTTGCGACATCATAAATGGCTTAGATCAACATGCACTTTGGACCCACCTCGAGTCAATTTGGTGGGTTTTTCTTACTACTCTATACGTGCTTTGGACTCACCTCAGGTCATACTCTTTTGTTCCACACCACTACAACTCATTGATTTCTTGCCCTGCTCCACCCCAAGCATGTGTAGGTCAGGATGGGGTGCTAGTTTAACCCACCCCATTACTATCCCTACCAAGAAGCAGCCTAAATAATCTCTAAAGATGCCACCCAAGCCTACAATGTTATCCAAGCCCTTCTTATTTTGATGATAACAAAACCTTGATTCTATTGATCTAATTATGTTTGTGCATGTGGAAGGACAATAGCTCATAACTCAAATACACTAGTTAAACTAGTTCTATGAACTCATCTCAATCCCCCAATGGTAGATGAATTTCAACATGTTTAAATACTTTCTACTAGTCTGCAATAGTCCAACCCGTTGGTACTCAACATACAATAGGTAAATGGAACCTCTCAAACAAGTGGAAAATGCATTGACCACAATGACCTAGTTAATGGACATCTTCCAACAGATTAATGATATTTGACTTAGAGAAGAAATCAATATGAGCAATATTTCAACTAGTCAATAACAAATCCAATTGATTGTTCGAAGTTGAAGACTTACTCAGACATCATTAGAAAACTCAAATGGTTAGTGGAATGCAATTAAATATCTAATGTACATTTTGAACTTGAAGAATAAGAAGAAGAACCTCAGCAAGAATGAAGTCAACCAGTCTATAACACTATCAACTTACTAAAATAAGAAAGAACAACATTGATCAAATAGTATAGGTGCAACTAAGCAATCAAAGGAATCATCTCAATTGATCTCCTAAGATTAGCCTAAATGGGTAGAACTTAATGCTTTGAAAAGCATCAAAGATCAATTTTCAATTTCTCAAGATGGCACAACATGTTGTTGCAAACATTTTTGGAGAAGGTCAGTCTACACATTGACCTCTTTTGTATGATGAAATAGATTACAATTCTTAGAAATCTTATATTTAGATTTTTAGAAAATTCAAATATTATGAACTTTGGATGTTGATAGAAGATGGTCCATTTAGACCATATGTTGTCAAAGAAAGTACAAAACACTATCTTACCAATGATGAATGGATAAAGGATGATGAACAAAGATGCAAATGGATGATAAAGCCATGAAACTTCTCTACAATGCTCTTGATGCTAAAGAGTGCAATTAAATTTCTGTGCAAATATAAAAAAGAAATATGGGACAAAATCTGGGTGGCATATTAAGATATAGAACACATAAAGATTCACTATAGTTGATCTTCTTCTACCTAATTATGAGTTATTTTTCAATAAGCCTAGTGAGTCTATCTTTGAAATTTTTACTAGATTCACTAAAATTGTCATCTCCCTAAAGGGACCTAATAAATTCCCTACTAATGAAGAACATGTGAGTAAGATTCTCAAGTTTTATGAAGATCATGGAGTCTAAGTGTTTGTGTGAAAAGCCACAGAGACAAAAAGTTATAGCAATAAAAAATGAAAAATGTTTGTTAAACCTATCTCATAATGTGCTTACAGGATTATTAACAATCCATGTGATTAGTGAGAGAACATTGGTTGTTGAGCAATAAAGAACAAAAGAAAACTGAAGGAATTGCTGTGAACACCACTGTGGATGATGTTAAATCCTCTAAAGATATGAATAAGTGGTTCTTCTCACTAGATGCTCAACAAATTCATGATAGTAAAAAAACAAGTTGTCATAGAAAGATGTTTTTCAAGAAAAGAACATTTTATTTGGTGTTTCTATCAAGAATGATTCAATCACATACTACAATTGTAAACATCCTAGACATATGAAGGTGGGCTGTCCACTCTTGAAGAATAAGAGGAAGAAGCCTTACAAGAAGGCAATGGCTTCAACAATGAGTGATGATGACAAGTGAACATCTTCTAAAGATGAAGGTAACACTCCTTTATTTGCTTTCATGGCAAGAATAGCATCTGAACGTGAAGAAAATGTTGATGTAAATTATTTTGCATTTATTGACTTGAAATGTACTTTCAGGGAATTGCTTTTTGTGTCAACACAACATGGATTAAGAGTCATTTATTTAAACAATTTTGTATCTCAATGTATTATTGAAGAATAGGCGTGGTTTTTAAAAATTAAGTTTTGATTTGTAATAGGAAGCTTTATTACCCAAAAAGAAACATAGTTGCTTAAAATGAAAATTTGTTTTATGAATATGTTGGCTTATTGTTGATAAGCTAGTTTTGGAAAACAACAGAATATGGAAAATGAAATTGCAAAATTGAAAGAACAAAACATTATGTTAAAAAAATCGCTTGAATATATCTATGATCATGTTTTAGAAAGATGAAAGTTCTGTTTAAGGTTTTCATGCTAGACATCCTTGTGATGATTGAAGAAAACATATTTACAAATAAGTTTGGGTAGTCAAAGGTGCACTAATTTGAGGAATCCTAAAGTAGATCCCTAGTAGCCCAAACTCTTACAAAGAGGACAGTCTTAAGAACCCTTGAAAGGATTGCCATTAAGGAAATGGAGAAAAAATAAAAAATGGAGGTGATTGATTCTTCATTAACACAATTAACTTTAATGTTCCCTATGTAGTAGAAAGTACATGCTCAATGGAAATATGTAATGTTAGTCAATTTTGTTTGGTCTCAATATCTAAGTGAATAATTCTCTATATGATATTTTATTTGCTATTTTTTTCTTTGAGGAAATTTTTGTTCTGTCTTCTAGACATGTCTCCAATGCTCCCTTCTCTTGATGATGAATTTGGTGCCTAAAGGCTCCTCCAAGAGCCAAATTTTCTTTTCAACATTGCTCATAGAAAGATGAATACTGATAAATTTATCAAGAGAATAATATCGCTATTCCTATTAGACACCTTTTTTTTAAGCAGGAGAAGGTTCATTATCACTTCTAGTAGATGATTCAATATCATTTCTTATAGCTATTTGGGATTGAATTTTCTTGCTTGTCTCTCTAAACAACTTCTTTGAAAGTTGGTATTATTCAAATATGGGGATTAAATGGAGAGAACACTTTATACTCTACTACCCTTATCCCTTTCACAATCCCTTTACTCAGAAATAAACATCAGATAGTTCTTTTGACTATCATATCTTGGAATGTTACTCCACCTTTCTACAACTTAATGGGTCTTCCCTTCGTCTTTATCACCATTCCTTAAAAGTTGGTCTTCTTACCATCTTAGAGAGGAGAGAGTGATTTTGATGCTTCTTCCTATTATCACATTTCCATTGATGTGTCTTAATAATTACTACAAGTGCACAGCTCTATTGGAGTATAGAATTAATAAATAGAGCTCAATTCCATGAAGAAACTTTAATTAATAAAGTTAATTAGAATTTGAGTTGCTTTACTCTAACCTAGCCAACAAGGAAAGAAAATAATAATTCTAAACTAAAGTAATTAAAGAAAAACCTAAGCTATGAAATAAAAGCAAGAAAACTACTTAAAATAAAGTAAAATAACAAAAAGAATGCAAAGGAAACTAAATTATACCTAACTAATGAATGGAAAAGATAATTTCATTAATAAATTCATTACAATTATAGTGAAAGAAAGAAATAAAGCAAGAAAATAAACTTCATTAAAATGGCCACTATAGGTGTCCTTCGTTGCATCACTCAACAAGGCTCTTTAAACGCCATCTTCTTCTTTCTTTGTTTTGAACTCCACTTTACAGTCTTCTTATTTTGTCACCTAGGATAGTCACCTCCTTAACCCAATCACGCCAACATGCCACAAACCGAATTAAATCCTCAACCATGCTTTGGGAATTAAAAGAGTCATTGACTACCATTAGAAGGTTTTCTTCTTCTTCCTTTGTTCCCAAATACTAAAATAAGAAAATATGAAAGATGGAAACTATAATAACCCCAATTTTTACGAATGTATTGGAATTATTGAAAAATGAGAATTTGAGAATGTAATTGGAAATTGAAGTTATGAGAAAATCCATTTTTATAGAAATGGAATCAAGCTTTAAGATATGAATATTTGGAATGTACTTGAAAAATCGAGTCCAACGACTATAAGCACGTTAAATTCCAAGTTGGGATGAAAAATCCTCATTTTTCTTGATTTTTTAATTAAAAGGGAAAATTAGTAAATTCACTTTTTAGTGAGACCCACAAACATTGGGTAAGTATTGAGGTCAGCCATGATGCAATTCAAGCATTGGCCAAGACTTAGCTGCTAATGGAGGTAGTGGAAGTTCCACTACCCATTTTAATAATTTTAAGTAGAATTTAGAATAAAATAAGAAAATAATTAAAATTTTCAAAAATTGCATATAAATAGGCTGAAATTTTTCCCAAATATTTCATAAAATTCTCAACAAAATGCCCTAGCTCCCCCTCTAATCCTAGTCTCTCACTCCTCTTTCTCCCTCTTTTCTTCTTTCTTTATCCTCTCTTTCTTCTCTCTCTTTCACTAGAAATGCATCTCCAAATGCACACAACAGATAGAACCCTGTCTAGAGTCAGGGTGCGTCTAGAGACATGTTGTCCCCAACTAAAGTGGGTTTCCACCTAGAAAACCTAATATCAATTAGCCATCCAATTCCAGACAAGTTTTGAATAATCCATATCATCAGAACAATTCTAAATTACCTAATCTATAAAGACCCTAACTTTGTTAAATGATCTACCAATGAACTTGCCAAGAAAATAGGACTATATTACATCACCAGTATTGGTTTATCATTTTTCAATTGATTCACTCTTTTGCAACAATAGTTATCCCCTCCAACAATGGCACCTGCTCTATTATCCCATCTGGTAAATCCCTCTTCCATATATTTCTCCTGCAAGATCAAAAGCCAGCACAATTAGCCCGACATGCCAAAGCACATAGATAGGACCTAGGTATTGGTTCACTAGGTTATTTCCACTAGATTTCTTATTAGATCTTTCCATTAGGTAGGCATCAAATCCCCTTTAAAAATAAGTAAAAATCCCCATGTTTATTGGGCACTTCACAAATTAATTTGGTTCACTGGATTGAATCATCGGTGAACTAGAATATGGTGACCTAAGTTAGGAACATGAGTAATCAATCTTAATTGGAAGATCTAAACTATTAGATCGGTCCAGAATGTCCCAAAACCCCTAGATCTGAAGTTACAATAAAATTTCTATTAATTTTGATAAAGATCCGGAGGTGGTTAGTCTGATAGTCCAGATCTCTCGCATTTTATATCCAAGACGCAGGACCATAAACCCTATGGAGACATCCCTACAGGCATGCTCCTGAGCATGTGGCACGTGTGCAAGGCAGTTGCTCTACAACTGCAACGCGCGCTGCTTTTTGGTAACAAAAATGCAACCTGCCCCCTTTTTTGGCATTCTCATCATCTATATTGAATCTAGACCGTTGAAATTGATCTAAAAACTTAAAATTTCAATTCAAAGCTCAATTTAAAATCCAAATTGAGATTAGAAAGAACCACTAAATTCTTATTGATGAGTAGAATATAATGAACCCATTAAAAAGAAGATTTAAGTACTATATTTTTCTATTAATTGAAAAATCTATTACTAATCTCCTTGGTTGGTGAGGTCAAGGATGATGAAACTTTATAGATGGGATGTATTAATGATCTAGTGATGAGATTACATAAAATTGTTGGTTAGATGTGACAGAAATGTGAAAAATTAAGATTTGGACCCTTAATTGGATGAAAACCCTAGATATACAGAATGGAAATTAGATCTAATCGTTGGATCATGATGGAAATTTGTGATATGCTTAATTAACACTTGAATTGTTAATTTATAGTTTAATTATCTATGATTTAATAGTAGATTTATTTTATTGGATTTATTTTTATGATTTAATGCTCATGTTAAGTAAATATGATAAATTACATGGAAAATCATCAAAGATGTAATTATTTGAAATCTATATTTACTTTCATGGATACTTACAACATATGGATGACATGAAATTAATCTTATTAAGGGCTACAATAATTAGTAAAAGATAAGGAATGGAATTAATCACCATTTCCTGAGGCCATTTAAAAGAATAATAAACATCCATGAATGACATTATCAATGTTCATGGACATAAGTTAAAATCAAGTAAAAAAGGGACTCGGGGTAAAAGAGCTAATAGGAACCTTATAGAAGGTTGATCTAGTGCCACTCTAGTGGACTCTAAACATTGTGGTTATAGGGGGTATACAAAATCCAATGTGATCTTCCGTCGCCTTCCATTAACGTTTGTTGAGTAATAAATAGGAAAATCATCTTCTAATATTACTATTAATTTCTATAAAGGCATGGAGGCCTATGGATTTTGTTTTTGATAGGCATAGGATTGGGGATGCTATGCTAGGAGAGTTGTAGGCTTTGGTTGCCCACTCTCTGAAACTAATGATGTGATGGATACTATGCCCAAAAAAGGAAAAAAGTTGGGTGGGACAATTATGAAAAGGCTGCCACTGTGAAAGCCACGGTCCCCCCATACGAACATGGATATTGTATATTCCACACTTAGTATTAGTGGATTACAGGTTTATAATACTCCAACTGCTACTGGTAACATCATAAAAGGCATCTCATCATGCCATCATCATAATAGCATCTCATCATGCCATCATAGACGCATGTCATCATGCTATCATATACGCATAATAGCACATCAAATACAAGGACTACTATACCACAATCTAAATCCATACAGTGTGCCTGAATAATTGCATAATAATCCATTGATACTGATTGTGGAAATAACAAAATTCATGTCTACATAGAGGAGACCATGGCTGTCACAGTGACAACCTTCTCATGATTGTCCTACTTGACATTTAGCCTCACATTGGGCATGGTATCCATCATATATTAAATTTTGAAGAGCGGGTGGCCAAACCCTACAACTCTCCTATCATAGCATCCTCAGGTCTACGCTTGTCTAAATCAAAACTCTCAGGTCATCACGCTTGGATGTAAAATAATAATACATATCCATCTTGCCTATCCATAATGTATATGAATATCTCATAATAATCATAACATCCTCACTTATTAGGTGATCACTCACCAAGGATGTAATGTAAAATCCTAGACTCATACATCACATATGATGTAATGGTACCCATGCACCATAAATATCTTTTTATCACAATAACAACTATGATATTTTTAAGAACAAATCTTATGTCTCCTTTAATATCATTCAGTAGGCTTCAATTATAAGCATGTCATTCATGTAGCATTTCAATTAACAAATTTTCATCATTCACAAGTAAACATTTTTCATCATCATATATCATATGAAATGCACAATTTAAATGGAATAATATCTATCATAAGAATATGATCATGTTTTAAAGAACATGCATCTTACTATTAATACATACTTTCTTAATTATCCAACTACCTCGTGTAGTGAATTCATCCATTTCCACTAGCTTTAGTCGCCTTCTTCTTCACGATCGACCCCGTGCGTCTTAATCAATACAACGCATAAAATTTCTTTTCTTAATACATACAAATACACATATATTTATGTTTAAGTATGATCTAATGACCAAAAGTGGTCTCATTTTGATCCTCATCTATCTTTTAATGATTTTAAAGATAGTATTAAGGTTTAACTCCAAGGATAATTGCCTAAGTAGTTTAGGTAAGACCAAACGTGTCTAAGTGTATCCCTATTAGTCTAGCCAGGTGTACCTTGGTGGTTTACTCAAAATCGAAGTCAAAGCATGACCAGATACATTGAAAAGTTTTCTATTCTATATGGTCAATGACATCATTAATTGTTGTACCAGGAAGTGTGGGTAGGATCAATAAGATTGGGTAGTTGTTTGGCAATCCCTAGTCTTCAATCCATTACAAGCTCTCCTGCTGATCTACCAGGTACTTGCTTTACCATTCTATAATTTATGCTTGTTGTCACTTATCTTTCATTGAAACTTCCAATCAAATTTTTAGCGACAATAGTGTCAATACTAGATCCATGCAAATGGTGGTCATACCTGCCAACTTTATTACTGAAGGCTAAACTAAATAGTTAAGAAGAGCTGGTATCAAGTTGCAGCATGAAATCATTTCATAAAAGAAGTAATTAAAGGAAATACTACTGGGAATGCTTCTTTGTTATTTGAGTGGAACTTGATATTTGAATGTGAACCCATCCACTTAAAAGTTAAGCCATTGGCTATTTAGGCAGTGTTGTCAGTGTGAATTTTGTACAAAGCCACACCAAAGTAAAGGTCAAATACTAAATGTGTGCAATAATAGGCCATTAAACTGTTGTAGATTTTTCATTTGAAATAGATCAATGGCTTGATATTGCTGAATCAAAACAAAATGAAGGTTTTAAGTATAAATTATACCTCCTACACGTGCTTCTAGTTCAATAGATCATTAAGAACATCAGACCACTATTAGATGGCCATGGATCTGCCCGATCATGGCCATACAGTATTGTTGTGTTAGGATCTCCGTCAAATCAGCTCCGATCATCGAATCACTTGAGGGGTTTTGTCCGTGATATTAGAAGGAATGCAAGGAATGGCTTAGATCACTTATCTGAGTCATTTTCACCTATGCGTGCCTTGTTCCCTAGGACTTCACCGTTGTTGGGGTTCTATCTCTGGTGATGGAAATGGAAGGTGGGAACAAAGATGGAAATGGGGTAGTGGGTTTACCGATGATTAGGAAATCACAAGGGAAATGCTGGTCAGTAGCTGTAAACGCCGACACGCTTGAGAACTTGGCCATGTTGGTGACTGGGAACTGTATGGGAAGACAACCCAGAGAAAATGACAGTCTCCAGTGGAAATCTAAGCACACCGGCCTTCCCAGGCCTAGCTATGCCCTACAATGGAGAGAACTAGAGGGGGAGAGGTGAAACTTAGGGCCCTACATAGATGGGTCTTGACGCGTAGGTGACTGGAAAAAGGATAGAGGGTTTCAGGGTTGTTTTTTTTTTTTTTTTTGTAGGTGCTCTCCTCATAAACAACCCTCAATCTAGTAGAGATCGTGGCTGGAGAAAATGGGAGATCCAATGCTGAGGAAGAAATAACCTTTCGCTTGTCACTGATCTAGGCAAGTGGAATAATGTGCCAGAAATATGGGGATCCCTTTCCGTTAAGTTACATTTTTTTTAATCTTTTAATTATCGTATTGCCACTAACTTCAAAGGCCTATAACTTCTTCATCCGAACCCTGTTTTTAATGTTCTTTAGCTCGTTGGATTCTATTTTCTGAGTACTATCTAATGGTTTTAGTTTTAGTTCCAAATTATATGTCTATAAAAAGATATACTCCTTGAAAACTCATAACATGCTCATGGAATAGTAAAATTTTAGGATGAAATTCATCTGAACTCTAATTTTGGTGTCCTTTATGTCATTGGACTAGATTTTCTGAGTACATTCCAAATATTCATGTTTCCACTCCAAATTCCATTTCTATAAAAATTTATTTTCTTTGGGTCAAAATCCCAATTATATTCCAAAATTCTAATTTCACATAATAATGCCCAAAATTACAAAATTTGGGGTTGTTACAGTTAAGATCTAAGCCACTTAATTATATTTTGATGAAGGGCTAGATTAAGGGGCATGATTTTCATATAAAGGAGTGGGAGAGGAAAATTAAAAGGAATGGAAATGAATGGGATAAGAAATAATCATTAGAAGGGAAGGGAATAAGTAAGGAAATAAAGAAATAGAACAAAACATGAAAGACGTAGCTTAGAATGGAAGGAAAATAGGGTTGGTGGGATTTAATCAAAATTAGAAAGTAGTAGGTAAGGGGGAGTCGTATTTTTCCATATGAGATTTGGGAATTGACTTAGAAGGTGGTAAGTTGAAAAGAAAAGGAAATAATATGATGGATAGATAAGGAATTGGTAGAAATGGAAATAGATAGGAAGAAAAGAGAAACAAATGGAAAGTAGGTGGAACAATCAAAGGGAATTCAAAATTAGAAAGTTGTAAAAAGGGTTTAATTCATATAGGTGTATGTAGTTTATTTTTAGAAACCCTAAGAAGAGACCAGAATTGGATGAAGATGAGTGGTTGAGATCTTCCTTTCCTTAGGGTTATGGTTTGAATTTTCAATATGGAAAAGGTTGCTAGGGTTTTAATCTTTTCATTGCTTCATTCCTAGCTTATAGACCACACTTATACTTAATTGAATGGATGAGATCCATTAGGACATGTAGATCATGCTTAAGCTTCATTTTCTCTCCATCGTTGGATTGGATTTCCCCAAAAATAAATGATCTTGATTCCTTAGAGGTTTCTTCATGTATTTCGCATGGGGCCATGTAGACATCACTACCTTACATGAATAAGCCATCTAATCATTGGTTGATCTTCTTCTTTTGGTTGAGTAGGAGAGAGAAAATAAGTAAAAAGTCTTTATGTGGGTCTCTATCTTCTTTTACGTATAAGAATCTTTCATTGTAAATGATCCCATTGTATGTGAATTGTTCTTCCATAAGCTTCCTAAGGTGGTGAAATGCATGCATTCTTTCATGCATGAAAAATTTGCCACCTTTACATCTTCATCTAAATAGAATTGTGCATAGGGTTTCTAACTACTTTGACTTTGGTAGTGACACCCAATGATCATTTTGAACCTCCATGACTTCATTTTTGGCATTTGTGGCCTATGATGTTACTTGGTAGGTGAAAATTTCTTTCGGAGGTAAAAACAACAATGTTGTGTATTTTTTTCTACCATGGCCATGCTAAATAGTAGAATTAACCTTAATTAGTGATAGTCAAGTATTTTATAGGGTTAAAACCTTCTAAATATAGAGGTATATATGTAGTATTTATATATATCAAATACCACCAAACTTTGATTTTGCTAGTCCTTGAGAAAAACTACAAAAATAGAAAGGAAGAATTTTTAAAAAGTAAATCCTAACCACTTTCACTAGTGCTCTTATTTGTATTTAGCATATGTAAAAATTCTTTAGACACTTGGGTTAACCATAGTGGACAAGTTGTAGTCTTGTAAGTATTTCTACAAATGCTACTCAATCATTTTCAAAAATCTTATGAAAGTCCTTCAAATATCTTTAAGAATTTTCTTACACTCTAAATTCATAAAATTTCTAAATTTAGCATGCTAATAGAAATGACTAGTAGTTCAAAATTCTACCCTTATGCTAAAGATATTCCATTAATTCATTATACATTGAGTGTGTGATTGTAGCCAATACATATGTAATTTTCAGTTTCTAAGTAAATTATAACCTAAATTGCTATCCAAAAGTATGCTTTGACTTCAAACCTCACAAGATATTCTTGACACTTAGAAAGAAGTAACTCAAAAGTGGGTTACACTCTCTTCGATATGTGAGTAGAATAATGTTTATCAAATCCAAACTTATTTCATACCAAAGAACAATAACTTAGAAAAAAATCTAATATGGTCACATGGAAATTGTCACATCCAAATTGTTTCAAAAACTAAAAAGTTAATATTTAGAAATTTCCCTTTCTTTACTAAAATAATTTTATAATAGTAATAATAATATAGATAGTTAGAAACACCCATCTATAAACTGAAATGTCATAGTGAAATCTTCATACATAGGGTTAAATAAGGAAAAATGTGCTAAATCAATTTTTACTTTGCCACAAGAGCTGCTAGACACAACTTAAATTACCACGCAAATAGAGTCTTCCATAAGTGCTTCAAAATATTTACAAGGTATTTGTATTGACCTTAAACTTACAAAAAAAAAGAAGAGAGTAACTAAATACAATCTATTACAAAATTTTAACTTCTCAATTGAGCAAATACTCCAATACTTACATACATAAAAAGGCTGCTAAGTCTACTCAAGCACTATGGAACCTCCTCTCCTGATTCTTGCCTCCTTGAACATTTACCTGGAATGTTTGTAGGGGTGAGCACTTGAATCTCACTTTGGAATAAAAGCAATGCTACTAATTCTCTTAATTACAAGGCTTTTAGTAATATGAAATATCCAAGTAAATGAACACCTTAGTATTACCATGGCATGTTATGACCTTTCATGACTATTGCAGAGGTAAATTAGTTTACCATGTTCAAATTTAATTAAAGTTGGTATATTCACAAATGTAATTCAAATTAAATGTCAATCCCAACTATAACATAAATATAATGATGCATGGAAACATTCAAAAATCAAGCATGACATGATTCATCATAGAAAACTTGGTTGATAAACCCTCGAAGTGAAGAACATGATAATGATGCGAATGTAAGAAAAGCTAACCAATGTTTTTACAATTATGCTCATCAAAATCATTCAATACATGTCCTTATGAGTAGGGAGACCCCTTTAGTCCTGTCGCGAGGGCACTGGAACACCTATCCTACTAGTTGAGATCTCCCTTCTAACACATCACATCATATATTGCCCAACTAGACATCAATCACACATCATGTCCAACACTCCTTGACAAGGTCCAATAATTTTGGACCATGGCCTATGCTTCTTGACCATTAGTGGCCCTTATAGCTGCTCAGTGAGCACATGCCTCATGGTCTACCTATTCTAGCCATAGTGGATTGGTTTTTCCCTAAAATCAAATCAAAACCTCTCAAGCCTTATAGCTACTATGTAAGTGCTTGCTTTAAAAAATATTTGATCAAATAAAAAAATCACCTTACCCTCAAGTATAACTCGATTCAAGGAAAGGTTTTAGTTTTTAATATCATCTCATAAAAAATAAAAGATACATTTCAACTAATTCCAAGTTCAAAGTGTTTAGTAAAAGAACCATTCTTTATATGCCATACATACAAGCATCGTCACAATTTACAACGAACATTACCCATTTCAATAATCTTTCACATTCATTCATATATTGCTTTTTTCTTAGGATATATAAAGTAATATTAAGTTGCATGATTTTAAACATCACATAGAACTTGCATATCCACACTCATTTGCACTCATATAAACATGAATGATACAATGTAGCTTTAAGTATAGGAAGACTCATTGCATTCATGGATCTAAAAAAATCACATAGCTCATCTCTTCTATCCTCTTTAATTAATCTCTTAATCAATCATGACAACACTCTAATTACTTAAAGTCTTCTATTAAATATGCAGAACCTTTCACTCCTTTACAAGGTTAATGTCCTATTAACTATGTCTTGCTAGGAGTTGAGAACAAATAAATGCATTTCAACTTTACTAAGTCTAAGTTGTAAAAAGTAGAGAAAAATGAAAAAAAAAAAAAATCCTCTTTTTTTTTATAACTTTCTTGTATATAAGGGATTTATGTAGTCATTGGTATTACACTCTCTCCCCCCTTGCAAAAGTTTCATCTTTTAATCAAAATAATTCAGTAAAATAACATCTCATATCCTCTTGTACTTCCAAGTTGCTTCTTTGCTCGGGTGATGTCACCATAGAACCTTAACAAGGGGAACGATCTTTGTTTATAGCTTCTTCTCTTTCCTATCCAATATCAAACTAGGCGGTCTTGGAATGTAAGGTCTAGCTATAGGTCAATCGGTGGCTGATCCAAAGCATGCATAGGATCTAGCACGTATTTCCTCAACAGGAATATGTGAAAAATACCATACACATTAGAAATTGAAGGTGGTAGAGCCAATCTGTAGGCAACTCATACAACCCTCTCTAGAATCTCGAATGGCTCTATGTACCTAGGGCTCAACTTGTCCTTTACCCCAAACTAAATGACTCTTCTTGTAGGAGATACTTTCAAGAATACGTGATCTCCCACCTGAAATTCGAGATCTCACCTCCTCAAATTAGAATACTCATTTGCCTACTATGCTCCACTACCAAGCACCTCTGAATGAGTCAAACCTTCTTAGCACACTACTCAACCAACTTAGACTTAATGAACTACCTCCCTCCTATATCACTCCAAGAGGTTAGAGTATGGCAAGGCCTGTCATAGAGCTCCTCATAAGGAGCCATGCCAATGCTGGAATGATAGCCATTGTTGTGGGCAAACTCCACTAATGGTAGGTGTTTATCCCAACAGCCCCTCCAATCAAGTGCACAAGCTCTTAGCATGTCTTCTAGTGTTTGCATGGTCCTTTCCAATTGACTGTTAGTCTGGATGAAATGCCATACTAAAATGCATAGAAGTTCCTAACCCCTCCTGCAAACTCTGTGAAAACCAAGATGTAAGTAAAGTGTCTTTGGTCAAGATGATGACTAAGGAAAGCCCATGCAGACTTACTATCTCTTCCACTACAATCCAAATTGCATCGTGCCCACTAGTGGTCCTGGGAAGTCCTAATACGAAGTCCATGCTAACCTTGTCACACTTCCATACCAAAAGCTCAATCATCTATAATAGCCCTGTAAGCCACTAATGCTCTACCTTAACTCTCTGACAAGTCATGCAATAAGCAACATAATCACCAATCTTTCTCTTCATCCTCAGCTACCCAAATTGTTTCTTTATGTATTGGTACATCCTAGTACCTCTAAGATGCATAACAAACTTGGAAAAATGGACTGCCTTCAACAAGTCTTATCGTAATCCACCAATATCAAACAAACTAATTGGCCATGAAATTGAATGTCTCCGTCAATGCCCCTCCAAAGTCAATCTCTCTCTCTCTCTCTCTCTGCTAAACCTAGTGTCTCTGTACAAGTCTATTGTGCCTGCAAGATATGGTCCAAGTAAGCAAACCTAATTGTGACATTGGTAATGATAGCACAATATCTCCTTCTAAGTGTGTCCATAACCACGTTGGCTTTGTCAAGGTGATACAGAATGGTAAAGTCAAAGTCCTTTAAGTATTCCAACTAGTGTCTCTACCTCATGTTGAGATCACACTATGTAAAGACATTCTTAAGGCTCTTGTGGTCAATATACACAACAAATTTCTCCCCATACAATAAAGCCTCCAAAGTTTTAATGTGAATACCATGGCTGCAAACTCCAAATCATGCATGGGGTATTTCTACTCATGTTTCTTTAGTTGTCTAAAGGAATAAGCTATCACCTTACCATGCTACATAAGAACACATCCTAATCCTTTCCTTGAAGCATCACTATACACAACAATACCTTTGCCATTATCAAGTAGGCATAAGACTGGTGTTGATATGAGCCTCCCTTTCAATTCCTGGAGGCTCCTCTTATGGTCCTCAATCCACTCAAACTTTTGATCCTTCTTAATCAGAGCAACCAATTGCTAAATGATGCAAGAGAACCCCTATATCAATCGCTATTGTATCTTGCTAGCCCCAGAAAACTACAAACCTTAGACATAGTCTTGTGCCTTTGTGAACCAGCCACTACATCCACCTTTTGTGGATCAACCACTACTCCATCCTTAGATATCACATGCCCAAGAAAATGCACTCAGTCTAACTATATTTCCAACTTGGAGAACTTGGCATACAATCTATGTGCTACTAACATTCCCAAAGCTGTCCTCAAGTGTTCCTAGTGCTTCTTGATGCTACTTCAATATATGAGGATAACATCTACAAATATGATGACAAACATGTCCAATAATCCTTGAACACCTAATTCATTAGATCCATGAATGTAGTGACTTTTCCTATACAAATTTCTTTACTAAAACAATTTTGTCAAAGTAATAACAATATAGATATTTAGAAACAGCCATCTACAAATCAAAATGTGGTCATCATCATCATCATCAAGACCTTATACCAATTAGGGGTTGGTGACATGAATCTTGTTCCTCCATTCCCCTCTATTAAGTATCATGGCTTCATTTAGTCCCAAAGTTTTCAAATATTTTCTCAGCAATTCTATCTGCATTCTTTCAAGCCTTCCCCTTGCCCTTTTAGAACCTTCTACTTGCATTGCTTCATTCCTTCTAACCGATGTTGTTTAAGGTCTCCTTTAGACATGTCCAAACCTTTTAAGTCTCACCTTGTCACATATTTGTGCTACCCCAAAGTTTCCTTTAATGCTTTCATTCCTAATTCTATCATTTCTTATCTTACCACTCATCCATCTCAACATTCTAATTTTTACAATGCTCATCTTATGAACATGATGTCCCTTAACTGCCCAACACTCTAATCCATAGAGCATGGCTGGCCTTATAGCCATCCTATAGAATCTTCCTTTTAGTTTGAGTGGCACCTGCCAATCACACAAAACTCCATATGCATATCTCCATTTGTTCCAACCTACTTAGATTCTCTAGGTAACCTCCCTCTCAAACTCTCCACTTTCATGAATCATTGATCCTAAGTATCAAAAGTGGTCTTTTACGGGGACTTGTTGGCTATCAATCTTAACTGGTGATCCACTCCTACTCTCCTTGCTAAAATTGCATTCCATAAATTCTAATAATTAGTGCAGCACTATTTGTCTCCTTTATTCTTATGAATTGGTACAATAGAGCTTTTCCTTCATTCATCCAATATTTTATTTAATTTTATAATCTTATTAAACAACTTGGTCAACCAAACCACTCTAGTTTCCCCCATATGCTATTAAACCTCTATTGGTATACCGTCAAGCCCCATGGCCTTTCTTGATTTCCTCATTTTCAATGCCTCTTTCACTTCAAGTATTCTAATCCTATGTTCATATCTATAATGTCCAATATTTTTTAGGCTTACAGTATTTTCAATCCATATACTCTCAGAGCCATCATCATTTAACTAGTATCCTTTGGTCATCAATTCTAATGCACTTAACATGGTCTAAGTTCTTACCCTTCTCTCATTTTTGCAAGTTTACACATCTTTCTCACCTTCTCTTAATCCTAGCCTACTATAGAGGTTATCATATTCCTTAAGTTTAGCCTCACTTACTATTCTCTTAGCAACCTTTTTAGCATTCTTATACTGTTTATAGTTTTCATTATTTCTAGTCTTCTGCCATGCTTTAAAATACACGCATTTTTCTTCTAAGTTTTTGCACTATTTCACTCCCCCACCATGTTTCCTTTACTAATTTTCTTTTACCTTTAAATACTCCTAAGACATCCTTTGCCACTTTCTTAATTGACTTAGCCATATTAGTCCACATGATGTTTACTTCTATTTCATAGTTCCAGTGTCTTTCTACCCCTAACTTATTTCTAACTAAGGTTATTTTCTTTCCTTTTAAGTTCCAACACTTAGTTTTTGGATACCTCTTAAGTTGCTTTCCTTTCTTCCATCTTTTAGTATAGATATCCATAACCATTAACCTATGTTATGAGGTTAAACTCTCACAAGGTATCACCTTACAATCCTTACACATTGATCTTTTAGTATTTCTATGTAGAAAAAGTCTATAAGGCTTTTATGGTGTTCAATTTAGAGGTTATTAAGTGTTCATCACTCTTCTTAAAGAATGTATTTGCAATGGCCAGGTTATGTGCTAAAGTAAAATCAAGGATAATTTCCCCCATCTCATTTCATTCTCCTACACCATATCCTCCATGTATCCTATCATATCCTTTCTTTTCTTTTCCTATATGGCCATTTAAGTTTGCTCCTATAGCATCCCCTTAGTGTTGGGAATTTCTTGCATTGCACCTTCCATATCTACCCAAAATCTTCTCTTGATTACATCTTCTAACCCTACTTGCAGTGCTATGCACTTATAACATTTATGATCTGCTCTCCTAGAACAAGTTTTATTATTATAATTCTATCATTTATTCTTTTATCATCCACAACTTTATCCTTTAATTCATTATCCACTATTATTCCTATGTCATTTCTATTATTACCCTTTCTATGTACCAAAGTGTATACCCATCAATTTCTCTAATTTTAGTCCTTTTTCACTTGGTTTCTTGGATACATGTGATGTTGACTCTCCTATGTTTCACCAAATCTACTAACTATAGACTCTTATCTATTAATGTTCCTATATTCCATGTGGCAACATGAATCTTATGCTATTGCAATAGCCTATTTACCAGTGCACTTCTTGACCTCCATGGCATGAACCCATGCTGACTTTTCACTACACTTGGGTTCTGATGCAGGGTGTTGCTTTTAAGGGGACACTTTAGCAGCCCTTGCTTATTTTCCACTACACCTAGGATCCAATGTAGTGCATTGTTTCCATGGGAATGTTGTAGCAAACCTTACCCATTTTTCATTGCATCCGGGATCTAATGCTGCGAGTCACTTATGGGAGATGCCCTAGCTTAAGGAAATAACACTTTTCGATTCATATCATGATAGGGTTGCAATACCTTAAAGAAGCTAGAGATGATTTCATTATCTTCTCTTATTACTTACAAACTAATATACAAATGCATATTCATTTGTAAGTAGCAAAAATAAAAAATAAAAATAAAAATCCTCTTCAACTTCTCCCATGCTAGCTAGCACCTAATGCAAGGCCCTCCTTTTTCATCTGAGCTTAGGACCAACATCAATGGAGTTATCTACAAATCGATACGTCACAGCAAAATATCCACACAAAGAGTAAAATAAGGGAAAACATGCTAAATCAATTTTTACTTTGCCACAGGAGTCGCTAGTCACAACTTAAATTACCACGCAAACATAGACTTCTATAAGCTCCTAATGTCAACCTTAAACTTACAAAAAATAGAGAGAGTAACTAAATACAATCTATTACAAAATTTTAACTCCTCAATTGAGAAAATACTCCATTGCATATGTATCTCAAAAGGTTGCTAAGACCACTCAATCACTATGGCACCTCCTCTCCTACCTCTATCCTCCTTGAAGGTTCGCCTATTATGTTCAAATTTTGACTAAAGTATGTATATCCACAAATATGATTCAAATTACATATCATTCACAACTCTAACTTAAATATGATAATGCATGGGAATATTCAAGAACTAAGCATGACATGAGTCCTCATGGAAACCTAGTCGATAAAACCTCGAAGTGAAGAACATGATAATGATGTTTAAGAAAAGTTAACCAATGTTTTTATAGTCATGATCATAAAACAATGCAATACCATACTTATGTGTAGGGTGACACTTTTAGCCCAGTAGTGAGGACACTGGCACACCTGTCTTACCAATAGATACCTCCCTTTTAACGCACCACATCAAATACTGCCCAACACTCCTAAACAGGTCCACCATTCCTAGGCATCAATCACGCATCATGTCCACTGGTCTTAGACCATGGCCTATCACTTTTAGATCATCATTAGGACTTACAAATGTTCAGTGAGCACATGCTTTAGGGTCTATGTACTTGAGCCGCAGTGAAGTAGTTTTTCACTAAAATCAAATAAAACCTCTCAGGCCTTACTACTACTCTGAGAGTGTTGGCCTTAAAAACATTCAATCAAATAAACAAATCACCTTTCTCCTCTAGCATAACTTGATTCAAGGAAAGGTTTTAGGTTTTGATGCCACCTCATCAAAAATAAATGATACAACTCAAGTAATTCCAAGTTCAAAGTGTCTAATAAAAGAACCATTGTTTGTGTACCATTCATACAAGCATCATCACAATTTACGAAGAGCTTTATCCATTTCAATAATCATTCACATTCATTCATATATTCCTGTTTTCTTAGGATATAAGTAAAGCAATATTAACTTGCATGATTCTAAGGATCAAATAGTCCTTGCATATCCATATTCATTTGCACTCATATAAACATGAATGAAAAAATTTTGTTTTAAGTAAGCACTACTACCATTCAACAATCAAGAGATGTAACTTAAGGCATTCTCTATAAATAAATAAATAACCCTTTTTATATGTCTTGATGTGTCTTGTCCATGTGGAGTTCTAGGCATACATTGTAGGTTAATCTTGTTAAATTGATCAAGTGTTTGCCAGAATTACCTAAAATTTGGGTTTTGAAGTATTAGTAGATTGGTGGATACTCTTATTCTACTCTAGGTTAAGTGTAAACAAGCCCTCCACTTTGGATGATATTCCCTTATGTGTAGTCTTATTTCATCTATTTTCTTTATTTTGTGTTATCATTTGTCTAAAGGAGTAATGCTTCAAGTAGATTGCCTCATTGTGATACCTTTAGGTCTCTTTCCCTATGTTTTATTTTGCTTAGTTAGCTAGGTTGTGGTCACTATTGGTAGTATTTTTCCTACCAAACACCTTCCAAAGTGAGGTATAATCCTAAGCATCAAATTCCTATTTTACTTGCAAAAATTTGTGCTCTAGGATAGTCCTTCACTTTATTGATATTAACAAGAGGTTTATCTCTTTAAAGGTATCTTACAACATCCTTGTTTTACACCCAAAAAAATGAGCATTCAAGTCTCAATTCTCTAGTATACACATGCACTGTTCTTTACTTGTCTTTCCTACTTGAGCGTGCATTAGTTTTCCTCCAAAGAAAGTATGCCTTTACTTTAGTTTTTGTCCCATTAACTCAGTGAAAACTAAGCTACTACTTGTCCTCAAGCACATGAACTTGCCCTATTTAGTACCTCCAAATGCAACCACCAAAGATGATGAAAACCATCCATCCCATGCCCTCTCTTGGACATCAATTTTCTGCATTAGAAATTTTGCATAAAACATCCTGCCTTACACCCTCTTTAAGCATAGGAATCACCTCATCATTCATTTACACTTCAATGCCAATGTATTAGGAACATTACCCTTAAATTTTCCTAGCTTTTCTTAGATCAAAACCTAGACAAACATCAAGGAGGACAAGATTTCCCACTCCTATCCAAAACAAGATAGGTATGAGATGTCCCATTGCCTAACCTATTTCACATGATAAGCATCTCCAAGCTCACTTCACTCTATTTCCTTACTAACCCAAAATCATAGACATTGCATTCACCTCCAACCATCAGAATTTGAAAAAATTACCAAGCAAAAAAGCTAAAACTCATATGCTTACCCACAGTTTGAGTGAATAGTACTTTTTACATTGATAGTAATTCACTGATAGTTAAAGAAACAATGTTTAGAACATACATAACATATAATTGGATGATTGGCTTGGAAGCTTTAAGAATCCATTCATTTCTTATAAATTGAACTACTATCAAAGGTAATTCCAAAAAAGCCATGTTTTAACACGTATAGCTTAGAAATTGAGTTTTCATGGAGCCCACATGAATAGTGCTTTACTGATAGAGCTAAAATCAATGCTCCTAGATTTTAACCTCCTATCAGCTGCCCTAACAATCATAATCATTCAACAACAAGTCTCTAATACATAGTTAGGAAATACCCATTTGAAGATTTAACTCAACTTAAGGAAAAATTGCTAAAGAGTGACATTTCAAGATCTATAAGTAAATGTTGAGGCAATCACCTAGACTACAACTTCATGCTTACATCTATAGCAAACGTGATCTTTCAACACAAGCAAGTAGTAAACAACTAGAGATAACCCATGTAATACTTTATGCAAAATCCAACTACCAAAACCCTAGAACATGAGAATCAAAATATGTCATGGATGTAGTTGAGAAATAGAAATTTTTGCAGATTTTCAACATGTTTACACATTCCAATTTAGCAAACTAGCATCAGCATCATTCGATCTTAAAACACCTACCTTTAGGAAACTCCAACACTCCTCTTGCTTCTCTCTTTGCTTAGGATCCTCACCAACGCAGAATAAAGTGGGTTTTAGGATGCAAAATTCGTGCTTCCTATAGGTTGTGTAGTCAACTAGTAGTGGCAGCCGTCCTACTCCACATTTGAGCCCTAAATCCCTTATGTTTTATCCCACTTTTCACCCAAATCACTGCCCTCTATTTCTCTTCACTTTCCTTAACCTTTGAGCACCCAAACCACTCCATTTTCAAAGAGAAAATAATGAGCTTTCCATGCTTGCTACACTACCATCCTTCCAGTCACTCAATCACTTGACTAGCTCCTTGCTTCTTGTCAAAACACTTCTTCTCTTCCTTGCTTGTTGCTGATTTATCCCATCTTCGATCTCCCTCAAGAAAGAGTCTTGGAGGAAAGGGTGTAGGGTTTTGATCTCCACTCAATTTCGTCCCCCAAGGCTGCAAGTTCCACTCCTTTTTCCCTTCATTTAGCCTTTCCACATTTTTCTCCCCTTTTTCTTTCAATTCAAAGTGTTTTATGTTTGGAAAATGACAAAACTTATATTGGGTTGTTCTAACTCATTTCCTACCTAAGTTAAGGCTCTTTATTTTTCATTTCCACTTAATGGCATGAGAACACATGCAAGCTCAACTAGTGCTTCTTAACTTAAATTCCACTCAAGTTGGGGCTAGTTGCATGTGTGTGACCCAACTCAAGCGCTCATCTCTTCTATCCTCTTTAATTAATGTCCTAATCAATCATTCCAACACTTTGATTACTTAAAGTTTGTTATTAAATATGTATAACCTTTCACTCTTTTACAAGGTTAATGTCCTATTAACTATATCTTGCTGGGAGTCAAGAATGAATCAATGTGTTGCACCTTTACTAAGGCTAAGATGTAAAAATAAAGAAAAATGGAAAAAAAAATCTCCATTTTTATTTTGTAACTTTCTTGTATATTATAAAGGATTTGCATGGTTATTAGTATTGCAAAAATGATATCAAGTATTTACAAATGCGTTACACTCTACCAAAATCCCTATTATCCATAATCATATCCAATTCATATTCCTCTTAAGATCAAGTTAGAACTCTAATAGGATGTAACATAAGCTTAGGATAGGGTTATCAAAATAATGGTATAAAGATAAACAAAGGTGTTTTGAATGATATGTAAAGATCTTCTACTAGTGCAATCACAAATTTCTTTTATAACCATAAGAGTGAACATTTTGCTTCCATTGGCTATTGTTTTCCATTCATTTTTTCTCTTTTCGTTTAACCTTTTAATATAGCCTTTGTTTTTTAATTTTCTTTTTTCAGCTCTTTTTGTTCATCTCTTGACCTATATTGATTGTACTATTCTTCAAGATATTTCTTCAACCATCTCTACATGGTTAAAACAATTGGGTAATGGATATATTATAGGAGTTTAATCATGGTAATTGTCAATGGGTTCACAAAGAAAAAGGCTTAATATAAAAGGCTCAAGCTGTTAATTAGCATAAGAATAATATAAGAAGGCTAAAGGTTTTGGGTTTACCAAGATAGCTTCTATCATTTCCTCGATTTTATATGATTAAAATTGACTATAAACATTAGAGATAATTGGTATAGTATATCAGATGTTTACTCAATAGTCCACTAAGATGAAGACTAATGAGACCTACCAGGAAATTATTATTCACTTAAGAAAACTTTGAATTTATGTATAAGCCTCTTAAAGAAAGAATGGAGCTAAAGCTAACATGGGTTAGTAGTCTCCACTTATCTTCTTCAATATGGCTAAGTTATATTTACTCTTCAATGTAAACTATATATATATATATATATATGACTATTTTGTTCAAGGAATATTTTGAGTTTAACTTATAATATAATTCTTTAGAAAAAGGTAGTGAACTAATTGTATATAAATATATTAATAAGAAATTTTAAATAATTAGAAATTTTGCATTGTCATCCCTGTAGATGAACTTTTCATAAATTTTGTATCATTACTTTTTCAAGATTTTTAAAAAAATTTATTAAAATTTACTCTAAAACCCTAATTGAACACACCAAAATTTGAACTACCCATAGACTTAAATTAAACATTATCCTAAATGTTTAAAACTACAAGCTATGGACCATTGAAATAACTAAGTAAAGAGAGAAGGGTTAGGAACATAATACTTACTCTCCTAGAATAGTGCATTGATATTTTGATGTGGTTTGCATGCAATGCAAATGCAATTAAATGATCTTATAACTAACTGATCTAACTAATATAATCTACTATAACATATTCATAAACTAATCTAAGGATCCTAATCTTAACTCTAAAAAATCCTAAATCTAACTCAAATCATGGAGAAGTATCTAGAGTAACTCACTCCACTTCAAAATTTCATGGTAACCAATCTATTTCAGCCATTCAGAGATTTGGGATGGGCTTAAAGGATATGATCATGAATTTCTATGAATATGTATTTTTATTTTTTTTCTGATTAATTTTTTGTGCATTGTCCTAGGAGTTGTCATTTTGGAGGGTTTAAGATGCCTACATTGAACAAATGAATATATTCCTCCTCTCTCACATCTTCTTGAATGATTGGTTTAAGCTATTCCTGCACCATATTAATAAAGAGTTCATTTTATCTAGCTCCATTGAATCATTGGGACTTAACCCATCCTAGTTATTTGTGAGACACCCTTGAGTGTGTTGATGTTTGGAAGTAACATCAACAAACTCTCCTTCCTATTTTTCCATAACAGGAAAGGTTTTAGAAGTTGGAGGTGGTTGTTTCCTCTCTTTTCCCTTAATATTTTTTATAGGGCTCTCATAGTCCTCAACTTGTTCATTGTCCTTAGTCAAACTTGCTTGATTATCTATTGCTTTTCCACTTTAGGGTTAGTTATGGATTGAGTCTGTACAAGAAATGCCCTCTCACTAAAAGTTGAGCCAATCTTATATTGGCCTTTAAGGTTGGGCACAGGTTGACTAGGAAACTTTCCTTGTTCCCTCTTAGAAAGTGTAATGCAAGTGGACCCATTCGGTTCTCCATCTACACAATAGATTGTGAGTGTGTCTACATTATTTGTTCAACATCGTGTACTTTGCATAATGAAACTTAGGATTTCTTCTAAAGATTATCTCCTTTATTATGAAGGAAATGCATATTTTTAAGTTGGATCTTAGTGGTATTTGGGTCTATGGAAAGGTTGATGAGATGGGGGAAATGCAGGTGGACGCTATTGATTATTCTAAGACCTTAAAAAATTGGATGCCTAGCCCACCAAGATTTTATTTCTTAGAATAGAGGTTATTAGTAATATTTTGAAATTGCTCCAAAATATTTTCAAGGAATAAAGAGCTAGAGGGGCATGAAGCATAAGGTGTATTATACCAGAACAAATTGAACAAACCTCAGGTGGAGGTTGCATAGTTGATTCAATAGCCAACACAACTTTTCCTAATCTAGTATGAGGATTATCAATCTTATCCATCATATTCATTAATACATCTATTTTATTAATTGATGTTAGGAATGGTCTCTATCTCATATATACTACCTTTCCATTGAAGCTATGAAAATTTATCTAATTTAATATAATAATCTCATTTCTAAGAATTCTCATATAAATTTTCAAAAAAAATTCCATGTCTATATCACACTTGGTCCAAAGTGTCCCACCACTAGTGGCATTAACTGTATGCAGCTCTGTGGGGTCAGACCTTCATGAAAATATTGTATTAGTTACCATTTGTCAAAACCATGGTGTGGACACTTACGAAATAGGTCCTTCCACCTTTTTCAACATTCATAAAAATGCTCACCTCTTTCTATTGAAAATTTATAATTTTCTACAGAGGGCATTGGTTCTGTGGATTAAAAAGTATTTTTTCAAAAATTCTTCACTAATTGCTCCCTAGTGATGGACCTTATTTCTAATGAATTCGTCCATGCCTTTACTTTATCCTTTAAAGTGAAGAGTAATAACTACAACCTAATAGAGTTGTTACAAAAGTGTTGGTATTTAAATGTTGCACAAATATCAAGGAATTCCTTGACATGGTGGTAGGGATCCTCTTTATCTAGACCATAAAAATTTGGCAAAAGTTGGATGAGACCTGGTTTTAAATCAAAATGTTTGCATTAGTTGTAGGTAGCTTTATAAATTAGTGGGAGTGAAATTGTATACACATTGAATAGTTTCTTAAAAGCTTATGTTCTAATGCTTCATTGGCTATGTTTTTGGCTAGGGTTTCTAAATTTTTTTTACTCCTAAGTCCTTGCCTAAGTTGACTCAACTTCGTATACAACAAAAACAAGTCATTATATACAATGAAAGAGTACTTCATTTTTTCTACCTAGTCCAAGGGAAACCTAAACTAGATAACGCAACCCATATGCTTAATGATGCAAACAAACAAAGGTACACAATAGATCCTGACCCTATGGTAAACAAGTTGAAAGGTTGATTTGTTTTATTATATTTGGAGGAAGGGCTTTTAGGTTATGTCTAATTTTGGTAGCTCCTCCTATCTTTATGACTTGGCCTTTGCTTACCAATTAAATCCTACTTTGATCAACCACTTCACACCCTCCTTAGCTAGCCATAGCTGATTGGAGTCATTAAATGTGTTGGAAATGCCAGTCATTTAAATACCAGTGTAGTAGATTAGATAGGGTCACCTTCTTCTAAAAGAATCCTTTGAGCTAGAGAGCTTCTATGATATCTTCTATAATGATTTTAAAATAATTGTTAAAGGTAGGGTTATGCGTAAGGTGTTGTTTAGCATAGGTGGGCCAAGGAATGGTCATCACATTTTCATTTAATCATTTTCACATAGTTCGATCAATATAGATTTAACTTAAAGTATGTAAATGTGCCTTGCTATGCAAGGAAAGTAGTAAATTTGATGCAAACCCTATAATGCAACAATTTAAAGAATGTTGTATATATGCTCTACACTACCATCTACAATGCAACCTATTCTATGATTTGGAAAGAAGATAGGGTGGCTTACAATGGGATCCCAGAAATCTTCTCATACTCCATGTGCATGCCACCTCTTCTTCCAATTAGGGTTGCCCACCCTGGACCTATATTATTACAATCCTTTATTTTAAATGAATGGATCACTTATAAAAATTTACAAGCACATCCTCACTATAATCCACTCAAAAAAAAAAAAAGGAAACTATCTTGTGTTTTTCCCCCAAGTCTTTATTCTTCTCCAAATTCCCATAGAAATAAAAATAAAAGTATTAAATTCTTCAAGAATAAGAAAAGTATACAAAAATAAAATAAACTATTCTACATGCAATCATAAGACTACGAGTAGTGGTAGAGTAAGGAAAACATAAATTTTAATCAAAATCCATTGCGAGTTCTCGACAATAGCACTAAAATCTTGATGTGTCATAATAATTATAAAAAGTACATGGCCTTATTGGAGTAAAGAATCTACAAATGCTGGTCGATACCATGAAAACTCTTTAATAAACAAAGTTAATTAGAATTTAATTTTCTTTACTCTACCCTAGCCAACAAGGAAAGAAAGAAATAATTCTATACTAAAGCAACTAAACAAACTAAATTAATGCAAGTAAACTTAAGCTATGAAATAAAATCAAGAAAACTACATAAAGTAAATTAAAGTAAAAAAAAAAAAAAAAGGGAAAGAAAAGGAAACTAAATTAAACCTAACTAAGTAATGGAAAAGATAATTCTATTAATAAATTCATTACAATTACACGGAACAAAAGAAATGAAGCTAGAAAATAGACTTCCCTGAAGTGGTTGCTCTAAGGGTGCTTTGTTCTGTCAATCAACAAGACTCTTTACATGTTTCTTCTTCTTTCTCTGTCTTGAACTCCACTTCACTGTCTTCTTGTTATGTCACACAACAAGTGCTTATACACTTACATTCAACCCAAACTACCCTAATCTACCACCAAGCTTTTCTCATCTCCTCAACCCAACATGCCAGAAACCTAAATAAATCCTCAACCATACATTTGGAAAAGAGTCCTTGACTACCATTAGAAGGTGCTTTCCTTCTCCTTTGTTCCCAAATACTAAAATAATAAAATATTAAAGATGGAAAGCTACATGATGATGATGGTTGTGATGAAGTGGAAGATGGAGGGTGTGTGAGTGAAGGAAGGGAGAAGGTTGGATGGAGAATGTAACATAAAGAGTAAGGAAAAGAATAAAAAGAATGGGAGAAAGAAAGAAAGGGAAGTGGAATGGAATGGAATGGAAGAATTTCCTTACCTATTCTCAAAGGATTGAACATTGATCTTGTGGTAGCTTTGGTAAAGGTGATATTTCTTCCTTTATTTCACCTAGATTAGCTTTCAATTATACGGAAAAGGTAAGAGATAAAAAGTTTTCCGTGTCATTCACATCTTATTTAAGAGTTAGAGGAACAAAATCCCTAATGATGAAGGGTTAAGATCTAAGACATCTAATTAGATTTAATTATAGGGCTAGATGAAGGGGTATGTTTATCATATATGGTAGTGGGAGAGGAAAATAAAAAGGAATTCAAAGGAAGGGAATAGTAACTAAGCATGAGAAGGGAAGGGAATAAGTTAGGAAAGGAAGAAATAGAAAGGAAAGAAAAAGAGGTAGCTTAGGATAGAAGGAAAGGAGGGATTGGTGGGATTTAATCAAAATGAGAAAGTGGTGGGTTGGGGAAGGCATATTTTTCCATATGGGACTAGGAAATGGAATTAGAAGGTGGTAAGTTGAAAAGAAAGGGAAAAAATCTAATCTAATGTGTAGAAATAGAAATAAATGAGAAGAAAAGAGAAACAAATGGAAACTAGGTGGAAGAATATAAGAAAATTCAAAATTAGAATGTCATAAAAGAGGGCCAGGGGTGACGTGGGGGGAGCAGGGAGGAAATTCAAACTTGTGTATTGGATTGTTTTTGCAAACCCTAAGATGAGATGAGAATTGGATGATGATGGGTGCTTGAGATCTTCCTTTCCTTATGGTTTTGGGTTGACTTTTCAATATTGGAAAGGTGGCTAAAGTTTTGATCTTTTCAATGCTTTATTCCTAGCCCTTTGATCATGCTTACACTTAATTGAATGGATGAGATCCATTATGACATGTATATCTTCTTAGGCTTCAGTTTCTCACTACAGTTGTTGGAATTCCCTAGAATGAATGGTTTTCATTTCTTAGAGGTTTCTTCATGTATTTCACATTAAAGCAAGTAGACTTCACTACCTTACATGAATAAGACATCCAATCATTGATTGATCTTCTTCTTTTGGTTGAGTAGGAGAGAGAAAATAAGTAAAAAGTCTTCAAGTAGGTCCCTATGTTCTTTTATTTCTAAGAAGTTTTCATCATATGATCCCATTGTATATGAATTGAACTTCTCAAATACGATTCCTTAGCTCATGAAATGCATGCATGCTTTTATGCACGGGGAATTTGCCATCTTTTCACCCTCATTTGAATATAATCTGTGCATGGGGTTTCTAACTACTTTGACTTTGATAGTGACACCCAATGATCATTTGAACATCCAAGATTCCATTTTTGTTATGTCTAACCCATGATGTAGCTTGTAGGTTAAATTGCTCAATTATGTCATTACACAATTTTGGATATGAAGGGAAGCTAGAAGGAAATTTGTGTCATTTAATAAAAATAAGCCATCTTCCAAATGTCATCCTAGTTTATCTAGGATTGATAATTATCTAATTTTTCATTAAGACCACCCAATTAATTGTCCATGTGTTATAACTTATGAGGGTAAATTAGGATTTTTAGACCAAAATTCGTAACACATACATTTTTGAACTAATAAAGCAAAAGTTTGATATCTTGTAGGTTCAAAGGCTAATCCAAGGTATGTATGTGACTAATCATATTTTTCTAGGATTTGATTAGAGTTTTTCACTTTTTGTATGAAGAGAGATGATGATCCGGTGGCTAAGATTAATCGGGATGAAATTAAAGATCAAGTCAAAGCTTAAAAATTATCAATCCAAAGGTCAAGAACAACTTAGGGAAAGTAATGGATTCAATCAAAGGAGCTAATAGTGGCCAAGGTGGACCCATGAAGTAAGTTCCATGACCTTTGCATGGGAACCATTCAAGCCACCTTAGCCATAAAACATGGTGACAAGCTAAGGAATTCAAGCCAAACCATTCAAAAATGAGTAGAGTTAGTATAAAAAGTTCAAAAAGGATAAAAAGTCAAAGACGTGAGAAAAATGAGAAGTTTTTCTTTCAAAGAAGTCACAAAGAAAAATGAAAAGAAAGAAATATCAGAAATATAGGAGAAAAATTGAAAGAAAAAGATAAATGTACAAAAGATATTCACTTCAGTCAAAGAAGAATGGTCCAAAAGTCAAAAAGAAGATCTCTACTTAATTTTGAACTATGAAATCCTTATACCCTTCTTTCCTAAACCTATCACAAGCCTACGTTTCATCTTATTTAAAAGCCTATTGGTCTTAGGTGGAAACATAGCCTTAAAGAGGAAATAAAAGGAAGGAACTAAGGTAAAATACCCCTAATATTCTTGGTAATGACATCCACTCTTAGGGATCACTTTCTTTTTGTCTCATTAGTACTTAAAAATTTATGTGAACCATTATCTTTGTTTGATCCAATCACATTATGATAGAAATATGTTCAACTCACATTTAAGAGCTTCATTTATGAGAGTACACCTAAGATGATTTGAGGTGAAAACATATTTCCAACGGAATTTAAGTATATCTAGTTAGAAGTCAAGACTTATATGGTTAACACTCTGAGAAATAACTAGAATAAAATGTCTTCACTAAGTGTATGATTTGTAAAACTGTCAATCCTCTCCATTAAGTTGTCAAAAATTTATAGTGCCAATGAATGAGGATCCTCTGAGATAAAATAGGGGACTCAACCTTAGGAAATTTTGTGGGCATATTCACTACAAACCCTCATGAGGCATAGCTCGTCCACTAAGTGTAACTTACGGGTTTAAGGGCTTGTTGCATGCGGTAAATGCAATTGTGAATACCTACAAAAGTGGCACTTTGTACTAGTTTTTGAAAAATAATTTTTTGCATGTTTTGCTCGATACTAGCAAAATGCTAGTTGAGGGGTTTGATAAGTGTCTAATTTTGCATAAAAATCACCCAATTAGTTATTCATATGTTATAACTTATAGGGGTAAATTAGGGTTTTTAGACCAAAATTTATAACACATGCATTTTTGAACTAATAAAGCAAAATTTTGATATTTTGTAAGTCCAGAGGCTAATCCTGAGGTAAGTATGTGATTAATCATATTTTGCTAGGATTTTTATATAGTTTTTCACTTATTGTAAGAAGAGAGATCTTGATCCGATAGCCAAGATTGATCAGAATGAAATTGAAGATCAAGATCAAAAGATTAAGTCAAAGCTTAAAAGTCATCAATCCAAATGTCAAGATCATCTTAGGGCAAGCAATGGATGCTATCAAAGGAGTTAAATGTGGCCAAAGTGGACCCATGAAGTAAGCTATGCATTTCCATCACCTTTGCATGAGAACCATTCAAGCCACCTTAGCCACATAAGACATAAAACAAAGTGACAAGCTAATGAATTCAAGCCAAAACATTCAAGCCACTCAATTCAAGGGATGAAACCATGAAGCTAAGATAAGAGAACCATTTAAGAAAGCCATGAAGCCTAGCTAATGGAGCCCTTAAATTTAGTCACCAAAGCCATTAAGCTAAGCTAAATGGAGGGCTGGGATTATAGGAAAAGCAAGAGGATTGTCCATGAGATTCTAACGTATATTTTGAAAGAAAATAAGAAAAAATTTATTAAGATAAGTTGGCATATGGACCAATAGGAAGAGACCCTTCTATTTTTCCTGTTTTCTCCACCTTTTTATCACTTTCCACCTCACCCCTAAGTAGCACCACGAATTTGACTTTTCATTCAATAGTCCTACCATTCCAACACTCCTCCACCTTCCTAAAACTCCCATAATAACCACCCAACCGATCTCCACCTCTTAGGAAATTCCTTAACCAACCAAAAATTTGCATCTCACCTCACTTTCCTAAGTTTTTTATACCCATTTGTTTTCTCCCACTTTCCCCTCATCTTGTTACCTTCTTCCTATCCCATTTCTACCTCATCCATACACCAACTTTCCTATTTTATAGGACTTCAATGATTTTTTGAAGGGGAAGTGCCACTTACTAAAGAGGTGGCGTCTCCCACATGCTGCACCTCCAAAAGGGCAACAACCTCTCACTAGCTTTCCTCTTTTGAAACCCTAGCTACCTACCATCCTAACCACCCAAAACAACTTGATTTCATCCCCACCACACCTCATTATTAGGGTACCCTAGAAAAAATAGGAGAAAAACTATAAAAAGGAAGCACAAACCCAAGTGAGGGACTTCTTTTTACACCTTTTCTCTACGGAAAAAGATGCCTCCTCCAGTGGGGAAGGAGATGTCCTTTTCCTAGCCTCTCTTTCTTCTGTCTTTTTCTTTTATTTTCATATGCTCTGGCTGGACTGCTACTTATTCCTAAGGTGTGTTGCATCTCATCTAGTGTTACACATATGGTCATTGGGCTTTGATTCTCCTTTCAATGGTTGGTTTGATTTCCTTGCTTCTCTTTTGTTTAATCTTAGTTCTCACATGCTAGTTGTTGCTTTGCTATCCTTTGTTTCTCTTTACCTAAAGACCAAGATCCAAGGCTGATTTTTCCCTTGAAGTGATATCCAAGGGAAGTCTCCTTGAATCTAGTCTTTTATCTTGCTTTCATTACCTTTAGATCTCTTTTAATTCCTTTGAGTTCTTTCCCGGTTTCCATAGTGTTCCTCAAGTTTGTCTTTACTTTTTAGTGGAATTTTCCCTTGATTGTAAGACAAAATTATTTATGACTGATGTTCGAATATTGAAGGAGGTTTAGCTTGTAGTTTTGGATTGATTGAAATCAAGTAGCTTTCATTGTAATAGGACTTAAGTCTTAGATTTGGATTACATGCACTGAGGCATTATGTTGATGAATGTATGATGTAATTCAATGAAGTTATTTGGAGTTTTCAATTTATACTTGTCCAGCAGTTAATGATTCTTATTAGTGAATGCTTACTGGCATTAGAATAGCTTATTTTCATGTTTTCCATGTTCCATTAAGTGAATGATTTAAACACTATGCTGCTAGAATTTCTTTTCAAGGATTGTTATGTGTGGTTTCCAACACCATACGCTTTATGTTCACTTGATTTTTCAAGAGCCCAAGTAGATTATTAGATTGCTTAGTAAGATTTCATGTTTGAGGTTCAAGATAGTTAATTAAATTCATTCATATCCAATGAATCATGCATACCATTCCATGGTCACATGCATGATACTTGGGTAATTCTCCATTCTTTACTTCATTAGTGATTGCTTTCATTAGTTTATTTGTTTGGTTGTAGTTTAGTTTAGATTTCATTGTTAAATAGTTTGTGTCCTAGTAGTTTCTAATTCTAAAATTTAGGAAAATTTTAATTTTAGTATGTTTCTAATTTTTCCATAATTTCTATTTCCATGTTTTGATTTCCATACATAGATTAGAAGAAAAATATCTTAAATTTTGGCTAGGTTAAATAGTTTAAAGTAGGGACCACTAGCATCACATTCATTCAACTCCTTGTGGGATATACTTCACTAGCATGCTATATTGCAAACGATTTCTGCGAGTTGTGAGTTAACTTAAAATACACAACAGGATGCATAAAATAAAACCTTTTGCATGAGTGTTTCAATTATTGCCACGTCATGTGGTTGACCTACTTTCTCTTCAAGAATCCTACACAAATTGTTCTAGAAAAGTGGGATATGTGAAATGGTTGATAGAAAATTTCCTAATAGAATTAGGTTATTT
This sequence comes from Warburgia ugandensis, assembly GCA_035236585.1. NCBI lineage: Eukaryota > Viridiplantae > Streptophyta > Magnoliopsida > Canellales > Canellaceae > Warburgia > Warburgia ugandensis. The sequence goes on from CP141136.1 coordinate 41,281,963, forward strand.
GGGGTGGTGCTTATGAATGACCTATACATAAGCTCATAACACACACTTTCTGGGAGTAAGGCTTCTGAATTTAAGCTATTGTTGTCTTTTAGTGTTTCAAAGAGGAAGAAGAGTGTGACTATGAGTGGGGTAAAAAAGGGTGGTTTAAGGTGAAATAAAAGTTTTTTTTTTCATTTTATTCTCTATTTTCACATAGTGAAGCAGATATATCATGCCCCATGGATGTAGAAGGTCTAGCCTTATGACAACCTGGGTTTTTAAATGAATTTTAGTTATTTTTAAAATGTGAGCAAAAGAACACCTTTTTCAATGATAAAACTTGAGTGTCATCTCTACAAACAAAAATTCATTTCAGAGATGATAAAATGTGATGAGTTTATATATAACATTTTTTAGGATTTTAATCACAATTCATAGTCTAGCTATATAACTATAACTATATATATATATACACACACACACACACACACACACACATACATACATGCTTAAAAAGATAAAATTAAAGTCATGTACTTACATTGTCAGCACTATCTCACACTTTCATTGTCAACATACGAGGCTCCTTCTACCATGAGGTGTTCGTGCATCAAGTCAATTTCTTCAAAGCTGAGACATTGTAAATAAAATATAATGTCTTAGTAAGCCAATGCTTGGTCGGTCATTAAGCATCTAATTTGGCAATATACATAAAGCCCAATACAAATGAAATTCCAAGAAATTCATGGATCTATTCTAAAGAATAGAATACATTAGAGTCCTAAACTCATGATGCATTATTATAATTGAATCCATATACTTTCAAAAAGAATTATCTCATAATTTATTATCTCATAGAGTTAGAAATTTCATAATTAATCATCTCATAAAGTAGGAAAATCCATGCTAAGTCAATTCAAAACATATCATAAGCATGTGCAATCCAATTTGCATAACAAAATCAAGCCATGTACAACATCAGTACAGGTAAAATCATAAGATATTCATGTGAAGGAATAACCATACTCTTAGTATGCACAATTTAGCAATAAAGTGATAAAACATCAAAATCACTTCTCAATACAATAATAGGAAAATCCATGCCAAACCAAAATCAAAGCATATTAGCTCACTAATAGGCAAGTCCATGCTAAATCTATATTAGAACATATCAACTCACCTTAGGTAAATCCATGCCAACTCCAAAGCAGAGAGTATCATCTCGCCATAAGAAAATCCATGCATATATATATATATATATATGAATCAAATCATGCATGTAATAGTAACTCAAAATGACCATACCATGAGCTAGAAGCTTGCCAATACCTCTTGCAGCCGTCCTCATCGATTTCTCTCATCAGCTACTCTCATTGGCTACACACAAGTATAAATTATGAATTAAACTTCAATTACATTTAAGAGGACAACAATAAAATATAAATCATACATCAAATCATAGTTATACATCAAACAAAAATGAGGGATCAAATCCATAAAATGCATATATGAAATGTGAGCGTTAGTAATTCTAAAGCAATGGTCTTACAATGAAATAAACCATTCACTTCTACCAAAAATCTAACAAAGTCTCCTCTAATTTTTGGACTTGCACCTAATAAATTGTTTTTAACTTCTCTAATATAAATAGAGGTTGTCTCTTAATCATTGCAAATTATAATCTCAAATCATCATACATAAGGATATAAATCATTCATTTCATCCTTAAAGATATATCATCCATAAATAGTAGTGCATGTTATTTAAGCTAGACTAATGATCTAACCATAGACTGAATATGTAGATAATTTAAACATAACAGAACAATCTACCTCTTGTGGCGAATTCATCTTTTCCCACAAGCATTTTCCTCAGCTTTCACCATGCACTAAATTTCAAGTCAATCCAACAGCATATAAATCTATATAACATGTAAAGGTTGTTTTTAACATACATATATATATATTGAGATTTTAAATCAAATTATGGTCTAATTGTCCAGATCATTCCAACTCATCAAATCGTTAGATTTCTTTACACTTTCATATGCAAATCTGATTACAATCTTATAATCAGATCTTATTCCATTCGGCAAAATAGTAGTATGATCCTCCATAGCATATGCGTAATCAAGATCCAATGATCAAATCGAATTTAATTTCATGTGGACACTATTATGCTATTTAATTTCACATATCTGACCACGATCCAATAGTCAGATTTCATTATAAAGAACTGAATCTTGGGGATCATCAAATCTAACATAATTCACCATCAGATCTACATTTAGATGACTAAATTGCTAGGTTGAGTCTATTGACAATGGACCAATAATTTGATTTGTTGTTCATGAGATCAAATCTATGATCCCTACATTTCATGGTTCAATAGTGGTCAGATTCCCAATTTTTTGATGATCTAATAGTTGGATTCTAAGTTATTAGTCTCAGATTTATAGTTTGTAGTTTCTATCATAGAACTAACTTCTAATCATCACAATGGGATTCAAATCTTTGTAGATTACTTCTAATATATGATGGATCTTGCCATCCAATAGTTAACAATCATCGAATCACATTATCCTTACACTAACTTAGCATTTTCAAATTTAGATCATTAGTAAACGTATAGATTGAAGTGACATTAAGCATAAATCATTGCAGTAATTCTAGATCTAGGTGAACTTCAAACAAATTGTTATGCACATGTTACTAAATTTGAAATCTAAGGGCGATTGATGATAGATCTCACCACACTTGTGCTTTCAAAACTTGTATATAGCATCAAATTGGGTTGATCATCATTGTCCAATAGTGCACAATGACAATCCTTTGCTGCTCTAATGAGATTTTGGCCAAAACTCAATTGATCATCAAATTACTTGACTGGTTTCACACCTTACACCTCAAGGGAGATGAAGAACAATTTAGATCATCCAATTTGAACCCTATCTTTTTGATGAAACTAACCTAAATGTATCACATTCCACCTTTGATTTTCTCGCAAGACTTGATTGGATCTTCACTATTTTTTAGATATTTTATTCCTCTTGTGATGAGGAATAAGCTGAATGGATTGGATGTTTGAAACTGGTCCTCCAATTCACTATCTACAGTCATCTTCTCTGTAGGTGTAACATCCCAAAAATTTTAGATGTCAATTTGAGTGAATCTTGGAAAATATAAAATTGGAATGAAAAGAACATATTAAATTTCATATTTTGGAGTTTTATAAGTGAAAGGCTTCATAGGAATCTAATTAAGTATTGAGAACTCTATAATTTGATTATACTCAAAAATAAGATTCCAACAACACCAAGTTTGCAGAAATCAGAGTTTGGATGTAGGAAATATGAGGTTTGAATATGAGTGCCATTTCTATAAAAATAAGATTAAAAAAAAAAAAGACTAAAAGCCTTAAGCAGAGGGGGCCATAGTTGATACAGGCACCCCCGCCCTCACTTAAGGGAACCAAACATGAATGTCAAGTTTGTTTCTTCCCCAAACATAATAGACTAAAAAGAAGAAAAAGAACTTGATGAAAGAGAAACAAAGGAGAAGAAAGAAAAGAACAGAGGAGAGGAGAGAGGAAAGAAAAGAGTAGGAGCCAGGATCTACAAACTGGAAAACCACCCACACTGGAGAAGAAGAGAAAATTTGGGTTTCATTTGGGTTGCCAGATTCATAGATGACGTTGGAGAAGATGACAGCTCGGATCGATGATCCGAGACGATCATTCCACTCCTCATGACGAGATGAACCAAAACCCTAGAGTTTTGGAATGATCCATGCTCTATTAAATGTTGGATTGAAAGGAAGATCATCACATGCTTAGGTTTGGAGAGTTTTATGATGGATTAGAGTCAATCTAGCTCATTCTAAAGGGGAAAAATCATGAAAATGCATCTAAAAGATAAGATCTACGAAACCCAACTTTTGTTTTGAGGAATTTTGGTAAATCTGTACGATTTTATCCTAGATCTAACTTTAGGGATGATCTAACTATCCATTTCTTAATCTGAAGCTAGGAATAGGTAAATAAGTGCTTGATAAAGCCTAAATTTGATTGAGATCATCGATCTAGGCTAGAAATTGAGCAGACAATCTCAATCATCTGATCAAGTATTGTTTGCACAATAACTTCGTGATGTCTAATCGATAATCAAACACTATAGATGAGTTCTAAAGCATTGAAATTGCTAGGATACAAAAAAAAATTATAGAATCACGATTGAAATTGATTAAAAAGCCTAAACCATGGGATTGAATAGTAGAGTAATAAGGACTTGGCCTTTTCTAACTGGTGATTAGATGCCACCATTGTGTACCCCGACCTTTATTAAGTTAAGATACTCAAAAATTTTAAGATAAGGCCACTAAACAATAAAAGCAACTTGTAATCACTTAAAATGAATTATGGATAGCCAATCCAAGGCCAATGGTATAGATTGGAAATCCAGTAATAGGCACTATCGCTTTGCCTTGTTCTGAATGGTTCTGGGAGCTAACTTAGAGGAAGCTTCCATGCTAGGGAAGCTAAGAGAGGTCCTCAAATTTTACATCTAAATGTGTATTTGTATTGTTACAGAGGTGTGACTGATCAGGAGCTCGTACACTAACTAAATAGATTATTACGTTAGTGAACCCAAAGATCTCCATTTAAGGTAGGTGGAATTAAGATTGCTAAGAGTTTTCCTATATATATATATATATATGTATATGAATTTCAAGCATTGAAACAAATCTTTTCAGTTTATGCAAAAAATAAGATGAATGTGCATGCAAAAAAAAATTTTGAATAATGATTAAACTGCAAATCCATAAGCTATGTATTATTGTGAACCATGTGAGAAAATGTAAGACTGATACCAGGAAATTGTGAGATGGTTCGTAAGAGCAAAGATTAGTATTAGGTAATGTGAAATGGCTCCTAAGAACGAAGACTGGTATGAAGAAATGTAAATGACTTGTGAGTTTGACATGTGATTTCATACTTTGCATTTCAAAGAATGTGTTTTAGTATTGATGCATCAATATTTCTTCAATTGTGGCATAATTCATGATTTTGATAAATGTGAACTATTTCAAGTTAAATGATAACTGACTTGTAGTTGGCATGATTCAGCATGGACAAATTGATCTATATAAAATTATCATTATTTTGTTATATAAAATTGCATCATATTCCACCTACACCAGTACAAGCTTGCTGAGATATTGTACTTGTTTACAATATCTAAAAACAGAGGATTCCCAAGCAATAAGAGGAGCTATTTACTGATAGGAGTGTGTTAACAAAAGCTTTTGACTATGACAAGTACGAATTGGCTTTTGATTTGAAGTTATTGTATAAAAAATGAGAAAGATACTACATTATATGTAATTATGGAAGTTTTTATAACTTATGTGACTTGGTTGTGATGTGGAAGTTCTAGGTGTATTTTGTTTGAGTAATTTGTTTTCATTTTGTTAGATGTATGAAAAAGAGATAGAGTCTCCAATTATGTTTTAAAATTGTCAATGAATGTTTATTAGGTACATTACAATGACATGCGTTAAATGTCATATGTCTGAAAAATAGAGGAAACTCTATCAATTTTTGGTAGAAATGAGCACTCATTTCATCAAGAATCCTTGTTTTGAGAAAAGAAAATGACACTCGGGTTCTTTCAAAGTGAATTTAAAAGAAAAAGAATCTTCCATTGTTGTTTAATCTTTAAAAATTATTTTTATTAGAGATCGAGATGGCTATGTCAATATCTTTTGTATTTAAAAGGTGTTGTGAAAACCCAGGTCATCACAGTAGGTCTCTACTATTTTTCATATGTTTTTCTTGCAAGACATGGTATGATCAATCATAACGAACAAGATGCTTAGATCATTTGTTAAACTTGTCATTTTTTCGACAAGCTCAATCTCTAGTGGGTGGAAAACTTGCATCCAATCCGTCACTAGTAGCAAAGGTGTTGTCCCCCCATGTTTTCCAAGTGTCCTCTCTCTCTCTCTCTCTCTCTCTCTCTCTCTCTCTCTCTCTCTCTCTCTCTCTCTCTCTCTCTCTCTCTCTCTCTCTCTCTCTCTCTCTCTCTCTCTCTCTTTTCTTCTTCTTCCTCTTCCTCCCTTCCTTCTTCTTCCTTCTTCCTTCTTTATCATTTTCATTTTCTTTTCTTTTTCTACGTCAAGTAACATTCAGTTGTTTCAGTTGACTATCTCTTAAAGGGAGGCAAGGAGTGCCAATATCAAAATTGATCCCTCCCTCAAGTTAAAATATTTCCTTTTTTCTTTTTATTATCTTATGTTATACATTTACATACATTATTAATTATTCTTAATTATAGTCATTATACTTTTTGAATCTGGGACAATGATGGTCATGCACAACAATAATGTTGCCTAACCTATCAATTTTGAATTTTGCAAGTGGGACCAATAAAATAAATTTACAAAATGCCCTTCACTTGCAAAATGCCCATGTCAATCAATCTTTTGTCATATGATAGTTCTCATTTAATTATACAATTTATAAACTCTTATACTCTAGTTCTTTACTTTAAGAACCATATTAATACCATAAGAGTACTCCTCTTACTCATACAAGGTCCATAAATCTCCTTGTTTCCTTTGAACCTACCAACTCATGTGGTGACATCTATTTTCACATTCGTCAACATTCTCCATATGAGTTACCTCTGTAACTTATATTTAGAAAATCAATTCAATTATTGAACTATATATGACCTTTGGACATGTAGTATTGGCTATGAGTGGATTAAACTGAGGTCTAATACCAACTACTAACAACTGGGTTTTTAAATGACTTTTTTCTATTATTTTTAAAATAAAAATAATAAAATTCATTTTTCAATATAAAATTTTCACAAATACCAAACAAATGCATTTAAGGGATTTTGAAATGTGGTGAGTTTATATTTGACATTTCCCAAGATTTTATCCAATCACACCTCACAGTCCAGTAGTATAACTACATATACATGCATGTTTAGAAAGATCAAATCAAAATTACATACTTACATTATTTGTGCAATCTTGCGCTATTGTTGTCCTCGTTCAAGGTTCTTTCTACGTCGAGTTATTTTTCTTCCAAGACAATTTATTCAAACTTGAGACATTGTAAACAAATTAAAATGTCTCAGCGAGCTTGTGCTTGGTAGGTCTTTAAGCATCTAATTTAGCAACATACAAAAGCTAAATACAAATGGAATTTCAAGTCATTCATAAATTGGTTCTAAAGAATAAAATACATTAGTAAAGTCCTAAACACAAAACACAATATTATAATTAAATTTATTTAGTTCCAAAAAACATCATCACATAATATATAATCTCATAGAGTATGCAATTTCATGATTAATAATCTCATAAAGTAGGCAAATCTATGTCAAGTCAACTCAAAACATATCATCAGCATGTGCAACCCAATTAGCACAAAATCTATCTAGAATTAAATCTATCTATGTAAAACATTAATAGAGCTAAAATCACAAGATATCTACGTGAAGGAATAACCATACACTTAATATGCATAATTCAGCAATAAAGTGATAAACATTAAGATCACTTATGGATACAATAATAGGCAAATCCATTCCAATTTAAAATCAAAGCATATCAGCTCATGAATAAGCACATCTATGACAAATCAATATTAGAGCATTTCAACTCACCATAGGCAAATCCATGCCAAAACTATGATAGAGTGTATTAGTTCGTCGTCGGCAAATCCTTGCAAAAAAATAAAAATAAATCATGAATCAAATCATGCATGTAAAAGCATCTCACAGTTCATCTCTATCCAAACCACAACCATACCATGGGCACCTAAAACCCTACCACTTAGAAATTGTCACCTAAAAGTCTATTAGTGCCTCTTGCACCCACCCTCATAGATGCCTCTAATCACCCACCTTCTTAGGCCACCCTTATTGCCTATGCACAAGGATAAATCATGAATCAAACTTCAATTACATGCAAGAAGATAAACACATGATCAACTACAAATCATACGTCAAATCATGGTTACACATCAAACTGAAATAAGGGATCAAATCCATTAAATGCATGTATGAGATGCGAGTGTTAGTAATTCCAGACCAATGGTCTTATTGTAAAATAAACCATTCATTTCTATAAAAAATCTGGTAGAGACTCCTTTGTTTTATGGACTTGCGCATTTTACATGTGCGATGTCAATGACCTAATCTTATATAAAAAGAGACGCGGTCCCTTATTCATTACAAATCATAATCTTAAACCATTATCACAATAAGGATATTAATCATTTACTTCATCCATAAAGATACATCATTTATCATCCATAAATAACAATGCAATTTCTAATTTATTCTCATACTATTTATCTATTTATCAAAATCTATATATAACATGTATTTGATTAATTACACTTTATTTGACTACACTAATGATCTAGTCATAATCTAAATATACAAATAATTTAAAGATGTCAAAACAACCTAATTCCTTAGCTTTGGCTATAGACTCAATTCCAAGTCGATCCAACTGCGTCTAAATATATATAATACATAAAGGTTATCTTTTTAAGAGACATATAAGTATATTGAGATTTTAAATATAATTATGATCTAATAGTCTAAATCATTCTAATTCATCAAACCATTAGATTTCTTTACACTTTTATATGCAGATCTGATCGTGCAATCTTACAATCAGATCTTATCCCATTTGGTAAAATAGAGTATGATCTTCCAATGTGTATGTCTAAGCATGATCCAAAAGTTCAGATCCAATTTCAAAATTCTAGCCGTGATCTAATAGTCAAATCTCACTCTAAAGAGTTGGATCTTGTAGATCATGAAATCTAAAATAAGCAACCATCAGATCTACATTTGGTTGACTGGATTGCTACGTTTAGTCTATTGACAGTGGGCTAATAATCTAATATGCAGTTCACAAGATCAAATCTATGATATGTGTATTCCATGGTTGAATAGTGGTCTGATTCCCAATTTTTTGAAGATCCAATGATTGCTTTATAATTTATTAGTTATATATTTATAAATTTGTAGTTTATTACCTAGAGTCAACCTTTGGTCGTGACATTAGTGTTTAGATCTTTGCATATTACTTCTAATATGTCGGAGATTGAGCCATCTAATAGTTAACAAACCTCGGATTGCATCATCTTTACTCTAATTTAGCATTTTCAAATTAGCATCATCAATAAATATGTAGATTGAAGTGATCGTAAGGGAAGATCATCAGAGTAATCCTAGATATAGGTGAAATTCCAGCAGTTACTATGCATGTGCTATGAAAATTAAAATTCAAAGGTGATTGGTGATAGATCTCACCTCATATGTGCTTCCCCAACTTAGATCTAGCTTCCAATTAGGCTAATTGTCCTTGTTCATAGTGTATGATCATCATTTATTGCTACTCCTGCAAGATTCTAATGAAAGGTTCACTGATCATCAAATTACTTGAAGAGTTTTACTCCTTGCACCTCAAGGAGATGATGAATAGTTTGGATCATCCAATTTGTCCGTCTGTCTTTTTGGAGACACCAAACTACACATGTCACCTTTTTCCTTAGATATTTTGACAAGATTTAATCAGTTCTTCATTGTTTCAAATTAATTTTACTCCTCTTGTGACAGGAATAAGATGAACATATTGGATGTTTGAAACTAGCCCTATTCACCATATATAATTGTCTTCTCCATTGATCTCCACTATTTTTTGTTTGATTTTTTGGTGAGACGTGGGTGGATCGAGGAGGGGACTTGGGGGTCTTAATCATCTCTTCATGTGGTACAGGATTGTTGGGTCAAATCATTGACGTGAGCTGCCATTTTCTTTGATGAGTTTGGTCTCTTGTGGGTGACAAAGCCCCACACAATCTCTCACTAGTGGCAATGGTATTTTCCCCCATGTTTTTTCTGGCATCTGCTCTCTCTCTCTCTCTCTCTCTCTCTCTCTCTCTCTCTCTCTCTCTCTCTCTCTCTCTCTCTCTCTCTCCATTTCTTACATTTCATTCTTAGTTCACAATATAATATAAATTACTACTCTTTTCCTATCTAGATAATTTCTCTATTTGTCATCATATCTTCCAATCTAAGCTCAAATAATTCCATGCATATGAAAGGAATTCCAAGACTAATCCAACTCATAATTAGGCTCATCCCCACATCTATGTAAAGACTAGACTCCAAATCATTAAAGTTCATGATTTAAAGTTAAATAAGCATCATATACCAACTACTCTTATTTAGAGTCATAATCAGTCTATCTTTAACAACATTTTTATAAGATCCTTCTAACATCATAATACTACAATATTATCCATCAGATATATCCACTACCTTTACAAATTATTGTTGTAATTCTCTTAACATCCAAGAGTTCTCTCTTATTGTTACTATTTCTCGATCCTTTATCATTATTATCAGACTATTGTTGTACAATAGTTGTTATGTTCTCCAAAGGTTTATATACATCACCCAAGTTGAAACTTGAACTCTCAAATGGTCACCCATGTCAATAGGTCTATTATCATAAGATAGTTCTCATTTAGAGATACAATTTATATACTCTAGTTCTTTACTCTAAAATCTATACTAATACCATAAGAGCGCTCCTCTTACTCATACAAAGGCCAAAAATCTTCTTGTTTTCTTAAAACCTATCAACTCTCATGGGTGACATCTATTGTCACATTCATCAACATTCCTTATGAGTTATCTCTGTAACTCATATTAGGAAATTCATTCATTCATTAAACTACATATGACTTTTGGACTTGTAGGACTAATTATGTTTGTATTAAAATTGAGTTCTAATTTCAACTAATGATAACTCAATTTTTAAATGACTTTTTTGTTATTTTTAAAATGCAAAAAGTGGAAGATATTTTTCAAGATAATCTTTTTCACAATAATTGAATGTCATCTCTACCAACAAAAACACATTTTAAATATTCTAAAATGAGAAGACTTTATATTTAACATTTTCCATGATTATATCCAGTCAAGGTTTATAGTCCCACTACATAACTACATATACATAGGCAAATCCATGCCAAAATCCAAAATCATGAATCAAATCATGCAATTAAAGATATTTCACAATTCATCTCAGCCCAAACCATGCTCATGACATGAGCACCTAGAAGTCTACTAATGCCTTTTATACCTTTCAGTGGCCCTCATCAGCTACTATCTTGGGCTACCCTCATCAGCTACTCTCTTGGGCTACCCTCATCAACTACACAGAAGTATAAATTATGAAACAAACTTCGATTACATGCAAAAAGATAAACACATGATGAAATACAAATCATGCATCAAATTATGGTTATGTGTCAAACCCAAATGAGGGATCAAATCCACAAAATGCATATAGAACTAGTAATTCTGAGCCAATGATCTTATGGTAAAATAAAATATTTAGTTCTACAAAAAAATTACCAGAGTCTCCTCTATTTTTTGAACTTGCACATTTTATTTATGCGATGTAAATCACGTGACAAAAATTTATTATCATCTCTAATAAAAATAAAGGCTCTGTCTCCTAATCATTGCAAATCATAATCTCAAATCATGATCGCAATAAGATCTAAATAATTTATTTTATCCATTAAGATACATCATTTATAATCCATAAAGTGTAATGTATTTTAATTTGTATTTATTCCATTTATCTATTTATTAGAATCTATCTACAAGATGCATTTGACTTAATACACATTATCTAATTAGACTAGTGATTTAGTCATAATATAAATATATAGATAATTTAAAGATGCCATAACAACCTATTCTTCTGGCAAATTCATTCGCTCTCACAAGCTTTTTCCATTTCTTTGGCCATATACTCAATTCTAACTCTCCCTGCTTCTAAATTTGTATAGTGTGTAAATTTTCTGTTTCTAACATACATATACTTGATTTTAAACTTAATTATGGCCTAACTATCCAGATCATCAAACCATTAGATTTATTTACACTTTCATATGTAGATTTGACTGCAATCTTACAATCAGATCTTATACCATTTGGTAAAACAATAGTATGATCTTTCAATACTTGTGTCTAATCAAGATCCAATTTGATTGCATGTGGATAGTATTAACCATTCAATTTCACATATATGACCATGACCCAACGATCATGTCTCATTTTAGAGAGTTGGATCTCATGGATCATAAAATCTAGCACAATCCACCATCAGATCTAGGTTCATATGGTTATATTATTATTTATTGAATCTATTGGCTATGGATCAATAATCTGATCTATTGTTCATGAGATCAGATCTATGATGCATGCGTTTCATGGTTGACTAATGGCTAGATTCCCAATTTTTAATGATCCAATGGTTAGATTCTAAGCTATTAGTCTCAGATTCACAAATTTGTAGTTTTTGTTGTAGACCAGACCTCTAATCATGACATCAGGGTTCAAATCTATGTGGATTACTTTGATTTATCACAATCATAAGACTACATCATCCTTACTCTAACTTAGCATTTTCAAATTTGGATCTTCAATAAACATATAGATTAAGTGATATTAAGTGTAGATCATTGGCTTAATCCTAGATCTAGGTAAAATTCCAATAGTTATTATTTGCATAATATAAAAATTAAAATGCAAGCATTATCAATGATAGATCCCACCTCACATGTGCTTCCCTAACTTAAATCTAGCATCATATTGGACTAATCATCATTGCCTGATAGTGTATGATAATTGTCAGTTGTTGCTCTAGCAAGATCCATCCAAAACTCCACTGATCATCAAATTTCATGAAAGTTTTGCTCCTTATGGGAGTTGGTGAATTGTTCAGATTGTCCAATTTGTCCCTCTATCTTTCTAACAAAACCAACATACACACATCACTTTCCCCACTTTGATTTTTTTGCAAGATTTGGTCAGATCTCCATTGTTCTTTGAGGGCTTTTACTCCTCCTGTGATGGGGAACAAGATGAGTGGATTGGATCCTTGAAAATGATTCTCCTATTTACTATCTATAGTCTTCTTCTTCATCATTCTCTACTATTTTTGTCCTTTTTCCAACAAGAAGTTGTCAAATCATGGAGGGGGCTTGGGGTTCTTGATTGTCTCTCCATGGGAAACAAGATGGTCAGTTCAAATGATTCATTTGAGCTACCATTTTTTTCAGCAAGCTCGTCTCCTAGGGGTGGAAAACCCATGCATAGTTCCTCACTGGTGGCAACTGATAAGTGTTTAATTTTGGATAAGAACTACCAAGTTAGTTATCCATGTGTTACAACTTACAGGGGTAAATTAGGATTTTTAGACCAAAATTCATAATGCATGAATTTTTTGACTTAATAACACAAAAGTTTGATATTTTGTAGGTCCAAAAGCTAATTCAAGGTTATTATATGATTTAATCTTATTTTTTAGGATTTAATTAAAAAAATTCACTTTTTGTAGGAACTAAGATGGTGATACAATGGCCGAGATATATTAGGATGAAATTGAGGATCAAGATAAAAAATCAAGTCAAAGCCTCAAAATCATCACTTCAACATAAACCAAAGGCCAAGATCATCTTGTGAACTGGTAATAGGTGTAATTAAAGGATCTAAAGATTGCCAAAGTTATCCCATGAAGTAAGCCATGCATTCCCACCACTTTTACATGGAAGCCACTTAAGCCACCTGAGCCATGAAAGAAGGTGGCAAGCTAAGGAATTCAAGATAAAACAATACAAGCCACTCAAGCAAGAATTGAAGCAAAGAAGACAAGAAAAGAAAGATCCCTAAGCCAGCCATGAAGCTTAGCTAGTTGAGCCTTCAAAGTTAATCATCTAAGCCATCAAGCTAAGCTAAATGGAAGGCTAAGATTAGAGGAGATTCAAGAGAGTTATCCATGAGATATTTTGAAGAAAATTAAGGAAAATCTATTAAAACAAGGTGGCATATGGACCAATGGGATAAGATCCTTCCATTTTTACTATTTTTCTCACTTTTTCCTTAATTTCCACCTCACCCTTAAGATGCACTACAAATTTCCAAAACTCTATCTCATTCCACTTCTTAGGAAACTTTCCAATCACTCAAATCTCTCCACCTAACACCCTCCACCTCTTTTCCCACCAATCACACCCAACTTCCTAAAACATATAGCATTCAACAATTTTGGAATGGGGGAGATCCCCCTTCCTAACAAGATAGCATCTCCCACCTACTCCCATCCTTAAGCCAGCCAACTCCCTTCCATACTTTCCTATTCGATGCCTACCCTTTTTCCCCATCCAAGCCATTAACTTTTTTCATAATTAATCCACACCACACCTTAGTATTAGGTTACCCTAAGAAAAATAGGAGAAGACTTATAAACCCAGCCCAAAACTTAAGCAAGAGACATAATTTTCCACTTAGGAAAAAGATGCCTCCACCACTTGGACGAGGATGTCCTCTTCCTAGCTCATTCTTCATTCTCTTTTTTCTTTATATTTCCATTGTTTGGGTGGCTGCCACTACTTTTTCTAGGGCGTGAGACAATTCTTCAAGCATTCCACACCTAGTTCATGTGATTTTTCCTTCAAAGGTTAGTTCAACTTCTTCTCTTGTTTACTCTACTTTTTTTCATGCTAATTTGCCTTGTTTTCCTTTATCTTTTCTTGATTTTCAAACTAAGATTCAAGGATGGTTTTCTCTTGGAATAAAAGTAAGGGAAGTCATCCTGAATCTAGTTTTGTTCTTTATCTTTCATTGCATCTTTGTTCTCTTTTTGCCCTCTTGATTTTCTAACTTTGGTTGCTTAAGTTTCATTGGTTGTTGCCTTAGTTTTACATAGGATTTTTCCTTGATTTCAATAATACTTTTTCATGAGTGAATGATGGAACAATTGAAGAATAATTTGTCTTGTAATTAACTATTGATTGAGATTAAGTGAACACAATTGTAATAGCATTTAAGTTTCAGATTTGGACTACATATATGGAGTATTATATTGATACCCATTTGTATGTGATTCAATAAGATTTTTTCGAATTTTCAATTCATGTTTGTGTTGAGTTGTTATTAACTTTGTTCTTGAATGTTTGAATGCATTAGAAGTGATTAATTTCATGTTTTACATGTTCTATTCATTGAAAGTTTTAATTACCTTATTGCTGGAATTTCTTTACATGAATGGTGTATGTCAATTTCCAGCACTATACAATCACGTTGAATTGATTTTTCTAGAGCCCAATTAGATTGTTAGATATCTCAGTTAGTGTTAGAAATAGATTGCAGTTTCCAAAGTAGTTAATTAAATCCACTCTTATCCATTGAATTGTTCGTATCATTCCATGGTTAGATGTATGTTAATTGGTTAGTTTTCTTTCATTGTTGTTACTAATTTCTTTCATTTATTTCTCTAATTTAGGTTGTAGTTAGATTCCATTATTTTAAATCTTAGTTAGTTGGAAAGTAATCAAATCTGTCATACTTATTAAAATAGTTTATTTGGTTGCTTACTTTTCTTAGTTTTGCATGATTAGGAAAGTAGTTTGTTAAAGCATGTTTCTCTTAGATTAGTTGTTAATTTCATGTTTAGGAAAGTTAGTTTAGGAAAGTTGATAAATTGCATTTTAGGAAAGTTTCACTTTTTAGAAAGTTTTTAATGAGGAAAGTCATAAAATTAGAAGTTTTTAATTTTAAAAAGTTTTTGTTTTAGAAAGTGCATGTTCTAGGAATGTTTTCCATTTAGCTTGTTTCTTGTTTTTGCTTAGTTTTCAATTTCATGTTTCAATTTCCATTCTTAATTTGGGATAAAAATCACTTAAATTTTGGCTAGGTTAGATAGTTTAAAGTAGGGACCACTAGCATTTTCCAATTTCATGCTAATTTAGCATTTAATTAGATCATCTTACTAATCAATTTTGTAATTTTAGATAAAATATGAATTTTAGCTTCACTTGATTATCCAACCATTGATTTGCTAAATTTAATGGTTAGATGATCATCAGAGCTAATCGAAAGTGTAATGTATGATTTAGATGACTCTAATCTAGTCTTTTATTTTTCATATCAACCAAATTATAACTTGAATAGCTCAAATAAAAAACCAATGGTGTCAGATAACCTAAAGAACATTAAAGTGAGATGGGATAGTTTCTTAAAATAAAATTGGTTTTAAAGGAAATCATGGAGAAGATTTTAAGGAAATTAACATGGGAATGAAAAGATGCAAAATAGAAGAAAGTTGCTTGAAGGAAAGTGGGGGAGGGAACCAAAATTAGAAATGTGGAACCAAAGAAGAAGGTGGAGATAATTAATAAGAGGATGAAGGCAGCCAAGGATTCTCTCTCCTTTAGACTGTATGAGGCAACCGAACCCTTCTCTCTTCTCCTCTTCCATCCCTCTCTCTAATGCTCTTTCCTCTGTCACTATTGGCTGCCCCTCTTCTCTCTTCCCTCTTTCTCACACTCCCTTTATCTTTCCCTCCCGTGCCCAAATTTCCCTTTCTCGCCCCAACCATAGCCAGCACTTTCCCTTTCTCTTTCTCTATTTCTCTCTGTCTCGCATCCTCTCCTCATCGTCCTCACCTCCTCTCTCCTGCACCAGCCAGCCCTCTTCTCTTTCTAACTCTCCATCTCTATTCTTCTCTCTGTCATTCTCTCATCCACTAGGCAGCACCATCTTCTAAGTTTCTACCCCTTCTCTCTGTCACACTGGTAGAACATCACCACCACTATTCTTCACCTACTCCAATCACCACATGAAGCACCTTCCCCCTCTCTTTGTTTCCTCTCACCATCACACTGTTCTGGCCTAGCTCCTCACTTTCATCTACACCCCTATCTACCTCTCTCTGGACAATACTGGGTTAGTTAAACCTCCTCTCTTTCTTTCACCATCTCCACTTCCCGCACTCTCTCCCTACACCTTCTCTTTTCTCATCTCCTTCTCTCTTCCCATCTTTACCGCACCACCACTGTTCAACGCCCAACACGCACCAAGCATCTATTAGCCCTCTCTCAGATTCTCTTTACTGTGAGAAGCCCAAAATCGGCAATCACTCCATTTCATCGCAGGAGCAAAGATGCAAGACAGCCAACCTCTCTCGCGTCTTCTCTTTCTCAGACTCTCACTGTCTCTTCTCTGACAGGAAGCTCTAAACCACAGGTTCAACTATCACTCCTAGTTATCTCCTCCATCTAATTGTACTACTTAAAACTCAATCACCTGATCTCTCACTCACATCTCATCTCCTTTCTATCTCCTGAACTATCTAGAATCAGAAGAGAGATACAAACACAAGATGAAATCTCTCTTCGTCCTTAGCCCGTGCCTAGTTCTCTCTTTGTCCCACATCCTTGCATCATCGTTTTCCCATAGTTAGCAACTCCCCCTCTACAATTTCCCTCAATCCTAGCAGCACTCCTCTCTACTTCTCTTTGCTCTCTTCTCCTCTCTATTTATCGGCGACGATTAGCACACTATCACCGTTTCTGTCAGCATTTCCATCATCGTAGGAGAAAATCCAACTTGGGTTTTCCTTGTTTTCTCCTCAATTCTCCTCTTCTCTTCTTCTCATTCCCCTGCTTCATCGTCTCCAGCTAGCAGTTTCTTGTTTTCATCGAAAATCAGTTTTTTTTCTATAGTATCTTCTTTGCCTTGGTCTCTTTTCCTAAATTCCTGATCTATCCTTAGTTTTGTCTTTTTCTTTAATTCAAATTTGCTTCATCCCTATTTTACTTATCTAGGAATTGTATATTCCATATTTGGTTTGATTAAGGGTTAACCAAATCAACCATTTAGCCTTAACAAACAAGATCTCTCTTTTTTCTCATCTATTTCTCATTATATTTTCAATTAATCTATAGATTTTCTTCTTAGGACATCTCTTAGCTTATTCAACATCTTTGATCATCAATTTGAAATCCAAAAATCAATGTAAGCTGTCCAAAACCCAAAATCCTTCTTTAGTCTAGATCTTTAAAATTTTGGGGAATCTGAACAATCGAGCCATTGGATCTTTAATCAAGGACATGCTAGAAA
This sequence comes from Warburgia ugandensis, assembly GCA_035236585.1. Lineage (NCBI taxonomy): Eukaryota > Viridiplantae > Streptophyta > Magnoliopsida > Canellales > Canellaceae > Warburgia > Warburgia ugandensis. Next base: position 41,299,961 of record CP141136.1, read on the forward strand.
GACTAATGAAGCTAATCGACATTGGTAATATCAGATTTGAAGAAATTGGTTGTAATCAAGCTAGGGAAATAGATTTTATGTGTTTTTTAGTTAATGTTCTTTCTTTTCGAATTTGAAATTCTGTAATTTTTGTCAGTTAAAAAGATATGAATTTTTATTTTACTATTAATTAATTTCTATTATTTCTTTTGATTTTTGGATAATGAAATTTTACCTAAAGTCCACCTTTTTAAGTCGAGTCCTTGTAGGATCAACCTGTATTTGCATCATCTACACTACAATAGCCCTAGCACTTGTGGTAAGATAATCAACAAGCTTTTAGTAGTGATGCTAGGGACCCATAATAGAGTTTTCATAAAATTTAATAAAAAATCCAAAAAATTAAAAATTTTAAGAATTGCATTATTTTAGCATTATAGACCTTTTTAGGTCCATTTAAGAAAAAAATTAAATGCATAATCACCTATTTCTTGAATTTGGTACTTATTGCTATTTTTATTTTAAAGGGAATTGGAAAGTGGAGGAAATTGGCAAGTAGAACTTCATCAAATAAATAGAATTTCCTTGCTTTCCTAAAATAGGAATTTTCCTTCTTCTTCTTCTTTATTTTTTTTAATGAATCTTGTAGTGAGGCGTATTGTAACTTGCAATTTTCATTCAATTTTAAAAGGGTTGTATTAAAATAAGGCAAGTGTAGGACAAGGTGACTCACACTTGATCTTCATTAGAAACCCACTATAAGGTTCTCTCACTCTTTTTATTTTCTTAATATAGTTGCATTTAAAATAATTTTGTATTGTTTGGTAGTGTCATTGCATATAGAAAGCATATTTTATAATTGTAGCATTTTAGGGTTTGCATTAGTTTATTATTTTTAATTGCATTCTTAGGGCACGTTTGTTTCTTTAAGGTGATTTATATGTTGATCAAACTGCCATGGAGCATTGATATTTATTAGTAAGGGCACCAAACCCCATAAGATCAAAGGTAGATTTCATCACCACCTCTTGGCCCACCTAGGATAATTACCACAAGCCCACTGCCTTACTTCTCAAATTAATTTAAAATTAATTAGAAGAGACTTATAGAGGCCATCACATGCTCGTAGGACCCTCTTAATATGATGCAATCTATTGTCACTTTAGTGGCTTTTAAGCACTGTGGTTGTAATGGATGTCTTAAAATCTAAGTATTTTCCCACGTCTTCCATTGACGTCAGTTGAGGTCTAAATGCCTCCATACACGAGAATTTATTAACCACCTTAGAGTAGAACTTAACTAGTAAGTAGTAGTCAAATCTAAAACAAAGAAGGAGCACTAGATTAGGCTAATCTAAAAGCAACTTCTCCATACAAATTCAAGAAAATCAAAATATTGTTGCTTATTAGCCTGAAGGATTATTTGATTGTATCCTTTGTTGGTGCATCGTTCTAAGAAGTTAGGTTGCATCATTTAGGTAAGTTTTCCCAACCAAAAAAACCAAAACGCAAAACGCAAAACAAAGAAAAAAAGAAGCTTTCAATTATGGACTTTTGCAGATGTGACAAAACTGGAAGGTTAGTCAAGTATGACCAAAAGGATATACAACCAGATTAGTCCACAATGACTAATCAATGATCAAGGGGTACTTCAACCCATGGTAGGCAAGGGCCTCCACTCATCATGAATGAGGACCCACCACCTCTAATAGATGATGAATATCAACCTCCACCAAGGAGGAATAGTCATCTACCAAACAGAGACTAAAGAAGAAATAATAATGAGCGGGACCAACTGAGCGAACATGAGGATAATAATGATGGTTATTAAAACTTTCATGGCAGAACTTTAAAAGACTACCTTTAGCCTACATGCACCAATACTCTATCCCATGTCATACTTCCTCAGAATGCTAGTGCTTTGAAATTAAAAACAAGAGTAATACAATTACTTCCCAAATTTCATGGGTTAGACCATGAAAGTCCTTACACATTAAAGAATTTGATGAGATATGCAGTATTCAAAGAACACAACATATAGGTCTTGATACTATTAAGCTTAAACTTTTTCCTTTCTCTTTGAAGGAAAAAGCTAAAATATGGTTAAATGCACTACCAGTGGATTCCATAAGGACCTAGAATGATATGACTAGGGAATTCGTGAAAAGGTCTTTCCCTATGCATAAAACAAATACACTTCACCTTAAGATAATGAACTTCACCTAGAAAGATAAAGAGTCATTCTATCAATGATGGGAAAGGTTCAAAGATCTTTTACTCACTTGCTGTAATATCCTCAAATTTTAAATAATAAATTAGTAATAAATTAAAATAAAAATTTTATGAATAGAAATTGGTCCTAAAAACTCAAAAACAAAAAGGTATAGGTCGATAGGAATTGAACGGTATAAAGAACGTCAAAAACGGAGTTCGGATGAGCGAGTTATGACCATTTTAAGTGTAAGGGTAAATTGGTAAATTGCCAGGGACGTTAATTAAAGGGAGTCGTTTTGATAATGACACCCCTTTTTCACTTCTATTAGAGTTCTAATGGAGGAATGCACTGATCTACCTTCCATTCAAAAAAGTTTCCACTTCCATTCCCATGCTAAACAACTAGAGGAGAACCCTTATTTTCCCTTGTACACGCCGCAAAAATGAGTTGAAGTTTGCACGTACTAGAGGGCTCTAATCTCCCATCTCCATCTCTAATTAGGTAGGTTACACATTTTAACTTGTTATTTACCTTGTTTTCCAACTTTTCCCTCATAGATCTGGGCTAGATCTAATGAAAATGGCCGTTGGATGGCCTATGGATTCAAAACCGTAGAGCATGGTTAGACCTATGTTAAGGACACTTCAAATGAGAAATCTAAGCCGTTCATTGTGATCTTTGGACCCAAAAACCCTAGGAACGGTGAAAACAGATAAAAAATCGAAGCTTCTAGGCTCTGATCAAGCCAAAACAAAGTGGACAGCTTGGGTTCATCGTCCCCAATGGACGGTGAGCCGAAGACGCCCACTGGGACGCACAAACGGAGACACCCGCATGCGGTTGCTTCATTGCATGCACACGTAAGATGCTCTTGTGTGTTGTCCCAGATGTCCGGAACGCACTAGGTGTCCTAGGTGCCCAGTGTGCCAGTGTAAGCCAGTGCAAACCGCACCGCCCGTGTAAGTCGGTGCACGCGTACCTACCGTTATAAATTAATATATTAATTTATAAAGTCTTTCACAAAAAAACTTGATTTTGGGAGCTATAGAGGTCCAAATCATAAAACAAAAAAAACATCCGTTGCAACCATATTGACGATGCAGACTTAGATTTAGCTTGAAAACCTATATTTGACTACTTTTATATTAGTTAAATTATAAAATATTAATTAATAACTTAGAACCGACTGATCAAAGGGTGATCAAGCCTCAAGACTTGAACAATAAGATAAAGTATGATAATAAATAAGGGTTTTAAGGGGCATATTAGTATGACTACTCTAGAAATTGATCTAGACCATTGATCTGAACTAGATCTTGGAAAATTATTGATCTGAGGATGATATGACTGTTAGATTAAGGTATAAACGTTAGATACACACAAAAAAAAATAAATGGACATGAGATGAGACTAAATTAAGAACCAAATCATATTTAGAAATCTTAGAGGATGATCCAATGGTTGGATCATCATAGATTTTATTATAATATAATAAATAACATGAAATAATATTGTAGTACTAACAGGTACATCTGAACGTACAAGCTAAGAATATTATATGCTAGAGTTGGGTGATCTCACATTGAGGTAGGTGACGACATTTAATGTTTTGTTTTGATTTTAAAACCTTACATTATCATAGCATCATGAGTGATTGTGATTTAAATTGCACTTATTATTAGTCGATGATGTTGTGAGATTTAGAGTTTTATGCTATGATCACTCTTTGATTTCAATCATGTATTGAATGTATTTATGAACGATGGTTTCATGAGATTGATATTACCTAATTATGCATAAATAGAAATGATCTTCCTTATTGTATCATTAAAACTGATGGGTTTTCATGAGAAAGGAAAGTGGAGACTTGGTGGCTAGTTCTTTTAGAGGCTAACCCCGGGATGAGGGGCGTACCTTAGGGATTGCGAGCCACGAGTACTCTTGGTTTTTCAACATACATGATTTTCATGTTTTGTGTTTTATGACAAGTGCTCTCACCCAGTGGATGTCATGTTAGGAGGGAGAGGGCTGGCCACCCACCCTTCAAGATTGTGATGTAATATGATTGTGATATGATACACACCTGCCCGTAGATGGCTTTCGGTAGGGGTTAGTAACATGGATAGTCCACACTACCAGTCCAGGCCTTTCCATGGGGATAGATGCTAAGTCTCCCATTATGGTGTCGACAGGGAGCAGCGGTGGTTGAGATCCTAGAGGGTTGCCACTGTGGCATGATGATCCATACTCTTATTCTGTGCGATTGCATGATGAGCATGGAGATGTGATGGTATGCGTAGGTGTGATGCCACTCGGAGGTTTGATATGAGTACTCATGATCTGTAATACGAGTGAATGGGACACTCGTAGGACCCACGTACCTTAGGGGTACCCTGTTATTATTGTATGCTCATTTACATGAGATCATATCATGTTTTAAATCCATGAGATGCATGTTTTATTGTATATGATGTTTTGAGATTTTATTAGCATTGCTTAAAATAATTATATTCTTGTAAAAAATTGCTTTACTCAATGTAACAATATGATTATTCAATTTTTATTCCATTGATATACATTAAATGTCTATGTACCTACCAAGCATTGCTTGTTGAGGCATTGCGTTATTGTTGCAATGCCTCAGATATTAAAGAAAGACAGGACATATGAGGAGTTAGAAGAATAGTGATAGAGAAGTCTCATTGAGAGGTATGTTCTGATTTCACATGGACTGTGTATGTATATATATGTTGTTGGACTTGATTATACTATTATGGGAAGGTGGCTGATGACTGGATGAGTCATAGAATAGTAAATCTATTTTAAACATGTTTACTTGGGAAAAAAAAATCTTGTTTTGCGTCAATGGTTGACCTTGGGATTTTTTTAAAAATAAAATTCAATTGAAATTGTTTTTCACTGTTTTGGTTTTTGTAAAATTGGGGTCCCCACCTTTCAAAAAATTTTATATATATAAAAAAAAGTATTGAAAAACCCGGGTCATCACACTTGCCCACATCATGGCTATGAACCACAGTGCATCATTAGCTTCTTTTATGACAGACTTAATTTTGACATGCGCCAGTTTGTAGAGTTGAGGTATAAAGGTAACTTCCTAAATAAATAACTAGATGACGCAAAAGAGTATTTGGAATGGCTAGCTAAAAGTGCACAAACCTAGGCTGACTTAGAAAGAATATAACATATAAATAGACCCAAGCCCACTACCTCCCATGCTAGGGGAGGCATGTATGCTATGTCTAACAATGATAAAATTAAAGTCAGAGTAGCATCCCTAGCTAGAAAAGTAAAAGCCATATAAATGGAAAAGAAAAACTCAAATAAAGAAGAATGAGTGTGTAGCATCTATAAAAGTACTACCCATCTTACTCAGGAATGTCTTACTATTCCAACATTCCAAGAGATACTTCATGATCAGGCTAATGCACTTAATACTTATAAAAGATCTTTCTCCCCATATTCAGATAGTTATAACCCCAATTGGAGAAACCATCTTAATTTTAGTTGAAAAAATGGACCTACTGTCAATGTTTCACAAGTAAGACCATATCAATCTCACTAATTAAACCAAGGACTTCCTGCCCTACCATACCTGACTCATTAACCTCCTTCTTCTATACTTTACTTACCCCCACCCAAAAGGTCTATAGGATAATAATAATCAACTCATTCAAAACCAAGAGGTCATAATTTCTCAATTAAAAGTCCAACTAAAACAAACCAATTAATTTATTAATGAAATAAAAAATATGATGAGTCAATGGATGCAAAATATGGAAAAAGAAAAGTTTCCAGCTCAACCAGAAGCAAAACCGTAAGGTAGTGCATGTGGTTAACACTAATGCATTTAATGCATCATCTAGCTCTACCATGGAATAGACCAATAATGTCACCATTCCTAGGAGTGGTAAAAGAATTGAGAAGGACGAGTTGCAAAAGATAGAACAAGTAGAAAAATCAACTAAAGTTAAAGAAAATTCTAAATAGAAGGACCCCACTTCACCAGTTGACCCATGTCCTATCCCTGCACCATTTCCTCTAAGGTTACGTTAAGCTCTGAAATCTGCCTCTAATGATGAGATTTTAGAGATTTTCAAGCAAGTCAAGATCAATATACTGATCTTAGAAACAATAAAACAAATCCCATCATATGCCATATTCTTAAAAGACTTATGCACAATAAAAAGAAAACTAAATGTTCAAAAGAATGCACTTTTGACTAAACAACTTAGTTCTATTCTTCAACATCATACACCACCAAAATACAAGGATCGAAGTTGCTCCACTCTTACTTACATTATTGGCAACTATAAGATTAATCAAGCTTTGCTTGATTTGGGATCTAGCCTACTACCAAACTCTGTATATGAATAGTTAGGTCTGCGTGAATTGAAACCTACTTCAACTATACTCTAGCTAGCTGATCATTTTGTGAAGATACCGAGAGGGGTAATAGAAGATGTCTAGTCTAAGTAGAATGGTTTTGGTTCATTGTAAATTTTCTAGTTCTAGATACACAACTGGTGGTGAATGAGAAGAATGAAATACAGTCATCCTAGGACAACCATTTTTGGCTGCGTTCAATGCCTTAATTAACAGTAGAAATGGTGTCATGAAACTGTTCTTTGATAATATGACACTAGAACTCAAAATCTTTAACATTTGTAAGCAACCTAGTGAACCCACTAGTGACTTGCACAGTGTCGATATGATAAATTCAGTTGTGTAAGATCACTTTCAATCATCTTCCTTGTCAGACCCACTTGAGGCTTATTTTGTCCATTTTAATGAGTTTAATGAGGATGCATTAATAGAGGAAGTTAATGCCCTCCTTTATTCCTATCATGGATACAAAAAAATGAAAACCTCATTTTTAGGAACTTCCATCGAGGGAATCCACTCCCCTTTCATCATCAATAGAACCTCCTAAGCTTGAATTGAAATATTTACCTCTAGATTTAAAATATGCCTATTTAGGAGAAAAGGAGACTTTTCTTATAACAATTTCCTCCTACTTAGAAAATCTCAAGAGGAAAAGTTAATATACACTATAAAAGAACATGAAGGTATCATATGATGGACCATAACTGATATAAAGGGCATTAACCCTTTAATTGGTAACCATAGGATATATATAAAGGATGAAGCTAAACCATGCCATCAAATACAAAGAAAGTTAAATCCTAATATGAAAGATGTGGTAAGAGCAGAAGTTTTTAAGTTACTTGATGTAGGAATCATCTATTCCATAAGTAATACCAAATGGGTAAGTCCTACTCAGGCAGTTCTAAAGAAGTCTAGAGTGACAGTAATAACTAATGCCAACAATGAATTTATTCCCATTAGTGTTACCACTGATTGGCATATGTGTATCGATATTAGCACTATTGTTTTCTAGATGGTTATTCAGGATATAACAAAATAGAAATTACACCCAAGGATCAGGAAAAGATTAGTTTTACATGTTCTTTTGGCACTTTTGCTTATAAAAGAATGTCATTTGAATTATGTAATGCCCCTGCCACATTTCAACACTATTGAGTATCTTTAGCGATATGGTAGAGAGAATCCTAGAGGTTTTCATGGACGACTTTTTTGTTTTTGGTAATTCATTTGAACATGTCTTGAAAATCTAAAAAAAGTCTTAAATTGTTGTAAAGAAAAGAACCTAATGCCTAATTGGGGAAAATGCCATTTCATGTTTCCTAAGGGAATTGTCCTAAGCCACATAGTATCATCTAAAGGTATAGAGGTAGCTAAAGCCAAAGTTGACCTAATTACCAATCTACCCATCCCAACATCTATTATGACATTTTCTCTTTCCTAGATCATGCAAGATTCTATAGGAGGTTTATTAAAGATTTTAGGGCAATATCCAGGCTAGTGTGTCACCTCCTCACAAAGAATACCCCTTTTTAGTGGATTGATGGTTGTTAAGAAACTTTTATAAAGCTAAAAGACAAATTGACTATTGCATCTATCATGCAAATACCTTATTAGAGTCTACCCTTTGAAATTATGTGTGATGCTATTGACTATACTGTAGGAGCTATACTAGGGCAAAGAAAAGAGAAAAAGTCATATGTCATCTCCTATGCTAGTGGGACACTAAATAGCACCCAAATGAACTATTCTACTATGGAGAAAGAACTCTTAGTAGTTGTCTTCGCATTGGATAAAGTCAGGTCTTACTTGGTTGGATCTAAAATAGTCATATTCACTGACCATTCGACTCTTAAGCATCTTCTTTCAAAGAAAGATGCTAAGTCTAAACTAATTAGATGGATTCTTTTACTCCAAGAATTTGACATTAAAATAAAAGATAAGAAAGGAGTAAAGAATGTTGTAGTTGACCATTTGTCTCGCCTAGTCCAAACAGAACCTTTAGATGAGTTGCCAATTAAAGAAACTTTCCCCAATGAGCAACTTTTTCATGTTTCCCATCCTCCCTAGTTTGCTAATATTGCAAATTATTTAGTCATAAGGAAGATTCCTGAATGTTGGAATAAATAAGAAAAGCAAAAACTTTTTTCTAATGTTAGCACTACTTTTGAGATGATCCTTACCTATTTAGGTAATACCCAGATCAAATCATTAGGAGATGTATACCTAAATTAGAACAACATAGTGTCATCTCCTTTGGTCATTCAGAAGCATGTGGTGGACATTTTTCTGCCTAGAAAACACCTGCAAGATTTTGTAGTGTGGTTTTTATTGGCTGTCATTGTTTAAAGACACACATGTTCTATAAATCATGTGAGAATTTTTAAAAGTTAGGGGGAATAAACCATAGGAATATGGTGCCTCTAAACCCTATCCTTGTCATAGAAGTTTTGATTGGTTGGGTATAGATTTCATGGGGCCATTCCCACCTTCTTTTGGCTACATTTACATCTTATTGGTCGTAGATTGTGTTTCCAACTTGATTGACGTTCTTAAATTCTTTAAAAAAAACATTTTTTCTAGATTTGGGACTCCTTGAGCCATTATAAGTGATAACGGTACACACTTTTGCAACAAACCATTTAAAGCACTCATGAAAAAATATAATATTATGCACAAAGTTGCAACATCGTATCATCCACAAATAAGTGGACAAGTAGAAGTATATAATCGGGCCACAAAACAAATTCTTCAAAAGGTTGTTAATCCATATCATAAGGATTGGTCTCTTTGACTGAACGAAGCGCTCTTGGCTTATAGGACTACACATCACACCCCGATTGGTATGTCTCCGTATTGTATTGTATACAGTAAAGCTTGCCATTTGGTGGTGGAATTGGAACATAAAGCCTACTGTGAGATAAAGACCTTTAATTTCAACATGGATAAGCCAAGCTCACATAAAAAAACTCCAACTTAATGAGTTGGAAGAGATCAGGCAACAAGCTTATGAGAGTAATAGGATTTATAAAGAAAAGATGAATGTTTTTCATGATAAAAACATAATGAGAAAATCCTTTACTCCAAACCAAAAGGTTATGCTTTATAATTCTAAGCTCCACCTATTTCCAGGTAAGATTAGATGTCAATAAATCAGCCCATATATATTAAAAGAAGTTTTCCATATGGGACTATTGAGATTGAGGATACTAAGATTGGTCATTCTTTCAAAGTGAATGGTCAATGTTTAAAGCCTTTCCTAGAATATGAGAATCTAGAAGTTGAGTCCAGCTCTCTGAAGGAACCTGTTTATTATGATTGAGTGGATCTGATCCCTCTGTATTATCTTTTCTATTTCTTTCCTTTTTTATGTTTTCTACAACACCCATATTTATTTTAGGTCCTACTTTTTAAACATTGAGGACAATGTTTCGTTCAGGTTGGGAGTATAGAATTCTAGCAAATTCTAGTTTTTGTTAATTTTTTCGCTTAATTTAAAAAATAAAAATTTTGCTAAAAAAATTTAAAAAAATTTGAAAATTTTTAGGTCAATTCCTACACCATGATAAGAGTTGCATTTTATAAAGTATATTCTAGATAACATTGGCTTATTAATGGAATTGAATACAATTAATTCATCATTTTACTCATTTTCTAAAATATTCCATGAAAGAAAAATCTCAGATCACATTTGTATACAAGGTTGCATATACATAGTCTAGATTGATAAGTTGTTATAACTTAAAGATCCTGAAAAAATTCAATGGAGACCTATAACTTAAGTGAGTTTTAAAGCCATTCATTCTTTTTTAGAGGTTATAAATGTTTAAAATTTTCTTTCGCAAGCTTAAATAAAATTTAATCCCATAAATTTTTAAATTTGGCTAATTACCTAAAGTATTAGAATATTACCTTTAAAATTCTAGATGTCCATTGAATTTGATAGATTATATGAAACCTAGAAAAGGATTTAGGCCATCCTTGTTGTTAACCTAGAGACATAAAACCTAACCAAAAATATTTTTACCACTAGTTAGCCAATTTGAACCTTTTATATAAGCCTTTGCTTTTCTCACACAAATGACCTTTATCCAAAGTAACCTAAAATAAATTTTCATTACAAATTTTCTTTGAAAGATAAGTTAGAGATGAATGAAGATATACATTTTAGCTGCAATGAAAGTAAAAAAGTGAATATCAAGAAATGAAATGTTCTTCAAAGTGATTCAAAAGTGTTGAAAAAAAGAAAGTTTGAAGAATGCAAAAAAAGTGAAAAAAGAAATATTCATTTCAATACAAGAAAAGAAAGAACTGCGAACTTTACAAGACCACTACTTATTTTTGAAGAATTTTTTAATATCCTTCATATTCATTTTTAGTACCCTGTCCTAAGCCTACATTTTGTCCCATTTGAAGACCTATTGATTCTAGAAAAAATAGTCTTGATGAGGATTTAAGGAATAGTATTTCTAAGTATTCAAAGGTAATGACATCCATTCTAAAGGGATCAAAACTAAATTTCTTAGTAAATCCTATTCTTCATAAGTATATGTGAGATAATTTTGATTTTTTTTACTCTGCTCACATATTTAAAAGAGAGATATGATTTTTACCCTTTATATAAGAGATTCTATTTCTAAGTGTATGCAATTAGTGAGGATTGAGGTCAAAACATATTTCAAATGGAGTTTAAAAATTAGAAGTTTACTTAGAGATAAAGATCATTCTATGTGTAAACTATACACTCACACACTCACTCTGAGATTTGAGCTTAAGTGGGATGTTTTTTAGTATATGGGTAGGGTTTTGAATTCATCATTCATTTTTTGTAAGTTTGGTAAAGTTGATAGTTTTGTTGAAGATAATTCTCTAAGAAAAAGTGGAGTTGACTTAAAAATAATTTTTGGAATTTTGTTTTTCTTGTGTTTTGCTCAAGACTACCAAAATGCTAGTTAGGGGTGCATTAAGTGTTTAATTTTGGTTAAAATACTCCTAATTTAGCATTTAATTAGATCATCTAACCAATCAATTTTGTAATGTTAGATAACATATGAATTTTAGTTCCAATTGATCATCCAACCATTGATTTGCTAAATTTAACAATCAGATGATCATCAGAGCTAATTAAAGGTGTAATGTAAGGTTTAGATGACTCTAATCTAGTCATTTTTTTTGTAGATCAACTAGATTGTGGCTTGGATAGCTCAAATAAAAAATCAATGGTGTCAGATCATTCTAAGGAACACTAAAGTGAGATGGGATAGTTTCTTAAAATAAAATTGGTTTGAAAGGAAATCATGGAGAAGATTTTAAGTGAATTAACATGGAAATGAAAAGATGCAAAATAGAAGAAAGCTACTTGAACAAAAGTGGGGAAGGGAATCAAAATTAGAAGTGAAGAACCAAAAGGAAGGTGGAGATAGTTAATAAGAGGAAGAAGGCAGCCAAGAATTCTCTCTACCCTAGACCATATGCGGCAACACCCCCCCCCCCCCCCCCCCCCACACACACACACACACTCTACCATGCTCTTTCCTTTGTCACTATCAACTGCCCTTCATGGCCCCTCTCCTCTCTTCCCCCTATATGCTTTCTTTCTCACTCTCACTCTCCCTTTCTCTGATTCTCTCTATCTAGCATCCTCTCCTCATTGTCCTCACCTCCTCTCTCCTACTCCAATCAGCCCTATTCTATGTCTAACCCTCCATCTCTATTCTTCTCTCTGTCATTCTCTCATCCACTGGTCGGCACCATCTTCTCAATTTCTTCCCCTTCTCTCTATCATGCTGGTAGAACTGCACTGCCACTCTTCTCTGTCCACTCCAATTATCGTACGAAGCACCTTTGCCCTCTCTTTCTTCCTCATCATAGTCACACTGTTCTCCCCCCAACTCCTCACTTTTGTCCGCACTCCTATTTACCTCTCTCTGGACTATACTGGTAGGTTACACCTGCCCTCTTTCTCTCACCATCTCCACTTCCTATACTCTCCCCCTTCCCCTTGTCTTTCTCTCTACTCCTTCTCTCTTCCCATCTCTACTACACCACCATTGTTCATTGATTGACATGCACCTAGCATTTATCAGCCCTCTCTTAGATTCTCCTCACTATTTAATGCCCAAAACGGCAACCACTCCTCTTCACCATAGGAGGGAACTTGCAAGATAGCCAACCTCTCTTGCATCCTCTCTTTCTCAGACTCTCACTGTCTCTTCTTCATAGGGAAATTTTGAACCGTAGGTTCACCCATCACTCCCAATTATCTCCTCTGTCAAACTCTACGAACGAATACTTAGTCACCTAATCTCTCACTTACATCCCATCTCCCTTCTATCTCCCAGACTGTTTGCACTGACAAGAGAGATATAGATATGAGCTGAAATCTCTTTTCCCCCCTGTTAGCAGTTGGCCCTCTACTATTTCCCTCAATCCTAACACCACTCCTCTCTGCTTCTCTCTGCTCTCTTCTCCTCTCTATTCACCGACGATGACCAGCACACTCACATTTCCATTGCCATAGGAGAAAACCTGACTTGGGTTTTCCCTATTCTCTCCTCAATTCTCCTCTTCCTTCTTCTCATTCCCCTGCTTTATCATCTATGGCCAAGAGTTTCCTATTTTCATCAAAAATCATTTTTTTTTCCTTAATTTCATGTTTGCCCTTGGTCTCTTTTCCTAAATTCTTGATCTGTCCTTAGTTTTGTCTTTATCTTTAATTTACTTTTTCTTCGTCCATGTTCTGCTTATCCAATAATTGCATATTCCTAACCTAGTTTGATTCAGGCTTAACCTAATCAATGGTTTAGCCTTAACAAACAAGATCTCTCTATTTTATCTTCTGTTTCTCATTAGATTTTCAATTAATCTATAGATTTTGTTCTTAAGACATCTCTTAGCTTATTCAACATCTCTGATCTTCATTCTAAAATCCTACAATCAATCTAAGTCATCCAAAACACAAAACCCTTCTTTAGTCCAAATCTTTTAAATTTTGGTGAATCTAAACAATCCAGCCATTGGATTTTTAATCAAGGACATGTTGGAAAGATTGATGAAGGCCAATCGAAATTGTTAATATCATATTTGAAGAAATTGGCTATGACCAAGTTAGGGAAGTAGAATTTAAGTGTTTTGTAGTTAATTTTCTATCTTTTTGAATTTGGAATTTTGTAATTTTCATTGGTTAAATAGATTTGAATTTTTATTTCACTGTTAATTAATTTTTATTATTTTCTTTAATTTTTGGATAATTAAATTTTATTGATTCTCTATCTTTTTAAGTCTCATCCTCGTACCCTACTTGCATCAGCTACACTATAATAGCCCATGCACTTATGTTAAAACAATCAACACATTGCATATCCAACTAATTAAAATAGTGTCAATCATATAGGTTTCGCTTTATTTTCTTCAAAATCTCTTAGTTTTTCTAGAATCCAAGTAAAGTAGATTACTTGTATGGCTACATACAGAAGCTCACATAAGAGAGAAGGTACACGTATGACTATTGACCTAAGAAAATAAAGAGAGATAGATTCATAGAGAAAGAGGAGTATGTGGTAGTGCTAGAGCTTCTACATTGCCTCTGCGATGGAGTGGGAATGGGCAAGAGAGAGATCTGATGAACACCTCATACCTATTTTCATAATTGGCATTGATATTTAGTCACCCAACAATGAAACTTGGGGGCCTCTGCATCATAGCTACTTCACTAGAAAAATCCCAATTTTAGAGTCAGCATTGATCTTCAGTAGCTGGCAATGAAAACTAGGTGGGGCCTCTGTGTTGGAGTTGTTTCACCAAAAGATCCTAGCGTTAGAGTGATAATGTGTGTGTGTGTGTGTGTGTGTGAGAGAGAGAGAGAGAGAGAGAGAGAGAGAGAGAGAGAGAGAGAGAGAGAGCAAGAGAGAGTCAACAAACACCTCTTACATGTTTCTGTAGTCGTTATTGATCTTCACTTACCAGCAATGAAAACTAGGGGAAACCTCTGCCCAGCAGCTGTTCATTAGCAAAATCTCAGTATCAAAGTGGGAATGGGTGAGAGAGAGAACTAGGGTTTTAGATATAGTGGTCGATAGAAATTGGGGGGTGATGAAAACCAAGGTAATTATATTCTAGACCTTTTTTAATATAGTTTTTAAAAACCATCTTGGAAAACTAATTTTTAAAAACTTCCTTAAAAATATTTTTTCACTTTTGTAAGATGAATTTTAACAACTATCTTATTAATTTCTTCCAAAAAAATAACAAAATTTTTAACTCCCTCTTATGACTCCTCACGTTGAGTTGTTCTTGTAGATGTACCTACAACATATATAACTACATATATATATAGTGAATTGTTATTAAATAATCATGCATATATAAATAAAAATAACACAAAAATAAATTTTTGGATAACTCCTAATAGATAATCCTTTATACATATACATACATACATATATATATATATATACTGTTACATATTACTTTGCCCCCTCATATAAACTATTTGCAACTCAAGCTCCCTCCTCACCAATATCACAGACATAATCCATCTCATTCTTACATATTACATCAATTGATGACATTGTTTTAGTAACACATGGGTAATCTATAACAATATCACCTAGGTCACCTTCATCATAAAAGTCCATCAAGGATGCTAATAAAATAGTTGATCATTTCATAATGCATCTATCTTGTATATAAAATACATATTTCATTTGAGATGACAAAATAAACTTATCATTTGTATAACAAATCTAATTGAGGTCAACTAATGTCAATCCAAGGTCATTAATTTTGATGGTATCTTTATTATGTTCTACCCAGCCACACTTAAACACAGCCATAGTTCTACATGTATATATAGCACCCATATCTCTTGTATAACCCTGTAATAAGTATCATTTGCCATAACTGGGTTGATGTCCATTGAATTGGAAAAGAAAGTAGCATTGATAACAAAGCTGACCCCACTATTTACTACACTCATAAGTTATCATGATCCTTTGTGTAAAAGTGATAACCATAATTAGCATACTTTTTTACTTCTATTCTAGGTCCTATCGCCATCCAACCCAAAGATTTACACCTATTATATCATGAACATGTCACTAATCTTGAACTTGTGTATATTAAGTGCGATGATTTTCTACAATCTAATAAATTAGTATATGTATGCCATTAACAACAATGTAATGAAGCATTAATTCATCTTAATTTCTAATGAAGCCAAATAGTATGACAAAGCTCATATTACACAACTTCTATTTCTTTGCATTTCTTGGACACTTAGCTTTTAAGAACTTCATGTGTTCATTACAATAAAGAGATGTAAAGCAATGTATTGCCCTTCATATACCCATAAAATATAAGAAACTAAAATGTGAAAGCAACACGAGAGAGAGAGAGAGAGAGTCCACTTACTCAATGTATGGATTGTTTCACAATACATAAAGGTGCACCTAGTCCTATTTTTTACGTCTAACAGTTGATACATGATCCCTCAAGATTTGTTCACCAACCTTTTGGATCACATCCACCTAATCATTTATTTCTTGAATTTCAAATTGCATCCACTCCTAATACTCTTTACAAAACTTCATCTTATGCAATGTAACATTTGGTGATACATTCCTTGTGACGACCCGGGTTTTCCCATGCATTTTTAAATGCAATATCTAATTCCTAAGGTGGGATGCATCCCTATTTGAAAACCATTTTTATAAAAACCATGCAATGCAGCAGAAAATCCTTATATTTAAACTCATTTTGAAAACCCCGAGTGTCATTTGCTTTCACAACAACCATAGTTTTTGAAAAACATCAAAAATCATAAATGTTTTTCCCAGGTCTATCCAAATACAGACTCACAAATTTCAATCGTAAATAAATACAAATACATGTCCAAAGGGTAGAGTGTTTACTTACATGTATAATTGTCTCCTTTTGATTTTTCTTGCTCATAGCACTAACATTTCCTGAGGCGTCTTCTACTCGTGAATGGAGCTGTCCTAAAAAATGTTAAGGATTGGGTAAGTATACACTGTACTCAGTAGGAGTCTATCACTACTAGTTTTACAATGCATGCTATGTTTAAAATCATATGCTCTTTAAAACATGTGCATGTTTGAACACTCATGTTCAATATTGATATTAAAAACCATTTTCGAATTGGAATACTGACGACTTAAAGAATCGCATAATCCAAGTTAAAAGTATCATATATATCATAAACATAATAATATGCATAAGATGCTGAACTGAATCCAACTCATGGATATATGGTATGGTCGACCAACCTCATGTCATGCCATATGTAATGCAAGTAAATCCTCAAAACATAGGGCCCACTATGCCCACGACCTCCTCGCCGTGTGGTCCTCAAGTACCTAAGGACACAGGGTCATAGCCTCCACGGGGGATATGACACTTCGACCTAGTGCCGTGACACCAATGCTAGCCCCCTGTACCACATGCAGTCAAAGTAGGGACATGCCTTTTTGGCGTGGTACCCTTTCCACCTAATAGTGGTAGAGGCTGGGAGGCCACCCCAGACCTCTCGGCATAGCGCCCACAAGCTTACTAGCCCAAATCATATACGATCAATCAACAAAAAACCTCTTTTTCAAAACCTGACCACTTTGTGTCCCTGACAACTGCCCGGCCCTCACAATTGCCTACCCAGTGTCTTTTGGGCACTCCAGCATCTTTTGGTAACCCTCAAGGACATGTAATTTTTTCAAAACTCAATAACCACAAATCATGCAATTTATGCAATCGTTTGCAAAACATGTCTATTCATAATGTATTTATCATATGCATGTTGAATTCATTTCTAAAATTAAGTCATGCTAAACAAGTCATATAACTTATACTTAAAATATGCATTCTTAAAACAATCATGGGCTCTTTTCAAAAGTCCAGTAGCGATAGAGCACCTACCTGGTTTGATTATGCTAGTCCCCTTGTCCTCATATGCATGTTGAATTCATTTCTAAAATTAAGTCATGCTAAACAAGTCATATAACTTATACTTAAAATATGCATTCTTAAAACAATCATGGGCTCTTTTTAAAAGTCCAATAGCGATAGAGCACCTACCTGGTTTGATTATGCTAGTCCCCTTGTCCTCATACGCTCCTGAACATGGTTTAGGGAAAAAGGTTAGCTTGGCCTATTTTTCCTCACTACTTAGGCATTAGAGGTTCATTCCATGCCTATGGGTCTCCTAAGGTCCTAACTGGGCCTTGGTATTATCAAGTTTACAGAGGTTTAGTGGCCCCGTGCCACTATCATAGTTTAAGGCTGGT
The DNA here is from genome assembly GCA_035236585.1 of Warburgia ugandensis. NCBI lineage: Eukaryota > Viridiplantae > Streptophyta > Magnoliopsida > Canellales > Canellaceae > Warburgia > Warburgia ugandensis. The sequence goes on from CP141136.1 coordinate 41,317,855, forward strand.
ACTTATCTTAGATAGGTCCTTGATCAGGTATTTTACAATTTAGGTGTGTCTATGTCATCAATACGGACACAACACCTTTCGCGGTACCTCAATCGGAGTCCTAGAACTCAAGTTATGGTCGTTTTAGTATTCAGAATACATGGAAGGCCCACAGGGTGGGTCCATAGATGCACCAGGCCTTCTGCCCATTTTCTCATTTGCGGGCGCGTCCATGGATGCACCTGGTTCAACCCTGTCGAACCAGTATGCCAAGTACCATCCCTGGGTCCTTTGTAGCTCCCTAGAGCCCCGTTTTGCATGGTTTTTCATGCAAAAACTTGGGGGAACTCATCCTAAGACTAAGGGGAAGATGGGTTTGGAGGGGTTTTGGGCATACCTGGTTCATGGCCAGGTTTTTTCCATGTTTTCTCAGCTTGTTTGCTTCTCCACGATGGGTTTTCCCCAGGCTTTTGGGCTTCTAATGGAGGCACCCAAGAGCTCTATTTATAGAGCTTGAAGAGGGTTCTGAAGGTGGTTCTTACCTCCATGGAATGGCGGTGATTTCTCCCCTGCACACCGCCATTCTAGAACCCTCCAGGAGGTTTGGGGAGAAGAGGGGTGTTTGTATCAAAACGGGTCCCTGTTTTCTCAAGCCAAATCCGTTTTTGAATTAATTTAGACTTTTGCCCTTGAACTTCAAAGGGCCATATCTTACTCATTTTAACTCCGTTTTGGTGATTTTGGTCTTGTTGGATTCCTTTTTCTGAGACGCACCTAAGGGTACTATTCTCAGGACCAAATTTCTAGGTCTAGTCAGGGTGAACGGTGAAATGACCAAAATACCCTTATCTCCAAAAAGGGAACTTTTCATTTCCTATAGAATGTCCAATTCATTTTTGTTAAATAGCGTAAATTACTCGGGGCATTACATTATTACCCCCTTAAAAGAATGTCATCCTTGAAATTCCACAAATCCTTACCTTCAAGTCAATTGTCTTCTTGATAAGACATATGTAATAACCCCAATTTTTGTAAATTGATTGAGAAAAATCAATAAAGTTTGAGTTTTAGATATTTCGGGCTGAAATATTAGGGTTATTTAAAATATACTTTTTATAAAAGTATAATCAAATCATAAGACATGTAAAATTGAAATTAAACTTAGCAAACCCTTCAAAATGACTGTAAGCACGACAAATTTCGAATTCGGATGAGAAATCCTTAAGTTTTTCATTTTTTGGACAAAAGGGGTAAAATAGTAATTTTACCCAAAAATCAAAATATTCCAAAAATCAAAATATGAAACATCAAAATTTATAATGTACTGAGAAATACGAATCCAACGCCACTAAGTACACTCAAATCCGAGATCATGGGAATAAAACCCAAAGTTTTATGCATAAAGGGCAAAACAGACTTTTTACACCATGTGGGGCCCACATGGGGCCCACATGGGGACCACCACGTCCCCAACAACCAATTTGATCAGCAGCCCATGTGAAACATGGGTCAACAAAGATCAGCTAGTCATGGGGAAGAAAAGTTAGGCATGGGAGCATTGAAGACTTTCATGTCATTTTATATTAAAAAAATAACATATTATAATCATGTAAAAAGACCCAAAATGCCTATAAATACAACCCCAAAAATCTTCCAAAAATCCTCATAAAATCCCCACGAAATTATCTTCAATCTCCTTGAAAAATTAGATCTAGAATCCCTCTCCAAAACCCCAAAATTTCCAAGAGTTAGATATCTTTCCAACTTGTTTTTCTTTTTAGATTAGAACAAGAGACCTAAATTCAATTAGGCACTCTGTTCTAGATCTAATTTGATCAATTCCACCATTCAAAACATCCCAACACATCTATTCTACAAAACCCCGAAGAAATTTCAAGATCCAACGGTTCAAACAACGGTATTTGCAAGAAAGGTGGATTTTAGGCTATATCTTCATCAACAAGGTATTTTTTAAATTGGGCATATAAATGAGGTTTTCTCTCCAATCAAGTAAGTGGAAATCCTTTTCATATATTTTTAGTATTGTTTTATGTAATTTTTATTTTACTGTAATTAATTTTGGTAATAAAAAGGTAAAAATAAAGTAAACAACAGAACCCTTAATTCATGATGATGGAGTGCTCAGATGAAAAATCTGACTCCACCAATCAATCCAGAATGGTCCAAAACCCCTAGGGTAGAAGTTTCAGAAAGATCGGAGCAGTTTTGGACCCTCAATTAGAGAGATTAATTCTGGTGGGCCTAGATCAAATCTGGACCCTAGGAACGGCTGAAAACTTCAATTTAGGATTGTGGAGTCATATGAACTCCAAATTGAGATCCGAAAGAAGCTATGGAAATCTTGTAATGTCTAGTTTCTAATGAAGTCATAATATTTCTAAAATTTATTTCTGTATTTTTCTGTATTTTGGAAATAAGCGTCCAATTTCTAAGATCTTCAAGATCTGAGGTGATTAGATCTTGGAAATTTATTTTAGCGATGATATAATAATGTAATAAAGTAATATCTATGGTTAATTTGGACAGATCTTGGATAAAATAAGGGATCTACCCTTTATGGTAGAAAAACCCAAAACAAAAAATAAAAATACAAAGGGACCCACTTGATCAATGAGATCAAGTGTGATCAGATCTTTGGGATGGAAAGAATAAATGTTTATATGATGAAATCCAAGGAAATCATGGATGGATTATGATAAAAATAGATCAATGTGATCTTTTGACCTTAATAGAGAAAATTCTCTAAATACAACTAAAGTCCTTAATCAAAGGAAAAGATCTAAGATCAAATGGTTGGATCATAAGTAAAGGTTTCTAAAAATGTAAATATAATTAGTTTCATTTTATATTATTATGTTATAAAGCATGCTAGTATAACATTTAGAGTTTAGTATGATATGTGTTCATTCTTATCATAAGGTGCTAGATTTAATTTAAGTACCTTGCCTCATTTTCATTGAATGTTAAATTAGGTAGTTTTATGCTTTAAATTTATAATTCATTTATGGTTGAATGTTAGTAGTAGATTTACTTGTTATAAGATAAAGAGCATAAAACATCAAAAATGTATTCTAATGAGAAAGTAGAGTTTCATGACACAAATAAGAATGAAGTACTTTGGACTTAATCAAGAAGGGCTATAGTTAGTAGGACAATATAAGGATTATCAAATCCTTAGCCCAAATTAGGAAAAGAATAATAAACCCCATGAATGACATTATAAATATTCATGGACTTAATTAAAATCCATTAGAAAGAGTACTTAGGGTAAACATGCTTATAGGAACCTTATGAAAGGTTGAGCTATGGTCATTCTAGTGAATGATGAACATAGTGGTTAAGGGGTTATCTAATAGAGCCTCGCTCTTCCCCTACCTTCGTTGACGTTTGTGAGGTCTAAACGCCTCCTTACATGAGGATTGAAGTAACCACTTTGTGTTCACCCATTCAGCTAGTAAGCCTTAGCCAATTGGAAATAAGAGGAGCGATCTAGACTTAGGCTTGAATAAGCTACCTTCAATCAAAGACATTAATCGGTTGAATAATAATAATAAGGGCATAAAAGGTTAGTAAATTACCTAACCCTAATAAAAACAGTAAGAAAGATAAGGACGATCAAACAAGATCCATTAGATCTTGGATGATCAAGAACAATAAGAATAAGAACACTATATTGTACTTAGTATGTATGTTTAGTAGTATACTTATTATAGTTCATTAGATTAGATAATCCAAACCCTTGATCAAAGGTGATTCAAGGAAGAAAACCAAGATCATCCTCCATAGGGATGATCCAAGAACCGAACTTAGATCAAAGAAGAACTAGATGATAGAAGATCTAAGACCTTGATCTTTATCAACATGAGTAGATTGTCAATCAAAGGATCTATGAAAGATCAAGATCAAGGAGATGAACATACAAAGACTTAGAGATAGAAAAATACTTAGATATGAATGATCTAAAGATCATTCTAAACATCAGATCTAGTGATCAATAGGATTGTTCATAATTTATATATTGACAATATGTATGGATGTACAGATTACATACATCGGTCAAGATCATGGAAGATTGGGGAAAAGAGATCAATCCTTAAAGGTAGGAGGATTTGATTAATGCATTTACATGAGATATTCATGATTGTACTCATGATCTTATGTTGACAAGAGTAATGATAATACTTGTAGTAAATCTCTTGAAAACCTTATGATCCAACCAAACACCTATAAGATGGTTAAGGACTAAACTATAAGTGAATAGGGAACTAGAAAATATTTCAGCCCTAAGTAAACAGACATATGATCCAATATATATATGAAATCTATTTTACATACAAGCTTGGAGGCTTGTGAGTTTGTTTTAATAGGCATGAGCCTAGGGGATGCTATTGCTAGAGGAGTTATGAGGGTTTGGCCACCCGCTCCTTGAAATTTGATGATATGATGATACCTTGCCCAATGAGAGGCTAAAAGTCGGGTGGTGGCAATTATGGGAAGGCCACCACCGTGAAAGTCTTGCCCCCATACGGGCAAAGTGACATAATATTTTCCACCGTGGTATCGGTGGTGAACAGGCGGTTATCCGAGCGCGCTAGTACGGATCGATCGCAAAGATAGCAACCTTTTTGATTATTTTGCACTATGATGCATATGGAATAGGCATAGTGAAATGCCTTATGTTATAGCATAATGAAATGCTAGGTAATTGTATATTACCAATGTTTCCCAAGAAGGGAAATTCTAAGTATGAGATTAGTCAGTAATACTAAATTCTCAAAATGAAGAGAATTGATCACTTAATTGGGAATGATATTTGACTATTTTCACAAATTTAATTGGTTTACCCATGAAGGGTATGTATGTATATAGATATACATAACTTACAAAGTAAAGAGTATGTTTGAGGATAATGAGATTATGAAGGATTGGAATTACATTGTCAATTATTATGTTTCTTGAATCCCCTACCAAGCATTGCTTGCTGAGATATTGTACTTGTTGCAATATCTCAGATCCAGGGAAGGAAACTTAGGAGCTGAAGACTATAGAAGACTTGAAGAGAATAATCTTCAAGGTATACCCTTGAAGACATGTATTTTTATTTGTTGAGAGTTTTATTGTATGGTGAGCTTGAGTTTTGGATTATGTAATTTGGACAAGTATTGTACTAGATTTGGTCATCTTGTGAACCACTGGATGGATCCTGGAGTTTAATAAAAGTATATTCCTTCAATGGAATTTTATTTTGTACACAAATTGTACTTATGTTATGTATGAAGTGGTGACTTGGGTTTTCAAAACAAGTTCTAAAGAAAAGAATTTCCGCTGCTTTGTTTTGCGAAAAAATTTTACACTCTTAAGGGCCCTGCCTTTCAAAATACTTTACAAATCATGTTTTCAAAAACCCGGGTCGTCACAACATATTCTTTCTGAGGACTCCCTTAAAACTCAAACTAAGAAAATTCCTTTGCTTCATTCCCATACTTTTGTTGTCGACGAATTCATTATTCCATTATCCAATACTCTAATTGGGTTAATACTTAGAGTAATGTTGTCCTTAAAATGCTAATCATACTATCTTGTAATCAATCCTAAGCACATTCTTAATTTATCCTCGTTATAATTCCTTCCACAAGGCCTTACACATATATATCGCCAATATATCTTATCCGTTTCTTTAAGTATATATGGGCCGCTTTCGCTGTGTGCTCTGATACATAGTCACATCCATGCCAGTTTATCATTACAGATTCTATCTGTATTTCGTATAGCTACCCATCCTTAGACGCTCATATTCCTCTAATCATGTATAGGATAGTCTCCTTAGATGACCATACTCTCCTACTCGTATATAATTACTTCATACTTCTTTGAGATCATATGATCTTATTCCTCCTATTTCATTTTTAATAGCATAGGATAATCCCTTTTTCCTCTTGTCTTCCATCTAATGATCTCTTCATCATCCACATCTCCTTTTAATGGTTGGTTGTATGTCATTCGTAAGTGTCCAAAAAAAAGTTATATTCTTTCTATTGTGTCTAACTTTGCTTCTTATCTTTTATATTTGTCCCCAAGATACTTCAATAGCTAATATGGTATCATGTGCCCTACAGCCAAACCCTCGATTAACTTCAAATTTCAACTATCTGCTGCAAAATAATTCAAGTAGCATCCTTCATTACTAACACTATCTCATATTACGATTAGGGTATTCGAACTGTACATCAAGTTTCATAGATGTTGAAGCCATCAAATGCTTTTCTACCTAAAGAGTTTATGTAAACTCATGTCAAATGTTTTATGGTTAATTCATCATCATGGGTCAAATGTTCTCGTCCAAAGGCCTATCTCACTATTCACATCAATTTGTCATTAGGATTTCCAACAATCTTCCCATTTATGCAAAATGTCTCTTATTCATAACCGAGTACCCTTACTAGGTCATGGTTGAATCCTTTGTCATTATCTTCTTTATCCTTTCTTTGTTTGATGATTTTCTTCGTAACTGTAACGCCCGAGCAATTTATGCTATTTTTAACAAAAATTGGACATCTTATAGGACATGAACTGTGTTAAATGTTTCACTTTATTTAAAATAGTAAACAAATGAATTTGTAAGGAAACTTGATACCATTAGATTCTACTCAAAAAATGGAATCCGACGCCTCAAAGAACGTCAAAAACAGAGTTCATATGAAGAAGTTACAGTTGTTTAAAGATTAGGGGTATTTATGGAATTTAAATAGAAAAACGAAAAACACGAAAAATGCAGGGGGCTGTTTTGATAACGGCACCCACTGTCGTCTTCCACCTCCAAACTTCTCCAGAAAACCCTTTTTCCTGATTTCTCCAGAACACCCTAGGGGAAATGGTGGCACCGCCATTGAGGAGCACTGCCCTCTACCCTCTATAAAAGCCCCATCTCCCCCTCTCCAAAAACACGTTTTTTGGCAACTTTTGGACTGGGGTTTCCAGCAAAAACCGGAAACCCGTCTCTCTGCAATTTTCAGCAACAGCTGGGCCCTAGTTAGGCTGGCCATTCTCCCATTTCCTCTCTTCTTTCCGGTCTTAGCAATGGAGTTTCCCCCCTTCTTCGAGTTTCCCAGCAACATAAGGTTTTCAGGCAGAAACGAGGGTTCCACCACCAGCAAAAAGGGCGTCCCCAGGCGACCCAGGTAAGCCGATTTTCCCCTACCTTCTCTCCGTGTCCTTCCCCTAGGCCAGATCCATACCAGATCTGGTTCTTTTCCTAGTCGGGTTCCTAGCCGAAAAACGCTCCAAGCCGGCTTGGGCCGGCCCTGCACGAACAAGGCATCCCAGGGACGCCATGCTCCACGTACTCCTGGGACAGGGTCCCTGGGATGGGTCTGGGTGTACGACAGTGCATACACTGTCCCAGGTGCGGCCTTCAGGTGTGTGGGGCATGGGTCCTTGCTCGACCAGGATGCACGGGGTGCCTTGGGAACTGAGACATGCCATGCTACACCAAAGTTGCATCCGTGCAATGATGCTCATCATAGTGCGTCACTTGAGCATGCATGTGCGCGTGCAAAATGCGGTCCCTGGTACGGCCTTTGGGCGCACACGCATGTGAGGCAGTCATGGTTCAACCAAGATACACGGGTGTCTTGGGAAGTAGGGCATGCAGACCTAATGAGACTTTAAAGTTAGGATTAGAGTACAATTTACGGAGTTAACCATGGAATAATAGATCCACATCATAGGATCTAGCCTGACAATAAATTAGGCAAGGACCATGGACCCTAGAGGCAGATATAGCGATCTAATGTCTAAATAGATTAAAATTGATAAGGACCCCTTGTGTTCATTCATACCCAGGATTTTAAAAATGAGACCCAAGGACGGGTTCAAGTGATAAAGGATGCGACTCCAGGAGACTTTGAGGTAGGTGCTCTATCGCTACTAGACTTTTTAAAAAGAACCATGATTGTTTTGAATGCATGTTTTAAGTATAAGTATATGACTTGTTTAGCATGACTTAATATATCATACATATGATAAATACATTATGCATAGACATGTTTTGCCAACAATTGCATATATTGCATGATTTGTGAGCATTGAGTTCTTAAAAGATTGCATGTCCTTGAGGATTACCAAAAGACGCTGGAGTGCCCAAAAGACGCTGGGTAGGCAGTTGTGAGGGACCCAAAGAGGATAGGTTTTGAAAAAGAGGTTTTTGCTTGTCGGCATGATAAGTGTAGCCTTGGCCAATGAGGGCGGGCTGATGAGGGCGGGTCAATGAGGGCGGACCGATGAGGGCGGGCCAGAGAGAGTTGACAGGCTTCTAGGCTGGCAAGCTTCTAGACTAGCAGGCTTCTAGGCTGGTAGACTTCTAGGCTATCAGGCTTCTAGGCAAGGTTATGACTTTGAATGTGAGACTAGCATTGCATGCATGTTTTGCAACCGATTTCATAAATTGCATGATTTACGACGAAGGAAGTGTCATATGCCCCGTGGAGGTATATGACCCTGTGTCCCTAGGTACCCAGGGACCACACGGCGGTGAGGTCGTGGGCATAGTTAGACCCTATGGTTTGAGGATTTACTTGCATTGCATATGGCATGACATGAGGGTGGTCGACCATACCAGATATCCATGAGTTGGATTTAGTTGAGCATATTATGCATATCATTGTAATTATGATATATGATACTTTCGACTTGGATTATGCTATTTCTTTAAGCCGTCAGTATTCCAATTCAACAGTGGTTTTTAATATCGATATTGATCATGATTGTTCGAACATGCAAATGTTTTAAAGAGCATATGATTTTAAACATAGCCTGCATTGCAAAACTAGTAGTGATAGACTCCTACTGAGTATAGTATATACTCACCCTATCCTTAACATTTTTCAGGATAGTTCCACTCACAAATAGAAGACGCCTTAGGAGATATTAGTGCTACGAGCAAGTGAATCAAAAAAAAAAAGGAGACAATTATACATGTAAGTAAACTCTCTACCCTTTGGACATGTATTTGTATTTATTTACAGTTGGGCTGTGTGCTGTGACTAGGTAGACCTGGGGGAAAACATTTATGATTTCTGAAGTTTTTCAAAAACTACTTTGATTGTTGTGATAGCAAATGACACTCGGGGTTTTCAAAATGAGTTTAAAACAAAAGATTTTCGGCTGCATTGCATGGTATTTATAAAAATGGTTTTCAAATAGGGATGCATCCTGCCTTAGGAATTAGATACTGCATTTAAAAATGCATGAGAAAACCTAGGTCGTCACAGTAACCTTTTAGACCAAATGTTATATACTTGATTTAATAAGGTTAGTTCTCAGGAAATTCCTTCAATTTATTTTTTGTACTTGGTATATGCACATAACAACTATCTTTTTGTCTAAAGGCAACGTAACATCAAATCTCACCTTATAATGTGCTGGCCACCTCAACTTTTCTCCTTCAATTCCCTATGTCAATATGTTGTTCAATCTTTTATTACTGCGTTATCGTCAACCATTCAATCTTAATTGTCAGGGGGTATCATCATTATAAGTAGTGGTTTTCTCAATTCCTCAAATTTTATCTTTCAAGTGCCTCCTCATACTTAGCTTATAATAACAGTTCTTGTTCAATAGCTATTACATCTAGTTATGCTGAAGCTGTTAATTCATCAAATTTGAAAAACACTCAGGTAAGCATGGAACATTTTCGTAGACATATAGAAAGAGAATTTATTTGATTACCTGTTGATCTCTATCCAGATGTATAGGTTATGAGCTCAACGGTCTCTCTAACGCAATCAGTGCTTATCCAAGTCAGTAGCATCTTTCAGACCCACAGTGATTTCTATGGTTTGTCATGGTATCTATTCAGGTTTGGAAAAATCTGTCTCATTGGTGGAGATCACTCCTTATTTTTGCTTCTGTCTCAGTTGTTACTGTATTCATTGTACTTGTAGCTCCTCCATGATGTGGCCTAATTCAACAACCTCATACCCTCAAATGACTTAGTCTAACAAGTACTTCTTTCAAGGAGAACTCAAAATATTCCTCCGAGTTTATAACTTTGACTACTGTCTAATAGATACTAACATATTTGATTAAATATGGTGGGATACCTTTATTTAGTTAATAGTACTCTAAAGGTAATGACTAAATAATGGTCTTAAGATATTTGCTCTTCCAATACCTCAATTTGATCCTTGATGGTACCCTACTTGCTAAAGAAAGACAAATGGACAAGTCATTGTCCCAGCTTAATTCCTTTTTCAATATACTTTATTTAATCATGCAGTTGCAAGGTAGGATATCACCAAATTTTCCTTTTTTATGGACTATATCCATTGGTATTCCCCATAAGCTAATGGATCCGATAAGATTCTAATTGCAATAATTGATATAGACATCAAAACACTTGTAGAATTTCATTTCTAGTGGATCATCATTCTTCTTTGAAAATTTCCGGCAGCATAATGTCCTTAACTTCAATACTCTACTCAAAGTCTTAAACCCCATATGCTTTCTTTCTTTTATCACCAACTCAACTAGTATTATTCCTTCGCATTTGTTTGGTTTACCTTCCTATAGGATTCAAGATGAAAGATATGTATGTATCTCCATAGAGTCATGATCTTCTTCTTTTGAATATTCAATATTCATCGAATACTTATAGTTACATCTCTATCTCTTTCTCTTTTCTTCAAAATCCTCATTTTTGTCTACGTAGATCAATGCTTTGTTGTATATAATCGATATTACATCCACTCTTTTACTTAACAGATATGATAAACTGAATGCTTCTAAGAAATGCTAAACTGTACTGATATCATTGAAATCCTTAATTGCCTATAGCCTCAATAAAATTCATACAATGTCTTAATAATGTCATTGCTCTTTTGTTCATGCTATACTTCTCTTACAAGTTCATGTTAGGATCAATCTATTATCACAAATCTATCATCCCTAATATTATTGTCAAAATCTTTTAGTAACTTTGTCGAATACAGTTCCTTATCATATTCATGTTATATTCCTCTTAATCACACAATATGTCACTTGTACACATCTCCTGATATCCTCCATTATACTCAGGTTGTCATTATTAGATAGCACTTCACTCTTCATAAGACTCCTATGAAGTTATCAAAAATTGAGCTAAGTCCTTTAGGATCCATACCTTTATGATCTAGTACGAGTCACAGTTATCCCCTAGTATCATCTTGTATGCTCATCCTTATTAGATTATCATTAAAATCTTCTCAAAGTCCATCTTTTACATGCCCTATCATATTCATATTCTGATATTCTTTAGAAGGGTAAGATAGCCATCTAGGTTCTTAGATTTTCTCACCTTTGGTGAGATTAATCTATTACAGGTCAGAACTATCTACTAACATCTTCATTCATCATTCTCATCATAATCTAATCCATATATGAGTTTTCTTGTTTGCACCACTGCACAACAATAAGATTAAAGCCATCCAATATCTAAGTATTTGCTAGACCCATCTCCTTTTTCACCTATTTTTACTACTTCTTAATTTTCTCGATTATCTATGACCCTTGGACATGCTGGACTGGCTATGAAAGGATAAAACCTGGGCTCTGATACCAATTGTGACGACCTGGGTTTTCCCATGCATTTTTAAATGCAATATCTAATTCCTAAGTCGGGATGCATCCCTATTTGAAAACCATTTTTATAAAAACCATGCAATGCAGCGGAAAATCTTTATATTTAAACTCATTTTGAAAACCCCGAGTGTCATTTGGTTTCACAACAACCAAAGTAGTTTTTGAAAAGCTTCAGAAATCATAAATGTTTTTCCCAGGTCTATCCAGTCACAGCTCACATCCCAACTGTAAATAAATACAAATACATGTCCAAAGGGTAGAGTGTTTACTTACATGTATAATTGTCTCCTTTTGATTTTTCTTGCTCGTAGTACTAACATTTCCTGAGGCGTCTTCTACTCGTGAATGGAGCTGTCTTGAAAAATGTTAAGGATTGGGTGAGTATACACTGTACTCAATAAGAGTCTATCAGTACTAGTTTTACAATGCATGCTATGTTTAAAATCATATGCTCTTTAAAACATGTGCATGTTTGAACACTCATGTTCAATATTGATATTAAAAACCATTGTCGAATTGGAATACTGACGACTTAAAGAATCGCATAATCCAAGTTAAAAGTATCATATATATCATAAACATAATAATATGCATAAGATGATGAACTGAATCCAACTCATGGATATATGGTATGGTCGACCAACCTTATGTCATGCCATATGCAATGTAAGTAAATCCTCAAAACATAGGGCCCACTATGCCCACGACCTCCTCGCCGTGTGGTCCCCAAGTACCTAGGGACACAGGGTCATAGCCTCCACGGGGCATATGTTCGACCTAGTGCCGTGACACCAGTGGTAGCCCCTTGTACCACATGTAGTCGAAGCAGGGACATGCCTTTTTGGCATGGTACCCTTTCCACCTAATAGTGGTAGAGGCTAGGAGGCCACCCTAGACCTCTCGGCATAGGGCCCATAACCTTACTAGCCCAAATCATATACGATCAAACAACCAAAAACCTCTTTTTCAAAACCTGTCCTCTTTGGGTCCCTCACAACTGCCTACCTAACGTCTTTTGGGCACTCCAGCATCTTTTGGTAACCCTCAAGGACATGCAATTTTTTCAAAACTCAATAACCACAAATCATGCAATTTATGCAATCGTTTGCAAAACATGTCTATGCATAATGTATTTATCATATGCATGTTGAATTCATTTATAAAATTAAGTCATGCTAAACAAGTCATATAACTTATACTTAAAATATGCATTCTTAAAACAATCATGGGCTCTTTATAAAAGTCTAGTAGCGATAGAGCACCTACCTGGTTTGATCACGCTAGTCCCCTTGTCCTCGTACGCTCCTGAGCATGGTTTATGGAAAAAGACTAGCTTGGCCTATTTTTCCTCACTACTTAGGCATTAGGGGTTCGTTCCCATGCCTATGGGTCTCCTAAGGTCCTAACTGGGCCTTGGTATCGTCAGGTTTACAGAGGTTTAGTGGCCCCGTGCCACTATCATAGTTTAAGGGTTGTACTCACCTCAGATAGGGCCTTGATCAGGTATTTTATGGTTTAGTTGTTTGCGTCATCAATACGGACACAACGCCTTTCACAGCACCTCAATCAGAGTCCTAGAACTCAAGTTATGGGCGTTTTAGTATTCAGAATACATGGAAGGCCCACAGGGCGCGTCCACAGACGCACCGGGCCTTCTGCCCATTTTCTCATTTGCGGGCACGTCCACGGATGCTTGTCGAACCAGTATGCCTGGTACCGCCCCTGGGTCCTTTGTGGCTCCCTAGAGCCCCGTTTTGCATGGTTTTTCATGCAAAAACTTAGGGGAACTCATCCTAAGACTAAGGGGGAGATGGGTTTGGAGGGGTTTTGGGTATACCTGGTTCAAGGCCGGGTTCTTTTTACATTTTCTCCTCTTATTTGCTTCTCCATGATGGGTTTTTCCTAGGCTTTTGGGCTGCCATTGGAGGCGCCTAAGAGCTCTATTTATAGAGCTTGAAGAGGGTTCTGGAGGGGGTTCTTACTACCATGGAATGGCGGTGGAGAAACCTCCAGAATGGCGGTGGTTTCTCCCCTGCACACTGCCGTTCTAGAACCCTCTAGGAGGTTTGGAAAGAAGAGGGGTGCCCATATCAAAATGGGTCCCTGTTTTCTCGGGCCAAATCGATTTTTGAATTAATTTACACTTTTGCCCTTAAACTTCAAAGGGCCATATCTTGCTCATTTTAACTCCATTTTGGGTGATTTTGGTCTTATTGGATTCCTTTTTCCAAGACGCACCTAAGGGTACTATTATTAGGACCAAATTTCTAGGTCTAGTTAGGGTGAACAGTGAAATGACCAAAATACCCTTATCTCCAAAACGGGAACTTTTCATTTCCTATAGAATGTCCAATTCATTTTTGTTAAACAGCATAAATTACTCAGGGCATTACATTCCTCTAGAGAATTATGACTTCATAAGTATGCTTTTAACAATTATGTGCCTCTCAAATAAGTGCATCCATCTCAATTAAACTAGCCCACAAAGTCTGACCTCATCAATGAGGTGCACTGTTAAGTATACCATGATATCAAAGAAGGATACTAGGAAGATTATCTCAAGCACTCATAGAGTTCTCACTAGATGGCCTTGGATTTCTTGTAATTTTGAAACAACTACCACCTTCTTACACAAAACATTGAATAAGTAACAAAACTTTGTAATGGATCCTCTAACTTTATCCGATAGCACCAAATGAATTGTGATAGGCAAGAGTTGTTGCATTAAGACATCGCAATTGTGTGACTTTATCCCTAACATTTCAGCTCTTCCATGGAAACAATAATTCTAATGTTTGAAAAGTAGTCATTTGGGACTTGGAGCTTTGATAAGACCTTACACACTATTATTCTCTCCTCCTTGTCAAGTATATAATTTGCCTTAAGCAAGTATGTTCCTCAGATGCCCCTATCTTGTGGATGGAATCTTCTCTTGAAACCCTTCTTTATAAGATTTATTCAAGATGTAGGTGCATTCTTTGTTTTTCCTTGTATATCAAGCAAGGTACCAGTCAAGATCTCTCAGACATTCTTCTCAATGTATATGACATCAATCACATGAAGAGAATTTTAGTACTCAAGTTCAAAGAATACTAACTTCTTCCAACAATTTGTAAACTTGTTGTCACCTATATATGTTTAGTTGCTTTCTTCTTCCCCCATGAGAAATGAAGGTTTCTAGCCTTTTGTAGTACTTAACATCTAATCATCATCTTTTGAGATGTCCTTATCTCTACACTACCATTAAAAAATTTCTTTTTAAACTAATATAGATGGTTTTTATGCAACCATCCTCTGTGACCTAGGAATGTCTTCTTCCTACCATGTTCAAGCTATATCACATACGTTTGGTCACTACAACTAGGACAAGTATTGTATCCTTTCAATGTGCACCCTACCAAATTATCGTATGCAAGAAAGTCATTCATTGTCCATAAGAGTATAGCCTTTAGGGTGAATAGTTCTTCCTTATATGCATCATAAGTTTCAACCCCTACATTCCATAATGTCTTAAGATCATTATCCATTGGAGCCAAGTACACATCAATGTCATTCTTTAATTGCTTAGGCCTCAATATCAACATAGTTAATAACATGAACTTTCTCTTCATGCATAAGAATGACGAGAGGGTGCAAGAAATCACTATAATAGGCCAACAACTCTACTTGTTCTCATTACATAGCATTTTACCTACTACTTTCAAGACTTCTATAAAACCTCAAACCAAAAAACCAAATCTCAATTACACATTGTATAGGTTTAACACAGTAAACAACTTAGTATAATTTGTATATCCAAGGTCCAATGGCTCATTGGCTTCCTCTAATGTAATTTGGAATTATTTAAGGTTGTCTAAGATGTCATTGTATACATCTCGAGATATCGATGTTGCTCTGCTATATGTCACACTTCCTCTAATGCCATCATATGTATCTTATTACCCTTATTGAGGGCCCTTGAGGTAGTTCTCTCCCTGCTAGATCCAAGGGCAATAACTTTCATCATTTTCATTGAAGCACAAATGTTCATTTAAGTAGCATACAGTTACCTTTCTCACATTTTCATATCTAGAGTATGGACAACACATGTGATTACAATCTGCACCCCCTTCCCTTAGTCCAAACTCTCTGAAATTTTTCATTCCCTTCCAATATTCTCTTGATGATCTTGTAGCAGTCATCTAAGCCATGTTTGTCCATTTTGACAACCAAAAATAAAAGCTCTCATTAACTTCTAGACATGAAAATTAAGAATGAACTATTGGTTAAGCATTTTAGCAAACATTGAGGTGCAAAAGTGTTGGAAAAAACTCATCATGCATGCATGGAGATTTTCCAAATCTAGTTTGAGACAAAAACATTGAAGCAAACATGCATGATAGATCTATACAATGTAGGAAAAACTTCAGGTAAGGAACTTTCTACCCATAATCACACAAATTGAACATTTTATAGGATGGTTGTAAAGTTGACCATGCTTTATGGATCAGAGTATTGGGCTATTAAGAAACAACATGTACATAGGATGAGCATAGTTGAAATGAGGATGTTGTGATGGATGAGTGACTAGACAAGAAAACATAAAATCAGAAATGAAAATATTAAAGAAACTTGTGAGTAGCACCAATAAGTAACAAGATGAGGGAGGGTAGACATAGATGGTTTGAACATGTCCAACAAAGACCAAAAATAACACCCACTAGAAAGAGCAAGCCAATCTAAGTTGAAGTCTTTAAAAGGGCAAGGAGAAGACCTAAAAGGACATTGTTAGAAGTTGTAAGAAATGATCTAAAAGTTCTTGGACTTAATGAAGCAATGACACTTGATAGAGGTGAATGGAGGAACAAGATTCATATAGCCAACCCTAATTGGGATAAGGTTTTGATGTTGATGTTGATGTTGATGTTGATGATGATGAGTGCACAAGCATAACATGAGATAAGGATAAAGGCATATCCATTCCTATTGGACATGATAGTACAAGTTTGAAGCCAATCGCTAGATTTTTAGTTGAAGCTAACTAAAGCCAAATGCAGATAGCAAAGCTTCGAGCTGTGTAGTTTGATCCAGCTACATGAAGACAGATAGGAAACAGAAAAGGAAAAGAGGTATGAACTTTTGTATATGTCATGTTTTTTAAGACATTTTAAAAGATGATCTTATTAGGTAGATTTTTTAAGATGGTCTCTGAAAGTGTCTTCTTAAGTATGTTTTTTAAGCCAATTTTATTAACTATCTTCTTAAATAGATTTTTAAGATGATTTTTCTTAATTGTCTTATTAATTAATATTTTTTAAGATGGTTTCTTCTAATTGTGTTATGACTATTGATATTTTAAGACAATTTTCCTAACCAACTTCGTAATCATGCATTTTTTAAGATTGTTTTTTGAACCATCTTATTAGTTAAGTTTTTTTCGATAGTTTTCAAGAACCATCATGTTAAGCATGACTTTTTAATAGGTTTTTGGTAACCATATTCTTAAATGGCATTTTGAGACATTTTTACTAACCATCTTCTTAAGCTTTTTCAACAACAAATCTTCAAAAATTTTAATTCCCTTCAATGACATTTTAAGACAGTTTTTGGAAAAAAAATCTTATTATATAGGATATTTTAATATGATTTTTCTAATCGTTTTAGATTTTTTACCAAGATGTTTGCATAAAAACCGTCTTCTTTTTTAAAACAAAATTTTGGTAGTGATGGATGAAAGGTGGATCTCTACCACCTTGCCATTTGGAGCATTTTGTAGAAACTAAAGATACATTTAACTGTTTGATTCCTTTACTTATAGATCAGCTAATATGTTTAGTAGATTTTTGGGCTCTACAATCAAATGTCTAGTGCAAATGATTGTAGATAATTTGGCATCTTTCTTAGAACACACTTGGTGAGAGGTTCGAGCCGCTGCTTTCCCCTTTGATTAGGAATTAGATTTAGGAGTGCATGTGAATGATTTAGTTTGTAATTCTTTGCTTGTATAAGAAGAAAAGAAAATGTAATTTACTCTAAAAGAGAGAGCTGAGGGATGTTGGGGTTTTGAAGAAGTGGAATCCCCTATTCTTGCCTCTTGAAAAAAGAGAAGATTTAAAAGTCATAATAAGAGCCTTTAGTTAGAATCGCATCTACCAGTTAGAGTGGATAATGCAAGAACTACCTGCGTGTCATGATTTTATTATGAAGCACCGTCATGTGAAAACTAGCGACCCATGATGATTTTATTATGAAGCGCCGTCATGTTAAAGCTAGAGACCCATGATGATCTTATCATGAAACAGCGTCATGTTAAAACTACCGACTCATTATGATTTTATTATCAAACAGCTTCAAAATTCAACTTAAGCATCCTAAAGGCAGAGGAATCCATATTGAACCAGCCTTATCTTTCTTAACCCTGCTCATAGCAACGTGAATCCGTTCGTTAATCAACACTTACATCATACAAGAATTCCATCAAGAAGAACTTTTTCTCTTTTTCAATTTACGGTTTCCATTCAAATCACGAGGTAAGTAACGGAGAAAGGTTTTTCTTTTCTTCGTTGAAAGCGAAACAAGGGATTAACAAGCAGCCTACCTCAAACAATTCCTCGTCTGTTATTTTAATAACAAGAATATCTTGTTAGACAACATTCTTCTCCTAGGTAAGACTATATGCAAAATAAGGTCATTTCAGGGAGACTCGTGACAGCGGCTGTTGCAGCCATTTAATTTCAAATCCAAGTCAAGTTTGATAGTTCATTATTCTATACTAGTGCTTAGCTAATGGACTGTCCAAATTGAACTTACTGGCCTGAAACTATCACCATTAGGCTGCAGTTTCCAAATTTATTGGTTGTTTTTATACCAAATTGGCCCCCAGTCCCTACTCACCAATTTGATTGGTGACTCGAAACCTAGCCGAACATAGAATATATAACCTTGCCCCAAAGTGTCCCCAAAGATTAGATTGGAAAAATCCAGGATCTACGAGGGACATATCCTGTATATCTGTCTACTTCATTGGCCTAGCATAATTCACAATGTGCTCCCATCAATCAGTTAGAATTTCTACTTGAAGTTCCATCACCTCTTCGATAGAAAACTCTCAGCCTTCTCGTTCTCAAAGGGGATTATTTATCTTACTATATCATTTAAACAGTGGCAAAACATTTTTTATTCCAGAGACAGATTATCTCATCCATTTAAATGGAAATTGACGACTACACATATCCATAAACAACAGAAATAGCAGCATCTGTTAGACGACTTTAATGTGGTGTATGGGCCTAGAAATACAAGGATCTACATGCAACTGAAAGGAAATGCGGTTTCTAATAATTTACTGATCGAAGATCCTATCTTCCGAGCACATCTTAGATAAGCTATTCACGAATTGGAATTCTTCTTCGCCGGCTTAATAACAACTTTATTAAGTGAAGAAAATGACCAATTCATGAAGTCAATAGTCTTGAGTAGTTGACTCTTTGCCAATCTGAGTGTCATAAGCATTCAACATGGAAGATTGTTAGGAGATTGATGGCCTATCTAAGGAAGCCAGAAGATTAACAGCTTTGACCGGATCAACCATCTCAGCTCTCATCGTATCGTTTCTTGTTATCCCATTTATTTCACAAATGACGACGTCAATAATGTTACAAAAATTACTAGGAGAAGATGATTCTACTCTAGAAGAGGTGTTGGAACTTGGCACTGCTGAAAGGCATCGAGTTTTGGAAATCAAACACTCTTGAACCTCTACTAGCTTAAAGGGTATCCCGCAAACAGGATCAGATGGGAGTCCGGAACTGTAGAACCACAGTGGAAATATAGCAACTTCAACGCGGCAAATGAACTAGGGACCACCAATCACAGAGTTCCTTATGGGCACGTTCACAGATCAGCAAACCAAAAGCTCGTAGCTTGGCTCCTCAAATGCACCCCTTCGATTCTGTTAAAGTTTTCTTTTACCGGTGGAAGCCCTCCTGCTTACTCTTTGTCTTGGTTGTTTTTAACCTACTGGGTCAAATTATAAGTTCTTCTTACCACTAATAAATTCTACCATTTCAAGAAAAAAGTAATGTTACAAAACTCCGACCAATACACTGCAATACACTTCCTATCATCAGAAAACGTACTTTTTTGCTGATCATGAAGATTATACATACATACATACAAATATATATATATATATATATATATAGAGAGAGAGAGAGAGAGAGAGAGAGAGAGAGAGAGAGAGAGAGAGAGAGAGAGAGAGAGAGAGAGAGAGAGAGATGGCAAAAACAAACTCAGGACATGTAATACACGGAGTATATATGTTTCATTATCATCACTCGTGGAGAATATTTTTGCATATGATGACATAACGTCGACGACAACAGTCATCTAGGCCCTAAAATACTTAAAACATGCAACTTAGGTCTAAGAAAGATAAGTAAAGAAAATTGTATAGTTCTGCCAGAAAGGACACTTGTAAGAAAAAGTAAAAATAGAGACCCACTACATACTACCAACAAACCACATTAGAAATCAAAATTGGCGTTTAGGTAATGATTTTATGAGATAACCTATAGAGATAAAGCTAAGAAAAAGTAAAAATAGAGACCCACTACATACTACCAACAAACCACATTAGAAATCAAAATTGGCGTTTAGGTAATGATTTTATGAGATAACCTATAGAGATAAAGCTGCATTTACGCAGCTGGAGCATAATCATAATCTCCATTACCATCATCATCATCATCACCATCACCTTCAATTGATGCTGCAGGAACATAATCATAATCTCCATCATCGTCGTCGTCGTCGCCATTTCCTTCTATTGATGCTGCAGGAGCATAATCGTAGTCTGCGTCACCGTCATCATCACCATCACCATGCCTCTTATACCAAGAACTGA
Source organism: Warburgia ugandensis (assembly GCA_035236585.1). NCBI lineage: Eukaryota > Viridiplantae > Streptophyta > Magnoliopsida > Canellales > Canellaceae > Warburgia > Warburgia ugandensis. The sequence continues at coordinate 41,338,355 of CP141136.1, forward strand.
TCGTGGAAATGGTAGCAATTTTCTTTATCAAAACGGAAACCATTTTTCTCTTGCTTCTGTTAGATATATGGAGGTGATAGAAGAGAGAGTTGAAGAGAAAAGAAGTGTAAGGAAGAAAGAAAAGATAGAAACTGGAAATTCTTTGTTGGTGATTTGATGATATCTGAAATGTATTGAAATCGTTTATATAGAAGGTGAGAAGGTAGTCTGCTCAGGTCCAACACGTTGTGGAGCGTGTAGATACGCCTCTAGCGTGTGGGAAGCACAGCGCTGTCGACGTGTGGCTTTAGTTGGGGCATGACACGTTTGGGCCTATTCACAGTCAGCAAGAAAGTTGCATTACCACCAACTCCTCGGGAAGGTCTTTTCTGGGGAGTGAAGTGAAAGGATCTTCTGAAGTATCTTATGGAGGCAGTTTTACTGATGAACCACTAAGCAGGCATGAATTAACTAATGAGATGGAACTGATAAACTAAGGCAATGCCTCCATGTACTTAACGTGAGATATCAATTTAGGAATGTTTTCTTGAGAAGATCTATGCTATTTATTTTGTTGTTGTTTAGTCTACCTACGAGACTCTTATTTTTTCTTCAATTTTAGAATTAATGGTTGTTATTTTTCATGTAAAATAACATAGGTTATCATAATCTAATGAGTGTATTTTTGGGTGGTAGCCTAGCTAAGGAAGGGTGAACAAGATGAATAGCACGGATCTTCCAGAAAAAATTGGCTGCACATATCTAGATAGAGATACCTCACGTTAAGGCATTGCCTCAATTTGTCATTTCTCATTAACTAACAATCAGTAGAGTAGACCATTTTCCTATTACATGTTCAACCCCACTTGGGTTGAATTTCAAGCCTATTAAGAGAGAGAGAGAGAGAGAGAGAGAGAGAGAGAGAGATGATCATAGAGGTATCCAATAGATGAGAATTTTTATATCTAGGATATCTAGACAGCCTAAATCGGGTGAACAGCTTGGTTTACTAGAAAAATACAAAAAACAGGCCTAATATACATTTCTTTCCAATGGAAAGTTATCCATTATAGAAGTTCTTTAGAGAGAGAGAGAGAGAGAGATTGAATATGGAAAACAAGCCCAAAAGAACTAAGAGAAAACAATAGAAGCTACACCACGTATGTCTAAGAAAGTGTATATTTTACAATACCTTTTAAAATGATTGAACTCCTTCAAGAGTTTTCCTTAAGACATTCTACAGTTACTTGATGTCTACACTGGGAGCTGTTAAAATGTTTATATTTTCTTTTATCATTTCAACACCATTAGAATGGGAGCCTTGGCACAATAGTAAAAGTTGTCACTGTATGACCTTGAGGTCACGGGTTCAAGGCATGGAAACAACCTCTTGCAAATGCAAGGCAAGGCTGTGTACTTTAGGCCCTTGTCCAAACCCTGCATAGGAGGGAGCTTTGTGCACTGGTGCTACTCCTTTTTATTTAAACACCATTAAAGTTCTTCTACACTTTTTGCTCTAGCTATCCCCATCTTCTCTCTTATTTGTTAGCAACCTGACAGGGATGACAGGGATGCAGTTAACAATATAATAGTAATAGAAGTGACTAATAGTGGTTTAATCATTGCTGATATTTAACAATGTCCATGAAGATCCATGACATGCATATTCCATAGTTCTTCCAGCTAAAAACATGATTATTCTATGATACTAGCACCAAGTGACTTTTCTCTTGGTATGATATTGCATGTTTTTAGGTGTCATGGATATATGATGGAGCTCTTTTAATAATATGATATGAAAAAGTAGCCACAGCACAAACACCTCAACTTAATATAACTAAAACGGTAGCTTAATTAAGCCAAATCTTCATGGACGAAGGCTAAGTTTAGGATTTTGGTAGAAGCTCGATGGGTATATGATATAAATTTTGGTCTATTTGGTAGATTTCTGCCCCTCTAGTTACATAAGACTATACATAAGTCCCAATAGACATATGATATAAATTTTAGTCTATTAATTAAAATTTAGCCACTTGAATATACATAGCTTTGTTTAGGGACCTTGAATACTCTCTTTTGGACTTGTTAACTTTGACATAATATATACATGCTAAAAAAAGCAGTTGTAGACTTATCCTCTCTAGTAGATGGACTACTACATAAAATTTGTTTAGGGGGTTGGTATCCAACTAGCTAGCTAGATACATATATAGATTCTTTTGGTCACAAGAATTTTTTTACGTTTAACTAAATTGTTACTTCATTTGTTGGTAATTATTAAATTAAGAATCTTTGTATGGACGTAATTGTCAATTTTTATAGTTTTGTTATTTAGCTAATAGAATATTTTCCTTTTCTGTTATCCTTTTACTTTGAGTTGTATTAATAAGAAGGGGACCTTCGTGCAAAGGTAGAGTTGTCGTTGTGACACCTTGAGGTCATGGATTTGAGGCACGGAAATAGCATCCTGCAAAAATGAAGGATAAGACTGCGTGAAAAGAAGATAAAATAAAGTTTCAAGTAGAAGTTCTCATTCTTTTTCAATTAAAGCCAAAGTAGGCTATTTCTCCTTATATTGAACCTTTTTATTTACTATAGTATCAACTAGTATCATAGTAGTGATCTAACAAAAGAATTTTTAAAATTTTTGGTATTTTCTACAAATTTTTTGTCATTTTCTATTTTTTGCTGCACTTTCCAAATTTCTTTCAATCTTTGCCAATTTTTGCTTGTGGATTCTCAATCGTATCTAGCTATTTTTAGTCTTTTCCAGTAGTTTTTTTTGCTCCTTTTGAAAGCTTTCTACTTTAATCATGAATTTGATGCTCAATGATTTGTATAAAAAAAATGGAAGCAGCCCTCTATTTTATGAAAAGGAATGATAATGTTTTGTTAGAAGCAATAAAATTAACAATCATGACATTAAAACAATTCTCAAAATCCATGATAGTAGAAGATGATGAAAAGAAAGGAACACTATTAATGCCTACCTCGAAACAAACAACGGACGGGACGTCATCATTAACAATAATCTCGAAGTAACGAGGAGAAGGAGATGCATGCAAGGAAAATTAATATGATCAAATCTCACTTTCAAGAAGTTCCATTGAAGACAAATCATTACAATAATAATCACTAATTTTTTGAAAGGTTTAAATTTATGGTATGAGATTCTAGAAATTGAATAATTGAGTTAAAAGATTCAAGTTTGAACCTTAAGGACAAGCTTCAATTCAAGTGGGCGGAGTGCTGGTAACCTCATACAGTGCAATTATCAAAATGACAGTGACAGGAAGAGTCGTTATATTAAGAGTTTTTCATAAAATGATTATCTATTTACATAGCTGTTAATAGGATGGTTTCCTTTTCTGTTATATTTCTTCTTTTAGCTGTATTAGCCAATAATGGTGATTTGCTTTTAGGAAAAATTTCTTTCATTAGCTTTGGAAAAGTCTATAAACATATGTAATTGCCATTAATTTGACTAGAGAAAAGGGGGAAAAATGCAAATTCCCTTGGGCTAGAAGTTGTGATTCTTCTGAAATTGAACCAAAAGAAAACCGTTCTCCTCAAATTAAGCCATTTTCACCTAGAATTGTGTCGTCTATCTTCGTCCTCTATTCATTCTTGGACAATGTTGGTTTCTCATTTGATTGATATTTTCTGCTCCTTTCGTTAGAATCATATTGTTTTGGTGCTAAAAGTTTTGTTAATAGATCAAGGAGATCAATAAAGAGAACTATCTAACAGACATGCCAATAGGCTTACACACAAGCAACATACGGAACTCCGTCATATCCGATGCATAAGATACATGGAATCATACGATCAATGACCAATGCTTTTTATCACGATTTTAAAGACAATCATGTATTTCTGTTGCCTATACTTGGGTCCACGCTGAAAGGAAAACTGCAACTGGTGGACCAGGTTTGGCAGCCCAAAAACCCAGTTCTAACTTTTTGACTGTCTCTTTCGCGTTTAGCTATAGAGATGATACACTGCACACCATATTTCTAAAATTTGTTGGACTATATTACCCCGAAAGCAATCCTTATATCCGATAACTCAGCTGTCAAAATCAATTGTGGCCAGCAATACAATGTTGTTGCTATAAATCCATGCGTCGAATATGGCATAACCAAGGTCATACCATGTGGGAGCATTGTGCTTTACACACCATGGACGTATCTAAGCACACTCCTAAAGATTGCTGACTTGCGCCTCACCGTTTTCTCTCTCTTTAAATAGGAGTTCGCTATCTTTTCCCCTTTTCAGATTACATTAGCTGAGTGCACGTGCTTCTCAAGTGGCATACTCAAATTTGAATCCTTTTTCTACTTTTTTGGTTTTAAATTGTTGTTGCTTTCTATCAAGACACTTTACATCCTAGGAAGTTCGTATACATAATTCATAAGACTTAAGCTGTAGGAAGTTCTCTAGACAAAAGTCAAACTTTTTAAGCCTTTGGAAGTTCCTAGGCAGAATGACAAAACACTTTGATTCATGGGAAGTCCCCAAGGACAATGTTAAAGGATTTCAAGCCCAAAGAAGTCACCAGACACAATGTCAAAACACTTCAAGCCCTAAGATGAATTTTTCACCTTGGAATAGAGTGATGGTTTATCTAAGCAAAGCTATACTTCTTTAATGAACTTGAGATTAAATGTTTTATGTGATATGTTGAATTACATAGTCTAAGCTGAGTATTCTTGAATGGCTTGTCTGAATTGTGATTTATGGTTATGTGGGTAGGGTGCATCTTATGTAGGTGTCCCCTGATGTACATATACGTAGGTGAAGGCTTGCCCAAGGAATGGGTTGTTACAAGTAGACCTACCTAAAGTCAATAACTCGATTGATTGTAAGTGGATTTACAAGAGGAAAAGAGACTTGAAAGGGAATGTAGGACTTTCATGGTTAGATTATTGGTGAAGTAGTATAATCATAAGGAAGGAATTGATTATAAGGAGACCTCACCAGTTACAATGTTGCAATCTATAGGAATTTTTATTGGATATGGAAGTACACTAAGACTATGAGGTATGGAAGATGCATGCCAAAATAGCCTTTTTGTGTCACGACCCGGGTTTTTATATGATGCAATTTTGATAAAAAAAAGACGAGATCTCTTGTTTTATAAGTATGAGATGCATGAAAATATTTTTCTTTTGGAAAACAATCTTTCATAAAAACCCCGAGTGTAAAACACATTCTCAATTTATTTAGCCATGGCAAAGTTTAAATCAATATTATTCCCAAGAAAGTGTTAGTCACAGCCCCAGCTATTAGAGAGTAACTACAATCAAGTAACATTGAAAGATAATATAGGGGTTTACTTACTTGTACTTGGTCTATGTCTCCTAGTACAAACGTTCCTTGCCCTTAAATATTTACTTTGTATCTGAAAAATGTTGAGGATTGGGTGAGTATATACTATACTCAGTAGGAGCCTATCACTACTAGTTTTATAATGCATGAGATGTTTTAAAATCATATGCTCATTCAAAACATGTGCATGTCTAAATACTCAAGCTCAATATCAGTATAAGAATCCATTATCAAACTGAAATACTAATGACTTAAAGATTACATAATCCAAAATTGAAAGTATCATATATATATATGATAACATCATGATATGCAATAGATACTTCATGGCGTCCAACTCATGGATCTCTATTATGGTATGGTCGACCAACCTCATATCATGCCATATGCAATGCACATAAATCAATGAAACCATAGGATCTCACTATTCCCACAATCTCACCGCCGTGTGGTCCCCGGGTACTTAGGGACACAGGATCATATACCTCCATGGGGCATATGACACTTCTTCATCGTAAATCATGCAATCTATGCAATCGGTTGCAAAACATGCATGAAATGCATAAAATCTGCTCATGCTAGTATTGCATTCAAAGTCATAACCCTGCCTAGAAGCCTAACAGCCTACCAGCCTAGAAGCCTTGTCAGCTCTCTCTGGCCCGCCCTCATCGGCCCGCCCTCATCAGCCCGCCCTCATCAGTCAAGGCTACACTTATCATGCAATATATGCATGTAGCACATGTCTTGGCAATATATGCGTGATGTATTTTTCAAAACTTGTCCTCTTTGGGTCCCTCACAACTGCTTGGCCCTCGGCACTACAGCGTCTTTTGGTAACCCTCAAGGACATGCAATTTTTGCAAGAACTAAATCATGCAATGTATGCAATTGTTTGCAAAACATATCTATGCATAATGTATATGCAATCATTTACAAAACATGTCTATGCATAAAGCATTTATCACATGCATGCTGAATTAATGTCATGCTAAACAAGTCATATACTTAAAACATGTGTTCTCAAAACAATAATAGTTCTTTTAAAAGAATCTAGTAACGATGGAACACCTACCTGGCTAGGTAGCTCTAACCTGTTTGTCCTCAGATGATCCTGATCATGGTTTGGGGAATCAAGGTTAGTTTGGCCTATCTTTTATGGGTTTTAGAGTAATTGGTCTTATTACTTAAGCATTAGGGGTCCATCCCTATGCTTATGGGTGTCCTAAGGTCCTAATTGGGCCTTGGTATCCTCAGTTTTCCAACGTTCTAGTGGCCACGCACCACCACCCTAAGGTCCTAATTGGGCCTTGATCAAGGATTTTATAGTTTAGATGTGTCCGTGTCGTTGACACGGACACAACACCTTTTGCGGTGCCTCAATCGGAGCTCTAGATCTCAAGTTATAAGCATTTTAGTATCGTACGTACGTAGGAGTCTTAAAAATAAAAAGACAGAATGCTAGGGCGCTGCGCGTCTGCGACGTGCGCCTCGGCTTCCTTAGGGAACCAAAAAACTACGCGTTGCTAGTGCACTGCGCGTCTACAGCGGGTGCTCAGCGGGCGCGTTTGCAGACGCATTGAATTTTTTCGCGTTTTCTCTCTTTTGCAGGCACGTCCCTGGACGCGCCCGTTTGGTTTTTCAAACGGGGGTCAATGCAGGTCGACGTGGGACGTTCCTATTGGTTCGTCCTGCTCGTTAGGGACCCGGGTCGTCCTCAGGTCACCCTGGTTCGACCCTGTTGAACCAGTGCAGCCCTGGGGACATCCCATGGTCCTTGGTGACTCCCTAGAGGCCTATTCCCCATGGATTTTCATGCGAAAACCTAGGAAAACTGAGCCTAGGACAATGGGTGAGATGGGTTTGGGGAGTTTTTGGGCATACCTACTTCGTGGCTGATTTTCTCTCCATGTTTTCTCCTCTAGGTTACTGCTCCACGATGGGTTTTCTCCAACGTTTTGGGCTGCCATTAGAGGCACCCAAGAGCTCTATTTATAGAGCTAAGAGAGGGTTCTAGAGGGGGCTCTCACTGCCTTTGAATGGCGATGGAGAAACCTCCAGAATGGCAGTGATTTCTCCTCCAATCACCGCCATTCTAGAACCCTCTAGAGGTTGAAGATGAAGGGGTGCCCGTATCAAAATGGGCCCCTGTTTTTGCAGGTTAAATAGTTTTTGTAAAATTTACAATTTTGCCCCTGAACTTCAAAGGGCCATATCTTGCTCATTTTAACTCCGTTTTGGGTGATTTTGGTCTCGTTGGATTCATTTTTCTGAGACGCATCTAATGGAACCATTTTTAGGACCAAATTATTGGGTTCAGTCAAGGTGTATAGTGAAATGACTAAAATGTCCTTATCTTCAAAAACTGATCTTTTCATTGCTAAACTTGGAATTTCAATATTACAAAATTGGAGTCATTACATTTTGAATAAGCATATAGAGGACAACATTTACATGCTCCAAACTCAAGGCTTGAATTTGCAAGAAATTCTCATAAATTATGAAAAATGTAGAGATTAATCAATGGACTAAAATAGGTATCAAGAAGTTGAAATCTTTGGTTTGATCAAGTGGTCAAAAAAGTTTGGCTTCTTGAGAAATCTAGAAGAAGCATGTATCTACAAGGGAAGTAGTGGGACAACTATTGTTTCCCTAGTCTTATATGTGGTCAATATCCTACTTGTTAGGACAGCCCCGATGCACGAAGCTCCCGCTTATGTGGGGTCCAAGGGAAGGGGCGGACCACAAGGGCCTAAAGTACACAGCCTTACCTTGCATTTTGCAAGAGGCTATTTCCATGCCTTGAACCCATGACCTCAAGGTCACACGACAACAAATTTTACCGTTGCGCCAAGGCTCCTCTTCTCATCCTATTTATTAGGAATGATGTACAAATATTTTCATCGCCTAAGACATGGCTTTCTAGTCAGTTACTATGAAGCTTCCCATGCCTTAGGCATTAAATTGTTTAGATACCATAAGAATAGGAAGCTGGGCATGTCTTGTCCATTTGGATAGATTTTCACCATATATCACATCAATACCTCTTAGAAGGGAATTGCTTTCAAGTAAGAGGTGAATCTATTACAATCAATATATCTTAACACAACAAGAGTCGCTAAATAAGGAAAACACCATATGTCATAAGTAGTGGGTAGCCTCATGTATGTTATGTTATGTACAAGACCTAAATTTGTTAATTAGTGGGAGCGGTTAGCATATTGCATTCTAGCATAAGACCTGAGCATTGAACATCAACTAAGAACATTTTCAAGTATCTCAAAAGAATGAAATACTAATGTTTGGCATATAGATCTAATGAGATTACTGTTGTGGGATATATAGATTCAAATTGGTTGTGGATGATTGCAAGTCATAAGTGGCTATATCTTCATTATGAATGGAGGCATTGTAAACTAGACAAGTAGTAAACAAACGAAATGCTCATGAAAAAATATTTAGGTTTCACCAAAGATCAAACACATTAAGAGGGAACATAATTTACCAAACATAGACACATGAGATGTGATTATTACAAGAGTTGTATGGTATGATGGTAAGGCTTGTGTGTAATAAATATGGTAGACCCACTTACAAAACCATTGGCCCAATTTTATTTTTTTTCAAAAGACACTTGAAGTGCGTGGGATTGAAATACATTCAAGATTGACTTTGAGGTCAAGTGAGAGATTGATGGAAATGTATGTCCTCATAAGTCAATAATTAATTTATAGTATGCTAACTCAATGAGTAAGATTCATTTATGCCCCAATTATATCTTATGGGTACTACTTTGTAGTTGTCTTTAATAGTTCTTTCACTTATTAGTTAGCTAGAAGTTGAAAACCAAAATCTTATGGAATATTGTAAAATTTTCATGTTAAGGTGATGGAGATCGCAAGCCAAGAAGAAATGAAATTATGACTCCTCGTAAATCTAAAACTATCCTTGGGTAAGAATGAGACTAGGATTCTGCATTTAGGAATACCTACTAAATGTGATGCTAAAAATAAAATTGGTGATGATTTTTCTTAATCATTCGAGTAGAGATTCAAAGCATAAATTAAGGTGTTTGGAAGTACATCTATACATAGCACATGATATTGACTTGTTGAAACATTCAATATACACAACCAAAGGAATATTTCAAATAGAGCATAAGCATTTATGGCCTTTGATGTGAGAAGTCCATAAACTAAAGTGAGCTTGACTTTTATTCTTGAGGTATCAAGAGGTATAATCTAGATGATACATAGATGCTTTAGAATAGATACTGAAATCATGAATAATAAGGGATGCTCAATGTAGGACCCACACCCTTATGGGAAAAGATATTCATGTAGGGACCATCATAAAGTGTACTTACAAATCCATGCAAGATATTTGATAAAGGATGCTATTGATTTGGTTAAGTCACTAATAAATGATGGGGCCTGCATGAACTTTTGTATTTAAGCATCCAGTCCATATAACATACTTAACATGGAAACTTGAGAGGGCAATTTCATAAAATGGCTCAAAAGGTAGTAACTTGATAACATGGGGTTAGGATTATAATTTTCAAAATTAGTATAACCATGTAATTTAATTGGTAGTCGATGACTTAATTATATTATTTACCTCTTGAGTCCCGATAGATGTAGGTGCTCAAAAGTGTCCTAAGAAGTATATGTTTCCTTTCTTCATTTAATCCATGTTTGGAATAAATTATATGGGCTAGAGAGCAAATTTCATTCCCATTGAATTATTTTAGTTTATGTATCCTTTTGAAAGAGTGATTGAGAAGAGGCTATGGCATGAGACAAGTGTATTGGGGAACCAATTTGATTTCATGCCTGGGAGGTCTACCATGGAAGCTATTTTCTTTCTTAGACAATTGATAGAGAAATATAGAGAGAGGAGGAAGGATCTCCACATAGTCTTTACCAACTTAAAAAAAGCTTATGATAGGGTCCCTATAGAGTTAATATTATGGTTGTTGAGCAAGAAAGGGGTTTCACATGGGTATATAGACATAATTAAGGATATGTATGAAGGAGTGATAACAAACATTACTACCACCAGCAGAGAGACTAGTGATTTTCTTATTACTGTAGGATTGCACCTAGTATTAGCATTCAGCCCATACCTTTTTACATTGGTTATGGATGAGTTAACAAAACATCTGCACAAGGAGATTCCATGGTGTATGTTATTTGCAAATGATATAGTTTTGATTGAGAAGAAATGGGAGGCCAAGTTCAAGTTCTAATTTAGATACCTAATAATTCCATATTTGATTTCTGTAATTTACACACTTAGACCAGTAATGTGTTTTGTTTAGTAGAGGGGAAAAGCAGGGGAATTTCTAGTAGGAGCTTCCCCTCTATTTCGGCTTCAACAAACAATCCCAAAGGGACTGAAGTTTCCTCTCAACAAGTTTTAAAGCAACCATGTGTAAATTCCTTATATTAATTTCCCCACATGCTAAGTTTTCCATCCTACTAACATGCAAGTAGTGTTCCAGTAGAAAAATTCAAGAACACTTGCTGTCTATGTCTTACTAGCAAGCAATGGAATCATGTACAACATAGTACAGAAACAAATGTTTTAAAACTTCCTATCCCACTAAGATTTTCAAGGCTGCACACATGGAATGTATTAATCAACTTCCAAAACCCCCTACCTCTACGAAGATCCTTTGAGTTTTTTAGCTTTTTGCAGGGCAGTTTTTGCTTCAAGTGAAGCGAATTCCAGTAAGCTTGCAACATCTTGCAAAGTGCATGCAACAGCACTCAGATCTACTTTCCTTCCATCCCCAAAGACTTCTCTTTTCCTCACAATTTCTTCCTAGCTCAACTGGCCCACAAATTTTCAAATGTTCTACTACTTTTTTGGCCAATTTCCATAATAGTTTCAGTTACTGTTGTAGCTCATTTCTAGCAGGGTGGCATAGAGTTTCACCCCCGCTTCTTTCCTCATCTCTCCACCTCACTCCCTCTTCTCCTTCCTCAATGTGTTTTCTCCCTAGTTTTTCTTTGGTTTTCCAAAGTGGTTTCTGGTTTCCCTAAGGCTTGGTTGTGGGAATGGGGCGAAAGTCACTTTCAACCCCTTCTTAAGGACTTTTCTTTAACATAGCCAGCTTCTTCATGTATGCAGCCAGCACATCAATCATGGTCACAATTTGGGGCTGGCTTTTGTAAGCATGCATAAGGCAGGCCCACATCAAATCCCCATTCTACCCTTAATTTCCATTTACTCCCTTAAATTAAACCCCCAACTTCAACTCATTTTCAATTGCACCCTACCTCATCAGCCTCATTTCTACACTTTGTACCTTAATTACTTTCCTATGATTAGTCCTTTTTATAATTAATTACTTAGATCTTTTCCCTGGTTACATTTCATAATTTATGATAATGACTAATTGTCTTCATCTTGTTAGTTTTCAATTCTACCCTACCCTTCATTTCCAACACCTAGAATTTTCCTTGGTAATTCCTATGGCCATGACTTAATTAATTCCTATGAATCATTCCAACCTTATTCCAAGATTCTAAATTTCACTTTTTATACTCTTCATCCTTAGCATAATTGATGGAAGGAATAAGAAGTTAGTGAATTGAAGTGAGATATAGAGGATGTGGAAATGAAAAAAGAAAAATACCCCATTTTTTGTAGAATATATTTATATTATATTGGATTCTGCATAATTGCACATATTGGACCATTTTTTTTTTCGTAGATTATATTTATATTATATTGGATTTTACATAATTGCAAACATTACACTCTTCCCCCCTAACAAGAATTTTGTCCCTAAAATTGTGCAAAATGTGTGTAATCAAAACAAAAATAGGAACTTCTACCTCATCTCACTCTCGACCTCTTATGTAGCCTCGTTGCAAGAATAATGTGGTCATCTTGGCATTTTCCACCTTGGTGGTAAACTCAGCAATTACTCAAGGAAAAATATCCTGAAAATCTCGTACCATATCAATCTACTTAATCCACGTTCCAAAATCCTCTAAAGTCACTACACTTGTCAATTTGGCTTAACATAATTATAAGTACTTCCCATAGGAAATTCTATGTAACCATCAATTCACCCACCAGGGTACTAATCTTTAAATAATACCCCTTTTTGTAGATTATATTTCCATTATATTGGACTTAAATAATTCCTTATATTATAGTTTCTCGATTGCCCCTATCCTGTGGATGCAACCTTCTCTTTATGCCCATCTTCATAAGTTCCATTTGAGTTGCAAGTCCATCCTTTGTTTTTCCTAGGATGTCAAGCAATGTACTTGCCACCTTTCTCACACATTTTTCTCAATGTGCATTATATCATGTACATGAAGCAGATGTAATGATTTCTAGTATGCAAGCTAAACAAATATTGATTTCTTCTTCTAACAATTTCTAAAGTTGCTTTCACTTACATGTTTACTTGATTTCTTCTTCCCTACATCACATTAGCATTTTCAACCTATTCCAATACTTATCATCCTATTAATATGTCCTTGTCTCTACACTACCATTGAAATCTCCCTTCTTAAAATAGTAAGGATCATCTCTGTGCAACCATCTTCTATAGCCAAGGAATGCCATTTTCTACCATATTTAAGTCATATGGAATATGTTTAGTCACTATAAATAGGACAAGTATTGTATCCCTTTATAGTACATCCAAACAAATTACTGTATGCAGGGAAGTCACTTATTATACATAATAGTATATCCTTTAAGTTGAAGACTATTTCCTATATGTGTCATAAGCTTCAACACCTACATCCCATAATATCTCAAGATCATCGATCAAGGGAGCCAACTGCACGTCAATGTCAGTGCCTAGCTACTTCGGACCTAATATCAACATAATTAACATCATGAACTTCCTCTTCATGCATAAAAATGGTGGAAACTTGTAAAAAACCAATATAATGGGCCAACGACTATACTTGCTACTCATAGAACCATGAGGATTAATTCCATTTGCAGATAATGCAAGTTGTATATTTCTAGTTTTTTTAGCAAAATTATGGTACATAAAGTCTACAAGCTTCCATGCTGGACTATCTACTAGATGGTGCAAAAAGCTATCAGCTATTCTGTACTCAACATGCCATACTAATTTTATTTACTATTTTTGTAAATCATAACATTCTTTTGAGCTTTGGAATAGGGAAAAAAATATCATAGGTCCTTTACAAGAATGTTTCTAACTGTCTTAGTTGAATTCTACTTTAACTTCCATCTTGACTATCTACAAGTTAGACACATAGTTTTATCCTTGTGTTCCTTCCTATACAAGATACAATCATTGGGACATGCATGTATCTTCTCATACTTCAATCCTAATGCAGCTAGGGTTTTCTTTGCTTCCCATGTGGACCTGTTTAATTTATGATCCCTTGGTAGCATCTTACCTACTACTACTTTCAAGACTTTTATAAAACCTTGACATGAAAAACCAAATTTTGATTTCATGTTGTAAAGTTCTACTACTATGGACAACCTAGTATAATCTTTATACTCAAGGTACAATGGCTCATTCGTTCCCTCTAATATAGTATAAAATTCTTCAAGGTTGTTCTGGAAGTCATCGTATGCATCTCGAAACATCAGTGTAACTGTACTATCTATACTACTTTCTATAGTGTCTTCATATCTTCCCGGCGTTGTTGAGAGCTCATGTGAAAATTTTTCTCTATGTCAAATCCATGGGTGATAACTTTCATCGATTCCATTAAAGAGCAAGTGTTCTCTTAACACCCATACAATTATTTTTTTCAAGTTTCTAAATTTCAACTATAGACAATGTAAAAGACTATAATCACCACCTACCCCAATTGCTAAGCCTATGAACTTTTCTATTCCCTCCTCATATTTTTTTTATGTTCTTGTCACAGTCATCCAAGCATATTTGTCCATTTTTCAAAAAATTGAAGCTAATATGTGTGTGAAGACTCATTAGACATGCAAAGATTATATTGAACTTAGTTAGGCATTTTACCAAATACTATGTATGCAAGAATTATAAGTGTTTTAAAAAACCAAATTACATGCACGCAGACACGTGAAAATTTCCAATTAACAATGAAGAAAAAATCAAAACATGAGAGATACATTCAAAAATAAATTTAACTTTAAAAAGAAAAGTTTCTAACCATAACCATGCATTCAAAAATATATTAAACATGCACATATATATGAGATAAATAAGGAGATACTAACCAACACTCAAAAATATATATTAATTGAGAATATATAAATGTAATTCCATTTCACAGATGGGATTTGGTTGAAGATAGCCACAATGAAAATCAATCTACATGATTTAAAGTTTGTGTATAGATAAAGACAGTTGAAAGAAAGAAAACCACAAGTTGATGTAAAATCACTTATAACAGAGTAGTACTTTTAAGGTAAGTTTCAAAAAACAACTTTAAAACTATACACTTTTCAATTCGTTTCCAAAAAATGACATTAAAAGTGTAACTTTTAAAGTTGTTTTCAGTAAATGACTTTAAAAACTGGACACTATTAAAGTAGTTTTGTAAAAATGACTTAAAAGTCCTATCTTTTTAAGTCATTTTAAGAAAAATGACTTCAAAGGGGGAGGCTTTTAATTTTGGTTTGATAAAACTCCTTTACTATAAAAAAAAGTCCTTCATGCCAGATTAAAGAACTCATTTTTCTACAAAATGACTACTTAAGAATGATTTTTAAAGATGTTTTGTTCCAACCAACTTGAAAAATATTTACAAAGTTGATAGTCTAAAAAATGACTTCTTTATACTAACTTTAAAAGTCTCCTTTGTAGTAGTGATTTAACAAAGGAGGAGTGAAAGAGTTGGGCTTTAGTAGTGTAATGATTTAGGCTTTTAAATGACTTTCTTTCATTTCCTTTTGAAAAACAAAACCTCTAATTGAAATTTTCTTTTTTAAAACAAATAGCAAAAATAAATTTTCAAGAAATGATTTTTACAAAAACCCCCAAGGTCATTACTACTTTACAAATGGGACTTTGAAGTTAAAATGATCATTTCATTTTGGTATCATTTCATTTTTACCAAAAATCCAATAGAGTTTCCTTTGTTTCTCTAATAATGCTCATTTTTCACATGTAATGTGATATCCCTGATAGACATCAATCATATATATATATATATATATATATATATATATATATATATATACCTATATGTACAATAAAGGAGACTCTATCTCCATACCATTCCCAAGTACATCATTAATTAAAAAAAAAAAAATACTATTAAGGAAATAGTTTGAAAATAAAATTTTATCATAGCTAGAATCCACCCATTCATAGCCATCTTTCCACACATTTCTCATATATGTCCACATGTCCACAAAATAGTTATAAAGTGAAGATCCAGTTCATCATATCTAGAAAGAACATTCATAAGTCTTTATACTTTGACATCATTGTTGATCTCTTTTGCAACTCTTCGTTCTATATTTCATTCTTTTTCTTCTTTTCTATTTCATCAAATATGAGATATTGTAAACAAATACAATATATCAACAAACTTGTGTTTGTGTAGGTGGAACAAGATGCATAAATAATGAAACACAATTTATTATTTACTAAAAATCAATGCTTTGAACAATATATTGTATCTAATCAAGATTAGTGTATCTCAAAAAATGGTGTTCATGTCAATTTTATCAATTTATAAATCATATATTCATGTCAAAACTATTTGATTCTCAATTCATACATCTGGTAAGAATCAAACTCAATCTTATTCAATGATAATACAAATATAAAACATAATTTCTAAAAATAACAAATACATGTCCAAAGTATACATGTCTTATAGATTTACATTACTCATAAATCAATCTCAAATATTATAAACTCATGAAAAGCCTTAATATAACAATCTCCAATGCAGAATTAGATTTTAGAATGTAAAATGAAGGTCTAGAACCCCAATGAGTCAATGTATATACATTTCATTTAAATCATAAATCAAATTTGATATCATATTTTCAACTCAATGAGAAACACAAACATATTGAAAGATGTACAAACATCAACTATCATACAAACACTGTTATCAAATCTCAAAGACAAAACAGTCAACACAAATCATCGAGAATCCATTGAGGGATCATCTAAAAAAAAATTCTCAAAATTCATAAAAATTTAGAGCACCTAAAAGCTTGTTAGTGCTACATTGCACCTACCCTTATTACTCACCCCAAGCTAGGCCAACCTTTACAAGTCGCCTGATTTTAACCATACTCATTGATCACATAGATCATAGTCTTACAACTTGTGCAATTTGTCCAGTCTTACCTTTAATTCACATTCTCACAAGTCGTTTGTCTTACCTATGGTTCATAGTCTTGCAACTCTTATGAGTCATTTGGTCTTACCTATGGTTCACAGTCTTCAACTCTTACAAGTCATTTGACATTACCTTGTTACCACAATCTTCAACTCTTACAAGTTGCTTAATATTACTTGGGTACCATAGTCATCAACTCTTATGGGTCATTAGATATTATGAGTTTAACTCAATCTTCAACTCTTACGAGTCATCTGATATTACCTGGGTACCATAGTCTTCCACTCTTACAAGTCGTCTAATTTTCATACCTATGAATAATAGCCTTTAGCTCTTACAAGTTTTTTAGCCTCAACCATATTGAAAAATCAATACTTCATGGCAAAAGAGGTCAAAACAAAATCCTCAAAATTCATGAATATTATTTAAAACAAATCTACCAAAACCATATGCACAAAATATGGATTATCATACACCCAAATATCAGTAAACAATCTTGTAGGCATTTCTTAAAACAAAAATCATGGATTGCATGCACATTTGCATAAATAGTTCAAATCATAATTCAAAACACCCCATGCATGTTTGATTTCAC
This sequence comes from Warburgia ugandensis, assembly GCA_035236585.1. Taxonomy (NCBI): domain Eukaryota; kingdom Viridiplantae; phylum Streptophyta; class Magnoliopsida; order Canellales; family Canellaceae; genus Warburgia; species Warburgia ugandensis. Next base: position 41,355,563 of record CP141136.1, read on the forward strand.
TATCACATACTCTACTAAAGCTTACTGTGAATGATAATGCAAATATAGAAAACATATCAATCTCAATTGCAACTATCTCACGTAACATTTACCTGTTCAACTAGCTTCATAATCATCAAATCCACTCATTGATCAGTAGTTACAATTGGTCATTAGAGCTTTTATCCTTATTACTTACAAATTTGTGAAACACATACATTCCTATTAAAATTCTTCGTCGTTTGAGATCTACGTTTGACGAGATCATCCACGGTCTAGAGTTTTCTCTAAGTTAGACCCTGACACTGATTAGCATAGGGCAACATGATAGTCTCATCCATGACACTAATCACATTTTGTTAACTATTGATTGTTAATTGAATGATCAATGGTTAGTGGATTACCAAATCCATGCCTTTGATCATTGATTGGCTATCCACATCTCCTCTCAAGCACTTGGACTTTATAACCCAGGAGATTGCAAGTTATCTTTGCAGATTAGTGGCTATAAACTATTGATCCATGATTAGATCCAATCTTGGATGGGGGATCTAGGGTCCATACGGTCGTGATAGTCATAAGTGTTTATATTTTATGTTTTTAGTCAATCCAACTATTTGATCGAGTTTTATAGCATGATAATGGTGATTAACAAATTCATTGTATGTGTATATAATAGAAATTCAATGGTCCATAGTTGTCAAGATCTCTATGTGATGAATTAATTGTTAGATTTAAGGTTACAAGCCTAATTTGGTTGATTAGATGATATAAGGAACTAGATTTAACCTACAAGATATTAATTATGTCTAATTATCCATAAAATTGATAGATATTATAAGTTATAGAATGCGTGTTATGCTAAAATTGGGATCTACAATAAATTAGAGAAGATCAGTAATGATTACAGATCAATACTATTGCATCCATATCTCTGTTGAATCAATCCCGATCGTCGATTTTCTTAAGGGTTATGTCTGTGGTATTGAGGGGAATACAATGAACAACTTAAATTGTCAATCCAAATTGTTTTCACCTTTGTGTGCACTGTACAATGACCATTCACAGTCACACGAGGTTTTGTTGCTGGTGATGAGGAAAGAGGGGGAAAGTAAGGCCTGTGGAATAGGAGTGGAGGCAGGGGGAGGATGGGTCAATGCCAATGGGTTCTTGGTGCTTGTGTCACGCGTGCCCTATCTAACCCAGAAAAGACCCATGTCGTTAATTGTTGCCAAAAACTAGCAACGTTGTGTGGTGGCTAGCTAGTGTGGAGGAGAGGCAAATGATGATGGTGACTAGTGGCCCTATCCCGGTCATTGCCTGTCCTCTGATTAGAGAGGGTGAGAGAGAGAGTAGAAGGGAATGGGGGGAAAATGTTGGAACGCGAGTTGCATTCTATCCTTGTTGAATGAAGGGGAGTAAGACATGGGGAAGGGTTTTGGGCATGCAATCGAGCTCCCATGTTTCATTCTTGGTCAGGCAATGGAGCTTTGGCTGCTGGTAAGAGAGAGAGAGAGAGAGAGAGAGAGAGAGAGAGAGAGAGAGAGAGAGAGAGAGAGAGAGAGAGAGAGAGAGAGAGAGAGAGAGAGAGAGAGAGAGAGAGAGAGAGAGAGAGAGAGAGAGAGAGAGAATTTTTCATTCTAACTCCGATTTTAGCATTCTTAGTGTTGTTGGAATTTATTTTTAGTACAATCCAATTATTGAGGTTTTATGAGTCAATAAGGTATCCTTCAGAATGTCAATTCTTTAAACTCAAAAGATGAAAGTCCAAATTCAGATTTTCTTGAAAAATAACTAAAAAATTATACAAAAATGCAACTTAATTATAAGTGGAACATCATTGGTGGTGTTTTGTTTTCTTTAAATAGCTACCCAAGAGTAGCTACTTAAGCTTGGATTGTTGCATAAAATACCAAGGTAAGAAATGTTTTGGCGATGCATGAAAAATGAAATAAAGACTTAACCCTTGTAAGTGAAAACTTGGTAAGAATGTGTCTTTACTTAGTGCACATCATTCATCCTAGACAAGCAAACCATGTGCTCAAACCTCTATGTTCATTCTTGGAGAAGGCAATTGGGTGAGTACTCTCTTGGGTTAGTGGCTATTGGGCAATGTCACATCTACTTGTTGATTGATACAACAAATAGAATGCACTGTTAGGATGATCTTTCAAGGTGGGCATCTACATAAATGCAGTTTGAAGCATAATCAATGTCAACTTTCTTCGGGTGACATGGCAGAGGTGTTAGTGACATCTACTTCATTCCATAGGGGAGTTTATTTTTGCTTTTGTTTAATTCTTTTTCTTTTAATCTTTTAAATTATAGCTTAATGAAAATTTATTTGTTGTTTTATTAGTTAGTAAATGGTTGTTCATATTTTTTTTATTATTTGAATATGCTTTACTTTTAGCTTTTAGTTATCATCATTTCCTTCTATTTATAAGTACTAGTTTAGGTTAAAATTTACATTGTAGTGTTAATTATGGTTACAAAGTTAGTCAGTAGTTATTTTATTAGATTTTAATCATTGTTATGAATATATTTTTAGGTGTAAACTTTAGTATAAATTTTGTAATCAATATGTATAGTTAGGTTTTAATCTAGGGGTAGGATGAAACCACACTGGTTTTTTGTATTCTCATGCCTGAGTAATTCTAGATTTAGAAAGTCTTAAAATATCATTTTTACATTTATCAAGCTAATTTCATATTAAGTATTCTTTTCATAAGAAATATCATGTATCTCATATAATTTAGAAACTAAATATGGTAGATTAGTTAATTTAGTATATAAAATCTTAGATATTTGTGCCTTAAAAAGACAAGTTATGCTTTGAAAATTTTATTAAATTAGGCAAAACCCTAAGATTGAGAAAATCTACAAATTAGGGCTTCTAACAATAATATATTCCATGTTTTCAATTCACTATAGTTTTATTAACATGAGTAATAAAAGTCTAAGTTGCATAATTTTGATTATATGTGATTTTAGTGTAGTGGATTCTAAATTCCTAGTTATTAGAAAATTTAAGTATTTTTATCTCTTTTAGTGTTCTTTGAATTAATTGATTATTTGTCATTCATTTATTGGCTAGTTAAGATATTTTGATATAGATTTAAATTAAAATGCATAAATTCACAAATTAAGTAATTGTGGGTTTGACCAGTAGTTGCGCCTTCTATATTACAATAGATCCGTGCATTTGTAGTCATTTTAAAAAACACCACAAGTGAACCTTTCCTATCTTGAAGTCAAACTATATTCAAGACTAGGAACAATAGGGGCATGGTCCTAAATCCACATGAGCAAAATGCATCTATCTACATTTACAAAATAAGAGTTGAATTGGTTCATTACTACAAGGCTAGGATTGTTGACAATTGATTAGTTATAGAAACACAAACAAAAAGGAAAATGTTCAATGAAAAGAGTAAATTTGAATCTCATCCCTTTATTTATTTTTTGATTTATTTAAGTGAACTTCAATTCAAATGTGAAACTCACCCTTTATTTACTAACATTTTTAGTGGGCTTCAAGTTAAAAGTAGTTGGTGAACTTCATACTTAAAGTGGAAAATGCATGTTTAGTTTGTTAAATTCACATATAATTTGAAAAATACAATGTTTTTTGAATTTTCATAACATTAAGCTTGAATTTTAAAGGCAAAATAAAAGAATGGGGACTTCTCAAAATGTTTTTAACTATCTAAATAAGTTGTCGCTATGGGTGAGAATTATATGTCTATGGGATATGGATGTGGGATTTATAATGCACACACATATTCACAACCATATAGGTTTGCTCCACTGAAGACAAAAGGGATTTTGGAGTCATCACCCATCTCTTTTGCCTAGAAAGAGTGCCAAATTGGTCATGCATTTCACAAATTTCTTATTAGGCCTTTAGTTTAGGTAGTCTGCCTAGCACTTGCTTATGGTCATGGGCTCTTTAAGATCTTAGTGGTATGATAACACTATATGTGTGTGTGTGTGTGTGTGTGTGTGTGTGTGTGTGTGTGTGTGTGTGTGTGTGTGTGTGTGTGTGTGTGTGTGTGTGTGTGTGTGATATCACATACTCATTGAGCCTTTTTTTTAGTTTATTGTTGTTTTAAAAAGGTTGGACCCTTAACCAGGTGTTCTAGACTAATTGAACTTAAGAAAGATAAAAGAAGAGAAGCTTAGTAGTCTAACAAGTTGTAAACAAGCTTCCCAAAAGAAAGATAAAATAATAGAATTTTAATGTGATACATGTAATGTAGAGGAGTTAAGGTAGCTATTAGACCAATCACCTTGACAAAGCATGATGTGTATGATAGGATTACTAGAATTTAAATAAGAATGGTAAAAAATGGGTAAATTTAGTAGTAAAATGAGCCACAAGGCCTTGGGTGATTCAATTTAAATATAATAGTGGTCCACAAAACATTTGAAGATTAGGTCTTTTGCCTCATTATCAAGTGGGAATGAACCACAAGAGTTATACCCACTCAACCCAAGGGGTGATCTCTATTAATCCAATGACATGTTGACAACTTATTTTTGTGGGGATTTTAAAGAGGTATTACTTAAAGTGGCATATTAGATGTGAGTTTAGTGGTAGGGTAAGGAACCTTTGAACTTTCTTTACAAAAATGGGATATAAACATAAATAAAGTCCATGAGAAAACATACACAAACCATGATGGTCATGCATGCCATTGTGTTAAGTGTCCATTTTTGTATAAATTACCCTCATTTAGCATGACATTTGATATATTTTTAGGACATTATTTAGAAATTTATTTGAAAATATATCATTTGAGCTTTTATTATATAACCATAATTTGGTGAATTTTCAAGGTTAGATGATGATCCTAGGTTGGTATTTGCACAACCATATGTTATATAGTACTAATTAGATTTTTTCCTTTGTTTTGTAGGTGGTAGATCAAAATCGATGTGTTTAGATTAAGATGATCAACATTATGGATCTCTGCTCAAGCTTAGAATGAGACATGAATTAAATCAATCCATGGAAAACTTTTGAATAATCCAGATAAAGACTACAAACATGAGCGACCTCATCAAAGTTATCCTTACATGGAAAGGTTTATGGTTTATACTTGTCATTACTTTTGCATGCTTACTTATAGAGCTATTGGAAGAGCAATACATCTTGTGCTGCTAGGACATCTAGCCAAAGATGGCAGTCTTGGCTATGCCCTTTGGGGGAGCTGCTTAACATCTTTTAAAGAAAGGCTTGAAACAATTTTCATATCTAAGCAGCTGTTAGATGTCCTATCTCTTGCTATTGGTTTTAGGTAGGACATACACGTTGAGGATCTTTTTCTTTGGCTCCAGGTTGAGAATGTGGAAAAAATCTTGGTATGTACTATTTGTTACATGTAAGTTGGTTGAGAAGGCCTCTCTTTCTCTCTTAGATAGCAGAGCCTTGGACATTTTATAGCTCTTGGTTTCTCCTAATTGAGGAATTTTGTTGGTTATTTTTCATTAGTGCTTTCCTTAGCTTGGAGCTTTCTCATTTTGGGTTTTCCCTTGCTCTTCTTTGGTGAGTGACACATCAAAGATAGATAGATAGATAGAGAGTTGTTTGGATTTGGTTTTAGAATGATGATCTTAAGCTACGAATTGACGTCTAACACATCAATGGAACTGCAAGTGGAGAATGGAAGTTTCTAATCTTAGAAGTTTTCTTATTAGAAACTAAATAAATTGGATATTTTAACATTTAAAATCATGTGGGGAGGAAAGGATTAAGATTTAGAAACTTCCAAATTGATCATTTAATCATCTATAAGTATCAGATCGAAGAGACTTGAAAAAAAAAGATGAAAATTTGAAGGAAAAATGGAGTTTGAAGAAGATGAATAGTGCGTGCATAAGCTGGTGAACATGGTTACTTCATGCATCAATTTTTTCTTCAGTACTCAATAAAAGATCTTAAAACTTATTCCACTAGATAAAAGACATCAAGTAGAAGAGGACCCAAGTTTTTATTTTCAATTTTCATTCAAAATCTTATAACTCGAATTGATTAAATTTAGCCACTTGCTACTATTTGCATAAACAACAATAGTGAGTTACTTAAGTTTTGCACCATTACTTTAGTTTAATTTATTAATTTTTAAATGATCCAATCCTTTTCTAATGTTTTTATTTGAGTTAGAAAGATTTTTACATAAGTTTTTTTGAAATTCAATGGTTGGATTGGATTAATTTTATGAAATAAGCTTGAAAGGTGCTGTTATGTAGTTGGTGAATAGCCAACGTTTTTGATTAAATATCTTAATTTCTATTATCTTTATTTGAAATCTAATTATAAACTTGAATTTTTTTATATCAAATTGTTCTATGTACTAAGTTTCATTAAAAAATCCATTGAAAAGTAGGAGAAATCAGTGGCCAAAGTTAGTGAAATCTTCACAAATATTTATTGTCCATAGATTGTAAACAAAGACTAGATTGATCATAGACTATAAATAAGGATAAGATAATTGGTTAGCTAGTGTCATACGCATGAAAGCACATAACTATTTCATCTATACATACTTTTTGAGTGACACTCTCTCACTTGCAGATGCGTGAGAGGTGTTGCTTTGGTGTTTTGATTTGAAAAAAATTGAGAAAATTCTTGTATAGGATTTGATGTGTGACACATCAGAGAATATTATGGGTGATCAATAAAAAAATAATTATAAAGTACTTTTCTTAATTTGAAAGTTTAATTTTTATAAAAATTCTTAATTAATATTTCATAATTCCTACAATAAATTTAGAAATCATGCTAGGCTAGTTTTCTTTAGTCTAGAATTGACCTTATTTTAGGTTAGAAACATAACTTATGAAATTTTAAATATTTTAATTTTATTAAGAAATTAATTTAGAAATTAAATTAATTTGAAAAATATAATTTCATCCTTAATATAATTCTTCGATTTTGTGTTATTACTTTTTATAGTGGATGTTTGAAATTAATCTTTGATCCATTATAGTTAGGTTTTACATAGAATGCTTAGAATTTGATGAATTATCTAGTTTTTAATGTTTAAAAATTTTTAAATTAATTTTCAAAGACAATGATTTGTGAGATGGTAATTGTATTTTTAATTCGAGTCTTGAGTTATTGAAAATAATAAGTGGTGGATCTAGTTTAAAATAAAAGGTCTTTAATCCTAGCAATTTAACTTTAGGATAATTAGCCTAGAACAATTTTGGTTCTTTATTTCCATATTATATCCTCCATGTGGATTCGACCCTACATGATACTACAATTGACTACTATGCACTTGAAGGAAACTCAAACACATTGCTTATTGCTTATCATTAGATATGGTATATACGAGGGTCCAATAGGCCCAATGCCATGTAGCCATTTGCATCTTTTCTTTACATAGCTCGCAATTCATATACTCTTGTAGATTCGAAATAAAAGGGAAAAGAGTAGGAGAACTTTCTAAGTTTTTATATTTGGATTTCAGTCCCAAACTCTTGTGTTGCTGTCTTAGTTTGTCTTGGGATGTTCTCTTGGGGGAGACTTCCTTCCTTTCTATACTTGAAAAAAAAATGGGGTATGGTAATGAAGAAGAAATCTCTATAGAGGCACCTTTTCTTCCCTAGGTGAGAAAGGGACAACTATCCTAACCATAGAGATTGTTGTAATGACTCTTGGCCCCTTGGGTGATTAGGCATGGCTTCTGGTACTCTCTCCTTCTGGTCATTGGTTGCATGAGGTGAAGTGGTCCCTCTTGATAATGTCATGTAGCTAACATCATGCACATGATGTAACCTAATCCTGATGATTATTTGCCAATGGTGGGAATATTCTCCATTAATTACAAGATTTTAGCCATTTAATGCATGTAGACTTGAAGGACTATCTAGGGGGTGCTCTTTCATGGCCTAAAAGGTGGAGTATTCTCTTGTTGTCACATTTCCTCTTCTAGAAGAGATGGACATAGCCCTTCTTGTTCATTTGATAAAAATAATTTTCCAACCTTTCAGTGGGCTTACCTTGGCTGGTTGAGCCCAATCTTTTGGAGGTGGAATGACTGTACCACCCACTTCTATGTTAGTGGTATGGCTATACAACCTGCTCTATTATCTTTTACATATACATTAGGGATGCATTGGAAATGTTCCCTTAATGTTTCCTTGATGACAAGAGGTATTATAGTGGCAAAACAGGAGTGTTTATGAGAATACAATTAATCAATGGTTTAGAGAAGAGTTTAGAAAAAAAATGGCAAAATTTACAAGGTCTAGACTTAACATTAAGTATCTTTGTTTGATTGTGTTTTTGAATGGGAGAAATGGTTTTTCTCTTCCCACAAAGGTGCTCTCTCATTGTTTCTCTCTTATTTTCATTCCAGAGCGAAAAGCTGCTTACAAGACAGGACCCTCTATCAGGAGTTCATCTTTGGATGATCTTACCTATTCACCTTCTTTACTCTCACTTAGGACACTTGCAAAACCTGATGCCCATTGATTGCATATTGCTACTAGTCTTTTTTAGTTTTCTCAATTATAAAGTCCAATGATCATAACTTAAAAATTCTTCAACCAAGAAAACTAGTAGCTGGAAAGAAATCTTTATAGGTGTCCTAATCAAGTGAGAGTAAAGAAGATGAATAAGTCAGATCATCCAAAGATAAAGTCTGAATAAAAGGGTCACGCCTGATCCGAAAGCTTAGTCGGACAGCAAATCTCTGAAAAAATCTTACCTTACTTTTTATCTTTTATTTTGTCATTATTATTTCAATGATTGGTATAGTGGCCATCTCATCCTATTCCTCTCTTTATCAGAGGGAAGAGAGGGTGCCGTCCAAGTATTGAGCTTACATAGTTTCTTAGTTTGAGCTTCATAGAAGCGCTACCCATTTCGTTCTTAATATTCACACCACGTGTCACATGACGTAGGTTTCTAAGCGTCACTTGCCCTTCACCGCTGGCATGCCTGAAAATCCTCTGATTGGCTAACCAAACATCCAAAAGACGTTTCTACTGTTGAAAGCTAGTGCTGTTGCTGAGTGTCATGTTAGCTCATAGGTGGCTTACCTAGTCTCACGCCCACATGTTGAAGGCGTTGTGCAATGCACACCCTGGAGGTACAGCCACACACCCCACACACATGGCTGACCTGTGTTTGCCAATATTCTTCCGTTATAAAAACGACTTCACCGTTGATTCTCTACTCAAATTGCATCCTTAAACAGAAGTCCATCTAACATTTCGTCCTTGCATATCCCCTCTCAAGAAATAAGTCAATTTCTTCCTTGCTTTTCGGATCCCCACTCTTTCCCCTCCCTACCAGAAGGAAAAAATGGTGTCCATTTCTACGGCCAAAGTGGTTCCCACTTCAAAGAAAAATTCATAGTTCAAGAAGGGCGAGGGGGATGATGATGGTGACGACGACTATGATTGTGTCCCTGCAGCATTAGTAGAAGGAGATGGTGATGATGGGGATTATGATCTTGCCCCAGCTGCATCATTGGCAGGCGATGGTGGTGGTGATAATGATGGAGATTACGGTTACGATTATGCGCCAACGGCTTCAGTAGAAGACACCAGTTACTTGTTTCTAATTATAGGCACTAACCTCTCCAATCATAATATCTAGTTGCCGACTTGAGGGCCATATACAAGTGGTTCTTCTAAGGTCATTATTCTTGCTCCTTGCCTGATTCAGTAGAATTTCCCATGTAGAAGGCTTGAGCCCCATATGGCAACTAGGCTCGTTATGGTTCACATTGGAGTGTATTAGTGGATGTTGACTCTTTTCGTCTATTTCTCTCATCATATGAAACATAGATTAGGTATTTTATCGTCTTGCTGTAACCAGAAATTCGCTTGGATGTGGCAGAAATAATGTCCGATGGTAACGTGGTCCAAAATTTAGAATGCACTGTCGATGATATTTATGAAGCAATCAAATCTGCCCACACGAACTTAGCATGCGCATGCTCAGTCAAAATCAATCAGTCACATAAAGCTTCTTTCTTCAGAGTTTCCTCTAAGTTCAACCCAAAGAATCTGTGTCAACCATCCTAGGGGATAACATTCCAGACTTCTCTTATCCTTAGCCCCTATAGTTTTCTTCGCCATACTATTCGCAGCCTCATTTTCATCTCTATACACGTGTGGCTCTCCAGTTATTGATCTTCTTCGACGCCCATTGGCAATCTGTCAAAAAACTCTTAGCAATTCTATCAAATCTGCCCACTCTTTCACTCAACCGACTAGTAAATTCCATCCAATTCGTAACATGGGACTAGTTATGTGCCACATTTGGACAAGCGCACTGCACTGATCCAGGTTAGTACTATGGAAGCATATGTTTTAATATGGGGAAATGCGTGAGTGTATACTACACACATACATAGAGAGATGATATTTCAACCTTTTGTATTTCCCTCACTCCCAACTGTTGAGTTTTTGGCATATACAGTTGTTTTCTATATATATACATAGAGAGAGTGAGAGATTGATTGTCATGAACGATTTTCTATATTGGCAAAAATTTTAAGGGCAGAAGCGCATTTTTTTAAACTGGTACAAAACTATTTTGCCACCTGTAATACTTAGAATTATTTAATTAGAAATCTTTACATTAGAAGATTAAATAGACAAAGCTGCCGACACCTTTTACTTTATTGGATTTTACCTCTCTCTCTCTAAAATGTGCTACGAGGTCATGCTTTTAGTGATCCAACCGTCCACATTACTGGTTACATCTTAGACACGCAAAACTTGTGGTGCAACACCCTACCTTTAGCTTTAATGTAGGATTCTAGCCACCTCCAAATGATCGTTCCTTCCATCTAATTGCATATGAATCCATCTTCTTTATGCGACCAAGAAGTGGCTACTGAAGTGTACTTCTAATGACCTAAATGCTTGCAGAGATCCATTTAATTTCCTTTCATAGACATTCTTTTCTACTGTGAAGAAAGCCACCATTTGACTGCTACAAGGACCTGCATTCAACTTGTTCTTTTACTTGATTCCTTCAAAACTGAATATCTTCCACTACTACCCACAAAGGTTTTAAAGTCGGCATAAAGAAGTCGTTATTTCACTGCCAACTTTGTAAATATTTTACAAGTCAGTTAGAAATAAACGACTTTAAAAATATAGACTTAAGAAGTTGTGTTAACTGTAGATGATTTTAAAAAACTGGTGTGAAGAGGTAATATTTCCTTGAAAGGACTTTTAAAGTCATTTACAATTAATTGACTTCTTAATTTGATAGCTTTTAAAGTTGTTTCAACCTAAGCGACTTTAAAAGTGAACAACTTTTGAAGTTGTTTACTATAAGCAACTTCAAAAATATGCCAATAAATTTGGTAAGAAAATTATATTAAGCGGGAATGGACTTTTAAAGTCGTTTGTCTATAAACAACTTCAAATGCTGATTACTTTTAAAGTCGTTTATACCTAAACGACTTTAAAAGTCTACAAATTTTGAAGCCGTTTATTGTAAGCGACTTCAAAAGTATTGGCGAGGAGATTATATTATGTTGGAATAGACTTTTAAAGTCATTTGATTGCAAACGACTTCCAATGCAATAACCTTTGAAGTTGTTTAGTTATAAACAACTTTAAAAGTTAGTCAGCTTTGAAGTCGCTTGAGTTTAACAACTTTAAAAGGGCATTCATGCTTATGCTTGTGAAGTCGTTTAGTACTAAATGACTTCTAAAGTCCTTGTTTAGTTATAAATAGCCTATCACATATCAATTTTTCCTGTATCCTTTTCTTCTCTTGGGTGGCATGATGGCTTCCTCCTTGGTCCTTATGCTTCTATCTTTTTCCCTTCTTGCTGTCCATTTTGGATATTTTGATTGTTTGTGTCATGAAAAAAACTGTAAGTAAACCATCACTTCTTTTGATCACGAATTGCTTTCTTATTGCTAACTCTATTTGTTTTCATTTTGTAGATCATGTGGGTTTTCTAACTACGAATTGCAAATGACAACTACTTTTCTCTTTAACCTCAATATTGAAGAAAGGGAGAACATTACAATTTGTGGTTCTCACCCAAAATTAGGATTTGATGAAAAGTGGTAACTATGCCATCAACTTTTGGCCAAGAAAAGTGAAGCACACTCTATCTCTCTCTATAGAATGGGTGTCACCTGACTACTAGGCCAGACTTTGATGAAAAGGAGAAAATTAACTATTTGATCTTGTATTAATAAGATCTAATGATATGTAACATTTGATACATGTAACATTGGATGTAATCAAATAAAACTTTCATTTCATTATTGAGGTGTTTGTTTATGTATATATTATATACTTTTGTGCTTGTAAAATCAGTTTCCTTGTGTATTTATCTAAGGTATGTAATGGAAAAATAGTAAATAAATATATATTTAATGTTGAAAATATAAAGATTTTTTAACTCATTTTCTATAAATGACTTTAAAAGTTGAGACTTTTAAAGTCTTTTTCTATAAACCCTTTAAAAGTCCTAACTTTTAAAGTCATTTACAACAAGTGATTTCAATTGTACGTCTGTTTTAAGAATTATTTTGTTGAGTTCTGCCATTCCTTTTTCGGTTTGTGTTTATTATCCATGCACAGAAACTAAGCTAGATTTCTGTTTCACTACTTTGCACCATTTGTGCATTAGAACTACATTCACAAATTTAAGGTCGATGTCGATTTTTTATTGCTGGTTTGTATCTTTTTGTTTGTTTCATACGTATTAAACATATTTGAAGAATTTTTACAAGGTAATTTTCCTTTTTAAAATTAATTTTTTTCTTGCCTGTCATATTTTGCTTTTCTTTTCACTATTAATTGAAAATTTTCATGAAATGTAGTTATTTCAAATACTTCTAATTCTTGTATACCTAGCGTTTAGTAAAATGTCTAACCTAATCTTTTCATGTTTAACAAGTCTCCACACAAATTTGCTTCAATTTCTTGGGATAATGGACAAATATGCTTGCATAATTGTGACAAGAACATTAAAAGAATATGAGGAGGGAATAAAAAATTTCATAGAGTTTGCACTTAGGGCAGGTATTGATTGTAATTGCATGCGTTGTCCATGCTTAAAAAATGTGAAAACTTGAAAAAGGTAACTGTAGGGGTGTTGAGAGAACACTTGTGCTTCAATGGAATCAATGAAAGCTGCCACCATGGATTTGGCATGTAGAACAACTTTCTCATAAACCCTTGAGAAGGCTTGAAAGATATGACACTGTAGGAAGTGTTGGAAATAATACAGCTGTACCGATGTTATGAGATTCATATGATGACTTCTAGGATGACCCTAAACAATTTCATATTGTACTAGAGGAAACTGATGAGCCGTTGTACCCTAAGTATAAAGATGGTACTGAGTTGTCTGTAGTGGTAGAACTCTACAATATGAAATCAAGATTTGGTTTTTTAGATCAAAGTTTTATAAAAGTCTTTAGAGCAGCGAGTAAGATGCTATCTAAGGATAAAAAATTGGTGAGGTCCACATGGGAGGCAAAGAAAACCTTAGTTGCACTAGGGTTAAATTATGAGAAGACACATGCATGTTCTAATGATTGCAGCTTGTCTAGGAACGAGCACAAGGATAAAACTACATGCTCAACTTGTGGACAATTAAGATGGAAGTTAAAGAAGAATTCAACTGAGATAGTTACAGGCATTCTTGCAAAGGTTCTATGGTACTTTCTAGCTATTCCTTGGTTCAAAAGAATGTTTCATATAACAAAAATAGCAAAGAAATTAGTGTCGCATGTCAAGGACATAGTAGTTGATAGCTTTTCACACCATCCAATAGAGAGCCTAGTATAGAAGCTCATAGACTTCATGTTGCCTAATTTTGGTGAAGAACCTATAAACCTACGACTTGCATTATCTACAGATGAGATTAATCCTCATGGTTCTATGAGCAGCAAGTATAATTGTTGGTTAGTTATATTAGTTTGTTATTACCTCCCACCATCTTTATGCATGAAGAGGAAGTTCATGATATCAGGTTCAAAGTAGCTAGGGAATGACATTGGCATGTACTTGTCTCCCTTGATTGATGATCTTGAGACATTATGGGACATACGTGTTGAAGCATATGATGCATAAAAGAAAGAGTCATTCACCCTAAAGGCTATACTGTTGTGAACAATAAGCAACTTCCCTGCGTACGATAATTTGTCTATATGCACGGTGATGGGATACAATGCTTATGCTATTTGTAGTAATGAAACATATGTTGTATGACTTAAACATAGTAGGAAAATGACATTCCTTAGGCACAGAAGATGGTTACGTAGAGACCATCCATATCATTTTAAGAAGGGATAATTTAATGGGTGTAGAGATAAGGACACCTCTAAAGATGTTGATAGGATGACAAGTATTGGAGCAGGTTGAAAACATTAATGTCTTGTCGAGAAAGAAGAAATCAAATAAACTTACAAGTGAAAGAAATTGTAAAAGTTGTTGGAAGAAGAAATCAATATTCTCTCATCTAGCATAATGGAAATCACTGCATTTATTCCATGTGCTTGATGTCATGTACATTGAGAAGAATGTGTGTGAAAGCTTGATCGGTACCTTGCTTAATATCTCAGGAAAAATAAAGGATGGATATGCAGCTTGAATGGATCTTATGAACGTGGGTTTGAAGAGCAAGTTGCACCTAGAGGATAGGGGTAGTCAAGGAACATACTTGCCTAAGGTAAATTACACACTTGATAGAGAGGAGATGAGAATAATGTGTAAAATCCAATTCGAGCTCATAGTCCCAGACGACTACTCTTCAAACTTTAAAAATATTGCCTCCATGGAAGAGCTAAAATTGTCGGAGATGAAGTACCAAGATTTCCATGCACTAATGCAATAACTATTGTCGTAGCAATACATTTGGTGTTACTAGATAAAGTTAGGGGAGATATTACAAAATTCTGCTACTTCTTTAATGCTTTGTGCAAGAAGGTGGTGGATGTTTCAAAATTACAAGAAATTCAAGGTCATCTAGTGACAACTTTATGTGAGCTTGAGATAATCTTCCCACCATCCTTCTTTGACATCAAGGTACACTTAACAGTGCACCTCATTGATGAGGTCATACTCTATGGGCTACTTTACTTGTGATGGATGTACCTGTTTGAGAGGTATATGAAAATTTTAAAAGTATATGTACATAATCACAGCCAACCAAAGAGGTGTATAGCCAAATGTTATATTGCAAAGGAAGCAGTGGAGTTTTGCACATAGTACTTAGCAGAAGTGGATGTGATTGGAGTCCCAAGAAAGAAACAATTAGTAGCAATTCATGATCCCAAGGTTGGTGAACCTCTATCGAGTGGTCATGTATCAACCATTGACTATAAAGAATGGGATCCGTCTCATCTTTATGTGTTGCAAAATGTTGATGAACTCCAACTATACATTAAGTTAATCATGCACGCAATTATGTAAAATTTAATTGTTTATCGTTACATTTTCTTTTATTACTCTATTAATTTGTGTGTGTACGTAGTGAACACAAGGATGTACTCAAGGCAAATAATCCAAGTTAAGAAAAGAAACAAAAGTGGTTACAATTTGAGTAGTGTCTCACTTTTAATAATTGGTAATGTAAGAAGGTAAAATGAAAGAATTCTCACTTAATATTAATTTAAAAACTACATTCCATACATATATGTATATATATAATCTTACTTAAGCCTACTTAATATGAATATACATATATTCAAGATCAGTGAAAAGTAGCAGACAACGGTATATCAAAAACCTTTGGGTAGGATGGTGATGGGACCATGACTAAAAGTAATAAAATATCTTGAATACACCCTCAATGGTTATCAATTTTACATGAACAACTATGATAACTCAAGAGTGCAACAGAATAGTGAAGTTAGCTTAGTTGCCAATGCTACATTCTTTTCCAGTTCAAAGGATAACAGGCCAATAGTGGCGGATGATATGTATTACGGGGTTATAAGAGAGATTTGGGCCTTGGATTATACTTTCAAAACTATGGTTGTGCTTAAGTGCAATTAGGTGGAACACAACAAAAACAATATCAAAACGGATGCCCTTGGATTGAGATTGGTTGACCTCAATAGGATCGGCTATAAAAATGATTGATTTATTTTGGCATCTCGAAAATAAGTATTTTACATGCAAGATGAACATAATAAGAGATGGTCACCTATTTTATCATCCTGTCCAAGGGATTTTTATGATGAAAATGATCTAGGAAGTATTGAAATAAATTACCCTTCTATTACCAAAACAATCCCATCAATCAAAGTAGGACTTGATGAGAATAAGGATTATGTGCATGACAATGGTGAGGATGGTGCTTAGGCTCAAAAACAATATATAGTTGGGGGTATGTGGAAATTATTAGTCAGTTGCATGAATCAATGTTGATTATCATAAAAAAATATGTTTCACTGTGTATTAATTGTAAGATATTGTAAAGTACTAATATAAAAGGTATGCATATTTTGAATAAAAAATAATTTAGTATAAATGACTTTAAAAGATGTTACTTTTAAAGTTGCTTACACTAAATGACTTCTTTATGTATAATCAAATTTAGCTCCAAAAACAACCTACCAACTTTACACTAATCATTATGTAACATTTTTTATTTTTAAATAACAATTTACAAAAGTTTGAATTATGTGAAATCGATTTCAAGTAAACTTTAATTTAAGAACTACGCTCTCTCTTACACATACACTCATCCGCCTCATAAGTTAATCATCTTATTTCACTTAAAGTTCTTTTATTACTACATTTTCTTATACTTCTTTGGTTATCACATTTCTTTAGTTCTATAGGAGTGTTTTCGCAATACTTTGTGGCATAAGTAAACTTTGGAAGCTTGGTGTCAATCAAATACATATATTCATTTGAAATTAAGAAGTTCACCCTTTAAGAAATTTTATGAATGAGCATTAGCAACCTAGCCATGTGATCAGACTCAATGCGGGATGCATCTTTCCCATTAAGAGGATGTTACTTTTAAAGTCGTTTATACCAAACGACTTCCTTGTGTACAACAAACTTTACCATAAAAAATGATCTACTATATTTACACTAGTCATTATGTAACACCTTTTCTTTTTAAATAACAATTTACAAAAATTTTGAATTATGTGAAATCAGTGTCAAGTAAAATTTAATTTAAGAACCTCTCTCTCTCTCTCTCTCTCTCTCTCTCTCTCTCTCTCTCTCACACACACACACACACACACACACTTCCCACCTCATAATTAATTTAATCATCTTATTTTGATTAAAGTTCATTATTTATATATTTTTCACACTTCTTTTGTTATCACATATTTTTAGTTCTATAAGAATGTTTCTACAATATTTATGGTGCAAGTAAACGTTGGAAGCTTAGTGTCAATCAAATAGATATAGTCATTTAAAATTAAGAAGTTCAACCCTTAAGAAATCTTATGAATGACCATTAGCAATCTAGCTATGTGATCAAACTAAATGTGGGATGCATCTTTCCCACTAATAAGGTGTTATTTTTAAGTCATTTACAAATAAATGACTTCAAAAGTGACATCTTTTAAAGTTGTTCATTACTATATGACTTTAAAAGTATACACTTATGAAGTCATTTACACCAAACAACTTCTTTATGTACAACAAAGTGTACCTTAAAATGTGAATTAGGAATTTTGCATTTTAAGTTTTATGTAATTGACCATTTGAAATATACTTATTTTGCAATTAAAGCCTTAGTATTTGGAATTTAGATGTCCAGATGATTCCAACAACATTAATTATGTGACAAACAAAGTTCAAATGAAGAAGTTATGATGTTTTGAATATGGAGGATATTTTAGTAAAAAGGAAAAGAAAAGCCTAAAATAGGGGGGCCATGTTCATATTGGCAGCCCCTCTCTTAATAACTTAAAACCCAATGACCTAGTTAAAACCCGGTCATCCCATCCCCCTGGTCCATAATCTTCCCCATCTTCCTGGTGACCCACAACCAGCCTAATCTCTCATCGGCATCGCACAAAGGCCTTGGCTTTCCCTCTAATTTGGCCAATCGTGCTCGACCACCAACCATTTGCGCCAATCACCACTTTTTGCCATCGGCAATGCACAAAGGCCTCTAGCTTTCCTTCTAACACTACCAATTGTGCCTGACTACTGGCCATTGCCAATTGTGCCGATCACCACTATCTCACACTGACAACACACAAAAGCCTCTACTTTGCCTATGACATTAGCAATTGTGGCTGACCAAAAGGCACTACCAATCGCACTTGATCACCACTATCTCCCATTGGCAACTATGAAAAGGTGCTGACTTTTCCCTCTGACACCGTCAATCATGCCCCACCGCTGACCATCCCCAATCGTGCTTGATCACCCCTATCGCCCATTGGCAACTGTGCTAAAGCCCGTGGTTTTCTCCTTTGATCCAGTCAATTGCGCTCGACCACTGACCACCAGCCAATCATGCCCAATCACCTTTATCTCCCATCAACAACTCTTCAAAAGCCCCTAGCTTTCCCCAACAGAAGTGGCCAATCGCACCCGAACACCAACCATTGGCCAATCATCCCCGATCACACTAATGTCCCACCAACATCTACGTAAAAGCCCTTGGCTTTCCCTCTGACACTTCCAATCGTGCCTGACCATTGGCCATCGACAATCAAGCTTGATCACCAGACACCTGCATCTTTGTTTTAAGTAAGAAAGTTGATATTTGCTATTCCTCACATAAGACTCCATTTGCATGGTTGTTTAGGATTGGATATGTGATTTGATCTTATATGTGTTTTATATTATGTTGGCTATATCTTCAATTTGCATGAACAATTGAGATTTAGCATGATTAGCCTAAATTTTGTAAATATGCACACTTCCATTGATTTTTGCTAGTTTTAAGGTTTAACAATCTTGGAAATCATGTGAATTTAGTAACTTGTGATTTTTGCGTGCTTCATTTATTTGGAAAGTTGGTATGCTTTGTTTTAATTATAAGAATGTATGATGAAATCATGCACAATTGGAAGTATTTGATTTAATGAATTGATATGATAAATTAGCAAGTTGAGAGACCTACTAAATATAGATTTTTGGAAAGTTTCCAAATATAGAATACTACTATTCTGAAATTGCACTTTTGGAAACTTTGTTATGCCTAATAAAATGGCTCAGTTATGAAAAGGACTGTTTTGATAACTTAAACATTATTGAAGTTGAAATCATACTATTGGGTATGATGATACCTAGGATGCCTAATTTTGACATGATAAAGTGCTTGGTGGGCTTATGTCAAGGGGTATGGATTGGCCTCACGGCTAGTGGAAGAGACCAATATAGATGACTCATGTCATCGTTTTGATATTGGATGTAAGCCTGATGATGATATGGGTGCATGTGTGTGCTTAAGGATAAATGGTGACTAAGTTCTCATGCATATAGAGGAACTTAAATGGATGCACTTTCAAGTTTGAGAAATGAGTAAACAATGATGCATGTGTATACTAGAACATGGACACGTTAATGCTGGTTGCTTTAGGTTTAAATCAAGAATAAGTTAAGCCATCTTTCAAGAGGTAAAACACATCTAAATGTTAGAGAAGTGGAGGATTATCATGGAACACAAATTCTCAAAAATCAAATGAGATTTTGATGCCTAGGATCATGCCCCATTTGGGTGGTGTTTGGCCATGAGAAAAATGCAAACAATGGTGACATGACTTAACTAACTAAGCTAAGCAATACAAATCCTAAGGAAAAGTGACCTAAAGGTAACTTCATGGGGAGAACTAGTAAATGGCTTTACACCCTTAGGCTAAAAGTATTACATGTTAAAGAAAATGACTGAAACAATACTATACCTAAGAGCATATAAACCCAATTAGAAGGCATGTTATACTTGGCCTAGAGTAGACTACAAGAATTTTCCAACCTAGTTAAAACTCTCAAAACTAATCGATAGGTGGTCCAAGTACATGCCTGATCACCTTGATAAGAATGACTTATAATGCGTTTCTAGAAATGAGTATGAGCAAGATGCAACAAGCCATACATGCAAGTTTAACTGATGTGCGTGTTTAAGCTAACAGATTGGGATTTTCAATATCTAAAGAGTGAGCATCACATCCTGTGATTTAATTTATGAGTTATTAGAGAAGCTATATGTATATTTACTTTGATGTAGTTGTGACTGGAGGTGTTGGGATATGATAAGTTGTATGTATTTGTTATGAAAACAATGAAAATTTATTTGTATTATCTATTAGGTGTATTGCACACATGCATTAAATGTGCATATGTCTGAAAATGTAATACTGCTATTTTTAAATTCTAAAAATGCTTAATTTAGAGGAATTTTGGAATTTTGTGAAAATTGAGAATTTTAGGATTTGAAAATTTTAGAGGTTTAATCATGAGCTAAAACCACAATAATTGAATTGTACTTAAGAAATGGAATTCAACACCACTAAGAACGCTAAAATTGGAGACTAGATGAAAATTTATTAATTATTTTAATTTGAGTATTTAATGAATTAATTAAGGAGGGAAAAATGGGGACTTTTCATGTGGGGCCCCTGAATTGGGCGTTGAAACCCAAGAGATGGCAATTATTATGAGGGGACTTTAAATATGCCTCCCCCCACCATAAATGCCTCCCCTGATTTTTGAAAGGCCATAACTGCTCCCCATTTCCCACATCATCGGTGACAACATTTCACTGGCGAAGATGCTATTTTCTCCCTCTTCCATGCATGCATGTGTGACAGAACACGCTCCATCTTACTGGCCTAACTAAGGTAGGCCATTTTCCTCCCCATTTCCATTGAGTTTTAGTTGATTTTCATCGTTTCTTTTAATGCCAAAACACAACATGGATTGCTGTTTTCCAGTGATGTTATATGTGTTACTGTTCTTGGAGAAATACATAGATGAAATGGTATGAGATGGATGATTTGAACCATTCATCTTGTGCATGATGAAATAAGGAACAAACCCATGAATTTTGATGATGATCTGATGGCTAGAGATGCCTGAAAAGACCAAACAAAGTAAAGTGGATATATTTATAAACATGGTAAAAATTGAGTAAAAACCATAAAAATATCAAAATCAATTGATGGGAAGGCCACAAATGGAATGTATGTTAAAAATCGATCAAAATGGTGTAAAAATTGCAATTTTTGGACACTTAGGGGTCATCGACAATGACCGGATTCCTGTCATCATCTCCAATGACGACAAACCAGGCAGGATGCCAAGATGCACTCAGTGACACATCGCGTGTGCAGGGAGCTTGCGCATCATCTCCAAGCGCTACGAACACACGCAGGGCTTGTGATGCATGTGGTGGTGCATTACGGCACGCATGTGCCCCGGTGATGGTAATGCATGTAGGACGTGTGTCATACGCATGTCATGCGTGCACGCGTCCTCATGACGCCACCCTATTTAAATTGAATTTTGAGTTAGTTGAACCATCCATTCATTAAAAATGTGATTTTAGGAGCTACAAAAGTCTAAATCACAATCCAAAAGATCTGTTGCGATCATCTCGATGATGCAAACCTAGATTTGACTTTAAAACCTTAATTTAAATACTTTTAAAATAGTCAAATCACAAAATACCGTTAGATGACCTAGATCTAGCCTATCAATGGATTATCATAACTTAGAACTTGATTGTATGCATCAAATATAAGATGATCTATGAGATTAGTAGAGTAGATTTCATGTGATTGTCAAGAAAAGTGATCTTGACTATTGATCTGATCAGGTACCTTAGGATTGGTAGATCAGAGAGTAATCTGATCATTAGATTGATGTGTAATCATAGAGATATGTGTAAATCACTAAATAAACAATAAAATTAGAAGGATCATGATCAGAAGGATTGGAATTGACCATTAGATGTCAATTATAAGTGGTAAAGAGTGATCCAATAGTTGGATCATCTCCAAACTTCATGAGATGTTAGAGACTGACCCTTTATTGATTAAGGGACATAAATTAAATGAATTATGACATATATTGAGGATCAAAGAACACAGATGATGTCTAGGTTTAGAAAAATCAACATTTAGTTCAGGATTGACCTAATGGAGGGTTAATTAGATGATCTGGGCCGTTAATCTAGGATTAACTGCCAGATCAAGGAAATGATCCCTTGGATTTGTTTATTTTGAGATATGAGAACACCAAATGATAGATGACTTATGATGTAATAGGTATGCACCTGATTGGAGTACCGTGTTTATCAAGGTAGGGATTTCATTTAGAATTTTTTCGTGATTTCATTGATCATGACTTGTTATGTAAAGTTCTTGAGAAATGTGTTTTGCATCTTACATGTTTACATAAATATGTTCCCTACTTCTTGTTGATAGCATGACATTCGATTTTATGAATAACCATGTTTTACATGTGTTGGACTGTACTTTATCATGGGCTTTGATTGTACCTATTGAGGTTATTTTACATGAGATTTTTTTCATAGTTTATGGCATGTTTGTTGATTTATTATGGGTACTTCCACCTGATGGGTACTATGCTAGGAGGGTAATAGGGTTGGCCACTTGCCCTCTTTGTAATGATGATGATTAGACATCGCCCTTGAGAGAACCAGGTACGTAGGTGGTGGTATCATGGGTAGTCCCCCCTACGGGTCCATTTTCCCCCATGGGGATAGAGGAAGTCTCTTATTTTGATGTCGATGGGGAGCGAAAGTGGTTGAGATCCTTGTGTAGTTGTCACTATAGCATAGTAGCCCGTACTCTTATTCTATAGTTGCCACGAGGTTATGAGTGACTCTGGCGGCTAATGCGGGTTGCACGAGAGGGACTGAGGGATTGGTATGAGTACTCATTACTAGTGATTGAGTGTCGTGGAACACTCTTAGGGCTTGTTTTTGTACGGTGCACTATTTATCATGACACACATTCATATTATTATATGGACACTAATTTGTATTATTTTGATGGATATATATCCATGTATTTCTCATGCTTTGTATGTCATGACGCTCAGGAGTGATATTGATTTGTTCATATCATGATTTTCCTATATTATTCATTATTGATGTTCAATCTTTTACGTGCTTTGTATATGTTCATCTTCTAAGATTTACCATGATCTTGATACTTCGTGCCATATGATTTTATCGTATTTGTTATTGAATGTGAATTACCTACACATGCATAGCTTGCTGAGGCATTGCTTCATTTTGTAATGCCTCAGATTTGGAGTGCGACAGCGCTAAGGCAAAGCAGGTGGAGCAGCATTGATTAGGGCAAGGACTTGAGGATCATCTGGCTTTTTGTATTTAGAGATTGATTAGTGTATGTCCCTTGGATATGTTTGACTTTCTGGGCTGTACTTGGATGTTTATGTTTTGGATAGATTGGAATTACACCATTGTATAGTGTCCATTTACTTGCATATGTGGATGATTTGGTTATCGTGGATGGAACCTTAGGCTTTTGGACTTATTATTATTGTTTTTTTCACAGTTTGTGATGATTTATCGTGTTTTGAATTGAGCATGCTAAAAGTATCAGAGATTTGATTTTTGTCTATAAGTCGTTGTTTTGGATATTGGTTGACCCTTGAGGTTTTCTTATTTTTGTATCTCTTTTGAATGCTACATTATTTATGTAAATTGTGATTTTTCATTTTCAAGGATCCTACCTATTTTATAAATGAAATTATTATTATATATATTGGAAAAAGGTTTATAAAACCCTAGGATATCACAAAAAAATAGAGGAAATTTCATCGAATTTTTTATAGGAATGAGATGCTCATTCTATTGTATAATCCTTATGTTTGTTATAGAAATGACACTTGGGATTTTGATAAGAATGAATGATACCACATTTTTAGAAATAGGCATGAACAAGGCGCAACAAGACATATGTGCAGTCTTACTAGTAAATTTTTTATGATGTATCTCTTGATTGTTGAATGGCAGTCGTAGTTGCTTACATAAAGCTAAATTATTTTAGTCATATTTATATGAGTGTAAATGAATGTGTATATAGATGTGTTATGTGATGACTAGAACCATGCAAGTTAACATTGCTTTACTTATATCCTTATTTACTCAGAATCAACCAAGTTAACACTGCTTTACTTATAATCATGCAAATTAGTTTCTAGGTTTAGTTTTAGAAAAGTTTAATTTTAGAAATATCCATTCTTTAGAAAGTTTCTATTTTCATACATTTCTTATCTAATTTTCTTTCAATTTGTTTGTTGCATATGTCATTTTGGTTTGGTTTCTTTAAATGAATTACATGGCTTTTTTTTATGTCATTGTTCTAACATCATTGTGTTCTTATTTGTAGTAACAATGGAATGAGAAGAACATCAAAATTAAGATTACAACCACATTGAAAAGCATGCATAAGAGGCCAACACGAGCACCAACTCCAAAAACAAAGGACATAGTGTGAACAACAATGAAAAAGGTTATCAAGGGAAAGTCAAAGGGAATTAAAGAAACTGTCTAATACAATAGTAGAGAGCAAGAGATTGGTGAGAGTGCACCTACTTATAGTAGTTTCCTCTGCTCTATAGTAAGAAGCATAGTTCCTATCACATTTGAGGATTGGAGACATGTGTCATCCTCAACAAAAGATTCAATATGGTAAATGGTGAAGGTTTGTAAGCATTAAGTACATGTATTATTTACATTATAACTTACCTTATTTTTCAAATATAGTAATTTGGTGTGCACAATTTGAGATTGTCTTTCACGCATCGGATGACAAGAAAATGTGTGCTTTACAAGGGGCTAGTGAGCAATGGATAAAATGGAAGAACTACTTTGTTCGCAATTACATAGCTCCATATATCAATGATCCATCAAGGCTGTACATGGTGCCTTTCATTTACTCTGATGTCATTGATTAGGAGGTTTAGAATGCATTTGTATAGAATCACACCTTTGTTGAGTTTGAGGTATGTGCAGAAATGATGCTTCATTTAATTAATTACATGTAAGATTTGATTATTGCACTGGGTAACGCATGTACAAATGTGCAGGTGAAGAGTGCTAGGGGAAGAAAGGTGCATGAAACAAATATGCAGCACCACCTATCTAGGTTGGGCTATGCTCATTTAGAAGAGTGTGAAGTAAGCATTGTGATAATTTATCCCTTTCAATTTAATGCTACTATAGTTATAGACATATTTTTCTCTAGCTATAGTGTCTTTGCTTGATAGCAAAAGAAAGTTGGGACTACGGAACCCATTGATGACTCCATCTTTTGGAAGATGGTGCATTCGGTAGGCTGTACTCGTAACAAGTTCTCAAATGAAAGTATTGCGCAAATTTCTCCTCACATAGTAAGGGGTTCCACCATTTTATAAATTTTATACAATTAATTAGATGACATGATCATGCCTTTCTAATTAAAATTTGTAGGACATTCTTACTCAAAAAAGCATTACTACAGGAACTCTAAGCAGCATTGCTGCCAATGAGGACATCTTGTATAAGGCTATGGATAATAAGAAGGACCGCCCTAGTTGAGTTAGGGGCATTGGCTGCAATCTTGTTCCTTCTAAATTCTTTGGTATAGGACATTTAGCTAAAGTTCAAGATGATGAGGAGGCCAACAATGAGCTCGTCGAGAAAATAAAGACAGATATATTTAGTCAGTTGTGTGAGGGAGGTTTGATTATTATTACTCCATCCCCTACTCATAATTCTCACAGTGCCCCTATACCTCCATCAAATGTTATGTGACAATCCCAGCTTTCTAAACCTTTTCCAATACATATAATAATAATAATAAAAATATGTTTTATAAAATGAGCAAGATCCTTGGAATAGAAAACTCATAATTAACACAACATTCAAGAGAAATGTCCAAAAAGAAAACCCCAATGGTCAACCAAGATCCAAAACCATGAAAATAAACAAAATCAAATCATCAATACATTGTGCATGCTCAATCTAAAACCACAACAATCAACACCAGTTGTGAAAAGATAGTAATAATAACGTGTATAAAATCCCTAGGGTTCCATCCATGATCACCACATCATACCCACATGTGTAAGTAAACATACATTATACAAAGGTGTGGGTCCAACCATCCAAAATAACAACATGCATGTACAACTCAAAAGAGTTTAATCATAAGTCAGAGAGACATATGCTAAACTAGTCTCTGAAGTACAAAATAGCAGATTGTCTTGGAGGTCCTCACTCAATCAATGCTACTCCACCTACTTTCCCTTAGCATTATTGTGCTCCAAATCTGAGGCATTGTAAAACAAACCAATGCCTCAACAAGCTATAGCTTGTGTAGGTGATTATATTCAATAAAAAGTACAATAAAATCATGTGACCTGAAATAAAAATGTCATGGTGAGTCTCATAAGACAAAACATGTACATGGCATGTCAAATCATCAGGCGTCCATAATGAATAACACATGAAAATCATAAGTCTAAACAAATATATATCAAATCTAATCATCATGGCATGTGAGGCATGAGCAATACATGGATAGGCATCCACTAAAATCAATTAGAATCCATGTCCACATCATAATATAAATGCATGTTATGATGAATAGGGCACAGTGCACAATCAAGACCTATAAGTGTCTCAATTACACTCATGGCAATGGCAATGAGTACTCATTCCAATATCTAGAGTCTCTAACTTATAGCTCGCACACCAAGTAGCTCGCTAGCCCATAGGCCTACGCACATCTAACCACCCTCCAAGGCATCACCTAATATATCCATGTCACATGAGCATACAGAATCAGAGTATGGGCTACTATATTATAGTGGCAACCACTCCAAGGTCTCAACCACTGCTGCTCCTTGTCAACACAGGAATGGGAGACTTCTTTTGTCTCACATGGGAGAAGATGGACTCTTAGTGTGGACTACCCATAATCCCACCCCTACGAAAATACCTCCGTCTCGCATGGAAGAAGATGGCCTTGTAGTGTGGACTACCTATGATACCACCCCTATGGACAATGGTGCTGTCTAATCATAATCATCATAAATTCATAGAGCAGGTGGCCAACCCTACAACTCTCCTAGCATAGAATCAAAATCCGTTCATAATCATTCTTGATAAAACCAAATAGAGAGAGAGCAATTCATTATGTCAACATCATGCATAAAAAAAATTAGTGTATATCATCCTCAAATAATCAAATCAATGCAACATAAAAAGCATTACGAAGCAGTGCATAAATCATGCACAAAAGGAGTAGCAAAGATATCGACAATACATACTGAAAAGTAATCTCATGAAAACATGGTAGGACGTAAAACACATGCTTCAAAGTTCTCAAGTAATACATCATGATTTAAGAAATCATAAAAAATTCCTAAATGTAATCACCTATGTCAAAGCGCGATACTTGAATCAAGCATATAAGCTACATCACGTCATGCTCTCTCATGTACCTATCACATCATAAGTAATCTCACACCTCAAAATAAACAAATCCAAGTGATAACTTTCCTCATCTAGAGTTAATCCTAGATTAATGGCCCAAATCATCTTATTAACCCTCCATTCGGGAAAACCTAATCTAGATTTTAATTTTTCTAATATCGAGACCATCATCCATCATCTTGGATCATTAATCTATGTCGTGACTCATTCAATTAATGTCCCTTAATCAATAAAGGGTTGTTCTCTAACATCTTATGAAGTTTTGAAGATGATCCAATTGTTGGATTTCTCTTTATCACTTATAATCAACATCTGATCATTAATTCCAATCATTTTCATCATGATCCATCTAATTTCAATGTTTGTTTAGTAGTTTACATGTATCTCTATGATTACACATCGATCTAACAGTCAGATTGCTCTCTAATCCGCCAAACCTAAGCACCTAATTAGATCAATGGTCTAGATCACTTTTTCTTGACAATCACTTGAGATCTGTCCATCTAATCCATTAGATCATCTCATATTTGATGCATATAATCAGTTTCTAAGGTCTAATCATCCATTGATCGGCTTGATCTAGGTCATTGAATAGCATTTTATGATTGGACAAGTCTAAAAGTGGTCAAATCAAAGTTTTCATCTCAAATCTAGGTTGTCGTCATTGAGACAATTGCAACAAATGTCTCGGATCATGATTTGGACCTTTATAGCTTCCAAAATCGAGCTTTTAGTGAATGAACGGTCCAAAATAATCCAATTTTTAAATAAAATTAAATTTGGATCCATCATCTTGGATCATTAATCTATGTCATGACTCATTCAATTAATGTCCCTTAATCAATAAAGGGTCGTTCTCTAACATCTTATGAAGTTTGAAGATGATCCAACTGTTGGATTGCTCTTTATCACTTATAATCAACTTATAATCATTAATTCCAATCATTTTCATCATGATCCATCTAATTTCAATGTTTGTTTAGTGGTTTACATGTATCTATATGATTACACAATGATCTAACGGTCAGATTGCTCTCTAATCCGCCAATCCTAAGCACCTAATTAGATCAATGGTCAAGATCACTTTTTTCATGACAATCACTTGAGATCTGTCCATCTAATCCATTAGATCATCTCATATTTGATGCATATAATCAGTTTCTAAGGTCTAATCATCCATTGATCGGCCTGATCTAGGTTATTGAATAGCATTTTATGATTGGACAAATCTAAAATTGGTCAAATCAAAGTTTTCATCTCAAATCTAGGTTGTCGTCATTGAGACAATTGCAACAAATGTCTCGGATCATGATTTGGACCTCTATAGCTTCCAAAATCGAGCTTTTAGTGAATGAATGGTCCAAAATAATCCAATTTTTAAATAAAATTAAATTTGGATCCACCATCTTGGATCATTAATCTATTTCATGACTCATTCAATTAATGTCCCTTAATCAATAAAGGGTCATTCTCTAACATCTTATGAAGTTTGAAGATGATCCAACTGTTGGATTGCTCTTTATCACTTATAATTAACTTCTGATCATTAATTCCAATAATTTTCATCATGATCCATCTAATTTCAATGTTTGTTTAGTGGTTTACATGTATCTTTATGATTACAAATAGATCTAACGATCAAATTGCTCTCTAATCCACCAATCCTAAGGCACCTAATTAGATCAATGGTCAAGATCACTTTTTCTTGACAATCACTTGAGATCTGTCCATCTAATCCATTATATCATCTCATATTTGATGATATAATTAGTTTCTAAGGCCTGATCATCCATTGATCGGCCTAATCTAGGTTATTGAATAGCATTTTATGATTGGAGAAATCTAAAATTGGTCAAATCAAAGTTTTCATCTCAAATCTAGGCTCTCGTCATTGAGACAATAACAACAAATGTCTCGGATCATGATTTGGACCTCTATAGCTTCCAAAATTGAGCTTTTAGTGAATGAACGGTCCAAAATAATCCAATTTTTAAATAAAATTAAATTTGGCATCATGGGGATGCATCACCATTGCTGGGATGCATGTGCATTCCAGCATGCTAGGAGGCAATACATGTGTGCCAAACACGCATTTCATCCTGCACATCTCTGATTGCATGCTGGGCATTCTTACATGGTCGCCGTTGTAGGAGACAACAACTAGACTCTGGTTGTCGTTGGTGATGTCCACGTTATCCAAATTTCATGATTTTTACACCATTTTTATCGAATTTTTGTGTACATTGACTTTATGACCTTTCCATCAACTGGTTTTGCATGGATATGAGGTTTTGCTCGATTTTCATCATATTTACAAAATTTCCCCCTTTACTATTTTTCACATTTTTTGGTGTTCCTAGACATTGGATTTGCATGAGATTTCATGGATTTGTTCCTTGTTTCATCATGCATAAGATGAATGGTTCAAATCATCCATTTGCATTGTTTCATTAGTTTATTTTCACAACAACAATAGAGTATAAATAGTCACCGAAAAATAGCAATCCATGCCATTTTTCGACATTAACTGACGAAAAACTCAAGGAAAGAAACCAAAAATGGGGAAAGGGCAGAAGAATGGGCCTACCTCAAGTCAGGCCGGCTGGGGAAGCATAGTTCTATCATGCGCATGAGAAGGAGGGCTGCTTCGTCGATGCCGATGTCAAGGTTGTTGTTGCCGGTGGCACGAGAAAAGAAGAAGGAAGTAATGGTGGGGAGAGAACTGAGACAGGCATTAATGGGGGGAGGCACATTTAAAGTCTCCCCCATGTAATACAAATTTTGAATTTATATTTTTAATATAAAAATATGAATTTAATTTATTGCTGCAATGATTATCATCACCATGCATATTTAATGCGGTCACATCATCAGTTTTAGCACCTGATCTCATGGGCCCACATGTGAAATTATAATTCTACCCCTTTTGTTTATTTAATTAAATAGTAAAATTAAAATAATTAGTCTTTTTTCATCTAGTCTTCAATTTTAGTGTTCTTAGTGGCGCTGAATGCCAATTCTCATGTACATTTCATTTATAGACATTTTAACTTGTGATTTCATCTCTAAAATTTTCAAATCCCCCATTTCTCAATTTTTGCAAATTTCCAAAATCTCAAGCAATTATGCATTTTTTAGAATTTAAAATTAGCGGGTATTACATCCTCCCTTCATAAAAATTTCATTCTCAAAATTCTTTCCATGTCATTCCTCAACAATTCTAAAAACATCCCCATATCATAAGATCTATATTTCATATCAAAATTTTCTCTGGGTTAATATCAATGACAATTTCATGCCATGTCATCACCTCATATAGCAACTCATATATATAAACCAAGGTATATTTCAACCCTTCCAAAATAACTAATTCATATTATGATAGAACGCATCATGACCACATACAATACAATTAGCATAAACCATACTCTCATCCCAGAGCTAGTATAAGTAAATCACTTCATAGTACAATCAAAGCATCTCAGCTCATAGATACTCAATTCTATGTTAAGCCTATATTAATGCACCTTAGCTCACCAATGGGCAAAAGTATGCCCATCAATACTAGAGCTTATCAGCTCATTAATAGGCAATCACATGCTAATCAAAACCTGAGCATACTAGTTCACTAATATGCAATTGCATGCCAATCAAAATTAGAGCATATCTGCTCATCAATAGGCAATCCATGGCAAGCAAAATTAGGGCATACTAGCTCACTAACTGGCAATCCATGGCAAGCAAAATTAGAGCATACTAGCTCACTAGCATGCAATCATATGCCAATCAAAATTAGAGCATATCTTCTCATCAAGAAGCAATCCATGCCAAGGAAAATTAGAGCATACTAGCTCAGTAATAGGCAATCATATGCCAATCAAAATCCAGTCTACAACACAATCATACTGTGAGTGCCTAGAAGCCAGCTACCTAGAAGCCTGTCAGTGCCTCTTGCACTTGCCCTCATTGGCTACTTAAACATATAAGCCATAGTTCAGGAGCTAATTACACATAAGAAAATGCTTTCATTCTAAACATACTTTATTATCACACCTCTCACCTTCATGAGAAATCAAACTCATATACGTAATATAAACAATATCCACATCACTGGTATCTTAGAGAACTCAATAACCTAGCAATAACAGTTCATGAGACTAAGAAAACTATCAACCTTAGTCACTAGTTTAACTAGTCCTAGATCATCACAGTCTCCATAAATTGTCTCTCTATTAGTAGTGATATTATGGTCAAGAAAATTCACTTTCTTTTACCAAAATTCATACTTGCATACACTTACTGCAAAAGATGAGCCTTTTAGATACTTAGAATAATGCACAAGGACTTCTTGTGCTCCTCCAAGTCATGGAATATACAAAAATGTCATTCACTATAAAATCATAACTCATCTTAGTAACCTTTAGAAATTTAGTCAATCATATCCACCTATACTGTCAGTGTACTAATTTCATCAATTGGTATCACCCAGAGCTTGTAGCAATCATAATAAGTTCCAAAATTTGTTTTAAAGACACTCCAGTCACAATCCTCAATTGGTGATAACCAAACTTCAAATCAATATCCACAATACCATGCACCATCCAAAGTTGATCATATAGATCCACAATACATTATAGAGATTATCAATTCTCCATTGTGGAGTTATCAACAATCAATAATCTGTGCATATCCATAAGGATCCATCTCTCTTCTCAACAAGGGGATTAATACACCTAATGATGACCTACGAGGTCTGATAAACCCTCGTTAATTGACTATCATAGCTAGAACCCTTCCAGGTCACTAGGGCCATCCTGTATGGCTCCTTAGAAAATGACATTATGTCTGATGCCAAATCAATATAAAAATCAATATCTCGTAGCAAAAAATCCTAAAACCTTCTCAAGAAGATTATGAATTCTCGCACACCATATGAGTACTCAATTTGTGGCTGTTCTCTGTCATCCACTATCACACTAATAAGGACTTGACATCTTAGGAAAGTACAGTACTGCCTCCTAGGCAAAAATAATGCAAACCTCAATGATGCTCTTCCTACACAGAAACGAGGTCACTGATTGTCCAAGTATACATAAAGTAATGTTTGCCTCACAACAATCTGCTATCCTTCTACAATCAGTATCCATGCTAAGGATGATATCATGATCAATCAATCAGGTAGGATAAAATCAGTATCTGTCCTCTCACTCGACATCATTTCCACCAATACTCCTTAAAAGTACTTACAAATTTCAATAACTTGCCCATCTGCATCATAACTTCCAACCCCAGGACTGGCTCATATATATACAGGCACATTCATTGGGGTGCCAACACTCAATCCACAAGGATGACTGGATCCTAGATCAAGGACTTTGGTGTGTCTATCAACAACCATGAGAGTACCTTCCATAACTTGGGTTGAGGCTAGTACTTGCCTCAAGTAATGGTAAAATTTATCACTGATAATGTGGGACCATCTTTGCCCGATCCCTAATGTTATTCTATCTAACTCATTGTCCAACGGGATAGTCTCCAAAGGAATGTCTTAACTCCCCACAATCACAGTGTCTTAAGGATTGCCATTGTAATGATGGCTACCGATGTTATTACTACTACTGTGGTAGTCTATCACTCTAGTACAATATTGTTTAGGTTCATGTCCATAGAACTAGTGCACCTTCTTACATCCACATTCCAACACTACCCATTCAAATGTCACTAGCTCAATAGCCTATGTAACTTATTGATAAAAGATTCTCTTGCCCTTACTAGGCTGACTCAAATTATCCACATCCGTGTCTCTGTTGTCAGCCCCCCTGGCCCTAAGAGAATTTTTTCTCAACATAAAAGCTATGTTTGTTGCCTTTATCACTAATACACAAAGCGTTAAGATCAATTATCTCCACTATTCAAGTGTCAACATATCAACAACTTATATCTATAGCCTCTTATTCATGATAAGTTGATGGCAATTTTTTCTTTTTATTAGCAATGTAAATAGGCTTAATGCCATCAAATCATCAAATTCCTCTATCCTACAATGGAAAACTCTAGCAATCTCACTAATCGCTGATATGACAAAATACTGATCATTACAGGCCTTCCCAAGAGCCTTCTGGATAAAAGTCTTGAAAATAGGAAAATATCTCTTCTTAGATGACTATCATTAGAATCCTCATAATTACATTTTAGGTATACTCATCTTCATCCTTAGATTTCCTTTAACTAATAATTCATTTCATGCTCCTAACAAGCAAAATCAATTACAACTTTATTAATTTCAAATCCAATGAAATTGATCTTTCACAATAACTTTCCTAGCCATCGGGGATCACATTATCATTTCTATCCATGTTGAATGTAAATCATTTATAATCAATTTTCATCTCACATCATTCCTTCATATGATAGATGCCTCTGATTTGGAATCGAATAACCAATCTTATCAATTACCCATATATAGTATAGTATTTAATTTAACCTTTTCTGACATCTCATTCCCTAACTAGGAGATTGTTTGATATCATTCCTTTCTCATCACTTGATTAATATCATTACTATTGACTATTATCATAAAATAGTTGTTATATCCTCAAGTGCTATGCATCTTCTAATCATAGTAAAATCCTCAGAATAATTCATAAGTATTGACTTTGCATTAATGACTGGTTATCATAATTTCTATATGTATAAGAACTCATTAAGATTCACCCCATAGTTCATATGCATCCATAGAACATTAGGATCTTATCTCAACAAATTTTCAATAATTTCCAGTATGTTACAATTTATTCGTCAAATAAATCCACTTCAAGTTTAAATTTATGCAATACTCCTATCAACTTTCTTGAGTTCTCATTAGTTGTAATCATTTCTAATCCTTTTTCATTATTATCTCACGATTGTTGTATAAAAACCATTATGCCTTTCACATGTTCATACATACTGCCCAAATTTGTATTAGAACTCTCTCAAGATAGTCCATGTGAATAGACCTTCCATCATATAATAAAGTTCTCATTTGCAATTATCAATTATACTCCCTATTTAGATTCTATACTACAAGAATCACACACTTTCCCTGAAAGTGCATTTCCTTTTAATCATCCAAGGATTAAGGTCTCATCTTTACTAAAGAAGGTATGCTAATGCTCTTGGCATCAACTATTTCGCAGTCAACAATACCTCCCACATGAGTTCTTTGTAACTCATTCTTAAGAATTATTTCACTCAATGGATTGTATATGTGATATCAGGCCCTATACCACTTGAGCCACTAAATCTGTGTCACGAGCCCCTTGCCTTGATGATTTGGCCAGGGTGGCAATTGGTGGAGTGGGGGTAGACCGAGTCTTCCTTCGAGGAACCATTTATCAAAGTCCCATATCGCATAGTACAAGTTTTCCCTTCTATCTCAGGTTCAATGTAGACTCATGGGCCATTAATCTTAATGGACCCTTAGAATGGTGATAATGGATTAAACCTTGGCTCGAATACCAAACTATGACACCCTAGGTTTTTTAAACCTTTTTCGAATACATATAATAATAATAATAATACATTTTATAAAATAGGCGAGATCCCTAAAATAGAAAACTCGCAATTAACATAATTGATGCAGCATTCAAGAGAAATGGCCAAAAAGAAAACCTCAAGGTCAACCAAGATCCAAAACCACAACAATAAATAAAATAAAATCATTGATACACTGAGCATGCTCAATCTAAAACCACAAAAATCAACACTAGTCATGAAAAGATAGCAATAATAACATGTATAAAATCCCCAGGGTTCCATCCATGATCATCATATCATACCCACATGTGTAAGTAAACGTACACCATACAAAGGTCTGGGTCCAGCTATAAAAAATAACAACATTCATGCCCAAAAGAGTCTAATTATAAGTCGGAGAGACATACACTAAATCAGTCTATGAAGTACAAAGTAGTAGATTGTCCTCAAGGTCCTTGCTCAATCAACGTTGCTCACCTACTTTCCCTTATCCCTATCGGGCTCCAAATCTGAGGCACTATGAAACAAAGCAATGCCTCAACAAGCTATTACTTGTGTAGGTGATCACATTCATTAAAAAGTACAATAAAATCATGTAACACCAAATATAAATGCCATGAAGAGTCTCATAGGACAAAACATGTACAAGGCACGTCAAATCATTAGGCGTCCATAATGAATAACACATGAAAATCATAAGTCTGAATAAATTGATATCAAATCTAATCATCATAGCATGTGAGGCATGAGCAATACATGGATATACATCCACCAAAAGCAATAAGAATTCATGCCCACATCATAATATAAATGCATGTCATGATGAACAGGACATTGTGCATAGTCAAGCCCTATGAGTGTCTCAACTACACTCATGGCAATGGTAATGAGTACTCATTCCAACATCTAGGGTCTCTAGTCTATAGCTCCCACACCAAGAACTCGCCAAACCATAGGCCCGCCCACATCTGACTGCCCACCAAGGCATTACCCAATATATCCATGTCACATGAGCATACAGAATACGAGTATGGGCTACTATGCTATAGTGGCAACCACTCCAAGGTCTCAACTACTGCTGCTCCCCATTGACATAAGAATAGGAGACTTCTTCTGTCTCGCATGGGAAAAGACAGACTCATAGTGTGGACTACCCATGATCCCACCCCTATAGACATACCTCCGTTTTGCATGGGAGAAGACAGGCTCGTAGTGTGTTCTATGCATGATACCACCCCTATGGACAATGCTGGAGTCTAATCATAATCATCATAAATTTAGAGGGCAGGTGGCCAACCCTACAACCATCCTAGTATAGAACCCACAAAGTAGAAGCACCCATCTTAAATCAACAAACCATGAATCAAGAATCAAAATCTGTGCATAATCGTTCTTGATAAAACCAAATCATTCTTGATAAAACCAAATCGAGAGAATGTAATTCATTATCTCAACATCATGCATAAAACAATCAGTGTATATCATCCTCAAATAATCAAATTGACGCAACATAAAATGTATTACGAAGAAGTACATAAATCATGCACAAAAGGAGTAGCAAACATATCGACAATACATGATAAAAAGTAATCTCATGCAACCATGGTAGGACATAAAACTCATGATTCAAAGTTCTCAAGTAATACATCATGATTTAAGAAGTCATGGGAAATCCCAAATGTAATCACATGCCTCAAAACGCGGTACTCCAATCAGGCACATAAGCTATATCACGTCGTACACTCTGATGTACCTATCACATCATAAGTCATCAATACTTGGTGTTCTCACACCTCAAAATAAACAAATCCAAGTCCAAGTGATAACTTTCCTAATATGGTTGTTAATCCTAAATTAATGGCCCAAATAATCTAATTAACCCTCCATTAGGGAAAACCTAAACTAGATGTTGGTTTTTCTAACATCTAGACCATCGTTCATCATCTTAGATCTTCAATCTATGTCATGGTTCATTCATTAATTTTCCTTAATCAATAAAGGGTTAGTCTCTAATATCTTATGAAGTTTGGAGATGATCCAACTGTTGGATCGCTCTTTAACACTTATAATCAACATCTAATTGTTAATTCCAATCATTTTCATCATGATCCATCTAATTTTAATATTTTTTAACGGTTTACATGTAACTCTATGATTACTCATTGATCTGACAATCAGATCACTCTCTGATCTACCAATCCTTAGGCACCTGATCAGATCAATAGTCAAGATCACTTTTCAATCACTTGAGATCTGTCCAGATCATCTCATATTTGATGTATAGAATAGTTTTTAAGGCCTGATCATCCATTAATCAGCTTGATCTAGGTTATTGAATAACATTTTGTGATTTGATAAATCTAAAAGTGGTCAAATCAAAGTTTTCCTCTCAAATCTAGATATATGTCATTGAGATGATTGCAACAGATGTCTCAAATCATGGTTTGGACCTATGTAGCTCCCAAAATAGAGCTTTTAGTGAATGGACTATCCAAAATACCCAATTTTTAAATAAAAATATTCAGTGCACTCGGACAAGTGCATGCGTGACACGCATACGGAATGCATCCCGTGTGCATCACCGTCGTGGGGATGCATGTACAGTCCAACATGCTTGGAGATGACACATACCCTGCTCACACGCACGCACATGCGTGTTGATTGTACATTTTGTCCCGTGCGTCTCCTATTGCATCCTAGGCATCCTAAGATAGTCATCATTACCGAAGAAGATGACTAGACTTTGATCTCCCCCAACGACGCCCATGTTATCCATGTTTCACTATTTTTACACCATTTTGACCAGACTTTTGTGTACATTCAATTTATGACCTTCGCCATCAACTGGTTTTGCATGAATCTTAGGTTTTGCTCGATTTGCATGACATTTACTAAATTTTCTCCTTTACTATTTTTCATGTTTGTTGGTATTCCTAGCCATTTTATTTTCATGAGATTTCATGGGTTTGTACCTTGTTTCATCAAGCACAAGATGAATGGTTTAGATCATCCATCTAACACCATTTCATAGATTTATTTTCATAGCGACAGTTGAGTACAAACAGCCATCAGAAAATGGCAATCCACGCTATTTTCTGGTGTTAACTGATGAAAATCTCAAGAAAAGAAACCAGAAATGGGGAAAGAGGAAAGGGGAGAAGAACAGGCCTACCTCAAGTCAAGTCGGTTAGGGAGGTTTAATTTCACCATGCTCATAAGAGGGAGCGTTGCTTTGTCATTGCTAGTGTCGGGGTTGTCGCTGCTAGTGGCATGAGGAAGAGAGAAGGGCATAATGACTGGGAGAGAACCGAGATAGGCATTAATGGGGGGAGGCACATTTAAAGGCCCCCATTAATACAAATTTTGAATTTATATTTTTAATATAAAAATGTAAATTTAATTTATTATGAAAATGATTATCATCACCATGCATATTTAAGGCCAGTCATGTCATTAGTTTCAGCTCCTAATCTCTTGGGCCCCACCTGTGAAATTACAAGTCTACACCTTTTGTTTATTTAATTAAATAAGCAAATTAAAATAGTTAGTCATTTTTTATTTGGTCTTTGATTTTAGCATTCTTAGTGGCTTTGAATTTCATTTCTCATGTACGTTTCATTTTAGAGGTTTTAGCTTGTGATTTCATCTCTAAAATTTTCAAATCTCCCATTTCTCAATTTTCACAAATTTCCAAAATCTCAAGCAATTATGCATTTTTCAAAATCTAAAATTGGTGAGTATTACATGCTAGCTGCAATTCCCCAATCGAAGAAGATAATAAAGGACATCCAGCTCCCCTCGAAAAGGAAATTCCTACCCAAGAGGTGTGTGTGTGTGTGTATATATATATATGTAGAAAATTGAAAATTTCCATTGTCCTTTTGTACTAATTCTCTATCTCAACCTCTCTATTGCATATTTGGTTTATAGGTGGGTCAATGCCTATTAGCCTTGAAATCTTGTCAAAATATAGTGGTAATTGGTTCAAGCTATGAGAATGAATTAAACATTTTGCACAGAATTAGTGTGCCACCACATACTAAATGGGTG
Source organism: Warburgia ugandensis (assembly GCA_035236585.1). Classification (NCBI taxonomy): domain Eukaryota; kingdom Viridiplantae; phylum Streptophyta; class Magnoliopsida; order Canellales; family Canellaceae; genus Warburgia; species Warburgia ugandensis. The sequence goes on from CP141136.1 coordinate 41,394,532, forward strand.
TCCATTATCATGGCTTTGAATACTAATGCTAGCCTACTGTTCCCATTAGAAATGGAAAATATCATAACCATTGGGCAAGCAGTTGCATATCACATCACTTGGATGGAGGCACTAGTCATTCCAATAGAGTCCATCATATGTTTCTTATCATACTACCTTCCTCATCAATATTTTTTAGCTAGAGACCTCACTTAATTGTTTAATAACTATATACAGTTAATCGGCAACAATATATGGCACCAAGATTGGTCGCCTTTCTAGTATCACCTATTGCTGCTGCACCAAAGGAACTTGTACTTGTATATATCTTTAGTTTTTTATTATTATCATAAATTAGGTCCTCTTCATTGATTAATGTTATTTAGCTAAATTTTTTTACATCTTTTACAGTAGCCCTCTAAGGAGCTTGTGGAAGTCCAACCTAACACACCTTGATCCCCAAGGTTAATCTATAGTCTCATCAATGATAATATGGCAATCAATCCTATTCAAATCAAGTAGGGAGTGCTTGCTAAGGATGTTGTTGAAGCACCACTTATGGCAGAGGACCTACTATGAGTTTGCCTATGGGATCAACTCGACCACCCTCTCATTGTCTACTACATGGGGTATATGCACATACTTGCTTATAAATCATTTGACATTACATGTTCATAGTATGGGTAATAATTATTTCTTTTATGCAGCTTCTTCAATGATGCAACTAGCTTTTTTGTGGGTGAGGGTACACTTTACCAATTCCTTGACCCTCGAATCATTTTTGGAGCAACGGAGCAATGGCTAATACAGAGGCATGTTCAAGATATTTTACTAGGCTTCTTTCGTTGCTCTTAGAGACAGGTCTTAAAGATTCCCTACAATAGTAGGTAAGGCTTAATTTTCTTGTTTTCTTGCCAATTTATTCTATATTTAGGGATTTCCAACCTCCATTACAATTCATATGACTATCTATGTAGGTCTCATTGGATGTTACTCATTTTGGATGTGCATGGTGGACATGCTTTCTTTTTTTATTATTATGGATTTCACATCCGTCCCTCCCTCACAAAAATTATAAATAAGTAAGAATTTATTTTTTTAGGTGTTATGTATAGATAAGTAATTTGTTATTCGTCTATAATGCATTTGAAATTTAAATTTGTGGGGTTTGGTTTGAATGGGCTAATATCAACGAGCTGTACTTACCACCAAAATTCACTTGGAAGAATGTCAGGGTATATGAAATAGTTAATTGCTTTAAGTTACCATTAATTAAACCTACATTATTATAAATGATATTTATAGTTCTTTTTTGTTGTTCTTGTTGCACAGTACCCTAAACAACAATCTGATTAGGAGTGTGGGTATTATGTCTTAAGATACATGAGGACCCTAATATTCAATAGTAAAATCAATCTCTTTACTCAGTGGTCATCCTGACAACTCCTTAGGAAAGACATCTGCAAACTCTAGCACAACGTCAATATCTTCAATCTGAGGTTGCCTTCTGTCCTCAACGGTCACATAAGTGAGGAATGCTCTGCACCATCATACATAAAACTGTGCCGCTCTCACAGCAGAGATGATGCATATACTAGCAAGGTTCTCTCTACCCTAAAACATAAATGTTGGTTGTCCAGGTATATAAAAAATAATGTGCTTCTTACGGCACTCCATGATAGCCCAATTGGTAACTAACCAATCCATTCCTAATATGACATCGTAGTCCACCATGTCTAATAGAATAAAGTTTGAGTCCATCCTCACACTTGATATCTCTATTGGTATCTCCCAAAGATACTCAGTAGCCTCTATATACTCTCCCATAAGTGTCTAAATATCCAACCCAAATACCAATTTATGCACGCATACATCAAGGCAAGATGCAAAAATGCATGAAATAAAAGAATGAGTGGACCTTGTGTCAAAGAGGGCCTTGGCATGTTGGTCTGAGATTAGAAGAGTACCTTCGACAACCTAATTCAAGGCTTGTGCCTGTCCTAATGTGATGGCAAAAACTAGCCGTTGACTACGTGGTGTAGTACCTATCTCTACACCCATCTTAGCCTATTTGTCCTTCTATCCCTTAGGATAATCTTTAAGAAAATGTCCCACCTATCCACAGCTAAAACACATGTATGGCCATCTCTGAAAAGGTGGCCGCTACTGTCATTGCTATTGGGGCTGCTATTGGTACTGTAGTCTGTCAAATCTATTACACCCTTGCCCAGGGTGCCAACCCTTGCATCTATCACATCTTTGCTTTTCTATGTCCCTCCTAGGCTTGGTCAACTATTAATAAACTAATGCTCTATGTGACTGCATAGCACTAAAAGGTCTCTTGCCCTCAGCGGGCAGGTATAAGCTCCCTCTAGTTCAAAGAAAATTCTTCTCTAGCATGGAGGCCATGTCAGCGTTATCTCGTACGGTTGTAGGTTGTGAAGTAATCACTCGATCCCTCAACTAGGATGTCAACCCATCCACAAATCTATCCATGGCCTCCTTATCTGAGGCAAGTGCATCAGGAGCAAATCTCCTCAGTCTAATAAATCAGCTCAAGTATTGCTGAACTGTCATATCTCTCTAATCTCAGTGATGCAATAAATAAAGAAAGATATTTACTAATCATACATAAAACACGTGGTATCAATACCACAAAACAATCGGTCATGAAAACCCATTCAATGTACTATTGAAATCTCATATCAATGATGGCATAAAACATTGAAATTTATAGATATTCAAAATGAATAAACATTTGACAATCAATCGCAATCAATCATGATGCTATGATGATGCAAGATTTTAGAAAATCAAAATGCCACATTAAATGTCATCACCTACCTCAATGAGAGATAACCTAATCAAGCATGTAATCCTCTTAGCTATCACGCTCTAATGTACCTGTCAGTATCCTGGTACTATTTCATGTTATCTATTTCATCTCAATGGAATCTATGGCAATCCAACCATTGGATCATTCTTTAAGATCTCTATTTATGATTATCTCATTAATCATAGCTTTAATTATTATTAATTAGTTCTATTTCATGTTCATTTACTCATTTTAGTGTGTATATAAAGTTTACACCTTGATCTGGCAGTTAGATCACTCTCAGATCAACAAACTTCCAAGATCTAGGTTAGATCAATGGTCTAGATCAATTCTTAGGTTGAAAACACCTAGTTTGGTCTTTAGAACCCTCAGTTCTTACTTTAGATTACCTAATTGTTCAAGTTCTAGGGCCTGATCACTCCTTAATCGGCTTGATCTAAGTAATTTGTTGCTATTTCATGAATTTGATCTCACTAGATGTGATCAAATCAAGATTCTAATGGTAAATTCTGGTATGTGTCATCGAGATAAATTCAACAGACCTTATGGATCGAAAATTGGACTACTGTAGCCTCCAAAATCTCAGAAAAATCATTCTAGAGTCTCGGTCACTAGAATGCCCCCTCATGCGTCCCTTACGTGCGTGTAGCACGCTGCATTGTGCGTCACCATGTGCATTCTTAAAATGGAGTCTTGGGCTTGCTGTCCATCAGGGACAATGCGCCCAAACCATTCATTCTATTTTGCTCCAATAGGGGTCCCAGATCACATGATTTTTTATTTGTTTTCACTATTCCTAGGGTTTTTATGTCCATAGATTACATTGAATGGCTTAGATCTATCATATAAGCTATCCTTAATGTGGTTCTAACCATGATCCATGGTTTTGGTTTCACTGGTGTTCCATGGGCCATTGAGACCAGATTCGGCCTAAATCTGAGAGGGGAAAAGCTCGAAAAAGCAAAAGGAGAAGGATGGAGGGTGCAGCTTACCTGATTTGAGCTAGAGAGGGGAGATCAGAGTCCTCTATTAAGTGGAGACATCGGTTGTGTTTGCCGAAGAACTGGGCAAAGAAGGTAAGGATTCCTAGGCTGTTTTGCATTGGAGAAAGGGGGAAAGCGTGCTTTTGTAGTTGGAGATCCGCTTTCCTCGCAGAGAGACAGGATCACAACCTTTCTTCACTAGTAAAGGGATCAGAATGGAAAGGGGGTGTCGTTATCAAAATGAGCCCCTCTAATTTGGGTCCCTTGCTTAATTACCAAACTACACTCAAAACTTATAATGTCCATATCTCCCTCATCCAAACTCCCTTTTTGGTGTTCTTTATATCGTTTGAATTCTATTGATGCATACTTTCTAAATTTAGTAGTTTCAAGTCAAAATTATATTTATAAAAAAAAATTATTTTTATCAATTCATTTTATTACTAATTTTTAGGAGTAAAATTTGGGGATATTAAATGTAGAGAATGCATGTGTTATAGTTTCTTTTATAAATTATTTGCAAGATAGATGTGGATGGATAATGATGAGTTTCGATGTTTTGTACCCCTTACAGATGTATTAGGTGTTATATTGTAAGAATGATTCAGGGTATCAAGAAAGATGAAGATGCATGTTGTATTGGATGTTTGGTTTTTCATGTTTATAAAGATTGTTTGTGTTAGATGTATACAATATTTGTTATTTAATGTATAGAATGTATGTTATTCAATGTATACATAGGTGGTAGTGTATCAAGAAAGATGTTGATGCATTGTTGTGGATGTTAGTTTCGAATGTGTATGGAGATTAAAGTATTATGAGTCTATGATGTTTTGTTTTTCATGCTTACAAGGATTGTTTGAAGTATCACGTGTATAGAATGTTTGTTATTTAATGTATACATATGTGGTAATGTATCAAGAAATTAAGATGTGGATGCATTGTAGTGGTTGTTGGTTTTTCATGTTTGTGGAGATTGAAGTATTAGGTGTATATGATGCTTGTTATCCAATGTATACAGGTGGTATTGTATTAAGAAGTGGATGAATGTTGTATTGGAACAAGTTTTTAATGTTTATAAAGATTGTTTGAGTATCAAATGTACATGGGATGTTTATTATTCAATTGTATGCAGGTGGTGGAGCTCGAATATAAATAAATACTTTTGAAGTCATTTAGGGATAAAGGACTTCAAAGGTATAGACTTTTGAAGTCATTTAGGGAAAAACAACTTCAAAAGTCTATACTATTGAAGTCGTTTAGTAAAAGTAACTTTAAAAGTCCATAAAAAAGGTGAACTTTTGAAGTCACTTATTTAAAAACAATGTTAAAAGCTACCAACTTTTGAAGTCATTTATAGATAAGGGACTTTAAAAGTTTGACCTTTCTAACTCTTTTAATAAAAGCGACGTTAAAAGTCCATAACAAAGTTAGACTTTTGAAGTCACTTATATAAAAGCGACTTCAAAAGTCACTAACTTCAGAAGTTATTTAGGCTAAGAGACTTCAAAAGTCTATAAAAAAGGTTGGGCTTTTGAAGTTGCTTATATAAAAATGACTTCTAAAGTTGGTGACTTTTGAAGTCATTTTGACATAAGTGACTTCAAAAGTCAAATACATTTGAAGTCACTTATACTGACTGACTTTAAAAGCTAGTGACCTTTAAAGTCATTTATTTAAAAACATTAAAACTACTTTATTTTTAAAGTTGTATACTTAAACGACTTTAAAACTTGTCGACTTCCCAAGTTGGCTCAATAGAAGTTGCTTAGTAAGTGACTTTGATTATTGTTTTTAACCAAATGTAAAAGTCCCCTGTCTAGTAGTTTTTCATAAATTATTCATTAATGATTCCAATGGCCATTCAGCAAGACCACAAGAAAAATCACAAGTAATATGCATATCCGTTAGGTAGATAATAACTCTTCACCTTAGGGTTTATTCCAAAACTATGATCACAACAACAATCAACCTTAAATCACAAAACACCAGCCACTTTTATGGTAAAGATAAACTGCCATCAATGATAGCAAGAATGATAAAATTCACCATTAGTTCATGCCTCATACAAAATAGGTTGCTCTTTACCTAAGAAGAAAACAACATCTTAGAAACTGTAGGAAAATGAAACTAAAAAAGAAAAAGATAATAGATTGTAGGATTTAAGCCACACCAGGGTGATTTCATTACTTCGAACCATTTTTCAACAAGGTTGGGGAGAGAATGCAGCATTTACTCCTGTTCCCTCCCTTAAATATTGCTTACAATAATAAGATAGTTGAGGTGGTTGGTAAATGATATCTTTTACCCATTTACTCCAAATTCTTGCTAATACCAGCATCTATGATACACATACATAGTTTTTACAATGTGTATCTCAATATTGCAGTTCAAATGGTAAAAAACTTATCTAGAAATGGAGCTACATATCTATAGTAGTTGTTGAACAAATGCTATAGTTTTGCTAAAAAGTTTTGATGTGGAGGTCTACTCAAAGTATTTATTCTTAATAAAATTGTTTGGGTCTTCAATCTTTTCTAAGTATGTGTTGTGACTAAAATTTTAGTTATCATAACTCCTTAAATTTCTACTAATAGGAATATATGATTTATAAAGGGTTATTGGAAGTGTAGTTCGTTATGTGTAAGCCTAAAGGTCTAACGAAAAAATGAATAGTTTAGATAATTTAGTCAAGATTTATTACTACAGTTATCAAATAAGCCACATATCTTCCAGAGAGAGAGAGAGAGAGTAATATAATTACTCTCTCTCTCTCTAAAATACAATAACATTTATATTGGTTAGGCCCTCTTTCATAAATCTATCTATAATAGTAATTCCCTAGCTAAAGTACAATAACATTTCTATAGTTAGCACTTTATCATAATTCTCTCTATAATAATTCCTTATCCCTCTCATACATGTGACTATTACACTTTTCCTTTAAAGAATAATTATTCAGTAATTACCAATGCCAAAAAAAATTTCTCCCTTTATGCATCATTTTCAAATATTTTAATATCTCTTTCATAAATAAATATTATTCATATTTTTCTTCTTCTTCTTCTTCTTCTTCTTCTTCTTCTTCTTCTTCTTCTTCTTCTTCTTCTTCTTCTTCTTCTTCTTCTTCTATTAACTCTATAGATCCAAAATAAATCTCTAACCCCCCACATAAATGTGTGTGCATACTCCCTTTATTTTGACATTCCATCAAAGTACCAAATTTTTTATCAATTTGTCCATGTCACCATACTTTTGCTTCATTTGTTTTTTCAAGTTTTTTGTTCTTCTTATATGCTAATGATAGATGCAATGTCATGGGGATATTTTTCTTCTTTTGAAAATTTTCTACATCCATGGTGAGTGGCCATCACGCACAAATGCAAATAAGGTATGCAAGAGACACAAGATCATGATATCGACATGTAAAGAAATATTTTTTTAGGTTTGAGTGATGAATATTTTCTACAATTTTTCCTTTTCATGGACTTCCTTTTGGTAGTTGAATATTAAAAAGTTATACATTATACTTTGAAGCAAAGTAAATACTAATCCAGTATAAGTTAGACAATTAGCCTTAAGTGATACAATGATAACTACACAATTTGTATTGACATTGGTTGTGTTTTTATGAATTCTCTAATCAATACTAGAAAAACACACATTGTATGTATAACCAAAAAAGAGAGAGGATAGGTAAGTAGAGAAAAATTGGCCATTAGAAACCTAGAACTAGTACAAATAAAATTATAATATCTAACTTTTAGGAGCCAATATATATATATATATATATAGTGTTTTGTTTAGCATTACAAATAAAATTAATGTAACAAAAAAATAGAACGAGATAAAGAAAAGTTAGTGTTGATTTCTAGAATTATAATAACTAGTAAGAAACCATTATTTATAGAAGATTGAAAATATTTAAGATCTAAACAATTTTATTGAGAATGCTTACTTTGGGAAGACCTACATACTAAAAATTTTGACCTAAAATGCAACAAATTTAGATTTTAATCACCCTTAAAATTTGGATGAGGAAAGTGGGAGAAAAATAGGATGAGATAAAGCAAAATTAGGTGAAAATTCAAAGTTATAGTACTTGATATTTTGGGAAACACTAGTTAGAGAATTTTTAAGATATGTGAATTTAAACAATTTTAATGTTAATAAATACTTTGGGTAGACCTCCACACAAAAATTTGGACAAAAACTAGAGCAAATTCAAAAATTTAATTACCCTTGAAAGTCAAAATTTGTTTAATTTAGAGTATAAATAAGCATTATTATGAGGAATTCGTGTTGTTTTTTTTCTTACCATCCAAATGGTGAAGTGGATTTGACCCTACACTTACAATGTCTAGGTTGTGAGATGAGGCACTCAATCAAGAGAAATTGGTTATATAATGAGCAAGAAGTGCATATTATAGTTATATTATATTTTTTAAGCAAAATAATTATCAGTACAACATAAATTGTAGAAATTTTTATAGAGATACAATGATAACTACACCAGTGGTACTCATATTAGTTCTTCTTTTTTTTTTTATGAATATAATAATTTAATAAGCTTTTTTTTTGTGTACAATGTGGAGAGTTGAGTCTAGTGCCTACTAGCATAAAATCCTTTAGAAAACCCTATGACATGAATGCTATTTCCACATTCTCTAAGCCTAGGGAATTCACATAAAGGATTCGCTACATTAGATGCCAGATGTAATAAGAAATGGGCAACGGCTGCTAGGGAATTCCCCCATAAGCAACCCACTACATCGGATTTTGGGTGCAATAAGAAATGGGTAAGGGCTACTAGAACGTTCCCTCCAAAGCTATGCGTTACATCATAACCAAGATGCAGTCAAAGTAGACAAGAGTTCTTGCTCCATTCTGTGGGTGAAAAGACTAGCACGGGAGAATAAGATTCATATGACCATATGGAACATAGGCACATTGACGTGAACTTAGTAGATATAATGAAATTTAGGAGAGTCAACATAATTTATATCCAAGAAAGTAAGTGAAAAAGGGCTAAATCTAGAAAAATCGATAGGTATAAGCTATGGTACATAGGCAAGGACGATAATATAAATGACATAGGCATAGTGGTTGATAAAGAATTAAAAGATAAAGTTATTGATGTAAGAAGACCCAGTGATAGAATTCTACTAATTAGGATTAAGAGAGAAGATCATAAATGTTATAAGTGCACACACTCCATAGATAGAGTTAAAAGATTGAATTAGAAAGGTAGTTATGGGAAGATATGGAGGGAGTAACACAAGAAATTCTAATCACAGAGGGGGTATTTAGGAGTAGACTTAAACGGTCATGTAGGAAAAGGAAATAAAGGATATGATAGGTTATAGGGAGGATATGGTGTTGGAGAAGAGGGATAAACACTTATGAACCTTTAATAGTGGATTATACACAACCCTAATAGATATTTTTTTTTTTCTAATTAGGAATACCAAAAAATCAATATGTAAGGATTTTAAGGTGTTACTGAGTGAGAGTCTAACCATACAACATAGGTTAATAGTTATGAATATTTATATTAAGAGATGGAAGAAAGGAAATGAATTTAATAGGTGTCTAAAAATTAAGTGGTGGAACTTACAAGAAGAGAAGATAATGCCATTCATAAACAAGTTGATGGTAGAAGTAAATTAGAACAATGACATAGATGTAGACACAATGTAGACTAATATGACCGAGTATACTAAGGAAGTGGAAAAAGATGTCTTACGAGTATTTAAAGATAGAAGGCAACTAGTAAAGGAAACTTGGTGGTAGAGTGAAGAAGTGTAAGAAGTAATTGATGACAAACATGTTTGTTTCAAAGCATAGCAAAATACTAAAAATAACAAAAGTTTTGAGAAATATAAGAATGATAAAAGGGTTTCCAAGAAAGTAATAAGTGATGCTAAACTCAAGATATATGATGATCTCCATCATACATTAGGGCCAAGAGAAGGTGAGAAAGATTTGTTCAAACTAACAAAAATAAGAGAACATAAGAGGAAGAACTTAAGCCATGTTAAAAGCATTAAAAGTGATGATCAATTGGTACTAGTCAAAGAGGACAAGATCAATCAATGTTGAGAAAATTAATTTAAAAAATTGCTAAATGACAATAGCCTTGAGAATATAAAGATCAAAACAAACATAAACACAAATAACATTGAAATATATTGATATGAACATAAGATTAGGATAACTAAAGTGAAAGAGGCCCTAAAAAAGATGAAATAAGAAAAATCCTTGAAGCATGATGGTATACCAATTAAGGTTTGAAAATATATGAGAGATATTAGATTAGTTTGTTTGACAAAGTTCCTTAATAAGATTTTAGAATCGAAGAAAAAGCATGATAAATGACGTAAAAGCTTTACCATACAAATCTATAAGAATAAAGGAGAACATAGAGTTGCACTAATTATCGAGGGATCAAACTTATGAACCATACCATGAAACTTTAAGAAAGAGTGATCAAGAAGAGGCTCCAAACATGAGACAAGTGTAAGAAAACTAGTTTGGTTTCATGTTTGGGAGGTCTACCATGGAAGCTATTTTCCTTCTTAGACAATTGCTAGAAAAATATAAGGAGATGAGGAAGGACCTTCATATAGTCTTTATTGACTTAGAAAAAGCTTATGATAGGGTCTTTATATAGTTAATATGGTGGGTGTTGGGCGAAAAAGGATTTTCATGGGGATATATAGACATAATTAAGGATATATATGAGGAAGTAGTAACAAATGTTAGAATTACTAGTAGAGAGACTGATGATTTTCCTATCACCATTGGAGTGCACCAAAGATCTTCATGGAGCCCCTACCTTTTCACATTTGTTATGGATGAGTTAATAAAACCATGAGGAGATTATATGGTCCGTGTCATTTGTAGACGACATAGTTTTAATTGGTAAGATAAGGAAAGGCATAAACACAAAGCTAGAGTTATGTCTAGATGCTACAAAGTTTAACGGATTTAAAATTAGCCAAACTAAGATAAAGTATATTGAATGTAATATTAGCAAGGAGAGGAGTGTAAGGGAGGCACCAATAAAGATTGATAACCAAGAAGTTTTCCAAAAAGACCACTTTCAATACCTGGGGTAAACAATTCATGAGAACAAAGAGATTGAGAGGGATGTTACCCAGAGAAATTAAGCCGGTTAGAATAAATGGAGATGTGCTTCTAGAGTTTTATGTGATAAGTAAGTGCCGCTTGAATTAAAACAAAAATTCTATAAGATGACTTTAAGGCTAGCCATGCTCTATGTATCAGAGTGTTGAGCAGCTAAGGAACCACATACACATAGGAAGAGCATAGCCAAAATGACGATGTTGAGATGGATAAGTAGCATGATAAGAAAGGATAGAATTAGAAATGAAAACATTTAGAGGAAACTTACTAATAGTAACAATAGGTGACAATATGAATGATGGTAGACTTAAAGGTTTGGACATGTCCAATAGAGACAAAAAATGGCAATGGCTGGGAGTGAATTGATTTTTTCTTGATTGAGTCTTGTATAGGTTTCTAAGATCATGAGGATCATATCTTTAAGCCTGTGGATGAAGAGATTTGTTCAACTATTGGGGTTTTAGGAACTTAATGTGAGTTTATCATTAATGATGTAGGTTTCCTAGAACTATTGACAAGTGAGACCAACTTTCAACTCCAGTGTAGGCTTCTTACTTGAATGAAATAGAAGGATATAGGTAAATGTCCTTAGAGAAAGGTGCATCCTGTATATTCATTGCCACTGATTTATTTCTAAGAGACTTTGTGATGGAACCCTAGGAGGAAAACAATGAGGAAACCATTTTTGGTTGCATTCTTTGTTTTGTTTATATTTCTCACGTCCACAATGTTGATCAAATAAGTCCATTGTTGAGGAAACTAGCTTTTAAATAACCTATATTGAGGAAACTAGCTTTTAATGGACACCTATAGAAAAGGAAAGTGAAATAAAACAATAAGAAAAAGCTTTGTATCCTGCTCAAAAATATAACTATGAATTTGATGCCAACATCCATCCCTTTATCATTGACAAATTTTTGAAACAAAAACTAAAAAACATAGAATGTCATCATTTGAAACACAAACGAAAGCAAAGAAATATTCTTGTAGTAGACAAATAGGGAAATGATGGAACACATATTATTTTTTCAACCACTACCTTTTGTTATAGCGTACCTCAACTTTTTCCTTTCACTACTTAGGGTGTATGCTCCATAATAATTGACAACATATATGTGAAAGCATGGTTTACATCAAAGTGATCATGAAGTAAGCCCCATTAAAATCAAAACAAAATGTATGATAATTACAGAGAAGATATTCCTTTGTGAAATATAATCATAACATGTGTTGGTTCTTCATTCTTACTACTCGCAAGTTGCACGAATATAGTCATGATCATCCCTACACCCTTGATAACATAGTTTGAATAAAGAAATCTTGTATGATGGTAAATGATGAACTTCCACCATGGTCATGGACACAAAAGCATCCCATACCTTGTTTCTGACTGTACCATAGACAAATCAATTGGCATACATTTATAACATATAGAAAACCAATTTGGATGACTTACATTGTTAAAAAAATATAAACATCAATAGAACTAAGTCACATGCATGGATAATTAGTTAGATATCTACTTCACCAATATAAAAGAAATTTTGTATAATTTCACTCTGAATATATGTAAAAAAATAAATAAATAATGAACAAAGTAAGCATTTGAATATTCATGCAAAGACTGTAAGCTAGGTAATTAAGAGATAAAGAATAAAAGAGGAACACACCCGGTTACAAAATTAAGAAGAAATTTTTTAACTTGGCTGATAGTAAAATAACCACAAATATAAAACAATAAGCAACAATTGAATAGAGATAGAAAATATTATTTATATGTCAAGTATCATTACAACCAATGATAAATTTAAAAATCTCGAAGTCTGGTTCTAAAGTTAATACACCACCAACTACCAATGTCAATGTGAAAAACAGGAAGAAAGAAATTAGAAAAGCATAATCTTTGATCTCAGATGGAACTGCATCACCATTTGAAGGGGTGCATACTATCATTGCATCAAATCTAAGGATCAAAGCTAGTGCTTGGAACCTATAATAGTACAAGTTGTGACACCTTGGGTTTTTCATGAAATTTTTTTGCATTTATTTTCAAAAGATAGCACACCTCTAAATTTTAAAATACCAAAACAGCAGAAGATTTTTCTTTGAAATTCATTTTCTCAAAAACCCGAATGTCACCTTTAAGCTCACATTATACATACATACATACATACATACATACATACATACATACATACATACATACATACATACATACATACATACATACATACATACATACATAGTTTTTCTAGGAGATAGATATTCATTTCTTAAAAGCAGGACCCATCCGGTGGTTTACTTACACAGCCCCTATAAATATCATATTAAATGTCCAACTATCACAATTCAAATGACTAACTACACAATACAAAAACTTTATTAAAGTGTATACCTAATAGCAGAAGTATGGTTGTTGGATTTCTCTTGTTGTGTACATCTTCTCTTGTCTTTTGTATCTAAGATATTGTAAACATAAAACATTTACAATATCTTAGCAAGCTATACTTGGTAGGAGAGTTTAAGAAGCATGTTGAATTTAGATATGAATTAATTAATTTGCATTATTTAGAATATTCATTCTCATAACATTTATATTGACTTGAATTTACAATACACTTCATAATTCATTAATCCATTGTTAAACCATGAATCAACATGGTTTATAGTCTAATAATCAATTATTAACATGTTTCATAAATATCAATAATCCATTAATAAATTAAGTATTTACAATTATCATTTATCATTTAAATAAGATAATCCAATTCCATAAACCATACTTTGCACAACAATTCTACCCATGCATATACCCTTATAAAAACTTATATGAAACTACGCCCTTGATCATATACATATAGCACTTATCCACACATATGGAAATTGTTAAAAGATGTAAAAAATTATGAATGTACTCTATAAGTATCATAATTAATATTCCTAGACTATACTAGGTTTTAGAATCATACCCCTCATCATGTGTAGTTCATAGTCATCCAGCTTCTGCTGGTACATCAATATAATCCTCATGCCCCTCACTATACGGGGTCCACAACCCTCCAACCACCACTGGGAAAATAATATAAGCATATCATCATGCCACATCATATAAGGCATCTCATAATGCCTTCACATAAGCACCATAGTGCATGAAACATAAGGACTACTATGCATGCAATCTGAATCCGTATAACACACCCAGATAACTACTCAATAATCCACCTATACCATCCTTAGTGGAAATCACAATATCCATGTCCGTATGGGAGGACCATGGCTGTCACAATGGCGGCCTTCCCATAATTGTCCCACATAGTGCTTGATATCCATAACATAATAAATTTCAGAAAGCGGGTGGCCAAACGCTCATAACTCTCCTAGTATAGCATCCCCATAAATATGCCTATCTCAAACAAAACTCTTAGGCCTCCATGCCCAAATGTAAAATAGTCATCATAGTAGGTGATTTGCCTATTCACATATTTCATAACTAGGATACCATCCTCACTTACTTGGTGATAATCCACCCAAGATGTATCCTATAAACCTAGACTCATACAGCACACACACTGACATGGTACCCATGTACCATCACGTAATTTCACAATCATATAAGATGTACAAGTCTTAATCATGTTTGTCAGATAGTAGGTGCACATTAAGCATGAATTATAAGAGCAACATCATTTTAAATAACCAATTTCCATCATTCACCATACAAGCACATTCAATGACAATTGTACTATTTCATTTGCATAATTTTCATAATATGAAATAAGATCATGTTTATATGAATCTTATTATTTAGTCATGCTTTCTTAAATATCCACCTACCTCATGTAATGCATTCTTCAATTCCACTAGCTTTAATCACCCTCTTCTTCATGATCGACCATGCATGCTTCAATCTATACAATGCATAAAATTTCCCAAGGATAATTGCCCAGGTAGTTTAGGTGAGACCAAATGTGTCTAAGTATACCCTTGCTGATCTAGCTCGGTGTACCTTGGTGTTCTATGCAAAATCAAAGTCAAAGCACGACCTGACACATTTGCAGATTTTCTATTCTCTATGGTCAATGACATCATTAATTCTTGTACCAGAAAGTATGGGTAGTATCAATAAGATTGGGTAGTTGTTTGGCAATCCTAAGTCTTCAATTCATTACAAGCACTCTTACTGATCCCACAAATGCGCGCTTTACCATTCTGTAATTTATGCTTGTCGTCACTTATGTTTTACTGAAACTTCCAATCAAATTTTTAGTGACAACAATGTTAATACTAGATCCATGCAAATGGTGGTCATACTTGTCAACTTTATTACTGAAACATGAACTAAATAGTTAAGAAGAGCTAATATCAAGTTCCAGCATGAAATCATTTCATAAAAGAAGCTAATTAGAGGAAATATTCTTGGGATTGCTTCTTGGTTATTTGAGTGGAACTTGATATTTTAATGTGAACCATTCAACATTTTACTTTACAACACCCATCCACTTAAAAAGCCATTGACTGGGTAAGTAGTGTAATTAGTGTGAATTTTATACAAAAGCACACCATAGTAAAGCCCAGAGTACAAATGGTGTAGGCCATGAGGTCACATACTAAATGCATGCAGTAATAGGCCATTAAAATGTTGCAAATTTTTCATTTGAAAATAGATCAATGGCTAGATAATGATGGTTAGTTAGATCTATGACAGATCTATTGACCTATTGTATTATCAACAGTATATTCATCATCAAGGATCTTATCTATGCAGATTTATATATATCAGCACATGTAAGAGTCACTAGCATATGATGGCCATCAGATCTATCTTCTACAGATGATCTGATGGCTAAGTTTGGCCAGATCGATGTATTGTCATGTGATTTGATAATTAGAACTCAATCAAAGATTCCCAGAGTTTGATCAATCTCCATAATGGTGGGATAAAAAGAAATTTCTCAATTTCTCTTCAAAACCCTAGATCTACATGCATCTATACAAATTCCTCAAAATAGTGAACATTTAAGACAAAAACGAAGTTGGGTTTTTATAGAATTACCTGCGTTGTGATTAAAACCCCTAATCACTGCTAGAGAAGATGCATTTATTTTGAATTTGTCAATGACTCTTCATTCATGTACTGTTCTCCCCTTCTATCCAATGTCGTTTCTCCCTTGATCATGGCAAAACCAAAGGCGTTTTGTTCCCCTCTTTGTGCTTAGTAAAATGGACAGCCAAATTAAGCATGTAAGCTGTCATTTTTCTTGGCATGGCCTTCCTTTTCCAACGATGGAAAACCCCCAAAATTCCTTCTTCTTCTTCTTCTTCTTCTTCTTCTTCTTCTTCTTCTTCTTCGGTGGGCCATGCACTTCTCTAGCATGCAGGTCGCCTTTTTCCCCTCCTTTCCTCTCTTCTCTCTCCCTCTTCCTTCTTCTTTTCTTTCTTCTTTCCTCTCTCTCGTCGGGTTTCTATCAGTTTGAGAAATAGACCTAATGTCTGTTTCATTCCACTTAAGTGAGGGGGTGCCATTATCAAAGGTGGCCCCCTCCACTAAGTTATTTAAATTATTTTTCTTTTTCCTTTTCCTTTTATATGTTAAAGACCCCATCATTATGTTCTTTCCTGATGATTCCATTAAGCATAGTTTAGTCAACGTGCATGATTGCTACACGCACAACACCTCATTACAATCGGACCCATATTTCTACAAGTGGGGCCCACTAGTGAACTTACTAAAATACCCTTTTGTAAGTTACAAAAGTTATCATTTATTTATCTAATCTCCGATTTTAGCAAACTTAGTGTCGTTGAAATTATCGATGAGTAAAATCCAGATTTAATAATTTCAAATCCAAGTTATAAGTTTCTTTTTTCTTTTCCTCTTTTTTTTTTAACTTTTAATTACCAAAATACCTTTGACTTTGAAGTCCCATAACTTCCTCATCCGGACCTTGTTTTTAGTGTTCTTTGGGTTGTTGGATTCTATTTTCTGAGTAAAATCCAATTATGTAAGTTTTAGTTCTTGATTATAATTCCATAAAACTTTATCCTCCTAGAAAACTCAAACCTTGATCATGCAATAGTAAAATTTTGGGGTTGTTACACAAGTAATGCATAAATGACATGCATCCTAAAAAATTGGGTTGATAGATGATTTATATGGATTTAGTCAAAGTTACTATGATGAATATTACCTCTCTTTTACTTGGAGTAAGGAATGGTACACCAACCCCCCCAAACATCCTCTCCATCATCTTTGTGGAAGCTCACTCACTCGAGCATTTATTCTTTCATCTATATTCTCTCTCATAATTCTCAGTTCATTGGTTAGGACCTTCTACTTTTCTTTCAATTAGAATCTCCTCTCTAGTTTTAGATGTCGGGGGATAGGTGGTGCATCAAATAAGTAGGAAGGACTGGCACCAAATACATAGGAATGACACACACCTTGCATGTATGTCCGTAAGTACCTATTCTTATCTTTCCAAGTACAATAGATAAAAGATTAGTCCTACCAATCTCTCTCTAAGTTGTCTCCCTTTTCTGATTCTAGCTCAATAATTTTTTCGTACAATATATAGAAAGAAATACTTCAAATGTTGCACTGATAAATGATAAAATAAAACTCAATAATTGAAATAGACACATGTACCATGGCTGCAACTGAAGCATCATCCACTGGCGTTCCATCCTTGCGTATATGAGTCAAGATTAAGATTTATGCATGAGATGCCTTGCTCCTATCAAGCTTTTTAGCCCGATATGTGGGTTTTATGTAAATATCAACACATTACCTCCTCCTTATAGAGGCACGCATAGCATTTTGTCCCTCCTATATGTGCCATCTTTTTGTTACCTCCTCGGCACGCATAGCCTTTTGTCCCACCTATATGTGCCATCTTTTGTTTTGCATGATTGGCCCTATTAATATTACTGATCTTCTATAATATCACATATACATAAATGTCACACATTCATGCTCACATGTAGGAAAAAGAAAGGAAAAGTCACATGTACGTTATGTCATAGCTATAATACCAGGACCGCTTAAAAGTACCAAAACTGAACTAATGCCTCTCGCTTTTCAGGGTCTACTTGTTCAACAAAGGAGTGTAGAAATCCACTTCCAACTCTAAATTGTAATCTCTCCATTTTTTATTTACACCTTTCATGACCAAAGATTTTTTTCATTGCATCAATCTCAAAGTGCCCCTACATTGCCTTTAGAAAGCATTATACTGAACATATGACGTAATATGAATATTACAAATACAAGCAAAAAGGAGCAAGGAAGCTTCATATTACCCGAACAAGATCTCATACATTGTCCTTATTTCTATTACGCATGCACCTCCAATCACATATAGAGAGAGGATGCGTGTTCTCATTTCTTATAATAGTAGTCAAAAGATTTCTTAATTGCGATTGTCTTTCCTTATCAAGATGGACCTGTACATCAGCACCGTTACATTGATTCCATACATCATAGGCTGTCGTTCGGCCATGTTTCCTCTTCGTGTCTAGAGCTAGAATTAATTAAATGAAGCTAGTCAAATGCAATTTATTATATCTACTTTTAACGATTGTTGTCATAATTGAAAATACATTGAAAAAACACCTGAACTACTAATTTCTTTACAACATGTTCCTACTCTAATAACTGGGCCAGATGAGGCCCACTGCAAGGGCTACAATATCTTAAAAATTTGCACTCATTTTTATACGAATAAGTGATAGTTTATTTCAAATTGTGAATGGGTTAGTATAGAATGAATGAGAACAATTTAAATTATATGGTTTAGTTACAACTTTCTAAATATTGAATTGAGTGGTCCTAAGTGATGGCCCACCAAGAGGGCTTAGGACTGTTGCACATGGGATGTCCTAGACCTCTAGAATGTCTACAGTATGACGATGAGAGAATATGGATCATGTATGGAAAGATAGGCCCAAGTGCTTAATAGGTTAGGCGAGTAACACATAGTGCAAATGCACAAAAAAAAGAAAGAAAAAAAAGCAAAGGTGGCAAGAACTAGGCATTCGATGGTGAGCAAATTTGAATGGCTAGGATAACTTGGTAGATGCACTACATATAGCATAGATGGATGATTGGTGAAGATTGACTTGAAAATAGCCCAAAACTCAAGGCAAATGAGTGGCTAAGATCTAGGAAACAAGGATGCCCAAAAACTTAACAAAAATGGACCAAAGAATGAATGGCCTAGATCTAGGGTTAGAGGCATAATCTTCCATTGAGAATTTAAGGGTCGAGATAAGATCATAACATGCTCATGTGATTAAGAAATTAGATTATTTGGAGACCTGGAACTAGGAGAATGAGTTGAGCATGGATTTAGAAAGTGATCCATGCGTGCGCCTACCCCTTTCAAAATAGGAAAGTGAGTGATGTTGATTTTGGTGTGGATTGACTTGCTAAAACCTACTAAATCTACCTAAGAATACTTATTAATTATTCCTTATGAAGTTTACTAAGTTAGAACTCTAGTGGGAATGGAATTGGAAAAAAGAGGAGTGAGAATTAAAAGTACAAGATGCCCCACTCTTAGCACCCAATTTGGGCTGACCGGGTTCTAACTTTGGATCACCTGGTTAGCTAGGTTAGGCTATGAATTTGAGGCTGGATTTTTTATGCTTCTAAACTTAATTGGTGGAGGATCTTAGCATGGGATTATGCCTTCCAAATCAGGCTGAAGCTAAAAGAATATAGAAAGGAAATGACACCCAGAATATGG
The DNA here is from genome assembly GCA_035236585.1 of Warburgia ugandensis. NCBI lineage: Eukaryota > Viridiplantae > Streptophyta > Magnoliopsida > Canellales > Canellaceae > Warburgia > Warburgia ugandensis. The sequence goes on from CP141136.1 coordinate 41,414,226, forward strand.
ATGTTTTTGGAGGTGAGAAAGTGGCTTGAAAACTTAGCATGTTATATCATGAACTAGGGTTTCTAAAGCATGTTAGAGGAGGATCCCATATAAGTATTAGCAGCTAAAAATCCTAGCGAAAACCACCCAAAATCGTGGCCAAAGAGAACTCTTTTGGCTGGTGCTCCACATGATAGAGGGAGAATTAATAGAATAAATATAAGAAGAAAACCAGAAAAAAATAAAAAAGGAGGACAAGGGAGGAGAAGCATTGCAGCAAGGAAGAAAGGAGACGCATAGACCTAAAGTTAGGAGCGAATTGTGAATCGCATAGGAACTTTGGTGGATCGCTTTCAAGAGGTAGGTGAGTTCAAAATACTAAGTTTTCACTCTTTTATAGAGCTTTTCCGAGGATTTTGGATGCGTTTTGAATAACGTTTCCATATGTTAAGGATAATGGCCTAAGGATTAGGCATGTTTTTCATGGTATATGTACGATAAGTTGATAGTTTTTCACGCATAGGAAGTTGTGTGATTTCCATTGGATCTTGATACTGTGTTAACATGTTTTTCAAGCCTAATTATTTAATGATTATCAATCTTAATCACGTCAAAAGATGCACGGAAGATAGACTGGAAAGAGGCGTCTTTTTGCATGTTGTTTATAACCTAAAATGCATGGATTTTTAAGGTCATTAGAGACCTTGTTTACATCTGTTTTATATGTTATTTATACATGATTGTGATGATGTATTTCATGCTTGGATTGAGTTTAGGTCTGGAATGATACCATGTGGTTCTCCTGATTTTTCAGCGTAGAATGACTAAGGATTCACATGCAGGTTCATGGCGTTTTTGGTATGTTTGGCCTTGTTATCTTATGAATGTTAAAGAGCATGCTAATAGTGATCATATTCCCATGATTTAAGCCTTGAATGGTTGGATTTTCTAACTAGTTTTATTCCCGATGACGCATGGTACTCCAATCTTAAAAACGATGAATGATAGTCTAAGATTTCACTTGAAAAAGTACGAGAAATTAAAGCATAAATGGACTGATTTTGACCACTAAATGGGACCAGTCATGGACGAGTTTTCTATGGTGTTAAGAGCTCATATTTTGATATAAACAGAGCAAGGTATGACATCTGGTTTATGAGCTTAAATCTGAGAAAAATTGCAGTTCCTAAAACTCTTGGTTCATGCGTGTGTGGTTATGTAGTAAGGAGGCTACTATGGTGGCTTTCTTAGTAAAACTTACCCGCATGGATCATGGAGACTTGGGAAGTATATTGAGATCCCCTAGGCTCAGATCATGTATGCTTGAGATGGAGCTTGATATAGCCTGTATTTGTCATCGGTTATGATGGAACTCGTGCACCCATGGATGAGCTAAAGGGATCAGAAAGTTTTGATTTAAAGTCATCAAACACCTAAGTTAGAGGGAGATGGTTTGTCATTTGTATAATTCAATAGAAAAATTATAATTTGTTAAGAAAAATCCTTATGAAAAACCCCTCCCGAAACCTTATAGTCAAAGTAGAAAAATGACATGTATCTTGAAAAATCCTAGGATAGAGTCCTAGGGTCCTAAATTTAGCGAGTTGCTAAATAAAGAGAATAGAGACTTGGAAGACATAAGACGAATAGTTGGAAAGCACGATAAAAATCTCATTTAGACATCTTGTAATACAAGGTTTATGTAAGAAATAATGTGTGAAATGGGCATAAGAATTGCTGCGGTTGTTGTTGTATGGTTTAGGCATATTCAATGAGAAGAAAAAGCGTGACTTAGCAAAAGATGGGCATGATGTTATTGTTTTGAAGAGATGGACTTCAAAACTGGGTTTTTAGAATGATTATGGGATCTAAGGAAAGTGATGTGAATGCACTGACAATTGGCTTGACAAAAATTCTATTAAACTTTATCATGCCCTGTGTATTTTGCATTGGTGATATGTTGTATGTTTGCATTATTATCCCTTACTTTTAGGCCAATGAGCCTGATGAGTGCTACGCTAAGGAGTTTAAGATAAGATCACTCCCTGGCCTCTAACCACAATAGGTTGAAGGATTCTATTGCCAAAAAGTGGCATGGTCTCAATTAGTGTCTCACGGCCCCCTTTCAAGTTGCCTATATACATGTGAGGTGACAGGTGGGAGTCCTCGAGGACATCAAGGTGGCACACGTGGTTGTAGAACTGGCATGAACATATTAGTCCCAGTGTGCTTTATGTTTTGATGGTACTTTTTAGGGAGTGATATGATTGGTTCTATGGATGAACCACATGAGTACTTGAGATTGTTGACAGACATGTCAATGTCAGTCTAGTAAGACTTTTTTGAGCTTTGGAGTGCATTTGCTGCTATATTTGTATCATTACTTTCATATGTGGTTTATGCTATTGCATCCTTTTACACTTATTTGTCAAGTGCTTATTGTATGCTCTAACTAGAGAGCGAATGATTATGTGTGATGCATAGGTGTGGATGAGTAGTTTGTAATGACTAAAGAGATAGTCGTGGTTTCTTGCATTAAGAAAAGAATGTTTGAAAACCATGAGTGCATGTAAGATGTTGTAGTGTTCATTTTTGTAGCTAAGCTTACTAAGGATAACCCCATATACTCAACCTACTAACAATCATACAGATCCACATGGAAAGGCAAAGATTATAGAGTAGATGCTTACACAAGTTAAGAGGAAAGGTGAGAACATAGAGCAAGTGTGAGGAATTGTAGTAGGATATTTATTTAATTTTTTGCTTTTGAGGAATTTTTGGTTATTGGATTGTAAAGCACATAAGTGCTAATGACTTTCATGGACATCTAAGTTAAATGTCGATTAATTATAGTTAGATGGCTTGTGATGGCTACTCTTGGGAATTGTTTTGAAATTTAAACAGGTATGGACTTAGATGTGTGTCAATTTGAATGTATGGTTGGTCCCATGGATTTTGGAAACAAATTTATAGAGGAAAATGAGAATTTGAAAAAGGACTTTTAAAACATGTGATCCCATTTTTTACAAAATGTTTTCATTTTCTAAATATTGTTTCCATTTCATCATAGCCATTTATACTATTGAAAGTTATCAATAACTAAGTTCTCATATGCTGGTCTACTAGGAAGAATCTCATATTAGCTAAGTAGAAATAAACACTTCCATTAGGATATCTTATTATGAAACAAATGGAACCTAAACGATGTAGCCAATCAGCCTCAAGTCATGCTAACACACCGTAGGATGCTACTGGTAATGCAACTGGAGATGTAATACATATGCTAGCCTGGTAATTGGATTAGTATTTCCAAAAGCAATGCAGATGTAGGGTAGTTGCTCAAGGCTCTAATGCCAGTAGGCTAGAAAAATTATTAGAACGATTTTAGAAGATGGCCCATTCTCAAAAGAAGATGAGCTTGATGTTGTTGAAACTTGGATGTTTGAGTTGGACAAGGTCCTCAAGGCTATGGAGGTGCCCAAGGAGTAGAAATTCATTATGGAAACCTTTGTCTTGATAGAAGAGGCTTCATTCTAGTGGGAAATAACTAAATGCTGTAGGTGTACTTCTAATCCCGTGGTAGGATTTTCATGTAGCATTCTTTCCTAAGTAATTTCCTTCCTATATTTGGTACTAGAAGGAGAAAGAGTTCCTAAGCCTTAAGTAGGGAGATCTAATGGTGATACAATATGAGAATGAGTTTACTAGGCTGAGGAGATTTGCACTTGAGATTTGTGTTTATGATGAGAAAGTCGTGGAGAAATTTGTTGATGGTTTTAACTTGGGATTGAGGGCCAAAGTTCTTAGATCTCAACTTACTAGTATGGAAAATGCCATGGAAATGGCTTCTATTTTTGGGAAATATTATAAGCAAGCCATGGATGAGAAGAAAGGAAAGATGATTCCTAATGGAGGAAAGCTTGGTAAGGACAAGAGGCCTACACAATTCAGTGGGTCTGAATAGCCACTGAAGCATCCATTTAGAAACTTTGGCAAGACTTTTGGTTCTAGACTATGCCCAAAGTGTAAGAAGCATCACCAGGGCAAACCATGTTTAATTCAAAGCACTAGGTACTATAATTGTGGAGAGGCTGGTCATTTTGCATGCAACTACCCTAAGAAGAAGGAAATGTCCAAGGATCCTATTCCACACAACTAACACACATATGTTATCACTTCCAACCAAGCTCAAACCTCTAATGCTATGGTAGATGGTACTCTTATTATCTACGGTAGACTTGCTCGTGTGTTAATTCATGTTAGTTCAATATATTCTTTTATATCATATGCTTTTGCACTATGTGTGGATAATCTAGTATAGAGCATAGGGTTTCATTTAGAAGTCACAACTCCACTAAGTGAATCTATATTTAGCAAAGAATACCTATAAGATGTACAAGTTATAATGGAAGATAGATGGATGGGTATCAATTTCATTATCCTTAGGATGATAGACTTTGAAGTCATCATGGGGATGGATTGGTTGGCACTTCATTGGGCTATAGTAAATTGTAAAATGAAGAGGGTTATTTTTGAAATCCCAGGGGAATCAATGATATATTTTTAGGTAATGAGATAGTACACAAGAGCAAGCATGATATCTGCAATGAGAGCAACTAGATACATTGCTCATGCTTGTCAAGCTTTTCTAGCTAGGATAGATGATGTAGAAGTTGAAAAATCAAAACTTGATGAAGTGGTAGTAGTTCAGGAGTTTCTTGATGTATTTGTAGAGAAGTTACTAGGGTTACACTAAAGTAAGAGATCAACTTCATCATAGAGTTGATATTTGTTACAACCCCTATTTCTAAGGCACCTTATAGGATGGTGTGGCAGAGTTGAAAGAACTTAAAACTCTAGGAATTACTAGATAAGGTTTTTATCTAGCCAAGTGTTTTACCATGGGAAGCCTCAGTTTCCATCACGAAAAAGGATAAATTGATGAGGCTATGTATCAATTATAAGATGTCGAACATGGTGACCATTAAAAATAAGTATCCTCATTGACAATTTATTTGATTAGTTCCATGCAGCAAGGGTATTCTCTAAGATCAATCTAAGGATAGGCTACCATCGGTTAAGGATCAAGGAGGAAGATATACATAAGATAGCTTTTAGAACTAGTTATATTTATTATGTGTTGAGGGTTATGCTGTTCGGGTTGACCCATGCACCAAACACATTTATAGACCTCATGAATAGGGTGTTAAAGCAATATACTAACAAATTTGTAATTGTCTTTGATGATGACATCCTGATGTATTCTGAGAGTTTTGATAATCATGTGGGCATTTTGTTGATACTAGTGCAAACTTTGAGGGTGCATGAGCTTTATGCTAAATTTAGTAAGTGCAAATTCTAGTTTGAGAAGGTGAATTTCTTGGGCCACATCATCTCTAAGAATGGACTAGCAGTGTGTCTAGAGAAGGTAAAAGTGGTAGAGAAGTAGGAGGCACCTAAGACAATGATAGAGATACGGAGTTTCCTTGGATTAGTAAGATACTATGGTAGGTTTATTGAGGGCTTTTGATTGATCACTTTACCTCTGAGAAAGCCAACTGGAAAGGATGTCAGATTCACATGGGATGAAATCTATGAGGCTAGCTCCTAAGACTTGAAGCGAAATTTTGGGACAACCCAGGTTTTATATTAAAAGCATTAAATACTTTTTCAAAATGTGGGGCCCCTAGTTTGAAAGTTTCATTTGAAAACAAATAATGGAAATAATATTTTTTGAAAAGCATTTTCTAGAAACATCGAGTGTCAATTTCATTTGTAAAACATAGATTAAATGAAGAAAAAAGCTTCTCATCTCTCCCAAAAATTCTGGCAAAGTTTCCCTTACTTTTCAACCATATATGCATTTAATGCATGCGATGCGAAACACTTGATAAGTAGTTTTTAAAGCACTTTTCAATTTAAGATATTTTAAAAAATAAATGGCTTCTCACCATCGGCAAAACCTCCAATCACAACCATACATTACATTGCATAGTAGTCACAATACAAACATGTCCATAACTTCAAAGTACATGTGATTACAATCTTTAGTCTAACAATGAAGTAAACTCTAAATCTTATTGAAGCTCACCTTCCAACTCAAAAAATCTTCATTCTTGTAGTTGTTGAATCAATAATCCTATGCATTGTCTTCTAATTTGAGATGGTTTTCCTTCAATTGTAACTCTTCAAATATGAGATATTATAAACAAAAACAATATCTTAGAAAACTTGTGCTTGTGTAGTTGGAACAAGATGCACTTCCAAGTAGAAATCATAATTTTACAATAAAAGCATAAATCTAGTAATGCATCTTTATTTCAATAAATCTATGCCAATTCAAGATTAGTTGCACTTAAGATAAGAATGCATTAGTACACTCATTACACTGTTAATCACACAGCCATTCTAGAATGATTCCAAATAATGTACAATCATAGTACAAAACTGAATTGCATTTATACCAAAGAAAAATCATGTGATTTGCAAATTAGTTTTAACAAAACAAGATGTATCTATAGAGTCATAAGCATGTAAGCACATCATTAAAATTTCATCCATGTTTAAGTTTTTCTATGCAGAACACTAGTACAGAATCTTTAATGCATCAAAGTAGATTGAAAAACCATTCCAAAGAATACGATGCATTCAAAAAGTTAAAAGCTCATAAAAAAATCTAATGTATAAAATATCGTCCTTAGTGGGGGATCCTAATCACACAGGGGCCCATATCAATCTGGTCATGACTACTCATATCGACCAAAATAGGTTCATCTAAGAGCAACTTTTGTGCTCAAGAAAAGCATAAAACAAATGGGACCATAATACTCGAGAGATACTCCTATCGCATCCTCACTGGGACTATGGATCTTCATAGGTAGGGTAACTGTGAGTCCCCTACTCAAAAAATGTCCCTCTAATGGGTGGGCTATTTAGTATCATATCAGTTTTGGAGGCAGTTGACCAACCCATATCTCCTAGAATAGCTCCCACCAAGTCCATTGTCATCTTCTTATATAAAACATGAAATCTCAAGGATTCCAATACCCACTCATTTTGAAAAATTGATATTGCGTCACCTTGATGTTGTAATTGAGTAAATAAAAACACATGAGTAGTCGTACTCAAACCATATTGAAAAATCAAATGGCAATACCACAAAGAAGGGTATCTTAGTCATTTCAAATTGTAAACATAATATAGATAGTAAATCATTCATTGATCACATATGCATATACAATTCATCGTTAAAATATAGTTCACTAGGCAAAACATGATTATAAAACAAACTTTCAAAGAAGAACATAGAACTCATCATATTTCCAAACAACATCTTTTCATTCTCAAACAAACATCATGATTTGAGTGCTAGTTTTGTAAACAGTTTCACATCATAGAGTAAATCTTAGATTGCATAGTAAATTTGCAAATAGTTCAAATTTTCAAATAAATCATCACAAGCATTAAATAATTTTACCAAAGAATTGGTAATATTAATTCTACCTACCTTATGTGACAATTGTTGTGACTTTAAAGTTAAACTCACAAGCGCATGAATCAGTATAGTAATTCACACAATAGAGGTTGATCCCATGAGGAATTGAACGATTGTGTGATTAGTGGTCCCTACTTAAATTATCTAACCTATCCAAATTAAGGAGATTTATGTCCCAATTGATTATTTGAAAAGTGACATAAAGATAAGTCATGAGCTATAGAAATTAATTAAGCAATCTAGCAAATATAGAAATTTTCTTAAAAACACACTTTCTAAAAATAAACTTTTTTAAGTTAACCCTTCCTAAAAATGAATTTTAGAAATTTCCTAAACAATGCAAGCTAACTAATGCAATTTTAACTATAATGGAACAATCAAAATGAGTAATAAATCTCCTTAAAATCATGCACATAACCCATGGGTTGTGCGCATCATTCTTTGGAACAAAGATGCGTAAATATGCAATCCAACAATTCTAGTTTGTCAATGAATCAATTAAGCATTAAAGTTAATGAATAATTAAGTGTCTAATATTAGCATTAATAACGTAATTTCAATCTCATCACAGCCTTCTCAAAACAATGCATGTAGCCCTTGGGTTGAGTGCATGGTTCTAAGGTGGGTGGAGGTGATTCCTTGATTTTGGTGCTTTTAGTTACAATTACTCTAGCATGCTTGAAATATAGGATGAATTAAGAAAAATAGAAAATAAATATTCAAGCAACTAACTAGGTAAGACATAACTCATGGAATTATTTAAAGCTAGCATTCAACAAGAATATAGATTTCACTTCCCTTAATTAAAGGGCTCACAAATGTGGTGCGCACCATTCATGGAATGTGCTCACATACTTACAACTTTTAGCTCCATGTAAAAAAGTGAGTGCAAGCAATGGGAACCAATGGATCTAAAGGATTCAAACCATTCACAACCAAAGATTAGTGATCCTTAGAACAAGGATCTAAGGCAAACAAACTTGGAGAATAAAGGAACAATACTAAGCACATAGGCATGGACTAAAAGTCTTAAACCAAAGCATTAAAGGATTGGATGCTTAGGGAGTGAAACCAACTTGAATGGAGATGAATAACCCAAAGACTACCATCCATAGACATGCATGGATGACTTGGAGAGAATTCCTAGTAATTGAAGATCAAAGAGCCCCAAAGGAGAGACTTGCGTTGAAGGCTTAAGAATGAAAATTTGAGAAGAAAGATAATATATGTGGAAAAGTGGAAGAAAAGAGAGGAGTTTTGCATTGAAACGAGTTTTGTATTGAAACTCCTTCCTAGTACGCTCTCCACATTAAACACTTCAAGTTTGTATATGGGTTGGGCCCTTTCCTCTCTATATAAGATCTAATTTTGCAATGGTCAAGGAAAAAACAAGAAATGGAGACGAGATGCCCAATCTCCACTCTTTTCCCATTGTATTTCAAGTGGAAATCCCAAGGAATGAGTGGATGAGATGGTTAAATGAGATAGAAGAGAAAGAAAATAGGAAGCTTAGAAGGTGCGTAGGTGGCATGCAAGGAGTGAAAAATTATAGAATGGAATGGGAAGGGAGCTCCTATCTTGTGGGAGTTAGGCATGGAGCTCCCTCACCTTGAGGACTTTTACATGGAGAAAAGGTAAGGAAGGGGCAAAAAAAAAAAAAAAAACATGGGAAAGGTTTGGGGAGTAAGGAGGAAAGAAATAAAGATTGAGACGGATGGGGAAGATGTGGCAACATGTGGTTAGGGCAACAAAAGGTGGGAAATGCCATTTTCCTAGGAAAATAAGAGTCCCCCCCTTTGGTTGTCACTTGGAAAATCTATAGAGTGGGATGCAATGGAAAGGTGGTGTTGTGTGTTTTAAGTTAAACTCGCAAGTGCACGAATTGGTTATAGTATTCTCATGAGAGGAGGTTGATCCCACAAGGAATTGAATGAATATGATGCTAGTGGTCCCTACTTTAAATTATCTAACCTAGCCAAAATTCAATATATTTTTAACCTAAACTAAGAATGGAAATTAACACACGGAAATGGAAATTATTCAAAAACTAGAGACATGCTAAATTTGAAAACTTTCCCAAAACACACTTTCTTCTAAATTTATGACATTGCTAACTTAGGACTTTCTTAAAGTGAAACTTTCTAAAAATGTAATTTTTAACAACTTTCCTAAACATGAAATTAAGCAACTAACCTAAGGAAACATGCACTAATCAACTACTTTTCAAATGATAAAGCTTTCAATCTTACTCTAACATTAACTAAGTGATCTAAAAATCTAGTTGGGTTCTTGAAAAATCAAGTGAACATAAAGTGCACAGTGCTGAAAATTAAACTAAACACACCATGAAAAGAAATTTTAGTAGCATGGTAGTTGAATCATTCTCTCAATAAAACACAAAAATCATGAAATTAATAAATTCTAGTGTAAGCTAGGATTCAAGCATGTGGACTATTAACTGCTGGATGCTAACATGAATTGGAAACTCCAACAAACTTCATTGAATTACATTAACATTCATTAACATAAAGCTCCAATAGATGTAATACAAATCTGAAACTAAAATCCCATTACAATGAAATCCACTTGATCTTAAACCACCCACAACTACAAGATCATTCTTATTCAATGGTTCCAATAGTCAATCATGAATAAGCATGCTTGAAATCAATGAAAAATTCTACTAGTAACTAAAGGTAAACTTTCAGAACTTAAGGAAAACAAGAAGGGATTTCAATGAAACATAAGGAGATCTAAAAGCAATGAAAAGTAAGGACAAGGACTAGATTCAAGGTGACTTCCCTTGGCTATCACTTGAAGGGAAAATCAACCTTGGATCTTAATCAATAAGCAGAATAGAACAATGGAATTGAAATGTATTAACTAACAACAACAAAAGAAAAGTTCATGCAAAGAAAACAAAAATGAAAAGGGAACCAGGCAACCTTTCAAAGAAGAATTAAAAGACCACAACTAGGTCTAGAACACTTTAGGAGATGCCCCACACCTTGAGAAAGAGTAGCATCCATCCAAAAGGAGAGGTTAGGAAGAAGATGTCCTCCTCTAAGTGTAGGAGGCGTCTTTTTCCTAAGAGGAAAATAGACCCTTAACTTATGTTTTTGTTGGCCTTTTATATTTTTTCTCCTATTTTTCCTAGGGTTTCCTAATAAAAAGGTCTGGTGAATAGGAAAACATGCAATTTTGGATGGCTAAGATGAGAAAGAGGAAACAAGGTGGATTGGTGGTTGCCCTTTAGGAAGTGAAGGAGGGGGAGGTAGGAGGAGGCATCCCCCTTAGAGAAAAAGCCATGAAAATCCCTTTAAAAAATGAAAGTTATGTGGGGTGATGAGGGGAGAGAGAGAAGGTGATAATGGGAGAAAAGAAATTGGTGGGTAAGGATAAGAAAGAAAGATGAGGTGGGGAAATTTGATAGGCTAGGTAGTTTCCTAAGACGTTGGGATTGGCTGGGTGGTTTGAATAGGAGTTTGGGAAGAGGAGTCTTGGAATAGTAGAACTCTTGAATGGAAAGTCAAATTCGTGGTTGTACTTGGTGATGAGGTAAAAAGTGATAAAAAGGTGGGAAAAGCATGCAAAGGCATGAAAATAGAAGAGTCTCTTCCTATTAGTCCACATGCCAACTTATCCTAATAAATTTTTCCTTAATTTTCTTCAAAATATCCCTTCAAATCTCATGGATAATCCTCTTGATTTTCCTCCCATCCTAAATTTCCATTTAGCATACTTATTGTCTTTGATGGCTAACTTTGAGAGCTTCATTGGCTGGGCTTCATGGCTAGCTTAGATTGCTCTCTTAACTTGGCATCAAGGCTCCATTCCCTTGCTTAAGTGGCTTGAATTCCTTAGCTTGTCACCTTGTTCTTGGCTTGAATTTGGCTAAGGTGGCTTGAATGGCTTCCATGCGAAGGTGGTGGAATTGCATGGTTTGCTTCATGGCTTCACTTTGATCACCTTTGGCTCCTTTTATTTCATTCATTGCTATGCTAAAGATGATCTTCATCCTTGATCTATGTTGGATTGATGATTCTTAGGTTTTGACTTGACCTTTTAATCTTTATCTTCAATGTTCATCTCGATCGATCTTAGCTATCGAATGACCATCTCACTTCCTTCAAAAATTAAAAACCTTAATTAAATCCTAAAGTATATGATTAGTCATATTCTTACCTTGTTTTAGCCTTTAGAGCTATAAAATATTAAAGTTTTGCTTCATTATGTCAAAAATGCATGTGTTACTAATTTTGTTGTAAAAACCCTAATTTACCCTTATAAGTTGTAATACATGGTAACTAGTTGGGTGGTTTTTATGAAAAATTAAACACTTGTCACACTCAACAACTAGTATTTTGATAGTCCCAAGTGAAACATATGAAAAATACTTTTATAGAAAATAGTACAAAATGGCACTTTCATAAGTACTTATGATTGCATTTAGCACATCCAATAAGCCCTTGAACCCCTAGGTTACCCCTATTGGAGGAATTATGACTCATGAGGGTTTGAAGTGTATATACCTGCAAAATTCTCTAAAATTTTATGAAATCCTTTATCCATCTAAGAAAAAATTTCTTTTGTTCAACTTATACCTAGTACCTAACTTTAGCATACTGATAAAGATAGACAAAAAGGTTCAAAATTCTATCCTTATGCTAAAGATATCCCATTATTTCATTGAACTTTGGAAGGTGACTGTGTGCTATAGCTACTACATAATTATAGCCTCCAAGTTAAATATATCCTAAATTATCATTCTAATATATGCGGTGGCTTCAATTCTCATAGGATATACTTGACGCTAAAAAAGAAGTCACTCTGAAAGGAGTAAATATCTCACTAATATATGAGTATAATGTTGTTCATCAAGTCTAAAAGTCTCACATATTTCATACAAAAGAATGATAACCTCGAAGGAATTGTAGTGATCTCATGAAAGGATATCAATTACTTAGAACATTACATTCTATGAAACTCTCTATTCATTTATATCCATATCTAAGCCATACTTCTCATAAGATCAAGTTTAGACTTCTGTTAGGATGAAACATAGGATTAAGGGTTATCAAAAGAATGGGTATAATGGCAAACAAACGTTGTCTAGAAAATATGTGAATGTCTTCTATAAGTGTATTCACAACTTTTCCATTTATCATTGCAAGAGTGAACATTTTTCTTTTTCATTAGCTATTTTTCTTTTCTTCTTCACTTGAATATATATATATATATATATATATATAATCTTTATGAACTTTTTCTTCTTTTTCACCTTATTAATGGTCATCTCTTGAATTATATTGTTCATACTTTTCCTCAAGATGGTCTTTAATCTTCTCTACATATTTCCAAAACAAATGTGTAATAGATATATATTGGGGTTCAATATAGCTAAAGGTTATTTGGCTATGAAAGAAAGGACTGATATTTTAAAAGGCTTAAGATACTAACTAGTAGAAAATAATATATGGAAGCTAAAAGCTCTGGGTTTTACTAAAGATGGCCTTTATTATTTTCTAGGTTTCAAATGACTTAAGAATGATCATAAACTTAAGAGATATATGGTATAGTTTTTTTATGATTTCTCAATAGTTTACCAAGATGAAGAATAATGAGACTAACTTTGAAATAATGTCCACTGAAGAAAATTTTGAATTTATGTATGACCCTTAGAAAAGAAAGAATGCCTCAAAACTCACTTAGGATATGTCAACAGGTCTTCTTTATGGTCCCTAAGTTATATTTTTCTCTTCAACTTAAACTATATATAGCTATTTTGTGCAATTAATGTTTCACATTTAATTTTTCATGAGATACTTTAGAAAAACAATACAATAGTGAGCTAATTGTATATAGATCTGTTAATAAGCTAAAGTTCAAAATTTTAACTGAATATTTAGAAGTTCTAAATTCTCATCTTCATAAAGGAGCTTATCATTTTTCTTTAATTTTCAAGAATACAAGAAAACTTAGAAATCTCATTTCTACATCCCCAACCTAAACTAAACATTGTCCTTAATGTTTTGAAATACAAGACATCTGAATGATGAATGGGTAATGTAGGTTAATGTGACATTCTAAAAATTCCTGCATTGCCTCACAGTAAGTGCTAAATTTAAGGTCTATAACTAGACATGGCCTCTAACTAACCTAACCAACTAAACTTAGAACTTGTAAGTTCAACTAATTCTTCATATTATAACCCTAAGAATAAAATGAAAAATTTCCTATGCACTTTAGAACCTTGCAGTAGTCTATATATTGCCTCCACCCTAAAATTTTAGGTGGTGATATCATTATAACACAATAGATCACCATACTTTTGAATTATGGGGAATCATATTGATAATCCCCCCATCTTCAAAATTTCATGGTAGTTAATATAATTCCTCCACCTTGTATTTTGAGGTGATGGTAATACAACAACATCTTGGACTATCATGAATTTTTTAGGATCGATTCGAAATGAATTTTCCCAATCTAGACCAAATTTAGGGATAACATTGACCATTGCATTCAATTTATCTATTTCCCCCATTTCCATTATGTTGTCTTGAAATTGGGGTATAAGCTGACCCTACCCTTCCTTAAAAGGTTATTCTTAAAATACTAGAGGCAGGAATATGGTTTGGTTTAAACCCTTATTCTCTTCTGATGTGTAGCATAGAGTTCATTGATGTAGGGTTAGTACATCAACTGACTCTTATTCTTTCTATTTTACGGGCATAGGTAAGGCTTCAATTGGGCTTATATTACTATTCGATGATTGTTCAAATAAGGTTTGTAGGTCCCCTACATTGTAAGGCTCAATTGGAATTTCAGACTCTATAGGGAATTCTACTCTAGCTTGCCATTGAGAAGTTTCCATTAAAGGCACAGTATCTAACAACTCGTTCACCTCCTCAATGGATTTATCTTTATCAAAATCATAAAAATAAGTAGGACACGATTCTAGAGGATCTGAGTCAAATGTTTCTACAGTTTCATTTTCGTCATCTATGGAAGTCTCTTCATCATAATAGTGACAAGGAGGTCAATCCCACAAGGAATCAAACAAATGTGATGCTAGTTGTCCCTACGTTAAACTATCTAACTGAGCTTAAATTCAAGAGATTTTAAACCTAAACTAAGAATGAAAATTAACACATGGAAATGGAAATTATTTGAAAAATACAAATATGATAAATTTGAAAACACTCCTAAAACACACTTTCTAAAAATAATATTTTCCTAAATTAAGAACTTTCTAAATTTATGACTTTCATAACTGAGGACTTTCCTAAAGTGAAACTTTCCAAAAATGTAATTTTTAACAAGTTTCCTAAATCAACTTTCCGAAACATGAAATTAAGCAACTAACCTAAGGAAACATGTACTAATAAACCACTTTGCAAATCCTAAAGCATGCAATCTTACTTTAACATTAACTAAGCAATCAAAAAATCTAGTTGGGTTCTTGAAAAATCAAGTGAACATAAAGTGCATGGTGCTGGAAATTAAACAAAACAAACCATTAAAAGAAATTTCAGCAGCATGTAGTTGAATCATTCACTCAATAGAACACAAAAATTATGGAATTAATAAATTCTAATATGAGCAAATGTTCAAGAATGTGGACTATTAACTATGATGCATTAACATGAATTCAAAACTCTAATAAACTTCATTGAATTACATTAGCATCCATTAACATAAAGTTCTAATACATGTAATCCAAATCTAAAAGTAAAATCCTATTGCAACAAAGTTCACTTGATCTTAATCCACCCACAACTACAAGCTAATTCTTCCTCAATGGTTCCAATAATCAATCATGAATAATCATGATTGAAATGGGAAAATTCCACGAGAAACAAATGGTAAAGTTTAAGACCTTAAGGAAAACAAGAAGGGATTTCAATGAAACCTAAGGAGATTTAAAATTAAAGACAAGGATTAGATTCAAGGTCACTTCCCTTAGCTATTAATTCAAGGGAAAATCAACCTTGGATCTTAATCAATAAAAAAAAAAGAAAAAAAAGAACAATGGAATATTAACGACCAACAATGGAAGTATAGATCAAGCAAAGAAAAGAAAAATTAAAAGGTAGCCAACCAACCATTCAAAAAAGAATTAAAAGACCAAAGCTAGGTGTGGAACACTTTAGGAGATTCCACACACCTTGTAAAAGAGTAGCATCCACCCAAAAGGAAAGAAAATCCATGCAAAACAATGGAAGAAGTAAGGTTAAGAAGAAGACGTCCTCCTCTAAGTGTAGTTGGCATCTTTTTCCTAAGAGGAAAAGAGCACTTTAACTTATGTTTTTGTTGGCCTTCTAAAGTTTTTATCCTATTTTTCCTAGGGTGTCCTAATAATAAGGTGTGGTGAGGATAAAAACATGCAATTTTGGATGGCTAAGATGAGTGAAAAGCTATGTTTTCTAAAGAGGAAACAAGGTGGATTTGTGGCTCCTTTAGGAAATGGAGGGGGAGGTGGCTACTTTTTAGGAGGAGGCATCTCCCTTAGAAAAAAACATAAAAATCCCTTAAAAAATGGAAAATTATGTGGGGTGATGAGGTAAGAGAGAGGAGATAATGGGAGAAAACAAATTGGTGGGAAAGGCTAAGAAAGAAAGATGAGGTGGGGAAATTTGATTGGGTACGTAGTTTCCTAATATGTTGGGATTAGTTGGGTGGTTTGAATAGGAGTTTAGAAAGGTTTTGGAGTCTTGGAATGGTAGAACTCTTGAATGGAACATCAAATTCGTGGTTGTACTTGGTGATGAGATGGAAAGTGATAAAAAAGGTGGGGAAAACATGCAAAAGAATGAAAAATAGAAGAGTCTCTTCCTATTGGTCCATATGACAACTTATCCTAATCAAATTTTCCTTAATTTTCTTCAAAATATCCCTTTCATGGATAATCCTCTTGATTTTCTCCCATCCTAGTCTTCCATTTAGCTTAGCTTAATGACTTTGATGGTTAACTTTGAGGGCTTCATTGTGTAAGCTTTATGGTTGGCTTAAATGGCCCTTCTAGCTTGGCATCATGACTCCATTCCTTGGCTTGAATGGTTTGAATGTTTTAACTAGAATTCCTTAGCTTGTCACCTTGTTCATGGCGTGAATTTGGCTAAGGTGGCTTGAATGGCTTCCATGCAAAGGTGGTGGAATTGAATGGTTTGCTTCATGCGTCCACTTTGATCACCTTTGGCTCCTTTAATTTCATCAATTTTTGGTCCTAAAGATGATCTCCATTCTTGATCTCATGTTGGATTGGTGATTCTTAGGTTTTGACTCAATCTTTTGATCTCTATCTTCATTCTTCATCTCAATCTATCTTAGTTGTCGGATCACCATCTCAATTCCTACAAAAAGTAAAATCCTATAATTTAATCCTAAAAAATATGATTAGTCACATACTTTCCTCTGGTTAGCCTTTGGAGTTATAAAATATCAAACTTTTGCTCCATTTGGTCAAAAATGCATGGTTTATGAATTTTGGTGTAAAAATTCTATTTTAACCCTATTATTGGTGACACATGGGTGACTAGTTGGGTGGTTTTTATGCAAAATTAAATACTTATCAGGTGGTAGTCCTTGGATTAGAATTGAATGGTGGGGATGATGATTTAGATAGGAAAGAATGGTTAATGTGGAAAATGATAATTGGCTGGTCTAGCATAGAGTTGGAAAGATGGGAGAGTTTTAGAAAGTTAGGACTCTTGGATAGAAAGTTCAATTCGTAGTGCTTATTTAAGGTGTGGTGGAGAGAGAAAAAATGAAAACAAATATGAATAAATAGTGAAAATGGAGTGGTATCTTCCTATTAGTCCACATGCTACATTATCCATGTGAAATTTCTCTCAATTATCTTCAAAATAACCCTAAAAATCCCAACAATATTTCTTTTGATTCTCCTCCAATCATGGCCTTTCATGTAGTTTGACTCATATGGCTTGATGGCTAACTTTGAGAGCTCCATTGGTTTGGCTTCATGGATGACATTAGGGGTTTCCTTAGTTTGGCTTGGTGGCTCAAATTCTTGGCTTTGATGGTTGGCTAAGCTCCTTAGTTTGTGACCTTCTTCATGGCTAGGTGGCTTAAGTGAATCCCATGCGAAGGTGATGGACTTTTCATGGCTTGTGCATAGGCCCTCTTTGGCCACCTTTGACACCTTGTATTCCATTTTCAAGTCATCTTAAGGTAATTTGGATCCTTGATCTCATGTTAGATTGATGATTTTGGAGGTTTGCCTTGATCTTTCAATCATGGTCTCCGATTTTCATGTTGATTGATCTCAAACATCGGATCACCATCTCACTTTGCACTAAAAGTTAAAAACTCTCATTAAATCCTAGAAAAATATGTTTGATCATATACTTACCTCAAATTAGCCTTTGAATGTTCAAAATATCAAAATTTTGGTCTTTTAGGTAAAAAATGCATGTGTTATAATTTTTGGTCAAAAACCCTAATTTATCTCTATAAGTTATAACACATGGAAACTAATTGGATGGTTTTAATAAAAATTTAGACACTTATCAACAATTTATGTTCACATTTTTCCTTAGTTTTTAATACTCTTATAATCAAAAGAATATGATTCCAAGCCACTCTTCAAATCTAGATAATGCATAAAGATTCACTTTTAATATAACTTCTAAATCATATGATTCATATTCATATCTGGGCATCTAATTTTAGATTGCATATTAGATCTAAAACATACATCATAAATCACACATATACAAATTGAGCATTTAATGCCATAGATCTATAGTTCAAAATCCTTAGATGTTGATCAGATACAAAATCATCAATGGATTTTGCCTCTATCATCGATCAATAAATCATAACAAATAATTCTAATGCTTGGATTGCTAATCTGGTCTTTTTAACACTAGGTTAGTGTTTTGGAAGGTAAAAGCCATTAAATTAGACATAATAGTGATTGTTGTTCTTATTGCCAATCAGTAATGAAGTGTTAGAAAACTTTGATCAATTATTCTAACCACAAATTAGTAATGAATATGTGGGAAAATGGAGCAATAGGGTTTTTAGATCAATTCTTATAATCATTGATCAACAAAATCTAAAAGGAATTTCTAAATTAGCATAGATCTATTCATTTTGGAACCTAGATCTACACATTTCAGCCGTAGAATGATGATCAATAGATAATAAGGGGTTGAAGCTTACCAACCCATGCTTTTATTCATTTATTTACCAGTGAACAACTCAGATTGACTTTTTTCACCCAAGACCAACAAAACTAACCTCTGGATGGTCGAAAAAACTGAGCTAAAGGATACTGAGAACTCTTTTATAGTTCCAGCTAACTCTAATGAATAGATTGAAGCAAGAGGACACTAGATTTGTACATTTCATCGTCAAACAATTGTTGACATAACTTGATGTTGCAGAGAAGATAACCAAAAATGAGTTCTTCACCATTGATGATCAAACCACAAAATCCAAGTAAAAAATGTTGGAAAAGCTTGAGCAAGTCTATTCTTTGTTTATAATAATTGTTGGAGTCTATCAAAGGTTAACGTTGCCAAAAATAAATAAACAATCATCTGACAATTCATAGTCACTATGATTTGTTCTTCAACTCAAATAATTGTGAAAACTTGAAATTCAAAGAGGGCTTTGACATGTTTTTCATTGGGGAAGATGGCAATGGCGTAAGATTTTCAATTCACATCGTCTCCTTTCATATATTCTTCAAAACCCAATGGTTCACATTCATTACAAAAGGGTTTCTATTTTTTGTTAGTGATAGAGTTAGTAGGTGGAGGAGGGGGAGGGGGAGGGGGAAGTTGAGAGATCAATGGGAGGTAGAATATTTTGTCATTGACAGTGAGTCGGGGTTTTTTTCAAGCAGACAAAAGTAAGAGAGAGAGACAGTTAGCTAATCAATCAACCATTTTCTCTTTCATCTTTGATGCATGGGAGTAGAGCTCCATGTGGTGACCTGATTCCTACATGTTGAGCTCCTCCCTAATTAGTTGTGACCTAATTTCCTTGTTCTTTTATTTTATTCAAAATCTTATAACTCTTTAATTGATGAAATTCTAAAAAGTGATGATTGCTAAGATTTAACTCTAAGCCTTTACACCACTTACTAGCATAGTTTTTTTTGTCCATTTTGAGCTATAAAGAGTTGCTTCCTTTGTACACTTTGATACTTATCCTTAATTTGTTGACATGTCAATATCATTTCACAAATTTTCCCCATTTCTTACATTTCATTCTTAATTCACAATGCAAAACAATTTCCTATTCTTTGTCTATCTCAATAAATTTCTCTATTTCTCTATTTATCTTCATATCTTCTAATCTATTATCAAATAATTTCATGTACATAAGAAGAGCTCAAAGACCAATCAAACCCATACTTAGGATCATCCCATTATAACTCACATCATTGCATGAACTAGAATCCAAATATTTCAATGAATATTCAAAGTTCTTGATTTAAGGTTGTATAAGTATCATATATTAAATACCTTCATCTAGAGTAGCAATCAATCTTGTGTTAAGAATATTTGCATAAGATCCTTCCAACATTATAAGAAATCACTGGAAATAATTAGTATATTGTTTGGTCATTTAGGCTATGTGCAAAGCTCTACATGTCAGCAATGAAATCTAGTGGCAGACCTCTCTATGGATTAAGAGGATTACAAACACTACTAGTCATAATGAACAATCATGATGCAAAAGTATTTGACCTTGAGTAGTTCATTTCATCAAGGTAGAAAGCATATCTCTTCCTCACTAATGAACTCAATCCTGATCGATCAATAGCTAAACCTAAAGCCCACAAAGGTAAAACTAAAGTGAACCTCGATTGCTCCATTTAGCATCTTGACGCAACATCTATTGTCTTTGAGCCAAATCATTCTCTCACTAAGCATATAACCAAAACTACCTTAGAGTATGTCACGTCCTATAGCTCAGTGGAATCTTATCAAGATAAGCCTTCTAATTGTGGCGACCCGGGTTTTTGAAATACATTTTCATTATTCATTTTCAAATGGTGGTTGACCAATTTTGCAAACATTTTGAAAACTTAAGCAGCAATTTTTTTTTTCTTTGAAATTCTTTTTAGAAAACCCAAATGCCATATTTCACTCACATATACATACATAATTTTGTGTACAACATATGTTTCCAAAGAGACTCATTTTATTAAAATTGCAAGATCAATCCAGTGGTTCACATACACAGCCCTTTTATTACATCTTATGTCCAAAATACACAAATCAAAATACAATCCAATCCTTTCACAAATGTACAAAGTCTTGATCAATAGTATGGTCTTCATCTTCCCATGTTGTATCCCTCCATCCTTTTCTTTTTGTATCTGAGATATGGTAAAGATTCAAACATTTACAATATCTCAGCAAGCTATGTTTAGTAGGGGATTTAAGAACATATGGAATTGTATAATTCAATAGTACAATATTCATAATCATCATATTCCATATTAATCACATAATTAAATTTCCATGAACCATACCATATATGATCCTTCAATCATAAAATTTGTCATGTAACATCCATTATGATAAGTCCAAACCACTCACCACTATATCATATGTATATATATATATATATAATCATGAAAAATAGTCAATATCTCAAACATCAATAACCATACTTAGATATACTGAATTGATAAATCATCTAGACTTTTGTTGGAAAAATACTCCCTCATTAGGGCAGTATTGGCATCTCACTATGCCTTGCATCATATGCAAAATACTCAAGGACTACTATGCTGTAGTCTGATTCGTACGAGTGCACTCGGATAACTACCCTGTTTACCACTGATACCACAATGGAAAATCTTGTGTCACTGCCCATATGGGGAGACAAGACTTTCACAATGGGGCTTTCCCATAATTGCTTCACTCAACTTTCAGCCTCTCTTTGGGCAAGGTATCATAACATCATTAAATTTTGGGAAGCGGGTGGCCAAACCCTCATAACTTCCCTAGCATAGCATCCCCAAGCTTATGCCTATTTAAAACAAAACCACAAGCCTCCATGCTTGTATCTAAAATACTTCTTGTACATCTCAGACAATCCATCTGTTTATATTATCATTCTTGTATTCAATATCCTCATACTAAGGACATAATTTTATTTCTAGATTTAGGGATCCTCATTTGCAATGAATGATACCCATATTCTTATAAGTTTAGGGATTAATCATTTATTGCAAATGATCCCCATTTTCTTTAATTTGGTATTCATATACCAAATGTTATTAAGTGTAAGGATACTCATTTGATACAAATGATATCCATTATTATTATGTTCTTATCTATGTTTAGGGGTAATCATAAACAATACCCAGGTATTTATTATGTATTCCATTTTATTTCAACAGTTATCTCCATTCATATACATGAATTATGATTCAAATGTAACTGAGCATGTTATCATTCTTAAGCATTATAATGTCTATGTATAATAACAATTCCAGAGACCATAGGTCTTGTATTCTTAAAGTTCCACTTACCTTTATGTAGTGATCCATCCCTTGAGATCCTCCATAATTGACATATGTAATGTGTAAATACATACATACTGTCATTATTTGTATAATTTTGGATAATCTCCTATCTATATTCCTTATCTAATCTTGTTCTTTGACATAAAGGATCTAGATCTGTCTTGTGTTCCTATCATCCATATAATCTATCTTCCTCATATAGTATTTTATCTTATTGATCAATAGATCTGATGGTTAGAATGATTTTCTAACCTTTTAGATGTAAGTATTTTCTATCTCTAAGTCTTTGTGTATCCATCTCTTTTATCTTGATCTTTCATAGATCCTTTGATCAACAATCAATACTTATTGATAAAGATCAAGGGCTTAGATCGTCTATCATTTAGTTTTTCTTTGATCTTAGTTTAGTTATTTGATCATCCCTAAGGAGGATGATACTAATTATTTTCCTTGAATCATAGTTGATCAAGGGTTTGGATTATCTAATCTAATGATCTAGATTTGATTTATAACATGCTTACTAATAAATATGCACACTAAGTACAATACAATGTTATTATTCTTGTTGTTTTTTATCATTCAAGATCTTATTGATCTTGTTTGATCTTGATTATCTTACTTACCATTTTTATTAAGATTACATATTTTACCAACCTTTTATGATCTTATTATTATTATTCAACCAGTTAATATTTTACTAGTTGAAGATAGCTTATTTCATCTTAAGTCTAGACTGCTTCTCTTATTTTCAATTGACTAAGGTTTACTAGTTGAATGGCCGAATACAAAGTGGTTACTTCAATTCTCATGTAAGGAGACGTTTAGACCTCGTAAACGTCAACGGAAGGTAGGTGAAGAGTGTGGCTCTATTAGAAAACCCCCTTAACCACCATGTTCAGCATTCACTAATGTGTCCTTAGCTCAACCTTTCATAAGGTTTCTATGAGCATTTCAACCCTAAGTACTCTTTCTAATTGATTTTAATTAAGTCTATGAACATTTAAAATGTCATTCGTGGAGTTTCATTATTCTCTTAATTTGGGCCAAGGAAATGATATTCCTTATATTATCCTACTAACTATAGCCCTTACTATCATTAAGTCCATATCATTCATTCCATGTAAATGTCCTTCAACTCTATTTTTTATTTAATTACATTTTCAATGTAATTTTCATAACATAAGCATTAAAGCATAAATAAATAAGTAAATATAACAATTAAATCTACTAAGCAATAAAATACAATTATAATAATATTTAATAATTCAAATGAACATTTAACATGCCATAACTATTCATCATGATCAAACGGTCATAGTTGATTTCTATTCATTTTTCATCCCTTTTAGGGTTTAGATCTTGATCTTTCATTTTCCTTTAGATCTAATACATCTTCTTAATGTGATTTGATCACTAGATCATTGATGCATCTCATCCAATGATTTGATCCTTCTTGATCCAATTGATCAAGAAGATCTTAAGTCTTTTTATCCAATTTAAGAGCATAGGTCTTAATCTTTCCCAAATTATCATCATCAAGTCCATCCATCCATATGATGTTAACTTTATATCATCATCCAAATGCATCCATACTATCCAATCCTTCTTGATCAAATTGATCAAGGAGATTACCATTCATTTTTTATTTTTTATTTTTTTAATGGATTTCACTACTTTAAAGGCTAGATCTCTTAATTAAACATAGATCAGTTACTTCTAACCATTGATTCCATGTTTAAAATCACAAGATCATCAATTGATTAGAATTATAGAGTTTGATCATTCCAAATTTCACTAATCATAGGAATTAGTAATACTTTTCTTTATTAATAGAAATTTACATTCATCAAAACATAAATTTTCTAAGTTCAGTAGGTTCTACTCATCAAGAGGAATCTAACCCAACTTTTCGTTCTCAATTTGGAGTTAAATTGAGATCAGAATTTGGATTTTAGGTTTTTCAGCTTGTTTTAAGGGCTGATATTTAACCTTACTATTTTTGTTTAATTACTTGATCTAGAGAACTAGAAATTTTATTGTGATCATGATTCTTAAGGTTTTGGGACCTCTTAAATCCATCCATTGGTTCAAATCTCTATTTTGAGACCATATTGATCATGATCCATTACTGTTGGATAGATTTTAATGATTATCACAAGTAAATACAATTTAAAACATAAATCTTATGAGTTCAGTAACTTATACAAGTGACAAGGAATCTATAAAAACTTTCAGATCTAGAATCAGAGCTAAATTGAGCTTTTAATTGAAGAAATAAGCTCTTAGTTAAAAATTTGGATGGCTGAGATCATCCCGACAGAAAATGACAAAATGGAAGGTTGGTCTGCACTTATTGCCTGGGATTACCCATCACCAGTGATGGGTAACTGGCGATAGGTGAGATGATCCACATCAGGACTGTCAGATCTGTAATAACCCCCATTTTTTTGTAAATTGATTGAGAAAAATCAATAAAGTTTGAGTTTTAGATATTTCGGGCTGAAATATTAGGGTTATTTAAAATATACTTTTTATAAAAGTATAATCAAATCATAAGACATGTAAAATTGAAATTAAACTTAGCAAACCCTTCAAAATGACTGTAAGCACGACAAATTTCGAATTCGGATGAGAAATCCTTAAGTTTTTCATTTTTTGGACAAAAAGGGTAAAATAGTAATTTTACCCAAAAATCAAAATATTCCAAAAATCAAAATATGAAACATCAAAATTTAGAATGTACTGAGAAATACGAATCCAACGCCACTAAGTACACTCAAATCCGAGAGATCATGGGAATAAAACCCAAAGTTTTATGCATAAAGGGCAAAACGGACTTTTTACACCATGTGGGGCCCACATGGGGCCTACATGGGGACCACCACGTCCCCAACAACCACTTTGATCAGCAGCCCATGTGAAACATGGGTCAACAAAGATCAGCTAGTCATGGGTTAGGTATGGGAGCATTAAAGACTTTCATGCCATTTTATATTAAAAAAAATACATATTATAATCATGAAAAAAAGACCCAAAATGACTATAAATACAACCCCAAAAATCTTCCAAAATCCTCATACAATCCCCACGAAATTATCTTCAATCCCCTTGAAAAATTAGATCTAGGATCCCTCTCCCAAAACCCCAAAATTTCCAAGAGCTAAATCTTTTCCAATTTGTTTTTTTTTTAGATTAGAACAAGAGACCTAAATTCAATTAGGCACTCTGTTCTAGATCTAATTTCATCAATTCCACCGTCCAAAACATCCCAACACATCTATTCTACAAAACCCCCAAAGAAATTTCAAGATCCAACGCAGTTCAAACAAGCAGTATTTACGCGAAAAGGTGGATTTTAGGCTATATCGTCATCAACGAGGTATTTTTTAATTGGGCATGTAAATCAAGTTTTCTCCTCAATCAAGTAAGTGGAAATCCTTTTTCTATATTTTTAGTATTGTTTTATGTAATTTTTATTTCTTGTAATTAATTTTGATAATAAAAAGATAAAAATAAAGTAAACAATGTAACCCTTAATTAGGGATGATGGAGTGCTCGGATGAGAAATCTGACCGTACTCAATCGATCCGAAGGGTCCAAAACCCCTAGGGTAGAAGTTTCATCAAAATCGAGAGACCTTTTGGGCCCTCAATGCAAGAGGATTGATTGGACGGTCCCGGAATGGACTGTCCGATCTCAGTCGACGACGCCCACGTGACGCACCGTCCGGAATGGCGCGTGCGATACGCGTGAGGCGTCCGTTCAAGCGCACGGAAGGGGCGTCCGTCCAAGAGACGAGCGGACGCGCCAGCCGACAGCCGGTTTGCGGGGCGCGCGGACGGCAGGCGTTCCGCTCGTCCGTCCGCGTCTGTGGACGTCCGCGCAGCGCGCGTCGGGATTTCGTCCCAGCGGACGCGCCCGACGAACGCTGGTTCGTTCCGCCGGATTCGTTCCGCCTGTCGTTCCGCCCAGGCTAATGCGGGCCGTCCTTTTCCTTGAGCCCCGGATCAAATCTGAGCCCCAGGAAGACCGTGAACTTCGGGATCAATTACGGAGTCATCGAACTCCAAATTGAGATCGGAAAGAAGCTATGGAAAGCTTAAAACCTCTATTTTCTTATGGAATAATAAAAATGACATGTTATTCAATAAAAACTTTCTGTATTTAAGAATTAAGTTTCCAATTACATTGATTTTCAAGATCTCGAGATGATCGGATCTTAGAAACATGTTTTAATAATGATCTAATACTTGAAATAAAGTTATATCTATGTTTAAATTGGATATATATGAGATATATTAAGGGATCTACCCTTTATGATTGAAAAACCCAAAAAAATACAAAGGGACCCACTTGATCAATGAGATCAAGTGTGATCTGATCCTCGGGATGGAAAGAATAAGCATTTATATGATGAAATCCAAGGAAATCAGGGATGGATTATGATAAAAATAGATCAATGTGATCTTTTGACCTTAATAGAGAAAATTCTCTAAATATAACTAAAGTCCTTAATCAAAGGCAAAGATCTAAGATCAAATGGTTGGATCATAAGGAAAGGTTTCTAAAAATGTAAATCTAATTAGTTTCATTTTATGTTATTACGTTATAAAGCATGCTAGTATAACATTTAGAGTTTATGTGTTCATTCTTATCATAAGGTGCTAGAGTTAATTTAAGTACCTTGTCTCATTTTCATTGAATGTTAAACTAAGTAGTTTTATGCTTTAAATTTATAATTCATTTATAGTGGAATGTTAGTAGTAGATTTACTTGTTATGTGATAAAAAGCATAAAACATCAAAAATGTATTCTAATGAGAAAGTAGAGTTTCATGACACAAATAAGAATGGAGTACTTTGGACTTAATTAGTAAGGGCTATAGTTAGTAGGACAATATAAGGATTATCAAATCCTTGGCCCAAATTAGGAAAGAATAATAAACCCCATGAATGACATTATAAATATTCATGGACTTAATTAAAATCCATTAGAAAGAGTACTTAGAGTAAACATGCTTATAGGAACCTTATGAAAGGTTGAGCTATGGTCATTCTAGTGAATGATGAACATAGTGGTTAAGGGGTTATCTAATAGAGCCACGCTCTTCCCCTACCTTACATTGACGTTTGTGAGGTCTAAACGCCTCCTTACATGAGGATTGAAGTAACCACTTTGTGTTCACCCATTCAGCTAGTAAGCCTTAGCCAATTGGAAATAAGAGGAGCGTCAGACTTAGGCTTGAATAAGCTACCTTGATCAACACATTAACGGTTGAATAATAATAATAAGAGCATAAAAGGTTAGTAAATTACCTAACCCTAATAAAAACGAAGAAAGATAAGGATGATCAAACAAGATCCATTAGATCTTGGATGATCAAGAACAATAAGAATAAGAACACTATATTGTACTTAGTATGTATGTTTAGTAGTATACTTATTATAGTTCATTAGATTAGATAATCCAAACCCTTGATCAAAGGTGATTCAAGGAAGAAAACCAAGATCATCCTCCATAGGGATGATCCAAGAACTGAACTTAGATCAAAGAAGAACTAGATGATAGAAGATCTAGGACCTTGATCTTTATCAACATGAGTAGATTGTCAATCAAAGGATCTATGAAAGATCAAGATCAAGGAGATGAACATACAAAGACTTAAAGATAGAAAAATACTTAGATATGAATGATCTAAAGATCATTCTAAACATCAGATCTAGTGATCAATAGGATTGTTCATAATTTATATATTGACAATATGTATGGATGTCTGATTTCATACATCGGTCAAGATCATGGAAGATTGGGGAAAAGAGATCAATCCTTAAAGGTAGGAGGATTTGATTAATGCATTTACATGAGATATTCATGATTGTACTCATGATCTTATGTTGACAAGAGTAATGATAATACTTGTAGTAAATCTCTTGAAAACCTTATGATCCAACCAAACACCTATAAGATGGTTAAGGACTAAACTATAAGTGAATAAAGGGAACTAGAAAATATTTCAGCCCTAAGTAAACAGACATATGGTCTGATATATATATGAAATCTATTTTACATACAAGCTTGGAGGCTTGTGAGTTTGTTTTAATAGGCATGAGCCTAGGGGATGCTATTGTTAGAGGAGTTATGAGGTTTGGCCACCCGCTCCTTGAAATTTGATGATATGATGATACCTTGCCCAATGAGAGGCTAAAAGTCGGGTGGTGGCAATTATGGGAAGGCCACCACCGTGAAAGTCTTGCCCCCATACGGGCAAGTGACATAATATTTTCCACCGTGGTATCGGTGGTGAACAGGGCGATTATCCGAGCGCTAGTACGGATCGAGGCAAAGATAGCAACCTTTCGATTATTTTGCACTATGATGCATATGGGAACATGCATAGTGAAATGCCTTATGTTATAGCATAATGAAATGCTGTAATTGTATATTACCAATGTTTCCCATGAAGGGAAATTCCCGGTATGAGGTTAGTCAGTAATACTAAATTCTCAAAATAAAGAGAATTGATCATCTTAGTTGGGAATGATATTTCACTATTTTCACAAATTTAATTGGTTTACCCATGAAGGGTATGTATGTATATAGATATACATAACTTACAAAATAAAGAGTATGTTTGAGGATAACGAGATTATGAAGGATTGGAATTACATTGTCAATTATTATGTTTCTTGAATCCCCTACCAAGCATTGCTTGGCTTTGAGATATTGTACTTGTTGCAATATCTCGGATCCAGGGAAGGAGACTTAGGAGCTGAAGACTATAGAAGACTTGAAGAGAATAATCTTCAAGGTATACCCTTGAAGACATGTATTTTTATTTGTTGAGAGTTTTATTGTATGGTGAGCTTGAGTTTTGGATTATGTAATTTGGACAAGTATTGTACTAGATTTGGTATCTTGTGAACCCTTGGATGGATCCTGGAGTTTAATAAAAGTATATTCCTTCAATGGAATTTTATTTTGTACACAAATTGTACTTATGTTATGTATGAAGTGGTGACTTGGGTTTTCAAAACAAGTTCTAAAGAAAAGAATTTCCGCTGCTTTGTTTTGCGAAAAATTTTACACTCTTAAGGGCCCGCCTTTCAAAATACTTTACAAATCATGTTTTCAAAAACCCAGTCACACGGTTGGTATCAGAGCCGATTCATCCAGTCACGACAGTACAAATATGTCCAAAAGAGATTATAATCCATGTCTAGATTAAGATAGAAATAGTTGTATAGAGGATTGATAGAAATTTTGAACATATGCCACCAAAGAGAATCACAAGATAGGCAACTCAAAAATACTCAGTTGACAATATGGAAAGAGTAACAATGAGCAATGTGGAAGAGATGATAACAAGAGATGATGACAAGGGTGTTGAAGAACCTTCTTCCTCACCTATAGCAAACCCAAGGTTCATCATCTTACGTAGAAATACCAAGTAAGGTGCTCGAGTTCAACCTAAAGTGAGTGAATAAGAGATAAGTTATCGGTTGATGAGAAGGAGTTATGTGATAAACTCATTAGTTAAGAGATAAGTATAAAAGGAGGTAACTCATTAGTGAAGGATAAGTCTTGAAAGAGTAGCCTCATTTGTTGAAGAGGATGTAAAGAGTTGACTCATTAGTGAGGAAAGAGTTAAACTCATTATTTGAGGAATATGGAAAGAGTAGACTCATTTGTGAAGAAAGAGTAACTCATTTGTGAAGGATGAGTATAGAAAGAGTTAAACTCATTAATTAAGAATAAATATAGAAAGAGTTAGTGTAATGACGGAATAGTATAGTATAAGTCGATATTACTTAGTGAAAGGAAAGTCGATATACTTAGTGAAAGGACTAGAAATACTACTTAGCAAATAAGAATTCCAATAAAGGGAATAATAAGATATAGAAATCCATAGGAAAAACATTACAATAGATGTAAGGTATGATGTTCAGTCTAACCTAAAGTCCTCGAGTAAACATACAAAGTACGTTAATACAAGTATGTATATAACCATTATTAAGTAAAGTATGTATATAACCATTACTAAGTGAAGAAATGGAGATAAAGAGAAAAAAACGATAAATTGGAAAAGAAGATGAAAAAAAAAAAAAGAAGAAAAAATTTAACCTTATAGAAAAGATGAAATGGAGATTTATGAGAAATAGGTGTTAAAGATGAAAACATTAGAAGTATTGTAAAATTCAAAGTTAACATTACATATATAAAGAAATATAAATGTAGGAATTAGAATTGCTACATGCATAGTATTATGAAAATTAGTTAAATGAAATTAATCATCAAAATAGAGAGGATATGGCTTGAAAGAAATTTAAGGAGATAGGTGAAAGTGCAAAATTTGTAAATGAGAATAGTTTGAAATAAATATGAGTAAGGAGTGAAGCAAGTATTTTTCTCCAAAATTAGTGAGGCAAAGGAATTAGTGGAGAAATGATAAAATTTTAGAACATGAAGAGATGATCTTTGATATTAGAATAAAATGAAAAGGAAAAAGAGAGTTAGATATGTTAAAGGGACAAAAATAAGTATTAAGAAAGACAATTAAACCATGAGAATATATGGTTAAAAAAAAATAAAATTATAGCTCTATATATGGTACAACAATTATGAAATCACCGAGTTAGAAATTATAAAGGTATGACAAATCATTGTGGAAATTAGCACTAGAGGATTTTCAAGGATTAAATAATTATTGATATAATAACTTTGGTGCTATTGAAAATAATTTTGGGACTATCATTGATTAGCATTGATTAAGTCATTGATTATCATGGTCATGGATCATGAAAACAAAGAGAAATATTGATTAGCATTGATTAAGTCATTGATTATCATGGTCATGGAACATGAAAACAAACAGAAATATTTATTAGAAAAATATAGTCATTGAATATCATGAATAGGAGTACATCTTATTGATCAAGGCAAATGAAGAGCTAACTATGAATAAAGATATTACTATCAATTACATGATGGAGTTGGTGATATTGAAAGATTTAAGAAATATAGTAAGGGGAAATATAATTTTTTGAAGGAAAGGTGAAATAAAACATGAGAAATGAAAACAAATATTGGTTGTTAAATTTAAGTTTAAAGATGATTGTGAATGAGATATAAATCCAAATTGTTGGAGAAATAAGTGGCTAGAAATTTTAAGATAGTTTGAAGATTTTCAATCTTACATGAGATTGAATGAGAAAATATCTATAATAGTTGAGGAAAAAGAACATCAAATTATATGAATGAGTTGAAAGAACAACTTTTAAGGATATGGAGTGATTATAGCAATTTACATTATGAGAGTAACAAATTTCTTTTAGGAAAAGAAAAAGGAGGAATCAATATAAGGATGCATAAATGATGTTGAGGAAATTAAGTATCCTTTTTCTCTATAAGGATGAGCATTTTCAAATTTATTATTAATTGGGAATTGGAAATGCAACATCAAAGTATAAAATCAAAAACAAATTTTAAAAAGTTCTATGAGTTAGATAATAGATGTTCATGAATTTGAGGAGAATGAAATATATTGAATGAAGTGGTAATGATATATGGAAAGAGATTTCAAGAAATCAAGAGCATTCGGGGGATATATGTTAGACACTTACAAAACTTGTCTTATAAGTGTACATGTGATTAAAGAAGCAAAGTTTAGGTTATATAAATTTTAAGGATAGCATGGAATTTGACCCAACAAAGGTGGAATATGAGATCGAAATATTAAATGACAATGACAATTAGAGAAATATATCTCTTATTGATTTTATAACATGAGGACATTCTTTTAGTGAAGATTTGCCATTGGGTACATAAATCCTAAATGAGTTGATAATAGATTGTTGAGAATTAAAGACTAGTTGATAAATTATGGTGTTTGTAAAGACATAAGAAGGGATGATTACAAAGTCAATATGGACTCTTTTAATTGAAATTATCAAGAATATCGCAAATAAAGAGTTAGTATGATATGATAAAGGCTATGAGGTACACTTGAAAGAAGCATAAGGAAATGCAAAATCTAGAAATTTTGAAGCCTATGACATACAAACATATATATATATATATATATGAGAGGAAAAAGAGATAAATATTATCATAGATTGTGAGAATGTTCGAATATTGTTCTAATTATGAGAAAGAAATAACAAAGAGGATCAAGAATATATATGCAGAGTTAAATGACACCATCTTGGATGGAAAAATGTAAAAAGTCAAGTATTATGAATAAAATGGTACCTAAAGGGTGTTACAAAAATAATGGATGAAAATGAGGAAAGATTCATTACAAGGAAACTATTATTGAAGGATAGAATTTGACAAGAAGTTGTCAATAGAAGGAAATAGTAAAGAAGTATGAACTGTAAAGAAGAAATAAAGTATACCCTTCCAAATAATGGAAGAATAAGAAAAGAGAAAATTACTTCCAAAGATTGGAAGGTTGTTACAAAGAACAATAGTTGAAGTTATAGAATCTTATCAATATGTATTATAGAAGTCTAAGGACTATACATAGTAGGAAAGCTATGTCCAAACTTTATATGTTAATACATAGTAGGAAAGCTATGTCAAAACTTTATAAGTTGAAAAAGAATGACGATGAGCAATAGAAGGTATAATGGAAAATTGTGAAGTATGGAAAGATTGGTGAAAATTACCAATCAAGTGAAATGGAAGGTTTTGAAACAAAAGGGATAACTCAATAAGAGTTATTAATCATCTTTTGGGAAATTCTAGCAATAACCAGCTTTATTATATAGAGCATTATTAAGGTTAGTCATGGAGGAGCATTTTAACCTTTGAGAAAAGATAGTATAAAAGGGATGAAAGGAAATAGAATTTCCATAAGTGGCAAGGCCACATGTGTAAGGATATGAAAGAATTGTGAAAACTCCTAAGTGAGTTGTATTACAAATTTCGAGGACGAAATTATTGTAAGGGGGGAAGATTGTAATAACCCCCATTTTTTTGTAAATTGATTGAGAAAATCAATAAAGTTTGAGTTTTAGATATTTGAAATTTGAAATATTAGGGTTATTTAAAATATACTTTTTATAAAAGTATAATCAAATCATAAGACATGTAAAATTGAAATTAAACTTAGCAAACCCTTCAAAATGACTGTAAGCACGACAAATTTCGAATTCGGATGAGAAATCCTTAAGTTTATCATATTTTGGACAAAAGGATAAAATAGTAATTTTACCCAAAAATCAAAATATTCCAAAAATCAAAATATGAAACATCAAAATTTAGAATGTACTGAGAAATACGAATCCAATGCCACTAAGTACACTCAAATCCGAGATCATGGGAATAAAACCCAAAGTTTTATGCATAAAGGGCAAAACGGACTTTTTACACCATGTGGGGCCCACATGGGGCCCACATGGGGACCACCACGTCCCCAACAACCACTTTGATCAGCAGCCCATGTGAAACATGGGTCAACAAAGATCAGCTAGTCATGGGTTAGGTATGGGAGCATTAAAGACTTTCATGCCATTTTATATTAAAAAAAATACATATTATAATCATGAAAAAAGACCCAAAATGACTATAAATACAACCCCAAAAATCTTCCAAAAATCCTCATACAATCCCCACGAAATTATCTTCAATCCCCTTGAAAAATTAGATCTAGGATCCCTCCCAAAACCCCAAAATTTCCAAGAGCTAAATCTTTTTCCAATTTGTTTTTTTTTTTAGATTAGAACAAGAGACCTAAATTCAATTAGGCACTCTGTTCTAGATCTAATTTCATCAATTCCACCGTCCAAAACATCCCAACACATCTATTCTACAAAACCCCCAAAGAAATTTCAAGATCCAACGGTTCAAACAATGTATTTACGAAAGGTGGATTTTAGGCTATATCGTCATCAACGAGGTATTTTTTTTAATTGGGCATGTAAATCAAGTTTTCTCCTCAATCAAGTAAGTGGAAATCCTTTTCCTATATTTTTAGTAATGTTTTATGTAATTTTTTATTTTACTGTAATTAATTTTGATAATAAAAAGATAAAAATAAAGTAAACAACAGAACCCTTAATTAGGGATGATGGAGTGCTCGATGAGAAATCTGACTGTACCAATCGATCAGGAAGGGTCCAAAACCCCTAGGGTAGAAGTTTCATCAAAATCAGAGACCTTTGGGCCCTCAATTGCAAGAGGATTGATTGACGGTCCAGAATGGACTGTCCGATCTCCAGATCAGACGACGCCCACGTGACGCACCGTCCGGAACGGCGCGCGTGCGATACGCGTGGAGCGTCTGTTCAAGCGCACGGAAGGGGCGTCGCGTCAAAGAGACGAGCGGACGCGCCAGCGACAGCCCGGTTTGCGGCGCGCGCGGACGACGGGCGTTCCGCTCGTCCGTCCGCGTCTGTGGACGTCCCGCGAGCGCGCGTCGGGATTTCGTCCCAGCGGACGCGCCCGACGACGCCTGGTTCGTTCCGCCGGTTCGTTCCTTTGTCGTTCCGCCCATTAATCTGGGGGCCGTCCTTTCCTTGGGCCCAGGATCAAATCTAGGCCCTAGGAAGGACCGTGAACTTCGGGATCAGTCGGAGTCATCGAACTCCAAATTGAGATCGGAAAGAAGCTATGGAAAGCTTAAAACCTCTATTTTCTTATGGAATAATAAAAATGACATGTTATTCAATAAAAACTTTCTGTATTTAAGAATTAAGTTTCCAATTACATTGATTTTCAAGATCTGAGATGATCGGATCTTAGAAACATGTTTTAATAATGATCTAATACTGAAATAAAGTTATATCTATGTTTAAATTGGATATATATGAGATATATTAAGGGATCTACCCTTTATGATTGAAAAACCCAAAAAAATACAAAGGGACCCACTTGATCAATGAGATCAAGTGTGATCGAATCCTTGGGATGGAAAGAATAGCTGTTTATATGATGAAATCCAAGGAAATCGGGGATGGATTATGATAAAAATAGATCAATGTGATCTTTTGACCTTAATAGAGAAAATTCTCTAAATATAACTAAAGTCCTTAATCAAAGGCAAAGATCTAAGATCAAATGGTTGGATCATAAGGAAAGGTTTCTAAAAATGTAAATCTAATTAGTTTCATTTTATGTTATTACGTTATAAAGCATGCTAGTATAACATTTAGAGTTTATGTGTTCATTCTTATCATAAGGTGCTAGAGTTAATTTAAGTACCTTGTCTCATTTTCATTGAATGTTAAACTAAGTAGTTTTATGCTTTAAATTTATAATTCATTTATAGTGGAATGTTAGTAGTAGATTTACTTGTTATGTGATAAAAAGCATAAAACATCAAAAATGTATTCTAATGAGAAAGTAGAGTTTCATGACACAAATAAGAATGGAGTACTTTGGACTTAATTAGTAAGGGCTATAGTTAGTAGGACAATATAAGGATTATCAAATCCTTGGCCCAAATTAGGAAAGAATAATAAACCCCATGAATGACATTATAAATATTCATGGACTTAATTAAAATCCATTAGAAAGAGTACTTAGAGTAAACATGCTTATAGGAACCTTATGAAAGGTTGAGCTATGGTCATTCTAGTGAATGATGAACATAGTGGTTAAGGGGGTTATCTAATAGAGCCTCGCTCTTCCCCTACCTTCGGTTGACGTTTGTGAGGTCTAAACGCCTCCTTACATGAGGATTGAAGTAACCACTTTGTGTTCACCCATTCGGCTAGTAAGCCTTAGCCAATTGGAAATAAGAGGAAGCAGTCTAGACTTAGGCTTGAATAAGCTACCTTCGGTCGACATTAACTGGTTGAATAATAATAATAAGAGCATAAAAGGTTAGTAAATTACCTAACCCTAATAAAAACAGTAAGAAAGATAAGGATGATCAAACAAGATCCATTAGATCTTGGATGATCAAGAACAATAAGAATAAGAACACTATATTGTACTTAGTATGTATGTTTAGTAGTATACTTATTATAGTTCATTAGATTAGATAATCCAAACCCTTGATCAAAGGTGATTCAAGGAAGAAAACCAAGATCATCCTCCATAGGGATGATCCAAGAACTGAACTTAGATCAAAGAAGAACTAGATGATAGAAGATCTAGGACCTTGATCTTTATCAACATGAGTAGATTGTCAATCAAAGGATCTATGAAAGATCAAGATCAAGGAGATGAACATACAAAGACTTAAAGATAGAAAAATACTTAGATATGAATGATCTAAAGATCATTCTAAACATCAGATCTAGTGATCAATAGGATTGTTCATAATTTATATATTGACAATATGTATGGATGTCTGATTTCATACATCGGTCAAGATCATGGAAGATTGGGGAAAAGAGATCAATCCTTAAAGGTAGGAGGATTTGATTAATGCATTTACATGAGATATTCATGATTGTACTCATGATCTTATGTTGACAAGAGTAATGATAATACTTGTAGTAAATCTCTTGAAAACCTTATGATCCAACCAAACACCTATAAGATGGTTAAGGACTAAACTATAAGTGAATAGGGAACTAGAAAATATTTCAGCCCTAAGTAAACAGACATATGGTCTGATATATATATGAAATCTATTTTACATACAAGCTTGGAGGCTTGTGAGTTTGTTTTAAACAGGCGTATGCCTGGGGATGCTATTGCTAGAGGAGTTATGAGGGTTTGGCCACCCGCTCCTTGAAATTTGATGATATGATGATACCTTGCCCAATGAGAGGCTAAAAGTCGGGTGGTGGCAATTATGGGAAGGCCACCATTGTGAAAGTCTTGCCCCCCCATACGGGCAGTGACATAATATTTTCCACCGTGGTATCAGTGGTGAACAGGGCGCTTTATCCGAGCGCGCAAGTACGGATCGAGGCTATGACATAGCAACCTTTCTGATTATTTTGCACTATGATGCATATGGGAACATGCATAGTGAAATGCCTTATGTTATAGCATAATGAAATGCTAGGTAATTGTATATTACCAATGTTTCCCATGAAGGGCAATTCCAGGTATGAGATTAGTCAGTAATACTAAATTCTCAAAATAAAGAGAATTGATCACTTAGTTGGGAATGATATTTCACTATTTTCACAAATTTAATTGGTTTACCCATGAAGGGTATGTATGTATATAGATATACATAACTTACAAAATAAAGAGTATGTTTGAGGATAACGAGATTATGAAGGATTGGAATTACATTGTCAATTATTATGTTTCTTGAATCCCCTACCAAGGCATTGCTTCTTGAGATATTGTACTTGTTGCAATATCTCGGATCGAGGAAGGAGACTTAGGAGCTGAAGACTATAGAAGACTTGAAGAGAATAATCTTCAAGGTATACCCTTGAAGACATGTATTTTTATTTGTTGAGAGTTTTATTGTATGGTGAGCTTGAGTTTTGGATTATGTAATTTGGACAAGTATTGTACTCAGATTTGGTACTGCATCGTGAACCCTTGGATGGATCCTGGAGTTTAATAAAAGTATATTCCTTCAATGGAATTTTATTTTGTACACAAATTGTACTTATGTTATGTATGAAGTGGTGACTTGGGTTTTCAAAACAAGTTCTAAAGAAAAGAATTTCCGCTGCTTTGTTTTGCGAAAAAATTTTATACTCTTAAGGGCCCTGCCTTTCAAAATACTTTACAAATCATGTTTTCAAAAACCTGGGTCGTCACAAGATCACCCATCACTTGATCTCCTTCATCCTAAGTAGCCAACGGCCAAGATTTCATCTCCTGGGATTTTTGGGATCCAGGAATCCATCCAATGGCTCAGAAGTTTCATCTGAGCAGTCCAAGATGGGGATCTCAACCCTATTGTTTGATCTTTCATTCCTGATGGATCAACGACCATGGAGATCACCTAGAGGCCAAAAAACCTCAGGGAGGTGTTGGAATGTACAGAGGGGAGAAGGACGCACCTACCTGTGCCAGTTCGGTGAGGTGAAGATAACCAGAGAAGAAGAATTAATGCCAAAGAAGGAGAAGAAAACTGAAAAGAAACCCTAACCTCTGGAAGTGCCAAAATCTCCTATGTCATTGCTGGAGGAGGAGGGAAACCATGGGAGTTTTGAAGATCCCATTAGCCTAAAGAGATTCGATGGTTCCAGATATACCATTACCAATTAGATTGGTTAGAATTAGCTAAAGAATATGCCAGAGACAATGACCAGTACCATAGTTGATATTCATTTGGGATTTTCTGATGATCTAGTTGTTGGATCAACATGAAACTAAAGGGCTTTTGTAGATACCCTCAGTCCGAACAGATCCAATGGTGGAGATCTGAAGATTTTGTCTAGAATGCAATGGCTAATTCAAATAGGGTTTCCCAAAAAAAAACCCTGGTTCATCAGGGACGACGGGTCCTTGGACGCTCTCAATGCAGACACAGGGGTCGTCTACCCGAGTGCATCTGCTAACATGCCCACAAAGAAAGAGAGAAAGAAAAGAGAATTGGAGAAGATGGATGGGGAGTTTGTAGCTAGGATTTTGGGACATTCTAGGGGACCTCATGAAGAACATTAGGAAATTTTTTTGGGAATTATATGAGCTATTTATGGAGGATTTTAAATTTTCCATGATTATATGTAATTATCTTGTGTCAATTCTTTTTATTATTAAATTGTCATTGGATTCCCACTACCACCTCCTTCTCCACTAGTAGCTGGTAGTTGTTTGACTCATGATAACATGTTTTATGGCCATTGGATCCATTTGTGGGCCCTAGAAAGGTGTGAAAAGACCATTTTGCCCTATTATGGAGAAAAATCCATTTTATTCTCCCGAACTCCAAATTGAGGGTACTTAGTAGCGTTGGAATAGTATTTCAAAGTACATTCCAAATTTTGATGTCTTACGTCTCGATTATGTAAAAATGAGGAAAAATAAGGATTTTCATCTGGACTCAGAATTTGACGTACTTACAGTCATTCTGATCAGTTTTTCGAGTACATTATAAATATTTAAGTTTTAAGCGTTGATTTTATTTTTATAAGAATCAATTTTCCTAGAACTCAAAGTTCCAGTTCCACTTTTAAAATTTTAACTTTTAATTTTTAATAATTCAATTATATTCATAAAAATTGGGGTTGTTACACTAACCATAAGTGCTCAATTTTATATAAAAAGTACCCAATTAGTAGTTCATATGTTATAACTTATAGTGTTTTTTCTAGGGTTTTCCTAAACATTCACAATACATGCATTTTTTACCTAATAATAAATGTTTGCTTTTTTGCATGTTCATAAGCTAATATAGAGTAAGCATGCAAGTGGTCATAATTTTCTAGGATTTAAATAAGGGTTTTACTCATTTATAGGTGCTGAGAAAGTGATCCAACAACCATGATCAAGTACGATGAAGATTGAAGATCAAGATCAAAAGAGAGAGCTGGGCCATTTCTAACATTTCAAATCTAGATCAAGGTTCAATACCCTACTAGGGCAAGAAAAAGAAGGCAACAAGAAGTAGTAGTCAAGTTTGCATTGAAGGAGGAGCTGTCTAGCTTAGCTTTAAAGGCTACAACTTCACAGATTAACAAAGATAATCAAATCAAGCTCACTATCATTAGAGATTGTTTGTTTGCATATCTATAGAGTTTGGAGTCACATTTAAATTTAGGTTGCATCATTTAATTAAGTTTTCATTTTAGTGCATGCAAGGCCATCGATCTTAGAACACTAAGCTAGTACTATTAGATCCTGAGATTGAATGTATCCATGGATAGGGGGTAAGACATCAAAATCCTAATCCCATAGGAGACCCACCAGTTGAAGTTGAGCACAAGGCTATTAGAGCTCTCTATCCGCCACTCTAGTTAAACACTCCATCATGCATCACCTAACCACCTACTAATGCAGATCACTTTGACCGTAAACCTAGAGTAATATAGTTACTCTCAACATTCTATGATCATGATAAAGAGGATTCATACATACATATCAAGGAATTTCTTGGTATTTGCACTACATTCAAATTCCAAAATGTCTAGGGTGATTCTATTAGACTTAGGTTGTTCCCTTCTCATTAAAAGATAAGGTCAAATCATGGTTGTATTTTTTAGAGGTCGGTTCCATTGCCTCATGGGACCAGTTGTCTAAAATGTTCATTAATAAGTTCTTTCCCATCCATAAGACTAACACCCTTCATAGGCAGATCATTAATTCCCAACAAAGGAATGATGAACAATACTATGAATGTGGGAAAGGTGGAATGAATTGCTACAAAAGTGTCCCCATCATGGATTTGAAAAATTGCAGTAGGTTCAGTACTTCTATGAGGTACTTACACCTCAGAGCAAACAAATAGTAGACGTAGCTAGTGAAGGGGCCCTCATGTTGAAAAGGGAAACAAAGGCTTGGGAATTTTTCAAAATTTATCTAACAATTCCCAGCAATGGGATTATTTCCAATAGGAGAGATAGACATACCCAACCTCAAAAGAAAGGAGGCTTGTAAGAAATATGAGTGACCTTAGAAATATCATGTCACCTTATACCGTTGGTTGAAAGAGTAGACAAGCTTGAAAGTATGTTCTAGAGGATAGAGGCTTACATGGCCATTAATGTATCCACTAAACCTCCAAAGGGGTATGTGCTATAAGTTCAAGCCTGACCCATTTGACCATAGCTTGTCCAACTAAATAAGTGTACCCTGACAATCTATTAGAAGAAGCAAATGCAATGAATGAATATCACAATCCTAGTAGTAATAATCCTTGTTCTGAGACCTAGAATCTAGGATAGGCTAGGCATCCAAATTTTTCATTGCCTAAGAATAATACCTTAGGGGGTCCACTAGGGATTCACCATCCTTAAACCTTTCCTCATGCTCAAGTGCCACAGTAGCCTGTTGATGTTTTCTGCAAGTGCACAGGCTATTGTAGTATAGCTATGCAAATACAGGTCAAACCCACAGGGACTCGCTTTAATTGGAGTTTTTAATAAAATTTAATTATTTGAAACTTGAAGAGAATAACAAAACTAGCCTAACCAGTTAGATTTATTCAAATGGTGCACTTTAAATAACTTTCGATTCCAGAAAACAAAATAAAACTAATCAAAACGTCCTTGAATCACACTGTCCTCGAATGACATTGTCCCTGGATAACACTGTCAAAAGATGGATAAAATAAAGCTTAAATAGAATAGGGACACATATGTAATTAAAATGGGGATACAGATGTCAGTAAACAGGGGATGCAGATGTCATTAATGGAATTGAACAGAATTGTCATTTCATTTAAAGATGAAGGGCAAAATTGTCATTCTGTTCAAACTCTGGCTTTTAACAAAATCCAGGAAAACCCAACGAAGGAGAAACTGGAGGGGAAGGAGATGGAGCCAGAGGAAATTGCTGGAATTGTTGGCATGGCCGGCCGGAGTAGATGTCCTTCGCAGTGGCTGGTGGATGGCTCTTCCGATGAGAAAAAATTGATAGCCCCTTATGGGCGTCGTCTGCTACAGATCCGGCTCGTGCCTGGCCGGTGAAGAGGAATGACTGGGGAAGCCGTCTTGTGTGGGTGCTGATGAGGGAGCTCCTGTCTGGTGATGGGCGTCATCCACGGCTGTTCTGTTCTAGGTGGCCTGGAGTTGGGAAGAGAAAGTGGGGAACGAAGGAAAACAAAAAGGGGTGATTGAGGGAAAACAGAGGAAATGGTTTCCTCCTCTAAGCCACTCGGAGATGGGAAAGAATCTAGAAGCTCTGAGGAGCATCGCACTATAGCAGGAATGAAAGGGCCTAGAGGACAAAAAATGGGGGAGTGCAGTGGTGGCAGGGCTGGTGCGTTGGGAAGAAAACTATAAAGGAGAGGGTGCGGTGGTGAGATGACGCGTGGAGATAGGAGAGAGATAGAGTAGAGGGGTGCCGGCCGCTGGATGCGATGATTGGAGATGGGAAGGATGACCTGGGCGGTGAAGATGGAGGACCGGGGGACTTTGGCGACTAGAGAAGTGGTTGGGCAGTGGTGATTTAGGAATATGGGACGTTGAAAGAAAGAGAAATATGGTTGGTGATGAAACAAAGATGGCTGGGACTCTGTGGAATTGAGATGATGGTATGATAGAGGGGTTTCGAGCAGAGATAGGCAGTGCGGTCTGGATAGTGGGCAACCTAGAATGACAGAGAAAAGAGAGGGAACTGTGGTGGATATGGAAAATAGATGCAAAGCTGGTGGTAACAGAACTAGAAAGATGAGAGGCGATGAGCAGGAGAGATAGAGGTTGAACAGAAACAAAGTGAAACAAAACAAAGCTAAGGAAAAATTCGCTCCCCACTCATACGGCTTCCCCCTTTATACTTTTTTTTCTTCCTTATTTTTCTCCAACAAGTTCCTCTTATCTCCATCTAGTACTCTTCTTCTTTCTCTATTTCAATTAGGATTCTTCCTCTTGATCTCTACTTGATCTACACCATTGAGATTAAATCCGAGCCATCCAATTTCTTTTAGTTGATCTGCAAAATAAAACGCTAAATTAGAATAATCAAACCGTACATTAATCCTTTAATAAGCTCGAATGATCATCTAACTGTTGATTAAGGTCTAGATGGTTAATCAAGCTAAAATTTGAAATTTGGACGATTAGATAATCTAATTGAATGCTAAACTAGGGGTCTTTTAGCAAAAATTAAGCAATTAACATAGCCAATTCCTCATAAGTTTCCACAACAAATAAGAACACCTTCCATGGAGGAAACTCTAAATTCGTCCTCATAAAATTCTATACAACTTTAGAATGATATTAGGAAAAATTTGACTGTCAACCCCATACCCTCAGTTGTTAAATAAAGCTAAGAAAGGAATCAATTTCAGTGAGATAAGGGAAGTGTTTAAACATTTTCAAATCAATATTCCATTACTCAATGCTATTAAATACATTTCTGTCCATGCCAAATTTCTTAAAGAGCAATGCACATAAAAGTAAAAGCTTAATGTTCAAAAGAAAGCCTTCCTCATCAAGCAAGTGAGCTCTTTGATCCAATACCAAAGCCCTCCTAAGTTTAGAGATTTAGACTGCCCTGCCATTTCTTGTGTTATTGGAAACTATGTTATTGATAGGCCACTATTAGATTTAGGGGCTAGTGTTAACTTGTTGCCATTTTCTATCTATGAGCAACTTGGACTTGATGGCCTTAAGCCAACCAATACCACTTTGTAGTTAGTAGATACATCAGTGACGATTCTACTTGGTATGGTTGAGGGAGTTTTAATACAAGTGAACCACTTTTACTTTCTTGTAGATTTTATTAACTTGGATACCCAACCTGTATTAGACCCAGGTTGTTAGATCTCAATAATTCTTGGATGTCCATTACCATAATCAATTATAGAAATGGAGTGATGAAATTATCTTTTGGAAATATGAAAGTTGAGCTTAATATTTTTAATGCCAACATTAACATTTAGACCCAGATGATTCATCTGTAGTCAATGTGATTGAAGGTTTAATACATGATCCACAATTGTCCATCTTTGATCCACTAGAGGCATGTCTAGCACATTTCAACTATGATTTTGATATAGATAGGTCCATTGAGGAGGTTAATAATCTTTTAGATACTGCACCCATAATAGAGACCTCTAGCCTAACTCATCCATTATGGTTAACCTAGGGGTTTAAGGGCTTGTTGCATATGATAATTGCAAATGTGAACACCTACAAAAATAGAAACCATTTTGTTTTCATTATTTTTTGCATTTTTTCATGGACTAAAAAAAACTTTAGTTGAGAGGTGTGATGAGTGTTCAATTTTTTTATAAAAGGCACCCAATTAGTAGTCCATGTGTTATAAATTATAGTGTTATTCCTAGTTTTTTTTTTTTTTTTAATTCATAATACATGAAGTTTTGACATAATAATTGAAAATTTCACTATTTTATTAGTTTAGAAGCTAATTTAGAGTAATTATGCAAATGGTAATAATTTTTTAGAATTTAATTAGAAATTTTACTCTTTTGTAGGTGAAGAGAAAGTGATCCAACGGTCAAGATCAAGTAAGATGAAGATTGAAGATCAAGATAAAAAAGAGAGAGCCAGGGCCATTTCCAATATATCAAAGCTACATCAAGGTTCAAGACCCTCCTAAGGAAAGAAAAATAAGGCAATGGGAAGCATCAAAGTTGACTAAAATGGTCAATGCCAAAAATCCATGCATTTCCACCATCTTTGCATGAGAATTGGAGTCATGCATGAGGTTTCCTAGTCTAATAAGAAAACCTAAGAAAGTCAAGCAATTCACAGTTTGAAGCCAAGGGAGTTAGCTACTCATGCTACTAATGAATGAGCCATCAAGCTACATGGGAGCCATGCCACATGGAGTTAAACGATTGGGGGATCAATTCAAGCAATTATCTCATGCTAAAAGTATGATTTTTAAGGAATACTTGGAATGTTTTAAGAAATATTTGTAAGAGGTAAGATGATCATATAGTGAACCAATAAAGAAAAAAGAAAAAAAAAAACCCACTTTCAATTTCTATTTTTCACTCTTTTCCCTCACCTAAGCTAGGACTCAGTGATTTTTACCTTAGGGAGGGCGGCACCTTCTAAAAAAAGTGGAGCCTTCCCCTTGTTTGGATGCTATCTTAAGTGGTTTCCGAAGATGGAAAACCCTATATCTAATTCACTTGAAATAACATCAAAACTGTAGGTTTTCTCTATCATTTCATACTATTTTTCTTCTCTTTTCTAACAACCAATCACTAGCTACTTAGGAGGGGGAACTCCACACCATCTTCCTAAAAAAATGGTGCCCCCCCCTTTAAAAATAGAAACCAGCCATGATGTCATCCTTGCTTAGCTCATTCATCCCCCTAACTTTCCTCATTGAAATCCTGGATCTAAATCTACTTTCCTATCTTATATTAAGCCCTTATGAAAGTGAAAACAAGTCGTTTATAAAAGCCCATGCACTC
The DNA here is from genome assembly GCA_035236585.1 of Warburgia ugandensis. Classification (NCBI taxonomy): domain Eukaryota; kingdom Viridiplantae; phylum Streptophyta; class Magnoliopsida; order Canellales; family Canellaceae; genus Warburgia; species Warburgia ugandensis. Next base: position 41,459,145 of record CP141136.1, read on the forward strand.
CATATTTTTTTCTAAAGTAGATGTTTTTGTGAGTATTTTTTTCTAAAGCAGAGGTTTTTGTGAGAAAACCTTGCAAATAGCACTCTAGTTTGGAAATCTTGGAGTTTTGGAATTTGATTTTGATTGGATTGTTCTTCTTTGGATATCTTAAGTCTTTTTACCATGTTTTTGCACTTTAATTCCAGATTAGTACTTTGTTTCATTGCTTTACTTTCATTGTCTTGTCTTCTTGCCTTGCTTCCTTGTTTTGATTTTGCTTTCATGTATATAGTTCCCTCCTTGATTTCCTCTTTTCTTTGCTTCATATCCTTAGTTATTCTTATTGATTCTCTTAAGATCTGAGTTATTTCTTCTTTGGTAGCAATAGCTTAAATCTTTTGATTCTCCTTTGTCTTTTAGTTGTGTTTTGCTCAGTTTTGGCACTAGTTTGAGTTGTAGTTTTTCCTTACGATAGTTACCATCCTTCTAACTTTTTTTCTCTTGAGTTCCAATTGCATGCTATATTAGCTTAGTATAAAGTTATTAGGAGGTGTTTTAGATATTATTTGAATTAACTTTTAGGCTCTTGAAGAGTGTGCAACTTTTAGATTATGTATACATGTTCATACACACCCTAATTTGATGTATTTTAACATTCAATCAATAAAGTTGCTTAAAGATTCATGTCGATGCTTGAGTTTTAGTAGCTAAGTACATTATATCTTTAGTGTTATCTTATATAAAAATTTCTAGTTTAATTTCTTTCCATACTTAGTTTGATTTGATTCTCTTAAGTGCTTAAATCTAGAATATTTTCATTCAATCTTCATGCTTAGTTTCCAACAGCTTATGCTCTTATTTGCTTGATTCCTTAGGAACCCATTTATGTTTTTAGGTAATTTGTTAATTTCGTTGATTAGATTGAATGTTAGTTAGATGTTGATTCACCAATTTCAGTCAATTTTACCCCATGAACCATGCTCACCATCCCATGGATCAAGCACATGATACTTGGGTAACTTCTCTTTAGATCTTGCTTATTTAGTTGATTAATATTAGTTAATCAATTTTTTTATTAGTTTTTTACATCTTTTTTTAGTTTTATAAAATTTTCCTTCTGAGTTTTTGAAAGTTTCACTATTAGAAATTTTTAAAATTAAGAAAGTGTAAAATTAGGAATGTTCCTTTTTAGTAAGTTTTCTTTAGTTTAAGTTTCCTAGATTCATCCATTCTAGTTTTGCATTAGTTTCTTTTATTGAATGCATAGTTAGAATAGTTTCTAATTTCATTGAATATCTTTATTTTTAGAAAGATGAAATGTAGGTTAGGGAATGGTTATCAAAGGGGATTCAAAATTTCAAATATGACTAGAGGTTTTCTATAACTGATGGACAACTTTTTCTTTTGAATGTATTGAAGTGAATATCTTTTCTAATTTTCTATTCCCCTTCACCTTTTATTTTCTTTTTCCAATACTTATTTTTGTATTTCTCTTTGTTTCTTTGAGGAAAGGCTTTTTCTTTGAAAGCACTTTGACATTTTTCTCTTGTTATATTTTTATCCTCTCTTACTTTTTCTTGCATCTCTACTCATTTTTTAAAGTAGGTAATGGATATTTAACTGGTTTTTAGGTTAAGGTAAGTGGGGTTTTAAAAAATAAAAGGCTTACCAAGAGGTTCAAAAGGCCTAAGTAGTGGTATAATGTACACAGTCAGCTTTATGTCGTTAGGTTTAAACAAGGATGGCCTATTTCATTTCCCAAGTTTCTTAAAAGCCTATCAAATTCAATAAATGTTTAGGAAAGAAGGTTAGTACTATTGTAATTCTTGAAAATTGATCAAAACAAACATATTGAGATCTTTCAACTAATGTCCATTGAAGAAAATATGGAATTAATTATAACCATAAAAAATTCATAATCTCTAACACTCACTTTGTTGTGACCCCAATCCCTAAGGCCATGGTTTAACATAATTGAACTTAACAATTGGCTCATGTAAAGCCTACATGGCTTTTCTCTTTTATTTTGATTTACAAATTGTAGTAGAAGTATCAACTAAGCTCTATGCTCCTATTCTATGCAAAGCATGGTTTAGACACGTAACTCTACCAAAATTTTGGCAGAGTTTCCACTATTTTTAGAACTTAGGGATTTAATGCATGTGATGTGGTTCATTTGATAAATAGTTTCAGAGTTTAAAAAACTATATAGGAGACTCAGTCTCCACACAATTCACTATAGTATATAACTCACGTTTACTAACATGGAGTTCTAAGTGAATATTATACACACATCATCAACTTAAATATACAGAATGTAGAACCATACATACAGGATTACTCATCAAATCAGAAGCACAACTTCTATTTATTACCACACATTCATATATAATACAAAACATGATAACATAAGCTAGTCAGGCTTCACTCATTCCCAACAAGTGCCTTTCCTTTGTTAGCTTGACTGGTACATGGAAAATGATAATACGTGCTGCAAAGCCCAATACAGAAAAAGAACTAAACCCATGCATATCCTACCATTCTTGTTGAGATTAGCTCATCTCCACATCCATGTCCAATTATAGAACATTCTATTATATTTATTTGATAACCATCAAAGTCAGTAACATGCATTATAAGGTATAATACTTCAACATATAACCAAGAACATAACTTATTCCACAATTTAAACTACAAAGAAATATATATAATCGTCAAATACAACCATATAGGAAAGTATTTCATATAAGTATAGCCTTAGCCATGATAAGCAATTATAACATCATCACACTGATCAAGTAGTCATCTCCCTTAAGGTTTACCATCTTAAGCAGCCCACCCTATGGATATCATACATATGGCAACCTGATCCTCAGCATTTACCATCTTAATTGGCTCCACCATTAGTCCAAAGAACCAGGTGACCTTTTCCCTCAAGGTTTGCCATCTTAGGCAATACCATGTTAGGCACTCCTCCCTTAGGACTTACCAACTTGGGAAGCTCCATCATCGTCATGATCAACTAGGTAGCTCTTTCTCTAAGGGTTTACCATCTTAGGAGACACAATATATATAACTGCTCATCCCTCAGGATTTACCATCTCAAGTGGCTCCACCATGATTTCAAGGAACCAAGCAGTCCTTTCCCTTAGGGTTTACCATCTTGGTTGCTCAATCTCTCATCCCATAAGGTATAATATCTTGGGCAACTCCACTGTGATCCCAATGAACTAAGCAGCCCTTTCCCTCAAGGTTTAGTATCTTAGATAGCACATCCCTCAGGATTTACCATCTTGGGCAACTTCACCATGATCGAATCAATTAGTCAGCACTTTCCCTTAGGATTTACCATCATGGGAGGCTCAATGTCCAAAAATCCATCCATCATGGGCTACCATCTTGTGCAGCTTCACCTTAGTTGAAATCAACTAGGTATCCCTTTCCCGCAGGGTTTACCTTCTTGGGAGGAGTCATCATAGTCCACCTTGGTGGTGCTTAGGGCTTGGTGTCTTAGGATTGATGCACTTTTATCAAAGTTATCATAATAATAATAATAATAATAATAATAATAAAACATTCCCAATTAGAATATCACTTGATGATTCTAACTATTGAATGTAAATCATAGTATCCATGCTATCTTTATGAAAATTTATATGCATCACATCCATGATCATAATTATGAAATTACACTTAGAGACTAGCCACCACATCAGTCGATTGCTCACGAGTACTCATCTAAGCCCATTTGAATGCACCATGTATGGTGATACTAAATCAGAAATCATAGGGCCCACCATGTTGATGACCAAACCTATCTAAAATTATATCTCTGTTAATTAGAAACTAGCCACCACAGCCTCTACGGTCAACTGTGGGTACATCTTGAAAAGGGTGCCATGAACACCTCTAGTGGTTGTCCCATACCACAACAGTTGGAAAAAATACAAGTGCCACTTTAGGTAATGTTACCCACCACCTTTAGTGGTTAGAGGCTAAGAGGCCAACCTCTTAGCATAGTGCCTACTAGGCTCACTAGCCTAAAAAAGAGAAATGTGTATGCATATATTCCAAAATTTAATCATCATAGATCATGTAATTTATGTAACTTATTTCAAAACATGCAAGTAATGCATATATAAAACTGTCCATGAAGGATATAAGCAATAGCATTTTCAATCAAGATCATGAATAATGAGAATAATTTGCATGCTCATTATAAAAATACCATATCTCAATATCATTTCAAAATCATACTAAACATAGAAATAGTTTCAAGTAAATCATTTAAGTCTTGAAATTCAGTTGAAAACTTAGTAGCATCAGACTACCTACCTCAAGGATGTCACTTAGGTGTTATTCGTGCTTCCCTTCAATTCGAATCGTGGATCTCCTTCAAGGTCTTTGTGGGGCCCTGTATATAATTTAAGGGTAAGGATCCAAGTATTATTTCCTATTCTCTATCGATCATTAACTAGATTTATAGATTAACAGCCTAATTATTGATCTAGACTCTGATCCTATCTATCAATGTCCATTATGTCATCTATGGTTGACTCCTCTTAGATTAGGATTTGATTTGGATATTGCTCTACCATTTCATACCACATTTAATGGTTAGATTTTCCTTAATAACATTTGTGTCCTCAAGATCTTGCAAATGAATGGTTAGATCTCTCAAACTTCTTGTTGTGATTCGTATATCGGGATCATATCAGATTTGAACAATCTCATCTATGATTCAAGGGTTAATGTCCTTATTTTAGGGTTGATATGAGTATATTGATCTGCTAGATGATTCAATGGATCACTTCATGAGATCTGATCATCTTTGATCTTATTGATCTATGAGATTCCTACAGTTTCGAGGCCATAATCAGTTGAAATTTTTCTTTGATCTTATTGTATATTTAGGTCTGCGTCATTGATATGATTCTGACGGACCTTCATGATCACTAATCAGCCTTATATAGCTCCTTAAATTGCAAAATTTTCCATTTCAGGTCATTTTTAATGGTCAATATTAATCTTGATTGAATAAAATAGAAAAAGACTTGTCACCAGGATGCACAGAGTAAAAATGTGCCCTCCTGAATAAACATGCATGTCCTAGTGACAGTAACATGCACAGCACATCATTGTTGCCAAGACGATAGCAGTGTCACGAGTGCGCTGCACTCGACTTGCACACACACACATGCGCAGTGGATGCTCTGGGATGGGATGTGTCTGCTGAGTGTCACAACAGGAGTCGTGGCCACCAATCATAGCAACCAAGATGAGACGGTTTGATCTAGACCATCCAATCATTTTGGTCCCAATTAATGTCCAGGATAGCCCAAAATTTCATTATTTTCTCATTTTTTTGGGTTTTCGGGTTCCAAAAAATCATCAGACAACTTAGATGTCCTATATGAGCTATCCATGAGATGGGTCGTGACTAAGTTTACCAGATCTGGTTTATCAGTGAAACTCATTGGAAAAACTAGTCGAGTAAGGGCTTTCTAGAAGGGAAAAGAAAAGGGAAAGGAAGAGGGAGACTTACTTGCCATCTAGAACAAGAAAGAGAAGAGAAGAGGGTGGATTCAGTCGGTGCAAAGGCCGGTTTGTGCTTGTCGAAGTTGTTAGTCATTGGGGATGGGGAAAATGGCAGCTGGAGGGGGAGGAGAAGAAGAGGGGAGAGAAAAGGATGCGATGGAGGAGAATGCAATGGGGGGAAAAGAAGTCTTTTATTGTTGGTGATCCGCTTTCCTCATGGGTAGTGTGATCATCGACTTTCTCCCTCAACCATGACGAAGTCAAAGACAGAGGTGGTGCTATTATAAAAATATGACTCCATCTAATTCTGACCCTTTCTAATTTTGAAATGAATCAGTATATTATTTAGGAAATTACCAAACTCTGTTTTCAGTGTTCTTTGTGTCGTTGGATTCTATTTTTCGAGTAGAATATAATTATAAGGGTATTTACCACAAATTTGATTTCTATAAATTCTGACTTCTAAAATTCAAACTTTATAAAACATTCATCTTTCCATTCCATCCAATTTTCCAAAATAAATTAGGATTTAAAATTTTTGTTAGTTACATCTATTGTGTCATATTTATATCACCACTTAAAATTTCAAGGTAAGAAAATATATGAACTACCACGAGGTTCTGAAGTGGCATGAGAAATCTTGCCATTTCATTCTTAGGGTTAGGATTAGGAAAGATTAGTTAAGTCCAAGAGAAATTAGGTTAATAATAAGCCTTGTTTGGCTGAAGACATAAAACTTAGTGCTTACTAAGAGGCAACCCAGGATTTTTTTGGAAAGTCTCGTTAGTCTATATTACCCATTCTTCATTTAGATGTCCTACATTTCAAAAACATTGAGGACAATCTTTAGTTCAAGTTTGGGGGTATAGATATATATGAGATTTCTAAAATTTCTTGTATTTTTGAAATTAAAAAAAAGTTGATAAGTTCCCTTATAAAGATGAGAATTTAAAAATCTTGAATATTCAACTAAAATTTTAAAATTTAGCTTATTAATGGAGTTGTATACAATTAGTTTATGGTTTTATTCTTTCTCTATAGTGTCTCACGAAAAATTAAACTCGAAACATTAATTGCACAAAATAGCTATATATAGTTTAAGTTGAAATGAAAATATAGCTTAGAGATCCTGAAGAAGATTTGTGGAGATTTATAATCCAAGTGAGTTCTGAGCTACTCATAATTTTCTTCAGTGGGCATTAATTCTTAGTTGGTCTCATTATTTTTTATATTAGTCAACTATTAAGAAGTCAAAAAAGACTATAACATATATCTCTTAAGTTTATGATCAAATTTTAAGTCATATGAAACATAGGAAATGACCTAGAGCCTTTATACTTCCCTATATTATTTTCCACTTCTTAGGCCCTTATGACTTTAAAATATTGGCCTTTTCTTTGTTAGCCAAATAACATTTACCCTATATTAAGCCCCTATAAGATATCCATTACCCATTTGCTTTGGAAATATGTAGAGAATATTGAAGAACATCTTGAGAAAAAGTATCAATAATACAATTCAAGAGATGAATATTAAAAAAGTAAAAAAGAAGAAAAAGTTCAAAAAGGCTATACATAAAGGTAAGTGAAAAAGAAAAGAAAAAAATAGCCAATGAAAGCAAAAATGTTCACTCTTGCAAGGATACATGAAAATGTTATGAATACACTAATAAAAGACCTTTAAATATTTTTTAAAAACTTTTGTTTACCATTATACCCATTCTTTTGATAACCTTTACTTAATCCTACATTTGTCCTAATAGAAGTCCTCATTTGATCTTAGGAGAAGTATGTCATAGATATGGTTATAAATGAATAGAAAGTTTGGTAGAATGTAACATTCTTAGTAATTGATATCTTTTCTTGAGATTACTACCATTTCTTCTAAGTTATTGTTCTTTTGTATCAAATATGTGAAACTTTTGGACTTGATGAACAATACTCTACTCTCATATTAATGAGAGATTAAAACTTTTCTTAGTGTAAGTGTATCCTATTAGAATTGAAATCAAAGCATACCTTTGGATGGTAATTTAGGTTATATTTGATTTGGCAACTATAATTATATATCAACCATAGTACACTCTCACCTTCTAAAGTTTAATGAAATAATGGGATATCTTTAGCATAAGAGTAGGATTTTTAACCCTTTTGTTTATCTTTATTGGTAGGCTAAAGTTAGGATTAATTGAATAAATGAAAATGTTCCTAGATGAATAAAGGAATTTCAAAAAAAAATTGAGAATTTTGTGGGATATTCACTGTAAACACTCACAAGGCATAACTCTCTACAAGGGTTAACCTAAGGGTTTAAGGGCTTGTTGCATGTGCTAAATGCAATCATGAGTACCTATGAAAGTGGCACCTTATATCCTATTTTGTAAGATGATTTTTTGCATGTTTTGATCAAGACTAGAAAAATGTTAGTTGCAAGTGTGATAAATGTTTAATTTTGCATAAAAATCACCTAATTTGTTACCCATGCGTTTCAAATTATAGGGGTAAATTAAGGTTTTTGACCAAAATTTGTAACACATGCATTTTAAATTTATGACCCAAAAATTTGACATTATGTAGGTTTAGAGACTAATCCAAGGTAAGTCTGTGATTAATAATATTTTCTAAGATTTAATTAGGGCTTTTACTTTTTGTAGGAAATGAGATGGTGATCCAACTGCCAGGATCCATTGAGATGAACATTGAAGATAAAGACCAAAAGATTGAATCAAAGCCTAAAAGTCATCAATCCAAAGGTGAAGATCATCTTAAGATGAGCAATGGATGCAATCAAAGGAGCTAAAGGTAGCCAAAGTGGGCCCGTGAAGCAAGTTATGCATTTTCACCACCTTTCCATGGGAATCATTCCAGCCACCTTAGCCAAATTCAAGCTATGAACAAGGCGATAAGCTAAGGAATTCATGCCACTCAAGCAAAGGGATGGAGCCATGAAGCCAAGCTAAGAGAGCCATTTAAGCCAGCCATGAAGCATAGCCAATGGAGCCCTCAAAGTTAGCCATCAAAGACATTAAGCTAAGAGATATTTTAATGGAAATTAAGGAAAATTTTATTAGGATAAGCTAGCATGTGGACCAATAGGAAGAGACCCTTCTATATTTCATGTTTTCCCACCTTTTTTATCACTTTTCACCTCATCACCAAATAGCACCACAAATTTGACTTTCTATTTAAGATTCCTACCATTCCAAGACTCCACCTTCCTAAACTTCCATTCAAACCACCCAACAAATCCCAACATTGTAGGAAACTACTTAACCAATCAAATTTTCCCACCTCATCTTTCTTTCTTATCCTTTATCACCACTTTCTTTTCTCCCATTATATCCTTCTCTCTATTACCTCATTATCCCACCTAACTTTCCATTTTTAAATTATTTCCACATTTTTCTTCCTAAGGGGGATGCCGCCTCTAGAAAAGTAGGCATCTCCCCCTCCTTCACTTCCTAATGGCCCGCTACCAATCCACCTCGTTTCCTCTTTAGAAAACCTAGTTTCTCACTCATCTTAGTGATCCAAAATTGCATGTTTCATCCCCACCACACCATATTATTAGGACACCATAGAAAAAATATGAGAAAAACTATAAAATGCCAGTAGAAACATAAGTTAAAGGGTTCTTTTCCTCTTAGGAAAAAGACCCCTCCTACACTTGGAGGAGGATGTCTTCTTCCTAAACTTCATTCTTCCATTGTTTTGCTTGGAATTTCTCTCCTTTTGGGTGGATGCTACTCTTTCCCATGGTGTGTGGGTATCTCCTCGAGTGTCCCACACCTAACTTTGGTCTTTTAATTCTTCTTTGGAAGGTTGTTTGGTCCCCTTTTAATTATTCTTTTCTTTGGTTGACCTTTACTCCCATTGTTGTTAGTTAATGCTTTTCAATGCCATTTTCCTTCTTTGCTCATTGATTAACATCAAAGGTTGTTTTTCCCTTGAAGTGACAGCCAAGGGAAGTCACCTTGAATCTAATTGCTATCCTTGTTTTTCATTGCCTTTAGATCTCTTTTTGTATCGTTGAAATCCTTTCTTGCTTTCCTTAGAGTTCTTTAAGCTTGCCTTGAGTTTCTAGTAGAATTTTCCTTTTATTTTAAGTATGGTTATTCATCATTGATAGTTGGAGCAGTTGAAGAAGGATTAGCTTGTAGTTGTGGGTGGATTAAGATCATGTGGACTTCATTGTAATAGGATTTTACTTTTAGATTTGGATTACATGTATTGGAGCTTTATTTTAATGGATTTTTATGTAATTCAATAAGGTTTATTGGAGTTTTCAATTCATATTGGTGTCTTGCAGTTAATAGTTTACATTCTTGAATGTTTGCTTACATTAGAATTGATTAATTCCATGCTTTACATTTTCTATTGAGTGAATGATTCAACTAGTATGTTGCTAGAATTTCTTTTTCATGGTTTGTTTTATTTAATTTCCAACACCATGTTGTTTATGTTCCCTTGAATTTTCAAGAACCCAATTATATCTTTAGATTTCTTAGTTAATGTTAAAGTAATATTCCATACTTTAGGATCATCAAAGTAGTTCATTAATGCATATTTCCATTGATTAGTTGCATAATTTCACGCATAGGAAAGTTGATTTAGAAAAGTTGTTTAACTGAATATTTAGAAAGTTTTCAATTATGAAAGGTCTTAGTTTATGGAAGTTGTACATTAAAAAGTTCATTTAAGAAAGTTTTAGTTTTAGGAGGTGCATGTTTTAGGAAGGTTATTAATATTAGCAGGTTTCTATTTTTTGCATACTTTCTATTTCCATGCATTGATTTCCATATATATACTTTAGGTTAAAAATATCTTGAATTTTGGCTAAGTTAGATAGTTTAAAGCAAGGACCACTAGCATCACATTTGATCAATTCTTTGGGGATAGACCTCCTTGCATGAGAATATTACAACTGATTCATGCACTTATAAGTTTAACTTTAAAATCGCAACACATTAGTCCAACATCTATTTAAGAAAGGTTAGCTTGAGCTCGACTATAACCAAAGCATAGGCTGTATGGTTATAGTGTCCCATCTGTTAAGGTGCCTCACCACTTATTAAGTAGCATATAAGTAGGTATTAGTTTGCTTTTTTTTCTTTTTACATTGCATATTTATAGCTTTATGGCTGAATGGAATTAATGCTACTAAGGGCCCCACAAGAAACCATATAAGATAAGGACTAAATTTTATCACTAGTTCCTTGCCCCACTTGGGAATCAATCAACATCCTTGTACGTTATGATCCCAACCCTTGAATGTTAATTTAAATTAATTAGAAAGAGACTTAGGGTATCAAGCTCATAGGACCCTTTTAGAAAGATGCGATTATTGTCACTCCAATGACTTTTGAGCAATGTGGTTATAGTGGGTGTCTTAAAATCCAACTGATTTTCCCATGCCTTCCATTGGAGTCAAGTGAGGTCTAAATGCCACTTGACCCAAGGATTGTAGTAATCACTTTCAAGCAAAACCTAACGGGTAAGTAGTGGTCAAATCTAGATGAAAGGAGGAGCTATCTAGATTTAGGTCAAGAAGCTACCACTTATGCACTAAGAAAATATAATTAAGACACTGCTCAATTACTAATTACTAGGATTTGAATGTATATCACTTAGAGTTAGAGCCAGCATATAGTTAGGACATTTAGATTATGATAGTTTATGCATTCAACCCAAAGAGTAGACACAACCTTAGACAAGGGGAAAGAAACTAAGTTCCTATTCCCATGGCTAAACCATCAAGAGAAGTCTAGCACAAAGCAATTAGAGATTCTTATGTGCCACTACAACTCAACACCCCATCCTGCATTGCTTTACCTCCTACAAATGTAGATCACTTTGAGTTAATGTGGGGGTTATCAAATTAATCCCTACCTCTTATGGTCAATACTAAGAAGACCCTTACCTACATATCAAGGAGTTTCTTGATATTTGCACCACATTCAAGCTCTAAAATTTTTTAGACGGTGCTATTAATCTTAGGCTATTCCCATTCTCACTCAAGGGTAAAGCCAAATCATGGCTCAATTCCTTAGAGGTAGGTTCTATTAATACATGGGACCAATTGTCTTGGAATTTTTAAAACTAATTCTTCCCCATTCACAAAACAAATGCCTTTCATTATGAAATAATTAATTTTCAACGAAGGGATGATGAATAATATTACAAATGTTAGCAACGGTGGATTGAATTGCTATAGAAATGCCCTCATCACGGATTTGAGAAATGGCAATAAGTGTAATACTTTTTTGAGGCATTAACACCTCAAAATAGACAAATGACAGATGAAATAAGTGGAGGGGACCTCATGTTAAAAGACAAGAGTGAGGCTTGAGTGTTCTTTTAAACATTGGCAGATAATTTGCAGCAATGGGATTAGTCCAATAGAAGAGAAAGAATCAACCAACTTCCCAGCAATGGGGGTCTATATGAGATAGGAGTGCATACAGATCTATCCCATAAACTCGACTTTGTACTAAAGAGAATGGACAAATATGATAGGAGAGTAGACAAGCTTGAAACTTTGTTTTAATCTTTCATAGCTGCCACATCTATTAAACCTCTAAAAGAGGTTTACGATCTTTGTTCTAACCTAGCCCATATGACTACACCATGTCTATCAAATAGAGTGCTTAACAACTATCTTATTGAACAAGTGAATGCATTGAATGCATATCTCAATCCTATCAGCAATCCATAGTCTAAGACCTACAATCCTGGATGGGCTAGGCATCCAAACTTTTCCTAGTCAAAGAATAACTACTAAGGGACCATCTATGAACCCCTTACCCAAAAATTTCCTCCTAGAGCTATAGTTCCTTAGTAGCCACCTAGCTTCCATCAACCTCTACAACCAAAGAAACCATCTTTAAAGGAAAATATTCAAAGCATGTTTGAAAAACAAAGTGAAGTAAACCAAATATAGAATATCAATTCTCATGCCATCGCTAAGCTAGAGATGCAGGTTAGCCAATTGTCAACTGAACTACATAATAGAGGAAAGGGTCAGTTCCCTAGTCAGACCATCCTTAACCCTAAGAGCCAATTTGAGATAGAGTCAAGTTCTCAAAACCTTAACCCTTATGAGCATGCCAAATCTATAGCCACCCTTAGGAGTGATCATTAGACTGACAACAAGGTAGGACATGCTAAGGAAAATGGAGATGAAAATGAGGCAACTAAAATAGATGAAAAAGATAAGAGACAAAAAACCCTTGTAGTACCTATAGTGGAGGAACCCTATGTAATATCCTCAATTGTAATCCTAAATTAGTGATAAAATAAATAAATTAAATTAAAAATTTTATGTGTAGCATTTGGTTCTAGAAACTTGGAAACTAGAAAGTACACCTTGATAGAATTCCAACGCCATAAAGAATGCAAAAAACGGAGCTCAAACGAAGAAGTTATGAGTCATTGAAGTTATAAGGGCATTTTGGTAAATTAGCAGAGCCCAAAATAGAGGGGGCAGTTTTGATAACAGCACCCCTTTCTACCTTAGCTTATTAGATCTGATGATTTCACTGGAGAAATCGTCGGAGGGAGACGTATAAGGGAAGAGTTTCCCTTCCCCATTTCCAGCATGATCTATATTTCCCTCAATTGGCCTTAATCACCATCTTCTCCTTCAATTCCATTGAGCTTTCCCCTAAACCCTAGCTTTTGTAAAACTCAATTTTTTTGGTGACTGGGGATCCAGTAACGTCAATGAGTGATCAGTCATTTGAGGTAAGCCCCAACCCTGAAATTTCCCTAATTTCATGTGTGCATATGCATTAGTAGCATGCATGGAAAATTGAAAAAAATGATGGAAAAACATTGTTTTTCCTAGAACATGTATAGGCTACTATTGGAGCATCAATAGGTGCATAAAACATCATTTAACCAAAGATTGGACCATCCATTTAGGGCATAAGGAACCCAGGAACAAGCCCATTAAATTTGAGAGAGATCCAACGGGCTGGTGTTGCCAAAAATCATGAAAAACCATAGCTAGGGAAGTTTTAGGAACATGGGAAAAAAATCGTATAAAAACCTTAGTATTTGGAAAAATTTAGTCAAAGGAATGGTAGAAATGAAAAATACATGAAATTTTAAGCAAAATGGTGAAAAGTCATGAAATTTGGACACCAATAGGGTCACTGACAACAACCGAACTCTAGTCGTCTTCCCCAGTGCCGGTTTTTCCGTCGCGTTGGTATAATCCGATGTAAACCGAGGCCGCTGCTGTAACCCGGTGTAAACTGGATGGCGGTGTAAATATATTTAATTATAATTATATTTAATTATAATTAAAATATAATTAAATTTTCACAGCGATACAATTGAAACAATACACATGTTAAACCAATGTCAAAATTCGGCGCCTTTATTTTCAAAACAATAATTATCCAAAACACAATAATAATGTGGCATAGGGTCTATCTATCATAACATCCCATCTAAATGTCCATCATATGTATAACTATCTTAATCAAATCCATAAATAAAAGTATACAATCCATAAAGAAAGTCATGTGGCAGTCCATTTATTAACTCACATCATTGTCTATGAGTCAAAGTAAAGGAAATCTCCCACTGCTATCATGGTCTCTCAATGGTCTTGCCCTTCTTGCTATTGTGCTCGAGATCTAAGGCATTGCAACAAATCAATGCCTTAGCAAGCTATTGCTTGTGTAAGTACATAAATAATTAATGTAATAAAGATGGAATAAATGAATAAGAGTGGCGATAAAATAAAAGATCTATCATCTATAAAAATAAAATCATTATAACTCATGCTAACATAGTATCAAATTATCAAGTTCGATAAAACATGCATCTCATGAATTTAAAACATGATATGATCAATGTAAATGAGCATATAATAATAACAGGACACCCTAAGGTACATGGGTCCCACGAGCGTCCCATACACTCGTATCATCGATCATGAGTACTCATATCCAACCTTTGAGTGTCATCACACTCAGGCATACAATCACATCTCCATGCTCATCATGCAAGCGTATAGAATAAGAGTATGGATCGTCATGCCACAGTGGCAACCCTGCAGGGTGTCAACCACCACCGCTCCTTGTCGACACCATAACGGGAGACTTAGCATCTGTCCCCATGGAAAGGCCTGGACTAGTAGTGTGGACTATCCATGTTACCAACCCCTACCAAAAGCCATCTATGGGTAGGTGTCTACCATATCACAATCACATCACATCACAGATCTTGGAGTGTGGGTGGTTGGCCCTCTCCCTCCTAGCATGACGCCCACCGGGTGAGAGCACCCGTCTTAAAACTCAAAATACAAAAATCACGTATGTTAAAAACCAAGAGCACTCGTGGCTTGCAATCCCCAAGGCACACCCTCATCCAGGGGTTATCCTCTAAAGGGACCAGCCAACAAGCCTCCACTTTCCTTTCTCATGAAAACTCATCAATTTCAGTGACGCAATAAGGAAAGATAAATTTCTAATTGTGCATAAGCAGATAATCTCAATCTCATGAAACCATCGGTCATACTCCATTCAATACATGATTGAAATCAAATAGCAATCATAGCATAACTAAATCTCACAAAATCATCGATTAATAATAAGTGCAATTTAAATCACAATCAACCATGATGCCATGATAATCCAAGGTTTTAAAATCAAAACGAAACATTAAATGTCGTCACCTACCTCGATATGAGATCACTCAACTTGAGTGTATAATCCCCTTCTCTTATACGTTCAGATGTACCTGTCAGTACCACAATGCTATTTTGTGTTATTTATTTCATCATAATAGAATCTATGGTGATCAAAGCCATTGGATCATCCTCTAATATCCTTAATTATGATTTGGTTCTTAACTTTAGTCTCATCTCATCTCATGTTCATTTGTTAGTTTTGTGTGTGTATCTAATGTTTATTCCTCAATTTGATGGTCAAATCATCCTTAGATCATCAATTTTCCAAGATCTTGGTTAGACCAATGGTCTAGATCAATTTATAGAGTAATTACATCTAATTTACTCCACTTGCCCTCCTTTAGTATCATATATTTTCTATTTGTTCAAGTTCTAGGGTATGATCGCCCTTTGATTTGCCGGATCTAAGTTATTAAGTAATAGTTTATAATTTAACTAATTTAAAAGTGGTCAATGGTAAGTTTTTAAGTTAAATCTAGGTTCACGTTGTCAAGAAGATCATAACGGATCTTTCTGACCATGATTTGGACCTCTGTAGCTCTCAAAATCAAGTTTTTTGTAAAAATACTTCTTAAATTAATTTATAGGGGGTTAGGTGGTGCAACGATTTACACTGGCACCCCAGTTTACACCGAGTTACACCAGCACCCAATTTACACCGGGTTGCACTAGCGGCCCCAGTTTACACTGAGTTACACCGGCACCCAGTTTACACCAGGTTACACCAGCAGCTCCGGTTTACATTGGGTTACACCAGCGTGATGAGGAAACCGGGGTCGGGGAAGATGACCGGAGTCTGGTTGTCACCGGTGACCCTATAGGTGTCCAAATTTCACAATTTTTTCACCATTTTGCTCAAAATTTCATGTAATTTTTATTTCTACCATTCATTTGACTTGAATTTTCCAAAAACTAAGGTTTTTATGTAATTTTTTCCCATGTTCCTAAAACTTCCCTAGCTATGATTTTTCATGATTTTCGATAACACCAGTCGTTGGATCTCTCTCAAATTTAAAGGGCTGGTTCCTAGGTTCCTTGTGCCCTAAATGAACGGTTCGATCTTTGGTTAAATGATGTTTTATATGCCTATTAACGCTCCAACAGTAGCATGTACATGTTCCAGGTAAAACGATGGTTTTCCATCATTTTTTCTGGTTTTCCATGCATGCTACTGATGCATATGCACACATGAAATTAGGAAAATTTCAGGGTTGGGGCTTACCTTAAAAAACTAATCACTCATTGATGCTGCCGAATCCCTAATCGCCAAAAACTTGAGTTTTGCAGAAGCTAGGGTTTAGGGGAAAACTCAATGGAAATGAGGGAAAAGATGGTGATTAAGGCCAACTAAGGGAGATATGGATCAGGCTAGAAAGAGGGAAGGGAAAGTCTTCCCTTATACATCTCCCTTCGATGATTTCTCTGGTAAAATCATCAGATCTAATAAGGTAAGGTGGAATGGGGTGCTGTTATAAAAAATGCCCCCTCTATTTTGGGCTCTGCCAATTTACTAAAATGCTCTTATAACTTCAACGGCTCATAACTTCTTCATTTGAGCTCCGTTTTCCCTATTCTTTATGGTGTTGGAATTCTATTGATGTGTACTTTCTAGTTTCCAAGTTTCTAGAACCAAATGCTAGACATAAATTTTTTAATTTAATTTATTTATTTTATCACTAATTTAGGATTAAAATTGAGGATATTACATCCTTCCCACCTTATTAAAATTTCTTCCTCGAAATTTTGCCGCATACCTCTATGTAAATAACTCTAGGTGGATCCTTCACATCTCCTCTTCTGTCTCCCATGTGGCCTCCTGTAGTGACTAATGCTGCCAAAGGACTTTGACTAATGTAATAGTTTTATTCCTTAACTCCTTGACTTTCGTATCCAATATGTGCACAGGTCTCTCCTCAAATGTCATATCAGGCTGTAACTCTCCTGGGATCTGTTCCAATATGTGTGATGGATCTGGTACGTATTTCCTCAGCATGGATACATAGAAAACATCATGCACATTTGCCAATTGTGGTGGTAAGGCTAGCTAGTATGCTACTGACCCAACTCTGCGTAATATCTCAAAAGGTCCAATATACCTAGGGTTCAGCTTCGCTTTATTTCCAAACCTCATCACTCCTTTCATGAGGGAAACCTTCAAGAATACATGTTCACCTTCGAAGAACTCTAAATCTCTCCACCTCTTGTTAGCATAACTTTTCTGTCGACTATGAGCTGTCAATAATCTCTTCTGAATAAGTCGAACTTTCTCTATGCATTCTTCCACCAACTCGGACTTCACTATTCGTCTCTCTCCCACATCACTCCAACATAAGGGTGACTGACAAGATCTGCCATAAAGTGCCTCGTATGGAGCCATGCAGATACTTGCGTGATGATTGTTATTATAGGCAAACTCTACCAGGAGTAAGTGATCCTCCCAGCTACCCTTCCAATCTATAACACAAGCCCGCAGCATATCCTCAATTGTTTGGATGGTCCTCTCACTCTGACCGTCCATCTGAGGGTGAAATGTTGTGCTAAATTTCAGCCTCAATCCTAATGCCTCTTGCACTCTCTTCCAATATTTTGAGGTAAACTAAGTATCTCAATCCGATATAATCATCAAGGGAACTCCATGTAGACTCACGATCTCCTTGACATATAGTTTCACTAGGTTGTCCACTGTCTAATTCTGTCTGATAGGAAGGAAATGAGTAAACTTGGTCAACCTGTCCATAATGACCCATATCATGTCATGGCCGCTAACAGTCCTTGGAAGACCCACAATAAAGTCCATGGTAATATTATCCCACTTCCATTCAAGAAGGTCCAATGTCTAAAGTAATCCCGATGGATGCTAATGCTCAGCCTTGACCTGTTGACAGGTTAAACATCATGCAATGCACTCTTCAACATCCTTCTTCATACCTTTCCACTAGAAATGTCTCCTAAGATCCTGATACATCTTTGTACCTCCAAGATGAATTATATACGGGGACTGGTGTGCCTCCTAAAGTAACTCATGCCTCCATTCGTCATTTTTTGGTACTACTGGCCTACCCTTAATTCTGACTCCTCCATTTGGTCCCCTCACAAAATCTACCTTATTTGCTAGATCCTGTGTCTCTTTATCTTTGTCCTATGCTTCTAAGATCCTGCCGAAGAACTTAGACTGAGTCAACAAATTGGCTATCATTACTCTAGACTTCCTACTCAGGGCATCTGCAATAACATTAGCCTTCCCAAGATGGTACTGCACAGTAAAGTCAAAGTCCTTGAGGCACTCCATCAATCTATGCTGCCTCATGTTCAAATCACTCTGAGTAAAGAAGTACTTGAGGCTCTTATGATCAGTGAATACCTCAAACTTCTCACCATAAAGATAATGTCTCCAGGACTTCAACGCAAATACCACTGCTGCTAACTCCAAATCATGTGTTGGGTAATTTACCTCATGTGTCTTAAACTATCTCGATGCATAGGCAATTACCTTCCCATGTTGCATCAACACTGCTCCTAATCCCTTGCGAGAGGCATCGTAATAAACTACATAACCGCTTGGCCTAATGGTAAAGTCAATACTGGAGTAGTGGTAAGTCTTCTCTTGAGCTCCTAAAAGCTCTCCTCACAAGCCTTGGTCCATAGAAATTGAGTGTCTTTCCTAGTCAGGGTGGTCAATGGTAACGCAATTTTAGAGAATCCCTCTATGAAACGACGATAATATCCTGCCAAACAGAGAAAACTGCATATCTCAGTCACTGTCTTAGGTCTCTCCCAATGTAGTACTCCCTCAACTTTCATTGGATCCACGACCACTCCATCTTTGGATATGACATGGCCTAAGAACTGCACCTGATCTAACCAAAAATCACACTTACTAAACTGAGCATACAACTGATGTCGACAAAGTGTGTCCAGTACTGTGTGGAGATGCTCCCTGTGTGCGTCATGACTAGGCAAAAGTATCAAGATGTCATCAACAAAGACAATCACAAACTTATCTAAATAAGCTCAGAAGACACGGTTCATTAGATCCATGAATACTGCAAGTGCATTTGTCAATCCAAATGGCATCGCCAAGAACTCATGGTGGCCATTGCGACTTCTAAAAGCAATCTTCGAGATATCCTCTTCTCTAACCCTCAGTTGATGATATCGCGACCTCAGGTGTCTCTTGGAGAGCACTTGTGCTGATTGGAGCTAGTCAAATAAATCATCTATGTGTGGCAAAGGATATCAATTCTTTATAGTAATACTGTTCAACAACCGATAGTCAATGCATAGTCTCAGTGATCCATCTTTTTTCTTCACAAAAAGGACTGGTGCTCCCCATGGTGATCCACTCAGCCTGATGAAACCCTTATCTAATAACTCTTACAACTGCACTTTAAGCTCTCTTAACTCTACTAGAGCCATCCAGTATGGTGCCTTGGATATAGGCGATGTACCCGGCACTAAGTCAATGGTAAAGTCAATCTCCCTGCTTGGCGGCAATCCTGGTAACTCCTCTGGGAAAACATCAACAAATTCACGGACAATATCAATATCATCAAGCTGTGGTTGCTTCTTGTCCTCAATAGTCACATACATGAGGAACGCTCTGTACCCTCATGAATAAAATCGTGCCACCTTCATCGTAGAAATGATGCATGTACTTGTTTGACCTTTCCTACCCTAATACACTATTTCTGGTTGCCCAAGTATAAGAAAAGTGACCCGCTTCTTTCAGCAGTCTACAATAGCCCAATAGTTGGCTAACCAATCCATCCCAAATATAACATTGTAGTTAACCATGTCTAGTAAAATAAAGTCAGAGTCCATCCTCATGCCTGATATCTCAACAGGTATCTCTCGAAGATACTTAGTAGTCTCTACTGTCTCTCCCACAGGTGTCATAATATCTAACCCAAATGCTAATTTATGCACACAAACATCAACGCAAGATGCAAAAATGCATGATATAAAAGAATGAGTGGACCCTGTGTCAAAGAGGGCCCTGACATGTCGGTCTGAGACTAGAAGAGTACCTTCAACGACCTGGTGTGATGCCTGCGCCTATCCTGATGTGATGGCAAATACTCATCCCTGACTATGCAGTGCGGTAACAGTCTCTACATCCATCTCGGTCTGCCTCTCTCTCTACCCCTTAGGATAGTCTTTAATGAAATGGCCTACATCTCCATAGTTGAAACACCTGTATGGGTGTCTCGGGAAAGGTGCCTGCTGTTGTCGCTGTGGTTCAGGCTACCTCTGCTGCTGTGGTCTGTCGAATCTATTGCACCCTCCTTGAGGGTGCCAACCCTTGCACCTGTCGCATCTCTTCTTCTCTGTTTCTCTCTTAGGCTTGGTCTGTGGCTGATAACCTGGTGCTCTATATGCCTGCATAGCAATGGAGGGCCTCTTGTCGTTAATGGGCTGGTATGTGCTCCCTCTAATCGTGAGAGAGTTCTTCTCCAACACAGAGGCCATGTTCGCTGCATCTCTCACAATAGTAGATCTGGAAGTAATCACCTAATCTCTCAGCCAGGGTGTCAGTCCATCCACAAATCTGTATGTTGCCTCCTTATCTAAGGCAAGTATGGTAGGGGCAAACCTCCTCAGTTAGGTAAATCGGTTCAGATACTGCTGAACCGTCATGTCTCTTTGCTCCAAGGTGGCAAACTCTTTCTTCAATGATTGTAATGCATGGGGTGGAAAGTATTGAGTATCAAAAGCCTATTTAAAGGCTGCCCATGTCATCTTCTCTGTAGGATCTGGTTGTGTAATTGTAAAGGTCTATTACCAAAAGCCTGCCTCACCCTTCAGTAGGTAGGCAGCTACTCGGACTTGACCTTCTGGTACAATCTTCATAGCGTCAAATGTCCTTTCTGTCTCGAATAGCCATTGCTTAGCCTCCTCAATATCACCATCGCCATAGAAAGGTGGCACCATCTTTTAGAATCTTTCTAGTAGTTTATTTGACTTCTTCAGATCACTAGTATCATCACCCTCCATGGTCTTAGGTGCTGGTGGTTCCTGTATGGGGTGCGTGGAATGAACAGATGAGTCCATCGTTGCCAATGGAGGCGGTGTGACAGGGTTAGGGTTCACAACCTGAATCGTAGTCCTAACCTACTACTGTATCAGTGGTATCAGCCCTAACATTACCCTATTCACCAACTCGGTATCGCGATCCCCTTGATCAGAAAACTCAACACGTGGGGCAACTGGTGTAGTAGGGGTAGACCTTGTCCTTCTTCGAGGAGCCATCTGTTAAATATTTAAATACCACTAAGTGTAAGTTCTTCTCTCCTAGTTCCCCTTCAACTACAATTTATGGATTGTTACCCACATATAAATAGACATTTGTAAAGATTATGATGGAATAGATTAGGCACTGATACCAACTGTAACACCTCGATTTATATATATATATAATAATAATCGTAGTAGTCGTAATCGGGATCCCATGTAAAAAACTTTATATTAATTATTTTATTAAAACATTTATTGAAAACCTCTGGGTGTAATTTTCTTTTTCTAAAACATCATGATTATAAATTTAAAATATAATTAAAATTTTGCAATGATACAATTGAAACAATACATATGTTAAACCAACGTCAAAATCATCAGCGCCTTTTATTTTCAAAACAATAATTATCCAAAACACTAATAATGTGGCCTAGGGTCTATCCATCATAACATCCCATCAAAATGTCCATCATATGTATAACTATCTTAATCAAATCCATAAATAAAAGTGTACAGTCCATAAAGAAAGTTATGTGGTAGTCCATTTATTAACTCACGTCATTGTTTATGAGTCGAAGTAAAGGAAATCTCCCACTGCTATCACGGTCTCTCAACGGTCTTACCCTTAGCGTCCGTTCCCATGGAAAGGCCCGGACTGGTAGTGTGGACTATCCATGTTACCAACCCCTACCAAAAGCCATCTACGGGCAGGTGTCTACCATATCACATCACAGATCTTGGAGGGTGGGTGGCCGGCCATTTCCCACCTAGCATGATGTCCACCAGGTGAGAGCACCTGTCATAAAACTCAAAACATGAAAATCATGTATGTCAAAAACCAAGAGCACTTGTGGCTCACAATCCCCAAGGCACACCCTCATCTCGAGGTTAGCCTCTAAAAGGACTAGCCAACAAGCCTCCACTTTCTTTTCTCATGAAAACTCATCAATTTCAGTGATGCAATAAGAAAAGATAATTTTCTAATTGTGCATAAGTAGATAATCTCAATCTCATGAAACCATTGGTCATAATCCATTTAATACATGATTGAAATCAAATAGCGATCATAGCATAATACTCTAAATATCACAAAATCATTGATTAATAATAAGTGTAATTTAAATCATAATCAATCATGATGCCATGATAATATAAGGTTTTAAAATCAAAACGATACATTAAATGTCGCCACCTACCTCGATGTGAGATCACTCAACTTGAGCATAGAATCCCCTTCTCTTATACGTTCAGATGTACCTGTCAGTACCACAATGCTATTTTGTGTTATTTATTTCATCATAAGAGAATCTATGGTGATCCAACCATTGGATCATCCTCTAATATCCTTAATTATGATTTGGTTCTTAACCTTAGTCTCATCTCATGTTCATTTGTTACTTTTGTGTGTGTATCTAATGTTTATTCCTAAATTTGACGGTCAGATCATCCTTAGATCATCAATTTCCTAAGATCTTGGTTAGACCAATGGTCTAGATCAATTTATAGAGTAATTACATCTAATTTACTCTACTTGTCCTTCTTTAGTATCATATATTTTTTATTTATTCAAGTTCTAGGGTCTAATCGCCCTTTGATCGACCGAATCTAAGTTATTAATTAATAGTTTATAATTTAACTAATTTAAAAGTGGTCAATGGTAAATTTTTAACTTAAATGTAGGTCTGCGTCATCAAGACAATCACAACGGATGTTTCCAATCGTGATTTGGAGCTCTATAGCTCTCAAAATCAAGTTTTTAATATTATTAATTTATAGGGGGTCGGGTGGTGCACCGATTTACACTGGCGCCCCAGTTTACACCAGGTTACACCAACAACCCTGGTTTACACTGGGTTACATCGGCACCTAGATTACATTGGGTTACATTAGCGGCCCCAGTTTACAACAGGTTGCACGGCGAGACGCAAAAATCGGCATCGGGGAAGACGACTGGAGTCTGGTTGTCGCTGGTGACCCTACAGGTGTCCAAATTTCATGATTTTTTCACATTTTGTTCAGAATTTCATGTAATTTTCATTTCTACCATTCCTTTGACTTGATTTTTCCAAACACTATGGTTTTTATGCGATTTTTTTCCATGTTCCTAAAACTTCCCTAGCTATGGTTTTTCATGATTTTCGGTAACACCAGCTGTTGGATCTCTCTCAAATTTAAAGGGCTTGTTCCTGGGTTCCTTATGCCCTAAATGGACATCTGCTCTTTGGTTAAATTATGTTTTATATGCCTATTGATGCTCCAACAGTAGCGTGTACATGTTCTAGGAAAAATGATGTTTTTCCATCATTTTTTCAGATTTTCCATGCATGCTACTGATGCATATGCACACATGAAATTAGGGAAATTTCAGGGTTGGGGCTTACCTCAAATGACTGATCACTCATTGAAGCTGCCGGATTCCCAGTTGCTGGAAAACTTGAGTTTTGCAGAAGCTAGGGTTTAGAGGAAAACTTGATGGAAACGACAGAGAAGATGGTGACTAAGGCCAACTAAGGGAGATATAGATTGCTGGAAAGGGGGAAGGGAAACTCTTCCCTTATACGTCTCCCTCTGACAATTTCTCTAGTGAAATCGTCGGATCTGATAAGGTAAGGTGGAAAGGGGTGTCGTTATCAAAATTGCCCCCTCTATTTTGGGCTCTCCCAATTTACCAAAATGCCCTTATAACTTCAACGGCTCATATCTTCTTCGTTTGAGCTCTGTTTTCTTCGTTCTTTATGACGTTAGTATTCTATCAACATGTACTTTCTAGTTTCCAAGTTTTCAGAACCAAATTCTATACATAAATTTTTTTAATTTAATTTATTTATTTTATCACTAATTTAGGATTAAAATTGAGGATATTACACCCTATGTGGCTAAAAGCCCCATTTCCTCAATTATTAAACAAGGCTAGAAAGGGAACAAACTTCCATGTGTTAGTGAATGTATTTAAACGTTCTCAAATCAAGATTTCATTCCTTAAAGCAATCAAAGATGTCCTTGCCTATGCCAAGTTCTTAAAAGAGCATTGCACTAGAAAAAGAAAGCTAAATGTCCAAAAAAAGGCTTTCCTCACTGAGCAGGTGAGCAATTTGATAGAGTACAAGATCCCACCAAAGTTTAGAGACCCAAGGTGTCCTACTATTTCTTACATTATACGAGACTATGCCATTTACAGGGAACTACTTGACCTAGGAGCTAGTGTTAACTTGTTGCCATACTCTGTCTATGAGCAACTAAGACTCAGTGAGTTAAAACCAACCACTACTATGCTATAATTAGCTAGTAAATCTATCAAGATACCCTATGGTTTAGTTGAAGATGTGTTAATACAAGTGGACCAATTTTATTACCTAGTTGATTTCACTATATAGGACATCCAGGCTCTATTCGATCCCAGTAGTTAGATTCCGATCATACTTAGATATCCATTCCTGGTGATGTCCAACAACATTATTAATTGTAGGAATGGTGTAATGAAATTGCCATTCAGCAACATGAAAGTTAAGCTTAATATCCTTAACACTGATCGACACATTTAGACCTTGATGATTCTTGTGAAGTGAATCTGATTGAGAGTCTAATTCATGAAATTCGTCCACCATCCTCTATCTCTGACCCACTAGAGGCTTGACTCATGCATTATAATGAAGATTGTTATTTAGACTAGTCTATTAATGGATATCTCTAAGTGGGACACTTATGTGGAACCACTTCCTTCTTCAGAGTCTATCCCACACTATCTATAGAGCAACCACCTTCTTTGGCCCTAAAAACCTTCATTGAGATGAAACCTTGCCTATTATAATGGCATTAAATTTAGATAATGACCATGAGGGTAAGTTTCTATATGTTCTTAAGAAACATAAGACTACTCTAGGGTGGACCATAGCAGACATAAAAGGGATTAATCCAAGCATGTGCATGCATATAATAATCCTTGAGGAAAACACTAAATCCTCTAGGGAAACTCCAAGATGATTGAATCCCCATATGAAGGACGTGGTTAGAGTTGAAGTCCTTAAGCTTCTAAATGTTGGCATCATATACCATATCTTTGATAGCACTTAGGTCAGCCCTGTTCGAGTTGTACCCAAGAAATCTGGGGTCATGGTAGTAAAAAAAGAGGAGAATGAGTTAGCACCCACCTACATGACCGCCGGGTCTAGAGTCTGCATTGATTACATGAAATTGAATGCAATCACAAGGAAAGACCACTCTTCTCTACCTTTTGTTAACAAAATGCTAGAGAGGTTGGCTGAAAATAGTTATTACTATTTTCTTGATAGATATTCTGGTTACAACCAAATTCATATAGCACATGAGGATTAGGAGAAGACTACCTTCACATGTCCTTTTAGAACCTTTGCTTATTGATGTATGCCTTTTGGGCCTTGCAATACTCTTGCTACATTTCAAAGGTGTATGTTGAGCATCTTTTTCGATATGGTACAAAGGTTTCTAGTGGTGTTCATGATGACTTTTTAGTAATTGAGTCATCTTTTGATAAGGAGATGAATACCAGATAGTGAGCATAATAAGACTATCTCTATGACGACCCGGGTTTTCTCATGCATTTTTAAATGCAATATCTAATTCCTAAGGCGGGATGCATCCCTATTTGAAAACCATTTTATAAAAACCATGCAATGCAGTGGAAACCTTTAGTTTTAAACTCATTTTGAAAACCCCGAGTGTCATTTGCTTTCACAACAACCAAGGTAGTTTCTGAAATGCTTTAGAAATCATAAGTGTTTTTCCCTAAATCTATCCAGTCACAGCACACAGCCCAACTGTATAATTGTTTCCTTTTTTATTCACTTGCTTGTAGCACTAACATAGATGTCCTCTACTCGTGGATGGAATTATCCTGAAAAATGTTAAGGATAGGGTGAGTATATACTATACTCAGTAGGAGTCTATCACTACTAGTTTTGCAATGCATGCTATGTTTAAAATAATGTGCTCTTAAAAACATGTGTATGTTCGAACAATCATGTTCAATATCGATATTAAGAACCATTGCCAAACTGAAATACTGACGACTTAAAGAAATATCATAATCCAAGTCGAAAGTATCATATATCATAAACATAATGATATGCATCATATGCTCAACTGAATCCAACTCATAGATATCTGGTATGGTATGGTCGACCAACCTCATATCATGCCATATGCAATGCAAATAAGTCTACAAAACCATAGGGTCCAACTATGCCCACGACCTCGCCGCCGTGTGGTCCTCGGGTTCCTGAGGACACTCAGTCATAGCCTCAACGAGGCCTATGACATGTCGACCCAGTGCCGTAACACCAGTGATAGACCCTTGTACCACATGTAGTCGACGTAGGGACGTTGCCCTTTTTGGGCGTGGTACCCATCCACCTAATAGTGGTAGAGGCTGGAGGCCAAACCAAACCTCTCAGCATAGCGCCCACGAGCTCATCAGCCCAAATCATATCAGATGAAACCAACGAAAACCTCTTGTTCAAAACCCGTCCTCTTTGGGTCCCTCACAACTGCCTGGCCCTCACAACTACCTACCCAGTGTCTTTTGGGCACTCCAACGTCTTTTGGTAACCCTCAAGGACATGCAATCTTTTAAAAACTCAATGCTCACCAATTATGCAATATATGCATTTGTTTGCAAAACATATCTATGCATAATGTATGTGCAATCATTTGCAAAACATATCTATGCATAAAGCGTTTATCATATGTATGTTGAATTAAGTCATGCTAAACAAGTTATATAATTTGTACTTAAAACATGCATAAAACAATCATGACTCTTTTTTAAAAGAGTTTAGTAGCGATAGAGCACCTACCTGGCTAGGTCACGCTAACCCCTTTGTCCTTGCATGCTCCTGAACATGGTTTGGAGAATCAAGGTTTGTTTGGCCCATCTTTTATAGGTTTTAGAGTGGTTGGTCTTATTACTTAGGCATTAAGGGTTCATCCCCATGCCTATGGGTGTCCTAAGGTCCTAATTGGGCCTTGGTATCATCAGTTTTCCAAAGGTCTAGCGGCCACACGCCACCATCCTATTCTAAGGGTCGTGCCCACCTTTGATTGGGCCTTGATCAAGAATTTTATAGTTTAGGTTTGTTTAGTCATCGACACGGACACAACGCTTTTCGCGATGCCTCAATCAGAGCTCTAGATCTCAAGTTATAAGCTTTTTAGTATCACATGTACATAAGGGACTTTAAGAGGTGGAAATCCTAGAATGCTAGCGTTGCACGTCAACGGCATGTGCCCCAGCAGGACTTTAAGAGGTGGAAATCCCAGAATTCTAGCGCGTTGCAAACGCACTGGATTTCCCGCCCGTCTTTTTCTAGGGCGCATCTTCTCTCAAACGCGGACGACGCGTTTCATCTAGGGGGGACGTTCTGTTTGTTGGGGGACCGGGGCATCCTTGGGACGCCCTGGTTCGACAGCGTCGAACCAGTGCGGCCTAGGGATCGTCCTTAGGTCCTTTGGTGGCTCTCCGGGGCCTGCTTTTACATGATTTTTCATGCAAAAACTTAGGGAAACTGAGCCTAGGACTAATGTGAAGACAGGTCTTGAGGGATCTTGGGCATACCTGGCTCGTTGCTGGGTTTTTCTCTACGTTTCTCTTCTTGGTTGCTTCTCCAAAACAGGTTTTTCCCAAGCTTTTGGGCTGCCATTAGAGGCACCTAAGAGATCTATTTATAGAGTTATAGGAGGATTCTGGAAGGGGCTCTCACCGCCCTTGAATGGTGGTGATTTCTCCTCCAATCACCGCCGTTCTAGAACCCTCTAGGACGTTGAAGATGAAGGGTGCCCGTATCAAAACGGGCCCCTATGTTTTGCAGGCTAAATCCTTTTTTTAGTAAAAATTACATTTTTGCCCATGAACTTCAAAGGGCCATAACTTGCTCATTTTAACTCTGTTTTGGGTGATTTTGGTCTTGTTGGATTCCTTTTTTTGAGACGCACCTAATGGTACCATTTTCAGGACCAAATTTTTGGGTTTAGTCAGGGTGAATAGTGAAATGACCAAAATACCCTTATTTCCAAAAAGTGAACTTTTCATTGTTAACTTGGGATTTAAATGTTACAAAATTGGAGTCATTAAAATATCCTTCTATCATGATCATGCATGTGGGATCCATTTTAGTTTGAGAAAGATAGGTACAAAAATTTTGCAATATGGTTTTTAGTAACCCACCATATTCAAGGATGCACATGCCTACTGCATAATATGTGTAAGGTGTCAATGGTTAGGAAGCCTAGGAAGGAGACATATGATGCCCTTAAACCCCATCCTAATTGTATAGCCATTTGATGCTTAGGGCATAGATTTCATGAGACACTTTCCTAATTCTTTTGGGCAACTTTACATTCTAGTGCGAGTGGACTATGTGTCCAGGTGGGTGCAGGCTATACCTTGATATGATATTGAAAAGATAATATTTTTGAATAGTTTGGTACTCCAAGAGCCATAATCAATGATGGGGCGAGACACTTTTGTAATAAATGTTTGAGAATTTAATGAAAAGGTATGGTGTCAATCATATGATAGCTACTCCATACCATCCTTAGACTAGTGGCTAAGTAGAGGTATTGAATAGGGAGATTAAGCATATTTTAGAGAAGACAATTAATCCAAGTAGGAAAGATTGGTTTATGAGACTTAACAATGCTTTGTGGGCTTATTGTATAGCCTAGGCATGTCAACCTATCGCCTGGCTAATGGAAAGGCCTGCCACTTACCAATAGAGCTAGAACACAAGGCATATTGGCCTATCAAAAAGCTCAATTTTGACTTAGATGATTCTAGGACCCATTAAAAACTCCAACTCAATGAGTTGGAACAATTGAGGAAAGATGCATATGACTCTACATGACTACACAAAGACCGAATGATAGTTACCCATGATAGACAAATTTTAAGGAAATCTTTCTCCCCTAAACAAAAGGTCTTATTGTACAACTCATGATTGCATCTATTCCCAGGAAAACTTAGATCTAAATGGACTGGACCATATATAGGATTCACAATATATCCTCATGGGGCCATCAAGATTGAGAAGGATGGTGAGATCCAAAAAGTAAATGGTCAAATGTTATTACCTTTCCTAGACTATCTAATCAAAAATTGAAGAGACACTTTTAGAGACACCGCATTACCAAGACCCACCTTAGTCTTTTTTAAGAACCCTTGCAGATCATTATCCTTGCACTCATCATTATGTCTAGTTAAAAACATAAAACTTAGCGCTACCTACGAGGCAACTCAGCTATTTTTCAAAACCTAGTTTCTACATCTTTCCATTTTCATATAGAGTCTTATGTTTTCAAACATTAGGCACAATGATCCATTTAGGTTTGGGGTATAGATATACATAGGGGTTTTGGATTTTCCTGAATTTTCTTAAAAAAATAGTTTTAGAGGTAGAGCTCCCTTATTGTGATGAGAACTAGATTTTTAGACTTGGTAAGTCTACTATTTTAACCTCTTAATGGGAGTGTGTATATGGTTAAATTGGTATACCATTGGGCCCCATGGCCTTTCCTAATTTCATCTTTTTCAAGGCCTCTTTCACTTTAGGTATTCTAATCCTATGTTCATATCTATAATATCTAATGTTATTTAGGTTTATATTATTTTCAATCCCTATATTATCAAGGCCATTGTCATCTAATTGTTTTTGAAAGTACATTTCCCACCTTTGTTTAATCTCATTATCTTTGACTAATACTCTTTGATCATCACTTCTAATGCACCTAACATGATCTAAGTCCTTACCCTTTTGTTCTCTTACTCTTACAATTTTAAACACAT
The DNA here is from genome assembly GCA_035236585.1 of Warburgia ugandensis. Taxonomy (NCBI): domain Eukaryota; kingdom Viridiplantae; phylum Streptophyta; class Magnoliopsida; order Canellales; family Canellaceae; genus Warburgia; species Warburgia ugandensis. The sequence goes on from CP141136.1 coordinate 41,489,413, forward strand.
CTTTCTTACCTTCCCTTACTATTTTCTTAGCAACCTTTTTAGCATTCTTATATTGTTCATAGTTTTCATTATTTCTAGTCTTTTGTCATGCTTTAAAACACATACGTTTTTCTTTAATAACTTTTTGCACTGTTTCACTCCACCACCATGTTTCCTTTACTAAATACATTTTACCTTTAGATACTCCTAAGACATCTTTTTCCACTTTCTTAATGGACTTAGCCATTAGTCCACACGGTATTTACTTCAATTTCATAGTTCCAGTTTCCTTCTACCATCAACTTATTTTTGAATGATGTTATTTTCTCTCTTTTTAAGTTCCACCACTTAGTTTTTGAATTCCTATTAAGTTCATTTCTTTTCCTCCATCTTTTGATATGGATATCCATAACCATTAACCTATATTATGAGGTGAAACTCTCACTGAGTATTGCCTTACAATCCTTACACATTGATCGTTCAGTATTTCTAAATAGAAAGAAGTCTATTTGGTTTTTATGAAGTCCACTTTTAAAGGTTATTAAGTGTTCATCCCTCTTCTTAAAGAGTGTATTTGCAATGGCTAGGTTATATGACAAAGCAAAATTGAGGATAGTTTCCCCCATCTTATTTCGTTCACTTATCCCATACCCTTCGTGTGTTCTATCATATCCTTTCTTTTCTTTTCCTACATGACCATTTAAGTCTGCTCCTATAAATATCCCCTTAGTGTTGGAAATTTCTTGCTTGACTTTCTCCATATCTTCCCAAAACTATCTCTTGATTATATCTTCTAACCCTACTTGTGGTGCTATGTACTTATAACATTTATGATTTGCTCTCTTAGAACAAGTTTCATTATTATAATTCTATCACTAATTCTTTTAATGTCCACAACTTTATCCTTTAATTCTTTATCCACTATTATTCCTACGCCATTTCTGTTATTATCCTTTCCTACATACCATAATTTATACCCATTGATTTCTCTAGCTTTAGCCCATTTCCACTTAGTTTCTTGGATACAAGCAATGTTGACTCTCCTACGTTTCATCATATCTACTAACTCCAAAATTTTACCTATCAATGTCCCTATATTCCATGTGGCAATACAAATCTTATGCTTTGGAGATATCCTATTTACTGGCGCCCTTCTCAATCTCTATGGCATGAACCCATTTCCACTTTTCACTACACCTAGGTTCTGATGTAGTGTGTTGCTTCCGATAGGATGTTCTAGCAGCCCTTGCCCATTTATCACTACACCCAAGATCCGTTGTACTACGTCGCTTCTAGGAGAACGCCCTAGAAACCCTTGCCCATTTTTCACATCACCCGAGTTCCGATGCAGCACATCGCTTGAGGGAATGTTAGTTTTCGATTCATGTCATTTTAGGGTTGCCATAGTTTTAAAAAACTGGAGATGATTTTCATTTCTTCCTTACAAGCAAGAAAGAAATAACAAAATCATCTTCAACTTCTCCCTTGCTGGCTGGCACCTGATGCAAGGGTGCCTATTTTAAGAAGCTAGAGATGATTTTCATTTCTTCCTTGCAAACTAATATACCAATGCATATTCATTTGCAAGAAGGTAGTAAATAACAAAATCATCTTTAGCTTCTCCCTTGCCGGCTGGCACCTGACATAAGACCCTCCTCCTTTTTCATCCGGGCTTGGGACCGACATTGGTGGAGTTACGTATCCATGATAGATGCAGCATCCAAAAGATTATTTACCTCATCAATGGGCTAGTCTATATCAAACTCACATTTAAAGTGTACTATGCATGCCTTAAGTGGGTCTAGAATAAACAATAGTGGATTAGCATCTTAAAGTAGACTTTCAATTACATTGACTAAATAAGAATAACCTAGGTCTAAATGCTGATGATTGGCATACAAAACATTGAGCTTGACAGTCATTGGCTGAAAGATAACTTCATTACACCATTTCTACAATTGATGATGGCATTGGATGTTGTCAAAAATTATCCTCTAAGAATTATTGGGATCTAACTACTGGAATCCGACACAGGCTGGGCATCCTGGACAATAAAATCTAAAAGAAAGTAAAACTGGTCCACTTATATTAAAACATGCTCAACTATACTATGTGGAATCTTCATTGATCTATCTACTAACTGCATGGTGATATTGGTTGGTTTAAGTCAATGAGCCCTAGTTTCTTATAGATAGAAAATGGAAACAAATATACACTAGAATCAAGTAATGCCCTATCAATGACATGGTTTCCTATAACATTAGAAATGGTAGGACAACTTAGATCTTTGAACTTAGGAGGGGTCTGGTGCTATATTAAAGAGTTCACTTGCTTGGTGAGGAAGCCTTTCTTTTACACATTAAGCTTGTGCTTTTGTGTGTTGAGCTCTTTAAGAAATTTGGCATAAGTAGGTATATCTTTCATAGCATCGAGTAATGGAATATTTATTTGAATATACTTAAACATATCCAATATCTCATTGAAATTAGTTCCTTTCTTAGTCTTATTTAACAACTGAGGGAATGGGTCTTCAAGCACATAAGGTGCCTCCACTATAATCTCAAATTGAGTAGGAGATTTCTATCTTATCTCTTTCTGCAATGTTTTAGGTTCATTCTCCTCTATAGTTTCCTCAGTTTGCCCTACTTTGTTATCAACCTGAGGGCCACTCTTAGGGGCAGTGGTAGACTTTGCTTGCTCATGGGGTCTTTGTGTATGTGAACTAGACCCCATTTTAAATTGTCCCTTTGGTTTGGAATTGGTTGACTAGGAAGCTGACCCTTTCCTCTATCATATCAGTGCAATAGACAAGTGGTTCATTTACATTTCTAATTTGGCAATAGCTTGGGAATTTATAGTTGGTCTTTGCCTACTCTCATTTTGGATATTGTGTAAGGCTTTATTAGTCTCCTATTATTTCTTAAGGAGCAACTCTATATTGTCCTCAAGTTTCTTTAGTTGTTGAGGAAGGTGAAAACCTAGTGGCCATAAGGGAACTGAAGCTTTAGGAAACTTATGTGAATGGGGTTCATAAAAGGACCTCCCTAGTAATTGTTCTTTGACAATGACAACTCAGGATTCCTAGCCCATACTAGATTATAGGTATCAAAGTATAACTTATTGCCAGGACTACAATATAAATTTAAAGCATTCACTTGTTCTAAAAGATGTTCAATGTACACACTATTAAATGAATAAGTTGAAGTTATGTGAGCTGGGTTAGAACAAATAGAAAAATCTCTTGTGGAGGTTTCGTGAATGCATTGGCAGCCACGATGGTATCTAGTTTAGCATTCATTGTTCAAAACATATTGTCAAACTTGTCCAAACATCCCTCCACAATGTATATCTAAAAAGTGTTATATGTGGTTACTCTAGTTCTTTGAGTTTGGGAATTTTTCTCTCTCTTATTAGAATAACCCCATCTCTAGGAAATCTCAGCTAAAGTTTGGAACAACTTCTAGGTCTCTATTTCATTTTTCAACATGAGGGCCCCTCCATTAGCTACATCAAGCATTTATCTATTTTGAGGTGTTAGTGCCTCATAGACATACTGAACTTGTTACCACTTTTCAAATCCATGGTGGGGACACTTTTGTAGCAATTCATTCCACCCTTCCTTTTATTCATAATATTATTCATCATCGCTTTGCTAGAAATTAGTAATTTTCCTATAAAGGGCATTGATGTTACGGAAAGGGAAGAATTTGTTTAGAAACCTTTTAGACAACTAGTCCCATGTAGCAATGGAACTATCCTGTAAAGAATTAAGCCGTGGTTTGGGCATATCTTTCAATGAGAAAGAAAATAACCTAAGTCTAATAAAATCATCCAAAACATTTTATAATCTGAATGTAGCACAAATATCAATGAATTCCTTGATATGTAGGTACAGATCCTCTCTCCCTCTCTCTCATCCATAAAACTATATGACTTTGGGTTTAATTTTAAAGTGGTTTGCATTGGTGGGTGGTAAGGTGATGCATGATGGAGTATTTAGTTGGAATGGCACATAGAAATCTCTAATGGCCTTGTGCTCAACTACTACTGGTGGGTCCACCATGGGGTTAGGAATATGATTTCTTATCCCTTGCCTAATGGGTTCATTCATTCAATCTCGGGATCTAATGGTACTTACTCAATGTGTTGAGATCGATGACTTTTCATGCATCTAAATAATGTAACTTAAGTCTAAATGTGACTCTTAACTCTACATGATACTCAATCAATCCTAATGGTTCACTATCATGTTGTTTTGATAATCTTTGTTAATCTATAGGGTGGTAGCTCTTAGACCTAGATCTAGATAGTTGCTCCTTTTATCTAAGCTCGACTATTGCTTACTAGTTAGGTCTTATCAAGGTGGTCAATACAATTCTCATGGAAGGAGGCATTTATAACTCAACAATCATTAATGAAAGGCATGGGAAAATCGCTTGGATTTTGCATACCTACTATAACCCCAATAATCAAGAGACACTGGAGAGACAATATATCTCCTCCTTTTAAAAGGGTCTTGCAAGCTCGAAACCCTAAGTCTTTTATTATTTATTTTAGATTAAGCTTTAATGGCTAGGATCACAAATATACAAGGAATTGATTTGATTACAATCTAGTGATGAAATCTAGTCCTTATCTTACGAGGGCTCTTATGGGCCCTTACTAGCAATATGTTACATCCACCATAAAGTAGTAAACATGCAATGCAATTACAAGGAAAGGAAACTAATGCCCACCTATATGCTAGCTAACAAAGTAACCTTTGTTAAATAGGTGCAATCTAATATAACAATCCTATATAAAATGCAACAAGTATAATGAATAACCCTAACCTATATGAATTACACTATCAACTAATACACAAACTACACTAAATGCAACTACATTAAGAAAATAAAGGAGAGTGAGAGAAGCTTACAGTAGAGCTTCTAATCAAGATCATGTATGGGCCACCATACCCCTCACTTGGCCTATATTATGATGACCCATTTAAAATGAAAGAAATAATTGCAAATTATGATGGGACCTCATTACAAGTTCATTTAAAAATGTAGTCTAAGACAGCAAGGAAATCCTAATTAAGTTGATGAAGCTTTAGCCCACAGGATTGCTACCGTTCCTTTTGCCAAATTCTCCTCACACAAAAACAGAGAGATATATCAATTTTTTTGGAATTAGAAAAATATGCAAGAATGAAGGAAAAATCCTAATCTAACCCAACCTAAAACTACAACTCGATATAAACAATCTATACAAAGATCCAACCACAAATCTATTGTGATTCCCCAGCACGATGCCAAAATCTTGGTGTATGTTTTAAAATTACTCAGGAGTGCATGAATCAATGTAGTAATTTACATGCAATAGAGGTTGATCCAATGAGGAAACTCATAGATTTGGATATTAGTTAGATTGTATTTAAATCACTTATCTTTAGCCAAAGATAGATTGTTTTGATTAAACTAGGAATTTAGACAACATGGAATGGGAAAATGCATAAAATTAGAAACATGAACCAAAGGAAAACTTCTAAAACTAAAAATTTTCAATGGAATTGAAACTTTCCTAATGAACATGTGTTCAACAAAAGAAACTAATTAAAAACTGGAATGAATGAATCTAAGCAACTTTATTTAAGATGACTCACTAAAAATGACACTTTCCTAAACTAACACTTTTTTAATCCTAAACTTTCTACAAATAAAAAAAGAAATATTATAAAACAAAAGTAGATGCAAATAACTAAATAATTAACACTAACTTACCATGAAACAAAGAAACAATAAATTGAATAAAGGAAAATCATCTAATCACCATGCACATGACACATGGAGTTGTGTGCTTGGTTTATGAGTGAGAAAATGGATGGAATGCATGAATTAAAAGCTTGCTAACATGGGATCTAACTAAAATAATAACTAAACTATCTAAAAGTCTAAATGGGTTCTTAGGAATCAAAAAAATAAAGTGTATGGATGGCTAGAAATTATGTGTGAATAACTAAAGGTAAAATTCTAGAAATATAGTACTCATGATACTTAAATCAAATGAGAGATGGATTGACATGGTGCATGTGATTCAAGGAATGAAACATGATAAAAAAAAAAAACCAGAAATTTAATGAACTTCAAGCATGAAAATAAGCAAGAAAAACTATGCATGAATTGTGCAAATGTACATAGAGAACAAAGATGAAAATTGTGCACTATTCTATGCCTAGAACCTAATTCAAAGCAAATCTTAAACACACTCTAACAATATCAAACTAATCTTTGATATCATGCATGTGAAACCCAAAAATAAATTAAGAGATTAAGAGCATGAAGATGGAAAAGAAAGGAACAAAAACTAGTCCTAAATCTAAGTGAGAAACAAGGAAAAGATGAAAGGGAAACAATAAGATTCAAAGCTACTATCCTCTTGGATTTCAATACAAGAGGAAAGATAATTTGATCTTGAAGAATTAAGTAAGCAAAGTAAGATAAGTGGAATAAAAAGTGAAAAAGGAAAAAAGAGGAACTACGTGTAGGAAACTTAAACAACAAAGAAAGTAATGAACAAGCAATGAAAGCAAGGAATTATTGCAAGGTATCAACCTAGAATTGAAGTGAGAAAACCAAAGAAACAAAGCAAGGAAAAGATATGAAAGACAAAGAAAAGTAGCCAAGATGTTGAAGTCCAAAGCTCTAAGAATTCCTACAAGTTGATGTGCTTGATTTCAAGGAGTTAGAAGCAACCCCTCTAGTTGAATTAGGCATGCAATTCCATAGGGTATTTATAGATTTTTACTTTCCAATTTCTAAATATAAGAAAAGGAATGGAGAGGCACTGAATTCCAGCCTAGGATGGAGCATGGAATTCCTTTCCTTAAGGTGTCTTTCATTTTGGGATGGAAAGAAAGTGGAAAAAGTAGGAAATATGGAGGAAAGAGATAGGAAGGTGAGGTAGTTGAGTGAGCAATGAAATTAGATAGTAGAGTAGGTGGAGTGCATGTATTTAGAAGGGGGAGAACCACTTTCGAAGGAAGGTGGCATGGAACTCCTTCCCTTCTAAGTATATGATATGATGAGTAGGAAAATGGGATAAAGGAGGGGGGAAAAGAAGGGGAACGATAAGGAAATGACTTGGGTTCTCTCTTGATTGGTCTACCTATGCATGCATATCTTACTATGTTAATTATCACTCAAATTCCTTTCTAATTGTGCCTTGAAATTTACTATTTAGCATAGGATACTTGCTTCTAAATATCCTCCAATTGTGTGACTCCATGTGTCATGGCTTTCATATGGCTTAGTGGTTCACTTTAATGTCCTGATTAGCTAAGTCCTTTGGCTTCAAGGTTTGAATGGCTTGGCTTATATTGATTTCCTTGTTAAACTAGAAAACTTCATGTATGGCTCCAATTCTCATGCAAAGGTGGTGGAATTATATGACTTTTTGCATTGGGCCATGTTACTAACCTTTGATGCTTCCTTGCTTGCCTTGAGACAATCTTAACCCTTGATTTAGCTTTGAAATGATGAAATTTAGCTCTTTGGCCCTCTTTTAATCTTGATCTTCAAATTTTATTGTACTTGATTTTAGTCTCTAGATCATCTTCTCAAAACCTACAAAAGAGTAAAAAACTAATTAAATCCTAAAAAATTGTGACTGTTCTCATTCTTTGGATTAGTTCCTGAACCTATAAAATATCAAAATTTTGAATCATTGGTTTAAAAATGCATGCGTTATGAAATTCTAGGAAAACCAAAGAAAAAGTGCTATAATTTACAACATGTGACTACTAATTGGGTACTTTTTGTACAAAATTGAACACTTCTCACACTCCCCAACTACCATTTTGCTTATCTAGAGCAAAACATGGAAAAAATCATGAAAACAAAAGGGTTTCCATTTTAATAGGTAACGATTGCATTTAGCATATGTAACAAGCACTTAAACCTCTAGGTTACCCCTATTTGATGAGTTAGGCCTTACGACAGTTTGTAGTAAATATACCCACAAAATTCAATAAGGCTAAGTTTATTATTTTCATAGAATTCCAATTCATTGGAATTCAATTCCTCATTTCATTTCCATTTAAAGGGTGATGAAAATACATGAAATGAAATAGAAGATTAGAGTTGTTACAAAATTGACCAATGTGCTAGTATTTACATTACCTTCAGTTAGTGGGGGATTCATAGTGTGCATTGATGCCTTAGAAAAGAGTCTAGTCTAAGTTATTGCATCATGTGAAGCTAACTGCCTATGCTTTAAGATAGTTCAAGAACCATGGAGTTAATTATTCCAAGAGTTAGCAACAGTGGTGTTTGCCTTGAAGATGTTGAAGCATTATTTATACGAGAGAAGTTTGACATATTTACAAATCATAAGAGCCTCAAGTACATTTTTTCTTAGTAATACTAATATATATAGAAATATTACATATATACCTCTATATTTAGTAAGTTTTAGCCATAGAAATAACTTAAATATCACTAATTAGGGTTAATAATACATTTTGTAGTCCAGGATGCAAATAAAAAATGCACAAAATTAATAATTTTACCCCTGAAAGAGAAATGTTACCTACATTGTGATCCCACACATGCTAATCACAATGCTAAGAAGTTTAAACTAAAAATTGGATGTTCAAATCAAATAGTCAAAACCCTAAGTGGAACATCAAGCCTTATCGAATCAAAATAGGGTATTTGTATCAAAAGTAAGGTGATAGAACTTTCCATGCATGCATCAATGCATATTACCTCCTTGGGAAGCTTTTAAGAGAAGCCTAATTCATATACAATGAGATCACATACAATGGAAGCTTCTAAAATAAAACAAGTTAGAAGACCTAGGCCTGAAGAAGACTTTTTCCTTACTTTCTTACTCTTACTCTACCACAGGAAGGGACCACCTCAAGGGGAGCACAAAATTTCCATGCAAAGGTGGTAATTCCACTCAATTCCATGTGAAATATATAAAATAATAAAAATGATTGGTGGACAAAAATGACGAGAAGAGAGACAATTTAAAGGAAATCTATGGTTGATATATACATCTTACTTTTCAAAGATCAAGATTTGCCCTTATAGATGCATATTGCAAGTAACCAAGGAAGATGCATTCAAGCAAGGATGAATTTATGAGAAGCTATATTGTAATGAAGACCAAACTAAGTTCCTATCGATGGAGAGTCTTTTTGTGGGCTGCTCACTTATTTTCAAAGAGATTCTTACCTAAAAACAATGAAAAGGATAAAGTTTTAGGGAATGTTATTGACTGGAAAAAATTATGGTGGGTTGGGAGAAAAACATGGAAAAACATAGAGTGGACAAAGGAATCTTAATGGAATCTAGGCCATCCACCCTAGGGGCAGTCCAATCCAATCATGGAGAGTAAAGGAGCCTTAAAAGAAGATCTTCATGGATGAGATCACTCCAACCAATTCTCGGCCACTCAAGATAGGTTAATGATGATCTAAGACCAAGAAAGAAGCATTGAAAGGTTTAAAACCCTAGCTATCTTACCCTTTTTGAAAAGTCAAATTAAGTCCTAAGGTAAGAAAGCTCGCTACCAGTCATTATCATCTAAGGGATGACATCCATCACAAATTTAGAAACTGCACTTACACCCACATGGTTTCCGTGACTCCCACCTAATCCACTTTCTAAATCCAGCCAAATTCCACCAAACGTTCTAAATTCTCCTTATTTTTATATCTTCCTTCTCTCCCATCCAATCTCCATTCAATCCTACCAAATCTACTTTCCTGCCCCCCTTGTTTCCTTCCTTCTCCCTCTTTCCTATTTCATTTCACTTCCCACTTTGATTTCACATGAAACCCACTCTCCAATTTGAATTTCACACATCCTTCTCCCTTTTCTCCCATTCTTCTTATCTTCCTCTCATCCATTCCATCACAACCCTTCTTTCCTTCTCCCTTGGATCCTAGCCATCCAATTCCAGGGCTTCCACTCTTAAAACTCTATAAATAAGAGGTCAAGCATGAGGAGAAGAGATCTATTACCTTTTTCTTGAATTGAAAGCTAAACCTAAGAGAAACATATGGAGAGAGGTCACCCTTGCCGAAGCTCCCCCAAGATCTAGTTCAATCCATTGGAGAAGAGGTAAGGAAGCTCAACCATCTCCCATCCCTCCTTTCCTTCTTTTATTTCTTCTTCCACATTCCTCTTTATTTACTTTCCATTTTTTCATGTAGAGAACTTCTATATTTTGTATGCATTTTAGCCTTGTCTTTCCCCCTTAATTCATTGTATGTATTGGCCTTATTTTCCTTAGGTTTACCTTAGGTTGTATTTATTTTTGTTTCCATTCTTAATCACCCTTTCATGCCTTCTCCTTGCATCTTTCATGAGTATGCAAATCCCATTGCATGCTTAGGATTTCCATGCATACACCCTTGTCTAAACCCATTACATTAGCACACCCTTTGCCACCTTCGAGTTCCATGCACCTCCTTATTCCTTGCATGCTTCTCTAAAACACATGTATGATCTTCCCCCACTATCTTTCCATTTCATGCCTCCCTTTTCCCTCTTGTTTTATATGCATCAGCCACCTTCCTTTCTCCATTTCATCACATGCACCATCTCCCTCCTTTCTCTTCCATGCTTAGTTCCTAGCACCTTCTATTTTCATCTTTCTTTTCTTCTTTTGGGATCTAGAAATAAAGGACAAGGAAAGAAGCCTTGTCCCCTTCTATGGCAAAATGGATTGTTCAAAATCCTAAAGCTTGGCTGAGATTTCATTAGGTTTGTGGCATGTTGGGTTAAGGTGATGAGAAAAGTTTGGTTGTAGATTTATTGGATATTGGGTTGTAGAGATGTGTATATGCAAGTGGTCAGTGACACAATAAAGTAAGCTATAAAGTAAAATTCAAGCTTGGAAAAAGAAGAAAAGAATATGTAAAGAGCCTTATTGAGTAATACAATGAAGGACTCCTATAACAGCTGCTTCAAGGAAGTTTCTTTACTTTCTTTATTTGCTTTCCTTTATTGATGCATTTACTTTCCCTCGTAATCAAATTCAATTAATGAAATAGTTATTCTTTCCATTCCTTTGTTAGTTTACTTATTTTCTTTGTTTATTGTTTTCATACCTTAGTTATTTTCCTTACTTGTTTTATTTTTAGTTTAACTGCTTAGTTTAGTGGTATTTCGTTTCTCTTGAAGTTGTAGGTTAAAGTAAAAGTAGCTTAAGATTTTAATTAACTCAATTTACCAAATATTCCTTGTGGGATTGATCCTATTTGCCAATTCTACTCAAATAGAACTGTGCACTTGCGGTGATTATTAAACCACGTCAATTTTATTAGCACCAGGGACTCACAACGAAGTTTAATTAGAAACTAAGTTTTCTTTACTTTACCACTAATCATAGACTAGGATTGCATATAGAATAGTTGCTTTCATTTTTGCATACTTTCCTTATTATTGAAAGAATTTGATATTTTTCTTTTTATTTGTGTTTGAATTTGGAGAATAATAAAGATTTGGAGGAAGACTTAGGATAGTTTTTTTTTTCCTTTTTTAATGTGTTGTAGTGAGGACATGCTTGTAAATTTTTTTACACCATGATTCATTTAAATTTCAAATAAAGTATTGTAATTATATATGTCAAGGGTGGACTATCCTAACTTAGAAGCATTTCCTTGACTTCTGCATTCTAGTGTTTGCATTAGTTTAACACTTATTATTACTTAATTAGGGCATGTTTAATTGAAATAGTAAGGCACTCACCTCTACAAGATCAAGGGTGGATTTCATCACCATAGCTTGTCTAGTTAGATTAAAAATCACCTTACACACAACCCTAGCCTCAACAATTAATTTAAAATTAATTTATAATAGACTTTAATAGCTTATGAGCTCATAGGACACTCATGGAAGGAAGCAACCTATTGGTAATTCAGTGGCCCTTACATGATTAACTATGTTGGTATTTAAACGACTAGCTCTACCAACACATTTAATGACTCAGATTATTTAGGGTTGACTGGGGAGGATGTGAAATGGTTGATCAAGGTAGGATCAAACTGGTAATCATTAGGGCAAGTCTAAAAGAGAGGAGGTGCTACTTAGGTTATTGTGTGCCTTTGTTTATTTGCATCATACAGTATATACTTGTTTTTGTTCTCTACAAAGTTGAGTCACCAAAAGGCAAGGCCTAAGGAATTAAGAAGATTCGAAAACCCCTAGTGAAAACATGGCTAATGAAGCAGTAGAAACTATTCCCTTAAGAGACTATTCAATACTAGTACAATATAACTCCCCATCGTGTACAAAGCTACCTACAACTAGTGCATTGTATTTTGAGTTAAAAACAAGTGTCATCCAACTTGTTCCAAATTTTTATGGTTTAGCTTAGGAAAATTCCTACCACCATGTTAAGAAATTCCTCAATATCTGTGTTACATTAGATACCAAAACTTTTCTAATGACTCTACTAGGTTGTGACTATTCCTTTTCTCTTTAACTGATAAGGGAAGGCATGGCTAAATTCATTAGACATAAGGTCCATCACTACTTGTGAGCAATTTTTTAGGAAATTCCTAAGTAATTTTTTCTCGTCGAAAAAACTAATTCTCTTTGTAGAGACATTGTAAATTTTAAACATTTTTATGAATGCTGGAAAAGGTGAAAGGACCTATTGCTCAAGTTCTTACACTATGGTTTTGAGAAATGTCAACAAATACAATATTTCTACAAAGGTATGACCCCATAGAATTGACGTACAATTAATTCCACTAGTAGTGGGACACTTTAGACCAAGAGTGACATAAAGGCATGGAATTCTTTGAAAATCTATATGAGAATTCCTAGGAATGGGATTATTCTACCTCAACAGAAAGTTTGTGACAATCACAAGGGGAACATTGTATATGTATGAGATAAGGACCACTTCTAACCTCTATAACACAATAAACACATTGACAAATAGGATGGACAAGTTAGGAAGTTTTCTTACTAAATTAGGGAAAGTAGTGTTGGTTAGAGAATCCACTGTGCAACCTCCACTTGTGGTTTCTTCATTTTGTTCTAATACAACACACTCTACAGCTTCATGTGCCACATTCTATAATAACCCCAATTTTTATGAATATATTTTCAATTATAAAAAATTAATTAAAAGTTGTAATTCTAAAAGTGGAACTGGAACTTTGAGTTCCAAGAGAATTCAAATTTTATAAAAATAAAATCAAGACTTAAAATTTTGATATTTGTAATATACTCAAAAAACTTATCACAATGACTATAAGTATATCAAATTCTGAGTTTGGATGAAAAATCCTTATTTCTCTCCATTTTTATGAATAAAAGGGTAAAATGGTAATTTTACTCATGATCGAGAACTAAGACATCAAAATTTAGAATGTACTCTAAAAATTAGTCAAAATAACACTAAGTATGCATAATTCCAATTCATAGGAATAAACCTTATTTTTCTCCATTTTTGGAATTAAAAGGGTAAATATGTCTTTTCACAACTATGTGGGGCCCACAAGGTGGGCCTATAGTTTGCAAGACCACCATCATGAGTCAAACCACTACCACCTTCCAGTGGACAAAGAGGTGGTAGTGGGAATCCAATGACAATTTAATAATAAAAAGAAATGAAACATAATTATGACATGTAATCATGGAAAATTCAAAAATCCCTATAAATAGACCATAAAAATTCTCAAAAGTTTTCCTAATGTTCTTTACGAGATCCCCTACAATGCCCCAAAATCCTAGCTCAACACTCCCCCTCCATCTTCCCCAATTCCTCTCCTTTATCCCTCTTTCTCTTCTTTCTTAGGGGGTGTGTCCCCAAACGCACCCAGGGCAGACAGCTCATGTTTGTTTGTGGGCGCGTCAAGGGATGTGTCGTCCCCATTGCATCTAAGGTTCCGCTTGGAAACCCTAAATTCTATTAACCATCCCACTCCAAACATTATATTATATATCCCACCGTCCGATCTATTTGGACTGAGGTGATCTATAAAAAACCTAAATAATTTTGATGATTCAATGGTGGGATCACCTAAAAACTAAACTTGAATTCCAACCATCAATGTATTACCATCTTTGGTAGAATTTGCAAGTTATTTTGGCCAATCTGGCTATTAAACAGTGATCTTGCATGGTTAAATATCTTCAGAATGGGGTCGTATGTGTTTTCCCCATGGTCCGCCACCTTCTTCGGCAACAGCAATGGCAACTTTCTCAATTATATGCATTTTTTGGTGTTAGGGTTTTCTTTCATTGGTAAATCTCTTCTCTAGTGAAATTACTTCATTGGACTAGGATAGGTAGGCCACCCACTTCATTCCCCTTTCATTCTGGCATGTCATTCTAGGTTTCCAGCCATCTCTAATCTCTTGCCGCCATTAATCCGTCGAAAACGATGGATTTGGCATGGAGGGTTGAGATTTCATCCTTGGATGGCTCATATCTGACTTTTGAGCCATTGGATGAGTTCTGGGACCCAACAAACCCAGGGGATGAAATCTTGGGCATAGATCTTGTAAAATGAGGGAGATCAGGGGATGGGAGATTCAATGGTCCAAATCTGGACCATCTCTGTAATAACCCCAATTTTTGTAATTGATTGAGAAAATCAATAAAATTTGAGTTTCAGAAATTTTGGGTTGAAATATTAGGGTTATTTAGAATATACTTCTTATAAAAGTATAATCAATGAATAAGATATATACAATTGAAATTAAACATAGCAAACCTTCAGAATGACTATAAGTACGACAAATTCTAAATTCGGATGAAAAATCCTTAATTTCTTCATTTTCGAACAAAAGGGTAAAATAGTAATTTTACCCAAAATTCAAAATCTGAGACATCAAAATTTAGAATGTGTTGATAAATATGAATCCAATGCCACTAAGTACGCTCAATTCCGAGATCATGGGAATAAACCCTAATTTTTATACATGAAGGGCAAAATAGTCATTTTACACCATGTGGGGCCCACAAGGGACCCAAAAACGAAACCTATGGCTAGCCCACGTGAAATCATGGGTCAAACCATATCAGCTGGTCTTGGGGAAGAAAGTGGAGAATGGGAGAATCCAATGCTAAATTAATAATAAAACATTAACTATCATCACTACACATCATCATGAAAGAATACCCAAAATGCCTATAAATACAACCCAAAAAATACTCCAAAAATGTTCATAAAATGTTCATGAAATTTTCTTCACTTTCTCTACAAATTTAGACCTAGATCCATCCCCAAAAACCCAAAACTCTCAAGAAATCTCCCTCTTTTCATTTTCTTTTTCTCTCTCTAGATTGGAACAAGAGACCTAAATTCAATTAAGCACTTGTTCCAGATCCAATATCACAAATCTCACCATCAAAAACTTCCTACCATACCTTAGCTACAAAACTCGCAAAGAAATTTCGAGATCCAACGGTTCAAACAATGGAAATCGTAAGAAAGGTGGATCTTTGACTATATTATCATCAAATCAGGTATTCTTTTAAAATTGGACCATATAGCCTACATTTTTCTCCAATCAGGTAGGCAAAAATACTTCCTAAACATTTTTATTATTTTTTTATGAAATTTATACTTTAATGTGGATGTTATGCTAGGAAAGTTATGAGGGTTTTGCCACTCGCTTCCCAAAATTTGATGATATTATGATACCTTGCCCAAAGAAAGGCTAAAAGTCAGGTGGGACAATTATGGGAAGGCCCCACTGTGAAAGTCCTATCTCCCCATACAGGTAGTGATACAATATTTTCCACCGTGGTATCAATGGTGAACATGGTAGTTATCCAAGCATGCTAGTACGGATCAGACTGTAGCATGGTTGTCCTTGAGTATTTTGTATTATGATCATGGCATAGTGAGATACCAATACTACCCTAATGGGGGAGTATTTTCCCAGCAAAAGTCTAGATCATTTATCAACTCAATATATTTGAGTAAGATTATTGATGTTTGAGATACATACGATATAGTGATTAGTGGTTTGGAATTATCATAGTAGATGTTACATGATAAATTATATGATGGAATGATTATATATGGTATGGTTCGTGGAAATTGAATTATGTGATTCATATGGAATATGATGATTATGAATACTATAATTTTGAATTATACGATTCCATATGTTCTAAAATCCCCTACCAAGCATAGCTTGCTGAGATATTGTAAATGTTTGAATGTTTACAATATCTCAGATACAGAAAGAAAAGAATAGAGGGATACGACATGGGTAGACAAAGACCATACTGTTGATCAAGACTATGTACTATTGTGGAAAGGATTGGAATGTATTTTGATTTGTGTATTTTCAACATAAGACATAATAAAGGGGCTATATATGTGAACCACTGGATCGATCCTGCAATTTTAATAAAATGAATTCCTTTGAAAACATATGTTGTATACAAAATTATGTATGCATATGTGAGTGAAATGTGGCATTTGGGTTTTCTAAAAAGAATATCAAAGAAAATATTTTTGCTGCTTAAGTTTTCAAACTTTTTACAAAATTGGTCAACCACCATTTGAAAATAAATAATGAAAATGTATTTCAAAAACCCAAGTCACCACACATTCGTTGAAAATTTTTAGGAGCAAGTGAATGAATTAAATGCTTTCAGATATCATAGCACCCATAATCTATATTTTGAGACCTACAATCCTGGATGGGCTAGGTATCCCAATTTTTCATGGTCTTAGAATAATTTGGGAAGACCATCTAGGATCCCTCCTAATCGTCATTTTCTTATGGCCACAACTCCACAATAGCAACTTGTGTCGTAGTAGCCATTTCCTCACAACAGAGGAAACAATCTTTAGAATAGTCCCTCAGTTGTTTATATATATATATATATTTTTTAAGTTGAAAAGTAAATATAACTTAGAGATCCTGAAGAAGACAAGTGGAAACTATTAACCCATGTGAGATTAGAGACAGTCTTTCTTTGAGAGGGTTATATATAAATGCAATTTTTTCTTTAGCAAACATCAATTCTTAGTTGGTCTCATTATACTTCATCTTGGCCAACTATTAGGAAATCATATGAAAGACTATATCATTTATCTCTTGAGTTTATGATCAATTCAAGCCATATAAAACCTAGGAAATGATAGAGGTCACCCTTGTTTAACTGAGAAATTTTAGCCTTCCTTATGTTATTTTTCTACTAATTAACCTCTTGACCCTTTTTAATAAGCCTTCTTTTTGTGAACCCATTAGCCATTACCCTTATGAACACTTATAATATATCCATGACCCAGAGTTTTTTGAAAATATGTAGAGATGATTGGATAAATATCTTGAGAAAAAGTATGAGCAATACAAGTCAAGAGTTGAACATAAAAAGGGCTGAAAAGAGAAAACTTCAAAGAAAAAAGGACTATATTCAAAAGTCAAGAAAAAAGAGACAAAATGAAAAAAATAGCCAATGAAAAAGGAAATGTTCACTCTTATGGGTAGAAAAAGAAATTAAGAATACTTTGAACAAGAAGACCTTTACATATCCTTCAAAACAACCTTTGTTTACTCTTAGTTGAGAGTTTTCTTGCAAGTGCAGAGTTAGTTAATTGTAATATTGTAGAGTTGAATCAACAAAGAGAATATAGTGTGAGTTTAAAGCACCATATATTCCACTTAAATGATCATAAAATATTTACACTAAAATGATTACAAAATGAGGTGATGAAATGATCAAATGGATTAGATTTCTTTGAATTAAGAAAATAAACTAGGATTGAAGGTTAGGATTAGAGATTACCTAGACTAGCATTAGAGTCTACCACTATTTATTCTTCTTTATAACTTAGGAAGTGGATTGAAACTAAGATCATTTTCATGGAATATGGTTTCTTTGAAAATTCAACCTAAAAAACATTAATCATTACAAATAAGATACATTGCCAAATCCTAAGTATTCCATGTAAAACTTAATTATAATGAATCAAGAATTAACTTGAAGTATTCATTATGAAAGGTATTGACATTGAATCAAAGAATTGAACTAAGGCCAATTTTATCTTTTTCAAATTGAGATAAATTTCTAAGACATTTAAGATATTTAGGAATTAAGAAGTGGCATTCCTTAATGTTATGCTAGGCACTCTAATTCTAAGCAATAATAAACCAGCCTAACATAATTTCTTTTTTAACATAAATTAACTAAATCCATATTAAAGTAATAAAATTTTAAATAAATTAAACTAATCTACAACTGAAAGAAAGAACCATCCTAAAAACTATGTTAAATAGTATCTACTTTTCACTATTTTTCTACTTGATTGTTAAAACAATTAACAAAAAGAAAATTTGCAAAAGTGATAACGATAAAAGAAACAAATAACATCAAATATTTTTAAATTTCAAGAAGATTTTTCAAAATATCCTCATTTCATCATGTGTCAAATGTATCAAAGGACCTACATCTCAAATCTCCCCCAAATCCAATAAGAAATCAAAGAGAAGCATGGGCCTACAGTCAATGCTACTACAACTTTGGAGATTTTCTTTAGCATTTCTTGTAGATAAATAAAAACATTTTGGAAACCAATGGCTACTGGCCATGGACTCATATTCTAGATTTTTTCTTAGTTAATTAGCTTCAAAGCAAGACACTATTCACTAAAATCATATGAGAATTGAATAAGATATAAAAGCACCCAAAATTGGCACAATTGTCACTAGCAATTGGGAGTTGTAGGAAATTTTTCACATGCACCCAATGAGCGTGATGAATAGGGGTACTTCAACTAGTGATTCACGACCTTAAGGATCAATTTTTCTTTTGAAAAAATTCATATCTAGTGTAATTAGATGTCAAGGAATCCAATTATATAGTTGGATCATGAGAAAAACCAACTGAAATGGAGATATTCGATAGGAAAGATGACTAATTCATCATGCATAGTGATAATCCCTATTTACACTAGTGAGAAAATGATGAATAAAGATGGAGATACATGATACAAATTATGACATGTTCACTATAGATAGGAACAATACAGTAATAGTACCTATTACTATTTTTTATTTTGGATAGATCTCCCCAAAACACCCTAAGACTTAGGAGAAATTCACAACATTTTATATCATTAGAAAAAAAACAAAAACATGACTGAAACAAGGGAAATCCATCATTCTGTTATCTCTAGTACTAATATTTAAAAAGGAGATAGAGATGAAGATATCTTACTCTAATTTGCTTCTCCTTAGGAAAATTTCATCCCACATCCTATGGGTGAGATGAGAGCATTATCAATAGTTTAGATCGTTAATCAACACCAAAACAAATGCACACAAGGGAGTAACCTAGCTCCTTATTACTTCCCATCAATGAAGAAGAGGTGAAAAACTTTGATCTCACCTTACTTTCTTGCTCTCTCCCAATGGTAATCCTTCGAGGGGAGTTAGAAAGCTAGTTTGTAGCTTCTTCTTTGCCAAATTTAACACCTAGCTCATAGCCATTCATGTCATTTGGGAGTTAGAATGATAGTAGTAGAGGGTGGATCAAACTATAGAGAGAGAGAGAGAGAGAGAGAGAGTTGCAACGAACACTTCTTTCCTTTACTTTAAGCTCTTACAGAGTATAGATTATAAGAAATTACACCAAGAAATTAGTAAAAATAATACATTACTAACTAATGGATAAAAGAGAGAGTAAAGTTTTTTTCTTCTCTCCTTTCTTCTTGCTTCCCTATCTAAAAACAATTTTTATAAAAACAATGCAATGCAGCGGAAAGTCTTTTTATTTTAAATTCATTTTGAAAACCTCGAGTGTCATTTGCTTTCAAAACGAACAAAGTACCTTTGAAAATTACAGTAATCATAAATGTCTTCCCAGGTCTATCAAGTCACAGCTCGCAGTCCAACTGTAGTAATTGCAGATACATGTCCAAAGGGTAGAACATATACTTACTTTATATTTGTCTTCTCTTCATTCACTTGATCATAGCACTAACATTTTCTGATGCTTCTTCTAATCCTGTGTGGAGTTAATTTGTAAAAATAATATATTTGGGTGTGTATTCCTCATACTCCGTAGGTGATCTGATACCACTACTTTGAAAACACGGCATGCAACATGCATGGTTTCAGAAGAGGCTTTCCATGTAAAACATCATGCAATTTCCTTTTTGTGTAACATGTATAAAACCATACGCTCATTTACACATTATCAACCATGGAAGCTTTTATCAAAATCCATAAATCAATGATATAACTATGGACTGCCTTATTGAAATCCAGTATGCAATAATATAAAGATCACTAAAATCATAAAGCAGTAATCAATCAACCCATGTAAGAAGATCTCGGCAAACACATCAAATCAACCAGGCAAATATAGTAATCATGAAACTCTTAAAATAGTAATCTTTTAAAGCAGATGCTACCATCACTATAAGTATCATGCACATGAGTCTCTCGATGAACACATCATGCCAACTGGTCACGAGTACTCATATATGACCATCTCAATGCTATATGCATATTGATAACACTGAAATCATGGGGTCACTATGCTCATGATCAGAACACATTTGGAATCGTGTGTCTTTGGTACCTAGAGACTAGTTCACTATAGCCTCCACAGCGACTATGGATATGTCCCCAAAAGGGTGCCGTGAACACCTCCACTGGTCATCCCTGTTTACCATAGTAGTCAAGGAACGGACAATGCCATTTTAGCAGCGATAGCATCCACTTTTTGTGGTAGAGGCCGGGAAGCCAACCCCATACATAACAACCTCTCAACATAATGCCCACCAGGCTCAATAGCCCAAAAAGCATATATAAATAATCCAAATCTCAATCATCATAAATCATAAAAATCATGCAATTTATGCAATGAGTGTAAACACATGCGAGCAACACATATGAAAATGCATATATTCTGAATCTCAGTCATCACAAACCATGCAATTTATGCAACTAGTTCCAAAATCATGTATGTAGTGCTTATATAAAAGCTATTTATCAAATATGCAAACAATTGCATACAAGATCATAAGGAAAATTTGCATACTCATTATGAGAATATCAAATCTCCAAAAAAGCATACTAAACATGGTCATCAGGATTGAATAAATCAATTAGAGTTCGGAATTACATTTGAAAACTTAGCAGTATCAGACTACCTACCTCAATGTGTCTTGAATCGCATTTTTTCTTTGCTCGACTCCTGGATCACCTTTGTGAAGTCCTGGATATCAATTGATAATAAGGATTCAAGTATCATTTTCCATCTTTTATAGATTATTAATTAGATTTATAGATTAACGACTAGATTTATACTATAGGTTATAGATCTTTGATTTGTGGGTTTCTAATGGTTGATTTATGTAATTTAGGGTTGATCTAGGTATATTGATCTCCTAATATATCAAATGGATCAATCTATGAGATTTGATCATCTTTGATCTTGCCGATCTATGAGATTTTTATAGTTTTTGGGCTATAGTCATATAAAATAGTCCTTTAACCCTAACTTTTATGGTATCATTAGGTTTGCATCATCAATATGAACACAATGGTTCTTTTGAATCGTCAATTGGAGTTATATAGCCTCCTTAATTGTATTTTTAGCATCTCACATCAACCAACAACCCAGATTGGTCCATGTAGGGCCGCGCGTCACAACTCCCAGAACGAGTGCGTGTCCTAGTCGAACTGAGACCACGTTCACACATGTGCGCACGCTTGAATGATGCTCCAGGGAGTGTGTCTCAGACGGTGTCTCGCAGGGGCATCTTTGGTGCACATAATAGTCGACTGGGATGGGGGGCCCAATCTGGACCGTCCAACCCTCCCAACCTTAGATCAATGCCGAAGTTGTCCTGATGCCCAGACTATCCTCAGTTTTTAGGGGTTTTGGGGTCCCAGATCTGAGCTGCCCAAGCGGTGGATCTGAAACAAATCCATTGGTACTGGTTTCACCAGTGATTTGTCACCCGATGAGACCAAACCTAGCTGAAAAAGGAGGGAAAATGGAGGGGAAGGAAAGGAGAGGAGGATCTTACCTGGGCAGCCTGAGAGGGTGCCCATCATTGGTGGTTGCGATTCCTCTAGGGGAAAAAATGATGATTGGAGTGAGAGGGGAGAGGGCTTTTTATAGCCTGTTGAAGGCAGTGCTACCCCATGGCAATGCTGCCATTTTTTTCAACACCGCAAAGGCTGACCGGAGAAAGGCTGCGGGGGAGAGTCGGTTGGAAGTAGGGGATGAAGGGCTGGGGTGTCATTATAAAAACAACCCCTTGCATTTTATAACTATTTTCCTTTTTGAATTTAAATTACAAAAATGCCCCCATCTTTAAAAGCCCATAACTTGGTCATACAAACTTTGTTTAAAGTGTTCTTTGAGGTGTTGGATTCCATTTCGAGCATAGAATCTAATTATGTAGATATTTTTCATAATTTCCTTTTCTTAATAGGTTAATTAAAATAAAACATCTAACCACCTATTAATATGATTAAATATCTATTAATCTCCAAAATCTTCCAAAATAAACAAGCTCTAACTAATTAGCTCATGGAAACCATCATGATTGATCATGGTTATAAAAGGGATATAATAATATTGAAAATTTTGAGTCATTACATCATTACCCCCTTCAAAGAATTTCGTCCTCGAAATTCCACAAATTATTATCTTCAGGTTATTTGTCTCTTAAGCAACCTCTTAATGAATGCATTCTCCCTAAGGACTCTGACTAAGAAAATTTCTTTTCTTCATCCCATACATCTTTTATCCAATACCTCAATTAGGTCAATAAGTAAAGAAATTTCATGCTTAAAATTTTCTTCATGTTACCTTGCAACCAAATCTAGCACATCCTTAATTTATCATCCTCATAATTCCTTCCTAATAATGCCTTCCATAAAGACCTTAAATATAACTGTAGTTTAGCTTACTTTATGTACTCAAGCGTCGCTTTCGCTGCGTACTCTGATACTGCGTTCTTTACTTGCTCCCTTGTCAATACTAGTTTCTCATTGTAATTCATCTCATTACTATAGAGTTTATCTAATTAATATTGACAAATCCTTAAATGACCATACTCCTCTAATCATGTAGAAAATACTCTCCACTACTTTGATACTATATCATCTTATTTCTTATCCTTCATCTTGAATAGTAGAGGATAGTCTCCTTTGCCTCTTGTCTTCCATCAAATGACATATTATTAGAGTCTTTACCTTAAGTGTTGGCTGTACCTTACTAGTAAGAGTGTAATGCCCCAAGCAATTTACGCTATTTTTGCATCCATTTAACAAAAATGAATTGGACATTCTATAGGAAATGAACAGTGTTAAATGTTTTACTTTATTTAAAATATTAAATGAAGGAATTTGTAATAAAAATTATACCATTAGTTTCTACTTGAAAAATGGAATCCAACGCCTCAAAGAATGCCAAAAACGGAGTTCGTATCAAGAAGTTATGGCCGTTTAAAGATTAGGGGCAATTCCGTAAAGTACACTTAAAAACGAAAAAGAACGAAAACCAAGGGGCTGTTTTGATAACGGCACCCCCTGTCGTCTTCCTCCTTCCGATTTTTCCATAAAACACCAGGGGAAATGGCAGCACCGCCATTGGCAGCACTGCCTTTCACCCTCTATAAAAAACCCCTCTCCCTCTTCCTCCGATCATCTCCTTTCCTCCTCTTTCAGCCGTTCCAAGCTAGGGTTTCCGACAATGTTATCATCAAAAAACCCCTCCCTAGGTTTCCCTATGATTTCCGGCAATGGCCAGGTCCTTCAGGCCTACCATTTCCCTTCTTTCTCTTCCCCATTTCTTCCTTGGAATCACCTAAAAACTGGGTTTTTCCCCTTCGACAAATTTTCCGGTGACATGGAGTTTTAGAACTAGAAAGGGGGTCTACCACTAGCGATAGGCGCTCCCTAGGCTATCCAAGGTAAGCCTCTTTTCCCTCTCTCCGTTTTTCCTTCCTTCAGGCCGGATCCATGGCAGATTTGGTCGTTTTTCTGGCCTAAAGATGCCGGACTAGTGATGGGTTTGATGACCTGTCAAAGAAGATGAACCAGGGATGCAGTGCGTGATGCACATGAGTGACGTGACCCCTGGGGCGACTGGTGCATGCATGCAGTCCCAGTTTCGACCGAGACACATGAGCGCCCCGGGAGTTGAGGTGCACAGCGCCTGCGCCAAAGACGCGTCTGCGCGATGCCATCCAGTACGCGCATCATAGCGGTCGCTTGGGCATGCATGTGCACATGCAAATGCGGTCCTTGGCACGGCCTTTAGCCATGCACGATGTGCAGGCATGGGTCCTAGTTCGACCAGGGCGCACACACGTCTTGGAAAAAATGATGCGCGGACTTAATAAGACTATAAAATTAGGATCATAGGATAATTTATAGAGTCTAACCATTGAAAAGTAGATCCATATCATAGGATCAAGCCTGACACTGAATTAGGCAAGGACCCATGGACCCTAAAAGGCAGATCTAGTGATCTAATTTCTAAATAGATCGAAATTGATAAGGACTCCTTGTTATCCATTCATATCCAGGATTTTATAAATGAGACCAGGGTCGGGTTGAGTAATGAAAGACACGACTCCAGGAAACTTCGAGGTAGGTGCTCTATCGCTACTAGACTTTTAAAAAGAGCCCATGATTGTTTTGAGAATGCATCTTTTAAGTATAAGTTATATGACTTGTTTAGCATGACTTAATTTTATAAATGAATTCAGCATGCATATAATAAATACATTATGCATAGACACGTTTTGCAAACGATTGCATAAATTGCATGATTTGTGGTTATTGAGTTTTGAAAAATTGCATGCCCTTGAGGGTTACCAAAAGACGTTCGAATGCCCAAAAGATGCTGGGTAGGCAGTTGCAAGGGCCAGGCAGTTGTGAGGGACCCAAAGAGGACAGGTTTTAAAAAAGAGGTTTTTGCTTGATTGATCGTATATGATTTGGGCTAGTAAGCTCGTGAGCGCTATGCCAAAAGGTCTAGGGTGGCCTCCCAGCCTCTACCACTATTAGGTGGAAAGGGTACCACGCCAAAAAAAGGCATCCCTACGTCGACTGCATGTGGTACAGGGGGCTACCACTGGTGTCATGGCACTGGGTCAAGGTGTCATATGCTCTGTGGAGGCTATGACCGAGGGTCCCTAGGTACCCGGGGACCACATGGTGAGGAGGTCGTAGGCATAGTGGGCCCTATGTTTTAGAGGATTTACTTGCATTGCATATGGCATGACATGAGGATGGTCGACCATACCATATATCCATGACTTGGATTAGTTGAGCATCTTATGCATATCATTATGTTTATGATATATATGATATTTTTGACTTGGATTATGTGATTCTTTAAGTCGTTAGTATTCTAATTCGACAATGGTTTTTAATATCGATATTGAACATGAGTGTTCAATCATGCACATGTTTTAAAGAGCATATGAATTTAAACATAGCATGCATTGTAAAACTAGTAGTGATGGACTCCTACTGAGTATAGTATATACTCACCCAAATATATATCATTTTTCAGGATAGCTCCACTCACGAGTAGAGGACGCCTCAGGAAATGTTAGTGCTACGAGCAAGTAAATCAAAAAGAGACAATTATACCTGTAAGTAAACACTCTACCCTTTGGACATGTATTTGTATTTATTTACAGTTGGGCTATGAGCTGTGACTGGATAGACTTGGGAAGACATTTATGATTACAATATTTTCCAAAAACTACTTTGATTGTTGTGAAAGCAAATGACACTCGGGGTTTTCAAAATGAGTTTAAATGAAAAGATTTTTCGTGCATTGCATGGTTTTTATAAAATGGTTTTCAAATAGGGATGCATCCTACCTTAGGAATTAGATATTGCATTTAAAAATGCATAGGAAAACCCGGGTTGTCACAGTTGGTATCAGAGCCTAGGTTTTATCCTTCCATAGCCAGTCCAGCATGTCCAAGGGTCATAGACAATAGAGAAAATCAAGAAGAAGTAGTATAAATAGAAGTAGTAGAGATGACTACTTCTATTTGAGGATTACAATATTAATGCTCAAGGCATTTCACCATAAACAAATAGGTGAAAAAGGAGATGGGTCTAGCAAATACTTAGATATTGGATGGCTTAAATCTTATCAATAAGGATTGTTGTGCAGTGGTGCAAACAAGGAAACTCATATATAAATTAGATTATTATGAGAATGATGAATGAAGATGTTAGTGAACTTATTAGTAGATAGTTCTAACCTGTAATAGAGTATTCTCACCAAAGGTGAGAAAATCGAAGAACCTAGATGGCTATCTTACCCTTATAAAGAATATCAGAATATAAGTACACTATCATATGATATATGATAAGGGATGTAAAAGACAGACTTTGAGAAGATTTTGATGATAATCTAAGAGGGATGAGAATGCAAGATGATATTAGGAGATAACTGTGACTCGTACATGATTAAGAGGAATATAACATGAATATGATAGGGAACTGTATTTGATAGTGTTACCAAAAGATTTTGATGATAATATTAGGGATGATAGATATGTGATAATAGATTGATCCTAACATGAACTTATAAGAGAAGTATAGCATGACCAAAAGATCAATGACATTATTAAGACATTGTATGAATTTTCTTGAGGTTATAGGCAATTAAGGATTTCGATGATATTAGAAAACTTCAACATTTCTTGGAAGTATTAAGTTTCTCCTGTCTGACAAAAAGATCAAGTATATGCAACAAAGCACATGAAGACATTGATCTAGGAAGACAAAAGTGAGGATTTTGAAGAAAAGAGAGAAAGAGATAGAGATGTAACTATAAGTATTCAATGAATATTGAATATTCAAAAAGAAGAAGATCATGACTTTATGGAGATACATACAAATCTTTCATCTTGAATCATCTAGGAAGATAAACCAATCAAATTCAAAGGAATAATAATAGTTGAGGTGGCAATGATGTTATTGTAAATGCTTATAATAGAGATAAAGCATATGGGATTTAAGACATTAAGTAGAGTATCGAATTTCAAGAGATTATGCTACAAGAAATTTTCGAAGAGGAATGGTGATCAACTAGAAATTAAATTCTACAAATGGTTTGATGTTTATATCAATTATTGTAATTAGAATCTTATTAGATCCATTAGCTTATGAGGAACACCAATGGATATAGTCCATAAAAAGGAAAATTTGGTGATATCCTACCTTGCCACTACATGAGTAAATAAAGTATATTGAAAAAGGAATTAAGCCGGGACAGTGACTTGTCCATTTGTCTTTCTTCAACAATGAGGGCACCATCAAGGATCAAATTGAGGTCTTGCTATCATAGATTGGAAGAGCAAATGTCTTAAGACCATTATTTAGTCATTACCTTTAGAGTATTGTTGACTAAATAAAGGTACCCCACCATATTTAATCAAATATGATAGTATTTATTAGACAGTAGTTGAAGTTATAAACTCGGAGCAATATCATAAGTATTTAGACATGAGTTTTCCTTGAAAGAAGTACTTTTTAGACTAAGTC
This sequence comes from Warburgia ugandensis, assembly GCA_035236585.1. Lineage (NCBI taxonomy): Eukaryota > Viridiplantae > Streptophyta > Magnoliopsida > Canellales > Canellaceae > Warburgia > Warburgia ugandensis. Next base: position 41,516,921 of record CP141136.1, read on the forward strand.
ATTTGAGGGTATAAGGTCAGTTGATTAGGCCACATCATGAAGGAGCTACGAGTACATTGAATACAGTAACAACTGAGACAGAAGCAAAAATAAGGAGCGATCTCCACCAATGAGACAGACTTTTCCAAACCTGAATAGATACCATGACAAACCATAGAAATCACTGTGGGTTTGAAAGATGCTGCTGACTTGGATTGAAAAGAAAGGCAGATAAGCACTGATCACTTTAGAGAGACCGTTGAGTTTATAACCTATGCATCTAGACAGAGATCAATAGGTAATCAAATAAATTCTCTTTCTATATGTCTACGAAAATGTTCCACGCTTACCTGAGTGTTTTTCAAATTTGATGATTTAACTGCTTCAGCATAACTTGATGTAGTAGCTATTGAACGAGAACTGTTATTATAAGCTAAGTATGAAGAGGCACTTGAAAGATAAATTTTGAGGAATTGAGAAAACCACTACTTATGATGATGATACCCCCTGACAATTAAGACTGAATGATTGACGATAAAGAATTAATAAAAGATTGAACAACATATTGATATAGGGAATGGAAGGAGAAAAGTTGAGGTGGCCAGCACATTATAAGGTGAGATTTGATGTTACGTTGCCTTTAGACAAAAAGTTAGTTGTTATGTGCATATACCAAGTACGAAAAATCAATTGAAGGAATTTCCTAAGGACTAACCCTACTGCATTGAGTGTAGAACTTTTGGATTGAAAGATTACGGAGAAAACCATCAAGCAAAGAAAGTACAAAGAGGATAATGACAAAGGATTCAACCATGACCTAGTAAGGGTACTTGGTTATGAATAAAATACTTTTGGCATAAATGGGAACATTGTTGGAAATCCTAATGACAAATTGATGTGAATAGTGAGATAGGCCTCTGGATGAGAACATTTGACCCATGATGATGAATTAACCATAAAACATTTGACATGAGTTTACATAAACGCTTCAGGGAGAAAAGCATTTGATTACTTCAGCTTCTATGAAACTTGATGTATAGTTCAGATATCCTAATTGCAATATGAGATAGTATTAGTGATGAAGGATGCTACTTGAATTGTTTCATGGTTTTATTTTGAATATGGACCCAAGTTATAGTAGAAAAATGACAGACAGTTAAAATTCAAAGTTAATCAAGGGTTTGGCTTTTATCATTAATCTAATTGGAGGACACATGATACCATATCAGCTGTTGAAGCATCTTGGGGAAAAAAATATAAAGCAAAGAAGAAAAGAAGCAAAGTTAGACACAATAGAAAGAATGTAGCTTCTTGGGACTCTTGCTAATGACATACAAAGGAAAAAGGGTTTATCCTATGCTATTCAAAATACAATAGGAGGACTAAGATCATATGATCTCAAAGAAGTATGAAGTAATTTATATACGAGTAGGAGAGTATGGTCATCTAAGGAGACTATCCTATACATGATCAGAGGAATATGAGCAACTAAGGATGGGTAATACAGATAGAAACTAGTAATGATAAACTAGCACGCATGGGACTATGTATCAGAGTACGCAGCGAAAGCGGCCCATATATACTTAAAGAAAATGGATAAGATATATTGACGATATATATATGTGTGTGTGCGTAAGGCCTTGTGGAAGGAATTATAACGAGGATAAATTGAGAACGTGCCTAGGATTGGTTACAAGATAGTATGATTAGCATTTTAAGGCCAACATTACCCTAAGTATTGGATAACGAAATAATGGATTCGTCGACAACAAAAGTATGAGAGTGGAGCAAAGGAATTTTCTTAGTTCGAGGGAGTCCTCAGGAAGAATATATCTTATCAAGAAGATAGCTGACTTGAAGAAAATGATTTGTGGAATTTCGAGGACAAAATTCTTTTAAGGGGGTAATAATGTAATGCGCCGAGCAATTTACACTATTTTTGCATCCATTTAACAAAAATGCATTGGACATTCTATAGGAAATGAATAGTGTTAAATGTTTTACTTTATTTAAAATATTAAAGGAATAAATTTGTAATAAAATTGGTACCATTAGATTCTACTCGAAAAATGGAATCCAACGCCTCAAAGAACGCCGAAAACGGAGCTCGTATGAAGAAGTTACGGCCGTTTAAAGATTAGGGGCAATTCTGTAAATTACACTTAAAAACGAAAAAGAACGAAAACACAAGGGGCCGTTTTGATAACGGCACCCCCTATCATCTTCCTCCAGCCAATTTCTCCAGAAACCCCCCTCTCTCGATTTTTCAGAAAACACTAGGGGAAATGGCGGCACCGCCATTGGCAGCACCGCCTTTCACCCTCCATAGAAACCCCCTCTCCCTCTTCCTCTGATCATCTCCTTTCCTCCTCTTTCAGCCGTTCCAAGCTAGGGTTTCCGATAATGTTTTCATTTGAAAACCCCTCCCCAGGTTTCCTTGCGATTTCTGGCAACGGCTAGGTCCTTCAAGCCGGCCATTTCCCTTCTTTCTCTTCCCCATTTCTTCCCTGGAATCACCCAAAAACTAGGTTTTTCCCCTTCGTCGAGTTTTCCGGTGACATGGAGTTTCAGAATCGGAAAGGGGGTCTACCACCGGTGATAGGCGCTCCCTAGGCTATCCAAGGTAAGCCTCTTTTCCCTCTCTCTATTTTTCCTTCCTTCAGGCTGAATCCATGGCAGATCTGGTCGTTTTTCCAGCCTGAAGACGCCAGACTCGTGATGGGTTTGATGACCCGTCGAAGAAGATGACCCAGGGACGCAGTGCGTGATGCACATGAGTGACGCAACCCCTGGGGGCGACTAGTGCACGTGCGCCGCATATAGGCGCAGTCCCAATTTCAACTGGGACACACGAGCGCCCCAAGAGCTGAGGTGCACCACGCCTGTGCCAAAGACACGTCTGCGCGACGCCATCCAGTACGCGCATCATAGCGCGTACCTTGGGCATGCATGTGTGCGTGCAAACGCGATCCTTGGCATGGCCTTTGGGCACGCATGACATGCAAGCATGGGTCCTGGTTCGACCAGGGCGTGCACACATCTTGGAAACCATGATGTGCGGACCTAATAAGACTATAAAATTAGATCATAGGACAATTTATAGAGTCTAACCATTAAAAAGTAGATCCATATCATAAGATCTAGCCTGACACTGAATTAGGCAAGGACCCATGGACCCTAAAAGGCAGATCTAGCGATTTAATTTCTAAATAGATCGAAATAGATAAGGACTCCTTGTTATCCATTCATATCTAGGATTTTATAAATGAGACTAGGGTCGAGTTGAGTAATGAAGGACGCGACTCCAGGAAACTTCGAGGTAGGTGCTCTATCGCTACTAGACCTTTAAAAAGAGCCCATGATTGTTTTGAGAATGCATGTTTTAAGTATAAGTTATATGACTTGTTTAGCATGACTTCATTTTATAAATGAATTCAGCATGCATATGATAAATATATTAAGCATAGACATGTTTTGCAAATGATTGCATAAATTGCATGATTTGTGGTTATTTCATTTTGAAAAATTACATGTCCTTGAGGGTTGCCAAAAGACACTGGAGTGCCCAAAAGACGCTGGTTAGGTAGTTGTGAGGTCCAGGCAGTTGTGAGGGACCCAAAGAGGACAGGTTTTGAAAAACAGGTTTTTGCTTGATTGATCGTATATGATTTGGGCTAGTAAGCTCGTGGGCGCTATGCCGAAAGGTCTGGGGTGGCCTCCCAGCCTCTACCACTATTAGGTGGAAAAGGTACCACACCAAAAAAAGGCATGTCCCTATGTCGACTGCATGTGGTACAGGAGGCTACCATTGGTGTCACGGCACTGCGTCGAGATGTCATATGCCCCGTGGAGGCTATGACTGAGTGTCCCCAAGTACCCAGGGACCACATGACGAGGAGGTCGTGGGCATAGTGGGCCCTATGTTTTTGAGGATTTACTTGCATTGCATATGGCATGACATGAGGATGGTCGACCATACCATATATCCATGACCTGGATTCAATTGAGCATCTTATGCATATCATTATGTTTATGATGCATATGATACTTTCGACTTGGATTATGCTATTCTTTAAGTCGTTAGTATTCCAATTCAACAATGGTTTTTAATATCGATATTGAACATGAGTGTTCAAACATGCACATGTTTTAAAGAGCATATGAATTTAAACATAGCATGCATTGTAAAACTAGTAGTGATGGACTCCTATTGAGTACAGTATATACTCACCCAAATATATATCATTTTTCAGGATAGCTCCACTCACGAGTAGAGGACGCCTCAGGAAATGTTAGTGCTACGAGCAAGTAAATCAAAAGGAGACAATTATACATGTAAGTAAACACTCTACCCTTTGGACATGTATTTGTATTTATTTACGCTTGAAATTTGTGAGTCAGATTTGGATAGACTTGGGAAGACATTTATGATTACAATATTTTTCAAAAACTACTTTGATTGTTGTGAAAGAAAATGACACTCGGGATTTTCAAAATGAGTTTAAATGAAAAGATTTTCTACTGCATTGTATGGTTTTTATAAAATGGTTTTCAAATAGGGATGCATCCCGCCTTAGGAATTAGATATTGCATTTAAAAATGCATGGGAAAACCAGAGTCGTCATAAAGAGTCCCAAAAGTTTACATTCTTTCTATCAAGTCTCACTTGGCTCCTATGTTTGTAAAGGAATTTTAATGCCAATTGGCTCATATGTTCTTTCAATAAACCACAATGATTGATATAGTATCACTTCTCATCTCTTAATATCAATGCTAAGAGTTTTCTTCATACCAACTCCTTTAGTTGGAAAGGTGTTTCAATACTAATCTCCAAACTTCGTTTTTCAAATGTCTTTCACTGTTCATACATGACTTGATTCCTCAACCAATGTTTATATTCAAAATAGAACCATGAAAACAATTTAAGTATAATCTTCTCTCAATGATACTAGTACATACTGCAATTATGATCTCCTAACTATTATTGATTTCTATCAGAGAATTTTCTTCTCGAAGAATTTATTTAAAATCATGTCAAACATTTATGGTCAGTCTATTATCATAGATCAAATGTTCCCATTTAGAGCCTTATATCACTATTCCATAAAAATTATCATTTAGAATTTCCAACAATATTCATACTCATGTCAAAATTTTCCTATCTAGAATTCACTCAGGGTGTTCATGATTGAATCCATTGCCATTATCCTGCTTCAATTTTCCTGACTTGATGACCTTCTTTGTGATCTTCATACCAAAAGTTCTATATAATTGTCATCCAGTAAAGTTAACCCTGAAAATTGCTTCTATTTAATTTCTACAGTTGGTCTTCATACTTGATACGTACATATAACAAATACCCTTTTGTTTAAAGGCAAGTAAACATCAAATGTTATTATATAGAGTGACAACTATCTTAACTCTTTTTCTTCGATTTCCTATATCGATACATTATTCAATCACTTATCAAAGGTATTGTCAGCAACCATTAAATTTGAATTGTCAAGAAGTATTATAAGTAGTGGTTTTCTCAATTTCTCAATTTTTATCTTTCAAGTACCTCGTACTTATCTTACAACAAGAATAATCATCCAATAACTATCATATCAATTTGTGCTAAACCTTTTGGAGTGACAATTTTTAAGAAACAGACAGGTAAGCATAGAGCATCTTCTTAGACATAGAAAAAGAATCTATTCAATTACTTGAATACCCCTTTCCTAGATTTAGAGGTTACAAGCAATCAGTGCTTGCCTGGCCTTCTTTTCAATCCAAGTCAGCAGCATACCCTCCAGACCCAAAGTGCCTCTACTGCTTGTCATTACTCGATCAAGGTCTGGGATTATCCGCAATCTTTGTCATTATTCTAGATTATTTCTCATTTTACTTCTATCTCGGTTGTTACTCCTTCTATTGTACTTTTAGATCCTCAAATGACTTAGTCTAATCAATTTACTTCCTTTAGGGAAAAACTCATGTCTAAGTACCCATAATATTCCTCATAACTTAGGCTATCATCTACTAGATTCTATGGTTAATTAGATATGATTGGAATACCTTAGTTCAATCAAAGTTAGTTCAATCAACATTATTCTAAAGATAACGACACTTAATTCTATTTGCTCTTCCAATTTGTCTTATATTATCAGGGCCTCAAGTTGATCCTTGATGATACTCTTGTTGATGAAGATTGATTAGATAAGTCACTATCCTTGCTCTCGACTTCTCACTATAAATTTACTCAATCATATAATGGCAATGTAGGGAATTATCAACTTCTTCTTGTTGTGGACTACAACCACTAGTGTTTCCTCATAAACTAATGGATTTGATAAAATTCTAATATCACCAATGGATATAAGCATCAAACCCCCTTGAAAGGTTGATGCAAATAAATGAATTTTTGTTTCACATCTCCGAGCTCCATCCTATAGAATTTTCTTTTCAATTTGAGTGGAACCTGCTAATCACACAAAACTTAAGAGGCGTATCTCCATTTCTTCCAACCAGCTTAGATTTTTTGGGTGAACTCCCTCTCAATCTCTACACTCTCTTGATTCTTCAATCCTAAGTATGGAAAGTGGTCTTTTAGGGAAACTTCTTTGTTATCAATCTTTACTAGTGTTCCATTCTTGCTCCCCTCCTTGCTAAAATTGCATTCCATAGACTCTATCTTAGTTCAACTGATTTTAAATTCTTTATATTATAATGCTTCTTTTCATAACTGTAGCTTTGTGTTTTCACCTCCCTTGTCTCATCAATTAAAACTATATCATCTATAAATAACATGCACCATGGAATCTCCTCATTAAATATTTTGTAGTCCCATCCGTAACCAACGTGAAAAGGTAGGGGCTAAATGCCAATCTTTGGTGCAATCTTACAATCATAGGAAAATCACTAATCTCTTTGCTAATGGTCCTAACATTTATTACCACTCTCTCATGCATATCTTTAATTATGTCTATATACCCTTGCAGAACCCCTTTCTAGCCCAACACACACCATATTAATTCTCTAAGGACCCTATCATAAGCTTTTTCTACATCAATAAAGACCATGTTCAGGTCCTTCCTCCTCTCTGTATATTTCTTTATCAATTGTACAAGTAAAAGAATAGCTTCCATGGTAAACTTCCTAGGCATGAACCTAAACTTGTTCTCTGATACACTCGTGTCATGCCGTAGCCTCTTCCCAATCACTCTTTCAAAAAGTTTTATAGTATGACTCATAAGTTTGATTCCCCGATAATTAGTGTAGCTCTGTATGTCTTATTTATTCTTATAAATTAGAACAATGGAGCTCTTCCTCCATTCATCTGGCATTTTCTTTTATTTTATAATATTGTTAAATAACTTTGTCAACCAAACTACTTCAATAACTCCCATATGCTTCCAAACCTCTATTCATATACCATCGAGCCCCAAGGCTAAGGCCTCTTTCACTTTAATTATTCTAATCCTACTGTCGTACCTATAATGTCTAATGTTATTTAGCTCTACAGTACTTTCAATCCCTATATTCTCAAGGGAATTGGCATTTAGAAATTTTAGTTAGTAACTTTATTACCTTGGTTTGATCTCATCATCTTTGACTAGTATCCTTTGGTCATCACTTCTAGTGCACTTAACAAGGTCCAAGTCCCCACCCTTCTATTCTCATATTTTTGCAAGTTTAAATGCATCTTTCTCATTATCTCTTAATCCTAATATATTGCAAAGATCATCATATGCCTTGAGTTTAGCCTCACTTACTATTCTCTTAGCAACATTTTTAGCATTCTTATATTGCTTAAATTTTTTGTTATTTCTAGTCTTCTGTCATGCTTTAAAACACACCTATTTTTCTTTAATAACTTTTTCACTCTAACACCAAGTTTCCTTTATCCATAGCCACTTATCTTTAGATACTCTTAGGACATCATTTGCCTTAATGACTTGACCATATTAATCCACATGATGTTCCTTCTATTCCATTTTTCCAATTTCCTTCTACCATCATCTTGTTTGTGAGTGATGTTATCTCTCCCTTTTAAAGTTCCAATACTTAGTTTTTAGACACCTATTAAATTCATTTTCCATTCTTCCATCTTTTAATGTATATATCCATAACTATTAAACTATGTTGTGAGGTTAATCTCCCAGGCATCACCTTACAATCCTTACATATTGATTCTTCGATATTCCTAAGTATGAAAAAGTATATTTGGTTTTTATAAGTCTACTTTTAGAGGTTATTAAGTATCCATCCCTCTTTTTTTAAAGAATGTGTTTGCCAAGGCTAGGCTATATGCCAAAGGCAAATCAAGAATAGCTTCCCCCATCTCCTTTTATTCTCTAATACATTACCTCTATGTATCCTATTATATCCTTCCAACTTGTTGTCCTACATGACCATTTAAGTATGCTCCTATGTTGAAAATTTCTTGCATGACCCCCTCCATATCTTTCCAAAATTGTCCCTTAATTATATCTTCTAACCCTACTTGTAGTGTGTATGCATTTATAATATTTATGATCTTCTCCCCTAGAACAAGTTTTATTATTATTATTATCACTAGTTCTTTTAATGTCTACAACTTTATCCTTTAATTCTTTATCTATCATTATCCTTATACCATTTCTATTATTGTCCTTTCCTATGAACTAGAGCTTATACTCATTGATCTCGATGGTTTGAGTCCTTTTTCACTTGATTTCTTGGATACAAGTGATGTTGACTCTCTTATGTTTCATTGTATCTACTAACTACAAACTCTTACTTGTCAAGGTGCATATATTCCATGTGGGGATACAAGTCTTATTCTCCTAAGCCAGACCATTTACACTCATACTTCTCCATCCATATGACATGAGCCCATGCCTACTTCCATCCAAGATTTGATGTGATGGATCACTTACAGGGGGTGCCCTAACTTAAGAGAACGTTAGTGATCAATTCATGTCATGGTAGGTTGGCCATAAGTGAAAAAATTGAAGATGATTTTCATTGCTCTTCTTACTCACAAACAAATATACCTATATATATATATATATATATTCCTTTGTAAATAAGAAGAGAAAATAATGAAATCATCTTCTACTTTTCCAAAATGTTTTACTTAACATCTAAGGCAAAATGTTCATTTTTATCTGGGCTTGGGATAGGCAACGATGGAGTTAGAAATTATCATGTTATAAATCAAAATTTAAGTTCCTATCCTTAAAATGCTTCATGTCTGTTGTTTTCCCCTAACTCTTTGGTAATCACTATAGATAAGGGCTTTTAAAGTCGGTTAAAAGGGATAATCAAAGTCCCTTAATAAGAAACTTCTATCTAGCCAACTTGAAAAGTTGACAACTTTTAAAGTTGTTTAGATAAACGACTTTAAAAATCAAGGACGTTTGAAGTCATTCAAACAAATGACTTCAAAAGTCACAAACTTTTGAAGTCATTTAGTCTAACTAACTTCAGGTGTCCAACTTTTTTGAAGCACTTTTGAAGTCTCTTACACTAAACGACTTCAAAAGTATTTTTCTTTTCAATTTTCTATCTAAACACTACCACGTATACATTTGAATAACAAACATCCTATGTACACCTGATACTTCAAACAATCTTTATAAATATGCAAAATATAGTCCAATAAAACATGCATCCACTTCTTTCTTGATACAATACCACCTGTATATGTTGAATAACAAACATCATATACAACTGATACTTCAATCTTTATAAATATGAAAAACCAACATCCACTACAACATGCATCCACATCTTTCTTGATACACTATCACCTATGTATACATTGAATAACAAACATCCTATACACCTGATACTTCAAACAATCTTTATAAACATAAAAAACCAACATCTAATACAACATGCACACACATCTTTCTTGATACAATGAATTTTTCTTCCAATATAACACTTGGTACATCCATAATTGGCACGAAACATCCAAACTTATCATTATCCATCCACATCTATCTTGAAAATAATTTATAGAAGAAACTACAACACATGCATTTTCCTAACATCCACATTCACTTCATTTGTAAATCCATACACATTCGCATTTACTTTCACACTCTAAGTAACCCTCTCATTCATATCATATAAAAGTTATATAATTTAATGAATATATTCAAAACCAATCACCACATATTCACTTCATGTACAAGCTCCATATTTACTTTATCCTTACTCATTTATTCCTAAACTCCAAGTTTCCACTCATTCATCGCTTAAAATATATATATATATATATATATTTCAAAGAAAATAATAAAAACTAAAGAACACTCAATAGTGAATGAAAAAAATACTTTATTATGTATTTCAGGTTCATGTAGTTACTCCAAGTGATCTAATTGAAACTCATTACATATTCATCCCATTCAGTTTGTATTTCATTGAGATTTACTCTGAACTAACTATTCTTATTTGCCCATTCAAAAAGCACAACAGCTTGAAATACAACATATTTAATTAAACTCACATTTTTTAGCTAGATCCATAAAAACTATAGAAAAATATAAGATTATGAAAAGTAAAAAGTGTTTTACCTTTCTTAAATGAGAGACAGGAATTCTATTGAATATGAGTGTCCTCATGTATCTTAGGACATAGTACCCACAGTCCCAAGCAAACTATTGTTTAGGGCACTGTTGAAAAATGACAACAAAAAAGAACCCATAAATATCATTTGCAATATTGTAAGTTTAATTAGTGGAAATTTTAAGTAATTAATTGCTTCCTATACCTTGAAAACCTTCCAAGTGACTTTTGGTGGTTGTACAGTCTCAGTCATATTAGCCCATTTGAACCATACTCTACAAATTTAAATTTCAAATGCTTTATAGATGAATAATAAATTACTTATCTATATATAACACATGAAAAAAAATAAAAGATTACTTATTTATAATTTCTATGAGGGTGGAATGAATGTGTGATCCACAAGAATAAAAAAAGAAAGCATGCCCACCGTGCACATCCAAAACAAGTAGGATCCAATGAGACCTACATAAACAGTTACATGAATTGTAAGAAAAGTTGACAATCCCTAAGTATAGAATAAGTTGGCAAGAAACTAAGAAAATTAAAACTTACACGCTATTGTAGGGAATCATTAAGTCATGTCCCTGAGAGTAGTGAAAGAAGCCTACTAATATATCTTGAACACGCTTCTCTATTGGCCATTACTCTGCCACTCTAGAAATGATGCCAGGATCAAGGAATTGGTAAAGTGTACCCTCACCCTCAAATAGGCTAGTCACAAATATTCAAGAAGATGAATAAAATAAATAATTATTACCTATACCATGAAATTATAACATGTAGATGTCAAATATTTTATAAGCAAGTATGTGCATATACCCATGTAGGAGACAATGTGAAGATGTTCAAGTTGATCCCATAGGAAAACACGTAATAGGTCCTCTTTCATAAGTGGCACTACAACAACTTCCTCAAAAAGCACTCCCTCCTTGATTTGTACGAGGTTGATTGTCATATCATCATTGATGAGACTGTAGATTAACCTTAGGGATCCAAGTGTGTTAGGTGGGACTTCCATATGCTCCTTAGATGGCTTTTGTAAAAGATGTAAAAATTTTCACTTAAATAATATTAATCAATGAAGAGGGCCTAATTTATGATGAAAAAAAAGAAAGAAAAGATATATACAAGTACCTATTCCATTGGTGTAGCAGCAATAGGTGATACTACAAAGGCGGCCAACCTCAGCAACATCCTCAGCTCCTAGCTTGATTTATATAAGATTGATTTCCATATTGTCATTGATGAGACCGTAGATTAGCCATAGGGATCCAAGTATGTTTGGTGGGACTTCCATGCACTCCTAGGTCGGTTGCTATAAAAGATGTAAAAAAATTTACTTAAATAATATTAATCTATGAAGAGGTCCTAATTTATGATGAAGAAAAACCAAAGATATATACAAGTACTTATTCCATTGGTGTAGCAACCAAAATTTACATTGGAATCGCGCCCGATCTCAGTGCAACATTTTGTTGTTGATTAATTGTATACAGTTATTAAACAATGAAGTGAGGTCTTTAGCTAAAAAATATTAATGAGGAAGGTAGTATGATAAGATACATACAATGGACTCTATGAGAATGACTAGTGCCTATGGCCAAGCAACATGATATGTAACTGCTTGCCAAACGGTTATAATATTTTTCATTTCTAATGGGAATGGTAGGCAGGTATTAGTATTCGAAGCCATGGTAATGGACACTTGCTTAGTATGTGGTGGCATACTAATTTCATGCAAAATGTTTGATTCATGCTCATAGCATGAACCAACTGCCACAATGTTTTGACGAGAAACTAGGGCCAATAGGCATTGACTCACCTGCAAATCAAATATACAATAGAGAGGTTGAGATAGAGAATTATTATAGAAGGACAATGAAAATTTTTAGTTTTATCTATATATATATATATATATATATCTCCTAGGTGGGAATTTTCGTTTTGAGGGGCATCGAATGTCCTTCATGATCTTCTTCAGTTGGGGAATTGCAGCTCGCATTTGATGGAGGTACAGGGGCATTGCAAGAATTATATACAGGGGATGGATTAACAATCATCAAACCTCCCTCATGCAATTAACTAAATATATCAGTCTTTATTTTCTCAACAAGCTCATTGTAGGCTCCTCATCATCTTGAATTGTATGCAAATGTCCTTTACTAAAGAATTTAGAAGGAACAACACCGCGACCTATGCCCCCAACTTGACTAGGGTGGTCCTTATTATTGCCCAAATCCCTATACAGGATGTCCTCAGTGGCAGTAGTGCTGCTTAAAGTTCCTATAGTCATGATTTCTTGGGTAAGAATGTCTTACAAAATTTAATTAGAAAGTCATGATCATATCGTCTAATTAATTGTTTAAAATTTATAGATAGATGGAACCACTTACTATGCAAGAAGCAAATTGTGCTGGACTTTCATCTGAGAACTTGTTGCCAGTACAACCCATTGAATGCACCATCTTCTAGAGGATGGAACGATCAATGGGTTTTATAGTCCCAGCTTTGTTTTGCTATCAAGCAAAGACACTATAGTTAGAGAACAACATGTATATAACAACAATAGCATTAAATTGAAAGGGATAAATTGTCACAAATGCTTACTTTGCACTCTTCTAAATGAGCGTAGCCCAACCTAGACAGGTGGTGCTGCATATTTATTTTATGCACCTTTCTTCCCCTTGCACTCTTCGCCTGCACATTTATACATGTGTGATCAAGTGCAATAATCAGATGTTACATGTAATTAATTAAATGAAAAATTGTTTCTACACATACCTCAAATTCGATAAAAGTATGGTTCTGTACAAAAGCATTCCAAACCTTTTAGTCAATGATGTCAGAGTAAATGATAGGCACCATATACAGTCTCAACGAATTGTTGACATATGGAACTATGTAATTTTGAACAATGTAATTCTTCCATTTTCACCATTGCTCACCAAGCCCTTATAAAGCATACGTCTTCTTGTGATCAGGCACATCAAAGGCATTCTGTAAAGTACACAACAAATTGTTATATTTGAAAAATAAGGTAAGTTATAAATTATATAATACATATACTTAATGTTTACATACCTTTACCATTTCCCATATTGAATCTTTTATTAAGAATGGCACAAGTCCCCAATCCTCAAATGTGATAGGAACCATGTTTCTTACTATAAAGCAAAGGAAACTACTATAAGCGGCTACACTGTCACCAATTTTTTGCCCTCAGCTATTGTATTTGATAGTTCCTTTAATTCCCTTAGACTTTCTCTTAATAACATTTTCCATTGTTGTTTGACCTGTCCTTTCTCTTTGGAGTAATGCTCATATTGGCCTCTTGGTCATGATCTTCATTGTGGTCATAATCTTCAGTTTGATGTTCTTCTCCTTCCATTATTACTACAAAGAAGAACACAATGATATTAGAACAATGACACAAAAAAGGACTTGTAGTTCATTTAAAGGAAACAAACTGACATGACATACGCAACAAACAAACCTAAAGCAAATCAGATAAAGCATGCATGAAAATAGAAACTTTCTAAAGTATATAAATTTCTAAAATTAAACTTTCCTAAAACTAAACCAAGAAACTAATTTGCATGATTCTAAGTAAAACAGTATTAACTTGCATGCTTCTAAGTAAATCAGAATATAAGTAAACCAATGTTAACTTGTGTGATTCTAACCATCACATAGCACATGTGTATACACATTCATTTGCACTCTTATAAACATGAATGAAACAATTTAGATTTATATAAGCAACTACTAACCATTCAACAATCAAGAGATAATCTTAGAGCATTTACTAGTAAGCTTGCATGTATGTCATGTTGTGTCTTGTTCATGCTCATTTCTAAAATCATGTTATAAGTCATTCTTATCAAAATGATCAAGTGCATACTAGGACCACCTAATGATTAGTTATGGGAAACAAGCATGTATTTGCTTCAGTTTTAGCCCCTTTTAGTCCATCTATATTCTTAAGAATTTAGTTACCACTTGTCCTCAAGCACATACACACACCCATCTTTTGTTCTTAAACACAGTTAGGTGAAATGGCATCTAAAAATCTTGAGTGTCATGTTTCTTTTCTAAATATCAAGATTTTTAAAGAAATTAGCACTACATTTCTACCAAAAATTCAGCAGTCTCCTAATGTTTTTCATACTTACACATTTTAAGCATGCAAATGCGATGCCCCTAATAAAAATTGTTTAAGTCAAAACAAAAATAAGAGTCTCTGTCTCCATCCATTCACATAAACATACAATAACTAACATATGTGGCAAATAAACTGCAAGCAAATTAGGCAGAGGATGCATGAAAATATAAGCCTGCTTAATATAGATATTTGTAAAAGGGCTACAAATCCCATAGACCTTTCACTAGTTTTTAATTCCCCTACTTCGAGTTCACATCTCTTAGTGGGAAAGATGCATCTCGCACTAAGTCTATGAACATAGCTTGCTAATGGTCATTCATAAGATTCCTTAAGGGTTAAACTTCTTAATTCTAAATGACTATATGTATTTGATTGACACCAAGCTTCCAAAGTTTACATGTGCCACAAAATATTGTAGAAACAAACTCCTATAGAATTAAAGAAATGTGATAACCAAAGGTACAAAAACTATAGTAATAAAAGAACTTTATGCAAAATAAGATGATTAAATTATGAGGTGGGAAGTGTGTGTGTGTGTGTGTGTGTGTGTGTGTGTGTGTGTGTGTGTGTGTGTGTGTGTGTGTGTGTGTGTGTGTGTGTGTGTGTGTTAGCTTGAAAGTAAAGTAGAATTCTTTCTTCCTCTCCATCTAAAGATATAACAAAACCAACATTTACTTCTTACAAGTACTTGGAAAACATTACAAGAACAAGAGAGTTATTGTAGTCTCTCAAATACAAAGAAGTTTGGAAGAAGAAGAACTCTCTCTCCAAAATAAAGCACAAATGTAAAGATTAGACAAAGAAGGTCTTCAAATGAAGTTAAGCTTAGTGTTTCTTCTTAGTTCCTTGTTTTTCTACCTTTGTTTTATTGTTTAATTGATCTTTGATTCCATAGTTTCCTAGCATGATTGTCTTGTTTTCTTTGATTCTTGCCTCTTATTTTGTTCCTTAGAATCTTGAATTTAAAGGCTACAACTCTCTTGTAGTGCGAGCCAAGAGAGCATAGTTCTTAAATTAAGTACATTGCCATCTTTCTCCTTAAATTTTCCTGTCTATTTCATGCTTTCTTTTCCCATTTTTTCCCCTTTGTTTTTCATAAGTAACTTCATGATTTACATGCATGTTCATTGTTGCTTGATATTTGGATGATTGAAGATAGATTAAAAGTTGATTTTGGAGATTGTAATTAGTTCTAAGTAGGATGAGCACACCCCTAGGAAGGTGTGCATCACCCTTATACCTTTATTCCTTCAATCAATGAAAAGTTTATACTTCAATGATGAATTGCTCACTATTATCGTTCATTTGTTTATTTTTAATTTTGTTTTTCATTGCTGTTAATTGTTCCTTTCATGCTTAGTTACTTATGTTTTTTCCTATGTTAGTTACAATTGAATCTCATACAAATTACATGTAATAACCCCAATTTTTGTAATTGATTGAGAAAATCAATAAAGTTTGAGTTTCAGATATTTCAAGCTAAAATATTAGGGTTATTTAGAATATACTTTTTATAAAAGTATAATCAAATAATAAGACATGTAAAATTGAAATTAAACTTAGCAAACCCTTCAAAATGACTGTAAGCACGACAAATTCTGAATTCGGATGAAAAATCCTTAAGTTTCTTCATTTCTTGGACAAAAGGGTAAAATAGTAATTTTACCCAAAAATCAAAATCTCCCAAAAATCAAAATATGAGACATCAAAATTTAGAATGTACTAAGAAATATGAATCCAACACCACTAAGTACACTCAAATCCGAGATCATGGGAATAAAACCCAAAATTTTTTACATAAATGGCAAAACGGTCTTTTTACACCATGTGGGGCCCACATGGGGCCCACAAGGGACCCAAAAATGAATCTTATGAGCAGCCCACGTGAAGTCATGGGTCAACAAACATCAACTGGTCTTGGGGAAGAAAAATGGAGCATGGGAGACTTTCATGCCATTTAATAATAAAAAATGAAATATTATAATCATGAAAAAAGGACCAAAATGCCTATAAATACAACCCCAAAAACCCTCTAAAAATGCTCATAAAATCCCCACAAAATTTTCTTCACTCTCCCTGGAAAATTAGACCTAGATCCCTCCCCAAAAGCCCAAAATTTCCAAGAGATATCTCTTTTTGCAATTTCTTTTTCTTTTTAGATTGGAACAAGAGACCTAAAATCAATTAGCCACTTTGTTCCAGATCTAATTTCATCAATTTCACCATCCAAAACTTCCCACCATATCTATTCTACAAAACCCCCAAATCAATTTCAAGATCCAACGGTTCAAACAATGGGAATTTGCAAGAAAGGTAGATCTTAGGCCATATCTTCATCAATAAGGTATTCTTTTTCAATTGGGCATATAACCAAGGTTTTTTCTCCAATCAGGTAGGTGGGAATACTTTCTATAGATGTTTAATACTGGTTTATGTAATTTTTAGTTTACTATAATTTATTTTGATGCTAAAATAAGGTAAAATTAAAGTAATAATAGAACCCTTAATTTAGGATTATAGAGTGCTCAGATGAAAATTTTGACTGACCAGTAGATCCAGAAGGGTCCAAAACCCCTACGGTAACTTAGTATCGTGGTTTGGTGTTAGTTTTAAAAACGGGATTTCGTCTAGTATAAATTCCCCGGGACCGGTTGAAATTAGAGGGTTATGCCCTCAGTCGAGGTATCAAACTTCAAATTGTTCTTTTTTCTATCTCATTTTTTTTTTCATTTTTATTGTGAAAAGCAAATCGATGGGCACAAAGATCTGAGACGTTTTGGGCCCTCAATTGAGAGGGGATTGATTGGATGGTCCAAATGGACTGTTTGATCTCCTGATCGGATGGACAACGTTCCGTGCGGGTCCGTGGACGCCTCGTGCTAGTGCTTCCGCATCTCATAGCAGCAAACGTGCCCGACAAACCAAGCACGTTCCGCGCACGCCCGTGGACGCCCAGTGTGGGCGCTTCTGAATTTCATCGCAGTGGACGCACCTGACGAACCGAGTGCGTTCTGCCTAACTCTTTCCGCCTGACTAATCTAGGCCGTCTGTTCCTTAGGCCCAGATCAAATCCAAGCCCTAAGAAGGACTGTGAACTTCCAGATCACATTCTGGAGTCATCTAAACTCCAAATTGAGATCGAAAAGAAGCTATGGAAAGCTTGAAACCTATATTTTCTAATGAAATGATAAAATGGACATAGTATTTAGTAAAACTTTCTATATTAAAGAAACAAGTTTTCAATTACCTAGATCTTCAAGATCTGAGATGATCAGATCTTGGAAATAGGTTTTACTAATGATATGCTATTGAAATAAAGTGATATATGGTTTAGTTGAACATATCTGAGATATATTAAGGGATCTATCCATTATGGTAGAAAAACCCTAAAAATACAAAGGGACTCACTTGATCAATGAGATCAAGTGTAATCAGATCCTTAGGATGGATAAAATGAATGTTGATATAATGAAATCCAAGAAATCATGGATAGATTATGACAAAAATAGATCAATATGATCTTTGGACCTTAATAAAGAAAATCCCCTAAATATAACTAATACCCTTAATCAAAGGAAAAGATCTAAGATCTAATGGTTGGATCATAAGTAGAGGCTTCTAAAAATGTTAATGCAATTAGTTTCATTTTATATAATAGCATTTTAAATATGTTTATGTTATAAAGCATGCTAGTGTAACATTTAGACTTTAGCATGATATGTGATTTCATTGTTATCATAAGGTGCTAGATTTAATTATCTTAGGGGCACTTTAGTATGATTTCATGCCATTCTAACTTAGGACAATGCTAGAATTTCATATAAGTTTATACTATAGTATGAGATTATACCTTAAGTCCATGTTAATTTAAATTGAGTTATTAAGGTATATTAGTTGAAAATCATGTTAGAGTAATTTTAAGTACCTTGCCTCATTATCATTAAATGTTAAATTATGTAGTTTTATGCTTTGAATTTATAATTCATTTATGGTTAAATGTTATTAGTAGATTTACTTGTTATGAGATAAAGAGCATAAAACATAAAAAATGTAATCTAATGAGAAAGTAGAGTTTCATGACACAAATAAGAATGGAGTACTTTGGACTTAATTAGTAAGGGCTATAGCTAGTAGGACAATATGAGGATTATCAAATCCTTGGCCCAAACTAGGAAAAGAATAATAAACCCCATGAATGACATTATAAATATTCATGGACTTAATTAAAATCTATTAGAAAAAGTACTTAGGGTAAACATGCTTATATGAACCTTATGAAGGTTGAGCTATGGTCATTCTAGTCAATGATGAACATAGTGGTTAAGGGGGTTATCTAATAGTGCCTTGCTCTTCCCCTACCTTCCGTTGATGTTTGTGAGGTCTAAACGCCTCCTTACATGAGGATTGAAGTAACCACTTTGTGTTCACCCATTCAACTAGTAAGCCTTAACCAATTGGAAATAAGAGGAGCAGTTTAGCTTTCGGCTTGAATAAGTTACCTTCAACCAGCACATTAACTAGTTGAATAATAATAATAAGAGCATAAAAGGTTAGTAAATTTCCTAACCCTAATAAAAACAGTAAGTAAGATAAGGATGATCAAACAAGATTCATTAGATCTTGGATGATCAAGAACCATAAGAATCAGAATACCATATTGTACTTAGTATGCATGTTTATTAGTAGGCTTGTTATAGTTCATTAGATTAGATAATCCATACGGGTAGTGACATAATATTTTCCACCGTGGTATCAATGGTGAATAGGTCAGTTATCCGAGTGCGCTAGTACGAGTCAGACTGCAACATAGCAACCTTTCTGATTATTTTGCACTATGATGCATATGAGAATAGGCATAGTGAAATGCCTTATGTTATAGCATTATGAAATGCTAGGTAATTGTATATTACCAATATTTTCCAAGAAGGAAAATTCCCAGTATAAGATTAGCTGTAATACTAAATTCTCAAAATGAAGAGAATTAATAAGCTTAGTTGGGAATGATATTTGACTACTTTCATAAATTTAACTGGTTTACTCATGAAGGGTATGTGTGTATATAGATATACATAACTTACAAAGTAAAGAGTATGTTTAAGGATAATGAGATTATGAAGTATTGGAATTACATTGTCAATTTTATGTTTCTTGAATCCCCTACCAAGCATTGATTGCTGAGATATTGTACTTGTTGCAATATCTCAGATACAGGGAAGGAGAGTTAGGAGCTGAAGACGATAAAAGACTTGAAGAGAATAATCTTCAAGGTATACCCCTGAAGACATGTATTTTTCTTTGTTGAGAGTTTTATTGTATGGTGAGCTTGAGTTTTGGATTATGTAATTTGGACAAGTATTGTACTAGATTTGGCTGATCTTGTGAACTCTTTGGATGGATCCTGGAGTTTAATAAAAGTATATTCCTTCAATGGAATTTTATTTTGTACACAAATTGTACTTATGTTATGTATGAAGTGGTGACTTGGGTTTTCAAAACAAGTTCTAAAGAAAAGAATTTTCGCTACTTTGTTTTGCGAAATTTTTTTACACTCTTAAGGGCCCTGCCTTTCAAAATATTTTACGAATCATGTTACAAAAACCCGAGTCATCACATTACACACTTGAACCATGAGCACAAACCCATGGTTCATGCACATAGTTTTGAACTGTTTCTCCTTAAAATTTTAGTCCGTTTTGGTTAGTTGTCCATTCCATTTATGTATTCTATCTAGGTCAGTTTGCAGCTTATTCCATGCTTTTAAATCTCATAATCATGTGTAACATGCTTTCCATTCTTACCTTCATGCATTATCAATGTAATGAATCATTCACATTCCACTTCGAATTAGTTCATATTAGTTGCCTCTTAATACTTTAGTTTGCTTGTTTAGTTTAGGTTTCCATGCATTAGTCTATTAATTTCATGTATTCCATGTTTGGTTAGTTTATACCTTAGTTCATGCATACTTTCATGCTTAATTCATGTACTTTAGGTTACTTTATTTCATATAATTTCCAAGTTTAAAGCATGCATCATGTTAGGTTTGCTTATATATCATCCATTTTTGTGTGGTTATGTGCGATTATTCCACAAAATTAGTAAGGAACAATCTAGCATGATCATATAAACCAAATTATATATACCTTAAAATACTTATTTTACTTTCTGTCTTCTCTATGTTCATTATATGACTCAATATAGGTCTGATTGGAAAGCTTTCTATCATCCATTTTGTGTGGTATGTTATGATGGATTATTCCATACCATCATCAAGGAATAATCTAGCTAAATGCATAATGAGATAATATAAGCCTTGCTAGTTGGGGCCTTTATTTTGAATGTTTTTCATAAAGTATATGTATGGATTTTAGATTAGAGACAAATATCCATGTACCGAATAAAATGCTCCTTAAAGGGGTAAAAAATAGATTCACTGGTTTAAGATTATGTCTAGTGAACTTTTACTAGTTTAATGTGGTAGAAAACATATCTTAATAGGTATATACATCAACATCAAACTTGATAGCATTTTTCTTCTCCTTTAGTCCCTTAGTTATACCATTTATCATAATAAAACATGCTAGGATAACCTCTTCAATGTCCTCGTTAGCTAGTCCCTAATAAAACATACATATCATCTTAATAGAATCACATCTCATCTACTCATATCATGTTCATATATCCAAATAAAATCAAAAGCATTCCAATCATACTCATCCATGAACAAATCCATCAAAACCATAAACTAGATTTGGAATATCTACCTAGAAAAGCTTTCTTTTTTCTTTTCCTCCTCTCTATTCTCCCCTTTCTTCCATTAAATAGGGTTTTTGCACCTGCGTGAGGGTTTGGGCATCATCAGCCTGGTCAACCCCTCTTTCTCCTCCTCTCTTCCTCTCCTTCTTCCCCTTCCCCTTCTTCTTCTTTTTCCTCTTTTTCTTTTTCCTCTTTTTCTTCTCCTCTTTCTTCTCCCCCTCCTTCACCTCCTTCTTCACACCATCATTTTTTTGTCAGCTAGTTGATGATCTAGGCGTCGTCAGTGTTGAACAGCATTGGTGGCCTAGATCGACCCCTCTTTCTCCTCCTCTCTTCCTCTCCTCCTCCCCTTTCTTCTTCTTCCTCTTTTTCTTCTCCCCCTTCTTCTCATTACCCATATTCCTCAACTGCATGAGTAATCTGGGCATCGTCAACGTCGAATGGGCATCATCGATTGACGCTGCTCCTCTCTTCCTCTCCCCTCTCTTCTCTCTCCTTTCCTCTCTCTAGGCCAACTCTACTAGGGTTTTCCTCTCCTGTCAAATTTTTTAGAACAAACTTGGTCTGTTCTTTTTTGTTGACTAATACATATGTGGGAGGGGGTGCCATTTTCAAAATGGCCCCCTCTTTTATTTATTGAATAAATTTAACTTTGGAAAATTTTACACTTGAAAATTATATGGTTTTGACTACTTAATTATTTAGTTATATAATTATAGTAAAAAAATAAATGAGAGCCACTAAATTCTCAAATTTCTACAAGTGGGGCCTATTATGTGAAATTATCAATTTGCAATTTCTCCAATAGTGAGGGTTAGAGAGAGAAGCAGTTGTCATTTGTAATAAAATCATACTATTTTTGCAAAATCAGAATGATCTAACACACTTCTTAACCCCATCATCTGTAGTAAGAAAACCCACATGACCTATGAAATGAAAATAGAGGGAGTTAGTAACAAGAAAGCAATTCGTGATCAAAAGAAGTTATGGTTTACTTACAATTTTTTTCATGACAGAAACAATCAAAATATTCAAAATAAAAAACAAGAAGGGAAAAAGAGAGAAGCATAAGGACCAGAGGAGGAAGTTGTCATGCCACCAATGAAAAGAAGAGGATACAGAAACAAAATGATATGTGATCGGCTATTTATAAATGAACAAGGACTCTAGAAGTAGTTTAGTACTAAAAGACTTTAAAAACCAATAACTTTTGAAGTCATTTAGTACTAAACGACTTCAAAAGTATACGTAGGAAAGGACTTTTAAAGTCATTTGACTCAAGCGACTTCAAAAGTAACTGAATTTTAAAGTCATTTATGATGAAATAACTTCAAAAGTTATTGCCATTTGAAGTCGTTTAGAGTCAAACGACTTTAAAAGTCCATTTTCGCATAAAATAATCTTCGCGCCAAATTATTGACATACTTTTGAAGTAGCTTAGCCTAAACTGCATAACTCAGGACATTCCTTAGAAGATCAAACTACAGAACTCAGGACATTTTCTTTTCCTTTCTTTGCCATAAATCTGCAACATTTTCATCCATATTACATCCCTATATAACCCCCACATGACCAAGTTCTTCCCAGAAGAATAACCAAAAATTAGATAGCAAGAGAACAGAATGTTACAGATATCAGGAGTTTCTAGTTTACATTCATTCTTTTTAAGGTCCCAAAAAAAAGGTCAAAAAATTTTAAAAGATAAAAATTTAAAAAACAACCTACTCAATGACTGGAATACTATTAGAGATAAAACTAAACATAATGTCACAAGTCCCAAATATAATTACAAATTTCAAAGTAAAGAAAAAAAAAAAAAAAAAAAAACAATGAAAATGTCCAAAATTTTTAAAATTTTAAAAAGAGTGAAAAAAGAGAGTTAGGGGTTGCTTTAAGAGTGCCCCGAGCCCCCACCACCCCCCATTACTCTAAATGTTTGTCATTGTTTCATTTGCAACATTACCTTTTCTCTATGAAATTTTGTTAACTAGGTGCCTTAGAGTTCGTCAATAAAGATATGTTCTGGTTTCTTCTTTTTAAACTTTTTCTTAGGAGAGGGGCATAAACTTTGCATTTTGGCTTCCTATATTATTTTGAGTATTGATAAGTTGTATAACTTTTGAAGAATTTGTTACAACTTTCAGCTTATTAATTTATATGTATAGGTCTTATGTTGCATTCGATGTGCAATTTTTTTATATGACAGTAGTTGTAGCATGCTTATGTTATTTAGAACAGTAGCAATTCTACCAAGTCTAATAATATGCTTGAACTTTCTATGCGTAGATCTTATACCACTTGGCTTTTCCTTTCTTCTATGTCTTTTAGCAGATATTATTACAAAATTTCTAATGTTTCCTATCTTATATCATTTTAAATTATTTGTTTGGTTCAAATATTGTTGTACCATAAAATGCTGGTTAGTACCCTCCCATGGAACCCCACAAACGTGATATGATAGTACAGTATTGACAACTTAGGATTAAACTGTTGAAGAAAACTCAAACAATTGAAAGTTAGAAATTGGAAATTGATAAAAAGTAAAAATAAAAAAAACTAAAAAGTTGCATAAGAAAAAAAAACTTAAAATAAATAATGTGAAACTAAAAGAGAAGATGGGCCTTTGTAGTGTAGAGGCCACCTAAGATCTATGGTCATGAATGCTTGCCCCGTAAAACAAAATATAGCATCTATGTGTGTGTGTGTGTGTGTGTGTGTGTGTGTGTGTGTGTGTGTGTGTGTGTGTGTGTGTGTGTGTGTGTGTGTGTGTGTGTGTGTGTGTGTTTAAGTTTGTTTACTCAATGAAAGATGTCATTCAAAATGAAAATATCCAAAGTATCTGTTGATCAAAGCAAAGAGATATGGGGCAAAGAAAACATTAATACAACTAGTCTATCTCCTTTTGGACAATCTCCTAAGAAGCAAAGGAAAAAAATAAGAGAAAAGATTTAGAACAATTGCATGGCTAAAAATAAAATGATTTCATTCATTAAAGGTGCAAAATGATAACAGGCACAAATTTGGTTTATTAGAGGATTTGTGTGACACCCCAGATTCTTGTAACAGCTCGAGGGCCCACACCCTGCAATGATATTGTCCATGCTGGAGTGCCCATACACCCCGCACGGTTTTGTTCTTCCCCAATTGCCCAGGGAAAAGGCCTCGTTGCAAGGGAAGTTCTCATCACTCTTATCAACAGCTAGTAACTTTCCCCCTAGCGATGTGGGACTAACTCTCAGTCTTTCACCTTGCCTAGAAGCCTGCCAGCCCTCTTGGCCCGCCCTCATCGGCCAAGGCTTCACAACCTCTCCCCCTTAGGGGACACGCGTCCCTGCGTGTATTACCACACACGAGCGCCCACGTGCGGCTAGCCACCCACACCGGGTCGGGGTTTGGCTCTGATACCACTTGTAACAGCCCGAGGGCCCACACCTTGCAACGATATTGTCCGTGCCGGAGTGCCCATACACCCCACACGGTTTTGTTCTTCCCCAGTTGCCCAAGGAAAAGGCCTCGTTGCAAGGGAAGTTCTCATCACTCTTATCAACGAGGCCTTTTCCTTGCAAGAGTGATGAGAACTTCCCTTGCAACGAGGCCTTTTCCTTGGGCAACTGGGGAAGAACAAAACCGTGTGGGGTGTATGGGCACTCCGGCATGGACAATATCGTTGCAAGGTGTAGGCCCTCGGGCTGTTACAAGGTAACATCGAGCTGCTCTCATGGCTGAGATAACACAAGGGCCACTATCACTCCTCCCCTGGACTACAACCACTGGTCGATCAGGTACACAACATCTGATTTGCTTCTTACGGCAGTCTATCGTAACCCAAAACGTAGCTAACCAATCCATCCCCAAGATGATATCATAATCCATCATATCTAAAAGGATAAGGTCAGCATCCATCTTAATGTCGGATATCTCCACTGGTACCTTCTCAATATATTTCGTAGCCTCTACTGCCTCTCCTGTCGACATCAATACATCTAACCCAAATGCTAATTCGTGTGTGCATAAATCAAGGCATGATGCAAACACATATGAAATAAATGAATGCGTAGACCCTGAGTCAAAAAGAACTCTAGCATGTCTATCAGCTACTAAGAAAGTACCTTCCACCACCTGGTTCGAGGCCTGTGCCTGCCTCGACGTAATAACAAAGACACTTCCCTAACTACGTGGCACTGCCTCTGTAGCAGCATCTGTCCTCACTGTCTTGTCTCTTTGACCTCTTGGACAATCTCTGATCGCATGACCTGCCTCGCCACATCCGAAGCATCTGAATGGCTGTCCTGGTTGGTACGGCTGTCGCTGCTGATGATGGTAGAACTGTTGTGGGCCCTGATGCTGACGGCCCATTCCCGGACATGGTCGCCCCATATGTCGACCCTTACAACGAGGGCACACTCC
The DNA here is from genome assembly GCA_035236585.1 of Warburgia ugandensis. Lineage (NCBI taxonomy): Eukaryota > Viridiplantae > Streptophyta > Magnoliopsida > Canellales > Canellaceae > Warburgia > Warburgia ugandensis. The sequence goes on from CP141136.1 coordinate 41,542,770, forward strand.
CCTACTCTAGTCTCTCTTCTGTCTAGGAGGGTACTGATGATCTGAAACCCTTTGGGACTGCGTAGACATGAAGGGTCTCTTGCCCTTAAAGGGCTGACTCATATCTCCCCTGTTCCTTGCTAAGTCTTTTTCGAGCATGGAAGCTACATCTGCAGCTTGCGTCACCGTGGTCGGACGTGCAATGAGTACCTCATGCCTCAACTGTGGTAGTAGCCCATCAACGAATCTCTCTGTATCCTCCTTGTCTGAGGCAAAATATGTATACGCAAATCTCCGCAGTGTAGTGAAATGGTTCAGATACTGCGGAACCGTCATACTCCCTTGAGCTAATGTGGTGAATTCCTTCCTCAGGGCATGTAAGGCATGAGGGGGAAAGTACTACTCATCAAAGATCTTCCGGAAGTCCTCCCATAATAGTGGTGGTGAGGATAGGAAGCGGGTTTGTTGCTGAGTCTTCCACCAAAACCCAGCCTCATCGATCAACAAGAAAGTCGCCAATCTTACTTGATCCTCTGGTTGGATCCTCATTCCCTCAAAGGCCTTCTCGACCTGGAATAACCATCTCACCACACGCCACGTGTGTGCAGCACACTGACGCACGTCAGGTACATGCGATTACAGGGCCCACGAACGCCGTGCACGCGCGCGCACAAAACGACGCACGCGCCGCACGAAATAGACGCACGCACAGCGCGTCTGTGCACGCGCCCACCCGAAAAAAACGACGCCTAGCGCGTCTGTGCAAGCGGCTGCACGAAGACAGGCGTTCGCCTATCCAGCGCGTCTGTGGACGCGCCCGCACGCGCGAGAGCACGTGCGACGCACTTGATTTTTGTGATTTTCAGGTCCTTTGACCGTTCATTCATAAAAACTTGATTATTAGGAGCTACAAAGGTCCAAATCACGATCCGGAAGAGGCGTTACGACCGTATCGACGGCGCGGACCTAGATGTGACTTGAAAAGTTAGATATAAATTCTGTTTTTTTTAGTTAAACCACATAATGTTGTTAGATAGTCTCAATCAGGTTGATCAATGGATAATCAGGCCTTAGAGGTTGATAGTATACATCAAATGTGAGATAATCTAGGAGATTAGAGGGTTAACCAGTATTAAATTACTAAATGATGGAAGATTTATGATGTAACAGGTACGTAAGAGCGCGCCACGTGATATTTCCACGCGCTTGATTTGAGCCTTTCATTTTCTGAGGTAGGTGATTCTATTCAATTATTTCATGATTTCAATAACCATGAATGGATTTTAAAGCTTTGAGACATGTGTTTTACATCTTCTCGTATACATAATTAGATCCCTATTTCCATGTTATAGCATGACTTTTCTATTTGAAATGACAATGTTTGTCGGGCTTTAATTGTGTTATTGAGATTATTTATAACGTATTTACAAGGTTTGTAAGATTTATACCTTGCCGATGATTTATGACGGGTGCTTTCACCTGGTGGGTACTATGCTAGGAGGGTTGTAGGGTTGGCCACCCGCCCTCTGATTTTGTGATGAGGATGATGATAGACACCGCCCTAGAGTGATACAGGGCCAGGTACGTAGGGGTGGTATCATGGGTAGTCCCCCCTACGGGTCCGTCCCTTCCCATGGGGACGGAGAAAGTCTCTCGTTTGGTGTCGACAAGGAGCGGCGGTGGTTTAGACCCTGATGGGGTTGCCACTGCAGCATAGTAACCCATATAGTTGTGCATGTTTATATGACGTTGTATGTATGGTGAACCGGGGCATGTCGGGCCTAGGCCGTGAGAGACTCCGGGGGCTGATGTTGACTGCACGGGAGGTACCAAAGTTAGTATGGATACACATCACTAGTGATTGAGTATGTTGGAGAAAGTTTGATATAGTTTTGATACAGTGTTTTGGTATCAATGATTGCATGCATATCTTTCCATGGGTATATATACTAGTATGGTTTTGATGTACTTGCCTTATATTTTGATCATGCCTTGCATGTTATACTGATTTACCTCAGCATCTGATTTGTGAAAGTTGTGATTGCAAGCATTTCAGTTATTTGACATGTTTTGGGTATGCGTCCCTTATCAGAATTCTATTGTAAACTTTGTTAAACTTTATTTGAGTGTAATCACCTACACAAGCATAGCTTGCTGAGGCATTGCCTTGTTTTGCAATGCCTCAGATTTGGAACGCAATAACAACAAGGGAAAGCAGGCAGAGTAGCGAGGATCATGAAGGAGGCTTGAAGACATTCTATTTTATTTTTTTTCCTTCGGATATATATATTAGAGTATGTCACTTGGATTAGACTTTTGAGACTTTCTTAGATGTGGATACATATTATAGATTGGACTCATATTATGTTATGGAGAATTGTTAAAGTTTAGATGGAGATATTGTGGTGATTATGGATGGAACCTGGTGACGTTTGAATTGATTTACTATCGTCTTTAATTAGCCAGTGTATTTATTGTGGTTTTAATCGAGCATGCTCAAAGTATCAATGTATTAATGTTGTTTATGATTACGGTTTTGAATGAGGTTGACCCCCGAAGTTTACGCTTTCGAGAAATTCTTTTAAAGCTGCGTTAAAAGCTCTATGATATAAAATTTTAAATTTTTAGGGATCCCATCTATTTTCTTAAAACAGATTGTTATTTTTATTTTAATGAGGAAAAAGTTTGGATAAAATCCGGGGTGTCACAGTTTGGTATCAGAGCCAAACCCCGACCCGGTGTGGGTGGCTAGCCGCACGTGGGCGCTCGTGTGTGGTAAGACACGCGGGGACGCGTGTCCCCTAAGGGGGAGAGGTTGTGAAGCCTTGGCCGATGAGGGCGGGCCAAGAGGGCTGGCAGGCTTCTAGGCAAGGTGAAAGACTGAGAGTTAGTCCCACATTGCTAGGGGGAAAGTTACTGGGCTCTTGATAAGAGTGATGAGAACTTCCCTTGCAACGAGGCCTTTTCCCTGGGCAACTGGGGAAGAACAAAACCGTGCGGGGTGTATGGGCACTCCGGCACGGACAATATCGTTGCAGGGTGTGGGCCCTCGAGCTGTTACAAGTGGTATCAAAGCGAAACCCCAACCCGGTGTGGGTGGCTAGCCGCACGTGGGCGCTCGTGTGTGGTAAGACACGCGGGGACGCGTGTCCCCTAAGGGGGAGAGGTTGTGAAGCCTTGGCCGATGAGGGCGGGCCAAGAGGGCTGGCAGGCTTCTAGGCAAGGTGAAAGACTGAGAGTTAGTCCCACATCGCTAGGGGGAAAGTTACTGGGCTCTTGATAAGAGTGATGAGAACTTCCCTTGCAACGAGGCCTTTTCCTTGGGCAACTGGGGAAGAACAAAACCGTGTGGGGTGTATGGGCACTCCGGCACGGACAATATCGTTGCAAGGTGTGGGCCCTCGGGCTGTTACAATTTGTAAAAGTTGTAAGGAATAGAAACCTATAATAATTTGCTAGAGATGCTTTCAATTCTTATTTCTTTTGAAACAATGGACTAGACATGGAACAAGTTGCTACAATTTTTGTTCGAAGATCAAACCATTGCCTTTTTTGAAGGTTGGTTTGCTCTTTTAGGATTTTTGTTCAAAAATTTAGGATGAGTGCGCATACCATATTTTTTCATGATTTTCTATGCTGTTGGTTTTCAATATTTTCCCATGACCCATGATTCTCTCAAGCCCTACTCATGTTTCAATCTATTAAGCATTTTGTGCTCATTTTGTTCTCTTGTAGTCATGGAGTTGCTGCAAATTATAGTGGATTGTTCTCTTAGTTTTGAACAGATTTATAGAAAGAAAAACAAAGAAATTTGGAAGAAAACTATATCTTCTTTTGCATTGAGACTTCAAAATTTTAGATATTATGGGTTTTAAAGCGTATATGTTTGCACACCCGGTGGGTATCTACGTTGCATGCCCGGTGGTATATGTATAGTGGAGTGGGAAGACGGCCACCAAAAGGATTTTGAGGTGAAGAAGTCACAGCTCACATCTCTTAGCCTCGACAAGTGTCCAGTTAGGGTCCCCAATATTCTCCTGTGTGTTAGTACATGTGTGTTATGACACCAATGTAAGTTAGATGGTTAGTATGGTTTTGAAAGTCTTTCTTTGGAGGCTTTCGTATAGGTTTAGTGGCTTAATGAGTTTGGCTCCTGCATAAATGCCTCCTTCGCCTACCAACTTCAAACCTTGGGTATAAACACTCCTAAAGAAAGAGAAAGATGACCTATTGTTAAACGATCTCTACTTATACTGTGCTAATAATAATGATGATTGGGGTGTAAAGAGTGATGGGGAAGTGCTTAATGAGTGTGAGAGTGTTTGTTTTGTATGGTGGAACCTTTGTGTGTATTTAAGAGTCAAAGAATGCACATCTAGAAAACAAAGGTGGTAAACAAGGCACTTGATCTTCAACAAAAACCAAAAAATGGGAACAAACTTCAATCAAAGCCAATTTGATAAGATAGATAAGCCGACACTTTCACTTTCACATAGAAGCACATACAAAACAGACACATGATAACCTTTGTGCTACTCCATTGCTGTAATTACACTCATGGGCCAAGGTCGCAGCCATCAAGGGCTAAGCACAATGTCCTCAGGCTTATATGATTACACCCACATGCATAAACACCGAAAATGTAAACAATATGAGAAAGCTATATCAAATCAAGAATTTTACAGCCAAATTTAACTAAAGAAATCATAAATAAAAGGAGATTTACTGCTTTTAAATCAATTTTCACCACAAACTGACTGTAAAAATATATTAAAACATTGAAACAAATTCATACACAGCATGGGTGGACACAGACTGGCGCAGACGAGTGACAAAGAGGTCTATCCATCTCTCCCTCACATATTGGCTAACTTCTCTATTTTGAGGTTGTCATCCTCTTGGAGATTATGTTTCTCAATATAAAAACTTAGAAAGTTGAAAGAGAAGCTTACAATGAAGAAACTAAGAAAAAACATGAGGAAGCCTATTTGTAAAGAGCCCTCAAAAGAAACCCCGTCGCAAAGTGTTGTGACACCTATGAGGTACATGCATTCATCGCCCCCGCCCCAGGTAGCATAGTCCACAAACACTCTACTTGCTGATGTGGACTTGGCCACCTGCCGTGGGCTATTGGATTTGCATTAAATCAGAGCCATGTCATTTGGGTTATGTCATTTGGGTTAGCTTAAGGATGCAACAAACCTTTGTCCACATGCACAAACCACCATTGTCTCTAGGTGGGATGTGAATCATCCGTTGGCCTGATGTAGGCTTGATATCAACCGGTAAACCCATCGTGCTATCGCAAGAGAGGAAAAAAAAAGAGTGGCAAAATAAAGCTCATCTAGCCTAGTTTTGCCTAGACTTGTCGGTTGCATCTTCACTACAATTTTTCGTCCAATGAAGAGAAATGTCTTCTGTCTCTTCATTTTTCCTTTTCTCCTATCTTTTTTTTCTCATCTTTCTAGGTTTTGATTGTTAGCTGACCAACAAAAATAATCTAGGCTCTTTAAATGGTTCTTGGCTCTTAGGCTGCCACTTCAAAGTAATAGTTAGTGCTGGCAAAATGGATAAGCAAATTGAATCCAACATGGTCTTCATAGATACAATAGATAGGGATTGGGGGGTTCTTCTATCTATGAGAATAGAGAACCCAAAAAAAATAAAATACCTATCCATATCTGATTCGTGTGAGGATCACAGATTTGCAAATTATTGGTCCATCCTACACAAGTCATGTAGAGTTATAGATGTTTACTTCTTTTGAAGGACCTAACCATTAACCTTGTTCATCATGCCTTAGATAGGCTAGTACCAAATTTGAAGAGTTAGTAGATTCTTATAACTTAACATTGTACAAGTTAAAATTAGTGCCACTGATTTTTTTTTAACAAAATTAAACAAGTGATTAAGGTCATCAAAATGCAACAGTTTTTCATGAATCACCTATAAGTGAGCATCTACATCATATAAAATTTTCCAATTTAATTTTCTAAAATGTCCTTTCGAAAAGGTATCCGTGGATATCCACCGATATATCCATGCAAATCTCAGATTGATTCCAACCATTTTTATTTTTTTTTTGTAGATCGAATTTATCTTATCCCTATCTATGAATTTTAAACGGACAAACGAATATCTACTAATTCTTATCCGTTTTGCCAGCCCCACTAATGATATGGCTTATAAAATACCCGTCAATTTTTCTTTAAAAAAAAACCAAAAAGGAGTTTTTTGCTAGCACGTAAGAGAGGAATGCCAGCTCCATAAAATTCCAACGTCAAGCGGACATTGACATGCTGCCTCTTAAGATGGCAGAATCTTCCGGGTTCGCAAATCTTTCAAAGTCATGGTTGCCGAAGTCAATAAATGTATGGACCGCGGTTTGTAGATTATTGAAAATGCAGGTATGTTCATATGTCGACTATATCAATTTCCCCTAAATGGAAGGAAGAGTTTTTCCACATGGCGCTTAAGCTTGCATTTAAACTTAGGTCAAGTACATGGGCAATGATCTAAACCGCTCATCATTAGGGCAGCATCTCAGATAGCCATGCACCAAGAAACAACTACTAGTTGTAGGCGGTAGTTGTGTACACGTGCAAGAAAATTAAGGTCGGTCCTAAGTTCATGCTTCAGAACACTCCGCCTTAGGGAGCAGCTTAATAGGCCTCCACCAAAAAACCATCTTCCCGGGGATGATCCTAACAGCTGTAGAAGTTTTAATTGATTGGGAGGCTTACATCATCCAACAAAGTACACTTTGAGTTTTATATGATCTCTTTCTTGGATCTTAATTGGCACTACATATATTTTATGGTGTTGAGTAGATACGTCCATGAATTTACGCATGCAAACATCGTACAAGAACTCATAATCTTTGTTCATCCAAGACCCAGTGGACTAAAGAGAATGTCCGTAAATGATCAGTTGATTGCTCTTCTTCGGTGATTGAGTAGAGGATGAACCTATGAGGTCCAAAGCCGTAGGAGAGTTAATTCCTATTGGACCAAGCTCTAATGATTTTAATGATAAGAAAACTTTTTAGTGGTGTTAGTATATATCAAAGATTGGAAGCAACGCAACATCGAGGGACACAATATGTAGACTTAGAAGATCAAATTTCTAATATATCGGTGGATCTAACTGAATGGCAATGGATTTTAGTTTACTATTTTTGCTACAAAATAGAGGATCAAGAGATCCAGTTACTATTTCTGAATCAAGAACATGGAGTTACAAAAAATAGTTAACTGAAGTGGAACAGTACCTGGAGGACACAGCATAGAATTTCAGCTAAAGGAGTAACAAATCAATTGCTTTGGTTGAACAAGATATTTTTGTAAAAAACAATTAACTATGGTTAAAATTTAGTCAACTATCTAGCACCAATAATTTAGACGTACAAGCAAGTTTCTTAAGGAATCCATCGAAAGAAAAAGTTGATTAAAGTTGAAGACCTTTAGCTATGTTTTTGGAATCTAGATAACTAGCTAAAAAATTGAGTCAACTATTTTTGGAGAATAAGAAAGGATCTGCAGTGATATACTGGACCTACATAGCTAAAAATCCTAGTCAACTGATTTTGGACCTTGTAGCTGTTTGGTGACTTAAGAGAATCCAGTTAACTAATTATGTGCAAATAGTCAATAAAACGAAATGGATTTCATTTTTCGGTTGAGGAACAGTCAAAGTAGACAATGGAATACAGGAAGAACAAGCTACCTACTCAAGTGGACACTATGAATATTTATTATTTTCATAAAATAGTCAGCTGCCTATGGAAAACAGTCCACTATTTTAGCAAACAAGATGTTAGTTGTCACTTTTAAAATTTGAATCTTGTCTCCTAGTGATTTGTATACATTTCAAGCAAATAGACTATCATCTCCAATGGATCATTGTCTACAATACTATAAATTGGAAACCCCAGAAGACCTACGTAGCTTACACATAAAGCATACTACAATGAATTAAAATGCAAGCTCTCAATATCAAGCATTTAGCTACAAGCTCTTATTGGATTAATTCTTTCCATCTGATGTTGTAATATTCTTTCTTTCTCTACTTCTTTATTTGTGTATTGTAACCACTGAGAGAGAAAATATTTTCATCTTCTCATCCATTGTATTTGAGAGAGTGGTGTAGCACTCTTGTTCTTATCTAGTTCTTAGAGTGTTTTTAAGAATGAAGAATTGCTGCAAGTGCTCGAGTCCCCGTTTGTGTGCACCTATATTGTTAGTGGGTGTATGGAATCTTGCAAGGAGTTGCTAGAACTCAAAACTAAGGAATACTATAAGAGAGTGAAGTAGGTTCCTTGGTTGACTAGCCAAATCATTATAAAAATCTCTAGATGGAGTTTTGATGTACATTATTTGATTTTTTAGAGTTATTCTTATTGTTTGAGCACCTTGTAATACAAAAGTTTTTAAAAGTTTCATTGTGAGCCCAATTCACACCCTTGGGGGTTGTTATTAATGTTTCTGCTCTTAGTTTCAACAAGATCCAAAATCAAATTTTGTTTTCTAAAATGGCACAACAAGCTATAGGAATTACTCCTAAAGAGGGTTAGTCTATGAAGCCTTATGAATCCATCACTAAGATGTACAAGGATCAACAAGCTGAAGGAATAGAGCAAGTAAAAGATATTAAAATCTACATTCTAGGTATTAATAAGATATTTTCTCCATGAAGCCCACTAAATCCATTAATAGATGTGCACTAGATTCACCAACATCATCAATACATTAAAGTATCTTGAAATAGAGTTCTCAAATAATTAGTCTGTGCATAAGATTATGAGGTCTTTGCATAGATCATAGACTCCAAAGGCCATAGCCATTTAAGAGGCTGACGTTCTTAAAGCACTGAAGCTAAATCAATTTATAGGTACACTAATGACATATGAATTTTGTACAAAAAAAAAAAAACCCAAAAGAAGAAAGATAAGGGCATAGCTCTTAAAGTTGATGAAGAAAGTCAATCATCTTCTAATGATAGTGAGGAGAAAGTTTCTCTTCTCACTAAAAGATTCAACACAATCAATAGACTAAGGAAAGTGAAGATAAAAGAAGGTTCTTTAAGAAGGCTCCAACTAAGATGAATCCTAAGGTAAGTTTTCAATTTTGTATAAAAACCCAATTTATTAGTTCACGTATTATAAATTATAGTATTATTCCTAGGATTTTTCCTAGAATTCATAACACATGCTTTTTTAACCTAATAATTTGAAAGTTTGATATTTGGCAGGTTCAAGTGCTAATCTAGAGTATGCATATGAATTATCATAATTTTTTAGGATTCAATTAGGATTTTTTATCTTTTGTAGGTAGCTAGATGATGATCCAAAGGCCAAGATCACCTAAGATGAGAATTGAAGATCAAGATCAAAAGACAGGGCTAGGATTTAAATTTCAACATTCCAAAGTAATGTAGATTTAGAATTACTCACAATATGAATTAATGTAGTAATTTGAATGCAAGAGAGGTCAATCCCATGTGGAATCTCACGAATTTTCAATTGATTGGATCTTAATTAAATCACTTATCATTAGCCAAAGAAAGAGATTGGTTTGATTAAACTAAGAAAGTAAGCAACATGAGAATGGAAACATGCATGGAAATAGAAACAAGAACTAAAGAAACATACTAAAAGTAAGACAAACTAGCTTTGAAACTTACTTAAAACAAAATTTGTTAAAAATTGAAATTAGAAATTATCTAAACTTATCTAAGATGCAAAACCTAACTACTGGAATATAACTTAACTTAAACAAAGAATCAACCAACAACTAAGAACTAAGAACATCAACTTCAATCACCATGCACATGACTCATGGAAGTGTGCACATGATTCATGTAGAGGAAAGAAGGCTAGAAATCATGAAATGAATGCTTATAACATAGAAACAGTATCTTAGCTAACTAAAGACTTAATAGGCTCCTAAAAATTCAAGCAACTAAGATGTATATACTACTGGAAATTGCACATGAAATTTTAAGGTACAAAAATCCAGAAAAATAGTGCAAAGGAAACCTAAATCAAGCAAGGCATGGAAAGAAAAATCATGCAGTAATCGTGAAGGATAACAATCATATTAAAGAGAGCTTTATCAATGGAATTAACAATAACATTACTCATGAAAGAAGTATATTCATTGACTTGGAAATTACATTCAAAGATGGTGTCCATGTACATAGAGAATAAAACTCAAAATTGCACACTATTCTAAAGTGTTTCACATGGAATACTTAGGTGGTAAGCAAGGAGAGAGATGGGAAAATGGGAAAGAAAAATAGAAATTAAGGGCTCTCTTCCCATTGGTCCACATTGCATGCTATCCTTCCATATACTACTCTCCATGATTCCTTGCTATTTATCCCTTGAAAAATCCAATTTTAGCATAGATAATTGCTTGAAAACTTTCCTCCAATCCTGTGACTCTACGTAGCTTGCCTTATTTTGCTTGATGGTTTAGGTTGATGGCTCCTTGCTTGATCACTTGAGTGGCGTAGTCCTTTGGCTTCAAGGCTTAAATGGCTTGTCATCCTATAACATAGCTTATATTGCTTGGGTGGCTTATTCCCTTACTTTGATGGCTTGCATGGCTCTAATTATCATGCAAAGGTGGTGTAATTGCATGGCTTGTTGCATGGGCCCATTCTAGTCACCTTTGACTCTCCTAGTAGCTTTCTTGCTTGCCTCAGATGATCTTGAACCTTGATTGAGCTTTGTAAATTTTGGAAATAGGTCCTTACTCTTTATAAATTTATCTTGAACTTCATTTCTCAACTTAATCAGTCTTGACAGTCGGATCATCACCTCAACACCTACAAAAGTAAAAGATCGAATTAAGTCCTAAGAATTATGATTGCATGCTCTAAATTACCTTCTGAACCTAACAAATATTAAACTTTTAAGTTATTAGGTCAAAAAACCATATGTTATGAATTAAAAAAAAAAAAATTCTAAAAATAACACTATAATTTATAATACATCGACTACTAACTGAGTACTTTTTATACAAAATTGAAAACTTGTCACATCCCCCAATGAGCATTTTTCTAGTTCTAACAAAACATGCAAAAAATTATGGAAACAAAAGTGGTGCCATTTTTGTAGGTAGTGTAGCTTTAAAGTTACTCGTAAGCACACAAATCAAAGTAGTAATTGCATGCAAGAGTGGTTAATCCCACGAGAAATCTCATAGAATATTTAATAGATTAGATCTTATATAAGTTGCTTATCTTAGCCAAAGAAAGTCAGTTTTGATTAAACTAGGAATTTAAATAACATAGAATGGTAAACATGCATAAAATTAGAAACATGAACTGAAGGAAGCTTTCTAAAATAAAGATATTCAATGGAATTAGACACTTTCCCAACTAACATGCATTTAACAAAAGAAACTAATGCAAAACTAGAATAAATGAATCTAAGAAACTTTACTTATAGAAACATGCTAAAAATGAAACTTTTCGAAACAAACACTTTCTTAATCCTAAAACTTTCTAAAGTTAAAACTTTGTAAAACTAAATGAAGAAACTTTCTAAAGCTAAACTAATATGCAAATAATTAAAAAATTAATTTTAAACTATCATGAAACAAGGGAACAATAAACAACTTAAAGGAAAATCACCTAATCACCATGTGCATGACCCATGGAGTTGTGTGCATGGCTCATGGAGTACAAATATGGTTGAAATGCACGAATTAAAAGATTTTTAACCTATGATCTAACAAAATAGTAGCAAAATTATCTAAAAATCTAAACGGGTTCCTAAAGAACTAAGAAAATAAGGTGTATAAACTATTGGAAATTATGCGTGAATTGTGAAAGGTAAAATTCCAGAAATATGGTGCTTATGAAACTTGAATCAAACAAGGCATGGGCTGATATGGTGTATGTGATTCAAGTCATAAAACATGATCATTAAACCATAAATTTAATGAACTTCAAGCATGAAAATAATCAAGAGAAACTTAACATGAATTATAAACTTTAGTGGATGAAATTTGGTACATGAATTGTGCACATGTATGTAGAGAACAATGCTGAAAGTTGTGCACTATTCTAATGCCCATAACTTGATTCAAAGAAAATCTACAATTATAAACTAATCTTAAATATCATGCGTGTGAAACCCAATAGAGAAATTAAGAGAGTAAGAGCAAGAAGATTGGAAATACATAAAAAGAACCAGTCCCAAATCTAAGTTAGAAACAATGAAAACATGAATGGAAAACAAAAAGATTCAAAGCTACTACCCTCTTGGCCATCACTACCAGAGGAAAGATAACATTGATCTTGAAGAATTAGCCAAGAAAATTTAAGTGAAGTGGAAGTAAAAGTGAAAGGAGAACAAAGAGAAACTATGTGTAGGAAACTTAAACAACAAAGAAAGTGATAAACAAGGAATGAAAACAAGGAATTTAAGCAAGGTACCATCCTGGAATTGAAGTGAAAAAATGAAAGAAACAAAGTCAGGAAAAGGTGTAGTAGACAAGGAAAAGCAACCAAGATATTAAAGTTCAGAGTTCTAAGAATTCTTGCAAGTTGATGTGCTTAATTTCAAGTAGTTAGAAGCAAGCCCTCTACTTGAATTAGGCATGGAATTCATAGGTATTTTATAGAGTTTTTCTTTCCAATTTGATAATATCATATCTTAGGAAGAGAAAGGAGAATTACAACTAGGACTCAAGGTAGGAAAGTTAGGTGGTTGATAAGATATAGAAGAGTAGAAGGTTAGGTGAGTGGACTTTATAATTATGAACAAAGGAAGCTAGGGGAGAGCATGTTGAATTTAGACCTAGGATGAAGAGTGGAATCCCTTTCCTTGTTGGGATGGAAAGAAAGTGAAAAAAGGTAAGAAATATGGAAGAAAGAGGTAGGAAGGAATGGATTTAGAAAGTGGAGTGGGTGGAATGGTTGAAATTAGAAGGGGGAAGGTGTCACCTTTCAAGGAAGGTGGAGTGGAACTCCTCCCTTTCTAAATATGTGATATGGTGGGTATGAAAGAGAGAGAAAAGAAAGGGAATGATAAGGAAATTTGATTTGGTTTCTCTCTTGATTGGTCCACCTATGCATGTATATCTTATCATGTTGATCATCACCCAAATTCCTTTCTAATTATCCCTTGTAATTCACTATTTTGCATAGGATATTTGCTTCTAATTGTCCTCCAATTGTGTGACTCCATGTGGCATGGCTCTCGTGTGGCTTTGTGACACACTTTGATGGCTTAATGCTTGATGGATTGAGTGGCTAAGCCCTTGGCTTCAAGGCTTGAATAGTTTGGCTTCCCTAGGTTTTGTTGTTAGACTGGGAAATCTCATGCATGGCTCCAATTCTCATGGAACAAGTGATAGACATGCATAGCTTTTTGCATGAGCCTATTTTAGTCAACTTTGATGCTTTCAAAATATTCCTTGGACTTCATTTTCTTACCTTAAGATGATCTTAACCCTTGATTTAGCTTTGGAATGATGAAATTTAGGTCTTTGGCCCTCTTTTGATCTTGATCTTCAAATTTTATCTTAATTGATCTTGGATGTTGGATCATCTTCTTAATACCTACAAAAGAGTAGAAACCTTAATTAAATCCTAGAAAATTATGACAATTCATGTAGTTACTCTAAATTAGCTTTTGAAGCTTCCAAATATCAAACTTTTGAATTATTATGTCAGAAATGGATGTGTTATGAAATTTAAAAATAAATAAATAGAATAATGCCTATAATTTATAGCACAAGAATTACTAATTGGGCACTATTTTTATTTTTATTTTTTACAAAATTGAACACTTGTTACACCCCCAAACTTGCATTTTGTTAGTCTTAAGAAAATCATGTAAAAAAATATTAAAAAAATAGTTGTTATTTTTGTAGGTACTCACAATTGCATTTAGCAGGTGCAACAAACCATTAAATCCTTAGTTTACCCCTAGGGGATGTGTTAAGTCTCGTGAGGCTTTGCACTAAATATAACCACAAAATTCAATAAAGCTACTTCATTTATTTTATCTCAAAGTATTATCTTCCATTAGCACTCTACTAACTTTACCAACATAATAAATGTGGTACCCTGAGTTTTTTGCAAAAATGTTTCCCATTTATTTTGGAAAGGTGGTGCACCAATATTTTTAAAAATTCAAAAACAACAGAAAACATGTTATTTGAAATTCATTTTGCCAAAAACCTGGATGTCACCTCAACTCCCATACTATACATAATATAATTTTTATAGAAGATAGACATGCATTTTATGAAACAATAGGACCCATCCAGTGGTTCACATACACAGCCCTTACAATCATTATACTAAATGTCCAAGTAACATAATCCAATAACTAACTACACAATACAAAAACTTTAACAAAACATATACCTGAGCACAGAGGTATGGCTGTTGAACTCCTCTTGCTTGTGTATGTCTTCTCCTGTTTGTCTGTATCTGAGATATTATAAACATAATGTCTTCTCTTGTCTGCCTGTATCTGAGATATTGTAAACATAAAGCATTTATAATATCTCAGCAAGCTATGCTTGGTAGGGGAGAGTTAAGAAAACATGTTAATTATATATGAATTAAGCATTTTACATCAATTAAAGTATTCACTTTCATCATGATGCTTATATGGGATGAAGTTTACAACATAGTTCATAATTCAATAATTTCATTAATAATTCACTTATCTGCAAGTCATTAATAAAATAGCTATTTATAATTCTTCTTCTTCACATGCATATAATAATTACATTTTAGAGATTAAACTTTACATGATATATTTAATATATATAATTCACTGGTATTTTAAATATTTATCATTACCATTTTCCATATGATACCATACTCCAATTCTATGAACCATACTCTACATAATATATCTACCCATTCACTTTCCCATACGAAAACTTTTATGAAACTATGCCCTCTAACATATACATATAAGACCATATCATACATATTGAAATTGTTAAAAGTCATACAAAGTTATGACCATAGTCCCTAGGTTTTGTAACCTACATTCCCAGACTATATTGGGTCTCATACATATATCCCTTACCATACGAGGTTCATAAAACTCTAGCCGTTGATGGTAACATCATAAAAGGAATCTCATCATGCCATCATCATATGAGGCATCTCATCATGACATCATATTGGCATGTCATGATGCTATCATATACGCACCATAGTGCATCAAATACAAGGACTACTATGCCACAGTCTAAATCTGTATAGCACTCCCAAATAACTACATAATAACCCACTGATACCGAGGTGAAAATAACAAAATCTATGTCTGCATGGGCGAGGACCATGGCTGCATAGTGGTGGCCTTCCCATGATTGCCCCACCTAACTTTTAGTCTCCCTTCGGGCTTGGTATCCATATCATCACAATCTTGGAGAGTGGGTGGCCAAACCCTCTTAATTCTTCTAGCATAACATCCCTAGGCCTATGCCTGTCTAAAAAAAAACTCTCAGGCCACCATGCTTGGATGTAAAATGATAATATACAGGTGTCTTGCCTATCCATAATATATATGAATATCTCATCATAATCATAACATCCTCACTTATTAGGTGATCACCCACCAAGTATGTACTGTAAAATCCTATACTCATACATCACATATGATGTAATGGTATCCATGTACCATAAATGCCTTTTTTATCACAATAATAGCTATGATATTTTTAAGAACAGATTATGTGTATCCTTTAATATCATTCAATAGGCTTCAATTATAAGCATGTCATTCATGTAGCATTTCAAATCACAATTTTTCCTCATTCACAAATAAACAATTTTCATCATTATATATCATATAAAATGCACAATTTGAATGACATAATATCTATTATAAGAATAAGATCATGTTTAAAACATGCATCTTACTATTTAGACATGCTTTCTTAATTCTCTACCTACCTCGTGTAGCAAGTTCATCCATCTCCCACTAGCTAATCGACGACACTTGCAAAGTCTCACAGATCCATATTTATCTAATCCTTGTTCTTCACCTAAATTTGCCAAATCAAGTAACCAATTAGTAATCCTAAGGGAATAATCCTTTTTAAACAACTTTTATGGTATGGACCATGGAATTTGATCCTATTCCATACCTAAATTCCTCGATTGATCTCAACCGTGGCTCTAGGTTAGCGAGATCATCTCTAGTAAGCTTATAATCCTAATATCTTATAGGATTTGTGATTTGGATAGGAAAAGTGAAGCCAGATCATCACTGATCAGATGACCTGACCTCTTATCACAAGTCTAATAATTTCAATGGTTGGATCTTCCTAGATTGATATTTGGGAAGATGGGTTTTGTTCCTCATGTTAGAAGGATCACGAGGTACTTTAGATTTTCAAAACTCTTCCTGGATTGATTACAATATAGGTTAAATTTCAAAACTAAAATAGGCTTCACCGAGTCCACTCGGTTCCTCCAAATGAGTTGGGGGTGAGTTGCCTCAACGAGCCAACTCATCTCCTACCTATATGAAGTGTGAGATATCGAGAAAAGGTGGAAGAGGGTGGTGATGGAAATCGGGTGGTTTCTAGTCCCGATCACTACCCAATCCTGGCCCAAAGAGGAAGACAGGGAGGGATGAATAGGGGATTGTGGAACTTAGGGCCCATCAACCTACCCTAGGACATGGCTGTGCTGACATCAAGGAGGACAGCAGAGAAAGGGGTTTTGGGTTTGGTTGCCCTCTTCACCGGCATCCCTAATTGTAACAGTAGCAAAAAAAAAAAAAAAAACCCACTTAAATGAACGGGGCCTAGAATTGATATTGGCACCCCCCATGTAAGAGGACCCATCCAATCTATCTCCTCCCAAACCCAAAGGATAGACCAAGCAAAAAAAAGAGGAGAAAACCTAGTGAAGGAGGGAAGAGGAGTAGAAGAAAGAAGAAGAGGAAGGAGAAAAAGAAGGGAGAAAGGGAAAAGGAAGGAGAAGGGAGAGTGAGAACCATCACCCTGGCAAACCTAGATCATGCCAGTGAAGGAGGGTTTGATAGTCACCAGAGAAACTGAGTTCTCCGGTGGCAATGGTAGCTCTGATCGGAGATCCCACCATTCAATCAAACCTCCAGGAGCTGGGGAACAAAACCCCTCATGTTCCATCACTATTGGAGGAGGAACAATGCCAGATTAGAGGGGGAAAGTGATGCAACGACTGGAGATCGTGGACACCTACAGAGGTGAGGCCCTGCACGATTTCCCCATTTTATTGTTCAATTTGTTTGTAGAAAGTAGAAAAACTAGGTTTTGGCCGCAATGTAAATGATCCAACCCTAAAGGCTGGATCAGATGGTTGATCACATCCTAGATTGAAGGACAAAATCATCAGGAACATTGATCAACCTGTGTGAGGCATTAATCATCTCATTACAGCTTGGACAGAGGTGATCCAATTCTTGAGCCCCGATTCGCTAAATCCAGCTATCCAAAATAAAAAATAGTTGAATACATGCCTACTATGGCTGGGATTTGATAAATTAGTGATCCGTCCTACAAATAGATCGGGCAAACTGGACTGTCCAATCTGTTACTATGTCAACAGTAAGGTTAAACATCTGATCAACCCTCAAATTTATAGGAAACTCAAAAAGAATGGGTGACATGAACTATTCATGATGTTTCTACTACCAATCAAATCAAAGAATATAACTATGAAATGTATTGAGGACTATATTATGAAAATACTATCTAACTTCAAACCAAGATTTCATCCAGTTAAGGATCAATAGTTTAAGGCCAATGAACAATGAGAGTAACTTATAGCCACTTAAGAAAAGTAGTGAATAGCCAGTCTAGAACCAATGGTGTGGATTGGCAATCCAATAACCATAGGTCAGTCAACTACCTATCAATCAATAGCTAATGAAACACCCTTAGCATGGAAATAAGCAATGTCACTTTGCTTTATGATGACTAATGTCAGGGACTAACTTAGAGGGAGCTTTCATACTGGAAAAGCTAAGACAAGTCCCAAAGTTATATATTTGAATATGTTTTCTTATACTTTACAGAGGCGTGATTGATTAGGAGCTCATATGCGAACTGAGGAAAGTATTTGTGTCAATGAACTAGAAATTTGAGGTAGGTGGAATTAAGATTGCTAAGATGTTTGCTATATCGTATTTATATATCAATTTCGAGCATTGAAACAAAAGATGAATATGCATGATGAATTTTAACCATGATTAAATTGTTCATGCAAAAGCTATACATTATTGTGAATTATGTGAGAAAATACAAGACTGATACTAGGAAATTATGAGTTGACTCGTATGAGTGAAAGGGGTCGTTATGATGTGGGCAGGCCTTAGGGCTAGACAAGCTACGTGTCCCTAAGATTTAGCCCCATTATTTGGAGAGTCTGATGCATTTTGAGGGGATGTTATGATGTGTGTAGGCCTTCAGGCTATACAAGCTACCAATTCCTGGTTGGACAAGCTATCGGTCTCTCAGGAGTAAAGCCTTGAGGTGTGTCTTTGGGTTTAACCCACTGCGCTGACTCACTATGCCAAAGAGGATAATATTGTCTACTGTGTACTTAATACACATGACAACGCGTTGGTATTTGGTAATGTGAAATGGCTCATATGAGCAAAGACTAGTATCAGGAAATGAAAATGATTTACAAGTTTGACATGTGACTGCATACTTGCATTTCAAGAATATGTTTTAGTACTGATGCATTGATGTTTCTTCCATTTTGGCATGAATTCATGATTTGATGAATGTTGAATTATTTCAAGCTAAATGATAATTGAATGTTAGTTGCATGTTTCAGCATGGACAAATTAATTTGAAAGATCATGATTTTATTTATATACAATTGCTTCTTATTCCACCTAGACGAGTGCAAGTTTGCTGAGATATTGTATCTGTTTACAATATCTTAGAGTAGAGGATTCTTAAGAAATAGGAGCTTACTAACAGGAGTGCACGGATGAAAGCTTTTAACTTAGATAGGTAACAATTGGTTTATGTTTGAAGTTATTTTACCAGAAATGGGAAAGAGACTGGTATACATGTAATTTTGGGGAGTTTGGATAACTTATGTGATTGGGTTGTGACGTGGAGTTTCTAGGTGTGTTTTGTTGGATTTGATTTATCTTTTTTTGGTTAGATGTATGAAAAGGAGACAGTCTCCATTTATGTTTTAAAATTTAAATGAATGTTTATCAAGTACGTCACAATGACATGCATTAAATGCCATATGTTTGAAAAATAGAGGAAACTCCATCAGATTTTCGGTAGCAATGAGCACTCATTTCACTAAGAATCCTTGCTTTTGAGAAAATAAAAATGACATTAGGGGTTTTTCAAAGTAAATTTAAAAGAAAAGATTCTTCTATAGTTGTTTACACTTTAAAAATAATTTTATTAGAAATTAAGCTCGCTAAGTTAATGTCTTTTGTATTTAAAATGTGTTATGAAAACCCAGTTCGTCACATTAATGTGGCAAAACAATAACTGGTAGGAGGAACTAAGAGATTGAATTGGAGGGGCTTCGCCAGTGGCTTGCTCCAGTAGGGGTGAAAACTGAAGATCAAGAAAGGGTTTTCACCGGTAAGAGGAGGCCTGGGCATTAGAGCTGGAAAATTTGTTCGGGAGAAAGAGGCCTACATGGCAGAGAAGGGAAAAATGATCTATGCACTGGTGATTCCGCAGCAACAAAACCTTAGAGGGGTTTCTAATCATGCCAGGGTTGATGGAGATGGTGTTTGCCTTGGGGAAGGTCATTGCACCTGATGAGAGAAATGGGTCACCAATGCCAGAGAGAGAGAGTAGCTTGCCGGAGACAACAAAAAACCCGACAAGGGTTTCCATCAGGCAACTTGCAAATTGGGTATTTCACCGGAAGCCAAAGGAGAAGGATCCATCAGTGCCGAAAAAGAAACTAGGATCTGCCCCGGAAGAGTGTGTGCACCGATGAACAAGGTTGAGATGACAAAGGGTTTGGGGTCTAGCTGTCCGACCACCCTTGGCCTGGGCAAGCCCAATGGATCGAAGGAGTGGATGATCAGGAGCTGCGTGGGATTTTTCTTACGCAGTTCAAAATTCAATTTTTTTAATTACTTTAAATAATTTCTTAAAAGAAAATTCATAATGATTTTAGCTTTAATCATTGTTGGTCTTCACACTCAATTACCATTGACTAAAGTTTACCATTTTGGAACCCATACAAAAAGAAATTTCTAATTTACCCCTGTTTAATTCAGTTAAAATGTAAAAATTGGAAAAAATATGAAATTTTCTTCCAATATCTGATTTTAACAAACCTAATGTCATTGAATTCCCATCGACGCATACAATCCAAATTTGATAGTTTCAAGTCCAAATTCTAAGTTCCAAAGGAGTCACCTTTATAGAATTCAATTTTACATAGAATTCAATTTTTTGTTTAATTTTCATTAAAAATAAAATATCATCTATAGTAAATGGCTCAAAATTTAGGGTCGTTACATCCTTCCCTCCTTAGAAAAATTTCATCCTCGAAATTCTTTTCATGTTATCTTTCAAACAACTATAGGACCATTATCATCTCGTCATAAACTTAATTTCTTGTAATTCTTTCAATGAAATGAAAGTCATCAAGATATATCTAATTTTCAACTTGAAATCTAAATCTTATATCCCTTATTAGTGTGGCTCTTCTATTTTCTTTAAGCAATAAGAAGTCACTTTCGCTGCACACTCTCATACTCAACCTTTATTTGATGACCCATCAAAACCTTGATTCATAGCTCATCTTCCTATCACCACATTAGTGAGATCATGTTTCAATCCAATTGATTTCCAATCTCTATTTTCTTAACATCCAACATATGTTTTTCTTAACCTTCCACAATAATTACTCATTGATTGGAATAGGGATATTAACTTCTATCCACCATTCCCACTCTTTCTATCATCTTAAATAGCAATACATTTATGACTAAATTCTTCTTTTTATTTCTACCTTCATAGTTTCTTTGATTGTAATGATCTTGAGAAACATATACCCTCTATCTACAACTCAAACTTTCTATTTTCTCATTCCTTTTTCTCTTTATAATAACTTCAAAGAGTTGTTATACATCTCTCAACTTAAATTAAATATCTTTTGCATGTATTTAATCAATACTAACACTATGAAACTACCAATCTTTTAAAAAATCAAGTGTCACATTTCTAACAAAATTTTGGCAGTCTCCTTTGTTTTTTGGACTTATGCATTTAACGCATGCGATTACGATACACTTGATAAAAATTCACTCCTACATATAATTGTCTGAGACTCCATCTCATCACATCCCAACATCCATCATAAGAAAAGAAATCATTCATCGCTCACATTCACCTGGTATGACAAATTTTCAAGATAATGCAATTACTTACCCAATTGCACAACATAAGATATAATATTCCGATCATTCCTAGGTACATTGTCATTTCATTTCAACATCGTCAATTGATAATTGTATAACAACACATGCATCACCATCACAACCACATATGATGTAAAAATTTTATATCATTCCATAGAATTCTATCAACATATCTCTTCAATCACATTGGTTTAGATATATGGAAGTTGTAATTTCAATGACGAATCAAAGACACTTTAATAAATCTTATCTAGGTTGCAAAATCACAACCTTTCACCAAACACTTTCCATCACTTCATCATATGTTCAAAACAGATAACTTTTCATTTCATCAACAATCACTTAATATAAGATATCATTTCATATCATAACATTTTCATTGTATTCACTAATAACTCTTTCAAGCTCATTCACCAATTTCACATATGGAATCAAAATAAAGTGATCATCATTTAAATCAAGGAACATCTTTGACATTATCAAATTCCAATTTACTGAAATAAGATGCACAGCCTTAAAATCTTGTAATAAAAAACAATGATCTTTAACTTATGCATCAACGAAATCATACAAACATAGATGCTGAAGATACCACATATGGTTCAGAATTTAATACCTGAACTTATATCCTTTTGTTTATTCAAATTCAAACACTAAATTAATGCATTCATTGTTTCTCAAATGCAATTATGAATCTAATATCATTAAATGAAGAACTGAATTTGCACTAACTGTACATTCATATTCAAATACGTAAATATCATCATTGGTGTTTTCTACTTCAATACATTACCATCACAATTTCAATACTGAGACTTCAATGCTTTCATCAATACAAACAAACACAAAAGTTTGTTATATTCTCCAATGACACATGATTCAAAGGAATTCCTTCAATTCATTTATCACATAAGGTTTATATCCTCTATTCTCATATATAGTAACAAATACTCTTCATTAAAAGAGTCCAATTTCACATAGTCGATCAATGGCTAGTGGAACAAACTTGAAGTCCATCAAATAACTAATGGAATATCTCAAATTTAGATACAATTCACACGTCATATCTAATCTTTCAAAATACATAGTTCAAGAACCTTTCTCAAAATAAAGTACATACTCACATCACTTATTTTCTTAAAGTATGCCAGCCTTCATAGCTGGTGTCTGTTTTTCATTTCTCATGATTACCATCTTTTTACATATCCTATAGGCCATCCTACATGTGTCGGGATATGAATTCATCATCAAAATCATCACTAGTCAACCAACTAGTGATGTTTATTAGAAACATTACTTTCTCATTTAACAATGGTTTATTATAATGTAATTTACTTCTTTATCATGCACCATTTTTCTTGATTGAGTGGTTTATTTTACCAAGCACACATCCCATTTACAAACAGAAGGAATAGATCAATGTGTAGATGATTTTTGGGGCTCATAAGATGGACAATAGAAAGAAAAGGAGTATCATCTAGGTTAGCCAAAGGGAAAAACCCTAGAGTTTTCTGTGGGTGCAGTTATTTTAGCTTCAACTGGAGTAGTTGGATTACTAGAATGTAGATAATAAGGGAAACTGAAGAGGAAAGAGCAAAAGGAAAAAAAATAGTTTATTGTACTCGAATTTTAATGTTTCTCATGCACATTTAATTTTAACTAAATAACTTTTACTTTAAGGAGCACACATGAATATACAGTGTATAAGGGAAAGTGAATAGAAAGGAGGGAAAAGAAAACAACATTTCTTGCACTAGAATTTAAGTCTTCATCATGCATAGTTATTTGCAACCATGCAGTTTTTTACTTTATAGAGCATACACATAAAATACAAAATATAGAGAAAAGTAATAAGCAAGAGCAATAGTGGAAGGCACAAATAATGAGGAAATAAGGAAAATCGAATGACAACGGTCTAGGGAAGCTGGAGATAAAGTGGAAGAAGGTTACAAGTCTATGTAGAGCTAGAAGAATACAATGAGGTATATGAAGAGAGTAGCAATAATGAAGAAAATAATTAAAATCTAGAATTTGGGAATGCATAGGATGTAATAACCCCAATTTTTGTAAATTGATTGAGAAAATCCATAAAGTTTGAGTTTTTAGAAATTTTGGGCTAGAATATTAGGTTATTGGAAATTATATTTTTATAGAAATTAAAACATAATTTAAAACTTATAAATTATGAATGTACTAAAAAAACTGATCGCAATGACACTAAGTACATTCAATTTCGAGTTAAAATAATAAAAAAATCCTTAATTTTTTCCAATTTTATGAATAAAAGGGTAAAATGGTAATTTTACCCATAATTGAGATCTAAGACTTCAATATTTAGGATGTACTCAGAAACAAGATTCCAATGCTACTAAATACGCTCAATTTCGAGTTCAGGAGAATAAAATAAATTTTTCTCCATAAAAGGGCAAAATGGTCCTTTCACACCCCCGTGGGGAACATGATTCCAATGCCACTAAGTATGCTCAATTTCGAGTTCGGGAGAATAAAATAGATTTTTCTCCATAAAAGGGCAAAATGGTCCTTTCACACCACCGTGGGGCCCACAAACGAATCCAATGGCCAGAAAATATGTAATGAGTGGTCAAACCACTACCAACTTCTAGTGGAGGAGGAGGTGGTAGTGGAGGATCCAATGTTAATTTATTATATAAAAGAATCAAAACATAATTATTACAAGTAATTATGAAAAATGCAAAACACCTATAAATACCCCTCCAAAAATGTTCATTAAAATTCCCACAAAATTATCTTGCTTACCTTAAAAAACTAGATCTAGATTCCCTTCCAAATTTCCAAAACTACCCAAAATCTCTCTTCTTTCACTTTCCCTCTCCTCTCTCTCTCTATTGGAACAAGAGACCTAAATTCAATTAGGCACTCTGTTCTAAATCAAAACTAACAAATCCCACCATCCATATGACCCTAGGCTACCTTATATACAAAACCCCCAAATCAATTTCAAGATCCAACAATTCAAACAATGGAAAATCACAAGACAAGTGATTCTTGGGCTATCTTATCATCAAGTGGGTATTCTTCTAATTTGGACTGTAAAACTAAAGTTTTTCTCTAATTTGGTTGGAGGAAACCCTTTACACACGTGTTTCATGTTATTTCATGTAATTTTTATTTTTCAAAAATTAGTTTTATGTTAAAATTTATAAAAATCAAGTAAGGACCATAACCCTTCAATTCTGGATGATGGAGGCCTCATATGGAAAATCTGAGCCATCTAATCGATCTAGAAGGTCCAAAACCCTTAGGGTAGAAGTTTCAAGAAATTTAATCAAGTTTTTAGCCCTTAATTCAAGAAGAATTGATTGGATGGTCCAAAATGGATTGTTCGATCTTCTTTAAAGGATCAGAATCCTGGGACGACGCACGGAAACCCGCCCTATAATAGCTTCTCTGTGTGCATGCTCCGTGTGCGATGTTGTCCAGACAGAATGACTGCGCGACAGTGCCAGTCCCGGGATGCATGTTACCACATGTGTCTCGGTGATGGGAGTGCAGAGATCGTTCCGCTTAACTAGATCCGCCACCTGACTAATCCCAACCGTCCGTTCCATTGGGCTCAGATCAAATCTGGACCCTATGAATGACTGTGAACTTCAATCATCAATTGTGGAGTCATCTGAACTCCAATTTGAGACTGGAAAGAAGCTATGGAAAGCTTGTAAAGTTTATTTTCTCTGAAACCATAGTATTGATAAAACAATTCTAGAAACTTTCTGTTTTTAAGAATTAAGCTTCTAATTTTCATAATCTTCAAGATTTGAGATGATCAGATCTTGGGGATCTGATTTATTAATGATATACTATTAAAATAAAGTAATATCCATGATTTATTTGGACACATCTAAGATAAATTGAAAGATCTACCCTTTATGGTAGAAAAATACTAAAAATACAAAGGGACCCACTGGATCAATAAGATCAAGTATGATCAGACCCTTGGGATGGATGGAGTGAATGGGATTATGATGGAATCCATTTAGATCATAGATTAAATATTACAAAAACAAGGGGTGTGATCTTTGGCCTTAATGGAGTAAAAGCCCTAAAATTAATTAAAACCCTTGATTAAAACCCTTGTCTTTTATTTGATAATAGAATTGTAAATGTGCTTTATGTTGTAAATTAGGAAGCATGATAGTATAATTCTTAAATATTAGCATGCTATGTTCTATATGTTATTAGTTTGTTATTGGGTTGGATTATCTTAGGGCCATGTTAGTTTAAATGTGAGATTTTAGCATGATTCCATTATATTAGTAGTAGAATTTCTGTATTTCATAACTTAGGATCATTGTTAAGTGTTTAATTTTTACTAAAAGACCCTTAGTTTAGCACTTAATTATACCATCTAACTCATTAATTTAATAATTTTTGGATTAAATATAAAAATTAGCTCAAATTGACCATTCAACCGTAAATTGTCAAAATTAGCGGTCAGATGATCAATTGAGCTAAGTGGATGCTTAATGTATGATTTATATGACTCTAATCTAGTCTTTGGTTTTGCAAATCAACTAAAGGAGTGTTGGATGGCTCAGATTTCATTTCAACGGTGCAGATCAGTTTGAAGATCAATAAGGCAAGGGATGAAGGGTTCTTAAAAGAAGAAGGTTTCCTAATGGAAGAGGACTCTTAATGTGGAAGAGGAGGAAGTTTCTTAATAGAAAACTAAATCTTAAAGGAAAGAGGTGGAGGAAAATTAGCAAAGAAAAAAGTTATAAAGAGGGGGAACCGTAAAGAGTGGAGGAGGTTTTGAGTTTTTGGGGAGTCTTTTTTAGTTTACTGCATCACCATCTGTTCTTTGTTTCCATCATACACACCTTCCCCATCTGTTCATTGCATCACCATCTCCAACTTCCCTTTCCTTACTTATCTCCCTCTCTTGTTCTTTCTCCACACTCCACACCCAAAATCACATCCCAACTCTACCAAGTTTCCCTTTCAAGCACCACTTTTCATCCCTCTTTCCATATCCTCACATTCCTTGTACCACAACCCAACACCCAACTCTCAGGCCAACCCAATAGAAGCTAGGCGTCCTTGCCCCAGGCTCCTCTACTCCCATCTGCCCTCCACCCATCTTCTATTTGCAACTTTCAGGTCCAACACCTTCCCCTCTTTTCTTCAAGTTAGCACTAGACGACACCTAGAAAAGGCATCGTTTTTCCCTCACCGAACATAGATCATTGGCTCTGGAAATGCTTGGAGCACCTGGATTAAGTGGGTCTATGTTCTCCAACCCAACCGTGTGATGCCCATCTCTCCACTGGCCAGGTGATTCAAGGACCGTGTGACACTCTGAACCAGACGATGCCGTGCCTCCATTGAGCCAACACGCCTGGTCCCATCTACTCTGAACGGTACCAAACGACGCCCAGCCAAGACCGCACAACCAAGCATCAGTCCACCGCCTAGGGATCTGCACATCTCCATTGGTTTCGGAGATCTCCTTCACAAACCATCTTCTCCAGGCAAAGTCTTTTACAGGAGTTTTAAGGATGTTTTGGAAAAAATTCTAGCTTTGCCCTCAGTAGAAGAATTCAATTTACATGTTCTATCCTCTTACTGTTACTCTTTGTGCTTTATGTTATTTCAATTTAGGTTATTTGCATTCTATGTTATTCTATAGTTAATCCAGGAACTATCTTATCTATTCCTGTTTAACCAAATCAAGGGTTCTGGTTTAACCATGAAAAAACTCTTATTTCTTGTCTATTTTAATTCAGAATTTCAATTAAATTTTATAACATGTTTTTAGGATACTTTCCTATGTAATTGCAGCTCCTGATCTTCAATTTGGGCTTTGAAAATAGATCTAAGCCATTAATTCTTAAATTCCTTAATTCGATTAGATCTCTAAAAATTTGATGAATCAGACAAATTCATCCATTAGATCATTAATCCAGGACATGTTGAATATATTGATGGAGTCTGATCAAGGTTTGTGATACTAGAATTGAAGAATTGGACAGTACTTAAGATAGGGAATTAGATTTTTCTTAATTTTTTCTAGTTTAGTTAAGGTTTTATTGTTTCTTTTTCTGTTCTTTCTAGAATTAGACCTCTGGAATTTCACTATTAAACTGAAGATGAAGTCTAATTTCTTTTTGTTAATTTTTTTCAATTAATTCTAATTTTAAATAATTAAATTTTGTTAAAAACTCCAAAATCTTAAAGCGCGTCCCTGTGGGATCAACCCGTACTTGCATTAGTTATACCACAATAGCCCATGCACTTGTGAAAAACATCAACAATCATGTTAGTTTACGTATAGTTTTATTCCATTAGGTTAAGTTACATTCATAGGAAGCATGTTAGTATATGGTTGTTAAACTTATATTTAATTTATGCTTAAAGTTTATGATTTAATTGTTGTCAAACTTTATTAGTAGATTCTATTGTTAAGTAATTGTTAAGATATGATGAGCATAAATCACCAAAAATGAAATTTAAAGAAATATAGAGATTCACGGATAATTAAGATGAGTGAATGACTTGGACTTAATATTAGTAAGGGCTATAGTTAGTAAGACAATATAAGGATTATCAAATCTTTGGCCCAAACTAAGAGAATAATAAACCCAATGAATGACATTTTAAATGTTCATGGATTTAATTAAAATCAATTAGAAAGAGTACTTAGGGTTAAAATGCTCATAGAAACCTTATGAAAGGTTGAGCTAAGGTATGCTGAACATGGTGGCTAAGGGGGTTTTCTAATAGAGCCTCGCTCTTCCCCTACCTTCCATTGACATTTGTGAGGTTTAAATGCCTCCTTATATGAGGATTGAAATAACCACTTTGTGTTCAACCATTCACTTAGTAAGCCTTATCCAATTAGAAATAAGAGGAGCAGTCTAGACCTAAGATGAATAAGTTATCTTCAACAAGTAAAACATTAACTAGTTGAATAATAATAATAATAATAATAAGAGCATAAAAGGTTAGTAAATTATCTAACCCTAATAAAAATTGAAAGTAAGATAAGGATGACCATACAAGATCCATGGGATCTTAAGTGATCAAGAACAATAGAAAGAAATAAATAATTCTTGATGATGATATATATTGATTGCAATTTAGAAGATCTTAGATCAAATAGAATAGAAGATTTGAACCCTTGATCAAATATGATTCAAGGAAGAGAACCAAGATCATCCTCCTTAGGGATGATCAAACAATTGAACTTAGATTAAAGAAGAACTAAATAATAGAATATCTAAGCCCTTGATCTTTATTAACAAGTATAAATTATTGATCAAAGGATCTATAAAAGATCAAAATTAAAGAAAGGAATACACAAAGACTTAAGATAGAAAATACTTAGATCTGAAAGATTAGAAGATGATTCTAACCATCAGATCTATAGATCAATAGGATAGACACTATATGAGGAAGATAAATCATGACAAGACAAAAGGTCTAGATCCTTTATATCAAAGGACAAGATTAAACAAATAATATAGATAGGATCAAAACTATAGGATTATTAAGATTGTATAAATATTGACAGTATGTATTTATTTACAGATTACATATGTCAGTCAAGATCATGGAAGATCTGAAGAGATGGATCACTACATGAAGGTAGGAAGATTTTATGAATGCATCAACATGGGATGTACATGTTGAATACATGATCTTATGTCTAGAAATGTTGACAAGTGTAATTTTAATACTTGTATTAAATCTCCTGAAACTCTTATGATCGAACTAAATACATATGAAATGGTTAAGTTGGGAATTGAGGAATAGACTCTATGTGAGTATGGAACTAGAAGATATTTCAGCCCTAAGTAAACAGACAAATTGTCTAATACATATGAAAACTATTTTTATACAAGCATGGAGGCTTGTGGTTTTGTTTTAAATAGGCATAAGCCTGGGGATACTATGCTAGGGGAGTTATGAGGGTTTGGCTACCTGCTTCCCAAAATTTGATGATTTGATGATACCTTACCCTATGAGAGGCTAAAAGTCAGGTGAGGTAATTATGGAAGGCCACCACTATGAAAGTCCTATCTCCCCATATGGATAGTGACATAAAATTTTTCACTGTGGTATCAATGGTGAACAAGGCAGTTATCCAAGCGTGCTAGTACAAATCAGACTACAACATGGTAGTCCTTTGATTATTTTGCACTATGATGCATATGAGATAGGCATAGTGAAGTGCCTTATGTTTTTGCATGATGAAATGCCAGGTAATTGTATATTACCAGTATTTCCCAAGAAAGGAAATTTCCAATATAGGACTAGCTGAAATACTGATTTCTCATAGTGGAAAGAATTGATCAGCTTAGTTGGAAATGTTATTTGACTACTTTCATAAATTTAATGGATTTATCCATGTACAGTATGTATGTATAAGGATGTACATATATTACAACATAAAGAGTTTGATACATGAGTATGTTTATGAATAACAGGATTATGGAGTATTAGAATTATACTGTCAAATTATTATGCTTCTTGAATCCCCTACCAAGCATAGCTTGCTCAGATATTGTAAATATTTGAATGTTTACAATATCTCAGATATAGAGAAGGAGAGTTAGGGGCTCAAGATTGAAGAAGACTTGAGAGAATAATCATTAGGGTATACCCCTTGAAGACATGTATTTTGTTTTGTTTGAGAGTATTGTATTATAATGAGAGTTTCATTATATGGTGAGCTTTGAGTTTTGGATTATGTAATTTGGACAAGTATTGTAATGGAATTGGGCAGTATTGTGAACCACTAAATGGAATCTAAAATTTAAGAAAAGTATATTCCTTCAATGGAATTTTATCTTGTACAAAAATTCTACTTATGTCATGTATGAAGTGATGACTTGGGTTTTTCAAAACAAGTTCTAAAGAGAAGAATTTATGCTGCTTTGTTTTGTGAAAAATTTTCACTACTAAGGGCCCTGCCTTTGAAAAATGTATTACAAAATGTGTTACAAAAACCTGGGCCACCATATTTGGTATTGGAGCTATTCATCCAGTCACAGTATAATACAAATATGTCCAAAGGAGAGATGATAATCCAATTTTAGATTAAGATAGAAATAGTTGTATAGATACTAATAGAAATTTTGGTTTATGAGCATATACCACCAAAGAGAGTCACAAGGCAAACAGATCAAAATACTCTAAAAGATAATATGAAGAGATTAACCATGAATAATGTGGAAGAGATGGTAACAAGGGTATTGACTAACCTTCTTCTTCACATTCAACAACCCCAAAGTTCATCACCTCCAGTAGAGATACCAAGTACTCAGTCTCAGGCTCAGCCTGAAGTGAGACACAATACACCAACACTAACACCAGCTATCCCCACACTAGTATAGGGTCAATCTTCCCTTGTACCAAGTGAAGAAGTTAGAAAGTCTCCATTAGAACCAGAAAAAGTTGATAAAATAATGGAGAGATTTCAAAAGATGGCTACAGTGTATAATGGCAAGGGCGAAGCTAAGAAGGCTTATGAATGGATATATGAAGTAGAAAAGACTTTTAGTACACGTACTCCTCTAGAGTTGAAGGTTAAGTTTTCCACCTATCTATTAATATAAGAAGCTGCATTTTGGTGGAGATCAGCTAACAATACCTTTTTCTCAAATTCTGAAGATACTACATGGGAGGAATTTGAGGAAGTCTTCAACCACAAATATTTTCCTTCTTATGTACAAGCAAGAAAGATGATAGAGTTTCTAGAACTTAGACAAGGGAACATGTCATTGGTAGAATATGATAATAAATTCACACAGTTAAGGATATTTACAACTCATGTGCGTAACACTGAAAAACACACAGTGAATCAATTCATAAAAGGCCTACACCCATGGCTAAAAGTAAAGGTACTTTGTACTAAACCTACGACCTTGACGGAGTGTGTGAAAATGGCTTCTAAGTTTGAAGAAGAATATAAGAAGGGTCAAACCACCAAGTTTGGTGGAGGAGGAAACTATAATCCAAAGCCCTTCCAAAAGAATAAAATACCTTAGAACAATTTCAAACCCCAAACAAATCAAAGGAAAAATGCACAAGGGCAAAATAGACACCCATATCCAAGATGCAGAAAATTCCACCAAGGCAATATGTGCCCTAGACTGGACAACAACAACCACAATGGTTTCTGATCAAGTGAAATAATTGTGGGGAGTATGGACACATCGCCACGTACTATACCAAACGACTGGCAGTTAAGGAGGAAAAACTAGAAATTGACCCTCAACACCAAGGAAGGATATTCGCCATCACTGACGGTCAAGCTGAACCATCTAATGCAGTGATTGAAGGTACATTACTTGTAGCTGACAACTATGCCAAAGTACTGTTTGATTCTAGATCTACATATTCATTTATATCTTATGTATTTGCATCTAGTATACAACTGTCAGTGAAAAACTTGGGATTTAATCTAGATGTAACAACCCTAGTTGGAAAAACAGTTAAATTACAAGAATAATTGCATAATGTACCTGTAGAAGTATTAGGAAAAAGAATGGCCATACACCTCATTTTACTAAATGTGGTGGACTTTGACATCATACTTGGTATGGACTGGTTAGCAAAATGCTAGGTAGTTATGGACTGTCACAAGAAGAAAATCACATTTAGCATACCGGGTGAGGAAGTATTAGTACTGTATGGGAAACACAATGACTTAGACAAATCCATTATCTCAGCTATGAAGGCTGTCAAACATATGTCCAAGGAGTGTCAAGCATTTCTAGCAACAGTAGTTTCTTTAATGTTGAACAACCCAGGATCACAGAAATTGAAGTAGTCAAGGAATTCTAAGATGTTTTTCCAGAAGAACTCCTAAGATTACCCCCACATAGAGAAATTGAGTTTGCCATTGAAGTAATTCCTGGTACAACTCCAATTTCTAAAGCACCTTATAGGATGGCCCCATTAGAGTTGAAAGGTCAGTTATAAGAATTGTTAGACAAAGGGTTTGTTAGACCAAGTAGTTCACCATGGGGAGCACCAGTAATATTTGTGAAGAAGAAGGATGGGTCTATGAGATTGTGCATTGATTATAGAATGTTGAATAATGTCAAAGTGAAAAATAGGCATCCCTTACCTCGCATTGATGATCTCTTTGATCAACTCCAATCTACTAAGGTCTTTTCCAAAATCTACCTTAGATCAAGGTATCATCAATTGCGTATTAAGGATGAAGACATACTCAAGTTAGCATTCAGAACTCGGTATGGCCATTACGAGTTTCTAGTCATGTCTTTTAGGCTGACCAATGCACCAATAGTGTTTATGGATCTGATGAATAGAATCTTCTAGGAATTCTTGGATAAATTTGTGATTATATTTATTAATGATATACTGATTTACTCTACCAGTATCAAGGAACATCAAGAACACTTATGAATTGTACTAAGTAACCTCAAAACACAAAAACTATTTGGTAAATTTAATAAGTGTGAATTTTGGTTAGAGAAGGTCAATTTCTTGGGTCATGTAATTTCCAAGAATGGAGTAGAAGTGGACCCCACTAAGGTTGAAGCAGTAATGAATTGGGAGAAACCTAAGACAGTAACGTAGTTTCTTGGATTGACTAGAAAAGGGGTACAATTCACTTGGACAGAAGTATGTAAAAATAATTTTCAAGAGCTAAAGAAGAGGTTAACTACAGCACCAGTATTGACTTTATCATCAAGAAGTGGGGGATATGAAATATATTGTGATGCTTTAGGCAAAGGGTTCGGAGGTGTGTTGATGCAGAATGGGAAGGTCATTGCTTATGCATCTAGACAATTGAAGAAACATGAAATAAATTACCCAATACATGACCTAGAATTGGCAACTGTTGTTTTTGCATTGAAAATTTGGAGACACTATTTGTATGGAGAAAAATTCAGTATTCAAAGATCATAAAAGTCTTAAATACATCTTCACTCAAGCTAATTTGAACATGAGGCAAAGAAGATGGATGGAATATATCAAAGACTATGATTTCACCATCCAATACCATCCTGGAAAAGTGAACGTAATAGCTGATGCATTAAGTAGACAGCCAAGAGCTGTACTCACAAACATCACCATTAAATCAACTTTTGTAGAAAGAGTCCTTAAAGCCCAAGAAGAAGATACAGTAACTCAGGAATTGTGTAAAAGGATAGGATTTGGTAAGGGTACAGATGGGGATATACGTTTTCAAGAAAGATTGGCAGTTCCTTTAAATACATATTTGAGAAAAGAATTGTTACAAGAAGCCCATTAGTCAAAATTTTCCATACACCCTAGGGGTACAAAGATGTATCAAGATTTGAAAAGAAACTTTTGGTGGAAAGGCATGAAAGAGAAATAGGAGAATTTGTGGTTAAATGTCTAAATTGTCAACAAGTAAAAGCTATACACCAAAGACCAACTGGAATGTTCCAAACATTGGAACTTCTAGAATGGAAATGGGATAACATCACTATGGATTTTGTAGCAGGATTGCTAAGGACCCGGGCAGGTTAACCAAGTAAGCACATTTCCTTCCAATTAGACAGAACCAGTCAGTTGATAGTCTAGCCATGTTATACATCAAAGAAATAGTAAGTCTTCATGGGATTTCACTCTTTATCATCTATGATAGGGATGGAAGATTTACTTCAAGATGTTGGAAGAGTGTACAACAAGCCATGGAAACCTCACTTAAATTTAGTACATCATTTCACCCCAAAACAAACGGTCAATCAGAAAGGTCTATTTAGACTTTAGAAGATATGTTGAGAGCATGTGCATTAGATTGGAAAGGGAATTGGGATGAACATCTTCCATTAGTAGAATTCACATATAACAATAGTTTTCAAGCAAGTATTGGTATGGCACCATATGAAGCATTGTATGGACAGCTATGTCGATTGCCTACCTGTTGGAATGAAGTTGGAGAGGGAAAGCTAATAAAGTTAGAAATAGTGGAATAGTGTACAGAAAAGGTTAGATTGATACAGAAGAGGTTGCTAATAGCACATAGTCCGCAGAAGAGTTACGGAGATAAAAGATGTAGAAACTTGGAATTTGATGTGGGGGAGCATGTATTTTTGAAAGTATCACTAGTCAAAAGAGTAATGAGGTTTGGAAGCAAATGAAAACTTAGTCCTAGATTCATCGGTCCATTTGAAATCCTAGAAAGAGTTGGTCCAGTAGCTTACAAATTAGCCTTACCACCCCAACTCTCAGAAATACATAATGTCTTTCACGTATCTATGCCACGAAAATATCTACAAGATGACACGCATGTACTTCAAAAGGTTCCAGAAGAGCTAAAGCTAGACTTAACCTTCGAAGAGAAGTCGATATAGATCTTGGATCACAAGGAATAGCAAATATGGACCAAAACCATTCTTCTAGTCAAAGTTTTGTGGCAACATCACTCTGTTAAGAAAGCCATGTGGAAAACAGAAGTAGAAATGAAGAAGACACGCCCTAGTTTATTTGATTAAGTTATTGTATTACAAATTTTTAGGACAAAATTATTGTAAGAGGGGAAGATTGTGATAACCCCAATTTTTTGTAAATTGATCGAGAAAATCAATAAAGTTTGAGTTTTCAAAAATTCTAGGCTAGAATATTAGGTTATTGGAAATTCTCTTTTTAGAGAGGTTAACACATGATTTAAAACTTAGAAATTATGAATGTTCTCGACAAACCAATTGCAATGACACTAAGTACGTTCAATTCCAAGTTAAAATGAAAAATCCCTAATTTTCTTCACTTTTATGAATAAAAGGGTAAAATAGTAATTTTACCCATAACTGACATCTAAGACATCAATATTTAGAATGTACTCAGAAATATGATTCCAACTCCACTAAGTACGCTCAATTCTGAGTTCAGGAGAATAAAATGAATTTTTCTCCATAAAAGGGCAAAATGGTCCTTTCACACCCCCATGGGGCCCACAAGGGGCCCACAAACGAATCCAATGGCCAGAAAACATGTGATGTGTGGTCAAACCACTACCATTTGTTAGTGGAGGAGGAGCTGGTGGTGGAGGATCCAATGTTAATTTATTATTTAAAAGAATTAAAATATAATTATTACAAGTAATTATGAAAAATGCAAAACACCTATAAATACCCCTCCAAAAATCCTCCAAAAATATTCATTAAAATTTCCACAAAATCATCTTTCTTACCATGAAAAATCAGATCCAGATTCCTTTCCAAATTTCCAAAACTCACCAAAATCTCTCTTCTTTCACTTTCTCTCTCCTCTCTCTAGATTGGTACAAGAGACCTAAATTTAATTAGACACTCTATTCCAAATCAAAACTCATAAATCCCACCATTCATAAGACCTAGACTACTTTATCTACAAAACCCCCAAATCAATTTGAAGATCCAATGGTTCAAACAACAAAAAATCATAAGACAAACAATTCTTAGGCTATCTTATCATCAAGTTGGTATTCTTTTAATTTTGACTGCAAAACTGAATGTTTTCTCCAATCAGGTAGGTGGAAACCCTTTCCACACTTGTTTCATGTTATTTTATGTAATTTTTATTTTTTTAAATTTTTTTAAGTTAAAATTTATAAAAATCAAGTAAGGACCATAACCCTTCAATTTTGGATGATGGAGGGCTCAGATAGAAAATCTAAGCCATCCAATCGATCCAGAAGGGTCCAAAAACCCTAGGGTAGAAGTTTTAAGAAATTTAATCAAGTTTTTGGCCCTTAATTGAATAAGAATTGTTTAGATGGTCCAAAATAGACTGTCTGATCTTCTTTAAAGGATCAGAACCTAGGGACGTTGCACGAAAATGCTCCCCGCAGGAGTGTCTCCTCACCCACACTCCGTGTGCTATGCTGTCCCGATGGAAAGACAGCACAACAGCACCTGTCCCAGAATGCACGTTACTGCGTGCATCTTGATGACGAGAGCATGGCGATCGTTCCATCCAACTAATCCCAGACATCCATTCCACTAGGCCTAGATTAAATCTAGATCCTAGTACCGACTGTGAACTTCAGTCATTAATTATGAAGTCATCTAAACTCTAAATTGAGATCGAGAAAAGCTTTGTAAAGCTTATAATTTCTATTTTCTTCTAAAACTATAATATTGATAAAACAATCTCAGAAACTTTCTTAGAATTAAGCTTCTAATTTTCATGATCTTCAAGATCTGAGATGATCAGATCTTGGGGATCTAATTACTAATGATATAATGTTGAAATAAAGTAATATACATGATTTATTTGGACAATTCTAAGATAAATTGAAGAATCTACCCTTTATGGTAGAAAAACCCTAAAAATTCAATGGGACCCACTTGATCAATAAGATCAAGTATGATCAGACCCTTGGGATGGATAGAGTGAATGGGATAGATCATGGATTAAATATGACAAAAACAAAGGCGTATGCTCTTTGACCTTAATGGAGTAAAAGCCCTAAAATTAATTAAAACCCTTGATTAAAAGGAAAAGATCTAAGATCTAATGGTTGGATCATAAGTAAAAGTTTTTAATAATCGTAATCTAATTAGTTTAATTGTCTTTTATTTGATAATAGAATTGTAAATGTGCTTTATGTTGTAAATTAGGAAGCATGATAGTATAATTCTTAAATGTTCTCATGCTATGTTCTATATGTTATTAGTTTGTTATTAGGTTGGATTATCTTAGGGCCCTGTTAGTTTAAATGTGAGATTTTAGTATCATTGCATTAGATTAGTAGTAAAATTTCATTTATTTCATAACTTAGGATCATGCTAGTTCAAGTATAGTTTTATTCCATTAGGTTAAGTTACATTCATAGGAAGCATGTTAGTATATAGTTGTTAAACTTATATTTGATTTGTGCTTAAAGTTTATTATTTAATTGGTGTCAAACTTATTTGTAGATTCAATTGTTAAGTAGTTGTTAAGATATGATGAGCATAAATCACCAAAAATGAAATCTAATGAAATATAGAGATTCATGGACAATTAAGATGAGTGAATGACTTAGACTTAATATTAAGGGTTATAGCTAGTTGGACAATATAGGGATTATCAAATCCTCCACTCAAACTAGGAGAATAATAAACCACATGAATAACATTTTAAATGTTCATGGATTTAATTAAAATCAATTAGAAAGTGTACTTAGGGTTAAAATGCTCATAGGAACCTTATGAAAGGTTGAGCTAAGGTATGCTAAACATGGTGATTAAGGGGGTTTTTTAATAGCGCCTCGCTCTTCCCCTACCTTCCATTGACATTTGTGAGGTCTAAACGCCTCCTTACATGAGGATTGAAGTAACCACTTTGTATTCAACCATTTAACTAGTAAGCCCTAGCCAATGGGAAATAAGAGGAGTAGTCTAAACTTAGGATGAAATAAGTTATCTTCAACCAGTAAAACATTAACTGGTTAAATAATAATAATAAGAGCATAAAAGGTTAGTAAATTATCTAACCCTAATAAAAATTGTAAGTAAGATAAGGATGATCAAACAAGATCCATGGGATCTTGAATGATCAAGAACAATAAAAAGAAATAAATACTTCTTCATGATGATATATATTGCTTGTAATTTAGAAAATCTTAGATCAAATATAATAGAAGGTCTAAACCCTTGATCAAATATGATTCAAGGAAGAGAACCAAGATCATCCTCCTTAGGGATGATCAAACAACTGAACTTAGATCAAAGAAGAACTAGATGATAAATGATCCAAGCCCTTGATCTTTATCAACCAGTATAAATTGTTGATCAAGGGATCTATGAAAGATCAAGATCAAAGAATGGAATACACAAAGACTTAGGATAGCAAATACTTAGATTTGAAAGATTAGAAGATCATTCTAACCATCAGATCTATTAATCAATAGGATAGACACTATCTGAGGAAGATAGATCATGATAGGGCAAAAGGTCTAGATCCTTTATATCAAAGAACAAGATTATACTAAGATTATAGGTAGGATTATTTGGATTGTATAAATATTGATAGTATGTATGGATTTATAGATTACATATGTTAGTTAAGATCATGGAAGGTATGAAGAGATGGATCACTACTTGAAGGTGGGAGGATTTTATGAATGCATTTACATGGGATGTACATGTTAAATACATGATCTTATGTCTAGAAATGTTGACAAGTGTAATGTTAATACTTGTATTAAATCCCCTAAAACCCTTATGATCCAACCAAACACATATGAAATGGTTAAGTTGGAATTGAGGAATAGACTTTAAGTGAGTATGGAACTAGAAGATATTTTAGTCCTAAATAAATAGACAGATTGTCTAGTATGTATAAAACCTATTTTACATACAAGCATGGAGGCTTATGGTTTTGTTTTAAACAGGCATAAGCCTGAGGATGCTATGCTAGGGTTTGGCCACCCGCTTCCCAAAATTTGATGATTTGATGATACCTTACCTTATGAGAGGCTAAAAGTTGGGTGGCGCAATTATGAGAAGGCCACCACTATGAAAGTCCTGTCTCCCTATATGGACAGTGACACAATATTTTCCACCGTGGTATCAGTGGTGAATAGGGCAATTATCTGAGCGCGCTAGTACGAATCAAACTATAGCATGGTAGTCCTTTGATTATTTTTGCACTATGATGCATATGAGATAGGCACAGTGAAATGCCTTATGTTTTGGCATGATGAAATGCCAGGTAATTATATATTACCAGTATTTCCCAAGAAGGGAAATTCCTAGTGTAGGACTAGCTGAAATAGTGATTTCTCATAGTGGAAAGAATTGATCAACTTAGTTGGAAATGTTATTTCACTACTTTCATAAATTCTATGGATTTATCCATGCACAATATGTATGTATAAGCACGTACATATATTACAATGTAAAGAGTTTGATACATGAGTATGTTTATGAATAACAGGATTATGAAGTATTAGAATTATGTTGTTAAATTATTATGCTTCTTGAAACCCTTACCAAGCATAGCTTGCTGAGATATTATAAATGTTTGAATGTTTACAATATCTCAAATACAGAGAAAGAGAGTTAGGAGCTCAAGACTGAAGAAGACTTGGGAGAATAATCATCATGGTATACCCCTTGAAGACATGTATTTTATTTTGTTTGAAAGTATTGTATTATAATGAGAGTTTCATTGTATGGTGAGCTTTGAGTTTTGGATTATATAATTTGGACAAGTATTGTAATGGAATTGAGTTGTACTATGAACCACTAGATGGATTCTAGAATTTAATAAAAGTATATTCCTTCAATTAAATTTTATCTTGTACAAAAATTCTACTTATGTTATGTATGAAGTAATGACTTGGATTTTTCAAAAAAGGTTCTAAAGAAAAGAATTTTCGTTGCTTTGTTTTGCAAAAAAGTTTCACCACTAAGGGCACTACCTTTGAAAAATGCATTAAAAATGTGTTACAAAAACCCGGGTCGTCACATAGGATGTCTCTTGTGCAATGATTTTAACTCATTTTCATTTTCTTATATTTATCAACCTTTACCTCCATCTTTCTTCTCAATCTTACATCATTCATCATTTATAATAATTGTAGTTGTCAACAATACATGTTATTCTCAAGAAAGGTAGTCATTCATTTACAGTTGATATAGTGCATGTTTTAACATATTTTGTCTTCCAAATAAGAAGACTATCACACCATTACAATGTGCTTTCATCTTTGTGATAATCCATATTGTCTAACCATTTGCAATACGATATAATATGGGTATCATACCCATGTCCATCATACCAAATGATGGTATCATGCCCAAATCCATCATAACAATGAGGATATGCATATCATTCTTTCAATAAGCCATAATAAACATTTCTTTGAATAAGTCCTTGTAACATTGACTTATCCATCAACTGCAGTTATCATATCAACTCCTTCATTCAACTTTTCATTAACACATTCATATTTTGCATGCTTGTACATAATAGAGAAATACACAATTCTTAATTTGTCCAGAGTTTTGGTGTGGATCATTAGTTTCTTAAACATATATGAGATTATATTTATATATATATATATATATATCTTATACATAATGCTTCATAATTAGCTTTGCCTTGAGTTTTTCTCGATTTTAGAATATATGTCACACTATTATTATAATAAGTTTCTTATCAACAACTTAAAATTTTAAATTAAGGTATAATTCTTTCAACATAGATTCTTCATATGTGATGTATGAGTCTGACTCTAGGACTTTGTCCTGATGAAATTCTACCATAAACTCAAAATTTCCTTGAATTCCTTTAAGCAATGTTGTCTCTATAGATTCCTTTAACCTATAGTTTCAAAAATACTCTTCTAGTCTCATGTCATATGGTAGTTCTAACTTTATGCAATTCTTCTAAGCTTTCTTCTATTGAACCTACCCTTTCTCAATTGTTTCTATTTCTCCTTTCCAATTTGTCATTCGTTAATCATCTCTATTTCATCATCTTCTAATACCAACCAAGGCTACACTCTATACCTTCTGTATAAACCTTTCTAACCTCTCATTCGCCTCTTTTCTACTTTTACCCTTGGTCTACGTGACCAATGAGTTCATTCCTTTGTTGGGAATATTACATTGATATTGGGCATAATTTCTACCTACCCTAGGCAAAAGCATTTTGCACTGCTATATGCTATGGTATTTAGGTATCCTTATAGATAAAGGATGTCTTACAACACTCACTTAACCATTTCTACTGTCTACTTTCTTGGTCCACTATTCACCATAATGGAATCCATAATTCCTTAAATCATCCTACTAGTGGTCTTACTAGAGGCATCTCCTCATGGTTTACTATCCCTTAGTAAGCTAGTTATACTAACTTACTTTTTCTAATACTTAACTCATTCCATTCTAATCATATCTAAACTCACCACATCCTAACCTATATTTGGATTATTATCCATTTTGTTAGACATAAAGGGCTACAAGTGACTTGATGAACTGCTTTGATACCAATTATGGCACCCCGGGTTTTTCCCAAAAAAAATTCTCATTTATTTTGGAATGGTGGTGTACCAATATTTTTAGAAATTCAAAAACAGCAAAAAACACGTTCTTTGAAATTCATTTTTCCAAAAACCCGGATGTCACTTCAACTCCCATACTATACATAATATAGTTTTTATAGAAGATAGACATGCATTTTATGAAACAACAAGACCCATCCAGTGCTTCACATATATAATCCCTATAATCATTATACTAAATGTCCAAACAGCATAATCCATATAACTAACTACACAATACAAAAACTTTAACAAAACATATACTTGAGCACAAAGGTATGGCTGTTGAACTCCTCTTACTTGTGTATGTCTTCTCCTCTCTATCTGTATCTGAGATATTGTAAACACAAAACATTTACAATATCTCAGCAAGCTATGCTTGGTAGGGGAGAGTTAAGAAAACATGTTAATTACATATGAATAAAGCATTGTACATCAATTAAAATATTCAATTTCATCATGCTGCTTACATGGGATGAAGTTTGCAACATAGTTCATAATTCAATAATTTCATTAATAATTCAATTATCTGCATGTCTAAAATAGCTATTTATAATTCTTCTTCTTCATATGAATATAATAATAACATTTTAGAGATTACACTTTACATGATATATTTAATATATATAATTCACTAGTATTTTAAATATTTATCATTATCATTTTTCATATGATACCATACTCCAATTCTGTGAACCATACTCTACATAATATATCTACCTATTCACTTTCCCATACGAAAACTTTTATGAAACTATGCCATCTAGCATATACATATAGGACTATATCATATATATTAAAATCATTAAAAGTCATATAAAGTTATGAACATAATCCCTAGGTTTTACAACCTACATTCCTAGACTATATTGGGTCACATACATATACCCCTTACCATACGGGGTTTATAAAACTCTAGCCACTGCTAGTAACATCATAAAAGGCATCTCATCATGCCATCATCATATAAACCATCTCATCATGCCATCATCATATAAAGTGTCTCATCATGCCATTATCATATGAAGCATCTCATCATGCCATCATCATATGAGACATCTCATCATGCCATCATAAACACATGTCATCATGCTATCATATATGCACCATAGTGCATCAAATACAAGGACTACTATACCACAGTTTAAATTCGTATAGCGCGTCCAGATAACTACATAATAATCCACTGATACCGAGGTCAAAATAACAAAATTCATGTCTCCATGGGCGAGGACCATGGCTGTCACAGTGGCGGCCTTCCAATGATTGCCCCACCTTACTTTTAGCCCCCCTTCAGGCTTGGTATCCATATCATCACAATTTCGGAGAGCGGGTGGACAAACCCTCATAACTCTCCTAGCATAGCATCCCCAGGCCAATGCTTGTCTAAAATAAAACTCTCAGGCCACCATGCCTGGATGTAAAATAATAATATACAGGCATCTTGCTTGTCCATTATATATATGAATATCTCATCATAACCGTAACATCCTCACTTATTAAGTGATCGCTCGCCAAGGATGTACTGTAAAATCCTATACTCATACATTACATATGATGTAATGGTACCCATGTACCATAAATGCCTTTTTATCATAATAATAGCTATGATATTTTTAAGAGCAGATCATGTGTATCCTTTAACATCATTTAGTAGTCTTCAATTATAAGCATGCCATTCATGTAGCTTTTCAAATCACAAATTTTCATCATTCACAAATAAACATTTTTCATCATTATGTGTCATATAAAATGCACAATTTAAATGACATAATAGCTATCATAAGAATAAGATCATGTTTAAAACATGATCTTACTATTAAGACGTGCTCTCTTAATTCTCTACCTACCTTGTGTGGTGAGTTCATCCATCTCCCACTAGCTGATCGACGACGCTTGCAATGTCCCATGGATCCATATTGATCTAGTCCTTGTTCTTCACCTGAATCTGCTAAATCAAGTAACCAATCAATAGTCCTAAGGGAATAATCCTTTTTAAACAACTTTTATTGTATGGACCTTAGAATTTGATCCTATTCCATACCTAAATTCCTCGATTGATCTCAACCATGGCTTCAGGTTAGCAAGATCATCTCTAGCAAGCTTATAATCTCAATATCTTATAGGATTTGTGATTTGCATGTCCTATGGGTCATGATAGACTATTTGGATAGGAAAGTGAAGCCAGATCATCACTAATTAGATGACCTAACCTCTGATCATAGGTCTAATAATTTCAACAGTTGGATCTTCCTAGATTGATATTTGCGAAGATGGGTTTTGTTCCTCACATGACAAGGATCACGAGGGTTTTCTCCAATTTTCAAAACTCTTCCTAGATTGATCAGAATCCAAGTTTAAAGTTCAAAGCTAAAACAGGGTTCATCGAGTCCACTCGGTTTCTCCAAATGAGTTGGGGGCAAGTTGACTCAGCGGGTCAACTCATCTCCAACCCATCTGAAGTGTGAGATACCGAGAAAAGGTGGAAGAGGGTGGTGATGGTGATCAGGTGGTTTCCAGTCCCGATCACGGCCTAATCCTAGCCCAAAGAGGAAGATGGGCAGGGATGAATAGGGGGATAGTGGAACTCATGGCCCGTCTGCTTATGCCAGGGCATGGCCGTGCCGTCTTCAAGGAGGGCAGCAGAGAAAGGGGTTTTGGTTGCCCTCTTCACTGGCATCCTTAATTAGACAAAACAGACACCTATAGGAGGAATTAAGAGATCGAACTGGAGGGGCTTCACCACTGGCTTGCTCTGGTAGGGGTGAACATTGGAGATCAAGAAAGGGTTTTCACCAGTAAGAGGAGGCCTAGGCATTAGAGCTGAAAAATTTGTTAAGGGAAAGGGGGTTTTGTTGCGAAGAAGGGAAAAATGATCTAAGCACCAGTGATTCTGCAGCGGCAAAACCCAAGAGGGGTTTCTAGTCGTGTCAGGGTTGATGGAGATGGTGTTTGCCCTGGGGAAGGTCATTGTGCTCGATGATAGAAACAGGTCATCAATGCTGGAGAGAGAGTAGCTTGCTGGAGACAACCAAAAACCCAACAAGGGTTTCCATTAGGCAACCTGTAAATGGGGTATTTCACTGGAGCCAAAAGGAGAAGAATCCGTCAGTGCCAGAAAAAAAAAATCTACCCAGGAAGAGTGTGTGCACTGGTGAACAAAGCTGAGATGGCAAAGGGTTTGGGGTCTAGCTCACTAGCCACCCTTGGCCTAGCCGAGCCCGGTTGATCAGAGGAGTGGCTAATTAGGAGTTGCATAGGATTTTTCCTACGCGATTCAAAATTCATTTTTTTAATTACTTTAAATATTTTCTTAAAAGCAAATTGATAATGATTTTAGTTTTAATCTTTGTTGGTCATCACACTCAATTACCATTGACTACAGTTTACCTTTTCAGAACCCATACAAAAGTGAAATTTCTAATTTACCCCTATTTAATTCAGTTAAAATGTAAAAATTAAAAAAATATAAAATTTTCGTCTGATCTCCGATTTCAACAAACTTAGTGTCATTGAATTACTATCGACATGTACATTCTA
The DNA here is from genome assembly GCA_035236585.1 of Warburgia ugandensis. NCBI lineage: Eukaryota > Viridiplantae > Streptophyta > Magnoliopsida > Canellales > Canellaceae > Warburgia > Warburgia ugandensis. Next base: position 41,587,694 of record CP141136.1, read on the forward strand.
AATTTGATAGTTTCAAGTCCAAATTTCAGGTTCCAAAGGAGTCACCTTTATAGAATTCAATTTTACATGTAATTCAATTCTTTATTTTATTTCCATTAAAAATAAAATATCATCTATAGTAAATGGCTCAAAATTTAGGATCGTTACAATAAAATGACTAAAAAATTTCACAAGTTATCCCCATACCAAAACCATTTTATTACAATTATCTCTCAAAGTGTAGTGTGAGTACAACTACATAAGTTAAGATTGCTTAGTAGCTATGTTCATTACTCCGCTAGAATAATATTTTGACCTTAATTTCTCACTGGTATACACTCAAAATTGAAGCTCTCAGAGAAAAATATGTCAAACAAAATTCTCTCACTATGTGACCGAATCCAAAGATATTGATGGGTCACATAATCATATAAGCACAAACGAGACAAAGAAATATGATCCCTAAGAATATATGCTATTACCATGATTAGTAGGTGTATTTTACCATAATTCCTACCTGTTTATGTCCCCATTAAGGTTATCTTCCACCTTAATATTAATAGGTATTTAGATAGGACAAAACATAAGCTTGGGCATGGTTCTAAAAGAAAGGGTGTAAGGTTTCAAATTTTCAAATATAACTAGTGGTCTTCAATAATTGTAGGACAACTTTTTATTTTGATTGTACTTAAGTGAATATCTTTTCTATTTTATTTTCCTCTTTACAGCTTTTCTTTTATGTTTCTAATACCCTTTTTTTTTTTACTTTTCTTTGTATTTCTTTTTCTTTAAGAAGAGGCTTTTTCTTTGTACATACTTTGATATTTTTCTCTTCTTAGACTTTTGTCCTTTTTTCTACTTTTTCTACTACTTCTACTCATTTTAGAAAAAATAGCTAATGGATATTATATATTTGAGTTTTCTATTTTGTACATACTTTGATATTTTTCTCTTCTTAGACTTTTGTCCTTTTTTCTACTTTTTCTACTACTTCTACTCATTTTAGAAGAAATAGGTAATGAATATTATATATTTGAGTTTTCTCTGTTAAGGTAAATGTGGTTTTGAAAGGAAAAGGCTTACTAAGAGACTCAAAGGTCTAACTAGTGGTATACTCTATTGGATAGGCTTTATGTCGTTAGATTGAAACAATGATGGCTTATATCATTTCCTAGGTTTTTGAAAGCTTATTAGATTCAATAAATATTTCAAAAACTAAGTTATACTCCTATTGTGATTCTTGGCAAGTTGACCAAAACAAAGATATTGGAATCTTTCAAAGTAATGTGCATTGAAGAAAATATGGAATTATATATATAACCCCCAAAAAAAATAGTCACTAATACTCACTCATGTATATAGGTCTCCACTGATTTTCCTTAGGGTCTCAGGTCGTAACTATCTATTAGTTTAGACTATGTACTATATATAATTGTGTTCTAAGATAACTTTCATAAAATACTTCAAGATAGGAATAAAATGCATAATTGACCATATGCATGTCCATTAAAAAGTTAAAGTGGGAGAAATACTAAGCTTCTGAAAATCCAATTCTCATCACAGTAAAGGAACTTTGGCCTTAAAAATTTTGGAATTTTTTTCTTCTTTTTTTTTCAAAATATAAGAAAACTTAGGAAATCTCATGCATATATACACTCCCAAACCTGAACTAAACATTCTACCCAATTTTTTGAAACATAGAACACTATTAATGGGTAATGCAGAATAATGAGACTCTAAGAACCCTAGGTTGCCTCATAGTAAGCGCTAAGTTTGACATCTTCAACAGGACAAACGGTGCCATGATGAATACAAATTTAATGATGAATGCTGCTATAGGGAACATGCTATGGTGGGTCATAGTATACAGGTTCATCTAGCAAGATTTGTTCTAATTCAGGGTTTACCAACTCTAGATCGTGTTTCAACCTTTGCCTATTGACTTTAGAAATCTCTCCATCCTTTTCTATCTCGAATGCCCCATGAGGGTAAACAATATGTATTGTAGGGTCCAATCCATTGAGATCAAAGTTTTTCTAGGAATAGATGCAACATAGAATTATACAAAAGGACCTTTTGCCCTGGGGTTGACTTTTATAGAATGTGTCTATCATTATGGCTTTTCATGCAGTCTTTGTCTATCATCCAATTCATTGAGTTCAAGTTTTTTGTAGGTTCTATCACAATCTAGGTCAAATTTGAGTTTTTAATAGCCCAATATGCTTTATGCTGAAGTTCTACTAGTAGGTGGTAATCCTTTCCATAGACCAAGTAGTAGTGTGATATGCTTATAGGGGTCTTATATGAAATATGATAGGCCCATAAAGCATCACTAAGTCTCTAAGACCAGTCTTTCCTATTTGGATTAACAGTTTTTTTCAAAATGCACTTTGTTTCCTTGTTCGACACTTTTACCTATCCACTAGTCTGAGGATGCTAAGGGGTAGCAATTCTATGAGTAACACTATATTTCTTCATCAAGTTCTCAAACACGTTATTGCAAAGGTGTTTCTGCCCATCACTAATTATGGCCCTAGGGATACCAAAGCACACAAATATATTTTCCCTTAAAAACTTGACGACCACCCTATGGTCATTGGTCTTGCACCATATAGCTTCCACCCATTTGGACACATAGTCCACTCCCACTAGGATGTATAGATAACCAAAGAAGGTGGGAAAAGGTCCAAAAAAATCAATACCCCAATCATTGAAAGGCTCAATGATAAGAATGGGGTTTAAAGGCATCAAATTTCTTTTTCCTATGCTCCCTAACTAATGATATCCAATACATGCTTTCTAGTAAGCATGTGAATCCCTAAAAATAATAGGCCAATAAAAACCACACTGCAAAATCTTTCCAGCTATCTTTTTAGAACTAAAATGGCTCATGCATGCATGGCTATGAAAAAAGGAAAATGATGTTCATTATCAGGTATGCATCTCTTAATGACCTGATTAGAAAGGTACTTAAATAAGTACAGATCATCCCATGTAAAGTGTTTGACCTCAGCAATGAATCTTTTTCTATCTAGTTTTGTCCAATGATTATGCATTTGACCAGTGATAAGATAGTTAACAATATCTACATACCAAGTTAACTGGAAAATGTGCAATAATTGTTCATTTGGAAATGTTTCAATTATAGCTACATTCTCACTAGCACACTCCACAACCAATCTAGATAAGTAGTAGTTATAACATTTTTACCATACAATAAAAACCCTCAATACAATACAACACTCTCAAATAAAAATACATGTCTTCAAGGGGTATACCTTGATGATTATTCTTCCAAGTTTTCTTAAGTCTTGGGCTCCTAATTCTCCTTCTCTGTATCTGAGATATTGTAAACATCGAAACATTTACAATATCTCAGCAAGCTACGCTTATTAGGGGATTCAAGAAACATAATAATTTGATAGTATAATCCTAATACTTCATAATCCCATTATTCATACTCAGGGAGAAATCTCTTTACTTTGTCACATATATACATCCTTACACATACATACGATATACTGTGTACAGATATATACATATGGTCAAAACCATGAAAAATAGTTAATATCTCAAAACATAATCATACCTAGCTTATACTGAGTTGATAAATTATCCAAACTCTGCTGGAAATACTCCCTCATTTGGGTAGTATCAGTAATCCATGATTACTCAGCATCTCATCATGCCATATCATAAGGAATTTCACTTTGCCATGCATCATAATGCAAAAATACTCAAAGGACTACTATGCATGCAGTTAGAATCTATACCAGCATGCCCGGATAACTACCCAATAATCGACCTATACCATCCTTAGTGGAAATCATAATATCCATGTTCATATGGGAAGGACCATGGCTGTCACAGTGGCAGCCTTCCATAATTGCCCCACCCGAGTTTTAACCTCATTTAGGCTTGGTATCCAAATAATAAGAAGTTTCAGAGAGCAGGTGGCCAAACCCTACTAACTCTCCTAGCATAGCATCCTTAGGTCTATGCCTATTTAAAACAAACCCACAAGCCTCCATGCTTGTATGTAAAGTAATTCTCATATGTATCAGACAATCTGCCTATTTACTTAAGGCTGGAATATCTTCTAGTTCTATATTCACTTAGAGTCTATTCCTCAATTCTATCTTAACCATTTCATAGGCATTTGGTTGGATCATAAGGGTTTCAGGGGATTTAATACAAGTATTAATATTACACTTATCAACATTTTTAGACATAAGATCATGTGTTCAACATGTACATCCCATGTAGATGCATTCATAAAATCCTCCTACCTTCAAGTAGTGATTCTTCTCTTCAAATCTGCCATGATCTTGACCGACGTATGTAATCTGTAAATCCATACATACTATCAATATTTATACAATCTGAATAATCCTATATTTTTTTATCCTATCTACATTCTTTGTCTAATCTTGTCATTTGATATAAAGGATCTAAATCTTGTGTCCTATCATGATCTATCTCGCTCAGATAGTATTGATCAATAGATCTGATAGTTAGAATAATCTTCTAATCATTTAGATCTAAGTATTTTCTATTCTAAGTCTTTGCGTATTCCTTTCTTTGATCTTAATCTTTCACAGATCCTTTGATCAATAATTTATACTTGTTGATAAAGATCAATGGCTTAGATCATCTATCATCTAATTCTTCTTTGATCTAAATTCAGTTGTTTGATCATCTTTAAGGAGGAGGATCTTGGTTCTCTTCCTTGAATCATATTTGATCAAGGGTTCAGATCTTCTATTCTATTTTATCTAGGATCTTCTACATTAAAGCAATATATATCATCATCAAGAAGTATTTATTTCTTTTTATTATTCTTGATCATTCAAGATCCAATGTATCTTGTTTGGTCATCCTTATCTTACTTATAATTTTTATTAGGGTTAGACAACTTATTAACATTTTATGCTCTTATTATTATTATTATTTAACCAGTTAATGTTTTATTGGTTGAAGATAACTTATTTCATCCTAACTCTAGACTGCTCCTCTTATTTCCAATTGGCTAAGGCTTACTAGTTGAATGGTTGAACACAAAGTGGTTACTTCAATCGTCATGTAAGGAGACATTTAGACCTCATAAATGCCAATGGAAGGTAGGGGAAGAGCGAGGCTCTATTTGATAACCCACTTAACCACCATGTTCAACATTCACTAGAGTGACCTTAGCTCAACCTTTCATAAGGTTCTTATGAGCATTTTAACCCTAAGTACTCTTTCTAATTGATTTTAATTAAATCCATGAACATTTAAAATGTCATTCATGGGATTTATTATTCTCCTTGTTTGGGCCAAGGATTTGATAATCTTTATATTGTCCTACTAACCATAGCTCTTACTAATATTAAGTCCAAGTCATTCACTCATCTTAATTGTCAATGAATCTCTATATTTCATTAGATTTCATTTTTGGTGATTTATGAATATTGAGACATAACCACTAATTAAACAATTATATCTACTAACTTAAAGACAATTAAGATTCTTATACTATACTTTGACAATTCAAATAATCTTACACTTTAAATCATAGGAGAATTGCCCACCTATATCATTCTAAGGGCATTTATACTCTAATATAATAACATGGATCCTAAGTTATAAAATAAATGAAATTTCACTACTAATCTAATGGAACCATGATTAAACTTCAAATTTAAAATAACATGGCCTTAAGATAATTAAATCTATCAACCTAATAACATTTAGAGCATAGCATACTAAATTTTAAGAATTACACTATCATCTTCCTAATTGATGGCATAAATCACATTTACCATTATATTCTCAAATAAAAGGCAATTAAACTAATTAGCTTAAGATTATTATAAACTTTTACTTATGATCCAATGATTAGATCTTAGATCTTTTCCTTTAGATTAAGAGTTTCAATTACTTTTAGGGTTTTTACTCCATTAAGATCTAAAGATCACATCCACTTGTTTTTGTTATATTTAATCCATGATCTAATTGGATTCCATCATAATATCATCCATTCAATCCATCCTAAGGGTATGATCATACTTGATCTTATTGATCAAGTGGGTCCGTTTGCATTTTTAGGGTTTTCCTACCATAAAGGGTAGATCCTTCAATTTATCTTAGATCTATCCAAATAAATCATGGATATTACTTTATTTCAAAATTATATCATCAATAAATCAGATCCCCAAGATATGATCATCTCAAATCTTTAAGATCATGAAAATTAGAAGCTTAATTCTTGGAAACAAAAATTTTTTGGAATGTTTTTATCAATATTATGGTTTCAAAAGAAAATAGTCATTATAAGCTTTCCATATCTTCTTTCTGATATCAATTTAGAGCTCAGATGACTCCACAATTGAACTTTGAAGGTCACAGTCATTCCAAGGGTCCAGATTTGATCTGGGCCTAGTAGAGCAGACAATCCAATCATTCAAATGGATCTGATGGGGCAGAATGGTCACCGTGCGCCCATCATTGGGATGCACGCAGTAACGCTCTCCCCCGGGACCTGCTATCGCGCTATCATTCCATCAAGACAACATCACACCTAGAGCGCATGTGCAGGGACAATCCCGCAGGGTGCATTTCCTTGCAGCGTCTTGCAACGTGCCTCGAGGTTCTGATCCTTTAAAGAAGAATGGATAGTCCATTTTGGGCCATCCAATCAATTCTTCTTCAATTAAGGGCTAAAAATGTGATTAAATTCCTTGAAACTTCTACCCTAAGGGTTTTGGACCCTTTTGAATCGATTGGACTACTTAGATTTTCCATCTGAGCCCTCCATCATCCAAAAAAAACATGACACAAGTGTAGAAAGGGCTTTCACCTACCTGATTGGAGAAAAACTTTGGTTTTGCAATCCAAATTAAAAGAATGCCCACTTGATGATAAGATAGCCCAAGAAATGCTTATCTTATGATATCTCATTGTTTGAACCATTGGATCTTGAAATTAATTTAGCGGTTTTGTAGATAAGGTAGTCTAGGACAATTTGAATGGTGAGATTTATGGGATTTGATTTGGAACAGAGTGCCTAATTGAATTTAGGGTTGTTGTTCCAATCTAGAGAGAGGAGAGAGAAAGTGAAAGAAGAGAGATTTTGGGGAGTTTTGGAATTTTGGAATTTTGGGAAGGAATCTAGATCTGGTTTCTTAAGGTAAGCAAGATGATTTAGTGAGAATTTTAATGAACATTTTTGGAGGATTTTTTGGAGGTGTATTTATAGATGTTTTTGAATTTTTCATAATTACTTGCAATAATTATGTTTCAATTCTTTTAAATATTAAATTAACATTGGATCCTCCACTACCACCTCCTTCTCCACTAGCACCTGGTAGTGGTTTGACTGCTCATTGCATGTTTTCTGGCCATTGGATTCGTTTGTGGTCCCCTTATGGACCCCACGAGGGTGTGAAAGGACCATTTTGCCCTTTTATGGAGAAACTTATATTTTATTCTCTTGAACTCAGAATTGAGCATACTTAGTGGCGTTGAAATTGTATTTATAAGTACCTTCTAAATATTGATGCCTTAGATCTTGGTTATGGGTAAAATTACCATTTTACCCTTCTATTCATAAAATTGAAGAAAATTAGAGATTTTTCATTTTAACTCAAAATTAAACGTACTTAGTGTCATTTCGGTTTGTTTTTTGAGTAAATTCATAATTTCTAAGTTTTAAATTATGTTTTAATCACTATAAAAAGAGAATTTTCAATAACCTAATATTCTAGCCAAGAATTTCTAAAAATTCAAAGTAAATTAATTTTCTCAGTCAATTTACAAAAAAATTGTGGTTATTACAATCTTCCCCCCTTATAATAATTTCATCCTCGAAATTCACATTTTAAATTACTTATGAGTTTTCATTAACTCATTCATAAATTTGCTCATGTGGCCTTGCCACTTAAGGAAACCTCTATTTCCCTTCATACATAGTTCATATCACCTTCTCTTTCAAAAGCAAAATCACATTTTTAGGTCATAAACACACATCTCACTAATAATGCTAATGCATTAATCACTTAAGCTAATTCTTTGCTAGACTTTCTAAAAGGATTAATAACTCTCAATTGAGTCATCCCTTTTTCTCAAAATTCTCTGTTTCTAGTATCTATTTCCTATTTATGTTTTATTTTTCCTATGAAGGTTGAAGTTATTTCATCTATTTCAAATCTCTAACCTTCCAATGATAGATTTATGAAAATTCATAATAAAGAAATTTTTTGCATCACTATAAGGTATAAACAAAATACCTTCCATCTTTCTTTTGAATTGTTCAGCCTAGCCATCAGTGATAGCAAATACCCTTCCTTGATGCCGAGGGATATTCTTTGGATTCGCCTCCTTAACTGCCAAAGGTTTATTGTAGTTGTTGACAATGTGCCCAATTTCCCCACAATTATAACATCTATTAGGGGGTCTTTGCTATATCGGAGTAGGACACATATTCCAAGGTGGAACCTTCTACATTTGGGACATGGCTTTCTTTTTGTATGATTTCTTTGATTTCCTGGATGTCCAAAATTGTTTAAGGGTCTCTTACCCTTCTAAAAAGACCTTTGAGTATAGTTCCCACCTTCACCAAATTTTGTGATTTGGTTCGTTTGTAATTCTTCTTCAAATTTTGAAGTCATCTCCACACAATCTGCCAAAGCCGTGGGCTTAATACACATTACTTTCACCTTCAACTCTGGGTGCAACCCTTCCATGAACCGATTCACTGTGTGTGTTTTAGTGTTACACACATAAGTCACAAATCTCCTTAACTGAGTAAATTTATTATCATACTCTACCACTAACAGGTTTCCTTGTCTAAGTTCCAGAAACTCAATCAGCTTTCTTGCTTGTACATGAGTAGGGAAATATTTGTGGTTGAAAACTTTCTTAAATTCCTCCCATGTAGTATTTTCAGAATTTGAGAAGAAGGTATTGTTAGCTGATCTCTGCCAAAATGCAGTTTCTTGTTTTAATAGATAGGTGGAAAATTTAACCTTCAACTCTGGAGGATTATGTAGTGCACTGAAAGTCCTTTCTATTTTATATATCCATTCCTTAGCTTTTGCAACTTCACCCTTTCCATTATACCCCATACCCATCTTTTGAAACATTTTCATCATTTTTTCAACCTTTTCTAGGGCTAATGGAGAATTCTAGCTTCTTCACTTGGGACAAGGAAAGATTGACCTTATAGCAGTGTGGAAGTATTTGGTGTTGGTGTTGGTGTATTGTGTCTCACTTCAGGCTGAGCTTGAGCCTAAGTACTTGGTACCTCTACTTGAGGCGATGAACTTTGGGGCTATTTAATGTGAGGAAGAAGGTTCCTCAATACTCTTGTTACCATCTTTTCCCCATTATCCATTATTAATCTCTCCATGTTATCTTTTGAAGTATTTTGAGATGTTTGCCTTGTGATTCTCTTTGGAGGCATTTGCTCACAAACCAAAATTCCTATTAGTATTCCATGCAACTATTTCTATCAAATAAGTGGAATCAATATTCCTAAATTCATCATATTAATATCCATATTCATTTATAGGTCTTCACTTTCCATTCTATCATCAATGCATATTATAGTCCATAATTATTCCATATTTCAATTATATCATATAGTTGAATCAATATTCCTCTAAATTTTATCTCCTTATTTATCTTTATTAAAACTCTTCTCATTCACCAATTTTGAAAATATTTACGTTCCTCCTTAAATTCTTCCCAAGTAGGATCATCTCTATTTTGATGATTAAATCCTTTAGCTAATTTTCATAATACTACATCTATGTAGTAATTGTAACTCTTATATTTTCATTTATTATTATTATTATTATTATTAATTTTGAATTTTGTAATAATTCTAAGGTTTGTAACTTTAGTATCTATTTCACATTTCCTATAAAGGTTGTATTTTATCCTTCTTCTTCCTTTCCATCCTATTTTTCCAATTTATGATCTCTTTCTCTTAATCTCCATTATTTCACCTAATAATAATTCTATTAATGTATTTTATTTCTACAAGTATCTTTACTTAAGATTTTAGGTTATACCTGAATATCATACATTACATCTTCCTCTATTTTAAGGTTTTCCTTACTTGTTTCTAAACTTACTATTCCCTACATTGATATCATTAACTTACTAAGTAATACTCTTAGTTATTTCACTAAGTACTATTTACTTAAACTCCACTAGTACTTCATGAGTTAATTACATTAACTCCTTACCTAATGAGTTAATCACATAACTCTTCCTATACTCATTCTTACGTAATGAGTTAATCACATAACTCATTCTCATCAAATACTATCTTACTTCTTATTCACTCACTATTTCTCATCCTCTAATTGGATTGTCATCTTCATATTGGATATAAGGGTATTGTACTGTGACTGGATGAATGGCTCTGATACCAATTGTGATGACCCAGGTTTTGTAACACATTTTGTAATACATTTTTCAAAGGCAAGGCCCTGAGTAGTAAAAAAATTTCGCAAAATAAAGCAGCGAAAATTCTTTTCTTTGGAACTTGTTTTGAAAAACCCAAGTCATCACTTCATACATAACATAAGTAGAATTTTTGTACAATGGTTCACAGTACAACTCGGGAATCATTACAATACTTATCCAAATTACATAATCCAAATTTCAAGGCCCACCATACAATAAAAACTCTCAATACAATACAACACTCTCAAACAAAAATACATGTCTTCAAGGGGTATACCTTGATGATTATTCTTCCAAGTCTTCTTAAGTCTTGGGCTCCTAATTCTCCTTCTTTATGTTTGAGATATTGTAAACATTGAAACATTTATAATATCTTAGCAAGCTATGCTTAGTAGGGGATTCAAGAAGCACAATAATTTGACAGTATAATCCTAATGCTTCATAATCCCATTATTCATACTCATGGAGCAATCTCTTTACTTTGTCATATATGTACATCTTTACACATACATATGATATACTATGTATAGATATATACATACTGTCAAAATCGTGAAAAATAGTTAATATCTCAAAGCATAATCATACCCAGCATATACTGAGTTGATAAATCATCTAGACTCTATTGGAAATACTCCCTCATTTCGGTAATATTGGTAATCCACAATTACTCGGCATTTCGTCATGCCATATCATAAGCAATTTCACTATACCATGCAATCAGAATCCATACCTGCGCACCTGGATCACTGTCCAATAATCCACCTACACCATTCTTGGTGGAAATCACAATATCCATATCCGCATGCATAGGACCATGGCTGTCATAGTTATTGCCTACCCATAATTGCCCCACCCAACTTTTTGCCTCATTTAGGCTTGGTATCCATATAATAACAAGTTTCGAAGAGAGGGTGGCCAAACCCTACTAACTCTCCTAGCATAGAATCCTCAGGCCTATGCCTGTTTAAAAAAAAACCACAACCCTCCATGCTTATATGTAAAGTAATTCTAATACGTATTAAACAATATGTCTGTTTACTTAGTGCTGGAATATCTTCTAGTTCCATATTCACTTAGAGTATATTCCTCAATTCTAACTTAACCATTTCATATGTGTTTGGTTGGATCAGAAGGGTTTTAGGGGATTTAATAGAAGTATTAACATTACACTTGTCAACATTTTTAGACATAAGATCATGTATTCAACATGTACATCCCATGTAGATGCATTCATAAAATCCTCCAACCTTCAAGTAGTGATTCTTCTCTTTAAATCTTCCATAATCCTAACTGACATATGTAATCTGTAAATCCATACATACTGTCAATATTTATACAATCTGAATAATCCTATATATTTTTATCCTATCTATATTATTTGTCTAATCTTGTCCTTTGATATAAAGGATCTAGATCTTGTGTCCTATCATGATCTATCTCGCTCAGATAGTATTGACCAATAGATCTGATGGTTAGAATGATCTTCTAATTATTCAGATCTAAGTATTTTATATTCTAAGTCTTTGGGTATTCCTTTCTTTGATCTTGATCTTTCATAGATCCTTTAATCAATAATTTATACTTGTTGATAAAGATCAATGGCTTAGATCTTCTATCATCTAGTTCTTCTTTGATCTAAGTTTAGTTGTTCAATCATCCCTAAGGAGGATGATCATGGTTCTCTTCCTTGAATCATATTTGATCAAGTGTTTAGATCTTCTATTCTATTTGATCTAAGATCTTCTAAATTACAAGCAATATATATCATCATCAAGAAGTATTTTTTTTATATTATTATTCTTGATCATTCAAGATCCCATGGATCTTGTTTGATCATCCTTATCATACTTGTAATTTTTATTAGGGTTAGATAATTTACTAACCTTTTATGCTCTTATTATTATTCAACCAATTAATGTTTTACTGGTTGAAGATAACTTATTTCATCCTAAGTCTAAACTACTTCTCTTATTTCCAATTGGCTAAGGCTTACTAGTTGAATGGTTGAACACAAAGTGGTTGCTTCAATCCTCATGTAAGGAGGCATTTAGACCTCATAAACGTTAATGGAAGGTAGGGGAAGTGTGAGGCACCATTATAAAACCCCCTTAACCACCATGTTTAGCATTCACTAGAGTGACCTTAGCTCTATCCAAATAAATCATTGATATTACTTTATTTCAACATTATATCATCAGCAAATCAGATACCCAAGATCTGATCATCTCATATCTTGAAGATCATGAAAATTAGAAGCTTAATTCTTGAAAACAAAACGTTTTTGGAATGTTTTTATCAATATTATGGTTTCAGAAGAAAATGGATGTTACAAGCTTTTCATATCTTCTTTTCGATCTCAAATTTAGAGTTTAGATGACTCCACAATTGAACTTTGAAGGTCACGGTCGTTTCGAGGGTCCAGATTTGATCTGGGCCTAACGGAACAGATGGACCGATGATTCAGAAGGATCCAATTAGGCAGAAGGTCGCCGCGGGCCCATTACCAGGATGCATGCCACGACGCGCTCCCCACAAACCTATGCTGTCACGCGGTCATTCTGTCAAGATGACATAAAACTACTTAAAATTTTCATTTGAGCCCTCCATCATCCAAAATTGAAGGGTTCTTACCCTTACTTGATTTTTATTATTTTTAACCTGAACTTAATTTTAGAAAAATAAAATTTACATAAAATAACATAAAACAAGTGTGGAAAGGGTTTCCACCAACCTGATTGGAGAAAAACTTTAGTTTTGTAGTCCAAATTAAAAGAATACCCACTTGATGATAAGATAGCCCAAGAATCGCTTGTCTTGTGATTTTCCATTGTTTGAACCGTTGGATCTTGAAATTGATTTGGGGTTTTGAAGATAAGGTTGTCTAGGACAATTTGAATAGTGGGATTTGCAAGATTTGATTTTGAACAAAGTGCCTAATTGAATTTAGCTCTCTTGTATCAATCTAGAGAGAGGAGAGAGAAAGTAAAAGAAGAGAGACTTTGGGGAGTTTTGGAATTTTGGTAAGGAATCTAGATCTGGTTTTCCAAGGTAAGCAAGATGATTTTGTAGGAGTTTTAATGAAAATTTTTGGAGGATTTTTTGGAGGCGTATTTATAGATGTTTTTGAATTTTTCATAATTACTTGTAATAATTATGTTTCAATTTTTTTCAATATTAAATTAACATTAGATCCTCCACTAGTAGCTAGTAGTGGTATGACCACTCATTACATGTTCTCTGGCGTTTGGATTCATTTGTGGGCCACTTGCGGGCCCCTTGTGGGCCCCACGAGGGTGTGAAAGGACCATTTTACCCTTTATGGAGAAAAATCCATTTTATTCTCCCAAACTCAGAATTGAGTGTACTTAGTGGCATTGGAATTGTATTTGTGAGTACATTCTAAATATTAATATCTTAGATCTCGATTATGGGTAAAATTATCATTTTACCCTTTTATTTATAAAAATGAAGAAAATTAGGGATTTTTCATTTTAACTCAGAATTGAACGTACTTAGTGTCATTTTGATCAATTTTTTTAGTAAATTCATAATTTATAAGTTTAAATCATGTTTTAGTCTCTATAAAAAGAGAAATTTCAGTAACCTAATATTCTAGCCCTGAATTTTTGAAAATTCAAACTACATTGATTTTCTCAATTAATTTACAAAATTTAGGGTTTATTGTAAATGCTTCAATGTTTACAATATCCCAGATAGAGGGAAGGAGAATTAGGAGCCCAAGACTTAAGAAGACTTGGAAGAATAACCATCAAGGTATACCCCTTGAAGACATGTATTTTTATTTGAGAGTGTTGTATTTTATTGAGAGTTTTTATTGTATGACACGTCTTGAAATTTGGATTATTTAATTTGAAAAAAGTATTGTAATGATACCTGAGCTATACTGTAAGCCACTGGATGGATTTTGGAATTTAATAAAAGTGTATTCCTTCAATGGAATTTTATCTTGTACAAAAATTCTACTTTTGATATGTATGAAGTGATGACTTAGGTTTTTCAAAACAAGTTCTAAAGAAAATAATTTTCGTTGCTTTGTTTTGCTAAAAAAATTTACTACTAAGGGCCCTACATTTGAAAAATGTATTACAAAATATGCTACAAAAACCCAAGTTGTCACACTTAGGTTGCACCTTAATAGGCCTCCACTAAGAAACATCTTCCTTGGGATGATCCTAACAGTTGTAGAAGTTTTAATTGATTGGGAGGCTTACATCATCCCACAAAGTACACTTTGAGTTTTATATGATCTATTTCTTGGATCCTAATTGGCACTACATATATTTTATGGTGTTGAGTAGATATGACCATGAATTTATGCAACCAAACATCATACACAAACTCATAATCTTTGTTCATCCAAGGCTTAGTAGACTAAAGAGAATGTCCGTAAATGATCAATTGATTGTTCTTCTTCTGTGATTGAGTAGAGGATGATCCTATGAGGTCAAAGGCCGTAGGAGAGTTAATACCTGTTGGGCCATGCTCAAATGATTTTAATGATAAGAAAACTTTTTAGTTGTGTCTCTAACTAGTGTAGTGTATGTGCTAGTATATGTCAAAGATTGGAAATAATGCAACATTGATGGGACACAATATGAGCACCTTGTAATAGATCACAAGTAGTTACAAATTTTTTTAATAGTTTCATTGTCGAGCCCAATTCACACACTTTGGGTACCACACTTTTGGTTTTAATGTTGGTGTTCTTAGTTTCAACATGATCCAAAATCAAAACTTTGTTTTCTAAAATGGCACAATAGGTTGTAGGAATTACTCCTAAAGAGGGTTAGTCTATGAAGCCTTATGAATCCATCATTAAAATGTACAAGGATCAACAAGTTGAAGGAATATAGAAGCAGAATATATTAAAATCTACATTCTAGGTCATAATAAGATATTTTCTCCATGAATCCACTAAATCCATTATTAGATGTTCACTAGATACACCAACATAGTCAATACATTAAAGTATCTTGAAAAAGAGTTCTCAAATAGTTAGTTTGTGCATAAGATTCTAGGGTCTTTGTATAGATCATAGAGTCCAAAGGTCACATCCATTTAAGAGGCTGATGTCCTTAAAGTGCTGAAGTTGAATCAATTTATGGGTACGCTAATGACATATGAAGTCAGTGAAAAGAAAAAAAATCCAAAAAGAAGAAAGATAATGGCATAGCTCTTAAAGTTGATGAAGAAAGCCAATTATCTCCTAATGATGGTGAGGGGAAAGTTGCTCTTCTCATAAAAAAATTCAACAAGATCAATAGACTAAGGAAAGTGGATATTAAAGAAGGTTCTTTAAGAAGGTTACAACTAAGATGAATCCTAATGATAAGTGTTCAATTTTGTATAAAAGTATTCAATTAGTAGTTCATGCATTATAAATTATATTGTTATTTCTAGGATTTTTCCAAGAATTCATAAGTCATGCTTTTATAACCTAATATTTCAAAAGTTTCATATTTGGAAATTTCAAGAGCTAATCTAGAGTAAGCATATGAATTGTCATAATTTTTTAGGAATTAATTATGATTTTTTATCTTTTGTAGGTAGCGAGATGATGATCCAATGGGTGAGATCACCTAAGATGAGAATTGAAGATCAAGATCAAAAGTGAGGGCTAGGATTTAAATTTCAACATTCCAAAGTGATGTAGATTTAGAATTACTCACAATACAAATTAATGTAGTAATTTGAATGCAAGAGAGGTCAATCCCATGTGGAATCTCACGAATTTTCAATTGATTGGATCTTAATTAAATCACTTATCTTTATACAAAGAAAGAGATTGGTTTGATTAAACTAAGAAAGTAAGCAACATGTGAATGGAAACATGCATGGAGATAGAAACATGAACTAAAGAAACATACTAAAAGTAAGACAAGCTATCTTTGAAACTTACTAAGAACAACAATTCCTAAAAATTGAAATTAGAAATTATCTAAACTTTTCTAAGAGGTAAAACATAACTACTAGAATCTAACTTAAACAAAGAATCAACCAACAACTAAGAACATCAACTTCAATCACCATGGGCGTGACTCATGGAAGCATGCACATGGTTCATGTCGTGGAAAGATGGGTAGAAATCATGAAATGAATGCTTGCCAACATAGAAATAGTATCTTAACTAACGAAATAACTAAAATGGTTCCTAAAAATTTGAGCAACTAAGATGCATATACTACTAGAAATTGCACATGAAATTTTAAGGTGCAAAAATCTAGAAATTTAGTGCATGAGGAAACCTAAATCAAACAAGGCATGGAAAGAATAATAGTGCACTAATCATGAAGGATAAAAATCATATTAAAGAGAGCTTTATCAATGGAATTAACAATAACATTACTCCTGCAATAAATATATTCATTGACTTGGAAATTACATTCAAAGATGGTGCCCACGTACATTGAGAATAAAATTGAAAATTGTTCACTATTCTGATGCCTAGAACCTGATTCAATGCAAAGACTAAACACCTCCAATAATTTGAAACTACTCTCAGATATCATGCATGTAAAATCTAAAAGGAAATTAAAAGAATGAAAGCATGAAGATGGAAAAGAAGTAACAAGAACTAGGTCTAGATCTAAGTGAGAAACAAGGAAAAGATAAAAGGTAAAAAGAAGATTCAAAGCTACTATTCTCTTGACTGTCAATACTAGATAAAAGATAACTTTGATCTTGAAGAATTGAGGGATAAAATTAAGAGAAATGGAAGCAAGATTCAAGGGAAACATAGTGAAGATCTATGTGCATGAAAGTGAGGCAAGGAAACAAAGAAGTAAAGTAATGAAGCAAAGCAAACAAGGCAACAAAGCAAAGTACTAACCTAGAATTTAAATGAAAAACCAAAGGAAATTACTTGAAAGAATGCATAGAAGACTATTATCAAACATAGACGAACACATTAAAACCATAGGGAAGAAAGGTGGGAGGTGTCCTCTTCCTCTCTATGTATCTCGTCGTGGAACTTAAGGAGGTGTTATATAGATGAGAGCTCCTTCCAATCTTTACAAGATGTGATCCTAAGGTTAAAATTTAAGAGATTAGATTCTTTGAAACTTAAAACTGTTGAATTAGGAAAGTACAAAACTATGGAACTCTTTTGAAGGTAAAAAATCATTAACCACCCATGTGATTTTGATGTGAAATTTTGGGATGAATTGGATAGGTTTAGAGGGTGGGTCACTTAGGGGAAAACTTGGATAGGATGGGACTTAGAAAGAGATAAGAATGGAAGTCATATGATGAAATTGGAAATGTAAGTAGAAGGTTTATAATAGATAAGGAAGAAGGCAAGGTGGGAGGTGCCATTTTTTTAGGAAGAAGGCGTCTCCCACCTACAGTGTTTCATGTGGAATAATTAGATGGTGAGGAGAGAGATGGGAAGATGGGAAAGAAAAATAGAAATTAAGGGCACTCTTCCCATTGGTCCATATTGCATGCTATCGTTCCATATAATAATCTCCATGATTCCTTGCTATTTATTCCTTGAAAAATTCAATTTTAGCATAGATAATTGCTTGAAAACTTTCCTCTAAAAGTGTGTCTCCATGTAGCTTGGCTTATTTTGCTTGGTGGCTCACATTGATAACTCATTACTTGATGGCTTGAGTGGCTTAGTCCTCTGGCTCCAAGGCTTGAATGGCTTGTTATCCTCCAACATAGCTTATATGGCTTAGGTGGCTTAATCCATTGCTTTGATGGCTTGTATGGCTCTAATTATCATGCAAAGGTATTAGAATTGCATGGCTTTTTACATAGGCCCATTCTAGTCTCCTTTGATTCTTCCAATTACTTTCTTACTTGCCCTAAGATGATATTAAACCTTTATTGAGCTATGGAAAATTTTGAAATAGGCCCTGGCTCTCTATAAATTGATCTTGATCTTGAATTTTCATCTTAATCAATCTTGGCCATTGGATCATCATCTTGACACCTACAAAAGAGTGTACTAATGAAATCCTAGAAAATTTTGATTATTTATATACTTACCTTGGATTAGCTTTTGAACTTGTTAAATATCTAACTTTTGAATTAGTAGGTCAAAAATGCATGTGTTATGAATTATTTTTTTAAAAAAAAACCTAGAAATAACACTATAATTTATAACACATAGACTACTAATTGAGAAATTTTTATAAAAAATTGAGTAGTTATCACAAAGATCAATCAAGGTTCAAGATCATCTTAGGCAAGCAAGAAAGCAATTGGAAGAGTCAAAGGATAACAAGCCATTCAAGCCATGTAACCAAGGGAGCTTAGCCATTGAAGCCACCAGGCAAGGAGCCATCAAAGTGAGCCATCAAGCCAAATAAGCCAATGAACATGGAGTCACATGATTTGAAGTGAATTCAAGAAATTATCTATGGAAAAACTGTGATTTTCCCAAGATAAATTGAAAGGAATTTGGATGATCATCAACATGAAGATAAGCACATATACATTGACCAATGGGAGAAGAGATTCCATCTCTATCTTTCCCTCTTTTTTCTCCCTTTTCCTCTTTCTTTCTACTCCTCCATGTGAAGCATCTTAAGGAAGGGGACACCATGCCACCTTAAAAAGTGGCGCCTCCCCCTCTTGGTTGTCCTTAGAAGTTTCCACCTTATTCCACTTTCTACTTCCAACTCTTTGTGCTTCCACTCACCTTCCTATCTAGAGTCCTATTCCATTCTTTCCTCCCTATGAATATAGATCCAGTAAGTTAGAATGTGCAACTCACCTATAAAAGCACCTAGAGCTTCCACATTAAGAACAAAGAAGGGTGGAGATGACTCTTCCTTGCCAGCCTTCCATGTCTCCCATCATGGTGCTTGCTAGGTTTGGATGTACTTCTCCTTGGTGGCCTTTCCTTGTGTTGCACACCTACTTCTCACTTTATTCCTTTGGTTTTTGTATTCTAAGTCCAGCTTAGTTTCTTATTGTTCCTTTCAATGTTGCTTGATTTGCTTTGCTTCTTAGATCCATGCATTCTATCACATTTTTGCCATCTTTTCACTCTAACCATGTGCACACTTCCATGAATCATGCACATGGTGAATGGGTGATTTTCCCTTAAATATTGATTGATGTTTGTTTTAGCTTAATTTCCTTGATCCATTGTTTATTTGGTAGTTTGATTCTATTTTAGATTTCATTGATTACTTGCTTGCTTCTTAGATTTAAATAGTTTCTAAGCTTGGTCATTAGAAAGTGTTAATTTTGGTAAGTTTCATTATTAGTAGCTTCTATTTCCATGCATGTTTCCTTTAGATGTTATTTGCTTTCCTAGTTTAGTCAAAACCATTTCACATTGGCTGAAGTTAAGTGATTTAAATAAGATCCAATTGATTGAAAATTTCAAGAGATTCCTCATGGGATTGACCTCTCTCGAGTGCAAACTACCACATTTATTCATGTACTTACGAGTAATTTTAAAACTACACCAAGTTTTTTGTGCCATTTCTAGGGAATCTAAATAGATTTGTGATTGAATCTTTGTTAGATTGTTTATCTATAGTCATAATTTTAGGTTGCATTAGTTTAGGGTTTTGTATTGGATCTACATATTTTGCTAATTCCTCACTATTTGGCCATCTTTCTTGGTTTTGTGCAAGGGGAATTTGGCAAAGGAGCGGCAGAGATCTTATGGGCCAAAGCTCAATCAACTTAATTAGGATTTGCTTGCCTTCCTAAATCAAGCTTTCTATTGTTTTGAGTGAACTAATAGTGAGGCCCCATTGTGATTTGCAATTATTTCCTTTATTTTTACTAGGTTGTAATAATACAGGGTAAGTGTGGGGTATGGTGGCCCACACTTGATCTTCATTAGAAACCTCATTGTAATTTTTCCTCATTCTCTTTTATTTTCCTAATGTAGTTGCATTTAGTGTAATTTGCATTTTAGATGGTAGTATAATTCCTATAGTTTAGGGTCATTCATTAGAACTTGTTGCATCTTATTTAGGGTTATTGCATTAGATTGTACCTATTTGACAAAAGTTAGCCTGACCTCACTATAAGTTAGGCATAGGCTATCTAATTATAATGTCTTGTCTATTAAGGTATGGATCCTTTGTTAGATAGCATATAGGTAGGCATTAGTTTCCTTTCCTTGTAATTGCATTGTAGGTTTAATTGCTTTATGGTGGATTTTCACATTTCTGGTAAGGGCCCCATAGGAACTCTTATAAGATAAGGACTGGATTTCATCACCAAATCCATGGCCACCTACAAAATTAGAACATTTCATTGTATGCTCGTGATCCCAGCCCCAGTAAGAGATATATGGTATCAAGCTCGTAGGACCCTTTTTGAAGGAGGAGATCTATTGTCACTTCAATGGCATCTGAGTATCATGGTTATAGTCGATCTCCAAAATCCAGGTGATTTTCCCATGCCTTACTTTAACATTTGTTGAGGTCTAAACATCTCCTTACATGAGAATTGTACTAACCACTTTAGAGCAAAATATAACTGATAAGCAATAATCAAACCTGGATAAAAGGAGGAACTGTCTAGATTTAGGTCTAAAAGTTATCACCCTACACATTATCAAAGATAATTAAAATAGCTTGTTAGTGTACTACTAGGATTGATTGTGCATCATATAGAGTTAGGAGTCACATTTAGAATTAGGTTGCATCATTTAGATAGGTTTTCATTATAGTGCATGCAAGGCCATCGATATCATAATACTTAGTACCATTAGATCCTGAGATTGAACCTACCCATAGGCAAAGGCTAATAAATCAAATTCCTAACCCTATGGTAGAACCACTAGATATAGTTGAGCACAAGGCCATAAGATATTTCTATGCACTGTTCCAGTTAAGCACTCCATCATGCATCACATTACCACCCACCAATGCAGACCACTTTGAACTTAAACCTAAAGTTATACAGTTACTCCCAATATTTTATGGTCGAGAAAGAGAGGATCTAAATTATGGCTAAATTCTTTAGAGGTTGAATCCATTGCCACATGGGACCAGTTGCCTAAAAAGTTTATGAACAAATTCTTCCGCATCCATAAGACTAATGCCCTTCGTAGTGGCATTATCAATTTCTAGCAAAGAGATGATGAGCAATATTATGAATCCTGGGAAAGGTGGAAGAATTGCTACAGAAGTGTCCCCACCATGGATTTGAAAAATGTTGACAAGTTCAGTACTTCTATGAGGCACTAGCACCTCAAAATAGATAAATGGTGGATGCAGCTAGTGAAGGGGCCCTCATGTCAGAAAATGAGATAGAGACTAGGAAATTTTTTGAGACCTGTAGCTGAGAATTCCTAATAATGGGATTATTCTAATGGGGGAGAGAGAGAGAGAGAGAGAGAGAGAGAGAGAGAGAGAGAGAGAGAGAGAGAGAGAGAGAGAGAGAGAGAGAGAGAGAGAGAGAGAGAGAGAGAGAGAGAGAGATGACCAATCCCAAAAGAAAGGGGGCCCATATGAAATAGGAGTGACCTCAAATATGTCATATAAGCTCGACTCCTTGACTAAAACAAAGACAAGGTTGAGGGTATGTTCCAAAGAATAAATGCTTACATAGCTGCTAATGCATCCACTGAGCCCCCACAGGAGGTTTGTTCTACTTAATCTAGCCCAGCTAACTTAACCTCAACTTCTCCATATAATCAAGTGTAACCTAAATACCTATCAAAATAAGTGAATGCCCTGAATGCATATCGCAACCCCCATAGTAATAATCCTTATTCTAAGATCTACAATCTAGGATGGGCTAGGCATCCACAATTTTCATGGTCTATAATTAACACCCAAGGGGGAGCACTTAGGATTCCTCATCCTTAAACCTTTCCTTGTGTTCCAATACCAATGTCACCAATTCCTCAACAATTTTCACAACAAACAAGAAACCCATCCATGGAGGAAACCCTGTTCATGTAAAATTGTTTATAGTTCCAAAATGAAACTAGAAAAACTCAGCAAGCCAACTCACAATCTATTGCAAAGTTGGTATATTAGATGGGTAAGTTGTCTGGAACCTTAAGTGAAAGAGAGAAGGGCAAATTTTCTAGTCAACCAATTTCAAAGACTAAGGGCCAATTGGAAATAGGATCTAGTTCACATACACAATGACCCATGAGTAAGAAAAGTCCATAACTACCCTTAAGAGTGACTGTCAGGATGATAATAAAGTTGGGCAGTCTAAGAAAGCTAGAGAGGAAAATGAACCAACTACAACATAGGAGAAAGAGAAAAGACATGAATTTTCTACTCCATTTGAGCCTATAGTGGAGGTACCTTACATGCCTAAAGCACCATTCCCTCAACTTTTTAAACATTTGCAAATCAATTCCATTACTCAATGTTATTAAAGCCATTCCTGCTTATGCTAAATTTCTCAATGAGCCCTGCACACAAAAGCACAAGCTTATTGGGTACAAGAAAGCCTTCCTCACTAAGCAAATGAGCTCTTTGATCCAACACTAGACCCTTCCTATGTTTAGAGACCCAAGTTGTCCTACCATTTCTCATGTCATTGGAAACCATGTCATTTATAGAGCACCAGTAAATTTAGGGGCTAGTGTAAATTTGCAAGCAACTAAGATTTGATGAGCTAAAACCAACCATTACCATTTTATAGTTAGTAGATAGATTTGTAAAGATTTCATGTGGTATGGTTGAGGATGTTCTAATGCATGTGGATCAGTTTTACCTTCTTATAGATTTCACTGTCCTAGATAACCAGCCTGTGTCAAACCCTGATAGTCAAATCCCAGTCATATTGGACATCCATTTTTGGCAACATCCAATGCCATCATAAATTGTAGAAATGGTGTGATGAAGTTGTCCTTGAATAATATGAAATTCAAGCTCAATGTTTTTAATGTCAATCATTAGTTTCTAAACCTAGACGATTCCTGTGTGGTAAATTTAATTGAAGGTCTAATTCAAGATGCTAATACACCAGCATCCATTCTAGATCCACTTGAGGCATGTCTGGTGCACTTTAATTATGATTTCTATATAGATAAGTCCATTGATGAGGTAAATAATCTTTTGGATGATGCACATATGATAAATACCTCCAAATGGGGACCTCTAGTGGAGCCTCCTCCTCCTTGAAATTCTATCCCAGTGCCATCAATAGAAAAATCACCTACCTTGGTCCTTAAGCCACTCCCAGAAAATCCAAAATTTTCTTACTTAGGACCAAATGAATTCTTGTTTATAATCATAGCCTCATATATAGATAAAGAATAGGAAGGTAAGCTTCTTGATGCTCTTAGAGAATAGAAGACAACATTAGGGTGGACTATAGCATACATTCAAAGGGATTAACCCTATTGCGTGCATGCATATAACTTACCTAGAAGAAAATGTAAAACTATCAAGGAAAACACAAAAAAGACTAAATCTTAATACAAAAGAAGTAGTGAGAGGCAAAGTGCTTAAACTCTTAAATGTTGGTGTCATCTACCCTATATCTGACAGCACTTGAGTCAGCTTAGTTCAGGTTATACCTAAGAAGTTTGGAGTCATGGTAATCTGAAGTAAGGAAAATGAGTTAGTCCCCACTCATATGACCATCAGGTGGAGAGTTTGTATAAATTACAAAAAACTGAACTCAGTCATGAGGAAAGACCAATTTCCTCTTCCCTTTATTTGCCAAATGCTAGAAAGGTTAGCTGAACATAGTTATTACTGTTTTCTTCACGGATACTATAGCTACAATCAAATCCTCATAGCACTTAAGGACCAAGAGAAGACTACCTGCACTTGCCCTTTTAGGATCTTTGCCTACCATTGTAAGTTGAGCATATTCTCTAATATGGTGGAGAGGTTCTTAAAAGTGTTTATGGATGATTTTTTAGTGTTTCATTCTTCATTTGATGAATGCTTGCACCATTTAAAACTTATCATTGTTAGGTGTCAAGAAAAGAATTTAGTGTTAAACTGGGAAAATTTTTATTTTATGGTACAAAATGGCATTGTTTTAAGCCACATCATAACAATAATGGCATAGAAGTAGACAAAGCCAAAGTAGACTTGATCTTTAACTTTCCTCCTCCATGGACTGTGAAGAAAATGTGCTCATTTTTAGGCCATGATGGTTTCTATAGACAATTCATGAAGGACTTTAGTAAAATTTATGAAGGAAGCAAAATTTTTACTTTATTGATGATTTTATGAAAGCATTTGAGCACCTAAAGGCTGAATTTACTTCTATGCCTATTATTTGATCACTAGATTAGAGTGTACCATTCGAAATAATGTGATATGCTTCAGACTATACAATTGGAGCTGTGCCAGCACAGCATATTGACTAACTTTCCAATGTGATACATTATACTAGCAAGACACTCAATGATGGCCAGCTCAATTATTCCACTATAGAAAAAGAGTTCTTGCCATTTGTATTTGCCTTGGATAAGTTTAGATCTTATTTGCTAGGATTTAAGGTCATAGTCTATTAGGACCACGCTGCATTAAAATATCATATTTCTAAGAAAAGATACTAAACCTAGGCTGATCTAATGGATACTATTGTTATAAGAGTTTGATTTGAAATTTTGAGATAAGAAATGTTTCAAAAATGTTGTAGTTGACCACTTCTCCAGGTAAGTTGTGGAGTCTACTAGTGACAATGTGCCTATAATAGAAACATTTCCAAAAGAACAATTGTTGCACATTTTTCAGTTGCTTTGGTATGTAGATATAGTCAATTATCTTGTCACAGTCAAATGCCTAATCACTGGTCTAAATAAGATAAGAAAAGATTTATTACTGAGGTCAAGCACTTTATATGGAATGATGCATACTTGTTTAACTACTATCTTGATCAGGTCATTAGGAGATGCATACCCAATAATGAACATCATAAAATCATTTCCTTTTGTCATGACCATGCATGCAGGGGCCACTTTAGTTCCACAGAGATAGTTGTAATGATTTTATAGTGTAGTTTTTATTGGCTACATTTTCAGGGATTCACATGGTTATAGCATTGCATGTGTCAGATGTCAATAGTTACATAGTGTAGGAGAAAGAAATATGATGCCTTTGAGCCTCATTCTTATCATTGAGCCTTTTGACATTTGGAGCATTGATTCTATGGGACCTTTTCCCAACTCTTTTGGTTATATGTACATTCTTGCTAGAGTAGACTACATGTCTAAATGGATAGAATCCATACCGTGTAAGACTAATGACCACAAGGTGGTGGTCAAATTTTTAAAGAAAAATATTTGAACTCTTTGGTACCGCAAGGACCATAACTAGTGATGGGGTTAAGTACTTTTGCAATAGAGTGCTTGAGAATTTAATGCAAAAATATAGTGTTACCCATAAGATTCCTACCCCTTATCATCCACAGACTAGTGGACAAGTAGAAATGTTAAATAGGAAGATAAAGGGAATCCCAACAGCAAAGAATGGTCTTTAAGACTTAGTGATGTTATATGGGCCTATTGTGCTACATACAAGACCCCTATAAGCATGTCACCCTACTACTTGGTCTATGAAAAGCCCTGCTACCTACCAATAGAACTTGAGCATAAAGCATATTAGGCTATTAAAAACTCAATTTTGACCTAAATGCTATTGGAACTCATAGAAAACTCCAACTTAATGAGTTGGATGAACTAACAAAAGATGCTTATGAGTCTGCCAAAATATACAAAGACCATGTGAAAGGTCGTCCTTCACCCTAAGACAAAAGGTCCTTTTGTAGAATTCTAGGTTACATCTCTCTCCTAGAAAACTTTGATCTCCATGGACTAGACCCTACATAGTACATACTAATTACCCTCATGGGACCATCGAGATAGAAAAGGATGGATAGATTTTCAAAGTTAATAGACACAGGTTGAAACCCTATCTAGAGTTGGTAAAACCTAAAGTAGATGTAATCATGCTAGATGAACTAGAGTACCAAGACCCACCTTAACATATCCCAAGACACATGCATCAATCTTAACATTTGCATTCATCAAAGAATTTTATGTATGGTTGGAGACATTGAACTTAGCACTTATTAAGAGACAACCTAGGGGTTTTGTTTTAGAGAATCACATTATTCTACATTACCCATTTATCATATAGGGTCCTGTGTTTCAAAACATTGGGGACAATGCTTAGTTTAGATTGGAGTGTAAATAAGTATGTGATTTCTCAATTTTCTTGAAAAAAAAGGTTTTCTAAGTTTTAATGTCAATGTTCCTTTACCATGATGAGAATTGGATTTTTTGAAGCTTAATATCTCTCCTACATCAACTTCTTAATAGAAATGCATATGATTAATTTGGCATCTTATTCATGTTTTGAAGTGTTTTTTGGAAGTTAAATTTTGGAACACACTTACACAGTGCATAGACTAGACTAATAGATGGTAATGACTTAGAGACCCTGAGGATAATTAGTGTAGACCAATATACCCAGTGATTATTAGAGACGATCATCTTTTTTAGGAGTATATATAATTTAATATTTTCTACAGAGTACATAAATTTGAAAGATCTTAATTTTCTTTGTTTCGGTCAATTGCCAGGAATTAAAAGGAGTACTAACATTCTCTCTTAAACATTTATTGAAACTAATAGGCATTAAGAAACCTGAGAAATGATATAAGCCATCCTTGTTTCAGTCTAGAGACATTAAACCTACCCAATGCATTAATACCACTAGTTATACCCTTTAAGCCTCTTGGTAAGCCTTTTTGTCAAAAACCCCATTTACCTTAACCCAAAACCTGAACAAATATTCATTACCAATCTCTAAAAAATGAGTAGAGTTGGTAGAAAAAGTTAAAAAAGGATAAAATTTTAAAGTGAAAATTATCAAAGTTCTTGCAAAGAAAAGCCTTTCTCTCAAAGAAATACAAAAGAAAGTCAAGAAGAATTATCGAAAATGGTTGTGAAGAGGAAAAGGAAAAATAGAAAAGATATTTACTTTAATGTAATAAAAAGTAAAGTTCTCTAACATTCATTGAAGACCTCTACTCAAATTTGAAATTTTGAATCCTTGTATCTTTTCTTTCAAAATCTCAAGCCAACATTTTGTCCCATTTAAAGACCTCTTGATCTTAAGGTGGAAAATAGCCTTAGAGAGGATATAAATGGGAAAGAATTAAGGTGCAATACTCATATTAGTCTTGGTAATGGCATCCATTCTTAGGGATCAAATTTATTTGTCTCAATTGTGGTCATAAAATTATGTGAACCATTAATACCTTTGGATTTGGTCACATAAAGAGAGGAACTTTTTTTACTCTTTTTCTCTAAGAACTTTAATCCTAAGTGTATACCAGTGAGAATTTGAGGTCAAGGCATCTTTCTAATGTATTATAAGCATATCTATTTAGAAAACCTGACTCATGTAGCCTACACAAATATTGCCTTGGGGATATAAATGTAATAAAATTGCTTTAATATGTGAGTAACTTTTTATAATTTTTCATTCATCTTTATTAAAGTTTTAAAATCCAGTAGAGTGCTAATGGACGATAATTTTGTGAGATAAAATAAAAGATCTACCCTTATTGAATTTTTGGGTATATTTATTACAAACCCTCAGGAGGCGTAACTCATCTATTATAGATAACCTAAGGGTTTAAGAGCTTGTTACATGTGCTAAATGCAATCACGAGTATCTACAAAAATTGCATCCATTTTGTTTTCATGATTTTTTGTATGCTTTGCTTGAACTAGCAAAATGCTAGTTAGGGGGTAATAAGTGTTCAATTTTGTATAAAAAGTGCCTAATTAGTAGTCCACATGTTATAATTTATAGTGTTATTTCTAGGGTTTCTACAAAAATTCATAACACATGCTTTTCTAACCTAATAATTCAAAAGTTTGATATTTGGCAAGTTCAAGAGTTAATCTAGAGTAAATATATGAATTATCATAATTTGTTAGGATTTAATAAGGATTTTTATCTTTTGTAGGTAGCGAGATGATGATCCAATGGCCGAGATCAACTAGAATGAGAATTGAAGATCAAGATCAAAAGAGAGGATAAGGATTTAAATTTCATCATTCCAAAAATCAATCAAAGTTCAAGATCATCCTGGGGCAAGCAATAAAACAATTGGAAGAGTCAAAGGTAACTAGAATGGCCCATGCATAGTTCATGTAATTCCACCACCTTTGTATGAGAGTCTTGCAAGCCACCTAAACCATGCTAGATGATAGCAAGCCATTCAAGCTATGTAGCCAAGGGAATTAGCTAGTATAGCTTTAAAATTACTCACAAGCAAGGTTGATCCCATGAGAAACCTCACAAATTTTGCAATGAATTGAATTCTATTTAGATAAATTAACTTTAACCAAAGAGATAGAGATGTGATTAAATTAGAAAATTAAAACAAACTAAGAAGGAAACGTGTATGGAATTAAAAACTAATCTTAAAAGAAACTTACTACAAACCAAGGGTTAGCAATGAAAATGGAAACATAATAAACTAATATGCAAGCAACTAAAAAAAACTAATGCTAAACTAGAATGAATCAAATTAGGCAACTAATATTAAGGAAACTACTAAAATGGAATCTTTCCTAATCTAACTCTTTCCCAAACTAGAATTAGAAAGTTTCTAAAAATAGAAATTTTTAAAAATCATAGTAGAAAACTTTCTAACACAAAACTAACATGCAAAAGCAAGTAACCAATGATATCTAACTAACTTTGATAAGAAATTAGAAACATGCATGTGAACGGAAACAACAATTAAAGAAACTTTCTAAATTTAACACTTTCTGAATCCTAAAACTTCCTAAAGATGGAAATTTCTTCAAAAAAAAAAAAAAAAAAGGAAACTTTCTAGACCTAAACTAAGATGTAGACAATGAGATAACTAATCCTAAAATTAAATTAAGCAAAAAGAAAAAAAGAAAGCGACCCAGTACCATGCGCATGATCATGGATTGCAAAAGTGATCAGAATTGATGAATCTAAAGTGAAATATCATGAAAATTAATTAATGTTTCTTATAAAAAACATGAAAATATAAGTGGGTTCTTAATGATTTTAAGCAAATAAGGTGTTTAGATGGCTAGAAATAAAGCACAAAGTTAAGGGAGAAAAAATCCAGTTTTTAACTACTTAAGAACATCAAACAAATCAAGGATAAGGAACTAATTGAAACCACAAATTTTAAGTAAGGAAACTTCCATAACAAGAATTTCCACAAAACTTTATTGATTCACTTCCTAGTTACATCAAAATTATGCACATAAAACTGTTGGCAAATTATGAAAATTATGCACTATTCAAGATTGCAAAACTATATATTAACTATAAGAAAACTTCAATTTAAACCTTCCAATATAAATTATAATGATATGAAAAGAAAACCCAGAAAGAAATTTGAGAGAAAAGAATGCTAAAAGGATGAACTAGCTAAGGGAAAATGGACCTAAACTAAAGTGGTGAACAAGGAAAAAAACATGGAATTCAAGAGGTGATTTCCAAGTTCTAAGCAAGATATTCTCTTGGATGTCACTACTAGAGAATAAATAACTTAATTTTTTGTTGACTAACCAATAAAAATTAAAGAATTGAAGCAAGAAAGTAGGAGTATTGAAGGCTGAAAAGTTGCATGTAATTTAAGGAACAAAGCAAGGAAAATTTAGAGAAATAAAACTAAATCAACACAAGTAAACTAATAACCTGAATTGGAGAATAAATAATGACAAGGAGAACTAGAAATACAAAGGAAGAAAAGCAATAAACAAGTCCTAAAGCCCTCAAGCAAATAACACCAAAAAAGAGCTTCATTTCAAGGTGTCTCACCCACCTCTACTTGGAAAATTTGTATGAACCATCGGCTATATATAGATGCATGGGTTCCTAACTTAGGAAAGATTGGATCCATGAGAAAAGTGGCTCTAGGGTTAGGGTATTGAATGAGAAAGGTTAGGAGGAGTTTTAAGGAGAAAATATAGGTACGAATGATGTCATAAAGATGACATAAGAGAGATAAGAGGTGATGGGCTGGCTGGTTACTAATTTGGAAGGGAGGCATCATTTTTTATGGAAGGAAAGTAGTTCTCCACCCTCCTAATTGGATGAAATATGAATGTAGCAGGAGTGAGAAAATAGGAATGAAATAAGGAGAAAAATCTAGAAGAAAACCTAGGATTTTTACATATTCGTATGGAGTTAGATCTAGAGTTTCCTAATTAGGAAACCACTTGATTTCACCAACTAAGTAAGGGGGCATCCTCCTCTTGGATGGTGTCTCCTTCATTGACTTAAAAACATGGAACCATAGGATGAATGGTGGATTAGGGATGGGAATGGGTTAGGAAAGTGGATTTTTCTCTCTTGACGGGTCCCTTAATGCATGATCATCTTACCTTTTACATTAATCTTACAAAATCCATTAAAAATCATACTATTAACATAGGAAAGTTACTGGAATTGATTCTCCAAAGTATCAAACTTTTGAATTATTAGGTAAAAAATGCATGTGTTACAAAATTTCAGTCAAAACCCCTAATTTAACACTATAAGTTATAACACATGGGCTACTAATTGGGAACCTATTATATAAAATTGAACACTTATCACACCCCCAACCAGAATTTTGCTAGTCCTAAGAAAAACTTAATAAAGATTAATGAGAAATTCTACAAATTACCCATATACTGAAGCCATTTTATTATAGTTTAGTCTTAGAGTATAGTGTGTGTGCAGCTACATAAGTTAGAACTTCTAAAGAGATATGCTTATTGCTCCTTTGGAAAGATGTCTTGACCTCAAATTCTCACTAGTATACTCTCAAAAATAAGGCTCTCAAACAAAGGTTTCAAACAAATTTCCCTCACTATGTGACCTAGTCCAATAATCTAATGGTTCACATAATTTCTTTTAAGCTCAAATGAGACAAAAAAATGTGATGATCCCTTAGAATGGACGTCATTACCAAGAGCATGAAGAATAGTTCAACTTAATTCCTTCCTATTTATATCCTCATCAAGGCTATGTTCCACCTAAGATCAATAGGTCTTCAAATAGGATGAAATGTAGGCTAAGAAGGATCACTTTTGTACTTTTGATATTTTTTACTTCTTTGAATTTTGTCCTTTTTCTACTATCTCTACTCAATTTAGAAAGGTAAGTAATGGATAAATCTTTTTATTGGGTTTCTAGGTTAAGTTAAATGGGATTTTAAAAAGAAAAGGCTCATCAAGAGGCTCAAAGGGTCTAACTAGTGGCATAATGTACTGGATAGGTTTTATGTTTCTGGGTTAAAAGAAAGTTGGCCTATATCATTTCTTAGGTTTCTTAAAGCTTATTAGATTCAATAAATGTTCATGAACCAAAGTTAGTACTCCTTTTAGGCCTTTGCATTTTGACCAAAACAAAGATACTAGATCTTTCAAATGTAATATTCACTGAAGAAAATATGGAATTAGATATAACCCTTAGAAAAATGATGGTCACTAATGCTTACTTCAGTATATAGGTCTCCATTAATTTCCTGAGGGTCTTTAAGTCATAACCATCTATTAGTCTAGATATGCATTGTGTGTAAGTGTATTTTGAGATTCATCTTTCCCAAAATACATTGAGCATGAATAAAATGAAAAATTAACCATATGCATTTCTATTAAGAAGTTAAAGTAGTGGAAATACTCAGCTTCTAAAAATCCAATTCTCATCAGAGTTAAGGAACTTGACCTTATAAACTTAGAAACTTTTGAAACTTTTTTTTCCAAAAGTATGAAGAAAACTAGACATCTCATGTGTGTCTACACCCTCCAACCTAAATAAAACATTGTCCCCAATGTTTTAAAATACTAAATGCTAAAAGAGAAATGTAGAAGAATGAGAATATTATGATTTTTAAGTTAAACTTGCAAGCACATGAACTAGTTGTAGTATTCTCATGTGAGGAGGTTGATCCCATGAGGAATTGAATGATTGTGATACTAGCAGTCCCTACATTAAATTATGTAACCTAGCCAAAGATCGTGAGATTTTAGACTAAAACTAATGATGGAAAGTAAAAATAAGTACAAGGTATGAAAGATGGAATTATGCTAAAAGTAAACAAATTAAAATTAACAACTTTCCTAAATTAAAAACTTTCTAAAAACCAATATTGAAAACAATTGAAACAATTCGAATATGCAACTCAACCTAAGGCATGAAGAATTAAACCTAACATTAACTAAACAAATAAACTACAATAAGAAAAATATGGTGCTCTTGGAACTTGAGATTTATGCATGAGAATAACTATAGGAAAGGTGCATGTATGAAGCATGGGAAGGACTCATTGACTAAGGGTTGAACTAAACTATCATGGAATATATGCAACTAACTTAACTACAATAAGAAATTCTAATCAAAACAATCACTTATCTAAAGAATCATAACTCAAAACTATGCACATGACCCATGAGGTTATGTGCATGGAATCATGATGTGTTTCTTTGAAATAAATTATTCTACAAGATGCACCTAATCTAAAGTGAATGATGTATGGATGTGAATATGCAAAACTAAATTAAACAACCATGAAACATAAGATTTAAGCAAGTGACATGAACATTAAAACAAGAATTGAATTGATTGAATGTAAAAAATTAAA
Organism: Warburgia ugandensis; assembly: GCA_035236585.1. Taxonomy (NCBI): domain Eukaryota; kingdom Viridiplantae; phylum Streptophyta; class Magnoliopsida; order Canellales; family Canellaceae; genus Warburgia; species Warburgia ugandensis. The sequence continues at coordinate 41,620,703 of CP141136.1, forward strand.
AGTTAGGTGCACATTCTCCAAGGGGTGTATGCACCATATTAAAGTATAAATCAACCAACTAAACTCCTCTAATTTCCATCCATGTAATCCAATCTATGATAGGAGGTAAGTGATTCCAAAAGAGAGGAAGAGAAAACTATGGAGAATATGAAAATGAATGCAATGGTATGGTATGGCAAAGATATTAAGGATGTCTTGGAGTGAGTAACTTGATGTAAAGGTCCCTATCTCTTGGTTGTCACTTCAAGAGATTAGTGTCCTTTAAACTCAAGGATCTAAGGAAATCCAACAAGGTAAACAAGGAAAAACCAATAAGGAAAACAAGGAAGTTCAAGGAAAAAGGGCTTTGATCTAATAGCTAACTCTTTTGGTCATCACTACCAAAGAGTTACAACTTTTAAATCAATTGATTATGAAACTGAACTCAAAGCTAACAAGTAAGGAAATCAAACTAATAACTAAGCATGGAATCAAAATCAAACAAGGAAACAATGGACAAGCTAAGGGAAAAAAGATCAAGACGAGTCAACCAACCTTCAAAGAAAAACCAACACCCAAGTTCTAGGTGTGGAATACTTTAGGAAGTAGTAACCCCACGTTGGAAAAGAAGACAATACCCAAAAGAGAAGGAGGTCCAAAGAAAAAGTGTGAAAGAAGAGGAGAAGGAAGAGGACACCTCCTCACTTTGAAGTAGACATTCTCTTCTCTCTTCCAAAACTCCCCTTTGTTTGAATTCTTTTTGGATTTTTATATTATGTTTCTTAAGTTTTCTAAGGTGTCTTGAGGTTAAGGTAGGGTTGGGATGAAAAAATAAAGGGATTGGATGGTAAGGATGAAGTGGGTAGCTAGGGTTTAATGAGTGGGCTTCCCTTTTTTCAGTGCACCAAGGTGGGAGATAGGTGGGTAGGATAAGGTAGGAAAGAGATGGGTAGGGAAAAGATAGGAAAGTGAGTTAAGGTGGGAAACTTTGATTGGCTAAGTGATTTCCTAAGAAGTGGGGATTTTTTGGGTGGTTGGGATGGGAGTTTAGGAAGGAGGAGTCGTAGAATGTAGGACTCTTAAATGGAAAGTGAAATTTGTAGTGCATCCTAGGGGTAAGGTGGAAAGTGAGAATAAAGTGGGAAAATAATGGAAAAACATGAAAGATGGAAGGGTCTCATCCTATTGGTCCACATGCTAACTTATCATAATGAATTTCCCATTTATTTTCTTCAAAACATCCCTTAGAATCTCATGGATAATCCTTCAATTTCTCCACCAATCATGGCCATCCATTTAGCTTAGCTTATATGGCTTTGATGGCTAACTTTGAGGGCTTCATTGGCTAGGCTTCATGGCTGGCTTAGATGGCTCTCTTAGCTTGGCTTCATAGCTCAATGCCTTGGCTTGAGTGGCATCAATGGTTTGGATTGAATTCCTTAGCTTATCACCTTCACTTATGGCTTATATGGCTAAGGTGGCTTGAATGACTCCCATGCAAAGGTAGTGGAAATGCATTGTTTGCTTCATGGGTCCTCTTTGCCCACCTTTGGATCCTTTAATTGCATCCACTACTTGATCTTGACCTTGATCTAATGTTGGATTGATGACTTTTAGGCTTTGACTTGATCTTTTGATCATGATCTTCTAATTTCATCCCAATCGATCTAAGCCGTCGTATCACAATCTCATATCCTATAAAAAGTGAAAAACTAATTAGATCATAAAAAAAATATGATATATCACATACTTAGCTCAGATTATCCTTTGGACCTACAAAAAATATATTTTTGAGTTATTAAGTCTAAATGCATGTTACAAATTTTTCTCAAAAACCCTAATTTAGACCTATAAGTTATAACACATGGGTACTAATTAGGTAATTTTTATGTAAAATTAAACACTTATCATAGACTATAAAATCCTCAATTGCCTTCCAGTAATTGCTAAGTTTAACATCTTTAGCCAAACTAGACTAACTAATCTAACTATCCTAATTCTAACAATGAAATGGAAAAATTTTCACACCAATTCAAAATCTTGTGGTAGTCTATATAATTCTCCACCTTGAAATTTTTGTTGGTGATAACATTAGGACAGAATAGACTTATGATTTAAAATATTATCGGATTGCCTTGATGATCCCCCATTTGTAGAATTTCACAATCATCCATATAATTCCACCACTTTGAAAGTTTTGGTGGTGGTAACATTACAGCATGAAAGACCACTGTGCATTTAAATTTCTTAGGACCAATTTAAGATGAATTGTCCCCTTTGTGACCAATTTGGGGATAATAGTGATCATGATACTCAATTCATCTTTTCCTCCTTCTCCCTTATATTTTTCTAAAATTGTGGATTAAGTTAACTATGTATTATCATACGAGGTTTCTCTTATTTTTCTAGAGGTAGAGTAAGAGTGGGGCTTAAGTCCTTATCAATTTCACATCACTTCAAAATCTTGTGGTAGTCTATATAATTCTCCACCTTGAAATTTTTAGTGGTGATAACATTAGGACAGAATAGACTCATGATTTAAAATTTTGTCAGACTTCCTTGATGATCCCCCAATTCAAAATATCACTGTTGTCAATATAATTCCTCCACCTTGAAAGTTTTGGTGTTGGTAACATTACAGCATAAAAGACCACTGTGCATTTAAATTTTGTAGGACCAATTTGAGATGAATTGTCCCATTTGGGACCAATTTAGGGATAATAGTGATCGTGACACTCAATTCATCTTTTCCTCCACCCTTATATTTTTCTAAAATTGGGGATTAAGCTGACTATGTATTTCCATAAGAGGTTGCTCTTGTTTTTCTGGAGCTAGAGTAATAGTGGGCATTAAGTCATTATCAATTTCTAATGTGTACCCTAAAGTTGGTTGATGTTGAGCTAGAACATCAATTGTCTGTTCTTCTTCCTATTCTTCAGACATAGTAGACTTTAGGTGAACATGTATTGGTATCTAGTGTTTGATCAAACAAAGTCTGTAGGGCCCAATTGGGTACTTCTTCTACACTACAAGGCTCAATTTGTATTTTAGGCTCTGCAAGGGGTTCTACTCAGTTTTGTAATCGAGAAGTGTCGACTAAAGGCTCGGTGTCTAAATATTCATTCCTTCATCAATGGATGTCTCATCATCATAATCAGGAGTAAGACATGACTCAAGTGGATATATATTGGAGGTTTTCAAGGATGGTTGAAAATATTGTAGCTCATATGGTATTTCCATCTTTGTAATTCTATTAAGGGTTTTCTCACTATTCTCCCTTGTTTCATTTCCTCGTTCCATTTTATAATGTTAGCATGCATCTGATCCATTTTCAATGATATTAGCTCCATACTTTCTCTAATTTGGGCCTCTTCTAATGATTCTTCAGACTTGTATGGCTCATAGTGTTGTGGCATTAGGGTACTGAGAAAATTTTGAACAGGATTGTACCATGATTGTTCTCCCTAATATTCTTGATAATCATGATAGGGTTGAGTAGGGTGGGACCATGATGGTTCTTCTTGATAATTTTTGAGATCATAGTTATTCATGATGCCTAGCTCATCCATTATAATTGTGGTAGTTTATCCTAGGATAATAATTGCTAAGGTGTGTGAATGTAGTAGGTGGATCCACTTGCTCCTAATAATATCCATTATAGTTGGTGCTTGATGGCCATCAAGTAGTGGGTTACATGTGGTCATAATATGTATAGGAATTCTTATACTGAGGTTGTTGATATGGCAGATATGACTTAGTATCTTACCTAGAAGCAATTAACATATTCATTAGACTTTCCATGCTATCTAATTGACTGCCAATAGCATTGAACAGATTAGGAGTATTCCTTGTCTCTGTCTTACATATCAGGTAATGGCTTAGGAGTGAAATAGTATGAAAGTGGTGGTTTTTCATCCCTTATTTGGTAGGCCAATGCACTCAACTTTACATACAATGAAATAAATCTTTGTATAAAACGAATGAGTACTTCTTTTTTAAACAAATGAGAAGCCCTAACTATATGATGCAACCTAACCAATTGTGACTCCTAAATCTAGATGATGCTTAACTAATCCCTAATGCTAGCAAGCTTGATTTGATTATCTTGGTCAATTTGAGAGGTTGTAGCTTTTAACCTAAAACTAGACAACTTCTCTTTTAATCCAGACTTAACTATTGCTTACCAATTAGGTCTTGCCCAAAGTGGTTAATAAAATTCTCATGGAAGGAGGTGTTTAAGCCTTAACAATCATCAATAAAATGTATGGGAAAATCATTTGAATTTTGGATACCCACTATAACTACAAAGTTCAAGAGCAATTGGAGCGATAATAGATCCTCTCTTTGAAAAAGGGTCCTCTGAGCTCAAAACCCAAGGTCTCTTGTTACTTGATTTTAGATTAAGATTAATGGTTGGGATGATTTTCTATGTGATCCAAGGATCTGGTGATGAAATCCAATACTTATCTTATAAGGCTTCCTGTAGGGCCCTTACTAACATTACATTCCATCGCCCAAAAGGCAATATACAAGTACAAGAAAGCAAACTAATGCAACCTATATGCTATCCACCTAAGGGTTAGATAGGTGCTCTCTAATGCAAAAATCCTAACTAAAGATGCAACAAATAAGATAAATGAACCTAAACTATATGAATTGTTCTACCAACCAAATGCAAACTATACTCAATGTAACCTAACTAGAAAAGTAAATCAAAGTGAGGGAACTGGAGTTTTTTATGAAGATCAAGTGTGGTCCTCCATGCCACACACTTGCCATGTATTAATACAACATGTTTAAAATTGAATAAAGAAATTGCAAGTTACAATGAGGCCTCACTACAAGTTCACTCAAAAAGAAAAACCTAAGCTAAGAAAGCAATCAAATTTGATGAAGCTTTGGCCCACAGGATTGTCCTTGCTCCTTCGCCAAATTTTCCTCACACAAAACAAGTAATATGGATCAATTTATGAGGAATTAGCAAGATATGCAAATGCAACGTGAAAATCCTAATCTATGCAACCTAAGACTATAACTAAAGATAAATAATTTGAATAAATATCCAACTACAAATTCATTGTAATTCTCCCACAACAGCACCAAAAACTTGATGTAGCTTTAAATTACTTGCAAGTGCGCAAATCAATGTAGTATTTTCACATAAGCGAGCTCAATCCCATGAGGAATCTCATAGATTTGTAATGGATGGATTCTATTTACATTAATAACTTCGGCCAAAGAGATTGATATATGACTAAACTAGGAAACTAAAACAAAATAAGAAGGAATCATGTATGGAATTACAAATTAACCTTAAAAGAAACCTACTAAAAGCCAAGACTAATAAATGAAAATAGAAACTTACTAAACTTACATGCAAGAAGCTAAAGGAAACTAATGCTAAATTAGAATGAATCAAATTAAGCAACTAATCTTAATGAAACTACTAAAATGGAATCTTTCCTAATCTAACATTTTCCTAAGCTAGAATTAAAAACATTTTAAAAATACAACTTTCTAAAACCAAATTAGAAAATTTTCCAGCACTAAACTAACATGCAAAAACATGTAACCAATGATATCTAACTAATTTTAACAAGAAATTAGAAACATGCATGTGAATGAAAACTACAATTAAAGAGACCTTCTAAATTTAATACTTTCTAAATCCTAGAACGTCCTAAAGATGGAACTTTCCAAAAAACAAAAAGGAAACTTTCTAAACCTAAAATAAGATGCAAACAATGAGATAACTACTGCTAAAATCAAATTAAGCAACTAAACTAAGAAAAAAGGAAAGTGACCTAGTACCATGCGCATGATCCATGGATTGTGCGCATGATCCATGGATTGTGCGCATGGTTCTAGGGTGCAAAAGTGACTAGAATTGATGAATCTAATGTGAACTATCATGAAAACTGATTAAAAAATCTAATAAAATATAAAAATATAAATGGACCTAGGGTTTAAAAAAATAATGGGTTTAGATGGCTGGAAACAAAGCACAAAGTTAAGGGGGGGGAAATTCCAAATTTCAACTATTTAAGAACATCAAAAAATCAACCATAAGGAAGCAATTGAAACCATAACTTCTATGCAAGGAAACAACCTAGATCTAAAGTAATTTGATGAAAAAAGTATTCCATAATAAGAATTCTTACAAAACTTTATTGATTCACTTCCCAATTACACCAAAATTATGCACGTAAAATTGTCTACAAATTCTAAAAATTGCACACTATTCAAGCTTCCAAAACTATATCTAAACTACAATAAAAAAAATAAATATAAAGCTTCCAATTTAAAGTATAATAATATAAAAATAAAATCCCAAAAGAAAAGAAGGTTAAAAGGGTGAACTAGCTAAGGGAAAATGGACTTAAACTAAAGTGGTGAACATGGGAAAAAAAATGTGGAATTCAAGAGGGGATTTCCAAGTTCTAAGCTAGCAATTCTCTTTCTCACCATCACAGAATAACTAAATTAAATCTTGGTTGAGTGGCAAAGAAAAATTAAAGAATTGAAGCAAGAAAGGAGGAGGATTGAAGGTTGGAAAGTTGCATGTAATCGAAGGAACAAAACAAGGAGAACTTAAAGTAATGAAACTAAATCAAAATAAGAAAAATACTAAGCTGAATTGGAGAGAAAAATAACTAAAAATCCAAAGAAAGAAAAGTACCAAAGAAGTTCCAAAATCCAGCAGTACATAATACCAAAAGAGAGCTTGATTTGAAGGTGTCTCACCCACCTCTACTTGAAAAATTCATATGAACCATAGGCTATATGTAGATGAGTGAGTTCCTAACTTAGGAAAGATTGAATCCATGAGGAAAGTGGCAATAGGGTTGGGGTATTGAATGGGCAAGGTTAGGAATTTTGGAGGAGGAAATTTAGGTAGGAATAATTTCATAAAGATGACATAAGAGAGATAGGAGGTGATGAGCTATCTGGTTACTAATTTGGGAGGGAGCTTGCTTAGTTTGCCTAGTTAGACTAATTTGGAAGGGAGCTTGCTTAGGTTTCCTTGGTTGTCCTTAAAAGTTTCCACCTGATCCCACTTTCTAATTCCATCTCTTTCTACCTTCCAATCTAGAGTCCTATTCCATTCTTTCCTCCTTTATGAAGAAAGAGGCCTAGCAAGGTAGTGTAATAACCCCAATTTTTATGAACATAATTGAATTATTAAAAATTAAAATTTTAAATTTTAAAAGTGGAACTAGAACTTTGAGTTCTAGGAAAATTCATTTTTATAAAAAGATAAAATCAAGACTTAAAACTTGGATATTTGTAATGTACTCGAAAAACCAATTAGAATGACTATAAATATGTCAAATTTTGAGTCCAAATGAAAAATCTTTATTTTTTTCATTTTTATGAATAAAAGGGTAAAATGATAATTTTACCCATAACCAAGATCTAAAATATCAATATTTAAAATTTATTCAGAAATATGATTCCAATGCCACTAAGTATGCTCAATTCTGAGTTCACAGGAATAAATCCCATTTTTCTCCATTTTTGGAATTAAAAGGGCAAATCAGTCTTTTCACAACTATGTGGGGCCCACAAGGTGGGCCAATGGTCTGGAAGACCACCATCATGAGTCAAACTATTACCACCTACTAGGGGAGAAGGAGGTGGTAGTGGGAATCCAATCACAATTTAATAATAAACAGAAATGAAACATAATTATGATGTGTAATCATGGAAAATTCAAACATCCATGTAAATACCTCATAAAATTTCCCAAAAATTTTCTTTAAAATCCCTCACGAGATGCTCTATAATCCCCTAAAATCCTAGCACCAGAATCCTCCCCTATCTTTCCCAAAATTTTCTTCTTTCCCTCTTTTATTCATTTTGCCTTAGGCAATTCCCCAGAAGCACCAGACGCTCCAAGTCAATTGGAACCGTTGGGCACTTCCTTGGAAGCATTGTCCCCAATGGAACCTAGGTTCTGCCCAGAAGATTTCTTTAGAGGCCTTTGAGCTCATTTTAAAGCTAGATAATAGATCTAAAAATTACTATTCCTTAACGGCCTTATTTTAAATGTCAAGATTGGCTTGGTTGTCGTCCCACCACTCACTGATGCGGATCTGGGACTAATTTGATTAACCATGAAATTTTCACAAAAAAATCACCATCTTCACCATTGGATTGATTCTGTCTTAAATCATCTATAAAATTCCCAGGGAATCATGATGATCCAACGGTTGGATCATCAGAAAATGCAAAATGAAAGTTAGCTTTGGTATTGACAACATCTCTCGAAAATTCTTCATGAAATTTTGGCCAATCCAGCCAGTATAATTCAATCTTACACCGATGAATCACTCCATAACATGGGGATCTATGTTTATCCTATGGTTTTATTCCTTATTCGACATTGACACAGGAGACATCTCTCTCTGTATACAAAATCTAACACAGCTAGGGTTTTGACGTGGATTTCTTACTTTTTCTCTCATTTTTGATGAAATTACTTCACTGGAACAAACCAAGTAGGTGCACTCTCCTTCCCTTGTTATTTTTTGGCACTCCCTTGAGGTTTTCTAGCCATCACTGAGCTCTCCGGACTGTTGATCAGTTGGGAACGATGGATCTGGCAACAAGGGTTGAGATCTCATCCATGGAAGGATCAGATGCAAATTTTGACCCATTCGATGAATTCCTGGGGCCCAAAAACCCCAAGGCAAGAAATCTTGGCCCTTGGATGTTTCAGATTTGGGAGATCTAGAGAAGGGTTGATCCAACAGTCCAAATCAAACTGTCTCAACCAATCTCCCAGATCAAGCGTTGATCTGAGCCCAATCCCACTCAGATCATTTAGACATGTTTTGGGATTGTCTCGTTACATTCCAGATCATCTTGCCACATTATAGATCGTCTAAAACACATTCTAATGCCTAGATCAAATCTGCGCCGTTGATTTTTTTAACTAAAATCTTGTTTCTTCAATTGAGAGCTCATTTTAGCTCTGATTTTATATTAGAAGGTTGCTATGAATTTATGATGTTGTGTAAAATCTAATGACGATATTATATTTATGTTTTTAATTGTAATTACTTGTGATAATCACTAAAATCTGTTCCAACAATAGTGGATCATGATCAAATTGATGTTAAAATGGAAATCTGATTTGATGGATGGATGATTCCAGACCATGTCAAACCCTTAAGATCAATTATCATAGCAAAATTTTCAAGCGTCTAAGTCAGTTTAATTGATCAAAACATTACAAATTAAGATCAGCTGTTGAAAATCATTGAAAACTTAAAAATGAAATTCCTCACTCATTTTAAGTTTGATTTTTTATTAGGAAGATTTTATGAATAGATCTTGATGAGGGGAACCTACTGAACCTATAAAAATAATATTTTAATCATTATAACTTTTTGTTAATTAAAAATACACCTACTAACACCCTTAATCAAGTAGATCTCGGGTGATCAAAAGTGAGGGTTTGGATTCATTAAGGATATAATGATAATAAATAATCATGGAGATGGTTGGATTGGACTAACATGAACTAAATTAAAGTTTAGACCATTGAAAGTAAAAAATGATCATGGAAAATCCCAATGGATCCTCTTGATCTGGTAGATCAAGAATGATCAGACTAGACAAACCTATAAAAGTGATGATCTAATGCTAATATCATGTTATTAGAGATGTTGGATCAATCAAGAAATGAAAGATCAAGGGTTGTACTCTTAATGCAATATTAACCCTAGATCTAAAAGATGGACAAATCGAATGGTTAGATCATGAGGATAAATTGATCATATGCTTAGTTAATGGTCTTTAATAGTAGATTTGATTTAATTATGATCCATGTCAAGTTTCCAATTTCAGTATAATTTTCTTTAATTTCTTAGATTGAAATGTTGTTAATATCTAGTTAATTGTTTTATTAGAAATGTAGTTCATGTCAATTTTTTAATTCTAGCGTGATTGTCTTTAAATTCCTTAGATTTAGATTTATTAGTGTAATTTCTTTTAATTTTCCTTACATTAGTAGAGTTATGAAAAACACCTTAAAAGGGGGTAATTAATGAAATATAGTTGGACTTCACAAAATACAAATGTGCATCATGAGAAATAATTATAGTAAGGGATATAGTTAGTAGGACAATATAAGAGGTGGATTTTTCATTTTCTTGGTCCAAAATAGGAGCATAATAAACATCCACAAATGACATGGTATATGTTCATAGAATTAATTAAAATCAAGTAGAAATAAAACTTAGGGTTATGAGCTCATAGGACCTTATTAAAGCTTGAGCTAAGGCTATGCCCTTGCATGTTATTCATTGTGGTTAAGGGGTTTCTAATGAGCCTCGCTATTCCTCTACCTTCTGTTGAGGTTTGTTAAAGTCTAAAAACCTCCTTACATGAGGATTGAATTAACCATGTTGGGAATGCCATGTAACTGGCAAACCTTGGTCAATTGGAAATAAGAGGAGCTGTCTAGAATTAAGAATGAATAAGTTACCCTCAATCCAATAAAACACTAACTGGTTGAGAAATAATAATAATAAGAGCATAAAAGGTTAGCAAATTATCTAATCCTAATAAAAATTATAAGTAAGATAAGGATGATTTGGCAAGATCCAAGAGAGATCATGAATGATCAAAAAAATAAAAGAAAAGAAATACAATGTAGAGTATATTATTGTAGTGTGATTTTACTTATAGTATAGTTTTGTTAGCTTAGAAGGTTTGAAACCTTGATCATATATGATTCAAGGAAAATTAGGGCATCCTTCATAGGATAACCCAAATACATGTAGAATGCATACTTGTATAAAGGAATAAGTTTATACGTATGGTTTGACAAATGTATGATTAAGACCATGATGGACAATATGGAGTGAATACCACTTTGAGGTAGGTGGATGTACAAGAATGTATTAAAGATTCACGTGTATATATATATATATATACATACATTATCTTCTATCTGGAATTATAGACCTTCATGATATAAGTATACCTGTGGTACCTTAGAACAATAATTATCCAAGCAAATGATCCAACCAAGTGATCCAACCCCCTAATCCATCTAACTGGTCCAATCTAATGATCCAATCAAACAATGAGAAATTAGTGAGATGTGTGGATTAAGGAAACCCTAAGAATAGGGCATAGAAAATATTCCAGCCTTAGTTAAACAGACACATCGTTTGATATGTACAATGTATTTTTCATACAAGTGTGGTGGCTTTGTGATTTTGTTTTATATAGGCATAGGCTTGGGGATGCTATGCTAGGGAAGTTATGACGGTTTGGCTACCCGCTTCCTGAAATGTATGATATGATGGATACCATGACCAAAGAGAGGCTAAAAGTTGGGTGGGACAATCATGGGAAGGTCACCACTATGACAACCATGGTCCTCGCCCATGCAAACATGGATTTTGTTATTTCCACAGTTGGTATCAATGGATTATTATGTAGTTATCTAGGCGATGTACGAATTTAGACTGTGGCATAGTAGTCCTTGATGATTTTGCATTATGATGCACATATGATAAGCATAGTGAAATGCCATGGCATGATTATATGCTAAGTATGATGAAATACATGAGTTCCTAGAGAGAAAATCCCCATATGAGATTTGGCTAAATATTGATCTCCTAAGTGAGAGTATAGCCAGCGAAAGGAACAAATTACGAGTATTTTTACTATTTTAATGGGGTTTATCCTATACTACATAAATGATGTATATACTCTATGATGAGATGATCCATGAGTGGATAAACATGATAGAATGATGACTGAGGTATGTATTCGTATATTAGTGAAGTAGTATATTTTTGTATCCCCTACCAATCGTAGCTTTGCTGAGATATTGTAAATGTTTGAATATTTATAATATCTCATATACAAGGAAGGAGACTTAAGGACGTAAGGCTTAAAGAATCAAAAGCTGCAAGACTGATCAAGGCATTTCCCTTGAAGATTGTGTAATCGGGCTATATACTTTGTAATTTGGATTGTATTTGGACAATGGAATGTAATTGTAATACAGGGGCTATGTAAAAGTGAACTACTAGATGATTCCTAGTATTCAATAAAATTTTATTTTGATACAAAAATCTTTATGTGTATTATGTATGTTGAGGTGAGACTTGGGTTGTGTTATAAATTGATTTAAAAGAAAAGAATTTTCGCTGCATTGTTTGTGAAAATTTTTTACTACTAAGGGCCCTACCTTTGAAAAATGTATTACAAAATGTGTTACAAAAACCCAAGTCATGACAGGTAGAATGTGCAACTCACTTATAAATGTACCTAGGACTTCCACATTAAGAACATAGCAGGGTGGAGACGCCTCTTCTTTGCCAGCCTTCCATGCCTCCCATGTTGGTGCTTGTTAGGGTTTGGACACACTTCTCCTTGGTGGCCTTTCCTTGTGTTCTACATCTACTTCTTGCTTTGTTCCTTTGATCTTTGCATTCTAAGTCCAAGTTAGTTTCTTGTTGTTCCTTTATGTTGTTGCTTCTTAGTTCCATGCATTGTTTTGCTTATTTTGGTTCCGTGTTCTCCTTACTTGTGTGCTTCTAGTTTTAAAATTTAGATGCTTGTATCCAAGGGCCACTAATCTCTTGTAGTGACAACCCAGAGATAGTAGCCTTTGGATCAAGTTCTTAGTGTCTTAAAGTCCTTTGAATCATTGCCTTTCCATTATTTCTCTTTTCTTACCGATCTTTGAGTTTGTTCCCTCTCTTTTCCCATTTTTTTCTCTCATTGGTCCTCTTTTGGATCACATGCATGCTACTTATGGAATAGTGAATATTGGATTAAACATTTGGGTTAATCTTATGTCTTTGAAGAGGGCATACTTTTCTTTCTATATTTATGTAATATGTGCACCATTCTTGTATAAATTTCAATTCAATATTGCATCATGTTTCATACACAATATTCCATGCTCAATTCCAATACTTTAAGCTCTTTAATTAATGTGATTGATGCTTATGTTCCATGCCCATTCCTCACTTGAATCATGGGCACTATAGTTCTGGATTTTGCCCTTCATGTTTCATGCTTATTTTTCATTAGTCCATGCATCTTATTTGCTTGATTTTTAAGGAACCCATCTAGCTTATTAGGTTGTTTAGTTAGTGCTCCATTTAGATCCATGTGCACGAGCCTTTGTTCCTTACATTTTTTCCATCTTTCCACTCCATGAACCATGCATACACTTCCATGAGTTATGCACATGGTGATTGGATGATTTTCCCCTGAGTGATTGATTGATCTTTATTTTAGTTTAGTTTCCTTGATTCATTGTTTGTTTGGTAGTTTGATTCTAGTTTAGATTCCATTGATTACTTGCTTGCGTCTTAGATTTAGTTAGTTTCTAAGCTTAGTTTTAGAAAGTGTTAATTTTGGTAAGTTTCCTTATTAGTAGTTTCCATTTCCATGCATGTTTCCTTTTAGATGTTATTTGCTTTCCTAGTTTAATCAAAACCATCTCTCTTTGACTGATGATAAATGATTTAAATAAGATCCATTCGATAAAAATTCGATGATGTTCCTCATGGGATTGACCTCTCTCGTGTACAGATTACTACATTGATTTGTGAGCTCGAAGTAATTTTAAAACTACAACACCTGACAATAGAAAGCAGGATCTTGTTGTGTTGCTTCAAGTATAAAATGAAAAAACTTATCAAGCATGACTTTCCACTCTTGAAGAACAAAAACAATAGTGAAAAGAAAAAGGGAAAAAAGCCCTCATAGCATAATGGAGTGAAAGTGAAGAGTCTTTATCTTCTAGTGAAAAAGAATAAACAATCAATTTATGTTTCATAGCTATAGAGGAAGAAGGGGATGCTTATCAACAAGATGATGAACTAAGGTAAGTGATCAATCTCTTGATGAATTGAGAGAAGAATTCTTTGAAAAGCTTGGTTTGAAAAAAGAAAAAAAAATTTGTAAAATGCTTGGAACCTCTTTCAAAGATTCTACTAGCCTTGAAAATATAATTTTAGATAGAGATTCTTTAAAATGTAAACAGATTTGCTGTTTCTATTATTGTAACATTCTTCATAAAGAGATTCTTTAAAATGTGACATTATTTAAATTTTAATTATGAATGCTAGAAATCTGGAAAAGAAGCTTTAGAAAATGAATAATCACTTTTACTTGATGCGATTGTTAGGTTAAAAAAAAAAAAAATCTTAAATGAGTCATTGTAAACCAGGATATTTAAAAAAAGGGATGGATCATCTCACTACAAAGAAGGATCATATCGCATTCTTTAAATGTAAAAGGCCATGACATATTAAGCTTGATTGTCCACTCTTGAAGAACAAAAAGAAGAGTCAAAAGAAAAAGAAAAATGTCCCTACAATAACATGGAGTGAAAATAAAGAGTCTTCATCTTTAGGTGAAAAGGAAGAAACATGCAATATATGTTTCGTGCTATAGCAGAAGAAGAGGATGCTCGATAACAAGATGATGAACCAATATAAATGATTTATCTCTTGATGAACTAAGAGAAGAATTCATTAATCTTGTTTGTGATTTTGAAAAGCCTAGTCTACAAAACAAAATTTTTAGAAAATCACTTTTAGAGATCTTTTAGAAGAAGATTCTTAAAATCTGATTCTAAATGCTTGATATCTACAACAACAAAAAAAAAAGCTTTAGAAATGAAAATCAGCTTTTCTTGACATAATTTGTGAGCTTGAAAAACATAAGTGGAATTTTAAACAAGTCATATCAAAACATGGATATTTCAAAGAGAGATGGATCATCTTACTATGAAGAAGAATCTTGTTGTATGCTATGAATGTATAAAGCCATGACATATCAAACCTAATTGTCCACTTTTGAAGAATAAAATGAACAAAAAAGGAAAAGGCCCTCACAATAACATGTTGTGAAAGTTAAGAATCTTATTCTTTGCATGGAAAGGAAGAAAAAGGCAAAAAAAAAAAATTCATGCCTATAGAAGATGAAGAGGATGCTGGTCACAAAATGACAAATTTAGGTAAATGATCTATCTCTGATAAAGTTAGAGAAGAATTTATTAATCTTGTCCAGGAGTTTGAGAAGCATGGTTTTGAAAATCAAAATGCTTAGAAAATCCCTTTCAAAGACGTCCACTAACTTTGAAAATACAATTTTAGAAAGAGATTCTTTTAAATTTGATTATGGATGCTTGAAATTTGGAAAAGAAGATTTAAAAAATGAAAAATTTTCTTTGGTTGATGTGATTGTTAGCTTGAAAAAAAATGAAGTTCAAAATAGGTCATTGTAAACCTAGATATTTCAAAAAGAAAGCATAAAACATGCAAAAATAGGTTGTTACTATAAAGACCTAAAAAGATTATGGAAATCATGTATCATGCCTATCAAATACTACTATCCTAAAGGTGTATCAATAGTCAAACATATATGGATCATAAAATAATATGTCTAAACATAAAATTTGGATACCTTAAATTAAGATATTATTGTTAAATATAGGTCTATCTTGCATCTAAAGATTTAAAATGCCTATGATGCCTAGATAGTGGATGTTCAAGATGCGTGATTGGAGACAAGAGCCTGTTTCCAAAGCTTCAACCTATAGATGGTGAACCTAGGTCTTTTGGAGGCAATAGAAAAGTTAAATTTTGTGGCATTGGAACTATTTGAACTTTTCCACGTTTATTGAATATGCCTCATATGTTCATGGTATGAATCATAACTCCCTATCTATTAGCCTATTAAATAATAATAGTTACAAAGTCAAGTTCGAACCATCCTTATACACGATTATTGATAAGAATGATGACAATATTCTGCATACCAGTTATAAAGAACAAAATACATGCATGTTCAATACAAAAAACATGACTAGTTCATATGATAAATGCTTTGTTACCAAGGATGATGAATCATGCTTATGATTTAAAAGATTGAGTGATTCTAGCATGGACTATCTAAAAAAGCATTCAAGGAAAAATCATCTAGTTAGCCTACACAAGCTTTCCGTTGAACAAGGACAAATTTGCTGATGCTTGTCCAAAGGGAAAGCAAAGAAAGATTTCTCTCAATTAAAAAATGTGGTTCCAATTGAAAGTCCTTTACAAATGTTGCATCTTGATTTGTTTGACCTTTTCAAAACTTCTAGTTTGGTGATAAAAAGGTGTGCATTTATTCTAAGTATTTTTTAGATTTACATGGGTAAGGGTTTTTAGCTTCACAGGACAAAACTTTCAAAGTGTTTTTAGATCTTTGAAAAAACTTAAATGAGAAAGGTTGTACCATTTCCTACCTTCAAAGTGACAAGGGTGGTGAATTTAAAAACATTGATTTTGAAAATTGATGTTCAAATAATGATGGTCTAAATTGATCCACTGAAAAAGAACTCCATATGAACTTTAGAGAGATAAGAAACCCAACGGTTACACTTCCATGATTTGATTGCAAATATTTAATTTTGTTGAATGAAAATGCTTTGCCAAAGTATTTCTAGACAAAAGTTGTCAATACAATGTGTTATGTTCTAAATTGATGCACCATGAGACCTATTTTGAAAAGAACTCCATATGAACTTTGGAGAGATAGAAAATCCAATGTTTTATACTTCATGCATCTGATTACAAATATTTCATTTTGAACAATGGTACAGATAACCCTAGAAAGTTCAATGCTAAATCTGATGATGGAATCATTTTTGTTATTTTTTGCATGGTAAAGCTATAAAGTGCTTTACTTAAGATTCATGTAGCTAAGGATTCTATTTGTGATAAGGATGATGATCGACAAGAAGTTACTCCAAAGGAAGGTAGTGCTTCTCAGCCACAATAAGATGCACCTCAAGCATTGCTAAAGGATTGGAGATACATGCTAGTCATTTAAAAGATCAAATTATAGGTGATTCATTTGCATGGTAGAAACAAGATCAAACTCAAGAAATGTATGTTAATATGATGTTTTATTAACTCAAATTGAGTGCAAGACCGCTTATGATGCTTTATTAGATATTGATTGGTTTATAACAAGGTTAGAAGAGTCGAATTAATTTGAAAGGAATAGAGTATGAACTCTAGTTCTCAAACCTCATGACCACCCTCTCACTAGAACCAAGTGGGTATTTAGAAATAAACTTAATATACATGATTTAATAATTAGCAAAAAAGCTAGATTTATGGTCCAAGGATATTTCAAGAAGGAATTGATTCAAATGATACTTTTGCACCAATTGTTAGATAAGTAGTAATCACAATGCTTCTTGCATTTGCATATTTTACAGGTTTTATAAAAATTTGAAAACACAAATTTTCCAAATCATGTTCACAAACTATCCAAAGCTCTTTATGGCCTAAAACAAGCTTCTTATGGACAATGGTTTTTTTACCACGAAAAGTTGACCCAACATTGCTTACAAAGATCAATAGCAAAGATATTCTTCTCATTTAAATTTGTGCTGATGACATTGTAATCGGTGCTACTAGTGAAAGCGTATTTAAGGATTTTAGCAAGTATATGCAAATAGAATTTGAAGTGAGCTTAATATATATGTTAGCTCAACTTCCTTCTTAGACTCCAAGTGAAACAAAACACAAGATTGCATCTTCATCAACCTATCCATATATGTCAAAGAACTACTCAAGAGACATGGAATGGGCAATGCCAAGCTATCGCTTTTCCAATGAGCCCATCGTTGAAAGTTGACAAGAATGAGAAAGGTAAAAGTGTTAACATTAAACAATGTAAAAGCATTAGCTCATTGTTGCATCTTACTAGTAGTATGCTTGAGATTCAAATTCATGTGTGTGCATGTGCCAAATTTCATTATGATCCTGAAGAATCACATTTTCTTGTTGTTAAAAGAATTTTTAAAAATCTTGTTCATACAACAAATCTCGAGCTAGGTATGATAAAAAGTCCTTTATGTAATAGATATAGTAATGTTGGTTGTAGAATCACTAGAAAAGAGCTAATATTACCTATCAATTCCATGAAAACATGTTGATTTTGTGGTTTTTAAAGAAATAAAACTCTGTGGTACTATTAACTATTGAAGTAGAATACTTAAATAATTTGGATGAAACAACAATATAAGGATTATGGAGTACATTTTGACAATGTAACCTCGTTTGTGACAATATTATTGAAAGATTATTCAACACTCTAAGACCAAAGATATTGAGATTAGGCATCATTTTCTTCGATATCATGTTTAAAAGGATGACATCACTTTTGAATTCGTCGGAACTAAAATGCAATTAGCCAATGTTCTAAGCAAACCATTAGTTGAAGATGAATTTTGTGCAATTAGAAGAGAACTAGGCCTAATTGATTATCCTGAACAACAAATATTATATCTGATGACAATTTATTCTAATGATTTCAAGAATGTGTAAATGCTCTAATTTGACAAATTCTCTAAAGATCAGATAAACCTATATTCCTTGGCCAGAGCTAGTTAATTGAATTTTTGAAATTTAACTATTTCATAGAAAACTAGATGTTTTGAAAAATAGTTAACTAAATTTATTTACAATGTCATTCTACTAAATATTGAATGTTAAAAATAGTTGACTACATTATTAAATGCAAATGAATGATTTTAGAAATATCGATACTAGTTTTGGATAAACATCTTTGTGATAGTGAAATATCATGTTCATAGTTAACTAATGACATTTCAAAGCCATAAGCCATGTTTTCTTCATTTCTTATCAACTCATACCCTAATTACTCTAGAACTGCTTCTCACCCATTTTAATTTACCCATTCCAAATCCTAATCCTCCCAAGTTCATTTTCTACTTTTCAATCCATATTTATCAAACCCTAAACCTCTCAAAATGGTTAATATGAGAACAAGAAAGAGGAAAATCATGGGGTCTTCCTCAAATGCAAGATCTGAAAAGAGGATATTGAGATTATCAACATTGATGATGATGATCAAAGAGAGACCTACTTTCAAACAAAGGAGGAAAGAATAAGCTTACAAAGCAACATCAAGTGATAATTATAAACTCAAGGAGCAAGAAGAAGATGAAATCAATCATGAATTTGGGATGGGAGCAGAGGAATATGAATCCAAAATAGAAAAGATTATATGGATTTATTATGGTGAAGAAGATATTTTCATAGAAAACTAGTGGTTTCCTAAACTAATAATAATTTCCATCTTCTATACAAGCTGTTCTACAAAAGGCATTTTCCACGTGGAAGTTGTGTTTAATCATAACCGTATGAAATCCATTTAACATTCCTAAGATAATTGTTTAAGCAATTAGAAGAGAGAAGTTCGGCATTTAATGGTAAACCATGTCTTCTTTTCTTAAAAAAAAGAATTTGTAAAAATTATTAGAAAAAAAGAAGAAGCAAAATTTAATACATGCTACTTAGAGGCGTTGTGTATACTACAACATAGATTACAATTAAAAAGATCAATTATTAAAGAATTCACGTTTAACTGGTAACATTAGTTTATTTTAAAAGTTTGATATTTTTCAAATGCAAAGGAGCAAAGGCCTTCCCATTTTTTCTAACAAAGAATCTCCAAGTACGACAGTAAGTGCCGGGAAAGTTAGTGTTGGGAGTCTACCGCGACCCTCAACTTACTGCAAGTGCACAGGCAAATATATGCATCGACCTATAACGTTAAATTTGTAGAACACAAATGGGCAACCCACACTGTTTTGATCTCATCCTGAACAAATATCCCTTATTAAAGATATAGCCAAACAAAATTCAGCCGTTACACATTTTGTCAAGGTTTCAAAAGACCAAGAGTATAGGATCATCCTATCCAGATAAGATCAGCGGGACAAGGCCAGATTAGTGATTCACTGTCAAATAAGGGATCCGATCATCCCACGTGAATGTAAGGCCCCAAAAGTACAGTACCTTGAACTCTTACCTGCGTGCGTAAGAGTTCATGTGCGTGCGTCCGAACTGTCAAATAAGCAGGGAGAACGAACAATTTGGACAACAATTGATTTACATTCAACGTGAACTCTTGTAACCATGTCATTTTACACTCATAGCTACATTACATGCCAGCGAATGAACGGCCCAAAGATATCAACAGCGTTTGGAAGGTGCGGCCATGTTCAGCTACACTTTCATTCAACATACGGGATCCTCGTCTGTATTAAGTTCACATGGTACATTGCCTGGCAAATTAAATCACCAGTTATGTTAAGCCAATGTGTCTATCCTGTCTAATAGTCCTAGGATGACATGCAACATGAGAGATAAAAGCATAAACAGAGTATTGGAAAGAGTCAATTTTGAACACTTGATTCCCAGTTTATCAGGTATAATCAGCACATAAATGTGGCCGCTCAATCAAGCTTATAGGAACAATATGGCCTTTTTCATTTTAATCTAGATGAATGAGTCAATTTTGTAAACTTAATTTTGTGTTTAACAGGTACAATCTTTTCCTTCTTCTATGATCCGCTAGGCAAGCATTTAACTCTTTCCTCTGGATTAGGAAGTGGGATTTATTTCATGTAGGTACTGGAAAAATCAACCTAGAGAAGGGAAAGGTTTTTGAACTATTATGCACATTGTAATTCGTTACTGGGTAAACTAGCCCTCTTTTCCTTGATTAGGCATTGGGGATGGGACAAACTATCTCGTGACGGGAAACACTGGCGATACAAACTTATTATCCGATCAGCGCCAATAATCACGTAACTCAAACAGTGCAATAAACTTCCAGGAATGGTGCACCGGACTCAAGCCAACCAAATACTGCAGCAGGATGAGCGGCATGAGACAAACCAATGCAGAGGCTCGTTGAAGAGGATAAAACGCTGAAACCCGACTTATGCATTCAATAGATACACAAATTAAAAGACTCCGGAGTCTTATGCAGTTTCTCCAAAAAACAGAGCTGTTCTCTTTCTTTCGTTTTTTTTTTTTTTTCTCCTTTTTTTTTTCGGGGTTGGAAAACACTCTTCCGACGGTTGTGGAAAATGAGGCGTCCTAACTAGAGCTCTCCTTCCAGTGATCTAATTCATTCATCATGTTTAGCTTGCCTGAGATTGGCCTGTCACCAAACTCATAATGGTTGGATGATTTGAGCCATGCTGTTTTTTGTTTCTAAATTATGTCCATTGAAACTTTTTCCTAAAAATGCTAGTAGCTAGAAATCTCCAATGGGCATGAATTTCTGCATGTGAGTCAAGCATTCCTTTGAAAATGTGAAGACAGGTCACTAAGGAAACAGTTGAAAGAAATCATTCAACAAAAGGGGTCAGATGGTCTTTTTCCTTTGAGGTAATAAAGGCATACCTCTATGTTTACTTGATCTTTGGACGGAGATAATATTTTGGATCATTGAAAAAGCTCACTATTGCTTCTGCCTTGTTAGCTGAAAGGTCAGTGTTTTCTAGAATATAGCTCTTGGATGCTTTGGATATCGCTTCAATAGAACCAATAGCTTGAATCAGCTGAGCACAGAAGACGTATGAAGTATTGATTTAGCAAGATTATAGGAGGGAAGGAACAAAAAAGATGAGCAGTCCCGCATGCATGTATATGTACATGTACAGAAACAGGATCAGAATGCAAATGTCATTGAGCAAGGTAGAGTTCAAAATCAGAGACAGTAACCTCAGACAACACGAAATTCTACACAATAATGTGACTCCTAGACTTACACAATAATGTTGAATGAAACACAATAAAATTTACAAATAATCCCTGGAGACCCAATAAGATGTTTAAACCTTAGCTCTGAACAGGAATTTATGAGTACAACTAGAAGTCAACTCAAGAAATCAAGTATACAATCTAGTGAAATAAGGTTATAGAGATTACCTAGCAATGTTAAAGTATCTAAGAAAGTACCCATGCATTGACTTCAGAATAATAATACTCGTATGTTATGGATCTGAAAAGTGAGTTTAAAGTCCTTGCAACATTATTACTACAGAAACAAGATTCCAAACGAAGGGGAGCCTTGGCGCAATGGTAAAAGTTGTCATCATGTGACCTTGAGGTCACAGGTTCAAGGCGTGGAAACAGCCTCTTGCAAAATGCAAGGTAAGGCTGTGTACTTTAGGCCCTTGTGGTCCGCCCCTTCCCCAGACCCCCCATAGGCGGGAGCTTCGTGCACCGGGGCTGCCCCTTTAAACAAGATTCCAAACCAATAAGCTAGAGTAACCATTCAAAAAACGAATAAGCTAAGTAACTCAAACTGAAAATATGAGTTCCGATAACCCAATATTAAGAGAAGAATGATTAAGGTTTAAGATTCCAGTAGACTTGGAAATATTCCAACCCGGAATATGATAAGAAAACAGCATTTCCAACTAATAATACATGTTAATAGTCTGAAAAGTTAGATTACAGTCCTTGCAACATGACTACCACAGAGACAACACTCCTGACTAATAAGCTAGGCAGCCATTCAAAATACCAATAAGCTAGTAAAACTCTAATAGGCAGCCATTCAAAATACCAATAAGTAGTAAACTCTAACTGAAAATACAAAAATCTAATCAGGACTTTCTGCAGCCAGATATATAAGAGAGTTGATTCTTGTGCTAAAACTACTTCAGATGGTGCATTTCCTTTGAATGATGTTCTGTGTACCTGAGATCACTAAGAACTTACTGTTTGTATGTTGGTTTTCACATGAGAATCCCTGTTATTTTGAAATGGATGCTCATGTTTACGATTCCAGTAGACCTGGAAATATTCCACCCCAAAAGAACTATCAGAAAGCAGTGTTTCCCAAGGAGCTTCAGGTATGGGAAGCTCCATTATGGAAGTGCATAGGGTGCTCTTGCATCAGCACAATCTTACACAGGCAGCGATGAGTACAAGAGCACCCAGGATTGTTTGGTCAAGAAACTCACTTCAGTTACATGACATTAGATCATTTGTCTGCATGACATGGTTCTGATTTATTCTTCTTTCCTCCATCAACAGAATTCTTTTCTACTGTTAAATTTGTCCTGCTGATTGTCCAACAAAAACAATGGTTTTTGAGCTTTATGCAAAGAAACATGTGGTTACCAGCATTTTTCTGCCTGGATGTGTCACCCTGATATTACTCCTTTTGATTAAAACAACATGAATAGCAGGTATTATCCCTAAGATGGCTGACTGACATATTCAAGGTACTGCAGATTGTTTGCATTCTTTTATGAAGCACAAATACCTGATCAGATGTATTGATAAGTATTCTTTCTTTCAGCTGTTGAATATTCCATAGGAGATGCTATATCCATTCCATCATAATTGTTTGCATGTACAATATCATCAATCCCTAATTGCATGCTACTGTCTGAAAGATCTTTGATACTTTTCTGTACTCTATGGAGATGCTGCATTAATACAAGCAAAGATATATATATATATATATATTATAGATACCCTCGTCTATACTAAATATTAACAGACTTTTCCCTCCTATATTTTATGGATGGAAGCATTAAAGTGAAAAATCTAAAGTTTGACAGGTGCCTCTCGTGAGATTTGGACATGCATTTGCACATTCTGTATATGGCTGGATATTACCAACACCTGCATGTTTGTGTATACTAGTATGTGTGCAAATACATAGGTATGTACCTATTCAAGTTGGGAATCTAACCCTTGGTATCACTGACACATTTTAAGAATTTTAGCTCTCAGTATACAACATAGCTAATGCATGAAACAAAAGATGGATGACAGCGAGCTTCTATCCAGGTGGGATAAGGAACATACCCCAGCCTCTGGGTCTTGGGTTCAACCCTCCTTATCTCATTTATTCCAAATGGACACAACCTCCGTCCCAATTATGGATGTGACATTAGTTTCATGGTTAGGTTTAAATCTACTTTACCAATAATAAATTAAAAAACAAACAGGAAGTAGAAAATCAGACATGTAATGAAAATACCTAAACTGTCTAGGAATCATAAGCCAGAATAGGAAAATAAAAGCATAGGATGAATCCCATGCAAAAATGTGTTGCAAGCATGTCTATCCTTGGAACTTTGCAGCAGATGGTGTACCCTTGTTAGCTCGGTGTAAATACATTTTAGATAACACAACTAAACATGGTTGCTCCATTGCTCCAGAAGGTAAACAAAATACCGAATTTGCATCATGGTTGTCTATGGTGGGAACAGATGTGACCACTTTAAGGAAGGCATCCATCCTCTGTACCAATTGCTCACGCTTTAACAGTACAATTCACATGATTCAGCAATGTCTCATAGAAAATATAGAAGGCAAAGAGAAGTTTAGGACATCAACTACCTCAGCTTTCAACTTGGAGATGGCGTCCTGACATTTACACACTGAACATGAATGTTTAGACAGTAGTCTATGTAATATATGGAATTGTTGCAAGTGAGCTACTGAGTTTGATAGCTTACCCCCGCTAACATGTGATATCTTCAAAATCTTCTCGAACCCCATCTCCAAGTCCTGAACTGGCACAAATGGTGGCCTGCCAAACTCCATACCATACCTTACCAAAATCACCAAAGCAAATTCATCATAACTGGATGTTCCAAAGAAGTTTCAACTGACAATATGTTTTGCAACTCACTTGAAGTATGATCTAGCAAAAGAGTCCATTTGCTCCTTTGTTGGGGCATTGACAATGACATAGAAAAGTCTAAATTGCCCCTTCAACTTTTGGATTCTGCATTACATAATGATACCAAACAGGCCATATAACAAGAAATTTAATTTACAGCGACCATTACCTGTTGAAAATGGGAGGTACATTGTCGCAGTCCCAATTTGTGACAAAGACAAATGCTACAGATACTCCACCATTGTTGAAAATGAAATCCTACATGCAGGACTATGTAACTTGAGCAATGAGTTTGCACCAGAAAGCAGAACTAAGGTATAGTAACCAATTACAGGTACAATAGGAAGGAAGTTGAGCTGGTAAGAATTTGCACTGAGGAAGGATGAGATGAAATTAATGAAGGTCGGGTGTTGCTGATTTTTCCATGTAGTGCTCATCATACATACTCCAGAACCTGCTAAAATGAAATTACATCAAGGTAAGCCTTGTTAAATGGCAATTAGGATACACAACTGCACTTTGAGGTGATAGATCTCATTCTGGCTTTCACTCACCAAATATCGTATTTGAATAAAGCAAATTCAAGATTTTCCCTTATGGTGTGAGAAGCATCTATTATACCACCACGGGTAATAGATACTTAATCAGTCTGGATTTGAATACTGAGGACATATATATATATATATATATATATATATATATATATATATAAAATAAAAATATACAAACCAAGGGATTAGGTATAAAATCTTCAACTCATCTGAAGCCATATTGACATTAGGAATCTACTCAAGCATGCCAACCAGCTATACAGTCATGTTACCTGAAACTAAAGACAGGACATGAGTCCCGTTAATAAATAAAAAATCCTTCAGAATGAAATTTTAACCATAGAAGAATTGGAGAAGAGTCGAGACCTTTCTCTGGACAATATTTTACAACCCCTCACCCCCCTGGAAAGAAAAAAAAAGGATCTCCATTGCATATCTGTCTGCAAGCAGCACAGGTGCAGCCAAATAAAGATACACACTCTTTGCCAGAGCCCATTGCCATTGATCTCACTCTATTGGATGAAGCTTGATTCCTGAATCCTGATCCATAAACCTTGTTCAGACAATCCCTTTAATTTACACGCTGGATGTCAACACTACACATCCATGTCCCAGTCTTAAGCCCAAAACCTATTTCGTCAGGATTGATTGCAGAACTGATTGTCCACCTAGTTGAATTCATGTTAGTGATGTCATTTATCAGATTAAGTTTGCAAGTTCCCATCGTTCCCTTTTTTTCTTGATTTTGAATAACTGTGCACTTAACTTTGTGCAGTGTTCAAAGAGACTCTGAATCCATTGAATGAAAAGGAAAAGTACTTTAGTATACTACAGAAGATTATGATCATGAGCAGTTCAATCTCATTATTATTAAAATTTATTTTCCTGATACTTCAAAAACATCTGATATTTCCTAATTAGCCAAAAACACAGTTGGATAGAATTAGGGAGTGAGAGACTGAAACTTCTCATCAATTTTGTGATTCAGCAATCTTGACCCAGAAACTAATATTAAGCTAGCACTACTTGTTACTCAACCTTAGCTACATGCATTGTCAAATGACTATCAAAGTTATCAAAGTTTGATACTAACAGCATATATTATTATTGTTGAAGAGGTTCCAAAAGCAAGGGATGCTTAATTGACCTTGGCCCCTTACCAGTTAAGATACTCCAAAAGTGCCTATTTAACCAAACAAGATTGACAGTAGGAACAGAGGGTAATATGGTATTACAAACCTCATTAACTCTTTCAGTTTAAATTATAAACTGGATCCTAATCTAAAGTGACAAGTATTAACTGCCGAATTTGTGTTCATGAAAACTACTAGCAAAATGCGTATTTCAATTCCATGAGAAAGAAGACGATGTAAAAGATGCTCTCTTAGTAAAGATAAATGCCACCTGCACTAAAGTCTGTCAAAAGGTTTATTTGTATTTAGTATTATGAAAAACAGACTCGATACTCCAAACAAAA
Source organism: Warburgia ugandensis (assembly GCA_035236585.1). Taxonomy (NCBI): domain Eukaryota; kingdom Viridiplantae; phylum Streptophyta; class Magnoliopsida; order Canellales; family Canellaceae; genus Warburgia; species Warburgia ugandensis. The sequence goes on from CP141136.1 coordinate 41,647,229, forward strand.
CCAAAAAATCCTCATATTTTCTAGGGTAGACAATAATCACACAAGTTTGGAAGTTTCAATTGCAGAAATCCATATAGTTTGCAGTCATTTCCTAGCAGTCATTAAAAAGCAACAAATTATATTGGGCTCAATTTAGGTGGATGCCTCATCACAATGAAGCCTAATTGTTTGGATCGTTAAACATTTAGGTAATGCTTTCACTTTTTCCGGCTGATATTGTTTCTAACCAAACAAATACGTTCAAACTTACGTTTCTAGACATATAAACACACATACATACAGAAGAGATAATGTCACAAGATGTTGACTAGTATTTTAAGTAAGAAAAATTACTCGACCTGAGGATATAATCATGCATAATCTAATTTCAGATTCCGCAATCAGTATTTTGCATCTGCAATCTGATGTTAGCCCTAATCTCCCCACCATACCAAATCAAATGTTGCGATTATAGCATCTAGTTTTCCTATTACCAATCTTGGATGAATTTGACAGAAAATCGACGGAAAGTACTAAAGAGGACTACAAAAATCCACTAAATCTCGTTTCCACTTCCCAAGAAGATCTGAGAACAATCAACCTTATGTTAACAATTTTAGTAACAGAAATTTGAGAAGGAAAGAGAACTTCTCATGTAAATATCACTCCAAATGGATAGAAATTTCATTAAAATAGAATGAAAACCTGTAGATTTCACCACAATAATCAAAACTTTGCATCATATTCAATCATTTGAAGTGAAAATACGCAAGAGGGAAATAAGGCAACAGATTGCGAAAACAGTCCCAGAAGGATATTGAGATTCACCTGGATTCGGAGCGACTGAAAAATCTTCGGATGAATCCCTGCAATTTCCTCTGAGATTCGCCATTTTTTCCGACTTTCACCAATTGACGACGGGAAGAGAGTGAGAGCGGGAATTGTTTCCGGTTTTCATTTTATGGGGAATTTCCTTTCCCATATGCCACTGAATTTTTATGAAACCACGAAAGTGCCATCGGTACAACTATGGGCCTTGCGAAGTATCTCTTTGCAAGGAGCGCAAGCCTAAAGTGTACTCAAAAGCTCATGAAACTTTTGATACAACCACATTTAGGTGGTTGTTGGACCCCAATAAAGCAATCTTGTTTTACTAGTACTGCCAGGACACACTTAGCTTGTGGTCATTCATCTCAGAACGCTCCTGATAAGATCCATAAGTGGTGAGACCAGAAATAGAAAGTTTTCTAGGAAATAACATAGCTAAGGCAAAAAGGAGTTCAGAAGTGGGCGGAAGGAGAACAACCCGAAAATCACAAGGCAAGGAATTGGATTCGATATTTGGGGAAAATATATTCCCTCAATTAATGTTGTTGTTGTCATGGAACAAAATCAGAACAAATTTTCGTACATGCAGCATTGAATCCTAAACCACTTGTGAGTCACGATCAGCATAATCTCTCTCTTGTTATGCATCTAAAAGTCAAACAGACCTCGTTCATGGAGTTATCGTAGAAGCTTGTTGGAACTTTCACGTTCATGGAGTTCTCGTTGGAACTTTATCGTTCACGAATTTGATCAGCCTTTCACATACTTACACGCAGTTTGTCATTCTAGATTCTACCTGATTTTACTCGATCTGGACAAGCTTGACTAACTTTGTCATTATCAGGCTAGATCATTAACAGTACATCTTGAGCTGAGTTGATTTTTTCATAATACTTGCTAGCTTATTGTTAGTCCATCATAGTCGCCTTAACTCTTTAGTTACCTTGAGCAGCCCTGAGTTTCAAAAAACTTAGCAAAGAAAATCTCAAGTTAGGTTGATATAAGTTGAGTTTTGTGTTTAGGATCTATTTCTAGTATAAATTGAACACTCTTTTAGTTTGGAGAAAAAATATGGGGGAGTGGTTTTTTACCCCAATTTGCAAAAGTTTTGAGAAAATGGTGATTGGACATTAGAAATTGATGTCCATAGCCATTTCAAAATAAATGAAGTATTCACATCCTTTTTCAAGTAAGAAGCTATTTACATGGCGGGCCTTAGAAGTTATCCAAACCCATTTTAAATAGGAATTTATTTACTTACTAGGCATTAAAAATTATTGATACTCATTTCAAATAAGAAGCTATTACCTGATAGGCCTTAGAAACTATCTACACATATTTTTAAGTGAAAGATATTTATATAATAGGACCTAGAAGCTATTCACACACATGTTCAAATAAGAAGCTATTAGATGGTTGGCCGTAGAAGGCATCCACACTCATTTTCAAATGAAAGTATTTATATGATAGGACTCAAAAGCTATTTACTAATATTTTCAAATAAAATGATAGTTAAATTGATAGCCTTAGAAGTTGTTCGCATTTACATGGTAGGACCTGGAAATTATCCACACATATCTTTTAATAATAAGCTATTTACATTTTCAAATTAAAAGCTATGGAAGGCCCACCAAGGGATTCATAGTCTGCTTGGTGGGCCATGAATAAGTTCCGTTGTTATCAAGGAGGGCCACCAAATAGGCTTCATAATCTATAAGTGGGAATCTATAAGTGGGACTCACAAATAGCTTTCATGGTATGCAATGAGGGCCTACAAATAGGTTGTACTATGTGCAATGTAGGCTCACAACACAAGCTCCTATCGTGGCTGTTACATTTAGCTACATATGTTTCACAAGAATTGGGAGTGAAGAAGATCATTTTAATATTAAATATTAAAACAAAAGTTTAATAAAATATAATCAAACTCATCTTTGTTCAAGTCAAACTTACCATCTCTCATCCTAACATGCAAATTACAAAATCTAGCTAGCTCAAGTATCACATCATCAAGCCAAGTCAAGTAAAAAACAAGATTTCGGACTTGATATCTAGCTATGCCAAATTACATCTAGCCAAACCATGATTGGGAAAACTTAGGCCATATCAAATTACCTCTATTAGACATTGTGGTGTCCTTTTAGTCATTTTACATAGATATGTAAGAATTCATGCTCATTCATCCATGATGACAATTGATGCTATATCATGCATAATCATTGAAATGTTGTTATGGCTATATGTATGCTATAGACATAGGATGATAATTTAACTTATGATGTATTTAGGTAAAAATTATCAACAAAATATTCTATGCTTGCATAGCATGAGACTACCTTGTGACATGAATAAAAGTTCAAGATAAGGTCAACCATGAGGAGATGGCAAGCTATCTTGATTCTATAGGAGATCAAGATGAACATGTGCCCATTCATATGCTAGGATGGAATGCCTGATGTATGTGAGATAGATAATCCTTGTAGAAGACATTGTCCTATTGGTGTAATTTTTCTTTCATATACATAGTTCAATATTTCTTTTAGCTTTCTACATTTACAATATGAGATATACATCATACGACACATGTGTTTAAGGGGTATTTTTTTTTTTCAAATACCTCTTCTCTATTTATGTAACAACCCCAATTTTTATGAATATAATTGAATTATTTAAAAATTAAAGTTGAGATTTTAAAAGTGGAACTAGAACTTTGAGTTCCAGGAAAATTATTTTTTATAAAATAAAATCAAGGCTTAGAACTTGGATATTTGTAATGTACTTGAAAAACTGATCAGAATGACTGTAAGTACGTCAAATTCTGAGTCCGGATGAAAAATCTTTATTTTTCTCTATTTTTATGAATAAAAGGGTAAAATAATAATTTTACTCACAACCAAGACCTGAGACATTAAAATTTAGAATGTACTAGGAAATACAATTCTAACGCCACTAAGTAAGCTCAATTCTGAGTTCAAGAGAATAAAACGAATTTTTTCCATAAAAGGGCAAAATGGTCCTTTCACACCTTCATAGGGCCCACAAGGGGCCCAAAAATGGATCTAACAGCCAGAAAACATATCATCATGAGTCAAACTACTATCAGCTGCTAGTGGAGAAGGAGGTGGTAGTGGGAATCCAATGACAATTTAATAATAAAAAGAAATGAAACATAATTATGACATATAATCATGGAAAATTCAAAAATCTCTATAAATAGCTCATAAAATTTCCAAAAAAAATTCAAAAGTTCTTCATGAGGTCCCCTACAATGCCCTAAAATCTCAGCTCCAAAATCCTCCCCAATCTTCCCCATTTCTCTCTTCTTTCTCTCTTTCTCCTCTTTCTCTGTGGGTGTGTACCCAGACACACCTGAGTAGACGACCTTGTGTTTGCATAGGGAGCATCCAGGGACGCATCATCCCTGATGAACTAGGGTTTTCACCCAAGAAACCCTAATTCAATTAGGCATGGAATTCTAGCCTACAAATCCAGATCCCCATTGTTGGATCTGTTTAGGCTAAGGAGATCTACAAAAGCCCTAAGGTTATATGATGATCCACCTCTTGGATCACCGGAAAACCCTCCGGGAAAGTCACCATCTTCGGCAATTTTTTTAGGTTAGTCTAGCCAATCTGGCCATTAAACGGTGATCTTACATCGTTAAAACGAAGCAGGGACAGGGGATCTATGTTCCCCCCATGTTTCCCCTCCTCCTCCGGTGACAACACCGGAGATTTTGGTATTTCTAGCATCTAGGGTTTCTTATCTTTTTCAGTGAAATATCTCTCTCTTTGGTGAAGCTTTCTTCACAAGACCAAACTAGGTAAGTCACCCTCACCCTCTATTTTCATTTTCAGCACCTCCCTTAGGTTCTCTAGCCTCCAGGTGATCTCCCCGACTGTTGATCCACCGACAGGATTGAGATCCCCATCTTGGATGACTCAGATGAAACTTTTGAGCCATTGGATGGATTCCTGGGGCCTAAAAATCCCAGGAGATGAAATCCTGGGCATTGATCTACTAAGATGAGGGAGATTCGATGATGGGCGATTCGACAATCCAAACTATCTCGCCTATCACCGATCACCTCTCCCAGGTGATGGGTAATCCCAAGTAATGTGATGACGGCCACATTCTCCTTTTGTCATGTTCTGTGGAGTTGATTTGAACCGTTGAATTTTGATCTGAAATCTTATTTCTTCAATTAAGAGCTCATTTTAGCTCTAATTTTAGATCTGAAAGCACTGATGAATTCCTTACATTATGTAGAATCTTATGGCGGAATGATAATTATTTTTTTAATTATATTTATGTAAATTATTTGGTAAAATCTATAGTAACAACCTTGGATCATGATCAAGATGATCTCAAAATAGAGATCTAAATAGATGGATGGGTTCAGGAGATCTCAAAAACCTAAGGACTATAATCATAGTAAAATTTATGGATCTCTAGATCAAGTAATTGAAAAAAATAGTAAAGATCAATATCAGCAGTTAAAATTGGCTGAAATCTTAAAATCCAAATTTGGATCTCAATTCAACTCCAAATTGAGATAAAAAAGTTGGGTTGGATTCCTCTTGATGAGGAGAACCTACTGAACTAAAAAAAAATCATAAATTCAGTTCTTGAAATTTTTTGTCTTTAAGAGATAATGGTACTAACATCCCTGATTAGTAAAATTTGGAATGATCAAACTTTATAATTCTAATCCACTAATGATCTTGTAAATCCGAAACATGGAATCAATCATTAGAAATAACTGATCTATGTTTAATTAAGAAATCTAGCCTTAAAAGAAGAAAAATCATAAAAATGAGCATGGATCTTCATGATCTGATTAATCAAGCATGATTAGACCTTTCAAAATAGTTTAGATGATGATCTAAATGTATATTTACAATAATTAAATAGTTGGATGTAATTTATTTTCTAGATCTTAAGATCTTGACACTTAAAAGAAGTAAAATCCATAAAAGTGAATGGTAATCTCCTTGATCAATTTGATCAAGGCTGATTGGACAATGTGGATGTATTTGGATGATGATATAAAGTTAAGATTATATGGATTGATCGGCATGATGAGGCTAATTTGGGATAGATTAAGATCTATGACCTTAATGTTGGAAAAATAATTTAAGATCTTCTTGATTGGTTAGATCAAGAAAGATCAGATCATTTGATGAGATGCATCAATGACTAGTGATAAAACCATATTAAGAAAATGTATTAGATCTAAAGGAAAATGAAAGATCAAGATCTAAACCCTAAAAGGGATGAAAAATGAATAGAAATCAACTATGACTGTTGGATCATGATGGACTGTATGCCATGTTAAACTTTCATTTGAATTATTAGATGTTATTATAATTGTCTTTTATTGCTTAGTAGATTAATTGTTGGAATTACTTATTTATTTATGATGTAACGTTATGCTGTGTAAATTACAATGAAAATGTAATTAAATGAAAAATATAGTTGAAGAACATTTACATGGAATGAATGACATGGACTTAATGATAGTAAGGGCTATGGTTAGTAGGACAATATAAAGATTATCAAATCCTTGGCCCAAATTAGGAGAATAATGAAGCTCCATGAATGACATTTTAAATGTTCATGAAATTAATTAAAATCAATTAGAAAGAGTACTTAGGGTTAAAATGCTCATAAGAATCTTATGAAAGGTTGAGCTAAGGTCACTCTAGTGAATACTGAACATGGTGGTTAAGGGGGTTTTCTAATAGAGCCTCGCTCTTCCCCTACCTTCCATTGACGTTTGTGAAGCCTAAATGCCTCCTTACATGAGGATTGAAGTAACCACTTTATGTTTAGCCATTCAACTAATAAGCCTTAGTCAATTGGAAATAAGAAGAGCAGTCTAGACATATGATGAAATAAGATCATAAAAGGTTAGTAAAATATCTAATCTTAATAAAAATGATAAGTAAGATAATCAAGATCAAACAAGATCCATAAGGAGATCTTGAATGATTAAGAACAATAAGAATAATAACATTGTATTATACTTAGTATGCATGTTTATTAGTATGTATGTTGTAGATCAAATCTAGATCATTAGATTAGATGATCCAAACCCTTGATCAAATATGATTTAAGGAAGAGAACAAGGATCATCCTCCTTATGGATGATCAAACAACTGAACTTAGATCAAAGAACTAGATGATAGAAGATCTAAGCCATTGATCTTTATCAACAAGTATAGATTGTTGATCAAAGGATCTATGAAAGACCAAGATCAAAGAGATAGATACACAAAGACTTAGAGATAGAGAATACTTAGATCTAAAAGATTAGAAGATTATTCTAACCGTCAAATATATTGATCAATAGGATAAATACTATCTAAGGAAGATAGATTGTGTGATGATAAGAACACAAGACATACCTAGATCCTTTATATCAAAGGACAAGATTAGATAAGGAATATAAATAGGAGATTATTCAAAATTATACAAATAATGACAGTATGTATGCATTTACAGATTACATACATCAATCATGGAGGATCTGAAGGAATGAATCACTGCATGAAGGTAGGTGGAACTTTAAGAATACAAGACCTATAGTCAATGGAATTGTTATGCATAGACATTATAATGCTTAAGAATGATAAAATGCTTAGTTACATTTGAATCACAATTCATGTATATGAGATAGAGGTAACTGTTGAAATTAGATGGAATACGTAATAAATACATGTGTATCATTTATGATTACCCCTAAACTTAGATAAGAACATAATAATAATGGATATCATTTGTATCAAATGAGCATCCTTACACTTAATAACATTTGGTATATGAATACCAAATTAAAGGAAATGAGGATCATTTACAATAAATGATTAATCTCTAAACTTATATGAACATGGGTATCATTCATTGTAAATGAGGATCCCTAAATCTAGAAATGAAATTATATCCTTGGTATGAGGATATTGAATACAAGGATGATAATATAAACAAACAAATTGTCTAAGATATACAAGAAGTATTTTAACTACAAGCAAGGAAGCTTATGGTTTTGTTTTAAACAAGCATAAGCCTGGGGATGCTATGATAGGGAAGTTATGAGAGTTTGGCCACCCGCTTCCTGAAATTTGATAATATTATGATACCTTGCCCAAAGAGAGGCTAAAAGTCAGGTGGGGCAATTATGGGAAGGCCCCATTGTGAAAGTCCTATCTCCCCATACAGGCAGTGACACAATATTTTGCATTGTGGTATCAATGGTGAACAGGGTAGTTGTCCGAGCGCGCTAGTATGGATAAGACTGCAGCATGGTAGTCCTTAAGTATTTTGCATTATGATGCATAGCATAGTGAGATGCCAATACTGCCCTAATGAGGAAGTATTTTCCCAGCAAGAGTCTAGATGATTTATCAACTTAGTATATCTGAGCATGATTATTAATGTTTGAGATATTGACTATTTTTCACAGTTTTTGACCGTATATATATACACACACACACACACACACACACACATAATATAGTGGTGAGTGGCTTGGAATTATCATAGTAGATGATATATGATAGATCATATACAGTATGGTTCATGGAAATTGAATGATGTTACCCATATGGAATATGATGAACTTGAATATTGTACCTTTGAATTATATGATTCCCTATGTTCTTGAATCCCCTACCAAGCATAGCTTGTTGAGATATTGTAAATGTTTGAATGTTTACAATATCTCAGATATAGAAAGGAAGGACTGAAGGGATACGACAAGGGAATATGAAGACCATACTGTTGATCAAGACCATGTACATTTGTGAAAGGATTGGATTGTATTTTGATTTGTGTATTTTGGGCATAAGATGTAATAAAGGGGCTGTGTATGTGAACCACTAGATCGATCTTGCAATTTTAATAAAACCTGTTTCTTTGGAAACATATGCTGTACACAAAATTATATATGTATATGTGAGTGAAATGTGACATTCAAGTTTTCTGAAAAAAATTTCAAAGAAAAAAATTTCCGTTGTTTAAGTTTTCAAAACGTTTGCAAAATTGGTCAACCACCATTTGAAAATAAATATTGAAAATGTATTTCAAAAACCTGGGTCACCACAATTTAAGACCAAATGCCCTTGTAGGACTTGCCATTCTTCATAAAGCTTGAAATCATGCCAATCATGTTTGAATGTTTCTCTTTTGAAGAATTGGATAAATATGATTTCCTAGTTTTGAAAAAAGATGAAATAAAAGATAACGGTCCAACTTTGGTTGTAAATTATTTATTCCTAAAAGAAAAAAAACTTGGAGCCATAATTCCAATTCATGTTCCATATGGACTTTTTTAAAATTGTTTAAAAAAATAGAAGACAAAGTGGGTCCCACATGACTCAAGTGCCCCACTTTTTTTCAAATGTATTTTCCATTGATAAGTTGTTTTCAAATACAAGAGAGACTCCCAAACTAAAAGGGCTCACTTGTACTCTGAAGAAAAAATACAATCTAGAACAATCCTTTGGACTTAGGAAATCTCCTGCTTAGAGAACTAAATAGGCAATGAAGGGGTTGGGACCCACAAAAATTTTCTCTTTCTCTCTTGTGCAGCTCTAAGAGCCACACTTTCTTTTGCTCTTTGTTGGTTACACGCAAAGATCCACCTGGGTCTTTTTCTCTCTCATGTAGCTTAGAGACTACATGCTTGAACTGGCTTAGAGGCCATAACTTCCTAGCCTAGCTGCACCTTCACATGCTAGCCTAGAGGCTACTCCTTGCCTAGACCGCCTAGCCGGCCCACACCCTCTCACACTTGCCTACCTAGCCGGCTCACACCCTCTCAAACTTGCCTACGTAGCCTACTCACACCCCTTTTATTCTCCTCCTTCTTCAATCACCTCTCTCTCATTGCTGTTCTTTCTTCTTCGCATGCTCTCACTCATTCTCTCACTCTCTCATTTTCAATTTATACCTCTCTCTCTCTCTCTCTCTCTCTCTCTCTCTCTCTCTCTCTCTCTCTCTCTCTCTCTCTCTCTCATTTTCTTTATAGAAAACACAGTGGGGCCATTTGTAGCCTCGTTTCCTCTCTATTTCTCTCATTTTCCGCTATCCCTTCCCCTTTCTCCCCAAGTCCCTCACTCCTCTCTTGTGCATGCTTGTTCTCTGATTCAAGAGACTTTTAGTGCCTCAATTTTGTGCGTACTTCTTCCATGAATCAAGAGACATTCAGTGTTAAAAGTTTATGCATGCTTGTTCTCCAATTCGGGAGAGACTCTATGGCTAAAATCCATGCCTACTTGTTCTCCAATTCATGAGACATTCAGTGCCTAAAATTCATGCCTATTTGTTCTTGGATTAAGGAGACATTTAGTGCCTTCAATTTATGCTTGTTTGTCTTGTGATTCAAGAGACATTCAATACCTACAATCCATGCCTTTTTGTTCTCCAATTTAGGAGACATTCAATGCTAAAATTTCCATGAATCTTTCCTAATTCTTTAGGGTTTGGTTTCCCTCAAAGAAGTAGATGGTGGGTCCCATCAAGAACAAAAGAGGTGCCCTCACTACTAAAATTGTGGTCTTATAAGACAATTTATACACAACCATGTTTTTAAAAAACTATAAAGGACGGTTCACCAAAACCATCCTACAATTTGAAAATATATAGGATAGTTATTGGAAACCTCCTATATTTTTTATATAGGGTGGTTAATTTCAAAAATATAGGATTGTTTGTAAAAATCATCTTATATATTTGAAATATATAGGAGAATTTTCAAAAACTATCCTTTATATATTCTTTTTTAAATAGTAAGTATTACTATATTTTTTTACTCTCGGCTACTTGGTAGAAAACTCGAAGATTTTGTTGAATCTATTTTGTCGTGAACTTCAATTTTCATGGTTGATAACAGTTTGGGTGTGTATTCTTTCTTATTTTTTGTCATATGTATTTATTTCATGATTATGTAAGATGAGCATTGTCATTCCTTCACTACTTGGCTTCGTCATAAGGTATTTAAATACAATGAGTTAATGCTTTCATTCACTTAATTGACTTGTAATACATTAATCATCTCACTTAAGTAATATATTATATAGAGGTTTTAGATCTGCAAGATATTCCAAGTCATAGTATTTCTGAAACCTTGGGGTAGATGGTGATGGGCCTAAACCAGAAGTAATAAAGTATGTTGGATATGCTAGTAATTATTATCATTTTCACACAAATGACCATCATAACTCAAGAGCACAACAATGTAGTAGTGCTAGCTTACATGCTAAAGCTACTTTCTTTTCCATCTCAAAGCACAACAACCCAACTAGAGTTAACAATACTTATTATAGGATTATACACGAGCTATGGGTGTTGGATTATACTTGTAGATATGTAGTCATGTTTAAGTGTGATTGGATAGAACACAACAAAGATGGCATCAACACAGATGCCATCGGATTGACATTGGTTGACCTTAATAAGATTGGCTATCAAAATGATTAGTTCATTTTGACATCTCAAGCGAGACATATATATTATATATAAGATGGACATGATATGAGATGGTCAACTGTTTTATTAGCCTCTCTCAGAGACTCTACAATGAAGAGGACCTAGGTAACATAGCAATTAATTACCCTTTTATCACTAATACAATGCCATCAATCAATCTAATCGGAAAGAATAAGATGGATTATGTGTATGATGCTAGTGAGGAAGGTACTTGGGTTGGATTAGATTGTATATGAGGGATCAAATTAAAGTGTTTGTAACATTCAATGTGTGTATGTAATTAAAGGAGTTATATAATTAATGTAATTATAACTATTTATGTGTCATGCCAATCACAGGTTATATACATTAGGGAAATAAGGGAGTGGGGCTCCCTTTATCCTTCACAGCTTAATAAGATTTTCAAGATCCAAAAAGAGGGAAAAACTTATTATTATAGAAAACATAGTAAGGGTTCTGATTTAATACATATTGGATAGTTTCCACAAAAACGATCTTCTATTAATCAAATAAAAATTACCATGGGAGGAATTATAGGATGATTTTTTGGATAATCATCCTATATATTCAAAAATATAGGTGGTTATCTGAGATCCGTCCTATAAAATCACCCCCCATCCCCACCCGTGAAAAAAAAAAAAAAAACCACCCTCATAATGATCTTGTGACAACCTGGGTTTTTATAACACATTTTCATTCTCTTTCAAATGCAAATAGTGGAAGATATACTTTTTTTTTCAATACAATTTTTTCTTTCACAAAACCTGAGGATCATTTCCATAGCAACAATACATTTTAAAGGTTCTAAAAACCAATGAGTTTGTAGTTTACATTTTCCAAGAAGACAAAATACAAGTCATATACTTACATTAAGAGCACAGTCTCGTGCTACTATTGTCCTCATTCAAGGTTCCATCTACATCGAGCTGTTTTTACTTCAAGTCAATTTCTTCAAACCTGAGATATTGTAAACAAATGATAATGTCTCATAGCAAGCCTACGTGTGGTAGGTGTTTGAGCATCTAGTTTGACAATATACAAAAAGCCAAATACAAATGGACATCTAGGCCATTTATAAATCTATTCTAAGGAATAGTGTACATTCATAGAATCTTAACCATGCAATAACATTCATATCACATACATCTCAATTTCATTTCTAGAAATTTCATTTCATATCATCTCATAATATAAGAAAATACATATCACCCATCTCATCATATATCAACTCATAATGTAGACAAATTTATGTTAAATTATCTCAAAATCTAACATCTCATAATCTACTTAAAGCATGTTATAAGCATATATAATTCAGTTAATACAATAGAAATCCCATCTAGGATTTAATCTATCAATGTACAACATTAGTCCACATAAAATCATAAAATATCCATATGAAGGATAATTCATATTGTCAGCATGTATAAATTATGAATAAAATAATTGAATAAATTTTTATTCAATAACAGGCAAAACCATTCCATCATAATTAGAGCATATCAGCTCACCAATAGATAAATCCATTCCAAAAACCAAATCTTAAATCAAATCATACATGTAAAAATAATCTCACAATTCATATCAGCCCAACCCACAACCATACTGTCAGCACCTAGAAGCCTACCAGTGCCACATGCACCTACCCTCATCGTTCATCTTCATTAGCTATCTAGAAGTATAAATCATGAATTAAACTTTGATTACATGCAATAAGATGACAATGTGATGAAATACAAATCATGAACCAAATCATGGTTATGTATCAACTTGACATGAGAGATCAAATCTATGAAATGCATATGTGAAATGCAAGTGTTAATAGTTTTTAAATCAAGGATCCTAGACACTCCATATCCCTGTCATTTTCATTTATATGTCTCATTAATATTCATAAATCATTGTAATTCATATACCTCAAATCATATCCACATACTAAGGTAATCGTCTAATATCATCACTGAGGACATAACTCTTCCATTTCATCTTTGAGATGCATCATCAACATTCATAAAGAGTGATCCATTTTTGAATTTATAATAATCATTCATTTACTTATCAAAATCTATCTATAACATGTATTTGATCAAATGCATGTTAATTTAACTAGAATAATAATTTGGACATAATTTGAGTATACGGATAAATTAAAGATGTTAGAACAACCTACATCATGTGGTGAGTTCATCAATCCCACTAGCTTTAATTGTCTTCTTTTCATGATCGATCATGTGCACTCAATCTATATAGCACATAAATTTTTTGTTTTTAATACAATTGCATATGCTTAGGTATTTATATTTAATTATGATCTAACGGTTCAGGTCATCCCAAATCATCAAACTATTAGATTTCCTTACACTTCCATATGTAGATCTTATCCCATTTGATAAAACAATAGTATGATCTTTCAATACATATATTTGATCAAGATCCAACAGTTAGATCCAATTTAATTTCATGTGGATTATATTACACAATTCAATTTCACATATATGATCATGATCCAAAGGTAAGATCTGATTCCAAAGAGTTAGATCTCACAAATGATCTCATCTAACACAATCTAGCATTAGATCTATACTTCAACAACTGAATTGTAGTGTATTAAGTTTATTGATAGCTGATCAATAATCTAATCTACTATTCACAAGATCAGATCTATGATCCATGTATTTCATGGCTGAATAGTGGTTTGATTCTAAATTTTTCTATGATCCAACAATTGGATTCAAAGTTATTAGTCTCAAATATTACAAATTTGTAGTTTTTGTCATAGATCCAACCTTTGATCGTGACATCGAGGTTTGGATCTTTTGCGGATTTCTTTAGATATGTCATGCATCAAGCCATTTGATGGTTAATAGTTGTTGAATTGCATCATCCTCACTCTAATTTAATGTTTTCAAATTAGGATCATAAAAAACATCTAGAGTGAGGTGATCTTAAGCATAGATCAATGAATTAATCCTAGATCTAGATGAAATTCTAACAATTACTAAGTGCATGGTATGAAAATTACAATACAAGGGTGATCAATAATAGATCTCACCTGACACATGCATTTCCAACATAGATTTGACATCAGATTATGCTGATCATTGTTGTTCGACCATGTACTATCACCATTCATTGCTGTTCTGGCAAGATTTCAACCAAAACTTCATTAGTCCTAAAATTTCTTAAAGGGTTTGACCATGTATTATCATCGTTCATTGTTATTCTAGCAAAATTACAACAAAAACTTCATCAATCATTAAATTTCTTAAAGGGTTTCACTTCATGTATCTCAAGGAAGATGATGAACGGTTCAGATGATCCAATTCATCCTTCGATTTCTATTGCAAAATTAATCCACACACATTACCTTCTCTCTTCAATTTATTTTCAATGTGAGACTTCATTGGATCGAAGAGGAGATTTAGGATTTTTGCTCCTCTTATGCTGATGAAGAAGATGACTGGCTCAGATCATCGATCTGAGCCATCATTTGCTCCAACTACTTCAACATCACCTACAAGTTTCAATGCTTATTTTTTTTGTGAGATGTGGTCGGATCAACGAACTAACTGGTGGGTTTTCTTTGTCTCGTCATGTTGAGCAAGATGGTCAATTAGGGCCATCAATTGGAGTTTCCATTTTCTCCTACGAGCATAGTATCCCATGCACAATGTTCTCTCTCCCTTCTCCTTCTCGCTGGCATTAACGGATGTTTCCAAGCAGCAACTACTCCGTCTTTCTCCTTCTCCTTTCTCTCTTCCTTCTCCTCTTCTTCTTTCCTCTTTCCTCTTTCCTCTTTCTTCTTTCCTCTTTCCTCCTTCCTTCTTCTTCCCTTCTTCCCTTCTTTTCTTTTCTTTCTTATTTTCTTATGTATGGTAATAGTAAACGGACATAAACTTTCTTAAAGGAGAGGGGTGCTGATATCAATTTAGCACCCTCCTCTAATGATTCATGATTATTTTTACTTCTTTATTCATTAATTAGTGTTTGTTTTCCTCAAGTTGACAGGCTATTGTGGTATAGCTAATGCAAGTACGGGTCGATCCCACAGGGACACACTTTAAGAATTTAGAATTTTAAATAAAGTTTAATTATTTAAAATTAAAATTAATTGACAAAAATTAACAAAAAAATTAGACTTCATCTTCAGTTTAACAGTGAAATTCCAGAAAGAACAGAAAAAGAAATAACAAAACCTTAACTATAACTAAAACTAGAAAAAATTAAGAAAAATCTACTTTCCTAGCTTAAGTACTCTCCAATTCTTCAATTCTGGTATCACAAACTTTGATCATACTCCATCAATATATTCAACATGTCCTGGATTGATGATCTGACAAGGTTAGATTGATACAAAAGGGGTTGTTAATAGAACATAGTCTGCAGAAGAGTTACACAAATAAAAGACATAGAAACCTGGAATTTGATGTGGGGGATCATGTATTTTTGAAAGTATCACAGTCAAAGGAGTAACGAGGTTTGGAAGCAAAGGAAAACTTAGTCCTAGATTTAACGGTCCATTTGAAATCCTAGAAAGAGTTGGTCTAGTGGCTTACAAATTAGCCTTACCACCCAAACTCTCAAAAATACACAACGTCTTTCACGTGTCTATGCTATAGAAATACTTAGAAGATGACACGCATGTACCTCAAAGGGTGCCAAAAGAGCTAAAGTCAGACCTAACCTTCGAAGAGAAGGCAATATAGATCTTGGACTACAAGAAACAGAAGTTAAGGACTAAAACCATTCTGCTATTCAAAGTCCTATGCTAA
This sequence comes from Warburgia ugandensis, assembly GCA_035236585.1. NCBI lineage: Eukaryota > Viridiplantae > Streptophyta > Magnoliopsida > Canellales > Canellaceae > Warburgia > Warburgia ugandensis. Next base: position 41,663,299 of record CP141136.1, read on the forward strand.
TATCACTTTATTGAGGAAGCCACGTGGGAAATAGAAGTAGAAATGAGGAAGACACACCCTATTCTATTTGATTAAGTTATTGTATTAAAAATTTTGAGGACAAAATTATTGTAAGGGGGGAAGATTGTAATAACACCAATTTTTGTAAATTGATTGAAAAAATTAATAAAGTTTGAGTTTTTAGAAATTTTGGGCTGGAATATTAGGTTATTGGAAATTCTCTTTTTATAGAGATTAAAACATAATTTAAAACTTATAAATTATGAAAGTACTCAAAAAATTGATTGAATGACACTAAGTACGTTCAATTCCGAGTTAAAATGAAAAATTCCTAGTTTTCTTCATTTTTATGAATAAAAGGGTAAAATGGTAATTTTACCCATAACTAAGATCTAAGACATCAATATTTAGAATGTACTTAGAAATATGATTCCAACGCCACTACATAGGCTCAATTCTGAGTTCAGGAGAATAAAATAAATTTTTCTCCATAAAAGGGCAAAATGGTCCTTTCACAACCCGTGGGGCCCACAAACGAATCAAACTGCCAAAAAACATGTAATGTGTGGTCAAACCACTGCCAGCTGCTAGTGGAGAAGGAGGTGGTAGTGGAGGATCCAATGTTAATTTAGTATTTAAAAGAATTAAAACATAATTATTACAAGTAATTATGAAAAATGCAAAACACCTATAAATACCCCTCCAAAAATCCTCCAAAAATATTCATTAAAATTCTCACAAAATCATCTTGCTTACTCTAAAAAACTAGATCTAGATTCATTCTCAAAATTCCAAAACACCCAAAAATCTCCCTTCTTGCACTTTCTCTCTCCTCTCTCTAATTGGAACAAGAGACCTAAATTCAATTAGGCAATCTATTCCAAATTGAGTCTCACAATCCTACCATCCATACTATATTAGACTACCTTATCTACAAAATCCCAAAATCAATTTCAAGATCAAATGGTGCAATCAACGAAAAATCACAAAACAAGGGACTATCAAGCTATCTTATTATCAAAAGGTATTTACTTGAAATTGGGTTTCAAATCTATGTTGTTTCTCCAATTAGGTAGGTGGAAACACTTACTATACTTATTTCATGTTGTTTTATATTATTTTTATTTTTTGTAATTAGTTTTAGATTAAAATTTATAAAAATAAAGTAAGGACCAGAACCCTTCAATTCTAGATGATGGAGGGCTTAGATGGAAAATTTGAGCCTATCAATCACTCTAGAAGGGTCGAAAACCCCTAGGGTAGAAGTTTCATAAAATTTTATAGAGTTTTGAGCCTTTGATTAAAGAGATTGATTGGACATTCCAAAACGGACTATCTGATCTCCAAATCAAATCGGGATTGTGGGAAGTGCTGTGAAACACTGTACAAAGATGTGCCTTGTGGCAGCATCTCTGTGTACAATACCATTTCGCCAGAATGACCACGCGATAATGTCCATCCTAGACTAGCTTGTCACGCTGCATCCTGGTGATGGGCACGTAACGACCGTTTCGCCCTACCAGCCTGCTCCCCCAATCAATCTCGGCCGTCCATTTCATAGGGCCCAAATCAAATCTAGACCCTAGGAACGACTATGAACTTCACAGTGCAATTGTAGAGTCATCTGAACTCCAAATTGAGATCGAAAAGAAGCTATGGAAAGCTTATAACATCTCTTTTCTTCTAAAACCATAATATTGATAAAAACATTCCAGAAACTTTCTGTTTTCAAGGATTAAGTTTCTAATATTCATGATCTTCAAGATCTGATTTACTGATAATATAATGTTGAAATCAAGTGATATCCATGATTTATTTGGACAGATCTAAGATAAATTGAAGGATCTACCCTTTATGGTAGAAAAACCCTAAAAATACAAAGGGACCCACTTGATCAATGAGATCAAGTATTATTAGATCCTTAGGATGGATTAAATGAATGATATTATGATAGAATTCATTGAAATCATGGATTGAATATGACAAAAAAATAAAGGAATATGATCTTGGACCTTAATGGAGTAAAAGCCCTAAAATTAATTAGAACCCTTGATTAAAAGGAAAAGACCTAAGATCTAATTGTTGGATTATAAGTAAATGCTTTAATAATGAGAAATGAGTTAGCTTGAGTTATGCATGGATTTCATTTGATTTATTTCATGAATATAGGATCCATGATAGATTACTTTAGTATAACTTCATTTCAAATGTCCATAAAATTATTCATGAATGATGAATTATAACTTAGGACCATGTTGGTATGATTTCATGCAATTGTAACTTAGGACCATGCTAGGATTTCATGTTAGATTAGACTATGGTATGAGATGGTACCTTAGGTCCATGATAGTTTAATTTGAGTTTATTAGATAAAGCACATTAGTTAGAAAGTATACTAGTGTAATCTTAAGTACCTTGTACCATTATCATTAGGTTGTTCAATTATGTAGTTTTATGCTTTAAAGTTATAATTCATTTATGGTTAAATTTTATTAGTAGATTTAATTGTTAAAGTAGTTATGAGATAAAGAGCATAAAACACCAAAAATGGAATCTAATGAGAAAGTAGAGTTTCATGACACAAATAAGAGTGAATTATTTGACTTGGACTTAATTAGTAAGGGCTATAGTTAGTAGGACAATATAAGGATTATCAAATCCTTGGCCCAAATAGGAGAATAATAAACCCCATGAAAGACATTTAAATGTTCATGGACTTAATTAAAATCAATTAGAAATAGTACTTAGGGTTAACATGCTCATAGGAACCTTATGAAAGGTTAAGCTAAGGTTACTCTAGTGAATGTTGAACATGGTGGTTAAGGGAGTTTTCTAATAGAGACTCACTCTTCCCCTACCTTCCATTGACATTTGTGAGGTCTAAACTCCTCCTTACATGAGGATTGAAGTAACCACTTGATGTTCATCCATTCAGCTCGTAAGCCTTAGCCAATTGGAAATAAGAGGGGCAATCTAGACTTAGGCTAAAATAAGTTATCTTCAACTAGTAAAACATTAATTGGTTGAATAATAATAATAATAATAATAATAATAATAATAATAATAATAATAAGTGCATAAAAGGTTAATAAATTATCTAACCCTAATAAAAATATTAAGTAAGATAAGGATGATCAAACAAGATCCATTGGATCTTGAATGATCAAGAACAATAAAAAGAAATAAATACTTCTTGATGATATATATATATATATATATTGCTTGCAACTTGGATCAAATAGAATAGAAGATCTTAGATCAAATAGAAGATCTAAACCCTTGATCAAATATGATTTAAGGAAGAGAGCTAAGATCTTCCTCTTTAGGGATGATCAAATAATTAAACTTAGATAAAAGAAGAACTAGATGATAGAAGATCTAAGTTCTTGATCTTTATCAACAAGTATAAATTGTTGATCAAAGGATCTATGAAAGATCAAGATCAAAGAAAGGAATACACAAAGACTTAGAATAGAAAATACTTAGATCTGAAAGATTAGAAGATCATTCTAATCATCAGATCTATTGATCAATAGGATAGACACTATCTGAGGAAGATATATCATGATAGGACAAAAGATATAGATCCTTAATATCAAAGGCAAGATTAGACAAAGAATATAGATTGGATTATTTAGATTGTATATGTATTGACAGTATGTATGGATTTACAGATTTCATACACCCAATCAGGATCATGGAGGATCTAAAGAGATGGATCACTACTTGAAGGTAGGAGGATTTTATGAATGCATTTACATGGGATGTACATGTTAAACACATGACCTTATGTTGACAAGTGTAATGTTAATACTTGTATTAAATCCCCTGAAACCCTTATGATCCAACCAAACACATATGAAATTGTTTAGTTAGAATTGAGAACTAGACTCTAAGTGAATATGGAACTAGAAGATATTCTAGCCCTAAGTAAACAAATAGATTGTTTGATACGTATGAAACCTATTTTACATGCATGCATGGAGGCTTGTGGTTTTATTTTAAATAGGCATAAGCTTAGGGATGCTATGCTAGGGGAGTTATGAGGCTTTGGCCACTTGTTCCCAAAATTTGATGATTTGAAGATACCTTGCCCTATGAGAGGCTAAAAGTTGGGTGGGCCAATTATGGGAAGGCCACCACTGTGAAAGTCCTATCTCCCCATATGGGCTGTGACACAATATTTTCTACCATGGTATTAGTGGTGAACAAGGCAGTTATTCGAGCTCGCTAGTATAGATCAGACTACAACATGGTAGTCCTTTGATTATTTTGCACTATGATGCATATGAGATAGGCATAGTGAAATGCCTTATGTTTTGGCATGATGAAATGCCAGGTAATTGTATATTACCAGTATTTCCCAAGAAGGGAAATTCCTAGTATAGGACTAGCTGAAATACTAATTTCTCATAGTGCAAAGAATTGATTAGCTTAGTTGGGAATGTTATTTGAAAACTTTCATAAATTTGATGGATTTATCCATGTACAGTATGTATGTATAAGGATGTACATATATTACAAAGTAAAGAGTTAGATACATGAGTATGTTTATGAATAATGGGATTATGAAGCATTAGAATTATACTGTCAAATTATTATGCTTTGTGAATCCCCTACCAAGCATAGCTTGCTAAGATATTGTAAATGTTTAATGTTTACAATATCTCAGATACAAAGAAGGAGAGTTAGGAGCTCAAGACTGTAGAAGACTTGAAGAGAATAATCATCAGGATATACCCCTTGAAGACATGTATTTTTTTTGTTTGAGAGTATTGTATTGTAATGAGAGTTTCATTGTATGGTGAGCTTTGAGTTTTGGATTATGTAATTTGGATAAGTATTGTAATGGAATTGGGCTATACTATGAACCATTGGATGGATTTTAGAATTTAATAGAAGTATATTTCTACAATGGAATTTTATCTTGTACAAAAATTCTACTTATGTTATGTATGAAGTGATGACTTGGGTTTTTCAAAACAAGTTCTAAAGAAAAGAATTTTTGCTGCTTTGTTTTGCAAAATTTTTTTACTACTAAGGCCCTGCCTTTGAAAATTTATTACAAAATGTGTTACAAAAACCCGGGTCATCACAGATGTGCTAGGCAATACTAGAATGAAGCCTGGTGCAGTGGGAGTGGGACCCTCTGTGCGTAGTTGACTGGCTGGGCGATGAGGATCAGCTGGGCATAGATTAGCGTGGAGGATTGCGGTCGATGCAGAGAGAAGGAGACAACCAAAGGGGTTGCCATTCTATATGGACCAGACTACGTAGAGCTTTTGGGTTTAGTTAAGGAGTGAAAAGTGGAAGAAGGGCTTACTAGTGCGGGTGAATAAGGAATCGACGACTGGTGGGAGAAAGTGAAGACATTGGTGGAGCCGATCGGTGATGGTGGGGGGAGCATGTAAGGTGGTCTGGATAAAGGGGTTGACAAGAGGGAGATAAAGAGAAAGAGAGTGAGTGGAAAAGAAAGATAGAAGTGGGAATCCAGGAGAGAGATGGGGAGATTGGAGAAGATAGGAGCAGGGGATATGAACTCTGGGCAATCTGGTGTGTGGAGCAGATGGGACTAATGGATGATGATGAGAAGCCATCAAAACCAAGCTAGGCTTGGTGGGGAACAACGAGAAAACTGGGAAACAGAGGAGTGACAAAGAGGGTGAATAAGCACTACAACATATGGTTTAGAAATTGCGAGCGGTGCGGTGTGGAAGCAAAGCTGGTAGACAAAGAGAATGTGGAGTAGAGAGAGGGATAGTGAGAAAATAAAGATGGTGTGGGAGATGCGGTGAATGTAAACGAGAGGGATGGAAAACTGGAAACACAATAAGCAGTATAACAAAGGACTTAGGAAAGCAGGAAAAGCCACTGAACAAGGAAAACAAAGTATGACCAAAACCCCAACAACTCCAAAACTCCCAAACTTCAAAACTCCTCCAACTCTCCCCATGGTTCCCTCTTTATAAATTTTCCCACTTCCTAATTCTCCTCCACCTCTTTCCTTTAAGAGTTAGTTTCCTTTTAGGAAACTACCTCTTTTTCCAAATTCTATTAAGAAACCTTGTTCTTTTAGGAACCCTTCATCCCTTGTCTTATTGATCTGCACCATTGAAATTAAATCTTCACCATCCAACCCTCCTTTACTTGATCTACAAGGCCAAAGACTAGATTAGAGTAATCTAAACTATACATTAAGCATCCACTTAGCTCAATTGATCATCTGACTGTTAATTTTCACAATTTAAGGTTGGATGGTCAATTTGAGCTAAATTTTATATTTTATCCAATTTAATATGTTTTACTTAATGATGGTGCCTTTTGGTCAATGGAACACCATTGTTTTAGTCCAAGGCATAATTATGAGTATGAAGTCCACTTAGATTTTCAAATTTTACGAGGTGTGGCATACAGGATGAATTTATCAAATTACCCTTTACAAGAAAAATCACAACTTATTCATCTAAACTATGATTTTAGCATCTTTAGCGTCGTTGTAATTGTTATTTCAAGTACAATTCAAATATGGAGGATTTGATGTAGCATGACGCTTCCAAGGAACACCCTAGCAACCCTTGCCCATTTTTCATTGCACCTAGGATCCAATGCATCCATCGCTTACGAGGGATGCCCTAGCTTGAGGAAATGTTAGTGGTCAATTCATGTCATGTTAGGGTTTCCATATTATGAAGAAGCTGAAGATGATTTTCATTATCTTTTTTCTTACGTACAAACTAATATACATATGCAAATTCATTTGTAAGTAAGAAGAGAAAATCATAAAATCATCTTGAACTTCTTCAAAAAGGTTTTACTTGTCGACCGACACTTAACACAAAACCCTCCTCCTTTTTATCCAGGCTTGGGACAGGCATCAGCTTAGTTAATAAGGCCACTTTAATCTTAAGAATTTTTAAAAACTAAAACTTTCTAATTAAGGAAACTACTTTCAAAATATTTTTTTAGATCCCTCACAACATTCTTTGATGTGTCATGCATCAAATCCTCTTCAAAGATTTGTTTTTCAAATTTAAATACTAGAGCAACACCTCGCATTGCATCTAGTAGTGAGAGAGTGTCACTAGAAGAGTGTGACTAACTGAAATAGTCATTGCTGTTGTGTGCATGTGACATTAGTTAACTAGTTATTTAATCCCTATTTACAATCCATGATTAGTCTAGTCTCTGTTTATAATCCACTAATAATTAGAAACCATGAAGATTTCACTAACTTTGGCGAGTGATTTCTCCCAGTTTCCAATAGAATTCTTCAATGAACCTTGGTATTTAGAATAATTTAATGTCAATAAATTCAATTATACATATAGATTTCAAATAAAGATAATAGAAGTTAAGATATTCAATCACAAATACAAGCTATTCACGAACCTACAGAATAATACCTTTCAAGAATATTTCGTAAAATAAACAAACCAACCTTTAAATTTTAATAAAGATTACATAAAGCTCTATCTAACTTAAATAAAAACATAATGAAAGGATTAGCTCATTTAAAAACTCATCAAATAAACTAAACTAAAGCTACAATATAAGTAAATCACTATTAATGTTCATGCAAACAGTAGCAAACAGCTAACTTTAATCAATTAAATTTATAATATTTTCAATGAAAATTGAAAATCAAGCAGCTGGTCTTCTTCTCCTTGATGCATTCTGTCCAAAGACAAATATCATGGATTTCTATCAAGTATTGAAGTAGGAACTACCAAGAAAAGTACCCCTATTCACCAGCCTGTGTTCATTATTCATCATCTTCCTTTTTCTCTATTTTTCAAGCTTTTTTCCTCTTGTTCTTCCATTCATGCCAAAGTCAGTTTTATTTCAAAATGTAGCAATTTTCTCCATGGTTTTTCCTTTCTCTCCAAGTATTTTCGATGTTTGTAGTTTCTTTTTTGTGTAGTTTTCATTTAAGAAACATTTACTTATTGCCTTCATTTGCTATCTACTCCATATTTCTGTTTAATTATGAAGCTTTCCTTCCATTGTCTATTCCTTGCAATCTTTCCTCTGTTATTCTCTTCATGAAATAATTAATCAACATCCCTATATATCTTTGGAAAATTCATGCACAAGGTTTTAGGACAAAAGTTGTTAGGTAGAAGGATAGGATAGAAATTCTTAGTTGTTAGGAAAAAAATGCAAGGAAAAAGTTGCTAACAAAAGTTGCACATGATCTTGGCTCTCTTTCCTCCTTTGTTATTCTATATGATGGTAAAGCCTTAGACGAATGAGAGAACTACTAGGAGAAGGTAAATGAAGCAGCTCTCTCATTCATATCCCCAATGTCCCAGAGCTTTCTCAAATAACAATTATAGGCATGTTGTGCTCCTGAGAAATATCCTAGCAAACTACTTTGGCTGTTATAAAAGGACGCTAGGTAATGAAAAAGGCTAGGGAAGAGTCATATGAAATAGATAGGAAAAGTGATAGTGAAGAAGGATGGGAAAAAAAGAAGGACGCAAGGTACAAAAATTATGCACAGCTCCAAGAGAAACGATCTATCATGCATAACCTTCCTCCAAGATTGATGTAAAAAGCTCCTTTCCAATGTACATGAATAGAATTTTGCACATTTTTCTTCATTGCAACTTTGCTTCTTTTCTTTGGATTTTGATATAGATCATCTTAATTGATCTAAGTTGTCCATTTTAATCTAAGATTGATCTACGATATGGGATGTTGATTGGCTTGATCTAACCACTTAGATCTCAATCTACCACCTACAAAATAGAGAAAACAACCTAATTAGTATTATACAATATTCAATTTTACACATAGTTACCTCAGATCATCATATAACCCTGAAAATTTACCAAATTATGGTTAAATTATAAAAATTTCAAATGATATATTTTTCATATAAATATTTGAGTAATGTCCTAAAAATATAACAAATGATGTGTTAAATGAGGGTAATTTATACCATAATGGACCCTTAACAACTGATCATTGGCCATACATGTTTTCTCTTTTCTATTACTAAGTTGCTAAAGAAATGCAAGGTCTATACCCACTACAACTATGATCTCCTATATATATAAATGATGTTGTGATGTGCTTAAGGCTATGAGGAAAGCTACCTCAGCATAAATGCTTAAAGAGAAGCATGTTAATGCCATACCTAATGCTTTACAAAAGGCTTTGAATCCCACATAGTCTTATGAAATTATAATGATATGTTTGAAGACACATATATTAGATCTCAACCAGCTCAAGTTGCTAAATTAAGTCAACAACCTAATAATGTTATGAAATTGATCCAGCACAGCCTTGAAGACCATTAAAGCCACTAATCATTGTAATTTGTTTGTATATAGTTCACCTCTATGCAATGGTCTTTTCTTTGTATGTCTATGTGTATTTAGTAATCATAGAGAGTCTATATTCAATAATTAAAGACTTCTGTATATGTTTAGTTATCAAAGAAATGCAATTGATGGCCATGAGCAACTGAGAAAATGTAATCTCAGTTATTGATGTAATTGGAGGAATGTAGCCCACTACTATTTAATAAATAATGGGCTCTAACTCAGGAGAAAGCAACCCTCATTTTGCTTTATGTGTGATTGTTTATGCATAGTGAATGCATACAAAAATTTGATGCGAACAACATGGTAGAAAGATGGGATCTATATGTACAAGATTTATCCCTATTCCTATTATAGTGCAAAAATTTGGTCTCATAGGTGAACCTTGTGCCCTTGGTAGCCCTTTACTTTGTTAGAATGTTGTTGTTTTGTGTTGTTGCATTGAATTTTTTCTTATGGCCATGACTAACACAGTTGGCTGGGGCATTATTGGATAAGTAGCTAGACTGGCATTGAATAACATGTATGCTTGGAAAAGATTCTAGATATTATATCATGACCATTATAGATCAAGTCAATAAGCAATGTTTTTTTTATTGAGATCATATGTTTATGGTGGGCACTTAGCTTTCTTATCCATCAATGGGATCGAGTGTCTTTTCTTTATAATTTTTGTGAATTGTTTTCTAAATCTATTTATATAATTAAATATATCTGAGAGATGAGAGTTTGTGAAAATATGTTTACTCAATAAGTTATAACTATGTGCTTAAGTGAATGGAGGCTTTGAGCTTTGCTCATATGGGATTAGAGCTAATTCACTTTGATATATAGTCTAGGGCAAGTTAGATGGAGTTGGGATACTATTATATTAGTGCTTTCCATGGTGAGAAGAGTTTGTCCTGAAGGCCTCACTTGATTAGTTCTTAGTACCCGGAACCAAATCAATGGTAAAATCAATCTCCCTGCTCGGCAGCAATCCTGGTAACTCCTCAGGGAAAACATATGCAAACTCACGGATGACATCAATATCGTCAAGCTGTGGCTGCCTCTTGTCCTCAACAGTCACATATGAGAGGAATGCTCTGCACCCTCATGAATAAAATCGTGCCGCCTTCATAGCAGAGATGATGCATGTACTCGTCTGACCCTTTCTAGCTTGAAATAACATCTCTGGTTGCCCATGTATATGAAAAATGACCTGCTTCTTTCGGCAGTCTACGGTAGCCCAATATTTAGCTAACCAATCCATCCCAAATATAATATCATAGTTGACCATGTCTAATAAAACAAAGTTGGAGTCCATCCTTACGCTTGATATCTCCACAGGTATCTCTCGAAGATACTCAGTAGTCTATACTGTCTCTCCCACAGGTGCCATAATATCTAGCCCAAATGCTAATTTATGCATGCATACATCAAGGCAAGATGCAAAAATGCATGATATAAAAGAATGAGTGGACCCTATGTCAAAGAGGGCCCTGACATGTCGGTCTGAGACTAGAAGAGTACCTTCAATGACCTGGTGTGATGCTTGCGCCTATCCTGATGTGATGGCAAATACTCGCCCCTGACTACGTGGTGCGGTAGTAGTCTCTACACCCATCTTGGTTTGCCTCTCTCTCTGCCCCTTAGGATAGTCTTTAATGAAATGACTTATATCTCCACAGTTGAAACACCTATATGGCTATCTTTGGAAAGGTGGCTGGTGCTGTCGTTGTCGGATCTATTGCACCCTCGCCTAGGGTGCCAACCTTTGCACCTATCACATCTCTTCTTCTCTGTGTCTCTCTTAGGCTTGGTCTGTGGCTGGTAACCTGGTGCTCTATGTGCCTGCATAGCACTAAAGGGCCTCTTGCCCTTAATGGGTTGGTATGCGCTCCCTCTAGTCTTGAGAGAGTTCTTCTCCAACATGGAGACCATGTCCGCTGCATCTCTCACAGTAGTAGGTCAGGAAGTAATCACCCGATCTCTCAGCCAGGGTGTCAACCCATCCATGAATCTGTCTGTTGCCTCCTTGTCTGAGGCAAGTACATCAAAAGCAAACCTCCTTAGTCGGGTAAATCGGTTCAGGTACTACTGAACTGTCATGTCTCTTTGCTCCAAGGTGGCAAACTCCTTCTTCAATGATTGTAATGCATGGGGTGGAAAGTACTGAATATCGAAAGCCTGTTTAAAGGCCGCCATGTCATCGTCTCTGTAGGATCTAGTCGTGTAAGTGTAAAGGTCTGCCACCAAAAGCCTGCCTCACCCTTCAGTAGGTAGGCAGCTACTTGGACTTGGTCCTCTGGTGCAATCTTCATAGTGTCAAATGTCCTTTCTACCTCGAATAGCCATTGCTCAGCCTCCTCAGTATCACCATTGCCATAAAAAGGTGGCACCATCTTTTGGAATCTTTCTAATAGTATATTTGACTTATTTGGATCACTAATAGCATCACCCTCTGTGGTCTTAGGTGCTAGTGGTTCCTGTACGGGGTGGGTGGAATGAACAGAGGAGTCCATTGGTGCCACTGGAGGTGGTGTGACAGGGTTAGGGTTCACGACCTGAATCGTAGTCCTAACCTATTGCTGTATGAGCACTATCAACCCTAACATTACCCTGTTCACCAACTCGACATGGTGATCCCCTTGATCAGAGGACTCATCAGGTGGGCCAACTGGTGTAGCAGGGGTAGACCTTGTCCTTCTTTGAGAAGTCATCTGTCAAAGATTTAAATACCACTAAGTGTAAGTTCTTCTCTCCTAATTTCCCTTCAACTACAATTTATGGATTGTTACCCACATATAAACATACATTTCTAAAGATTATGATGGAACAGATTGGGCTCTGATACCAACTGTAACATCCTAGTTTTTTATATAATAATAATAATAATAATAATAATCGTAGTCAGGATCCCATGTTAAAAACTTTATATTAATTATTTTATTAAAACATTTATTGAAAACCTTCAAGTGTTATTCTCTTTTTTCAAAACATCACGATTATAATTTTAAAACATAATTAAATTTTCCCAGCGATACAATTGAAACAATACACATGTTAAACCAACGTCAAAATCATTAGCGCCTCTATTTTCAAAATAATAATTATCCAAAACACAATAATAATGTGGCCCAGAGTCTATCCATCATAACATCCCATCTAAATGTCCCTCATATGTATAACTATCTTAATCAAATACATAAAATAAAAGTATACAGTCCATAAAGAAAGTCGTGTGGTAGTCCATTTATTTACTCACGTCATTGTCTATGACTCAAAGTAAAGGAAATCTCCCACTGTTATCACGGTCTCTCAATGATCTTGCCCTTCCTGCTATTGCGCTCGAGATCTAAGGCATTGCAAACAAAGCAATGCCTCAGCAAGCTATTCTTTGTGTAGGTACATAGACAATTAATGTAATAAAGATGGAATAAACGAATAACAGTGGCGATAAAATAAAAGATCTATCATCTATAAAATAAAATCATTATAACTCATGGATTTAAAACATGATATGATCAATGTAAATGAGCATACAATAATAACAGGGCATCCTAAGGTACATGGGTCCCACGAGTGTCCCATACACTCGTATCACCGATCATGAGTACTCGTATCCAACCTCTTAGTGTCGTTACACCCAGGCATACAATCACATCTCCATGCTCCTCATGCAAGATACAAAATAAGAGTATGGATCATCATGCAGCAGTGGCAACCCTCCAGGATCCCAACCACCGCCGCACCACATAGACACCATAACAAGAGACTTAGTGTATGTCCCCATGGAAAGGCCTAGACTGGTAGTGTGGACTATCCATGTTACCAACCCCTACCAAAACCCATCTATGGGCAGGGTGCCTATCATACCACAATCATATCACATCACAAATCTCAGAGGGTGGGTGGTTGGTTCTCTCCCACCTAACATGACATCCACTGAGTGAGAGCACCCGTCATAAAACTCAAAACACAAAAATCAAGTATGTCAAAAACCAGGAGCACTCGTGGCTCGCAATCCCCATGGCATGCCGCTCATCTCGGGGTTAGCCTCTAAAAGGACCAGCCACCAAGCCTCTACTTTCCTTTCTCATGAAAACTCATCAATTTTAGTGATGCAATAAGGGAAGATAATTTTCTAATTGTGCATAAGTAGATAATCTCAGTCTCATGAAACCATCGGTCATAATCCATTCAATACATGATTGAAATCAAATAGCAATCATAGCATAAAATTCTAAATCTCACAAAATCATCGATTAATAATAAGTGCAATTTAAATCACAATCAATCATGATGCCATGATAATACAAGGTTTTAAAATCAAAACAAAACATTAAATGTCGTCACTTACATCGATGTGAGATCACTCAACTTCAGCGTATAACCCCCTTCTCTTATACGTTCAGATATACCTGTCAGTACCACAATGCTATTTTGTGTTATTTATTTCATCATAAGGGCCAAATGTTGGATCATTCTCTAATATCCTTAATTATGATTTGGTTCTTAACTTTAGTCCCATCTCATATTCATTTGTTAGTTTTGTATGTGTATCTAACGTTTATTCCTAAATTTGACGGTCAGATCATCCTTAGATCAATAATTTCCCTAGATCTTGGTTAGATCAATGGTTTAGATCAATTTATAGAGTAATTACATCTAATTTACTCATCTTGCCCTTCTTTAGTATCATATATTTTCTATTTGTTCAAGTTCTAGGGCCTGATCGCCCTTTGATTGGCTGAATCTAAGTTATTAATTAATACTTTATAATTTAACTAATTTAAAAGTGATTAATGGTAAGTTTTTAAGTTCAATCTAGGTCCAAATCGTCAAGACGATCGCAACGAATGCTTCTGATCGTGATTTGGACCATTATTGCTCTCAAAATCAAGTTTTTTGTGAAAATACTTCATAAATTAATTTATAGGGGGTCGGGCGATGCACTGATTTACACTAGCGCCCTAGTTTACACCGAGTTACACCGGCGCCCAATTTACACCGGGTTACACCAGTGGTCCCAGTTTACACCGAGTTACACCAGCACTCAGTTTACATCGGGTTACACTAGCGCGATGCGAAAACCGGCACGATGTGAAAACCGGCGCTAAGGAAGATGACCGGAGTCCGATTGTCGTTGGTGACCCTACAGGTGTCCAAATTTCACAAAATTTTCACCATTTTGCTTAGAATTTCATGTATTTTCCATTTTCGATATTCTTTTGGTTGATTTTGCCAAAAACTAAGGTTTTTACTTGATTTTTCTCATGTCCCTAAAATTTTCCTATGTACTGTTCTTCATTGATTTCCCTCAAACATAAAGGGTTTGTTGTGGTTCCCTTATGCACTAAATGGATGGTTGGATCTCCATTTTAATGAGGTTTTATCAAGCTATTGATGTTTCAACAATAGCATATGCAAATTCTAGGAAAAGGACATTTTTTTTTCTTCTAATTTTTCATGCATGCTATTGATGCATATAAACACATGCAATTAGGGAATTTGAGGGTTGAGGCTTAGCTTGATCTGTTGGCGATTTTTTACGCTGTCGGATCCTTAGTCGCTGAAAAACATGATTTTTTTCAGAATTTACGGTTTAGGGAAAAACTCGATGGAGAAGATAGAGAAGATGGTGAGAGGAGCCAATTGAGAGAGATATAGAACGTGCTGGGAAGGGGGAAGAGAAACTCTTCCCTTATATGTTTCCCTCCGATGATTTTTTTGGTGAAAACGTCAGATCTGGTAAGGGAAGATGGAAAGGGGTGCCATTATCAAATCAAGCCCCTGTATTTCGGGCCCCTCCAATTTAGCAAACTGCCCTTGTACTTCAATGGCTTATAACTTCTTCGTTTGAGCTCCGTTTTTTGCGTTCTTTATACCGTTCAATTCCTCTTGATGTGTACTTTCTAGTTTTTAGTTTTTAGGAACAATTTCCATGCATATAATTTTTAATTTAATTTATTTAATTTATGATTTAAAAATTGAGGATATTACATATTTAGACTCTCCTTTATTTATATTTGTACTATAATATATGTAAATATACAATCTTAATGAATAAACCAATGCATTTACAAAAAATTGGGTAATTTTTTTATACTCGTCCATTAGCATGATGAAATTTACCAATGTAGAATTAACACGTTAGAAAATTTAGCTAGCATGTAATTTAAGGAGGGATATATGGGATTGTCCAAGGGTTAGAAATAATTTTTTTGAGATAAGGAAAAAATTAAAATTCCATCAAGTGATCTCCTAAAAGATAAATGCATCTTAAAAATAGTGTTAAACCAACAATTAGTAAAGCACCTAAGAAGGGAAGTCCCAACCTAAGCCAAAGTGTAAGAACTTAGAGAAACTATAACTAATGAATTTGTGTGAAAAATTGAACATAATAATAGTTAGGGTACAATTGCAAAATTTATCACCAAACAGGGTAAATTGAAAAATTGGTGTAAACTACAAGGTTTTATTGATGAGCTGATGAATGAGCTAATCAGCTACAAGGGTGGGAACCAACCAGCCATGTGGGGACACACAGCAAGGGCAGTTGGCTTTCCCCATAAGGACACCTATCCACCCATTTAGTATAATAGCTAAGTATATAATTAATAAACTTAGGGGCTAGAATGAACTCGCTCCAACCATAGTGAAGAAGAAGAGCCAATAGTAGGCAGAGAAGGAGAAAAACTTGGGGAAGATGGGGAAGAAGTTAATCTAGGGGAAAGGAAAGACAATTGGAAATATGAGATTTGAAGGTAGGGTGGAAGGCAAGAAATTGGGCAAGTGAGGTAGTGAAGAGCTACTGCTTGAGTGGAGTTTCACACAAGGAGAAGCTCTTCCAACTTAGGGGGATAACTAGACAAGGAATCCAATCTTCGAGAAGCATATCTCAGGTAGGGATTTTTTATAGGAATATTTACTTATACTAGCATGGTTTAGCCTAAGCACAAGATGTTGTTTCCTTTAGGACAAGTAAGAAATCTTTGTTCTTGTATCTGCAGTTAGCATGGTAGGATTTATTCAAATTTCTTTCTATATATTTGTTTGATGATGATTTCAATTGATTAATCAAATGCATGTTGTATCTCAATGAGTTATGATTTAGATGTTTGCTACAAAATTCACCTTGTTTGTCTAAAAACCTTGTGCTTAAAACTAGTTTATGAATGCCCCATTTTAAGACTACATGAAGAGGGAAAATAGGGGATAGTTCACACGTGTGAATACCACTATGATTCATCTTCTTTGGAAATTTTCTTTTTGGGCTTTCATTGTGGAATCTTATGCATGTAATTGATGTATTAAATCTAGCATTTTCTATGCTTAACTTGATGGAGTGGAGGTGCCAAGAAAATCAAGAACTGTGCGTACCATTTTCTTGCACACCGTCGTAGGAAAATGGTACCTAATCCTTACAAGAAAATAGATTTTTTTGGCTTCGAGCTACAAAACTAATTTATGGGTCTTCAAGGAAGGACTTTATTCTTAAAAATCATTTATAAATTTTCCCAACTTCAACAATCTACCTACTGGTTGTGAGGTTCTAAAGTAGGGAGAAGAGCACCATTTTCCTAATGTTTCTGTAGGACAATGGGGCATAATTCTTGCCATGAAAACCTGGATATTTAGCCTTAAATTGCAAAACTACTTTATGGATCTTCAAGGTGGGACTCTAATCTTAGAATATGTGTTGAAATGAATTAGACCTTTTATCTACTACCTAAGAGGTGTTAAAGTAGGGAGAAAAACACAATTTTCCTGCCTGTTTGTTGCAGGAAAATGGCACAACTTTCCCTTCACATTTCCTAACTCAATTTAAAAAAAAAAGGCAATAAAACCATGCTTGAAATTATTGTCTATATTAAAATGTGAATGATCAAATCAACAAGTTGCACTAACTATGGAAAATTTTCAAATGAAAAAAAAACCTCCAAAATTGTAAATTAAAGGAGGGTATTGACCTAGTTGTGTATGCTTAGGCCGTAAGGTGGTTAGAAGCAAAGGTAAGGTGGAGTGCTTTGAAACACCCCATGTATTTCACCAAACAAGGGGGACCTTGCATGAGGTTCCCAAGTGAACTCAATGGAAGAGAGTGGGATGATGAATTGTGGTATGAAATCCCTTCTTCCCATAGTGACTTAGTTGTTTGTAACTTAATAATATAGCTAAAGTGTTGGGCACTAACTCCATCACCACCTAAGATTGAGTTTGGCCTAATTATAACTAATTTCACTCAGTTGGCTATGTATTGATCAACTACTATAATAATTAGTAAATGACACTTATGTATTTAGCTAGAAACCAAAGGAAAAAGTAGACAATAGGACTCTTGCCAACTAAGGAAAAAGGATCACCATCTATAAGAGCCTAGGATTTGTAAGGAAGGAATAGTACCATTTGTAATGCATGAATTGTCAAGTTTTCAATTCTAATACTAGAAGCTCAAAATAGTACTAACCTTATGGCCGCTATATCATGAGGTTTGCTTGTGAGCTTTCCCTTGTTAAAAACCTACTATTTGACATACTAAATTAACCATATTGGGTAGAACTCTTGTACTTGGAAAAAAATTGGTTAAGGAAATCCTTCCCTTCTTTCTCTTAGTGATTTAGTTGTCACCCTTAGCCACAATATTAGTACACTTGTGAGACTATAGTAATATGACATAATAAAGGGTAAGGCTACAAGGTTATGAATCTATGCACTAGGTTGAGACATGCCTCTACGCTAAAGAAATTTTCAACACCATAAGCTTCGTGATTAACACCATAATGGGAACAGTTAGGATATAAGCCTAACAATGCACTATGTACATCTCAACCCTAAGAACTTTAGGAAAGATCATGTTCATATAAATCATAAGAAAGTAATTCCTTAGGAGTGTATATCATCAAGTTAAGGACTAGAATCTTAAGCTAAAGATGCCTACTAACTTAGAGACATGACCAAGTAAATAAATTTAAAATAATAAAGTTGAACTCCTACAACATTTCATAAATGAGGAATGGTGCAAGAAATGTATAACCTGGACCAAAATAATTAGGATACTATCCAAAGAAGTTCTTGCCGAGAGTTTTCCTGCAAGTGCATAGTTAGCCAATTGTTGTATTGTAGGGTCAAATCCGTGGGGAGAATATAGTATGAGTTTAAAGTACCAAATTATTCTACTCTAATAATCTTAAAAGATTTACACAAAAGATTACAAGATGAGGTGATGAATGAGCAAATGGATTAGATTTCTTTGAATAAAGAAAATAAACTATGGTTGAAGGTTAGGATTATATACCACCTAGACTAGTGTTAGGGTCCATTGCTCATTATTCCTCCTTATAACTCAAGAAGTAGATTGAAACTATGATTATTTTCTTGAAATATGATTTCTTTGAAATATTTAACTTGAAAATTGTTGATCATTAGAAACTAGATAGATAACTGAATCCTAAGTTTTCCATGTAAAACTTAACTATAATGAATCAAGGATTAATTCTAAGTAT
The DNA here is from genome assembly GCA_035236585.1 of Warburgia ugandensis. NCBI lineage: Eukaryota > Viridiplantae > Streptophyta > Magnoliopsida > Canellales > Canellaceae > Warburgia > Warburgia ugandensis. The sequence continues at coordinate 41,682,116 of CP141136.1, forward strand.
TCATTATGAGAGGTAATGACATTGAATTAAAGAATTGTACTAAGGGCATTCTGTCATTTCCAAATTAAGATAAATTTTAAATTAAATTTTCTATTAAGACATTAGGAACTAATGAGTGCTATTCCCTCACATTATTCTAAGATCATTCTAATCCTAAGAAAAAAAATAACTAGCATAACATAATTTATAATTTAACATAAATTTATTAAATCTAAATTACAGTAATGAAAATTTAGATAAATTAAATTAAGCTACAACTAAAGAAAAGAATTATCCTAAAACTAAGCTGAAATATCTACCTTCCACTATTTTTTCACATGCTTATTTGTTACAATGATTGCAAAAGAGAAAAATTACAAGGAAAGAAAAATAAAGATAAAAGAAATAAATAACACTAAACAATTTTAATTTTGGAGAAGATTCTTCAAAATTTTCTTAACTTATCATATTTCAATTGTATCAAAGAACCTTCCTCTCAAATTTGACTCTAATCCAATAAGAATTCAAAGAGAAACCTACGCTTGTAGTGTGTGACTATAACTTGAGAGAGTGTCACAAGCATTTCATTTAGAAAAATAAACTTTTCATACTAGTGATTATCGGTGACATTGTCATATGCTAATTTGTTCCTTAATTACCTTCAAAAATATATATTACAAGCTAAAATCTGCTAAGAATTTAATACGATGTAAAAGTACAAGATCATAGGAGAGTGTCGCTAGCAATCGGGAGTTGCAAGTTTTTCCTAGATACACTCGATGAGTATGATGAACATCAGTACTTTGGTTAAATATTTTACTACAATAGAGATTGAACTTTTTAAAAAAAAATTTGGTACTTGGCATAATTGAATGTCAATTAATCTAATGGTACAGTTTTATTTTCAATAAAAGTTATAGATATGAAGATATTTGATCATAAATGTGGCCAATTTATCATGCACTAAACTAGTCTCTGTTACTGCTTGTGTAAACTAGTGAGCATGTGATGAAGTTGGTCACTTCTACCATTACATTCTCCAACTTCTAGATCAAATTTTTAAGTTTGATGTCAAAGGAATCCAATGATACGGTTAGATCATGAGGAAAACTAACCAAACGAAGCTATTTGATACATAATATGACTTGTTCATCATAGACAATAACATTGTAGAATAGTAATTGTTACTATTGTCATAGAGAAATCTCATTTGAAACTTAATGAAAGTGTTGGAAACAATGAAAAAATCTTTCTGAACATTTCCAATGGTTTAGATAATTAAAATATAAGCAAAAACCTAACTAACACAAGGAAAATTTAACCTCTCTATTTTGTCTTGCAGTAAGAGTAAGAAAGAAAAGACAGGGATGAAGATATCTTGCTCTACTCAATCATCCTTAGGAAAAATTCATTTCACTTATTTTTGGGGAGATGAGAGAATTATCAATAGTTTAAATCATTGATCAATACCAAAATAAACACAAGCAAAGGAGAAATTCGAAGCTCTGTTACTACTGGTAGCAGTAGTGAAATAGAGTTGGAAAAACATGAATTTTTCCCTGCTTTCTTATCCTCTTCTAATGAAAATCTTTCAAGTGAATGCTATAGAACTTGGTTCTAGCTTCATCTTTTTTAGATTTAACCTATTGCTCACTATCATTCAAAGCATTTAGAAGTTAAAATGTTAGTAGCAATAGGTGGAACAAAGTAGTAACACTTCCTTGTTATGCTATGGTTGAAACTTCAAAACAAATGAGAGAGAGACTTTCAATGAAAACTTTCTTTCTTTACTTCAAGCTCTTACAAATGAAAACAAGAAAAATAGTGAAGTAAAATGCTTACTACACTAGTGGATTAAGAAGGGAAAGGAATTTATCTCTTCCCTCCAACTCCAACTCCAACTCCACCTCTTCTTCTTCTTCCTCTCCTTGCTTCTCCCTACTTCCTTCCTTACTCCTCCTTATATAGAGTGAGGAGCAACCAATGTTATCAACTCCTCCTTCTCTCCTTGATTCCCCCCATTCACCAACCATTGACTCTCTTCTCCAATCACCATCTTTTGATGAAAGTGGAATGGTTCTAGGTGCTTTCTCTTCATAGTGTTAATAGCTCTCTCTTGTCTACAAAAAGTCAAGCTACTATCTTGCTTCTAATTAGCAACTCTCCTTGTGACACATGGCTACAACATAGAGATATCATGCTTAAGATATCTACCCTTCATCCATCCATCTAATTCTAATTACTTGTTTTGACTTGATCTTCACTTTAGGAGACCATCAAGTGTAATCTCTCATCATCACATGATGTCCCATATGCTCTCTTATCATCCACATGCTATACATATACATTCTCAACCTTGTGGGCCCTTGATGTGTGAAAGAAATAAATATGTAGTGGGACCCATGTATGATCTTCCACTTTCACACCATAGTGTGAGTTATCTAGGCTTAAATGAGAGTAGTGGTGGAATAGATGAATTGATCCTCAAAGACTTGGGATTCTACTTCTTCAATTGATCGAGTTCATCAAAATTAGATTGATTTGAGCCATCTATTTATATTTAAGCTTGATCTACGAGATAAATGTTGATTAGCTTGATCTCTCCACTTGGATCTTAACATATAACCTATAAAACATAGAAAAATCCCAATTAGTATTATTTTACCAATGATTTTAAACATAATTGCCTTTGGCTAATGATCTAACCCTAAAAATATACTGGATTGTGGTTAGATGGAGATTAATTAGTTTAGTACAAATCCATTATATGTTTACAAATGATCAATCTCATGCATTAAACCAATGCAAAATTTAGGTTTTTGGATGCAAAATTTTGCACACAACACACCCCCGAACTAGCATTTTGCTAGTCCCAAGCAAAGAATTCAGAAACCATTTTATTGAAAAATTACCATTTTTGTAAATACTCATGACTGCATTTAGCTTATGCAACAATCCCTTGAACCCCTAGATTACCCTTAGTGGACGAGTCAAGCTTAGTGAGGGTTTGCATTGAATTTACTCACAAAATTCAAAAATAGGTCAATTCCTAAGTTTATCTCAGAGAATTCTCATCTATTAGGATTCAATAACTTTAGCACGCTAATAAGAATAGATGAAATGTTCACAACCCTATTCATATGCTAAAGGTATTCATTTAAACTTGTATCTCAGAGTGTAGTGTTTGTATAGTCAACATATACATAACTATTGAAATCTAAGTAGATTATGACTCATTATTCCATTCGAAATATGTTTTGACCTCAAATCTCATAGTTTGAATGTACACTCAGGAATAAAATTCTCAAAGAAAGGGTCAAAAGTGCCTCCTAATTATATGACTAGAATTTTGGAATTCTAATAACTCACATATTATCTGAAAGAAGGAAGGTACTAAGGAATTATTTTGATCCCTTTAGAAAATAATGTCTTTACCAAGAGAAAGTTAAAGAATATCATACCCTAATTTCTAGGATGAAATATAGGGTAGGATAGGGAGATGAAAAGAATGGATAGGGTATTCAAAGTCTCCAAAAATAAGTAGAGGTCTTCTACTAAAGATTGACAATTCTTCTTCATTGTATTGAAGTGAACTTTCTTTTGCACTTTTCTATTTTTTTTCTTTTCTTTCTTCTTTCATTTGCATCTTTTTAATTTCTTTGAATCTCTTTGATGAAGTTTCTTTCGTTAATATTCACTTTCATCATTGAATTGCAATTTAAAGATATTTCTTCGACCATCTTTAACTTATTTTTGAAGAAAAAGGTAATAGATATTTAATTTTCAGTTAATATGGGTGCAGGTAATTGTTTTATAAGAAAAAGGCTTATATAAAAGGCTAAAAAAGGCTAACAAGTGGTGAATATATCATTGGGTAGGATTTTTACCTATGAGTTTCAACAAGGATGGCCTAAATCATTCCTTAGGTTTAATAATTTGTATTAGGTTTAATAATTTGTATCAGTTTCAACAAACTTCTAGAAGATTAAGGACAATACTTAGTAATTGCTTTTGGTAATTGACCAAATCAAAGAACACTAGGATCAACTAGAATTTACACATGCTGAAGAAAATTATGGAATTTATGTATAATGCTCACAAAAATGAATTGTTGAACTAATCACATGGTTTATAGGTCTTCACTGGTTTTCTTCAAGATTTCAAAGTCATAACCACTTATTAGTCTAAACTAAGTACATGTAACTACTGTATGAGATTACTTGAGACTAATGCCATGAAAAACTTTAAAAAATGAGTAAAAGAAGGGATTAATTATGTATTATTAAATTAATAAGCTAAAGTAACGAGGAAGCATTGAATTTTGGTCAATGCAATTCTCATCACTGTATAGGAATTGACCTTCAAATTCAAAATTTTTTATTTATTTTAATGAAAAAACAGCTATAAAAAGACTAGAATTTGCAACAATTTAACACCTCCAACCTAAGGGAAACATTATCCTCAATGTTTAAAAAGTAGAATGATGAAACAACACTAAGAAGTGAAGACTGGATGATGTAGAAAAATTAAGGTACAAAAATATTATAAAGGGATAAGGTCACTCAATTTTTGTGGTCAAATGAAAATTAGTGGCACATCACCCAATTTAGTACCAAATTTTGCTCCTCACAATGGGTTAAGTCTTTTTTGAAAGGTGGTAGAAGATTTGTCACCTAGATATGCATACTTGAGAATGAATGGTAGACATGGAAACTCAAATTTAAGAGGCTCAATTGAGGATGGAATTGGAGTGGACTCCCTTGGGAAAAATTCCTAAAATTAAGGTTAGCAGTTGTCTATGTCCATGATAGGCTTAGAATAAAGGAGGGCATTAACTTCCTCTATTTATATGTCCTTAGTGAATCCATTAAATGGGCCAAACAAGCCTCAAGTGGGTCCAAAAAGGAAGACTAATTAAATTGATCTTGCACTACTAAATTTATCATGTTAATATTGTGCAAGTCACTAGAGGATTTGTATGGTATATTGGATACTCCAATGAATCTTTCAATTCTTTTTTTTTGTATCCAAATGTGCATACATGCATACATATACTTTTGTATCCAAGGTTTTGTGTACAATAATTTTTTTTCTCTCTTTTTTTTTAGAAAACTAAGCCTAATGAACTAAAGATGCACAAACAAAGTACATAATTAACAAACCCATTGCTAACATGCTGAAAGATGTTTTGACTATCTTGATTTTCTACAAGGGAGTAGATTTTAAATTAGCCTAATCTAAGCACATCCTATTCTCTTTTAGACTTGTCCTACTGCTTACCTATTAGATCCTTACTAAATTAATTGCTTCACATCTTCCTTAGTTAGCCGTAGGTAATCTAAGTCATGGAATGTGTTGTAGAGCTACTTATTTAAATACCAACAAGGTGATTTAGCTTAGGGCCATTGTTTGCATCCTCTTAAGAGGGTCTTATGAGCTTGAGAGACTCTATAGGTCTCTTCTAATTGATTTTAACTAAAACTTAAAGGTTAGGTTATGTGAAAGGTGATAATTAACCTAGGTGGGCCAAGAGGTTCTGATAAAATCCATCATTGATCTTGTAGGTATGATGCCCTTACTAATCAATTTTCATTCATCATGGCACAACAAATCACCTCAAAGCAGATAAGCATTTCCTAAAAATGCAAGAAAAATAATAAACTAATTTAAGAACCTAGAAAATATGCAATAACTAAAAGATAAATGCATTCTATATTATATTATACTACCAAAAAAGTTTGCAAATCTACTTTAACAATGCAAATTCTAAATTTATGAAAAATAAAAGATTGAGTAGATCTTATGGTGGGGTCCTAGAATTAAGTCTTCTCGTACAAAGGTAAACCATTTACAAACCACCTCCACTTACAAGAATATGATTTACCCTTGACCTGTATTATTACAACCTTTAAATTAAATTTTTTATTTAAAGCAAAGTATAGGTCGACCTGATTGCAATTCCACTCAAAATAAAACTCGCTAATCTAATTATTCTAAACCTAATCTCATGGTACTTTAGCCACATGATTACCTCCCTAGAAATGACACCAAAATCTTGTTGAGAGTTTTCTTGCAAGTGCATAGTTAGTTAATTGTGGCATTGTAGGGCAAAATCCACAGGAAGGTCATGGTATGAGTTTAAAGAACCAAATTATTCTACTCTAATGATTCTAAAAGATTTAGCTAGAAAGATTGTAGGATGAGGTGATGAATGATCAAATGGATTAGATTTCTTTGAATGAATAAAATAAACTATCATTGAAGGTTAGGATTATAGATCACCTAGACTAGCATTATGGTTCACCACTTGTTATTCCTCCTCATAACTCAAGAAGTAGATTGAAACTATGATCATTTTCTCGAAATGTGGTTTCTTTGAAAATTTAAGTTGAAAATCATTGATTGTTAGATAGATTATCGAATCCTAAATATACCATGTAAAATCTAACTATAATGATTCAATGATTAATTCCAAGTATTTATTATGAAAGGTAATGTCATTGAGTCAAAGAATGGTAGTAAGGGCAATTCTATCTTTTTAAAATTAAGATAAAATTTAAGTTAAATTTTCTAAGACACTTAATACATTAGGAATTAATGAGTCATATTCCCTTATGTTATTCTAGGATCACTCTAATCCTAGGAAAAAAATAAACTAGCATAACACAATTTGTAATTTAACATAAATTAGTTAAATCTAAATTAAAGTAATTAAAATTTAAATAAATTAAATTAAGCTACAACTAAAGAAAAGAACTTCTACAACTACATTGACATTTTTGTCTATACTATACTTCTCTTCCTTATAAGTTCATGATCAATCTATTATCACATATCAATCATCTCCTATTTAGATTATCATCAAAATCTTCTAGTAACTCTATTATAATCAAATTCTTTGTCGTTCTTATCAGATTTAGTCTTTTACATCCACTGTCGTATTCATGTTATATTCCTCTTGATCACATAATATATCAATTATTGTATGTACCCCTCTTCTAATTTGTTCTATTGTACTAAAGTTTGTAAGATAACAATTTACTTCTCACAAGGTTCCATGTAAGGTCATCCAAACTTGAGCTAAGTTCTTCAGGATTCTCACATTGATTGGTCTAGTACAAGTTAGAGTTATCTACTAAGGATTCCATTGGTATCATCTTGTTTTCCCATTCATCATTCTCGTCATTATCTTATTCTCATCCAATAGTTTCCTTGTTTACTCCACTACTCAACACTTCTTAACCCCTAAATAGTTTAGACTAAATTTTTTTTAGGGTTTGCACCTTCCAATGCTGAAGTATTTGTTAAATTAGACTCCCTTTCACCTATTTATTTATGGTGTATTTCTTTGTGATTTGATATCATTTATTATTCTAGTCATCTCTATTACTTGTATTTAGACTACTTTTTTCTTAATTATTCTAGTCATATATGAATTTTGGACATGCAAGATTGGCTATGAAAGGATAAAATTGAGCTCTGATACCATCTTTGATGACCCGGGTTTCACATGCAAAACTAATTCCTAATGTGGGATATCCCTATTTGAAAACACTTTTATAAAAACAAATGCTATGCAGCAAAAATATCATTAATTTTAAATTCATTTTGAAAACCCTGAGAATCATTTGCTTTCAAGACAAACAAAGTTATTAAAAAAAAAAAAACTAAAATGACTATATATGCATCCTAGATCTATCCAATCATAGCTCACAACCCAACTGTAATAATCACATATACATGTCCAAAAGATAGGTCATATACTTACATTCATACTTGTCTTTATCTTCATTCATTTGATAGTAGCACTAACTTCTGGTTGTTTTTCTAATCCTATTGTAGCTAACTTGTAAAAATAATATATTTGGTTGAGTGTTTCTTATACTCAGTAGGCGATCTGATACTACTATTTTGAAAATACAGCATGCAACATACATAATTTCAAGAGGGGCTTTCCATGTAATAAAAATCATGCAATTTCTTTTTGTGTAAACATGCATATTTTTGCATAAATCATAAGCTCATTTACTCATTTTTAGATCATGTAATCTTTTATCGAAATCCAGTAATCTACAATATAAGTATTACAAAAATCATAGAGTAGTAATCAATCAATCCATGTACAAAAATCTGGCAAACACATCAAGCTGATTAGTCAAAGTCAATAATTCATAAAATAATAATAATTATGAAATTCTTAAAGTAGTAATCGGTCAAAACATATGATAACATCTCAAACCCACTATAGATATCATGCACGTGGGTATCTCAATGAACACATCAAGCCAACTGGGCTCGAGTACTCGTCTACAACCATCTCAATGCAATATGCATATCAATATCAAAACCAAAATCATAGGGTCAACTATGCTCATGACTAGAATCTATTCTGAAATCATGTGTCTTTGGTATTTAGAGATAGCCTCCACGGTGACTATGGATATGTCATAAAAAAGGGTGCCGTGAACACCTCCAATGGTCGTCCCTATTTACCACAGCAATTGAGAAAGGGGCAATGCCACTTTGGGCATGATACCTACGACCTTTGGTGGTTAGAGGCCAAGGGGCCAACCCCGTACATAAACAACCTCTCAGCATAGTGCCTACTAGGCTCATTAGCCCTAAAAGGATATATACATATAATCCAAATCTCAATCATCGTAAATTATGCAATTTATGCAATTAGTTTCAAAACATGCGAGCAATCATACATAAAATCTATTCAATGCAAGAAATCACATTCAAGATAATAAATCATGAAGATAATCTACATGCTAGTTATAAGAATATCGTATCTCAAAAAGCATACTAAACATGGTATAGAGTCAAGTAAATCATTTAGATTTTGGAATGCATTTGAAAATTTAGTAGTATCAGACTACATACCTCAATGTCTCTTGAATCACATTTTTCTTTAATCGAATCCTAAATCACGTTTGTGAAGTCCTAGATATTATTTGATAATAAGAATTCAAGTATCATTTTCCATCCTCTATAGATCATCAATTAGATTTACAGATTAACAACTAGATCTATCTTTTAGGTTATAGATCATTGATTAATATGTTTTTAGGCTAGATCTCACTTATAGATCTAATATTTAATGGTTAGATTGCCTAAAATAACTTTTATGTCATTAAGATCTTGTAATTAAACAGTCAGGTTACCTACCCTGATGCTTAGATCAGGTTCATACTTAATTTGAATAGTTAGATCTACAATTCAAACGTTGATGTATGTAATTTAGGGTTGATCTGGGCATATTGATCTCCTAATACATCCATGGATCAATTTATTAGGTTTGATCAACTTTGATCTTGTAGATCTATGAGATTTCTATGGTTTTTAGGCTATGGTTGCATTAAATAGTCCTTTAATCCTAAATTTTATTGTATAATTGGTTTGTGTCATCAAGACGAATACAACGAACCTTTTGAATTGTCAATCAAAGTTATATAGCTCTCGAAACCTTAATTTTTGTGTTTTGGGTCTGTTTAACGATTTAGATTCAAATTCTTTATCCACCACACAAAAAAAACCAAAATCAAGTCACTAGTGTAACTGGCCATCGCCAGAGAAGATGACCTTGCAATTGTCTCAGGTTACAATTTTTAAGTTTGATTAACTCCTAATTAAAAGGTTTGTAGATCAGGCACTTACCTTCACTTTTGTCAAGTTTGGAGTCATTTCACGTTCATTTGATGCTAGAAAACATGAATTTTAAGTCAGAGGTTTGCCCAAAAAAGCAAAGTCACTGAAATTTGAATTTTAACCTGATCAGTGGTAAAACTAACTTTGATTTAGGAAATTTTAGAGGGCTTTTGATCCTCTCTTCACAAGGAATCCAATGGTGGTATTTAATCTTCGATCGGTCACCATTTGTTGGCTATTTTTGAGATCTAGAGAGTGACTGTGTTCACTGTCATCAGAGAAAATGGATAAAGTGGTAGTAGAGGCAGAGAAGAAGAAAAATAATGGAAGAAAGAGGTTTTTATAGCTGTTGATGGTGGTGGTGTACCATCTCCATGGTGGCATCGTCCTTGTGGCTGTGCCGTCTTTTCTCCCGACGTTGCAGAAGCTGACCAGAGAAAGAAAGGTCAGCGCAGATGCAGTGACGTGTCGGTGACATAGTGGTGATGAAGGGGGGTGTTGTTATCAAAATGACCCCATGCATTTTTTGGTTTTTCCTTAGTATTTATAAAATTACAAAAATGCCCTCAAATCTTCAAACACTCATAACTTTGTCATCCAATCTCCATTTCCAGTGTTCTTTATGTAGTTCGATTTCATTTTTTTTGAGTAAAATCTAATTATGGGGATATTTATACCAAATTTGATCTGTATAAAATTCAAGTTTCACATGTATTTTAAATGCAAAACTAATTCTTTGTGTGGGATATCCCTGTTTGAAAACACTTTAATAAAAACAAATGCAATGTAGAGAAAAAATCTTTTATTTTAAATTCATCTTGAAAACCCCGGGTATCATTTGCTTTCAAAATAAAAAAAGTAATTTTTAAAAATAAGACAAACATATATGCATCCTAGATCTATCCAGTCATAGCTCACTGCCCAATTGTAATAATTACGTATACATGTACAAAGGATAGGTCATATACTTACATTCATACTTATCTTTGTCTTTATTCACGTAATTGTGGTACTAACATTTCATGATGCTTCTTCTAATCCTATTAGAGCTAATTTGTAAACATAATATATTTGGGTGACTATTCCTCATACTCAGCAGGTGATTTGATACTATTACTTTGAAAACACGGTATGCAACATGCATAATTTCAAGAGAGGTTTTCCATGTAAAAACCATGAAATTGCTTTTTGTATAAACCATGCATATTTATGCATAAATCATAAGCTCATTTACACATTTTTAACCATGTAATCTTTTATCAAAATCCAGCAATCAACAATATAAATATTACGAAAATCATAGACTAGTAATCAATCAATCCATGTACTAAAATCTCTATGAACACATTAAATCATTAGGTCAAAGTCAATAATTAAAAATTATGAAATTCTTAAAGTAGAAGTCAGTCAAAATGAATGATAACATCATAAACCCCCAATAGATATCATGCATGTGGGTCTCTCAGTGAACACACCAAGTCAACTAGTCATGAGTACTCGTCTACGACCATCTCAATGCAATCTGCATATTGATATCAAAACTGAAATCATAGGGTCAACTATGCTAACAATCAGAACCTATTCTGAAATTGTCTATCTCTAGTATCTAGAGACCAACCCACCATTGCCTCTATTGCAGCTATGGATATGTCCTCTTTGTCCCTTTGTAAGTTGCCTCATTCGACAATCTATCCACTTGGAACTCAAGGTTTTGTTCCCTCCACGGGTTGCCTTAATTAGCGATCTACCCACTTGGAACTTAAGATATTTTTCCCTCTGCAGGTTGCCTCAATCTGTGATCTACCCACTTAGCACAGTGCCCACTAGGCTCATTAGCCCAAAAAAGATATATACATATAATCCAATTATCAATAATCATAAATCATGCAATTATGCAACTAGTTTTAAAAACATGCTAGTAATGCATATATAAAATTTGTTCATGAAATATATAAGAAATCACATTTTAAATCAAGATCATGAACCACGAGAATAGTTTGCATGAAAATATCATATCTCAACATCATTTCTAAAAGCATACTAAACACAGAAATAGATTTAAGTAGAATTTAAAATGCAACATGAAAACTTAGTAGTATCAGACTACCTACCTCGATGTCTCTTGGATTGTGTTTCTCTTCAATTCAAGTCCTGGATCACCTTTGTGAGGTCCTGGATATTATTTCAAAATAAGAATCCAAGTATTATTTCCCATTCTTTATATATCATCAATTAGATTTACAAATCAACGACTAGATCTATCCTTTAGGTTATAGATCATTGATTTGTGTGTCTCCAAACTAGATATCACTTATAGTTCTAATGTTTAATGGTTAGATTGCCTTCAATAACCTTTATGTCATCAATATCTTGTAATTGAATGGTCATATCTCACATATCGCCTATCCTGATGCTTAGATAAGGTTTGTACTTGATTTGGATTGTCAAATCTATAATTCAAAGGTTGATCTATGTGATTTAAGGTTGATCTTGGAATATTGATATCCTAATGCATCCAATGGATCAATTTATGAGATCTAATCATCTTTGATCTTATAAATCTACAGGGTTTTTAGGCTATGGTGAAGTTAAATAGTACTTTGATCCTAAATTTTATTGTATGATTAGGTTCATGTCGTCAATACAAACACAACAGACTTTTTGGATCGTCAATTGGAATTATATAGCCTTATGAATTGCAATTTTAATGTTTTAGATCAAATAAATGATCCAGATTTGATCTTTGGATCCAGAACGCAACAAGACAGGCCATGCGCATCAGGGTTCCTAGGACGCATGTTTGTCCCGGTAGAATTGGGACCACACCTGCATGCCTGCATGCTCCTGAAGGATGCTCCAGGATGCATGTTCTTGTTGCGCGTCCGTCTTAGACATAAATCTATTTGGTAGGATTGAGACAATCCAATCGGGGTTGTCCAATCAAACCCATCTCTAATCAATGCATAGGATCATCCAAGTTTCTCTGATTTTCACCCTTTTTGGATTTTTGGGGCCCACGATGTCACCAGATGGCTCGGATCGTCCATCCAAGCTATCTTGAAGATGGTTCCCATCAGATCCATCGGATTTGTTTTTCACAGTTGATATTTTGGCTGGGGAAAGTAGATCCAGCATGGATCTGATCTAGTTTCTACTGTAGAAGAGAGGAACGAAGAGAGAAAAGGGGAGAAGAAGAACTTATAGGGTCAGTCGGAGGTTTCCGATAGGTGTAGTGGTTCTGTGCCTGTTGGAAAAACTTGGGTTGCTGAAAAAATTGAGGGAAGGGGAAACCTGATTGTTGAAGAGGATAGAGGGAAGAAAAGAGGGGAAATAGAAGGAAAAGGCACCTAGCCTTCGCCGGAGGAGGAAAGAATAGAGGAGAAAGGTCTTCGGTGAGTGCGGGTTTGTTTGTGCCAGTTGGAACCCTAGGATGATGGAGTTGGTGAGGGTAGACAGAGTTGTTCTTGGTGGCTAGAGGAGAAGGGGAGAAGGGGTTTTATAACCCTTGAAGGTGGTGGCACAACTATGGTGGTGTCGTCATTTTTCCCAGTGCCGCAGAGGCTGACCAGAGAAAGGGGCTGTGCCTGCCACTTTTTCGGCGTAGAGGTAGGATGACGCATCGGTTACGAGTGATGACGAAGGGAGTGTCGTTATCAAAACAACCCCCTACATTTTTCCACTATTTTCCTTTTTGAATTTAAAATTACTAAAATGCCCTCAATCTTTAAACGTCCATAACTTTGTCATTTGATCTCTGTTTCTAGAATTCTTTATGCCATTGGATTCCATTTTTCGAGTATAATATAATTATGGAGATATTTCCACCAAATTTGATATCTATAAAATCTCACTTTCAATATTCTAATTTTTAAAATAGGGCTTAAAAATTCAGGTTATTACAGTCCCCCCCCCATTCACCAACCATTGACTCTCTCCTCTAATCACCATCTTTTATTGAAAGTGGAATGGTTCTAGGTGCTTTTGCTTCATAGCATTAGTAGCTCCCTCTTGTCTGCAAAACTCCAAGTTACTATCTTGCTTCTAACTAGCAATTGTCCTTATGAGACATAGCAACAACATAGAGTTATCATGCTTGAGGTCACCACCCTTCATCCTTGATCTTCACTTCAAGAGACCATCAAGTGTAATCCCTCATCATCACATGATATCCCATCACTCCCTTTTATCCATATGCTATAAATATACATTCTCAACTTTGTGGGCCTTTGATGTGTGAGAGAAATAAGGATTTAGTGGGACCATGCACTTTCACACCATAGTGTGAGTGATCAAGGCTTGCACGAGCATGGTGGTGGAATATATGAATTAACCCTCAAAGACTTAGGCTTCTACTTCTTCAATTGATTTGGTTCATCAAAATTAGATTGATCTGAGTCATTCATCTATATTTAAGCTTGATCAATGAGATAAAATGTTGTCCAGCTTCATCTCTCCACTTGGATCTTAACATATAATCTATAAAACATAGAAAATCCTAATTAGTATTATTGTGCCAATGGTTTTAAAAATAATTGTCTTTGGTTGATGATTTAACCCTGAAAATACACTAGAATATGGTTACATGGAGATTAATTAGTTTAGTGTAAATCCATCATATGAGTGTAACAATGATCAACCTCATGTACTAAACCAAAACAAAATTTAGCACTCAATACTTCCCCTAAAGTAAAAAATGCTTGAACCTTGGAGGTGGGAATAGAAATTTCTATGCTCATTTGAAAAGGATATCCAACTGTTAAATTTCATAAAATGATAACATCAACTCACTAAGGATGTAGTATGATATGTGCATGGGATCCTTAGGGCATCAAACTTTATCAAACACGAAAAGGATAAATACTCTCAAAATGAGATGTAGTCATATGTCTTTTTTTCACATCATAAATTGGACTTCTCTAAGATTTTGGGCATTTGGATATATGAATTTTCATCAATGCCTTAGGTGGGGCCTCCAGGAGTGGCCATAAGCCTAGGGATACTATTTCGCTTGACAACTAAGTGAACACTACATGCATAGTGGTAAACCTAGTCTTTATGGTTTTCATTAAGGATTTTGGTTAGCACTCTCAAAGTTGCTGTAAGTCCTAGAGAAATGACATTGATCACTATTTTGATAGGTGAACTTTGTGTGTGCTGTAAGATTGAGGGTTGCACATTACATGCAGCTAACCACTATCCTCGGAGTGATATTGATACTAGTAGTGAGATGGAGATGGCAAACAGTTGAAGTGGCTTCTCATGGGAAAGTACTCTCAGTGGTAACTGAGTAGCCCTCATGAGGTTCAACGATTCATGGTCCTATAGAATCCATCAGCCCATGTAGATATGGAGGCTTTGAATTGGCATGCGATAATGTAAAAGAAGGAACTATCAAATACTTGGCTATTCCTATTAAAGGAAGTAAGGCCTTTGGAGATGTTGGTGTCATTGATTGTACAATCTCCAAAAGGGGGCTAGGAAGGTTCCAATCTAGGTAACAAGTGAAGTGCCTTGCATGGAACTTGTGAAGATTAGGCTTTTTATAGCAATTTTCTCATTTATTTTGAAAAGGTAGGGCCCATTTATTTTGAAAAGAAATTAAAATCTAATAGCTGAAAAGCATTTTCTTTGAAATTCATTTATGAAAAGCTCAGTGGTCATACGCAATTACTACATTATATACATAATGCAAAAAATACACATTTGTATTAAATAATACTTTTAAAAACAAAAGGATTCTTTAATGGTTCACTTACATACCCTCATTGTATTTATTGCATAACATGTCCAAAAGTTGCAATCCAAACATCTAACTGTATATTACAAAACGTAGGCATACTATCTAACAACTAACTATGCATTATAATGTTAAGTGTTCAATTTTGGATAAAAGACCCCTAATTTAGCATTTAATTAGACTATTTGACTCATCAATTTGATGATTTTTAGATAAAATATGAAATTTAGCTCAAATTGCCCATCCAATTGTAACTTTTCAAAATTAACAGTCAGATGATCATCAAAGCTAATTAAATGAGAAATCTATGGTTTAGATGATTCTAATCTAGTCTTTTATTTTGTAGATCAACCTGATCATCGTCTGGATGGTTAATCCTATGGTGCAGCTTAGTTGGATTGGATATTAGATGGCTCAGATTGATCTTATTAGTCTCAGATCAAATTTCAATGTTGCAGATCATCCTAAAGGGCATTGAATGGACTAGATCATTCACAAAAGAAAGATGGGATGATTTTCCAAAAGAACATTATAAGAAAGAAAATTTTAGATCAGATTTCCTAAATAGGAGATAACTTTGGAATGAAGAGTTTGATTAAAAGGGGGAAGAAGTTTCCAAGTGGAAACAAACTCTTCCCCTTAAGGAAAAGCATAAGGCTTTAAAAGGAAGAGTCAGCCATTGGGGAGGGGGATTACTATTTTATTTTTTGTTACTTTCCATTCTATTTTACTTTTTCATTTGTGTTCATCTTTGTTCATCGTTTTCCTATTTCTACCTTAATTCTCTGCTTATCATTCACCGCATCAGCTACCTCTCTACGTTCCCTCTATTTCACTCTCTTCCCTCAACTTCTCTGATCACCGTTCACTGCCCTAGTTATCCCCATTTTTCCCCTCTATCTCATCGTCTCCCTCATCCTCTGCTCAATCACATCGTCAGTTTCTCTAGAGCCGACTCCCATCCCCTTCTTCATCCCATCCCTCTCCCTAGGCTCCACCTCTGTTTCCTTCTTTGTTTCTTCATTAGTGTCGTCCCACCTGCTCACCTCTATGTCTCTCCTATATCTGACGTCATCCACTTCTAGCACTTCCTTTCAACTCCAACCTTCACCATCATTGATTCCCTAGCCAGGCACTACGATCCCCCACTCCAAAAGACAGCACCTCCTAGTAGCAGGTATCAAACCAGATCAAGGAAGGCATCCACCGATAGTACCCCAGCATAAATGGGAGAATCTTCATATTTAGGTCCTATAGAATTTACCTTTTTAAAAGACATCAAATTGGACTCTAATACCTTCATATTTGGATTGTACTTGGAAATAAGATTCCAACAACACTAATTTTTCTAAAATCTGAGTTTGGACGAATAAATGGTGATTTTTCTCATGAAGGGTATTTTGGTAATTTCACATGTGGGCCCTCGTTTGCAGGAATTCATGTTGGACAGTCAAGATACATTGGAAAGTCCATCTCAAATGTTACTTATTAGTTTTGATTGAAATCACGATGTTGGGAATCAGCAGAACATCATAATTAGGTATAAATAATAAAATAAAAAAATTAATTAAAACACTTAAAGGAGGGGCTAAATTGATATTGGCACCCTCCCACTTAAACAAAAAGAATAGACCGTTCAGTCTATTCTCAACCTGACAGAGAGAGAGAGAGAGAGAAGGAGAATGAACCAAGGAAGGAGGAGAAGAAGAAGAAGAAGAAGAAGAAGAGAGAGAGAGAGAGAAAGAGAGAGAGAGAGAGATTGTTTGAGTTGGCTGGGTTTGCCTATGGTGTTTGATTTTAGGATAGTCCCTTACTTACCTCCATGATCAATCTAGAGATAGAGAGTTATTCTCCCCCTTGCTTCTTCCTCTTTTTAAAGCTTATTACCTAGTAATTTTGGTCTTCATGATTCAGCCTTTCCCTTTCTTCTTTGATTTCCACTTCAAATACAACAATACATTTATCTCCTCCAATAGTATGCTTTCCTCTTTTAAAAGAACACCATAGCTTTATCAAATTCCATTCTAGTTTGGTTCCCAATTAGGAAATCATCCCATCTTACCTTATTACCCTTTAAGATGATCTGACACCATTAAATTTGATCTAAGCTATCCATTTCTCAATTTGGTTGATTTGCAACACATAAAACTAAATTAGAATAATCTAAATCATACATTACATATATGATTAGCTCTGATAATCATCTGTTGTTAAATTTTACAAATCAATAGTTGGATGATCAATTGGTGATAAATTCATATTTTATCTAAAAATTAAAAAATTGATCAGGTAGACGATCTAATTAAATGCTAATTTTAGGGTATTTTGACTAAAATTGTATAGTTATCAATGATTAACCATGAGAGGGACATTGACTAATTGAAATTAAAAGAATTAAATATGTGATCTGATATCCCAAAGCATGAATCAACATACAAACATATAATGTATGGTAATTGGGGAAATGTGAATTATGTTAGAAATGCAAATCTAGTTAGATGATCTAATTAAATGTTAATTTTAGGATATTTTGGCTAAAATTGAACACTTAACATACCTCCCACCAGCATTTTGCTAGGCTCGAGCAAAACATGCAAAAAACCAATCTCAATTATTTTCAAGTCAACTCCCACTTTTTTCTTAGAGAATTATCTTCAATAAATCTATTAACTTTATCAATCTAATAAAAATAAATGAAAAATTTAAAACCCTACCCATATGTTAAATACATTCCAATTAAGTTCAAATCTCTGAGTGAGTATGTGTGGACATTTTACATATAGAATAATCTTTATCTCTATGTAAACTTCTAAGTTTTGAACTCCAACTGAAATGTGTTTTGACCTCAACCCTCACTAATAGACATACACTCAAAAATAGAATCTCTTAGATAAAGGGTTCAAATCATATATCTCTTTTAAATATGTGAGCAAAGTTAATAAAAATAAATTTATCTCACATATACTCATGAAAGAATGAGAGTTATAAGTAAATTAATTTTGGTCCCTTAAGAAAGTATAACATGCCATTACCATTGAAATTTTAGACATATTATTCTTTAAATCCTATCCTTTCATATCCTCATTAAGATTATATTCATCCTAAAATTAATAAGTCTCCAACTAGGATGAAACATAAGCTTAGGACATGGTTATGAGAAGAAAAGGTATAAAGGGTATTCAAAAATTTTCAAAAATAAGTAGAGGTCTTCTAGTAAAGTTGACAATTCTTTTTTACTTTGTTTGTCTAAAGTGAATATTTTTTCCCACTTTTTTTTTTTTTTGCATCTTCAAACATTTTT
The DNA here is from genome assembly GCA_035236585.1 of Warburgia ugandensis. Lineage (NCBI taxonomy): Eukaryota > Viridiplantae > Streptophyta > Magnoliopsida > Canellales > Canellaceae > Warburgia > Warburgia ugandensis. Next base: position 41,700,784 of record CP141136.1, read on the forward strand.
TTTCCAGTACTTTTTCTTTTGTTTTTTGTTTTTTTTCAAAACTTTTGAATCTCTTTGAATAACATTTCTTTTCTTGATATTCACTTTTCTACTTCCATTGCAACTAAAAAGTATATCTTCATCCATCTCTAACTTATTTTTTGAAGAAAGTTGTGACGACCCGGGTTTTAGAATGCAATTTTATAAAAACATAGCGAGATCAATCTCTATTTTTAAAACACTTTGTGCAAAAGAATGCAGGGATTTTTTTTTCCCTTTTTCAGAAATCATAGTATAAAGAGCCCGAGTGTCATAATGGACTCTCAATGCATAGTGCCATGGCAATTTATAGACCAAATTGAAACAAATATTACTCCCAAGATTGTTAGTCACAGCCACAGCTATAAAACAAATACTTACAACCTAGATTACAGTAGGTACCAAAAGAATCACTAATTAAGTCTTGCCTTTTCCTACATGACTGTGGGTCTAATGCCTCCTGATACTCCTATTTGTATGTTGTTTGATTTGAAAAATAATAGATTGGGTTGAGTATTTATCATACTCAGTAGGTAAACTGACACTACCCTTTTTGAAAACACATCAATGCATCATACAAAGTTCAAAGGGTTTGCATGTATGACATCGGGATGCTTAATTTGAAATAAGTGCATATGTTGTATGACAAAAAATGTAAGCAATGCCATCTATTGAAATTCTTTATTAAACCTCAGTATGCAATACTAGTAGTATGTCTAATTTTAGAAAACCGAAATCAATAGAAATCAATATATCCTTGTCATGAGATCTACACAATAAGGTAAATCAATGAGTCGTAAATAATGATAAAAAAATACTTAAAATAGTCTTCATATGAGTCAAATGATAGCATTATGCACAGGGTCTCAAGTCAACTGGTCACGAGTACTCGTTTCCAACCATTTCAATGCTATATGCATATTAATACTACCTAAATCATAGGGTCACTATGCTCACAACCAGAATCCCTCTGGATCACGTGTCTCTAGTATCTAGAGACCAGTCCACCATAGCCTCCATGGTGACTATGATATGTCCCCGAAAAAGGTGCCGTGAACAACTCCAGTGGTCATCCCTGTTTACCACAGCAGTCAGGGAAGGGACAATGCCGTTTTTGGTAGTGATACCATTTACCTTTTTGGTGGTATAGGCCGGGAGGCCAAACCCGTACAACCCCTCAGCATAGTACCCACCAGGCTCACTAGCCCAAAAACATACATAGATGATCCAAATCTCAATTAACATAAATCATGCAATTTATGCATTTGTTTTCAAAGTATGCGAGTATTGCATAAAATCTACTCATGCTAGTACCTTATTAAATGTCATGAATCCGTAACTTGTACAAAAACATTATTTCCCAACAGCATTCTTAATTCAATGCAAGATTTTCCAAATACATAAATCATGAAAGCAAGTTCCACATACTTGTATGAGAATAGCATGGTTTAAAACACATACTCAATACAGTAATAAAAATAGGTAACTTAATTTAAGTTTGGGATGCATTTTGAAAACAGAGTAGTATCAGACTACCTATCTCAAGCGTCGTTTCTGAGCTCGTGCCTATCTTTAATTTGAGTCAATACCTTGGTAAAGTCCTAAATGACGTTCAAACATAAGATCCATATATTATTTCTAGGTTCACAGGGTAAAGGTTAGATCTATATGATTTGTTGGTTTCTAGGGATCACTCTATGACATTCTTAGGTTGATCTTTATCTAAGCATGTCCTAAGGTATCTTTTAAATCAAATTATAAGGTTTGATCACGGTTGATCTTATGGATTTATGAGATCTCTATGGCTTTATAGTTACCTACGTTAATCCCTTGATTCTAAAATTTATAGTCTTATTAATATGGGTTTTTGGTGTCGCGCTAGGGATCGCATTCGCATGCGCATGCGTGCCCAAGCGATGTGTCCTAGGTGGCGTCGCACAGACACGTCTTTGGTGCAGCCATGGTGTGCCTCGGCTCCCAGGATATCCCATGCATCCCAGTCGAGCTGAGAAACTATTCGCACGTGACGCATGGGTGAGGACAGCCCCCAAGGAGCTTAGCACTGGCATGTGTCACGCCCATGGGCCCCTGGAACGCCCGTGCACCCCTGGGATGCCCGTGCTCTCCTGGGAGGCATTGCCTTCAACGGGTTTTCACCCGTCTAGTCCCTTTCATAGAAAGCCGGTGATGTCTAGTCGAAAGAGCACCCAGATCAGGCATGGATCTGGCCTGGGAAGGAAAGGGGAAATGAGGGCCAACCTGGGCAGCCTGAAATGGCGCCCTTGACAATGGGTCGACTCCTTCTCCCCTGCCGGAAGCCCTGGTCATCGAGCCTAGGGTTCTGAAATGAACCCATCTTCCCTAATGGGTTCTTTAGCCGGGAAATGCCAGATTTGGCCGGATTGTGGGGGAAAATGAAGGGGAAAAAGAGAAGGAAAGAGAGGCAAAGAGGAGCTTACTTGGGAACTCGAGATGGAGTTGGTCTCACGCTTGGGATGCTTGCTCCAAACCCTCCTTGCCGGAGACGGTATTGAATTGGGTTTGAGCCAAAAATGCTATACTGGAGAAGGGGGAGTGGGGAGAAATTTTTAGGAGAGGGAAGGTGGTGCCGTCCTATGGCGGTGTCACTATTTCTCCTAGCACTGCCTTACAAAGGCGGTGCTGGAAGTTCTAGAAAAATCAGGAAAGGTGGTTGGAGGAGGAAGAAGATGAGGGTGCCGTTATCAAAGCGGCCCCTTGCATTTTTCGTCTTTTTCGTTTTTAGGTATAATTTACAAAAATGCCCTCAACCTTCAAACACTTATAACTTCTTCATAAGAGCTCCATTTTTGGCATTCTTTGAGGCGTTGGATTCCATTTTGAGTGTAGAATCTAATGGCACTGATTTTTCTTAAAAATTCTTATGTTTCCTATTTAATTTAAAATAAAACATCCAACTATCTCTTAAGACTAGTAAACATATCTTAATTCCCAAAAAGAGATAAATTACAGCATCAGTGGTAAGTGGTAAACATTATATTTGTTCTTCATACAAAATGTCTTTAAAATTTGGCTCATTACATTATTACCGCCTTAAAAGAATTTTTTCCTTGAAATTCTACAATCCATTACAGGAAAATATTTTGGGGTAATTCTTTATCATGTCCGATTCGACCTCCCAAGTTTCTTCTTCGATGGTCGCATTTCTCCACAAAACTCTGACTAATGGGATATCCTTATGCCGTAGCATCTTGATCTTTCTATCTAGAATCTGTACTGGTTTTGTTTCCAAGGTTAAATCTAGTTGTAGCTCGGGGGTTACTTATTCAAGAACATGTTTGGGGTCAGGAATATACCTCCTCAACATGGATATGTGAAACACATTGTGGACTTCTGATAACTGTGGTGGTAGCACTATCTTGTAGGCAGTTTTTCTTACTTTTTCTAGGATTTTAAATGGACCAATGAATAGAGGACTAAGTTTCCCCTTTATCCCAAATCTCATGACGCCCTTAGTCGGAGATATCTTCACAAAGACATGATCTCCAACTTCAAATTCCAATTGTCTATGTCACCTATCCACGTAACTCTTTTGTCGACTGTGAGCTATGAGAAGCCCCTTTATAATAAGCTTTACCTTGTTTGCGCATTGTTCCACTAACTCTGACTGTATGATTTTATTTTCACTGATTTCATTCCAGCACACAAGTGATCGGCAAGGCCTTCCATAGAGTGCTTCATAGGAAGCCATTCTGATGCTTGAATGGAAGCTGTTATTATACGCAATTCAACTAAGGGTAGACTTTCAACCCATCATTCCTTTCAGTCAATTGCACACGCCCTTAACATATCCTCCAATACCTGAATTGTTCGCTCAAATTGGCCATCAGTTAGAGGGTGAAAAGCCATACTAAAACTTAATGAGGATCCTAAGGACTTTTGTACTGACTTCCATAATTACGAGGTAAAACGACTATCTCTATCGAAATAATGCTGAGTGGTATCCCATGCAAACTAACTATTTCCTTAATATATAATTGAGATAGGCTGTCAGTGGATTGATTTTGTCGTATGGGGAGAAAATGTGCTGTCTTGGTTAGTCGATCGACCATCACCCATATCATATCATGCCCCTTAAATGTCTTAGGTAGCCCTAGGATGAAGTCCATAGTAATAACATCCCACTTCCATTCTGGTAGCTTAAGTAGTTGTAGTAAGCCTACCAGTCTTTGATGTTCGGCCTTAACTTGTTGACACGTCAAATACCTTGCCACAAATTCTCCTATATCTCTTTTCATACTATTCCACCAGAAATGTCGCTTCAAATCTTGATACATCTTTGTTCCACTAGGATGAATAGTGTACTTTGATTGATGTGCTTCCCTCAAGATTTCTCGTCTTATTTCATCATTGGCTGGTATGACTAACCTCCCTTACAGGCAGACACTATCATCCGCTGCTTTGACAAATCCAGGTTTTCCAGCTAATGCTTATGTGTCAGTGTCATCTTTTTGCATCTGTTTAACTTTCCCATTAATAGTGGACTTCATAGTTGGGTTTGCTATAATGGATTTCCCATGACTTATTTCGGGTTTGCATTCTATCGCCTCTTGCAGTAACTTCCATCTCCTGATATGTAAACTTGCACAGATCCCTTGTGTCTTTCTGCTTAAGGCATTCGCTACAACATTTGCTTTCCTTGGATGTTAGTGGATGGTCAAGTAGTAATCTTTCAAATACTCCATCCATCTCCTCTGTCGCATGTTCAAGTCTTGTTGTGAAAAGATGTACTTGAGACTTTTGTGATCTGTGAAAACCTCAAACTTTTCCCCATATAGATAGTGTCTCCATATTTTCAAGGCAAAGACTATAGCAACAAGCTCTAGGTCATGGGTAGGGTAATTGACCCCATGCTTCTTCAACTATCTAAAAGCGTATGCAATTACTTTTCCATTTTGCATAAGTACACAACCCAGGCCTTGTTGAGAGGCATCACTATATATCTTAAATCCTCCACTACTAGATGGTAAAGTAAGTACTGGTGCAGTGGTTAGCCGCCTCTTGAGTTCTTGAAAACTCTCCTCGCATGCCTTATCCGACTTGAACTTCTTGTCTTTTCTTGTCAATTTAGTCAGGGGTAAAGCAATGTGTGAGAATCCTTCGATAAATCACTGATAATATCCTGTAAGCCCTAGAAAACTCCTTACTTCTGTAACTGTTTTAGGCGTATTCCATTTCTCTACCACCTTAACCTTTGTTGTGTCAACAGCAATGCCATCTTTGGATATAACATGACCTAGAAAATTTACTTTTTCCAGCCAAAATTCGCACTTGCTAAACTTTGCCTATAATTTGTGTGCCTTTAGTGTATCCAGCACCACTCGTAAATGTTCTTTATGGTTTTCAGGGGTTTTTGAGTAGACTAAAATATCATCCACAAATACTATTACAAACTTATCTGGATAGGCTTTGAACACTTGGTTCATAAGATCCAAGAACATGGTTGGTGCATTTGTTAGTCCAAAAGACATCACTCTAAACTCATAATGTCCATATCTAGTTCTAAAGGCCGTCTTTGGAACGTCTTCTTCCCTGACCCTAAGCTGGTGATATCCAGATTGTAAGTCTATTTTAGAAAAGACACAGGCTAACTGAAGCCGATCAAATAGGTCATCAATATGAGGTAAAGGATATCCAAATTCTTATGTTTCTTATTTAATTTAAAATAAAACATCCAACTACCTCTTAAGACTAGTAAACATATCTTAATTCCCAAAAAGAGATAAATTACAGCATCAGTGGTAAGTGGTAAGCATTATATTTGTTCTTCATGCAAAATGTCTTCAAAATTTAGGTCATTACAAAAGTAGGTAATGGATATATTATATTGGGTTAATATGGGTAGCAAGTAATTTGGATGATAAAAGAAAAGGCGTATATAAAAGGCTCAAATTGGCTAACTTCATATATTCAATCAAGTTCAATTAACTTTTAGAATTTTAAAGTTAATACTCTAATAATTCAGGTAATTAGTCAAATTTAAAAATTGGTGGGATCAAATTTACTTTAAGCACATTGAAGAAAATTAGGAATATTTATAACCTCTCAAAAAGAATGAATGACTCTAAAACTCACTTAGGCTATAGGTCTTTATTGAATTTCTATAGGATCTCAAAGTTATTACTACTTATCAATTTAGACTATGTATATGCAACTATGGGTACAAATGTAATCTGAGACTTAGCTTTCATGGAATACTTTATAAAATAAGTAAAATAATGAATAAATCCAGTACAATTCCATTAATAATCCAAAGTTATCTAGACTATACTTCAAAAAATTTAATTCTCATCATAGTGTATGAATTGCCCTTAAAACTACAAATGAAAATATTTTTTTATTTTTATTTTTTTTAAATCAAGGAAATTAGCTAAAAAAACTTAAAAAAACTAAAATTTACTAGAATTCTACATCCCCAACCTGAAAGAAACATTGTCCCCAATGTTTAAAAACAAGAACCTAAAATGAATATGGGTGATGCAGAAAACAACGAATTCAAAAATACAAAAGATGATATAAAGGGATCAAATCTAGTCAATCTTGATAATCAGGATCCTTCATAATTGTGGACTGAACTTTTGGATTCTCATATTCTAGGAAAGCCTTTAAATGTTGACCATTCACTTTAAAAGTATGGCAAGTCCTAGCATCCTCAATCTCGACAATCCCATATGGAAAAACTTCTTTGACTATATATGGCTTGGTCCACATAGATCTAAGCTTACCTAAAAATAGGTGAAGCTTAAAATTCTAAACCAGAACCTTTTGGTTAGGAGTAAAAGATTTTCTTATTATGTTTTTGTCATGAAATACGTTCATCTTTTCTTTATAAATCCTATTTGTGATGACCCGGGTTTTCTCATGCATTTTTAAATGCAATATCGAATTCCTAAGGCGGGATACATCCCGATTTGACAACCATTTTATAAAAACCATGCAATGCAGCAGAAAATCTTTTATTTTAAACTCATTTTGAAAACCCCGAGTGTCATTTGCTTTCACAACAATCAAAGTAGTTTTTGAAAAACTTCAGAAATCATAAATGTTTTTCCTCAGGTCTATCCAGTCATAGCACACAGCCCAATTGTAAATAAATACAAATACATGTCCAAAGGGTAGAGAGTTTACTTACATGTATAATTGTCTCCTGTTTGATTCACTTGCTTGTAGCACTAACATATGCGTCTTCTACTCATGAATGGAACTATTTTGAAAAATGTTAAGGATAGGGTGAGTATATACTATACTCAGTAGGAGTCTATCACTACTAATTTTGCAATGCATGCTATGTTTAAAATCATATGCTCTTAAAAACATGTTCATGTTCGGACAATCACGTTCAATATCGATATTAAAAACCACTATCGAATTGAAATGCTGACGACTTAAATAATAGCATAATCAAAGTCGAAAGTATCATATATCATAAACATAATGATATGCATAAGATGCTCAACTGAATCCAACTCATGGATATCTGGTATGGTCGACCAACCTCATGTCATGCCATATGCAATGCAAGTAAATCATCAAACCATAGGGTCCAACTATGCCCACGATCTCATGGCCGTGTGGTCCCCGAGTACCTAGGGACATAGCGTCATATGCCTCCATGGGACATATGACACTTCCACCCAGTGCCGTGACACCAGTGGTAGCCCCCTGTACCACATGTAGTCGAAGCAGGGACATGCCCTTTTTGGGCGTGGTACCCATCCACCTAGTAGTGGTAGAGGCTGGAGGCCAACCCAAACCTCTCGGCATAGCGCCCACGAGCTCACCAGCCCAAATCATATATGGTCAAACGAGAAAAAACCTCTTTTTCAAAACCTGTCCTCTTTGGGTCCCTCACAACTACCTACCCAGTGTCTTTTGGGCACTCTAGCGTCTTTTGGTAACCCTCAAGGACATGCAATTTTTTAAGAACTCAATGCTCACAAATCATGCAGTATATGCAATTGTTTGCAAAACATGTCTATGCATACTGTATTTATGCATGCTGAATTCATTTATATGCTAAACAAGTCATAAAATAAGTCATGCTAAATAAGTCATATACTTGTACTTAAAACATGCATTCTCAAAATGATCATGGCTCTTTTAAAAAGTCTATTAGCGATAGAGCACCTACCTCAAAGTCTCCTGGAGTCACGTCCTTTATCACTTCAACCCGTCCCTGGGTCTCATTTATAAACTCCTGGGTATGAATGGATACAAGGAGTCCTTATTAATTTCATACTATTTAGACATTAGATCGCTAGATTTACCTATTGGGTCCATGGTCCTTGCCTAATTCATTCGTCAGGCTAGATCCTATGGTGTGGATCTACTTTCCAATAGTTAGACTCTGTAATTTATCCTCTTTAAAGTCTCATTAGGTCCGTGTGCCCCAGTTCCCAGGACACCTGTGTATCCTCTTTAAATTCAATAGTGACGCGCTATGACGCACATCATTGCATGAACGCACCTTGTAGCATGGTGCGTCTCAGCTCCCAGGGCACCCTGTGCACCCTGGTCGAGCCAAGACCTGTGCCCCATGTTGCGCGCGCACCTGAAGGCCACACTTGGGATAGTGTATGCATTGTCGTACACCTGGAACCCGTCCCAGGGACCCAGTCCTAGGTGCATGTGCAGCATGGCGTCCCTGGAACGCCTAGTTCGTGCAGGGCCAGCCCAAGCCGGCTTGGGACGTTTTTCGGCTAGGAACCCGGCTAGAAAACGACTGGAAAAGACCAGATCTGGCATGTATCTAGCCCTGGGGAAGCAAAACGGAGAGGAATAGGTAAGAACGGCTTACCTGTAGCCTGGAAACGCCCTTTTTCCCCGGTGGGTGTGCCTGCTCGCCAAAAATCTCAAACAAGGGGGGAAACCCTATTGCCAGATTGGAAAGGAGAAAGGGGACATGGGCAATGGCAATGGCCGGCCTGACCTGGGCCTGGCTATTGTCGAAAAAAATAGAGAGACGGGTTTCTGGTTTTTGCCGGAAACCCCAGTCCAAAAGTTGCTGGAAAACGTGTTTTTGGAGAGGGGGAGTTGGGGCTTTTACAGAGGGGAGAAGGCGGTGCCCCTCAATGGTAGTGCTGCCTTTTCCCCTGGGGTGTTCTAAAGAAATCGGGAAAAATGGGTTTCTGGAGAAGTTTGGAGGTGGAAGACGACAAGGGGTGCCGTTATCTAAACGGCCCCCTGCGTTTTTCGTCTTTTTCGTTTTTCTGTTTAAATTCCAGAAATACCCCTATCTTTAAACGGCTGTAACTTCTTCATACGAACTCCGTTTTGGGTGATTTTTGAGGCGTTGGATTCTATTTTTTGAGTAGAATCTAATGGTACCAAGTTTCCTTACAAATTCCTTTATTTAATATTTTTAATAAAATCAAACATTCAACATAGTTCATTTCTCATAGAATGTCCAATTTTTGTTAAAAATAGCGTAAATTGCTCAGGCATTACACTATTACTCTCAAATCTAGAAAAAATATTTTATTTTAAGAATTTAACAACTATTTTGTGATCATTATGCCTACATGGGATAGCTTCAATTCATTTGGATACATAGTCTACAACCAATAAGATATAAATGTAACTAAAATAAAGGGGCAATGGCCTCATAAAATCTATGCCCTAGCAATCATAAACTTCTATGACAAGGATAGTATTGAGAGGCATCATATTCCTACGTATTATTCCTCCTAACTTTTGACATCGCTAGCATGATTTACAGAACACATGACCAATAGAAACCATAGTGCAAAGTCTTTGCAGCAATTTTCTATGTAAAAAATTGTCTAGAACATGCTTCTAACTAACAAAAGGAGATTACATTATGTTGCTCTAAGTTAGGTACACATTTCCTAATTATTTGGTCTAAGCAGTACTTAAATAGGTATGGACCCTCCTAAATGTAGTGCTTAGTATTGGAAAAGAATTTTTTCTTTTCTTGTTTACTTCAATGTTTAGGAACTTTCCTCGTGACGAAATAATTTGTAATATCAGCAAACTAGGGAGGATGGAAAAAATGAAAAAGTTGCTCATCAAGGAAAGTATCCTTAATTAGAAACTCATCTAAAGGTTCAATTAGGACTAAGTGAGACAAGTGGTCAGTTATAACATTCTCTACTCCTTTTTTATCTTTTATCTCAATGTCAAACTCTTAGAATAGAAGAATCAATCTAATTAGTTTGGGCATAGCATCTTTCTTGGAAAGAAGATACTTAAGGGCTTAATAATTAGTGAATATGACTATTTTAGATTCAACATAGTGCAATGACCTGGGTTTTTGTAACACATTTTGTAATACATTTTTCAAAGGCAAGGCCCTTAGTAGTAAATTTTTTTTGCAAAACAAAGCAGCAAAAATTCTTTTCTTTAGAACTTCTTTTGAAAAACCCAAGTCATCACTTCATACATAACATAAGTAGAATTTTTGTACAAGATAAAATTCCATTGAAGGAATATACTTTTATTAAATTCCAAAATCCACTCAGTGGTTCACAGTATAGCCTGAGTATCATTATAATACTTGCCCAAATTACATAATCCAAATTTTAAAGCTCACCATACAATAAAAACTCTGAATACAAAACAATTCTCTCAAGTAAAAATACATGTCTTCAAGGGGTATACCTTGATGATTATTCTCCAAAATCTTCTTCAGTTTTGAGCTTCTAACTCTCCTTTGTATTTGAGATATTGTAAGCATTTGAACATTTACAATATCTTAGCAAGTTATGCTTGGTAAGGGATTCAAGAAGCATAATAATTTGACAGTATAATTCTAATACTTCATAATCCCATTATTCATACTCATGGATCAATCTCTTTACTTGGTCATATAGTGCATCCTTATACATACATGCTGTATACTTTGTATATATATATATATATGTTCAAAATAATGAAAAATAATTAATGTCTTAAAACATAAACATACCAAATTTATATTGAGTTGATAGATCATCTAGACTCTGTTGGACATACTCTCTCATTTGGGCAGTATCAGTAATCCACGATTACTCAGCATCTCATCATGCCATATCATAAGGCATTTCACTATGCCATGCATCATAATGCAAAAATACTCAAAGGACTACTATGCATGCAGTTAGAATTCGTACCAATGCCCCCGGATAACTGCCCAATAATCCACCTATACCATCCTTGGTGGAAGTCACAATATCCATGTCCATATGGGGGGGGACCATGGCTATCATAGTGCGGTAGTCCCATAATTTCCCCACCCAACTTTTAGCCTGACTTAGGCTTAGCATCGATATCATAACAAGTTTCGAAGAGCGGGTGGCCAAACCCTACTAACTCTCCAAGCATAGCATCCCCAGGCATGTGCCTATTTAAAACAAAACCACAAGCCTCCATGCTTGTATGTAAAGTAATTCTCATATGTATCACACAATATGTCTGTTTACTTAGGAATAGAATATCTTCTAGTTCTCTATTCACTTATAGTTTTTTCCTCAATTCTAACTTAACCATTCCATATGTGTTTTGGTTGGTCAGAAGGGTTTTCAAGGGATTGAATAAAAGTATTTACATTACACTTGTCAACATTTCTAGGCATAAGATCATGTATTCAACATGTATATCTAATGTAGATGCATTCATAAAATCCTCCTTCCTTCAAGTAGTGGTCCATCTCTTCAGATCTTCCCTGATCCTGACTAACGTATGTAATCTGTAAATCTATACATATTGTCAATATATTTATACACTCTGAATAATCCTATATTTTTTATCCTATCTATATTCCTTGTCTAATATTATCCTTTGATATAAAGGATTAGATCTTGTATCCTATCATGATCTATCTTCCTCAAACAGTGTTTATTCTATTGACCAATGAATCTGATGGTTAGAACGATCTTCTAATCTTTCAGATCTAAGTATTTTCTATTATAAGTCTTTGTGTATTCCTTTCTTTGATATTTCATAGATCCTCTAATCAAGAATTTATACTTGTTGATAAAGATTAAGGGCTTAGATCTTCTATCATCTAGTTTTCTTTGATTTAAGTTTAGTTGTTTGATCATCCCTAAGGAGGATGATCTTAGTTCTCTTCCTTGAATCATATTTGATCAAGGGTTCAGATCTTCTATTCTATTTGATCTAAATTGCAACCAATATATATCATCAAGAAGTATTTATTTCTTTTTATTGTTCTTGATCATTCAAGATCCCATGGATCTTGTTTGATCATCCTTATCTTACTTACAATTTTTATTAAGGTTACATAATTTACTAACCTTTTATGCTCTTTATTATTATTATTATTATTATTATTATTATTATTATTCAACTAGTTAATATTTTACTAGTTGAAGATGGCTTATTTCATCCTAAGTCTAGACAGCTCCTCTTATTTCCAATTGACTAAGGCTTACTAGCTGAATGGTTGAACACAAAGTGGTTACTTCAATCCTTATTCAAGGAGGTGTTTAGACCTCATAAACGTCAATGAAAGGTAGGGGAAGAGCAAGGATCTATTAAAGAACCCCCTTAACTACCATGTTTAGCATTCACTATAGTGAACTTAGCTTAAGCTTTCATAAGGTTCCTATGAGCATTTTAACCCAAAGTACGCTTTCTAATTGATTTTAATTAAATCCATGAACATTTAAAATGTCATTCATGGGGTTTATTATTATCCTGATTTGGGACAAGGATTTGATAATCCTTATATTGTCCTATTAACTATAGCCTTACTAATATTAAGTCAAAGTCATTCACTCATCTTAATTGTCCATGAATCTTTATATTCCATTAGTTTACATTTTTGGTGATTTATGCTCATCATATCTTAACAACTACTTAACAATTGAATCTACTAATAAAATTTGACAACAATTAAATCATAAACTTTAAAGCATAAATCCAATATAAGTTTAATAACCATTTATACTAATATGCTTCCTATGAATGTAACTTAACCTAATGGAATAAAACTATAATTAAACTAGCATGATTCTAAGTTGTGAAATACATGAAATTTTACTACTAATCTAATGGAATCATGCTAAAATCTCAAATTTAAACTAACATGGCCCTAAGATAATTAAATCTACCAACCTAATAGCAAACTAATAACATTTAGAGCATAGCATGCTAAAATTTATGAATTAAACTATCATGCTTCCTACTTTATAACATAAATCACATTTACAATTCTATTATCAAATAAAAGACAATTAAACTAATTAGATTAAGATTATTAGAAACTTTTACTTATGATCTAACCATTAGAGCTTAGATCTTTTCCTTTAGATCAAGGGTTTTAATTACATTTAAGGCTTTTACTCCATTAAGATCCAAAGATCATATTCACTTGTTTTTGTCACATTTAATCCATGATCTAACTAAATTTCATCATAATCCCATTTATACAACCCATCCAAAGGGTTTGATCATGTTTGATCTTATTGATCAAGTGGGTCCCTTTATATTTTTAGGGTTTTTCTACCATAAAGGGTAGATTCCACATTTTATGTTAGATCTGTCAAAATAAATCATGGATATTACTTGATTTCAACATTATATCATCATTGCATTAGATCCCCAAGATCTGATCATCTTAGATCCTGAAGATCAGGAAAATTAGAAGCTTAATTCCTAAAAACAGAAAGTTTCTTGAATATTTTTTTATATTAATTTTATGATTCAAGAATAAAATAAATATTACAAGCTTTCCATAGCTTCTTTCTGGTCTTAATTTGGAGTTCAGATGACTCCATAATTGAACTTTAAAGTTGATAGTCATTCTTAGGGTCAAGATTTAATCTGAGCCCAACGGAATGGATGGTCCTAATTAGTCGGGCGCAACGGTCGCTGCGCTCCCATCATGGGGATGCACGCGATAACGCTCTCCCCGGGACCTATGCTATCGTACAGTTGTTCTATTGGAACGGCGTCGCATGCGGAGACGCTCCCGCAGGGCAAGTTTTCGTGTGTCGTCCTGCATCGGTGTCCTAGGAGCACGATCTTATAAAGAAGATCGGACAATTTGTTTTGGACCGTCCAATCAATTCCTCTTTAATCAAGGGCTCAAAATTTGATAAAATTTCTTGAAAATTCTACCCTAGTGGTTTTGGACCCTTCTGGATTGATTGGATGGCTCAGATTTTTCATTTGAGCCCTCCATCATACAAAATTGAAGGGTTCTTATCCTTACTTGATTTTTATAAGTTTTAACCTAAACTTAATTTCAAAAAAATAAAAATGATATAAAATAACCTGAAATAAGTATGGGAAGAGTTTCTACCTACTTGATTGGAGAAAAATGTAGGTTTATAGCCCAATTTAAAAGAAATATCTACTTGATGATAAAATCACCCAATAACTGCTTGTTTTGTTATTTCCTGTTGATTGCACCATTGGATCTTGAAATTTCATTTGGGATTTTGTAGATAAGGTAGTCTAGGTCAATAGGAATTGTGAGAATAGAGTGCCTAATTGAATTTAGGTCTCTTGTTCCAATCTAGACAAAGGAGAGAGAAAATAAAGAAGTAAGATTTTTGGGAATGAATCTAGATCTGGTTTTTCAGGGGAAGCAAGATAATTTTGTGGGAATTTTAATGAAAATTTTTGAAGGATTTTTGGGGGTGTATTTATAGATGTTTTTGAATTTTTCATAATTACTTGTAAGATTATGTTTCAATTCTTTTGAATATTAAATTAACATTGGATCCTCCACTACCACCTCCTTCTCGAACTCGGAATTGAGTGTACTTAGTGGTGTTGGAATTGTATTTCTGAGTAAATTCTAAATATTGAAGTCTTAGATCTCTATTATGGGTAAAATTACCATTTTACCCTTTTATTCTTAAAAATGGAGAAAATTAGGATTTTTTCATTTTAACAAGAATTGAACATACTTAGTGTCATTTCAATTGGTTTTTCAAGTACATTCATAATTTATAAGTTTTAGATCATGTTTTAATCTCCTTAAAAAGAGAATTTCCAATAACATAATATTCCAACTTAGAAATTTTGAAAATTCAAACTAAATTGATTTTCTCAATCAATTTACAAAAATTGGGGTTATTACACATAGTAAGACCTAAACTTATCCAATGCGAAGAAAATTGCTAGGAGTTCTTTCTCTATAGTGGAATCGTTCATTTGAGTGCTATTTAGGTTCCTACTCGTGTAGTGGATGACATATGACTTTTTCTCTTTTCTCTCCCCTAATACAGCTCCACAGCGTAATCACTAGCATCACACATGATTTCAAATGGTAGAGTTTAGTTAGGTGCCTGCATGACAAGTGCAATTGTTAACTTGTCTTTCAGCTTTATAAAAGCTTCCTAGCAATCGTTAGTCCACTCAAAAGGGATA
Organism: Warburgia ugandensis; assembly: GCA_035236585.1. Classification (NCBI taxonomy): domain Eukaryota; kingdom Viridiplantae; phylum Streptophyta; class Magnoliopsida; order Canellales; family Canellaceae; genus Warburgia; species Warburgia ugandensis. The sequence goes on from CP141136.1 coordinate 41,716,183, forward strand.
TCCTTTGTAAGGAGATGACACAATGGTCTAGATATTGCACTAAAATCTTTAATAAACCTCCTATGGAATCTTACATGACGTATAAAAGAGAGAATGTCCCTAACATATTTGGGAATAGGTAGATTGGTAATTGGGTCAACTTTGGCTCTATCTACCTTTGAATGACACTATGTGGTCAAGGACAATTCCTTTAGGAACCATGAAATAAAGCTTTTTCCAATTAAGCACTAAGTTCTTTTCTTTACAACAACTTAAGACTTAGATTTTCAAGACATGTTTCAAATGAATCACCAAAAACAAAAAAGTCATCTATGAAAGCCTCTAAGATTCTCCCTACCATATCATAAAGATATTCAACACGTGGTAGGAGCATTACATAATCCAAATGGCAACCTTTTTAAGAAAAAGTGCTAAAGGGACATGTATAGGTGGTCTTTTCCTAATCCTCAGGTGCAATTTCTATTTGGTTATACCCTTAATAACCATATAAAAAATAATAAAACTGATGTCCTGTGACCCTTTATAACATCTAATGAACAAAGGGCAAAGGAAAATGGTCCTTCCTAGTGACATCATTCATTTTTCTATAGCCAATGCACATACGCTAACCAGTGTTAACTCTAGTGTGGATTAATTCATTGTTACCATTAGATATCACTGTCACTCTAGACTTCTTTGGAAGTACTTGAGTTGGACTCACTCATTTGCTATCACATATGGGATAGATGATTCCCACATTAAGTAACTTAATGACTTCTACTCTAACTGCATCCTTCATATTAGGATTTAACCTTCTCGCCATTTGATGGCATGGTTTAGCATCATCGTCCAGATATATCCTATGGTACATGTTAAAGGGTTAATGCCCTTTATATCAGCAATGGTCCATCCTATAACACATTTGTGTTCCTTTAAAGTGTTTATTAATTGTTCCTCTTGAGATGTTTCTAATTGGGAGGAAATTATTGTAGGAAAAGTCTCTTTTTCTTCTAAATAGGCATATTTTAAATATGATGGTAGATATTTCAATTGAAGCTTAGGAGGTTCTATTGATGATGGAAGGGAAGTGGACTCCCTCGGTGGAAGTTTCTTGAAATGAGGTTTCCATTTTTCTAAATACATGATAGGATCAAAATTAAGGAGGACATTAATTTCCTCTATTAATGCATCCTCATTAAACTCATTAAAGTGGGCCAAACAGTCCTCAAGTAGGTTCAATAAGGAAGATGAAATAAATTGATCTTGCACAATTGAATTTATCATGTTCACATAGTGCAAGTCATTAGTGAGTTCACCAGGTTGCTTACATATATCAAATATGTTCAATTCTAATGTCATGTTGCTAAATGAAAGCTTTATGAAACCAATTCTATAGTTTATTAAGTCATTATACGTAGCTAAAAGTAGAAGTCAAAGGATGATAGGAATTTCCTTTTGCTCAATCAACACTAGTTATGTGTCCAAAACTAGAAAATTGATTAGAAAAATGAATTGCTCTATTTGGACTAACACATCTTCTATTACTCCCTTAGGTATTATCACTAATCCATCAGCTAACTAGAGTGTAGTGGATGTTGGCTTGAAGTCTCTTAGTCCTAGTTGAGGATGGACTACGTATGGTAAAATATTGACACTAGATCCTAAATCTAAGAGAGCTTGGTTAATCTTGCGATTACTGATGATGCAAGTGAGAGAGGGACAACCAAGATCCTTGTATTTTTTAGGTGTATGGTGCTGAAGAATTGAACTTACTTTTTTAGTCACAAATGTCTTCTTTTGCACATTCAATTTTCTCTTGATTGTGCATAAATCTTTTAAAAATTTGGCATATGATGGGATTTGTTTTATTGTATCTAAGATCTGTATGTTAATCTTGACGTGCTTGAATATCTCCATCATCTCATCATTGGTGGTACTCTTTGTGACTTGATGCAACCTTTGGGGAAATAGAGTAAGGATAGAACATGGGGTTAACAGTTGAAATGGGGTCCTTATCTTTACATTTTTCATTCTCTTTAATGGACTTGTCTACCTTAGTAGTCTTTGGGGGCTCATCTTTCTCAATTCTTTTACCACTCTTGAGAATGGTGACAGATTTAGTTTCTTCCATGGTAGAGCTTGATGATGCATTAGATGTATTATTGCTAACCTCATGCACTCCCTTAGGGTTTGCTATTGTTGAGCTGGAAATTTTCTTTTTCCATATTTTTATCATTTGAGTCATCATATTTTCTATTTCATTATTAGACCAGTTGGTTTGTTTCAACTGAACTTCTAATTGAGAAGATTTCCTCTCTTGGTTTTGAATAAGCTAATGTAAATTATCATCTACAGGCCTTTTGGGTTAGGGCAAGCAAGATCTAGGAGCAGGAAGTTAATGAATTTGTCATGGCGTTGGGGCAAGAAGTTCTTGGTTTTGTTGGTGAGGCTAGTATGGAATGGGTTGTGACACATTGGCATTTGGTCCATTTCTTCAATTGAAATTTGGATAGTCCAGTTGGGGTTATAAGTCTCTGAGTATGGGAAGAAAGTTTTTTTATAAGTATTAAGTGAATTAGCTTGATCATGAAGTACTTCTTGAAATTCTAGAATGGTAGGACATTTTTGAGTAAGATATGTGATACTTTCACAAATACTACACACTTGTTCATCCTTATTTGATTTTTTTATTTTTATTTTTGCATTCTATGGCATCTACTTTTCTTAATAGGGATGATACTCTATCATTAAGTTTAGCTTTGTTAGACATGGCATACATGAATCCCCTAGCAGATGTGGTAGTGGGCTTGGTCCTATTTGGATGTTTTATCCTTTTTAAGTTAGCTCAAGTCTGTGCACTTTCAGCTAGTCATTCCAAAATACTCTTCCACCTCATCTTCTTGTTTATTTTAGAAGTTACCATTTCACATTATCTCTACAAACTAACGCATGTCAAAATCAAGTCCTTCATAAAAGAAAGGCATGTGAGTAAAAGATCCTTGAACCCTTTTTAGCATTGGTACAATGACTCTTTATCCTGCTGGGTAAAGTTCATTATCTTTCAGTAGAGTGTATTTGTTTTATGCATTGGAAAAACATTTTCAAGAATTCCATAGTCATTTCATTCCAGGTTCTTATGGGACTTGCTGGTCATGCATTAAACCACATTTTGGCTTTTTCCTTTAAAGAGAAAGGAAAAAGTTTAAGCTCGATAGTATCTAGACCAATGTTTTGTGTGTTGAGTACTACATACCTCATCAAATTCTTTAATGTGCAAGGACTTTCACTGTCTAACCCTTGGAATTTGGGAAGTAATTGGATTATTCCTGTTTTTAATTCTAGTGTGCTAGCATTTTGAGGAAGAATGACATAGGATGAGGAACTGGTGTGTGTAGGTTGAAGGCACTCTTTTAGAGTTTTTCCATGAAAATTTTGATATACATCATTATCCACATGTTCACTTTGTTGGTCCACTCCCTATTATTATATCTTCTCCAATCTTTATTTGGTAGATGATTATTCCTCCTTGGTGGAGGTTGATATTCATCATCCATTAGAGGTGGTGGGCCCTCATCCATGATGAGTGGAGGGCCTTGATCACCTCTAATACTACTAAAGGGTGAGTTACCCCTTTATTGTTGATCAGTCATTGATATCAGTCATTGATGTGGATTGATTTAATTGTATGTCGTTTTGGTTGTACTTGACTAACCTTTCAATTTTGTTGAGTCTCCAAAAGTGCACATAGTGAATGCTTTTCTTTTCCTTTTTTTTAATGTGAAGCCTAACTCTAAATGATGTATAATCAATCCTAATAGCTTGGTAATGAGTTGATTTGATAATCTTTGCTAAAGTGTAAGGTTGTAGCTTTTAACTTAGAGCTAGATAGCTCCTTAAATTCAGACATGGCTGTTAATTATCAGTGAGCCCTTGCTCAAAGTGGTTAATACAATTCTCATGGAAGGAGGTGTTTAGACCTTGATAACTGTCAACAAAATTCTTAGAAAAATCACTTAGATTTTGTATACCCACTATAACCAAGATGTTCAAGAGCTACTGGAGTGATAATAGATCACTTCTTTTAAAAAGGTTCCTATGAGCTCAACAACCCCTAAGTCTTAAAAAAAATTACAACTTGATTTTAAATTAAAATTAAGGGTTGAGATCGTAAACATACAAGGAATTAATTTAATTACCTAGGTGGGCCAAGGATCTGGTGATAAAATCCAATCCTTATCTTGTGAGGGTTCTTGTGGGGCACTGTCTCTTAATATGATCCATTCCACCATAAAGTAGTAGACATGCAATGCAATACAAAAAGCATACTAATGTTTCCTATATGCTATCTAAGCAAGGGTTAGATAGGTGCAACTAATGCAATAACCATAATGAAGGATGCAACAACTACAATGGATGCCCTAATTCTATATGATTTACACTACCATCCAAATACAAGATTATATAAAATGTAACTAAACTAAGAAAATAAAAAGATAGTGAGGGATAATTATAGTGGGATTTTTTTATGAAGATCAATTATGGGCCACCATACTCATACATGCCCTGTTTTAATACAATCCATTTAAATTTTAAATTTAAATAATTGCAAATTATAAGGGGGCCTCATTATAAGTTTCAGTCAAAAATTAAAAATCCTAATCTAAGAAAGAGAATAAATCCTAATTTGATGAAGCTGTGGCCCATAGGATCACCCGTTGCTCTTTTTTTTATTTCCTTCAAAATTGAAAATAGCAATAAATATCAAAATTTAGGAAACAGATTGATTATGCATTATAAAAATAAAAAATGCACCTAAAAATACTAAAACAATGCAATTCCTAAAATTTTTATTTTAGGATTTTTTATTAGATTTTATGAAAACTCCATTGTGGGTCTTTGGCTATGGCATCAAAAAACATCTTTGTGTTTTTTGCAAGTGCATTGGCTATTGTAGTATAGCTTGTGCACATATGGATCAATCCCATAGGGACCTGACTTAAAAAGACGAAGTTTACATAAAATTTAATTGACCCAAAAATTAAAAGAAATAATAAAAATTAAATAACTCAGATCTATTTAACTAATAAAAATTACACAATTCCAAGTTCAAAAAGACAGAAAATTAAAATATATAAATAAAATCCTCTTCCATAGCTTGATTATAGAAAATTTCTTCAAATCTGGTGTCATCAAAGTCAATTGGTCCTCATCAATCTTTCAGTCGTATCTCTAATTAAAGATTTGATGGATGGATTGTTTAGATTTCCCAAAGATCTAATGATCTAAACTAGGAAAGATTTTGGGTTTTGGATGACTTAGATTATCTTTTTGGATTTCAGATTGAAGATCAAGACTAATGGATTAGCTTAGAATTTTCCTAAGAACAAGTGTAAGAAATTGAAATATGATGAAAAACGAGCCAAAATAAAGTGATCTTGTTGGTTAAAGCTAAATCGTTAATTCAATTAAGCTTTAAACAAAGAGGATTGAATTACTTTATTCCTAGATTAATCTGAAAATAACACAGACTTGAATACAACAAACCATGGAAAAGAGTAAGACAGAATAGAGAAAAGGCAAAACTGGGATGTAAATGAAATTAGAATTATAGTGTAGAGGGCAATTATGGAATTTTCCCAATTTCATAATTTAAACTGAAAAGCAGAAGAAGCTATAGGAGGAAAATGATGATGTAGGTGGGAAGAAAATGTAGGGAAAGAGTGGTTTTTGAGGAAAAGCTTGATTTGGGTTTTGGATGAATCTATAGAAGTATGTAAAAAAAAAAAAGGATTTTTTTGTGGGAAAAACCATGAAGAACAAGAGAAATTGAGGTGGGAAAAACCATGAAAATTCATGATTATAAGAGGGACTGTAAATAGACGAGTGGAGAAGATGCTAATAATGAGAAAGATGATAGTCTCTAATACTAACTTGGGCACCGATTTTTTTTTTCTTTGAAATTCTTTTCAGAAAACCTAAATGCCACATTTCACTCACATATACATACATAATTTTGTATACAACATATGTTTCTAAAGAAACTCATTTTATTAAAATTGCAGGATCGATCTAGTGGTTCACATACACAACCCCTTTATTACATCTTATGTCCAAAATACACAAATCAAAATACAATCCAATCCTTTCCACAATAGTATATAATCTTAATCAATAGTATCATCTTTGTCTTCCCATGTCTTATCCCTCCATTCTTTTCTTTTTGTATCTGAGATATTGTAAACATTCAAGCATTTATAATATCTCAGCAAGCTATGCTTGGTAGGGGATTCAAGAATATATGGAATCTTATAATTCAAAAGTACAGTATTCAAGTTCATCATATTCCATATGAGTAACATTATTCAATTTCCACGAACCATACCATATATGATCTATAATATAATTTATCATGTATCATCTGCTATGATAATTCCAAACCACTCACTACTATATTGTATGTATATATATATATATATACGGTAAAAAATGGTGAAAAATAATCAATATCTCAAAAATCAATAATCATTCTTAGATATAATAAGTTGATAAATCATCCAGACTTTTGTTGGGAAAATACTTCCTCATTAGGGCAGTATTGGCATCTCACTATGCCATGCATCATAATGCAAAATAATCAACGACTACCATGCTGTAGATTGATCTGTACTAGTGCATTCGGATAACTGTCCTATTCACCACTAATACCATAGTGAAAAATATTGTCTCACTGCCCATATGGGGAGACAAGACTTTCACAGTGGGGCCTTTGCATAATTGCTTCACTAGACTTTTAGCCTCTCTTTGCTAAGGTATCATAATATCATCAAATTTCGGGAAGCAGGTGGCCAAACCCTGATAAATTCCCTAGCATAGCATCTGCAGGCTTATGCCTGTTTAAAACAAAACCACAAGCTTCCATGCTTGTATCTAAAATACTTCTTATACATCTCAGATGATCTGTCTATTTATATTATTATCCTCATATTCAATATCCTCATACTAAGGATATAATTTTATTTTTAGATTTAGGTATCCTCGTTTACAATGAATGATACCCATGTTCATATAAGTTTAGGTATTAATCATTTATTGTAAATGATCCCCATTTCCTTTAATTTGGTATTCATATACCAAATGTTATTAAGTGTAAGGATACTCATTTGATAGAAATGATATCCATTATTATTATGTTTTTACATAAGTTTAGGGGTAATCATAAATGATACATAGGTATTTATTATGTATTCCATCTAATTTCAACAGTTATTTCTATCTCATATCCATGAATAATGATTAAAATGTAACTAAGCATATTATCATCGTTAAGCATTATAATGTCTACGTATAACAACAATTCCACAGACCATAGGTCTTGAATTCTTGAAGTTCCACCTACCTTCATGTAGTGATCCATTCCTTTAGATCCTCCTTGATTGACATATGTAATCTGTAAATACATACATATTATAATTATTTGTACAATTTTGGATAATCTCCTATTTATATTCCTTATCTAATCTTGTCCTTTGATATAAATGATTTAGATCTGTCTTGTGTTCCTATCATCCATATAATCTATCTTCCTCAGATAGTATTTATCCTATTGATTAATAGATTTGATGGTTAGAATGATCTTCTAATCTTTTAGATCTAAGTATTTTTTATTCCAAGTCTTTGTGTATTCCTTTTTTGATCTTGATCTTTCATAGATCCTTTGATCAACAATTTATACTTGTTGATAAAGATCAAGAGCTTAGATCTTCTATCATCTAATTCTTCTTTGATCTAAGTTCAGTTGTTTGATCATCCCTAAGGAGGATGATCTTAGTTCTCTTCCTTGAATCATATTTGATCAAGGCTTTGGATTCTCTATCTAGATGTTTCTACAGCATACATACATAGATACATAATAAAATATGACATTAGAATTCTTATTGTTCTTGATCATTCAAGATCTCATGGATCATGTTTGATCATCCTTATCTTACTTATAAATTTTATTAGGGTTAGATAATTTACTAAGCTTTTATACTATTATTATTATTATTATTCAACCAGTGAATGTTTTACTAGTTGAAGATGACTTATTTCATCCTAAGTCTAGACTTCTCCTCTTATTTCCAATTGGCTAAGGCTTACTAGCTGAATGATTGAACACAAAGTGGTTACTTCAATTCTCTTGTAAAGAGGCGTTTAGACCTCACAAATGTCAATGAAAGGTAGGGGAAGAGTGAGGCTCTATTAGGGAATTCCCTTAACCACCCTGTTCAGCATTCACTAGAGTGACCTTAGCTCAACCTTTCATAAGGTTCCAATAAGCATTTTAACCGTAAGTACTCTTTCTAATTGATTTTAATTAAATCCATGAACATTTAAAATGTCATTCATGGGATTTATTATTCTCCTAGTTTGGGCTAAGGATTTGATAATCCTTATATTGTCCTCCTAGCTATAGCCCTTATTATCATTATACTTCATGATGTATATGTATTTAGTGAAGTCCATCTATATGTCATCAATTACCTCTTTTAAGGTATTTTTCATAATTCTACGATTAAAAGAAATTATACCAATAATTCTAAGAAATTTAAAGACAATCATGCTAAAATTGAAAGTATTTACCTGAATTTAAATTTGCTATTTAAAATAAATTAACTAATAATATTACAACATCTTATTCTAAGAAATTAAAGATAATTACACTAAAATTGGAAAATAGACATGGATCATAATTAAATCAAATTTACTATAAAAGACAATTAGTTAAGCATGTGATCAAGCTGTACTTATGATCCAACCATTCGATTTGTCCATATTTTAGATCTAGGGATAATATTCCATTAAGAATGTAACTCTTGATACTTTATGTTTCTATTTGATCCAACATCATAATAACATGATCCTAACCTTAGATGATTCAATTTATAGGTCCAATTGTCCTGATCATTCTTGATCCATCCGATCAAGGAGATCCGTTGAGATTTTCCATGATCATTTTCTCATTTGAGGGCCTACACCTTGATTTATTTCATATCAATCCAATCCAACCATCTGTAATGACTCCATTTTTGTAACATTGAAATCCCAAGTTAGCAATGAAAAGTTTACTTTTTGGAGATAAGGGTATTTTGGTCATTTCACTATTCACCCTGACTGGACCCAAAAATTTGGTCCTGAGAATGGTACCATTAGGTGCATCTCAGAAAAAGGAATCCAACAAGACCAAAATCACCCAAAACGGAGTTAAAATGAGCAAGTTATGGCCCTTTGAAGTTAAGAGGCAAAAATGTAATTTATATTAAAAAACGGATTTAGCCTGAGAAACATAGGGGCCCGTTTTGATACAGGCACCCCTCTTCTTCAACCTCCTAGAGGGTTCTAGAACGGCAGTGTTTGGAGGAGAAACCACTGCCAATCAATGGTGGTAAGAGTCCCCTCAAGAACCCTCTTATAGCTCTATAAATAGAGCTCTTGGGTGCCTCTAATGGCAGGCCAAAAGCTTGGGAAAAACATATCGTGGAGAAGCAAACAAGAGGAGAAAATGTGGAGAAAAACCCCGCCATGAACCAGGTATGCCCAAAACCCCTCCAAACTCATCTCCCCCTTAGTCCTAAGCTAAGTTTCCCCAAGTTTTTGCACAAAAAATCATGCAAAACGGAGCTCTAGAGGGTCACAAAGGACCCAGGGACGGTCCCTAGTGCGCATTGGTTCGACAGGGTCGAACCAGGGTGTCCCTAGGATGCCCAGGTCCCCGTCAAACTGAAACGCGCCTTGTGCATTGAGAAAGCCGGACGAGCACGTCTGTGGACGCGCCCGTAACTGAGAACGATGGGAGAAGCCTAGAGCGTTTGCAGACGTGCCCGCTGGGGCGCATGCCGCTGACGCGGCATGCATTAGTATCCTGAGTTTCCACCTCATTTGACCTCTATGTACATATGATGTTAAATTACCCATAACTTGAGTTCTAGGGCTCTGATTGAGGCGCCGCAAAAGGCATTGTGTTTGTGTCGACGACGCGGACACACCCAAACTATAAAATACCTGATCAAGGCCCAATTTAAGGTAGGCATGACCCTTAGACTATGATAGTGGCGTGGGCCACTAAACCTTTGTAAACATGATGATACCAAGGCCCAGTTAGGACCTTAGGACACCCATAGGCACGGGGATGAACCCTTAATGCCTAAGTAGTGAGATCAACCACTCTAAAACCTATAAAAATAGGCCAAACTAACCTTGTTCTCCTAAACCATGTTTAGGAGCATACAAGAACAAGGGGATTAGCGCGATCTAGCCAGGTAGGTGCTTTATCGCTACTAAACTTTTTAAAAGAGAGCCATGATTGTTTTGAGAATGCATGTTTTAAGTATAAGTATATGACTTGTTTAGCGTGACTTAATTTTATTCAGTGTGCATATGATAAATACATTATGCATAGACATGCTTTGCAAATAATTGCATAGATTGCATGATTTGTGGTTGTTGAGTTTTGAAAAATTGCATGTCCTTGAGGGTTACCAAAAGATGCTGGAGTGCCCAAAAGACGCTGGGTAGGCAGTTGTGAGGGCCAGGCAGTTGTAAGGGACCCAAAGAGGACAGGTTTTGAAAAAGAGGTTTTCGCTTGTTTGATCTTATATAATTTGGGCTAATAAGCTCATGGGCGCTATGCCGAGAGGTCTGGGGTGGCCTCCCAACCTCTACCACTATTATGTGGAATGGGTACCATGCCCAAAAAGGGCATGTCCCTGCTTCGACTGCATGTTGTACAGGGGGCAACCACTGGTGTCACAGCACTGGGTCGAAGTGTCATATGCCCCGTGGAGGCATATGAGCCTGTGTCCCTAGGTACCCGGGGACCACACAGCGGTGAGGTCGTGGGCATAGTGGGCCCTATGGTTTGAGGATTTACTTGCACTGCATATGGCATGACATGAGGTTGGTCGACCATACCATATATCCATGAGTTGGATTCAGTGGAGCATCTTATGCATATCATTATGTTATGATATATATGTATATATTTATTTATATGATACTTTCGACTTGGATTATGTGATTTTTTTAAGTCGTCAGTATTCTAATTCAACAATGGTTTTTAATCTCGATATTGAACTTGAGTGTTCAAACATGCACATGTTTTGAAAGAGCATATGATTTTAAATATGACATGCGTTGTAAAACTAGTAGTGATGGACTCCTACTGAGTATAGTATATACTCACCCAATCCTCAACATTTTTCAGACACAAAGTAAACAATTAAGGACAGAGTATGCCTGTGACAGAAGACACCCAGATTAAGTGCAAGTAAGTAAACCCCTACCTTATCTTTCAATGTTACTTGATTGTAGTTACTCTCTATAGCTGAGGCTGTGACTAACACTTTCTTGGGAATAGAGTCAATTTAAAAACTATGCCATGGCTAGATAATTTGAAAATGTGTTTTGACACTCGGGGTTTTATACGAAAGATTGTTTTCCAAAACAAAAATATTTTCATGCATTTCATATTTATAAAACAAGAGATCTCGCCTTTTTATCAAATTTGCATCATATAAAACCCGGGTCGTCACACCATCCCCATGCTGTTTTATCATCTTCAGATCCTTAGTGGATCTAGATTTTCAATTCTGATCACCCTAGATCTACTTGATCAAGGTTGTAAGTAAGAGTATTTTTAATTAATAAGAATTTTTTATGATTAAAATCTTGTTTTTATGGGTTCAATATGTTCCCCTAATCAAGATCTATTCATATAATCTTACAGATTGAAAATCAGACTTAAATTGAGTGAGTAATTACATTTTAAAAGTTTTGGCCATTTTCAACAGCTGATTTTAGTCTGTGCTATTTTTTATCAAATAAACCTATATAGAGGATTAGAAATCCTACTATGATCATCAATCTTAGGGTTTTGACACCTTCTAGATCCATCCATCCATTAGATTAGAATTTTAATTTGACATCATTTTGATCATGATTAATTATTGTTGGAACAAATTTTAATGATTATCATACATAAATACAATTAAAAACATAAATCTAACATTTCCATTAGATTCTACACACCATTAGAAATTCATAGCAACTTTCAGATATAAAATCAGAGCTAAAATGAGCTCCCAATTTATGAATTAAGATCTCAGTTCAATAGATGGATGGCTGAGATCACTCCAATAGAAAATGACAAAATAGAGAGCGGCCCACCCCCATTATTGTTGTTTATAGGTGATCTGAGAGGGGTGATCAGCTATGGGTGAGACTATCTAGTCTGGACTTTGAGATCACCTTGCCATGGATCACCATCCATCTCTCAACATTAAGGGCTAAGATTACGTCTCTTGAGGTTTTTGGGCCCTAGGAATTCATCCATTGGCTCAGAAGTTTCATTTGAGCCATCCAAGATGGGGATCTCAACCCTACTGTTGGATCTGTCATTCTCGAAGGGATCAATGACTGGGGAGATCACTTGGAGGCCGAAGAATTTAAGGGATGTGCCGGAAATGAAAATAAAGGGTGAGAGTGAGTTACCTGGTCAGGTCTGGTGAAGAAAGCTTCACCGAAGAGAGAGATATTTAACAAAAAAAAAAGAAAAAAGAAACCCTAGATGTAGGAATTTCATACAGGCGACATTTTCCTCGTCGTCATTGCGAAGAATGTCAAGGATCATGGGGCTTTGTAGATCTCATGTCTCTGAAGAGATCCATCAATTGGAATAACGTGAATTAATCGCTAGCGATGGTGATCTTGTCAGAGGTTGTTCTTCATTTGGAAATTCCTGACGATCCAGGAGGTGGATCATCATAGGACCTTAGTGCTTTTGTAGATTTCCTTAGCCCAAACAGATCCAAGGGTGAAGATCTAAATTTGTTGGCTAGAATGCAATGGCTAATTGAATTAGGGTTTTCTGGGCATAAAACCTGGTTCATTGGGGAAGACAGTCCCTGGACGATCTTGATGCAGACACGGGGTTGTCTGCTCGGCTGCGTTTGGGGACATGCCCACAGAGAAAGAAGAGAAAGAGAGGAAAGAAGAGAGAAATGGGGAAGATGGAGGGAGATTTTTGAGCTGGGATTTTGAGGCATTGTAGGGGACCCGTGAAGAACATTAGAAATTTTTTTTTGGAATTTTATGGGCTATTTATAGGGATTTTTGAATTTTTCCATGATTACATGTCATAATTATGTTCCATTTCTTTTTATTATGAAATTGTCATTGGATTCCCATTACCACTTCCATCTCCAATAGCAACTGGTAGTGTTTTGACCACTCATTACATGTTTTCTAGCTGTTGGATCCATTTGTCGGCCCCACAGAGGTGTGAAAGGACCATTTTGCCCTTTTATGGAGAAAACTCTGTTTTATTCTCTCGAACTAAGAATTGAGTATACTTAGTGGCCTTGGAATCCTATTTCTGAATACATTCTAAATATTGAAGTATTAGATCTCGTTTATGGGTAAAATTACCATTTTACCCTTTTATTGATAAAAATAGAGAAAATTAGGGATTTTTCATTTTAACTTGGAAGTGAACGTACTTAATGTCATTACGATCAATTTTTCAAGTACATACATAATTTTTAAGTTTTAAATCATGGTTTAATCTTAAAAAAAAAAAAGAATTTTCAATAACCTAATATTCCAGCCCAAAATTTTTGAAAATTCAAACTAAATTGATTTTGCCAATCAATTTACAAAAATTGGGGTTATTACAACTGATAAATCCCCAATAAAAATAGTTGAATTCTCATCTTAGAAAGTTAACTAGACTTTTTTCGCAAATTTGAAGCCTACATCACTTCGTAGACAGTTAATTTGTTTTTAAAATAGTTAACTATATTGATTCATGACTATAAATCTCTACAAATTATGTCAAAAAATAGTCAACTCGATTCGATAGTCCACTTGACTATGGAAAGATCGGTTATTTAGAAATAAAAAAATTAAAAAGATGAATCGATCAACATTATGCAAATAGTAGTGGAGGTTTGCACATGATAATGAGCATTTGTGGCAAGTTGTCATAAAAGAAAGATATAAGCTTCTTGTTGAATTTAGGGAGGAACTAGCAAAATGCACAAATGGCTCTAAATTTTGTAAAGACATAATTAAGCAATTACATTTCTTTAAGGGATAGATTAGACTTAAAGTATACTCCAGAAGTAAGGTGAATTTTTGGAGGGATAGTTGTACTAGATATAGCTCTCTTGCCTTCGAGTTTGTTAGAGCCACAAAGTAGCTCAATACTTTAGAGCAAAGGGTGTGAGATATTTTCACTTTCTCAAATAACTCCACACTCTAGCATATGCCTTTTAGAAGAGTACTCATGGATTCTGAATAAACACAATGGCATGCACTCATGTGTATATAAAAAAAAACTTTCATTGATCTTGATAGATATGACACCATTATATGGACACCTTACACTAATGGAAAATTTAAAGTGACATTTGCTTATTATATATTACTGACTAAAAGTTTGTAGAACTGTTATGGAACATTCCTGCTCCAGCAATGGTACTCCTCTCATAACACAATAAAATCCTCATTTTCAAGAAGTTTAGAGCTAGAGGCATACTTAAGCCATCAATTTTCCATATATGTGGCAAAAATGAGGAAAGCAGAGAGCCTATTATGTACCACTATCCATTAGCTGAATACATTTGGTAAGGAATTATTAAAAGCATGAAATGACTTATGTTTTTCCTTCTTGTCTTTAATGCTTTGGATCTAACGTAAGCTCTAGAGACAAATTATTACGGAACCTGCATTCCTTCTTAGTGGTATGGAACTTATGGCTTGGAAGGGACTCTAGATGCTTTAATTATAGAAGTAAGTAGTCCTCTTTGCTTTTGGATAGCATCCTAAATGCAATGGCCTTTTGGGTGTCATCTTACAAGATTGAAACCTTACTATCAAATATTTTGATATACACATAATTATTACATTTAATATCCCTAAAAATTACTTAATTTGTTACTAATTAGGATTTATTTTGTGTTTTGTAGGATTAGGGTAGAATTGAAAAAAAAAAGGTTCAATTTTGGTGATTTGAAGCTCAAAAAGGAAATTAGTTTGAGATTGAAGAAATTCCTTTGATCCACATGTCAAAAGTCACATAGATGTCATAGATAAGTAGTTAGATCAAGATGATCAATAGTCCATATCACAAATCATGCTAAGATTGAAATGGATGGCCTAGATGAATCCATATGATTTAGATCAAAATTCACAAGCAATAGCACAGTTTTCAGTATTTTTTAATTACAAATGGTTGAAATATGGAAGGATTCCAAGATTAGTGGCAGATTGAAGAAAATCAATGGTGATCTAAGTGATTTAGCCTTAAACAATCAAGATCTCTCTAAAAAGTCTCTTAGAAAGTATCTTAAGCATGACTAGTCATGAATGGAAGATATCATCAAGATGGACATGATCAATGGCTTGGATTATTCAAAATTATCATTTTTGGGCCAAGATCAAAAGAAACATACTAGATGTCAAAGATTGAATTAAGATAACATGGATTTAGCAAGATAAGACATGTTTTGAAAGAAGAAACATGTGGATTTAGAAAGGGGTTGTTTTTTGGAAGTCGCCTACATTGGATAGCTAGTTTGGGAGTTTCTAATATATGAGAGAGAGCTAAGAGGAAACAATGTGAATTTTGTAGGGGGCGGTGCTTTCCTATATACCTAAATGTATATATTAAAGAAAAAGAGAGGCTTTTGGGTCAACTTGAAACTCTCTCTTTAAGGCATTTCAATGCATTTCTCCTTCATGAGGGGAGTCTCCTAGAAGAATGCATGCTTCACCTAAGAAGCTATTGGGTGGAAGGTAATTCTAGAAGAAAAGAGGGGATTCCAAAGGAAAAAAGAGAGTAGCTATTCAATGTGAGGTGGGGTGGGGGGGGGGGGGGGTGGTTACTACTAATTTCAATGTGGGAGAGAAGGAGAAGTGGTAGAAAGAAGAAAAATGGTTTTTGCTTTGGGTTTTTAATCTTTAATTCCTATATTTTTTTTTCCATTTTTCTTTGATCCAAAGCATTGATTACATTATCTTACATACTAAAAGAAAGTGTGCATGTTTTCCTGTAAGAATTAAAGGAAAAAATAGTTGTAATTCATTGAAGAATAATAACAGGACTGATGTAAGTATGATGAGTAGGGCAACTTCATCATTGAATATCTCAAAACCTATTATTTTTCTTTGAATTGCTTACATTGTATTCCCAGCTATCAAATTATATAGCCACCAAGTTTCATTGAAAAATTCCATTAGGAAGTGGTCAAAATTAGTGACCAAAGTGGTGCACTTGATCACATAGTTACTGTTAAAGGAGGAAAGTTTCCAAAAACTATGAACTGCTAGCGTCACTCTTCAATTTGGCAGTAGCAGTTTACTTCTCTTTCATTTTGTATTCTTTTTGGAAATTAATTTATGGGTCTTTGTTAAAATTGTTCAATATATTAATTTTGATCTTAATTTTCTTTTTTTAGTTTAGTATGGATTATGTGGTTGATAATCTTTACTTTTCCTATAATTATTGTCACTCTTTGGTTTACTATATTTTTGTTGTAGCTGTAAGCTATGCTTCAATTTTTTTCCTGATTTTGTTAAAATTTGAGATGGAGATTCTTGGCTATGAGTTGATGAGTGACACATCAAGAGTGTAGGCAATAAATCTGATCAGGGAAACTTTATGCTTTCTTTTTATTTTCTTAGTATTTAGTGATAGTATTAGATTCAAATTATAAGTATGTTTTTTCAGGTTTAGTATGTGTAGCTAGATCATTCATCTAGAGAGAGTATGAAATCACATTAAGTCATTATTTTTACCCATGTATAATTAATTAATTGATATTGAAATTTTAATTATCAATTTTTAAGGATATGTTACATAATTTTAGAAACATAGTTTGTACTCTTTTCATTGGAGTTATGATGTATTTTTCATATTTTAGATGTAATCTATGATTAAGAAATGATTAATAAAATTCTTAGATAGTTTGTAGTTACAAAAGATACAAGCTATACTTTGAATTCATACTAATTAACCTAGGCATATCATTTAAATTGACAAAATAAGTAAAATTTGATTTTAGTGTATACATCTTTCGTGTTAGGGTTTCATCGTTATTATATTAACATGTATTGAACTTAATCATTGAATCTTATATGTGAATACTTAATTATTAATGTGGTGGATTATAATATCCTAGACTTTCTTATCCTTTTGAGAGTAGATGATAATTAATTATGTTTTCTTAATTGTTTCCCATTGGTTGGCAAGGTTAGAATAATTTAAGTTAGATTTTGATTACATTCCTAATCTTCAAATTAAGTCCTTATGGGATTGACTCGTACTTGCATATTAATATTTGAATATACTAATAGCTTGTAGTAATTTTAAAACAAGAAAAGTTTTTTGATGTTGTTGTAGGGGACATGCCACGAAATTTTAATAGAATCTAGGTTAGATTGTTTTACCACAAGACGTAGTTTAGGAATTGCATTCATTTAGAATTTAGGTATTTTTAGGAGCATTTTTCATATTTGCATTTAATCATGATTTGCATATTTGCTCTAATTCCTATGAATGATTGATACTCACTATATTTTTATTTTTGCAGGAATTTGGCAAATGATTTGGAGGAGTTGCTCAAATTAGGATAGTTGCTCTATTTTTTATTTTGAGTGGAATTGTAGGGAGGCTGAGATTGTAATTTCAATTTTAAATCACAATTCAATTTAAAAATGTTATTATAATATGGGTCAAAGGTGAACCATCCTAACTTGAAAGTAGAGGTGGTTTATACATGGTTTCACCCTTGTATGAGAAGATTTTATCTAGGACCCCATTGTAAGCCCTATCTAAACTCATTACTTTTCCTTGCTTTAGGTTTTCATGGTTAAACTAGATTTGTACACATGTGTGGTAGTCTAAGTCATATAAATTGTATTCATCTTACTTGTTACATACTTTGCAGGTTGTTGCATTAGAAGCGCCTACTTAACAAAAGATAGTCTAAGCTCAACAATAACCAGAAGACATAGGCTATCTAGGTTATAGTGTCCCGTCTGTTGAGGCTCAGATCATTTGCATAAGTAGCATATAGGCTGCTTTAGTTTACTATTTCTTTGCATTTCAGGTTACATTTATTTGTTTTCTTTGTTGTTTTCTTTTAAGTGTGTTACATTTGCATATAGTTTAAGATTCATTGGTGCATGCAAGGTCTTCGAGCCCTAAATCCTAATTTAGCACTTGTAGATCCTGATATCAAAGGAACTATTAGGCAAGGGTCATAAAATCACATTGATCTAAATAACCCTACAATAGAAATGAGAGATCAAATAGTAGAATTTAAGCTACTCAGAGACTATTCCACTTCTATTTAATTCAATACACCCTCATGTATAGTGTTTCCTGCAACCAATGTTGATAGTTTTTAGTTAAAACCAGGAGTAATCCAACTTTTGTATACATTCTACAGTTTAGATGAGGAAGATCCCTATCATCATTTTAAGGAGTTCCTTGACAGATGTGCTACATTTAAATATAGAAAATTTTCAATGATTCTATAAGATTAAGACTATTACCCTTCTCTTTAAAAGATAAAGAGAAGGTATAGCTAAATTCTTTAGAGGTAGGTTCAATCACTGCTTGAGAAAAATTATCCTAATTTTTTAAAAATAAATTCTTTCCTATTTTCAAAACAAATTCCCTTAAAAGATAAATATAAATTTCCAACAAAAAAGGGTGAACATTTATATGAATGTTGGGAATAGTGAAAGGATTTATTGTTCAAATCCCCCCTTATGATTTTGAAAAGAGGTTTGACTCCTCAAAACCAATGTATGATTGATGCCCCTACTAGAGGAGCATTTATGACCAAGAGTGACATATAGGCTTGGAATTTCTTTGAAACACTATATGAAAACTCATATCAATGCGATTATTCTACTCGAATGGGTAGAATTTGCAACCTTTTAAAAAGGGTAGCATATATGAGATAAGGATCAGTCTAGAATTGTACACTAAGATAGTTATGTTGGAACATAAGGTGGATAAGATAGATAGTCTAGCACAAGAATTTAATGCCTTCATGTTGCTAGTGGGTCATCTATGAAACTTAAACATGAGGTTTGTTCTATTTTCTCTGGTCCAACTCATTCTACTATATCTTATCCATCTAGCTCACATTCCCTAAACATTTTCATCTTAAGAAAATGCAATGGATACATTTAGAAATCCTAGCAACCATTTCTATTCCAAGACTTATAATCCTAGATGGTCTAGGCATTCCAATTTCTCATGGTCTAAGAATCATCATCAAGGAGGATCACCTGGGATCCACCCTACTCAATGTTTCCCTAGAGTGCTAGTTCCTTAGTAACCTCTACCTTCTCAGTTGTTTCCTCCACAACAAAGGAAACCATCTTTGGAAGAGACCCTTAATTTGTTCATGTAAAGTTCATTTCAATTTCAAAATGATATAGAACAAACTTTTCTTGACAACTCTTAAGCTATTGGTAAATTGGAAATGCAAATGGGTCAATTATCTATTGCATTTAGTGAATGGGGAAAGGGTATATTTCTTACTAAGCCCTAACCTAACCCTAAGGACCAACACAAGATTATGCAAGATTCTTACATATCATGAACAAGCTAAATCCATTTCTACCCTTAGGAGTGGTAAGAAAATTGATATGGGAATGACTAAGGAAACAAAGAAACATGTGGATAATGAGAGCAACATAAATTCGTAGAATGGTAATGAGAAGTGTCAAAAGTCCCTCACTTCCTCTTAGCCTATTCTTGAGGCATCCTATATACTTAAGACTCCATATCCTCTACATTTGAGTCTGGCAAATAAAGGAGCCAACTTGAGTGCAATAATGGATGTATTTAAGCAAGTAGACATCAATATTCCATTTTTCAATGCAATTAAAGAACTTCCTTCTTGTGCCAAATTTCTTAAGGATCTATGTACATAGAAGCGCAATCTTAATTTGTAGAAGAAATCATTCTTTGTTGAGCAAGTGAGCGCCATTATTTAGGACAATACCCCACTTAAGTTTTGGGATCTAGGGTGTCTCACTATATCTTGTGTCAGTAGCAATCACATAATTGATAGGGCACTTATAAATTTAGAGGCAAGTGTTAGGCTTATTGCCATTTTCTGTCTATGAGCGATTAGGCTTAGGCGAGTTGAAACCAACTACTATCATATTAGAGTTAGCAGATAGGTCAGTTAAAATCCCTCTTGGTGTTGTTGAAGATGTTTTGTTACAGGTTGATAAGTTTTTATTTTCACTTGACTTTGTTACTATCTCAAACCCTAGTAGTCATATTCCTATAATTTTGGGATGACATTTCTTGGCCACATCTAATACTATTATTAACTATAAGAATGGTGTTATGAAAGTTGTCTTTTGATAATATGAAAATCAAGTTAAATGTTTTTAACATTAGACAGCAACACTTAGATTCCAATGATTCTTTTGAAGTGAATATGATAGAGAGTCTAGTGCATGGCACATTCCTACCATCTACTAGTTTTAATTCACTTAAGGCTTGTCTATTTCATTTTAGCTTATATTTTGACATAGACACTTCCATTAATGAAAGTTAATGCATTATTAGATTTTGCACCCCATTGATGGATACTTCAAAATGGAAAGCCTGAGTAGAACCTCTCCCACTTCATAAGTCTACACCAGTTCCATCTATTGAAAGATCACCCATTTTGGAACTAAAAGTTTTACAAGAAAGTTTAAAATATGCATTTTAAAGCCCCTTTAAGACCTTGCCTTTTATTATTGCTTCAGACCTTAATGATGAACAATAGCTAGTTGATAGTCTTAGAGAACATAAGACAAGTCTTGGATAGGGATATAAAGGGCATAAGCCCCCCAATTTGCATACATTACATCCATCTTAAGGAGAATGTGAAACCTTCTAGGGAAATACAAAGAAGGCTTAATCTCAAGTGGAAGGAAGTTGCAAGAGCTGAGGTGTTGAAGCTATTAGATGTAGCCATTATTTATTCCATATCTGATAGCACTTGGTTCGACCATATTCAAGTTGTAACTAAGAAGTCTACAGTCATGTTAGTTAGAAATGATGATAATGAGTTAATGCCTACCTACATGACCATCATGTGGGGAGTGTGTATCAACTACTACAAATTAAACTTGGTTATGAGGAAAAATCATTTTTCTCTTTCTTTTAGTGACCAAAGGCTAGAGAGGTTAGCCAGATATAAGTTTATTGCTTCCTTGATGGATATTCTGGCTATAACTGGATTCCTATAGCACCAGAGGATCAAGAAAAGACTACATTCGCTTGTCCATTTGGAACCTTTGTCTATCATCACACACCTTTTGGGTTATGCAATGCACTTGTGACTTTTCAAAGGGAGGTAATGGGTATTCTTACTGGTTTCTTTGGGTTAAGGTAAATTGGGGTTTTTAAAAGAAAATGTTTACGAAAAGTTCAAAGGGTCAAACTAGTGGTGTAATATCTGGGTAGGCTTTATGTTTCTAGGTTATAACAAGGATGACCCTTATAATTTCTTCAATTTCTTAAAACCTATCTGAGTCAATAAATATTCAAGAAATAAAGTTAGTACTCCATTTTGAATTTTGGAATTTTGACAAAAACAAAGAACACTGGGATCTTTCAAAATTGATGTTTGTTGAAGGAAATATGGAATTACTTATAACCCTCAAAAAGATGATAGTCTCTAATACTAATTGGGCATATAGGTCTCCTCTAATATTTCTTAGGGTCTTTAATTCATTACAATCTATTAGTCTAGACTTATGCATTGGATGTAAGTGTATTATGAGATTTAACTTTCATAAAACAATTTAGGACATGAAAAAGATGTAGAATTAACCATATGCATGTCTATTAAGAAATTAAAGTAGTGAAAATACAAAATTTCAGACAATCCAATTCTCATCACAGTAAAAGAATTTTGACTTAAAACTTTTTTCTTTCTTTTTTTTCAACAAAAATATGAAGAAAACTAGACATCTCATGCATTTGTACAACCATAACTTGAACTAAAAATTTCCCCAATATTTTGAAATATATGACACTAAATGATAAATAAGTCATGCAGAACCATGAGACTCCAAATGTGGGGACCCGGGTTTTTGAAATACATTTTTGTTATTTATATTTTAAATGGTGGTCGACCAATTTCGCAAAAATTTTGAAAACTTAGGCAACAGATTTTTTTTTTTCTTTGAAATTCTTTTCAGAAACCTGAATGCCACATTTCACTCATATATAAATACATAATTTTGTATACAACATATGTTTCTAAAGAAACTCATTTTATTAAAATTGCAGGACCGATTTAGTGGTTCACATACACAACCCCTTTATTACATCTTATGTCCAAATACACAAATCAAAATACAATCCAATCCTTTCCACAATAGTACATAATTTTGATCAACAGTATGGCCTTTGTCTTCCGATGTTGTATCCTTCATTGTTTTCTTTCTGTATCTGAGATATTATAAACATTCAAACATTTACAATATCTTAGCAAGCTATGCTTGGTAGGGGATTCAAGAATATATGGAATCTTATAATTCAAAAGTACAGTATTCAAGTTCATCATATTCCATATGAGTAACATTATTCAATATCCATGAACCATACCATATATGATCTATCATATAATTTATCATGTATCATCTACTATGATAATTCCAAACCACTCACCACTATATTGTATATATACGGTCAAAAAATCGTGAAAAATAGTCAATATCTCAAACATCAATAATCATTCTTAGATATACTGAGTTGATAAATCATCTAGACTTTTGCTGTGAAAATACTCCCTCATTAGGGTAGTATTGGCATCTCACTATGCCATGCATCATAATGCAAAATATTCAAGGACTACCGTGCTGCAATCTAACCCGTACTAGTGCACTCGAATAACTGCCCTGTTCACCACTGATACCATGGTGGAAAATATTGTGTCACTGCCAATATGGGGAGACAAGACTTTCATAGTTGGGCCTTTCCATAATTGCTCCACTCGACTTTTAACCTCTCTTTGGGCAAGGTATCATAATATCATCAAATTTTGTGAAGCGGGTGGCCAAACTCTCATAACTTCCCTAGTATAGCATCCCTAGGCTTATGCCTATTTAAAACAAAACCACAAGCCTCCATGCTTGTGTCTAAAATACTTCTTGTACATCTCAAATGATCTGCCTGTTTATATTATCATCCGTGTATTCAATATCCTCATACTAAGGATATAATTTTATTTTTAGATTTAGGGATCCTCGTTTACAATGAATGATACCCATGTTCATATAAGTTTAGGTATTAATCATTTATTGTAAATTATCTCTATTTCCTTTAATTTGGTATTCATATACCAAATGTTATTAAGTGTAAGCATACTCATTTGATACAAATGATATCCATTATTATTATGTTCTTATCTAAGTTTAGGGGTAATCATAAATGATACCCAGGTATTTATTATGTTTTCCATCTAATTTCAACAATTATTTCTGTCTCATATCCATGAGTTATGATTAAAATGTAACTAAGCATATTATCATCATTAAGCATTATAATGTCTACGTATAACGACAATTCCACAGACCATAGGTCTTGAATTCTTGAAGTTCCACCTACCTTCATGTAGTGATCCATTCCTTTAGATCCTCCTTGATTGACATATGTAATCTGTAAATACATACATATTGTAATTATTTGTACAATTCTGGATAATCACCTATTTATATTCCTTATCTAATCTTGTCCTTTGATATAAATGATCTAGATCTGTCTTGTGTTCCTATCATCCATATAATCTATCTTCCTCAGATAGTATTTATCCTATTGATTAATAGATCTGATGGTTAGAATGATCTTCTAATCTTTCAGATGTAAGTATTTTCTATTCTAAGTCTTTGTGTATTCCTTTTTTGATCTTGATCTTTCATAGATCCTTTGATCAACAATTTATACTTGTTGATAAATATCAAGAGCTTAGATCTTCTATCATCTAGTTCTTCTTTGATCTAAGTTTAGTTGTTTATTCATCCCTAAGGAGGATTATCTTAGTTCTCTTCCATGAATCATATTTGATCAAGGGTTTGGATTTTCTATCTAGATGTTTCTACAGCATACATACACAGATACATAATAAAATATGACATTAGAATTCTTATTGTTCTTGATCATTCAAGATCCTATGGATCATGTTTGATCATCCTTATCTTACTTATAAATTTTATTAGGATTAGATAATTTACTAACCTTTTATGCTCCTAGATAGACGTATGTAATCTGTAAATACATACATACTATAATTATTTGTACAATGTTGGATAATCTCCTATTTATATTCCTTATCTAATTTTGTCCTTTGATATAAAGGATCTAGTTCTATCTTGTGTTCCTACCATCCATATAATCTATCTTCCTCAGATAGTATTTATCCTATTGATCAATAGATCTGACAGTTAGAATGATCATCTAATCTTTTAGATCTAAGTATTTTCTATCTCTAAGTCTTTGTGTGTCCATCTCCTTGATCTTGATCTTTCATAGAATCTTTGGTCAATAATCTATACTTGTTGATAAACATCAAGGGCCTACATCTTCTATCATCTAGTTCTTCTTTGATCTAAGTTTAGCTGTTTGGTCATCCCTGAGGACGATCTTGGTTCTCTTCCTTGAATCATATTTGATCAAGGGTTTGGATTATCTAATCTAGTGATCTAGATTTGATCTATAACATACTAATAAACATGCATAATAAGTACAATACAATGTTATGATTCTTATTGTTCTTGATCATTCAAGATCCTATGGATCATATTTGATCATCCTTATCTTACTTACAATTTTTATTAAGATTAGATAATTTACTAACCTTTTATGCTCTTATTATTATTATCCAACTAGTTAATGTTTTGCTAGTTGAAGATAGCTTATTTCATCCTAAGTCTAGATTGCTCCTCTTATTTCCAATTGAATAAGGCTTGCTAGTTGAATGACTGAACACAAAGTGGTTACTTCAATCCTCATGTAAGGAGACATTTATACTTCACAAAAGTCAATGGAAGGTAGGGGAAGAGCATGGCTCTATTAGAAAACACCCTTGACCACCATGTTTAGCATTCACTAAAGTGACCTTAGCTCAACTTTTCATAAGGTTCCTATGAGTATTTTAACCCTAAGTACTCTTTCTAATTGATTTTAATTATATCCATGAACATTTTGAATGTCATTCATGGGGTTTATTATTCTCCCAGTTTGGGCCAAGGATTTGATAATCCTTACATTATCCTACTAACTATAGACCTTACTATCATTAAGTCCATGTCATTTATTCCATGTAAATGTCCTTCAACTCGAATTTTCATTGAATTTCATTTTCAATGTAATTTACATAACATAAGCATTAAAGCATAAATAAATACACAAATAAGTAAATCTAACAATTAAATCTACTAAGAAATAAAGGACATTTACAATATCATCCAATAATTCAAATGAAAATTTAACATGCCATAACTGTTCATTATGATCCAACGATCATATTTGATTTCTATTCATTTTTCATCCCATTTAGGTTTTAGATCTTGATCTTTCATTTTCCTTTTGATCTAATACATATTCTTAATATGATTTTATCACTTGATCATTGATGCATCTCATCAAATGATCTGATCCTTCTTGATCCAACCGATCAAGAAGATCTTAACACATTTTATCCAATTTAAGGGCATAGATCTTAATTTGTCCCAAATTTTCATCATCAAGCCCATCAATCCATATGATCTTAACTTTATATCATCATCCAAATACATCCACCCTATCAAATCATCCTTGATCAAACTGATCAAGGAGATTACCATTCACTTTTACGGATTTTACTACTTTTAATGGTCAAGATCTTATGATCTAGAAAATAAATTACATCCAACCATTTAATTATTACAATTATGCATTTAGATCATTATATAAACTATTTTGAAGGGTCTGATCATACTTGATTAATTAGATCATGAACGTCCATGCTCACTTTTATGATTTTTCTTCTTCTAAGGCTAGATCTCTTAATTAAACATAGATCAGTCACTTTTAAACATTGATTCCATGTTTCAGAATCACAATATCATCAGTGGATCAGAATTATAAAGTCTGATCATAGGAATTAGTAATATTTTTTTTTTATTAACAGAATTTTAGATGCATCAAAATGTAAAATTCCTGAGTTCAGTACCTTATACAAGTAACAAGGAATCTATAAAAACTTTTAGATCTAAAATCAGAGCTAAGTTGACTCTCAATTGAAGAAACATAGTTTTAGTTCAATAAATGGATGGCTTAGATCTAATCTAGGCATACACCACCATGGAGGCATAGGTGATTGCTTGCGCTCTACTCCAACATTCTAGGATCCAATTTGTTGAGATCCAATTCCACAGTCATCTGAACTCTATGGAAAGCTTGAAACCTCTATTTTCTGATGAAATGATAAAATGGACATACTATTCAGTAAAAACTTTCTGTATTAAAGAAACAAGTTTCCAATTACCTAGATCTTCAAGATCTGAGATGATCAGATCTTGAAAATATGTTTTAATAATGATATACTATTGAAATAAAGTGAGATTTATGGTTTAATTGGATATATATGAGATATATTAAGGGATCTACCCATTATGGTAGAAAAACCCTAAAAATACAAAGGGACCCACTTCATCAATGAGATCAAGTGTGATCAGATCCTTGGGATGGATAAAATGAATGTTGATATGATGAAATCCAAGGAAATCATGGATGGATTATGACAAAAATAGATCAATATGATCTTTTGACCTTAATAAAGAAAATTCCCTAAATATAACTAAAATCCTTAATCAAAGGAAAAGGTCTAAGATCAAATGGTTGGATCATAAGTAAAGGTTTCTAAAAATGATAATGTAATTAGTTTCATTTTATGTAATAGCATTTTAAATATGATTATGTTATAAAGCATGCTAGTATAACATTTAGACTTTAGCATGATATGTGATTTCATTATTATCATAAGGTGCTAGACTTAATTATTTTAAGTACCTTGTCTCATTATCATTAAATGTTAAATTATATAGTTTTATCCTTTGAATTTATAATTCATTTATGGTTAAATGTTATTAGTAGATCTACTTGTTATGAGATAAAGACATAAAACATCGAAAATGTATTCTAATGAGAAAGTAGAGTTTCATTACACAAATAAGAATGGAGTACATTGGACTTAATTAATAAGGGCTATAGTTAGTAGGACAATATAAGGATTATCAAGTCCTTGGCCCAAATTAGGAAAAGAATAATAAACCCCATGAATGACATTATAAATATTCCTGGACTTAATTAAAATCCACTAGAAAGAGTACTTAGGGTAAACATGCTTATAGGAACCTTATGTGTGACGACCTGGGTATTTGAAACATGATTTGTAAAGTTTTTTGAAAGGCAGGGCAGTGTAAAAATTTTTCGCAAAACAAAGCAGCGGAAATTCTTTTCTTTAGAACTTGTTTTGAAAACCTAAGTCACTACTTCATACATAACATAAGTACAATTTGTGTACAAAATAAAATTCCATTGAAGGAATATACTTTTATTAAACTCTAGGATCCATCTAGTGGTTCACAGTACAACCAAATCTAGTACAATACTTGTCCAAATTACATAATCCAAAACTCAAGCTCACCATACAATAAAACTCTCAACAAAGAAAAATACATGTCTTCAAGGGTATACCTTGAAGATTATTCTCTTCAAGTCTTCTATAGTCTTCAGCTCTTAACTCTCCTTCCCTGTATATGAGATATTGCAACAATTACAATATCTCAGCAAGCAATGCTTGGTAGGGGATTCAAGAAACATAACATTGACAATGTAATTCAATACTTCATAATCTCATTATCCTTAAACGTACTCTTTACTTTGTAAGCTATGTATATCTATATACATACAAACCCTTCATGGGTAAACCAGTTAAATTTGTGAAAGTAGTCAAATATCATTCCCAACTAAGCTGGTCAATTCTCTTCATTTTGAGAATTGAGTATTACAGCTAATCTTATACTGGGAATTTCCCTTCTTGGGAAATATTGGTAATATACAATTACCTAGCATTTCATTATGCTATAACATAAGGAATTTCACTATGCCTATTCTCATATGCATCATAGTGCAAAATAATTAGAAAGGTTGCTATGCTGTAGTCTAATCCGTACTAGTGCGCTCGAATAACTGCCTTATTCACCACTGATACCACGGTGGAAAATATTATGTCACTGCCCATATGGGGGGGCAAGACTTTCACAGTGGTGGCCTTCCCATAATTGCCACCACCCTACTTTTAGCCTCTCATTGGACAAGGTATCATCATATCATCAAATTTCAAGGAGCGGGTGGCCAAACCCTCATAACTCCTCTAGCAATACCATTCCCCTAGGCTTATGCCTATTAAAACAAACTCACAAGCCTCCAAGCTTGTATGTAAAATAGATTTCATATATATACCAGACCATATGTTTGTTTACTTAGGGCTGAAATATTTCCTAGTTCCCTATTCACTTATAGTTTAGTCCTTAACCATCTTATATGTGTTTGGTTGGATCATAAGGTTTTCAAGAGATTTAGTACAAGTATTATCATTACTCTTGTCAACATGAGATCATGAGTACAATCATGTATATCTCATGTAAATGCATTCATCAAATCCTCCTACCTTTAAGGATTGATCTCTTTTACCCAATCTTCCATGATCTTGACTGATGTATGAAATCTGTACATCCATACATATTGTCAATATATAAATTATGAACAATCCTATTGATCACTAGATCTGATGTTTATAATGATCTTTAGATCATTCATATCTAAGTATTTTTTCTATCTCTAAGTCTTTGTATGTTCATCTGCTTGATCTTGATTTTTCATAGATCCTTTGATTGACAATCTACACATGTTGATAAAGACCAAGGTCCTAGATCTTTTATCATCTAGTTCTTCTTTGATCTAAGTTCAGTTATTGGATCATCCCTATGGAGGATGATCTTGGTTTTCTTCCTTGAATCATCTTTGATCAAGGGTTTGGATTATCTAATCTAATGAACTACAATAAGTATACTAATAAATATGCATACTAAGTACAATATAGTGTTCTTATTCTTATTGTTCTTGATCATCCAAGATCTAATGGATCTTGTTTGATCATCCTTATCTTACTTACTATTTTTATTAGGGTTAGGTAATTTATTAACCTTTTATGCTCTTATTATTATTATTCAACCAGTTAATGTGCTGGTTGAATAATAATAATAAGAGCACAAGCCTAAATCTATACTGCTCCTCTTATTTCCAATTGGCTAAGGCTTACTAGCTGAATGGGTGAATACAAAGTGGTTACTTCAATCCTCATGTAGGAAGGCGTTTAGACCTCACAAACGTCAACAGAAGGTAGGGGAAGAGCAAGGCTCTATTAGATAACCCCCTTAACCACTATATTCATCATTCACTAGAATGACCATAGCTCAACCTTTCATAAGGTTCCTATAAGCATGCTTACCCTAAGTACTCTTTCTAATGGATTTTAATTAAGTCCATGAATATTTATAATGTCATTCATGGGGTCTATTATTCTTTTCCTAATTTGGGCCAAGGACTTGATAATCCTTATATTGTCCTACTAACTATAGCCCTTACTAATTCAGTCCAAAGTACTCCATTCTTATTTGTGTAATGAAACTCTACTTTCTTATTAGAATATATTTTTAATGTTTTATGCTCTTTATCTCATAACAAGTAAATCTACTAATAACATTCAACCATAAATGAATTATAAATTCAAAGCATAAAACTTTATAATTTAACATTCAATGATAATGAGGTAAGGTACTTAAATTAAATCTAATACCTTATGATAACAATGAAACACATATCATGCTAAACTCTAAATGTAATACTAGCATGCTTTATAATCATATTTAAAATGCTATGAAATTAATTACATTAACATTTTTAGAAACCTTTACTGATGATCCAACCATTTGATCTTAGATCTTTTCCTTTGATTAAGGATTTTAGTTATACTTAGGGAATTTTCTTTATTAAGGTCAAAAGATCATATTGATCTATTTTTATCATAATCCATCTATGATTTCCTTAGATTTCATCATATTAACATTTATTCTTTCCATCCCAAGGATCTGATCACACTTGATCTCATTGATCAAGTGGGTCCCTTTGTATTTTTAGGGTTTTTCTACCATAATGGGTCGATCCCTTAATATATCTCACATATATCCAATTAAACCATAGATCTCTCTTTATTTCAATAGTATACCATTATTAAAACATGTTTTTAAGATCTGATCATCTCAGATCTTGAAAATCTAGGTAATTGGAAACTTATTTCTTTAATACAGAAATTTTTTACTGAATAACATGTCTATTTTATCATTTCATAGGAAAATAGAGGTTTCAAGCTTTCCATAGCTTCTTTCTGATCTTAATTTGGAGTTCAAATGACTCCGAAATTGAAGCTGGATGTTCACAGTCCTTCCTAGGGCCTAGATTTGATCTGGGCCCAAGGAACGGAAGGCCCAGATTAGTCGGGCGGAACAAATCAGGCGGAATGCGCATGGGTCATTGGGCGCGTCCTTCCAGATGAATGGATGAAGCACTTGTGAGGAGCATCCATAGACGCAGACGGGATGAGCGGAACGCTCGTCGTCCGTGCGCCCGAGAACGAGGTTTTCGTCTGGCGCGTCTGCTCGTGGATTTGACGGACGCACTGTTGTGTAGCTTGGAACGACGCTCCATGCGCAGCATGCACCGTTCCGACAGTGCGTCACGTGTGCGTCTTGTGTGCCGTTTGATCCGGAGATCGGACATTCCATTCTGGACCGTCCAATCAATCCTCTTTCAATTGAGGGCCCAAAACATCTCTGATTTTTATGAAAATTCTATCCTAGGGGTTTTGGACCCTTCTGGATCGATTGGTGTAGTCAGATTTTTCATCTGAGCACTCTATCATCCATAATTAAGGATTCTGTTGTTTACTTTATTTTTACCTTTTTATTACCAAAATAAATTACAGTAAAATAAAAATCACATAAAATAGTACTAAACATCTATGAAAAGGATTTCCACTTACCTAATTGGAGAGAAAACCTCGGTTATATGCCCAATTTAAAAAAATACCTTGTTGATGAAGATATGGCCTAAAATCCTCCTTTCTTGCAAATATCCGTTGTTTGAATTGTTGGATCTTGACATTTCTTTGGGGGTTTTGTAGAATAGATATGTTGGGAAGTTTTGGATGGTGTAATTGATCAAATTAGATCTGGAACAGAGTGCCTAATTGATTTTAGGTCTCTTGTTCCAATCTAAAAAGAAAAGCAAGTTGAAAAGAGATCTATCTCTTGGAAATTTTGGGTTTTTGGGGAGGGATCTAGATCTAGTTTTTTAGGGAGAGTGAAGAAAATTTCGTGAGGATTTTATGAGGATTTTTGGGGTTGTATTTATAGGCATTTTGGGTCCTTTTTCATGATTATAATATTTTATTTTTTTATTATTAAATGGCATGAAAGTCTTCCATGCTCCATTTTTTCTTCCACATGCCTAATTTTTCTTTCCCAAGACCGGCTAATGTTTGTTGACCCATAATTCACGTGGGCTGCTAATAAAATTGGTTGTTGGGTCCCTTGTGGTCCCCATGTGGGCCCCACATGGTGTAAAAAGACCGTTTTGCCATTTATGCATAAAATTTTGAGTGTACTTAGTAGCGTTGGATTCGTATTTCTCAATACATTCTAAATTTTGATATCTCATATTTTGATTTTTGGGTAAAATTACTATTTTACCCCTTTTGTCCAAGAAATGAAGAAACTTAAGGATTTCTCATCCGAATTCGGAATCTGTCATGCTTACAGTCATTTTGAAGGGTTTGCTAAGCTTAATTTCAATTTTACATGTCTTATGATTTGATTATACTTTTATAAAAAGTATATTTTAAATAACCCTAATATTTCAGCCCGAAATATCTGAAACTCAAACTTTATTGATTTTTCTCAATCAATTACAAAAAAATTGGGGTTATTACATTATGAAAGGTTGAGCTATAGTCATTCTAGTGAATGATGAACATAGTGGTTAAGGGGGTTATCTAATAGAGCCTCGCTCTCCCCCTACCTTCCGTTGACGTTTGTGAGGTCTAAATACCTCCTTACATGAGGATTGAAGTAACCACTTTGTGTTCACCCATTCAACTAGTAAGCCTTAGCCAATTGAAAATAAGAGGAGCAGTCTAGATTTAGGCTTGAATAAGCTACCTTCAATCAGCACATTAACTGGTTGAATAATAATAATAAGAGCATAAAAGGTTAGTAAATTACCTAACCCTAATAAAAATAGTAAGTAAGATAAGGATGATCAAACAAGATCTATTAGATCTTGGATGATCAAGAACAATAAGAATAAGAACACTATATTGTACTTAGTATGCATGTTTATTAGTATACTTGTTATAGTTCATTAGATTAGATAATCCAAACCCTTGATCAAAGATGATTCAAGGAAGAAAACCAAGATCATCCTCCATAGGGATGATCCAATAACTAAACTTAGATCAAAGAAGAACTAGATGATAGAAGATCTAGGACCTTGATCTTTATCAACATGTGTAGATTGTCAATCAATGGATCTATGAAAGATCAAGATCAAGGAGATGGACATACAAAGACTTAGAGATAGAAAAATACTTAGATATGAATGATCTAAAGATCATTCTAAACATCAGATCTAGTGATCAATGGGATTGTTCATAATTTATATATTGACAATATGTATGGATGTACAGATTACATACATCAGTCAGGATCATGGAAGATTGGGGAAAAGAGATCAATCCTTAAAGGTTGGAGGATTTGATGAATGCATACATGATTGTACTCATGATCTTATGTTGACAAGATTAATGATAATACTTGTATTAAATCTCTTGAAAACCTTATGATCCAACCAAACACATATAAGATGGTTAAGGATTAAACTATAAGTGAATAGGAAACTAGGAAATATTTCAACCTTAAGTAAATAGACATATGGTCTGATATATATGAAATCTATTTTACTTACAAGCTTGGAGGCTTGTGAATTTGTTTTAATAGGCATAAGCCTGGGGCAATGCTATTGCTGGAGGAGTTATGAGGGTTTGGCCACCCGCTCCTTGAAATTTGATGATATGATGATACCTTGCCCAAAGAAAGGCTAAAAGTCGGGTGGTGGCAATTATGGGAAGGCCACCACTGTGAAAGTCCTGCCCTCCCCGTATGGGTAGTGACATAATATTTTCCACTGTAGTATCAGTGGTGAATAGGGCAGTTATCCAAGCGCGCTAGTACGAATCAAACTGCAACATAGCAACCTTTTTTATTATTTTGCATTATGATGCATATGAGAATAGGCATAATGAAATGCCTTATGTTATAGCATAATGAAATGCTAGGTAATTGTATATTACCAATATTTCCCAAGAAGAGAAATTCCCAGTATAAGATTAGCTGTAATACTCAATTCTCAAAATGAAGAGAATTGATCAGCTTAGTTAGGAATGATATTTGACTACTTTCACAAATTTAACTGGTTTACCCATGAAGGGTATGTATGTATATAGATATACATAACTTACAAAGTAAAGCGTATGTTTAAGGATAATGAGATTATGAAGTATTGGAATTAGCTTGTCAATTATTATGTTTCTTGAATCCCCTACCAAGCATTGCTTGCTGAGATATTGTACTTGTTGCAATATCTCAAATACATGGAAGGAGAGTCAGGAGCTGAAGACTATAGAAGACTTGAAGAGAATAATCTTCAAGGTATACCCTTGAAGACATGTATTTTTCTTTGTTGAGAGTTTTATTGTATGGTGAGCTTGAGTTTTGGATTATGTAATTTGGACAAGTATTGTACTAGATTTGGCTGTACTGTGAACCATTGGATGGATCCTGGAGTTTAATAAAAGTATATTCCTTCAATGGAATTTTATCTTGTACGCAAATTGTACTTATGTTATGTATGAAGTGGTGACTTAGGTTTTCAAAACAAGTTCTAAAGAAAAGAATTTTCGTTGCTTTGTTTTGAGAAAATTTTTTACACTCTTAAGGGCCCTGCCTTTCAAAATACATTACAAAATGTGTTACAAAAACCCGGGTCGTCACAGTTGGTATCAGAGTGATTCATCCAATCACAGTACAGTACAAATATGTCCAAAGGAGAGATTATAATCCAAGTCTAGATTAAGATAGAAGTAGTTGTATAGAGGACTGATAGAATTTTGGTTTATGAGCAGATGCCACCAAAGAGAGTCACAAGGCAGACAACTCAAAATACTCCAGAAGACAATATGGAGAGAGTAACCATGAGTAATATGGAAGAGATGATGACAAGGATGTTAAGGAACCTCCTTCCTCACCTACAACAACCCCAAGGTTCATCACCTCTCGTAGAAATACCAAGTACGTAGGCTCAGGCTCAGCCTGAGGTGAGACATACGACACCAACACCACCACCAGCTACTCCCACACTAGGACAAGGGCAATCTTCCCTTGTACCAAGTGAAGAAGTTGGAAAATCCCCATTAGCACCAGAAAAAGTTGACAAAATGATGGAGAGATTTCAAAAGAGGACTACAATGTATGATGGTAGGGGTGAAGCTGAAAAGGTTGAAGAATGGATATATGAAGTTGAAAAGACTTTTAGTGCACTACGTACTCGTTCAGAGTTGAAGGTGAAATTTGGCACATACTTATTCAAACAAGAAGCAGCATTTTGGTGGAGATCAGCTAACAACACCTTCTTCTCAAATTCTGAAGATACTACATGGGAAGAATTTAAGGAAGTATTCAACCATAAATATTTTCCTTCTCATGTACAACAAAGGAAGTTGATATAGTTTTTGGACCTAAAGCAAGGGAATATGTCAGTGGTGGACTATGATAACAAGTTCACACAACTAAGGAGATTCGTGACTCATGTGTGTGATACAGAAAAACACACCATGGATCGATTCATTGAAGGGCTACACCCAGGGCTAAAAATAAAGGTGCTGGGTACTAAACCCACTACCTTGGCAGACTGTGTGGAAATGGCCTCCAAGTTTCAAGATGAGTACAAAAAGGGTCAAATTACCAAGTTCAATGGAGGAGGAAACAATAACCCAAGGCCTTTCCAAAAGAATAAAAGACCTTGGAACAATTTTAAGCCTCAAAGAAATCAAAGGAATAATGCACCAAGGCCAAATAGACAGCCATGTCCAAGATGTAGAAAATTTCACCAAGGCAATATCTGCTCACGACCTATACAACAACAACCACAAGGATTTTCAATCAAGTGCCACAATTGTGGGGAGTATGGACATGTCGCTGCCCATTGTACCAAACTATTGGTAGTCAGGGAAGCAAAACTAGAAATTTCTCCTCGACGCCAAGGAAGGGTCTTCGCCATCACTGACGGCAAAGCTAGACCATCCAATGCGGTAATTGAAGGTACACTACTTGTAGCAGATGACTATGCCAAAGTATTGTTTGATACTAGATCTACGTATTCTTTTATATCTTGTGAATTTGCATCTAGTATACAACTATTAGTGAAAAACTTGGGATTTGATCTAGATGTAACAACTCCAGTTGGAAAAACAGTTAAACTACAAGAATACTTGCATAATGTACCTTTAGAAGTATTGGGAAAAAGAATGGACATAGACCTCATTTTCTTGAACATGGAGGATTTTGACATCATACTGGGTATGGACTGGTTAGCAAAATACTAGGTAGTTATGGACTGTCACAAGAAGAAACTCACATTTAGTATACCAGGGGAGAAAGTATTAATATTGTATGGGAAACACAATGACTTAGACAAATCCATCATCTCAGCTATGAAGGCAGTCAAACATATGTCCAAGGGGTGTCAGGCAGTTTTAGCAACAGTGGTTTCCTTAGATGTTGAACAGCCCAGGATAACAGAAATTGAAGTGGTCAGGGATTTCCAAGATGTTTTTCCTGAAGAACTACTAGGGTTACCCCCACACCGAGAAATTAAGTTTACCATTGAAGTAATTCCTGGTACAACTGCAATTTCTAAAGCACCTTATAGGATGGCCCCAGCAAAGTTGAAAGAGTTAAAAGGACAATTGCAAGAATTGTTAGAAAAAGGGTTTGTTAGACCAAGTAGTTCACCATGGGGAGCACCAGTAATATTTGTGAAGAAGAAGGATGGGTCAATGAGATTATGCATTGATTATAGAATGTTGAACAGTGTCATAGTAAAAAATAGGTATCCCTTACCTTGCATTGATGATCTCTTTGATCAACTCCAATCTGCTAAGGTCTTTTCTAAAATTGACCTTAGATCAGGATATCATCAATTGCGTATTAAGGATGAAGACATACCCAAGTCAGCATGCAGAACTCAATATGGGCATTACGAGTTTCTAGTCATGTCTTTTGGGCTGACCAATGCACCGGCAATGTTTATGGATTTGATGAATAGAATCTTCAAAGAATTTTTGGATAAATTTGTGATTGTATTTATCGACGATATACTGATTTACTCTACCAGTATCAAAGAACATCAAGAACATTTACGAATTGTACTAAATACCCTCAGAACACATAAACTGTTTGGTAAATTTAGTAAGTGTGAATTCTGGTTAGAGAAGGTCAAATTTTTAGGTCATGTAATTTCCAAGAATGGAGTAGAAGTGGACCCCACCAAGATTGAAGCAGTAATGAATTGGAAGAAACCTAAAACAGTAACAGAAATACGTAGTTTTCTTGGACTAGCAGGATACTACCGTAGATTCATTCAAGGGTTCTCTCATCTAGCTATTCCTATGACTTCCTTGACAAGAAAGGGGGTACAATTCACTTGGTCAGAAGAAGGTGAAAATAGTTTTCAAGAGCTAAAGAAGAGGTTAACTACAGCACTAGTATTGACTTTGCCAGCTAGGAGTGGGGGATATGAAATATGCTATGATGCTTCAGGCAAAGGGTTAGGAGGTGTGTTAATGCAAAATGGGAAGGTCATTGCTTATGCATCTAGACAATTGATGAAACATGAAATAAATTACCCAGTACATGACCTAGAATTGGCAGCTATAGTTTTTGCATTGAAACTTTGGAGACATTATTTGTATGGAGAAAAATTCAATGTATTTACAGATCATAAGAGTCTCAAATACATCTTCACTCAGGCTAATTTGAATATGAGACAAAGAAGATGGATAGAGTATATCAAAGACTATGATTTTGCCATCCAATACCATCTTGGAAAGGCAAATGTAATAGCTGATGCATTAAGTAGACAACTAAGAGCTCTACTCACAAACATCACAATTAAATCAGTTTTTGTAGAAAGAGTCCTTAAAGCCCAAGAAGAAGATACAACAACTCAGGAATTGTGTGAAAAGAAAGGATTTGTTAAGGGTACAGATGGGGGCATATGTTTTCAGGAGAGATTGGTGGTTCCTTCAAATAAATGTCTGAGAAAGGAATTGATACAAGAAGCCCATCAGTCACAGTTTTCTATACACCGTGGAGGTATAAAGATGTATCAAGATTTAAAAAGAAACTTTTGGTGGGAAGGCATGAAGAGAGAAATAGGAGAATTTGTGGCTAAATGTCTAAATTGTCAACAAGTAAAGGCTAAACACCAAAGACTAGTTGGAATGTTACAAACATTGGAACTTCCAGAATGGAAATGGGACAATATCACTATAGATTTTGTAGTGGGATTGCCAAGGACTCGGGCAGGCCATGACATGATTTGGGTGGTCGTGGATAGGCTAACAAAGTCAGCACATTTCCTTCCAATTAGACAAAACCAATCAGTTGACAGTCTGGCTAAGTTATACATCAAAGAAATAGTAAGACTTCATGGGATTCCACTATCCATTATCTCGGATAGGGATTGAAGATTTACTTTGAGATGTTGGAAGTGTGTACAACGAGCCTTGGGAACCTCACTTAAACTTAGTACAGCATTTTACCCTCAAACAGATGGTCAATCAGAAAGGACTATTCAAACCTTAGAAGATATGTTGAACATTAGATTGGAAAGGGAGTTGGGATGAACATCTTCCTTTAGTAGAATTTGCATATAACAACAGTTTTCAGGAAAGTATTGGTATGGCACCATAGGAAGCATTGTATGGACGGCCATGTCGATCACCAACTTGTTGGAGTGAAGTTGGAGAAAGAAAGCTGATAAAGTCAGAACTATTGGAACAATGTGTAGACAAGGTCAGATTGATACAGAAGAGGTTGTTAACAGCACACAGTCGACAAAAGAGTTACGCAGATAAAAGATGTAGAAACTTGGAATTTGATATGGGGGAGCACGTATTTCTAAAGGTATCACCTGTCAAAGGAGTAATGAGGTTTGGAAGCAAAGGAAAACTTAGTCCTAGATTCATTTGTCCGTTTGAAATCTTAGAAAGAGTTGGTCCAGTGGCCTACAAATTAGCCTTACCACCCCAACTCTCAAAAATACATAGTGTCTTTCATGTGTCTATGCTAAGGAAATACCTCCAAGACGCATGTACTTCAAAGGGTGCCAGAAGAGCTAAAGCCTGACCTAACCTTTGAAGAGAAGGCAATACGAATTCTGGACCGTAAGGAACAGAAGTTAAGAACCAAAAGCATTCTGTTAGTCAAAGTCCTGTGGCAACATCACTCTATTGAGGAAGCCACGTGGGAAACGGAAGTAGAAATGGGGAAGACGCATCCCAGTTTGTTTGAGTAAGTATTACAAACTTCAAGGACAAAATTATTGTAAGGGGGAAAGATTGTAATAACCCCAATTTTTGTAATTGATTGAGAAAATCAATAAAGTTTGAGTTTCAGATATTTCGGGCTGAAATATTAGGGTTATTTAGAATATACTTTTTATAAAAGCATAATCAAATCATAAACATGTAAAATTAAAATTAAACTTAGCAAACTCTTCAAAATGACTGTAAGCACAACAAATTCTGAATTTGGATAAGAAATCCTTAAGTTTCTTCATTTCTTGGACAAAAGGGGTAAAATAGTAATTTTACCCAAAAATCAAAATATGAGATATCAAAATTTAGAATGTACTAAGAAATATGAATCCAACGCCACTAAGTACACTCAAATCCAAGGTCATGGGAATAAAACCCAAAATTTTATGCATAAATGGCAAAACGGTCTTTTTACACCATGTGAGGCCCACAAGGGACCCAAAAACCAATCTTATCAGAAGCCCACGTTAAGTCTTGGGTCAACAAACATCAGCTGGACTTGGGAAAGAAAAATGGGGCATGGGGAAGAAAAAATGGAGCATGGGAGACTTTCATGCCATTTAATAATAAAAAATAAAATATTATAATCATGAAAAAAGACCCAAAATGCCTATAAATACAACCCCAAAAATCCTCTGAAAATTCTCATAAAATCTCCACAAAATTTTCTTCACTCTCTCTGAAAAATTAATCCTAGATCCCTACCCAAAAACCCAAAATTTCCAAGAGATATCTCTCTTTTCAATTTGTTTTTCTTTTTATATTGGAACAAGAGAACTAAAATCAATTAGGCACTCTGTTCCAGATCCAATTTCATCAATTTCACCGTCCAAAACTTCCCAATATATCTATTCTACAAAACTCCTAAAGAAATTTCAAGATCCAACGGTATAATGGAAATTTGCAAGAAAGGTGGATCTCAGGCCATATCTTCATCAACAAGGTATTCTTTTTAAATTGGGCATATAACCAAGGTTTTTTCTCTAATCAGGTAGGTGGAAATACTTTCTATAGATGTTTAATACTATTTTATGTAATTTTTAGTTTACTGTAATTTATTTTGATAAGAAAAAGGTAAAAATAAAGTAAACACCAGAACCCTTAATTCTGGATGATAGAGTGCTCAGATGAAAATTTTGACTGCACCAATCAATCCAGAAGGGTCCAAAACTAGGTAGAATTCTCACAATGATCAGAGACGTTTTGGGCCCTGAATTGAGAGAGGATTGATTGGATGGTCCAGAATGGACTATCCGATCTCTAGATCTAACAACGCCCAAGACGCACACGTGACACACCATTAGAAACGGCGCGTGCGCTGCGTGTGGGACGTCGTCCCAAGCGAGATGACGGTGCGTCCATCACAACCATGAGCGAATGCGCCAAATGGGAGTTCCCTTTACGGGCGCGTGGACGGGATGAGCAAGACGCTCGTTGTCCGCGTCTGTGGACGCCCCGAAAGGGAACTTCCTCCATTCATCCCAGCGGACGCGCCCGACAAACTGAACGCGTCCGCCCGGCTTGGTTTTTCGCCCAAAAGATCTGGATCGTCCATTCCTTGGGCCCAGATCAAATCTAAGCCCTAGGAAGGATTGTGAACTTCCAGATCCAATTCCGAAGTCATCTGAACTCTATGGAAAGCTTGAAACCTCTATTTTCTGATGAAATGATAAAATGGACATACTATTCAGTAAAAACTTTCTGTATTAAAGAAACAAGTTTCCAATTACCTAGATCTTCAAGATCTGAGATGATCAGATCTTGAAAATATGTTTTAATAATGATATACTGTTGAAATAAAGTGAGATCTATGGTTTAATTGGATATATATGAGATATATTAAGGGATCTACCCATTATGGTCGTAAAACCCTAAAAATACAAAGGCACCCACTTGATCAATGAGATCAAGTGTGATCAGATCCTTGGGATGGATAGAATGAATGTTGATATGATGAAATCCAAGGAAATCATGGATGGAATTTGACAAAAATAGATCAATATGATCTTTTGACCTTAATAAAGAAAATTCCCTAAATATAACTAAAATCCTTAATCAAAGGAAAAAGTCTAAGATCAAATGGTTGGATCATCAGTAAAGGTTTCTAAAAATGATAATGTAATTAGTTTCATTTTATATAATAGCATTTTAAATATGATTATGTTATAAAGCATGCTAGTATAACATTTAGACTTTAGCATGATATGTGATTTCATTGTTATCATAAGGTGCTAGATTTAATTATTTTAAGTACCTTGCCTCATTATCAATAAATGTTAAATTATGAAGTTTTATGCTTTGAATTTATAATTCATTTATGGTTAAATATTATTAGTAAATCTACTTGTTATGAGATAAAGAGCATAAAACATCAAAAATGGATTCTAATGAGAAAGTAGAGTTTCATTACACAAATAAGAATGGAGTACTTTGGATTTAATTAGTAAGGGTTATAGTTAGTAGGACAATATAAGGATTATCAAGTCCTTGGCCCAAATTAGGAAAAGAATAATAAACCCCATGAATGACATTATAAATATTCATGGACTTAATTAAAGTCCATTAGAAAGAGTACTTAGGGTAAACATGCTTATAGGAACCTTATGAAAGGTTGAGCTATGGTCATTCTAGTGAATGATGAACATAGTAGTTAAGGGGGTTATCTAATAGAGCCTTGCTCTTCCCCTACCTTCCATTGACATTTGTGAGGTCTAAACGCCTCCTTACATGAGGATTGAAGTAACCACTTTGTATTCACCCATTCAGCTAGTAAGCCTTAGTCAATTGGAAATAAGAGGAGCATTCTAGATTTAGGCTTGAATAAGCTACCTTCAACCAGCACATTAACTGGTTGAATAATAATAATAAGAGCATAAAAGTTTAGTAAATTACCTAACCCTAATAAAAATAGTAAGTAAGATAAGGAGGATCAAACAAGATCTATTAGATCTTGGATGATCAAGAACAATAAGAATAAGAACACTATATTGTACTTAGTATGCATGTTTATTAGTATACTTGTTATAGTTCATTAGATTAGATAATCCAAACCCTTGATCAAAGATGATTCAAGGAAGAAAACCAAGATCATCCTCCATAGGGATGATCCAATAACTAAACTTAGATCAAAGAAGAACTAGATGATAGAAGATCTAGGACCTTGATCTTTATCAACATGTGTAGATTGTCAATCAATGGATCTATGAAAGATCAAGATCAAGGAGATGGACATACAAAGACTTAGAGATAGAAAAATACTTAGATATGAATGATCTAAAGATCATTCTAAACATCAGATCTAGTGATCAATGGGATTGTTCATAATTTATATATTGACAATATGTATGGATGTACAGATTACATACATCAGTCAGGATCATGGAAGATTGGGGAAAAGAGATCAATCCTTAAAAGTAGGAGGATTTGATGAATGCATACATGATTGTACTCATGATCTTGTGTTGATAAGAGTAATGATAATACTTGTATTAAATCTCTTGAAAACCTTATGATCCAACCAAATACATATAAGATGGTTAAGGACTAAACTATAAGTGAATAGGAAACTAGGAAATATTTTCGCCTTAAGTAAACAGACATATGGTCTGATATATATAAAATCTATTTTACATACAGGCTTGGAGGCTTGTGAATTTGTTTTATTAGGCATAAGCCTAGGGAAATGCTATTACTAGAGGAGTTATGAGGGTTTGGCCACCCGCTCCTTGAAATTTGATGATATGATGATACCTTACCACTGTGAAAGTCCTGCCCCCCCCATATGGGTAGTGACATAATATTTTCCATCGTGGTATCAGTGGTGAACAGGGCAGTTGTCCGAGCACGCTAGTATGGATTAGACTGCAGCATAGCAACCTTTTTTATTATTTTGCACTATGATGCATATGAGAATAGGCATAGTGAAATGTCTTATGTTATAGCATAATGAAATGTTAGGTTATTGTTTATTAGCAATATTTCCCAAGAAGGGAAATTCCAAGTATAAGATTAGCTGTAATACTCAATTCTCAAAATGAAGAGAATTGATCAGTTTAGTTAGGAATGATATTTGACTACTTTCGCAAATTTAATTGGTTTACCCATGAAGGGTATATATGTATGTAGATATACATAACTTACAAAGTAAAGAGTATGTTTAAGGATAATGAGATTATGAAGTATTAGAATTAGCTTGTCAATTATTATGTTTCTTGAATTCCCTACCAAGCATTGCTTGCTGAGATATTGTACTTATTGCAATATCTCAGAAACAAGGAAGGAGAGTTAGGAGCTGAAGACTATAGAAGACTTAAAGAGAATAATCTTCAAGGTATACCCTTGAAGACATGTATTTTTCTTTGTTGAGAGTTTTATTGTATAGTGAGCTTGAATTTTGGATTATGTAATTTGGACAAGTATTGTACTAGATTTGATTGTACT
Organism: Warburgia ugandensis; assembly: GCA_035236585.1. Taxonomy (NCBI): domain Eukaryota; kingdom Viridiplantae; phylum Streptophyta; class Magnoliopsida; order Canellales; family Canellaceae; genus Warburgia; species Warburgia ugandensis. The sequence goes on from CP141136.1 coordinate 41,759,493, forward strand.
GTGAACCGCTGGATGGATCCTGGAGTTTAATAAAAGTATATTCCTTCAATGGAATTTTATTTTGTACACAAATTGTACTTATGTTATGTATGAAGTGGTGACTTCGGTTTTCAAAACAAGTTATAAATAAAAGAATTTCCGCTGTTTTGTTTTGCGAATTTTTTTTACACTCTTAAGGGCCCTGCCTTTCAAAATACATTACAAAACGTGTTACAAAAACCCGGGTTGTCACAGTTTGATTGGCCAAAAATATACGGAGAACTTGCTAAAGACAATGATGATGCTGGGGTTATTCTTCATTTTGAAATTACCGATGATCCAGATCGTGGATCATACAAATTTCTTAGGGCTTTTGTAGATCTTCCCTGTCCAAACACATCTAAAGGTGAAGATTGAAAAATAATGGCTGGAAATGGATGGATAATTCCATTAGGGTTTCCTAGGTGGAAACCCTACTTCATCGAGGATGACGTGTCCCTAGATGCTCCCGACGCTTGCACGGGGTAGTCCGCTCGGGTGCGTCAGGGGACATGCCCACAGAGAATGAGAGAGAAAGAGAGAAAGAAGGAAGAAATGGGGGAGGATTTTGGAGCTAAAATTTCAAGGCATTGTAGAGGACCTCGTGAGAGACATTAGGACAATTTTTGGCAATTTTTATGGGGTATTTATAGGTGTTTTTGAATTTTTTTATGGTTTCATGTAATTATCATGTTTCAATTCTTTTTATTATTAAATTGGCATTGGATTCCCACTACCACCTCCTTCTCCACTAGTAGCTGGCTGTGGTTTGACTCATGATGGTGGTCTTCTAGACCATTTGGGCCCCACATAGTTGTGGAAAGATCAATTTGCCCTTTTAATTCTAAAAATGGAGAAAAATAGGGTTTATTCCTATGAACTCGAAATTGAGTGTACTTAGTGTTGTTTTGATCAGTTTTCCAAGTACATTCCAAATTTTGATGCCTTAGGTCTTGATTATGAGTAAAATTACCATTTTACCCTTTTATTCATAAAAAATAGAGAAAAATAAGGATTTTTCATCCAGACTCAAAATTTGACGTACTTACAGTCATTCCAATTGGTTTTTCGAGTACATTACAAATATCCATGTTTTAAGTCTTGATTTTATTTTTAAGAAAATGAATTCTCTTGGAACTCAAAGTTCCAGTTCCACTTTTAGAATTTCAACTTTTAATTTTTTTATAATTCAATTATATTCATAAAAATTGGGGTTATTACACTAAAAACTTTTGTTGCCTCCTAGTAAGCACTAAGTTTAACATTTTCAACTAGATGTTAAAAATTGAAATTATAATGTATAAGACAAGCCTTTAGTGGATCAAAGGTAGACAATGGTGGAAGAACTTCTGGAATTAAATCTTCAGTCATGTCTTAAGAGTTATCAAGATCTAATTGTTGATAGTTGGCATTGAAAACATTGAGATCAACTTTCATATTGCCAAATGATAATTGAAATGTACCATTTCTATAATTTATGATTGCATTGGACATTGCCAAAAATGAATGTCCAAGAATTACCAGGATCTGACCACTGGAGTCTGACATAGGCTTGGTATCTGGTACAACAAAATCTACAGGAAAGTAAACCTAGTCCACTTGTATTAATACATGCTCAACCACACCATCATCATAATCAAGACCTTATCCTCAACCATACCATGTGGAATCTTAATTGATCTATCTGTTAACTGCAAAATGGTGTTGGTTGGTTTAAGATCACTAAGCAATAGTTGCTCATAAATAGAGTATGGTAATAAATTAACACTAGCCCCTAGGTCAAGGAAAACCCTATCTATGACATGTTTTCCAATGATACAAGAGATAGTAGGACAACCTAGATCTTTAAACTTAGGTGGGTATAGTGTTGGATTAAAGAACTCACTTGCCTGGTGAGGAAGGCATTCTTTTACACATTAAGCTTTTACTTTATAGTGCAAAGCTCTTTAAGAAACTTGGCATAACTAGGAATATCATTTATAGTATTGAGTGATGAAATATTTATTTACACATGTTTAAACACTTCCATTATCTCATTGAAATTGTTCCTTTCTTAGACTTGTTGAGTAATTGAGGGAATAGGGCCTTGGGTACACTTCCATTCTTGTCTTCTTTTTCCTACATTTGCTTATTTGTTATCAACCTGATAGTCACTCCCAAGGGTTGTGATAGACTTGGCTTGCTCATGGGGTCTTTGTGAACTGGACCCTAATTCTAATTGTCCCTTATTGTTCAGGATAGGCATATTAGAAAATATTTCTTTTTCCCTTTCACTTAATTTAGCAAACAATTGGCTTATTTGCATCTTTAACTTGGCAATAGCTTGAGAATTTTGTCCACTCTTATTTTGGAATTGATGTAAAGTGTTGTTAATATCTTTATTTTATTTTATGAGCAATTGAATATTATCCTCAATTGATGTTTGCTTTGGTTGTAGGATGTTGAAAACCAGGTGGCTACTAAGAAGTTGAAATCCGAGGAAAGTTTTGAATAGTGGGATTTGTAGATGTACCTCCTTGGTAATTATTCTTAGACCATGAAAATTGAGATACCCAGTCCATCTTGGATTATAGGTCTCAAAATATGGGTTATTGTTGTTGATGTTACGATATGCACCAAGAGCATTCATTTGTTCTAAAAGTTATTCATGGTACACTTTATTTGGTGGGCAAGCTATATTCAGATGGGGTGGACTAGAACAAGCAAGACATACCTCTTGTGGAGGTTTATGGGATGGAGTAGCAGCCATGAAAGTTTCAGACATAGCTTCAAGTTTGTCCATTCTTCCAATTAAAGGCTCTAGTTTATTTAATCTTTTGTGGCTGGGCATTCCTCTCTCTCTCATATGAGAATAATCCCATTGTCGTGAATTGTCTACTAGAATTTGGAAAAATTCCCATGCCATTGTTTGACTTTTCATCATATGGGGCTCCTCCACTTGCTGCATCTACCTTTTGTTTATTTTGAGGTGTCAATGCCTCATAAAAATATTGAACCCATTGCCATTTTTAAAATCCATAATAAGGACACTTTTACAGTAATTCATTCCATCTCTCCCAACATTCATAATATTGTTCATCATCTTTTTGTTGGAAATTAATAATTTCTCTATGAAGAGCATTAGTCTTATGGACAAGAAAAAATTTATTTAAGAATTTCTTAGACAATTGGTCTCATGTGGCAATGGAACCAACCTCTAAAGAATTAAGCCATGATTTTGCTTTATCCTTTAATATGAAAGGAAACAACCTAAGTCTAATAGAATCCTTAGTGACAGTTCTACACTTGAATGTAGCACAAATATCAAGGAATTCCGTGATATGCAGTTATGGGTCCTCTCCCTCATGACCATAAAAACATAGGTGTAATTGTATTATTCCAAGTTTAAGTTCAAAGTGGTCTACATTGGTAGGTGGTGGTGTAATGCATGATAAAGTATTTAATTGGAGTGGTGCATAAAAATCACATATAGCCTTATGCTCAACTACTGCTGGTGGTTCAGCCATGTGGTTAGGAACTTTGTTTCTTACCTCTTCTCTTTATGTATGATCAATCTTAGGATCTAATTATGCTAATTCAGTGTGCTAAGATTGACGTCCTTGCATGCACTGCAATAAAACCTAACTAAGTGATGCAACCTAAACCTGAATGTGACTCATAACTCTACATTCTATGCAATCAAACAATTCTTAATGCTAGTGTGCTTGTCCTGAAGATCTTTGTTAATCTACGAGGCAACTTTTAACCTAAAGCTAGACAACTCCTCCTTAGATTCAAATTTGACAATTGTTTACTAGTTAGCTCTTGCCCAAGGTGACTAATACAATTCTCATGGAATGAGGCATTTAGATCACAACATCCATAATAAAAGGTGTGGGAAAATCACTTCGATTTTGGATACCCACTATAACCACAAAGTTCAAGAATCGCATGAGTGACAATAGATCTCCTCTTTCAAAAAGGTTCCTTTGAGCTCAAAACCCTAAGTCTCTTGCTACTTGATTTTAGATTTAAAGATTAATGATTACGATCCAAGCATACAAGGAATTGATTTGATTTCCTAGGTGGCCAAGGATCTGGTGAAGAAATCTAGTCTTTATCTTATAAGGGTTCCTATGAGGCCCTTACTAACATTATGTTCCATTTTGAATAAAGTAATAAACGTGCAATGTAATACTAGAAAGCAAACTAATGCAACCTATATGCTATCCAACCAAAGGTTAGATAGGTAATCTTTGAAGCAGCAACCCTAAATAAAGATGCAACAATTTAGATGAATGATGCTACAACTATATGTATTATACTACTAACCAAATGCAAATTACATTAAATGCAAGCTAAAGTAGGAAAAATAAATCAAAGTGGGGGATGCGTACACTGGGTTTTTGAAGAAGATCAAGTGTGTATCTCCATAGTGCGCACACACCCTATTTTAATACAACCCATTTAAAATTGAAATTGAAGTTGCAAGTCACAATGGAATTCACTACAAGTTTCACTCAATGAAAAAAGAAAAAGTCACATTCTAGGAAAACAAGGAAATCCTATCTAGTTGATGAAGCTCCACTTACCAATTTCTCCACTCACAAACAAACAAGAAAGATATGTCAATGTATGGGGAATTAGTAAGATATGCAAATACAATGCAAAATCCTACTCTAATGCAACCTAAGACTACTACTAAAGATAAACAAAAGCCAAATAAGAATCCAACCACAAATGCAATATGATTCCCCAGCAATGGCACCAAAACCTTGATGTAGTTTTAAAATTACTCACAAGCACACAAATCAATGCAAGCGAGGTAGATCCCACAAGGAATTTCACAAGTTTATAATGGATTAGATTTGATTTAGATCAATTGACTTCATCAAAAGAAATAGAAATGTGATTAACTAGGAATCTAAAACAACTAGGAAGGAAACATGCATGGACTCATAAACTAAACTTAAAAGAAACTTACTAAATAAAGAAATTACAAAACAGCCTAACTAATATGCAAGAAACTAAAGGAAACTAATTCTAAATTAGCATGAATCAAATTAAGAACCTTAAATTAATGGAAACTACTAAAAATGACATTTTTCCTAAATTAACACTTTCCTAAACTAGAATTAGAAACTTTCTAAAAATAGAAATTTCTAGAACCAATTTAGGAAACTTTCTAGCATTAAACTAACATGAAAAAACATGCAACTAATGTGATCTAACTAAGTTTAACAAGAAATTGAAAACATGAATGTGAATGGAAACTAAATTAAGGAGACTATCTAAATTTTAACACTTTCTAAATCCTGAAACTTCCTAAATTCAAAAAGGAAACTTTATAAAACTAAATTAGGATGCAAACAATGAATTATTTACTACTAAAACTAAATTAAGAAACTAAACTAAGAAAAAATCTAAAAGGAATGGGATTTAGAACCATGCACATGGTTTTTGGACTATGTGCATGATTTTAGAGCCCTAAAGATGGTAAAATTCAATGCACCTACAATGAGTTATTGTGAAAACTAATTAAACATGAAAATATAATTGGGTGCCTAAGAATTTAGGAAAGTAAGATATTTTGATGGCTGGAATTAAAGCACAAGGTTAAGGAAAAACCAATTTTCATATATTGATACTTAAGAACAGTCATTAAATCTTGCATTAGAAAGCTATTGAAACCATAACTTTTATGCAATAAAATAACCCAAATCATAAGTAATTCTATGAAATAAAAATCCATGATAAGAATTTCCAAAGAACTTTATTGAATCATATCCAATGTACATCAAATTTAAGTGCATAAAATTGTCTATAATTTTTGGAATTTGTGCACTTTTCTAATTCCTAAGATCCTATCTAAAAAACAAAAAAATTCCCATATAATGCTCACACTCTAAAGTATAATGACATACAAAGAAAAAACCTAAAAGGAATTCAAGAGATAATAAGGTTAAGTGGGTGAACTAACTTAGGAAAATGGACCTAAAACTAAAGGTAAAAAAAAGAAGCAAAACATGAAATTCAAGAAGGGAAATTAAGGCCTAAGCTAAGTCTTCTCTTGGCTGTCACTATTAGAGGAGTTAAATCAAATGTTGAGGGAATAATAAAGAAAGATAAGTGCAACTGACCTAGAGAAGAAAGGAGAAGCTTGATGGAAAGAAGGGTGCAAAACTAGAAAGCAAAACATTGTAAATTAAAGCAATGAAAACTAAACCAAAGCAAGCAAATTACTAACCTGAATTGGAGATCAAATAAGTAAGAAAATAACTAGAAATCCAAAGGAAGGAAATCATCTAAGAAATATCAAAGTCTAGCAACAACTAACACCAAAGGAAAGCTTGATTTCAAGGTGTCTCACCCACTTCCACTTGGAAAATTCGTATGAAACATGGGCTATATATAGATGAGTGGGTTTCTAACTTAGGAAGGGGTGAAAACATCAGAAAAGTAGCCCTAAGGTTTGGGTATTGAATGAAGAAGGTTTGATGGAAGATGAATTAGCAAGATGATGTCATAAACATGACATAAGAAAGAGATAAGAAGCATGGGATGACTGGTTTCTAATTATGAAAAGGGATAGGGGTCTTTTTCCTAGAAGCCAAGTGGAGTTCTTTCCCTCCTAATCTTGTGATGTTTGGTTGATGAAAAATCATGAAAATGGTAAGGAATGGGGTTTAGGAAAGATGAATTAACATCTAGGGTTTTGAAGTTATTTGAATTGAAGTAGATATAAGGTTTCCTATTTTGGAAACCTTTGATCACCGAATAGGAAAGTGAGGGGCATCTTTTTCACAATGAGCTACTTCCCTGCATTAACTTGTAATCCTAGGAAAAAGAGTGGGAGATGGAATTGGAAAGTAGGGTTTCTCTCTTAATGGGTCCATCAATGCATAATCAACTCATTTCTTACACAATTCTCTTAAATCTTCTAATTAAACCTTGAAAATCCAAATTTAGAAACTGGATCATTGTTTCAATTCTCCTCCAAATATATGACTCCATGTGACATTTAGCTTAATTGGATTATGTGGTCACTTTGAGGGCTCATTTGCCTTGGCTTCATGGCTCCCACCCTTGATTTTAATGGCTTGGATTCCTTAGCTTGTCACCTTCTCTCATGGCTTATATGGCTAAGGTGGCTTGAATGGCTCCTATGCAAAGGTGGTGGAACTGCATGGCTTGCTTTATGGGCCCATTTTAGTTACCTTTAGTTCTTCCAATTGCTTCCATTGATCCATCAATTTTCTTTGATATGATCTTGGACCTTGATCTACTTTGAAATGTTGTAAATTGTTCCTTGACTCAATCTTTTGATCTTGATCTTCAATTCTTATCTTGATAAATCTTGGCCTTTGGATCATCTGTTCAAGACATATAAAGGTGAAAACCCTAACTAAATCGTAAAAATATGATCATTCATATACTTACTTAGGATTAGACTCTGAACCTATAAAATATCAAACTTTTGGATTCTTAAGTTAAAATTGCGTGTGCTATAAAATTCTAGCCAAAAGCCCCACTTTAATACAATAACACATGGGCAACTAGTTGGTTACTTTTTATACAAAATTGATTACTTATCACAGGTCCTTTTTTCATCTGAGACAATTTTCTCCTCTTCAGCTTATATTAACTACTTGACTTTTACTTGCTAATAGAGATGGACAAGAAGGTTCAAAATCATACCCTTATGCTATAGATATCCCATTATTTCATTAACTTCAAAACGTAAGTGTACTATAGCTAATATATAATTATAGTTTTCAAGTCAAATATAATCGACATTACCATCCAAATGTATGCTTTGACTTCAATTCTCATAGGATATACTTGACACTCAGAGAAAAATCACTTAGGAAGGTTTTAATCTCTCATTAATTTGTGAGTAAAATAATATTCAGCATATCCAAAACTCTCATGTATTTCATGAGAAAGAATGATAACTTAAAAAGAATGATAATGGTCTCATGAAAGGATGTCAACTACTAAGAATTTTACCCTCTATTAAAATCCCTACTTATTCATAACCATATCCAAGCCATACTTCTCTGAAGATCAAGTGAGGACTTATATTAGGACGAAATATAGGCTTGAGTAAGGGTTATCAAAAGAATTGGTATAGAGGGTAACCAAAGATTGTCTAAAAAATATGTAAATGTCTTCTACAATGTATTAACAACTTTTTCATTTTTCCTCACAAGAGTAAACATTCTTCTTTCATTGATTATTTTCTTCTTTTTCATTTTTACAACTTCTCACTTGATGTTATATATATATATCTATTTTGAAATTTTCTTTTTTAACCTTTTTGAAGTTCATCTCTTAAATTGCATTGTTCATACATTTTCTAAATATGTTCTTCAATTCTCTCTACATATTTCCAAAATAAATGGCTAATGGACATATTTGTAGGGGTTCAATCTAGGTAAAGATCATTTGGCTAACAAAGAAAAGGCTCAATGGGCCAACCTTTTTTTTACCATTGTGCCAAGGCTTCCCTTCTAAAGAAAAGCTTAATGAGCCAACTAGCAAAAAATAATACATGGAAAGATAAATGTTCTGGGTTTACCAAGGATGACCTATATCATTTCCTAGATTTTATATGTCTTAAAAATTATTATAAACTTAATAGATATATAGTATAGTCTTTTTGTGATTTCCTAATAGCTAACCAAGATGAAAATAATGAGACCAACTAAGAATTAATATCTATTGAAGACAAAACATTGTCTTCAATGTTTTGAAATATAGGACACTTAAATGATGAATGGGTAATGCAAGCTAATGATACTTAAAAAAAGAAGAAGAAAAGAGGTTGCCTCTTGGTGACCGCTAAGTTTAACATATTTAGTTGGACATAGCCTATAACTAACCTAATTTCACCTAGAACTGCCTAGTTAAACTAATTTTTCCTAATCCTAACATTAAGAATGAAATGGTAAGATTTCTCATGCCACTTCAAAATCTTACTATAGTCTATAAATATCTTCCACCTTGAATTTTTCATGGTGGTAAAATTATGGCACAATAGACTGCCATGATTTTGAGTTGTGCAGAATCATATTGATGATCCCCCATCTTCAAAACTTCATGGTAGTCAATATAATTCCTCCACCTCAAATTTTGGGGTAGTGGTAATACAATGACATCTTGACCCACCGTGAAATTCTTGGGATTAGTTCAAGATGATTTGTGCCATTCTTGCCCAATTTTAAGGAGAATAATGACCATTGTATTCTGTTTATCTTTTTTCTCTATTTCCCTTACATTGTCTTAAAAAAGGGGTATAAGCTAACTCAGCCCTCCTTAAAATGGTTGTTCTTGTATTATTAGAGGTGGGGTCATGGTTTTGCTTAAACCTTCATTATTTTCTAAGGTATACCATAGAGTAGGTTGATGTAGGGTTGGTACATCAACTGACTCTTCTTCTTCTTGTTATGTGGGCATAGGTAAGGTTTAAAATGGCCCTACATGACTAGCTTGTGAATGTTCAAATAAAGTTTGTAGGTCCCAATCAGGTATGTCTTCTATATTGGAAGTGTGGCGACCCAGGTTTTTTGAAATACATTTTTGTTATTCATTTTCATATCGTGGTGGACCAATTTTGCAAACATTTTGAAAACTTCAGCAGCGAAATTTTTTTTCTTTGAAATTCTTTTCAGAAAACCCGAATGCCACATATCACTCACATATACATACATAATTTTTTGTACAACATATGTTTCCAAAGAAACTCATTTTATTAAAATTGCAGGATCAATCTAGTGGTTCACATACACAGCCCCTTTATTATAGCTTATGTCCAAAATACACAAATCAAAATACAATCCAATCCTTTCGCAAATGTACATAGTCTTGATCAACAGTATGATCTTCCTATTCCCTTGTCATATCCCTTTAGTCCTTCCTTTCTGTATTTGAGACATTGTAAACATTCAAACATTTACAATATCTTAGCAAGCTATGCTTGGTAGGGGATTCAAGAACATATGAAATTGTATAATTCAAAAGTATAGTATTCATAATCATCATATTCCATATTAATCACATACTTCAATTTTCATGAACCATACCATATATGATCATTCAATCATAAAAGTTATCATGTAACATCCACTATGATAATTCCAAACCACTCACCATTATATCGTATGTATATATATATATATATATATATGGTCAAAAACTGTGAAAAATAGTCAATATTTCAAACATCAATAACCTTACTTAGATATACTGAGTTGATAAATCATCCATACTTTTGCTGAGAAAATACTCCCTCATTAGGGCAGTATTGGCATCTGTGCAATTTTGGATAATCTCCTATCTATATTCCTTATCTAATATTATCCTTTGATATAAAGGATCTAGATCTGTATTGTGTTCCTATCATCCATATAATCTATCTTCCTTAGATAGTATTTTATCCTATTTATCAATCGATCTAACGACTAATTATTGTCTATCTCTAAGTCTTTGTGTATCTATCTCTTTGATCTTGATCTTTCATAGATCCTTTGATTAACAATCTATTCTTATTGATAAAGATCAAGGGCCTAGATCTTCTATCATCTAGTTCTTCTTTGATCTAAGTTCAGTTATTTGATCATCCTTAAGGAGAATAATCCTAGTTCTTTTCCTTGAATCATATTTGATCAATGGTTTGGATTATCTAATCTAATGAATTAGATTTGACCTATAACATATGTACTCATAAACATGCATATTAAGTATAATACAATGTTATTATTCATATTGTTCTTGATGACTCAAGATCTCCTTATAGATCTTGTTTGATCTTGATTATGTTGCTTACCATTTTTATTAAGATTAGATATTTTACTAACCTTTTATTATCTTATTATTATTATTCAACCAGTTAATGTTTTACTAATTAAAGATAGCTTATTTCATCCTAAGTTTAGATTGCTCCTTTATTTTCAATTGACTAAGGCTTACTAGTTGAATGGCTAAACACAAAGTGGTTACTTCAATCCTCATGTAAGGAGGCATTTAGACCTCACAAGCATCAACAGAAGGTAGGAGAAGAGCTAGGCTCTATTAGAAAATCCCCTTAATCACCATGTTTAGCATTCACTAGAGTGACCTTAGTTCAACCTTTCATAAGGTTCCTATGAGCATTTTAACCCTAAGTACTCCTAATTCATTTTAATTAAGTCCATGAACATTTAAAATTTCATTCATGGAGTTTCATTATTCTCCTAATTTGGGCCAAGGAAATGATATTCCTTATATTATCCTGCTAACTATAGCCCTTACTATCATTAAGTCCATGTCATTCATTCCATTTAAATGTCCTTCAACTCTATTTTTTTATTTAATTACATTAAAAATGTAATTTTCATAACATAAGCATTAAAGCATAAATAAATAAATCAATAAGTAAATCTAACAATTAAATCTACTAAGCAATAAAAGAAAATTATAATAACATTCAATAATCCAAATAACCATTTAACATGCCATAACTATTAGTCATGATGAGGTCATAGTTGATTTCTATTCATTTTTCATCCCATTTAGGGTTTAGATCTTGATCTTTTCATTTTCCTTTAGATCTAATACATGTTCTTAATATGATTTCATCACTAGATCATTGCTGCATCTCATCAAATGATCTAATCCTTCTTGATCCAACTGATCAAGAAGATCTTAAGTCATTTTATTCAATTTAAGGGCATAGATCTTAATCTATTCCAAATTATCATCATCAAGTCCATCATCCATATGATATTAGCTTAATATCATCACTCAAACATATCCATACTATCCAATCCTCCTTGACCAAATTGATTAAGGAGATTACAATTCATTTTTATCGATTTTACTACTTTTAAGGCTAGATCTCTTAATAAACACAGATCAGTCACTTCTAACCATTGATTCCATGTTCTAGAATCACAAGATCATTGATGGATTAGAATTATAAAGTTTGATCATTCCAAATTTTACTAATCATCGATGTTAGTACCATTGTCTGTTAAAAACAGAAATTTTCGTGAATTGAATTTATAATTTTGTTGGTTCAGTGGGTTCTCCTCATCAAGAGGAATCCAACCCAACTTTTTGATCTTAATTTGGAGTTATATTGAGATCAAAATTTGGATTTTAAGATTTTAGCCCATTTTAATGACTGATATTTAATGTTACTATTTTTGTTTAATTACATGATCTAGAGATTCAAAAATTTTATTATGATCATGGTGTTTAAGGTTTTGGGACATCCTAAATCCATCCATCAGCTCAGATCTCTATTTTGAGATCATCTTGATCATGATCCATTATTGTTGGCACGGAATCTATACAATTAAAAATATAAATCTTATGAGTTTAGTAACTTATACAAGGGACAAGGAATCTATACAAACTTTTAGATCTAAAATTAGAGCTAAATTGAGCTCTTAATTGAAGAAATAAGCTCTCAATTCAAAATTGGATGGCTGAGATCAGCTCCACAGAATGTTTCAAAACGGGAGTGCTGCTTGCGTCGTATTACCTGGGATTACAAGTCACCAAGGGGAGGTGATTGGTCATAGGCAAGATGGTCTAGATCTGGACTGTCGGATTGCTCATCACCTGATCTCCCTCATCTTACAAGGTCAAGAGCCTAGATTTCATCTCTTGGGGTTTTTGGGCCCTAGGAATCCATCCAACGGCTCAGAAGTTGCATCTGAGCTATGAATGGATGGGATCTCAACCCATCATCCCAGATCCATAGTTTTCGATGGATCGACGGCTGGGGAGATCCAAAGTAGGATGGAAAACTACAGAGGAATGATGGCATGAACTTAGGAAGGAGGGGAAACCACTTACCTATGCTGACCAGTGAAGGAATTTCACTAGAGAAGAGATTTATTGGTGAAAGAAAACCCTAGCTGTTAGATAATTATTCAGTCCTTGATTTCTTTGGTTCTGTTGCCGAAGAAGGTCTGGGACTATGGGGCTTTTGAATATCCCATCATCCTGAAGGTATTAAACGGTTCAAGATCTTGTTCCACTGGTCAGATTGGCTGGAAAAAGGCATAGAAATTTCCAAAGACGGAATTAGTACCATTCTTGACTTTTGTTTTGATTTTGCTACAGATCTAACTATTGGATCATCATGAAATCTTCGGGGTTTTGTAGATCCCCACATTCCCAATAAATCCACTAGTGGAGATATGATTTTGAAAAGTGGAATTGGATGGCTAATTGAATTAGGGTATCCCAGGTGGAAACCTTGGTTCATTAGGGACGACGCATCCTTGGATACTCCCCATGAAGACACAGGGGTCGTCTGCCCGGTTGCGTTTGGGGACACACGCATAGTGAAAGAGGGAGAAGGAGAAAAAGAAAAGAGAAATGGGGAAGATTGAGGGAGAGTTTGGAGGTAGAATTCTGTCGCATGCTAGGGGACCACATGAAGAACATTAGGAAAATTTTTGGGAATTTGATGAGCTATTTATAGGGATTTTTGAATTTTCCATTATTATATGTCATAATTATGTTTGATTTCTTTTTATTATTAAATTGTCATTGGATTCCCACTATCACCTCCTTCTCCACTAGTAGCTGGTAGTGGTTTGACTGATGATTACATGTTTTTTGGCTATTGGATCCATTTGTGGGCCCCTTGTGGGCCCCACGAAGGTGTAAAAAACAATTTTGCACTTTTATGGAGAAAAAATCATTTTATTCTCCTGAACTTGAAATTGAGCGTACTTAGTGGCCTTCGAATCATATTTCTGAGTGCATTCTAAATTTTGATGTCTTAGGTCTTAATTATGAGTAAAATTATCATTTTACCCTTTTATTCATAAAAATAGAGAAAAAGAAGATTTTTCATCCAGACTCAGAATTTGATGTACTATAGTCATTTTAATAGGTTTTTTGAGTACATTACAAATATCCAAGTTTTAACTCTTGATTTTATTTTATAAAAGATGAATTTTCCTAGAACTCAAAGTTCCAATTCTACTTTTAAAATTTTAACTTTTAATTTTTAATAATTCAATTATATTCATAAAAATTGGGATTGTTACAGGAAAGCTCAATTGGAATTTGAGGTTGTATAAGTGGTTCTACTCTAGCTTGCCATTGAGAAGTGTTCGTTAATGATATAGTATCCAACAACCCAATCACCTCTGCACTAGATGTTTCTTCATCAAATTTATAAAATTAGGTAGGACACGATTCTAGAGGATCTAGGTTGGATGTTACTATAGTTTCATTCTCTTCAACAATGGAAGTCTCTTCATCAATTGTAACAAGGGGTAGGACATGGCTCGAGTAGATGTGAGTGCATGGTTTTTATAGATGGTTGTTGACTTTGTAGCTCAGAATGATCATAAGATATCTCCATCATATTATTAGTAATAAATGACGCTTCATTATCCTCAGTAATTGCACCAAAAACTTCTTGTGATTTTATGTCTCAACTTGCAAGTGCACAAATCAAATATAGTAATTCACACAATGGAGGTTAATCCCACAAGGAATCAAATGGTTGCGTTATTAGTGGTCCCTACTTAAGTTATTTAACCTAGCTAAAAGAATTGGATTTAACCTAGACTACGGATTTAAACTAACATGAAATTAAAAATGCATAAATTACAAACTTTCTAAAAGTAGAGCTTTCTAAAAACTAAAATTCAAAACAATCTAAAACTAGCTAACATGAAAAATAAACCTAAACAATGATCAATTGAACGTAAACATGACCTAATTTAAGAAAACAAAGCATGAAAAGAAACCTAACATAATATATGAACTAAACATAGAATATGCATGAAATAAAGTAACCTAAAGTGCATGAATGAAACATGAACTTGTATCTAAACTAAGATGCAACCTAAGCTAAGATGGAATGCATGAAACTAATCATCTAATGCATGGAAACCTAAACTAAACAAGCAAACTAAATACTTAACAGCCAACTATTATGCATGAATGCGAAATGAAATGTGCATGATTTATTACATGAATTGATGCTTGAATTAAAGGCAAGAATGGCAAGAGAAGTGCACAAGATTATGAACTCTAAAATCATGGAACTAAGATGAAAACTAACCTAGGTAGCATACATAAATGGAATGCATAGACATCTAACCAAAATAAACTAACAATCTAATGAGCAACACTTCAATACCATGCCCATGAGTCATAGGTTTATGCACATGGTTCAAGTGTTATGTTTATATGAAATTTAATTGCAACTACTTCTGGAATGTCATATATGGAATCTAAGCATTGAAAACTTAATTAACAGCCATGGAAAACTAAATTTAAAGCAAATAGACTATCATCAAACATTGCACACTTTCCACCAAAACAACTTTCATTGATTGAACTCTCCATGGAGTATGCGCAACTTTCTTGGATTCCAATAACAAATCAAAACTCTTCTCTAATCATCCAATAACTCAATCAACAGTAAGCATGAAAGGCAACCAAGAGAAATCTAAGGGGAAAAGTTAGAAAAGAAAGCTTGCAATGGGTGAGGAGATGTAAGGAAAAAGATGAGCAAGGACCTTGATCTAATGGCTATACTCTCTTGACTGTCACTATAAGAGAGTTGTAGCCATTAGATTCAAGGTTTAAGGATCAAGAACAAGTGAAAAACAAGAGGCAAAAATCAAAGGAAAAAATACCAAAACAAAGAAACTAAAGCATGGAATCAAGGATAAAAACAAAGCAAACAACTAAAGCAAACCACCAGGAAATTGAAGGAAACACTAACGTGAAACTTAGAGGACGTCAAAGAGAGATCAAACCCAAAGGAGAAGAGGCATGGAAGGTGTAACACCCTTAACTTTTGTAAGAAGATTAAATAAATAATGAAATTGAAAATTTTAAGGAAAAATTAGGCTAGAATATTAGGGTTATTAAAAATGCACTTCTTATAGAAGTAGAATCAAGATATAAGACATGTATAATTGAAATCATACTCAACGAACCCTTCAAAATGACTGTAAGCACAACAAATTCTGAATTTGGATGAAAAATCCTTATTTTTCTCCATTTTTATGAATAAAAGGGTAAAGTGGTAATTTACTAACAACCAAGACCTAAGATATAAAAATTTGGAATGTACTTGGAAATACAAATCCAAATCCACTAAGTAGGCTCAATTCTGAGTTCATGGGAATAAACACTATTTTTCTCCAATTTTGGAATTAAGAGGGCAAAATGGTCTTTCACATCCTTGTGGGGCCCACAAAGGAATCCAATGGCCAGAAAATGTGTAATCATGAGTCAAACCACTACCATCTACTAGTGGAGAAGGAGGTGGTAGTGGAAATCCAATGACCATTCAATAATAAAAAGAATGGAACATGATAATTACATGTAATCATGGAAAATTCCAAAAATCCCTATAAATAGCTCATAAAATTTCCAAAAATTTTCTTGATGTTCTTCACAAGGTCTTCTACCTTGCTTTAAAATCCCAAATTCCAAATCCTCTCCAAAATTTTCTTCTTTCCTTCTTTCTCTCACCTTCCCTACGAGAGTGCCCATACAGACACCAGATGGACAATTTATGTCTATTATCGGGGCGTGTCCAAGGACTTGTTGTCCCCGACGAACTAGGGTTTCTGCTTGGGAAACCCTATTTAAATTGGCCATCAATTTCCAGCCATTCAATTTCAATCTTAACCATTGGATCTATTCAAATTGAGGAGATCTACAAAAGTCCTAAAAGTTTTGATGATCCGTCATTTGGATCGTCGAAAAAATCAAAACGAAAACTAGAATGGTACTAGGTACCATCTTTGGTAGTCAATCCTAGTTATTCTGGCCAATCTGACTGGTAAACCTTGATATGGAATTGTTGAAAGTCTTTAGGGAGGGGTGATCTACAAAAGCCCCAAGGTCTCACTCCATTTCCGGCAATGGCGACAGAGGAATCTACCTCTGAATATTTTTCGGCATCTAGGGCTTCTTATCTCTTCTCTAACAAAATTTCTTCTTCTCCAGTGACCCTCTCTTCATCTGACCAGCACAGGTAGGTGCACCTTTCTCCCCTCTTTCCATTCCAGCATGTATCTTGGGGTTTTCAGCCTCCAAGAGATCTCCCCGGCCGATGATATGTTGGGAAGGATAGATCTGGAAATAGGTTTGAGATCCACCATCTTGGACTACTCGATGTAACTTTTGAGCTGTTGGATGGATTCTTAGGGCCCAAAAGCCCTAGGAGATGAAATTTGGGCTGCTGATAGTTAAAGATGGAGGAGATCCGGCCATGGGTGATCCGATCGTCTATATATGGATCGTCTCACCCATAGCCGATCACCTCCATCCAACTACCTGTAATAGGCAGTAATGGGCGCAGGCCTCTAGTTGTTCTTGCACCTAAAGCCCATATTTGATCTGGGTAGTCCAAAGTTTGAACTAGAAGCTCATTTTTACAATTAAGAGCTCAATTTAGCTCTGATTTTAAATTTGAAAGTGTCTATAGGTTCCTTGTAGCTTTTAGAAGTTATTGAAATCATTATATCTGTGTTTTCAATTGTATTTACATATGATAATTAGTAAAATCAGTACCATTGGTATTGGATCATGATTCAGATGACCTTAAAATGAAAATATGAACTGATGGATGGGTTCAGGGAGTCTCATAAACCTATGGATCATGATCATAGTAAAATTTCTATATATCCATATTAAGATATTAAACAAAAATAGTAAGATCCAATCTCATCCCTTAAAATAGGCTAAAATCTTAAAATCCCAATTCTGATCTCAATTTAACTCCAAATTGAGATTGGAAAGTTAGGTTGGATTCCTCTTCGTGAGTAGAACCTATTGAACTTAGAAAATTTATATTTTGATACATGTAAAATTCTATTAATAAATAAAAGTATTACTAATTCTCATGATTAGTGAAATTTAGAATGATCAAACTCTATAATTCCGATCCACTGATGATCTTGTGATTTTAAAACATGGAATCAATCGTTAGAAGTGACTGATCTGTTAAGAGATTAGCCTTAAAAGTAGTAAAATCCATAGAAAATGAATGGTAATTTCCTTGATCAAGGATGATTGGAAAGTGTGGATGTATTTGGATGATGATATAAATTTAATATCATATGGATTGATGGTCTTGATTATGATGATTTGGGATAGATTAAGATCTATGACCTTAAATTGGATAAAATAACTTAATATCTTCTTGATTGGTTAAATCAAGAAGGATCAGATCATTTGATGAGATGCATCAATGATCTAATAATGAAATCACATCAAAAAGATATATTAGATCTAAAGGAAATTGAAAAGATCAAGATCTAAATCCTAAAAGGGATAGAAATCAACTACAACTATTGGATCATGATGAATACTTATGGAAATATCTTTTATTGCTTAATAGATTTAATTGTAGATTTATTTATTTATGCTTTAATGCTTATGTAATGGAAATTACATTGAAAATGTAATTAAATGAAAATAGAGTGAAGGACATTTTACATGGAATGAATAACATGTACTTAATGATAATAAGGGCTATAGTTAGTTGGATAATATAAGGAATATTATTTTCTTGGCCCAAATTAGGAGAATAATGAAACTCCATGAATGACATCTTAATATTCATGGATTCAATTAAAATCAATTAGAAAGAGTACTTAGGGTTGAAATACTCATAGGAACCTAATGAAAGGTTGAGCTAAGGTCACACTAATGAATGATGAACATGATGGTTAAGGGGGTTCTCTAATAGAGCCTTGCTCTTCCCCTACCTTCCGTTGATGTTTTTGAGGTCTAAACGCCTCCTTACATGAGGATTGAAGTAACTACTTTGTGTTCAACCATTCAGTTAGTAAGCCTTAGCCAATTTGACATAAGAGGAGCTGTCTAGATTTAGGATGGAATAAGCTATCCTCAACTAATAAAATATTGACTAGTTGAGTAATAATAATAAGAACATAAAAGGTTAGCAAATTATCTAATCTTAATAAAAATTGTAAATAAGATAAGGAAGATTAAGCAAGATCCAAGAGAGATCTTGAAGGATCACAAACAAAAAGAAAAGAAATATAATGTAGATTGTGGTATTGTTATATGATTTTACTTATAGTGTAGATTATGAACTTAGAAGGTTTGAAACCTTGATCATATACGATTCAAGGAAAGTTAGGGCATCCCTCATAGGATAACCCAAATACATGTAGAAAGAATACTTGTATAGAGGAATAACTTTAAACATATGGTTTGATAGATGTATGAGTCAAGAACATGATGGACAATATGGAGTAAATACCACTTGAGATGTATGAATCAAGACCATGATATCACTTTGAGGTAGGTGGATGTACAAGAATGTATTAAGGATTCATGTGTATACATACATGATCTTCTATCTAGAATTATAGACCTTCATGATATAAGTATACTTGGTACCTTAGCTTAATAATGATTCAATCACATGATCCAACTAAGTGAACCAACCCCATAATCTAAGTCAACTAACCCAATCTAATGATCTAATCAAATGAGGTGAAAGTAATGAGATGTGTAGACTAAGGAAACCCTAAGAATAGGGCATAGAAAATATTCTAGCCTTAGTTAAACAAACACATCATCTGATATGTACAATGTATTTTACATGCAAGCATGGTGGCTTGTGAATCTATTTTACATAGTATTAGGACTGGGGATGCTATGCTAGGGAAATTATGAGGGTTTGGCTACCAACTTCCTGAAATTTATATGATGGATACCATGCCCAAAGAGAGGCTAAATATCAAGTGGGGCAATCATAGGAAGGCTGCCATTGTGATAGCCAGGGTCCTCCTCATGCATACATGGAATTGTTATTGTCACAATTGTTATTAGTGGATTATTGTGCAGTTATCTGGGCGTATTGTACAAATTGAGACTACAACATAGTAATCCTAATGTATTTTGCATTATGATGCACATATGATAGGCATAGTGTAATTCCATGGCATGATGAGATGCCACTACATGAATTCTTGAAAAGAAAATCCCCGTATGAGAATTAGTTGAATATTGATATCCTAAGTGGAAGTATAGCCAAAGGAAGAAACAAGTTTTGAGCAATTTTCACTATTTTAATTGATTTATCCTATACTACATAAATAACATATATACTCTATGTTGAGATAACTCATGATTAAGTAACCATGATGGAATAATGACTAAGGTATGTATTCTTATATTAGTGAAGTAGTATATTTTTGTATCCCATACCAAGCATAGCTTGCTGAGATATTGTAAATGTTTGAATGTTTACAATATCTTAGAAATAGAGAAGGACAATTAGGAGCTCAAGACGATAGAAGATTTGAAGAGAATAATCAATTAGGGTATGTCCCTTGAAGACATGTATTTTTATTTGAGAGCATTGTATTGTATTGAGAATTTTTAATATAAGGTGAGGGTTGAAATTTGGATTATGTAATTTGGACAATAGTTTGTTATTATAATACAGGGGCTGTGTAAGAGTGAACTACTGGATGATTCCTGGTATTCAATAAGATTTTATTTTATACAAAATGTTTATGTGTATTATGTACTTTGAGGTGAGAGTTGGGTTTTGTTGCAAATGAATTTAAAAGAAAATAAATTTTGCTGCATTGTTTGAGAAATTCTTTTACCATTAAGGGCCCTGCCTTTGAAAAATGTATTACAAAATGTGTTACAAAAACTCTGGTCTTCACAGTTGTTATCAGAGCCATTCATCCAGTCACTCATAGCCCCAATATGTCCAAAGAAATAATCCAAATCAGGATATATTAGAAATGGGTTAAGTAGAATACTTATATAGAAATCTAGGTTTTGAGCAATTGCCACCAAAAACGGAAAATAGGGGGACGGCTCAAAGCGAACCTGAGAATGTTATGGAAGGACCATCTGGGAATAATATGGAGGAAGTGATGACTAGGGTATTGAGGAATCTTCTTCCTCAACTTATACCACCTCAAGCTACTCCAGTTGAAGCACTAAGTATTCAGGCCCAGGCTCAACCTGACATAGGACCCAGTGCTCCTATACCTAGACAGGAAACATCAACTCTAGTATAGGATAATTCTTCACCTATACCTAGTGGAGTGTTGGAAACTTCTCAATTGACACGTGAAAACATAGACGAGATGGTGGAAAGGTTCCAAAATATGGTTATCAGCTGCAATGGCAAGGGTGATGCCTAGAAAGCTAAAGAATGGATCTATGAAGTAGAGAAGACCTTTAGTGTATTGAGGATTCTAGAGAATCCGAAGGTCAAGTTGGCCACATATATATTGAAGCAAGAAGCAGCTTTCCGGTGGAGATTAGCACAAAGGAATTTCTTCTCCAATCCTGAAGAAATTTCATGGGAAAAGTTTAAGAAATTTTTTAACAAAAAATATTTCCCAGTCCATGTGCAAGTCTAAAAGGAGGAGTTTCTAGACCTATGACAAGGAAACCTTTCAGTTGTTGATTATGAAAATAAGTTCATTCAACTAAAAAGATTTGCAAGCCATATATGTGACAATGAAAGGCACATGATGGATCGTTTTATGGAAGGGCTACACCCAGGAAATTTTTAACGAAAAATAGTGAAAAAGGATTGGTATCTTCCTATTGGTCAATATACTCCCATTACCAATTGGATTTTCCCTTAGTTATCTTCAAAATAACCCTTAGAATCTCATGGATATTTGTTTGGATTTTCCTCCAATCATAGCCTTTCATGTGGTCTAGCTCATGTGGCTGATGGCTAACTTTGAGAGCTCAATTGGTTTGGTATCATAGTTCACTTTATAGGCTGGGCTTGGCTTGGCTTAGTGGCTCAAGTCCTTGGCTTTGATGACCGGCTAGGCTCCTTAGATTGAATATGGTTAGGTGGCTTAAGTGAATCCATGCAAAGGTGGTGGACTTGGCATGGCTTGTGCATGGGCCCACTTTGCCCACCTTTTACTCTAATTCCATCTTTTGCATGCTTTAAATTGATCTTGATCCTTGATCTCATGTTGGATTGATTACCTTTAGGCTTTGACTAGATCTTTCGATCTTGATCTTTAATTTTCATCTCCATTAATCTCGGTTGTTAGATCATCATGTCGCTTCCTATAAAAAGTCAAAAGCTCTAATTAAATCTTAGACACATACAATTATTCACATGCTTACCTCGAGTTAGAAATTATTAAAATTTTGGTCTTTTAGGTTAGAAATGCATGCATTATAATTTTTTCTACAAAATCCTCACTTAATGCTATAAGTTATAACACATAGGTAACTAATTGGGTAATTTTAATGCAAAATTAGACACTTATAAATGTTCTTAATAGTTGATATCCTTTCCATCACATGAGTTATCAATTATTTTTAAATACCATTCTTTCATATGACACATGTGAGATAATTTGCCTTTAATAAACATTATTCCGCTCACATATTGATGTGAGTTACTATTACGTGCTTTAGAGTGATTTCTTTATGAGTGTTGAACATATCTTGTGAGATTTGAAGTCAAAGCATATTTTTAGACAGTAATTTAGGTTATATCTTACTTAGCGATTAACAATTATGTATAACTAGGCTATTCACACACACACACACACACACACACACACACATTTCAAGGTTTGATTACTAATATGATTTTGAATTATTGTTTTATTAACATGCTAAAGTTGAATATTTGATGTACACTGAATGGAAGGATATTCTTTGAGAAAAATGAAGGAACTACTATACAAATTTTGAAATGTTTATGGGTATCATTTATGAAAACCTTTCCCAGACTATAACTCGTCCACTAGGGATAACTAAGGGTTTAAAGGCTTTTTGCTTATGCTAAATGTAGATGGCAACACCTAAGTAAGTTGTTGTTAGGATTAGGATTGTTTTTATTTTCATATTTCTTTTCCCTTTTGCATTTTTTCTTGAGGACTAGCAAAAAGTTAAATCTTGGGGCAATTGAAATATACATAATTATTATATTTAGTATCTCTAGAAATGATATTTTTAACCCTAAAATTACTTAATTTATCATTAATTATGGTTTATTTTGAATTTTAGAGCATTATGGTAGAATTGAAAAAATGCACAATTTTGGTGATTTGAAGCCTAAAAAGGAAGTTAGTTCAAGAAATTCCTCTAATTAACACATCACAAGTCACATAGGTGTTGTACATAAGTGGTTAAATCAAGCCAATCAATATTTGAGATCATTGATCAAGCTTAAATTGAAATGGATGACTTAGATCAATCCAGATGATTTGGATCAAAATCTAGAAGTAATTGCTCAAGTTTTAGAATTTTCCAATTACAAATGGTTGAAATGTCTAAGGATTTTAAGATTAATGGCACGTTGAAGAAAATCAAAGAGATTTAGTGATCTAGCCTGAAATGGCCAAGATCTCTCTAAAATAAACTCTTAAAAAGTAACATCTTGTGCATGAATGATCATGAATGGGAAGGTATCATCAAGATGGACATGATCAATGGTTTAAATTTTTCAAAATTATTGTTTTTGTGCCAATATGAAAACAAACATATTGGATGTCTTGGATTGAATCAAGATAGCATTGAATTAGAAGGACAATATATAAGATATGAAAGAAAAAACATGTGGATTTAGGAAGTGGGCTGCTTTTTAGAAGCCTCCTATGTTGGATGGCTAGTTTGGGAGTTTCTAATATGTGGGAGAGAGCTAAGAGGAACAAGACAATTTTTCCAAGGGGGATTCTTTCCTATATGCTCAAAGATGTATACATTTAGAAAAAGAGAAGCTTTGAAGACTTCTCCCTTTTGGGTCATCTTGGAACTCTGTGAGGGGTTTAGCGTGTTTCTCCTTCAAGAGAGGAGTCCCCTAGAACGGTATGTGCTTCACCTAAGAAGCTTCTGGGTGGAAGGTGAATCTAAGAGAAAAGAGGGGATTCAAAAGGAAAAAAATGCAGTTGTTCCAAACATGGGGACGACTGCTACTAATTTCTATGTGAGAGAGAAGGAGAAGTACAAGAAAGAAGAAAACAAATTTTGCTTCAATTTTTTCCTCTCTAATTCCCATAATTTTTTCCATTTTTCTTTGATTCAAAGCATCAATTACATTCTCTTACATATTAAAAGTAAGTGTGGATCATTTTCTTGTGAGAATTCAAGGAAAAAACTATTTTAATTCTTTGAAAAGTGGTAAAAGGGATAAATGTATGCATGATGAATAGGGCAACTTCATGATTGAATATCTCAAAACTTATTAGTTTTCTTTGAAGTTGGTTGCTATGATTGGATTCATAGCTATCCAATTGTGTTAGATTTCATGTTTCACTAAAAAAATCTATCAGGAAGTAATCAAAATTAGTCACCAAAGTGGTGTACTCAAAAAGTTTTCTAAAACTATGAACAACTAGTTTCACTCTCTGGTTTGGAAGCTATAGTTTGCTTCTCCGTCAATTTGTATTCCTTTTAGAGATTAATTTATAGGTATCTGTTAAAGTTGTTGAAGATCTTGATTCCGATGTTAATTTTTAGTTTAGTTTAAATCATGTGGTTGAAGATCTTTACTTTTGTTAGTGCTACTTTCACTCTCTTGTTTACTGTTGTGCTGTTGCAAATGCAAGTTGTGGTTAGATTATTATTTTTTCCCTATTTTGCTAAAATTTGAGATGGAAATTCTAGGCTATGATTTGATGGGTTAACATCAAGAATCTAGGCAATAAATATGATCCAAGGGAGTTTATACTTTCTTTTTGTTTTCTTAGTATGTAGTGATAACTTTAGATTCAATTTTTAAGTAATTTTCTTTTCCCATCTAGAGTGAGGATGAAGCCACATTAAGTCACTATTTTTACCCATGTATAATTTTTAGATAGTTTGTAATTGTAAAAAAATAAAATACAAGCTATACTTTGAATCTATACTAATTAACCTAGCAATATTATTAAAATTAAGAAACTAAGTAAAATTGGATTTCAATGAATACATCTTCAATGTTAGTATTCCATTATTGTTGTCTTAACATGTGTTGAACTAAATTAATGAATCTTATATATGAATACTTAATTAATAATGTGGCGGATTCCAAAATAGTATACTTTCATAATTTGATTAATTTTCCCTTTTTAGAGTAGTTGATAGTTAATTAGGTTTTCTTAATTTATTCCCATTGCTTGGTTAGGTTATAATAATTTAAGATAAATCTGATTACATTTCTAATCTTCAAATTGAGTCCTCATGGGATCTACCCATACTTACACATCTATATTTCAATAGAACTGTGCACTTGCAATACTTTTAAAACAAGAACATATTCTACAAAAAAGAGCATCCTCATGTAGATAGCTTCAATCTCAATTTTGATGGGGCTTGCTATATGAACCAAGGCCCAAGTGGTGATGGGAATTGTTAATTTCTAATCATGAAGATACAAGACTCATTAATTTCTTAGGTTCATTGGGCATGTGAGATTCAACAAATGCAAGAGCCTTTGCTATAGCCATTGGTATCACAGTATGGGCCTAATTGAAATAGCAACCCCTAATAATTGAAGGTGATTCACAAAATACAATTTCTTGGTTCAAGAAGATAAATCATTGGCCTTAGAGATCTTGGGAGCTTCTTGGTAGAGTGGACAAATAAATAGTTGATGCTTGCATGCCTTTCTAGCATGTATATCTTTATGTAAATGGCTTTGCAGACAAGTTGGCAAGAGAAGTAATATTTAAGGATTAAAATTATGATATGGACCCCTGACAAAAATAGGCAAAAGAACAAAGAAAAGGAATTTTTGTATGTGTTTATTGTGCTGCAAATTTGTTGGCGAGGCTCTTTGTTTTTTATGGTTCTATATACCGTGCATATGAATCAATAAGTGCGTTGTTGATCTTCTCAATAGGAGTTGCTTCTCATGTAAAGCCACAGGAAGGGCTTTTCTCCCCTATTAATAAAATATAAGGCCACCTTGTGATGACCCGGGTTTTTATGATGCAATTTTATAATAACAGCAAGATCGATCTCTGTTTTAAAATAATTTATGCGAAAACATGCATAGAAAATCTTTTTCCTTTTAATTAAAATTGTTTGTATAAAGAGTCCGAGTGTCATGAAAAAATCTCAATGCATAGTGCCATGGAAATTTTAAACCAAATAGAAATAAGTACTGCTCCCAGGATTGTTAGTCACAGCCACAATTATAAACAAATACTTACAACCAATTTTATAGCAATTATGAAAGGGATCACTAGTTAAGTCCTCGCTTAGCCTTACCTTTGCTTAAATGACTGTAGTCCTAACTCTTCTTGATACTCCTTCTAGTTATACTTTGTTTGATCGATCTGAAAAACAATGATGGATTGGGTTGAGTATTTATCATACTTAGTAGGCAACCTGATACTACCATTTTGAAAACATGGCATGTAACATAAAAAAAAACAAATAGCTTGCATGTAATACATAAGGAATGGCTGTTTTGAATAAATACACATATGTATGCACAAAATGTAAGTAATGCAATCCACAGAATCCTTTACCAGACTTTAGTATGCTTCAATAGAGATATGACTAAATTTAGAAAATCAAAATCAATTAGAACTCAATAGATCTCTACAACACGTCAAATCAACGAGTCATATATGTAATGATTATGAAATACTTAAAATAGTCCTCATTTGAGGCAAACGATCGCATCATAAAATAACAGGCACACGGTCTCAAGTTGACTGGTCACGAGTACTCGTTTATGACCATCTCAATGCTATATACATATCAATACGACTGAAATCATAGGGTCACTACACCCCCGCAGGATGCCTCTTTCCGCGATCTGCCCACTTGGGACTCGAGGTTTTGTTCCTACCGCAGGCTACCTCCTTCGGCGATTTGACCACTTGGAACTCAAGGTATTATTCCTTATGCAGGTTGCCTCATTTGGAGATCTACCTACTTAGCATAGTACCCACCAAGCTCAATAGCTCAAAAGGCATATACATAAAGAATCCAAATTTTAATGATCGAAATCATGCAATTTATGCATTTATTTGCACACCATGCGATCAATGCATTCATAAAATTAATTCCATGGAAGTAATTGCATTCAAGATCACAAGTAAACATTTGCATACTCATTATGCAAATATGATATCTCAAAAGGCATACTAAACACGGTCATCAGGAATAAATAAATCGTTTAGAGTTTTGGAAATGCATATGAAAACTTAGTAGTAGTAGACTACCTACAAATCAAGTATATTTGGAAATGCATTAAAAACATAGCAGTGTCAGACTACCTACCTCGAGCATCGTTACTTAGCTCATGCTTTTCCTCAATTCGATCCCTAGGGTACCTTGGTGAGTCCTGAAGCTCTGAGTGTCGTTCAGCCATACGATCCTAACATTGGTTCTTGATTTATGGGGCAACGCCTAGATGTATATGACTCATGAGTTTCTAGGGGTCGATCCATGACATTCATGGTCGAAGAATGTCTTAAGGCCTCATGTGGTCTGATTATGGTTGATCTCCTAGATTCATAAGATCTTTATAGTTTTTAGGCTACAGTCACACTAAATATTTTCTTGATCCTAAATATTATCATATAATTAGGTTTGCGTCGTCAATACGGACTCAACGGTACTTTTGGATCATCAATTAGAGTCCTACAGCTCCTGTAATTGCCTTTTTGTGTCGTAATTGTCTAATTAGGGCTCACGCGTCATGGTTCCCGGGACACCCTGCACGTCTCGGTTGAGTCGGGACTCCGTTCGCATGTAGCGTGTGCATGGGGACCGCCTTAGGGAGCTCGTCCTTCGTGGGTGTCATGCAGAGCGTCCCCGACACGGCTAGAACGCGTTTTGGCTCTTAGGACGCCCTGTGAGTCCTGGTCAAGGAATGTGCCCGAACGCTGAGCGCGTGTGTGTACCATCCCAGTGAGTGCTTCACGGGCATGCATCATGCCTGTGCATCCCTGGACGCTTTGGTTAGATGGGTTTCGAACCAGAACCCATCTTCCTCTGGTTTTTGGCCAGAAAAGGCCCGATCCGGCGGGGATCTGGGCTGGGAGAAGAAGGAAAACAAAGGGGAAAGTGGGGAACTTACCTGGATAGCCCGCAATGGCAGCCTTGGTGGTGAGTATGGCCTCTTTTACTTTGGAACCTAGCTTGCTGGGTTTTTGGGTGGGGCAGCCAGAGAAGAATGAGGAGGATGAGGATGACTGGGGAGGAGCGAAACGAGGGCTTTATAGCCTCGTGAAGGCGGTGCCGCCATTCTTTCCAACGTCGCCTTACAGAGGCGGTGTTGGAAGTTACTGGAAATTGCTAGAAGGGGAAGATTATGGGGGGTGCCATTATCAAAACGGCCCCTACGTTTTCAGCCCTTTTTCATTTTAAAGTATAAATTACAAAAATGCCCTTAATTTTTAAACCCCTATAACTTTGTCATACGATCTCCATTTTCGGCATTCTTTGAGGCATTGGATTCCATTTGGAGTGTAGAATCTAATGGTACTAATTTTTTTGAAATTTTATTTTGAAACTTTTATTAATATTAAACATCTAAAACATATATTAATTTTCAAAGTTAACCACTTTTACAAAATTTGAGTCATGGTGTGCTGGCTAAGCTGGACGCGGGTGCTCGTGTGTGGTAAGACATGTGGGGATGCTTGTTCCTAAAGGGGGATAGGTTGTGAAGCCTTGGACGATGAGGGCGGGCTGATGAGAGCGAGCCAAAAAGGCTGGCAAGCTTCTAGGCTGGCAGGCTTCTAGGCAAGGTGAGGAACTGAGAGTTTAATCCCACATTGCCTGGGAAAGAGGAAAATGGGTCATTAATAAGAATTCATGTGTCTCTAACAGTCACAACACATTTTCCCTAGGAAACTTGGGAAGAACAAAATCGTGAAGGGTGTATGGGCGCCCCAAAGCGGACAATATTGTGACTGTTGGAACCTCGGGGTGTTACACACCTTTATTAAAAATAAATATTCAACTTCATTTCCAAATAAGTTGGCTAGTTCTCAAGAAAGTCATTTGAATGGTTTTGGTAACTTTCTCTTTGAGAAATAGTTGACTTTATTTCTCTTGATAGTTAAATTGATTTTCGAAATGACTTTCTTCCTTCAGTTCATCTTCATTTCGAAAAACAATTGACTTGATTTGAGAACCATCTATTTGATCATGAAATTCTTTCATTTTTGAAATTGAAGAAAATTTAAATGGTTTGAGTAAAAAAAGTAGTCAACTTAAAATGACAGTAAGGTTTTATTTTCAAGCATAAAAATTTTCAAGTAGATATTCCAAATAGTTAACTTGATTAAATGGCAAACTCAAGTTTTTGAGCATTGATCTAAAACTGTTGGAGCCTTAAGTATTTAACTATTCAAAAACAAATTGATTGGATTAAAATGTGGTCAACTTTCTGTATGGTAGTTATTATAGTTATATAAAAACAAAAAAATTTATTTTGAAATAAAGCCAACTTGAATTGGCCAAATTTTGATCTCACTAGCCTTTGATTCTTCAAACTTGCTTAATTCTTCTTGAATGGCTTCTAATGCCATTTGTTATCTTGCACAATCATCAAAGATGTTGGAAACACTCAATAGTGTTTTTGTTATCATCAAAATCAGGGAATCTTGGGTGAACAATGGTGAGAGGATCCCATTAGATCCACATCAGCATTAGCAATTAGATTTACTTGCATTCTTGTTGCCCATATATAAAACCTAAAAAGGAAACATCACTATATTTTCTTTTATACTAGAAAATTCAAAGAATTTTACTCTCTCTCTCTCTCTCTCTCTGTCCATCATGGGAAAGCACATCTTGCTTACAAGTTTTTTTATTCTCTCATATTGATGAGAAGATCTATCCATTATGATAGGATGCAAGATAAAATGAACATAGTTGTTATAAATCTAACTAAACCAGCCTTGTAGGCAATGTTGAGTTCACATGAGCTAAGAAAGATAAAAAGATCAATCTTAGTAAATATGAATTAGGCCTAAATCATCTAAGCCATGCCTTTATCCAAATCCGAAGCATCCTAACTAGGTATCTTAGCTTCTAAACATGAATTTCAAAATGAAATTCTTTCAAGCCTATCAGTGAAGATAATTATATTATCAATCATAACTTCATTTTTTATATTTTTGTGTAATTCATTTATACCCTTTTAGTATTTATGCGTACGTCAAAACCACCTATCAGTACAAATGTGTATTCACTCATAATTGAGTGAAACACCTTACTATAACATTGTACTAGAGCATAGTACAATCTGTATTAGTCCTTCATTTTTCTTTATCAATCTCTTACGTTTTGTCCCACCCATCTCTTCCCTTTCTTCATTCGATATCATGGCCTCTCAAATGCACATTGGATCTTCTCCTACTTCTTCATTCAACTAATGCTACAACCCTTACTATTTCACCCCAAATGATCATGAGTAATAACGCTCATCATTTCTCCATTAAACTGAATCCACTAGTTGTATCTTATGAAATACACGGTATGAATCCATTCTTCATCGTGTTTATGGTCTATCAAAAACTTGCCCCACATCAACTATCATTTATTTATCATATAAAATGGTTATGAATCATGACTTGTGAATGCTCCAAGTTTTTAGGAATACCTTTTTTTTTGAAAAATATTTTAAAATATAAATAATAATGTATACAATTTTAAAACTACTACTCAGAATCCCAAGTGTCAATTTCAAAACTAGGAATATACAAAATACATATAACTTTAAGCACACCCTAAACTACCATTCACAACCGAGAGCTACTAACACAACCATCTAATTGTTTGAATGCTGTAATTAAAATCATAGTATTTATTGCAATATTATTAAATGTCTTTGTTCATGAAAATAAACATCAATTGAGTTCTAAAATCTTTTAACTTTCTAAATTCTAGTTCTTTCTCCTCCTTGCTTTTGACCTTTAATTGGTTCCTATGTTCCCGAACCTTCTCCTGAAATGTTTTGCAAGGGGGTGAGTATGACGACTCAGTAGGAATCTACTAAGACAAAACATGCAAATATACATGTGTGCAAGAGAGTATAAGTAATGCATTCAATTAACCTCAATTTCATCAAACCCTTCAAAACCAAGCTAAAATCTCAGAACTATACATAGTTAATCTAATGACATTTCACATATCAAATACATAAGTAAACTCATCATATCTTAGATAACACATCAGTCAGTAGCAAGCCATTGAGGCCACAAGCAAAATTTGGTCCCTTAACCCTTGGGGATAGCCAACAGGGAAACTATTTCTCAAACTTACACAAATAGATGGTGTGCTATGCGTCATATTGCATGTTCTACGTTGCACTCTCTTGAGACTACCACTCACCAGACATCTTCTTATGGGATATGTATTTATCTTTATACAGAATTTGGAATGATAGTGGTCAACTACCACCCCTACCAGAGCAACCATGGGATACCATTTCCCCCTTAGACATGACTTAATATGAGCCATGATACATATAGTGAAAAGATAAATTGTTAAATACTTTATAAAGTAGATTTCTCATGAAATGGAAAAAATAATAAAAACCAAGCCATTTTGAACAAAATATTTTATTCATTTCAATATGTGAAACACTTTGCTTTAAATTTTGGTAAACACAAAATCTCAAACACATAGTAGAAAATATGGTGCTCAGCATGAAGATTCCATTCTAAGGTATTCATAATCAGAAGCACGAAACATACATATCTTCTTATGATTGAATTCATAAAGTGTGGCATCAAATATCTAATTTTGTACAGTTAGTGTCTCATTTAAACATCACTGGCTAAATCAAAATAGTTGGTCATTTCAGATAATCAATGGTGTATTGTTAAATTTAAATTCATCCTCGTACTATCATCTATCCATAAGCCATAATCTAGGCAAAATCTTTCCCATAGATTTTATATGACTACCTATCATTTAACTTTTAGATGATGTACTATACACTTAAAACATTATGGCGTGAAATTCTTTACTAATTTTTAGATCCAACAAATATTAGAAGGATGGTCTAACACTCTCATTTGTGGTCTTCATGGCCACAAGTTTTCTACTTTGGCAGTCTAGTATGAACTCAATCTTTAGATTTGATTTAGATGACTTCTAAACATTCAATTACTAAATAAATTTATGGGAATTGGTATAACTGTGTGACCAAGTTCTATGTACATTTTTAGTCTTAACAGAGACAAAAAAGATACCTAACACTATTAGGTGTGCTTGCATGTCTTTTGTGCTAGCAGTCTAGCATGAACATAGTCTTTTGACTAGATTTAGATGGCTTCTAGACATCCAATTGCCAAATAAATTTATGGGAATTTTTATTATTGTGTACAAGTTCTCTACAAGTTTTCAGATCCAATAGAGGTTAGGAAAGTTGTTAAACATGCCCAACATTAATGGGTGTGCTTGAAGGTTTTCTACACTAGCAGTTCTGCATGCTTTAGACTTTCGACTAGATTTTAAAGGATTCTTGACATCCATTTGGAAAATAAATTTATAGGAATTTGCATTACTGTGTGAAAAAATTATTTACAAATTTTTGTATTCAATGGAGATTAGGAAGGTCATTAAACATGCCCAACACTAGTGGGTGTGCCTATAGGTTTCCTGCACTAGTAGTCCTACATGCACTTAGTCTTTCGATTGGATTTGAATGGCTTCCTGACATCCAATTGCCAAATAAATTTATAAGAATTTGTATTACTATGTGAAAAAATTATTTACAACTTTTCATGTCTAAGAAAGGTCTGAAAAGTTGTTAAACACACCCAACACCAGAGGGTGTGCTTGTACGTTTTCTGCCCCAGCAATACTATAATCTTTTTCTGCTAAAAACTAATCATGTTTGGGGATTAATATTTTCTATCACAATATGGATTGAATGATCGACCTACAAAAAATTAATTCCATTTTTTTAAATTTCAATATACTATCAGAGGATGGTCCAAAATCAAAATTTAATAGGGTAAATAAATTAGATATCCC
This sequence comes from Warburgia ugandensis, assembly GCA_035236585.1. NCBI lineage: Eukaryota > Viridiplantae > Streptophyta > Magnoliopsida > Canellales > Canellaceae > Warburgia > Warburgia ugandensis. The sequence goes on from CP141136.1 coordinate 41,792,460, forward strand.
AATTAAAGCTTACAGCCTAGAAATGGGACATCTAATTCTACTTTGTCATTCTAAGAACAAATCATGGAACATCAAAACTTTCATTATACTACTAAGATAAACATATCATAGATGCACATCAGGGACCATCCCAACATCAAGGATTAATGGATCATGCAAACCAGTACTCATACATAAAAATTTGATCCCAAATAGTAATATAAACATTAAATTTTACAACAGAAACACAACGAGGATTTATGGATAAAAACAAATGGTTCTAACTTAGGAGATACCTACACCCCTTGACTTTCATTGCATTAAGGTTCCTAGTTGTTAGAGCATGGATTACTCATGGTTTTGGTGAAGTTTTATGCTCCATAAGCTCAAGAGGATGGGATGGGCATCCCCCCTTTGCTTGCACGTAGTGAGCAATTTGCATTTAGTTGTTCTCTCCTTACTTATTCTTTCCTTTTCCTCCTTCTTTCCTCTTCTCTTTGTCATTCATCCCCTTTTCCTTTCTCTCCTTTCTTTTCTCCTAGCTCCCACATCTTTTTCTCCCTCTAATATTTCATGTATTTCCCTTTTTTCCACTTTCCCAATACGTGTTCTTATTTATGGGACATCTAGTTAGTTTCCTAAATTAGCCAATTCACCTCTAGCTTATATGTTTGGTCCACTCTTAGAACTAATCCTAGCCATTTATTCAAATGTAGTCTCCAAAATGGGGTTGTGGTATCCTTCTCTCTTTGTAAAAATTTTCTCCTCATAATTTCTTAAGATACATATTTAGAACAATTCATGAAACTTCTGTCTAAACTCTTCTTCTACTTCCTAAGAGCCTTCTTCTATTGCATGGTGTTGTCATTGGACCATGACTAATGAAATAGTCTTATTCCTCAAGACCTTTTCTTTTCAATCTAAAATTTAAATTGGCTTTAGTTCAAAGGTCAAGCTAGGTTATAATTCAAATAGCACTTGATCAAGTGTATGAGAGGGATCAGGTGCATACATGGTATTGACACATGAAATACAATATGCACCTTTGACAACTATTGTGGCAATGCAAGTCGATAGGCTACCTTCCCATTCCTCTCTAAGATCTTGAATGGGCCCACAAGCCTCAGACTTAATTTCCTTTTAATACCAAAGCTCATCACCATTTTCATCAATGAGACTTTTAAGAAAACATGGTCCCCAACTATGAATTCAAGGTCTCTATGCCTTTTGTTCACATAGCTCTTTTGCTTGCTGTGAGCTACCAATAAATGCTTCTAGATTATTCTTACTTTTTCTTGCACATTGCTCAATTATATCTAACCTCACAAATTGCTACTCTCCAACATCACTTTTGCATAGGGTCTCCCATAGAGTCCCTCGTGTGGTGCCATATTGATATTAGAGTGGTAGCTATACTATAGAAGAACTCGATGAGTAGAAGGTGCTCATTTAAGTTTCCTTTCTATTCTATAGCGTAGGCCCTTAACATGTCCTTGATTGTTGGAATAGTCCTTTTGGATTGTCCATTAGTCTATGGGTGGAAAACCATAATAAACTTAATAAACATGCCAAGTCCCACTTGAATTCTTTGCCAAAAATGGGAGGTGAATCTACTATCCCTGTTGACATAATGGTCAAAGGAACTATTTGTAGACTCACTATCTCCCTTGTATATAGCTTTTCCAAATTCTTTAATGATTACTTCTATTAAATAGGCAAGAAATGTGCAGATTTTGTGAGCATCATGTCATGCCCATTAGATGTCTTGGGCAATCCTATGATAAAATTCATGGTTATATGATCCTACTTCCTAGAAGCTCTATGGTCTGTAGTAGTCCTATTGATCTCTAGTACTCAACTTTCACCTACTAACATGTGAGACGCATGCCACAAACTCACCTATATCTTTCTTCATTCCTTTCCACCAAAAATTTCTCTCCAACTCTTTGTACATCTTCGTGCCCCCTACTGTACTTGGATGTATGGGCTTCTCATAACAAATCCTACATAAGCCAAAATGGTACCATTAAATTTACACATAATGCTGAGTCTCCTCAAAATCTCTTTGTCCTTGGAGTATTCAATTCACAAAGGTAGATCTAATTGATACATTACCCAACACTCCTTGTGTTTTTTAGCTTAATGCTTCTAAAATCACATTAGCTTTCCCCAATGGTATCATATGATGAAGTTGTACTCTTCCAGGTATTCCACACATCTCTATTGCCTCATATTTAGATCATTCTATAAAAATATGTACTTGAGGGTTTTGTGATTTGTGAAGACTTCAAATTTGTCACTGTATAGATAGTGTCTCCAAATGTTTTACAAAAATGACTACTGCTAACTCCAAGTTGTGTGCGGGATAATATACCTCATGCATCTTTAGTTGCCTGGATGCAGATGTGATAACTTTTCCATGTTGCATCAGGACACATCCCAAGCCCTTACCAAAGGCATCATTATGTATTACAAATCCACTGCTACTAGCTAGCAAGGTCAAAATTAGCACCGAGGATAATCTCTTCTTCAATTCCTTGGAGCTCTATTCATACTCATTTTTCCACACAAACTTTACTTCCTTCCTCATTAACTTAGTCTTTGGTTGGCTATTTTGGAAACCCCTTTAACAAATTACATGTAGTAACTAGCTAAACTAAGTAAACTCTTAATCTCTGTGCCATCTTAGGTCTCTCTCCATTCATGATTGCTTTTATCTTATTGGGTTCCACTACAACTCCATCCTTTGAGATCACATAACCAAGGAATTGTACCTTTTCCAAACCAAAACTTGCATTTACTAAATTTTGCTAACAATCTGTGTTAAGGACAATCCATTAGTGATCTTTATGTTCTTCTTCACCAAAGGAGTATATTATGATATTTTCAACAAAAACAATGAAAAATTTGTCAAGGTAGTCCTCAAATATTCTATTCATCATATCCATAAAGGACGCAGGTGCATTTGTTAGCCTAAATGGCATTACAAGAAATTCATAATGACCATACAGAGTTTAAGATGCTACCATCAAAAGAACTTCTTCTGATATCCTTAATTAATAGTACCTTGAACCTAAGTCAATCTTACAAAAAATGTTAGCTAAGTGTAATTAGTCGAATAGGTCATTGTTATGCAATAGGGGATACTTGTTTTAATTATGACTACATTCAACAATCTGTAGTTGATGCATAGTCTTAGAGATCCATCTTTCTTCTTCACAAACAACACTGGGGCTCCCGAGGGTGGTACACTCAGTCAAATGAACCACAAGTTCAACAATTCTTGAAGCTCCTCTTTCAATTCTATAGGTGCCATGTGGTAGGGTTCCTTGGAGATGGGAGCTATTCCTAGCATCAACTCTATTGTGAATACCATATCTCTATTTGACTATAATCCAAGTAATTCTTCTACGAAGGCATCTTAGAATTTGCATACTACATTGATGTCTTCTATGGCAGGTCTTGACCCCTCGTGAGTCACTATACTAATAAGATAAACTAGATAGCCCTTAGCAATAAGTTGTATAGCTTTCATTGTTGAAATAATGTTCATTCCCATGGTTTCTATTCTACCATGATAGGTCAATGTCTCACCTCTTAGACTGTCAAATGTAACCCTCTTCTTTCCACAGTCCATCATAGCTTTGAGTCATGCCAACTAGTCCATTCCTAGTAAGACATCAAAATTCTTCATGTTTAATAGGATTAGATTGGCATTGAGTTCTCTATCCAACAAAAAGAATGGCAACCTCATGAAGAAATCCCTTTGTTACTTATAGCTCTCCCATTGGTGTGCTAAACTCCAAACTAAAGCTCAAGGGTCATATAATACAATCCACACACGATACAAAGTGGAATGATAGGAATGAATGAGTAGATCCTAAATTTATTAGCATTATTGCAAATATACAAAGAATTTGAAGAGTACCTTCAACAATATCATTGGAGGTGCATGCCTGCTTAGTGGTTAGGGCAAAGACACTACCCTAGCTTTTCAGTGCTCCATTATATTGTGGCTAATCAGCCTTCTTCCTATTTGTGTAATCACAGATGAACTGTCCTTCCCAACTACACGATTAACAATGGCCCTGTGCATAGTAGTAAGGTTTGCCGTAATGAAAACTTTTGCAAATTGGGAACTTTGAATGATCTTTCCCCTTTCCTTTGAAGTTTGGCCATGTAAGTCCTTATGGTTGAGTTAATCTAGTAGGACCCATAGGCTTCTTTTCTTTCCAATTGTGCCTCAATCCACTAGTTTACATTAACTCCTTTTTGAACTCCTTAAAGTCCCCCTCTAGAATAGTGGCTTACTCAATTACCTTAGCCATGATAGTAGGTTGTGATGTCAAAATCTTGCTCTTGAGCATGTAGTTAAAACCTATGACAAATTTTTGTGCCTCTTTTAGTTAATTTGGGCACACTTTTGGTGCAAACATCCTCAACTTGATAAATCTTATTCTCATAATATCCCACCAACATTAGTCCTCATACAAGATTCAAAAATTCTCTTTCCTTTGCCTCCATGACATGTGGAGGGAAATACTTCTCTTCGAAAAGGATTTTGAAATCTTTCTAGGGAATTTCCTCCTAGTATGCAAAATAAGTTTGTTATGTCGTGGGCCAGTAAAAGTTAGCCTCGCTAGTCATCACAAAAGTGGCTACAACCACTTGACAATCCTCCTTAATCTGTATGGCTTTGAAGATCTTCTCATCTCATACAACCAAGTCTTTGCTACCTTAGCTCCCTCTTCTCCACAAAATTTCGGAGCGATCTTCTTGAAATGCTCCAATAGAGTATCTTCTTTCTCTTGGGTCACAACTTCTTGCCTCTTAGACCTAGCTACTTCTTGATGCACATCTCTCTCCCCCCATTCCTCTAAACTCTGATTTACCCTATGGAAGAGAAGCTCGACAATGTTGTCTATTGTGTCTCCTCATACTCTAGCATTCTATTGTTCTTCAACTGGGGCGGGCTCATTAATTGGCAACTGAGCAAGTCCTCTACATCTTTTAGGCAACAATTGTTTTTAGTAGAATGATTTAGTAAGCTTCTATTCCTATGTTTCTCATAGACCTAGGATTCATTATTATTATTATTTATGATTTTTATTAGTTGTTTGGCTGTGAGTAGCCTAAACCATGCTGTGGTACCAATTATGAAAGCCCCAGTATTTAGGAATAATATTTTTGAAAATTCTTTAAATAAATTGGATGACCCTTTTTTCTTTTTATTGAAATTGACTGTATTATTATTTACATTTTTAGAATAGTTTTAAAAAAAAGGAAAAGTGACATCCAATTTATTTAAATAATTTTCAAAAAATATTATTCTTGAAAACCCTGGACATTGATATGACTAATGGCAATGAGAAAAGAAAAAACCAACCATTACTTAGTTTGATCATTTTGTTGTATAGTGAAGAAGTATTGCCCTATCTTGTTGGATGCATGACGTTTCAACCTACTTGGCTCTCTCTTGTAAAAAGTTTTCAAGGTGAAGTGAGAAGTAACCAAATTCAAATGCAATTGTTCAAGGTGTAGGAGCGAAATTCTTTAATGGTTATTTATATCCAAAAGCCAAATTTCTTGTAGATGAAGTGAATGCAGTATGATTTCCAGCATTTACTGGTCTATTTAATTATGTGGTTTTCTCAAATCTTGAATGCGAATTTAGTAAGATAGTCATGATATACATAGAAATATGACATGTAATATTCCAATATTTAGAATTTTCTAACCCTAGAATATGCTTAAATATCATTAATTGGGAATTATTTCATATTCTACAGGATTAGGGTACAATTGAAAAAATTGCCATTTTTAGCATTCAAATACCCTAAAGAGCAAGACCGCTGTCCAAGTAACATCATTGGCCTGCATGGAAAACATGAAGTTTGGGAGTTCATAATGATAATGAGCTTCCATTATCAAAGTCATAACTGTTAGAAACCTTAAATGAAAGACACACTTTATCCATACAAAATAGAATGTTATTATCCAAAGTAAAGGTGATAGACTTCCCATACATGCGTGCATGTATTCTACCACCTTGGGAGGCTTTCAATGAAAACTCAAATCATGTACATTGGATACACATATAATGAGAGCTTTCTTTGAATAAAACAAGTGAGAAGATTAGGGTCTGCATGAAGACACATTCGGATCACTTTATCTCCTACTCAAGAAAAAGAGGGCACCACCAAAGGAGTTGGATGAATTTTCCATGGAAGCCGTGTATTTTCCCTTAATTTCACATTTTTAAATGAGAGAAGGAAGAAAGAAGAAGAAAATAAAGGAGGTGAGGACAGAGACAATTTATGAAGAAATCTACAGTTGATGGTCCTCCTTACTCTTGAAGTGTTCAAAGGCCAAGATCTATCCTTGTTTATGGATAACCTAAGCACCCAATGAGAACTTACTCAAACAAGGATGGACTAGTGAGAAATAAGACTACAAGAATGACCAAATCGGAACCCCATTGGTGGATATTTGTTTGGTGGGCTGCACATCATGCTTGTAGGAAGAATATGTCCCACTCTAGGGAGGGGGGGAGTGTCCTCTTCTACTTCAAGGCCATTGGCTAGAAAAAAAGGGTGGGCTGGAAGAGAAAGAAGGGAAAACCTAGAGTGGATAAGGAAATCTCAATGGATTCTAAGCCATCCACACTAAGGCATGGTGATCCAATGGTTGAGAATAAAGGAGCTACAAAACATGATCTTTTGGATAAGAAAACTTCAAAGTAATCACATCTACTAAATCCTAAGTGAAGTATGATCCAAGGGTGAAGAAATGAAGAGGATCCTAAGCTCAATCCTAGCCATTATTTGACATTCCATACAAGGAGATTCAACATGAACAAAGCACAAAAGAGGATACATCTTTTTCCTTAGCCATGTCATGATCTCATTCCCCCATCTCCGCCATCTAAGAAAGAAGGAAAAGCATCCAACCATCTATCCCAAATATCCCATTCAACCTTTCCCAACTCAAGGAGATTATATTGTATCCTTTCCATTCCCCATTATCCCTTATATTCTTCCTTCCTTTCCCCATATCTTCCCTCCTTTCTTATCCTATCTTTCCTTCTCATTTTTATCACTATCCCACATCCAATCCCCTTCTAATTTCTCCCATCCAAAAAAACACCCTTTCCCAAATTGAATTTCATGCCTCCCCCATCTTTCCATTCCTATTTCTCTCCTCCATTTTCCCTTAAAATCTAAACAATTCCTTAGTTCTTTCTCCTCATGATCCTAGCTTCCAATCTCTAAGGATTACACCTTAGAACTCTATAATAAAGGTGAAGGAGAAGGAAAATTCAACTCTTACTTTTCCATAGAACCTAAAGGAAAACCTTGGAGAAATAGAGGGAGAGAGATCACTCTCCCCGTGTCTTCCATTAATCCACACATCAATTTTCTTAGATAAGAGGTAAGAGTCTCAACCATTCCTTCAACTACCCCTTCCTTCTCCCACTCTCCCATCCTTCCTTTCTTCTTCTAAGTGGGACACCCCACCTTCATCTCTTTCTTCCACATAGCATACACTACCACTTTAGAGTTACACGTATCCATCTCCATTCTCCCTTTCACACATTAGGCTTGCACACATCACCTTTCACTCCATCATTACATGCCTTCCCCTATCTCCTTTGACCTACACACACCACCCTTCTCCTTGGCCTTTCATCCTTCATTTCGCCATGGGTTTTGGAAACACTTGATAAAGAAAGGAGAACCACCTTCTAGGTCTTTCCATGGCAGCCAAGGTATCTTCTTCTTAGAAGTGATTTGGGTATAGTTTGATGATATTTGGGATGTAGCATGTTGGGAGACTTCCCTCTCTACATGTTGACTACAAGTCATGTGCCTAAACAAGTAAATAGAGTCGCATTGATGATAAATCCTTAGTTGTAAATTACTGTACTTTGGGTTGAAAAGATGTGTACAAGCTCTTGTTCAGTGACACAATAAAAAAGTTGTAAAGTGGAATTCAATCCTAGAAAAAAGGAAGTGAATGTGTAAAGATCCTAGTTGAGTGACACAACTAAGTAATCTTATAGTAGACACTTCAAGGGATTTTACTTTATTTGCTTTATTTTATTTACTTTCCTTTATTTAATGTACTTAATTTCTATTAATGAAAATAGTTTTCAATTTCTTAGTTAGTTTATCTTAACTTTATTGACTTGCTTCAGTTTATTTCTTTACTTTAGTGCTTAGAGTTAATTACTTTTCTTAATCTTTATCTAAGTTAGAGTAGTTTAACTTAAATTTTAATTGAATATGTTAATTATAAAGTCTCTATGGGATCAACCCATATTTCCATGTCTATGCTATAGTGGACTCGTGCATTTGTAATTACATTAAAATACACATCAATTTACTATAGTTTCTATTGCGCTACCTTTTGAATTTCATGACTTAGTGCACTTCAAGGTCATGAATTTTGTTGAGTGTTTCATTTTGGACAAAATACCCCTAATTCATCATTTAATTAGATCATCCAATCACTCAATCTTGTAAATTTTAGTTTATTTGCATTTTAGTTCCAATTAATCATCCAATCTTTGATTTGTAGAATTTAATGGTCAAAAGATCATTAGGAGCTAATAGATGTATAAAGCATAGTTTAGATGATTCTAATTTAGTCACATGCATTGCAGATCAATTGGATTGAGAATTGATGGCTCAAATCAAATTAATGGGTTAAATCATGATCAAGGATCAAAAAGGCAAGGTGGACCCAGATGATGGTTTCCTAATTGGGAACCTAATTACAACAAGAAACCATCTTTGATAAGGAAAGAAATAGGAGAAAGGCAACTAATGTTAGAAGGGAATGAAATAAGAAGGGAGCTCGAAAAAGAAAACCTATGAAAGGAATGGCAGATTGAAGTTAGAATGAGAACTGAATTTAGAAAGAGGAATGGAAGTGAAAGGTGGAAAAATGTTTAAAAATAGAAGAAGTCATTGAAGAAAATAGGAATGTCTATCTATCTCTCTGGACTACATCTAGACTTTTCTCTCTCCCCAGGTTGAAACTAGTTCTGACTATAGGAAGCAGTGGAGTTAGTAGAACTCCATTATGAAAAAAAACTTCTCCACTGTAAAAAGCTGCAGAAAGAAGGGATCAAGAAGGAGAACTGTGAAGAGTAAAATCACAGTAGAGCTCCATAGTAAGAGAAAGAAGAAAATATACCATAGAAGAGTTGACCGAAGGAGAAGGAGACTAATTCCAATTCCATATCTTCCAGTCCATCTCCTATGTTAACACCCATCATTCCAACTTCTCCCTTCTCCCTTGTTCCTTGTTTCTTCATTTCCATCACTGTATTCTATTCCCCACATTACCATATTTCCCTACTTTTCTTCATTGTAATCTATCCCACAATTGTTTTCCTCTATTTCACTATGATCTTTTTTTCTTTTTTTTTGGTTTTTCCCTCCATGTTTTCCTTTAATTTCTCTCCTTTTCATAGTTTTTCCTTGCTTCACTTAAAACCTAAGTTGGGTTTTTCACAAATTCTCCTTGAATTTTTTAAGGATCTTTAAGTCATTAACTACTTATCAATTTAGACTATGTATGTGGGGATGTGCTTTACAGATGTGATTTGAGACTTCACTTTCATGGAATGCATTAGAAAATGAGTAAAAAAATGATGAATTGATCATGTTCACTTCCATTAATAAACTAAAGTTAGCTAGACTATACTTCAGAAAAATCCAATTCTTATCATAATGTAGGAATTGACTTAAAAATTTTCAACATGCAATAGTTATCAAGTATGCTATCTATATTTTAAAAAAATTATAAATAAAACTTTTGAAAAAAATGAAAATTTTTAGGTCTTACACTATAATGAGAAGTGGATTTTTTTATTTATTTTTATTTTTTTAAGTATAGTCTAGCTAACTTTAGCTTATTGATGGAAGTGAACATGCTTAATTCATCATTATACTCATTTTCTAATGTATTCCATGAAAGTGAAGTCTTAGATCACATTAGTACACATAGTTCCATGTACATAATCAAATTCATAAGTAGTTATCACTTAGAGATACTAAAAGAATTCAAGGAGAATTTGTGAAATAGAGAAAGGAGAATCTATGAAAAGCCTAACTTGGGTTTTGAATGAAGCGTGGAAAAATTGTGAAAAGGAGACAAATTAAAGGAAGACAAGGTGGGAAAAACCAAAAAAAAATCACAATGAAATAAAGGAAACCGACCGTGAGGCTAATTATAATGAAGAAAAGTAGGGAAATACGATAATGCAGGGAATGGAATATGGTGATGGAAATGAAGAAATAGGGAAACAAGAAGTTGGCTCTAGAACCTCTCCCTTTCCTTTTGATGTATTTGGAAGATTTCTTAAAATTACCTCATACATGAAATTGGTAAACATAGTTGCATCTGATTAGCTTTTAATGATCATTTGATTGTTAAATTTACAAATCAACGATTGGATGATTAATTGGAGATAAAATGAAATTTTAAGCTAAAAATTACAAAATTCAGTGATTGGATGATCTAATTAAAATGATAAATTATGGATATTTTATCCAAAATTAAACACCCAACACACCCCCTAACCAGAAGTTGGCTAGTTCCTTGGAAAAAAGTCTAAGCAAAGAATGTGCTTGAATCTTTATCTCATCCTTTTACCAATTTCAAGTATGAGGTAATTTTAAGAACTCTTTCAAATTCACCAAAGGTAAAGAGAGAGGTTTAGGAGCCCAATCAACTAAGTACAATTGCTCTCAATGCGCAATTTCTAACTATGGAAACCATCCAACTTCTTAGCGATATTATTTTGAAGATGCTTCAAATGATCCAATGTTAATTTTATATCACTACAAACTAATCATTTGTATGAGCAAATGTTCCCTACTATAGGGCTACCCACCATATAAACCAAGTCTTGAAAATAGAAGCCTTCTTTCTAATTATACAGGATGGATCAAGTTAAGTTTTTTCAATGGCCATGGTTTGTCAATAGTTCATATTGGTTCATCTTGTTTTGATCATAATACTCATTTCTTTCAAATGAAAAATATTCTTCATATTATTTTTATTGGAAAAAATTTATTGTATGCTCAAAAATTTTGCACTGACATTCATGTCCTATTTGAGTTTGGTGCTAACTATTTCATTGCCAAAGATTAGGACAAAAACAAAGTGCTACTTAATGGAGGAGCTAACAATGTAATCTAGATAAGTAATCAATTTTTTTATAAAAAGTACCAATTAGTAGTCCATGTATTATAAATTATAGGGCATTATTCTAGGATTTTTGAAAAATTCATAACACTTGCATTCTTGAATTAATGATCCAAAAGTTTGATATTTTGCAGGTTTAGAAGCTAATCCAGAGTAAGTATGTGATTCGTCATAAATTTTTAGGTATTAATTATAGTTTTTATTTTATCTTTTATAGGTGTCAAAACAAAATTCCAAAGGCCCAAATCGCTTTAGAGGAGAAATCAAGCCAAATAAGCCATGAAGTCAAAGAAGCAAACTACGAAGCCACCAAGTTAGAAGCCATCAGAGGAAGCCAAGTCAACATGGGTCCACACATTTTGGGAACTATCTAAGAAATTTTGCATTTGAAGAAAATGCATTTTGAAGAGAAAAAATATGAAAAAAAGTTGACTGGCCTGGCATCCACATGTGGACCAATTAATGAAGAGACCATATTTATTAGACTTTCCTTTTCTCTCTTCTTCTAATTCCCTTCACTCACTTTCTTAATTTCCCACTTTTCTTTTTGACTTTCTAGAGTCCTACTTCTAATTCCCTTATCCTATCTTATCTCTCTTTCCTCTCTTGTTAGGATAGAATCTTATCACTTATGAAGGAGGAGATCACCTATAAAAAGAACATTGTCTTTGTGGCGACCCTGGTTTTTGTAACACATTTTGTAATACATTTTTCAAAGACAAGGCTCTTAGTAGAATTTTTTTTTTAGCATAACAAAGTAGCAAAAATTCTTTTCTTCAGAACTTGTTTTGAAAAGCCCAAGTCATCACTTCATGCATAACATAAGTAGTATTTCTGTACAAGATAAAATTCCATTGAAGGAATATACTTTTATTAAATTCCAAAATACATCCAGGGATTCACAATACAACCCAAATCCATTACAATACTTGTTCAAATTACATAATCCAAAACTCAAAGCTTTCCATACAATGAAACTCTCATTACAATACAATACTCTTGAACAAAACAAAATACATGTCTTCAATGGGTATACCCTGATGATTATTCTCCCAAGTCTTCTTCAGTCTTGAGCTCCTGACTCTCCTTCTCTATATATGAGATATTGTAAACATTCAAACATTTACAATATCTCAACAAGCTATGTTTGGTAGGGGATTCAAGAAGAATAATAATTTTATAGTATAATTCTAATACTTAATAATCCCGTTATTCATAAACATACTCTTATATCAAACTCTTTAAGTTGTAATACATGTACATCCTTATACATACATACTGTACATGGATAATCCATCAAATTTATGAAAGTAGTCAAATAACATTTCCAACTAAGTTGATCAATTCTTTCTACTATGAGAAATTAGTATTTCAGCTAGTCCTATACTGGGAATTTTCCTTCTTGAAAAATATTGGTAATATACAATTACCTAGTATTTCATCATGCTAAAACATAAGGCATTTCACTATGCCTATCTCATATGCATCATTGTGCAAAATAATCAAAGGACTACCATGCTGCAATCTGATCTATACTAGCGCGCTCAGATAACTGCCATGTTCACCACTGATACCATGGTGGAAAATATTGTGTCACTGCCTATATGGGGAGACAGGACTTTTACAGTGGTGGCCTTTCCATAATTGCCTCACCCGACTTTTAGCCTCTTATAGGGCAAGTTATCATCAAATCATCAAATTTTGGAAAGTGGGTGGCCAAGTCCTCATAAGTCTCCTAGCATAGCATCCCCAAGCTTATTCCCGTTTAAAACAAAATCACAAACCTCCATGCTTGTATGTAAAATAGGTTTCATACGTATCAGACAATTTGTTTGTTTACTTAGGGCTGGAATATCTTCTAGTTCCATATTCACTTAGAGTCTTTTCCTGAAGTCTAACTTAACCCACTTCATATGTGTTTGGTTGGACCCATGTAGATGCATTCATAAAATCCTCCTACCTTCAAGTAGTGATCCATCTCTTCAGACTTTCCATGATCCAGACTGACATATGTAATCCATAAATCCATACATACTATTAACATTTATACAATTTGAATAATCATATCTATATTTGTTGTCTAATCTTGTCCTTTTGATATAAAGGATTTAGACCTTTTGTCCTATCATGATCTATCTTCCTTAGATAGTGTCTATCCTATTGAGCAATTGTAATGAGTTGGGTTTTTGTAATACATTTTTCAAAGGTAGGGCCCTTAATGGTAAAAAAATTTCGCAAACAATACTGCAAAAATTCTTTTCTTTAAAATTCATTTGTAACAAAACCCAAGTCTCACCACAAGGTACATAATACACATAGACATTTTGTATAAAATAAAATTTTATTGAATACCAAGAATCATCTAGTAGTTCACTCTTATACAGCCCCTATATTCTAATTACAAACCATTGTCTAAATTACATAAAGCAAAATTCAAACCTCACCTGACATTAAAAACTCTCAATACAATACAATACTCTCAAATAAAAATTACATGTCTTCAAGGGACATACCCTGATTGATTATTCTCTTCAAGTCTTCTACCGTCTTAAGCTCCTAATTCTCGTTCTCCGTTTCTGAGATATTGTAAACACTCAAACATTTACAATATCTCAGCAAGCTATGCTTGGTAGGGGATACAAAAATATACTACTTCACTAATACAAGAATACATACCTCATTCATTATTCGATCATTGTCATCTATTCATGAGTTATCTCAACATAGAGTATATACGTTATTTATGTAGTATAGGATAAATTTGTTAAAATAGTGAAAATTGCTCAAAACTTGTTCCTTCCCATAGCTCCCACTTAGGAGATCAATATTCGACCATTTCCCATATAGGGATTTTCTTTCTAGGAACTTAAGTAGTGGAATCTCATCATGCCATGGAATTACACTATGCATATCATATGTACATCATAATGCAAAATACTTCATGACTACTATGCTACAGTCTCAATCTATACAACGCACTTGGATAACTGCATAATCATCCACTGATACCAACTGTGGAAATAACAACTCCATGTCCGCATGGGGAGGACCATGGCTGTCATAGTGGCAGCCTTCATATGATTGCCCCACCCAACATTTAGCCTCTCTTTGGGCATGGTATCCATCGTATAAATTTCAGGAAGTGGGTGGCCAAACCCTCATAACTTCCCTAGCATAGCATCCACAATCCTAGTACTATATAAAATCAATTCACATGCCACCATGTTTGCATGTAAAATACATTGTACATATCAGACGATGTGTCTGTTTAACTAAAGATGGAATATTTTTTATGCCCTATTCTTAGGGTTTTCTTAGTCTACACATGTCATTACTTTTACCTCATTTGATTAGATCATTAGATTGGGTTAGTTGACTTAGATTATGGGGTTGGTTCACTTAGTTGGATCATGTGATTGGATCATTATTAAGCTAAGGTACCAAGTATACTTATATCATGAAGGTCTATAATTCTAGACAGAAGATCATGTATGTATACACATGAATCCTTAATACATTCTTGTACATCCACCTACCTCAAAGTGGTATCATAGTCATGATTCATACATCTCAAGTGATATTCACTCCATATTGTCCATCATGATCTTGATTCACACATCTGTCAAACCATACGTATAAAGTTATTCTTCTATAGAAGTATTCTTTCTATATGTATTTGGGTTATTCTATGAGGGATGCCCTAACTTTCCTTAAATCATATATGATCAAGGTTTCAAACCTTCTAAGTTCACAATCTACACTATAAGTAAAATCATAGAAAAATACTACAATCTACATTATATTTCTTTTCTTTTTGTTTGTGATCTTTCAAGATCTCTCTTGGATCTTGTTTGATCTTCCTTATCTTATTTGCAATTTTTATTAGGATTAGATAATTTACTAATCTTTTATGCTTTTATTATTATTACTCAACTAGTTAATGTTTTACTGGTTAAGGATAGCTTATTCCATCCTAAGTCTAGATAGCTCCTCTTATGTCAAATGGTTAAGGCATACTAGCTGAATGGTGGAACACAAAGTGGTTACTTTAATCCTCATGTAAGGAGGCATTTAGACTTTACAAACATCAACAGAAGGTGGGGGAAGAGTGAGGTTCTATCAGAGAACCCCCTTAACCACCATGTTCATCATCGACTAGGGTGACCTTAACTCAACCCTTCATAAGGTTCCTATGAGCATTTTAACCCTCAGTACTCTTTCTAATTGATTTTAATTAAATCCATGAACATTGAAAATGTCATTCATGTAGTTTCATTATTCTCCTATTTTGGGCCAAGGAATTTATATTTCTCATAGTATCCTACTAATTATGGCCCTTACTATCATTAAGTCCATGTCATTCATTCCATGTAATTGTTTTTCAACTCTATTTTCATTTAATTATATTTTTTAATGTAATTTTCATAACATAAGCATTAAAGCATAAGTAAATAAATAAATCTATAATTAAATCTACTAAGTAATAAATGAAAAATATAATAACATTTAATACTTCAAATGTAAATCTAACATGCCATAACTATTCATCATGATCCAATAGTCATTGTTGATTTCTATCCCTTTTAGGATTTAGATCTTGATCCTTTCATTTTCCTTTAGATCTAATACATCTTTTTAATGTGATTTCATTATTAGATCATTGATGCATCTCATCAAATGATCTGATCCTTCTTGCTCAAACTGATTAAGCAGATCTCAAGTCCTTTTATCCAATTTGAGGGCATAGATCTTAATCTATCCCAAATCATCATCATCTAGTCCATAAATCCATATGATATTCACTTCATATCTTCATCCAAACATATCCATACTATCCAATCATCCTTGATCAACTAGATCAAGGAGATTATCATTCATTTTTATGGATCTTACTACTTTTAAGGCTAGGTCTCTTAATTAATCATAGATTAGTCATTACAACCATTGATTCCATGTCTCACAGTCACAAGATCATTCATGGATTAGAATTATAGAGTTAGATCATTCCATATTTCACTAATCATGAGAATTAGCAATACTTTTCTTTACTAACAGAATTTTACACGATTCAAAACATAAATTTTCTAAGTTCAGTAAGTTCTACTCATCAAAAGGAATCCAACCCAACTTTTTTTATCTCAATTTGGAGTTAAATTGAGATCAGAATTGGGATTTTAAGATTTCAACCCGTTTTAAAGTCTAAATTTTAATCTTGTTGTTTTTGTTGATTTACTTGATCTAGAAACCCAAAAATTTTATTGTGATCATAATCCTTAAGGTTTTGGGATCCTTTGAATCCATCCATCAGTTCAGATTTCTATTTTGGGATCATCTTGATCATGATCCAAGGTTGTTATTATAGATTTTTGTTATAATCTCAAATAAATACATTTTAAAACATACATTTCATGAGTTCCGTAACTTACAAAAGTGAAAAGGAATCTACAAAAAGTTTTAAATCTAAAATTAGAGCTATATTAAGCTCTTAATTGTAAAAACAAGATTTTAGTTCAAAATTTGGATAGCCCAGATCATATTTGGGCTCATGGGTGCAGGGGCGACCAACAGCCCATGCCTGTTACTACCTATTGCAGGTGGTCGATGGAGGTGATTGGCTATGGGTGAGTTGGTCTAGATTTAGACCGTCGGGTCACCCATGGTTGGATCTCCTCCATCTTTGACCATCAACGACCCAGATTTCATCTCCTAGGGTTTTTGGGCCCTAGGAATACATCCAATGGCTCAGAGATTTCATCTGAGCTGTCCAAGATGTTGGATGTCAACCCTGTTTCCAAATCAATTGTCTCCGATGGCTGGGGAGATCCCCTAGATGCCAGAAAACCCAACCTAAATGCTAGAATGGAAAGAGGGGAGGGAGATGCACCTACCTAGAGTGTTCAGAGTCTGAAAACTTGGACGAAAAATATGAAAATCCATGCGTCATTATAAGTTGCCAAAGCTACTATTTTTTGACAATTTGGTAGGTGAACACTCCACTGTTCATTGAAAAAGTATAGGGCTTTTGTGTATATGGATGTTCTGAACCATTTCGGCAGAGTGGATTAAGGTTTCAACGGTCAAGGAAGAATGTCTAATTGAAAAACTATAGTATGGTGAAAACCCTGCTTGTTGGAGACGGCACGTCTACAAACACCCTTGATGGTTCAAGGGGAATATTCCCCCTAGTGTGTATGTGGATGCGCTAACAGAAGAAATAAAAGAGGGGAAAATAAGGAAGAAAAGAGAGAGTAGGGGGAGGAGTTTTGAGGTGAATTTTTGGTGGAAGCTAGCAAATTCATGGTGAATTTTGTGAACATTTTTGGAATTTTTTTTTCTAAGGTATTTATAGGCATTTTGGGAGTTTTTCATGATTACATGTAATTATTATATTAAATTCTTTTTAGTATTAAATGGTCCTTGGATTCCCACTACCACCTCCTTCTCCACTAGCAGGTGGTAGTGGTTTGATTGATGATTGCATGGTTTTTGGCCATTAGATTCCTTTGGGGGTCCCTTGTGGGCCCCATGGGGATGTGAAATGACTATTTTTCCCTTTTAATTTTAAAAATGGAGAAAAATATTGCTTATTCCCATGAACTCAAATTTGAGCATACTTAGTGGTGTTGGATTCATATTTCTGAGTGCATTCCAAAGTTTTATGTCTTAGGTCTTGGTTATGAGTAAAATTACCATTTTACCCTTTTGCTCATAAAACTGTAGCAAAATGAGGATTTTTCATTCGAATTCATAATTTATTGTGGTTACAGTCATTCTGAAGGGTTCATTGAGTATGTTTTCCATTATACATGTCTTATCCTTTAATTGTACTTCTATGAGAAGTGTATTTTTAATAACCTAATATTCTAACTTGATTTTTCCTTGAAATTCTCAATTTCATTACAAAAGTTAGGGGTGTTACATCAATAGATATGATGGTTAGAATGATCTTCTAATCCTTCAGATCTAAGTATTTTCTATCCTAAGTCTTTGTGTATTCCTTCCTTTGATCTTGATCTTTCATAGATCTTTTGATCAATAATTTATACTTTTTGATAAGGATCAAGGGCTTATTCAACCAATTAATATTTTACTGATTGAAGATAACTTATTTCAGCCTAAGCCTAAACTGCTCCTCTTATTTCCAATTGGCTAAGCCTTACTAGCTGAATGGTTGAACACAAAGTGGTTACTTCAATCCTCATGTAAGGAGGCATTTAGACCTCCCAAATGTCAATGGAAGCTAGGGGAAGAGTAAGGCTCTATTAGAAAATCCCCTTAGCCACCATGTTCAGCATTCACTAGAGTGACCTTAGCTCAACCTTTCATAAGGTTCTTATGAGCATTTTAACCCTAAGTACTCTTTCTAATTGATTTTAATTAAATTCATGAACATTTAAATTGCCATTTGTGGGGTTTATTATTCTGCTAGTTTGGGCCAACAATTCGATAATCCTTATATTGTCCTACTAACTATAGCTCTTACTAATATTAAGTCAAAGTCATTCACTCATCTTAATTGTGCATGAATCTCTATATTCCATTAGTTTATATTTTTGGTGATTTATGCTCATCATATCTTAACAACTACTTAACAATTGAATCTACTAATAAAGTTTGATGACAATTAAATCATAAACTTTAAGCATAAATCAAATATAAGTTTAATAACCATATATTAACATGCTTCCTATGAATGTAACTTAACCTAATGGAATAAAACTATACTTAAACTAGCATGATCCTAAGTTATGAAATACATGAGATTTTACTAGTAATCTAATGGAATCATGCTAAAATCTCAAATTTAAACTAACATAGCCCTAAGATAATCCAACCTAATAACATATAGAACATAGCATGCTAACATTTAAGAATTATACTATCATGCTTCCTAATTTACAACATAAAGAACATTTACAATTCTATTATCAAATAAAAGACAATTAAACTAATTAGATTAAGATTATTAAAATCTTTTACTTATGATCCAACCATTAGATCATAGATCTTTTCCTTTTAATCAAGGGTTTTAATTATTTTTCAGCTTTTACTCCATTATGGTCCAAAGATCATATCCCTTTATTTTTGTCATATTTAATCCATGATCTCAATGGATTCCATCATAATCCCATTCACTCCATCCATCCCAAGGATTTGATCATACTTGATCTTATTGATCAAGTGGGTCCCTTTACATTTTTAGGATTTTTCTACCACAAAGGTAGATCGTTCAATTTATCTTAGATCTGTCCAAATAAAACATGGATATTACTTTATTTCAACATTATATAATTAGTAAATCAGATCCTCAAGATCTGATGATCTCAGATCTTGAAGACCATGAAAATGAGAAGCTTAATTCTTAAAAACAGAAAGTTTCTAGAATTGTTTTATCTATATTATGGTTTCAGAAGAAACTATACATTACAAGCTTTCCATAGCTTTTTTCCATCTCAATTTGGAGTTTAGATGATTCCATAATTGATGATTGACGTTCACAGTTGTTCCTAAGGTCTAGATTTAATTTGGGCCCAATGGAATGGACGGCTGGGATCAGTTGGACAGAACGATCACAACGCTCCCGTCACTAGGTCACACATGGTAATGCGCATCCCAATGGTGTCGCATGTAGAGACTATTCGACATGTGGAGTCCCACGATTTTGATCCTTTAAAGAAGATCGGATAGTCCATTTTGGACCGTCCAATAAATTCTTCTTCAATTAAGGGCTAAAAACTTGATTAAATTACTTGAAACTTCTACTCATGGGATTTTGGACCCTTTTGGATTGATTGGACGGTTTAGATTTTTCATCTGAGCATTCCATCATCTAGAATTGAAGGGTTCTTACCCTTACTTGATTTTAATTATTTTTAACCTAAACTTAATTTTATAAATATAAAATTTACATTAAATAACATGAAACAAGAGTGGAAAGGATTTCCACCTACCTAATTGGAGAAAAACTTTGGTTTTGGAGTCCAAATTAAAAGAATACCCACTTGATGATAAGATAGCCCCAGAACCGCTTGTCCTGTTATTTTCCATTGTTTGAACCATTGGATCTTGAAATTGATTTGGGGGTTTTGTAGATAAGGTAGTCTAAGGTATTATGGATGGTGGGATTTGTGAGTTTTGATTTGGAACAAAGTGCCTAATTGAATTTAGGTCTCTTGTTCCAATCTAGAGAGAGGAGAGAGAAAGTGAAAGAAGAGAAATTTTGTGATGTTTTGGAAATTTGGGAAGGAATCTAGATCTAGTTTTTTAGGTTAAGCAAGATAATTTTGTGAGAATTTTAATGAACATTTTTGGAGCGACATTTGTAGGTGGTTTGCATTTTTCATAATTACCTATAATAATTATGTTTTAATTCTTTTAAATATTAAATTAACATTGGATCCTCCACTACCACCTCTTTCTCCACTAGTAGCTGGTAGTGGTTTGACCACTCATTACATGTTTTCTGGCCTTTGGATTTGTTTGTGGGCCTCTTGTGGGCTCCGCGGGGGTGTGAAAGGCCATTTTGCCCTTTTATGGAGAAAAATCCATCTTATTCCCTCGAACCCGAAATTGAGTGTACTTGGTATCATTGGAATTGTATTTCATAGTACATTCTAAATATTGATATCCTAGATCTTAGTTGTAGATAAAACTACCATTTTACCCTTTTATTCATAAAAATAAAGAAAATTAGGAATTTTTCATTTTAACTCAAAATTGATTGTACTTAGTGTCATTTCAATCAGTTTTGTTAGTACATTCATAATTTCTAAGTTTAAATCATGTTTTAATCTCTATAAAAAGAAATTTTCCAATAACCTAATATTCCAGCCTGGAATTTCTGAAAACTCAAACTTTATTAGTTTTCTCAATCAATTTACAAAAATTGGGATTATTACAGTCTTCACCATCTCTTCACTAAGGAGTTTCATGCTCCCTTAATGGGGATGGTTCTCCATGCCTGTTTCTATCTCCACCATGCCTCCTTTATCTATGGTTTTCCATGCACTATCCTAAGGTTTCAATGCAACTTCCATACCAACCTTTCCATGCCTTTTTCCCTATGGTTGTGACCTAGTTTTTATGACATCTTCAACGAAAGTTTTCCTTTAGTTTTTCTTGTTATATTGATTTCATCTTTGCAAGATTTTCTTCCTTAGTTCTATGGCAACTTCCATTAGTCTTTTTCCTTTTTGTTTTTCTTCTAGTTTTCAGATATAGATCCTTGCATCCAATGGCCATCAATCTCTTGTGGTGATAGGCAAGCGATGGTAAACTTAAGATCAAGTTAGTTGTTCTTTGTTCTTCCTTCAACTCTTAGGATTTTTTATTCTCCATCTTGCTTTCATTCTCTAATGCAATTCTCTCCCTTGGATCACATGCACGGACCTTGCTGGATAGTATTCAACTTGAGATTGAAATAAAGAATTAGTGTTTAGTTGTTTATGTTTCATCATGCGCACTATACTTGTAACACTTTACATTCAATGAATGAGATCCAATTCCATGTGCATTCTCTATTGATGTTTATTATTTTTTATTTTGTTTCATAGATTAGGTTTAAATCATATTTAGATTTCAATATTCATGTTTAGGTTTAGTTGCATCCTTAGGTTAAATTGTAATTTTTAAGAAGTTTCTATGTTGTAGTTTTTCATGTTTCTAGTTTTGATTTTGAATGCATGTTATTTTTAGAAAGTTTCCATTTAGTTAAGTTTAATTTCATGCATGTTGAAATTCCCAAGTTGTTTTCAATTCCAAGATTAGTTCAACATCTATTTTGGTTAGATAGTTCATCTAAATCAAGATCTAATTACATGAAATTTCATGAAATTTCTCATGGGATCTACCTTACTCGCATACAATTACTACATTGATTCATTCTCTTATGAGTAATATTAAAGCTACACCAATCTACCTTCTCAATTCCATTCCTATAGCAAATAAGAAAGTTTCAACATTAGTGCACCTTTGTGAAGAAGTCCATTTGATACCTGGAATTCTCGAGTGGGCTATCCAAATTCTCATTTTCTCTCTATGTTACTAAATAAAACATAAGTTTGCATATAGCAACATGAAAGCTACCTCCTCTGATGTGTGTGTTGGGCCCTACATAGAAGCTACGATCAATTTTATTTATCTCATCAAGACTATGATATCACCTGGAAAGCCTTAACAATATTAAAGATCTCAAGACCAAGAACATACCTTCCAAATATGGAAGCCCTTATCAATCCATCCTTGTTGTGATCATAAGCTTTTCCCAAAAACTCAATTTTCTTCTTTGTGTAGGGGTAGCTCCAAGTTTAAGAGAAAGTACTTGAGGTTTGAGAGTGAGACAAAGAGGGGGTGCTTTTTCTTTTGTGAAATTGCACTAGGTTACAACACACCATTGCATAGGATGAGGCATCCGCTTTTGCTTGTATGCTAATGCAAGTTAGTTTCCAACATGGACACCACCCATTATACCTTTCCTTTTAGTGTCCAACACCAATTAAGGAAGTTCTTTGGCTTTCTCCTCTTTATATTGCATTATAACTCCTACTACAAATTTTAGTTTGATATCTTATGTTTCCTAATTGTAGATGATCTCTTTCTTGCTAAGTCTAAGTGGGTCTTACCCAACTTAAGCCTAACATAGCAACCTTGATCAAACTTTGACTTTGTTGTTACACTCAACTAAGCCAACAAATTACTAAGGGGTGCCCCACACATGTTGGCCTCACTAGTGATCAATATGAAATAGTTCTATAATACAGCCAAGTCAACAACTACCAACTATATTACATGTTCTCACCAATTAATCAAATTATTGTCTTTACCTTACTTTATTAGATTTTTACCTTCTAAGTCATTTTTATCAAATTTTCATATTCACTTGTGTTTTTCATGTGGGGCATATGGATTACATTTAACAGAATGGTTAGATACATATGCTTATGAGGGTCCTTTATCAAATGCTATGCATAGATTTCTTAGTCCACTCTACAATTGCCATACCTAAATATCTTTTCCATGAGGGTGTGGGTCACGTATTGAGTATCCCATACTCACAATGGGACCAATATATATTCCTAAGTATTCATTTATCACCTAAAACTAGGTTCTATCTCAATAACAAACACCAGGTCCCTCTTTAAGCTATGGGCCTCTCAAGCATAAGAGCAGAAATGGTTATGCACTATCTGAAATATTCTTTTAGATTTTTCATAAAAAGAGAAAAAACTCGTTTAGTCTTTTCCATTGAATGTTCTAACAAGTCAAGATTGTGTCCTATGTACATATACACTTATGTACACCTTCATGTATGCCCTAAGTCTCTACCCAGATGATTTACAAAGATCATCTCCAATATTATAGGCATAATATATTTAACAAGTGTTATAGAATGTGGATTCCTAGCTAAATTCACATTTGAGTGAAGTTTTAGGTTTATAAGGATCCCAAATTTTATTTCTCCCTATCCTATGAATGTATATCTTTACATGGAAATCTTACGATGTTCTCAAAGGTTCTAATTGTCATCTTACGACTAACCAATAAGTGTAACAATTAATAAATATAACTACAAAGTAGTATCCCTCATCTAGAATTAGCATATAAGTGAATCTTATTCATCATGCCAACATGTGATAAATTAAGTTGGCATATAAGGTTATACATTCCCAACACTTCTAGGCAACTATCCTCCTTAACCTCTCCCAATCCTAATCCCTCTATCCCTAGTCAACCATCATCCAACACCTTCTAGTTCAAAAAATTGACCTTCCTTTGCTAACTTCTATTAAAATTCCAATTTACCATCCTTACCCTTAACTGATTTCCACAATCACTCAACCACCAATATTAATTAGAACCGCAACCCTAATTTCCAACCTTTAGATGAGATTTCTTCCCTAATAGTTTCCCAACTATGTCTATGACACCCCAAGTTTTCTAAAACTCAATTTTTAAAAGAACAAATACATTTTGAAAGTAGGGGTAGCCCCATTTGAATATTATCTTTTCCAAAAACCTAGTTCTTTTAAAAAATTGTTGCCAGAATTGTGACGAGCCCAACTTCTAGAAATAGTTTTCCTAAATTCTTTTGGAAAATATTGTAAGTTTTAAAAATATTTGGAAAACATTATCTATAATAATTTCAAAACCACCTCTTCATATCTTGAGGTTATAAGCAAAACTACACATATATCCAAATAAATTAATACATCATATGAGCACAAACACATGACATGCTGATCACTCCCAAACAACCACATAATCCATAATTCAAACATGAAATAAAACTTAAGTTCTTTATTACATGTCTAGTCAAGAATCCCATAAAGATAAAGTAAAACATATAAAATAAACTAGTCTTCTAGTCTTGGTTCTCATGTGGCTTCTTATTTCAGCTACTTGAATCCTTCTTCTATTCGCTGAAACTACTGCTTAGATATATTACCTGAAAATTTCTAAGGCTGAGTACTACTACTCAACTTGGAAATATCTAAAGTAGTTTTGAAAACTATTGGCAATTAGATTTTTTGTCTTTTGAAAATCAATGCATATAACGCTTTCACAATTATAACATGTTTATAACAAATATGCATGGAAATTTATCTCAAGATATAACTTTTATCACAACATCCAAATCACACATCAAATGGTAGTATCTTGCCCAAAATGACATAAATGTAGGTTGTCTAACCCTCAAGGATGACCAACACACACACTCATATGCCCAATAAACACAACAGGTAACTATGGACATAGAAGAAATTCTCATCCCAACTACGTTTGACCACAGATACATAAGTTCATCACCAAATCTCAAGGGGCTGTTGGATCAAGCAAGGAGTAGTCGACCCATGCCATATATCCCCAAACTAATCCATGGCCTCTAGACAATATCCTTTTTGGAGGTCATAGGCCACTTAACCCCTAACATAGTACCTAGAGAGTCAAACTCTCTCATGACTAAGTATAGCTATATTTTCTCCCAAACACTCCATTACAGAGTCACCTAGGAAATTGGAGTACATCATACTCATGAGTTCTCATTAGGAAATTTATTCTCTCCAATGCATAAGCACTGTTCACATATACAAACATCATGCCATGTAATATGTATCAAGTATAACATACTTCCACATGAGACTTAAATCACATAAATCATTCACATAGATCTCATCAAAATCATTCCATTCATATGGCTCATTAGGTCCTTCAACTTCCAACTTTTCATGGCTTCAATGTTAAGTTTTCTTAATAGGGTATTTACATATTATAACTGGCCCAAGTAAACAATTTTCATATTTGGTCCATCAACAAAATCAATCCAATTGATACTTATGTTTACTTTTCAAATTCTAGAGTATTAAACATACAAAACTAACAGTTTTGGGCTTTCATTGAAAAATACTAATTTAAAATCTCCTTTAAAGTTAAACTAGTCCTTGGGTTGTTTTATTTTAGAAAATACATGTTTTACCAGATGATCACACCTAGAAGTAAACATCACATTTTGAAAAATATACTTGAAATTGAGCGCAAAATGTGCAAATTTTGGCAAAGAAATGACAAAAAAATATGTTGATGAAAACTTAAACTTTTTATTCTATTTTACATGTAAAATTATACTGCAATTATTCATCCCTTATTACTTTATATTTCTAAAACAATCCATGAAAAATTGAAGTTTAAAAGTACTTAAAATCATCATATTTTCTAAGCTTCAAAACATGCCCTTTAATGAGCCAAAACACATTTGGAAACATGACACTAATTCTCACAATTTTGAAGCTATTAAAATGAGGTATTTTTTGAGAATAAACATAACTTATAGGAACATGTTCACACAAATTTTGAATGAAAAGCTCCATTCCAATTATGCTCTAAGATGCTGACTTTTAAATGCTTAGAAAGTCTCTTTCTCAGCCCTAGAATCCTTTCTGGTGTGATTTTAAAGTTAACTCCCAAGTACATGAATCAATGTAGTATTTTCAAGAAAGTGAGGTTGATCCCACAAGGAATCTCATAGATTCATAATGGATTGGATCTTCTTCAAATTATTTAGTTTCAGCCAAAAGAGAAGGGTTTGGATTGAATTATGAGATTAAAGTACTCAAATTAGAAACATGTATGGAATTAGAAACTAAAAGTAATAAGGAAACTATAATAAATTAAAACTAAACAATGAAAATGGAAATTTAACTAACATCCACTTAAATAATTGAAACTATAAAAATTTATAAAGATTCAAACTAATCAATGAAATTTAAGGAAACTACTAAATTAGAAACTTTGTTAGGAAATTAAAACTTACCTAACCTAAAACGTACTAAAAAAGGAAAAATTTTAAAACTAAAAAAATATTCAAAATATGATTAATAATTTCTAAAGCAAGATCATATAATTAACTTATCCAAAAATCAAATAAGTAAGTGGTCTAGTACCACATGCATGGTCCATGGATTGTGCACTTGGTTCTATGGCCTAAAAGATGACTATTTTTCATGATTTAACAGTAAACTAACACACAATAATTATAAAATATAATAAAAAACATGATATTCTAGATGCTTACCTATGGATTCAATAAAAAACAATGTTTAGATGGCTGGAATTAAAGTACAAAGTTAAGCAAAAAACAATTTCCAGATATCAGTACTTAAGAACATTCAACAAATCCCACATTAAAAAACTATTGAAACAACAACTTCTATGCAAGGAAACAACCTAGATATCAAGTAATTTGATGAAATAATTAATCCATAAAAGGAATTCCCAAATAATTTTATTGCATTATATTCAAATTACACACAAAAATTAGACACATAAAGCTGTCTAGAACATATGTTAAGTGTGCACTATTCTTGCTTACAAAAGTGATTCCAAACAACATCAAAACTTCAACATAAACCTTAAATAAAGTATAATGACATGAAAATAAAACCCATGAAGGAATTTAATAGAAACAAGGGTTAAGTAGGTGAGCTAAGGAGAAACTGCCCAAAACTAAGATACAAAACAAGGATAAAAATGTGTAGAACTAAGTGGAAACTCAAGGATCTAAGCTATATTCTCTATTGGATGTCACTAGAAAATGGAAGTTAACTAAGATCTTGAAGCAATAAAAAAAAATAAAAACTAGAGATTTGGAATTAAGAAAGAATGGGAACAAGGGTGGAACTAGGTGTGGAATTCCAAGAAGTAAAAATAACATGAAACAACTATAAAAGTAAGCCATGAAAGTAAATTACTAACATGGTATTAGAGACCAAATAGCCAAGAGCATAATTAGAAAACCATAACAAGAAAATCAGCAAAAAATTTCCAAAATCCATCAACAACAACTTAATCACCAAAGGAAAGGTGGAAGTCAGGGTTGTGTCACTCAACCTCTACTTGAAAATTCGTATGGAACATGGGGCTATATATACAAAAGTGGTTGCCCAACTTAGTAAGGTGTGAAAACATAAGGAAAGTAACCCTAGGGTTTGGATATTGAATGAGGAAGGTTAGGTGGGAGATGAATTAGCAAGATAATGTAAGAAAGAGGAGTTGAAAGATGACATAAGAGAGACATGATGGCTGATTTTCTAATTTTTAATAGGCGCATCTTTTTTGTGGAAGGAAAGTGGAGCTCTTTCATTCCAAATTTGATGATGTTTGGTGGATGAAAAGTTATGAAAGTAGTAAGGAATGGTGTTTAGGAAAGACAAGTAAAGATTTAGGGATTCAAAGTTGTTTGGATTGAAGTCCATCTAGGGTTTTCTATTTAGGAAACCCTTGATCACTAAATAGGAAAGTGGGGGATGGTTTTTTCACAATGACGTGCCCCCCTTCCTTTAACTTGTAACCCTAGGAAAAAAGTGGGAGATGGAGTTTAAAAGTAGGGTTTCTCTCTTGATGGGTCCACCAATGCATAATCATCTTACTTTTTTACATAATTCTTTTAGAACTTCTTATTAAACCTTAAAAATCCAAATTTAGAAAGTGGATTATTGCTTGAATTCTCATCCAATTGTATTACTCCATGTGGCATTTGGCCTGATTGGATTATGTGCCTCATTTTGAGAGCTTTTGGATTGGCTTCAAGGCTTGCACACTATCTCATGGCATATATGGTTAATGTGGCTTGAATGGCTCCTATGCTAAGGTTGTGGAAATGCATGGCTTGCTTCATGGGCCCATTTTAGTCACCTTTGGCTCTACCAATAGCCTTATTTCTTTCCCTAAGACAATCTTCAACCTTCATTACCTTGGATTTATGACATTTAGGCTTTGGCTTAGTTAGATTTTCTAGTTTGACAAGGAAACCTCATGAATGACCTCAATTCTTAACTCAATCAAGCTTTGCATTTGAATTACCTTCTCAACACCTATAAAAGAAGAAAAACCCTAATTACTTCCTACTAAAATTATGATCATTAACATACTTACCCTAGAATACCCTCTGAACCTGCAAAATATCACAGGTTTGAATTCTTAGGTCAAAAATGCATGTGTTATAAATTTTGGCCTAAAACCCTAATTTAACACTATATGTTATAAAACATTGGCTACTAAATGGTACTTTTGATACAAAATTGAACACTTATCATAGCTGCAAGCTAAATTTTGCTAGTCCCTAGCAAAATATGTAAAAGAATTTTCAAAACAAAATGGTTACCATTTTTGTAGGTACTCATAATTGCATGTAGCATATGCAACAAGCCCTTAAACCCCTAGGTTACCCCTAGTGGACAACTTATGCCACGTGAGGCTTTGCAGTGAATATACACACATAATTCTATAAGGTTGAGTTCCTTATTTTATCTCAGAGAATCCTCATTCATTAGCACCCTACCAATTTTTCTCAACTTAATTGAGAGGACTGATAATTCTACAAATTATACACACATTAAAGACATCTTTTTCTAGTTATTTCCTAGTTTTCATGTGCATGTACAGCCACGTAAGTTATAACTTTTAATTAGATATGCTCAAATTCCATTAGAAATATGTTTGGACTCAAATCCTCTTAGGTGTAGTCTCACAAATGAAGCTCTTAGATAAGGGGTTGAACATATTTTTGTCATTATGTGACTGGATCCAACAAGCTAATGGTTCACATAACTTTGTAATGTTAAAGAGAAAAAGACAAGTGATCCTTAAGAGTGGGTGTTATGACCAAGAATAGTAGGGGTCTTTTAACGTAATTC
The DNA here is from genome assembly GCA_035236585.1 of Warburgia ugandensis. Classification (NCBI taxonomy): domain Eukaryota; kingdom Viridiplantae; phylum Streptophyta; class Magnoliopsida; order Canellales; family Canellaceae; genus Warburgia; species Warburgia ugandensis. The sequence continues at coordinate 41,821,847 of CP141136.1, forward strand.
CTTCTTTTTATATCCTCTTTAAGGCTATTTTCCACCGAAGATTCATAGGTCTTTAACTAGGATGAAATGTTGGCTTAGGACATGTTTAGAAAAGAAGGGTATAAATATTTCAAAGGTTCAAAATTGAGTAGAGGTCTTCTTTCTGATTGCTCGACAATTGATCCTTGAATATACTGGAGTGAATTTACATTGTATTCTTGTCTTTTCTTTTGGTTCTTCTCATCTTTGTCTGATATCTCTTTCTTTTGGCTTCTCTTTTTCTTTTGAGTGCTTTGAAAGAAAGATTTTTGATATTTCTTTTTACTTCTTTAAATTTTTGTCCTTTTTGAAGTTTTTCTACTAACTCTACTCATTTTGAAAGTTGGTAATGGTTCTTTTATTCTCTGGCTTATTCTGGGTTAAGGTAGTTGGCGTTAAGGAAGAAAAAGTTTAATAATAAGCTTAAGGGCTAACTAGTGCTTAACAAGGATAGCCTATATCATTGCCTAGGATTTCTAAAGCCTACCAGATTCAATAAACTTTCTGGAAAGAAAGCTATTGCTTCTATTTATTCTTGGTAGCTAACCAAAACAAGGATATTAGATCACATTAAAATATTCACGCTGAATAAACTATGGAATTACATATAACTCTCTTGAAAGAAGATAGTCTTTAAGGCTCACTTGGTTATAGGTCTCCACTGATTTTCCTCAAGGACTCTGGGTCATAGCTTTCTAAGTCTTGACTATATATTTTGTGTAAATATTTTTCAAGAATTAACCTTCATAAAATGCTTCAACACATGAGTAATATACAAAACTAACCATATACACTCCCATTAAGAGGTGAAAATAGTAGACGTACTATGTCTAAAAATCTATTTCTTATCACAGTAAGGGAATTATAACTCAAAAACTTTTTTTTTCCCAAAACATTCAAGAAAACTCAAGAAATTTCAAAATCTCTATGTACATCAACACCCCCAACCTGAATGAAACATTGTACCCAATGTTTGAAAACATAGGACCCCAAATGAAAATGAAAAGATGTATAAAACTAGTTTTTGAAAAACAATTGGGTTGCCACCCAGATAGTGCTAAATTTTACGTCTTTAGTCAAACATAATGATGAGTTCAATGATAATGATCTGCAAGCCTTCCTAGAAAAGTCTAAGGTAGGTAATAATAATGTGGTATCTCTAAAAGTATCTCTTCGATTTTTGGGTTAGGTAGTTCTAGGAAAGATTTTAACCTCTGACCATCGACTTTTTGCATCTCACCATCCTTCTCGATCTCGATGACCCCATGAGGATATATTATGTGTACTATGTATGGTCCCATTCATCTAGATCTGAGTTTGCCTAGAAATATATGCAATCGTGAATTATACAATAAGACCTTTTGTCTAGCGGAGAAGGATTTCCTTAAAATTTGTCTATCATGGGTAACCTTCATTTAGTCTTTGCATATACAAGCAGAGACATATGCAACTTTCCTCAATTTTTCTAACTCATTAAGGTGGATTTTTCGGTGGGTCTCATTTGCATCTAAGTCAAAGTTGAGCTTTTTGATAGTCAATATGCTTTATGCTCTAGCTCTAATGGTAAGTGGCAAGCCTTTCCATAGACTAGGTGGTAGCATGACATGACTATTGGAGTTTTATAGGCTGTACGATAGGCCCACAAAGTGTCATTAAGTCACATAGACTTGTCTTTTCTACTTGGATTGATTGTCTTCTATAGAATACTATTAATCTCCCTATTTGAGACCTCTACTTGGCCACTAGTCTGAGGGAGGTATGAGGTGGCTATTCTATGGTTGACACCATACTTTTTTCATTAAATTCTCAAACACTTTAATAGAAAAATATTTTCCCCCATCACTTATTATGGCTCTTGGAGTTCCAAACTATTTAAAGATATTTTCTTTTAAGAATCATACCATTACCTTGTGGTCATTGGTTTTGCATGGTACAACCTCCACTCACTTGGACACATAGTCCACTCCCACTAGGATGTAAAGATACCCAAAAGAATTAGGAAAGGGTCCATGAAAACTATGCCCTAAGCATTGAATGGTTCGATGATAAGGACTAGATTTAAGGGCATCATGTGTCTCCTTCCTAGACTTCCTAACCTCTAACACCTCACACAAGCTATATAGTAAGTATGTGCATCCTTAAATATGGGGGGCCAATAAAACCCATACTACAAAATCTTTGCAATTGTATTTCTTGAGGTAAAATGGCTCCCACATGCATGATCATGATAGAAGGAGATGATCTTATTACACTCACTATTTGGTACTCATCTCCTTATCACCTAACTGGGACAATACTTGAACAACTATGAGTTGTCCTAAGTAAAGTATCTAACCTTAGTCAAAAATCTTTTCTTGTCTTGTTTGGTCCAATGATTTGGCATTTGTCTTGTAATAAGATAATTCACAATATCACTATACCAAGGTAGCTGGAAAGGAATGTCCAGTAATTGTTTGTCTAAAAAGGATTAAGTTATAGGCACATTATCGCTAGTGTGCTCCACCACCAATCTAAATAAGTGGTTTGCTATGACATTTTTGGAATCATTCTTGTCCTAAATTTCTAATTCAAACTCTTATAGTAGTAGTATCCAATGGATCAACCTAGGTTTGGCATCCATTTTAGCAAGGTGGTACTTTAAAGCTGCATGACCCGAGTACACTATAACTTCAGACAATAACAAGTAAGACTTAAACTTATCCAGAGAAAACACTAAAGCTACCAACTCTTTCTTAGTGGTTGAATAGTTGAGTTGCACATTATTTGGTGTTTTACTAGCATAGTATGTCTCATGGGAGAGTTAATTGATGCACTGCCCCAAAACAACTCCAATTGAATAATCTGATGAGTCACACATTATCTCAAATGGTGTGCTTCATTTAGGTGGTGGATAATGGGTGCAAGGGTCAACTCAGCCTTGAGTCACTCAAATGCTTCCTTACAGTTCTCATCAAAGTCAAAGGTAACCTCCATTGTCAATAAATTACAAAGGGGTTTGGCAATTTTGCTGAAGTCTTTGCCGAATCTTCTGAAAAAATCAACATGTCCTAAAAAGGAGTGGATTTCATTCATAGTCCTCGGTACAAGAAGGTTGGCTATTAAATCAACTTTAGCCTTATTAATCTCTATACCTTTGTGTGATATTATATGGCTTAAAACTATCCCACTTTGTACCATAAAATGCAACTTTTCCCAATTAATACTGGATTCATTTCCTGATACCTTATAAGGACTAATTTCATGTGCTATGGGCACTCGTCAAAAGAAGGCCCAAATACTGAGAAGTCATCCATGAACACCTCAAGTAACCTTTCTATCATATCAGAAAAGATGCTCAACATGCACCTTAGAAATGTAGCAGGAGTGTTGCAAAGCCCAAAAGGCATATATTGGTAAGAAAAGGTTCCAAAAGGATAGATGAAGTGGTCTTCTCTTGATCCTCAAGTGCTATAAGAATCTGGTTGTAACCAAAGTATCATTTAGAAAGTAGTAATAACTATGCCTGGCCAACATCTCTAGTATTTGGTCAATAAAAGGTAGAGGAAAGTGGTCTTTCCTCATGACCACATTACACTTTTGGTAATCAATTCACATCTCCACTCGATGGTCATGTGGGTGGGTACTAACTCATTTTCCTTATTTTTGACTACTGTAACCCTAGATTTCTTGGGTATAACCTGAAGGGGTTGATGCAAGTGCTGCTAGAGATGGGGTATATAACGCCAACATTTAAAAGCTTAAGGACTTCATCTCTAACCACACCCTTCATATGGGGGTTCAGTCATCTTTGAGTTTCCCTAGATGGTTTAGCATTTTCTTCAAAGTGTATCCTATGCATGCATATGATTGGACTAATCTTTTTATGTTTGCTAAGGTCCACCTTAGAGTAGTCTTATATTTCTTAAGAACATTAAGAAGTTTTCCTTCCTATTCCTTGTCTAAGTTTGATGCTATTATCACAGGTAAGGTTTTATCTAGGACTAAGTATGAATATTTGAGATTATTAGGCAAGGGTTCTAGGGCCAGACAAGGTAGTTGCTCTATAAAGGGTATGGGGACAGACTCTAAATGAGAAAGTGGTTCCACATAAGGGCCCCACTTAGAGGTATCCATAATTGGAGAAGCCTCTAAAAGGTTGTTTACATCTTCAATAGACTTGTCTAAATCAAAATCTCCATTAAAATGCATGAGACAAGCCTCCAATGGGTTAAAGATGGAAGCTGGTGGATGAATGTAGTGAATTATATTCTCAAACAAATTCACACCATAGGAATGATTAAGGTTTAAATGTTATTGATCAACATTGAAGACATTTAGCTTAGCTTTCATATTACCAAATGTAAATTTCATTACACCATTCCCATAATTAATAATGGCATTGGATGTTGCCAGGAATGGGCAACCAAGTATGACTAGAATCTAACTACTGGGATCGGATACAGGTTGGGTGCCTAGTACAATGAAATCGACTGGGTAATAAAACTGGTCCACCTATATCAACTCATCTTCAACCAAACCGCTAGTATCTTGACAGATTTATCAGCTAATTATAGCTTGTAGTGGTTGGTTTTAACTCACCAAGTTTTAGTCGTTCTTGGACAGAGTATGGAACAAACTAATACTAGCTCCTAAGTCTAACAGTGCCCTATCTATGACATGGTCTCCAATAATGCAAGAAAAGGTAAGACACCCTAGGTCTCTAAACTTTGGAGGACTCTTGTGCTATATCAAAGATCTCACTTGTTCAGTGAGATAAGCCTTTTTCTTAGACGTTTAGCATTCTTTTTCTAATGTAGAGCTCTTTCAAGAACTTGGCATATACAATCATATCTTTTATTGCATTTAGCAATAGAATATTGATTTGAATATGTTTAAATACATGCATTAACTTGTTGAAGTTTGTTCTCTTTCTATCCTTGTTCAGTAACTAAGGAAATGGGGCCTTAGGGATATAGGGTGACTCCACTATAGATTCTATAAGGGTTTTCTGTATTTTCTCTTTCTCCTATGTTTTGGTTGCATTCCTTTCGTCTCCATTTTCCCTAGCTGGCCCTACCTTGTTGTCAATTTAGAGATTGCTCCTAAGGGTGGTTATGGATTTGGCATTCTCATGAGGGTTGAGGTTTTGAGAACTTGACCCTTTCTCAAATTGGCCCTATTCTACAATTGGGAGACCTTTTGTGTCTCCACTTTGTTTTTCAAACATGCTTTGAATCTTTTCCTCTAAAGATGGTTTCATTGGCTACTGAGGTTGTTGGAAGCTAGGTGGTTACTAAGGAATTATAGCTCTGGGAGGAAATTTTTGCATAGGAGGGTTCACATATGGGTCCCCTAGTGGTTATCCTTTGACCAAGAAAAGTTTGGATGCCTAGCCCATCTAGGGCTAAAGGTCTCAAAATATGGATTATTACTAGGATTGTGATATGCATTCAATGCACATTTTCTTGTTCAACAGCATAGTCATTAAGTGCTCTATTTGATGGACAAGATGTGGTCATATGGGTTAGGCTAGAATAAAGAGCACAAACCTCTTGTAGAGGTTTAAGAGATGTGGTAGCCATAAAGTATTTTAGCATAGTTTCAAGCTTGTTCACTCTCCCATCATACCTGTCCATTCTCTCTAATACAAAGTCAAGTTTATGGTATAGATATGTATGTACTCCTATCTCATTTAGACCCGCTTTCTTTGAAAGTTGATTGATTCTCTCTTCTATTGAAGTAATCTCATTGCTAAGAATTACCTGCCAATGTTTGAAAGAACTAGTAGGCCCCACTCTCATCTTTTAACATGAGGACCCCCCACTAACTACATCTTCCATTTATCTATTCCGAGGCTTTAATGCCTCATAGAAGTATTGGACATGTTGCCATTTCTCAAATCCATCATAAGGGCATTTCTATAGAAGTTCATTGCACCATTCCCAACATTTGTAATATTGTTCATCATTCCTCTATTGGAAATTGATAATTTCATGACCAAGGGCATTTCTTTTGTGAACAAGGAAGAATTTGTTCAAAAACTTCATAGACAGTTGCTCCCATGTGTTAATGGAACCCACCTCCAAGGAATTGAGCCATGACTTGGCTTTGTCCTTGAGTGAGAATGAGAATGGCCTAAGCCTAATAGGATCTTCCAAAAAATTTCGGAACCTAAATGTATCACAAATAACAAAGACCTTCTTAATATGCAAGTAAGGGTCTTCTTGGTCTCGACCATAAAAGGTGGGGAGTAATTGGATAACTCCTGGATTTAACTTGAAGTGGTTTCTGTCTGTAAGAAGTAAAGCTCCAAAGGATGGGGTGTAGAGATGTAGTGAGGCATAAAAATCTCTAATAGCTTTGTGCCATCTTCTACTGGTGGGTCAGCCATCAGGACAAGAATTTAGTTTCTTTCCCCTTGTCTAAGGTTGCGTTGAATCTCTGGGTCAAAAGGTGCTAATTCTAAGTTTTGAGATTGATGTTCTTGCATAAACTATCCTAAACTAAATGACCTAACTATATGCTGACTCTAACTCTAAATGATGCACAATCAAACAATTGCTAATGCTAGTGAGCTTGTTTTGAAGATCTTTATTACTTTGTGAGGTTCTAACTTTTAACCTAAAGCTAGGCAACTCCTCCTTGGATTTAGATTTGACTATTGCTTACCAATTAGGTCTTTCCCATGGTGGTTGATATAATTCTCATGAAAGGAGGCATTTAGACCTTAACATTCATCAACAAAAGGTGTGGAAAAATCACTTGGATTTTGGGTACCCACTATAACCATAAAGTTCAAGAGCCACTAGAGTGACAATAGATTGCCTCTTTCAAAAAGGGTCCTATGAGCTCCAAACCCTAAGTTTTTTGCTATTTTGATTGTAAATTAAGATTCAAGGGTTGGGATAGTGAGCATACAAGGAATTTGATTGATTGCTTGGGTGGGCCAATGATCCAGTGATGAAATCCAATTCTTATCTTATGAGGGTTCCTGCGATGCCCTTACTATCAATGTGCACATCCACCATAAAGCAATAAACATGCAATACAATACAAGAAAATAAACTAATGCAACCCATGTGCTGTCCAACCAAGGTTAGATAGGTGCTATCTAATGCAATAACCCTAAATAAAGATGCAACAATTAAAATGAATGATCCTATTCTATATGAATTAACCTACCAACCAAATTCCAATTACACAAAATGTAACCTAAACTAGAAAAATAAAAAGAAAGTGAGGGATACTTATAGTGGGGTTTCTGTTGAATATCAACTATGAGCCTCCATACCACACACTTGCCATGTCTCAATACAACCCATTTAAAAATTAAAATTGAAATTTCCAGTTATAATGGGCCTCACTACGAGTTTCACTCAAAGAAAAGACAAACCCTAATCTAAGAAAGAAAGTAAATCCTAAGCTGATGAAGCCACTCTTTCGCCTAATTCCCCTCGCATAGAAAAAATAACATGGATTAATTTTGTTAGGAATTAATAAAATAAGAAACTATGATGCAAAACCCTAACCTAATGAAACCTAAGTTTAAATAGAGTTCCAACCACAAATCCATTGTGATTCCTCAGTAAGAGTGCCAAAACTTGTTTTAGCTTTAAAATTACTTGCAAGCACATAGATCAATGTAGTATTTTCATACAAGAGAGGTAAATCCCACGAGGAGTCTTAGAAATTTACAATGGATTGGATTTTAATCAAATTAATTAACTTCAGCCAAAGAAGAATTTTGATTGAACTAGGAAATTAAAAACATGAAATGGAAGCATGCATGTGAATGGAAATTACCATTAAGAAGACTTTTTAAATGTAAACACCTTCTAAATGTTAAACCTTCTTGAACATGGAAATTCCTAAATTTCAAAAAGGAAACTATCTAAAGCTAAAAAATATGCAAACAACTGATTAAAATTTTCTAAAATAATATCATGCAACTAACTTATCTGAAAAATCAAATAAGCTAGTGGCCTAGTACCTTGCACATGGTCCATGGACTGTGCGCATGGTTCCATGGCCCAAAAGATGATTAATTTCCATGTTTTAAGAGTAACTAATGTGAAAAATAACTATAGAATCTAATAAACAACAAGAACATCTAAATGGGTACCTAAGGATTAAAAAAACAATGTTTAGATGGCTGGAATTAAAGTACAAAGTTAAGGGAAAAACAATTTCCAGATTACAGTACTTAAGAACATTCAACAAATCTCACATTAAAAAAGCAATTGAAACAACAACTTCTATGCAAGGAAACAACCTAGATCTCAAGTACTTTGAAGAAACAATTAATTAGTAAATAGAATTCCCAAAGAATTCTATTGCATCATATTCAAATTACATACAAAAATTTGATGCATAAAGTTGTCTACAACATATGTTCAGTGTACACTATTCTTGCTTACAAAAGTGATTCTAAACAACAACAAAACTTCAATATAAAGCTCCTAAACTAAACTAGAATTACATGCAAATAAAAACCATGAAGGAATTAAAGAGAAACAAGGGTTAAGTGAGTGTTCTAATTGAGAAAAAACTGTCCAAAACTAAGATGCAAAACAAGGAGAAAAACATGTAGAACTAAGTGGAAACTCAAGGCTCTAAGCTATCTCCTTTCTTGGCTGTCACTACTAGAGGGAAGATAAGTTAGATCTTGAAAGAAAAAGAACTAGATATTTGGAAGCAATAAAGAATGGGGACAAGGGTGGAGCTAGGAGCTCAAAGAAGTAAAAATAAAATGAAACAACTATAAAAGTAAGTTGGGAAAGTAAATTGCTAACCTAGAATTGGATAGAAAATAATCAAGAGAATAATTAGAAAAACAAAATAAGAAGAGCACCAAAAAAGGTCCAAAACTAGCAACAACTTAAGCACCAAAGGAAAGATAGAATTCAAGGTTGTGTCACTCAACCTCTACTTAGAAAATTCGTATGGAACATGGGGCTACATATAGATAAGTGGTTTCCTAACTTAGTGTGATGACCCAAGTTTTTGTAACACATTTTATAATACATTTTTAAAAGGTAGGGCCCTTAGTAGTAAAAAAATTTTACAAAACAAAGTAGCAAAAATTATTTTCTTTAGAACTATTTTGAAAAACCTAAGTCATCACTTCATACACAACATAAGTAGAATTTTTGTACAAGATAAAATTCCATTGAAGGAATATACTTTTATTAAATTCTAGAATCCATCAAGTGGTTCATAGTATAGCTTAGGGGTGGCAATTCGGGTTGGCGGGTCGTGTTTGCGGCGACACGAACATGACACGATTAGAGTTATGGGTCAACACGAACACGACACGATTAATAGTCGTGTCAAAAACCTATGACTCGTACACGACCCGATTCTTAAAAAAATAACACGACACGACCTGTGTAACACGATTAATTGACTGAGTTGTGTTGGATATACGGCACGACATGAAACGACTCGATTTCCCTATTACGACTTAGTAAAAAAACTGCTCCCAAGTGAATGGAGCCAAACCAACCACAAAACATAGGACGGTTATTTCACAACCGTCCTATATGTTATGTTTTATAGGACGGTTAAATCAGAACCGTCCTATATGTTATGGGTTTTATAGGACGGTTGTGAAATAACCGTCCTATATGTTATGTTTTATAGGACGGTTATATCAGAACCGTCCTATATGTTATGGGTTTTATAGGACGGTTGTGAAATAACCGTCCTATATGTTATGTTTTATAGGACGGTTATGTCATAACCGTCCTATATGCTATGTTTCATAGGACAGTTAACGACTAACCGTCCTATTTTTACACATATGGATATGGTTTATTAGTACTTTACCAATCTATGAGCGTGACTGTGATGTGTCAGACTTCCAGTGACCAGTCTGCCTATGTCGGCAAACGGCCTAGCCTTGGCGCCGGCCTGCCTGACATGGACAGATAGTTTTCTTTCCTCTAATTCCAAACTGGCAAGTGGCAACTAGAGTTAATGAAACTTACACTTCAATCATTTGTCAAATATTTTGAGTCCTTAATGTTAGATCCGACGTGCGGGCCCCCCTTGTAGTGGCGGGAAAACAAAATGAAAACTGAAAACATAAAGGTTTAACTAATTAATAATTATCTAGGTCTACAAAGTCAATCTAGTCTAAGACAATTGTTTTGTCTTTTTGTATGTAAGTAAGCCCAATTCCCATATCCAATTATCCAATTAAATTTGAAGTCTTATGCTAAAGCTAAGCTGCTAAAGCACCCTAGCCTAGCTGGTGGTTGTTTGCTATAAGCCTATAACTATAAGTTATAACCTAAGACTTAGCTAACGTACACACTGTCTCTAATTTTCTTATCAAACATTTTAAGATTAGCTACACATTGTCAGTTACAAACTTACAAGTTACACTTAGTACAAAATTAGTTAACCAAGTTTTGTAACTTGTACAAGTACAAGTGAAGTGAGAGACTAACTAACTATCATATATTGTATAAATTTATAAATACTAATGATTTTCTTATGTTAATTTCACATGTCATCACCAATTGATCTAATATATCTCTTTTTCATCAAATTCATGAATATCATGTATCTAACTTATATAACTCAATATTTGTTTCTCTTTTCTAACTCCTAATTGATGATAATAGATTAGGAATAACTCATTCATCCATGATCCATCATTCATGCAGAGTAAAATTTAGTAACTCCCTTAGTAATATCATTTAACATGTGTTTTTTCTCTCATGATTATTATTCATTTTACCATCAATGCCACTTCTTTTCAATTTTCACTATAGAGTATAGGCCACAATCCATAATTAATTTTAGTTTCACCAAAGTTATCATATCAATATCCTTCTAATTCTCTCTTGATAAGCTTTTATGTTAATTCAATACATAACTCATATTCTCTGATCTCATTCTCACCTCAAATAATGAATTAATTACATAGCTAATAACTATTCCCTTCATATACTCATTATCCACCAATGAGATAATTACATAACTCTTTATATACTAATTCTCAAGGCAATTGTTTTGTCTTTTTGTATGTAAGTAAGTAAGCTTAAATCCAATTATCCAATTGAATTAGAAGTCTTAAGCTAAAGCCCCTGCCCTGGTCGGTTGTTTGCTATAACTATAAGTTATAACCTAAGACTTAGCTACACCTATACACTGTCTCTAATTTTCTTACCAAACATTTTAAGATTAGTTACACATTATCAATTACAAACTTACAAGTCACACTTAGTACAAAATTAGTTAACCAAGTTTTGTAACTTGTACAAGGACAAGTGAAGTGAGAGACTAACTAACTGTCAAATATTGTATAAAATTATAAATGCTAATTATTTTCTTATGTTAATTTCACATGTCATCACCAATTGATCTAATATATCTCTTTTTAATCAAATTCATGAATATCATGTATCCAACTCATATAAGTCAATATTTGTTTCTCATTTCTAGCTCCCAATTGATGATAATATATTAGGAATAACTCATTCATCCATAATCCATTGATCCATCATTCATGTAGAGTAAAATTTAGTAACTCCCTTAGTAATATCATTCAACATTTGTGTTAATTCAACACATAACTCCTATTCTCTGATCTCATTCTTACCTCACCTAATGAGTTAATTACATAACTAATAACTATTCCCTTCGGACCCTTCCTATACTCATTATCCACCAATGAGATAATTACATAACTCTTTCTATACTCATTCTCAACTCTCAAGCTACTAAGTTAATTACATAATTGTTTCTATTCTCATTCAGTCATTCTTACTTAATGAGTTAATTACATGACTCTTTCTTTACTTATCTCAACAACTTTTGAATTGAGTATGAGTTACTTACATAACTTTGCTTTTTTAAGCTGATCCTCAACTGAGATCAGATGAGTTAAATACATAACACTTACTTTACTCATCCTCAACCTCAACAACTATTGAATTGAGTATGACAGTATGAGTTATTTACATAACTTTGTTTTTAAGTTGATACTCAATTGAGATGAGTTAATTACATATATGCTCTATCTTTTGAAGCTCATCCTTCAGAAAATTAAGATGAGTTAATTACATAACTCTTTCTTTACTCTATACTTAATAATTATTTTTATTTAAATACATCCTCAACTAAGATTAATTAAATACATAACTCTTATAGTTTATATGACGGTTATGCAACAACATGTTAACAACCGTCTTATAACTTTATAATAAATAAAATAACCATCCTATATAACTTATAGGACGGTTATAAAAAAATCATCATATATTTCATTATATATATTATAGGACGGTTATTTAAAAACCGTCCTATATTGTTCTATATATCATTTTTCACCTTGATCAACCCTAATTTCAAATTTTCAATCTTCCAGCGGTCCAAACTACTGAGAAAGTGAAAATGACCATTCCTCTTCGATGTTTCACAGATCTAAGCAAAATAAGGTATGTATTTACGAATTTTACAATCTGTATACAGTTCTATAAAAAACATAAAAGCCAGTACCCTTTTTTTCAATTTTTTTGTTTTTTGTTAACTATTTTCCATAGATCTTGATGGGTTTTAGTCTGAGAAGGTGAAAACGACCATTCCTCTTCGATCTTTCACAGATTTAAGCAAAAAAAGGTATGTATTTACAAATTTTATAATCTGCATTTATTTTTTTTGTTTTTCGTTAACTATTTTTCATAGATCTTGATGGGTTTTAGTTCTATGTGTATGAGAAGCATTCCATTTGAGTTTTATATTTCTTTGCTCTAGATTTGAGTTTGTTTTTAGGTTTCTACTGTTTTTTCGAAAAAATCAGTTACGAAATTTTTTAAAAAAGTCGTTGTTTTTTCATATTTCTTCATTGAAAAGTATTTCTATCCACATATAGAGCTTTCCCATGTTGTGTATTCATGTGTGATAATGTTTTCATCTCTTTTTTTTTTGTAATTTAGTTTTTTTTAAATTTTCCAAAAAAATAAGTTACGAAAATTAGGAAAATTTTGTTATTTTTTATATTTATTAGTTAATACCTATTCTTATCCACATATATAGCTTACTCATGCTTGAATCTTCATGTATTAATGATTTTTAGCTAATTTTTAGCATTTAGTCTAATTTTTAGTAATATAGGACGGTTCTTGAAGAACCGTCATATATAACTAGCAATATAGGACTGTTCTTCAGGAACCGTCCTATATAACTAGCAATATAGGACGGTTATTCTGGAACCGTCCTATATAACTCGCAATATATGACGGTTATTCTGGAACCGTCCTATATAACTAGCAATATAGGACGGTTATTCAGGAACCGTCCTATATTACATGAGTAATATAAGACGGTTATTCAGGAACCGTCCTATATTAGATTAGTAATATAAGACGGTTCCTCAAGAACCGTCCTATATTTTCAACCATTCCATAGGTTAGAATCATGTCAAGGTGATGAGTAAATAGGTCGCGTGTCAAACAGGTCGACACGACGGGTCAAATTGATTGACTCGAACACGACACGATTTTTGGCGTGTCATTTTTGGGTAACCCGAAAATGACACGAACACGATAAGACTCAACCCGAACCCGCTAAATTCGTGTCGGGTTCGTGTCGTGTCATATTTTTCCGCCCCTAGTATAGCTCAATTCTATTACAATACTTGTCTAAATTACAAATATCCAAACCTCAAAGCTCACCATACAATGAAACTTTCATTACAATACAAAACTCTCAAATAAAACAAAATACATGTCTTCAAGGGGTATACCCTGATGATTATTCTCCCAAGTCTTCTTCAGTCTTGAGCTCCTAACTCTCCTTCTCTGCATCTGAGATATTGTAAACATTCAAACATTTATAATATCAGCAAGCTATGCTTGGTAGGGGATTCAAGAAGCATAATAATTTGATAGTATAATTTGAATATTTCATAATCCCGTTATTCATAAACATACTCATGTATCAATCTCTTTACTTTGCCATATATGTACATCCTTATACATACATACATACATACTATATATGGGTATATCCATCAAATTTATAAAAGTAGTCAAATAACATTCCTAACTAAGCTGATCAATTCTTTTCACTATGAGAAATCAATATTTCAGCTAGTCCTATATAATTTTCCTTCTTGGAAAATACTGGTAATATACAATTACCTAGCATTTCATCATCTCAAAACATAAGGCATTTCACTATGCCTGTCTCATATGCATCATAGTGCAAAATAATTAAGGGACTACCATACTACAGTCTGATCTGCACTAGCGTGCTCGGATAACTGCCCTATTCACCATTGATACCAAGATGGAAAATATTGTGTGACTGCCCATATGGGGAGACAGGACTTTCATAGTGGTGGCCTTCCCATAAGTGCCCCTCCTGACTTTTAGCCTCTCATAGGCCAAGGTATCATCATATCATCAAATTTTGGGAAGCGGGTGGCCAAACCCTCATAACTCCCCTAACATAGCATCCTCAGGCTTATGCCCATTTAAAACAAAACCACAAGCCTCCATGTTTGTATGTAAAATAGGTTTCATATGTATCAGACAATCTATTTGTTTATTTAGGGCTAGAATATCTTCTAGTTCTATACTCACTTAGAGTTTATTCCTCAATTCTAACTTAATCATTTCATATGTGTTTGGTTGGATCATAAGGGTTTCAGGGGATTTAATACAAGTATTAACATTACACTTGTCAACATTTCTAGACATAAGATCATGTATTCAACATGTGCATCCCATTTAGATGCATTCATAAAATGCTTGTACCTTCAAGTAGTGATCCATCTCTTTAGATCTTCCATGATCCTAACTGACGTATGTAATCTGTAAGTCCATACATACTATCAATATTTATACAATTTGAATAATCCTATAGTTTTGATCCTATCTATATTCTTTGTTTAATCTTATCCTTTGATATAAAGGATCTAGATCTTTTGTCCTATCACAATTTATCTTCCTCAAATAGTGTCTATCCTATTGATCAATAGATCTGATGGTTAGAATAATCTTCTAATCGTTCAGATTTAAGTATTTTCTATTCCAAGTCTTTGTGTATTCCTTTCTTTGATCTTAATCTTTCGTAGATCCTTTGATCAACAATTGAAAAAGATCAAGAGCTTAGATCTTCTATCATCTAGTTCTTCTATGATCTAAGTTCAGTTGTTTGATCATCCCTAAGGAGGAGGATCTTGGTTCTCTTCCTTGAATCATATTTGATGAAGGGTTTGGATTCTCTATCTAGATTTGTCTACAACATACATACATAGATACATAATAGAATACAACATTAGGATTCTTATTGTTCTTGATCATTCAAGATCCTCTGGATCTTGCTTGATCATCCTTATCTTACTTACAATTTATATTAGGATTAAATAATTTACTAACCTTTTATGTTCTTATTATTATTATTCAACCAGTTTTACTGGTTGAAGATAGCCTATTCCATCCTAAGTCTATATAGCTCCTCTTATTTCAAATTTACTAAGGATTACTAGTTGAATGGCTGAACACATAGTGGTTATTTCAATTCTCATGTAAGGAGGCATTTAGACCTCACAAACTTCAATGGAAGGTAGGGGAAGAGCAATGCTCTATTAGAAAACCCCCTTAATCACCATGTCCAACATTCACTATAGTGACCTTAGCTCAACCTTTGATAAGGTTCCTATGAGCATTTTAACCCTAAGTACTCTTTCTACTTGATTTTAATTAAATCCATGAACATTTAAAATGTCATTCATGGGGTTTATTATTCTCTTAGTTTGGGCCAACGATTTGATAATCCTTATATTATCCTGCTAAATATAGCCCTTACTAATATTAAGTCAAAGTCATTTACTCATCTTAATTGTCCATGAATCTCTATATTCCATTAGCTTACATTTTTGGTGATTTATGCTCATCTTAACAACTACTTAACAATTAAAACTACTAATCAAATTTGACAACAATTAAATCAAAACTTTAAAGCATAAATCCAATATAAGTTTAACAATTATTTATACTAACATGATTCCTATGAATGTAACTTAACCTAATGGAATAAGACTATACTTAAACTAGCATGATCCTAAGTTCTAAAATACAAGAAATTTTACTACTAATCTAATGGAATCATGCTAAAATATCAAATTTAAACTAACATGGCCCTAAGATAATTAAATCTACCAACCTAATAACAAACTAATAACATTTAGAGCATAGCATGCTAAAATTTAAGAGTTACACTATCATGCTTCCTAACATATATCACATTTACAATTCTATTATCAAATAAAAGATAATTAAACTAATGAGATTAAGATCATTAGAAACTTTTACTTATAATCCAACTATTAGATCTTAGATCTTTTCCTTTAGATCAAGGGTTTTAATTACATTTAGGGCTTTTACTTCATTAAGATCCAAAGATCAAATCCACTTGTTTTTGTCACATTTAATCCTTGATCTCACTAAATTCCTTCATAATTCCATTCATTCAATCCATCCCAAGGGTTTGATCATGCTTGATCTTATTGATCAAGTGGGTCCCTTTGTATTTTTAGGGTTTTTCTACCATAAAGGGTAGATTCCTCAATTTATGTTAGATCTGTCAAAATAAATCATGGATAATACTCTATTTTGACATTATTTTATCATTGCATTAGGTCCCTAAGATCTGATCATCTCAAATCTTGAAGATCATGAAAATTAGAAGCTTAATTCCTAAATTGTTTAATCAATTTTATGATTTTAGAAGAAAATAGACATTGCAAGCTTTCCATAGCTTCTTTTTTATCTTAATTTAGAGTTTAGATGGCTCCACAATTGAAGATTGAAGTTCACAATCATTCTGAGGGTCCAGAATTGATCTGGGCCCAGTGGAATGGAAGGCTCTGATCAATCGGGCGGAGCAAGTCTAGTCGAGTGAAATGGTAGCCATGCTCCCATCATTGGGACGCATGTGGTAACAAGCCTCCCGTAGGGTACGTTTCCATGTAGCATTCTGCAGCAATGTCCCAGGAGCCCGATCTTATTAGGATGATTGGACAGTCTCATTTGGACTGTCCAATCAATCCCTCTTCAATTAAAGGCTCAAATCTTGATTAAATTTTATGAAAATTCTACCCTAGGGGTTCTGGGTCCTTTTGGATCAATTGGATTGCTTAGATTTTCCATATGAGCCATCCATCATATAGAAATGAAGGGTTCTTGTCCTTACTTGATTTTTATCATTTTTAACCTAAAACTAATTTTAGAAAAATAAAAATTATATAAACTAACATGAAATAAATATGGGAAGAGTTTCCACCTACCTGATTGGAGAAATACATAGGTTTTGTAGCCCAATTTAAAAGAAATATCCACTTGATAATAAGATTGCCCTATAACCGCTTGTTTTGTGATTTTTCATTGATTAAACCATTGGATATTGAAATTTCTTTTGGGTTTTGTTGTAAAGGTAGTCTAAGACAATCTAAATGGTGGCATTTGTGAGATTTGATTTGGAATAGAGTGCCTAATTGAATTTAAGTCTCTTGTTCCAATTTAGAGAGAGGAGAAAGAAAGTGAAAGAAGAGAGATTTTTGAGAGTTTTGGAAATTTGGGAAGGGCAAGAAAGATAATTTCATGGTAAATTTTATGAACATTTTTGGAGGATTTTTTTATGTTTTAATTCTTTTGAATATTAAATTAATATTGGATCCTCCACTATCAGCTGGCAGTGGTTTGACCACTCATTACATGTTTTCTGGCTGTTGGATTCATTTGTGGGCCCCTTGTGGCCCCATAGAGATGTGAAAAGACCATTTTGCCCTTTTATGGAGAAAATCTATTTTATTATCCCGAACTCAGAATCGAGTTGCTTAGTGGTGCTGGAATTGTTTTTCTGAGTACATTCTAAATGTTGAAGTCTTAGATCTTGATTATGGGTAAAACTACCATTTTACTCTTTTATTCATAAAAATGGAGAAAATTCATGATTTTTCATTTTAACTTGGAGTTGAACGTACTTAGTGTTATTTTGATTGGTTTTTTGAGTACATTCATAATTTTTAAGTTCTAAATCATGGTTTAATCTCTAAAATAAAAAGGAGAATTTCCAATAACTTAATATTCTAGCCTAAAATTTCTAAAAACTAAAACTTTATTGATTTTCTCAATCAATTTACAAAAATTGGTGTTATTACACTTAGGAAGGGGTGAAAACATGAGGAAAGTAGCCTTAGGGTTTGGAGATGAATTAACAAATGATGTAAGAAAGAGAAGTGGAAAAATGACACAAGAGAGACATGATGGCTAGTTTCTAAATTATAACAAGGGAGGCATCTTTTACATGAAGGGAAAGTTGAGCATTTTTCCTTCCAAAATTGATGATGTTTTGTAGATGAAAAGTTATGGAAGTGGTAAGGAATGGTGTTTAGGAAAGATGTGTAAAGATCTAAAGATTTAAAGTTGTTTGGATTGAAGTAGATCTAGGGCTTTCTATTTAGGAAGCCCTTGATCACCAAATAGGAAAATAGGGGATGTTTTTTCTTTTTTAATGATGTGCCTCCCTTCTTTAACTTGTAACCCTAGGAAAAAAAAGCAGAAAAATAGTGGGAGATGGATTTGGAAAGTAGGGTTTCTCTCTTGATTGGTTCACCAATGCATAATCATCTTACTTTTTACATAATTCTTTCAAACCTTCAAATTAAACCTTAACATTCTAATTTATAAAGTAGGTCATTGCTTGAATTCTCCTCTAATTGTATGACTCCATGTAGCATTTGGCTTAATTGGCTTACATGGCTCACTTTGAGAGCTTCTTTGGCTTAGCTTGTAACAACTCCAAAATTCTACTATTGCACAATTGAGGTATGAGTTTTCTAGAAAGATAAAGTTTTATGGAATTAGAATTAGAAATATGAACATAAATAGTTAGATTCTACTCAGAAATTGGAATCCAATGACCTAAAGAATGCTGAAAACAGAGTCCAGATGAGGAAGTTATGGGACTTCAAAGTCAGGAAATAAACAGTATGGCGTACGATTCCAATGACACTAAGTTTGTTGAAATCAGAGGTTGGATGAATAAACGGTAATTTTCTTACAAAAGAGAATTTTTGTAATTTCACTAAGTGGGACCTACTTGAAGGAGTTGGAATTTGGTAGTCAATGGAGTTGAAAAACATCATTAGTATGGCGTACCATTTTTGTTAACTAGCATCAAGTTGTTCAGAATAGTTGGGACATCATTATTAAACTTTAAAATAAATAAAATAAAACTAAAATAAAATAAAATAAAGGAGGGTGCATTTGATAATGGCACCCCCACTTAAGTGAAAACATAGGGAATAGACATTTGTTCCCAAAAATCGACAAACAGAAGGAAAGAAAGAGAAGAAGAAAGAAAAGAAGAAGGAAGAGGAAGGAGAGGAAGAAGAAGTGAAGGAGAAGGAGGGGAGAAGAAGAGGAGAGAAAAGAGAGGAAGCCAGAGTGGGAAAGGGAGAGTGAGCACCATAGAAAACCTAACCATGTCGAAGAAGAAGAGTTGGGCGGGGGTTTGTGTGTCGCCGAAGAAAGATGGAGCTCGCCAGCGAAGATGGAAGCTTGGATTCCAAATCCGAACCCCCCACCTTGCTTGCCTCAAAGGCTAGGGCAAAAGCCCTTTGTTTCCATTGTGATCAGAGGAGAAAAGGAATTGGTTTTGTAGCTAGCCAGAGTTGCAGGCAGGCGCTAGAGACGACAACAGATCGGATCAACGATCTGAGCCAGTCATCTTCGACAGCTGGCCTAGAAGAATAGAAACCTTGAGGTTTTGGTTGGAGCTATGATGATTTAGACCATCAATTGAAGAGGGGATTGCTGTGTGACGTGGATTGAATATTTTCACTTGAAATTAGCTTCAATCTAGTCGATCCAAGGGTGTGGGAAGCATAATAACGTGCTTTGATGGTAAGATCGGTGAATCCCATCTTTTGATTTTATGAAATTTGTTAAATTTGTGAGATTCTATGCTAGATCTAGATTTAAGGATGATCCAATTGTCCATTTCTTAATCTTAACCTAGGAATGTGTAAATAAGTGCTTGATAAAGCCTAAATTTGACCAAGATTGTGGATCTAGGCTAGAAACCAATTGGACAATCTCAGCCATCTGATCAGGTTTATTCACATAGTAATTTTGAGGTGTCTAATCAATGATCAAACACCACTGATGATTCCTATGACACTAAATTAGCTAGGACGTGACTAGAATGGTGTAATTTGGATGAAAACCTATCAAGAAACCTCAGCCATCCAATCTATCACTATTTAAACAGTGATTTGTTGATGTCGGCTTGATGATCAGACCCCACAGATGAGTTCTGATTGACAATCCAAAGCTGGAAGTGATCTATCTGACCAATGTACATCCTTAAATTAGTTAAATCTGACCATGTAATTTGATGAAAAATGCAATTTAGATGTCCACATAGATCCAGCCATAGATCTCAACCCTAAACGAAGGACAGACATCCACAGAAGCCCTGATCAACTCACATGAATCTTGATCATCCATGTAAAAATCTGATAATGATGATCTAGGCCTTGGATTGCATCAGATTCTTAAAATTATGATCATAATTAAATCTAAATATCTATGTGTATTGAATGTATTAAGAAAAGAATTTTTATGCATTGTATAGATTGAAGAGCACAGGTCGATTGTGAAGAAGAGGGCAATTGATGCTAGTGGAATTTGAAGAACACATCACACCAGGTAGGTGGAAATTTAAGACAACACGTCTAAATATTAAGATGCATGTTCTAAGCATGATCTTATTTCTAAGTATGGATATTATGAAACTAAAATGGTATGATTGATATTTAGCATGCTTTAAAGTGAAATGATGAAAATAATGTTAATGAAAAGAATTACATGTTATAATTGATGCTTATGACATGTACAACATGTATGTGAATTGTGAAATTATGTTTATGGTACATGGGTACCATGTCAATATTGATGATCTATGAGTTTGGGTTTATAGGATACATACTTGGTGGATTATCACCAAATAAGTAAGGATATTATTCTTATTATGAAATATATGAACAAGCAAATTGCCTACTATTATGATTATTTTACATCTAGGCATGGAGGCCTGAGAGTTTTGTTTTAGACAGGTGTAGGCTTGAGGATGCTATGCTAAGAGAGTTATGGGTAGAACTGTTATGCAAAGTATGGTTTATGGAATTGGATTATCTTATTTCAATGATAAAGGATAATTGTAAATACTTGATTTATTAATGGATTATTGATATTTATGAAACATGCTACTATTTGATTATCAAAGTGCAAATTAATCAATTCATAATTAAATTTAACATGCTTCTTAAATTCCCCTACCGAGCATAGCTTGCTAAGATATTGTAAATATTTTATATTTACAATATCTCAAATACAGATAGACAAAAGTAGATGTACATGACAAGAGGAATCCAGTAGTCATACTTATGCCATCACGTATATACTTTATTTAAAGCTTTTGTATTGTGTAGTTAATAATTTGAATTGTGATATTGGACATTTAATATGATGTTTATAGGAGTTGTGTAAGTGAACCACTAGATAGGTCCTATTTTTAAGAAATGCATGGCTATCTTTTAGAAAATTATACATGCATATATATATATGTATGTATAATGTGAGCTTAAAGGTGACATTTGGGTTTTTGGGAAAATGAATTTCAAAGAAAAATCTTCCACTGTTTTTCTATTTTAAAATTTAGAGGCAGCCATCTTTTGAAATAAATGTAAAAAAATTTCATGAAAAACCCAAGGTGTCACATGGCTTTAGGGTGTGCACCCTAGGCTTTAATGGCTAGAATGGCTCGGCTTGAATTCATTAGCTTGTCACCTTCTCTTGTGGCTTATATGGCTACGGTGGCTTGAATGACTCCCATGCAAAGGTTGTGGAAATGCATGGCTTGCTTCATAGGCCCTTTTTAGTCACATTTAGCTCTTCCAATTTCCTTTATACTTACCCTAATATGATATTCAACTTTCATCACACCTTGGATTTATTACATTTAGGATTTAGCTTACTGGGGTTTTCTAGTTTGACTTGGAAACCTCATCAATGACCTCAATTCTTATCTCGATCAAGTTTAACCTTTGGATTACCTTCTCAATACCTATAAAAGAAGAAAAAACCTAATTAATTTCTAAAAAATTATGATCATTCACATACTTACTCTAGATTAGCCCTGAACCTGCAAAATATCATACTTTTGAATTCTTAGATTAGAAATGTACGTGTTATAAATTTTGACCAAAACCCCTAATTTAACACTATAAGTTATAACACATTGGCTGCTAATTGGGTACTTTTTATACAAAAATGAACACTTATCACTTTCCTATCTTTGCTCAATCCATTCCCAAACTTTAGTAGCTAGTTTCCTAATTGAATAGATGAACACACCTAGGCACGTCCTCTCTTCCTTGGCTACTAAGCATCCTTTCTTGGTGGCCCTTATGAGATATCCAACCTACTTTCTAATTAGGTGTATGACATGTGAAACAATGGTTAACATAGGACATTTTATCTCCAAGTTGTTAGATAAAATAACCAAGATGAGATCCTAGCCATTAGTTCTAATCTAATATCCAATGTCCCATTGGATTCTATTTTGGGAAACTTTCTAATTTTATGACCTTTGAACATTTTGTGAAATATAAGCTATCTAACCTTAATCTAATTTCACAAAATCATCATCCAAGACTTACTAAATATCCACCATGGGCTAGAGGCTTTAAAATTGAGGCACTTACCACTATAACATAGCTAGCAAGTCTAACTTAGTGTCCCTAGAGTGAAATGTTTTTCTTCTTTTTTTTGCACCTTATACAATTTGATCTAGGTGGCACATTTGGTTTATGATTCATGTTAATTCATTTCATCATCCAAACAACTTAAATTTATATTACCACATTTATAATGTAATGTCATGAAATTAAAAATTCAAAGTATTACATTCTACCCTCCATAAAAAAAAGGCATCATCCTTGAAATTCCATTACAATTCAGTGAATAACTCCAAATACTTTGGCCTTATGTCCTCCTCTACTTCCCATGTAAATTTTTCCATGGAATGGCATTGTGTAGTATTTTGACCAATGAAATGGTCTTACTCCTTAGTTTCTTCTCTTTCTTATCCAAATCCTTTATTGCTTTCTCCTCAAATATAAGGTCAGGAGGAAACTCCATAGGGACTTGATTGAGCACATGTATTGTGTCTAGAATATACTTCCATGACATAGATATGTGGAACATATTATGTACCAAAGATACCTGTGGAGGTAAGCCAAAAAGTATGCTATTCAACCAATCCTTTTCAAGATTTCAAAACTGAGCTACATATCTCGAGCTCATTTTTCCTTTCACACCAAACATCATAACTCCTTTCATTAGCAAGGATCATAAGAATACATGATCTCTTACTTCAAATTCCAAATCCATTTGTCGTACATCCACATAACTTTTCTGTTGACTATGCAATTTAAGGAATCTCTTCTAGGTTACTCTCAATTTATTAGTGCATTGCTTTATCAACTCATACATAACCAACCATAAGTACTTCATATTGCACCATGCCAGTACTGGAATGATAACTATTGTTGTAAATGAATTTGGTCAAAGGAAGATGTTCATTCCAATTGCCTTTCCAGTCCACTCCATAAGCTCGTAATTTAACTTTAAGTGTTTGTATAATCTTCTCTGATTGTCCATTAGTTGGTGGATGTAATGTCATTCTTATCCTTAGAGAAGTACCCCAAACCTTCATATACACAATGCCAAAAGCGAGAAGTAAATCTAGTATCTTTGTCAGATATAATACTCAAAGCTACAGACTCACTATCTCCTTACTGTACAACTTGGTTAAACTCTTTAGTGATTGATTCTGTCTAATGGGGAGAAAGGTATAGACTTAGTCAATCTATCCATAATTACCCTTATCTTATCATGCCCATTAGAAGTCCGAAGAAACCCCTCACAAAATCCATGGTAATGTGGTCCCACTTCCACTTAGGGAGTTCCAAAGTCTATAATGAGCCACCTAGCCTTTGGTGTTCTCCCTTCATCTTCTGAGAAGTTTAACATCTTGCCACAAATTCTCCAATATCCCTTTACATACCTACCATCAAAAGTTTCTTGTCAGATCCTTCAACATCTTAGTACCTCTAGGGTGTATGCTATGCATCAATCCATGAGCTTCTTGCAATAACTCTTTCCTCAATTATGCTACTACAGGTACCACTAACCTATCTTGGAAGCATACACCTCCATTAGCACAAGTGGTGAATCCCTTCCTTCCTATGATGGCTTGGGCCTCTACACACTCCTTTTGTGCCTCCAAAACCCATTTTGTGAAGACTAGTCTTACAGACACATTGGCAATCACTCGCTTCACCTTTTTGCCTTGGGCATTTGCTACAACATTTACCTTACCAAGATGATACTAGATCATGAAATCATAAAATTTCAAATATGTCATCAAGAGTGGCTGCCTCATATTTAGATCACTCTATGAAAACATGTAATTTACACATTTGTGATCTATAAACACCTCAAATTGCTTACCACAAAAGTAATGTCTCCAGATTTTCAATGCAAAACTATAGCAGCTAACTTCAAATCATGAATGGATTAATTCACCTCATGAGTCTTCAATTGCATGGAAGCATAAGATTCAACTTACCATCCTGCATTAACTCACATCCAAGACCTATACGTGATGTATCATTATACACCACTCTGGCGATGTCAAAACATGTGCTAAAACAAGTCTCTTCTTTAACTCTTAAAAGCTCCGTCCACATTCTTCTGTCCACACAAACTTCTTATCCTTCCTAGTTAGTTGTGTAATAGGTTGGGAAATCATAGAAAACTCTTTAATAAATCTCATGCAATATCCACCCAGACCAAGGAAACTTCTAATCTCTATCACCTTGGATCTTTGCTAATTAGTTATAGCTTCCACCTTCTTAGGATTTTTGTGCCACCTTGAGAGATAATATGATTGAGGAACTAGACATGCTCAATCCAAAACTCACAATTATTAAACATAACAAATAATTGGTGAGTCTATAGTGTCATGAGAAAATTTGTAGATGTTTCATATGCCCTCTTATGCTCCCAGAGTAGATCAAAATGTCATTGATAAACATAATCATCAAATTTGTTAAGATATTCTTCAAATACTCTATTCGTCAAGTCCATAAAAGCTACAAGAGCATTCATCAGGGATCCTCAACTGATGGTATCTAGACCTTAGATCAAGGTGCCTTGAAGATAAGAGCTATCCCATAGGTATTAGTTTGATACTTCAATCTATCTCCATTATAGGTGGTAACTGTAGTAATTCTTAAATGCATTTGGAATTCCCAAATCTACCCCCATGCCTTTTGGTTTAGGATTATTTACCTCTACAACTTTCAAATTTTTTGTATAAGATCCACCTCAATACTCTAGAATGTCAACAAAAACTTTTTAAGAATCCAAAATACTTCTAGCTAGGGAACAATTTGTACAATCTCATTCTTATAATCAAGTTTATTTTACTAACAATAATAACCGCAACTACTAGAATTGACTTTGAACATTGATCCCAATGTTTATAACTTTGTTTTATCAAGCTAAACAACATTCACTCATCAAGCATATCTTTATCATTTAGTCAATGGAAATCAATTTTTCTATTACCCTTATCCTTCAATGTCATCTAAGCACAATTATTTTCATCCTATGTCTTCTCTCTCACAAATATACTTTCTACTTCTCATCAATTTCTCTACTTATCATCATAGTTTCATATCATTATCATAGATTAGATAGTTCCACTAGAGCAGCATCAAAACCTTTTGATGTATACATTTTAGATTAGTCCATTTATTCATAATTTGTTATACTATAGTTCTCTATCTTTGGAACTTATCAACCATCATGTTGAAATTCATGATCTAAAATCAAATCAACATCATAGTTCAAAGACTTTGTCTATTGTAGCATTAAATCTTCTAATGTCAATTTTCTATTACTTTCTATAATATCACAAAATTATCGATAGAAAGTATCTACTACATGTTCAAAATAGTTTTCTCTTCATCTCAATGAGACTCCTTTAATATAATTATTTCATAATCCTTACTGTTGCTTTAGAATGGCAGTTTTACCTTTTGAAATTCTATGTAGTTCATCTAAGTCAGAGCTAGACTCTTAGGAAGTTACTATGATGACAAACCTGTAACTTGGAGATACTATTTAGATGAAAGTAATTGAAGTAAATTCTCAAAAAGATTTGCCACATCAATAAATCTATCATATGTTAGAGTTATTAATTAGAGATATCATTTATAGAATCTTATACTCAAGCCCTTTACTCTAGGAACCATAATAATCCCATGAAAATACTCTTTCTGTAATTTATATAAGGACCAAAAGTTTCCTCATTTTGTTGACTATTATGACTTTACACTAAATCATGAACCTAATTTAAAATGATTCTTATTCTTTTATGTCCTAGTCTTTGGTAAATCCAACTCATTCTCTCATGAGAATCGTGGTACCACCTTCTTGAATATACCAACCTCATAAGGTAGCATTTGAATGAAAGCTTCTAATGAATTTCTCTACTTATATTGTTTGGTGGACCCAGGACTTGTTATTCTACTATTGTTGAGTCCTGTAGATCAATAATTGTTTGGCAGTGAATAGTATAAACTATGCTCCAATACTAACTATGACGTCCCAATTTTTTAGTAAATTCTATTAGAAAACTTGGTAATTTCTTTTTCTTTTAAATTAGTTAGAAAACATAATATATAATATTTCAAAACCACTTCTTCGAGTCCCCATGTTGTAACCAAAAATCTACATATATTTAAATATAATAATCCACAATATGAGCACAAACACAAGACCCACTAGTCATTATCCAAACAAACACATAATCCATAGTTCAAACATGAAATAAAACTTAAGTTCTTATTACATGTCCAGCCAACAATCCCTTAAAAATAAAGTATAATAAAAAAATTAAACTAATTTTTTGCTCTTACTTCTCACACTTTGGTTTCCTATTTCTGTTAGTTGAATCCTTCTTCTATTCATTGATACTACTCCTTAGATACATCACTTAAAATTGTTTTGGGGATGAGTATAGCTACTCAACTTGGAAACCCATAAACTAGTTTTGAAAACTATTAACAATCATATGTTTGATCTTTTGAAAACCAATACATATAACACTTTCACAATTATAACACATTTATAACAAATATGCATGGAAATTTATCTTAAGATATTAGCATTTATCACAACATCCAAATCACACATCAAATGGCAGTGTCCTACCCAAATGCCATAAAGGCAGGTGGTCCAACCTTAAGGATGACCAACATGTACACTCATATGTCTAACAAACAAAATAGGTAACTATGCACATAGAAGAAACTTTTGTCCCAACTACATTTGAACACTGATACAATAGTCCATTACCAACACTCATGGGGCTGCCGAGTCGCTAAAGTAGTAGTTTGCCCATGATGTATACTCCTGAACTAATCCATGGTCCTAAACAGTATCCCTTTTGGAGTTCAGAGGCCACCTAAAATAGTCTATTAAAGGGATAACACACTCATGAACTATCATGGGAAAATTGGAGCACACCACATTTATGAATTCGCAAGAGGAAATTGAATGTCTCTAGTGCATAAGCACTGATCACACATACAGACATCATGCCATGTAATATATATCAAGTATAATATTCTTTCACATAAGAGATTAAAATCACATAAATCATCTACATAGATTTCATCTAAAGGATTCATTCATATAGCTCATTACATCCTTCAACTCCCAACTTCTCATGGCTTCAGTGTTAAGTTTTCAAAATGGGGTATTTAAATATTACAACTAGTCTAAGTAAAACATTTCCAAAAGAAATTCAATCCTATTGATACTTATGTTACTTGTCTAATTCTAGGGAATAAATGTATAAAATTGACATTTTTTAGGCTTTCTTTTAAAATAAGTAATTTCAAAATCTCCATTACAATTAACCTTTTTATAAGGTTATTTTATTTGATAAAATACATGTTTTACTAGAAATCACACATAAAACTAAAAATCATGTTTTGAAAAATATTTTTGAAGTCAAGGGCAAAAGTATCCAAAATTCTGCAGATAAATGCCTAAAAATATTTTGATGAAAACTTAAACATAAAAATATATTTTCCATGCCAAATTTATAATTGAATTATTCAAACCTTAATGAATTATATTTATAAAAAGATCCATGAAAAATTGAAGTATAAAGCCAATTAAAATCAGCACATTTTCCAAGCTTCAAGACATGTCCTATAGTGAGCCAGAACAAATTTGGAAACTTGGCTCTAATTCTCAAGATTTTGGAGCTATTAACATGAGACCTTTTCTAAGAATAGGCATAAATTATAACCACATGATTGGATAAATTTTTAATGAAAACATCTACTTAATCATGGGACATTGCATAACAATATAGGATTCAAAACTGTGAATAGTTTCCAAAAAATTGAAAACTCAATAAATTTCACCCTAAAAAATAATAGTTTTTCTGAAAATTTTTGCACTTATGTTCTTAAAAATTCAAATCATGAAAGCATGCTATAAATTTCCAATAAAAAAGATGTCATTTACTCATGCAAAGTTATCCATAACTATAACATGTCATCTTAGGAACCAAAACTGCATGCATTCAATTCAACCTATATCTCAACTCTATAAACATATAATCATGGCATGAAGGCTATATGATAATCAAAATTATAAAATCCTTAATTCATCATATAAAAATCAATATGAAACACATATATGGATCAAATCAAAATGCCCATGGAATACATAGCGCATAATTCCTATTTTTAGCAACTCATTCATTCTCAGCCAAAGTCAAACAAAAACCTCATATTTTACTTTAAATAACTCATGGTTGTTTGTAAAAGCCTAGTCTATATAGCTTCAAATTATCCCCTATCTAATATTCAGCAACTCCTAATGTCTTCTAAGATCTTCCTATCTATGCTTGAATCCATGAAAAATCTTTCTTCTACTCTTCAATGTTTCTTCATCATTCTCACACAAGCTCTCCATTATTTTTCTCTATTTTCTAGATTCCTATCACGTGGAAAACATCAAATAAATAATTCCCTTTGTCTATGTGACGACCCGGGTTTTCTTATGCATTTCAAAATGCAATATCTAATTCCTAAGGCGGGATGCATCCCTATTTGAAAAACCATTTTATAAAAACCATGCAATGCAGTGGAAAACCTTTAGTTTTAAACTCATTTTGAAAACCCCGAGTGTCATTTTTCTTTCACATATTCCAATGTAGTTTTTGAAAAACTTCAAAAATCATGAACGTTTTTCCCCAGGTCTATCCAGTCACAGCACACAGCCCAACTGTAATTAAATACATGTCCAAAGGGTAGAGAGTTTACTTACATATATGATTGTTTCCTTTTTGATTCACTTGTCTGTAGCACTAATATAGATGTCCTCTACTCGTAGATGGAATTATCCTGAAAAATGTTAAGGATAGGGTGAGTATATACTATACTCAGTAGGAGTCTATCACTACTAGTTTTATAATGCATGCGATGTTTTAAAATCATATGCTCTTTCCAGAACATGTGCATGTCTGAATATTCAAGTTCAATATCGATATAAAAATCCGTTGTCAAATTGAAATACTAACGACTTAAAGGATCATATAATCTAAAATCGAAAGTATCATATACATATATATCATAACATCATGATATGCATAAAATGCTTCATGGAATCCAACTCATGGATCTCTAGTATGGTATGGTCGACCAACCTTATATCATGCAATATGCAATGCACATAAATCATCAAACCATAGGGTCCATTATGCCCACGACCTCCTAGCCGTGTGGCCCCTAGGTACCTGAGGACACTCGGTCATAGCCTCCACGGGGCCTATGACACATCGACCTAGTGCCGTGACACCAGTGGAAGCCCCCTGTACCACATGTAGTCGATGTAGGGACTTGCCTCTTTTGGGGCATGGTACCCATCCACCTATTAGTGGTAGAGGCCAGGTGGCCAACCCAGACCCCTTGGCATAGCACCCACGGGCTTACTTGCCCAAATCACATAAGATTAAATAAGCCAAAACCTCTTGTTAAAACTTGTCCTCTTTGGGTCCCTCACAACTGCCTGGCCCTCGGCACTCCAGCGTCTTTTGGCAACCCTCAAGGACATGCAATCTTTGCAAGTACTTAAATCATGTAATGTATGCACTTGTTTGCAACACATATATGTGCATAATATATATGCAATCATTTCAAAAAATGGCTATGTACAAAGCATTTATCAAGCATGCTGAATTAAGTCATGCAAATCAAGTAATATATTTAAAACATATGTTCTCAAAATAATAATAGTTCTTTTAAAAGAATCTAATAGTGATAGAGCACCTACCTAGCTAGGTCGCACTAACCCTTTTGTCCTTGGACGCTCCTGATCATGGTTTGGGGAATCAAGGTTAGTTTAACCTATCTTTTATAGGTTTTAGAATAATTGGTCTTTTTACTTAGGCATTAGGGGTCCATCCCTATGCTGGTCCTAATTGGGCCTTAGTATCCTTAGTTTTCCAACGTTCTAGTGGCCACATTTTATTAGGCCTTGATCAAGGATTTTATAGTTTGGATGTGTCCATATCGTCGACACGGACACAACGCCTTTTGCAGTGCCTCAATCGGAGCTCTAGATCTCAAGTTATAAGCATTTTAGTGTCGTACGTACATAGGAGTCTTAAAATAAAAAGATGGAATGCTAAGGCGCTGCGCGTCTGCGACGTGCGCCCCAGCTTCCTTAAGGAACCAAAAGTCAATGCACTGCTAGTGTGCTGTGTGTCTGTGGCGTGCGCCTCAGCGGGCGCGTCTGCAAACGCACAGTACGCTTCACCTGCTTTCCTCTTTAGCGGGCGCGTCCCTGGACGCACCCGTTTGGTTTTTCAAACGGAGACGACGTGGAACGTTCCGACTGGAACGTTCCATCATCTAGGGGACTGAGGCATCCTCAGGACACCCTGGTTCGACCCTTGTTGAACCAGTGCGGCCCAGGGAACGTCCCTGAGTCCTTGGTGGCTCTCCTAGGCTCCATTTTGCATGGTTTTTCATGCAAAAACTTAGGGAAATTGACCTTAGAACTATGGGGGAGATGGGTTTTGAGCGATCTCGGACGTACCTAGCTCGTTGCTGGGTTTTTCTCCTTGTTTGCCCCTCTAGGTCACTACTTCATGACTGATTTTCTTCAACGTTTTGGGCTGCCATTAGAGGCACCCAAGAGCTCTATTTATAGAGCTAAGAGAGGGTTCTGGAGGGGGCTCTCACTACCTTTGAATGGCGGTGGAGAAACTTCCAAAATGGCGGTGATTTCTCCTCCAATCACTGCTATTCTAGAACCCTCTAGAGGTTGAAGATGATGGGGTGCCCGTATCAAAACGGGCCCCTGTGTTTTTCAGGTTAAGTCATTTTTGTAAAATTTACAGTTTTGCCCCTAAACTTCAAAGGGCCTGTTTTAACTCCGTTTTGGGCAATTTTGTTCTCGTTGGATTCCTTTTTCTGAGACACATCTAATGGCACCATTTTTAGGACCAAATTCCTGGGTTTAGTCAAGGCGACTAGTGAAATGACCAAAATACCCTTATCTTTAAAACTGAACTTTTCATGGGATTTTAATATTACAAAAATTGGGGTCATTACAGTCTATGTGTCCCACACATAAATTGATGTTAAGGTTTCAAAGTGCAAGCGCCTTGCTTAATGCCCAAGGACAATAAGGTGTTCCTAATTTGAATAACATGTTTTAACCTTTTGGAAAGTCTAAAACCAGCTGAGATGCTCCATTTTGAACACTTAAAAGCCTCTTTATTAGCCTTATATTCCTTTCCTATCTCCCCTTGATTGATTCCCAAACTTTAATAGTTAGTTTCCTAATTGAATGGATGGACAAACCTAGGTGCCTCCTCTCTTGCTTGGCTGGTAAGCATCTTTTTTTGTAGTCTTATTGAGACGTCCAGCCAACTTTCTATTTAGGTGTATCACACATGTGACAATTGTTAACCTAGTCCATTTTATCTCCAAGGTGTTAGATAGCTTAACAAAGATGAAGACCTAACCATTCATCTAAACTAGCTATTATCCAACATCTGTTTAGATTCTATTTTAGGAAAATTTCTAACTTTATAACCTATGAAAATAACATGAAATACAAGCTATATAAACCTACTGTAATTTCATAAATACATCATCCTAGAATTACTAAACATCCACCATGGGGTAAAGGCAATAGAAATGAGGCACCTCCTCTTATAACTTGGCTATCAAGTCTTACTTGGTGCCAAATGGGTGGCCCATTGTTCCATCATTCAATTTTTTATCCAAACAACTTAATTTTACATAACCACATTTATAATGAAAATATTATGGAATTAAAAAATTCAAAGTAATTACAAAAATACTCATGAGTCAATCCCTCGTATGAAAATCAAGATTCACGTCTGAGTCCCATACATAACATTTAATTTAAAGCACTTCCAAACATAATCATCCATAGTACAAATAATAATGTAAGGAGTCACAATGATTAAATTCTAGAACATAGCGCTTTATTACATCAGTAGTCCAAAACAAAATAAATAATAAATTTATTTTTTCTTGCAATTGGTGCCTCACTTTTGCAACAACTTTTGATCTCTACTTCCTTGAATCTCCTAGTCCATGACATTCTCCTTTATGTGCAAATCTATAAGGTCTATGGTGTATTGAGTATACAACAATACCCAATAGATAAAACTATAGCATAACAACATAGAAGCACTTAGATGAGTTTGAAATCAGGTTTTTATGCAATAAAACCTCATGATTATATGCTTGTTAGTCAGTCAATGGAAAGCATCAATTCACATTCACAGTATAATAACAAGCATAGACAAAACCATGCACTATGTGCTAGAACTTAAGTTTTATTTCACATAATAACAAGCATAGATAAACCCAAGTACTATGCAATAAAACCTCATGATTCCATGCATTATAGAGAACAAGTATAATAACATGGTTACTCAAGTAATATTATGATGTATAAAAACCGTAAAAGTCAAAATAATCATCTATGCACACTCTCGTACTTGTAGAGTTTCACTAGACTCTTATTAGCACGTCTACCAACACTATCTCAAGTACACATCCATGTAAATCTAGCTAACCCTAAACACACTCCTTAGGAGCATAAAACACAAAAATCTCATGAGTTAGCTATGCTAGCGTCAGCCCTACTGCAACGTGTGCTCCTCTGTACTTTAAAGGTCCTACCACCATATCCTCATAGAAGCATATAGATACGTCTCAAAAGGGTATTGTGATCACCTCCATTAAGTTACCTTCCATAGTAGTCTAGAAAAATGGTGCCACTCTTTAGGCCAAAAAAAAAAAAAAAACATGATATGAATTTTCATTAAAAAATAATACAAACAAAATGTTAAACTTCTTTCTAGAATGACCTATTTAAATAACTATTTTTGTATGCATAAATCCTTGATGGAATCTTTAATTTTTTGGAACTTCAAGTTAAGAAAAACCAATGAAAAGATGAATTTTTAACATGTTAAAATAATAAGATAAAATCCCAATTTATAATTTAAAGCAAAACATGCAAAATAGTCAGTATATAACAATGGTTTAAAACTCAATTTTTATGTGCTATAATCTACTCATAAAATGTCATTTTAAATCCTTTTGTTGCCCCATAAATTTTCATGAATTATATACTCAAACAATGGTTATTAATATGATATTAAAATCACTTTAGAAAATTTATATGCACTTTTGGAAAAATTTGCTCAAAAACTATGCACAAGCATTCTAACGATTAGGTTGAAACTAAGCTAATGAAACTCATGAAATCCTAACATACATTTATCATCCAAATTCCTATGATAGGTAAACACTGAAAATAATCAATGTTTTTAAGTCTTATCATTAGTTAAATGTGTGTGTGTCTATGTATGTATGTATGTATGTATGTATGTATGTATGTATGCTAAGTTCAAGCCAATGAGTATAGTTTCCATTCTTTTGTTTGGACTTTGCATCTAGGATAATAGTGATGTTTTTCTATTTAAATTAGTTATTCCATTTTCAATTTGATAATTTAAAAGGTGTCACAAGATAACTTCTAAATTTATTTCATGCTTCTATAATTTTAGGAATTAAAGACAATACTTTGTAGATCATCATCTATATTCAATCAATCTTGTAAAGACATGTGAATTATTAAAATTTCCAAAATAGCATTGTTAATCCACCTACCTCATATGATGCTTATCCTTGGTTTATGTGTGTACCTCCTTTAGCTCGATCTGTTTATTGACCAATTTGTAGGCTTCATCTTCGATCCATAGATGGACTGCTCTAATCATGTCTTGGCCATTGATTAGTGTACTAAGAAAGTAAAGATTTGCTGATTTGTAGCTCCAATCATGGAACACTATAGATCAGAAAGAGATGTGGTACTTGATCTCACAGATATGACATTAGATGGTCAATCAATGGAAATATCTTAATAACGGGCTAGATTTGTCATTATTCTAGGGGTTTGTTGATAGATCTATAGTCATATTGGAATGAATACTAAAATCAAGTATGGATCTAAAGGTATGTTTCACTAATATACAATCAGATCAAGATGAAAGGCTATATCTGATCACATATTAGATGATCTGGTGTGAAAACAACATCTAGACCTAAATGGCAGCTCATATTGATCATAAATCTTGGTGATAAATGGTTACTCAATGGTTGCATCATCTCTTAAGGGTACATTAGTCAAAGATCTGATTTTTCAATGATCGATCTAGGGTTAGATCAAGATGAATAGATTAGATCCCCTATAGATATAGTTTCTGGTGACCAATCAATGGTTGGATCTTAGCGAATCTATCATATTGGTGACAGATCAAGGTGCTAGTGACCGATCAACAGTTGGATCGTGTGACAGTTTAGAATCAATCATAGAACTAATGATCTGGTTCGATTGATGGTCTACTCATGATCAATGATCGAATCTTCTTTGATCAATGAATAGATAGATTGGTCTTATTCCATGCATTGCAAGGATCATGACTATTGTCTTAGATCTGTGAAATCCTTCTTGGACTAGGCAATGTAAGAGATCAAAGCTTAGGGGGTATGGTTGGGCTCACGATGTCAACTTAGCTCACCGAGGCAAGTCAGGAGCAGGTGACAAGGGTGAGTCTCGCTGCCCTAACTTGCTAGAGGAAGAAGGAAGTAGGGAAAATAAGGGGAGGAGGAGATTGTTTAAGAGTGCGGTCTAGCAGTAGCTAGGCTATGCCAGCTAGAGGGAGAAGGGGAAAGAGGAATGCTGGTGGCCATGCTTAGGAATAGATCCAATGCTACATGATGTGGGGGAACCTGAGAGGGTTACTAGGAAAAGCAGGGTGATGGGTCAGCAACGTGAGGCCAGTTTGTTGTCATTGGTGGCGCAAGGAAGAGGGGAGAGATAGAGAGAGAAGGGGGAAGGGGGAAGGGATTTGCATGTTGGTCAAGTAGTATTAGCCGAAAGACAGCGAGACAGAGGGGGAGAGAAGAAGAGATGCTTTTGGGCTTGTAGGTGGTTAGTGGCCTTAGTTCATTCTCCACCTAGGGCTTCCAGGAGGATCATGGAGAAATGGTTCCCAAGGGTGGCCGACCAAAGGATGGAGAGGGAGAGAGATGGTGACCTACATCAAGGAAAGGAGAATAGGGAACAGGCTCTAAGGTTAGACATCGTCGCCGAGCTATGCTCCAATAACTGCCTTAGGCACGCTAGTGGTAACCAAAGGGGGCCGGTTCAGGAGATGCTCAAAGGGAAAGATGAGAATAAAGGAGTGGAAGTGGGAAGAGGGTTCAATTGGGCCGCTGGGTGACATTGGGGTGTCCGAGCGAATAGGGAGTGGACGTTGGGGTTTTCCCCCTCATCTTGTCACTTTCTCATCAGCTGTAGGCCCATCGGGGGGGTGGGGGTGGGGGGAGCATGCCCATTGCAGGGGGATCAGGACTACCTACAGCACATAGGCCATCCACGTGTCGATCCACACCCCCATGGCATGTCCTATTGCATCCCTCAAACAAACAGCACTGGAGGGTGCCGTTATCAATTTGGACCCCTCTTTAAGCAGTAAAATTTTAGTTTTTTTCTACCCTGATCTTCGTTTAACGCAAATTTAGTGTCGTTGGAATCATCTCGATATGTAGTTTTCATTTTTCATGGTTTCAAATCCAAATTTTGAGTTTTCAAGGGGTTCACTTTCTTCAAATTAAATATCCAAACAATTCAATTTCTATTTTTTATTTTGATTAAAATATGTTATAATTACTTAGAAATTAACTAAAAATTTGAGGATGTTACATTCTTCTCTCATAGAAATTTTTCCATGTCATTCCTCCGGTAATTCTAAATGCATTTCATTCCCCAACTTTCTTTACATAATTCACCAGCAACTCTAGATAGATATCCTTCTCTTCTATTTATTGATATTAATTGATCTAGGATAGAAAGATCTCACATTTTAATTTAACCAAGGATTTCCTTTCTTGTTTCTCACTTTTATAGATTAGGTTAATAACCTTTGAAAATCTTAATTATAAATATTTCTCACATACTCATTAAAATCATAATTTATTACTTTATTTCTACCCTTTTCTTATACAGTTCTCTTCTAATTATAGCATTCTTGAAAAGTTAAGCAAAAATAGTAGCTACATTGGTGATAATTTTAGGCTACAAACACCACTAGTAGTGAGCATGTATACATGTTGAAAATAATTCTTGAAAATACCAACTAGGAGTGCATAAATTAAGGATGAATAGCATGCATTAAACATCCTTAACATGGTATAATTATAGCTTAAAATAGTGAGCAAAATAAGAAATGAGACATTTATTTCTAAGGGTTAGAAAACATCTAAAAACATAGGCTAAACTAAGTCCAAACTCTATTTTTACAACTATGATCTTACTCCATACATTCAAACATGAAAAATTAGGAAGAGGCATGTGTTTCCTCTAAAAAACACATGAAACAACTTTGGTGCTCCTTATAGTTTCACAGTCACGTATAGTCAAGTAGTGTGAAAACTAACAATTTTCATATTGAACTTTTCCTCTCTTTGGTATGGCCTGTTAGGTTTGCCTTTCTTCTCCTCTCTTTCTCTCTCTCTCTCTCTCTCTCTCTCTCTCTCTCTCTCTCTCTCTCTCTCTCTCTCTCTCTCTCTCTCTCTCTCTCTCTCTCTCCTCTCTTTCTCTCTCTCTCTCTCTCTCTCTCTCCTTTTTCCTTTCTCTTTTCCTTCAAGACATCTACTACAATAGCTAAGGCTGGGACATCTTTTGCACGTAGTTCTACCTCTATTCTCTAACTCCCTAAGCATCCTATTCCCATTAAAACTTGCTCTCTTCCTTTATTAGAAACCTATCCAAGCCAATACACTAGGACCAAATGTCTCACCTGATTTCTAATTTGTTTTGGTAGTTAAAAATGTTTTTGAATGCTTGACCACTTCCTAATTTTTGGCTGCTTATGTGCCCACACACCAAGTCTTAACCAAAACACATTGGGCCCTTGCTTGAAAACATCCCCAACGTATTTAGCATCATGGGTTAGGTCCACTTACATACCCAAATTTTAATGTAAGAGGCATTCCATACTATTTTGGGCTTTAAGCTTTCCAAAGTTTCATTTTAGGTGTGTTTAACTATAGGTCTCTACTCCAGATGAGGTGCTTATTACACTCATGTAGTTTTATATTTCATTAATCAAATTCCATTTTGACATTTGGAAATTTTTTTAGAATTGATTAGGGGTATAAATAGATGTAAAAATTCAAGGTATTACATTATCTACCCCTTTAAGGAATTTCATCCCCAAAGTTCTACGTATTTTCACCTATAAATAGTTCTAAATACTTCTCTCTCATGTTAGATTCTAGTTCCAATATTGCCTCTTCATTTGAATGTTGTTGCCAGAGAACTTTAACCAAGGGAATCTCCTTGTTCCTTAATTGCCATTCTTTTCTATCCAAAATATAAACTAGTTTTGTCCCCAAAGTCAAATTTGGTTGCAACTTTGTTGCTACTTGATCAAGCACATGAGGAAGGATTTAGAACAAACCTCTACATCATGAAGATAAGGAAAACATTGTGAATTTTAAACAACTATGGGGGTAACATTAGTTGATATGCCATTGCACCAATCCTATCCAAAATATCAAAAGGTTCAATGTATTGAGGACTTAATTTCCCTTCTGCTTTGAATCTCATGACTCTTTTGGTTAGGAAAATATTTAAAAGTGCATGATCTCCAAGTTCAAGCTTCAAGTCTATGCACCTCTTTTTGGTGTAGCTGTTCTGTTTGCTCTATGGTGTGAGGAGTCTCTTCTTGAAAAGCTTCACTTTACTAATGCACTGTTCTACCTGTTTTGACCATATAATTTGGTCTCCTTTAACTTCATTACAACAAGTTGGTGAGTGGTAGGGTCTTATGTATAATGTCTCATAAGGAGCCATACTTGACTTGCATGAGAACTATTATTGTATGCAAAATCCGCTAAAGGTAAGTTCTCATCCTAGTTACCTTTC
The DNA here is from genome assembly GCA_035236585.1 of Warburgia ugandensis. Classification (NCBI taxonomy): domain Eukaryota; kingdom Viridiplantae; phylum Streptophyta; class Magnoliopsida; order Canellales; family Canellaceae; genus Warburgia; species Warburgia ugandensis. The sequence continues at coordinate 41,860,573 of CP141136.1, forward strand.
TGCTTGATTGCACATTGATTGTTTTATCACAAGTGCACGAGCTATTATAGTGTAGTGTATGCAAGTAAGTGTTGATCCCACAAGGACTCACTTTAAGAATTTGGAGTTCAAATAAAATTAAATTGTTCATAAAATTAAAAATAAAAGATAGAATTTAAATGGAATTGCAATCTGACTTCAAATATATTTGAACAATGAAAATTACAGAAGTCCAACTCAAAAAGACAAAAATTTAACTAAGAAAAATAAGAAAAATCTACTTCCATAGCTTAGACAATGTCAATTTCTCCATATCTGGTCTTTTTAGAGTTGATCATCCTTCATCAATGTCTTTAGAATGTCCTTGAGTAGAGATCTAGTGGATGGATTAAGTAGACTGCCAAAAATCTTAAAGATCTGGACTAAATAGTGATTTTGGGTTTTGGAAGGCTTAGATTGATTTTTGTACTTTAGATTAAAGATCAGGCATGTTGGATTAGCCAAGGTATGTCCTAAGAATGAAATCTAATAGATCACTAACAAAATATAATTGGATACTTAATTAATTTGGCTCGAATTGTGCAGTTCTTGGATAACAGATAACTGACAAAATAAAATTGGAATAGAAGCAAGGATACAGAAGGAATTTAAATTGGAACATAGATGGGATTTTAATTAAAGAGCAAAGGTCAATGATGAACAGAAATTTGTTTAAAACAAAAAAGAAAAGGAAAGGAAACCCAACGGAGAAGAGGGAAGCTAGAGATGGAGGAGAAAGGGAAGATGGTGAGGGTGCTGATGCTGTGATTGGAATTGCTTGAGTTGCTGAGCAAACTCTGGTGAAGATGATAGAGGAAGTTTGGGCAGTGTGGTGGTGGATTGGGTAGCTGTCAAGGCTAGTCTATTTGCTTCAGGCTGACAATAACGCAAAGAAGGATAGCAGTGGCTTGTCGGTGATGGGAGGGGGGTCAATGCCGGGCTGTGCTGGGTGTCCTTGGCCGTTGGGTGGGAGATCGGTGTGGTGGAGGATAGGGGCAGACGGCTAGTGTGCAGCGAACAGATAGATCAACAAAGAGACTAGAAATAACAATGACACCAGTGATCGGATCGATGTTGTCGGTGGTGCATTGGGTTGTTGAGGCTGTTTACAGTGTTGAGCCAAGAAGGGGAGAAAGAGGGAAGGTACTAAGAGATGAGAAGAGTGTGATAGAGCAAGGATGGTGGTTGAGAAAAGAGAAAGAAGAGGAAACTTAGTTGGTGCTGTGCGGTGGAGTGGAGAATAGGGAGAAAGAACAGTGAAGCTGAGAAGATAGAGCTGGGCTGTGCGTGAGAGAATAGAAAAAACAATGAAGGAAAATGAAAAAAAGACAAGAAAAATAATGGAAAGCAAAGGAAAAATAGTAATACAATGAAGGAAAATTAAAAAAGAAGAGAAGGGGATGCAGTGCTTCCTCTCTTGCAACTACCTCCTACAGTTACCCATTACAAGGGGGGATTGAGGAAAGTGACGGTTTTCCTCCTCTTATATAAGTTTTTCTCCTTCCAATTCCATTCTTCACTACGATTAAGAAGTTTCCAAATTCTTATAATTCCATTTTTTTATTTTATTTTGAAGGCTTTCCATTCCCATCTGATCTCCCATTCTTCAATTAAAACTAATTTTCTTTTAGGAAACCTTTCCACCTTGCATGTTGATTCTTAATGGGTGATCTGCACCGTTAACTTTTGATTTGAGGCATCCTAGCTTCTTCTGGTAATCTACAAAACAAAAGACCAAATTAGAGTCATTTGAACTGTACATTATAGCTCTAATTAGTTCTGATGATCATCTGACTGTTAAGTTTGACAAATTAATGATTGGGTGATCAATTGGGGCTAGAATCAAAATTAAGCTAAAAATGACAAATTTGATCGATTATATGATCTAATTGAATGCTAAATTAGGGGTATTTTGTTCAAAATTGAACACTTAACACAGCCCCAACCAACATTTTTGCTAGTCCTGAGCAAAACATGAGAAAAGTAATTTTTCAAAAACTAATACAGGGTATCATTTTTGTAAGTACTCACGATTGCATTTAGCACATGCAACAAGCCCTTGAACCCCTAGGTTATCCTTAATAGATGGGTTATGCCTCGTGAGGGTTTATAGTGAATATACTTACAAAATTCAATAATGTTGAGTCCCTTATGTTATCTCAAAGAATCCTCATTCATTAGCATTGGACTAGCTTTTCACAACATCATAGAGAGGATTTGACAATTTTACACATCATATACATATTAAAGACATTTTATTTGAGTTATTTCTCAGAGTGCATGTGTGTATACAACCACATAAATCTTGACTTCTAACTAGATATGCTTAAGTTTAACTTTTTTGAGTTATTTCTCACTTCTTTGACTTTTTGTCCTCTTTTTGAACTTTTTCTACGAACTCTACTCATTTTGACAATGGATAATGGATATTTATCATACTGGCTATTCTAAGTTAGGGTAAATGGGGTTAAGAAAGAAACGACTTAATAATATGCTCAAAGGGGGCTAAGTAGTGGTATGATATACTGGGTAGGCTTTATATCACTAGGTTGAGCAAGGATGGCCTAAATCATTCCCTTGGTTTCCTAAAGCCTATCAAATTTAATAATTTTTTTGGAAATAAAGCTATTACTCATATTTATTCTTGATGTTTAACCAAAACAAGGATAATAGGATCACACTAAATTATATATGCTGAATAAGTTGTGGAATTACTTATAACTCTCTAAAAGAAGATAGTCCCTAAACTCACTGGGATATAGATCTCCATTGATTTTCCTCTGGGTCTCTAAGTCATACCTCTCTTTTAGTCTTGACTATGTGTTGTGTGTAAATGGTTCTAGAGAATTAACTTCTATAAATTGCTTCAACACATGAATAATATGCGAAACTAATCATATGCATTCCGATTAAGAGATGAAACTAATGAAATTACTAAATTCTGAACATCCAGTTCTCATTACAGTAAGGGAACTCTTCCTTATTATTAGTATTTTTTTTAAATTAAGAAAACTTAAGAAAATTCAAAGTCTCTATGTTCATCTACACCCCGTAACCTAAATGAAACATTGTCCTCAATGTTGGAAAACATAGGATATATATGATAATGGAAGGGTGTAGAAGATGGAGATTTGAAAAACATTTAGGTTGCCTCCAACCAGTCATGGCCTAACCTAACTTTCTAAACCTAGAGCTAAGTGGGTTAGCTTATTTGTTCTAATCCTAACCATATGATTAAATGGCAAGATTTTTCACATGGCTCTAGAATCATGCAGTAATCTATATATTGCCTCCACCCCAAAATTTCTGGTGGTGGTAACATTAAAACAATGAAGATCACCACGAATTTTTAATTGTGGGGAATTATATTGATGATCCCCCATCTTCAATATTTTATAGTAGTCAATATAATTCCTCCACCTCAAAAATTCAGGTGATGGTAACACAATGACTTCGTGTACTACTGTGTATTTTGTTAGACCATTTGGAGATGAATGACCCTTTTCTTGACCAAATTGAGGAATAACAATGACCACTATATTCAATTTAATGTTTTCCTCCATTTCCCTGACATTTTCCTAAAATAGGAGTCTTAGCTGACTCTACCTTTCCCAAAAAGGTTTTCCTTGTATTGCTAGAGGTGGGGACAAGGTTTGGCTTAAACCCTAGTTATCTTCTGATGTGTACCCTAAATTTGGTTGATGTACATCAATTGACTCTCTTTTTTTCCTGTTTTATGGACATATGTAAGGTGTCAAATGGGCCTACATGACTATCTTGTGATTGTGAAAATAAGGTCGGTAAGTCCCAATCAGGTACATCTTCTACATTGCAAGGTTCAATATGAATTTTAGGCTTTATGGGGGGGATCAACTCTAGCTTGCCATTGAGAAGTCTCCATTAAATGAATAGTATCCAATTGCTCATTCATCTCCTCACTGGATGTGTCTTCATCAAAGTCATAAAAATGATCGTGAGATTTTGTGTTGGATGTTTCTAAAGCTTCATTTTCTTCATTAATGGAAGTCTCTTCATTATAATCATAATAAGGAGTAGGACATGACTCAAGTATATATGATTTGGAGGTTTCTAAGGATAGTTGTGGACTTTGTGGCTCATAAGAAATTTTCATCCTATTATCAGTAATAAATGGCTCTTTAGTATTCCTAATTTGTTTTATTATCTCATCCATTTCAGCAATGTTTACATCAATATTTTCCCATATTGGTTTCATTTCTGTAATCCATTCCTCCCTCTAGTATTCAATTTCCTCATGCATCTTTCATGGGTAGCCATGGTTTGTTCTATTCTCTTAAAAAGTTATTGCATATCCTCTTTTAATGATTGTTCTTCATACTGCAAAGCAAACAACTAATGGGATTGGTATTGCTATGGCATTGGGTACTGAAAAAGGGCTGAGCAAGTTAAGTCCATGATGGTTGTCCCTGATAATCTGAATAATCATGGTAGTGTTGACTAGGGTGGGACCATTATGGTTCTTCCTGATATTGGTAATCTTGAGACCATGGTTGTTCGTGATGCCTAGCCCATCCATTATAGTCTTAGTAATTTGCCTCAGGATAAAAATTACTAGGGTATGTGAATGCATTAGGTGCATCTACTAGCACTTGATATCATTCACTGTATGTGGAGCTTGATAACGTCTATTAAGAAGTGTGGTAGAGATGCTCCGAATAGGTATTATTATGGTACTGAGGTTGTGGTATAGTTTGCCTAGAAGTTAATATCCTAATTAATTGACTTTCCATAATATCTAGCCTATCCATCAATATATTTAATATATGAAATCTAATCCCTTCTTGATAAGTTATTGTTCTCAACTTCGTATATAATGAAACAAATCATTGTATACAACAAATGATGTTTTTTTTTTAATGGAAAACCCTAACTATATGAAACCTAAATCTTAGTCCTAAGCTAAATGTTAACTCTAACTCTACTTGATGCACAAACAAAGGGCACAATCAAATAATCCTTAAGCTAATAGGTAGCAATATTTTGACTTTCTTGAATTTGTGTGGGGACAATGATTTTAAATTAGCCTAATTTAGTGCACCTCATCTCTTTCAGATTTGACTACTGCTTACTACATAGGTTTTATGCTAAGGTGGTTAAAACAATCCTCATGTAAGGAGGCATTTAGACCTCAACAAACATCAATAGAAGATGTGGGAAAATCACTTAGATTTTAAGACACCCACTATAACTACAATGCTTAGAAGCCACTGGAGTGATAATAGATTGCATCTTAGTGAGAGGGTCCTATGAGCATGTGATGGACCTACCGGTCTCTTCTAATTGATTTTTAATTATTTTGAAAGGTAGGGTTGTGCACTTGTAGTGATTATCCTAGGTGGACCAAGAAGTGGTGATGAAATCCACCCTTGATCGTGTGGGGTTAAGTGCCCTTACTAATTAATTTCCACATTCTATGGTAGTTTGATCAACATATAAATCAACTTAAAGCATTAAATGTGCCCTAAGAATGCAATTAAAACCAATAAACTAAATCAGAATCCTAAAAATGCAATAATTATTAGAGATGCTTTCTATATGCAATTATACTACCAAACAATGCAAAATTATTCTAAATGCAAACCTTAACCTAGAAAATAAAAGGAGTGAGGAATACTGATAATAGGGTTTCTGATGAAGATAATGTGTGGGCCACCTTATCCCACACTTGCCCTATTGTATACAACCCTTTTAAAATTGAAATTGAAAATGCAAATTACAAAGGGGCTTCACTATAAGATTCACTCAAAAGAAAAGAAAAATTCTATCTTAAGAAAGCAGAAAAATTTCTATTTATTTGATGAAGATCCACTTGCAAACTTCCTCCACTTTCCTATTTTCTAATAAAGAAAAATGGAAATAAGTACCAAATTTAGGAAACAGGGTGATTTTGCACTAAGAAAATTGAAAAATGCACCTAAAAATGCCTAAAATGCTAAAACAATACAATTTGTAAAAAAATTTATTATTTTTTTGCATTTTTTGTTTTTACTTTTTTTTTTGAAATTTTGAATTAAATTTTATGAAAATTCAATTGTGAGCCTTGGCAATGGTATCAATACCTTATTTTTTGTTTTACCACAAGTGCATGAGCTATTGTAGTGTAGCGTATGCCACTACAGGTCAATCCCACAGGGACTCGCTTTAAGAATTTGGAGTTTAAATAGAATTTGATTGTTCACAAAATTAAAAATAAATGATAGAATTTAAATGGAAGTGTAATAAGACTTCAAATATATTTGATCAATGAAAATTATGGGAGTCTAACCCAAAAACACTAAAATTTAACTAAGAAAAATAAGAAAAATCTACTTCCCTAGCTTAGACAATGTCAGTTTCTACAAATATGGTCTTTTTGGAGTTGATCAGCCTTGATCAATGTCTTTAGAATGTCCTCAATTAGATATCCAATGGATGGATTAGGTAGATTCTCAAAAACCTTAAAGATCTAGATTAAATAGTGATTTTGGGTCTTGGACGGCTTAGATTAATTTTTGGAGTTTAGTTTAAAGATCAGGGATGTTGGATTAGCTAAGGATGTCTTAAGAATTAAATTTAAAAATTAATTGAAAATTTGATAAGAAATAAAGGAGAAATAGAGGAATCTTGTTGGTTAAGGCTAACCCATTGATTAGGTTAAGCCTTAATTAATCTGACTCGGATAGCGTAATTCTTCGATAATAGATCACAGACAAAATAAAACTGAAATAGAAGCAGGGATACAAAAGGAATTAAAATTGGGACACATTTGGGATTTTAATTAAAGAGCAAAGGGCAATGATGGAATTTAATAGAAATATGTTTAAAATGAAAAAAAAAGAAGAAGGAAAGGAAACTTGATAGAGAAGGGGGAAGTTGGAAATGGAGGAGAAGGGGAAGATGATGTAGGTGCTGGTGTTGTGATTGGAATTGCTTGAGGTGCTAGGCAGACGTCGGTGAAGGTGACAGAGGAGAGCTTGGCCGCTGTAGTGGTGGAGTGGGCACCATGAGGGCCAGTTTGTCTACTTCAGGAAAATGACGAAGTAGAGAAGAATAGAAGAGGCTTGCCAGTGATGGGAGGGGGGTTGATGTTGGGCTGTGCTGAGTGTCCTTGGCTGTCGGGCGGGAGACTGGTGCAGTCGAGGATAGGGCCAGACGACTGGTGCGCAATGAACAAACAGGGCAATGGAGAGACTAGAAATAATGATGACACTGGTGATCTAATGGATGTTACCAGTGGTGCATTAGGTTCTTGAGATTGTCTATGGTGTTGGGTCGAGAAGGAGAGAAAAAGAGAAGGTACTGGGAGATGAGAAGAGTACAACAGAGCACGGACGATGGCTAAGAAAAGAGAAAGAAGAGGAAACTTGGCTAGTGTTGTGCGGTGGAGTGGAGAATAGGGAGAAAGAATAGTGAGGTTGAGAAGATGGAGCTGGGTTGCGCATGAGAGAATAGTAAAAACAATGAAGGAAAATGACTAAAAGACAAGAAAAACAATCAAAGGCAAAAGCAAAACAGTAATACAATGAAGGAAAACAAAAAAAGAAGAGAAGGGGATGCAGTGCTTCCTCTCCTGCTGGTACCTCCTATAGTTACCTGTCCCGGGGTGGGGCCAGGGGGTAGATTGAGGAAAGTGACAATTTTCCTCTTATATAAGTTCTTCTCCTTCCAATTCCATTTTTTAGGAAAACTTTCCATCTTGCATGTTGATTCCTGATGGGTGATCGACACCGTTAACTTTTGATCAGAGCCATCCTTGATTCTTTTGGTTAATCTACAAAACAAAAGACTAAATTAGAGTCATCAAAATCCTAAATTATACCTCTAATTAGCTTTGATGACCGTTTGACCATTAAGTTTGACAAATTAATGGTTGGATGATCAATTGGGGCTATAATCAAAATTAAGTTAAAAATTTCAAATTTGATCGGTTAGATGATCTAATTGAATGCAAAATTATGGGTATTTTGACCAAAATTGAACACTTAACACACATGCCCTCTATATGTCCTCTAAAGTTTAGATGATCCTCTCAAATTGACCATCATTTTGAGGATGAAATGTTGTATTATAACTAAAAAATAATCCTAATGACTCCTGTACACATCTCCAAAACTGAGATATGAATTAGTTATCCTTATCTCAAGTCCTTGGATATACAGTCGTGCCAACAATTAATACCCTACTTCTATTATATGGAAAGAAAATGTGTTAATTTCATTAGCAAGCCTACTATTTGCCATATCATATCATGTTCTCTTCGCATCCTTGCAATCCCACTATGAAGTCAATAGTGATGTGATACCATTTCCCCTTAGGAAGCTCAAGAGGCTATAAAAGTCTCATTGACCTTTAACACTCAGCATTAACTTGTTGACTTACCAAGTATCTATCCACAAACTCTCCCACATCCCACTTCAAATTGTTCCATCAAAAGTGCGTCTTTAGGTCTTGTACATCTTTGTTCAACAAGGGTGAATAGTATACTAAAATAGATGAGCTTCTCTGAGAATCTCTTGCCTCAATTCAGCACTTGCTTGAACCATTAGTATATCATGTATTTGGACATTATCATATGTCACTCAAGTGAAATTCAAATTATAAACTAGAGCCCGAGTCTCATCATCATCCTTTTAGACCTACACAACTTTATCAACATCACATATCTTACAGTCCAATTTGCTACGAAAGATTTTACATTCTGATTATGAATTTCTAGTTTACACACTATTACTCCTTATAGAAAATCTCATCTTCTAGAGAGCATACTCACACACATTCTTTGTATCTTATGACTTAGAGCATTGACCATTATGATGGCTTTTTTAGATGGAGAAAGAATAATGTTTTAAATATTTCATCCACCTACTCTACCTCATATTCAGGTCTCATTGAGAAAAAATGTACTTGAGGGTTTTATGATTAGTGAATACTTCAAATTTCTCTCTGTATAGATAGTGCCTCCAAATCTTCAAAGCAAAGGTCATGGATACCAACTCAAGGCCATGAGTTAAGTAATTGAACTTGTGCTTCTTCAACTATCAGGAAGCAGTCAATCATTTTTTGTGCTACATTAAACACATCCAAGCCCTTTCCCTAAGGTATCACTATACATCAAAACCTCCACTACTTGATGGTAAGGTAAGCACTAGTGTAGTGGTTAGTCTCTTCTTCAACTCCTAAAAGCTATCCTAGCATACTTCATCGCATATGAATCTCACATCCATCTTGGAAAGCTTGGTCAATGGTAAGTGATGCATAAGAATCCTTTAATAAGTCTTCAGTAGTATCCTGTTAGTGAAGCTCCATATGTTGGTCACCATCTTGGTTATTTTTTCCACTCTGCTACCTCTATTGTCACTAGGTCTATTGCTACATCATCCTTAAAGATCACATGGCTTAGAAAGTTGACCTCTTTTGAACAAAATATGCACTTGTTGAACTTGGTGTACAACTAATGTGTCTTGTGTATATGCAGCACCACTCGCAAGTTTTCTTAGTGCCTCTTTAGACTCTCTAAACAAATTAGGATGTCATCTATGAATATAATAATGAATTTATAAAGGTATAGCCTAAAAAATCTATTTATGAGATCCATAAATGTAGCTGATGCATTTATCAAAATAAATGACATGACTTTGAATTCATATTTCCCACAAGGAGTCATGAAAGCAATCTTCAAGATGTCTTCCTCCTTGATCCTCAATTGATGATACCCTAACCTCAAGTCAATCTTTGAGAAAACCTTGGCTGCTTGTAGCTAGTCAAATAGGTCATCTATCTGGGTAGAGGATATTTATTCTTTATCTGCTTGTAGCTAGTCAAATAGGTCATCTATTTGGGTGGAGGATATTTATTCTTTATCGTTACTCTATCAGCATCTAGTAATAAAACTGACTTATCCTTATTCTTGACAAAAGGGACCAAAGCTCCACATGGTGAAACACTAGGCTGGATGAATCCCTTATCTAGTAACTCTTCTAGTTGACTCTTCAATCCCTTCAACTCTAATAAAGCCATCTTGTATGGTTGTAGCGAGTATTAACTAGACGGTGAAGTCTATCTTCCTTTTGGGTCCAATCCTTGTAGATCCTAAGGAAATATATATATGAAAACTCTTAAACTACGACCACCTCTTCCAGCTTGGGTTTTTCAACTTCCACAACCTCCCATCCTAGCAAAAAAGTTTTGACATCCTCTAGCAATGTCTTGTTCCCTTTATTGTAGAAGTAACAATGCTCCTAAATAATCTTGTCTCCTTTGGAAGGAGATCATCACTTCTCCTAGTACATCGCATGTGATCATATTCTTATAGCAGTCTACAATCACTCAATGTAATGCCAACAGATCCATCACTAGTATGGCATGAAAATTTTCCATCTTAAGGAGGATCAAATTATCATCCATTTATCTCTCCTTCACCATAATTGGATCATATTGGAGGTATCTTTGTTTGCATGTTGAGTCACCCAATGGCATCATGACCTCTAAATGAAATCCTAAGTTTTGGATTGGACTATCCACATATAATGCAAACGCATGTGACATGAAAGAATGTGTAGAACCCATATCAAATAGTATTATGGAAGGTCTATCATGAATAAGAAGCATACCTTCCACCACTATCTTTGACATCTATGCCTGCACTAATGTAATAGTGAACACCCGTCCTTGGCTCCTCAAAATCTTATCTTTCAATCTTCTCCCTCCAGCTTCTTCTTCTAGTAACTCTTTACAATGTGCCCTATCTCTTAACAATTAAAACATCTGGTGCCAACAAGTAGGTACAATTTGTTGGGGTGGTACCTTTTACACCTTGGACATGGTCTAGAGTTGGGTACCTTCTGACGGTTGATTGATTACTACTTATATGGCTGTTGAGACCTAAAAGCCAACATGGGTCACTTCTCCTTCCAAAGTCCTTTGCACTAGTGATAGTCTAATCTTTTCTCCCCACCTAAGCTTGTTTGAAGTCTTTCTAGAACACTGAGGCCATCTCAACTACCTTAGGCGTATTGTGTAAAGCCTGAGATTTTATCCATTGAAAAATGGATTATTATGCACCATTTGATCATTTATAGCATAATAGTCAAATATTTTGAGTGATTAATTTTACCAACAAAAAAAAAAAAAATCATATGTTCTAAGCTTCTAATTTAAACTAAAAATATTGACTGATTAATTTTATTGAAATTCAATGTTTTACATTAGATTAGATCTTAGGGATGATTTGGGATCAAGGTGGGAAAGTAAGAACTTGTAGAATGTTAAGTTTAGGAAGTTTGAGTGGGAAAACATATGACTCATGTGGGACCAATGCAATGGGTGACAGAAAGGTAGACAGGAGGGACATGAGCCATGGCACATTAAGATATGACAAAAACATGGTATGGAGAGTGAGTACTCATTACATGCATGTGGATTGGTGGTTGACCCAAAATAACCAATACACTCACGTACCAAAATGAAGCAAATTGAAGGAAAATATGAAATCAAAAATATAATTAGATAAAATGAAAAGAGAATTGAATTAAATGAGTTAACTTAGGGAAAAAATTATAATGCATGGAATCATATGTGACACGTGAAGGGACTAGCATGATGAGTAGCTGACTAAATCCATGTAGTCCACCCACTTGAACAAGGAAGCTGAAACATATAATGATAGAGGGCAAGGTTGTTGCATGCATCATCCATTCAGCTGAGGGAGGAAGAAAACCAAAGAAGAAAACAGAGGAGAGCATACCAAGAAGAGAGGAAGAAGAGACAAGATGAGAGGATAAGAGAAGAAGAGAGGTTAAGAAGGAAAGAGGCATTGGATTGCCTAAGACTTGTAGCATGATCAGAAGCTTGGGATTGCCAAAAAGTTCTTAGAAAGGTGGGGTTTTCTTCCTTAGGTAGGGGGCATAGGAAAACTCTCTAATATAGATATCATATTTCTCTTTCTATTTTAGAGGATTTTTCATGCATGTTACCTTAATTCTTTTTAGATATTTCCATTCTATAAAAGTAGTACCTTGACTGATTAAATTAAGCTCAAATTTTCATAATAAGTAAGGACACAAATAGGTTGATTTTAGATGAGTTTTATGGAGCGTGAAATGGCATTTTTTACCGGAATGATGTTGCGCTGAAATCATGCCCTATATTCTATGATATTTAGTGGAAACTTTGGTCCAAGTTTTTTGGTGGATTCATGCAATATCAACCCAAGTATGAAGTGAATGCAATGGATCTACATTTCTCAATGTTTTCCACTGTCATTAGAGCACCTAAATGGCATTAATTTTTTTTATAGAAAACAACACCTGATTTTCTATATTTTGATGCATGTGTTGTGAGCCAAATTGAGCAATTTATTTTAGCATGGTGGAGATATTATATTACAATTTATTCTTTAGTTGGTAATACTCTTATTAGCTTGCTAAATTTTTCTAAGTTTCCTACATTAACCCTTTAGAAAATTCAAATTTCAAAAAGGTGTGTAAAAATTTGGCAATTAAGGCCTCCTTTGGATACTGTTATATGGAAATTCAATCATAGATTCTATGTAAACTTTAGTGTTTTACATGGTGATGATAAGGCCATATGTATTATCCCAAGGAGGAAAGAAGTCTTTTCATATTGATAGTGGCACTCCCACAAGTTGGCGGGGAACTCCCATATGGATGCCTAAGAAAATTTCATAAATAGGCAATAAGCTTGTTAAAACTAGAAGTCTTCTTAGTCTAGGAAAGAGTCCAATGATATATTAATGATGTTTTGATTTAAAACAAATTTGAGCCCCAAAGTGGCACATTTGAGAGTGTGTCATGGTGATCAATTTGATCAATTTTGACTCAGTATACCTTACTATTATGACCTATTTTGGATAAAATTTTTGGTTAGACAAGATGATAGAATTATGCACTATAATATCATATCTAATGCATGGAATTATTGATAAGTTTCTAAATTTTCCATAAAAATCACCCAATTAGTTACCCATGTGTTACAACTTATCGGGGTAAATTAATGTTTTTAGACGAAAATTCGTAACACATGCATTTTTTACCTAATGAAAATTTTTTTTGATATTTTATATGTCCAAAGGCTAATTCAAAGTAAGTATGTGATTAATCATATTTTTCTAAGATTTGAGTTAGAGTTTTTTGCTTTTTGTAGGAAGAGAGATGATGATAAGATGGCCAAGATTGATTAAGATGAAATTGAAGATCAAGATAAAAAAAATTGGGTCAAAACTTAAAAGTCTCCAATCCAAAGGTCAAGATCATAATTAGGACAAGCAATGGATGTGATCAAAGGAGCTAAAGGTTTCCAAAGTAGGCCCATGACATAAGCCATGCATTTCCACCACCTTTGCATGGAAGCCACTTAATACGCCTTAGCCATATAAGCTATGAGAGAAGGTGACAAGCTAAGGAATTCAAGCCAAACCATTCAAGCCACTCAAGCCAAGGGATTGATCTATGAATTCAAGTTAAGAGAGTCATCTAAGCCAGCCATGAAGCCCTCAAATTTAGCTATCAAAGCCACATAAGCCAAGCTAAAGGAAAGGCTAGGACTTGGAGGAAAATCAAGAGGATTATCCATGAGATTCTAAGGGATATTTTGAAGAGAATTAAGAAAAAAATTTATTAGGATAAGTTGGAATGTGGTTTGGTAGGATGAGACCCTTCTATTTTTCATGTTTTTACCACCTTTTTTTTTTATCACTTTTCACCTTATCACCAAATAGGACTATGAATTTGACTTTCCATTCAAGAGTCCTACCATTCCAAGACTTCTCTACGTTCCTAAACTCCCATCCCATTCACTCAACCAATCTCCACATCTAAGGGAACTACCTAGCCAATCAAATTTACCCATCTCATCTTTCTTTCTTATCCTTTCACACCACTTTCTTTTCTACCATTATGTAATAACCCCAATTTTTGTAAATTGATTGAGAAAATCAATAAAGTTTGAGTTTTCAAAAAATTTGGGCTAGAATATTATGTTATTGAAAATTCTCTTCTTATAGAGATTAAAACATGATTTAAAACTTAGGATTTATGAATGTACTAAAAAAACCAATCGAAATGACACTAAATGCATTCAATTTCAAGTTAAAATGAAAAATCCCTAATTTTCTTTATTTTTATGAATAAAAGGGTAAAATGGTAATTTTACCCATAATTGAGAACTAAGACATTAACGTTTAGAATTTACTCAGAAATAAGATTCCAACGCCACTAAGTATGCTCAATTCCGAGTTCAGGAGAATAAAATAGATTTTTCTCCATAAAAGGGCAAAATAGTCCTTTCACACCCCTTGGGACCTACAAACAAATCCAACGGCCAGAAAATATGTAATGAGTGGTCAAACCACTACCAGCTACTAGTAGAGAAGGAGGTGGTAGTGGAGGATCCAATGTTAATTTAATATTTAAAAAAATTGAAACATAATTATTACAAGTAATTAGGAAAAATTCAAAAAATCTATAAATACGCCTCCAAAAATGTTCATTAAAATTTTCACAAAATCATCTTGCTTACCCTAAAAAACCAGATCTAGATTCCTTCCCAAATTTCCAAAACTCCCCAAAATCTTTCTTCTTTCACTCTCTCTCCTCTCTCTAGATTTGAACAAGAGACCTAAATTCAATTAGGCACTCTATTCCAAATCAAAACTCACAAATCCCACCATCCATAAGACCCTAAATACCTTATCTACAAAATTTCCAAATTAATTTCAAGATCCAATGGTGCAATCAATTGAAAATCACAAAACGAATGGTTACTAAACCATCTTATCATCAAAGGGATATTTATTTAAAATTAGGCTGCAAATATATGTTTTTCTCCAATCAGGTAGGTGGAAACACTTATTATACTTATTTCATGTTAGTTTATGTAAATTTTATTTTTCTAAAATTAGTTTTAGGTTAAAAATTATAAAAATCAAGTAAGGATAAGAACCCTTCAATTCTGTATCAAGGAGAGCCCAGATGGAAAATCTAAGTCGTCCAATCAATCCAGAAGGGTCCAAAATCTCTAGGGTCAAATTTTAAAGAAATTTTATCAAGTTTTGAGCCCTTGATTTAAGAGGAATTGATTAGACAGTCCAAAATGGATTGTTCGATCTTCTTTATAAGATCGAGCTCCCGGGACACCGCATGGAAATGTGCCCTGCATGGGACACAATCACAATGGAGCTACCGCGCGATAGCACAGGTCCCAGGGAGTGCGTTACCACATGCGTCTTGGTGATGGGAGCACGACGGCCACACTGCTAAACCAAACTTGCTCAGCCCAACTAATCATGACTGTCTGTTCTGCTGGGCTTAGATCAAATCTGGATCCTTTAAACGACTGTGAACTTCAAAGTTCAATTACAAAGTCATCTAAACTCCAAATTAAGATCGGAAAGAAGCTATGGAAAGCTTGTAATGTGGATTTTGTTCTTAAATCATAAAATTGATAATAATAAAAAATATTCAAGAAATTTTCTGTTGTTAGGAATTAAGCTTCTACTTTTCATGATCTTCAAGATCTAAGATGAACAAATCTTGGAGATCTAATGCAATGATGATATAATGTTAAAATTAAGTAATATCCATCATTTATTTTGACAGATCTAACATAAAATGATGAATCTACCCTTTATGGTAGAAAAATCCTAAAAACTACAAAAAGACCCACTTGATCAATAAGATCAAGCATGATCAGACCCTTTGTATGGGTTGTATGATTGGGATTATGATAAAATCTAGTAGATTATAGATTAAATATGACAAAAATAAGTGGATATGATCTTTGGATCTTAATAGAGTAAAAGCCATAAATGTAATTAAAACCCTTGATCTAATGGAAAAGATCTAAGATCTGACGGTTGGATCATAAGTAAAAGTTTCTAATAATCTTAATATAATTAGTTTAATTTCTTTTATTTGATAGTAGAATTGTAAATGTAATGTAGGTTATAAAGTAGGAAACATGATCGTGTAATTCTTAAATTTTAGCATGCTATGCTCTATATGTTATTAAATTGTTATAATAGGTTAGTAGATTTAATTATCTTAGTGTCATGTTAGTTTAAATTTGAGATTTTAGCATGATTCCATTAGATTAGTAGTAAAATTTCATGTCTTTTATAACTTAAGATCATGCTAGTTTAAGTATAGTTTTATTCCATTAGGTTAAGTTACATTCATAGGAAGCATGTTAGTATAAATGGTTGTTAAACTTATATTGGAATTATGCTTTAAAGTTTATGATTTATTTATTGTCAAATTTTATTAGTAGATTTAAATGTTAAGTAGTTGTTAAGATATAATGAGCATAAATCATCAAAAATGTAAACTAATGGAATATAAAGATTCATGGACAATTAAGATGAGTGAATGACTTTGACTTAATATTAGTAAGGGCTATAGTTAGTAGGACAATATAAGGATTATCAAATCCTTGGCCCAAACTAGTAGAATAATAAACCCCATGAATGACATTTTAAATGTTCATAGATTTAATTAAAATCAATTAGAAAGAGTACTTAGGGTTAAAATGCTCATAGGAACCCTATGAAAGGTTGGGCTAAGGTCACTTTAGTGAATGCTGAACATGGTGATTAAGGGGGTTCTCTAATAGAGCCTCACTCTTCCCCTACCTTCTGTTGACATTTGTGAGGTCTAAACGCCTCTTTTCATGAGGATTGAAGTAACCACTTTGTGTTCAAAAATTCAGCTAGTAAGCCTTAGCCAATTGGAAATAAGAGGAGCAGTTTAGACTTAGGATGAAATAAGTTATCTTCAACCCATAAAACATTAACTAGTTGAATAATAATAACAAGAGCATAAGAGGTTAGTATATTATCTAACCCTAATAAAAATTGTAAGTAAGATAAGGATGACCAAATAAGATCCATGGGATCTTAAATGATAAAGAACAATAAAAAGAAATAAATACTTCTTGATGATGATATATATATATATATTGCTTATAATTTAGATCAAATAGAAAAGAAGATCTTCGATCAAATAAAATAGAAGATCTGAACCCTTGATCAAATATAATTCACGAAAGAGAACCAAGATCATCCTCCCTAGGAATGATCAAACAACTGAACTTAGATCAAAGAAGAACTAGATGATAGAAGATCTAAGCCCTTGATATTTATCAACAAGTATAAATTGTTGATCAAAGGATCTATGAAAGATCAAGTTCAAAGAAAGGAATACACAAAGACTTAGAATAGAAAATACTTAGATATGAAAGATTAGGAGATCATTCTAACCATCAAATCTATTGATCAATAGAATAAACACTATTTAAGGAAGATAGATCATGATAGGATAGAAGATCTAATCCTTTATGTCAAAGGACAAGAGTAGACAAGGAATATAGATGAGATAAAAATATATAGGATTATTCAGATTGTATAAATATATTGACAGTATATATGGATTTACATATTACATATGTTAGTCAGGTTCAAGGAAGATTTGAAGAGATGGATCACTACTTGAAGGTAGGAGGATTTTATGAATGCATCTACATGGGATGTACATGTTGAATACATGATCTTATGTTGAAATGTGTAATGTTAATACTTGTATTAAATCCCCTGAAGCCCTTATGATCAAACCAAACACATATGAAGTCAGTTAAGTTAGACTTGAGGAAAAGACTCTTAAGTGAATATGGAACTAGAAGATATTCCAGTCCTACGTAAACATACAGATTGTCTGATACGTATGAAACCTATTTTACACACAAGCATGGAGGCTTGTGGTTTAGTTTTAAATAGACATAAGGTTAGGGATACTATACTAGGGGAGTTATGAGGGTTTGGCCACCTGCTTTCTGAAATTTGATGATATGAATATACCTTGCCCTATGAGATGCTAAAAGTTGGGTGGGAAAATTATGGGAAGGCCATCACTGTGAAAGTCTTGTCCCCTCATGTGGGTAGTGACACAATATTTTCCATCATGGTATTAGTGGTGAACAGGGTAGTTATCCGAGGGTGCTAGTACAGATCAGACTGCAGCATGGTAGTCCTTTGATTATTTTGCACTATGATGCATATGAGATAGGCATAGTGAAATGCCTTACGTTTTGGCATGATGAAATGCTAGGTAATTATATATTACCAGCATTTCCCAAGAAAGGAAATTCCCACTATAGGACTCGCTGAAAGATTAGAAGATCATTATAACCATCAGATCTATTGATGAATAGAATAAACACTATTTAAGGAAGATAGATCATGATAGGACACAAGATCTAATCCTTTATATCAAAGGACAAGATTAGATAAGGAATATAGATAGGATTATTCAGATTGTATAAATATTGACAATATGTATGGATTTATAGATTACATGCGTCAGTCAAGATCATGGAAGCTTTGAAGAGATGGATCACTACTTGAAGGTAAGAGGATTTTATGAATGCATCTACATGGGATGTACATGTTGAATACATGATCTTATGTTGACAAGTGTAATGTTAATACTTGTATTAAATCCCCTTAAACCCTTATGATCTGTTACGATCCGAGTTTTCCCATGCATTTTTAAATGCAATATCTAATTCCTAAGGCGGGATGCATCCCTATTTGAAAACCATTTTATAAAAAGCATGCAATGCAGTGGAAAATCTTTAGTTTTAAACTCGTTTTGAAAACCCCAAGTGTCATTTTCTTTCACAACAGCCAAAGTAGTTTTTGAAAAACTTTAGAAATCATAAATGTTTTTCCCCGGGTCTATCCAGTCACAGCACACAGCCCAACTGTAAATAAATACAAATACATGTCCGAAGGGTAGAGAGTTTACTTACATGTTTAATTGTCTCCTTTTTTATTCACTTGCTCGTATCACTAATATCTCCTGAGGCGTCTTCTATTTGGGAGTGGAACTATCCTGAAAAATGTTAAGGATAGGGTGAGTATATACTATACTCAGTAGGAGTCTATCACTACTAGTTTTACAATGCATGCTTTGTTTAAAATCACATGCTCTTTAAAACATGTGCATGTAAGAACAATCATGTTCAATATCGATATTAAAAACCATTGTCGAATTGGAATACTGACGACTTAAAGAATCACATAATCCAAGTCAAAAGTATCATATATATATCATAAACATAATGATATGCATAAGATACTCAACTAAATCCAACTCATGGATATATGGTAGGGTTGACCAACCTCGTGTCATGACACAAGCAATGCAAGTAAATCCTCAAACCATAGGGCCCAACTATGCCCATGACCTCGCCACCGTGGGGTCCCCAGGTACCTAGGGACATAGGGTCATATGCCTCCACGGGACATATGACACTTCGACCTAGTGCTGTGACACTAGTGGTAGCCCCCTGTACCACATGCAGTCGAAGCAGGGACGTGCCTTTTTTGAGCGTGGTACCCATTCCACCTAATAGTGGTAGAGGCTGGGAGGCCACCCCAGACCTCTCGGCATAGCACCCACGAGCTTATTGGCCCAAATCATATACGATCAAACAAGTAAAAACCTCTTTTTCAAAACCTGTCCTCTTTGGGTCCCTCACAACTGCCTGGTCCTCACAACTGCCTACGTAGGGTCTTTTGAGCACTCCAGCGTTTTTTGGTAACCCTCAAGGACATGCAATTTTTTTGAAAACTCAATAGCCACAAATCATGCAATTTGTGCAATTGTTTGCAAAACATGTCTATGCATAACATATTTATCATGTGCATGCTGAATTCATTTATATGCTAAACAAGTCATAAAATTAAGTCATGCTAAACAAGTCATATAATTTATACTTAAAACATGCATTCTCAAAACAATCATGGGCTCTTTTTAAAAGTCTAGTAGCGATAGGGCACCTACCTCGAAGTCTCTTGGAGTTGCATCCTTCATCACTCAACCCGTCCCTGGGTCTCATTTATAAACTCTTGGATATGAATGGATACAAGGAGTCCTTATCAATTTCGATCTATTGTTAGAAATTAGATCGCTAGATTTGCCTTTTAGGGTCCATGGGTCCTTGCCTAATTCATGGTCAAGTTAGATCCTATGATGTGGATCTACTATTCAATGGTTAACTCTGTAAATTGTCTTCTGATCCTAACTTTATCATCTCATTAGGTCTGCGTGTCTCAGTTCCCAGGACACTCGTGCATCCTGGTTGAACCGCGACTGCCTCACTTGCGTGTGTGCGCAAAGGCCGTGCCAGGGATCGCATTTTGCACGCACACATGCATGCTCAAGTGATGCGCTATGACGCGCATCCTGGATGGCATCGCACGGACGCACCTTTGGTGTAGCATGGCATGTCTCAACTCCCAAGGCACCCCGTGCATCCTGGTCGAGCCGAGACCCGTGCCCCACGTCGTGCACGCACTCGAAGGCCGCACCAGGGATAGTGTACGCACTGTCGTACGCCTGGAATCCATCCCAGGGACCCAGTCCTAGGTGCAGGTGAAGCATGGCATCCCTGGGACACATTTGTTCATGGAGAGTCGGATGAAACCGGCTGGGTTGTATTCCGGCTAGGAAGACCGGCTGGAAAAATCGGCTGAAAACTCTAGATCCAGCATGGATCTAGCCTGAAAGGAGGAAGAACCCAGGAGAGAGGGAAGGAGGCTTACCTGGGCAGCCAGAGATGGCGTTCCTCCCGCCTGGTAGACCTCCATTCTGGTTCTGAAAACCCTCTATCGCTGGAAATCTCGATGAAGGGAAAAACCCCAATGCCAAGACCAGAAAACAGAAGAGAGGGAAATGGGGAATGGGGAGAATAGCCAGCTTGACTAGGGCTTGGCCGTTGCCAGAAAATGTAGGAAACTGGCTTGTGATGGGTTTCTGATTTTTGCTGGAAACCCCAGTCCCAAAATAGCCGGAAAACTCGTGTTTTGGAGAGGGGGGAGATGGGGCTTTTTATAGCCTTGCTATGGCAGTGTTGCCACTGGCGGTGGCAGATTTCTGAAAAAATTGGGAGAGGAGGATTTCTGGAGAAATTTGGAGGAGGAAGACGATAGGGGGTGCCATTATCAAAACAGCCCCTGCGTTTTCATTGTTTTTCGCTTTTAGTTTAAATTACAGAACTACCCCTAATCTTTGAATGGTCGTAACTTCTTCATACGAACTCCGTTTTTGGCATTCTTTGAGGCGTTGGATTCCATTTTTCAAGTAGAATCTAATGGTGCTATGTTTCCTTAAAAATTCCTTCATTTACTATGTTAAATAAAGTAAAACATTCAACATAGTTCATTTCCTATAGAATGCCCAATTCAATAGCGTAAATTGCTTGGGCATTACATGATCAAACTAAACACATATGAAGTGGGTTAGGTTTGACTTGAGGAAAAGACTCCTAAGTGAATATGGAACTAGAAGATATTCTAGCCCTAAGTAAACATACAGATTGTCTGATACGTATGAAACCTATTTTACACACAAGCATGGAGGCTTGTGGTTTAGTTTTAAATAGACATAAGCCTGGGGATGCTATACTAGGGGAGTTATGAGGGTTTGGCCACCTGCTTTCCAAAATTTGATGATATGATGATACCTTACCTTATGAGAGGCTAAAAGTTGGGTGGGGCAATTAATGGAAGGCCATCACTGTGAAAGTCCTGTCCCCTCATGTGGGCAGTGACACAATATTTTCCATCGTGGTATTAGTGGTGAACAGGGTAGTTATTCGAGGGTGCTAGTACAGATCAGACTGTAGCATGGTAATCCTTTGATTATTTTGCACTATGATGCATATGAGATAGGCATAGTGAAATGCCTTATGTTTTGGCATTATGAAATGCCAAGTAATTATATATTACCAGCATTTCCCAAGAAGGGAAATTCCCACTATAGGACTCGCTGAAAGATTAGAAGATCATTATAACCATCAGATCTATTGATGAATAGAATAAACACTATTTAAGGAAGATAGATCATGATAGGACATAAGATCTAATCCTTTATATCAAAGGACAAGATTAGATAAGGAATATAGATAGGATTATTCAGATTGTATAAATATTGACAATATGTATGGATTTATAGATTACATACGTCAGTCAAGATCATGAAAGCTTTGAAGAGATGGATCACTACTTGAAGGTAAGAGGATTTTATGAATGCATCTACATGGGATGTACATGTTGAATACATGATCTTATGTTGACATGTGTAATGTTAATACTTGCATTAAATCCCCTTAAACCCTTATGATCAAACCAAACACATATGAAGTCGGTTAGGTTAGACTTGAGGAAAAGACTCTTAAGTGAATATGGAACTAGAAGATATTCCAGCCCTAAGTAAACATACAAATTGTCTGATACGTATGAAAACTATTTTACACACAAGCATGGAGGCTTGTGGTTTAGTTTTAAATAGACATAAGCCTGGGGATGTTATACTAGGGGAGTTATGAGGGTTTGGCCACCTGCTTTCTGAAATTTGATGATATGAATATACCTTGCCCTATGAGAGGCTAAAAGTTGGGTGGGGAAATTATGCGAAGGCCATCACTGTGAAAGTCTTGTCCCCTCATCTGGGTAGTGACACAATATTTTCCATCATGGTATTAGTGGTGAACAAGGTAGTTATCCAAGGTGCTAGTACAAATCAGACTGCAGCATGGTAGTCCTTTGATTATTTTGCACTATGATGCATATGAGATAGGCATAGTGAAATGCCTTATGTTTTGGCATGATGAAATGCTAGGTAATTATATATTACCAGTATTTCCCTAGAAGGGAAATTCCCACTATAGGGCTAGCTGAAAGATTAGAAGATCATTCTAACCATCAGATCTATTGATGAATACAATAAACACTATTTAAGGAAGATAGATCATGATAGGACACAAGATCTAATCCTTTATATCAAAGGACAAGATTATAAGGAATATAGATAGGATTATACAGATTGTATAAATATTGGCAATATGTATGAATTTATAGATTACATACGTCAGTCAAGATCAGGGAAGCTTTAAAGAGATGGATGAGTACTTGAAGGTAAGAGGATTTTATCAATGCATCTACATGGGATGTACATGTTGAATACATGATCTTATGTTGACATGTGTAATGTTAATACTTCTATTAAATCCCCTTAAACCCTTATGATCAAATCAAACACATTGGAAGTGGGTTAAGTTAGACTTGAGGAAAAGACTCTTAAGTGAATATGGAATTAAAAGATATTCCAGCCCTAAGTAAACATACAGATTGTCTGATACGTATGAAACCTATTTTACACACAAGCATGGAGGCTTGTGGTTTAGTTTTAAATAGACATAAGCCTGGGTATGCTATACTAGGGGAGTTATGAGGGTTTGGCCACCTGCTTTCCGAAATTTGGTGATACCTTGCCTTATGAGAGGCTAAAAGTTGGGTGGGCCAATTATCGGAAGGCCACCACTATGAAAGTCCTATCTCCGCATATGGGCAGCAACACAATATTTTCCACCATGGTATTAGTGGGAAACGGGGCAGTTATCCGAGCAGGCTAGTACAGATCAGATTGCAGCATGGTAGTCCTTTAATTATTTTGCACTATCTTGGATATGAGATAGGCATAGTGAAATGGCTTATGTTTTGGCATGATGAAATGCCAGGTAATTGTATATTATTAGTAATTTCCAAGAATGGAAATTCCTAGTATAGGACTAGCTGGAGTACTAATTTCTCATAGTGGAAAGAATGGATTAGCTTACTTGGGAATGTTATTTGATTTCATTCATAAGTTTTATGGATTTATCCATGTATAGTATGTATGTGTAAGGATGTATATATATTACAAAGAAAAGAGTTTGATATATGTGTATGTTTATGAATAACGGGATTATGAAGTATTAGAATTATACTATCAAATTATTATCCTTCTTGAATCCCATACGAAGCATAGCTTGCTGAGATATTGTAAATGTTTGAATGTTTACAATATCTCAGATACAGAGAAGGAGAGTTAGGAGCTCAAGATTGAAGAAGACTTAGAAGAATAATCATCAGGGTATACTCCTTGAAGACATGTATTTTGTTTTGTTTAAGAGTATTGTATAGTAATGAGAGTTTCATTGTATGGTGAGCTTTGAGTTTTGGATTATGTAATTTGGACAAGTATTGTAATGGAATTGGGCTTTACTATGAACCACTTAATGGATTCTAGAATTTCATAAAAGTATATTCCTTCAATAGAATTTTATCTTGTACAAAAATTCTACTTATATTATGTATGAAGTGATGACTTGGGTTTTTCAAAAAAACTAAAAGAAAAGAATTTTTGCTGCAAAAATTTACTACTAAGGGCCCTGCCTATGAAAAATGTATTGGAAAATGTGTTACAAAAACCTAGGTCGTCATAGTTGGTATCAGAGCAATTCATCCAGTCACAATACAGTACAAATATGTCCAAAGGAGAGATGATAATCCAATTTTAGATTAAGATAGAAATAGTTGTATAGAATATTGATAGAAATTTTGGTTTATGAGCAGATACCACCAAAGAGAGTCACAAGGCAAATAGATCAAAATACTCTAAAAGACAATATGAAGAGCTTAACCATGAATAATGTGGGAGAGATGGTAACAAGGGTATTGAAGAACCTTCTTCCTCACATTCAACAACCCCAAATTTCATCACCTCTAGTAGAGATACCAAGTACTTAGGCTAAGGCTCAGCCTAAAGTGAGACGCAATACACCAACACCAATTACTCCCACACTAGTACAGGGTCAATCTTCCCTTGTACCAAGTGAAGAAGTTAGAAAGTCTCCATTAGCACCAAAAAAAGTTGACAAAATGATGGAGAGATTTCAAAAGATGGCTACAGTGTATAATGGCAAGGGCGAAGCTGGGAAGGCTGAGGAATGGATATATGAAGTAGAAAGGACTTTCAGTGCACTATGTACTCTTCCAAAGTTGAAGGTTAAATTTGCCACTCATCTATTAAAATAAGAAGCTGCTTTTTGGTGGAGATCAGCTAACCATACCTTCTTCTCAAATTTTGAAGATACTACATGGGAGGAATTTAAGGAAGTCTTCAACCACAAATATTTTCCTTCTCATGTAGAAGCAAGAAAGCTTATAGAGTTTCTGGAACTTAGACAAGTGAACATGTCAGTGGTAGAATATGATAATAAATTCATGCAGTTAAGGAGATTTGCGACTCATGTGTGTAACACTGAAACACACACAGTGAATCAATTCATAGAAGGGCTGCATCCAGGGCTAAAAGTAAAGGTACTTTGTTCTAAACCTACAACCTTGGCAGAGTGTGTGGAAATGGCTTCTAAGTTTGAAGAAGAATACAAGAAGGGTCAAACCACAAGTTTGGTGGAGGAGGAAACTATAATCCAAAGCCCTTCTAGAAGAATAAAAGACCTTAGAACAATTTTAAGCCCCAAAGAAATTAGAGGAACAATGCACAAGGGAAAAATAGACGACCATGTCCAAGATGCAGAAAATTTCACCAAGGCAATATATGCCCTAGACCTGGACAACAACAACCACAACGGTTTCTGATCAAGTGCAATAATTGTGGGGAATATGGACACATCGCCACCTACTGTACGAAACCACTAGTGATTAAGGAGGCAAAACCAAAAATTGCCCCTTGACATGAAGGAAGGGTATTCGCTATCACTGATGGCTAGTCTGGACCATCTAATGTCGTGATTGAAGGTACATTACTTGTAGTTGACAACTATGCTAAAGTATTGTTTAATTCTGGATCTACACATTTCTTTATATCTTGCATATTTGCATCTAGTCTACAATTGTCAGTGAAAAACATGGGATTTGATCTAGATATAACAACTCCAGTTGGAAAAACAATTAAATTACAAGAATACTTGCATAATGTACATGTAGAAGTATTGGGCAAAAGAATGGACATAGGCCTCATTTTACTGAACATGGTGGACTTTGACACATATTGGGTATGGACTAGTTAGCAAAATTCTGCGTAGTTATGGACTGTCATAAGAAGAAAATCACATTTAGCATATCAGGTGAGGAAGTATTAGTACTATAAAGGAAACACAATGACTTAAACAAATCTATTATCTCAGCTATGAAGGCTGTCAAACATATGTCTAAGGGGTGTTACGCATTTCTAACAATAGTAGTTTCATTAGATGTTGAACAACCTAGGACAATAGAAATTGAAGTAGTCAGGGAATTCCAAGATGTTTTTCCAAAAGAACTACTAGGATTACCACCACATAGAGAAATTTTGTTTACCATTGAAGCAATTCCTAGTACAACTCCAATTTCTAAAGTACCTTATAGCATGGCCCCAGTAGACTTGAAAGGTCAGTTACAAGAATTGTTAGACAAAGGGTTTGTTAGACCAAGTAGTTCACCATGGGGAGCCCTAGTAATATTTGCGAAGAAGAAGGATGGGTCTATGAGATTGTGCATTTATTATAGAATGTTGAATAGTGTCACAGTGAAAAATAGGTATCCCTTACCTCGCATTGATGATCTCTTTGATCAACTCCAATTTGCTAAGGTCTTTTCCAAAATTGACCTTAGATCTAAATATCATCAATTGAGTATTAAGGATGAAGACATACCCAAGTCAGCATTCAAAGGTCGGTATGGGCATTACGAGTTTCTAGTCATGTGTTTTGGGCTAACCAATGCACTAGCAATGTTTATGGATTTGATGAATAGAATCTTCAAGGAATTTTCTGATAAATTTGCGATTGTGTTTATTGGTGATAAATTGATTTACTCTACCAATATCAAGGAACACTAAGAACACTTACGAATTGTATAAACTATTTGGTAAATTTAGTAAATGTGGATTCTAGTTAGAGAAGGTCAATTTCTTGAGTCATGTAATTTCCAAGAATGGAGTATAAGTGGACCCCACCAAGGTTGAAGTAGTAATGAATTGGGAGAAACTTAAGACAGTAACAAAAATATGAAGTTTTCTTGGACTAGCAGAATACTACCGTAGATTCATTCAAGGATTTTTCCATATAGCCCTTCCTTTGACTACATTGACTAGAAAAGAGGTACAATTCACTTGGATAGAAGAGTGTGAAAATAGTTTCCAAGAGCTAAAGAAGAGGTTAACTACAACACCAGTATTGACTTTATGATTAGGAAGTGAGGGACATGAAATATACTGTGATGCTTCAGGCAACGGGTTAGCATGTGTATTGATGCAAAATGGGAAAGTCATTGCTTATACATCTAGACAATTGAAGAAACATGAAGTAGATTACCCAGTACATGACCTAGAATTGGCAGTTGTAGTTTTTGTATTGAAAATTTGGAGACACTATTTGTATGGAGAAATTTTTTGTGTATTCACAGATCATAAAAGTCTCAAATACATCTTCACTCAAGCTGATTTGAACCTGAGACAAAGAAGATGGATGGAATATATCAAAGACTATAATTTTTCCATCCAATACCATTTTGGAAAAGTGAAAGTAGTAGCTCATGCATTAAGTAGACAGCCAAGTGCTGTACTCACAAACATCACCATTAAATCAACTTTTGTAGAAAGAATCCTTAAAGCCCAAGAAGAAGATACAGTAACTCAGAAATTGTGTAAAAAGATAAGATTTTGTAAGGGTACAGATGGGGGTATACATTTTTAGGAAAGATTGGTGGTTCCTTTAAATACATACTTGAGAAAAGAACTATTACAAGAAGCCCATCAGTCAAAGTTACTTGATATTTGTGCCACATTTCAGTTCTAAATTTTTTTGGATGATGCTATTAGGATTAGGTTATTTTTGTTCTCACTCAAGGATAAAGCCAAGTCATGGTTCAATTCCTTGGAGGTAGGTTCCATAAATACATTAGACCAATTGTCCAGGAATTTTTAAAACAAATTCTTCCTTGTTCACAACGCAACATCCCTTCATCAGGAAATTATAAATTTCCAACAAAGGCATGACAAACAATATTACAAATGTTGGTAAAGTTAAGAATGAAAGGCTGTAAAAATGCCCTCATCATGGCTTTGAGAAATGGCAGCAAGTTCAATACTTCTATGAGGCATTAATTCCCTAGAATAGGCAAATGGTAGATGTTGTGAGTGGTGGAGCCATCATGCTAAAAGATGAGAGAGAGGCTTGGGATTTTTTTCAAACAATGGTAAATAATTCCCAGCAATGGGATTATTCAAATAGAAGAGAGAGAAACAACAAGCCTCCAAAGAAAGGGGGTCTATATGATTGGATTACATACCTCTCTATCTCATAAGCTCAACTCTATACTTTAAAGAATGGATAAGTATGATGGGAGAGCGGATAAACATAAAACTATGTTTTAGTTCCTCATGGTGTTACATCCATTAAGCCTCCATAAAAGGTTAATGCCCTGTATTCTAGTCCAACCCAAATCATTACAATTGGTCCATCAAATAGAGCACTGAATGAATATTTACTTGAACAAGCGAATGCATATCACCATCCTAGCAACAACAACCCATATTCTAAGACCTTTAGTCCAAGATGGTCTAGGCATCCAAAATTTTTATGATCGAAGAATAACTACCATGGGGGAACCTCTATGAATCCTTCTAACAAAAATTTTCCTAGGCTTTCCACTTTACAGCAACCACTAGGTTTTCAACTGCCCTAACAAACATAGAAACCATCAATGGAGGATAATATATAGTATATCATGAAGAAACTTGACAAATATAATAGAGACTTGCATCAAACCCAGAATGAGAGTCAAAAAAACATTGCTAGGTTAGAGAGGCAAATGGGTTAGTTGTAGGCATCCTTAAGTTAAAGGAAAAAAGGGGAGTTCCCTAGTCAATCCATCTCTAATCCTAAGGTTCAACTTAAGATAGGGTAAAATTATCAAAACTGTAATCCTCATGAGCATGCCAAATCTATAATCACCCTTAGGAGTGATAAGTGTATATATTTGCATAAAAACCATCTAATTAGTTACACGTGTTACAACTTATAGGGATAAATTAGGATTTTTAGACCAAAGTTCCTAACATAAGAATTTTTCACCTAATAACCCAAAATTTTGTTATTTTGTAGGTCCAAAAGCTATTCCAAACTAAGTATGTGATTAACGGCTGAGATTGATCAAGATAAAATTGAACATCAAGATCAAAAGATAGAGTCAAAGCCTCAAAATCATCACTTCAACATAAACCAAAGGCCAAGACCATCTTGTGGACCAGTAATGGATGTGATTAAAGGAGATAAAGATGGCTAGAGGGGGCCCATGAAATAAGACATGCATTCCACCACCTTTGCATGGAAGCCACTTAAGCCACCTTAGCAATATAAGCCATGAGAGAAGGTGGCAAGCTAAGGAACTCAAGACAAATCATACAAGCCACCGAAGCCAAAGTATGGATGCAAAAAGCTAGGCAAAGAAAGCTTACTAAGCTAGCCATGAAGCTTAGCCAATGGAGCCTTCAAAGATAGCCATCTAAGCCATCAAGCTAAGCTAAATGGAAGGCTAGGGTTGGAGGAGATTCAAGAGAGATATCCATGATATATTATGAAGATAATTAAAGGAAATCTATTAGAATAAGATGGAATGTGGACCAGTGGGATAAGATCATTGAATTTTTAGTGTTTTTTCTCACTTTTCCCACATTTTCATTAATTTCCACATCACCCTTAAGATGCACTACGAATTTCCAAAACTCTATTTCATTCCACCTCTTAAGAAACTTCCCAACCAATCAAATCTCTCCACCTAACATCCTCCACCTCATTCCCAACCATTCCCCACCCACTTTCCTATTTCAAGATGTTTTAAAGACTTTGGAAGGGACGAGATGCCCCTTCTTAAAAAGGTGGCATCTCCCACCTACTCCCCTTCTTTAGGCAGCCACCTCCTTTCCCACAATTTCTTAGTTGATGTCTTACCTTTTCCCCCCTCCTAGACATTCAATTTGACATACTTTAATCCACACCATACCTTAGCATTAGAGTACCATAGGAAAAATAGGAGATGACGTATAAAAACCAGCACAAACTTAAGCAAAGGACAATCTTCTTAAACTAGGAAAAGACACCTCCTCATTGGAAGAAGACGCCCTCTTCCTAGCTTCCCTATTTCTCTCTTTTTGTTTTAGAATTCCATTCCTTAGGTGCTGCCACTCTTTCCCTAAGGAGTGAGGCATCTTTTCAAAGTGTTCCATGCCTAGTTTTTGTGGTTGTTGGTTGATGTTTCAAGGGTAGTTCATCTTAACTTAACTTTGATTTACCTTAGTTCCCTTCATGCTAGCTTTTTGCTTTATTCTGTTTGGTTATTCCTTACCTTAGAAACTAAGATTCAAGGCTAGTTTTTCCTTGGAGTGATAAGCAAGGGAAGTCATCTTGAATCTACTTTTCTCTTCTCCTTCCATTGCCTTTCGATTATCTTTTAGCCATCTTGATTTTTCAGCTATATTTGCTTCAGTTCCACTGGTTGTTGCCTTAGTTTTCCATAGAATTTCCCCTTGATTTCAAGCATACTTGATCATGAGTGATTGTTGGAACAATTGAAGAAGAAATTTTCTTGTAATTAAGGAGTGATTAAGATTAAGTGAGCATTATTGTAATAGAATTTAAATTTCAGATTTGGATTACATTTATGGAGTACTATGTTGATGAAATTTTGATTTGATTCAATGAAGTTAGTTGGAATTTTGAATTCATGTTTGTGTCCAACAGTCAATTATCTTTGTTTTAGATGTTCTATTCATTGAATGTTTCAATTACCTCACTACTGGAGCTTCTTTGCATGAATGGTTTATGTTAATTTCCAGCACCATACAATCATGTTCACTTCACTTTTCAAGATCCTAACTAGATTGTTAGATAGCTTAATTAATGTTAGAAATAGATTGCATGCTTAGGTTTCCAAAGTAGTTGATTAAATCTACTCCTAACCAATTAATTATGCATACCATTCCATGGTTACATGCATGATGATTGGGTAGTTTTCCTTTCATTGTTGTTATTTCTAACTTTTGCTTTATTTCTCTTGTGTAGTTATACTTAGATTCCATTAGTTTGAATCTCAGTTAATTTGGAATGTAACTAATTTTGTCACACTTGTTAAAAGAGTTAATTTGGTTTATTACTTTTCTTAGTTTGCATGATTAGGAAAGTAGGTTGTTAAAGCATGTTACCTTAAATTATTGTTAATTTCATGTTTAGGAAAGTTAATAAATTTCATTTTAGGAAAGCTTCACTTTAGGAAAGATTTTAGTCAAAGAAAGTCATAAATTGAGAAGTTTTTAAATTTAGAATATGCATGTTTTAGGAAGGTTTTAAATTTAGCATGTTTCTTGTTTTTGTTTTGTTTACAACTTCAGGTTTTAGTTTGCATTCTTAGTATAGGTAAAAAATTAGTTGAATTTAAGCTAGGTTAGATAGTTTAAAGTGGGGACCACTAGCATTACATTAGTTCAACTCCTCATAGGATCGACCTCACTAGCATACTATATTGCAAATGATTCATGCACTTGATAGTTTTATTTAAAACAACAATAAGTTATTTGCACCATTGCTGGGGGGAGTTGCAACGAATTTTGTAGTGTTCTATACTTTAGGTTATTTTCCTCTAGTCTAGGTTTAGGGTGCATTAGATTAGGGTTTTTCCATACCTTTTGAATTTGTTGCTATTTTCGTCATATTGACCATATTTCTTTGATTTTTGTGATAGAAAATCGGAAAAGGAGAGGCAGTGATCCTATGGGCCAAAGCTTTATCATCTTAGATTAGATTTTATTGCTTTCCTAGATTAGGATTTGAGTGAAACTTGTAGTGAGGCTCATTTAAATAGCAATTTCTTTATTATTTAGTTTTAAATAGGGGTGGGGTATGGTGGCCCACACATGATCATCATTGAAGCCCTCATTATAAGTATCTCTCACTCAATTCTTAATTTTTAGGAATAACTTACATTTAGTATAATTTGCATTTGGATGTTAGTATAATTCATATAGATTAGGATTATTTGTTGATAATTGTTAATTCTTTACTTAGGATTGTTGCATTAGAGCACCTATCTAACCTTGGTTGGATAGCATATAGGTTGCATTAGTTTGCTTTTGTATTGCATTGTATATTTACACTTTATCATGGAATGGAATTAATGTCAGTAAGGGCCCCATAGGAACCCTTATAAGATAAGGACTGGATTTCATCATTAGCTCCTTGACCCACCTAGGAATTAATTAATATCCTTGTATGCCATGATCCCAACCCTTGAGTATTAATTTAAAATCAAGTAGAAAGAGATTTAGGATATCGAGTTCATAGGACCCTTTTAGAAGGATACAATCTATTGTCACTTTAATGGTTTTTGAGCACTGTGGTTATAGCGGGTGTCTTAAAATCCAAGTAATTTTTTGATGCATTTCATTGACATTATTTGAGGTCTAAATGCCACCTAACACAAGGATTGTATTAACCACTTTTGAGTAGAACCTAATTAGTAAGTAGCAATCAAATATGGTTAAAAGGAGTTGTCTAGATTTAGGTCTAAGAAGCTACCACCTATGTACTAAGTAAAGATAATCAAAACACTACTCAATTATTGCTTACTAGGATTTGATTGCTCATTGCTCATTGTGTAGAGTTAGAGTTAGCATTTAGATTAGAGCATTTAGTATAGGATATTTTATGCAAGGGTGACAATCTCAGAACCTCAAGCTAACACCTTTCAACTGAGATATTTAATGCAAGCTAAGATAAGGGGAAAGAAACCAAGTTCCTATCCCATGGTTGAACCACAAACAGAAGTGGAGTGTAAGGCCATTAGAGATTTCTATGTGCCACTACAACTCAACACCCCATCCTACATAGCTTTACCTCCTATAAATATAGACTACTGAGAATTAAAGCCGAGAGTCATACAATTACTCCCCACATTGTATGGTCAAGACTAAGAAGACCCCTACCTACATATCAAGGAGTTTCTTGATATTTTTGCCACATTTAGGTTCTAAAATTTTTTGGATGATTCTATTGGGCTTAGGCTATTCTTGTTCTCATTCAAGGATAAAGTCAAGTCATGGCTGAATTCCTTGGAGATAGGTTCCATAAATACAGAGGACCAATCATCTAGAAATTTTTTGAAGAAGTTCTTCCCCATTCATAAGACAAATGCCCTTCATCATGAAATTATTAATTTCCAACAAAGGGATGATGAACAATACTACAAATATTGGGAATAGTGGAATGACCTGCTACAAAATGCCTGCATCATGGATTTGAAAAATGGTACAAGTTCAATACTTTTATGAGGCATTGATGCCTCAAAATAGACAAATGGTAGATGCAGCGAGTGGAGTGACCCTCATGTTAAGGGATGAGAGTGAGGCTTGGGATTTCTTTCAAATTGTAGTAGATAATTTCAAGCATTGGGATTATTCAAATAGAAGAGAAGGAAACAACCAGCCCTTCAAGAGAATGGGTCTCTATGAGATAGGAGTGTATACTAATCTATCCCATAAAGTCAACTCCGTACTAGTAAGAATGGACAAGTACAATGGTAGAGCAGACAAGCTTGAAAGTTTACTTCAATCCTTTATGGCTACCACATCCCTTAAACCTCCATAAGAGGTTTGTGCCATATGTTCCAACTTAGCCCATACAACCACATTTTGTCCATCAAATAGAGTGCTAAATGATTATATTGTTGACCAAGCAAATGCATTAAATGCATATCATCAACCTAGCAAAAACCCTTCTTCTGAGACCCACAACCCTAGATGGGCTAGGCATCCCAAGTTTTCTTAGTTGAAGAATAACTACTGTAATGACCCCAATTTTTGTAAATTAATTGAGAAAATCAATAAACTAGACTGGAATATTATGTTATTGGAAATTCTATTTTTAAAGAGAATAAACCATGATTTAAAGCTTATAAATTATGAAAGTACTAAAACAATTGATTAAAATGATACTAAGTATGTTCAATTCCGAGTTAAAATGAAAAATCCCTAATTTTCTCTATTTTAATAAACAAAAGGGTAAAATGGTAATTTTACTCATAACCGAGATCTAAGACATCAATATTTAGAATGTACTCAAATATCCAATTCCAACACTACTAACTACACTCAATTTCGAATTCATAAGAATAAATCCTATTTTTCTCCATTTTTAGAATTAAAAGGGCAAAACGATCTTTTCACAACTATGTGGGGCCCACAAGGTGAGCCAATGGTCTAGAAGACCACCATCATGAGTTAAACCACTATCAACTGGTAGTGGAGAAGGCGGTGGTAGTGGAGAATCCAATGCCAATTAAATATTCAAAATAACTGAAACATAATAATTACAAGTAATGATGAAAAATTCAAAAACCCCTATAAATACCCCCCCAAAAATCTCCTAAAAATGTTCATTAAATTTCTCACAAAATTATCTTGAATTCCCTAAAAAACTACATCCTAGATCCTTCCAAATCTCCCCCCAATTTTCTTTTCTTTCCCTCTTTCTTCTTATTCCTTGGGAGAGTGTCCCCAAACACACCCAAGCAGACGTCATCATCGGGGGCGTCCACAGACGCGTCATCCCCTATGAACTATGGTTTCCACATGGGAAACCCTAATCTAATTATCCATGAAGTTCTGGCATTCATGTCCAAATCTCCACTATTAGATTTGTTCGGGCTGAGGTGATGTACAAAATACCTGAAGTATCACAATGATCCACCATCTTGGTCGTCAGTAATTTCAAAACAAAGAACAACACACTAGACTGACACCATCTTCGTTAGAAATTACAAACTATTTTGGCTAATCTAGCTATTGAAACACAATCTTGCATCAAGGAATCACTCCAGGATGTGGGGATCTATATTTCCCATGTGGTCTCCCACCTTATCCTGCAACGGCGACAGGGAAATCATTGACTGTATATCTTACCTAAAAACCTAGGGTTTTCTCACTAATAAATCTCTTCTCTGGTGAAATTTCTTCACCAGATTGGCACAGGTAGGCCACCCACTTCATTCCCCTTTCATTCTAGCATCTCTTTAGAGTTTTTGGGCCTCTAGAGATCTTCCCCAGCCATTGATCCATCGAAAATGATGGATCCGACAATAGGGGTTGAGATCTCATCATGGATGGCTCAGAAGCAAATTTTGAGCCATTGGATGGATTTCTACGGCCTAAAAACCTTAGGAGATGAAATCTGGAATGTTGATCTCAAAAATGAAGGAGATCCAATGATGGATGATCTGACGATTCAGATCTAGACCGTCTCGCCTATCACCGGTCACCACCTCAGGTTAACCTGAGATCATAAGTAGCAAAGGCAGGCCTTTGATTGTCCCCGCACCATGATGATCAGAATAATTATGAGCCATCCAAATGATTGTAAACTTGCTTCTTTGATTTTGGAGTCATCTAAACTCCAAATCAATATTTGAAAGAAGCTATCAAAATCTTGTTAAGGCTAGTTTCTTATGAAATCATAAAATTTAAGAAATAATTCAAGAAACTTTTTGTTTTGAGGAAATAAGCTTCCAAATTTCATGATTTGTAAAAATTATGACCTTCATATGTTATGTGACTGATCCATTAGTGATATAATGTTGATAATATATGAAATTGAGGATTTATTATGACAGATATATGAAAATTTGAGAAATATACCCTTTATGGTAGAAATACCCCCCAAAAAAAATGTATACAAAGTGTCCCACTTGATCATTGAGATAAGCATGATTAAACCCTTTGGATGGGTTGAAGAGAAGTGATAATTATGATATCTAGTGAGATCATTCACTTAATGTGACAAAAATGTGTGGATATGATCTTTGGAACTTAATGAAGTAAAACCTTAATGTAATAAAAATCCTTGATCTAAAGGATTAATATAAAATTGGATGGTTGGATCATGATGAAAAGTTTATAATAATCTTATTTAATTAGTTTACTTATCTTTTATTTGATAATACAATTGTAAATATGATTTATGTTATGAATTAGGAAGCATGATAGTGTAATTCTTCAATTACAGGATCTTATGCTCAAAATGTTATTAGATTGTTATAATAGATTGGTAAATTTAATTATCTTAGGGCCATGTTAATTTGATTTTGAGATTTTATCATGATTCCATTAGATTACTAGTAAAATTACATATATTTCATAACTTAGGATCCATGTTAGTATATTAGAGTATAAATGTCCTTAGAATGATATAGATGTACAATTCTCTTATGATTTAGACTATATGGTTATTTGATTGTCAAAGTATAGTGTAAGCATCTTAATTGTCTTTAAGTTAGTAGATATAATTGTTAAATTAGTGGTTATGCTTCAATATTCATAAATCACCAAAAATGTGATCTAATGAAATATGGAGATTCATGGACAATTAACATGAATGAATGACTTTGATTTAATATTAGTAAGGGCTATAGTTAGTAGGACAATATAAGAATGGTTTATCATTTCCTTAGTCCAAAGTACGAGAATAATGAACATCCATGGATAACATTATGCCTATCCATGGAAATTAATTAAAATCAATTAGAGAAGGGACTTAGGGTAAAGAGCTCATAGGAACCTTGTTAAAGGTTGAGCTAGTGCCACTCTAGTAGACTTTGAACATTGTGGTTATAAGGAGTATACAAGAGCCAAGTGCTTTTTCCTCTCCTCCCATTGATGTAAGTTGAGGTCTAAATGCCTCCTTACATGAGGATTGTATTCACTACTCTTTGAGTAGACTTTAACTAGTAAGAATTGGTAAATTCTTACATAAGGAGG
This sequence comes from Warburgia ugandensis, assembly GCA_035236585.1. Taxonomy (NCBI): domain Eukaryota; kingdom Viridiplantae; phylum Streptophyta; class Magnoliopsida; order Canellales; family Canellaceae; genus Warburgia; species Warburgia ugandensis. The sequence goes on from CP141136.1 coordinate 41,897,310, forward strand.
AGCAGCCTAGACTTAGGAAGAAAATAAACCATCTTCAACCAATAAATCATTAATTGGTTGAATAATAATAAGATCATAAAAGGATAGAAAATTATCTAATCCTAATAAAAATTGTAAGTAAGATAGGATGATCAAACAAGATCCATAAGGAGATCTTAAATGATCATGAACAATAAGAATCCTAATGTTGTATTTCTAATATTATGTATCGATATATGTATATTGTAGATAAATCTAGATCATTAGGTTAAAGAATCCAAACCCATGATCAAATATGATTCAAGAAAGAGCACCAAGATCCTCCTCCTCAGGGATGATCAAACAACTGAACGTAGATCAAAGAAGAACTAGATGATAGAAGATCTAAGCCCTTAATCTTTATCAACAAGTATAAATTGTTGATCAAAGGATCTGTGAAACATATAGATCAAAGAAAGAAATACACAAAGACATAGAAATAGAAAATACTTAGATTTGAAAGATTAGAAGATCATTCGAACCATCAAATCTATTGATCAATAGGATAAGTACTATCTAAGGAAGATAGATCATGATAGGACACAAGATCAAGATCCTTTATATCAAAGGATAAGATTAGAAAAAGAATATAGATATGATAAAAAAAATATAAGATTATTCAAATTGTATAAATATTGATAATATGTATGGATTTACAGATTACATACGTCAGTCAGGATCATGGAAGATCTAAAAGGATTGATCACTACTTGAAGGTAAGAGGATTTTATGAATGCATCTACAAGAGAAATACATGTTGAATACATGATCTTATGTCTAGAAATGTTGACATGTATAATGTAAATACTTGTATTAAATCCCTTGAAAATACTTATGATCCAACCAAAACACATATGAAATGGTTAAGTTGGAATTGAGGAAAAAACCCTAAGTGAATAAGAACTAGAAGATATTATAATCCTAAGTAAATAGACAGATTGTTTAATACGTATGAGAACTATATTACATATAAGCATGGAGGCTTGTGGTTTTGTTTTAGATAGGCATGAGTCTAGAGATGCTATGCTATGAGAATTATAAGGGTTTGGCCACCCACTCTCCAAAACATGATAAAGTTGTATATGATGCCTAAGAGAGGCAGAAAGTCGAGTGGGGCAATTATGGGAAGATTGCCAATGTGACAGCCATGGTACCCCCCTCCCCCCCATATGGACATGGATATTGTAAATTCCACTGATGATGGTATATGCGGATTGTAAAGTAGTTATTTGAGCATGTTGGTACAGATTAGACTGTAAGCATGGTAGTCCCTGATTATTTTGTACTATGATGCATATGAGATATTATGTTTTAGCATGATGAAATACCAGGTAATGGTGTATTACTAGTATTTCCTAGGAAGGGAAATTCCTAGTATAGGGCTAGCTAAATACTGATTCCCTATAGTGGAAAAAGTTGATTAGCTTAGTTTGGGAATGTTATTTGAATATTTTTATGAATTTAATAGATTTATCCATATATAGTATGTATGTATAAGGATGTACATATATGATAAAGTAAAGAGATTGATTCATGAGTATGTTTATGAATAATGGGATTATGAAGTATTAGAATTATACTGCCAATTTATGTTGCCTCTTGAATCTCCTACCAAGCATAGCTTATTGAGACATTGTAAATGTTTAAATGTTTATAATATCTTAGATACAGAGAAAGAAAATTAAGAGCTTAAGACTTCAGAAGACTTAGAAGAATAATCAATTAGGGTATATCCATTAAAGACATGTATTTTGATCTTTATCAACAAGTATAAATTGTTGATCAGAGGATCTGTGAAAGATCCAGATCAAAGAAAGAAATACACAAAGACATAGAAATAGAAAATACTTAGATATGAAAGATTAGAAGATCATTGGAACCATTAAATCTATTGATCAATAAGATAAGTTGTAATGACCCCAAATTTTTGTAAATTATTAAGGAAAATGAATAAAGTTTGAATTTTTGGAAATTCTGGGCTAGAATATTAGGTTATTGACAATTCTCTTTTTACAGAGATTACATTATAAATTAAAACATAGAAATTATGGATGTACTTGGAAAACTGATTGAAACAACATTAAGTACGTTCAATTTTGAGTTAAAATGAAAATTCCTTACTTTTTTCATTTGGGGGTAAAATGGTAATTTTACCCATATCCGATATCTAAGAAATAAGACCTCAATATTCATGAAGTACTTAGAAATACGATTCCAACGCCACTAAGTGCGCTCGATTCCGAGTTCGGACAAATATTGCCTATTATTCTCCAATTTTAGAGTTGAAAGGGCAAAAAGGTCTTTTCACATAAAAGTGGGGCCCCACAAAGTGGGCCAACATTCTAGAAGCACGAATAATTGCTCAGTGCATTATTGCTGGTAGTGGAGATTGTAGTGGAGATTGTAGTGGGAATGGAGAATGCATTAGTAATTAAAAATTCTAAAGTAATAAAATATCTTATCAAAAGAAATGATAAAAAATTCAAATTTGGCTATAAATATGTCCCAAAATTTTTCAAAACCTTAACCACAAAATTTACAAATCTTCCCTGGAATTTCAGCCCCAAATTCCCCTTCATCCCTCCCCAAACTCTCTTTTCCTTATTTCTCTCTCCTCTTTCTATTCGGAACAAGAGACCTAAATTCAATTAGGCACTCCGTTCCAGGAAAAATCTCATCAATTCCACCCTTTGTAACATCCTATACTACAGTATATACAAAAGTCCCAAATCAATTTCAAGATCCAATGGTTCCAACAACATAAAATCACAAAAAGGTGGATAATCGGGCTATATTATCATCAACCGGTAATTCTCTCAAATTGGGCATCAATTATATTGTTTTTCTCCAATCAGGTAGGTGGAACTACTTCCATACATATTTATTATGTTTTAGTGTAATTTTTATTTTTCTGTAATTTAATTTGAATGAAAAATGGTAAAAATAAAGTAAATACCAAACCCTTCAATTTATGATGATAGAGAGCTCAGATGGAAATTCTGAGCTTTCCAATCGATCTAGAAGGTTAGAAACCCCTAGGATACAATTTTCAAGAAAATCTAACAAGGTTTGGACCCTCAATTGAGAGAGATTAATTCTGTTGGGCCCAGATCAAATCTGGACCCTAGGAACGACTATAAACTTCAATTTAAGATTGTGGAGTCATATGAACTCCAAATTGAGATCATAAAGAAGCTATGGAAAGCTTGTAATGTCTAGTTTCTAATGAAGTCATAATATTTCTAAAAATTATTTCTGAATTATTCTGTATTTTGGAAATAAGTATCCAATTTCTAAGATCTTCAAGATCTAAGGTGATTAGATCTTAGAAATTTATTTTTGTGATGATATAATAATGTAATAATGTAATATCTATGGTTAATTTGGACAGTTCTTGGATAAAATAGGGGATCTACCCTTTATGGTAGAAAAACCCTAAAAAAATAAAATACAAAGGGACCCACTTGATCAATGAGATCAAGAATGATCAGATCCTTGGGATGGATTAAAGGAATGATATTATGATGGAACCCAGTTAGATCATGGATGAAATGTGACAAAATCAAGTGGATATGATTTTTGGATCTTAATGGATTAAAAGCCCTAAAGGTAATTAAAACCCTTAATCTAAAGAAAAACACCTAAGCTCTAATGGTTGGATCATATTTAAAGGTTTATAATAATTTTAATAAAATTAGTTTAATTGTCTTTTATTGGATATAGAAGTGTAAATGTGATTTATGTTTTAAGTTTTAATTGTCTTTTATTGGATATAGAAGTGTAAATGTGATTTATGTTCTAAGTTAGAAAGCATGATAGTGTAATCTTTAAATTTTAGTATGATATGCCCTAAATGAGTAATTTGTTAGTAGATTTGATTATCTTAGGATCATGTTAGTGTAAATTAGGATTTAAATATGATTTCATTATGATAGAAGATGTGTTTCATAACTTAGGATCATGTTAGTTTTATTTCACTAGCTTAAGTTACATTCATAGGAAGAATGTTAGTATATAGTTGTTAAACTTATATTTGATTTATGCTTTCAAGTTGATGATTTACTTATTGTCAAATTTTATTCAATTGTTAAGTAATTGTTAAGATATAAGGAGCATAAATCACCAAAAATGTAAACTAATGAAATATAGAAATTCATGGACAACTAAGATGAATGAATGATTTTGACTTAATAAGGGCTATAGTTAGTAGGACAATATAAGGAATGATTTATCATTTCCTTGGCCCAAAGTAGGAAAATAATGAACATCCATGGATGACATTGTGCATATCCATGGAAATTAATTAAAATCAATTAGAGAAGGGACTTAAGGTAAAGAGCTCATAGGAACCTTGTCAAAGGTTGAGCTAGTACCACTCTAGTGGACTCTGAACATTGTGGTTATAAGGGGTATACAAGAGCCAAGTGCTTTTCCCTCACCTCCCATTGACGTAAGAGAGGTCTAAACGCCTCCTTACATGAGGGTTGTATTAACCACTTTTTGAGTAGACTTTAACTGGTAAGTACTAGTCATCCTAAAATAAGGAGTTGTCTAGTGATAGGAAGAAATAAATTATCTTCAACCAAGTAAGACACTAACTGGTTGAATAATAATAAGAACATAAAAAGATAGCAAATTATCTAACCCTAATAAAAATAGTAAGTGAGATAAGGATGATCAAACAAGATGAGATCTTGTATGATAAAAAACAATAAGGAAAAAGAAACATCAATGTAAATTAGATTGTTATGTATGATATAGATAGTATTTGTATAGATGATATTAAACCCATGGATATAAGATATTCAAGGAAGAAAGATTTAGATCATCCTACATAAGGATGATCAAAAGACCACGTAGTATGTACCCTTGATTAGAAAAATGACATTATACATATGATTTGACAGATATATGTTGATCGAGACTATGGCAGATTTTAAGGAGTAAGAATACCTTATTGAGGTAGGTGGATTATTAAGAATGCCTTTACATGAAGATACATGTCTAATACATGATCTTATGTTTTGAAGTATTGACATTTATGATACCAATATATTAAGGTAAATACCTCAAATTGAAATATGATCCAACCAAATGATGAGGAAAATAAGTATTAAATGGTCAAGTTCAAAATTGAGAACAACCCTAAGTGAATAGCAAAGTAGAAAATATTCCAGTCCTAGATAAACAGACAGATAGTCTGATATGTATAAGTATTATTTTACATACAAGCTTGGAGGCTTGTGGTTTTATTTTAAACAGGCATAAGCCTGGGGATACTATGCGAGGAGAGTTAAGAGGGTTTGGCCACCCACTCTCTGAAACTTGATGATATTGAATACCAAGCCTAAGAAAGGCTAAAAGTCGGGTGGGGCATTTATGGGAAGGCCACCACTGTGACAGCCATGGTCCTCCCATATGGACATGGATATTGTAATTTCCACTGAGAATGGTATAAGTGGATTATTGAATAGTTATCCGAGTGCACTGTACGAATCAGACTCCAAGCATAGTAGTCCTTGATTATTTTGCATTATGATGCATATGAAATTGGCATAGTGAAATGCCTTAAGGGATGGCATGATGAAATGTCAGGTAATTGTATATTACCAATATTTTTCCCAAGAAGGGAAATTCCCTGTATAGTAACTGGTTGAGATACAAATCTCTTATAACGAAAGGAGTTGATCAGCTTTATATAGAAATGATTCCTGATTATTTTTACATTTTTAAGGAATTTGTCCTTATACAATATGTATGCATAAAGGTGAACACAAATGACAAGGAAATGAGATGTCCTTATAACTAATAGTTATTAATGAATGTGTTTATGATAGAACGAATTATGGGATACTTGAATATTGAGATTATACTGTCAATAACTTACATTCTTATCCCCTACCAAGCATAGCTTGCTGACATATTGTAAATGTTCAAATGTTTACAATATCTCAGATACAGAGAAGGAGACTTAAGAGCTCAAGACTTGAAGAACAATTGAAGAATAAGTAATTAGGGTATATCCCTTGAAACATTGTATTAGAACATGTATTGAATTTTGAACTTTGTAATTTGGATTGTATATTTGGACAAGTATTGTAAGGATACAATGGGCTGTGTACTGTGAACCACTGGATGGATCTTGAAGTTTAATGAAAGAATATTCCTTCAATGGAATTTTATCTTATACAAAATTCTACTTATGTTATGTATGAGGTGGTGACTTAGGTTTTACAAAACAAATTCTAAAGAAAAGAATTTTCACTACTTTGGTTTGCGAAATTTTTTTTACTCTAAGGGCCCTATCTTTACAAAATGTATTATAAAATGTGTTATAAAAACCTGGGTCACCACATAAGTACTATCTGAGGAAGATAGATCATGATAGGATACAAGATCTAGATCCTTTATATCAAAGGATAAAATTTGAAAAAGAATATAGATATGATAAAAAAAATAAGATTATTCAAATTGTATAAATATTGACAATATGTATGGATTTATAGATTACATACGTCAGTGAGGATCATGGAAGATCTGAAGGGATGGATCGCTACTTGAAGGTAGGAGGATTTTATGAATGCATCTACATGAGAAATACATGTTGAATACATGATCTTATGTCTAGAAATGTTGACATGTATAATGTAAATACTTGTATTAAATCCCTTGAAAATCCTTATGATCCAACCAAAACACATATGAAATGATTAAGTTGGAATTAAGGAAAAAACCCTAAGTGAATAAGGAACTAGAAGATATTATAACACTAAGTAAACAGACAGATTGTCTGATACATATGAGAACTATTTTACATATAAGCATGGTGGCTTGTGGTTTTGTTTTAGATAGGCATGAGCCTATGGATGCTATGCTATGAGAATTATATGGGTTTAGCCACCTGCCCTCTGAAACTTGATAAAGTTGTATACCATGCCTAAGAGAGGCAGAAAGTTGGGTGGGGTAATTATGGGAAGACTACCAATGTGACAGCCATGGTCCCCCCCCCTCCATATGGACATGGATATTGTAAATTCCATTGATGATGGTATAAGTGGATTACAAAGTAGTTATCTGGGCACACTAGTACGGATTAGACTGTAAGCATGGTAGTCCTTGATTATTTTGCACTATGATGCATATGAGATATTATGTTTTAGCATGATGAAATTTCAGGTAATGGTATATTACTAGTATTTCCTAGGAAGGGAAATTCCCAGTATAGGACTAGTTGAAATACTAATTCCCTATAGTGGAAAAAGTTTATTAGCTTAGTTTGGGAATGTATTTGACTATTTTTATTAATTTAATAGATTTATCCATATACAGTATGTATGTATAAGGATGTACATATATGACAAAGTAAAGAGATTGATCCATGAGTATGTTTATGAATAATGGGATTATGAAGTATTAGAATTATACTGTCAATTTATGTTGCCTCTTGAATCTCCTACCAAGCATAGCTTGTTGAGTTAGAGTAAATGTGTGAATGTTTACAATATCTCAAATACAAAGAAAGAGAATTAAGAGCTCAAGACTTAAGAAGACTTAGAAGAATAATCAATCAGGGTATATCCATTAAAGACATGTATTTTGATCTTTATCAACAAGTATAAATTATTGATCAAAGGATCTGTGGAAGATCCATATTAAAGAAAGAAAATACACAAAGTCGTAGAAATACAAAATGCTTAGATCTAAATGATTAGAAGATCATTCGAACCATCAAATCTATTGATCAATAGGATAAATACTATTTGAGGAAGATAGATCATGATAGGACATAAGATCTAGATCCTTTACATTAAATTATAAGATTAGACAAAGAATATAGATATGATAAAAAATATAAGATTATTCAAATTGTATAAATATTGACAATATGTATGGATTTATAGATTACATGCGTCAGTTAGGATCAGGGAAGATCTGAAGGGATGGATCACTACTTGAAGGTAAGAGGACTTTAAGAATGCATATACATGAGAAATACATGTTGAATACACGATCTTATGTCTAGAAATGTTGATATGTATAATGTAAATACTTGTATTAAATCCCTTATAAATACTTATGATCCAACCAAAACACATATGAAATGGTTAAGTTGGAATTGAGGAAAAAACCCTAAGTAGAAGATATTATAACCCTAAGTAAATAAACAGATTGTCTGATACGTATGAGAACTATTTTACATATAAGCATGGAGGCTTGTGGTTTTGTTTTAGATAGGCATGAGCCTAGGGATGCTATGCTATGAGAATTATAAGGGTTTGGCCACCCGCTCTCCAAAACTTGATAAAGTTGTATACCATGCCTAAGAGAGGCAAAAAGTCAGGTGGGGCAATTATGACAACATAAAACTACTCTGGAATGGATGATAATAGACATAAAAGGGATTAGTCCAATCATATGCATGCAGAGGATAAACCTTGAAGAAAATGCAAAACCATCTAGGGAAACTCAAAGATGACTTAATCCCCACATGAAGGACATGGTCAGAGATGAAGTCCTATAACTTCTAAATATTGGTGTTATATATCCTATCTCTGACAATATTTGGGTTACCTTATTTAGGTTGTACCCAAGAAATCCTGGTTCACGGTAGCACAAAATGAGGATAATGAGTTAGTACCGACTCGCATGACCATCGGGTGGAAAGTTTGCATTGACAATTGAAAGTTGAACACGCTCATGAAGAAAGATCATTTTCCTCTACCCTTCATTGACCAAATGCTAGAGATGTGGCCTAAACATAGTTATTACTATTTTCTTGATGGATTTTCTAATTATAAATAGATTCCAATAGCATTAGAGGATCAAGAGAAGACCACCTTCACCTGCCTCTTTGGAACCTTTGCTTAACAACACTTGCCTTTTGGGCTTTGTAACATTCTTGCTATATTTCAAAGGTGTATGTTGAGCATTTTCTCTGATATGGTAAAAGGGTTTCTTGAGGTGTTTATGGATGACTTCTCATTATTTGGGTCATCATTTGATGAGTGCTTGCACCACCTAAAGTTAGTTCTAACAAGGTGTTAGGTGAAAAATCTTATTTTAAATTGGGAAAAGTGTCATTTTATGGCACGAAGTGGGAATGTTTTAGGCCACATAATATCACCTAATGTGATAGAAGTCGATAAGGAAAAAGTGGATTTAATAGCCAACCTTCCTCCACCAAGGATAGTTAAAGAAATCTGCTCATTTTTTGGACATGCTAGCGTTTACAAACACTTCATCAAGGATTTTAGTAAAATTTCCAAGCCCCTCTATAATTTATGTACAAAGGAGGCCATTTTTTAATTTGATAAGGATTGTAAGAAAGCATTTGAGCGACTGAAGGCCAAGTTGACTTCTGTACCCATTATCCGACCACTAGATTAGAATGCACCATTTAAGATAACGTGTGATATGTTGGAATATGCCATTAGAGCTATTTTTAGGTAGTGCATTGATAAACTTTCCCATGTAATATATTAACCTAATAAAACACTAAATGATGCACAACTCAATTATTCGATCATAAAGAAAGAGGTGTTCACTGCAGTGTTTGCTTTGGATAAGTTTAGACCTTACTTGTTAGGATCTAAAGTTATAATGTATTCAGATCACATGGTTTTAATGTACCGCCTTTCTAAAAAAGACGTGAAACCTAGGTTTACCCTTTGAATACTACTACTAGAAGAGTTTGATTTAGAAATTTGGGACAAGAAAGGTTCCAAAAATGTTGTACTAGACCACTTATCTAGACTAGTAGTGGATCACATGCCTATAACTAAATCTTTCCTGGATGAACATTTATTACATATTTTTTAGTTTCCTTGGTATGGTGATATTGTTAATTACCTTGTTACAAGACAAATTCCTAATCATTGGACTAGATAAGATAAAAAGAGATTTTTGACCAAGGTTAGATATTTTACTTTGGATGACCCATACTCATTCAATTATTGTCTTGATCAAGAGATTATGAGATGTATACCCAATAGTGAGCATAATAGGATCATCTCTTGCTATCATGATCAATCATTCGAGGCCATTTTGAGCTTGAGAAAGATAGCTGCAAAAATCGTGCATTGTGGTTTTTATTGGCCTACCATATTTAAGGATGCACATGCTTACTACACAACATGCGTGAGACATCAAAGATTACGTAGTCTTGGAAGGCAACATATGATGCCCTTAAACCCAATCTTGATTGTACAACCATTCAATGTTTGGGGCATAGACTTTATGAGACTCTTTCCTAATTCTTTTGGAAATCTTTACATTTTAGTGGGAGTGGACTACATGTCCAAGTGGGTGGAGGCTATACTGTGTAAAATTAATGATGAAAAAGTAGTGGTATATTTATTAAAAGAAAATATCTTTACAAAGTTTGGTACTCCAAGAGCCATAATAAGTGATGGGGGAAAACACTTTTGTAGTAAAGTATTTGAGAATATAATGAAAAAGTATGGTGTGAACCATAGAATAACTACCTCGTACCACCCTCAAACCAGTGGCCAAGTAGAGGTATCCAATAGGGAGATAAAGCTGATTCTAGAGAACATAGTCAATCCAAGTAGGAAAGACTACTCTATGAGCCTCAACGACGCTTTGTGGGCTTATCGTACAACATATAAATCCCCTATAGGGATATCACCTCATCGACTAGACATTAGAAAGGCCTGCAACTTACCACTAGAATTAGAGCACATGGCATATTGGGTTCTCAAAAAGCTTAATTATGACTTAGATTCTACTAGGACCTACCTAAAACTCCAACTCAATGAGTTGGAAGAATTGAGGAAAAAATGCATATGACTCTACAAGATTACATGAAGATTGATGAAGGTTGCACATGATAACCAAATCTTAAGAAAAAATTTCACATATGGGCAAAAGGTCTTATTCTATAACTCTAGATTGCATCTATTCCTAGGAAAACTTAGATCTTGATTGAGTGGACCTTATATAGTTTGCACAGTCTATCCTCATGGGCTGATCAAGATTGAGAAGGATGGAGAAATTCAAAAAGTCAACAGTTAGAGGTCAAAACCTTTCATAGAGATGCCTAATCCTGAGGTTGATGAGATACTATTAGAGGCATCTCATTGTCATGACCCGCCTTAGATTACCACTCTAAGAACCCTTGTAGCATACCATCACTGTACTCATCATCATGTCTGGTTGAAGATGTAAAACTTAACACTCTTTGGGAGGCAATCTAGATTTTTTTTATTTTTTATTTTTTAAATCTCCATCTTCTACCATTTTCCATATAGGATCTTATGTTTTCAAACATTGGGGACAATGCTTAATTCATGTTAGGGGGTGTAGATGCATATAAGGATTTTGAATTTTCTTGAGCTTAAGAAAAAAAGAAGAAGAAGTTTTTGGAAGAATTCCTTACTATAATGAGAACTAGATGTTTAGAATTTAGTAATTCTAATGTTTTTCCATCTTAATGGAAGTGTATATGATTAGATTTGCATATTATTAATGCATTGAAGCATTTTATGAATGTTAATTTTCAAAAACATTTTACACACAGCACATAATCAAGACTAATATAGAGATATGACTTAAAGACCAGGAGGAAAATCAATGGAGACCGATAGCCTAATGAGATTAGAGATTATCTTATTTTATGATAGTTATAAGTAATTCCACAGTTTTTTCAGTGTACATAACTTATTGTGATCCTGTTATCCTTGTTTTGGTTAACTATCAAGATTAAATAGGATATCTTTATTTTTAGGAAATTTATTGAATCTGATAGCCTTTAGGAAACCTAGGAAATGATATTGACCATCCTTGTTCAAACTAGGTATATAAAGTCTACCCAATATATATACCACTAGCTAGCCCTTGGAGCCTACTATTAAGCCTTTCTTTCTTAATCTCATTCAATTTAACTCAGAAAAACCAGTAAGATAAATAACCATTACCCATTTTCAAAATGAGTAGAGTTAGTAGAAAAGTTCAAAAGAGGACAAAAATTCAAAGAAGTGAGAAAATCAGCAGTCTTTCTTCCAAAGAAAAAAAAAAGTGAAAAAATAGTATGAGAAAAAGAAGAGTAAAAGTGGAAGACGAGAATACAAAATAAATTCACTTCAACCAAAAAGTGTCCTAATAGATATTCAATGAAAACCTCTACTCAATTTTGATTCTTTGAAATCTTTATACCCTTCTTTTGAGGACCTTACCCATGCCTACATTTCATCCTATTAAAGACTCGTGGATATTGGGTGGAACATAGCCTTAAAGACAAAATAAAAAGAAGGAATTAAGGTAAAATACCCTTACTATTCTTAGTAATAACACCCACTCTTAAGCATCACTTTCCTTTGTCTCTTTAGCACTTCAAAATTTATGTGAACCATTAGCTTTGTTGAATATGATCACATAATGAGAGAAATATGTTTAAAAACTTATCTAAGAGCTTCATTTCTAAGAATATACCTACGAGATTTTAGGGCAAGACATATTTTCAATGAAATTTAAGTATATCTAGTTAGAAGTCATGACTTAAATGGCTGCACACACACATGCACTCTTAGAAATAACTAGAATGAAATGTATTTAGTTTGTGTATGTGGAAAACTAGTAGAGTGGTAATGAATAAGGATTCTTTAAGATAAAATAATGGACGCAACCTTAGGAAATTTTGTGGGTACATTCACTACAAACCCTCACCAGGCCTAACTTGTCCACCAGGGGTAACCAAGGGGTTTAAGGGCATATTGCATATGCTAAATGCAATTGTGAGTACTAATAAAAGTGGCACTTTGTATTTTTTTTTTGTAAAAATATTTTCCACATGCTTTTCTCAGGATTGGCAAAATACTAGTTTGAGAGCTTTAATTGTGTATAAAAACTACCCAATTAGTAACCCATATGTTACAACTTATAGTAGTAAATTAGGGTTTTTAGACCAAAATTCATAACACATGCATTTTTGACCTAATAACCCAAAAGTTTGTTATTTTGTAGGTCTAAAAGCTAGTGCAAGGTCAGTATATGATTAATTATACTTTTATAAGATTTAATTAAGGGTTTTTTCTTTTACTTTTGTTAGGTAGTAAGGTGGTGGTCCAACTGTCGAGATCGATTGAGATAAAATTGAAGATCAAGATCAAAAGATTAAGTCAAAGCCTCAAAATCATCACTTCAACATAAACTAAAGGACAAGGTCATCTTGTGGAACACTAATAGATGTGATTAAAGGAGCAAAAGATGGCTAAAGTGGGCTTATGAATTAAGCCATGCATTCCCACCACCATTGCGTAGAAGCCACTTAAGCCACCTTAGCCATATAAGCCATGAGAGGACGTGGCAAGCTAAGGAATTAAATCCAAACCATACAAGCTATTCAAACCAAGAAATGAGGTAAGAATCTAACAAAAGAAAGCTTCCTAAGCCATCCATGAAGCTTAGCCAGCGGAGCCTTCAAAGTTAGCCATCAAGCTAAGCTAAATGGAAGACTAACATTAGAGGATATTCAAGAGAGTTATCCATGAGATATTTTGAAGATAGTTAATGAAAATATATTAGAATAAGATGGCATGTGGGACAATGGGATAATATCATTCAATTTTTAGTGTTTTTCTCAAAATTTCCCACTTTTTCCTTAATTTTCACCTCACCCTTAAAATGCACTACGAATTTCCAAAACTCTATCTCATTCCACTATTTAGGAAACTTTCCAACAAACCAAATTTCTCCACCTCTTTCCCAACCATTTCCCATCCACTTTCCTATTTCAAGAGGTTTCAATGACTTTAGAAGGGGAGAGACACCCCTTCCTAAAAAGGTGGTGTCTCCCCTCTACTCTCCTCCTTAAGGTAGCCACCTCCTTCCCCACACTTTTATATTTGATCTCTTACCCTTTTTCCCCAACCTAGCCATTCAAATTGGCATACTTTAATCCACATCACAACTTAGTATTAGGTTACCTTAGGAAAAATATGAGAAGCCTTATAAAAATGAGCCCAAACTTAAGCAAAGGACTCTCTTCTCAATTTAGGAAAAGAAGTCTCCTCCAGTGAATGAGACGCACCCTTCCTAGCTTCCCTCTTTCTCTCCTTCTTCTTTAGAATTCCATTCCTTAGGTGCTACCACTCTTTGCCTAGGGTGTGAGGCATCTTTTCAAAGTGTTCCATGACTAGTTTTTGTGGTTGTTGGTTGATGTTTCAAGTTTAGTTCATCTTACCTTAACTTTGATTTAGCATAGTTGCCTTCATGCTATCTTTTTGCTTTATTCTCTTTTGTTATTATTTGTCTTTGAAACTAAGATTCACAGCTAGTTTTCTCTTGGAGTGATAGCCAAGGGAATCTAGCTTTCCCTTCTCCTTCCATTGCCTTTTGATTATCTTTTAGCCCTCTTGATTTTCCAACTTTATTTGCTTAAGTTCCATTGGTTGTTGCCTTAGTTTTCCATAGGATTTCCCCTTGAATTCAAGCTTACTTGTTCATGAGTGATTGTTGGAACAATTGAAGAAGAAATTGAGTTCTAATTAAGGTGTGATTAAGATTAAGTGAACATCCTTGCAATAGAATTTAAATTTTAGATTTGGATTACATGTATGGGGTATTATGTTGATGAACTTTTGATTTGATTCAATGAAGTTAGTTGAAATTTTCAAATAATGTTTGTGTCTAGCAATCAATTATCTTTGTTATTGAATTTTTAATTCATTAAAAATGATCAATTCCATGTTTTACATGTTCTATTCATTGAACGTTTCAATTACCTTACTGCTTGAATTTCTTTGCATGAATGGTTTATGCTAATTTCCAACACCATACAGTCATGTTCACTTGATTTTTCAAGAGCCCAACTAGATTGTTAGATAGCTTAGTCAATGTTAAAAATAGATTGCATGCTTAGGTTTCCAAAGTAGTTGATTAAATCTGCTCCTATCTAATGAATCATGCATGTCATTCCATGGTTACATGTATGATGATTGGGTAGTTTTCCTTTCAATGTTTGTTAGTGGTAACTTTTCCTTTATTTCTCTAGTATAGTTGTAGTTAGATTCCATTATATTGCATCTTAGTTTGTTTGGAAAGTAATTAATTTTGTCACACTTGTAAAATAGTTGATTTGGTTGCTTCTTTTCTTAGTTTGTGTGATTATGAAAGTAGTTTGTTAAAGCATGTTTTTCTTAAATTAATAGCCAATTTCATGTTTAGGAAAGTTGATAAATTGCATTTTAGGAAAGTTTCACTTTAGGAAATATTTTAGTTAGGAAAGTCATAAAATTAGAAGTTTTAATTTAGGAAAGTTCTAATTTTAGAAAGTGCATGTTTTAGGAAAGGTTTCAATTTAGCATGTTTCTTATTTTTTCTTAGTTTCCAATTTCATGTTTTAATTTCAATTCTTAGTATAGATAAAAAGTCAATTGAATTTTTACTAGGTTAGATAGTTTAAAGTAGGGACCACTAGCATCGTATTAGTTCAACTCCACATGAGATCGACCACACTAGCATACTGTATTGCAAATGCTTCTTGTGCTTGCGAGTTTTATTCAAAACAACAACAAGGAGTGGCCTCTAAGTAGACAACAAAGTAGGGCAAGCTAAGGAAACTAAAGAGGAAAAGCAGGCAACCAAAACATAGGAGAAAGGGATGACATAGAAATCTCTTATGGAACATATAGTGGAGGCATCTTATGTGCCCAAAACTTTCCTCAATTACCAAACAAAGCTAGAAAGGGAGCGAATTTTAATGATCATATGGTTGTATTGAAAGATGTCCAAATTAACATTCCATTGATCAATGCAATAAAAGATGTCCCTGCCTATGCCAAGCTCCTAAAAGAGTTTTGTACTAGAAAAAGAAAGCTAAATGTACAAAAGAAAGCTTTCCTTAACAAGCAAGTGAGCTCTTTGATACAACACAACAACCCAACAAAGTTTAGAGACCCAAGGTATCCCACAATTTCTTGCATTATTGGATACCATGTCATAGATAGGGCATTGATTGACCAAGGGGCGAGTGTTAACTACCATACTTTGTCTACAAGCATTAAGGCTCGATGAGTTGAAACCAACCACTACCATGTTATAATTAGTTGATCGATTAGTAAAAATACCCTATGATTTGGTTGAAGATGTATTGATACAGGTGGACTAGTTTTATTATCTAGTCTATTTCATTGTATTAGAGACGCAGTCTATATCTGATCCCATCAATCATATTCAAGTTAAACTTGGACTTCCATTCCTAGCAAAGTCCAACACCATTATTAACCTGTAGGAATAGTGTAGTGAAATTATTGTTCGACAACATGAAAGTTAAGCTTAATGTCTTTCACACCAACCAATTACATTTAAACCTTGATAATTTTTGTGAAGTGAATTTGATTGAGAGTTTAATTCATGACATTCATACACGATCTTCCATCTTTGACCCACTAGAAGCTTGTGTTATGCATCTTAATGGAGATTTTGATTTAGACAAGTCTATTAAGGAGGTAAACAACCTTCTAAAGGCTACTCCAATCGTGGATACATCAAAGTGGCAGCCTCATGTGGAGCCACTCCCTCCTTCAGAGTAGATTCTTATACCTTTTATAGAGCAACCACCCTCTCTAGATCTAAAATCCTTACCTAACAACCTCAAGTACTCTTATCTAGGACCTGAAGGAACCTTACCTGTTATAATAGCATCAAATTTAGATAATGAATAGGAAGGTAAGCATTTACATGTTCATAAGGAATATAAAACAATTTTAGGGTGGACCATAGTAGACATAAAAAGGATTAGTTTAGCCATGTGCATGGATAAGATACACTTGGAAGAAAATGATAAACCTTAGAGGGAGCAAAGATGAGTGAATCCCCATATGAAGGACACAATCAGAGATGATGTCCTTAGGCTTTTAGATGTTGGCGTCATACACCCCATCTCTAACAATAGTTGGATTTGCACCATTCATATTGTAACCAAGAAAACTGGGGTCATGGTAGTCAAGAATGAGGAGAATGAGTTAGTAACCACCTGCATGATCATTGGGATGAAGGCCTACATCGATTACCAAGAATTGAAAGTAGTCATGAGGAAAGACCACTTTCCTCTACGTTTTATCAACCAAATGCTTGAGAGGTTGGCATAACATAGTTATTATTGTTTTTTAAATGGATAATCTGATAACAACTAGGTTCCTATAGCACCTAAGAATCAAGAGAAGACCACCTTCACCTGTCCATTTCAAACCTTCATTTTTTGACTCACGCCTTTTGGGCTTTGCAAATGTGACGACCTAGGTTTTTGTAACACATTTTGTAACAGATTTTTCAAAGGTAGGGTCCTTAGTAGAAAAAAAAATCACAAAACAAAGTAGCAAAAATTCTTTTCTTTAGAACTTGTTTTGACAAACCCAAGTCATCATATCATACATAACATAAGTAGAATTTTTGTACAAGATAAAATTCCCTTGAAGGAATATACTTTTATTAAATTCTAAAATCCATCCAGTGGTTCACAGTATAGCCTGGGTATCAATACAATACTTATCCAAATTACATAATCCAAATTTCAAAACTCACCATACAATAAAAACTCTCAATACAATATGATGCTCTCAAATAAAAATACATGTCTTCAAGGGATATACCCTGATTGATTATTCTTCCAAGTTTTCTTAAGTCTTCAGCTCCTAATTCTCCTTCTTTGTATCTGAGATATTGTAAATATTCAAACATTTACAATATCTCAGCAAGCTATGCTTGGTAGGAGATTCAAGAAGCATAATAATTTGATAGTATAATCCTAATACTTCATAATCCCATTATTCACACTCATGGATCAATCTGTTTACTTTGTCATATATGTACATCCTTATACATACATACTGTATATGTCATATAGATATATATATATATATGGTCAAAAAACATGAAAAATAGTTAATATCTCAAACATCAATAATCACACTCAGCCATACTGAGTTGATACAACATCTAGACTCTGCTGAAAAAATACTCCCTTATTTGGGCAGTATAGGCATCTCATTATGCCATATCATAAGGCACCTCACTATGCCATGAATAATAATGCAAAATTCTCAAAGGACTTCTATACATGCAATCAGAATCCATACCAGCACCCCTAGTTAACTGCCTAATAATCAACTATACCATCCTTGGTGGAAATCAAAATATGCATGTCCATATGGGGAGGACCATGGCTGTCTGAGTGGTGGCCTTCCCATAATTACCCCACCCGACTTTTAGCCTCATGTAGGCTTGGTATCCATATCATAACAAGTTTCGGAGAGAAGGTGGCCAAACCCTACTAACTCTCTCAGCATAGCATCCCCAAGCATGTGCCTATTTAAAACAAAATCACAAGCATCCATGCTTGTATGTAAAGTAATTCTTTTACTTATCAGACGACTTGTCTATTTATATCATCGTCCTTGTATTTTGATGTATGTATGCTGAGGATATGATTTGACCTTTAATTTAAGGATCACCATTTAATATGAATGATGCCCATTTTTAAGTTTAGGGTTCACCATTTAATATGAATGATACACATATTCATTTAAGTCTAGGTATCACCATTTTATGAATGATCCCCATGTATTAATTTGTCTTTTTATCTAAGGCTAGAATACCTTCTAGTTCCCTATTTAGTTAGGGTTTTCCTCAATTCTAGTTTTACCATTTCATATGTGTTTTGGTTGGATCATAAGGGTTCTCAAGGTGTTTAATACAAGTATTTATATTACACTTGTCAACATTTATATACATAAGATCATGTATTCAACATGTATTTCTCAAGTAGATGCATTCATAAAATCCTCCTACCTTCAAGTAGTGATCCATCTCTTCAGATCTTCCATGATCTTGACTGATTATGTAATCTATAAATCCATACATATTGTCAATATTTATACAATTGGAATAATACTATATTTTTTTATCTTATATATATATATTCTTTGTTTAATCTTGTCCTTTGATATAAAGGATGTAGATCTTTTGCCCTATTATGATCTATCTTCCTCACATAGTGTCTACTCTATTGATCAATAGATCTGATGGTTAGAATGATCTTCTAATCTTTTAGATCTAAGTATTTTCTATTATAAGTATTTGTATATTCCTTTCTTTAATCTTGATCTTTCATAGATCCTTTGATCAATAATTTATACTTGTTGATAAAGATCAAGGGCTTAGATCTTCTATCATCTAGTTCTTCTTTAATCTAAGTTCAGTTATTTGATCATCCCTAAGGAGGATGATCTTAGCTCTCTTCCTTGAATCATATTTGATCAAGGGTTCATATCTTCTATTCTATTTTATCTAAGATCTTCTAAATTACAAGCAATATATATATATCATGATCATCATCAAGAAGAATTTATTTCTTTTTATTGTTCTTGATCATTCAAGATCCCATGGATCTTGTTTGATCATCCTTATCTTACTTACAATTTTTATTAGGGTTAGATAATTTACTAACCTTTTATGCTTTTATTATTATTATTATTCAACCAGTTAATGTTTTCTTGATTGAAGATAACTTATTTCATCCTAAGTCTAGAGTACTCCTCTTATTTCCAATTTTCTAAGGCTTACTAGCTGAATGGTTGAACACAAAGTGGTTACTTCAATCCTTATTTAAGGAGGCGTTTAGACCTCACAAATGTTAATGGAAGGTAGGGAAAGAGCGAGGCTTTATTAGAAAACTCCCTTAACCACCATGTTCAGCATTCACTAGATTGACCTTAGCTCAACCTTTCATAAGGTTCCTATGAGCATTTTAACCCTAAGTACTCTTTGTAATTGATTTTAATTAAATCCACGAACATTTAAAATGTCATTCATGGGTTTATTATTCTCCTAGTTTGGGTCAAGGATTTGATAATCCTTATATTGTCCTACTAACTATAGAACTTACTAATATTAAGTCCAAGTCATTCACTCATCTTAATTGCCCATGAATCTCTATATTTCATTAGATTTCATTTTTGGTGATTTATGCTCATTATATCTCAACAACTACTTAACAATTAAATCTACTAATAAAATTTGACAACAAATAAATCATAAACTTTGAATAATAAATCCAATATAAATTTAATAACTATTTATATTAACATGCTTCCTATGAATGTAACTTAACCTAATGAAATAAGACTATACTTAAACTAGCATGATCCTAAGTTATGAAATACATTTAATTGTACTAGCAATCTAATAGAATCATGCTAAAATATCAAATTCAAACTAACATGGCCCTAAGATAATTAATCTACCAACCTATTATAACAATCTAATAACATTTAGAGCATAGCATGCTAAAATTTAAGAATTTCACTATCATGCTTCCTAATTTATAACACAAATCACATTTACAATTCTATCTCAAATAAAAGATAAGCAAACTAATTAAATTAAGATTATTAGAAACTTTTACTTATGACAAAACCATTAGATCTTATATCTTTTCCTTTAGATTAAGGGTTTTAATTACATTTAGGGCTTTTACTTCATTAAGGTCCAAAGGTCATATTCACTTGTTTTTGTAACAATTAATCCATGGTCTCACTTGATTTCATCATAATCCCATTCATACAACCCTTCCCAAGGGATTGATTATACTTGATCTAATTGATCAAGTGGGTCCCTTTGTATTTTTAGGTTATTCTTACCATAGACGGTAGATTTCTCAATTTATGTTAGATCTGTCAAAATAAATCATAGATATCACTTTATTTCAACATTATTTAATCATTACATTGGATCCCCAAGATCTAATCATCTTAGATCTTGAAGATGATGAAATTTAGAAGTTTAATTCCTCAAAACAAAAGGTTTCTTCAAGATTTTTATCAATTTTATAATTTTAGAATAAAATAGGCATTACAAGCTTTCCATAGCTTCTTTTTGTGATTTGGAGATTAGATGACTCCACAATTGAAGAAAGAAGTTCACAGTCCTTCTGAGGGTCTAGATTTCATCTAGGTCTAGCAGAACAGACAGTCCTGATTAGTCAGGTGGAGCAGTCGTTACGCTTCCATCACTAGGACACACACAGTAACGCGCTCCCCAAGACCTAGGCTATAGCGTAGTAGTTCCATCAAGACTATGTCACATGTGGAGCGCACGCTTGAAGATGCTCTCGCAGGGTGCATTTCCATGCGGCATCTTGCAACGGCATCTCGAGAGCCCGATCTTATTAGGAAGATTGGACAGTCTGTTTTGGACAGTCCAATCAATTCCTCTTCAATCATAGGCTCAAAACTTGATGAAATTTCCTAAAAATTCTACCCTAGGGGTTTTGGACCCCTCTGGATAGATTGGATAGATTAGATTTTCCATCTGAGCCCTCCATCCTACAAAAACTGAATGGTTCTTGTCCTTATTTGATTTTTATACTTTTTAACCTAAAACTAATTTTAGAAAAATAAAAATTATATAAAATAACATGAAATAAGTATGGGAAGATTTTTCACCTACTTGATTGGAGAAAACTTAGGTTTTGAAGCCCAATTTTAAAGAAATATCCCATTCATGATAACTTCACCTAATAACCACTTGCTTTGTGATTTATCGGTGATTACACCATTGGATGAAATTTCTTTGCGGTTTTATAGATAAGATAGTGTACGACCATATGGATGATGGGATTGGTCAGATTGATTTGGAACAGAGTAGCTAATTGAATTTAGGTCTCTTGTTCCAATCTAGAGAAAGGACAAAGAAAGTGAAATAAGAAAGATTTTTGGGAATTTTGGAAATTTGGGAATGAATATAGATCTGGTTTTCTAGAGGAACAAGATAATTTTGCGTAATTTTTATGAACATTTTTGGAGGAATTTTGGGTCTATATTTATATATGTTTTTGAATTTTTCATCATTACTTATAATAATTATGTTTCAATTCTTTTGAATATTAAATTAACATTGGATCCTCCACTACCACCTCTTTCACCACTATCAGATGGTAGTCATTTGACTATTTATGAACATTTTTGGAGGAATTTTGGGTCTATATTTATATATGTTTTTGAATTTTTCATCATTACTTATAATAATTATGTTTCAATTCTTTTGAATATTAAATTAACATTGGATCCTCCACTACCACCTCTTTCACCACTATCAGATGGTAGTCATTTGACTACTCATTATATGTTTTTGGCTGTTGGATTCATTTGTTGGCCCCACAGAGGTGTGAAAGGACCATTTTGCCCTTTTGTGGAGAAAAATACATTTTATTCTCTCGACCTTAGAATTGAGGGTACTTAGTGGCGTTGGAACCGTATTTTTTAGTACATTCTAAATATTGATGTCTTAGATCTTGGTTATGGGTAAAATTATCATTTTACCCTTTTATTCATAAAAATTGAGAAAATTAGGGATTTTTCATTTTCACTCGGAATTGAACGTACTTAGTGTCATTTCGATCAATTTTTTGAGTACATTCATAATTTCTATGTTTTAAATCATGTTTTAATTTCTTTAAAAATAAAATTTCCAATAACCTAATATTCCAACCCAAAATTTTTAAAAATTCTAACTAAATTGATTTTCTCAATCAATTTACAAAAATTGGAGTTATTACAGCAAAGCTCCTGCTACATTTCAAAGGTGCATGTTGAGCATGTTTTCCAATATGTTAAAAAGGTTTCTAGACGTATTCATGGATGACTTCTTAGTATTTGGATCCTCTTTTGGTGATTGCTTGCACTGTTTGAAGTTAGTTCTTACAAGGTGTCAAGAGAAAAATCTAATATTGAAGTAGGAAAAGTGCCATCTTATGGTACAAAGTGGGAGAGTTTTAGGTGACATTATATCACACAATGGGATAGAGATAGATAAGGCTAAAGTGAATTTAATAGCCAACCTTCCTTCACCTAGGACAATTAAAGAAATCCACTCTTTTCTTAGACATGCTGGCTTCTCCAAAAGATTCATTAAGGATATTAGCAAAATTGCCAAGCACCTTTGTGACCTATTGACCAAGGAGGTATTTTTTACTTTGATGAGGATTGTAGGAAACCATTTAAGAAGTAAAGGGCTGAGCCAACCTCTACACCCTTTATCTGACCACTTGATTGGAATGCACAATTTGAGATTATGTGTGATGTGTTGGATTACGCTATTGGAGTTGTTTTGGGGCAGCGCATTGACAAACTTCCCCACATGATATACTAAGCTAGTAAAACACTAAACAATGGGGAACTCAACTATTCGACCATAGAAAAAGAGTTGTTAGCTAGAGTGTTTGCTTTGGATAAGTTTAGATCTTACTTGTTAGGATCTAAAGTCATAGCTACTCAGATCATGTGGCTTTAAAGTCCTCCTTTTTAAAAAGGATGCACAAACTAGTTTGATCTGGTGGATACTACTATTACAAGAATTTGACATAGAAAATTGGGGCAAGTAATATTCCTAGAAAATGTCGTAGCAGACCACTTATCTAGATTGTTGGGGGAGCATACTAGTGATAATGTGCCTATACCTGAATCCTTTCCAGATAAATAGTTACTACACATTTCCCAGCTACCTTGGTATGGTGATATAGTAAATTATCTTGTTATATGTCAAAAGCCTAATCATTGGACCAAACAAGATAAGAAGAGATTTGTATTTGAGGTTAAATACTTTACATGGGATAATCCATACTTATTAAAGTCTATTCTGATCAGGTGATAAGGATATGCATACTAGATACTGAGCATATGAAAATCAACTCCTTCTATCATGATCATGCATGTGGCGCTATTTTAGCTTTAAAAACACTATTACAAAATTTTGTAGTGCCATTTTTATTGGCCCACCTTTTTTAAAGATTCACATGTATACTAGACTAAATGCGTGAGGTGCTAAAGGATAGGAAGTATTGAAAGGAGACACATGATGCCCTTAAACCCAATCCTTGTTATAGAGCCACTTGATGTTTGGGCCATAGATTTCATGGGACCCTTCCCTGATTCTTTTGGAAATTTAAACATCTTAGTGAGTGGACTATATTTCCAATTACGTGGAGGCTATACTTTGCAAAACCAATGATCACAAAGTAGTGGTATGATTTTTTAAAGAAATATTATGGCATGATTTGCTATTCCAAATGCCATAATAAGTGATGGGGAGAAACACGTTTGTAATAAAGTGTTTGAGAATTTAATGAAAATGTATGGTGCTAAGTAAAGGTATCTAATAGGGAAATTAAGTGTATCCTAGAAAAGGCAATCAATTCATGTAGGAAAGACTGATCTATGAGACTAAATGATAGTTTGTGGGTCTATCATATTGCCTATAAAACCACAATAGGCATGCAACCTACTGCCTAGTCTACAAAAAGGCCTACAACTTACTAGTAGAGCTAGAATACAAGGCATATTGGGCTATCAAAAAGCTCAATATTGAATTAGATGATGTTGAGATCCACCAAAAACTCCAACAATGCATATGATTCTGCATGAATATACAAAGACCAGATGACGGTTCACCATGATCACCAAATCTTAAGAAAATCTTTTACACCTAGACAAAAGGCTTGTTGTATAATTCAAGATTGTATCTCTTTCCTTGAAAACTTAGATCTAGATGGATTGGACCTTACATCATATGCATAGTATACTGGCATGGTGCTATCAAGATTGAGAAGGATGGGGAAACCTAAAAAGTAAATGGTCAGAGGTTAGAACCTTTCTCAAACTACTTAACCCCAAGACTGATGAGAGATTGTTAGAGGCAACTCATTATCATGACCCACATTAGACTACTTAAGGAACCTTGCAGATCATAGTCCTTAAAACTCATTATCACATCTGGCTAAAGATGTAAAACATAGCACACCCTAGGAGCCAACCCAGATGTTTTTCAAATCTTAGTCTTCTACATCTTTTTATGTTCATTTAGGGTCCCATGTTTTCAAACATTAAGGATAACGCTTCATTCAAGTTGGGGGTGGTCTAGAAGCACATAGAGATTTTGAGTTTTCTTATGTTTTTCAATTAAAAAAAAATGGATTTTCAAGTAAAGTTCACTTATTGTGATGAGAATTGGATTTTCATAACTTAGTAATTATATTGTTTTCCCTCTTAATGAAAGTGTATATGGCTGGTTTTGCATATTATTCATGTGTTGAAACATTTTATGAAGGTTAATTCTTGAAAAATATTGACATAGCACATAGTTAAGACTAATAAAGAGTTATGACTTAGAGACCTGGAGAAAAATTGGTGGAGACCTATAACCCAGTGAGTTTTAGATAATATCTTCTTTCAAGAAAGTTATAAGTTACTCCACAATATCTTCAATGTATATAATTTACTATAATCATGTTGTCCTTGTTGTGGTTAACTATCAAGAATAAATAGGAGTAAAAGCTTTCTTTCTAGAAAATTTATTAAATCTGATAGGATTTAGGAAACATAGGGAATGATATAGGCCATACTTGTTTAGCCCAAAGCATAAAACTCATCCAATATAGTATAGCACTAGTTACCCCATTGAGCCTATTATTAAGCCTTTTCTTTCTTAACTCAATTTACCTTAACCCAAAAAAGTCAAGAAAGAAATAAACATCCATTACCCATTTTCAAAATGAGTAGAGTTAGTAGAGAAGTTCAAATAAAGAGTGCTAATGAATAAGGATTACCAATTGTCTAACAAAAAGAGTGCTAATGAATGAGAATTTTCAATTGTTCAAAAAAAAAAAAAAAAAGTGAAAAGAAAGAAATATCAAAAATAGAAAAGAAATTGAAA
The DNA here is from genome assembly GCA_035236585.1 of Warburgia ugandensis. Lineage (NCBI taxonomy): Eukaryota > Viridiplantae > Streptophyta > Magnoliopsida > Canellales > Canellaceae > Warburgia > Warburgia ugandensis. Next base: position 41,923,053 of record CP141136.1, read on the forward strand.
GACAACAATACAAAGGAAATTCACTTTAGTATAATCAAGGATCAATTGTCCAACAATTAAAAAAAGACCTCTACTCAATTTTGAACCTTTGAAATCCTTATACTCTTCTTTTTTAAACCTATCTGAAGCTTATATTTTGTGCTATTTAAAAACATGTGGATCTTATGCAAAACATAGCCTTAAAGAGGATATAAAAAGAACAAATTAAGGTAAACTACCCCTACTATTTTTGGAATAACATCCACTCTTAGCGATCACTTTGCTTTGTCCCATCAGTTCTTAAAAATTTATGCAAACCATTAGTCTTGTTGGATCCAGTCAAATAAAGAGACAAATTTGTTCAAACCCTTATCTGAGAGCTTCACTTTTGAGAGTATACCTATGAGGATTTAAGGCAAAAACATATTTTCAATGAAATTTAATCATATCTAGTTATAAGTCATGACATATGTGGTTGTAAACACAAAAGAACTCCATGAAATAACTAGAAAAAAATGTGTTTAGTATATGTATAATTTAAAAACTTGTCAATCATCTTCACTAAGTTGTGAAAAACTAAAAGAGTGCTAATGAATGATGATTCTCTGAGATAAAATAGCAAACTCAACTTTAGGAAATCTTGTGGCTATATTCACTACACACCCTCATGAGGCCTAACTTGTCTACTAAGGGTAACCTAGGAGTTCAAGGGCTTGTAACATGTGCTAAAATGTAGTAGTGCCTACAGAAGTGACACTTTGTATCTTGTTTTGTACAATTATGTTTTGCATGTTTTCTCAATATTAGGAAAATGCTGGTTGGGAGTTGTCATAAGTGTTAAATTTGCATAAAAATCACCCAATTAGTTACCCATGTATTATAACATATAGGGGTAAGCTAGGTTTTTTGACCAAAATTCATAACACATACATATTACGCTAATGACTAACAGATTTATAGAAGTATGTGATTAATCATATTTTTCTATGATATAATTAGAGTTTTTAACTTTCTGTGGGAAGTGAGGTGGTGATCTAATGGCCGAGATTGATCAAGATGAAAATAGAAGATCAAGATCAAAAGATCAACTCAAAGCCTAAAAGTCATCAATCCAACATGAGATCAAGGTCAAAATCATCTTTACTACAAGCAATGGAAGCAATTAAAGTAGCCAAAGTGGGCCCATGCACAAACCACACAAAGTCCACCACCTTTGCATGGGTTGCACTTAAGCGACTTAGTCATAAGCAAGCCATGAAGAAGATAACAAGCCAAGGAGCCAAGACAACCACCAAAGTAAAGGAATTGAGCCATAAAGCTAAGCCAAGAGAGCTATCTAAGCCAACCATGAAGCCAAGCCAATAGAGCCCTCAAAGTTAACTATCAAAGCCACATAAGCTAAAGCTAAATGGAAGGCCATGATTGGAGAAAAATTCAAAGAATTATCCTTGGGAATTATGGGGACATTGTGAAGAGGATTAAGGGATAATTCATTAGGACAAGTTGGCATGTGGACCAATAGAAGAGACCCCTCTATTTTTTTTTTTTATGGTTTTCCCTGTTTTCTTACTTTTTTCTCACTTTCCACATCACCAATAAGATGTACCACGAATTTCACTTTCCATTCAAGAGTCCTACCTTTCAAAGACTTCTCCACCTTCCTAAACTTTTATTCCTACCACCCAATCAATCCCCACTTCCTAGGAAACCATGTAGTCAATTACTTTTCTCCATCTCACATCTCTTTCCTCTTACCTTTTTTTCTGTCTTACCTCATCCCATCCAACCCACTTTCTCTATTCAAAGGGGTCTCAATGATTTTTGATGGGGGTAGATGCCTCCTCCTGAAAAAATGAGTATCCCCTCCTTGTTGCCTTCCAAAAATAGCCACTTTGTCTTCCTTAAAAACCCTAGCTAACCCATCATCTTAACCATCCAAATTCCATTGTTTTCATCCCCACCATACCTTTGTCTTAGGTCACCCTAAAAAATATAGGAGAAAAAATATAAAAAACCATAAAAAAATCAAATTTTAGGAGCTCTCTCTTGAAGAAGAAAAAGATGCTTCCTTCACCTTGAGGAGGGTGTCATTTTCCTTCTCATATTTTCTCACCTTTTGCCTTGAATGTTCTTCTCCTTTGGGTGGCTTCTACTCTATTTCAAGTGAGGCTGCATCTTCCCCAAGTGTTCCTTGCCTAGGTTTTGTCAATTAGATCTCTTTTCAAAGGTTAGTTGGTTTCCTTTTAAATCATCTCACTTTGCTTGATTTTACTTCCATTATTGCTTTGTTAATGCTTTTCAATTCCATTTTTCTTCTTTGCTTGTTTATTCAAGATCCAAGGTTGCTTTTTCCTTGAAGTGATAGCCAAGAAAAGCAACCTTGAATCTCATCTTTGTCCTTGCTCTTCATTGCCCATTTAAATCTCCTTTAGTTTCATTTATATGTAGCTTGTTTCCTTGGTGTTCTTTTATTGCTTCCTTTTTATTCTATTTTATTTTTCCTTGAATCTCTAGCTTGTTGGAGGAGAAAATATTTTTAAGATCTAATTTTGGGTTTCTTTTGGGGTATTAAGCATGGTGCACACTCTCCTATAGTGGAACACACCATCCATGTAATTACTTTTCATGCAATACATGTTGATGGTTAATAGAATCTCTTTTGGTTGATGAATGATGATAATTGGTTTGCATGTTGATTTCATGGTATGGTAATTAATTGAATGCATTGTTTTAGTTTTCAAAACAAGTAAACCAAAGACCTACGGTGCATGCAATCCAATTTTCGAACGGATGGTTTTGAAAGCCTTTAAGGTTGAAGCTTGGATATTCTTGTTCACTTGCTTGCTTGATAGTAGATCATTAGTTTAACATCTCATCTCAAAAAGCATGAAGAATACATTCCAAAATTATTTTGATACCAAGCATGTGACAACTACACCAAAAACTTGTTATTGTTTTAAATAAAACTCACAAGTGCATAAATCATTTGCAATATAGCACACTGGTGAGGTCAATCATGCAAGGAGTTGAACGAATGTGATGCTGGTGGTACCTACTTTAAACTATCTAACTTAGCCAAAATTCAAGAGACATTTCTTCTAATCTAAATACGGAAATCAAACATGGAAATGAAAATGGAAATTATGCATAAATTAGAAACATTCTAGAATTGAAAACTTTCCTTAAACATGAACTTTCTAAAATTGTGAGTTTCCTAAATTATGAACTTTCCTAAAGTGAAATTTCCTAAAATGAAATTTTAATAACTTTCCTAAGCATGAAATTAACAACTAAACTAATGAAACATCCATTAAACAACTACTTTCATAACCATTCAACTTCTAAATAAAGCAATTAAACTTATGGAAAAGGAAACTTTAACAACTACAATCTAAGCACAACATTGAAACAAACTAATCAAGATCAACACTACTAAACTACTTTTCTATTATGAATGATGGAAAAAACTTGAATCTAATTAGTCAACAACTCATCTAAAACTATGCTTGATTGAATGAAAATTGAAATCAATGAAGGAGCAATCAACTTTCATAAAATCATTCAATGCTTCAACCTTTAATGTTTTCAAAACCATGCATTCCACTTTTGGATTGGATGCATGGTTTCTTAAGACTTTTAATTGAATTGTTTGTTGATTCCAACACAAGATAATACTAATTCAAGATATCCTCAACATGTAACAAGTATGAAATACTCATGTTCATGCATCAACCAAGTAAGATTTCATTGATCATTAAGGGTTTGCATACAAGTGAATATATGAAGGGTGCGTTCCATTTTTAATGAAGACGCACCACTCTTTCTCCCACTTTAAGACCAAAAATAAACAACGGAGATGATTCCTCCCCCACAAAGCTTAATAATCAAAGCAAATATTTTGGAATAATAAGGTAAAACTCAAAGGAAATAAAGGACATAATGTTGGAATTCAATGGAAACTAAAGAGAACCAAAAGGCAATTAAACAGAAAGAGAAAAACTAGATTCAAGATAACTCCGCTGTCACTTCAAGGGAAAACCAGGCTTCAATCTTAGTCTTTAAAGCAAGGAAAAACAAAAGATAGCATGAAAAGTCTAAGATCAAACAAGAGAAAAGGTGAGATGAACCATCCTTGAAAGGGGAATCAAATAGCCTAAAGACTATGCTTTGAATAACTTGGCAAAGTGCAACCACCCTAGGAAGAAGTAGTAGCCACCCAAAGGAAAGAAAAGTTAAGGAAAAAGGTGAAGGAGAGATGGGGAGGAAGAGGATGCCCTCCTCCAAAGAGAGGGAGGCATCTTATTCCTCCAAGGGAGATATCCTATATTTTGATTTTTTATGGGTCTTTTATAATTTCTCTCATATAGTCTCTATGGTGCCCTATTATAGATGTATGGTGGGGATGAAAAGTGAGGAATTGGATGGATAAGATGTCAAAATAATTTAGGTTTTTAAATGAGGAAACAAGGGATAGGTGGTTGCCATATTTGGAATTGGGAGATGCCACCTTCAAAAATCATTGAACGTCCTCTAAAATAGGATGGTGGGTGGGGTAATTAGATAGGAAAGAGATAGAGGGAATGAGGTGAAGAATTAAGGCTGGATGGTTGGTTTCCTAAGAGGTGGAAAGTAGTTAGATGGTTAGGTTTGAGTTTTAGCATTGTGATAGAGTTTTAGAAAAATGCAACTCTAGAATAGAATTTGAACTTCGTAAGGCATCTTAAGGCTGAGGTGGAAAGTTAGAAAAAAGTATAGAAAACTGAGAAAAACACTAAAAATAGTAAGCTCTCACCCTATTATTCCATGCCTACCTTTAGCTCATTCAATTGCATCCATTGCTAGTACAAAATATGATCTTGACCTTTGGATTGATGAATTTTAAGCTTTGATTCAATCTTTTGATCTTAATATTCATTTTCATCCCGATCGATCTTGGCGTTAGATCATCATCTCTCTTCTTACAAAAAGTGAAAAACTCTATTCAAATCTTACAAAAATATGATTAATCACATACTTACCTTGGATTAGCTTCTGGACCCACAAAACATCAAACTTTTACTTCATTAGGTAAAAAATGCATGTGTTACGAATTTTGGTCTAAAAAACCTAATTTCCCACTATAAGTTGCAACACATGGGTAACTAATTGGGTAGTTTTTTATGCAAAAGTAGACACTTATAACAACCCATAAGTGGTATGCATGGTTTTGAATGATCTGAAGGTGTTAAAATTCAAGTTAGCTGAATCCATTCTTAATAGGAAGAGTAGCTTAATTAGTGTTCGAATGTTAGTCTTGGTTAGATTGCTTAATGTGAATGTGTGATTAGTTTGTTCATTCTTAAAGTTTCATTCCCATGAATTCCATTGCATTCTTTAGGATTTGGATGAATAGGAAAGTAGTTGATTAGTTTCATGTTTTCTTAGATTAAATGTTAATTTCATGCTTAGAAATTTTGATTTAGGAAAGTTGTTAAAATTGCATTTTTAAAGAGTTTTAATTTAAGAAAGTCATAGAAAGTCATTATCATTCATATACTTAATCTAGATTCCCTCCTAAACCTACCAAATTTCAAAATTTTGAACTATTAGGTAAAAAATGCATGTGTTACAAAATTTTAGAAAACTATAGAATTAATACTATATTTTATAACACATGGGATTCTAATTGGGTACTTTTTAGACAAAAATGAATATTTATCACACCCCCAACCATTAGTTTGCTAATCCTAAGCAAAACATGTGAAAAATCATGAAAACCAGAATGAATACCATTTTTATAGGTACCCACGATTGCATTTGGCACATGCAACAAGCCCTTAAACCCTTAGGTTATCCCCCAATGAATGAGTTATGCCTCATGAAGTTTTGTAGTGAATATACCCCCAAAATTTAGTAAGGCTAAGCTCCTTAATTTATCTTATAGAATTCTCATCCATTAGCTCTCTACTTGCTTTAACAATTCAATAAAGATGAATGAGAAATTTCACAAGTTATCCACATACCAAAGTCATTTTATTCCAGTTTCATTTCAAAGTGCAATGTGTGTATAGGCTACATAAGTCAGGAGTTCTAAATAGGTATGCTTATTACTGTATTGAAAAGATGTCTTGACCTCAAACTGTCATTGGTGTACATGGACAAATGAAGCTCCTAGAGAAAAGGTCAAACAAATTTCACCCACCATGTGGTAGAATCCAAATATACTGATGGTTCACATAAGTTTTTAAGTACTGATGAGATAAAAAAATATGATCCCTTGGAATGGATGCCATTACCAATATCAATTGGAAATAGTTCTCCTTAATTCCTTCTTTTTTATATCCTTATCAAGGATATGTTTCACCTAAGATCAATAGGTCTTTAGATAGGATAAAACATAAGCTTAGATAGGTTCTAAAAGGAACGTAAGGATTCAGAGTTTCAAATCTAAGTAGGGGTCTTCAATAATTGGTTGGACAACTTTTCCTTTGAATTGTACTTGAAGTAACTATCTCCACTATTTTTCCTTTCTCTTTTCTCAACATAACTTTTTCTTGTCTTTTTGTGATAATAGCCTTTTTTCTTTCTTTTTTTTGTATTTCTTTTTCTTTGAGGGAAAGGATTTTTCTTTCTATGTAAACACTGATATTTTTCACTTCTTTGACCCTTTTTCTATTTTTTCTACCATCTCTACTCATTTTTGAAAGGTAGTTAATGGAAATTCTTACTTGTTTTTCTAGGTTAAGATAAATGGGGTTTTGAAAAGAAAATGACTTTCAAAAATTCTCCAAGGGTCTATTTAGCTGTATAATATACTAGTAGGTAATATATATCTGGGCTAAAACAAGGATGACCTATATGATTTCTTAGATTTCATAGAACTTTTCTGAGTAATTAAATATTCAGGAAACAAAGTTAATACTCCTAGTTGGTTCTTCACATTTTGACCAAAACGAAGCTACTAGGATTTATCAAATTTGTGTATGCTAAAGAAAATATGGAATTACTTCTAACCCTTAGAAGAAAAATGGTAGTCTCTAATACTCACTAAGTATATAGGTCTCCACTGATACTCACTAGATATTTTGATATTTAACATTCATAAAACACCTCAAGACATGAATAAGATGCAGAATAACGACATGCATTTCTATTAAGAAGTTAAAGTAGTGTAAATACAAAAATTCAGATAATCCAATTCTCATCATAGTTAAGGTACTTTGACCTTAAAATTTTTGTAAAAACTTAGAAAAAAACTTTTTATTTTAAAAAAAATATGAAGAAAACTAAACATCTGATGCATGTCTACAGCCCTCGACCGAAATAAATCACTGTCCTCAATGTTCTGTAATATAGGACATCTATATGATAAATTGGTAATGTAGAATAATGTGACTTTAAAATAGTAGGTTGCCTCTTAATATGTACCAAGTTTAACTTCTTCAACCAAATATTTCTTATAACTAATCTAGCCTACTCTAAACTTAACTAATTATCCTAACCCTAACTTTAAGAATGGATGGATGTCTCACTCCATGTAAGAATATCATAGTAGTAAATACACATCCCCTACCTAGAAATTTTAGGTGGTGGTAAAAATATTGCATGAAAGACCACCACACATTTAATTTTCTTAGGACCAATTCAAGTGTAAGACCCTTTGATTACCAAATTTAGAGATAATAGTGACCACTTCAATTAGCACATAGCTTTCCTCCTCCCTTACATCTTCCTGAAATTGGGGAAAAAGATGACTCTACATTTTGCTAAGTGGTTGTTCTTGTTTTTCAGGTGACAGAGTAATGGTAGGGCTTAAATCCTTAACATTTTCTAATGTGTACCCTAGAGTTGGTTGATGTAGGGTTAGAACATTAATTGACTCCTCTTCTTTTTATTCTTCAAACACAGGCAAGATTTTAGGTGGATCTATATTGTTATTTGGTGTTAGGTCAAATAAAGTTTGTAGGTCCCAATTTGGTATGTCTTTTACACGACGTGTCTCAAATTGAATTTCAAGAATTGTAGGGGTTTCTACTATGATGACCCGGGTTTTTGTAACATGCTTTGTAATGTATTTTGAAAGGTAGGGCCCTTAGTAGTGTAAAAAAAAAATTCACAAAACAAAGCAGCAGAAATTATTTTCTTTTGAACTTGTTTTGTAAAATCCAAGTCATCACTTTATACATAACATAAATAGAATTTTCGTACAAGATAGAATTCCATTGAAGGAATACACTTTCATTAAATTCTAGAATCCATCCAGTGGTTTACAGTATAGCCAAATCTATTACAATAATTGTCCAAATTACATAATCCAAAACTCAAGCTCACCATACAATAAAACTCTCAACAAAGAAAAATACATGTCTTCAAGAGTATACCTTGAAGATTATTCTCTTCAAATCTTCTATCATCTTCAGCTCCTAACTCTCCTTCCCTATATCTGAGATATTGCAACATTTACAATATCTCAACAAGCAATGCTTGGTAGGGGATTCAAGAAGCATAATAATTGACAATGTAATTCTAATACTTCATAATCCCATTATCCCTAAACATATTCATGTCTCTACTCTTTACTTTGTAAGTTATGCACATCTATATACGTACATACTATACATGGGTAAATCAGTTAAATTTATGAAAGTAGTCAAATATCATTCCCAACTAAGCTTATCAATTCTCTCTATTATGAGAATTTAGTATTTCAGCTAATCTTACATTGGGAATTTTCCTTCTTGGAAAATATTGGTAATATACAATTACTTAGCATTTCATTATGCTAAAACATAAGGCATTTCACTATGCCTATTCTCATATGAATCATAATGCAAAATAATCAAAAGGGCTACCATGCTGCAATCTGATCCATACAAGCACGCTTGGATAACTGCCCTGTTCACCACTGATACCACGGTGGAAAATATTATGTCACTGCCCATATGGGGGGACAGGACTTTTACAGTGGTGGCCTTCCCATAAATGCCCCCATCGGACTTTTAGCCTCTCATAGGGCAAGGTATCATCATATCATCAAATTTCAAGGAGCGGGTGGTCAAACCCTTATAACTCCTCTAGCATAGCATCCCCTTAGGCTTATGCCTATTAAAACAAACTCACAAGCCTCCAAGGTTGTATGTAAAATAGATTTCATATATATATCAGACCATATGTCTATTTACTTAGGGCTGAAATATTTTCTAGTTCCCTATTCACTTATAGTCTAGTCCTTAACCATCTTATATGTGTTTGGTTGGATCATAAGGTTCTTAAGGGATTTAATACAAGTATTAACATTACTCTTGTCAACATAAGGTCATGAGTTAAATCATGTATATCCCATGTAAATGCATTCATCAAATCCTCCTACCTTTAAGGAGTGATCTCTTTTCCCAAATCTTCCATGATCCTGACTGATGTATGTAATCTATACATCCATACATATTGTTAATATATAAATTTTGAACAATCCTATTGATCGCTAGATCTGATGTTTAGAATGATCTTTAGATCATTCATATCTAAGTATTTTTCTATCTCTAAGTCTTAGTGTGTCCATCTCCTTGATCTTAATCTTTCATAGATCCATTGATTGACAATCTACACATGTTGATGAAGATCAAGGTCCTAGATCTTCTATCATCTAGTTCTTCTTTGACCTAAGTTCAGTTATTGGATCATCCCTAAGGAGGATGATCTTGGTTTTCTTCCTTGAATCATCTTTGATCAAGGGTTTGGATTATCTAATCTAATGAACTAGAACAAGCATACTAATAAACATGCATACTAAGTACAATATAATATTCTTATTCTTATTGTTCTTGATCATCCAAGATCTAATGGATCTTGTTTGATCATCCTTATCTTACTTACAGTTTTTATTAGGGTCAGGTAATTTACTAACCTTTTATGCTCTTACTATTATTATTCAACCAGTTAATGTTTTGCTGGTTGAAGGTAACTTATGTAAGCCTAAGTCTAGACTGCTCCTCTTATGTCCAATTGGCTAAGGCTAATTAGTTGAATGGGTGAACACAAAGTGGTTACTTCAATCATCATGTAAGGAGGAGTTTACACCTCACAAACGTCAACAAAAGGTAGGGGAAGAGCGAGGCTCTATTAGATAACCCCCTTAACTGCTATGTTCCACATTCACTAGAGTTTGATCAAGGGTTTGGATTATCTAATCTAATGAACTAGAACAAGCATACTAATAAACATGCATACTAAGTACAATATAATATTCTTATTCTTATTGTTCTTGATCATCCAAGATCTAATGGATCTTGTTTGATCATCCTTATCTTACTTACAGTTTTTATTAGGGTCAGGTAATTTACTAACCTTTTATGCTCTTACTATTATTATTCAACCAGTTAATGTTTTGCTGGTTGAAGGTAACTTATGTAAGCCTAAGTCTAGACTGCTCCTCTTATGTCCAATTGGCTAAGGCTAATTAGTTGAATGGGTGAACACAAAGTGGTTACTTCAATCATCATGTAAGGAGGAGTTTACACCTCACAAACGTCAACAAAAGGTAGGGGAAGAGCGAGGCTCTATTAGATAACCCCCTTAACTGTCATAAGGTAGGAATAAGCATGTTGACCCTAAGTACTCTTTATAATTGATTTTAATTAAGTCCATGAATATTTATAATGTCATTCATGGGGTTTATTATTCTCCTAGTTTGGGCCAAGGATTTGATAACCCTTATATTGTCCTACTAACTATAGCCCTTACTAATTAAGCCCAAAGTACTTAATTCTTATTTGTGTCATGAAACTCTACTTTCTCATTAGAGTACATTTTGGTATTTTATGCTCTTTATCTCATAACAAGTAGATCTACTAATAAAATTTAACCATAAATGAATTATAAATTCAAAGCATAAAACTACATAATTAAACACTTAATGATAATGAGGCAAGGTACTTAAAATTACACTAGCATGATTTCCAACTAATATACCTTAATAACTCAATTTAAACTGACATGGACCTTAGGTATAATCTCATACTATAGTATAATCTTATATGAAATTCTAGTATGGTCCTAAGTTACAATGGCATGAAATCATACTAAAGTGCCCCTAAGATAATTAAATCTAGCATCCTATGATAACAATATAATCACATATCATGCTAAAGTCTAAAAGTTATACTAGCATGCTTTATAACATAAATCATATTTAAGATGCTATTAGAAAAGGAAAATGATTATATTAATATTTTTAGAAATCTTCACTTATGATCCAACCATTAGATCTTAGATCTTTTCCTTTGATTAAGGGTCTTAATTATATTGAGGGGGTTTTCTTTATTAAGGTCCAAAGATCATATTGATCCATTTTTGTCATAATCCATCCATGATTTCCTTGGATTTCATAATATCAACATCCATTCCATCCATCTCAAGGATCTGAGCACACTTGATCTTATTGATCAAGTGGGTCCCTTTGTAATTTTTAGGGTTTTTCTACCATAGTGGGTAAATCCCTTAATATCTCTTAGATCTGTCCATATAAACCATTTATATAACTTCATTCCAATATTTTATCATTATTAAAATATATCTCTAAGATCTGATCATCCCAGATCTTGGCAATTGGAAACTTGTTTCTCTAATACAGAAAGTTTTACTGTATAATTTTTAGATTTTATCCCTTCATCAAAAAATAGAGGTTTCAAGCTTTCCATAGCTTCTTTCCAATCTCAATTTGGAGTTCAGATGGCTCCGAAATTAGATCTGGAAGTTCACGTCATTCTTAGGGCCTAGATTTGATCTCGGCCCAAGGAATGGACGGCCCAGATTTTTTGGGTGGAAACAAGCTAGGCGGAATGCTCCCTCCCTTTCGGGTGTGTCCGTCACAGAGTCAATAATGAAGCTCCCTCTAGGGACGTCCCTTGCAATGCGCGGGATGAGCTGAACGCTCATCATCGTGCGCACGTAACCTAGACGCTAGGCGGGCGAGTCTGCTTGTCCTTTTTACGGAAGGGCCGTCGTCCTGCTTGGGATGATGTCCCACACGTAGTGTGTGCAGAATGCTTTCATATGCGACATTTTCTATGCTGCGTCACGCATGCGTCTTGGGCCTCATTTGATCAAGAGATCGGACAGTCCATTCTAGACCGTCCAATCAATCCTCTATCAATTGAGGGCCCAAAACTTATCCGATCTTTGTGAAACTTCTACCCTAGGGGTTTTGGACCCTTCTGCATCAATTGGTATGGTCAGAATTTTCATCTGAGAACTCCATTGTCCTGAATGAAAGGTTCTGTGGTTTACTTTATTTTTACCTTTTTATTACCAAAATGCAATTACAGTAAAATAAAATTTTCATAAACCAGTAGTAAACATGTCCAAGAAACATTTTCACCTACCTGATTAGAGAAAAAATGTTGTTCATATGTCCAATTTAAAAGAAATACCCTTTTGATGAAGATATGGCCCAAGATCCACCTTTCTTATGATTGTTGTTGTTTGAACTATTGGATCTGGAAATTTCTTTGGGGATTTTGCAGCTAAGGTATGATGGGAAGTTTTGGATGGTGCAATTGGTGATATTAGATTTGGAACAAAGTGCCTAATTGATTTTAGGTATCTTGTTCCAATCTAAAAAGAAAAAGAAATTAAAAAGAGAGAGATCTCTTGGGATTTTTGGCTTTTTGGGGAGGGATCTAGGCCTAATCTTTTAGGGAGAGTGAAAAAATTTTGTGAGAATTTTAGGAGTATTTTTGGAGGACTTTTGGGGTTGTATTTATAAGCATTTTGGTCTTCTTTCATGATGATATGCATTAATGATGGTTAATTTTTTATTATTAAATAAGCATTGGATTCTCCCATTCTCCACCTACTTTCCCAAGACTAGCTGGTATGGTTTGACCCATGATTTCATGTGGGCTAGCCATAGGATTCGTTTTATGGTCCCTTGTGGGCCCCACATGGTGTAAAAAGACCATTTTGCCCTTTGTATATAAAAAAATTAGGATTTATTCCCATGATCTCAAAATTGAGCGTACGTAGTGGCGTTGGATTCGTATTTCTCAGTACATTCTAAATTTTGATGTCTTAGATTTTAATTTTTGGGTAAAATTACTATTTTACCCTTTTGTCCAAGAAATGAGGAAAATTAAGGATTTTTCATCCGAATTCAGAATTTGTCGTGCTTATAGTCATTCTGAAGGGTTTGCTAAGTTTAATTTCAATTTTACATGTCTTATTCTTTGATTATACTTTTATAAGAAGTATATTCTAAATAACCCTAATATTTTAGCCCGAAATTTCTGAAACTCAAACTTTATTAATTTTCTTAATCAATTATAAAAATTGGGGTTATTATATCTACTTAGTCTTGCCATTGAGAAGTATTCACTACTTGCTCGGTGTCTAAAAATTCATTCTTTTCACCAATGGATGTGTCTCATAAAAAGGAGTAAGACATGACATGAGTGGATATGTATTGGAGGCTTCTAAGGATGGTTAGAAATCTTGTAGCACAAAAGGAACATATGTTATGGCCATCTTAGTAATTCTTTCAAGGGTTCTCTCACTCTCCTCCCTAATTTGTTTCATTTCCTCTCCCCATTCTATAAAGACTGCATGCATTTGATCCATTTTAAATGATATCAACTCCATTTTTTCTATAATTCGAGTCTTTGCTAATATTTGTTATGACTCATATGGCTTATACTACTGTGGCATTAGGGTATTGGGAAAGGATTGATCGGGTTGGAACCATGATGGGTGTCCTTGATATTCTTGAAAATCATGGTAGGGTTGAGCAGGGTGGGACTAGGATGACTCTTCATTATAATTTGGAGATCATGGTTGTTCATGATGCCTAACCCATACATTATAGACTTTCTTAAGATAATAATTGTGAGGGTATGTGAATGTCGTGGGTGCCTCCACTGATTCCTAATAATATCCATTGTAGGTGGAGCTTAATGGCCATGAAGTAGTAGAATGTTATGGGTTCAAATAGGTGTTGGTACAAAGGCTGTTGGTATAATTTAGTATCTTGATAAGTGTTTAATTTTTTATAGAAACTACTTAATTAGTCACCCATGTGTTACAACATATAGGGGTAAATTAAGGGTTTTGGACCAAAACTCGTAACACGTGTATTTTTTACCTAATAACCCAAAAGTTTGATATTTTGTAAGTCCATAGGCTAATTGAGGTAAGTATTTGATTAATCATATTATTAAAAATTTAATTAGAATTTTTTTACCTTTTTGTAGGAAGAGAGATGGTGATCCGACGGCCAAGATCTATAGGGATGAAATTGAAGATCAAGATCAAAAGATTGACTCAAAGCCTAAAAGTCATGAAACTAAAAGTCAAGATCATAGTTTGGTTGAGCAATGGATGTGATTAAAGTAACTAAAGGTTTCCAAAGTGGGCCCATGAAGTAAGCCTTGCACTTTCACTACCTTTTGCATGGGTTGCAAGTAAACTGCCAAGCCATATTTAGCCATGAACAAGGTAACAAGTTAAGGAGCCAAGCCAACCACTAAACTAAGACATCAAAGATACTCACACTAAGGAATTGATCTATGAAACCATGCTAAAAGGGACATCTATGCCAGTCATGGAGCCTAGCCAATGGAGCCATTAAAGCCATTAAACTAAGCTAAATAGAAGGCTAGGATTGGAAGAAAATCAAGAGAATTATCCATGAGATTCTAAGGGATAGTTTTTAGGTAATTGAGTAAAAATTCATTAGGATAAGTTGGTATGTGGACCAATAGGATGAGATCCTTCTATTTTTCATGTTTTTCCCACCTTTTTATCACTTTTCACCTCATCATCAAGTAGCACCATGAATTTGAGTTTCCTTTCAAGAGCCCTACTATTCTAAGAGTCCTCCACCTTCCTAAACTCCCATACCAACCCCTCAAAAAATCTCCACCTCTTAGAAATCCATTATACAATTAAAAGTTTACATCTCACCTATGTTCCCTAAGCCTTTCCTTCTTCCTATCTCATCCCTACCTTAACCAACCAACCAACTTCCTATTTTGAAGGGCATTCAACAATTTTTGAAGGAGGAGACTCCCCTTCCAAAAATGCTGGCATCTCCCACCCACTCCACTTTCAAAAGGGTAGCCACCTATCCTTTGTTTCCTCTTTTGAAATCCTAGCTTCTCACCCATCCATCCTAGCATCCAAAATAACTTTTTTTAACCCCCCCCCACCTCATTATTTAGGAACCCTAGAAAAATTAGGAGAAAAACTATAAAATTCCAGCACAAACATAAGTTGGACGACACTTCTCACATAAAGTAAAAAAATGCCTCCTCCATAGAAAGGAGAAGTCCTCTTCCTAACCCTTCTAGTTTCTCTCTTTTGCATTGAAATTTTCAATTCCTTTGGGTGGCTGCTACTTCTTCCTAGGGTGGTTGCATTCCTCCAAGCTATTAAATACATGGTCATTAGGGCATTTGATCATCCTTTCAAAGGTTGGTTAATCCTTGTATAACTTCCATTTCCACATGTTAAATTCCATTCATAGCATAAGTTTAAAAAGAATTCTTAAATTTTGGCTGGGTTAGATAGTTTAAAGTAGGGACCACTAGTATCACATTCATTCAACTCCTCATGGGCTTGACCTCACTACCATGCTATATTGCAACCGATTCATGGGCTTGCACATTAATTTAAAAACAATAATACTTTTTCAGCAATGTTGCCTAGGAGTCTCAACATTTTGTGTAGTCTAGGTTTAGGGAGCATTAGTTTAGGGTTTTGCATGAAATTTTTCATTTTTTTCTATTTTCCTCATATTGACCAATTTCTTTGATTTTTATGTTAGCGAAATCAACAAAGGAGCGGTGGTGATCCTGTGGGCCATGGCTTCATCAACATAGATTACGGTATATTAGTTTCCTATATTAGGATTTGAGTGAAACTTGTAGTGAGGCCCAATTTAAATTTTAATTTCTTTATTATTTTTAAATGGGTTGTAATAATACAAGGCAAGTGTGAGGTATGCTGGCTCTCACTTGATACTCATCGAAGCCCACACTATGAGCAATCCACACCAAAATTTTAATTTCCTTGGATGAATTGTATTTAGTATAATTTTACATATGGATGGTAGTGTAATCATATAGATTGGGGTCATACATTGATAATTGTTGCATAATACTTAGGACTATTGCATTAATTGTGCACCTATTTAACTAAGGTTAGCCTAAGCTCGACTATAACCAAAGCATAGGCTGCATGGTTATAGTGTCTCATCTATTAAGATGCCTAACCCTTTTTTAAGTAGCATATAGGTAAGCATTAATTCATTTTTGTTGGGCATTGCATATTTACTACTTATATACTAGAATAGAATTAATGCTAGTAAGGCCACACAAGAACCCTTATAAGACAAGGTGTAACGACTCGGGTTTTTCCATGCATTTTTAAATGCAATATCTAAATTCCTAAGGCGAGATGCATCCCTATTTGAAAACCATTTTATAAAAACCATGCAATGCAGTGGAAAATCTTTAGTTTTAAACTCATTTTGAAAACCTCGAGTGTTATTTACTTTCACAACCACCAAAGTAGTTTTTGAAAAACTTTAGAAATCATAAATATTTTTCCCCAGGTCTATCCAGTCACAGCACACAGTCCAACTGTAAATAAATACTAATACATGTCCAAAGGGTAGAGAGTTTACTCACATATATAGTTGTCTCCTTTGTTTATTCACTTGCTTGTAGCACTAATATCTCCTGAGACGTCTTTTATTTATGAGTGGAACTATCCTGAAAAATGTTAAGGATAGGATGAGTATATACTATACTCGGTAGGAGTTTATCACTATTAGTTTTGCAATGCATGCTATGTTTAAAATCATATGCTCTTAAAAACAAGTGCATGTTAGAACAATCACGTTCAATATCGATATTAAAAACCACTGTCGAATTGAAATACTGACGACTTAAAGAATAGCACAATCCAAGTCGAAAGTATCATATATCATAAACATAATGAGATGCATAAGATGCTCAACTGAATCCAACTCATGGATATCTGGTATGGTATGGTCGACCAACCTCATGTCATGCCATATGCAATGCAAGTAAATCATCAAACCATAGGGTCCAAACTATGCCCACAACCTCACCGCTGTGTGGTCCCCGGGTACCTGAGGACATAGCGTCATAGCCTCCACGGGGCATATGACACATCCATCGTTGTAAATCATGCAATTTATGAAATTAGTTGCAAAGCATGCATGCAATGCTAGTCTCGCATTCAAATTCATAACCCTACCTAGAAGCCTGACAGCCTAGAAGCCTGCCAGTCTAGAAGCCTACTGCCTAGAAGCCTGTCAGCTCTCTCTAGCCCGCCCTCATCGGCCCACCCTCATTGACCCACCCTCATCGGCCAAGACTACACTTATCATGCAGACAAGCAAAAACCTCTTTTTCAAAACCTGTCCTCTTTGGGTCCCTCACAACTACCTGGCCCTCACAACTGCCTATCCAGCATCTTTTGGGCACTCCAGCATCTTTTGGTAACCCTCAACGACATGCAATCTTCCAAGAACTCAATGCTCACAAATCATGCAATTTATGCAATTGTTTGCAAAGCATATCTATGCATAATGTATTTAATCATACGCATGTTGAATTCATTTATATGCTAAACAAGCCATAAAATAAGTCATGCTAAACAAGTCATATAATTTATACTTAAAACATGCATTCAAAACAATCATGGTTCTTTTAAAAAGTCTAGTAGAGATAGAGCACCTACCTCAAAGTCTCCTGGAGTTGCGTCCTTTATCACTTTAACCCATCCCTGGGTCTCATTTATAAACTCCTGGGTATGAATGGATACAAGGAGTCCTTATTAATTTCATTCTATTTAGACATTAGATCGCTAGATCTGCCTATTGGGCCCATGGTCCTTGCCTAATTCATTCGTCAGGCAAGATCCTATGGTGTGGATCTACTTTCCAATAGTTAAACTCTGTAATTTATCCTCTAATCCTAACTTTATAGTCTCACTAGGTCCGCGTGCCCCAGTTCCCAAGACACCTGTGTATCCTAGTTGAACCGCAACTGCCTTACATGCGTGCGCCCCCAAAGGCTGTGCTAAGGACCGCATTTTGCATGCGTACATCCATGCTCATGTGACGCGCTATGACGCGCATCATCACACAGACGCACCTTCTAGCATGGCGCGTCTCAGCTCCCAGGGCACCCCGTGCACGCTGGTGGAGCCAGGACCCTGCCCCATGTCACGCGCACACCTAAAGGCTGCACTTGGGACATTGTACGCATTGTCATACACCTGGAACCTGTCCTAGGGACCCAGTCCCAGGTGCATGTGCAGCATGGCGTCCCTGGGATGCCGGGTTTGTGCAGGGTGGGTGCAAGCCAGCTTGGAACATTTTCCGGCCAAGAACCCGGCTGGAAAATGAATGGAAAAGACCAGATCTAGCATGGATTTGGCCCTGGGGAAGCAAACGGAGAGAAAGGGAAAGAGAAATGGCTTACCTGGGCAGCCTGGGGATGCCCTTTTTCCAGTGGGTGTGCCTACTCGCCAGAACGCATGAAGAAGGGGGAAAACCCCACTTCCAATGATGCTAGAGGAACAAGAGGGGTGGTGGGGAGATGGGTAAAGGAATGGCCGACCAGACTTGGCCTAGCCGTTGCCGAAAACACAGAGGGGAGACTGGTTTGGGACGGGTTTCCGATTTGCTAGAAATCCCAGTCTCAACATGCTGGAAATCGTGTTTTTGTGAGGGGGAGAGATGGGCTTTTATAGAGGGGGTTGAAGGCGGTGCCCCTCAATGGCGGTGCCGCCATTGCGGTGGCAGATCTCTTTGGAAAAATCATGAAAGAGGGCTTCTGGAGAGATCTAAAGGTGGAAGACAACAAGGGGTGCCATTATCAAAACGGCCCCCTACATTTTTCGTCTTTTTCTTTTTTCTGTTTAAATTACAAAACTGCCCCTGATCTTTAAACGGCCGTAACTTCTTCATACAAACTCCATTTTGGGTGATTTTTGAGGCGTTGGATTCCATTTTTCAAGTAGAATCTACTGGTACCAATTTCCTCACAAATTCCTTTGTTTACTATTTTAAATAAGGTAAAACATTTAACTCGGTTTATTTCCCATAAAATGTCCAATTTTTCTTAAAAATGGCGTAAATTGCTCAGGCGTTACATTATTACCCCCTTAAAAGAATTTCGTCCTCGAAATTCCATAAATTATCATCTTCAAGGTATTTTGTCTCTTAGATAACTCCTTGGTGAATGCATTCTCCCCTTAGGAATCAAATCTAGGCTCAACCTCAATTTATCATTTTTATTGTTCCTTCTACAAGGCCTTACCTATAAGGGCTGCTTTTGCTGCGTACTCTGATGCATCCTCCCATACGTGCCAGTTTAACAATACCAGTTCCTAGCTGTAACTCATCTTTCTTGAAATCCTTAGATGCCTATACTTTTCTTATCATGTATAGGATAGTCTCCTCATAGGATCATGCTTCTTTATTTATGTACAAATTACTCCATACTTCTTTCAAGATCGTATTATCTTATTTCTCATAGTCCCTTTTGAATATCATAGGATGATCCCTTTTTCCTCTTGTCTTTCATCTAGTGATCTCTTCATCATCCATATCTCCTTCTAATGGTTGGTTATTAGTAAGAGTCCGAAAAGTTACCTTCTTTCTATTGTGTCTAACTTTGCTTCTTATCTTTTATATTTGTCCCCAAGATACTTCAATAACTTATATGGTATCATGTGCTCTTCAACCAAACCCTTGATTAACTTTGAATTTCAACTGTCTGTCATTTTTCCATATGTGACTTTATTCCTCAACCAAAGTTACATTCAAAATAAACTCATGAAAGCCAATTAGTAGCTTCTCCCATCAAGGACCTTATCATATACTGAAAGTAAAATGTCCTAACTCCATATCCAGTTTCATAACTATTGAATTCATTAAATGCTTTTCTCCGTGAAGATTTTATCCAAACTCATGTCAAATGTTAATGGTTGATTCATCATCACGGGTCACATGTTCTCGTCCAGAAGCCTATCTCACTATTCACATCAATTTGTCATTAGGATTTTCAATAATGTTCCCATTTGTGCAAAGCAAAAAGTCTCTTATTCATAACCGATTACCCTTACTAGGTCATGGTTGAATCCTTTGCCATCATCCTCTTTGTCCTTTCTTTGTTTGATGATTTTCTTCGTATCCTTTTAGTCCAAAAATTCTATACTCAATTCAGTAGGGTTAGTCCTTAAGGAATTCCTTTAATTGATTTTTCGTACTTGGTATATGCTCATAACAACTAACTATTTGTCTAAAGGCAACGTAACATTAAATCTTCCCCTTATAGTGTGCTAGTTATCTCACCTTTTCTCCTTCCATCCCCTATGTCAATATATTGTGCAATCTTTCACCAAGGTTTTATCATCAACCATGCAGTCTGTATTGTCACGAGGTATCCTCATAAGTAGTGATTTTCTCAATTCCTCAAATTTTATTTTTCAAGTGCCTCCTTATTTTATCTTTCAAGTACCTTCTCATACTTAGCTTATAAAAGCAATAATTCTCCTTCAATAGGGATTATATCAAATTGTACTGAAGTTGTTAACTCAACAAGTTTAACAACACTCAGGTAAGCATAAACATTTTCTTTGACATAGAAAGACTTTATTTGATTACCTATTGATCCCTTTTTAGATATATCTATGTCATAAGCTCAAGGGCCTCTAAAGTGATCAATACTTATTTGCCTTCCTTTTTAATCTAAGTCAGTAGTATTTTTTAGACTCAAAGTAATTTCTTCACCTTGTCATGGTAGCCATTGAGGTTTGAAAAATCTTCCACATTGGTTTAGATCACTTCTTATTTTTGCTCCTATCTCAGTTGCAACCATCCTCATCAACTGACCTCATACCCTCAATTGACTTAGTCTAACAAGTACTTCTTTCAAGGAAAACTCAAGTCTAAAGATTTATAACATCCCTTTGAGTATATAACTACGACTACTAACTCATAGATACTAACATACTTGATTAATTAGGGTGGGACACCTGTATTTCGTCAACAGTACTCTAAAGGTAATGACTAAATAATGGTCTTAAGATATTTGGTCGCCCAATTTATGATAGCAAGACCTTCATTTGATCCTTGATGGTACCCTTCTTGCTGAAGATAGATAGATGGACAAGTCACTGTCTTGGCCTAATTCCTTTTTCAATATAACTTTATTTACTCATGTAGTGGCAAGGTGAGATATCACCAAATTTTCCTTTTTATTATATCCATTGGTGTTCCCCATAAGCTAATGGATCTAATAAGAATCTAATTGTAATAATTGATATCAAACCATTTGTAGAATTTAATTTCTAGTTAGTCACCATTCCTCTTTGGAAATTTCTTGTCGCATAATCTCTTGATATTCGATACTCTACTCAAAGTCTTAAACCCCATCTGCTTTTTCTCTTTTATACTCTTTTACATACGATCACCAACTCACCTAGTATTATTCCTTTGCATTTGTTTGATCTACCTTCCTATAGGTTTCAAGATGATAGAATTGTATGTATCTCCATAAAGTCACGATCTTCTTCTTTTGACTATTCAATATTCATTGAATACTGGTAGTTACATCTCTATCTCTTTCTCTCTTTTCTTCAAAATCCTCACTTTTGTCTTCCTAGATCAATGTCTTCATGTACTTTGTTGCATATAATCGATACTGCATCTACTCCTTTACTTAACAGATATGATAAACTGAATGCTTCTCAGAAATTTTAAACTATCTTAAGATCATTGAAATCCTCAATTTCCTATAGCCTCAATAAAATTCATACAATGTCTTAATAATGGCATTGATGTTTTGATCATGCTATACTTCTCTTACAAGTTCATGTTAGGATCGATCTATTATCATCCTTAGTATTATCATCAAAATCTTTTGAAAACTCGGTCGAATTCATTTCCCTATCATATTCGTGTTATGTTTCTCTTAATCACATGATATGTCACTTGTATACATCTTCTGATTTGCTCCATAATACTCAGGTAGTTATTATTTGATAGCACTTCACTCTTCATAAGACTCCAATTAAGGTATCCAAAATTGAGCTAAGTCCTTCAGTATCCAAACCTTTGTGACCTAGTACGAGTCACAGTTATCTCCTAATATCATCTTGCATTCTCGTCCCTCTTAGATTATCATCAAAATCTTCTCAAAGTCTGTCTTTTACATCCCCTATCATACTCATATCACATCCTTGCAATAGTGTACTCATATTCTGATATTCTTTATGATGGTAAGATAGCCATCTAGGTTCTTCAATTTTCTCACCTTTGATGAGATTACTTTATTATAGGTTAGAACTATCTACTAACAAGTTCACTAACATCCTCATTCATCATTCATCATTCTCATCATAATCTAATTTATATATGAGTTTCCCTGTTTGCACCACTGCACAACAATTCTTAATCCTTAAGTTGTCTTAGACTAGATCTTGGATAAGGGTTACACTATTTGTAACGCCCGAGCAATTTATGCTAAATTGGACATTTTACAAGAAATGGACTGTGTTGAATGTTCTACCTTATTTAAAATATTAAATGAAGGAATTTGTGAGGAATCTTAGTACCATTAGATTCTACTCAAAAAATGGAATCCAACGCCTCAAAAATCACCCAAAACGGAGTTCGTATGAAGATGTTACGGGCGTTTAAAGATCAGGGGCAGTTCTAGAATTTAAACAGAAAAATGAGAAAGATGAAAAACGTAGGGGGGCCGTTTTGATAACGGCACCCCCCGTCATCTTCCACTCCAGACTTCTCCAGAAACCCTCGATCCCAATTTTTCCAAAGAAATTTACCACCACCAAGGGCGGCACCGCCATAGCAGGGCTATAAAAAGCCCCATCTCCCTTCTCTAAAAACGTGGTTTTCCAGTCATTGGGGCTGGGGTTTTCAGCTAGAATCGGAAACCCAGTTCCCTGCATTTTTCTGGCAACGGCTAGGCCAAGTCAAGCTGGCCATTCCCGTCTCCCCATTCCCCCCTATTCTCTTGTTCTGGCCTTGCACGACATTAGGAGTTACCTTCTTCGAGTTTTCCAGCACTAAGGGTTTCCAGCACCAAGGGTTTAGGCAGGCAACCTACCAGGAGGAGCGCCATCTCCGGCTACCAAGTAAGCCTATCCTTACCTTCCCTTTCCCTCCATTTTAGTTCCCCCAGGCCAAGATCCATGCCGGATCTGGCCTTTTTCCAGTCGGGTTCCTGGCCAAAAAACGTTATAAGCCGGCTTGGGCCGGCCCTGCATGAACCAGGCGTCCCAAGGACGCCATGCTACACGTGCACTTAGGACTGGGTCCCTAGGACGGGTTCCAGGTGTACGAGAGTGTGTACAGTGTCCCAGGTGTGGCCTTCAGGTGCGCGCGCAACATGGGGCACGGGTCTTGGCTCGACCAGGGTGCATGGGGTGCCTTGGGAGCTAAGACGAGCCATGCTACAAGGTGCGTCTGTGCAATGATGCGCGTCATAGTTTGTCACTTGAGCATGCATGTACGCGTGCAAAATGCGGTCCCTGGCATGGCCTTTGGGCGTGCACACACGTAAGGCGGTCGCGGTTCAACCAGGATACACGAGTGTCCTGGGAACTGGGGCATATGGACCTAATGAGACTTTAAAGTTAGGATTAGAGGATAAATTTCAGAGTTTAACTACAGGAAAGTAGATCCACACCATAGGATCTAGCCTGATGAATGAATTAGGCAAGGACCATGGACCGAATAGGCAGATCTAGTGATCTAATGTCTAAATAGAATGAAATTAATAAGGACTTCTTGTATCCATTCATACCCAGGAGTTTATAAATGAGACGTAGGGACGGGTTAAAGTGATAAAGGACGCGACTCCAAGAGACTTTGAGGTAGGTGCTCTATCACTATTAGACTTTTTAAAAGAGCCATGATTGTTTTGAGAATGCATGTTTTAAGTATAAGACTTGTTTAGCATGACTTAATTCAACGTACATATGATAAATGCTTTACGCATAGATATGTTTTGCAAATAATTGCATATACATTATGCATAGACATGTTTTGCAAACAATTGCATAAGTTGCATAGTTTGTGAGCATTGAGTTCTTGAAAAATTGCATGTCCTTAAGGGTTAGCAAAAGACGCTGGAGTGCCCAAAAGATGCTGGGTAGGCAGTTGTGAGGGACCCAAAAGGACAGGTTTTGAAAAAGAGGTTTTTGCTTGTCTGCATGATAAGTGTAGCTTTGGCCGATGAGGGCGGGCGAGAGAGAGCTGACAGGCTTCTAGGCTGTCAGGCTTCTAGGCAGGGTTATGACTTTGAATGCGAGACTAGCATTGCATGGATGTTTTGCAACCGATTTCATAAATTGCATGATTTACGATGAAGGATGTGTCATATGCCCCGTGGAGGCTATGGCATTGTGTCCTCAGGTACCCAGGGATCACACAGCGGCGAGGTCGTGGGCATAGTTGGACCCTATGGTTTGATGATTTACTTGCATTGCATATGGCATGACATGAGGGTGGTCGACCATACCATACCAGATATCCATGAGTTGGATTCAGTTGAGCATCTTATGCATATCATTATGTTTATGATATATGATACTTTCGACTTGGATTATGCTATTCTTTAAGTCGTCAGTATTTCAATTCAACAGTGGCTTTTAATATCGATATTGAACATGATTGTTCGAACATGCACATGTTTTTAAGAGCATATGATTTTAAACATAGTATGCATTGCAAAACTAGTAGTGATAGACTCCTACTGAGTATAGTATATACTCACCCTATCCTTAACATTTTTCAGGACAGTTCCACTCACAAATAGAAGACATCTTAGTAGATATTAGTGCTACAAGCAAGTGAATAAACAAAGGAGACTACTATACATGTGAGTAAACTCTCTACCCTTTGGACATGTATTTGTATTTATTTACAATTGGGTTGTGTGCTGTGACTGGATAGACCTGGGGAAAAATATTTATGATTTCTGAAGTTTTTCAAAAAACTACTTTGGTTGTTGTGAAGGCAAATGACACTCGGGGTTTTCAAAAATGAGTTTAAAACTAAAGATTTTCCACTGCATTGCATGGTTTTTATAAAATGGTTTTCAAATAGGGATGTATCCTGCCTTAGGAAATTACATATTGCATTTAAAAATGCATGAGAAAACCAAGGTCGTCACACTATCCTCTACCTAATTATTTGTTAAACCAAGCTGTGTTTCACCTATTTATTTATGGTGAATTGCCTTGTGCATTAATATTGAAATCCTCAAATAGAAGTAGTCATCTCTACTACTTCAATTTATGCTACTTCTTCTTGATTTTCTCTATTGTCTATGACACTTGGACATGCTGGACTGGCTGTAAAAGGATAAAACCTGGGCTCTGATACCAACTGTGATGACCCAGGTTTTTTCATGTATTTTAAAATGCAATATCTAAATTCCTAACGCTGGATGCATCCCTATTTGAAAACCATTTTATAAAAACCATGCAATGCAGCGGAAAATCTTTAGTTTTAACCTCATTTTGAAAACCCCATGTGTCATTTGCTTTCACAACCAGCAAAGTAGGTTTTGAAAAACTTCAGAAATCATAAATATTTTTCCTCAGGTCTATCTAGTCACAGCACACAGTCCAACTGTAAATAAATACAAATACATGTCCAAAGGGTAGAGAGTTTACTCACATGTATAGTTGTCTCCTGAGACGTCTTTTATTTGTGAGTGGAACTATCTTGAAAAATGTTATGGATAGGATGAGTATATACTATATCAGTAGGAGTCTATCACTACTAGTTTTGCAATGCATGCTATGTTTAAAATCATATGCTCTTAAAAACATGTGCATGTTCGAACAATCACGTTCAATATCGATATTAAAAACCACTGTCGAATTGAAATACTAATGACTTAAAGAATAGCATAATCCAAGTCGAAAGTATCATATATCATAAACATAATGATATGCATAAGATGCTCAACTGAATCCAACTCATGGATATCTGGTATGGTATGGTCGACCAACCTCATGTCATGTCATATGCAATGCAAGTAAATCATCAAACCATAGGGTCCAAACTATGCCCACGAACTCCCCGCCGTGTGGTCCCTGGGTACCTGAGGACATAGCGTCATAGCCTCCACGGGGCATATAACACATCCTTCATCGTAAATCATGCAATTTATGAAATCGGTTGCAAAACATGCATGCAATGTTAGTCTCGCATTCAAAGTCATAACCCTGCCTAGAAGCCTGACAGCCTAGAAGCCTGTCAGCTCTCTCTGGCCCGCCCTCATCGACCCGCCCTCATCGGCCAAGGCTACACTTATCATGCAGACAAGCAAAAACCTCTTTTTCAAAACCTGTCCTCTTTGGGTCCCTCACAACTGCCTGGCCCTCACAACTGCCTATCCAGCATCTTTTTGGCACTCCAGCCTCTTTTGGTAACCCTCAAGGACATGCAATCTTTCAAGAACTCAATGCTCACAAATCATGCAATTTATGCAATTGTTTGCAAAGCATATCTATGCATAATGTATTTAATCATATGCATGCTGAATTCATTTACATGTTAAACAAGCCATAAAATAAGTCATGCTAAACAAGTCATATAATTTATACTTAAAACATGCATTCAAAACAATCATGGTTCTTTTTAAAAGTCTAGTAGCAATAGAGCACCTACCTCAAAGTCTCCTAGAGTCGCGTCCTTTATCACTTTAACCCGTCCCTGGGTCTCATTTATAAACTCCTGGGTATGAATGAATACAAGGAGTCCTTATTAATTTCATTCTATTTAGACATTAGATCGCTAGATCTGCCTATTGGGTCCATGGTCCTTGCCTAATTCATTCGTCAGGCTAGATCCTATGGTGTGGATCTAATTTTCAATAGTTAAACTCTGTAATTTATCCTCTAATCCTAACTTTAAAGTCTCATTAGGTCCGTGTGCCCCAGTTCCCAGGATACCTGTGTATCCTAGTTGAACCACGACTACCTTATGTGCGTGCGCGCCCAAAGGCCATGCCAAGGACCACGTTTTTCATGCGTACATGCATGCTCAAGTGACACGCTATGACGCGCATCATCGCACGGACGCACCTTGTAGCATGGCGCATCTCAGCTCCCAGGGCACCTCGTGCACCCTGGTCGAGCTAGGACCCATGCCCCATGTCACGTGCGCACCTGAAGGCCGCACCTGGGATAATGTACGCACTGTCGTACACCTGGAACCCATCCCAGGGACCCAGTCCGAGGTGCACCTGTAGTATGGCGTCCCTGGGACGCTTGGTTCATGCAGGGCCGGCCCAAGCCGGCTTGGAACGTTTTTCGGCCAGGAACCCAACTGGAAACGACTAGAAAAGACCAGATTCGGCATTGATCTATCCCTGGGGAAGCAAACGGATAGAAAGGGAAAGAGAAATGGCTTACCTGGGCAGCTTAGGGACACCCTTTTTCTGGTGGGTGTGCCTACTCGCTGGAACGCATGAAGAAGGGGGAAAACCCCACTTCCGATGATGCCAGAGGAATAAAAGGGGCGGTGGGGAGATGGGTGAAGGAATGGTCAGCTAGACTTGGCTTAGCCGTTGCCAGAAAACACAGAGGGGAGACTGGTTTGGGATGGGTTTCCAATTTGCCAAAAACCCCAGTCTCAACATGCCGGAAATCGTGTTTTTGTGAAGGGGAGAGATGGGCTTTTATAGATGGGAGAAGGCGGTGCCCCTCAATGGTGGTGGAAGATCTCTCTAGAAAAATCATGAAAGAGGGTTTCTGAAGAGATCTAGAGGTGGAAGACAACAGGGGGTTCCGTTATCAAAACGGCCCCCTGCATTTTTTGTCTTTTTCGTTTTTCTGTTTAAATTATAGAACTGCCCTTGATCTTTAAACGGCCATAACTTCTTCATACGAACTCCGTTTTGCGTGATTTTTGAGGCGTTGGATTCCATTTTTCAAGTAGAATCTAATGGTATCAAGTTTCCTCAAAAATTCCTTCATTTAATATT
Source organism: Warburgia ugandensis (assembly GCA_035236585.1). NCBI lineage: Eukaryota > Viridiplantae > Streptophyta > Magnoliopsida > Canellales > Canellaceae > Warburgia > Warburgia ugandensis. The sequence continues at coordinate 41,951,072 of CP141136.1, forward strand.
TTAAATAAGGTAAAAAATTTAACTCAATTTATTTCCCATAAAATGTCCAATTTTTGTTAAAAATGGCATAAATTGCTCAAGCCTTACACAAGGACTGGATTTCATCGCTACCTCCTTGGCCAACCTAGAAATCAGTCAACATTCTTATATGTCATAATCCCAACCCATGAATGTTAATTTAAACCAAGTAGTAGGACCCTTTTTAGAAGGAGTTGATCTAGTGTCACTCCATTGGCTTTTGAGCACTGTGGTTATAATGGGTGTCTTAAAATCCAAGTGATTTTCCCATGCCTTACGTTGACGTTAGTTGAGGTTTAAACATCTCCTAACACGGGGATTACATTAACCACTTGTTGTTGTTTTAAATAAAACTCACAAGCGTATGAATTATTTGCAATATAGTACACTAGTGAGGTCGATCCCATGAGGAGTGAACTATTGTGATGCTAGTGGTCCCTATTTTAAACTATCTAACCTAGCAAAAATTCACATGATTTTTGTCCTAAATTAAGAATGGAAATTAAAACATGAAATTGGAAACTAAGTAAAAGCGATAAACATGAAAAATGAAATCTTTCAAAAAACATGCACTATCTAAAATTAAAACTTTCCTAAATTAAAAACTTCTAATTTTATGACTTTCCTAATTAACAACTTTCCTAAAATGCAATTTATCAACTTTCTAAACTAACTTTCCTAAATATGAAATTAACAACTAATCTAGGAGAATCATAATTTAACAAACAACTTTCCTAATCATGCAATAGTAAGCAACCAAATCAACTATTTTAATAAGTATGCCAAATTTGATTACTTTCCAACTAACTAAGATGCAAAATAATGGAATCTAACTATAACCAAACAAGAGAAATAAATGAAAGTAATTACTAACAACAATGAAAGGAAAACTACCCAAATGACATACATGTAATCATGGAATGGTAGGCAGGATTTATTGGATAGGGGTGGATTTAATCAACTACTTTGGAAACCTAAGCATGTAATCTATTTCTAAAATTAACTAAGCTAATTGACAATCTAATTGGGCTATTGAAAAGTAAAGAGAACATGATTGTATAGTGCTAGAAATTAAGATACAATATTCTTGCAAAGAAATTTGAGCATTGAGGTAATTAAAACATTCAATGAATAGAACATGTAAAACATGAAATTAATCACTTCTAATGCATTCAAACAATCAAGAACAAATTAATTAACTGCTGGACACAAACTTGAATTGAAAATTCCAACTAATCTCTTTGAATTACAACCAAAAAGTCATCAACATAATACTCCATACATGTAGTCCAAATTTGAAACTTAAATGCTATTACAATGATGTTTTCTTAATCTAAATCAATCCTTAATTACAAGACAAATTCTTTTTCAATTGTTCCAACATTTACCATGAGCAAGTATGCTTTAATGCAAGGGAAAATCTTTTGCAAAACTAAGGCAACAATGAATGGAACTTAAGCAACCAAAGCTGAAAAATCATGAGGGCTGAAAAGAGAATAAAGATACAATGAAATATAAAGAACAAAACTAGATTCAAGATGACTTCCCTTGGCTGTCACTCCAAGGGAAAACCAGCCTTGAATTTAGTTTAAAAGAAAACAAAGACAAAAAAGAAAAGAAGAAAAAAAGGCAAACTAACCTGAAAAGAAGTAGATTCCAGCAAAGGCTAACCAACCTTCAAAGATGAATCAAAACTCCAAAAATCTGAGGTTGAACACTTGAGGAAGAATCATAAACCTTGGAAGGAAGTGGCAGCACCCCATAGACTCCTCAAAACAACAAACAAAAGAAGAAAAGATGGGCTAAAGGAACTGGGGACGTCCTTTCCTATGTTGAAAAAGGAGTGTCCTTTACTTAAGTTTTGTGCAAGTTTTATAAGTTTTCTCCTATTTTTCCTATGACTAAGGTACGATGGTGATTAAAGATTGTCAAATTGAATTGCTATGATTGGGGAGAAAGGGTAGACATCAAATAGGAAAGTGGGGAAGGAGGTGGTTGCCTTAGGGAGGGAGTAGGTGGGAGATGCCACCTTTTTAGGAAGGGCATCTCCCCCCTTTCAAAATCATTGAATGCTTAATATTTTGGGAAGGTGGGTGGAGATTGGTTTGAAAAGAGGTGGAGGGTGTTAGGTGGAGAAATTTGGTTGGTTGGGTAGTTTCTTAAGAAGTGGAATGAGATAGAGTTTTGGAAATTCGTAGTGCATCTTAAGGGTGAGATGACAATTAAGGAAAAAGTGAGAAAAACATTAAAATTGAAGGCTCCTATCCCATCAATCTATATGCCATTTTATTTTAATATATTTTCCCTTAATCATCTTCAAATAATTCATGGATAACTCTCTTGAATCTCCACCAACCTAGCCTTCTATTTGGCTTAGCTTGATGGCTTAGATGGCTCACTTTGAAGGCTCCATTGGCTAAGATTCATGAATGGTTTAGGAAGCTTCCTTGGCTTCAACCTTTGGCTTGAGTGGCTCGAATTTTTTAGCTTGCCTTCTTCTTTCACGGTTTATATGGTTAAGGTGGCTTAAGTGGCTTCCATGCAAAGGTGGTGGGAATGCATGGCTCATTTTGTGGGCTCACATTGGTCACCTTTAGCTCCTTCAATCATATCCATTACTAGTCCACAAGATGATCTTAGCCTTTGGTTTATGTTGAAGTGATGATTTTGAGGCTTCAGCTCAATCTTTTCATCTTGATCTTCAATTTCATCCCTATCAATCTTGGCCATCGGATCACCACCTTACTTCCTACAAAAAAAGAAAAACCCTAATTAACTCTTAGAAAAACATGATTATTCTCATACGTACCTTGGACTAGCTTCTGAACCTACAAAATAATAAACTTTTGGATTATTAGGTCAAAATATGTGTTACAAATTTTGGTCTAAAAACTCTAATTTACCCCTATAAGTTGTAACATATGGGTAATTAATTGGGTGGTTTTTATGCAAAATTAAACACTTATCACACACCTCAACCAATATTTGCTAATCCCAAGCGAAACATGCAAATAATATTTTTACAAAAATAAATACAAGGTGTCTCTTGGTAGGTACTCACCATTGCATTTAACACATACAACAAGCCCTTAAACTCCTAGATTACCCCTAGTGGATGAGTTAGGCCTCCTGAAGGTTGGGAGTAAATATACCCACAAAATTTCCTATGGTTGAGTTCCTTATTTTATCTTAAAGAATCCTCATTCATTAGCACTCTACTAGTTTTTTACAACCTAATGTGGAAGATTAACCACTTTACGAATCATACACATACTAAGACATTTCATTCTAGTTATTTCTCACAGTGCATGTGTGTGCAACCATTTAAGTCATGAATTCTAACTAGATATGCTTAAGTTTGATTGGAAATATGTCTTGACCTCAAATCCTCACACATATACTCTCATAAATGAAGCTCTTAGATAAGGGTTTAAACATATTTCTCTCATTATGTGACTGAATTCAACAAAGCTAATGGTTCACATAAATTGAAGTGATAAAGAGATGAAGGAAAGTGATCCTTAAGAGTGGATGTCATTATCAAGAATAGTAGGGGTATTTTAACATAATTTCTTATTTTTATCTCCTATTTAAGGCTATGTTCCACCTAAGGTCCACAAGTCTTTAACTAGGATGAAGCATAGGTTAGGCAAGGGTTATGTAAACAAGGGTATAAGGATTTTAAAGGTAAAAAATGGAGTAGAGATCTTCAATGAATATTTTTTAGGACACTTTTTTGGTTTTGTTGAAGTGAATTTCCTTTGTATTCTTGTCTTTCACTATTTTTCCTAATACTTTTCTTTTCCCTTTTCTTTCTTTTTTCTTTTGGCTTCTTTAGAAGAAAGACTGCTAACTTCCTCACTTCTTTAACTTTTTGTCCCCTTTTGAAATTTTCTACTAACTCTACATATTTTAAAAAGTGGTAATGGATGTTATTTTACTCATTTATTTTGGTTTAAGGTGATTGAGGTTAAGAAAGAAAGGCTTAATATTAGGCTCAAAGGCCTAACTAGTGGTAGATATATTGGGTAGGCTTTATGTCTCTGGGTTGAGTAATGAGGCCTATATCATTTCCTAGGTTTCTAAAGCCTATTAGATTCAATAAAAATTTTGGGAAGAAAACTATTAGTCCTATTTATTCTTGGTACTTAACCAAAATAAGGATAACAAGATCCCACTAAGTCATGTACATTGAAGAAAACTATGGAATTACTTATAACTCCCTTAAAAGAAGATAATCTCTAAACTCACTAGATTATAGTCGCCACTAATTTTCCTTAGGGTCTCTAAGTCATATCTCTCTATTAGTGTTGATTAAGTGGTGTGTGTAAATGGTTCTCGAGAATTAACTTTCATAAAATGCTTCAACACATGAATAATAATAAGCAAAACTAATCATATACACTCCCCCTAAGAGCTAAAATCATTAGAATTACTAAATTTTGAACATCCAACTCTTATTACAGTAAGGGAACTCTTCCAAAAATGTTTTTTTTTTTAAACACAAGAAAATTCAAAATCCATACATGCATATACACCCCCCAACCTAAATGAAGCACTGTCCCCATTGTTTGAAAACCTAAGATCCTATATGGAAATATGTAGAAAATGGAGACTTTAAAAACATCTGGGTTGCCTCCCAAGGAGTGCTAAGTTTTATGTCTTTAGCCAGACATAATAATAAGTGCAATGATGGTATAGTGAAAGGATTCTTGGAGTGGTAATCTAAGGTGGGTTATGATACATAGGTGCCTCTAATAGTATCTCATCAATATGAGGATTAGGCATCTCTAGGAAAGGTATTAATCTCTGACCATTTACATTTTGGATTTCTCCATCCTTTTCAATCTCGATGGCCCCATGAGAATAGACAATACATACTATATAAGCTCCAGTCCACCTAGATCTGAGTTTTCCTAGGAAGAGATGCAGTCTAGAGTTATACAATAAGATCTTTTATCCAGGTGTGAAGGATTTTCTTAAGATTTAGCAATCAAGTGCAACCTTCATTCGGTCTTTGAATAATCATGCCAAGTCTCATGGACCAGCCTTTCCTACTAGATTCACTGTCTCATATAGAATCCGCCTTATCTCCCTATTGGATAACTCTACCTGGAAACTAGTTTAGGGGTGGTATGGGGTAGCTATTCTATGGTTGACACCATACATTTTCATTAAATTGTCAAACACTTTACTACAAAAGTGTTTTCCCCCATCACTTATTATGGCTCTTGGACTACCAAACCTTGCAAATAATTTTTTTGCAAAGAACATTACCAAGACTTTATGGTCATTGGTTTTGCAAGGTATAACCTCCAGCAATTTGGACATGTAGTCCAGTCCCACTAGGATGTAAAGATTTCAAAAATAATTAGGAAAGGGTCCCACGAAATCTATGCCCCAAACATCGACTGGCTTTACAATAAGTATTGGGTTTAAGGGCATCATGTGTTTTCTTTGTAGACCACCTAATCTTTAATACCTTGCACATGCTATGTAGTAAGCATGTGCATCCTTGAATATGGTAGGCCAATAAAAATCACACTATAAAATATTTGTAGCAATCTTTCTCAAGCTAAAATGGCCCTCACATGGACAATCATGACAGAAGGAGATTATTTGATTATGTTCATTATCTGTAATGCATCTTCTAATCAACTAGTTCGGACATTACTTGAATATGTACAGGTCGTCTCAAGTAAAATATTGAACCTCAATCAAAAATCTCTTTTTATCTTATTTGGTCTAATGATTAGGCATTCGTCCTGTGATAAGATAATTAACAATATCATAGTGAAATATGCAATAATGGTTCACCCGGGAAGGATTCAATCATAGGCATGTGATCGCTGGTATGCTCCACCACTAGTCTAGATAAGTGGTCTGCTACAACATTTTAAGAACCTTTCTTGTCCTGAATTTTAAATCAAACTTCCATACCATTAGTATCCAATGGATAAACTTAGGTCTCACATCCTTTTTAGAAAGGAGATACTTTAAATCCGCGTGATTGGAGTAAACTATAACTTCAGAACCTAATAAGTAAGGTTTAAACTTATCCAAAGCAAACACTACAGCTAACACTCTTTCTCTGTGGTTGAATAATTGAGTTGTGCATCATTTATTATTTTACTAATGTAATATATGACATGGGGAAGTTTATAGATGCACTACCCCAAAACAGCTCTAATGGCATAATTCAACGCATCACACATTATCTTGAGTGGTGTGTTCCGATCTGGTGGTTAGATAATGGGTGCAAAAGTCAACTCCACCTTGAGTCACTCAAATTCCTTCTTACAATCCTCATCAAAGTAAAAAATGGCATCCTTTGCAAGTATATTACAAAGAGGCTTGACAATTTTGCTAAAATCCTTGATGAAGTGTATGTAAAAGCCAGCATGTCATAAAAAGGAGCAGTTTCGTTCATCATCCTTGATGGGCAAAGGTTGGCTATCAAATACACTTTGTCCTTATCAACTTCTATCCCATTGGATGATATTATGTGGCCTACAACTATCCCACTTTGTACCATAAAATGACACTTTCCTAGTTTAAAATAAGAATTTTTTCCTGACACCTTGCTAGAGCGCTACAAAGTCCAAAAGGCATACATCAATAAGCAAAGGTTCCGAAGGGGCAGGTGAAGGTGGCCTTCTCCTAATCCTCTGGTGATATAAGAATCTGGTTATAACTAAAGTATCCATCTAAAAAATAGTAATAGCTATGTTTGACTAACCTCTCTAGCATTTGGACAATGAAGGGTAGAGGAAAGTGATCTTTACTAGTGACCGCACTCAATTTTTGATAGTTAATGCAAACTCTCCACCCAGTGCTCATGTAGGTAGGTACTAACTCATTATTCTCATTTTTTACTATCATGACCCCAAATTTCTTGGGTACAACATGAATGGGGCTAACCAAAGTACTATCAATGATAGGATATATAATGTCAACATCTAAAAGCTTTAGGACTTCATCTCTAACCATGTCTTTCATGTGGGGATTAAGTCATCTTTGAGTCTCCCTAGAAGGTTTTTCATTTTCTTCTAGGTGTATCCTATGCATGCATACAACTAGACTAATCCCTTTTGTGTTTGCTATTGTCCATGTTAGAGCAATGTTATGTTCCTTAAGGACATCTAAAAGATTAAATTTGATGCTATTATGACATGTAAGATTATATATGGGCTTAGGCATGAATATTTCAAGTTGTTAGGCAAGGGTTTTAGATCCAAAGATGGTGGTTAGCCTATCAAGGGTATTGGGATAGATTTAGAAGGTGGAAGTGGTTCCACATAAGGACCACACTTGGAGATATCCATGGTTGGAGCAGCCTCCATTAGGTTGTTTACCTCCTCAATAGACTTGTCTATATCAAATTCTCCATTAAAGCACACGAGACAAGCCTTTAGTGGGACAGAGATTGATAATGGTGGATGAATGTCATTAATTAGACTCTCGATCAAATTGACATTGCAAGAATCATCCAGGTCTAAATGTTGTTGATTGGTGTTAAATACATTTGGCTTAACATTCATGTTGCTGACTGACAATTTCATTATACCATTCCTACAATTAATAATGACGTTGGATGTTGCCAAGAATAAACATCCAAGGATGACTATAATCTGACTGTCAAAATCAAATACAGGTTGGCTGTCCAATACAATGAAATCACTAGGGTAATAGAACTAGTCCACCTATATCATGACATCTTCAACCAAGCCACATGGTATTTTGATAGATCTATCCTCTAATTACAGTGTGGTAGTGGTTGGTTTTAACTCACTAAGTTTTAGTTGCTCGTATACAGAATATGGCCACAAGTTAACACTCATCCCTAGGTCAAGTAGTGCCCTATCTATGACATAATCTCCAATAATGTAGTAAATAGTAGGACGCCCTGGATCTCTAAACTTGGGTAGGGTCTTGTGTTGAATCAAAGAGCTTACCTGCTCTATGAGGAAAGCTTTCTTTTGTACATTTAATTTCTTTCCTTTGTGGAGAGCTCTTTTAAGAACTTGGCATAGGTGGGGATGTCACTAATAGCATTAAGCAATGGAATATTGATTTGGACATGTTTAAATACCTCCATTAATTTGTTGAAGTTTGTTCCCTTCTTAGCCTTATTCAATAACTGAGGAAAAGGGGCTTCAGGGACATAGGGTGCCTCCACTATAGGTTCTACAAGGTTTTTCTATCTTTCCTCTTTCTCCTCTGTGATTTCCTTAGCCTACCCTAATTTGTTATAGATCTGACGACTGCTTTTGAGGGTGATTATATACTTGGCATGCTCATTAGGGTTAAGGTTTTAAGATCTTGACCCTACCTCAAATTGGCCCTTCATGTTAGGGATGGGTTGACTAAGGAACTAACCCTTTCCTGTAGTATGTAGTTCAGCTGACAATTGGCTTACTTGCATATCTAACTTGGCTATGGCTTGAGGGTTGACATGGGCTGAACGTCTGCTATCACTTTGCAACTAATGTAAAGCCTTTTTAATGTCATCTTTATCTTTTAAGAGTTTTTCAAGAGTGGTGTGGATGTTTTCCTCTAAAGATGGTTACTTCTATTGCTGAAGTTGTTGAAAGATAGGTGGCTACTAGGGAACTATAGCTTTATGAGGAAAGTTTTGGGTAGGGGGTTCACAGATGGTCCTCCTTGGTAATTATTCTTTGACTAGCCCATCTAGTGTTATAGATCTCAAAATATGGGTTATTGCTAGGTTGGCGATATCCATTAAATGCATTCTTTTGATCAACAACATAGTCGTTTAGCACTCTATTTGATGGACAAGACATGGTCACATGGGTTGAGCTAGAACATATAGCACAAACCACTTGTGGAGGTTTAATGGATTAGGCAACCATAAAGGATTGGAACATAGTTTCAAGCTTGTCTGCTTTACCATCGTACTTGTTCATTCTTGCTAGTACAAAGTCAAGTTTATGGGATAGATCAATATGCACATAGAGACCACCTCTCTTGGTGGGCTAGTTGTTTCTCTCTCTTCTATTTGAATAATCCTATTGCTGGGAATTATAGGCTAAAGTCTAAAAGAACTCTAAAGCCTCACTCTCATCCTTTAGCATGAGGGTGCCTCCACTGGCTACATCTATCATTTGTTTATTTTGAGGCACCAATACTTCATAAAAGCATTGAACTTGCTGTCATTTTTCGAATCCATGATGAGAGACTTTTGTAATAGTTCATTCCACTATTCCCAAAATTCATAGTATTGTTCATCATCCCTTTATTAGAAATCAATAATTTAACAATGAAGGGCACTTGTTTTGTGAACGAGGAAGAACTTGTTCAAAAAATTTCTAAACAATTGTTTTCATGTATTGATGGAACCTATCTCCAAGGAATTCAACCATGATTTAGCTTTGTCCTTAAGAGAGAACAGAAATAGCTTAAGCCTAATAGAATCAACTAAAATAATTTGAAACCTAAATGTGGTGCAAATATCATGGAACTCCTTGATATATTGGTAGGGGTCATGTCGGTCACGACCATAAAAAGTGGGGAGCAATTGTATGACTCCTGCCTTTAACTCAAAGTGATTTGCATTTGTAGGAGGTAAAGCTATGTAGGATGAACTATTGAGTTGTCGTCGCTCATAGAAATATCTAATGGGCTTATGCTCAATTTCTGCTCGTGGTTCAACCCTTGGGACTGGAACTTGGTTCCTTTCCCCTTGTCTTAGGCTACATTGAATCTCTAGATTGAAAGGTGTTAGCTCTAATTTCTAAGATAGATGCCCTTGCATAAACTATCCTTCGCTAAGTGCCCTAATCTAAATACTAACACTAAATCTACATGATGTGCAATCAAATCCTAATAAGCACTAATCGAGCAGTATTTAGATTATCTTTGCTTAGTGCATAGGTAGTAGTTTCTTAGACCAAGATCTATATAGCTTCTCCTCTTATCCAAATTTGACTACTGCTTACCAGTTAGGTTTTGCTTAATAGTGGTTATACAATCCATGTGTTAGGAGGTGTTTAGACCTCAACTAAAGTCAACGGAAGGTGTGGGAATATCACTTGGATTTTAAGACACCCACTATAACCACATTGCTCAGAAGCCACTGGAGTGAAAATAGATTGTGTTCTTCTAAAAGGATCCTATGAGATCAATACCATAAGTATCTTTCTACTTGATTTTAAATTAATATTCAAGGGTTGGGATCATGCCATACACGGACATTGATTGATTCCTAGGTGGGCTAAGGGGCTGGTGATGAAATCAAGTCCTTATCTTATAAGGGTTCCTATGGGGCCCTTCATAACATTAATTCCATTCCATGATAAAGTTATAAATATGCAATGTAATATAAAGCAAAGTAATGCAACCTATATGCCATCCAACCAAGGTTAGCTAGGTACTCTAATGCAACAATCCTAAGTAAAGATGCAACAATTATCAATGAATCCTAATATATATGAATTATACTAACATCCAAATGCAAATTTTAATAAATGCAAATTATTCCTAAAAATTAAGAATTGAGTGAGAGATACAGTGAGGGGTCCAATGTTGATCAAGTGTGAGCCACCATACCCCACACTTTCCCTGTATTATTATAACCCAATAAAAATTAAATAATAAAGAAATTACAATTTACAATAGGGCTACTACAAGTTTCACTCAAATCCTAATCTAGGAAAGCAATAAAACCTAATCTAAAATGATAAAGCCATGGCCCATAGGGTCGACGCCACACCTTTGCCAATTTTCCTTGCAAAAAAGTCAAAGAAATATGACCAATATGAGGAAAATAGAAACAAATACAAAAGGTATGCAAAAATAATGAAAAAACCATAATCTAATACACCCTAAAGAAGAAAATAACCTAAATATGAAATATTACACAATTTGTTGTAACTCGATGGCAACGATTCCAAAAACTTGTTTTTTTAAATAAAACTTGCAAGCACATGAATTGTTTGAAATATAGAATGCTAGTGAGGTTGATCCCATGAGGAGTGAACTATTGTGATGCTAGTGATCTCTACTTTAAACTATCTAAGGTAGCCTAAATTCAAGTGATTTCTGTTGTAAATTAAGAATGAACTTAAAACATGAAATTAGAAACTAAGTAAAAATAAGAAACATGCTACATGAAAAACTTTCCTAAAACATGTACTTTCTAAAATTAAAACTTTTCTAAACTAAAAACTTCTAATTATATGACTTTCCTAAAGTGAAACTTTCCTAAATGCAATTTATCAACACTCCCAAACTAACTTTCCTAAACATGAAATCAACAACTAATCTAAGAGAAACATAATTTTAAAAACTACTTTCCTAATCATTGAAAAGTAAGCAACCAAATCAACTATTTTAACATGTATGACAAATTTGACTATTTTCCAACTAACTAACATGTAAAATGATGGAATCTAACTCTAACCAAACTAGAGAAATAAATGAAAGCAATTAACAACAACAATGAAAGGAAAACTATCCAAATAACATACATGTAATCATGGAATGGTATGTGTGATTCATTGGATAGGAGTGGATTTAATCATCTACTTTGGAAACCTAAGCATTCAATCCATTTTTAACATTAACTAAGCTAACTTACAATCTAATTAGCTCTTGAAAAGTAAATAGAACATGATTGTAGAGTGCTAGAAATTAACATACACCATTCATGCAAAGAAATTCGGGTAGTGAGGTAATTGAAACATTCAATGAATAGAACATGTAAAACATGAAATTAATCACTTCTAATGGATTCAAACATTAAAGAACAAAGTTAATTAATTGCTGGACACAAACTTGAATTCAAAATTCCCACTAATCTCATTGAATCACATCCAAAAGTCATCAACACAATGCGCCATACATATAGTACAAAACTTAAACTTAAATGCTATTACAATGATGTTCACATAATTTCAATCAATCCTTAATTACAAGCCAAATTGTTCTTCAATTGTTCCAACATTCACTCATGAACAAGTATGATTGAAATCAAGGAAAAATCCTATGCAAAATTAAGGCAACAAACAATGGAACTTAAGCAACCAAAGTTGGAAAATCATGAGGGCTGAAAAGAGAATAAAGATGCAATGAAATATAAAGAACAAAACTAGATTCAAGATGACTTCCCTTGGCTGTCACTCCAAGGGAAAACCAGCTCTGAATATTAGTTCAAAAGCAAACACAAACAAAAAAAACAAGGAAAACTAACATGGAAAGAAGCAAATTCCAACAAAAGGCTAACCAACCTTCAAAGATGAATTAAAACTCCAAAAATCTGAGGTTGAACACTTGAGGAAGAAGCATAACCTTAGAAGGAAGTGGAAGAACCCCAAGGACTCCTCAAAACAACAAGGAAAAGAAGAAAATATGGGTTAAAGGAAGTCATCATCTCCTCCTAAGGTGGAGACATCTTTTCCTATGTTGAAAAAAGAGTGTTTTTTACATAAGTTTTTGGCTAGTTTTATAAGTTTTCTCCTATTTTTCCGAAGGTACCCTAATACTAAGGTATAGTGGGAACTAAAGGGAGTCAGTTTTAATGTCTATGGTAGGAGAAAAGGGTAGACATCAAATAGGAAAGTGGGGAAGTAGGTTGGTTGCATTAAGGAGGGGGATAGGTGGGTGATGCCACCTTCTTAGGATCGGGCATCAGCCCCCTTCCAAAATCATTGAATGCTTAATACTTTGGGAAGGTGGGTGGGGATTGGTTGGGAAGGAGGTGGAGATTGTTAGGTGGAGAAATTAGGTTGGTTGGGGAGTTTCCTAAGAAGTGGAGTGAGAAAAAGTTTTGAAAATTCTTAGTGCAGCTTAAATGGAAGGTGACAATTATGGCAAAAGTGGGGAAAAGTGAGAAAAACACTAAAAATTGAAGCCACTTATCCCATTGGTCCACATACCATTTTATTCTAAAGATTTTCCCTTAATTATCTTGAAAATAACTCATGGATAACTCTCTTTAATCTCCTGTAATCCAAGCCTTCCATTTAGCTTAGCTTGATGGCTTAGATGGCTCACTTTGAAGGCTCCATTAGCTAAGCTTCATGACTAGCTTAGGAACCTTACTTGACTTGTTTTTGTGACCACCCGAGTTTTTGTAACAAATTTTTCAAAGGCAAGGCCCTTAGTAGTAAAAAATTTTGTAGAACAAAGTAGTAGAAATTCTTTTCTTTAGAACTTGTTTTGCCCTCAAGCCATCACTTCATACATAACATAAGTAGAATTTTTGTACAAGATAAAATTCAATTGAAGGACTATACTTTTATTAAATTCTAGAATCCATCTAGGGGTTCACCATAGAACCCAGGTATCATTAAAATACTTGTCCAAATTACATAATCCAAATTTCAAGGCTCGTCATACAATAAAAGCTCTCAATATGATACAACACTCTGAAATAAAAATACATGTCTTCAAGGAGTATACCTTGATTGATTATTCTCCCAAGTCTTCTCTAGTCTTGAGTTCCTAACTCTCCTTCTTTGTATCTAAGATATTGTAAACATTGAAACATTTATAATATCTTAGCAAGCTATTCTTGGCAGGGGATCCAAGAAGTATAATAATTTGATAGTACAATCCTAATACTTCATAATCCCATTATTCATACTCATGGAGTAATCTCTTTACTTTGTCATATATGTACATCCTTACACATACATACAATATACAGTATATAGATATAAACATAAGATCAAAACTGTGAAAACTAGTTAATATCTCAAAACATAATTATACCCAGCTTATGCTGAGTTGATAAATCATCCAGACTCTGTTAGAAATACTCCCTCATTTGGGTAGTATCATTAATCCATGATTATTCGGCATCTCATCATGCCATATCATAAGGCATTTCACTATGCCACGTCCTTGGTGGAAATCACAATATCCATGTCCGTATGGGGAGGACCTTGGCTGTCACAATGGTAGCCTTACCATAATTGTCCCCCCCAACTTTTAGCCTTGTTTAGGCTTAGTGTTCATAAAATAACAAGTTTCGGAAAGCAGGTAGCCAACCCTACTAACTCTCCTAGCATAACATCCCCAATCCTATGCCTATTTAAAACAAAACCACAATTCTGCATGCTTGTATGTAAAGTAATTCTCATACGTATCAGACAATCTGTCTATTTACTTAGGGCTGAAATTTCTTCTAGTTCCATATTCACTTAGAGTCTAGTCCTCAATTTTAACTTAACCATTTCATATGTGTTTGGTTGGATCATAAGGGTTTTAGGGGATTTAATACAAGTATTAACATTACACTTGTCAACATTTCTAAACATAAGATCATATATTCAACATGTACATCCCGTGCAGATGCACTCATAAAATCCTCCGACCATCAAGTAGTGATTCTTCTCCTCAAATCTTCCATGATCTTGATTGACGTATGTAAACTGTAAATCCATACATACTGTCAATATTTATACAATTTGAATAATCCTATATTTTTTATCCTATATACATTGTTTGTCTAATCTTGTCCTTTGGTATAAAGGATCTACATCTTGTGTCCTGTCATGATCTATCTCCCTCATAAGGTATTGATCAATAGATCTAATGGTTAAGATGATCTTCTAATCATTCAAATCTAAGTATTTTCTATTCTAAGTCTTTTTGTATTCCTTTCTTTGATCTTAATCTTTTATAGATCTTTCATAGATCCTTTCTATTCTAAGTCTTTGTGTAGGTAAAGAGCAAGGCTCTATTAGAAAACCCCCTTAATCACCATATTCAGCATTCACTAGAGTGACCTTAACTCAACCTTTCATAAGTTTCCTATGAGCATTTTAACCCTATGTACTCTTTGTAATTGATTTTAATTAAATCCATGAACATTTAAAATGTCATTCATGGGGTTTATTATTCTCCTAATTTGGGCTAAGAATTTGATAATCCTTATATTGTCCTACTAACTATAGCCCTTACTAATATTAAGTTCAAGTTATTCACTTATCATAATTGTCCATGAATCTCTATATTTCATTAGATTTCATTTTTGATGATTTATGAATATTGAGACATAACCACTAATTAAACACTTATATCTACTAACTTAAAGACAATTAAGATGCTTACACTATACTTTGACAATTCAAATAATCATACACTTTAAATCATAAGAGAATTATACATATATATCATTCTAAGGGCATCTATACTCTAATATACTAACATGGATCCTAAGTCATAAAATACATGAAATTTGACTACTAATCTAATGGAATCATCTTAAACTTCAAATTTAAACTAACATGGCCCTAAGATAATTAAATCTATCAACCTAATAACAACTAATAACATTTAGAGCATAGCATGCTAAATTTTAAGAATTACACTATCATGCTTCCTAATTTGTAACATAAATCACAATTACCATTATATTCTCAAATAAAAGACAATTAAACTAATTAGAAACTTTTATTTATTATCAAACCATTAGATCTTAGATCTTTTCCTTTAGATCAAGGGTTTTAATCACATTTAGGTCTTTCACTCCATTTAGATCCATAGATCATATCACTTGTTTTTGTCACATTTACTCCATGATTTCACTAGATTCCATCATAATCCCATTTATTCAATCCATACCAAGGGTCTAATCATGCTTGATCTCATTGATCAAGTGGGTCCCTTTGTATATTTAGGGTTTTTCTACCATAAAGGGTAGATCCTTCAATTTATCTTAGATCCGTCCAAATAAATCATGGATATTACTTTATGTCAATATTATATCATCAGTAAATCAGATCCCCAAGATCTGATCATCTCAGATCTCCAAAATCATGAAAATTAGAAGCTTAATTTCTTGAAAATAGAAAGTTTCTAGAAAGTTTTTATCAATATTATGGTTTCAAAAGAAAATAGACATTATAAGCTTTCCATAGCTTCTTTTTTTATCTCAATTTAGAGCTCAGATGACTCCACAATTGAACTTTGAAGTTCACACCCGTTTTGAGGGTCTAGATTTGATCTAGGCCCAGTAGAACGGACAGTCCGATCATTCAGACGGATCTGGTTCCCTCACCTAGACACAAGTGGTAATGCGGTCCCCTAGGACCTGCGTTGTCGTGCAGTCGTTATGTCGGGACGACGTCACATGTAGCGACAGTCCTGCAAGGCACATTTCCTTGCAGTGTATCGCAGCTCATCCCAAGATCCAATCTCATTAGGAAGATCGGACATTTTGTTTTGGATAGTCCAATCAATTCCTCTACAATTAAGGGCTCAAAACTTAATGAAATTTCTTTAAAAAATTACCCTAGGAGTTTTGGACCCTTCTAGATCAATTAGACGGCTCAAATTTTCCATCTAAGCACTCCATCACCCAGAATTGAAGGATTCTAGTCCTTACTTGATTTTTATAAATTTCAACCTAAAACTAATTTTAGAATTTTTTTTTTTTTACATAAACTAACATGAAATAAGTATGAGAAGTGTTTCCACCTACCTGATTAGAGAAAAACATAGATTGCAGCCCAATTTTAAATAAATATCCCTTTGAAGAGAAGATAGCCCGATAACCACTCGTTTTGTGATTTTTTGTTGATTGCACTATTGGATATTGAAATTGATTTGGGGGTTTTATAGATAAGGTAGTCTAGGGTTTTATGGATGGTGAGATTTGTGAGTTTTGATTTGGCACAGAGTGCTTAATTGAATTTAGATCTCTTTTTCCAATTTAGAGAGAGGAGAGAGAAAGTGAAAGAAGAGAGATTTTGGGAGTTTTGGAATTTTGAAATGGAATCTAGATTTGGTTTTCAGGGTAAGCAATATGATTTTGTGGAAATTTTAATGAACATTTTTGGAGGATTTTTGGAGGTGTATTTATAGATGTTTTTGAATTTTTCATAATTACTTGTAATAATTATGTTTCAATTCTTTTAAATATTAAATTAACATTGGATCCTCCACTAGTAGTTGGTAGTGGTTTGACCACTCATTACATGTTTTCTGGCCATTTGATTCATTAGTGGGCCCTACGGGGGTGTGAAACGACCATTTTACCCTTTTATGGAGAAAAATCCATTTTATTCTCTTGAACTTGGAATTGAGTGTACTTAGTGGCGTTGGAATCATATTTTCAAGTACATTCCAAATATTGATGTCTTAGATCTTGGCTATGGGTAAAATTACCATTTTACCCTTTTATTCATAAAAATGAAGAAAATTAGGGATTTTTCATTTTAACTCAGAATTGAACGTACTTAGTGTCATTTCGATCAATTTTTTGAGTACATTCATAGTTTCTAAGTTTTAAATCATGTGTTAATATCTATTAAAAGATAATTTTCAATAATCTAATATTCCAGCCCAGAATTTTTTAAAATTCAAACTAAATTGATTTTCTCAATCAATTTACAAAGATTGGGGTTATTACAATCTTCCCCCCTTATAATAATTTTGTCCTTGAAATTCTCATTTCAACTTACTTATGAGTTTTCATTAAATGGTTCATAATTTTTCTCATATGGCCTTGCCACTTAAGGAAACCTCTATTTTCCTTCATTCATAGTTCATATCACCTTCTCTTTCAAAGGCAAAATCACATTTTTAGGTCATAAACACACATCTCACTAATAATGCCAATGCATTCATCACTTAAGCTAGTTCTTTGCTAGACTTTCTAAAAGGATTAATAACTCTTGAAATGAGTTACCCTTTTGTTCACAACTTCCTATTTCTCTTGACTAGTATACTAAATTTCTACTTCAAATCTTTCAATACTTCATATTTTTCCATTCTAACTTCTATTGCTCATCCTTATTCCTTTTCAACATATATAGTTTTGGAATATCTTCCCTAATATGTATAGTCCTTGGACTACCTACCAAAATGACATATAACTTAATTCTACAATTTCAACTATTGTTCTTTGTAACAATCTTCTAATAATTGGAGGTAATTATCTCTTCTTAGTTCTTCCATTCTCTAAAAGTACTTATCTCATTTCTGTTCTAGATAATTATACTCCTTACTATTTCTTTCTATTGAAATTTTCTTTTCAGATCCTAATAGTTTCCTTGTAATAACTTCTTCCTCAACTTTCATTACCAATCTTGTGCTATGATTTCCTCTTTATTCATAGCACTTGATTTTCTCATTCCTCCTTTTTAAGATTATGTATTTCCTCATGCTTCTTTCAAGCATACCTCATAACTTTTTCATATACTAACCCTTTATTTGAAGTATTCTTATTAATTCCTATTAAAAGAGTCTATACTGACTTTGTTGTCATCCACTCTCAAGCCCTTAAAAACTCCATAATTTACCATATATTCTTCAAGGCTCAATAAGAGATAAATTTCTCTAATTTTCATGGTCATTAGTATCATCTTCCATCTTTGTTGATTCAACTTCCATATCATTCTTAGAATTTACTTGACCCTAAACTTTACTTCTTCAAATCCACATTTATACTTACTACATAGTTGAAAGCTTTATAAGAGTTTTAACATATTCTCCAAATGGTCATGATTTTCTAATAATAATTTCATATGTCATCACCACTTATCCAATAACTCTCATTCTCATCAAACTTATAACTCAAAATTTGTTTTGATATCTCACTATAAGTTTTCAGTCCTAACTCCCCATTGACGATAATAGGTTAGGAATAACTCATCTATGTGTAGTAAAGGGTACTTAATATCATTTATGCACAATCTCATTGATCCTTCATTCTTCTTTTTCTAAGGAAACTTATTGCTCTCCAATGTAAACTTATATAATCACTCATTTGTCTACTAATCCTAAAAATTTGTTCTTTCAACTCATTCAAATCAGTTGATGGCATTTTCCTCAACTACTATAGATATTTCCTCATTCAATCTTATGTTAGATTGAAAATCTCCAAAATATCTTGAAATTTCTAACCACATATTTCTTCAAAATTTGGATTCATGCCTCATTCATAATCATCTCATTTGTCCAAAATTTACACTTAAGTTTAGTTGCCTATATTTGTTTATAGGTCTTCATTTCTCATGTTCATTTCACCATTCCTTAAAAATATATTTTTCTTCATTATATTCCATAATTCTTTCAATATCACTAAATCTATCATATAAGTAAAATCAGTATTCCCTGAATTCATCATATTAAATCCATATTCATTTATAGGTCTCCTCTTTCCCTTTTATCATCAATTCAAAATATACTTCTCTGTACTATAGTCCATAATTATTTCCATATTTTTATTCTATCCTATAGTTGAATCAATATTCCTCTAAATTTTATCTCCTTATTTATCTTTATTAAAACTCTTTTCATTCACCAATTTGGAAAATATTTGCCTATCTCCTTAAATTCTTCTCAAGTAAGATCATCTCTATTTTGATGATTAAATCCTTTAGCTAATTGTCATAATACTACATCTATGTAGTAATTATAACTATTACATTTATATTTATTATTATCAATTTCAATTTTTGTAATAATTCTAAAGTTTTATATTTATTATCTATTTCACCTTTCCTATAAGGGTTGGATTTTATCCTTCTTCATTCTCTCCATCCTATTTTTCCAATTTATGATCTCTTTCTCTTAATCTCCATTATTTCACCCAATAATAGTAATATTAATGTATTTTATTTCTACAAGTATCTTTACTTAAGATTTCAAGTTATACTTGAATATCATACATCACATTGTCCTCTATTGTAATGTTTTCCTTACTTGTTTCTATAACTACTATTCCTTATATTGACTTACTAAGTAGTACTCCTAGTTAATTCACTAAGTAAAATCTACTTATAATCCACTGATACTTCATGAGTTGATTCCATTAACTTCTCACCTAATGAGTCAATCACACAACTCTTCTTATACTCATTCTTAACCAATAAATTAATCACATAACTCATTCTTGTCAAATACTATCTTACTTCTTATTCACTCACTATTTCTCATCCTTTAATTGTATTGTCATCTTCATATTGGACATAAGGGTACTGTACTATGACTAGATGAATGGCTCTGATATCAACTGTGACAACCTAGGTTTTTGTAACACATTTTTCAAAGGCAGAGTCCTTAGTAGTAAAATGTTTTTTGCAAAACAAAGCAGTGAAAATTCTTTTCTATAGAACTTGTTTTGGAAAACCCAAGTCATCACTTCATACATAACATAATTAGAATTTTTCTACATGATAAAATTTTATTGAAAGAATATACTTTTATTAAATTCTAGAATCCATCCAGTGGTTCATAGTACAACCGAGTATCATTACAATATTTGTCCAAATTACATAGTCCAAATTTCAAGGCTCACCATACAATAAAAACTCTCAATACAATACAACACTCTCAAATAAAAATACATGTCTTCAAGGGGTATACCCTGATTCATTATTCTCCCAAGTCTTCTTCAGTCTTGAGCTCTTAACTCTCCTTCTCTGTATTTAAGATATTGTAAACATTGAAACATTTACAATATCTCAGCAAGCTATGCTTGGTATGGGATTTAAGAGGCATAATAATTTCATAGAGTAATCCTAATACTTCATAATCCCATTATTCATACTCATGGAGCAATCTCTTTACTTTGTCATATATGTACATCCTTACACATATATACAGTATACTATGTATAAATATACACATACGGTCAAAACCGTGAAAAATAGTTAATATCTCAAAACATAATCATACCCAGCTTATGCTGAGTTGATAAATCATCCAGACTCTACTGGAAATGCTGCCTCATTTGAGTATCATGCAGTATCATAAGGCATTTTACTATTCCATGCATCATAATGCAAAAATACTCAAAGGACTACTATGCATGTAGTCAGAATCCATGCTAGCGCACCTAGATAACTACCCAATAATCCACCTATACCATCCTTGGTGGAAATCACAATATCCATGTCCGTATGGGGAGGACCATGGCTATCACAGTGGCAGCCTTACCATAATTGCCCCACCCAACTTGTAGCCTCATTTAGGCTTGGTATTCATATAATAACAAGTTTCGGAAAGCAGGTGGCCAAACCCTACTAACTCTCCTAGCATAGCATCCCCAAGCCTATGCCTGTTTAAAACAAAACCATAAGCCTCCATGGTTGTATGTAAAGTAATTCTCATATGTATCAGACAATCCGTATGTTTACTTAAGGCTGGAATATCTTCTAGTTCCATATTCACTTAGAGTCTAGTCCTCGATTTTAACTTAACCATTTCATATGTGTTTGGTTGGATCATAAGGGTTTTAGGGGATTTAATACAAGTATTAACATTACACTTGTCAACATTTCTAGACATAAGATCATGTATTCAACATGTACATCCCGTGTAGATGCAGTCATAAAATCCTCCTACCTTTAAGTAGTGATTCTTCTCCTCAAATCTTCCATGATCCCGACTCACGCATGTAATTTGTAAATCCATACATATTGTCAATATTTATACAATCTGAATAATCCTATATTTTTTATCCTATCTACATTCTTTGTCTAATCTTGTCCTTTGATATAAAGGATCTAAATCTTGTGTCCTATCATGATCTATCTCCCTCACATAGTATTGATTAATAGGTCAATGGTTAGAATGATCATCTAATCATTCAGATCTAAGTATTTTCTATTCTAAGTCTTTGTGTATTCCCTTCTTTGATCTTGATCTTTCATAGATCCTTTGATCAACAATTTACACTTGCTAATAAAGATCAAAGGCTTAGATCTTCTATCATCTAATTCTTCTTTGATCTAAGTTTAGTTGTTTGATCATCGCTATGGTGGATGATCTTGGTTCTCTTCCATGAATCTTATTTGATCAAGGGTACAGATCTTCTATTCTATTTGATCTAAGATCTTCTAAATTACAAGCAAAATATATATATATATCATCAAGAAGTATTTATTTCTTTTTATTGTTCTTGATCATTCAAGATCCCATGGATCTTGTTTGATCATCCTTATCTTATTTATAATTTTTATTAGGGTTAGACAATTTACTAACCTTTTATGCTCTTATTATTATTATTCGACAAGTTAATGTTTTACTGGTTGAAGATAACTTATTTTAGCCTAAGTCTAGACTGCTCCAATTGGCTAAGTCTTATTAGCTGAATGGTTGAACACAAAATGATTACTTCAATCCTTATTTAAGGAGGTATTTAGACCTCACAAATGTCAACGGAAGGTAGGGGAAGAGTGAGGGTTTATTAGAAACCCCCTTAAACACCATGTTCAACGTTCATTAGAGTAACCTTAGCTCAAACTTTCATAAGTTTCTTATGAGCATTTTAACCCTAAGCACTATTTCTAATTATTTTAATTAAATCCATGACCATTTAAAATGTCATTCATGGGGTTTATTATTCTCCTAGTTTGGACCAAGGATTTGATAATCCTTATATTGTTCTACTAACTATAGCCCTTGCTAATATTAACTCCAAGTCATTCACTCATCTTAATTGTCCATGAATCTCTATATTTCATTATATTTCATTTTTGGTGATTTATGAATATTGAGACATAACCACTAATTAAATAATTATATCTACTAACTTAGAGACAATTAAGATGCTTATAATATATTTTGACAATTCAAATAATCATACACTTTAAATCATAAGAGAATTGTACATCTATATCATTCTAAGGGCATCTATACTCTAATATACTGACATGGATCCTAAGTTATAAAATACATGAAATTTTACTACTAATCTAATGGAATCATGCTTAAACTTCAAATTTAAACTAACATGGCCCTAAGATAATTAATTATATCAACCTTATAACAACTAATAACATTTAGAGCATAGCATGCTAAATTTTAAGAATTACACTATCATGCTTCCTAATTTGTAACATAAATCACAATTACCATTATATTCTCAAATAAAAGACAATTAAACTAATTAGATTAAGATTATTAGAAAATTTTATATATGATCAGACTATTAGATCTTAGATCTTTTCCTTTAGATCAAGGGTTTTAATCACATTTAGGTCTTTCACTCCATTTAGATCCAAAGATCATATCACTTGTTTTTGTCACATTTACTCCATGAATTCACTAGATTCCATCATAATCCCATTTATTCAATCCATACCAAGGGGCTAATCATGCTTGATCTTATTGATTAAGTGGGTCCCTTTGTTTATTTACAATTTTTCTACCATAAAGGGTAGATCCTTTAATTTATCTTAGATCTGTCCAAATAAATCATGGATATTACTTTATTTCAATATTATATCATCAGTAAATTAGATCCCCAAGATCTGATCATCTCAAATCTTTAAGATCATCAAAATTAGAGGCTTAATTCTTGCAAACAGAAAGTTTCTAGAATGTTTTTTATCAATATTATGGTTTTAGAAGAAAATAGAAGTTACAAGCTTTCCATAACTTCTTTCCGATCTCAATTTAGAGCTAAGATGATTCCACAATTGAACTTTGAAGTTCACAATTGTTCTGAGGGTCCAAATTTGATCTGGCCCCAACAGAATGCATGGTTTGACCATTTGGATGGATCTGGTTAGGCAGAATGGTAGCCACCCGCTCGTCATTGGGATGCATGCAGTAATGTGCTCCCCTAGGACTTGCGTTATCGTGCAGTTGTTCTGTTGGGACGACATTGCATGAGGAGCACTCTCTCGAAGATGCTCCTACAGGGTGCATTTCCATGTAGCATCTCGCAACATGTCCTGGGATCCGATCTTATTAGGAAGATCAAACAATCCATTTTGGACAGTCCAATCAATTCCTTTACAATTAAGGGCTCAAATATTATGAAATTTCTTAAAAGATTTACCCTAAGGTTTTTGGACCCTTTTAGATCGATTGGATGGCTCAAATTTTCATCTAAGCCCTTTTAGAATTGAAGGGTTCTAATCCTTGATTTTTATAAATTTTAACCTAAAACTAATTTCAAAATTTTTTCTTTTACATAAACTAACATGAAATAAGTATAAAAAGTTTTTCCACTTATCTGATTAGAGAAAAACATAGATTGCAGCCCAATTTTAAATAAATATCCCTTTGAAGAGAAGATAGCCCGATAACTGCTTGTTTTGTGATTTTTCATTGATTGCACCGTTGGATCTTGAAATTGATTTGGGGGTTTTATAGATAAGGTAGTCTAGGGTCTTATGGATGGTGGGATTTGTGAGTTTTGATTTGGAACAAAGTGCCTAATTGAATTTAGGTCTCTTTTTCCAATCTAGAGAGACGAGAGAGAAAGTGAAAGAAGAGAGATTTTGGGGAGTTTTGAAATTTTAAAAAGGAATCTAGGTTTGGTTTTTAGGGTAAGCAATATGATTTTGTAGGAATTTTAATGAACATTTTTGGAGGATTTTTGGAGGTGTATTTATAGATGTTTTTGAAATTTTCATAATTACTTGTAATAATTATGTTTCAATTCTTTTAAATATTAAATTAACATTGGATCCTCCACTAGTAGTTGGTAGTGGTTTGACCACACCATTTTGCCCTTTTGTGGAGAAAAATCCATTTTATTCTCCTGAACTTGGAATTGACCGTACTTAGTGGTCATATTTCTAAGTACATTCCAAATATTGTTGTCTTAGATCTCGGTTATGGGTAAAATTACCATTTTACCCTTTTATTCATAAAAATAAAGAAAATTAGGGATTTTTCATTTTCGCTCAGAATTGAACGTACTTAGTGTCATTTCAATCAATTTTTTGAGTACATTCATAATTTATAAGTTTTAAATCATGTTTTAATCTCTATTGAAAGAGAATTTCCAATAACCTAATATTCCATCTTGAAATTCTTAAAAATTCAAACTAAATTGATTTTCTCAATCAATTTACAAAAATTGGGGTTATTAAAGTTTTCTTGACTTCAACTCTTAGCTTGAGTGACTTGAATTCCTTAGCTTCCTACCTTCTTTCATGGCTTATAAGGATAAGGTGGCTTAAGTGGCTTCCATGCAAAGGTGGTGGGAATGCATGGTTTACTTCATGAGCCCTCTTTAGCCATGTTTAGCTCCTTTAATTACATCCATTACTAGTCCACAAGATGATTTTATCCTTTGTTTCATTTTATAGTGTTGATTTTGAGGCTTTGACTGGATCTTTTGATCATGATCTTCAATTTCATTATGATCGATCTTGGTCATTAGATCACTATCTTACTTCCCACAAGAAGTGAAAAATCCTTATTAAATCGTAGAAAAACATGATTAATCACATACTTACCTTGGACTAGCTTCTGGATCTACAAAATAACAAACTTTTGGGTTATTAGGTAAAAAATGCATGTGTTACAAATTTTGTTTTAAAAACTCTAATTTAAACCTATAAGTTGTAACACATGAGTAACTAATTGGGTGGTTTTTACGAAAAATTAAACTCTTATCACCACTTTATAGCAAAACCTAACTATTAGGTAGTAGTAAAATTCGGATAAAAGGAGTTGTCTAGATCTTGGTCTAAGATCCTACCACCTGTGCGCCAAGAAAAAATAATCAAGAGATGACTCGGTTAGTTATTACTAGAATTTGATTGCACAACACTTAGAGTAAGAGTCAGTATATAGTTAAGACATTTAAATTAAGATAGTTTATGCAAGGGCATAAATCTTAGAACTTAGAGATAGCACCTTTTGACACAAAGATTTAGCTCAACCTTAGACGAGGGGATAGAAACCAAATTCCTGTCCTCATGTTTGAACCGCTAGCACAAGTCGAGCGCAAAGCTATTAAAGATTTTTATGCGTCATTAAAACTCAACATCCCATCCTGTATAGTTTTATCTCATACAAAACCAAACCACTTTTAGCCAAAGCCAGGAGTTATCCTATTACTCCCCATCTTTTTACGGGTTGAAATCGAGAAGACCCTTACCTACAATTAAACCTCCACAAGAGATTTGTGCACTTTACTCTAGCCCATTCATATGACTTTGTCTTGTCTATCAAATAAAGTACTTAACAATTGTCTAATTGAACAAGAAAATGTGTTGAATGCATATTGTAATCCTAGCAACAATGCATATTCTAAGACCTACAGCCTTAGATGGACTAGGCATCCAAACATTTCCTCATCAAAGAATAACTTCTAAGGGGGATCATCTATGAACCTCCTAACAAGAACTTTCCTAAAGCTATAGTTCCCCAGTAGCCACCTAGCTTCCAACAACCTCAACAACCAAAGAAACCATCTTTTGGGGAAACCATTCAAACCCTTTTTGAAAAATCATTAAAGGAAAGTGAAGACACTAAAAAGGCCTTATTCAAATTGCAAAATGATAGTAGACATTCAGACCATGTCAACTCTTAAGCCATAGCCAAGTTAAAGATGCAGGAAGCCAAATGTTAGCTACACTACGTGATAGAGAAAGGGTTAGTTTCCTAGTCATCACATTCTTAACCCTAAAGGCCAATTTGAGATAGGGTCAAGTTCTCGAAACCTTAAGCCTCATGAGTATGCCAAGTCTATAACCACCCTTTGAGGCAACTGTCAAATTGACAACAAGGTAGGGCATCCAATAAAAATGGAGAGGAAAGGAGGCAACCAAAATGCATGAGAAAGTGAAAAGACAGAAAAGCCCTGTAGAACCTATAGTGGAAGCACCCTATGTGACACCTTGGGTTTTTCATGAAAATTTTTCACATTCACTTTCAAAAGATGGCATGCCTCTAATTTTAAAATTCAAAAATAGCTCAAGATTTTACTTTGAAATTTAATTTTCCAAAAACTTGGATATCACTTTCATGATCACACTATATATATATATATATATAGTTTTTAGAAGATAGAAATTCATTTCTTAAAACAGGACCCATCCAATGGTTCACTTATACAGCCCCTATAACATTATATTAAATGCCCAATATCACAATCCATTGATGAATCAATTATTAACATGTTTCATAATTATCAATATCTACATGTTTCATAATTATAAGTAATCCATTGATTTATCAAACATCATTAATTATTATTTGTTATCAAAATAAACTAATCCAATTCCAAGAACCATACTCTACATAATAGTTCTACCCATTCATATACCTATATGAAACTTATATAAAATTATGATCTCAATCATATGCATATAGCATATGTGCACATGTATAGAAATTATTAAAAGACATACAAAATTATGAATATAATCAATAAGTCTCCTAATCTACATTCCCAGACTATACTGGGTTTCAAAATCATACCCCTTATCATGTGGGGTTCATAATCATCTAGCCTCTACTAGTATATTAATATAATCCTCATGTCCCTCACTATACAGGGTCCGCAATCCTCTAGCCACCCCTGAGAAAACAATATAAGGCATATCATCATGCCATATCATATAAGGCATCTCATAATACCATCATATAAGCACCATAGTGCAGCAAACATAAGGACTACTATGCATGCAATTAGAATCCGTAGAGCGCACCTGGATAACTACTCAATAATCCACCTATACCATCCTTAGTGGAACTCACAATATCCATGTCCGTATGGGAGGACCATGGTTATCACAGTGGCACCCTTCCCATAATTGCCCCACCCGACTTTTAGCAACACATAGTGCTTGGTATCTATAATGTAATAAATTTCAGAGAGCGGGTGGCTAAACCCTCATAACTCTCATAGCGTAGCATCCCCAGGCATATGCTTGTCTAAAACAAAACTCCTAGGCCTCTATGACCAGATGCAAAATAATCATAATAGCAAGCGATTTGCCTGCTTACATATTTCATAACTAGAATAACATCCTCGCTTATAGGGTGATCAATCACCAAGGATGCATCCTATAAACCTAGACTCATACATCAGACATATTGACATGGTACCCATGTACCATCATGTAATTTCACAATCATATAAGATGTATGAGTCTTAATCATATTTGTCAAATAGTAAGTGCACATTAAGCATGAATTACAAGCATGACATCATTTTAATAACTAATTTCCATCATTCACCATTCAAGCACATTCAATGACAATTTTACTATTTCATTGGCATAATTTTCATAATATGAAATAAGATCATGTTATAACTTGAATCTTATTATTTAGTCATGCTCTCTTAAATATCCACCTAACTCATGTGGCACATTCATCATATTCCACTAGCTTTAATCTCCCTCTTCTTCATGATCGACCCTGTGTGCTTCAATCTATACAACGCATAAAATTTCTTTTCTTAATACATACACCTACAAAAATATTTATGTTTAAGTATGATCTAATAGACAAAAATGGTCTCATTTTGATCCTCATCTATCTTTTAATGATTTTAAAGATAGTATTAAGGTCTAACTCCAAGGGTAATTGCCCAGGTAGTTCAGGCAAAACCAAATGTGTTTAAGTATACCCCTACTGGTCCAACAATATACCAATCATGCATATAATTACTTTCAGCCTAGTTCCCTCAACAAAATTTGGTGCTAATATCATTTGTAATTAACTTAATGTCATCCCCACATATCATCCTAAAACAGTCAGAGGTTAAAACCTGTTATAGAACTACCTGACCCTGAAATTGAAGAGACACTTTTAGAGGCACTTCATTATCATGATCCACCTTAGAATTTTCTAAGACCCTTGC
This sequence comes from Warburgia ugandensis, assembly GCA_035236585.1. Lineage (NCBI taxonomy): Eukaryota > Viridiplantae > Streptophyta > Magnoliopsida > Canellales > Canellaceae > Warburgia > Warburgia ugandensis. The sequence goes on from CP141136.1 coordinate 41,979,627, forward strand.
ATACCATCTTTACACTCATCATTATGTCTGCAGAAGATGTAAAACTTAGTACTCTCTAGATGGCAACCTAGATATTTTTCTTAAAATCTCCATCTTTTACATCTTCCATATAGGATCCTATGTTTTCAAACATTGGGGACAATGTTTCATTCAGGTTGGGGGTGTAGATGCACATAGAGATTTTGGATTTTCTTGAATTTTCTTGGATTTTTAAAAAAAAAACAACAATTGTTGAGGAAGAGTTCCCTTACTGTGATGAGAATTGGATGCCTAGAATTTAGTAATCCTATTGTTTTCACCTCTTAATGGGAGTGTACATGGCTAGTTTTACATATTATTCATATGTTGAAGCATTTTATGAAGGTTAATTCTATCGAAATATTTACACATAGAACCTAGTCAAGACATATAAAGAGGTATGACTTAGAGACCTTGAGGAAAATCAGTGGAGAACTACAACCTAGTGAGTTTAGAGGCTATCTTCCTTTTTAGAGAGTTATAAGTAATTCCATAGTTTCTTCAGCATACACAACTTTGGGTGATCATGTTATCCTTATTTTGATTAACTATCTAGAATAAATAGGAGTAAAAGCCTTCTTTTCAGAAAATTTATTGAATATAATAGGATTTTGGAAACCTGGGGAATGATCCTATAGACATAAAACCTACCTAATAGATTATGCTACTAGTTATCCCTTTGAGATAACTATTATTTGGCCTTTTCTTCTTTAAACCAATTTACCATAATGCAGAACAAGCTAGAAAAATAAACAAACATTACCCATTTTCAAAAATGAGTATAGTTAGTACAAAAGTTCAAAGAGGACAAAAAGTCAAAGAAGTAAAAAACACAAGAAGACTTTCTTTCGAAGAAACCAAGAGAAAAAGAAAGAAAAGTGAAAAGAAAGAAATATCATAAAAGAAGAGACAAATTGCAAACTAAGAATACAAATGAAAATCACTTTAGTATAGTTAAGAATCAATTTTCCATCAATCAAATAGAAGACCTCTACTTAATTTTGAACCTTTGAAATCCGTATACCCTTCTTTTCAATGCCTTACCCAAGCTGACATTTTGTCCTATCTAATGACCTATGGATCTTGGGGGAACATAGGCTTAGTGAGGAAATAAAAAGAAGGAATTAAAGTAAAGGATCCCTACTATTATTGGTAATAACATCCATTCTTAAGGATCATTTTCATTTTGTCTCATTAGTACTTAAAAAATTTATGTGAACCATTAGCTTTGTTGGATCCGATCACATAATGAGAGAAATATATTCAAACCTTATTTGAGAATATACCTAAGAGGATTTGTGGTCAAAACATATTTCTAATTGAATTTAAGCATATCTAGTTAGAAGTAAATACTTATGTGGTTGTGCACACACATGTACTCTGGGAAATAACTAGAATAAAATTTCTTTAGTATGTGTATGATTTGTAAAATTTTCAATCCATTCTATTAAGTTGTGAAAAACTAGTAGATTGCAAATCAATGAGGATTCTTTGAGATAAAATAGGGAGTCAACCTTAGGGAATTTTGTGCATATATTCATAGCAAACGCTCATGAGGCATAACACGTCCACTAGGGGTAGCATAAGTATTTAAGGGCTTGTTACTTATGCTAAATGTAATCATGAGTACCTATGAAACTGGCACCTTATATCAATTTTTGAAAAATTATTTTTTTGCATGTTTTGCTCCAAATAGCAAAATGCTAGTTGGGGGGGTGTGATGTGTTTAATTTTGTATAAAAACTACCCCATTGGTTACCCATATTCTACAACTTATAAGTGTAAATTAGGGTTTTGAGACCCAAATTGGTAAACCAAATGTTTGATATTTTGTAGGTCCAAAGGCTAATCCAAGGTAAATGTGTGATTAACCTCATTTTTTATTATTTAATTAGAGTTTTTTACCATTTTGTAGGAAAGGAGATGGTGATCTGATGGTTGAGATCGATTGGGATGAAATTGAAGATCAAGGTAAAAAAATCTAGTCAAAGCTTAAAAGTAAGGAAACCAAAGGTTAAGATCATAATTTGGACAAATAATGGATGTTATTAAAGGAGTTAAAGGTATCGAAAGTGGTCCCACGAAGTAAGCCATGCACTTTCAAGACCTTTTGCATGGGTTACATGTAAACCACCAAGTCATATTTAAGCCATGGACAAGCTGACAAGTTAAAGAGCCAAGCCAACCACCATGCCAAGCCATTCAAGATACTCAAGCCAAGGAATTGAGCCATAAAGCCAATCTAAAAGGGCCATCGAAGCCAGCCATGAAGCCTAGCCAATGGAGCCCTCAAAGTTAACCATTAAAGCCATCAAGCTAAGCTAAATAGAAGGCTAGGATTGGAAGAAAATTAGGAGAATTATCCATGAGATTCTAAGGTATATTTTGAAGAGAATTGCATGAAAATTTATTAGGATGAGTTGGTGTGTGGATCAATAGGATGAGACTATTCTATTTTTCATGTTTTTTCGACCTTTTTATTACTTTCAATCTCATCACCAATTTGCACCACAAATTTAACTTTCCTTCCAAGAGTCCTACTATTCCAAGAGTCCTCTACCTTCCTACAGTCCCACCTCAACCACCCAACCAATCCCCACCTCTTACAAAATCCCTTAGCCAATTGAAATTTTCCTTCTCAACTCTATTTCCAAAGTTTTTCCTACACATCACTTTCACCTTGTCTCCTTTTTCCCATCTCATTCCTACCTCAACCAATCACCCAACTTCCTATTATGAAGGAAATTCAAAAATTTTTGAAGCGGGAGATGCCCCCTGTAAAAAGGTGGCATCTCCCACTTACTCCACTTTCAAAAAGGGTAGCCACCTATCCCTTGCATTCTCTTTTGAAACCCTAGCTTCTCACCCATCCTAGCCATCCATAATAACTTGTTTTCATCCCCACCACACCTCATTGTTAGAGAACACTAGAAAAATTTGTAGAAAAACTATAAAAGTCTAGCACAAACCTAAATTGAAGGACGGTTCTCACATAAAGGAAAAAGATGCCTCCTCCATAGGAAGGAGACATCCTCTTTCTAACACTTCTAGTTTCTCTGTTTGCCTTGAAATTTCAATTCCTTTGGGTGGTTGCTACTTCTTCCTAGGGTGGTTGCACTCCTCCAAGCCATTCAACGTGGAGTCTCTAGGCATTTGATTATCCTTTCAAAGGTTGGTTAATCCTTGCTTCTCTTTGCTTGATTTTACTTTCATGCTGGTTGTTGCTTTGCTTTCCTTTGTTTTTCTTGATTAAAGATAAGATTCAAGGCTGGTTATTCCCTTCAAGTGACATCCAAGGGAAGTCACCTTGAGGCTCATCTTTCCCTTTGCTTTCCATATCCTTTGAGTTCTCTTTTAAGTTCCTTAAATTCTAGCATTTTTTCATTAGTTTCCTTTGAATTTTTCCCTATTATTCCATTAGAATTCCACTTAAATCTCAAGCTTGTTGAAGGAGGAATTATTATTGAGATCTAGTTTTGGATTTAATTTGAGAGAATACATAGTGTTTGCTTTCCAAAAGTTGAATGCATCTTTCATGTATTCACTTATATGCACACTTGTTGATGATTAATGAAGTACTTGTCAAATGATGAATGAGCATAATTTTTTTTTTTTTTATTTATTGGTTGTATGTTGAGGATATGTTGAATAAGGATTGGTTTTTGTCAATCAGAAGACCTAAGAAATGATGCATCCAATCCAAAAGTGGAATGCATGGTTTTGAAGGCCTTAAAGGTTGGTGTTCGAATGATATTATCAGATTGATTATTCCTTAATAATTCATTAGTTTCATGATTCATTCAATCAAACATGGTTTTGAATAAGTTATTGATTAATTAATATTTAATTTGTTGCCTTCATTCATGTTAGGAAAGGTCGTTAGTTGAGTTGATTTTGTTTAGTTGTTTGCATGTTGTTTCTGAGGTTATTAGATGTTAAAGTTTCTATTCCATGAGTTTAATTGTTTATTTTAGAATTTGCATGATTAGGAAAGTAGTTGTTTAATGTATATTCCCTTAGATTAGTTGTTAATATGCATTTTTAGAAATTTTTTATTTTAGGAAAGTTCTTATTTTAGTAAAGTCATAAAATTAGAAAATTTTCAATTAGTAAAGTTTTAATTTTTTAGAAAAGGCATGCTTTTGGAAAGTTCTCAATTTTAGAATGTTTCTAAGTCTTGCATAACTTCCATTTCCATGTGTTAAATTCCATTCTTAGTTAAGTTTAAAAAAAAGTCTCTTGAATTTTGGCTACGTTAATGGTTTAAAGTAGGGGCCACTAGCATCATATTCATTCAACTCCTTGTGGGATTGACATCACTAGCATGCTATATTACAATAGATTCTTGTGATTGTGTGTTACTTTGAAAACAATAACATGCTTTGGCATCGTTGATGGGGATTCTCATCGTTTTGTGTAGTGATCCATACTTTAGATTATTTTCCTCTAGTCTAGGTTTAGGGTTTTGCATCATATTTTGGAATTTTTTGCTATTTTCCTTATACTGACCAATTTATTTCATTTTTTGTGTGAGGGAAATTAGCAAAGGAATGGCAGGGATCCTGTGGGCCATGGCTTCCTCAACATAGATTATGGTTTATTGTTTTCCTCGATTACAATTTGAGTGAAACTTGTAGTGAGGCCCATTTGTAATTTTAGTTCATTTATTATTCTATTTGTAAATGGGTTGTAATAATATGGGGAAAATGTGAGGTATGGTGGCCCACAATTGATCATCATTGAACTCCTCATTGTGAGAAATATTCACTCAAATTTTAATTTCCTATGATAAATTACATTTAGTATAATTTTGCATATCGATGGTAGTATAGTCATATATATTAGGGTCATTCATTGATAATTCTTGCATAATACTGAGGATTGTTGCATTAGTTGTGCATCTATTTAACAAAGATTAGCTTGAGCTTTGCTATGACAAAAGCATAGGCTGCGTAGCTCTATTGTCTTATCTGTTAAGGTGCTTGACCCTTTGTTAAGTGGAATATAGGTAGGCATTAGTTTGTTTTTGTTGTGCATTGCAAATTTACTACTTTATGGTGGAATGGAATTAATCAACATCCTTGTATGTCACGATCCCAACCTTGATTGTTAATTTAAAATCAAGTAGAAAGAGACTTAAAGTATCGAGCTCATGGGACCCTTTTTAGAAGGACATAATCTATTGTCACTCCATTGGATTCTAAGTGTCGTGGTTATAGTGTACATCGCAAATTCCAGCTGATTTTCCCACACCTTTCCTTGACGTTAGTTGAGGTCTAAATGCTTCCTAGCACAAGGATTGTCTTAACTACTTTCAAGAAAATTCTAAGTGGTAAGAAGTTATCTAGGTCTAGATCTAAGAAGCTACCACCTCTATGCTAAGAAAAGATAATCAAGACACAGCTTGGTTAGTGATTACTAGGATTTAATTGTGCATTACTTAGAGTTAGAGACAACATATAGTTATGACATTTACATTTGGATAGTTTATGCAAGTCCGTCATTCCCAAAACTTAGAGTTAATACCTTTTGACATAAAGATTCAACATAACCTTAAACAAGGGGAAGGAAGTGAAGTTCCTATCCCCATGGCTGAGCCAACAGTAGAAGTCGAGCACAAAGCTATTAGAGATTTTTATGTGCCACTATAACTCAACACCTTATCCTGCAGAGTTATGCCTACTACAAATGCAGACCACTTTGAGTTGAAGCTGAAAGTTATCCAATAACTCCCCACCCTTTATGATTGAGACTGAGAAGATAGTTATCTCTATATTAAGGGGTTCCTTGATATTTGTGCCACATTTAGGTTCCGAAAATCTTTAGATGATGCTATTAGGCTTTGGTTTCTCCTGTTCTTACTCAAGGATAAAGCCAAGTCATGGCTCAACTCCTTGGAAGTAAGTTCCATTAATAAATGGGATCAATTGTCTAGGACATTTTTTTAACAAATTCTTTCCCATTCACAAAACAAATGTCCTTCATCATGAAATTATCAATTTCCAACAAAGGGATAATGAACAATATTATGAATGTTAGGATTGGTGGAATGAATTGCTACAAAAATACCCTCATCATGGATTTGAGAAATGATAGCAGGATCAATATTTCTATAAGGCATTGAAGCATCAAAATAGACAAATGTAGATGCAAGAAATGGAGGGGCCCTTATGTTAAAAGATGTGAGTGAGGTCTGGGAGTTCTTTTAGAAACTAGAGAATAATTCCCAACAATGGGACTATTCAAATAGAATAGAGAGAAACATCCAACCTACCAAGAAAGGGGGTATTTATAAGATAGGAGTGCATACTAATATATCCTATAAACTCAACTCTGTACTACAAAGAATTAACAAGTATGATTGGAGAGTGAACAAGTTTGAAACTATGTTTCAATCTTTTATGGCTGCCACATCTATTAAACCTCTACAAGAGGTTTGTGCTCTATGTTCCAACCTGGTCCATATGACTATATCTTGTACATCAAATAAAGTGCTTAATAATTATCTAGTTTAATAAGCAAATGCAGTGAATGCATATTGCAATCCTAGAAACAACCCACATTCTAAGATCTACAACCCTATATGCGTTAGGCCTCTAAAACTTTTCCTAATTGAAGAATGACCACCACGGGGACTATCTATGAACCTGCTACCCAAAACTTTCATAGAGCTACAATTCACTAATAGCCACCTAGCTTCCAACAACCTCAATAACAAAAGAAACCATCTTTTGATGAAACAATTTAAACCCTTCTTGAAAGATATTTAAAGGAAAATGAAGACACTAAAATGGCCTTACACCAATTACATAATTATAATAGACATTTAGCCCATGTTAACTCCGAAGATATAGCCAATTTAGAGATGTAGGTAAGCCAAGTGTTAGCTGCACTACATAATAGAGGAAAGGGTTAGTTCCCTAGTCAGCACATCGCTAACCCTAAGGGCCAATTTACATGAGCAAGATGACTCTATAACCACCCTTAGATGTAGTTGTCAGATTGACAACAAGGTAGGGCAGGCTTAGGTAAATGGAGAGGAAAAGGAGGCAATAGAAATGCAGGAGAAAGTAAAAAAATAGAAAACCCTTGTAGAACTTAGAGTGGAGGCACCCTATGTGCCCAAAGCCTCATTTCTTTAGTTACTGAACAAGGCTAAAAAGGGAACTAACTTCAACAAATTAATGGATGTATTTAAACATGTCAAAATACATATTCCATTGCTCAATGAAATAAAAGATGTCCTGCCAATGCTAAGTCCTTGAAAGAGGTGTGTACTAGTAAAACAAATCTAAATGTATAAAAAATGCATTCCTCACCGAGCAGGTGAGCTCTTTGATATAGCACAAGACCCTACCAAAATTTAGAGACACAGGATTTCCTACCACTTCCTACATTATTGGAAGATCATGTTATAGATAGGACATTACTTTACTTAGGGGCTAGTGTTACCTATTGCCAAATTTTTTAATGAGCAACTAAGACTCAATTAGTTAAAACCAACCACTACCACACTACAATTAACTGATATATCTATCAAGATACCTCGTGGATTGGTTGAAATGTGTTGATATAGTTAGACCATTTTTATTACACAGTTAATTTCACAATACTGGACACCCAGCCTATATCTAATCCCAGTAGTCAAATTCTAATCATCTTTGAAATGTCCATTTCTGGCAATGTCCAATACCATTATTAACTATAGGAATAGTATAATGAAACTGTCATTTGGCATCATGAAAGTTAAGCTTAATCTCTTTATTTCCAACCAACAACACTTAGACCTTAATGATTCTTTCGATGTGAATTTGATCGAGAATCTAATTCATGACATCCATACACCATCTTGCATCTCTAACCCACTGGAGGCTTGTGTCATAAATTTTAATGGAGATTTTGATTTAGACAAGTCTACTAAGGAGATGAACAACCTTTTAGAGGCTGCTCCGATCATGAATACATCCAAGTGGGGCCCTTATGTGGAGCCACTCCCTCCTTTGGAGACTATCCCCTTCTATAGAGCAACCACCATCTCTGGCCCAAAAACCTTACCTAACAACCTTAAATATTCTTACCTAGGACTAGGTAAAACCTTACCTATGATAATAACATCAGATCTAGACAAGGAATGGGAAGGAAAACTTCCTAATGTTCTTAAGGCACATAAGACTATTGTAGGGTGGACCATAGTAGATATCAAAGGGATTAGTCCAGTTGTATACATGCATAGGATACACCTGGAAGAAAATGCAAAACCTTTTAGCAAAACAAATATGACTGAATACCCACATGAAGGAGGTGGTCAGAGATGAAGTCCTAAAGATTCTAGATGATGGCATCATATACCCTATCTTTGATAGCACTTAGGTTTGCCCTATTTAGGTTGTACCCATGAAATCCAGGGTCATGGTAGTCAAAAATGAGAAGAATGAGTTAGTACATACCTACGTGACTACCAAGCAAAGAGTTTGCTTTAAATACCAAAAGTTGAATAAGGTCACGAGGAAAGATCACTTTCCTCTACCTTTTATGGACTAAATGCTAGAGAGGTTAGCCAGACGTATTTACTATTGATTTTTAGATGGATATTCTAGTAATAACCAAATTTCTATAGCACCTGAGGATCAGGAGAAGACCACCTTCACCTATCTTTTTGGAACCTTCGCCTACCAAGTTATGCCTTTTGGACTTTGCAATGCTTCCCATTACATTTGAAAGGTTTATGTTGAGCAACTTTTCAATATGGTACAAAGGTTTCTAGAAGTGTTCATAGATGATTTCTTAGCATTTGGGTCATCTTTTGATGAGTGTCTGCACCATTCAAAGTTAGCTCTTGCAAGAAGTCAAGAGAAGAATCTTGTGTTAAACTAGAAAAAGTGTCATTTTTATGGTACATAGTGGGAAAGTTTAAAGCCGCATTATATCACCCAATGGGATAAAGGTTGATAAGCCTAAAGTGAATATAATAGCTAACCTTCCTCTGCCAAGGACAAGAAAAGAAATTCGCTCCTTTTTAGGACATGTTGTTTAATAGAAGATCTATCAAAGATTTTAGCAAAATTTCCATGACCCTATGTAATTTACTTGCAAAAGAGGCCATCTTTTACTTTGATGACAACTATAAGAAAGCATTTGAGCACATAAAGGATGAGTTAAATTCTTCACCCATTATCTAACCACCTGATTGGAGTGCACCTTTCGAGATTATGTCTGACACGTCAAATTATGCCATTGGAGCTGTTCTAGGGTAGTGCATTGATAAACTTCTCCATGTGATATACTACACTGCTAAAACACTAAATGATGTGTAACTCAATTATTTGACCATTGAGATAGAGTTGTTAGCTATAGTGTTTTCTTTGAATAAGTTTAGATCTTACTTGTTAGGGTTTAAAGTTATAGTGTACTCGGATCACGTGACTTTAAAGTACCACCTTTCTAAAAAGGATGTAAAACCTAGGTTGATCCATTGGATACTCCTACTACAAGAGTTTGACTTGGACATTCATGACAAGAAAGTTTCCAAAAATGTCATAGTTGACCACTTAATTAGATTGGTGGTGGAGCACACTAGCAGTCATGTACATATAAATGAATCTTTCCTCAATGAATAGTTGTTGCATATTTCCCACTTGCCTTGGTATGGAGATATAGTAAATTACCTTGTTGTAGGACAAATGGTGAATCATTAGACCAAACAAGATAAAAAAGAGTTTTTTGGCTGAAGTAAAATACTTTACTTTGGATGATCCATTCTTATTCCAATATTAAGTGATTAGGAGATGCACACCAAATGGTGAGTATAGTCAAATCATCTCCTTCTATCATGATCATGCATGTGGCAGTCATTTTAGCTCAAGAATGATCACTGCAAATAGTATGGTTTTTATTGGCCCACCATATTTAAGGATGCACATGCTTACTATATAGTATGTGTGAGGTGTCAAATATTAGGTAGCCTAGGAAGGAGACACATTATGACCTTAAACCCAATCCTTGTCTTATAACCATTCGATGTTTGGGTTATAGATTTCATGGGAACTTTTCCTAAGTCTTTTCAGAACATATACATCCTAGTTGGAATGGACTATGTGTTGAAGTGAATGGAGGTTGTACCTTGCAAAAATAATGACCACAAGGTTGTGGTAAATTTTTTAAAATAAAACATTTTTTGCACTGTTTGGTACTCACACGAGCCATAATAAGTGATGGGGAAAACACTTTTGCAACAAAGTGTTTGAGAATTCAATAAAAAAGTATGATGTCAACCATAGGATAGCGACCACATACCACTCTCAGAACAGTGGCCAAGTAGAGGTATCTAATAGGGAGATCAAGCACATTTCAGAGATGACTAGTCTATGAGACAAAACAATGCTTTGTGGGCTTATCATACAGCCTATAAAACTCTAATAGGAATGTCACCTTATCCCCTTGTCTATGGAAAGGCTTGTCACTTACTAGCCAAGCTAGAGCATAATGCATAGTAGGCTATCAAAAAGCTCAATTTTGACTTAGATTCTAGTGGGATCACCAAAATCTCCAACTCAATGAGTTGGAAGAATTAAGGAAAGATGCATATGATTCTACATGATTATACAATGACCAAATGAAAGTAAAACATGATAGACAAATTTTAAGGGAAGCCTTCTTCCCTGGATAAAAGGTCTTATTGTATCTATTCCCAGGCAAACTTAGATCTAGATGGATTGGACCATACATAGTACGCATAGTTTACTTGTATAGGACCATCGAGATTGAGGATGGAGAGACCCAAAAAGTTAAGTGGTTAGAGGTTAAAAACTTTTCTAAAACATCCTAACCTTGAAACTGAAGAGACACTTTTAGAGGCACCTCATTATAATGACCCACCTTAGAATTTTCCAAGACCCTTGCAGATTACCATCTTTGCACTTATCATTATGTCTGGCTGATGACATAAAACTTAGTGCTCCCTACGAGACAATCTAGATGTTTTTCTTAAAATCTTCATCTTCTACGTCTTCCATATAGGATCCTATGTTTTCAAACATTGAGGACACTATTTCATTCAGGTTGGGGGGGTATAGATGCACATAGAGATTTTGGATTTTCCTCAATTTTCTTGAATTTTTGAGGAAGAGTTCCATTATTGTGATGAGAATTGGATGTTCATAATTTAGTAATTCTTCTATTTTCACCTCTTAGTGGGAGTTTATATGGCTAATTTTTCATATTTTTCATATGTTGAAGCATTTTATGAAGGTTAATTCTAGGAAATATTTACACACAACACATATTAAGACTAATAAGGAGGTATGACTTAGAGACCTTGAGGAAAATTAGTGGAGACCTGTAACCCAGTGAGTTTAAAGAGTATATTTCTTTTGATAGAGTTATAAGTAATTCCATAGTTTCTTCAATGTACACCAACTTAGGGTGATCATGTATCCTTGTTTTGGTTAGCTATTAAGAATAACTAGGAGTAATGGCTTTCTTTCTGGAATGATTCCATTTTAGTAGTTTTCAGAAGATTAATTGCCTAATTTGATTTTTTTCTAATTTAGAATTAGTTTCCTTTAGTTGCTTGCATTTTACTTAGGTAAGTTTCCATTCTAATTGATTAGATTTAGTTTTTAGAAAGTTTCTTTTAATTCTAGTTTCTAATTCCATGCATGTTTCCTTCTTAGTTTGTTTTAATTTCTTTAATCACATCTCTATCTCTTTCATTAAAGTTAATTGATCTAAATAGAATTCAATTCATTGCAAATTAGTGAGATTTGTCATGGTATCAACCTTACTTGTGTGAATAGACTACATTGATTCGTGCACTCATGACTAATTTTAAAGTTATACCAATTCTTTGATTGATCTAGTTCATTAAATCGATTTAAGCCATCCCTTTACATTTAAGCTTCATTCGCAATAAAAGATGTTGATCAACTTAATGTCTGTACTTGGATCATAACTCCAACCTACAGAACATATAAAAATTAATTAATAATAATTTACTAAGGGTTTTAAATATAATAACCTTTGGATGCCAATATAACCTTGAAAATACACTAAATTATGGTCTTAGAGCAAGTCCATCATGTGAGTGTAAAAATGATCAATCTAATGCACTAAAACAATACAAGGTTTGGGGTTTTTTGGATACAATATTGAGCACTCAATAGTAATTACTCCAAATTTATTCATAACATATAGTCCTTTAAGATTGGTCATCATGCATGATCATTCAATATATCACTATCAATGTCTAAATTTTTGTCATTCAATAGTTGAATTAATTTATAAAGATCGAGGTATTTAAAATTCTCATTAACATGTGTATAGGTAATCATATAACATAATTTATTTTATGAACACTTCACAATTCAATTACATATATGATTCAATACATAATCATGTGAAACCACTCAAATGATTGATTATGACAACATATTAGTAAGCTAATCATCCTAAAATAACCAGTTTAGAAAATCAATATGTATCATAATTCTAATGGTAAAACCATCGGTTAGATGTAAATGTTAAAGCACAGTATCGATAAAAGATGGAGTCGGTTGATAAAGTCAAATGGCATACTATATGCTCAAGGTTCAATCTTTAGCAAAATAATATTTGATAACTAATCAATTTAGCAAAACCAAAAGCTAGTCATGATTTCAAAAGCAAATCATCAATTAATTACGCACATAAATATTTTGCATCAAATCAGGCTGAAAACCATAACTATGAAAACTGAGTGGCATATAGGGATGGTAGTATCAATATCATTTTAAAGGTCAGTAACCAATTGCACCTCTCAGATGTGCCTGCCTCCAGCCCCCCCCCCCCAAGCATGCATGCCTTTGGATCATATGGTACTCATAGAGCACTACTAAAAATAGCACTCAAAATGGCATCTCTAAGACTTATAGCTACTCAGAGTGTGTCTGTCTAAAACATCAATGAAATCCATAACCGTAAGGACTTACAACTGATCATACACTACCTACCTAAAGGATCAATGAAACCATAACAATAGGACTTATAGTTGCTCATAGAGCACCTACCTAAAACATTGACAAGTCTGAATCCATCAGGGCCTATGGCTACTCGTAGAGTGCCTTCTTAAAATGATGACAAAAATCCATATCCCTAGGAGTTACAGTGACTCGTAGAGTGCTTGTATTAGCCAAATAAGATCTCTAGGACTTATAGCCACTCATAACGTGCCTACCTAAAACATAAATCAAATAGCATCTTCAGAATCATTATATGAGGATAAAACTACTTTGCAAAGTCGTGTAAGAGACCATTCAAATCTATTTATTTTCAGCTTTCAAACCCATATCCTCAACAAGCTATAAAAACATGTTTTCACAATGCTTCAAAGCATGAATTCATTATTCATTAGATAATGCACTTCAAGTCCCGAAAAGCATGCATCCAATATCCACATTGAAACAATTAGGATCCAACTAGGCATGCTTAGTTCATAGTTTATGGCAACTAGTTATCTTATAAAAGGTAATGCAACTTTGTAATGCTTTCAATCATTCAAAAATGAATCAAAAGCAATGATTACAAAGGATGGATCTTCAAACAATTTTAAAAATGCATGTAGCTAAGTGGACGATGCTTGATAAGTCTTCAATTTTGTATACAAAGTACCCAATTAGTATCCCATGTGTTATAAAATATAGTATTAATTTTAGGGATTTTTTGAAATTTTGTAACACAAGCATTTCTGGCCTAATAATTTAAAAGTTTGATATGATACAATTTTATGAGCTAATCCACAGTAAGTATGTGAATGATCATAATTTTCTAGGACTTAAATAAAAGTTTCTCCTCTTTTGTAAGTGTTGATAAGGTAATCCAAAGGTTGAGCTTGATTAAGATAAGAATTGAAGCCATTCATGAGGTTTCCTGCTCTAATTAGGAAACCTAAGCAAGCCAAAGCCTAAATGCCATCAATCAAAGGTGTGATGAAGGTTCAATACTATCCTAGGACAAGTAAAGAAGTAATTGGAGAAGAAAAAGATGACTACAAATGGACCCAAGCCAAAGCCATGCATTTCCACCACCTTTACATTGGAACCATTCAAGCCACTCAGCCATTAAAGCCATGAAAAAGGGTGATAAGTCATATGAGCTATTAAAGCCTTAAAGCCAACCATTGAAGCCACTAAAGCCATCAAAGTGAGCCCCCAAGGAGGATTTCCACATGGAGCCACATGATTAGAGAATCAACTTAAGCAACTTTCCTATGTTTAAAGTGTGATCTTTAAAGGATTTTAAGAGATTAATGTAAAAGGCAAGATGATTATGCATTAAGGGATTCATCAAGAGAGAGAAATCCACTTTCCTAACCCATTTCCCATCCCTAAGCACCATTCACCCTAGGGTTCCATGTTATGAACTCAAAGAGGGAGTCATGTTCTTAGAAGAGGATGCCCCCCTTGGTTAGTTAACAAAATTCAAGTGATTTCCTAATTGCAAAATCCCTGGATCTAAGTCCATTCAAAGCACATAAAATCCCAGGTTTTTTCTCCATCCTCTCCTATATTTTTTCTTCTTTTTTCCCCAGCCAATCACCATCCAATTTGAAGTGAGGGAGATTCACCTACTATGTAAGGAAAAATATACCCCCCTTCCAAATTAGGAAAGCAACCAGCCAACCCATCTCTCTCTCTCTCTCTCTCTCTCTCTCTCTCTCTCTCTCTCTCTCTCTCTCTCTCTCTCTCTCTCTCTCTCTCTCTCTCTCTCTCTCTCTCTCTCTCTCCCTCTCTCTTACGTCATCTTGCTTATCTCACTTCCAACCTAACCTTCCTCACTTATTCTCTACCTCAGCCTTAGATGTAGATCTCCTCCTATTTCCTTGATTAAACAATCACAAAATTGGAAGCTAAATCATCTATAAATACCCCAAGGCTTCCAATGTTCTTTTCCACATAGGGGTTGGGTGAGACAACCTTGGAACGTAGCTCTCCTCTTGTGATCTTTGCTTCTAGACTTTGGAATTCCTTTAGTTCTTTTCTTCGTTTGGATTTCCAGTTATTCTCTTTGCTATTTACTCTCTAATTCAGGTTAGCAGTTTGCTTGCTTTGTTTTAGTTTTATTGCCTTAGTTTCCATTGCTTTGCTTTCTAGTTCTTAACTCATCTTCCAATGTAGCTTCCCTCTTTTCTTTGCTTCAATTTCATTAGTTTTTCTAGCTTATTTTCTCAAGATCTAAGTTAATTCTTCTCTTGTAGTAATAGCTAAGAGAAGCAAAGCTTAGAGCCTTGGATTCCCCTCTTGAATTCCATGTTTTCTTCCTTAATTCTAACCTAGTTTTAGGTTCATTTTCCTTTCTTTAATTCAACATATTAGCAATATTGTCTCTTGAACTTCTTTGCATGTTATCTTACTTTAGCTTGTGATCATTATATTGAAGTTTTCTTGTTGTTTAGATTAGGATTTAGGCCATATTTTAGTGCACAACTTTAAAAAATTTCTACCTATTTATGTGCAGATATTTTAATGTAATTTTGCATTAATTCAATAAGTTTTCATGTGAATTCTTGTTATAGAATGCGTATTTCATCAAATTACTTTTGATCAATGTTGTTATCTTGCATAAAAGACACTTTAAATTGCTATATTTTGCTTGATTTGGTTAATGTCCTTAAGTGCTTGAATTCTAGAAATTATTGTCCTTAATGTTTGGTTGATTTAGTTGCTTAATATTATTTTAGAAGTTACTAATAGTTTTTTGCATCCTAATTTAGGTTTACAAAGTTTCCATTTTGAGTTTTAAAATGTTTCATTTTTAGAAAGTTTCTTGTTTAGGAAAGTGTTAAATTAGGAAAAATTTTGTTTTAAATTTTTTTCTTAAGTTAGTTGCTTAGCTTAATTCTGGCTTATTTTGCATTAGTTACTTTTGTTAAGTGCATGTTAGTTATGTAATTTTTTAATTCAATTGTTTATTTTTAATTTTTCTCAAGTTTCCATTGACTATAGTCTCAAATTTCATGAATTTACTATCTTAGTTTAAATTCCATTCCAAATCAATCTCTTTCTTTGGATGAAGTTAAGTACTTCAAATTAGATACGTCCTATATGTAAATTTGTGAGATTTCTCATGGGTTTAACTTCAAAACTAGTTTGATTTGTGCACTTGTGAGTAATTTCAAAGCTCCACCAAGTTTTTGGTACCATTGGTAGGGAATTGCAATAGAATTGTGGTTGAATCTTTATTTAGATTGCTTATCTTTAGTCATAGTTTTAGGTTGCATTGGATTAGTCTTCCTACACTACATTTGCATATCTTGCAAATTTCTCATAAATTGATTTGTCTTACTTGTTTTGTGTGAGGAAAAATTGGCAAAGGAGTGCAGATGATCTTGTAGGCCAAAGCTTTATCAAATTTTATTGCTTTCCTAGATTAGGGTTTTACTTTTGAGTGAACTTGTAGTGAGGCCCCATTGTAACTTGCAAGTTTTTTATCAATTTTAAATGCTCTATATCAATATAGGTAAGTGTGGGGTATGGAGGACCACAATTAATCTTTATTTGAAACCTCACTGTAGGCCATCTTCACTCTCTTTTATTTTCTTACTATAGTTGCATTTAGTTTAATTTGTGTCTTGGTTTGTAGTGTAGTTCATATATTTTAGGGTCATTCATCTTATTTGTCTCATCTTGATTAGGTTTGTTACATTAGATTGCACCTATCTAACCCTTGGTTGGATAACATATAGGCTGCATTAGTTTGCTTTCTTGTACTTGCATTAAATGTTTTATTACTTTATGGTGGATGATGGAACATAATTTTAGTAAGGTCCCCATAGGAATCCTCATAAGATAAGGACTAGATTTCATCTCAAGACCCTTGGCCCACCTAGGAATTCAAATTGATCCCAACCCTTAACGATCAATTTAAAATCAAGTTGCAAGAAACATAGTGTTTCGAGCTTATAGGAACCTTTTTGAAGGGTTAGACCTATTGTCACTCCAGTGGCTTCTGAGTATCATGGTTATAGTGGGTATAGAAAATCTAAGTAATTTTCCCATGCATTCCATTGATGGATGTTGAGGTCTAAATGCCTCCTTCCATGAGAATTGTATTAATCACTTTAGAGTAGAACCTAATTGGTAAGAAATAGTCAAGCCTACAAAAAAGGAGGAGCTTTCTAGATTTAGGTCTATAAACTAACACCCTAAACATTATAATAGATTATCAAAACAGCTCAGTAGTGAACTATTATGAATTGATTATGCATCATTTAGAGTTAAGAATAACATTTAGTTAGGTTGCATCATATAGTTAGGGTTTCCCTTAGTTCCACACAAAAAAGGAAAAAATGATGCTTATTTATTGTATACAACGATTTATTTTGTTGTATGTAAAGTTGAGTGCAATGTCCTACCATGCAGGGGATAGTCTACAACCAATGTCATACTACCTCACTCCTAAGCCATTACATCATGAGGAAATGTTTGAGATAGAGACCAGAGATACTCCTGATCTATCTTACACATTTGATAGAATGGTCACTATGATAGGAAGAATGGAAGGTTTGATGAATAGATTCAATGCTTTTTGGCAAGATATGTTGTTGTTTTCAAATCAACTAACAAGCTCACTAATCCATTGTAAGAAGCATGCCAGTGAGGTCGACCCCATGAGGAGTTGAATGAATGTGATGCTAGTGGTCCCTACTTTAAACTAATCTAACCCAACCACAATTCAAGAGATTTTTTTTTTGCCTAAACTAAGAATGGAAATGGAAGTTATGCAAGAATTAGAAATATAACTAAAATTAAAACCTTTCCTAAAGCATGCACTTTCTAAAAAAAGTAAAAATTTCCTAATTGAAAACTTTCTAATTTTATGACTTTCCTAAATGAAAAACTTTGTAAAAATTCAAATTTTCAACTAATTTAAGGAAACATACATTGAACAGCTACTTTCCTAATCATGCAACTTCTAAAGCAAGCAATTAAACTCATGGAATGGAAACTTTAAAAACTAACAACCAAAGCAACAACATGCAAACAACTAAACAAAATCAACTTATCTAACTTCGTTTCCTAATATGAATGAATGTAAGAACTTGGATCTTAATTAATCAATAACTTATTCAAAACCATGCTTGATTGAATGAACCATGAAACTAATGAATTATGAAGGAATAATCAAGTTGATAATATCATTCAAACTTCAACCCTTAAGGCCTTCAAAACCATGCATTCAACTTTTGGATTGGACATGTGGTTTCTTAAGTCTCTTAATTGTTGTGATTACAACTTTAGGAAAGCGATCACTATTTTTCTCAAATTAAATCCAAAACTAGATCTCAATAATTATTCCTCTTTCAACAAGCTTGAGATTTAACAAAAATTCTAGTTTTTTTAACTTTGTTTCTCAACTACTACCTTAGGTGTGCAATAACAAAGATTTTGAATTTTCTCCCTTGCCAGCACTTATTTTGGTGTTGATAAATGATCTAATAGTTGATAATGCTCTAACCTCATTTAGGAAGAAGTGGAATGAAATTTTTCCTAGGATTGGAGTAGAGTAACATGTCTTCATCCCTATCTTTTTTTTATATTATTATTGTTGAAGGAAACAGAGTGTTAGATTTTCCATATTTAAGTCACATTTTTGTGTATATTGTAATGGTATAAACCATTTAAAATATTCTCCTTGGCCTTAGAAAGAAGTTCCCATTGGCATCTAACAATTTCATTGTGTTTTGGGTTAGACTTCTTGAAGAAAAACAATAACAAGTACTAATTTTGTTCTAATTGTCTATGATGAGCCTACCATATTGTGGAACAAATATCTATCTAATTGTATAGATGGATCCCTTGATATCTAGTTAGGTTAGATATGAAATTTCATTGAAAATTTCAATATCAAAGTTAGAGATAATAATGGCCGAAGTGTGTAACTTCATCACGACCTTATTGGTTTATACTAACTATAATAGGGACCATTCCTGTGCTTAATGAATCAGCCATCTTTTTTATCAAATATCTTATGATATATAGATTTTATTCGAAACCCAACCATATCATTGGATTCTTTCATATTCAATTATCCTAGATACCAAATTTCAATGAAAAATTCGATCTCTAAGGTGGTGAAATCATTGGTCGAAGTACACTATTCATCACGCCCATTGGGTGTTATAAGAAAAGTCTTGCAACTCCTAACTACTAGTGACACTCTCCTTTTATTTACATACATTTAATTCTAGTCTATGTGATCTCTAATCCTTGCTTTGAATCATAGTTTATTTTCTTGATTCAATGAAATCTAATCCATTTCATCAATCATCACCTCAACTTGTCATCTTTCTAGTATAAATCTTTTTAGATCATTTGAGTAGAATAATTTAATTCTTTAAATTCATACTATATCCTCCCTAAGGATTTGACCCTGCAACACTACAATTGACTAACTATCCACTTGCGGGAAAACTCTCAACAATTATGTTTTTATGCTTGGAAAAATGATCTTAGTATGATTATATGTTCATGAAAGGACAAAGGCATAAAATGCTTGAATCCTCATGAAACAATAGGGCAATTATATCTTCAAAAGTCATGAAAGTCTTATGATTTGTTAGCTATATTGATTTGCACTTGTAAACTAATTTAATGGATGTATGATTTGAGAACTTATAATTTCAACATGAACAATTATTTTGAAACATCATGAGTTTTGTTTATACATGATAAATTATCAAAATACATTGATTATGTTAATCATGAACTGCATGTCAAAGTAGCGAGCTATTCTGCCTACACAAGCACAAGCTTGTTGAGACATCATAATTTGTTTTACAATGACTTAGACTCAAAGAATTAGAGTGGAAGGATGTACAAGTTGAGCTGTGATGTGAAAGCAAACCATGGAGTTCAAAATTTCATGAGATTGGGATTTTTAGTATTTGAAGGGTGAGCCTTACCACTTAATTTTTTTTATTATGATTTATTAGAGAATGTAAATCTATAATAACTTCGATGTTGTAAACTCATTTTTATTTAGGGGAATTGGGATGTGATGTGGTTATGACTGGAGGTTCTAGAATTATTATAAATTCTTATTATTTATTTTTAAAACATGGAAATGACTTATAAGTCTATTAGATATTCTATATTGTCTACGTTAAATGTGTATATGTTAGAAAAATAGAGGAAACTCTACCTAATTTTTGTTAGGAATGAAAAAATCATTCTATGGTAAAGTTCACATGTTTGCTAAAGAAATGACACTCAGGATTTTCATGTTTGCTGTGGTAATGTTCTCATTTAACGAAATTTTTTTTCCCTATTTTGTTTTTAAAAAGAATTTAAAACAAGGGATATCTCGAATTGTGGAAAAATATTTAAAAAGTTTTATGAAAACCTAAGATGTCTAAAAATTGAAACTATGGCTACCTTCTTAAGAGGTTGTTTCTTTGAAAATTTAATTTAGAAATTGTTAAACTTGGAAAAACTAGATAGATAATCAAATTCTAAGCATTCTATGTAAAAACTTACTATAAGGGATCAAGGATTCTTGACCCAAGCATCCATTATGAAAAGAAATGACACAAAATCAAAGAATTATTCTATGGATGAGTCCAACTTTTCTAAATTAAAATCTTTAAAATCAAATTTTTAAGAAAATTAAAACATTGGAAATAAGTGGTGTTTCTAACTTAGGTGGTGTATGTTTTAATTTACTCACAAGCACATGAATCTATTGTAGTAGATGCATGCAAGTGAGGTTGATCACATGAGGAGTCTCATGGTTTTGTTTTTGGTGGACCTTTATTTAAACTATATAACCTAGCCAAAGAAATTTGATTTTTACCCTAAACTAAGGAGTGAATTAATCAAATACACATGATATAAATTAAAGCATGGGATAAAGAAACATGCTAAAAGGAAACAAGCTAAACTTAGAAACTTTCAAAAACCACAGTTTTAAAATAATGACACATTCTTAAAACTATAATTAGAAACTTTTCTAAAGAAATGAAATTAGAAAATTCCTAAAACTATTCTAAGATGCAATAAACTTAAACAATAACTAGGCACCTAAATATGGAATAAGGTAAACTATCATGTGAAACTAAGAAACATGATGCAAAAGAATGTGCTTGAAACAAGGTGGGATGAATGAAACCTAAGTAAACTTAAGATGCATGAATTGAAATGTGTATGGCATGTGTGAATCCTAACCTTATGCTATTGCTGTCCTAACAAAGTAAAACATAAATTAAAATGCAAAATGGGTATCAAGAACTAAACAAGATATGCATTAATCTATGATGCAGCTTAAGTTAACATGGAAGGCTTGAACTAAAGAATTATGCACATGATTCTAAGAGGAAAACTACCTAAATGGAATAAAGAATGGTGCACATGAAATCTATCCTAATGTAATGCATGAAATAATTAAACTAAATTGCATCAAAGATACATGAAACATGTGCATAAAATAAAGATAACTTGAAACAAACTAATCTAGAACTATGCATGGAATTTAAAGGAAGCTAAGATATGAAGGATGGACTGAATGGTGCACATAATTACTTGAATGCTAATTGCATGAACTAAGTAAGAAAGTATGGTATACAGTCATGAATTAACCAAACTTCAAGCATTAGCAGCCAACATTGAAAAGTATGCTCAAAATGTAAACTTTAATGAATGGATTCTCATATAAAATAGTGTACATACACATGTATTGGGACAAAGAGTGGTGCACAATCCTCTGGTGAGAAAATCTTAACCCAAAACAGCTTCAATCTAATCTAATGATCCATAGCCAACCTTATAAAGTATCATGCTCATAACCCAAAAGAGAATACAAGTGCTTAAGAAGCAAGAGAGCTGGGAATGGCATCACCAACTATAGATCTAGGACAAGAAAGAATAAGAGAGTAGAGGGACAGGAAAGCAAGGAGATTCAAGGTAGCTTTTCTCTTGGCTGTCACTCCAAGAGAAAGGAGACCATGGAATTAGAATAAACAAGCAAGATAGGAATATCAAAAGAGATGAAAAATGAAAACCAAACAAGATGGATCTTACACATGAAACTAGAACCAAACATAAGAAACAACAACAATGAAGCAAGGAAAATAAAAGATAGAAACTAGCCAAGAACAAATTGAAAATGAGAGAGCAAAAAATAAAGGAAGCATAGAAAGCATGGCAAGAACAGCTGACCTAAAGGAAGGTACATTGAAGGCTTTAAGAAGAAGCTGAGATGGGGGATGCCTACTACTTTGGAGTGGGCATTCCTCTCTTCAAAAAAGTATATGTATGGAACTCTTTTTTGGGCATATATAGTTTTCTTCTTGAGCTCTTCTAGGGTGGCCTAAGGTAAAGGTAAGGTGAGGATGCTTTAGAAAATGAATGGATGGTTAGGATCCAAAGATGGGGTGGCTGTCTAAGGTTTCTTAAAGAGGAAACAAGATTCCATATGAGGTAGTAGGTGCCTAATTTTTAGGGTGAGAAATCTCCCATGCATGGAATTCCCTAAAGAGAGGGTGATGTGGCAGATGAGATGGAAGAGGAAAGAGAGAGGAAAAGAAGAATGGAAAGAGAGATAGAGAAGAAGGTTAGAAGGTGGTATAGGTGGCATGAAGAAATTGGCCACCTAGGACAACTAAGAGGAGGGAGGAGTGGAAGGAGGTTCCTATTTTGTAGGATCTATGTGTAGAGATCCTTCCTCTAATGTTTTTCACATGGAGAAGAAGTAAAGAAAAAGGGCAAGTGATAAAGTGGAAAGAAGGAGGGAATAAAGTGAATGTGGGGATGTGGCATTGTTGATAGGACCAACTAATGGTGAGAGATGCCATTTTTTTAGAAAGGAGGCATCTCCCACCTTGGTTTTCACGTGGAAATCATAGAGAGTGAGAGAGATATTGAAAGAGAAAGATAGGAAAGAGAAAAAAGAATGAGAAGGAATGGGAAAGAAAGAGAAAGTATGGGCTCTTTTCATATTGGACCATGTATGCATGCTACGATAATCTACTTTTAATTCTTGCTAATTATTTCCTGAAATCCTCATTTTCCTACAAATAATTGCTCATAATTCTTCCTCCAATCATAGCATACCATTTGTATTGACTCATTTGGCTTAATGGCTCACTTGGCTTGGCTTGTATGCGTGACTTCATGTCTCACTTAGCTTGTCACTTATTAACATGGCTTGTACATCGCTAAGTGGCTTACATGGCTCCCATACAAAGGTGGTGGAAATTGCATGGCTTGTACATTTGCCCATTTTAGTCACCTTTGGTTATTCCTATTGCTTCCTTGTATCCATGATCTTGCCTTGAGATGATCTTGACTTTGTTAGAACTTAAAAGTGGTAAAATGTAGGTCTAGGCACTCCAATTTGATCTTGTTCCTTAATCTTCATCTTGATCAATCTCGATCATTAGATCATCAATTAGATTCCTACAAAAAGGTCAAAAACTTAATTAAATCCTAGAAAAATATGAATATTCAAGGACTAGCCTTTGAAGCTATAAAATATCAAACCTTAGAGTTATTAGGTCAAAAAATGCATGTGTTACAAATTTTCAAAAAAACCTTAGAATTAACACTATAAGTTATAACACATGATAACTAATATGGTGGTTTTTAAACAAAATTGAACACGCACCATTAGGCTGGGATCACTTTAACCATAAAACACACACACACACACACACACACACACACACACACACACACACGCCTATCATGATTACTAATCCAAGCATTAATTATTCAAATCTATGATACTAAAACATTGAAATTTAAATGATTAGAACTACTCTAAAACTAAAGATAAGAACGCACCTAAAACAATGATAAAATAATACCTAGATTCTGAGTAACTTTCACTTGATTGATCATTACTATGGTTAAAAAGAAGTAAATTATAATGAGAACAAAGCACTATAACTTCTTCAAAAATCAAGGTATGTCCCTTAGCAATCCCTTAATGTGTCTTGCATCGACTAGTAGCCAAGAATGTCCACTCCAACTTCTACTAAATCAGAGAAAAAAAAAAAGGTAACACTTGCACTAATAATAGAAAAATAATAGTAGGACAGTGACACTAGAATAATTTTACAATAATAAAAACAATAAGAAAATTTTAATCCATAAGATAAAAATCATAGCCAACTATTAGAAATTCACATCATGGCAAGGACCCAATTTGATTCCCTTGGAATACCACAACCCAAACTCCAAAATTAAGAATGAATCATAGTTGCTATAAGGAGATAACAATAACAATGCGAGTGATAGTAGAAGTTCAAAAATTGAAAATTCTTAATATTTTCCTAATGAACCAGTAGGTTGAGTGGAAAGGCTAGTAAAAATTTTGGATGATTTCCACCATTGTAAAGTTGAAATTAGTAGTAAAACCCTTCCCTAATATAATTAGATGCCTAGAAATCTTATGGAACCAAACAATTTTGATGAAATCAAACAATATTTGAGATTTTTGAAGCAAAATAGTAACATAATTCTACATAAGTAGTAGCAGACATTGTTACACTTTTTCAATGAAAAGTAATTATTTTTATCTTGATTTCTTACTATAGAAAATACGGAAACTTGTATGTCAGATAAAGGGGAATCTTAGGTAAACTTTAGATCAATCAAAAATTAAAAAAATGATGGAAATTAGAGAGGAAATACTGATGCAAAATACTATTGATAAGGTAAATTGTAATAGAGAAATTGAGGAAATAACAAAACTAGTGATTAAATATTTGTTCAATTTGTGAATTTTCTTGTTCATATAATAGAGATCACTAGCATGCATTAATAGAAAAAGGTGCATCTTTCACATTGTTTATAGAGAAAACATGAAACAGAGTACTATTTGTTTTGTAGGAAATGTGGATAGTTATCTTTTCTCCCTATTTCTTGCTTCTTCTCTCACTAGAAACCAGTAGAAATCTTCATGTTTTTGCTTTCTTTTCCTCCCCTCTTCACTATTTCTTCATTCTCCTCCCCTTCTTTCTGAGACAACCTAGATTCCTTTTAGTAATTCTTATATAAAAATGTCTAAGACTCTCTAATGGAAATCACTTCCTATGACCCTATCTCCTTTTAAATTAAAACACGTTGTATTTAGCAACTTCCTTCCAATGCATATAAGGCCAAAAGAAACATGGCCATGCTATTCTCCTATATTAGAAACCATCCAATTCTGCCCACTTCTTTCAGAAAATGTTGAACCCCAGGTTTCTTATTTCGGGATTTGATCTAGATTACTCAAATTCATCACAGATTGATATAAATGATTTATTTCAATCTAAGGTTGATCAAAGATTCAAAATGATGGCTTGGTTGATCTAACTCTTAAATCTTGATCTACCATCTACAAAACACAGAAAAATCTTATTAGTATTATACAACATCATTTAATACATACTTGCTTTAGATGAAAAATAAATGTTTTATTGAAGTCTATCTTGCAAATGTAAAAATGAGTGATTAAATGAACTTAAAAAGAAGTGGAAATATATTGATCTTGCACCATTTATTTGGTCATGTTGACACAATGCAAAATATAAGAGATTTCTCTTAGCTACTCATAAATGCTAAAATTTTCATCTTAGAGGTAGACTTTATAGTTTGGCACAAACTATGAAAGAATGAAGTGGGAAAAAAATATGGATCAGTGGATGAACGAGCTCCTCATCTATTGACTTTTCTTTTTCTTAAGGAGGATCCTAAACCTTGTCAACCTTTAGAGGACCAACTTTTTCAATTTGATCCATATTTGAGCTTGAAGCACCATTTGCACTCGCCGCATGCACAACTTTAGAGTTTGCTTATGGTTGGTTATGTGTTTTAAATATAATCACTAGTGCACATGTCCACTATAGCATAGACAAGGCAAATACGGATCAATCCTACGAGGACTCAATTTTTGGATTTTCATAAAATTTTAATTAAAATATATTTTGCTATACTTTAACCTAGCCAACCAATCAATTAAGTATAATTTTTATAAAAAAAGATAAAATCACACAATAACAAAGCCTAGGGTGTCAGAATTCATTACAATAAAATCAAATAATTCTACAATCAAGTAACTAAGAATTTTTACTACTCACAGACTATTTTTATTTAAAATATTTAATTCATAAATTTCCTTATTCTAAGGATATACTTACTCAAAGCATGGTCTATCTTTTTAGGGTACAAATAATGAAAGTTTTTTGTATATCAAATTGACATAATCTAACATATCTAGTATTTTTACCATAGGAAATACATAACAATCACTATGTAAATATCACCAAATATATAAATTGGTTTCTTAGACCTTTAAAATAATATTAAGCACATTTTATATCACAATCTACTTAAGCACAAAATTATTTCATTCATCATGATTTTATCTTAACCCTAGGAAAAAGAATATAGCTACTCATGATTTTTAAAGGAAACTACAAAATTTTATTTGGCAATTATTCTAAGCAATAAAAAAGAAAAACTATAAAATCATTGGAAGGATTAACTACTAAAAAAAATAAAAAATCAATTACAACAAAAGGAAATATAGAAAATAACTAGTAATTACCCCAAAAAAAAGTCCTATGGGACCAAAATTCTTCTTGTTGTATCTCTAAATGGAATCCACGGTTGAAGTTGCTCTAACCTACACCAGTGCCTGCTTTTAATAACCAAACGATGACTTATGTATTGTTATGTCAGTCAACAACACACCTCGATGAGCACTCGACAACCACAAAACTTAAGGCGTATCCATCACTCACCAACAATCATCCAAGGCTAAGTGGGAGGAAAAAGTAAAATGTAGAGATGATGGGGCATTGAAGTGAAGGATGGGAGAGAAGGTAAGGGAATAGTCATGCGTGTAGTAGAAAGGTGAAAGAGAGATGAAGAAAGAAAGGAATGGAAGAGTGGAGCATGGGATTTAGAGATCTAGGAAAGAGATGCTAGGGTTTACGTGTGAAATTAGAGTATTATGAAAACCATGGTTGAAAGAGAGTGATGTTGTATGTTAGGTTAGAGGATATGATGGATGCATTGAAGATTCTCAAGAGATGGTAAAAGATGTATCAAAATAAATGATGGGAGAAAGAAAAAAATGCATCGTTAATGGGTGATGTGTGTGACAGAAGAGGATGAATGGTGATGATTGATACTGCATCCTAGAATTTTCTCTTCTCCTTTAGACATAAGACATTGAAGCACTAGTGGATGGGGTTATTTCCTTTTGATTCTTCCCTTTTCTTCTTGTGTTTTGATGTTGAATATAGAGAGCAGGAGGAGGAGGTCCACATCTATGCATCTTCTACTCCTTTTATAAACATGTTGACATCCTTAATGGATGGAAGTTTCCTAGAACAAAACTTCCTTTCCACCTTTTAGCTCGTCTAATAGATCAAGCTTCACCCCCTTAATTTTCTCTTCCCTTTATCCTCCTCTTTCAAGTTGAAATGATGGAGACAAACTATTGCACTCCTCTTTTTTCTTTTTCTTTTTCCTTTTTTAAGGTGTAGGCTTTGAATATCTTAGAACAATGATGTTCCACATTGAAATCATCTAAGATATATGAATTGCCCTATTTTTTGGATCATGTTGAAGTCTGAGGGAATGAGTTTCCATGTGAAAGCCTAGGGAAATAAGATGATTGGTTGAGCAATTTTTCTTCCTCTACTCAATAGAGATTGTGCATATCTTACTTAGGAAAATTCCTTGATTCTCCACTTTGAAAGCAC
This sequence comes from Warburgia ugandensis, assembly GCA_035236585.1. Lineage (NCBI taxonomy): Eukaryota > Viridiplantae > Streptophyta > Magnoliopsida > Canellales > Canellaceae > Warburgia > Warburgia ugandensis. The sequence continues at coordinate 42,007,375 of CP141136.1, forward strand.
ATTGAAGCATAGGAGTTGCTTGGAAACTGATTACACACCCCTGTTATCCCTCTTATTTACATTGAATACTAATTGGAATGGTGGCTTGACCGGTACATTCATTTCTCCTCTTTATTTCTCCTATTGGATCACCAATTGCTCAAGGATAGATGGCTAGGATCCTGTTGAAGTTCTCTTTCTAAACCTTTTCCTCTTCCTTAATTCTCTTCTCAAGCCTACCTTTTTATTACCCACCAATAGAATTTCATTCTACAACACATTTTCTAACTTGGAAAAAACACATTTTTCATTCTGAAAATGTGACACCTAGGGGTTTTATAATATTTTTAAATAATTTTTTGAAATTCAAGATAACCCTCATTTGAAAATTCTTTTAAAAAATAAATTAGCAAAAAAATCTATTCATTGAAAGAATTTCTAAAAATCCCATGTGTCATTTCTTATAGAAACACAAGGACTTTATAGAGGAATAAATGTCTCAATCCTAGAAAAAAATTGATAGAGTTTACTCTATCTTCATGACCTATACACATTTACTGCATGCGATGTGGAACAACTAGTAAAGTTATAAAATATTTTCATGTTTTAAAAAAAATATATATCAAAGTATTATCTTAATCCCAGAACCTCTAGTCACAACCAAATCACATCATATTTCACTAAATAGAAATGAGTCTACCACTTCAAAGTAAATATACATTCACAATATCTAATAGATTATAAAACAAATCTAAAGTTGTAAGGATCACTGTTCAGATATTGAAAGTCTCAATCTTCTATTATTACAACTCTACAATTTGCTTTCACATCCTCAACTCAACATGTTCATCCTTCCATTCTAATTTTTCAAGTCTGGGACATTGTAAACAAATTACAATGCCTCAGTAAGGTTGCACTTATGTAGATGGAATAAGTAGCTATTTTGGCATTGCAGTTCATGATTTACTTAATCAATGTATTTTGGCAATTATTCATATTTAAATGAAGTCATAATGTTTTAAAATGCATGCTGAAAATCAAAATCATATGTTTCCAAATCATATATTCTATGAAATCAATTTACATGTCCAAAGTAGTTTAGTTGACAAATTGTACAATTTTCAAAGGTTTTGAAGATATTAATGCTTTTTGCTTTCATATATATCCAAGCATTCCATGCCTTTGTCTTTTCATGAGCATTTAGTCATGCAAAAACCCATTTTCATGCATGAACACATAATCATTCAAGTTCATTCATAACATAGTGTCAATTAAGATCATTCATCATACATGATCATTAAAAATGACACTATCAATGGTATAAATTGTTTGTCATTGAGTAATTGAATTAATTTATGAGGATCAAGGTATTTAACATTCTCCTCATCATGTATACAGATAATCATCACACATACTTTCCTTCAGGAACACATTGCATTTCAAATTCACTTATGATTTAATACATGATTATGAAGAATCACTCAAAATGTTCAATTAATCCAACACATTCATGAACCAAACCCTAGAAAAACCATCTGTTTAGAAAAATCAATATATATATATATATATATCAAAATCAGTTGGAAAAATCATTGACTAATTGTACGTATTACAAGACAATATTAATAAAAGATGGAGTTGGTTGATAAAATTAAATGGCATATTGTATGCTCAAAAGTCCAACATTAGCAAACCAACATTTGGTGATCCAATAAAACCAAAAGTTATGCATGGCCTTCAAGAGTGAACTATTTCAAATATGCATGTAAGATCTTGGTATTAAATCATGTTGAAATCCAAAATTGTGAAAACTAGGTGGCATATGGTCCTACCGCTAGGACAATGGCATATAGTCCTACCAACTGGATGGTGACATACAGTCCTTTTGCTATGGAATGGGTCTAAACTCTTGAGGGTGACTAGCATGTTCAAGATGCCCATAATCATGAGACAACCCTCTTGGGTTTACTACTGAGTGGCACAACCATCCTGCCATGGGGTCCAATCTAACTCTCATAAATCACTTGCTTCCTAGGCCAAGACCAACATGTTAGAGCATATCCACAATTTATTCAAGCATCTATGCATGTAGAGCATCTACCATCACCAAAGGCAACCATCATCTCCACTACACCAGCCCTCATGGGGTTATTGGCTTGTCTTGATGGTAAGCCCATGAAGCATACATTGCACCAAACATGCCCTTTGAAAAAGCTGGTATCAGGTCAAAGGGTAGGGGCCAATTTGCACCTCCTAGCATAGTGTCTCTAGGAAATATAGTTGCTCATAGTGCACATGCCTCTTGGATTTTAAATTGTTCGTAGAACACTTGCCTTTAAACATCAATCACAAAAATCATAGCATGATGATAAAACTCACTTTTCAAAGACTTATGAGCAACCATACAAAACCATTCATTTCCAAAGTAGTTAACCTTTCAAATCAATGGCCTCAATAAGCTATAAGACATAGTTTCCATGAGCTTTTAAGTCATGCATTTACATTCATTTGATAATGCACTTGATATTCAAAAGCATGCATCCCATACCCAATTCAAAAAAAAAAGAGAGTCTAGTCATTCATGATTTATTCATGACTCATGACCATTTGCTTTCTTCATATGATATTGCACTTTCTCATGTTTCCTATTAATCAACCATGTATTGAAGTCCAATGTTCATATAAGATGGGTCTTATGATAAACTATAGATACACATATAATAAAGTGAACTATAGTAGAATCAATGATAAAGTCCTTATCAATAACAATAAACATGTTACCACTCTAGGCCATAATATGTTGATATCTATTGTGCTTGCCCATGGAATTAAGTGATCTTTAAAAGACATGAATGCAAAGCAGTTCATATGGATATGAACATATTTGAAATCATGCATATTAGTAGCTAAACCATTCAACAAATAGTAGTAAAACCATGTTAGAGTAAGCCTAGTTAGTTGAAACTGATAAGGCAATGTTTTTCTATTTCTTGGTTATAAAAACCTTAGGTTTCTTCCCCTAAACCCTCAGTCTTGAGCACAAGTATGAATTTTATCATACTAAGCCTTCTTTTACCTTGATAAATCATCAAACCATTCTTATGACATTAGTTTATAAGTACAACATCTTCTAGTAAGTTTCTGAGGCCTTCCTATAATTTCAAAACCTTATGAGCTTCACTACACTCTTTACTTTATTATTGATGTATCCATTAGCATTCCACACCATTTGAACATTCCAAATATTGTAATATTAGGTTTATAAGTTCTTATATGCAGTAGCAAGTGCAAGGTTCAAACAATGATTATAGTATTACAATGTCCACTGGATGTATGTGTATGTTCCTAGCAAGGTGAATAGTCCTATTACTTGTTTATCCTAATGTTATATTTTGGGCAAACCAAACATTCAACTTCATGTTTAATTGTTCAAGTTTCTGATTTAAAGAAATGAAATATATCACATAATAAGAACTATGCTTTTCACATGTTAATAGAATCTTTGTAAGTAAAAAGTTTACACTTGTATATCATCATGTATTCATTTTTATTAGAATATTGCCAATCTTAAATTTTCCAACATAACAATCTTAATCCACCTATGTCTATGTGGAATTTATCCTTAGTTTACTTGTGTCCTTCGCTCGGCTTGATATATTCATTCACTGATATGTATATCCAGTTCTCGATCCAGGAATGGATTGCTTCATTCCAATGTCTTTGCCCTTGATAAGTGTATAAGGCATTGAGGATATGTTGATCTATTACACCAACCTACAACTATTACATATTAGAGAAATGTAGTACTTGATCTCATAAATCTAACATCAGATAGTTAATCAACAGTCAGCTCATGGAAAGAGGATAAAATTTGTCACTACTTTAGGATTTGGTGATAGATCTATGGTTAGATCAAGGTGAATAGTTGGATCAATTGTGAATCTAGGCATGTGATTACTAATCTATGGCATGTCACTATGTGGAGCTGGATTAATCAAGAATCAGATTATTTGATGTTAAATCTATAATGAGATCTAAATGAAAGATCACGTCAATCAGGTATCTAAGTACTAAGTTGTTGATAAAATGTTGAAACATCTCAAAGGGGTGGATTGGTTACATTTCTAGCATTTAGTGACCAGTCAATGGTTAGATTTGTGATGAATAGTAAAATTGGCCACAAGTGTGGGTGCTAGTTACTGATCAACAGTTGGATTGAGTGGTGTTTTGTAAATCGGTCACAAATATGCAATTTTTAGGCAAATCAATGGTTAGATCATGATTGATGATCGAATTGGTTATAGATCTATCATTTGGAAATAGATCAATCGTCAGATCATGATAAATGGTTGGATCAGTCATATATTAGGAGGTCTGGTGTCCATTGATGGTCTAATCATGATAAATGGTTGAATCTGTTTGGATCTATACAGATCAAACATGGAAAAGGGTCACTGCATAGGGTGTTTGCCAAGAAGGAGAACCAGGCACACTGGTGTTGGCTACTAGTCAAGCATCAATGGAGATGTAGGAAGATGGAAAAGGGACTGGCACACCAGTTCAGGGGGTTAGCTTGATTGCCATCTTAATCGCTACCATGGAAGGAGAAGGCAGAGAGGGAGAGGGAAATGATGGTTTTTGTACATTGGTCATGTCGACACTATCCTAGGAGAAAATGAGGAAAGGGAGGGAGAGGGACCAGTAGAGGCTAGCAACCTTAGCTTAGTCACCACCTAGGACCAAATTCGAGAAATAGAGAGGGGCAGAATGATAGGGAATGGTGACATCAGCTCCCCTAATTAGAATCAAGGAAGAATAAAGGGAGAAGAGAAATGATGGAAGAGGAAGGGGGGTTGGCAGTTGTTCCCATTTTGTCACATTGGAGGAAGAGGGCAAAAATGGTTTAGATTTCTAGATTCTTTTAAGATCCAAGAGGAAGGACATTACTGGGGAATGAGATGATAGGGTGTGAGGCTTGCTGGTGGGAAGATCTGAGCAAAGAGAGGCATGGGTTGCTGAATTTCTCTCACCCATCCAACACCCTTGGGGTTTTCTCTGTCTTAGGTGCCCGCTCACTAGAGGGGACAACCAAGCAACATGTGGTGGGTTGACCCTTTACATTTGAGCCCTGCTCCACATGTGGTGGTTTATTTTGCTAAGTTACAATCAATGGAGTGGCATGTCATTATCAATTCCAACCCCTCAATTTAGTGAAATTTTAAGTTTTTTCCACCCTCAATCTCCTTTTCTCACAAAATTAGTATCGTTGGAATTGTCTCAATACTTAGATTCTAAATATTCAGGTTTTGAGGGTCAACCAAGTGTCTTTCAAAAGGTCAATTATATAGAACTCAAAATGCAAAATTTCAAATTCACATTTCATTCAAAATAAAATTGAAAACTACAATAAATGAAATTTAGAAATTGGGATTATTACATTGTTCCTCCCTTATAGAAATTTTGTCCTTAAAATTGTTCCATGTCATTCCCTTAGGCAATTATAGGTGCATTCTATTCCTTTAATTTATTTTTTTCATACATCAAGCAACTCTGGATATATATTCTTCTTGTCTATTTATAAATCTCAGTTCTAATTCACTTTTTTAGTTGACATAATTTCATGATTTAGTTTAATTAAAAATTTTCCTTATTTCTTAATTTCTCTTTTTATTCTAAATCTTGTAATCTCTAGATCCAATAAATTCTTCAAAATAGATGATTTTAATTTCATACTCTTAGCTAATATATCTTACAATATGATAGGTGAAGAAATATTACAAAGAATACCTCTATATTTATTAGGTTTTAGCACTTATTTTATCATAAAGATCACTAACTAGGGTTATTTTCACATTTTATAGGATTAGGGTACAATTGTAAAGAGGGTATTTTTGGTAGCCCAGATCCTAAAAGGCAAATAATCTAGATTCTAAGCATCAATATGGACCTACCTACCAAATTTAGTGAAATTCAAAAGTTCAGTGTACAAAACTAATGTCATTATCATTTACAACACAGTTAGAAACCCTAAAAGCATCATTGAACCTTATTTGTGCAAAAGAGGTTGTAAAGATCAAAGCATAAGGTGGAAAAACTTTCATGCATGCATGCATTTGACCACCTTTGGGGGGCTTCTATGTGGAGCTTAAGAACCACACACATCAAAGGAAGCATGCATGTGAAGTACATTCGAGTTGGAGCTAGCAAGAGACTTAAATACTTCTTTACTCTTTAGAATGGGAACCACCTACATGTGTGCTATGAATTTCCCATGAAAATATGGTGCATCCCACTCAATTCCATGTGAAATACATGAAGGGGTTATAAGATTGGTAGAGAAAAATAAGAAGGTGAGGAAATGGATAGAAAAGGGGAAATCTATAGTCAATTTTCATCAAAAAATTTAAGAAAGAGTGAATGAGATTAGTTCACATCTATGACTATCCTAAAGCAATCAATAATAAGTCATTTGAGTTAGGAAGGACCAATAGGAAGCAGAGATGCAAGAGAGAGAAGACTGAGCCATGATCAGTGGAGAAAATTTTGGTGGGCTGTCCACGATTTTTAAAGTAGACCAAAATGTGTTTCTACTTTAACATCATTAGTTGGAGATAAAAATGGTGGACTAGGGAGAGAATAAAGGAATAAAAATAGTTTGGATAAGAACATCTCAATGAAATCCTAAACTTAAGGCATGCTGGTTGGATGGATAAGACGAAAAGAAGTATTAAACTATATCCTATTAGCAAGAGAATTCAAAGAGATCTCTACCATCCATCCTAAGATTCATGCATGATCTAATGAAGGAGAGAAAGAGCATAGAAACATGAAATTCTAGCCCCCTTTTGTTTTTTGAAAAGTCATACCAAAATCCTAAGTAGGAAAGATCTCTAGCACTCATTTCAATCCAATGTCTTACATTCATCTCACATTTTTGAACTCCAACACAACCAATAGGCCATTCCATGCCTCCCACCTCTTTTCCTCCCATTATCATTTATTTTTCTAGATTTTGTCTCACCCTTCTTATCCTCTTTCCTCCTTCCCATTTTCCTATATTTCCCTTCCTTTTCCAATTTATCCCCTTCACATACATCCATATCCCCCTGGATTCCACGATTCTCCCCCCCCCCCCGCCAACCCCATTTCTAACCTATTTTCCTTGCTTAAATCTCAACTATCTATCCTTACTTTAACCCATATGATCTCCACCCTCCATTCCCTATGGCTTTCACTCTAAAAATCTAAATATAAGGCATTCTCCTCAAAAAGAAAGAAGAGAAAAGGAAAAGAGAGAGAGAGAGAGAGAGAGAGAGAGAGAGAGAGAGAGAGAGAGAGAGAGAGAGACCCATTCCTCTAGGGACCTTAACCTGGGATCTAAAGAAAGGAGAGGTTTGGGATCTCTGGAGGGAAGAAGAGAAGAAAAGTCTTTCATCCTTTTTTATTTCATTTTTTTCCTATAACACCCATACTTGATTTTCACACCCTAACATCCTCATCCAATACCATATTCTATCACCAAATCTTAGCCTAAAATTTGTTCTCTAACTCCTTCTATCCATACCCTATTCCTTACTCTCACTTTCATGCCTAATTTTTGTAATAATCCCAAATTTTATGAATATAATTGAATTATTAAAAATTAAAATTTTAAATTTTAAAATTGGAACTAAAACTTTTGATTTCCAAGAAAATTCATTTTTATAAAAAAATAAAATCAAGAATTAAAACTTGGATATATGTAATGTACTCGAAAAACTGATCAAAATGACTATAAGTACGTCAAATTCTGAGTCTAAATGAAAAATCCTTATTTTTCTCCATTTTTATGATAAAAGATTAAAATAGTACATTTAAATTTGTAATGTGCTAAAAAAAATGATCGAAAACATTAAGTACGCTCAATTCTGAGTTCATAGGAATAAACCCTATTTTTCTCTATTTTTGGAATTAAAAGGGCAAATTGATCTTTTCCAACTATGTGGGGCCCACAAGGTGGGCCAATAGTTTGGAAGACCATCATCATGAGTTAAACCACTACCAGCTGGTAGTGGAGAAGGAGGTGGTAGTGGGAATCCAATGACAATTTAATAATAAAAAGAAATGAAACATAATTATGACATGTAACCATGAAAAATTCAAAAATCCCTATAAATAGCCCATAAAATTTCCAAATTTTTTTTTTAATGTTCTTCATGAGATCCCCTACAATGCCCCAAAATCCCAGCTCAAAACTCCCCCTCCATCTTCCCCAATTTCTCTCCTTTCTCCCTCTTTCTCTTCTATCTGCAGGTGCATCAAGGGACACGTCTTCCCTGTTGCATCTAGGGTTCTACCTAGAAACCCTAAATTCTATTAGTCATCATACTCCAACATTATATTCTAAATCCCACCATCTAATCTATTTGAACTGAGGTGATCTATAAAAGACATAAATAATTTTGATGATTCAACGGTGGGATCACTAGAAAATTAAACTTGAATTCCAAGCATCAATGTATTACCATCTCTAGTGGAATTTTCAAGTTATTCTGGCCAATTTGGCCATCAAACAGTGATCTTGCACCATTAAATATCTTAAGAAGGGGGTAGTATGTATTTCCCCCATGGTCCCCCACCTTCTCTGGCAATGACAATAGCGATTTTCTTAACTATATGCATTTTTTGATATTAGGGTTTTCTTTCACTTGTAAATCTCTTCTCTAGTGAAATTACTTCACCAGACCGGCACAGATAGGCCACCCACTTCATTCCCCTTTCATTTCAGCATGTCATTCTAGGTTTCTAGCCATCTCTGATCTCCCCTAGCTATTGATCCATCGAAAATGATGGATCTGGCATGGAGGGTTGAGATCTCATCCTTAGACAGCTCATATCCAACTTTTGAGCTGTTGGATGAGTTTCTAGGACCCAACAAACCTAGGGGATGAAATCTTAGGTGTAGATCTTATAAGATGAGGGAAATCAGGAGATGGGCAATCTGATGGTCCAGATTTGGACCGTCTCGACTATCACTGGTCACCCATCCTTGGTGACAGGTAATCCTAGGTAACAAGAGTGGGCCAACCTCTTGTTTGTCATTTTCTACTGGAATGATCTCAACCGTCCAATTTTTGAATTGAAATCTTGTTTCTTCAATTGAGAGCTCATTTTAGCTCTGATTTTAGATCTGAAAGTTGCTATGGATTCCTTATTACTTTTATAAGGTACTGAACTCAAAAAATAATAAAGTTTGATGCACGTAAAATTTTGTTAATAAAGAAAAGTATTACTACTTCCTATGGTCAGTCAAATCTGGCATGATCAAACATTTGATTTCTGATCCATTGATGATATAATGATTATGGAACCTGAAATCAATAGTTAGAAGTGACTGATCTATGTTTAATTAAGAAACCTAGCCTTAAAAGAAGAAAAATCATAGAAATGAGCATGGATCTTCGTGATCTAATTAATCAAGCATGATAAGACCTTTTAAAATAGTTTATATGATGATCTAAATGTATAATTACAATAATTAAAAGGTTGGATGTAATTTATTTACCAGATCTTATGATCTTGACCCTTAAAAGTAGTAAAATCTATAAAAGTGTGGTTATCTTCTTGATCAGTTTGATCAAGGATGATTGGATAGTATGGATGTATTTGGATGATGATATAAAGTTAATATCTTATGGATTGATGGGCTTGATGATGATAATTTGGGATAGATTAAGCTCTATGCTCTTAAATTAGATAAAATGGCTTAAGATCATCTTGATTGGTTAGATCAAGAAGGATCAGATCATGTGATAAGATGATATCAATGATCTAGTGATGAGATCACTTTGAGAAAAATGAGTAGATCTAATAAAATTAAAAGATGAAGGTCTAAAACCCTAAATAGGATAAAATATGACCATTGGATCATGCTAATATGTTAAATGTGTTTATTCAAACTATTAATGTTGTTGTAAATGTGTTTTATTGCTTAGTAGATTTAATTGTTATATTTATGTATTTATTTATGCTTTAATGCTTATGTTATGTAAATTACATTGAAAATGTAATTAAATGAAAAATAGAATTGAAGGACATTTCATGGAATGAATGACACGGACTTAATGATAGTAAGGTCTATAGTTAGTAGGACAATATAAGGATTATCAAATCCTTGGCCCAAACTAGGAGAATAAAAAACCCCACGAATGACATTTTAAATGTTCATGGATTTAATTAAAATCAATTAGAAAGAGTACTTAGGGTTAAAATGCTCATAGGAACCTTATGAAAGGTTGAGTTAGAGTTACTTTAGTGAATGCTAAACATGGTAGTTAAGGCGGTTTTCTAATAGAGCCTCGCTCTTTCCCTACCTTCCATTGATATTTGTGAGGTCTAAACGCCTCCTTACATGAGGATTAAAGTAACCAGTTTGTGTTTAGCCATTCGACTAGTAAGCCTTAGTCAATTGGAAATAAGAGGAGCTATTTAGACTTAGGATGAAATAAGCTATCGTCCACCAGTAAAATATTAACTGGTTGAATAATAATAATAAGAGCATAAAAGGTTAGTAAATTATCTAATTCTCATAAAAATTATAAGTAAGATAAGGATGATCAAACAAGATCCATAGGATCTTCAATGATCAAGAACAATACTAATGTTGTATTTTATTATGTATCCATGTATGTATGCTGTAGACAAATCTAGATCATTATATTAGATAATCCAAACCCTTGCTCAAATATGATTCAAGGAAGAGAACCAGGATTAACCTCCTTAAGGATGATCAAATAACTGAACTTAGATCAAAGAGATGGACACACAAAGACTTAGAGATAGAAAATAGTTAGATCTAAAAGATTAAAAGATCATTCTAACCATTAGATCTATTGATTAATAGGATAAACACTATATGAGGAAGATGGATTGTATGAATTATAGGAACACAAGACAAATCTAGATCCTTTATATCAAAGGACAATATTATATAAGGAATATAGATAAGAGATTATCCAAAATTGTACAAATAATGACAGTATGTATGTATTTATAGATTACATACGTCAATCATGGAGGATCTGAAGGGATGGATCACTACAAGAAGGTAGGTGAAACTTTAAGAATACAATACATATGGTCTGTGGAATTGTTTTTATACATAGACATTATAACGCTTAAGGATGATAATATTCTTAGTTACATTTGAATCATAATTCATGTATATGAGATAAAAATAACTATTGAAATTAGATGGAATACATAATAAATACCTGGGTATCATTTATGATTACCCCTAAATTTAGATAAGAACATAATAATAATGGATGTCATTTGTATCAAATGAGTATCCTTACACTTAATAACATTTGGTATATGAATAACAAATTAAAGGAAATGGGGATGATGTACAATAAATGATTAATCCCTAAACTTATATGAACATGGGTATCATTCATTATAAATGAGGATCCCTAAATCTAGAAATGATATTATATCCTTAGTACGAGAATATTGAATAGGAGGATGATAATATAAACAAATAGATCATTTGAGATGCATGAGAAGTATTTTAGATACAAGCATGGAGGCTTGTGGTTTTGTTTAAAGCAGGCATAAGCCTGGGGGTGCTATGCTATGGAAGTTATGAGGGTTTGGCCACCCGCTTATGGAAATTTGATGATATTATGATAGCTTGCCAAAAGAGAGGCTAAAAGTTGGGCGGGGCAATTATGGGAAGGCCCTATTGTGAAAGTCTTGTCTACCCATACGGGCAGTGACACAATATTTTCCACTGTGGTATCAGTGGTGAATAGGACAGTTATTCGAGTGCGCTAGTATGGATTAGACTGCAGCATGGTAGTCCTTGAGTATTTTGCATTATGATGCATGACATAGTGAGACGCCAATACTGCCCTAATGAGGGAGTACTTTCCCAGTAAAAGTCTAGATGATTTATCAACTCAATATATCTGAGTATGATTATTGATGTTTGAGATATTGACTATTTTTCACGGTTTTTGACTGTATATATATATATATACATATACATACGATATAGTGGTGAGTGGTTTGGAATTATCATAGTAGATATTACATGATAAATTATATGATAGAATGTTCATATATGGTATGGTTCATGGAAATTGAATTATGTGATTCATATGGAATATGATGATTATGAATACTGTACTTTTGAATTATATGATTTCTTGAATCCCCTATCAAGCATAGCATGCTGAGTTACTATAAAGGTTTGAATGTTTACAATATCTCAGATACAAGAAGAAAAGAATGGAGGGATACTACATAAGATGTAATAAAGGGGGCCTACATGTGAACCACTGAATCGATCCTACAATTTTAATAAAATGAGTTTCTTTGGAAACATATGTTGTATACAAAATTATGTATGTATATGTGAGTGAAATGTGGCATTCGGGTTTTCTAAAAAGAATTTCAAAGAAAAAAAATTTCACTGCTTAAGTTTTCAAAATGCTTACAAAATTGGTCGACCACCATTTGAAAATAAATAACTAAAATGTATTTCAAAAACCTAGGTCACCATAGTTTTACACCTTTGACTACTTTAATTTTATAAACTTTTCTACTCCTCAAATCACCTTCTTGACCTTATAAATTCATCATATACCTTATTAGTCACAAAATATCATCCAAAAATTCTATCTCTATCTATTTCTTTCCATAATCTAATCTTATGCTTGACTACATCATGCTTTACATGCCTATTTTCTATCTATATCTTGTTGGATTCTTCCAAATTTTTCCACAACTCACATCCTCATTGTATCCCACACATTCCACACAATTATTGCACCAAGATTAGATAGAAAACATATCCTTTTCTTAGCTCTTTGCAATCTTTAGTTTACACTAATGTACCTAGGATATTTGGTGTAGAAGTTCTCCTTTAGGTTTTGGCTATTTGAAAATATTATTTTCTATTATTAAGAAAGAAATACCAGTGGCAGTGCGAGAAGGAAAGATTGAAGCGATTTTTGTCAAGTGAGATGACAATAATTTAGTGAATTCACTCCTTATCACATGATTTATTTTATTTTTGTTATTTTCTTCACTATGAAACCATTGTAATCTCAATTTCAATTAAAAATAATTTTTTACATAGTGTGTTTCATTTATTTTTTAGTTTAATTAAATTTTTAGTCAGTAGTTAGAATTATTAGTTTGTGTAATTTTTATGCAGTGAAATAGAATAAATTTTAGTTTTAAATTTTTAATGATTTAATTTTCCTACATGAGTAGGTAAATTTTATTTCCTAGGGTTAGGATGAAGTTATGACATGATTTAATGAATATTTGATTAAGTAAAACATGAAATAAATATTACGCTTAATATTATTTTAGGAAAATTAACACTAATTGATATAGTTAATGATTTCAACATGGGTTTTATCTTGTACTCCTTATGTTAGACATATTAATTATTTTGAATTAGTCATAATTAATATATAAAACTCTGATAGCCTATGGCCTAAAAAGACAGACTATGCAAATATGTTAATATATATTAATCATTTAAAATAATAAAATGTCTAAAATGGTGACTTAAAGAAAATTATTAAATGAATTGTAAAAATTCCAATTTCTTGGGCATACACTCATTTGAGTATATTATAATGGATTCTAAACCTCTAGTTTTGTTTCCTAGCAATTTCATAATCTTTAGCAAACTCCCTTTATTTTTAGTAATTTTAAGAATTAATTGAATTTTTTACTAGATTTAAGTTATTACAATAAACTTTAATTATATTTGTTTGTTAATAGAGTCTCTGTGTATCAACCTGTGCTTGCATAATCTATGTTATAATAGAACCATTAACTTGCGGTATTATTTAAAACACATCAAGTTTTTGGTGCCATTGTCAGGGACATGCAATGGATTTTAGTTAAAATATATGTTACTTACTTTATCACCAGTCAAAGATTTTAGGGTTGCATTCATTTTAGTGGAATTTTAAATTTTATTTTCATTATTCTTATGAATTTTTGTATTCTCACTTTTCTATTTATTTTTCCAGGAATTTGGAACAGAATTGGAGGTCAAATTTGAATTGTTTATAAATTTTTATTTTTTAGTGCATTGTAGTGAGGACGTGTATGTATTTTATTTAATTATAATTTATTAAAATTAAAGGGGTTGTAATAATATGGGTCAAGGGTGGGCCATCCTAACTTGGAAGTGGTGGTAGGTACATGCACCCACCCTTCTACGAAAAGATTTTATCTAGGACCCCACGATGAGCTCATCTAATCTCCTTACATTTTCTTGATTAGGCCTTGCATGATAATTGCATTTGTGGTGTGGTTGGAAAGTGATATAATATAGCCTGCACTCACAAATTAAATGTAGCATATTAATTTGGACTTTGCATTAATTGCACCTCTTAATAAGGGAGAGCCTAAACTTGGCTTAATCCACAGACATAGTCTATCAAGGTGATAGTGTCTCGTTTGTTGAAGCTTCGGACCCTTTGTTATTTAGCATATAAGCAGACACATTAGTTTACTACTTTCCCTACATTTTTTAGGGTGCGTTGAAAGCTTTAAGATGATTATATGATCGATCGATCTATCTATCATGGGAATGTGCTTAATCAAGCAATAAGGGAAATCACCCCAACAAAATTAAGGATGGATTTCATCACCATCCCTTGGCCCACCTAGCTTAAATGGTGTAGCTTTAAAATTACTTGCAAGCATATGATTCCAAGTAGTAAATGTACACGATTTAGGTCGATCCCATGAGGAATATCACAATTTTTTTTAATGTAATTTGATCTTAGACTTCTTATCCAAGCCAAAAATGATGGCATGCAACCTAATATAGAAATTTAGACAACTTGGAAATTTAAACATGCATGAAATTAACTTAACTCAATGGAAACTATCTAAAAGTAACATGCATTCTAGATCAAAACTAGAAACATGAAATGAAAACTAGGACTTAGAAACTTCTTAAACTAAGATCTAACCTAAGGATGACTCTAAACTTAAGCATGAATAATGAAATCTAACATAACTTAAACATGATCAAGGAACAACTAAACTAAATGTTCAACCAAACCAAATCAAAACAAGCCCTAAAGGAAGAATGTGTTGGGAACATGGAAAGAAGACTATGCATGGAATCAAATCTCATTCATTGAATGTAAAGAGTTGCAAGCATGATGCGCATCATTCATAAACACATAAACAAGCTGCCTTCACTTCAATCTCAAGTTGAATAGTATCTAGAAAGGGCCATACAAGTGAACCAAGGGAAATGATTGTGTTAGAGAATGAAATCAACATGGGAACCAAAAGAGCCGGGGAGGGGCGGGCGGGAGGATGGAGGGGGAGGGTTGAATGAGGAAGAGCAAAAAAGCAAAGTAAAGGCAACCAAGGAATGTAAAGAACTCCTAATCTTGATCCATAGGCTACTATCTCTTGACTATCCTTACAAGACATTGTTAGCCCTTTGATCAAGGAAATTAGAACACAAACTAGAAGAAAAAAATAAGAAAAATGACTAATGAAAGTTGTGCATAGAACAAATGAAAAAAAGCTTGCAAAGATGAAATCAAGATAGCATGAAAAATGAAAGGAAAATAGTATCTAGCAAGGGCCATACAAGTGAACTAAGGGAAATGATTGTGTTAGAAAATGAAATCAACATTGGAACCAAAAGAGAGGGGGGTGGGGGCGCAGGGGACAGTGAACGATGAAGAGCAAGCAAGCAAAGTAAAGGGAGCCAAGGAATGTAAAGAATCCCTAACCTTGATCCAAAGGCTTTCTATCTCTTGACTATCCCTACAAGATGTTGATAGCCCTTTGATCAAGGAAATTAGAGCACAAACTAGAAGAAAAAAAATAAGAAAAAAGACTAATGAAAGTTGTGCATAGAACCAAGGAAAAAAATCTTGCAAAGATGAAATCAAGATAGCATGAAAAACTAAAGCAAAACATACCTTGAAGATGGCATGGAAACTAGGTTGCAACCATAGGGAAAGAGGAGTGGTAGGCTGGTATGGAAATTGTGTTGAAGCCTTAGGATGGTGCATGGAAAACCTTAAATGAAGGAGGCCTAGTAGAGCTAGAAATAGGCCTCGAGAATGAGCTTCCAAGAAGGGAGGGGTGAAACTCCTTATTGAGGAGATGGTGAAGATGGTGTTCTATTTATAGGTGATCTCTTCCTTCTTAAGTAATAAGATTTGATAAGATTCTATCCAAGGAAGATAGGAAACAGAGATAAGTATGGGAAGAGATAAGATAGGATAAGGGGAATTAGAAGTAGGACTTTAAGAAAGTGGGAAACTAGGAAGGTGAGTGGAAGTGAATTATAAGGAGAGAGAAAATGAAAGTCCAAGAAATGTGGTCTCTTCTCTAATTGGTCCACATGTTCATGCCACCTACCCTTGTTGACAAGTCAACCTTTCCCCCTATTCTTCTCTTCACAACACATTTTCTTCAAATGGAAAATTGCTTAAAAAGTTCCCAAAATGTGTGGACCTATGTTGACTTGGCTTAAATGACTTCTATGGCTTCCTTCCTTGACATATTTGGCTTGATTTTTCCTAGCATGGCCTATGAGGTTTAGTGGCTTGTATGGAATAATTTCTCATTTAAAGCAATTTTGGCCTTTGAAATGTTCTTTTAGCACCTGCAAAAGATTAATAAATAATAAATAAAAAAAAGGAAAAAAACCCTAAGTAATACCTAAAAATTTATGATAAATCACATACTCTAGATTAGCTTCTAAACCAACAAAATATCAAAATTTGGCATCACTAACTTAGAGATGCACGTGTTATGAATTTGGAAAAATCATATAATAATACATTATAATTTATAACACATGGACTACTAATTGGGTACATTTTATGAAACATTGACTACTTATCATTAAACATCACCTTATGTGTAACCTAGTCTCAACCAGTTAAATAAAATAAATATAGAAAAGGCCTCAGTAGCTTATGAGCTCGTAGGACGCTCTTGGAAGGAGTCGACCTATTGCCACTCTAGAGGCCCCTACTTGATCAGCTATGTTGATATTTAAACAACTAGCTATGCCAACAAATTCGATGCCTTAGATCAACTATGACTAACTAATGGTGGTGTTAAGTGGTTTATCCATGTAGGATTTAACCAGTAAGCATTAGTTCAAGTCCAAAAGGAGCTACCCAGGTTTGACATAACCTAAAAGCCACTTCTTCGAAGAAAATAAAAAGAAATCAAACCTTTCAACTTGTTTGTATTAGGGTTAGAATTAATTATGTGCCCTTGAATGTGCATCATGTAGCTAAGGTTTCCCTTAGTTTCTCTTTAAAAAAATATACTCTTTCATTGTATACAACAATTTGTTTTTGTTGTATATAAAGTTGAGTATATTTTACTACACCATTTTCAGGTGTAGACTAGGCCGTCAATCATAGCACCAGATAGTACTTTTAGATCTAGTGATTGAGCATACCACAAAGGCAAGGGTTAAGGAATCAAATAGATATCAATCACCCTACCTTGGACATGGCCAATGGAAAGAAAGCCATTATGGAATTATTTTATTCCATAACCCCTTGGATATTATGATATATATGAAATTGGCTAGAGAATTCTCTATGAAACCTTAGTATAAGATTTACTCTTTCTATGCTAGTCTAATGTATCCAACGACTTCATGTTCATCAAGCTCTGACCATTTAGAATACTTTATGGAGCAAAGGAATGCAATTAGTGCATTGCAAAACTCTAGTGGAAACTTTTATTCTGAGATTTATAATCCTGGATGGGCTAAGCATCCTAGCTTCTCATGGTCTCAGGATAATCAAGCTTCCTCTCACAATTCAATTCTATGGAAACTTGAGCCACATCAGGAGTTTCCTTCATAACAGAGGGAAGAAGAATTAGAAGAGATCCTTAGCTTGTTCATATAGAGCACCTTAGAATTTCATAATGATGTAAAACAAACTATGGAGGCCCACTCACAATCTATTGCACAGTTGGAGCTCCAAATGAGCTAGATCCCTATTGCATTTTTAGAATTGGAAAATAAAATTAACTAAGTTGAGGATAATGACAAGTTCGTGAATACTCTAATAGGGATAGAAATAATGTCAGACTCTGAAGACCGTTATGAGATAGAGAGTAGTTAATACACCATTCCTACCATTTTCTTGTAAAGATCCACTTCAGACATGTCTCACTCATTTTATTTTTTATATAAATACCTCTATTGATAAAGTGAATGATTTACTAGATATTGCACCATTAGTGGTCACTTCTTAAAGGTAAGCTCAAGTAAGAACCTTTATAGTTCTTAAATTCAATTTGAGTTATATAGTGAAGAAGAATCTAATTTGAACCTACAACCTTCACCAGTTAGTTCATGATATGAGAGTTTAGGTTCATTTAAAACCTTACATGTGACTACAAAATAGGAAGAAGAGTTAATTGATATTCTTTTCTGATATCAACTAGCTCTAGGGTGTATATTAGCAATCACTAAGTGTTTAAGCCCATCATTTCTTTGCATCCAGAGGCACATGAACATCCCTTATGGGACATGCAAGGTTGCTTAACCCTGATTTATAAGAATGCAAGGGAGGAGGAGGAATATTATATATTTTTTAAATTGGAACTATTATTCTTCAATTTGGTTACCATTAGTACCATTCATCTAAAGTTGGTCACAAGAAATTAAGAATCACATTGGTCTTTCATATCTTTATATTATCATCACCATACATTTCTAAGTGAAAATTTTATATTGACTACTATGAAATTCTTAAATGAATGAGAAATTCTTGCATTTAATTGCTAGAGTTTAGATTAGGATATATTAGATTAGCTAGTTAGGTTTAGAACTAGGGTAGAGTAGATTAGTTAGTTAGTTTAGTTTTAGGATCATACTAGTTTTGCATTTGCATCAGCATTCATTGCATATTCTGAGCATTCCACATACCACATTAATAGATCAATGCACTATCTCAGGAGTGTAGGTACATCTCTTCTCACCCTTTCCTCTCAAGATTATTATTTTCATTTGTCCATGGAATGCATTTCAAAACATTGAGGTCGATGTTTAATTTAAGTCTAGTGGTGGGGTATTTCAAAATTTTGATGTGTTCTTTTAGGTTTTTAGAGTCATTTTAGTAAAGTTTTTGGGAAAATTTTAAAAAATCTAAGAAACACTGAAACTTCCTTTACTAGGATGAGGATTTGAATTTTTTGAATATTTAGTTATCTTGTGAATTTTAGCTTAGTAATAGATTTGTATATAATCAGTTCATTATTTTATCCCTTTTTCTAAAATTTTCCATGAAAATTAAACTTAGAGCAATTATTGTACAAAAATCTATATATAGTTTAAGTTGAAAAGAAAATATAACTTAAAGATCTTGAAGAAGATATTAGAGACTATTAACCTAGGTGAGCTTTAGAGTCATTCTTCCTTTTATAAGGGTTATACATAAATTCTTTTTTTTTTTGGGCTTAAATTCCTAGTTGATATCATTATTCTTTGCTTTGGTTAACTATTGGCAAATAACAAAAGACTGTACAAATTTTCTCTTGAGTTTATGGTCATTTCATTTAAGTCATGTGAAATGTAGAAAATGATAGAGGTCATCCTTATCTACTCAATGCCTTTAGACTTCTGTAAGTATTTTCTGCTAGTTAGACCTATAAACCTTTTATACTAAGCCTTTTCTTTGTTAACCAGATAAACATTACCCACATTTAACCCTATAATATATTCATTACTGACTTTATTTCTTAAATATGTATATATGGTTGAAGATTATCTTAAGAAAGAGTATTGATAATACAAGTCAAGAGATGAACATAAAAAATGGTTGAAAAGAAAAAAAACAATTCATAGAAAATTCACATATCAAAAGTGTGAAAAATGAAGAAAAAAAAAAAGCCAATAAAATGGAAATGTTTACTCTAATGGATAAAAATGGAAGGAAACTTCTGAAAATATCTTAGAAGTCCTTTACATATACTTCAAAACAATCTTTGCTTATCATTACACTAATTAGCATTCTTTTGTATGAAATATGTGAATTTTTTTGCCTTGATGAACAATATTCTACTCAAATATTAATGAGAGATTTACACATTTCTCAATGACTTCTTGCTTAGTCAAAAGTATATCATGTGAATGGTAATTTAGGTTATATTTGACTTGCAAACTGATAATTGTATATATTAGCTATAGCACACACTCTCATTCTAAAGTTTAATGAAGTAATGGGATATCATTGGCATAAGAATAGGGTTTTGCACTTTTTTACATCTTTATTACCATGATAAAGTTATTTATTTAATATGAACTAAATAGCAAAATGTTCTCTTAGATAAATAAAGGACTTTCACAAGAGTTCTCTAAAATGTTAGTGGGCATCGTTTGTGGAAACCCTTACAAGACTATAAGGCATGCACTAGGGGTAACCTAGGGCTCAACGTCTTTCTACATATGCTAAAGGTAGATGACAGGACTTGCAAAAGTGCTTAGAAATTTTTTTATTTTCTATTTTAGTAGTTTTGCTCAAGGGTTAGGAAAATGTAAGTGTATGGATATTTAAAAGGTATAGAATTATTACAAAGAATATCTCTACGTTTAGTAGGTTTTAGGCCTTGTTTTATCATAAAGATCACTAATTATAATTATTTTCATATTTTGCAAGATTAGGGTACAATTGTAAAAAATGGTATTTTCAACATTCCAAAGCCTAAAAGACATATTTCAAGATTCTGAGCATCAACATAGGCCTACCTATCAAATTTAGTGAAGCTGAATAGTTCAGTATGCAAAATGGGGGTTATTATCATTTATGACACACTTAGAAACCCTAAAAGCATTGTCAAACCTTATTCATGCAAAAGAGGCTTTAAAGATCAAAACATAAGGTGGAAGAACTTCTATGCATGAATTCTACCACCTTTGGGGAGCTTCTAAGTGGAACTTGAGAGCTACATATGTTAAGGAATGCATGCATGTGAAGTACACTCAAGTTGAGGCCAACAAGAAACTTAAATTCCTTACTTTGTCTCTCCGCACTTCAGAATAGGGACCACTTGTATGTGTACCACAAAATTTTCATGAAAATATGGTGTATCCTACTCAATTTCATGTAAATTACATGAAGGGATTAGTAAGATTAGCTGAGAAAAATAAGGAGGTGAGGAGAGGGATAAAAAGGAAAATCCATAGTCAATTTTCATCAAGAATTTCAAGAAAGAGTGATAAGATCAATTCACATCCAAGACTATCCTAAAGTAATCAATGATAAGATATTTGAGTTAAGATTAATCAATATAAAGTAGCCATGCAAGAGAGAGAAGACTAAGTCATGATTGGTGGAGAAAATTTCGGTGGGCTGCCCACCATTTTTCAAGAAAACCAAAATGTGCTTTTATGTTGTTAAAAATCTATTTTTAATTTAATCTAATTGGATAGAGATAAAAAATGATGGTATAAGAAGCTAATAAAGAAAGGAAATAATTTTGGATAATAAGAACTTAATGGAATCCTAATCATTCAACTTAGGGCATGCTTTTGACGACCCAGTTTTTTGTAACACGTTTTGTAATCTACTTTGAAAGGCAGGGCCCTTAAGAGTGTAAAATTTTTTTGCAAAACAAAGCAGTAGAAATTCTTTTCTTTAGAACTTGTTTTGGAAACCCAAGTCACCACTTCATACATAACATAAGTACAATTTGTGTACAAAATAAAATTCCATTGAAGGAATATACTTTTATTAAACTCCAAGATCCATCCAGTGATTCACAGTACAGCCAAATCTATTACAGTACTTGTCCAAATTACATAATCCAAAACTCAAGCTCACCATACAATAAAACTCTCAACAAAGAAAAATACATGTCTTCAAGGGTATACCTTGAAGATTATTCTTTTCAAGTCTTCTATCGTCTTCAGCTCCTAACTCTCCTTCCCTGTATCTGAGATATTACAACATTTACAATATCTCAGCAAGCAATGCTTGGTAGGGGATTCAAGAAGCATAATAATTGACAATGTAATTCCAATACTTCATAATCCCATTATCCCTTAACATATTCATGTCTCTGCTCTTTACTTTGTAATTTATGTATATCTATATATACACATACTCTTCATGGGTAAACCAGTTAAATTTGTGAAAGTAGTCAAATATCATTCCCAACTAAGCTGATCAATTCTCTTCATTTTGAGAATTTAGTATTACAGCTAATCTTACACTGGGAATTTCCCTTCTTAGGAAATATTGGTAATATACAATTACCTAGCATTTCGTTATGCTACAACATAAGGCATTTCACTATGCCTATTCTCATATGCATCATAGTACAAAATAATCAGAAAGGTTACTGTGTTGCAGTCTGATCCGTACTAGCATGCTCGGATAATTGCCCTGTTCACCACTGATACCATGTTGGAAAATATTATGTCACTGCTCGTATGAGGGGGCAAGACTTTCACAGTGGTGGCCTTCCCATAATTGCCACCACCCGACTTTTAACCTCTCTTTGGGCAAGGTATCATCATATCATCAAATTTCAAGGAGCGGGTGGCCAAACCCTCATAACACCTCTAGCAATAGCATTCCCCTAGGCTTATGCCTATTAAAACAAACTCACAAGCCTCCAAGCTTGTATGTAAAATAGATTTCATATATATCAAATCATATGTCTGTTTACTTAGGGCTGAAATATTTTCTAGTTCCCTATTCACTTATAGTTTAGTCATTAACCATCTTATGTGTTTGGTTGGATCATAAGGTTTCCAAGATATTTAATGCAATTATTAACATTACTCTTGTCAACATATGAGTACAATCATGTATATTTCATATAAATGCATTCATCAAATCCTCCTACCTTTAAGGATTGATCTCTTTTCCCCAATCTTCCATGATCTTGACTGATGTATGTAATCTGTACATCTATACATATTGTCAATATATAAATTATGAACAATCCTATTGGTCAGTAGATCTGATGTTTAGAATGATCTTTAGATCATTCATATCTAAGTATTTTTTTCTATCTCTAAGTCTTTGTATGTTCATCTCCTTGATCTTGATCTTTCATAGATCCATCGATTGACAATCTACACGTGTTGATAAAGATCAAGGTCCTAGATCTTCTATCATGTAGTTCTTCTTTGATCTAAGTTCAGTTATTGGATCATCCCTATGGAGGATGATCTTGGTTTTCTTCCTTGAATCATCTTTGATCAAGGGTTTGGATTATCTAATCTAATGAACTATAACAAGCATACTAATAAACATGTATACTAAGTACAATATAGTATTCTTATTCTTATTGTTCTTGATCATCCAAGATCTAATGGATCTTGTTTGATCATCCTTATCTTACTTATTGTTTTTATTAGGGTTAGGTAATTTACTAACCTTTTATGCTCTTATTATTATTATTTAACCAGTTAATGTGCTGGTTGAAGGTAACTTATTCAAGTCTAAATCTAAACTGCTCCTCTTATTTCCAATTAGCTAAGGCTTACTAGCTGAATGGGTGAACACAAAGTAGTTACTTCAATCCTCATGTAAGGAGGCATTTAGACCTCACAAACCTCAATGGAAGGTAGGGGAAGAGCGAGGCTCTATTAGATAACCCCCTTAACCACTATATTCATCATTCACTAGAATGACCATAGCTCAACCTTTCATAAGGTTCCTATAAGCATGTTTACCCTAAATACTCTTTCTAATGGATTTTAATTAAGTCCATGAATATTTATAATGTCATTCATGGGGTTTATTATTCTTCCCCTAGTTTGGGCCAAGGATTTGATAATCCTTATATTGTCTTACTAAATATAGCCCTTACTAATTAAGTCCAAAGTACTCCATTATTATTTGTGTCATGAAACTCTACTTTCTCATTAGATTACATTTTTGATGTTTTATGCTCTTTATCTCATAACAAGTAGATCTACTAATAACATTTAACCATAAATGAATTATAAATTCAAAGCATAAAACTACATAATTTAACACTTAATGATAATTAGACAAGGTACTTAAAATTACTCTAACATGATTTCCAACTAATATACCTTAATAACTCAATTTAAACTGACATGGATTTAAGGTATAATCTCATACTATAGTATAAACTTATATGAAATTCTAGCATGGTCCTAAGCTAGAATGGAATGAAATCATACTAAAGTGCCCCTAAGATAATTAAATCTAGCACCTTATGGTAACAATGAAATCACATATTATGCTAAAGTCTAAATGTTATACTAGCATGCTTTATAACATAATCATATTTAAAATGCTATTATATAAAATAAAACTAATTACATTAAAATTTTTAGAAACCTCTACTTATGATCCAACCATTTGATCTTAGATCATTTCCTTTGATTAAGGGTATTAGTTATATTTAGAGGATTTTCTTTATTAAGGTCCAAAGATCATATTGATCTATTTTTGTCATAATTCATCCATGATTTCCTTGGATTTCATCATATCAACATTCATTCTATCCATCCCAAGGATCTGATCACACTTGATCTCATTGATCAAGTGGGTCCCTTTGTATTTTTAGGGTTTTTCTACCATAATGGGTAGATCCCTTAATATATCTCAGATATGTTCAAATAAACCATAGATATCACTTTATTTCAATATTGTATCATTATTAAAACCTATTTCCAAGATCTGATCATCTCAAATCTTGAAGATCTAGGTAATTAGAAACTTGTTTCTTTAATATAGAAAGTTTTACTGTATATTATGTTCATTTTATTATTTCATTAGAAAATAGAGGTTTCAAGCTTTCCATAGCTTCTTTCCGATCTTAATTTGGAGTTCAGATGACTCCAGAATATGATCTGGAAGTTCATAGTCCTTCTTAGGGTCTAGATCTGATTTGGGCCCAGGGAACGGACGGCCCAGATTAGTCGAGCGAAACAAGTCAGGCGGAACGCGCGTGGTTCGTTGGGCCTGTCTGCTGCGATGTAGTGTCGAAGCATCCTTACAGGGCATCCACGGACGCAGATGGGACGAGCGGGACGCTCGTCGTCTGTGTGCCTGTAAGCAAGATTCTCGTCGGATGCATCCACTCATTATTTTGACGGACGCGCCATCATGCCGCTTGGGATGATGTCCCACACACAGCGCGACCGAAATGTTCCCATGTGCGCCATTTTCGACGGTGCGTCACATGTGCGTCTTGGGTGCTGTTAGATCCAGAGATCGGACAGTCCATTCTAGACCGTCCAATCAATCCTCTCTCAATTGAGGGCCCAAAACATCTCCGATCATTGTGAAAATTCTACCCTAGGGGTTTTGAACTCTTCTGGATCTATTGGTGTAGTTTGAATTTTTATTTGAGCACTCTATAATCCTGAATTAAGGGTTCTGTTATTACTTTATTTTTACCTTATTTTAGCATCAAAATGAATTACAGTAAACTAAAAATTACATAAGCCAGTATTAAAAATCTATAAAAAAGTACTCCCACCTACCTGATTGGAGAAAAAACCTTGGTTATATGCCCAATTTAAAAAGAATACCTGGTTGATGAAGATATGGCCTAAGATCCACCTTTCTTGCAAATTCCCGTTGTTTGAACCATTGGATCTTGAAATTGCTTTAAGAGTTTTGTAGAATAGATATGGTGGGAATTTTTGGATGGTGGAATTGATAAAATTAGATCTAGAATAGAGTGCCTAATTAATTTTAAGTCTCTTGTTCCAATCTAAAAAGGAAAAGAAATTGCAAAGAGAGATATTTCTTGGAAATTTTGAGTTTTTGGGGAGGGATCTAAGTCTAATTTTTTAGGGAGAGTGAAGAAAATTTTGTGAGAATTTTATGAGCATTTTTGGAGGGTTTTTGGGGTTGTATTTATAGGAATTTTGGTCCTTTTTCCATGATTATAATATATAATTTTTTATTATTAAATGACATGAAAGTCTCCCATGCTCCATTATTTCTTCCCCATGCTCCATTTTTCTTTCCCAAGACCAGCTAGTGTTTGTTGACCCATGACTTCACATGGGCTGCTCATAAGATTCATTTTTGGGTCCCTTGTGGGCCCCATGTGGGCCCCACATGGTGTAGAAAGACTGTTTTGCCATTTAGGTATAAAATTTTGGGTTTTATTCCCATGATCTCGGATTTGAGTGTACTTAATGGCGTTGGATTTGTATTTATCAGTACATTATAAATTTTGATGTCTCATATTTTGATTTTGGGAGATTTTGATTTTTGGGTAAAATTACTATTTTACCCGTTTGTCTAAGAAATGAAGAAACTTTAGGATTTTTCATCCGAATTTAGAATTTGTCGTGCTTATAGTCAATTTGAAGGGTTTGCTAAGTTTAATTTTAATTTTACATGTCTTATTATTTGATTACACTTTTATAAAAAAGTATATTCTAAATAACCCTAATATTTCAGCTTGAAATATCTAAAACTCAAACTTTATTGATTTTCTCAATCAATTACAAAAATTGGGGTTATTACAATCTTCCCCCCTTACAATAATTTCGTCCTCAAAATTTGTAATACACTACTTACTCAAACAAGCTAGGGTGCATCTTCCTCATTTCTACTTTTGTTTCGCACATGGCTTCCTCAACAAAGTGATGTTGCCATAGGACTTTGACTAACGGAATGCTTTTGGTTCTTAACTTCTGTTCCTTGCGGTCCAGAATTGGTATTGCCTTCTCTTCAAAGGTTAGGTCAGGCTTTAGCTCTTCTGGCACCCTTTGAAGTACATGAGTGTCATCTTAGAGGTATTTCCTTAGCATAGACACATGAAAGACACTATGTATTTTTAAGAGTTGGGGTGGTAAAGCTAATTTGTAGGCCACTAGACCAACTCTTTCTAAGATTTCAAATGGACCAATGAATCTAGCACTAAGTTTTCCTTTGCTTCCAAACCTCATTACTTCTTTGAGAGGTGATACCTTTAGAAATACGTGCTCCCCCACATCAAATTCTAAGTTTCTACGTCTTTTATCTGCTTAACTCTTCTGTCGACTGTGTGCTATTAACAACCTCTTCTATATCAATCTGACCTTGTCTACACATTGTTCCACTAGTTCTGACTTTATCACCTTTCTTTCTCCAACTTAACTCCAACAGGTTGGTGATCGACATGGCCGTCCATACAATGCTTCATATGGTGCCATACCAATACTTGCCGAAAACTGTTGTTATATGCAAATTCTACTAAAGGAAGATGTTCATCCCAACTTCCTTTCCAATCTAATGCACATGCTCTCAACATATCTTCTAAGGTTTGAATAGTCCTTTCTGATTGACCATCTGTTTGAGGGTGAAATGCTGTACTGAGTTTAAGTGAGGTTCCCAAGGCTTGTTGTATACTCTTCCAACATCTCGAAGTAAATCTTCCATCCCTATCCGAGATAATGGATAGTGGAATCCCATGAAGTCTTATTATTTCTTTGATGTATAACTTAGCCAGACTGTCAACTGATTGGTTTTGTCTAATTGGAAGGAAATGTGCTGACTTTGTTATACTATCCACAACCACCCAAATCATGTCATGGCCTGCCTAGGTCTTTGGCAATCCCACTACAAAATCCATAGTGATATTGCCCCATTTCCATTCTGGAAGTTCCAATGTTTGTAACATTCCAGCTGGTCTTTGGTGTTCAGCCTTTACTTGCTGACAATTTAGACATTTAGCCACAAATTCTCCTATTTCTCTCTTCATGCCTTCCCACCAAAAGTTTCTTTTTAAATCTTAATACATCTTTGTACCTCCAGGGTGTATAGAAAACTTTGACTGATGGGCTTCTTGTATCAATTCCTTTCTCAGACATGTATTTGAAGGAACCACCAATCTCTCCTAAAAACGTATGTCCCCATCTGTACTCTTAACAAATCCTTTCTTTTCACACAATTCCTGAGTTGCTGTATCTTCTTCTTGGGATTTAAGGACTCTTTCTACAAAAGCTTATTTAATTGTGATGTTTGTGAGTAGAGCCCTTGTTTGTCTACTTAATGCATCAGCTACTACATTTGCCTTTCCAGGATGGTATTGGATGGCAAAATCATAGTCTTTGATATACTCTATCCATCTTCTTTGTCTCATATTCAAATCAGCCTGAGTGAAAATGTATTTGAGACTCTTATGATCTGTAAATGCATTGAATTTTTCTCCATACAAATAATGTCTCCAAATTTTCAATTCAAAAACTATAGCTGCCAATTCTAGGTCATGTACTGGGTAATTTATTTCATGTTTCTTCAATTGTCTAGATGCATAAGCAATGAACTTCCCATTTTGCATTAACACACCTCCTAACCCTTTACCTGAAGCATCACAGTATATTTCATATCCCCCACTCCCAGCTGGCAAAGTCAATATTGGTGCTGTAGTTAACCTCTTCTCTAGCTCTTGAAAACTATTTTCACATTCTTCTGACCAAGTGAATTGTACCCCCTTTCTTGTTAAGGAAGTCATAGGAAGAGTTAGACGAGAGAACCCTTGAATGAATCTATGGTAGTATCTTGCTAGTCCAAGAAAACTACGTATTTCTGTTACTGTTTTTGGTTTCTCCCAATTCATTACTACTTCAATCTTGGTGGGGTCCACTTCTACTCCATTCTTGGAAATTACATGACCTAAAAAATTGACCTTCTCTAACTAGAATTCACACTTACTAAATTTACCAAACAGTTTATGTGTTATGAGGGTATTTAGTACAATTCGTAAGTGCTCTTGATGTTCGTTGATACTAGTAGAGTAAATCAGTATATCGTCGATAAATACAATCACAAATTTATCCAAAAATTCTTTGAAGATTCTATTCATCAAATCCATAAACACTGCTAGTGCATTGGTCAGCCCGAAAGACATGACTAAAAACTCATAATGCCCATATCAAGTTCTGAATGCTGACTTGGGTATGTCTTCATCCTTAATACGCAATTGATGATATCCTGATCTAAGGTCAATTTTAGAAAAGACCTTAGCAGATTGGAGTTGATCAAAGAGATCATCAATGCGAGGTAAGGGATACCTATTTTTCATTGTGACACTGTTCAACATTTTATAATAAATGCATAATCTCATTGACCCATCCTTCTTCTTCACAAATATTACTGGTGCTCCCCATGGTGAACTACTTGGTCTAACAAACCCTTTTTCTAACAAATCTTGCAATTGTCCTTTTAACTCTTTCAACTCTACTGGGGCCATCCTATAAGGTGCTTTAGAAATTGGAGTTGTACCAGGAATTACTTTGATGGTAAACTCAATTTCTCAGTTTGGGAGTAACCCTGGTAGTTCTTCAGGAAAAACATCTTGGAATTCCCTTACCACTTCAATTTTTGTTATCCTAGGCTGTTCAACACCTAAGGAAACCACTATTGCTAGAAATGCTTGACACCACTTGGACATATGTTTGACTGCCTTCATAGTTGAGATGATGGATTTGTCTAAGTCATTGTGTTTTCCATACAGCACTAATACTTTCTCCCATGGTATACTAAATGTGAGTTTCTTCTTGTGACAGTCCATAACTACCCAGTATTTTGCTAACTAGTCCATACCTAGTATGATGTCAAAATCCTCCATGTTCAATAAAATGAGGTCTATGTCCATTCTTTTGCCTAATACTTCTAAAGGTACATTATGCAAGTATTCTTGTAGTTTAACTGTTTTTCCAACTGGATTTGTTACATCTAGATCAAATCCCATGTTTTTCACTGATAGTTGTATACTGGATGCAAATTCACAAGATATAAAGGAATGCATAGATCCAGAATCAAACAGTACTTTGGCATAGTTGTCTACTACATGTAGTGTACTTTCAATTACCACGTTGGATGGTCCAGCTTGGCCGTCAGTGATGGTGAAGACCCTCCCTTGGTGTCGAGGAGCAATTTCTAGTTTTGCCTCCCTGATTGCCAATGGTTTGGTACAGTGGGCGGCAACATGTCCATACTCCCCACAATTGTGGCACTTGATTGGAAATCGTTGTGGTTGTTGTTGTATAGGTTGTGGGCAGATATTGCCTTACTGAAATTTTCTACATCTTGGACATGGCTATCTATTTGGCCTTGGTGCATTGTTCCTTTTATTTCTTTGAGGCTTAAAATTGTTCCAAGGTCTTTTATTCTTCTAGAAAGGCCTTGGGTTATTGTTTCCTCCTCCACTGAACTTGGTAATTTGACCCTTTCTGTACTCTTCTTCAAACTTGGAGGCCATTTCCACACAGTCTGCCAAGGTAGTGGGTTTAGTACCCACCACCTTTATTTTCAGCCTTGGGTGTAGCCCTTCGATGAATCGATCCACGGTGTGTGTTTCTGTGTCACACACATGAGTCGCGAATCTCCTTAGTTGTGTGAACTTGTTATCATAGTCCACCACAGACATATTTCCTTACTTTAGGTCCAAAAACTCTATCAACTTCCTTTGTTGTACATGAGAAGGAAAATATTTATGGTTGAATACTTCCTTAAATTCTTCCCATGTAATATCTTCAGAATTCGAGAAGAAGGTGTTGTTAGCTGATCTCCACCAAAATGCAGCTTCTTATTTGAATAAGTATGTGGCAAATTTCACCTCCAACTCTAAAGGAGTATGTAGTGCCCTAAAAGTCTTTTCAACTTCATATATCCATTCCTTAGCCTTTTTAGCTTCACCCTTGCCGTTATACTCTGTAGTCCTCTTTTGAAATCTCTATCATTTTGTCAACATTTTCTGGTGCTAATGGGGATTTTCCAACTTCTTCACTTGGTACAAGGGAAGATTGCCCTTGTCCTAGTGTGAGAGTAGCTGGTGGTGGTGTTGGTGTAGTATGTCTTACCTCAGGCTGAGCCTGAGCCTGCGTACTTGGTATTTCTACAGGAGGTGATGAACCTTGGGGTTGTTGTAGGTGAGGAAGGAGGTTCCTTAACATCCTTGTCATCATCTCTTCCATATTACTCATGGTTACTCTCTCCATATTGTCTTCTAGAGTATTTTGAGCTGTCTGCCTTGTGACTCTCTTTCGTGGCATCTACTCATAAAACAAAATTCTATCAATCCTTTATACAACTACTTCTATCTTAGTCTAAACTTGGATTATAATCTCTCCTTTAGACATATTTGTACTGTACTGTAACTGGATGAATCACTCTGATACCAACTAGGATGACCCGGGTTTTTGTAACATGTTTTGTAATGTATTTTGAAAGGCAGGACCCTTAAGAGTGTAAAAAATTTTCGCAAAACAAAGCAGCGGAAATTCTTCTCCTTAGAACTTGTTTTGAAAACCCAAGTCACCACTTCATACATAGCATAAGTACAATTTGTATACAAAATAAAATTCCATTGAAGGAATATATTTTTATTAAACTTCAAGATCCATCCAGTGGTTCACAGTATAGATAAATCTATTATAGTACTTGTCCAAATTACATAATCCAAAACTCAAGCTCACCATACAATAAAACTCTCAATAAAGAAAAATACATGTCTTCAAGGGTATACCTTGAAGATTATTCTCTTCAAGTCTTCTATCGTCTTCAGTTCCTAACTCTCCTTCCCTGTATCTGAGATATTGCAACATTTACAATATCTCAGCAAGCAATGCTTGGTAGGGGATTCAAGAAGCATAATAATTGACAATGTAATTCCAATACTTCATAATCCCATTATCCCTCAACATGTTCATGTATCTACTCATTACTTTGTAATTTATGTATATCTATATATACACATACCCTTCATGGGAAAACTAGTTAAATTTGTGAAAGTAGTCAAATATCATTCCCAACTAATCTAATCAATTCTCTTCATTTTGAGAATTTAATATTACAGCTAATCTTATACTAGAAATTTCCCTTCTTGGGAAATATTGGTAATATACAATTACCTAGCATTTTGTCATGCTACAGCATAAGGCATTTCACTATGCCTATTCTCATATGCATGATAGTGCAAAATAATCAGAAAGGTTGCTATGCTACAGTCTAATCCGTACTAGCGCGCTCGGATAATTGCCTTGTTCATCAGTGATACAACGGTGGAAAATATTATGTCACTGCCCATATAGGGGGGCAAGACTTTCATAGTGGTGGCCTTCCCATAATTGCCACCACCCGACTTTTAGCCTCTCTTTGGGTAAGGTATCATCATATCATCAAATTTCAAGGAGCAGGTGGCCAAACCCTCATAACTCCTCTAGCAATAGCATTCCCCTAGGCTTATGCCTATTAAAACAAACTCACAAGCCTCCAAGCTTGTATGTAAAATAGATTTCATATATATCAGACCATATGTCTGTTTACTTAAGGCTGACATATTTTTTAGTTCCCTATTCACTTATAGTTTAGTCATTAACCATCTTATATGTGTTTGGTTGGATCATAAGGTTTCCAAGAGATTTAGTGCAAGTATTAACATTACTCTTGTCAACATATGAGTACAATCATTATATCTCATGTAAATGCATTAATCAAATCCTCCTACCTTTAAGGATTGATCTCTTTTCCCCAATCTTCCATGATCTTGACTAATGTATGTAATCTATACATGCATACATATTGTCAATATATAAATTATGAACAATCCTATTGGTCACTAGATCTAATGTTTAGAATGATCTTTAGATCATTCATATCTAAGTATTTTTTTCTATCTCTAAGTCTTTGTATGTCCATCTCCTTGATCTTGATCTTGATCTCTCATAGATCCATTGATTGACAATCTACACGTGTTGATAAAGATCAAGGTCCTAGATCTTCTATCATGTAGTTCTTCTTTGATCTAAGTTTAGTTATTGGATCATCCCTATGGAGGATGATCTTGGTTTTCTTCCTTGAATCATCTTTGATCAAGGGTTTGGATTATCTAATCTAATGAACTATAACAAGCATACTAATAAACATGTATACTAAGTACAATATAGTATTCTTATTCTTATTGTTCTTGATCATCCAATATCTAATGGATCTTGTTTGATCATCCTTATCTTACTTACTATTTTTATTAGGGTTAGGTAATTTACTAACCTTTTATGCTCTTATTATTATTATTCAACCAGTTAATGTGCTGGTCGAAAGTAACTTATTCAAGTCTAAATCTAGACTGCTCCTCTTATTTCCAATTGGCTAAGGCTTACTAGCTGAATGGGTGAACACAAAGTGGTTACTTCAATCCTCATGTAAGGAGGCGTTTAGACCTCACAAACGTCAACGGAAGGTAGGGGAAGAGCGAGGCTATATTAAATAACCCCCTTAACCACTATGTTCATCATTCACTAGAATGACCATAACTCAACCTTTCATAAGGTTCCTATAAGCATGTTTACCCTAAATACTCTTTCTAATGGATTTTAATTAAGTCCATGAATCTTTATAATGTCATTCAGGGGGTTTATTATTCTTCCCCTAGTTTGGGCCAAGGATTTGATAATCCTTATATTGTCCTACTAAATATAACCCTTATTAATTAAGTCCAAAGTACTCTATTATTATTTGTGTCATGAAACTCAACTTTCTCATTAGATTACATTTTTGATGTTATATGCTCTTTATCTCATAACAAGTAGATCTACTAATAACATTTAACCATAAATGAATTATAAATTCAAAGCATAAAACTACATAATTTAACACTTAATGATAATGAGACAAGGTACTTAAAATTACTCTAACATGATTTCCAACTAATATACCTTAATAACTCAATTTAAACTAACATGGATTTAAGGTATAATCTCATACTATAGTATAAACTTATATGAAATTCTAGCATGGTCCTAAGTTAGAATGGTTTGAAATGATACTAAAGTGCCCCTAAGATATTTATATCTAGCACCTTATGATAACAATGAAATCACATATCATGCTAAAGTCTAAATGTTATACTAGCATGCTTTATAATATAATCATATTTAAAATGCTATTATACGAAATGAAACTAATTACATTAAAATTTTTAGAAACCTTTACTTATGATCCAACTATTTGATCTTAGATCTTTTCCTTTGATTAAGGGTATTAGTTATATTTAGAGGATTTTCTTTATTAAGGTCCAAAGATCATATTGATCTATTTTTATCATAATTCATCCATGATTTCCTTGGATTTCATCATATCAACATTCATTCTATCCATCTCAAGGATCTGATGACACTTGATCGGGTCCCTTTGTATTTTTAGGGTTTTTCTACCATAATGGGTAGATCCCTTAATATATCTCAGATATGTCCAAATAAACCATAGATATCACTTTATTTCAATACTATATCATTATTAAAACCTATTTGCAAGATCTAATCATCTCAAATCTTGAAGATCTTGGTAATTGGAAACTTGTTTCTTTAATACAGAAAGTTTTACTAAATATTATGTTCATTTTATCATTTCATCAGAAAATAGAGGTTTCAAGCTTTCCATAGCTTCTTTCTGATCTTAATTTGGAGTTCAAATGACTCCAAAATATGATCTGGGCGTTCACAGTCCTTCCTAGGGCCTGGATCTGATCTGGGCCCAAGGAACGGACAGCCCTGATTAGTCGGGTGGAACGAGTCGGGCGGAATGCGCTCATTGAGTCAGGCGTGTCCACTGTGATGGAATGTCTAAGTGTCCTTACGGGGCATCCACGGACGCAGACAAGACGAGCGGGACACTCGTCGTTCGCACGCTCGTAAGCGAGATGCTCGTCGTGCGCGTCCGCTCGTTATTTTGACGGACGCACCGTCGTGCCGCTTGGGATGATGTACCACGTGCAACGCGTGCAGAACATTCCCATGTGCGCCATTTTTGACGATGCGTCACGTGTTCATCATGGGTGCTGTTGATCCGGAGATCGGACAATCCATTTTGGACTGTCCAATCAATCCTTTCTCAATTGAGGGTCCAAAACTTCTCCGATCATTGTGAAAATTCTACCATGGGGGTTTTGGACCCTTCTAGATCTATTGGTGTAGTCAGAATTTTCATCTGAGCACTCTGTAATCCTGAATTAAGGGTTCTATTATTACTTTATTTTTACCTTATTTTAGCATCAAAATAAATTACAGTAAACTAAAAATTACATAAACTAGTATTAAAAATCTATAAAAAGTATTCCCACCTACCTAATTGGAGGAAAAACCTTGATTATATTCCCAATTTAAAAAGAATACCTTGTTGATGAAGATATAGCCTAAGATCCACCTTTCTTGCAAATTCCCGTTGTTTGAACCATTGGATCTTGAAATTGCTTTGAGGGTTTTGTAGAATAGATTTGGTGAGAAGTTTTCGACAGTAGAATTGATGAAATTAGATCTAGAACAGAGTGCCTAATTGATTTTAGGTCTCTTGTTCCAATCTAAAAAGAAAAAGAAATTGCAAAGAGAGATATCTCTTGGAAATTTTGGGTTTTTGGGGAGAGATCTAGGTCTAATTTTTTAGGGAGAGTGAAGAAAAGTTTGTGAGGATTTTATGAGCATTTTTGGAGGGTTTTTGGGGTTGTATTTATAGGCATTTTGGTCCTTTTTCATGATTATAATATTTATTTTTTTATTATTAAATGGCATGAAAGTCTCCCATGCTCCATTATTTCTTCCCCATGCTCCATTTTTCTTTCCCAAGACCAGCTGGTGTTTTTTGACTCATGACTTCACGTGGGCTGCTCATAAGATTCATTTTTGGGTCCCTTGTGGGCCCCACATGGTGTAAAAAGACCGTTTTGCCATTTATGTATAAAATTTTGGGTTTTATTCCCATGATCTAGGATTTGAGTGTACTTAGTGGTGTTGGATTCGTATTTCTTAGTACATTCTAAATTTTGATGTCTCATATTTTGATTTTTGGGTAAAATTACTATTTTACCCTTTTATCCAAGAAATGAAGAAACTTAAGGATTTTTCATCCGAATTCAGAATTTGTCATGCTTATAGTCATTTTGAAGGGTTTGCTAAGTTTAATTTCAATTTTATATGTCTTATTATTTGATTACACTTTTATAAAAAGTATATTCTAAATAACCCTAATATTTCAGCCCAAAATATCTAAAACTCAAGCTTTATTGATTTTCTCAATCAATTACAAAATTTGGGGTTATTATAATGCCAATCTAATGAATGAGAAGAAAAGAAGCATTAAACTACATCCTATAGGTGGGAGGCTTCAAAGAGATCTCTAGCATCCATCCTATGGCTCACGTATGATCAAATGGAGAAGAGAAAGAGAATCGAAATATGAAACTATAGCACCTTGCCCTTGTTGAAAAGTCAAATCAAAATCCTAAGTAGGAAAGAACTCCACCACTCATTTCAATCTAATGGCTTACATTCATTTCAAATTTCTAAACTAACCCAACCAAAAAGTCATTCCACACCTTCCACCTCTTTTCTTTCCCATTCTCAATTTTTTTTTTTTTTTTTTCAAAATTTTCTCCCATCCTGCATATCCTCTATTCTTCCATAGACTATCTTCCTTCCCATTTTCTTATATTTCCTTTCCTTTCCACCTTATCTCCTTCCTTCTCACCTATTTCAATATCCCCATGGATTCCATACCACCCTCTATGTTTCTAATATTTGTCCCTCTACAAAATCCATCCTTCCTTTAACTCATATGACCTCTACCCTCCATTCCGTAGGGCACCCACTAAAAAAATATAAATATAAGGCATTCTCCTTAGGAAGGAAGATGAGAGAGAGAGAGAGAGAGACCCATTCCTATATAGGGATTAACATGGAGATTTAAAGAAAGGAGAGTTTTGGGATCTTCGGAGAAGAAGACAAGAAAATTTTGTAAGGTTAGTGTGTATATTTCATAGTGAAAAGGTGAGTTTCCTTGCATTTTCTTTCGTTCATTCTTCCATTACACACCATCTTCCATCCTTTATATTTCAAATTTTTTGTTTCTCTAATACCAATACTTGATTCTCATTCCCAAATATCTCCATCCCATTCCCTATTTTTCCACAAAATTTCAGCCTAAATTTCATTCCCTAACTCCTATCCATCTCCTATTCTTTACTCTCACTTTCATGCCTAGTTTTACTCCTTTTAGTATTTTAATTTTATAATTTTTTCTACATATCAGATCATATTTAAATTTGCGTTCCTGTCACTTTATCATATACCTTATCACTCTACCAAACTTCATAATAAATTTTCACCTCTATCTATTTATTTCCATCACCCAATCTCACACCTGGGGACACCATGTTTTACATGCCTGTTTTCCATCTATATCTTATTGGATTTTTCTAAATTTTTCCACAACACATCTCCATTTTATTTTCACATCACTACATCCTCATTATATCTCTTACAGTCCAATATAATTATATCACCAATATCATATAGAAAGAATTCCCTTTTCTTTGATCTTTTCCACATTTAGCTTACACAATATTTTCATGAGATTTACATGCATATACTTCGGATTTTTGGGGTAAAAGTTCTCCTTTGGGTTTTGGATGGTGGGATACAATCTATGATCTTATTGAGTTACATAATAAGAGTAATGTATTGAATGGAGGAAAAAAGATCGGAGGCAGTGCAAGTAAGGAATGATTGAATCAATTTTTGTCGAGTGACATGACAACAATTCGGTGATGAACACTCTCCTTACCATAGGATTTATTTTATTTTTATTGTTTTCTTTACTTTGGAACCATTGTAATGTTGATTTGAATTAATTCAAAGCTTTTATAGGATGCATTTCATTTATTTTGCAGTTTAATAGAATTTTTAGTTAGTAGTTAGAATTATGACTTTTGAGTAATTTTAAATCAAGGAATAATTGTTAGTTTTAAATTTTTAGTGGTTAAATTTTTTAGCATGAGTAGGTATATTTTATTTCCTAAGGATAGGATGCAGTTATATTGTGATTGAATGAATATTTGATTAAGTAAATCTTGGAATAACAATTGTTCTTAATATTATTTTAGGGAAATTAACACTAATTCATATAGTTAATGATTTTTGCATAGATTTTATTTTCTACTTCCTATGGTAGTGATATTAATTATGCTGGGTTACTAAG
Organism: Warburgia ugandensis; assembly: GCA_035236585.1. NCBI lineage: Eukaryota > Viridiplantae > Streptophyta > Magnoliopsida > Canellales > Canellaceae > Warburgia > Warburgia ugandensis. The sequence continues at coordinate 42,045,348 of CP141136.1, forward strand.
CATTAATATATGAAAAATTTAATAGTCTCTACCCTAAAAATATAGATTATGCATTGAGTGAATATGTTAATCTATGTTAATTCCTTAAAATAAGAAAATCTTCAAAATAGTGCTTTAAAGAAAATACTAAATCAACCATAAAAATTTAAATTTTTTTGGTCATCAGCTCATTTGATTATATTGTAATGGATTCTTGACCCTAGGTTTTGTTTCCAAGTGATTTCATAATTTTTTGCAAGCTTCCTGTATTTTTAATGTTTTTAATAATTAATTGAATTTTGGCTTGGTTAAAGTGATTCAAATATACTTTAATTAATTCCATTTATTAGTAGAGTCTCTGTGGATAGACCTATTCTTGCATAATTTATTTTACAATAGAGTCGTTCACTTGTGGTATTATTTAAAACACATCATAGTAAAATGTCACTTCCTCTAAGAATCTTGATGAGCGTCCTTCTATAAATTCTTCCTAAATAGACAAGGTCTCTAGATCTCTTAAAACCTATCCAAATACTATTATAAGTGAGATCATTAACCTCAAGATTTTTCAATAATGATGTAGTTTTCATAATCACCCCTTTAGTCTTGCATTAATATACCTTCCAAATCTATATCCAATACATTTTCTAAAACTCTGCCAAAAGCTCCAATGTTTGAGAGTAATACAAGTAATGGTACAATGGTCGACTTTCACTAGTTCCACCCTTCTATGGTTCACTATAGTGCTACCTTTCAAATAAAGTAGCCTAGAAGGTTGACTTTCTCAATCCATACTCATCATTGTTGCTTTTAACATAAAATTTGTGTTCTAACATATTCTCAACAATTCATTTCCTTTGGTAAAGAGGGCCAATATTTTCCAAAGTAAAATAGAAGATCTAATGAGTCTTTAAGTCTAACCATTTCTACTACTAATTGGCTAACTATTACACCTCTACTGGGGTAATTCAATATAGGTTTTTAGAGATAGAAACTACATTGGGCATGAACCTAATAATGAGTGATATCTATTTCTCTTTTCTAATGTTATAGTCCAAGTAGATCTTTAGGAATGTATAAGGAATTGCTTACACTACTAATATCTCATATAAATTGGGTTACTACTATATGAAATTTTAACTATAGCTATTTCTCACCACCATGTTAGAATCATAATTTATCTTCATTTTCCTATGCTCTTTTCTTATATGTTTCTCTTTAATCATCTAAAGGCATAATTTAAAACTTCTTATGCCTACATAATACTTATAATTTTGAAATAATTTTGTATAACTTCAGCACAAGTATTTTAATTCACATAATCATCACAACTACCAAGATTTACTTTTATAACAATCTCTATTTATTTTCAAGATCATATTCCATCAAATTGGGACATTATCTTTCCCAACAATTTTGAAAAATATTGTTCACTTTAATTAAAACCTTCTCAAAATTTTGTCACATGGCCATAGCCAACTATTCATAGTTTGAATCATGTCCAATAACTATTTTTGACCAATAATGAAAATTCTAAAATCTCTTCTGATTATCTTAGTTTGGATGTCTTACTCTTCCAACTGAGTCTCCATTTATAATCATGTGATTTCATATTGTTTCTTTCAAGCTCTTTATATTTATCTTGCTTCCCATCAAAATTCAACTAAATTCTCAAATTTTCAAATTTGACAGAGTTCTCTATATAGGGGTGGTAGAACTTAATTCAAAGTCAATATCAATTGTTATGTCAATCATTTCTAAGTTTAATATTTGAACAATCACTCTCATTTACTTATTTTACCTACTTTCCTTTCACAATGGTCATTCTTTGCTCATTTTCATTCTTCTCTAACTATCATTGCAAAAAGAAAATTTTGGCTTAATGAACTTGTGCCTACTTTGTCAAGTTGGTGCTAAATTCTCCAAGATCATCCTATTAATGGAACTATTATAAATCAGAGTTTATTAATTGAAAACATCAATCTGTTTCATCTCATCCTCTAGTTCTTTTCTTTAAGAACTTGTTCATAATTATGTCTAAATTTATGATTTAGAATTAGATTACTGTCATAGATAAATTATCTCATCTATATCAACCTTAAGTCTTTTCATGTCAAAATTTTCCTACTAAGCTTCCATAAGACCTCAAAATTATCATTAGTAAATATCTAGTACATTTTCAAACTAGTTTTATGATTCTTCAAGTTTCCAAGAGATCCCTCTATAGTGATTATGTCCTAATCATCATAATAATTCTTAAACTATTGTTATACAATCATTGTCACTCTCCCCAAAGCTCTATACACATCATCCAAGTTAAAACATGAATCTTTGGAGGTCATCCATGTAAATGGATCTTCTATCACATGATAATATTTTTACTTAAACATAATAACTCATGTGCTCTCATATTCTCATCATTTACCCCAACAAGCATACTAATCCATAAGAATGGTGTCCTTTCTTACTTTCACAAGGTCCAACTCTCTTTGTTTTGTGGACTCCCAATAACTTTCCTTATTATGACTAGTTGTGAGTGGAGTGAATCTGGGCTTTGATAACAAACTATGATGCCCTGAGTTTTTGTAATAATTTCTAAATACTTTTTCCAAATTCAGGATATCCATTGTTTGAAAATTCATTTCGAAAACAAAATAATGAAAGATCTTTTCATTGAAAAGAAATTCTATAAGTCATGAGTGTCATTTCTCACACAAACTCAAGTATTTTATGGTGGAATGAATGTCTCATTCCTACCAAATATTTGATAGAGTTTCCTTTGTCTTTTACACATATACAGATTTAATGCATGCAATGTTGATCACTTAATAAACTTACAAATTATTTTCATGTTTAAAGAAAATAAACATAAAAACTTGATCATAATCCCGAAACTTCTAGTTATAATCTCATTACATCACATTCCACAAAATAGAAATGAGTCCACTCATTCAAAGTAAATATACAGCCACATACTCGAATAGATCATAAAACAAATCTCAAGTAGTAAGCCTCTCCCTTTAGAAACTAGAAGTCTCAATTGTCTATAATTAGAACTCCATGGTTTGCTTTCACATCCTCAACTCAACCTATTCATCCTTCTATTCTAATTCTTCAAGTCTAAGACATTGTAAATAAATTACAAGGTCTCAAGAAGCTTGTGTTTGTGTAGGTGGAACAAGTCACTATTTTGGTATGAAGTTCATGATTTACTTAATCAATGTATTTTGGAAATTATTCATATCTAAATGAAGTCATGATGTTTTAAAACACATGATCAAATCATAAATTCCACGAAATCAATTCACATGTCCAAAGCAATTTAGTTGAAAAATTATATGATTTTCAAAAATTTTGAAGGTATTAATGCTTTATCCTATCATATATATCCAAGTATTCCATGCCTTTGTTGTTTCATGAATATTTTGTCATACAACAACCCTTTTTCATGCATGAACACATAATCATTCAAGTTCATTTGTAACATACAATCCATCAACATCATTCATCATACATGATCATTCAGAATGGTACTAACATGTCATTCAATAACTGAAGTAGTTTATAAGGATCAAGGTATTTAACATTATCCTCATCATGTATATAGGTAGTCATCTCACATACTTTCCTTGATTAATGCACTACATTTCAAATTCATTTATGATTCAATACATGATAAACCATAAGCACTTATAATGTTCAATTAATCCAACATATTTATGAACCAAACCTTAGAAAATCCATGTTTTTGGAAAAATCAATATATATATATGTTATATCAAACTCAATTGGTAAAATCATCAGCTAGATGTAAGCATTAAAGCATAGTATCAACAAAAGATGGAGTTCGTCGATAAAATTAAATGCCATATTATATGCTCAAAAGTCAAAACATTAATAAACCAACATTCAGCAAATCATTGATTCGACAAAACCAAAAGCTATGTATGGTTTTCAAGAGCTGACCATTTCAAAGATGCATGTAAGATCTTGGTATTAAATCATTCTAGAATCCAAAACTATGAAAACTGGGTGGCATATGGTCTTACCACTGGGACAACAAGGTATAATCCTACAAACTAGGTGGCAACATACATTTATGTTGTGAGGAACTAAACTCTCGAGAGTAACTGAAATGCTCAACATGCCCACAATCATGGTGTAATCCTCTTGGGTTTTATCTCTAATTGATGGAAAGGGTCTAAAATCTCGAGAGAGATTAGAATGTCCAACATGCCCACAATAATGATGTAATCCTCTTAGGTTTACCACTAAATGGTACAACCATCCTCTACTTACTCTAGTCTAACTCTTGCAAGTCGCCTACTTTTTAGGGTAGGACCAACTTTTGTGAATGACCGACATATTAGCTTATTTCCACAATCAATCCAAACATCTATGCACATAGAGTATCTACCATCACCGAAGGCAACTATTGTTGCTACTATGCCTACTATATATACCATAAAGTCTTTCACATTAGCCCTCATGGGGTTATTAACTCATCCCTAGGGTAGCCCCATGATGTAAACCCTGCAACAAATGTGCCTTGTGAAAGATCTGGTATCAAACCAAAGGACAGGACTGTGACGACCCGGGTTTTCCCATGCATTTCTAAATGCAAGATCTAATTCCTAAGGTGAGATGCATCCCTATTTGAAAACCATTTTTATGAAAATAATGCAATGCAGTGGAAAATCTTTAGTTTTAAACTCATTTTGAAAACCCTGAGTGTCATTTGCCTTCACAACAACCAAAGTAGTTTTTGAAAAACTTCAGAAATCATAAATGTTTTTCCCAGGTCTATCCAGTCATAGCTCACAGCCCAACTGTAAATAAATACAAATACATGTCCAAAGGGTAGAGTGTTTACATACAAGTATGATTGTCTCTTTTTTATTTACTTGCTCGTAGCGCTAACATTTCCTGAGGCATCTTCTACTCGTGAGTGGAGCCATCCTGAAAAGTGATACATTTGGGTGTCTTATGTCACGGGCGTATCCTGACCTTAAGTGCTTACTTGTGTCTGAAAAATGTTAAGGATTGGGTGAGTATATACTATACTTAGTAGGAGTCCATCACTACTAGTTTTACAATGCATGCTATGTTTAAAATCATATGCTCTTTAAAATATGTGCATGTTTGAAGACTCATGTTCAATATCGATATTAAAAACCATTGTCGAATTAGAATACTAACGACTTAAAGAATTACATAATCCAAGTCGAAAGTATCATATAAATCATAAACATAATGATATGCATAAGATGCTCAACTGAATCCAACTCATGGATATATGGTATGGTCGACCATCCTCATGTCATGCCATATGAAATGCAAGTAAATCCTCAAAAACATAGGGCCCACTATGCCCATGACCTCCTCGGCGTGTGGTCCCCGGGTACCTAGGGACACTCGGTCATAGCCTCCACGGGGCATATGACACCTCGACCCAATGCCGTAACACCAGTGGTAGCCCCTTGTACTACATGCAGTTGACGTAGGGACATGCCTTTTTTTTTTTGCATGGTACCCTTTCCACCTAATAGTGGTAGAGGTTGGGAGGCCACCCCAGACCTCTCGGCATAGCGCCCACGAGCTTACTAGCCTAAATCATATACGATCAATCAAGCAAAAACCTCTTTTTCAAAACTTGTCCTCTTTGGGTCCCTCACAACTGCCTACCCAGCGTCTTTTGGGCACTCCAGCATCTTTTGGTAACCCTCAAGGACGTGCAATTTTTCAAAACTCAATAACCACAAATCATGCAATTTATGCAATTGTTTGCAAAACATGTCTATGCATAATATATTTATTATATGCATGCTGAATTCATTTATAAAATTTAGTCATGCTAAACAAGTCACATAACTTATACTTAAAACATGCATTCTCAAAACAATCATGGGCTCTTTTTAAAAGTCTAGTAGTGATAGAGCACCTACCTGGTTTGGTCACACTGGCCCCCTTGTCCTCGTACGCTTCTGCTCATAGGTTAGGGGAACAAGGTTAGCTTGGCCTATTTCTATAGGTTTTAGAATGGTTGACCTCACTAGTTAGGCATTAAGGGTTCATTCCCATGCCTATGGGTCTCCTAAGGTCCTAACTAGGCCTTGGTATCATCAGGTTTACAAAGGTTTAGTGGCCCCATGTCACTATCATAGTTTAAGGGTCATGCCCACCTTATATAGGGCCTTAATTAGGTATTTTATGGTTTGGGTGTGTTCGCGTCGTCGATACAGACACAATGCCTTTCGCAGGGCCTCAATCGGAGTCCTAGAACCCAAGTTATGGGCATTTTAATATCAAGTGTACATAGAAGGCCATACGAGGTGGAAGCCCGGGATGCTAACGCGTCCCGCGTCAGTGGCAAGCACCCCAGCGGGTGCATCTACAGACGCACCGGGCTTTCACCTGTCTTTTTCGTTTGTGGGCGCGTCCACAGACACGCCCGCTGGTTTCTCTCTAACGCGGTCGGCACGTTTTCGTCCCATGGTGACCGGGGCATCCTTGGGATGCCCTGGTTCGACCCTGTCGAACCAGTGCACCCCAGGCACCCTCCCTGGGTCCTTTGTGGCTCCCTAGAGGCCTGTTTTGCATGGTTTTTCATGTAGAAACTTGGGAAAACTCATCCTAAGACTAAGGGGGAGATGGGTTTGGAGGGTTTTGGGCATACCTGGTTCGTGGCCGGGTTTTTTCCATGTTCTCCTCTTGCCTGCCTCTCCACGATGGTTTTTCCCAAGCTTTTGGGCTGCCATTGGAGGCGTCCAAGAGCTCTATTTATAGAGCTTAAAGAGGGTTCTTGAGGGGGTTCTTACCGCCATGGAATGGCGGTGGTTTCTCCCCTGCACACCGCCGTTCTAGAACCCTCTAGGAGTTTTGGGAAGAAGAGGGGTGCCAGTATCAAAATGGGTCCCTGTTTTTCTCATGCGAAATCCGTTTTTTAATTTTAAAATACCCTTTTGCCCTTGAACTTCAAAGGGCCATAACTTGCTCATTTTAACTGCATTTTGGGTGATTTTGGTCTTGTTGGATTCCTTTTTCTGAGACGCACCTAAGGGTACTATTCTCAGGATCAAATTTCTGGGTCTAGTCAGGGTGAACGGTGAAATGACCAAAATACCCTTATCTCCAAAAAGGGAACTTTTCATTTCCTATAGAATGTTCAAGATTTGTCACTATCATTACAATCCTCCAACTCATATCATTTCTAGTCATGTCCTGCTCCTTTTTCTGATTATGATGAAGGGACCTCAACTTATGAAGTTGATAAATGTTAAATTTTCTTTAAAAAGTATTAATTAGTAGTCCAAGTGTTATAAAATATACCATTATTTCTTTGGTTTTTCTAAAAATTTGTAACACATGCATTTCTAACCTAATAATTCAAAAGTATGACATTTTGCAAGTTTAGAAGCTAATCTAGAGTAAGTATGTTAATCATCATAATTTTCTAGGACTTAATTCGGGATTTTCAATTTTTGTAGGTGTTAAGAATGTAATCCAAAGGCTGAGCTTAATCGAGATAAAAATTGAATCCATTCATGAGGTTTACTAGTCAAACTAGGAAGCTTAACCAAGCCAAATCCTAATTGTCATTAATCCAAGGTGTGATGAATGTTCAACACTATCTTAGGGCAATTAAAGAACCAATAGGATAACCAAAAAGTGATTATAAATGGACCCAAGCCTAAGCCATACATGAGGTTTTCTAGTCCAATTAGGAAACCTAAGGAAGCCGTGCTACTCAAGCCTTTAAACCAAGCATTGAAACCACTTAAGCCACTAAGGAATGAGCCATCAAGTCATGGAAGAATTCCACATGGAGCCACATGATTGAAGCATTCAAATAAGCAGCCATCCTACGTTAAAAGTGAGATTCTTAAAGGATTTTTGGAAAGATAATTGCAGATGGTAATATGATTATGCATTAAGCAACCTATCGAGAGAGAAAACCCCATTTTACTAATCTATTTCCTAACCCTAATCTACCCTTGATAGTGGGGTTCCATGGTTTTTACTTATGGTGGGAGCCACCATCCTAGAAGGTGACGCCGCCCCTTGCTTAATTGGCAAGTTGAAGTGGTTTCCTTATTAACAAATCCATACAAAACACATCATACCCTAGGTTTTTTCAAACTTTTCCATCTTTATTTTCTTTTCTATTCCCTCACTCTTCCCACCCTCCAAAACCACCTTGAGAGGCTGTTGGAGACCCACATGTTGTCCTTAAGAAAAAGCAACTTCCCTCCTAATGTAGGAAACTAGCCATCCCATCTCTCTTACATCATCTTCATTGCGTCACTTTTCAGCTAACTTTCCTCCCTTATTCTCCACCCCATACTAGATATTGATCTCCTTCCCTTTTCTAGATTAAGTCTTCCCAAATTGGAAGCACAAAACATTATAAATACACCATGGAATTCCACATTTTTTTCCAAGTAGGGGATGGGCGAGACAACCTTGAAACATAGCTCTCCTTTGGTGATCTTTGCTACTAGACCTTAGCATTATTTTGGTGCTTTTTTACTTTGGATTTCTTATTATTCCCATTTTTAACTTTCTCTGCAATTTCAGGTTACTAGTATACGTCATAGCTTTGATTTCATAGATGTTTTGGGTTGGCTGTGCTCTCTTGTTCTCCATGCATCTTTCTAGCTTCAATTCCTTTTGTTATTGTTTCAGTCCCATCATTTTTTTTTCTTGTTACCTCAAGAGTCAAGTTAGTCCTTTGGTAGTGACGGACAAGAGAAGAAATAACTTACAATCTTGATTTTTCCCTTACATTTGTTCCCATGTTTCTATGGTTGTGAGAAAGAGGGCCCTTACTTACTTATTAGGGAATTCCTTGATATTTGTGCTACATTCAAGTATCATAGTGTCCCCACCATGGTTTTGAAAAATGGCAACAAGTTCAGTACTTTTATGAGGCATTAACATCTTAAAATGAATAAATGGTAGATGCAACTAGTGGAGGGGCCCTTATGATGAAAAATAAAACTAAGGCCTATAATTTTTCCAAATGTTAACATATAATTTCTAAAAATACAATAATTCTCATAGGAGAGAGAGATATGCCTTACCACAAAAGAAAGGAGGCATGTATGAAGTTGGAGTGCCATCGGACATGTCTTATATGCTTGATTCCATAGCAAACATTGTTGACCCTTTGGGTGGGAGAATGAATAAGCTTAAAGCTATATTGAAAACTTTCTTAGCTGCTAATATATCCTCCAAACCTCCACAAGTGGCATGAGCTATTTGTTCAAGCCCAGCTCATTTAACTTCAACTTGTCCATCAAATAGAGTGCTTAATAATTATCTTTTAGAACAAGCAAATGCTCTTGGGGCATATCACCACTCTAGCAACATCAATCCATACTCTAACACCTATAATCAAGGATGGGCTAGGCACCCAATTGTCATAGTCTAAGAATAATTACCAATGAGGTACATCTATAAACCCCCTTATTTGGAATTGTATCACCCCTAAATTTTGTAAGGAGATTTAATAAATGATGAAATTAAAATTTTCAAAGAAAAATCAGGCTAGAATATTAAGGTTACTAAAAATTCACTTCTCAATAGAAGTTGAATCAAGGTATAAGACATGTATAATTGAAAACATATTCGACGAACCCTTCAGAATGACTATAAGCATGACAAATTCTGAGTTCGGATGAAAAATCTTTATTTTTCTCCAATTTTAAGAATAAAAGGATAAAATGATAATTTTACAAATAACTAAGACCTATGACATCAAAATTTATAATGTATTCCAAAATACGAATCCAACGCCACTAAGTACACTGAATTCTGAGTTTGGGAGAATAAAACCAATTTTTCCCTATAAAAGGGTAAAATAGTCTTTTCACATTGCATGGGACCCCCAAAGGAATCCAATGGCAGAAAAACATGCAATCATCAGTCAAACCACTACCACCTACTAGTGGAGAAGCAGGTGGTAGTGGGAATCCAAAGACAATTTAATATAAAAAGAAAGGAAACATTATAATTGCATATAATCATGAAAAACACCCAAAATTCCTATAAATACCTCAGAAAAAAATCCCCAAAAATGTTCACAAAATTCACCATGAAATTCCCTAGCCACCCCCAATATCTCATCTCAAAACTCCTCCCCCTTCTCCCCTTTTCTCTCTTTTCTCCCTTCTTACTCTCTCTCTTCTTTTTCTAATTGGAACAAGAGACCTATATTTAATTAGGTACTTTGTTCCAAGTTGAATCTCATAAATCCCTTCGTCCATGCAATCCTATACTCCTTATCTACAAAACCCCCAAATCAATTTCAAAATCCAATAGTGATTAGCTCCCGAGATACTCTGCGGGATGCCGCATAGGAATGTGCCATGTGGGAGCATTTCCCTTAAATTGGATGAAGACATTAAGTTAAGCTTATATGGATTTATGGCTGGATGATGATGATTTGGGATAGATCAAGATCTATGCCCTTAAATTGGAGAAAAAGGACTTAAGATCTTCTTGATCGGTTGGATTATGAAGGATCAAATCATTTCATGAGATGCATCAATGATCTAATAATGAAATCACATCAAGAAGATGTATTAGATCTAAAGGGAAATGAAAAATCAAGATCTAAACCATAAAAGAGATGAGAAATGAATAAGGATAAACTAAGGCCGTTGGATCATGGTGGATAGTTATGGAATATTAGATTTTCATTTAAATTGTTGAATTTTATTATAATTGTCTTTTATTGTTTAGTAGATTTAATTGGAGATTTATTTATTTATTTATTTATGCTTTAATGCTTATATAATGGAAATTACATTGAAAATGTAATTAAATAAAATTAGAATGGAAGGACATTTACATGGCATGAATGATATGGACTTAATGATAGTAAGGGTCATAGTTAGTAGGATAATATAAGGAATATAAATTCCTTTGCCCAAATTAGGAGAATAATGAAACTCCATGAACGACATTTTAATGTTCATGGATTTAATTAAAATCAATTAGAAAGAGTACTTTTGGTTGAAATGCTCATAGGAACCTCATGAAAGGTTGAGCTAGGATCACTCTACTGGATGATGAACATGATAGTTAAGGAGGTTCCCTAATAGAGCCCTACTGTTCCCTCACCTTCCGCTGATGTTTGTGGGGTCTAAACACCTCCTTACATGAGGATTGAAGTAACCATTTTGTGTTTAGCCATTCAACTAGTAAACCTTAGCCAATTTGACATAAGAGGAGCTATCTAGACTAAGGATGAAATAACTACCCTCAACTAGTAAAACATTAACTGGTTGAGTAATATAATAAGAGCATAAAAGGTTAGTAAATCATCTAATCCTAATAAAAATTGTAAGGATGATCAGACAAGATCCAGAGCATCTGGAATGGTCAAAAACAATAAGAATACTAATGTCATATTGTATTATGTATATGTGGAAATTATGTATGTATATGTAGAAAAATGTAGATAGAGAACCCAAACCCTTGATCAAACATAATTTAAGGAAAATTTAGGGCATCCCTTATAGGAATACATACTTGTATAGCGAAATAACTTTATACATATGGTTTGACAGATATATGAATCCAAACCATGATGGGCAATGTGGAAGAATACCATTTGAGATGTATGAATCAAGATACTACTTTGAGGTAGGTGGATGTACAAGAATGTATTAAGGATTCATGTGTAAACATACATGATCTTTGTTTGTAATTATAAACCTTCATGATATAAGTATGCTTAGTACCTTAGCATAGTCATGATCCAACTAAGTAAACCAACCATATGATTTAACTAAGTGATCCAACCATATGATCCAACTAAGTGATCCAACCATATGACCTAACTAAGTGATCTAACCTCATAATCTAATTCAATTATTCAATTATCCAATATAAGGATCAAATCAAATGAGGCGAAGCTAATGAGATGTGAAGACCAAGGAAACCATAAGAATAGGGCATAGAAAATATTCCAGCCTTAGTTAAATAGCCACATCATCTGATATGTACAACATATTTTACATGCAAGCATGGTGGCTTGTGATTTTGTTTTACACAATGCTAGGACTAAGGATGCTATGCTAGGGAATTTACGAGGGTTTGGCTACCCACTTCCTAAAATTTATATGATGGAACCATGCCCAAAGGGAGGATAAATGTCAGGTGAGGCAATAATGGAATGGCCTCCACTGTGATAGCCATGGTCTACCCCATGAGGACATGGATTTGTTATTTCCACAGATGGTATTAATGGAGGATTATACAGTTATCCAAGCATGTTGTACAGATTGAGACTATGGCATAGTAGTCCTAATGTATTTTTCATTATGATGCACATATGATAGGCAGTGTAATGCCATGGCATGATGAAATGCCACTCCATGAGTTCCTAGAAAGAAAATCCCCATATGAGGATTGGCTGAATATTGAGTTCCTAAGTGGAAGTATAGCCAGGGGAAGGAACAAGTTCTGAGCAATCTTCACTATTCTAATTAATTTATCCTGTACTACATAAATAATATATATACTTTATGTTGAAATAACTCATGAGTGGGTAACCATGATGGAATAGTGACTAATGTACGTATTCTTATATTAATGAAGTAGTATATTTTTGTATCCTCTACCAAGAATGGCTTGCTGAGTATTCTAAATGTTTCAATGTTTACAATACCTCAGATATAGAGAAGGAAGTTTAGGAGCTCAAGACTATAGAAGACTCAAGAAGATTTGGAAGAATAATCAATCTAAGTATATTCTTTGAAGACATGTATTTTTATTTGAGAGCATTGTAGTGTATTGAGAATTTTTTATGTATGGTGAGGTCTGAATTTTGGATTATGTAATTTGGACAAGTATTGTACTGATACCGAGCTGTACTGGGGACCACTGGATGGATTCTAAAATTTAATAAAAATATATTTCTTCAATGAAATTTTATCTTGTATAAAAATTCTACTTATATTATGTATGAGGTGATGACTTGGGATTTTTTTCGAAACAAGTTTTAAAGAAAAGAATTTCCACTGTTTTGTTTTCAATTTTTTTTTACTAAGAGCGCCTTGCCTTTGAAAAATGTATTACAAAATGTGTTACAAAAATTGGGTCGTCATAGTTGGTATCAAAGCCATTCATCCAGTTACAATACAGTACCCTTATGTCCAATATGAAGATGACAATCCTATTAGAGGATGAGAAATAGTGAGTGGATAAGAAATGAGTTATTATTTCATGAGAATGAGTTATGTGATCAACTCCCTAGTGAAGGATGAGTATAGAAAGAGTTTAAACTCATTAGTTAAGAATGAGTATATAAGGAATTGACTCATTAGTTGAGGATGAGTATAGAAAGAGTTAAGTGTAATGAAGGAATAATATAGCCCAAGTAGATGTCACTTAGTGAAAGGACTAGAAATACTATCTAGTAAGTAAGAATCCCAATAGACGGAATAGTAAGATATAGAAATCAATAAGGAAAACATTACAATAGATAAAAATGTAACGTATGAGATTCAGGTCTAAACTAAAGTCTTGAGTAAACATACATATGTAGAAATAAAGTACACCAATACTAGTATGTATATAACCATCATTAAGTGAAAGAATGAAGATTAAGAGAAAGAAGTGATAAATTGGAAAAAAAAATTAATGAAAATATATTTCTTTAATGGAATTTTATCTTGTATAAAAATTCTACTTATGTTATATATGAGGTGATGACTTGGGTTTTTTTTTTCAAAACAAGTTTTAAAGAAAAGAATTTTTGCTATTTTTTTTTGTGAAATTTGTTTACTATGGGCGCCCTGCCTTTGAAAAATGTATGACAAAATGTGTTACAAAAACTAGGTCGTCATAGGAACTTCCCTAGGATTTTAGCTTCACAATAGCCACTAAGTTTTTAACTTCTCCAACAAACATAAAAACTATCAATTGAGGATAATATAGAATATATCATGATGAAACTTGTTGAAAATAGGAAGCCTTGCATCAAACCCAGAACAAGAATTGCAAAATATCACAAATTATCACTAGGTTAGAAAGGCAAATGGGTCAATTATTTGTTTCTTTAAGTGAAAGGGAAAAAGGAAAGTTTCCTAGTTAGCCAATTCCAAACCCTAAGGGCCAGATGGAAACAGGGTCTATTTCGCATAACCAAAAACCCCATGAGCAAGCAAAGTCCATCACAACCTATAGGAGTGACTATTAGGTTGATAACAAAGAAGGGCAGCATGACGACAAAATAGAGGAGAATGTATCAAATAGAATACAAGAGAAAGAGACTAAATAGAAATCTCCTACTCCATTTGAGCCTACAGTGGAGATACCTTATGTTCTTAATGTTAAGTGTGTAATTTTAGCCAAAAGACCCCAAGTTTAGCATTTAATTAGACCATCTAACTTATTAATTTGATGATTTTTAGATAAAATTATCTCAAATTGACCATCCAATCATAAATTGCCAAAATTAATGGTCAGATGATCATTTGAGCTAATCAGATGCTTAATGTACTGGTAGATGACTCTAATCTAGTCTTATATTTTGTAGACCAAACAGATCCGAGTTTGAATGGCTAATCAATGGTGCAAATTATCCAAGAGGGTATTGACTAACTAGATCACTCATAAAGCAAGATTGGATGGTTTCCTAAAAGAAGAAGAATTCTAATAAGGAGATGAGATTATGGATAAGATTTGGAATGAAGAGGAAATTTCATAGTAGAAAACTAACTCCTAAAGGATAAGGAAAGAGGGGGAGAAGAGAATTAGAAAGGTGGACAGGTTTATAAGGAGAAAACTATTGGAGCCCAAGGGGAGAGTCTTTTTTTTGTTTATTTTCCTTAGCTTTGCTTGCCATTCCTTTCTTTCCAATGGGGTTGCTTTCATCATTATTATTTTTTTCTCTTTCCTTTTACCATCATTCTCCTTCACTTCCCTCATGTCTCTTTTCATAGCCACCTTCCCATTTTTGTTTCTTTTTTTTTTATTTCCCTTTGCTTCTATTTCCATTCACCATCAATTCCCTTTTCCAACACCACCTTCTCTATCTCTCCCTGCTCATTCCTCTCATTGTTCCCATATTCCCATTCCAAGCTCCCCTCCATTGCATCATAGCTTGGTCTCCCTTCTGTTTCTCCTCTATTCACACCAGTTCCACTTGATCTCCACCTATCTAGTCCATGCACAACACCACCTCTGCTAGTTTTCTTCAATGCCCCATCTCCTTACCACACTCGCATCATCTTCCACCCATAGACCTAAACTCCTATTTCTCTGTCCACCTCCAGTACCCCAATTCTCTAGCTTGACTCGTCTGCTCTGTGATCCACCCATCAGCTACCCAACATGCATAGGCTAGGTAGACCAACTTTGACAACTACCCAAGCTCACCGGCACTGCTTAAGCCCAACACTGTCCACCCTCCTCTATCAATCTATTCCCCTCAGCATCATACACCCATCACCGGCTGCTCGTCTACTCCCCCTCTGCCAGTCGATGCCCCCTTCTCCACCGCACTAGCTTCCCCTATTTATCAAGACCAAATAGCCCAACCTGGGACGCATTGGTCCCACACGGCATCGCCTCCTCTATTTTCAGCACTGACGGGTCGTTGTCTCCATTCTCCCTCTTCCATTACCACTCCACTAGTAGTCCCCTCTATTTTTCACCATTGCTCTAGCCTAGTTCTCATATCATTGGCAAATTCTTCTTCTTCCCCTATTTTAGTTCTATTTTATGGGAAATTTAAGGAACTTTCAAGAAGAATTCCATTTTTTTACCCTTTAGTATAAAAAATTTAATTACATTTTTTTTGTCCTATTAATGTCCTTATCTACATTCTATTCTATTCATGTTTTGTAATTTGCATTCTGTGTTGTTCTCACTTCATCCAGGAAATGTTTAATCTGAATCTATCTTATTCAAGCTTAATCAAATCAACGGTTCTACTTTGACAAACAAGATCTCTTTATTTCTTCAATTGTTTCATATCAAAATTTCAATTCCTCTTTCAATCTTGTTTATAGGACATTGTAAAGCATGCTTATCATTCTTGATCTTCAATCTAAGAATCAAAATTTGATCTGAGCCATTAAAACTCAAATTTCTTATCTAGACTAGATCTTTGCAATTTTTGAGAATCTACCTAATCCATCTAGTGGATCATTAATCAAAATCACTAGAAAGAGATTGATAAATGCTAATTGAAGTTTATGAGACCAGATCTGAAGAAATTGATGGTAAAACAATCTAGGTAAGCAAAATTTTCTTATTTCTTTAGTTAGATATCTATCTTTTTGAATTGGACCTCTGTAATTTTCATTGATGAAATACTTATGAAGTCTAATTTCAATTTTAATTATTTTAGATAATATAATTTTCATTTTTGAACAATTAAATTTTATTAGAACTCCAATTTCTTAAAGTGAGTCCCTATAGGATCAACCCATACTTGCATTAACTATACTACAATAGCCCATGCACTTGTGGAAAATGCAACACCTAAAGCCCCATTCCCTCAATTACACTCAACAAAGCTAAGAAAGAAATATATTTCAATGAGATAATGGAAGCATTTAAACATGTGAATTAATATCCCATTACTGAGTGCTTTTATGGATATTCCTGCTTATGCCAAGTTTCTAAAAGAGCTTTGCACAACAAAGTGAAAGCGCAATGTGCAAAAGAAAGCCTTTATCATTGAGTAGGTGAGCTCTTTAATACAACAACAGACTTCTCCTTAGATGAGGGTAAATTTGTTGCCTTAATTTGTCTACGAACAACTAGAGCTTGGTGACCTTAAACCAGCCAAAACCACATTGTCATTGGTAGATAAATTAGTTAAAATTTTATGTGGTATGGTTGAGGATGTAATAATACAATAGATGAGTTCTATTTTCCTATAGATTTCATTATACTGTATACCCAACTTGCATTAACTATACTACAATAGCCCGTGCACTTGTGGAAAATGCAACACCTAAAGCCCCATTCCCTCAATTACACTCAACAAAGCTAAGAAAGAAATATATTTCAATGAGATAATGGAAGCATTTAAACATGTGAATTAATATCCCATTACTGAGTGCTTTTATGGATATTCCTGCTTATGCCAAGTTTCTAAAAGAGCTTTTCACAACAAAGTGAAAGCTCAATGTGCAAAAGAAAGCCTTTATCATCGAGTAGGTGAGCTCTTTAATACAACAACAGACTTCTCCTTAGATGAGGGTAAATTTGTTGCCTTAATTTGTCTACGAACAACTAGAGCTTGGTGACCTTAAACCAGCCAAAACCACATTGTCATTGGTAGATAAATTAGTTAAAATTTTATGTGGTATGGTTGAGGATGTAATAATACAAGTAGATGAGTTCTATTTTCCTATAGATTTCATTATACTGTATACCTAACTTGTCTTAGACTCCAATAGTCAGGTCTCAATTACTCTTGCAACATGATTGAAGATCTAATTCCAAAAGTTTTCAACCATTGTTAACCTTCGATCCACTAGAGTCCTATCTTACACATAGCAATTACAAATTTTAATGTATATCTTAAGACATTAAACTTACTACTAACTAGGAGGTGACGCAGGGTTTTAAGAGTCACATTGTTCTACATTACCAATTCATCGTGTATGTGTCTTATATTTCAAAACATTTGGGACAATGTTTAGTTCAAGTTCGGGGGTGTAGACATGCATGAGATATCTGAGTTTTTCTTCATATTTAAAAAAATAATATTAATTTTTTTTAATTTTTTTGAGTTTTTAGGTCAAAGTTCATTTACTATGATGAGCTTTAGATTGTCTGAAGTCTAATATTTCTTCTACCCTGTGAGTATTAGAAACTATCATTTTTATGAGGATATATGTAATTCCATATTTTCTTCAATGCACATCAATTTTAAAGATCTTAGTGTTCTTTTTTTTGGTCAAAATTCCAAAAACTAAAAGGAGTACTAACTTTAGTTTCCTAAACATTTATTAAATTTGATAGGTTTTGAAAACCAAGGAAATGTTATAGGCCATCCTTTTTTTATCCCAGAGATTTAAAGTCTACACAATATATTATACCACTAGTTAGATATTTTGAGTCTCTAGGTATAACTTTCTTTTTAAAACTTGATTTACCTTCACCCAAGAAATCCTAGTAAAAATATCTATTGCTTACCTCTTCAAAATAAGTAGAGATAGTAGAAAAAGCAGAAAAACTAAAGTCAAAGAAGTAAAAAATATCAAAAGTACAAAGAAATATATTCCTTCTCAGACATACAAGGAAAAGTGAAAAAGTGTATAATTAGAAAAATAATATAAAAAAGAAAAGAGAGAGAGAGAGAGAGAGAGAGAGAGAGAGAGAGAGAGAGAGAGAGAAAGAAGTTATGAAGAAAGAGAAAGAGGAGGGAAAATATAGAAAAGATATTCACTCCAATATAGTTAAAGCAAAAAATTTGTTCTACATCAATTAAAATACATCTACTTAGATTTGAAACTTTGAATCCATATACTCTTCATTTCAGAACCATTCCCAAGCATAGGCTTCGTATGATATAAAGACCTCTTGATCTTAAGGTGGAAGATTTCCTTGATGAGGATATAAATAAGAAGGAATTAAGGTGAACTATTTCTGGTTGGTCTTAGTATTGGCATCCATTCTTAAGGATCATATTTCTTTGCTCATTTGTATTAAAAGTTATATGAACCATTAGCATCTTTTGAGTTGGTTACAAAGCGAGAGAATTTTGTTTAACCCTATTTCTTTGAGAGCTTTATTTTTAGTTTATACCAGTCAGAATTTGAGGTCAAGACATCTTTCCAATGGAGTATAAGCATTATTATTTAGAAGTCCTAGCTATGTAGCCTATACACACACATGTACTTTGAGATTAAACTGAAATAAAATGGCTTTGGTATGTGGGTAATTTGTAGAATTTCTCATTCCTCTTTATTAAGTTCTTAATGGAAGAAGGGTGCCAATGGATGATAATTCTCTAAGATAAAATAAAAGACTTACATTATGGAATTTTGTGTGTTTTTTCACTACAAACCATCATGAGGACTAACTCATCTGCTAGGGGTAACCTAGGGGATTAAGGGCTTATTGCATATGCTAAATGCAATTATGAGTACCTACAAAAACAAAAACTATTTTGTTTGTATGATTTTTTGTATCATCTACTCATGACTAGTAAAATGCTACTTGGGGGTGTAATAAGTGTTCAATTTTGTATAATATAAGGTGTGATGAAGGTTCAAGACTATCCTAGGGCAATTAAAGAAGCAATAGGAGAACCAAAAGGTGATTATAAATGGACCTAAGCTCGAGCCATACGTGAGGTTTCCTAGTCCAACTAGGAAACCTAAGGAAGCCAAGCTAATCAAGCCTTTAAGCCTAGTATTGAAGCCACTTAAGCCACCAAGGAATGAACTATTAAGCCATGGATGAATGCCACATGGAGCCACACGATTGGAGCATCAATGGTTTTTAAGGGATTTTTGGAGAGATAATTGTAAAAGGTAAGATGATCATGCATTAAGGGATCCATCAAGAGAAAATATCCTCACTTTTCTAATCTATTTCCTAACCCTAATCCACCCTTCACCCTAGGGATCCATGTTTTTTACTTAAGGAGGGAACCATTTTCCTTGAAGGTCAAGCCTCCCCCTTGCTTTGTTTGTAATTTCAAGTGGTTTCCTAATTATAAAAACCCTGGATCTAAGTCCATTTGAAGCACATCAAACACTAGTTTTTTCTTAACATTTCCATCTTTATTTTCTTTCCTATTCCCTCACTCTTACCACCATCCAAAATAGCCTTAAGAGGGGAGTTGGAGGCCCACACTTCCTCCTTAAGAAAAAGATGCCTCCCCCCTTCTAATTTACAAAACCGGCCAGCCCATCTCTCTTACATCATCTTGATTGCATCAATATTCACCTAACTTTCCTCCCTTATTGTGATGACCCGAGTTTTCCCATGCATTTTTAAATGCAAGATCTAATTCCTAAGGTGAGATGCATCCCTGTTTGAAAATCATTTTATAAAAACCATGCAATGCAGCGGAAAATCTTTTCATTTAAACTCATTTTGAAAACCCCGAGTGTCATTTGCTTTCACAATAATCAAAGTAGTTTTTGAAAAATATTGTAATCATAAATGTCTTCCTGTGTCTATCCAAATACAAACTCACAAATTTCAATCAGAATAAATACAGATACATGTCCAAAGGGTAAAGTGTTTACTTACATGTATAATTGTCTCTTTTTTATTTACTTGCTTGTAGCACTAACATTTCCTAAGGTGTCTCCTAATCGTGAGTGGAGCTGTCCTGAAAAATGATATATTTGGGTGAGTATAGACTATACTCAATAGGAGTCTATCACTACTAGTTTTACAATGCAAGATATGTTTGAAACCATATGTTCTTTAAAACATGTGCATGTTTAATCACTCATGTTCAATATTAATATTAAAAACCATTGTCGAATTAGAATACTGACAACTTAAAGAATCGCATAATCCAAGTCGAAAGTAACGTAGATATCATAAACATAATGATATGCATAAGATGCTCAACTGAATCCAACTCATGGATATATGGCATGGTCAACCAACCTCATGTCATGCCATATGCAATGCAAGTAAATCCTCAAAACATAGGGCCCACTATGCCCATGACCTCCTCGTCGTGTGGTCCCCAGGTACCGGGGGACACGCGGTCATAGCCTCCACGGGGCATATGACACTTCGACCCAGTGCCATGACACCAGCGGTAGTCCTCTGTACCACATGCAGTCGAAGTAAGGACATGCCTTTTTTGGCGTGGTACCCTTTCCACCTAATAGTGGTAGAGGCTGGGAGGCCACCCCAGACCTCTTGGCATAGCGCCCACGAGCTTACTAGCCCAAATCATATATGAGCAAACAAGCAAAAACCTCTATTTCAAAACCTATCCTCTTTGGGTCCCTCACAACTGCCTGGCCCTCACAACTGCCTACCCAGCGTCTTTTGGGCACTCCAGCGTCTTTTGGTAACCCTCAAGGATATCCAATTTTTCAAGGCTCAATAATCACAAATCATGCAATTTATGCAATCGTTTCCGAAACATGTCCATGCATAATGTATTTGTCATATGCATACTAAATTCATTTATGAAATCAATTCATACTAAACAAGTCATGTAACTTAAAACTTAAAACATCATTCTCAAAGTCTAGTAGCAATAAAGCACTTACCTCGAAGTTTCCTGGAGTCGCATCCTTCATTACTCAACCTGACCCTGGGTCTCATTTATAAAATCTTAGATATGAATGGATAACAAGGAGTCCTTATCAATTTCGATCTATTTAGAAATTAGATAGCTAGATCTGCCGTTTAGGGTCCATGGGTCCTTGCCTAATTTAGTATCAGGCAAAATCCTATGATATGGATCTACTATTCAATGGTTAGACTCTATAATTTGTCCTCTGATCCTAATTTTATAGTCTCATTAGGTCCGCGTTGTTCATACAGAAGCGATGGTTCTTTTGGATCGTCAATCAAAGTCCTACAACCCATGAAATTGTAATTTTAGCATTGCACAATCACAGACGAACCAGATTCGTCTTACACGTAGGGCCCGTGCATCATGGTTTCCAAGACATGTGCGTGCCCTGGTCGAACCAGGACCCATATCTGCATGTCGTGCCACCCAAAGACCGTGCTAGGGACTGCGTTTGCATGTGCACAGGCATGCCCAAGCAATGCGTTATGACGCATGTCCTGGATGGCATCACACAGACGCATCTTTGGTGTAGCATGGCGCATCTCAGCTCCCAGGGCACCCCGTGCATCCCGGTCGAGCCAGGACCCGTGCCCCACGTCATGTGCGCACCCAAAGGCCGCATCAAGGATCATGTACGCACTGTCGCACGCCTGGAACCCATCCCAAGGACCCTGTCCCAAGCACACGTGAAGCATGGTGTCCTTGGGACACCTTGTTCGCACAGAGTCAGATGGAATCGGCTAGGACGTTCTCCGGCTAGGGAAAGCCGGCTGGGAAAAACCAGATCCAGCATGGATCTGGCCTGGGGGAAAGAAAAATGGAGAGAGGGCAAAGAGGTGCTTACCTGGGTAGCTAGGGACGCCCTCATTCTGGTGGTGTGGCTCCCTTTTTTCCACTCTGAAAACTCCATGTCGCCAAAACCCACGAAGAAGGGGGAAAACCCCAACTTCTGATGAGGCCAGGGGAAGAAGAGGGGAAGTGGAGAGATGGGAATGGCCGGCCTGACTCGGGCTTGGCCGGAATTGTGACGACCCAGGTTTTCTCCTGTAGTTTTAACTGCAATATCTAATTCCTAAGGCGGGATGCATCCCTATTTGAAAACCGTTTTATAAAAACCATGCAATGCAGTAGAAAATCTTTTGTTTTAAACTCATTTTGAAAACCCTGAGTGTCATTTGCTTTCACAACAATCAAAGTAGTTTTTGAAAAAACTTCAGAAATCATAAATGTTTTTCCCCAGATCTATCCAGTCACAAAATGCAGCCCAACTGTAAATAAATACAAATACATGTCCAAAGGGTAGGGAGTTTACTCACATGTATAGTTATCTCCTTCGTTTATTCACTTGCTCATAGCACTAATATCTCTTGAGACGTCTTCTATTTGTGAGTGGAACTATCCTGAAAAATGTTAAGGATAGGGTGAGTATATACTATACTCAGTAGGAGTCTATCACTACTAGTTTTGCAATGCATGCTGTGTTTAAAATTATATGGTCTTAAAAACATGTGCATGTTCGAACAACCACGTTCAATGTCGATATTAAAAACCATTGTCGAACTGAAATACTGATGACTTAAAGAATAGCATAATCCAAGTCGAAAGTATCATATATCATAAACATAATGATATGCATAAGATGCTCCACTAAATCCAACTCATGGATATATGGTATGGTCGACCAACCTCATGTCATGCCATATGCAATGCAAATAAATCCTCAAACCATAGGGTCTAACTATGCCCACGACCTCGCCACCGTGTGGTCCCCGGGTAGCTAAGGACACAGGGTCATATGCCTCCACGGGACATATGACACTTCGACCTAGTGCCGTGACACCAGTGGTAGCCCCATGTACCACATGCAGTCGAAGCAGGGACGTTGTCCTTTTTGGGCGTGGTACCCATCCACCTAATATTGGTAGAGGTTGGAGGCCAACCCAAACCTCTCGGTATAGCACCCATAAGCTTATCGGCCCAAATCATATCAGATCAAACAAGCGAAAACCTCTTTTTCAAAACCTATCCTCCTTGAGTCCCTCACAACTGCCTACCTCGCGTCTTTTGGGCACTCCAGCGTCTTTTGGTAACCCTCAAGGACATGCAATATTTTTTCAAGAACTCAATGCTCTCAAATCATGCAATATATGCAATTATTTGCAAAACATGTCTATGCATAATGTATTTATCATATGCATGCTGAAATTCATTTATATGCAAAACAAGTCATATACGTATACTTAAAACATGCAGTCTCAAAATAATCATGGCTCTTTTTAAAAGTCTAGTAGCAATAGAGCACCTACCTGAAAGTCTCCTGGAGTCACGTCCTTTATCACTTCAACCCATCCCTGGGTCTCATTTATAAACTCCTAGGTATGAATGGATACAAGGAGTCCTTATTAATTTCAATCCATTTAGACATTAGATCGCTAGCTCTGCCTATTGGGTCCATGGTCCTTGCCTAATTCATTTGTTAGGCTAGATCCTATAATATAGATTTACTATTCAATAGTTAAATTCTTTAAATGGTCCTATGATCCTAATTTTAAAGTCTCATTAGGTCCGCGTATCCCAGTTCCTAGGACACCCGTGCATCCTGGTTGAACCGCAACCGCCTCACATGCGTGTCACCAAAAGGCCGTGCCAGGGACCATGTTTTGCATGCACACGTGCATGCTCAAGTGATGCTCTATGACGCGCATCATCGCACGGACGCACCTTGTAGCATGGCGCATCTCAGCTCCCAAGGCACCCCGTGCATCCTGGTCGAGCCAGGACCTGTGCCCCATGTCGCGCACGAACCCGAAGGCCGCACCTGGGACAATGTTCGCACGTGCACAAGCATGCCCAGGCGACGCGCTATGACGCGCGTCCTGGATGACCTTGCACGAACACACCTTGGCGTAGTCGAAATGTGCCTTGGCTCCTGGGCCACCCATGCGTCCCGGTCGAACCTGGACTATGCCTAGGATGCACCGAGGCCACGCCCATACACAGTCACGTGCCCTTCTACACAGTGGCTTGCCTGGGGTCCGTCCATGGGCTCAATCGGGTGTGCATCACGCACCATCCCAGGATCGTCTCCCTCGTTGGTCTGGTCCTGGGTTCTGCAATTTTCGGCCAGAAAATGCTAGGTCCGACCTAGTTTTCACCTAGGGAAATGGAAGGGAGGAGGAGGGGGAGTGTGGGCAATGTCTGGCTCAATGGGTTGACAGACCCATCGAGCCTGGGTTTGCTTTGTGCTTCCCAGCCGGAAAGTTTCCATATTAGGCGTGGATCTTCTCAAGGAAGAAGGGAAAATAGAGGGGAGTCATGAGGAGCTTACTTGGATGAGTTTGGAGTGATGCCTACTGCCAGTGGTGGGGTTTCTTTACCTTGAAACCCTAGCTATTGAAATCCCTCTTGAACCGTCGGAGAAAATGGAGGATAAAGGGACGGCTGAGGAGGAGGGGAAAAGAGCTTTTTATAGCCTTGCTATGGCGGTGCTGCCCATGGCGGTGCCACTCGTGGCAGTGGCAGAATCCTCTAGAAACGGAGTTTTTGGAGGGGTCTAGAGTTTGAAGACGACAGGGGGTGCTGTTATCAAAACGGCCCCCCTACGTTTTTCGTCTTTTTCGTTTTTTTGTTTAAATTCCAAAAATACCCCTATCTTTAAACGACCGTAACTTCTTCATACGAACTCCGTTTTGGGTGATTTTTGAGGCGTTGGATTCCATTTTTTGAGTAGAATCTAATGGTACTAAGTTTCCTTAGAAATTCCTTTATTTACTATTTTAAATAAAGTGAAACATTCAACTCAGTTCACTTCCCATAAAATGTCCAATTTTTGTTAAAAATACCGTAAATTGCTCGGGTATTACAGGAATGTGCTAGGAAAGTTGGAGATGGGTTTTCTGATTTTTTCCAAAAACCCCAGCCTCAAATGGCCCGAAAAATCTTGATTCGAAGAGGAGGGAATAGGGGCTTTTTACAGCCTTACTATGGCGGTGCTGCCAATGGTAGTGGTGGAAACCTCTGGAAACTGGGGTTTCTGGAGAAATCGAGAGGAAGAAGACAGGGAGTACTGTTATCAAAACAGCCCCCTGCATTGTCATTCTTTTTCGTTTTTAAGTGCGATTTATAGAATTGCCCATAATCTTTAAACGACTGTAACTTCTTCATACAAACTCCGTTTTCGGCTTTCTTTGAGGCGTTGGATTCCATTTTTCGCATAGAATCTAATGGTACTAAGTTTTCTTACAAATTCCTTCATTTAATATTTTAAATAAAGTAAAACATTTAACATAGTTCATTTCCTGTAGAATGTCCAATTCATTTTTGTTAAATAGGGTAAATTGCTCGGGGCATTACACTTATTCTCCACCTCATACCTATATCTAGATCTAGATCTCCTTACCTTTCCTATATTAACTCTTCACCAAATTGGAAGTACAAAACATTACAAATACCCCATGGAGTTTGACCTTTTTATCTGATTGGCTCACAAAACCTTGAAACGTAGCTCTTGTTTGGTGATCTTTGTTATAGACTTCACCATTATTTTGGTATTTTTATTCCTTTACATTTTTTATTATTCCTTTTTTTATTTTCTCCCTAATTCTAGGTTAATAGTTTACCTCACAACTTTGATTTCATAGTTGTTTTAGGTTGTTGTGCTCTCTTGTTCTCCTTGCATCTTTCTAGCTTCAATTCCTTTTTGTTATTATTTCAATCCCATAAGTTTTTCTTACTCATTCCCTCAAGATTCAAGTTATTTCATCTTTGGTAGTGATAGCTGAGAGAAGAAATAACTTGCAACCTTGATTTCCCCCTTTGAAAATTCATGTTTTCTTGCTTAATTCTAGCCTAGTTTTAGATGCAATTTTCCTTACCTTGGTTCACCATCTAACCATCTTTTCTCTTGTATTGATTTATGGGTTTTCTTTGAATATTTTCATACTTTATATTGGCACAATTTTCATATTTTCAAGATGTTTTATATGCAGAATTTTGATGTATTTTTGCATTGATTTAATGAATTTCCTTGAAGATTATTGTTATGGAATGTTTCCATCATCAAAGTATTTTATATCTGGGTTGTTATCTTACATAGAAATTATTGTGTCAATTGCTTTATTATGCTTGATTTAAGTTGATTTTCTTAAGCACTTGAAATCTAGAATTTTTCTCCTTAATCTTTATGCTTTGTTTCTAGCCATCTAAACATCTTATTTGATTTAATATTTAGGAAAGCATTTTGATTTTAGTCTGCTTATGTCTTCATTAGTTATCCTGCTAATTAGTTTGCTTTTAAAGCATCAAATATTGTCATCTTTCAACCTATGAACCATGCGCATGGTACTAGGTTAATTTCCTCTTTGACTTTTAGTTAATTTAGTTGCTTAACCTTGTTTTAGTAGTTTTTAATTAGTTGTTTGCATCTTATTTTAAGTGTAAAAAGTTTCCTTTTTAAGTTTTAAAAGTTCCACTTTTAGAAAGTTTCTTGTTAATGGAAGTGTTAAATTAGGGAAGTTTCCTTTTAAGTAGTTTCCTTAAGTTAGCAACTTAGTTTAATTCATGCTTATTTTACATTAGTTAATTTTATTAATTGAACACATTGCTTAGTTCTAATTTTAGCAAGTTTTCTTTAATTTTAGTTTTTAATTTCATGCCACTACTACACATTGCTTCTATCAAGTCGACTTGGAAAGTCCACAACTTCTATCGAGCCAACTTGGAAAGTTGACAACTTTTAAAGTTGTTTAAATAAACGACTTTAAAGGTCACCAACTTTTAAAGTTGTTTAGTCTAAGTGACTTCAAATGTATTTGACTTTTGAAGTCACTTATAAGAGAACAACATCTGAAGTCGCCAACTTTAGAAGTCATTTTCGTATAAGTGACTTCAAAAGGCCACATTTTGATGAACTTTTGATGTCACTTACTTAAAAATGACTTCGAAAGTTAGTGACTTTAGAAGTCCTTTTCATATAAGCTTCTTCGAAAGATCAACCTTTTTATAGTCTTTTAAAGTCACTTACACTAAATGACTTCAAAAGTTGGAACTTTTAAAGTTATTTTTAAATAAGTGACTTCAAAAGATCACGTTTTGATGGACTTTCAAAGTCATTTTTTCCAAAATGTCTTAAAAAATTCTATACTTTTAAAGTTGCTTTTTCCTAAACGACTTCAAAAATTCTATACTTTTGAAGTCGTTTAATGAAAAACGAGTTCAAAATTTTTATTTTTTTCAATTTTATATTCGAGCTCCACCACCTGTATACAATTGAATAACAAACATCCCATGTATACCTAATGCTCAAACAATTTTTATAAACATAAAAAACCTATTAATATACAACATTCATCCACTTCTTGATACAATACCACTTATGTACATTAATTGGATAACAAACATCATATACGCCTAATACTTCAATCTCCACAAACATGAAAACCAACAACCACTACAATGCATCCACATCTTAATTTCTTGATACATTGCCACTTGCATATACATTGAATAAAAAAATATTCTATGCATCTAATACTTCAAAAAATCTTTATAAACATGAAAAACTAAACATCATATACACCAATACTTCAATCTCCATACACATTCGAAACCAACATCCACTATAATGCATTAACATCTTTCTTGATATATTACCAAATGTGTATACATTAAATAATAAACATTCGATACACCTAATAGAAACAATCTTTATAAACATGAAAAACTAAACATCCAATACAACATGCATCCATTTCTTTCTTGATACCCCGAATCATTCTTTAAATATAACACTTAAATCATCCACAATGGCTACAAAACATTCAAACTCATCATTATCCATCAATATCTATCTTGAAAATAATTTACAAAAGAAACTACAACACATGCATTCTCTATAATATTGACATTCACTTCATTTCTAAATCCATACACATTCACATTTACTTTCACACTCTAAGTAACCCTCTCATTCTTCATCTCATAAAAGTTATATAATTCAATGAATATATTAAAAATGAATAGCCACATATTCGCTTCATGTTCAAGCTCCAAATTCACTTCATCCATACTCATTTATTCCCACACTCCAAATTCCCACTCATTCATAGCTTAAAATACATACATACATACATACATACATACATACATACATACATACATACATACATACATACATACATACATACATACATACATATATATATATATATCAAAGAAAATAATAAAATCTAAAGGAACACACACAAGTCAATGATAAAATATTTTATTATGAATTTTAGGTTCATGTAGTTACTCCAAGTGATCAAATTGAAACTCATTACATACTTAGCCCATTCATTTCATATTTGATTAAGATTTACTCTAGAGTAACTCTTCTTGTTTGCCCACTCATAAAACATAGTAGCCTAAAATACAACATATTTAATTAAGCTCAAACTTTTTAACTAGATCTATAAAAACTATAGAAAAATATAAGATTATGAAAAATAAAAAGTGTTCTACCTTTCTTAAATGAGAGATAGGAGTATTATTGAATATGAGGGTCCTCATGTATCTCAGGACATAATACTCACACTCCTAATTAGACTGCTGTTTAGGGCACTGTGCAATAAGAACAACATAAAAGAACCAATAATTATCATTTGTAATAATGTAGGTTTAATTAGTGCTAACTTAGTGCAATTAACTATTTCATAAATCTTAACATTCTTCCAAGTGAGTTTTGGTGGTTATACAGTCTCGGTGATAGTAGCCCATTCAATCCAAACCCTACAAATTTAAATCTCAAATGCATTATAGATGAACAACAAATTACTTATCTACACATAAAATATGAAAAAAATAAATGCTTACTTATCTATAATATCTATGAGGGCAGGATGGATGTGTGATCCACAAGAATAAAAAAATAAAGCATGCCCACCATGCTCATCCAATGGGACCAAAATAGACAGTCGTATAAATTGTAATGGAAGTTGACAATCCCTAAGTATAGAATAATTTGGAAATAAAACAAGAAAATTAAAACTTACCTACTATTGTAGGGAATTATTAGGTCTTGTCCCTGAGAACAATGAAAGAAGCTTAGTAAAATATCCTAAACATGCCTCTCTATTGGCCATTGCTCTGCCACTTCAGATATGATGCCAAGGTTAAGGAATTGGTAAAGTGTACCCTTACCCTCAAAAAGGCTAGTCGCATCATTCAAGAAACTGCATAAAAGAAATAATTATTACATATACCATCAAAATATAACATATAAATGTCAAATTATTTATAAGCAAGTATGTGCATACACCCCATGTAGGAGACAATGTGAGGGTGCTCGAGTTGATCCTATAGGCAAACTCATAATAAGTCCTCTGCCATACGTGGCACTTCAACAACGTCTTTGGTAAGCACTCTCAGCTTGATTTGTACAAGATTGATTTCCCTATCATCATTGATGAGACCATAGATTAACCTTAGAGATTGAGGCATGTTAGGTGGCACTTCCACGCCCTCCTTGGACGGTTGCTGTAAAAGACGTAAAAATTTTCAGCTAAATAATATTAATCAATGAAGAGGACCTAATTTATGATGAAAAAAAACCAAACATACATATAAGTGCCTATTTCATTGGTGCAGTAGCACTGGAATGGTGGCCGATCTCGGTGCCACATGTTGTTGCTGATTAATCGTATATAGTTATTAAACAATTAAGTGAGGTCTCTAGCTAAAAAATATTGATGAGGATGTAGTATGATAAGATACATACCATGAACTCTATGGGAATGACGAGTTCCTCCAACCAAGCGATGTGATATGCAACTGCCTACCCAGTGGTTATAATATTTTCCATTTCTAATGGGAATGGTAGGCAGGCATTAGCTTTCAAAGACATGGTAATGGACACCTGCTTAGTATGTGATGGCATACTAATTTCTTGCAAAACATTTGATTCATGCTCATAGCATGAACTAACTACCACAAAATTTTGACGGGAATCCAAGGTCAACAGGCATTGACCCACCTGCAAATCAAATATGCTATAGAGAGGTTGAGATAGAGAATTATTATAGAAGGACAATGAAAATTTCTAGTTTTGTCTATATATATACCTCTAGGGTAGGAATTTCCTTTTGAAGGTGAGCCGAATGTCATTCATTATCTTCTTCAGTAGGGGAATTACAGCTCACATGTGATAGAGGTATAGGGTCACTACAAGAATTATGAGCAAGGGATGGAGTAAGAATCATCAAACTTCCCTCATGCAATTGACTAAATATATCAGTCTTTATTTTTGCAATGAGCTCATTGTAGGACTCAACATCTTGAACTTTAGGTAAATGTCCTCTGCCAAAGAATTTAAAAGGAACAATACCCTAACCCATTCCCTTAACTCGACTAGGGTGGTCCTTCTTATTGGCCATAGCCCTATATTAGATGTTGTCATTGGCTGTAGTGCTACTTAGAGTTCCTATAGTAGCTCTTTCTTGGGTAAGAATGTCCTATAAAATTTAATTATAAAGACATGATCATGTGATCTAATTAATTGTAAAAAATTAATAGACAGGTGGAATCACTTACTATATGACAAACAATTTTCCTAGTACTTTCATCTGATAACTTGTTGCTAGTATGGCCCACCGAATAGGCCATCTTTCACAGTATGGAGAGATCAATGAGTTCTATAGTCCCAGCTTTTTTTGGCTATCAAGCAAAGTCACTATAGTTAGAGAACAACATGTATGTTACTATAGTAGCATTAAATTGAATGAAATAAATTTTCACAAATGCTTACTTTGCGCTCTTCTAAATGAGTGTAGCCCAACTTAGATAGGTGCTACTTCATATTTGTTTCATGTACCTTTCTTGCCCTTGCACTCTTTGCTTGCACATTTATACTTGCATGATCAAGTGCAATAATTGAATGTTACATGTAATTAATTAAATGAAGCATTGGTTTTGCACATACCTCAACTTAAGTAGAGGTGTGGTTATGTACAAATGCATTCTAAACCACCTTGTCAATGATGTCGGAGTCCATGGAAGGCACCGTGTTGCCTTGACGGATCATTGACATTTAGAGCTATATAATTGCGAATAAGGTAGTTCATTCATTTTCTCCATTGCTCACCTACCCCTTGTAAAGCATGCATCTTCTTGTCATTTGGCACGTCAAATGCAGAATCCAAAGTGAACACATCAAATTACTATATTTGAAAAATAAGGAAAGTTATAATGTAAATAATACATGTGCTTAATGTTTACATACCTTCACCATTTCCCATATTGAATCTTTTGTCGAGGATGACACATGTCTCCAATCCTCAAATGTGATAGGAATGATGCTTCTTACTGTAGAGTAGAGGAAACTACTATAAGTAGGTGCATTCTCACCAATTTCTTACCCTCTACATTGTATTGGATAGTTTCTTTAATTCCCTTCAACTTTCTCTTGATAACTTTTTCCATTGTTGTTCGCCCTCTGCCCTTTCTTTTTGGAGTAGTTCTCATGTTGGCCTCTTGTTCATGCTCTTCAATGTGGTCGTAATCTTTAGTTTGATGTTCTTCTCATTGTGACACCCTAGGTTTTTCTTGAAATTTTTTTGCTTTTACAAAAGATGGCATGCCTCTAATTTTAAAATTCAAAAAATAGTGGAAGATAGTTTTCTTTGAAATTCATTTTTCGAAAAACCCAGATGTCACCACAACTCCCATACTATACATACTATAGATTTTATAGAAGATAAACATACATTTTGTGAAGCAACATGACCCATCCAATGGTTCACTTACACAACCCCTATAATCATTATATTAAATGTCCAAGTAGCATATACAATACAAAAACTTTAACAAAATATATACTTAAGCACAGACGTATAGCTATGAACTCCTCTCTCTTGTGTGTGTCTTCTCCTGTTTGTCTGTCTTTGAGATATTGTAAACATAAAAAATTTACAATATCTCAGCAAGCTATGCTTGGTAAGGGAGAGTTAAGAAAACATGTTAATTACATATGGATTAAGAATTTTACATCAATTAAAATATTCAATTATCTGCAAGACATTAATAAAGTAGCTATTTATAATTATTCTTCATCATATGAATGTAAAAATCCCACTTTAGAGATTACACTTTACATAATATATATAATCCACTAGTATTTTAAATATTTATCATTATCATTTTCCATATGATACCATACTCCAATTCTATGAACCATACTCTGCATAATATATCTACCCATTCACTTCCCCATATAAAAACTTTTATAAATTATGCCCTCCAAATATATACATATAAGACTATATCATATATATTGAAATCGTTAAAAGTCATACAAAGTTATGAACATAGTCCATAGGTTTTCTAACCTACATTCCCAGACTATACTAGGTCTCAAAATCATACCCCTTCCATACGAGGTTTATAATACTCCAGCCACTGCTGGTAACATCACAAAAGGCATCTCATCATGCCATCATATACGCATGTTATCATGCTATCATATAAGCACCATAATGCATCAAATACAAGGGCTACTATATTGCTGTCTAAATCCATACAGCGTGCCTGGATAACTGCATAATAATCCATTGAAACCACTTGTGAAACTAACAAAATCCATGTCCGCATGGGGGAGACCATGGCTATCATAGTGGCGGCCTTCCCATGATTGCCCCACCCGAAATTTAGCCTCTCATTGTATAATGCCTCAAATTTTGAAGATTTTGTAAAAGTTGTTAACTTTGAACATTAATATATGTTTTAGATGTTTAATATTAATAAAAATAATAAAATAATAAATTTTGTGAGAAAACTCAGTAGCATTAGATTCTACACTCAAAATGGAATCTAAGGCCTCAAAGAATGCCGAAAATGGAGATCGTATGACAAAATTATAGGTGTTTAAAGATCAAGGGCATTTTTATAATTTAAACTTAAAAATGAAAAAGGACGAAAAATGCAGGGGGCCATTTTGATAACGGCACCCCCCATTGTCTTCCTCTTCCAGTGATTTGCAGTGACTTCCAGCACTGCCTCTATAAGGCAGTGCTAGAAAGAATGGCGGCACGGCCTTCGCGAGGCTATAAAGCCTGCGTTTCCCTCCTCCCTAGTCATCCTCATCCACCTCATTCTCCTCCCGCTACCCTCACCCAAAAACCCAGCAAGCTAGGTTCCTGGGTGAAAGAGGCCATACTCACCACCAAGGCCGCCATTGCGGGCTACCTAGGTAAGTTCCCCACTTTCCCCTTTGTTTTCCTTCTTCTCTCAGCCTAGATCCCCACTAGATCAGGCCTTTTCTGGCCAAAAACCAGAGAAAGACGGGTTCTGGTTCGAAACCTGTCGAACCAGAGCGTCCTAGGGATGCACAGGTGTGACGCATGCCCGTGACACGCTCCTTGGTATGGTATGTGTGTGCACGTTCCTGGCCCAACCGGGATGCATGGGGCGTCCTGGGGGCTAAAACGCATTTTGGCCATGACAGGGACACTTTGTGTGACGCCCACACGAGATGCGTTCCCTAGGGAGGTCCCCGAGCCCCGTGTGCAGATGGAGTTCTGACTTGACCGAGACGCCTTGCGCATCTCGGGAACCATGACATGCGGGTCCTAATTGGACAAATCTGGTTCGTCCGTGACTTTGATACATAAAAAATGCAATTACAGGAGCTGCGAGACTGCAATTGATGATCCGACAGAACGGTTGTGTCCGTATTGATGACGCAGACCTAATTAGACAATAATATTTAGGATCAAGCAGATATTTAGGGTGACTATAGCCTAAATACTATAAGGATCTTATGAATCCAGGAGATCAACCATAATCAGACTACATGGACTGATCTAATAGAGGCCTTAGGACATTCTTAGACCAAGAATGTCATGGATAGACCAAGAATGTCGTGGATTGACCCCTAGAAACTCATGAATCATGTAGATCTAGCCATTGTCCTATGAATCAAGAACTAATGTTAGGATCGTATGTCTGAACGACACCCAGGGCTTCAGGACTTCACCAAGGTACTCTAGGGATCAAATTGAGGAAAAGCACAAGCTAAGTAACGACGCTCAAGGTAAGTAGTCTGATACTTCTATGTTTTAATGCATTTCCAAATGTACTTGATTTGTAGGTAGTCTGCTACTACTAAAGTTTTCATATGCATTTCCCTGATGATTGTGTTTAGTATGCCTTTTGAGATATTAGGTCCATGCATTATGGTTTCCAAGACGTGTGTGGCCCTGGTCGAACCAAGACCCATGCCTGCAAGTCGTGCGCACCCAAAGGCCATGCCAGGGACCGTGTTCGCATGCGCACATGCATGCCCAAGCGATGCGCTATGACGCGCGTCCTGGATGGCATCACGCGAATGCATCTTTGGCATAACATGGCGCGTCTCAGCTCTCAGGGCGTGCATCCCGGTTGAGCCAGGACCTATGCCCCACGTTGCGTGCACACCCGAAGGCAGCACCAGGGACCGTGTACGCACTGTCACATGCCTGGAACCCGTCCCAGGCGCACGTGAAGCATGGCATCCCTGGGACACCTTGTTCGCACAGAGCCGGATGGAACCGGCTTTCCCCGGCATGTTTTTCGGCCAAGAAACGCCAGATCCGGCACGGATCTAGCCTGGAAGAAGGAAAAACCAGAGAGAGAGGGGGAGAAAACCTACCTGGGAAGCCCCAACACGGTGCCCTCTTCCGATGGTTCATTTCCGTCTATGCCTGCTGGAAACCCCTGTTGTCTGGAACCCACGAAGAAGGGGTAAAACCCCAACTTCTGTTGAGGCCAAAGGAAGGAGAGGGGAGGTGAAGAGATGGGAGTGGCTGGCTTGTAGGGACTACTCGGGCCTGGCCGAAATGTGCAGGGAAAACCATTGTGGGGGTTTTCCGATTTTTGCTGGAAACCTCAGCCTCAAATAGCCGAAAAATTCTCGATTCGAAGAGGAGGGAATAGGAGCTTTTTATAGCCTTACTATGGCGGTGCTGCCAATGGCAGTGCCGCCATTGGCGGTGGTGGAAACATCTGGAAACTAGGGTTTCTGGAGAAATCTAGAGGAAGAAGAAGATGGGGTACCGTTATCAAAACAGCCCCCTACATTTTCTGTCTTTTTCGTTTTTAATTTAAATTACAGAAATGCCCCTAATCTTTAAACGTCCGTAACTTCTTCATACGAACTCTGTTTTCGGCATTCTTTGAGGCGTTCAATTTCATTTTTCAAGTAGAATCTAATGGTTCCAAGTTTTCTTACAAATTTCTTCATTTACTATTTTAAATAAAGTAAAATATTTAACATAGTTTATTTCCTATAGAATGTCCAATTCAATAGCGTAAATTGCTTGGGGCATTAGATGGTATTTGGGTACCTTATAGATAAGAAGGATATTCTATCACACTCACTTAACTATCTCTACTACTTTATTCTCTTGTTCACTATTCTATAGTGTAATCACTAATTTCTCAAATCATTATCCTAGTTGTCATACTAAGGACAACGCCTCATGGTTTACTATTCCTTTGTAATCTAAGTATACTAACTTATTCTCTCTAATACTTAACTAATTCTATCATAATACAACACCAACTCACTAGATTCTAACCTATATTTGAATTGTAATCTTTTTACTGGACATAAAGGGCTGCAAGTGACTAGATGTACCGCTCTGATGCCAACTATGACACCCCAGGTTTTTCATGAAAATTTTTTGCATTTATTTTCAAAAGATCCGCCTCTAAATTTTAAAATACTAAAACAACAAAAGATTTTTCTTTAAAATTTATTTCCCCAAAAACCCAGATGTCACCTTTATACCCACACTATACATATATATATATATATAGTTTTCTAGAAGATAGAAATTCATTTCTTAAGATAGGACCCATCCAGTGGTTTACTTGTACAGCCCCTATAACATTATATTAAATGTCCAATATCACAATTCAAATGAGTTACTACACAATACAAAATCTTTAATAAAATGTATACCTGAACGTAGAAATATGGTTGCTGGAATCCTCTTCTTGTGTACATATTCTCTTGTCTATCTGTATCTGAGATATTGTAAACATAAAACATTTACAATATCTCAGCAAGCTATGCTTGGTAGGAAAGTTTAAGAAGCATGATAAATTTAATTATGAATTAATTAATTTGTATTATTCAGATATTCATTCTCATAACATTTATATTGACTTGAATTTACAATACGTTTCATAATTCATTACTTCATTATTAAACCAAGTATTAACATGTTTTATAATCTAATAACCAATTGATAATCAAATAGTAGCGTGTTTCATAAATATAAGATAATCCAATTTCATAAACAATACTCTGCATAACTGTTCTACTCATGCATATACCCTTATGAAACTACACCCTCAATCATATATGTATAGCATACGTACACATATATGAAAATTGTTAAAAGACATACAAAATTATGAATATAATCAATATCATCTAATTTACATTCTCAGACTATACTAGGTTTCAGAATCATACCCCTCATCATGTGGGGTTCATAATCATCCAGCCTCTACTGGCATATCAATATAATCCTCATGTTTCTCACTATACGGGGTCCACAATCCTCCAATCATCGCTTGAAAAACAATATAAGGCATATCATCATGCCACATCATATAAGGCATCTCATAATGCTATCATATAAGCACCATAGTGCATTAAATATAAGGACTACTATGCATGCAATCTGATCCGCACAGCATACCTAGATAACTGCTTTCATACTCCACAGATACCAAATGTGAAAAAGCATCTATATCATGTTTAAATGGGGAGATAGAAAGTCATAGTGGTGGCCTTCCTATAATTGCCCCACCCAACCTTTTGTATGTGAAAACCCCAATTTTTTTTAAATTATTTGGAATTAATTAGAATTTTTATGAAAATCGAGGTGAAATATTATATTTAATATAATATTAATTTTTAGAAAAAGAATTAGGTCTTGAAACATAGATATTTAGAATCATTCACGGGAAACCAATCAGAAGGACTGTAAGCACACTAAGATTTGAGCTCAGGTGAAAAATCCCTATTTTTCTTAATTTTATAAATTTATATTTACCCAAAAGGGTAAAATAGTTATTTCATTTTTATGTGGGGTCCACAAAAGTTAGGTGAGCTAGTGGACAGCTAGCTCTAAGAATATCAATGATGAGGAATATGCTTTTAATTTTATGAGAAAAGTGAAAAATCATATAAAATGAAAATAATTAAAATTTTAATTAAAATAATTCAAAAACAGCCCTATAAATAGCCCCTAACATTCCCACAAAATTCCATAAATCCCCAAGACTCTCCCCCTCTTTCTCTCTCTTCTCTCCTTTTTCCTACTTTTTTCTTTCCTTTTTCTCTCTCTTCCTTTTATAGCTACAAAGTGCATCTATGGATACACCCGAGGGGAATATTTCCCTAGATCTGTTGGCTGCATCCACGGACGTGTCGTGCCCGACGAACCCAGGGTTTCACCCAGGTACTGTTTTTCAATTAGGCATCAATTATAAACTATTGAAACATGATCTTGACCATTCATTCTATTTGGAATTTCACAAGCTTCAAAAGCCCTATAATTTCATGATTATTAGAGAAGTATTCATCGGTGAAATCACTGGAAAACAATAATTTTGGCTACCTAGGATTTTCCATTGTGGATCTCTATTTTGACTATATTCTTTGATTCTGGACACTTCATGTAGGCTCCTCATCATCCCTTCTATCTATTTTGGTAGTTTTTATGGCAAGAAGATCATTGGAATGAATTTTCTAGTTAGATTTCTCTGGTGAATCCAATCGCAGTGAACTAGCCTAAAAATTATAATAAAATGTGACTTTTTAGAGTTTTTGAGCCATTGGATGGATTCCTGGCGTCCCAAAACCCTAAGGTATGAAATTTGGGCCCTTGACGTGGTCAGATCTGGAAGATCTGGGGAAGAGCTAATCTAACGGTCCAGATTGGACTGTCTTGGCTATCCCAGGTCACCCCTCCCGTACATCGACTATCACTGGTGGAATGAGGCGAAGACATGCCACTGATTATCTCCTTCAATCTGCAAGGGCCAGCTTGAATCTGGGCCCTTGTTTTGATCTAAAAACTTAAAAATCTAATTGAGAGCTCATTTTAACTCCAAATCAAGATCGAAAAGAAGCTATGGAATCCTGGTGAAGAGTAGAATCTAATGAAAATATAAATTTTAGGTTTTATTCACTATAAAATTCTATAAATTTTAAAAAGAGGTACTAATTTTCAAGATTAGTCAAATCTGGCATGATCATACTTGGATTTTTGATCCATTAGTGATCTAGTGATGAGGGAACATGGAATCAAGAGTTAGATGTGACTGATATGGGATGAATTAAGAAATTTATCCTTAATGAAAGAGAAATCTTAAAAATAATCATGGATTTACGTGATCTGAGTAATCAAGCATTATTAGACCATTAAAATTAGTTTCAATGATGATCTAAAGTTAAGATCATATGGATTGATGTGCCTAATGTGGCTAATTCGGGATAGATTGAGATCTATGTCCTTAATTTTGTGACTTAAGATCTTCTTGATCGGTTGGATCAAGAAAGATTAGATCACATGATGAGATGCATCAATGATCTAGTGATGATATCACATTAAGAGAATGTGATAGATTTGAATAAAAATGAAAGATCAATATTTAAACCCTTAATGGGATGAAAAATGAATAGAAATAAAAAATGATCATTGGATAAAAATGGACAAATATGATATATTCAAATGAGCATGTGACTTATTAAATTCTACTATAAATGTTCTTGGTATTCTTAGTAGATGTAATTGTTAAATTTATTTATTTACACTTTAATGTTCATGTTATGTAAATTACATGAAAAATATAATTAAATAAAAATATATATTGATGAACATTTACAATGCATATGGACATGGACTTAACGATAGTAAGGGCTATAGTTAGTAGGACAATATAAGGAATATCATTTCCTTGGCCCAAAATTAGGAGAATAATAAACCCCATGAATGACATTTTAAATGTTCATGAATTTAATTAAAATCAAATAACAAGAGTACTTAGGGTTTAATGCTCATAGGAACCTTATGAAGGTTGAGCTAAGGTCACCCCAATAAATGCTAAACATGGTGGTTAAGGGGGTTCTCTAATGGAGCCTCGCTCATCCCCCACCTTCTGGCAATGTTTATGAGGTCTAAACACCTCCTTACATGAAGATTGAATTAACCACTCTATGAGCAGCTTTTAACTGGTAAGCCTTAGTCAATTATGAAATAAAGAGGAGCTGTGTAGTGTTAGGAAGGAAATAAACTATCTTCAACCAGTAAGACATTAACTGGTTAAATAATAATAAGATTAGAAAAGGAGAGTAAACTATCTAATCCTAATAAAAATGGTAATTAAGATAATCAAAGATCAAACAAGATCCATAGGGAGATCTTGAATGATTAAGAATAATAAGAAACATAATATTGTGTTAGTATGTATGTTTTTGAATTAGTATGAATATAGATCAATAGATTAGACCTTCATCAATATGATCCAAGGAAAAAGATGCAAATCATCCTATGTAAGGATGATCAAAATAACAACTAGGAAGTATAAGTGAGTAGAGGAATGACTATATATATATATATATATGTGTATACATATATATGATTTGATAGATACATGAAGGATATGATGATCAAGATCAATGGGATGATGGATTGTTGAAAGTAAAGGTAGGTGGACCTTAAGAATATATTCAATATAGAAGATACATGTATTTTACAATGATCTTATCTTGATAATTATAGATTGGTTATAATTGCCTTAGAATTGTGTATGAATCAACAAATGATTTTGAAATGAATACAAAGTGATTGATTCAGTAATTATGAAATTACTTAAGCCAACAAATGATGTGGAAATGAATACAAAGGGATTGATTAAGTAATTATGAAATTACTTAATGGGTAGAATGAGAAGACTTGAACTATATAAGTTGGACCCCCAAATCTTAAGGAAATAAGTTATAAGCATGTCCTATTATAACCAGATACACAATTTGTAAGTATGAAATATTATTTTTCACACAAGCATGGAGGCTTATGGTTTTGTTTTAATACAGGCTTCTGCTTGGGGATGCCAATGCTAAGAGAGTTATGAGGGTTTGGCCACCTGCTCTCTGAAACTTATTATGATGATGATACCATGCCCAAAGAGAGGCAAAATATTGGGTGGGGCAATTATGGGAAGGCTACCACTGTGATAGCCATGGTTCCCCCCATACAAACATGGATCTATATTTCCCATCGTGGTATCAGTGGAGTATTAAGTAGTTATCTAGGCGCACTGTACAAATTGAGATTGCAAGCATGGTAGTCCTTGAGACTATTTTGTATTATGATGCAATTGTCTGTGGCATGATGAGATGCCTTATGTTATGGCATAATGAGATGCCTTATTTTATGACATGATGAGATGCTCGGTAAAAGTTATTACCAATGTTGTATTGGAGGATGATTTCCAATAGGTATGATTATATATTAACACCTAGTGTTAATATTGAAATCAATTTGGAAATAAGATATTATTGATGATATTGACTATATTCATGATTTTCAATGGTTTTATTTATATGTAATACATACATATAATTCATATGATGAGTGAAGGATAAAATGGTTATCCAATTGTATAAATTGATTTATATCATGGATATAATGAACTGTTGATTTTGAGATATATTGAATATATTTCTTAAATACCCTACCAAGCATAGCTTGCTGAGATATTGTAAATGTTTGAATGTCTACAATATCTGAGATACAGTTAAGGAAGATTGTTTTGTAATTTGGACTATAATATTTGGACAAGGTATGTAATGACTACCGGGGCTGTGTATGTGAACCACTGGATTGATCATGATTTTAATAAAAGTATTTCTATTGATATTCAATAGAAATTTTATTTTATACAAAAATCTACGTATGATAAGTAATTTGAGATGGGACTTGGATGTTTGACAAATCAATTTCAAAGAAAATATGTTTCTGTTATTTGTAATTTAAAAGAGTTTCAAAATTAGGGCCCTACCTTTGCAAATATTTAAAAGGTTCATCTAGTCACTTACAACCCCTATATGTTCAATATGAAGATAACATTCCAAATATAGGTTAAGTATATCATAAGTTAATATAGGAGTAGGATAGCATTAGTTAAAGTATTAAGATAAAATGAGTTACTGTAATTAACTCATATAAGAATTTTTATATAAAAGCTTATGCCTAAGAGGGTAGCTCAGTAAATTACTGATTCCAATAGAGGAAATAGCAAACCATGGAATCAAGTAATAAAATAGCATTACAATATATAATGGTGTAATGTTTAACCTAAAGTCTTAACCAAGATATCTGTTTAAAGATAAAATATTCTACCATTGGTATATGGTCATTATACCAAGTGTAATAGTGAGAAGTTCAAAAGGAATAAGTGAGAAATTGGAAAAGATGATGGAAGGATTTGTGAAGATTAATTCCACCACCAGTATAAGATAATTCTTCACCTGCACCTACTAGAGTAATTGGAAATTCTCAATTATCACTGGAGAAGTTGGATAAAATGGCAAAAAGATTTCAGAAAATGGTGATAAGCTATAATCGAAAGAATGCTGAAAAAGCTAAAAAATGGATATGTGAGGTTGAGAAAACTTTTGAAGTTTTATGAACTTCGGAAGAGGTAAAAATCAAGATGGCCACTTATATTTTGAAGCAAGAAGCTTCCTTCTAGTGGAGATTGGCAAAGAGGAATTTCTTTTCAAACCCAGAAAATATCTCTTGGGAAAAATTTAAAGAGGTTTGCAACAACAAATATTTTCCTCTTCATGTTCAAGCTAGAAAGGAAAAAGAATTCCTGGATCTACAACAAGGGAATATGTCTATTGTAAAGTATGAAAACAAATTCATATAGTTGAGGAGGTTTGCAGCACATATTTGTGTTACGAATAGACAGACAGCTGGTAGATTCCTGGGAGGACTTCATCTAGGATTAATAACAAGGTGTTGGGTACCAAACCCACAACTTTAGTAGAATGCGTAGAAATGGCCTCCAGATCTAAGGAGGATTTTAAGCAAAATCAAAATGGAAAAAGAATAGAGATGGGAAACTTTAATCCGAGACCTTTTAAGAAAGGCAAGGGGCCCATGAATAATTTCAAGCCACCAAGAATTCAAGGAAATCCCACCTTTGGACAAAATCAAAGGCATTGTCCCAAATGTAAAAGATTCCACCTTGGGAATATATGCGCTAATCCAATACAACAACTACCTCCAATCTAGTGTTATAAATATGTAGAATTGGGACACATGACAAATAACTGCAATAAACAACTGGCAATCAAGGATGCAAAACCAGAGAATATCCCTCGACAGTAAGGAAGGGTATTTGCTATTACTGATGGTCAAGCCCAAACCTCAAATGCGATGATTGAAGGTACTTTGCTTATATCTGATAACTATGCA
The DNA here is from genome assembly GCA_035236585.1 of Warburgia ugandensis. Classification (NCBI taxonomy): domain Eukaryota; kingdom Viridiplantae; phylum Streptophyta; class Magnoliopsida; order Canellales; family Canellaceae; genus Warburgia; species Warburgia ugandensis. The sequence continues at coordinate 42,088,104 of CP141136.1, forward strand.
AAAGTACTATTTGATTATGAATCTATACAATCTTTTATCTCCTATGAAATTGCATCAATTATAAATCTACTATTGAAATATTATAAGTATAACTTAGATGTGATGACTCTAGTCAATGTATTAGTAAGGGTAAGAAAAATTCCAACCTTTATAAGAAAGGTAAATCCAAAATTTTTTAACAATAGAAATAGAGATGATATTACTTGAGAAGAATTCAAGGACATAGTGAGCATTTTCTCTCCAAAATCAATAAAGGAGGAGAATTTTGATAAATAGATGATAAATTTCTGGAGTAAGAAGGAATGGTTTTTCTTAAGGAAAAATTTAGAGAGAAATCAGACAAAGAAGAATAGTGAATGTGGGAAATTACAATCCCAAATTTTTTTGAAAAACAAGTTAACCATGATAGTATATGGTTCATAATGAGATCATAGTCCATACATCTAGTACGTCAAATATGAATTTACTAAGCTAACTTAGTAGATGAGTCAGCATAAGAGTTCATGAGAATTAAGATGGATATTGATCTTGTACTACTGATATGATTGATTTTGGATAAATGCTAGATTATGAAGGATGAATGATTCAAGATTATTGAGAAGGATATAGTGAGAAAATTTCAAGATATATTGAGTTTTCAAGATTTTCAATCGAATATGAGATTGAGTTATTATTGAATTATTCCTTATTACAACTCAATTCTTTATGGTCTTTTAGAAGATGGAATAAGATGATCTGAATAAGTTGAAAAGTCAAGGACTATTATACAGAGGAATTTTTTGACCAAATAAGTTATTTTGGAGAACATAAGAAATATTAGAAAAAGGATGGATTAGTGTGATTACGAACTAATTAAATTCATGAATAATGATATGGAGGAGGTTAAGTAACCTTGACTTGTTTAAATGTGAGTTAGAAATGAAAGACATCATTCAAAACTCAATATAAATTTTGAGTTATACTTTTGGGATAAATGATATTTATAAATTCATGAAGGAAAGTTTTCTTGGATAAATGACAAACAGTATGTATTGAAGATATATGGACTTACTTTGAAACATCATAAATTAAAATGTTTACCAAATTTGGTAAGTGTATAAAATACCAAAAGAAAGTAAATTTCTATGACTTATGAATTCTGAGGATCATATTGATGTTGATCCTTAATTGGAGTAAAGAGAGTTACTATTTCATATAAGAACTTAGAAAGGATATAGAAAAGTCATTGTGGATGCTTCATAATGATTTTCAAGTATACATTTTAGAATTTGTAACAATAGTGTTACCTATACAGTAAAAAAGAAGAAGTAAATAATTGATTATGAGAAACCCAAGAATATTGATATAATTTAGTGATATTAAAAGAAGAGAATTTACAAAAGTTATGCCGTGATGATAGTGAAAATTTGAGGAAAGAAATATCATCAAAAGAATTTTTTTTTTGAAGAAAATGATATAGAAGTATGAATATTTTGAATTGAGATGAAATGTTTACTTCCAAAGGTTGCAAGGTTATACTGAGAACATAAATTACTTCAATTGAGATTTAACATTTTAACCTTGGTTGATAGTTAAAGAACTATCCATACCTTAGAGGTTATGTTAAGGAGTAATTCTATTTGAATGAAATGGGGAGTAACAATATGATGAGAATTACCGATTGGTAAAGTAAAGATTGATGACAACAGTCAAAGGAAATGTGAAATATGAATAAGAGGATTACTCAAAGGAATTAGTCATTTTGAAATGTTAGGAAATGTCAAGATCGTCGTTATGATTTAGCTTGGATGGCTAAATTATCCAACAGGTTTAATGACTTTGATAAAATTCTACCTTTAAGGAAAAGGTAATATAATTGATGAATAAAATGGGGAATAAAAGATTTCCTTAGGTGTTAATATTTTACAGAACAAGATATAGAAGAAAACTTATAAATGAGATAATGATAACTCATAAGAGAGTTGTTATGTTAAATTTCAAGGACAAATTTTCTATAAGGCGGAAGAATGTGAAAACCCCAAATTTTCTGGAATTATTTGGAATTTTTATGAAAATCAAGGTGGAATATTATATTTAATATAATATTAATTTTTAGAAAAAGAATTAGGTCTTGAAACATAGATATTTTGAATCATTCATGGGAAACTAGTCAAAATGACTATAAGTAGGTTGAGATCTGAGCTTGAGTGAAAAATCCCTACTTTTCTTAATTTTGTGAATTTACATTTACCCGTAAGGGTAAAATAGTCATTTCATTTTTGTGTGGAGTCCACAAAAGTTAGGTAAGCTGGTGGACAACCAACCTAGGGAATATCAATGATGAGGAATATGCTTTTAATTTTATAAGAAAAGTAAAAAATCATTTAAAATAAAAATAATAAAAATAATTCAAAAATAGCCCTATAAATACCCCCTAACATTCCCACAAAATTTCACAAATCCCCAAGACTCTCCCCCTCTTTCTCTTCCTCTTTCCTTCTCTTTCTCTCTCTTCTCTCCTTTTTCCTTCTTTTTTCTTTCTTTTTTCTTTTCTTTTGCTCTCTTCCCTTTACAGTCGTAGAGCGCATCTACAAATGCACCCCAGTGGAATATTCCCCCAAATCTGTCAAGCGCGTCCATAGACGTGTCATACACGATGGACTCAAGGTTTCACCTAGGTATTGTTTTTCAATTAGGCATCAATTTTCAACTGTTGAAACACGATCTTGACCATTCATTATGTTCGGAATTTCAATTAGGCAAACCTCCTCCTGATGGCCTAGGCAACAGTGATGGGCTATGAAGTCAAAACTTGGTGTTTTAGGTCAAAGTCCAGCCCTCAAACAAATTTTGGGCTGCCCTTTGCTTTGAAGAGCACAACTCTGGGGAAAATCTCTGTAATCATGCAAACTCCACCTCGTACTGTGCTACCATCCTTGTACCCTATATGAGGGTCAAAAACTCGAGCTCCTTCTTCTCCTAAAGATGTGGGGGAAGAAACTACTCAATAAAGATGATCTTGAAGTCATCCTAGGAAATCTCATGAAATCCATCAAACTAACACCTCCACATAGTCAGCCACCACTGAGTGACATCAATCGTCAGCACAAATGTTGCCACTACCATCTGTCAATGCTATGACACTGCCATCGCCATGTATCAGCTGCCTCAAGGACATCTTTACTAGTGAACTTTGGAGCAGTCCTCCTAAACCTCTTAAGAAGGTTGTCCATTGGTGAACAGCCATCTCCATCTTGATTCAAAACTCTATCTATAGTGGATGTACTAACCAAGGCTCTCAACCTCTGGGCCATCCTCTACAATAAGAGGTCGACCACCCCATCACCCGAATAAATGTAGACCCTACTGCTGCCTCCTGCTTCTTCAGTTGCCTATGCATCCAATGGGGATAACAAGCCAACACTATATCTCTATGGAGGCATCTGAAAATATACAAGATTCTAAGGAGACCCCTCTACTAGGAATTATAATTAACTTTATGGATAGACCTACGACTTCTCCTTAGTGTTGACACATTGTTCCTCTTGTGATTCTACTTGTCGTTAGCATGGCATGCACTCTTATACCAAAATCTATAGCATTCCTATTTTTAGAAAGATGTACCAACTTTTAAGTTAGAAAGTAGCAAAAATTTCCCTGTTTTGAGCAATGGTTAGAGTGATTATATATGAATATATTTTTTGAACACATCCATCTTCATACCAGGAGTTACTGTAAAAGATCCTCATATGTAAAAATAAAATTTTCCTAACCTAGAAGAGATTGGAGCTACATGCCACAGGATCACATACTAGCCACAAATAGAATCACATAAACCACAAAAAAGATTCAATTAAGTCTATAATTGGATTTCTACATTCTTCAATGTGTCAATAAGGTCGATATATATATATATTGTAATAACCCCAATTTTTTATGAATATAATTGAATTATTAAAGATTAAAAGTTGAAGTTCTAAAAGTGGAACTGAAACTTTGAGTTACACGAAAATTTATTCTTATAAAAATAAAATTAAGACCTAAAACTTAGATATTTGTAATGTACTCAAAAACCTAATTAGAATGACTATAAGTACGTCAAATTCAGAGTCCGGATGAAACATCCTTATTTTTCTCTATTTTTGTGAATAAAAGGGTAAAATAGTAATTTTACTCATAACCAAGACTTAAGACATCAAAATTTGGAATTTACTCAAAAAATTTTATTGAAACAATGCTAAGTAAGCTCATTTCTGAGTTATTTTTCTCCATTTTTGGAATTAAAAGGGCAAAATGGTCTTTTCACAATTATGTGGGGCACACAAGGTGGGCCAACAGTATAGAAGACCACCATCATGAATCAAACCACTACTAGCTAGTAAAGGAGAAGGAGGTGGTAGTGGGAATCCAATGATTATAGCATGTAATGATGGAAAATTCAAAAATTCGTATAAATAGCACGTAAAATTTTCCAAAAATTTTCCTAAAAATCCCCCACGAGGTGTCCTAAAATCCCCTAAAATCCCAACTTAAAACTCCCCCTCCCCCTCCATCTTCCTCATTTCTCTCTTCTTTCGTAGGGGGCGTGTCTCTAGAGGCACCCAGGGCAAACAACTAATGTCTATCTACGAGAGCCTCAAGGGACATGTTGTCTCCAATGAGACTAGGGTTCCACCTAGGAACCGTAAATCCTATTAGCCATCCAATTTCAGCCATTAAGTTTTAATCTTCACCGTTAAATGTGTTGAGTAGGCATGATCTACAAAATCCCTTTGGTTCCATGATGATCCAATGTTTGGATCGTCAAGAAATCCAAAACAAAAATGGAACATCAGACTAGTACCATCTCCAACAGATTTTATAGATTATTCCAACAAATCCATCCAGTGAATCATAATCCTTAACCGTTGAATCACTTCAAAACCAGGGGATCTACGTTTCCCCTATGTTCCCCAACCATCTTTGGGAATGGCACTGGTATATTTTTGAACTATATACATTTCTGCAACCTAGGATTTCTCTATGTTATCTCTCTCTCTCTCTCTCTGGTGAACTTCTCTCCACCAAACCAGCCCAAGTAAGCCTAAACCCTGTCCTTCGATCATTTCAGCACTATAATGTTGATCTCTAGCCTTTAGGTGACCTCCCCGACCATTGATCCGTCGGGAACTACGGATCTGGCAACAAGGTCGAGATCCCCCTCCATGAACAGCTTAGATGCAATTCTAAGCCATTGGATGGATTCCTGGGGACCAAAAACCCCAAGAGATGGAATCTGGGCCATTGGTTTTCACCAATGGAAGAGATCCAGCGATGGGTGATCTGACAGTCCAGATCTAGACTGTCTTGCCCATGGTCGATCACCCCTCTCAGATCACTTGTAAATAATGGTAATGGGGCTGGGCTTCTCTCCTTTTTGTCTTTTTCTATTGGAATGATCTCCATTGTCCATCTATTGAACTGAAATCTTATTTCTTCAATTAAAAGCTCATTTTTGCTCTGATTTTAGATCTAAAAACACTAATGCATTTCTTATGTTATGTAAAATTTACTAGAATCATGAGATCTATGTTTCTAATTGTATTTATGTGAGATAATTGCTAAAGTCCATTGTAACAATCTTGGATCATGCCTAAGATGATCTTAAAGTATAAATCTAATCTGATAGATGGATCCAAGACATCCAAAAACCTTAGGAACAATAATCATAGTAAGATTTATGGACATCTAAATCAAAGAATTGGGCTATTAAATATTGGATCAATCTGGACCCTTAAAAATGTCTGTAAACTTAAAATTATTTTTAGATCTTATTTTAAGTGCAAATTTAAATCTGAAAACACTAATGGATTTTTTATATTATTTAGAATCTTAAGGAATCATGATAATTATGTTTCAATTGTATTTATGTAAATTATTTCCTAAAATCCATAGTAACAACTTTGGATCTTGATCAAGATGATCTCAAAATAGAGATCTGAATAAATGGATGGGTTCTAGGTTGAGTAATTGAATAAAAACAGTAAAGATCAATATCAGCCATTAAAATTGGCTAAAATCTTAAAATTCAAATTTTGATCTCAATTTAACTCCAAATTGAGATTGAAAAGTTGGGATGGATTCCTCTTAATGAGGAGAACCTACTAAACCACTAAAATCATAATTTTAATTCTTGAAAATTTCTGTTTTTAAGGAGATAATGGTACTAACATCCTTAATCTACAAGATCTGAGATGATCATACCATTAAATTCATTTTGGATGATGCTCTAATGATTTAATAACTTGAATAAATGGGTTGGATGTAATTGATTTGGTAGATATTAAGATCTTGACCATCAAAAGTATTAAAATCAATAAAAATGCATGAGATCTTCTTGATCAAATTGATCAAGGATGATCGACGACTATGAAAAAGTGAGAATGATGATCTAATGATAAGATCATAAGAAATTAATGGCTTGATGTTGATAATTTAGGATAGATTGAGATTTATGTCCTTAAATTATCTAAAATGGGTTAAGATCTTCTTGATCAGTTAGATCAAGATGGATCGGATCATGTGATAAGATGATATCAATGATTTAGTGATGAGATCACTTTGAAAAATTGAGTAGATCTGATAAAAATAAAAGATCAAGATCTAAATCATAAATAGGATGAAAGATGATTAGAAATGAAAGATGACCATTGGATCATGATGATATGTTAAATGTGTTTATTTGAATTATTAATGTTATTGTAAATGTCTTTTATTGCTTAGTAGATTTAATTGTTAGGTTTATTTAGTTATTTATTTATGCTTTAATGTTCATATTATCTAAATTTCATGAAAAATGTAATTAATGAAATATAGATATTAATGGCCATTTACAATAAACAAAGGACATGTACTTAAGCATATTTAAGGGCTAGAGTTAGTAGGACAATATAAGGATTATCAAATCCTTGGCCTAAATTAGGAGAATAAAAAACCCCATGAATGACGTTTTAAATGTTCATGAATTTAATTAAAATCAATTACAAAGAGCACTTAGGGTTAAAATGCTCATAGGAACCTTGTTAAAGGTTGAGCTAATGCCACCCCAGTGGACTCTAAACATTGTGGTTATAGGGGGTATACAACAGCCAAGTGCTTTTCCCTCACCTCCCATCGGCGTTAGTTGAGGTCTAAATGCCTTCTTACATGGGAGTTGTATTAACCACTCTTTGAGTGGACTTTAACTGGCAAGCATTGGTCAATTTTGACATAAGGAGGAGTAATATAGACTTAGGATGAAATAAATTATCTTTAATCAGTAAAACATGGACTGGTTGAATAATAATAATAAGATCATAAAAGGTTAGTAAAATATCTAATCTTAATAAAAATGGTGAGTAAGATAGTCAAGATGAAATAAGATCCATAATAAGATCTTAAATGATCAAGAACAATAAGAATCATAACAATATATTGTACTTAGTATGCATGTTATAGATCAAATCTAGATCATTAGATTAGATACTCCAAACCCTTCATCAAATATGATTCAAGGAAGAGAACCAAGATCATCCTCCTTCGAGATGATCAAATAACTGAACTTAGATCAAAGAAGAACTAGATGATAGAAAATCTAGGCCCTTGATCTTTATCAACAAGTATGAATTGTTGATCAAAGGATCTATGAAAGATCAAGATTAAAGAGATGGACATACAAACACTTAGAGATAGGAAATACTTAGATTTGAAAGATTAGAAGATCATTCTAACTGTCAGATCTATTGATCAATAGGATAAACACTATCTGAGTAAGATAGATTGTATGATGATAGGAAGCCAAGATAGATCTAGATCCTTTATATCAATGGACAAGATTAGATAAGGAATATAAATAGGAGATTATCCAAAATTGTACAGATAATGATGTTATGTATGTATGTATTTACAAATTACATAGTCAATAATGGAAGATCTGAATGGATAGATCAATACATGAAGGTAGGTGGAACTTTAAGAATACACGTCCTATGGTCTATGGAATTGTTGTTATACATAGACATTACAATGCTGAAGAATAATAATATGCATAGTTACATTTGAATCATAATTCATGTATATGAGATAGAAATAACTATTAAAATTAGATGAAATACATAATAAATACCTAGGTATCATTTATGATTACCTCTAAACTTAGATAAGAACATAATAATAATGGATATCATTTGTATCAAATGAGTATCCTTACACTTAATAACATTTGGTATATGAATAACAAATTAAAGGAAATCAGGATCATTTACAATAAATGATTAATCTCTAAACTTATATGAACATGGGTATCATCATTGTAAATGAGGATCCCTAAATCTAGAAATGAAATTATATCCTTAGTATGAGGATATTGAATACAATATAAATAGACGATCATCTGAGATGTATAAGAAGTATTTTAGATATAAGCATGGAGGCTTGTGGTTTTATTTTAAACAAGCATAAGCCTAGGGATGTTGTGCTAGGGATGTTATGAGGGTTTGGTCACCCGCTTCCCGAAATTTGATGATATTATGATACCTTGCCCAAAGAGAGGCTAAAAGTCAGGTGGGGCTATTATAGGAAGGCTCCACTGTGAAAGTCCTGTCTCTCCATATGGGTAGTGACACAATATTTTCCACTATGGTATCAGTGGTGAACAGAGTTGTTATCTAAGCACGTTAGTACAGATCAGACTATAGCATGATAGTCCTTAAGTATTTTGCATTATTATGCATGGTATAGTGAGATGCCAATACTACCCTAATGAGGGAGTATTTTTCCAGCAAATGTTTGGATGATTTTATCAACTCAGTGTATCTGAGTATGATTATTGATGTTTGAGACATTGACTTTTTTTCATGATTTTTAGATTGTATATATATACATATGATATAGTGGTGAGTGCTGTAGAATTATCTCATATGATAAGTTATATGATAGATCATATATGGTATGGTTCATAGAAATTTAATGATGTTACTCATATGAATGTGATGAACTTGAGTACTGTACTTTTGAATTATACGATTCCATATGTTCTTGAATCCCCTACCAAGCATAGCTTGCTGAGATATTGTAAATGTTTGAATGTTTATAATATCTCAAATACGAAATGGAAAGACTAAAGAAATACAACAATGGGACATGAAGACCATATTGTTGATCAAGATTGTACATTTGTGAAAGGATTGGATTGTAGTTTGGACATAAGATGTAATGAAGGGGATGTGTATGTGAACCACTAGATCAATCCTACAATTTTAATAAAATGAGTTTCTTTGGAAACATATGTTGTATATGAAATTATGTATGTATATGTGAGTGAAATGTGGCATTTGGGTTTTCTTAAAAGAATTTCAAAGAAAAAAAAATTTCGTTGCTTAAGTTTTCAAAATTTTTGCAAAATTGGTCGACTACCATTTGAAAATAAATAACAAAAATTTATTTCAAAAACCCAAGTCACCACATATATAATCCAAAATAATCACATGTACAAGGAAATCAAACAAAAATCATCACAAAGGTACTTGGTCTTACATCTAGACCAATCCTGGTATTTTCACCTTCCTAAAATCTCTAAAGCTCAAATAGCTTAGTGCGTCATCTAAAAGTGTTGGTCATGGGGGATGAGCATAAACACAACTAACAATAGAAAGAAGAACTAATATAAGTTGGCATGCCTAAAATAGGGGAAACAATACTATATAGATATGTCCATATTAATACATTTATAGTTCTTGACATGAAAATGAAAAAAAAGGGTGATGCAAAAGTTGACCCTAGATGATAGGTCTTAGGATCTATTTTTAAAATTTCCTATATATCATATAAAATATGAAGGTATGATATGTGGGGGGAAAATCCATGAGGAAGGTCGATAATCTCAAGTCATGTGCAAAATCCAAAAGAAACTAGTAAGCCAATCGATCTGGTATACTCGATATGGCTAAAAACAAAAATCCTAAGTGTGTAGCCCTCAATCCATAACACACATAATCCAAACCCACATCATCATGGAGAATTGACCACTTTGAACCACAATGGCATCATGTCCATTAGGGATTAGTCTAGACGCTTGAGAAATGATTGATATTCCTAGCACACTGAAACCACAACAAACACCTATGCTTGTAGGGCCCTTTCATCATTGGTAACTATTGTGACCACTATGTGGGTGTGTGGATATTGCATAGCCACAACTAACCAGACCTCATGGGGGCTACTTGGCTACCACTTAGAGCACTTCTGTATGCGAAGCTACTCCTACATCCTGTCATCTCCATCACAGGGCTAGTATCAATATCATTCAGAGGACAGTAGCCAACTACACCACCTAATGTAGGGTGCCAGGACTTATTGAACACTCACATAGTGCACCCACCAAATAGCAATCTGGGACTTAGGAAACTCTAGGAGTGACTACCCTAAACTCTGGATACAAATCCATAAACTTAAGGCTCACCGTCACTCATGTGGTGTTTGCCCAACTATTCAATGAAAATATAATGTCCAAAACTTTGAGAAGGTACATTATGCAATGTAAATATGTAATCATGCATTGGTTTTCATTTATGTGATTGCTATCCCTTTTGAGTGTGATAGTGTTTGATGCATTGAGATTTCCATTTGTTATGATATAGTGCTTCCTTAGTTGATGTTATCCCCTCTATGATGGTTAAAGGTTGGATATCAATATAGAATGAATGTGAATAATCTTATCCATCTTTATGGTTATGGCATTTAGTATTCTAGTGGAATTTCCTTGGATAATGACCTAATTACCTTAATCTAAGTCATAGCATCCCTTACACCATCCCTCTTTACTATTTGAGCTCTTTTATTTAATTATTACTCTAAGTTACTTGGCATCATTGGCTTGTGTATGTAGTTCTTTTATCTTGATGAAGCACAACCCTCAGAATTTACATTTTATGATTTAGGGGAGCATGATTTGTTCTACAATCCAAAGGGCCTTGATGCACCTGCTACTTGTTAGTCATATACCTTAATTGTTTTCCTTAAGATGTAAATCATAAAGCTTAGAGTAGTGACAATTTACTATAACTTAGAGGCATAATTCAACATGCTTGGGGATTCATAGCATTATAGCTTCATCCCTTAATAAGGAATTCTTCTACAATTTTATAGAGGAACTAACATTGTGGCTTGAGTGACAACTAAGTTACTTAGAAAAAAGAGAAGAGGAATTTCTCTTCCCTATTAATCACTAAGGTTAATTACATTTCATTTGCTCTTCTAAGTTCTACTCACAGAGGTTAACGTAGTGTTCAACTATTAGGTGTTTAACAAGTGCTACCTTGAAGCCTAAAGCTCATGGAAAGGGTCATCTTGATGGTACTATTTAGAGTTTTGTAATGCTTGAGTGTTAGAACATGGCATCTCATGTGTCACAAGGTTACTAACCACATTCCTTGAACAATCTAGGTATGTATTTTAATGGTGATCTTTGTTGTTTTATTGTTAAGGAATTATGTTTACGTGAGAGGGGCTTTGCTTCACTTTATAGAAGAGAGAGACTGTTGTGTTATCCTGGAAGTGAGGAGTGAAAAAGCAAGTGCAAGCGATAGAAAGTCTCGTCCCTCTTGCAAACTTCTAGAAAATGGTGAGATCATTAGTGAAATAAGTTTGGTTACTAACTTAGTACCTAAGTGGTATTCAGTAATGAGGGAATTTGTCCCTAAGTCTCAAGAAATTGTATCTATGACAGACCAACTTAGTTTTAGAAGTGTTTAAGAGACTTAGTTTTAGAAGTGTTTAAGTGACTTAGTTTTAGAGGTGTTTAAGTGTTTGTGGCTCACATTAGCCAAAATGATTGTTCTTAAAGCTAATTAAGGCATAGGTGGGACTAAGTGAATGGTTCACATTAGGTGAGCTAGATATAAGGGTGGTGGCAACTAAGTCATAGGTAGACATAGTTAGTCACAAAGTGTGTGTGTGGCTCACATTGGCTACTTCTAGTATTATGAAAACTAAGTCACTAAGGATAGTGGGTTTCATATCAAAAACCTCATGATTCAATGCACCCTACCCTAGCTCTTGCTTTACTCTACAAGATAGTGAACCAGCACCTTTTTACTAAGTTCACTTTTGAGGAGCTTTTGATTCTACAACTTTTCTTTAAGGAATTCCATCTTAGTATGTTAGCCCTTCCCAATTTCAATGTGTGCAGTAATTACATAACTTGGTCTTAATACTATTTACCCTTCTCTTTTTCATTGAAGAAGAGTTTAGTATAACATAAAGAATGGGAAAATGGTTCCATTTTCCTTCAAGAAGAAAAAAATCATGCAGGAAATGGTCTCCATTTTCCTGATTTTCCTTACAAATCACTAGGTCTTACTCAAATTTCATTGAATGTAATTCCTCTCGCACTCAAGATAATATGTTTAATGATAAGTGTTCAATTTTGTGTAAAAATATCCAATTAGTAGCCCATGTGTTATAAAATATAGTGTTAAATCTATGGTTTTTTAAAAAAAATTATAACACATGAATTTCTAACCTTATAACTCAAAATTCTGATATTTTACATGTTCAGTGGTTAATCTAAAGTAAGTTTGTGAATAATATATTTTTTCTAGGATCTAATTATTGTTTTTCACCTTTTGTAGGAATTAAGATGGTAATCTAATGAATGAGAGTGATCGAGATGAGATTTGGAGCTATTCATGAGGTTTCCTAATCTAGCTAGGAAACCTAAGGATGCAAAGGCCTAAATGTCATTGATCAAAGGTGTGATCAAGAATCAAGATCATTCTAGGGCAAGAAAAGGGTGAAATTAGAAGATCTAAAGGTGATTAAGGCCTATGCACTAGCCATGCATTTCCACCACCTTTGCATGGGAGCCATTCAAGCCACCTTAGCCATATAAACCATGACAGATGTTCACAAGCTAAGGAACTCAAGATAAGCCATTATAGCCAAGGGTGTAAGCCATGTAGCCAAGCCAAATGATCCCTCAAAGTGAGCCATTCAAGCCACTTAAACCAATGCTACATGGAGTGATACTACTAGAGGAGAATGTCACTCAATTATCCTATGATAAAAATGGGTTTTTTAGAAGATAATTAGAGAATATTTGAGTGAAAATCAAATTGCGTAAGCATGCATGTAGACCAATAGGGAGAACCCATATCCTACCTTTCTTTTTCCCATTCTTTTCCACCTTTTTCTCTTCTCCATCTTCCCCCAATTTTCTTCAAGGGGGAGATGCACTCTCCTAAAATGGAGGGTGCCTCCCACCTCCCTAGACTCCCACCTCTCTAAGAATCCTACTCTAGCCAACCACCCACCTTTTGTTTCCACCTCACCCTTATCTCTTTCTCTCTTCGCTATCTTTCTCCACCCCTTTTCCCATCCTTTTATATTTCCCTAAGCCATTTCATGATTTTTAGAAGGGGGAGATGCTCCCACCTAAAATGGTAGCACCTCCCACCTTGTACCCCTCTCAGGTTCCCTCATTAGTTGTCCTAAATTTCTAATTTAAGTGACCTATCTATCTATTCCACCTAATAACTTTCTAATATCATATTCCACCCCCATAAGGATTCATTAGGATTTCCCTAACCCATATAAAACTTAAGGAGTCCCATGTAAAGAATCTTTTAGAGAAGGGAAGGACATCCCCTCCTAAGAAGGAGGTGCCTCCACTGTTCTTCTTCTCCTAAGGTCTCCATGATTTTCTTCTTTGTAGCAGTCTTCCTTCCACCATTCCTTGCCTCTTCTCTTTAGGTTTTGATCACTCTTTGAATTCCTTAAGTTAAGGTTAGTTCTTCTTCTTAGTTCCCTATTTTTCCATCTTTGTTCATCTTTCTCCTTACAACTCCTTACCCATTCCATGCTTTCTTTCCCATCTTTTTCCCTTATTTTGTCTTAAATCTCTTTTGGGTATTCATGCATCCTTACTTATACTTGATGATTGGATGATTGAAAAAGGTTTTTGTTGTTAACTATAAGTGCACAGGATATTATAGTGTAGCATATGCAAGTATGGGTCGATCCCACAAGGACTCGCCTTAATAATTTGGAGTTTAAATAAATTTTAATTGTTCAAGTTAAAAATAAGTGACAAAATTTAAATGAAAGTGCAATTAAAATTCAAATATATTTAATCAATGAAAATTATAGAGTTCCAAATTTAGAAAGACAAGTGATTTTATGTTGAATAAGCTAAGGGATGTCCTAAAAATGAAATAAAAAAATTAATTGAAGATCTGATTTGAAATAGAGGAGAAATAGAGGGACCTTGTTTGTTAAGGACAACCCGTAGAATAAGCTAAAGGATGTCCTAAAAATGAAATAAAAAAATTAATTGAAGATCTGATTTGAAATAGAGGGACCTTTTTTGTTAAGGACATCTCGTAGATTAGGTTAAGCCTTAATTAAATCAGATTAGATTGTGCATTTCCTAGATAGCAAATCACAAATAAAATAAAACTAGAATAGAAGTAAGGCTACATATGGAATTAAATGAGGGACACAATGAAATTCAGCATTAAATGCCATGGGTAAAAATGGAATTAAGAGAATAAATAGATTTAACAAAAAAAAATGAAACCCGATGATGTAGAGGAAGACAGTGAAGAAGGGGAGCAAGGAAGAGCAGGAGGAGGAGAAAGGGGTAGAAAGAGGAAACCTATGTCGAGTTTCCTCATTTGAGCCATCTGGTGTTGTGCAATGTAATGACTCAAATTTTGAAGATATTTTGCATCACTTTTACAACCACGATCAATCATGATGTTTACCATTTGCCAATCAGTTATAAATTGCTTATTTTGAAAATTAATATATGTTTAATGATATTAATAGATGGTTAGATGTTGAATTTTAATTAAAATATAAAATAAAATAATTTGTGAGAAAAATTAGTATCATTAGATTCTAGACTCGAAATGGAATCCAACGCCTTAAAGAACACTAAAAATGGAGCTTGTATGACCATGTTATGGGCTTTTGAACATGGAGGGTATTTTTGTAAATTGTGTTTAAAATCTAAATGGCCCGAAAACACAGGGGGTCATTTTGATAATCACACCCCCTGCGTCATCTTCTTCCTTAGGCCAGGCAATGCATAGCACCACCATACCTATACGGAGCCAAAAAAATGGCAGCACCACCATGGGATGGCACCACCTTCTCCACTCTATAAATTCCCTCCACCCCCTCTTCCAAAACCAAGCTTTCTCCTCTCCAATCGCTCCCAAAAACAGATCAGGCAACAAGGGTTTGTAGCCACGTTCAAGACCTTAATTGGGTAACATCGAGGGCTCCCCAAGTACAATTCTCCTCCCCACTCTACTCCTCTCTCTTCCCTCTCCCTTTTCCCCCAGATCTCGACCGAATCTGGTAGGTTTTCTAGCCAAAAATTGCTGAATTTTTGGGTAATAAACCAGACTGGTTGATAACCTGTTGAAGATGATGCGTCCTAGGGATGCATGGGTGTGGGCACATCCATGACGCGCTCCTTGGGGAAACCGTCGCATAGGCCACCTGTGGTCGGGTTCCCGTAGCCCAAAAACCATGGAAATCTCATAGATCAGCAAGATCAAAGATGATAAAAAAATCATACATTGATCCATTTGATATATTAAGAGATCAATATACCCAGATCAACCCTAAATTACATAAATCAACCATTAGAAACCCACAAATCAGAAATTTATAACATATAGTATAGATCTAGCCGTTGACCTATAAACTAGGAAATAATATTTGAATTCTTATTTCCAAATAATATCTAGGACTTCACTAAGGTATGCTAGGATTCTCATTGAAGAGGGACGCAAGTTAAGTGAAAGCTAAGTGATAACGGTGGAGGTAGGTAGTCTAATACTACTAAGTTTTCAAATGCATTCCAAACCCTAAGTGATTTACTTAACTTTAGTATTGTATTTAGTATGCTTTTTGAGAAATGATGTTCTGATACAAGCATGTGGAATTTATGGCCTTGAATACAATTTTTGACATGAGCACATTTTATGCATTGCTCGCATGTTTGAAAATAAATGCATAAATTGCATGATTTCAATGATTAAGATTTGGATTTATTTATATATGCTTTCTGGCTATTGAGCCTGGTGGGCACTATGTTGAGAGGTTATTATGTACGGGGTTGGCCTCTCGGCCTCTCCCACCTAAAATGTGGATGGTATTGCTGCCAAAATGGCATTGTCCCATCCCTGACTACTGTGGTAAACAGGGACAACCACTGGAGGTGTTCACGGCACCCTTTCAGGGACATATCCATACTCGCCGTGGAGGCTATGGTGGACTAGTCTCTAGGTACCGGAGACACATGATTTCAGATGTGTTCTAATCATGAGCATAGTTGGCCCTATGATTTCAATGTTATCTATCTGCATATAGCATTGAGATGGTCGTATACGAGTACTCATGACCAGTTGGTGTGATGTGTTTGCCGAGAGACTCATGTGCATGATACTTATAATGATGATAGCATTTGCTTTGAATGATGACTATTTTAAGAATTTCATGATTATTATATTTGACTCGTTGGTTTGATGTGTTTGCCGAGATCTTCTTATATGGATCTATTGATTTCTATTTTATGACTTTAGTCATATTTATATCGTTGAATAATAGATTTTGGTAAAGGATTCCATGGTTGAAATTGCATCAATGAACTTATGTTTTATGCATAAATATGCATGTTTACACAAAAAGGAATCACTGATCTTCTTACATGGATCTATTGATTTCTATTTTATGACTTCAGTCATATTTATATCATTGAATAATAGATTTTGGTAAAGGATTCCATGGTTGAAATTGCATCAATGAACTTATGTTTTGTGCATAAATATGCATGTTTACACACAAAGGAATCACTGATGTTTTACATGAAAAGCTCCTTGAATTATGCATATTGCCTATCGCATTTTTGAAATAATAGTATCAGATCACCTATTGGGTGTAAGGAATACTCATCCAAATATATCATTTTTATAGATTAGCTCCAAAAGGATTAGAAGAAGTATAAAAAAATGTTAGTACTACAATCAAGAGAATGAAGAGAAGACAAGTATAAAGGTAAGTATATGATCTACCTTTTGGACATGTACCTGTAATTATTACAGTTGGGCTATGAGCTATGACTAGATAGACCTGGGAAATATTTATGATTTTTCTTTATTTTTCAAAATTTCCTTGTCCATCTTGAAAGCAAATGACACTCGAGGTTTTCAAAAATGAATTTAAAATAAAAAGACTTTTTCACTGTGTTGCATTGTTTTTATAAAAGTGTTTTCAAATAGGGATTGATCCTACCCTAGGAATTAGTTTTGCATTTAAAAATGCATGTGAAAACCTAAGTCGTCACATACAAGGAAAAGGGTAGTGTGGTGTAGTGGAGACTGGTTGGTGATGTAAGCGAAGGGGGAGGAGCAGGTGGGTTGATCGAAAAGAGGGGATGAACAGGGGATGCCAGTGGACGATAAGCGATGGCAGTGCTATGCTGTGATGGGCAAGGGAGCTGGTACAGTGCAGTGTAGGGGTTTTTTTGACATTGCCTTGCCAGTGCTTGTGATGGTTTGGAGTGAGACAGGGAAAGAGAAGGGAGCTGGGAAGGACCATCAGGTGGAACAAAAGAAGAATAGGGAGATGGGGCAAGGCGCTATAGGCCGGTCGATGATGGAGAGGGGCAACAAAGAGAGGGTACGGTGGAAAAAAAAAAAAAAAGACAAGCAAAAACAACTAGAAAGCAAAGGAAAATAGTAATGGTAAGCTAGTAAAGGAGTGTAAATAGAGAATATTGGAGAGGAAGGGGTCGATCTGCACTCTCTTGTAGCTACCTCCTACAGTCATGGTTAAGAAGAGGAACAAAATAGTGATGAGAGAGTGGAGGGAGAAGAAGATAAATAGTGTGACGAGGGTGGAAAAAAGGGAAACAAAGTGACAAGTTTCCTCTTTCTTTGCAACATCCATCCCAAGACAGAAGGTGGTGGTGGGTGGTTTCCTCTCTTCAAAGCCCACCACCTTCTAATTTGCCTTCTAGCTTACTTTCCTCCTTAAAGAATTCTAACTATTGGGGCTTTTTAAATCTTCTCCATGTTTTCCTTTAAAACAAAGTTTCATTTAAGAAACCAATCCATCTGCACCATTGAATCTCTGTTGAGTGATTTGCACCACTAAAATTTGATCTGAACCATTCAAGCCTATTTTAGTTTATCTGCAAAACACAAACTTTATTAGAATCATCTAAACCATACATTAAGCATTTCATATGCTCTAATGATCATCTGACCATTAAATTTAATAAATTAATGGTTGGATAGTCAATTTAGGCTAAAATTCATATTTTATCTAAAAATTATCAAATTGATTAGTTAGATTATCTAATTAAATGCTAAATTAAGGGTATTTTGGCCAAAATTAAACACTTAACACACCCCCTAGCTAGCATTTTCCTAGTCTAGAGCAAAACATGTGAAAAATCACTCTTAAAAAAATGATACAAGGTACCACATTCGTAGGTACTCATGATTGCATTTAACATATGCAAGAAACCCTAAAACCCCTAGGTCATCCCTAGTAGATTAGTTACGCCTCATGAGGGTATGTAGTGAATACACCCACAAAATTCAACAAAGTTGAGTTGCCTATTTCATCTTAGAGAATCCTCATTCATTAGCAATCTATTTGTTTTATTGTAATGACTCCAATTTTGTAATATTAAAATCCCAAGTTAGCAATGAAAAGTACAATTTTTGAAGATAAGGGCATTTTGGTCATTTCACCAGGCAACCTTCATCTTCAACACCCTAGAGGGTTCTAGAACGACAATGATTGGAGAAGAAATCACCGCCATTCTGGAGGTTTCTCCACCGCCATTCAAGGGCGGTGAGAGCCCCCTCCAAAACCCTCTTATAGCTCTATAAATAGAGCTCTTGGGCGCCTCTAATGGCAGCCCAAAAGCTTGAAGAAAATCCGTTTTGGAGAAGCAACCTAGAGGGGAAATGAGGAGAAAAACCCAGCAACGACCCAGGTATGCCCAAGATCCCTCAAAACCCGTCTTCACAGTAGTCATAGGCTTAGTTTCCCTCAGTTTTTGCATGAAAAATCATGCAAAATAGAGCCCTGGAGAGTCATCAAGGACCCAGGGACATTCCCTGGGCCGCACTGGTTCGACAGGGTCGAACCATGGTGTCCTGAGGACGCCCCAGTCCCCCAAACGACCAGAACGTCCCACCTGGACGAGATGCGTCGACCACGTCTGAGAGAACTAAAAGAGTGCATCCGTGGACACGCCCGCAAAAAGGAAAGACGGGCGGGAAACCCAACGTGTCTGCAGACGCGCCCGCTGAGGCGCATGCCATAGACGCGCAGCGCGCTAGCGATACGAGATTTTTCGTTTCTTAAGGAAGCTAAGGCGCATGCCGCTGACGCGCAATGCGCTAGCATTCTGCCTTTTCACTCTTAAGGTCGTTATGTACGTGTGACACTAAAAAGCATATAACTTGACATCTAGAGCCCGATTGAGGCTCCGCAAAAGGCGTTGTGTCCGTGTCGATGATGCAGACACACCCAAACTATAAAATCCCTGATCAAGGCCCAATCAAATGTGGGCATGACCCTTAGAATAGGATGGTGGCACATGGCCGCTAGACCTTTGGAAAACTGAGGATACCAAGGCCCAATTAGGACCTTAGGACACCCATAGGCATAGGGATGGACCCCTAATGCCTAAGTAAGAAGACCAACCACTCTAAAACCCATAAAAGATAGGCCAAACTAACCTTGATTCCCCAAACCATGTTCAAGAGCGTACGAGGACAAAGGGGTTAGCGCAACCTAGCCAGGTAGGTGCTCTATTGCTACTAGATTCTTTTAAAAGAACTATGATTGTTTTACGAATACATGTTTTAAGTATATGACTTGTTTAGCATGACTTAATTCAGCATGCATGTGATAAATGCTTTATGCATAAACATGTTTTGTAAATAATTGCATATACATTATGCATAGCTATTGCATACATTGCATGATTTGTGAGCATTAAGTTCTTGCAAAAATTGCATGTCCTTGAGGGTTACCAAAAGACGCTGGAGTGCCGAGGGCCAGGCAGTTGTGAGGGACCCAAAGAGGACAGGTTTTGAAAAAGAGGTTTTTCGCTTGTTTGATCTTATGTGATTTGGGCTAGTAAGCCTGTGGGTACTATGCCGAGGGGTCTGGGTTTGCCACCCAGCCTCTACCACTACTAGGTGGAATGGGTACTGCGCCCAAAAAGGGCATGTCCCTACGTCGACTGCATGTGGTACAGGGGGCTACCACTGGTGTCACGGCAGTGGGTCAATGTGTCATATGCCCTGTGGAGGCTATGACGTTGTGTCCTCAGGTACCCGGGAACCACATGGTGGCGAGGTCGTGGGCATAGTTTGGACCCTATGGTTTATGGACTTATTTGCATTGCATATGGCATGATATGAGGTTGGTCAACCATACCATACTGGATATCCATGAGTTAGATTCAATGAAGCACCTTATGCATATTATAATGTTATGATAAATATATATATATGATACTTTTGATTTGGATTATGTGATCCTTTAAGTCATTAGTATTTCAGTTTGACGATGGATTTTAATATCGATATTGAACTTGAGTATTCAGACATGCACATGTTTTGAAAGAGCATATGATTTTAAACATCTCATGCATTATAAAACTAGTAGTGATAGACTCCTACTGAGGATAGTATATACTCACCCTATCCTTAACATTTTTCAGGGTAATTCCATCCACGAGTAGAAGACATCTATGTTAGTGCTATGAGCAAGTGAATCAAAAAGGAAACAATTATACACGTAAGTAAACCCTCTACCCTTTGGACATGTATTTGTATTTATTTACAGTTGGGCTATGTGCTGTGACTAGATAGATCTGGGGAATAACACTTATGATTTCTAAAGCTTTTCAGAAACTACCTTGGTTGTTGTGAAAGCAAATGACACTCGGGGTTTTCAAATTGAGTTTAAAACTAAAGGTTTTCCGCTACATTGCATGGTTTTTATAAAATGGTTTTCAAATAGGGATGCATCCCGCCTTAGGAATTAGATATTGCATTTAAAAATGCATGAGAAAACCCGGGTCGTCACAGTTGGTTTTAGAGCTAGGTTTTATCCTTTCACAGCCAGTCTAACATGTCCAAGGGTCATGGACAATAGAGAAAATCAAGAATAAGTAGTATAAAAAGGAGTAGTACAGATGACTACTTCTATTTGAGAATTACCATATTAATGCTCAAGGCATTTCACCTTAAATAAATAGGTGAAACAGAGCTTGGTTTAACAAATAATTAAGCAGAGGATAGTGCAACCCTTATCCAAAATATAGTCTAAGACGACTTAAGGATTAAGGATTGTTGTATGGTGCAAATATGAAAACTCATATATGGATTAGATTATGATGAGAATGAATGAATGAATAAAGATGATTAATGGACTTGTTAGTAGATAGTGTTGACTTGCTATAAAGTAATCTTATCAAAGGTGAGAAAATCAAAGAACCTAGATGGCTATCTTACCACCATAAAGGATACCAGAATATGAGTACACTATCACAAGGGATATGATATGAGTATGATAAGGGATGTAAAAGAAAGACTTTGAGAAAATTTTGATAATATTAGGAGATGACTATGACTCGTACTAGATTACAAAGGAATAGATCCTGAAAGACTTAGCTAAATTTTGGATACCATAATTGGAGTCTCATGAAAAGTGAAGTGATATCGAATAATAACTAGTTGAGTATCATGGAGCAAATCAGAAGATGTATACCAGTGACATATTATGAGGAATATAACACGAATATGATGGGGAACTATATTCGACAGTGTTACCAAAAGATTTTGACAATAATATTGGGGATAATAGATCTGTGAATAATAGATCGATCCTAACATGAACTTGTAAGAAAAGTATAGCATGATCAAAACATCAATACCATTATTAAGACATTGTATGAATTTTATTGAGGCTGTAGGCAACTGAGGATTTCAATGATCTTAAGACAGTTTAGAATTTCTGGGAAGCATCAAATTTATGATGAAGTCTCAATTATATGCAACAAAGCATATAGAGACATTGATCCAGGTAGACCAAATGAGGAGTTTTAGAGATGCAACTATAAGTATTCGATGAGTATTGAATATTCAAAAGAAGGAAATCATGACTTTATACAAATCTTTCATCTTGAATCAAGTGAAGATAACCAATCAACTTCAAAATAATAGTTGAGTTGGCAATGATGTTATTGTAAATACGTATAATAGAGAAAAAGCATATGGGGTTCAAGACTTTGAGTAGAGTATCAAATTTCAGGAGATTATGTGACAAGAAATTTTCAAAGAAGAATGGTCACCAACTAGAAGTTAAACTTCTACAAATGGTTTGATATCAATTAGATTCTTATCAGATCCATTAGCTTATGAGGAACACCAATGGATATAGTCCATAAAAAAGAAAATTTTGGTGATATCCTACCTTGCCACTACATGAGTGAATAAAGGAATTAAGCCTTGTCCATTTAGCAATAGGGTACCATCAAGGATCAAATTGAGATCTTGCTATCATAAAATTGGAAGACCAAAAATCTTAAGACCATTATTTAGTCATTACCTTTAGAGTACTGTTGACTAAATAAAGGTATCCCACCCTAATTACTCAAGTATGTTAGTATCTATGAGTTAGTAGTCGAAGTTATATACTCAGAAGGATGTTATAAGTCTTTAGACTTGAGTTTTCCTAGAAAGAAGTACTTGTTAAAATAAGTCAATTGAGGGTATGAGGTCAGTTCATGAGAATAGTTGCAACTGAGATAGGAGCAAAAATAAGAAGTGATCTAAACCAATGGGAAACATTTTTCAAAATGGCTACCATGACAAGGTAAAGAAATTACTTTGAGTCTGAAAAATATTGCTGACTTGGATTGAAAAGGAAGGCAAATAAGTATTGATCACTTTAGAGACCCTTGAGCTTATGACAAAGATATATTTGAAAAAAAAAAGAAAAAAAAAGATCAATAGGTAATCAAATAAAGTCTTTCTATATGTCTACGAAAATGTTCCATGCTTACCTAAGTGTTTTTCAAATTTGATGATTTAATAGCTTCAGCATAACTTGATGAAGTAGTTATTAAACGAGAACTACTATTATAAGCTAAGTATGAGAAGGCACTTGAAAGATAAAATAAGGAGGCACTTGAAAAATAAAATTTGAGGATTTGAGAAGATCACTATGAGGATACCTCCTGACAAATATAGACTGCATGATTGACAATAAAGCCTTGATAAAAGATTGCACGATATATTGACATAGGGATGGAAGGAGAAAGTTAAGGAGGTCAACACATTATAAGGTAAGATTCGATGTTACGTGGCCTTTAGACAAATAGTTAGTTGTTATGAGCATATACTAAGTACGAAAAATCAATTTAAGGAATTTCCTATGGACTAACCCTACTAGATTGAGTATAGAATTGTTGGACTGAAAGGTTACAAAGAAAACCATCAAGCAAAGAAAGAACAAAGAGGATGATGACAAAGGATTCAACCATGACCTAGTAAGGGTACTCGGTGATGAATAAGAGACTTTTTGCTTTGCATAAATAGGAACATTATTGACAATCCTAATGACAAATTGATGAGAATAGTGAGATGGGCTTCTAGACGAGAACATATGACTCATGATGATGAATCGACCATTAACATTTGATGAATTTGGATAAGATCCTCACAGAGGAATGTGTTTAATGAATTCAATAATTATGAAACTGGATATAGTGTTAGGACATTTTACTTTCAGTATATGATAAGGTCCTCGATGGAAGATGCTACTAATTGGCTTTCGTGAGTTTATTTGAATGTAACTTTGGTCGAGGAATAAAGTCACATATGGAAAAATGGCAGACAGTTGAAATTGAAAGATAATCAAGGAATTGGCTGTAGAGCACATGATACCATGACAGTTATTGAAGTATCTTGGAGACAAATATAAAAGGTAAAAAACAAAGTTAGACACAATAGAAAGAACGTAACTTTTTGGACTTATGGATAATGAAAGAGATCACTAGATGAAAAGGATTATCCTATGATATTCAAAATAGGAGAAATAAGATAATATGATCTTGAAAGAAGTATATACATGAATGAAGCAGCATAATCTTACGAGGAGACTATACTATACATGATGAGAAAAGTACAGGCATCTAAGGATTTTGAGATAGATGAATTACCGCTAGAAACCAGTATTGTTAAACTGGCACGTATGGGAGTATGCATCAGAATATGCAGTGAAAGCAGCCCTTATAGGTAAGGCCTTGTAGGAAGAACAATAGAAATGATAAATTGAGGATGAGCCTAGATTTGATTCCTAAGGGGGAATGCATTCACCAAGAAATCATCTAAGAGACAAATACCTAGAAGATGATAATGGAATTTTTAGGAAAAAATTCTTTTAAGGGGGTAATAATGTAATGACTCCAATTTTGTAATATAAAAATCCCAAGTTAGCAATGAAAAGTTCAGTTTTTGAAGATAAGGGCATTTTGGTCATTTCACTATTCACCTTGACTGAACCTAGAAATTTGGTCCTAAAAACGATACCATTAGGTGCGTCTCGGAAAAATAAATCCAACAAGACCAAAATCACCTAAAATGGAGTTAAAATGAGCAAGTTATGGCCCTTTGAAGTTCAGGGGCAAAAATGTAATTTTTACAAAAGTGGATTTAGCCTGCAAAACACAGGGGTCGGTTTTGATACAGGCACCCTTCATCTTCAACCCTCTAGAGGGTGCTAGAACAGTGGTGATTTGAGGAGAAATCACCACCATTCTGGAGGTTTCTCCACCGCCATTCAAGGGCGGTGAGAGCCCCCTCCAGAACCCTCTTATAGCTCTATAAATAGAGCTCTTAGGCGCCTCTAATGGAAGCCCAAAAGCTTGAAGAAAAGCCATTTTGGAGAAGCAACCTAGAGGGGAAACGAGGAGAAAAACCGAGCAACGACCCAGGTATGCCCAAGATCCCTCAAAACCCGTCTTCACAGTAGTCCTAGGCTTAGTTTCCCTCAGTTTTTACATGAAAAATCATGCTAAATAGAGCCCTAGAGAGTCACCAAGGACCCAGGGACGTTCCCTGGGCTACACTGGTCGAACCAGGGTGTCCTGAGGATGCCCCGGTCCCCCAAATGACCAGAACGTCCCACCTGGACGAGACGCGTCAACCGTGTTTGAGAGAACCAAACGGGCTCGTCCGTGGACGCGTCCGCAAAAGGGAAAGACGGGCAAGAAACCTGGCGTGTCCATAGATGCGTCCCCTGAGGCGCATGCCACAGACACGCAGCGTGCTAGCGATACGGGATTTTTTTGTTTCTTAAGGAAGCTGAGGCGCATGCCGCTAACGCGCAGCGCGCTAGCATTCCGCCTTTTCACTCTTAAGGTCTTTATGTACGTGTGACACTAAAAAGCTTATAACTTGAGATCTAGAGCTCCGATTGAGGCGCCGCAAAAGGTGTTGTGTCCGTGTCGATGACACGGACACACCCAAACTATAAAATCCCTGATCAAGGTCCAATAAAAGGTAGGCATGACCCTTAAAATAGGATGGTGGCGCGTGGCCACTAGACCTTTGGAAAACTTAGGATACTAAGGCCTAATTAGGACCTTAGGACACCCATAGGCATAGGGATGGACTCCTAATGCCTAAGTAAGAAGACCAACCACTCTAAAACCCATAAAATATAGGCTAAACTAACCTTGATTCCCAAAACCATGTTCAGGAGCGTACGAGGACAAAGTGGTTAGCGCGACCTAGCCAGGTAGGTGCTCTATCGCTACTAGATTCTTTTAAAAGAACTATGATTGTTTTACAAATACATGTTTTAAGTATATGACTTGTTTAGCATGAATTAATTCAGCATGCATGTGATAAATGCTTTATGCATAGACATGTTTTATAAATAATTGCATATACATTATGCATAGATATATTTTGCAAACTATTGCATACATTGCATGATTTGTGAGCATTAAGTTCTTGCAAAAATTGCATGTCCTTGAGGGCTACCAGAAGGCGCTGGAGTGCCAAGGGCCAGGCAGTTGTGAGGTACCCAAAGAGGGCAGGTTTTGAAAAAGAGGTTTTTTGCTTGTTTGATCTTATGTGATTTGGGCTCAGAAGCCCATGGGTGCTATGCCAAGGGGTCTAGGTTGGCCACCCAGCCTCTACCACTATTAGGTGGAATGGGTACCACGCCCAAAAAGGGCATGTCCCTATGTTGACTGCATGTGGTATAGGAGGCTACCACTGGTGTCACGGCACTGGGTCGGTGTGTCATATGCCCCGTGGAGGCTATGACGTTGTGTCCTCAGGTACCCGGGAACCACACGGCGGCGAGGTCGTGGGCATAGTTTGGACCCTATGGTTTATGGACTTATTTGCATTGCATATGGCTTGATATGAGGTTGGTCAACCATACCATACTGGATATCCATGAGTTGGATTCAATGAAGTATCTTATGCATATTATAATGTTATGATAAATATATATATGATACTTTTGATTTAGATTATGTGATCCTTTAAGTCATTAGTATTTCAGTTTGACAATGGATTTTAATATTGATATTGAACTTGAGTATTCAGACATGCACATGTTTTGAAAGAGCATATGATTTTAAACATCTCATGCATTATAAAACTAGTAGTGATAGACTCCTACTGAGTATAGTATATACTCACCCTATCCTTAACATTTTTTAGGATAATTCCATCCACGAGTAGAGGACATCTATGTTAGTGCTATGAGCAAGTGAATCAAAAAGGAAACAATTATACACGTAAGTAAACCCTCTACCCTTTGGACATGTATTTGTATTTATTTACAGTTGGGCTGTGTGCTGTGACTGGATAGATCTGGGAAAAAACACTTATGATTTCTAAAAATTTTTAGAAACTACTTTGGTTGTTGTGAGCAAATGACACTCGGGGTTTTCAAATTGAATTTAAAATTAAAGGTTTTCATCTGCAGTGCATGGTTTTTATAAAATGGTTTTCAAATAGGGATGCATCCCACCTTAGGAATTAGATATTGCATTTAAAAATGCATGAGAAAACCTAGGTCGTCACATTTTCACAACATAATGGAGAAGATTTGATAATTTTACAAATCATACACATATGAAAGGCATTTTATTTGAGTTATTTCTCAGAGTGCATCTGTGTATACAACCACATAAATCTTGACTTCTGACGGGATATGCTTCAATTCCATTGAAAATATGTCTTGACCTCAAATCCTCATAGGAATACTCTTAGAAATGAGCTCTTATACAAGGATTTGAACATATTTATCTCATTATGTGACAAAATCCAAAAAGCCAATGGTTCACATAAATCTTTTAAATGCTCATGAGATAAAGGAAAGTGATCCCTAAGAGTGGATATTATCACCAAGAATATTAGGGGTAGTTTACCTTAATTCCTTCTTTTCATCTCCTCTTTAAGGATATGTTCCACCTAAGATCAATAGGTCTTTAACTCAGATGAAACATACACTTAGGATAGGTTCAGAAAAGAAGTGTATAAGGATTTTAGAGGTTCAAAATTGAGTAGAGGTCTTCAATGAATATCTGTTTGGACAACTTTTCTTTTAGGTTGTACTTGGAGAGAATATCTCTTTCATATTTTTGTCTTTCTCTTTGGGCAGGGGGGCGCCTTCCTTGGATGAAAGAATGCTAATTTTCACACTTCTTTGACATTTTTTCCTCTTTTTGAACTTTTTCAACTAACTTTACTCATTTTGACAATGGGTAATGGATATTTATTTTACTAGCTTGTTTTAGGTTAAGGTAAATGAGGTTAAGAAAGAAAAGGCTTAATAATAGGCTTAAAGAGGCTAACTAGTGGTATGATATACTAGGTAGGATTTATATCTCTAGGCTGAGTAAGGATGGCTTATATCATTTTCTATGTTTCCTAAAGCCTATCAGATTTAAGAAATTTTCTAGAAACAAAGCTATTACTCCTATTTATTCTTGATTGTTAACCAAAACAAGGATAATAAGATCACACTAAATTATGTACACTGAATAAAACTTTGGAATTACTTATAACTCTTGAAAGGAAGATGGTCTTTAAACTCACTCAGTTGTAGGTCTCCACTGATTTTCCTTTGGGTCTCTAAGTCATACCTCTATTAGTCTTGACTATGTGCTATGTGTAAATGGTTCCTGAGAATTAACTTTCATGTCAATACATGAATAATATGCAAAACTAATCATATGCATTCCCCTTAAGAGATGAAAATAGTGGAATTACTAAATTATGAACATCTAGATCTCAACACAGTAAGGGGACTCTACCTTAAAAGCTTTTTCTTTTTCTTTTTTTCTAAAAGAATCAAGAAAACTCAAGAAAATTAAAAATCTCTATGTGCATCTACATCCCCAACCAGAATGAAACATTGTCCCCAATGTTTAGCAACATAGGATCCTATATGGAAAGATGTCGAAGATGGAGATTTGAAAAACATCTACATTGCCTCCCAGGAAGAGCTAAGTTTTACTTCTTTAGCCAGACATAATAATGAGTGCAATGATCGTATGCTACATGGGTTCCTAAAAAAGTTTAAGGTGAGTCATGATAATGAGGTTCCTGTAAAAGTGTCTCTTCAATTTTAGGATTAGTCATTTCTAAGAAAGGTTTTAACCTTTAACCATTGAATTTTTGGAACTCCCCATCCTTCTCAATCTTGAATGCCCCATGTGGATTCACTGTGTGCACTATATAAGGTCTGGTCCATCTAGATCTGAGTTTTCCTAGGAATAGATGCAATCTAGAGTTATACAATAAGACCTTTTGTCTAAGTGTCAAGGATTTCCTTAAGATTTGGCGATCATGTGCAACTTTCATTTGGTCTTTGTGTAATCATGTAGAATCATATGCATCTCTACTCAATTCTTCTAACTCATTGAGTTGGAGTTTTTGATGGGTCCTAGTAGAATCTAAGTTGAAATTGTGCTTTTTGATAGCCCAATATGCTATGTGTTCTAACTCTACTGGTAAGTAGCAGGAATTTGCATAGACCAGGAGGTATGGTGACAATCCTATAGGGGTTTTATGTGTTGTAAGATAAGCCCACAAAGCATCATTAAGTCTCATAGACCAGTCTTTCCTACTTGGATTACTATCTTTTCTAAAATCTTCCTTATATCCCTATTAGATACCTCTACTTGACCACTAGTTTGAGGGTGGTAAGGGGTAGCTATCCTATGGTTGACACCATAATTTTTCATTAAATTCTCAAACACTTTATTACAAAAGTTTATTCCTCCATCACTTATTATGGCTCTTGAGTACCAAACTATGCAAAAATATTTTCTTTTAAAAATTGTACCACAACCTTATGATTATTGGTTTTGCAAGGTATAGCCTCCACCCACTTGGACACAGTCCACTCCCACTAGGATGTAAAGATTTCCAAAAGAAATAGGAAAGGGTCCCATGTAATCTATGCCTCAAACATTAAAAGGTTCTATAACAAGGATTGGGTTTAAAGGCATCGTATGTCTCCTTGCTAAACTTCCTAACCTGTTAAGTATTCAATTTTGGTCAAAATACCCCTAATTTAGCATTCAATTAGATCATCTAACCGATCAAATTTGCAATTTTTAGCTTGATTTTGAATTTAGCCCCAATTGACCATCTAATAATTAATTTGTCAAAATTAACAGTTAAATGATCATTGAAGCTTATCAGAAGCTTAATGTATGGTTTAGATGGCTCTAATTTGGTCTCTTATTTTGAAGATTAACCAAAAGAAGCTTGGATAGCTCAAGATGAAAAGTTAATGGTGCAAATTATCTTAAAAGGCAATAAAGAAAGCTGGGATGGTTTCCTAATTGGAAATTAAACTACAAAGGAAAGCATCTTAAGATGGAAAATGGAAAGCTACAACAAAAGAAAGGAGAAGGAAAGTTGCATAATAGCAGAGGACAAGATTCCAAGTTAAAATGAACTCTTCACTTTTAAGGAAAGTGAAGATATGATAAGAAGAGGAAACCGTCATCATCAACTTACCTCTCTCTTTGGCTGGAGAAAAGAGGAAACCCTTCTCATCCCTCTCCCACATTCTCTCCCTCTTTAGGCTGACTGTAGGTGAACTCATCACTCTCCTCTTCTTTCCTCTCCTCTCCACCCATCTCATTCCACCTTTCTCCCTCTCAACTTCCTCCTAGGCTAGGCTAGAAGGAGGAAATGGTCATCCCCCTTCCCCCTTTCTCCTCTCTCCCTCCCACTTCTCTTCTCCTTCTCTCACTCTAGATTTCTCCCTGTCTCTCCCTCTCTCTCTTGGACTCTCCCTCTCTCATTGTCGCTCTCTCTTGGCTCACCTATCTTCTCACTTGCATCCAACCATCCCGCCTTTCTCTCTGATCTTTCTTTCACCTTCTTTCTCACCTCTGCTCTTACCCTCTCTCTTCCAGCTCCATCTGTAGAACCACCACCTTCCTGTTTCCCTACTTCTCTCTCATTCTCCTCTGTTATCCCCTCTTTCCTCTTCATACCCCTCGCTCTCACCACTTTTTCTTCCACTTCTCTCTCTCTCTCAACTTTCCCCCTCTTATCTATCTCCTCTCTCGAGTTCCAACAGACCACCACCACCCCCCTCTTCTTCCTCCCCCTCTATCCCACTTCTCTCTTTCCACTTCCATCTACCCTTCTTTCCTCACATTTTCTCTCACCCGCATGACCTCATCTCCTCTTCCTCTCTCCCTCAGCTTCTCTACTTTTCCTTTTTTCATCCAACTCCCTCTCCTCTGGGCAAAACCAATGCAGCTAGACACCAGAACCCAGTAACGGTCCTACCCGGGCTACTTTTTTTCACCCGCACTCCTCTCTGTCACTCTCATACCACCTAGATCAACTTGAGTAGCACCTCCGTCTCGACATCACCGAACCCAACACTAGCACCCCTGTCCGGTGCTAGCGTCATCATCAGGTTTTCCAGTGCTAGACGGAACCCATCCAATAAGCCCAAAGCTCCTAGCACTGGCATCTGTCTCTAGCCCAGTCCCCAGTTGCACTCTGTACTTCGATGTCTTCCTTCCACTAGTGTCTTCCACGTCTCTAGCCATCTCAAGGGAGAAGACCCAGATCAAGTTTTTCCTCTTTCCCTCCTTTTCTCTC
This sequence comes from Warburgia ugandensis, assembly GCA_035236585.1. Lineage (NCBI taxonomy): Eukaryota > Viridiplantae > Streptophyta > Magnoliopsida > Canellales > Canellaceae > Warburgia > Warburgia ugandensis. The sequence goes on from CP141136.1 coordinate 42,119,318, forward strand.
TCTGGCCCCTCCGCCTCTTCCCTTTCCCCCATCTTCCTCCGGCTTCCTCCTCGTCGAGTTTCCTTTTTGAATTTTGGTTTAAAACAAAAAACTAGATAAATTTGAATTTTACCCATTGCACTTGACTTTAATTCCATTTTAGTCCTCCTTTTAATTCCCTCTATGTTCCTCTTCTCATTCTAGTTCTATTTTATCTTCATTTTGTTGTCCAGGAATCAAATCAATTAAGGTTTAACCCAATCAACAGGTTAGCCTTAAACAACCAAAAACTATCAATTTCTCCACTATTTATTCTCTAATTTTTAATTAACATTTAGATTTCATTCTTAGGACATCCCTAAACTTAATTAGCATCTCTAATCTTTAATCTAAACTCCATAAAGTGATCTAGACCATCCAAATCTCAAAATCACTATTTACTTCAAATATTTACAATTTTGAGGAATCTGACAAATCCAACCAATAGATCTTTAATCAAGGACATGCTAAAGATGTTGATGAAGGCTAATCAACTCACGGAAGACCAAATTTGAAGAAATTAATAGTGATTAAGCAAGGGAAGTAGATTTTTCTTGTTATTTAGTTTAATTTTCTTTATTCTAGAGCTAAAAATTCTGTAATTTGTAGAAGTTGAACTGATTTGAACTTTGATTCCAATTCTAGTAATTTTTTTTATTTATTTTTAATTTTTTAATTAAATTTTATTTAAACTCCCACATTTTAAGTCGAGTCCTTGTGGGTTTGACTTGTACTTACATTATCTATACTATAATAGCCTGTGCACTTATAGTTAAACACTCAACAAGTTTTTATTACCATTACCAAAGACCCGCAGTGGAGTTTTCATAAAATTTAATTAAAAACCTAAAAAAAAGAAAAAATTTGGAAAAATAAAAATTTTAGGAATTGCATACTTTTAACATTTTTGGCATTTTTAGGTATAATTTTCAATTTTTTTAGTGCATAATCACCTTGTTTCCTGAATTTGGTACCTATTTCTATCTTTCTTTTTCAGGAAATAGGAAAGTGGAGGAAATTGGCAAGTGGATCTTCATCAAAATGGAAATTTCTCTACTTTCCTAGAATAGGATTTTCCTTTTATTTTGAGAGAATCTTGTAGTGAGGCCTATTTGCAATTTGTAATTTCCATTTCAATTTTAAAAGGGTTGTATAATACAAGGTAAGTGTGGGATAAGGTGGCCCACACTTGATCTTCATAAAAAATCCCACTGTAAGTTTTCTCGACTCCTTTTATTACCTAGATTAGGGTTTTCATTTAGAATAATTTTGCATCGTTTGGTAGTGTAATTGTATATAGAAATTTTATTGCTTTTAATTGCATTCTTAGGGCACGTTTAATGCTTTAAGGTGATTTATATATTGATCAAACTACCATGGACTGTGAAAATTAATTAGTAAGGGCACCCGACCCTGCAAGATTAAGAGTGGATTTCATCACCACTTCTTAGCTCACCTAGGATAATCACCTCAAGCGTGCAACCCTCACTTTCAAATTAACTTAAAATCAATTAGAAGAGACCCATAGGGCCATCACATGCTCGTTGGACCCTCTTAATAGGACGTGATTTATTGTCACTCCAATGGCTTTTGAGCACTATTGTTATAGTGGGTGTTTTAAAATCCAAGTGACTTTCTCACACCTTCTATTGATGTTTGTTGAGGTCTAAATGCCTCCTTACATGAGGATTGTATTAACCACCTTGCATAGAACCTAACTAGTAAGTAGTAGTCAAATCTGAAAGAGAGGAGGAGCACTAGACTAGGCTAATCAAAAGCATCGTCCCCACACAAATTCACGAGAGTCAAAATATTGATTATGCCTTTTGTTCGTGGATCATTTTAGAAGTTAGGTTGCATCATTTAGGTTAGTTTTCCCAACCCAAAAATACAAAAATACAAAAAAAAAAAGCTTCCATTGTATGCACTTTTGGAGACATGACAAAATCAGTAGGTAATTAAGACCAAAAAGACATACAAGATCAATCCACAGCAATGACTGATCAATGATCAAGGGGTAATTCACCCCATGGTAGTCAAGGGCCTCTGCTCATCATGAATGAGGGCCCACCATCCCAAATAGAAGATGAATATCAACCTCCACCAAGGAAGAATAATCATCCACCAAATAGATATTGGAGAAGAAATAACAATACGGAGTGGGACCAACAGAGTGAACATGGGGATAATAATAATGATGATTATCAAAACTTTCATGGCAGAACTTTAAAAGACTACCTTCAACCTGCATGCACTAGTACTCCATCTTGTGTCATTCTACCTCAAAATGCTGGTGCCTTAGAATTTAAAATGGGAGTAATCCAATTACTTCCCAAATTTCATAGTTTAGACAATGAGAGTCCTTATTTATACCTTAAAGAATTTGATGAGGTGTGCAATATCCAAAGAATACAAAATGTAGGTCTTGACATGGTTAGGCTTAAACTTTTTCCTTTCTCTTTAAAGGAAAAAGCTAAAATGTGGTTTAATAAAATGTTAGCAAGTTCCACAAGGACCTAGAATGAAATGACTAAGGCATTTTTGAACATGTTTTTTCCTATGCATAAAACAAATAAACTTCACCATAAGATAATGAACTTTGCCCAGAAAGATAAAGAAGCATTCCACCAATGATGGGAAGGTTCAAAGATCTATTACTCACATGTCCATATCATGGGTATGAACCATGGCACATCATTAGCTTCTTTTATGAAGGACTTAATTTTGACATGTACCAGTTCATAGAAATGATGTATAATGGTAAATTTCTCAACAAACAACCAAATAAGATGGAGGAGTATTTAGAATAGTTAGCTAAAAGTGCATAGACCTGGGCTAACTCAGAAGAATAGAACATATAGACAGACCTAATCCCAATACCACCCATGCTAGGGGAGGCATATATGCCATGTCTGAAAAGGATGAAATCAATGCCAAAGTAGCATCCCTAGCAAGAAAAGTAGAAGTCATAGAAATGGGAAAGAAAAACTCAAATAGAGAAGAACAAGTGTGCAGCATTTGTGAGAGTACCACCCATCTTACTCAAGAACGTCCAACCATTCCAGCATTCCAAGAGGTACTTCATGATCAGGCTAATGCACTTAACATGTATGAAAGACCTTTCTCCCTATATTCAGAGACTTACAACCCCAATTGGAGAAACCATCCAAACTTCAGTTGGGAAAATGGACCTACTACCAATGTTCCACAACTAGGACCATATCAACCTCACCAACAAAACCAAGGACTTCTTACCCTATCATACCAAACTCATCAACCCCCTTCTTCTGGACTTTACTTGTCCCCACCCAAAAGACATGTACAGGATAATAACAATCAACACATTCAAAACCAAGAGAGGAAAATTTCACAATTAGAAGCCCAGTTAAAATAAACAAACCAGTCTATTAATGAAATAAAGCACATGATGAGTCAATGGATACAAAGTATGGAAAAGAAATTTTCTAGCTCAACCACAAGCAAAACATAAGGGAGTGCATGCAGTTAGCACTAATGCATTTGATGAAACATTAAACTCCACCATGGAACAGACTAAGGCTATCACCGTTCTTAGGAGTGGTAAAAGAATTGAGAAAGATAACCCCAAAAGACTAAAAAGGTAGAAAAATCTTCCAAAGTTAAAGAAAACTCTAAACAGAAGGACCTCGTTTTACCTATTGACCCATGTCCTATCCCTATTCCATTTCCTCAAAGGTTACATCAAGCTCCCAAGGCTACCTCTAATGATGAGATTTTAGAGATTTTAAAGCAAGTAAAGATCAACATACTGATCTTAGATGCAATAAAACAAATCCCATCATATGCTAAATTCTTAAAATACTTATACACCATAAAAAAGAAAATTAAATGTTCAAAAGTAGGCATTTCTGACTGAACAAGTTAGTTCTATTCTTCAACATCATACACCACCAAAGTACAAAGATCCTGGTTGCCCCACTCTTACTTGCATTATTAGCATCCACAGGATTAACCAAGCCTTGCTTAATTTAAGATCTAGTGTGAACTTACTACCATACTCAATATATGAACAGTTAGGTCTGGGTGAACTAAAACCTACATCTACTACACTCCAACTAGCTGATTATTCTATGAGAATACTGAGATAGTAATAAAGGATGTGTTAGTCCAAGTAGAACAATTTTTCTTCCTTGTAGATTTTCTAGTCTTTGATGGATGAAAAATATTGACTATCACAAGATTCTGAAGTGGCATGAGAAATCTTGCCATTTCATTATTAGGATTAGGAAAACTCAGTCTCAGTTAGTGCTCATTGGGAGGCAACCCAGAGTTTTTTCTTCTTTTTTTTTGTTTTCTACATCACCCATATTCATTTTAGGTCCTACTTTTTAACCATTGAGGACAATTTTTCTTTCAAGTTGGGGGTGTAGAATTCTAGCAAATTCTAGTTTTTCTTTCACGCTGAAGTATAGTCTAGATAACTTTGGCCTATTAATAGAACTGGACATGATTAATTTATCATTGTACTCATTTTCTAAAGTATTCCATGAAAGCTAATTCTCAAATCACATCTATACATGCAGTTGCATATGGATAGTCTAGATTGATAAGTAGCTATAACTTTGAGATCCTAAAGAAATTTAGTGGAGACCTATAACCTAAGTGAGTTTTAGAGCTATTCGTTCTTTTTGAGAGGCTATAAATGTTCTTCAAGAAAATTGATCCCGCCAACTCTTAAATTTGGCTAATTATCTGAATTATTAAAATATTACCTTTAAAATTCTAAAAGTTCATTGAATTTGATAGATCATAAGAAACCTAAAAAATGATTTAAGCCATCCTTGTTATTAACCTAGAGACATAAAGCCTAGCCAAAAGTAATTTTTACCACTACTTAGCCAAGTTGAACCTTTTATATAAAGCCTTTTCTTTTGTCACCCAATTTATCCTTTACCCATATTAACCTGGTAGAAATTATCCATTACCTATTGTCTTTAAAAGATAAGTTAAAGATGAATGAAGAAATACCTTTTAGTTGCAATGAAAGTAGAAAAGTGAATATCAAGAAAAGGAATGTTCTTCAAAAGTGATACAAAAGTACTAAAATACAAAGAAAAGAAGATAAAAAAAGAAAAAGAAAAAAAGTTTGAAGAATGCAAAGAAAAGCGGAAAAAGAAATATTGACTTTAGTACAAGCAAAGCAAAGGAATAATTCTCAACTTTAGTAGAAGACCTCTACAAGATTTTTTTGCCTCTTCTCTTTCTCTTGTGTTTTAGTTACCCCTCTTTCCTCTACAGTTTTCTTATCATGCCCTATTTTGTTATTGATCTGACAACTGCTCCTAAGGGTGGTTATAGACTTGGCATGCTCATGAGGGTTAAGGGTTTGAGAACTTGACTCTATCTCAAATTGACCCTTAGGGTTGCGAATGGGTTGACTAGGGAACTGACCCTTTCCTTTATTATGTAGTTCAACTAATAATTGGCTTACCTGCATGCCTAACTTGGTTATGGCTTGAGAGTTGACATGAGCTAAATGTCTACTATCATTTTGCAACTAGTGTAAAGCCTTTTTAGTGTCATCATTATCTTTTACAAAAATTTTCAAGCATGGTATGGATGTTTTCTTTTGAAGATGGTTTCTTTTGTTGTTGAGGTTGTTGAAAGCCAAGTGGCTGCTGGGGAACTATAGTTCTAAGAGGAAAGTTTTGGATAGGGGGATTTACAAATGGTCCCCCTTAGTGGTTATTCTTTGACTAAGTCAAATTGGGATGGCTAACCCATCCAAGGTTGTAGGTCTCAAAATATGGGTTGTTGCTAGGTTGGCAATATGCATTTAGTGCATTCACTTGGTCAATAAGATAGTTGTTTAGCACTCTATATGATGGACAAGACAAGGTGATATGGGCTAGGCTAGAACATATGGCACAAACCTCTTGTGGAGGTTTATGGGATAAAGTAGTAGCCATGAAAGTTTCAAATATGGCTTCAAAATTTTCCATTCCTCCACCTAATTTTTCAAATACAGAGTCAAGTTTATGGGATAGATCAGTGTGCACTCTTATTTCACAAAGACCCCCCTTCTTAGTGGGCTAGTTGGTTCTTTCTCACCTATTTGAATAATCCCATTGCTGAGAATTATCAGCCAATGTCTGAAAGAACTCCCATGCCTCACTTTCAACCTTTAGCATGAGGGTCCCTCCACTCACTGCATCTATCATTTGTCTATTTTGATGTGTCAATGCCTAATAGAAGTATTGAACCTGCTACCATTTCTCAAATCCATGATGAGGGAATTTTTGTAGTAGTTCATTCCATCGTTCCCAACATTCATAATATTGTTAATCGTCCTTTTGTTGGAAATTGAAATTTTCACAATGAAGGGCATTTGTTTTGTGAGCAAGGGAGAACTTGTTCAAAACCTTCTTAGACAAGGAATAAAGCCATGACTTGGCTTTGTCTATAAGTGTGAATGGGAATAGCCTAAGCCTAATAGAATCATCTGATAAATTTTGAAACCTAAATGTGGCAAATATCAAAGAACTCCTTGATATGTAGGTAGGGGACTTCTCAGTCTCAACCATAAAAAGTAGGGAGTAATTGAATGAATCTCGGCTTTAACTCGAAGTGGTCCACATTTGTAGGAGGTAAAGCTATGCAGGATGGGGTATTAAGTTGTAGAGACACATAAAAATCTCTAACTATTATGCACTTGACCTCTGCCGGTGGTTCAGCCATGGGGATAGGAACTAAGTTTCTTTCCCCTTGTCTTTGGTTGCGTTAAATCTGAGTGAAAAGGTATTAGCTCTAGGTTCTAAGATCGACGCCCTTGTATAAACTATCCTAATCTAAATGTCTTAATCTAAATGCTAACTCTAACTCTATGTGATTAGAAATCAAAGGACACAATCAAATAATCCTTAGGCTAATAAGCAACAATAGTTTAACTTTTTTGAATTTGTGTGGGGGCAAGTGTCTGTGGACGCTCTTAAAGAGAGAAAAAATAAGAGGGAAAGAAAGAGAATTTGGGCAAGATAGGGAAGGAATTTGGAGCTAAGATTTTGGGGGAGTCTAGGGTACTTTGTAATGCATTTTTGGATATTTTTTTGAGGTATTTATAAGCACAATTTGGAATTTTTAATGAATTTCCTATAATTATGGTATTTTTACTTTTGATTAAATTTAATGGGGAGTGGAGTTGCCACTCCACCTTGTCTCCACTACCAGTTGGTAGTGGTTTGACCATTGATGGCTTCTTCCAAAATGTTGGACCAGGTTGTGGGCCTGAGTTTATATACAGTTAGAGATTTCTCCAATAAAGTTGCCGAAGAAGAAGAAATAACTTGAGGGAAACATAGAACCCCCTTTGCCGAATAGTTTTAACGGTCCAAGATCACTGTTCATCGGTTGGATTTGCCAGAATAACTTAAAATTTTTGCCGAAGACGATGTTAGTGCCAAACTTGAGATTGATTTGAAATGGGGTATTCTTACTCCTTGAAGTCTGCCATAGTCTTGATCAGCATATATCCATCAAATTATATGTATAATGTCATATTTCTAGTCAAGGGTACATACTACATGGTCTTTTAATCATCCTTATGTAGGATGACCTGAATCTTTCTTCCTCGAATCACATATGACCAAGGGTTCAAATCTTCTATACAAGTACTATCTATATCATACATAAACAATCTAATATATATTTGTATTTCTTTTCCTTTATTGTTTTTTTATCATTCAAGTTCTCATCTTGTTTGATCATTCTTATCTTACTTACTATTTTTATTAGGGTTAGATAATTTGCTATCTTTTTATGTTCTTATTATTATTATTCAACTAGTTAATATCTTACTAGTTGAAGATAATTTATTTCTTCCTATTACTAGACATCTCCTCCTTATTTCAAGATGACTAGTGCTTACTAGTTAAAGTCTGCTCAAAGAGTGGTTAATACAGCCCTCATGTAAGGAGGCGTTTAGACCTCACTTACGTCAACGGGAGGTGAGAGAAAAGCACTTGGCTCTTGTATACCCCATATAACAACAATGTTCAAAGTCCACTAGAGTGGCACTAGCTCAACCTTTAACAAGGTTCCTATGAGCTCTTTACCTTAAGTCCCTTCTCTCATTGATTTTAATTAATTTCCATGGATATGCACAAGTCATCCATGGATGTTCATTATTTTCCTACTTTGGGCCAAGGAAATGGTAAACCATTCCTTATATGGATCCTAGGTTATAAAATACATGAAATTTTACTAGTAATCTAATGGCATCATGCTAAAATCTCATGAACCTAAGATAATTAAATTTACTAACCTATTATAACAACCTAAGAACATTAGAACATAGCATGCTATAATTGAATAATTATACTATCATGCTTCTTAATTTATAACCTAAATTATATTTACAATTATATTATCAGATAAAAGACAGTTAAACTAATTAAATTAGGATTATTAGAAACTTTTACTCATGATCTAACCATCCAATTTTATGTTCATCCTTTAGATCAAGGATTTTGATTACATTAAGGGTTTTTACGTCATTAAGGTCCAAAGATCATATCCACATGTTCTTTTGTCATATCCCATCCATGATCTCACTGGATCTCATCATAATCATATTCATTCAACTCATCTATGAGGTCTGATCATGCTTGATCTTACTGATCAAGTGGGTCCCTTTTTATACTTTTAGTGTATTTCTACCATAAAGGGTAGATTTCTCAATTTTTCATAGATCTATCATAATAAATCCTTAATTTCACATATTATCAACATTATATCATATTTGGATTAGTTTCCCAAGGTCTGATCATCATAAATTTTACAGATCAAGATAATTAGAAACTTGTTTCTTATAAATAGAAAGTTTCTTGAATTATTTATTAAATTGTATGGTTTTAGAAGAAAATAGAATTCACAAGCTTTCCATAGCTTCTTTTGGATCTAGATTTGTGGTCCAGATGACTTCTGAATTAAAGTTTGAAGTTCACAATCAAAATAAGTGCTCAGATTCAATCTAGTCCTTACAGATTGATAGGGAAGTTCAGCAGCCCGCCTTTGCCTCTTTCCACTGGTGATGGCCAGTGTATGCTAAGCGGCAACTGGGAATAGGCAAGATGTCCTAATCGGGACCGTCGAATCACCTATCTTTGGATCATCCATGATCTACCATCATCTATGGCAGGGATTTACATATCTAGGGTTTTTGGGTCTCAGCTTTTCATCCAATGGCTCAGAGTTTTCATCTGAGCCATTGTATGATGGGATCTCAACCCTTCATGTCGAAACTGTCATCTCTGATGGATCAATGGTCAGGGAGATCCCTATGAGGCTGGAGATTACTTCTGGATTGCTTTGAATGAAAAGGGGAAACAAGGAAACCACCTACATGGTGCTGCCAAAGTGGAGAAAAAACACTGAAGAAAAAGAGAGAAAACTAGAAACCCTAGATGCGTCGGGTTTATATACTGTTAGAGGTTTCTTCGATAAAGTTGTCAAAGAAGAAGAAATAACTTGGGGGAAACATAGAACCCCCTCTGTTGAATAGTTTTAATGATCCAAGATCACCATTCATCGACTATATTTCCCAAAATAACTTGAAATTTTTATCAGAGATGATGTTAGTGCCAGACTTGAGATTGAATTGAAATTTTTCAGCAATATCACTGGTAGATCACAAATATTCCTTGGGGCTTTTGTAAGTCAAGATATCCCTAATAGATCTAATGATTTAAAATTTGAAAATCCTCTTTATAATTGGATACCTAATTGAATTAGGGGTTTTCTATCGAAAACCCTAGTTACCAGGGGCAATGCGTCAATTGACGCAGCCAACGTCTGCTATGGGTATGGAGGCCAGGTGCGTCTATGGACGCTCTAACAAAGAAAAAAAATAAGAGGGAAAGAAAGAGAATTTAAGGAAGGAATTTGGAGCTAAGATTTTGAGGTAGTCTAAGGTACTTTGTAATGGATTTTTGAAAAAATTTGGAGATTTTTGTGAGGTATTTATAAGCATGTTTTGGAATTTTTTATGAATTTCCTATAATTATGGTGTTTTTACTTTTAATTAAATTTAATGGGGAATGGAGCTGCCACTCCACCTCTGTCACCACTACCAGCTGGTAGTGGTTTGACACTGATGACTTCTTCCAGGACACTGGACCACGTTGTGGGCCCCACTTAAAATGTGAAAAGACCATTTTGCCCTTTTATTCCCAAAAATGGAGAAAAATAATCACTAATTGTCCGAACTCAGAATTTAGTGTACTTAGAGTCATTTCGATAGATTTTCCAAGTAAATTCCAAATATTCATGTTTTAAATTTCAGTTATGAGTGAAATTATCATTTTACCCTTTTGCTTATAAAATTAGGGATTTTTCATTTTAACTTAGAATTGAACGTACTTAATGTCATTTCGATCGTTTTCTGAGTACATCCATAATTTCTAGGTTTAAATCATGGTTTCATCTCTATAAAAAGAGAATTTTCAATAACCTAATATTTTAGCCTAGAATTTCTAAAAATTCAAACTTTATTAATTTTCCTCAATAATTACACAAAAATTTGGAGTTATTATAGAATGACCCCCTGACAATAATTTCGTCCTCGAAATTTATAATACTATAACCTAATCAAATAAGCTTGGATGTGTCTTCCTCATTTCTACTTATGTTTCCCATGTAGCATCCTCACTAGAGTGATGTTGCCATAAGACTTTGACTAAAGGAATTGTTTTGATCCTTAACTTCTGTTCCTTACGATTCAAAATTCGTATTGCCTTTTCTTCAAAGGTTAGGTTTGGCTTCAATTCCTCTGGTATTCTTTGAAGTACATGAGTATCATCTTCTGGGTACTTCCGTAACATGGATACATGAAATACATTGTGTACTTCAAAGAGTTGAGGTGGTAAGGCTAATTTATAAGCCACTAGACTAATTCTTTCTAGTATTTCAAATGGACCAATGAACCTAGGACTGAGTTTGCCTTTGGTTCCAAATCTCATGACCCCTTTAACTAGCGATATTTTCAAAAACACATGCTCTACCACATCAAATTCCAGATTTCTACATCTTTTGTCTGCGTCACTCTTTTGACCACTATGTGTTATTAACAACCTTTTCTTTATCATTCTAACCTTATTGGTATATTGTTTCACCAATTCTAACTTTGTTAGTTTCCTTTCTCCAACTTCACTCCAACAAGTTGGTGATCAACATGGTCACCCATACAATGCTTCATATGGTGCCATACCAATACTTGCTTGAAAACTGTTGTTATAAGCAAATTCTAGTAATGGAAGATGTTCATCCCAATTTCCCTTCCAATCTAATGCACATGCCCTCAACATATCTTCAATTGTTTGAATAGTATGTCCTCCAAAATTAATGGGTTGAGTCTTCTTGAACTCTTCTTCAAACTTGGAAGCCATCTCTACACAGTCTATCAGAGTGGTGGGTTTGATACCCATCACTTTCACCTTCAACGCTGGCTATAATCCATCCATAAATCTATCCATAGTGCACCTTTCTGTGTCACACATATGTGTCCACTAACAATGCCCATACAAAGGCAGCAGTCATGGCTTTGTTTCCCCCTGGAAACCAAGTTCCCAAGGAAAACATGTCTTGACAGGTAGAGTTCCTTGAACCCTTATAACCAGCCCAGTCACTTTCTCCTTACCAATGTGGGACTAACTCTTAAGGTCTCTTGCCTCACAATTGTCCAGCATCTCTTGGCTCACACCTCACCCCCCTAAGGAACAGACGTCCTCGTCCGCTGGCTAGCCACACACCAAGGGATGAGCCAAGAGATGTTGGGTAGGCAGTTGTGAAGCAAGAGACCTTAAAGAGTTAGTCCCACATTGCTAAGGGGAAAGTGACTCAGCTAGTTATAAGGGTTCAAGGAACTCTACCTATCAAGACACATTTTCCCTGGGAACTTGGTTTCCAGGGGGGAACAAAGCCATGACTACTGTCACTGTATGGGAACTGTCAGTGGAAAGTGGATAATATCTTGACAGTTGGACCCTTGGGGTGTTATAAATGGTATCAAAGTTGAACTCTGACCTAGTGACATCCATTCCCTAGTGGGGGAGAGGGGTGAGCCAAGAGACGTTGGAGAGCCAGTTGTGAGGCAAGAGACCTTAAGAGTTAGTCCCACATTGCTAAGGGGAAAGTGACTAGGCTAGTTATAAGTGTTCAAGGAACTCTATCTATCAAGACATGTTTTCCTTGGGAACTTGGTTTCTAGGGGGAACAAAGCCATGATTGCTGCCGATGTATGGGCACCGTTAGTGGAAAGTGCACAATATCTTGACAATTGGACCCTTGAGGTGTTATAAAAGGGGTGAGCCAATAGATGCTGGGTAGGTAGTTGCGAGGTAAGAGATCTTAAGAGTTAGTCCCACATCGCTAAGGGGAAAGAAATTGGGCTATTGTTATGAGTGGTGAGAATTTTCCTTGCAATGACCAATTTGCCCCTAAAGGGAGAAGAACAAAATCATGTGGTGGGCTGGTTGTATGGGCAGCCAGTCAGCCAAAGCAAACAATATTGTTGCATGTGTGGGCCCTCAGGCTATTATAGTGGTATCAGAGTTGACCCCTGGCCCGATGTGTGGTTGGCGGGCTGACGTGGACGTCCGTTCCCTAGTGGGGGTGAGGGGTGAGCCAAGAGATGCTGTACAGGTAGTTGTGAGGCAAGAGACCTTAAGAGTTAGTCCCACATCGCTAAGAGGAAAGAAACTGGGCTATTGATAAGAGTGGTGAGGACTTTCCTTGCAACGACCGGTTTTCCCCTAAAGGGGGAAGAACAAAACTATGTGGTGGGCTAGTTGTATGGATCTACACATTCCTTTATTCTTGCGTATTTGCATCTAGTATACAAGTGCCAGTGAAAATTTTGGCTTTTAGATTAACCTAATCTAACACTCTTCCTATCTTTCATATTTGACTAGTGCTTACTAGTTAGGTTTTGCTCTAAGGTGGATAATGCAATCCTCATGTTAAGAGGTGTTTAGACCTCAACTAACATCAATGGAAAGCATGGGAAAATCACTTGGATTTTAAGATACCAACTATAACCACAGTGCTCAAAACCCACTGGAGTGACAATAGATATCATCCTATTAAGAGGTTCCTATGAGCATGCAATGGCCCTATAGGTCTCTTCTAATTAATTTTAGATTAATTTGAAAGGTAGGGTTATGCGCTTGTGGTGATTATCCTAGGTGGGCCAAGAAGTGGTGATGAAATCCACCATGATCTTCTAAGGTCAAGTGCCCTAACTAATTAATTTTCACACTCTATGTCAATTCGATCAACATATAAATCACCTTAAAGCAATAAATGTGCCCTAAGAATGCAATTAAAGGTAATAAACTAATGCAAAATCCTAAAAATAAAACAATTATCAAATCTGCTTTCTATATGCAATTATTCTACCAAACAATGCAAAATTATTCTAAATGCAAACCCTAATCTAGGAAATAAAAGGAGTGAGGGAAATTTATAGTAGGGTTTCTAATGAAGATCATGTATGGGCCACCTTATCCCACACTTGCCATGTTTTAATACAACCCTGTTAAAATTAAAATTGCAAGTCACAATGGTCCTTACTACAAGATTCACTCAAAAAAAGGAAAAAATCTATTTTAGGAAAGTAGGGAAATTCTATGTATTTGATGAAGCTCCACTTGCCACTTTCTAATTTCCTAAAAAGTAAAAATAAAAATAAATACCAAATTTAGGAAATAAGTTGATTATGCACTAAGAAAATAAAAAAATGCACCTAAAACTTCCTAAAATACTAAAATAATGCAATTCCTAAAAGAAATTATTTTTCTAATTATTTTTTTGGATTTTTTTTTAAATTTTTCATCAAATTTTATGAAAACTGCATTGCAGGTCCTCGGCAACAATGCCAAAAACTTATTCTTAACTACAAGTGCACTAGTTATTGTAGTGTAGTGTATGCGAGTACGAGTCGATCCCATACGAACTCGCCTTAATAATTTGGAGTTTAAATAAAATTTAATCATTCAAAAATTAAAAATAAGTGACAAAATTTAATGAAAGTGCAATCAAAATTAAGATATATTTAATCAGTGAAAATTACCAAGTTCCAAATTCAAGAAGTTAGGAAATTAACTAAAAAAGGAAATATCACTTTCCTAACTAAATAATTATCTATTTCTTCAAATCTGGTAATCTTGGAGTCAATCGACATTTATAAATCTCTCCATCATGTCCATGATTAAAGATCCAACGGTTGGATTAGGTAGATTGTGAAAAATCTTAAAGATCTAACCTAAAGAGTGATTTTGCGTTATGAATGGCTTAAATTGATTTTTGGAGTTCATATTAAAGATTAGAGACATTGAATAAGCTAGGGATGTCCTAAGAATGAAATTTAAAAAATAATTAAAAATATGATCTAAAATAGAGGAGAAACATAGAGATCTTATTTGTTAAGGCTAACTCGTTGATTAAGTTAAGCCTTAATTAAATAGCTCCAATTGTGCAGTTCCTGGATAACAAATCACAAACAAAATAAAACTGGAACAGAAGCAGGGATACAATGGGAATTAAAATGAGGGACACAAATTGAATTCAGGATTAAATACCATGGTTAGAAATGGAATTAAGGGAAAAAACAGATTTAATGAAAAAAATGGAAACCCGACTATGCAGAGGAAGACGGTGAAGAAGAGGGAGAAGGGAAGAGGAAGAGGAGGAGAAAGGGGGAGAAAGAGGCAACCCATGTTAGGTTTCCTCCTATAAGCCATTCGGTGCAGTGCAAGGAAAGGGGTAGAGTGGTAGAGTGGAGACTGGCCAGTGATGGAAGGGTACAGTTGGGTTCATCAGAGAGAGGGGAGGAGTAGGGGATGCCAGTGGGAGTTAGATGACGCTGATGCTGTGTTGAGCAGTGGAGCTAGTACGGTGCAGTGGAGTTGTTTTTCTGACACTACCGTGTTTGATGCCTATGATGGTCTAGAGTGAGATAGGGAAAGAGAAGGAGGCTAGGAAGGACCGTCAGGTGGAATGAAAGAAGAACAGGGAGATGGGTTAAGACATTATAGGCCGACCAATGATGGATGGGAGCAACAGAGAGAGGGTGTGGTGGAAAAACAAAAGCAAAAAACAATGAGCAGAAACAACTAGAAAGCAAAGGAAAATAGTAGTGGTAAGCCGGTGAAGGAGTGTAAACAGAGAACAGTGGAGAGGAAGGGGTTGGTCTATAGTGTCTTGCAGCTGCCTCCTACATTCACAGTCAAGAAGAGGAATAGAATAGTGATGAGAGAGTAGAGGGCGAAGAAGATAAAGAGGGAGGAAAAGGGGGAAATAAAGTGACGGTTTTTCTCTTTCTTTGTAACATCCAGACAAAGAGAGAAGGTGGTGGCAAGTGGTTTCCTCTCTTCAAAGCCCATCACCTTCTAATTTGCCTTCTAACTTACTTTCCTCCTTGGAGAATTCTAACTATTAGGGCTTTCCAAATCTTCTCCATGTTTTCCTTTAAAACAAAGTTTCCTTCAAGAAACCATTCCATCTGCACCATTGAAAATATGCTAGGTGGTATGCATTGTTGAAATTCAATCTAAGCCATCCAAGCCTATTTGAATTGATCTACAAAACATAAGACTATATTAAATCATCTAAACCATACATTAAGCATCTAATATACTCTAATGATCATCTGACTGTTAAGTTTGACAAATTAACGGTTGGATGGTCAATTTAAGCTAAAATTCATAATTTATCTAAAAATTATCAAATTGATGAGTTAGATGATCTAATTAAATGCTAAATTAAGGGTATTTTGGCCAAAATTAAACACTTAATAGTTTTGCAATGTGTTTAGGGTTGATTAAGATCAAGTTTCGTTCATTGTAATCGGGTGCAATTTTTAGATTCAGTATACATATATTATCTGTATCAATTTAATGTAATTTGTTGTTGATTCAATAAAGCTATTTGAAGTTCCTGCTTCATGCTTGTTTCTAGTAGCTAAATATTTTAGATTGTGAATGTTTTATTACATAAAAAGTGCTTATTACAATGGTTTCCATGTCTAATTGATTGGTTGTTCAAAAATAGCATGTTGTTGGAATTTTTCAATGGACTATTCATGATTATTTCCAACATGTTATACTTCATGTTTACTTGGTTCTTAAAGAACCCAATTAGATTTTTATATTGTTTAGTTAATGCTTGAATTAGATTGCATGTTGCTAGACCATCAAAATAAGTATTTAGATCATTTTCTAACCCATGAATCATGCACCCCATTTCATGGATCATGCGCATGATACTTGAGTAGCTATCTTTTAAATGTTTGATTAGTTGTTATGTCCATTTAGTTTTCTTGTTTAATTGTATTTGATCTTAGTTTAGATTCTATTAATTACTGGTTTTAATCTTAGTTTAGGAAGTTTCTAATTTTAGTTATAGAAAGTGTTACTTTTAAAAGTCTTAGTTTAGGAAAGTTTCAATTTGTAGCAAGTTCTTTAAGTTCATGTTTCCTAGAGTAATTCATCCTAGTTATGCCTTAGTTAAAGCTTTAGAATGCATGTTTTAAGAAAGTTTCTAACTTTTAGCTTGTTTTATCATTCCATGTTTTTAATCCATGCATGTTTATTTTCATGTTAGTTTGAGTCCTTAATCTAGGTCAAAATCTAATTATTTTGGCTAGGTTAAATAGTTTAAATGAGATCCATCCAACATACAAAAATATAAGATTTCTCATGGGATCAACCTCACTTGCATGAATCTACTACAATAGATTTGTGTGCTTTGAGTAAATTAAAACACACATAAAGTTTTTGGCACTCTTGCTAAAGAATTGCAATGGATTTGTAGTTGGATCTTAATTTAGATTATTTATCTCTAGTCTAGGTTTAAGTTGCATTAGATTAAAGTTTGCATCATTTTGCACTTATTTACTAATTCCTCAAAAAATAACCTATTTTATTTTATTTTGTGGGAGAGGAATTTGGTAAAGGAGCAGCGGTGATCCCATGGGCCAAAGCTTCATCAAATTAGTTGGGGTTTATTGCTTTCCTAGATTAGAGTTTTTCTTTTTGAGTGAATTTGTAGTGTGGTTCCATTGTAATTTGCACTTTATTATTCAATTTTAAATGGGTTGTATTAATATAGGGCAAGTGTGAGGTTTGGTGGCCCACACTTGATCTTCATTAAAAACCCCACTATAAGTATCCCTCACTTTCATTCTCTTTTTCTAGTTTAATTGCATTTAGTGTAATCTCGCATTATGGATGGTAGGATAATTCATATAGATTAAGATCATTCATTACAATTGTTGTATTTTATTTAGGACTATTGCATTATTTGTTCACCTATTTAACAAAGGTTAGCCTAAGCTTACTATAACCAAAGCATAGTTGTATAATTATAGTGTCCTATCTGTTAAGGTACTTGACCCTTTGTTAGATTGCATATTGGTAGGTAGTATTTTGTGTTTGTTGTTGCATTACATGTTTAAAGTGCTTTATGGTGGAATGGATCACATTGATAGTAAAGGACTGGATTTCATTACCAGATCTTTGGCCCACCAAGGTAAATCAATCAAATTCCTTGCATATTTGCGAGCCCAGCCCTTGAACATAATTCAAAACTAAGTAGAAATAGACTTAGGGCTATGAAGCTTGTAGGAACCCGTTTTGAAGGGTTAGATCTATTGCCACTTTAGTGGCTTCTAAGCATCATGGTTATAGTGGGTATCTAAAATCCAAGTCATTTTATCACACCTTTCATTGACGTTGGTTGGGGTCTAAATACCTCTCGACATGAGAATTGCACTAACAACATTAGAGCAGAACCTAATTAGTAAGCAGTGGTTTAGCTTGGATAAAAGGAGATGTGATTTAGCTCTAAAAGCTACCACCCTACAAATTAAACAACTATCATCTAATTATCTTATTAGCAAGCTATTAGAATTAGTTGTGCGACTTTTAGATTTAGAAGTAGCATTGAGGTTGCATCATATAGTTAAGATTTTCATTAATTTCACAAGAAAAGGTATGCATTTGTTGTATACAAAGATTAGTTTTATTGTTTACAAAGTTGAGTATAGTGGCCTATCAAGAAAGGGATGGTCTAAAACCATTGTGCTACTATTTCACTCATAAGCCATTACCTTATGAGAATATGTATGAGATAATGACAAGATTTACTCTTAATCTATCTAAGAAATTTGATGTTGTGATGGATGGGATGAATAGTACACTGGATAGGTTAAGTGCTTTAGGGAAAAATATTGATTCATATCAAAAACTTTAGTACAATTCATACACCTATTCTTAACCTCAATAGCCCACTTAATGGCCATCAAGCTCTACCTATAATCGATATTATTAGGAGCAAGTGACGCACCTAGTGCATTCCATTAACCTAGGAATCACTACTACCCTGAGACAGATTACCGAGATTTTAATGGATGGCCTAGGCATAATGAACAACCATGGCCTGAGGATTACCAATATCAAGAAGAACCATCATGGTCTTACCCTAGTCAATCCTATCAGAACTATCCAAAATATCGGGGACAACCATATGGTTACAACCTACACAACCCTTTTTCAATATCCCAATGCCACAACAATACCAACAACATGAGTCATTTCCTAAGGGACAACCTTTAGATGATATCCAAATCAATGAAGATACTCAACAATTACTTGGATTTGACCACAAAAAATTTGTGGATGAACACTATGAATGGGAAGATAAAATGAAACCAATATGGACAAAAACCTTTCCGCCATGAGCTCATCTCTTTAAGTTAGAGTTGTTTCAAGCCTACATAAGATAACCAATTGGTTTCATGAAGTAGGGAAGGGCATCACCTTATGACCACTAATAGAAACATTGCTAAAAATATAAAAGGTGTAGAGGAAATGAAATGAATAAGAGCGAAGAATGAAAATTCTTTTGCTTCTCTTCCATGGAAGTTTCATTTTCCCATAATGTATCCTAATTATTGGCCTATTTCTTCTAATGATGATCGATTCAACCTTTGATAAAAAAGATAGAGCTTGGTTGTATTTCATCTCTTCAACAAGTTTAGTAATGATCATAAAGGCCACACTTAAAAGAATTTCTAAGTGGGAATTACCATCTATTCCCACTAAATCTTAGATTTTTTCACCAACCTTGACCATTGATACTGATAATAGGATGGAAATTGCTTATGATCATTCTAAACCACAAAGTCCACAACCATCCATGCTCACCTTAAACTTCTATCCACTCAAGTCATGTCCTACTCCTTGTTACAATTATGTTGAAGAGAAATCCATTGATGAAGAGAATGAATCCTTTAAAAACTCTAACTTGGATATACTTAATTTGTATCTTGCTTATTTTTATGAATTTGGTGAAGACACACCCATTGAGGAGATGAAGAAATTTTTGGAGACTATGCCTTTACTAGATACTTATCAATGGCAAGACTGAGTAGAATTCTCTAAAATGCCTAAAATAAAATTTGAGCATTAAAATGTAGAAGATGTGCCCAATTGGGACCTGTAGACCTTTTTTGAACAATTACAAGATAGTAATATAGGCCCATCTAAAAACCTTACCTGTGTCAATAGAACAAGAAGAAAAAAGAGTCAATTGATGTATTAGCCCTACATCAACCAACTCTACTCTAGGATATACATTAGAAGATATTTAAAGTTTAAGCCTAATGATGTCCTTACCTCCAATAATACAAGAACAACCTTCTGGAGAGATGCAAAGTCAACTTATACCCCAATTTCAAAAAAATGTAAAGGTGGAGGAAAAATATGAATTGAATATAATGGTCACTATTATCCCTAAAATTGGTACAAATAAGGGTCATTCATTTCTGTATTGTCCAACAAACTCCACGGTGGTCTTTCATGGTGTCATTATAAGGGTAAAATTGTAAAAATGGGGAATCATCACTTGTAATGTGGTCATGTTGCATTTAAAATTTTGGTGGTCTATTATGTTATATTATTACCAACACCAAAAATTTCAAGGTGAGACTATATATAGATTACTGCGAGATTCTGAAGTAGCTTGAAAAATTTTCCCATTTTATTATTAGGGTTAGAATTAGTTTTAGAAAGTTACATTAGTTATAGGCTATGTCTAGCTGAAGACATAAAACTTAGCATTCACTAGGAGGCAACCCATGGTGTTTTTTAAAAAGTCTCATTGTTTTGCATTACCCATTCATGATATAGGAGTCCCATATTTCAAAACATTCTGGATAATGTTTAGTTTAGGTTGTGGGTGTAGATATACATGACATTTTCAACCTTTTCTTGCATTTGTGAAAATTTTTGAAAAAAAATTAATAATCTCTTTAACAAAGATGAAAATTAGATTCATTAAATATTCAACTATCTTTTGAACTTAATCTTACTAATAAAGTTGAAGATAATTAGTTCACTATTTTGTTCCTTTTCTAAAGTGTTTCATGAAAAATTAAACTCAAAATATTAAATGCATAAAATAGCTATATATAGTTTAAGTTGAAGAGAAAATATAACTTAGAAATCCTAAAGAAGATCTATTGAAACTTATAACGCAAGTGAATTTAGAGCCATTCTTCCTTTTTTGAGAGTTATACATAAATTCAAAATTTTCTTTAATGGACATTAGTTCTTAATGGTCTCATTATTTGTCATCTTGGTCATCTATTGAGAAATTACAAAATGACTATACCATATATCTTTTAAGTTTATGATTATTTTTAAGTCATATGAAACCTAGGAAATCTTAGAAGTCATCCTTGTTTAACCCAAAGGCTTAAGCCTTTCCTAAGTCAGTCTCCACTAGTTAGATCCATGAGCCTTTAAAATAAGCATTTTCTTTGTTATCCCAACAACATTTACCTTCATTCAACCCCTATAATATATCAATCACCTATTTTCTTTAGAAATATGTAGAAAGGATTGAAAAACACCTTGGGAAAAAGTATCAACAAAACAATTCAAGGGATGAACATGAAAAAGGTTAAAAAGAAGAAAAATCTCAAAAAGGCTACATGTAAAGTCAAGTAAAAAAGAAAAAGAAAAATATAACCATTGAAAAAGAAGAATGTTCAGTCTTGTGAGGAAAAATGGAGAAGTTGTAAATACACTGAAAGAAGACCTTTACATATTTTCTAGACAACCTTTGTTTAACTCTATGCCAATTCTTTTGATAACCCTTACTTAAGCCTATGTTTCATCCTAATAGAAGTCCTCACTTGATCTTAGGAGAAGTATGGCTTGAAAATGGTGATGAATAAGTAAGGAATTTGGTAGAGTATAACATTCTTAGTAGTTGATATCCTTTCATGAGACCGTTAGCATTCTTTCTAAGTTATCGTTCATTTGTATGAAATATATGAGATTTTTGGACTTGATGAACAACATTGTACTCACATATTAATGAGAAATTTATACATTTTTGAGTGATTTAATTTGTGTGAAAAATATATGATGTGAGAATTAAATTCAATGCATACACTTGGATGGTAATTTACATTACGTTTGACTTAGAAACTAACAATTATATACTAACTATAGCATACACTCACCTTCTGAAATTCAGTGAAATAAGGGGATATCTTTAGCATAAGCTTAAGATTTTGAACCTTTTTTCATCTTTGTTCGCAGGCTAAAGTTAGGTATTTAATATGAGCTAGATATAAGGAAATTTTCTCAAAAAAATAAAGGACTTTCGTACAATTTTTGAGAATTTTGTAGGTATATTAACTATAAACCCTCATGATGCCTAACTCATCCACTAGGGGTAACCTAGGGGTTTAAAGGCTTGTTGCATATGCTAAATGCAATCATAAGTACCTACGAAAATGGTAAACACTATTATTTTCATGATTTTTTATATGTTTTGCTTGGAACTTGCAAAATGCTGCTTAGGGGATATGGTAAGTGTTCAATTTCATATAAAAGGTACCTAATTAATATAGTGTTAACTCTAGGATTTTTCAAAACTTTTGTAACATGTGCAATTCTAACCTAATAACTCAAAATTTAGATATTTTGTAGGTTCAAAGGCTAATCCAGAGTAAGCATGTAAATAATCATATTTTTCTAGGTTTTAATTAGAGATTTTCACCTTTTGTAGGAGTTAAGATGGTAATCCAATGGCTAAGAGTGATTGAGATGAGAATTGGAGCCATTCATAAGTTTCCCTAATCTAACTAGGAAACCTAAGGAAGCCAAGGCCTAACTGTCATCCATCCAAGGTGTGAGCCAGGATCAAGATCATTATAGAGCAAGAAAAATATGAAATTGGAATAGCTAAAGGTTATTAAAATGGTCTCATGCACAAGCCAAGCATTTCCACCACCTTTACATGGGAGCCATTCAAGCTGCCTTAGCCATATAAGTTATGAAACATGGTGACAAGTTAAGGAAGTCAAGCCCAACCACTAAAGCTAAGGGTGTGTGTAATAACCCCAATATTTGTAAATTGATTGAGAAAATCAATTTGGTTTGAATTTTCAAAAAATTTAGGCTCGAATATTAGGTTATTGGAAATTCTCTTTTTATAGTGATTAAAACATGATTTAAAACTTACAAATTTTATACTGATTAAAAAATTATTTAAAACTTAAAAATTATGAATGTACTTGAAAAATTGATGGAAATGTCACTAAATATGTTCAATTCTGAGTTAAAATGAAAACCCCATAATTTTCTCCATTTTTATGAATAAAAGGGTAAAATAGTAATTTTACCCATAACTGAGATCTAAGACTTTAATATTTAGAATTTACTCAAAAATAAAATTCCAATGCCACTAAGTATGCTCAATTTCGAGTTCGGAAGAATAAAATGAATTTTTCTCCATAAAAGGGCAAAATGGTCCTTCCATGCCTCCATGGGGCCTACAAATGAATCCAGCAGCCAGAAAATATGTAATGAGTGGTCAAACCACTACCAGCTAATAGTGGAGAAGGAGGTGGTAGTGGAGGATCCAATGTTAATTTAATATTCAAAAGAATTAAAACATAATTATTACAAGTAATTATGAAAAATTCAAAAAACATCTATAAATACACCCCCAAAAATCCTCCAAAAATGTTCATAAAATTTTGTATGAAATTATCTTGCTTCCCCTATAAAATCAGACCTAAGATTCATTCCCAAAATTTTGAAACTCTCAAAAATCTCTCTTCTTTCACTTTCTTTCTCCTCTCTCTAAATTGGAACAAGAGACCTAAATTCAATTAGGTACTCTGTTCCAAATCAAATCTTACAAATCTCACCATTCAAATTGTCCTAGACTACCTTATCAACAAAACCCTAAAAGAAATTTCATGATCTAACAGTTCAATGAACAAAAGATCACAAAACAAGCTGTTATTGGGCGACCTTATCATCGAGTGGATTTTTGGGTCTTGACATGTTAGTAATTGCTTTTATTTATTTTTTCTAGTTTGATTGTAGTTATATTCCATTAATTTGTGTTGTAGTTAGTTGGAAAGTAATCAAATTTGTCATACGTGTTGAAATAGTTGATTTGGTTGCTTACTTTTCTTAATTTTGCATAATTAGTAAGGTAGTTTGTTAAAGTATGTTTCGATTAGATTAGATGTTAATTTCATGTTAAGGAAAGTTAGTTTAGGAAAGTTTCTAAATTGCATTTTAGGAAATTTTAATTGTAGGAAAGTTGTTAATTAGAAAAGTCATAAAATTAGAAGCTTTTAATTTCAAAAAATTTTAATTTTAGAAAGTGCATGTTTTAGGAAAGTTTTCCATTTAGCATGTTTCTTGTTTTTTCCTTAGTTTCCATTTCTTGTTTTTGCTTAGTTCACATTTCTTGCTTTTTCTTAATTTCCAAGTTCATGTTTTAATTTTCATTCTTAATTTAGGACAAAAATCACATGAATTTTGGCTAGGTTAGATAGTTTAAAGTAGGGACCACTAGCATCACAATAGTTCACTCCTCATGGGATCGACCTCACTAGCATATTATATTGCAAACAATTCGTGTGCTTACAAGTCTATTTAAAGCAACAACAAGCTTTTGGCTTACTTGCCAGGGAGTTCCAACAAATCATGTAGTGTTCCATACTTTAGGTTATTTTCCTCTAGTCTAGGTTTAGGATCCATTTAATTAAGGTTTTTGCATACTTTTTTCATTTGTTACTATTTTCCTCATATTGCCATATTTATCTGATTTTTGGGAAATATGCAAAGGACTAGTGGAGATCCTGTGGGCCATGACTTCATCATCCTAGCTTAGGTTTGATTGCTTTCCTAGATTAGGATTGAGTGAAACTTGTAATTTGTAATTTCTTTATTATTTAATTTTAAATTGGCCGTAATAATACAAAGCATGTGTGGGGTATGGTGGCCTACACTTGATCATCATCGGACCCTTCACTGTATGTATCTCTCACTAAATTTTTAGGATAGTTTTCATTTAGTATAATTTGCGTTTGGATGTTAGTATAATTCATATAGATTAGGATCATTCATTGATAATTGTTGTATCTTTACCTAGGATTATTGTATTAGAGTACCTATCCAACCATAGTTGGATAGCATATAGGTTGCATTAGTTTGCTTTTGTATTGCATTGCATATTTACAGCTTTATAGTGGAATGGAATTAATGTTAGTAAGGGCCCCGCAGGAACCCTTATAAGATAAGGTATGGATTTCATCACCAGCTCCTTGACCCACCTAGGAATCAATCAACATTATTGTATATCGCAATCCAAAACCTTGAACTTTAATTTAAAATCAAGTAGAAAGATACTTAGGATATCGAGCTCATAGGACCCTTTAAGAAAGATGTGATTCATTATCACTCGAGTAGTTTCTGAGTATAGTGGTAACCTTGGGTGTCTTAAAATCCAAGTGATTTTTTTATGCCTTTCATTGACATTAGTTGAGGTCTAAACACCTCCGAACATGAGGATTGTATTAACCACTTTTGACCAGAACCTAATTAATAAGCAGTAATCAAATATAGAGAAAAGGAGGAGCTATCTAGATTTAGGTTTTAAGAAGTTAACACCTATGCACTAAGCAAAGATAATCAAAACACTGCTCAAATAATGCTTACTAGGATTTGATTGTGCATCACATAGACTCGGAGTTAACATTTAGATTAGGGCATTTAGTGTAGGTTAGTTTATGAAAGGGTGTCAATCTCAGAACCCAAAGATTCAACATAACCTAAGGCAAGGAGAAAGAAACCAAGTTCCTATCCCATGGATGAACCTGCAACAGAAATAGAGCATAAGGCCATTACAGATTTGGATGCACCACTACAACTCAACACCCTATCCTACATCGCTTTACTTCCTACAAACACATACCACTTTAAATTAAAGCATGGGAGTCATACAATCGCTTCCCACTTTTTATAGTCTAGACTGAGAAGACCACTACCCAGAGGTTCTAAAATTTTTTGGATGATTCTATTAGGCTTAGGATATTCCTATTCTCTCTCACAAATAAAGCTAAATCATGGCTTAATACCTTAGAGGTGGGTTCCATCAATACATGGGACCAATTGTCTAGAAAGTTTTTGAACAAGTTCTACCCTATTCACAAAATAAATTCCCTTCATCGTGAAATTATTAATTTCCAACAAAGGGATGATGAACAATACTGGAACTATTGGGAATGCTAGAATGAGCTACTATAGAAATGCACATATCATGGATTTGAAAATTGGCAACAAGTTTAATACTTTAATGAGGCATTGACACCTCAAAATAAACAAATGATAGATGTAGCGAGTAGAGGGATCCTCAAGCTAAAGGACAAAAGTATCACTTGGGAGTTCTTTCAAACTCTAGTAGATAATTCCCAACAATGGGATTATTCAAATAGAAGAAAGAGAAACAACTAGCCCGCCAAGAGAGGTGGTTTCTATGAGATAGGAGGGCACATTGATCTATCCCATAAACTCGATTCTATAATAGCAAGATTGGACAAGTCTAATAATAGAGCAGACAAGCTTGAAACCATGTTTCAATCCTTTATGGCTACCTCATCCCTTAAACCTCTACAAAGAGGTTTGTGCTATATGTTCTAGCCCAGCCTATATAACCACATCTTGTCCAGCAAATAAAGTGTTAAACGACTATCTTCTTGATCAAGAAAATGCATTGAATGCATATCACCAACCTAGCAACAACCCATATTCTGAGACCTACAACCCTATATGGGCTAGGCATCCCAACTTTTCTAGTCAAAGAATAACTATCAAGGGGGACCATCTGTGAACCTTCTACCCAAAACTTTCCTCATAAAACTACAATTCCCTAGTAGCCACCTAGCTTCCAACAACCTTAGCAACAAAAGAAACCATCTTTAGAGGAAAACATCCATACCATGATTGAAAAACTTTTAAAAGAGAATGATGACACTAAAAAGGCCTTACACGAGTTGCAAAATGTAAGTAGACATTCAGCCAATGTCAGCTCTCATGCCATAGCCAAGTTGGATATGCAAGTAAGCCAATTGTCAGCTAAACTACATAATAGAGGAAAGGGTCAGTTCCCTAATCAACCCATCCCTAACCCAAAGGTCCATTTTGAGATAGGGTCAAGTTCCCCAAACCTTAACTCTCATGAGTATGCCAAGTCTATAACCACCCTTAGGAGTGGTTGTCAAATCGATAATAAAGTAGGGCAAGCTAAGGAAATTACAAAGGAGAAAGAGGCAACCAAAACATAAGAGAAAGAGAAAAGATAGAAAAACCATGTAGAACCTATAGTGGTGGCACCCTATGTGCTTAAAGCCCCTTTTTCTTAGTTACTGAACAAGGCTAGAAAGGGAACATACTTCAATGAGTTAATGGAGGTATTTAAATATGTCCAAATCAATATTCCATTGCTCAATCCAATTAAAGACATCCTCGCCTCTGCCAAGTTCTTAAAAGAGCTTTACACAAGAAAAACAAAGTTAAATGTACAAAATAAAGCTTTCCTCACCAACCAAGTAAACTCTTTGATTCAACACAAGACCCCACCAAAGTTTAGAGACCGTGTCCTACCATTTCCTATTTTATTAGAGATCATGTCATAGATAGGGCTTTACTTGACCTAGGGGCAAGTGTTAACTTATTACCATACTCTATATATGAGCAACTAAGACTCAGTGAGTTAAAACAAACCACTGTCACAGTACAATTGGTGAATAAATCTACAAGATACCCCATGGATTGGTTGAAGATGTCTTGATACAGATGGACTAGTTCTATTACCCAATTGATTTCATTGTACTAGACACCCGACCTGTATTTGATCCCTGTAGTTAGATTTTGGTCATCCTTGGACATCCATTCTTAGTGACGTCCAATGCAATTATTAACTATAGGGATGGTGTAATGAAATTGTCATTCAATAATATGAAAGTTAAGCTAAATATCTTTAATGCCGATCAACAACATTTAGACCTTGATGACTCTTGTGATATCAATTTGATTGAAAGTCTAATTAATGACATTCTTCCACCATTGTCTCATGCACTTTAATGGAGAATGGGATATAAACATGTCTATCGAGGTTGTAAACAACCTTTTGGAGGTTGCTCTAATCATGGATACCTCCAAGTGGGATCCTTATGTGGAGCGACTCCCACATTATGAATCTGTCCCAATATCTTTGATAAAGCAACCACTATCTCTGCACCTAAAATCCTTGCCTGACAACATGAAATATTCATACCCAAGCCCAGATGGAACCTTACCTATTGTAATAGTATCATATTTAGATAATGAACGAGAGGGTAAGATTTTAGATGTCCTTAAGGAACATAAAACTGCTCTAGGGTGGACGATAACCAACATCAAAGAGATTAGTCCAATTGTATGCATGCATAGGATACACCTTGAAAAAAATGCAAAACCTTCTAGGTAAACTCAAAGATGACTTGATCCTCTCATGAAGGATGTGGTTAAAAATGAAGCCCTAAAGCTTTTAGATATTGGAATTATATATCCTATCTATGACAGTACTTGGGTCAACCCCGTTCAGGTTGTACCCAAGAAATTCAAGACCACAGTAGTCAAATATAAGGATAATGAGTTAGTACCCACACGCATGACCACCAGATGGAGAGTTTGCATTGATTGTCAAAAATTGAAATATCACTTTCCTCTACCCTTCATTGACCAAATGCTAGATCGGTTAGCTGAACATAGCTTTTACTATTTTTTAGATGGATATTCTAGTTATAACTAGATTTCCATAGCACCAGAGAATCAAGAGAAGACCACCTTCACCTGCCCCTTTGGAGCCTTTTCTTACCAACTTATGCCTTTTGGTCTTTATAACACTCCAGCTACATTTCAAAGGTGTATGTTGAGCATTTTCTCTGATATGGAAGAAAGGTTTCTTAAGGTGTCTATAGATGACTTCTCAGTATTTGGGTTATCATTTGATGACTTCGCACCACTTGAAGTTAGTTCTAGGAAAGTATTAAGAGAAAACTCTTATTTTAAACTGGAAAAAGTGTCATTTTATGGTACAAAGTGGGATTGTTTTAGGCCACATAATATCATCCAATGGGATAGAAGTCGATAAGGCAAAAGTGGATTTAATAACCAAATTTCATCCACCTATGACGGTGAAACAAATACTCTCCTTTTTAAGACATACTGGCTTTTACAAACACTTCATCAAAGATTTTAGTAAAATTGCCTAACCCCTCTATAAATTACTTAAAAGGAGGCCATTTTTTACTTTGATGAGGACTGTAAGAAAGCATTTGAGTGAGTCAAGGCCTAAGTTGACTTTTGCACCCATTATCCAACCACCAGATTGGAATTCACCTTTTGAGATTATGTGTGATGAGTCAGATTATGCCATTGGAATTATTTTGGAGTAGTGCATTGATAAACTTCCCCATGTCATATATTATGCTAGTAAAACTCTAACTGATCCACAACTCAATTATTCAACAATAGAGAAAGAGTTGTTAGCTGTAGTATTTTCTTTGGATAAGTTTAGACTTGTTAGGGTCTAAAGTTATTATGGCCTCAGATCACACAGCTTTAAATTACCTCCTTTCTATAAAGAATGCCAAACCAAGGTTAACCCATTAGATACTACTACTATAGGAATTTGACTTAAAAATTTGAGACAAGAAAGGTACCAAAAATGTTGTAGCAGAATACTTATCCAGACTAGTGGTGGAGCATACTAGATATAACATGCCTATAACTAAATCCTTCTCAAATGAATAGTTATTGCATATTTCCTAGTTGCCTTGGTATGGTGATATTGTTAATTATCTTGTTATAGGACAAATGCATAATCATTGGACCAAACAAGGTAAAAAGAGATATTTGACCGAGGTTAGATATTTTACTTAGGACAACTAGCACTTATTCAAGTACTATCCTGATTAGGTGATTAGAAGATGAATACCAAATAGTGAACATATTCAAATCATCTCTTTCTATCATGATCACGCATGTGGAGACCATTTTAGCTCGAGAAAGACAACTACAAAAATTATGTGGTGTGGTTTTTATTGTCCTACCATATTTAAGGATGCATATGCTTACTGCACATCATGTGTGAGGTGTCAAAGATTAGGTGGTCTAGGAGGGAGACATATCATGCCCTTAAACCCATTACTTATTGTAAAGCCTTTAAATGTTTACAGCATAGATTTCATGGGACCCTTTCCTAATTTCTTTAGAAATCTTTACGTCTTAGTTGGAGTGGACTACATATCCAAGTGGGTCAAGGCTATACCCTACAAAACCAATGACCACAAAGTCATGGTAAATGTAATAACCCCAAATTTTGTAAATTGATTAAGAAAATCAATTTAGCTTGAATTTTTAGAGATTCTAAGATAGAATATTAGGTTATTGAAAATTCTCTTTTTATAAAGATTAAAACATGATTTAAAACTTAAAAATTATAAAGGTATTCAAAAAACCAATTAAAATGATACCAAGTACGTTCAATTCTGACTTAAAATGGAAAATCCTTAGTTTTCTCCATTTTTATAAATAAAAGGGTAAAATGGTGATTTTACCCATAACTGAGATCTAAGACATCAATATTTAGAATGTACTCTGAAATACAATTCCAATGCCACTAAGTACGCTCAATTCCTAGTTCAGAAGAATAAAATGCAATTTTCTCCATAAAGGGCAAAATGGTCTTTTCACACCTCTATAGGGCCCAGAAGGCAGCCACAAATGAATCCAATGGCCAGAAAACATGTAATAAGTGGTCAAACCACTACCAGCTAATAGTGGAGAGGGAGATGGTAGTGGAGGATCCAATGTTAATTTAATATTCAAAAGAATTGAAACATAATTATTACAAGTAATTATGAAAATTTCAAAAACATCTATAAATACATCCCCAAAAATCATCCAAAAATATTCATTAAAAATCCCCCAAAATTATCTTTCTTCCCCTAAAAAACCACAACTAGATTTATTCTCAAATTTCCAAATTTCCCAAAAATCCCCCTTCTTCCACTTTCTCTCTCATCTCTCTAGATTGGAACAAGAGACCTAAATTCAATTAGGCACTTTATTCCAAATGAAATCACACCAATACCATCTTATCTACCAAACCCTCAAATAAATTTCAAGATCCAATGGTGCAATCAACGAGAAATCACAAAACAAGAGGGTATCAGGAAATCTTATCTTCAACTAGATAATTCTTTAAAATTGGGCTGCAAAACCTAAGCTTTCCCCAATCAAGTAGGTGGAAACTCTTCCCATACTTATTTCATGTTAGTTTATATAAATTTTATTTTTCTAAAATTAATTTTAGGTTAAAAATTATTAAAATCAAGTAAGGCTAAGAACCCTTCATTTTTGTATGATGACTGGCTCAGATGGAAAATTTGAGCCATCCAATCAATCCAAAAGGGTCCAAAACCCCTAAGGTAGAATTTTAAGAAATTTGTATTGAGTTTAGAGCCATTAATTGAAGGGGATTTGATTGGGCGGTCCAAAATGGACTATCCGATCTCCCTTAAGGGATTAGGCTACCGGGACACTGTACAGAAACACGCCCTGCGAAAGCATCTCCGTGTGCATGCTCCGCGTGCGATGATATTCCAACAAAACAAAGAGCCAAGAGATGCGATCCTCTTTGCTCAACTGGGCCCGCCACCCGACTAATTATGATCATTTGTTCCGCTAGGTCCAAATCAAATCTGGACCCTCAGAACAACTGTGAACTTTATTACTCAATTACAAAGTCATCTAAACTCCAAATCAAAATCGAAAAGAAACTGTGGAAATCTTGAAATGTCTATTTTCTTTTGAAATCATAAAAGTGATAATAATAATAATAATAAATCTTCAAGAAACTTTCTATTTTGAGGAAATAAGCTTCCAATTTTCATGATCTTCAAGATATAAGATTATAAGATCTTGGGGATTTGATCTAATGATGAAATATTGTTGAAATAAAGTGATATCTATGATTTATTTTGACAGAACTAAGATAAATTGAGGAATCTACCCTTTATGGTAGAAATACCTTAGAAATACCTTTAAAATACAAAGGGGCCCACTTGATCAATGAGATCAAGCATGATCAAACCCTTTGGATGGGTTGTATGAATGGGATTATGATGAAATCCAGTGAGATCATGGATTAAATGTGACAAAAACAAGTGGATATGATCTTTGAATCTTAATGAAGTAAAAGCCCTAAATGTAATTAAAACCCTTGATCTAAAGGAAAAGATCTAAGACCTAATGGTTGGATCATAAGTAAAAGTATCTAATAATCTTAATCTGATTAGCTTACTTGTCTTTTATTTGATAATGGAATTGTAAATGTGATTTATGTTATAAATTAGGAAGCATGATAGTGTAATTCTTCAATTTCAACATGATATGCTCTAAATGTTATTATATTATTATAATAGGCTGGAAATTTAATTATCTTAGGGCCATGTTAGGTTGAATTTGAGATTTTAGCATGATTCCATTAGATTACTAGTAAAATTTCTTGTATTTCATAACTTAGGATCATGCTAGTTTAAGTATAGTTTTATTCCATTAGGTTAAGTTACATTCATAGGAAGCATGTGAGTATAAATGGTTTTTAAATTTATATTAGAGTTATGCTTTAAAGCTTATGATTTAATTGTTGTCAAATTTTATTAGTAGATTCAAATGTTAAGTAGTTGTTGAGATATAAAGAGCATAAATCACCAAAATATAATCTAATTGGAAATTAAAGTTTCATGAACACATAAGAGGAAGGGATAACTTTGACTTAACATTAGTAAAGGCTATAGTTAGTAGGACAATATAAGGATTATCAAATCCTTAGCCCAAATTAGGAGAATAATAAATCCCATGAATGACATTTTAAATATTCATGGATTTAATTAAAATTAATTAGAATGATTACTTAGGGTTAAAATGCTCATAGGAACCTTATGAAAGGTTCAGCTAAGGTCACTCTAGTGAATGCTGAACACGGTAATTAAGGGGGTTCTCTAATAAAGCCTCACTCTTCCCCTACCTTCCATTGACTTTTGTGAGGTCTAAATGCCTCCTTACATGACAATTGAAGTAACCACTTTGTGTTCAGCCATTCAGCCAGTAAGCCTTAGTCAGTTGGAAATAAGAGGAGCTATTTAGAAGGCATGAAATAAGCTATCTTCAACCAATAAAACATTAACTGGTTGAATAATAATAATAATAATAAAAGCATAAAAGGTTAGTAAATTATCTAACCCTAATAAAAATTGTAAGTAAGATAAGGATGATGAAACAAGATCCATGGGATCTTGAATGACCAAGAACAATAAAATAAATAAATACTTTTTGATGTATGATATATATTGCTTGAAATTTAGATCAAATAGAACAGAAGATCTGAACCCTTGATCAAATATGATTCAAGAAAGAGAACCAAGATCATCCTCCTTAAGGATGATCAAACAACTGAACTTAGATAAAAGAAGAACTAGATGATAGAAGATCTAAGCCCTTGATCTTTGTCATCAAGTATAAATTCTTAATCAAAGGATCTGTGAAAGATCAAGATCAAAGAAAGAAATACACAAAGACTTAAATAGATCTGAAAGATTTGAAGATCATTCTAACCATCAAATTTTTTGATCAATACTATATGAGGAAGATAGATCATGATATGACACAAGATCTAGATCCTTTATATCAAAGGACAAGATTAGACAAAGAATATAGGCAGGATAAAAAATATAGGATTATTTAGATTGTATAAATATTGACAATATGTATGAATTTACACATTTCATACATCAATCAGGATCATGGAAGATTTGAAGAGATGAATCACTACTTGAAGGTAGGAGGATTTTATGAATACATCTACATGAGAAATATATGTTGAATACATGATCTTATGTCTGGAAATGTTGACAAGTATAATGTAAATACTTGTATTGAATCCATTGAAAACCCTTATGCTCCAACCAAAACACATATGAAATGGTTAAGTTAGAATTGAGGAAAACCCTAAGTGAATAGGGAATTAGAATGTATTCCAGCCCTAGATAAACAGACAAATTCTCTGATAAGTATAAAAATCAATACATGGGAGTCATTCATATGTAATGTTGATCCCTAAACTTATATGAATATGGGTATCATTCATAGTAAATGATGATACCTAAGTTTGAAGTGAAATCCTATCCTCGGTATAAGAATATCAAAATATGAGGATGATGATATAAATAGACAAGATGCCTGATAAGTAAAAGAATACTTTATATACAAGCAAGGAGGCTTGTGGTTTTTGTTTTAAACAGGTGTATGCCTGGGAATGCTATGCTAGGTGGTTTACAAGATTTTAGCTGCCCACTCTCTGGAATGTGATATATATGATGATATCATGCCCAAAGAGAGGCAAAATGTCAAGTGGGACAATTATGAGAAGGCCACCACTATCACAGTCTATCTCCCCATATAGACATGACATAGATGATTTTCCACATTTGGTATTTGTGGAATATGAAAGCAGTTATCTAGTGGACTGATACAGATCAAACTGCAACATAGTAGCCCCTTGAACATTTTGCATTATGATGCAAGGCATAGTGAGATGCCTTATGATATGGCATAATGAGATGCCAATACTGCCCAAATAAGGGAGTATTTTCCCAGCAGAGTCTAGATGTTTTATCAACTTAGTGTGTCTGAGTATGACTATTGATGTTTGAGATATTAACTATTTTTCACGGTTTTGACCATGTGTATATATATATATATATACAAAGTGTACAATATGTATGCGTAAGGATTTATATATATGACAAAGTAAAGAGATTGATCCATGAGTATGAATAATGCGATTATGAAGTATTAGGATTATACTGTCAAATTATTAGTCTTCTTGAATCCCCTACCAAGCATAGCTTACTAAGATATTGTAAATGTTTGAATGCTTATAATATCTCAGATATAGAGAAGGTGAATTAAGCGTTCAAGACTTAAGAAGACTTGGAAGAATAATCAATCAAGGTATATCCCTTGAAGACATGTATTTTTATTTGAGAGCATTGTATTGCATTGAGAGTTTTTATTGTATGGTGAGCTTTGAAATTTGGATTATGTAATTTGGACAAGTTTTGTACTGATACCCAAGCTGTACTGTGAACCACTAGATGAATTCTGGAATTTAATAAAGTATATCCCTTCAAAGGAATTTTATCTTGTACAAAATTCTACTTATGTTATGTATGAAGTGATGACTTGAGTTTTACAAAACAAGTTCTAAAGAAAATAATTTTCACTACTTTATTTTGTGAAAAAATTCCCTACCTTTGAAAAATGTATTACAAAATGTGATACAAAAACACCAGGTCGTCACCGTAAAGTTCTTAAAAGAAAATTTCTTTGCAAGGTTTGGTACTCCAAGAGCCATAATAAGTGATGGGGGAGACATTTTTGTAATAAAGTGTTTGAGAATTAAATGAAAAAGTAGAATATCAACAATAGAATAAGCTACCCCATACCAGCCCCAGACCAATGGTTAGGTAGAGGTATCCAATGGGGAGATAAAGCGGATTATAGAGAAGATAGTCAATCCAAGTAGGAAAAACTCGTCTATGAGACTCAATGATGCTTTGTGAGCTTATCATACAACATATAAAACCCCTATAAGAATGTCACCTTACCACTTGGTCTATGGAAATGCCTGCCACATACTAGTAGAGTTAGATCACAAGCATATTGGGCTATCAAAAAGCTCAATTTTAACTTAAATTCTGTTGGAACCCACCAAAAACTCCAATCCAATGAGCTGGAAGAATTGAAGAAAGATGCATATGACTCTACACAATTATACAAAGACCGAATGAAAGTTGCACACAATCGTAAAATCTTAAGGAAATCCTTCACACTTAAACAAAAGGTCTTATTGTATAACTCTAGATTGCACCTCTTCCCAGGAAAACTTAGATCTAGATGGACTGGACCTTATATAATATGCACAGTATATCCTCATGGAGCATCAAGATTGAGAAGGATGAAGAAATTCAAAAAGTAAATGGTCAAAGGTTAAAACCTTTTCTTAGAAATGCCTAATCCTGATATTGATGAGATACTATGAGAGGCACCTCAGTATCATGACCCACCTTAGATTACCCTTCAAGGAACCTTTGCAAAGTATCATCATTACACTCATTGTTATGTCTGGCTGAAGATATAAAACTTAGCACTCCCTAAGAGGCAACCCAGACGTTTTTAAAATCTAGACCTTCTACATCTTTCCATATAGGATCCTATGTTTTCAAAACTTGGGGACAATGTTTCATTCAAGTTGGGGAGTGTAGATGCATATAGGTATTTTGAATTTTCTTAAGATTTA
Organism: Warburgia ugandensis; assembly: GCA_035236585.1. Classification (NCBI taxonomy): domain Eukaryota; kingdom Viridiplantae; phylum Streptophyta; class Magnoliopsida; order Canellales; family Canellaceae; genus Warburgia; species Warburgia ugandensis. The sequence continues at coordinate 42,155,156 of CP141136.1, forward strand.
AAAAAAAAAAAAATGTTTTTGGAAGAGTTCCCATACTGTGATGAAAACTAGACGTTCAGAATTTAGTATTTCTAATATTTTCACCTCTTAATGGAAGTGCATACTATTAGTTTTGCATATTATTCATGTGTTGAAGCATTTTATGAAAGTTAATTTTCTAAAACCATTTATACATAGGACATAGTCAAGATTAATAGAGAGATATGACTCAGAGACCCTGAGGAAAATCAGTGGAGACCTATAACCTAGTGAGTCTAGAAACTATTTTCTTTCAAGAGAGTTATAAGTAATTCCTCAATTTTCTTCAGTGTACATAACTTAATGGGGTCTCATTATCCTTGTTTTTGTTAACTATCAAGAATAAATAGGAGTAATAGCTTTTTTTTTAGAAAATTTATTAAATTTCATAGGCTTTAGGAAACTTAGGAAATGATATAGGTCATCCTTGTTCAACCCATAGACATAAAGCCCACCCAATATATTCACCACTCGTTACCCCTTTGAGCCAACTATTAAGCTTTCTTTATTAACCTTAATCAACTTAACCCAAAATAAACTAGTAAACTAACATTAATTACCCATTCTCAAAATGAGTATATTAGAAAAATTCGAAAGAGGACAAAAAGTCAAAGAAGTGAGAAAATCAGCAGTCTTCCTCCTAAAGAAGACAAAAGAAAAAAAAAAAAGAAGTGAAAAGAAATATATCAGAAAAGAAGAGAAAAAAGTGAAAGACAAGAAAACAAAGGATTTTCACTTCAACAAGACCAAAAAGTGTCCTAATAGATATTCATTGAATATCCGTACTCCATTTTGAATCTTTGATATCCTTATACCCTTCTTTTCATAACCCTTACCTAAGCTTAGGTTTCGTCCTAATTAGAGACTTGTGGATTTTAGGTGGATATAAAAAGAAGGAATTAAGGTAAACTACCCCTTCTATTCTTGTTAATGGCATTCACTCTTAAGGATCACTTTCCTTTGTCTCTTTAGCACTTCAAAATTTTATGTGAACCATTAGCTTTGTTGAATCTAGTCACATAATGAGAGAAATATGTTTAAACCCTTATATGAGAGCTTCATTTCTAAGAGGATACCTAAGAGGATTTGAAGTCCAGACAAATTTCTAATAGAATTTAAGCATATCTAGTAAGAAGTCATGATTTAAATAGCTATACACACACATGCACTCTAAGAAATAACTAGAATGAAATGTCTTTAATATGTTTATGATTTGTAAAATGGTCAATCTTCTCCATTAAGTTGTGAAAGGTAGTAAAGTGCTAATGAATAAGGATTCTCTAAGATAAAATAGGGGACTTGACATTAAGGAATTTTGTGGTATATTCACTATAAACCCTCACAAGGCCTAACTCATCCACAAGGGGAAACCAAAGGGTACAAGGGATTGTTGCATATGCTAAATGCAATAGTGAATACCTACGAAAGTGGCACCTTGTATTTGTTTTTGTAAAATAACTTTTGCATGTTTTACTTAGGACTGGTAAAATGCTGGTTGGGTGGTGTGATAAGTGTCTAATTTTGCATAAAAATCACACAACCCATGTGCTACTACTTATAAGGGTAAATTAGAGTTTCTAGACCAAAATTCATAACACATGCATTTTTTACTAAATAACCCAAAAGTTTGTTATTTTGTAGGTTCAGAAGCTAGTCCAAGGTATGTATGTGAATAATCATGCTTTTCTAGGATTTAATTAGGATTTTTCACTTTTTGTAAGAAGTAAGAAGCTAGGCTAATGGCCTAGATCGATTGAGATGAAATTGAAGATCAAGATCAAAAGATCGAGTCAAAGCCTCAAAATCATCACTTCAACATAAACCAAAGGCTAAGATCATCTTCTAAACCAGTAATGGATGTGATTAAAGGAGCTAATGGTGGCTAAAGTGGGCCCATGAAGTAAGCCATGCATTGCCACCACCTTTGCATGGACGCCACTTAAGCCACCTTAGCCAATTAAGCCTTGAAAGAAGGTGGCAAGCTAAGGAATTCAAGCCAAACCATTCAAGTCACTCAAGCCAATGGTTGAAGCCTAGAAAATAAGACAAGAAAGCTTCCTAATCCAGCCATGAAGCTTAGCCAATGGAGCCTTCAAAGTTAGGCATCTAAGCCATCAAGCTAAGCTAAATGGAAGGCTAGGATTGAAGGAGATTCAAGAGAGTTATCCTTTAGTTATTTTGAAGATAATTAAGGAAAAATTTATTAGACTAAGATGGCATGTGTCCCAATGGGATAAGAGCAACCAATTTTTATAGTTTTTCTCACCTTTTTCCCACTTTTTTCTTAATTTCCACCTCACCCTTAATGTGACAACCTGGGTTTTTGTAACACATTTTGTAATACATTTTTAAAGGTAGGGCGCCCTTAGTAGTAAAAAAATTTTGCAAAAAAAGTAGCAGAATTTCTTTTCTTTAGGACTTATTTTGTAAAACCTAAGTCATCACTTCATACATAACATAAGTAGAATTTTGTACAAGATAAAATTCCATTAAAGGAATATACTTTTATTAAATTCCAAAATCCATCCAGTGGTTCATAGTATAGCTCAGGTATCAATACAATACTTGTCCAAATTACATAATCCAAATTTCAAAGCTCACCATACAATAAAAACTCTCAATTCAATGCAATGCTCTCAAATAAAAGTACATGTCTTCAAGGGATATAGCTTGATTGATTATTCTTCCAAGTCTTCTTAAGTCTTGAGCTCCTAATTCTCCTTCTCTATATCTGAGATATTATAAACATTCAAACATTTACAATATCTCAGTAAGCTATGCTTGGTAGGGGATTTAAGAAGAAGAATAATTTGACAGTATAATCCTAATACTTCATAATCCCATGATTCATACTCATGAATCAATCTCTTTACTTTGTCATATGTGTACATTCTTACACATATATATTGTATATGTCATATAGATATATATACGTTCAAAATCATGAAAAATAGTTAATATATCAAACATCAATAATCACACTCAGACACATTGAGTTGATCAATCATCAAGACTCTGCTAGAAAATACTCCCTCATTTGGACAATATCATCACACTTAGCCATACTAAGTTGACAAAACATCCAAACTCTGCTAGGAAAATACTCCCTTATTTGGGTAGTATCAGCATCTTATTATGCCATGCATCATAATGCAAAATACACAAAGGACTACTATGCTACAATTTGATCCATACAATGTGCTTGGATAACTGCTTTCATACTCTACTGATACAAAATGCGGAAAATCATCTATGTCATGTCTATATGGGCAGGGTATCATCATATATATCACATTTTAGAGAGTGGGTGGCCAAACCCTTGTAACACTCCTAGCATAGCATCCCTAGGCATGCGCCTATTTAAAACAAAAACCACAAGCCTCCTTGCTTGTATATAAAGCATTCTTTTACTTATCAGCTATCTTATCTGTTTATATCATCATCCTCATATTTTGGTATTCTTATACCGAGGATAAGATTTCACTTCAAACTTAGGGATCATCATTTACAATGAATGATACCCATGTTCATATAAGTTTAGGGATCACCATTCTATATGAATGATTCCCATGTATTGATTTTATACTTATTAGACAATTTGTCTATTTATCTAGGGCTGAAATACATTCTAGTTCCCTATTCACTTAGGGTTTTCCTCAATTCTAACTTAACCATTTCATATGTGTTTTGGTTGGATCATAAGGGTTTTCAATTGATTTAATACAAGTATTTATATTATGCTTGTCAACATTTCTAGACATAAGATCATGTATTCAACATGTATTTCTCATGTAGATGCATTCATAAAATCTTCCTACCTTCAAGTAGTGATCCATCTCTTCAAATCTTCCTTGATCCTGACTGACATATGTAATCTATAAATCCATACATACTATTAATATTTATACAATATGAATAACCATATAGTTTTGATCCTATCTATATTCTTTGTTTAATCTTATCCTTTGACATAAAGGATCTAGATCTTTTATCCTATCATGATCTATCTTCCTCAAATAGTGTTTATCCTATTGATCAATAGATCTGATGGTTAGAATGATCTTCTAATCTTTAAGATCTAAGTATTTTTCTATTCTAAGTCTTTGTATATTCCTTTCTTTCATCTTGATCTTTCATGTATCCTTTGATAAAAAATTTATACTTGTTGATAAAGATCAAGGGCTTAGATCTTCTATCATCTAGTTCTTCTTTGATCTAAGTTTAGTTGTTTGATTATCCCTAAGGAGGATGATCTTGGTTCTCTTCCTTGAATAATATTTGATCAAGGGTTTGGATTCTATATCTAAATTTGTCTATAACATACATACATAGATACATAATAAAATACGACATCAAGATTCTTATTGTTCTTAATCATTCAAGATCCTATGGATCTTGTTTGATCATCCTTATCTTACTTACAATTTTTATTAGGTTTAGATAATTTACTAACCTTTTATGTTATTATCATTATTATTCAACCAGTTAATGTTTTATTAGTTGAAGATAACATATTTCATCCTATGTCTAGACTACTCCTCTCATTTCCAATTGGTTAAGGCTTACTAGCTGAATGGTTGAACACAAAGTGGTTACTTCAATCCTCATGTAAGGAGGCGTTTAGACCTCACAAATGCCAATGGAAGGTAGGGGAACAGTGAGAACCCCCTTAACCACCATGTTTAGCATTCACTAGAGTGATCTTAGCTGAACCTTTCATAAGGTTCCTATGAGCATTTTAACCCTAAGTACTCTTTCTAGTTAATTTTAATTAAATCCATGAACATTTAAAATCTCATTCATGGGGCTTATTATTCTCCTAGTTTGAGCCAAGGATTTGATAATCCTTATATTGTCCTACTAATTATAGCCCTTACTTATATTAAGTCAAAGTAATTCACTTATCTTAATTGTCCATGAATCTCTATATTCCATTAGTTTACATTTTTGGTGCGTTATGCTCATTATATCTTAACAACTACTTAAGAATTGAACTTAATAAAATTTGACAACAATTAAATCATAAACATTAAAGAATAAATCTAATATAATTTTAACAACCATTTATACTAACATGCTTCTTATGAATGTAACTTAACCTAATGGAATAAAACTATACTTAAACTAGCATGATCCTCAGTTATGAAATACATGAAATTTTACTACTAATCTAATGGAATCATGCTAAAATCTTAAATTTAAATTAACATGACCCTAAGATAATTAAATTACCAACCTATTATAATAATCTAATAACATTTAGAGCATAGCATGTTAAATTTAAGGATTACACTATCATGCTTCCTAATTTATTGCATAAATCACATTTACAATTCTATTATCAAATAAAATAAAATTAAACTAATTAGATTAAGATTATTAGAAACTTTTACTTATGATCCAACCATTAGATCTTAGATCTTTTCCTTTAGATCAAGGGTTTTGATTATATTTAGAGCTTTTACTCCATTAAGATCCAAAGATCATATCCACTTGTTTTTGTCACATTTAATCCATGATCTAACTGGATTTCATCATAATCCCGTTCATACAACCCATCCAAAGGGTCTGATCATGCTTGATCTTATTGATCAAGTGGGTCCCTTTGTATTTTTAGGGTTTTTCTACCATAAAGGGTAGATTCCTCATTTTATATTAGATCTATCAAAATAAATCATGAATATTACTTGATTTCAACATTATATCATCATTGCATTAGATCCCCAAGATCTGATCATCTCAAATCTTAAAGATCATGAAAATTAAAATCTTAATTACTCAAAATAGAAATTTTCTTGAAGAGTATTATCAATTTTATGATTTCAGAAGAAAATAGACATTACAAGCTTTCCATAGCTTCTTTTCGATCTTAATTTGGATTTCAGATGACTCCCCAATTGAAGACTAAAGTTCACAGTCGTTCCGAGGGTCCAAATTTGATCTAGGCCTAGTGGAACATCTTGGATCAGTTTGGGGGAGTGGGTCCAGTCAGGTAGAACAATCGTTGCGCTCTCATCACCAAGATGCATGCAGTAATGTGCTTCTCGGGACTGACATTGTCGCATGATTGTTCTGTTGGGACAGCATCGCAAGTGGAGTGTGCGCACGAAGATGCTCTCGTAGGGTGCATTTTCGTGCGGCATTTTGCTACAGCATCCTAGGAGTCGATCTTCTTAGGAAGATCGGATAGTCCTTTTGGATAGTCCAATCAATTCCTCTTCAGTCAATGGCCCAAAACTTGATAAAATTTCTTGAAAATTCTACCCTAAGGGTTTCGGACCCTTCTGGATCAATTGGATGGCTCAGATTTTTCATCTGAGCCCTCCATCATCCAGAATTAAAGGGTTCTTATCCTTACTTGATTTTTATTATTTTAACCTAAAACTAATTTCAAAAAAAAAAATTATATAAACTAACATGAAATAAGTGTGGAAAGAGTTTCCACCTACTTGATTGGAAAAACATAGTTTTTGTGGCCTAATTTAAAAGAAATATCCACTTGATTATAAGATCGCCTGATAACCGCTTATTTTGTGAGTTTTCATTGATTAGACCGTTGGATCATGAAATTTATTTTGGGGTTTTGTTGATAAGGTAGGCTAGGACAATTTTAATGGTAGGATTTGTGAGATTTGATTTGGGATAGAGCACCTAATTGAATTTAGGTCTCTTGATCCAATTTAGAGAGAGGAAAGAGAAAGTGAAAGAAGAGAGATTTTTGGTACTTTTAGGAATTTGGGTATGAATATAGATCTGCTTTTATAGGGGACGAAAGATAATTTTGTTGTAAATTTTATAAACATCTTTGGAGGATTTTTTGGGGTGTATTTATAAATGTTTTTGAATTTTTCATAATTACTTGTAATAATTTTGTTTCAATTCTTTCAAATATTAAATTAACATTGGATCCTCCACTACCACCTCCTTCTCCACTATCAACTAGTATTGATTTGACCACACATTACATGTTTTCTGGCCGTTGGATTCATTTGTGGGCCCCATAGAGGTGTAAAAGGACCATTTTGCCCTTTTATGGAGAAAAATCTGTTTTATTCTCCCGAACTTGGAATTGAGCGTACTTAGTGGCGTTGGAATCGTATTTTCAAGTATATTCTAAATATTGATGTCTTAGATCTTGATTATGGTTAAAATTACCATTTTACCCTTTTAACCATAAAAATAGAGAAAATTAGGTATTTTCATTTTAACTCAGAATTGAACATACTTAGTGTCATTTCAATAAGTTTTTTGAGTATATTCATAATATTTAAGTTTAAATTATGTTTTAATGTCTATAAATAAATTTTCCAATAACCTAATATTCTAGCCCAGAATTTCTGAAAATTCAAACCAATCAATTTACAAAAATTGGGTTTATTACACTTAAGATGCACTACGAATTTCCAAAACTCTCACTCCTTCCATCTCTTAGGAAACTACCCAACCAACCAAATTTCTCCACCTAGCACATCCCACATCTTTCCTAACCTATCACCATCCACTTTCCTGAAAAATAGGCCTTCAATGGTTTTTGGAAGGGGGGAGATGCCCCTTCCTAAAAAAGGTGGTGTCTCCCACCTACCTCCCATCTTAAGACAACCAATTACACCCCCCTACCCACTTTCCTATTTGGTGTCCATCCTTTTATCCTATTCTAGCCCTTCAATTTGATCCTCTTTAATCCCCACCACATCTTAGTACTAAGGTATCCTAGTAAAAATAGGAAAAATCTTATAAAACCTGCCCAAAATCAAAGCAAAAAAACCACTCTTTTCACCATAGGAAAAGGATGCCTCCTCCATAGGGAGGAGATGCCCACTTCATTCCAGTCCAATTCCTTCCTTTTTCTTGTTATTTTGTGATGTCTTTGGGTGCTTCTACAAACTTCAAAGGTTCATGCTTCTTCCTCAAGTGTTCAACATAGGATTTGTGGGGTTTTGATTCATCTTTGAAGGTTGGTTAGCCTTTGCTAGAATTTCTTTCTTTTCATGTTAGTTTGCCTTATCTTCTCTTAGCTCTGCTTGCTTTCAATCTAAGATTCAAGTCTGGTTTTCCCTTGGAGATATAGCTAAGGGAAGTCATCTTGAATCTAATTTTGTTCTATATCTTTCATTGCATCTTTATTCTCTTTTAGCCCTCTTGATTTTCCAATTTTGATTTATTATGTTCCATTAGATTGTTGCCTTAGTTTTCCATAGGATTCTCCTTTGATTTCAAGCATACTTGTTCATTGGTGAATGTTGGAACAATTGAAGAAGAGTTTGGCTTGTAATAGAGGAGTGATGAAGATTAAGTGAACACCATTGTAGTAGTATTTAAGTTTCAGATTTGGACTAAATGTATGGAATGTTATGTTGATAAACTTTGGGTGTGATTCAATGAGATTAGTTGGAAATTTCAATTCATGTCTATATCCAACAGCAAATTAACTTTGTTCTTCAATGTTTGAATGTCTTATAAGTGTTTAAATTCATGTTTTACATGTTATGCTCATTTAATGTTTAAATTACCTTACTGCTAGAATTTCTTTGCATGAATTGTGTATGTTAATTTCCAAAACAATATACTCTTGTTCACTTTATTTTCAAGAGCCCAAATAGATTGTTGGATAGCTTATTTAATGTTAGGAATAGATACCATGCTTAGGATTCCAAAGTAGTTGATTAAATCAACTTTTATCCAATGAATCATGCATACCATTCCATCATTACATGTATGTTAATTGGGTAGTTTTCTTTTCATTGTTGTTAGTAATTGCATTCATTAGATTAGTTGTTAATTTCATGTTTAGGAAAGTTAGTTTAGGAAAGTTTCTAAATTGCATTTTAGGAAAGTTTAACTTTAGGAAAGTCATAAAATTAGGAGTTTTTAATTTAGGAAAATTTCAATTTTAAAAAGTGCATGTTTTAGGAAAGTTTTCTATTTTGCATGTTTGCTTTTTTTGCTTAATTTCCATTTCATGTTTTTTCTTAATTTCCAAGTTCATGTGTTAATTTCCATTCTTAATTTAGGGGAAAAAATCACTTAAATTTTGGCTACGTTAGATAGTTTAAAGTAGGGACCTTTAGCATCACAATAGTTCACTCCTCATGGGATCGACCTCACTAGTGTACTATATTGCAAACGATTTGTGCACTTGCAAGTTTATTTAAAACAACAACACTTATAGTGAGGGCCCATTGTAATCTGCTATTTATTTCAATTTTATATCGATTGTATTAATGCAAGTCAAGTGTGAGGTCTAGCAGCCCACACGTGATCTTCATCAAAAACCTCATTGTAAGTTTTCCTGATTTTATTTTACCTTTCTAATGTAGTTTCATTTAGTGTAATTTGCATATTTGTTGATAGTGTAATTCATATAGCTTAGGTTCATTCATTATAAGTGATGCAACTTATTTAGGTTAGCTGCATTTGTAGTGCAGCTATCAAACCCTTAGGTGGATAACATATAGGAAGCATTAGTTTATTTTCTTTGTATTGCATTGCATGTTTACTACTTTATTGTGGATGGCACACATTAATAGTAAGGGTCCCATAGGAACACTCATAAGAAAAGGGTAGGATTTCATCACTAGTTCCTTGGTCCGCCTAGGTAATCAAATCAAATCTTTATATGCTTACGAACTCAGTCATTAATCTCAATTTTAAATCAAATAGCAAGAGACCTTAAATTTTGAGCTTATAGGAACACTTTTGAAAGAGGAAAGCTATGTCACTCTAGTGGCACTTCAAATCTGTGGGTATAGTGGGTATCCAAATTCTAAGTGATTTTCCCACACCTGTAGTTGACAGATGTTAAGGTCTAAATGCCTTGTTCCATAAGAATTGTATTAACTACCTTGGGCAAGACCTAACCAATAAGCAATAACCAAGTTTGGATTGAAGGATGAGATGTCTAGCTTTAGTTTAAAAGCTACAACTTCACAAATTAACATAGATCATCAAATCATCTCATTAGTATTACGGATTGTTTGTTAGCATATCACATAGAGCTAGGAGTGATATTTAGAGTTAGGTTGAATCATTTAGAGAGGTTTGCAATATAATGCATGCAAGATTGTTGACTGCAACACATATGATTAGTACCATTTAATCCTGAGATTGAACATACCTATAGGCAAGGGGTAAGAAACCAAGTTCCTAACCCCATGGCAAACCTGCCAGCAGAAGTTGAGAACAAGGCTATTAGAGATTTCTATGTGCTACTGTGACGACCCGGGTTTTCTCATGCATTTTTAAATGCAATGTCTAATTCCTAAGGGGGGATGCATCCCTATTTGAAAACCATTTTTATAAAAATCATGCAATGCAGATGAAATTCTTTAGTTTTAAACTCATTTTAAAAACCCCGAGTGTCATTTGCTTTCACAACAATCAAAGTAGTTGTTGAAAAACTTCAGAAATCATAAATGTTTTTCCCCAGGTCTATCCAGTCACAGCACACAGTCCAACTGTAAATAAATACAAATATATGTCCAAAGGGTAGACAATTTACTCACATGTATAGTTGTCTCCTTTGTTTATTCACTTGCGCGTAGCACTAATATCTCTTGAGACGTCTTCTATTTGTGAGCGGAACTATCCTGAAAAATGTTAAGGATAGGGTGAGTATATACTATACTCAGTAGGAGTCTATCACTACTAGTTTTGCAATGCATGCTATGTTTAAAATCATATGTTCTTAAAAACATGTGCATGTTTGAACAATCACGTTCAATATCAATATTAAAAACCACTATCGAATTGAAATACTCACGACTTAATGAATAGCATAATCCAAGTCGAAAGTATCATATATCACAAACATAATGATATGCATAAGATGCTCAATTGAATCCAACTCATGGATATCTGGTATGGTATGGTCGACCAACCTCATGTCATGTCATATGCAATGCAAGTAAATCCATGAAACCATAGGGCCCAAACTATACCCACGACCTTGCCGCCGTGTGGTCCCCGGGTACCTGAGGACACAGCGTCATAGCCTCCACGGGGCATATCATACATCGACCCAGCGCCGTGACACCAGTGGTAGCCCCCTGTACCACATGCAGTCCACGTAGGGACATGCCCTTTTTGGGCATGGTACCCATTCCACCTAGTAGTGGTAGAGGCTGGGTGGCCAACCCAGACCCCTCGACATAGCGCTCATGAGCTTACTAGCCCAAATCATATAAGATCAAATAAGCAAAAAATCTCTTTTTCAAAACATGTCCTCTTTGGGTCCCTCACAACTGCCTACCTAGCATCTTTTGGGCACTCCAGCGTCTTTTGGTAACCCTCAAGGACATGCAATTTTGCAAGAACTCAATGCTCACAAATCATGCGATATATGCAATTATTTGCAAAACATGTCTATGCATAATGTATTTATCATCTGCATGCTGAATTCATTTATATGCTAAGCAAGTCATAAAATAAGTCATGCTAAACAAGTCATATATGTATACTTAAAACATGCATTCTTAAAACAATCATGGCTCTTTTTTAAAAAGTCTAGTAGCGATAGAGCACCTACCTCAAAGTCTCCTGGAGTCGCGTCCTTTATCACTTTAACTCGTCCCTGGGTCTCATTTATATACTCCTAGGTATGAATGGATACAAGGAGTCCTTATTAATTTCAATTCATTTAGACATTAGATCGCTAGCTCTGCCCATTGAGTCCATGGGTCCTTGCCTAATTCACTCGTCAGGCTAGATCCTATGGTGTGGATCTACTTTCCAATAGTTAAACGCTGTAATTTATCCTCTAATCTTAACTTTAAAGTCTCATTAGGTCTGCGTGCCCCAGTTCCTAGGACACCCGTGCATCCTGGTTGAACCGCGACCGCCTCACGTGCGTGTGCGCCTAAAGGCCGTTCCAGGGACGGGGTTTTGTATGCGCACATGCATGCTCAAGTGACGCACTATGATGCACATCATGGATGGCATTGCACGGACGCACCTTTGGTATAGCATGGCCTGTCTCAGCTCCCAGGGCACCTCGTGCACCCTAGTCGAGCCAGGACCTGTGCCCCATGTCGTGCACATACCTGAAGGCCGCACCTGGGATAGTGTTCGCATGTGCACAAGCATGCCCAAGCGACACGCTATGACTTGCATCCTGGATGACCTCGCGCGAACACACCTTGGCGTAGTCAAAATGTGCCTTGGCTCCCGGGCCACCCATGTGTCTCGGTCGAACCTGGACTGTGCCTGGGACGCACTAAGGCCACGCCCATACAAAGTCGCATGCCCTCGTGCATAGTGGCATGCCTGGGGTCCAGCCATGGGCTCAGTCGGGTGTGCATCACGCACCATGCCCAGGATCGTCTCCCTCGTTGGTCCGGTCCTGGGTTCTGCAATTTTAGGCCGGAAAATGCTAGGTCCGACCTGGTTTTTACCTGGAGAAGTGGAAGGGAAGAGGAGGGGCAGTCTGGGCAATGTCTGGCTTGATGGGTTGACATACCCATTGAGCCTGGGTTTGCTTTGTGCTTCCCAACTGGAAAGTTCCCAGATCCGGCGTGGATCTGCTCAAGGAAGAACAGAAAATAGAGGGGAGTCGTGAGGAGCTTACTTGGGCAAGTTCGGAGTGATGCCTACTGCTAGTGGTGGGGTTTCTTCACGCTGAAACCCTAGCTGCCGGAATCCCTCTTGAACCATCGGAGAAAATGGAGGATAAAGGGATGGCTGAGGAGGAGGGGAAAAGGGCTTTTTATAGCCTTGCTATGGCGGTGCTGCCCATGGTGGTGCTGCCCTTGGCGGTGGCAGAATCCTCCAGAAACGGAGTTTCTGGAGGGGTCTAGAGGTTGAAGACGACAGGGGGCGCCGTTATCAAAACAGCCCTCTGCGTTTTTGTTGCTTTTCGTTTTTCTGTTTAATTTACAAAATTGTCCCTAATCTTTAAATGTCTGTAACTTCTTCATACGAACTCCGTTTTTAGCGTTCTTTGAGGTGTTGGATTCCATTTTTCGAGTAGAATCTAATGGTACCAAGTTTCCTCACAAATTCCTTTGTTTACTATTTTAAATAAATTCAAACATTTGACTCAGTTCATTTCCTACAGAATGTCCAATTTAGCATAAATTGCTCGGGCATTACATTATTACCCCCTTAAAAAAATTTCGTCCTCGAAATTCCATAAATTATCATCTTCAAGGTATTTTGTCTCTTAGATAACTTCTTGGTGAATGCATTCTCTCATGAGGAATCAAATCTAGGCTCATCCTCAATTTATGATTTTTATTGTTCCTTCTACAAGGCCTTACCTATAAGGGCCGCTTTCACTGCATACTCTGATGCATACTCCCATACATGCCAGTTTAACAATACTGGTTTCGAGCTGTAATTCATCTATCTCGAAATCCTTAGATGCCTATACTTTTCTCATCGTGTATAGGATAGTCTCCTTATATGATCATGCTTCTTTATGTATAAATTACTCTATCCTTCTTTGAGATCATATGATCTTATTTCTCCTATTTCACTTTGAATATCATAGGATAATCCCTTTTTCTTCTTGTCTTTCATCTAGTGATCTCTTCATCATCCACATCTCCTTTTAATGGTTGGTTATATGTCATTAGTAAGAGTCCAAAAATTACCTTCTTGCTATTGTGTCTAACTTTGCTTCGTATCTTTTATATTTGTCCCCAAGATACTTCAATAACTGACATGGTGTCATGTGCTCTACAGCCAAACCCTTGCTTATCTTTGAATTTCAATTGTCTGTCATTTTCCATATGTGACTTGATTCCTTGACCAAAGTTACATTCAAAATAAAATCATGAAAGCCAATTAGTAGCTTCTTCCATCGAGGACCTTATCATATACTGAAAGTAAAATGTCCTAACTTCATACCCATTTTCATAATTATTGAATTCATTAAACGCTTTTCTCTATGAAGATTTTATCCAAACTCAAGTCGATTCATTATCATAGGTCAAATGTTCTCATCTAGAGGCTTATCTCACTATTCACATCAATTTGTCATTACGATTTTCAATAATGTTCCCATTTATGCAAAGCAAAAAGTCTCTTATTCATAACCGAGTACCCTTACTAGGTCATGATTGAATCCTTTGTCATCATCCTCTTTGTCCTTTCTTTGCTTGATGGTTTTCTTTGTAACCTTTCAGTCTAAAAGGTCTATACTCAATCCAGTAGGGTTAGTCCTCAGAAAATTCCTTCAATTGATTTTTCGTACTTGGTATATGCTCATAGCAACTAACTTTTTGTCTAAAGGCAACGTAACATTAAATCTTCACCTTATAGTGTGCTAGCCATCTCATCTTTTCTCCTTCCATTCCCTATGTCAATATATTGTTCAATCTTTTCTCAAGGCTTTATCATCAACCATTTAGTCTTAATTATCAGGGGGTATCATCATCATCATAAGTAGTGATTTTCTCAATTCCTCAAAAAAAAAAAAGTTTTATCTTTCAAGTGCCTCCTCATACTTAGCTTATAGCTGTTCTTGTTCAATAACTACTACATCAAGTTATGCTGAAGCTATTAAATCATCAGATTTTGAAAAACACTTAGGTAAGCATGGAACATTTTCATAGACATATAGAAAGACTTTATTTGATTACCTATTGATCTCTTTCCAGATATATCTTTGTCATAAGCTCAAGGTTCTCTAAAGTGATCGGTACTTATCTACCTTTCTTTTCAATCCAAGTTAGCGGCATCTTTCAGACCCAAATTAATTTCTACACCTTGTCATGGTAGCCATTAAGGTTTGGAAAATCTTTCATATTGGTTTAGATCACTTCTTCTTTTTGCTCCTGTCTCAGTTGCTACTGTCCTCATCAACTGACCTCATACCCTCAATTGACTTAGTTTAACAAGTACTTCTTTTGAGGAAAACTCAAGTCTAAAGACTTATAACATCCTTCTGAGTATATAACTTCGAATACTAACTCATAGATACTAACATACTTGATTAATTAGGGTGGGATACCTTTATTTAGTCAACAGTACTCTAAAGGTAATGACTAAATAATGGTCTTAAGATTTTTGGTCTTCCAATCTATAATAGTAAGACCTCAATTTGATCCTTGATGGTACCCTATTGCTAAATGGACAAGTTACTATCCTGGCTTAATTCCTTTATTCATGTAGTGGCAAGGTGAGATATCACCAAATTTTCCTTTTTATGGAGTATATCCATTGGTGTTCCTCATAAGCTACTGGATCCGATAAGAATCTAATTGATATCAAACCATTTGTAGAATTTAATTTCTAGTTGGTCATCATTCCTCTTCGAAAATTTCTTGTCCATAATCTCCCAAAATTCGACACTCTACTCAAAATCTTAAACCCCATATGCTTTCTCTCTTTTATACTCTTTTACAATATGATCATCAACTCATCTAGTATTATTCCTTTGCATTTGTTTGATCTACCTTCCTATGGGATTCAAGGTGATAGAATTCTATGTATCTCCATAAAGTCATGATCTTCTTCTTTTGAATATTCAATATTTCATTGAATACTTATCATTACATCTCTATCTCTTTATTTCTTGTCTTCAAAATCCTCACTTTTGTCTTCCTAGATAAATGTCTTCATGTGCCTTGTTGCATATAATCGATACTACCTCTACTCCTTTACTTAACAGATATGATAAACTGAATGCTTCTAAGAAATTCTAAACTGTCTTAAGATCATTGAAATCCTTAATTGCCTATAGCCTCAATAAAATTCATACAATGTCTTCATAATTTCATTGACATTTTGATCATGCTATACTTCTCTTATAGGTTCATGTTAGGCTCAATCTATTATCATCCCTAGTATTATCATCAAAATCTTTTGATAACTCGGTCAAATTCATTTCCTTATCATATTCGTGTTATGTCTCTCTTACTCACATAATATGTCACTTGTATACATCTTCTGTTTTGCTCCATAATACTCTGGTAGTTATTATTCGATAGCACTTCACTCTTCATAAGACTCCAATGAAGATATCCAAAATTGAGCTAAGTCCTTCAAGATCCATACCTTTGTGACCTAGTACAAGTCACAGTTATCCCCTAGTATCACCTTGTATGCTCATCCTTAGCATTATCATCAAAATCTTCTCAAAGTCTATCTTTTACATCCCTTATCATACTCATATCATATCCTTGTGACAGTGTACTCATATTATGATATTCTTTATGATGGTAAGATAGCCACTTAGGTTCTTCAATTTTCTCACCTTTGATGAGATTACTTTATTGCAGGTCAGAACTATCTACTAACAAGTCCACTAACATCTTCCTTCATCATTCTTATCATAATATGATCCATATATGAGTTTTCATATTTGCACCACACAACAATCCTTAATCCTTAAGTTGTCTTAGACTAGCTTTTGGATAAGGGTTGCACTATCCTCTGCCTAATTATTTGTTAAACCAAGCTGTGTTTCATGTATTTATTTATGGTGAAATGCCTTGAGCATTAATATGGTAATCCTCAAATAGAAGTAGTCATCTCTACTACTACTATTTATGCTACTCCTTCTGAACTCCCTCGATTGTCTATGACCCTTGGACATGCTGGACTGGCTGTGAAAGGATAAAACTTGGGCTCTGATACCAACTGTGACGGCCCGGGTTTTCTCATGCATTTTTAAATGCAATATCTAATTCCTAAGGCAGGATGCATCCCTATTTGAAAACCATTTTTATAAAAACCATGCAATGCAGCGAAAATTCTTTAGTTTTAAACTCATTTTGAAAACCCGAGTGTCATTTGCTTTCACAACAATCAAAGTAGTTGTTGAAAAACTTCAGAAATCATAAATGTTTTTCCCCAGGTCTATCCAAATACAAAGACACAGTCAAGCGTAAATAAATACAAATATATGTCCAAAGGGTAGATAGTTTACTCACATATATAGTTGTCTCCTTTGTTTATTCACTTGCGCGTAGCACTAATATCTCCTGAGACGTCTTCTATTTGTGAGTGGAACTATCCTAAAAAATGTTAAGGATAGGGTGAGTATATACTATACTCAGTAGGAGTCTATCACTACTAGTTTTCCAATGCATGCTATGTTTAAAATCATATGTTCTTAAAAACATGTGCATGTTTGAACAATCACGTTCAATATCGATATTAAAAACCACTATCGAAATGAAATACTCACGACTTAAAGAATAGCATAATCCAAGTCGAAAGTTTCATATATCACAAACATAATGATATGCATAAGATGCTCAACTGAATCCAACTCATGGATATCTGGTATGGTATGGTCGACCAACCTCATGTCATGCCATATGCAATGCAAGTAAATCCACGAAACCATAGGGCCCAAACTATGCCCACGACCTAGCCGTTGTGTGGTCCCCGGGTACCTGAGGACACAGCGTCATAGCCTCCATGGGGCATATCACACATCGACCCAGTGCCGTGACACTAGTGGTAGCTCCCTGTACCACATGCAATCCACGTAGGGACATGCCCTTTTTGGGCATGGTACCCATTCCACCTAGTAGTGGTAGAGGCTGGGTGGCCAACCCAGACCCCTCGACATAGCGCCTACGAGCTTACTAGCCCAAATCATATAAGATCAAACAAGCAAAAACCTCTTTTTCAAAACATATCCTCTTTGGGTCCCTCACAACTGCCTCGCCCTCACAACTGCCTACCTAGCGTCTTTTGGGCACTCCAGCGTCTTTTGGTAACCCTCAAGGACATGCAATTTTGCAAGAACTCAATGCTCACAAATCATGCGATATATGCAATTATTTGCAAAACATGTCTATGCATAATGTATTTATCATATGCATGCTGAATTCTTTTATATGCTAAACAAGTCATAAAATAAGTCATGCTAAACAAGTCATATATGTATACTTAAAACATGCATTCTTAAAACAATCATGGCTCTTTTTTAAAAAGTCTAGTAGCGATAGAGCACCTACCTCAAAGTCTCCTGGAGTCGCGTCCTTTATCACTTTAACTCGTCCCTGGGTCTCATTTATATACTCCTAGGTATGAATGGATACAAGGAGTCCTTATTAATTTCAATTCATTTAGACATTAGATCGCTAGCTCTGCCCATTGAGTCCATGGGTCCTTGCCTAATTCACTCGTCAGGCTAGATCCTATGGTGTGGATCTACTTTCCAATAGTTAAACGCTGTAATTTATCCTCTAATCTTAACTTTAAAGTCTCATTAGGTCTGCATGCCCAAGTTCCTAGGACACTCGTGCATCCTGGTTGAACCGCGACCACCTCACGCGTGTGTGCGCCTAAAGGCCGTGCCAGGGACCGCGTTTTGTATGCGCACATGCATGCTCAAGTGACGCGCTATGATGCGCATCATGGATGGCATTGCACAGACGCACCTTTGGTGTAGCATGGCGCGTCTCAGCTCCCAGGGCACCCCGTGCACCCTAGTAGAGCCAGGACCCTTGCCCCATGTCGCGCACGTACCCGAAGGCCACACCTGGGACAGTGTTCGCACGTGCACAAGCATGCCCAAGCGACACGCTATGACTTGCATCCTGGATGACCTCGCGTGAACACACCTTGGCGTAGTCAAAATGTGCCTTGGCTCCCGGGCCGACCATGCGTCCCAGTCAAACCTGGACTATTCCTGGGATGCACCGAGGCCATGCCCAAACACAGTCGGGTGTGCATCATGCACCATGCCCAGGATCGTCTCCCTCGTTGGTCTGGTCTTAGGTTCTACAATTTTTGGCCAGAAAAAGCTAGGTCCGGCCTAGTTTTTACCTGGGGAAGTGGAAGGGAAGAGGAGGGGGAGTCTGGGCAATTCTGGCTCGATGGGTTGACAGACCCATCGAGCGTGGGTTTGCTTTGTGCTTCCCAGCCAGAAAGTTCCCTGATCTGGCGTGGATCTGCTCAAGGAAGAAGGGAAAATACAGGGGAGTCGTGAGGAGCTTACCTAGGCAAGTTTGGAGTGATGCCTACTACCAGTGGTGGGGTTTCTTCACGTTGAAACCCTAGCTGCTGGAATCCCTCTTGAACCGTCTAAGAAAATGGAGGATAAAGGGACGACTGAGGAGGAGGGGAAAAGGGCTTTTTATAGCCTTGCTATGGCGGTGCTGCCCATGGCAGTGCCGCCCTTGGGGTGGCAGAATCCTCTAGAAACGGGGTTTCTGGAGGGGTCTAGAGGTTGAAGACGATAGGGGGTGCCGTTATCAAAACGGCCCCCTGCGTTTTTGTTCCTTTTTGTTTTTCTGTTTAATTTACAAAACTGCACCTGATCTTTAAACGTCCGTAACTTCTTCATAAGAACTCCGTTTTTTACTTTCTTTGAGGCGTTGGATTCCATTTTTCAAGTAGAATCTAATGGAACTAAGTTTCCTCACAAATTCCTTTGTTTACTATCTTAAATGAAGTCAAACATTTAACTCAGTTCATTTCCTATAGAATGTCCAATTTAGCATAAATTGCTCAGGCATTACAGCTACTATAATTAAATACTCCATCATGCATCACCTTATCATCCACCAAGGAAGACCACTTTGAACTTAAACCTGGAGTCATAAAGTTACTCCCAACATTTTATGGTCGAGAAAGAGAGGAGTCATACCTACATATAAAGGAATTCCTCCATATTTGTGCTACATTTAAATAGCATAATGCTATAGATGATTCTATTAGGCTTAAGTTATTTATATTTCTCATTAATGGATAAGGCTAAATCATGACTTAATTTTTTAGAGGTTTCCATTGCCACATGGGACGAGTTGTCTAAGAAATTCCTGAATAAATTCTACCCAGTTCATAAGACTAATGCTCTTCATAGAGAGTCATTAATTTTCAATAAAGAGATGATTAGAAATATTATGAATGTTGGGAGAGATGGAATGAATTGTTGCAGAAGTGTCCTCATCATGGATATGAAAAATGACAGCAGGTTCAATATTTCTCTAAGGCATTGACACCTCTAAATAAACAAATGGTAGATGTAGCTAGTGGAAGATCCCTCATGTTGAAAAATGAAATAGAAGCCTTAGAATATCTTCAAATTCTAGTTGAGATAGGAGTCACCGCAGAAATAGCACATAAACTTGACTCATTGGATAGCAGAACAGACAACCTCAAAAATATATTCCATACAATGAGTGCTAACATAAATTGTTTCATGGTTGCTAATGCAAAACCTCCATAAGAGATATGTGCTACTTGTTCTAGTCCATCTCATTTAACTACAACTCATTCATCTAATAGAATGCTTAATGAATATCTTTTAGAACAAGTGAATGGTGCATATCGCAACCCTAGCAAAAATAATCCATACTCTAAGACTTATAATCCACGATAGGTTAGGCATCCTAATTTGTCATGGTCTAAGAATAATTACCAGGGTGGTCCATCTGTGAACCCCCTATTTAGAACTTTCCTAGAATTTTAGCATCCCAACAGCTGCTTAGTTTTTTGCTTCCTCAACAACCAAAGCAACCATCAAATGAGGATAGTATTTAGTCTCTCATGAAATAAAATTACGAGACTAGCAAGGCTTTGCATCAACTCTAGAATGAGAGTTGACAAAATATCGCCAAGATAGAGATGCAAATAAGCCAATTGTCTGCCTCTTTAAGTGAAAGGGAGAAAAAAAAGTTTTCCAATTAGCCTATTCCAAAACCTAAGGATCAGTTAGAAATAGGGTCTAGTTCCCATAACCATAGACCCCATGAACAAGCAAAGTATATCACAACCCTTCGGAGTGGTTTCCAGGTTGATAATAAAGTAGGGTAGATTGAGTAAAATATAAAGGAGAATCAACCTGTTAAAATTTAGGATAAAGAGAAAAGACATAAATCTCCTAGTCCATCTGAGCCTATAATGGAGGTACCCTATGTGCCTAAATCCCTATTCCCTCAATTACTTAACAAGACTATAAAAGGAACAAATTTCAATGAGATAATGGAAGTGTTTAAACATGTGCAAATTAATATCCCTTTACTCAATGCCATTAAGGATATTCCTACTAACAACAATTTTCTTAAAGAGCTTCGCACAACAAAGCAAGAGAGCTCAATGTGCAAAAGAAAGCCTTTATCACCAAGCAGGTGAGCTCTTTGATCCAACATTAGATGCCTCCTAAGTTTAGAGACCTAGGGTGTCCTACCATTTCTTGTGTGATTGGAAATCATGTCATAGATAGTGCACTACTTTATCTAGATGCTAATGTAAATTTGTTGCATTATTCTATCTATGGGAAACTAAGGCTCGGTGACCTTAAACTAGCCACTACCACATGACAGTTAGTAGATAGATCAGTCAACATTCCACATGGTATGTTTGAAGATCTGTTAATACCCGTGGACCAATTTTATTATCCTATAGATTTCATTGTATTGGATGCCTAGTCTATGCTAAAAGCCAAAGTCAAGTCTCTTTGATTCTTGAACATCCATTTTTTAGCTACACCCAATACCATCATAAATTGTTGAAATGATGTGATGAAATTACCTTTTAGCAATATGAAAGTTGAGCTTAATGTTTTTAATGCTAACCATCAACATTTAGACCTAGATGATTCATCTGAGTCAATTGAATAGAAGGTCTAATACATGATCCACCATTGTCCATCTTAAATCCACTAGAGGCATGTCTAGCACATTTCAACTATGACTTTGATATAGACAAGTCCATTGAAGATGTAAATAATATTTTAGATACTGCATCCATAATGGATACCTCTAAATGGGGCCCTCATGGGGAACCATTTCCTCCATCAAATTCTATCCCTATACCTTCTATCGAAAAACCACCAATCTTGGTCCTTAAGCCACTAATCTTGGTCCTTGGGACCAAATGAAACATTGCTTATCAACATATCCTCAGATCTAGAATAGGAACATGAAGGAATGTTTCTTGATGTTCTTAGAGAACATAAGACAGCTTTAGGGTGGAATATAAAAGATATTAAGGGAATTAGTCCTACTGTGTGCATGCTTAGAATACACCTAGAAGAAAATTCTAAATTATCTAGGCAATATAGAGGAGACTAAATCTTAACATGAAGGAGGTAGTGAGAGATGAAGTGCATAAACTCTTAAATGTTACTTTCATCTACCACATATCTGATAGTACTTGGGTCTGCCCAATTCAAGTTATTCCCAAGAAATCCAAAGTTGCAATAATTAGAATTGAGGAGAATGAGTTAATCCCCATTGGCATGACCACCAGGTGGAGACTTTGTGTAAGTTACTAAAAATTGAACTTGATCACAATGAAAGGCCCTTTCTTCTACCATTCATAGACCAAATGTTAGAAAGGTTAGCCAGACAGAAGTACTATTGCTTTTTTTATGGTTATTCTAGGTATAACCAAATCCCTATACCACTTGAGGATTAGGAGAATACCACCTTCACCGACCTTTTGGATCTTTTGCCTACTATCATATGCCTTTTGGACTTTGTAATGCTTCGGCTACTTTTCAAAGGTGTATCTTGAGCATATTTTCAAATATGGTAGAGAGATTCCTATAGGTGTTTATAGATTATTTCTTAATATTTGGATCTTCTTTTGATTTCTTAGAGAGATTCCTAGGTGTCAAGAAAAGAACTTAGGGTTAAATTAGAAATTTTGTTATTTTATGGTTCAAAATGACATTGTTTTAGGCCACATTATTTCACATAATGGCATAGAAATGGATAAAGCCAAAGTGGATTTAATCTTTAACCTTCCTTCTCCAAGTATGGTGAAGGATATCTGCTCATTTTTAGGTCATGCTAGTTTTTATAGTAAATACATCAAGGACTTTAGTAAAATAACTAAGCCCCTATGTAATTTACTTACAAAAGAGGCATCTTTTGACCTTGATGAAAATTGCATAATAGTATTTGAGTGTCTAAAGGCTAAGTTAACTTCTACACCTATTAGTCGACTTACAGACTAGAATGCATCATTTGAAATAATGTGGGACACTTCAAACTACATAATGGGGGCTATGTTGGGGTTGCATATTGATAAACTTTCCCATGTCATATATGTTGTGATTTCAAGTCTTAACTTACAAGTGCACAAATCAGTTGTGATATTACTAGTCCTTATTTATATTATCTAACCTATCCAAAGATGTCGATATTTTATCCTAAACTAAGAATGGAAAATTAACACATGAAACATGCTAAACTTAACAACTTTCATAAAAACACACTTTCTAAAAATAAAACTTACTTAAATTAAGAACTTTCGAAAAATAAAATTTAGCAACTATTGTAAGGAAACAAATCAATCACTTTCCTAAACTAAGATGCAAACTAGTAATTAATGGAATCTAAGCTACAATCAACTATAATTAAACAAGAAACTAAAGGAAAAAAACAATTAATCAAGCAACTAAAAAGAACTACCCTAGTATCATGCGAATGACCATGAAATGGCGCACATGATTCATGGGTTAGGAGTTGGCTAAGTACTTAATTTAAAAACCTAGCACATGCAATCTAATTCAAGCATTGACTAAACAACGTAATACTCTAATCGGATCTTAAAGAATCAAGCAAACATGAAGTATAAGGTGCTGAAAATTAAACACAAACATTCCATTAAAAAATTCTAGCAACATGTTATTTTGAACATTTAATCAATGAAACATGGAAAACATTGTATTGAGCATTTTTCATGCAATCAAACATTCAATAATTGAGATATTTAACTATTGAAAATAAGTATGAACCAGAAACTTCAAATAACCTCATTGAATCAAAGCAAAATCCATCAACATAGTGCAAATAATACATATAATCCAAATATAGAAATTACATCCTATTACAATGAATGAGACTTAATCTTAATCAACCCAAAAATACATGCTAAAACTTTCTTCAATCATAAGTAAGCATGCATTTAGATTAATGAGAAATACACTAGAAAGTTAAGGCAAAGCTTGAGTAATACTAAGGAAATCAAGTAGGAGATCAATGGAATCAAAGGGAGATCTAATGGAAATGAAAAGCAAAGAAAAGAGAGTTGAATTAATAGATTCAAGGTGACTTTCCCTTGGCTTTCACTTCAAGGAGAAAATAACCTTCTAAGCAAGAAAAGTTAAGGAATGGAAAGAAAAGATAATAACTTCCTAAGCATGAAACTAAGAAGGATTCAAAGCAAAGAAGATCAAAAGATGAACAACTAATCTTTAATGGAGAATTGAAGGACCAAAGCTGGGAACCACGTGTGGGACACTGGGAAGAAGAGTAGCACCCATGGAGGATTGTGCTGAAGCTTAGAAGGAAAAGAAAGAGGGGAAGAAAAGGGATGCCTCCTCTCTTTGGAGTAGGCATTCTTTTTCTCTAAAAGTGGGATGCATAGAATCCTTTTTAAGGATCTTTTATACTTTATGTCCTAAGCTTTCTAGGGTGACTTAAAGTAAAGGTAGGGTGGGAATGAGATGGAAGGAATCATGGATGGTTAGGATTAGATTAGGAGTGTCTAGCTAAGGTTTTATTAAAGAGACAACAAGTGGGAGAATTGGTGGAAGATAAGGTGGGAGGCGCCTCTTTTTTAGAAGGGGCATCTCCCTCTTGTATAAAAATCATAGATTTCCTTTTGAAATTATAAAGGTGGTTAGAAAGATGAGGTAAGAGAGAGAGGGTGAGTTGGAGAGTAGAAAGCATGGTGATTGGTTAAGCTAAACATAAATAAGGAGGGTGGTGGAGTGGATGAGGCAAGGAGGGGAGGGAAGCTCCTACCTTGTGGGAGTTTCACATGGATCTCTCTCCCTTAATGTGGCTCACGTGGAATGCCTAATATGAAGGGAAGATGGGGGGAAAGAGAGGGATAGGAAAACGATAAGAAAGAGAGGTGAGGTGAGGTGGGGAAGAGTGATTGGCTAGGTAGTTTCTTAAGAAGTGGGGATTGATTGGTTACTTGAAATGGAAGTTTAGGAAGGTGGAAGTCTTAGAAAGATGGACTCTTAGGTGGGAAAGTGAGATTCATAGTGTCCCTTAGTGATGAGGTGGAAAGTGAGAAAAAAATGGGAAAAGATGAAAAAATAATAATAATAGTGGTATCTTCTTATTGGTCCACATGCTACCTTAACCTAGCAGATTTTTCCTCAATTATCTTCAAAATAACCCTAGAAATCCCAATGATATTTCATTGGATTCTCCTCCAATCCTACCCCTCCATGTAACTTGACTCATGTGGCTTGATGGCTACCTTTGAAAGCTCCATTGGCTTGGCTTCATGGCTGGCTTTATGGGTTCTTTTGGCTTGGCTTGGTGGCTCAACCCTTTTGGCTATGGTGGCTGGCTAAGCTCCTTAGCTTGTCACCTTACTCATGGCTTGAATATGGCTAGGTGGCTTAAGTAAATCCCATGCAAAGGTGGTGCACAAGCCCACTTTAGTTAACTTTAGCTCCTTTAATTACATCTTCAAGTGATCTTGGTCCCTGATTTTACTTTGAAATGATGATATTTAGGCCTTGACTCAAATTAGTATCTGAACTTGCAAATTATCAAATATTTGGTTTAGTAGGTTAGAAATGCAAGTGTTATATTTTTTGGCCAAAATCCTAATTTAACACTATAAGTCATAACACATGGGTAACTAATGGGGTGATTTTTATACAAATTGGGCACTCATCAATATATTATGCTAGCAAGACACTCAATGATGCCCAACTCAATGTGTTGGATAAGTTTAGATCTTACTTGCTACGTCCTAAGGTCATAGTATGCTCAGATCATGCAGCACTTAAATATCTTCTTTCAAATAAACATGCAAAATCTAACCTAATCTGATGGATACCACTATTATAGGAATTTGATTTAAAATTTTGGGATAAGAAGGGTTTTGAAAATGTTGTAGCTGACAACTTATCTAAGCTAGTTGTGGAGTCTACTAGTGAAAATGTGGCTATAACATTGACTTTTCCAAATGAACAATTGTTGCACATTTTCCACTTACCCTTGTATGCTAATATAGTTAATTATCTTGTCACAGATCAAATGCCTAATCATTGGTCTAAACAAGATAGAAAAAGGTTTATTACCAAGGTCAAATACTTTACATAGGATGATCCATATTGTTTAAGTATTGTCCTAATCAAGTCATTAGGAGGTGTATAGCAAATAATGAACATCATAAGATCGTTTCCTTATGCCATGACCATGCATACGAAGGCCATTTTTGTTCTAAAAGGACAGGTGGATAGATTTTCAGCGTGGTTTATATTGGCCCACCATTTTCAAGGATTCAAATGCTTACTGCATAGCATATGATAGATGTCAACAATTAAGGAGTATATGAAAAAAGGAATATGATGACCTTAAACCCCATTTTCATAATTGGGCCTTTTGATGTTTGGGACATTGATTTTATGGGACCTTTTCCTAATTCTTTTGGTTATTTGTACATTCTTATGGGGGTGCATTATGTGTCAAAATAAGTAGAAGCCATTCCACGTAAAATTAATGACCACAAGGTGATGGTCAAGTTCTTGAAGGAAAATATATTTACACATTTTGGTACACTTAGGGCCATAATTAGTGATGGGGGTAGACATTTTTGCAATAAGGTATTTGAGAATTTAATGAAGAAATATGGTGGTACCCATAAAATTGCTACCCTTTATCATCCTCAAAATAATGAATAGGTAGAAGTGTATAATAAAGAAATAAGGCATATTTTAGAAAAGATAGTCAATTCAAATAGGAAAGACAAGTCTTTGAGGCTTAGTGATGCTTTATGGGCCTATCATACAACATTTAAAACTCTTATAAACATGCCACCTTACAGCTTGGTCTATGGAAAGGCCTGCCACCTACCAGTTGAACTTGAACATAAAGCATGTTGAGTAATAAAAAAGCTCAAATATGATTTAGATACTATTGGAACCCATAGAAAACTCCAACTTAATGAGTTGGAAGAGATTAGGAAGGTTGCATATAAGTCAACAAAGAGATACAAAGACTGCATGAAAAATAATCATGATAGACACATCCTAAGGAAGTCCTTTACACCTGAATAGAAGGTCCTTTTGTACACCTCTAGGCTGCATCAATTTCCAAGAAAACTCTAATCTTGATGGACTAGAGCCTACATAGTATGTATTGTATACCCTCATGTAACTTCGAGATAGAAAAGGATGGAGAGATTTTCAAAGTTAATGGACAAAGATTGAAACTCACTCTAGAGTTAATAAACCTTGAGGTGGAAGAAACATTACTTGAAGAACATTTTTATCAAGAACCACCTTAGCATGTCCTATGATACTACATGCATTATATGAGTTGCATTCATCAGTATCATTGTATAGGATATTTGGCAGAAGATGTTAAACTTAACACTCACTAGGAGGCAACTTAGGGTTTTTAGAGTCTCATTATTCTACATTAGCCATTTATCGTATAAATATCCTATATTGTAAAACATTGGAGACAATGTTTAATTCAGGTTGGGCGGTATAGACATGTATGAGATGTCTAGTTTTCTTCATAAGTTAAATAAATAAATAAATAAATAATTTTGAGTTTTTCAAAGTTTCTAAGGTCAAAATTCCTTTACAATGATGAGAATTGGATTTCCAAAAGCTTAATATTTATCCTACTTTAACTTCTTAATATAAATGCATATGGTTAATTCTGCATTTTATTCATGTTCTATAACATTTTATGAATGTCAAATCTTAGAACACACTTGCATATATTACGTAGTTTAGAATAATAGATAGTTATGACTTATAAACCTTGAGAAAATTAGTAGAGGCCTATATACCCAAGTGAGTTTTAGAGAGTATCATCTTTTTGAGGGTTCTATATAATTCTCTATTTTCTTCAGCAAACATTAGTTTAAAAGATCCTAGTGTTCTTTGTTTTGGTCAAAATTTCAAGAATCAAAAAGGAGTACTAACTTTCTTTCCTGAATATTTATTGACTCGGATAGGTTTTAAGAAACCTAGAAAATGATATAGGTCATTCTTATTTTAGCTTAGAGACATAAAGAATACCTAGTATGTTATACCACTAGTTAGACCCTTTAAGCCTCTTGGTAAGCCTTTTCTTTAAAATTCTCATTTACCTTAACCTAAAAACCCTAGTTGAAGGTATCCATTAGCTATCTTTCAAAAATAAGTAGAGAAGATAGAGAAAGAAGAAAAAGGGAATATATATATATATATATAAGAAGTGAAAAATATCAAAGTGCTTACTAAAAAATCCTTTCCCTCAAAGAAAATAAAAAATACAAAGAAAATTTAGTAAAATAGAAATATCAACAAAAAGAAAAGTGAAGAAGAAAAAAATAGAAAAGTTATTCACTTCAGTGCATTCAATAGTAAAATTGTCCAACATTTATTGAAGACCTCTGCTCATATTTGAAACTTTGAACCATTTTACCCTTTCTTTAAGAACATATCTTAGGCCTACATTTTGTCCTATCTAAAGATCTATTGATCTTGAGGTGGAAGATAGCTTAAAGAGGATATAAATAGGAAGGAATCAAAGTGAAGTACCCCAATTGGTCTTAGTAATGGCATTCATTCTTAGGGATCATAATTCTTTCTCTCATGTGTGCTTGAAAGATTATGTGAACCATTGATATCTTTGGATCAGGTTACATAAAGAGAGAAATTTGTTTAACCCATTTCTTTGAGAACTTTACTTTTTAGTGTATACTAACGAGAATTTAAGGTCAAGACATCTTTTCAAAGGAGCAATAAGGATATATATTTAAAGGTCATAATTTATATAGATTGTACACATACTACACTCTATGATATAACTAGAATAAAATGACTTTGGTATGTGGATAACTTGTGAAATTTTTTCATTCATCTTTATTGAGATGTTAAAGCTAGTAGAGTGATAATGGATGAGAATTCTTTGAGATAACTGAGGGACATAGCTTTATTGAAATTTTGTGGATATATTCATTGCAAACCCTCACGAGACCTAACTCGTCCACTAAGGGTTTAAAGGCTTGTTGTATATGCTAAATGCAATCATGAGTACCTAAAAAATAGAAACTATTATTTTTATGACTTTTCATATGTTTTTCTCAAGACTAGCAAAATTTTAGTGGAGGGTGTGATACGTGTTCAATTTTGTATAAAAAGTACCCAATTAGTACCCCATGTGTTATAAAATATACTGTTATTTCTAGGGTTTTTTTGAAAATTTATAATACATGCATTTTTTACCTAATAATTCAAAAGTTTGATAATATGCAAGTTAAGGAGCTATCCAGAATAAGTATGTTAATCATCAAAATTTATTAGGGTTTTTTATCTTTTGTAGGTGTTGATAAGGTGATCCAAAGGCTTAAATTGATGGAAATGAGAATTGAAGACCAAGATGAAAAGATCAAATCAAAACCTAAAATGGCATTAATCCAAGGTATGATCAAGGTTCAAGACCATCTTAAGGCAAGCAAGAAGGCAATAGAAAGCAACAAATGTGATTAAAATGATTCATGCCAACGAGCCATGTATTACCATCACTTTGCATGAGAATTGGTGCCATTCATGAGATTTCCTAATCTAACTAAGAAACATAAGTAAGCCAAGCCATCCAAGTTTTTAAGCCAAGAGAGTTAGCCATTCAAGCCATCAAAGTGAGCAATCACGCTACATGGAGCCATACTACATGGAGTGATATTATTGGAAGACTAATTCAAGCAATTATCACATGCCATAGGTAAACTATCAAGAGATGATCATTCATAGGTGGACTATCAAGAGAGAAATCCAACTTTCTACTTTATATTTTCCATCCTTTTCACCCACTTAACCAGGGTTTCCAGATTTTTTACTTAAGAAGGGAGCCACCTTCTTAGAAGATGGCACCTCCTGTGTTTAGTTGGCTATTTAAGTTGTTTCCTAATTAGGAAACCCCTAAATCTATTCCTAGTCAAAGCAAATAAAAAACCTTAGATCTTTCCTCGTGCATTTTCCTTTCTTTTTTCTCTATTTTTAATAGCCAAAATACCATATATTTGGAAGGGAAGGAGCTGCATGCCACCTTCCTAAGAAGGTGATGCCTCGCCCCTTCTAAATATAGTAGCAACATGACATCAGGACCTATGACATCATCTCTCCACCTAAATTCCTTATTGAATGCCTAGATCTAAATCAACTTTCCATTCTTCAATTAAGTCCTCACCAAAGTGGAAACCCAGCCATCTGTAAGTAGCCTTTGAATTCCATGTTTTTTTCATTAAGTAAAGGTTGGTGACAAACCTTCAAACATAGCACTCTTCCTTTGGTCATCTTTGCAGTTAGACTTTGGCTTTCTTTTGGGCTATTATTCCTTTGGATTTCTTAATTATTTCTTTGTTATTTAGACTCCAATTCCAAGTTAGTAGCTTAGTTTCATTTCTTTGATTTCATCTTTGTTTTGTATGTGTTTTTGTTCCCTAATTCCACACCCCTCCTTCCACTTTAATTTCACTCTTTTCTTTGGTTCATCTTCTAGGTTTCACTTACTCATTCCCTCAAGATTCAAGTTAGTTTTTCTCTAGTAGTGACAGTCAAGAGAAGGAAGGAATAGCATGCATCCTTGCTTTTCCCCTCAAGAATTTCACATTTTTCTCCCTTGATAGCACTTAGTTTGAGGAGTCTTTCTCCATAGTTAGTTCATCCATTCATCCATCTTCCCTCTTGAATTCCTTTATGGCTTTTCTTTACATGTTATCATACTTAGATTGTAAGCATTATATTGTGTTTTTGTTATTTTTTAGATTAAGTTTTGTGCGCAATTTCTATATACATGTTTTATGCGCACAAATTTTGGTGTAATTTGCCATTGATTGAATAAAAATATTTGAGGATTCTTGTTCTTGGTTATTTCTTATATAAATGTACTTTAGATCTGGGTAGTTATTTTGCAAAGAAATTGTTGTTTCAATTGCTTTATATGCTTGAATTGATTTAAAGTTCCCATCATCATCATCATAAAGACCTTATCCCAATTAGGGGTCGGGCACATTAATCTTATTCCTCCATTTCACTCTATTAAATACCATGGCATCATTTAGTCCCAATGTTTTTAAATCTTTCTTCACAACTTCTATCCACGTTCTTTTGGGCCTTCCCCTTGCCCTTTTAGAACCTTCTACTTGTATTGACTCACTCCTTCTAACCGGTGCCGTTGTTAGTCTCCTTTGAGGATGTCCAAACCATCTAAGTCTAATCTCCCTCATCTTGTTACATATTAGTGCTACCCCTAAATTTCCTCTAATATTTTCATTTCTAATTCTATCCTTTCTTATCTTACCACTCATCCATCTCAACATCTTCATTTCTACGACACTCATCCTATGAGTATGATGTTCCTTAACTACCCAACACTCAGATACATAGAGCATGGCCAGCATTATGGTCATCCTATAGAATTTTTCTTTTAGTTTGAGTGGCACCCACTGATTACACAAAACTCCAGATGCACATCTCCATTTGTTCCAACCCACTTGAATTCTTTGGGTAACCTCCATCTCAATCTCTCCACTCTCATGAATCATTAATCCTAAGTACCAAAAGTGGTCTTTTATGGGGACTTCTTGGTTATCAACCTTGATTGGTGTTCCACTTCTACTCTCCTTGCTAAAATTACATTCCATATATTCTGTCTTAGTTTGGCTAATTTTAAATCCTTCAGATTCTAATGCTTCTCTCCATAACTCTAGCTTTATGTTTACACCCTCCCTTGTCTCATTAAGTAAGATTATATCATCTGAATTGATTTAAAGTTCTAAGTTCGTAAAATTTGAAAATTTCTCCCTTAAATTTTTATGCTTTCTTTTCAGCCATCAAATTGCATGAATCCTTAGGAACCCATTTAGCTATTTAGATTGTTTATTAAGTGCATAGCATAGGCCACATTTTAGTTTACTTTTGAATCATCAAATCTGACCATATTTGAACCCATGAATCATGTACGCCATCCATGGATCATGCGCATGGAATTTGGGTTAATTTCCTTTGATTCTTGATTAGTTTAGTTGTTTAATCATGTTTTTATATTTGTTAATTAGTTTCTTATGTCTTAGTTTAAGTTTATAAAGTTTCTAATTCTAGTTTAGAAAAGTTTTAATTTAGAAAAGTCTCATTTTTAGCAAGTCTTAGTTTATGTTTCCTAGATTCATTTATATTAGTTTTGCATTAGT
Source organism: Warburgia ugandensis (assembly GCA_035236585.1). Taxonomy (NCBI): domain Eukaryota; kingdom Viridiplantae; phylum Streptophyta; class Magnoliopsida; order Canellales; family Canellaceae; genus Warburgia; species Warburgia ugandensis. The sequence continues at coordinate 42,187,250 of CP141136.1, forward strand.
TTCCTTTAATTTAATACATGTTAGCCAGGTTACTTTCTAATTCCATTGCATATCTTTAATTTTAGAAATTTTATTTTAGTTCTAGTTTCTAATTTTAGGCATGTTTTCTTCTTGTTTTAAATTCTTAGATTAATCGTCAATTCTCTCTCTCTCTCTCTCTCTCTCTCTCTCTCTCTCTCTCTCTCTCTCTCTCTCTCTCTCTCTCTCTCTCTCTCTCTCTCTCTCTCTCTCTCTCTCTCTCTCTCTCTCGTGTGCTAATACTACTTTGATTCATTTGCATGAAAGTAATTTTAAAGCTATAGCAATACATACAAATCCATCCATAAGCCACCTAGGCTCCTATCTATGGGCTTCGTGCTAGAAGGTAGGGATACACCATGTACCTATTTCTCACTTCATCTCCTAAGGCTAGGAATGGGTGAGTCCTAAAACAAAGGCTAGTCTCTCCAATTTCTTTCCTTTTTCTTATATTTCACTTTTAAAGTAGGAAACATCTTCTATGACTACCCTATCTTAAATATGAATGACCTCTAATTACCTCTTTATCTAAACTCCTTGAAGTTGTCCTCTTTCTTTTAATAGTTTTCAGCTTAGCAAAATGCTATAACTTTTTCTTCTTCCTTTTTCGTCATTATTCTTTCTATCTTGGGTGGTAATTGTTCAAGAAAGGTGCTATGGTTCCTCTTTTCTTGGATACACTAATAATTTATTACTAAGGATCATTGGATGAGATTTGTTGGTTTGTGGTTGAAGTCCTGCTATACCCAAACCTACCTTACACTCTACTATGAGTAAGGATGTGTAATAGCATTCAAAGATAACCCTTTGGTAGATGAGAAAAGCTTGATGGTAATTTAGTGTATTTTTGGTTGAAGAGAAGTGTACAAGCTCTTGTTGAGTGGCACAATGTGTGGGCCCTATAGCAAAGTTCAAGCCCAAATTTGAAGGACCTTTAGTTGCTTTATTTTTATTGCTTACTTAACAATTCCTTGTAATATTGGCCATTAATGAAACAATTCTTTTTCCTTTTTCTTTTGTAATTTATTCCTTACTTTAATTTCTAGCTAGTGTAGTTAGTTATAGTTTAGATAGTTTCTTTAATGATTAGTTAAATGCAGTTTTAGATAGTTTCCTTAGTTGTAATTCAAAAAGTGTCCTTTTCTAGTTACTTGTAATTTTAGAAATTTTCCTAGTTCATTTCCTTTCTTATTTAGATAGTCTCTTAGTTTCTTTAATTACTTGCTTTCTAATTTAAGATTTACTTTTTAGTTGCTTAGTTGAGATGTTTCTATGCTACTATTTGTTTCTCTTTTAATTAAGTGCTTATCTTTAGTTTTACATATAAGTGTTCTTGACTTAATGCTTGGTTAGCTAAAAGTAAGACGACCTAAATTCTAACTAACCCTATTTATTAAAGCGTCTTCATGGGAAACACCTATATTTTCTTATTCTATAATCTAATAGAGTTGTGCACTTATGATAATTGTTTAAGATATATCATTCTTAAACATTAGGGCTTTGGTCCATTTATGAGTCATTCAAATTGCAGGGCTCTAATTAGTTCTAGCAATCATATGATTTTAGATTTCCATTTTAACTTAAAAGCCTTTAAACTTTAGGACTTTATGAGATTTACAAGTCCTACAATTTTAGGAGTGGTAGAACTTTGGGACTCTTAATATTCATTGAAAAAGAGGATAGCTACATAGTTTATTTTGTTATGAGGCCACCCAAATTGCAACCAAAGTGGGTGCCCAATCTTAAATATTGACAAGCCCTATCTTCTACTTTCCAAGGAGAATTCTATGAGCAAAACTTCTTAGGGCATGGCAAGCTCTACCCATGAAAGAAAAGTTTTCAAGGTCCTAACTTGAGCAACTACTCTTTCAGCATGGCAAGTGCTACAAGGAGAATGGAGAGCATACTAAAATATAGGAGAAATAAATGTCCCTCTCTCACCAGCATAGTGAGCTCTACCCTTGAGGAAGAGAGAGAGACTTGAACACACAAAAGGAAAGAATAAAGAGAAAGGGGATCACCTTTCTTTGCAAAAGCTTGAAAAATTCTCAGAAGCTCTCTTTTAGAAAACCTCTCCTACTCTATGTGTTTCACCATATCTAGTTCTGGGCATGAGGGGAGAATTATAGGTTTCCAAGGAGTCCTACTAGGTAATGAGTTATAGGATGATGGTTGAGTGGGAAAGTGAAAAATAGAAGTTAAGGAAAGAAAATGTGGGGCACAAGTGTAGATGGGGAGTTCTAATTAAATGAAAGTTTGAGAAAAGTGAAAGGAAAAGAGAAAATATTGGATGATGGGAAGAGACTGGGGAAGTGGAAAATTGTGATTGAATGGGACTTTATATGAGAAGAAAACAAATAGGAAGTGGTGTGAGATTGGCAGCCTAAGATGGAAAGGAGTTATTGTGGAAGTGGAAAATAAGGAAATAGAGAGGACAATGAAGAAGAACATAGGAGTGGTAGGAAGGAGAGAGGGAAAAGAAAATGTGGAGAGAGACACCTATAAGCTATGACTCTTTAGATGACTTGGAATTCTCTTAGAATCTTGGTAGAGTCTTAACTATGAGAAAAACCAATGCCACTTCAAGTTGGGGCAGGTCTCTCCTAATTTTTTTTAAAAAAGGTGGGATCCCTCGAGACTTTGAACTCCTAAAGAGTTTGGACTCTAAGGGGGGCCTCCTCTATCTTTGTCTATTCTTATGTAAGATATTCTAGGAAAGAAAATATGAGTTAGGATTCCTCTTAAAATATAGGAAGTAGTTGGGTTGGGTAGGTATTCTGCAATGACTAGGACCCACATTTTCCCCTATCATTTGAATTTAGAACTAAAATAGGACTCTATTAAGAAAATAACTAATTTGGAGAGTCTACAATAGATGATTAAAAAAGATAAAGAAAGATAACAATGAGAGAGAAAGAAATACCAGAAAATGGGAGTCAAGGTGGGCTGATCTATTCTTTTATTTTCTTACTCCAAAGATTTTTCCCTTTCTTAATGGGATTTTATGGAAAAATAGTGTGCTGCATATGATGATTACTTAACCCTTTATCTTGGGATAGAAAGATGAAAGACATGCTCTACTGGTTAGAGTAAGTCTAGTTTCCTTTTTCTCTTTCTTACTTTCGATTTTGAAGAAAATAACAGACTAAATAGGATGCCTCATTGAAGGCTGCCCATAGTTCTAAATACTTCAAGAGACCTTGAATTGAGTGTTTTAAGATAGTAGGAAACTCAAAGACTGCCTATATTAAAAACTATTTTAAAAGGAGTTTTTAACATAAGAGACCCTCGCTAAGAGAGTTCTAACTCATTTCAAATAAAATGAGTGACCTCAAGGGCATCCTTTATGAAAATGGAGAGAATTTTGTTTTGTAAAAGACAACTCGAGACAGCACATTTGCATCACACAATGCACCACAAAGAGTACTTATATACAAATGGTATATTAATTTCATTCACTTAAGACATTATAATGTAATTAAGAAAACACACCCATTTGCATCCAATAAAAATATTCCTCATGACTTAATTCTAATAAGAAAAAAAGTCAACTCTTGCTCCTAGTATAAAATTAGATTTTTGGAACTTGGATCAAATTTCTAAAACTCAAATGCCAAGGCTATTTCTTTGGTTTTAAATGCCTAAATTTTAAAATAATATATTGCAGTCAAAAAGCAAAAGTTTAGTAAGAAAATGCCAAGTTTTAGTACTCTAGAAAATAGCCTTATTTTTTGTAAGTAAAATAAGTTTGATTATCATACAACAAGTCCAAATTGACTTGTTTTCTTTTGAAACTATATTATATTGGCTTAAAACACTTAGAATTTTCAAAGCATAACTTTAAAGACCCTTTAAACACTTTATGGCATAATTGTGCATGTGAGGTTGGTCAAAACTATATTTCATTATCAATGTGCAAACATGTCTATATTTAGAAATAATTCAAATTTTTAGAAATATCTACTGTGTGTGTGTGTGTGAGAGAGAGAGAGAGAGAGAGAGAGAGAGAGAGAGAGAGAGAGAGAGAGAGAGAGAGAGAGAGAGAGAGAGAGAGTCCAAAAGTTATAAGAAACTCATGAGATAGAAAACAAGGAAAGATTAGAACAAAATAGAATAGGTTAGAAGAAAATAGGATAAAACTTAAGGACTTTTATGGGTCCCACTTACTTAACTAAAAGAATATCACATCATAGGATGAGGAAAGAGTATTTAATTGTTTAGCGGGAGAGAGATTTTAAGGATTAATAATAGGAATATTCAATTTAGAATTCAAATTTATGTTAGACATGAGTGTCATGTGGCTCAAAAAGAAAGGGCCTATAAAGCAAATTCTTTGGGGCCCATTGATCCATATAAAGGCTTCTTCATCATCATATCGTCATAGCCTTATCCTGATTAAGGGATGGCTACACGAATCTTGTTCCTCCATTCACCTCTATCAAGTGTCGTTGTTCCATTAAGTCCAAGAGTTTTTAAATCTTTCCTCACCATTTCTAACCACATCCTTTTGAGCCTTTTTCGTGCCTTTTTACAGCATTCAATTAGGATCAACTCATTCCTTCTAACTAGTGTTGTTTTTTGTCTCTGCTACACATGTCCAAACTACCAAAGTATACCATCCCTCATCTTGTTGCCCATTGGTGCTACTCCTAAGTTTCCTTTAACATTTTCATTTCTAATTCTATTCTTTCTTGTCTTGCCACTCATCCATCTCAACCTCCTCATTTCAGCCACACTCATCCTATGTACATGTTATTCCTTAATAGCCCAACACTCTAATCCATAGAGCATAGCTACTTTACAGCCGTCTTATATAATTTTCTTTTCACTTTGAGTGGCACCTACCAATCACACAAAACTCTAGAAGATGTCACCATTTGTTCTAACCCGTCTAGATTCTTTGGAAAATATCCCTCTCAATTACTTCACTCTCATGATTCTTTAGTGCTACCCTCCCTATCCTCTCCTTGCTAAAATTTCATTCCATATACTCTATCTTAGTTCAATTAATTTTAAATCCTTAAAAGTCTATAGCATCTTGCACAAGTGTTAACTCATCCACAACCAATGTGAAGAGGTATAGGCTCAACGTCGATCCTTGGTGCAAGCCTATGGTGATGGTAAAATCATCAGTCTCTCCACTAGTTGTCTTAATCTATGTATTTTGTGTAACCCCTTTCTCAGCCAACACCGACCATATTAACTCTTTAGAAACTTTATCATAAGCTTTTTCTAAGTCAATAAAGACCATGCGGAGGTCCTTACTAATCTCTATATTATTTCTCCACTAATTGTCTAAGGCCAAAAATAGCTTTCATGGTAAACCTCTTAGGCAGGAAACCAAATTGGTTTTCCAATACACTCGTCTCATATCATGGCCTCTTCTCAATCACTATTTCCTAAAGTTTCATGGTATGGATCATAAGTTTGATCCCACAATAATTAGTGCACTTATATGTCTCCTTCATTCTTATAGATTTGTATGATAAAGCTTTTACTCCATTCATTTGGCTTTTTTTTTTTTTAAATATCGTTAAATAACATTGCCAACCAAACTACTCTAGTATCTCCCATATATTTCGAAACATCTATCGGTATACCATCATGCCCCAAGGCCTTTCTTGATTTCATCATTTTCAAGGCCTCTTTTCACTTCAACTGTGCTAATCTTACGGTTGTATCTATAAAGTCCAGCATTATTTGGTTTATGGTTCTTTTAATCTCTATATTCTCAGGGCCATTGTCATTTAGTAATTTTTTTTAAGTAACTTTCACACCTTTAACTAATCTCGTCCTCTTAGACTAGTACCTTATGGTCAACACTTTTAGTGTATTTAACATGGTTGAGTCCTTCCTCTTCTATTCTATTATTTTTGCAATTCTGAATCTTTCTTACCTTCTCTTGAATCTAATCAATTGTAGAGGTCATCATATGCCTTGAGCTTAACCTCACTTACTAATCTCTCAGCAACCTTTTTAGTAGTCTTATATTGCTTCAACTTTGCTTTATTTATAGACCTCTCCCATGCTTTAAACCACACTTGTTTCTCTTTAATAACTTTTTGCACCGTTTCACTTCCCCAACAAGTTTCCTTCGCTAATTGTCTTTTACCTTTAAATACACTTAGAACATCTTTTGCCACTTTCTTAATGGACACAGCCATGTTAGCCCACATTGTGTTTACTTATGTTTCATTGTTCCACTTTCCTTCTACCATCAACTTGTTTATGAATGATGTTATCTTCTCTTCTTTTAAGTTTCATAGTTCATTTCCTTTCTTCCATCTCTTAATGTACAATCCATAAACATTAATCAATGCTGTGTGGTTAGACTCTCACGGGTATTACCTCACAATCCTTACATATTGATCTGTTGATATTCCTAATTAGAAAAAAGTCTATTTGGCTTTTTTGTGGTGCACTTTTTAAGGTTAGTAAGTGCTTATCCCTCTTTTTAAAGCATGTGTTTGCTGGAGTTAAGTTATATGCTAAAGCAAAATCTAGAATAGCTTCCCCCATGCACCCTATCATATCCTTCCTTTCCTTTTCCTAGATGACCATTTAAATCTCTTGTATTACTTCCCCCATATCTTCCCAGAATTGTCTCTCAATTCTATCTTGCAACCACTGTACTTATGACATTTATGATCTTCTCTCCTAAAATAAACTTTATTTCTATAATTCTATCACTAGGTCTTCTTATGATAATAATTTTATTTTTTTGTTCTTTATCCACTACTATCCTTATGTTATTTCTACTATTGTCCTTTCCTACATACTAGAGTTTATACCCAGTGATTTTTCTAGTTTTAACCCCTTTTCACTTAGTTTCTTAGATACGAGCTATGTTGACTCTCATATGTCTTATTGTATCTACTAATTCCATACTCTGACCTGTCAATGTGCTTATATCCACGTGCACGTCTAGAATGGTGAATTCCTACCTACTTTCTACTACTGTACCTTATTGCTGGTGCAACACATCGCTTCCGAGAGAATGCCCCTAGCAGCCCTTGCCCATTTCTCACTGCATACACGATCCAATGCAGTGTCTCATATGAGGAATGCCCTAGTCTTAGTGAATGACAAAATAATCATAAGGTTCGCCAAAGTATTTTTCATGGTTGGCACCTAATGCAACCCTCATCCTTTATTTGGGCTTGGATTGGCAATGAGATAATAAAATCACGCAATTGGAGTTATCCAAATAAAGGCTTAAGATAACCAAAAAAAATAACGAAAATACAGAAAAATGTTTATGTCAAGCAAGGAAAAATAAGATTTAAATAGCTCAATAAATAATCGATCGACTATAAACTCTAACCTTGCCCAAGCAATAGGAGATGGATGGCTTAGATCATTAAGATACGGTTGTTTACCAATTAGGAACCATATAAAGAGAAAAACTCTAACCCCTTACCCAAGCATAGGAGATGGAAGGCTTGATAATTAAGATGAGGTTGGATCTCCAATTAGGAAGAGAAAGACTGCTTAGATCATTAAGATGAGGTTGTTTACCACGAAACTCTAACCCCTTCCCAAACATAAATGTAGAGTGCTTAGATTATGAAGATGAGGCCCAATATAATGTACAACAGAGTTCTCGTGAATGTTGCAAAAAAATTATACAGTGAGTTTATTAAACACGATGATGCTTTGATGTTAAGAACATATAGTTTCTCACCGTCTTTTCCCATGAATGATATCATGGTTGATCTTAGAAGGGACCAAATTTCACGCCGCCCCCCTCCATTTTTTACTTCATGAGCATTGCAAAACAGGCATGCATGCAGAGTTTCCAATCCTAGTAACCCAAGCGAGAGACTTCAATTGCCACAGCACTAGGAGACTTAAGTGCATGAATCATATTTCTTAGACCAACAAATCCCTGAAGCACAAGTTAATCTACAGTAAGATTGTGAGGTCCAAAACAGGTCAACTACATATGGACTTTCCAATTGTGTGCCGGATGTAGTATTGGACGATGTTGGACCAACAAATCGCATGTGTAATCTTTTTCCCTCTTTTAGTGAACCTAACAGTTTGTTCTTCAACAATGCAAACCTAGAAGCGAGGAAGAAAAAACTACTAGGATTTGCAAGCGGTGGGACGCCGCATAGCATCAAATTTCCAAGGAAGAACCAGGAAGAACTAGATAACTTTTGGATGAAATACAACACATCAACTATCTTAAGATTACACTATCAAAAATTGCAACTACTCAAAAGACCGCTCTACAATAAAGAATACAACGTTGATGTACATTTCCTCTTTACTCTCTAACAGTAAAACATAACTTTCTTCACCTTCTCCTTTAATGCAGGTAGCTGTCTGATGCTTGACCCATTTGCAGCAGGCATGTTTCGTAACAGTGCATTATCAGACAACTCTGGTTCCATATAGAATCGGGCTCGAAATGCTGCCAAATGAGCATAATATGCTGGTGGTACTGCTCAATTTCAAGAGAATCAAATCAAGAACAGGGAAAAGCAACACTTTTTAGGCTATAATAGACAAATATCGTACATAACTTTGATCCAGCCATCCTTTACTGTTGATATCAATGCATATGATGCCATGTATGGCGTAATAAAAAACGAGTTGACAATGGATGATGTCGTGGTTTTGAAAATCAACAGGCAGTCTTGCCAAAGTACGATAAGTCAATGAGATAAGCGAACAAAAATTTCAGCCATTCAGAAAAAAGGAGACTCAACTTCAATAGGCATTCGAGCTGGCACATTTTAATGAGTACAGGATCCAACATGGATTCTGAACTCAAACCAAGGCAGTACACAGAAGCTAATAGAGTCTTAATGGCAGTCTTCTCCTGTACTTGTGTAATCAGTTAGGAAAAGCTATTATGATTTCCAAAATATAACTAATAGTCAAGACTGAGTATTCAGCATATACAAGACATTATATATATATATATATATATATATATATATATATATATTTAAAAGAAAAAAGGAACAACAGTGTGGATACAATTTCCAAAAATTAAATGGCATAAAGGGATGTGCAATGCGCTCAAGATAACAGAGTCTGGAATGTACTAGTATTAGTGATTTTCATGCATGTGGATACATCTACATGGTAAAATCTGTCCATCCCAGCAATCAACCACAAAAGAAACATTCAATCTGGAAGTCAGTACGCACTGATACTTTCAGGTTTCAAACTCAACCGGATCCGCTGCCCACTAACTAGTCAAAGCATAAACGATTATGCAAGTCAGATCATCAACTCCATTTTTTTTCACTAAATCAGTGTTAGAACTATACAGAATGCTAAACCTAATTAATTCGGCCAAGTTTCAGGTTGATAAGTAAAACTTTTGACCATTCAGACAATTGAATGCATACCTACAGAAACAGACCGGGTGCACCGAGCATACCTGCAACCAAATGAAGTTGATTGGAACAACCAAGTAATGTAACATTACAAGGACATGCAGATTGGAACCAAAAGACTTACGTATAACAAAGATTATTTGTCAAAGACTGCATCTCATCTGGACTAAAATTATTCTCATCCCATAGAACGTGATAATGAGCTGGTCGACTGGTACCCTGGTGATGCCAATTCCAACAAAAGGAAGATATGTCAACACACAGTTCTACATCTCTAGCTTTTACACGAAGAACACTAATAGGGCTGCTATTGTCTCGTGCGGCAAAGAATAATGTTTCCAACTGTTTGTGTAAGCACGACAATTAAATGCTTGTCCAACCTTTTCTTGCTCACTGTTAGAGTGATATGTTGTGTCCATATTATGTGCAACAAAAAGAGCAAGTCTATAGAAATTCAATGAGTGTATCTTATAATTAATAGTTATTAGACATACCAAGGAATTAGGGAAAGTGCTTTGAAATATTTGACATTTCTCATTTTCCTTTTAATCAAGCTTCTTGTTTTGCAACTCCAGGCTTTAGTAGTCAGGATACATTTAAAGGGCAGCCCCAGTGAACGAAGCTCCCACGTATGCAAGGTCCGAGGACCTTGCATACGTGGGAGCTTCATTCATAGTATGCCTCCTTATCTTGCATTTTGCAAGCAGCTGTTTTCACGCCTTGAACCCGTGACCTCAAGATCACTCAACGACAACTCTACCTGGTGCTAAGGCTCCCCTTCAGCCAGGATATATTTATGCCAAAATTTATTTTTTTAACAAATAATTTATTAACATGGGGATTTCCACTATTTCAGGCTAAACTTTTTCACTGAAAAAGCTTGAAGCGATAAGAAATTTCATAATTATGCCACTTCTCCTGCCACAGGTTTTCACACTGACAATTAAGAATTTTCCGACGGATCTTTCATTTAAAATCAACTCTGCCTTATTATGAAAGACCTCTTTCACCTTGTCATTCCAGTGTAGTTATATGAAACCTGAAAGGTAAGGTGACATCCATGGCAGAGTTAATCAACCAGATGTACTTTCTTAGCAAATTTTTTCCTCAGGGGTTCTGAAGTCTTTCTCATTCCACAAGACACCATTAAATTTAAGTTTCTGCAAAATTAAGATTGACAATCATCTCACCATATACCTGTCTAGACCATCGTCACGTTAAATGCATTAATTGATAATTTGTGCTGCCACACATTACACATTAATAAGAAATGCAGCCAATGGTCACACAGGCCATAGTGGTCCTATCTCTCGCCAGCACACATCGTACATGTATATACATCAGAGGTTTCAACATGTACACAGAGGATGGACCACTTATGCTGATCTAATAAATGTTTCAGAAGTTACTACACAGTACCTGAATTCCAGCATGACTACAGAGATAAAAGTCAAACTCGGTTGGATGACAGATCTTAGAATCCACTACAGTGCCTGAAGCATCAATAACTGAAACTTATTAGCGACTTTGATTATCTTATCAACTATAGACAAACTTCCGAGGCACAGAAGACAGAAAATTACCAGGTAAAATATTTCCGCTCTTATCAGTGCTACTTCTATCTTTGTGGTTGTTTGCAAACAGTCTTGTATGATGGCGCTTTTGGACGATGACAAAAGTCACAGGAGGTTGGTAGTTTGGCTCCAAGGATGCACAAGCCTGGAGAAAGCAGTTAACAAGTAACCAAGTATGAATATGCCGAGATTTAGCACGTGCAAGATGGACTAACTAAGCTTACAAATGACATCAAATTCATCCATAATATTAGCCAGTAGTAGGATGTTAAGCTTTCTTTGAAAAACTCAACCAAGAAAACTGCCACTAACTTAATCTGAACAAATACATTGAGATTTAGCACATGAAAATGGGACAAATGACTAACCTTACGGATGGCATCCAACTCATATAGCAAAACTTGATAGAACTGTCCTTCACTGACCCCATCCCTACAAGGAAAATAACTGAAGATATGAAAAGAATGATAGAAAATAATAGCAATCAAGAGAAGCTATAATTTTGCTTATCTTATCAAACAAGCTCAAACATGCTCCACAAGAACCAAAGAATAAATCACTGGCAATTAAGAAAAGGGAAGATACCTATAGAAGATAATCCTCAGTGGCTTTTGTCCAGTTGCCTTCCTAAAAGATATTAGGAGCTCTCTGCAGGAATTGAGAAATTTAAGTGAACTCAAGTAAGCCTGATTTTACACTGATATCTGAAAGCAAAATTAACAAGTATATAGTTGTTCATTGTGCTAATGCCCAAAATGGGAGAAGAATACTTTCGTGAAGACCAGCAAATCTGCTCTAACAACCCAGGTATCATAGTTTTCTTAGTTCAAGTTCTTCGCGTATAGTCATGGGTGATGGTACTTCCATCCACATTGCTCCAGTTGGTTACACAAGCATTGATTCTTTTGCTTATTTGATGGCTGCTGTTTGATAGTCCCCAGTAACACGAGAACATTATCATTCTTTCGCTTTTAAGTTCCTCTATGATGTCCTGGATCCTATTGATGTGTCTGCCAAATACAGTTCTTGTTACTACATGGTGGATAATTTCTCTAAATTCGATCAGATATATTTCTTAATTAGTTGATCTAGTTTTTTTTTTCTTTGACTATGTTTCATATTATGGTAGCTGAGCAACTACCTGGCTATGTATATATTGCCTACAGTGCAATGCAGGTGGTGAGTTTGCCATGCAACCGATATCTTTTGGCTGTTCCTGAGTATCTTGCAGTAGTTTTCCCATCCCCAAAGACATGCTCAGAGTGATGCAGCCAAGACAAGCGCAATCATGTCACTGATGCTGAGATTGATAATGCTTATTGACTCAGAAACACCACACAGAATATCTGGACTCAGGCCTTTGAAGCAACTATGAACGTTACCAACATACTTCACCAGCACGTATGTGGCCACTGATCACGCTCAAAATTTCTCCATGGTGCTGGTGCAGATCAATCTTACCTCCACTCATGGGGATGTACTACTATGACAAGCTGTAAGTTTCCACTAATGTATCCACCTACATTTTTGTGGAAGATAAATTGATAATTACAAGAGTACCATCATTATTGCCTATCAGATCAGAAGATACTTATTGCATGTCATGCAAGTTTTTGATGAGTCACATTTTTACTACCCCATCAATGGTTAATCATGAGATAGATGGAAGGCTTTCCAATCAAAGATCCTTCTCCATCTATATTTCCTCCTACATCCATATCTTCGAAGACATGAAAAGCCTCAACAACAGCTGCCTAGTGCAGCCTTATCACAAACAGTATGTTGTCAGAACTCGACATACATCCAAATGTTGATGAGCTTCAGAGTTAAGACATTCTCATGGTTGGTGAGTTTCAACCCTCTACATTTAGAACAGGATGCCATCAAGACTCAGGCACATCCAACAGATGTTCTCATTCAACCATCTACATTTAGAACAGGATGCCGTCACGACTCAGGCACATCCAACAGTTGAAGAGCATCAGCATTTCAGATGCTATAGCTTGCCATAGGCAGGTAGAAGCCATGGCAATAAAACAGAAGCCTAATACAGAATGATGCATGGCAAGTAGTATCTAACGCAGAATCACATGGTTGGTTCCAAGTGAATGAACAAGGTAAAACAGAATCAAACAGCACAGATCAAAAGGACAGCCCAGTGATCTAAGGTACCACTATAAGGTCAATTGAGACCTTGCATAATTAATTTGGCAGGTACTTGAGTAAAATGAACACGAAACCACTCTTCTTCATGGTCACTAAAGAAGGAAACAAACAATATGAGGGATTTGTGGAAGCAGAGAGATACTTTTGGCACTAAACAAGCTCCATAAACGGAGCCTTCAGAGAGAGTGCATCCTTCAGGAATAAGTCAGACAATCCATTCTTAGAAACTTGCAACATGGACCAGATTTTCCACAAGTCAGTGGAAAATGTTTTCATCATTGTCAGCAACAAAGCAGAGATATAAAGGTTGAAAGAAAAGTTAAAATGACCTTTGACCTGAAAGATTCACAGGAACCTAAGTACTTAGTTTGACAATCACTAAGACCAAGGTAGGAATGCTTCACATGATAGAGGAAGTATGCCCATTGATCAACTTAATGAGTTCCTGATTCTAGCCTGCACAACAAGGAGGCAAGCAAAATATAAGGTAGCAAAAGGCGACATTAGGTGTGTCGATAACCTCCATAGGAGTATAGTTAATAGTACTTGACACATACCATACATGATCTTAAATACATATAATAATAGGGATTAGCATCTTCAATCCATTAAGAGGATCATGAGACCGGTAGCATTCTTCCTGCAAATCAGGTGGTTCAGTACTATTACCTTGACAACTCTATAATATTCACATATGCCATCCTCTCTCTCTATCTCTATCTCTATCTCAGAAAAAGGCATGCCTCCTGCGTAACCTCACAACATGATGCTAAATTATTGTTTGCTACTTGACATTCACCACATGCCATTTATATGATGGTTGTCCACATCCAGACTTAGGATAATTATTATGTTTTCACTATGAAATGATAACAAAAAACTAAAACTTAGTAGGTTGATAGGTTCAATTTATGACACTAACCTTCGCCTGTTCTGCAACATGATTACAAGTTCTAATACTTTAACATGGTATCAGACCCCTGATTATCTACCTTCTCTTCTTTTTTTTTCCTTTTGGTTTGGCCGTGTATCCATTCCGGCAATTCCTTTAGCGACCATGCTTCTTTACCGGTCACCCCTCTATCATCTCTGGCATTCCTAGATCGCCACTACTGCCACCAGATTCTTGTTGCCGCCGATCTTCGCCGCAGACCACCCAAATAAGTAATCATGGCTTCTAAAAATGGTATTTTCACTTCTGTAATTTCTAGATCTCCTGTTATTACGTCAAAAAAAATTAATTAGTAGTGAAAATTATCTGTCTTCATTTGCCTCTGTGGAATTATGGTTTATCAAGGTTATGAAGACCATTTGATCAAGAAAGAGGAAGATATTTCTGTTGCAGACAAAGTGCAATGGAAAATGATTGATGTACAATTATGCAGCCTATTATGGCAATCCATGGATCCCAAAATTTTACATCATCTTTGCGCCTATAAAACATGTTTCAAATTTTGGACCTAAGCCAAGGGCTTATACACAAATGATATTCAATGTTTTTACAAAGTTGTTTTTGACATTGTTCATGTTAGACAACAAGACAAGGATCTTTCGACTTACATAGGAAAGATTCAATCCCTTAAGGAGTTCTTGTTTCTAATGCCTCCTACTAATGGTGTAGAAGCCCAACAAACACAGACCGATAAGTTTTTCATGGTGTTGACTCTCATTGGGCTCCACCCTGACCTTGAATCCATCAGAGATCAAATTCTTGCTAGCCCTTCAGTGCCCTCATTAGATGAAGTATTTGCCTGCTTGTTGCGTATCTCCTCTACTCAAGCAGTTACTTTTGATGGCCCTTCAGATTCCTTAATTTTGGCTTCTCCTGCAAACACTAGAGGTAGCCGTGGTGGTGGTCGTAACCGACGACAGCGTCCTCAGTGCACATACTATAATAAGATTAGACACACTCGGGATCGGTGTTACCAACTACATGGGCGACCTCCTCGCACTGCTAACATCGTCCAATCATCTAACACCCACTTACCTGACTCATCTGAGGGCTCCACATCTCAAAATATTACCCTGACTGGTAGTGACTATGATGCGTACCTCCAATATCAGGCAGCCAAGTCATCTTCTGTTGCTTCCGTCGCTCAGACTGGTAATCCCAATGTTTGCTTTACTCAGTCTTCTTCTATTAGCTCATGGATTCTAGACTCTGGAGCTTCTGATCACATATCTGGTAACAAGCACCTTTTTTCCTCTCTTACTTGTTCTTCTACCTTACCTACTGTCACTCTAGCCAACGATTCCAAAACTATAGCTAAAGGAATTGGTTTGGCTCATTCCCTTCCTACTCTTCCTCTCACCTTTGTACTTTATGTACCTGAGTGCCCGTTTAATCTTATTTCCATCGGTACAATGACCCGCACTCTTAATTGCTTTCTCACTTTTTTTGATAAAACTGTAATCTTGCAGGACCGGGGTACGGGAAAGACGATTGGTACAGGGCATGAGTCTCAAGGTCTTTTCCATCTCACATCACCTGCAGCTCCTGCCGCTTGCATCTCCACTGATTCTCTTACTCTTATTCACAATCATTTGAGCCATCCTAGTCTCTCCAAACTTCAAAAGATGGTCCTTCATTTTTTTACTTTGACGTCTCTTGAGTGTGAGTCTTGTCAGCTTGGAAAACATACTCGGGTTTCATTTCCAAAGCATCTCAATAATCAGGCTATCCCCCTTTGAACTTGTCCACACTGATGTTTGGGGTCCTAGTCGTACTATTTCTAGTTTGGGTTTTCAGTACTATGTAACTTTTATTAACAATTATTCTCGATGTACTTGGTTATTCCTTATGAAGAATCGATCTGAATTATTCTCAATTTTTAAGAAATTTTGTGCTAAAATTCAAACTCAATTTAATGTTGCTATCCTTGTTTTACGTAGTGACAATGCACAAGAATATTTTTCTGCACCCTTTTCTTCTTTATGTCTCAACAAGGAATTCTTCACCAGTCATCATGTGTCCACACTCCTCAACAAAATGGAGTAGCTGAAAGCAAAAATCGTCATCTCATAGAGACAACACGCACTTTACTTCTTCACAATCATGCTCCTTTTCGTTTTTAGGGGAATGCTGTTCTCACTACTTGTTACTTAATTAATCGTATGCCTTCTTTTGTGTTGCATGATCAAATTCCCTACTCCATTCTCTTCCCCACACAACCTCTTTATCTTCTTCCTCTTCGTATTTTTGGATGTACTTGTTTTGTACACAACCTTGCACCTGGGCAAGATAAGCTTTCTACCAAGGCCACAAAATGCATCTTTTTGGGATATTCTAGGCTTCAAAAGGGGTATCGTTGTTATTCTCCTAACACTAATCGATATCTTCTCTCAGTAGATGTAACTTTCTTTGAGCAGTCACCATTCTTCTCATCCACTATTGAGCCACTTTCCATTTCTGAAATTTTATCTCTTCCCTATATTTCCATGCTTGTGGATGATGTCTCTCGTCCTCTTCAAGTTTTTCATCGCCAACCTCCTCTTGAAGCTATTATAAGTTCCATTGAAGTCCCTGATGACAATCTCCCTGTCCCACCGGCTTCGCCTACTTCGGCCCCACATTCGATTGACAGCTTACCTACTGCTCTTCAAAAAGGTGATCGATCAACTTGTAATCCTCATCCTATCTATAATTTTTTGAGTTACCATCGATTATCTTCACCCTATTATGCATTTGTTTCCTCCTTATCCTCTATTTCTGCACCCAAAAGCACCAGTGAGGCTCTTTCACATCCTGGGTGGAGACAGGCCATGGTCGATGAAATGAATGCTTTGCATGCGAATGATACTTGGGGACTTGGTTCCCTTGCCACCTGGTAAAACTATAGTGGGCTGCCGTTGGATATATACTGTTAAGATGGGTCCTAATGGATAAGCTGATCGACTTAAAGCCTGCCTAGTTGCTAAGGGCTATATTCAGATTTATGGTCTTGACTATGGTGACACCATTTCCCCAAATGCGAAGGTTTGCCTTGTTCGATTATTCCTCTCCATGGTTGCTATGTGGCATTTGGCCTCTTTACCAGCTGGATATTAAAAATTCCTTCCTTCACGATGATCTAGCAGAAGAAGTTTATATGAAGCAACTGCCTGGCTTTGTTGCTCAGGGGGTGTCTAGTTTAGTGTGCAAATTGCGCCGTTCTCTATATGGTTTAAAAAAATCTCCTCAAGCATGGTTTAGACAATTTAGCTCTGTTATTTAGGAATTTGGAATGCTTTAGAGTGAAGCAAATCATTTTGTTTTCTATTAGCACAACTCTTCGGGTCAGTGTATCTATCTAGTTATCTATGTGGATGACATTGTCATCACAGGCAGTGATCAAGATAGCATTCAGAGACTTAAACAACATCTCTTCCATCACTTTTAGACTAAAGACCTGGGAAAACTGAAGTATTTTCTAGGAATTGAGGTAGCTCAGTCTAGTACAAGTATTACCATTTCACAAAGAAAATATGCTTTAGACATCTTGGAAGAGATTAGTATGCTAGATTGTAAACCTGTGGACACACCCATGGACCCGAATGTTAAGCTTGTACTAGGACAGGGGGAGCCTCTAGCAAACTCTGGAAGATATTGGCTACTTGTAGGTAAACTGAATTATCTCATCATTACTCGACTAGATATCTCTTTTGATTCAGTGTAGTTAGTCAATTCCTACAGTCACCGTGCAATAGTCATTGGGATGTTGTGGTTTGCATCCTTTGATATATTAAAGGAGCACCAGGTCAAGGTGTGTTATATGAAGATAAAGGCGACACTCAAATTGTTGGGTACATAGATGTTGACTAGGCTGGTTCTCCTTCAGATAGGCATTCTACCTAAAGATATTGTATTTTTGTTGGAGGTAACTTATATCTTGGAAAAGCAAGAAACAAAATGTAGTTGCTAGATCAAGTGCAGAAGCTAAGTATCAAGCCATGGCTATGGCAACATGTGAACTTATTTGGCTGAAACAACTACTCCAGGAGATGAAATTCAAAGAGGATGGCAGTATGAAGCTAATATGTGATAATCAAGCAGCCTTACATATTGCATCTAATCCCGTTTTCCATGAAAGGACCAAAGACATAGAAGGGGATTGTCATTTTATTAGAGAAAAGATCTTGCCAAGATGTATTGCTACTAGCTTCGCCAATTCAAATGATCAACTAACAAACATATTCACAAAATCTCTTAGAAGACCTCGAATTAAATACATTTCTAACAAGCTTAGTGCATATGACTTATATGCTCCAGCTTGAGGGGGAGTGTTGAATATAACATAGTATTGTATAGCTTTACTTAGTTTTAATCTTAGTTTTGTTTTATTTTTAGTCCCACATTGTACAGTTATGAGCACGTAACTACCCTTGTTTAGTATATGTGTTAAGTGTGAGGTGCAAAATCACCAACACACATTCACCCATTCTAAGGGTCTCCCTCTCTCTATCTTGGCTCTACTTTAACAGCTGCTAATTGTGTATTCTTGATGCACCTTCACAAATTTATATTTAAAATTTCTGTGTTACATCTTTAAGGGAACACATGTGCACCTGATCATGCCTCCAGTAACAGTACCCCGGTGAGGCTCCTGCCAGGTCTTGAATAAGTCCTGAATAAGCTCCTGCCTATGTGCCTGAGCACATACCAAACCAGCATATTTTGTAACTTCAGGCCAATCTTGGGAAGCCACTACCTGCAAACATATAATATCAGTGGGAGCTTCATAATGGGATTACTTCACTCATGAAAATACACGGAAAATTAAGATGGAATGAGTTATAATTACAGCAGCAATTGATGGACTTGAGTCCTCTCCTGTCTCCGGATGAGTAACATCAGCCCCAAAAATTATGGTCGGTATGTCACTGACCAAAGGTATTCTCCAACTTAAAGCATCTAGAAGAACCGTATTTCTTCCTCCCATCTGTAATGTATTACATAAACAAGCACACCAAACTCAAGAAGAGAAAGTGCTATAGCATATTAGATAACCTAGATGTTTCAGTTCAGTTAATTGGAAATCAAACCACAAAATTCAGGAACTTACTTTGACATTAATTTTAAGTGAAACATTTGCTAGGTATTGTTTGCTTATCCTAAAGACATGCTTTGTTAGACAGCACTGTGATATCAACCCCAAATCCGTTTCACAAATTCTCTTGAGATCACCTGCACAACCGGACATGCAAATCAATTATTAAAACGGCTCATCCTTGCCCATACAGCTACATAAAAGAATTTCAGAAGTTAGCTACTTAATGCATGAAAAGAACTGAATCCTATTTGGACAGTGGAAACTACAGGCCCCACATACCATACAAAGAACCATTATTATCTGGAAGAATTGCCAGAAGCAACTCCAATTCTTTCCCTTTGAGTTTGTTGGTTGCTGTATTATAAACATATTTCAAAGCCTTCTCTACTTGTTCAGGCCTTGCTGAGTAGATTGGAATTACAGGTTCACGATTGAATTCCTATAGAAATATCAATAAAACATAGTGAATGTATTTCTAAGGCAAACAAGGGCAGAATGCTCAGTATAATTTCTATAGATGGAAACTCGTTACGGGAAAACTACATCATAAATGCGAACTCATTTAGAGAAAACTATGGTCATTTTTACAAACCAAGCACATTAAATCCCATGGAAGATTGAAGGTCATCTTGAAATTACCATGCCAGATATTTGGCACATCTGAGCCAGCTCCTGACAAAATCCATGAGCAGTGCTTTCTTGAACACTACGTGAAAAGTTGATACAAGCCCAATAGTTCACAGTGCTTCCATTTATCATTTTCTGTATTGGAGTAAATAAAATTTTCTTAGGAAACAGGTTCTGATGATATACATATTAAAACAATGTCATAAAAGGGCTTTGAAAGGGCTTTCAAATGCAGAACGCAGGAGTACCTTGTTCATCATATTCCACTGACCAACCTGAGGCAAACAATCTTTTTCTTTCCCTGTATCATGGTATTTTAGCTTTTGAAAACAGAAGACAGGACACACAATCAGCCTTGAACAGCTTATGTAGAAAAAAGAAGAACAATATGCTTCAACTGGACGACATGCATGTACCCATGGAGCAGGAAGTACTCGAGCTTCAACTGAAGCAAGCTTATCACAGATATCAATTCCGAACTCTTTAGCATAGGGATCTTGGTCATATCCATTTTGGTGAACTGTCTAAAAGAAAATGAAGAAAATGAAAGCAATGAGCCATTGCCTTTCTTTAGATTATTATCAATGACGAAAGTCTTTTAACTCTGTGACTACCGTTAAGGAAATAATTTTCATAAGATGGCATGCCCGACCTAGAACTATGCTTGAGGCATTTCAGATAATACAGAATCTATTTTATTGCATAACAACTGATCAAGTTTGAGATTATTACAAATTTCAGGAAGAAAGTAAAGACCTTCAAGATGTCCATTTCCAGTTCCCTGGGTCTCTGGCAAGTGACTTTCAGCAGGGAAGTGATTTGCTTTTCATTCAACCTTTTTGTATACTGTTGTCCTTCAACAATCTTGCAGGCCTAAAAGTTATTCAAAAAAGGATAATCTGAATAAGGATAAAACTGAGTGAGCAAATGTACTTAAATTATAAAAAGGTTTTGAACTCACCTCCATCGGCAAATAATTTGCCTTCTTTTGATTTCCTACTTGTAGGCAAGGCAGATGCAAATGATGAATGGTGAATCCATACATCTCTTGGAAGTATTCAACAACAGATTTCATGTTCATTTGATCATCAACTGGGAATCTATTGATTGAAGTGAGAGAATTAGTAAAAATTAGAATCGACAATTACAACATGGAAAAGGAACCCATGCAGAACACATGTTTCAACAACAATTTGAAAAAAGAATAAGGAGATATTGATAGCCTAATATTACCATAAAATCCATGGTCATGCAAATCTAGATGGATCTGTTAACGAAACAGAATTAGCATCCTTCAGATTGTTAGCGGACTCCACAGCTGAGATACATAACCCAGCAGAGTCAATCTGACATTTCACTCATAGTTTTATCTCTGTAGAACCACCCACCTTCAAACGAGAGAGTATGATCATGAAAGTATCCAGTTTTCAGGCCATGGCATATCCTGCTGAAGTTTCTGCAAGTTGAATCATTCTGTTGACCATGGAACAGAAAAATTCCCTGCAACTCTTATAGTATCATCATTCCTTTCCCTTTTCTCGAATAGTCTCGTCATTCCTTTTCTATTTAGTAAATGGGTTTCGGTATAGACATTTTTCAGGAGAAGCATAGAGATATTCTTGTATAAATATTTACACATTTCTCCCTGTTGTAGAACTACTAATACAAACCTGAGGTACCTGTTCTAGGTGCCATAGTAATGACACAAGACAAATGTTTAGGCCAATGGGACTCCTGTCAATTAATGGTAGCAACGTGCATGAATCGCCATAAATTATGCTACATTATCCAACTACTCATTAGCCTGACAATGGTCAAATGAATTGAAGAATGGAAAATAGTTTTAACATTAAATACCATAAGTGTAGAAGTGGTTGAACTGTAGGCTTGTGATTGTGACTCCTGAAGCAAGGGCTCACTGGTCTGATGGAGTGAAGTATTTTCACTCCTACCTTCAATATGCATAATAGTAATCTCTGAAAGATAGAATGGCGCTTTATACCCAGAAGTGACAAACAAGTCCTTACGTTTCAAAATAAAATATAAGAGTCATAATTTCTTAAAGTTCAGGAAAACATGATCAGTAGAATGCAACCAGCTCACCAGGTTACAGTGATAGACATGCGAGGGAAATTATAACAGGCAAATAAGAATACACAGCCAAAGTGTTAAGATCATCCATCAACTGCTGATGTGTGTCAAGAACATGTAAAGAAGCCAGGCAATTACTATCATATAGACTCCCCTGACTTATAAGAGCAGGGAACTCAACCTACTAACCAGAACACAGTAGTGACAAAGAAAGAGATGCTAAGTGTAAAGTGAGGAAAGCACTTTCAATACACATTATGTTCTAAATCAATCTATATTTGATCCCATTAGATCCTCCATAAAGACCACCTACTGTAACAAAGGTTAATCAGCGGTATCCCCATTGTTAACTTCTAACTGCTGCCTCATGTTAAAGATTGGAGCATCTAAATATGAAGATCTTGATCTATCATTCAAAAAAACTGAGATGAAAACTTTGGTTCTTCAGACAATAATATTAGCCACCACACATGAAACCAAGAATAGATAATTATGCAGAGAGATTTTTCATACATTAGCTCCCTTGTAGCCTGTGATGTTACGCCTGAAATACGGTACTTCCGGCGCACATTTCCTCTGTGTATGACTTCAACCTTGACACCTCTAAGAGCTTTCTTAACCTATGAACACCAGTAACACAAAGCATCACCAAGTAAAATCAAACTTTGCAAAGATGCTAAACTTAAGATTAAATGGTTGTACGTAAGCCATGAAGCTAAAATTTTCAAACAAAATGAAAAATAAGAACCCCTTTGGAAATTTTATCAAGTGCATAAAGCACAGAAATTTGGAACACAGCAAATAAAGAAATGCAAATTCATGAAGAGCAGTGAATGATTGTGTCCATGAGTTTGCCCACCACAAAGTATAGGCATACCTTAACTCGATCAGCATCAGATAGAGGCCTTGATAATACATCTTTAGTAAGAATCTGAGCTACAAAGTCAATTACTGGCAGCGGTTCAATGAAGGCAGTTGAGGACATGTCTGAAAATGAGATATCAAAACAGTCCATAAAAATAAACCAGCTAGAAAGCTAGAATAAATAATAAAAAGGAAAAGAGAAGAGAGAAGAGAGAAGAGAGAAGAGTAAACAGAACAAACCAATCGTATGGATAGAGGAATTCTTACCAATGTTAAGAGATAAGCCCATTTGAGTTGGTCGTATACTTTGATAAAAGCCACACCATGACTGTAATCCATCACCGAGTCTCTGCGGTTTTCTAATTTCGGGGGAATAGAAAGATCTCCCAATTGATATGTACCTAAAGGTGCAACACTAAGAAAGAATTATAACAATGTCCGGGGACCCACGTAAACAAATATTCCACTGCAGAATAAAGAGAAAGCACACCTTTGACCCGACAATTCTCTTAAGACAATGTCTAGAACCTGAAGAGCTTCTTGCGGAGCATCTGCTTGCTTTCCAGCTAGAAATTGACGCAAGTGATGCAGGTCAGCCCGAGCTACAAATTTGATTACCACCTTAAACTCTCTCTCTTTCCTGTTATAAATATTTTAAGTTAAATGCAATTTAAAAATCAATTTGAACAAAATTCAGTAATGCTTCGACTATAATTCAAGACAGCAGAAAGACACAGAAAAGGGGACCATGAGAAACAAATAACAGAAGACTAACTTTGCGATCCCCAGTCCATCATCCTCATCAGCAAGCTTTATGTGAAAATCCTTTGAACTAAAAGGTAGCAACCCAGCCGTGTAAAGGCTCTTCCGGCCATCATATGCAGGAAGCCTCATACCCAAATCAGTCTCTCTATAAAGTTTCACCAATTGCGCCATAATAGCTCTGTTGACGCTCCGGGAGGTCACTTCGGGTGTTATCATTACCTGCAGTTAAATCCATACAGAGAATCTCCATTAGAGCAATCCCGTGAACGCGTCGGGACCTCCGTTTGCTACTGATATAATCATGTCTTTTCAATCTATTGTTCATCTCTTTACAAAATTCCCGCAATACGGAGGAATTCAGCTTACATCGTACTGGTTTAAGTCCTTGTCCGGCAACTGTGCGAGAAAGTGATTGGCTTTGATGATACACCTGGTACCTGCTTCGCCATAGCCCGGCCGTTGATGAAATCTGAGGCCTTTGCTCGACACTGGAGGGCCCAGGTCCATATCAATTTCTACCGGTGTCAATTTCTCCATTTGGGCACCTTTCCCTCTCACTCTTCCCCGTGTCCTTCCTATACTCTTTTTCACATCTTGTATAGAATCCTCACAATTCTGGAACTTTTGAGATGAGGGTTTCTGTTGATTCATGGAATTCTGCAATGGTTTCTTGGAAACCAAAGGTTTCTCTTTAGGTTCTTTCATTTGCCTGTGAGGTATTTCGATAAAAAGTGAGCAACTCAAGATCTTTGCAAGCTTCTCTGCCTACTAGCCAACTTTACTTCCCCTGTAAGGATCGAAGTCGAAGAACGTCAGCAGGATTTACTACGTTATATTAATGCTTCAGTGGTAGGATGCCAGTTTGAATAAATGCAGCAGAAAGATTCAACAGCCCACGATTTTATGTCTGGTTTGAACGACATTAATAGGAAGAGAGATAGTGAAGCAGCAAGAAGAAACTGAAGAAAGTGCCAGGTGCTTCATAGAGGGGGAAAAAAATGCATAGCGAGAAGTACTGACTTCTGGAAGTACGCTTTGGACATATTTCACGTTTCTTCTGAGAATCCTAGAGAATATCGTGTTTCTTGAAAGTAAAACAGGAAAGACAATGAAGCTGGTAACGGCAGCCTGGCGTGAGAAGAACAAAACAAAGTTGCAGAAGAGAGCATCGAGGTTCGACAGTGTTATTGTGCTTGGAGCATCCTTTGTGTAGAAAAGCATATTTAAGAACATGCAAACCAATTCAACGACGATTGAGAGAATAAATTAAATAGAAAATTTCTTCACTGTTGCTCTCTCGTGGTGAAATTATGGTTTTCCTTTTATCGGGGAGAAGAAACGCTTTTGATTTTTAGAAAGCTGAGGATTGGATTGCGCCCAAATGAGACAACCGAACAAGAGGCCTTCGCTATCTTGATCCAGGAATGTAAGCTCTCCTGGTTCTATCTTGAGCAAGGAAAGACAGTTTTTTCTGGCAAAATCCTGCTAAACAATCCAAAAGTCAAAGGCCTCAACGATTTTAATTGTTGTTGGCAAATCTCCGTTTCGTCTTCGCTGTATTCGCATTTTCTAACCCACTATCAATCTGTGCAACTGATCACGGTAGTAATCTACTAGCTAGGAAACTAAACACAATATCAAGATGGACGAGCCAGCTTTGGAGATATTTAGAACATGTGGGACCCCAGGAAAGTAGGGTACTGATGACCGAATACCTTTGGTTTTACATCTTTAAGGTATAGCAACATTTCTGATGATAAAGTCTTCTAGCTAACCTAACAAACAAGGATTAGGGAAACCCCCTTTTCCCCTACCGCGGGAAACAAGAGGCAATTCCAGAGAAGGACACGGTGAAATAGCCAATAATGACATATTAGGTATCCGAGTACATAAAAACGTGCTGTTGAGTGAGACTCATGCCCAAAGTATCAAGTTGCGGTGGTATCGTCCGAGAGTATGGCTCGGATATATCTACAGACGATCTTTAGCTACACCCACGCAATGACCATCTCATCTATCCAAACAAAGCAATCCTTGAAAAGGATTGACTAAAGAGGAAATAGTTCAAACATCCCGAAAGCTCAATAAAATCATGCCCGCGCGAGAAAAAGAAAGAACATAGAGAGAGAGAGAGAGAGAGAGAGAGAGAGAGAGAGAGAGAGAGAGAGAGAGAGAGACTAAATTTCTTTATAAAATTAGAACATATCGCCCCTCCATATTAGAAACACAATTTTGTACCTAAATACACTAAAATTCTTTATGAAAAGCAATTTCATGTTATCATTTGCTCTATCCCAGCCATCTAAATATTAGACTAAATAATTATCTCAAGCGACTCAACATAGTAAATCACACTAGCATCCCCCCCAAAAAAAAAATTCGAAACACAAGGACAAAATGCAAAAACAAAGAAAAGATGTCAACAAATGCTGCCTTTCGTAACCCGAAATCCCTTTTCTTGCAGTAGCAGTCTCACGCAGTGTTTACTCACACAACCATTAGGTAGGAGGGCCGCATGATCTCCGGGGCATATTTATCGTCTCCCGAAAGCAGGTTTGTATTAAGAAACAGGAATCATTTTCTCCATATTTACCTATTTAAAGAAAATGAGAAGCATAATTGGGCTGCCTAGAAGAATCGATGATCACAAAAGGTAAAAGAAGTGGAGAGGGAGATCGACTACCGAAAATCTGAACAGATTAGGAAACGCTTGCGCAAGAGCACCAACGCAACACATAATTCACGTGTGCATCGCGTGTGAGTAGTGAATGTATACTAATTGCCACTAGCAAATATGGGAGAGCGAGTAACGTCAAACACTGGAAAACAGCTATTGCAATCATGAGATTGAGAGGATAAAAACAAGGCCCCCTGAAAAAGCCCAATCCCCCTCATACTGGAACTACAGTTATGGTCAAGAGGCGCTGGCTGAACCAACCTTTAGCTCTACGACTCATTGCCGCCCCTGCAGCTGTTGCTGTTGCAGCCGAGCATTCAGAGCCCACCGGTGACAAATACTTCCCATCTTTTAATGTGGCTCGCGGTCCATTAACTCCTGCCTCAGGCAATTATATCCTGCAATGCGAAGCAATGTTAATTAAAAGATGACTGCAGCAGCCGTCTGAAACGCAGATCTATCAGTGAGAGCAGCCGAACAGCAGCATAAGTTTAAAGTAAAGCTGGAGCAAATGCAAACAAACAGGCAACTAGCTTCCTATATCATACCACAAAAAGCATGTCAGAAGGGAGAACAAGATTCCGAGCTAAATCGGTTCCAAAACGAGATCATTAAGACGGAAACGCTAGTAATTGCGATGAACGAGCCGTAAAAACAGAAAACTTGTTTTTTCTTGGGGAAAATGGAAATGCAATAGCGCATATATATTTTGAAGGTTAAGCACTTGCATATCAAACAAAACTGGAAATTCTACGGATCTAGACGATTTGAAGCGGAAAGGAAAACAAATGAAACCAGTCATGTCGGAAAGGAAAGTGAGATTTGAAGCGGCTGCATTTCAGATCAAGAGCAAAATGAAGGGAGGGAACTCCGATATCCGGAAACAAGTGACGAAGGTCGAGAAACGCAGAATCCTCAGAGATGGTACTTCAGATCACGATGAAGGAGCAAGAGTGGATTTAGAAAGGGAAGAAGGAATGCGTTGGAGACCAAAATGAAACACCAGGAAGTGCCGTGCAGCAAAATATGCTCTCTCTCTCTCTCTCTCTCTCTCTCTCTCTCTGTCTCTCTCTGTGTTTATTCTATTCTATCAAAGAAAACTATAGCTTTAAGAAAAGAAGCTTTGGAGTGAATTTTCGAAGGAGGAGAAAGCGTGCCTTGAGAAAACCACATGTTTCACAACTTAGAGCCAGGTAAGAGAGAGAGAAAAGCAATTCAGATTCCACTACTCGTAGCAGCAGCACCACTTTTGTCACCACCCGCAAGCACCACGAGTGCAATTTCAAGAAATCCAAGAGAGATGGAGGGGAATCTAACCGGAATGTTCGTCGCCGGAGCGAAGAGCCGGCGGGACAATCAAGGTGGTGAGCGGATGGAGCAACAGAGAATGTCTTGAGGGCTCGAAAACAGGAGGCGCGAGATGACGAGTAAGCTTTAAAAAAGGAGTGAATGGAGGCGAACAGCTGCACTTCCCTCGAGGCTCTTATATGCGCATTTGACGGCGACCCCTTTTTTATCTTGGAAATGCTAGTGTGGTGCGCGTCAATGCAACAAAACTGTGACACGCTCAAACTAACGGTCGATTCTGTACAGAATCTCATTGCGGCTAAGGAATTAAAATGACAATAAATACTGCTCTAATGTCTGTTTTTCTTTGAGTTATTTGCAAAAATGCCATCACATTATGGGGTTTTTGCAAAACATCCAACTTTATTACGTTTTTGCAAATTTGTTGTTACATTCTAGAAAGCTTTGCAAATTTACCATTCTGCTTTGGTTTCCTCATGATTTACAATGTAAAATTGTAAAATCTCATGATTCCCCATCGCAATGGAAGAAGAGCAACGACGAGCGATCGATGTCGACCGACTTCAGTAGCCCTTTTCCTTCGCCAAAGATCTGCTACACGAAGATCCCACACACCCTTAAAACCCATTTCTGTTGTCATACGCGTACCTCCAACTCCATTTCTCCTGTTTTGTCCTCCTATTAAGAGGTAATCTCTCTCTCTCTCTCTCTCTATCTATGTGTGTGTGTGTAGTTGCCTCGTAGTTTTCTTGAATTTGCATACTCCATGCTCCATGGAGCATTGATTGTTTATGCAATGGAGCATAGGATGTATCCTAATGAAAGCACGTACGGCAATCAATGACTGCCACTTGTTTTCTACTTGAACCTTGCAGAAGAAAATGGTGATGCATATATAGTGTTATGGGAATTCTTTTCGAGATATAACAAACACAGTAAGATATAATAACACAATTTGATTTCTATCCATCTAGTTTCCAAAAGCATTTGATTATATTCAAGTATATAAAGCTTGTGATCCAAAATCAGTTCGGTGTTCCATGTGGTTACTATAATTGTCACTAATTGGGTAAGTACAAAAGGACTAAAAGAAACAAGATATCCTTCAAGGAGAAGTTAACTATTTGCGGTCAATATCTTTCCCAAACAATAGATATTTAGATATTCAAGCTCCACCGTCAATCATTTAAGGAGCTTTACCTCTTAGCATACAATTGAACTATTCCTTCAAGAACTATCCCTTACTCAATCTTTGTATGCTACATAATTATTAAGTTCAAGGTAAGAAGGAAGAACCCTTAGAAACAGAAACTGGAAAGGATCTATCTTAAGAAGGATGTACAAGATGAAAAACTTATAGGAGGTCCTCCATCACAAAATTCAACAATAGCTCAACCAATTAAGCTGCCCTGGAGTAGAAAAAATAGTTTAACAATGTTTTATTAACATCTTCGGGCAAGGTCAACATGAAAGCTATTAATGGCAAATTCTAAGCAAGAAAAGGATCAGGAGAGAGACACAACTGAGATAGCACATTACATGAACTGAAGAATCAAATAAAATCATACAATAGAATACACAAAAACCAAACTTGTGAGTACATTAGGAATTTAGGAAACAAGAAATAAATATCCTTTCATATCTCTACCAAGTCAAAAGGGAACCATGATAAATTGTTTCTCCTAACATGTCGTAAAAAAGACACCATCAAATTCAATTTGAAACTAAAAGTCATTATGTTTGTTATCATTAATTGATCATCCAATAATCAAATAGCCAAAACTTGAATTCTAACAGGACTTCAGCCTTGTTCTTTTTATTTCTTTTATGTAAATAATAATAAAGTTGCAAAAATAAGGATATGGATTAACAATTTAAACAACAAGTTGAATTTTATGATATCATAAAGACCATATAAAGGAAACAACAGCAAAAAGAAAGAGTTAAAATAGTAGTGAAGAAGGAAACATCAAATAAGCATGAGCTGACAAATAAAAGAAAGAGTTAAAGAACTAGTGAAGAAGGAAACTTCACATAAATAGGAAGTGACAAATATTAACAATTTCTGAAAGACTAATTACCAAAACATCAAGTAAATGGACAAGAGAGTATATGAATAGCAAATTGACTGAGATTCTTTTCCTTATTGTATTTTCACTTTCTTACCTTATGAAGAAGTCCTATTAGAAGATAACCAAATTGACAATGTCAACAACAATTGGGCACATGGAGATTTCTATTTAGTTAAATTGGAGTTCAAATGAATAAGTTGAGATTTTTCTTGCAAAAGTAGTTTTGTAATTTTTTAAGTGGACCCCACTTGTAGAAATCAGAATTTGACTATCAATGGAGTTGAAAAACCATCATGAGTATGACTCACTCCATTTCGCCTAAAATTATGATGTTCAGAAAAAAGAAAACATCATAATTAAATATTTTAATTAAGTTAAAAAGGAATTAAATTAAAATATTTAAAGGAGGGGCCAAAATTGATATTGGCAACCCCCCCCGCCCCCCCCCCTCTCCACTTAAGTGAAAAACAAAACAAACCAAATGGTCTATTTCCAAACTCGACGAAGAGGACGAAGGAGAAGAAAGAAGAGGATGGAGAAGGAGAAGGAGAAGGAGAAGGGAGAGAAAAGGATAGGAGGAAAGGAGGCCCTACTCGCTGGAAAAGATGATCACATTGAAGAAAGATGAGACTGGGGATTTGCGGTCACTAGAGAAATAGAGTTTGCCTGCAACAATGGCGACTCAGATTTCTATTTGGTCACTCAACTTACTCTATACAAAGGGAGGAGCAAAACCCCTATGCTCAACCACTATTTGAGGAGGAATGACGCAAGATCGAAGGGGGAAAGCTGCATACGAGAATAGTTGCCAAAAAATTCAAATGAATCACATGTCGATGAAAGTTGTAGATTATAAACACTATAGAGGTAGTATTTCCACTTATAACCTTCATTTTGTCTTGATATGATCACTGTTTTGAGCTATGTGTGTAGATTCTAGGTTTTAACCAAGATTTGAGGATAGTTTCTGATCGAACCGATGATTGAAGAGTACCGAAACTATAGAGATCTCTATTTGAGTTTTGATTGTCAAATCCAAAACGACAAGAGATGGGTCCGACCATTCACAGTAAATCCTAACTGTTAGATCATCTGTAGAAGATGGACCAGACCACTTTTGTTGAATATTAGCTTTCGGATCATATGTAAAGATAGATCAGACCACTCTTAGTAAGTTTTAGTTGTCGAGTCATTTGTAAAAGATATATCTAACTATAGTAGAAGCATGCTTATATCTTTAAACAAATTTTAATGGACAGATTTTCAACAATTAAGACCTTGTTACCCTATTCTATGATGATGAGCAATTGATCAGAGTTTTGGTCATTCCATTGGCATTCCAATCATTAATTCGTGTCATATTATACACTAATCTGACCACATTCAAAGGTCGATAGTCCATGAACTACAGATCAGACAATTCATAAATAGGTTTGAATGGTTGACCTATGGTCAAGAACATTGATCTGCAAATTGAATTGTCCATTTTGTGAATCAATGATTCTAGATAGTTGCATACTGATCTAGATCATTAATAGAAAAATTCAACTGTGAAAATCTGAGTTTCTAGATTTTTAATCAATAATCATAAAATAATATATTGTATTCAATGATACCCTATAAATGCGAATCTTTTGAGTAAACATGATAGTAGTATGGAGTTTAAAAACTGAATTGAGTTATGATACTTGGATGTACTATTTTAGGTGATGTTAAATATGAGTTGAGAAATAAATCGACAATATGAGCTAGAGACAAGACGTGTTGATAGTTGAAGAAACATCATTAGAGGTAGGTTGTTCGAACATCTTTAATTTATCTGTATATTCAGACTATGACCAGATTATTGGTCTAGTAAAATAGCATGTATTTAGTCAAATACATGCTATGATAGATTTTAATAAATTGATAGATAATATGATTACAATTTATGAATGCATCATTCTTTAAGGATTAAATAAGATTGTATATATTTTCCTTTGATGATGATGATGTTAAATGATTATTTTAGCATGTGGACTATAATGATATGGATGTTACTGAGGCGTATGAATGATAATGATAGAGATGTGGAGTATCCAAGATCTTTAATTTAGAAATACTAACATATACATTTCATTTACGCATCTCATGGATTTGATCTCTCATTTTAGTTTGATACATAACCGTGATTTGATGCATGATTTGTATTTCATCACGTTTTTACCATCTTGCATGTAATTGAACTTTGATTTATCATTTGTATTTCTAGTTTGTTGATGAGGGTGGCCTAAGAGGGGCACTGATGGGGGCGCCCGATGAAGGCAATGCATGTAGCACCTATGTAGTTAGAGGTGCGAGGTGCACAGAGGCATAAAAGGGTGCACCTAGAGCCTGGGGGGCCTAGGTGCGCGCCTGAATCACGAGGTGCAAAATTATGTATTTAATAATTAAAAATAGCTAAAATAACCCTAAAATACAAAAATAAGCAGGAAAAAACATCACACATGAAGATACAAACATGGGAGAGCTATATATGTGGACAGAAATACATTTTAACTAATAAATATAAAAACTAATTTTTTTTTTTCTAATTTCTGTTACTATTATTTTCAAATTTTTTAAAAAAATAACATTAAAATACAAAAAAAAAACATGAAAAATACATCACACATGAAGACACAAGCATGGGAAAGCTATATATGTGGATAGGAATATGTTTTAACTAATTTTTAAAAAAAATTCCCAATTTTTGTAACTATTATTTTTGGAAAAATTGAAAAAAAAAAACCTTAAAATACAAAAAAAAAAAAAAAAAAAAGATGAAAAAATTATCACACATGAAGACACAAACATGAGAAAGCTATATATGTGGATTTAAATACATTTCAATGAAAAAATCAAAAAAATGAAAACATTTTTGTATTTTCATAATTGGTATTTTTGAAAAAGCACGAAAAAATCTGAAAACAAACTCAAATATAGAGAAAAGAAGGATAGAACTCAAATGGAATGTTTTTTTATACATATAGAATAAGAACCCATCAAGATTTATGGAAAAAAGTAAACAAAAAACAAAAAAATTGAAAATTCGGTACTAGTTTTTACATTTTTTAACAAAAACTATAACAAAATAGTAAGATTCCTGAATCCATACTTTTTTGTACTTAGATTTGTGAAATATTGAAGTGGAATGATCATTTTCACCTTCTCAGCCTTTTGGAATGGAAAAATAGGGTTGGAAGAGGAAAAATGAAAAAAAAAAAAAATGAAGTTTATAACTTACCGGCAAAGTCAATTGCGCTTGGAGTCGGGGGCATGCTTAAAAGGAGGCTCTAGGCTCACCCAAGCGCACTCAGGCGTGCGCACCTAGGTTTCACTGCTACTTGCTCCCTCCCAAGTGCTTACCTTATGCCTTGCGCCTAGGCGCCTTTAACTACATAGTGTAGCACTAGTAGGCTTCTTGGAGGAATTAAGATTGCTATATCTTTCAATATACACATACATATATATACATACATACATATATATATATATATATGAATCTTGATTGTTATAATGACTTTCTTCAGGTTATGTAATGAATGAAGTAAATATGTATGCTATATTTGAATTATGATTAAACTGCTAATGTATAAGCAAATGTTATTTACTATGAGTCATGGAAGAAAAGTTAAAGACTGTGGTGCATAGGTAAGATGGGACAACTCATAAGAGTTGTAAGACTATGAACCATAGGTAAGATAAGATAACTCATAAGAGTTGAAGACTGTGCTACTCAGGTAATATGAAATGACTTGTAAGAGTTGAAGACTATATTAAGACTGTGGACCATAGGTAAGATGAAATGACTCGTAAGAGTTGAAGACTGTGGTACTTTGGAAATATGAGACGACTCGTAAGAGTTGGATACTGTAGTTCTTAGGTAATATGAAATGACTCATAAGAGTTAAAGATTATAGTACTCAAGTAATATGCAATGACTCATAAGAGTTGTAAGACTGTGAACTAGAGGTAAGATGAAACGACTCATAAGAGTTGAAGATTGTAGTACTCAGGTAATATGAGATGATTCGTAAGAGTTGTAAGATTGTAACCCCCAAGTAAGATGAGACAACTCGTAAGAGTTGAAGAATGTGGTACTCAGGTATAAGAAATGACTCGTAAGAGTTGTAAGACTGTGAACTACAAAGTTGAAGACTATGGTGCACAAGTAAGACAAAACTACTCATAAGAGTTGAAGAATGTGGTACCTAGGCGATATGAAATGACTTGTAAGAGTCGTAAGACTATGGATCATAGGTAAGACTAGAAAATTTGTAAGCATTGCAAGACTGTGAATTAAGTAATTCACAGGGACAATTGAAAGTCAGATAGCTCTTAAGAGTACTTCTGACCCATATATGAACTGTGTTCTTTTGGTTACTAGTAATAGGAAACCATTATAAGAGGTCATTACACACACACACACACACACACACACACACACACACACACACACACACACACACACACACATTCACATGAGATAGTTTCATCTTCTCTTATGCTTTAGAATGATTAGGATTTCACATTTAAATGTAAGTTTGACATGTATTTACATACATTGTGATTTAAGGAATGTGTTCTGGTATGGATGCATAGAGATTTGTTTATTTATTAGTAACATACTGAAGCTATGTCCTAGATGGGACATGGCTGTATGACATGTATCATGGTGCTCATGGTATGGTATTGGGTTGGGCTTACATACACAATTTGATTTAAGATTTGGTTTTTAGTATGGATTTCCCAATAGTGAGCTGATATGCTTAGATGTATAAATGGGCAAGGATTTGCTTGTGGTGAGCTGATATTCTCTAATATGGATTTGGCATAGATTTGGATGTGGTGAGCTGATAATGTGGCATTGATTTGCCTATGATTGAATCAAAAAGTGATTCAATTGTTTTATTGTTTTATTGGAGATTTTTGCATACTGATAGCATGTGTTATCCTTCATATGGATATCTTGTGATTTTACATGTACTGATGTTGATAGATTAAATCCTGGATGGGATTTCTGTTATGCTAATTACATTGCATATGTTTAT
This sequence comes from Warburgia ugandensis, assembly GCA_035236585.1. Taxonomy (NCBI): domain Eukaryota; kingdom Viridiplantae; phylum Streptophyta; class Magnoliopsida; order Canellales; family Canellaceae; genus Warburgia; species Warburgia ugandensis. Next base: position 42,221,869 of record CP141136.1, read on the forward strand.
AATGAGCTTTAAGTAGACTATGGATTGTTAAAATATGAGATGATTTGACGTAGATCTGTCTGCATCATGAATTGATATTTGATGAAATGATATGAATCTACTTGAAATGAATTGAGATGTGATATGAATATCATCGTATACTTAAGACTGTATGATTGTATATTGTACCTTAGAATAGATTTATAAATGGTTTAAGATTTCATTGTTTTTTGCTTTTTTGTATATTGCCAAACTAGATGCTTAAACACCTACCAAGAACAGGCTTGCTAAGACATTGTAACTTGTTTACAATGTCTCAAGTTTTGAAGAAAGTGAATTGAAGGATAAAAAACTAAAGGTAAATGGAACCATGGACGAGGACAATAATAGTGCAAGACTATGCTACCAATGTAAGTAGATGACTTGTATTTTATTTTTTTGGACATGTATGTATATATACATTTATATAGTTGGACTATGAGCTGTGACTGGAAGTCCTAGGTGATTGTTTTGTGTAAGTACATTGTCCTTGGATGTTTAAATCTATACAATATAAAAAAATTGTATTTATTAAGTGATCGCATTCATGCGTTAAATGCACAACGTTAGAAAAATAGAGGGGTTTTTTGTAAGCTCTTTTCATAGAAAAATGTTTCTATTATTTGTTTTCTAAAAGAACTTTTCAACTAGAGGCCTCGTTTTTTGAAAAGAATTAAAAAAAGTGTTATAAAAACCCGGGTCATCACAATTGATATCATAGCTTAGTTAATCCTCTCACAACTAGTCCAACATGCCTAAAAGTCATATCTAGTCAATTTGTGAGTGTTGATTGACAAGGTATGAGTTACAAAGATAACTGATATAGGCAATGTTTACTTGAGAAATAGATGCCGCCTATATAGTTGGCATGCTTTAACAAAATAAGGAGAAGTTGGTCCTTGTATGAGTAAGAGGAGTCTCATAAAATTAGTGTAGTTTTGAAAGAAAAGAACTAGAGTTTGAAACTGTAGAAATAGTAGTTTTAACTGAGAACTTAGATAACTCTTGAAAGATTTGGAGACATTATTTATATGTGTAGAAATTACATAACAATGTTGATATGTTAATAAGTAAATATCGAGTATCAAAGTGCGTAGTGAAAGTGGCTATATATTGCTTAAAGTAGACTAAAAAGCTACCTTAGTAAGTGAAATAACGTCTACAATTTGAAGTTGTGAATTAGATATATCTTGAGGATTTTTATAAAATTAAAGGAATTATGAGAACTTGTATTCAAAATGAGATAATGATGTTTCTAAAATTGTTTGAAAGATATCATGAAAAGAATTTCAAGGTTGAAATTCCACTAAGGGGAATAGAATGTAACATCCCTATTTTGTAAATCTCAATTTACGTAAAATTTGAATTATGTTAAATTGGGATGAAAAGAGAATACTAAAATTTCTAATTTTTGGAGTTTTATGAGTGAAAATTTTATAGACATCAAATCAAGTTTTGTGACATCCATATTTGGATTATACTCGAAAAAACAATTCCAACAACACTAAGTTTGCTAAAATTAGAGTTCGGAAGAATAAGTTGTGACTTTTCTCGCAAAAGGATAATTTTGTAATTTTTAAGTGGGCCCCACTTGTGGAAATTAGAATTTGACTATCAATGGAGTTGAAAAACCATCATTAGTATGACTCACCCCTTTTTGATTAAAATTATGATGTTTAGAATAAAGAAAAACATCATAATTAAACATTTTAAATAAGTTAAAAAGAAATTAAATTAAAATATTTAAAGGAAGGACCAAAATTGATATTGGAACCCCCCTTCCCACTTAAGTGAAAAACGAAATAGACCAAATGATCTATTCTTGAACCCGACGAAGAGGAGGAAGGAGAAAAAGAGGAAGAAGAAGAAAGAAGCGGAAGGAGAAGGGAGAGAGAGGGAGAAGGAGAAGGGACAGAAAAGGATAGGGGGAAAGGAGGCCCTGCCATCCTAAAAAGCCAGACCAAGTTGGAGAAAAAGGAGATTGTGGATTTGCAGTCACTGGAGAAATAGATTTCACTTACAACAACAGTTGCTCAGGTTTCTAATTTGGCCGTTCAACTTACTCTGCACAAAGGGAGGACCAAAACTCCTTTACTCCACCATCATCTGAGGTGGAATGATGCATGATCAAAGGGGGAAAGCTGTGTATGGGAATAGTCGCTAGAAAATTTAAATGAATCATGTATGCTCCAGTGACGATTGGAGATTGTAAACACTACAGAGGTGGGATTTCCACTTATAACCTTTTTGTTCACTATTTTGAGGTATCATGTAGATTCTAGGTTTTAACCAAGATTTGAGGACAGTTTCTGATCGTACCTATAATCAAAGATTGATTAGAACTCTATAGATCTCTGACTAAGTTCCTATCATCAAATCCAAAACCATAGGAGGTAGGCTCAACCATTCACAGTAAATCCTAACTATTAGATTATTTGTAGAAGATGGATTTGGCCACTTTTGTTGAATATTAGCTTTCGGATCATATGTAAAGATAGATTTGACCACTCTTAGTAAGTTTTAGCTGTTGGATCATTTGCAAAAGATATATTTGTCTATAGTAGAAGTATGCTTATATCTTTAAACAAATTTTAATGGATAGATGATCTGTAAAATACAAATATGATCATCGATCCATGTACTATTACACTTAAATCATATTGTTTAACCTTGTTGGATTCTTGATTTTTCAACAATTGAGACCTTGTTACCCCATTCTATGATGATGAGTGAATGATTGAAGTTTTGATCATTCCATTGGCATTCGAATAATCAATTTGTATCTTGTTATACACTAATCTGAACACATTCAAAGGTAGGTAGTCCACGAATCACATATTCGACCATTCATAAATAGGACTGAATGGTTAACCTATGGTCAAGACAATTTATCTACAAATCCAACTATCCATTTGATGAAACAATATTCTAAATAGTTGTATGTTGATCTAGATCATTAATAGAAAAATCAATGGTGCAAATGTGAGATTCTAGCATGTAATGGATATTTAATCAATAATAAGAAAACAATATATTGTATTCAATGATACCTTATAAATGCAAGTTTCTAATAAAATAATAATATTAGGAACTCTAGAATCTTATTACTAAACAGGATAGTAGTATGGAGTTTAAAAATTGAATTGAATTATGATACTTAGATGTATTGTTTCAGGTGATGTTAAATATGAATTGAGAAATAAATTGACAATATGAGTTGGCGATAAGACGTGTTGATAGTTGAAGAAACGTCACAAGAGGTAGATTGTTCTAACATCTTTAATTTGTCTATATATTCCAATTATGACCAGATTATTAGTCTAGTCAAATAACATAGATTTTGTCAAATACATGTTATGATATATTTTAATGAATTGACAGATGATATGATTACAAATTATGAATGAATCATTCTTCAAGGATTAGATAAGATGGTATAAATCTTCCTTTGATGATGTTAGATGATTATTTTAGCATGTGGACTATAATGATATATGGATGTTACTGTAACGTATGAATGATAATGATAGATATGTGGAGCATCTAAGATCTTTAGTTTAGAATTATTAACACATGCATTTCATTTATACATCTTGTGGATTTGACTTTTCTTTTTGGTTCGATACATAACCATGATTTGATGCATGATTTGTATTTCATCATGTTTTTACCTTCTTTCCTGTAATCAAAGTTTCATTCATGATTTGTATTTGTGGTTTGCTGATGAGGGTGGTTAATGAGGGCAGTCAATGAAGACGGGTGCATGTAGCACTGGCAGGCTTCTAGGTGGAATTAAGATTGCTATATTTTTCTATATATATATGAATCTCGATTATTCTAATGAGTTTCTTTAGGTTATATGATGCATGAAGTAAATATATACACTGATTAAATTTCTCTTGTATAAGTGCATGTTATTTATTTTGAGTAATGTAAGAAAAGTTAAAGACTATGGTGCACAAGAATGATGAGATGACTCATAAGAGTTGAAGACTGTGGTACTCAGGTAGTATGAAATGACTCATAAGAGTTGTATGAATATGAATCACAGGTAAGATGAAATGATTGGTAAGAGTTGACGACTGTGGTTCTAAGGTAATATGAAATGACTCATAAGAGTTAAATACTATGGTACTCAGGTAATATGAAATGACTCATAAGAGTTTTAAGACTGTGAACCATAAGTAAGATGAAATGACTCATAAGAGTTGAAGACTGTGGTATGGTCCTGGGTTGGGATGAGATGAATTGTGACATTGGTTTTACATGCATAATTTGATTTAAGATTTGGTTTTAGCATAGATTTGCCAATAATGAGCTAATATGCTCAGATGTATAAATGGGCATGGATTTGCCTGTGGTGAGCTGATATGCTCTGATTGGATTTGGCATGGATTTACTTGTGGTGAGCTAATATGCTCTGATTTGAAGTGGCATTGTTTTGCTTGTGATTGAATCGAAAAGTAATTCAATTGTTTTATTGTTTTATATTGGATTTGTGCTTATTGACAACATGTATTGTCCTTCATATAGATATCTTGTGATTTTACATGTACTGATGTTGTACATGGATAGATTAAATCCTAGATGGGGTTTCTGTTATGCTGATTGCATTGCATATGCTCACAACAGGCTCTAAGTAGATTATGAGCTATCAAAGTTTGAGATGATTTGACATAGATCTATCTACATCACAAATTGATATATGATGAAATGATATGATATGAAATCACTGAATTGAGTCTAGATGTATGTGATATGTATATCATTGCATGCTTAAGACTGTATGATTGTATAATGTTCCTTAGAACATATTTATAAATGGTTTAGAATTTCATTGTTTTTGGCTTTTTTGTATATTGCCAAAATGGATGCTCAAACACCTACCAAGCACAGGCTTGTAGAGACATTGTAATTTGTTTACAATGTCTAAGTTTTGAAGAAAGTGAATTGAAGGATAAACAGCTAAAGGTAGATGGAACCATGGACAAAGACAATAATAGTGCGAGACTGTGCTACTAATGTAAGTAGATGACTTGTATTTTATTTTCCTGCACATGTTGGCATTTATATAATTAGATTGTGAGCTATGACTGGATGTCCTAGATGATTGTTTTGTGTAGGTGCATTTTCCTTAAATGTTCAAATCTAAACAATATAAAAATTTGTGTTTATTAGGTGATCACATCACATGCGTTAAATGCACAATGTTAGAAAAACAGAGGAGACTCTGTCAAATTTTTGATAAAAATGAGTATCACATTTTATTATATAATCCATGTTTTGTAAAGTAGCAAGGACACTTAGGGTTTTTCATAAACTCTTTTCATAGAAAAATGTTTCTGTTGTTTGCTTTTGAAAGAACTTTTCAATTAGAATCCTTGCTCTTAGAAAAGAATTAAAAAAAAAAGTGTTATAAAAACCTAAGTTGTCACATTATCCCACCCATCAAAGTTGCTGAATTCAAGGCCCTCAATGATTTTTGAGGGGGCGGGGGGGAGGAGATCTCTCCTCCTAAATAAAAAAAGGGAGCTCCCCAGTTCAATGCATGGAAAGAGGAAGCCACCTATCCCTTGTTTCCTCTTTTAAAAACCCTAGCTACCCATTTTATCCTAGCCATCCAAGCCCTTTACCCTTCATCTCCACCATACCTTACCTTTAGGACACCCTAGAAAACTTAGGAAACAACCCATAAAAGAGGCTAGAAAGAGAAGAATGAGGCATCTCCCTTAGAAGGAAAAGAACACCTCCTTCACTTTGGAGGAGGGCATTCTCTTCCTCTACCTATTTTCTTCCACTTATGCCTTCCAATTTCTTCTCCTTTCCAACGTGGGTTGCACTCCCCCAAGCCAATCCACACCTAGTTCATGGTTGATTCTCCTTTAAAAATTAGGTTGGTTCTCTTCCTTGGACGTTCTGATTGGGTACTTGTCCATTGTTGCTTTGTTTGTTCTTGCTTTCATGCTTAGTGTTAACTTGATCTCTTTAGCTTCATTGTTGCTAGCCTTTAGTTTCATAATATATTGATTCAAGAGTTATAACTCTTTGGTAGTGACAACCAAAAGACTATAGCTATTAGATCAAAGTCTTTTCTTTGAGCTCTTGTTTTGTTACTTGTTTGTTCCTTGATTTCATGCTCAACTCCCTTTGCTTTACATTCTTGTTTTATTCCTTTGTTTCCCTTGAGTGTTTGCCTTTAATTAGTCTCTTAGATCTTTGAGTCTAAAAGCTATAACTCTCTTGTAGTGATAGCCACGAGAGGGTGGTTCTTAGATCAAGTACCTTGCTTCTTGAATTCTTAAATTTGCTTTGCCCATCTTTTGATTTCTTTCCTAGTTTCCTTCCTTATTTCCCTTATTTCCCTTAGGTCTCTCTTGGATCTTACTTGCATGTTTAGGAATTGAGTGTGGGAAGATGAATAATTTTTATTTCTAGTTGTAATTGAAGCATTGAATGATGTGTGGCACATTTGTATCCAATTGATATTCAATAGGATTAAAGTTTGATTCATGTTGAAAGTTTACTTTTTGTGAAAGTTTCTATGATCTAAATTATATATTTCATGGCTATTCAAATTAGTTTTGCATGTTCAAGTCCATACATCATTTACTTTAGTTTAGATGCATCTCTTAGATTAGTTTTCCATTCAAGAAACACACCATGGTTCCATACGCACACCGCATAGGTCATGCGCATGGTCTTAAGATTTGATTATTTGGAAAGTTGCTTGCTTTAATCTAGAGTTTCATACTTTAGTTAAGAGTTCATAGTAGTTTAGTTTATACCTAAGAACATGTGCACTTTCCATATTTTAATACATGAAATATTTCCATCATTAGTTCTATACATAAATCCCATATTCCTTCTTGCAGCTCGTCTTTCATATTTTAGTTGATTTATTTAGTTTATGTTAGTCTTAATTCTTCATGCTGTAAGCTTTGTTGCACGCTAGGATAGTTTCATTTGTTTCCAATTTTAGTTTTTAGAAAGTTCTAATTTTAGAAAGTCTTTAATTTAGGAAAGTGTTATTGTTAGAAAGTGTGTATTTTAGGAAAGTTTTTAATTTTAACATGTTTTTAATTTTTGCATTAGTTCCAATTCCATGTGCTAATTTCCATTCTTAGCTTAGGTTAAAAAATCTCTGGATGGCTAGGTTAGATAGTTTAACGTAGGGACCACTAGCATCACATTCATTCTACTCCTTGTGGGATAGACCTCCTTGCTTGAGAATACTACAACCAATTAGTGCACTTATTTATTTTAAACAACAACACTTCCAACCATTCTGGCATTCAGGTAATGATATCACTTCATACTTGTAAGATACAGTTTGGGTTTTGGCTAACTCATGTTCAAACAGGTCGAAATTAATCATTTAGGAGGTTCTATGGTATTTGAGATTTACAGTTTGGGTTTAGATAGCACCATCACGCTAGTATAAGGTTGGTTGTGGTTATCTGACAGAAGAGATTGTGGAAATCCATTATAGACGGTGGTCCAATAGTCATAATATTGTCTGCTTTGGGTGCGCATACACCCTCACAACTTTGCTTTTCTTTGCAGGAAAACCACTTTATGACCATTAGATTCCCCATACTCTTATTAATAGCCCAAATCCCTCTCCTTAGGTGATGTGGGACTAACTCTTAGGGTCTTGATGCTCACCTCAAGCAGCTTACCGAGACTCACACTTGTCCCCATATCCCCTTGGGTACACTTATCTTCATGTGGCTTAGCCTGGTGGCAGACTATGTCCAACTAGCCCAACATCATGAGGGGATCATGGCTCTGATACTGTTGTAATAGCTGAGGGTCCAACAGTCACAATATTGTCCACTTTGGGTGCCCATACACCCTCACGACTTTGCTCTTCCCCACATGAAAAATGTGTTATGACCATTAGAGTTCCCCATACTCTTATCAATAGTCCAAATCCCTCTCCTCGGGTGATGTGGGACTAACTCATAGGGTCTTTAACCCCACCTCATGGTTCTACTTGGTAATGAGGTGGAAAGTGATAAAAAGGTGGGAAAAACATGAAAATTGATGGGGTCTCTTCCTATTGGTCTACATGTCAACTTATCCTAATGAATTTTTCCTTAATTTTCATCCAAATATCCATGAGAATCTCATGAATAATCCTCTTAATTTTCCTCCACTCCTAGCCTTCTAGTTATCTTAGCTTAAAGGCTTTGATGGTTAATTTTGAGGGCTCCATTAGCTAGGCTTCATGCTAGCTTAGATGGCTCTCTTAGCATGGCTTTATATTTTCATCTCTTGGCTTGAATTCCTTAGCTTGTCACCTTGTTCATGGCTTGAATTTGGCTAAGGTGGCTTACATGGCTTCCATGCAAAGGTGGCAGAAATGCATAACTTATTTCATGGTCCCACTTTAGCCACCTTTAGCTCCTTTGATTTTATCCATTGTTAGCCCTAGGATGATCTTGACCTTTGGATTGATGACTTTTAGGCTTTGACTCAATATTTTAATCTTGATCTTCAATGTTCATCTCGGTAGATCTCAGTCATTCGATCACCATCTCACTTCCTACAAAAAGTAAAAACTATAATTAAATCCTAAAAAAATATAATTAATCACATATTTATCTTGGATTAGTCTCTGGACCTACAAAATATCAAATTTTTACTTCATTAAGTAAAAAATGCATGAGTTATGAATTTTGGTCTAAAAACTCTAATTTATCCTTATAAGTTGTAACATATGGATAACTAATTGGGTGATTTTTATGCAAAATTAGGCACTTATCAGGAAGTTGCAATTGACAATCTTAACTTATAAGTTTTGTTGATTACTGAATCAAGATTAAACTTGATTATACATGTTGTTGGAAGATATTTTTATATATGATATCCTCCTATATAGAAGATGAACAATGTGCTAGTGTGACACTCCTAGTTTTCAAAATACTTTTTAAAATATTTTTTGAAATTCAGGCTATCCCTTATTTAAAATTATTTTTGAAAATCAAACAGTAAAAATAAAATTTTTTCTTCTACTAAAATTTTCTACAAATCCTGTGTCATTTTTACACAAAACACAAGGCTTTAATTGTGAAATGAGTGTCTCATTTCTACCTAAAATTCGCTAGAGCTTACTCTATCTTATGGACATACGCACATTTGATGCATGCATGCAAAAGACCTAATAAACGATAAAAACCATTTTCATGATTTTAAAAGATAAGTAACAAGACTTTATCATAATTCTAGGACCTCCAATCACAACCATGTCACTACATATTCCTTAAATACAATTGAGTCCACAACATGAAAGTAAATATACATTGGCATTCTCCACTGAATCAAAAAACTAATCTAAGGTTGCAAGGATCCCCATCTAGATATTGAAAAACCTCCATGTTCTGAAAACTCAAACTCCACAGCTGCTCTCACATTTGACCAGTTCCTCTTTCTATTGTAATTCTTCAAATCAAAGACATTGTAAACAATTACAATATTTCAGCAAGCTTGCACTTGTGTAGGTTGAATAAGCAACTATTTTGTCATGTTTTTCATGATTTACATAAATCAAGGTATTTTGAGTATTTACCATTCTTATACAGAACTCATAGTGTTTTCAAATACTACTCATGCCAAAATTATGTTCCCAAATCATAAATCCATTAAATGGGTTTGCATGTGCAATTCAATATAGTTGATGAATTACATGACTTTCAAGATTTCCAAAGTTATCTTTGCCTTACCTTTTTTGTGAGGATTTAAGCATTCAAAGCTTTTATCGTTTCATGAGCATTTAAGTGTACTAACATCATTTTCCATGAATAGACATGACATAATCATTCCAAATTTTTTCATCATAAATAGTTCTTCAAATTCTTTCACCTTATATTATCATTCAAGTATCACTTTAAATGTCAAAGTTGTTTGTCATTCGATAGTTAAATCTGCTTATGAAGAGTGGGGTATATAACATTCTCATTATCATTTGTAAATGTAGTCATCCAATAGGTTTCTCTTCATGAACACAATGTATTTTCATATGCAAGCATGAATCAGTATATAATTAGGCAAAATCACTCACAATGCTCAATTAATCTAACACCTTAGTAATCTAACCAGGGTAAAATTTTTGGTTTAGAAGAATCAATATGTACAAAAATCCCAATGGTAAAATCATTAGTTAAGTATATGCATCAAAGAACAATATCGATAAAAGATAAAATCAGTCAATAAGATTAATAAGCATACTATATGCTTGAATCCAATTGTTAACAAACTAGAATTCAATAAATCTATAAACTAGCACAACCAAAAGTTGTTGATAGTTTTCAAAAGCATAATCGATCAATTCATAAGTGCAAATAATTTCTTCTGCATCAAATCGAACTGAAATAGTAGTTGTGAAAATCAATCTCATAAACATGAGGTGAAAATCCATGAGGAAAGGCTCGTGATCTCAAATCATCTATAATGTCAAAAAAAAAAAAATGATAACTTTTTGAAACTAGCATGCTAAAATAGATGAAGCTCAATCAAGGTGCATAGCCCTCTGTCCAAAATACACAAATCCATGACCACATCATAGTGGAAAACTAATCACTCCAATCATGATGGCATGTAGTCCTGCCACCTTGGATGAGGTCTAACTCTCAAGAAATGATCCACATAATCATCAACACATAGACAACTATGCTCGTAGGACCCTATCTTCACCCACTGATGACTACCATGGCTTCTATGTTTGTTCATGGATACTTGCACGAACAATGACTCACCAAACCTCATGGGGACTACACAGCTGCCACTCAAAGCACCTCCCCATAAGAAGATAATTCTACTACCTGCCCGTCTCCATTGCAGGTGTGACGACCCAGGTTTTCACTTGCATTTTTAAATGCATAACTAATTTCTAATGCAGAGTAAGGCCCTGTTTTGAAAAACAATGCAATGCAATGTAGTAGAAGAATCTATGCTTTTAAATTCACTTTGAAAACCTCAAGTGTCATTTACTTCAAAGAAAAATAAAATAATGTGCACTCAAAATACAATAAATGTATCTCAGATCTATCCAGTCACAACTCACAGTCCAACTATACAATGTACATATACATGTTCCAAAACAATGAGTTTATATACTTACATTTACGTTTGTCTTTATCTTCACCCACTTGATTGCAACACTAAAACTTCTTCTATTCTTGTTTGAGCTTATTTGTAAAAATAATATATTGGGTTGAGTATTCCTCATACTCAGTATGTAACACCCCTAACTTTTGTAATGAAATTGAGAATTTCAAGAAAAAATCATCCTGGAATATTAGAGTTATTAAAAATGCACTTCTCATAGAAGTGCAATCAAAGGATAAGACATGTATAATTGAAAACATACTCAACAAACCCTTCAGAATGACTGCAAGCATGACAAATTTTGAATTCGGATGAAAAATCCTTATTTTTTTACTTTTTTATGAATAAAAGGATAAAATGGTAATTTTACTCATAACAAAGACCTAACACATAAAAATTTGCAATGTACTTAGAAATACAAATCCAATGTCACTAAGTACACTCAATTCCAAGTTCATAAGAATAAATAGTATTTTTCTCTATTTATGGAATTAAAAGGGCAAAATAGTCCTTTTACCCCTGTGGGGTCCACAAGGGACCCACAAAGGAATCTAATGGCTAGAAAATTTGTAATTATGAGTCAAACCACTACCACCTACTAGTGGAGAAGGAGATGATAGTGGGAATCCAATGAACATTTAATAATAAAAAGAATGGAACATGATAATTACATGTAATCATGGAAAATTCCAAAAAATTCTATAAATAACTCATAAAATTCTCCTAATGTTCTTCACGAGGTCCTCTACTATACCCTAAAATCCCAGCTCCAAAATCCTCCCCAATCTTCCTCAAATTCTTTTTTTTCCTTCTTTCTCTCACTTTCCCTAGGAGAGTGTCCACAGACGCACCCGACAAACAATTCATGTTTGTTATTGGGGCGCGTCCAGGGACGCGTCGCCCCGATGAACCAAGGTTTTTGTTTGGGAAACCCTATTTGAATTAGCCATCTATTTATAGGTAGTAACTTTCAATCTTAACTATTGGATCTATTTGGATTGAGGAGATCTACAAAAGCCCTAAGATAGTTTGGTGATCCTCCTCCTATATCGTGGGGAAAACCAAAATCAAAACCAGAACGGTATTGAGTACCATCTTTGGCAATCATTTCTGATTATTCCAGCCAATCTGACTAGTAAACCTTGGTGTGGAACTATTAAAACTCTTCAGGGAGGGGTGATCTACAAAAGTCATAAGGTCTCACTCCATCTCTGGTAACGGTGACGGAGAAATCAAACTCTATATATTTTTCGGTATCTAGGGCTTCTAATCTCTTCTTCGGTGAAATTTCTTCTTCTCCAGTGTCCCTCTCTTCATTGGACCAGCACAGGTAGGTGCATCTTTCTTCCTCTTTCCATTTCGGCAATTAGTTTGGGTTTTTCGGCCTCTAGGAGATCTCCTCGACTGTTGATCCATTAGGAACGACGGTCAGGCAACAAGGTTGAGATCTACCATTGTGGACAGCTCAGATGAAACTTCTGAGCTGCTGGATGGATTCTTGGGGCCCAAAAACCCAAGGAGATGAAATCTGGGCTATTGATGGTCAAAGATGGAGGAGATCCGTCCATGGGTGATCCGACGGCTTAGATCTAGACTGTCTCACCCATAGCCGGTCACCTCTATTGACCACCTATAATAGGTGGTAACAAGGGGGGTAGCTGGTCATCCCCACACCCGTAAGCTTAGATTTGATCTGGGCCTTCCAAATTTTGAACTAGAATCTTGTTTTTACAATTAAGAGCTCAATATAGATATGATTTTATATCTAAAACATTCTGTAGATTCCTTGTCACTTGTGTAAATTACTGAAATCATGACATGTATATTTTAAATTGTATTTATTTGTGATTATAACAAAAAATCCATAGTAACAACCTTGGATCATGATCAAGATGATCCCAAAATAGAAATCTGAATCGATGGATGGGTTTAAAGGATCCCAAAACCTTAAGGGTAATGATCACAGTAAAATTTCTGGGTTTCGAAATCAAGTAAATAAACAAAAGTAGTAAGATCAAATTTTAACCCTTAAAATAGGCTGAAATCTTAAAATCCCAATTCTGATCTCAATATGGAGTGAGATTGAAAAGTTGGGTAGGATTGCTCTTGATGAGTAGACCCTACAGAACTTAGAAAATTTATGTTTTGATGCTTGTAAAATTCTATTAATAAAGAAAAGTATTACTAATTCTTATGATTAGTAAAATTTAAAATGATCAAACTCTATAATTCTGATCCACTAGTGATCTTGTGATTTGAAACATGGAATCAATGGTTAGAAGTTAGTAATCTATGTTTAATTAAGAGATTTAGCCTTAAAAGTAGTAAAATCCATAAAAAGGAATGGTAATCTCCTTGATCAAGTTGATCAAGGACGATTGGATAGTGTGGATGTAGTTGGATGATGGTATGAAGTTAATATCATATGGATTGATGGACTTGATGATGATGATTTGGGATAGATTAAGATCTCTGTCCTTAAATTGGATAAAATGACTTAGAATCTCCTTGATCAATTGGATCAGATCATTTGATGAGATGCATCAATGATCTAATGATGAAATCACACTAAGAAAATATATTAGATATAAAGAAAAATGAAAGATCAAGATCTAAACCCTAAAAGAGATGAAAAATGAATAAGAATCAACTATGATCATTGGATCATGATGAATAGTTATGGCATGTTAAATTTTTATTTAAATTATTGAATGTTAGTATAATTGTATTTTTTATTGCATAGTAGATTTAAATTGTTAGACTTATTTATTTATGCTTTAATGCTTATGTTATGAAAATTACATTGAAAATGTAATTAAATGAAAATAGAATTGAAGAACAATTACATGGAATGAATGACATGGACTTAATGAGAGTAAGGGCAATAGTTAGTAGGATAATATAAGGAATATAATTTCCTTGGCCAAAAATAGGAGAATAATGAAACTCCATGAAGGACATTTTAAATGTTCATGGATTTAATTAAAATCAATTAGAAAGAGTACTTATGGTTAAAATGCTCGTAGGAACCTTATGAAAGGTTGAGTTAAGGTCACCCTAGTGGATGATGAACATGATGGTCAAGGGGGTTCTCTAATAGAGCCTTGCTCTTCCCCCACCTTTCGTTGATGTTTATGAGGTCTAAATGCCTCCTTACATGAGGATTGAAGTAACCACTTTGTATTCAACCATTTAGCTAATAAGCCTTAGCCAATTTAACATAAGAGGAGCTATCTAGACTTAGGATGAAATAAGCTATCCTTAACTAGTAAAACATTAACTGGTTGAGTAATAATAATAATAAGAGCATTAAAGGTTAGTAAATCATTTAATCCTAATAAAAATTGTAAGTAAGATAAGGGTGATCAAACAAGATCCAGAGGATCTTGAATGATAAAAAAACAATAAGAATACTAATGTCATATTGTTTTATGTATGTATATGTAGAAAAATATATATAGAGAACCCAAACCCTTGATCAAACATGATTCAAGGAAAATTAGGGCACCCCTTATATGAATACATGAAGAAAGAATACTTGTATAGAGGAATAACTTTATACGTATGGTTTGATAGATGTATGAATCAAGACAATGATGGGCAATGTCGAGTGAATACCACTTGAGATGTATGAATCAAGATCATGATACTACTTTGTGGTAGGTAGATGTACAAAAATGTATTAGGGATTCATGTGTATACAAACATGATCTTCTGTATGGAATTATAGACCTTCGTGATATAAGTATATTTGGTACTTTAGCATGATAATGATCCAACTAAGTGGACCAACCCCATGATCTAATTTAACAGATCCAATCTACTGATCTAATCAAATGAGGTGAAAGTAATGAGAGGTGTAGACTATGGAAACCTTAAGAATAGGGCATAGAAAATATTCCAGCCTTAGTTAAATAAACACATCATCTGATATGTAGAATGTATTTTACATACGAGCATGGTTGCTTATGACTTTGTTTTACACTGTACTAGGACTAGGGATGCTATGCTAGGGAAATTATGAAGGTTTGACCATTTGCTTCCTGAAATTTATATGATGGATACCATGCCCAAAGAGAGGCTAAATGTCAGGTGGGGCAATCATGGGAAGGCCACCACTATGACGGCCATGGTCCCCCCCATGCAAACATGGAGTTGTTATTTCCACAATTGGTATCAGTGGATAATTATGCAATTATCCGGCTGCGCTGTACGAATTTAGATTGTGGCATAGTAGTCTTAATGTCCTTTGAATTATGATGCACATATGATAGGCATAGTGTAATGCCATGGCATAATGAGATGCCACTACATGAGTTCTTGGAAAGAAAATCCCCGTATGAGAATTTGATGAATATTGATCTTTTAAATGGAAGTATATCTAGGGGAAGGAACAAGTTTTGAGCAATTTTCACTATTTTAACAGATTTATCCTATACTACATAAATAATGTATATTCTCTATGTTGAGATAACTCATGAGTAGATAACCATGATGGAATAATGACTGAGGTATGTATTCTTATATTAGTGAAGTAGTATATTTTTGTATTCCCTACCAAGCATAGCTTGATGAGATATTGTAAATGTTTGAATGTTTTCAATATCTTAGATACAGGGAAGGAGGCTTAATGAAGTAAAGCTTGAAGACTCAAAAGCTACAAGATTGATCAAAGTATTTTCCTCGAAGATTGTGTAATTTGGTTATGTAGTTTGTAATTTGGATTGTATTTGGACTATGGTTTGTAAGAGTGAACTACTGGATGATTCTTGGTATTCAATAAAATTTTATTTTATACAAAAATGTTTATATGTATTATGTACATTGAGGTGAGACTTGGGTTTGTTACAAACAAATTTAAAAGAAAAGAATTTTTGCTACATTGTTTGTAAGAAAATTTTATCATTAAGAGCCCTGTCTTTGAAAAATGTATTACAAAAACCCGAGTTGTCATAGTTGGTATCATAGCCATTTATCTAGTCACTTACAGCCCTAATATGTCCAAAAGAATAATCCAAATTAGGATATATTAGAAATGGGTTAAGTAGAACACTTATATAGAAATCTAGATTATGAGCAGATGTCACCTAAAAGGGCAACTAGGCAAATAGCTCGAAGTGAACCTGAGAATGTTATGGAAGGGTCATTTGGGAATAATGTGGAAGAGGTGATGACTAGGGTATTAAGGAATCTTCTTTCTCAGCTTATATAGCCTCAGGCTACTCCAGTTGAAGCACCAAGTATTCAGGCCCAGGCTCAACCTAATGTAGGACCCAGTGCTCCTACAACCAGACAGGATACTCCAACTCTAGTATAAGATAATTCTTCACATGTACTTAGTAGAGTGTTGGAAACCTCTCATTAACACCTAAAAAGATAGATAAGATGGGGAAAAGGTTCTAGAAGATGGTTATCAACTACAATGGCAAGGGTGATGCCGAGAAAGCTGAAGAATGGATCTATGAAGTAGAGAAGACCTACAGTGTATTGAGAACTCCAGTGAATCTAAAGGTCAAGTTGGCCACATATATATTGAAGCAAGGAGAAGCTTTCTGGTGGAGGTTAGCACAAAGGAATTTCTTCTCCAATCCTGAAGAAATCCCATGGGAAAAGTTTAAGGAAATTTTTAAGGAAAAATATTTCCCAGTCCATGTGCAAGTCCAAAAGGAGGAGTTCCTAGATCTATGACAAGGAAACCTTTTAGCTGTTGATTATTAAAATAAGTTCATTCAACTGAAGAGATTTGCAAGCCATATATGTGACATTGAAAGGCATATAGTTGATTGTTTTATAGAAGGGTTACACTTAGGGCTAAGGACGAAGGTGCTAAGAACCAAACCTATAACTATGACTGAGTGTGTCGAGATGGCTTCTAAATTCAAAGAAGACTATAAGAGAAATCAATTCACCAAACATGGAGGAGGGGGCAATTATCATAAAAAACCCTTCAAGAAGGGCAAGAGACTGCCAAACAACTTCAGGCCTTCTAGCCATCAGGGAAATTAAGCTAAATGGAAACCATGCCCCACTTGCAGAACATATCATTCAGGCTATGTGTGCCCCCGCTCAGCACCACAACCACCGCGATCTCCTATCAAATGTTACAAATGCGGTGAGTTAGGGCATTTCTCCAATAACTGCAACAAACCATTGGTAGTTAAAGGTGCAAAGCCTGAGAATGTATTGTGTCATCAAGCAAGGGTTTGCCATTACTGATGGAGAGGCTGGTACATTTAATGCAGTTATTAAAGGTACATTGCTAGTATCTAATCACCATGCCAAAGTACTATTTGATTCTAGATCTACCTATTCTTTCATATCATGTGTATTTGCATCTAGTAAACAATTAATAGTGGAGAAATTGGGATTCTATCTGGATGTGATGACATCAATGGGAAAAATAGCTAGACTACAGGAATATCTTCAAGATGTACCTGTTGAAGTACAAGGAAAAAGAATGGGTATAGACTTCATTTTACTAAACATGACAGATTTTGACATAATACTAGGTATGGATTGGTTAGCGAAATATGGGGTAATTATGGACTACCGTAAAAAGAAAATCACGTTTAACATACCAGGAGAAGAAATGCTAGTATTGCATGGAAAACCAAATGGATAGGACAAATCCATCATATCAGCTATGAAGGCTGCCAAATATGTGTCCAAGGGATGTTAAGCATTTTTAGCAACTGTAGTTGCTTTGAATGTTGAACAGCCCAAGATAGAAGAAATCAACATAGCAAGGGAATTCCAAGATGCGTGTCTTGAAGAACTCCTAGGTTTACCACCCCATAAGGAAATTGAGTTTACCATTAAAGTAATTCTTGGTACAACTCCAATTTCAAAAACACCCTATAGGATAGCCCCAGCTGAGTTAAGGGAATTGAAGAATCAACTGCAGGAATTGTTGGACAAAAGGTTTATTTGACTAAGTAGTTCATCATGGGGAGCACCAGTGATATTTGTGAAAAAGAAAGATGGGTCTATGAGGTTATGTATCGATTATCGGATGTTGAACAATGTGACAATATGTAGTGCCCGAGCAATTTACACCATTTTTAACAAAAATGAATTGGACATTCTATAGGAAATGAAAAGTTCCCTTTTTGGAGATAAGGCTATTTTGGTCATTTCACCGTTAACCCTGACTTGACCTAGAAATTTTCTCCTGAGAATAGTACTCTTAGGTGTATATTAGAAAAAGGAATCCAACAAGACCAAAATCACTCAAAACTGAGTTAAAATGAGCAAGTTATGGCCCTTTGAAGTTCAAGGGCAAAAGTGTAATTTAAATTAAAAACAGATTTGGCCTGAGAAAAACAGGGACCCGTTTTGATATGGGCACCCCTCTTCTTCAACCTCCTAGAGGGTTCTAGAACGAAGGTGTGCAGGGGAGAAACCACCGCCATTCTGGAGGTTTCTCTACCGCGAATGGCGGTAAGAACCCCCTCCAGAACCCTCTTCGAGCTCTATAAATAGAGCTCTTGGGTGCCTCCAATGGCAGCCCAAAAGCTTGGAAAAAACCCATCGTGGAGAGGCAGGCAAGAGGAGAAAACGTGGGAAAAACCCGGCCATGAACCAGGTATGCCTAAAACCCCTCCAAACCCATCTCCCCCTTAGACTTAGAGTGGGTTTCCCCAAGTTTCTGCATGGAAAACCATGCAAAATGGGCCTCTAAGGAGCCACAAAGGACCCAGGTAGGTGCTCTATCGCTACTAGACTTTTAAAAAGAGGCCATGATTGTTTTGAGAATGCACGTTTTAAGTATAAATTATATGACTTCTTTAGCATGACTTAATTTTATATATGACTTGTTTAGCATGACTTAATTTTATAAATGAATTCAGCATGCATATGATAAATACATTATGCATAGAGGACAAGCTCTATACTCTATTATTCATCCTTGATTGTTGAATTGTCGTTTCTGTGGATGTTGAGATTCAGAAGGCTGAATGGGTTTTTCCTTTTCCTTTATCAGATTGTCCATTGATGTTGACCTTCTTCTCCTTCTCCTTTTTGTTTGCCTGTGCTCTCTGAAGATCCTTTTCAAAAAGAGATAACATTTCTATTTCTTTTGCTATGGTGATTTGTTGAAATCCTATGACTCTATTTCTTAAACCAGGGTGTAAGCCATCAACAAACTTTTCTATAGCGTTTTCTTCAGTGGCACAAACATTGGGTGCAAATCTACGAAGACTCGTAAACTTATTTTCATATTGCTGCATAGATAGGCTGCCTTATTCTAGATCAATGAATTTTTTGCTCCTTTTACTTTTGTACATGGCGTGGAAAATATTTCTCATTAAATATAGTTTTGACCTCCTCCCAAGTAATGACATCATTATCATCAAAGTATGTTCTTTTGGTTATTTCCCACTGAAAGCCTGCTTCGCATTTTAGTACAGAATTGGCCATGGCGACCTTCCTTTCTTAAGAAATTTTCATTGCCTTGAACAGCTTTTCAATGTCAAAGATCCATTTTTTTGCTGTTGTTGATTGTTCTTCACTAGAGAATGATGGGGCCATCTTTTGAAATCGTTCAAGTTGGGCCTCCTTTTGGTTAGCAATCCTCTTTGGAGATAAGGTTCTTATCGCAAGTGCTTGTGATTGATTAGGTATGAACTACCCCATATGTTGCATGAATAGTTGAAAGGCTTCTGCAATCCCATTCCCAGATCTAAAAGAATCAGTAAGGTGATTAACAGGCTTTGGGATTGCACCTCCTTGTCTTTGATAGCATCTATTTTTCAATAACAACATACTCTCTTTGAGGAATTCTATCGTGCTAGTCTAAAGTCTTTCCTATTGATGTAAACTGATTGTAAGTTCTTATAACTTATCTGTGAATAACTCTCTCTCTCTCTCTCTCTCTCTCTCTCTCTCTCTCTCTCTCTCTCTCTCTCTCTCTCTCTCTCTCTCTCTCTCTCTCTCTCTTTAATACCATATCCATTCTAGTCATCTTTATAACTCATACTTTTAGTCTATTCTGTTCTTAACTATTTTGGTCATATATAATCTTTGGACATGCAGGACTGGCTGTGAAAGGATAAAATTGAGCTCTGATACCAACTGTGATCTTCGATCCACCGTTACTCAGATGATTATTGTAGGGCCAAACAGTAACCATAATTACAATCGCCGAAAAAATGGAGAACAGGTGGCTGAAGGAAGAGGAGAAGATCAGGGATAGATATGAGGTGTGATGGGAAAGAGGAGAGGGGGATTTATAGGGTGGCACACCGCCCTTTTTGGTAGTGTCGCCACTGCAAATAGTGGTTGGCGCCCACCATCTTCTTCAATATTGACACGGTTTTTCGGCATCGATGCAGTTCTGTTGCTGACACAATTTTTAGCGCTGACACAGTACTGATGCGATGTTGGTGTGGTGCTGACGAGGAGAATGAGATAGAGTCGAAGGGGGTGCTGTTAACGAAACAGCCCCGTGCATTTTTTTAACTTTTAATTACCAGAATACCCTTCATCTTCCAATACTCACAACTTTTTTTTATCCAAACTCCATTTTTAGTGTTCTTTGAGTCGTTGAATTCTATTTTTTGAGTAGAATTTAATAGTAGAGATAATTTCAACAAATTCTAACTTCATAAATTTTAAATTAAATAGAACATTTTTCTACTTGTCCAATCCAATTATTTTCCAAAATAAATAAGACATAAAACTTCTGTTAATTACAAATATTATGATTGATAGTAATTGAAAGAGGGGTTCTCTAGTACTTTAAAATTTTGGGACATTACATTCTTAACCCCTACAAAGAATTTCATCCTCGAAATTCCACAAGTTACTACTCATCAAAGATTTCAAAGTATTTATTCCTCATTTCTAATTCTACATCCCAGGTTTTTTTTTTTTACAATCATATCCTTCCATAAATTTTAACTAGTGAAATTCCTTTACTTCGCAACTTCTTGATCTTCTTTATGCTCTTCCTTTTTCCTCTTCTTAGGGCAATTTGTGGCTATGTGCCCCACTTCTTCTTAGATAAAATATTTAAAATGAGGCAAGGTGCAAGGTTTGCCTGGGTGATGCTTGTTGCATCGAGGACAAGCTCTATACTCTATTATTCGTCCTTGATTGTTGAATTATTGTTTGTGTGGATGTTGAGATTCAGAAGGCTGAATGGATTTTTTTTTTCCCTTTATTAGATTATCCATTGATGTTGACCTCCTTCTCCTTTTTGTTTGCTTGTGACCTCTAAAAATCCTTTTCAAAAAGAGATGCCATTTCTATTGCTTTTGCTATGGTAATTGGTTGAAATCCTATGACTCTATTCCTTAATCTAGGGTGTAACCCATCAACAAACTTTTTTACAGTGTTTTATTCAATGGCACAAACATTGGGTGCAAATCTACGAAGACTCATAAATTTATTTTTGTGTTGCTGCACAGATAGGTTGCCTTGTTCTAGATCCATGAATTCTTTGTCCTTTTGCTTTTGTACATGGTGTGGAAAATACTTCTTATTAAATACAGTTTTGAACTCCTCCCAAGTAATGACATCATTATCATCAAAGTATGTTCTTTTGGCTATTTCCCACTAAAAGCCTGCTTCACCTTTTAGTATGAAACTGGCCATGGTGACCTTCCTTTCTTCAGAAATTTTCATTGCCTTGAACAGCTTTTCAATGTCAAAGATCCATTTTTCTGTTGTTGCTGACTCTTCTTCACCAGAGAATGATGGGGCGATCTTTTGAAATCATTCAAGTTGGGCCTTCGTTCGGTCAGCAATCCTCTATGGAGATAAGGTTATTGTTGCAAGTGCTTGTGATTGATTAGGTATGAATTGCCCCATATGTTGCATGAATAGTTGAAAGACTTTTGCCATCCTATTCCCAAATATGGAAGAATCAATAAGGGGATTAATAGGCTTTGAGGTTGCACCTCGTCTTCTATTTGGCGGCATTTGTTTTTCAATTCTCTATCTAGATTTGTCTACAACATACATACATGGATACATAATAAAATACAACATGAGGATTCTTATTGTTCTTGATCATTCAAGATCTTATGAATCTTGTTTGATCATCCTTATCTTACTTATAATTTTTATTAGGATTAGATAATTTACTAACCTTTTATCCTCTTATTATTATTATTCAACTAGTTAATGTTTTACTGGTTGAAGATAGCTTATTCCATCCTAAGTCTAGACAGCTCCTCTTATTTCCAATCGACTAAGGCTTACTAGTTGAATAGCTGAACACAAAGTGGTTACTTCAATCCTCATGCAAGGAGGCGTTTAGATCTCACAAATGTCAACGGAAGGTAGGGGAAGAGCGAGGCTCTATTAGAAAACCCCCTTAATCACCATGTTAAGAATTTACTAGAGTGACCTTAGCTTAACCTTTCATAAGGTTCTTATGAGCATTTTAACCCTAAGTACCCTTTCTAATTGATTTTAATTAAATCCATGAACATTTTTGAGGAATTCTATCGTGCTAGTCTAAAGTCTTTCCTATTGATGTAAACTGATTGTAAGTTCTTATAACTTGCCTATGAATCTCTCTCTCTCTCTCTCTCTCTCTCTCTCTCTCTCTCTCTCTCTCTCTCTCTCTCTCTAATACCATTTCCATTCTAGTCATCTCTAAAACTCGTACTTTTAGTCTATTTTGTTCTTAACTATTCTAGTCATATATAATCTTTGGACAAGTAGGACTGGCTATGAAGGGATAAAACTGAACTTTGATACCAACTATGACGACTTGGGTTTTCACATGCATTTTTAAATGTATAACTAATTTCTAATGCAGTGTCAGCCCTATTTTGAAAAACAATGCAATGCAACATAAGAATCTTTGCTTTTAAATCCACTTTGAAAACCCCAAGTGTCATTTACTTCAAAGAAAAATAAAATAATGTGTACTCCAAATAAATAAATGTATCCCAAATCTATCTAGCCATAGCTCATAGTCCAACTGTACGAGGTAAATATACATTTTCCAAAATAATGAGTTTATATACTTACATTTACGTTTGTCTTTATCATCACCCACTTGATTGCAATACTAAAACTTCCTAATACTTCTTCTATTCCTGTTTGAGCTGATTTGTAAAAATAATATATTGGGTTGAGTATTGCTCATACTCAGTAGGTGAATATGATACTACTAATTTGAAAACATGGCATGCAACATACATAATTTCAATAGTAATTTTTCAGATAAAATTACGCAATTTATGTAGATGTGGGTATTCATGCATAAATCATTCTACTCATTTGTATATTTTCAAATAATAGAACTTTCCATCAAAACCCATCAATCAATAATATAAAATATTACAAAAATCTTAAAATAGTGACCAATCAAACCATATGATAGAATCTCAACCCCACCCAACGGCAAATATCATACGCGTGGGTTTCTCGGCGAACATAGCAAGCCAACTGGTCACGAGTACTCGTCTACGACCATCTCAATGCAATATGCATATCGATATCAAAACCCAAATCATAGGGTCAACTATGCTCACGACCAGAACTTATTCTAAAATTGTGTGTCTCCGGTATCTAGAGATCGGCACACCATAGCCTCCATGGCCACTATGGATATGTCCTCTTTGTCCCTTCATAAGCCGCCTCATTCAGTGTTATATCCACTTGGAACTCGAGGTTTTGTTCCCTCCGTAGGTTGCCTCAATCAGTGATCTACTCACTTGGAATTCAAAGTTTTGTTCCCTCCATAGGTTACCTCAATTGGCGATCTACCCACGTGGAACTTAAGATTTTGTTCCCTTTGTAGGTTGCCTCAATCGGCAATCTACCCACTTATAACTCAAGATTTTGTTTCCTCTACAGGTTGCCTCAATCAGAGAGCTACCCACTTAGCATAGTGCCCACTAGGCTCATTAGCCCAAAAAAGATATATACATATAATCCAATTTCCCAATAATCATAAATCATGCAATTTATGCAACTAGTTTCAAAACATGCGAGTAATGCATGTATAAAATCTGTTCATGAAATATATAAGAAATCACATGTTAAATCAAGATCATGAACCACGAGAATAGTTTGCATGAAAATATCATATCTCAACATTATTTACAAAAGCATACTAAACACGGAAATATATTCAAGTAGAACTTGAAATGCAGTTAGAAAATTCAACAACATCAAACTACCTACCTCAATGATGTTGCTTGAATCACTTTTTTCTTCAATTCGAATATTGAATCTCTTTCAATTTCTTCATGGAATCCTTCACTGTTGTCAAGTTTGGCATTGTTTCATGGTCATTTGATGCCGATAAACATGGATTTTCCCATCGAACTGTTGCCAAAAAACTCTATGTTGCTAGATTAGAACTTCATTTGATCATCAATAAAATCTACTCTGATTGTGAAATAGATGGAGGGGTTTTGATCGTCTTCTCACGAGCAATCCAGCGGCAATGTCTGATCTTCGATCCACCCCTGCTCAGACGATTGTAGTAGGGCCAAACTGTAATTGTAGTTACAGTAGCTGAAAAAATCGAGAACAAGTGGCCAGAGGAAGAGGAGAAGATCAGGGATGGATTTAAGGTGTGATGGGAAAGAGGAGAGGGGGATTTATAGGGTGGTGCACCGCCCTTTTTGGCGGTGCCACCACCGCAAACATTGGTCAGCGCCGATGCGATTTTCGGCGCCAACATGGTACTGACGTGATGATGACGCATTGATGATGCCGTGCTTATGAGGAGAATGATGTAGAGTCGAAGGGGGTGCTGTTAAAAAAACAGCCCCGTGCGTTTTTTTAACTTTTAATTACCAGAACACCCTTCATCTTCCAATGCTCATAACTTTTTCATCCAAACTCCGTTTTCAGTGTTCTTTTAGTCGTTGAATTCCATTTTTCGAGTAGAATCTAATTATAGAAATAATTTCAACAAATTCTAACTTCATAAAATTTAAATTAAATAGAACATTTATCTACTCATCCAATCTAATTTTTTTCCAAAATAAATAAGATATAAAACTTCCGTTAATTACAAATATTATGATTGATTGTAATTGAAAGAGGGGTTCTCTAAGTCTTTAAAAATTTGGGTCATTATAGCAAGGCTAGTATCAAATCATCTCAAATGTCAGTGGGTAACTGCACCTCCTAACATATGGTCTCCAGGACTTACAGACCTCATAGCATGCTTGTCTTTAGGTCTTAAGGTTCGTAGAGCACCTATTGAGTGATCTGAGACTTAGGGCACTCCCAAAGTACCTGCCCAAAACATCGATCAAATCTATAGCCACAAGGACTTACAGCTACTCGTAGAGCACATGCCTAGGAGTCGACAAAATCTGCATCCATCAAGATTCATGGCCACTCATAGAGTGCCTGCCTAAACCACAGATGAAATCAATAATCATCAGGGTTTACATCCACTAGTAGAGCGCATGCCTAAGTATCCACAAAATTACATCCGTCAAAGACTTATGGCCACTCATAGAATGCCCGCCCAAATCATAAATCATATATATCTCCAAAATCATTTTGTGAAAAGAAAATTGCTATTTTAAAATTTTGTCAGAAACCATTCGAATCTATGCATTTTCAATCAATATTCTCAACAAGCTATAAAAACATTTCTTCGTAAGAAATCTCACATGCAGTCTTTATTCATATATTAGATAATCTTCTTCCAATTTTCCAAAAGTATACATCCAACACAACGATTACAAAAGATGAATCTTTAGACAATATCTTAAAAGTGTTTATCGCTAGTGGACCATAGTTAAATTACTGATAAAGTAGAGACACACATGTTACAGCTTAAGGTCATGGCTTGTAAATATCTATTGCATGTCCATGGTGTTTAGCATATTCTTTCCCAATTTAAATGTAAATCATTTCATGTGAATACAGTCATTTCCAGTCCTACATATTAGTAGCTAATTCCAATTCAATGATTAGTAGTCAAATTAGATTAAAGTGAACCTAATTAAAGGCTAATGTTTACACAATTTTTATTCTATCTCTTGGTTTTGAAGACCTTAGGATTATTCCCTCAACATATATTCATGACTACAAACTATGAATTAATATATTAAATTTCCTTCTATCATGGAACCAATCATTTCATTATTCTCGAGTCGTTGAGTTATAAGTATGACATCTACTAGCACATTTGCTTATGTATTCCTATAGTTCAGAAACTTTGTGATCTATTCTAAAATATTTACTTTATTGTTGATATACTTATTAATATTTCATGTTGTTTGGAGCATTCCAAATATTTTAGTATCAATATACAAGTCCTTATGTCTCAGTAACATGTCCAAGAGCAAGCCTTGTTTAAGGTATTATAGTGTCCACTTGAAGTGTAAGTTCAAAATCCAGGTAGGCAGTCTAGTTACTCAATTGTCTTAATGTTATAATTGGGATAAAACAAGTGTTTTAAGTTCATTTCATATCTATTGCTAATCCAGATGTATATCATATTTCTAAGTATTATCAACATCAGCTAAATGTGTGTGTGTGTGTGTGTGTGTGTGTGTGTGTCTTAATATATATATAAAGTTCAAGTCTTTATGGTTTCCATTCTTTTGTTTGGGCATTACAACTCAGGTAATATGAACATCTTCCATTTAAATTAGTCATTCTATTTTTGATTTGATAATTTCAAAGATGCCATAAGATAACTTCTAAATTTATAGCATACTTCCATAATTTTAGAAATGAAAGACAATACTTTGTAAATCATCATCTGCATTCAATCATTCTTATAAAGGCATGGTGATTATTAAACTTTCCAAAATAGAAATCTTAATCCACCTACCTCATATGGAATTTATCTTTGGTTATCATGAGTACTTGCTTTTGCTCAATCTATTGATTGAGCAATTAGAAGGTTTCATCATCAATCCATAGATGGACGGCTATGATCGTGTCTCTGTCACTGATTAGTGTACTAGGAAAGTAAAGATATAATGATTTGTAGCTTAACACTTTAGATTAGAAAGAGATGTAGTCCCTGATCTCAGAGATCTTACATTAGACCATCAATCAAAGGTCAGATCATGGGAACAAGCTTGATAGGTTGTTGTTCTAGGGGTTTGGTGATAGATCTATGGTCAGATCGGAATGAATACTTAAATCAAATATTTACTTAAGAGTATGTTTCACTAATATACAATTAAAATGAGATGAAGGGCTAGATCTGATCACATATCAGATGATTTGGTGTGAAATCTACATCCAATACTAAAAGGCATATCCATCACAGATCTGACTTTAGAGATAGATCAATGGTCAGACCATGAGGAATGGTTGGGATAGGTTCGAATCCTCCATTTGGAGACAAATCAACAGTTGTACCATGGCATGATCTACAAAATCAATCACAAATCAATCATTCAAACGCAAATCAATGGCTAGATCTCGATGGATGATCATATTGGTCGCAAATTTGATGATCTAGTTTGATCAAGCGTCCGGTCGTAGCTAACACTTGGATCATCTCTAATCAAAGAATGAATAGATGGGTTTTGTTCCTCCTATTGTAAGGATCACAATAATCATCTCAAATATACAAAATCCTTCATAGATTTGGTAGTGCAAGAGGTCAAAGTCTAAGGGGGTAATGGGGCTCACCTAAGTGGGGAGTGTGTGAGTGAATGGGTGAGCGAGTGGGGCGAGTGGCCTTGATGCATCGGCATGCCCAAGTAGGCACATCGTGTTTGCAACTCTGTGTGCAGGAGGCCAGCTAAAGGAAGAGGGAAGGGAAAAGAGCTGATGATCGTGCTTAGGCCTATGTTGTGTGGGGGAACCCGAGAGGGTTACCAGGAAGAGTAGGGAGAGGGGGAGATGGGTTGTCAGCATGGGCCGCTGGGAGTCACTGGTAGATCAGGGAAGAGGGACTGGGACTAGGCAACCTGTCAGTTAGGCTACGTTGGTCCAAGGTCGGTCAAGGCAGAGGAACAAAAAGGAGAGCAGAGAGGAGGTCTAGCGATGGTTGGTTGGGTGTAGGTGTCCGAATGAGGAAAGAAGAAAAAGGGGAAGGGTTTTTGGGTTGGGCCTGTAATAACCCCAATTTTTGTAAATTGATTGAGAAAGTCAATTTAGTTTGCATTTTCAGAAATTTTAGGCTAGAATATTAGGTTATTGGAAATTCTCTTTTTATAGAATTAAAACATGAGTTAAAACTTGGAAATTATGAATGTACTTAAACAAACGATCGAAATGACACTAAGTACTTTCAATTCTGAGTTAAAATGAAAAATCCCTAATTTTCCCTATTTTTATGAATAAAAGGGTAAAATGATAATTTTACTCATAACCGAGATCTAAGGCTTCAATATTTAGAATGTACTCAGAAATACAATTTCAACGCCACTAAGTAGGCTCAATTCCGAGTTCAGGAGAATAAAACAGATTTTTCTCCATAAAAGGGAAAATTGGTCCTTTCACACCTTCGTGGGGCCCACAAATGAATCCAACGGCCAAAAAATATATAATGAGTGGTCAAACTACTACTAGTTGATAGTGGAGAAGGAGGTGGTAGTGGACGATCCAATGTTAATTTAATATTAAAAGAATTGAAACATAATTATTACAAGTAATTATGAAAAATTCAAAAACATCTATAAATACGCCCCAAAAAATCCTCCAAAAATGTTCATTAAAATTTCCATGAAATTATATTGCTTCCCCTAAAAAACCATATCTAGATTCATTCCCAAAATTCTCTCTTCTTTCACTTTCTCTCTCCTCTCTTTAGATTGAAACAAGAGACCTAAATTCAATTAGGCACTCTATCAAATCTTACAATCCCACCATTCATATTTTCCTAGAGTATCTTATCTACAAAATCCCCAAATAAATTTCAAGATCCAATGGTGCAATCAATAGAAAATCACAAAAGAAGCGATTATCAGGAGATCTTATCATCAACGGGATATTTTTTTAAAATTGGGCTGTAAAACCTAAGTTTTTCTCCAATCAGGTATGTGGAAACTCTTCCCATACTTATTTCATGTTATATTATATAATTTTTATTTTTTTGAAATTAAGTTTATGTTAAAAATTATAAAAATCAAGTAAGGATAAGAACTCTTCATATCTGTCTGATGGAGGGCTCAAATAGAAAATCTGAACAGACCAATCTATCTAGAAGGGTCTAAAACCCTTAGGGTAGAATTTTCAAGAAATTTCATTAAGTTTGAGCCTTTGATTGAAGAGGAATTGATTGGACAGTCCAAAACGGACTGTCTGATCTTCCTAATAAGATTGGGCTCCCAGGACGCCATTATAGGATGCCGCATGGAAACTTGCCCTGCAAGAGCATCTCTGCACGCACTTCGCATGCGATGCCATCTCGATAGAACATCCACGAGATAGCGCAGGTTACAGTTAGCGCGTTACCACGCGTGTCTTGGAGAAGGAAGCACGGTGATCGCTATGCCCAATGGATCACTCCATCGTACCACTGTTTTATTGCATTTGGGGCCAGTGTTTGGGAGAGCAATGACATGTGGTGGATTGTTCCACTGCATGTCGAGGCTAACTCAATGTGTCGACAGTCAGTTTGCTGCGTTAGAAATGAAATCGAGGTGGGGGTGCGTTTATCAATTTGAACACCCTTAATTTAGTTAAATTTAGGTGAATTTTCACCCCAATCTTCATTTCACACAAAATTATTATCGTTAGAATCGTCTCATCATGTAGTTTTCATTTTTGATAGTATAAAATCCAAAATTTGAGTTTTCAAGGGGGTTACTTTCTTAAAGTTCAATTGTTAAGAAAATTCAATTTTTGTTTTTATTCTAATTAAAATGTTATAATTACTTAAAAATTAACTCAAAATCGAGGCTGTTACATTCATCAAGAAATTTTAGACAGATATTCTTATCTTCCATTTATTGATTTCAGTTTTTAAGTTATGATTCTAGTAGAATGATTTCATGATTTATTTTAATGAAGGATTTCCTTTCTTATTTCTCTCTTTTGCTCTATATATATTAGGTTACTAATCTTTGAAATTTTTAACTATAACTATTTCTCACCTAGTTGTTAGAATCATAATTTCTTACTTTATGACCCCTTTTTCTTTTATATTTATCTTCTATTTATCTTTGTATGTGTCTTAATCTAATCTTCTGACCAAGCTTTAATGTAAAATCTTGCAATTTTCATTTTTTTTTTCTTTCAAACCCCTTTTTATATCTATATTGTTTCTAATCCAAATTCCATTGAATTCTTAGATTTACTAGTTTGAGGAGGTTCTTTATTAAGAGTTAGTGATTTCCAAGTTTATCCTTCATATAATGATTCTCAACTTCGTAGTGTACTATAGTTGTTGTAGTCTCCAAAGCTCATTACTCACCATCCAAGTGGAATAAGTAGCTATTTTGTGATGCATTTGATGATTTACATAAATCAAGGTATTTTGAGTATTTGTCATACCTGAACAGAACTCACAGTGTTTTCAAATACTACTCATGCCAAAATTATGTTCTTAAGTCATAAATCCATGAAATGGGTTTGCATGTGCAATTTAATAAAATTGATGAATCACATGACTTTCATGATTTCTAAAATCATCTGTGCCTTATCTTTTTCCTGAGGATTTAGGCATTCAAAACTTTTATCATTTCATGAGCATTTAAATGTACTGATATCATTTTCCATGAATAGACACATAAGCATTCCAAATTTATTCATAACAAATAGTTCTTTAGATTCATTCACCTTATATTATCATTCAAGATATCACTTTAAGTGTCAAAGTTGTTTGTCATTTGATAGTTAAATCTACTTATGAAGAGTGGGGTATCTAACATTCTCATTATCATTTGTAAAAGTAGTCATCTAACAAGTTTCTCTACATGAACACAATGTATTTTCATATGCAAGTGTGAATTAGTATACAACCAGGTAGAATCACTCATAATGCTCAATTAATTTAACTCTTGAGTAAATCTTACCAAGGTAAAATTGTCAGCTTAGAAGAATCATTATGTTCTAAAATACCAATGGTAAAACCATCAGCTTAGTATATGCGTCAAAGCATAGTACCAATAAAAGATAAAATCAATCGATATGGTCAAAAAGCATACTATATGCTCGAAGTTCAATTGTTAGCAAGCCAGTATTCAATAAATCTATCATCTAGCAAAACCAAAAGTTGTTCATGGTTTTCAAAAGCATAATCGATCAATTCATAAGTGGATATAGTTCTTTCTATATGAAATTGAACTGAAATTATAATTGTGAAAATCAATCTCATACATGTGAGGTGAAAATCCATGAGGAAAGATTGGCTATCTCAAATCATTCATAATGTCCAAAAGAATCTGATAAGTTTGTCACACTAGCATGCTTAAACAGATGAAGCTAATTCAAAGCACATGGCCCTCAGTTCAAAATGCACAAATCCATGCCCACATCGCCGTGGAAAATTGATCCCTCCAATCACAATGGCATATAGTCCTACCACCCTAGACAAGGTCCAATTCTTGAGAAATGACCCACATAATCATCAGCATATAGACACCTATGCTCATAGGGCCCTACCATCACCCACTAGTAACTATCATGGCCTTTATGTTTGCTTGTGGATACCTGCACAAACCATGACTCACTGGGCCTTATAGGGGCTACCTGGCTACCACTCAGAGCACTTCCTCATGAGAAGATACTCCTATTGCCCATCATCTCCATCACAGGGCTGGTATCAAATCATCTCATAGGTTAGTGGCCAACTACACTTCCTAGCATAGGGTCTCCAAGACTTACACACCACACAACATGCCTGTCTCTAAGTCTTATGGTGCTCATAGAGCACATTCTAAGTGATTGAGGACTTAGGGAACTCCTGGAGTACTAGCTCAAAACATTGATGAAATCCATATCCACAAGGACGTATAGCTATTCGTAGAGTACATGCCTAGGCATCAACAAAATCCGATCCATTTGGACTTATGACAACTGTAGAGTGCTTGCCTAAAACATCAATGAAATCCATAACCATTAGGGTTTGCAGTTGCTCGTATAGTGCCTGCCTAAGTATCCACAAAATTGCATCCATCAAGACTTACGACCACTCACAGAATGCCTGCCCAAATCATAAATCATATATATCTCCAAAATCATTTCATGAAAATAAAATTGCTATTTTAAAATTTTATGAGAAGTCATTTGAATCTGTGACACCCTAGGTTTTACACAACAATATAATACCAATAAAGTAAAAAGTTGGGATCCATTTTTAAATTTTTTTTATTTTATTTTATAGACCAAAAACAAAACTTGAATAAAAAGCATTTATTTCAAAATTTCGAGAGTCATACAACTACAAAATCATTGATTTAATAGCAAAATGATATCCTCATTTTTACCGAAAATCCAATAGGGTCTCCTCTGAATTTTGGACCATCATATGTAACTCATGTGATACAACAATTACATGATAAATACAATGACTTGACATGACATGTAGGATACTCACTCTCCATGCTCATCCATCTAAATCAAATACAATTTTCAATAAAAATGTATACTTCAATGGTGGATAAGAAAATCAAGATATGATAACATCACCTAGGGTCTGTCCAAACATAGCCATCACATCCAACATGAATACATATCCTTACATCCAAATCATAAAGTAAATCATACTAATGTATAGTCCATAAGTCATAAATGAAGTAAGGTTTGAAAAAACCTTATAGTTTTTGAAATTTATACATTATTGGAAGCCACCATCACCTTTGTTTGCTCTATCAACATGTCAAACCTACTGCTACTATCTGTATCTGAGGCATTACAAACCAAAGCAATGCCTCAGTAAGCAATCACTTATGTAGGTGACCACATTTAATATTAATTTAAAGCATATGTAATATGACATATAAAGATTTGGGTTTCTAATAAAATTCATGGATATGAACCATTCATATAAAAATCTAAATCATCAGATATTAAGAATAAAATGATGCATGAATAATTAGTGAGAACCACTAACAAAATCTGATGAGGATATGGTTTTGCACATAAATATAAAAGTATAATATCCAAATACCATAGTAGCATAACAATGAATAATGCATACTCATGCAACTAGTAAAGCCAATTTCAACAAAATCCATCATAACATGAAATGATTGCATATCATAAATAAAAGAGCATGCAAGTTAACCATGTCCCTCGAGTGTCCCACTACACTCTCATATTTGGTCATGAGTACTCATACCAACCCTTTAGGTTCCTCACCTGTAGCTTGCACACTAGGTAATTAGTGCAACTCATAGGGCAGCCCACATCTAGCCTCCCACATAGGTTTCACCCTGAGGATGCAACATCACATTGTGGATGCATCTAGGTATAACCATCTAGATATGTTTGTAACTACATGTGCACAGAAAATAAGTGCATGGATCACTATGCTGTAGTGGCAACCACTTTGGGGCATAAACCACTATCGCTCACTTTTGATACTAAAATGGGAGATTAGAGTCCACCAAGGCATGTGAGCCGATCAAATGTGCGTGGGTGGCTTGCCCATGATTACCACAAACAATATGCAGTTGCCTAATATCAGGGTAGTGTCTATAATCTATAAACTCAAAGGGCGGGTGGGCAAACCTAATACCCTCCTAGCATAGCATCCATCGGGTAGAAACACCCGTCATAAATCAGCAAAAACACAAAATCGAGTATAAAAAATCCATGCATAATCATCTACGATAAAATCAAGTCGATAAGGTATTTTAATGCAACAATAATCATGCAACAAAAATTTGCATATAACATCCTCAAATGATCCAAATCGATGTAGCATACAATGTATTAAGAGCAGTGCATGAATCATGTAAATAAAAAAGATAATATAAACATTGGCAACACATGCTGAATGATAATCTCAGGAGAATCATAAGGTTGGAATACAGATCCATGCATCAAACTATGCGTGTGAATAAGGCCATCAAGTGAATAATCATGATTTATAAATCATAGAATACTAATGTAGTCACCTACCTCAGACAAAGTATCACATATAGGTCATACTTAGAATCCAATTTATTTAACTTGGATTCTTAATTACACAACATTATATTTTTGAATTCCAATACATTGTGGTTAAGATGTCGAATGTTTTCAAGTTATGCAATCTCAAGGGGGGTCTGGCCCTAAATAGTTATTAATTCAAACCATACTCAATCGGGCCCACTCATAACCATCTTGTCCTTCTTAATTATATCATTGCATATTTTAGAGGTATTAGGATCAAATCATATCAATCTAGGGTAATTTATTGTTTGATTAACTAATCAAGCAGTATTATGTGAATTTCACATTCAATCTTTATCTAATCACAATCAAATCAGCCCATCAAATGATTAAGATAGTAATCTTACCTTGTACAAGTCAATCTGAATAACAATTCAATTGTTTGCTTGGCCGAATCATCCACCAATCGCATCAACTATGCCCAATCTCAGATATCCATATTGATTTAGTCAAAATTCTTCACTTGATCACCCTTGATCAAATAACAATTTAGTAATTCTAACCAATTAATCCAATCAAGTAGTCTAAACGGTATTGACCATAAAATTTAATCCAATTTCATACCTAGATCTTCAGTTGATCTCAATCGCTGATCAAGATTAGCTAAATCATGTCCATAGACATTTCATATCCAAAATATCTTGTATGGATCTTGATGTACACTTTGTGAGGATCATACTGGACTATTTAGATCAAAAAATAACATTAGATCATCTCAGATCAAATGATCTGAAGTTTGCTCAATGGTCTAATCAAATCAATAGCTAGATCTACCTTAATAATTGAATGGGCAGATGGGTATTGTTCCTCGCATTGCCAGAATCATAAGGGTTATTTCAGATCTCTGAGATCCTTCTTAGATTTACTAAAATAGAAGGATTGAAGTTCAAGGGTGTAATAGGGCATACTGGGTCAACTAGGTTCCCCCAAAACGAGTTGGGAACAAGTTGACTTGGCAAGTCAACCCACCCTAACTTGTCAAGTGAAAGGGGGGAAAACAGGGAAAGTGGTGGCTGGTGATGGCTATGATGAGGTCACTGGCTGAACCCAATCTTAAGAGGGAACATAGGGGAAATGGGTCCTGACTTGCCGGCCTTCCCATGGCCTAGCTGAGGTGATGATGGGAAAAGCAAGGGGGAAAAATCAAGCTCGTGGACGGCCTGTGCACGCCAACATGCTAGGCTTGGTTGCACTAAATGGGATCCTATCAGGAAGGGGAAAGAGGAGAGGGAGTAGAATGCCGAGAAGGTGATTGAGTTTTTGCCCATTGCCGGTGAACAGAGGTGGGGCAAGGGGAAGACTTGATGCGTGGTTGACTTGTGTGCACAGGCATACCAGGGCAGCTGTCTAAAGATAAACCCCAATCCAGAGGGGAAGAAGTAGGAAGGTGGGAGGTCGACACTAAGGAGGGGTGATCGGGTCTCCATGTGTCTCTGATGAAAACCCAATCTAGGTTTTTGTCAATGTCAAAGAGAGGGGAGATGGGCTGCTCATCGAAAATAGGAACCATGTCAGGGACAAGGGCTTTACATGCCAGAAAAAGGGGAATACAAGGTGGGGAGACAGCTGCCAGAAAACCCAATAGGGTAGTTACATGCCAGAGTCGGGAAAGGAAGATCAAATGGAAGGGGGGGTATGGGTCACTAAGGTTTTCTCTCCCTTGCGTTCCCCCAGACTAATCTTGTTTTCATTCTCCACATCCCACAATAGACAAACAGAGGGGGTGCTAATATTAATTTAAGCCCCCTCCAAAATTGTAAAGCTTTTTAATTTTTCCACCCCGATCTCTATTTCAAGCAAAATTAGTGTCGTTGGAATCGTATCGACATGTACATTTCAAATTTGATAGTCTCAAGTCCAATTTCTAAATTTACAAGGAGGTCATTTTCATGAATCTCAATTTCTATGGAATTAAATTCTGATTTTATTTTCATTAAAATTATATTATAATTGTGACGACCCGGGTTTTCCCATGCATTTTTAAATGCAAGATCTAATTCCTAAGGCGGGATGCATCCCTATTTGAAAACCATTTTATAAAAACCATGCAATGCAGTGGAAAATCTTTAGTTTTAAACTCATTTTGAAAACCCCGAGTGTCATTTGCTTTCACAATAACCAAAGTAGTTTTTGAAAAACTTCAGAAATCATAAATGTTTTCCCAAGTCTATCCAGTCACAGCTCACAGCCCAACTGTAAATAAATACAAATACATGTCCAAAGGGTAGAGTGTTTACTTACACGTATAATTGTCTCCTTTTGATTTTTCTTACTCGTAGCACTAACATTTCCTGAGGTGTCTTCTACTTGTGAATGGAACTATGCTGAAAAATGTTAAGGATAGGGTGAGTATATACTATACTCAGTAGGAGTCTATCACTACCAGTTTTACAATGCATGCTATGTTTAAAATCATATGCTCTTTAAAACATGTGCATATTCAAGCAATCATGTTCAATATCGATATTAAAAACCACTGTCTAATTGGAATACTGACGACTTAAAGAATAGCATAATCCAAGTCGAAAGTATATATATATATATATCATAAACATAATGATATACATAAGATGCTCAACTGAATCCAACTCATGGATATATGGTATGGTCGACCAACCTCATGTCATGCAATATACAATGCAAGTAAATCCTCAAACCATAAGGCCCAACTATGCCCACGACCTCGCCGCCATGTGGTCCTCGGGTACCTAGGGACACAGGGTCATATGCCTCCACGGGGCATATGACACTTCGACCCAGTGCCGTGATACCAGTGGTAGCCTCTTGTAACACATGTAGTCGAAGCAGGGACATGCCCTTTTTGGGCGTGGTACCCATTCCACCTAATAGTGGTAGAGGCTGGGAGGCCACCCCAAACCTCTCGGCATAGCGCCCACGAGCTTATTAGCCCAAATGATATAAGATCAAACAAGCAAAAAACCTCTTTTTCAAAACCTATCCTCTTTGGGTCCCTCACAACTGCCTACCCAGTGTCTTTTGGGCACTCCAGCGTCTTTTGGTAACCCTCAAGGACATGCAATTTTTCAAAAACTCAATGCTCACAAATCATGCAATATATGCAATTATTTGCAAAACATGTCTATGCATAATGTATTTGTCATATGCATGCTGAATTCGTTTATAAGATTAAGTCATGCTAAACAAGTCATATAACTTAAACTTAAAACAT
This sequence comes from Warburgia ugandensis, assembly GCA_035236585.1. Lineage (NCBI taxonomy): Eukaryota > Viridiplantae > Streptophyta > Magnoliopsida > Canellales > Canellaceae > Warburgia > Warburgia ugandensis. Next base: position 42,259,193 of record CP141136.1, read on the forward strand.
GCGTTCTGAAAACAATCATAGGTTCTTTTTAAAAAGTCTAGTAGCGATAGAGCACCTACCTAGTTTGTCGTCACTTAGCTCATGTTCCTCTTGCAGACGAGTCCTAGAGTACCTTTATGACTCCTGTATATCATTTAAACATGAAAATTTGGATATTTAGTGTTACAACGTCATGGAAAGGTCAACTTTTGTTTATGCGGGCCTTGCGCCCATGGTTCCCGGGACGCGCGTGTGCCCTAGTAGACTAGGACTCGCACTTGTACGTCATGAGCGCCCGAAGGCTGTGCCAGGGATTGCGTTTGCACGCGCACATGCATGCCCAAGTAGCGCTATAGCACGCGTCCCGTGTCAACTAGTTTTGATGGGTTTCAGAGGAAACCCGTCTTCTCCGGTTTCCACAGCATTTCCCTAGCCGAAAAACACCCAGATCCGGTGTGGATCTGGGCAGGGAAGAAGGGAAACTAAATAGGAAGGGGTGGAGGGCTTACCTAGGTGGTCTGGGAGAGTGTTCATCGCTAATGGGTCCCCCTATTCTTCACAGTGAAGCTCCTGTTCACCAGAAAACTTGAAGAAGGGAAAAGCCCACCGTTCTGGTGCGACCAGAGGAAAAGGGGGGGAAAGAAGAGAGGAGGTGAAGAGATGGGATTGGCTGGCCTGGGACGACTCGGGCCTGGCCAGAATTTGCAGGGAAAATGAGTGAGGGTTTTTTTTTATTTTTTTGCCGAAAACCCCAGTCCCAAATAGCCGGAAAAACCCGATTCGAAGAGGGGGGAATAGGGGCTTTTTATAGCCTTGCTATGGCGGTGCTGCCAATGGCGGTGCCGCCATTGGTGGTGGCAGATTTCTATGGAAACTAGGGTTTCTGGAGAAATCTAGAGGAAGAAGAAGACAGGGTGTCATTATCAAAATGCCCCCTTGCGTTTTCTGTCTTTTTCTTTTTTGTTTAAATTACATAAATACCCCTAATCTTTAAACGGCAGTAACTTCTTCATACGAACTCCGTTTTCGGCGATCTTTGAGGCGTTGGATTCCATTTTTTGAGTAGAATCTAATGGTACCAAGTTTGCTTACAAATTCCTTCATTTACTATTTTAAATAAAATAAAACATTCAACACAGTTTATTTCCCATAGAATGTCCAATTTTTGTTAAAAATAGCGTAAATTGCTCGAGCATTACAATAATACATAGACAATGATCCACAATTGAGGTTCATTATAGAATCTATGCATTTTCAACCAATATCCTCAATAGGCTATAAAAACATATCTTCATAAGCATTCAAACATGTAGTCTCTATTCATATATTAGATAATGTTGTTTTAGTTTTCCAAAAGTATACATCCAAAAATATTATTACAAAAGATGAATATTTAGACAATATCTTAAAAGTGTTTATCCCTAGTGGACCATAGTTAAAGTATTGATAAAGTAGAGACACGCATGTTACAACTTAAGGTCATGGCTTGTAAATATTTATTGCATGTCTATGGCTTTTAACATATTCTTTCCAAGTTTAAATGCAAATTATTTCATGTGAATATGGTCATTTCTAGTCCTACACATCAGTAGCTAATTCCATTTCAATGAATGGTAGTCAAATTCGATTAAAGTGAACCTAATTAAAGGCTACTATTTACACAATTTTTATTCTATCCCTTGGTTTGGAAGACCTTAGAATTATTCCCTCATCATCTATTCATGACTACAAACTATGATTTAATATATTAAATTTTCTTCTATCTTGGAACCAATCATTTCATTGTTCTAGAGTTGTTGAGTTACAAGTATGACATCTTCTATAACATTTGCTTATGTATTCCTATAGTTCGTAAACCTTGTGATCTATTCTGAAATATTTTCTTTATTGTTGACATACTTATTGATATTTCATACTATTCAGAGTGTTCCAAATATTATAGTGTCAATATATAAGTCCTTATATCTTAATAACATGCGTAAGAGCAAACCTTGTTTAAGGTATTATAGTGTCCACTTGAAGTATAAGTTCAAAATCACGGTAGGCAGTCCGGTTACTCAATTGTCTTAATGTTGTAAATAGGATAAAATAAGTGTTTTAAGTTCATTTAATATCTGTAGATAATTTGGACATATATCATGTTTCTAAGTATTATTAACATTGGTTAAATGTACATATATAAAGTTCAAGTCATTATGGTTTCCATTCTTTTGTTTGGGAGATATATCTAGGTAACAATAACACCTTCTATTCAAATTAGTCATTCCATTTCCAATTCGATAATTTAAAAGATGCCACAAGATAACTTCTAAATTTATCACATACTTCCATAATTTTAGTAATCAAAGGCATTTTTTTAAAATCATCATATGCATTCAATCATTCTTATGAAGATGTGGTAATTATTAAAATAGCAATCTTAATCCACCTACCTCATATGGAAGTTATCTTCGGTTCTCTATGTACTTTCTTTTGCTTTATCTGTTGATTAACCAATTCATAGGTTTTGTTGTTGATCTATAGATGGACAACTCTAATCGTGTCTCTGTAGCTGATTAGTGTATTGGAAAATGAAAGATATACTAATTTATAGCTCCACACTATAGATTAGAAAGAGATGTTGTGCCTGATGTCAGAGATCTGGCATTAGATGGTCAATCAAAGGTTAGATCTTAGGAATAGGCTTGATATGTCCTTGCTCTAGGGGTTTGGTGATAGATTTATGGTCAGATTGGAATGAATACTTAAATTAGATACGGATCTAGGAGTATGTTTCACAAATATACAATTAAATTGAGATGAAGGGCTAGATATGCTCACATATCAGATGATTTAGTGTAAAATCTACATCCAAACCTAAAAGGGAGCTCATATCCATCGTAAATTTGACTTTTAGAGATAGATCAAGGGTAATGGTTAGGATAGGTTCCGATTGGTCATTTGGAGGTAGATCAATAGTTGGATCATGGTAGAATCTATAAAATTAATCATATATCCATTTTTTGAAGACAGATCAATGACTAGATCTGGTTGGATGATCATGTTAGTCACAAATATGATGATCTCATTCGATCAAGCATCTAGTCCTGATCAACAATTGAAGCATCTCAAATCAATGAACAAACAAATGGGTTTTGTTCATCTCATGTAAAGATCACAACAATCATCTTGGATCTACAAAATCCTTCCTGGATTTGGTAGTGCAATAGGTCAAAGTCTAAGGGGGTAATGGGGATCACCTAAGTCAACTCAATACACAAGGGAACGAGTGGAGAGCAAGTGAGATGGGGTGAGTGGGGTGTATGTGAGTGAATGGGCGAGCGAGTGGGCGACTGGCCTTAGCCACATTGGCCTACCCAGATGGGCACGACGGGTTTGGCGCTTTGTGGCAAGTGGCCGGTTGAAGGAAAAGGGAAGGGAGAACCATTGATGGGCATGCTTAGGTGCAGCCTGGTGCTACACTCTGTGAGTTCACTTGAGAGGGTTATTGGGAAAAGTAGGGAGAGGGGGAGATGGGTCATTGGCATGGCCCGTCTAGGTGTCGTCGATGGATCAATGAAGAACGGATCAGGACTAGCTTGGCTTGCTAGTTGCCAAAGGGTCAAGGCTAAGGATTAGAAAGGAGAGAGGAGAGGGGTTCCAACGATGGTCTGCTAGGTGATGCCAATAGGTGTCCGAATGGGGAAGAAAGAAATAGGGGAAGGGTTTCTGGCTAAGCTGCCAGCCACATGAAAGACGAAGAGGGAGAGAGAAAGGGGGATGGGTGTAGCCATCCTATCGAGCTGGTCACGTTGATTGGGGAAGAGAGGAAAGACTGGTTGTGAGGGGAGCAGATGCTTATTCTCTCCCTTCTTTTCGGCATCCCCTTATTTTATTGCATTCGCAGTAGTCATTCAGGAGAGCGACGATGTGTGGAGGATTGACCCAACTTGTGTTGAGCTGGCTCCACGTGTCAATGGTTCGTTTGCCATGCCAGAAACAAAATTAAGGTGGGGTGTCATTATCAATTTGAGATGATTTAGTAAAATTTGGGTGCTTTTTACCCTGATCTCTGTTTCATGCAAAACTAGTGTTGTTGGAATCATCTTAATGTGTAGTTTTCATTTTTGATAGTTTCAAATCCAAATTTTGAGTTTTCAAGAGGGTTACTTCTTTGAAATTCAATTTCTATTTTTATTCTAATTAAAATATTATAATTACTTAAAAATCAACATAAACTTTAGGTTGTTACAACTAGTTAGCTTGAAATTGGACTTGATTGTTACAAATTAACAATTGGAGAATGGGAATGTAAAAAATTTATAGAGGAAGTCTTATTTATAACTTCAACCTCTCAATGAATTACTCATACTTGATGTATGTAAGAGTTATTTTGTTAGATCACTTAAAGGGTGTACTGTATTGGGCAATTTTTAGTGGCAATGCCAGTCAAGGCAAACTAGTCCAGAATTTTTGTAATAAAATGGGATGTTTGGCATGGGATGAGAAAAAGTTTGTGAAGTGGGTTATCCATTGAATGTGTTTTCTCCCTTGCAATTTTGCAGCCTAAACTATAGATATAATTGCTTAAGAACAAGTAGTGGGGCTACTTTCCCCCCTTTTGAAATTTATATCCATGTTTTACGGCTGTTGGTAGCAAGTGATAAGATCATTATCTATAGATGAATTTATCTATAATCCTCAAGAAATGCAAATGTGCAAGCTAATGATCATTCCTTTTGCTTATGGAAGATCATTGCTCCAGCTCAATTAAAGGAAAAATTAGAAGATCATCATTCTTGAATAGAAGATCATTTTTCTTGTTCATTTATTTAAGTGGTGGGTGCATTTTGCTATGCTTTTCTCTTTGAATATCTGTCATTTATTATGGTCCTTCCAACTTCTATGAAAATTTTAGGAAGAATACTAGTTAGATAATGTTTAACTGGATGTACGTGACAGGTATAAGATGCACTCTACAGGCAGTTCTTCTAATATGCAAAGATGTTCTTGTGGATTTCAACCTATGGATGCAAAATGAAAGTAAAAAACAAATCCTGGAGGTATTACTACAGTTGTCTGGCAAGAAGGCGTAACTACTTGGCTTGATAAGAGGAATATAACTCATTATCTTCACCAACATATACCACCTAGTGCAATCATTATCATCAGAAGCGGGATCATCATCATCATCATCAAGTGCGGGAGCATCATAATCCAGAGCGAGACCCTGAGCTATATTTAGTGAAGGCTAATCTTCAAATGATAAAGATTCCACTTGTTGTCATCATATGTTTTCTTTTTGTTTCCCTTGCATATAAATAATTTTTTTTGATGTGTTATAGTGGGATTATGATAATGCTTATGAGCATTGTTTATAACTATGACGACTTGGTTTTTTTTTAACAAATTTTGTAATACATTTTTCAAAGGCAGGGTAGTAAATATTTTTTGCAAAAGAAAGCAACAAAAATGCTTTTCTTTAGAACTTATTTTAAAAAACCCAAGTCATCACTTTATACATAACATAAGTAGAATTTTTGTACAAGATAAAATTCCATTGAAGGAATATACTTTTATTAAATTCCAAAATCCATCTAATGGTTCACAGTATAGCCCTGGTATCAGTACAATACTTGTCCAAATTTAAAAGCTCACCATACAATAAAAATTATCAACACAATAAAATGCTCTTAATATAAAATACATGTCTTCAAGGGATATACCTTGATTGATTATTTCTTCCAAGTCTTCTTGAGTCTTGAGCTCCTAACTCTCCTTCTCTGTATCTGAGATATTGTAAATATTGAAACATTTACAATATCCCAGCAAGCTCTGCTTGGTAGGGAATTTAAGAAGCATAATTATTTGACTGTATAATCCTAATACTTCATAATCCCATTATTCATACTTATAGATCAATATCTTTACTTGGTCATATATGTACATCCTTACACATACATACTGTATACTTTGTATATATATATATATATATTGTCAAAAATGTGAAAAATAGTTAATATCTCAAAACATAATCATACCCAGTTTATACTGAGTTAATAGATCATCCAAACTCTGGTGGACATACTCCCTCATTTGGGCAGTATTAGTAGTCCATGATTACCCGGCATCTCATCATGCCAAATCATAAGGCATTTCACTATGCCATGCATCATAATGCAAAATAACTCAAAGAACTACTATGCATGCAGTTAGAATCTGTACTAGCATGCCCGGATAATTGCCTAATAATCCACCTATACCATCCTTAGTGGAAATCACAATATCCATGTTCGTATGAGGATGACCATGGCTGTCACAGTGGCGGCCTTCCCATAATTGCCCCACTTGACTTTTAGCCTCATTTAGGCTTAGTATCCATATCATAACAAGTTTCAGAGAGCGGGTGGCCAAACCCTACTAACTCTCCTAGCATAGCATCCTCAAGCCTATGCCTGTTTAAAACAAAACCACAAGCCTCCATGCTTGTATGTAAAGTAATTCTTATACGCATCATACAATCTATCTCTTTACTTGCGGCTGGAATATCTTCTAGTTCCATATTCACTTAGAGTCTATTCCTCATTCTAACTTAACCATTTCATATGTGTTTGGTTGGATCATAAGGGTTTCAGGGGATTTAATACAAGTATTAATAGTACACTTGTCAACATTTCTAGACATAAGATCATGTATTCAACATGTACATCCCATGTAGATGCATTCATAAAATCCTCCTACCTTCAAGTAGTGATCCATCTCTTCAAATCTTCCATGATCTTGACTGACATATGTAATCTGTAAATCCATACATACTGTCAATATTTATACAATCTGAATAATCCTATAGTTTTGATCATATCTATATTCTTTGTTTAATCTTGTCCTTTGATATAAAGGATCTACATCTTTTGTCTTATCATGATCTATCTTCCTTAGATAGTGTCATCCTATTGATCAATAGATCTGATGGTTAGAATGATCTTCTAATCTTTTATATCTAAGTATTTTCTATTCTAAGTCTTTGTATATTCCTTTCTTTGATCTTGATCTTTCATAGATCCTTTGATCAACAATTTATACTTGTTAATAAAGATCAAGGGCTTAGATCTTCTATCATCTAGTTCTTCTTTTATCTAAGTTCAGCTGTTTGATCATCCCTAAGGAGGATGATCTTGGTTCTCTTCCTTGAATCATATTTGATCAAGGGTTTGGATTCTCTATTTAGGTTTTTCTATAACTGTCACGACTCAGGTTTTTATATGGTGCAATTTTAATAAAAAGGTGAGATCTCTTGTTTTATAAGTATGAGATGCATGAAAATATTTTATCTTTTGGAAAACAATCTTTCATAAAAACCCCGAGTGTCAAAACACATTCTCAAATTATTTAGCCATGGCAAAGTTTAAATCAATATTATTCCCAAGAAAGTGTTAGTCATAGCCCCAGCTATTAGAGAGTAACTACAATCAAGTAACATTGAAAGATAAGGTAGGGGTTTTACTTACTTGTACTTAGTCTGGATGGTTCCTAGCACAAGCGTTCCTTCCCCTTAAGTATTTGCTTGGTGTCTGAAAAATGTTGAGGATTTGGGTGAGTATATATTATACTCAGTAGGAGCCTATCACTACTAGTTTTATGATGCATGAGATGTTTTAAAATCATATGTTCTTTCAAAACATGTGCGTGTCTAAATACTCAAGCTCAATATCAATATAAGAATCTGTTATCAAACTGAAATACTAATGACTTAAAGGATAACATAATCCAAAATTGAAAGTATCATATACATATATATATATATATATATGATAACATCATGATATGCAATAGATGCTTCATGGAGTCCAACTCATGGATCTCTAGTATGGTATGGTCGACCAACCTCATATCATGCCATATGTAATGCACATAAATCATCAAATCATAGGGTCCAAACTATGCCCACGACCTCGCCGCCGTGTGGTCCCCGGGTACCTGAGGACACAGCGTCATAGCCTCCACGGGGCATATGACACATTGACCTAGTGCCGTGACACCAGTGGTAGCCCCCTATACCACATGTAGTCGACGTAGGGACATGCCCTTTTTTTGGGCGTGGTACCCATTCCACCTAGTAGTGGTAGAGGCTGGGTGGCCAACCCAGACACCTCGGCATAGCACCCATGGGCTTACTAGCCTAAATCACATAAGATCAAATAAGCCAAAACCTCTTTTCAAAACCTGTCCTCTTTGAGTCCCTCACAATTGCTTGGTCCTCGGCACTCCAGTATCTTTTGGCAACCCTCAAGGACATGCAATCTTTGCAAGTACTTAAAGCATGCAATGTATGCACTTGTTTGTAAAACATATATGTGCATAATGTATATGAAATCATTTACAAAACATGTCTATGTACAAAGCATTTATCACATGTACTTAAAACATATGTTCTTAAAATAATACTAGTTCTTTTAAAAGAATCTAATAGTGATAGAGCACCTACCTGACTACGTTACGCTAACCCTTTTATCCTCGTATGCTCCTGAACATGGTTTGGGGACTTAAGGTTAGTTTGGCCTATATTTTATGGGTTTTTAGAGTAATTGGTCCTATTACTTAGGCCTTAGGGGTCCATCCCTATGCCTATGGGTGTCCTAAGGTCCTAATTGGGCCTTGGTATCCTTATTTTTCCAAAGGTCTGGAGGCCATGTGCCATCATCCTATTCTAAGGGTCATGCCCACCTTTGATTGGGCCTTGATTAGGGATTTTATAGTTTGAATGTGTCCGCGTCATCGACACGGACACAACACCTTTTGCGGCGCCTCAATTGGAGCTCTAGATCTCAAGTTATAAGCATTTTAGTGTCGCATGTACATAGGAGTCTTAAAAATAAAAAGACGGAATGCTAGGGCACTGCGCGTTTGCGACGTGCGCCCTGGCTTCCTTAAGGAACGAAAAAGCCCACAGTGTTAGCACACTGCACGTCTGTGGTGTGTGCCTCAGCGGGTGTCTCTGCAAACTCGTCGGGTTTTCCTGCCTGACTGCCTCTTTTGCGGGCACGTTTGGATGCGCCCGTTTGGTTTTTTCAAACCGCGTCGACGTGGTACGTTCCGACTCCAACGTCCTACTCGTTGGGGAACCGGGGCATCCTCAAGATACCCTGGTTTGACCTTGTCGAACCGGTGCGGCCCAGGGAACGTCCCTGGGTCCTTGGTGGCTCTCCTGGGCTCCGTTTTGCATTGTTTTTCATGCAAAAATCTAGGGAAATTAATCTTGGAACTATGGTGGAGATGGGTTTTGAGGGATCTTGGGTGTACCTGGCTCGTTGCTGGGTTTTTCTCCTTGTTTTTCCCTCTAGGTTACTGCTCCACAATGGGTTTTCTTCAACGTTTTGGGCTGCCATTAGAGGTGCCCAAGAGCTCTATTTATAGAGCTAAGAGAGGGTTCTTGAGGGGGCTCTCACCGCCTTTGAATGGCGGTGGAGAAACCTCCAGAATGGCAGTGATTTCTCCTCCAATCACTGCCATTCTAGAACCCTCTAGAGGTTGAAGATGAATGGGTACCCATATCAAAACGAGCCCCTGTGTTTTGCAGGTTGAAACCGTTTTTGTAAAAATTACAGTTTTGCCCCTGAACTTCAAAGGGCCATAACTTGCTCATTTTAACTCCGTTTTGGGTGATTTTGGTGTTTTTGGATTCCTTTTTCTGAGACGCATCTAATGGAACCATTTTTAGGACCAAATTCCTGGCTTCAGTCAGGGTGAATAGTGAAATGACTAAAATGCCCTTATCTTCAAAAACTAATCTTTTCATTGCTAAACTTGGAATTTCAATATTACAAAATTGGAGTCATTAAATTCTTACCCCCCTTAGGGGAATTTCGCCCCCGAAATTCTACTATATACAGTCAAAAGATCTCGGGGTACTTTTCTCGCATTTCTGACTCCGGTTCCCAAGTCTCTTCTTCCATGTGCGCATTTCTCTACAAAACTTTGACTAAGGGTATGTCCTTGTTCTGTAGCTTCTTATTCTTACGATCCTGAATCTCAACTGGTCTTGTCTCTAGCTTGAGATCCTCCGTCAACTCTATGGGTACCTGGTTGATGACATGAGCGGGGTCAGGCACGTACCTCCTTAGCATAGATACATGGAATACATTATGCATTTCAGATAGCTGAGGGGGTAGTGTGATCCTGTAGGCCACTTTTCCCACTTTCTTTAGGATTTCAAAAGGTCCTATGTAACACAGAATAAACTTGTCTTTGGTACCGAACCGCATAACTCCTTTAGTGGGAGATATCTTCAGGAAAACGTGCTCTCCTATGTCGAATTCCAATGGTCTCCTCCTTCGATCAGCATAGCTCTTTTGGCGGCTTTGAGCTGTGAGGAGGCGTCTTCTTATGAGTTTGACCTTCTCGGCACATTGCTCTACTAGCTCGGATTGGAGCACCCTGGACTCTCCAACTTCACTCCAACTGGTGGGTGATCGACAAGGTCTCCCATAAAATGCCTCGTATGGAGCCATGCCAATGCTTGACTGAAAGCTATTGTTGTACGCAAACTCGACTAGTGGTAGGTTTTCATCCCAGCTCTACTTCCAATCAAGGGCACAAGTCCGCAACATATCTTCGACTATCTGGATTGTGCGCTCTGACTGTCCATCGGTCTGTGGATGGAAGGCTGTGCTATAGTTCAAGGAAGATCCTAAGGATTTTTTGACAGACTTCCAGAGTTGCGAAGTGAAGCGGCTATACCTATCTGAAGTGATGCTAAGGGATATACCATGTAGACTTACTATCTCTTTGATGTACAGCTGAGCTAGGCTGTCAGTGGATTGGGTATGACGTATAGGAAGGAAATGGGCAGTCTTAGTTAATCTATCAACAATTACCTAGATCATGTCATGACCCTTAGAGGTCTTGGGTAGCCCTACGATGAAGTCCATTGTAATATGGTCCCATTTCCATTCAGGTAACTCAAGGGGTTGTAACAATCCCGCAGGTCTTTGATGTTCAGCCTTTACTTGTTGACATGTTAAACACTTTGCCACAAATTCCCCTATGTCTCTTTTCATACCATCCCACCAATATTGTTTCTTTAAGTCTTGATACATCTTAGTTCCTCCTAGGTGTATAGTATACTTAGACCGAGGAGCCTCTTTTAAGACTTCTTGTCTTAACTCTTCATTAGCCGGTACCACTAATCTTTCTTGCATGTAAATGCTACCATCTTCTCTTTTTGTAAACCTTGGTTTCCCTATGAAAGCTTGTATATCCGGATCTCCTTTCTATTCTTGTTTAACCTTTTCATTAATAGCTGACTTTATGGTTATACCTGCCATAATGATCTTGTGCTTACTTATGTCTGGTTTCCATGTGATTACTTCTTGTAATAGCATCCATCTCTTAGTTAATAAACTTGCACACATCCCTTGGGTTTTTCTGCTTAATGCATCAGCTAACACATTAACTTTTCCAGGGTGATAATGAATGGAGACGTCATAGTCTTTTAAGTATTCCATCCATCTTCTTTGTCGCATGTTTAAGTCTTGTTGGGAAAAGATATTTTTAAGACTCTTATGATCTGTAAACACTTCAAACTTTTCCCCATATAAATAATGTCTCCATATTCGCAAGGCAAAGACTATGGCCGCTAATTCCAAGTCATGGGTCGGGTAATTGACTTCATGCTTCTTGAGTTGCCAAGAAGCATAAGCAATCACCTTCCCATGTTGCATAAGTACGCAGCCTAGTCCTTATTGCGAGCCATCGCTGTATATCTCAAATCCGCCACTTCCTGAAGGTAAGGTAAGGACAGGTGCGGTAGTCAACCTTATTTTTAGTTCTTGGAAGCTTTCCTCACATTTATCAGTCCATTCAAATCTTGTGTCTTTCCTGGTCAGCTTAGTTAGAGGTAAAGCCATTCGTGAAAAACCTTCGATGAATCTCCTGTAATATCCGACAAGTCCTAAGAAGATTCTTATTTCTATGACTGTCTTAGGTCTTTCCCAGTTCTGTACTGATTCAACCTTAGTGGGGTCAACTGCTATGCCATCTTGAGAAATAATGTGTCCTAAGAAATTAACCTTTTCCAGCCAAAACTCACACTTACTGAATTTTTCATATAACTTGTGTGCTCGTAGGGTGCTTAATGTTATCCTTAGATGTTCCATATGGTCTACAGGAGTTTCAGAATATATTAAGATATCATCCACAAACACTATGATGAATTTATCTAAGTACTCCTTGAACACCTTATTCATGAGGTCCATAAACGCGGCTGGAGCATTAGTCAAACCAAAGGACATCACTCTGAATTCATAATGGCCGTATCAAGTCCTAAAGGCTGTCTTGGGGATATCTTCTTCTCTAACTCGAAGTTGATGGTACCCTGATCGTAGATCAATCTTAGAGAAGACTCTGGCTGACTGAAGTAGATCGAAAAGATCATCAATTCGGGGAAGAGGGTACTTATTTTTAATGGAGACCCTATTTAGCATCCGATAGTCTACGTACAATCTCATGGAGCCATCCTTTTTCTTAACAAAAAGGACTGGAGCTCCCCACGGAGATACGCTAGGTTTTATGAACCCTTTGTCAAGTAGTTCCTGTAACTGGGTCTTCAGTTCTCTTAGTTCTGCAGGAGCCATTTGGTAAGGAGCTTTGGAAATGGGGGAAGTACCGGGTATAAGGTCAATGATGAACTCAATTTCCCTTGGTGGAGGTAGACCTGGTAAGTCCTCTGGGAATACGTCGGTAAATTCTCGGACAACTTCAACATCCTCTAGCTTTGGTTGGGGACTCTTGACAGATTCAATCTTGGCTAAGAAGAAGGGGCATCCTTGAGCAATGTGTTTAACTGCTTTCATGGCAGAAATAACACACGCTCCAGAATAATCCTTTCTTCCTTGGAGGGTGAAAGTGTCTCCATTAGGTAGGGTAAAAGTGACACGTTTCTGGCGGCAATCAACAAAGGCTTGATGAAAGGCTAGCCAGTCCATACCTAGGATGATGTCAAAGTTATTCATATCTAAGTGGATAAGATTGGCATGTAGCAAATGGTCCTTAATCAAAATGGGGACATCCTGGAGATAAGAATAGGTGGGAAGTGCCTGGCCTACAGGAGTCATGACTTCTAGAGTGAAGTCTAGGTCTTGTGGTATAATGTCCAAGGATGATGCAAATTCCCGAGATATGAAAGAATGAGTGGAGCCTGTATCAAATAGAACTTTAGCAGGTGTATCATAGATAGAAAGAATACCTTCAACGACTACATTTGAAGCTTGGGCTTGACTGGAAGTGAGGGCAAAGACATGTCCTTGGCTTTTTGGAACTTGATCTTCTTTACGCTCTTGTACTTTCCCTTTTGTACAATCCCTAGCAAAATGTCCTGGTTCTCCACAAAGATAGCAAGTGATGTTGAAAATGGGACATGTTTTGCCTAAATGACTCTTGTTACACTTAGGGCATGTTTTCCAGTCTAGTCTTCTTCCTTTGTTTTCAAACGGCTTCCTGAAAGGTGACCTGGGTCCAGATGATTGAAAGGGTCTCTTTCCTTTGTTCCTCATGGTGTTGATGTTCTTAGTTTCTCTTATTGCCTGGTTCCTTTGATAATCTTTTTCGTATAGGGAGGCCATCTCTACGGCTTTGGCTATTGTGGAAGGTTGGAAACCTAGAACTCTATTCCTGAGTCCTGCGTTGAGTCCATCTACGAATCTTTTTGCCGCATCTTCCTCATCAGCACAAGCATGAGGTGCAAATCTTCGGAGGCTGATGAATCTACTTTCATACTGTTGGACGGTCATATTTCCTCGTTCTAAGTCCATAAATTCCTTTTCCTTCTATTTCCTTATGTGTTTAGGATAATATTTGTCGTTAAAGACCTTTTTAAACTCTTCCCATTCAATTTTTTCTTGCTGATCAAAATAAGTTCTTTATGCTATTTCCCACCAAAAGGTAGCCTCTCCCCTAAACACAAATGTGGCCATGGGTACTTTTCTTTCTTCAGCTATGTTCATGGCCTTAAATATCTTTTCAATATCAATTAACCATTTTTCAGCTGTAGATGCTTCATCTTCTCCTGTGAATGAGGGAGCTAGTTTCTAAAACCTTTCTAACTGAACCTCAGTCCTATCTATTGCTTTATCAGGGGAAGGATCTCAGGGGGTAGGAGTTTGGCTTTGACTATTCATGTATTGTCCCATGTTTTGTAAGAATTGTTAGAATAACTCAACCATCCCATTGCCCGACCCAGTAGAGTCCACTGGTGGGGCTTCAGGTCTTGGAGCATTGCTTCCTTTCTTCCTAGGCATCTGTAATCACAAGGAAATTCACCAAATCTTAGTTTGTGTTATCCTATTACCCCTTACTCTTTCATGGATGAAACTTGATTATAAGTTATTCTCCTCATAACTAGGCTGTGAGTAACGTTAAACCGTGATCTGATACCAACTGTCACGACTCGGGTTTTTATATGATGCAATTTTAATAAAAAGGCGAGATCTCTTGTTTTATAAGTATGAGATGCATGAAAATCTTTTATCTTTTGGAAAACAATCTTTCATAAAAACCCTGAGTGTTAAAACACATTCTCAAATTATTTAGCCATGGCAAAGTTTAAATCAATATTATTCCCAAGAAAGTGTTAGTCACAAATTTGACTATTAGAGAGTAACTACAATCAAGTAACATTGAAAGATAAGGTAGGGGTTTTACTTACTTGTACTTAGTCTGGATGGTTCCTAGCACAAGTGTCCCTTGCCCTTAAGTATTTGCTTGGGGTCTGAAAAATGTTGAGGATTTGGGTGAGTATATATTATACTCAGTAGGAGCCTATCACTACTAGTTTTATAATGCATGAGATGTTTTAAAATCACATGTTCTTTCAAAACATGTGCATGTCTAAATACTCAAGCTCAATATCAATATAAGAATCTGTTATCAAACTGAAATACTAATGACTTAAAGGATAACATAATCCAAAATTGAAAGTATCATATACATATATATATATGATAACATCATGATATGCAATAGATGCTTCATGGAGTCCAACTCATGGATCTCTAGTATGGTATGGTCGACCAACCTCATATCATGCCATATGCAATGCACATAAATCATCAAACCATAGGGTCCAAACTATGCCCACAACCTCGCCGCCGTGTGGTCCCCGGGTATCTGAGGACACAGCATCATAGCCTCCATGGGGCATATGACACATCGACCCAGTGCTGTGACACCAGTGGTAGCCCCCTGTACCACATGCAGTCGATGTAAGGACATGCCCTTTTTTTGGGCGTGGTACCCATTCCACCTAGTAGTGGTAGAGGCTGGGTGGCCAACCCAGACCCCTCGGCATAGAACCCACGGGCTTACTATCCCAAATCACATAAGATCAAATAAGCCGAAACCTCTTTTCAAAACCTGTCCTCTTTGGGTCCTTCACAACTGCTTGGCCCTCAGCACTCCAGCGTCTTTTGGCAACCCTCAAGGACATGCAATCTTTGCAAGTACTTAAATCATGCAATGTATGCACTTGTTTGCAAAACATATATGTGCATAATGTATATGCAATCATTTACAAAACATGTCTATGTACAAAGCATTTATCACATGCATGCTGAATTAAGTCATGCTAAACAAGTCATGTACTTAAAACATATGTTCTTAAAATAATACTAGTTCTTTTAAAAGAATCTAATAGTGATGGAGCACTTACCTGACTAGGTTGCGCTAACCCTTTTGTCCTCATACGCTCTTGAACATGGTTTGGGGACTCAAGGTTAGTTTGACCTATCTTTTATGGGTTTTTATAGTAATTGGTCTTATTACTTAGGCCTTAGGGGTCCATCCCTATGCTTATGGGTGTCCTAAGGTCCTAATTGGGCCTTAGTATCCTTATTTTTCCAAAGGTCTGGTAGCCACGCGCCACCATCCTATTCTAAGGGTCATTCTCACCTTTGATTGGTCCTTGATTAGAGATTTTATAGTTTGGATGTGTCCGCATCATTGACATGGACACAACGCCTTTTACGGTACCTCAATCGGAGCTCTAGATCTCAAGTTATAAGCATTTTAGTGTCGTACGTACATAGGAGTCTTAAAAATACAAAGATGGAATGCTAGGGCATTGCACGTCTGCGACGTGCGCCCCGGCTTCCTTAAGGGACAAAAAAACTCGCAGCGCTAGCGCACTGCATGTTTGCGGCATGCGCCTCAGCGGGCGCGTCTGTAGACGTGTCGGGTTTTCCTGCCAGACTGCCTCTTTTGCGGGCGCGTCTGGACGTGCCCATTTGGTTTTTTCAAACCGCGTCGACGTGGGACGTTCTGACTCGAACGTCCTGCTCGTTGGGGAACCGAGGCGTCCTCAGGACACCTTGGTTTGACCCTGTCGAATCGGTGCGGCCCAAGGAACGTCTCTGGGTCCTTGGTGGCTCTCCTGGGCTCCGTTTTGCATTTTTTTTATGCAAAAATCTAGGGAAATTAATCTTGGAACTATGGTGGAGATGGGTTTTGAGGGATCTTGGGCATACCTGGCTCGTTGCTGGGTTTTTCTCCTTGTTTTTCCCTCTAGGTTACTGCTCCACGATGGGCTTTCTTCAATGTTTTGGGCTGCCATTAGAGGCGCCCAAGAGCTTTATTTATAGAGCTAAGAGAGGGTTCTGGAGGGGGCTCTCACAGCCTTTGAATGGCGGTAGAGAAACCTCTAGAATGGTGGTGATTTCTCCTCCAATCACTGCCGTTCTAGAACCCTCTAGAGGTTGAAGATGAAGCGGTGCCCGTATCAAAATAGGCCCCTGTGTTTTGCAGGGTAAAACCGTTTTTGTAAAAATTACAATTTTGCCCCTGAATTTCAAAGGGCCATAACTTGCTCATTTTAACTCCGTTTTGGGTGATTTTGGTCTTGTTGGATTTATTTTTCTGAGACGCATCTAATAGAACCATTTTTAGGACCAAATTGCTGGGTTCAGTCAAGGTGAATAGTGAAATGACTAAAATGCCCTTATCTTCAAAAACTAATCTTTTCATTGCTAAACTTGGAATTTCAATATTACAAAATTGGAGTCATTACAATAACATACATACATAGATACATAATAAAATACGACATTAAGATTCTTATTGTTCTTGATCATTCAAGACCCTATGGATCTTGTTTGATCATCCTTATCTTACTTACAATTTTTATTAGGGTTAGATAATTTACTAACCTTTTATGCTCTTGTTATTGTTATTCAACCAGTTAATATTTTATTGATTGAGGATAACTTATTTCATCCTAAGTCTAGACTACTCCTCTTATTTCCAATTGGCTAAGGATTGCTAGCTAAGTGGTTGAACACAAAGTGGTTACTTTAATCCTCATGTAAGGAGGTGTTTACACCTCACAAATGTTAATGGAAGGTAAGGAAAGAGTGAGGCTCTATTAGAGAACCCCCTTAACCACCATGTTCAGCATTCACTAGAATGACCTTAGCTCAACCTTTCATAAGGTTCCTATGAGCATTTTAACTCTAACTACTCTTTCTAATTGATTTTAATTAAATTCATAAATATTTAAAATGTCATTCATGGGGTTTATTATTCTCTTAGTTTGGGCCAATGATTTGATAATCTTTATATTATCCTACTAACTATAGCCCTTACTAATATTAAGTCAAAGTCATTCACTCATCTTAATTGTCCATGAATCTCTATATTCCATTAGTTTACATTTTTGTGTGATTTATGATCATTATATCTTAACAACTACTTAACAATTGAATCTACTAATAAAATTTGACAAAAATTAAATTATCAACATTAAATCATAAATCCAATATAAGTTTAACAACCATTCATACTAACATGCTTCCTATGAATGTAACTTAACCTAATGAAATAAAACTATACTTAAACTAGCATTATACTATCATGCTTCCTAATTTATAACATAAATCACATTTGCAATTATATTATCAAATAAAAGACAAGTAAACTAATTAGATTAAGATTATTAGAAACTTTTACTTATGATCCAACCATTAGATCTTAGATCTTTTCCTTTTAATCAAGGGTTTTAATTACATTTAGGGCTTTTACTCCATTAAGATCCAAAGATCATACCCACTTGTTTTTGTCACTTTTAATCTATGATGTAACTAGATTTCATCATAATCCCATCCATACAACCCATCCAAAGGGTCTGATCATGCTTGATCTTATTGATCAAGTGGGTCACTTTGTATTTTTAGGGTTTTTCTACCATAAAGGGTAGATTCCTCATTTTATGTTAGATCTGTCAAAATAAATAATGCATATTACTTGATTTCAACATTATATCATCATTGCATTAGATCCCCAAGATTTGATCATCTCAAATCTTGATGATCATGAAAATTAGAAACTTAATTCTTAAAAACAAAAAGTTTCTTGAAGCATTTTATCAATTTTACTATTTTACAAGAAAATAGACCTTACAAGCTTTCCATAGCTTCTTTCTTATCTTAATTTGGAGTTCAGATGACTCCAAAATTAAGGACTAAAGCTCCCAGTCATTTTGACAGTCCAAATTTGATTTAGGTTGAGCAGAATGGATGGCTGCGATTAGTTGGGGTGGAACAGTCGGTGCACTCCCATCACTGGGACGAACGCCGTAACCTGTTCCCGAGACCAGCGCAGTCGTACAGTTGTTCTGTGGGGATGGCATTGCATGTGGAGCGCGCATGGAGACACTCTTGCAAGGCGCGTTTTCATGCGGCATCCCGGGATCCGATCTTTTTAGGAAGATCAGATAATCCTTTTGGACTATCTAATAAATTCCTTTTCAATAAAAAGCTCAAAACTTGATTAAATTTCATGAAAATTCTACCCTAGGAGTTTTGGACCCTTCTAGATTGATTGGATGGCTCAGATTTTCCATCTGAGCCTTCCATCATCCAGAATTTAAGGGTTCTTATCCTTACTTGATTTTTATTATTTTTAAACCTAAAAATAATTTAAAAAATAAAATTATATAAATTAACATGAAATATGTGTGGAAAGAATTTCCACCTACCTAATTGGAGAAAAACATAGGTTTTGTAGCCGAATTTAAAAGAATATCCACTTGATGATAAGATTGCCCAAGAACCGCTTGTCTTGTGATTTTTGTTGTTTGAATTATTGGATCTTAAGATTTCATTTGTGGTTTTGTTGATAAGGTAGTCTATGACAATATGAATGGTGGGATTTGTGAGATTTTGATTTGGAACAAAGTACCTAATTGAATTTAGGTCTCTTGTTCCAATTAGAGAGAGGAGAGAGAAAATGAAAGAAAAGAGATTTTTGGGAGTTTTGGAGATTTGGGAATGAATCTAGATTTGGTTTTGTAAGGAAAGTAAGATATTTTTGTGGTAAATTTTATGAACAATTTTGGAGGATTTTTGGGGGGGTATTTATAGGTGTTTTGCATTTTTCACAATTACGTGTAATAATTATGTTTTAATTCTTTTGAATATTAAATTAACATTGGATTCTCCACTACCAGCTCCTTCTCCACTATCAAATGGTAGTATTTTGACCACCCATTACATGTTTGCTAGCCATTGTATTCATTTGTGGGCCTCACATAAGTGTGAAAAGACCATTTTGCCCTTTTATAGAGAAAAATCTATTTTATTCTCCCGAACTCAGAAATGACCATACTTAGTAGCATTGGAAATTTATTTCTAAGTATATTCTAAATATTGAAGTATTAGATCTTGGTTAGGGGTAAAATTACCATTTTACCCTTTTATTCATAAAAATGGAGAAAATTAGGGATTTTTCATTTTAACTCGGAATTGAATGTACTTAGTGTCATTTTGTCATGACCCAGGTTTTCTCATGCATTTTTAAATGAAAAATCTAAATTCCTAAGGCGGGATCCCTATTTGAAAAAAAATGCAGTGCAGCAAAAAAAATCTTTTATTTTGAAATTCAATTTGAAAACCCCGAGTGTCATTTGCTTTCACAACAACCAAGGTAGTTTTTGAAAAGCTTTAGAAATCATAAGTGTTTTTCCCCAGATCTATCCAGTACAGCACACAGCCCAACTGTAATTAAATATAAATACATGTCCAAAGGGTTGAGAATTTACTTACATGTATAATTGTTTCCTTTTTGATTCACTTGCTCGTAGCACTAACATAGATGTCCTCTACTCGTGGATGGAATTGTCCTAAAAAATGTTAAGGATAGGGTGAGTATATACTATACTCAATAGGAGTCTATCATTGCTAGTTTTGCAATGCATGCTATGTTTAAAATCATGTGCTCAAAAAAACATATGGATGTTCGAATAATCATGTTCAATATTGATATTAAAAACCACTGTCAAACCAGAATACTGACAACTTAAAGAAATATCATAATCCAAGTTGAAAGTATCATATATCATAAACATAAAGATATGCATCAGATGCTCAACTGAATCCAACTTATGGATATCTGGTATGGTATGGTATGGTTGACCAACCTCATATCATGCCATATGCATTGCAAATAAGTCCACAAAACCATAGGGTCCAACTATGCCCACGACCTCCTCGCCGTGTGGTCCCCGGGTACCTAGGGACACTCGGTCATAGCCTCCGCGGGGCCTATGACACGTCGACCCAATGCCGTGACACCAGTGGTAGCCCCTTATACCACATGCAGTCGACGTAGGGACGTTGCCCTTTTTTGGGCGTGGTACCCATCCACCTAATAGTGATAGAGGCTGGAGGCCAACCCAAACCTCACGGCATAACGGCCACGAGCTTATCAGCGCAAATCATAATCAGATCAAACAAGCGAAAACCTCTCTTTTTTCAAAACCTGTCCTCTTCGAGTCCCTCACAACTGCCTGCCCCTCAGCACTTTAGCGTCTTTTAGTAACCCTCAAGGACATGCAATTTTTACAAGAACTTAATGCTCACAAATCATGCAATGTATGCAATAGTTTGCAAAACATATCTATGCATAATGTATATGCAATTATTTACAAAACATGTCTATGCATAAGGCATTTATCACATGCATGCTGAATTAAGTCATGCTAAACAAGTCATATACTTAAAACATGTATTCGCAAAACAATCATAGTTCTTTTAAAAGAATCTAGTAGCGATAGAGCACCTACTTGGCTAGGTCGCAATAACCCCTTTGTCCTTGTATGCTCCTGAACATGGTTTGGGGAATTAAGGTTAGTTTGGCCTATCTCTTGTAGGTTTTAGAGTGGTTGGTCTTGTTACTTAGGAATTAAGGGTCCATCTCTACGCCTATGGGTGTCCTAAGGTCCTAATTGGGCCTTGGTATCATCAGTTTTCCAAAGGTCTAGCGGCCACGTGCCACCATTCTATTCTAAGGGTCATGCACACCTTTGATTGGGCCTTGATCATGGATTTTATAGTTTGGGTGTGTCCGCGACGTCAACACAGACACAACGCCTTTTGCGATGCCTCAATCGGAGTTCTAGATCTCAAGTTATAATCTTTTTAGTGTCACACGTACATAAGGGCCTTAAGAGTGAAAAGGCGGAATGCTAGTACGCTGCGCGTCAGTGGCATGCGCCCACCTTTTCTTAAGGAGCGGAAAAATCCTAGTTCGCTAGTGCGCTGCATGTTTGCGGCATGCACCTCAACAGGCGCGTTTGCAGACGCGCCGGGTTTCCCTCCCGTTTTTCCCTTTTGCGGGCGTGTCCCCGAACGTGCCGCCCATTTGGTTCTCTCAGACGCGATGTAATGCCCGAGAAATTTACATTATTTTTAACAAAAATTGAACATTCTATAGGAACTAAACTGAGTTAAATGTTTCACTTTATTTAAAATAGTAAACGAAGGAATTTGTGAAGGAACTTAGTACCATTAGATTCTACTTGAAAAATGGAATCCAACGCCTAAAAAATCACCCAAAACGAAGTTCGTATGAAGAAGTTATGGCCATTTAAAGATAGGGGTATTTCTGAAAATTAAATAAAAAAACGAAAAACTAAAAAAGGACGAAAAACACAGGGGGCCGTTTTGATAACGGCACTCCCTGTCGTCTTCAACCTCAAGAACCCTGCAAAAACCCTAAATCCCAATTTTTCTAGAGGGATTTGCCACCGCCATGGTAGCACCGCCATTAAGGGGCACTGCCATAGCAGATCTATAAAATTCCCATCTCCCCACTCCAAAAAAAACCACATTTTTCGACATTTTTCCAGCCATCTCAAACCCAGTTTTCCTGAGTTTTCCTGCAATGGCCAGGCCCGAGTCAGGCCGGCCATTGCCAGTTACCCATTCCCCTCTCTTCCCTTTCCAATCTTGGCATGGGGGTTTCCTCTTCATAAAATTCCAGTGGCATAGGGTTTTTAGAACCAGAACAGAGAACGACCAGGCGCGGGGAGCGCCATCACCGGTTGCCCAGGTAAGCTGTCCTTCCCTTCCACTTCCCTAGGTAAAAAACCAGGCCGGACCTAGCATTTTCCCGCCGGAAATGGCAGAACCCAAGACCGAACCGACGAGGGAGACGGTCCTGGGCATGGTCTGTGATGCACACCCGTGGACGGACCCCAGGCACACCACTGTGCACGAGGGCACGCCACTGTGTATGGGCGTGGCCTCAGTGCATCTCAGGCATAGTCCAGGCTCGACTGAGACGCATGGGCGGCCTGGGAGCCAAGGCACATTTCGACGAAGGCCAAGGTGTGTTCGTGTGAGGTCATTCAGGACGCGCGTCATAGTGCTTCGCTTAGGCATGCGTGCACGTGCGAACACTGTCCTAGGTGCGGCCTTCGAGTATGTGCGCGACATGGGGCACGGGTCCTAGCTCGACCAAGATGCACGGGGTGCCCTGAGAGCTGAGACGCGCCATGCTACAAGGTGCGTCCGTGTGATGATGCACGTCATAGCGCATCACTTGAGCATGCATGTGCGTGTGCAAAACGCTGTCTCTGGCACAGCCTTTAGGCGCACACTCACGTGAGGCGGCCGGGGTTCAACCAGGATGCACGGGTGTCCTGGGAACCGGGACACGCGGACCTAATGAGACTTTAAAATTAGGATCATAGGACCATTCATAGAATTTAACTATTGAATAAGTAGGTCCATATTATAGGAGCTAGCCTGGCAATGAATTAGGCAAGGACCCTTGACCCTAAACAGTAGATTTAGCGGTCTAATGTCTAAATAGATTAAAAATTAATGAGGACTCCTTGTATCCATTTATACCTAGGAGTTTATAAATGAGACCCAGGGACGGGTTGAGTGTTAAAGGACGCGACTCCAAGAGACTTTGAGGTAGGTGCTCTATCGCTACTAGACTTTTTGAAAGAGCCATGATTGTTTTATGCATGTTTCAAGTATAAGTTATATAATTTGTTTAGCATGACTTAATTCAGCATACATATGATAAATGCTTTATGCATAAATATGTTTTGCAAATAATTGTATATACATTATGCACAGATATGTTTTGCAAATAATTGCATATACATTATGCATAGATATGTTTTGCAAACAAATGCATATATTGCATGATTTGTGAGCATTGAGTTTTTGAAAGATTGCATGTTCTTAAGGGTTACTAAAAGACGCTAGAGTGCCCAAAAGACGCTGGGTAGGCAGTTGTGAGGGCCAGGCAGTTGTGAGGGACCCAAAGAGGATAGGTTTTGAAAAAGAGGTTTTCGCTTGTTTGATCTGATATGATTTGGGCTGATAAGCTCGTGGGCGCTATGCCGAGAGGTTTGGGGTGGCCTCCTAGCCTCTACCACTATTAGGTGGATGGGTACCACGCCCAAAAAGGGCATGTCCCTACTTCGACTGCATGTAGTACAGGGGGCTACAACTGGTGTCACGACACTGGGTTGAAGTATCATATGCCCCGTGGAGGTATATGATCCTGTGTCCCTAGGTACCCGCGGACCACACGGCTGTGAGGTCGTGGGCATAGTTGGACCATATGGTTTCGTGGATTCACTTGCATTGCATGTGGCATGACATGAGGTTGGTCGACCATACCAGATATCCATGAGTTGGATTCAGTGGAGCATCCTATGCATATCATTATATTTATGATATTTGACATATATGATACTTTCGACTTGGTTTGTGCGGTTCTTTAAGTCGTTAGTATTCCAATTCGACAGTGGTTTTTGATATCGATATTGAACGCGATTGTTCAAACATGCACGTGTTTTAAAGAGCTTATGATTTTAAACGTAGTATGCATTGCAAAATTAGTAGTGATAGACTCCTACTGAGTATAGTATATACTCACCCTATCCTTAACATTTTTCAGGATAGTTCCACTCACAAATAGAAGACGTCTCAAGAGATATTAGTGCTACCAGCAAGTGAATAAACAAAGGAGACAACTATACATGTGAGTAAACTCTCAACCATTTGGACATGTATTTATTTACAGTTGGGTTGTGTGTTGTGACTGGATAGACCTGGGGAAAAACATTTATGATTTCTAAAGTTTTTCAAAAACTACTTTGATTGTTGTAATAGTAAATGACAATCGGGGTTTTCAAAATAAGTTTAAAACAAAAGATTTTTCAATGCATTGCATGGTTTTTATGAAATGGTTTTCAAATAGGGATGCATCCCGCCTTAGGAATTAGATATTGCATTTAAAAATGCATGAGAAAAGCTGAGTCATCAGACACGGTCGACACGTCTCGTCCCGGTGGGACGTTCTAGTCGTTTAGGGGACCGGGGCATCCTCAGGACACCCTGCTTTGACCCTGTCGAACCAGTGCGGCCCAAGGAACATCCCTGGGTCCTTGGTGACTCTCCAGGGCTCTATTTTGCATGATTTTTCATGCAAAAACTTAGGGAAAATGATCCTAGGACTACTGTGAAGACGGGTTTTGAGGGATCTTGGGCATACCTGGCTCGTTGCTGGGTTTTTCTCCTTGTTTCCCCTCTTGGTTGCTTCTCCAAAATGGGTTTTCTTCAAGCTTTTGGGCTTCCATTAGAGGTGCCCAAGAGCTCTATTTATAGAGCTATAAGAGGGTTCTGGAGGGGGCTCTCACCGCCCTTGAATGGCAGTGGAGAAACCTCCAGAATGGCAGTGATTTCTCCTTCAATCACCACTGTTCTAGAACCCTCTAAGGGGTTTGAGATGAAGGGTGCCCATATTAAAATGGGCCCCTGTGTTTTGCACACTAAATCCCTTTTTGTAAAAATTACATTTTTGCCCCTGAACTTCAAAGGGCCATAACTTGCTCATTTTAACTCTGTTTTGGGTGATTTTGGTCTTGTTGGATTCCATTTTCTAAGATGCACCTAATGATACCATTTTTAGGACCAAATTTCTGGGTTCAATCAAGGTGACTAGTGAAATGACCAAAATACCCTTATTTCCAAAAAGTGAACTTTTCATTGCTAACTTAGGATTTTAATGTTGCAAAATTGGAGTCATTACAATTTTGATTGGTATTTTGAGTACATTCATGATTTGTAAGTTTTAGATCATGTTTTAATATGTATAAAAAGATAATTTCCAGTAACCTAATATTCTATCCCGAAATTTCTAAAAATTCGAACTAAATTGATTTTTTGACTCAATTTACAAAAATTGGGGTTATTATAATAACAAAGTCAATGCACTCACTATAAATGTGGGTGCATTTGGGTATTTAGCTCAAATGTGGTAAAGAGCTTGGAATTCATCTAAAGAGGATGGTGGTTCAAATCAACTAAGATCTAATTATTGATAAAAATATGCCATGTATTTTCGCTTACAATGGCTCTCATGTTAGTGTACTTTCATTTACAAGGGGTCAAATGACAAAACCACCCTGGGGTCAAATTACACTATTGATGGAATGGCTACATTCTAGGTAACATCTTTCATAAAAAATTGGCTTAATGCAATATGCAATACTCCTTTAGTTCATCAAATTCTTCCAAATATGTTGGTAGCTAATATGAGGAAGCTAAGGAAATGATATCTACTAATGATGAAGATGAGATAATAGGGCCTCAAAAGCATCTATGCACTGGGGCATTAGAAGCATTCATTCTATACTGATAAATATGACTATAATTAACTTTCACAAAAAAGAGAGGTAGAACATACTGTTTAAATACATTTCCATTGACTTGTAAAATGTAGATGAACAGCCTACTTCCATAAACATAGATGTATAGTAGTGTAATGCCTAAGTAATTTACACTATTTTTAACGAAAATTGAACATTCTATAGGAAATAAACTGAGTTAAATGTTTCACTTTATTTAAAATAGTAAACAAAGGAATTTGTGAGGAACCTTAGTACCATTAGAATCTACTCAAAAAATGGAATCCAATGCCTCAAAAATCACCCAAAACGGAGTTCGTATGAAGAAGTTACAACCATTTAAAGATAAGGGTATTTCTGGAAATTAAACAGAAAAATGAAAAAAGATGAAAAATGCAGGGGGCCGTTTTGATAACGGCACCCCCTATCGTCTTCAACCTCAAGAACCCTCTAGAAAACCCTTGTTCATGATTTCTCTAGAAAACCCCAAGGGAAAGGGCGGCACCGCCATTGAGGGGCACCACCTTCTCCCCCCTATAAAAAGCCCCAACCCCCCTCTACAAAAAGAGTGATTTTTGGGCATTTTTGGACAGGGTTTTCGGCAAAAACTAGAAACCCGTCTTTCTATATTTTCTGGCAATGGCCAGGCCCAAGTCAGGCTAACCATCCTGTTCCCATTTCCCCCTCCTCTCTTTTTTCGGCATTGCACGACATGGGGTTTTGCTCTTCACGATTTCCAGCTACGGAGGGTTTCCAGAACCGGAATAGAGGTCCACCACCGGCAATAAGGCATCCCTAGGCTACCCAGGGAAGATGTCCTTACCTCCTTCTTTGGTTCCTCCACCTTTCAGGCTAGATCCATGCAGGATCTAGCATTTCCCAACCGTTTCCAAAAGGAATTCCTGGTCGGAAAAACGCCCCAAGGCAGTTCCAAATGACCTTGCATGAGCCAGGCGTCCCAGGGACGCCTTGCTCCATGTGCGCTTGGGATAGGGTCCCAGGGAGGGGCTCCAGGGGTACAACAGTGAGTACACTGTCCCTAGTGCGGCCCTCGGGTGTGCGCGCGACACGAGGCACGGGTCCTGGCTCGACTAGGGTGCACGGGGTGCTCTGGGAGCTGAGACGGGTCATGCTACAAGGTGCGTCCGTGCGATGATGCGCTTCATAGCGCGTCACTTGTGCATGCATGTGCATGTGCAAAACGCGGTCCCTGACACGGCCTTTGGGCACGCATGCACGTGAGGTGGTCGCAGTCCAACCAGGATGCACGAGTGTCCTGGGAACTGGGACATGCAGACCCAATGAGACTTTAAAAATTAGGATTAAAGGATAAATTGTAGAGTTTAACTCTTGGAAAATAGATCCATATCATAGGATCTAGCCTGACGAATAAATTAGGCAAGGACCATTGACCCTAAACAGCAGATTTAGTGGTCTAATGTCCAAATAGATTAAAATTAATAAGGACTCCTTGTATCCATTCATACCCAGGAGTTTATAAATAAGACCCAGGGATGGGTGGAGTGCTAAAGGATGTAACTCTAGGAGACTTTGAGGTAGGTGCTCTATCGCTACTAGACTTTTTAAGAGCCATGATTGTTTTATGCATGTTTTAAGTATAAGTTATACAACTTGTTTAGCATAACTTAATTCAGCATGCATATGATAAATGCTTTATGCATAGATATGTTTTGCAAATAATTGCCTATACATTATGCATAGATATGTTTTACAAACAAATATTGCATGATTTGTGAGCATTGAGTTCTTGAAAGATTGCATGTCCTTGAGGGTTACCAAAAGACGCTGGGTAGGTAGTTGCGAGGGCTAGGCAATTGTAAGGTACCCAAAGAGGATAGGTTTTGAAAAGAGGTTTTTGGCTTGTTTGATCATACATGATTTGGGTGGCCTCCCAGCCTCTACCACTATTAGGTGGATGGGTACCACGCCCAAAAAGGGCATGTCCCTGCTTCGGCTGCATGTGGTATAGGGGGCTACCACTAGTGTCACGGCACTGGGTCGAAGTGTCATATGCCCCGTGGAGGTATATGATCCTGTGACCCTAGGTACCCGGGGACCACACGGCTGTGAGGTTGTAGGCATAGTTGGACCCTATGGTTTGAGGATTTATTTGCATTACATATGGCATGACATGAGGTTAGTCGACCATACGATATATCCATGAGTTGGATTTAGTGGAGCATCTTATGCATATCATTATGATTATGATATATGATACTTTCGACTTGTATGGTATTCTTTAAGTTATCAGTATTTCAATTTGACAGTGGTTTTTAATATCGATATTGAACGAGATTGTTCGAACATGCACATGTTTTTAGGAGCATATGATTTTAAACATAGCATGCATTGCAAAACTAGTAGTGATAGACTCCTACTGAGTATAGTATATACTCACCCTATCCTTAACATTTTTCAGGATAGTTCCACTCACAAATAGAAGATGTCTCAGGAGACATTAGTTCTACGAGCAAGTGAATAAACAAAGAAAACAACTATACATGTGAGTAAACTCTCTATACTTTGGACATATATTTGTATTTATTTTCAATTGGACTGTGTTATGTGACTGGAAAGACCTGGGGAAAAACACTCATGATTTGTAAAGTTTTTCAAAAACTACTTTGGTTAGCAAATTACACTCGGGGTTTTCAAAATGTGTTTAAAACAAAAGATTTTCCGTTGCATTGCATAGTTTTTATAAAATGGTTTTCAAATAGGGATGCATCCTACCTTAGGAATTAGATATTGCATTTAAAAATGCATGGGAAAACCCGGGTCGTCACAGTTGGTATCAAAGCCTAGGTTTTATCCTTTCACAGCCAGTCCAGCATGTCCAAGGGTCGTAGACAATAGAGAAAATCAAGAAGAAGTAGTATAAATAGGAGTAGTAGAGAGGACTGCTTCTATTTGAAGATTACAATATTAATGCTCGAGGCATTTCACCATAAATAAATAGGTGAAACACAGCTTGGTTTAACAAATAATTAGGCAGAGGATAGTGCAACCCTTATCCAAAATCTAGTCTAAGACAACTTATGGATTAAGGATTGTTGTATGGTGCAAATATGAAAACTCATATATGGATCAGATTATGATGAGAATGAATGAATGAGGATGTTAGTGAACTTGTTAGTAGATAGTTCTGACCTGCACTAAAGTAATCTCATCAAAGGTGAGAAATTTGAAGAACCTAGATGACTATCTTACCATCAATAAAGTAATCTCATCAAAGGTGAGAAAATTGAAGAACCTAGATGGCTATCTTACCATCATAAAGAATATCAGAATATGAGCACGCTATCACAAGGGATATGATATGAGTATGATAGGGGATGTAGAAGATGGACTTTGAGAAGATTTTGATGATAATCTAATAAGGATGAGAATGCAAGATAATATTAGGAAATAACTGTGACTCGTACTAGATCACAAAGGTATGGATCCTGAAGGACTTAGCTCAATTTTGGATTCCTTAATTGGAGTCTTATGAAGATTGAAGTGCTATTGAATAATAACTACCTAAGTATTATGGAGCAAATCAGAAGATGAATACAAGTGATATATTATGTGATTAAGAGAGACATGACATGAATATGATAGGGAAATGAATTCGACTGAGTTATCAAAAGATTTTGATGATAATACTAAGGATGATAATAGATTGATCTTAACATAGCATGATCAAAACGTCAATGTCATTGTATGAATTTTATTGAGGCTACAGGCAACTGAGGATTTCAATGATCTTAAGACAGTTTAGAATTTCTGAGAAGCATTTAGTTTATCATATATGTTACGTAAAGGAATAGATGAAGTATCAATTATATGCAAAAAAGCATGTAGAGAGATTGATCTAGGTAGACAAAATGAGGATTTTGAAGAAAAGAAAGAAAGAGATAGAGATGTAACTATAAGTATTTAATGAAATATTGAATATTCAAAAGAAGGAGATCATGACTTTATGAAGATACATACAAATGTTTCATCGAGTGGGAAGATAAACCAATCAACTTCGAAGGAATGATGATAGTTGAGTTGGTGATGATTTTATTATAAAAGAGTATAATAAAGCATATGGGGTTTAAGACTTTGAGTAGAGTATCGAATTTCAGGAGATTATGTGACAAGAAATTTTCAAAGAGGAATGGTGACCAACTAGAAATTAAATTCTACAAATGGTTTGATGTCAATTATTAAAATTAGATTCTTATAGGATCCATTAGCTTATGGGGAAAACCAATGGATATAGTTCATAAAAAGGAAAATTTGGTGATATCCACCTTGCCACTACATGAGTACATAAAGTTCTATTGAAAAAGAAAACAAGACAGGACAACAACTAGTCCATTTGTTTTTCCGCAACTCAGGTGCGATCAAGGATCAAATTGAGGTCTTACTATCATAAATTAGAAGACCAGAAATCTTAAGACCATTATTTAGTCATTACCTTTGGAGTACTGTTGATTAAATAAGGGTATCCCACCATATTTAATCAAGTATGCTAGTATCTATGAGTTAGTAGTCGAAGTTATATACTTAGAGGGATGTTATAAGTCTTTAGACTTGAGTTTTCCTTGAAAGTACTTGTTAAACTAAGTCAATTGAGGGTATGAGGTCAGTTGAGGAGGACAGTAACAACTGAGAAAAGAGCAAAAATAAGAAGTAATCTAAACCAATGTGAAGGATTTTTCAGACCTTAATGGCTACCATGACAAGGTGAAGAAATTACTTTGAGTCTGAAAAATACTTCTGACTTGGATTGAAAAGGAAGGCAAATAAGTATTGATCACTTTAGAGACCCTTGAGCTTATGACAAAGATATATCTGAAAAGAGATCAATAGGTAATCAAATAAAGTCTTTCTATATGTCTACAAAAATGTTCCATGCTTACCTGAGTGTTTTTCAAATTTGATGATTTAATAGCTTCAGCATAACTTGACGAAGTAGTTATTGAATGAGAACTGCTATTATAAGCTAAGTATGAGGAGGCACTTGAAGGATAAAATTTGAGGAATTGAGAAAATCACTACTTATACCTCCTGACAATATAGACTGCATGGTTGACGATAAAGCCTTGATACAAGATTGAACAACATATTGATATAGGGAATGGAAGGAGAAAGTTAAGGTGGCCAGTACATTATAAGGTAAGATTCGATGTTACGTGGCCTTTAGACAAAAAGATAGTTGTTATGTGCATATACCAAGTACGAAAAATCAATTGAAGGAATTTTCTAAGGACTAACCCTACTAGATTAAGTATAGAACTTTTGGATTGAATGGTTACGAAGAAAACCATCAAGCAAAGAAAGGACAAAGAGGATGATGACAAAGGATTTAACCATGACCTAGTAAGGGTACTCAGTTATGAATAAGAGACTTTTTTTTGCATAAATGGGAACATTATTGAAAATCCTAAGGGCAAATTGATGTGAATAGTGAGATAAAGCCTCTAGACGAGAACATTTGACCCATAATGAAGAATCGACCATTAACATTTGACATGAGAAAAGCGTTTAATGAATTCAATAATTATGAAACTAGATATGGAGTTAGGACATTTTACTTTCAGTATATGATAAGGTCCTCGATGGAAGAAGCTACTAATTGGCTATCATGATCTTATTTTGAAAGAAACCTTGGTCAAGGAAATCAAGTCACATATGGAAAATGACAGACAGTTGAAATTCAAAGTTAAATAAGAGTTTGGCTGTAAAGCACATGATACCATATCAGTTATTGAAGTATCTTGGGACAAATATAAAAGATAAGAAGCAAAGTTAGACACAATAGAAAGAAGGTAATTTTTGGACTTATGGATGATGAAAGAGATCACTAGATGAAAGGGATTATCCTATGATATTCAAAATAGGAGAAATAAGATCATATGATCTCAAAGAAGTATGGGGTAATTTATACATGAACATAGAAGCATGATCCTACGAGAAGACTATCCTATACAAGATGAGAAAAGTATAGGCATCTAAGGATTTCAAGATAGATGAATTACAGCTAAAAACTGGTATTATTAAACTGACAACTATAAGAGTGTGCATCAGAGTACGCAGCAAAAGCGGCCCTTATAGGTAAGGCCTTGTAGAAGGAACAATAAAAATGATACATTAAGGTTGAGCCTAGATTTGATTCCCAAGGGGGAGAATGCATTCACCAAGAATTTATCTAATAGACAAATACCTAGAAGATGATAATTTATGGAATTTCGAGGACGAAATTCTTTTAAGGGGGTAATAATGTAATGCCCGAGCAATTTACACTATTTTTAACGAAAATTGAATATTCTATAGGAAATAAACTGAGTTAAATGTTTCACTTTATTTAAAATATTAAAAGAATTAATTTTTGAGGGAACTTAGTACCATTAGATTCTACTCGAAAAATGGAATCCAACGCCTCAAAAATCACCCAAAACGGAGTTTGTATGAAGAAGTTACAGCCATTTAAAGATAAGGGTATTTCTGAAAATTAAACAGAAAAACGAAACAAGGAAAAAAGACGAAAAATGCAGGGGGCTATTTTGATAACGGCACCCCCTGTCGTCTTCAACCTCAAGAACCCTCCAGAAAACCCTTGTTCATGATTTCTCTAGAAAACCCCAAGGGAAAGGGCGGCACTGCCATTGAGGGGCACTGCCTTCTCCCCCTATAAAATGCCCCAACCCCCCTCTCCAACAAGCGTGATTTTCTGGCATTTTTGTACTAGGTTTTCGGCAAAAACTGGAAACCCGTCTTTCTGCATTTTTCAGCAATGGCCAGGCCCAAGTCAGGCTGGCCATCCCGTTCCCATTTCCCCCTCCTCTCTTTTTTCCGGCATTGCACGACATGGGGTTTTGCTCTTCACGATTTCCAGCTACGGAGGGTTTCTAGAACCAGAATAGAGGTCCACCACTGGCAATAAGGCGTCCCCAGGCTGCCTAGGTAAGATGTCCTTACCTCCTTCTCTAGTTCCTCCACCTTTCAGGCTAGATCCATGCTGGATCTATCATTTCCCAGCCGTTTCCAGCAGGAATTCCTGGACGAAAAAACGCCCCAAGGCAGTTCCAGACGACCTTGCACGAGCCAGGCGTCCCAGGGATGCCTTGCTCCATGTGCGCCTGAGATAGGGTCCCAGGGAGGGGCTCCGGGCGTACGATAGTGAGTACACTGTCCCAGGTACGACCCTCGGGTGCGCGTGCGACATGGGGCACGGGTCCTGGTTCGACCAGGGTGCACGGGGTGCCCTAAGAGCTGAGACGCGCCATGCTACAAGGTGCATCCGTGCGATGATGCGCGTCATAGCACGTCACTTGAGCATGCATGTGCGTGTGCAAAATGCGGTACCTGGCATGGCCTTTGGGCACGCACGCACGTGAGGTGGTCGCGGTCTAACCAAGAAGCACGAGTGTCCTGGGAACTGGGACACGCCGACCCAATGAGACTTTAAAAATTAGGATTAAAGGATAAATTGTAGAGTTTAACTCTTGGAAAATAGATCCATATCATAGGATCTAGCCTGAAGAATAAATTAGGCAAGGACCATTGACCCTAAACAGCAGATTTAGCAGTCTAATGTCTAAATAGATTAAAATTAATATGGACTCCTTGTATCCATTCATACCAAGGAGTTTATAAATAAGACCTAGGGATGGGTGGAGTGCTAAAGGATGCGACTCCAGGAGACTTTGAGGTAGGTGCTCTATCGCTACTAGCCTTTTTAAGAGCCATGATTGTTTTATGCATGTTTTAAGTATAAGTTATACAACTTGTTTAGCATGACTTAATTCAGCATACATATGATAAATGCTTTATGCATAGATATGTTTTGCAAATAATTGCCTATACATTATGCATAGATATGTTTTGCAAACAAATATTGCATGATTTGTGAGCATTGAGTTCTTGAAATATTGCATGTCCTTGAGGGTTACCAAAAGACACTAGAGTACCCAAAAGATGCTGGGTAGGTAGTTACGAGGGCCAGGCAGTTGTGAGGTACCCAAAGAGGACAGGTTTTGAAAAGAGGTTTTTGGCTTGTTTGATTGTATATGATTTGGGCTAATAAGCTCATGGGCGCTATGCCGAGAGGTCTGGGGTGGCCTCCCAGCCTCTACCACTATTAGGTGGATGGGTACCATGCCCAAAAAGGGCATGTCCCTGCTTCGACTGCATGTGGTATAGGGGGCTACCACTGGTGTCACGACACTGGGTCGAAGTGTCATATGCCCCGTGGAGGTATATGATCCTTTGTCCCTAGGTACCCGGGGACCACACGGCGGTGAGGTCGTGGGCATAGTTGGACCCTATGGTTTGAGGATTTATTTGCATTGCATATGGCATGACATGAGGTTGGTCGACCATACCATATATCCATGAGTTGGATTCAGTGGAGCATCTTATGCATATCATTATGATTATGATATATGATACTTTCAACTTGGATTATGGTATTCTTTAAGTCGTCAGTATTTCAATTTGATAGTGGTTTTTAATATCAATATTGAACTAGATTGTTTGAACATGCACATGTTTTTAAGAGCATATGATTTTAAACATAGCATACATTGCAAAACTAGTAGTGATAGACTCCTACTGAGTATAGTATATACTCTACCCTATCCTTAACATTTTTCAGTATAGTTCCACTCACAAATAGAAGACGTCTCAGGAGACATTAGTGCTACGAGCAAGTGAATAAACAAAGGAGACAACTATACATGTGAGTAAACTCTCTACCCTTTGGACATGTATTTGTATTTATTTACAATTGGACTATGTTCTGTGACTGGAAAGACCTAGGGAAAAACACTTATGATTTGTAAAGTTTTTCAAAAACTACTTTGGTTAGCAAATGACACTCGGAGTTTTCAAAATGTGTTTAAAACAAAAGATTTTCCGCTGCATTGCATGGTTTTTATAAAATGGTTTTCAAATAGGGATGCATCCCGCCTTAGGAATTAGATATTGCATTTAAAAATGCATGGGAAAACCCAAGTCGTCACAAGTAGACTATTCATCTACATTTTGCCACTGTTATAAAACTTCAAAAGATTCTTCTATTTTAATGTTTTCATCAGAACTTCATGTTGTTACATTGGATAAACAGCCTCCTACAATCTTCATTCATCTGCAACATAGAATACAAAAATCATAAAATGAGTCTTAATAACAAAAAGTTGTTATGCAAAAGACATAGAGAGGCAAACTAGCAAAATAAATAAAGAGCAACAAATTTATTAACCTTCATTGTGAAGGAATTCTGCAAACCACCTCCTCTATGAATGATACACCCTCTACACTTAACTTGTTGTACATTCTCATATCCACCTACACACATTGTTAGAAACTATTAGAACATAATGGTAAAATTGTAACTATATATGCAGTATATAGATTATTTATTATACCTTGTAAAGGAGTCTTTCATGATCTTTGATTGTGTCCATGTTGACCACATCTTTTATAACTTTTATTTCCTCTATTGCTTGGCTGCTTCCGCTAGCTTTGTCTTCACCTTGAGTTATCTTCTTTTTTATTCGACCAGGTGGTCTACGAGAATGAGGGGATAGTGGTTGAGGTAGATCAACAATAGGCCACATTGAATGGTCTAGTATCCCTAATATAGGTGTATGATAGTCCTTTCTTAGCACCTCAATGTGAAAGTAAGGACTATAATAGTTGACAACACTCAATCTTAGACTCCTTATGCATATAAGCACATGTATGCAAGGAATGCCAAATACATCCCATCGGTGATAGGTACATTTAAATTGGTTAAGATGGACTACATGTGTTGTTGTCATTCATGAAATGTGCTCTGTAACTTCCCATTCAAAATATGAGGATCTCAATGTTGTGCAATTTTTTTTATTATGTTATCAAACCTTGTATTTTCCTCAGTACATATAACACTATACCATCATGAAGCCCATTTGTACCTTACAACCTTTTACTAAAGAAGAGCATCATTTTCTATCGGATATGTTCCTGTAGCTCCACCATTGAAAACTCCCTTGCACTTGCTATTATGGCATTAAAAGATTCTACCAAGTTGTTGGTTAAAATATCACACTTTGAGTTAGTCTCGAAATGTGATCTTGACCAATAACTTGGAGGGATTCTAGGTAGCCACTCATGTGCCTCATTCTATGCTTCTTTAATTTGTCCCATAGCCTTAGAAAAGTCTTCTCTTCTGTATTCCTATGCTACTTGCTAGAATAACTCTTTAAAGTATATACCATGATGAGAAAAATAGGATAAAGTATACAAAAAGATATAAAACTAAAATATTGAACATGTTTAGTTATAAAATAGAAATCTGTGTTAAACAAGGGAGTGCATGAGGCTATCAATTACTAGTTGTTGTTTTCATGAATGTTTTCTTTTAACTATTTCACTATGTAGGGATTCTTCTCGTGTTTTATCAGCTCATTTAGTGAATTAGTTGCTTGATGAGTAACATAAGAAGAAAACTCCATATGATGATTCACTTGATAATGTAAAATAGGAAACGACTACTTGCACTTAGCCACATGTAGCCACTCTTGGTTTTTATTTCTTGGCACTACAAAGTGCCAATGTATAAACTTGTAAATGACAAAAAAATACCATTGATAAACCAATACTTAAAAACTATGCTGTCATTCATTTGGGTGTTCTTAATTTCCATTGTTGTTTGGACCTAGATTTTTCTTTGAGAACTCCCTTCTTTATGTTTTGGATTTTGTATCATGAGATAGTTCATTATGAATAGAAGGATGGTGAATTCATTTGGTATTTTTCTTTTCTTAATTTTTTTTCCTGAATTTTTATGGTCTGGCAATTAAATGCTCACAACCCAAATAAAGAATGTGGACTACAGTTCATCTAATCTTTTGATTAGCTAGTCATTTGTTTTGCTGGATGATTCACCGTCTATATATTAAAGTGAGTCTCTAAAACCTTAATATGATAACACATTTTCCTTGCAGAAAAATTGGACATGTGACATGGGATTCCCGGGTAATGGCCCTTTAGGAACAGGTTAAACCTGCAATTACTAAGTATCATTTGTAATTTCAACTTTGATACTTTATACACACTCACTAATGCATCTGGATTCCCTAGTGTGTTTACAGGCAGAAATTATTTGTGACAAAGTTGAAGGACTATTTGCCTCATTGGTTTATCTATTAGTGTTGCCATTAACATGCTGATACATTTTGCTCCAATTTCATGTGCCTTGATAGGTGAAGGCAATGAAAGAACTCAATGGGGGTTAAAATATTGTTTGACTCTCCCAAGTAATCAACAATGATATTGTGTCTTTTGGTTTTCTTACTTAACCTTTTAATTTATGCTCCTTATGAACACCACATGTCCTTTTGAGAACGTGCTTTGATAATATCAGCTGGGTGGGAATTACTAATCTAATGCTTGTGTTGGGAAAAATTAGTTTATTGGTGGCTGAAAGAAGTCATAACCTATTCCAGATAAGAGATTAAACAAAGTTACCTTTTTGAGTATATTTTTGAAAGTAATGAACATGAGAAAAAGTTTCTTTTGTTGCATGTGATTGGTTAATACTTGTATAATTCTGATGCTATAAGTCTTAAGAGATGGCCTTTTTTCTATTGTAAATTTTAGTTTTAGTTAGCATAAAAATGATTATAACTAAATAACTTTCACATTCACTT
The DNA here is from genome assembly GCA_035236585.1 of Warburgia ugandensis. Taxonomy (NCBI): domain Eukaryota; kingdom Viridiplantae; phylum Streptophyta; class Magnoliopsida; order Canellales; family Canellaceae; genus Warburgia; species Warburgia ugandensis. The sequence goes on from CP141136.1 coordinate 42,296,822, forward strand.
TCTTGTTCTTGTGGATGCCCTTTAATCATGTCTGATGCGCATGTTCTCTATAAACACCTGGCATTATGAAGAATCACTATTAGTTTAAATCATGCACCTTATTTGTGTACTTGCTACGATGTTCATAATTTGTAACCTACAGGGTCTTAATTAAGAAAATGTGCACATTGATAGTTTCATATTATGCAAGAAATTGTAACCAAATTTTATATGGAAGTGTAGTTTCATCCATCTTGACATACATTTGATTAATGGCAGATTTGTATGTCCTTATCATTAGTCAAAATTCTTTCTTGATGATAATGTTTTTATCTGTTGCATTTTCTTTTCCAATTGCAGTATTGTCTGTTCTTGCTAGATATGCACAAACTATTTGCAACCTATGACTTGTGGTTGTCTAACATAGTTTTTCTTTTTATGTGCTTATTATTTAGCTGTCATGTTGTCTAACATGATAAACTTTGTGCAAAATGCTAGCTTGCCAAACAACTTGAGTTGCTGGGTCAGACTGCACAGCTTGAATGGGTGGATATAAAGATTTATCATGCTCATCAAAACTTGTGGAGGCTTCCTTAACTAGTCCACATGGAACAAAGACCTAATTTTTTATCACAAGCTTGATATACTTGAATGTAATCAAATGCTTTGGGAAACCAGATGGATAGAAACCAAACTGTGTATTCTATATCTTACAGTGTTTGTTATATTTAGAAAAGAATTCCCATAACATTGGATATGCATCACCATATTCTTCTACAGGGTTCAAGCAAAAAACAAGTGCTAATAATTGATCGTCATACATGCTTTCATTAAGAGACATCTAATGCTCCATTGCATAAATAGTCAATGAATGCAGAAACAATATGTTCTTCTATCATATTGAATTCATTGGAGCATAAAATCAAACATCTAATATACAAAAACCATGGAGTTATGCAAATTCAAGGAATCCAGGGAGGCATCTACACACATGAGCGAGAGAGAGGGAGCAATACACAGACAGAGAGGGACCCAGAGAGAAATGGAGGTGGGGTATGCGTATGATAATAGAAATGGGTTTTAGGTGCATGTGCGACCTTCATGTTGTATATTTCTTTCTTTTCTCAAATTAATAACTCCTAACCCTCTTCCTTAATTGATCTACGACTCAAATTAATTGGATCATTGGTTTAAGAAATCTTAACTGATAGATAAATATTTTTACTCAAAAATATTATGTGACACCCCAGGTTTTCTAAATCTTTTTCCAATACATATAGTAGAATATTTTTGTTTTTATAAAATAGGTAGGATCCTTGAAATAAAACTCAAAATTTATTAATTTTTCTCAGCGTCAAGGAGAAAACCCAATAAAGAAAACCCTGAGGGTCATTCACACCCAAAAACTACAACGATGAACAAAGTCAATTTCAGACACTCTGAGCATGCTCAAATATTGAAACCATGATAAATTTCACAAGCTGTAAAGAGACAATGATAATAAAAGTCCCAAAGCTCCAGGTTCCATCCATAATCACCACATTATCCATGTGTGAGTATATGCATACTATACAATGGCATGGGTGTGACGACCGGGGTTTTCCCATGCATTTTTGAATGCAATACCTAATTTCTTAAGGAGGGATGCATCCCTATTTGAAAACCATTTTATAAAAACCATGCAATGCAGCGAAAAAAACCTTTAGTTTTAAACTCATTTTTGAAAACCCCGAGTGTCATTTGCTTTCACAACAACTAAGATAGTTTCTGAAAAACTTTAGAAATCATAAATGTTTTTCCCCAGGTCTTTCCAGTCACAATGCACAGCCCAACTGTAACTAAGTACAAACACATGTCCAAAGGGTTGGGAGTTTACTTACATGTGTATTTGTTTCCTTTTGGATTCACTTGCTCATAGCACTAACATAGATGTCCTCTTTTTGTAAGTGAAGTTGTCCTGAACCATGATATATACGGACTTATCTTGTCCTTGAGTGCTTATTGATGTCTGAAAAATGTTAAGGATTGGGTGAGTATATAATATACTCAGTAGGGCCTATCACTACTAGTTTTATAAATGCATGAGATGTTTCTAAAATCATATGCTCATTCATTCAAAACATGCGTATGTTTGAATACTCGAGTCCAATATTAGTATAAGAATCCATAATCAATTTCAAAATATGCGTATGTTTGAATACTCGAGTTCGATATCAGTATAAGAAATCCATAATCAACTGAAATTCTCATAACTTAAAAGATCACATAATCCAAAAGTGAAAGTATCATATATATATATATATGATGACATCAGGATATGCAATAAATGCCTCATGGAGTCCAACTCATGGACCTCTAGTATGGTATGGTCGACCAACCTCATATCATGCTATATGAAATGCAAATCAAATCATAGGGTCCACTATGCCCACGACCTCCTTGCTGTGTGGTCCTCGGATACCTGAGGACACTTGGTCATAACCTCCACGGGGCCTATGACACGCCAACCCAGTTCCGTGACACCAGTGGTAGCCCCTGTACCATTGCAGTCAACGTAGGGACTTGCCTCTTTTTGGGTGTGGTACCCATCCACCTATTAGTGGTAGAGGCCGGGTGGCCAACCTAGACCCCTCGGCATAGCACCCACGGGCTTACTTGCCCAAATCACATAAGATAAGTCAAAACCTATTGTTAAAACTTGTCCTCTTTTGGGTCCCTCACAACTACCTGGCCCTCGGCACTCCAGCGTCTTTTGGCAACCCTCAAGGACATGCAATCTTTGCAAGTGCTTAAATCATGCAATGCATGCACTTGTTTGCAACACATATATGTGCATAATGTATATGCAGTCATTCCAAAACATGGCTATGTACAAAGCATTTAACATGCAAATCAAATGCAAATCAAGTCATATATCTAAAACATATGTTCTCAAATAACAATAATTCTTTTAAAAGAATCTAATAGTGATAGAGTACCTACCTGACTAGGTCACGTTAACCCTCTTGTCCTCGTACGCTCCTGAACATGGTTTGGGGACTCAAGGTTAGTTTAACCTATCTTTGATGGGTTTAGAGCAGTTGGGTCTCATTACTTAGGCATTAGGGGTTCATCCCTATGCCTATGGGTGTCCTAAGGTCCTAATTGGGCCTTGGTATTCTCAGTTTTTCAAAGTTCTAGTGATCACGCGCCACCACCCTAATCTAAGGGTCATGCTCTACTTTGATTGGGCCTTGATCAGGGATTTTATGGTTTTCATCTGTCCGAATCGTCGATACGGACACAATGTCTTTTACGGTGCCTCAATCGGAGCTCTAGATCTCAAGTTATAAGCGTTTTAGTGTCCTATATACATAGAGTCTTTAAAGACAAAACATTGGAATGCTAGGGCGCTACGCGCCAGCGTCATGCGCCCTGGCTTCCTTAACAACCAAAAAAATGACGCTTCGCTAGTGCGCTGCGCATCTGCGGTGCGCACCTCAATGGGCGCATCTGAAGACGCGTGCGACTTTCTCAGGCTTCTTCCTCTTTAGCGGGCGCGTCCGTGGACGCGCCCGTTGGTTTTCTTCTCAGACGCGTTCGACACGTCTTGTCTGGAGCGGGCCGTCTCTGTTGTTGGGGGACCGAGGCGTCCTTGGGATGCCCTGGTTCATCCCTGAGGAACCAGTGCAGCCCTGGGGATGTCCCAGGGTCCTTGGTGGCTCCCTAGAGGCCTATTCTCCATGGTTTTTCATGCAAAAACCTAGGGAAACCGAGCCTAGGACTGTGGGTGAGATGGGTTTGGGGATTTTTTGTGCGTACCTGCTTCGTGGTTGGTTTTCTCTTCACGTTTTCTCCTCTAGGTCGCTGCTCCTCAATGGGTTTTCTCCCATGTTTTGGGCTGCCATTAGAGGCACCCAAGAGCTCTATTTATAGGGCTTTTAAAGAGGGTTCTGGAGGGGTTCTAACCGCCTTTGAATGGCGGTGGGGAATCCTCTAGAATGGCGGTGGTTTCTTCTTGAAACACCGCCGTTCCAGAAACCTCTAGGAGGTTGAAGATGACCGGGTGCCCGTATCAAAACGGGCACCTGTGTTTTTCAGGTTAAGTCGTTTTTGTAAAATTTACAATTTTGCCCCTGAACTTCAAAGGGCCATATCTTGCTCGTTTTAACTCCGTTTTGGGTGATTTTGGTCTCTTTGGATTCCTTTTTCCGAGACGCATCTAATGGAACTACTTTCAGGACCAAATTTCTGGGTTTTGTCAAGGCAACTAGTGAAATGACCAAAATGCCCTTATCTTTAAAACTGAACTTTTTATGGGCTTTTAATATTACAAAAAATGAGGTTATTACATTATTAACCCCTTAAAAGAATTTCGTCCTTGAAATTCCATAACTTATTATTTTCCAAGTATTTGTCTCTTTAAATGATTTCTTGGTGAATGCATTTCCCTCTAGGAATCAATTCTAGGTTCATCCTCAATTTATTATTTCCATTGTTCCTCCTATAAGGCCTCACCCATAAGGGCCTGTTTTTGCTGCGTACTCTAATGCAACGCCATACTCTCGTACGTGTCGATTTATCAATACCGTTTTCTAGCGGTACTTCATCTATCTTGAATTCCTTAGATCCCTATACTTATCTTATCAAGTATAAGATAGTCTCCTCGTAAGATCATGCTTCTTTGCTCATGCATATACTTCTTTCAAGATCATATTATCTTATTTCTCCTATTTTGAATATCATAGGATAATCCTTTTCATCTAGTGATCTCTTTCATTATCCACAAGTCCAAAAAGTTACCTTCTTTCTATTGTGTCTAACTTTGCTTCTTACCCTCGTCTCCAAGATACTTCAATAACTGATATGGTATCATGTGTTCTATAGCGAAACCCTTGATTAACTTCGAATTTCAACTGTCCGTTGTTTTCCATACGTGACTCAAGGTTATATTCAAAATGAAATCATGAAAGCCAATTAGTACCATCTTCTAATACTACCTCATATTACGATTAGGACATTCAAACTGTTCATCAAGTTTCATAGATGCTGAAGTCATCAAATGCTTTTTCTTCTTGAAGAGTTTATGCATACTCATGTCAAATATATCATGTCCATTGTTCTCTTCTAGAGGCCTATCTCACTATTCACATCAACTTGTTATTAGGAGTGTTAATAATGTTCCTATTTATGCAAAGCAAAGAGTCTCTTATTCATCACCGTATACCCTTACTAGGTCATGGTTGAATCCTTTGTCATCATCCTCTTTGTCCTTTCTTTGCTTGATGGTTTTCTTTGTTACCTTCTAGTTCAAAAGTTCTATACTCAATCCAGTAGGGTTAGTCCTTAAGAAATTCCTTTAATTGATTTTTCGTACTTGGTATATGTTCATAACGACTAACTATTTATCAAAAAGGCAATGTAACATCCAATCTTTCCTTATAGTGTGCTAGCCATCTCACCTTATCCCCATGTCAATATATTGTTCAATCTTTTACCAAGGCTTTATCGTCACCATGTAGTTTGTATTGTCAGGAGGGATCCTCATAAGTAGTGATTTTCTCAATTCCTCAAATTTTATTTTTCAAGTGCCTCCTTATTTTATCTTTTAAGTGCCTTCTCATGCTTAGCTTATAACAGCAATAATTCATCTCCAATAGCAATTATATCAAATTGTACTGAAGTTGTTAACTCAACAAGTTCAACAAGACTTAGATAAGCATAAACATTTCCTTAGACATAGAAAGACTTTATTTGATTACCTGTTGATCCCTTTCCAGATATTTCTTTGTCATAAGCTCAGGGGTCTCCAAATTGATCAGTACTTACCTTTCTTTTCAATCCAAGTCAGTAGTAACTTCTTCACCTTGTCATGGTAGCCACTAAGGTTTGAAAAACCTTTCATATTGGTTTAGATCACTTCTTTTTTTTTTTTTTGGTTCCTATCTCAGTTGTTACCATATTTACTGTACTTGTAGCTCTTCATGATGTGGCCTAATCAACTTCATGAGGTGGCCTAATCAACTGGCCTTATACCCTTAAATGACTTAGCCTATTAAGTACTCAAGTCTAAAGACTTATAACATCCTTCTCAGTATATAACTTCAACTACTAACTCATAGATATTAACATACCTGATTAAGTAGGGCGGGATGCCTCTATTTAGTTGACAACACTTAATGATGGCCTTAAGATATTTGGTCTTCCAATTGATGATAGCAAGACCTTCATTTGATCCTTGATAGTACCCTTCTTGCTGATGATAGATAGATGAACAAATTACTATCCTGGCCTAATTCCTTTTTATTTACTCATGTAATGGCAAGGTGAGATATCACCAAAATTTTCCTTTTTATGGATTATATCCATTGGTCTCTCCCATAAACTAATGGATCTTGATAAGAATCTTTTTGATATCAAACCATTTGTAGAATTTTTAAATTTCTAGTTGGTCACCATTTTTTTTTTTCTTTTGAAAATTTCTTGTCACATATTCTCCTGAAATTCGATACTCTACTCAAAGCCTTAAACCCCATATGCTTCCTCTCTTTGATACTCTTTTTCAATCAAATCATCAACTCACCTAGTATTATCCCTTTGTATTTGTTTGATCTTCCCTCCTACAGGATTCAAGATGTTAGAATTGTATGTATCTTCATAGAGTCATGATGTTCTTTTCACTGAATACTGGTAGTTACATCTCTATCTCTTTCTCTCTTTTCCTCAAAATCCTCATTTGGTCCACCTAGATCAATGTCTCTATATGCTTTGTTGCATATAATTGATACTTCATGTATTCCTTTACTTAGATATGATAAAGTGAATACCTGTCTTAAGATTATTGAAATCCTCAATTGCCTATAGCCTCAATAAAATTCATACAATGGTATTGACGTTTTGATCATGCTATACTTTTCTTATAAGTTCTTGTTAGGATCAATCTATAGATTTATTATCTCCAATATTATCGTCAAAAATCTTTTGATAACTTGGTCGAATTCATTTCCCTATCATATTCGTGCTATGTTTCTCTTAATCTCATAACATGTTACTTGATTTGCTCCATAATACTCAAGTGGTTATTATTCAATAGCATTTCACTCTTCATAAGACTCCAATTAAGGTATTGAGCAATACCTTTGTGATCTTAGTATCAGTCACTGTTATCTCCTACTATTATCTTGCATCCTTATCCCTCTTAGATTATCATCAAAATTCTTCTCAAAGTCTCTCTCTTACATCTCTTATCACACTTATATCATATCCTTGTGATAGTGTACTCATATTCTGATATTCTTTATGATGGTAAGATAGCCATCTAAGTCCTTCAATTTTCTCACCTTTGATGAGATTACTTTATTGCCGATCAACTCTATCTTCTAACAAGTCCTTTAATCATCTTCATTCATTCATTCTCATCATCCATATATGAGTTTTCACATTTGCACCTTACAATAATCCTTATTTCCTATGATTTTGATAGGATCCAATATCCAAGTATTTGCTAGGACTATCTCCTTTTTCACCTATGTGTTTATGGTGAAATGTCTTGAGTCATTAATATTATAATCCTCGAATAGAAGTAGTCATCTCTACTACTCCTATTTATACTACTTATCCCTGATTTTCTTTATTGTCTATGACCCTTGGACATGCTAGACTGGCTGTGAAAGGATAAAACCTGGGCTCTGATACCAACTGCGACGACTTGGGTTTTCCCATGCATTTTTGAATGCAATACCTAATTTCTTAAGGAGGGATGCATCCCTATTTGAAAACCATTTTATAAAAACCATGCAATGCAGTGAAAAAAACCTTTAGTTTTAAACTCATTTTTGAAAACCCCAAGTGTCATTTGCTTTCACAACAACTAAGGTAGTTTTTGAAAAACTTTAGAAATCATAAATGTTTTTCCCCAGGTCTTTCCAGTCACAATGCACAGCCCAACTGTAACTAAGTACAAACACACGTCCAAAGGGTTGGGAGTTTACTTACATGTGTATTTGTTTCCTTTTGGATTCACTTGCTCATAGAACTAACATAGATGTCCTCTTTTTGTAAGTGAAGTTGTCCTGAACCATGATATATATGGACCTATCTTGTCCTTGAGTGCTTATTGATGTCTGAAAAATGTTAAGGATTGGGTGAGTATATAATATACTCAGTAGGGCCTATCACTACTAGTTTTATAAATGCATGAGATGTTTCTAAAATCATATGCTCATTCATTCAAAACATGCGTATGTTTGAATACTCGAGTCCAATATTAGTATAAGAATCCATAATCAATTTCAAAATATGCGTATATTTGAATACTCGAGTTCGATATCAGTATAAGAAATCCATAATCAACTGAAATTCTCATAACTTAAAAGATCACATAATCCAAAAGTGAAAGTATCATATATATATATATATATATGATGACATCAGGATATGCAATAAATGCCTCATGGAGTCCAACTCATGGACCTCTAGTATGGTATGGTCGACCAACCTCATATCATGCTATATGAAATGCACATCAAATCATAGGGTCCACTATGCCCACGACCTCCTTGCCGTGTGGTCCCCGGGTACCTGAGGACACTTGGTCATAGACTCCACGGGGCCTATGACACGCCAACCCAGTGCCGTGACACCAGTGGTAGCCCCCTGTACCACATGCAGTCGACGTAGGGACTTGCCTCTTTTTGGGTGTGGTACCCATCCACCTATTAGTGATAGAGGCCGGGTGGCCAACCCAGACCCCTCGTTATAGCACCCACGGGCTTACTTGCCCAAATCACATAAGATAAGTCAAAACCTGTTCTTAAAACTTGTCCTCTTTTGGGTCCCTCACAACTGCCTGGCCCTCGGCACTCCAGCGTCTTTTGGCAACCCTCAAGGACATGCAATCTTTGCAAGTGCTTAAATCATGCAATGCATGCACTTGTTTGCAACACATATATGTGCATAATGTATATGCAGTCATTCCAAAACATGGCTATGTACAAAGCATTTAACATGCAAATCAAATGCAAATCAAGTCATATATCTAAAACATATGTTCTCAAATAACAATAATTCTTTTAAAAGAATCTAATAGTGATAGAGCACCTACTTGACTAGGTCACGTTAACCCTCTTGTCCTCGTACGCTCCTGAACATGGTTTGGGGACTCAAGGTTAGTTTAACCTATCTTTGCTGGGTTTAGAGTAGTTGGGTCTCATTACTTAGGCATTAGGGGTCCATCCCTATGCCTATGGGTGTCCTAAGGTCCTAATTGGGCCTTGGTATTCTCAGTTTTCCAAAGTTCTAGTGATCACGCACCACCACCCTAATGTAAGGGTCATTCCCTACTTTTATTGGGCCTTGATCAGGGATTTTATGATTTGGATGTGTCCGCGTCATCGATACAGACACAATTCCTTTTACGGTGCCTCAATCGGAGCTCTAGATCTCAAGTTATAAGCGTTTTAGTGTCCTATGTACATAGAGTCTTTAAAGACAAAAAGTTGGAATGCTAGGGCGCTGCGCGTCAGCGTCATGCGCCCTGGCTTCCTTAACAACCAAAAAAATGATGCTTCGCTAGTGCGCTGCGCATCTGCGGCGCGTGCCTCAGCGGGCGCGTCTGCAGATGCGCTCGACTTTCTCATGCGTCTTCCTCTTTAGCGGGCGCGTCCACGGACGCGCCTGTTGGTTTTCTTCTCAGACGCGTTCGACGCGTCTCGTCTGGAGTGGGCCGTCTCCATTGTTGGGGGACCGGGGCGTCCTTGGGATGCCCTGGTTCATCCCTGAGGAACCAGTGCGGCCCTGGGGACGTCCCAGGTTCCTTGGTGGCTCCCTAGAGGCCTATTCTCCATGGTTTTTCATGCAAAAACCTAGGGAAACCGAGCCTAGGACTGTGAGTGAGATGGGTTTGGGGATTTTTTGTGCGTACCTGCTTCGTGGTTGGTTTTCTCTCCACGTTTTCTCCTCTAGGTCGCTGCTCCTCAATAGGTTTTCTCCCATGTTTTGAGCTGCCATTAGAGGCACCCAAGAGCTCTATTTATAGGGCTTTTAAAGAGGGTTCTGTAAGGGTTCTTATCGCCTTTGAACGGCGGTGGGGAATCCTCTAGAATGGCAGTGGTTTCTTCTTGAAACACAGCCGTTCCAGAAACCTCTAGGAGGTTGAAGACAAAGGGGTGCCCGTATCAAAACGGGCACCTGTGTTTTTCAGGTTAAGTCGTTTTTGTAAAATTTACAATTTTGCCCCTGAACTTCAAAGGGCTATATCTTGCTCATTTTAACTCCGTTTTGGGTAATTTTGGTCTCTTTGGATTCCTTTTTCGAAGACGCATCTAATGGAACCACTTTTAGGACCAAATTTCTGGGTTTAGTCAAGGCGACTGGTGAAATGACCAAAATGCCCTTATCTTTGAAACTGAACTTTTTATGGGCTTTTAATATTACAAAAATTGGGGTCATTACAATGGGTCACATCTATCAAAATATAAAAACATCTAAGTAGAGTTCCAAAAGTCTAATACAAGTCCAAGAGACGTACACTATTATATCTCTAAATACGAAAAGTAGATGGTTCTTAGGTCCTTGTCCAGATCCATGCTAATCCACCCACTTCCCTTTTTGACTATTGCACTCTAACTCTGAGGCATTGCAAAACAAAGCAATGCCTCAGCAAGCTATGCTTGTGTAGGTGATTCACATTTAAAAATAAAAATAAATAAAATTAAAGGCACTAAATGTCATAATCATGGCAAAACCTCATAAGACAAAAGTATACAAGGCATGTGAAACCTCAACATCCATAATGAATAATTCGAGAAATCATGCGCTAAGAAAGATTGTTATTAAATCTGAATAATATTACGTGCAATGCATGAAATTCATGGATACTTATCCATCACTATCACTAAAGTTTGTATCCATAGAACAAATAATGCATGTCGAAAGCATAGAAAGTCGTGCACAATTAATTCTTACGAGTGACTTAACTGCACTCACGACGATGATAATGAGTGCTCATTCCAACACTGGGTTCCTCACGTGTAGCCCGCATTAGTTTATTTTCCAACGAAAGCTTGTCAGCCAAAACTACCAGCTTGCCCTCAAATCGGTACAAGACCCCGCTTACCTCGCTTCACCTGATACAATCCAACCCTGGGTCCCTCATGTGTAGCCTGGATTAGTCTATTTGCCGATGGAAGCCTGTTAGCCTAACACTCCCAGCCTACCCTCAAATCAGTACAAGACCCGGCTTACCCCACTTCACCTAACTGTCTTAGTCAAGATCTATGATAAAGTGTAATCCATCATGTATCAAACATGGATACTCATGAAATCAAATGTCACAGTAACAAATATGAAGTACTATACACATGCAACAAAACACGATAGTGCATAAGACATATGCCTCAAGGATTGTAGATAAGTCACAATCGATGAAATTAAGAGGGAAATCCCAAATGTGATCACCTACCTCAACAATCGCGATACTCCAATCAGGTGCGTAAGTAATGTCATGTTGTGCGCCTTGACGTACCTGTCACATTATAAGTCATGGGTCACATGGTGTTCTCACATCTCAAATAACAGGTCCAAATGATAACGTCCTTGATCTGGTAATTAATCTTAGCTTAACAGCTTAGATCAGTAGATTAACCCTTCATTAGGGCAATCCGGAGCTAGATGTTGGTCCTTCTAACATCTATCATCATATGTCATCATTGATTGTTAATCCTACTCATTTTCATCACGATCCATTAAATTTCTATTTCGTTTAGTGATTCACATGTATCTTTATGATCACATGTCGATTTGATGGTCAAATCACTCTCTAATTAGCACATCCTAAGGCACCTGTTCAGATCGACTATCAAGATCATTTTTCTTAGCAATTCAGTGGGATCTGCCCTGCAATCCCCTAGATAATTTCATGTTTGATGTATACAACCAAGGTTTAAGGCCTAATCATACATTGATAGGCTTGATCTAGGTCATCTAATAGTATTTAGTAGTTTAACTATTTAAAAGGTTCTCCAAGGTAGATTTTTATCTTAAATCTAAGTTCGCATCATCGAGACAATCACAACGCCTCTTCCAGATGGTGATTTTGACCTCTGTAGCTCCTAAAACCACATTTTTTGTGAATGGACGGTCAGAAAATCCCAAAAATCAAGCAAAAAGCCCGCCGCATGTGTGCTGCGCCCATGCGCTCATGTGTCATGCTACATGTCACAGCTTGTGTCGTGCACGTGGCCAACCACATGTTGCGCATGGTTATGCCACTCGTTGACGCGTGTCACATGTGCGCTCACCACCCGACATCACTTGTCGAGCTACCACCACTCGCTATTGTCGGGGACGATGACCGGACTAGTCCGCCGTGGTTGGAGACGACGGCCGGACTCCGGTCGTTGGCGAACCCTAGGTGCCCAAATCTTGCAATTTTTGCACTATTTTGCTCAGTTTTTCACGTATATTTCATTTTCAAACTCCATTTCAACAATTTCCATTGTTATTTGTCATTTTTACACGTTCCTAAAAATCTTCCTCCTACCATTTTCTTAGTTTTCAGCATCCCTAGCTGTCCGATCACCAAGAAAATTTGTGGGTTTGTTCTTTATATCATCATGCACAAGATAAACGATTCACATCATCATCTAACACTGTTTCATCGACTTATTTTGAACACAATAGTAATACATATCCCTCACCAAAAAATGGTAAAACAATGAAAAAAAATGGAAAGACTGGGGAGAGCATGGAGGATGGCCTACCTTAGGCAAGTCGGCCTCTCCTAGTTGCCTTCCGTCATTAGTGCATGCGTGGGAAGGAACGATCAACAGGGTCCTCGCCATGAACTTGTCACTGGTGATGTGATTGCTGGTGGCTCGCAAAACGAATGGTCTATTCACGGGAAACAAGAGGAGAGGTGCATTTAAGGCCCCCCTTTTTACTACATGGGTGTCTGTGATGACTTTGTGGGCCCTACTTTGTAAGATGAATGTTCTGCCTCTCTAGATAATTTTAATTAAATACAAAAATTAAAATAATTAGTCATTTTTACTCTGATCTCCAATTTTAGCATTTTTAGTGGTGTTGAATTTTATTTTTCGAGCACATTTCAAATATTGAGGTTTTAACTTGAGATTCTATTTCCAAATTTATCAAATTCTCAAACTTTCATAATTCACAAAATTAAATATTCTAGAATTTAAAATGGCAGATATTACATATTAGTAGAGCAATTGGACCCACTACTAAGAATGGTCCAACCGTCTAAAGTGTCATCCAAGAGGGATCGATTTCCATTCACCATCCTTCATGGATAGTTGTATCGATTTTTTACTGCTAGGCATAACTATCTTTTGCAAGTGAGGTAGAGGAGGGTGGCCACTGCATGAATTGAGGCATTTATTTTTTTAGATTTTTGATAAAAATTTCTTAATAGAGAAAATATTGGCTTGTTACTAATTAAATATCAGTTAATAGTTAACAACTACGATTTTAAAGAATTGTTTGCCAAGCGGTTCTTACAATCATATTTCGTCTATTGGCGCTCTTTACATTACTCGAATAACCAATTTACCCATGTAAAATATTGAGTTGATCCCATGTGGCCTCTTATTGAACAATCTAAAGGATGGATCTACATTTTAATATACTAAAAAGGAAATGACATTCATGCATGCTTCTATTGGACTAATGCCACAACGTCATTGGTGGTTAGTGGCAAAAGTACAAGTAGGCCATAGGGTCATATATCTACTTAGTATTAGATTCTACCTTTCAAGAAGTGAAAATACTTTGCAGGATCTTTTTAGATTTTATATAGATAAATTGGTAATTTAAGTAATATAAGGAGACAATGGTGAAATGGAATATGACTATAAGGACCAAAAGTTTTTTAAAATTGTACTTGTTGGCCATTAATTGATACTTAATGACTAACAAGCCAATATTTACTCCATTATGGGCTTTTTGGTAAAAATTCTTTGTTTATCCTTTCTAAGGGATAATTCAAAGATTTTCTTTCTAACTTTAATTTGCTTTGAAAAGAGATGTAGAGAGTGGATCCCACTATGAATGGGAATAGGTTCTTCTTTGGTAATGGCACATAGCATGGCCCACATAGAGGTAATCGGATTATTCAAGCCAGCGCAACTACTTGTACTTTGTGTCATCTTATATCTCCAAGTGAAAAATATGCACATCCTCACATAGAATCTCCTGTAATGGAAATGATTTTGGGTAAAATCTAATGATCCAAATAATCAATGTCGTAGAAAAAGGAATGACTCTTTCAACGGTATTAAGTAGTCTGCATTTATTGTCTTTATTTTCTTCTTTTTTTTGGACAAGTGAAGAATTATAAAGAAAATCATTCATAAACTTTCACTTACACAGTCCTAAATTTAATCTACAATGTAGACACCCAATTTTAATCACAACCAATTACATGAGTGCCAATCCTTATTTCTAATGATGAGCAAGAAAAAACACTAATCAACAAGCCGATTGGCTATGAATTTACCTCACATTCAAATACTCTAGAAATTCTAATGTGCCAGTATCCTTTATTGACTATCATTGGACTATGCAGCTGCTTTTTCTCTATCTATCTTTGCAGTCTCCATTCACATTCCCAATTATACCTCACAAATTTAGTCCCACGTTGACCTTAAGAAAAAAAAAAAAAAAAAAAAAAGTTTTTTGCCAAAATGCCATTACATTATGGCATGTTTGCAAAAATTGTTTTTACATTTTTGCAAACCTGCCATTGCATTTTGGAGAGCTTTGCAAATTTACCATTATGCTACAGTTCTGCAGGATTTACCGTGTAAAATTGTAAAATCCTACTATTTCTCCCTGTAGTTTCTGCTTTGTTTAATGTTACAGAACATACATCACCGTGGAAGAAGCGATGATGAAGGATCGACGACGACTGACTTCATCAGTCGTCTTCCTTTGTTGGAGAGCGCCGCTAAAACCCATTTCGTCATATGCATACCCACACTTCCATTTCTCCTGTTCGCCTGTCTTCCTTTGCTAGCGCGCTCACTCCCCTAAACCCATTTCTGTCCTCCTACCAAGCAGTAATCTCTCTCTCTATCTGTTGTTTGCTCTCTCTCACATTGTGTGTGCAATTTGCATAACTCCATGGTTTCTATATATTAGATATTTGATTTTGCGCTCCAATGAATGCAACATTATAGAAGAGCATACTGTTTTTGCATTCGTTGACTATTTATGCAATGGGGCATGCAATGTCTCCTAATGCAAGCACATGTCGTAATCGATTATTATCCCTTGTTTTCTACTTGAACCTTGCAGAAGAATATGGTGATGCATATCTAGTGATATGGTAATTCTTTTCTAGATAAAATAAACATAGTAAGATACAATAACACAGTTGGTTTCTATTCATCTGGTTTCTAGGAGCATTTGATTATATTCAAGTATGTCAAGCTTGTGATCCAAAATCAGTTTAGTGTTCCATGTGGTCTCTATAATGGTCACTAATTAGGTAAGTACGAAAGGACTAAAAGAAAGAAGAGATCCTTCAATGAGAATTTCAATTGTTTGCAATCAATATCTTTCCCAAACAATAGATATTTAGATATTGAAGCACCACTGTCAATCGTTTAAGGAGCTTTATCTTTCAGCATACAATTGAACTATTCCTTCAAGGATTATCTCTTTCTCAATCTTTGTATGATACGTAATTATTAAGATCAAGGTAAGAAGGAAGAACCCTCATAAAAAGAAATTGGCAAGTACCTATCTTAAGAAGGATGTACAAGATGAAAAGCATACAAGAGGTCCTCCATTGCAAAACTCAACAAAATCTTAACCAATTAAGTTGCCCTGCAGCAAAAAAATAGTTTAACAATGTTTTATCAACATCTTTAGGCAAGGTCAGCATGAAAGCTATTAATGGCAAACACTAATCAAGAAAAGGATCATGCAAGAGACAAATCTAAGATAGCACATTACATGAATTGAAGAATCAGATAAAATCATACAATAGAATACATAAAAATCAAATCGGTGACTATATTAGGAATTTAGGAAACAAGAAATAAATATCCTTCCATATCTCTACCAAGTCAAAAGGGAACCAGAATAAATTATTTCTCCTAACATGTCATAGAAAGACACCATCAAATTCAATTTGAAACTAATGTCATTATATTTTTCATCATTGATTGATCATACAATAATCAGATAGCCAAAATTTGAATTCTAATTGGAATTCAGCCTAGTTCTTTTTATTTCTTTTTCATAAACAAGAATAAAGTTGCAAAGATAAGGATATATGGATTAGCAATTTAAATAGCAAGATGAATTTTATGATATCATAAAGATCATATAAAGGAAACAACAACAAAAAGAAAGAGTTAAAGTGTAGTGAAGAAGGAAACTTCAAATAAGTAGGAGCTAACAAATAAAAGAAAGAGTTAAAGTATTAGTGAAGAAGGAAACTTCACATAAATAGGAGGTGACAAATATTAGCAATTTTTGAAAGACTAATTACCTGAACATTAAGAAAATGGACAAGATAGTATATGAATAGAAAATTGAACAAGAGATTCTTTTCCTTATTTTATTTTTCACTTTCTTATCTTATGAAGAACTCCTTTTAGAATATAACCAAATTGAACAATGTCAACAATAGTTTGTCATGTGGAGTTTTCCACGGCCATGGAAATATATTGGGTTTTTTGGTGTGACTTTTACTACATATAAGCTTAAAGGAAATATTGTATTTGATCTTAAGGGCATGGACTTATTAAAAAGAGATGGATACTTAACAACTGGATGGGGTTAGATCCTTTACATATCTTGCGCATACCAAATCACAGAGCTTGCTAAAGGATAAATGATTTGTATGACTCTAAATTAGCAAATAGGGAAACCAAACTTTGTTGCTCTTACAATGCTGTGGTCACTTATAGGTTACATATGAACTAAAAAGGTTCTATGGATATATTGATTGCCACTGATGTTGTATCAACATTTGCCTATCCATCTCCCATCCTAGAGCTATTTTGTGAGCCTAGTGTTCATGTATGATTGATTACCATGGAAACAAACCAGAAGCTAGTTCAAATATATTTGTTCGTCATCATATAAGGAACCAACTACAAGAATTTTCACCCCAACAAATGAGATCCTAAAGTTTGACATAATATAGAATTGTAGTTTAGGCTAAGTCAACTTGATAATTGATGATAAGCAAACATTAATAAAACTCACCATGAAAAGATAATCCTTCACATGATCACAACTAGTGAAAGCATATTTCGTCATGTAAAGGTAAAAATGCAAAATGGTCGTATGTTAGCCTCTCAATAGATATTTTGAAATTTTCCTACTTATGTTCATCATAAAACTCTGCACTTGGAAAATTCACATTCTATCAAATATCCACAATCAGCTTTATACTAGCATGGTGGTGGTATTTGAACCCAAATTGTAAATCTCAAATACTTGAGGACCTCCTGGATTATTAACTTAGAGTTGTTTGAACATGAGTTGGCTAAAGCCCAAACTTTATCTCACAAGTAAGAAGTGTTATTATTACCTCAATGTCAGAATGGTTGGAGGCTGCAATTGACAATCTTAGCTTGTAAGTTTCATTGATTACTGAATCAAGATTAAACTTGATTGTCCATGTTGTTGAAACATATTTTTATATGTTATCCTCGTGTATAGAAGATGAACATTGTGCCAATTAGTTTGAAATCGAAGTTCATTATTATAGATTAACAACTAGAGAATCCAACAAGAAAAAAGAAAAGAAAAGAAGAAGAAGAACAACAAGAGGAAGTCTTATTTATAACTTCAACCTCTCTCAATGAATTACTCATACTTGATGTATGTAGGAATTATTTTGTTGGATGGCTTAAAGGGTGTACTGTATGGAGCAATTTATAGTGGCAATGCCAGTCAGGCAAATTGGTCCAGAATTTCTATAGACAAATAGGATGTTTGGTAAGGGATGAGATAACAACAGTTTGTGAAGTGAGTTATCCATTGAAGGTGTTTTTCTCCCCTGCGATTTTGCGACCTTAACTATAGATATAGTTGTTTAAGAACAAACAAATGGGCTACTTTTACATCGTTTAAAATTTATATCAATGTTTTACGCCTTCCTATAGCAAGGTATAAAGTCATTATCTCTAGATGAATTTATCCATATTCTTGAAGAAGTGCAAATGTGCAGGCTAATGATCATTGCTCTTGCTTGCAGAAGATTCTTACTCCAGCTCAATTAAAGGAAAATAAGAAGATCATTGCTCCTGTGTAGAAGATCATTCTCCTGTTCATTTATTCAAGTGGTGGGTGCACTCTACAAGTATAAGATGCACTCTATAGGTAGTTCTTCTAACAAGTAGAGATGTTCTTGTGGATTTCAACATGTGGCTGCAAAATCAAAGTCAAAAATAAATCTTGGCAGGTATTACAATGTTTGTTTGACAAGAAGGTGTGACTACTTTGCTTGGTATGAAGAATATCACTTGTTATCTTCACCAACACATACCACCCAGCACAATCATCATCATCAGCAGGAGCAAGATCATCATCATCAAGTGGGGGATTCTCATAATTGGAAGTGGGACCCTATTCAAATGATAAAGATTCTATTTGTTGTCATCATATGTATGATTTTTATTTCCTTTGCATATAAATAAATGTTTTTGATGTGTTGTAATGGGATTATGATATGCTTGTGAACATTATTCGTAACGAATTCAATGCACTCACTTTAAAAGTGGGTGCATTTAGGTCTTTATCTAGAATGAGGTAGAGCACTTGAGAATTCATTTCAAGAGGATGGTGGTTCAAATCCACCAAGATCCAATTACTAATAAAAATATGTAGTGTATTTTCATTTACATGGGGTCAAATGACCAAACCAACTTGGGGTCAGATTACACTATTGATAGAATGGATACATTCTTGATAACATCTTTCATAAAAAATTGGCTAAATGCAATTGGTAGTTCTCTTTTAGTTCAGTAAATGCCTCCAGATGTGCTAGCAGCTAACATGGGGAAGCAAAGGAAATGATGTCTATTAATGTTCAAGATGTGCTAACACGGGCCTCAAAAGCATCCATTCACTTGGGGCATCAGAAGCATTCATTTTGTACTAATAAATATGACTATAATTGACTTTCACAAAAAAAGGGGTACCTAGACTATTCAAATACATTTCAAATGACTTACATAAATATAGATGTATAGTAGACCGTTCACCTACATTTTGCCACTATTACAAAACTTTAGAAGATGCTTCTATTTTAATATTTTCATCAGAACTTTGTGTTGTTACATCTGATTAATAACCTCCTACAATCTTCATTTATCTGCAACATAGAATACAAAAATCACAAAATGAGTCTTAATAACAAGATGTTGCTATGGAAAAGACATTGAGAGGCAAATTAATAAAACAAATAAAGAGCAACAAATATATTTACCTTCATTGTGAAGGAATTCTACCTCCACCTCCTATGTGAATGATACACCCTCTAGTCGTAATTGATTGTCCATTCTTATATCCACCTACATACATTGTCAGAAATTATTAGAACATAATGGTAAAGTTGTAACTATGTATGCAACTTATGAATTATTTATTATACCTTGCAAAAGAGCCCTTCATGATCTTCTATTGTGTCCATGTTGACCACATCTTTTGCATTTTTTTAGTTACTCTATTGCTTGGTGGCTTCCACTAGATTTGTCTTTCACCTCGAGTTCTATTCTTTTTTCGTCGTCTAGGTGATCTACGAGAATGAGGGGGCAGTGGTTGAGGTAGATCAACAATAGCCCACATTGAATGGATTGGTATCCTTGATATAGGTGTATGATAGTCCTTTCTCATCATGTCAATGTGGAAGTAAGGACTACAATAGTCGACAACACTCAATCTTAGATTCCTTATGCAAATAAGTACATGTATGCAAGGAATGCTAGATACATCTCATCGACAATAGGTACATTTAAATTGGTTAAGATGGACTACATGTCTTGTTGTCATTCACGAAATGTGCTCTATAACTTCCCATTCAAAATAAGAAGATCTCTATGGTGTGCAATTTTTTTATTGTGTTATCAAACCTTGTATTTTCTTCAGTACATTTAACACTATACCATTATGAAGCCCATTTGCATCTTGCAACCTTTTACTAAAGAAGAGCATCATTTTCTGTCGAATATGTTCCAGTAGCTCCACCATTGAAAACTCCCTCACACTTGCTATTAGGGCATTAAAATTTTTTTCCAAGTTGTTGGTTAAAATATCACAATTTGATTCAGTCTCGAAATATGATCTTAACCAACAACTTGGAGGGATTCTAGGTAGCCACTCATGTGCCTCATCCGATGCTTCTTTAATTTGTCCCATAGCCTTAGAAAAGTCTTCTCTTCTATATGCTTATGCTGCTTGCTAGAATAATTATTTGAAGTATATACTAGGATGAAGCTTCATGAAGTTTGCATATAGATGTCTAGCACAAAAATGATGTGCAGTGTTGGGGAAAACATGACTTATAGCATCCACTAATCCTTTCCATCTATCTTAGATAAAAATAACTTCATTAGAGTAATTTTAAAGAATGACATAGACATGCTGAAGGAACTAAGTCCCACTCTACTTATTCTCAACTTCTACAACCGATATGGCAAAAGAAAATAACCCATTGTACATAAGAGTGATCCTTTGTACTTGCCATTCCAGTGACAACCATCCAAACCTAGAAAAGGTTGACATCCATCAATAAACCCCACCCTTGAAGCATGCAAGGATATAAATACCCTCTTGAAACAATATTATTCTCTGTCTCATTGATACGTTGTTGTACTACATGGGTTAAACTTAAGGATTGCATGGCAGTACCTTAGTACAATGTTAAAGCAGAACTTATATGATCCTTGTATTTTTCTTAACACCTTCTCACAAGCACGCCAAAATATATAATAATTCAAATTTAGACCTTGCAAAGATTGGAAGTCTTTCATTAATGTTGTGATTGACTTATCCATATCATTCTTCACAACACTATACACCCATTTCGTGAGCCATTTGATATATGCTGACTGGTTAGCATTGCTGCCCATGTAAGTACGCTGACCACTAACCTTCTTAACTAGAAAGCTTACATTGTTAGTAGTTTTCGAACAATGACACCTCCATCTACATCCGTTTAATTCGCATTGAACAATAAGTTTCCCTTGATCAGACTTAACATTTCTGAGATTGTATGCAACTTCACAGCATAAGACTGAATTACATGTCTACATTCTTCAACATTTGCAAACACCATCCCTTCCTTGATAATACTCTAACTTTCATTGAAGTATATTTCATTACAGCCGTCATCACTCAATGACACATGACCATAAGTTGAGTCACATATTTCAATATCATTATCATCTTCTTCTTCTTCTTCATGAAATTCTTCATATGACACCATATTGGTTGGCATGTCTTCACCCACATCTTTTTCATTAGTAAAATTGATATCTTCATTATATGTTTGTAGGCCTTCCTCTCCAAGACATATTCAATCATCTAAAACATTTATTCCAATGTTCTGTTGCCTTTCATCCAAATTATTCCAAAATTCCACATTATTGTCCCCTTCCATCTACACATAAGACTAACAACAAACTATTATAAAAAAGCATTTCATATGAGAAAAATAGGATAAAGTATACAAAAAGATATAAAACTAAAAAACTGAACACATTTCAGTGTAAAATAGCAATCTTTATTAAACAAGGGAGCTATGAGGCAGTAGTTACAACTTGTTATTTTCATGAATGTTTAGTTTTAACTATTTCACTACATAGGGACTCTTCTTGTGTTTCATCAGTTCATTTAGTGAATTAGTTGCTTGATGAAGAAGACTATAAGAAAACTCTATATGATGACTCACCTGATAATGAAAAATAGGAAATGACTCCTTGCACTTGGCCACATGCACCCACGCTTGAGTTTTATTTCTTGGCACTACAAAGTGCCATGTATAAACATGTAAATGATAGAAAAGTGCCATTGATAAACCAATACTTAAAAATTATGTAGCCATTCACTTAGGTGTTCTTAATTTCCATTATTGTGTGGACCCTAGATTTTCCTTTGAGAACCCCCTTCTTTATGTTTTGCATTTAGTATCAAAAGACAATTCATTATGAAATGAAGGATGGGGAAATCATTAGTCCTATCTTTTCTTAGGTTTTTTTTTTTTCCTGAATTTTTCTAGTCTGGTAGTTAAATGCTCACCACCCAAATCAAGAATGTGAACTATGGTTCATCTAGTCCTATAATTAGTTAGTCATTTTTTTTGCTAGATGATTCATTATCTATATATTAAAGCGAATATCTGAAACCTTAATATGATAATACATTTTCTTTTGTTGCTTGTGATTGGTAATGAACATGGTAAAAAATTTCTTGTGATTGGTAATTTTGATGCTATAGGTCTCAACAGATGGCCTTTTTTCGATTCTAAATTATTTTAATTAGCAAAAAAATGATTATAATGAATTAACTTTCACATTCACTTTCTTGTTGTTGTTGATGCCCTTTAATCATGTCCACTGAGCATTTTCTCTATAAACACCTTGCATTATGAAGAATCATTGTTAATTTAAATCATGCACCTCATCTATGTACTCACTACGATGTTCATAATTTGTAACCTACGGGGTCTTAATCAAGAAAATGTGTTGTCTAATACTTTCATATTATGCAAGAATCTCTAACCAAACATTAATATGGAATTGCAATTTCTTCCAACTTAACATACATTTGATCAGTGGTAGATTTATATGCCCTTATCATTAGTCAAAATTCTCTCTTGATTTAATTTCATTATTTGTTGTGTTTTCTTTTCCAATTGCAGTATTGTTTGTTCTCACTAGATATGTGCAAACTATACGCAGCCTGTGACTTGTTGTTGTCTAATATAGTTTTTCCCTTTATGTGTATATTGTTTAGCTGCCATGTTGTCTAATATGATTGACTTCTTGCTAGTTGCTAGCTTGCTAAACATCTTGAGTGGCTAGATTGGACTACTAAAACACCTTTAACAAGTGGATATAAAGATTTATCATGCTCATTGTAACTTGTGGAGGCTTCTTTAACTAGCCCACATGGAACATTGAACTTATTTTGGATCATAAGGTTTACATACTTGAATATAATCAAATGCTTCTAGAAACTTGATGGATGGAAACCAAACTGTGTGTTACTACAAGGTTCAAGAAGAAAGCAAGTGGTAGTAATCAATTGCCATATGTGCTTTCATTAGGAGACATCCAATGCTCCATTGCATAAATAGTCAATGAATGCAAAAACAATATGCTTTTCTATCATGTTGCATTCATTGGAGCATAAAATCAAACACTTGATATATAGAAACTGTAGATTTATTCAAATTCAAGAAAACCAGGTAGGAGGACAGAGATGGGTTTAAGGGTGTGCACCCACTGGTGAAGGAAGAGGGCTAAATGAGAGAAATGGAGGTGGGGGTATGTGTATGACAATGGAAATGGATTTTCTCAGCATGTGCAATCTTCATCTAGTATATTTTTGGTGAAGGAAGAGGGTCAATGAGGTCAGTCATTGTCGATCATTTGTCTTTGGTCTTCTTCCATGGTGATGGATGTTTTGTATTGTTAAACACAATAGAAACTACATGGGCAATATTGGGATTTGACAATTTTACATAGTAAATCCTGGTGAAACCGAAGTAGAATGAAAAATTTGCAAAGCTCTTTAGAATGTAATGGAAAATTTGCTAAAACGTGAAAATGTTGGATTTTTCTTTTTTTTTTTGCAAAGATGCCATAATGTAATGGCATTTTTGCAAAAAACTCATAAGGAAAGAAAAAGAGCTAATTACTAGGAGTATAAAAGGGAAAGTTCTCATACCAACTCAAGAGGTGATAAGTGGAAGTTAGAAAAGTACAGGTTTAACAAGTCAGCCCACTTAAAATTTAACAAGTATAAGAGTTTCAGATACCATCTTCTCAAAAGGTATTTTCAATAGCCTTAGAAAAGCTTATTAAGGAGTTTTGGCTGTTGGAGTTTATTTTAGATCTTGAGAAAAGCTTGAAGAAAGGACTCTTTACGTGAGGGCATGGGTTCAGAACAATCTTTGAGGTAATTTTTAATTTAGGTTACTTTTTTAAGTAAATCAATTTTCTTTTACTTGAGATTCCTTAATTACTACTACCTTGTTCCAATTTGTGTTTAGTCTTCTCATTTTTGTGCTTTTTTCACTTGTGTAGTTCCTCTAAATGTTTGTTGTTGGGACCAACTATAGTGTTAAAGTGGCACAAACTTTAATATACACATAATTATTACAATTAATATCCTATAAATTGCATTTGTAAACCCTTAAATCATTTAATTTATCACTAATTAGGGTTTATTTTTCAAGTGTAGGATTAAGGTTAAAAAGAGTAATTTTTGCATTTTTGGCCACTTGAAGACCTAAAAGAAAGCTAGTTCATCATCTAACCAAATCCTCGAATCAAGATTTTGAAAGTAACATGGAAAAGTCTAAAGTTTCCAAGATTAATGGCGGATTGAAGAAGATCATTGGTGATCTAGCCTTGAATGGTCAAGATCTCTCTAAAAATCCCTTCGAACTTGGCATCTTAAGTATGATTGGGCATGGATATAAAGATATCATCAATATGAATGTGTTTATTGGTTTGGATAATTCAAGATCACCATTTTCAAGCCAAGATCTAAACATAGCTATTTCAGCCCTTATTAGATCTCTTGGATTAAATCAAGATAATTACATGGGAGATGATGGCTTGGATTTTTAATATTTATGCCTTGGTTATTAAGGAAGGACTAGTCAATAGTTTATAACTATAGTAAGTAAAAAATTCCCCCTTCTAAGATTGACTTTGTCAATGGGTCCAAGGCGGATTAGTGAAAGATTTTTACCCTTTGATTTTATAAAATTCTTAGCTAGGGAGATCTAAGGCTTAGTAACTTACCAAATGCTATTGTTTAGTACGTGGGAAAGGATTATATAGAGGAAGTATCTAAGTAAGAGAGCTAGAGAGACACTCATTTAGAAGAGGAGACCTCACTTCACATACTTGGAAAGGACAATTTTGCTTATACAGAAGGAAGCCCATTTGGAGAAAGGGAATTAACATGTTATCTTTGGAGAGGTCTCAAAAGGAGGATGGTTTCCTATTCTCATTAGAAGAAACATAAAATTGTAATTTTTGGAAGGGAATAACATCTTGTGAAAAGAGGAGAGATTAGAAGGGAAAGACTAACGTATTTTATTTAGGGATAGAGAGGAAAGACCCAAAATGTTTGTTTAAGGGAGGCAGGCACATAAGAAAAGGAGCTATCTTTTAAGATGGGTGAGACAATACACTTTACTTAAGAAAGAGATAAGGACATTTTTTGTACAAACAATTTCCATAACAGAGGGGGAGCGGGTGTTTGTGTGGGTGGATAATGTCATATTTATAAGGGGAGTTTGAGACATTTTTAACATGGGAGGAAGAGGTCTAATAGGGGAGCACTTCACTTGGGGGGAAAATGTAGGCTTGGACATGTTGGATGAGGCAAATAGAGGAGAAAAGAAGTGTTTCACAAGGGCGGAATTAGATGAGGAGGAGAAATGGTTTTCTTGAGAAATATTCAGGAGTTAGTATGTGTATATTAGGTGGAGGCACAGTTTTCTTAAGAAAGTTTTAAGAGTTATTTTCCATAGGGTGGTAACTATTTTGGAGTTTCTTCTCATTAGTGAGTGATACATTAAATAAAGGAGCTCTTGGTTTAGCTTTAGTTGGGAGCAGATTCTAAAGGGCTATTAGTGTGTGACACATCGATAAGCTTTTGGGCATCCATCTTCAATTTAGTTTGGGAAAGTCTTGTTTTAGTTTTTATTTAATGGAATAAAGTTTATTCTTCTTTGTTCATCTTCGGTTCTAGTTAATGTTTAGATGCTTTGTTTTAGTATTAGATTTTTATTATTAGGGTTAAGCAAAGATTATAGCCATCCTAGGACTGTTTTTCACCAATTCTAAGTATTGCTAGAAACCTTACTAATCTAAGCTAATATTAGACACCCTTTACAATCTTTTCTTTGATAGTTCTAGATTATATTTAAGTTAATTTTTGGACATTCTTATCTTTTTATTTAGGACATTTTTTTAGAGATAGAATATGGGCATTTTTTCAATCACCATGAATATCTAATTTTTCTATCTAGGGTGAGGATAAAACCACATTAGATCAATAGGTTCATTAATGTATTAATCATCATTAGATTTAAAAAGAGAGAAAATTATCAATTCTTATGGTTTTACCTTATAGTTTAACATGCATGATTAGTACTCTTTTTGTGGGTACAATGATGTATTTCTCATACTTTAGGGATTGGTTATAGTATATTATTTAGCTTGATATTTGAATGATAAATATAGATTTATAGATAGTTTGTGATCTTAAAAAATACAAGCTATGCGTTGGATACATACTAACTAAGCTAGATAAATTATTTGAATTGGGAAAATAGTGAAGATAGGAATTTTGTTCACACATCTTTCATGTTATTATTTAACTCCATTGATGCCGTTCCTAAGCTAGAATGAAAAAGGAGGAGGTTCTTGCATTAGGTGTCAGCTGGCAAGGAAGAATTCGAAGATGATTTTGATTTTGTTACTTTTTTTCCTACTTGCAAATGAATATGCATTTGTATCTTAGTTTGTAAGTAAGAAGAGATGATAATGAAAATCATTTCTAACTTCTTTAAAGTATGGCAACCTAACATGACATGAATAAAAAACTAACATTCCCTCAAGCTAGGGCATTTGCCATAAGCAATGTGTTGCATTGGATCTTGAGTGTAGTGGAAAATGGGTAAGGGTTGCTAGGGCATTCTCCTATAAGTGAGGTGCTACATCAGATCCTAGGTGTAGTAGAAAATGAGTAAGGGCTACTAGAGCATCCCCTCAAAAGCGACACACGGCATCAGAAGGCAGGTGTAATGAAAAGTGCGCATGGGTTCATGCCATGGAGGTCAGGAAGTGCATGGGTAAATATGCTATCTCAAGAGCGTAAGATTCATATCACCACATAGAATATAGGGACATTGATAGGTAAGGTTCTGAAGTTAGTAGATACGATGAAACATAGGAGAGTCAAAATTTCTTATATCCAAGAAACCAAGTGGTAAGGGTCTAAAATTAGAGAAATCAATGGGTATAAACTTTGGTACATAAGAAAGGATAATAACAAAAATGGAGTAAGAGTAATAGTGGATAAAGAATTAAAGGATAAAGTTATGGATGGTAAAAGAATTAGTGATAGAATTATAATAATAAAATTTATTCTAGGAGAGTAGGTCATAAATGTTATTAGTGCCTACGCACCACAAATAGGGTTAGAAGACATAATCAAGAGACAGTTTTGGATAAATATTGAGGGAGTCATGTAAGAAATTCCTAACAATGAGGGGATAGTTTTAGGAGCAAACTTAAATGGCCATGCAGAAAAAGAAAGGGAAGGATATGATAGGATAGGATACATGGAGGGTATGGTATAGGAGAATGAAATGAGATGGGGAAACTATTCTCGATTTTGCTTTGACATATAACCTGGCCATTACAAATACATTCTTTAAGAAGAGGGATGAACACTTAATAATGTTTAAGAATGGACTCCATAAAAGTCAAATAGACCTTTTTCTACTTAGGAATACTGAAAGATCAATGTGTAAGAATTGTAAGGTGATACTCGGTGAGAGTTTAATCTCACAACATAGGTTAATAGTTATGGATACCTATATTAAAAGATGGAAGAAATGAAATGAACTCAATAGGTATAAAAAAAACTACATGGTGGAACTTAAAAGGAGAGAAAATAACCTCATTCACAAATAAGTTGGTGGTAGAAGGAAATTGGAACTATGAAACAAAAGTAAACACTATGTGGACTAATATGGTTGAGTCCATCAAGAAAGTGACAAAACATGCCTTAGGAGTATCTAAAGGTAAAAGACAATTAGTGAAGGAAACATGGTGGTGGAGTGAAATAGTGCAAAAAATTATTAAAGAAAAATGGCTGTGTTTTGAAGAATGGTAGAAGACTAAAAATAATAAAAACTATGAATTTTATAATAATGCTAACAAGGTTGCTAAAAGAATAGTAAGTGAGCTAAAACTTAAGGCATACGATGACCTTTTTAGTATACTAGGATCAAGAGAAGGTGAGAAAGATGTGTTTAAACTTGCAAAAATAAGATAATAGGAGGGTAAGGATTTATACCATGTTAAGTGCATTAGAAGTGATGATCGATGGGTACTAGTCAAAGACAACAAGATCAAACAAAGGTGAGAAACTTACTTTAAAAAATTATTAAATGACCATAGCTTTGAGAATATAAGGATTGAAAATATTATAAACCTAAATAACACTGGACATTATAAATATGAATTAGAATACCTGAAGTGAAAGAGGCTTTGAAAAAGAAGAAATCAGGAAAGACAATGGAGCTCGTTGGTATACCAATAGAGGTTTGGAAGCATATGGGAGATACTAGAGTAGTTTGGTTGACCAAGTTGTTTAATAAGGTTATAAAATCAAAGAAAATGCTGGATGAATGAAGGAAAAGCTCTATTGCACCAATTTATAAGAATAAAGGAGACATGTAGAGATAAACTAATTATTGAGGGATCAAACTTATGAGCCACACTATGAAACTTTTTGAAAGAGTGATTGAGAAGATGCTACAACATGAGATAAGTGTATTGGAGAACTAGTTTGGTTTCATGCCTTAGCAAGTCTGCCTTGGAAGCTATTTTCTTACTAAGACAACTAATAGAGAAATATAGGGAGAGGAGGAAAGACCTCTACATGGTCTTTATTGACTTAGAGAAAGCTTATGATAGTATCCCTAGAGAGTTAATATGGAGGGTGTTGGGCGGGAAAGGGGTTTCAAGGGGGTATATGGACATAATTAAAGGTATGTATGAGTTAGTGGTAGCAAATGTTAAGACCACTAGTACAAGACTGGTGATTTTCCTATCATTGTATGATTGCACCAAGTATCAGCATTGAACCCATACCTTTCACATTGGTTATGGATGAGTTAACAAAACATTTGAACGAGGAGATTCCATGGTGCATGCTATTTGCAAGTAATGTAGTCTTAATTGATGAGACAAAGGAGAATGTAAACACAAAGCTAGAGTTATGGAGAGATGCATTAGAATCTAAAGGATTTAAAATTAGACAAACTAAGATGGAATATGTGGAATGCAATTTTAGCAACAAGAGGAGTAGGAGTGGAACACTAGTTAAGATTGATAACCAAGAAGTCCTTATAAAAGGCCACTTTTGGTACTTAGGATCAATGATTCCTAAGAGTGGAGAGATTGATAGGGAGGTTACCCAGAGAATCAAAGTGGATTGAAATAAATGGAGATGTGCATCTAGAGTCTTGTGTCATTAGCGAGTGTCGCTCAAACTAAAAGAAAAATTCTAAAGGATGGCCATAAGACCATCCATGCTTTATGGATCAAAGTGTTGGGTAGTTAAGGAACATCATGTTCATAGGATGAGCATCGCAGAAATGAGGATGTTGAGATGGATGAGTGGTAAGGCAAGAAAGGATAGAATTAGGAATGAAAGCAATAGAGGAAACTTAAGGGTAGCACAAATAGGTAACAAGATGTGGGAGATTAGATTTAGATGGTTTGAACATGTCATTATAACACATGAGGCTTTTAAAGTCGATATAAAGAAGTTTTTTTTACTATCGACTTCGTAAATATTTTACCAGTCATTTACTAAAAGATGACCTTTAAAGATAAAGACTTAAGAAGTCATTTAATCAAAAAGACTTCTTTAGTCTAGGGGGAACATGAATATTTTTGCGAGAAATGACATTTGAATTTGTTTGACTCAAACAACTTTAAAAGCCTATTCTTTTAAATTCATTTATTTCTAAACAAATTTAAAAGTGATTATCTTTTGAAGTAGTTTAGACTTACACAACTTCAAAAGTGTAAACTTTTAAAGTTGTTTGAGTTAAACGACTTTAAAATTATACACTTTATTTTAGCATGAATAGGGAATTTATGTAGGAAAGATCTTTTGAAGTCATTTAGGACTAAACAACTTCAAAAGTCAATGAATTTTAAATTCATTTTCTGTAAATGACTTTAAAGTGAGATTTCTCTCTTGATTGGTCCATCTATGTAGGATCATTTACCATTTACACATGTCTATCAAAAGCTTCCAATTATCCCTTGAAAATAAGACCATGAAACAATTGCTTTCTCCAATCGTGTGACTCCATGCTACTTGATGCCTCATTTCATGATGCTTGAATGGCTAACTCCCTTGGCTTTAAAACTTGAATGGCTTGGCTTCCTTAGGTTTCTTAGTTAGACTATGAAAACTCATGTATGGTTCCAATTCTCATGAAAAGTGGTGGAATTGCATAGATTTTTGGTTGAATAATTTCTTATGCCTCCCATTACCTTCTTGTTTACCTTAGGATCATTTTAAACCTTGATCACACTTTGAAATGATGACATTTAGGCTTTGGTTTGATATTTTGATCTTGATCTTCAATTCTCATCTCGATCAATCTTGGCCTTTAGATTATCTTTTGAACACCAAAAAAAGATTAAAAACCTTAATTAAGTCCTAGAAATTTATGATGATTTACATGCTTACTCTAGATTAGCTCTTAAGGGGCAGCCCTAGTGCATGAAGCTCTTGCTTATGCAGGGTTCAGAGAAGGGGGCGGACCACAAGGGCTTAAAGTACACATCCTTATCTTGCATTTTGCAAGAGGCTATTTCCACGCCTTGAACTCGTGAACTAAAGGTCACACGATGACAAGTTTTGAATATAAAACTTTTGAATTATTAGGTCAAAGATGCATGTGTTACAAATTTATGGAAAAACCTTAGAAATAACACTATATTTGATAACATATGGACTACTAATTGGTACTTTTTATACAAAATTGAATATTTATCACACCCCCTAACTAGGATTTTGCTAGTCTCTAGTAAACATGAAAAAAAATATGAAAATAAAAATGTATGCCATTTTCGTAGGTACTCATAGTGTCATTTAGCATATGCCACAAGCCCTTAAACCCCTAGGTAACCCCCTAGTGGACTAGTTAAGCCTCATAAGGGTTTATAGTGACTATACCCACAAAATTCCATAAAGTGAACTCTTTTATTTATCTTAGAGAATTATAGTCCATTAGCACTCTACTAACTTTAACAACTTATGAAAGATTAAAGAAAAATTCGATAGATTAACCACATACCAAAGCCATTTTTATTATAGTTTATATCTCGGAGTGCATGTGCGTGTATACATGCTACATAAAATAGGATTTCTAAATAATAATGCTAATTAGGACTTCTAAATAGTAATGCCTATTGCTCTATTACTTACAAAGATGTCTTAACCACAAATTCTCACTCGTATACACTCTGAAATAAAGCTCCTAAAGAAATGGGTTCAAACAAATTCCTCTCACTATGTGATCCGATCCAAAGATACTGATGGTTTGCATAATCTTATAACCACAATTAAGACAAAGAAATGTGATATCTAAGAATAGATGCCATTACTAAGACCATTAAAGTTATTTCACTTTAATTCCTTCTTATTTATATCCCCATTAAGGCTATCTTCTACCTTAAATTAATAGGTTTTCAGATAGGACAAAACATAGGCTTAGGTAAGGTTCTAAAAAGACGGTGTACAAGGATTAAAATTTCAAATCTGATTAGAGGACTTCAATGTATATTTGGACACTTTTCATTTTTGTTGTACTTGAAGAGAATATCTTGTTTAAGAGTCCACAACTTTTAAAGTCATTTGTTGTAAACGACTTTAAATGTGGGGTACTTTTAGAGTTTCGTACAACAAATGACTTACCCCACTTTTAATATCATTTGCATCAAACACACTTTTAAAGTCATTTACAACAAATGACTTTAAAAAAGTACCCCACTTTTAAAGTCTTTTATTGCAAAAACTTTAAAAGTACCACACTTAAGTGATCATTTTCCCCAACCTGACACACACAAAGAGAGGAAACTCAAGGTGAAAGAACAAAGAAGGGGAAGAAGGAGGAGGAGAAGAGGGGGAAAAGAGAAGTGGGGGGTAGCCATTCTTGCTAGAGAGTAGCCTTGCTTGTTAGAGAAGACACATCATACTAGTGAGCAAAAGAAGGGTTTTGGTGCCAAAGTTCGTAGGCCGTCAATGGAGGAAATGACTGCTTAGATCTCTGATCTGACTTGATCATCTCGCTCTACACGATGAGTCTAACTTACGGTAAGATCCAAGAAAACCCAGATCTTGATTTGAGTGGTTCAAGAATACATTTAGATATTCCTTTCAATCCTACCTATGATTCAAGCGCACATCTAGATCTTCCACAAGATGAGTGTTCAAGGAGCACTAGGAACAACCTCCTATAAGCATGGTTTATGGCCATGGATCATCATGTTGTCGACGGAGTTGTATGTAGAGCTAACAGAGTATTTTCCAATGGTGTCAAGGGTTCATATGATTTTATCCTTCTTCAAGTTGATTATTAGGTATCATTAAGCAATTATAGCATGTGGTGGTAATGTAAATATTTTGCACCTCTTAGGGGTCTTTTGAGTTAGATGTCCCAAACTATTTGAAGAGAGGAGTGTAAGAAACTATCCATAATAAAAGAATTAGGAAAACTAGTGGCCCTATATAGTCTAGGGAATCTCAAGCCTATGTAGCTAGGGATCCAACTAGAAACTAATTTTGTTTCCACTATATAATTTAAAATTGTTGTAAGCCTTCAAAAAATCAATATTTTTGGTGATCTTCTTCCATATAGGTGATTATCAAAAATCAAAACTTATAAAGTCATTTACATAAATGACTGTTGTTGTTTTCCACAAGTGCACAGGCTATTGTGGTATAGTTAATGTAAGTACGGGTCGATCTCACAGGGATGCGCTTTAAGAATTTATAGTTTTTAATAAAATTTAATTATTTAAAAATTAAAATTAATTGACAGAAATTAACAGAAAGAGAACTCAACCTCAAATGTGTTTAATCAATGAAATCATAGAGGTCTAATCCACAGAAAACAAAAATTTAACTAAATTTTTTTAAAGAAAGTTCCACTTCCCTAGACTACTTATCTTCAAGTTCTATAGATATGGTATCCTAAATCATGAGCAGCCTTTATTAACATGTTTTGAGCACTTTAGATTAATTATCCACCGGAGGGATTAGGCATATCCTAAAGATTCTAAGAGATATAAGCTAAATAAGCAATTTAAGATTTGAAGGCTTAGATCTAATTTCAGATCCTTAGATTAAGGATCAAGAATAGTAAAAGTGCTTTAATTTGTCCTATAAAGCAGATTTGAAAGTCAATTGAAATTCAAACATGAAACAGATTAGAAATTAATGTTGCCCTATTGGTTTAAGCTAAACCGTTGATTTGGTTTGTTTAAGTCAACCAAATCTGATTTCTGGAATTATCTAAGAATAAGAAAACATGAATAACACAAACCTGGATAAAGAAAAGGACAAATTAGATTAAAAGACAAGACAGGAATTCAAATGAGATTTTAATTTTTCTGCTAAGGGTATAAATGGAATTTTTCATTAAACTTCCTTAAAATTTTCATAAAACAGAAAACTCAATAGAGAAGATGGCTGGTGCTGTGGTGGGTAATGCTGGACTAATGCCTAGTTGTGCGGTCCCAGCTAGGCTGGAGTAGATGGGGCGTCGCACGGCTGGGCGTTGTTTGGTCCAGAGATGGTGTGATCCTGGTGTCCGTGCTAAACTGGGCAGTGCAAAGCCATGGAGGCAAGGCCTATGGACAGATGCAGCAGGCTCAATCTGGGTTGAGAGCAATGCTGCATTACACAGTTCTGGAGGAGTGGAGGTGAAAAGGAAAAAAAAAATGATGCCTAGTGCATGTGGAAGATGATGGCAAGCAGGGGAGTGTGGTCATGCGTGGAGGAGATCTAGGAAAGAGAGGTGGCTAGTCTGGGTAGTGGAGAGAAAATGGTAAGTAGTGGGAAAGAGATGGGAATTGAGAGAAGAAAATGGGGAGTAAGTGGGAAAGGCTGGGGCGAGTAGAATTGGGTCGTGCGAGCCTAAGCTGTACAGTCCGGTTGGGCAGAGGGATTTTAATGTGGGCTGGGGTGAACAGTGAAGCAAGGGAGATGAGGGAGCTCTTGGCCAGTGCTGGTAGGATAGAAAGGAAGGTGAGGAGCTTGGTTTCCCTTTGGAAACTGAGAAGAAAAAAAAAAGGTTGGGTGGTAGATGTGTGACGGACTGGAGTGAAAGGAAATGGCTAAGAGAGAATTCTAGGATGTGGTGCTTGAAAAGGAAACTAACATAATGAAATAGTAAAGGATGATGAAATAAGAAAGCAAATGTTAACCCTAACTCCAAAACTCCCCCACTACTCCCATGGTTCCCTCTTTATAACCTTTCCCCTTCCTAATTCTCCTCCCCCGTTTTGCTTTAAGAGTTAGTTTCCTATTAGGAAACTTCCTCTTCTTTCAAATTAGGACTCCTCTTCTATTAAGAACCCTTCAAATTCTGTTTTGATAGAGATTTGATCCAATCATTGCTCTCTTGACTCATCTACACCGCTGAAATTCACTCTGAGCAATCCAACCCTCCTTTTGATCTGCATTATCCAATACTAGATTAGAGTCATGTAAGCCATACATTAAGCATCCGATTAGCTCAAATGATCATCTGACCATTAATTTTGATAATTTACACTTGAATGGTCAATTTGAGCTAAATTATATATTTTATCCAAAAATTACAAGTTAATGAGTTAGATGGTCTAATTAAATGCTAAACTAGCGGTCTTTTGGCCAAAATTAAACACTTAACAATGACTTTAAAAGTCCTTGATTTTTAAAGTAGTTTTTGTAAACAACTTTAAGAGTTATTGACTTTTGAAGTTGGCTTGATAGAAGTTGCTTTTTAACTGGCTTCTATTATCATTTTTTACCAACTTTAAAAGCCTCTTGTGTTGTAGTGTGTCCAAAGGAGACCTAAAACTGCACTAGTTAGAAGGACTAAGGCAATGTAAGTAGAAGGTTCTAAAAGGGCAAGGGGAAGGCCCAAAAGAACATGGATAGAAGTGGAGAGAAGATTTAAAAACTTTGGTACTAAATAAATCCATAGTGCTTAATAAAGAGGAATGGAGGAACAAGATTCATGTGGCCAAACCCTAACTAGTATAAGGTCTTGATGATGATGATGATCTTTCATGTTATTATTTCATTGATGTTATATTAACATTTGATAATTAAATCAATGATAATTATATATATGAATGCTCAAAATCATTAATGTAATGGATTATGAATCCAAAGATTTCATAATTAGGTGAATTTTTTGACTTTTAATATAATTCTTAGTTAATTTGATCATTCAATTTTTGCATTGTTTGGCCAGGTTAAGAAAAATTAAGTTAAATTCCAATTAATGTTCCTAAGTTTCAAATTGAGTCCTCGTGGGATCGACCCATATTTATATATCTATACTTTAATAGACCTATGCACTTGTAGTATTTATTTAAAATAAATAATCAAGTTTTTGGCACCATTACTAGGGACTTGCAATGGAGGTTTGATTGGATCTAGGTTAAATTAATTTACCACTAGTCGTTGTTTAGGAATCATTAGTGCATTTAGAATTTAGGCATTTTTAGGTGCACCACTTATATTTTCATATAATTAATTCCTTCTTACATATTATTCCTAATTCATTTGATTAATTTGATACTCACTATTCTTTTTTTATCTTTTGCAAGAATTTGGTTAAGGATTTAGAGGAGTTGAGTGGTGTATAACTATGGTCATTACACCCACCCAATTAGGGTAATTATTTCTTCTTTTTTTAAAGGAATTGTAGTAAGGTTGATTCTAGTTTCATTTTTAATTTGTAATTCAA
This sequence comes from Warburgia ugandensis, assembly GCA_035236585.1. NCBI lineage: Eukaryota > Viridiplantae > Streptophyta > Magnoliopsida > Canellales > Canellaceae > Warburgia > Warburgia ugandensis. The sequence goes on from CP141136.1 coordinate 42,332,793, forward strand.
GGGTTCATGATGTTCCTTAATAGTTATTGCAAGTGCATGGTTCTATTAGAGTATATAATTAGTAAACAAGAGTTGATTAATTAAAAACCTTATGTTGCATTACTCTAACCTAGCCAATAAGGAAAGAAAGGAAGAATTCTAAACTAAAGCAACTAAACTAGGCAATCAAACTAAATTAAAGCAAGGAAGTATACAAAGGAAGGAAACTAAGTAAGACATAAAGCAAGGAAAGAAAGTAAACTAACCATGAAAAGAAAACTAACTTTTTCATTATTGAACTTTAATTACAATTGAATACAAGAAAGAAAGGAAAACAAAGCAAATAAGAAACTATCTTAAAGTGGTAAGAGTCCTTCATTGTGTTACTCAACGGGGCTCTTTACATGTCCTCTTCTTCTAATCAGAGCTTGAACTTTGCTTTAAGGTCATCTTGTTATGTCACTCAACAAAGGGCCTACACACTTACATTTAACCCAAAGGACACTAATCTACAACCAAGGTTTTCTCATCTTCTTAACCCAACTTCCCATAAACCCAATGAAATCCTCAACCATACTTTAGTAATTACAATTAACCTTAACTACCATTAGAAGGTGTTCTTCCTTTTCATTCATTCCCAAATCCCAAAAGAAGAAAAGATGAAAGATGAAAAGCTAGAAGAAGATGATGGTAGCGATGAAGTGGAAGATGGAGGGCATGTAAGTGAAAAAAGGGAGAAGGTGAGGCGTGTAAGGTCTATAGTAGGTTGGATGGGGAATGTCATGCAAAGAGTAAGGAAAAAGAATAAAAAGAATGGGAGAGACAAAGAAAGGGAGGTGGGGATGGAAGAGCTTCCCTACTTCTTCTTCAAAGGATTGAACATGACCATGTGAGAGATTTGGAAAAGATAAAATGGGAGTAAGAAAGAACAGGAAGTGGGAATGGAAGAGCATCCTTCTTCTCCATAGGATTGAACTTGATCATGTAGGAGCTTTGGAAAAGGTAATCTCTCTCCCTCTATTTCTCTTAGATTTAGCTTTCAAGGGAGCAATAAGAAACAAAAGATTTTCTTCTTTTTAAATTCTTATTTGTAGATTTGGTGAAAGGAAGCCTTAGCATCAGATGTTTACAATCTATCTAAAGAAGAAGAGAATAAAAATGGTGGAGATTAGATAGGAGAAAGGTAAGCTAAGGAAAGGAGGTAGGAATTCCATATTAGGAAAGTGGAAGGGAGTTTGGGTAGGAGTAGGATAAGAAAGTGGGATGGGAGAAGGTAAGTGATACGGAAGAAGATGTGACTAGGAAGAGAAAGATGTTTTCTTAGAAGGGAAGGAAGAGAGGTAGATTCAGAAGGGGGGTTTACTTTTATCAAAATTAGAAAGTGGTTGGGGGGGGGGGGTGGGTGGAGGGGGGTTAGGCATCTTTTTCCTTGTGGGATAGTCGGGTGAAAATGGAAAGGTAAGAAGATAAAAAAGGAAAGGAAAATAAGTTAGTAAGAAGGTAAGGAAGAAGTGAAATGAGATATAAATGGGAAGAAAAGAGAATGAAATGGAAAGTAGGTGTGGGAATCAAATGGGATTCAAAATTAGAAAGTCCTAAGGAGCCGTAGGGGGGGCAGTGTTTCTCCAATTGGGTGTGTGAGTGATGTTTTGAAAAACCCTAGGATGAGATGGGCATGGGATCAAGAGTGGGAGGTTGAGATCTTCCTTTCTTTAACGTTTTGGGTCAACTTTTCAATATGGGAAAGGTGACTTGGGTTTTGATCTTTCCTTTACTTCATTCTTGGCCCTTAGATCATTCCTACCCTTACTTGAATGGATGGGATCCCTTTATGGAATGTAAATCTTTCTTAAGCTTTATTTTATTTCTATCATTGGATTGAATTGAATGGTCTTGATTCCTCAGAGAACTCTTCATGTATTTCAGCTCAACTAGCTGTGCTTCAATACCTTGCAGGGATAAAACATCAAATCATGGGTTGATCTTCTTCCTTTGGTTGAGTAGGAGAGAGAAAATAAGTAAAAAGTCTTCATATGGGTCTTAGTCTTCTTTTATTCCTAAGAAGCTCTCATTGTATATGAATTGAACTTCTTTCATAAGCCTTTTTAAGGTGGTGAAATGTATGCATGGATTGGAAAATTGCCACATTTTCACCCTCATTTGAGTAGGAGTTGTGCTTAGGGTTTCTGATCACTCTGACTTTGATAGTGACACCCAATGATTATTTTGAACTTCCAGGACTTCATAATTGGCATGTGTGGGTCATGATGTAGCCTGGAAAGTAAAATTGCTCTTTCAAGGGTAAAATTAGTAATTTTATTTTATGGGGTTAAAAACTTCTAATTATAGAGGTTTGTTATGTAATAATTATATATATATATATATCAGTTCACTACTAAAATTGGGGTTTTAGAAGATGACAAAAATAGGATAGTTTAAAAGCAATTGTCTCACTAAAATTAATAAAAGATCATTTTAGAAAATTGTCTGGAAAAATATAACTTAAAAAGATGATTAGGTAACCTTCTTGTATACATAATTTTAACCATCCTAAAAACTCTTAGCTGTAGTGGTGGTTGTAAAAATACATACTGAACCATCCTTTCTTGGATGTGGAGGTGATTTGTAAATGAATTCATTCTTGTATGACAAGACTTTGATCTAAGACGCCATTGTAGGCCTTGCCTCATGGTGTATCATGAAAATTACTCCCAATCACATGAGTCAAAGTAGTATTGAATGTGAGAAAGGTTGATCCCATGAGGAATCTCACAAATTGTTATTTTAGATACATCTTATTTAAAGTGCTTAACTTCAGCTAGAGAGAGAGAGATTGAATTGATTTGAATTTAAAATAGAAAAGTAAATGCATGAAATTAGAAATTAAAATTAATGATAACTTGTTAAACTTAAAACCAAGCAATGGAATCAGAAACTAATCTAACTAAACTTCACTTAACAAAAGAAACTAATGCTAAGCAAACATGAATTAGGCTAAGCAACTAACTTAAGCAAACTACTTAAAATGGAAACTTTCCTAAACAAGAAACTTTCTAAAACTCAAAAATAAAACTTTGTAATCATAAACTAAGATGCAGACAACTAATGAGTAACTTCTAAAACAAGATTAAGAAACTAAATCAACCAAAGATCAAAGAGGAAAGTAACCTAGTACCATTTGCATGATCTATGGATTGTGAGCATTGGTTCATAGGTTTAAAGATAGTTAGATTTGATGCTTTAAATGCAAACTAACATGTAGCATAAGCTATGAACTGAATAAAAAACCTAAAAACCTAAATGGGTATCTAAGGATTCAAGCAAATAAGATGTTTAGATGGATGGAAACAAAGGAGAAACTTTTTCAGATTTTAAGTTCTTGAGAACATGGACTTAAATCAAGCATAATAAGCAATTGAAACAATAAATTTTATGAGAGATAACAACCAAGACCTAAAATAATTTGATGATAGAAAAATTCCATAACAAGAATCCCCAAAGAAATTCATTAAATCAATGCCAAAATACATCAATATTCTGCACATAAAACACATTGGAAAGCTAGAAATTGCATGAAACTAAACCCTAAAACCCAATCTAAACAACAAAAAAATCTCAAATCTAAAAGCTTATAGTATAAAGTATGATGATGTGCAAAGAAACTTTGAAAGGAATTCAATAAAAAAGATGGATAGATGGGTGAACTAACTATGGAAAAAATGCCTAAAACTAAGTGAAATTAAAGGAGAAAAACATGAAATTCCTAAGGGAGAGGGCAAGGATGCAGGCTACTTTTCTCTTGGCTGTCACTACTAGAGAAGAACTAACTTGAATCTTGAGTGAATGAGTAAGAAAAACTAATAAAATTGAAACAAAGAAAAGAGGGAAAGCTCACTGGAAAGATGAGTGCAGAACTAGAAAGCAAATAATAGGAAATTAAGACAATGAAATTAAAACAATAAAAGAAACCTACTAACCTGAATTGGAGGGAAAATAAAAAAGAAATAACTAGAGATCCAAATGACGAATATGATAAAAGAAAACCAATCCAGCTCCAAAGATAACCAAGCAAAGAGTGCAATGTTTTAAGGTTGTCTCACCCAACCTCTACTTAGTAGAAAATGTGGGGACCATGAGGGATTTATAAAGATTGGGTTTCTAACTTGGGAAAGGCTAAATCAAGGAGGAAAGGAGATCTAGATATAGGGTTTTTAATAACAAATGTTAGGTAGAGAGTGAAGGAGCAAAGTTAGGTGGAAGATGATGTAATCAAAGATGACATAGGTTATAACATGGGCTGGTTTCTAATTTGAGAAAAGGGGGACCTCTTTTTCTTAAGGAGGTGGGTGGAATTCCACCCCCCTTAATTAGATGGTGATTGGTTGGAAGGGAGAGATAAAAAGAAAAGAAATGTTAGAAAAAGATGAGGAAAACTTAAGGCCTTGATATGCTTTGAATAGAGATAGATTTATGGGTTTCCTATTTAGGAAACCACCTTAATAAGGATCCAAACAAAGGGGAGGCATCACCTTCTCGAAAGGTGGCTCTCTCTTTAATGTAAAATCATGGAACCCTAAGTTTATATGGTGGAAAAGGTTAGGAAATGGATTAGGAAAGTGGGATTTTCTTCCTTGATGGGTCCCTTAATGCATGATCATCTTACCTTTGACAATTCTCTCTCAAAATCCCTTAAAAATAACACTTTTAACACAGGATAGTTGCTTATTTTGATGCTTCAATCTTTTGGTTGTATGTGGGATTCATCTATGGCTTGATGGCTCATTCCTTGGTTGCTTCAATTACTTTAAAGCTTAAGTAGCTTGGCTTCTTTAGGTTTCCTATTTGGACGAGGAAACCTCATGTATGGACCCAATTATCATAAAATTGATGGAAATGCATGGCCTGTTAGCATGGATCATTCTAATAACCTTTGCTTTCTTTCAATTTCTTCTAAGGGCATGCCATTTCTTGGACATCGATGAGCAAGCCACGTAGCTCAGCCCACAAAAACCTCTACAAAACACAATATAGACCATTGGATCATATTCTAACTCTCTATAAAAGAGTAAAAAAACTAACTATATCTTATAAAATTATGATGATTCCCATGCTCACTCCAAATTAGCTTCTGAACTTATAAATATCAAACTTTTGAATCATTAGGGTAGAAATTCATGTGTTATAAAATTTCAAAAAAACCCTAGAAATAATACTATATTTTAGAACCCATGGGCTACTAATTGGGTACTTTTTATATAAAATTAAACACTTATCACCTTACTCCTTACTTTTCCTAGCTTTAGGATTTGCATCATTAAATTAAATTTGCATATTAGTGTGGTAGCATAATTTCATATAGACTACATTCATATTTACCTGTTGCATAATTTTTAGGATTATTTGCATTAAGAGCATGTACTTAATAACGGGTAGCCTAAGCTTAAATATAACCACTAAGACATAGGCTGTGTAGGTCATAATGTCATGTTTTTTGAGGCTTGGACCCTTTTGCATTTGTAGCACATAAGTATAGCTGCATTAGTTTCTTGCTTCTTTGCATTCTAGGTTACATTTATTTACTTTCTAATTGTTTTCTATTTAAGAGATTTGAAGTTGCATATAGTTTAGGATTGCATTTTAGGTTTATAGTTGTTGTATGTAAGGTTAGAAGGGGAGCCTTGGTGCAACGGTTGAGTTGTTGCTGTGTGAGCTGGAGTTCATGAGTTCGTGGCGTGGAAATGGCCTCTTACAAAATGCAAGGTAAGAATGCATACTATAGGCCCTTTGTGGTCCGTCCCTTCCCTGGACATCACATATGCAGGAGCTTCGTGCATTGGGCTGGCCTTAGTTGCTGTATTTAAGGCCGTCAATCCCTTCATCCTTATTTAACAATTTTAAATCTTGAAATTGAGTGAATAGTTAGGCAAAGTTGCAAAATCACATTGATCAAGATAACCTGTAATGGGAAATCAAATGGGAGACCTAAATGTAGATGTCAGGACCCTTAAAGACTACTTCACTCCAATTCAATGCAATGCACCCTCATGTATAGTGTTGCAAGCCACCACCACAAATCATTTTGTGTAGAAACTAGGAGCCATCCAATTGTTGCCTTCACTCTATGGTATCATCATGTCATGAAATTTCTTGACATATGTGCCACCTTTAGGGTTCAGGGTATATTGTACTAATTTATAAGAATAAAGGAGACATATAGAGTTGCACTAATTATCGAGAGATCAAACTTATGAGCCACACTATGAAATTTTTTGAAAGAGTGATTGAGAAGAGGTTATGACATGAAACAAGTGTATCAGAGAATCAATTTGGTTTCATGCATGGGAGGTCTACCATAGAAGCTATTTTCTTACTAAGACAATTAGTAGAGAAATATAGGGAGAGGAGGAAAGACCTCCACATGGTCTTTATCGACTTAGAGAAAGCTTATGATAGAGTCCCTAGAGAGTTAATATGGAGGGTGTTGGGTGATAAAGGAGTTTTGTAGGGGTATATAGACATAATTAAAGATATGTATGAGGGAGTGATAACAAATGTTAAGACCACTAGTGGCGAGACTGGTAATTTTATTGTCACTGTAGGATTGCACCAAGGATCGGCATTGAGCCCATACCTCTTCACATTGGTTATGGATGAGTTAACAAAACATATACATGAGGAGATTTCCTGGTGCATGCTATTTGCAGATATAGTCTTACTTGATGAGACAAGGGAGGGTGCAAATATAAAGCTAGAGTTATGGAGAGAAGCATTAGAATCTAAAGGATTTAAAATTAGTCGAACTAAGACAGAATATATGAAATGCAATTTTAGCAAGTAGAGGAGTAGGAGTGGAACACTAGTCAAGATTGATAACCAAGAAGTCCTAGTAAAAGATCCCTTTGGGTACTTAGGATCAATGATTCATGAGAGTGGAGAGATTGAGAGGGAGGTTACCTAGAGAATCCAAGTGGGTTGGAACAAATGGAGATGTGCATTTGGAGTTTTGTGTGATCGGTGTGTGCCACTCAAACTAAAAGGAAAATTCTATAGGATGGCCATAAGGTCAGCCATGCTCTATGGATCAAAGTATTGGGCAGTTAAGGGACATCATCCCCATAGGATGAGCATCGCATAAATGAGGATGTTGAGATGGATGAGTGGTAAGACAAGAAAGGATAGAATTAGAAATGAAAATATTAAAGAAAATTTAGGGGTAGCACCAATAAGTAACAAGATGAGGGAGATTAGACTTAGATGGTTTGGACATGTACACAGAAGACCAACAATAGCACCAGTTATAAGGAGTGAGGCAATACAAGTAGAAGGTTCTGAAAGGGCAAGGGAAAGGCACAAAAGAATGTGGATATAAGTGGTTAGGAAAGATTTAAAAACTTTGGGACTAAATAAAGCCATGGTACTTAATAGAGAGGAATGGAGGAATAAGATTCATGTGGCTGACCCCTAATTGAGATAAGGTCTTGATGATGATGATGTGCCACCTTTAAATATGGAATTTTTTTGATGATTTGATTAGATTAAGACTATTGCTGTTCTCTTTAAAATATAAAGCAAAAGCATAACTTAATTTTTTAGAGGTAGGGTTAATTAATTCTTGGGGAAATTATTTAGGTAGTTATTAAATAAATTCTTTCCCATATACAAGACCAACGCCCTTAAAAGAGAGATTGTCAATTTCTAAGAGAAAACAGGGTGAACATTTGTATAAATGTTGAAAATAGTGGAAGGACTTATTTCTCAAACGCCCCCACCATGGTTTTGCAAAGTAGAAATAGTTGTAATACCTTTACAATGTTTTGACTCCTCAAATTGACATATGATTGATGTTACTCCTTGACGAGCATCCATGACCATGAGTAATGTCGAGGCATGGACTTTCTTCAAGACATTAGCTAAATTTCTAGCAATGAGGTTGTTCTACTCTAATGGAAGAAATTCACAACCTTTTAAAAATGGACGGTTGTATGAGATAGGGACTAGTTACAAACTTATACACAAAGATACATATGTTGGGACATAACCTAAATGGAATTAATAGTTTTGTACAAAAGTTTGATACCTTCATGTTGGCTTGTAGACAACCTATGAAACCTCAACATGAAGTTTGTTCCATTTGCTCTAATCTAGCACATTCTACTACCTCATGTCCATCTATCTTTACATTTCCAGAATATTTCTTAGAACAAGCAATTGCATTAAATGCATTTAAGAACCCTATCAATAACCCATATTATGATACGTATAATCTTGGATGGGCTTGGCAGCCCAGTTTTTCATGATCAAAGAATAACCATGACGGAGGTCCATTTGGGATCCCCCATGCTCAACATTTCCATAGTGGCCCAATTTAGCAATAGCCTCCACATTAATAGTAGGTTCCTCCACTACTGAGGAAACTATCTTTAAAGAAAACCCTAGATTTGTTTATTGTGATTTTTAAGTTAAACTTGCAAGTGCATGAATAAATTGTACTATTCTCACTTGAGGATGTCAATCCCATAAAAATCCAAATGAATATGGTACTAATGTTCCCTACTTTATATTACTTAATCTAGCCATAGATCATGAGATTTTAACGTAAACTAATCATGGAAACTAAAAACAAATGAAATATGGAATTATGGTAAAAGTGACAAACCATAATTAACAACTTTTCTAAATTAAAAACATTCTAAAATTAGGACTTGCTAAAAAACTGGAAACAATTGAAATTATCCAAATATGCAACTAATCCTACAACATGAAGGACCAAACAAATCAACTAAAATATGAAAACCATGGCATGCATGGAAATATGAGAGTTATGCTTGAAAATAACTATGGGAAAGAAGCATGTATGAAATATGGAAAGTTCACATGATCTAAGTATAAATTAAACTAGCATGGACTCTTAACTAAAGTATGAAACTCTAATCAAAGCAAACAAGTCTTGAATTTAGTTCGTAGAAGCAAAACTAAGAGATGAATTACAAATGGAGTGTAGCATGAAGAACTCAATTAAACATCCATGAAAAACAAATTTCAAATCGCATAAAACATTCATGAAAAGCAAACATCCAACATGAATCAAACTTTAATATATTTTAATATCAAATGGATACTATGTGCTGCACATCATTCAATGCTTCAATTACAACAAAAAATAAAGATTATTCATCTTCCCACACTCAACTCCTAAACATGCATGTAATATCCAAGAGACACCTAAAGCAAATGAGGATGGAAATTGGGAAAGAAAACAAGAGATATCAAAATAATCTTGGAATTCAAGAAGCAAAGAACTTATTTTAAGAACCACAATCTCTTGGTTGTCACTACGAGAAAGTTGTAGCTTTTAGATTCAAGAATCTAAAAATCTAATTAAAAGCAAACACTTAAGGGAAACGAAGGAACATAATAAGGATTCAAGGTAAAGACTTTGATCTAATAGCTATACTCTTTTGGTTGTCACTACCAAAGAGTTATAACTTTTAAATCAATAGATTATGAAATTAAAGGCTAGCAACAAAAAAGCTAAAGAGATTAAGCTAACAACAAAGCATGAAACTAAGGACAAACAAAGCAACAATGGACAAGTTAAGAGAAGAAACATCAAAGGGAGTTAACCAACCTTTCAAAGGAGACTACAATTCCAACCCTAGGACTGGAACATTGAGAGGAGTAGCAGCCCACCTTGGAGAGAAAATCAACATTCCAAAGGAGAAGAAAATTCAAGCAAAAAGGTAAAAGAAAAGGGGGAAGGAAGAGGACGTCTCCTCACTTTGGAGGAGATGTTCTTTTCTCCCTTCCAAAAAGTCCTGTTCTTGATATATTTTTGCCCTTTTATGTTTTAATTCCTAGGTTTTTTAGGGTTTTCTAGGGTTATGGTATGGTGGGGAGGAAAGGTAAAGGGATTGGTTGGCCAGGATGAAATGGTATCTAGGGTTTTAAAGAGGAAACAAGGTGATTTGGTGGCTGCCCTTTTGAAGTGAAGTATGTGGGAAACACCCCTTTTTTAGGGGAAGCATCTCCCCCCTTCAAAATTCATTGAGATCATTATGAAATAAGCAAGTGGGCTGGTATGGATCTAGAAAGAAAGGGATAAGAAGATGGGAGGAAGGAGAGAGCGAGAAAGAAAATAGGAAAGAGAGGTGAAGTGGGAAAATTTGATTGGCTAAGTGAATTCCTATGGAGTGGGGATTGGTTGGGTGGTTGGGATGGGATTTTAGGAGGGTGGAGGAGTCTTAGACTAGTAGGACTCTTGAATGTAAATTCAAATTCGTGGTGCTACTTTGTGAGGAGGTGGAAAGTGATAAAAAGGTACGAAAACATGAAAATTGAAGGGGTCTCTTCCTATTGGTCTACATGCCAACTTATCCTAATAAATTTTCCCTTAATTTCCTTCAAAATATCCCTTAGAATATACTGGATAATCCTCTTGATTTCCTCCAATCCTAACCTTCCGTTTAGCTTAGCTTGATGGCTCTAATTTCTAACATTGAAAGATCCATTGGCTAGGCTTCATGGTTGGCTCATATGGCTCTCTTAGCTTGGCTTCATAGCTTCATCTCTTGGCTTGAGTGGCTTGAATTCCTTAGCTTCTCACCTTGTTTTATGGCTTATATGGTTAAGGTGGCTTGAATGGTTCCCATGCAAAGGTGGTGAAAATGCATGGTTTCTTCATGGGCTCACTTTGGCCAACTTTAGCTCCTTTGATTGGATCCATTGCTTGCCCTAAGATGATCTTGACCTTTGGATTGATAAGTTTTAAGCTTTGACTCCATCTTTTAATCTTGATCTTCAATTTCATCCTAACCAAAACATTTAGAAAATCATTTTATGAGAACTGATACAAAGTACCACTTTCGTAGGTACTCATAATTGCATTTAGCACATGTAACAAGCCCTTAAGTCCTTAGGTTATCATAATAGACGTGTTTAACATCGTGAGCGTTTGCAGTGAATATACCCACAAAATTCTAATTTTTTTTATTGTAGTCCTTTATTCATTTGAGAAAGTTTTCTCTGATTTAGCTTAGATTAATTATTTATCTTTAGCCTACTAATTAAGATGAACAAAAATGTTCAAAATCCTACCCTTATGCTAAAGATATCTCATTATTTCATTAAACTTTGGAACATGAGTGTGTACTATAGTTGATATATAATTATAGTTGTCAAGTCAAATATAACCTAAATTACCATCTAAATGTATGCTTTGACTTCAACTCTCACAAAATTTACTTGACATTTAGAAAGAGGTCACTTGGGGAGGTGTTAACCTCTCATTAATATGTGAGTCGAATGTTGTTCATCAAGTCCAAAAGTCTCACACATTTCATACAAAAGAATGGGAACTTAAGGAAAGTTAATGATCACTTGAAAGGATACCAACTACTAAGAATGTTATACTCTACCAAGTTCCTTGCTCATTCATAACCATATCCAAGCCATACTTTTCCTAAGATCAAGTTGGGACTTCTATTAAGATGAAACGTAGGCTTATGTGGGAGGTATCAAAAGAATGGGTATAAAGATAAACAAGGGTTGTCTTGGAAATATGTAAAGGTTGTCTATCAATGTATTCATAACTTTTTCATTTTTCCTTACAAGAGTGAACATTCTTCTTTTTCATTGGCTATCTCTTTCCTTTACTTTTCACTTGACTTTACATAGAGCCTTTTTGAATTTTTCTTCTTTTTCACCCTTTTTTATATTTGTCTCTTGAATTGTATTGTTCATACTTTTTATCAAAATAGTCTTCAATATTCTCTACATGTTTCCATAAAAATTAGGTAATGGATAAATTATAGGGTTCAATATAGGTAAAGGTTGTTTGGCTAATTAGTGAAAAATAATATATGGAAGGCTAAAGGCTCTGGGTTTAATAAGGATAGCCTCTATCATTTCCTAGATTTCTTATGGCTTAAAATGATCATAAACATAAGAGATATATGGTATAGTCTTTTGTGACTTCTCAATACTTAACAAATATAAAGAATAATGGGACCAACTAAGAATTAGTGTTCGCTGAAGAAAATTTTGAATTTATGTATTAACCTTTAGAAAAGAAGAATGGCTCAAAATGCACTTGGGTTATAACTCTCCACAAATCTTCATCAAGGTCTCTAAATTATATTTTCTCTTCAACTTAAACTATATATAGCTATTTTGTGCAATTAATATTCTGAGTTTAATTTTTCATGAGATACTTTAGAAAAAGAATACAATAGTTAACTAATTGTATACAATTCTATTAATAAGCTAAATTTCAAAAATTTAGTTGAATATTTAGAAAGTTTAAGTTCTTATCTTTATAAGGAACTTATAAAAAAAAAATTATAATTTTTCATAAATACAAGAAAGTTTAGAAAGCTAAACATTGTCCTCAATATTTTTGAAATATAGGACATCTAAATGATGAATGGGTAATGTAGACTACTGAGACTTTCTATATAAAAAATCCTGAGTTATTCACAATGAGCTCAAAGTTTAACATCTTCAACCAGACAAGGCCTATAACCAACCTAACCATCTGAAACTAGACCTAGCTAGTTCAACTAATTCTCCTAACCTTAACACTGAAATGACAAAATTTATCATGCCACTTCAGGATATCATGGTAGTCTATACATTTCCTCCACCTTGAAATTTTAGGTGGTGGTAATAATATGACACCGCAAACCATCACGAATTTGAATGTTGTGGGACCATATTGATGATCCCCTATTTTTAGTATTTCATGGTAGTCAATATCATTACTCACCCTAAAAAATTGAGGTGATGGTAATTTAATGACATCTTGACTGACCATGAATTTCTTGGTATCAAGTTAAGACAAATTGTCCCATTCTTGACCAATTTTTGGGAGAACAATGACCATTATACTCAATTCATCATTTTTCTCCATTTCCCTTACATTAGCTTGAAAGGGGGTATAAGCTGTCTCTACCCTTCCCTAAAAGGTTGTTCTTGTCTTACTAAAGGCAACGACATGGTTAGACTTAAACCCTTATTCTCTTCTAACATGTACCTAAGAGTAGGTTGGCGTACATCAATTGACTCTTCATCTTCCTATTTTATGGGCATATGTAAGGTTTCAAATGGGCCTATATTACTATCTAATTTTTGTTCAAATAAGGTTTGTAGGTCCCCACCAAGTACATCTTTGATGTTGAATGGTCAATTAGTATTTCAAGCTCTATAGGGTATCTACTCTAGCTTGCCATTAATAAGTCTCCATTAAAGGTGTGGTATCCAACAACTCATTAACCTCCTTCATGGATGTGTCTTCATCAAAGTCATAAAAATTAGCAAGGCACAATGCTAGAGGATTTGGGTTGGATGGTTCTAAAGCTTCATTCTTTTCATCAATGGAAGTCTCTTCATCATAATCATAACAAGGATTAGAACATGGATCAAGTATATATGAGTGGGAAGTTTCTATGGATGGTTGTGGACTTTGTGGCTTAGAATAATCATAAGATATTTCCATCCTATCATCATTAATAAATGGCTCTTCATTATCCCCAAATTATTTCATTTCCTTAGTCCTTTTTATAAATTCAGCAATGTTTCTGTTAGTATTTTCCCTTATTAGTTTCATCACCTCTTCCCATTCCTCCATCTCTTGTTCCATTTCCTCAGTCTCTTTTTCAATGGAAGCCATTATTTGTTCCATTTTCTCACAAAATTGACACATATTCTCTTTCAATGGTGGTTCTTCACGTTGTATAGGAAATGACTCATAGAGTTGGTATTGCTGTGGCATTTGGGTTTTGAAAAAGGGTTAGTTAGGTTGAACCCATGATGGTTGACCTTGATATTCTTGATAAACATGGTAGTGTTGACTAAGGTGGGACAATTGTGGTTCTTCCTTATATTGGTAATCCTAAGACTAAGGTTGTTTGTGATGCCTAACCCATCCATTATAGTATTGGTAATTTATCTCATGATAAAAATTGTTAGGGTATGTGAATTCATTGGGTGCATCCATTGGCTCCTTATAGTATTCATTGTATGTGAAGCTTTATGGAAGCCATGAAGGAGTGGGATAGGGATGCTCCGAATAGGTATTATTTTGATAATGAGGTTGTAGTGTAGCTTTCTTAGAAGTTATAACCCTAAGCAATTGACTTTCTAACCTATCCATTGATGTATCTAATCTATGAAATCGATCTCCTTCTTAATAGGCCTTTGTTCTCAACTTTGTATACAACAAATAAGAGTTTCATTTTTTGGAAAACCCTACCTATATGATGCAACCTAAATGCTAGTCCTAAGCTAAATGATGCACAATCAAATCCTAGTATTCACTAATCAAGCAGTGTCTTGATTGTCTTTTCTTATTGCATAGGTGGTATCTTCTTAGACCTAGATCTAGACAACTCCTTTTATCTAGATTAGACTACTACTTACCAGTTGGGTTCTGCTCTAAAGTGGTTAATATAATTCTCATTTTAGGAAATGTTTAGACATCAACCAACGTTAATGGAAGGCATGGAAAAATCACTTGGATTTTAAGACACCCACTGTAACCACAGTGCTTAGAAACCACTAGAGTGATAATAGATCTCGTCCTTCTAAAAGGGTCCTACGAGCTCGATACCCTAAGTCTCTTTCTACTTGATGTTAAATTACGTTCAAGGATTGGGATGGTGACATACAATGGTGTTGATTGATTCCTAGGTGGGCTAAGGAGCTGGTGATGAAATCCAATCCTTATCTTATAAGAGTTCATGTGGAGCCCTTGCTATCATTAATTCCATTCCACCATGAATGTGTAAATATGCAATGCAAAATAGAAAACAAACTAATACCTGTCTATATGCTACTTAACAAAGGTTCAAATAGCTTTACAGATGGAACACTATAACCATGCAGCCTATGCTTTGGTTGTAGCCAAGCTCAAGTTAACCTTTGTTAAATAAGAGCTTGACTAATGCAACAATCCTAAGTATTATGAAACAATTATAAATGCATGACCCTAATCTATATGAATTATACTACCATCCACATGCAACTCTACACTATGCAACTAAACTAGAAAAAAAAGAAGAAAAAAAGTGAGGGATACTTATAGTAGTGTGTTTGATGATGATCAAGTGTAGGCCCCATACCCCATACTTGTCTTGTATTATTACAACTCATTTAAATATTAAATAATAAAGACATTAAAATTACAAATGGGCCTTACTATAAGTTTCACTTAAACCGTAATCTAGGAAAGTAATAAACCCTAATCTATGTTGATGAAGCCATGGCCCATAGGATTGTTGTCGCTCATTTACCAATTTTCCTTGCAAAATGACCAAATAAATTGGTCAATATGAGGAAAACAGCTGTAGATTTAAAAATATGATGCAAAACCTATACTAATGCACACTAAACTTAGATTAGAGGAAAATAATCTAAAGTAAGGTCCATTACACAAAATGCAGTGACTCCCCGATAGCGGCGCCAAAATCTTGTAGTGTTTTTTATGTTAAACTAGCAAGTACACAAATCAATTGTCGTAATCTTACGCATGGAGGTCGATCCCAAAATGAATCCAATGAATGTAGTACTAGTAGTCCCTACTTTATATTACTTAATCTAGCCAAAGATCATTAGATTTTAAACGTAACTAATGATGGAAACTAAAAACAAATGCAAGACAGAAAAGATGGACTTATGCTAAAAGTAAACAAACTAGAATTAACAACTTTCCTAAACTAAAAAAATTCTAAAATTAGGACTTGCTAAAACTATAATTGGAAACAATTGAAATTATCCAAATATGCAACTAATCCTAAAGCATGAAAGAACAAACAAATAAACTAAAATATGCAAAACATGGTATGCATGGAAATATGGAAACAATTGAAATTATCCAAATATGCAACTAATCCTAAAGCATGAAAGACCATACAAATCGACTAAAATATGCAAAACATGGTATGCATGGAAATATGGGAGTTATGCATGAAAATAACTATGGAAAAGATGCATATATGAAAGATGGAAAGTGCACATGAACTAAGGTATAAACTATACTAGCATGGACTCTTAACTAAAGTATGAAACTCTAATCAAAGCAAGCAAGTCTTGAAGTGTGGTTCTTAGAAGAAAAACTAAGAGATGAATGACAAATGGAGTGTAGCACGAAGAACTCAATTAAACAGCCATGAAAAACAAAATTCAAATGCCATAAAGCATTCATGAAAAGTAAACATCCAACATGAATCAAACTTTAATCTCATTGAATATGAATTGGATACCTATGTGTCACACATCATTCAATGCTTCAATTACAACCAGAAATAAAGATTATTCATCTTCCCAAACTCAATTCCTAAACATGCATGTAATATCCATGAGAGACCTCAGTGAAACAAGGAGGGGAATTGGGAAAGAAAAAAAGAGATGGGCAAAACAATTTAGGAATCAAGAAGCAAAGAACTCGATCTAAGAACCACAATCTCCTAGGTATCAATATGAGAGAGTTGTAGCTTTTAGATTCAAGGATCTAAGAAACTAATTAAAAGTAAACACTCAAGGCAAACAAAGGAACAAAACAAGGATTCAAGGAAAAGACTTTGATCTAATAGCTACAATCTTTTGGTTGTCACTACCAAAGACTTATAGCTTTTAAATCAATAGATTATGAAACTAAGGGCTAGCAACAAAGAAGCTAAAGAGATTAAGCTAACAACTAAGCATGAAACCAAGGACAACAAACCAACAATGGACAAGTTAAGAGAAGAAAGATCAAAGGGAGTTAACCAACCTTTCAAAGGTGGTCACAATTCCAACCCTAGGTGTGGAACACTTGAAGGAGTAGTAGTCCACCTTGGAGAGAAAAGCAACACCCAGAAGAAAAGAAAGTTCAAGTAAAAAGGTGAAAGAAGAGGGGGAAGGAAGAGGATGTCTCCTCACTTTGGAGGAGACATTCTCTGCTCCCTTCCAAAAAGTTCTTTCCTTGATATATTTTTGCCCTTTTATATTTTAATTGCTAAGTTTTCTAGGGTGTCCTATGATTAAGGTATGGTGGGAATGAAAGGAAAAGGGATTGGATGGCTAGAATGAAACTGGTAGCTAGGGCTTTAAAGAGGAAATAAGGTGATTTGGGGGTAACCCTTTTTAAGTTAAGTAGGTGGGAGATGCCCATTTTTTAGGGGAAGGCGTCTCCCCCCTTCAAAAGTCATTGAGACCATTGTGAAATTGGAAAGTGGGCTAGTATGGATGAGGAAAGAAAGGGATATGAAGATGGGAGAAAGAGTGTGACGACCCGGGTTTTTATATGATGCAATTTTGATAAAAGGGTGAGATCTCTTGTTTTATAAGTATGAAATGCATGAAAATCTGTTTGTTTTGGAAAGCAATCTTTCATAAAACCCCGAGTGTCAAAATAAGTTCTCAAATTATCTAGCCATGGTAAAGTTTTAAATCAACATTATTCCCAAGAGAGTGTTAGTCACAGCCTCAGCTATTAGAGAGTAACTACAATCAAGTAACATTGAAAGATAAGGTAGGGGTTTACTTACTTCCACTTAGTCTAGGTGTCTCCTAGCACAAGCGTTCCTTGCCCTTAAGTATTTACTTTGTGTCTGAAAAATGTTGAGGATTGGGTGAGTATATACTATACTCAGCAGGAGCCTATCACTACTAGTTTTATAATGCATGAGATGTTTTAAAATCATATGCTCTTTCAAAACATGTGCATGTCTGAATACTCAAGTTCAATATCAATATTAAAATCCATTGTCAAATTGAAATACTAACGACTTAAAGGATCACATAATCCAAAATCGAAAGTATCATATACATATATATCATAATATTATCATATGCATAAGATGCTTCATTGAATCCAACTCATGAATATCTAGTATGGTATGGTCGACCAACCTCATTTCATGTCATATGCAATGCAAATAAGTCCACAAAAATATAGGGTCCAACTATGCCCACGACCTCACTGTCGTGTGGTCCCCGGGTACCTAGGGACACAGCATCATAGCCTCCACGGGGCATATTACACATCGACCCAGTGCCGTGACACCAGTGGTAGCCCCCTGTACCACATGCAGTTGACGTAGGGACATGCCCTTTTTGGACGTGGTACCCAATCCACCTAGTAGTGGTAGAGGCTGGGAGGCCACCCCAACCTCTCGGCATAGCGCCCACGAGCTTATTAGCCCAAATCATACTCAGATCAAATAAGCGAAAACCTCTTCTTTTTTTTTTCAAAACCTGTCCTCTTCGAGTCCCTTACAACTGCCTAGCCCTCGGCACTCCAGTGTCTTTTGGTAACCCTCAAGGACATTTTTTGCAAGAACTTAATGCTCACAAATCATGCAATGTATGCAATTGTTTGCAAAACATATCTATGCATAATGTATATGCAATTATTTACAAAACATGTCTATGCATAAAGCATTTATCACATCCATACTGAATTAAGTCATGTTAAACAAGTCATATACTTAAAACATGTATTCGTAAAACAATCATAGTTCTTTTAAAAGAATCTAGTAGTGATAGAGCACCTACCTGGCTAGGTCACGTTAACCCCTTTGTCCTCGTATGCTCCTGAACATGGTTTGGGGAATCAAGGTTAGTTTGGCCTATCCTTTATGGGTTTTAGAGTGGTTGTTCTTATTACTTAGGCATTAAGGGTCCATCCCTATGCCTATGGGTGTCCTAAGGTCCTAATTGGGCCTTGGTATCCTCAGTTTTCCAAAGGTCTAGCGGCCACACGCCACCATCCTATTCTAAGGTTCATTCCCACCTTTGATTGGGCCTTGATAAGGTATTTTATAGTTTGGGTGTGTCCGCATCGTCGACATAGACACAACGCCTTTTGCGGTCCCTCAATCGGAGCTCTAAATCTCAAGTTATAAGCATTTTAGTGTCACACGTACATAAGGGCCTTAAGAGTGAAAAGGCGGAATGCTAGCGTGCTGCGCGTCAGTGGCATGCGCCCGCCTTTTCTTAAGGAGCAGAAAAATCCTGGTTCGTTAGCACACTACGAGTCTACGGAATGCGCCTCAGGGGCCTCGTCTACAGACGTGTTGGGTTTTCCACCCGTTTTTCCCTTTTGAGGACGCGCTCGTTTGGTTCTCTCAGACGCGGTCGACGCGTCTCGTCCCGGTGGGACATTCTGGTCGTTTGGGGGACCGGGGTGTCCTTAGGACATCCTGGTTCGACCCTGTCAAAGTGTAGCCCAGAGAACATCCCTGGGTCCTTGGTGACTCTCTAGGGCTCTATTTTGCATGATTTTTCATGCAAAAACTTAGGGAAACTGATCTTAGGACTACTGTGAAGACGGGTTTTGAGGGATCTTGGGCATACCTGGCTCGTTGCTGGGTTTTTCTCCTCATTTCTCCTCTAGGTTACTTCTCCAAAATGGGTTTTCTTCAAGCTTTTGGGCTGCCATTAGAGGCACCCAAGAGCTCTAAGAGGGTTTTGGAGGGGGCTCTCACCGACCTTGAATGGCGGTGGAGAAACCTCCAGAATGGCGGTGATTTCTCCTCCAATCACCGCCGTTCTAGAACCCTCTAGGGGGTTGAAGATGTAGGGTGCCCGTATCAAAATGGGCCCCTATGTTTTGCAGGCCAAATCCGTTTTTTGTAAAAATTACATTTTTGCCCCTCAACTTCAAAGGGCCATAACTTGCTCATTTTAACTCCGTTTTAGGTGATTTTGGTCTTATTGGATTCCTTTTTTCTAAGACGCACCTAATGGTACCATTTTTAGGACCAAATTTTTGGGTTCAGGCAAGGTGAATAGTGAAATGACCAAAATGCCCTTATCTTCAAAAACTGAACTTTTCATTGCTAATTTGGGATTTTAATATAAAAAAATTAGAGTCATTACATTCTTACCCCATTAGGGGAATTTCAGTCCCAAAATTCTACTATATATACAGTCAAAAGATCTCGGGGTACTTTTCTCACATTTCTGACTCCGGTTCCCAAGTCTCTTCTTCAATGTGCGCATTTCTCCACAAAACTTTGACTAAGGGTATGTCCTTGTTCCACAGCTTCTTACTCTTATGATCCTGGATCTCAACTGGTCTCGTCTCTAGCTTGAGATCCTCTATCAACTCTATGGGTACCTGGTTGATGACATGAGCGGGGTCAGGCACGTACCTCCTTAGCATAGATACATGGAATACATTATGCACTTCAAATAGCTAAGGGGGTGGTGCAATCCTGTAGACCACTTTTCCCACTTTCTCCAGGTTTTGCAAGTTCCTATGTAACGCGGACTAAGCTTGCCTTTGATACCGAACCGCATAACTCCTTTAATGGGAGATATCTTCAGGAAAACGTGCTCTCCTATGTCGAATTCCAATGGTCTCCTCCTCCGATCAGCATAGCTCTTTTGGCGGCTTTGAGCTGTGAGGAGGCATCTTCTTATGAGTTTGACCTTCTCGGCGCATTGCTCTACCAGCTTGGACTGGAGCACCCTGGACTCTCCAACTTCACTCCAACTGGTGGGTGATCGACAGGGTCTCCCATAGAGTGCCTCATATGGAGCCATGCCAATGCTCGACTGAAAGCTATTGTTGTATGCAAACTCAACTATCTGGATTGTGCGCTCTGACTGTCCATCGGTCTATGGATGGAAGGCTGTGCTATAGTTCAAGGAAGATCCTAAGGATTTTTGGACAGACTTCCAGAGTTGCGAAGTGAAGCAGCTATCCCTATTTGAAGTGATACTAAGGGGTATACCATGTAGACTTATTATCTCTTTGATGTATAGCTGAGATAGGCTGTTAGTGGATTGGGTATGATGTATAGGAAGGAAATGGGCTGTCTTAGTTAATCTATCAACAATTACCTAGATCATGTCATGACACTTAGAGGTCCTGGGTAGCCCTACGACGAAGTCCATTGTAATATGGTCCCATTTCCATTCGGGTAACTCAAGGGGTTGTAATAATCCCACAGGTCTTTGATGTTCAGCCTTTACTTGTTGACATGTTAGACACTTTGCCACAAATTCCCCTATGTCTCTTTTCATACCATCCCACCAATATCATTTCTTTAAGCCTTGATACATCTTAGTTCCTCCTGGGTGTATAGTATACTTGGACCGTTGAGCCTTTTTTAAGATTTCTTGTCTTAACTCTTCATTAGCCGGTACCACTAATCTTCCCTGCATGTAAACGCTACCATCTTCCCTTTTTGTAAACCCTGGTTTTCCTATGAAAGCTTGTATATCCAGATCTCCTTTCTGTTCTTGCTTAATCTTTTCATTAATAGCAGACTTTATTGTTAGACCTGCCATAATGATCTTATGCTTACTTATGTCTGGTTTCCATGTGATTACTTCTTATAATAGCTTCCATCTCTTAGTTAATAAACTTGCACACATCCCTTGGGTTTTTCTACTTAATGCATCAGCTACCACATTAGCTTTTCCAAGGAGATAATGAATGGAGAAGTCATAGTCTTTTAAGTATTCCATCCATCTTCTTTGTCGCATGTTTAAGTCTTGTTGGGAAAAGATATATTTAAGACTCTTATGATCTGTAAAAACTTCAAACTTTTTCCCATATAAATAACGTCTCCAAATTCGCAAGGCAAAGACTATGGCCGCTAATTCCAAGTCATAGGTCGAGTAATTGACTTCATGCTTCTTGAGTTGCCAAGAAGTATAAGCAATCACCTTCCCATGTTGCATAAGTATGCAGCCTAGTCCTTGTTGCGAGGCATCACTGTATATCTCAAATCCACCACTTCCTGAAGGTAAGGTAAGGACAGGTGCTGTAGTTAACCTTCTTTTTAGTTCTTGGAAGCTTTCCTCACATTTATCAGTCCATTCAAATCTTGTGTCTTTCCTGGTCAGCTTAGTTAGAGGTAAAGCAATTTGTGAAAAACCCTCAATGAATCTCCTGTAATATCTGGCAAGTCCTAAGAAGCTTCTTATTTCTATAACTGTCTTAGGTCTTTCCCAGTTCTGTACTGATTCAACCTTAGTGGGGTCAACTGTTATGCCATCTTGAGAAATAATGTGTCCTAAGAAATTAACCTTTTCCAGCCAAAACTCACACTTACTGAATTTTGCGTATACCTTGTGTGCTCGTAGGGTGCTTAATGTTATCCTTAGATGTTCCTTATGGTCTTCAGGAGTTTCAAAATATATTAAGATATCATCCACAAACACTATGATGAATTTATCTAAGTACTCCCTGAATACCCTATTCATGAGGTCCATAAACGTGGCTGGAGCATTAGTTAAACCAAAGGACATCACTCTTAATTCATAATGACCATATTGAGTCCTGAAGGCTGTCTTGGGGATATCTTCTTCTCTAACTCAAAGTTGATGGTACCCAGATCGTAGATCAATCTTAGAGAAGACTCTGGCTGACTAAAGTTGATCGAAAAGATCATCAATTCGGGGAAAGGGGTACTTATTCTTAATGGTGACCCTATTTAGCATCCAATAGTCTATGCACAATCTCATGGAGCCATCCTTTTTCTTCACAAAAAGGACTGGAGCTCCCCACGGAGATACACTAGGTTGTATGAACCCTTTGTCAAGTAGTTCCTGTAACTGGGTCTTCAGTTCTTTTAGTTCTGCAGGAGCCATTCGGTAAGGAGCTTTGGAAATGGGGGAAGTACCGAGTATAAGGTCAATGATAAACTCAATTTCCCTTGGTGGAGGTAGACCTGGTAAGTCCTCAGGGAATACATCAAGAAATTCTTGGACTATCTCGACATCCTCTAGCTTTGGTTGGGGAGTCTCGACAGATTCAATCTTCGCTAGGAAGAAGGGTCATCCTTGAGCAATGTGCTTAACTGCTTTCATGGCAGAAATAACACACGCTCCAGAATAATCCTTTCTTCCTTGGAGGGTAAAAGTGTCTCCATTAGGTAGGGTAAAAGTGACACGTTTCTGGCGGCAATCAACAAAGGCTTGATGAAAGACTAGCCAGTCCATACTTAGGATGATGTCGAAGTCATTCATATCTAAGTGGATAAGATTAGCATGTAGCAAATGGTCCTTGATCAAAATGGGGACATCCTGGAGATAAGAATAGGTGGGGAGTGCCTGGCCTACAGGAGTCATGACTTCTAGAGTGAAGTCTAGGTCCTGTGGTATAATGTCCAAGGATGATGCAAATTCCTAGGATATGAAAGAATGAGTGGAGCTTGTGTCAAATAGAACTTTAGCAGGTGTATCATAGATAGAAAGAATACCTTCAACTACTGCATTTGAAGCTTAAGCTTGACTGGAAGTGAGGGCAAAGACACGCCCTTGGCCTTTTGGAACTTGATTTCCTTTATGCTCTTCAACTTTCTTTTTAGAACAATCCTTAGCAAAATGTCCTAGTTCTCCACAAAGATAGCAAGTGATGTTGAAAATGGGACTTGTTTTGCCTAAATGACTCCTGTTACACTTAGGGCATGTTTTCCAGGCTAGTCTTCTTCCTTTGTTTTCAAACGGCTTCTTTAAAGGTGGCCTGGGTCCAGATGACTGAAATGGTCACTTTCCTTTATTTCTCATGGTGTTGATGTTCTTAATTTCCTTCATCGCCTGATTCCTTTGGTAATCTTTTTCGTATAGGGAGGCCATCTCTACTGCCTTGGCTACGGTGGAAGGTTGGAAACCTAGAACTCTGTTCTTGAGTCCAGGTTGAGTCCATCTACAAATCTTTCTGCCGCATCTTCCTCATTAGCACAAGCACGTGGTGCAAATCTTCGAAGGCTGATGAATCTACTTTCATACTGTTGGACAGTCATATTTCCTTGTTCTAAGTCCATAAATTCCTTTTCCTTCTGTGTTTAGGATAATATTTGTCATTAAAGACCTTTTCAAACTCTTCCCATCCTATTATTTCTCACTAATCAAAATAAGTTCTTTCTACTGTTTCAAACCAAAAGGTAGCTTCTCCTCTAAACACAAATGTGGCCATGGGTACTTTTCTTTCTTCAGCTATGTTCATGGCTTTAAATATCTTTTCAATATCAATTAAACATTTTTCAGCTGTAGATGCTTCATCTTCTCATGTGAATGAGGGAGCTAGTTTCTGAAACCTTTCTAACTGAACCTCAGTCCTATCTATTGCTTTATCAGGGGAAGGATCTCGTGTGGTGGGGGTTTGGCTTTGAATATTCATGTATTGTCCCATATTTTGTAGGAATTGTTGGAATAACTCAGCCATCCCGTTGCCCGACCTAGTGGAGTCTACTGGTGGGGCTTCAGGTCTTGGAGCATTGCTTCCTTTCTTCCTAGGCATTTGTAATCATAAGCTAATTCACCAAATCTTAGTTTGTGTTATCCTATTACCCCTTACTCTTTCATGGATGAAACTTGATTATAAGTTATTCTCCTCATAACTGGGCTGTGAGTAACATTAAACTGTGCTTTGATACCAACTGTGACGACCCGGGTTTTTATATGATGCAATTTTGATAAAAAGGCGAGATCTCTTGTTTTATAAGTATGAAATGCATGAAAATCTGTTTGTTTTGGAAAACAATCTTTCATAAAAACCCCGAGTGTCAAAATAAGTTCTCAAATTATCTAGCCATGGCAAAGTTTTAAATCAACATTATTCCCAAGAGAGTGTTAGTCACAGCCTCAGCTATTAGAAAGTAACTACAATCAAGTAACATTGAAAGATAAGGTAGGGGTTTACTAACTTGCACTTAGTCTGAGTGTCTCCTAGCACAAGCGGTCCTTGCCCTTAAGTATTTACTATGTCTGAAAAATGTTAGGGATTGGGTGAGTATATACTATACTCAATAGGAGCCTATCACTACTAGTTTTATAATGCATGAGATGTTTTAAAATTATATGCTCTTTCAAAACATGTGCATGTCTGAATACTCAAGTTCAATATCAATATAAAAATCCATTGTCAAATTGAAATACTAACGACTTAAAGGATCACATAATCCAAAATCGAAAATATCATATACATATATATTATAACATTATGATATGCATATGATGCTTCATTGAATCCAACTCATGGATATCTAGTATGGTATGGTCAACCAACCTCATATCATTGTCATATGCAATGCAAATAAGTCCACAAAACCATAAGGTCCAACTATGCCCACGACCACACCGCCGTGTGGTCCCCGGGTACCTAGGGACACAGTGTCATAGCCTTCACAGGGCATATGACACATCAACCCAGTGCCGTGACACCAGTGGTAGCCCCCTATACCACATGCAGTCAACGTAGGGACATGCCCTTTTTGGGTGTGGTACCCAATCCACCTAGTAGTGGTAGAGGCTGGGAGGCCACCCCAACCTCTCGACATAGCGCCCACGAGCTTATCAACCCAAATCATACTTAGATCAAACAAGCAAAAACCTCTCTCTTTTTTTTTTTTCAAAACCTGTCCTCTTCGGGTCCCTCACAATTGCCTAGCCCTCGGCACTCCAGAGTCTTTTGGTAACCCTCAAGGACATGCAATTTTTGCAAGAACTTAATGCTCACAAATCATGCAATGTATGCAATTGTTTGCAAAACATATCTATGCATAATGTATATGCAATTATTTACAAAACATGTCTATGATTAAAGCATTTATCACATGCATACTGAATTAAGTCATGCTAAACAAGTCATATACGTAAAACATGTATTCGCAAAACAATCATAGTTCTTTTAAAAGAATCTAGTAGTGATAGAGCACCTACCTGGCTAGGTCGCGCTAACCCCTTTGTCCTCGTACGCTCCTGAACATGGTTTGGGGAATCAAGGTTAGTTTGGCCTATCCTTTATGGGTTTTAGGGTGGTTGGTCTTATTACTTAGGCATTAAGGGTCCATCCCTATGCCTATGGGTGTCCTAAGGTCCTAATTGGGCCTTGGTATCCTTAGTTTTCCAAAGGTCTAGCGGCCACGCGCCACCATCCTATTCTAAGGTTCATGCCCACCTTTGATTGGGCCTTGATCAGGGATTTTATAATTTAGATGTGTCCATGTCATCGACACGGACACAACACCTTTTGCAGTGCCTCAATCGGAGCTCTAGATCTCAAGTTATAAGCGTTTTAGTGTCACACGTACATAAGGGCCTTGAGAGTGAAAAGGCGGAATGCTAGCGTGTTGCGCGTCAGTGGCATGCGCCCACCTTTTCTTAAGGAGCAGAAAAATCCCGGTTCGCTAGCACACTATGCATCTATGGCATGCGCCTTAGCGGGTGCATCTGCAGAGGCACCGGGTTTTTTCCCCTTTTTTCCCTTTTGCGGGCGCGTCCCCGGACGTGCCTGTTTGGTTCTCTCAAACGTGGTCAACGCGTCTCGTCCCGGTGAGACGTTCTCGTCGTTTGGGGGACCGGGGCATCCTCAGGACACCCTAGTTCGACCTTGTCGAACTAGTGCGGCCCAAGGAACGTCCCTGGGTCCTTGGTGACTCTCCAGGGCTCTATTTTGCATGATTTTTCATGCAAAAACTTAGGGAAATTGATCCTAGGACTACTGTGAAGACGGGTTTTGTGGGATCTTGGGCATACCTAGCTCGTTGCTGGGTTTTTCTCCTCATTTCACCTATAGGTTACTTCTCTAAAACGGGTTTTCTTCAAGCTTTTGGGCTGCCATTAGAGGCGCCCAAGAGCTCTATTTATAGAGCTATAAGAGGGTTCTGGAGGGGGCTCTCACCGCCCTTGAATGGCGGTGGAGAAACCTCCAGAATGGCGGTGATTTCTCCTCCAATCACCTCCGTTCTAGAACCCTCTAGGGGGTTGAAGATGAAGGGTGCCCGTATCAAAATGGGCCCCTGTGTTTTGCAGGCCAAATCCATTTTTTGTAAAAATTACATTTTTGCCCCTCAACTTTAAAGGGCCATAACTTGCTCATTTTAACTCCGTTTTAGGTGATTTTGGTCTTGTTGGATTAATTTTTCTAAGGTGCACCTAATGGTACCATTTTCAGGACCAAATTTTTGGGTTCAGGCAAGGTGAATAGTGAAATGACCAAAATGCCCTTATCTTCAAAAATTGAACTTTTCATTGCTAATTTGGGATTTTAATATTACAAAATTGGAGTCATTATAAAGAGAGAGATAGAAAGAAAATAGGAAAGAGAGGTTAGGTGAGAAAATTGATTGGTTAAGTGAATTCCTAAGAAGTGGGATTGGTTGGGTGGTTGGCATGGGAGTTTAGGAAGGTGGAGGACTCTTAGAATGGTTGGAATCTTGAATGGAAAGTCAAAATTCGTGGTGCTACTTTGTGATGAAGCGGAAAGTGATAAAAAGATGGAAAAAAACATGGAATAACATGAAAATTGAAGGGGTCTCTTCCTATTGGTCCACATGCCAACTTATCTTAATAAAAGTTTCCTTAATTTTCTTCAAAATATCTCTTAGAATCTCATGGATAATCCACTTGATTTTCCTCTTATCCTAGCCTTCCATTTATCTTTGTTTAATAGTTTTGAGGGCTCCATTGGCCAGGCTTCATGGCTTGCTTAGATGGCTCTCTTGGCTTTGCTTGTTGCTCCATCCCTTGGTTTGAGTGGATTGAATAGTTTGTCTTGAATTCATATCTTGTCACCTTGTTATGTGGCTTATATGGCTTAGGTGGCTTGAATGGTTCTCATGCAAAGCTGGTGAAAATGCATCACTTAGGTGCTCAGACGTGGTCAAAATACCAATCAGATGATCATTCGATCTAATCAGATGCCCAATATACGGTTAGATGATTCTAATCTAGTCATATGTCTTACAAATCAACCAAAATAGGCTTGGATGGATTAGATCGAGTCTCAATGGTACAGATCATCTTGAAGATCAACAAGGCAAGAGGGGATGGTTTCCTAAAAGAAGAAGAGTTCTACTAAGAAGAGGAGATTAGGGATAAGATTTGGAAGAAGAGGAAGTTTCCTAATAGGAAACTAATTCTTAGAAGATAAAGAAAGAGGGGGAGAAGAGAATTAGGAGGAGGAAAAGTCTTATAAAGAGAGAACTACGAGAGTCATGAAGAAGTTTTGGGAGTTTTTACTTTTACTTTCCTTGGCCTGCATCTCTTTCTCTTAATTGCTTTGTAATTTTATAGTTGAATCCAATTGTTTTTCCTTTCTCTATTTCCATTGTTCTATTGTTTATTCTCCTCTGCCCAACTCCACCCATCATTCCTCAACACCAAAAGGAGGTGTCCTATTTCTGTTCGTACTTCACCAGTCCACAGTACCTCACCCGCACTTGTTTTTCTCTCTCTATCTAGTTTTATCTTGCTCCTCCTCTGTCTTTTATGACTGCACATCCCAACCACTCTTCTTCCACTCCAGTCCACCACCACCATCGCCCAACATTTTTTTTTTCCTTTCTCTGTGGCATAGACTGAAACATCCCAACCCAGTTGCCTGTTCATCGCTCTCTCCACTATCCAACTTGCACCACCGGCCGGCTTGTTTTTCCCTTTTGTAACACCCCTAACTTTTGCAAGGAGATTGAATAAATAATGAAATTAAAAATTTCAAGGAAAATTAGGCTGGAATATTAGGGTTATTAAAAATGCACTTCTCATAGAAGTAAAATCAAGGTATAAGACATGTATAATTGAAAACATACTTGATGAACCCTACAGAATGACTATAAGAACATCAAATTTTGAGATTGGATGAAAATTCCTTATTTTTCTCCATTTTTATGAATAAAAGGATAAAATGGTAATTTTACTCATAACCAAGATCTAACATATAAAAATTTGGAATGTACTCGAAAATACAATTCCAACTCCACTAAGTACACTCAATTTTGAGTTCATGGGAATAAACCCTATTTTTCTCCATTTTTGAAATTTAAAGGGCAAAATGGTCCTTTCACACCTTTACGGAGCCCATAAGGGGCCCACAAAGGAATCCAACGACCAAAAAACATGTAATCATGAGTCAAACCACTACCACCTACTAGTGGAGAAGGAGGTGGTAGTGAGAATCCAATGACAATTTAATATTAAAAAGAAATGAAACATGATAATTACATATAATCATGAAATTTTCCAAAAATGCTTATAAATACTTCAGAAAAAATTCTCAAAAAATTCATAAAATTCATCACGAAATTTCCTAGCCTCTACCGAAATTTTAGCTCAAAAATCCTCCCCCTTCTCTCTCTTTCCTTCCTTCTTTTTCCTTATTTATTTCCTTCTGTTAGTGCGTCCACAGATACATCTAGGGGAATATTCCCCATGAACCATCAGGCGCGTCTGTGGACGTGTCACCCTTGACGAATAGGGTCTTCTTCCTACTATAGTTTTTCAATTAGGCATCCATTTTGGATGGTTGAAACCTTAATCTACTCCTTTAAAAAGTTCTAGAACTCTTAAATACACAAAAGCCCTATCATTTTACATCGATCAGTGGAGTATTCATTGGCCAAACCATCGAAAAACAATAGCTCTGGTGACATCTATCTCAGGCATGGATTTTCTTATTTTTGGGCCAAGTTTCTGGACTCTGAACACTATAGGTAGGTGGATCTCATCCCCCCCTTCATTTTTCCTAAGTTGATTTTGGGCTTAGGGCTCATCGGAATTATTTCTTTAGTGATCTTCACTGGTGAACCAGTACGATGATCAGCCTTGATTCACCATCTTAGATAGCTCAAATGAAACTTCTAAGCCATTGGATGGATTCCTGGGGCCCAAAAATCCCAGGAGATGAAATCTGGGCTATTGGATGTAAAGGATGGAGGAGATCCAGCCATGGGTGATTCGATAGTCCAGATCTAGATTGTCTCACCTATAGCCGGTCACCTCTGCCCAACTACCTGGAATAGGGGGTAATGGGCACAGGCCACTAGTCGTCCCCACATCAGTAAGCCTAGATTTGATCTAGGTCGTCCAATTTGGAATTGAAACCTTATTTTTTCAATTAAGAGCTCAATTTAGCTCTGATTTTAGATCAGAAAGTTTCTACATAATCCTTGTTACATGTATAAGTTATTGAACCCATAAGATATATGTGTTTAATTGAATTTAATTGTGAAAATTACTAAAATCCATTCCAACAATATTGGATCGTGATCAAAATGATCTCAACATAGAGATTTGAAATGATAGATGGGTTTAGGATGTCCCAAAACCTTAAGGACCATGATCATAATAAAATTTATGGGTTTCTAGATCAAGTAAATAAACAAAAATAGTAAGATCAAATTCCAACCCTTAAAACTGGTTGAAATCTTAAAATCCCAATTCTGATCTAAATTTAACTCCAAATTGAGATAAAAATGTTGGGTTGGATTTCTCTTGATGAGTAGAACCTACTGAACTTAGAAAAATTACTAATTCTTATGATTTGTGAAATTTGGAATGATCAAACTATATAATTTTGATCCATTGATGATCTTGTGATTTTAAAACAGGGAATCAATGGTTATAAGTGACTGATCTATGTTTATTTACGAGATCTAGCTTTAAAAGTAGTAAGATCCATAAAAATGAATGGTAATCTCCTTAATCTAGTTGATCAAGGATGATTTGATAGTATGGATGTGTTTGGATGAAGATATGAAGTTAATATCATATGGATTTACAGACTGGATGATGATGATTTGGGATAGATTAAGATCTATGCCCTTAAATTGTGTAAAAGGACTTAAAATCTTCTTGATCGATTAGATCAAGAAGGATTAGATCACTTGATGAGATGCATCAATGATCTAATAATAAAATCACATTAAGGAGATGTATTAGATCTAAAGAAAAATGAAAAGATCAAGATCTAAATGCTAAAAGGGATAGAAATCAACTATGACTGTTGGATCATGATGAATAGTTATGGCATGTTAGATTTTCATTTGAATTATTAAATGTTATTATTGTTATATATTGCTTAGTAGATTTAATTGTAGATTTATTTATTTATTTCTGTTTTAATGCTTATGTTATGAAAATTACATTGAAAATGTAATTAAATGAAAAATAGAGTTGAAGGACATTTACATGGAATGAATGACATGGACTTAATGATAGTAAGGACTATAGTAAGTAGGATAATATAAGGAATATTATTTCCTTGGCCCAAATTAGGAGAATAATGAAACTTCATGAATGACATCTTAATGTTCATGGACTTAATTAAAATCAATTAGAAAGAGTACTTAAGGTTGAAATGTTCATAGGAACCTTATGAAAGGTTGAGCTAAGGTCACATTAATGAATGATGAACATGGTGGTTAAGGGGGTTCTCTAATAGAACCTCACTCTTCCCCTACCTTCTATTGATGTTTGTGAGGTCTAAACACATCCTTGCATGAGGATTGAAGTAACCACTTTGTGTTCAACCATTTAGCTAGTAAGCTTTAGCCAATTTGACATAAGAAGAGCTATTTAGACTTAGGATGGAATAAGCTATCCTCAACTAGTAAAACTTTAACTGGTTGAGTAATAACAAGAAGAGCATAAAAGATTAGTAAATTATCTAATCTTAATATAAATTGTAAATTGTAAATAAGATAAGGAAGATCAAACAAGATCCAAGAGAGGTCTTAAATGATCACAAACAAACAAAAAGAAAAGAAATATAATGTAGATTGTAGTATTGTTCAATGATTTTATTTATAGTGTAGAATTGTGAACTTAGAAGGTTTGAAACTGTGATCATATATAATTCAAGGAAAGTTAGGGCATCCCTCATAGGATAACCCAAATATATGTAGAAAGAATAATTCTATACAGGAATAACTTTATACGTATGGTTTGATAGATGTATAAATCAAGACCATGATGGACAATATGAAGTGAATACCACTAGAGATGTATGAATCAAGACTATGATACAACTTTGAGGTAGGTGGATGTATAAGAATGTATTAAGGATTCATGTGTATACATACATGATCTTCTGTCTGGAATTATAGACCTTCATAATATAAGCATACTTGGAACCTTAGCATAATAACGATCTAATCACATGATCCAACCAAGTGATCCAACTCCATGATCCAATTCAACTGATCCAATGATAATCAAATGATGAGCAATTAATGAGATGTGTAGACTAAGGAAACCCTAAGAATAGGGTACAGAAAATATTCCAGCCTTAGTTAAACAGACACATTGTTTGATATTTACAATGTATTTTACATACAAGCATGGTGGCTTGTGATTTGGTTTTACATAGTCCTAGGACTGGGGATGCTATGCTAGGGAAGTTATGAGGGTTTGGCCCCTCGCTTCCTGAAATTTATATGATGGATACCATGCCTAAAGAAAGGCTAAATGTTGGGTGGGGTAATCATGGAAAGGCTGCCACTGTGACAGCCATGGTCCGTCCCATGCGAACATGGATTTAGTTATTTCCATAGTTGGTATCAGTGGATTATTATGCAGTTATCCAGGTGCACTATATGGATTGAGACTGCGGCATAGTAGTCCTAATGTATTTTGCATTATGATGCACATATGATAGGCATAGTGTAATGCCATGGCATGATGAGATGCCACTACATGAGTTCCGGGAAAGAAAATCCCCGTATGAGAATTTGTTGAATATTGATCTCCTAAGTGGAAGTATGGCCAAGGGAAGGAACAAGTTTTGAGCAATTTTCACTCTTTTAATTGATTTATCATATGCTACATAAATAACATATATACTCTATGTTGAGATAACTCATGAGTAGGTAACCATGATGGAATAATGACTGGGGTATGCTTTCTTATATTAGTGAAGTGGTATATTTTTGTATCCCCTACCAAGCATAGCTTGCCGAGATATTATAAATGTTTGAATGTTTACAATAGCTCATAAATAGAGAAGGAGAATTAGGAGCTCAAGACAGTAGAAAACTTGAAGAGAATAATCAATTAGGGTATGTCCCTTGAAGACATGTATTTTTATTTAAGAGCATTATATTGTATTGAGAGTTTTAAATGTAAGGTGAGGTTTGAAATTTGGATTATGTAATTTGGACAATAGTTTGTAATTATAATATAGGGGCTGTGTAAGAGTGAACTACTGGATGATTCCTGGTATTCAATAAAATCTTATTTTATACAAAATGTCTATGTGTCTTATGTACTTTGAGGTGAGACTTGGGTTTTGTTACAAACGAATTGTAAAGAAAAGAATTTTTGCTATATTGTTTGAGAATTTTGTTTTTACCATTAAGGACCCTGCCTTTGAAAAATGTATTACAAAATGTATTACAAAAACCCAATTTGTCACATTCTCCGCTTCATCACATCGGCTCGACAGCCCATCTTCATTCCATGTTGGCTACCAACTCCATAGCACTAGATGCCTAGATCTCCTCCATCGCGCCCAGAAAATGCCCCAATCTCCCTTGTCTGCACTTTTCCCCTCACTGCCAAGCACATCCGACAAGTGGCCACCGCATTGACCCTCTACTAAGCCCAAGGTATACCAACCTCTATCCACTGGTGTCGTTGTTGTTTGATGGGAGACGCATTACCGGCATCTTCACTGGAGAAAACCCAACACGGGTTTTCCCATAATCATCATCTTTCCCCCTTTATTCTCCTCCTCATCTCTCCCTATCTGCACTTTTCCCCTCATTGCAAGGCACATTCGACAAGTAGCCATTGCATCGGCCCTCTACTAAGCCCAAGGTCGACCAACCTCTATCCACTGGTGTTGTTGTTGTTTGATGGGAGACGCATTACCGGCATCTTCACTAGAGAAAACCCAACACAGGTTTTCCCACAATCTTCATCTTTCCCCCTTTATTCTCCTCCTCATCTCTCCCTATTCATCATCTTTCTTGTGGGGCTTTTTACTGGTTTTAGTTTAAAACCAAAATTTTAAAAAAATTCCATAAATGCCCTTAGCAAAAAAATTAAAATATCATTTGAATCCATATTTTGTCCTTTAGTCTATTTCATCTTTTTCTTTATCCAAGTTTTGTGTTATCCAGGTTCTGCTTGTTCTTAAATAATTTCATAAATAATATCTTGATTGATTTAAGCATAATCGAATCGACAATTTAGCGTAAACCAATAGGATAGCTTCAATTCCTGATCTTTTTCACATCATAATTTCAATTAAATTTTAGGCCTTGTTATTAGGGCATCCTATAGCTTGTTTAATATTCCTGATCTTCAATCTGAGAATAAAAAATCAGATTTGAGTAATTAAAATTAAAATTTCTTATCTAGACCAGATCTGTGCAATTATTAAGAATCTATCTAATACCTTAAGTGGATCATCTATTAGAAGCACTAGGAAGAGACTAACGAAGGCTAATCAAAGTTTATGAGACCAGATTTGATGGAATTGACAATAATTAGTCTAGGGAAGTGAATTTTCTTGTTTCTTTAGTTAATATTCTTTCTTCTTAAGTTGAGCTTTTGTAATTTTCATTGATCAATTATATCTGAAGTCTAATTTCACTTTCTATCAATTTTTGTCATTTAATTCCAATTTTTGAATAATTAAATTTTATTAAAACTTCAAATTCTTAAAGCAAGTCCCTGTAGGATCGACCCGTACTTGCACACGCTCTACTACAATAACCCGTGCACTTGTAGAAAACTAAACAATGGGCCCACTTTGGCTAACTTTAGCTCCTTTGATTGCATCCATTGCTTGCCCTAAGATGATCTTGACCTTTGGATTGACGTCTTTTAAGCTTTGACTCCTTCTTTTGATCTTGATCTTCAATTTTATCCCAATTGATCTCAGCTGGTGGATCATTATCTCTGTTCCTACAACAGATAAAAAAATTCTAATTAAACTATAGAAAAATGTGATTAATCACATACTTACCTTGTATTAGCATATGAACCTACAAGACATCAAACTTTTGCTTCATTAGCTAAAAAGCATATGTATTATGAATTTTGGTCTAAAAATCTTAATTTCTCCTATAACTTGCAATACATGGGTGACTAATTGGGTGGTTTTTATGCAAATTTAGACACTTATCATTATTCATGCATAGTTCACTT
Source organism: Warburgia ugandensis (assembly GCA_035236585.1). Taxonomy (NCBI): domain Eukaryota; kingdom Viridiplantae; phylum Streptophyta; class Magnoliopsida; order Canellales; family Canellaceae; genus Warburgia; species Warburgia ugandensis. The sequence continues at coordinate 42,367,641 of CP141136.1, forward strand.
TAATTTTAGAATGATGCAAAACAAACTTAGCATGCCAATTCCTAAGTTATTGCAAAATTATAATTTCAATTGGATCAATTATATGCTATAATTAGTGAGACGGAAAAGGGTAAATTTCTAAGTCAGCTAGTACCTAATTATAAGAGACAATTTAAGATTGGTTTGAGCTCAAATGAGGAAAAATATCATGAATAAGCTAAATATATTATTACCCTATGGATCAATTAACAAATTGATAATAAAGTGGGCATGACTATGAGAACTAAAGAATGTGAGGTGAATGAGACTAACATAAACTCTCAGAAAAGGTAAGGAGAAGTGTCTAAATTCCTCACTTCTTATAAACCTATTCTTGAGGCATCACATATGCCCAAAGCTCTGTTCCATCAAAGTTTGAGTGTAGCAAAGATTTTAATGAGATAATGGATGTATTTAAACAAGTACATATTAAGATTCTATTATTCAATGCCATTAAAGAAATTCCTTCTTATGCTAAGTTTCTTAAAGATAACTGTACACATAAGTGTAAGCTTAATGCGTAGAGAAAAGCATTCTTGAGCAAGTTAGCTTCATTATCCAAGACAAAATCGTTGCCTAAGTTTAGGATTCCAAGGTGCCCCACTATATCTTATGTCATTAGGGACCACATAAATGATGAGGCAATACTAGATATAGGGGCAACTGTTAACCTATTGTGATAGTCTATCTATCAGCAATTAGGGCTTGGTGAGTTGAAATTGACTACTACCACACTATAATTAGCAGATTGATCAATTAAATTCTCTTGTGGTTGAAAAATTTATCTTTTTAGTGGACTTCATTATTTTTTATACCCAACCTGTATCAAATCCTAGTAGTTACATTCTTATCATTTTGTGTCGGCCTTTCTTGGCCACATCTAATGTGATCATTAATTGTATGAATGGTGTTATGAAGTTGGCCTTTAGCAATATGAAACTCAAATTAAATATTTTTAATGGCAAACAACAACATTTAGATTTCCATGGTTTATTTGTGGTTAACATGATAGAGAGTCAAGCACACAACCCATTCCTACTATCCTCTAATTATGATCCCTTGAGGCTTGTCTATTTTATTTTGACTTAGATTTTGACATAGACAATTCTATTCATGAAGTCAATGCTTTACTTAATGCTACATCCTTGATGTGTACTTCAAAATGGAAAGCTAGAGTGGAATCTCTTCCACTTCTTAAGACTACACCTACTCTAATTATTGAAAAACCACTCACCTTGGGCTTAAAAACTTTACCTGCAAGTTTTAAATATGCATTTTTAGGCCCCTATTATACTTTTCCTATTATCATTGCTTCAATCCTTAATAGTGAACATGAAGGTAGCTACTTGATGTTCTTTAAGAATATAAGAGAGCTCTAGGTTGGAAAATAGCGGATGTAAAGGGTATATGTCACACCATCTATATGCATTGCATTCATCTCAAGCAAAACAAAAACCACCTAGGGAGATGTAGAGTCAACTTAATCCTAACATGAAGGAAGTCATGAGACTTGAGGTGTTAAGACTTTTACATGTATAAATTGTTCATCACATATCTGATAGCACTTGGGTCAACCCAATTCAAGTTGTACCTAAGAGGTTAGGAGCCTTTGGTGTAGCTTTAAAATTACTCGCAAACACATGAATCAAAGTAGTAATTGCAATAGAGAGAGGTCAATCCTAGGAGCAATCTCATAAATTTGAAATTTATTAGATCTTATTTAAAGTGCTTATCTTAGTAGAAAAAGAGGGTTTTGATTAAACTAGGAATTTAAAAAACATGGAATGGGAAACATGTATGAAATTAGAAACATGAACTAAAGGACACTTTCTAAAAATAAATATATTCAATGGATTTAGAAATTTTTGTAACTAACATGCATTCAAGAAACTAATGTAAAACTAGAATGAAAAAATGTTGGAAACTTTACTTAAGGAAACTTGTTAACATTGATACTTTCCAAAACTAACACTTTCCTAATTGATAAGTATCTAATTTTGCACAAAAAACACCCAATTAGTTAACCATGTTTTATAACTTATAATCGTAAATTATGATTTTTGACCAAAATTCATAACACATGCATTTTTGACCTAATGACTCAAAAAATTAATTTTTTGTAGGTCTAGAGGCTAATCTGAGGTCAGTATATGATTAATTATATTTCTCTAGGATTCAATTAGAGTGTTTTACTTTTGTAGGAAGCGAGATGGTGATCTAAGGGCCGATATCAATTGGGATGAAAATAAAAGATCAAGATCAAAAGATCGAGTCAAAGCCTGGAAGTCATCATTTCAACATGAGATTAAGGATGAAGATCATCTTTAAGACAAGCAATGGATGCAATTAAAGGAGCAAAATGTGGCTAAAGTGGGCCTGTAATACCCCTAAAATTTTAATTCACTTTATGTAAATGGAATAAATCGAAGAAGGAGAAACACTGAATTCAAGCTTGAAGATTTAAAATTTTTATGGATAATTAATGAAATACATAGAATTGATAACTGAAACATCAATATTACTAATCTACTCAAGAAAATGAATCTAATAACACTAAGTATGTAGAAAATGGAACCAAATGAAAATCTCATAATTATTTTAGTTAAATATTTAATTTAAAGTAATTAGTAATTAAAGTGATGGAATTAATTGCAAGTGGGAACCATATGATGCAATAATGAGTAGTCATGTCATTCATAAATGTAAAAAATAAGTTTAGACAAAATTATATGTAAGAATTACCAGCATTTAGGACGAGTAATGATTATAAAAAAGGGGAGAGAGGAATTAAATAGCATTGGTCAGTCAACGCATCAGTTAACAGCATCGCATCGAACAACGGGCTGCTAGACACATCAACAGATGTGTCGAGCTTAGCACCATCCGACCGCGATTGTTAGCATGCTCCTCCTCTCCTATCTTTCTCTTCGACACTAGTTGGGAACTGATACCGTCATCAGCTCTCTCCTTTGTAGTCTGTTAGTGATCCCTTTCCTCCCCCTCCATTCCCCTCTCTAGCACCCTCATCTACCACCAGCCAGCCACCTTCAACACCCATTCTCTCTCACTCTCGCTCTCTCTTCTTGCTTTGCCTCGGTCATTGTCAGTCAACTCGCCTAAACCTAGGCCACACAAAACTCTAGGCTACATCGCTGATTAAGACCTTGAGCCTCGTGTGTACTAGGTCTCTATCTACTTCTCCCCCTTTGACAACTTCTGTCTCTGGCCACCTGACGCCCTCTCATTCCTTCCTTAGACCAGCCTGGGGGAGTTCTCTCTCTCTCTCTCTCTCTCTCTCTCTCTCTCTCTCTCTCTCTCTCTCTCTCTCTCTCTCTCTCTCTCTCTCTCTTGCCCTATTCCTTTCCTCCTTTCCCGCTTTGGTTTGGCTATCAAACTAGCTTTTCAAGTGAGGATCCATTAGTGAACAAATCCCAATAGACATGGATAAAATTCCTATAAAATTACCTCAAGCTAAAAATCTAACCCGTTAAATGGATTCACAGCACCTCAAAACCTAGGAAACCCATGACACAATAAAAAATCAATGGTCCAGATAGGAGATTCAAAAAAAAATATGAATGGATGGTTGGGATCTCACCATCTGAGCTAGTTCCATCTACTTCGTGACCAGGACATACTATGTAGATGCATCAAGAGAATGCACACACATGGGGCATTTCCTAGCATGTGTCATGTTTGCGGAGCGATTGCTGACCTATTGGGATGCTGACACATCCTAGGGACCATGACGCCCTTCAGTGCATTTTATGTTGTTTTCTAGCCCATTCTGATCCAAATTCAATCTAAACAATTGAATTCTACCTAAACTAGATTTCCAATTCTAGAAGCAATATAACTCCAAATTTATATCAGAAACATCCTTTGGGATCGTCTTGATGAGACGGATCCATTAAAATAATGAATTTTAGGATTTAGACAAATCTTAAACACTAATTTTGAGTCATAGACTTCATATGGCTTAGATCTATCAGATCAGAGGTAATAAGACTTCAAATATTTAAATAATTGGTTGATCTAACACAATATAGATATTGATTTATAGTCAAATCATTCAAGTAACTTGAACTAGTAATATTTTATGACAAGAATATCTAAAATCATCTATATAATCGATTAGAATTAGATCTGACCATCAGATCAACAAATTACCTTTAGATATACAATTAGATGATATAAGACACTAAAGATATGTAGGGTCAAGATGTATTGGACCCAGATATTAGATGATTAAGAAACCTAAGGCAAACATCAAAAGCGATCCAAGGGTAAGATCATCCCAAAAACTTTGGATTGAGTAAGATTGGACCTTGTATAGCCTAGATTTGTCGATCATAAGTATCCCAAACCTTAATAAATGACTAAATTAATAATCTAACATAGTAGATGACATGATATAATGGGTAGATTGTCCTAGTAAACCAAAATTTATAAATTTGTACTATATATGAGACAAGAAACATAGATCAGACCGATTAGAGATGGATTTGATAGTGAAATCTGAACAGGAGCTAATGAGAGGCCATTGAACTATAGGAAACCTTGAAAATACATGCGATAAAGTTAGAACAAACTTCAAAATGATAATTGAACTAACCTAATGATGGATTATTCTAATTGCCTTAGCTTAGGAAATTGAACATTAGGATGATCTAGAACTATTGATTTGACTGATCAGAATTTAATCTGACAATTGGATCAATTGATTAAAAATTGAAATATGACATAGAGTCTAGTCACAATAAGATCAATAGAAGTTGAGGATGGATGGATGATCTAGACCGTTGATCATTAATCAGTGGTTAGGATTTGAAGATATTACTAAAATAAAGATATATACTTACGATCAGAGATTTGTAAAGGCAAGGTCATCATGTATAAAAGTGATCAACGATTAAATGAGTTACAGATGGGGATTTGTGATAAGAAAATGATATTATGTGCACGCATGACTTGTAGATGTGCTAATTGATATGACATAGAGAAAATTGGGCCTTTTGAGGATTACGATAGCCAAATTCGAGGTAGGTGGAATTTAAGATGCTAATTTTCACAAATTGCATGATATGTTGATATGATTATGATATGATTTTAACAATTGCAGGAATTATTTATAAAATATGATTATTGTGTGATATTAGACGTCCAGCATTTATGACATGATATATGAAATAAAAAGGTTATAGTACTATATATTAAAATTTATCATATATGGTTTTGAGGATTGGAAATGTATGTCATTTATTTAAAATGCTGATTTAAGAATGCAATGCATGTTTTATATTCACATGGTTTGATTCGATAGCCAAGTGGGCTTAATTTTATTACAAGGTACTAGCTATGCACATGATACTTTATTTTTGTGATTTGATATGTGACAAGCATAGAGCTTGATGATTTTATGATATCCAAGCATAGAGCCTTGGGGGTTTTGTTTTTAATATATGTGTGCCTAGGGATGCTATGCTAGGACACTTGTAGGGTTGGCCATCTACCCTCTGACTTTGTGAGATGATAGATATCTACCCCTATAAGAGCAAACACTATAGGGAGTGATATCATGGATAGTTCATGCTACGGTTTTAATTCTTACACATACAAGATAGATGCCTAATCTCCCATTCTTGTGTCGACAGGGAGCAGTAGTCAATAGACTTGAGAGTTGGTTATTGCTGCAGCATAGCAGTCCTTTTTATATTTTGCATAGTGATGCAAGCATGACTTAGTGATAGCATGTGTACTTCATTTTCTTTGGAAATCTAGGTGCTTCGATCATGACTAAGTGATAGTGCTATAACTATGTGGCATGATGATATTCTTGGTATGAGCTCATGACCATTATATATAGCTAGTGTTGATGGATGATTGTGGGCCTGGTATAGTTAGGGGTGTGACCATTGATGACTATATTCACTGATTTCACATGTTTAATATTGTTCAACTCATTTAACTGTTTAGTATCTTTCTTCACGATTTGCAACGTGATTTGTATATGAACTTGAGTTGACGGAACTATTTATGATATTTACATCTATTCATAAAGTTTACTTAAGATCCTAATTATGATTTGAAAATAATATTTCACTATTGGATTTATTCATGATATTTACATGAAATGTTTTGAAATTTAATATTCTAAAGTTTTATATTATCTTAAATTTAATCATGTATATTATTGATTATTGATGCAAATGTTTTGGTGCATTGAAATGATTAGTACATTGTGAAAGCAAATGTTTTATTTTGGTTTTCATATGCATCTTATTCCCCTATCAAGCATGGCTTGCTAAGGCATTGAACTGTTTTTGCAATGCTTCAAATATTAAGCAATAGATTGGATTCATAAGGTGTCAAACAAGTAGCTAATCAAAATATGGTCATTTAAGGGTATGTTTTAATTTTACTTGGACTGTACATGTACATCTGCGGTATTTCTAATGAGTATGATGATACAGGGACTGTGGTTGTTGACTAAATGGATCCTAAAGAAATAAACTTGTTTTTAAAAGGCTTACTTGAAAAAAAAAATTCATATGAGTTTTTAAAATTCAAATATCAAACTGAATCATAAATAGCATAATAATGAGTTGATGGTTAACACTTTGGATTTCAAAATGAAATTCCTTGAAAAAAATTTCTAGTGTTTTGTTTTTGAAATGGTTTTTTAAAATTGGTCCCACTTTTCAAAAGGATTTGTGAAAAAGTGTTTAAAAAACATGGGTCATCATAGGGCCCGTGCAAAGTCCACCACCTTTGCTTGGGTTTCACATAAGCCACTTGGCCATATTCAAGCCATGAACAAGAGGACAAGCTGAAAAGCCAAGCCAACCACAAAAACCAAGGATTTGAACCATCAAGTAAAGCTAAGAAAGTCATCTAAGCCAGACATGAAGCCAAGCCAATGGAGCTTTCAAAGTGAGCCATCATAAGCCACATAAACTAAGCTAAGTGGAAGGCCATAATTGGTGGAGAATCTAAAGAATTATCCTTAGGATTTATGGTGATATTGTGAATGTAATTAAGGATAATTCTACTAGGACAAGACATCATGTGGACCAATAGGAAAAGACCCATTCATTTTTAATGTCTTTCCATGTTTTTCACACTTTTTTTCTCACTTTCCACCTCACCACTAAGATGCACCACGAATTTCACTTTCCTTTCAAGATTCATACCTTTCTAAGACTCTCTCACCTTCCTAAGCTCCCATCCAAACCATCCAACCAATCCCCACTTCTTAGAAAACCACCTAGCAAATCACTTTTCTCCATCTTACTTCTCTTTCCTCTCTTTTCCTACCATCTCTTTCCTCCCACCTTCTTCTCTCTCTTACCTCATCACATCCAACCCAATTTCCTCATTCAAAGGTCATCAATGATTTTTGAAGGGGGGACATGCATCCTCCTAAAATGATGGCGTCTTTTCATTTTAAGACAACAAAAACGGCAGCCCCTGGAGGACCTCAATATCTAATTCTGGCCATCCAATTCAATTCATATTTCATCCCCACCCTACCTTAACTGTAAGACACCCTAGAAAAATTAGGAAACAAAATATAAAAGGTCCAAAAAGAATTCAAACAAGGAAAACTTTTCAAAGTAAGAAAAAAATGCTTCCTCCAAAGTGAGGAGACAGTCTCTTCCTCCACCTCTTCCATTACCTTTTTCTGTTGAAGTTTTTCTCCTTTGAGTGGCTGCTATCTTCTCCAAGGTGGGCTGCTCCTTCTCAAGTGTGTTCCACAGCTAGGCCTTGTCCTTTAAGTCTTCCTTCAATGGTTAGTTGGTTCCTTTTGATCTCTTTTGTTCCTTGCTTGTTTTCAACTTCCATTGTTTCTTAGATAATAATTTTCCATTCCCCTAGTTCCTCTTGCTTGTTTATTCAAGATCCAAGCTTGCTTTTCCCTTCAAGTGATAGATAATGGAAAGCCACCTTGAATCTATCATTTTTCTTATTTTTCATTGCCTTTAGATTTCCTTTTGTTTCATTGACATCCCTTCTTGATTTCCTTAGTGTTCCTTTAGTTTGCCTTTACTTTCTTGTGGCTTGTCTCTTGATTCAAAGCTTGCTTATTCATGATTGATGTTGGAGCATTGAAGAAGATTTAGCTTGAAGTTTTGGGTTGATTATGATCAAGTATCATTCATTATTATAGGACTCAAGTTTCAGATTTGGATTACATGTATTTTGGGTTTTATGTTGATGGATTTTAATGTAATTTAATAAAGTTTATTGGACTTTTCAATTCATACTTGTGTCCAGCAGTTAATAGCATACATTCTTGAATGTTTACTTGTAGTAGAATTTCTTAATTCCATGGTTTTCATATTCCATTAAGTGAATGATCAAAATAGTGTGCAACTTGAGTTTTTCTTTATGATTTGTTGTGTTGAATTTCTAGCATCATAAACATTATGTTCAGATGATTTTTCAAGATCTGAAGTAGATTATCAAATTGCTTCTTTGATGCTTGAGTTAGGTTGTATATTCTAGGTTTTCATACTAGTTAAATAGATGCATTCCTACCTAAAGAATCATGTATACCATTCCATGGTCATATGCATGATACTTGGGTAGTTCTCTTTCTTTGCTTGATTAGTAATATGTGTCATTATTTAACTAGTTTGCATCTGAGTTAGTTCTAATTCATAGTGAGGAAGGTATTGACTTTGTTGATAAATTTCAAGTTTAGAAAGTTAAAGTTATGAATTTGTTGTTTAGTTTCCTTACACTTGCATGATTTAGAAATATTGTTAAAATTCATTTTAGAAGGTTTTCAATTTTGAAAAGTTCTTAATTTAGGAAGTTGCTAAATTTAGCATGTTTATTTTTAGCATAATTCCATCTTTCATGTCTTGAATTTTTTTAGTTTCCATCATTAGTTTTGGTTAAAAATATCATGATCATTGGCTAGGTTAGATAATTTAAGTAGGGACCACTAGTTCACATTCGTTCAATTCCTCGTGGGATCAACTTTCTTGCTTAAATTGATACAACTGACTCATATGCTTGCGAGTTTAAACTTAAAATCATAAGTTTTTGGCACCATTGCTGAGGAACTGCAATGTTTTGTGTAGTGGACTATACCTTAGATTATTTTTCTCTAGTCAAGGTTTAGTACACATTAGTTTAGGATTTTGCATTATTTTTTCATTTAACTACTATTTTCCTTATATTGACCAATTTGTTTGATTTTTGAGCGAGAAAAATTGGCAAAGGAGTGGTGGTGATTATGTGAGCCACGACTTCATCAACATAGATTAGGTTTTCGTTGCTTTCCTATATTAGGATTTGAGTAAAATTGTAGTGAGGCCTATTGTAATTTTAATTTTAATTTATTTAATTTTTAAATTGGTTGGAATAATACAGGGCAAGTGGGGTATGGTGGCCCACATCTGATCATCATTGAACCCCTCACTATGAGTAATCCTCATCCAAATTTGAATTTTTAGTATAAAGTGCATTTAATATAATTTTGCATTTGTGTTTGGTAGTATAATTCAAATAGATTAGGGTCATGCAGTTATAACTGTTGCATAATACTTAGGATTGTTGCATTAGTTCAAACACCTATTTAACAAAGGTTAACCTAAGCTCAGCTATAATCAAAGCATAGGATGTATGGTTATAGTGTTTTATTTGTTCAAGTTTCTGACCCTTTGTTAAGTAAATTATAGGTAGGAATTAGTTTGATTTTTGTTCTACATTGCATGTTTGTAGTTTTATGATGGAATGAAACTTAATGTTAATAAGGGCCCCATAAGAACCCTTGTAAAATAAGGACAGGATTTCATCACTAGATCCTTGGCACACCAAGGAATCAATTAACATCCTTATATATCACGATCCCAACTTTTGAAGTTTAATTTAAAATCAAGTAGAAGGAGACTTAGGGCACCAAGCTCATAAGACCCTTTTAGAAGGATGTGATCTATTATCACTCCAGTGGATGTTGAGCATGATAATTATAGTGGGTGCCTTAAAATCCAAGTGATTTTCCCACGCTTTCCATTGATGGCCAATGAGGTCTAAATCGCTCCTGACACAAGGATTGTACTAACCACTTTAGAGCATAACCCAATTAGTAAGCAGCAATCAAATCTAGTTAAAAGGAGGACCTGTCTAGATTTAGGCCTAAGAAGCTACCACTTATGCATTAAGAAAAGATAATCAAGACACTGCTCCATTGGTAAATACTAGGATTTGATTGTGCATCATTTAGCTTAGGACTAACAATTAAGTTGCATTATATAGTTAAGGTTTTCCATAAAAATAAAAATAAAAACTCATTCATTATATATAATGACTTGTTTCATTTTATGCAAAGTTTAGAACAAAGGCCTATTAAGGAGGGGACATATTTCATAGATTAGATACATCGATGGATATGATAGATATTATAAAAAGTCAATTGCTTAGGATAACAATTTCTAAGCAAACTGTGGCACAATTCCAGTACCATAATAATTATACCTATTCTAAGCTACCCTATCCCACTCCTTCATGGATATCAAGCTCCAAATACAATGGTTATTAGTATGAACTAGTGGATGCACACCACGCATTCACATACCCTAGCAATGACTATTATTCTGAGACAAATTATAATAGATGGGCTACGTATCATGAACAACCTTGGTCTCAGGATTACAAATATCTGAAAGAACCACAATGGTCCCACCCTAGTCAACATTACCATAATTATCAAGAATATTAGGGTCAATCATCCTGAGTTCAACATGCTCAGCCCTTTCTCAAGGCCCAAATTCCACAACAATACCAATCATGCAAGTCATTTCCTTTACAACATGAAGAACCACCATCAGAAGAGAATATGTAACATATTTATGAGATAATAGGACAAACTATGGCCTCCATTGATAAGAGGAATGAGGAAATGAAATAAGAGATGGAGGAATTGGAAGAGGAAATGAAATCAATATGGGAAAATAATGATAGAGATTGTGCTGCATTTATAAAAAGTATTGAGAAAATGAAATAGATTAGGGATAGTGAAGAGCCAATTATTATTGATAATAAGATGGAATCTCTTATGATCATTCTAAGCCATCAAGTCCACAACCATCCATAGAAGCCTCTCACTCAGATCTACTTAAGCCTTGTCTTTTTCCTTATTACGATTATGATGAAGATACTTCAATTTATGAAGAGAATGAAGCCGTAGAAACGTCCAAACCAGATCCTCCAAAACCATTTTCTACTTATTTATATGACTTTGATGAAGACACATCCATTGCAGAGGTGAATGAGTTGTTGGATATTATACCATTAACGAACACTTCTCAATGGCAAGCAAGAGTAGAACCCCCTATGGAATCTGAAATACTAATTGAGCCTTACAATATAGAAAATGTACCCAATTGGCACCTACTGACCTTATTTGAACAAGTATCAGAAAGTAATGTAAGCCCATTTGAAACTTACCTTAGCAAGAAAGAGTAGAACCCCTTATAAAGCCTCAAATACTAATTGAGTCTTGCAATATAGAAAATGTACTTGATTTGAACCTACGAGCGTTATTTGAACAAGCATCAAAAAGTAATGTAGGCCTATTTGAAACCTTACCTATGCCAACTGAATAGGAATAAAAAGAGTCAATCGATGTACTAGCCCTATATCAAACAACAATGGGGTACACATTAGAAGATACTAAGGGTTTAAACCAAATTATGTCCTTGCATTCAGTAGTGCAAGAACCACCTTTTAGGAAAATACAAAGTTAGCTTATACCCCAATTTCAGGACAATGCAAGGGAGATGAAGGAAAAAGATGAACAAAGTATAATGGTCAATGTTATCCTTGAATTTGGTAAAAATAAGGACCATTCAGTCCTATATGGTCCAACAAACTTCAGATTCACAGTGGCTCATGATATCATCATGATAGCACCACCACAATTTTTCAGGTAGAGGAATTATATTGGTTTTCCTGAAATATTGAAAATGGGAGATCATCAATGTGGTCCCACTAAATTTAAAATCATGTGGTCTACTATATCATAATGTTACCACCACCAAAAATTTCCAGGTGAAGGCATTATATAAACTACCACGAGTTTCTAAAGTGGCATGACAAATCTTACCAATTCATTGTTAGGATTATGATTAAGAGAATTAGTTGAACTAGCTAAGTCTAGGTTTAGATGGTTAGGTTTTTATAGGCCATGTCTAGTTGAATATATTAAACTTAGAGCTCACTGGGAGGTATCCCAAGAATTGTTTTTAATAGAAAGTCTCATTAACTTGAATTACCCAATCATCATTTAGGTTTTCTATATTTCACAACATTGAGGAAAATGTTTAGTTCAGGTTGGGAATATAAATATACATGAGATTTCTAACTTTTCTTATATTTTTAGAAATTTTTGAAAAAACATTTTTTTGATAAGTTCCTTTATAAGGATGAGAATTCAATTTTTTTGAATATTTAGTTATCTTTGAACTATAGCTTAATAGAGTTCCATACAATTAGTATACTATTTTATCCTTTTTTCTAAAATGTCTTATGAAAAATTAAACTCAGAATATTAAATGCACAAAATAGCTATGTACAGTTTAAGTTGAAGAGAAAAATATAACTCAAAGATCTTAAAGAATATCTATGGAGACTTATAACCTAAGTGAGTTTTGATCCATTCTTCCTTTCTGAGGTTATACATAAATTCAAAATGTTTTTTAGCAAATGTTATTTCTTAGTTGATCTCATTATTTTTCATTTGGTAAACTATTGAGAAGTCACATACAACTATACCATATATCTCTTAAGTTTATAATCAATCTTTAAGTCATATGAAGCCTAGGAAATGATAGAGGTCATCTTTGATAAAACCTAAAGCCTTTAGCCTTCTCTATATTATTTTCTACTAGTTAGCCCATTGAGCCTTTAAAATATCATCTTTTTCTTCATTACCCAAACAACCTTTACCTATATTGAACCCCTAATATATATATATATATATATATATTACCCATTTGTTTTGGAAATGCATAGAGAAGATTGAAAGGGGTCTTTGAAAAAAGTATGAATACTACCATTCAAGAGATAAACATTAAAAAGGTTAAAAATAAGAAAAAGTTCAAAAAGGTTGTATAAACTCAAGTCAAAAAGAAAAGAAAAAGATAGCCAATGAAAAAGAAGAATGTGCACTCTTGCAAGAAAAAATGAAAAACGTTGTGAATACATTGACATAAGACCTTTACATATTTTCCAAACAACCTTTTTTTTACCTTTATATCCACTCTTTCGATAACCCTTACACAAGCCTATGTTTCATCCTAGTAGAAGTCCTAACTTGATCTTAGGAGAAGTATGGCTTGGACATGGTTATAAATGAATACATAGTTTGATAGTGTGTAACATTCTTGGTAGTTGATATCTTTTCATGGGACCATTATTATGATTCTTTTTGAGTTATTGTTCTTTTGTATGGAATATATGAGAATTATGCATTAAATGAACAATATTCTAACTCACATATCAATGAGAGATTAAAATGTTCCTGAGTGATAAGTATATCCTGTGAGGATTGAAGTCAAAGCATATATTTGGATGGTAATTTAGCTTATATTTGACTTGAAAACTATAATTATATATCAGCTATAGCACACACTCACCTTCTAGAGTTTAATGAAATAACGAGATATCTTTAGCTTAAGATTAAGATTTTGAACCTTTTTATTCTTCTCTATTAGCTGGATAAAGTTAAGTATTTAATGTAAGCTAGAGAAAAGAAAAAATGTTCTCAAATGAATAAAAGAATTTAATAAAAATTTTAAATTTTTATGAGTATATTCACTGCAAACCCTCACATGGCCTAACTCATCCATTAGGGGTAACCTAGGGGTTCAAGGGCTTGTTGCATGAGCTAAATGCAATTGTGAGTACCTGCGAAAGTGAAACTTTGTATTAGTTTTTATCAAATAAAATTTTTCATATTTTTATTAGGATTATCAAAATGTTGGTTGGGGGTGTGATAAGTATCTAATTTTGCATAAAACTAACCAATTAGTTACTCAAGTCTTATAACTAATTGGGGTAAATTAGCATTTTTGAACAAAATTTGTAACACGTGCATTTTTTACATAGTGACTCAAAGATTTGATATTTTTTAGGTCCAGAGGCTAATTCAAGGTAAGTAAGTGATTAATTATATTTTTCTAGGATTTAACTAGAGCTTTTCACTTTTTGTAGGAAGTGAGATGGTGATGTGATGGTCAAGATCAATCGGGATAAAAATGGAAGATCAAGACCAAAAGATATAGTCAAAGCCTAAAAGTCATCATTTCAACATGAGTTTAAGGATGAAGATCACCTTTAAGAAAATAAATGAATTCAAGTAGAGGAGCCAAAGGTGGCCAAAGTGGGCCCATGCATAAGCCATGCAAAGTCCACCACCTTTGCATGGGTTTCACTTAAGCAAATTTAAGCCATGAACAAAAGGACAAGCCAAGGAGATAAGCCAACCACCAAAGCTGAGGATTTGAGCCATCAAGTTCATGAAGCCAAGCTAACGGATCTTTCAAAGTGAGCCATCATAATCCACATATAAATGGTAGGCCATTATTGGAGGAGAATCCAAAGAATTATCCTTGGGATTTGTGAAGATATTTTGAATATAATTAAGAAAAATTACACTAGGATAAGGTAGCATGTGGACCAATAGAAGAGACTCCTTAAATTTTAAGTTTTTTCATGTTTTTCCCACCTTTTCTCACTTTTCACCTTACCACTAAGATGCACCATGAATTTCATTTTCCATTCAAGTGTCCTACCTTTCTAAGACATTCTCACCTTCCTAAACTCCCATCCCAACCATCCAACTAATCCCTAATTCCTAGAAAACCACCTAGCCAATCACTTTTCTCTATCTCACTTCTCTATCCTTTCTTTTCCTACCCATCTCTTTCCTCTCACCTTCTTTTCCCTCTTCTTCCTCATTTCCGCCAACCCACTTTCCTTATTCAAAGGGCCTCAATGATTTTTGAAGGGGGGAGATGCCTCCTCCTAAAAAATTGCATCTCCCCACATTAAGACAACCAAAAAGGCAGCCCTCTATGTCTAATCCTAGCCATCCAATCCTATTCATATTTCATCTCCACACTACCTTAATCTTAGGACTCCTTATAAAACTTAGGTAACAGAATATAAAAATCCCAAAAGGAATTCAAACATGGAATACTTTTGGAAGGAAGATAAAAATGTTTCCTCCAAATTGAGGAGGCATCCTCTTCCTCCACCTCTTCCATTACCTTTTTTTCCTTGAAGTTTTTTTCCTTTGGGTGGATGCTATCTTCTCCAAGGTGGACTGATCCTTCCCAAGTGTGTTCCATGCCTAGGCCTTGTCCTTTAAGTCTTCCTTCAATGGTTAGTTGGTTCCTTTTGATCTCTTTCTTTCCATGCTTGTTTCTAACTTCTATTGTTGCTTAGTTTCATTGAAATCCCTTCTTGGCTTCCCTGGTGTTCCTTATGTTTTCCTTAACTTTCTAATGGATTTTCTCCCGATTCTAAGCTTACTTATTCATGATTGAGTTTGGAGCATTGAAGAATATTTAGCTTGAAGTTTTTGGTTGATTAAGATCAAGTAGCATTCATTATAATAGGACTTAAGTTTTAGATTTGGATTACATGTATTTTGGGTTTTATGTTGATGGATTTTAATGTAATTCAATGAAGTTTATTGAAGTTTTCAATTCATACTTGTGTCTAGCAATTAATAGTCAACATTCTTGAATGTTTACTTGCATTAGAATTGCTTAATTCCATGGCTTTCAAGTTCCATTAAGTGAATGATCAAAATAGTGTGCTGCTGGAGTTTTTCTTTATGATTTGTTGTGTTTAATTTCTAGCACCATACACTTCATCTTCACTTGAATTTTCAAGAGCCCAAGTAGATTATTAGGTTGTATCTTTGATACATGACCTAGATTGCATATTTTAGGTTTTTGAAGTAGTTAATTAGATGCATCCCTACCTAAATAATCATGTATACCATTCCAAAGTCATATGCATGATACTTGAGTAGTTATCTTTCTTTGCTTGATTAGTAATTTCTTTAATTAGTTTGATATTTGACTTTAGATGTCATTATTTAACTAGTTTGCATCTGAGTTAGTTCTAAATAGTAGTGAGGAAAGTATTGATTTTATCATAGTTGATAAATTTCATGTTCAAAGAGTTAAAGTTATGAATTTGTTGTTTAGTTTATTTAAACTTGCATGATTTAGTAATGTTGTTAAAATTAATTTTTATGAACTTTTCAACTTAGGAAAGTTTTTAATTTAGGAAATTTTATTTTTAAGAAAATTGTTAATTTTAACATGTTTACTTTTAGCATAATTCCATCTTTTATGTCTTGCATTTTCATTTTTAGTTTGAATCCTTAGTTTATTTTAAAAATCTCATGATCATTGGCTAGGTTAGATCATTTAAGTAGGGACCACTTATTCATATCTAGTCGATTCCTCGTGGGATTGACTTCCTCGCATGAATTACTACAACCAATTCGTTCACTTACAAGTTTAAACTTAAATCACAACACTAATCCTAAAAATTTCTAAAAATGAAACTTTTTCAAGCTAAATAAGGAAACTTTCTTAATTAACCTAAGATGCAAAACAAGTAACTACTGAAATCTAAACTTATCCAAAGCAAAGAAGCAACCAACAATTTAAACATGAACTTCAATCACGTGCACATGACCATGAAAGTGTGTACATGGTTCATGGAGTGAAAGATGACCACAAATTATGAATTAAAGCTTTCTAACATGCAGATAATCGAAGTACTCACTAAACTAACTAAAAATCTAAATGTGATCCTAAGCATTCAAACAAACAAAGTGTATGAACAGCTACACATTGCACATCAAACTTGAGATGAAAATTTCAACAACATCGTGTATATGAAACTCAATTCAAGGCATGGAAAAGTGAATTAGCAAGAACTTTTCATGTAATATAACACTCAAGAATTGAATTAATTTACTTTGGTATTAAATAACAGCAATGCTCATAAGCAAGTTCCTTTATTGACTTGAAATTACATCAAAAAGTGGTGTGCATGTACATAGATAACAAAGCTAAAAATTGCACACTTTTCTTAAGTAAGATCTCAAGTTCAAATAAAAGATTAAACATACTCCAATAATCCCAATCTAAACTCAAATATCATGCATGTGAATTCAAGAGAGAAAATTGAAGGGAAAGATGTAGGAAAAAAATCAAAGAACAAGAAAATAGACAAGGGAAAAGCAAGGTGATCAAAGCATGAAACAAGAGAATATTAAGAGGGAAACAAAAGGGATTCAAGCTACTGTTTCTCTTGACTATCACTACCAGGGAAAAGGTAACTTGGATCTTGAACAATTAGTAAGAAAAATATAAGCAATAGTAGAGGGAGAACAAAGAGGAACTATGTGTGGAGAACTTAGGCAACAAAAAAAAAAAAAAAGAGGAGCAATAAATGAGCAATGAAATCAAGGAAACTAAAGGAAGGTACTAACATGAATTAAAGTGCAGAAAAAAAAAAGCAATAAAAAAGTTGTGGAAGACAATGAAGAATATCCAAAAGATGTCTAAAGTCCAAAGCTCCAAAATATCCCCAAATTGAAATTTGTGTTGAATTTCATTGGGAATATGTAGAGAATTTGGTTTCCAATTTGATGATAAGAAGAAGAAGAATCATAACTAGGACTCAAGGTAGGAAAGTTAGGTGGTGATTGGAGATAGATGATTGGAAATTTAGGTGTATGTGTGAGTTAGACTTTCTAATTATGAATAAAGGAAAGGTGTGAGGCATTGAATTCCATGATGAAAATATATCATAAATAGATTCTATTCAAAAAATGGAATCTAAGGACACGAACAACATTGGAAATGAGGTTTGGATGAAAATGTTTTGAGTATTTGAAGTTGAAGGGCATTTTGATAATTAAAAGATTCAAAAAGGATTCAAAACACAAGGGGCTATTTTGATAAAGACACCCTCCTCCATCTCCACTTCTGTACTGAGAAAGACAGTAGGTGATCGCACTTCCCACCACCATTTTTGGTGCTAGAAAATAATGTAACTACTCAAATTTTAAATTCCTATTTAGAATATTGGATTGAATAGGAGGATGAATGTTGTATAAATTTTGAATTTTAGAATTTAGAACTTCTTGCAAATATTCTCAAAATTAGATTTTATTCAAAAAATGGAATCTAATGACACAAACAACCCTAAAAACAAAGTTTGGTTGAAAAAGTTATGAGCATTAGAAGTTTAAGGGCATTTTGATAATTAAAACATTAAAAAAAGGATTCAAAATGTAGGGGGCCATTTTCATAATGACCCCCTACATTGCCTCTAGTTTGGTACCACACACCTGGCCACCATTTGCTATGTCGAAAAATAATGTAACAAAAAGTTTAAAGTCCTACTTGTAAGATTGGATTAAATATGAGGATGAATGTTTTATAAATTTTTAATCTTAAAATATGGAACTTTTCAAAAATAACTCATAATTAGATTCAATTCAAAAATGGAATCCAACAACACAAAGAACTCTGTAAATGGAGCTCAAATGAAAAAGTTATGAGCGTTTGAATTTGAAGGGCATTATGGTAATTAAAAAATTAGAGAAAGAATTCGAAACGCAGGGGGCCATTTTCATAATAGCACCCTCTTTTATTTTCGCGTCTACCCCAAGAAAGACTATAGGTGACCATGCCACCCACCTCTACTCACCATTTCCAATGTTGGGAAATAATGTAACTCCTCAAATTTTAATGTTCGATTTGGAAGATTGGATTGAACATGAAGATGAATGTTTTACAAATTTTTAATTTTAGAATATAGAACTTGTTGAAAATATTCTCATAATTAGATTCTATTTTAAAAATAGAATCCAACAACACAAAGAACACTAAAAATAGAGTTCAGATGAAAATGTTATGAGCATTTGAAGTGTAAGGCATTTTGGTAATTAAAAAAGGGTTCAAAATGTAGGGGGCCATTTTTAAAGTCCTATTTGGAAGATTGGATAAAACAAGACAATGAATGTTTTTAAAATTTAAAATTTTAGAATTTAGAGCATGTTGAAAATATCTCAAAATTAGATTTTATTTGTAAAATAGAATCTAACGACACAAAGAACACTGAAACGAAGTTCGGATGAAAAAGTTATGAGCATTTGAAGTGAAAGAAAATTTTAGTAATTAAAATATTTAAAAAAGGGATTCAAAATGCAACGGCTGTTTTGATAACAACACCCTCCTCCGTCTCCACTTTTGTGTCAAGAAAGACAGTAGGTGATGACGTTGCCACCTTTAGCCACAGTTTGCAGCGCTAGAAATATAAAGTAACTATTCTAATTTTAAGGTCCTATTTAGAAGATTGGATTGAACAACAAGATATATATTTTCTAAATTTTTTGAATTTTAGAATTTAAAACTGGTTGAAAATATCTCAAAATTGAATTTTATTCAAAAAATGGAATCCATCGACAAAAAGAATAATGAAAATGGAGTTCGTAGGAAAAAGTAATGAGCATTTGAAGTTGAAGGGCATTTTTCTAATTAAATGATTAAAAAAAAGGATTGAAAACATTGGGAGCCATTTTCATAACGACCCCCTCCTCTGCTCTATGTTTGCCCTGAGAAAAGATAGTAGGAAATTGTGCCGCCAACCTCCGATCATCCATTGCGACACTAGAAAATAATGTAACTACTTGAATTTTGAAGTCCTAATTGGAAGAGTGGATTGAATAGGAGGATGAATGTTTTATAAATTTTTAATTTTAGAATTTAAAACTTGTTGAAAATATTCTCATAATTATATTCTATTCGAAAAATAGAATCAAATAACACAAAGAACACTGGAAATAGAGTTTGGATGAAAATTTTATGAGCATTTGAATTTGAAGTACATTTTGGTAACTAAAAGATTCAAAAAAGGATTCAAAATGCAAGGGGGTCATTTTGGTAATGGCACCCTCTACCGTCTTTGCATTTGCGTTGAGAAAGACAGTAGGCGATCGTGCCACCCAATTCTGATCACCATTTGTGACCTTGGGAAATAATGTTACTATTGAAAATTTAAATTCCCCTTTAGAAGATAGGATTGAATAGGAAGATGAATGTTTTATAAGTTTTGAAATTTTGAATTTCGAACTTGTGGAAAATATTTTCATAATTATATTCTAATCGAAAAATGGAATCTAATAACACAAAGAACCCTGGAAACAAAGTTCGGATGAAAAGTTATGAGCAATTGAAGTTGAAGGGTATTTTGATAATTAAAAGATTGAAAAAAGGATTCAAAATTTAGGGGGCCGTATTGATAATGTCGCCCTCCTCTGTCTCCATGTTTGCAATGAGAAAGACAATAGGTGATCTCACTGCTCACCTCTGGTTATCATTTGTGGCGCCAAAAATAATGTAACAACTCGAATTTTAAAGTCCTATTTGGAAGATCTAATTGAACAAGGGGATGAATGTTTTATAAATTTTGAATTTTATAATTCTAAACTTCTTGAAAATATTCTCATAATTAGATTCTATCCAGAAAGTGGAATCCAACGACACAAAGAACACTAAAAACAGAGTTCATATGAAATTTTTTTGAGTATTTGAAGTTGAAGGATATTTTGGTCATTAAAAGATAAAAAAGGATTCAAAACGCAATGGCCATTTTGATAGTGACACTCTCCTCTGTCTTTGTGTCTGCACCAATAAAGACAGTAGGCATTCGCGCCACCTACCTACAGTCACCATTTGCGGCGCTCTAAAATAATGTTATTACACGAAGTTTAAAGTCCTATTTGGAAGATTGGATTGAACGTGAGGATGGATGTTTTATAAATTTTGAATTTTAGAATTTAGAACTTGATGAAAATATCTCAAAATTATATTCTATTCAAAAAATAGAATCCAATGACACAAAGAACACTAAAAATGGAGTTCGGATGAAAAAGTTATAACAATTGAAGTTGAAGGGCATTTTGTAATTAAATGTTTTAAAAAATGATTCAAAATGCAAGGGCTATTTTCGTAATGACCCCTTCCTCTATCTCCACATCTTCGCCAAGAAAGATTGTAGGTGATTGCACCATCCACCTCTTGTCACTGTTTACGATGCCAAGAAATAATGTTACTACTCAAACTTTAGAGTCCTATTTCGAAGATTGGATTGAATAGTAAGACGAATGTTTTATAAATTTTGAATTTTAGAATTTAGAACTTGTTTAAAATATTCTCATAATTAATTCAATTAAAAAAAATAGAATCCAATGACACAAAGGACACTGAAAATGGAGTTCAGATGAAAAAGTTATGTGCATTTGAAGTTCAAGGGTATTTTGATAATTAAAAGATTCAAAAAGGATTCAAAATGCTAGGGCCATTTTGATATTGGCACCCTCCTTTGTCTCTACTTCTGTTCCGAGAATGATAGTAAGTGATCACATCGCCCACCTTTAGTCACCTTTTGTGGCTCTGAAAAGTAATGTAACTACTTAAATTACAAAGTCTTATTTAGAAGATTGGATTGAATAGGAGGATGAATGTTTTATAAATTTAGAATTTAGAACTTATTGAAAATATTCTCATAATTAGATTCTATACGAAAAGTGGAAGGCAACAACACAAAAACAAGAGTTGGGATGAAAAAGTTTTGAGCATTTATAATTGAAGGGCATTTTGGTAACTAAACAATTGAAAAAAAGGATTCAAAATGCATGGGCCACTATGATAATGACACCCTCCTCTGTCTCTGTCTCTATGCCAAGAAAAATAGTAGGCATTCAAGCCACCTACCTCTGGTCACTATTTGTAGTGCCTAAAAATAATGTTACTACTCAAAGGTTAAAGTCCTATTTAGAAGATTGGATTGAATGTGAGGACAAATGTTATATAAATTTTATATTTTAGAATCCAATGACACAAAGAACACTAAAAATGGAGTTCAGATGAAAATGTTATTAGCATTTGAAGTTGAAGGGTATTTTGATAATTAAAATATTTTAAAAAGGAATCAAAATGTAGGGGCCATTTTGCT
Organism: Warburgia ugandensis; assembly: GCA_035236585.1. Classification (NCBI taxonomy): domain Eukaryota; kingdom Viridiplantae; phylum Streptophyta; class Magnoliopsida; order Canellales; family Canellaceae; genus Warburgia; species Warburgia ugandensis. The sequence continues at coordinate 42,389,730 of CP141136.1, forward strand.
TATGAAACCCTCCTCCATCTCCACCCACCTTCTATCACTGTTTGTGGTGTTAGGAAATAGTGCAACTACTCAATTTTTAAAGTCCTATTTAGAAGATTAGATTGAACAGGTGGATGAATGTTTTTAAAATTTTTAATTCAGAACTTGTGAAAATATTTCAAAATTATATTCTATTCAAAAAATGGAATCCAATGACGCAAAAAACACTAAAAAAGGAGCTTAGATGAAAAAAAATTGGGCATTTGAAGTTGGAGGGCATTTTTATAATTAAAAGATTAAAAACATATTAAAAATGCAATGGGCCTTTTTAATAACAACACCCATCTCCATCTCTGCATCTACTGCAAGAAAGACCATAGGCGATCAAGCCACCCACCTCCGATCACCATTTGTAGTGCAGGGAAATAATATAACTACTCAAATTTTAAAGTCCTATTTGGAAGATTGAATTCAACAGGAGGATGAATGTTTTTATAAATTTTAAATTTTATAATTCAAAACTTATTGAAACTACTAAAAATGGAGTTCAGATGAAAATGTTTTGAGTATTTGAAGTTTATGAGAATTTTCTTCAATAAAAGATAAAAAAAAGGATTTAAAACGCAAGGGACCATTTTGATAACGACAACCTTCTCCATCTCCATTTTTGCACTGAGAAAGACAATAGGAGTTTGTGCCACTGACCTCCGGTCACTGTCCAGCATCCAAAAATAATGTAACTACTAGAATTTTAAAGTCCAATTTGGAAGATTAGATTGAATAGGAGGATAAATGTTTTTTAAAATTTTAAATTTAGAACTTGTTGAAAATATCTCATAAATAGATTCTATTTGAGAAATAGAATCCAATGACACAAAGTACGTTGAAAATGGAGTTCAGATGAAAAAGTTTTGAGTATTTGAATTTGAAGGGCATTTTGATAATTAAAAGATTCAAAAACAATTCAAAATGCAGGGGGTCATTTTGACAACGACGCCCTCCTCCATCTCCGCATCTTTGCCACAAAGATAGTAGGTGATTGCACTACCAATCACCATTTGCAATGTTGGGAAATAATGTAACTACTCAAATTTTAAATTCCTATTTGGAAGATTGGATTGAACAGGAGGATGAATGTTGTATAAATTTGGAATTTTAGAATTTAGAACTTCTTGAAAATATTCACTAAATTAAACTCTATTCTAAAAATGGAATCCTATGACACAAAGAACCCTGAAACCAAAGTTCGGATCAAAAAGTTTTGAGCATTTGAAGTTTAAGGGCATTTTGGTAATTAAAAGATCAAACAAAGGATTCAAAATGTAAGAGCCATTTTGATAATAGCACCTGCCTTCGTCTCCGTGTTTGCACCAAGAAAGACAGTAGGCAATAGAGTAGTCCACCTCTGATCACCGTTTGTAGCGCCTTGAAATAATGTAACTACTCAAATTTTAAAGTCCTATTTAAAATATTGGATTAAACAGGAGGATGAATCTTTTATAAATTTTGAATTTTAGAATTAAGAATTTGTTGAAAATATCTCATAATTAGATTGTATTTAAAAAATGGAATCCGATGGAAAAAAGAACACTAAAAACGGAGCTTGGATGAAAAAGTTATTGCATTTGAAGTTGAAGGGCATTTTGATAATGAAACCCTCCTCTGTCTCTTTGTCTACAACGAGAAAGAAAGTAGCCAATGACGCCACCCACCTCTGGTCACTGTTTGCAATGCTAGGAAATAATGTTACTACTCAAATTTTAAAGTCCTATTTAGAAGATTAGATTGAATAGGATGATGAATATTTTATAAATTTTGACTTTTAGAATTTAGAACTTGTTGAAAATATTACTAAATTAAATTTTATTCAAAAATGGGAATCCGACGACATAAAGAACACTAAAAATGGAGTTCGAATGAAAAAGTTAGGAGCATTTGAAGTTGAAGGACATTTTGGTAATTAAAAGATTTGTAAAAAGGATTCAAAATGCACATGGCCATTTTGATAATGTCATACTCCGTCTTTGCATCTGTGCCAATGAAGACAATAGGCGATCATGCCTCCTAGCTCCGGTCACTATTTGCGATGCTCGAAAATAATGTATTTGCTCAAATTTCAAAGTCCTATTTGGAAGATTGTATTGGAAAGAAGGATGAATGTTTTATAAATTTAGAATTTAGAAATTTAGAAATTTTTGAAAATATTCTTATAATTAGATTTCATTAGAATAATGAAAGCCAACAACCTAAAAAATAGAGCTTAGATGAAAAAATTTTGAGCATTTGATGTTTGAGGGCATTTTGGTAATTAAAATATTTAAAAAAAGGATTCAAAATGCATGGGGCCATTTTAATAAAGACACCATCCTCCATCTCTGTCTTTGCACCACGAAAGACAGTAGGCATTCTAGCCATCCACCTTCGGTCACCATTTGTTGCGCCCCAAAATAATGTTACTTCTCGAAGTGTAAATTCCTATTTAAAAGATTAGATTGTACATGAGGATGAATGTTTTATAAATTTTGAATTTTATAATTTCGAACCTGAAAATTAGATTCTATTTGAAAAATAGAATCCAATGACACAAAGAACACTGAAAACGGAGTTTGAATGAAAAAGTTATAAGCATATGAAGTTGAAGGGCATTTTGGTAATTAAAAGATACAAAAAATGGAATCAAAATTCAGGGGGCGATTTTGATAACAACAACCTCCTCCATCTCTGCATCTGCATCAAGAAAGATAGCAGGTGATGTCACCCCCCGCCTCAGTCACCGTTTGCGGTGATTAGAAATAATGTAACGACTCGAATTTTAAAGACCTATTTGGAAGATTGGATTGAACTGAAGGATAAATTTTTTATAAATTTAAATTTTAGAATTTGGAGCATGTTGAAAATATCACAAAATTAAATTCCATATGAAAAATGGAATCCAATGACACAAAGAACACTGAAAATGGAGTTCATATGAAAAAGTTATGAGGATTCAAAATTGAAGGGCATTTTGATAATTAAAAATTTTCTAAAAGGAATTCAAAACGCAAGGGTCCATTTTGATAATAGCACCCTCCTCCATCTTCGTGTATTTTCCAAGAAAGAAAGTAGGCGATCACTCCGCCGACCTCTAATCACCATTTGTGGTACTAGAAAATAAAGTAACTACTCATAATTTAAAGTCCTATTTGAAAGATTGGATTGAATAGGAGGATGAATGTATTTTTAATTTTTAATTTTAGAATTTAGAACTTGTTGAAAATATGTCATATTTAGATTCTATTCTAAAAATGGAATCCAACCCATAAAACACTGGAAATGGAGTTGGGATGAAAAAGTTATGAGCTTTTGAAGTTGAAGAGCATTTTGGTAATTAAAAGATCAAAATAAGAATTTAAAATGTAGGGACTATTTTGATAATGACCTCTCCTCCATCTCCACATCTATGCAGAGAAAGGCAGCAGGTGATCACATTGCCAACCTTTGGTCACCATTTGTGTCGGTGGGAAATGGTGTAACTTCTCAAATTTTAAAGTCCTATTTGGAAGATTGGATTGAATAGGTGGATGAATTTTTAAAAATTTTTAATTTAGAACTTGTGAAAATATTTCAAAATTAGATTCTTTTCAAAAATGGAATCCAATGACATAAAGAACATTGAAAATGGAGTTCAAATGAAAAGGTTATGAGCATTTGAAGTTGAAGGGCATTTTTTATAATTAAAATATTCAAAAAAGGATTCAAAATGCAAGGGCTAATTGAGGGTCGATATCAAATCGGTCTATTTTTTGCATCATATAATAGTTAGCATATTCGTCATAATTAGCAGCTCTGTATCAAGGTCATCAATACCGTCACTATCATCAAGATTGATATCGTCACTATCATCAAAATCGATATCATCTAACATCAAGATTGATATCATCAATAAGATAACCTTTAGGCTTGTCATTCAGGAGCTTGTTCGGAAATACCGTAATAAAAGGAACATAGGAGTTTGTCGCTAGGGATAATTTACCATAATATATTGAAATGGAAATCCCTCATAATGCAGGGGCTGTTTTGATAATGACACCCTCCTTAGTCTTTGCATTTGTACCGAGAAAGACAGTAGGCTATCATGTCACCTATCCCTAGTGACCTTTTGTAGTGCAGGAAAATAATGTAACCACTCAAATTTTAAAGTCCTATTTGGAAGATTGGATTGAATAAGAGGATGAATGTTTTTAAAATTTTGAATTCCACAATTTAGAACTTGTTGAAAATATTTCAAAATTAGTTTCTATTCGAAAAATGGAATCCAACGACACAAAGAACATTGAAAATGGAGTTCAGATAAAAAGTTATGAGCTTTCTAAGTTGAAGGGCATTTTGGTAATTAAAAGATTCAAAAAAGGATTCAAAATGCAAGGGGCTGTTTTGATAATGGCACCCTCCTCCGTCTCCAGTTTGTGCTTTGAAAGATAGTAGGCAAACATGCTATCCAACTCTGGTCACCGTTTGTGGCACATGGAAATAATGTAACTAACTCAAATTTTAATGTCCTATTTGGAATATTAGACTGAACAAGTGGATTAATGTTTTATAAATTTTGAATTTTAAATTTTATAAGTGGTTGAAAATATTCTCATAATTATATTCTATTTAAAAAATGGAATCCAACGACACAAAGAACACTAAAAACGGAGTTCAGATGAAAAAGTTATGGGCATTTGAAGTTGAAGGGCATTTTTTTAATTAAAAGATTAAAACAAGATAAAAATGCAATGGGCTATTTTGCTAATAGAACTCACCTTCGTCTCCATGTCTACAGCGAGAAAGACCATAGTCGATCGTTATACCCATCTCCGATCACTATTTGTGGTGCTAGAAAATAATGTTACTAAAATTTTAAAGTCCTATTTGGAAGATTAGATTGAACAGAAGGATGAATCTTTTATAAATTTTGAATTTTATAATTCAAAACTTGTTGAAAATATTCTCATAATTAGATTCTATTCAAAAAGTGGAACCAACAAAAGAAAGAACACTAAAAATGGAGTTTGGATAAAAACGTTTTGAGCATTTGAAGTTGAAGGGCATTTTGATCATTATAAGATAAAAGAAAGATTCAAAATGCAAAGGGCCATTTTGATAACGACACCTTCCCCCGTCTCCATGTCTACACCGAGGAAGACAGTAGGCGTTCATGCCACCAACCTCCAATCACCGTTTGCAGCGCCTGCAGATAATGTAACTACTAGAATTTTAAAGCCCTATTTAGAAGATTAGATTGAATAGGACGATGAATGTTTTATAAATTTTAAATTTTAAAATTTAGAACATGTTAAAAATATCTCATAATTAGATTCTATTTAAAAAATGGAATCCAATGACACAAAGAACACTAGAAATGAAATTCGGATGATGAAGTTTTGAGCATTTGAAGTTGAAGGGCATTGTGATAATTAAAAGATTAAAAAAGAATCATAATTAAGGGGCCTATTTTGATAACGACACCCTTCTCCGTCTCTGCATCTGTGCAGAGAAAGACAGTAGGTAATCACACCGCCCACCACTATTTGTGGTGTCGTGAAACAATGTCACTACTCAAATTTTAATTTTCTATTTGGAAGATTGGATTGAACGGGAACATGAATGTTGTACAAATTTGGAATTTTAAAATTTAGAACTTTTTGAAAAGATTCTCATAATTATATTCTATTTGAAAAATGGAAGCTAACGACATAAAGAACCCTAAAAATGGAGTTTGGATGAAAAAGTTTTGATCATTTGAAGTTTAAGGGAATTTTGACAATTAAAATATTTAAAAAAGGATTCAAAATTCATGGGGCCATTTTGATAATGACACCCTCCTTTGTCTCCATGTCTACGACGAGAAAGATAGTAGGCGATTGCACTACACACCTCCATCACTGTTTGCAGCAACGGGAAATAACGTGACGATTGAAATTTTAAAGTCTTATTTGAAAGATTGGAGTGAATAGGAAGTTGAATGTTTTGTCAATTTTCATTTTTAAAATTAAGAACTTGTTGAAAATATCTCATAATTAGATTCTATGCACTTTTCTAGCTTTAGTAGTTGCCCAATGATTATTCTGAACCTCTAAGACTTCATTTTTTGAATGTGTGACTCATAATGTAACTTAGAATGTGAAATTGCTCATATAGGGGCAAAATTGACCTCCAAAATAGTAGAATTAACCCTAATTAGTTATAATTAAGTATTTTTTTATGCTAAAACCTTTTAAATATAGATATACATATGTAATATTTCTATGTATATCACCTAATTATGTACATTAGATGCATGAGTGTGTGGATGTGTGTATGCCTTAGACTTCGTTTTATTAGTCTTAGTTATATCTACAGGGTATAGTTGTATACTTAACCCACACACACCACAGACAAACATGGCAAGGAAAAGGGCAAGATGGTCGAGTGAGAGTATCTATAGTGAATCAAGGCCTTGCCAACAATGTAAGTTTTATGTGGATCATTCCTATTTGATTTTTAGGTTTTGTAGATAGACTTTTTTACATGTATGACTTTTGATTGACATTATGTGTGTGTGTGTGTGTTTGTACCTATAGACTGTGGGCTATGGTTAGATAGTATTTTGGAAAATTATAAATATGATTTGTAGTGTTTTAAAATTTAAAACCTTTAATTTTCAAAACCTACGAAATGTGTTTGATCAACAAGTCATGACCCATAAGGTTTTTGAAAATACCTTTTCACAAAAAATATTTTAGCTTGGTTGTTTAAAAAAAAAAAAAATTCAAGTAGGGGGGCCTGCATTCAAAAACAATTATGAAAAATATCTTTAATAACTCGAGTCATGATAGTTTTTGTATCAGAACCCAATCTCCTCTCACAACCAATCTCACATGTCAAAAAGTCATAAATAACTAACAACTAAGTGTTCAGAGTGAAGATATGAGTTACAAAGATGACTTATACAGGGATAGTCATTGAATTTGAATCAGATGCCACCTAGGATAGTGACCTCAAGGCTTGCCAACCCTCTAACTAAGACCTCCTAGTAGGGGAATCAAGTTGTGGACTTCATAGGACAACTACTGTAGTGCATCATGTAGCATCTGCAGCAGTAGTAGGCCTAGACACAGGCTGCATAAGCATAAAGCACTAATTAGGGTAGCTACAAAGAGAGTTCCAACATGTCAAACAAACTACTGGAATGGTTCCAGAGGATGGTCCCAGCATTTGCTAGAGAGAATGAGCTAGAGGTAGTGGAGAGGTGGATCATTGCATTTGAGAGGACCTTTGGGGCCATGGAGGTGCTGAAGAAGAAGAAGGCACAGAGTGTGACTTGCATCCTCATAGGAGAGGCCACATTCTAATCATAGATGGCACAAAGGACTTTCTTTCCCTTTAGCACTAGCATTTCATGGGTTCATTTCTGGGGAGTCTTTTTTAATAAGTACTTTCATCCTCATGTGTAGAGGATGAAGTAGAGAGTTTTTTAGTCTCCAACAAGGAATCTCACTGTCCTATCATACAAGAACAAGTTTGTATAGTTATAAAGTTTCACATTGAATATCTGCACCACTGATGAGAAGGCATCCAACAGATTTGTTGATGGTTTGAGCCTGAGATTGAGGAGTAGAGTTCTGATGAAGCAACCTACCACCATGGCACTAGCATTAGAGATGGCTTCCATTTTTTAAAGAGATTTTGTATAAAACCAAGTGGAGGGGTGAGCGAAGGAGAAGAGCAGTGTCAACAAGATACTCAGGAAAGGACAAGCAACTCTTTTCATCACTAGGGTTTCAAAGATCCTGGAATAGTAGCCTACCAGACAAGGTATAGAGTAAGATAAGAGATAGTGTCTGAGGTGTAGGGGGTACTATGCTGGAAAGACATGCTTTTAGTCACGACAACAGCATCCACATTAAAGACCCCTGTTGTGATGTTATAATGGTGATTTTGGGAATATTGTGAAAGTGTACCATAGGAGTTAGATAGACGGTGAACCCAGTGTTGATGTTTTCTCCAAATGCACGGGCTATTGTAGTATTGCTAATGCAAGTATGGGTCGATCCCACAGGGACACGCTTTAAAATTTTGGAGCTTTTAATAAAATTTAATTATTTAAAATTCAAATTAATTGAAAAAAAATTAACAAAAAAATTCAGACTTCATCTTTAGTTTAACAATGAAATTCTAGAAGTCTAATTCTAGAAAGAATAGGAAAAAAGGAAAAAGTAAAACCCTAACTAAACTAAAACTAGAAAAATTAAGAAAAAATCTAATTCCCTATCTTGAGTGCTGTCCAATTTCTTCACTTCGAGTTTCCAAACTTTGATCAACCTTCATCACTATATTCAGCATGTCCTAGATTAATGATCTGATGGAGGAATTTGTTAGATTCTTCATATTTTCAGAGATCTAATCTAATTAAGGAATTTAAGATTTAATGGCTTAGATCTGTTTTCATAACCCAATTTGAAGATCAAGAACCACAATTCAATAGGAAACTATCCTAAAAACAAGTTCTAATAATTAATTGAAATTTTGAATTAAAACAAATAAGAAATCAAAGGTTTTCTGTGGTTAAACCAGAACTTTTAATTTGTTTAAACAGGAATGGAATAACATAGAACATGAATAACTCAAAACGGAATAACATAAACTGGGAATAAGAATAGTAAAGGATAGTAAATGTAATTTAAAATAGTCTTTCTAGGGAAAATTTGGAATTTTGCCCAAAATTTCCCAAAAACTCCCATAAATTTGGAATTTAGCCAAAATTAAACACTTAAAACACCCCCCAACCAGCATTTTACTATCCCCGACCAAAACATGCACAAAACTGGTACAAGGTGCCACTTTCGTAGGTACTGACGATTGCATTTAGCACATGCAACAAGCCCTTGAACCCCTAGGTTATCCCTAGTGGACGAGTTAGGCCTTGTGAGGGTTTGCAGATATACCCACAAAATTTAATAAGGTTGAGTTCCCTATTTTATCTCAGAGAATCCTCATTCATTAGTAATTTTACTAATTTTCACAACTTAGAGAAGAAGATTTGAAAATTTTACACACCATACACATTTTAAAGAAATTTTATTTAAGCTATTCCTCAGAGTGCATATGTGTGTACAGCCACATAAATCTTGACTTCTAATTGGATATGCTTACATTCCATTGGAAATATGTCTTGACCTCAAATCCTCACAGGTATACGCTCAGAAATAAAACTCTTAAATAAGGGATTTAAACATATTTCTCTCATTATGCGACTGAATCCAACAAGCTGATGGTTCACATAATTCTTTTAAATGCTCATTAGACAAAGGAAAGTTATCCCTAAGAGTGGATGTTATCACCAAGAATATCAGGAGTGTTTTACCTTAATTCTTTCTTTTTATCTCCTCTTTAAGGTTATGTCCACCTAAGATCAATAGGTCTTTAACTAGGATGAAATGTAGGCTTATGACAGGTTTAGGAAAGAAAGGTATAAAGATTTCAAAGGTTCAAAATTGAGTAGATGACTTCAATGAATATCTGCTATGACAACTTTTCTTTTGGGTTTGTACTTTGAATTGAATTTCTCTTTAAAATTTGGTCTTTCTTTTTCTTTTTCTTCTTCTTCTTTTTTCTTCTTTGGAAGAAAGACAGCTAATTTTTCTCACTTCTTTGACTTTTTGTCCTATTTTTTGAATTTTTTCTACTCTACTCATTTTGAAGATGGGTAATGGTTATTTATTTTACTAGTTATTGTGAGTTAAGGTGAGTAGGGTTAAGGAAGAAAAGGCTTAATAACAAGCTCAAAAGGCTAACTAGTGGTATACTATACTGGGTAGGTTTTATGTCACTAGGCTGAGCAAGGATGGCCTATATCATTTTCTAGGTTCTCTAAAGCCTATCAGATTCAATAAATTTATGGAATTAAAGCTGTTACTCCTATTTATTCTTGATGTTTAACTAAAACAATGATAACAGGATCGCACTAATGTATGTACGATGAAAAAATTCTGGATTTACTTATAACTCTCTAAAAGAAGATAGTCTCAACCTCTCACTAGGTTATAAGTCTCCACTGATTTTTCTCAGGGTCTCCAAGTCATACCTCTATATTAGTCTTGATTATGTGCTGTGTGTAAATTGTTTTCGAGAATTAACTTTCATAAAATACTTCCATACATGAATGTCATGCAAACCTAATCATGTACATTCCCACTAAGAGGTGAAAACAGTATATTTACTAAATTCTAAACATCCAGTTCTCATCATAGGAAGGGAACTCTACTTTAAAAACTCTTTTTTTTCTTTTTCAAAGTTTTCTTTTTAAAAAAACTCAAGAAAATTCAAAATCTCTATGTGCATCTACACCCCCCAACCTGAATGAAACATTATCCCCAATGTTTGAAAACATAGGATTCTATATGGAAGTTGAGTGATGTAAACTCTGAACCCTTAGGTTGCCTCCAAATAAGCATTAAGTTTAACGTCTTTAACTAAACATTACCTAACCTAACTTTCTAAACCTAGAGCTAACTGGGTCAGCTTATGTGTCCTAATCCTAACCCTAAGATGATATGACGAGATTTCTCATGCAACCTCAGAATTTTGCGGTAATCAATATATGGCCTCCACCTTGAAATTTTAGGTGCTAATATGAATATAATACAGTAGATCAATACAATTGTTAAGGTAGTGGGACCATATTGTTGATCACCCATCATCATTATTTCACGGTAGTCAATATAATTGCTCCACCTCGGAAATTGAGGTGAGGGTAACACAACGACTGCATGAACTATCGTGTATTTCCTTGGACCATATGGTGAAAAATAGTCTTTGTCTTGACCAAATTGAGGGATAATAATGACAATTCTATTCAGTTTATCTTTTTCCTCCATGTCGCTATCATTGTCTTGAACTAGAGTAATAACTTGACTCTACCCTTCTTTAATAGGTTGTTCTTGTATTACTAGAGGCAGGGACAAGGTTTGGCTTAAACCTTAGTTATCTTCTGATGTGTACCCTAGAGTAGGTTGATGCATATCATGTAATGACTCTATTTTTGTACCCTTGAAATCCCATGAAAAGTCCACTTTTTGAGATAAGGGTATTTTGGTCATTTCACTATTCACCTTTGGTCCTGAGTACCTTAGGTGTGTCTCAGAAAAAGGAATCCAACAAGACCAGAATCACCTAAAACGGAGTTAAAATGAGCAAGTTATGGCCCTTTGAAGTTCAAGGGCAAAATTATAATTTAATTTAAGAACAAATTTGACCTAAGAAAACAGGGACCCGTTTTGACACGGGCACCCCCCTTCTTCCCAAACCTACTAGAGGTTTCTAGAATGGAGGTGTGTAGGGGAGAAACCACTGCCATTCTGAAGGTTTCTCCATCGCCATTCCATGGCGGTAGAAAACCCCTCCAGAACCCTCTTCAAGCTCTATAAATAGAGCTCTTGGGCACCTCCAATGGCAGCCTAAAACCTTGGGAAAAACTCATCTTGGAGAAGCAGGCAAGAGGAGAAAACATGAAAAATACTCGGCCACGAACTAGGTACACCTTAAACCACTCCAAACCCATCTCTCCCTTAGTCTTAGGATGAATTTTCCTAAGTTTTTGCATAAGAAACCATGCAAAATAGGGCTCTAGGGAGCCACAATGGACCTAGGGAAGCTGCCTAGGGGGTACTGGTTCGACAGGGTCGAACCAGGGCGTCCCAAGGACGCCCAGGTCGCCCCACGACCAAAACATGTCGACTGCGTTAAGGAGAAACCAATGGGCGCGTCCGTGGATGTGTCCACAAACGAGAAAGATGGGCGAAAGCCTGGTGCATCTTCAGATGCGCCCGGTGGGACGAGCGCCACTGATGCGGGACGCATTAGTGTCCCAAGCTCCCGCCTCGTATGAGCCTTCTATGTACTCTCAACATTAAAATGGTTATAACTTGAGTTCTAGAACTCCGATTGAGGCGCCTCGAAAGGTGTTGTGTCTATATCGATGACGTGAATACACCCAAACCATAAAATACCTAATCAAGCCCCTATATAAGGCTAACACGACCCTTAAACCATGATAGTGGCGCGGAGCCACTAAACCTTTGCAAACCTAACTATACCAAGGCCCAGTTAGGGACCTTAAGAGGCCCTTAGGCATGGGAATGAACCCGTAATGCCTAAGTAGTGAGAAAAACTAGTCTAGAACCTATAGAAATAGGCCAAGCTAACCTTTTTCCCCTAAACCATGACCAAGAACATACGAGGACAAGGGGACTAGCGCGATCAAACCAGGTAGGTGTTCTATCGCTACTAGACTTTTAAAAAAAACCCATGATGCTTTGAGAATGCATGTTTTGAGTAATGGTTGCTTTTCTAATGCATGTTTTATGCATAACATGAATTGATTTCATAAATGAACTTAGCATGCATATGAAAAATACATTGCGCATATATTGCCAAGACATATGTTACATGCATAGGCATGTTTTGAAAAAGGATTCTTATATGCATGATAAGTGTAGCCTTGGCCTGTGAGGGTGGGCCGATGAGGGCGGGCCAGAGAGAGCTAACAAGCTTCTAGGCTAGCAAGCTTCTAGGCAGGGTTATGACTTTGAATGCGATACTAGCATGAGCAAATTTTATGCATTGCATACCTGCTTTGCAAACAATTGCATAAATGGCATGATTTACAATAAATAAGTGCATAAATTGCATGATTTGTAATTATTGAGTTTTGAATAAATGCATATCCTTGAGGGTTACTAAAAGACGCTGGAGTACCCAAAAGACTCTGGGTAGACAGTTGTGAGGGTCAGGCAGTTGTGAGGGACCCAAAGAAGACATATTTTGAAAAAGAGGTTTTTGCCTGTTTGCTCGTATATGATTTGAGCTAGTAAGCTTGTGGGCGCTATGCCGAGAGGTTCGAGGTGGCCTCCCAGCCTCTACCACTATTAGGTGGAAAGGGTACCATGCCAAAAAGGCATGTCCTTACTTCAATTGCATGTGGTACAGAGGACTACCACTGGTGTCACGGCACTGGGTCGAAGTGTCATATGCCCCATGGAGGCTATGACCGAGTGTCCCTAGGTACCCGAGGACCACACAGGGGTGAGGTCATGGGAATAGTGGGCCCTATGTTTTTGAGGATTTACTTGCATTGCGTATGGCATGACATGAGGATGGTGGACCATACCATAGATCCATGAGTTGGATTCAACTGAGCATCTTATGCATATCATATATGTTTATGATATCTATGCTACTCTCAACTTGGATTATATGATTCTTTAAATTATCAGTTTTCCATTTTGACAATGGCTTTTGAACATGAGTATCCAAACATGCACATATTTTAAAGAACATATGGTTTAAAACATAGCATGCATTGTAAAACTAGTAGTGATAGAATCCTACTGAGTATGGTGTATACTCACCCAATCCTTAATATTTTTCAGATACAAGTAAACACTTAAGGACAGGATATACCCACGACAGAGAACATCTGAATTAAGTACAAGTAAGTAAACCCCTACCTTATCTTTCAATGAATGTTACTTGATTGTAGTTACTCTCTGTAGCTGGGGCTGTGACTAACACTTTCTTAATAATAGAGTTGATCTAAAAACTATGCCATGGCAATATGATTTGAAAATGTGTTTTGACACTCGAGGTTTTATACGAAAGATTGTTTTTCATAACAAAAGATTTTCATGCATTTCATATTTCTAAAACAAGAGATCTTGCCTTTTTATGAAATTTGCATCATATAAAACCCGGGTTGTCACATATCAATTGACTCTACTTCTTCCTGTTTGGTAAGCACAGGTACGGTATCAATTGTGTCTATATTACCATCTAATGTTTGTTCAAATAAGGCTGCTAGGTCCCAATTAGGTACATCTTCTACATTGAAAGGCGCAATTTGAATTTTACCCTTTATAGGAGGATATACTCTGGCTTGCCATTGAGAAGTGTCCATCAGAGGCACAGCATCCAACAACTCATGTATCTCCTCAATAGATGTTTTGCATCAAAGTCATAAAAATAGGTGGGACACGCATCTAGAGGATTAGGGTTGAATTTCTCTAAAGCTTTATTCTCTTCATCAATGGAAGTCTCATCATTATCAGAATCAGGACATGGCTCAAGTATATCTAAGTTGGAGATTTCTAAGGATGGTTGTAGACTTTGTGGCTCATAAGGATCATAGAAAATTTCCATCCTATTGTCAAGAATAAATGGCTCTTCCTTATCCCTAATTTGTTTCAGTGTCTCTTCAAATTCTTCGCTCCCTCATTTTATTTTCTCAGTGAAATCCTCCATCATTTTTAGCTTCGTATTCCTAGTAGCCATGCTTTGTTCTATTATTTCACACATGCTGCATATTTTCTTCTAATAGTGGTTCTTCTTGTAGAGGAAATGACTCATAGGGTTGGTATTGTTATGGCATTAGGGTACTGAAAAAGGACTAAGCAAGTTGGACACATGATGGTTGACCCTGATATTCTGAATCATCATGGTAGTGTTGACCAAGGTGAGACCATTGTGGTTCTTCCTAACATTGGTAATCCTGAGACCATGGTTGTTCATGATGCCTAGCCCATCCATTAGAGTCTTGATAATATGTCTCAGAATAAATATTGCTAAGGTATGTGAATGCATTAGGTGCATTCACTCGCTCCTAATAGTATTCATTGTATGTGGAGCTTGATGGGGGCCAGGAAGGAGTGGAATAAGGATGCTCAAAATATGTATAGTCATTATGGTATTGAGGTTGTGGCACAACTTGCCTAAAAGCTATTAGCCTAAGTAATTGACCTTTTATAAGATCTAACCAATCCATCTATGCATCTAATCTATGAAATCTATCCCCTTCTTGATAGGCTCTTTTTTTTCTTCTTTTTTTTTCTTAAGATGAAAACTAACCTACATGATGCAACCTAACTTCCGAGAAAGATGCACAAACAAAGGGCACAAGATAATCCTCGAGGCTAATAAGCAGCATATTGATTTTCTTGAATTTGTGTAGGGACAATGCTTTTAATTAGCCTACTCTACTGCTCCTCCTCTCCTTTAGATTTGACTATTGCATACCAGTTAGGTTCTGCATAAGGTGGTTAACACAACCCTCATGTAAGGAGGCGTTTAGACCTCATAAACATCAACAGGAGGTGAGGGAAGAGTGAGGCTCTATTAGACAACCCCCAATAACCACAGTGCTTAAAAGCCACTGGAGTGACAATAAATCACATCTTAGTAAGAGGGTCCTACGATCATGTGATGACCCTATAGGTCTCTTCTGATTGATTTTAATTTGATTTGAAGAGTAGGGTAGCGCACTTGAGGTGATTATCCTAAGTGGGCTAAGGAGTGGTGATGAAATCCACCCTTGATCTTATGGGGATAGGGTGCCCTTACTAATTAATTCCACACTCCATGGCAATTCGATCAGCATATATAACACCTTAAAGCATTAACCGTATCCTTAAATGCAATTAAAAGTAATAAACTAATGCAAAACCCTAAAAATGCAACAATTATAAAGGATGCTTTTTATATGAGTTACACTACCAAACATTGTAGATTTACTCTAAATGCAAGCCCTAATCTAGAAAATAAATAAGTGAGGAAACTTATAGTGGGGTTTCTAATGAAGGTCAGGTGTGGGTCACCTTATCCCACACTTGCCCTGTATTATACAACCCTTTAAAATTAAAATAAAAATTACAATTTACAAGGATCCTCACTACAAGATTCTCTCAAAAGGAAAAAAATCCTATTCTAAGAAAGTAGGGAAGTTTCGATTTTGATGAGGATTTTCTTGCTAATTTCCTCCACTTTCCTATTTCCCTGAAAAAGAAAATTACAAATAAGTACCAATTTGAGGAAATTAGGTGGTCATGCACTAAAAAAAAAAAATTTGAAAAATGCACCTAAAATTGCCTAAAATGCTAAAACTCTATAATTCCTACAATTTTTTTTTTGGATTTTTTATTTTAAATTAAATTTTATAAAAACTCTATTGTGGGTCCCCGACAATGACACCAAAAACTTGTTGATGTTTTTCACACGTGCACGGGCTATTGTAGTATAGTTAATGCAAGTACGGGTCAATCCCATAGGGACGCACTTTAAAATTTTGGAGTTTTTAATAAAATTTAGTTATTAAAAATTCAAATAAATTGACAAAAATTAACAAAAAAATTCAAACTTTATCTTTAGTTTAATAGTTAAATTCTAGAGCTCTAAGTATAGAAAGAACAGGAAAAAAGAAAAAGAAAAGTAAAACCCTAACTAAACTAAAACTAGAAAATTTAAGAAAAAAATCTAATTCCCTATCTTGAGTGTTGTCCAATATCTTCACTTTAGGTTTCCAAAACTTTGATCAACCTTCATCACTATATTCAACATGTCTTGGATTAATGATCTGATGGAGGAATTTGTCAAATTCTTCATATTTTCAGAGATCTAATCTAATTAAGGAATTTAAGATTTAATGGCTTAGATCTATTTTCATAACCCAATTTGAAGATCAAGAATAACAATTCAATAGGAAACTATCCTAAAAACAAGTTCTAAGAATTAATTGAAATTCTGAATTAAAATAGACAAGAAATTAAAGGTTTTTTGTGGTTAAACCAGAACCTTTGATTTGTTTAAACAGGAATGGAGTAACACAGAATGTGAATAACTCAAAACGGAATAACATAAATCAGGAATAAGAACAGTAAAGGATAGTAAATGTAATTTAAAATAGTCTTTCAAGGGAAATTTTGGAATTTTGCCCAAAATTTCCCAAAACCTCCCATAAAACATGAGGAGATCGCTGAAGAAGACGACTTTGCCTGGAGGAGATGAGGTGCAAATGCTTGGGCTAGAGTGGATGCTGCTGATCTGGAAAGTGGAGAGATGAGTGCTAGGCCATTGGTTGCTCTTCCGATGACAGAAAAACAATGCTTAGTTATGCAGCACGGCTAGGCGTCGTTTTGTTCATTTGTAATGGAGGTGGAGATGACTAGGTATGCTAGCTGGTGAAAAGGAACAATTGGGGAAACTATCTAGTGAGGGTGGTGATGGCAGAGCTCCTGGCTTGGGTGGATTGCCAGGAGTGGAGGCGAGTGACAAAACCATGAAAAATAGTTAATATCTCAAACATCAATAATCACACTAAGACACACTAAGTTGATAAAACATCTAAACTCTGTTGGAAAAATACTCCCTTATTTGGGTAGTATCAGCATCTCATTATGTCATATCATAAGGCATCTCACTATGCCATGCATCATAATGCAAAATACTCAAAGGAGTACTATACATGCAGTCATAATCTATACCAGTGTGCTCAGATAACTGCCCAATAATCCACCTACACCATCCTTGGTGGAAATCACAATATCCATGTCCATATGGGGGGGACCATGGCTGTCACAGTGGCGGCCTTCCCATAATTACCCCACCTGACTTTTAGCCTCACTTAGGCTTAGTATCCATATCATAACAAGTTTCGAAGAGCGGGTGGCCAAACCCTACTAACTCTCCTAGCATAGCATCCCCAGGCATACTCCTATTTAAAACAAAACCACAAGCCTCCATGCTTGTATGTAAAGTAATTCTCATACATACCAAACAATTTGTTTGTTTATGTAGGGCTAGAATACCTTCTAGTTCCCTATTCACTTAGGATTTTCCTCAATTCTAACTTAACCATTTCATATGTGTTTTGGTTAGATCATAAGGGTTTTTAAGGGATTTTATATAAGTATTTACATTACACTTATCAACATTTCTAGACATAAGATCATGTATTCAACATGTATATCTCATGTAGATGCATTCATAAAATCCTCCTACCTTCAAGTAGTGATCCATCTCTTCAGATCTTCCATGATCCTAACTGACATATGAAATCTGTAAATCCATATATACTGTCAATATTTATACAATCTAAATAATCCTATATTTTTTATCCTATCTATATTCTTTGTCTAATCTTGTCCTTTGATATAAAGGATCTAGATCTTATGTCCTATCATAATCTATCTTCCTCAGATAGTTTTATCTTATTGATCAATAGATCTGATGGTTAGAATGAACTTCTAATCTTTTATATCTAAGTATTTTCTATTTTGAAGTCTTTGTGTATTCCTTTCTTTGATCTTGATCTTTTGCAGATCCTTTGATCAACAATTTATACTTGATGATAAAGATCAACAGCTTAGATCTTCCATCATCTAGTTCTTCTTTGATCTAAGTTAAGTTGTTAGATTATCCCTAAGGATGATGATCTTGGTTCTCTTCCTTAAATCATATTTGATTAAGGGTTCAGATCTTCTATTTTATTTGATATATATTGCAAGCAACATATATCATCATCAAGAAGTATTTATTTCTTTTATTGTTCTTGATCATTCAAGATCCCATGGATTTTGTTTGATCATCCTTATTTTACTTACAATTTTTATTAGGGTTAGATAATTTTCTAACCTTTAATGCTCTTATTATTATTATTTAACTAGTTAATGTTTTAATAGTTCAAGAGAGCTTATTTCATCTTAAGTCTAGACAACTCCTCTTATTTCCAATTGACTAAAGCTTACTAACTGAATGGCTAAACGCAAAGTGGTTACTTCAATCCTCATGTAAGGAGGCATTTAGACCTCACAAACGTCAATGAAAGGTAGGAGATGAGCGATGCTCTATTAGATAACCCCCTTAACCACTATGTTCAACATTCGCTAAAGTGACCTTAGCTCAATCTTTCATAAGGTTCCTATGAGCATTTTAACCTTAAGTACTCTTTTTAATTAATTTTAAATAAATCCATGAACATTTAAAATGTCATTCATGGGGTTTATTATTTTCCTAGTTTGGGCCAAGGATTTGATAATACTTATATTGTCCTACTAACTATAGCCCTTACTAATATTAAGTCAAAGTCATTCACTCATCTTAATTGTCCATGAATCTCTATATTCCATTAGTTTACATTTTTGGTTATTTATGCTCATTATATCTCAACAACTGCTTGACATTTGAATCTACTAATAAATTTGACAACAATTAAATCATAAACTTTAAAGCATAAGTCCAATATAAATTTAACAGCCATTTATACTAACAAGCTTCCTATGAATGTAATTTAACCTAATGGAATAAAACTATACTTAAACTAGCATAATCCTAAGTTATGAAATTTTACTAGTAATCTAATGGAATCATGCTAAAATCTCAAATTCAAACTAACATGGCCCGAAGATAATTAAATTACCAACCTATTATAACAATTTAATAACATTTAGAGAATAGCATGCTAAAATTTAAGAATTACACTATCATGTTTCCTAATTTATAACATAAATCACATTTACAATTCTATCTCAAATAAAAGACAAGGAAACTAATTAAATTAAGATTAGTGAAAATTTTTATCCAACCATTAGATCTTAGATCTTTTCCTTTAAATCAAGGGTTTTAATTACATTTAGGGCTTTTACTTTATTAGGGTCCAAAGATCATACCCACTTGTTTTTGTCACAATTAATCCATGATCTCATTGGATTTCATCATAATCCCATTCATAAAACCCATCAAAAGGGTCTGTTCATGCTTGATCTCATTGATCAAGTGGGTTCCTTTGTATTTTTACTATATTTCTACCATAAAGGGTAGATTCCTCAATTTATCTTAGATCTATCATAATAAATCATAGATCTCACTTTATTTCAACATTATTTCATAATTAAATTAGATCCCAATATCTGATCATCTCATATCTTAAAGATCATGAAATTTGGAAGCTTAATTCCTCACAACAAAACATTTCTTGAAGATTTTATCAATTTTATGATTTCAGAAGAAAATAGACATTACAAGCTTTCCCTAGCTTCTTTTCGATCTTGATTTGGAGTTCATATGACTCCACAATTAATAAAAGAAGTTCACAGTGGTTCCAAGGGTCCAGATTTGATCTGGGCCCAACAGAATGGATGACTCTGATCAATCGGGTGAAGTGGGTCTGGTCGGACGGAGCGGTTGCCACACTCTTATCACCAGGACGCCATGGTAATGTACTACCCATAGCCTTAGCTATCGCAAGGACGTTCTCTTGGGAGATCGGACAGTCTGTTTTGGACCGTCTAATTAAATACCCTTAAATTAATGGCTCTAAACTTAATAAAATTTTATGAAAATTCTACCCCAGGGGTTTTGAACCATTTTGGATTGATTGAATAGCTTAGATGTCCCATCTGAGCCCTCCATCATACAAAAATGAAGGTCTTAACCTTACTTGATTTTTATATTTTTTTAACCTAAAATTAATTTCTAAAAAATAAAAATTATATAAACTAATATGAAATAAGTATGGGAAGGTGTGAAAAGACCATTTTGCCCTTTTATTCACAAAAATGGAGAAAAATAGGATTTATTCTTACTAACTCAGAATTGAGTGTACTTAGTTGTGTTGGAATCGTATTTCTGAGTACATTCTAAATATTGATGTCTTATATCTTGGGTATGGGTAAAAGTACTATTTTACCCTTTTATTTATAAAAATAGAGAAAATTAGGAATTTTTATTTTAACTCGAAATTGAACATATTTAGTGCTATTTCAATTGGTTTTTGAGTACATTCATAATTTCTAAGTTTTAAATCATGTTTTAATTTCTATAATAAGAGAATTTCCAATAACCTAATATTCCAAAGAATTTCTGACAATTCAAAATAAATTGATTTTCTTAATCAATTTACAAAAATTGTGGTTATTACAAAAGCAATGTGACATTCTAAGCATGATTGCATTAGAGGTCGAGCAGCTCAAGTTGGAGTTGTAGGTAGTTATGAAATTCCAGGTGTCTTTCCTAATTAACTTCCTAGGCGATTACTTTGGAGAAGATTGACTTCACCTTTACGCTTGTGCTGGGCATAGCTCTTATCTCTAAGGCACCATATCAAATGCCTCTAGCCAAGTTGAGAGAGTTAAAGAGCCAGTTGCAAGAATCAATGGACACAAAGTTCATCAAACCCATTGGTTCTCCTTAGGGAGCCCCAATCCTCTTCATCTTGAAGAAGGATGGATCGATGCAGATGAGCATTAATTACCGAATGATGAATAGTGTCATGATTAAAAACAAGTATCCCATCCCCGGATCAACGACCACTTTGATCAACTTTAGTTAATGATGGTCTTCTCTGCGATCGATTTGAGGTTAGGATACCACCATTTGAGGATTTGGAGGAAGATATCTCTAAGATGGCATTCAAGATTTGCTATGGTCATTATAGGTTCTTAGTGATACCATTTGGGTAGACGAATGAGCTAGCAATCTTCATGAATCTCATAAACTAGGTCTTGTAAGCTTTCTTAGATAAGTTCATCACTATGTTCATGGACAATATCTTAGTCTACTCCATGAGCAAAGAGGAGCATAAAGAGCACTTGCGCATTGTTTTAAGCATACTGCAAACTTGCTACTTGTTTACAAGTTCAGCAAATGTGAGTTCTAGTTGGACCAGGTTAACTTCTTAGGCCATGTTATCTCTGAGGAAGTTGCAATAGACCAGGTGAAGGTGGAAGCAGTGATGGGTTGGGAAAGATCCAAGTCAATGAAAGAGGTCTATAGTGTCCTTGATCTCAAGGGATATTATTGCATATTCATGAAGGGTTTTCTCATACTATCATATTGTTGACAACACTGACCAGGAAGGAGACAGAGTTTGTTTGGGTTGACACATGTGTGGCAATCTTATAGGAAACTCATCTATGTCAATTTTGACACTTACTTTAAGCGGTAGAGGACTTGTGATCTTTAGTGATGCATCAAGTAAAGCATTCACATGTGTGCTGATGTAGCACATGAGGGGGATCACCTATGTTTCTAAATAGTTGGGGAGGCATTAGGTGAATTACACCACACATGACTTGAAACTTGTGGTAGACATGTTTGCTCTAAAGATTTGGAGACATTACTTGTATGGTGAGAAGTTTCAGGTTTTCATAAATCATAAGAGGCTCAAATACATCTTCTCATAGAGCAACCTAAACATGACACCATAGAAGTAGACAGAGTACCTCAAGGATTATGACATTACCATTCAATGCCACCCTAGGAAAGCCATTGTGTTGGCTTATGCACTGAGCAAAAAGTTGGGGGCACTAATTGGGAACATGTAAGTCAAGTCAATTTTTGTGGAGCGAGTTCTATAGGCACAAGTTGGCGATGTAAAGACATAGAATTTGTGTGAGAAAGATGATTTCCTAAGTGGGACAAATGGAGGTGTAAGCTTGCAATCACAAAGTTGAGACAAGAACTACTATAAGAAGAGTTATGTCGATCAAAGGCATAAGGACTTGGAATTTGTAATCAGGGATCATGTCTTCTTAAAAATCTCCCTGACTAAGGGCATGATGAGGTTCAGAATGAAGGGAAACGGAGTCTTTGATTTATTGGTCCTTTTGAGATCCTGGAGAGGATTGACTCAATGGCCTATAAGTTGGAGTTACCATGACAAATTGCACAAGGTCACAATGTTTTTTATGTGTTAATGCTATAGAAGTACATGTCAAACTCTTTGCATTTGCTTAAGAGAGTACCAACTAAGTTGACGCTAGACTTGCCCTTCGACTAAAAGGATATTTAGATTTTAGACTAGAAGGATTAAAGATTGAGGAAAAAGACCATTTCATTGGTCAAGGTCCTTTGGTAGCCCCATTCAGCTTATGAGGCCACATGGCAGACCAAGAATGAGATGAGAAGCACATGCCCAAAGCAATTTAGTGAGTGATGTAAAAAGAATTAAGGACAAAATTTTTCTAGTGGGACAGATGTGATAACCCCAATTTGTAAATTCCATTTCACATAATATTCTACCATTTTTAAATTGAAATGAAATGTAAAGTCAGAATTCTACTTTTCAAGTCTTAAGGAAATGAATTTTTGCAAAATGCAAAATTTACCATCAAAACCTCAAATTTTGGAACATGCTCGAAAAGAGCTTTTCAATGATGTCAAGATGTCACAAATTCAACCTCAAGGGCCCACCTCTATGGTGAGCCAAGTTTTAAAAGTTGATAAGGGCACCCATCCCATTATTTTAGTGTTTTTAGGGAAAGTATAAAAGGGAAGAAATGAAAGTTTGAAGCAAATAAAATTGCTGAACAAATAGCCATCTTCTCTCTCTCTCTCTCTCTCTCTCTCTCTCTCTCTCTCTCTCTCTCTCTCTCTCTCTCTCTCTCTCTCTCTCTCTCTCTCTCTCTCTCTCTCTCTCTCTCTCTCTCTCTCATGATAGAGGTGAAACCTCTTGAAAATGCTTACTTTTGCCAGTGACAAAGAACCAACTACAACACCTTCGTCCATTCATTTTAAAATTGTCATTTTCCTTGACAAAAGAGGCAGGTTTTTTGTCCTTGCATTAGAGTATGGATGGATTGCGTGTGTATATCAAATCAATAATAACACGACTCTTAGCTATCATAATCTTCCTTTTTTGACAACCAAAGATAGCCTGACATTATATCCTCCTTGGACGACCTTTATCTTCCTCTCAGGTGAAGGATTTTTCTCTAATTTTCTTCTCTAACAATAGTAACTATGAAACCCTTAGAAATTATCTTGGACAAAGTGGGTCCTTTCCATTTTGGGTTTTAGTCATTGTTGGAAAGCATATATGAGATTACCGACATTCTCATCAAAAAACACAATTGTTGTCCCAAACTTTTCCCCTTCTCTAATCTATACATTGGATTTAGCTGAAGGTATAGATCAATGATTTTGCTATAATTGGGATTGTTTTTTCCTGCCAATCTAAAACTAGGATCATGTTTCTTGCTGATCTATAGCTAGGACTGTGTTTTATACTACTACTCTCTATCTACACTTTGATCAATGGCTAGATTGATAGATTTATGACTATTATTACCCCACCTCTCATATTTGTTATTGATCTGTGGTTGGAGAAACTAATTGGGTTTTTCAATAACTTTTCTCAACCATCACTGATCCACAACTGATAGGTGATCTATAACTAATGGATACACTCTCTGTCTCTCTCTGCCTGATTGTGAATCAATGACCAAACACTTACATCCATGATGATATTTCTCTCCCTTTCTCAAATTAGTGGTTGATTGGTGAATAGAGAGCTAATTGGTAATCTATTCAACCCTCTCTCTCCTTGATTTGACCTTTGGTCAATGACCAAACATCTAAATCTATGACCTTAGGCTCTCCATATCCTAGATCTATTATCAATCCATGATCAAAGCAATAGATTGACAACTCCTTAAATGCTAATTGGTGTCAAAATTATGTGATCTAAGTTCTATGAAGTTCTTCTTTGGGCCCCACTTGCCGATCAGCAACAGACGATAGATTTATAACTTATCTCATAAATCAATCTACATCTCCCACTCTTGATTAGACACATCAACATATCTTGGAAAATCTAAACCATTTGATCACAAGTAGGTGCTTCCAATATTACTAAGTCTTCAATGATTCTAAAATGTCTTGTGATGATTGGTTCTTAGCTTGATTACATGCTCTATGATGGTCAATATTTATCTTTATTATATGCTCTTTGGTATTCAATTTTTAGAATGATTATATTCCTTATGATGTTCATTCTTTAGCATGAATATATGCCCTCTCATGTTCAGTTTTAGCTTGATTGATAAGCTTATTATGCTTGATTTAACATGATATTATGCTACTTGATTGATAAGCCTATTATGTTTGATTTTAACATGATATTATGCTATGTAATTGATGATTTTGAATCTTTGAATTGCGTTGAATGCATAACCTAACAAATAATATGCAATTCATGGTTGATGTGCATATCCACAATCTATAATTGATACAAAATCTACATTATAATTATGTTTTGAGTTGTGACCTATATTCTAAATTGCAATCCCATTCACTATTCATGTTTGCAATCTAATTTTTTTGAAGATTCAAGATATGATTTTGCTACGAATTTTGATTTGCATATGGCTTTAATGTGTAACCTAAATTTTGATGAGTATTTGGTATTTGATACATAATCTAGGTATCTTTATTTGCAATTTCTATTTTGTTTTAAATCTAATTTATGACTTGTATTATGATCTATGATCTGGGGTTTTTATGATCAATGTATGACTAGTAAGTTGTATAGGGTACAAAGGTACCTGAGATTTCATATTTGGATTTTCATGGCATGACCTTCGGGTCATGGTGATTTCTTTTACCAATGTAAGGTTTTAATCAAGTAAAGTTGTCTTGTGAGATCTTACCATATGCACGACTTGACCAAAGTGCCGAGGTTGTTTTTGAACAATTTGAGGTTAAGATGGAAATTCGAGTTTCCATGGATTTGTTTTTCACAGGCCCTTAATCAGTGAACAATATGCTAGAAGGGTAGTAGGGTAAGCCACCCGACTTCTAAAACTTGTAATATTTTATACCGAGCCATATAAAATGGCTAAACGTTAGGTGTGGCATCATGGGAATTCCACATGCTGCGATCTAGGTTCCCCCTATTCGAGAGGGTGTCTAATTTTCCCCACTTTGGTATCAACAATTGAGCGTTCAGATCAACCTAGAGTTGTGCCTACGGCATAATGATCCACAATTCTAAGAAGGCAACACCCTTTAGGCATGACAAGGGAAATGATCCTAGGTTGATGTGGCATGACAATGTTTTAGATTGTGATGGTAGCAAATGAGTACTCATGACTGGATGTAATGGCTAGTAATGCCAAATGACGAGTATCTAGGACACTTGTAAGGCCTTATGAGAAAGGGTACATCCACTGATGATGTGTTTAAGCACCATATTATTGTGCTTTTAAGATTTTTTAATTTTGAATGCATCAGAGTCGTTGGAACTATTTTGTAAACATCATGGATTATCATTTTCATAGATGCATTATGAATTTTTGTACTTATATTGTACATGGATGGATTGGATGCTTAAATGGTATGATGATGCATTATTGAGCTACATGAAAATCATGCACATGTTATTATTGAAAAATACCTTGGGCACAACACCTAACACTTGCATTGGATGCATGTGTGTGGCTGTGTGTATGCTATATATTTAGTTTTTGCAGTCCTAGATATATCTACTATGCATAGTTGTATACTCAACCCATCCACACTACAAATAAGTGTGATAAGGAAAAGGACATGGAGATCAAGTGAGGATATCTGGAATAGATCAAGACCATGCTAATGATGTATGTTTTCCATAGTGCATTCTAGTTTGTCTTTTAAGTTTTGTTGATGGACTATACATATGTGAGTTTTCATTGTCACTTTTGGACGTGTGTGTGTGTGTGTGTGTGTGTGTGTGTGTGTGTGTGTGTGCATATTAGACTATGGATTGTGATTAGATAGTATTCTTAGAAAATAAAAACTATGATTTGGGCTATTTTAAAATTTGAAACCATTTGGTTTTAGAACCTACAAAATGCATTTAATCAACATACTTGACCCTTTGACTTTTTGAAGAAAATATTTTCACAAAAAGAAAATTTTAAAACCAAGTCTTGCATTTCAAAAATAATTATGCAAATAGCTTGACAAACCTAGGTCATGACACCTCTAAGGCATACTATCTCACCTTTATATTTGATCAGTAGAACATTAGCTATTTTTTATAAGAACTTCATTTATTTTATTATGTGTCTCTCTTATTACATAATAATGACTTGAATAATGCTTTTCTATGTTTTTAAGGACTCCTTGAAACATTCAAGCAACAAACATCTCAAGTAGACATAAAGATGTGTGTAGGTCATCTACACTCTAATTTGAAAAAAAAAAAAAAAAAAAAAAAAAAAAAGGCCTTGGAAGGCAACAAAGAGCCTTCTAGAACTATGTCAAGGTTTCTAATATGAATTAACAAATGGGGGAAATGGAAGAGTTGAAGACTGGACAAAAAGATGGAAATGGTTACTAAGCCTCTAATATTCCAAGTCTTTAGTCAAGTTCACATTTCACCACATCATCCAAGAGTGACATGTTTTTGAATAATGTGGGCAAGTGCTTTAATGCTTAGGTAAAAGAAGTAAGCGATAAGCATATTCTTCTAGCAATAAAGGCTATAGGTATGCTACTAATGGAGAGTTTGCACCTTAAGAAGGAGGTATGAAGTCTCTTAGGGGTGTTTTGTTCCAAAAATCCAAAAGAGGCTAAAGAAATCAAAGTTGGTAGCTTTTGTGTATGTTAATAAGTAAGTAGCAAAAAGCTTTAGGTTGATCACAATAAAGAGAGCCAAAAAGTCATGGATATGGAAGACAGAACCTGTATTTGTAGAGTGTGGAATTTAACGGGCATCTCATGTGGCCATACTTCTATCACTATCTATTTTGATTGTAGAAGCAAGCTTGAAATACCCCTAAGAGAGATTAGGCAAGCTAGAAGGCCAAAAAAGAAGAGAGTTGGGGATATAGGTGAGCCAGTTGATCCCAACATAATTAGGAAGGGATTAATTGCAATGAAATGTGGAATTTGTGGGTTATTAAGTCATAATACAAGGATTTGTAAAAGAACTATGCCTAAGGATCTCACAGGAGCAACAATGCTAAAGAGAGAAGCTATTAAGGCAACAAAGAGGAGAGATTAGAGGAAAGCAAGAAAAGTATTTTAAAGTGGATCTTAATGAAGGCAAAGAGTTAGTAGAAGCTAAGGGTGACACAAGTGTTCCAAAATTCTAAGATTGATGGTGAATCAAGAGAGATCAAGGATGATCATGAATTGAATGGCCGAGATCATCATGAAACCCTCTTAGATCAAAATGTTATGGATGTGTTAGATCATGAAGTAGTGGACAACTTGAGTCATGAAAGAATGAATGGTATAGAGTGGTTGGAAGAGGTGTTTTGGAACAAAAATAAAAGTTCCTAAATTGTATGATGAATGGACATCTTGGATAAAATGATGGAGTGCATCCTACATCACATAGATGGCATTGAAGATCATACAATGGGAGGTGTATGATGGTCCACCATACCACTTTCCAATTACTAAATGGTCTAAAGAACTACATTGACATCTTCCTTGGTCAAAATGTTTTTCATTACCTTCCTTGGTCAATGTGTGCTGACTGTTCAAAGATTCCAAATCAGCCAAGATTGAGGAAAGTTCTTACATGGGAAGTTAGAGAGCATAGGAACTTGCTTTTTTTATAGTACATGTGTATGGAAACTCTTTGAATGTGTTTATGTATATACCAATTACTTAAAAAGTGGTATTTGAAAACACCCAAGTTTAGGAAACTCATGTTGGGAAAGTACATAATATTTAGAAAAATATTCTTTAGCCTAGGAAACTATTGTATTTTGATAGTTACTTAATAGTTTGTACATTGCTTATTTGGGAGGGTTGTTCCCATCTATTTAACCCCCTTTATGACATGAATCCTAGAGAATAGCATAGTTGAATTGGACCTTTTTTTCAATATGGGAGTTTGAGTGTCCCTCAGCTTTCTTACCTTTTTTGTATCTCTTGGAGGGGTCCAAGGGTTGTGAGGCACTTAATTCTATATCTTTAAGGTGGTGATTAATCTATATCCTTAATGTGGTGAACTAGTCTATACCCATGGTTTTGTATTTCTTTGATGGTGTATTTGCATCCAAGGAGAGGTGAGCTATTACTATAATTTAGTTTTGTATCTCTATGGTGGTGATTGTTTTGTATCCTTAGAGTGGTGAGCTATTTCCATACTTAAATTTTATATCTCTGTGGTGGTGAATTTTTTGTATGCATAGAGTGATGAATGATTTTCAATTTATCCAGTTATCTTCTATTTTACCCAATTATCTAGTATCAAAGGCTAGGCCAAGCACATAAGGACAACCACTCAAGAGAGCCAATTCAACTCAGCAACTATCCAGGAGGTGTTCAACTCACTCGACAAAGCCACGTATATGTCAACTAATAGAGTCTAAGCATAACATAGCTAAGTTGTGGATCAATGTTGATTGAGGTGGAGCATCCTACTGACGTTAGTTATCGCTAATCACAAAGCTCAACCAACTATTGCTACTACTAGTTTAGTGAAATTGGGAGATGCAAGGTTCTTGAAGAAGCTTAGTGGAGGGACTAGCTCTATGCAATAGAGTTCGACATGTGGGAAGTCATTTTTTATTTTTATTTTTGGGGTATGGATATTGAAATTAAGGTTGTCATAGTCACTTCATTTTTCTTTGAGTTCATTTATGTTATGAATAAAGAACAAGTAAAAGTGCCACAAGTGATCTCTTTTCTGTTTTATTTGGGTCTCTTTGTGGATGTATATGAGTGCTCACTTAGGTGTATGGATGGCTTCTTTTGTCTTATTTTGGACGTAAATTAGTTTTCATACTAGCTATAAACGACTTCTGAATTGGATGTATAAAACATTCAAGTTCTTATTGAATTTGAATTCATTTTGAATCAATATTGCTTGGCTTTCATTTTCAATTAATGTGTGTGTCCACTTTCTTACTACTATAACATTGAACTTGCAATATGAGACATCCAATGCTGCTTGGTTTATGGGCCTATAACTTTGGACCACAAGTTCAATGGATATATCTAACATCCAAGTGCCCAAATGTTTCTTAGTGTTCATTTAGTTTAGATATCATTGTAGGCTTTTTCTCACAAGAATGCATTAAGAAAAAATCATTAGCATTGCATTCAACAAATCTGGTAGTGTCAAATTACATTCCAATAAACTTGCAAGCATGTTCTAAAAGACCCTTATAAATAATCACATTCCAAAATTCAACAATAGCATTCTTGCATTGTAAGAAACTCTTATAAAGAGATGATAAATAATTAAACATAAAAAATAAAATAAAAAGAATTATCCATTTCTTGGATACTTTCATTTCATTTTAGAAACAATATCACGCATTACAAGAACTTGGTTGAAGCAGTTTCACTTTGGATTTACTACATCCCAATATCAGAAGGAAAGACAAGAAAACTCTATTCATCACAACATCGCAGAAAAAACCCAGCTTTCACATTTTAATACCCACATTTCACTTCATAGGGTAACCTTTGAAAACAATCCTAACACAAGCAACACAAAACCCCATCACCCAATACACAAAATCAACCTTGTTGGCCACAATTGTTATCTCCATTACATTTATTTTGGTCTTCAGAAGATCGATTCCTTCCAACTTGTTGTCTATCATATGCTTGGGTTCTCTACACACAAGTCCAGCATACAATAAGCTTCTTCCAACCCTACATTAGGCTCTACTAACTCCAACTTTACTTTTTTTTCCTAAATCCCTCTCAATTACAAGAGAGCCCTAATTCTATTTTGACTTAAAAATCACTACTGCTCCCTTGCCACAAAGATTGTTCATATTGATGTATGTTTGAAAAGGGGCACCATTGGAACAGGTGGAAGAAGATGACATAGTCATTGGATCTTTCCAAGCTTTTGCCACCTACAATTGGTGCAAAATAAAAAAAGATGGCTATTTCCACTAAGCATTTCTAGTTGTTTAAATAAACCCCCGATGTGTTTCCCTTTCCATTTATGATGTTCATCCTTAATTTTGGGAAAAACAAATTACTCAAACAAGCCCAAGATGTTTTGTTTTTCTCTTTCATCCTTTTTTGTTTGTGAAAGAAAAGGAAGACAGTAGGTCCCATACATGGGTCCCATATGTCAAATTTGTCACTACATATAACAAAAAATGAGATGGAGAACAGGATTGAAACTCTTGGTAGTTAGGGCCTATTAAGTGTGCCAATGTTTATTGGAGAGGGGCTACTCCAAAAGTGTTGGTAGGTGAGGGCTTAAGCCATAAATTTTCCTTAACTCGTTTATGGATGATAACATTTAAACTTTTTAGCTTTATGTTATTAAATATATGTGGATGTGTTTAAAGCTATATTTTGACTTTAAATGATTATTTGGTTTGAATGGCTATATTTATGATGACATAATTATGTGAATTGTTTGTGGAATGTGTACGGAATTCATCATAATTATTACTGGCCTATCATGAGATTGTATCTTTACATGTCTCTTATCTGTCTGAATAATGAATATGAGTTCTTCCTTTTGTGGTTGAATGGTTTATAGATTAGAGAGAATCCTATTCCTTTTGAGCTTACTATATATCCTTATTCATTTAAGGTTTTTGAGCTTATAATTCATTTAAGGGCTGAATTTTCATGTTTTGTTAGAAATGTACACTTTGGAAACCTAATTATATGATATAGGTCATGAGATGATTGGAATGAATGCAATATTTTGTTATTATGGTATGCCAATTATACATTTAAAGTTAATCGTTTATGATATTTATTATAACCCAACAACATATGCTGGAAAATTACAGGATGATATCAAAAACCTTAGTCAACATAGCAGGAGTTCCGTAAAATGATTGTTGATGATCATGAGAAAGAGAAATGGAATTTCAATTCTATTTAAACCTTAGTCCTAAAGTAAGAATAGGAATGAAAAACCTAATCCTGAAATGCTTGTCAAATGTGATGTTTCCATAAGATGGAGATGGTCAATCTTAGATAATCTAAGGTAAAGACCTTAAACATATATAGAATGTGTGGAAGTGTTTTACCTATAGGAGATGACTTTAATTTTCTATAGTACTTAATATTATTAGATATGGATAATTATTGTTAACCTTAGACTTGAAGAATATGTAATCCTTATATGATACATTATTTATCTTAGGTGTATTGTACATTGAGATCCAAGTAGGGTTGATTCTAAGTATGTTGGGACATCTATAAACTCTTGAATGGCATGGAACATCTACCACAGGACCCACACTTTTATATAGAGTAAAGTATTCATTTTGGGTCATCTTATAAATGAACTTGAAAAAGCCTAAGACCATGGTTATCTTTCATAAAATATTTACCAAATTAATCTTTTTGTATTTATATTTTTAAAAAAAGATATATTTTAAAAGGTGTCTAAAAGAAATTTAAGTTCATTAAAATGAGATCCATTGTACTTGAATGCACAAAGATGACACATCTAGAAGTAAGACGGCCCACACAAGTCATGTTGGTGTTACAAATGAATATAGGTGAGTGGAAGGGTATAATGGTAATTACTCAAAAGAGGAAAATGGTAATTTGTCATAAAGATTACCTTTGTAATTTTAATCTCTTAATGATGACCACATATTATTATCAATGTGGAAGTGGTAGATGCCACATCATCTAGACCAGTTGAGAAAAAATGCCCCTACGAGATTTGCAAGTGTTTATGTCACATTAGAATAGTGTTTCTTAATTAAAAAGCTTGGAGAAGATTCCTTTGGAAGGTTCCTGGAGGTCAAGTCAAACAAGCTAGTTGGAGGCATAACTATAATAGAAGTTGTTTTAAACTAGAGATTGCTTGACTAAGGAGCTTTCTCATCTATGTGTGCTTGTGGATGTGTGATATATCAAAAAGAGAGTTGATACATAAACAAGAGAGAAATAACACCACCCATTTAGTGCTTTCCTATGAGTTTCTAGTTTCTCTCTTCCTCTCATCTAGTTTTAAAAGGTTGGAAGTTGGAACCACCTCCAAGATAAAAGAAGATCTAGCAAGAAGTTGCTGATCTCAACTATTAGTTGACCAAATTGAGGGTTCATATTTTTAATCCTTATAAGATATGTTCCTTTATATAATTCTAGTTCTAAAATTCTAATTGACATGATACATGTATGATCAAAATCAAGTTTTAAGTTCTTGATTCAAATAAAGAAAAGTTTCAAATCTTACAAATATATTCCAATACTAGTGTGTGTGTGTGTGTGTGTGTGTGTGTGTGTGTGTGTGTGTGTGTGTGTGTGTGTGTGTGTGTGTGTGTGTGTGTGTGTGTGTGTGATATATTAAAAGAGAGTTGATACATAAATAAGAGAGTAATAATGCTTCCCAGGTTTACGAATTTATGGTTTCTTTCTTCCTCTATTCTAGTTTTAAAGTTTGGAAGTTGGAACCACCTCTAAGAGAAAAAGAAGATTTAGCAAGGAGTTGTTAATATCAACCATTAGTGGACTAAATAGAGGGTTTGTATTTTCAATCCTAATAAGGTATGCTCCTTTGCATTAATTTTAGTTTTGAAATTCTAATTCACATGACACAAGTATGATCAAAATCAAGTTTTAAGTTCTTGATTCAAATAAAAGCAAGTTCCAAATCTTACACATATGTTTTGATAGTAGTAAGAGGGCCAAACTTATCTTTCATGTGTTTTGTATTTTGTTAGAATTGATTAGATCAATGTTTCTAGGAAGTATATAGTTTGTATGTGGATTGTAACACGTGATTTGTTTTGTGTGTAAGTATATTCACCCGTTGAATTTTAAACTTATGTGGTTATAGAAGACTTCATAAACCTTTCAATAGAACTAATCTAACTCAATTCTAAGTTGTTTTTATAGGGTTTCTAATTTTAGAAAGTAGCCCTTTCAACAAAGTGTATTTTCATTTCTTAGTGTGATGTACGTAAAACTTCATTTTGAAATTTTAGTATGTCATATAGCTTTTCTAAAAGAATCATGGTATAGATTTCATTACTTTTTAATATATTTTGATATTTTCCTTCTTTATTGAAAGAAAAATATAAAATTATTATTTTGGATAAAAATTAGGTTTTTATTTTTCAAAAAAATAAAATTTTAATTTGAGGGTTTTGTTTCTAGGCATGTTTTGAGATATTTCAAAAACCTTTTATGAAGTTTAGCTTTCAAGCTTTAGAGAAAACTTAAACCCTAGTTTATAAGAGTAGAAAAGTGGGTTTTCAATTTTTTGTGTTAGACTTAAAATCTTTTCATAAAAATTTGAGGTTATAGTTTTATTATGATTCAAAACAAAACCCATATCCTAGTTTTTAAAGTAAATTTTGCTTTGCTTGGATTTAA
Organism: Warburgia ugandensis; assembly: GCA_035236585.1. Lineage (NCBI taxonomy): Eukaryota > Viridiplantae > Streptophyta > Magnoliopsida > Canellales > Canellaceae > Warburgia > Warburgia ugandensis. Next base: position 42,423,585 of record CP141136.1, read on the forward strand.
AAACTTGTATGTTCTAGAAATTTTGTTGGAAGCCATAATTATAATCAGTACTTTGAATAATGAGATCACTTAATTATAGGTCAATAATTTAGAATTATCACGTGATGATATGTTTAGTTATTTTATCTATGAAGATTTTTTTTTTACTTGTTTATTTCATATCATTTAATATGTGGATGAGAGTAAAATGGTGAGATTAAATAAGGTAATATGTGAAAGGGTATGTTTAACTTGTGCATGCTAATAATGTATTAATTGATTCCAATAACCATCACTTAGTGAATCCATGAGATGGATATTGAAATTTCAAAGACATAATTGTATGAGAATGTTATGATACTATTTATTATGTTTTGGAGGATCCAGTAAAGTAGTTTGATTCATTGAATTACACTATTGAATAGTCTATAAGATTCTCTATAATTGAATTTTTTATTCATTTCCATCAAATTTAAAACAAGATACTTTATGGATATTTTAGTGCATGCATGTTGGATAGATGATTATGGATCCTATTATGTATATGTGTGATGAATGTCATTCATGGAATGATGATTGAGTGGTTACCAATACATTTTATTCTTTAATGTATCTCCCCTCTCCTCATTCTATTTATCTTTAAATTATATAGTACACTTGAGAGGTTGCTTATGACAATTGATTTTTCAAGTTTCTTTTTATTCAAAAGGGATGTAATTTTACATATCTTTAAAATTAGGGATTATTTTGATTATTTAGGAGATCAAGAGAAGATTTTGATATTCAATGAATTAGTGAGAGTTGAATCTTAATGGTCCATAATCATCATCCATTAAATTTATGTGATATGAATGGTTCAATATCTAAATGGATGTATAATTATGATTATTCTTTAAATTGATGGATAACCCCTCTTTGAAAAATTGTGTTAAGTGAGAATGATACTTTGAAGAAGCTTTAATCTTATAGCCTTCCCTTGTAAATAAACATCTATTCAGTAATGATGTTGGAACAAGGTACCACAAGACGCATTTCAATTGCATTGTCGGATAGATTTTTGAATTGGAAATAGGTCATAGTTAACCAAAGGTGATTATAGCTCAATGTATGGAACATGGTCACATGCTGCAGAAAAATCTATGGTTCTTATACATGAGCTATAGTTAACATGTTTGATGTAAATAAATTGAATGTCATGATCATGATTAATAGAAGATCCACCTTGCTACAAGGATGGGTAGTCAAATGCCATAACTAAAGCTACTTGTGTGTTGTGATTGGTCACATGCCACATCAAAAGCCAATTGCAACAAGAATAAGGTTTTCAACATTCATTTTAACTTTTGAGGTGATGATTGAATATAGATCCACCTTGCCTAATTGTTGACGAAAATTGAATCCTTTGAAAAGGATTCATGAAGAGAACAAACTCACTAGCTTGAACAATGTGATACTAGCTTAGAAATTTGAAAATTATGTTGATAAGAAATAAGGCAAGCCATGTGACTAAGGCCAATGCTCATGCACCTCATCATCCTAGTAATGGTGTTAGAGATAAAGAAATTGCTTCTTATCAAACTAATTTGATAATGTGGCATGAAGATAATGATCTATGTAAATGCTTCATGTTATTATCAATAAGCAATAATCTCCAGAGGTAGCATAATCTTATCAAGAAGGCTAGGAACATAATGGTTAGTGATTAGGAGATGTTTGGTGAGAATCATCAGTTGGTATGATTGATCATAATGAGGAATTTTTTGTCTACATGTATCATGGAAGGAACTCTAGTTCACGATCAAGTCCAAAAGATCATGGGATATATTCAAGAGTTGCTTCAACATGGAGTGAAACTAGATAAAGTCACTAAAATTGATATGATATTAGCATCGTTGGCATATTCATTTTCCAACTTTGTTATGAATTTTCAAGTGAATAGTATTGAGTGTACCCTACAAGAACTACTCATAGCTAAAACCAATATGATTGGTGATTTATATTCTTTATGGTGTAGTAATTCTGGTGAGACCACATATATATGCAACATGTTTCATGCATTTGAGGGAAGAAGAATAATGAATTATGAAGAGATCGAGTTGTAAATGGGAATGGATGTGAAAGCAGCTATCATGGAAATAAGGACTTTTAATTAGAACTTGATTTATCGAAGGATTTTTGAAATTAGATGATTACTTATATTTACCTCAAATGTGGAGAAACTTAATTTATGTGTCCAAACTATATGATGGTGGATATTCTTTAACAATAAGGTAGTTATCAATTTTTGTGGTAAAGTATTTACTATGAATACATATGAGAATGGGCCATACATTCTAAAATCTCAAGATCGTTGTATCCATAATGTTGAGCAACCCATTAATATTTTTACTCTTAAAAGAGTTAGAGAAATGGCATGTCCAACATATTTATGCCATAGCAAAAGCTAATTGTAATAAGAATAAGGTTTTCAATATTCATTTTATCTTTTGAGGGGATGATTTAGTGAATGGAAAATTACATTGAAAAACCTTCATGCAATTGAAACCTCTTATACATGCAACATGTTGCATGGATTTTAGGAAAGAAGAATAATGAATTATGAGGAGATCGAGTTGTAGATGGGAATGGATGTGAAAGCAGTGGAGGATTTTGAAATTATAAAATTACTTATATTTACCTAAAATGTGGAGAAACTTAATTTATGTGTCCAACTTTATGATGGTGATTATTCTTTAAAATCTAACGATAAGGTATTTATCAATCTTCATGGTAAAGTATTTACTAGAATGGACTATACATTCTAAAATCTCAAGAACATTGTATTCATAATGTTGAGCAACCCATTAATATTTTACTCTTAAAAGAGTTAGAGAAATTGCATGTCCAACATATTTGTGTTATAGCAAAAACCAATTGCTTCATTTTATCTTTTGAGGAGATGATTTAATGAATTGTACAATTACATTGAATAAGCTTCATTCAATTGAAAATGTATGATTGGTATTGATGTGTTTTAACTTACATACATACATACATACATACATACATACATACATACATACATACATACATACATACATACATACATACATACATACATACATACATACATACATACATACATGCATGCATGCATGAATGCATGCATATATTACTTGATTGCAATTGAAAAGAAACAACATTAATCCTTTGAATAAGATTCTTGAATAGGACAATTTCACTGGCTTTAAATATGAAGATTGCCTTAGAAATATGAAATTTGTGATGGTCGCAAATAAGGTAAACCGTGTCATTGAGGCTAATGCTAATGCATCTTAGCATTCTGAGATGGCATTGAACATGAAGCAATTGTTGATTATCAAACCAATTTGACAATGTGGTACGAAGAGACAACTATTTTGCTAAACACTTCATTTTAGCATTGATGATCAATAATATCCAAAAGCAACATAATCTTGTGGAGAATGTTAGGGACATAATGGTTAGTATCCAAGAGATAGTTTTTACGAAATGATTTCAATGCATGCAATCTATTATTATAATGGTATGCCAATTATACATCTACAGATAATCTTTAATGAAACTTACTGTAACCCAATAATATATATTTGAGAATCATGAGATGATCTTAGAAACCTTACAACATAGCAAGAGTTCCATAAAATGAAGTTGAGAATCATGAGAATGAGAAATGGAATTTTAGTTCTATGTAAACCTAAAATAGTCCTTAAGTAAGAATCATAATAAGAAACCTAATTCTAAAATACATGTCAAATGGAATATTATAGACGAATAATTCTTAGATCATTTAAGGTAGAGATCTTGAACAAACATAGAATATACGAAAGTATTTTACATATAAGACATGACCTCAATTGTCTATAATATTTAATATTATTAAACATACATAACCATTATTACCCTTAGACTTGAGAAATCTATATTTGTTATGAGATATAATATTTATCTTACATGTATTATACAATGGGTTCCAATCAAGGTTGATTCTAGGAACTCTAGAACATTTATAAACTCATAAAGGACATAAGATGTCCACCACAAAACCATAATCTTCTATAATAAGTTATTCATTGCAGGCCATCTTATATATTTTCAAAAGGTTTTTTAAAGGACATTTAAGTCTATTAAAATGGGGCCCAATGTACTTAAATGTATAAAGATGACATGCCTAGGGTAAGTAGGTCCACACTTCCCCTGTTTGTAATTCTCCATAAAGGGTACCTTTGTAATTTAATCTTATAATATGGGCAATAGGTAATTTAACCTTCTAATGTGGGCCGCATGTGGTTATCAGTGGGTGAGATGGTAGACATCATTTCATGTAATCTAATTGAGGAAACACACCCCTTATGAGATTTGGGAGTGTTTATGTCACATTAGGTAAGTGTTTCCAATTAGAAAGGTTGGAAAAGATTTCACTTTAGAAGGTTCCCAGGAGGTCATACATTGGAGACGTGACTAGAATAATAGAAGTTTCTTAAACTGGGGATTAGCTCACAAATTTTGAAATTACGATGACTAAATCATTCAAGTAACATTGAAATGTTTTTCCTAAGATCCAACTAACTAAAATGGAGATTAAGTTTGATGGATTTTAAAGTGAAGCTTGACAAAGTGCCTATTTGAGGATTTAGGAGACTAATTCAAGGTACCAGTTGACTAAAGTACAAAATAACTGGATTTAGTTTCTGTCTTGAGATTTAGCCAAATAAGCTTGAAGAATAGTTTGCTTATGATGACCTGAGTTTTTAATTGACTTTTTCTCAATTCTTTCTGAAAAGAGAGGCCTCTAACTAAAAATTCCTTTTGAAAATAAACAACAAAAACATTTTTTTGTGAAAAGATTTTTCCAATAACCCTTAGTGTCATTACTACTTTACAAATAGGGATCTAAATATAAAATGATCATTTTATTTTTACCAAAATCTAGCAGTGTTTCCTCTGTTTCTTAGTTATTACGCATTTTACACATGCGATGTAGTATCCCTGATAGAAAGCATTCATAAGTTTGAAAAAGAAATAGTTTTACTTTTGAAGAAGATGGTTCAAAAATCAACTTTATCATAGCCAAAATCTATCCAACCAAAGCCATCAATATATATATATATATATATATCATACATGTCACCATATAAAAAAGAAAAAAAAAACTTAAATTATGGTCCAATAAATCCATATAGAATTAACTCATATGTTCTTATAGTTACTTTGACATTACTACTATAGATCTTTTTAGCAACTCCATATTCTATCTTTTGCTTTCTTCCTTATGTTGTATTTCATCAAATCTGAGATATTATACACAAATGTAATATCTCAGCAAGCTTGTGCTTGTGTAGATGGAATAAGATACATAAATGATAAAACACAATTTATTCTCAAATCATTTGTTCATCATTTTACAGATAGGCATTTATGTTAAAACTATTCACTTCTCAAATCATACATATAATAAGAACCAAACTCAATCTCATATGATTATATTACAAATATGAAACTTCATTTGACAATATCTGACTTTCAATTGTAAGTCAATCAAATATCTAAATTTTGAATGAAATCACAAAGTATAGTCTATAACATATTGTCTTTCATATTTTCTTATGCTCATAAATCAATCTCAAGTAATCATAAACTCATGAAACATATTCATTTAACAACATCCAATCAAAGATTGAATTTCACTATTTACAATGAAAGTATAAAACCTCAATGTTTCTATGCCAATACATTTTGTCTAAATCACAATCGATATCGAATTCTCAATTAAATAATAAACAAAACATAATGAAATTGTACAAAACATCAAACTATCATACATATAGTACTGTCAAAACTCAGTATAACACAACCTTTTAAAAGAGAGTCCATATATCCAACTATCATAACTACATTACCATCCGATCTCAATATAGCAACGTCCCACTATAGGCCACAAAGGCACTTAAGGTCCATACAAATCTCATGACAAAATGTCCATTGCAAATCCTTGAAAGTCCATCAAGAAAATATTTAAAACAACTACTCAAAATCTTTAGGACCTACAAGCCTATTGTTACCACACTACACCCCCCCTCCCCATCTATTACTCTCACCAATAAAACAACGAGGGTCTTATAACTTACTCTAGGCTAGGCCAACTTTCATAAGTCACTTGATTTTTAACTGTATCAATAAATCAATATCTATGGGCTAGGCCAGGACCACACCTCACAAGTCACCTGATTTTAACTATATTAATAAATTAGTATCTGTGGACAAGCCCAAACCAACTCACGTGAGTCACTTGATTTTAATCATATCTATAAAAAGAAGTCTATAAATGGGCCAAGACCATCTCTCATGAGCTACCTAATTTTAACTATATTTATAGAACAAAGTCTATAAATAAGCTAGGACCAATTCTCTCAAGTCGCTGATTTTGAACGTATCTATTGAGTGTTGATCTTTATATTAAAGACCCCCACTTTTGCATCATTTTGTACATTTGGTAATTTATGATTACATTTATAGGATATATTTGCATTAAATTATTTATTTGATAAATTTTCAAGGTTAGATGAAGATTCGAGGTAAGTATGTGTAAAATCATTTGAAAATAATACTAATTAGAATTGTTTTTATGTTTTATAGGTTGTAGGTCAAGATCCATGTGGTTAGATCAAGCTAATCAATATCCTAGGTCATAGATGAAGTTTAAATTGGATGGATCAAATCAATCCATGGTGCAATTAAGATTATCCAAATAAAGAAAAGAGGCAGTGAAGGTGGGAACTTGGGATTAGTCTCTATTGTTCAAGGGTCAACTGATGTGACTATCTCCAATTGTCATCTTAGCAAATGACAACTTCAAAATGTTTATAATAAGGGGTCTTCTTTTTCTAATAGGCACTTCTTGTTTTTGGATTCTAAGTCATGCTACAGCTACTTGTAATAGGCTATCAGCTGCACTATATATGTCATGAAGCGATTGCTTAGAAGCTTTCTAATTATTACACAATGAAAGTTGCTAGAAATAAATATATGAGATAAAAATTGCTAAATAACATCAAAGAAGGTGATTGGAAACTTGATTATATAAAGAGAAGAGTCATGTTAGTTTCTTGGAAAAGAAGAAAAAAAAACAGAGAGAGAGAGAGAGAGAGAGAGAGAGAGAGAGAGAGAGAGAGAGAGAGAGAGAGAGAGAGAGAGCAAAAACAAATCTAGCTTTTCCAAACATGTTTTCTTGGAAATTTGTTGCAACATAAGTTTTTCCTTTAGTTCTTTTGTTTTTCAATAGCAAGGCTGGGAAGGGAAAAGTCCCAAGCAAGTTCTAGAGAGAAAACAAGAAAAATTGATTGAAAATCTGAAGGTAGAAGGCAATGAAAAGTACTTGTGACTTGATTTACAAGTATGTGTAATTGACACGATGATTGCAACTCCAATAATCAACAAAAATCCATGATACTTGTTCCATTTGATAGGAGATATCACATAAAAGAACACCCAATTTTTTTATTTTCAATTTTCATTCAAGATCTTATAAATGAAATTGATTAAAGATTGCTAGTTGCAATCATAGCATGAAAAGTTGACAGTAATTTGCCGAAGATTTACACCTTTAGTTTGCTTTATGTGATGGGTTTTTGAATGATCTAATCCATTTCATATTTTTTAATTTGTGTTATCAGGATTTTGGTATAAGTTTTGTTGAAATTAATGGTAAGAATGGTTTAATTTTATCAAATAAATCTAAAAGGTACTATTTTGTAGGCTGGTTGACAATCAGCCTTTGCAATCAAATATCTCAATTTCTAATTATTTTTTGAGAAATCTAATGTATTTCCTTGTGATTGGTGCCAATTTTTGTTGAAAGACTACATCAGAAAGTCATTCAACTATGTGGCCCAAGTCTACTACTTAATTATGCTTAGTTAACTATCAAGTGAAGAAGTAAATGCCACCCCCCCCCCCCTCTCTTTTTTTTTACTAGTGACACTCACAATAGCATGCGAGTGTGAGGGCTACATTTCAACAATGGTTTACTAATAGCACTCTTATTTATAGACGTAGTGAGAGATGTTGCTCTAGATTTCTAATTGAAAAAATAATTTTGAAAATCCATGAGTTGGAGATGATGTTTGAAACATCAGTGATAGTTATGTATGATATGGTAAAATAAAAAGAATCTATTTAATATTTTAATTATTTTTTAAAAATAAAGTAAAAAAATAGGAAAAAATTTTTATTAGGTTTTAAAATTTTCTTTTAATATTATGTTCTAGATTATTATTGGGTAGTTTGTAATCATGTTTGAATGTTTAGAAAGTACTTTTTCTTAATTAATTAGAAATTTAATTTTAAAAGTTTTTAGAAATCATGTTAGTTTTCTCTTGCTAGATTAGAGTGATCTTACCTTTAGATTTAGAAAACTACATAATAAAATTTTCAAATGCTTTAATTATTTTAAATAAATAATTGTTGAAAAATACTCAATTTAGTTTTGATTTTAGGATAATCAAGAACTTTGGTGCCTTAAATTCTTACTATACTCTCCTTGTAGGCTCAACCATGCATCACTACAACTATTGTATGCTTCTAGGAAAACTCTCAAACAACAAGTTTTTGCCAATGTTGCTGCAAAGGTTAACATCTAGCCAAATCACCATTGACTTATGATATTTTTTTTCATTTTCTTTTTTATTTTTGAGCACAATTGTAGTGAAGATGACTTGTATTTGAACTTTAATCCAAATTAAAATGGTTGTAATATTACAGGTCAAGGACAAAACTACCTTTTTGTGGTTTACCCTTGTATGGGAAGACCTAATTCTAGAACCCCACCATAAGGTCTACCTTACTCTTTTCTTTTTCCTAGTTGTAGGCTTTGCTTATTTGTATGGTAGCTTAATTGCATATGGGTTCCATCCATCTTTATTTATTACATACTTTTCTTGCATTATTACATTAGTTTCCTATTTTTCATTGCATTCATATGTCTACTCGCTTTAAGGTGATATATATATATATATATATCAAACTACTACGATGAATGAAAATTAAATAGTAATGCACCTTACCCTATAAGATTAATGATGGATTTCATCACCACCTCTTGGCCCACCAAGCTTAATCATCACTTTTTCACATATCCTTACCTTCTAAATTTTTAATTAAAATAAATTAGAAGAGACTTGTAGAATCCTTCCACCTCATAGGCAATCTACTGTCATTCTAGTGGCCTTGAGCTTAATCACTACGTTGGTTTTGAAATGACTAAATCTGCCAACACATTCTAGGACTCAAATTACCTATAGCCAACTAAAGAGGATGTAAAGCAATTAATTTAGCAAAGATCTAGCTGTTAAGCAATAGAACAAGTCTAAAAGAGAGGAGAAGGTGTATATATTAGGTTAATCTAAAAGCTACTTCCATACAGAAATTCAAGAACATTAAAAAAATTTAGCTTGTTAGCCATAGGATTCTTTCATTGTGTCCTTTGTTTGTCCATCATTCTAAACACTAGGTTGCATCATTTAGTTTAGTTTTATTCACAAAAACTCAAAGAAAATACCAAAAAAAAAAAAATCTTTGTAGTATGCAAATGTGGATACATAGTGAAATAGGAAGGTTAGTCAATGAAAGCCAAAATACCATACAACATGATTAGTTGCACTCATTGACTAATCTACACACTGATGAAAGGGGTAATCCATACCCAGCATTAACAGATATGATATTTTCCCATGGAGGAACAATTCCATCTTTAATAATGATGAACCACCTCATATCATGGATAATGATAATGTTCTCTTATGGACAAACAATTAATAAGTCTTTAATTTTGCATAAAAATCACCCAAATTAGTTTTCCATATGTTACAACTTATAAGGGTAAATTAGAGTTTTTAGACCAAAATTCATAACACATGCATTTTTTACATAATAACCCAAAAGTTTGTTATTATGTAGGTCCAACAGCTAGTCCAAGGTAAGTATTGATTAATCATGTTTTTCTAATATTTAATTAGGGTTATTCATTTTTTGTAGGAAGTAAGATGGTGATTTAATGTCCGAGATCAATCAGGATGAAATTGAAGATCAAGATCAAAATTTGAGTCAAACTCTCAAAATCATCACTTCAACATAAACCAAAGGCCAAGATCATCTTGTGGGCCAATAAAGGATGTGATTAAAGGAGCTAATGATGTCCGAAGTGGGCCCATGAAGTAAGACATGCATTCCCACCACCTTTGCATGGGAGCACTTAAGCTACCATAGCCATATGAGCCATGAAAGAAGGTGGCAAGCTAAGAATTCAAGCCAAACCATACAAGCCACTTAAGCCAAGAGATACAACTAAGAAGTTGAGCCAAGAAAGCTTCCTAAGCCAGCCATAAAGCTTAGCCAATGGAGCCTTCAAAGTTTGCCATCTAAGCAATCAAGCTAAGTTAAATGGAAGGCTAGGATATCCATGTGATATTTTGAAGATAATTAAGGGAAATCTATTAGAATAAGATGACATGTGGACCAATGGGATAAGAGCATTCCATTTGTAGTGTTTTTCTCACTTTTCCCCACCTTTTCCTTAATTTCCACCTCACCCTTAAGATGCACTACGAATTTTCAAAACTATCTCATTCCACTTCTTAGGAAACTTCCCAACCAACCAAATCTCTCCACCTAACACCACCACCCACTTTCCTAAAACAAAGAGGTTTCAATGACTTTGGAAGGGGGGGATGCCCATTCCTAAAAAGGTGGCGTCTCCCACCTACTCCCCTCCTTAAGGCAGCCACCTCCTTCCACACTTTCCTATTTGATGTATTACCCTTTTCCCCCATCTTAGCCATTTAATTTGATATACTTTAATCAACACCACACCTTAGTATTATAGTACCCTAGGAAAAATAGGAGAACACTTATAAAAACCAACCAAACTCAAGCAAAAGACACACTTTTTCCACTTAGGAAAAGACACCTCCTCCATTAGGGAGGAGGATGCCCTCTTCCTACAACCCTTTTACACTCTTTTTCTTATGTTTTGTTGATTCTTTTGGGTGGATACTATTACCTTCCAAGGTGTGTTATTGCTTCCTCAAGTGTTCAAACCATTGCCTTGGGTATTTGATTCTTCCTTGAAGGTTGGTTAATCTCCTTGCTTCTCTTTTGTTTGATTTTACTCCCTTTGTAGCTTATTGTTGGCTTTTAATTCTCTTACTTTTCCTTGCCTAAAGATTAAGGTCTAAGGTTGGTTTTCCCTTGAGGTGATAGCCAAAGGAAGTCACCTTGGATCTAATCTTATCCTTGCTTTTCATTGCCCTTTAGTTCTCCTTTTGATTGCCTTGAATTCCCACCTTGTTTTCATTAGTTTCACTTGTTGTTTACCTTGTTGAATTGCCTTCAACTTCCAAGTTTTCCTCTCTTTTTAATTAAAGAAACAAGGTAATTCTTCCCTAGTAGTGACAGTCAAGAAAAGAAGTGACTTCAGTCTTTGATTTCCCTCTTTGCATTCCATTTTTACTTCTTCGAGATAGACATAGTTTTAGGTGTTCCTTTCCTAAAGTTCCTTCATTAGTCCAACCTTTTCTTCTTTTGTTTTTTTAGAAAACCACTTGCATATCAGAGGAGATCATTTTGAGGGTTTTGGAAGGTGTTTTAGAATTGATTTGAATCAAGTTTCATGTCTTGGATTGAATGCAATTTCCAGATTTATGTATATGTTCTATGCATTCAACTTTCTGAATGTAATTGGTACTATTTCAGTGAAATCACTCGAAGTTCTTGTTTACACTTGTTTCTAGTAGTGAAGAACTATTGAATTAAATGTTTTAATGGATATAAAGTTATGCCTTCATGTGTTGATTACATGGAAATTGGAAAAAGCATGGTGCTGGAATTTCCAACAACATATAACTACCACCTTGTTTATGCTTAATCCTTCACATTATTTATTATTGCTCTAAGTTATTCTTTAGGAAATTAATTAAGCTTTTAAGTTGTGTGTTTATTTATTATAGTATATTTCATGATATTTATCCAGAGGTCCGTAAATTTCAGTCTATGTTTACCCCTTAAATCACGTGCATAAACCCATGGTCCATGCACATGGTTTCAAGGTGTTTTCCCTTGGACAAATTGCTTAGTTTGGATTAGATTCTTATGCTCAATTCCTATTCATGCATTCCATGTTAGATTATTTTTGCATCATAGTTCATGCATCTTGCCATCTTCATCGATGCATCATAATTACTTTGTTTCATGCATTCTTTCTAGCTTAATTCCATGCATACCACTTGTTTCGTTGTCTCCATAATTAGTACATGTTTTGATTTATTAGTTAGATCATTATTCTAGGTCTATTTTGCATGTTAGATTAGTTAAGAATGTTGCCATGTTTAGATTTAGAAAGCTCTAACTTTAGAAAGTTTCTAATTACATATATTTTTTATTTCCATCATTAGATTATATTAAAATCTCATTATCCTATCTAGGTTAGAAAATTTAAAGCAGGGAGCGCTAGCATCACATTAGTTCAACTCTTGATAGGATCGACCTCACTAGCACACTATATTGTAAACAATTTGTGCATTTGCTAGTTTTTTTTTTTTAAACAACAACAACAATCCTCTCTTTGATGCTAATAATACTCCACCTTTCTTTAATGATAATGTTCATCCTTGAGGAGTCCTTGTCCACCACTTGGAAATTGGAGAAGGAAATCATCATCATCATCAAGACCTTATCCTATTTAGGATTCAATCACATGAGTCGTGTTCCTTGATTGCCCTCTATTAAGTGTCAAAGCTTCATTTAGTTCCAAAGTTTTTAAATCTTTTCAGCACTTCTATCCATGTTCCTTTGGGCCTCCTTGCCTTTTGCAACCTTCAACTTGAATTGCCTCGCTCCTTCTAATTGGTGCCATTTTTTGGTCTCTATTGGACATGTCCAAACCATCTAAGTCTTATATCCTTCATCTTATTACCTCTTGGTGCTACTCCTAAGTTTCTTCTAATGTTTTCATATTTAATTCTATCCTTTCATGTCTTGCCACTCATCCAAATCAACATTCACATTTCAGCAACGCTTAAATGGCATTATTCAGATAAAGGATCTTATCTCCTTTCTATCTAAAAACCTAGCAAAAGTCTAAACTAGGATCTCATTCTAAAGAGCCAATGAAAAAGAAAGAAAAAGAACAAAAGTTTTTTTTTTATAGCATGGGGAATGGAGACTACCTATGTACATTATTCCGTAACTGCCCAATACTCTAATCCATAGAACGTGGTCAACCTTATAGACATCATATATATTTTTCCTTTTAGGTTGAGTGACACAATCTGATCACATAAAACTCCAGAGGTACATCTCCATTTGTTCCAACCAGCTTGGATTCTCTAGGTAATATCCCCTTCAATCTCTCCACTCTCATGAGTTATCAATCACAAGTATTGGAAGTGCTCTTTTAAGGGGACTTCTTATTTATAAATCTTTATTGGTGGTCTACTCCCATTCCTTTCCTTGCTAAAATGTCATTCCATAGACTCTATCTTAGTTTGGCTGATTTTAAATCCTTTAAATTTTAATACAACTCTCCATAACTCTAACCTTTTGTTTATGCTCTCCCATGTCTTATCAATCAAAACTCTATCATCTACAAACAACAAGCACCATGGAATCTCCTTATGAAAATGTTTTGTTCACTCTTAACATAACCAACATGAAAAGGTATGGCCTCACTGCCAATCCTTGGTGCAATCCTATAATGATGGGAAAATTACCAATTTCTCCATTAGTGGTCCTAACATTTGTTGCCACTCCCTCATACATATCCTTAATTATGTCTATAGCCCAGTGAAACCCCTTTCTCACCTAACACCTAACATATTAAATCTTTGGGGACCCTATCATAAGCTTTTTCTAAGTCAATAAAGACCAAGTGGAGGTCCTAAATCATTTCCCCTCTATTTCTCCATCAATTGTCTAATTAGGAAAATAGCTTCCATGATAGACCTCTATGATGACCTGGGTTTTCATAACACTTTTTAAATACAAAAGGCATTGACTTAACAAGCTAGATTTCTAATAAAATCATTTTTAAAGAGTAAACAACTATGGAAGAATCTTTTCTTTTAAATTCACTTTGAAAAACCCCAAGTGTCATTTTTCTTTTCTCAAAAGCAAGGATTCTGGGTGAAATGAGCACTCATTTGTACCGAAAATTCAGCAGAGTTTTCCCTATTTTTCGGAGATATGACATTTAATGCATGTCATTGTGAAGTACCTAATAAACATTCATTAACAATTTTAACATATAATTGGAGATTCCATCTCCTTTGCATGTGTCTAGGAGATTAAAACAAAATACTCAAACAAACACACCCAAAACCGCCACATCACAACCCAGTCACATAAGTCATCCAAACTCCCTTAATTACATACAATGCAGTCCCTTTCTCATTTCTAATACGATAACTTCAATTCAAAGACCAATTCTTACCTGTCATTTTCCAAAGCTTCCATTAGCATGCTCTTATCATTAAGCAGCTCATATTCCTTGGGAGTCCTCTATTCTGAGATACTGTTAACATGCCAAACCTGCTAGTATTCTCTGTATTTGAAGTATTGCAAACCAAAGCAATGCCTTAGCAAGCAATCACTTGTGTAGGTAGAATAAGACTCAATTTTATATAAACAAAATCATGATAATTCTATATAGATCAATTTAGCCATGTTGAATCATGCAAACAATAATTCAATTATCATTTAACTTGAAATCACTCAACTTTATCAAAATCATGAATCCATGCCACAATTTCACAAATAATAATGCATCAGTACTAAAACACATTCTTTGAAATGCAAAGTATGCAGTCACATATCAAATGTACAAATTATTTTCATTTCCTGATACCAATCTTCGCTCTTACGAGCCATTTCACATTACCAAATACCAACGCATTGTTGCATGCATCATGTACACAGTAGGCATTTTATCCCCTTGGCGTAGTGAGTCCGTGCAGCGGGTTAAACCTAAAGACACACCTCAAGGATCAGTTCTTGGTATCAGTCTTATATTTCTCACATGGTTCACAATAATACATAGCTAATGCATGATCAGTTTAATCATGGTTCAATTTCAGCATGCTCATTCATCTTATTTTTCATATAAACTGAAAAGAGTTGTCTCAATGCTTAAAATTCATATACACATGCATATATAGTAAAAATCTTAGCAATCTTAATTCCACTTACCTCAAATGGAGATCATCTAGTTCACTGAGAAGAATACTTCATTCAGTTCATGTATGCACTCCTGATCAATCACACATCTATAATAATACAAACACATATTTAGTTGTACAATTCTAGGACTCCTCCTAACTTCCCTAATACTATTTGGCACAAGGCAAAGTGACAATGCTTATTACTGTTCTAAAGGTATTTCATTAGCTATTGGTTGATAGCTAATTTAATGACAAATAGTTACTAAATTTTCAATCCACACCATTGGCCCTAGATTGGCTATCCACTACTCTTCTTAAGTGACTGCAAGTGACTTTCACTGTTTAGTAGGCATAACCCTTGATTCTTGTCTAAATCAACTCTTGAGTTGGAGATGGATGTTATTTTCCATACTACTATCTTCAATACAAACTATAATTGTATTCCTAAATTAGATTGATATAATGAGCATCATGAACAGTTCATATTACCCAATTTTCTATACATGTTTATCCAAATTCCAAAATTTATATTATATCTAAGCTAATTCAAGGTTCAGGAGTCCATCCTTCGCATCTTATCATTTATCTGACATCACAAGGTCTCTGTTTGAATAGTGACAGATTAGACGGCCTAGATCATCCTATCTTTTTCACTTCAAATTAATATAATTCTAGTCATCCTACCATTTTTAAGGACAAAGAACTCATCTGTGATGTCTGATTGTCGATCAGACATCACGAAGTTATTGTGTGAACAGTACTCGATCGGATGGTTGAGATTGTTTGATTGATTTATAACCAAAATTAATAATTTTTTGCTAAATCAAAGATAGGTCAGACTTATATTATGCTTGTCTAAGCATGGATTAAAGTATTAATGGCTAGATCATCACCAAATCTTAAATCTAACATAAAACGATACTAATCTAGCTAGAACTCCAAATCAAGAGATAGATATCACAGATCCTACCTCTTGGGAGTGTTCCCTACCCCTAATCATTGCTAGAGAAGATAGGGTTTGATGATTTTTTGGCGTCAGTTTCACGTGAATACTATTCCTGCTCCGATCCACCATCATTTCTCCTCTGATGGCAGTGGAACTAGAGGGATTTTGCTCCTCAACTCTTGAAGACTTGATTGGACGGTTGGATCTCCGATCAGAGCCACTGCTATTGTCGGCGAACTCTGTTTTTGTAACAACTATAAATGTCTTCTTCTCCCCCTCTAGTGCGATCTAGGTTTTCAGGCACGCTAATTCTTACCCATCTCTCTTTTCCTTGTTTCTCCCTCTTCTCCTTCTTCCTTCTTCTTTCACCCTCTCTTCTTCTCCTCTCCTTACCATCTTCTTCTCCCTCAGTTCAGTCTCTCTTGTCGATGCGACCTGGGGTTTCCAAGAATGCAAGGCTTCCTTCTCCTTACCTTCTCTCCTTCCCCTCTTTCCTCTTCTTTTTCTCTCTTCTTCTTCCTCACCTTTCTCTTCTCCCTTCATCGTTTTTGTCAAGTTTTTCTAGAAACAGAGCAATTGTTTCATTTGACTTAAGGTGGGAGGTGCCCGTATCAAATACAACCCCCTCTATTTAAGCCTTTTTTTTTTCAAAAATACCCTTAATCTTTAACTCCTCATATTTCCTCCATCCGAATTCTGACTTCAGCAAACTTAGTGCCGTTTGAATTGTATTTTTTATTACTATCTAGTCTTTCACTTATAAAATCCCAAAAATATGAATTTAATATGTTCTTTTCATCCCAATTTAACATTTTTCAAAATTCACTAAAATTGATATTTAGATATTAGGGATGGTACAACCTCCCATGTATAAAAACACAATAGTTCTCCGACACAGTCATCTCATGTCGTAGCCTCTTCTCAATCATTGTTCTAAAAAGTTTCATGGTATGGCTCATAATTTTTATTCCCAGATAATTAGTGCAACTTTGTATGTCTCCTTTATTCTTATAAATTGGTACAATGGAACTCTTCCTCCATTCATCTAGCATTTTCTTTGATTTTACAATCTTATTAAACAACTTTATCAACCAAACTACTCTAGTAACTCCCATATACTTCCAAACCTCTATTGGTATACAATTGAGCCCAGGGCCTTACCTAATTTCATTTTTTTCAATGCCTCTTTCACTTCAATTATTCTAATCCTACGATCATATCTACAATGTCCACCATTATTTGGGTTTATGGTAGTTTCAATCCCCATATTCTCACAGTAATTGTGTTTAGCAATTTTTGGAATGTAACTTTCCCATCTTTATTTGATCTTGTCATCTTTGACTAGTAACCTTTGGTCATCACTTCTAATACACTTAATGTGCTCTAAGTCATTACTTTTCTTTTCTCTTACTTTTGAGAGTTTAAACACATCTTTCTCACCTTCTCTATTAGCAATCTTTTTACCATGCTTATATTGCTCAAAGTTTTTGTTATTTTTAGTCCTTTGCCAAGCCTTAAACACACTCATTTCTCTTTGATAACTTTTTTCCCTTTTTTGCTCCACCACCTAGTTTTCTTTGTTTGTTGCCTTTTACCATTAGATACTCTGAGGACATCTTTTATCAACTTCTTAATGGACATGGCCACATTAGTCTAGATAGTGTGTACTTTTGTTTCATTATTCCAAGCAAAGGTCCCAAAAGGGTAGGTAAAGGTAGTCTTGTCCTAGTTCTATAATGCTATGGGGATATGGTTATAGCCAAAGTATCCATAAAAAAAAAAGTAGTAATAGCTATGACCAACTAACCTTTCTAGTACTTAGTCAATAAATGGAAGAGGAATGTGGTATGTACTCATGACGAGTTAAGTTTCTGGTAATCTATACAAAATCTCCACACGATGGTCATGCAAGTGAGGACTAACTCATTATCCTTATTTCGGATTACCATTACTCTGGACTTCTTAGGACAACCTGCACTGGGCTAGCCCAAGTGGTATCAAAATTAGGATAGATAACACCAACATCTAAGAGTTTAAGGTCTTCGTCTCTCACTACCTCTTTCATATTAAGGTTAAGTCTCCTCTATCTCCTAAATTGTTTAGCATTTTTTTCTAGGTGAATTCTATGCATACACACAGTAGGGCTAATCCCTTTAACATCCTCCATGGTCCACCATAAAGTTGTCTTTTGTTCTCTTAGAACATCAAGAAGTTTACCTTCCTATTTGTTATCTATATCTAAGGCTATGATCACTGGCAAGGATTCCTCTCATCCTAGATAAGAATACTTTAGATTTTAAGGTAATGGCTTATGGACTAGGGTGGGTGATTTTCTCTACTAATGTGTAATGACTCCAATTTTGTAACATTAAAATCCCAAGTTAGCAATGAAAAGTTCAGTTTTGAAGATAAGGGTATTTTGGTCATTTCACTATTCACCTTGACTGAACCCAGAAATTTGGTCCTAAAAATAGTACCATTAGGTGCGTCTTAGAAAAAGAAATCTAACAAGACCAAAATCACCCAAAACGGAGTTAAAATGAGAAAGTTATGGCCCTTTGAAGTTCAGGGGCAAAAATGTAATTTTTACTAAAAAAGAATTTAGCCTGCAAAACACAGGGGCCCATTTTGATATGGGCACCCCTCATCTTCAACCTCCTAGAGGGTTCTAGAACGGCAGTGATTGGAGGAGAAATCACTACCATTCTGGAGGTTTCTCCATTGCCATTCAAGGGCGGTGAGAGCCCCCTCCAGAACCATCTTATAACTCTATAAATAGAGCTCTTGGGCAACTCTAATGGCAGCCCAAAAGCTTGGGAAAAAACCCATTTTAAAGAAGCAACCAAGAGGAGAAACGTGGAGAAAAACCCAGCAACAAGCTAGGTACGCCCAAGATCCCTCAAAACCTGTCTTCACATTAGTCCTAGGCTCAGTTTCCCTAAGTTTTTGCATGAAAAATCATGCAAAAATGGACCTTGGAGAGTCACAAAGGACCCAGGGACAATCCTTGGGCCGCACTGGTTTGACAGGGTCAAACCAGGGCATCCGAAGGATGCCCCGGTCCCCCAACGAACAAGACACTTCACCCTGGACGAAACACGTCGTCCGTGTTCGAGAGAAACCAGCGGGCGCGTCCGTGGACACACTTGCAAATGAAAAAGACAGGCAGGAATCCAGCGCGTCTGCAGACGCGCCCACTAGGGCGCATGCCGCTGATGCGCAATGCGCTAGCATTTTGGGATTCCACCTCTTAAAGGCCTTTATGTACATGTGATACTAAATGACTTATAACTTGAGATCTAGAGCTCCGATTGAGGCGCCGCGAAAGGCGTTGTGTCCGTGTCGGTGACGCGGACACACCCAAACTATAAAATCCCTAATCAAGGCCCAATATAAGGTGGGCATGACCCTTAGAATAGGATGGTGGAGCATGGCCACTAGACCTTTGGAAAACTGATGGTACCAAGGCCCAATTAGGACCTTAGGACATCCATAGGCATGGGGATGAACCCTTAATGCCTAAGTAATAAGACCAACCACTCTAAAACCTATAAAAGATAGGCCAAACCAACCTTGATTCCCCAAACCATGTTCAGGAGCGTACGAGGACAAAGGGGTTATCGGCACCTAGCCAAGTAGGTGCTCTATTGCTACTAGACTTTTTAAGAGCCATGATTGTTTTATGCATAAGTTATACAACTTGTTTAGCATGACTTAATTCAGCATACATATGATAAATGCTTTATGCATAGATATGTTTTGCAAACAAATGCATATATTGCATGATTTTTGAGCATTGAGTTTTTGAAAGATTGCATGTCCTTGAGGGTTACCAAAAGACGCTGGAGTGCCCAAAAGACGCTAGGTAGGCAGTTGTGAGGGCCAAGCAGTTGTGAGGGACCCAAAGAGGACAGGTTTTGAAAAAGAGATGTTTTTGCTTATTTGATCCTATATGATTTGGGTTAGTAAGCTCGTGGGCGCTATGCCAAGAGGTTGGGGTGGCCTCCCAGCCTCTACCACTACTAGGTGGATTGGGTACCACTGTGATGACCCGGGTTTTTATATGATGCAATTTTGATAAAAAGGCAAGATCTCTTGTTTTATAAGTATGAAATGCATGAAAATCTTTTTCGTTTGGAAACAATCTTTCATAAAAACCCTGAGTGTCAAAACACATTCTCAAATTATCTAGGCATGGCAAAGTTTTAAATCAATATTATTCCCAAGAATGTGTTAGTCACAGCCTCAGCTATTAGAGAGTAACTACAATCAAGTAACATTGAAAGATAAGGTAGGGGTTTACTTACTTGCACTTAGTCTGGGTGTCTTCTATCACAAGCGTTCCTTGCCCTTAAGTATTTACTTTGTGTCTGAAAAATGTTGAGGATTGGGTGAGTATATACTATACTCAGTAGGAGCCTATCACTACTAGTTTTATAATGCATGAGATGTTTTAAAATCATATGCTCTTTCAAAACGTGTGCATGTCTGAATACTCAAGTTCAATATCAATATTAAAATCCATTGTCAAACTGAAATACTAACGACTTAAAGGATCACATAATCCAAAATCGAAAGTATCATATACATATATATCATAACATTATGATATGCATAAGATGCTTCATTGAATCCAACTCATGGATATCTAGTATGGTATGGTCGACTAACCTTATATCATGCCATATGCAATACAAATAAGGCCACAAAACCATAGGGTCCAACTATGCCCACGACCTCACCGCCGTGTGGTCCCTGGGTACTTAGGGACACAGGATCATATACCTCCACAGGGGATATGACACTTCGACCCAGTGCCGTGACACCAGTGGTGGCCCCCTGTACCACATGCAGTCGAAGCAGGGACATGCCCTTTTTTGGGCGTGGTACCCATCCACCTAATAGTGGTAGAGGCTGGGAGGCCACCCCAGACCTCTCAGCATAGCACCCACGAGCTTATCAGTCCAAATCATAATCAAATCAAACAAGTGAAAACCTCTCTTTTTTCAAAACCTGTCCTCTTCGGGTCCCTCACAACTGCCTGGCCATTGGCACACCAGCATCTTTTGGTAACCCTCAAAGACATGCAATTTTTGCAGGAACTTAATGCTCACAAATCATGCAATGTATGCAATAGTTTGCAAAACATATCTATGCATAATGTATATGCAATTATTTACAAAACATGTTTATGCATAAAGCATTTATCACATGCATGCTGAATTAAGTCATACTAAACAAGTCATATACTTAAAACATGTATTCTCAAAACATTAATAGTTTTTTTAAAAGAATCTAGTAGTGATAGAGCACCTACCTAGCTAAGTCGTTCTAACCCCTTTGCCCTAGTACGCTCCTGAACATGGTTTGGGGAATCAAGGTTAGTTTGGCCTATCTTTTATGGGTTTTAGAGTGGTTGGTCTTATTACTTAGGCATTAAGGGTTTATCCCTATGCCTATGGGTGTCCTAAGGTCCTAATTGGGCCTTGGTATCATCAGTTTTCCAAAGGTCTAGCGATCACGCGCCACCATCCTATTCTATGGGTTATTCCCGCCTATGATTGGGCCTTGATCAAGGATTTTATAGTTTGGGTTGTCTGCGTCGTTAACACGGACACAATGCCTTTTGCGGCACCTCAATCGGAGCTCTAGATATCAAGTTATAAGCTTTTTAGTGTCACACGTACATAAGGACCTTAAGAGTGAAAAGGCGGAATTCTAGTGCGCTGCGCGTCAGTGGCATGTGCCCCAGCTGCCTTATGAAGCGAAAAATCCTAAAACGCTAGCGCGCTGCGCATCTACAGCATGCACCTCAGTGGGCGCGTCTGCAGACACGCCGGGTTTCCCACCCGTTTTTCCCTTTTGCGGGCGTGTCCCCGAATGCGCCCGTTTGGTTCTCTCAAACACGGTCGACGCGTCTTGTCCAAGTGGGACGTTCTACTCGTTTGGGGGACCGGGGTGTCCTCAAGACACCCTGGTTCAACCCTGTCGAACCAGTGCAGCCCAGGGAACGTCCCTAGGTCCTTGGTGACTCTCCAGGGCTCTATTTTGCATGATTTTTTATGCAAAAACTTAGGGAAACTGAGCCTAGGACTATTGTGAAGATGGGTTTTGAGGGATCTTGGGCATACCTGGCTCGTTGCTCGGTTTTTCTCCTCGTTTTCCCTCTAGGTTGCTTCTCCAAAAATGGGTTTTCTTCAAGCTTTTGGGCTGCCATTAGAGGCGCCCAAGAGCTCTATTTATAGAGCTATAAGAGGGTTCTGGAAGGGGCTCTCACTGCCCTTGAATGGCGGTGGAGAAACCTCCAGAATGCTGGTGATTTCTCCTCCAATCACCGTCATTCTAGAACCCTCTAGGAGGTTGAAGATGAAGGGTGCCCGTATCAAAACGGGCCCCTGTGTTTTGCAGGCTAAATCCATTTTTTATAAAAATTACATTTTTGCCCTTGAACTTCAAAAGGCCATAACTTGCTCATTTTAACTCCGTTTTAGGTGATTTTGGTCTTGTTGGATTCTTTTTTCTGAGACGCACCTAATGGTACCATTTTCAGGACCAAATTTTTGGGTTCAGTCAAGGTGAATAGTGAAATGACCAAAATGCCCTTATCTTCAAAAACTGAACTTTTCATTGCTAACTTGGGATTTTAATGTTACAAAATTGGAGTCATTACAACCATGCCCAAAAAGGGTATGTCCCTACGTCAACTGTATGTGGTACAGGGGGCTACCACTGGTGTCACAGCACTGGGTCGACGTGTCATAGGCCCCGTTGAGGCTATGACTGAGTGTCCTCAGGTACCCGGGGACCACACGGCGGCGAGGTCGTGGGCATAGTTGGACCCTATGGTTTTGTGGACTTATTTGCATTGCATATGGCATGATATGAGGTTGGTCGACCATACCATACTAGATACCCATGTGTTGGATTCAATGAAGCATCTTATGCATATCATTATGTTATGATATATATGATACTTTCGACTTGGTTTGTGCCATTCTTTAAGTCGTTAGTATTTCAATTTGACAAGGGTTTTTTATATCGATATTGAGCTTGAGTGTTCAAACATGCACATGTCTTGAAAGAGCATATGATTTTAAATATAGCATGCATTGTAAAACTAGTAGTGATGGACTCCTACTGAGTGTAGTATATACTCACCCAATCCTCAACATTTTTCAGACACAAAGTAAACACTTAAGAGCAAGGAACGGTTGTGACAGAAGACACCCAGACTAAGTGCAAGTAAGTAAACCCCTACCTTATTTTTCAATGTTACTTGATTGTAGTTACTCTCTATAGCTGAGGCTGTGACTAACACTTTTTTGGGAATAATATTGATTTAAAACTTTGCCATGGCTAAATAATTGGAAAATGTGTTTTGACACTCAGGGTTTTATACAAAAGATTGCTTTCCAAAATGAAAAAGATTTTCATGCATTTCATATTTATAAAACAAGAGATCTCGCCTTTTTTGTATCATATAAAAACCCGGGTCATCACATAATGGAACAATGACAAAATTGGAAGGAAGAAAAGGTTATTTATCTTATTAATAGACTAGTCTATATCAAAATCATAATTAAAGTGCACTAGACAAGCCTCTAGAATAGACAGTGGCATATTAGTATCTTGAAGTGGACCTTCATTTAAATTTACTACATGGGAATCATCTAGGGCTAGATGCTAATGATACACATTAAAAAATTTGTGCTTGACTTTCATATTTCCTAAAGATAACTTCACCACACCATTCCTACAATTGATGATAGTGTTGGATATTGCCAAAAATGCACATCCAAGAATTACCAAGATTTGACTATCAAGGTCTAACATAGGCTGGGTATCCAAGACAATAAATTCTATAGGGAAGTAAAACTAGGGTACCTATATTATAACATCCTCAATGGTACCACGTCAAATACTTATTTATCTATCTGCTAACTGCAAAGAGGTTTTGGTTGGCTTAATGTCACCAAGCCCCTAAATATAGCAATGCCCTATCAATGACATGGTTTCCAATAACACAAGAGGTGGTAGTACAACTTAGATCTCTAAACTTGGGAGGAGTTTTGTGACAAACCTGGTTTTTGTAACACGTTTTGTAATGTATTTTAAAAGGCAAGGCCCTTAATAGTGTAAAAAAATTTCGCAAAACAAAGCAGCGAAAATTCTTTTCTTTAGAACTTGTTTTGTAAAACCCAAGTCATCACTTCATACATAACATAAGTAGAATTTTGTGCAAGATAAAATTCCATTGAAGGAATATACTTATTAAATTCCAGAATCCATCCAATGGTTCACAGTATAGCCAAATATATTACAATACTTGTCCAAATTACATAATCCAAAACTCAAGCTCACCATACAATAAAACTATCAACAAAGCAAAATACATGTCTTCAAGGGTATACCTTGAAGATTATTCTCTTCAAGT
This sequence comes from Warburgia ugandensis, assembly GCA_035236585.1. Classification (NCBI taxonomy): domain Eukaryota; kingdom Viridiplantae; phylum Streptophyta; class Magnoliopsida; order Canellales; family Canellaceae; genus Warburgia; species Warburgia ugandensis. Next base: position 42,448,171 of record CP141136.1, read on the forward strand.
CTTCTATCGTCTTCAGCTCCTAACTCTCCTTCCCTGTATCTGAGATATTGCAACATTTATAATATCTCAACAAGCAATGCTTGGCAGGGGATTCAAGAAGCATAATAATTGACAATATGATTCCAATACTTCATAATCCCATTATCCCTAAACATATTCATGTCTTTACTCTTTACTTTGTAAGTTATGTACATCCATATACGTACATACGATACATGGGTAAATCAATTAAATTTATGAAAGTAGTCAAATATCATTCCTAACTAAGCTGATCAATTCTCTCCATTATGAGAATTCAATATTTCAGCTAATCTTACACTAGAAATTTTCCTTCTTGGGAAATATTGGTAATATACAATTACCTAGCATTTCATTATGCTAAAACATAAGGCATTTCACTATGCCTACTCTCATATGCATCATAGTGCAAAATAATCAAAAGGGCTACCATGCTGCAGTCTGATCCGTACTAGCGCGCTCAGATAACTACCCTGTTCACCACTGATACCACGGTGGAAAATATTATGTCACTACCCATATGGGGGGGCAGGACTTTCACAGTGGTGGCCTTCCCATAATTGCCCCACCCGACTTTTATCCTCTCATAGGGCAAGGTATCATCAAATCATCAAATTTCAAGGAGCGGGTGGCCAAACCCTTATAACTCCTCTAGCATAGCATGCCCCTAAGATTATGCCTATTAAAACAAACTCATAAGCCTCCAAGCTTGTATGTAAAATAGATTTCATATATATTAGACCATCTATCTATTTACTTAAGGCTGAAATATTTTCTAGTTCCCTATTCACTTATAGTCTAGTCCTTAATCATCTTATATGTGTTTGGTTGGATCATAAGGTTTCCAAGGGATTTAATACAAGTATTAACATTACTCTTGTCAATATAAGGTCATGAGTTCAATCATGTATATCCCATGTAAATGAATTCATAAATCCTCCTACCTTCAAGGAGTGATCCCTTTTCCCAAATCTTCCATGATCTTGACTGATGTATGTAATCTGTACATCCATACATATTGTCAATACATAGATTATGAACAATCCTGTTGATCACTAGATCTGATATTTAGAATGATCTTTAGATCATTCATATCTAAGTATCTTTCTATCTCTAAGTCTTTGTGTGTCCATCTCCTTGATCTTGATCTTTCATAGATTCATTGATTGACAATCTACACATGTTGATAAAGATCAAGGTCCTAGATCTTTTATCATCTAGTTCTTCTTTGATCTAAGTTAAGTTATTGGATCATCCCTAAGGAGGATGATCTTGGTTTTCTTCCTTGAATCATCTTTGATCAAGGGTTTGAATTATCTAATCTAATGAACTAGAACATGCATACTAATAAACATGCATAATAAGTACAATATAATATTCTTATTCTTATTCTTATTGTTCTTGATCATCCTTATCTTTCTTACAATTTTTATTAGGGTTAGGTAATTTACTAACCTTTTATGCTCTTACTATTATTATTCAACCAGTTAATGTTTTGCTGGTTGAAGGTAACTTATTTAAGCCTAAGTCTAAACTGCTCCTCTTATTTCCAATTGGCTAAGGCTTACTAGCTAAATGGGTGAACACAAAGTGGTTACTTCAATCCTCATGTAAGGAGGCATTTAGATAACCACCTTAACCACTATGTTCAACATTCACTAGAGTGACCATAGCTCAACCTTTCATAAGGTTCTATAAGCACGTTGACCCTAAGTACTCTTTCTAATAGATTTTAATTAAGTCCATGAATATTTACAATGGCATTCATGGGGTTTATTATTCTCCTAGTTTGGGCCAAAGATTTGATAATCCTTATATTGTCCTACTAACTATAGCCCTTACTAATTATGTCCAAAGTACTCTATTCTTATTTGTGTCATGAAACTCTACTTTCTCATTAGATCCCATTTTTGGTGTTTTATGATCTTTATTTCATAACAAGTAGATCTACTAATAAAATTTAACCATAAATGAATTATAAATTCAAAGCATAAAACTACATAATTGAACACTTAATGATAATGAGGCAAGGTACTTAAAATTATACTAGCATGATTTCTAACTAATATACCTTAATAACTCAATTTAAACTAACATGAACCTAAGGTATAATCTCATACTATAGTATAATCTTATATGAAATTCTAGCATGGTCCTAAGTTACAATGGCATAAAATCATACTAAAGTGCCCCTAAGATAATTAAATCTAGCACCCTATAATAACAATATAATCACATATCATGCTAAAGTCTAAAAGTTACACTAGCATGCTTTATAACATAAATCATATTTAAGATGCTATTATCAATTAATAGAAAATGACAATGATTATATTAATATTTTTAAAAACCTTCACTTATGATCCAACCATTAGATCTTAGATGTTTTCCTTTTTATTAAGGGTTTTAATTATACTTAGGGGGTTTTCTTTATTAAGGTCCAAAGGTCGTATTGTTTTGCTTTTGTCATAATCCATCCATGATCTCCTTGGATTTCGTCATATCAATATCCATCTCATCCATCTCAAGGATCTGATCATACTTGATCCTATTGATCAAGTAGGTCCCTTTGAAATTTTTAGGGTTTTTCCTTCCATAGTGGGTAAATCCCTAAATATCTCTTGGATCTGTCCAAATAAACCATTTAGATAACTTTATTTCAATATTATATCATTATTAAAACATATCTCCAAGATCTGATCATCTCAGATCTTGAAGATCTTGGCAATTGGAAACTTGATTCCTAAATACAGAAATTTTTATTACATATATTCTCCATTTTATCATTTCATACGAAAATAAAGGTTTTAAGCTTTCCATAGCTTCTTTTCAATCTCAATTTGGAGTTCATATGACTCCAGAATTAGATATGGAAGTTTACAGTCCATTCCTAGGGCCTAGATTTGATATGGGCCCATTGGAATGGATGGCCCAGATTAGTCAGGTGGAAACGAGCAGAGTGGAACGCTCGGTTCGTCGGGCGCATCCATCATGCAGGCGATATGGACCATCCTGCTTAGGAATTCCACGAACGCGCGCGAGACGAGCAGAACGTTCGTCGTCGCGCGCCCATAACCGCAACGCGAGGCGAGCACGTCCGCTCAGGAGAGATGTCGACGTGCGGTCATCTGCATGCGTCATTTCTATGCTGCGTAGCGGATGGCGTCTTGGGCGTCGTTCGATCAGGAGATAAGACAGTCCATTCTGGACCATCCAATCAATCCCCTATCAATTGAGGGCCCAAAACTTATCTGATCTTTGTGAAAATTCTACCTTAGGGGTTTTGGACCCTTCTGGATCAATTGGAAGGGTCAAAATTTTCATCTGAGCCCTTAATCATCCTAAATTAAAGGTTCTATTATTTACTTTATTTTTACCTTTTTATTACCAAAATAAAATTACAGTAAAATAAAATTTTCATAAAACATTAGTAAACATGTACAGAAAGTATTCCCACCTACCTGATTGGAGAAAAAATGTCGGTTATATGTCCAATTTAAAAGAATACTCTTTTGATGAAGATATGGCCTAAGATCCACCTTTCTTACAATTTTCATTGTTTGAACCGTTAGATCTCAAAATTTCTTTGGGGGTTTTGTAGCTAAGGTATGGTGGGAAGTTTTAGACGGTGGAATTGGTGATATTAGATCTAGAACAAAGTGCCTAATTGATTTTAGGTCTCTTGTTCCAATCTAGAAAGAAAATGAAAATGAAAAGAGAGAGATCTCTTGGGAGTTTTGGGTTTTTTGGGATGGATCTAGGTCTAAAATTTTAGGGAAAGTGAAGAAAATTTCGTGGAAATTTTATGAGCATTTTTGGAGGATTTTTGAGGTTGTATTTATAGGCATTTTGGTCTTCTTTCATGATGAAGTATAATAATGATGGTTCATTTATTATTATTAATTTAGCATTGGATTCTCCCATGCTCCATTTTTATTCCCCAAGACCAGATGGTGTGGTTTGTCCCATGATTTCATGTGGGCTGGCCATAGGATTCGTTTTTGGGTCCCTTGTGGGCCCCACACGGTGTAAAAAGATCATTTTGCCCTTTATATATAAAAAAAATTAGGGTTTTATTCCCATGAGTGTACTTAGTGGCGTTGGATTCGTATTTCTCAATACATTCTAAATTTTGATGTCTCAGATTTTGATTTTTAGGTAAAATTACTATTTTACCCTTTTGTCCAAAAAATGAAAAAAATTAAGGATTTTCCTCTGATTTCAGAATTTGTCGTGCTTACAGTCATTCTGAAGGGTTTTCTAAGTTTAATTTCAATTGTACATGTCTTGTTCCTTGATTATAGTTTTATAAGAAGTATATTTTAAATAACCCTAATATTTCAGCTCAGAATTTCTGAAACTCAAACTTTATTGATTTTCTCAATCAATTACAAAAATTGGGGTTATTACAAGTTTGGTACTAGATCAAAGAGCTCACTTGTTCAGTGAGGAAGGCTTTCTTTTGCACATTAAGCTTTTGCTTGTGTGTGCAAAGCTCTTTAATAACATTGAGTAATGGAATATTTATTTGCACATGCTTAAACACATCCGTTGTCTCATTAAAATTAGTTTCATTCTTTGCCTTGTTTAAAAGTTGAGGGAATGGGGCTTTAGCCACATAAGGTGCCTCCACTATAGGCTCAGATGGAGTGGGAGATTTCTGTCTTTTCTCTTTATACTTTGTTGTAGCTGGTTCATTCACCTCTATAGCTTCTTTAGTCTGCCCTACTTTGTTATCATCCTGACAGCCACTCCTAAGGGTAATTATGGATTTTCCTCACTCATGAGATCTTTAAGTATGTGAACTTGACCTTAGTTCAAAGTCCTTAGGGTTTGGAATAAGTTGATTGGGAAACAGTCCCTTTCCTCTATCATTTGAAGTAGCTGACAACTAGCTCATTTGCATTTCTAATTTGGCAATAGCTTAGGAGTTTACAGTTGATCTCTACCTACCCTCATTCTAAATACTATGTAAGGCCTTACTAGTATCCTCAATGATGGACCTCCTTGGTATTTATTATTTGACCATGACAAGTTAGGATGCCTAGCGCATTCTATAGTATAGGTCTTAGAGTATGGATTATTGTTAGGACTATGATATGTGTTCAGAGCATTTGCTTATTCTAAAAGATATTCAATGTATACACTATTAGATGGACAAGTTGAGTTTAAATGTGTAAGGCTAGAAAAAATAACACAAACCTCGTGTGGAGGCTTAATAGATGCATTATCAGCCATTATAGCATCTAGTTTGGCAATCATTGTTTGGAACATATCTTCCACCTTGTCCATTCTTCCATCGAAGGAGTTGAGCTTATAGGACATATCTGAGGTCACTCCTATTTCATATTGGCCTCCTTTATTTTGAGCTTGGATATTTCTCTCTCTCATTGGAACACTCTCATTGCGAAGAATTGTCAGCTAAAGTTTGCCAAATTCTCAAGGCTCTATTTTATTTTTTAGCATAAGGGCCCCTAAACTAGTTGTATCTACCATTTGTCTATTTTGAGGTGTTAATTCCTCATAAAAGTATTGAACTTACTACCATTTTTCAAAATCATGGTGAGGACACTTTTGTAACAATTCATTCTACCTTTCCCAGCACTCATAGTATTGTTCACCATCTCTTTGCTGGAAATTGATAATCTCCCTATGAAAGGCATTAGTCTTATGAACAGAGAAAAATTTGTTCAGGAACGTTTTAAATAACTAGTTCTATGTGGTAGTCGAACTAACCTCTAAAGAATTCAGCCATGATTTGTCCTTATCTTTCAATGAGAAAGGAGACAACCTAAGTCCAATGAAATCATTTGAAACCTTTTAGAATTTGAATGTGGAGAAAATTTAAAGGAATTCCTTGATATGTAGGTATGGATCCTCTCTCTTTCAACCATAGAATGTTGGGAGTAACTGTATAACTCCATGTTTATGTTCAAAGTGGTCTGCATTAGTGGGTGGTAAGGTGATGCATGATAGAGTATTTTACTAGAGTAGCACACTGAAATCTCTAATAGACTTGTGCTCAACTACAATTGGAGGGTCTACTACTGTGTTAGGAATTTGATTTCTTACCCCTTTGCCTAGTGGTGCATTCAATCTCAAGACTAAATGGTACTAAATCTATGTTCAGAAATCAACAACATTGCGCACACTATGATTAAAATCTAAGATACAACCTAATCTAAATGTGAATCCTAACTCTAAATGATGTGCAATCAAACAATCCATAATGCTAGCAAGTTGTCATGATGATCTTTATTAATCTGTGATGTGGTAGCTTTTACCCTTAGATCTAGATAGCTCCTCCTTTTGTCCAGGTTTGATTATTGCTTACCAGTTAGGTGTTGTTATATTTTAAATACTTGCAACTACACAACTCTATTATAGTATTCTAATGCAACTAAGGTCAATCCCACAATCAATCTAACAAAAAGGTATTTTGGATGGATCTTATTTAACTTGTTTGTCTTAGCTAAACAAGATTGATTTAGTTGATTTACTTAAGAATGTAAAGATGCACAAATTTTGAAATTACCACTAATGGAAACTTGAAAATGTAAACTCACATAACTAATCTGCAATTAAATAAGGAACCACAACAACCTAGAATTAATTAACAAAGCAACTAAACTTAATGAAACTTCTTAAACTAGAAACTTTCCTAATCTAAAACTCACGAAAATAGAACTTTCTAAAATTTTAAAAAGAATCTTTCTAAACCTAAAATAAGATGCAAATAGACTAATTAGTTACTATTAAAACATGAATAAGAATCCAACAAAAATCAACAAAGACTAGCCCAAGTTTCATGCGCATGATCCATGGACTGTGCACATGGTTCTAGGGTCCAAAAGTGGTTAGATTTGATGCTTCAAATGTAATTAATCATGAAACCTAAGCTATGCACTGAATAAACAACTAACTAAGGATTCCATTAAATGGGATGTCTAGATGGCCAGAAACAAGCACCAAAGTTAATGAAGAAAATTCCAGCATTAAAGTACTCATGAACAATCATCAAGTCAAGCATAACTAAGCAATTGAATCAATATCTTTCATTCAAGATAACCATTCAAATCTAAGGATCTATGACATAGAAACAACCATTGGCAAGAGTACTCAAAGATTTCCATTAATCAACATCAAATCACACAAGATGTCTAAACATCCACTTTAACCAATTCTAATGCTTGTAAACTCAAGTAGCATAGCCTGCCAAGAGAACCTAGAAAGAAATCTATGAAAAAAGATGTCTAAAGTGATGAACTAAACTAAGGACCACAACACATAAAAATAGATGAATCTAAGGTACAAAAAGTGTGAATCAAAGAAGGAAAATCAACGATCTAAGTTTCCTCTTCTATTGGATGTCACTACCAAAGAAGAATAGCTAATATCTTTGATGAAGGTGTAGGAAAATAATATTAGGATTTCAAGGTAAAAAGCAAAGAAGAGAAAGCAAGGAAAAGCAATCAAAGTAAGGAAAAGAAAACAAGCAAAGAACAAAGTAAGAACTCACCTACACTCCTTGAAGGTAAAGCAAGGAGAAACCACTTATAAGAAGAGAGCTCAAGGATGGAACAAGAAGGTGAAAGCTAGCCTTAAGGAGGGAGGCATGGAGAATTTTTTATAGAGATGGGTAAGGGTTTTTTTGAATTGAAGAGAGAGAGGGGAGAAAAAGTAAAGTGCGTTGAATTCTTTCCTCCCTGTAAAAGCTCTTCCATGTTAAATTACCTGAAGTTTCCTTTTTGTTTGGTCTCTTGCTAATCTAAATTAGATCTGATATAAGAGTGGGCCAAGAAATAAGAAAGCTTATCAAAATAAGAAGGAAAGAGGTAAGATGGCAAAGGAGAAAAGTGGATGATGTAAGAGAGAGAGGAGCTCTTACAAATTAGGAGTTATGCATGGAACTCCTCTCCTTGAATTTCCACATTAAACACCTTGGTTATTAGGGAAAGAAAGACAGAGAAATAGAAAGACAAGGAGAAATAAAGGGTATGAGGTGGAATGAAGTGATTGGGTAGGTGAGAGTTTTAGAAAGGTGGGAGTCTTAGGTGGAAGACTTTCTCCCAATTGAAAATTCATAGGAATCATGCAAGGTGAGGTGGAGAGAGAGAGAGAGAGAGATTGGAAAATAGGATAAATAAAGGAAAATAAAGGTGGGCACTTCCAATTGGTCCACATACATGCTTTCTAATTGATTTTTAACCAAATATCTTCTCATTATCATCTTAAAAAGCCCATGCATATTTGCTTTAGATTCTCCTCCAATCATGTCCTTCCATGTAGCTTGGCTCACTTGGCTTGATGGCTTGCTTCAAGAACTCATTTGACTTGGCTTCATGGCTAGCTTTAGGGGATCTTTTGGCTCAGCTTTGATGGCTAACTATTTTCCTTAGCTTGTCACCTTCTTCATGGCCTAGGCAACTTAAGTGAATCTCATGCAAAGGTGGTGGACTTTGCATGGCTTGTGCATGGGCCCATTTAATCACCTTTGACTTCTTTACTTGCTTCATTTGATCCACGATCTTGCCTTGAGATGGCCTTAGCCTTTGTTACACCTGAATTTAGGTCATGGCTTCCTTAAGTTTCCTAATTAGACTAGGAAACCTCATGAATGGCTTTAATTCTGTGACGACCCATGTCTTCCCATGCATTTTTAAATGCAAGATCTAAATTCCTAAGCAGGATGCATCCCTATTTGAAAACCATTTTATAAAAACCATGCAATGCAGCAGAAAATCTTTACTTTTAAACTCATTTTGAAAACCTCGAGTGTCATTTGCTTTCACAATAACTAAAGTAGTTTTTGAAAAACTTTAGAAATCATAAATGTTTTCCCAGCTCTATCCAGTCACAACTCACAGCCCAACTACAAATACATGTCCAAAGGGTACAGTGTTTACTTACATGTATAATTGTCTCCTTTTGATTTTTCTTGCTCGTAGCACTAACATTTCCTGAGGCGTCTTCTACTCGTGAATGGAGCTATCCTGAAAAATGTTAAGGATTGGGTGAGCATATACTATACTCACTAGGAGTCTATCTCTACTAGTTTTACAATACATGCTACATTTAAAATCATATGCTCTTTAAAACATGTGCACGTTTGAACAATCATGTTCAATATCGATATTAAAAATCATTGTTGAATTGGAATACTGACGACTTAAAGAATCGCATAATCCAAGTCAAAAGTATCATATATATATCATAAACATAATGATATGCATAAGATGCTCAACTAAATCCAACTCCTAGATATATGGTATGGTCGACCAACCTCACGTCATGCCATATGCAATGCAAGTAAATCCTCAAACCATAGGGCCCACTATGCCCACAACCTGGCCGCCGTGTGGGCCCCAGGTACCTGAGGACACTCGGTCATAGCCTCCACGGGGCATATGACACATCGACCCAGTGTTGTAACACCAATGGTAGCCCCCTATACCACATGCGGTCGACGTAGGGACATGCCCTTTTCGGGCATGGTACCCATTCCACCTAATAGTGGTAGAGGCTAGGAGGCCACCCCAGACCTCTCGGCATAGCGCCCACGAGCTTACTAGCCCAAATCATATATGATCAAACAAGCAAAAACCTCTTTTTCAAAACCTGTCTTCTTTGGGTCCCTCACAACTGCCTGGCCCTCACAACTTCCTACCCAGCATCTTTTGGGCACTCCAGCATCTTTTGGTAACCCTCAAGGACATGCAATTTTTTTTCCAAGAACTCAATGCTCACAAATCATGCAGTATATGCAATTGTTTGCAAAACATGTCTATGCATAATGTATTTGTCATATGCATGTTGAATTCGTTTATAAGATTAAGTCATGCTAAACAAGTCATATAACTTAAACTTAAAACATGCATTCTCAAAACAATCATGGGTTCTTTTAAAAAGTCTAGTAGCGATAGAGCACCTACCTCGAAGTCTCCTGGAGTCGTGTCCTTTATCACTCAACCCATCCCTGGGTCTCATTTATAAAGTCCTAGATATGAATGGATACAAGGAGTCCTTATCAATTTCGATCTATTTTTAGAAATTAGATTGCTAGATTTGCCTTTTAAGGTCCATGGGTCCTTGCCTAATTCATTGTCAGGCTAGATCCTATGATGTGGATCTACTATTCAATGGTTAACTCTGTAATTTGTCCTCTGATCCTAACTTTATAGTCTCATTAGGTCCACGTGTCCCAATTCCCAAGACACCCGTGCATCATAGTTGAACCGCGACCACCTCACGTGCGTGCGCGCCCAAAGGCCATGCCAGGGACCGCATTTTGCATGCGCACATGCATGCTCAAGGGACGCGCTATGACGCGCATCCTGGATGGCATCACATGGATGCACCTTCGGGGTAGCATGGTGCGTCTCAGCTCTCAGGGCACCCCGTGCATCCTGGTCGAGCTAGGGCCCGTGCCCCACGTCGCGCACGTGCCCAAAGGCTACACTAAGGACAGTGTACGCACTGTCGTATGCCTAGAACCCGTCCCAAGGACCTTGTCCCAGGCGCACGTGAAGCATGGTGTCCTTGGGACGCCTTGTTCGTAGAAAGCCAGTTGGAGCTTGGGGCGTTTTCCGACTAGGAAAACCAGCTGGAAAAACTGGCTGGGAAAAGACCAGATCTGGCATGGATCTAGCCTGGGGGAAGTGAAACGGAGAGAAAGGGAAAGAGGGGCTTACCTGGGTAGCCGGGGACGCCTCCTTCGGGTGGTGTGGCTCCCTCTTTCCGCCTGAAAACCCTATGTCATCGGAACCCATGAAGAAGGGGGAAAACCCCAATGTCGAGCAAGACCGGAAAAGAGAAGAGAGGGGACATAGAGAAATGGAAATGACCGGCCTGACTCAGGCTTGGCCGTTGCCGAAAATCATAGGGAAACTGGGTTTTCGATTTTTGCCGGAAACCCCAGCCCCAAATGATCGAAAAAATCGCATTTTGAAGAGGGGGAGATAGGGCTTTTTATAGCCTTACTATGGCAGTGCTGCCAATGGCGGTGCTGCCATTGGAGGTGGCAGAAACCTCTGGAAACAGGGTTTCTGGAGAAGTCTAAAGGAAGAAGAAGATGGGGTGCCGTTATCAAAACGGCCCCTGTGTTTTCTGTCTTTTTCATTTTTAATTTAAATTACAGAAATGCCCCTAATCTTTAAATAGCCGTAACTTCTTCATACGAACTCCATTTTCGGCATTCTTTGAGGCGTTGGATTCCATTTTTTCGAGTAGAATCTAATGGTACTAAGTTTCCTCACAAATTCCTTTGTTTAGTATTTTAAATAAAGTAAAATATTTAACACAGTTTATTTCCCATAGAATGTCCAATTTTTGTTAAAAATAGCATAAATTGCTCGGGCATTACATTATTACCCCTTAAAAGAATTTTGTCCTCAAAATTCCATAAATTATCATCTTCAAGGTATTTTGTCTCTTAGATAACTTCTTGGTGAATGCATTTTTTCCTTAGGAATCAAATCTAGGCTCAACCTCAATTTATCATTTTTATTGTTCCTTCTACAAGGCCTTACTTATAAGGGCCGCTTTCGCTGCGTACTCTGATGCATACTCCCATACGTGCTAGTTTAACAATATCAGTTTCTAGCCGTAATTCATCTATCTCGAAATCCTTAGATGCCTATACTTCTCTCATCATGTATAGGATAGTCTCCTTGGATGACCAGACTCTTCTACTCGTATACTTCATACTTCTTTGAGATTATATGATCTTATTTCTTATAGTCCTTTTTGAATAGCATGGGATAATCCCTTTTTCCTCTTGTCTTCCATCTAGTGATATCTTCATCATCCACATCTCCTTTTAATGGTTGGTTGTATGTCATTAGTAAGGGTCCAAAAAAAGTTACCTTCTTTCTATTGTGTCTAATTTTGCTTCTTATCTGTTATATTTGTCCCCAAGATACTTCAATAACTGACATGGTATTATGTGCTCTACAGCCAAACCCTTGATTAACTTCGAATTTCAACTGTCTGTCGTTTTCCATATGTGACTTGATTCCTCGACCAAAGTTACATTCAAATTAAAATCATGAAAGCCAATTAGTAGCATCTTCCATCGAGGACCTTATCATATACTGAAAGTAAAATGTCCTAACTTTATATCCAGTTTCATAATTATTGAATCCATTAAACGCTTTTCTCCATGAAGATTTTATCCAAACTCATGTCAAATGTTAAAGGTCGACTCATCATCATGGGTCAAATGTTCTCATCCAGAGGCCTATCTCGCTATTCACATCAATTTGTCATTAGGATTTTCAATAATGTTCCCATTTATGCAAAGCAAAAAGTCTCTTATTCATAACCGAGTATCCTTACTAGGTCATGGGTGAATCCTTTGTCATCATCCTCTTTGTCCTTTCTTTGCTTGATGGTTTTCTTCGTAACCTTTCAGTCCAAAAGTTCTATACTTAATCCAGTAGGGTTAGTCCTTAGGAAATTTGCTTCAATTGATTTTTCGTACTTGGTATATGCTCATAACAACTAACTATTTGTCTAAAGGCAACGTAACATTAAATCTTCACCTTATAGTGTGCCAGCCATCTCACCTTTTCTCCTTCCATCCCCTATGTCAATATATTGTTTAATCTTTTATCAAGGCTTTATCGTCAACCATGCAGTCTGTATTGTAAGGAGGTATAAGTAGTGATTTTCTCAATTCCTCAAATTTTATCCTTCAAGTGCCTCCTCATACTTAGCTTATAATAACAGTTCTCGTTCAATAGCTACTACATCAAGTTATGCTAAAGCTGTTAAATCATCAAATTTGAAAAACACTCAGGTAAGCATGGAACATTCTCGTAGACATATAGAAAGACTTTATTTGATTACCTATTGATCTCTTTCCAGATATATCTTTGTCATAAGCTCAAGGGTCTCTAAAGTGATCGGTACTTATCTACCTTTGTTTTCAATCCTAGTCAGTAGTATCTTTCAGACCCACGGTGATTTCTATGGTTTGTCATGGTATCTATTCAGGTTTGGAAAAATCTGTCTCACTGGTGGAGATCGCTCCTTATTTTTGCTTCTGTCTCAATTGTTACTATATTTATTGTACTTGTAGCTCCTCCATGATGTGGCCTAATCAACTGACCTCATACCCTCAAATGACTTAGTCTAACAAGTACTTCTTTCAAGTAAAACTCATGTCCAAATACTTATAATATCCCTCTGAGTATATAACTTCGACTACTAACTCATAGATACTAACATACTTGATTAATTAGGGTGGGATACCTTTATTTAGTCAACAGTACTCTAAAGGTAATGACTAAATAATGGTCTTAAGATTTTTGGTCTTCCAATCTATGATAGTAAGACCTTAATTTGATCCTTGATGGTACCATATTTGCTAAATGGACAAGTCATTGTCTCGGCTTAATTCCTTTTTCAATATACTTTATTGGCAAGGTGTAATATCACCAAATTTTCCTTTTTATGGATTATATCCATTGGTGTTCCCCATAAGCTAATGGATCCGATAAGAATCTAATTGTAATAATTGATATCAAACCATTTGTAGAATTTAATTTCTAGTTGGTCACCATTCCTCTTCGAAAATTTCTTATCGCATAATCTCCTAAAATTCGATACTCTACTCAAAGTCTTAAACCCCATATGCTTTCTCTCTTTTATACTCTTTTACAATAAGATCACCAACTCATCTATCATCATTCCTTCGAAGTTGATTGGTTTATCTTCCTACTCGATTCAAGATGAAAGATTTGTATGTATCTTCATAAAGTCTTGATCTTCTTCTTTTGAATATTCAATATTCATTGAATACTAGTAGTTACATCTCTATCTCTTTCTCTCTTTTCTTCAAAATCCTCACTTTTGTCTTCCTAGATCAATGTCTTCATGTGCTTTGTTGCATATAATCGATACTACATCTACTTCTTTACTTAACAGATATGATAAACTAAATGCTTCTCAGAAATTCTAAACTATCTTAAGATCATTGAAATCCTTAGTTGCCTATAGCCTTAATAAAATTCATACAATGTCTTAATAATGACATTGTCGTTTTGATCATGCTATACTTTTCTTATAAGTTCTTGTTAGGATCAATCTATTATCACAAATTTATCATCCCCAATATTATCGTCAAAATCTTTTGGTAACACTGTTGAATATAGTTCCCTATCATATTCGTGTTATGTTTCTTTTAATCACATAATATGTCACTTGTATACATCTTCTGATTTGCTCCATAATACTCAGGTAGATATTATTCGATAGCACTTCACTCTTTATAAGACTCCAATTAAGGTATCCAAAATTGAGCTAAGTCCTTCAAGATCCATGCCTTTGTGATCTAGTACGTGTCACAGTTATCTCCTAGTATCATCTTGTATGCTCATCCCTATTAGACTATCATCAAAATCTTCTCAAAGTATGTCTTTTACATCCCCTATCATACTCATATCATATCATATCCCTTGTGATAGTGTGCTCATATTCTGATATTCTTTATGATGGTAAGATAGCCATCTAGGTTTCTTGATGTTCTCATCTTTGGTGAGATTAATCTATTGTAGGTCAGAACTATCTACTAACAAGTTCACCAACATCTTCATTCATCATTCTCATCATAATATGATCCATATATGAGTTTTCATATTTGCACCACTGCACAACAATCCTTATTGATAAGATTTAAGCCATCCAATATCTAAGTATTTGCTAAACCCATCTCCTTTTTCACCTATTGGTTTATGGTGAAATGCCTTGAGCATTAATATTGTAATCTTCAAATAGAAGTAGTCATCTCTACTACTTCTTCTTGATTTTCTCTATTGTCAATGACCCTTGGACATGATGTTCTCATCTTTAAACTCATTTTGAAAATCCCGAGTGTCATTTGCTTTCACAATAACTAAAGTAGTTTTTGAAAAACTTTAGAAATCATAAATGTTTTCCCAACTCTATTCAATCACAGCTCATAGCCCAACTACAAATACATGTCCAAAGGGTACAGTGTTTACTTACATGTATAACTGTCTCCTTTTGATTTTTCTTGCTCATAGCATTAACATTTCCTGAGGCGTCTTCTACTCGTGAATGGAGCTATCCTGAAAAATGTTAAGGATTGGGTGAGCATATAGTTTTACAATACATGCTACGTTTAAAATCATATGCTCTTTAAAACATGTGCACGTTTGAACAATCATGTTCAATATCGATATTAAAAACCATTGTCGAATTGGAATACTAACGACTTAAAGAATCGCATAATCCAAGTCAAAAGTATCATATATATATATATATATATCATAAACATAATGATATGCATAAGATGCTCAACTGAATCCAACTCCTGGATATATGGTATGGTCGACCAACCTCATGTCAAGTAAATCCTCAAACCATAGGGCCCACTATGCCCACATCATCGCCGCCATGGGGTATATGACACATCGACCCAGTGCTGTGACACCAATGGTAGCCCCCTGTACCACATGCAGTCAACGTAGGGACATGCCCTTTTTGGGCATGGTACCCATTCCACCTAATAGCGGTAGAGGGTGGGAGGCCACCACAGACCTCTCGGCATAGCGCCCACGAGCTTACTAGCCCAAATCATATACGATCAAATAAGCAAAAACCTCTTTTTCAAAACCTGTCCTCTTTAGGTCCCTCACAACTGCCTGGCCCTCACAACTGCCTACCCAGCATCTTTTGGGCACTCCAGCGTCTTTTAGTAACCCTCAAGGACATGCAATTTTTTTTTCAAGAACTCAATGCTC
Organism: Warburgia ugandensis; assembly: GCA_035236585.1. NCBI lineage: Eukaryota > Viridiplantae > Streptophyta > Magnoliopsida > Canellales > Canellaceae > Warburgia > Warburgia ugandensis. Next base: position 42,463,956 of record CP141136.1, read on the forward strand.
ACAGATCATGCAGTATATGCAATTGTTTGCAAAACATGTCTATGCATAATGTATTTGTCATATGCATGTTGAATTCGTTTATAAGATTGAGTCATGCTAAACAAGTCATATAACTTAAACTTAAAACATGCATTCTCAAAACAATCATGGGTTCTTTTAAAAAGTCTAGTAGCGATAGAGCACCTACCTCGAAGTCTCCTGGAGTTGTGTCCTTCATCACTCAACCCGTCCCTGGGTCTCATTTATAAACTCCTGGATATGAATGGATACAAGGAGTCCTTATCAATTTCGATATATTTTTAGAAATTAGATCGCTAGATTTGCCTTTTAGGGTCTACGGGTCCTTGCCTAATTCATTGTCAAGCTAGATCCTATGATGCGGATCTACTATTCAATGGTTAACTCTGTAATTTGTCCTCTGATCCTAACTTTATAGTCTCATTAGGTCCACGTGTCCCAATTCCCAGGACACCCGTGCATCATAGTTGAACCGCGACCACCTCACGTGCGTGCGCGCCCAAAGGCCGTGCCAGGGACCGCATTTTGCACGCGCACATGCATGCTCAAGCAATGCGCTATGACGCGCATCCTAGATGGCATCACATGGATGCACCTTCGGTGTAGCATGGTGCGTCTCAACTCCGATGGCACCCCGTGCATCCTGGTCAAGCTAGGGCCCGTGCCCCTGTGCCCCACGTCGCGCGCGCACCCGAAGGCTGCACCAAGGACAGTGTACGCACTATCGTGCTCCTAGAACCCGTCCCAGGGACCCTGTCCCAGGCACATGTGAAGCATGGCATCCCTGGGACACCTTGTTCGTACAAAGCCAGTTGGAGCTTGGGGCGTTTTCCAGTTAGGAAAACCAACTAGAAAAATTGGCTGGGAAAAGACCAGATCCGGCATGGATCTGGCCTGGGGGAAGTGAAACGGAGAGAAAGGGAAAGAGGGGCTTACCTGGGTAGCCGGGGACGCCCTCGTTTGGGTGGTGCGGCTCCCTCTTTCCGCTTGAAAACCCTATGTCGTCGGAACCCATGAAGAAGGGGGAAAACCCTAATGTCGAGCAAGACCAGAAAAGAGAAGAGAGGGGAGATAGAGAAATGGAAATGGCTGGCCTGACTCGGGCCTGGCCGTTGCGGGAAATCGTAGGGAAACTAGGTTTTTGATTTTTGCCGGAAACCCCATCCCCAAATCACTGAAAAAATCGCATTTTGAAGAGGGGGAGATAGGGCTTTTTATAGCCTTGCTATGGCGGTGCTGCCAATGGCGGTGCCACCATTGGCGGTGGCAGAAACCTCTGGAAACAGTGTTTTTGGAGAAGTTTAGAGGAAGAAGAAGATGGGGTGCCATTATCAAAACGGCCCCTGTGTTTTCTGTCTTTTTCGTTTTTAATTTAAATTACAAAAATGCCCCTAATCTTTAAACAGTCGTAACTTCTTCATACGAACTCCGTTTTCGGCGTTCTTTGAGGCATTGGATTTCATTTTTCGAGTAGAATCTAATGGTACCATGTTTTGTCACAAATTCCTTTTTTTACTATTTTAAATAAAGTAAAACATTTAACACAGTTTATTTCCCATAGAATGTCCAATTTTTGTTAAAAATAGCATAAATTGCTTAGGCATTACAAATTCCTATCTCGATCCATCTCAACCATTGGATTACCTTTCCATTACCTACAAAAAAGTAAAAAAAAAACTTAAATTAAATTCTAGAAAATATGATTATTCACATACGTACCCCAACTTAGCCTCTTGACAGGCAAAATTATCAAATGTTTGGTTTATTAAGTCAAAAATGAATATGTTATAATTTTTGGCCAAAAATTGTAAATTAATACTATAAGTTATAACATATGGGCAACTAATTAAGTAGTTTTTATACAATTTTGGATACTTATATTAGGTTCTACTCTAAAATGGTTAATACAATTTTCATGGAAGGAGACATTTAGACCTCAACAATTATCAATGAAAGGCATGGAAAAATCACTTGGATTTTGGATGCCCACTATAATCACATGCTTGGAGCACAGATTAGCAATAGATCTTCCTCCTTTTAAAAGGATCCTACATGCTCAAAATCCTAAGTCTCTAGCTACTTGATTTTAAATTATGCTTTGAGGCCTAGGAGCTCAAACATACAACGAAGCAAAACTCTCTACTACTCAATTTCCATTATTCTAGAAAAAAATTTCTTGCTTTCAAATATTTGACACCAATCTAGGGTGTTCTATAGGATAATCAATGTAAATCACCCTCCCATCAACGATTGATTTGATTTCCTAGCTGGGCCAAGGACCTAGTGATGAAATCCAATCCTTATCTTATGAGGGTTCCTGTGGGGCCCTTATTATTAATGTGACATCCATCATAAAGCAAATAAACATGCAATGCAATTACAAGGAAAAGTATATAATGCTATCTAACAAAGGGTATACATCTTAACAGGCAAGACAATATAACCAGATAGCCTACACCTTAATTATAGCTGAGCTTAGGCTAACCTTTGTTAAATTTGTGCAATCTACTGCAACAACCTAAATAAGATGCGCAAGTATAATGAATGACCCTGAACTATATGAATTACACTACCAAAAAAAATGCATGATTACACTAAATGCAATTATATTAAGATAATAAAAGAAAGTGAGGAAAACTTACAGTGAGGTTTTTGATGAAGATCAAGTGTGGGCCGCCATACCCTACACCTCCCTTGTATTATTACCACCCATTTAAATTGAAATAAATAATTACAAATTATGATGGGGCCTCACTATAAATTCTATCAAAAATTAAAAATTAAAAAACCCTAAACTAGCAAAGCATGGAAATCCTAATTAAGTTGATGAAGCTTTAGCCCACAAGATTAGTGTTGCTCATTTTTCCAACTCCCCTCACACAAGATAAAGAAAGATAGTCAATTTTGTGAGGAATTAGCAACATATTTAGATCTAATATAAAAATCCTAACCTAATGCAACCTAAAACTACAACTAGAGAAGCAATTTAAACAAAGATCCTACCATAAATCTATTGCAACTCCTCAGCAATAGGACCAAAAACTAGGTGTAACTTTAAATTACTTGCAAGAATATGAATCAATGTAGTAATTTATATGTGAGAGAGGTTGATCCCACAACAAATCTCATAGATTTGGATTTTGATTGTATTTTATTTAGATTACTTTGCGTAGCCAAAGAGAGATTGGTTTTGATTAAACTAGGAATTTAAACAACATGGAATGGAAAATATGTATAAAATTAGAAACATGAACTAAAGGAAAAAATTTAAGATTGTCACTGGAATTTAAACTTTCCTGACTAACATGCATTCAATAAAAGAAACTAATGTAAAACTTGAATGAATGAATCTAAGAAACTTTACTTAAGGAAACTTGCTAAATGTGAAACTTTCCTAAACTAACACTTTCCTAATCATAAAACTCTCTAAAATTAAAAAATTCCAAAACTAAATAAGGAAACTTTCAAGTGCTAAACTAAGATGCAAATAAGAAACTATCAAGAAACAAGGAAACAATCAACCATTTAAAAAGAAACTCACCCAATTACCATGTGCATGTCCCATGCAATTGTGCACATGGTTCATGGAGTGGAAATATGACTAAAATGCATGAACTAACAGCTTGCCAACATGGGATCTAACCAAAATCATAACTAAACTATCTAAAATGCTAAATGGGTTCCTAAGAAAACAAGCAAATAAAGGTAAGGACTACTAGAAATTGTGCATGAATCATGAAGTGCAACAATCTATAAATATTATGTGCATGTAACTTAAATCAATTAAAGGCTAGAAAAGACATGATGCATGTGATTCAAGACATGAAACATGAGCATAAAACTAGAAATTTCTAGTACTTCAAGCATGATAATAACTAGGAGAAACTTTGCATGAAACATAAACTTTATTGGGTTGAAATTTATACTTAAACATGTACATAGATGAATAAACCTGAAAATTGTACACTTTTCCAGTGACTATAACTTGATCCAAATCAAAGCTTAAGCACACTCCAATAATCTTAAACTAATATCAAATATCATGCATGTAAAACCCAAAAATAAATCAAGAGAATAAGAGCATGAAGATGGGAAAGAAATCAACAAGAACTAGTCCTAAATCTAAGTGGGAAACAAGGAAAAGATGAAAGGAAAATGAAAAGATTCAAAGCTACTATCCTCTTGGCTTCCACTACTAGAGAAAAGATAACTTTGATATTGAAGAATTGTGCAAGAAAATTAAGAGACATGAAAGCAAGAGTGAAAAGAGATCAAAGAGGAACTATGTGCATGGATCTTTAACCACAAAGAAAGAAATGAAGAACAATGGAATTAAGGAATTAAAGCAAGATACTAACCTAAACATAGAGTGTAAAAACCAAAGAAACAAAGCAAGAAAAATGTGTGAAAGACAAGGAAAATCAGCTAAGATGTTGAAGTCCAAAGCTCTAAGAGTACCTCCAAGTTGATGCTTGATTTCAAGCAGTTAGAAGCAACCCAACTACTTGAATTATGCATAGGATTTCATGGGGTTATATAGAGTTTTTACTTTATAATTTGATAAGATCCTATTCTAGGAAGAAAGAAGAGAATTAGAACAAGGATTCTATGTAGAAACGTTAGGTGGTTGATTGAAGGTAGAATGCGGCGGACTTTCTAAATATAATCAAAGGGAGGGAGAGACGCCACCTTTCAAGGGATGTGGCATGGAATCCCTTTCCTTGAGGTGTCTCACATGTTGGGATGAAAAGAAGGTGGAAAGATATATGAAAGATGGAGAAAAGAGATAGGAAGGTGAGGTAATTGAGTGGTGACTGGAATTAGAAGGTGGAGTTGGTGGAATGGATGGATTTAAAAGGAGGGAGGCGCCACTTTTCAAGGAAGGTGGCATGGACCTCCTTCCCTTTCTAAGTGTGTGATGTGGTGGATAGGAAAAAGAGAGAAAATTAGGAGGAAAAGAGAGGGAAACATAAGGAAATTGGACATGGTATCTCTCTTGATTGATCCACCTATGCATGCATATCTTACCATGTACTAATCTCCCTCAAAGTCTTCTAGTTATCCCTTGAAATTTACTTTTTTAATATAAGATAATTGCTTCTAAAAGTCCCCCAATCATGTAACTCCATGTGACATGGCTCTCATGTGGCTTGGTGGCTCAATTAATGGCTCATTGCTCAATGGCTTGAGAGGCTAAGTCCTTTAGCTTTAAGGCTTGAATGGCTTGGCTTTTTTTAACTCTGCTTGATAGCTTATGAAACTTGCATGCATGGTTCTAATTCTCAGGCAAAGGTGTGGTGGAATTGCATGACTTTTTGCATGGGCCCATTTTAGTCACTTTTGGATCTTCCCATTGCTTCCTTGTACTCAATTTCTTGCCCCAAGATGATCTTAAGCCTTGATTGAGGTTTAGAATGTAGAAATTTAGGTCTTATCTCTATCTTTTGATCTTGATCTTCAATTCTCATCTTAATTGATGTCACTATTTAATCATCTTCTCAACACCTATAAAAACTAAAAATCCTAATTAAATCCTAAAAAATTATGAAAATTTACATAAAAACTTTGGATTAGCTTCTAAACCTACAAAATATCAAACATTTGGATTATTAGTTCAGAAAAGCATGTGTTAAGAATTTTTTAGAAAAATTCTAGAAAACATTATAATTTATAATACATGGACTACTAATTGGGTACTTTATACAAAATTGAACACTTACTAAGCCCCCAACTAGCATTTTTTAGTCCTTAGCAAAATATGCAAAAAATTATGAAAACAAAATGGTAGCCATTTTTGTAGGTACTCATGATTGTATTTGGCATTAGTAGAAGACCTTAAACCCTTAGGTTACCCCAAGTAGACGAGTTAAGCCTCATGGGGGTTTATAATGAATATACCAACAGAATTTCATAAGGCTAAGTCCTATATTTTATCTTATAGAATTATTGTTCATTAGTACTCTACTAGCTTTAACAACTTAATAAAGATAATGAAAAATTCCACAAGTTACACGCATACCAAAGCCATTTTATGAGGTTATATATTAGAGTACAATGTGTGTGTGTAGGTACATAATCTAAACTTCTAAATAGATGTACTTATACTCCATTGGAATAATGTTTTGACCTCAAATTCTCACTGGTATACACTTAGTAATAAAGCTCTCAAAGAAAAAAGGGTTAAACAAAATTATCTCACTATGTGACCAAATCCAAAAATCTGATGGTTTACATAACTTTATGAGCACAAATGAGACAAATAAATATGTTCCCTAAGAATGGATGCCATTACCAAGACCATATGAATAGTTCACCTTAATTCCTTTATATTTGTATCATCATTAAGGCTATCTTCTACCTTAAGATCAACAGGTCTTTAAATAGGATGAAACATAGGCTTACAATTGGTTCTAAAAGAAAGGGTAAAAGGATTCAAAAGTTTCAAATCTAAGTAGAGGTCTTCAATAATTGTTTGGACAACTTCTCCTTAGAGCATTCGAGTGAATATCTTTTCCTTTTTTCCTTTCTCTGCATAACTTTCCTCTTCTTCTTTTTTTCTTGATATTTCTTTTAAACTTTTCTTATGTATTTCTTTTTCCTTGAGGAAAAGGCTTTTTCCTTTGTAATACTTTGATACTATTCACTTCTTTAACTTTTGTCCTTTTTCTACCTCTATACTCATTTTTGAAAGGTAGGTAATAGGTATTTATTTGGATTTCTAGGCTAAGATAAAGGGGGTTTTCGAAAAAAAGAAAAGAGAAAGGGCTTACCAAGAAGCTCAAAGGATCTAACTAGTGGTATAATACTATGTAGGTTTTACTATCTCTTGGCTAAAACAAGGATGGCTATATCATTTCCTCAGTTTCTTGAACCTTATTAGATTCAATAAATGTTTAGAAAAGAAAGTTATTACTCCTTTTAATTCTTGAAAATTGACCAAAACAAAGACATTGGGACCACTCAAAGTTTTTGTACACTAAAGAAAATATGGAATTATATATAACCCTTAAAAAAATGATAGTCTCTAATACTTACTTGGGTATATAGGTCTCCACTAATTTTCCTCAGTGTCTCTAAGTCATAACCATCCATTAGTCTGGACTATGCATTGTGTGTAAGCATGTTCTAAAATTTAACTTTTATAAAATATTTGAAGATATGAATAAGATGCAGAATTAATCATATACATTGATATAAGAAGTTAAAATAGGAGAAATACTAAGATTTAAAAAATCCAATTCTCATCATAGTAAAGGAAATTTGACCTTAAAACTCAAAAAACTTTTTTCCAACAATAAAAGAAAACTTGAAATCTCATGCATATCTACACCCTCCAAACTGTACCAAACATTTCCCCACTATTTTAAAATAATAGGATTCCTATGTGATAAATGGGTCACATAGAACAATGAGACTCTTTAAAAACTCTAGGTTGCCTCCCAATGAGTGCTAAGTTGAAAGTCTTTGGTCAGACATAGAATGCCATGATGAATGCAAATTTAATGATGAATGCTGGTATCAGGGAACATTCTATGGTGGGTCATTATATATAGGTTCCGCTAACAATATCTCCTTGACTTCAAGGTTGACCAAAACTATATAGGGTTCCAACCTTTGCCCATTGACTTTGAAAATATCTCCATCATTTTCTATCTTGAAGGCCCCAAGTTAATAAACATGTCATTCTATGTAGGTTCCAATCTATCAAGATCAAAAGTTTTTTGGGAAATAGATGCAATCCAGAATTATACAAAAGGACCTTTGTCTTGGTGTTGAGAGTTTTCTAACAAGTGCATAGTTAGTCAATCATAGTATTGCAGGGTCGAATCCACATGAAGGATATAGTATGAGTGTAAAGCACCAAATTATTCTACTCTAATTATCCTAAAATATTTACCCTAAAAAGATTACAAAATGTGGTGATAAATGATCAAATGGATTAGATTTCTTTGAATCAAGAAAATAAACTATGATTCAAGGTTAGAATTACATATCACCTAGACTAGCATTAGGGTTCACCACTCATTATTCCTCCTGATAACTCAAGAAGTAGAACAAAACTACAATCATTTTCTCATAATGTGGTTTCCTTGAAAACTAGAAAATCATTAATCGTTAAAAACTAGATATATTACAGAATCCTAAGCATTCTATGTTAAATCAAACTATAATGAATAAAGGATCAATTCCAAGTATTCATTATGAAAAATAATAAGCAATTCTGTCCTTTTTAAATTAAGATAAATATTAAATTAAATTGTCTAAGACATTTGAGACATTAGAAATTAATGAGTGGTGTTCCCTAATGACATTCTAGGATCACTCTAATCCTAAGAAAAACATAAATTAGCCTAACATAATTTCTAATTTAACATAAATTAATTAAATCTAAATTAAAGTAATGAAAATTAAAATAAGCTACAACTAAAGAAAATAACTATCCTATAAATATGCTAAAATATCTAGTTTCTACAATATATTTTTTTGCTTGTTACAATGATTGAGAAAGAGAAAAAGTACAAGGAAAGATAAAAGAAACAAATACGCATTACGAACAACCACAGTCTCAAGATTACCGATATCAGGAAGAACCACAATGGTCCCACCCTGGTCAACACTACCATGATTATTCAAATTATCAGGGACAACCATCATGGTTTCAATATGCTCAACCTTTTTTCAATACCCCAATACCACAACAATACTAACCCAATGAGTAGTTTCCTTTACAGGATGAAGAACTACCATTAGAAGAGAATATGTAACAATTTCTTGGGAGAATAGAACAAAAAATGGCTACCTTTGAAAAGGAGACTGAGGAAATGAAAAGAGAGAGGGAGGAATGGATTGCAAAAATGAAATCAATATGGAAAAATATCGACAGAAACATTGCTAAAAGGACTAAGATAATAAAATAGATTAAGGATACTAAAGAGCCATTTATTACTGATAATAGGATGGAAATATCTTATGATCATTCTGAGCCACAAAGTCCACAACCATCCATAGAACCCTTTAACTTATATCTACTCAAGCCATGTCCTACTCACAATTATGATGAAGGGACTTCCATTGATGAAGAAAATAAAGCTTTAGAAACATCCAACCCAAAACCTCCTACTCATTTTTATGACTTTGATGAAGACAAATCCATTGAGGAGATGAATGAGTTGTTGAATACTATGCCTTTAATAGACACTTCTCAATGGCAAGTAAGAGTAGAAACTCACACAATTCTTGACATTCCATTAGAGCCTTACAATGTAGAAGATGTACCTAATTGGGACCTATTGAACTTATTTGAATAAACACAAGATAGTTATGTATGCCCACTTGACACCTTACCTATGTCCATAAAATAGGAAGAAAAAGAGTCAATTGATGTACATCAACCCCCTTTGGGGTACACATTAGAAGATAGCTAAGGTTAAGCCAAACCTTGTCCCCATCTTTAGTAATACAAGAAAAACCTTTTTAGGAAAGGCAGAGTCAACTTGTACCCCTATTTCAGGACAATGTCAGGGAAACAAGGGAAAAGGTTAACTTAAATATAATGGTCACTATTAATCCTAAATTTAGTCAAGAAAAGGACCATTCATCTTCAATTGGTCCAACAAAATGAATTATAGAACATGAATCATTGTGTTACCATCAACTCAATTAAAATGAGGAATTATATTGACTACCATGAAATTTTGAAAATGGGGATTCATTAATATGATTCCCCACAATTAAAAATAATGGTGATCTTAGTTGTCTTAATATTACCACCACTAAAAATTTTCAGATGGAGGCAATACCGTAAGATTCTGAAGTGGTGTGAGAAATATTGCCACTTCATCTTAGGGCTAGGATTAGGACAAATAAGATGACCCAATTTGCTGTAGGTTTAGAAAAGTTAGGTTAGGCTATGTTTGGCTAAAGACATAAAACTTAACGCTTACTAGGAGGCAGCCCAGGGTTTTAAAGTCTACATCACTCAATTTCCATGTAGGATCCTATGTTTTCAAACATTGGGCACAATGTTTCATTAAAGTTGAAGGGTGTAGATGCACATAGAGATTTTAAATTTTCTTGAGTTTTCTTAATTCTTTTGAAAAAAAATGGTTTTTAAGGTAGAGTTCCCTTACTGTGATGAGAACTAGATGCTCATAATATAGTAATTCCACTATTTTCATCTCTTAATGGGAGTATATATGACTAGTTTTGCATATTATTCATGCATTGAAGCATTTTACGAAACTTAATTCTTGGGAACCATTTACACAGAGCACATAATCAAGACTAATAAAGAGGTATGACTTAGAGACCTAGAGAAAAATTAGTGGAGACCTATAACCTAGTGAGTTTAGGGACTCTTCTTTCAGAGAGTTATATGTAATTCTATAATTTCTTCAGCATATATAAATTAATGTGATCATTTTATCCTTGTTTTGGTTAAACATCAAGAATAAATAGGAGTAATAGCTTTATTTTCAAAAAATTTATTAAATATGATAGGCTTTAGGAAACCTAGGAAATGATATAAGCCATCCTTGCTCAGCCTAGAGATATAAAGCTTACCCAGTATATCATACCACTAATCAGCCCTTTTGAGCCTATTATTAAACCTTTTCTTTCTTAACCCTAATTACCTTAACCCAAAATAAGCCAATAAAATAAATATCCATTATCCATTGTCAAAATGAGTAAAGTTAGTAGAAAAAGTTCAAAAAGAAGACAAAAGGTCAAAGAAGTGTTAAAATTAGCCATCTTTCTTCCAAAGAAGCAAAAAAAAATGAAAATTTGAAAGAGAAAGACAAAAATATGAAAAAGATATTCACTTCAAGTACAACCCAAAAGAAAAGTTGTCCAAACAAATATTCATTGAATACCTCTACTCAATTTTGAACCTTCTTAATCCTTATACCCTTCTTTTTTGAACCTTTCCTAAGCCTGCATTTCATCTTAGTTAAGACGTATTGATCTTAGGTGGAAGCCTTAAAGAGGAGATAAGAAGAAGAAATTAAGATAAATTATCCCTAATATTTTAGCAATAACATCCACTCTTAGGGATCACTTTCCTTTGTTTCATAAGCATTTAAAAGATTTATGTTAACCATTAGCTTGCTAGATTCGGTGACATAATGAGAGAAATATATTCAAATCTTTATCTGAGAGCTTCATTTTTGAGAGTATACCTATGAGGATTTGAGGTCAAGATATATTTCCAATAGAATTTAAGCATATGCAGCTAGAAGTTAAGATTTACATGATGTACACACACATGCACTCTGAGAAATAGCTCCAATAAAATGTCTTTCATATGTGTAAGATTGGTAAAATTGTCAAAACTTCTCCATTAAGTGTGAAAAACTAATAGAATTCTAATGAATGGGGATTCTCTGAGAAAAAATAGGGGACTCAACTTTATTGAATTTTGTAAGTATATTCACTACAAACCCTCATGATGCCTAACTTGTGCACTAGTGGTAATCTAAGGGTTGAAGGGCTTGTTGTATATGTTAAATGTAATCGTGAGTACCTATGAAAGTGACACTTTTTTAATAGTTTTTGTAAAATGATTTTTTGTATGTTTTGCTCGGGGCTAGCAAAATGCTGGTTGGGGTTGTGTTAAGTGTTTAATTTTAGAAAAAATACTCTTAATTTAACATTTAATTAGATTATCTAATCGATCAAATTTGTAATTTTTAGCTTGATTTTGAATTTAGCTTAAATTGACTATCCAACCATTAATTTGTCAAATTTAATGCTCAGATGATCATCAAAGATAATCAGAAGTATAATGTACGGTTCAAATGACTCTAATTTAGTCTTTTATTTTGCAAATTAACCAGAAGAAGCTTGGATGGCTCAGATCAAAGATTAACAATGCAGATGGAATGATTTCTTAAAGGAAACTTAAGAAAGGAAAACATGGAGAAAATTTGGAAAGCCCTAATAGTTAGAAGTCTCCAAGGAGGAAAGCAAGCTAGAAGGAAAGTGGAAGTTGGCAAATTAGAAGGTGTTGGGCTTTGAAGAGAGGAAACTAGCCACCACCACCTCCTTCCCTTTTTGGTTAAAGAAACCAACCACCTTTTTATTGTTGATTTTTCCTCTTTCCATCTCTTCACCCCCCTCCTTGCCTGGACGTTGTAAAGGAAGGAGGCAGACCCACCCCCTCCCTCTTCCCCCACTTCTCTCTGCTTCTTCTCACTGTCCCCCTCTACCCAAACCTCACCCCACTTCTTTTTCTGTATTTTTTTCTCATTCTCCTTCCCTATTTTACTTTTTCATTGCTCCCTTTTCGTTTTAATTTTAGCGTCAATTGTCTTTCTCTCCTTTCCTTCTCTCATACCCATCCCCATCTCCTTCTTCCTCTGTTCACCTAGGCATCAACTAGAATAGTTGACTCCCAACTCTCCTTTGTCTCCCTCTCTCTTTCACCCACTACCCAATCCTTACTTCTCTCTTCACCTGTTTCCCAACACAGTCACCATCATCTTCATCAAACTGCCCAACCCCTGCTCGACATAGCACATATTTAGCTAGACTATCTCTCAATTCTCTACTTCTCCCCTAGCTCTCTCTTTCATTCACACTCTCTCCATCCATCATTGACCCACCCAAATCGTCACACTGCACTACCCCTTTCCTTGCACCACACCAGATGGCTCAAAGGAGGAAACCCAACATGAGTTTTCCTCTTTTTCCCCCTTCTTCACCACCTTCCTCTGCAATGTCAGGTTTCCATTTATTTCATTAAATCTTTTTTTTCCCTTAATTCCATTTCTACCTATGATATTTAATCCTAAATTCCATCTATGTCCCTCATTTTAATTTCCTCTATATCCCTGCTTCTATTCCATTTTTATTTTGTCCGTGTTCTGTTATCTAAGAACTACACAATCCGAGCTGATTTAATGAAGGCTTGACCTAATCAATGGGTTAACCTTAACAAACCAAATTTCTTTATTTCTTCTCTGCTTCAGATCATATTTTCAATTAATTTTCAGATTTCATTCTTAAGAAAACCCTTAGCTTATTCAATGCCTCTAATCTTTAATCTGAACTCCATAAATCAATTTAAGTTGCAAAATCACTCTTTAGTCTAGATTTTTAAGATTTTTGAAAATCTGCCTAATCCAAACATTGGATCTTTAATCAAGGACATGCTAAAGAGATTTATGAAGGTTGATCACCAAGATGACCACATTTGAAGAAATTGATAGTTATTAAGCTAGGGAAGTAGATTTTTCTTATTATTTAGTTTAATTTTCTATCTTCTTAAACTAGAAATTCTATAATTTTTAGTAGTTAAATAGATCTTAACTTTTATTCTATTTCCAATAATTCTATTATTTCTTTTTAATTTTTTATCAATTAAATTTTATTTAAACTCCAAATTATTAAGGCGAGTCCTTGTGAGATGAACCCATACTTGCATATGCTACACTACAATAGCCCGTGCACTTATGGTAAACAACAATCAATGAAGACCTCGAGCTCCTTATGGTTCATGTCATGAAAGTGTGTTGTAATAGCCTTTTGATAAGTGTCCTCTATGTTCTTCAAACTAAAGGGTATAACATGATAGTAGAAAGTACCTAAGGGTGTGATGAAGGACGTCTTCTCATGGTTCTCTTTAGCCATCAAGATTTAGATGTAGCCAAAAAACCCATCCATGAACGATAACATGTCATGTTTCTCTTATTCTCTATCAAGAAGTCCATGTTGGATAGGGGATAGAAATCCTTTAGATTACCAGCATTTAGATTCTAATAGTAAAATTCACATTCTTATCCTACTGTCCTTCTTTAGCACCAGTACTATGTTTGACAACTAAAGCAAGTAGGAGGACACCATAAAGAACTCGACATTGAACTACTTCATAACCTCCTCCTTGATCTTAAGTGGCCATTCAGGTTTGATTTTTCTCAACTTTTTTTGCACTAAGGACGCCTAGGAAGAACTAGGGCATAGTGCATAACTAAGCTATAATTGAAACTGGGTATTTCTTGGTATTATTAAGTGAACACATCTTTGTAGCATCAAAAGAAAGTGATGAGGGCTTCTCTTTCGATAGGAGACATTTTTAGCTAATGTAGTTATTCTCAAGACACCATCTATTCCTAGATTAATTCCTTTGGTCTCATAAAGTGTAGAGGCTTGTTTATGCTTAGATCTTTCATAGAGATTTTGGAGTTAGTGAGCTCCTCCTTATCGCTCAAACAAATGAGTTCAAGGTTAGTGTCCCAATTAACACCCTCCTAAGCAATTAAGTTGGCTGGTGCTTGCTCCTCCTCAAGGCTTTGACAACCAAAAAGGGGGTAAGGGCTCTTTCAAACTCAAGGGTTTTATTTTTAAATAAATGCTTTGTCAAACCCTCTTCTATGCTTGTGAAAATGGCTATTGTTTCATAGGTAAGCATCTAGTCACTAGGCCCCAAGATAGTCTATTTTGGAGATTTGTGATCTCTTCTTTCATAAATGATTTCATGCATGATTAGGGTGAGAGTAGCAACTCTCAATTGTGGATTATCATTTTGCAAAGAGTAAGCGTGGTTTTAAGTGTGAGAGAGGAAAACTTTTACTGGCTAATTGAGAGCTAACTAACTTTAGTAAGAAATTAAAAATATGCATGTGAATGAAAACTACAATTAAAGAGACTTTCTAAATTTAACACTTTCTAAATCCTAAAACTTCCTAAAGATGGAACTTTTCAAAAATAAAAAGGAAACTTTCTAAACCTAAAATAGATGCAAACAATGAATTAAATACTACTAAAACTAAATTAAACAACTAAACTAAGCAAAAATCTAAAAAGAATGGGATTTAAAACCATGCACATGGTTTTTGGACGATGTGCATGATTTAAGAACTCTAAAGATGGTGAAATTAAATGCACCTACAGTGAGTTACAATGCAAACTAACAATGTCATCTAATAAAAAACATGAAAATCTAAATAAATACTTAAGGATTCAAGAAAATAAGATGTTTTGAAGGATGAAATTAAAGCACAAAGTTAAGGAAAACCAATTTTCATATTTTTGTACTTAAAAACAATCAATAAATCTTGCACTGGAAAGCTATTGAAACCATAACTTTTATGCAAGGAAACAACCCAAATCCAAAGTAAATTGATGAAAGAAACATTCCATAATAAGAATTCCCACAAAACTTTATTGAATCATATCCAATTAAAATTAAAATTATGCGCATAAAATTGTCCACAAAATATAAAAATTGTGCACTTTTCTAAAGCCTAATATCTTATCTAAACAACAACAAACTTCCAATATAATGCTCACACTCTAAAGTAGAATGACATACAAAGAAATCCAAGAAAGGAATTTAGGAGAAAATAAAGATAAGTAGGTGAACTAACTAAGGAAAAAAAGGGTAGAAAACATAGAACTCAAGTGGGGAAATCAATTATTTAAGCTAACTCTTCTCTTGGCTGTCACTACCAAAGAATAACTAACTTGAATCTTGATTAAATAAAAATAAGAGGAATTGAGGTAAAGAAGAAAGGAGAAAGCTAGATGGAAAGAAAGGTGCAAATCTAAAAAGCAAAACAATGAAAACTAAACCAAAGCCAGCAAACTACTTACCTGAATTAGAAAGCAAATAACCAAGACAATAACTAGAAATCCAAAGGGAGAAAAGCATCTAAAAATTCCCCAAGTCCAACAGCAAATAACAACAAAGGAAAGCTTAATTTCAAGGTGTGTCACCCACCTCTACTTAGAATTGTTGTATAAAGTATAGGGTTATATATAGATGAGTGGTTTTGTAACTTAAGAAGGGGTGAAAACATAAGGAAAGTGCCCTAGAGTTGGAGTATTAAATGAGGAAGGTTAGAAGGAGGAAATTTAGGTAATTCTATATTAGAAAGTAAGGAAGGCATCCTTTTCCAAAAGCAAAATGGCTCTCCACTCTCCTAATTTGATGAAATTTGAATGGTGGAAAGTCAAGGAATAAGGTAAGGAATAAGGTTTAGAAAAGATGTGGAAAGATTTAGGGTTTTGAATTTAATTGAATTGAAGTAGATCTAAGGTTTCTTACTTAGGAAACCCTTAATCACCAAATAGGAAAGTGGGGGGGTGTCCTCCTTTTGGATGGTTGCTTCCTCCTTTACTTAAAAACATATAACCCTAATAGGATGGATGGATTAGGGTTAAGATATAGATTAGGAATATGGGTTTTTCTCTCTTTATGGGTCTTTTAATGCATGATCATCTTACCTTTTACATTAATCTCACAAAATCCTTTAAAAATTATAGTCTTAACATAGGAAAGTTGCTTGAATTAATGCTCCAATTGTGTGACTCCATGTGGCACTCCTCCTTAGCTTGATGGATCACTTTGATGGATCATTCCTTGGTGGCATAATTGGCTTCAATGATTGGCTTCAAGGCTTCAATAGCTTGTATGATTTATCACCCTTTTCATGGCTTCAATATCTAAGGTGGCTTGAATGACTCCCATGCAACGGTACTAGAAATTCATGGCTTACTTCATGGGCCCACTTTAGTCATCTTTAGCACTTCTTTAATCGCATCCATTGCTCATCCACAAGATGATCTTGCCCTTTGTTTTTATGTTGGATTGATGATTTTGAGGACTTGATCTTTTGATCTTAATCTTCAACTTCATACTGATCGATTTCAGCCGTCGGACCATCATCTCTCTTCTTACAAAAGATAAAAATTTCTCATTAAATCTTAGAAAAATATGATTAATCACATACTTCAGATTAGCCTCTGGACTTATAAAATATCAAGCTTTTGCTTCATTAGATCAAAAATGTATGTGTTACAAATTTTAGTCTAAAAATTCTAATTTACCCTTATAAGTTGTAATACGTGTAACTAATTGGGTGATTTTTATGCAAAATTTAACACTTACCACAACCCCACTCAACATTTTGCTAGTCCCAAGCAAAACATGTAAAAAATTATTTTATAAAAACAAATACAATGTGTCACTTTTGTAACTCACGATTGTATTTAACACATGCAGCAAGCCCTTAAACCCCTAGGTTGCCCCTAGTGGACCAGTTATGCCTTGTGAGGGTTTGCAATGATATACGCACAAAATTTCCTAAGGTTGAGTCCCTTATTTCATATCAAAGTGCCCTCATTCATTAACAATATACTAGTTTTTCACAACTTAATGGAGAGGACAGATCATTCTACACATCATCTACATACTAGAGACATTTCATTCTATTTATTTCTCGGGAATGCATGTGTGTACAGCCATATAAGTCTTGACTTCTAGCTAGATATGCTTTGAAATATGTCTTGAGCTCAAATCTTCACAAGTATACTCTTAGAAATGAAACTCTCAGATAAGGGACTAAACATGTTTCTCTCATTATGTAATTAGATTCAAAAAGGCTAATGGTTCACATACACTTTTAAAGTGCTAATGAGACAAAGGAAAGTGATCCTTAAGAGTGGATGTTATTATCAAGAATAGTAGGGGTAGTTTACCTTAATTCTTTTTTTTTATATCCTCTTTAAGGCCATATTCCACTTAAGATCCATAGGTCTTTGACTAGGACGAAATGTAGGCTTAGGATAAGTTCAAAAAAGAAGGGTATAAGGATTTCAAAGGTTCAAAATTGAGTAAAGGTCTTTAATGAATATCTGTTAGGGTAACTTTTCTTTTGCTTGTACTTGAAGTGAATATCTCTTCTGTATTTTCCTTTCTTTTTTCTTCATCACTTTTCTTTTCTTTTTTTATGATAATACTCTTTTTCTTTCTTTTCTTTGTATTTCTCTATCTTTGAGGAAAGTTTTTTTTTTTTTCCATACAAACACTTTTAATATTTTTCACTTCTTTGACTTTTGTCCTTCTTTGAATTTTTCTATTGACTTTACTCATTTTGACAATGGGCAATGGATGTTTATTCTATTGGCTTGTTTTGGGTTAAGGTAATCGGGGTTAAGAAAGAAAAGGCTTGATAATAGGCTCAAAGGGCTAACTAGTGGTATGATACATTAGGTGGGTTTTATATCTCTAGGCTGAACAAGGATGACTTATATCATTCCCTAGGTTTCTTAAAGCCCATCAGATTCAATAAAGTTTCTGAAAAGACAACTATTACTCCTATTTATTCTTAATAGTTAACCAAAACAAGGAAAATAAGATCACACTAAGTTATGTACACTGAAGAAAACGATGGAATTACTTATAAATCTCTGAAAGAAGATAGGCTCTAAAATTATAGGTTATAGTTCTACAATGATTTTTCTCAGAGTCTCTAAGTCACATCTCTCAATTAGTCTTGACTATGTGCTATATGTAATTATTTTTTGAGAATTAACCTTCATAAAATACTTCAACACATAAATAAATTACAAACTAGTCACATACACTTCCATTAAGAGGGGAAAATAGCAGAATTACTAAATTCTAAACATCCACTTCTCATCATAGTAAGGAAACTCTATCTTAAAAAATAAAAAAATAAAAGCTCAAAAAATTCCAAAATCTCTATATGCATCTACAACCTCAAACTTGACTGAAACATTGTCCCCAATGTTTAAAAAAAAAATCCTAGGTTGCCTCCCAATAAGCACTAAGTTTAACATCTTCAGCCATACATTGCCTAAAATTAACCTAGATTCTACTGAACCTAACTAGTTCAACTAATTTTTCTAATCCTAACCCTAAGAATGAAATAGTAAGATTGCTCATGCCATTTCAAAATATCACGGTGGTCTATATATTTCCTCCACCTAAAATTTTAGATAGTGGTAATAATATGATATAGTAGATTATCATGATTTTGAATGTTGTGAGACCATATTGATGATCCCTCATTTTCAATATTTTACGATAGTCAAAATAATTCCTCCAAGTGAAAATTTAAGGTGATGGTAATTCAATGGCATCTGGACTCATTATGAATTGCTTGGGATCAACTCGAGATGAATTATCTCATTCTAAACCAAATTTAAAGATAACATTGACCATTATATTCAACTTCTTCCTTTGTTTTCCTAACATTGTCCTCAAATAGGGGTATAAGCAAACTCTACCCTTATCTAAAAGATTCTTCTTGTATTACTAAGGGCAAAGACATGGTTTGACTTAAACCCTGGTTATCTTTGGATGTGTACCTTAGAGTTGGTTGATGTAAGGTGCATAAATTAACTAACTCTTTCTTCCTATTTAACTGGCAGAGGTAAGGTTTCAAATGAGCCTATATGATTATCTTGTGTATGTTCAAATAAGGTTTGTAGGTCCCAATCAAGTACGTCTTCTACATTGCAAGGCTCAATTTTAATTTCAAGAACTGTGAGAATTTCTACTCTAGCTTGCCATTAAGAAGTGTCCATTAAAGGCACAATATCCACCAACTCATTTACCTCCTCAATGAATGTGTCTCCATCAAATTCACAAAAATCAATAGGACACAAATTTAGATGATCTGGGTTGGATGTTTCTACAACTTCATTTTCTTCGACAATGGATGTCTCTTTATCATAATAGTAACATGGAGTAGGACATGGCTCAAGTAGATATGTCTAAGAGGGTTCTATGGATGGTTGTGGACTTTATGGTTGAAATGATTATAAGATATTTCCATCCTATTATTAGTAATAAATGGTTCTTCATTATCCCTAATTTGTTCAAATTTCTCAGTCCTTTCTATAAATGCAACAATGTTTCTTTTAGTAGATTTCCTTATTGGTTTCATTTCCTCTTCCTATTTCTCCATCTCTCATGTCATCTCCTCATTCATCTTATTAATGGCAGCCACGCCTTGTTCCATTATCTCACAAATATGCTACATATTCTCTTCTGATGGTAATTCTTCATGTTGCAAAGGAAACAACTCATAGGGTTAGTATTAAAGTGGCATTTGGGTCCTAAAAAAGGGCTAAGCAAGTTAAACCCATGATGGTTGGCCATGATATTTTTTTTAATCATGATATTGTTAACTAGGGTAGGAACATTGTAGTTTTTCCTAATATTGGTAATCATGAGATCTTGGTTATTCATGATGCCTAGCCCATCCATTATGATGTCTCAGGATAGTTGTCATTGCTAAGTATGTGAATGCATTATATACATCCATTGGCTCCTAATAATAACCATTATATGTGGAGCTTAATAGCCATGGAGTGGGATAGGGATGCTTCGAATATGCACAGTCATTATGGTATGGAGGTTGTAGAGTATCTTGTCTAGAAGATATTGTCCTCAGCAATTGACTTTGCATTCTATCTAGCCTGTCCATCGATGTATGAAATCTATCCCCTTCTTAATAGGCTTTTGTTCTCAACTTGTTATACAACGAAATAAGTTTTTATATACTACAAATAAGTTTTTATTTTAGGTGGAGAGAAACTTTAACTCTATGATACAACCTAAATGCTAGTCCTAAACTAAATGATGTACAATCAAATCCTAGTATTCACTAATCCAATAGTATCTTAATTATCTTTTCTTAGTGCATAGGTGATAGCTTCTTAAACTTTAGCAGCTCCTTTTATCCAGATTTGACTATTACTTAATAGTTAGGTTCTGCTCAAAAATTGGTTAATACAATCCTTATACTACAAGGTGTTTAAACCTCAATTAACATCAATGGAAGGCATGAAAAAATTACTTCAATTTTAAGACACCCCACTATAACTATAGTGTTCAGAAGCCACTAAAGTGACAATAGATCGTGCCCTTCTAAAAGGTTCCTATGAGCTTGATATACTGAGTCTCTTTCTACTTGATTTTAAAATTAAAGTTCAAGGGTTGGGATCGCGACATACAAGGATGTTGATTGATTCCTAAGTGGGCCAAGGAGTTAGTAATGACATCTAGTCCTTATCTTATGAAGGTTCATATAAGGCCCTTACTAATATTAGTTTCTATCCACCATAAAGTAATAAACAAGCAATGCTAGTAAAAGAAAAGGGAAACTAATGCAACCTATATGATATCCATCCAAGGGTTAGATAGGTGCTCTCTAATGCAACAACCCATATTGAAGATGTAACAATTAAAATGAATGATCCTGGTGCATGTGAATTACCCTACCAACCAAATGCAAACTACACTAAATGCAGCCTAAACTAAAATAAAATAAAATTGAGAGATACTTACAGTGGGATTTTCTGATGAAAATCAAGTATAGGCCTCCACATCACACACTTGTCCTGTTTTAATACAACCTATTTTAAATTGAAATTGAAATTGCAAATTACAATGAGCCTCACTACAAGTTTAACTCAAAGAAAAGAAAAACCATAATCTAAGAAGGCAAGTAAATCCTAAGTTTGATGAAGCTGCTCCTTCACCAAATTCCCCTTGCACAAAACAAGTAAGATGGATTAATTTTGTGAGGAATTAACAAAATAAGCAAATGCAATGCAAAAATCATAATCTAATGTAACCTAAGACTACATCTAAAGATAAGCAATCTAAATAAAGATTCAACCACAAATCCATTGCAATTCTCCAGCAACGACGCCAAAAACTTGTTGTGATTTTAAAGTTACTCGTAAGCGCACAATCAATTGTAGTATTTTTCATGCGAGCAAGGTCGATCCCATGAGGAATCTCACAGAATTGCAATGGATTGGATTTTATTAGAATTGATTAACTTTGCCCAAAAAGATAAAGATGTGATTAAATTAGGAATTTAAAGGAACATGAAATGGAAACATGCATGGAATTAGAAACTAAAATTAAAAGAAACATTCTAAAAACTAAAGCTAAGAAAATAGAATGGAAACTTACCTAACTAACATGCATTTAACTCAAGAAAACAAATGCAAAACAAGCATAAATTAATCTAGGAAACATAAACCAAGGAAACTATCAAAATGAAAACTTTTCTAAATTAACACTTTCCTAAACTAGAATTAGAAACTTTCTAGAATTAGAACTTTCTAAGACCAATTTAGAAAATTTTCTAACACTAAAATAACATGCAAAACCAATTAACTAATGAGATCTAACTAAAATTAATAAGAAATTAGAAATATGCATGCGAATGGAAACTACAATTAAAGAGACTTTCTAAATTTAAGACTTTCAAAATCCTAAAACTTCCTAAAGATGGAACCTTTCAAAAATAAAAAAGGAAACTTTCTAAACCTAAAGTAAGATGCAAACAATTAATTAAATACTACTAAAACTAAATTAAGCAAATAAACTAAGTAAAAATCTAAAAGGACTGAGATTTAAAACCATGCACATGGTTTTTGGATTATGTGCATGATTTTGGAGCTGTAAAGATGATGAAATTTAAAGCACCTACAATAAGTTAATATGCAAACTAACTATGTGATCTAATAAAAAACATGAAAATCTAAATGGGTACCAAAGGATTCAGGAAAATAAGATGTTTTGATGGCTAAAATTAAAGCACAAAGTTAACAAAAATCAATTTTTAGATTTTGGTACTTAAAACCAGTCAATAAATTTTCAGATTTTGGTACTTAAAAACAATCAATAAATTTTCAGATTTTGGTACTTAAAAATAGTCAATAAGATGTTTTAATGAAAGAAACATTCTACAATAAGAATTTTCATAAAACTTTATCGAATCATATCCAATTTACATCAAAATTATGCACATAAAATTGTCCACAAAATATGGAAATTGCACACTTTTCTAAAGCCTGAAATCCTACTTAAACAACAACAAAATTCCAATCTAATGCTCACACTCTAAAGTAGAGTGACATGCAAAAAACACTCAAAAAGGAATTCAAGAGCAAATAAAGCTAAGTGGATTAATTAACTAAGGAAAAACTACCCAAAACTAAGAAAAAAAGAGGATATAAAACATGAAACTTAGGTGGGGAAATCAAGGATTTAAGCTAGCTCTTCTCTTAGCTATCACTACTAGAGAATAACTAACTTGAATCTTGATTGAATAATAAGAAAAAACAAGTGGAATTGGGGTAAAGAAAAAAGGAGAAAGCTAGATGGAAAGATAGGTGCAAAACTATAAAACAAAACAATGGAAACTAAGCAATGAAAACTAAACCATAGCAAGCAAATTACTAACTTGAATTGGAGAGCAAATAACCAAGAAAATAACTAGAAATCCAAAGGGAGAAAAGCATCTAAAAAATCCTAAAGTCTAGTAGCAAATAACACCAAAGGAAAGCTTGATTTCAAGATGTGTCACCTACCTCTACTTAGAAAATTCGTATGGACTATAGGCTATATATAGATGAGTGGTTTCCTAACTTAGGAAGGGGTAAAAACATGAGAAAAATGACCTGAGGGTTGGGGTATTGAGTGGGGAAGGCTAGGAGGAAATTTAGGTAGGAATGATGTCATTAAAGATGACATAAGATAGAGAAATAAATATGAGCTTACTAGTTTCTAAATTAGAAAGTGGAGAAGGGAAAGTGGCTCTTTTCTCTCCTAATAGGATGAAATTTGAATGGTGGAGAGCCAAGAAATTAAGTAAAGAATAAGGTTTAGGAAAGATGTGGAAAGATCTAAGTTTTGAAGTTAATTTAATTGAAGTAGATCTAAGGTTTTCTATTTAGGAAACCCTTGATCACCAATTAGGAAAGTGGGGGTATGTCCTCTTGTTGGGTGGTTGCTCCCTCCTTCACTTAAAAAAATGGAACCCTAGTAGGATGGCTGGATTAGGATTAAGAAATATATTAGGAATAAGGGTTTTTATCTCTTTATGGGTCCCTTAATGCATGATCATCTTACCTTTTACATTAATCTCACAAAATCCTTTAAAAATCACACTCTTAACATAGAAAAGTTGCTTGAATTGATGCTCCAATTGTGTGACTCTATGTGGCACTCCTCCTTGACTTGATGGCTCACTTTGATAGCTCATTCCTTGGTGGCTTAAGTGGCTTTAATGGTTGGCTTCAAGGCTTGAGTAGCTTGTATGGTTTATCACCTTTTTCATAGATTTAATGACTAAGGTGGCTTAAATAAGGTGGTGGAAATGCATTGCTTACTGCATGGCCCACTTTAGTCACCTTTAGCACTTTTTTAATCTCATCCATTGTTAGTCTACAAGATGATCTTTCCCTTTGTTTTTATGTTGAAATGATAATTTTGAGGCTTTGACTTGATCTTTTGATCTTGATCTTCAACTTCATTTCAATCTATTTCGACCGTCGGATCATCATCTCTTCCTACAAAAGATAAAAAACTCTCATTAAATTCTAAAAAATATGATTAATTACATATTTACCTCAAATTAGCCTCTGGACCTACACAATATGAAATTTTGCTTCATTAGTCAAAAATGTATATATTATGAATTTTGGTTTAAAAACCCTAATTTACCCCTATAAGCTGTAACACATTAGTAACTAATTGAGTAGTTTTTATGCAAAATTAAGCATTTGTCATTATCCATTGGTTAAAGTCATTTCTTTGACTATCATAACATCCACTCCATGTATCTCTATTTTTTGTATATTTATAGATCTTCTTTTTCATTTTTTGAGACACTGGACACATACTCTCACACCAATTTTGAACTCGTGACCTTCACAATTGAAACTAACTCTTATGCAACTATATCACACTAACACGCCCATCTCATTTTTCATTTTGATCTACCCATCCTATTTTGTAGGTTTTGTCCACCCATAATTTATGTGGGACCACGCGCATTCACCATATAATATCTTAATAATAATTTACGAAGAACAAACTGTTGAAGTTGCAACATAGCCCATCTTAAAATTGTAAGTTGAAGAATGGTTGTAACTATATTAGCTGCCATATGATGAAAATATCATCATCTTCATCATCAAGACCTTATAGCAATTAGGGGTAGGCCACATGAATCTTATTCCTCCATTCTTCTCTATTAAGTACCTTGGCTTCATTTAGTCTCAAAGTTTTTAAATCTTTTCTCACCACTTATCCACGTTTTTTTGGGCCTTACCCTTGCCCTTTTAGAACCTTCTACTTGCATTGCCTCACTCCTAACTAGTGCTATTTTCAATCTCCTTTGGACATGTCCAAACCATCTAAGTCTTATCTCCCTTATCTTGTTATCTATTGGTGCTACTCCTAAGTTTCCTCTAATGTTTTCATTCCTACTTCTATCCTTTCTTGTCTTGTCACTTATCCATCTCAACATCTTCATTTCTGCGATACTCATCCTATGAACATGATGTTCCCTAACTACCCAACACTCTGATCCATAAAGCATGGCCAGCCTTATGGCCATCTTATAGAATTTTCCTTTTGGTTTAAGTGACACCCGCCAATCACACAAGACTTCAAATGCACATATCCATTTATTCCAACCCGCTTGAATTTTCTGGGTAACCTTCCTCTCAATCTCTCCACCCTCATAAATCACTGATCCCAAGTACAAAAAGTAATTTTTCACAGGGAATTCTTGGCTATCAATCTTAACTAGTGTTCCACTCCTCTCCCTACTAAAATTACATTCTATATATTCTGTTTTAGTTCAACTAATTTTAAATTCTTTAGATTCTAATGCTTATCTTCTTAACTCCAGCTTTGTGTTTGCGCCATACCTTGTCTCATCAAGTAAGACAATCATCTACAAAAAAGCATGCAGTATAGAATCTCTTTATGCAAATGTATTGTTAATCATCTATAACCAAAGTGAAAGGTATGAGCTCCAAGACAATCCTTGGTGCAATCCTATAGTGACAAGATATTTACCTGTCTTGCCAAAAGTAGTCTTAACATCTGTTATAACTCCATCATATATATCTTTAATTATATCTATATACCCCCGCAAACCCCTTTATCTCCTAACATCCTCCATGTTAACTCAATGAACTCTATCATAAGCTTTCTATAAGTCTATTAAGACCATATGAAAGTTTTTCCTCCTCTCGCTATATTTCTTTATCGTCTTTATAAGAAAATAACTTCCATGATAGACCTCCTATGCATGAAAGCAAACTAGTTCTCTAATACACTTGTCTCATATCGCAGCCTCTTCGCAATCACTCTTTCAAAAAGTTTCATAGCCCGTATGAAAAAGGAGGGTCTTGTGTCAAGTGCCAACTGGCAAAGAAGAAATTGAAGATGATTTTATTATTCTTTCCTACTTACAAATGAATATGCATTTGTATAATAGTTTATAAATAAAGAAATGAAAATCATCTCCAATTTCTTTTAAGTATGACAATCCTAACATCATATGATGAAAATATAAGCTATGAAAAGTGTAACTAGTCAACTAGGCTGGTCAAAACCATTTATCTGGTCTGTAACAAGAAAGGAAAGAAAATTTATCTAGTAAGTTCTGCAATAGATGAGTTCTCGCGCCTAATCCCTTACTGCTGAGTAAGCCTGGTTAGTGGACGATTTGTTGATAAATGTCACTGTTGCTTTCTCCCTTCAGCCATACACATTTAAATAACAAAAACCAGAGGCTTTGTTCTCTTTTTGGCACGACTACGTAGAGAGGCAACCAAATGGGAGGTTGCATATCCATTATTTTATAATGGCTATCAAAGAGCCTTGGTCCCATTGTGGATAAGATCAAATAAAAGTAAACTTCCGAAGCAAGAACTAGAACTGATAAAACGGTGTAAATCAAAACCACAAATCACTCCCCGCGATTCTTGGAATACAATCCTACTACATGATTGCACAAAGGCAAAAATTTGTAAATTAGTATAATCGGCCAGAGACTGTCGCTCTCTCAAATTGTATCAAGAGCTAAGCAAAATGCAATGAAATCTTACGCCCAAAATAATAATAATAAATCTAAGAAACTTAGTGGCCATAAAATCATACTAGGTCACAAAAGTACCCCTTCGAAGAATGCATGCTCGACGCTAACGAATGTTCATCCGACCATTGTACGCTTTCGGCCTCGCAGTCGTACTGCAAAAAGAACAACATGACTACCAAGATTCCATAAACAATTGCTCCATGAACTGAAGGAAAGCAACAAAAGAAATCCTTTGCACCTTGAGCAAGCTTATTCAATGTGGAAGACCATTGCTTTGATGATTTCCTATATGCAGCGAGTATCCTCTCCATCTACTCAGGGACCCAAAATAGTCAGGAAAATGACATGTTTGCCTAACATGGAGAAAAAAATTAGATATACTAAGGGTTACCACGTTTCCGCAAGAAGAATGCATTGAGAGCAATGCTCTCTCGAGTACATACAAGTCGACAGCTTTATCCTCAGGAAGGGTCGATGTGTAGCTCAGACCAAAGTCAATAAGAACCTGAAGCATGAAAAAGTTGTTCGAGCACTTGTAAGTGCATTGCAATCATCTGAACGTTCAACATGAATGCCGCCTCTGAGTTTTGTTTTCATTAAGCAGGTAAGAGCAAGGAAGCAACATCTGAATAATTCAGGATGTAGGAGATCATGTATTGAAGCAGGAGCTACTCCACGTTTACAAGATTCCTGGAACTATTGAGCAGAAGCATGCAGGGCTGTTCCTTGGAGCAGATCAAGGATGTGTAGGTCCAAATAGACTGTTCAGTAACTTCCAAAGAATGAAGCTTCTGGGATTGGAGGAAGTTGCGGGATGTGTAGCTGGATCCTGGCAAAGCTGGTAGTCCAACTTGATTGGCAGATGGAAATGGGATATCTAGGGTAACACTAACCATAGCAGCATCCACAATCCAAGCATCCCTCAAAGCAGGAGGATGTCACTAAAGGAACCTGCTGTGAGAATGCATGAAAAAGGAAAGTTGCTAAGAAACCAGTCACAAGGCCCTCGTGCTGTGCTCAGTCCTGCAGATGAGGAGATAATACAACTACAAAAGCTTGCGTCAACCATTGCTAGAGCTGCTTATTAGAAAATTGAGCATCTTTTGTACTGGATAACCCCCAAGATTCACCAATTTATATCCAGGAAACTGGTGCCAAAGTGGCCTCAGATCCTCAATGCCGTGGAGGAATGGACACTCTCAAGGGTGTACCTCTGCTGAAACTAGAGCTAAGTGTGCAAAGCCCCAATTCAAGGTCCTCTTTTGTCTCTAATCAAATGAAGCTTCAATAGAAGGTCAAAGTTCTTTTCCAGGGCCTTCCCTCTTTAACTGAAATCAAATTGAGCCAGGTATGAACCAAACAGGTGAATTGGAAGATGAATATGCTGGAAACTGTGAAGAACCCCAATTGGATGGTAAAGCATGCCTAAAAAGGTTAAAAAAACCGATAGATCAAAATTATCAAATTTCATGAATCCATCCTGTATTAAATTCACAATGTAAAGCATGCCTAAAAAGTGAAGAAAGATGATCCATCAAAATTATCAAACTTCATGAATCCATCCTCTATTAAATTCACATAGATCAGCATGTGAAAAGCAATATGAAGGTCTGTCAGATGCTCAAGTCATCTAAGTCTTTCTCATTCCTTAGCCACCTACCATGTCTTGTTTTATTTGATGATCCCTTTCATGTCTTGTTCATTTTCCAATATTTGATGGATTCAAAGTGGGCCACTCAGTCAAGGAATTTGGAAGAAATTTTTTCACATTCTGAAATTAGCTAAGTAAGATCAGCAGTGGGTTCACAGCACTTGGTCAGTTGGTAGCTTTATCTCACAACCAGAAGCTGGGGGCTCAAATCCACTCACCATCCTAAACACAGAATAGCAGCATGCTTGATTAAACTATAAAAATGATGAAGGTACTCATATCAAATAAGATACAGCAGTTCTAGCAGAGAATGTAACTGTATGCGCTTCTCCTTTAACCATTCCCAACACAGCAGGAGAGAAGTGACACTTATGAGTGATTAAGCAAAAGTTCTTAAAATTACTCTCCACATTCTCACTCTTTCTCTTTCCTCTTTCCGTCATTCATTATGCAAGAGAGGAAGACAGAATTATGATTGGGTTTTTCACTCTTTCTCTCTAATTCGAGTGCTTTCCAAATTGATTACTACCTAAGGGAGAGTGCAAGAGATTTCATTAGAGAGAGAGAGAGAGAGAGAGAGAGAGAGAGAGAGAGAGGTAGAGAAGGAGAGTATTCATTAAAATTACATTTCTCCTCATTCCCCCTTTCTCACTCCTCTTTCATTGTATTCCCTCCCAGTTCATTAGTTAAATAAGTGTGTTAGAGGAAGTTCTAAATAAGTTTGAGCAAGAGAAGTAGGAGTGAGAGAATGAGAGATTTACGAGAGGTACAACAGAGAGAAGTGATTACATTTACATTCTTTCACCACATTCTCTTTAGTTCTTATGATTTTAATGGTCTCCTAATGAATTAGTTAAAGGGGAGGGAGGGAGTTCTAAATAGGTTAGAATGCGAGAATTAATTAAGTGAAGAGAAAGGGGAAGGGGGGTGGGGGTGGGGTGTTTTGAGATAGTGAAGGAGAAAATGATTATACTTAGGTATGAGTGGGGGAATTTACAGAGAGAAATAGAAAGTGATGAGTGGTTAAGTAATATTTTCCCCGCATGGGTGTAGATGTGGCAAATTTCAAAAACCCAACATGGTCACACAGAAATAATTACTCTCTCCATCCCATATTATTAGTTCCCTATGAAAAAACACAGGTTCTTAGGAAATCATAAAAATGCATTTACACCTCATACCCCAACGATACATAATTCCATTTCTATCCTTTACTAGATTTTGACCATATCTATTACTGCCGTGTAAATATATTAATGAGATAAGGGAATAAGTGAAAACTTATAACTAATATTTATTGATTTTTCTACAGGACATTTTTAATAAAATGGACTAATAATACGGGTCAGAGGGAGTGAGTAATTAACCGAGAGTGTAGACAGAGTTCTAAATAGACCTGATCGAGGAACTCCATTAGTGAAGTTATGAGTCGTTAAGAAGAAAAGCGATTACAGTTATATTCTCTCTTCATGCTCTCTCTATCTCCTCTCCCATTCTAATACTCTTCCAAGTAATTGGTAGTTAAAGCAGAGATATATACACACAGACACACACTCACAGTAAACAACTACTTAAAATTTTGAATATTTTTAATTTCTTCGAAGCATTTTAAATGAAATTGTCTATATCAAGCATTAGATAGGCAAAACCAGCTTTCTAAAGAGCATCAGCATCAGACATAAGGCATGACAACTAAAACAGGACCTCCATATATAGTTTAACTATGTGGGATGCCTATCATAGGGGGTGACATGTGGGGGTCGGGCATGAATCTCAACTTGCCTTTATCTCATTCTATCTTCATCCAACCTTTCCCAATTTTCTCCAATAGCTAAGCAACTCTCTCTTTCACTCAAACTTTCCAAATTTATTTCAAGAGCAAAGTCTTTCACTCAAACTTTCCAAATTTACTTCAAGAGCCAAACAAATCTCTCTCTCTCTCTTTGTGCGTGTGCATGTGGGGGGGAGACTATAACCGTACAAACTCTTCATTTCACAACATTGATTTAAGCAAACAGTAAGGCATTAAGTAAATTTAAAAATCTATTATCTTCTTTGAGTACTATGATTTGAGATTATTGAATTAGCTTAATGCAAAAAATTAGTTTAATTAGATTCTATGATAGTTGAAGGAGAGTATGAGAGGACATTCCATAGGTTGGAGCTGGAGAAATCGTTATGAAGAGAGAGAGAGAGAGAGAATTATGAGGGGTAAAGAAGGAGAGAAGTGAATATACTTATATTATCACCTAATTGTCTACCTTCCTCTCTCCTCTCTTATTTAATGCGTTCCTAATTGGTTAGTATTTAAGCAGAGAGAGAGAGAGAGAGCTCAAATTCATTAAGAGAGAAATAGAGTTATGAGTAGTTAAGAAGGAAAGAAATGATTAACTTACATTCTCTCCTTTGCCCTTCTCTATCCTCTCTAATAATAATGCTCTCTCAATTAATTACTAGTTAAAGTCTAGTGCAAGAGAGAGAGATCTAAAAAGGTTAGAGAGAGAATTCATTAGGAGAGAGAGGAGATGTGAAGAAGGAGAAAATTCATTACATTAACATTCTTTCACCATTCTCTCTCTATCCCCTCTCATTCTAATGGTCTCCCAATTGATTAGTAGCACAATGAAAGTGGGTGAGAGTTCCAAATAGGTTTGAGCTACGAAAACTTTAGGCAAGAGAAAAAAAAGCAAGTCATTAAGGGTAAAGAAGAAGAGAAGTGATTACACTTATATTATCTCTTACTGTCTCTCCATTTCATTTCTTTTTCATCCCAACGCTCTCATTTGATTAGTGAAAGGAGAGAGAGAGAGACATAGGAGGTAAATAAGGAGAGTGATTACACTAACATTCTCCTCAGTCCCTCTCTCTCTCTCTCTCTCTCTCTCTCTCTCTCTCTCTCTCTCTCTCATTCTAATATTCTCCTACAATTAATAGTTAAAGAAGGGTCTACGAGAGAGAGCTCTAAATAGGTTTTACTTAGAGAATTCATTAAGAGAGAGTTGTGAATGATAAAGGGAGGAAGTGGTCACATGCATTATCTCTCCATTCTATCCTTCTCTCCTCTCTCATTCTAATAACTCTCCCAATTGATTAGTAAGTTAAAGATGTGTGAGAGAGTTCTAAGTATGATTGAGAAAAAGAATTTACTAGGAGAGGAGAGAGAGTCTTGGTTACCCCACGCTGTCACGAGAGGCAACCAAGAGCAAACTATTGCAATTTCTTCTCTAATTTCACTTGCAAAGAAATTCATTTCTCATGCATGCATTTGTTTTCCATTTATTGCACAAGAAGTGACAAAGAAGGGCAAACCTAAGCACAAATCTTTTTTGTATCAATAGAAAACCAAATATCTGTATAAGAGAAAGTCTTATGAAATTCTTTTCAATAACAAAATAACAGACATAGCAAGATTCTGATATATTTAAAATTTTCTTTTAATATATCTCAGCTACATCTATTCATATAAAAAGGAAAAGAAGAGAGAGAGAGAGAGAGAACAGTTCATTTTATTTGCAACTTTATTTGTCATCTCATTTAGCCTAATATACAATGACTATGAGTGCACCAGCTACATTTGAACTAAGGGGAGCCTTGGTGCAAAGGCAGAGCTGTTATCGTGTCAACTGTAGGTCACAGATTCAAGACGAGGAAACAGCCTCTTGCAAAAATGCAAGAAAAGGCTGCGTACTATAGATCCCAGAACTCTGCATATGCTGGAGCTTCATGCAGTGGGCTTCCCTTTTAACAATGACTATGCATAGTGCACAGTTTAGGCAACATTTGAACCAAGGGAGACTAGCTGTTGTTGGACCTTAGTGATAACATAGATCATATCTGACCCCAACAAGCAGATCTAGCCATTGATGTTGATCAATCAAGAGATCGTCTTAGAAGTCTTGGAATATAAAACAGAGCAAAACAAGCACAAACAAGGACAGAGACCTGAGAGGGGACAACAACCTGCATAGGTAGAGAGCGATGTACATAAAAATCCGGCAAATCCTAAAAATAAATAGAAGATGACCAACAAGTGAGGGAAATTGTGGCAATCAGACCTCATCAACCTGAACAAAGAGTCAATCAGAGGTTTAATTACCATCAACCTCATCTTGAATATCACCTATGTAAAGATGATTTTCACAGAGGGTCCTGAATATCTTGCACATGAGATGGATCTAAATGACTATGATTGTGGGTATGATGATCAAGGCAGACGTTGTGGTCATGATTGGGAAGACGGCATCACACAGAGGGCTCAAGGTGAGGCTCCTAACTTCAATGGCCAATTAGATCCTAAAATTTTCAACAACATTCGCTGACAAGGATTATCATTTTGATAGGTATGGTATGTCTGAGAGTTGTAGCTTTCCATTTGCCAAAATGAAATTGTAAATTCATTGGATCAGTAGAGAGACAAATTGCTAGCTCTAGGTAACTATAGAACATTGGGAAGAGAACAAAGAGTAAATAAGAAAGGAAAAAGTACACTTTACGCACCTAAACTACCAACTTAAAATGATTTGGTCCTTAACCTACCAATCAGATATTTTGGTCCTTGTAATTTTTTTTTTTAATTTAGTCCTTTTGTCTATCATACTCTATTCTGAAACCCAAACCCCACCCCCAACCCTCCTCCAAAACACCTATATTATAATGATTCTTATTTTTGTCGGTTTTTAAGAGAGAGGGAAAAGGAATTATTTCAAATTTTAAGTTATAGTTATTACCAAACTGTTATTTACAGAGAATTTTCCCCTTCTTCCCTTCCTCCAACGACATTGTTTCACCTTTGTGTTCTCCAACAACACCGGTCTTCCAAGTGAAGCAGGAAGATTGCAAAAGCTATGAAACTGCTAGATATGCAGTAAAGGTTAGTCGTTACAGATCATTTTAGCCTTTCATGTATTGTGTTTTTCTCCATAATTCCTATTGCATTAGGTAATGGCCCGTGTTTTGGGTTTTTTAAATTTGATACTTCTATTTGAAATCAAGTATTTGTTCATTGATTAGGGTTTCTAAAAGTGATGTTTGTTTTGGGTTTTGGCTTGAAATATTCCCCCATTAGGTAATTAAAATTGGGAAAATGCTACTGTTGGTGCTTTTGATGTTGTTTTAGTCCTGCTAAGAAATCCCTTGTTATTTTTGTTGCAATTATTTGCTTTTATCCAATCTTTCTTTGTTTAAGTTTATGTGCATTGTCTTGACTGATAGGTAGGGTACATGTTGTTCTAAACACGTGAAGTCCTTTTTAACATGTTAAAAATGCCAAATTTTGCAATTTAGATTTCCTATCAAGGTTAATATCCTTTTATACATGTGTCCCATGTGTTTGGTTTGTGGCAAATTACTCCCATGTGTGAAGACTATAGCGGTTAATGTCTCCAGTGGCATCCATAGTGGGTCCTTTTACATGTTCACAAATTTCAAACTAACAAATGGTGCATTAATGTATGTGCCACAATTCAAACTAACCGATGGTACAGTTTGTCCACTGTCTCTTAATTGTAGCAAATCTACACGTTAAAAATGCCAAAACTTGCAGTTTAGACTTCCCATTGAGGTTAATATCCTTCTATACATGTGTCCCATGTGTTTGGCTTGTGACAAATTACCACCATTTGTGAAGGCTATAGGGGTTAATGTCTCCAGTGGCATCCATGTTGGGTCCTTTCACATGTTCAGAAATTTCAAAACTAACAAATGGTGCATTAATGCATATGCCACAATTCAAACTAACCAATGGTGCAGTTCGTCCACTATCTTTTCATTGTGGCAAATCATGTGTATAAACTTTCACATATCACTTTGGTCCATCTTAGATAGATATGCTGGCGGTGTGTGTATTCAGATGAATGATGAAGATACAGATGTTGTGTTACTAATTGACATTGTCAAGACTCTAGAGGATGAAGGGTATAAAAACATTCAGACAGTTTGGTGCAAGCATTTTGGTAAGAAAATGGAGGCCTAGAGAAAAGTGAACTGTGAATAGATGTTCTACAGGAGATCAATGGGATTCTTGAGTGTAGGACAACTGGGGTATACATGGAACATTTTGCGAGTAAGCATTTGTTTCTCATAGATGATCCGCCTCTAGCATTATTCTTCACAGAGATATGAAGAAGAGCATGCTAAAGAGAAGAGGAAGCACTTGATGGAGGAAGAATTACTTGTTGAGGGAGTGGGAGAGGAAGAAGATAATGAGGAATTTCCTGACTATCATGTGAGGGATGAAGATGATGGAGATGAATTTGATGATCTTTTCTGGGAGAATATAGAAAAAATTGCAAGAGAGTTTGCCATACCCACTGGTATTGCAAGGGACAAGCTCAAGCTCCAACAGACTTTGCCACAGAGGACATGGGTGGGGAGAATATAGTATGCTTGATAGTGAAGATTTGAGAAGTCTGTTTGGATCTGATGATGAGGAACAGCTTTTGATAGTTGCCTAGTAAAAACCACAAGGGCTACTACTGTGTGCAAGATTAAGTGTGGATGGAGGATTCATGCTTGAACAAGCAATGACAGATGTTCTTTTCGGATAAAATGCCTGAAGGATGAAACTCACAGATGAGGAAAACATTACCAAATCAAAAATGTGAACTCCAAATGGCTACCTCAGACATGCATGGAGCATGTAATGTGATAACCTGATTAGGACCTATCCGTATTCAAGGCACAAG
Source organism: Warburgia ugandensis (assembly GCA_035236585.1). Lineage (NCBI taxonomy): Eukaryota > Viridiplantae > Streptophyta > Magnoliopsida > Canellales > Canellaceae > Warburgia > Warburgia ugandensis. Next base: position 42,498,980 of record CP141136.1, read on the forward strand.
TGAAAAAAGACTACAATGTGTGAGTGACTCTCAATTAGTACTAGAGCAAGAAAGAAGGCCATTGACATGATTAGAGGCAACACATCTGAACACTATAGCCTCACTAGAGATTATTGTATTGTTGTTATGTTATAGAATTCTAAAAGCATCTGTACGGTGAGGGCTGAACGCCCTCATTATTTTCAGCGGTTAATGTGTGTTTGGAGGCTCATAAGAAGGGATTCCTCAATAGTTGAAGGCTTATTTATTGGGTCGGATGGAGCACACTTGAAAGGAGCATATGATGTGCAATTGCTAGCAGCTAATATGGAAGGATGACAATGATAACATCATCCCTATAGCTGATCCTGTGTGTGAATTAGTGAGCATGGAAAACTGGATGTGGTTTTTAACACTACTTTTGGAAGATATTGGTCCAGTAGGGGCCATGGATGGACATTCATTAGTGATTAGAGGAACCTAATAATGCTTTGAACTTTTGACCCATTTTTTTGTATATTGTATTGCATTTTTTAAGGAATTAGTGTATCCTTGGAATGTGGTGCAATTTACTCCCCTAAACTACCAATGTACAACACTTAATCCTTAAACTATGAAGTGATGACAATTTAATCCTTCTGACTACTACCTTCTGGCAATGCTTCCTTCAAGTCAACTCCAGGAAACTGCTTCAACTCTTGGATTGTTGAGGCAAGAGATAAGCCAGTACTGACCATGATGGAGACCCTAATGAAAATGATTATGAGGAGGTTTCAAGCAATCAAAGATGGGCTGGCAACTTATACACTGAATCTATGTCCGAGAATAGAGCAGAGACTTGACAAGAACAAACAACACCCAAGCGAGTGCATCTGTGAGGATAGGAGCAATGCTTCCTATGAAGTTGATCACTGCTATGAAGAAAAAAGTGGTTACCTTAGTACAAAGGACTTGCACATGTAGGAGACGTGATTTAACAGGGATCGGACGATGCATGCTATTGCAGTCATTCAACCTGAAAACAAGAAGACACCAAAGGAGCATTGTGATGATTGGTATATCAAGTCCTGCCTTGCAACCTATGAAGCTCCAATGTCAGGGCCTGCAGATTGGCCAAGAGGCACTGAAGAGAAGATACTTCCAACAGAAAAGGTTAGACAGGTAGGAGGTTTCCAAAGAAGAGAAGGGTAAGAGAAGTTTGATGAGCCTAAAAATCTAGGTTGGTTGAGAAAGGGTGATGTATAGTTGAAGTGCATTGTGTGGTACAGCAATCCATAACATAGTGACTAGCAGCAAATCGGTCCCCATACAGCCAAAGAGAGCAGAAAATTTGAAGAAGTTTACTGCAGCTGCAAAGGCTACAAGAGCTACCAACGTTGCAACTCCAAGGGAGGCAAGTGGTGCAATTGCAAGGGAGGCAAATGGCTAAGAGGAAAACAAAGAGAGCCATGCAGGCCACTAAAGCAAGAGAACAAACCTAGAAAGGCAAACTTACCAGTAAGCTTTCTTCCAAGCTTGTGCATTGATTTAGTTGCAACCTACATCAACAAATGATCTCAATGGTTGAACTAATTTGTAACTTCTCAATACGGGTAAAGAGAACAAGGACCACTAAGTCACATCCTATGTAGTTGCAGGCATGACTAGTCACTAGGCGCAATGTAGTCGCAGGCGTGACTAGTCGCTAGGCACAAAAAGGTGCCAGCTTGCGACTCAATTTTGGGTAGGCGCAAGCGACATAAGTCGCATTGCGACTAGTCGAACACCTGGGTGCGCCTTACTCCTAATGCGCCCCCGATTCCAAGCATAGCATGACTTAAAACCCTACTTTTCATTTTTTCTGTTTTCATTGTTCTTCTTCCCCATTCCACTGCTACCTTCTTGCAAGAGTATTGAATGAGGGATCTTCCATCCTTGTTTAAAACCCATTTCAAGTGATTGAGGTAAGATTGTAACTTTTATTTATTTCTTTTTTATATTTTTTAGTTTTTCTGTAAAAATATGGTAAAAACACTACCATTTTTAAAATTTTCATGCATAATGCTTCATTTTTCTTTGAAACTCAACATATCTATACTCTAAAGCTAAAAACAAAAACTCGATTTCATTCTTTCCTATGTAGTTAAAGGCGCGCCTAGGAGCTAGTCGACATGTAACGCCTGCGAGGTGGCCAGGCACAGAGGAAATGAGGCGTTGTAGCCTAGGCGCGCACCTGAGTGTGCCTAGGCGACCCTTTCAGGCGCGCCTCCGACTCCAGGCGCAGACCACTTAATCCTATAAAGTATAAAACTCGTTTTTTTTTTCGTTTTTCACCTTCCAACCCTAATTTCAATCTTCCAACCTCCTGAGAAGGTGAAAACGGCCATTCCATTTCGATCTTTCACAGATCTAAGCAGAAAAAGGTATGGATTTATGAATTTTAGCATGTATATATAGTTTCTGTAAAAAAAAGTAAAACTAGTACCGTTTTTTCAATTGTTTTGTTTTTTGTTAACTATTTTCCATAGATCTTGATGGGTTTTAGTTCTATATGTATAAGAAAACATTCTATTTGAGTTTTATACTTTTTTGCTCTAGATTTGAGTTTGTTTTAGGTTTTTTACTGTTTTTCCAAAAGAAATCAGTTATGGAAATAAAAAAAGTCGTCGTTTTTTCATATTTCTTCATTGAAACATATTTCTATCCACATATATAGCTTTCTCATGCGTGTGTCTTCGTGTGTGATAATTTTTTCGTCCTTTTTTTGTAATTTAGGGTTATTTTTTTAATTTTTCCAAAAAAAAAGTTATGAAAATTAGGAAAAAATTGTTCTTTTTTATATTTATTAGTTAATACCTATTCTTATCCACATATATAGCTTACTTATGCTTGTATCCTCATGATGATGCACTTTTCATGCTTTTTTTGTATTGTAGTGTTATTTTGTTCAATTTTTCCGAAAATAAAACTTACGAAAATTAGAAAAAATTTGTTTTATTTATATTTATTAGTTAATACCTATTCTTATATACATATATAGCTGTCCCATGCTTGTGTCTTCATGTATGCTGTATTTTTCATGCTTTTTTTGTATTTTAGTGTTTTTTTTTTCAATTTTTTCAAAAATAACAGTTACAGAAATTGGAAAAAAATTATTTTTTTATATTTATTAATTAAAACGTATTCCTATTTACATATATAGCTTTTCCATGCTTGTGTCTTCATGTGTGATGTATTTTTCATGCTGTTTTCTATTTTGGAGTTATTTTTTTTTCAAATTTTACAAAATAACAATACTAACTCTTTTACGCTTTTTATATTTTAGGCATAAAATTTAAAGATGTCATCATCAAGGGGTTCAACTTCAGATACTTCAGCTATTTCTAGATCTACAGACCCAGGGTGGGAGTCTAGAGACTTGAGAATTCTAGGTGATAAGAATACAATTTGGTGCAAATTGTGCGGAAACAAATACAGTAGTGGAATTTATAGGCTAAAACAGCATTTAGTTGGAGGGCATAAGAATGCTAAAAAATGCAGCAAGATGACTCTTGATATATCAAAAAAAATAAGTGATTATATGAATGAGTCAAAAAAGAAGAAGGATGAAAGGGAGAGAATCGTTATGGAGCAAACACAACTAGAAAATTTGTTTGGGATTCATGATGATCTTGAAGTTATTGAGGGAGATGTAGACGATAGAGGGAGACAGGCTGGTGGTAGTAGTGGCCCAAGCTCTAGTGGATTTGGCATAGCGAGCAGCAAGAGGTCTAGGAGTGGAATAAAAGCACCTCTTGATATTCATTTTGCCCTTGATCCTGAGAAGGCTTCTTTGCATCAAACAACAATAAATAATGCATATAAAAAGGAGCTTAGAACCAGAGCGTGTGATTACATTGCAACCTAGTTTTATGAAAATGGCATTGCCTTCAATGCCGCTTGGTGTCAGTCTTTTCAGACCATGTTTGAGGTGGCTGCACAACATGGATCAAGTAAATGGTTTTCTTTTATTTTTCTTTATATACTAATACTTTTTATGCATATTTTTAAGTTAAAGAGTATTTAACTTATGTTTTCTTTCTTTCTTAAGGTTTCAAGGCACCCTCTTACCATGAGTTGAGGATGCCTCTTCTCAAAAAACAAGTTGAAAGGACAAATGAATTTGTACAAGAATGCAGAAAAGATTGGGCACGATATGGGTGCTCTATAATGTCAGATTGGTGGACCGATGGCAAGGGTCGCACCTTAATCAATTTTTTGGTAAACTGTCCAACTAGGACAGTTTTTCTAAAATCAATTGATGGATCTGAGTATGTAAAGAGCTCATATTTGATTGTTAAAATGTTGGATGTCGTCATAGATGACGTTGGAGAGGAAAACATTGACCAGGTAATCCCCTCTTAATTTTAGTTAAGTTTTTTATCAAAAAATTTAATATTTAAAAGTTTTAATATTTACTTATGAATTTGATTGCCTATTACAGATTATCACAGACAATGCGTCAAATTATGTAGCTGCAGGAAGACACTTGCAAATAAGAAGAAAACATCTATTTTGGTCACCCTATGCAGCTCATTGTGTTGACTTGATGTTGGAAGATATTGGCAAATTGCCAAAAGTAAAGCATATTATGAAACAAGCGAAGGCAATGACTGTTTTCATATACAGTCACACTCATGTCCTTCATTTGATGAGGACGATGACTAAACAAAGAGAATTGGTCAGGCCTGCAGTCACTCGTTTTGCCACTAACTTTTTGAGTTTAGTGAGTATCTACAACGTTAGGGTGGAATTGAGGGAGATGTTCCACTGTCAACCATAGAGTAACAGCCAATGGAGCAATACCCTGGTTGGAAAAAGAATACAGAATATTGTTAGTCGCAGCTCCTTTTGGAATAATATTTTATTTTGCTTGAAGATAATGGCACCACTTGTGGAGGAGTTGAGGCTTGTGGATACTGAAGAGAAGCCTGCAATGGGTTATATATACAAGGCCATCACAAGAGCCAAGGAAAAGATTATGGCAAATCTTAAAGATAATGAGCGACAGGCCGCCCATATTTGTGGCATTGTTGATAGTAGATGAACGAATCAACTTTGTCAACCTTTGCATGCAGCTAGTTATTATCTTAACCCTACATTTTATTATGATAGGCAAGAAGATATTGAGGCCAATAGATTTATCAAGCAAGGCCTATTTGACACTATCAATACCTTATCTGCAAATCAAGATGATGCAAGCAAGGTGATTGACGAGCTAGGCCTATATAAACGTGCGGCAGGTTTGTTTGCAAATGACTTGGCTAAATTAAAAAGGAAGACAATGACTCCTTGTAAGTCTTACAATTTTAAATCTTATTTGTCTTAAATTTTTTTAATTTATGTTTTTAATTTATTGTTATTTAACTCTTGTAGGTGAGTGGTGGGTTACTTTTGGGGCTGAATGCCCAATTCTCCAAAAACTTGCTATCAAAGTCTTCTCTCAGACCTGTAGTGCATCTCCTTGTAAGCGGAACTAGAGTGCTTTTGAAAGTGTAAGTATTACTTACTTCACTAATTTATAGATCATTCAACAATATAATTTAAATTTACAATCAACCTTATAAAATTTGATATTTTATTGCAGCTTCACACAAAGAAGAGAAATAGATTGTAAGCAAAAACATTGAACGATTTGGTATTCGTTCAATATAATCAACGTCTCTGCCATTGACATGAAGATCGTTTGAGATCTCAGGCATACATAGATCCCATTGTACTGAGAGAGGTTGATGAGAGTGACGAGTGGATCATTGAAGCAGATGCTGAGGATGACCTCGTCCATCTAGATGATAGCCTCACATGGGGTGATGTTGAGCGTGCTATGGGATCTAGTTCACGTGTTGCTCCTCTCATTAGGCAGTACCAGAGGCAAAGGAAGCAGGGGAACATGTCTCAGGTACTTGCAGAACCAGAGGAAACTGGTTCTAAGGAGGACATTGAGGAATTGCAAGGACGGGGTATTGGTCTTCCTGAATATGTAGAGGATAATGATAGCTCTGATGATAATTTAAACCCTGAGCCTGAAGATCTCTCTAGAGATGACTGAAGTGAGTAGTCTTGATTCTTAAACTCTTAAAAGTTATTTTATTTGATTGATTATGCTTATATTATTTTGTTCATAAAAAAATACATATTTAGATAATATTTCATATTAGAATTATGTTTTTATGTTTTAATGCTTTTTAAGAATTTATTAATGATTTTTAGCTAGCTAATTTTTAATTATAAAAAATGTAATTTTGCCCCGCAGGCTCCAGGCGCGCGTCTAGGCGCCCCAGGCTCTAGGCACACCCCTTTGCGCCTCGGTGCACCTCGTGCCTTTAACTACATAGATTCTTTCCATCTATTTTCACTGATTTAGTGTATTATGCATTGCTTTTTTAGTTTTTTGTATTTTTTTTACCAAAAATGTAAAATACATCAGTAATTTATATTTTTTTGGTTTTTTTTAAAGCAAATATCAATATTCTCACCATTATAATGCTAAAAAGGACTGACCCATGAACTTCATCGACGGTTTTTGTTATTTTCTTTTTCTTTTTTAACTAAAAACAGTGGAAAGCAGCACGATAGGAATGCTAAAAACAACTTATCAATAGAATCTTTTGATGTTTTTTCTTCCTTTTTTTGTTTTTTTCATTAAAAATAGTAATTTTTTTAATTTAGTAATTTGTTTTTGCAGCAATTGTGTAAATGTCACCATTATAATGCTAAAAACAACTTATTCATACACTGGCTCCTTAGATGTTTTTTCTCCTAATATTTTTTGTTCTTAATTTGTTTTTGCAACCTTGACGCAACGATAAAAGTTGTCGTCGTGTGACCTTAAGGTCACGGGTTCAAGGCATGGAAACAACCTCTTGCAAAATGCAAGGTAAGGCTATGTACTTTAAGCCCTTGTAGTCCACCCCTTCCCCAGACCCCGCATAGGTGGGAGCTTCGTGCACCGAGGCTTTTTGTAACAAATGTGTAAATGGGACCATTATAATATTTAAAGTTTGCATGTTTCTTTTCATTTTTCTTAAGTTTTGTTTCCATAACCTTCTTACTTTTATACTGTTATTTATTTATTTATTTTGTTAAATTTTTTATTCTATTTGTTTGAAGGGTTCCTCTTCCGATTGATTGATTTGTTTCCATTCCACTCTAATAGGTTCCTATATTCCTATATATTAATACTACAATATGTCATCATCAAGGGGCTCCACCAATGCTTCTTCTAGATTAATGGACCCAAGGTGGGAATATGGGGAGGCACAAGATCTAAATGATAAAAATTTGGTATGGTGCAAGCTTTGTGGAAATAGGTATAGTGATGGAATATTCAGATTAAAACAACAATGACAAGTGGGCATAGAATCACCAAAAGATGCTCTCTAGCCACTCCCAAGATACCTAAGAAAATTTTAGATTATATGAATGAAACAAATGCAAGGTAAAAGTTGTCGTCATGTGACCTTGAGGTCACGGATTCAAGGCGTGGAATCAGCCTCTTGCAAAAATGCAAGGTAAGGCTACCTACTTTAGGCCATTGTGGCCCGCCCCTTCCCTAGACCCCGCATAGGCAGGAGCTTCGTGCACCGGGGCTTCCCTTTATATGAATGAAACAAATAAGAAGAAATAGAATAGAGAGAGAATAACAAAGGAGATGAAACAGTCAGAAAATTTGCTTGGCTTGCATGATGATGATGAGGCCGAGATGCAAGAGATTGGCAGTACCAGGGCTGTTGGTATTTCCAATGGGGACAAGGTATAAGATGTCCATGCAACAAACAAAGAGGCCTATTGACTATCTCTTTGCTCCATCCCTAAGGCCCAAAGTAAGGGGAAGGTACCCATACAGCAGACGACAATGAACAGAGCATATAAGGAGTTTAAGACAATAGCATGTGATTACACCGCCTCTTGGTTCTATGAACATAGCATTGCATTCAATGCTACTCGTAGTCGTTCATTTCAGACCATACTAGAGGCAATTACGCAACATGGTCTAGGTATATATCTTATATTTTTAATAATAAATAGTTTAATACTTGTTTTAACCTTTTACCTAATCTTACATCTTATAATCTTATGTAACTAAGGTATCAAAGCACCCTCGTATCACGAGTTGAGGGTGAGTTTTCTTCAGAAGCAAGTAGAGAAGACAAAAGAGTACATAGATCTGTGTAGAGTTGATTGGATTAGGTATGTGTTCAATGTCCTTTTTCGCATCCTTGTATTATTATATATTCCCTTAAAGTCTCAAGGTGACATTGACATTAACAACAAGAGTGCTCCATGACATTATGCCTTTATAAGTAGGGGTGCTCCATCATGTCAGATTGGTGGACCAATAACAAGGGTCACACCCTTGTCTACTTTTTTGTAAACTCTCCAACTGGGACAATTTTTTTGAAATCTATTGATGGGTCTGCGCATGTTTAGAGTGCAAACTTAACACTTAACATGCTATAGAAGGTGATTGATGGAGTTGAAAAAAACAACATAGTTCAGGTAATTGTTTAATTTTATATTAATAAGTTGTTAAGTATTTTAACTTGTTTATAATCACATAATGCAAGTTCACCCTATATAATTTCACCTTTTTTTCTATTTTAAGACATAATTGACAATGCCTCCAACTATGTGGCGGAAAGGGAGTTGATAGTGAGGAGGTCATATTTATATTGGACCCCTTGTGTAGCTCACTGCATAGATCTGATGTTAAAGGACACAGGCAAATTGCCAATTGTGAAGAAAACTATGGTAGAAGCTAAGGCAATAATAGTTTTTATATATAGTCACACATGTCCTTCATCTTATGAGAAGATTTACAAAGAAACAAGAATTGGTCAAGCCTGCAGTGATGCGCTTTGCCACCAACTTCTTGAGCTTAGAAAGCATTCACAACTTGAAGATAGAGTTGAGAGCAATGTTCTACTGTTCGGAGTGGATGAACAGTAAATGGTCGAAAAGGCCTGAAGTTAAAAGAGCTGAAAGAATTATGTCAGGTACCAACTTCTAAAACCACATCCTCTTTTATTTGAAGATCATACCTCCACTTGTAGAAGTTTTGAAGGAGGTGGACAGTGAGGAGAAGCTGGCAATGGAATACATCTTTGAGGTTATAGCCAAGGCCAAAGAAAATATTCAAGCCAATCTAGCAGGAGATGAGCATTAGGCCACTCATATTTAGGGGATTATAAGCAGTAAACAGAATTCTCAACTTCACCAGCCTTTGCATGCAATTGGATATTACCTCAACCCATCCTTCTACTACGGCCATGACATTGAAATTGAGTGCAATAATGACATCAAAAATAGTCTAATGCATGCCATCAGTAAGCTATATGATGGAGAGAAGGCTGACATGTGGTAAATGAGATATCCATGTACAGACATGCTAGAGGCTTGTTTAGCAATGACCTAGCAATATACAAGAGGAAAACCCTAGCCTCTTTTAAGTGTTTTATGTTATTCTATGTTTTAAGTTTTAACTTCTAAATTTTATTTTACAATATTCTAATTTGGTTATTTTTCTAATTTTAATTTTCTTCAACTTTTGTAGGATGAGTGGGGGATTAATTTTGGGGCTGAAGCCCCACATCTTCAAACAGATGCCATTAAGGTCCTCTCTTAGATATGCAATGCATCTCCTTGCGAGCATAACTAGAATGTCTTTGAGAACATAAACTACTTAGATATTAAGATTTAGTACTTATTAGTTATTAGTTATTTAGTATATATTCATTGCATTCTAAATTTAAAAGAATTTTTTCTTTTCAGACCCACACTAAGACATTGAACGATATAGTATACGTTCAATACAATCAATGCCTTCGTTGTTGATATGAGGATCGTTTGCAAATTCAAATGTATACCAATCCTATTCAGTTACGAGAAGTCGACGAAAGTGATGAGTGGATTGTTCAAGAAGATGCTGGAGATGATCTGGTGCATCCAGGTGATGATGTCATCTGGTTAGATGTTGAGTTCATTGAAGGATAAAGTGAACGTGATGCTCTATCTACTAGGCAATACCAGAGGCGAGGGAGGGAGTAGAGGGGGAGCCGCATTTCTCATTTTCAAGCTCATCAAGAACTAGATGAGGATGTTAGAGAAGAGCAGGAACAGGACAATGAGGAGGAGGATGTCTACATCTCTCAGGGAAATGATTCTAATGACGATCTTAATCTTCCTGATGAGAAAAACATACAGGAAGCTGACTCCTAAGTCTTATAGTTAACTCTAACATTTTCTTTACTTTATTTATGTAACTATTGTTTAATTGTTTATGGTTCTTGGATTTACATTCACAGGAAGATAGTAGCGATAATGATGACGAGGCCACAAGGGACTGAGAAAGTAGCAAGGAGATCACAGTCATTGTATTTGTATGTTTCTAAACTTATTTATGTCTGATTGTTTAGTTTAACTTTAGATTATTGTTGTTGAAACTTGACACATTTATTTATTACTTAAGAATTCCATTTCACTATTTGACAAGTATGTATTCATATCTTTATATTTCTATTTTTTATTTTTTATTTTTAGATTTTTTGTAATTTTTGAGATATTTTTTTTTTGAATTTTTTCTTTTAAAAAAATTTAAATTACTTAATTTTGTGCCTTTGACTCCTAGTTGTGTGCCTAGTCCCTCTAGGCACAAGTCGCACCCCTTGCGCTTAGGTGCACCTGCGACTGCATAGGTAGCATCACAAGTTTACCTAGGCCACTAAAGTTGGAATACAAGTTACTCTGTCCACTAAAAGTCTTGCCAAGGTAGGGATTGCACCTACACAAGCAAACTAGTGGTGTTGTCAGGTGTGGATGGATCTAAATGGCATTCAATTGACTATGAAATTGTGAAAATGGATGTATATAGAAATTGTGATTAAACTTGATATAAATGGTGGGAATTCTCTAGGATTTCAATGTATTCAAAAATTTTGTTAATGAAAGTGATTTTGGTACTCCTTGTTAGCAATGTACTCTTTATGATGTCTGAATGCTCAAACGATTAGGGTGACTCCCAGTAGATGAAGTGTGAATGCTCTTGTATAGGGATGCATCTATAGACATTTAGGGTGTGCATGCATGCTTGGTCCACTGAAGCTTCTGTAGATATTTGCATGCGCAAGATGTTGAGACTACTACATGTCAAATGATGAACGCAATGTTTAAGTGTTAAATGATCAAATATATGATTCCTACCAGCTAATGTGAAGTTGGAGATCATAACATGTAAGGAAGCATTTAGCCCAATTTGATTTGATTTTTCTAGATCTCAAATGGACTTCATACTATCTATGTCCAGCTAAACAAAGTCATGGACTTGAACAATAAAAGCCTATGAAGCTTGTGGTCAAAGTGCATTGATCTCCCATCCAACACCTAAGAAACTTCTAAATCTCTCGAGTATAGCCAAGGTGGTTTCTTTCTGAATTTGAACCACCCATCACGACACATTGATCTAATTCTTCCTCAACTGCAAATTTACTATTCAAAGGACCTGCAATTCTAGCATGCTCTCTCATTAGTGTTTATATTACTCTTTTCTATAGTCTAGTTTTGCTGTGCAAAACTATGTTATAGAGTACTCAAATCCAATTAGCTATAGGACAGCTTAGCTTTTGTCTTTATGATGATCTCTACACTCCCTGAATGATGGTTAGATTAGAGCTAACATTCCATTACAACGACAATCCAATTAGTGATAAGATCAAAGGAAATCAAAGGGAACATTACATCTAAGCTAAAATCCAACCTCGAAATATACATTCCATTAACCACAACAAACTGAGTATATCTTGTCAGCAATCAAAGCCCCCTTTACATCTATGCTATTGTTGTTCGTTATTTGAGCAGCAAAGCCATGAAACATATGGAAAACATTGAAACCACAGACAAAGATGACCGGCATTAACAAATTGTTTGGATCTTCCCATTAGCTAAAACCCTTTCCCTTTCAACCACCTAAAGCCTATTCCCTTTCAACAGCACCTAGATCCCTTTCTTTTTCAACAGCTCCAACATCACTTCCTCTCTCAACAGCAACTAGAGGCTCCTCTCTTTTGCACATTGAAAGCCTCCTCTCAGTCACTGAGCCACCCTTCCCAATGTATAGGTCTGTCCAAATGAAGGAATCACATTCAATCGAGGTCCATTTTGGGCATCCATGGGACAATTTATCTGGGTTTCCTGGCCTCCTTAAAGCATACACAATCATTTAACAATGGCCATTTTCACAACATCTAGACGTCAAACCATAACGACTAGCAGATGCCATTGTTGATAGAGGAAGAATCCGGTCAATTTACAGGTGAGATCCCTGGCAAGTTGCAGACAATCTGAATGTGAGATCACAGCCCCCTCGCAATAATCTGGAGGTGAGATTTCCAGCAACTTGCAGACAATATGCAGGTGAGATCTCAAGCGAGTTACAAACAACAATGGGGGAAAATGGGTTTCTAAAGCAGGGGACTTCAGGGCTTGAAACTACATTCACTAATATAATTGTCAAATTGGAAATTTATAAGATCTTTTAGCTCTCTAAAAGAAAAAAACCTGATAAAAAATAAGAAATCACTATAATATCGGTGGATAGCACCCAAAAACAGACTTCCATAGAAGAAAAGTGGATGGAAGAACTAAATCTTAATATAAAATAATAATAATAATAATAAATCAACAGTCATAAGGACCACTATGTCGACTGTAGTTCAAGGACCAAAGTGTTTTAAGTTGGTAGTTTTGGGGAGTGTACTTTTTCCTAAAGAAAAATATACGTCCCAATTACCTGTATGGATAGCTTATTAGATCAAATGAATCAGTTTCTCTAAGGTATCATTTCTATCTCAGAGTAAATGAACAAGTTTGATGAATTAATGGCTCAATGTAACATCAAAGACACCCTCAAGTAACTCTTTCTAATTTTTGTAACGAGTTACATGTTGACAGTCAAAAGAAATGATGCCACATCGTTGTAAGCACCGTCGAGGATGCTTGTTAGTTAGTGCTCAAGTTTAAACAGTATCCGAAGACAACCATGTTAAGAAAGAAGAGATTCCAAATCAAGGATGTGACCTAGTTGGTAGTCCTCAAGACACTAAGGGCAGACCACCACTACTAGATCCTCTATCCCAGATGTTTTTCAAATGCTATAAACCAGGGTAATGTTCTTATTAATGTCCCTTGCAAAATTTGCACTTGGGAAAAGAAATAAGAAAGTAGTAATAGAGGAATAAGCTCACAAGCCCGAGGGTGCAAGCAATGTTGATGAGGAGCTTGAGATCGAAGAACCTCCTACTGCTTTGTATGTTGTTATGTGTATCATTAGCTACACCATAAGGAGGAGGATTGGAGATTCACCACTGTTGTTCACACATACATTAAAGTTGGTGACCACAACTGGAAGGCATTATTCATAATGGGAGTTGCACGAGTGTTGTCTCCACAACTGCAGCTACCTGGATGGAGTTGAAACTGGAAACGCATCCTCAATCATACAAGGTGGCTTAGCTAGATAAAAGATCTAAATTCGGGACTCAAAGTTATTAAGTACTCATTTAGTTTCCTAATAAAGCCAATGTATGGTGTGATGTTCTACCCATGAGTGTTGCACACATTTTGTTTGGCCGGCCTAGTGTGATGCCCTTGGTATTATAGGCCTCTGCTAGGTTTGTGCTACACGCTGTGGCACAGGCTATGAACGACCTGGCTGGTCCTCCTAACCAGCTAGGGTTGTTTTGTCACACTTCAAACAAATATGCAACCAGCCTGGATGGAGTTGAAACTGGAAACACATCCTCAATCATACAAGGTGGCTTAGCTAGATAAAAGATCTAAATTCGGGACTCAAAGTTATTATGTACTCATTTAGTTTCCTAATAAAGCCAATGTATGGTGTGATGTTCTACCCGTGAGTGTTGCACACATTTTGTTTGGTCGGCCTAGTGTGATGCCCTTGGTATTATAGGCCTCTGCTAGCTTTGTGCTACATGCTATGGCACAGGCTATGAACGACCTGGCTGGTCCTCCCAACCAGCCAGGGTTGTTTTGTCACGTTTCAAACAAACATGCAACCAGGGCACCTTTGATAGGCATTGCTCACCAGGCTAGTTATGGTGCACAGCCCCATAAGGGAGGCATACTATTGGGCAAAGTGGTGCTGCAATGCCACATGAGAGCAGGCACGGACCAGAGTCATGGGCACAATGCCAGCATTGGTCATAACCCAGGCAGGACCAAAGTCGTGTGCGCCATGGGTCTTGACCCAACACAACTTTTGCAGTTGCATATTGAACTAAGCAAAAGCAACCTTACATGTGGCAAAGAGCACGCCGTGAAGATCAGCTACACCAGCAATGATTTTGCTGCGGGCTTTGGATTATTCAGAGGAGGGATCTTAGATTCACTAGGAGAGTGGGGCACTCAGAGACACATTTGGATGGGTAAGGTTCTGATGTAAAGAGGGGATAAGTGTATACTTCCCTTGAGGACATTGATCGCATCAACTCCAAGGAGCATATTCCAAGCCTAGAAGCACTTAGGAGCAGCTAGCATCTTTTGGCATAGTTTGTGTCATTGAAATCTATTTTTCTCTTTATTGGTTTATGTTGTAGGAACATTATATATCTCACAAGTGATTTTACACGGGGTATTTATGTCTTTTCATTATATTATCGGTTTTAAGGAGGGGTACTGCATGTAAAAACATGATTTATATCTTATTGAAAAGAAAAGGACTTCCCTTGGGTTTTCTAGGGTTTCTCCCTAGGGTATGCTAGTTCTTTTGAGATTCCAACTTGGTATATCTCCGTCTGAGCGATCACTCCATAAGGTGGCATCAGAGCAACAAGATCACTAAGATGGCTTCCGTTGGAGATGGAAATGCTCATGTTTTACAAGATAACAACAACATGATGGGTGCTACCTGTCAGCTCCAAAGAATCCAGCTTATAGTACATGCAAAAAGAAACAAAAAGACTCCGAATGTTACTAATTTGCATGAATGAATTGCAACTAGTAGAAACACAAGTAAAATGAGACATATGAATACATGAACTCCCCCCTGTCGATTGACGGAGTTTCCCATAAAACACCTCTTTCAACATCATCTGTAATAGCAAGGGATCAAGCACATAAAAGAATAACAGTAATCAGTGACTTACAGATTGGAGAAACTGCAAGTTTTAGCCCTTGCTAAGATCACCAACAAAGCTCTAATCACCAAGATAAACCAAGCATGAATCCACAAAAGAATCACGTTCAACCTAGGGCTCCAAGCTTAAGCCCTAGCATTGTTCTTCTTTTCCACTTTGGCAAAAAAAGAGTGGGGGCCGGAGCAAGAGAGACAGCCAAGAGAAAAATAGTAAATTGTTTGTGTCTCCCTTGTCTCATCATCATCATAATCAAAGCTTTATCCTGATTAGGGGTCAACTACACAATCTTGTTCCTCAATTCCCTTCTATCAAGTGTCATGGCTTCATTTAGTCCAAAAGTTTTGAAATCTTCTCTCCACTTCTATCCACATCCTTTTAGGCCTTCCTCTCGCCCTTTTAGAGCTTACAACTTTGATCAGCTCATTCCTAACAGGTGCTGTTTTTTGTCTTCATTGGACATGTACAAACCATTTAAGCCTACCATCCCTTATCTTGCTACCTATTGGTGCTTCTCCTAAGTTTCCTCTAACATTTTTATTTCTAATTTTATCCATTCTTGTCTTGTCACTCATCTATCTCAACATCCTCATTTCGACTATGCTCATCCTATATACATGTTGTTCCTTAACTGTCCAACACTAAGCCATAGAGTATGGCAACCTTACAGAAATCCTATAGAATTTTCCTTTCAGTTTAAATGGTACCCACCAATCACACAAAACTTCAAAGGCACATATTCATTTGTTCTAACCCACTTAGATTCTTTGAGAAACATCCTTCTCAATCTCTCTACTCTCATAAATTATAAACCCAAGTATCAGAAGTGGTCCTTTTGGGAGATTTCTTGGTTATCAATCTTTATCAGTGCTTCACTAACACTCCTCTTCTTACTAAAATTACATTCCATATACTCTATCTATGTTCAATTAATTTTAAATCCTTTAAACTATAAACAATTCTCCACAACTTTAGCTTTGTCTTTACACCCTCACTTGTCTTATCAATCAAAACTATGTCATCTGCAAATAACATGTACCATGGAATCTCCATGTGCAACTGTTTTGTTTACTCACTCATAACCAACATGAAAGATACAGATTCAATGCTGATCCTTAGTACAATCTTTAAGTGATAGGGAAATCATCAGTCTCTCTACTAGTGATCCTAACATTTATTACTGCTCCCTCATGCATATCCTTAATTATGTCTTATATAAACATGCGAAACCCCTTTCTCGCCAAACACACACCATATTGACTCTCTAAGAACCCTATCATAAGCTTTTTCTAAGTCAATAAAGACCATGTGAAGGTCCTTCCTACTCTCCCTATATTTCACGATCAATTGTTTAAGTAGAAAAATAGCTTTCATGGTAAACCTCCTAGTCATGAAACCAAACTGGTTTTTCGACACACTCATCTTATGTCATGGCCTCTTCCAATCACTCTTTCCCAAAGTTTGATACCAAGATAATGAGCACAACTTTATAAGTCTCCTTTATTCTTATATATTGGTATGATAGAACTTTTCCACCATTCACATGGCATTTTCTTAGATTTGACAATCTTGTTAAACAAACTACTCTATTATCTCCAATATACTTCTAAACCTCTACTGGTATGCCATCAAACCCCATGACTTTTCCTGATTTCATCTCTTTTAAGGCCTCTTTCACTTCAGGTATCCTGATCCTACGGACATATCTATAAAGTCTAGAGTTATTTAGGTTTACAATTCTTTCAATCTCTATATTCTTAGGATAAGTGTCATTTAACAATTTTTTAAAGTAACTTTCCCACCTTTGATTGATCTAGTCATCTTTGACTAGTACCATTTGGTCATCTACTTGTCTTATTTTTGCAAGTTCAAACACATCTTTCTCGCCTTCTCTTGATCCTAATATAATATAAAGATTATCATACGCCTTGAGTTTAGCCTCACTTACTACTCTTTTAGCAACCTTTTTATCATTCTTATATTGCTCAAAGTTTTTGCCATTTCTAGTCCTTTACTATGCTTTAAAATACACTCGTTTTTCTTCAATAATTTTTTGCACTTTTTCACTATACTCGCTAAGTTTCCATTACTGATTGTCTTTTACCTTTAGATACTCTTAGAACATCTTTTCATAGAGCTTCCCTAATCCAATGGCTTAGCTTTTAAGTTGAGAGATAGTTACCTGGAATAATAGGTAATATAGGTAACATAGGACCAATTCATGGACATCATGGTAGTCCTAATTGTGTACCCACAAAATGTAACAATCTCAATTATCTGAATCTACTAATTAGTTGATCAAGCTAATTAAAAGATGGGGCTAACCATAATGGTTCAAATACATGAACCAAAACCATCCACGATTTATAAACGTCCGCGCATCAAATGACTGAAATGATGGCAAATATGCAAATTTAATAGCGAGGAACAATTCCAGTCAATGATGGGGCTCATAGTGTAATCCCAGAAAGGGTTGAACACGAAAATCCTAGGGTACAATCAACATGAAAATCTTACAAACCCTTTTAGACGTCAATCGACAGGAACATTTTATTCCTCGAACGAATTCTTCTAGGATGAAGGGGATGTTTTGGACTCTCAAGATGAGGGATTTGAAGGACTCAGCCCTTTACATGGGAATCAACAACAATTACAAGCAGGAAATTACCATGAAACAAATCACATGATAAAGCTGGATCTTCCATCTTTTAATGGGCAGCTGCATGTTGCCTGACTTATGGAGGTGATGTGATTCTTTGAATATGCAGACACCCAAAACACAAGAAGGAGAAGTTGGTGGCCTACAACTTGAAAGGAGGCGCATTTGTATGGTGGGAACAGTTATAGATGATATGTAGAAGAATGGAAAAAGCACCAATTTGGTCCTAGCCACATATGAAACAATTAAGAGGCCAATTCTTCCCACGTAACTACGATCAAATGCAGTTTATGCTGTACCAAAACAGCTGACAAGGCACGCAAAGTGTTTGACATTTGTCATAAAAAAAATTCAACTTTTCATGCACAACAAGTTGATGGGCAAATTGGCTGTGCAGCAATGCCCACGGCAATAGGCATGGACCAAGATCATGGGCACAATGCTTGCATTGGTCATTGTGAACAACATAACCTACATGTTGTAACCCGACCAAGACCAAAAGTGAGTACGCCAAAGGTCTCATCCTAGCACAAGCGTGTGGCAAGCCGCAATTCCCTAAAAGAATGGACCATTAGTAGCACAAGTGTCTCACACATGGGCTCATTGTGCACATTTGCACATTGGGCGACCAAGCCTCTGGGCTTGGCAGATTGTGTGTGGTATAATTGTGTTTAACCCTTGTGGGCTAAGTTGTGGTTTAGTACGGTATGATCATGTGGTTTGTCAGAAGCCCACAAGCACGTGGGGATTGTGATGCAGAAGCTATGGACAGTGGTGTACGCTAGCAACTTGGACGATTGGAGCGCTTGTGCATTGTGAACATATGATGTGGTGTGGGCTGCAAGGTTGTGCACAATGGTGCGGGCTATAAGGTTGTGCACAATGGTGTGGACTAGTAGTGTGGAAGAGCTTTGAAGGTCCATGGATTGTGAGTTACACATGAAGCTTTGTGCAATGTTCAACACCTCACATAGGAAAGGTTGGCCATGACTTGTGGCAAGTTGTGGCATCAGATGAACGTGTTGCATATGAAAAAGAATAAGACCATGACAGCTAGTAGTATGATTTCGACGTGACTCATTATGGAAAACATAACACACGTTTTCTACCATGAGGGACAGAATATTGTGTTATTTCCATCCAAGCCAAAGACCTTGAAATGAATTAGCCAAAAAAAAAAAAAAAACTCTTCTTCTCTCGTTGAGCAAATAGAACCGTTATACATCATAAATAAGGAAGCCTTTTGAGATAGATGCAAAGAAAGTAGCCCATGCTCTTATGGCTACTAAGGTTAGAAATTCACCTATTGATACCAAAGAGAAGGCTTGTGTTGAAGTCAGTCAGGTACTTCCAAAGCTAAAACAAGTTATGACCGAGGAGTTACCCAAGACTTCCTCCCTTCAGAGACATCCAACACGCCATCAATTTCATTTCAGGGCCCCCTCTACCTAACTTGTCTCCTTACAGGATGAGTCCCACTAAGCACCTTGTGTTACATAGGCAGGTAAGAGAATGGTTGTGTAAGGGCTTTCTTTGTGAGAATATAAGTCCACATGTTGTTCCCACATAACTCAACCCTAAAAGGGATGGTAGTGGGAATATGTGTGCAGATAGTCCAGCCATTGATAAAATTACTGTCAAGTATAGGTTTCCCATAGCTAAACTTGATGACATGCTTTATAAGATGGTCAGATCTGAGATACTCTCGAAGATCAATTTCCACAGTGGATATCATCACGTCCACATTAGAGAGGGAGATAATTGGAAATGGCCTTCAAAAACAGACAAACAGTATGAATGGTTGGTCATCCTTTTCAGACTAACCAATGCACCTAGCACTTTTAAGAGAGTTATGAATTAGGTGTTTCATCCTTTATTTGGTCATTTCTTCCTCATTTACTTAGATTACATCCTTATTTACAATAAAACTCCCACAGAACATCTACTTCATTTACGTACAGCTTTAGAAGTCCTTCATTAGAAGCTCTATATAAACTTAAAAATGTGTTCTTTCGTGCAATCTTCCATTATCTTCTTAGGTTTTTTGTTTCTAAAGAGGGAGTCAAAGCAGATCCCAAAAAGTTGCAAGCCATTATAGAGTGGCTTGAACCTTCATGCATTCATGAGGTAGAAGTTTTTGTGGTCTCGCAGCTGTTCACAGGAGGTTAACTAAGAGTTTCAGCTATATAATGACCCTAACTAAGAGTTTCAGCTATATAATGACCCCGATGAACTACTTGAAGAAAGGAAATATGGAGTAAGTTAGCAGCTAATGCATCTAAAGTAATTAAGGAGATGTCACCACATGCTCCTATATTGTTGCTTCCAGACCTTCCTAAAGTCTTTGAAGTTGCATGTAATGCCTCCAGAGGCAGGATAGGAGTAGTAAGTTAAGGGAGCCATACTATTGCCTATTTCAGTGAGAGATTGAATGAGGCCTGACAAAATACTCCACCTATGATCAAGATTTCTAAGAAGCAACCAGCTCTTAGGTATTGACACCTATCACTATCATCATCATCAAGACCTTATCCCGATTAGGAGTTGGTCACAAGAATCTTGTTCCTCCATTCCCCTATATTAAAGTGTCATAGCTTCATTTAGTCCCAAAGTTTTTAAATCTTTTCTCACCACTTCTATCCACGTTCTTCTGGACCTTCCCCTTGCCCTTTTAGAACCTTCTACTTGGATCGCCTCAATCCTTCTAACCGGTGCCCTTTTAGGTTTACATTGGACATATCCAAACCATCTAAGTCTAATCTCCCTCATCTTGCTATCTATTGGTGTTCTCATTTCTAATTCTAGTATGGTCTTGTCTTGCCACTCATCCATCTCAACATCCACATTTCGGCAACATTTATCATATATACATGTTGTTCCTTAATTGCCCAACACTATGATCCATAGAGCATGGCCGGCCTTACAGTCATCCTATAGAATTTTCCCTTCAATTTGAGTGGCACCCTCATATCAAACAAAACACTAGAGGCGCATCTCCATTTGCTCCAACCCACTTGGATTCTCTGCATAACCTCCCTCTCAATCTCTCCACTCTCATGAATTATCGATCCCAAGTATGGGAAGTGTCCTTTTAGGAGGACTTCTTAGTTATCAATCTTTACTAGCACTCCACTCCTACTCTCCCTACCAAAATTGCATTCTATATACTTTGTCTTAGTTTGACTAATTTTAAATCCCTTAGATTCTAATGCATCTCCCCATAACTCTAGCTTTGTGTTATGCCCTCCAATGTCTCATCAATCAAAACTATATCATCAACAAATAACATACACCATGGGAATCTCCTCATGCAAATGTTTTGTTAACTCATCCATAACTAACATGAAGGTACGAGCTCAATGCCAATCCTTGGTAAAATCCTATAGTGATAGGAAAATCACCGGTCTTGCCTCTAGTGCTCCTAACGTTTGTTACTGCTCCCTTATACATGTCCTTAATTATGTCTATATACCATTGTGAAACCCCTTTCTCACCCAACACCCACCATATTAACTCTCTAAAGACCCTATCATAAGCTTTTTCTAAGTCAATAAAGACCATGTGGAGGTCCTTTCTCATCTTCCTATACTTCTCTATCAATTATCTAAGCAAAAAAATAGCTTCCATGTTAGACCTCCCAGGCATGAAACCAAACTAGTTTCCGATATACTTGTCTCATACCGTAGCCTCTTCTCCATCATCTTTCGAAAAGTTTCATAGTATGGCTCATGAGTTTGATCCCCCGATAATTAGTGCAACTCTGTACGTCTCCTTAATTCTTGTAAATTGGTACAATAGAGCTCTTCCTTCATTCATCTGACATTTTCTTTGATTTCACAATCTTATTCAACAATTTTGTTAACCAAATTACCACAATATCTCCCATATACTTTTAAAATTCTATTGGTATACCATAAAGCCTCAAAGCCTTTCCTGATTTCATTCACTTCAGGTATTCTCATCCTACGGTCATATCTATAATGCCCAACGTTATTTAGGTTTACAGTACTTTCAATCCTTATATTCTCAGGATAATTGTTATTTAGCAATTTTTGAAAGTAACTTTCCCATCTTTGTTTGATCCCGTCATCTTTGACTAGTACCCTTTGGTCATAACTCTAATACATGTAATGTGGTCTAAGTCCTTACAGTTCTTTTCTGTTACTTTTGAGAGTTTAAACACATCTTTCTTACCTTCTCTTATTCCTAATCTATTATAGAGATTATCATATGCATTAAGTTTAGCCTCACTTACTATTCTCTTAGCAACCTTTTTAGCATTCTTATATTACTCAAAGTTTTCATTATTTTTAGTCCTTTGCCAACACATGTTTCTCTTTAATAACTTTTTGCACTTTTTCACTCAACCACCAAGTTTCCTTTGTTGATTGCCTTTTACCTTTAAATACTCTTAGGACGTCTTTTGCCACTTTCATAATAGGCATGGCCATATTAGTCCACATGGTATTTACTTCTATTTCATCATTCCCATTTCCTTCTACTATCAACTTATTTGTAAATGATGTTATCTTCTCTCTTTTTAAGTTCCACCACTTAGTTTTTGGACACCTATTAAGTTCATTTTCTTTTTTTCATACTTTGATGTAGATATTCATAACCATTAATCTATGTTGTGAGGTTAGACTCTCACCAGGTATTACCTTACAATCCTTATACATTGATTTTTCAAGCATTCCTAAGTAGGAAAAAGTCTATTTGGCTTTTATATGGTCCACTCTTAAAGGTTAATAAGTGTTCATCCCTCTTCTTAAAAGCATGTGTTAGCTATAAATAGGTTACATGAAAAAAGGGCAGCCCCGGTGCACGAAGCTCCCGCCTATGCGGGGTCCAGGGAAGGGGCGGGCCACAATGGCCTAAAGTAGGCAGCCTTACCTTGTATTTTTGCAAGAGGCTGATTCCACGCCTTGAACCCGTGACCTCAAGGTCACATGACGACAACTTTTACCGTTGCGCCAAGGCTCCCCTTCCCCCATCTCATTTCTTTCTCCAACACCATAGCCCACATGTACCCTATCATATCCTTCTTTTTCTTTTCCTACACGACCATTAAAATTGACTCCTTTAAATATCCCCTCTGTGTTGGAAATGTCATGCATGATTCCCTCCATATCTTCTCAAAACTACCTCTTGATTTCAACCTCTGACCCTACTTATGGTGTGTATACACTAATGACATTTATGATCTTCTCTCTTAGAATAAGTTTTATTAGTACAATTCTGTCACTAGTCCTTTTAATGGCTACAACTTTATCCTTTAATTTTTTACATTTCTACTATTGTCCTTTCCTACATAACAGAGCTTATACCCATCGATTTCTCTAATTTTAGCACCTTTCCAGTTGGTTTTTTTGGATACAAGCAATGTTGACTCTCCCATATTTCATCGTATCCAGTAACCCTAAACTCTTACATGTCAATGTGCTTATATTCCACATAGTGATACAAATCTTGTTCTCTTGGCCTAGCCTATTTACCCATACACTTCTTGAATGGCACAGGAACTCACACATACTTTCTATTACACCTGGGTTCTGATACAGCACATTGCTTCCAATGAGATGCTTTAATAGCCCTTGCCTATTTTCCACTACACCAGGGATCCGATGCAGGGCGTCACTTCCGAGGAATGTCCAAGCAACCCTTGTCCATTTTCCACCACATCCAACATCCGATGCAACATGTTGCTTATGGGGGCCCTAGCCTAAGGGAATATCATAAATCGATTCATGCATAGGTTTGCCATGGCTTTTCCTTGTCGGCTGGCACCTGACGCAAAACCCTCCTCTATCTGAGCTTGGGACCAGCTGCGATAAAACCATATAGAACAAAAACCATACAGGCAAAGTTAAGTATTAACACCTATAATTGAAAAAAAAAAAAAAAAATGTTTAGTTTGTACTCTGATCACCAAGCCCCTCAATACTTGAACTCTCAAAAAATGATTAAGACACCAACATGTAAAGTAGGTTCAATTTCTGCAAGAGTATATAGTTTTGTGCTCAAATATTGTGTTGGACTAAATAACAAACTAGCTTAAGCTCTAAGTAGCAATCGTTTGGCACAACATGACGATGGATGTTGTTGGCTTTGATTGTCTCATTCTAGATTATCCCGTTTGTCTAGATTTTAGAGAGAGATACACCTCATTAGCGAGTAATTTGCTAGTGTGGACTGCACAATTTATCACTCATGTAGGGATATTTATTTTAGGGTACTCGCCTATGCATATCTAGTTCATCATTGAGAGATTTTCTTATTTGAGAATTGCATGAAAGTGAATGCTTGGGTCATGTTGGTCACAGCAAAACCATTACTATGGTCAAAGATAGGTTTATTGGCCCAGTCTCAAATGCGACAAGGCGTGTTTTGTTTTCCAATATCATACTCATCAAACTACTAAAGGTAGGAAAGAAAATATAAACCTTTATACACCTCTACCTATTCCTCAAACTCTTTGTAGGATCTTAGTATGGATTTTGTGTTAGGGTTACTTAAGACAATGAGGGGAAAGTTGTTCTTTAATGAGGTCATTAGGTTGCATGGTCTTTCTAAGATCATAGTGTTTAACAAAGACATTAAGTTTATGAGTTATTTCTAGAAAATGACTAACACGCATCTCAAGTTTTCTATTGTCTACCGCCCTCAAACTAATGGGAAAATTGATAGGGTGAATAGGAGTTTAGCTGACCTTTTACACAATCTTGATGATGACCATGTCTCCAGTTGAAATAGGATCTACCCATGTTTGTTGGTATTTAAATTTCAACACTGAAAGGTGGGATATTTGATATCCCTTCATCCTCATGTTGCCTTACTCTAGATAAGAGGTGGCCAAGTGTGCATACAATAACTCCATCAATACGTCCACAAGGTCCAGCTTCTTTCAGTGCATCCCTAGGTTATCAACCTAGGAAGCATGTTGATTTGATCCACATTTCCATTGCATCTTAGTCTAGCAAGTAAGCACAGCCATTTGCACAATAAATCCATGATTTACATGTTAAGATACGTCAACAAATTAATTTAAAGTAGTGAAAACTACATGACCAACAAACATATGCACCGCAAGTTCCAAGAATTTTCTGAGCAAGACATGGTGATGGTACGAGTTTGTCCTAAGAGGTTTCCTCCAAGGACCCTAAAGAAATTGCATGCCAAATGGACAGAAATGCTTATGAGGTGGAATTCACAAGTAATGTAGAGATTACTCTCATATTTAATTATCAGGACCTTACTTTATACCATGAGACTTCTGATATTCCTTCTATTCTTTTTTCTTCCCCCTTCTCCTACTTCTAATGATGTAGTTACTCCTACTTTTCAGCATCGAATACTCTAGTACCAATCCCTCACATCCTTTACCCTTACCACCAAAGCCCCCTTGGAACTATTGGATAAAGCAAGACTAATGAGATTGAGGACATTGTAGATGACTCAGCGGTATTGACATGAAACGGGAGCTTTCACAAGTTTCTAGTATAGTGTTGTCATTGTCCAATCTCCAATTGTACTTATATTACAAAGGCCAAGCTTCGACGACTTAATCCCACACCTTTAGAACTATACCAAAGCTTTCATCTGTCAAAGTCAAATCCTTTTAAACCGACGAGAGATAATAAGGATCATGCTCGTGGGTCCTACAAAGGCCAACAGGGATTAAATCATTTCACTTTAGCATTTTTATTTATTTATGTTTATTTACATGCCTAAAGGAGAGCCTTGGGGCAACATTAGAGCTGTCATCATGTGACCTTGATGTCATAGGTTTCAAGCATGAAAACAGCCTCTTACAAAAATGCAAGGTAAGGCTGCATATTATATGGGAGCTTTGTGCACTAGGCTGCCCTTTATTTATGTTTATTTACATGCCACGGTTAATAAAAACTATTGATATTTTATGGTTTTTTGTGCCTATAAGTATTTGTAAAAGACACATTTTTAGTTTTTGACAATTGATAATTTGAGACTGATTATTTAATTTTCCTTCAAAGTGTATTTCTCAAGTACTATAAGGCAACAAATGGTCATTCATTAATTCCATAGTTTCCCTAATATTGTTCAAATCAAATATAGAGTGAAAAAAATTCATTAAGAGAGAGAGTTGTAAGTGACTGAACTTTCTCTCCTCATTCATTCTATTTCTCCCCTCAGATTCTAATGTTTTTGCAATTAATTATCAGTCAAACGAGAGTAAGAGAGAGCTATAGATAGGTTTGAGCAAGACAATTCATAAGCAGTGGCAGAAAGAGAGTTATGATCAATTAAGCAAGAGAAAAGTAATTAAACTTACACACTCCCCATTCTTTTTCTCTATCTTCTCTCAATCCAATGCTCTCCCAAATGATTAGTAGCTCAGGAAGAGTGTGAGAAAGATTTGAAATAGCTTCAAATGAGAGAATTTTTCAGTGAGAGGAATGGAGTGTTTGATTGGTTAAACAGGAGAGAAGTTATTGCTCTACAATCTCTTATTCTCCATCTTTGGCTTTTCTCTCTCATTGCAATGCTCCCTGTTGATTGATAGTCACAATAGAATTGAGAGAGGTTTGAAAATAGGTTTGAGTAAGAGAATTCACTAGCAGCGACTGTGAGAGAGATTTATGATTGGTTAAGAGAAGTGATTTACACTACTCATTTTCTATCTAACAATCTCATTCTAAAGAGTGTGTAATGCATTCTAAGTAGGTTTGAGCACGAGTTATGAGTGCTAAGGGAGCAAATGGATTACACCTCCATTCTCTCCTCTCTCATTCTAATGACTTTCAATTGATTAGTAGTTAAAAGAGAGTATTAGTTAGTACTCTAAGTAGGTTTCAGCCAGAGAATTCAACGGGAGAGGGAGAAAGTGAGAGAGGTAAGTAACACAGAGAGCAGGAATTACAATTATATTTATCCTCTCTCATCACAGACTAACTTCTGACAATTGATTAGAAGTTTAGAGGGAGTGCCTAAATAGGTTTGACAAAGAGGCTTCATTATGAGTCAAAGAAGAGAGAGCTACACTTGGTTGCAAAGAAGAGTAGTTACACTTACTCTTTTCATCATTCTCTCTCTTTTTCACTCTCCTCTTTCATCATTTGATTAATAGTCAAAGGAAGGTGCGAGAAAAAGTTTTAAATAAGGTTGAATGAGAAATTCATCAACAGAGAGAGTTATGAGTGGTGAAGTGGGACAGAAGTCATTATACTTAAAGTCTCTCTTCATTCTCTCTCCTCTCTCATTCTAATGCTTTCCCTACTAGTAGCTCAAGGACAGTGTGGAAGAAAGTTCTAAATAAGTTTCAGCAAGGCAATTATTAGGAGAGAGAAAATTGAGAGTTATGAGTGGTTTAGACAGTGTGCAAGAGAGTTATAAATAGGCTTCAGCAAGGCAGTTATTAGGTGAAAGAAAATTAGATAGTTATGAGTGGTTAATTAGGAAAGAGTGATTACACTATTCACCCTCGTCCACCCCACCCCGCCCCGCTCCCAATTAACTGGGAGTCTTGGAGATAGTTCTAAATAGGTTTAAGCGAAAGAATTCATTATGAGACGGAAAGAAAGAATTCTGTGTGGTTAATGAGAAGCAAGTGTAGATAGGTTTGAGAAAGAGATATTGTTAGGAGTCACAGAAAGGAAAGGTTTTGATTGTTAGGACGGAGAGAACTGATTACACTAACATGTTTTTCCTCATTTCTCTATAAAGTGCACTCGATCAATTCAACTTGAATTAGTTGAAAATTACAACTGTTGTCTTCTGAAGAAAAATTACAAAAGTCAAAGGCGTTTATGGTTAAAATGAAAAGAAAGGAGGAGAAAGTGGGGAAATGTGTCACTAGAAGAAGAGTGAGAAAGAAGGAAATGGGTCATTAGAAGCCTCCGTCTCTCACATACACATGCATGTGCACCATGTGCCTTTTCTACTCTCTCTCTCTCTCACGCACATACACATGCATGTGCACCATGTGTGTTTACTAGTTTCAATAAAACAATTCAAAAAGTATTAGGACTTTATCGCACATGGACTTTTCGCCCAGAAGTGGAAATAGTATTTGATTAGAAAAGCGATAACCAAGTATTTCAACAAATTCATGAAATTGTTCTTCCATTGAGGAAGCACCCGGTGTCCTAACAAGCCCAATTGAGATCATATCAAAAGCCAAGATAAATCATATCCAGATCCAGCTGTAAGACAAACATGCAGTATAGCAGTAGTGTAGCATTACCTCCTTTTACACTACAGGATATCCAGAATGTTGTTGTTATAGCAGTTGTAACCTTTTCCAAGGGTTGTCAAAACAGCAAAACTTTGAGACACTATCAGCGGTTCCAGAAGGCACTAAGAAACATCCATAATTAACCTGAGAACTGAAATCCAATTTCTAGGACATCCAATTGACTAATAACCCTCTCAAGTATGAAGTCCAATCCTCCAAATATCTGAAAACAACTGAGGACGCTGAAGAACAGAACTTGTTCAATAATTTGCTAAAAGCTTTTGCTTTTCTTCTGTTGGTTTAGTTCCTTCCCATGTCTTGGTCATATGTTTAGCTTTCCCTTTAATGATTGTTATATCCTAGAAGGACTTGCCTCAGAGGGATGAAACTAGTCACCTGTATAGACTTCCTTTCTTATTTACCAAAAAGAAGAAATATGATGTGTGCTGATGAAGGATAACAAGCAAGCAATGCATCTGATAAATAAGCAGGCTTTACAATCTCACCAATTGATTGGTACCAGTCTGGAGTAACATATTTGATGTCGTCAAATCACCATGAACCAGGCCGCCATCATGTAGTTTCCCAATTGCATCACCTATTTGGTTTGCAATATCAGCTATCCGCTCCTCAACAACACCATCACCAAAGGCTAACAGTATTTCTTTAACAGCTGGTCCTTCCACATATTCAAAAGTTAGAGTACGCAGCATCAGATCCATGGCATACAAAGCAGGCGTGGAGACACCAAGCCTTCTTGCTTTTGTCATGCATCGAGCCTCCTGTTACATGGCCACAAAATCATATCAAGGCCAAAAATATATACCAAACGAGTGAGGATCTGGGAATATTCAGGTTTGCTTTCATCATCACATCCATGCAAGCAAAGATATTTCAGTGTCCATGAAAGCCAACACTAACACAAATAAGCCAAATGCTTAGAAGAGCATTCCTAAAGGACACTGACCGCATTCAAGCGTTTCTGAGTCAACCTCAAGTCTAATGTTGGATGCCTGTAATTTTTTGAGAATCTCTCCTTGATGATTGATCTCCTTCCAAGGAAGGTCGACTGAAAGACCCTCTGGAAATGGTGGAACCAATATAAGAATCTTTATTCAATATTGTAATCAAACTTGAAAAGATGCAACTCTTACAGCTTCAGCCCCCTGCTTGAATAGCACACCAAAGCCTTCTTCTTTGTCAGCTTCCTTGACATCCATAATTCAGCAGACTTGTGCAAAGTAATATGTTTAGTGGAAATTACCTGGCAACATTTACATGAAAAAGAAGAAAGAAGAGTAAGAGACCTTGAGGACACAAATAATATTATAAAATTTCATACTGTTTAGCAAAATTAGTAGTTAGTACCACAGATCAGATATCTGAAACCTCACAACTGTCATACTTAAAGATTCTTTAGTGTAGTTCTCCTGTTTCAACTCCTACAAGTCATGCTCATTCATGGAAGAGGTGGACCAGTGACATCTTTTTCTATATATGGATAAGGAAACATTCAAGTCACCCCCACATTATCAGTATTTCTTAAAAAGCTCATGTTGGTTTACATCTGTTCAAACTTCTATCATCTACAGATTAATAAGCTTATGCATGTCTGGACTAACATTTTCATTGTTGTTTGGATATGGTAAATGTGTTTTTCCTGGAATTCCTGTTTTCGTGGGAGCTGATATCCTCATGCCTATTTTCGATAGACGCATGGACACTTTTGTCTTTTATTATGCTTAGTTGCATTTGACCTTCCTCAGCCTGTATTTGTCATCTAGTATACTTTGGCACATGCTTTATTTCTTGCCAAAAAAAAAAAAAGATGAAAATAGAACCTGTAAAGAATGAGCACTAAAATTAGAAGAAAGAAAAACACAAGAAGGAAACCAGCAAGAACAAGAAAAATGATGGGATCCCTGCAAAAAGCTAATGAATTTTCTAGCATAACTCCTAGTTTGCAAGAAATAGTTTGATAAAATACTTGTTTAATTTAGCATATGCATACTATTTTTGTGGAGAATCTGAAGATTGAACAATGTAAAACGACATCAATAAATTACTTTTCTTAAGAAACAACAAAAAGAACACCCAACTTCTAGCAATCCCTTCACTCACTTTCCACCAATATTTGAATTAAATTGTATAAAAGCTCTCCTTTAGGACCTCAAGCAACCTTCTAGCACCCACCATCCATGTACAAGAAAACCATAATCAGACTGGGAATCCAGCCAAAAAGATGAGAAAATCCACCTTTTGCTCTTAAATAAAACTTACTGAGCGAGGTCTATGCATGAACAGACCAAAAAGGTCCCTGAGCTCCAAAACTCAATCTCATAGCCAACATTATAAACCCGAGAGTAAAGCAATATAAAGTGGGCCCTCTATGCACAAACCATGAGAAAGCAAAGATTTTACACAGGTAAGATCAGCACGTAGTTCATGGCATCTTTGAGGAGATTTGATGAAGGGAAGAAGCCTTGGATTTCTGGTGAAAGTTAGAATTTTCGGTCTGTAATGGAAATTTGAAGTAGGTTTTGGACAACAAATTAAAGGATGAATGGCAAGAGAGAAAGACATGATTCTTTCTATGGAGAAGTGAAATCTCAGGAGGTGGTTTTGATTCACAGAAGCCAGTTGTCAAATTTTATTCTACAGACTGGAATGGAACATATCAGAAGAGGAGCCTTGGCGCAATGGTAAAAGTTGTCTTCATATGACCTTAAGGTCACGGGTTCAAGGCGTGGAAATAGCCACTTGCAAAATGCAAGGTAAGGCTGTGTACTTTAGGCCCTTGTGGTCCACCCCTTCCCCGGACCCTGCATAGGCGGGAGCTTCATGCACTGGGGCTGCCCCTTTTTACTAGAACAGGACATATCGATGTTCCAGTCAATTCAAAAAAGTGTCCACATTTAAAAATTATTAAATAAAAGAAATTATAAAAATTAAAATGATCCCAGAATAAATAGAAAAGTTCATACAAAAGCATAAGAACAGTCAAATCTAACAAATATATACTCAATTCACTCAATTAAGCATTCCCAAAAAAATGAAATAGCCAACAAATGTCGTAAAGCATTAACATCCATATAGCATAAACAAAATGTATGTCATCATCATCATCATCAAGACCTTATCCCAATTAGGGGTTGGCTAAACAAAATGTATGTCATACAACCACAAATAGTTAATTAAAGGATTTCAAAAGTTCTCTCTATTCAATCCCACTCCCTTTGTACTTTCTCCATAATGATCATCATCATTTCCAATCCCACCATCACTTCTTCCATCTCCAACTTCATCCTCATCCAGAGTCTCTCCCCCCTCTGCCTCGTTTGGTTGCCAAAGAAATTGCCAACCAATATCATCAACTGTTACTCACTCCTGCATAACATCAATATGCCCAAGGCTTTTTGGGTCCGACATGGTTGAGGTATTCCCCTTTGTATACCTATTGCAATGCAATAAATTCATCGTCAGTAATCTCATAAGTAGACTTTCACTAAAAGTAAATTTATCAAATCTCTAAAGAAGTCTAACTCTCCCAAAACTTTAAGTTGTAATGAACAAATACTAGGTCATTTAGCCTTTCATACTCTATTCCATTTCTGTTTTCATAGTGGATGTGCTGAAAAGTACTCCAATTTCTTTTACACCCCACTGCCAACAAGTTTGACTTATGAGTTCACCATGCAACTGAAATTATTTGAGTTAGCTAGAAGAACACTACAACCCAAAAGGACGAAATAGCATACTTAGTAGTCCAACGAGGATAGATAGGATATACCTAGGTTAGCTTTCTACAGCTGTAAATAGCCATTGGTAAACCAAAGCCCTCCTGTTACATCGCAATATGCTACCACTCAAGAAATAATAAGGTCTTGAATATTAGGATCTAGGACCAATCTAGTGATGGCATCTAAAAAACCCTTTGAAGACTCTGCATGCTTCGAGAAAGTAGGGTCAAAGAATGAAGTTGGGTTAAGCAAATAGCCAACTGCATGATGCAGATTGCAATGTTGATCATTCCATCACCTACTAATTACCCTCCACATGGGCTTATATTCAAACTCCATGTCATTGAACCTTTCCTTTATCGCTTGCTTGGCATTGTCCATAGCCTCGTACAAGTAACCCATAGCAGGCTTATCTTGGCTGTCTACTAAGCAAAATACTCTCGCCAATGGCTCAGCAACTTTGACAATCAAAACAGTTAGACCAAAACTCCTTGTCCATTAAGGTATCTACTATTTCCTTGCTAAATTTTGTTGGATTTTTGCCATGGTTACTATTTACATAGTCATTTGAAGAAACATTCATTGGATAGCCCTCTTATGGGTGACAAGACTCTGAATAGCAAGGGAATTCTTCACAAATCTCATCCTTGCGGGATGACATAAATCCCTCCCATTTGTAAACTTGTTCCTCATGAGGTGTAACAACCAAAAATGATTATATATGAACTTGGTTATTCTTTTAGCCGGCTTAATAGTGATGCCAAATATTGAAAAGTCATCTGACTATGCTAAGTCCTCCAATACCAAGTCAACGCAATGGGCCCCACATGGTGACCGAAAAAGTTGCCATAATGTTATTCCAATTTCCTCCCAATAGCTTTATAGTTGGCCTCATTGCATGTGATCAATTGAACAACATTTTTGGAGCCCACATAATCAACAACCTCCTTAAAGATGTCAAATAAAGAATCCACATTGTTAACTATCTTGGAAGCATCCATAGACTTAACAAAAACTATTCCTTTACAGCAGTACACCAAAAAGTTAATCAACAAACATAGCTTTGTATCCATCCAACTATCTACCAGAATAGAACACCCTATTAGTTTCCATGTCTTTCTAACATTTTCAATATACTCATTAATGTCACTAACAAGACTTTCGGAAGCCTCCCTCTCAAGTCATTGTAGAAGGGGGGCTTACAACAAGGGCCCAATGCTGCAATTGTATCTATAATGGGTTGCCAATATCTTGATGTTACACTAGAGAAAAAAACATTAGCATCATACATGAACATAGCAACTGCCAAGTCAACTTTCTCAACTTTCAAGTATCGACCTTCTCACAACTTTATGTTATCTTCCTTACCCAGGCAAAATCAAATCCAAAGTATAATTAATAACTATGAAAACATTCCTTATAATTTGAGGTTAATTCACTACCAAAGAAAAATATTCTACAACCCCCCCCCCACCCTCTCTTTCCTCTTCTCTTTCAAATTGGTAGGTGGTTTTCAACCATTTCTAACTTGCTCATGATCAGCTGAGGATGTATCTTTGATAAGGCCTTGATGAATCATCTATTAGTTGTCCCCTAAACAAAGGTATAGAGTAGTTATTTGTTAGCTTTTTTGTTCTTTTTTTCCAAAAAGAATGAAGCAAACTTTCTATGTTTGCAGAAACAAAATCACAATCAACCTCAATGTACTTTTCCTTTAATGAAGAAAGAATAGTTAGATTTCATCTTTAGCAACCTGATTATTGGGAAACATAAGCATTTGAGTTCAAAATTCAATTCCCATCTCTAGAAGCACATCCTAAACCAAATCAATTCGCAATATGTATCAACAAACCACACTTTTCCAAGTCCAAGTGACAAGAATACCTAAAACAAAGGTGCAATACCTTCTAGCAGATGGACAATCATCAAGAGATCTTGGAATTTTACAACACATACTTGTCTGTAGTCTCTATACAACTTACCATGGTGTGGAGATCCTTTTCATGTGTTAAAGGATGCAATGAACTGCCTTCAGAAAAAAATGCATTATTGACAACCAATTGCAATAAGTGTCATGTTTTTATTAGCAGCTAACCAAGCCTAAGTTCAGCATGGCAACTAAAAGAAGCTCCCATGAGTACTTCAGCCCACAAATTTGAGTGCAGCCCATGACTGCAAGACAAACCTTATAACTCTCAAACTAGGTAGAAGGTCGATACTTGAAAGTATGGACTCATTTTTAAATCCTACAAATATTTCTCATGCACGTAACCTCAGCACATTCCCATCATGCTTTCCTCTAAGGCCATCATTGCATATTTAATTGCATTTGTAGGCGGTGTGTGACAACACTTCTTGTAGTCTCTTTGGTAAACCATCAGAAGACAAAGATGCAGAGAAGGAAATATAGGAGAAAGAAAAAAAGTAACGAAAGAGAGTCATACATGATATATTCACTTTTTTAAAGCAATAGCCTTAGTTGGACTTATTATGGTGCACAGGAATATACTTGAAATATAATCATTATCTTTTAGGGACATATTTTATATTACCAGAACACAACAGCAAATATTTTTAAAAATTTTCTCTCAGCCTCACTTTCCAATAAAATATTTTCTCCCTACTTTTAGATTGATTTTACTAGAGTTTGGTTACGCATGATTTCTTGTCTTTGACAAAGGAATAATATAGCCCACACAACATGTCTTCTGTTTTGTAAAACACAGCTTGAGCTAGCAAATAATCCAACTCCAGACACCAATATGTGTATTACAAGGAAGAGGACAACACATTCAACAGTTTTTTCTCACCATACTCTTTCCCCATTAAACTATTTTTCTCCTTTACCTTCATGTTGATTTTACAAGAGTTTGGTTACATGTAATTCCTTGCATTTGACTAGAAACAGTACTGCCTTTACAAAAATTTTAAATGCCCATGCTATGGGAATGGACATGTACAGAAAAGAAACATCTTAATATAGCAAGAATGCATCCATCATTCATGAACACATCATACAATGTTTTGTTTTTCTTTTCTTGACAATATTTTAAATGTTGATTAGTATATTCATAAATATGTAAAGGAATAAACAAGTAACAACTTATGCCAAGAAGCATATGAGAAAACTAAAACATAAGATAAGAAATACGGGTCTTGCTTGATTGGTTGTTGATAGAAGCACATGACAAGCATGTCCAACTTGTTTATCCAATGCAATAATGCTTCTGGAGACCCATTTCTAAGACGGAATAATTGCACTTTAGGCTACAGTTTTCTGGCTCAGTTTAGTTTGCTTTCTTTCCTTTTTGATAAGTGGAACTGAACCAAAGCTTGTTAAATCTTGAGAATTACATATAATTTAATTGTAACATGAGAAATGACCTAATTGCAACTTTCTAAGTGAGAAGCAAAGCGCATAAGCCAAACCTATCTATAAGTTCTACAATATTAAATTTAAATGCCTCCCATGTGATGCAAGAAGACTCTTGACACTTGACAATAAATATTCCAGTCCAAAATAGTGCATCCAACACCTGTGAAACAGTTCCACATCTCCAGCTACATTTCATCACCTATGCATAACTTAGAGAACAGTAAGGGCCCTGTAGCTTCACCTATGCATAAACTAAAGAAAAGTACGGCCTTGTAGATTCAATGTTAGCATCAGGTCTAAAATTTTACACACATTTCTTGTCTACAATGGCCCTGAACGATGGGGCCAATATGGAGAAATATTATGCAATCAAATTCAGTCGTAAAAGGGAGAAAATATTTGAGGACAATAAGCTAATATAACCATCTAGTCTGAAGTTAGACATGTAACTGAGGATGATCCAAATTGTTTCACAGTTTGAGTATGTTCCATCAATTGTTGTATTATTTGCTTTTCCATCCTCATGTTCTTCCTTTCAAGTTCCTCCAAGAGCATAATATAGATCTGGCACTTCGGAAGCAGACCTTTTGACACCATATGTTTGAAGAAAAAACAAGATTGTTTTAGTCTCCCATTCTTGCATAGGCCATTTACCAAAAGAGAATAGGTTCCAGAGTCCAGACTGACATCCTTCCTGAACATATGATTAAGTAAATAAGAAAGGGTCTTCAACTTTTTCCTTCTACAACACATCTTTAGTAAGGGTGAGTAGGTTTTAATATCCGGCTTGCAGGAATTCTTTTCCATTTTTTGAAGTAACCTCAGAGCATCTTCTTCTTGTGAATGTTCACAAGCTGCAGAAATCATAGTATTGTATGTCGTTACATTTGGAGAAATTCCACTCTTTAACATATCATGATAGATATCATGTGCATCCTGGATACGACCAGCTTTACTTAGGATATAAATCAAAGAGTTGTAGAATGATGTATCAGGAGTGCAATCATTCTTCTTCATCTTCTCAAAAATCCACAAAGCTTCGTGAGTTTCTTTGGCCTTCCCCAAAGAATGCATTACAATTGTATAGGTCACGACATTTGGAGGACAGCCATTGGCATGCATCTCATCAAGAATAGCATCAACCTTGCAGAAGTCTTTACTATTACAGTATGCTTCAATGAGACTAGTATAAGTAACTACACAAGGATGAAACCCAAAACTTTTCATTTCCTCCATAGTCCATTTGGCCTCATAAAGCCGTCTGGCTCTGCACCATCCATGTATCAATATATTGAAAGAATGAGAATTAGGACATATCCAACTCCTCAGCTCAACAAACACATCCCTTGCATGCTCAACATGGCGCTCCTTGGACAGAGTGTCCAAGAGCACATTCATAGCTGAAGTATCCTTGTTTACACCGAAACGCTCCATCTCATGAAATGTCCCTATAGCATCTGCCCATCTTCCAGCACCAGCAAGCCTTCTCATGATCTTACTCATCGTCACCAATGAAATTGGACTGCCTGACTGAGAAATTTGCTCAACAAACCTCCACATGATATCAAATTGTTTTGACTTCCCCAGAATGTCAACCATTGTATTGTAAGAATCAATAGAATGCTTGTACCCCATTTGCATTTCAGCCCATCTAAAGAAGCCAAATGCTGGAATCCAGTTGTTGCTAAACCTCCTCAGTATTTTCTCAGATAAGCTTTGCGAGACATCCACATCACAGTGATCCAGAGCTTGAACAACTGCCTCCGGTGAGGCAAATCTACCCTTCAATAACCTACTGATTCTATCAATATTAGTATCAGCAATCCTATGGCCCATATTTCTAACACCAGTTTCATGAGGATGAGCACTAGAGTAGCCAACCCAGTCTGACAAACTTTCTCCGTTTGTTGGAAGCACAAAATCATCTTTCAAGTTGGCATCAAAAAGGTTCTCTTTAACCCAACTAGGCAGCTCAGGCGACTCACCAATGTTGCAGAAACCATTAAACAAGCTGAACGACATTCCATCAACTAGATGGACGACACCATAGCATGGAGTAGCAGTTCTTTGCAACGAATAATGCCAAAAATCTTTCAAAAGTCTGATTCCTGGTAGCATTTTGAATTACCAAAGCAAGTTCCAGCTATTAGTACCAACTTTATGAAGGATCTAGTTATCAATCCTCATGAAACGGGCAAATGGACTGTTGTTCTATTCTTGCAGATATCACGTACAATCTTGTCACGATTCTACTTGGCAAAAATCATATAAAACTGAATGGAAATTTCACATTAGATTGATGCCCACAACCTGTTTGGCATTAAAAGGCAACAAGTATCAAAATATCAAATCATGAAACAATTTTCTGCAACAGCTACAAAAGACGGATAAAAACTAGGGTCTTGAAGACCCAAGCACCAAAAGCAGAAAGGAAAAAAGATAACTAAGGCAATCAAAGGAAAAAGCAGGACTTATTTCACAAGAGAACTGGTATGCAGGAGGTGCTACGGACGACGCCCAAACTCCAAACCTTTTCTCTCAGGGTAGTCGCTAAAGGAAAGGTAAAGACAATATGCCAACCGGTGACCTGGGACATTTGACGAGTCAATGACGGCTTTAAGGGTTTGTTTGCTCGAGGATAACAATTCTTTAGCTAAGGTTTTTTTGCAAAAATGCCATTGCATTTTGGCAATTTTGCAAAAAAGTCCAATATTTTTAGGAATTTGCCATTCCCTTATTTTTCCATCCTCCTTCTCTGTTAAAAATTTTTTAATTTTCATTTTTGCCCTTCTAGAAATGCCAGAAGGGGAATCTCGTTGGGAGGGGACCAAGGCATGGGAGATCTAACCAAGAAGGGGGGAGAGGGGCTGGGTTGATTTGGCAAGCAGGAAACAAAGGGGGTGGATAAGAAGAGGTTTTAATCAAAAATTCCGAGAAGTATACAATTTTCACTATTTGACCAATCACTTATCTAGGGCAGGGGGAGAGGAATTAGGCTGGAAGCGATTGGGATGGGGTTTGGCTAGAAGCAAGAGGCCATGCAAGTGGATGGTGGATTTGGCTAGGGGATGGGAGTATTCGATGGGGGTATGGGGAATCTTGCCAAAGGGGGTGGGCCAAGGTCTGGTTGAAAGTGGGATTCCATGTAGGGGGAGGTGGATCTGGTAGGAGATGGGCAAAAATAGGAGGCTGGCAGGGGCCGAAATGGGAGGTGGATCAAGCTGGGGATAAGGGCAGCCCCGATGCATGAAGCTCCCACCTATGAGGGGTCCGGGGAAGGGGAGGGCCACAATGGGTAGAAATGAGAGGCCAATGAGTGAAAATAGTGTGGGGGATTTGGCCAGAAGCGGGAGGCCATGCAGAAGAGGTGGATCGTGCTGGGAGATGATGGGTGGAAACGGGAGGTAGCTGGGGGTGGGTGGGATCTGGCTTGAAGGGATGAGCAGATCAAGGTAGGAAACAAAAGGTGGTGGGGAGGGATCTCACCAAAAGCAACAAGTGAGCACATCTGATTGAGGAAGGGGGAGATGTAGGTGAGAGGGGGTGATGTAGGTGGTAGGGGATGCAGAGAGGGGGGTGATGGGGGAGGGGGAGATAGTCAGAAACAGTGATGCCACAAGCAATAGGAATGGGGTTGGGTATTTGGAGGGATAATATTGGAATTTAAAAAAAAAAAAAAAAACCTAAAACTATTGGAATGGCAAATTTGCAAAGTTCAGGTAAACTTAGTAGCAAGTTTGCAAATTCTAAAAATCTTGGATTTTTTGTTTTTCAAAATTGCCAAAATATAAGCAAAAAAAATCTTTAATTAATTATGCATGGACAGTGACTTTAGTGCAATGAGTAAGACTACTCTAGTAAAACGCATTCGTGCATATGCACGTAAAAGAGACTAAGATGGAATCCTTATCAGGTGTCTTTGAGACTTTTTAAAACTTCAAAATTCAAATTTATGACTTGAAATGAAAGAAAGATGTAACTCAAGTGAAATTGGGAGAATTTGAGGGTTTAGAAATTTGGAGGAATTGATGGATAGAATTCTAGTGGTTGATGCCTACTATAAGCCATCCATTTAATGTGATCAAAAATAGAATTTTTCATAAGCTAAAATCATCCAATCACCACACTATTTAAGCTACTAAACATTAGAAGTAGGGGTAATAAGATGAAAGAGTCAGATCCTCCAAAAGTGGAGCCACATATTATAGCCGACTATGTGAATAGTGAGTGGTAAAGAACTGTGGGTGATTTGTCTTAAATTCAACTGCAAGCTCACGGGTTCACTATAATATAAATAGTTGATCCCATGAGAACTTCAAATTATAGAAATTTTAATTAAATTCTATTTTTATTTACTTTAACCTAACTAATAATTCAATTAATTCTAAATATTGCTAAAAATGAAGAATTCTTTCTAAAATTATGAAATCACTTAAAATTCAAGCCCAGGGTCTAGAATCCATTACAATGCAATTAAACAAATCAATGATTAAGAAATAGAAATTTATACCATTCATTTAATATTTTTCCTTAAAGCTCTATTTTAGGAATTTTTATTTTAAAGAATTAACATAAGTTAATATACTTACTCAATAAATAGTCAGTCTTTTTAGGAACAAACTACCAAAGTTTCGTACATTAAGCTTTCTTAATTTATCATATTTAGTATTTTTACCATCAAAATTACATGATATTTCCTATTTAAAAATCACTAAATATATAAATTAAGTTTAAATTCCTTAAAATAATATTAAGCACAATTTTTGTTTCCACCTTTACTTAATAAAAAATTCATTAAATCATACCATACTCATGCTTTGAAATTAAATCACTAAGAATTTAAATTTGATAATAATTCTATGTTAGTAAGTAAAACTACACAAATCTAAAAATTCTACTACAAAATAAATGGAACAAACTAAGTACAAACTTCTCACTATCTAAAATAAAATATTGCAATGCTTATGACTCAAAGAAAATAAAATAAAAATAATTCCTATGATAAGAAGAGTTTTCATCGAGTTGAGATCGTGTCACTCCAAATCTTCCTTAACATGCTACCACTGTTCTTTCTTCCTCCAAATAACAGCGTATTCTTATTATATCACTTAATATGAGTATAAGATATTCCCTCGTAGCCAAAACCATAGGAGAATTTTTACACCAAAAATTCAAAGTTTTATGCATGTAATTCCAAGGATTATGTGTGTAGAAATAAGAGGCACAAGGGATAAGAAAAGCAAGTGTTTTTTATACGATCTTAGTGAGATAATTAGATGAAATAATGAGAAATAGGATAAGGATGCAGGGGCATGAAAATCATGTAGAGATGATGTGAAAAAAATTTAGAAAAATAAAAGAGTGTCAGAAGGAAAATAGGCATGTGAAAAAGGGTGAAATAGAATGTAAAAATGGATGGTTGAAAAAGATGATTCTGGTAGTGATATTTGGTGGTTGATAAAGTATAGGATGAAGGTATTAGGGCATGAAAATCATAGTGGGAAAAAAATACAATAGGATGATGAAAAACTAATGTGTAAATGAAGGAATAAAGGAAGGAAAATAATGAAAACTCACCTTTCTTTGGATGTTTTATATGCACCTTTTCTTAAGTTTTTTTCTTCTCTTCTCCTGCAGGCATGTAACATCCCAAATTTTCTAAACTAATATATGGATTTCTTTGAAAATGCAACAAAATATTTCTTGTTTTTGAAGAGCTTAATTATGTAATATGTAATATATATATATATATATATATATATTGTAAACTCCTCTTCTAGCAATGTGTTACCTCCATAAACCTCCACATATATGTAAAATAAATATCTAACCTGAGGAAAGGTTAGATATATATTCCATAGGATCTACTTATCATGACTAATATCACAGAATAACCATCATACATGAAGTAAAGTCCTAATTAAGGTTTATACAATCCCAAATGTCAACAAAAGATGAATACATACATCTAAAGTCCATGATACATCAAAATCTAAGTCTAACAGTCATTAGAATCAAGACCATACATCTAACATCAAGTGATCACCACTTTACCCTTCCCCTTCTCCTTTGTTGTTGACCTATCTAGTATGTCGCCTGAAAATGTTGGTTGTAGGGGGTGAAATAACTACTTACTTAGAGTAAAACTAATATAAACTGACCACCAAAATAAATGGCAAGCAAAATAGCAAAACTCTAATATACATCTAGGCATCCATAAGGACATATAATAATAATAATAATAATAATAATAATAATAATAATAATAATAATAATAATAATAATAATAATAAAGGTAAATGTATCTAATGGATGTCTTAGGATAGTGAGGAACAAGTATATAGTTTAACAAGTTTCATTTAATGATTGAATTTACACTTGGCTAGTGAAGTACTACAAACAATCCTTACCATTGTTATGTCAATCCATAATGTAAGAAGTATGCAAATGCAAATTACCTAATGCCCCCAAACTCCAATCATTGACAACCAAATTTGATAAGTCATTTATCTGGTAAATCCTTGTCAATCCATTAGTTAAAGGCATAATCCATGATCAAAATTGAGTATGAAATCTTGCATCCACCAAATAGAAATCAATCAATATAAACTGGATGGCATACAGTACTACAATCAAGATGAGGTTTAGACTCTCGAGAGTGATCAACATGTACAACATGTCCACAATCCTAACATAACCCTTGTAGGGTTACCACTAAGTGGCACAACCATCCTATCACAGGCACTATTCTAACTCTCATAAGCTGCTTGCTCTTTAGGATAGGACCAACTCTTGAAAATGACTAACATGTCAACTGATGTCCAAAATTAATCCAAACAACTATGCTCGTAGGGGGCTATCGTCACCCAAGTAACTACCATTGCCACTACGTATGGCACGAATATTGCACAGACTCTCATCGGCCATCGTGGGGTTACTAACTAAATCATGAGAGCATCCCTATGAATCCTACTCCCATATTAGAGGACAAAGGCACCATGCTTCTCTTAGCACAGTGTTTGAAGGACTTATAGCCACTCGTAGTGCACTTGCCTCCACGTCTTACAACTGCTCATAGAGAGCTTGCCTCCAAGATTTATACTACTCATATAGCACTTGCCAAAACATCGATCAAAATCACAATTCT
Organism: Warburgia ugandensis; assembly: GCA_035236585.1. NCBI lineage: Eukaryota > Viridiplantae > Streptophyta > Magnoliopsida > Canellales > Canellaceae > Warburgia > Warburgia ugandensis. Next base: position 42,541,258 of record CP141136.1, read on the forward strand.
CAAGATTTATAGTCTCTCATAGAGAACTTCCCTAAAATGCTGATCAAATATCATTGCCAGGACTTATAATGGCTTGTAAAGCACTTTCCCAAAACATCCATCAAAATCATATCCACAGGACTTATAACTACTTGTAGTGTGCTTACCCAAACTTCAACCAAATTATAGCAAAAAATATGGAATTTTCAATTCTAATCTAAGGTATGAAAATCCTTCTCATTCATGACCCATGTGTGCCATACACCATGGTCTTCAAGTTCAATGGTTCGATAATATTAATTTCATGGTATGCCATGTGCACCCATGTTAATTGATGTAGATTATGATAGCCATTTATGAAAGTTTTCTTCTGATCTCTTATGGGTTGGAAACTATACTAGGGTTCACATTGCTTTGATGAGTGTTCAATTTTGCATAAGAAAGAACCAAATTAGTAGACCATGGTTTAAAAATATAGAGTTATTTCTAGGTTTTTTTTGAAAATTTGTAACACATTCATTACTAACCTAATAATTCAAAATTTTATATTTTGCAATTTCAAAGGATAACCTAGAGTAAGTATGCAAATAATCATATTTTTCCAGGATTTAACTAGAGTTTTTGACCTTTTCTAGGAATCAAGATGGTAATCCAACTGCTAATATTGATTGAGATAGGAATTGAAGCCATACATGAGGTTTCCTAGTCTAACTAAGAAACCTAAGCAAGCCAAGGTCTAAATGCCATTGATCCAAGGTGTGATCAAGGTCTAAGATTATCTCATGGGCAAGCAAAAGATGCATTTGGAATAATTAAAGGTGCTTAAAATAGGCGCATGCATAAGCCATTCATTTTCACCACCTTTGCATGGGATCCACTCAAGCTTCCTAGCCATGTACAAGCCTAGAAAGTGACAAGCTAAGTGAGCCATGAAACCAAGCATACAAGTCAAGCCAAGGGAATTAGCCATTTGGGCGATCAAGCAAATGAGCCCTCAAAGAGAGCCATTTAAGGTAATTAATCCAATGCTACATGGAGTGATACTATTGGAGAAGAATTTCACTCAATTATCCTAAGCTAAAAAGTGGGTTTTTAAGAGCATAATTAGAGGATATTTGGTTGAAAATCAAATTGGTAAGCATGCATGTGGACCAATAGGAAGAACCCATCATTATTTTCCTTTATTTCCCACTTTTTTCTCTCTCCACCCAAATCCATCCCATGATTTCTATAAGTGGGAGACACACCTTCCTAAGAAGGAGGCACCTCCCACCTTTGTTAAATGCCACCTAGCCAGCCAATCAATCCTCCTTCTAATTCCACATCAACTTCTTTATTCTTATATCTTTTCCTCTCTTTCCTACCTATCACCATGTCTCTCTTTCCAATTCTACAAAGTATTCTACTACTTTTACAAGGGGGGAGACACCCTCTCCTAAAAAGGTGGCGCCTCCCACCTTATCCCCCCTTAGGCATCCCCTTAAGTGTCCTAAGTTCTAATTTTGTTAACCAATCTCTACATGACACCTAGCCTCTCTCTAACCCCATAGTCCACTTTTATTAGGGTTCTTTTAGAAGGTAACAACCACATATAAATTCCTTAAGGGTTTCCACATGAAAGACATATGGAAGAAGGGGAGAACGCACCCTTTGAAGAAGGAGGCATCTCCACCCTTCTCTTCTTCCTCTCAAGTCTTCAACACATGTCCTTGGTAGCAGCCTCCTTCCAACTATTCTATGCATCTTCTATTTGGATTTTGATCTCTCTTTGAAGTCCTTAAGTAAGGTCAGTTATGCTTCTTAGTTCCTTGTTTTGTTGCCTTTGTTTTATTGTTTATTTTGTCCTTTGATTTCATGCTTTAAGTTTCCCTTGCTTCCTTGCTTGAGTTCCTTTGGTTATAGCACTTTGTTTTACATCTTAGATCCTTGAATCTAAGGACTATGACTCTCTTGTAGTGACAGCCAAGAGAGTGTAGTTCTTAGGTCAAAGTCTTGCCCATCTTTCTCCTTAAGTTCCTTATCATCTCATGCTTTCTTTCCATTGTTTCCATCTTGTTTCCTTTATAACTCTTTTGGAATACATGTGTGCTTAACATTGATTGCTGGTTGGACAATGAAGAAGTTGAAATTGCTTTATGATTTAAAGAAAGGGTGCACACACTTCATGGAGAGTGCAAACCACTCTTGTATACAATTTAAACTCAATCAGTGAAAGTCTTGTTTCAATGATAATGATACAATGTTTATGGCTATTTGATGTGCTTTTAAATTTAGTTTTCATGGCTGTTTAGCTGTTCATTCCATGTGTTAGACTTCTCGTGATTTATTTTAGGTTTAGTTGCAATTGAATATCTTATGAATCACACGCTTAAATCATGCACACAACCCCATGGGTCATGCACATGATCTTGATTTATGATCCCTTAAACGTTTAGCTTGTTTTTTTTTTTTTTTGTTCATTCCATTCATACATCTTACTCATGTTAGTTAGCATCTTATTCCATGCTTTTAAAGTTCATAATCATGTACTTTAGTTGTTTGTTAATTCTTTAGCTTGCTTGTTTAGTTAGTTTTCCATGAATGAGTTGATTAATTTCATGCATTTCATGTTTGATTAGTTTACATCTTAGTTCATGAATACCTTCATGTTCAATTCATGCACTTTAGGTTACTTTATTTCATATAATTTTCATGTTTAAATCACCCATCATTTTAGGTTTACTCGATTTGATTTCTTTGATTAGGTCATGTTTAGGTATTAGTTGATCATTGTCTATATTAAATGGCATGTTAGGTTAATTTAAGTAAGTTTCTATGTTTAGTTTTAGTATGTTCTAAATTTAGAAAGTTTTCCAATTTCATGCATTGCTAGTTTCCATGTTAATTTCATTCCATAGGCTAGGTCAAATCCAATCCTTTTGGCTAGGTTAGATAGTTTAAACAAGGATCCATGTAGCACAAACCATGAGCTTCCTTGTGGGATTGACCTCAGTCACGTGTATCTACTACAATAGATTTGTGCACTTGTGTGTAGATAAGTAGTTGGTTTGTCCATTTACTCCTTTCTTTTGTCCCTATCTCATGCATTTCCTTTTTAATTTGTACTTATTCCTAATGTTTATTTTTCTTAAATTTCTTTATGAGAAAGGTTTTTAGATTATTTCTAACCTTAGTAGCTGTTCCACTCTTTTAGACTTGATCCTATCCTTGATCAACTGCTTCACAGCCTCCTTAAGTCAACCTTAGGCGATCTGAGTCATTGAGTGTAATGACTGAGCTAATCACTTAAATACCTACACAGCTCATCAAGTAGGGGATGCTAAAGTGGTAGTAATTTGTCTCCTACTAAGATGATCCTAGAGCTTGTAGGCCATTGTAGGTCTCTTTTATATTGATTTTAAATTAATTTGTAAGGCTTATGTGCATCAGGTAATTTTTAACCTAAGTGGGCTAAGGGATGGTGATAAAATCCAACCTTGATCTTGTAGAGGTGATTGCCCTTACTAATTATTTAAGCATTCTAACAATAATTTGGTTAACATATATTCCCCTTAAAGTAATAAAACGTGCCTTATAATTCTAAGAAAGTAGTAAATCTATTAGAAAACCCTAGAATGCAACAATTAATCTATGCTCACTATATGTAATTAACTACCACTAAAATGCAACTAAATTATTATGCACAACCTATGCTAGGAAAATGCAAGGCATTTAGAAAATCTCATAATAGGGGTCCTTGATAAAGTCTTCTCATATAGGGGTGAATCTATGCATATACCACCTCCTCTTTCAAGTTAGGATGGCTCACCCCTAACCTATATTATTGCAAAATTATAAAATGCAACAATTAATATATGCTCAATATATGTAATTAACTACCACCAAAATGCAACTAAATTATTATGCACAACCCTATGCTAAGAAAATGCAAAGAATTTTGAAAATCTCATAGTAGGGGTCCTTGATAAAATCTTCTCATATAAGGGTGAATCCAAGTACATAGCACCTCTTCTTCCAAGTTAACATGGTTCACCCTTGACATGCATTAATGCAAAACCCTAGAATGCAACAATTAATCTATACTCACTGTATAATTAACTACCACCAAAATGCAGCTACATTATTATGCACAAACTATGCTAGGAAAATGTAAGGAATTTAAAAAATCTCATAGTAGGAGTTCTTGATAAAGTCTTCTTGTATAGGTGTGAATCCATGTACATACCACCTCCTCTTCCAAGTTACGATGGTTCACCCCTGACTTGTATTATTGCGACTCTTTTATTTATTGTGAATGAATTGTGGAAAAATACATCGACAATCTCACTACAATTAACTAAAAAAAAATTGTGATCTATCCAAGAATCACGCCTAAGTCCTCCAAATTCCTACAAAAACAAAATTATAAGTGAATATTAAAAATCACAGGAATTGGAAAAAATGTAAGAATCAAATGGATGGATACAATCCTAACTATGACTATTGGTAAAGTGAATTAATATAGATTGTAAGTAAAACTCTATTATGAGTCCCCCTTAAGAGCACCAAAAACCTAATGTGTCTTCAATTTAACCTTAAGTGCACGGGTCTGCTATAGTATAGATGAGGCGAATACGAGTCGATCCCACTAAGACTTCAAATTTTAGAATTTTAATCAAAGTCTATTTTAATTTACTTTAACCTAGTCAATAATTCAATTAATTGTAAAAATTGTTAAAAATGAAAAATTCTTTCTAAAAATCAAGAAATCGCTTAAAGATGCCAAGGTCTAGAATCCATTGTAATGTAATTAAGAAAATATATCATTAACAAATAGGAATTTTTACCATTCATTTAATATTTTTCCTTAAAGCTCCATTTTAGAGATTTTTCTTGTTTTAAAGAATTAACATAACTTAATATATGTACTTAGTACATAGTCTATCTTTTTAGGGCATAGACTATTAAAGCTTTTCACATATTAAGATTTCTTTCTTTATAATATTTAGTATCTTTACCATGGGAATTACAAGATAGTTCCTATGTAAAAATCCCTAAATATATAAATTAAGTGCTAAATTCCTTAAAATAATATTAAGCACAAGTTTTGTTTTCACTTTTACTTAATAAAAAATTCATTTAATCACACCATGACTTCATCCTAACTCTAGGAAAGAAAATTTACCTAATCATGCTTTGAAATTAAATCACTAAGAATTTAAACCCAATAATTAATTTATGTTAAGTAAAAAATTACACAAATCTAAAAATTCAAACTACTAATAAAAAAATTTAATTAAACTACAAAATAAATGAACAAACTAACTACAAATGTCTTGTTATCTAAAATAAAATATTATAATTCTTACAACTCAAAGAAAATAATAGAAAAATAATTCCTATGATAAGGAGAGTTTTCACCTAGTTGATGTCATGTCACTCGACAAAAGCCACTTCAAACCTTATTTACACACTACCATTGTTATTTGTTCCTCCAATCAATATCATAACCTTATTATGTTACTCGATAGTAGCATAATATTTTCTCCAATAGCTAAAACCCAAAGGATGATTTTTACAACAACAATCCAAACTTTTTATGCAGCTAATTCCAATGATTAGGCATGTAAAAATAAGAGGAAAAGGGGTAAGAAAATATGTGTTTTTGAAATGATCATGGTAAGATAATTAGATGGAATTATAAGGAATGGGATGAGGATATAGGTTCATGAAAATTAAGTTGAGATGATGTGGGGAAAAAAATTAGAAAAATAAAAGAGTGTAAAAAGGAAAATATGTGAGAAAGAGGGTGAGATAGAATATAAAAATGGATGATGGAAAGAGATGGCTAGGGCATAATTATTAGAACAATATTTGATGGAATGATAGAGTATATGATGAAGGCATTAGGTCATGAAAATCAAATGTAGATGAAGTGGGAAAAGATAAAATAGAAAGATGGAAAACTGATGTTGAAAAGAAGGAATAAAGGAGGAAAACTAACCTCTCTTTGGATGTTTTACACACACCTTTTCTTAACTTTTTTCTCTCCTCTTCTCCTCCAAGCATCCAAGGCTCCTCCCTCGCGATAGATTTTGCATTTTTGGCTCAAGGGATTTGGAGTTTCCTTAGATGGTTTGGATGCCCCCTCCTTTTATATGTATTTATAGTTTACTTGTTTCCATCTTAGATTGAGATAATATCTCACCTCCTTCTTATCATTTCCTCTTTTATTATCTTTTATCCTAACCCTCATATGATTTATAACCCTGAGGGGATGGCTAGGATTGTTGCTTCTTCTTTCTTTCCTTTTTATTTCTCCCCTCAGATCATGCTTAGCCTAGGATAGATGGTTGAGGGGGGGTTTATTTAATTGTATATTTTAGGCATTTCTGAGATATCATGTCATATCTCAAATGTGTAGCTTATTTGACTATGATATCTATCTTGGCATATGTGAGATATCAAGTTTATTAACATTATTAACAATTGACATGTTTGTTGTTATCAGAGATATGCCAACCACTCTTTATAGTGTAAATTCTAATCATTTCTAGAGAGAGATAGTATCAACTTCAAACCATGGCATTTTAGAGAGAGAAGAAATGGGAGTCTTCTATTATCTCTTCTCTTCTCTTCTCTTCTCTCTCTCTCTCTCTCTCTCTCTCTCTCTCTCTCTCTCTCTCTCTCTCTCTCTCTCTCTCTCTCTCTCTCTCTCTCTCTCTCTCTCTCTCTCTCTCTCTCTCTCTCTCTCTCTCTCTCTCTCTCTCTCTCTCTCTCTCTCTCTCTCCTTGTCTAGTAAAGAAGCTCATGACAATACCTAGAACTTGGCCCATTGTTCAAAGTTGGGGGAATTTTCTTCCTACTTCGATTGGTGACTTCTCTCCCTCGTTAGTCACCTTCCACCAAGTATCCTCTCTTTCCCTCTATCATTTTTTCTCTTCTGAGGGCTTGCTTTTTCTCTTCTAATCACTATATTTTGGGTTTTGAATGCTTTTATGTTCTGATTTTATTGTTGTGATAGAGGTTTGCTATTAATTGTCGCTCTCTCATTTGTTCTATTCTAGGGCTATTTGGACCTATTCTAAGAAAATTAGTACTGATTTTGGCTGTTGCTGTAATGACTCCAATTTTGTAACATTGAAATCCCAAGTCAGCAATAAAAAGATCACTTTTTGGAGATAAGGGTATTTTGGTCATTTCACTATTCACCCTGACTGAACCCAGAAATTTGGTCTTGAGAATGGTACCATTAGGTGCGTCTCGGAAAAAGGAATCCAACAAGACCAAAATCACCCAAAACGGAGTCCATATGAAGAAGTTACGGCAGTTTAAATATAGGGGTATTTATGTAATTTAAATTAAAAACGAAAAACGCAGAAAACGCAGGGGGCCGTTTTGATAACGGCACCCCATCTTCTTCCTTCTCCCCATTTTTTCCAGAAAAATCCCAGCACCGCCTCTGCAAGGCGATGCCAGGGGAAATGGCGGCACCGCCATTGGCAGCACCGACTTACTCTTTCTATAAAATCCCCCACTCCCCCTCTTCCAAATCAAGCTTTCTCCTCTCCAAATTGCTCCCAAAAACAGATCTGGCCACAAGGGTTTGCAGCCACGATCAAGACCAAAATCAGGCAGCATAGAGGGCTCCCCAGGTACGAGTCTCCTCCCCACGCTACTCCTTTCTCTTGCCTTCTTCTTTCCCTTCATTTTCCCTCATAATCCGGCCGGATATGGCGTCTCCTGGCCGGAGAACCCATTAGGGAAGATGGGTTCGTTACAGAACCCTAGGCCTATGACTAGGGTGTCGTTCCAAGCTTCCCAGACCATCCCCTCCTTTCCGTCTCATTCCCAGCCCAGATCCTCGTGGGATCTGGGAATTTTCTGACCGAAAATCACCGGTCCTCGGGGAGGAAAACCAGACGGGTGAAAACCCGTCAAGAGAGAAAGAGAGAGAGAGAGAGAGAGAGAGAGCGCCTCCCAGGAGCGCACGAGCGTCCCAGGGGTGCGGACGTCCTCGGGTGCATGGCGCAGTCCAAGGGGCGCCTAGCTTGACACACACACACACACCTGTACCAAGCCCCCTAGGGGCTGTCCTTGCGCACGCGTCGCGTGCGAATAGTTTTCTTGGCTCGACCAGGACTCATGGGATGTCCTAGGAGCCAAAGCACGCCGTAGCTACGCCTAAGATGCGTCCACGCAATGCTGTCCAGAGTGCACACCTTGGCACAACATTCGGACGTGCGTACATGACCCAACCTGGTTGCGGTGCGACCACGGTGCACGCGTATACTAGAAACCGTAGAGCGCGCATTCTAGAACCGCGGCGTGCAGGACCCTAGGCACTACAATTGGGTCGTCCATTAAGGCGCGACCTTGAAAAATCCAATTTCGGAGCCTATATAACTCCGCTTGACAAGCCAAAAGGACCGTTGCGTCCGTAATTTTGACACGGACCCAATTATACAATAAAATGCAAGACATTCTTAGGTATAGATCAACCTAAACATATTAGAGAGTAACCCTTAGAAACCAACAAATCATATAAATCTAACCTTACCCTGTGAACTTAGAAATAACGTCTAGCTCTTATGTTTGAACGTCATTCAGGACTTTACCAAGGTATTCTCGGACTCGACTAAAGGAGGGACACGAGCTAAGTAACGACAATTGAGGTAGGTGACGACATTAATGTTTCGTTTTGATTTTAAAACCTTGTATTATCATGGCATTATGATTGATGGTGATTTAAATTGCACTTATTATTAATCGATGATTTTGTAAGATTTAGAGTTTTATGCTATGATTGCTGTTTGATTTCAATCATGTATTGAATGGACTATGACCGATGGTTTCATGAGATTGAGATTATCTACTTATACACAATTAGAAAATTATCTTTCCTTATTGCATCATTGAAATTGATGAGTTTTTATGAGAAAGAAAAGTAGAGGCTTGGTGGCTGGTCTTTTTAGAGGCTAACTCCAGGATGAGGAGCGTGCCTTAGGGATTGCGAGCCACAAGTGCTCTTGGTTTCGACATACATGATTTTCGTATTTTGAGTTTTATGACGGGTGCTCTCACCTAGTGGATGTCATGCTAGGAGGGAGAGGGCCGGCCACCCACCTTCCGAGATTTGTGATGTGATGAGATTTTGATATGATAGACACCTGCCCGTAGATGGCATTTGGTAGGGGTTGGTAACATGGATAGTCCACACTACCGGTTCGGGCTTGTCCATGGGGACGGACGCTAAGTCTCCCGTTATGGTGTCGACGGGGAGCGGCGGTGGTTGAGACCCATGGAGGGTTGCCACTGCGGCATGACGATCCATACTCTTATTCGGTGTGCTTGCATGATGAGCATGAAGATGTGATGGTATGCCTGGGTGTGACGACACTCAGAGGTTTGATATGAGTACTCATGATCTGTGATACGAGTGTATGGGACACTCGTGGGACCCATATACCTTAGGGTGCCTTGTTGTTATTGTATGCTCATTTACATGAGATTATATCATGTTTTAAATCTATGAGATGCATGTTTTATCGTATATGATGTTTTGAGATTTTATTAGCATTGCTTAAAATAATTATATTCTTGTAAAAATTGCTTTACTCACTGTATCAATACAATTATTCTATTTTTTTCCATTGATATACATTAAATGTCTATGTACCTACCAAGCATTGCGTTTGTTGCAATGCCTCAGATATTAAAGAAAGACAGGACACATGAGGAGTTAGAAGAATAGTGATCGAGAAGTCTCATTTAGAGGTATGTTCTAATTTCACATGGACTGTGTATGTGTATATGTTATTGGACTTGATTATACTGTTATGGGAATGTGGCTGATGACTGGATGATCCTGGAATAGCAAATCTATTTTAAACATGTTTACTTGAAAAATAAAAATAAAAATAAAATCTTGTTTTGTGTCAATGGCTGACCTCGGGATTTTTCTGAAAATGAAATTCGATTTAAATTATTTTCACTATTTGGGTTTTTTGAAAAAAAATGGGGCCCCACCTTTCGAAAATTTTTACATATATAGGGTTGAAAAACCCGGGTCGTCACAGTTGGTATCAGAGCAGGTTCATCCACTCACAGCCAATCCCAAAAGTCCATATGAAAGATGACAGTCCAAAGTGAGAATGAGAACTGGTAGGAGCTAAATGAGTAAATCATTTAGTAAATTACGAAACTATAATAAACACAATTTAATGATGCTAGGAGTTGAACTAGTAAGTGGAAGGATAGAGTGAAAATCATAAATAGAGTTGAATCATATCATTAATAGACAATGATTCAAGTGGGAGACATGAATAGTCATGGAAAAAGAAAATCGATCAACTAAAGAAAAAGTAAATTCTTATGAGAATAATGAAGCTCTTAAGGGTAAGAAATCGCTACATGGCATGCGTGAGTTAGTGTCTCTAGCTGAGAATATGCATGTTAATAGATGATTGCTAATGGAGAAATCGTACTGTGAATATAATATCTAATGTGAGAACAGTAGGTATGACGCTTTAGAGGGTACAATTGTTAATGGTGAGTAAAGATTCAGAATAAAGATTGTGAATCAGTTCTCTGGGTGAAAACTTTACTATATGATAGAAGACATGTGTATATAAATTACTTTTAAGAATTCAAATTATAACTTGGACTATGCTTATAAATGTTGAAAAGTATAAAGGCTATTATAACTCCAATTGAGCAGGATTAGTGATGGTTACAACAAATGAGAACTTAAGAATTTTAAGGAAGTATTGTATTCATCTAAACTTGAAGTGGATTTAGTTGAGGAATAAATTATAGTATAAATAGAAGTAGTAGAGATGACTAGAACACAAATAATATCAAATCACAAAGATGCACACCATCAATAAATAGGTGAAACACAGCTTGGTTTAACAAATAATTAGGCAGAGGATAGTGCAACCCTTATCCAAAAATCTAGTCTAAGACGACTTAAAGATTAAGGTGCAACCAGGGAAACTCAGATATGGATCATATTATGATGAGAATGATGAATGAAGATGTTAGTAAACTTATTAGTAGATAGTTATGACCTATAATAGATTGATCTCATCAAAGGTGAGAAAATTGAAGAACCTAGATGACTATCTGACCTGTAATATGAGTATATTATCAAAAGGGATATAATATGAGTATCATAGGGGATGTAAAAGGCAGACTTTGAGAAGAGTGACAAAGAATTTGAACACAAGAGAGTCATTAGAAGATTTTGATGATAGTCTAATAGGGATAAGAATACAAGATGATACTAGGAGATAACTGTGACTCGTACTAGATCACAATGGTATGGATCCTGAAGGACTTAGAGCAATTTTGGATAACTTAATTGGAGTATTATGAAGAGTAAAGTGCTATCTAATAATGATAACTTGAGTAGAAGTATAGCATGACCAAAAGATCAATGACATTATTAAGACATTGTATGAATTTTCTTGAGGCTATAGGCAATTAAGGATTTCGATGATATTAGAAAACTTCAACATTTCCTGGAAGTATTAAGTTTCTCCTGTCTGACAATAAGATCGAGTATATGCAATCACTCAAATGGAGACATTGATTTTGACCAATTAAGAAGAAAAGAAAGAGAACGAGATAGAGATACAACTATAAGTAATGGGTGAATAGAAAAAGGTCATGACTTTATTGAGGAAAGAATAGATCCATACAAATCTTTCATCTTGAATCATACGGGAAGATAAACCAATCAAATTCGAAGGAATAATAATAGTTGAGTTGGTGATGATTTTAGTGTAATAGAGATAAAGCATATGGGATTTAAGACTTTGAGTAGAGTATCAAATTTACGGACATTATGCTGCAAGAAATTTCCGAAGAAGAAGGGTGACCAGCTAGAGATGAAAGTAGTTTGATGTCTATATCAATTGTTGCAAGTAGAATCTTATCGGATCCATTAGCTTCTGAGGAACACCAGTGGATGTAATCCATAAAAGGGAAAGTTGATGATATCCTACCTTGCCGCTATCTGCTTAAATAAAGTTCTATTGAAAAAGGAAACAAGATAGGACAAATGACTAGTCCATTTTGTTTTTCAGCAACTCGGGTGTGATCAAGGATCAATATGATGTTTTAGAAGGAGATGTGGATGATGAAGAGATCATTAGATGGAAGACAAGAGGAAAAAGGGATTATCCTATGCTATTCAAAATGAAATAGGAGGAATAAGATCATATGATCTCAAGGAAGTATGAAGTAATTTATATACGAGTAGGAGAGTATGGTCATCTAAGGAGACTATCATATACATGATCAGAGGAATATGAGCATCTAAGGATGGGTAATACAGATAGAAACCAGTAATAATAAACTGGCACGCATGGGACTATGCATCAGAGTGCGCAGCGGAAGCGGCTCATATATAAGAAAACGGATAAGATATATGTGTGTGTGTGTGTAAGGCCTTGAGGAAGGAATTATAATGAGGATAATTGAGAACGTGCCTAGGATTGGTTACAAGATAGTATGATTAGCATTTTAAGGACAACATTACTCCAAGTATTAACCCAATTAGAGTATTGGATAACGGAATAATGGATTCGTCGACAAAAGGAGTATGGGAGTGAAGCATAGGAATTTTCTTAGTTCAAGGGAGTCCTCAGGAAGAATATGTCTTATCAAGAGACAACATACCTTGAAGATGATAATTTATGGAATTTCGAGGACGAAATTCTTTTAAGGGGGTAATAATGTAATGACTCCAATTTTGTAACATTGAAATCCCAAGTCAGCAATAAAAAGATCACTTTTTGGAGATAAGGGTATTTTGGTCATTTCACTATTCACCTTGACTGAACCCAGAAATTTGGTCCTGAGAATGGTACCATTAGGTGCGTCTCGGAAAAAGGAATCCAACAAGACCAAAATCACCCAAACCGGAGTCCATATGAAGAAGTTACGGCCGTTTAAAGATAGGGGTATTTCTGTAATTTAAATTAAAAACGAAAAACGCAGAAAACGCAGGGGGCCGTTTTGATAACGGCACCCCATCTTCTTCCTTCTCCCCATTTTTTCCAGAAAAATCCCAGCACCGCCTCTGCAAGGCGGTGCCAGGGGAAATGGCGGCACCACCATTGGCAGCACCGACTTACTCTTTCTATAAAATCCCCCACTCCCCCTCTTCCAAATCAAGCTTTCTCCTCTCCAAATTGCTCCCAAAAACAGATCTGGCCACAAGGGTTTGCAGCCACGATCAAGACCAAAATCAGGCATCATAGAGGGCTCCCCAGGTACGAGTCTCCTCCCCACCCTACTCCTTTCTCTTGCCTTCTTCTTTCCCTTCATTTTCCCTCATAATCCGGCCGGATATGGCGTCTCCTGGCCGGAGAACCCATTAGGGAAGATGGGTTCGTTACAGAACCCTAGGCCTATGACCAGGGTGTCGTTCCAAGCTTCCCAGACCATCCCCTCCTTTCCGTCTCATTCCCAGCCCAGATCCTCGTGGGATCTGGGAATTTTTTGACCGGAAATCACCGGTCCTCGGGGAGGAAAACCATACGGGTGAAAACCCGTCAAGAGAGAAAGAGAGAGAGAGAGAGAGAGCGCCTCCCAGGAGCGCACGAGCGTCCCAGGGGTGCGGACGTCCTCGGGTGCATGGCGCAGTCCAAGGGGCGCCTAGCTTGACACACACACCTGTACCAAGCCCCCTGGGGGCTGTTCTTGCGCACGCGTCGCGTGCGAATAGTTTTCTCGGCTCGACCAGGACTCATGGGATGTCCTAGGAGCCAAAGCACGCCGTAGCTACGCCTAAGATGCGTCCACGCAATGCTGTCCAGAGTGCACACCCTGGCACACCATTCGGACGTGCGTACATGACCCAACCTGGTTGCGGTGCGACCACGGTGCACGCGTATACTAGAAACCGTAGAGCGCGCATTCTAGAACCGCGGCGTGCAGGACCCTAGGCACTACAATTGGGTCGTCCATTAAGGCGCGACCTTGAAAAATCCAATTTCGGAGCCTATATAACTCCGCTTGACAAGCCAAAAGGACCGTTGCGTCCGTAATTTTGACACGGACCCAATTATACAATAAAATGCAAGACATTCTTAGGTATAGATCAACCTAAAAATATCAGAGAGTAACCCTTAGAAACCAACAAATCATATAGATCTAACCTTACCCTGTGAACTTAGAAATAACGTCTAGCTCTTATGTTTGAACGTCATTCAGGACTTTACCAAGGTATTCTCGGACTCGACTGAAGGAGGGACACGAGCTAAGTAACGACAATTGAGGTAGGTGACGACATTAATGTTTCGTTTTGATTTTAAAACCTTGTATTATCATGGCATTATGATTGATGGTGATTTAAATTGCACTTATTATTAATCGATGATTTTGTAAGATTTAGAGTTTTATGCTATGATTGCTGTTTGATTTCAATCATGTATTGAATGGACTATGACCGATGGTTTCATGAGATTGAGATTATCTACTTATACACAATTAGAAAATTATCTTTCCTTATTGCATCATTGAAATTGATGAGTTTTTGTGAGAAAGAAAAGTAGAGGCTTAGTGGATGGTCTTTTTAGAGGCTAACTCCAGGATGAGAATCGTGCCTTGGGGATTGCGAGCCACAAGTGCTCTTGGTTTCGACATACATGATTTTCGTATTTTGAGTTTTATGACGGGTGCTCTCACCCGGTGGATGTCATGCTAGGAGGGAGAGGGCCGGCCACCCACCTTCCGAGATTTGTGATGTGATGAGATTTTGATATGATAGACACCTGCCCGTAGATGGCATTTGGTAGGGGTTGGTAACATGGATAGTCCACACTACCGGTCCGGGCCTGTCCATGGGGACGGACGCTAAGTCTCCCGTTATGGTGTCGACGGGGAGCGGCGGTGGTTGAGACCCATGGAGGGTTGCCACTGCGGCATGACGATCCATACTCTTATTCGGTGTGCTTGCATGATGAGCATGAAGATGTGATGGTATGCCTGGGTGTGACGACACTCAGAGGTTTGATATGAGTACTCATGATCTGTGATACGAGTGTATGGGACACTCGGGGGACCCATATACCTTAGGGTGCCTTGTTGTTATTGTATGCTCATTTACATGAGATTATATCATGTTTTAAATCTATGAGATGCATGTTTTATCGTATATGATGTTTTGAGATTTTATTAGCATTGCTTAAAATAATTATATTCTTGTAAAAATTGCTTTACTCACTGTATCAATACAATTATTCTATTTTTTTCCATTGATATACATTAAATGTCTATGTACCTACCAAGCATTGCGTTTGTTGCAATGCCTCAGATATTAAAGAAAGACAGGACACATGAGGAGTTAGAAAAATAGTGATCGAGAAGTCTCATTTAGAGGTATGTTCTAATTTCACATGGACTGTGTATGTATATATGTTATTGGACTTGATTATACTGTTATGGGAATGTGGCTGATGACTGGATGATCGTGGAATAGCAAATCTATTTTAAACATGTTTACTTGAAAAATAAAAATAAAATCTTGTTTTGTGTCAATGGCTGACCTCGGGATTTTTCTGAAAATGAAATTTGATTTAAATTATTTTCACTATTTGGGTTTTTTGAAAAAAAATGGGGCCCCACCTTTCGAAAATTTTTACATATATAGGGTTGAAAAACCTGGGTCGTCACAATTGCAGAGGTTTCTGGTCTTCACTCTCATAGGATTATGATTTTAGGTTTTTATGTTATAAAATCAATTGTGATTTTGGGTCTTGTTGAGGCGTCTCATTTTTTCTCTTCTAGTTTTATGTTTAAAAAATTAGTTTTGAAGGAGATCCATGGCTCTAGCTTGTGGGCTTCAAGAGATACTTCGTTACCACAATATCTTTACTTTCCATGGGTTCAAGCTACCCTTAGTTTCATGCTTCTAGCTAGTAGCACCTTTGCTTTATGATACTTAGTTGCACCATCTGAAAAAAAATCTTTTATAAATTGTTAGTACTTGTGAAATGCATTTTGCACTATTGTTTGCTTTTCTCTAATCTTTGGAGTGTGTCATGTTATCTATCAAATATACACTTGGGGCTTTGACCTACTAACTATCCATTTGAAAACTGAAAATTAGAGGCGTTAAATGTTCAAATCTCATTCATAGATGACTTGAATCCAAGAATCAACCTTTATCAAATGTAACATGTTCTTATTTTCATTTAACATATATGTGTTGATGTACTTATCAATACACAAAATAAGGGAGTACACCAGCAGCATGTAATGAACCTTTATCAAACTATTTGAACTTATATAAGCTCAATCATTGTGCTCAGCATAATGAGCACAATTATTCTTATTGCAAACACAAATTAGGCTGCAGTTAGAGTAATATTACCATCTAATTGCCTTGTAGAAAAGCTAAAAGAACATTAAGATTTAATTGGGGCAAGTCTAAAAATAAAATCTTAATAAAGTGCATAAGAACTTCTCATTCACTCATTAACAAACTTGTTTATATATGAACAAAATGTCTTTGAATATGGTGCAACCATGTGGTCCCAAACAAAAGGGGAGACAT
Organism: Warburgia ugandensis; assembly: GCA_035236585.1. Taxonomy (NCBI): domain Eukaryota; kingdom Viridiplantae; phylum Streptophyta; class Magnoliopsida; order Canellales; family Canellaceae; genus Warburgia; species Warburgia ugandensis. The sequence goes on from CP141136.1 coordinate 42,557,786, forward strand.
TTACTTGTCACAATAACAAGTTAACGTGGCATGGTATGAACTCAAGAAACATTCATTATCCTTATAAGTGTATCCTATAATTCAAAATTAGGAGGTCTAGGCATCAAGATATCTCCATCCAAGAGGTAGACTGGAGCAACACTAAAGAACATCAAGTGAAACCATAAGAGAAATTTATATTAAGATCCAAAGAGAAAGCATGCAAAATTGTAACCAATCTACTACAACATTCAAGATTGCCTCACCAAGTTTAAAATTTACTAAAATTTTAAATGAAACATGGAAAGAGAGAAGTAACTTGTGGCAAGGTGAGATGATCTATGTTGTTGTACAATGAGTATATCAGTAAGCTAATGTACACAACTTTATTTTTGAAGTTTTTAAGATTATTATATATGAACTATTCATAAGAAATTTGAAAGAATCTTAACATTTATGGATAAATGGTGTTAAGATTATCTAATAAAGAATTTGATGTACTTAGTTTGCAATATTGTGCAATACCAACACAAGAAATAGATATAGTTAGTATAATAAGGCACACTACAATGAAATGAGATTTATGCACTTGTAGTACATGGAAGCAAAGCATCAATTTGGTGTGTTTTTATATTGGACTTCTATAGTTGTTTTTTGATCCATTTTCCATTTATTATTACCTATGTTAAGACCATGATTGGACACTATTTCTTTGTAGTGATGGACATAAGTACATATTATTACATCTGTTGCTTCTGTAGTCATTATATAATTTGAAACTTTAATTACAAATGGGTGATGGAAGTCACTAGATACTAGTTTATTTATTTTTCATGATTATAAATGTTGATCATTAGGTATAATGCATCACATGCTGAACTGTGAAATGTCCAAAAAATAGAGAAGACTCTACTGGAATTTTGTTAAAATAAAACCAAAATATTGTACCCTTTCGGGTTTGTGATGTAATTATCTATAGTTCTTGCACAATTGTCATTGTTTACCCATTGTTTCTTTCAACTATGATAATGCGGGGCAATGGGTGATAGGGCTCTAAGGAGAGCTGCATTCAATGGTGAAGTACTTCATGAAGTGTAGCATGATGGAAGCATGACCAAATCACATATACAAATTAAGCAATGTGAGGAGGAGGATGTTGCATTGCATATGCACATGCCTGGGTGTATGCGTGCAAGAAGAAATACTTGAAGTTATAAGGAATTTCGACAAGTTTATGATGAAATTAGGATGATATTTTGAAATTTATACAAAATGTATCAATTCCAATTTGATCTCAAATAGCCAGCCTCTTATTTAGAACTTGTTGGCTGCTAGTGGAGGAGATGGTGCAACCATTTTAATGATTTTCGGTTAGGACTCTAGGTATGAACTCACATCAAAGGATCTTTTTAGGTACACTTTACCATTAGTACCAACTCCCACAAGGTCCTTCATGTGATATTGTGGTTGTATAGTTGCCTTATGGTCTCCCATGCAACATAGGACCAGCTAGAGGTTACAAACAACTATCGGAGAGATAATCATTTCACATTAACTCCATTTATCTTTTTTGATATCTTTAACATGATAATTTAAGATGCAACCCACTTAACATAATATTTGTCATTTTATTAACATGGTTGCATTGGAGCTACAGATGGGACATTGATCCCAACTAGGGTTTTTGGTGTGGGTCCTTATGATTTAATAAAGTGGCATAATAGGAAGGGGTTCATCACAGAGGACATTCTTACATGTTGCAATTTTAACACACAATTCATGTACATGCTTGATAGCTTTGAGGGGGCCACACATGACTTTCTCATGTTGAAAGAAGCTATCAAGAGAGAAGGCATGCAAGTGACAATTCGTAAGGTAAATCCATTGAGTGTTAATAGGTTTACATTCATAGATTCTAACTTGTCAATTCCTTTGTTATTCATTGATGCGGTTAGGGTGCAGGTAAGTACTACTAGTTGACGGGGGTTTTGCAAATGGGCAATGATTTCTAGCCCCTTATCAAAAGACCAGGTGTGACTTGAAGGAGTTTGTCCAGGGGATGTAGCAATCGTAGAATGCAAGGGAATTATTCGACCTCCAGCAAGCATCGTTGAGGAATGTAATAGAGCAAACTTTTGGTGTCCTAAAGGTCAAAATTTTTTATTCTTAAGTCTATGCCTCCCTTTCCTCTTGAAATGTAGATTAATCTTGTCAAGGCATTATATACGCTGCACAATTTTATGCAACAAGAATGCACCAGCAACATGTGGCCAATAGAGGAGATGGGAGTGGACCTTAAAGCCAAAAGTAATGACGATAATGACAATGTAGTCTCGAGCAATGATTCAGACTAGGAAGTCGTCACAACTGTAGATATGGGGAGGGTGAACACCGGCATGCACGTGTTGCATTAGGATGAGGTGGAGATGTAGGGTTTACAAGTAGCCCTGATGAGTGAAGGTAATTCATCGAGAATGCTAGTACACCCTACTTAGGAATTAGCTCATCAAGATGCTATTACTTGGCATGATTTCATAACACAAAAAATTTGCTTCGATTATGTTCACAGAGATAACTAGTAGTTGTGCGATCATGATAAGGAACATGTTGTTGTACTAAAAAACTTTTTAATGAACTGTTTAGTTGTTTTGTTATGAAAAGTTGAATGGCAACTTCTTGTATTATTGTTTGTATTAATTACGTGTATTACTTACGTAGCAAAATATATGTAAGTAATGTCTTATTACAGGAATGGAGTGAAAGCATTGCTTACTCTGTTCACGCAGTTGAGGGCCTATACTGCCACTCCAGGTGCATTCAAAACCCAATTGTGTTAAGTGGTACTTTCATTGCACTACTCACCAACAACATATAGGATGGTTTTTCTGGCTTGATGAGTACATGTTGGTTGAGTTACCACCCTTACTAGCAATTGGAACAACAATGGCCTAGAGAGAGTTGGTGGACAGTAGGAGTTTCAATTAGAATGCAGTGTTTGAGTTCGCTAATGCTTTATATGATGGAGAGAGCAACTATGTCTCACTCGTTTTTGTTGCCTGGTCATCATCATGCTATGCAATAGCATACATCCTGTACAGACTCCTGCTTATTACTATCATTTTTATCATTGTTTTTATATTTATGTAAGACTTATCTTAAAAACTTTGTGTACTTTGTTATCGCTTTCAAAGAAGCTAGTTAATTAGTTGATGAAACTATGTAGTTCACTCCTTATTAGATTATTCATCTTTGGGAAACACTACAATGGCTCTTGGTTCATTTTATTAGATTTATGGGTCATTACATTTTGATTTGTTGATGACTTATTTTTTATTAAAAATATAAAAATATCTCTCATAACATATCTCAGATATAGCCAAATATATAAAAAAACATATCAGAGAACATATCCCACATATCCCAAATAACACAGAAGATATTATAGAACATATTTCACATATCTCAAATATCACCGGACATATCACAAAAGATATGCCAACAGAAATGCCCAAGATTCGGGGTTAAATAAAACACCCCTAAGATCTTTTTTTTGAAGTTTTTTTCCCTTAATTCTCTTCCTATCCCACCATTTTTTTATCCACCCAATCACAAACCAAGTTACACGTAAATTTTCTCTTATAATACACATTTTTAGTCCCCCTTGTAAATCACTTTGGATCCTCATTAAAAAATGGTGAGAGCCCACAGAAAATATTTCTTCCAATGAGATTCTAGTATGGTCTTATTTGCATTTTTCTTTCTCATTGGTCCACCCTTATTGAAGAAAGTTCTCAGTGGTTACATAGGAAATCCATAAACAAGGATAGATCTTGACCTTTTAATTCTTTAAAAGTAAGGATGAATGTTAGCCATAGATTTCTTGTCAATTGTCTCTCTCCTCTAACATTTTCTCCTTATTTCTTCCTTTTTTCTCATTTGATAATGTAGAATGAAGGGTAGTGCACCATCTTGCATGGGAGAATGGTGTAACTTCTTAGTGTGGTTCCCTCTTGTTGGTGAATAAGAGAGGGAGTGGAATAAGTCTTCATGTTGGCCCCAGTCTATAACTTGTTTTATTTCTAAAAAAGCTCTTATATGTGTGTATCCAATATATGTGATTTGAGCTTCGCACAATGGTGGATTGCTTGCATGTATGCATGGGAAGTCTATTACCTTTACTTTGATAAGAACACCCTTGTTTGAGTGAATAAGGATGGGGTTTCACTTAAGGATTGTGAATGCTCTAACTTTGATCTCCGTCATAAAATTATGATCTTTCAAACTTCATGGTTTATGGCATGTGGGCTCATGAGATTGCTTGAATAGTGGTCTTGCTCTCTTTTAGGGTTTTAAGTATTAAAAATATATGTTTTTCTTAGTTGTACCTTAATCCTACAAAATGTGAAATAAACCCTTGTTAATGATATTTAAGGTGATTTTAGGGTTAGAACTACTAACTATAGGGAAAATGCATGTCATATTTCTAAGCATATTAGTGGGCTTGTTTAATATTTTGTAGCCAGCAAAGAATGATACAATGAGGCTTAAGGATAAGTTATCTTGAGTCATCCCACATTTGCATAATAACCTTTGGCTGATCTAAGCCATTTTCAACAATTGGATGATTGTACCATCTGAAAATATGGATAGTGTGTTCCATTGAAATAGAATTTTTTAAAGGTTCAGCCCACAATGTGAATCCATAGAATCAAATGAATGGTATGAAAGGTAGCCAATTATATGAATAACTTGTTCAATAATTGGAATTACGTAAAGGTTGGGCCATTATGTAAAGGTACCTGACTATATCAAATTTAGCCTACCATGTGAAATCCTAGAAAAAATATACATAAAGTCTATAGTGGAAATTTTTAATGAAAAAATAAAAATAAAAATAAAGAAAGAAATAGATCATGCCAAATCGGCAAAGAAAACTGTTATGTTGGTGGAAGCTTGGAACAAAGGTGATAATTGGCACTAGTATATAACTATTAAAGAAAGTAATTATATAACTACATTGGGTAGGAAATTTTTAGTTTGCTCTTATTGGTGCCAAGGCAGTTCTACGAATCTCACCACAAAAGATACACCAGTACAAGTTTGGTCCCAGATTGCTACTAGTATGTGGCCCCGAGAGGGTGAATTAGACCTTAAAATAAATTTTAAGACTTCTCTAACTTTTCGTTCAAGTTTTCAATAGTAAGAACAATTTTAGAAGTTCAAATAGTGGCACACAAGAAACTAAAGATAAATATTCTTATAGTAATCCAGCAACCCAACTAAGGCACTTAATTCTACTCTCTCAAGATAACACTTACCTTGAATTCATAATTCCCTAGAAGATTTTGCAATACCAGTTTGCATTGTGCTAGCTACAAATAACAAAAAAAGAGCATTTGCAGTAAGCCCTTCCTTTTACCATTAGTTTCAATCTTTGAGAACTATGGAGGAAGAAGATGTTTTTGGCAATAATATTTTGATGAGGAAAAAGAAAAACAATGGGTATATTTTTGGGCTTTTTGCAAAAATGCTATTACATTTTGACATTTTTACAAAAGATTCCAACATTTCTTAAGTTTGCAAATTTTCTATTAAGGTCTTTGCAAGCTTTATAAAAATTTCATTCTATTAGTATTCCATCCTCCTTCCCTAATATTTTTTGAAATTCCAATATTACCTTCTTTATTTTGAATTCAAGTTCCATACTTTAGAAGCGTAACCTATGACTAAGTTGCTGACTTTGGCCCCTAAGTTCAATGACTACTTGATGAAAATTTTCATTGAAACTTGGTATCTAATACAATTAAATAACAAAGAATTTAATGGTATGGTTAGATTTCAACAAAAAACAACCAATAGTGATATATTAAATTGAAAACATACTATGTTTACCAACCTCCACAACAGTACCTATCAAGCCTCTTTAATGAAATTAAACAACTTAAATTTCAATTTCTCAGTAAAAACTAAAATAAAAATCTTTGTAACATAGATTAGAATATTATTAATGCTATGAATCAATAAAATAAATAAATTAAAGAAAAATTCAAGTTTAATGCATAAGCAAAATAATGTTATTGTTCACATAAATAACAACGAGTAGTAGACTTTAAGCTCTTCATTCGATGCCATTTCAAATGAAAATTGGAAACCTAAGACTTTGGGTCTTCTTCTTCTCAATGTCTTCTATCTATTATGATCAATTTTAGAGATTTATACCATTGTCCATCGGGAGAAGGGTAAAATTTTAAAACTTACCGAGTCACTAAGAAACTCAATGATCTTTCCAAAAACTCACCTAAGTTTTTTTTATCTAACTCACCTATTTCATTGAGTCAAATTCATGATGACATCATCCAAGTTTTTTGGGGCGATCTAACCAGGTTTCCTACAAAATCGATTTGGATTAGCTGATCCCTGAGTCAAATCACTTGGGTTTTAAACTATGGTCCGAACTTTGATTTGTCAATCCTTTAATTCTTGAAACTTGCTGATTTGTTTATGGATGATTTATAACTCATTTTCCAAATCTTACACACTCACAAAAGAAGTTAGAAATATTTAATAATAGTTTTGTTATTGCCAAATTGGGGAATCTTGGGCATACTATCTATGCCTTTTTTATGATGATAGAACCATAAAAACAAAGCCTTAAAAATATACGACACAATGACCACTCCTTTTTTTTTTTTTTTTTGCTCTAGTCTATCTCCCTTTTTATTGAGATAAAAAAGGGTGAGCTACATGGGTAAGATTGAAAGGATAAAACATTGAGACCCCTAGAGAAAAGCTCTGTGTAATTTAATGCATTAAAAATTTGAAGAGCTCCCCTAAGGACATGAAACAATAAAAGAAAAACAAAGAAATCAGCACAATTCGTTGGGCCACAATAGCATGGAATTTCATTCATTAAGAATGTGAAGACCTACCCCTTGGAAGCCTCTTTTCCCACATATGAATCCCCATGACTAGGTAATCTAAACTTGTTACATTATATGCACCCTCCCATGGTCACATGCAAAACAACAATCAAATCCATTCAAGAACATTCATTCATTTAGGAGCAAATGATTCCATTCATACTACGTATCCATATTGTTTAGAATATAGCAATTCAAGTAACATAGTTACATGCCAAAAGCTAAGAGTGTCAAATGTTTAATTACATATCCCAATCAAATATCCACAAAACAAATCTTGAGGGGGAAAATTGATGCCATGCAAAAACTTAATAAGGAAGAGGAACCAACAAAAAAGCTCTATATCATCCTAGGCTACTAAGTTCTAAGGTTTGCCCCAAAATCACCTAAATTTAATTTGATGGGTACCTTCATTTTTCAAGAACAAACACCTCTCCCATGAGAGTATGTTGCAAAGGCATCCACAATAAGAATTTTGAAGTTTGGAATCCATTGGATGGACAAAGGAAGCACTTGAAGATGATGGGCCCAAGATAGTGGTCAAATGATTTAATGTATTGCAAATGGAAAGGACAAAATTGTCTACGGTGAAAATTTGGTTCTTGTAAAACTTACAAAATTTATATTATTATCTTCAATTAAGATAATAAAAAAGTTTATGAAGGGAAGAAGTGAGAATATCTCAGAAACATTACTACACAAGAGGCAATATTTTTGTCAAGTGACTTCGTAAATATTTTCCAAGTTAGTTTTTAAGAAATCACTTTAAAAATCATGCTTAAGAAGTTTGTTCATCAAAAATTGATTTCTTTAATCTTGTGGGAATCACTTTTTTTTCGTGAAAATTGATTTTTAGACAATGATTTTAAAAGCTCCAATTTTTAAAGTCAGTTTATAAGAAAACTTTAAAAATCCCTATTTTAGTTTAGTGGGAAAATATTATTTTGATTGGAGAATACTTTTAAAGTTGGTTATAGAAAATGACTTTATAAGTCTCACAACTTCTATAGTCATTTTCTGAAAACGAAATTAAATGTCCCTATTGTAGTTTAGCAGGAACACTTTTTTTCTAGCAAGAGAATACTTTTAAAGTAGATTATAAAAGTGATTTTAAAAGCTTCAACTTTTAAAGTCATTTCGTGAAAAATGACTTTAAAAGTGTTGATATTTAAAGTTAGTTTTGGAAAATGACTTAAAAAGTCCCTATTGTAGTTTAGTGGGAATTTTTTTATTAGGGAATACTTTAAAAGTTGGTTATAAAAAACAAAATTAAAAGTTTCTATTTTAGTTTAGTGAGATATATATATATATATTTTCATGATAATACTTTTAAAGTCAATTATAAAAAATGACTTTAAAAGCTTTAACTTTTAAAGTCATTTTCTAATAAAGTACTTTAAAAGTCACCAATTTTAAAGTCATTTTCTAAAAATGACTTTAATAGTCCCATTTCAAAATTTTGTATGTCATTGTTAAACTCATCTTTTAATTTTATAATTTAATCCAATTTTAAAATTTGAAAACTCAAAATAATTTTTCCTTTCAAGTAAACCATTTTAAAATAAGTTTATTTCTTTAGGATCCATTAGTTAATAGCCACAATCCCTGTATTATTACAATTTAAAGTCTAAATACAACAAATGTGCATATATGATCCAAAGGTAATTATTAGAATAATGTTTAATAATATAAATATTAACATACACTCAATGTAAATATATAGCCAATTAGTTGCTCAGCTAGTGCTTTTTCAAATTGTATTAGAGAAAAGAGGAATGGATATTAACTAAATCCTCCTTAATCATTTTGAATATTGATGTCATCTTAAGGATGGATTGGTTTATTATATTAGACAACAAATGATTACCATAAGACTATTTTAAATATGCTATAAGAAGCAAAGACCTATTTTTAGAAGAGATAAGTTTTAAGTGAGCTTGTGTCATTTATTTTGATACAACTAAAGACAACGCACATAGGAGTCAGACCTTTCAGCTGAAGAAAAGATAAATTGTTAGAGAATGGTAAACCCATCATATTTCAAATGTTAGTAGTCCAAAAAAGTTCATAAGCAATCCTTAAAGAAGTTTGTGGGCTAGTATATTAAAAGTGAGCTAGATGTCACTATTGAGTTTATAATGGATACAGTACTATCCCCAAAGCACTATACTAATTTACTCTAAAATTGTTGGAAAATTGGTTGTAACAATTGTTAGATAAAGTGGATATCAGATATTTTTCTTTAGCTATAATCGTCTTCTTCATTAAAAAAAATGAATTGTTGAGATTTATTGATGATTATCAAATTCATGAAAAATCACAATTAACAATAAGTATTCTCTAATTTGAATAAAAGACCTATTTGATTGTACATACGCAATTATAATCTCATTAAAATTTGATTTGAAGTTGGTGTATGATCAATTGAGGATTTTAGAGGAAAATATTTGAAGGACATTTGAATCATAATTTTTTCAAATTGATTGAGAAAATCAATAAAGTTTGAGTTTTCAAAAATTTCAGGCTGGAATATTAGGTTATTGGAAATTATCCTTTTATGGATATTAAAACATGATTTAAAACTTAGAAATTATGAATGTACTCAAAAAATCGATCGAAATGACACTAAGTACGTTGAATTCCTAGTTAAAATGAAAAATTCCTAATTTTCTTTATTTTTATGAATGAAAGGGTAAAATGGTATTTTTACCTATAACCAAGATCTAAGACATCAATATATATATATAATGTACTTAGAAACACAATTCCAATGCCACTAAGTAAGCTCAATTCCAAGTTTGGGAGAATAAAATGGATTTTTCTCCATAAAAGGGCAAAATGGTCCTTTCACACTCCTGTGGGACCCACAAGGGCCCCACAAACAAATCCAACAGCCAGAAAACATGTAATGAGTGGTCAAAGCACTACCAATTGCTAGTGGAGAAGGAGGTGGTAGTGAAGGATCTAATGTTGATTTAATATTTAATGGAATTAAAACATAATTATTACAAGTAATTATGAAAAATGTAAAATACTTATAAACACCCCTCCAAAAATCCTGCAAAAATGTTCATTAAAATTCCCATGAAATTATCTTGCTTGCCCTAAAAAATTAGATCTAGATTCCTTTCCGAATTTCCAAAACTCTACAAAATCTCTCTTCTTTCACTTTCTCTCTCCTCTCTCTAGATTGGAACAAGAGACCCACTTGATCAATAAGATCATGTATGATCAAACCCGTAGGATGGATAGAGTTAATGGGATTATGATAGAATCCATTGAGATCATGGATTAAATATGACAAAAATAAAGGGATATGATCTTTGGACCTGAATGGAGTAAAAGCCCTAAAATTAATTAAAACCCTTGATTAAAAGGAAAAGATTTAAGATCCAATGGTTGGATCATAAGTAAAAGATTTTAATAATCTTAATCTAATTAGTTTAATTGTCTTTATTTGATAATAGATTATAAATGTGCTTTATGTTGTAAATTAGGAAGCATGATAGTATAATTCTTAAATGTTAGCATGCTATATTCTATATCTTATTAGGTTGGATTATCTTAGGGTCATGTTAATTTAAATTTGAGATTTTAGCATGATTCCATTAGATTATTAGTAAAATTTCATGTATTTCATAACTTAGGATCATGCTAGTTTAAGTATAGTTTTATTCCATTAGGTTAAGTTACATTCATAGGAAGCACGTTAGTATATGGTTATTAAACTTATATTTGATTTATGCTTAAAGTTTATGATTTAATTGTAGTCAAAATTTATTAGTAGATTCAATTATTAAGTATTTGCTAAGATATGATGAGCATAATTCACAAAAAACGTAAACTAATGGAATATAAAGATTTATGGACAATTAAGATGAGTGAATGACATTGACTTAATATTAGTAAGGGCTATAGTTAGCAGGACAATATAAGGATTATCAAATCCTTGGCCCAAACTAGAAAAATAATAAAACCTATAATGGCATTTTAAATATTTATGGATTTAATTAAAATCAATTAGAACGAGTACTTAGGGTTAAAATGCTTATAGGATCCTTATGAAAGGTTGAGCTAAGGTCACTCTAGTGAATGCTGAACATGGTGGTTAAGGAGATTTTCTAATAGAGCCGCACTCTTCACCTATCTTCCATTGATGTTTGTGAGGTCTAAATGCCTCCTTACATGAGGATTAAAGTAACCACTTTGTGTTCAGCCATTCAACTAGTAAGCCTTAGTCAATTGAAAGTAAGAGGAACTGTTTAGACTTAGGATGAAATAAGCTATCTTCCATCAGTAAAACATTAATTGGTTGAATAATAATAATAAGAGCATAAAAGGTTAGTAAATAATCTAATCCTAATAAAAATTGTAAGTAAGATAAGGATGATCAAACAAGATCCATGGGATCTTGAATGACCAAGAACAATAAAAAGAAATAAATACTTCTTGATGATGATAAATATATATTGCTTGCAATTTAGATCAAATAGAATAGAAGATCTTAGATCAAATAGAATAAAAAATCTGAACCCTTGATCAAATATGATTCAAGGAAGAGAATCAAGATCATCCTCCTTAGGGATGATCAAACAACTGAACTTAGATCAAAGAAAAAAATTAGAAGATAGAAGATCTAAGCCCTTGATCTTTATCAACAAGTATAAATTATTGATCAAAGGATCTATGAAAGATCAAGATCAAAGAAAGGAATGCATAAAGACTTAGAATCGAAAATACTTAGATCTGAAAGATCAGAAGATCATTTTAACTATTAGATCTATTGATCAATAAGATAGACACTATCTAAGGAAGATAGATTATGATAGGACAAAAGGTCTAGATCCTTTATATCAAAGGACAAGATTAGACTAAGAATATAGATAGGATTATTCATATTGTATAAATATTGACAGTATGTATGGATTTACAGATTCCATACGTCAGTCAAGATCATGGAAGGTCGAAAGAGATGGATCACTACTTGAAGGTAGGAAGATTTTATGAATGCATCTACATGGGATGTACATATTAAATACATGATCTTATGTTGAAATGTGTAATGTTATTACTTGTATTAAATCTCCTGAAACCCTTATGATCCAACCAAACACATATGAAGTGGTTAAGTTAAAATTGAGGAAAAAACTCTAAGTAAATATGAAACTAGAAGATATTCCATCCCTAAGTAAACAGACAGATTGTATGATACGTATGAAACTTATTTTACATACAAGCATGGAGGCTTGTGGTTTTGTTTTAAAGAGGCATAAACCTGGGGATGCTATGCTAGGGGAGTTATGAGGGTTTGGCCACCCGCTTCCTAAAATTTGATGATTTGCTGATACCTTGCCCTATGAGAGACTAAAATTTGGGTGGGGCAATTATGGCAAGGCCACCACTATAAAAGTCTTATCGTCCATATATGAGCAGTGACACAATATTTTCCACCGTGGTATCAGTGGTGAACAAGGCAGTTATCCGAGTGTGCTAGTACGAATTAGACTAGAGCAGGTAGTCCTTTGATTATTTTGCACTATAATGCATATGAGATAGACATAGTGAAATGCCTTATATTTTGGCATGATGAAATGCTAGGTAATTGTATATTACCAATATTTCCCAAGAAGAAAAATTCCTAATATAGGACTAGTTGAAATACTATTTCTCATAGTGGAAAGAATTGATCAGCTTAGTTGGGAATGTTATTTGACTACTTTCATAAATTTGATGGATTTATCCAAGTACAGTATGTTTGTATAAGGATGTACATATATTATAAAGTAAAGAGTTTGATACATGAGTATGTTTATGAATAACGGGATTATGAAGTATCAGAATTATATTGTCAAATTATTATGCTTCTTGAATCCCCTACCAAGCATAGCTTGCTGAGATATTGTAAATGTTTGAATGCTTACAATATCGCAGATACAGAGAAACATAGTTAGGAGCTCAAGACTAAAGAAGACTGGGGAGAATAATCATCAGAGTATACCCCTTGAAGACATGTATTTTGTTTTGTTTGAGAGTACGGTATTGTAATGAGAGTTTCATTGTATGATGAGCTTTGAGTTTTGGATTTTGTAATTTGGACAAGTATTGTAATGGAATTGGGCTATACTGTGAACCATTGGATGGATTTTGGAATTTAATAAAAGTATATTCCTTCAATGGAATTTTATCTTGTACAAAAATTCTACTTATGTATGAAGTGATGATTTGGGTTTTTCAAAACAAGTTGTAAGGAAAATAATTTCTACTGCTTTGTTTTGTGAAATTTTTTTACTACTAGCCTTTGAAAAATATATTACAAAATATGTTACAAGAACCCGGGTCATCACAATATGTGACATTGAGTACATTGTTAGAGACAATTATGGATACCATAAAGATGATTCAGACAACTATCAAATTGAACTACATACCTACTTACATACTACATCTTGATATGAACAGTGATTGGAGAAGCATCAAGAGGAAGTTGAAATACATGAATTTGACAATAGTGTATATGAATTAAGGAAGTCAACTTTTTGCACAACCTTATGTAAAAAGAAAGAGATAGTATTGTGTTAGAATTAGAAAAAGAAGAAATAAAGAAAGCAAACCACTGTATTATTTCTATCTTACTTTCAAATAGTGGAGCTTTTGGTTAGTTTCAAGGAATGTACTAGATAAAGACTTGGAATGTGTACTAATGTAGTAAAAAAGAGTGATTAATATGTCACATCATTATCAAGAGTTTTGAGGTTAAAAAACCTACTCAAAATAAGAAATTGACAGTTAGGGAATTTGTTTTGAAGATTTAGAGGTATTATTGATATAAGATGTGAGACAATGTGGAATTATATATAATTTATGAATAGTAGCAGTCAAAATAGATATACAATTAAATAAGCAGGAATTAGTTACCTAGATATGAGATATAAAGAGGACATATATACGCAATGCTGATGAATGTGAAAATAGATAATGCCTAAGGAAGTTGGTGTATTTTCAGAAAATTAAGAGATCTTGGTTTATGATTGGGTAAGAGTATCATCATGAGAGTAGTATAATTCTCAAAGAAAAAACTGCAATGTAAAATTATGCAAAGAGTATTTTGATGAAGAAATTTAGGTAGTCCTTCGAAGGTATGGACTTTAATTTATATGTGGATATAAGATGTACTTGTATAACCCTAATTACGAAATTGGCTGACCTTGAGCTTTTGTCTAAAAATAACTATTTGACTTTAAGCTGGAAATTTTGAACAAACAAAAAAATTGAGGTACACAAAAGAATGGAAAATGATCTTATATTATGAATTAAGAATGAAATGTAGAAAATAAGGAGGATTATACATAAAGAAATAATGAATAGGAAAGCAAATGCGATACCTAATAATTGTTGAGAAAGAATGAAGTAAGTTATACTAATTATTAAGAAATGACAATTGGGGAGATGGATATAAAAACCTATAGACTTTAGCTATATGAGAAGAAATAGTAGAACAATGATGATTTACTAACAACTAAAGGTAGGTATCGAGTGCACGATGAAAGCAACTTTTATTACTTAAAGGAGATAGAACAACTACATTAATAAAGGGTGTAAATGTTTAGATTTTGAAGCTGTGAATCATATGAATTTTAATTAGTTATGAGAACATAAATTTACAATGAGATGAAGATGTTTCTAAAATTATATAAATATAACATGAAAAAGAATTTCAAAAACTAAGATAATGTTATTGGTCAAAGTATTATGGAAAAATTGAGTTAAAGAAGCCACTTGGGAGACTGAGGATAAAATGAAAGGACTCATCTAGACTTATTTAATTAGATATGTAATGAATATTCTAAGGACAGAAAATTTTTAATGGAGGAGGATATAACACCCCTACTTCTTATTTCATTTTATGTAATTTGATTGACTTGAAATGAGAAATGCATAATGGAAATCCTAAGATTTTAATTTTTGAAGGATAACTAATGCAAGCAGGGAATTGACCTTTGAAACATTGATATTTGTAATCTACACAAAAAAAATGATTCAAATGATACTAAGTATGCTAAAAGAGAAGTCTAAACAAAAAAATCATAATTATTTTAATTAAGGTATTTAATTTAAATTAAATAAAGGAAAAATAGTAAATTCACTTCAAGTGGGACCCACTAACATAATATACCGTTCTAGTATATGTATATGTCAACCATAAATGCAAGCCAAGGTCCTTATTTTAATTTAGTGAAAAAAAAGTTTTTTGGTTGGAGAATACTTTTAAAGTCAGTTATAAAAAATGGCTTTAAAAGATTAAAATTTTAAAGTCATTTTTTGAAAATGAATTTAAAAGGTTATATTTTAGTTTAGCAAGAAAATTTTTTCTTTCACAATAGAAGACTTTTAAAGTCGATTATAAAAAATGACTTTAAAAGTCATTTTAAAAGTTGTTTTCTCTTTATAAATAGGACAAATCCATTTCATTTTTTCCTATACCTTTTGACATTCTTCAACTTGTGTCTCTCTCTATCTTGTTCTCCTCTTGCCATCCATTTTGGAGATTTTGATTATTTGTCTTATGACAACTATGGTAAGAATACTAAACCCTCTTATTATCATCTTTCTTGGTAATAACTTTTTGTTTGCATGTTGTAGATGAAGTGGATTTTGCCACTACAAATGATGTGGTTAAGATCTTTGTTAGATCATCATTATTCTGCCAAAAATTGTATGATTTTATTACAAACAACAACTACTTCTCGATCTAACCCTCACTATGGGAGAAAGGGTGAACTTTATGTGGTTCTTGTTTGAAATTAGGGATTGATGAATGAGGGGAACTTTGTGTGTGAAAGTAAATGCGTATGTGTATGGACATATAAATGACATGAATGTGGATGTTTTCTTTTCATTGATATGCATGTGTTCTTCTAGTTTTCATTATTTTCATTGAAGTATATATATTTTTATGGTATGAATAAGAGTAACTTATAGTGTGGAAGTAAATGGGTGTGTATATGGACTTATAAGTAAAGTGAATGTGAAGGTTGCAATGAATGTGTTGTGGTTACTTTTATCAAGTCTTTTCAAGATAGATGTGGATGGATGATGAATTTGGATGTTTTATGACCAATATGGAAGTGAATGCATTTTACTTTTTTGTGTATTTAAATATTCACAGTGTAGTCATGGTAAATTGAATGTATGTAGAAAGGTAGTAGTGAAAGTGATGTAAACAAAAGAAAAAATAACTTTTAAAGTTAGAATTCTAATCTAACTTTAAAAGTTCTAGGAACTTTTAAAATCAAAATTTTAGAAACCAACTCCAAAAGTTACTTTTGAAGTTGAAAATTTTGAATCGACTTTATAAGTTCTTGGAACATTTATGCTCAATGTGAATTTGGATGTTTTATGCCCAATGTAGAACTAAATGTATGTTACTTTTTTAGGTGTTCAAAGATTAAAAAAATAATGTAGCATGTGGTACATTGAATGCATTTAGAAATGCTGGTTGTGAAAGTAGAATGAAAAAAGAAAAAGAAAAAAAGAAACTTTTAAAGTTAGAATTCTAAACCTACTTTAAAATTCTTGGAACTTTTGGAAATCAGAATTTTGACTTCAAAAATTATTGAAATTTCAACCTTAAAAATTAATTATTTTTTTTAAATTTATATCTTGAATTTTAAAGTTGGTATTGATTCAAAATTTAAAGTCGAAAAAAAACTAACTTTAAAAGTCTAACTTTTGAAGTCATTTTTTTACTTCTTTTCCTACCGATTTTCCAAGTTGGCCCAATAGAAGTTGGTTTCATAACTAACTTTTATTAGTGTTTTTAATTGACTTCAAAAGCCTCATATGTAGTAGTAAAATTTTGAAGAAAAAATCCAAAGGATGCTTTATTGCTTGTCTAAAGTGATAAGGACATTTTTGCTCTTGGAGAGAGAGAGAGAGAGAGAGAGAGAGAGTGAGTGAGAGAGAGAGAGAGAGAGAGAGAGAGAGGGAGAGAGAGAGAGAGAGAGAGAGAGAGAGAGAGAGAGAGAGAGAGAGAGAGAGAGAGAGAGAGAGTGAGTGAGAGAGTTAGCATTCCTTCTCCTCCATCTCTCCTTCTTCCCTTCTCCTCTTTTTTTCCTTCTTGTTCTTGCCATATCTGCAATGGGTGAACATTAGCTAACCCTATGTCCATTTAGTGATTGATTTTAGCCCTCAAAGCGACTGCATGAGAGGGAGAATTGGCACTTGAAGGGAGGAGCTTTAGGGGTTGGTTTTTGGGGTTCTAATGGGGGAAAATGAAGTGGAAAGGCTTTTTAAGGCTTAAGGGTAGAATTACAAGTGAGCATATACCCCAAATTTTCTATTAGTTAATTATTTTCGAAGACCATGGATAAGCTTATGGTCCAAGAAAAGTAGTGAAACTTAACAAAGCTAATGTTTGAGGTTTTCAAAATCACCAAGTTTCCTCAAAGATTACTCACATTTTTCATTAAGCCTAGTAAAGATTTCAAAAGAATAGTCATTTACCTTCTCAAATTGAAGACATTCTTGTTTTCAAACCCTCATACTTTTCAAAGTATTTTAAAATATCCTAAGTTTCCAAAAGATCCTTAAAAGCAATAAAATTTACAAGTTCTTTTATTCCAAAGTTTTCAAGAGTTTTCCCTCAATATCAAAATACCCAAAATTTTCTAAGCTCTCCAACTCATGCAAAAATTACTATTTTCAAAATATCTTTATGTTCTAAAATAATTCTTATGCTTTTTAGAAGCTTCCAAAGTTTTGAAATTATTCAAAAAATTATAAAGTTTCCTAAGGATTGAATAGTTTATGCGATTTTCAAAAGTTTCAAATAATCTTTCAATTTCAATTTCATTATCAATTTGGCCAAAATTTGATATCTCAATTTTAATATTGCATTCCACTTGGGTTCCGAAAAGAGAAACTCAAATGATGCTCAAATTGTATCTAGAACATATTCAAAAGGGTCAAAGCATAATAAAAAAATGTGTCCCATGCCCTAACACATGATTATGTGATCTGGGCTTCTTTTAACATATGCTTGCCATAAAGGCCTAGAACACATGATCATGTGTCTTAGAGGCATTATTATACACAATCTATGTCCCAATGCCAACTCCTTAATTTTCAATATTTTTTCAATGTTGCCTTGATTTGTGTCGTATTTACAACCATCCGTGCTTGAACTCTATAAATTGATGCCTCATTTCTCAAGTTTTAAATAAGTAGAGAAGTTTTTTAGGTGTTTTATTAACACTTTCTAGTACTTCTTGAGGTCCTCTCTTATTTAGTTTTGGTTAGAGAGTTATGAGAGAGAATTTGAGAGCTTTCCCTCTCTATTTCTTGATTTATTTTTCTATTTTTTTGATACATTCATTCTCTCTCTCACTCTCTCCATCCCTAGGAAGAAATTTCCATTCATAGGAAATCCCACTTCTCTTCTCCCTCTAGGCTTCTAGTGGTTCCCATCATCTAATTGAAAAGGGATTTTAGGGATTATCAAACATGTTTGACAAATGGAATCTATGTTCTATGCCAAGATATTATCTTCCATTTCATTCTTTTTTTACTATTTCTCTCAACCTTTCCTCTTAGAGAGAAATCACCATGCAAAATAAGTTCCATTTCTTATCTCTCTCTAGGCTTTCAGTGGAGGTGTTCATTGTCTACATGTAATACGATACGAAGGCATTGCAAGCCTTCTAGCCAATGGAACATTCATCCCAAGCTTTGGTGGTTTCTTGCTTGAAGGAGAAAGTGATGAGTTTAAGGGGGGCATCATAGCTATAGAGAAGGTCACCTAGATAATTTAGTGTGTTTGTTTTATTGAGACTTGTCATTCAAGTATGAAGGCATTAGTTTCTTGTGCACTACTTTTAGGTGACTCATGAGTCTCTTTCTTTTACTTGTTTGAACATTTTCTATGATTGTACATCTCTATAGAAAGAAAACTGTCTTTTCATAGGTTTTTCCCTTAAAGAGAATGTACCAAATCAAATGTTTATGGTGGGATTTTAAGTAAAAGTCTTGGGACGGAAAATATTCTCCCATCAAAGTTGGATGGTTTTAAAATATTTTCTTGAAAGCTTTCCATGAAATCCTAGGATTGGAACTTTCTTCTCCGTGAGAATGGTTTTCTTTAATACTTCTCTCTTTTTTGATCCTTATATTAATCATCCTATCGTACAAAGTTACTTTTAAGTGATAAGGATGTATTTCTAGCTCTTAGGGTTTTAGTTTGATGCATCTTTGATTTTTAGTTTAAGCTTTTGTCTTTCCATCATTATTTCCATTCTCATCACTTCTTTTCTAACATGATTTGTAAGCATGGTTTTAGTTCTTAGCTTAGGACATTTCTTTTTGTAAATACCTTTGCTTCCAAAGTAAAAAGAAAAAGAAAAAAAAAGAAAAAAGAAAAAAGAGAAAAAATGTGTTATAGTTATCATCATTTTCCTTAGCATTTTGGTTTCTAGTTTCATTTCACGTCATATTTTGGTGAAGCCACAATAGCTTTCTTATATCACAAATCTTCACTTACATTTCCAGTACCATTTTCATACTTCCTTATTTCTAGCATGATTTTTTTTATAAAAGGGGTTTCATGCATATTTCCAACATTAGGTTAGTTTCTTATTCAAAAGAATCTTCTCAATCCAAGGATTCTAGTTTCACTTAAGTTTTCTAGTTTCCAAAAAAAAGAAAGAAGAATGTTTCAAGCTTTTATAATTTTTAGAAAGTCCATGGTTAGTTTTTCTAAAGCATATTTCTAGTCCTTTGGCTTTGATTTATAGTTTCATGCTTCTAAATGTTTGCTATGACACATTCTATATCGTGGTTCATATAATGATTTATGTTTATTTAGTGCCAATCTCCATGCGCAGTTGCTATCTATCATTTTTCTAGTTCAATTCATGTTTCTAACTTTGCTTAGGATTCATATATTACATATCCTTGTCCTACAAGCCCGATAGAGGCTAAACAAAGCCATGAAGTAATGATACCATGTACATGGGGTAAAAGTTTTAACTCTTAGCCTTGCACCTTTAGTGTATTAAAGAGGAAAGTAACTTCGAGATATATTGGTTAAATCATTGCAACGGAAACTCAAGGCATAAGCCTTGCATATCTCTCATGAACATCAAGTGCATGTATAGGATCTGCCACAATAGTCTCAGTCTTAGAGGTTATATTGTGCTCTTCCAACCTAGCGTCTTCATTTGTCTCCAAGTTTTTAAAAAAGAAAGGTCTAAAATACATTTCCGCTCTCAACTTCCAAATTTCCAATCTCATTCTAAAAATAAAATCTTCCATTTTCAATTCCAAACTCTCTCCAAAATAGTCCCTTTTGCAAAAAAGGCATTCCAATTCTCCATTTCTTGATCTTAACTCTCCAATTTCTAATTTTGGAACTATCTATTCCATTTTTATTTTCAATTATTTTCCTTCTCAATGCATATTCCAATTTCCAAAATCCATCTTCCATTTTAATTTCCAAAACCAATTGCAAAAAAAATGTTTCAAAATCCAAGTCACAAATTCAAAATTTTCAAGAAGAATCCCCTGTTGTTCAATTACCAAAACTCATTTGGTTCTTCTCATACCAGAATTTTCCAACATCCTATTGTCAGTTCCCCTCATAGTTTTCAATTGGTCCAAGCTTCCCAAACTGCAGTTCATTTCCCTTACAACTCTAAACCTAAGCTCCCATCCAATTGCTCCTTCCAATTTTAGGAAGTCTTCTCATCAATAAAAAAAAAATTCTCCCACTTTCATGGCTGAAGAAATTTTTTTTTTCCCAATTTTCTTGATAAAAGGAAATCTCATTTCTTTGTATACAAAACTTTCAAGCACCAGTTTCCTCACTGACTTCATCTGATTCCTCAGTTTACCATTTTTCACATGAAATAATAGGAGACAACAATTCTAGTTCCTAAATTGTTGAACTCCTTATCTTCCAAGCCAACCCCTATGATGCTTTTGCTTGTATTGATTAGTTAGCCACTGAAAATGTGTAATTGCAATATCAAAATGTCCCAATTTGAAATAGTCTGAAGTTCCTTCCCACAAGCGAGGAATACTGTCATTGGAGACTTGGCCAAAGAACCTAGGGATATAAAATCTACCTTATAAAAGTCCTAACTTTGGCCCCACATTACCTTTGGCCACAAAAGTCTTGAATTTTTCCCCGAGGTCATTGTCCTTAGGGACCTCAAAAATGCATGAAATGGTTTAGCATAATGGGCACTGAATGTCCTAAATTTCACATCATCATTTACGTTTCCTACTTATTTGCATTCAAGTCTGGAGGCCCTCCGTAAGGCAATCACTTCCCATGATCCTTGATAGGGGAAGCCTTAGCCTATCTTATGAGTGTTCAAATAGATAAAGTGAACACTTCCTAGTGGCTACAGTTGTGTAATGATTCCACAATCTTTGTAACTAAACAATCATCATTATGGACCTTGAAACAATCAAATAGGGTCTTGATGAATCCTTCAAAGAATTTATGGGAAGATGGCAATAAAATAACAAAAAATTTGAGTCATGCCTTTTATGATGATAGATCAATCTCATTCTTTGCAGACTCAACCCTAATTACAAGAGCATCCTTTGTCATCAGCCTCTCAGACAGTTGATGAATTCAATATCTATGAAGAAAAGACAAACTTCAACATTGTGCATGGATACTAGACACCTAAGTCAAAGAAGAGGGAGCTCAAGGCTAAGAGACCTACTCTTGTTCAATAAGCAAACCATGTCCTACATGTTATCTCCCACCCAACAAAACTCTGGTCCCATCTCATGCTTTCCCACTAAATCTTCTGCCTCTAAATAATCACGGCACAAGGTGCACCCCCATGCATAAGGGGTGTGACTTGCACCTGAAGGGAGTAGGAGCTCCTAGGTGCAAAATTCATTAATTAAAAAATATTTAAAAAGGAAAATTTAAAATAAATCCCAAAAATATAAAAAATAAGAAAAACATATGAATATAAATATGTGAAAAAATAATCAAATGAATGAAATGGAATCCTCAAATAATAAATAGCCCAAGGTCAAATCAAACAACCTCAACTAAATGCTCCCCATTTAGACACAGAAGGAAGTTTAGTAACATTAAAATACTAGTCTTCTTACTACTCCTTCAAGCCCTTGTCATCATTTCCATCTTTATGTAAATCTAGGAATAATAAACAATTAAACAATAGTTACTTAAGTGAAGTAAAACATGTGTTAAAGTTTTCCTCATTAGGAATATCAAGATCATCATCAAGATCATCTCTAACATACACATTCTCCTTCTTGTTTGGCTCATCTCCAACTTCTTCCCCTGATTTGGTTGAGATTAAGAAATGCAGATGCCCCTCAGCCCCCTCCATTGCCTCTGGTATTGCCTAGTAGATGGAGCATTGTATTCACTCGGTCCTATGGCAAGCTCAACATCTAACCGAGTGAGGTCATCACCTAGATTTACAAGTTCATCTTTAGCATCCCGATGGACAATCCATGATATGTATGTGTATAAATAGAAATATTACATATATACCTCTATATTTAGTAGGTTTATCCCATAGCTTTCCATAAAAATCACTTATTGGGGTTCATTTTATATTTTTTAGGTCCAAGGTACAAATGAGGAAAATACAATAACTTGATAACTGTGACCCTAAAAGAGCAAGTTTAGAGTTTGAGCAAAGTTATGGTCCTACCTACCAAATTTAGTGAAGTTCGATAGTTCATAATATGGAAGGGGTGTTGTTATCATATTTAGCACAATTGGAAAGCCTAGAAGCATTGTCAAACCTTATCTGTGCAAAAGAGGGTGTAAATATCAAAACATAGGGTGGTTGTACTTCACATTCATGCATGGATTCACCCCCTTTAGGGAGCTTCTAAGTGAAGCATAAGATCGACATATGTAAAATGAAGCATGCATGTGAAGTACACTCAAGACAAGTCCCGTAGAAGACCTAAATCCCTCACTTTGTCTCTCTACACTTCAGAATGGGGACAACCTACATGTGTACCACTAATTTTTCATAAAAAAGTAGTGCATCCCACTTAATCCCATGTGAAATACATGTATGAATTAGTATGATTGGTGGAGAAAAATAAGAAGGCAAGGAGAGAGGTCTATTGTTAATTTTCATCTGAAAATTTCAAGAAAGAGTGGTAGAGATTAATTCAGATCCAAGACCATCCTAAAGCAACTAATGAGAAGCCATTTGAGTTGGCATTGACCAATGAGAAGCATTCATGCTTGAGAGAGAAAACTAAGCATGATTGGTGGAGAAAATTTTGATGGGATGGCCACCATATTTTAAGGAGAATAAAACATGTTCTCCTAAGAAGAAAATGTGTTTTGCACTTAATTGTGATTGTCCAGAGATAAAAATGGTGAACTAAGGAAAAAATAAATAAAGAGAATTAGTGTTGATGAGAAAATCTCTAAGGTACCCTAGCCATTCACCTTAGGGCATACTAGTTTGACGGATAAGAAGAAATAATCCATAAAAGGACATCTTTCTTGATAAGAGACTTCAAGGAAATCTCAATCATCCATCCTAGGGTTGAAGCATGATCCAAGGAAGGGAATGAAGGAGGAAATCATGAAAATACTAGCTCCCACTTGATCTCATCTAACCATACAATAAAATCATAGCACTTGATCTAATCGTTGAATTAAGAATGATTCAAATGTTCCATGATTTTTCTAGGAGGAGCCAGGGTGAAAAGATAATTGATAAAGGAAACAGGAGATAGGGTCTAATGAAAGATTTGGATAGAGGGAAGTTTCCAATACACCTATCCACTCTCTTCAACATGAAATATAAAAAGAAAAAGACCCCCATGTGTGATTCTCATTCTCCATACCCCTTTGTCTTCCACACAAAAGAGAGAGGAAGGGGGAGAATCAAGAGGAGTTTCAACCTTAAAGGATCATATGAAGTGACCAAATGCTAGGGGAGAGCATCCTAAAGGGAGGAACATCCTAGGGGAAGAGCAGAAGTAAGAAAGGCTCATTTCAGTCTTCCATTGCACCTTAGTCCATTCCATCTTTTTATTCAATTTCTTTCATACTTATATCACTCTCAAATTCATGTCCGTAGCCCATCCTTCTATCCTTTATCAATTATCAAAATATCATCCAAAAATCATTCCTTAACCCTTTCATTCATTCATTCAACCCTTTCATACTCTATTTTCAGCCCTTTCTACACAATTTTTTGACTTTTATCCACTTTTATTGTTATTATTTTTTTTGCTTATCCTTTTACAGTAAAATTCATGTATTAATCTATCTACCTCATAGGAAATCTCTCCACTACATTTCATAAAAATAACTCCATTGCTAACCTCTTATTCTCTTGCACCAAATTTCAATTTCTTTATCACACCTTAATCTTTTTCCATTTTTATTTTTATTTTTATAGTTTTTCTCTCCAAGATCTTTCCATTTTCAAGATTTTCTGAATCTCTTTCTCTCTCTTATTATTGCATGCATAAAACATGTGTTTTTGGGTGTAAAATCTCTTCAATGTGTTGTGGCTGTTGGAAAACACCTTAGGCTCTTATTGAGTAAGACAACAAGAGTAAGGTAGTATTTGGATGATAAAATTTTGTGATAGTGTGAAGGTTGTTGATAAATGTTTAATTTTGAATAAAAATACTTAGTTAGTTACTCATGTGTTATAACTTATAGGGGTAAAATAGGGTTTTTGACCAAAATTTGTAACACATGCATTTTTGACCATATGACTCGAAAATTTTATATTTTGTAGGAGCAGAGGCTAATCCAATGTAAGTATGTAATTAATCATATTTTATATGAATTAATTAGAGTTTTCTTAATTTTTTTTGGAAGTGAGATGGTGATCCGACAGTCGATATTGATTAAGATGAAAATGGAAATTCAAGATAAAAAGATCAAGTCAAAGCCTAAAAGTCATTAATCTAACATAGGATCAGGGTCATGATAATCCTTGGACAAGTAATGGATGCAATTAAAGGGGCTAAAGTTGGCCAAAGTGAACCCATGCACAAGCCATGCAAAGTTCACCACCTTTGCATTGGTTGCACTTATGCCACTTAACCATATTCAAGAAGTGGAGAAGTTGACAAGCTAAGGAGCCTAGCCAACTGTGGTGACTAGAGTTTTTGAAATACATTTTCGTTATTTATTTTCAAATGGTGGTCAGCCAATTTTGCCAACATTTTGAAAACTTAAGCAGCAGAAATTTTTTTCTTTGAAATTCTTTTTAGAAAACTCGAATGCCACATTTCACTCACATATACATACATAAATTTGTATACAACACATGTTTCCAAAGAAACTCATTTGATTAAAATTGCAAGATTGATCCAGTGGTTCACATACACAGCCCCTTTATTACATCTTATGTCCAAAATACACAAATCAAAATACAATCCAATCCTTTCCACAATAATACATAGTCTTGATCAACAGTATGGTCTTTGTCTTCCCATGTCGTATCCCTCCATTCTTTTCTTTTTGTATCTGAGATGTTGTAAACATTCAAACTTTTACAATATCTCAGCAAGCTATGCTTGGTAGGGGATTTAAGAACATATAGAATCATATAATTCAAAAGTACAGTATTCATAGTCATCATATTCCATATGAATCACATAATTTAATTTCCATGAACCATACCATATATGATCATTTTATCATATAATTTATCATGTAACATCTACTATAATAATTCCAAACCACTCACCACTATATTATATATATATATACAGTAAAAAATCGTGAAAAATTGTCAATATCTCAAACATTAGTAATCATACTCAGATATACTGAGTTGATAAATCATCAGGACTTTTGTTGGAAAAATACTCCCTCTTTAGGGTAGTATTGGCATCTCACTATACCATGCATCATAATGCAAAATACTCAAGGACTACCATGCTACAGTCTGATTGGGTATTAGCGCGCTTGGATAACTGCCCTGTTCACCACTGATATCATGGTGAAAAATATTATGTCACAGCCCGTATGGGGAGACAGGACTTTCATAGTGGGGCCTTCCCATAATTGCCCCACTCAACTTTTAGCCTCTCTTTGGGCAAAGTATCATAATATCATCAAATTTCGGGAAGCAGGTGGCCAAATCCTCATAACTTTCCTACCATAGCATACCTAGGCTTATGCCTATTTAAAACAAAACCACAAGCCTCCATGCTTGTATCTAAAATACTTCTTGTACATATCAAATGATCTGTCTATTTATATTATCATCCTAATATTCAATATCCTCATACTAATGATATAATTTCATTTCTAGATTTAGGGATCCTCATTTACAATGAATGATACCCATGTTCATATAAGTGTAGGGATTAATCATTTATTGTAAATGATCCCCATTTCCTTTAATTTGGTATTCATATACCAAATGTTATTAAGTGTAAGGATACTCATTTGATGCAAATGACATCCATTATTATTATGTTCTTATCTAAGTTTAGGGATAATCATAAATGACTTAGGTATTTATTATGTTTTCCATCTAATTTCAACAGTTATTTCTATCTCATATATATGAATTATGGTTCAAATGTAACTAAGCATATTATCATCCTTAAGCATTATAATGTCTATATATAACAACAATTCCATAGACCATAGGTCTTGTATTCTTAAAGTTCCACTTAACTTCATGTAGTGATCCATCCCTTCAGATCCTCCATGATTGAAGTATGTAATCTGTAAGTACATATATACTGTCATTATTTGTAAAATTTTGGATAATCTCCTATCTATATTCCTTATCTAATCTTGTCCTTTGATATAAAAGATCTAGATCTGTCTTGTGTTCCTATAATTCATACAATCTATCTTCTTGAGATAGTGTTTATCCTATTAATCAATAGATTTGATGGTTAGAATGATCTTCTAATCTTTCAGATCTAAGTATTTTCTATCTCTAAGTCTTTGTGTGCCCATCTCTTTGATCTTGATCTTTCATAGATCCTTTGATCAACAATTTATGCTTGTTGATAAAGATAAAGGGCTTAGATCTTCTATCATCTAGTTCTTCTTTGATCTAATTTCAGTTATTTGATCATCCCTAAGGAGGATGATCTTGGTTTTCTTCATTGAATCATATTTGATCAAGGCTTTGGATTCTCTATCTAGATTTGTCTATAATATACATACATGGATACATAATAAAATACAACATTAGGATTCTTATTGTTCTTGATCATTCAAGGTCCTATGGATCTTGTTTGATCATCCATATCTTACTTACAATTTTTATTAGAATTAGATAATTTACTAACCTTTTACGCTCTTATTATTATTATTCAACCAGTTAAAGTTTTACTGATGGAAGATAGCTTATTTCATCCTAAGTCTAGATAGCTCCTCTTATTTCCAATTGACTAAGGCTTACTAGTTGAATGGCTGAATATAAAGTGGTTACTTCAATCCTCATGTAAGGAGGCATTTAGACCTCACAAACGTCAACGGAAGATAGGGGAAGAGCACGGGTCTATTAGAAAACCCCTTAACTACCATGTTTAGCATTCACTAGAGTGACCTTAGCTCAACCTTTTATATGGTTCCTATGAGCATTTTAACCCTAACTACTCTTTCTAATTGATTTTAATCTAATCCATGAACATTTAAAATGTCATTCATGGGATTTATCATTCTTCTAGTTTGGGCCAAGGATTTGATAATCCTTATATTGTTCTACTAACTATAGCCCTTACTATCATTATGTCCATCTCATTCATTCCATGTAAACGTCCTTCAACTCTATTTTTCATTTAATTACATTTTCAATTAATTTACATAACATAAGCATTAAAGCATAAATAAATAAATAAGTAAATATAAAAAATAAATCTACTAAGCAATAAAATACATTTTCAATATCATTCAATAATTCAAATGAAAATTTAACATGCCATAATTGTTCATCATGATCCAAAGGTCATATTTGATTTCTATTTATTTTTCATCCCATTTAGGGTTTAGATCTTGATCTTTCATTTTCCTTTAGATCTAATACATTTTCTTAATGTGATTTTATCACTAGATCATTGATGCATCTCATCAAATGATCTGATCCTTCTTGATCCAACCGATCAAGATCTTAAGCCATTTTATCCAATTTAAGGGCATAGATCTTAATCTATCCCAAATTATCATCATCAAGCCCATCAATCCATATGATCTTAACTTTATATCATCATCCAAATACATCCACACTATCCAATCAGCCTTGATTAAATTAATCAAGGAGATTACCTTTCACTTTATATCATCAAACCATTTAATTATTGTAATTATACATTTAGATCATCATATAAACTATTTAAAAACGTTTAATCATGCTTGATTAATGAGATCATGAAGATCCATGCTCATTTTTATGATTTTTCTTCTTTTAAGGCTATATCTCTTACTTAAACACAGATCAGTTACTTTTAACCATTGATTCCATATTCTAGAATCACATGATCATCAGTAGATCAGAATTATAATGTCTGATCATTCCAAATTTCACTAATCATAGGAATTAGTAATACTTTTCTTTATTAATAGAATTTACATGCATCAAAACATAAATTTTTTTAGTTTAGTACCTTATACAAGTAACGAGGAATCTACAACAACTTTCAGATTTAAAATTGGAGCTAAATTAAGCTCTTAATTTAAGAAACAAGATTTCAGTTCAAAAATTGGATGGCTGAGATCATTTCAACAAAAAAAGACAAATGGAAGGTTGGCCCACCCCTGTTACCTGGGATTACCGGTCACTAGGGATGGGTGACCAGTGATATGCGAGACGATTTAGATCTGGACTGTTGGATCGCTCATCTTACTAGATCTACACCTAGGATTTCATCCCCTAGGTTTGTTGGGTTCGAGAAACTCATCCAATGGCTCAAAAGTTGGATATGAGCTATCCAAGGATGAGATCTCAACTCTTCGTGTTGGATCCATTGTTTTGGACGGATCAATGGCCAGGGGAGATAAGAGATGGCCAAAAACCTAAAATGACATGCCAGAATGAAAGGGGAATGAAGTGGGTGGTCTACCTGTGCCAGTTTGGTGAAGTAATTTCATAGGAGAAGAGATTTACTAGTGAAAGAAAACCCTAACATTGAAAAATGCATACAGTTAAGAAAATCGCCATTGCTGTTGCTGGAGAAGGTGGGGGACCATGGGGGAAATACATACCACACCATTCTGAAGATATTTAATGGTGTAAGATCACCGTTTAACATCCAGATTGGCCGAAATAAGTTGAAAATTTAACTGGAGATGGTACCTAGTACCACGTTTGTCTTGGTTTTGAGTTTCCTGGTGATCTAAGAGGTAGATTATCATGGAAACTTTGGGCTTTTGTAGATCAGCCCTGTTCGACCAGATCCAATGGTGGAGATTGAAAAATAATGGCTAGAAGTAGATGGCTAATTGAGTTAGAGTTTTTGAGGCAAAAACCTTGGTTCATCGGAGACTACGTGTCAATTGACACCCCCGATGTCTCCAATGAGCCTAGAGTGCTGAGTACATTTGCAAACGCTCATACAAAGAAAAACAACAAGAGGAGAAAGAAGGAGGAAATGGGGGAGGATTCTGGAGTTGAGATTTTAAGGTATTGTAGGGGATCTCATGAGGGACATTGGGAAAAATTTTGGAAATTTTTATGGTGAATTTATAAGTGTTTTTTATTTTTTATGATTACATGTAATTATCGTGTTTCAATTCTTTTTATTATTAAATTGGCATTGGATTCCCACTACCACCTTCTTCTTCACTAGCAGCTAGTAGTGGTTTGACTCATGATGGTGGTCTTCTAGACTGTTGGCCTACCTTGTGGGCCCTACATGGTTGTGAAAAGACCATTTTGCTCTTTTAATTCCTAAACTAGAGAAAAATAGGGTTTATTCCTATGAACTCGGAATTGAGCGTACTTAGTGTCTTTTCAATCTATTTTTTGAGTACATTTCAAATTTTTATGTCTTAGGTCTTGGTTATGAGTAAAATTATCATTTTATCCTTTTATTTATAAAAATAGAGAAAATAAGGATTTTTTTGTCTAGGCTTAGAATTTGACGTACTTATAGTCATTCTGATCAGTTTTTCGCATACATTACAAATATCTAAGTTTTAAGTCTTGATTTTATTTTTTTATAAAAATGAATTTTCTTAGAACTCAATATTTTAGTTCCACTTTTAAAATTTCAACTTTTAATTTTTTAATAATTCAATTATATTCATAAAAATTGGTGTTATTACAATCTTCCCCCTTATAATAATTTCGTCCTTGAAATTTGCATATTCACTCACTCAAGAGTTTTCATAACTCTTTCATAGCTTTACACATGTGGCCTTGCCACTTAAGGAAATCTATATTTCCTTTCATTCATTTCTTGTACTACCTTCTCCTCAAAGGTATAAATCACATGGTCGGTTCATCTATTGAAATATTAAAATGCTCACACTTGACTAACCTTGCTAATGCATTATTCACTTATCTAGATCCACACAAGACTTTTAAAAGGATTAATAACTCTTAACTGAGTTATCCTTCTATTTCAAAACCTTCTATTTCACTTGACTGGTATAATACTTTCATCAATCCTAATTGTAATACTTCATATTTTCTCATCCTTAAGCTATTTATCAAGATTCACATCTTGATTTGGTTCTAAAAAAGTTCACTAATATTCTTTATAACGATCTTCTAAAATATTGGAAGTAATAATCTCTTTCCATGTTCTTTCATTGTTTGGAAGTGATTACTTCATTTCTGTTCTAAAAATTAATACTTCTTTATTATTTCTTTCTATTGAAATTTCTTTTTAGATCCTAATATTAAATGATAGTTTCCTTGTAATGATTCTTCCCTCATTCTTATTCCATCTATTGTTTTTTTTTATTCTTTGTGTGCCATTTTATTCATAATACTTGACTTTCTACATTTTTCCTTCCAAAATGGTTTATGGATAGTGTCATTTAAATCTTCATATATATTCCTTATCCTCTTTTGTTATCTCTTTCTCATATTCAGAACAATACTTTGAAATTTCTTACAACCAATGATAATATTTATTTCTTTCATAGATATATCTATATATATCCTTAATTTTTAGATTGAAATTTTACTTCAAGCTTCCTTGAAGCATACTACACAACTCTCCCCTATTCTTTCTAATCCTCTATTCTCATAATTTCTACTAGAAGAGTTTGTGATTAGCCTCTTCTTAACTCTTAAACTCTTTGTCATTTACCATGTATTCTTCATGGATTATGTACTCACTGGTAAGAGTATACTAAAAAGTATCTCTCTATAGTATGCTATAACATTAGTAAGAGATAAATTTCTATAACTATCAAAGTCATTTCACAATTCATTTTCATCTCCAATGTTTGTTGGGTCAACTTGCATATCATCCTTAGAATTTATATGACCCTAAACCTTATTCCCTTTAGTCAATACTTACCAGATAGTTGATAAGTTTTGTAAATGTTTAGCATATACTCTATATTTGCTCATCATTTTCTTATATCAATTCCACATATCATTACCAATTCATCTAATATATTTCATTCTCCTCAAATTCATGAATATCATTTATTCAACTCATATGACTCAAAATATTGTTTTGATTTCATACTATTATGTTTCATTTCAGATTCCCAATTGATGATAATAAATTTGGGAATTACTCCTTATAGAGTAAAGGGTACCTGATTTCCTCAATAATATCATTTATGTTCAATGCATCCTCACATTGATCCTTCCTTTTTCTTTTTCCAAGGAAATTTGTTGCTTTCCTAATGTAAAATTTCTATAATCTCTCCTAATCCTTAAAATTT
This sequence comes from Warburgia ugandensis, assembly GCA_035236585.1. Taxonomy (NCBI): domain Eukaryota; kingdom Viridiplantae; phylum Streptophyta; class Magnoliopsida; order Canellales; family Canellaceae; genus Warburgia; species Warburgia ugandensis. The sequence goes on from CP141136.1 coordinate 42,589,553, forward strand.
ATTCTTTCCACTCAATCATTTAAGTTGATGTCATTTTTCTCAACTACTATAAATATTTCCTCATTCAATCTCATGTTATATTGAAAATCTTCAAAATATATTAAAATTTCTAACCACATATTTCTCCCAAAATTTGGATTCATACCTCATTCATAATCATCTCATTTTTCCAAACTTTAAAGTTTAGTTGCCTATATTTGTTTATAAGTCTTCATTTCTCATGTTTATTTCACCATTCCTCCAAAATATATTTCTCCTTACAATATTTCTTAAATCTTTCAATATCACCAAACTTATCATATAAGTGGAATCAATATCTCTATTTATATATAGCTCTTTATTTTCCATGATCAATAAGATGTACTCCTCTTTATGATAATCAATAACTATATTTTCCCAAATCATTATATCAATATTTCTCTTTTATTTTCCATAATCATTTCATCATCCTTGCCAAATGTACTTCTCTTTATAGTCCCAAAATTATTTTCAATATCACCAAAGGTATCATATCAATATCCCTCTAATTCTTGACAATCCTTTATGCTAATTTTCACAATTGATTTATCATACCAATATAATTTCTAACTTAGTGATTTCATATTTGTTGTACCATATATATGGACTATAATTTCTTTGCTAACCATATATTTTAATTATCTTTCTTAATAAGTTTGGAATTATATTTTTCCCATTTCAACATATCTAACTTTCTTCTTCCTTATCATTTTATTCTAATTTTAAAGATCACCTCTTCATGCTTTAAAATTTTATCATCTCTTTATTAAACCCTTTTCCTTTACTAATTTTGGAGAGAAAATACTTACATATATCCTTATTCATCTTTATTTAAAACTATTCTCATTTTCAAAATTTGAAATTTCTCACTTATCTCCTTGAATTCCTTTCAAGTAATATCATCTCTATTTTGGGGATTAAATCTATTTAACTAATAGCCATAATACTATATATGTAGTAACTATAACTCTTACATTTACATTTATTATTTATTATTATTAATTTTAAAATTTGTAATAATTCTAAGGTTTCATCTTTAGCACCTATTTCTCATAAATTTCTATTTCACCTTTCCTATAAAGGTTGAAGTTTTTCCTTCTACACTATTTCCATCATATTTTTTCAATTTATCACTTCTTTCTCTTAATCTCCATTCTTCCACTTAATAATAGTTATATACATCCTAGTATGGTGTACTTAGACCTGAATATCATACATTTAATCTTTTTCTATTGTAATGTTTTTCTTATTGATTTTTATATCTTCCTATTCCCTCAATTGGGATTCTTACTTACTAAGTAGTATTCCTAGTCCTTTCACTAAGTAATATCTACTTGTACTATACTATTCCTTCATTACACTAACTCTTTCTATACTCATCCTCAACTAATTAGTTAACTCTTTCTATACTCATGCTTCACTAATGAGTCAACTCTTTCTATACTCATTCTCAACTAAGACTCTCTTATTTCTTAATTCACTCACTATTTCTCATCTTCAACTTGGATTGTCATAATCATATTGGACATAAGGGGATGCAAGTGATTGGATGAACTAGCTCTGATACCAACTATGGCAAACCGGGTTTTTGAAATACATTTTTGTTATTTATTTTCAAATGGTGGTCAACCAATTTTGCAAACATTTTGAAAATTTAAGCAGCGGAAATTTTTTTCTTTGAAATTCTTTTCAAAAAACTTGAATGCCACATTTCACTCACATATACATACATAATTTTATTTACAACATTTGTTTCCAAAGAAACTCATTTTATTAAAATTGCAGGATCGATCCAGTGGTTCACATACACAACCCCTTTATTACATCTTATGTCTAAAATATACAAATCAAAATACAATCCAATCCTTTACACAATAGTACATAGTCTTAATTAATAGTATGGTCTTCGTCTTCCCATGTCATATCCCTCTATTCTTTTCTTTTTATATCTTAGATATTGTAAACATTCAAACTTTTACAATATCTCAGCAAGTTATGCTTTGTGGTAGATTCAAGAACATATGGAATCGTATAATTCAAAAGTACAGTATTCATAATCATCATATTCCATATGAATAACATAATTTAATTTCAATGAACCATACCATATATGATCATTCTATCATATAATTTATCATGTAACATCTACTATGATAATTCCAAACCATTCACCACTATATCATATGTATGCATATATATATATATATATATAAAGGTCTAAATTTGTGAAAAATAGTCAATATCTCAAATATCAGTAATCATACTTAGATATACTGAGTTGATAAATCATCTAGACTTTTGTTGGAAAAATATTCCCTAATTAGGGTAGTATTGGCATCTCACTATGCCATGCATCATACTCAAGGACTACCATGCGGCAGTTTTGATCTGTCCTAGCGTGCTTGGATAACTGCCCTACTCACTGCTGATACCATGATAGAAAATATTGTGTCACTGCCTATATGGGGAGACAGGTCTTTCACAGTGGGGCCATCCCATAATTGTCCCACCTGATTTTTAGCCTCTCTTTGGGCAAGGTATCATAGTATCATCAAATTTCAGGAGGCGGGTGGCTAAATCCTCATAACTTCCCTAGCATAGCATCCCCAGGCTTATGCTTATTTAAAACAAAACCAAAAGCCTCCATGCTTATATCTAAAATACTCCTTGTACATCTCATATGATCTATCTATTTATATTATCATCCTTGTATTCAATATCCTCATACTAAGGATATAATCTCATGTCTGGATATAGGGATCCTCATTTACAATGAATGATACCGATGTTTATATAACTTTAAAGATTAATAATTTATTGTAAATGATTCCCATTTCCTTTAATTTGGTATTCATATACCAAATGTTATTAAGTGTAAGGATACTCATTTGATACAAATGATATCCATTATTATTATGTTCTTATCTAAGTTTAGGGGTAATCATAAATGATACTAGGTATTTATTATGCATTCCATCTAATTTCAACAGTTATTTCTATCTAATATATATGAATTATGATTCAAATGTAACTAAGCATATTATCATCCTTAAGCATTATAATGTCTATGTATAACAACAATTCTATAGACCATAGGTCTTGTATTCTTAAAGTTTCACCTACCTTTATGTAATAATCCATCCCTTCAGATCCTCCATGATTGATGTATGTAATCTGTAAATACATACACGCTGTCATTATTTGTACAATTTTGGATAATCTCTTATCTATATTCCTTATCTAATCTAGTCCTTTGATATAAAGGATCTAGATCTATCTTGTGTTCCAATAATTCATACAATCTATCTTCCTCAGATAATGTTTATCCTATTAATCAATAGATTTGATGGTTAGAATGATCTTCTAATCTTTCAGATCTAAGTATTTTTTATCTCTAAGTCTTTGTGTATCCATCTCTTTGATCTTGATCTTTCATAGATCCTTTGATCAACAATTTATAGTTGTTGATAAAGATCAAGGTCCTAGATCTTCTATCATCTAGTTCTTCTTTGATCTTAATTCAGTTATTTGATCATCCCTAAAGAGGATGACCCTAGTTCTCTTCCTTGAATCATATTTGATCAAGGGTTTGGATGATCTAATTTAATAATCTAGATTTTTCTACAACATACATACATGGATACAAAATAAAATACAACATTAGGATTTTTATTGTTCTTGATCATTCAAGATCCTATGAGTCTTGTTTGGTCATCCCTATCTTAGTTACAATTTTTATAAGAATTAGATAATTTACTAACCTTTTATGCTATTATTATTATTATTATTATTATTACCATTATTCAACCAGTTAATGTTTTACTGGAGGAAGATAACTTATTTCATCCTAAGTTTAGGCAGCTCCTCTTATTTGTAATTGATTAAGGCTTACTAGTTGTGTAATAACCCCTATTTTTATGAATATAATTGAATTATTAAAAATTAAAAGTTGAAATTCTAAAAGTAGAACTGAAACTTGGAGTTTCAAGAAAATTCATTTTTATAAAAATAAAATTAAGACTTAAAACTTGGATATTTGTAATGTACTTGAAAAACTAACCAGAATGACTATAAGTACATCAAATTCTGGGTATAGATGAAAAATCCTTATTTTTCTCCATTTTTATGAATAAAAGGATAAAATGGTAATTTTACTCATAACCGAGACCTAAGTGTAATACCTCGAGCAATTTACACTATTGAATTGGGCATTCTATAGGAAATGAACTATGTTGAATATTTTACTTTATTTAAAATAGTAAATGAAGGAATTTGTATGGAAACTTGGTACCATTAGATTCTACTCAAAAAATAGAATCCAACGCCTCAAAGAACGCCAAAAACGGAGTTCGTATGAAGAAGTTATGGCCGTTTAAAGATTAGGGGCATTTCTATAATTTAAACTAAAAACGAAAAAGACAGAAAACGCAGGGGACCGTTGTGATAACGGCACCCCGTCTTCTTCTTCCTCTAGATTTCTCCAGAAACCCTAGTTTCCAGAGATTTCTACTACCGCCATTGGCAGCACCGCATAGCAAGGCTATAAAAAGCCCTATCTCCCCCCTCTTCAAATCACAATTTTTTCGGCTATTTTGGGACTGGGGTTTCCGGCAAAAATCGAAAACCCGTCGCTAGCTTTCCCTGCACATTCTGGCCAGGCTTGAGTTAGGCTGGCCATTTCCATCTCTCCACCTCCCCTCTTCTTCCTCTGGCCTCATCGGAAGTTGGGGTTTTCCCCCTTCTTCATGGGTTCCGGCGACATAGGGTTTTCAGACAGAAAGAGGGAGCCATACCACCTGAAGGAGGGCGTCCCCGGCTACCTAGGTAAGCCCCTCTTTCCCTTTCTCTCTGTTTTACTTTCCCCAAGCTAGATCCATGTCAGATCTGGTCTTTTCCTAGCCAGTTTTTCCAGCCGGAGAACGACGAAGCCGATTCCAATCGGCTTTGTACAAACAAGGCGTCTCAGGGATGCCATGCTTCACGTGCGCCTGGGACAGGGTCCATGGGACGGGTTCCAAGCATATGACAGTGCGTACACTGTCCCTGGTGCAGCCTTCGGGTGTGCGCGAGACGTGGGGCATGGGTCCTAGCTCGACAAGGATGCACGGGGTACCCTGGGAGCTGAGACGTGCCATGCTACACCAAAGGTGTGTCCATGTGATGCCATCTAGGACGCGCGTCATAGCGCGTCGCTTGAGCGTGCATGTGCACGTGCGAATGCGGTCCCTAGCATGGCCTTTGGGTGCGCATGCACGTGAGGCAATCGCAGTTTGACCGGGATGTACGGGCGTCTTGGGAACTGGGACACGTGGACCTAATGAGACTATAAAGTTAGGATCAGAGGATAATTTATAGAGTTTAACCATTGAATAGTAGATCCATATCATAGGATCTAGCATGACACTGTATTAGGCAAGGACCCATGGACCCTAAAAGGCAGATTTAGCGATCTAATTTCTAAATAGATTGAAATTGATAGGGACTCCTTATTATCCATTCATATCTAGGAGTTTATAAATGAGACCCAGGGTCGGGTTGAGTGATGAAGGATGCGACTCTAGGAGACTTCGAGATAGGTGCTCTATCGCTACTAGACTTTTTAAAAGAACCCATGTTTGTTTTGAGAATGCATGTTTTAAGTTTAAGTTATATGACTTGTTTAGCATGACTTAATTTTATAAACGAATTCAGCATGCATATGACAAATACATTATGCATAGACATGTTTTGCAAACAATTGCATATATTGCATGATTTGTGAGCATTGTGTTTTTGAAAAATTGCATGTCCTTGAGGGTTACCAAAAGATGCTGAAGTGCCCAAAAGATGCTGGGTAGGTAGTTGTGAGCGACCTAAAGAGGACAGGTTTTGAAAAAGAGGTTTTTGCTTGTTTGATCGTATATGATTTGGGCTAGTAAGCTCGTGAGCGCTATGTCGAGAGGTCTGGGGTGGCCTCCCAGCCTCTACCACTATTAGGTGGAATGGGTACCATGCCCAAAAAGGGCATGTCCCTACGTCGACTGCATGTGGTACAGGGGGCTACCACTGGTGTCACAGTACTGGGTCGATGTATCATATGCCCCGTGGAGGCTATGATCGAGTGTCCCCAGGTACCCGAGGACCACACGGCGGCGAGGTCGTGGGCATAGTGGGCCCTATGTTTTCATGGATTTACTTGCATTGCATATGGCAAGACATGAGGTTGGTCGACCATACCATACCATATATCCATGAGTTGGATTTAGTTGAGCATCTTATGCATATCATTATGTTTATGATATATATATATATATATATGATACTTTCGACTTGGATTATGCGATTCTTTAAGTCGTCAGTATTCCAATTCAACAATGGTTTTTAATATTGATATTGAACATGAGTATTCAAACATGCACATGTTTTAAAGAGCATATGATTTTAAACATAGCATGCATTGTAAAACTAGTAGTGATAGACTCCTACTGAGTATAGTATATGCTCACCCAATCCTTAACATTTTTCAGACACAAGAAGCACTTAAGGACAGAATATGCATGTGACAGAAGACACCCAAATCAAAAGGAGACAATTATATATGTAAGTAAACACTCTACCCTTTGGACATGTATTTGTATTTATTTACAGTTGGGCTGTGAGTCAGGATTTGGATAGACACAGGAAAAACATTTATGATTTCTGAAGTTTTTCAAAAACTACTTTGGTTGTTGTGAAAGCAAATGACACTCAGGGTATTCAAAATGAGTTTAAAACCAAAGATTTTCCACTGCATTGCATGGTTTTTATAAAAATGATTTTCAAATAGGGATGCATCCCGCCTTAGGAATTAGATCTTGCATTTAAAAGTGCATGGGAAAACCCGGGTCGTCACACTAAGACATCAAAATTTGGAATGTACTTGGAAAACTAATTGAAATGACACGAAGTACACTCAATATTTGAGTTCATAGGAATAAATACTATTTTTCTCCATTTTTGGAATTAAAAGGGCAAATTGGTCTTTTCACAACTATGTGGGGCCCACAAGGTGGGGCAACGGTCTGGAAGACCATCATCATGAGTCAAAACACTACTAGTTTCTAGTGAAGGAGGTGGTAGTGGGAATCCAATGCCAATTTAATAATAAAAATAATTGAAAGATGATAATTACATGTAATCATAAAAAAATTTAAAAACACCTATAAATACCCCATAAAAATTTCCAATTTTTTTTTTCTAATGTCTCTCACGAGGTCCCCTACAATGCCCTAAAATCTCAGTTCCAGAATCCTCCCCCATCTCCTCCTTCTTTCTCTCTTTCTCTCTCATTCTCTATGGGTGTGTCCCCATACGCACTTGGGCAGACGAACCCGTGTCTACATCGGGAGCGTTTAGGGACACGTCGTCCATGATGAACCATGGTTTCCGCCTAGGAAACCCTAATCCAATTAGCCATGGATTTTCACCCATTAAAATCAAATCTCCACTATTGGAGGTCGGACAGGGTTGATCTACAAAAGCCCTAAGTTTTCATGATGATCCACCTCCTGGATCACCAAAAAACTCAAAACGAAGAACAACCTCCAGCAAGGTCACCGTCTCTAGCATATTTTTAACATTTTTTTGGCATAACCCACCGTTAAACTCAAATCTTGGATCGTTGAATATGTTAAGAACATGGGGATCTATGTTTCCCCCATATTTTCCATCTTCTATGGTAATAGTGATAGGGAATTTGTTTGTTGTATGTATTTTTAGCATTAGGGTTTTATTTCTCTGGTACACAGCTTCTCTGGTCAAATTCCTTCATCGGACAAGCACAGGTAGGCTACCCACTTCATTTCCCTTCCATACTGGCACCTCCCATAGGTTTTCCGGCCTCCAGGTGATCTCCTTGGCCGTTGATCTGTCGGGAATGATGGATCCGGTAACAAGGTCGAGATCTCCAACTTAGATAGCTCAGATGAAACTTTTGAGCCATTGGATGATTTCCTGAAGCCCAGAAACCCCAAGAGATGAGATCTCAGCCCTTGATGTTGAGAGATGGATGGTGATCCATGGCAGGGTGATCTGACGGTCCAGATTGGATCGTCTTGCCCATAGCAAGTCACCCCTCTCATATCACTGGTAAAAGATGGTAACAGGTAGGTCGTTGGCTGTCCCTGCACCCGGTACACCGAGATTAGATCTGAGCCATCCAATATTTGTACTAAAACCTTGTTTCTTCAATTGAGAGCTCAGTTTAGCTCTGATTTTAGATTTGAAAGTTGCTATAGATTCCTTGTTACTTGTATTAGGTACTAAACTTAGAAAATTTCTATTTTGATTCATGTAAAATTCTATTAATGAAGAAAACTATAACTAATTCCTATGATCATTAGAACCCATACCTTTTCACGTTGGTTATGGATGAGTTAACAAAACATCTATACAAGGAGAATCCCTAGTGCATGCTATTTGCAGATGGTATAATCTTAATTGATGAGACAAGGGAGGGTGTAAACATAAAGCTAGAGTTATGGAGAGAAGCATTAGAATCTAAAGGATTTAAAATTAGCCAAACTAAGATAGAATATATGGAATGTAATTTTAGCAAGGAGAGTAGGAGTGGAACACCAGTCAAGATTGATAACCAAGAAGTCCCAGTGAAAGACTTCTTTGGGTACTTAGGATAAATGATTCATGAGAGTGGAGAGATTGAGAGGGAGGTTACCCAGAGAATCCCAGCAGGTTGGAACAAATGGAGATGTGCATTTAGAGTTTTGTGTTAATGGTGGGTGCCACTCAAACTAAAAGGATAATTTTATAAGATGGCCATGCTATATGGATTAGAGTGTTAGGCAATTATGGAACATCATACTCATAGGATAAGCATCGCAGAAATGAGGATGTTGAGATAGATGAGTGGTAAGATAAGAAAGGATAGAATTATAAATGAAAATATTAGAGAAAATTTAGGAATAGCACCAATAGGTAACAAGATGAGGGAGATTAGACTTAGATGGTTGGGACATGTTCAAAGGAGACCAACAACTGCCCCGGTTAGGAGTAAGGCAATACAGGCAGAAGGTTCTAAAAGGGCAAGGGGAATGCTTAAAAGAACGTGGATAGAAGTGACGAGGAAAGATTTAAAAACTTTGGGACTAACTGAAGCCATGGTATTTAATAGAGTGGAATGGAGGAATAAGATTTATGTGGCCAACCCCTAATTGGGATAAGGTCTTGATGATGATGATGAAGATTACTAATTCCTATGATTAGTGAAATTTGGAATGATCAGACTTTATAATTCTAATCCACTGATGATCTTGTGATTCTGGAACATGCAATCAGTGGTTATAAGTGACTGATCTGTGTTTAATTAAGAGATCTAGCCTTAAAAGAAGAATTTTTTAAAAATTGAGTATGGATCTTCATGATCTGATTAATCAAGCATGATCAGACCTTTTAAAATAGTTTATATGATGATCTAAATGAATGATTACAATAATTAAATGGCTGGATGTAAATTATTTTCTAGATCTTAAGATCTTGATCCTTAAAAGTAGTAAAATCCATAAAAGTGAATGGTAATCTCCTTGATTAGTTTGATCAAGGATGATTGGATAGTGTGGAGATGATAATATAAAGTTAAGATCATATGGATTGATGGACTTGATGATGATAATTTGGGATAGATTAAGATCTATGCCCTTAAATTGGATAAAATGGCTTAAGATCTTCTTGATTGGTTGGATTAGGAAGGATTAAATCATTTGATGAGATGCATCAATGATCTAGTGATAAAATCAAATGAAGAAATTGTATTATATCTAAAGGAAAATGAGAGATCAAGATCTAAACCCTAAATGGGATGAAAAATGAATAGAAATCAAATATGATCGTTGGATCATGATGAATAGTTATGGCATGTTAAATTTTTATTTGAATTATTAAATGGTATTGTAAATGTCTTTTAATGCTTAGTAGATTTAATTGTTAGGTTTATTTATTTATTTATTTATTTATTTATGCTTTAATGCTTATGTTATGTAAATTATATTGAAAATGTAATTAAAGGAAAATAGAGTTGAAGGACATTTACATGGGATCAATGACACGGATTTACTTATAGTAATGGCTATTGTTAGTAGGATAATATAAGGATTATCAAATCCTTGGCCCAAACTAAGACAATAATAAACCCCACGAATGACATTTTAAGTGTTCATGGACTCAATTAAAATCATTTAGAAAGAGTACTCAGGGTTAAAATGATTATAGGAACCTTATGAAAGGTTAAGTTAAGGTCACTCTAGTGAATGTTGAACATGGTGGTTAAAAGGGTTTTTTAATAGAGCCTCGCTCTTCCCCTACCTTCCGTTGACGTTTGTGAGGTCTAAATGCCTCCTTACATGAGGATTGAAGTAACCATTTTATGTTTAGCCATTCAACTAGTAAGCCTTAGTCATTTGGAAATAAGAGAAGCAGTTTAGACTTAGGATGAAATAAGCTATCTTCAACAAGTAAAACATTAACTAGTTAAATAATAATAAGATCATAAAAGGTTAGTAAAATATCTAATCTTAATAAAAATGGTAAGTAAGATAATTAAGATCAAACAAGATCCATAAGGAGATCTTGAATGATCAAGAATAATAAGAATCATAACATAGTATTGTACTTAGTATGGATGTTTATTAGTATGTATGTTGTAGATCAAATCAAGATAATTAGATTAGATAATCCAAACCCTTGATCAAATATGATTCAAGGAAGAGAACCAGGATCCTCCTCCTTAGGGATGATGAAATAACTGAACTTAGATCAAATAAGAATTGGATGATAGAATATCTAGGCCCTTGATCTTTATCAATAAGTTTAGATTGTTGATCAAAGGATCTATGAAAGATCAAGATCAAAGAGATGGATACTCAAAGACTTAGAGATAGAAAATACTTAGATTTGAAAGATTAGAAGATCATTCTAACCATCAAATCTATTGGTCAATATGATAAATACTAACTGAGATAGATAGATTACATGGATGATAGGAACACAAGACAAATCTAGATCCTTTATATCAAAGTACAAGATTAGATAAGGAATATAGATAGGAGATTATCCAAAATTGTACAAATAATGATAATATGTATGTATTTATGAATTACATACGTCAATCATGGAGGATCTGAAGGGATGGATCACTTCATGAAGGTAGGTGGAACTTTAAGAATACAAGACCTATGGTTTGTGGAATTGTTGTTATACATAGACATTATAATGCTTAAGGATGATAATATGCTTAGTTACATTTGAATCATAATTCATGTATATGAGATAGAAATAAATGTTGAAATTAGATGGAATACATAATAAATACCTGAGTATCATTTATGATTACCCCTAAACTTAGATAAGAACATAATAATAATGGATATCATTTGAGTATCCTTACACTTAATAACATTTGGTATATGAATACCAAATTAAAGGAAATGAGGATCATTTACAATAAATGATTAATCTTTAAACTTAGATAAACATGGGTATCATTCATTGTAAATGAGGATCCCTAAATCTAAAAATGAGATTATATCCTTATTATGAGGCTATTGAATACAAGGATGATAATATAAACAGATAGATTGTCTGAGATGTACAAGAAGTATTTTAGATACAAGCATGGAGGATTGTGGTTTTGTTTTAAACAGGAAAAGCCTAGGGATGCTATGCTAGGGAAGTTATGAGGGTTTGGCCACCCACTTCCCAAAATTTGATGATATTATGATACCTTGCCCAAAGAGAGGCTAAAAATTGAGTGGGGCAATTATGGGAAGGTCCCACTATAAAAGGCCTGTCTCCCCATACGGGCAGTGACACAATATTTTCCACCATGGTATTAGTGGTGAATAGGGCAGTTATCCAAGCGCGCTAGTATGGATTAGATTGTAGCATGGTAGTCCTTGAGTATGATGCGTGGCACAGTGAGATGTCAATACTACCCTAACGAGTGAGTATTTTCCCAGCAAAAGTCTGGATGATTTATCAACTCAGTATATCTGAGTTTGATTACTGATGTTTGAGATATTGACTATTTTTCACAAATTTTGATCGTATCTATATATACATACGATATGGTGGTGATTGGTTTGGAATTATCGTAGTAGATGTTACATGATAGAATGATCATATATGGTATGGTTCATGGAAATTGAATTATGTGATTCATATGGAATATGATGATTATGAATACTGTACTTTTGAATTATATGATTCCATATGTTCTTGAATCTCCTACCAAGCATAGCTTACTGAGATATTGTAAATGTTTGAATGTTTACAATATCTCAGATATAGAAAGAAAAGAATGAAGGGATATGACATGGGAAGATGAAGACCATACTACTAATCCAGACTATGTACTATTGTGGAAAGGATTGGATTGTATTTTGATTTGTGTATTTTTGACAAGATGTAATAAAGGGGCTGTGTATGTGAACCACTAGATCGATCCTGTCATTTTAATGAAATGAGTTTATTTGGAAACATATGTTGTATACAAAATTATGTATGTATATGTCAGTGAAATGTTGTATTTGAGTTTTTTGAAAAGAATTTCGGAGAAATTTTTTTTCATTGCTTAAGTTTTCAAAATGTTTGCAAAATTGGTCGACCACCATTTGAAAATAAATAACAAAAATATATTTCAAAAACCCGGGTTGCCACAAGTTGAATGGCTAAACACAAAGTGGTTACTTCAATCCTCATGTAAGGAGGCATTTAGACCTCACTAGAGTGACCTTAGCTCAACCTTTCATAAGGTTCCTAGCCATCTACATAACTTTTCATCCCCACCACACCTTATTCTTAGGGCACCCTAGAAAAAATAGGATAAAAGTTATAAAAGTCCAATAAACAAATCAAAGTAGGAGTCTTTCCATTCATAGGAAAAATACGCCTCCTACCCTTGAAGGAGAATGTCCTTTTCCTACTTCATATTCTTCCACTCTTTTGCTTGGATTTTATTCTTCTTTAGGGTTTTGTCTTGCTTTCCACGATGTGTTGCTACTTCCCCAAGTGTTCCACACCTAGGCCTTATGTGTTTCATTCTATTTTGAAGGTTGGTTAGTCTTCTTTACTTCTTCTCTTGTTTGATCTTACTTCCATTGTGCTAGTTGATGCTTTTCAATTTCGTTGTTTTCCCTAGCCAAAAGATTAAGATCCAACATTGGTTTTTCCCTTGAAGTGATAGCCAAGGGAAGTCACTTTGAATCTAATCTTTCTCCTTTCTTTTCATTCCCATTTAGATCTCTTTTAGCTTCCTTGAACTCTAGAATTGTTCTTCTTAGTATCCTTTGAATATTACCTTTATATTCCATTAGATTTTCCCTTGACACTCAAGCTTGTTGGAGGAAGAATCATTATTAAGATTTGATTTTGGTTGTTCTTTCGGAGAAAGTATGGTGTGTGCTTTCCAAAAGAGTAACGCACCACCCATGTAACCATTTTCATACAATACAATTTAATGTTGAATGGAATCTCTTTTAGCTGATGAATGACCATGAGTTGTTCTTATTTATTTGTTGCATATTGATGGTGTGATAAGTAAGTGCATGCTTTGTTTTAAATTCCCAAACAAGTCAATCAAAAGGCCTATGAAACCATGTGTCCAATCCAATGGTGGTATGCATGGTTTGGAAGGCTTTTATGGCTGAAGTTTGAGTAGTCTAGTTAATGTTCTTGCCTAATGGTAGATCCTTAGTTTAATATTTCATATCAACAAGCTTGAAGTTCACTTATCAAAGCATGTTGGAAATGTGCGTGCAATTCATAGTGGAATTTATGGTTTTGAGTGAGTTGTTGAGTGATTGAATTCTAAGTTCGTTGCATTCATTCATGTTAGTATAAGTAGTTTAGTTAGTGGTTTATTGTTGATCTTAATTAATTAGTTAGCATGTTGTTGATTAGTATTAGTTGTTAAAGTTTTTATTCCCATGAATTTAATTGCTTTCTTTAGGATTTGCATGATTAGGAAAGTAGTTGATTAGTGCCTATTTCCTTAGGTTAATTTCTATATTTCATGCTTAGGAAAGTTCTTAAGAATTGCAATTTTGGAAAGTTTCAACCTAGAAAAGTCATTTATTTAGGAAAGCCATAAATTTAGAAAGTTTTCAATTAGAAAATTTTTATTTTTGGAAAGTATGTTTAGGAGACTTTTCAATTCTACCATGTTTTTAGTTTTTTCATAATTTCAATTTCCATGTGTAAATTTCCATTCTTAGTTTAGGAAAATCTCCTTGATTTGACTAAGTTTGATAATTTAAAGTAGGGACCACTAGTATCACAATCATTCAATTTCTCGTGGGTTTGACCTCCTCGCGTGAGAATACTACAACTGATTTGTGCACTTGATAGTTTTAACTTTAAAATCACAATAGTTATTATTTATTTCAATCATTTTGTCATTTATTTTAACATTTTGTTAGTAGATAGAATTTTGTATATTTATGTGTTAGTTACTTACTTTCATTAGTTGTAAGATTTAAGTTATCTCTTTATGCTTATGTTCCACTAGTTTCCTAGGCACGATAATGAAAAGTATATTAGAATAAGATAGTTTTATGATTAGGTTATTCTTGGTTAAATTAGACCATAATGTTAATATTAGATTCATAGCACTCTAAGTTTACATACTTAGTCATTACTTGAAAGAAAGGGATATTGAGTATAGTATGAAAGAAGGTAACTGATGTGTCTTAATAACTATTGTAAGTGCATGACTTTATTGAAGTATAGAATCAACAAATATGGGTCAATACCATGAGGACTATTATTAATGGAGTTAATTCAAACTTATATTATGTTACTTTAACCTAGCCAAGTATTCAAGGAAAGAGAGAAGAAGTGAACTTTTTAATTTGAAGCTAATGACAATTAAAGTTAAAAAGACTAACCATTAGACTAAACTTCTAAATTAGGCAACTAGAAAGTAAACTCTAAGTAAGAGACAAAATAATTAAGGAACTAGGAAAAATTCTAAACTATAACTAACAAAGAATCAAAGTAGGGAAACAATTTAACTAAGAAATGAAGAGAACTATTTTATTAATGGAAAATTTACAAGAATTTGATACATAAGCAAAGAAAAATAAAGCAAGTGAAGGAAAGGAAGTAAAATTTCTTCTCGGGCTTGAATTTCATTGTAAGGCCTACATGTTGTGTCACTCATTAGGAGCTTGTACACTTCTCCTCAACCCATAATTTACTAAAGTTCCCACCAAGCTATTCTCATCTCCTTAACCCAACATAACACAACCCAAATCTTATAAAAGATCCTCAGGAATGAAGTATTAGGGTAGCCAAGATAAGAGGTGCCTAATACCTTTCCTAAAAGGTCACTACCCATTAAAAGAAGTAAGAGAATATATGGAAACAAGCTATTACATCTCCTTGCTAGAAACACTAAAGAAAGAGGGCAGCTCTTAAAGAGAGAGGCAAGTCATCCTTAAGTTAGGGGCATCCATAGAGGAGGATTCCTACCTTAAGAATGAAATAGAATAGAAGGAAACTAACATGGTCACAATGGCCCTTGGCTTAGGAGTTACAAATTCAAACCTTAGGAGATGAAGTAAGAAGATATGTCTTTTATCATGGAAGGGGTCCTACTCTTCAACATGATGCCCTTAGCTGGGAATTGGAATGACTTTATGGTAAGATTTTTTATTTCTCTCAACCATTAGCCTAGGATGAGAAATACTCCATGCTACCATATAATGGTGCCAGGTTTCTTTCCGTTTCCTTAATCCAAATCCCACAAAAAAATAAAAAATAAAAGGAAAAGAAAGAACTAAGGATAAACATGAAATAGTGAAGCATGCATGTGACTATGCGAGTGTGTGAGTGTATGCTTTATGTGTGTGAAAGTGAAGTGAGATGGTAGAATGTTGAGAGATTAGAGCACATGGAAAGGGGAAGGGTGAAGATTTGTGAAAACTAAAGGGTAACAAAGATGAGAGATGGAAGAGTATGTGGAACCTAATCAATGCCAATAGGTGTGCGTGCTTTTATGATGCATGGAAAACAATCTAAAGCATGATGTATGCAACTATGATGAGAGTCCTAGGATGGAATTGTAAGATGGACTAAAGTATTGAATACTCAAAGGTGCAAGCAAGTAACAAAGTAAGAACTATGGATGTGAATTCTAGAACTATCATGTGGATAATCTATAGAGGTGCTAAGGAGTGTGCATGGTATTTAAGGATGAACTAATGAATGCAAGATAGAAGTATGGATAGGAAAGCATGAAAATTACATGAACTAAGATGATTCCTATGATGCATAGCTTCATGATTACAAAACTAGACCAAAGAAAAGTAAAATCGAAGAGAATTGCATGCAACTATATGTGGTGCATGCAACTATATGTGGTGCATACAACATAAAGATGACGAATGTGTGCAAAGCATGCATGAGAAACTACATGGGTGATGCATTGAGATTAGGTGTAGGTATGGCAATGGAAGAAGGAAAAAGAAAAGAAAAGAAAAGAAAAACAAATGAGGAAAAGAGAAGAACAATTGAAGGAAAAAGTCAAAGGGTTGGACATTAATGCTTGAAGGGAACTTGGGTGAAGGTGATCTTCCTCCCTCTATTTCTCCTTGTTTTGACTCTTGAACTCTAGGAAAAGGTAGAAGATAGGTTTTCCTTCTCCTCTAACTCTTATTTAGATAGTTTTAGGAGAAGGAACCTTAGAAATAGATGGCTTAGATCTAAAGAAGAAAAGGATGAAAGGTTAAGATGATTTGGATGGTGGGAAGGGGAGGAAAGAGAGTGAGAGACGTGGAATACATGTAGGGTTGGTATTTGATTTTCCAATCTTAATTTGGAGTTCAAATGATTCCACAATTGAAGATTGAAGTTCACAATTGTTTCGAGGGTTCAGATTTGATCTGGGCCCATCAAAATGGACGGCTTGGATTGTTTGGGCAGAGCAGGTCAGGTTGGGCGGAGTGGTCGCGTGCTCCTGTAATTGGGACGAACGAGGTAACATGTTGCCCGTGTGACGACCCGGGTTTTCCCATGCATTTTTAAATGCAATATCTAATTCCTAAGGTGGGATGCATCCCTATTTGAAAACCATTTTATAAAAACCATGCAATGCAGCAAAAAATCTTTTTGTTTTAAACTCATTTTGAAAACCCCGAGTGTCATTTGTTTTCACAACAACCAAACTAGTTTTTGAAAATTTCAGAAATAATAAATGCCTTCCCAGGTCTATCCAGTTATAGCTCACCGCTCAACTGTAAATAAATACAAATACATTTCCAAAGGGTAGAGTATTTACTTACATGTATAATTGTCTCCTTTTGCATTTACTTGCTCGTAGCACTAACATTTTCTGAGGCATTTTCTACTCGTGAATGGAGCTGTCCTAAAAAATGTTAAGGATTGGGTGAGTATATACTATACTCAGTAGGAGTCTATCATTACTAGTTTTACAATGCATCCTATGTTTAAAATCATATGCTCTTTAAAACATGTGCATGTTCGAACACTCATGTTCAATATCGATATTAAAAACCATCTTCGAATTGGAATACTGACGACTTAAAAAATCGCAAAATCCAAGTCGAAAGTATCATATATATCATAAACATAATGATATGCATAAGATGCTCAACCGAATCAAACCCATGGATATATGGTATGGTCGACCAACCTCATGTCATGCCATATGCAATGCAAATAAATCCTCAAAACATAGGGCCCACTATGCCCACGACCTCCTCGCTGTGTAGTCTCCGGGTACCTGGGGACACTTGGTCATAGCCTCCATGGGGCATATGACACCTCGACCCAGTGCCGTGACACCAGTGGTAGCCCCCTGTACCACATGTAGTCGACGTAGGGACATGCCTTTTTTTCGGCGTGGTACCCTTTCCACCTAATAGTGGTAGA
Source organism: Warburgia ugandensis (assembly GCA_035236585.1). NCBI lineage: Eukaryota > Viridiplantae > Streptophyta > Magnoliopsida > Canellales > Canellaceae > Warburgia > Warburgia ugandensis. Next base: position 42,607,493 of record CP141136.1, read on the forward strand.
GGCTGGGAGGCTACCCCAGACCTCTCGGCATAGCGCCCATGAGCTTACTAGCCCAAATCATATACGATCAATCAAGCAAAAACCTCTTTTTCAAAACCTGTCCTCTTTGGGTCCCTCACAATTGCCTACCCAGCGTCTTTTAGGCATTCTAGCGTCTTTTGGTAACCCTCAAGGACATGCAATTTTTCAAAACTCAATGACCACAAATCATGTAATTTATGCAATCGTTTGCAAAACATGTCTATGCATAATGTATTTATCATATGTATGCTGAATTTATTTATAAAATTAAGTCATGCTAAACAAGTCATATATCTTATACTTAAAACATGCATTCTCAAAACAATCATGGCTCTTTTTAAAATTCTAGTAGCGATAGAGCACCTACCTCGAAGTCTCTTGGAGTCGCGTCCTTCATCACTCAACTCGACCCTAGGTCTCATTTATAAACTCCTGGATATGAATGGATAATGAGGAGTCCTTATCAATTTCTATCTATTTAGAAATTAGATCGCTAGATCTGCCTTTTAGGGTCCATGGGTCCTTGCCTAATTCATTGTTAGGCTAGATCCTATGATATGGATCTACATTTAAATGGTTAGACTCTATAAATGGTCCTATGATCGTAATTTTATAGTCTTATTAGGTCTGCGCATCATGGTTTCCAAGACGTGTGATCGCCCTAGTTGAACCAGGACCCATGCCTGCACGTTGTGCACGCCCAAAGGTTGTGCCAGGGACCGCATTTGCATGCGCACATGCATGCCCAAGTGACGTGCTATGATGCGCATCTTGGATGGCATCGTGCGGACGCGTCTTTGGCATAGCATGGCACGTCTCAGCTCCCAGGGCACCCCGTGCATCCTGGTCGAGGCAAGACCCGTGCCCCATGTTGTGCACGCAACTGAAGGCCGCACCAGGGATCGTGTATGCACTATCACATGCCTGGAACTCATCCTAGGGACCCTGTCCCAGGAGCACGTGAAGTGTGGCATCCCTGGGACGCCTTGTTTGCACAGAGTCGGCTGGAACCGGCTTTCCCCGACGTATTTTTTGGCCGGAAGCGCTAGATCCGGCACGAATCTAGCGTGGAAGAAAGAAAAACAGAGATAGAGGGGGAGAAAACCTACCTGGGTAGCCCCAACACGGTGCCCTCTTCCGGTGTGCGGCTCCCTCTTTTCTGTCTGAAAGCCCCAACTTCCGTTGTGGTCAGAGGAAGAAGAAGACGGGGTGAAGTGATGGGAGTGGCTGGCCTGTAGGGACGACTCAGGCCTGGTCGGAATGTGCAGGGAAAACCATTGTGAGGTTTTCCAATTTTTTTTGCTGGAAATCCCAGCCTCAAATAGCCGAAAAAATCTCGATTCAAAGAGGAGAGAATAGGGGCTTTTTATAGCCTTGCTATGGCAGTGCTGCCAATGGCAGTGCCGCCATTGGTGGTGGCAGAAACCTCTGGAACTAGGGTTTCTGGAGAAATCTAGAGGAAGAAGAAGACGGGGTGCCATTATCAAAACGGCCCCCTACTTTTTCTGTCTTTTTCGTTTTTAATTTAAATTACAGAAATGCCCCTAATCTTTAAACGCCCGTAACTTCTTCATACGAACTCCGTTTTCGGCATTCTTTGAGGTGTTGGATTCTATTTTTCGAGTAGAATCTAATGGTACCAAGTTTTCTTACAAATTCCTTTATTTACTATTTTAAATAAAGTAAAACATTTAACACAGTTCATTTCCTATAGAATGTCCAATTTAATAGCGTAAATTGCTCAGGGCATTACAGCCCGGGACCTACACTGTCGCGTGGTCATTTCGTTGGGATAATGTTGCACGTGAAGACACTCCTGCAGGGTGCATTTCTGTGCGGGATCTAGGGAGCCGGATCTTATTAGGAATATTGGACAGTTTGTTTTAGATTGTCCAGTCAATTCCTCTTTAATCAAAGGCTCAAAACTTGATTAAATTTCTTAAAAATTCTACCCTAGTGGTTTTGGTCCTTCTGGATTGATTGAATGTTTCAGATTTTCCATCGGAGCCCTCCATCATATAGAAATGAAGGGTTCTTGTCCTTACTTGATTTTTACAAATTTTAACCTAAAAATAATTTTAGAAAAAATAAAAATTATATAAACTAACGTGAAATAAGTATGGGATGAATTTTCACCTACCTAATTGGATAAAAACTTAAGTTTTGTAGCCCAATTTTAAAGAAATATTCTGTCGATAATAAGATTGCCCGACAACCGCTTATTTTGTGATTTTCCATTGAGTGCACCTTTGGATCTTGAAATTTCTTTTGGGGTTTTGTAGATAAGGTAGTCTAGGACAATATGAGTGGTGGGATTTATGAGACTTGATTTGGAACAAAGTGCCTAATTGAATTTAGGTCTCTTGTTACAATCTAGAGAGAGGAGAGAGAAAGTGAAAGAAGAGAGATTTTAGGAGTTTTGGAAAATTTGGAAATGAATTTATATCCGGTTTTTTAGAGGAAGCAAGATAATTTTGCAGGAATTTTAATGAACATTTTTGGAGTATTTTTGGGGGTGTATTTATAGATGTTTTTGAAATTTTCATAATTACTTGTAATAATTATGTTTCAATTCTTTTGAATATTAAATTAACATTGGATCGTCCACTACCAACTCCTTCTCCACTATCAACTGACAGTGGTTTGACCACTCATTACATATTTTCTGGCCGTTGAATTCATTTGTGGGCCCCACGAAAGTGTGAAAGGACCATTTTGCCCTTTTATGGAGAAAAATTCATTTTATTCTCTCAAACTCAGAATTGAGTGTACTTAGTGGCGTTGGAATTGTATTTCTAAGTACATTCTAAATATTGAAGTCTTAGATATCAGTTATGGGTAAAATTACCATTTTACCCTTTTATTCATTAAAATGGAGAAAATTAGGGGTTTTTCATTTTAACTCAGAATTGAACGTACTTAGTGTCACTTTGATCAGTTTTTCAAGTACATTCATAATTTGTAAGTTTTAAATCATGTTTTAATCCCTATAAAAAGAGAATTTCCAATAACCTAATACTCTAGCTAGAAATTTCTAAAAATTCAAACTAAATTGATTTTCTAAATCAATTTACAAAAATTGGGGTTATTACAACAACCCCTTAAAACCCTAGGTTTTCACTATTGAATGTGTTTGGAATCATGAGGATTTGTAGTGAATATAGCCATAAAATTCTCAAAATTTTTATGAAAGTTCTTTATTCATTTGAGAACACTTACTTTTATTCAACTTTTATTAACTAATTAACTTTAGCTTGTCAATAAAGATTATAAAAAAGGTTCAAAATCCTACCCTTAGCCTGATGATATCCCATTATTTCATCAAACTTTAGAAGGTGAGTGCAAGCTATAACTGATATTTAATTATAGTTTTCAAGTCAAATATAACTTAAATTACCTTCCAAATGTATGCTTTGACTTCAATTCTTACAAGATACACTTGACACTAAGAACAAAGCCACTCAAAAATGTGTAACTCTCTTTAATATGTGAGTAGAATAGCATTTGTTGTTTAAAAATCTCACATATTTTATACAAAAGAACATTAACTTAGAAAGAATGACCATGGTCTCATCAAAGAATACAAACTACTAAGAATGTTACACTCTACAAAATTATCTACTCACTTATAACCATATCCAAGCCCTACTTCTCCTAAGATCAAGTTATGACTTCTATTAGGACAAACATAGGCTTAGGTAAGATTTATCAAAAGAATGGGTCTACGGCTAAAAAAAGCTTGTCTAGAAAATATGTAAAGGTTTTTTATGTGTATTTACAACTTTGCTATTTTCCCTTACAAGAGTGAATGTTCTTCTTTTTTCATTGATTATCTTTTTTCCTTTTCCTTTTCCTTGACTTTATATAGCCTTTTTGAACTTTTCTTCTTTTTAACCCTTCTGATGTTCATCTCTTAGAATTGTATTGTTCATACTTTTTCCAAAGATGTTCTTTAATTATCTCTACATATTTCCAAAACAATTAGGTAATGGATATATATTAGGGGTTCAATATAGGTAAAGGTTGTTTGGCTAACAAAGAAAAGGCTTATATTTTAAAGGTTCAATGGGTCTAACTATAAAAAAATAGCTTAAGGCTAAAGGCTCTCGGTTAAACAAGGACACCCTCTATTGTTTCCTAGGTTTCATATGACTTAAAAAATGATGATAAAATTCGAAGATATATGGTATGATCTTTTGTGATTTCTCAATAGTTGACCAAAATGAGGAATAATGAGCCCAACTAAGAACTAATGTTCATTGAAGAAAATTATGAATATATATATATATATATATATATATATAACCCTCAAAAAAGGAAGAATGGCTCAACTCACTTGGGTTATGAGTCTCCATAGATCTTCCTTAGGATCTATAAGTTATATTTTATCTTTAACTTAAATTGTACATAGATATTTTGTGCAATTAATATTCCATGTTTAATTTTTCATGAAAAAGATTAGAAAAAGAATAAAATAGTGAACTCATTGTATACAACTCTATTAATAAGCTAAAGTTCAAAAGATAACTGAATATTCAAAAATCCAAAATTGTCATATTTATAAAGGAACTTATCATAGTTAATTTTTTTTAAAGAAAATCAAGAAAAACTTAGAAATATAATGTTGGCCTACACCCTCCAACCTGAACTAAATGTTTTCTACAATGTTTTGAAATATAGGGCATCTATATAATGAGTGGGTAATGTAGAACAATGAGACTCTAAAAACCCTGGGTAGCCTCCTAGTGAGTTCTAAGTTTAACTTGTACAATCAAACATAGCCTACAACTAACATAATTTCTCCTAAATCAAATCCTAACAATGAAATGAGAGAGATTTCTCATGCCACTTTAGAATCTCACAATAGTGTATATATTTCCTCCACCCAGAAATTTATGGCAGTTGTAACATTAAGACATAGTAGACCACCTCAATTTTAAATTTAGTGGGACCACATTAATGATCCCCTATTTTTAGTATTTTATAGTAGTCAATATACATCCCCCACCTTAAAATTTGAGTAGGTGGTAACATGATGACATAGTGAACCACAGTGAATTAAATTTTTTTTTCTCTTAAACCCTAGTTATTTTCTAATGTGTACCCTAGAGTAGGTTAATGTAGAGCCAGTACATCAATTGACTCTTCTTTTTCCTATTTTGTTGGCACAAGTAAGATTTTAGATAGACCTAGATTACTATATGGTGGTTGTTCAAATAAGGTTTGTAGGTCCCACTCAAGTATGTCTTCTACATTACAAGGCTCAATTTGAATTTTAGGTTTTGTAGTGGGTTTTGCTTTGGCATGTGATTGAGAAGTGTTCACTAATGGCATAGTTTCCAATAATTCCTTCACCTCCTCCATAGATGTGTCTTTATCAAATTCATTAAAATATGTAGGACACAATTTTAAAGGATTTGGGTTGGATGTTTCTAAGGATTTATTCTACTCCTAATGGATGTCTCTCTATCATAATCACAATAGGAAATAAGACATGGCTCAAGTAGATATGAGTTGGAGGTTTCTATAGATGTTTGTGGACATTGTGGCTCAAATGATCATATGCAATTTCCATCCTATTATTGGTAACAATAGGTAAAGTATGGTGAAAAATTTTGGGGCTCAAAAGGTTCATAAGATATGTCCATCTTATCATCATTATCAATAAGCAAAGATGGTTGAAGACTCTATAATTTAAAATGATCATAAAATAGTCCCATCCTATTATCATTAATAAGTGGGTCTTCATTATTCCCAATTGGCGCAAATTTCTTAACCATTTCCATAAATGCAGCATGGAATGGACCCCTCACTTCACAGTATTATATAATTGATTCTATGTATAACCTAAGGGTCTCATCTAATACTTATTCCCTTTGTGCTGGAGACTATGACTCGAAAGGCTCATCTTGCTATGCCAATGGAGTGCTAAGAAAGGATTGATCAGTTTGGAACCATGATGGTTGTCCTTTGATATTCATGATACTCATGGTAAGGTTGATCAAGGTGGGACTCTGATGGCTCTTCTTAATATTAGTAATCCTAAGACCAGGGTTGTTCATGATGCCTAACCCATCCACTATAGTTTTGGTAGTTTTTTCTCAGGATAGTTATCACTATAGTTGAAACTCAATGACCATGAAATAGGGGAATATGGAGTTTTAGAATAGGCATAGTCATTAGTGTACTAAAGTTGTTGGTATGACTCAGTATAGTAATTACCATACTAAGGTTGTTGATATGCCTCGATATTTTTCTTTGAAGCACTTAACCTTCCTACTGTACTATTCATCACAACATCAAATTTCTTAGAGAGATCATAAGTAAATCTTATCTCTGTCTCATGCATATTCTCATAAGGCAATGGCTTAGGAGTGAAATAGTAACACAATGGTTTTTGACAATCCCTTTCTTGATTGGCCATTGTACTCAACTTTATATATATATAAAAAAACTAATTTTTATATGCAATGAATGAGTTCTTCTTTTCTTTTTGTGTGGAAAATCCTAAATATATGATGCTACCTAAATGATAGTCCTAAGCTAAGTGATGCACAATGAATCTTGAGAGCTTGCTAAGGAGCTGAATTGATGATCTTTAATTAATGTGTAGGGTGGTAGCATTTAGACCTAAATCTAAACAACTCTTCCTTTTATCCAAGATAGACTATTGCTTACCAGTTAAGTTATGCTCTAAAGTGGTAAATACAAACCTCTTGTCAAGAGTCATTTAGATATCAACTAATGTCAACAGAAGGTGTGGAAAAATCACTTATATTTTAAGACACCCACTATAACCACAATGCTCAGAAGCTATTGGAGGTGCAATAGATCTAATCCTTCAAAAGGGTTCCTACGATTTCGATAACCATGAGTCTCTTGCTACTTCATTTTAAATTATGTTCAAGGATTAATTTTAATTACATAGGTGGGCCAAGGACCAGGTGATGAAATACAGTCCTTATTTTATGAGGGTTCCTTTGGGGCCCTTACTTTCAATGCGATACATTCCACCATAAAGCAATTAAACATGCATTGCTTGTTCAATAAAGTAAAATAATGCCTATTTATATGCCATGTAACAAAGGGTCCACACCTTAACAAATGAGACACCATAACCAGACACCATATGCCTTGGTTATAACCGAGCTTAGGCTATCCCTTATCAAATAGGTACACCACTAATGCGACAACCATAAAAAAGATGCAACAAGTAAAATGAATGCCTAATCTATATGAATTATCTTACTATCTATAAAGCAAGTTGCACTAATCAAGCTAGAGTAAAAAAAAGAAAAGAAAGTGAGGGATACTTATAGTGAGATTTTTATCAAGAACAAGTGTGGGCCACCATGCCCCACACTTGCCTTGTATTATTACGACCCATTTAAAATTGAACAATAAAGTGCAACTTACAATAGGCCTCACTACAAGTTTCACTCAAAAATCTTGACATAAGACAGAGAGAATGAGCATAGAGATAAGGTAGGAGACTTAAGATGGGGATTAGAAGTAAGACTCTAGGAAAGTGCTAGGAAGATAAGGTTTAAAAGTTGGATGTGGGGATTTTAGGAGGTTTTGGATGAGAAATTCGAATGGATTCCAGGTAGGTGGGTGGAAAATATGAACTTTTAATGAGTTTTGAAGCTAGGAGGTCCAACTATCTTCTAATTATCCTATTAAGTTTTCACCATTTTAGCATAGGATGACTACTTGAAATCTTTATTTAATAGTGTAATTCCATGTGGCTTTGTGTAAGTTGGCTTGATGGCTTGACTGGTAAGTCCCTTGGCTTCAAGGCTTGAATGGCTTGCATAACCAACTTAGCTATCCTTAGGTTTCCTTATTAAATTGGGAAACCTCATGTATGGCTCCAATTCTCATGCAAAGGTGGTGGACTTTGCATGGTTTGTACATGGGCCCACTTTAGTCACTTTACACTTCTCCAATTCCATCCTTTGCTTGTCTTAAAGTGATCTTGACCCATGATCATACTTTAGATTGTTGAGATTTAGGCCTTGACTTGCTTAGTTTTCCTAGTTAGGCTAGGATACCTCATGAATGGCTTCAATTCCTATCTCGGTCCATCTTTGCAGTTGGATTACCAACAAATGATAAGAAATCCCAATTAAATCGTAAAATATATGATCATTATCATACTTACCCCAGATTAGCATCTGAGCCTACAAATCATCAAATATTTAGTTTATTAGGTTAGAAATTCATGTCTTATAATCTTTCCACAAAAAAACCTAATTTAATGCTATAAGTTATGACACATGGACAGCTAATATGGTGATTTTATAAAAAATTGGACATTCATCAAAAGGCCACCTCTCCATCTCTCTTATACAATGTACCTAAATATAAAATGAAGGGAAAAACATATAGGGGGATCGAATTCCAGCCCATGTGTAATGAAGAGAGAGAGAGAGAGAGAGAGAGAGAGAGAGAGAGAGAGAGAGAGAGAGAGAGAGAGAGAGAGAGAGAGAGAGTAAGGCAAGATGAGAAGGAGGAGAGTGAGCTTATATAACCTAAAGAAGGAGAAGAGGACCTTGGGGAGGAATTGAGCATGAATTTTAGCCTGAATTGGAGCTCCATGCAGAAAGCAGGAAAACTTGCAACCTAGGAAAATATTTTAATGTCCTAAGCTCATTTTCATGTAGGCTACTTTTCATACTGCATGATTGTGGTTTGTGGCTTCAATGCATGATTGGAAATTTTCCTCATGATACCTGAGATTATTTTAGTATAGAGTTAAAATAAGCATGTTTTATTTTTTAGAGCATGTAGAAAGAGAACAGGGGATGAATTTCATGCATGAAGCATCCATGTGATCTACCACTTTTAAAAATTCCTTTTTAGGTTCTTTTCCTTGATAGCTAAGCCTTCCATTAACACTCTAAAGTAGTGTTTCCTAAGCCTTTACATTGAATGCTTGATGGTGGAAGATGACACAAGGACTATGCACAACATTTTCCTGCTCACAATTGTAGAAAAATGGTGCACAACTCTTGTTGAGAAGAACTACAAGTTTTGAATTAAAAGTTAAAAAATTTCATTGTATGGGTTAAATGTTGCTACTATTTGAAGTGTCTGATAGATAAAGTAGCACCATTTTTCTACATGATTTTGTGAAGGAAAATGGACGGACATTCATCTACTAAACCTCTTAAGAAAACAAAATAAGAGTGACCAAAATGATTAGATTTAATACTCGTAGAATGTTATCTTGAAAAGAAACCTTGAACAAAAAGAAAGGAAAGAAAAATCTAGAAAGAATTTAGAAGGATACACCAAGGGAGAAGGCGCACCGTCTCATGCATAGTTAGGCAAGAAAATTAGAACCCAAACTCAATCTAAAGCACCTAGATCTCCACTCAAAATGTTGAAACTAAAAGAGTAAATCTTTTAAGCACAATGCTTAAGCTCTATCAATGATAGATAACTTATCATATCCAACCCATTCAACCATATTTGTGGGCATAAGGCATGAGAGTTGGCACCATATTCCTTACAAATTTTGAAGGAAATGGTGCCCTTCTTTTTCCTATCTCCATTAATGATTGTCATTTCAAAAATCAAATTGTGGTAAGAATTTAACTAAGAGTTCTTGTTCATTTAGCAATGTAGGTGACCTTGAAACAAATGGTGGATATCACACCAATGGAAATTGAAGGGGAAGTGGAAACTTCACTGAGTTGTAGGAGGAATACCAGTCTACTATCTTAAACCTGGGTAGACATGTAGGGTAAGAGTAAGCAAGATTAGGAGACACTTAGAAGCAATAAAGATGTTAACTTAAGGTTCTTGTTTTCCAATGACTTAGTTTCTTATGACCTAGTCTCCTATGACTTAGTCAATTGAATCCTATGAACTTAACCAAGGGAGATATACACCTTTTTACCACCTAAGCCTTAGCAAATTTCATTCCTAGGAATCTAACTAAAGTGAGGTGCACACTTAGTCATAAATAGAATCTAACTTTGGGCTAACTATGATTATCAACATATTAAGTGGACTAGTTAAAGGAAAAATTGTTAAACATTATCAACTTTATGACCAATACTATAAGAGTATTAGCTAGATTGTAGTAATGACAAGGCATCAAGCATATCCTAGACCTAAGAATTACAATAAAAGGTCATACTCCTCTAGGCTCTAAGAATATGAAGCTAGTGGAATTAGGATCATACACTAAGGACACTTAGTTGCTTAGGTGCATAACCAAGAAAGTAAAATCCAAGTAATAAAAAGGAACAATACATAAAAGGTATGACCTAAACCAAGGAAAATAGGCTGCTGACCAAAGAAGGATAATTAAAATATTAAATACCACAACACTAGAGTTGGAAATAAAGATACACGTTCCTATTAAATGGACATTTAGCCCATAAACCCCAACTAAAGTTACACTATTAGTTAATAATTGGATTAAAAAAGCATCTAACACTATTAGAACAAGATACCAATGCATAACACACCATCAGATCATGATTCACATTTTTCCATGATTTGGATAGATGGATTTACAGATTTGGCCAAGTGCTCGCAGACATTATTTTCATTGATACTTGGCAAGCTCTACATGTGTGGTGGAGAGCATGAGATATGGACTTTTATGAGCCATGAGTTATGAATTTTCATCGAGGCTTTTGGTAGGCTCTCTTAGAGTGCTATAAGTCCAAGATCGCTCAAGTAGGTGCATAGTGTGAGTGTGCAATAAATCATAAAGACCCTATGCTAGGAGGTGCAGTTGGCCACTGACCTCTAAAATGAGATTAATACCAGCCTTGTAATGGAGATAGTAGGCAGCATGACTAGCTTCTCATGAGGAAATGCTCTGAGTGGTAGCTGAGTAGCCCCCATGAGGTTTGATGAGTTGAGGTCGTGTGGTACCCATGAGCCCACTTAGAGGCCAAGGTACTCTCCAATAAGTGATGCTAAGGCCCTACGAGCATAGGTGACTATGTGACGATAGCTTGTCTATAAGTGTTCAATTTTGAATAAAATTACCCAATTAGTAGCCAATGTGTTATAACTTATAGTGCTAAATTAGGGGTTTTGGCCAAAATTTATAATACATGCGTTTTTGACCTAATAATTAGAAAATGTGATATTTTGCCTGTTCAAAGGCTAATTCAGAGTAAGCACATGAATGATCATAATTTGATATGGCTTAATTAGGGTTTTCTTCTTTTATAGGAGTTGAGAAGGTAATCCAAAGGCCGAGCTTGATCGAGATAAGAATTGAGGTCATTCATGAGATTTTCTAGTCTAACTGGGAAACCAAAGCAAACCAAAGCCTCATGTGATCAAGATAAGAATGTGATGAAGGTTTAAAACTATCTTAGGTAAGCAAGAAGGAAATTGAAGAAGCTTAAGGTAACTAAAATGAGCCCATAAAGCAAGCCATGCATTTCCACCAGCTTTGCATGGGAGCCATTCAAGCCACCTAAGCTATGAAAAAGGGTGATAAGCCATATGAGCTACTCAAGCCTTGAAGCTAAACAATGAAGCCACTTAAGCCACCAAGGAATAAGCCATCAAAGTAAGCCATCAAGCAGAGGAGTTCCACATGGAGTAACACCATTGGGCCATCAATTCAAGCAACTTTCCTATGTTAAAAGTGTGATTTTAAAGGGATTTTGTGAGAATAAAGTAAAAGGTAAGATGATCATGCATTTTGGGACTCATAAAGAGAGAAAAACCCAAATTCCTAATCTATTTCTTAAACCTAATCCACCCATCCTACTAGGGTTCCATATTTTTAAGTGAAGGAGGGAGCTACCATTCAAAAGGAGCACCTCCTCCTATTTGGGCATCAAGTGGTTTCCTAAATAAGTAACCTTAGATCTACTTCAATCTAATTAAGTTCAAAACCCTAGATGTTTACACATATTTTTTAAAACTTATTTCTTACCAAATTCCTTGACTTTCCATCAACCAAACATCACAAAATTAGAATGAAAAGATCTCCACTTTTCTTCTAGGAAAAGACACCTATGCCCTTGTTCAAAATTAAAAACCACCCATCATGTCTCTCTTATGGAATCCTTCCACATATCTTTCTTACATCATCTTACTAATTAATCTCCCACCTAACCTTTTGGATTCAATACCCTAACTCTAGGGCCACATTACTCATGTTTTTACCCCTTCTTAAGTTTGGAAACCACACATCTATATATAGCCTCATATTCCAAACGAATTTTCTAAGTAGAGGGGGGTGACACACCTTGCAATCAAGCTTTCCTTTGGTGTTATTTGTGATGACCCATATTTTTGTAACACATTTTATAATACATATTTCAAAGGCATGGCACCCTTAGTAAAAAAAATTTGTAAAACAAAATAGTGAAAATGCTTTTCTCTAAAACTTGTTTTGAAAAACCCAAGTCATCACCTCATACATAACATAAGTGGAATTTTTATACAAGATAAAATTTCAGAATCCATCCAGTGGTTCACAGTACAGCCTAGTATCAGTACAATATTTGTCCAAATTGCATAATCCAAATTTCAAACCTCACAATCATTAAAAACTCTCAATACATTACAATGCTCTTAAATAAAAATACGTCTTCAAGGGATATACTCTGATTGATTATTCTTCCAAGTCTTCTACAGTCTTGATCTCCTAACCCTCCTCTGTATCTGTGATATTGTAAACATTGAAACATTTACAATATCTCAGCAAGCTATGCTTGGTAGGGGATACAAAAACATACTACTTCACTAATATAAGAATACATACTTCAGTCATTATTCCATTATGGTTACCTAGTCATGAGTTATCTCAACTAAAGTATATACGTTATTTATGTAGTATAGGATAAATTAGTTAAAATAGTGAAGATTGCTCAAAACTTGTTCCTTCCCCGGACTATACTTCCACTTAGGAATTCAATATTTAGCCAATCCTCATATGGGGATTTTATTTTGAGGAACTCATGTAGTGGCATCTCATCATGCCATGGCATTACACTATGCTTATCATATGTGCATCATAATGCAAAATACATTGGGACTACCATGTCACAGTCTCAATCCGTATAGCGTGCCCAGATAACTGTATAATAATCCACTGAAACCAACTATAGAAATAACAAATCTAGGTTCACATAGGGGGAACCCTGGCTATCACAGTGGTGGCCTTCCGATGATTGCCCCACCTAACATTTAGTCCCTCTTTGGGCATGGTATCCATCATATAAGTTTCAGGAAGCAGATGGCCAAACCCTCATAACTTTCCTAGCATAGCATCCCTAGTCCTAGCACTGTGTAAAACCAAATCACAAGCCACCATGCTTGTATGTAAAATACATTGTACATATCAAACGATGTGTCTATTTAACTAAGACTGAAATGTTTTCTATGCCCTATTCTTAGGATTTCCTTAGTCTTCACATCTCATTACTTCTACCTCATTTGATTTGCTTATTAGATTGTATCAATTGAATTAGATTATGACGTTGGATCACTTAGTGAGATCATATGGTTGGATCACTTAGTTGGATCATATGGTTGGATCACTTAGTTGGATGACGTGATTGGATCATGATCATGCTAAGGTACCAAGTATACTTATATCATGAAGGTCTATAATTCTAGACAAAAGATCATGTATGTATACACATGAATCCTTAATACATTCTTGTACATCCACTTACCTCAAAGTAGTATCTTGATTCATACATCTCAAGTGGTATTCTTCGACATTGCCCAACATGGTCTGTATTCATACATTTGTCAAACCATACGTATAAAGTTATTTCTCTATACATGTATGTATTCTTATAAGGATGCCCTAATTTTTCCTTGAATCATGTTTGATCAAGGGTTTGGGTTCTCTATTTACATTTTTCTACATATACATACATAATTTTGACATATACATAATACAATACGACATTAGTATTCTTATTATTTTTTATCATTCAAAATCCTCTGGATCTTGTCTGATCATCCTTATCTTGATAACAATTTTTATTAGGATTAGATAATTTACTAACCTTTTATGCTGTTATTATTATTACTCAACCAGTTAATATTTCACTAGTTGAAGGTATCTTATTTCATCGTAAGTCTAGATAGCTCCTCCTATGTCAAATTGGCCAAGGCTTACTAGTTGAATGGTTGAACATAAAGTGGTTACTTCAATCTTCATATAAGGAGGTGTTTAGACCTCACAAACATCAACGGAAGGTGGGGGAAGAGCATAGCTCAATTAGAGAACCCCCATAACCACCATGCTCATCATCCATTAGGGTGGCCTTAACTCAACCTTTCATAAGGTTCCTATGAGCATGTTAACCCTAAGTACTCTTTCTAATTGATTTTAATTAAATCCATGAACATTACAATATCATTCATGGAGTTTCATTATTCTCCTAATTTGGATTGAGGAATTTATATTCCTTATATTATCCTACTCATTATGGTCCTTACTATCATGAAGTCCATGCCATTCAGTCCATGTAAATGCCCTTCCATTCTAATTTCATTTAATTACATTTTCAATGTAATTTCCACTACATAAGCATTTAAGCATAAATAAATAATTAAACAAATCTACAATTAAATCTACTAAGCAATAAAAGACAATTATAATAACATTCAACAATTTAAATGAAAATCTAATATGCCATAACTATACATCATGATCCAACAGTCTTAGTTGATCCTTATTCATTTTTCATCTCTTTTAGGGTTTAAATCTTGATCTTTCATTTTCCTTTAGATCTAACACATCTTTTTGATGTGATTTCATTATTAGATCATTGATGCATCTCATCAAATGATTTGATCCTTCTTGATGCAACCGATCAAGAAGATCTTAAGTCCTTTTATCCAATTTAAGGGCATAGATCTTGATTTACAAATCATCATCATCCAGTCCATAGATCCATATGATATTAACTTCATATCTTCATTCAAATGTATCCATACTATCCAATCATCCTTGATCAAGTTGATTACCATTCATTTTTTTTATGGA
Organism: Warburgia ugandensis; assembly: GCA_035236585.1. Taxonomy (NCBI): domain Eukaryota; kingdom Viridiplantae; phylum Streptophyta; class Magnoliopsida; order Canellales; family Canellaceae; genus Warburgia; species Warburgia ugandensis. The sequence continues at coordinate 42,622,515 of CP141136.1, forward strand.
TCTTAATACTTTTAAGGCTAAATCTCTTAATTAAACATAGATCAGTCACTTATAACCATTGATTCCATGTTTTAAAGTCACAAGATCATCAATGGATCATAATTATATGGTTTAATCATTCCAATTTTTACTAACCATAGGAATTAGTAATAATTTTCTTTATTAACAAAATTTCACATGCATCAAAATATAAATTTTCTAAGTTTAGTAGGTTCTACTCATCACAAGGAATCCAACCCAACTTTTCGATCTCAATTTGGAGTTAAATTGAGATCAAACATGGAATTTTAATTTCAACCCATTTTAAGGGCTGAATTTTAATCTTACTATTTTTTTATTTACTTGATCTAGAAACCTATAAATTTTACTACGATCATGGTCCTTAAAGTTTTGGACCTATTGAACCCATCCATCGGTTCAGATCTCTAATTTAAGATCATCCTGATCCCGATCCAACACTGTTGGATCAAATTTTAGTAATTTTCACAATTAAATTCAATTAAAAACATAAATATTATGAGTTAAGTAGCTAATATACATGACAAGGACTCTATCAAAACTTTTTGATCTAAATTTGGAGTTCAAATGACTCCACAATTGGACTATGAAGTTCATAGTCGTTCTTAGGGTCCATATTTGATTTGGGCATAGCGAAATGAACAGTCCAGATCAATCATGCAAAGCAGGCCGAAAGGGCAGAAGGGTCGGTGTGCGCCCGTCGCTAGGATGCATGCGTGACGAGTTCCCCCTAGGACTGGCATTGTCACACAGCCGTTCTGTTGAGACAGCTTTGCACGTGGCACACGTGCATGGAAATGCTCCTGCAGGGCACATTTTTGTGTGGCGTCCCAAGAGTCGATCCTCTTGAGGAAGATTGGATAGTCCACTTGGACCGTCCAATCAATTCCTTTATAATTAAGGGCTCAAAACTCTAAAAAATTTATTGAAACTTCTATCCTAGGAGTTTTGGACCCTTCTGGATCGATTAGATAGCTCAGATTTTCCATCTGGGCCCTCCATCATCTAGAATTGAAGGTTTTTGGTCCTTACTTTATTTTTACAAATTTTAGCCCAAACCTAATTACAGAAATTTTTTTTTTCATAAAACAACATTAAATAAGTCTAGGAAATGATTCCACCTACCTGATTGGAGAAACAACTTAGATTTGAAGGCCAATTTGAGAAAAATACCCGTTGATGATAATATAGTCCGATAGTCCCTTGTTTTGTAATTTCCCATTGATTTCACCGCTGGATCTTGAAATTGATTTGGGGTTTGGTAGACACAGAACCTAGAATTTTGTGGATGGTGGGATTTGTGAGATTAAACTTGGAACAGAGTGCCTAATTAAATTTACATCTCTTATTCCAATTAAAGAGAGAAGAGAGAGAATGTAAGAAGGAAGAGAAGAGTGAGAAGGGGGAGGATTTTTAAGCCAAAATTTTGAGGGAGGCTAGGGAATTTTGTGATGAATTTTGTGAATTTTTTTAGGAATTTTTTTGAGGTGTTTATAGGCATTTTGGGTGTTTTTCATGATTATGTGTAATTATGATGTTTTATTCTTTTTATTATTCAATGTTCATTGGATTCCTACTACCTCCTCCTTCTCCACTAGCAGGTGGTAGTGGTTTGACTCATGATTACATGTGCTCTGGCCGTTGGATTCCTTTGTGGGTCCCTTGTGGGCCCCATGCAATGTGAAAAGACCATTTTGCTCTTTATGGAGAAAATGAGGGTTTATTCCCATGAACTTAAAATTTACTGTACTTAGTGGCGTTGGATTTGTATTTCTAGGTACACCCCAAATTTTTATGTCTTAGGCCTTGGTTATGAGTAAAATTATCGTTTTACCCTTTCGTTCATAAAAAATGTAGAAAAATAAGGATTTTTCATTCAAATTTAGAATTTGTTATTCTTATAGTCATTCTGAAGGGTTCATTGAGTATGTTTTCAATTATACGTGTCTTGTACTTTGATTGTACTTCTATAAAAAGTGCATTTTTAATAACCCTAATATTCCAGCCTGATTTTTCCTTGAAAATTTTAATTTCATTATTTATTAAACAATCTCCTTACAAAAGTTAGGGTTGTTACAATCTACCCCCTTACAAAAATTTCATCCTCGAAATTTGCATATCAACTCACTTATGAGTTTTCACAACTCTTTCATAGCTTTACTCATGTGGCCTTGCCACTTAAGGAAATCCTATTTCCTTTCATTCATTTCTCATACTACCTTCTCCTTAAAGGTATAAATAACATGATTGGTCCATATTAAATGCTCACCCATGACTAACCTTGCTAATGCACTATTCACTTAAGCTGATTCTTGCTAGACTTTTCAAAAGGATTAATAACTCTTAACTGAGTTATTCTTTTGTTTCAAAACCTCCTATTTCACTTGACTAGTAGGCTAAATTTCTACTCCTCATTTTCACCAATCTTTCAGTACTTCATATTTTTCAATTCTAATTTCTATTGCTCATCTTCATTCCTTTTCAACATATATATAGTTTTGGCATATCTTCCCTAATATGTATAGTGTAATAACCCCAATTTTTGTAATTGATTGAGAAAATCAATAAAGTTTGAGTTTCAGAAATTTTGGGCTGAAATATTAAGGTTATTTAGAATATAATTCTTATAAAAGTATAATCAAAGAATAAGACATATGCAATTGAAATTAAACCTAGCAAACCCTTCAGAAATACTGTAAGCACGACAAATTTTGAATTCGGATGAAAAATCCTTAATTTTCTTCATTTCTTGGACAAAAGGGTAAAATAGTAATTTTATCCAAAAATCAAAATCTAAGACATCAAAATTTAGAATGTACTAAGAAATATGAATCCAATATCACTAAGTACGCTCAATTCTAAGATCATGGGAATAAATCCTAATTTTTATATATATAAAGGGCAAAATAGTCTTTTTACACTATGTGGGGCCCACATGGGCCCACAAGGGACCCAAAAACGAATCCTATGGCCAGCCCACGTGAAATCATGGGTCAAACCATACCATCTGGTCTTGGGGAAGTAGGTGGAGAATGGGAGAATCCAATGCTTATTTAATAATAAAAAATTAACCATCATTAATGCATATAATCATGAAAGAAGACCAAAATGCCTATAAATACAATGCCAAAAATCCTCAAAAAATACCTCCTTGAAAAATTAGAGTTAGGCCTCTCCCCAAAAACCCAAAAATCCTAAGAGATCTCTCTCTTTTCAATTTCTTTTTCTTTTTAGATAGGAACAAGAGACCTAAAATCAATTAGGCACTTTGTTCCAGATCTAATATCATCAATTCCACTGTCCAAAACTTCCCACCATACCTTAGCTACAAAACCCCCAAAGTAATTTCAAGATCCAGCGGTTCAAACAATGAAAATTTGCAAGAAAGGTGGATCTTGGGCCATATCTTCATCAAAAGGGTATTTCTTTTAAAATGGATACATGAACAATGTTTTTTCTCCAATCAGATAGGTGGGAATACTTTCTATAAATGTTTACTAATGTTTAATGAAAATTTTATTTTACTGTAATTTATTTTGGTGATAAAAAAGGTAAAAATAAAGTAACAACATCACCTTCAATTCAGGACAATAGAGGGCTCAGATGGAAAATCGGATCCAACCAATCGATCCAGAAGGGTCCAAAACCCCTAGGGTACAATTTTCACTAAATTTCATGAAGGTTTGGTCCCTTAATTAAGAAGGGATTGATTGGACGGTCCAAAAGGATTGTCCGATCTCCCGATTGGATGGACGATGCGAGAGACGCCGCTTGCGTGCCCTCGCAAGCATGTACGACATCGTCCCACGAGTGTGGAGAGCATGCGAAGTTGTCCCGCGCACGTCGGTGGACTTCCCATGTGGGCGCTTCCACATCTCGTCGCGACGGATGCGCCCAACGAGTGGGAGTGTTCCGCCCGGCTCGATTCTGTCCGAAAGATTTGGGCGATCCATTCCTTTGGGCCCAGATCAAATCTAAGCCCTAGGAAGGACTGTAAACTTCTAGATCTAATTTCGGACCCATATGAACTCCAAATTGAGATAAAAAAGAAGCTCTGGAAAGTTTGAAACCTCTACTTTCTGATGAAATGATGAAATCTAGAAATTATATAATAAAACTTTCTGTATTAAAGAAACAAGTTTCCAATTACCTAAATCTTCAAGATTTGAGATGATCAGATCTTAGAAATATGTTTTAATAATGATATAAAATTGAAATGAAGTTATCTAAATGATTTATGTGGACATATCTAAGAGATATTAAGGGATCTACCCACTATGGTAGAAAAACCCTAAAAATTTCAAAGGGACTCACTTGATCAATAAGATCAAGTGTGATCAGATCCTTGAAATGGATGGGATGGATGTTGATATGATGAAATCCAGGGAGATCATGGATGGATTATGACAAAAACAAAATAATATGACCTTTGGACCTTAATAAAGAAAACCCCCTAAATATAATTAAAACCCTTAATAAAAAGGAAAAGATCTAAGATCTAATGGCTGGATCATAAGTGAAGGTTTCTAAAGATGTTAATGTAATTATTTTCATTTTATATTAATTGATAATAGCATCTTAAATATGATTTATGTTATAAAGCATGATAGTGTAACTTTTAGACTTTAGCATGACATGTGATTAAATTGTTATCATAGGTTGCTAGATTTAATTATCCTAGGGGCATGATAGTGTGATTATATGCAAGTGTAACTTAGGACCAAGTTAGTATGATTTCATGCCATTGTAACTTAAGATCATGCTAGTTTAAGTATAGTTTTATTCCATTAGGTTATTTTACATTCATAAGGAGCATGTTAGTATCAATGTTTGTTAAATTTATGTTGGAACCATGCTTTAAAGTTTATGATTTAATTGTTGTCAAATTTTATTAGTAGATTCAAATGTTAAGTAGTTGTTGAGATATAATGAGTATAAATCACCAAAATGTACTCTAATAAGAAAGTAGAGTTTCATGACACAAATAAGAATGTAGTACTTTGGACTTAATTAGTAAGGGCTATAGTTAGTAGGACAATATAAGGATTATCAAATCCTTGGCCCAAACTAGGAGAATAATAAACCCCATGAATGACATTATTCATGGACTTAATTAAAATCTATTAGAAAGAGTATTTAGGGTCAACATGCTTATAGGAACCTTATGAAAGGTTGAGCTATGGTCATTCTAGTGAATGTTGAACATAGTGGTTAAGGGGGTTATCTAATAGAGCCTCGCTCTTCCCCTACCTTCCGTTGACGTTTGTGAGGTCTAAACGCCTCCTTACATGAGGATTAAAGTAACCACTTTGTGTTCACCCATTCAACTAGTAAGCCTTAGCCAATTGGAAATAAGAGGAGCAGTCTAGACTTAGGCTTAAATAAGTTACCTTCAACCAGCAAAACATTAACTGGTTGAATAATAATAGTAAGAGCATAAAAGGTTAGTAAATTACCTAACCTTAATAAAAAACTGTAAGTAAGATAAGGATGATCAAACGAGATCCATTAGATCTTGGATGATTAAGAACAATAAGAATAAGGATATTATATTGTACTTAGTATGCATGTTTATTAGTATGCTTGTTCTAGTTCATTAGATTAGATAATCCAAACCCTTGATCAAAGATGATTCAAGGAAGAAAACCAAGATCATCCTCCTTAGGGATGATCCAATAACTGAACTAGATCAAAGAAGAACTAGATGATAGAAGATCTAGGACCTTGATCTTTATCAACATGTGTAGATTGTCAATCAATGGATTTATGAAAGATCAAGATCAAGGAGATGGACACACTAAGACTTAGACATAGAAAAATACTTGGATATGAATTATCTAAAGATCATTCTAAACATCAGATCTAGTGATCAATAGGATTGTTCAAAATTTATATATTGACAATATGTATGGATGTACAGATTACATACATCAATCAGGATCATGGAACATTTGGGAAAAGAGATCACTCCTTAAAGGTAGGAGGATTTGATGAATGCATTTACATGGGATATACATGATTTAACTCATGACCTTATGTTGACAAGAGCAATGTTAATATTAGTATTAAATCCCTTGAAAACCTTATGATCCAACCAAACACATATAAGATGGTTAAGGACTAGACTATAAGTGAATAGGGAACTAGAAAATATTTCAGCCCTAAGTAAACAGACAGATAGTCTGATATATATGAAATCTATTTTACATACAAGCTTGGAGGCTTGTGAGTTTGTTTTAATAGTCATAAGCCTAGGGGGATGCTATTGCTAGAGGAGTTATAAGGGTTTGGCCACCCGCTCCTTGAAATTTGATGATTTGATGATACCTTACCCTATGAGAGGCTAAAAGTAGGGTGGGGCAATTATGGGAAGGCCTCCACTGTGAAAGTCCTGTCCCCTCATACGGGCAGTGACATAATATTTTCCACTGTGATATCAGTGGTGAACAGGGCAGTTTTCTGAGCCCGCTAGTACGGATCAGACTGCAGCATGGCAACCTTTTTGATTATTTTGCACTATGATGCATATGAGAATAGGCATAGTGAAATGCCTTATGTTTTAGCATAATGAAATGCTAGGTAATTGTATATTACCAATATTTCCCAAGAAGGGAAATTCCTAGTGTAAGATTAGCTGAAATACTGAATTCTCATAATAGAGAGAATTGATCAGCTTAGTTGGGAATGATATTTGACTACTTTCATAAATTTAACTGATTTACCCATGTATAGTATATACGTATATGGATATACATAACTTACAAAGTAAAGAGTAGAGACATGAATATGTTTAGGGATAATGGGATTATGAAGTATTGGAATTACATTATCAATTATTATGCTTCTTAAATCCCCTACCAAGCATTGCTTGCTGAGATATTGTACTTGTTGCAATGTCTCAGATATAGGGAAGGAGAGTTAGGAGTTGAAGACGATAGAAGACTTGAAGAGAATAATCTTCAAGGTATACCCTTGAAGACATGTATTTTGCTTTGTTGAGAGTTTTATTGTATGGTGAGCTTGAGTTTTAGATTATGTAATTTGGACAAGTATTGTAATAGATTTGGCTGTACTGTGAACCACTGGATGGATTCTGGAATTTAATAAAAGTATATTCCTTCAATAGAATTTTATTTTGTACACAAATTATACTTATGTTATGTATGAAGTGGTGACTTGGGTTTTCAAAACAAGTTCTAAAGAAAAAAATTTCCGCTGCTTTGTTTTGCGAAATTTTTTTACACTATTAAGGGCCCTGCCTTTTAAAATACATTACAAAACATGTTACAAAAACCCGGGTCATCACATATAGTCCTTAGACTATCTACCAAAATGACATATTGATTGGATTCTATAATTTCAACTATTGTTCTTTGTAACAATCTTCCAATATTTGGAAGTAATTATCTCTTTCCTTGTTCTTCCATTATTTGGAAGTGATTACTTCATTCCTGCTCTACAATTCATACTTCTTTACTATTTCCTTCTATTGACAATTTCTTTTCAAATTCTATCATTGAACAATAGTTTCCTTGTAATGACTCTTTCCTCATTCTCATTCTCATTCTCATCCCATCCATTGTTTTTGTAACACCCTTTGTGTGCCATTTTATTCATAATACTTGACTTTCTACATTTTTCCTTCCAAGATAGTGTTATTTAAATCTTCATATATATATATATATATATATATTCCTAATCCTCTTTTGTTATCTCTTTCTCATATTCAGAACATTCTTACAATCTATGATAATATTTATCCCTTTCCCTTTCATATATATATATATATATATATCACAGGCTTCAAAATTTCTAGATTATGCAGTTCCTCATGCTTGTTTCAAGCATACCTCATAACCTTTTTCATATCATACTAACCCTTTATTTGAAGTATTCTCGATAATTCAAATTAAAAAGAGTCCATATTGACTTTGTAGTCATCCATTCTAAAGCCTTTAAAAGCTTCATAATTTATCATATATTCTTCAACTCTCAACCATCTACCATAAACTCTTTTAGGGTTTATGTAATCAATAGTAAGATTGCACTAAAAGAATGTCCTTATGATATACAATCGGTAAGAGATAAATTTCTCTAATTGTCATTGTAATTTCATCTTTTAGTATCATATTCCACCTTTGTTGGGTCAAATTCCATACCCTCCTTGAAATTTATATGACCCTAAACTTTGCTTTCTTCAATCGACATGTGCACATGCCAGATAATTGACAAGTTTTGTAAATGTCTAACATATATCTTATAAATGCTCTTGATCTCCTCAAATCCATTTCCATATATCATCACCACTTCATCTAATATATTTCATTCTCCTCAAATTCATGAATATCCTTTATCCAACTCATATAACTTAAAATTTGTTTCGATTTCATACTATGATGTTTCATTTTCAATTCCCAATTGATGATAATAAATTTGGAAATGCTCAACCTTATACAGAAAAAGGGTACTTAATTTCCTCCATAACATCATTTATGTTCAATGCATCCTCACATGGATTCTTCCTTTTTCTTTTCCCAAGGAAATTTGTTACTTCCATAATGTAAATTTCTATAATCACTCCTAATCCTTAAAATTTGTTCTTTCAACTCATTCAAATAATTTGATGTTCCTTTCCTCATTCAATCTCATGTAAGATCGAAGATCTTCAAAATATCTTAAAATTTCTAGCCACTTATTTCTCCAAAAATTTGGATTTATACCTCATTCATAATCATCTTTAAAATTAAATTTAACAACCAATATTTGATTTCACCATTCCTCCAAAAATATATTTCTCCTTACTATATTTCTTAAATCTTTCAATATCACCAACTCCATCATGTTAGTGGAATTAATATCTCTATATAGCTTTTCATTTGCCATGATCAATAAGATGTACTCCTCTTTATAATTATCAATAACCATATTTTCTCAAATCATCATATCAATATTTCTCTTTTATTTTCTATGGTTGTTTCACCATCTATGCCAAATGTACTTCTCTTTACTATAGTCCTAAAATTATTTTCAATATCACCAATGTTATCATATCAATATCCCTCTAATCCTTGATAATCTTTTGTGCTAATTTTCACAATTGATTTATAATACCAATATAATTTCTAACTTAATGATTTCATATTTGATGTACCATATATAGGGCTATAATTTCTTTGTTAACCATATATTCTCATGGTTTAATTATCTTTCTTAATAAGTTAGGGATTATATTTTTTCCCTTTCAGCATATCTAACTCTCTTCTTCCTTTTCATTTTATTCTAATTGTAAAGATCATCTCTTCATGTTCTAAAATTTTATCATCTCTTTATTAAACCCTTTTCCTTTACTAATTTTGGAGAGAAAATACTTACTTATCTCCTTATTCATCTTTATTTAAAACTATTCTCATTTACGAATTTTGAAATTTCTCACTTATCTCCTTAAATTCCTTTCAAGTAATATCATCTCTATTTTGATGATTAAATCCATTAACTAATTGCCATAATACTATATATGTAGCAATTATAACTCTTACATTTATATTTATTTATAAATTTATTTTAAATTTCATATTTTATAATAATTCTAAGGTTTCATCCTTAGTACTTATTTCTCATAAATCTTTATTTCACTTTTCCTATAAAGGTTGAATTTTTTTCCTTCTACACTATTTTCCTCATATTTTTCCAATTTATCACTTGTTTCCCTTAATCTCCATTCTTTCACTTAATACTAATTATATACATACTAGTATTGGTGTACTTTATTTCTACATATGTATGCTTACTTAGGACTTTAGGGTAGACCTGAATATCATGCATTACATCTTTATCTATTGAAATATTTTCCTTATTGATTTCTATATCTTACTATTCCCTCTATTGGGATTCTTACTTACTAAGTAGTAATTCTAGTCCTTTCACTAAGTAATATCTACAAGTGCTATACTATTCCTTTATTACACTAACTCTTTCTATACTTGTCATCAACTAATGAGTTTGACTCTTTCTATACTCATCCTTCACCAATGAGTCAACTCTTTCTATACTCATTCTTAACTAATGAGTTGACCACATAACTCATTCTCATCAATTAATAACTTATTTCTTATTCACTCACTATTTCTCATCCTCCAATTGGATTGTCATCTTCATATTGGACATAAGGTTACTGTACTGTGACTGGATGAATGACTCTGATAGCAACTGTGAAGACCTGAGCTTTTGTAACACATTTTATAATACATTTTTCAAAGGTAGGGCGCCCTTAGTAAAAAACTTTTCCAAAACAAAATAGCGAAAATTCTTTTCTTTAAAACTTGTTTTGAAAAATCCAAGTCATTAACTCATACATAACATAAGTAGAATTTTTATACAAGATAAAATTTTATTGAAGGAATATATTTTTTTATTAAATTTTAGAATCCATTCAGTGGTTCACAATACAGCCCGATATCAGTACAATACTTGTCCAAATTACATAATCCAAATTTCAAACCTCACCATACATTAAAAACTCTCAATACATTACAATGCTCTTAAATAAAAATACATGTCTTCAAGGGATATACTCTAATTGATTATTCTTCCAAGTCTTCTATAGTCTTGAGCTCCCAACCCTCCTATGTATTTGAGATATTGTAAACATTGAAACATTTACAATATCTCAGCAAGCTATGCTTGGTAGGGGATACAAAAGCATACTACTTCACTAATATAAGAATACATACCTCAGTCATTATTTCATTATGGTTACCTACTCTTGAGTTATCTCAACATAGAATATATACGTTATTTATGTAGTATAGGATAAATTAGTTAAAATAGTGAAGATTGCCCAAAACTTGTTCCTTCCCTTGGCTATACTTCCACTTAAGGATTTAATATTCAGCCAATCCTCATATGAGGATTTTCTTTCCAAGAACTCATGTAGTGGCATCTCATCATGCCATGGCATTACACTATGCCTATCATATGTGCATCATAATATAAAATACATTAGGACTACTATTCCACAGTCCCAATTTGTACGGCGTGGCCTGATAACTATATAATAATCCACTAATATCAACTGTAGAAATAACAAATCCAGTTTCGCATGGGGGGAACCCTGGCTGTCATTGTGGTAGCCTTCCCATGATTGCCCCACCTGACATTTAACCTCTCTTTGGACGTGGTATCCATCATATAAGTTTTAGGAAGCGGGTGGCCAAACCCTCATAACTTCCCTAGCATAGCATCCCCAGTCCTAGCACTGTGTGAAACAAAATCACAACCCACCATGCTTGTATGTAAAATGCATTGTCCATATCAAGCGATGTGTTTATTTAACTAAGGCTGAAATGTTTTCTATGTCCTATTCTTAAGGTTTCCTTAGTCTTCACATCTCATTACCTCCACCTCATTTGATTTGATAATTAGATTGGATCAATTGAATTAGATTATGAGGTTGGATCACTTAGTGAGATCATATGGTTGGATCACTTAGTTAGATCATATGATTGGATAACTTAGTTAAATCACGTAGTTGGATCATGTGATTGGATCATTATCATGCTAAGGTACCAAGTATACTTATACTACGAAGGTCTATAATTCTAAACAAAAGATCATGTATGTATACACATGAATCCTTAATACATTCTTGTACATCCACTTACCTCAAAGTAGTATCTTGATTTATACATCTCAAGTGGTATTCTTCCACATTGCCCAACATGGTCTGGATTCATACATCTGTCAAACCATACGTATAAAGTTATTTCTCTATACAAGTATGTATTCCTATAAAGGATGCCCTAACTTTTCCTTGAACCATGTTTGATGAGGGGTTTGGGTTCTTTACCTACTTTTTTTTACATATACATACATAATTTTCACATATACATAATACAATGCGACATTAGTATTCTTATTATTTTTGATCATTCAAAATCCTTTGGATCTTGTCTGATCATCCTTATCTTGATTACAATTTTTATTAGGGTTAGATGATTTACTAACCTTTTATGCTGTTATTATTATTACTCAACCAATTAATGTTTTACTAGTTGAGGGTAGCTTATTTCATCCTAAGTCTAGAAAGCTCTTCTTATGTCAAATTGGCTAAGGCTTACTAATTGAATGATTGAACACAAAGTGGTTACTTCAATCCTCATGTAAGGAGGCATTTAGACCTCACAAACGTCAATGGAAGGTGGGGGAAGAGCGTTTCTCTATTAGAGAACCCTCTTAACCACCATATTCATCATCCACTATGGTGACCTTAGCTCAACCTTTCATAAGGTTCCTATGAGCATGTTAACCCTAAGTACTCTTTCTAATTGATTTTAATTCAATCCATGAACATTAAAATGTTATTTATGGAATTTTATTATTCTTCTAATTTGGACTAAGGAATTTATATTCCTTATATTATCCTACTCACTATGGTCCTTACTATCATTTAGTCCATGTCATTCATTCATGTAAATGTCCGTCCATTCTAATTTCATTTAATTACATTTTCAATGTAATTTCCATTACATAAGCATTAAAGCATAAAAAAATAATTAAATAAATCTACAATTAAATCTACTAAGCAATAAAATACAATTATAATAACATTCAACAATTTAAATTAAAATCTAATATGCCATAACTATACATCATAATCTAACGGTCTTAGTTGATCCTTATTCATTTTTCATCTCTTTTAGGGTTTAAATCTTGATCTTTCATTTTCCTTTAGATCTAACACATCTTCTTGATGTGATTTCATTATTAGATCATTGATGCATCTCATCAAATGATTTGATCCTTCTTGATCCAACTGTTCAAGAAGATCTTAAGTCCTTTTATCCAATTTAAGGGCATAGATCTTGATTTATCCCAAATCATCATCATCCAGTCCATAAATCCATATGATATTAACTTCACATCTTCATCCAAACGTATCCATACTACCCAATCATCCTTGATCAAGGAGGTTACCATTCATTTTTTATGGATCTTACTACTTTTATGGCTAGATCTCTTAATTAAACATAGATCAGTCACTTATAACCATTGATTCCATGTTTTAAAGTCACAAGATCATCAATGGATCATAATTATATGGTTTAATCATTCTAATTTTTACTAATCATAATAATTAGTAATAATTTTCTTTATTACCAAAATTTCACATGCATCAAAATATAAATTTTCTAAGTTCAGTAGGTTCTACTCATCACAAGGAATCCAATCCAACTTTTTGATCTCAATTTGGTGTTAAATTGAGATTAGAATTGGGATTTTAAGATTTCCGCCCGTTTTAAGGGCTAAATTTTAATCTTACTATTTTTGTTCATTTACTTGATCTAGAAACCTATAAATTTTATTGTGATCATGCTCCCTAAGGTTTTGGGACCTCTTGAACCCATCCATTAGTTTAGATCTCCAATTTGAGATCATCATGATCATGATCCAACATTGTTGGAATAGATTTTAGTAATTTTCACAATTAAATTCAATTAAAAACATAAATATTATGAGTTCAGTAGCTAATACACATGACAAAGATTCTATAAAAACTTTTTGATCTAAATTTGGAGTTCAGATGACTCAACAATTGGACTGTGAAGTTCACAGTCGTTCTTAGGGTCTAGATTTGATCTTTGCTAGTGGAATGAACGGCCTAGATCGATCGAGCAGAGTGGGTTGGTTGGGCAGAAGGGTTGGGGAGTGCCCTTCACCGAGACACACACGTTACATCTTCCCCCTAGGACTGGCGCTGCTTGTAGCCTTTCCGTTGGGATGGCTTTGTGCATGGAGTGCGCTCGCAAGGAGCATTTTCGTGCGGCGTCCCAAGAGTTGATCATCTTAAGGAAGATCGAATAGTCCGCTTGGACTGTCAAATCAATTCCTTTACAATTAAGGGCTCAAAACTCTCTACAATTTATTGAAACTTCTATCCTAAGAGTTTTGGACCGTTCTGGATAGATTGGACATCTTATATTTTTCATCTGGGGCCTCCATTATCCAGACTGGAATGGTTCTGGTCCTTACTTTATTTTTACAAATTTTAGCCCAAACCTAATTGCAGAAAAATAAAAATTTCATAAAAAAACATTAAATAATTCTAGAAAGTGGTTCCACCTACCTGATTGGAGAAACAACTTAAATTTGAAGCCCAATTGGAGAAAAATACCCGTTGATGATAATATAACCCGGTAGTCTCTTTTTTTGCGATTTCTTGTTGATTTCACCGTTGGATCTTGAAATTGATTTGAGGGTTTTGTAAATAAGGGAATCTAAGATTATATGGATGGTGGGATTTGTGAGATTAAAGTTGGAATAGAGTTCCTAATTAAATTTAGGTCTCTTGTTCTAATTAGAGAGAGAAGAGAGAGAATGTAAGAAAGAAGAGAAGAGAGAGAAGGGAGAGGATTTTTAAGATGAAATTTTGGGGGAGGCTAGGGAATTTTGTGATGAATTTTTTGAATATTTTTAGGAATTTTTTTCCAAGGTATTTATAGGCATTTTGGGTGTTTTCCATGATTATGTGTAATTATTATGTTTTATTCTTTTTATTTTTCAATGTTCATAGGATTTCCACTACCACCCCCTTCTCCACTAGTAGGTGGTAGCGGTTTGATTCATGATTACACATGCTCTAGCCATTAGATTCCTTTGTGGGTCCCTTCTGGACTCCACGCAATGTGAAAAGACCATTTTGCCCTTTTTGGAGAAAAATAGGATTTATTCCCATGAACTCGAAATTGAGCGTACTTAGTGGCATTGGATTCATATTTTCAAGTACATCCCGAATTTTTATGTCTTAGGCCTTAGTTATGAGTAAAATTACCATTTTACCCTTTTGTTCATACAAATGTAGAAAAATAAGGATTTTTCATCCAAATTCATAATTTGTCGTGCTTATAGTCATTCTGAAGGGTTTGTTGAGTATGTTTTCAATTATACATGTCTTATAAGTTGATTGTACTTCTATGAGAAGTGCATTTTTAATAGCCCTAATATTGCAGCCTCATTTTTCATTGAAATTTTTAATTTCATTATTTATTCAATGATCTCCTTACAAAAGTTAGGGGTGTTACGTTATTTGCTGCTGCACTTTGGGATTTCTTATATTCTTTTCTCCCTTTAGATTTCCAATTATTTTCTTAGTTATTTACTCTCCAATTCAGGTTAGTAGTTTACTTGCTTTGGTTTAGTTTTCAATGCTTAGTTTCCATTGTTTTGCTTTCTAGTTTTGCACCTTTCTTTCCATCTAGATTTTTATTTACTTTTACCCCTATTCCACTTGTTTTCCTTTTTATTCCATAAAGACTTAAGATAAATTATCTCTAGTAGTGACAGCCAAGAGAAAAGCTAGCTTAAATCCTTGATTTCCCCACTTGAATTCCATGTTTTCTACCCTCTTTTCCCCCTTTGTTTTGGCAAATTTTTCCTTAGTTAGCTCACCTACTTAGCTTTCTTTTATCTTAAATTCATTTCTAGGTTTTATTTGAATGTCATTATACTTTATTTTAGGAACTGTATATTGAAATTTTATTGTTGTTTAGAATCACTTTAGCGAGTAAGAATAATGTACACTTAACATATGTTACAACAGCTTTATACGGCTAATTTTTGGTGCAATTTGGAGATGATTCAATTAAATTTTTTTAGAATTCTTGTTATGGAATGTTTATTTCATCAAATTACTTGATATCTAGGCTGTTTTCTTGCATTGAAGTTGTCATTTCAATATCTTTTCAATGTGAGATTTGTTAAATGTTCTTAAGTATCGAAATATGGAATTTCCCCCCCCCCTTAACTTTGTGCTTTGTTTCCAGCCATCTACATACCTTATTTGCTTGAATCCTTAGGCACTCATTTATATTTTCACATTTTTTTATTTAATTCATTAATTATTTTTTTATGATAGTTCACATTAAATTCATCAATTCTAGTGCCTTTAGAACCATAGAACCATGCATACAATCCATGGATCATGCACATGGTAATAGGTCACTTTCCTTTTTGGTTTTTTATTAGTTTAGTTACTTAATTTACTTTTAGAAGTAGTTAATTCATTGTTTGTATCTTAATTTAGGTGTAGATAGTTTCTTTTTTATTTTTAGGTAGTTCCATCTTTAGGATGTTTTAGGATTTAGAAAATATTTTTAATGATAGCTTCCATTCACATGCTTGTTCCTAATTTCTAGTTAAAGTTAGTTGTATCTCATTGGTTACTTGTTTTTTCATGTTAGTTTAGTGTGAGAAAGTTTCCTAAATTGATTTTTAAAGTTCTATTTTTAGAAGGTTTCTAATTCTAGTTTAGAAAAGGGTTAATTTAGGAAAGTGACATTTTTGTAGTTTCCTTTCATTTAAGTTTCTTAATTTGATTCATGATAATTGAGTATTAGTTTCCTTTAGTTTCTAGAATGTTAGTTGAGTTAGTTTCTAATTTCATTGTTTAGTTTTAGTTTTTAGTAAATTTCTTTTAAGTTTAGTTTCTAGATCAATGCATGTTTCCATTTCATGTTGTTTAGTTTCCTAATTTAATCAAAACTCTTCTTCTTTGACTCAAGTTAATAAATTTGAATAAAATCTAATCCATTGAAAATCTGTGAGATTCCTTGTGGGATCGACCTCACTTGCATGATAATACTACATTGATTCATGCACTTGCGAGTAATTTTAAAGCTACATCAAGTTTTTGGGGCTGTTGTTGGGGAATCACAATGGATTTGCTGTTGGATTATTATTTGGATTGTTTATTTTTAGACCTAGCCTTGGGTTACATTAGATTAGGATTTTTGCATTGCATTTGCATATCTTACTAATTACATGAAAATTGATCCATCTTACTTGTTTTGTGCAATGGGAATTTGGTAAAGGAGCCACGGTGATTCTATGATTTAAAGTTTCATCAAATTTGATTGCTTTCTTAGATTAGGTTTTTCTTTTTGAGTGAACTTGTAGTGAGGCCTAATTATAACTTACAATTTCTTTATGTCAATTTTAAATGGGTTGTATTAAAACAAGGCAAGTGCGTGGTATGAAAGCCCACACTTGATCTTCATCAGAAACCCCATTGTAAGTATTCCTCACTCTCTTTTTACTTTCTCAATGTAATTGCCTTATGTATGATTTGAATATTGGTTGGTAGATTAATTAATATAGTTAGGGTCATACATCATATTTGTTACATTGTAATTAGTGTTATTTCATTAGAGAGTACCTATCTAACCTTTGGTTGGATGGAATATAGGTTGTATTAATTTGCTTTCTAGAATTGCATTGCACATTTATTCCTTTATGGTGGATGGAACTTAATCTTAGCAAGGGCCCCACAAAAATCCTCATAAGCTAAGGACTAGATTTCAACACCAGATCCTTGTCCCACTTAGAAAATCAAATCAAGTCCTTGTATGCTTGTGATCCTAGCTGTTAATCTTAATTTAAATCAAGTAGCAAGAGACCTAGGGTTTTGAGCTCATAGGACCCTTTTAGAAAGGCACAATCTATTGTCACTCCAGTGACTTCTGAGCACTGTGGCTATAGTGCGTGTCTTAAAATCCAAGTGATTTTTCCACACCTTCCATTGATGTCAGTAGAGGTCTAAATGCCTCTTGACACAAGGATTGTATTAACCACTTTCAAGTAGAACTTTACTGGTAAGCAATGGTCAAGCCTAGACAAAAGGAGGAGCTACCTAGATTTACGTATAAAAGCTACCACCCTGCACATTATCAAAGATCTTCAATTCAACACGTTAGTGAACTATTAGGGATTGATTTGTTTTTCATCATTTAGAGTTAGAAGCCACATTTAGTTATGTTGCATGATGTAGTTAGGATTTTCCAAAAAAAGAAGAAGACACATTCATTGTATTCAACTATCTGTTTTGTTGTATACAAAGTTGAGAACAAAGGCTTATTAAGAAGGGAATATATTTCATATATTAGGTACATCGATGGATAGGATATATATTATGGAAAGTGAATTGCTTAGGATAATAGCTTCTACACAAGTCATACCACAACCTCAATATCATAATGACTATACCTATTCTGAGCATCCCTATTCTACTCCATGACCATGAAGCTCCACATGCAATGATTATAATCAAGAACCAATGGATGCATGTTATGCATTCACATACCCTAGCAATACTACTATTGTAAGACAAATTATAATCGATGGGCTAGGCATCAAGACAACCACAGTCTCTATATTATCAATATTAGGAAGAACCATAATGCTCCCACCTTGGTCAACACCACCATCATTATCAAAAATTTCAGGGTCAATCATCATGGGCTCAACATGGTCCTCCCTTTTTCAGGACCCAAATGCCACAACAATACAAACACTTTGAGTCATTTCCTTTTACATCATGAAGAACCACCATCCGAAGAGAATATGCACCATATTTGTGAGATAATAGAACAAGGCATGGTTTCCACTGATAAGGTGAATAAGGAAATGATATGATATGAGAGATGGAGGAAATGAAATCAATATGGGAAAATATTGATAGAGACATTGCTGAATTTATAAAAAGGATTGAAAAAATGAAACAATTTGGTGATAATAAAGAGCCACTTATTACTAATATTAGGACGGAAGTCTCTTATGATCATTCTGAGCCACAAAGTCCACAACCATCCATAGATGCCTCCAACTCAGATCTACTTAAGCCATGTCGTGTCCCTTGTTACGATTATGATGGAGAGACTTCCATTGATGAAGGGAATGAATCCATAGAAACATCCAACCCAGATCCTCTAGAATCGTATCCTACTTATTTCTATGACTTTGATGAAGATACATCCATTGAGGAGGTACACAAGTTGTTAGATACTATGCCTTTAATGGACACTCCTCAACGGCTAGCTAGAGTAGATACTCCTATAGAGCTTGAAATATTAATTGAGCCTTGTAATGTGAAAGATTACCCAATTGGGACCTACAAATCTTATTTGAACAAACATCAAATAGTAATAGAAGCCCAATTAAATCCTTACATGTGCTAGCTAAACATGAAGAAAAAGAGTTAGTTGATGTACTAACCCTACATCAACCTACTCTTGGACACACATTAAAAGATAATCAGGGTTTAAGCCAAATCGTGTCCCTACCTCTAGTAATACAAGAAATTTTTAAGGAAGGGTAGAGTCAGCCCCTACTTCAGGATAATGTCATGAAAATAGAGGAAAAGTTGAACTAAATATAATGGTCAATGTTATCCGTCAATTTGGTCAAGAAGAGGACCGTTTGCCTCCATATGGTCCAACAAAATGCATGGTAGTATACGAAGTCATCATGTTATCACCACCTTGAAATACAAGGTGGAGGAATTATATTGACTATAATGAAATTTTGAAGATGGGGAATCATCAATATGGTCCAACAAATTTCAAAATTGTGGTGTTCTATTTTAATATACGGATATCACCCACTAAAATTTAAGGGTGGAGGCAATATATAAACTACCATGAGATTCTAAAGGGGCGTGAGATATCATACTAATTCATTCTTAGAGTTAGGATTAAGAAAGATTAGTTAAGTCCAGCAGAAATTAGGTTAGTTATAGGCCATGTCTAGCTGAAGACATAAAGCTTAGAACTCATTGGGAGGCAACATAGGATTTTTTATATAAGGGCTCATTAGTCTACATTACCCATTCTTCATTTAGATGTACTATATATAAAAAAAAAAATTGACGAAATGTGTAGTTCAAGTTGGCAGGTGTAGAAATGATATTTCAATTTTTTAGTATTTTTAAAAATAAAAAAATTGATAAGTCCTTTATAGAGATGAGAAATCAATATTGTTGCATATTCAGCTATATTATGTACTTTAGCTTATTCATAGAGTTGCAGACAATTAGTTCACTATTTCACACTTTTTCCAATCTATCTCATGAAAAATAAAATTCAGAATATTAATTGCATAAAATAACTATATATAGCTTAAGTTGAAAAGAAAAATACAACTTAGAGACCCTGAACAAGATTTGTGAAGAGTTATAACCCAAACGTGTTTTGAGCCATTCTTTCTTTTCTGAGGATCATGAACAAATTCAAAATTTACTTTAGCGAACATTTATTCTTAGTTGGTCTCATTATTGTTCATTGTGGTCAACTATTGAGAAATAACCAAAAGATTATACCATATATCTCTTAAGTTGTGGATGTTAAAAGAATCAACGATAGAATTATAATAATAAAAATTGTTCTAGGAGAGAAAATTATAAATGTTATAAGTGCATACGCACCACAAGTAGGGTTACAAGAGATAATCAAGAAACAATTTTGGGAAGATATGGAGGGAGTCATGCAAGAAATTCCTAACACTGAGCGAATATTTATAGGTGCAGACTTAAACGGCCATGTAGGAAAAGATAATGAAGGATATGATAGAATACACAGTGGATATGGTATAGGTGAACGAAATGAGATGGGGGAGAATATCCTCGATTTTGCTTTGTCATATAACCTATCCATTGCAAATACACTTTTTAAGAAGAGGGACGAACATTTAATAACCTTTAAAAGTGGACTTCATAAAAGCCAAATAGACTTTTTTTCTACTTAGGAATAATGAACAATCTACATGTAAGGATTGTAAGGTGATATCTGGTGAGAGTTTGACCTCACAATATAGGTTAATGGTTATGGATATCCATATCAAAAGATGGAGTAAAAGAACTAAACTTAATACACACCCAAAAACTAAGTGGTGGAACTTAAAAGGAGAGAAAATAACCTCCTTCAAAAATAAGTTGATGGTAGAAGGGAAGTGGAACTATGAAACAGAAGTAAATACTATGTGGATTAATATGGCTGAGTGCATTAAGAAAGTGGCAAAAGATGTCTTAGGAGTATCTAAAGGTAAAAGGGTATTAGCAAAGGAAACATGGTGGTGGAGTGAAACAATTCAAAAAGTTATTAAAGAAAGCGGATGCGTTTTAAAGCATGGCAAAAGATTAGAAATAATGAAAACTATGAGCAATATAAGAATGCTCAAAATGTTGCTAAGAGAATAGTAAGTGAGGCTAAACTTAAAGCATATGATGAGCTCTACAATAGACTAGGAACAAGAGAAGGTGAGAAAGATGTGTTTAAACTTGCAAAAGTAAGAGAACAGAAGGGTAAGGACTTAGATCATGTTAGGTGTATAAGAAGCGATGATCAAAGGGTATTAGTCAAAGATGATGAGATCAAACAAAGGTGGGAAACATACTTTCAAAAATTGTTAAATGACAATGGCCCTGAGAATATAGGGATTGAAAATACTATAAATCAAAATAACATTGGATATTATAGGTATGAACGTAGGATTAGAATACCTGAAGTAAAAGAGGCCTTGAAAAAGATGAAATCAGGAAAGGCCATGGAGCCTGATGGTATACCAGTAGAGGTTTCGAAGCATATGGGAGACATTGGGTTAGTTTGGTTGACCAAGTTGTTTAACAAGATTATAAAATCAAAGAAAATGCCTGATGAGTGGAGGAAAAGCTCTATTGTACCAATTTGTAAGAATAAAGGAGACATACAGAGCTGTACTAATTATAGAGGGATCAAACTTATGAGCCACACTATGAAACTTTTTGAAAGAGTGATTGAGAATAGGCTGCGTCATGAAACAAGTGTATCAGAGAATCAGTTTGGTTTCATGCCTGGGAGATCTACCATGGAGGCTATTTGCTTACTAAGACAATTAGTAGAGAAATATAGGGAAAGGAGGAAAGACCTCCACTTGGTCTTTATTGATTTAGAGAAAGCTTATGATAGAGTCCCTAGAGAGTTAATATGGAGAGTGTTGGGTGGTAAAGGGGTTTCGCAAGGATATATCAACATAATTAAAGATATGTATGAGGGAGCGGTAACAAATGTTAAGACCACTAGTGGTGTGATTGGTGATTTTCCTGTCACTGTAGGATTGCACCAAGGATCAGCATTGAGTCCATACCTTTTCACATTGGTTATGGATGAGCTAACAAAACATCTACACAAGGAGATTCCCTGGTGCATGTTATTTGCTGATGATATAGTCTTACTTGATGAGACAAGGGAGGGTGTAAACATAAAGCTAGAATTATGGAGAGAAGCATTAGAATTTGAAGGATTTAAAATTAGTCGAACTAAGACAGAATATATGGAATGTAATTTTAGCAAGGAGAGTAGGAGTAGAATACCAGTCAAGATTGATAACCAAGAAGTCCCCGCCAAAGACCACTTTCGGTACTTAGGATCAATAATTCATGAGAGTGGAGAGATTGAGAGGGTGGTTATCCAGAGAATTCAAGTGGGTTGGAACAAATGGAGATGTGCATCTAGAGTTTTGTGTGATCGACGAGTGCCACTCAAACTAAAAGAAAATTTCTATAGGATGGCTATAAGGTCGGCCATTGTCTATGGATCAGAATGTTGGGCAGTTAAGGAACATCATACTCATAGGATGAGCGTCGCAGAAATGAGGATGTTGAGATGGATGAGTGGTAAGACAAGAAAAGATAGAATTCAAAATGAAAATATTCGAGGAAATTTAGGGATAGCACCAATAGGTAATAAGATGAGGGAGACTAGACTTAGATGGTTTGGACATGTACAAAGGAGACCAACAACGGCACCGATTAGAAAAAGTGAGGCAATACAAGTAGAAAGTTTTAAAAGGGCAAAGGGAAGGCCCAAAAGAACGTGGATAGAAGTGGTGAGGAAAGATTTAAAAACTTTGGGACTAAATGAAGACATGGTATTTAATAGAGTAGAATGGAGGAATAAGATTCATGTGGCCGACCCCTAATTGGGATAAGGTCTTGATGATGATGATGATGATGATGATCTCTTAAATTTATGATCATCTTTAAGTCATATGAAACCTAGAAAATGATAGAGGCCTTCCTTGTTAAACCAGAGTCTTTAGCCATCCCTATATTGTTTTCCACTAGTTAGCCCATTGAGCCTTTAAAATAAAAGCCCTTTTCTTTGTTAGCTAAATAACCTTTACCCATATTGAACCACTGTAATATATCCATTACACATTTATTTTTGAAATATGTAGAGAATATTGAAGAATATCATGGAAAAAGTATGAATAATACAATTCAAGAGATGAACATTAAAAAGGTTAAAAAGGAGAAAAAGTATTAAAAAAAAGTAATAGAAAAAGATAGTCAATGAAAAAGAAGAATGTTCACTCGTGTGAAGAAAAAATGGAAAAGTTGTGAATACACTAATAGATGACCTTTACATATTATTTAGATAACCTTTGTTTACCTTTATATCCATTCTTTCGATAACCCTTACGTAAGCCTATGTTTCGTCCTAATAGAAGTCCTAGCTTGATCTTAGGAGAAGTATGGCTTGGATAAGGTTATAAATGATTAGGGACTTTGGTAGAATGTAACATTCTCAATAGTTGATATCCTTTCATGAGACCATAATCATTCTTTCCATTTTATCATTCTTTCATATGGAATATGTGAGATTTTTGGATTTAATGAACAATATTCGACTCACATATTAATGAGAGATTTGCACCTTTCTGAGTGACAAGTATATCCTATAAGAATTGAAGTCAAAGCAAACATTTAGCTAGTAATTTAGATTATATTTGACTTGGATACTTTAATTATATATCAGCTATAACGCACACTCAACTTCCAAAGTTTAATGAAACAATGAAACATCTTTATCTTAAAGGTAGGATTTTGAACATTTTTCTTCATCTTTGGTAGCAAGCTAAAATTGGGAATTAATTTAAACTAAATAGGAGAAATTTTTTTCATATTAATAAAGGACTGTCATAAAATTTTTAATAATTTTGTGGGCATATTCATGGCAAACCCTCATGAGGCTAACTCTTCTATTAGGGGTAACCTAGGGGTTTAAGGGCTTGGTGCATATGCTAAATGCAATCATGAGCACCTATGAAAAAGGCAACCATTTTGTTTTCATGATTTTTTGCATGTTTTGGTTGGGACTAGAAAAATTCTGGTTGGGTGGTGTGATAAGTGTTCAATTTTATATAGAAACTATCCAATTAGTAGCCAATGTCTTATAACTTATAGTGTTCAATTAGGTTTTTGGCTAAATTTATAACACATGCATTTTTTGCCCAATAATTATAAAATTTGATAATTTGCAAGTTTAGATGCTAATCCAGTGTAAGTACGTGAATGATCATAATTTGCTAGGATTTAATTTGGGTTTTTCTTCTTTTGTAGGTGTTGAAAAGGTAATCCAAAGTCTGAGCTTGATCAATATAAGAATTGAGGTCATTCATAAGGTTTCCTAGTGTAACTCGGAAACCTAAGCAAGTCAAAGCCTAAATGTCATGAATCAAAGGTATGATGAAGGTTCAAGACCATTCTAGGGCAAGAAGGAAGGCAATTAAAGAAGCTAAAGGTGACTAAAATGGGCCCATTAAGCAAGTCATTCATTTCCACGACCTTTGAATGGGAGCCATTGAAGCCACCTAAGCCACTAAACCCATGAAAAAGGGTGATAAGCCATATGAGCTACTCAAGGCTTGAAGCTAAGCAATGAAGCCACTTAAGCCACCAAGGAATGATCCATCAAAGTGAGCCATCAAGCCAAGGAGGAGTGGCACATGGAGTCACACAATTGGAGCACCAATTTAAGCAACTTTCCTATGTTAAAAAGGTGACTTTTAAGGGATTTTGTGAGAGTAATGTAATAGGTAAGATGATCATGTATTAGGGGACCCTTAAAAACAGAAAAAACCACATTCCTAATCTATTTCATAACCCTAATCCACCCATCCTATTAGGTTTCCATGTTTTTTAGTGAAGGAGGGAGCAACCATCCAAAAGGAGGAACCCCCCCCCCCGCCCCCCCTTCCTAATTGGGATCAAGTGGCTTCCTAAATACGAAACCTTAGATCTACTTCAATCATTAACTTCAAAACCTTATATCTTTTTACATATTTCCTAAACCTCATACCTTACATAATCCCTTGACATTCCATCAACCAAACATCAGAAAATTAAAGGGTAAAGAGCTCCACTTTCCTTCTAGGAAATAGATGCCTATACCCTTGTTCAAAATTACAAACCAGCCATCATGTCTCTCTTATGTCATCTTTCTTCCTCTCTTTCTTACATATCTTGCTAATTCATCTCCCACCTAACCTTTCTTATTTAATACTATAACCTTAGGGCCACTTTCCTCATGTTTTTGTCCGTACCTAAGTTAGGAAGGAGGTGTATGCATGTGAATCAATGTTAAAAGGAGAAGGCATGTAAGTGGAAGTAAGGTGGACAACATGAAAAGCTAGGTTGGAGGGCTGTTGAGGTTGTGCATGAATGTAACTCTAAGGGTCATGCATGTAATATATAAGGGATAATGAATTCTATGCAACAATGGAAGAAGCTTGCAAGGGAAGATGCACGCAAGGTAGAAGAGTGGAAAGGATGCTAATGCATGCAATGCAAGATGGTGAAGGGTGTGGAAATGCAAGGAGGGCAAGATCTAGTATGTTGAGGCATATGGACTTGAGATGAACAATGGGAAAGGATGAATGTGTGCAACTCCATGGCATACAAGGCATGGAATGGTGCATGAAAAGACTAGAAATACAATGCATGGCTAGCCCATCCTTGATTGCAAGTCTTGTAAGAGGGACTATTGTTGCTAGGGTTTCTGAATGCATTCACTTGCTCTGAAAATTTTTCAAGAGAAGCAGAGCTTGATGGGCATGAAGTAGATGGGTGTGTGGGACTAGAACAGATTGAACAAATCTCATGTTGAGGTTGCATAGAAGATATCTTAGCCATCATAAAAGCATTTATCTATTGAGTATGATCATCTATCTTATCCACTTTGTAGGCCAACATCTCCATTTTGTTATTTAAATCTCGAGTGATCGTTATCTCATATAGGCCACTTTTCTCCTGATGCTGTGGACATCTTTATATTCTAATAGAATAGCCCCATTGTTGGAAATTCTCATATAGAGTTTCAAAGAAGTTCCACACCTTTGTGTCAATCTTAAGCATAAGTGCGCCACCACTAGTGGCATCAATCATGCATTGGTTTTGTTGGGGTCAGACCTTCACAGAAATATTGGACCTGTTTCCACTTCTTGAAGCTATGGTGTAGGCATTTCAATGGTCAGTCCTCCCAACATTCTTAGCATTCATAGAAATTCTCTCCTTTTTTTTATTGAAAATTGATGAGTTCCCTCCTAAGGATGTTGGTTTTATGGAATGTAAAGAACTTATTTAGGAAATTTCTAGATAGTTGATCCCATGTGATGATGGACCCTACTTCTAAAGAGTTGAACCATGACTTTGCTTTGTTCCTCAAGGAGATTGGAAATAGTATGAACCTAATAGAGTCATAAAAAAAGTTGCAGTGTTTAAACGTATATCAAATGCCAATGAAGTCCATGACATGGTGATATGGGCTCTCCTTGTCTAGTCTATAAAAATTTGGTAGGAGTTGAATAACACTTGGTTTTAACTTAAAATGATATGCGTTAGTCACAGGTAAAGCTATATAGGATGTGGGGTTGTATTCGTTATGAGTAGAATAATCATTCAACAACTTCACCTCTATTGCTTCATTGGCCATTTCTTTAGCATGGATTTTTTGATCTACTTGATTGCTAAGGCCTTCCGTAGTGGTCTATTCAATCTCTATATCTAAGAGCAGTACGTCTAGGTTCAATGATTGATGGCCTTGAATACCCCAGTGGTTGGTGTAGTCCACTCTACTTAACATACAACAAAAATAAGTTATTTTATAAAATGAAAGAGTACTTTTTTCCCCAGCTAGTCTATGGGAAACCTAAACTAAATGATGCAACCTATATGCAAAATAATAGTTAAAAAATAAACAAAGGTCACACAATAACTATAACCCTATGGAAAATAAGATGAAAGCTATATATATTTTTTAAATTTGTTTGGAGAGGCTTTTAGGCATGTCTTACTACTTACTAGTTAGATCTTGTTCATATTGAACTGCTTCATACCCTCCTCAGTCATCCACAGGTGATCTAGGTTGTTGGATGTGTTTGCAGAGCTTGTTATTTAAATACCAATGTAGTTGATTAGATAGGGGTCACTAGAGTGGCAATAATTTGCCTTCTTTCAAGGAGGTCCCATAAGTCTGTACATTGATATAGGTTTCTTCTAATTTATTTTAATTAAATTGTAGAGGCTAGGTTTGCATGTAAGATGATCATTAACTTAGGTGGGCCAAGGGATGGTGATGAAATCCACCCTTGATCTTGTAGGGGCGAGTGCCCTTATTAATCAATAAAGCATTCCCATGACAATTTGATCAAACAAATATAACTTTAAAGCAATAAATGTGCCTATAATGCAAGGAGAGTAGCAAATATAATGTTACTACCTATATGCTACTTAAGAAAGGGTCATGCCTCAATGGACTGGACAATATAACCCTAACAGCCAATGTCCTTGCATTATAGCTGAGCTTATGCTATACTTGTTAAGTAGGTGCTTACTAATGTAAAAGTTCTAAGTATTATGCAACAAGAAAATAGATGAATGCAACTATATGCTTTTATACTACCATCCACAATGCATAATTAAACTACTAATGTAATCCTAATCTAGGAATTAGAAAGAAGGTTAGGATAACTCATAGTGGGGTTTTGGAAATAGTCTTCTCATACAAGGGTGGGTCGATGTACACACCACCTCTTGATTCAAGTTACGATGGGCCACCCTTGATCTGCATTATTACAACTATTTTTAATTTAAATGAATCACAATAGAAAAAGTACAAGATTGCTCTCACTACAATTCTCTCAAATAAAAGATATGTAACCATCCTTAGTCTTCCTCCAAGTCCTCCAAATATGTGCACAAATAAAAAGAGAAGTGAGAATTGAAGATCATCGAGAATATGGAAAGTAGTGTAAAAAATATAACTACTCTATATGAAATCCTAAAAACTAAGACTAGTGATAAAGTATTACAACCCAGAACTTAATTAAAACTCCATTATGAGTCCATGACAATGGTTCCAAAAATCTAATGTGATTGCATGGATCTATTGTAGAATAGATTGGTGAATATGTGTCAATCCCATGGAGACTCTTCAATAAATGGGAATTTAATTAGATTAAGATTAACCCACCTTAACCTAGCCAAAAATGAAGGAAAGAAATTAATTTTAAGCACTAAACTAAAGTAATTAAAGTAAGGCAAACTAAATACCAACTAGAATAAAAATTAATTCTATTACTAAAATCCATTCTCTCACCAACTGCCCCAATTTGGCTAAACGACAGACTTGGTGATCAATAACTAGTTCAATAAGAGCAATTTGATCTTATTGGCTTGCTTAATCAACTCTTTTGAATAAACCCTTGTTGTCCTAAATGCCTCTCCCTTTTCATCCATTATAGTTAGTGTAATAGACTGCTCGATGTAAATTTATTGCAATGGAAATGAGTATAAGAAAGAAAGGAAGAAACACATTAAATAATACTTCTTGTGGAGTATTCCTTATAGGACTCCTTCATTATGCACTCAACAAGGAATTTACACATCCACTCCTATTCTAGGGCTTAAACTTCTACTATAAGTCTCCATTGTCATGCCACTCAATAAGGGACTTTACATGTCAATCTAACCCATACACTACAATTACAAGCAAGCAAACATCATCAATGTGACTCGTTTTACTTCTTGAGGCACATAACTTGTTACCCACAAGCAAAGAAGGAAGTCTCCATCCCACTAACCCAAAAGAAACCTCAACCATACTTTATGAAGGAGAGAATCCTAAATTTCCATGGAAAGTGGCACAAGGCTTTCTTCCCTTCCAATTTGTTACTAGAACCCCATGGACAAGAAGATGGAAGGCTAGAAAATGAGGGTTGCATGTAAAAGAAAGGAAACGAGGTGGATGGATGTAAGTCTAAAGTGGAGGGTGCATGCAAAAGAGTGGTGCATAAAGGAAAGTGGCTAAGCATGTAGGAGATAGGAAGAAATGGAGTGTGCATGGATGGTAGCATTGGAAGGGGTCTTGTGGGTAAGGCTAAGAATGATGGTGGCTTGTAAGTTGAGGGAAGATGGCAGTGGTTGCTATGCATGCAAAGTATATGTATGCAAGGGAGAGGCATGCAAGATAAATGAAAGAGAAGAAGATGTGTATAGGAAAATCCAAGGTAAGATGTGTGTAGCATAGAGTAGATCTAATGCATGCAGATAAAGGTGTGTGCATATGCAAGAGAGAGAAGGCATGGAAGAGCAATGGAGGGTGTGTAAGACTAAGGGAACAAAGATGGGTGCGTGTAAGAGAGAGGGATGAAGGGGGTGGTATGTTGAGGCTCTTACCTCTTCTCCTTAGGACTTGGACGTGTGGATCTATGGGAGAGATGGTGAGAGTAATCTCTCTCTCTCTCTCTCTCTCTCTCTCTCTCTCTCTCTCTCTCTCTCTCTCTCTCTCTCTCTCTCTCTCTCTCTCTCTCTCTCTCTCTCTCTCTCTCTCTCTCTCTCTCTCTCTCTCTCTCTTTCTCCAATGTTTAGTTTTAGGTTCTAGGGTAAAATAAGAGATCCATTCTCATCACCTCTATTTATAGAGTTTTAAGGTGGAAACCTAAGAGGTGAATGGTTAAGATCATAAGAATAAAAGAATAAAGAATAGTTGAGATGGAGATGGAAAGGAAAGATGGGGCATGGAATGGAAATTGATAAGTGTTTAATTTTGCATAAAAACCACCCAATAAGTTATCCATGTGTTACAACTTATAGGGTTAAATTAGGATTTTTAGATAAAAAATCTAATAAAGTAAAAGTTTGATATTTCGTAGGTTCAAGGCCTAATTCAAGGTAATTATATGATTGATTATTTTTTTCTAGGATTTGATTAGATTTTTTCACTTTTTCTAGGAAGCAAGATGATGATCCTACGACCAAAATTGACAGGGATGAAATTGAAGATCAAATCCAAAGTTCTAGTCAAAACCTAAGAATCATCAATCCAATATGAAACCAAAGGGCAAGATCATCTTGTGGACTAGCAATGGATATGATTAAAAGAGCTAAAGATGGCCAAAGTGGGCCCATGAAGTAAGCCATGCATTCCCACCACCTTTGCATGGAAGCCACCTTAGCAATATAAGCCATGAAAGGTGGCAAACTAAGGAATTCAAGCCACTCAAGCCAAGGGATGGAGCCATGGATCCAAGACAAGAGTACTTCCAAACCCAGCAATGAAGCCTAACCAATGGAGCCTTCAAAGTTAGCCATTGAAGCCATCAAGTTAAGCTAAACGGAAAGCTAGGATTAAATGAAATTCAAGAGGATTATCCATGAGGATATTTTGAAGATAATTAAGGAAAATATTACTAAGATAAGTTGGCATATGGACCAATAGGATGAGAGCCTTCCATTTTTGATGTTTTTCCCACTTTTTTATCACTTTCCACTTCACCACTAAATACCATCACCAATTTGACTTTCCATTCAAGAGTCCTACCATTCCATAACTCTTCCACCTTCCTAAACTCCCATCCTAACCACCCAACCAATCCTAAGTCCTTAGAAAAATAATTACCCAATCAAAATTTTCCATCTCACTTCACTTTCCTAAGTCTTTCCTACACCCCACTTTCCTCCCACCTTCTTTTCTTCTTCTCCTACCTTATCACCTCACCCACCTTCCTATTTTATAGATGCTTTTAGTAATTTTTGAAGGGAACCCTCGCTTCCTAAAATAGTGGTGTCTTCCACATACTCCTCTTACCTAGCAGCATCATTAAAAGCTTGTTGTGTATTTTGAGTTAACTCACAAACGCATGAATCATTTGTAATATAGCACACCAGTGAGGCTGATCCCACAAGGAGTTGAACTAATGTGATGCTAGTGCTCCCTACTTTAAACTATCTAACCTGGGTCAAGAATCTTTCTTATCATGTTTTGTCCAATGAATAAGCATTATTCCCATAACAAGGTAATTTACAATGTCACCATACCAAGGTAATTAAGTAATGTGCTGTAACTATTCATCTAGGAAGGATTCATTTATACAACTACGATCACTAACATGCTCCATCCCCAATTAGGACAAGTGGTTTACTATGACATTTTTGGAACCTTTCTTATCCTAAATTTCTAAGTCAAACTCTTGTAGCAATAGCATCCAACGGATCAACTTAAGTTTCATGTCCTTTTTAGATAGGAGGTACTTTAAAGTTGTGTGATCCTAGTATACTATAACTTTAGATCCTAATAAGTAAGATCTAAACTTATCAAGTGCAAACACTATAGCTAACAACTCATTCTTAGGGTTGAATAGTTGAGTTGCAGATCATTTAGTGTTTTACTAGCATAGTATATCACATGGGGAAGTTTAGCAATGCACTTCCCCAAAACAACTCCAATGGCATAATTAGATGCATCACACATAATCTCAAAAGGTGTGATCCAATTAGGTGGTTAGATAATGGGTGTAGAAGTCAACTTGGCCTTGAGTTGCACAAATGCTTTCTTACAATTATCATCAAACTAAAAATTTTCCTCCTTTATAAGTAGATTACATAGTTTGCTAAAATCTTTGATAAATCTACTATAAAAGCTAGGATGTCCTAAAAATGAGTGAATTTCTTTCATCATCCATTGTTGTTGTTTTAAAAAAAACTCACAACCACACGAATCATTTATAATATAGTACTCTATTGACGTTGATCCCACAAGGAGTTGAACTACTATGATGCTAGCGGTCCCCACTTTAAACTATCAAACCTAGCTAAAATTCAAGTGATTTTTAATGTAAACTAAGATTGGAAACTATAACATAAAATTTGGAAACTATCCAAAAACAAGAAACAATGCTAAATTAAAATTTTTTTAAACATGCACTTTCTAAAATTAAAACTTTCCTAAATTAAAATTTTCTAATTTTATGAATTTCCTAATTAAAAAATTCCAAAATTGAAACTTTCCTAAAATGCAATTTATCAACTTTACTAAACATAAAATTAACAACTAATTTTAAAAAACATTCTTTAATAAACAACTTTCCTAATCATGCTGTAATAACTCCAATTTTTGTAAATTGATTTAGGAAATCAATTTAGTTTGAATTTTTAGAAATTCCTAGCTAGAATATTAGGTTATTGGAAATTCTCTTTTTTTAGAGATTAAAACATGATTTAAAACTTATAAATTAAGAATATACTAAAAAAATTGATCGAAATGACATTAAGTACGTTCAATTCCGAGTTAAAATGAAAAATCCCTAAATTTCTCCATTTTTATGAATAAAAGGGTAAAATGGTAATTTTATCTATAACTAAGATCTAAGACTTCAATATTTAGAATGTAATAAAAAATACAATTTCAATGCCACTAAGTAGGCTCAATTCCGAGTTCGGGAGAATAAAACAGATTTTTCTCCATAAAAGGGCAAGATGGTCCTTTTCACACCTCGGTGGGGCCCACAAGGGGCTCACAAATGAATCCAATGACCATAAAACATGTAATGAGTGATCAAAATACTACCATTTAGTAGTGGAGATGGAGGTGGTAGTGGAGGATCCAATGTTAATTTAATATTCAAAAGAATTGAAACATAATTATTACAAGTAATTATAAAAAATTCAAAAACATCTATAAATACACCCCCAAAAATCCTCAAAAAATGTTCATTAAAATTTCTACAAAATTATATTTCTGTCCCTAAAAAACTAGATCTAGATTCTTTCCCAAATTTCTAAAACTACCAAAAATCTCTCTTCTTTCATTTTCTCTCTCCTCTCTCTAGATTGGAACAAGAGACCTAAATTTAATTAGGCACTCTATTCCAAATCAAATCTCACAAATCCCACCATTCATCTTATCCTAGACTATCTTATCTACAAAACCCCAAAAGAAATTTCAAGATCCAACAGTGCAAGTAATGGGAAATCACAAAACAAGTAGTTATTGGCCGATCTTATCATCAATGGAATATTTCTTTAAAATTGGGCTGCAAAACCTATGTTTTTCTCCAATCAAGTAGGTGGAAACTCTTACCATATTTATTTCATGTTAATTTAAATAAATTTTATTTTTCTAAAATTAGTTTTAGGTCAAAAGTATAAAAATCAAGTATGGATAAGATCCCTTTATTTTTGTATGATGGAGGGCTCATATGGAAAATCTGAGCCATCCAATCAATTCATATGGACCCAAAACTTCTAGGGTAGAATTTTAAGAAAATTTCATCAAGTTTTGAGCCTTTGACTGAAGAGGAATTGATTGGATTGTCCAAAACGGATTGTCCGATCTTCCTAATAAGATCTGGATCCCGGGACGCTGAACTAAAACGCACCCTATGGGAGTGTCTCCGCATGCGACATTGTCCTGAAGGAACAACAGCGCGATAGGGTAGGTCCCGTGTAGCACGTTACCGCGTGCGTCTTGGTGATGGGAGCGCAGCGACCGCTCTGCGCAACCGAACTCGCTTCTCCCGAACAATCTGAGTTGTTCATTTCACTAGGCCCAGATCAAATTTGGACCCTCGAAATGACTGTGAACTTCAATCTCCAATTGTGGAGTCATTTAAACTCCAAATTAAAGTTAGAAAGAAGTTATGGAAAGCTTGTAATGACTATTTTCTTCTGAAATAATAAAATTGATCAAATGCTTCAAGAAATTTTAGTTTTGAGGAATTAAGATTCTAATTTTCATGACCTTTAAGATATGAGATGATCAGATCTTGGAGATCTAATGTAATGATGAGAAAATGTTGAAATAAAGTAATATCCATGATTTATTTTGATAGATCTAACATAAATTGAGGAATCTACCTTTTATGGTAGAAATAACTTAAAAATACAAAGGGACCTACTTGATCAATGAGATCAAGCAAGATAAGACCTTCAGATGGATTGAATGAATGGTATTATGATGGAATCTAGTGAGATCATAGATTAAATGAGACAAAAAGAAATGGATATGATCTTTGGACCTTAATGAAGTAAAAGCCCTAACTGTAATTAATACCTTTGATCTAAAGGAAAAGATCTAAAATCTAATGGTTGGATCATAAGTAAAAGTTTCTAATAATCTTAATCTAATTTGTTTAATTGTCTTTTATTTGACAATAGAATTGTAAATGTGATTTACATTATAAATTAGGAAGCATGATAGTGTAATTCTTAAATTTTAGCATGCTATGCTCTATATGTTATTAGATTGTTATAATAGGTTAGTAATTTAATTATCTTAGGGTCATGCTAGTTTGAAATTAAGATTTTAGCATGATTCCATTAGATTACTAGTAAAGTTTCATGTATTTCATAACTTAGGATCATGCTAGTTTAAGTTTAGTTTTATTCTATTAGGTTAAGTTACATTCATAGGAAGCATGTTAATATAAATGGTTGTTAAATTTATATTGGATTTATGCTTTAAAGTTTATGATTTAATGGCTGTCAAATTTTATTAGTAGATTCAAATGTTAAGTAGATGTTGAGATATAATGAGCATAAATCACCAAAAATATAAATTAATGGAATATAGAGATTCATGGACAATTAAGATGAGTGAATGACTTTGACTTAATATTAGTAAGGGTTATAGTTAGTAGGACAATATAAAGATTGTCAAATCCTTGGCCAAAATTAGGAGAATAATAAATCCCATGAATGACATTTTAAATGTTCTTGGATTTAATTAAAATGAATTAGAAAGAGTACTTAGGGTTAAAATGCTCATAGGAACCTTATGAAAGGTTGAGCTAAGGTCACTCTAGCGAATGCTGAACATGGTGGCTAAGGGGGTTCTCTAATAGAACCTTGCTCTTCCTCTACCTTCCATTGATGTTTGTGAGGTCTAAATGCCTCCTTACATGAGGATTGAAGTAACCACTTTGTGTTTAGCCATTTAGCTAGTAAGTCTTAGTCAATTGGAAATAAGAGGAGCTATTTAGACTTAGGATGGAATAAGCTATTTTCACCTAGTAAAACATTAACTAGTTGAATAATAATAATAATAATAATAATAATAATAATAATAATAATAATAAAAGCATAAAAGTTTAGTAAATTATCTAATCCTAATAAAAATTGAAAGCAAGATAAGGATGATCAAATAAGATCCATAGAATCTTGAATGATCAAGAACAATAAGAATCCTAATGTCATATTTTATTATGTATCTATGTATGTATGTTGTAGACAAATCAAGATAGAGAATCCAAACCCTTGATCAAATATGATTCAAGGAAGAGAACCAAGATCATCCTCCTTATCAATGATCAAACAACTGAATATAGATCAAAGAAGAACTAGATGATAGAAGATATAAGCCCTTGATCTTTATCAACAAGTATAAATTGTTGATCAAAGGATCTATGAAAGATTAAGATCAAAGAAAGGAATACACAAAGACTTAGAATAGAATAGGATAGATGCTATTTGAGGAAGATAGATCATGATAGGACAAAGAATATAGATATGATAAAAAATATAGGATTATTCAGATTATATAAATATTAACAGTATGTATGGATTTATAGATTGGATACGTCAATCAGGATCATGGAAGATCTGAAGAGATGGATCACTAATTGAAGGTAGGAGGATTTTATGAATGCATCTACATGAGATATACATATTGAATACATGATCTTGTGTTTAGAAATGTTGACTAGTGTAATGTAAATACTTGTATTAAATCCCTTGAAAATCCTTATGATCCAACCAAAACACATATGAAATGGTTAAGTTAGAATGGAGAAAAAAACTCTAAGTGAATAGGGAACTAGAAGATATTCTAGCCCTAAGTAAACAGGTAGATTGTTTGATATGTATGAGAATTACTTTACATACAAGCATGGAGGCTTGTGGTTTTGTTTTAAATAGGTGTATGCTTGGGGATGCTGTGTTAGGAGAGTTAGTAAGGTTTGGCCACCCGCTCTCCGAAATTTGTTATGATATGGATACCAAACCAAAGTGAGGCTAAAAGTTGGGTGGAGCAATTATGGGAAGGCCGCCATTGTGACAGCTATGGTCCCCCCCATACGTACATGGATATTGTGACCAAGGATGAGAAAGGTGGATTATTGGGCAGTTATCAAGGTGCGTTAGTTCGGATTCTGACTGCATGCATAGTAGTCCTTTGAGTATTTTTGCATTATGATGCATAACATAGTGAAATGCCTTATGATATGGCATGATGAGATGCCGGGTAATCATGGACTATTGATACTGCCCAAATGAGGAAGTATGTCCAGCAGAGTTTGGATGATTTATAAACTCAGTATAAACTGGGTATGATTATGTTTTGAGATATTAACTATTTTTCATGGTTTTGGCCATATATATATATCTATACAAAGTATACAGTATGTATGTGTTAGGATGTACATATATGACAAAGTAAAGAGATTGATCTATGAGTATGAATAATGAGATTATGAAGTATTAAGATTATAGTGTCAAATTATTATGCTTCTTAAATCCCTTGCCAAGCATAGCTTGCTAAGATATTATAAATGTTTCAGTGTTTACAATATCTCAGATATAGAGAAGGAGAATTAGGAGCTTAAGACTCAAGAAGACTTAGAAAAATAATCAATCAGGGTATATCCCTTGAAGACATGTATTTTATTTGAGAGCATTGTATTGTATTGAGAGTTTTTATTGTATGGTGAGCTTTGAAATTTGGATTATGTAATTTGGACAAGTATTGTAATGATACTGGGCTTGTACTGTGAACCACTAGATGGATTTTAGAATTTAATATATGTTCCTTCAATGGAATTTTATCTAGTACAAAAATTCTACTTATGTTATGTATGAAGTGATGACTTGGGTTTTTCAAAACAAGTTCTAAAGAAAAGAATTTTCACTGCTTTGTTTGGTGAAATTTTTTTACTACTAAGGGCCTTACCTTTCAAAAACGTATTACAAAATGTGTTACAAAAACCTGGGTCATCACAGTTGGTATTAAACCATTCATCCACTCACAATACAGTACCCTTATGTCAAATATGAAGATGACAATCCAATTAGAGGATGAGAAATAGTGAGTGAATGAGAAATAAGATAGTATTTGATGAGAATGAGTAGAGAATGAGTTATGTGATTAACTCATTAGTTAAGAATAAGTATAGGAAGAGTTATGTGATTGACTCATTAGGTGAGGAGTTAATGTAATTAACTCATGAAGTGCTAGTGGAGTATAAGTAGATAGTACTTAGTGAAATAACTAGGAGTTCTACTTAGTAAGTTAATGAAATCAATATAGGGAATAGTAAGTTTAGAAACTAGGAAAACATTACAATAGAGGAATGTTTAATGTATGACATTAGGTATAACCTGAAATCTTAAGTAAAGATACTTGTAGAAATAAAATACATTAATATAACTATTATTAGGTGAAATAATGGAGATTAAGAGAAAGAGATGATAAATTGGAAAAATATGATGGAAAGGATGAAGTAGGATAAAATCCAACCCTTATAGGAAAGGTAAAATAGATACTAAAGATAAAACCTTAGAATTATTACAAAATTAATGATAAGAAATAATAAATATAAATGTAAGAGTTACAATTACTACATGATGTATTATTATGACAATTAACTAAAGAATTTAATCATCAAAATAGAGATGATCTACTTGAGAAGAATTTAAGGAGGTGGGTAAATATTTTCAAAATTGGTGAATGAATTTTTTTTAAAAATAAAGATAAATAAGGAGAAAATTTAGAGGAATATTGATTCAACTATATGATATAATTGAAATATGAAAATAATTATGGACTATAATTTGCATTGATGATAGAATGGAAAGTGAAGACCTATATATGAATAGGGATATTAATATGATTAATTTAGAGATATTGATTCTATTTATCTGATAGATTTAGTGATATTGAAAGAATTATGGAATATAATGAGGAAAAATACATTTTGAAGGAATGATCAAATGAACATGAGAAATGAAGACCTATAAACAAATATGGGCAACTAAACTTAAGTGTAAATTTTGGACAAATGAGATGATTATGAATGAGGTATGAATTCAGATTTTGGAGAAATATGTGGTTAAGAATTTCAAGATATTTTGGAGATTTTCAATCTAACATAAGATTGAATGAGGAAATATCTATAGTAGTTGAGGAAAAGGACATCAACTGACCTAAATAAGTGGAAAGAACAAATTTTAAGGATTAGTAGACAAAGGAGTGATTATAATAATAAGTTTACATTGGAAATTAACAAGTTTCCTTTGAAAAAGAAAAAGGAAGGATCAATGCGATTATGCATAAATGATATTAAGTACTTTTACTCCACATGGATGAGTTATTCTCAACTTATTATCATCAATGGGGAGCTAGAAATGAAAAATTACATTGAGATATCAAAACAAATATTACGTTATATGTTTGATGATAATGAGAATTATTGGCTAAGTGGGGATGACATGAAATTATTATGAGAAGGTCATGACCATTTGGAGAATATGTTAAAGCACTTACAAAACTTATCAACTATCTAATAAGTATAAATGTGGATTTGAAGAAGTAAAGTTTAGGGTCATGTAAATTCTAAGAATGATATGGAAGTTG
This sequence comes from Warburgia ugandensis, assembly GCA_035236585.1. Lineage (NCBI taxonomy): Eukaryota > Viridiplantae > Streptophyta > Magnoliopsida > Canellales > Canellaceae > Warburgia > Warburgia ugandensis. The sequence continues at coordinate 42,661,082 of CP141136.1, forward strand.
ACCCAACAAAGATGGAAGATGATACTAATGACCATGACAATTAGAGAAATGTATCTCTTATTGATTGTATAACATACTATAAGGACATTCTTTTAGTATAATCTTGCCATTGATTACATATATCATAAAGTGTTTATAGTAGATTATTGAGACTTGAAGAATATATGGTAAATTATGGAGTTTTTAAAGGCTTGAGAGTGGTTGACTACAAAGTCAATATGGACTCTTTTAATAGGAATTATCAAGAATACTTCAAATAAAGGGTTAGTATGATATGGAAAAGTTATGAGGTATGCTTGAAAGAAGCATGAGGAAATACATGATCTAGAAATTTTGAAACCAATGATATATATATATATATATATATATATATGTGAAAGTGAAAGAGATGAATATTAACATTGATTTTGAGAACTTTAATAATAGTATTATGAATATGAGATAACAAAGGTGGATGGAGTATATATAAAGATTACTATGACACCATCCATACATAATCTTAAAAAGAAGAAATAAGAAAGTCAAGTGCTATGAATATAGAGGAAATCATAGTACAAGAATAGTAATGAAAGTTGAGGAAGAAGTTATTATAGGGAAACTATCAATTAATAATAGGATTTGAAAAGAAATTTTTAGTAGAAATAAATAGTAAAGGAGTATGATTATCTAGAACAGAAATGAGATAAGTACTTCTAGATAATGGAAGAACCGAGAAGAGATAATTACTTCCAAATATTGGAAGATTGTTACAATGAACAATAGTTGAAATTATAGAATCAAAGCAATATTTCATTTTGGTAGATAGTCCAAGGACTATACATATTAGGGAAGATATGCTAAAACTATATATGTTGAAAAGGAATGAGGATGAGAAATAGAAGTTAGAATAGAAAAGTATGAAATATTGAAAGATTGGTGAAAATGAGGAGTAGAAATTTAGTATACTAGTCAAGAGAAATAGGAAGTTGTGACCAAAAGGGTAACTCAGTTTAAGAATTATTAATCCTTTTAAAGTCTAGCAAAGAATTATCTTAAGTGATTAATGCATGAGCATTATTAGTAAGATGTGTGTTTATGACCCAAAAATGTGATTTTACCTTTAAGGAGAAGGTAATGTGAACTATGAATGAAAGGAAATGGAGGCTTCCTTAAGTGGCAAGGCCACATGGGCAAACTTATGAATGAGTTAATGAAAACTCATAATTAAGTTGAAATGTGAATTTTGAGGGAAAAATTATTATAAGGGGGGAAGATTGTAATAACCCCAAATTTTGTAAATTGATTCAGGAAATCAATTTAGTTTGAATCTTCCAAAATTCTAGGCTAGAATATTAGGTTATTGAAAATTCTCTTTTTTTAGATATTAAAACATGATTTAAAACTTATAAATTATGAATGTACTTGAAAAACCAATTGAAATGACACTAAGTACATTCAATTCCGAGTTAAAATGAAAAATCCCTAAATTTCTCCATTTTTATGAATAAAAGCGTAAAATGGTAATCTTACCCATAACCGAGATCTAAGACTTCAATATTTGGAATGTACTCAGAAATATGATTCCAAGCCACTAAGTAGGCTCAATTTTGAGTTCGGGAGAATAAAACATATTTTTCTCCATAAAAGGGCAAAATGGTCCTTTCACACCTTTGTGGAGCCCACAAGGGGCCAACAAATGAATCCAATGGCTAGAAAACATGTAATGAGTGCTCAAATCACTACCAGTTGATAGTGGAGAAAGAGGTGTTAGTGGAGGATCCAATGCTAATTTAATATTCAAAAGAATTGAAACATAATTATTGCAAGTAATTATGAAAAATTCAAAGACATCTATAAATACACCATAAAAAATCCTCCAATTTTTTTTTATTAAAATTCCTACAAAATTATCTTGCTTCTCCTAAAAAACTAAATCTAGATTCATTCCCAAATTTTCAAATTTCCAAAACTCCCAAAAATCTCTCTTCTTTCACTTTCTCTCTCCTCTCTCTAGATTAGAACAAGAGACCTAAATTCAATTAGGCACTCTCAAATCAAATCTCACAAATCTCACCATTCATATTGTCCTAGATTACCTTAGCTACAAAACTCCAAAAGAAATTTCAAGATCCAATGGTGCAAGCAACGGCAAATAACAAAAGCGGTTATCGGGCAATCTTATCATCAATAGAATATTTCTTTAAAATTAGGCTGCAAAACCTATGTTTTTCTCCAATCAGGTAGGTGAAAACTCTTCCCATACTTATTTCATGTTAATTTATATAAAATTTATTTTTCTGAAATTAGTTTTAGGTTAAAATTATAAAAATCAAGTAAGGATAAAAACCCTTCATTTTTGAATGATGGAGGGCTCATATGGAAAATCTGACCCATCCAATCAATTTAGATGGGTCCAAAACCCCTAGGATAGAATTTTAAGGAAATTTCATCAGGTCTTGAACCTTTGATTGAAGAGGAATTGATTGGACGGTCCAAAATGGACTGTCCTTTCTTCCTAATAAGATTTGGATCCTAGGATGCTGCTGTGTGATGCCATCCTAATGGAATGACAATGCGACAATGTAGGTCTCGGGCAACATGTTACTGCATGCATCCCTATGACGGGTTCGCGGCGAGAGCTTCTTTCGACTGGACCTACTCACCCAAACAATCTGAGTCGTCTGTTTCATTAGGCCCAAATCAAATCTGGACCCTTGGAATGACTGTGAACTTCAATCTTCAATTGTGGAGTCATTTGAACTCCAAATTAAGGTAGGAAAGAAGCTATGGAAAGCTTGTAATGTTTATTTTCCTTTGAAATCATAAAATTGATAAAACGCTTCAAGAAACTTTTTGTAAGTAGGAATTAAGATTCTAATTTTCATGATATTTAAGATTTGAGATGATCAGATCTTGGTGATATAATGTAACGATGAAATAATGTTGAAATAAAGTAACATCCATCATTTATTTTGATAGATCTAACATAAATTGAGGAATCTATTCCTTATGGTCAAAATAACCTAAAAATACAAAGGGGCTCACTTGATCAATGAGATCAAGCAAGATTAGACCTTGGGATGGACTGAATGAATGGTATTATGATGGAATCTAGTGGGATCATAGATTAAATGAAACAAAAAGAAATGGATATGATCTTTGGATGTTAATGAAGTAAAAGCCATAAAAGTAATTAAAACCCTTGATCTAAAGGAAAAGATCTAAAATCTAATGGTTGGATCATAAGTAAAAGTTTCCAATAATCTTAATATAATTTGTTTAATTGTCTTTTTTTTTATAGTAGAATTGTAAATGTGATTGACGTTATAAATTAGGAAGCATGACAGTGTAATTCTTAAATTTTAGCATGCTATGCTCTATGTGTTGTTACATTGTTATAATAGGTTGGTAATTTAATTATCTTAGGGTCATGCTAGTTTGGAATTAAGATTTTAGCATGATTCCATTAGATTACTAATAAAGTTTCATGTATTTCATAACTTAGGATCATGCTAGTTTAAGTTTAGTTTTATTCTATTAGGTTAAGTTACATTCATAGGAAGCATGTTAGCATAAATGATTGTTAAATTTATATTGGATTTATGCTTTAAAGTTTATGATTTAATGGCTGTCAAATTTTATTAGTAGATTCAAATGTTAAGTAGATGTTGAGATATAATGAGCATAAATTACCAAAAATATAAACTAAAGGAATATAGAGATTCATGGACAATTAAGATGAGTGAATGACTTTGACTTAATATTAGTAAGGGTTATAGTTAGTAGGACAATATAAGGATTATCAAATCCTTGGCCCAAATTAGGAGAATAATAAATCCCATGAATGACATTTTAAATGTTCATGGATTTAATTAAAATCAATTAGAAAGAGTACTTAGGGTTAAAATGCTCATAGGAACCTTATGAAAGGTTGAGCTAAGGTCACTCTAGGGAATGCTGAATATGGTGGCTAAGGGGGTTCTCTAATAGAGCCTCGCTCTTCCTCTACCTTCCATTGATGTTTGTGAGGTGTAAATGCTTCCTTACATGAGGATTGAAGTAACCACTTTGTATTTATCCATTTAGCTAGTAAGCCTTAGTCAATTGGAAATAAGAGGAGCTGTTTAGACTTAGGATGGAGAATCCAAACCCTTGATCAAATATGATTCAAGGAAGAGAACCAAGATCATCTGCCTTATTAATGATCAAACAACCGAACTTAGATCAAAGAAGAACTAGATGATAGAAAATCTAAGCCCTTGATCTTTATCAACAAGTATAAATTGTTGATCAAAGGATCTATGAAAGATCAAGATAAAAAAAAGGAATACACAAAGACTTAGAATAGAAAATACTTAGATCTGAAAGAACCATTAGATCTATTGATCAATAGGATAGACACTATCTGAGGAAGATAGATCATGATAGGACAAAAGATCATGGTCCTTTATATCAAAGGATAAGATTAAACAAATAATATAGATATGATAAAAAATATACGATTATTTAGATTGTATAAATATTGACAGTATGTATGGATTTACAGCCTCTTGCAAAATGCAAGGTAAGGCTATGTACTTTAGGCCCTTGTGGCCTGCCCCTTTTATACGTCAGTTAGGATCATGGAAGATCTAAAGAGATGGATCACTACTTGAAGGTAGGAGGATTTTATGAATGCATCTACATAAGATATACATGTTGAATACATGATCTCATGTCTAGAAATATTGATAAGTGTAATGTAAATACTTGTATTAAATCCCTTGAAAATTCTTATGATCCAACCAAAACACATATGAAATGGGTAAGTTAGAATTGAGGAATAAACTTTAAGTGAATAGGGAACTAAAAAATATTCCAGCCTTAAGTAAACAAACAGATTGTCTGATACGTATGAGAATTACTTTACATGCAAGCATGGAGGCTTGTGGTTTTGTTTTAAACAAGCGTATGCCTGGGGATGCTATGCTAGGAGAGTTAGTAGGGTTTGGCCACACGCTCTTTGAAACTTGTTATGATATGGATGTCAAGCCTAAGTGAGGCTAAAAGTCAAGTGGGGCAATTATGGGAAGGTCGCCACTGTGACGACCATGGTCTCCCTCATATAGACATGGATATTGTGATTTCCACCAAGGATGGTATAGGTAGATTATTGGGCAGTTATCTAGGCGTGCTGGTATGGATTCTAACTGCATGCATGGTAGTCCTTTAATTATTTTTGCATTATGATGCATGGCATAGTGAAATGCCTTATGATATGGTATGATGAGATGCTGGATAATCGTGCATTATTGATACTGCTCAAATGAGGGAGCATGTCCAGCATAGTCTAGATGATCTATCAACTCATTATAAACTGGGTATGATTATGTTTTGAGATATTAACTATTTTTCACGGTTTTGATTATATATATATTTATACAAAGTATATAGTATGTATGTGTAAGGAAGTACATATATGACAAAGTAAAGAGATTGATCTATGAGTATGAATAATGGGATTATGAAGTATTAGGATTATAGTGTCAAATTATTATGCTTCTTGAATCCCCTACCGAGCATAGCTTATTGAGATATTATAAATGTTTTAATATTTACAATATCTCAGATACAGAGAAGGAGAATTAAGAGCTCAAGACTCAAGAAGACTTGGAAAAATAATCAGTCAAGGTATATCCCTTGAAGAAATGTATTTTATTTGAGAGCATTGTATTGTATTGAGAATTTTTAGTGTATGGTGAGCTTTGAAATTTGGATTATGTAATTTGGACTAGTATTGTACTAATACTTGCCCAAAAAGTATCAATACAATACAAGTATAAGTAGTGAGGCAATACAAGTAGAAGGTTCTAAAACGGTAAGGGGAAGGCCCAAAAGAACGTGGATAAAAGTGGTGAGGAAAGATTTAAAAACTTTGAGACTAAATGAAGCCATAGTACTTAATAGAGAGGAATAGAGGAATAAGATTCATGTACCTAATTGGGATAAGGTCTTAATGATGATGATGATTATTGTACTGATACCCAAGTTGTACAGTGAACCACTGGATGGATTCTAGAATTTAATAAAGGTATATTCCTTCAATGGAATTTTATCTTGTACAAAAATTCTACTTATGTTATGTATGAAGTGATGACTTGGGTTTTTCAAAACAAGTTGTAAAGAAAAGAATTTCTGCTACTTTGTTTTGTGAAAAACTTTTACTATCAAGGGCCCTACCTTTCAAAAACATATTACAAAATGTGTTACAAAAACCTGGGTTGTCACACATGCAAACTAAGTCAAGTAGGCAACCAAATTAACTATTTTAACAAGTGTAACAAAAATTAATTACTTTCCAAAATAACTAAGATGCAAACTAATGTAATCTAACTACAACTAAACAAGAGAAATATAAGAAAAATTACCATTAATAAACAATGAAAGGAAAACTACCCAAGCATCATGCATGTAACCATGGTATGGTATGCATGATTCATTGGATATGAGTGGATTTAATCAACTACATTGGAAGCCTAAGCATGTAATCTTATTCTAACAATCTAGTTGGACTCTTGAAAAATCAAGTGAGCATGAGTTGTATGGTATTCAAATTTAACATAAACCATTCATGAAAAGAAATTCCAATAGCATGGTAATTGAATCACTCAATAAATGAACATATAAAGCATGGAATTAATTACTTATAATGCAATCAAACATTCAATAACAAACATAATTAACTTCTGGACACAAACGTGATTTGAAAATTCTAACTACTTCATTGAATCATATAAAAAATTCATCAACATAATACCCCATACATGTAATCCAAATATGAAATTTAAATGTTATTACAATGATGTTCACTTAATCTTAATCACTCCTTAATTACAAGCCAATTTATTATTCAATTATTCCAACAATCACTCCTGCACTAACCTGCTTGAAATCAAGAGAAAATCCTATGGAAAACTAAGGCAACAACCAATGGAACTTAAGCAATCAAAGCTGGAAATCAAGAGGGCTAAAAGAGAATAAAGATGCAATGAAAGGTAAAGAACAAAACTAGATTCAAGATGACTTCCCTTTCCTGCCACTTCAAGGAAAACCGTCCTTGGATCTTTGTTCTAGAAGCATGGAAAGATGAAGGAAAACAAGGTAAACTAGCATGAAAAGAAGTAAATTCCAGTAAAGAGAACAAAGAAGCTAACCAACCTTCAATAATGAATCAAAAATAACAAAAATCCTAGGTTGAGTGTTGTTGTTTTAATTAAAACTCACACGTGCACAAATCAATGTAGTATTCTCATACATAGTGGTTTCTACTTTAAACTATCTAACCTAGTAGAAATTCAAGTGATTTTTTTTTACGTAAGTTAAGAATGAAAATTAAAACATGAAATTATAAACTATATAAAAATAAGAAATGGAAACTAAAAAATAATAATGAATGGAAATGATGCAAAAATAAGAAACATGCAAAATGAAAAACTTTCCTAAAACATGCACTTTCTAAAATTAAAACTTTCCTAAATTAACACTTTCCTAAACTAGAAGTAGAAACTTTCTAAAGTTAGAACTTTCTAAAACTAATTTAGGAAACTTTCTAACACTAAAATAACAAGTAAAAATAAATAAATAATGAGATCTATCTAACTTTAATAAGAAATTAGAAACATGCATGTGAATAAAAACTAAAATTAAAGAGATTTTGTTTCTTAAATCCTAAAATGTCCTAAAGATAGAACTTTCTAAAATTCAAAAAGGAAATTTTCTAAACCTAAAATAAGATGCAAAAAATGAATTAACTACTTCTAAAACTAAATTAAGAAACTAAATTAACGAAGAATCTAAAGGAATGGGATTTAGACCATTGCACACATGGTTTATGGACTTTGTGCATGATTCTAGAGCCCTAAAGATGGTAAAAATCTAATGCACCTACAGTGAGTTAATATGAAAAATAACTATGGGATCTAATAAAAAACATGAAAATCTAAATAGGTATCTTAGGATTTAGGAAAATAACTTGTTTTGATGGCTGGAATTAAAGCACAAAGTAACGGAAAAACTAATTTCCAGATTTCAGTACTTAGAAACAGTTAATAAATCTTACATTAGAAAGCTATTGAAACCCCAAATTTATGCAAAAAAAAAAAAACCAGATCTCAAGTACTTTGATGAAATAAACAATCTATAACAAGAATTCCCAAAGAACTTTATTGAATCATATCAATTTACATCAAACTTATGAGCATAAAACTAACCAAATTTTTTGAAATTTGTGCACTTTTCTAAAGCTTTAAATCCTAACTAAACAACAAGAAAATTCCAATCTAATTACCATACTCTAAAGTGTAATGACATGCAAAGAAAAATTAGAAAGAAATTTGAGAAAAACAAAGGCTAAGGGGTGAACTAACTATGGGAAAATAGCTTAAAACTAAGAGAAAAATAGGGTCAAAGACATGGAATTCAAGTGGGAAAATCAAGGATTTAAGCTAGCTCTTCTCTTGGTTGTCACTACCAGAGAATAAATAATTTGAATCTTGATGGAATAAAAAAAATAAAATTATGGAATAGAGTGGAGAAGAAAGAGATTAAGGAATGGAAAATAGCATGAATTCTAAGGAGCAAAACAATAAAAACTTAAAGCAATGGAGCAAAGTAAAACATCTAAGTTACTAACATGAATTGGAAAGCAAATAATATAGAGAATAACAAGAAGACCAAAGGAATAAAAGCATAAAAAATATTTCAAAGTCCAACATCAAATAAGACCAAAGGAAAGCTTAATTTCAAGGTGTGTCACCCACCTATACTTAGAAAATTCGTATGTACTATGAGACTATATATAGATGAGTAGTTTCCTAACTTAGGAAGGGGAGAAAACATGAGGAAAGTGTCCTTAAGGATAAGGTATTGAATGAGGAAGGTTAGGTGAAAGATAAATTAGCAAGATGGTATCATAAATACGACATAAGAGAGAGATATGAAGTATGGGTTGGCGGGTTTCTAATTTTTTAAAGGATATGTGTGTCTTTTCTTTTAGAAGGAAAGTGGGGTGACATGGGAAAAATTGATTGACTACGTGGTTTTCTAGGAAGTGGGAATTGGTTGACCGGTTAGGAAGAGAGTTTAGAAAGGTGGAAGTGTTATGAAATGGTAGGACTCTTCAATAGAAAGTCAAACTCGTGGTTGTCTTTGGTGATAAGGTGAAAAGTGATAAAAAAAGGTGGGACAAAAGTGGGAAAAACATCAAAATTTGAAGGCTCTCATCTTATTGATCCATATTCTAGCTTATCCTAATAAGATTTTCCTTAATTATCTTCAAAATATCCCTTAAAATCTCATTGTTAATTCTCTTGAATCTCCTCCAATCCTAGCCTTCCATTTAGCTTAGCTTGATGGCTTACTTTGAAAGCTTCATTGGCTATCTTCATGGCTGACTTAGGAGGCTTCCTTGTCTTCAACCCTTAGCTTGAATGGTTTGTATGATTTAGCTTGAATTCCTTAGCTTGCCACCTTCTTTCATGGCTTATATGGCTAATGTGTCTTAAGTGGCTTCCATGCAAAGGTGGTGGAATTACATGGCTTACATCATGGGCCCGCTTTGGCCATCTTTAGCTACTTTAATCTCATCCATTGCTGTTCCATAAGATGAACTCAACCTTTGGCTTACAATGAATTGATAAATTTGAGGTTTTGACTCGATCTTTTGATCTTGATCTTCAATTTCATTCCGATCGATCTCAACCATTAGATCAACATCTTACTTCCTAAAAAAGTGAAAAATCCTAATTAAATCCTAGAAAAACTTGGTTAATTACACACTTATATTGGATTAGCTTCTGGACCTAAAAAATGACCAATGTTTGCTTTAGTAGGTAAAAAATGCATACGTTATGAATTTTGGTCTAAAAGTCTTAATTTAACGTTATAAGTTGTAACACATGGGTACTAATTGGGTAGTTTTTATGCAAAATTAAACAATTATCATTGAGCACTTGAGGAAGAATCCCACACATTTGAAGGAAGTGGCAACATCCAAGAAGTCCACAAAACAATAAGTAAAGGAGGTAAAAGTGGGCTATAGGAAGAGGGCATCCTCCTCCAAGTGGAGGAGACATCTTTTTCCTAAGTGGACAAAGTCTTTTCACTTTGATTTTTTCTGGGTTTTTATGCTTTTTCTCCTTTTTTTATTTTTTCTAAGATACCCTAAGGCTGAGGTATGGTGGGGATTAAAGTGCATCAATTTGAATGGCTAGGTTGGGGGAAAGGGTAAGATATCAAATATGAAGGTGTAGGAAAGGAGGTGGCTGCTTTAAGGAGGGGAGTAGGTGGGAGACCCATCTTTTATGAAGGGACGTCTCCCCCTTTTCAAAATCATTGAAACATCTGTTTTAGGAAGGTGGGTGGGAATGAGATGGGAAAGATATGGAGGGTGTTAGGTGGAGAGTTTTGGTTGGTTGGGAAGTTTCCTAAGAGGTGGAATGAGATAGAGTGTTGGAAATTCATAGGGCATCTTGAGGGTGAGGTGAAATTTGAGGAAAAAGTGGATAAAAGTGAGAAAAACATTAAAAAAGGAATGCTCTTATCCTGTTGGTCCATATGCCATCTTATTATAATAGATTTACCTTATTTATCTTCAAATTATCTCATGGATAACTCTCTTAAATCTCCTCCAATCCTAGCCTTCCATTTAGCTTAGCTCAATGGCTTAGATGGCAAACTTTGAAGGCTCCATTGGCTAAGCTTCATGGTTGGCTTAGGAAGCTTGCTTGGCTTCAACCATTGGCTTGAGTGGCTTCAACCAAAGGCAATGAGAATGCATGGCCTACTTCATGGGGCCATTTTGGCCATCTTTAGGTCATTTAAACACATCCATTACTAGTCCACAAGATTATCTTGGCCTTTGGTTTTTATTCAATTGATGATTTTGAGGCTTTGACTTGATCTTTTGATCTTAATCTCAATTTCATCCTGATCGATCTCAGTAATTGGATCACCATTTTACTTCCTACAAAAAGTGAAAAACCCTAAATAAATCTTTAAAAAAATATAATTAATCACATACTTACTTTGCACTAACTTTTGGACCTACAAAATAATAAACTTTTACTTTGTTAGGTAAAAAATGCATGTGCTATGAATTTTGGTCTAAAAATATTAATTTAACCCTATAAGTTGTAACACATGGGTAACTAATTGGGTGATTTTTATAAAAAATTAAATACTTATCATTCATGGTAGAGGAAGGTTGGCTATTATTCCACTTTTTCCTTATCGACGTCTATCCCATTGGGTGATATAATGTGGCCTCACGTTATCCCACTTTGTACCATAAAATGACACTTTTCCTAGTTCAATACTAAGTTCTTCTTCTAACACCATGCAAGAACTAACATTAAGTGGTCCAAGCACTCATCAAAAGATGACCCAAATACTAAGAAGTCATCCATGAACACCTTTAGAAACCTTTCTACCATATCAAAAAAGATGTTCAACATACACCTTTGAAATGTAGTAAGAATGTTACAAGGCCCAAAAGGCATACGTTAGTAAGTGAAGGTTCTAAAATGATGGGCAAAGGTGGTTTTTTCATGATTATCATGTGCTATAAAAATCTGGTTGTAACTAGAATATCCATCCCAAAAACAGTAATAGCTATGTTCGCCAACCTTTCTATCATTTGGTTTATAAAAGGTAGAGGAAAGTAGTCTTTCCTCGTGACCATGTTCAACTTTTAGTAGTCAATGCAAACTCTCCACCCAGTGGTCATGTAGGTGAGTACTAACTCATTTTTTACTACTATGACCCCTGATTTCTTAAGTACTGCCTGAACAGGGCTGACCCAATTGTTGTTAAAGATAGGGTACATTATGCCAATATCTAAGAGCTTAAGAACTTCATCTCTGACCACGTCCTTCATGTGGGGATTCAAATACCTTTGGGTTCCCTAAAAGGTTTTGCATTTTCCTCTAGTGTATCCTATGGATGCATGTTATGATCCACCCTAGATCAATTTTATTTTCCTTAAGAACATCTAAAAGCTTACCCTCCTATTCATTATCTAAATTTGATGCTATTATCATAGGTAAGGTTTCATCTAGGTCTAAGTATGACTATTTGAGACTATCAAGCAAGAGTTTTAGGGCCAAAAAAGGTGGTTGCTCTATAGAGGGTATGGGGACACACTTTGAAGAAGGGATTGGCTACACATAAGGGCCCCACTTGGAAGTATCCATGACTGGAGCATTTTCTAAAAAACTGTTTACCTCCTCAATAGACTTGTCTAGATCAAAATCTCCATTAAAATGCATGAGTCAAGCCTCTAGTAGGTCAAAGATGGACAATGGTGAATGAATGTTGTTAGTTAAACTCTCGATCAAATTCACATCACAAGAATCATCGATGTCCAAATGTTGTTGATGGGCATTGAAGACATTAAGCTTCAATTTCATGTTGCTGAATGATAATTTCATTACACCATTCCTATAGCTAATGATGGTATTGGATGTTGCTGAAAAGGAATGTCCAAGGATGATTAGGATTTGACTACTACGCTCAAATACAGGTTGGGTGTCCAGTACAATAAAATCACATGGTAATAAAATTGGTCCACCTGTATCTAGACATCTTCAACCAAACCATGGGGTATCTTGAAAGATTTGTCAACTAATTGTAGCATTGTAGTGGTTGGTTTTAACTCACCAAGTCTTAGTTTCCCATAGACAGAGTATGATAACAAGTTAACACTAGCCCTTAGGTCAAGCAATGCACTATCCACAACAAGATTTCCAATAATGCAAGAAATGGCAAGATACCCTAGGTCTCTAAACTTTAGTGGGGTCTTGTGTTGCATCAAACAGCTTACCTACTCAATTAGAAAGGCCTTTTTCTTGACATATAACTTTCTTATTTTAGTGTAGAGCTCTTTTAAGAACTTAGCATAGGCGAGGACATATTTTATTGCATTGAGCAATAAAATATTGATTTGGACATGTTTAAATACATCCATTAACTAGTTGAAGTTTGTTCCCTTCCTTGCTTTGTCAATAACTGAGGGAAAGGGGCTTTAAGCCTATAGGGTGTCTCCATTATAAGTTCTACAAGGGTTTTCTGTCCTTTCTCTTTCTCCTATGTTTTAGTTACCTTCTTCTCCTCTATAGTTTCCTTATCTTGCCCTACATTGTTCTTGATTTGATGACCACTCCTAAGGGTGGTTATAGACTTGGCATGCTCATAAGGGTTCTAATTTTGAGAGCTTGACCCTATCTCAAATTGAACCTTAGGGTTAGGGATGGGTTGACTAGGGAACTATCCCTTTCCTCTATTTTGTAGTTTAGCTAACAATTAGCTAACCTACATCTCTAGCTTAACTATAGCTTGAGAATTGACATTTTGAAATTGGTTCAAAGACCTTCTTTTTTTTTCTTCAATTTTCTTTTCAAACATGCTCCGAATCCTATCCTCTAAAGATGGTTTACTTGGCTGCTAAGGTTGTTGGAAGCCAAGTGAATGTTGAGGAATGAGAGGTCTTGGAGGAAAGTTTTGGGTTGGGGGTTCACTGATGGCCCCCCTTAGTAATTATTCTTTGATCACGAAAATTTGGGATGCTTAGCCCATCTTGGGTTGTAAGTATCAAAATATGAGTTGCTGCTAGGTTGACAATATGCATTCATTGCATTTTCTTGATCAACACGATAAATGTTTGGCACTCTATTTGATGGATAAGTCAGGGTGACGTGGGCTGGGCTATAACAAAGAGCATAAACCTCTTGTTAAGGTTTAAGAGATGTAGCAGCCATAAAGTATTGAAACATTGTTCAAGCTTGATCGCTCTAGCATCATACTTATCCATTCTCTCTAATAAAAGGCGAGTTTATGGGATATAATAGTATGGACTCCTATCTCATAGAGACCCCCTTTCTTTGGAAGCTGGTTGTTTCTCTTTCTTCTATTTTAATAATCCCATTGGTGAGAATTATTTGCTAATGTCTGAAAGAACTCCCAAGCCTCACTCTCATCTTTTAACATGAGGGCCCATCCACTCGCTACATCTACCATTTTCCTATTTTGAGGTGTCACATAGAAGTAGTAAACCTACTGCCATTTCTCAAATCCATGACAAGGGCATTTTTGTAGTAGTTCATTCCACTGTTCCTAGCACTCGTAATATTGTTTATCATCCCTTTGTTAAAAATTGATAATTTCTTAAAGAAGGGCATTTGTTTTGTGAATGTGGAAAAATTTGTTCAAAAAATTACTAAACAATTGGTCCCATGTATTTATAAAACCTACCTCTATGGAATGGAGCATGATTTAGCTTTATCCTTGAGTGAGAATGGGAGTAGCCTAAGCCGAATAGAATTGTCCAAAAAATTTTAGAACCAAAATGCAGCACAAATATCAAGGAACTCCTTAATATGTATGTAGGGTTCTTCCCAGTCTTGACCATTAAAAGTGGGGAGTAATTGAATGACTCCTAGCTTTAACTTGAAGTGGTTTGCATTTGTAGGAAGTAAAGCTATGCAAGATGGGGTGTTTAGTTTTAGGGGTGCATAGAAATCTTTAACAACCATGTGCTCGACTTCTACTAGTGGTTCAGCCATGGGGATAAGAACTTAGTTTCTATCCCCTTGTCTAAGGTCACATTAACTCTTTGGGTCAAAAGGTACTAACTCTAGATTCTGAGATCAACACCCTTACATAAACTGTCCTTCTCTAAATGCCCTAATCTAAATGTTGACTTTAACTCTACATGATGCACAATCAAATCCTAGTATCCACTAATCGAGCAGTGTCTTAATTATCTTTTATTAGTGCATAGGTGGTAGCTTCTTAGACCTAGATCTAGATAGCTCCTCCTTTTATCCAAATTAGACTACTGCTTACCAGTTAGGTTCTACTCAAAAGTGGCTAATACAACCCTCATGTTAGGAGGGTGTTTAGACCTCAACAAATGTTAATGGAAGGTGTGGTAAAATCACTTGGATTTAAAGATACCCACTATAACCACAATGCACAGAAGCCACTGGAATGACAATAGATTGTATGCTTCTAAAAGAGTCTTATTAGCTCGATACCTTAAGGCTCTTTCTATTTGATTTTAAATTAAAATTCAAGGGTTAGAATCACGACATATAAGGATGTGCATTGATAGCTAAGAAGGCCAAGGAGTTGGTGATAAAATCTAGTCCTCATCTTATAAGGGTTCTTGTGGGGTCCTCACCATCCTTAATTCCATTCCACTATAAGGCTATTAGTGAGCAATGCAAAATAGAAAGCAAACTAATGCCTACGTATATGCTACTTAACAAAGGGTCTTGCACCTTGACAGGGGGGGCATTATAACCATGCAGCCTATGCTTTGATTATAGCCAAGCTAAAGCTAACCTTTGTTAAATAGGTGCAAAGCTAATGCAACAATCCTAAGCAAAGAAGAAACAATTAAAGAGGATGATCCTAATCTATATAAATTATACTACCATCCAATTGCAAAATTACACTAAATGCAATTTACCCTAGAGATTAGGATTTGAGCAAGAGATGCTCATAGTGAGGGTTCTGATGATGATCAAGTGTGGGTTACCATACCCCACACTTGCCCTGTATTATTACAACCCATTTAAAATTGAATAATAAACAAATTAAAATTATAAGTGGGCCTCACCATAATTTCACTCAAATCCTAATCTAGGAAAGTAATAAAAATCCTAATCTAACATGATGAAGCCGTGGCCCACAGGATTATCACTGCTCCTTTGCCGATTTCTCTCCCATAAAAATCAAAGAAATTGATTAGTATGAGTAAAACAAAAAATATTTGCAAAAATATGCAGAAAACCTAATCTAATGCACCCTAAACCTATCCTAGAGGAAAATAATCAAAAGTATGGAACACCATACAAAATGTTGTAATTCCCCCACAATAGTGCCAAAAACTTATAAGTTAACTCACAAGTGCACAAATCATTTGCAATGTAGCATGTTAATGAGGTTGATCCCAAGAGGAGTTGAACTAATGTGATGCTAATAGTTCCTACCTTAAACTATCTAACCTAGCCAATATGGAAGATATCTTTACCTTAAACTAAGAATGGAAAATAACACATGGAAATGGAAAGTTTACAAAAATTAAAAACATAGTAAAATTGAAAACTTTCTTAAAATATGCACTTTCCAAAGGTAAAACTTCCCTAAGGTAAGAACATTCTAAAAATGCAAATAAGACACTTTCCTAAAGTGAACTTTTACCAAGTTTCTTAACCTAACTTTCCTAAGCATGAAATTAACAACTAACCTAAGGGAACATGATTAAACAACTAATTTCCTAATCTTGCAACTACTAAATGAAGTAGTTAAATTTATGGATAAGAAAATTTAACAACTGCAATCAAAACAACATGAAGCAAGCAACTAATTCAGAACAACAATAAAAAACTACTTTTCCTAAAGTGAATGAGTGAAACAACTTAGATTTCAATCCCCTAAATTGCTCAAAGCCATGCATGCAACCTATGGATAGTATGCATGATTTCAACATGATTTGAGAACTACTTTCCATAATTTATTAAAGAAGCAATGAAACTAATGAACCATGGATGGGAAAGCAAGTTAACACTATCATTCAAACTTCAGCCGTTCAAACCTTTCAAAATAATGAGTTCAACCTTTGGATTGGATGCATTATTTCCAATAGGATTTTGGGTTGCTTTGCTTAGAAAGTAGTATCAACACTCTTATGTTAATCATCAAACCATGGAAGTACATGTAAAATAAGTAACCTTGCTAGCATTCATCAACAAATTAAGAATCCATTGATCATCAATAAGTTTGCATACAGCAAAGTAATATTTCTTTGATCATCAAGAGTTACATACATGAAGAGTGCATTCCACTTTGGATGAAAATGCACCACTCTTTCTTCCACTTTAAATCCAAAACTGAATAAATAAAATGATTCCTCCTCCACAAAGCTAGATATTCAAAGGCAAAACTCAAAGAAACTCAAGGAAATATGGTTGGACTTTAATGGAATTAAAAGAGAATCAAAAGGCAATTAAAGATAAAGGGAAAAATTAGATTCAAGATGACTTCCCTTGATTGAAAATTCAAGGGAAAACAATCCTTGAATCTAAGTCTTTAAGGAAAGGAAAGAATAAAGGAGAGCAAATAAAAGCTAGTATGAAAGTATCAGATCAAACAAGAGAGAATGAGTGAAGAGAACCAACCTTGAAACAAGATCAAACACTTAGGAACCAAATGTGGAATACCTTGGATAGATGTAAACAACCTAGGAAGAAAGTAGCAGCACCTAAGGAGATGAAATCCAAAGCAGAAGAGAGGAGAAGGATGAGTTAGGAAGAGGGCATATCCTTCCAATGGATGAGAAGACTTTTTCCTAAGTGGAGAATTGTCCTCTAGCTTAGGTTTGTGCTGAGATTTTATGTTTGTTCTCCTATTTTTTCTAAGGTACCCTAATACTGAGGCATGGTGGCGATAAAATACCTCAATTTGGATGGCTAGGATAGGAGGAAGATTAGGGATTTCAAATAGGAAATAGGGGTGAAGGAGTGGCTGCCTTTAGGAAGACCAATAGTTGGGACAACCTATACTTATTGTCCTAATCAGGTGATTAGGAGATGCGTCCAAGATAGTGAGCATAATAAAATCATCTCCTTTTTTGATTATCATGCATATGGGGGTGCAAAGATTTTGTAGTGGGGTTTTTATTGGCCCACCATATTTACAGGCGCACATGCTTACTGCATAGCATGTGTGAGGTGTTCAAGATTAGGTAGTCTAAGAAGGAGACTTATACTGCCATTAAACCCAATCCTTGGGCATAGATTTTATGGGACCCTTTCCTAATTCTTTTGGGAATATTTACATCCTAGTAGGACCAAGTGGGTAGAGGCTGCACCTTGCAAAATGAAGGACCACAAAGTTGTGGTAAAGTTCTTAAAAGAAAATATTTTTGAATGATTTGGTACTCCAATAGCCTTAATAAGGGATGGAGGAAAACACTTTTGCAATAAAGTGTTTGGGAATTTAATGAAAAAGTATGGTGTTAACCATAGGATAGCTAGCCCATACCACCCTTAGACTAATGGCTAAGTAGAGGTATCTAATAGGGATATTAAGTAGATTCTAGAGAAGATAGTCATCCAATTAGGAAAGACTAGTCTATGATATTTAATGATGCTTTGTGGGCTTATCATATAGCATATAAAACCCCTATAGGAATGTAACCCTACCAATTATTCTATGAAAAGGGCTGCTACTTATGAGTAGAGTTAGAGCACAAGGCATATTGGGCTATCAAAAAGCTAAATTTCTACTTAGATGCTATTGGTGCCCACCGAAAAATCCAACTCAATGAGTTAAAAGAATTAAGGAAAGATGCATATGATTCTTTACAATTGTAAAAAGACCGAATAAAGGTTACCCATGATTGACATATTTTATGAAAATCCTTCACATCAGGACAAAAGGTCTTGTTATATAATTCATGATTGCATCTCTTTCTAGGCAAACTTAGATGTAGATGGACTAGACCTTGAATAATATGTACATTATATCCACATGGGGCCATTGAGATTGAGAAGAATGGAGAGATCCAAAAAAGTTAATGGTCAAAGGTTGAAACCTTTCCTAGAAAGGCCTAACCTTGAGATTGATTAGATACTACTAGAGGCAACTCATTATCGTGACCCACCTTAGTCTTTCCGGACCCTTGCAGATTCATCCTTACACTCATCATTTTGTTTAGGTGAAGACAATTTAGTGCTACCAAGGAGGCAACCCTAATGTTTTTCAAATCTCCATCTTCTACATCTTTCCATATAGGATCCTATGTTTTGAAACATTATGGACAATATGTCATTTAGGTTGCAGGGTTTAGATGCACATAAAGATTTTTTATTTTCCTGAATTAAAAAAAAAAAAGGTTTTTGAAACAGTTCCCTTACTGTGATGAGAACTAGATGTTCAAAATTTAGTAATTCTACTATTTTCCCCTCTTAATGGGACTGCATCTAACTAGTTTGCATCTTATTCATGTATTAAAGCATTTGTGATGATTAACTATAGAAAAATAATTACGCACAACACATAGTCAAGACTAATAGATAGGTATGACTTAGATACCCCAAGGAAAATTAGTGGAGAGCTATAACCTAGTGAATTTAGAGACTCTTCTTGTTAGAGAGTTATAAGTAATTCCATAGTTTCTTTAGCGTACACAACTTACTGTCATCCTGTTATCCTTTTTTTGGTCACCTATCAAGAATAAATAAGAAGCATAACATTCTTTCTAGAAAATTTATTGACTTTGATAGGCTTTAGGAAACCTAGGGAATGATTTAGGCCATCCTTATTCATCCCAGAGACATAAAATCTACCCAATACAGCATACCAATAGTTAAACCCTTGACCCAATTATGAAGCCTTTATTCTTTAACCCAACTTACCTTTACCTAAAAAATCCAAAAAAATAACCATTACCCATTTTCAAAATGAGTAGAGTTAATTGAAAAAGTTCAATAAGTCAAAGAAGTGAAAAATGAAAAGAAAGAAATATCAGAAATAGAGGAGAAAAAATCAAAAGAAAAAGTCAAGAATACAAAGAAAATGCACTTCAATAAAGTTAAGGAGGAATTGTCCAACAATAAAAAAGAAGACCTCTACTCGATTTTGAACCTTTGAAATCTTTATAACCTTTTTTTAGAACCCTACCCAAGCCTACATTTCATCCTATCTAAAGACTAATGCATCTTAGGTGGAACATAGCCTTAAAGAGGATATAAAAGGAAGGAATTAAGGTAAAATACCCCTACTATTCTTAGTAAGGACATCCACTCTTAAGGATCATTTTCCTTTGTCTCATTAGCACTTTAAAAGTTTATGTGAACCATTACCTTGATGGATTTGGTCATATAATGATAGAAATATGTTCATCCCTTATCTAAGAGCTTCATTTTTTAGAGTATACCTGAGAGAATTTAAAGTCAAAATATATTTCCAATGAAATTTAAGCATATCTAGTTAGAAGTTAGCACTTATATGGCTGTACTCACACATGCACTTTGAGAAATAATTGGAATAGAATGTCTTTAATATGCGTATGATTTGTAAAATTGTTAATCTTCTCTATTAAGTTGTGAAAAACTAAGAGAGTGCTAATGAAAGAAGTTTGTTTAAGATAAAAAAAACTAGACTCAATCTTAGGAAATTTTATGGGTATATTCACTACAAACCCTCACGAGGCAAAGCTTGTCCATTAGTGGCAACCTAGGGGTTTCAAGGCTTCTTCAATGTGCTAAATACAATCGTAAGTACCTACGAAAGTGGCACTTTGTACTAGTTTTTGGAAAAAAAATTTTCACATGTTCTGCTCGAGACTAGCAAAATGCTGATTGGGGGTGTGATAAGTGTTTAATTTTGCATACAAACCATCCAATTAGTTACCCATGTATTACAACTTATAGGGGTAAATTAGGGTTTTTAGACCAAAAATATTGTAACACATGCATTTTTGGCCTAATGAAGCAAGAGTTTGACATTTTGTAGGTCTAGAGGCTAATCTGAGCTAAGTATGTGATAATCATATTTTTCTAGGATTTGATAAAAAAATTTCTCTTTTTTGTAGGAAGAGAGATGATGATCCAATGACTAAAAACGATTGCGATGAAATTGAAGATCAAGATCCAATGATTAAACCTAAGAATCATCAATCCAACATGGAACCAAAGGGGAAGATTGTATTGTAGATGAGAAATGGATGTGATTAAAGGAGCTAAAGAAGCCACCTTAGCCATGCAAGACAAGGGATGGAGCCATGAAGCCAAGAAAATAAAGCTTACAAAGCCAACCATGAAGCCTAGCCAATGAGATCTTAATGAGAATTATCCATGAGATTTTAAGGGATATTTTGAAGATAATTAAGGGAAATCTTATTAGGATAAGTTGGCACATGGACCAATAGGATGAGAGTCTTTCATTTTTTATGTTGTTCACACACACACTCTCTCTCTCTCTCTCTCTCTCTCTCTCTCTCTCTCTCTCTCTCTCTCTCTCTCTCTCTCTCTCTCTCTCTCTCTCTCTCTCTCTCTCTCTCTCTCTCTCTCTCTCTCTCTCTCTCTTTTTATCACTTTGCACCTCACCACCAAATACCACTACTAATTTGCCTTATTATTCCATAAGATTTGCATTTGAATATCTAGCTTTGTGGAGGAGGAATCATCTTATTTATTTAGTTTTGGATTTAAAGTGGAAGAAAGAGTGGTGCATTTACATCCAAAGTGGGACTCACTCTTCATGTATGCAACTCTTGATGATAAATGAAATCTTACTTTGTTGTATGCAAACTTAATGATGATCAATGGATTCTTACTTTTTTTGATGAATGCTAGCAAGCTTTTTTTTTTTGACATGTACTTCCATGGTTTGATGATTAACATAAGAGTGTTTATACTACTTTCTAAGCAAATGAACCCAAAAAAATATTGGAAAAAATGAATCCAATTCAAAGGCTGAGCACATTGTTTTGAAAGGTTTGAAGGCTGACATTTAAATGATAGTGTTCACTTGCTTTCCCATCCATAGTTCATTAGTTTCATTGCTTCTTTAATCAAGTATGGAAAACAATTCTCAAATCATGTTGATTAGTCCGCCTGCAAAGGGACACTAGGTTAGTCCACTTGCATGTGTTGCAAAGGGACCACAAGTTAGTCTACCTGCATGTATTGCAAAGGGACCTCAGGTTAATCTGCATGCATGTGTTACAAAGGGACATATGGTGATTTACCCTATGAGGTTAGTCTGCTTGCATATGTTGCAAAAGGATATTTGGTGATTTACCCTATATGGTTAGTCAGCCTGCATGTGTTGCAAAAAGGACACTTGGTGATTTGCCCTGTATGGTTGGTAAACCTGACATGTGTTGTCAAAAGACCTACTGTGGTATTTTGTTTTACTATAGATGATATATTTTTATATGATGAGCTGGTTATTTAAAATTATATAGCATATAGTTTGAAAATGGTCGTCATGTAGTTTAACTAAATCTTACTTTGAATTTTAAAGTAATGATATGAGACTTGATTGGCAAGTATGATATAGATTTTGTTGATGACATACATATATGTATATACATGCATATGTGTGCTATGATGCATTCCATGAAATGACTTATATGACAACATGATTTTATTTTTAGAAAAATCACTCTTCAAATCATTGTATGTGTATGTTGTTATTTCAGTTTTGTAGTATTAGGTTATCTATTGAGTATGTTGTTTACTCACCCTACTATTTTTACCATAGGTCAGTTCAAAAAGAATTAGAAAGAAGACTAAAGCTCTAAGAAAAACCACTTAAAGATTTCAAGAGGATAAAAAGCGAGGTAATCTAAAGTTTCACTAAGAAACTTAATCCATCTTGACTATTCGATGATATTCGAATCTTATATGTGATTTAATTTGTAATTGGGCTGTGATTGATAAATCTTGGGAATGTTGCATGTTAGATATTTTGAAAAGGAGACAAAATATCCATTTATATTTTGAAATTCAAATAAATTTTTATCTGGTACTTTGCAATGACATGCATTAAATGTCTATTGTCCAAAAAATAGAGGAAACTTTGCCCAATTTTTAGTAGAAATGAGCACTCATTTCACCGAGAATCCTTGTTTTGAGAAAAGAAAAATGACACTGGGCTTTTCAAAGTGAATTTAAAAGAAAAAGGTTTTTTTGCTGCATTACATTGTTTTATAAAAGTGTTTTCAAATAGGATCAATCTTGCATTAAGAATTAGTGTTACATTTAAAAATGCATACAAAAACATGGGTTGTTACAATACAATCATGTTTACTTGAATTTTCAAGGACCCAATTAGATTGTTTGATAACTTAGCTAATGTTAGGAATAGATGTCATGCTTAGGTTTCCAAAGTAGTTGATTAAATCCACTCTTATCCAATGAATCATGCATACCATTCCATGATTACATATGTGCTAATTGGGTAGTTTTCTTTTCATTATTGTTAGTAATTGCTTTCATTTATTTTTCTAGTTTGGTTGTAGTTAGATTCCATTATTTTGCATCTTAATTAGTTGGAAAGTAATCAAATTTGTCATTGTTAAAATAGTTGATTCGATTGCTTACTTTTCTTAATTTTGCATGATTAGGAAAGTAGTTTGTTAAAGTATGCTTCCTTTAGATTAGTTGTTAATTTCATGTTTAGGAAAGTTAGTTTACAAAAGTTGCTAAATTTCATTTTAGAAAAGTTTCACTTTAGGAAAGTCATTAAATTAGAAGTTTTTAATTTAGGAAAGTACATGTTTTTGGAAAGTTATCCATTTAGCATGTTTCTTGCTTTTACTTAGTTTCCAATTTCATGTTTCAATTTCCATTCTTAATTTAGGAAAAAAAATCACTTGAATTTTAGTTAGGTTACATAGTTTAAAGTAGGGACCACTAGCATCACAATGTTCACTCTCATTAGGATCGACCTCACTAGCATACTATATTGCAAACGATTTGTGCTCTTGCAAGTTAATTTTAAAAGAACAACGACCTTCTAAGCACAAAGATCTAGGACGTTCCACAATATCATGTGTGATAGGGAAACACACTATTGGCGTGGCACTACTTAACTTAGGGGCTAGTGTGAACCTATTGCCTTACTCATTTTATGTGCAACTATGGATGAGCAAGGTGAAGCCTACCACCACCAGATTCCAATTAGTAGATAGATCAATGAAAATTCCTAGTGGTGTGGTAGAAGATGTCTTGTTATAGGTTGAAAATTTTCTATTTCTTGTAGACTTTTTAGTTTTAGACACCCAACCTGTAACAACTCCTTGTAGTCAGATACTAGTAATTTTAGGATGGCTGTTCTTGCCCACATCTAATACTATTATAAATTTCAGCAATGACATCATGAACTTTTCCTTCGACAATATGAAGGTTACACTGAATGTCTTAAATGCCAGACAAAATATAGACTCTGTAGATACATATGAAGTCAACATGATGAAGAGTTTGGTCCATGATACTTTCCTTACATCCTCCCACTTTGATCGACTAGAAGCTTGTTTATCCCATTTTAATGGGGTTTTTGACATAAACCAATCCATCAATGAAGTAAATGCATTATTAGATACTGTGCCAATTTTAAATACTTTTGCATAAAAAAACTAAAGCAAAACCTTTGATACTTCCAAGCATAAGTAGTGTACCATCTATTGAGATACCCCCAACTATACAACTAAAACCATTACCTAATAGCTTGAAATATGCATTTTTAGGGACATTTGAGACCCTGCCTATAATAATTGCTTCTGATTTAAACAAAGAATAGGAGGGTAAGTGACTTAATGTTCTTAGGGAACATCAAACAGCTACAGGGTGGTCAATAGTAGACCTTAAGGGAATTAGGCCCACCATTTGCATGAATAGAATTTACTTAAAAGATAATGCTAAACCATCTATGGAGATGTAAAGGAGACTAAACCCTAATATGAAAGAAGTAGTCAGAGCAAAGGTATAAGTTTCTCATGTTGGAATAATTTATCCCATTTTAGATAGTTCTTGGGTTAGCCCAGTTCAAGTGTACCCAAAAAATTAGGTGTTACTACAGTAAAAAATAAGGATAATGAACTAGTCCCCTCCCACATGACCATTGGGTGGAGAGTTTATTTTGACTATAGAAAATTGAACTTAGTTATAAGGAAAGACCACTTTCCTCTACCGTTTATTGACCAAAAGTTAGAAATCTTGGTTGGACATGAATACTATTGTTTTCATGATGGATATTTTGGGTACAAAGAAATTTCAATAGCATCATAGGACCAATAGATGACTACTTTCACTTGCCATTTTAGATTGTTTACCTATAGATGCATGTAAATTGGGCTATGAAATCTACCTTGTACTTTTCAAAGGTGTATGATGAGTATCTTTTCAGATATGGTTGAAAGGTTCTTGAAGGTGTTTATGGATGACTTTTCAATCTTTGGCTCATCTTTTGAAGCATGCTTGACCTACCTACACTTGGTATTGGGAAAGTGTCCAGAGAAAAATCATATATTGAACTATAAAAAATATCATTTTATGGTAAAAAATGGAATTGTTTTAATGACTATCCAATTTTGTATAAAAATAACTCAATTAGTTGCCCATATGGTATAACTTATAGTGTTATCTTAGGGTTTTTGGTCAAAAATTATAATACATGTATTTATGACCTAATAAATCAATTATTTGATTTTTTCCACGTTCAAAGATTAATCTAAAATAAGCATGTGAGTAATCATTTTTTGTAGGATTTAATTAGATTTTTTTACTTTTTATAGGAATCTAGATGATGATCTGATAGCCGAGATGAATATTGAAGATCAAGATCAAAAGATCTAGTCAAGGCCTAAATGTCATCAATCCATAATGAGATCAAGGATTAAGATCACCTTAAGGCAAACAAAGAATGGAATTGGAGAACTCAAAGGTGACTAAAGTGGGCCCATGTATAAGCCATGCAAAGTCCACCACCTTTGCATGGGATTTACTCAAGCCACCTAGCCATGTACAAGCCATGCTAGAAGGTGAGAAGCTAAGTGAACAAAGGAAGCTAGCCAAGCCAAGAAAGCCAAAGGAGATGAGCCACCAAGTCAAGCCAAATGAGCCCTCAAATCAAGCCATCAAGCCACTTAAGCCAAGCTACATGGAAGGCAGTGATTGGAGAAGAATCTGAAGCAAATTTCCATAGGGTTTTTAAGAGGATAATGAGAAGATATTTGGATAAAAATCAAGACAAAATAAGCATGTATTTGGACCAACAGGAAGAACCCAGCTCTTTTTCTTCTTCTTTTTTCACATTTTTTCCCACCTTTTTCTCCCTCTCCACCTCACTATACAAAGCACCCACGAATTTTTCAAGGCGGGGATGCACCACCTTAAAAAGTAGGCATCTCCCCACCTTCCTAAAGCCCCTCTTAGCCAGACAATGACCCACCTTATATTTCCTCTTCCTCCTTATCTATTTCTCTCTCTTTCCTATCTCTCTCCATCCTTTTCCAACCTCTTTTCTAATTCCCAAATGCATTCTATGATTTTTACAAGGGGAGACACCCCCTCCTAAAAAGTAGGTGCCTCCCACCTTGCCCCACCTTCTACCTCTCTTAGGTGTTCTCTTAGCTGTTCTAGATTATCCAATCCTTCCTTGCCACATCACCTCTCCCCTAGGCTTGCTTTAGATAGCAACAAAACCATATAAAATGGGGGAGGAGTTTCACGTGAAATTTTTTTTGGAGGGGAGAACTCCCCCTCCTAAGAAGGAGGTGTCTCCACCCTTGCCCCTCTTCTTCTCCCCAACGTCTTCACCCTTCCCTCCTTCCCAAGATCTCCAATGCCTTCTGCCATAGAGCATCCCTCTTCCTCCAGCCCTTCAATACTTCATCTCTTTGTTTTTTGATCTCCCTTTGATGTTCTTCATGTTCAGGTTAGTGGTTTCCTTCAATCTATTATTTTGCTACCTTTGTTTTATTATTTGTTTTGACCTTAGATTTCGTGCATTAATTTCCTTTGCTTCCTTGCTTGAGTTCCTTTGATTATAGCACTTTGTTTTACATCTTAGATCCTTGAATCTAAGGACTACAAATCTCTTGGAGTGACACCCAAGAGAGTGTAGTTCTTAGATCAAAGTCTTTGCCCATCTCTATCCTTAAGTCCTCTATCATTCCATGCTTTCTTTCCCATCTTTTTCCCACTTGTTTTCCTTATATCACTATTGGAATACATACATGCTTACTATTGATTGATAATTGGATGCTTGAAGAAAATTTTGGAATGTGTTTTAGGTTTGATGAAGATCAATTTTCATTCATTGTAATGGGGCACAAATTTCAGATTTGGTGTACATGCATTATACACACCATTTAGATGTAATTCTCTACTAATTCCACAAAGCTAATTGAAGTTCCTAGTTTGTACCTATTTCCAACAGCTATGTACTTTAGTTTTGAATGTTCTATTGTATATAAAGTGCTTTCTTTCATGTTCTAATTGTTTTGATATTGAAAATGGCATGCTGGAATTTCTAGCAACATAGTAATGTTCATGGATGTTTCATGCTTAATGTTTAGCATATGTTACTTCTAGTTTGTGTAATTCTCTAAGAACTTAATTAGACTTTTAGAATGTTGAGTTAATGCTTACATCAGATTACATGATATTTAGTTATAGGTCCATTGATTTCAGTCTATGTGTTAACCCATGAATCATGCACACTACTTCATGGATCATGTGCATGATACTTGGGTAGCTTTCTTTTAAATGTTTGATTAGTTATTGGTTCAATTTAGTTTTCTTCTTTAATTGTAATTTGATCTTATTTTAGAAGTAATTAATTATTAGTTTGCATCTTAGTTCCATGCTTTAGGTTTCATGCATTCCATGTTAGCCTAAGTTGCATTATAGTTCATTTATACTTTTTTGTTTCATTCATGCATTCTTTCCAGGTTAATTCCATGCACACCTCTTGTTTAATGTTTTCATATGTATTACATGTTTTGATTCCTTGGTTTAGATCATTGTTTAGGTTTAGTTTGCATGTTAGGTTAGTTTTAGAAAGTTTCCATGTTTAGGTTTAGAAAGTTTCCAATTCCATGCATTTTAAAGTTTTCATGTTAGTTTAATGCCTTAGTCTAGGTTAAATCCAATTCCTTTGGCTAAGTTAAATAATTCAAGTAAGGGTCCACTAATCACACAAACCGTTTGATTCCTTGTGGGATTGACCTCCATTGCATGCTTATACTATAACCGATTTGTGCACTTGCAAGTTAATTAAAACATCACAACAAGTTGTTGGCACCATTGCTGGTTGTCACAATGGATTTATAGAGGATCTTGACTTAGGTTAGTTACCTTTAGTCTAGGTTTAGATTGCATTAAATTAGGGTTTTTCATCAATTTCAGCATTTATTGCTATTTCCTCTTATTGACCTTATTTTTGTATGACATTGTATGAGGGAAATTGGTAAAGGAGTAATAACGATCCTATGGGCCAAAGCATCATCACATTAGATTAGGTTTTATTGCCTTCTTAGATTAGGGTTCTAAGTCAAACTTGTTGTAAGGCCCTTTGTATTTTGCACTTTATTATTCAATTTTAAATGGGTTGTAATAATATAGGGCAAGTGTACGGTATGGCCCACACTTGATCACCAGTGGAAACCCAACTGTAAGCAATTTTCACTATATTTTATTCTTCTAGTATAATTGCATTTAGTATATTGCATTTGAATTGTAGTGTAATTCATATAGAATAGGATCATTCATGATAATTGTTGCATGTTTATTCAGGGCTATTGCATTAGCTGTGCACCTATTTGACAAGGGATAACCTAAGCTTGGCTATCACCAAGGCACAGGCTATCTAGTTATAATGTATTGTCTACTAACGTGAAAACCTTTTGTTAGATAGCATATGTAAACACCCCTAACTTTTGTAATGAAATTGAGAATTTCAAGAAAAAATCAGGCTAGAATATTAGGGTTATTAAAAATGCACTTCTCATAGAAGTATAATCAAAGGATAAGACATATATAATTGAAAACATACTCAACAAACCCTTTAGAATGACTGTAAGCATGACAAATTCTGAATTCAGATGAAAAATCCTCATTTTTCTACATTTTTATGAACAAAAGGGTAAAATGGTAATTTTGCTCATGATTGAGACCTAAGACATAAAAATTTGGAATGTACTTGGAAATACGAATCCAACGCCACTAAGTATGCTCAATTTTGAGTTAATGGGAAAAAACACTATTTTTCTCCATTTTTGGAATTAAAAAGGGACAAAATGGTCTTTTCACACCTGTGGGGCCCACAAGGGACCCCCAAAGGAATCCAATGGCCAGAAAATGTACAATCATCAATCAAACCACTACCACCTGCTAGTGGTGAAGGAGGTGGTAGTGGGAATCCAAGGACCATTTAATAATAGAAAGAATTGAACATGATAATTACATGTAATCATGAAAATTTCCAAAAATCCCTATAAATAGCCCATAAATTTCCCAAACATTCTCCTAATTTCTTCATGAGGCCCCCTACCATGCCTTGAAATTCCAGCTCCAAAATCCTCCCCAATCTTCCCCAAAAATCTCCCTTCTTGCACACTCTCTCTCTCCTCTCTCTAATTGGAACAAGAGACCTAAATTCAATTAGGTACTTTGTTCCAAATTGAATCTCATAACCTTTAGAAAATTCCTTATGAAACTTTTTGTATTTAAGAATTTAGCTTCTAATTTTTATGATCTTCAAGATTTGAGATGAACAAATCTTGGAGATTTGATTTACTGATGATGTAATGTTGAAATAAAGACATATCCATGACTTATTTGAACAAATATAAGATATATTAAGGGATCTACTCTTTATGGTAGAAAAACCCTAAAAATATAAAGGGACCCACTTGATTAATGAGATTAAGTATGATCAGATCCTTGGGATAGATTGAATGAATGATATTATGATAGAATCCAGTGAAATCATGGATTGAATATGACCAAAGACAAAGGAATATGATCTTGGACCTTAATGGATGTAAAAACCCTAAATGTAATTAAGAACCCTTAATCTAAAGGATTAACCTCAGATCTAATGGTTGGATCATAAGTAAAAGCTTTAATAATGAGAAATGGGTTAGCTTGAGTTATGCATTGATTTGATTTGATTTATTTCATGAATATAGGATTCATGAGAGATTATTTTAGCGTAACTTCATTTCAAATGTCCATAAAATTATTCATGAATGATGAATTGTGACTTAGGACCATGCCAGGATTTCATGTTAGATTATACCTTAGGTCCATGTTAGTTTAAATTGAGTTATTAGATAAAGTACATTAGTTAGAAATCATGCTAGTATAATCTTAAGTACCTTGTACCATTATCGTTAGGTTGTTCAATTATGTAGTTTTATGCCTTAAAGTTATAGTTCATTTATATTTAAATTTTATTAGTAGATTTAATTGTTAAAGTAGTTATGGGATAATGAGCATAAAACACCCAGAAATCGAATCTAATGAGAAAGTAGAGTTTCATGACACAAATAAGTATGAATTATTTGACTTGGACTTAATTAGTAAGGGCTATAGTTAGTAGGACAATATAAGGATTGTCAAATCCTTGGCCCAAATTAGGAGAATAATAAAACTCCATGAATGACATTTTAAATGTTCATCGATTTAATTAAAATCAATTAGAAAGAGTACTTATGGTTAAAATGCTCATAAGAACCTTATGAAAGGTTGAGTTAAGGTCACTCTAGTGGATGATGAACATGATGGTTAAGGGGGTTCTTTAATAGAGCCTCACTCTTCCCCTACCTTCTATTGACGTTTGTGAGGTCTAAATGCCTCCTTACATGAGGATTGAAGTAACCACTTTGTGTTCAACCATTCAGCTAGTAAGCCTTAGCCAATTTGACATAAGAGGAGATGTCTAGACTTAGGATGAAATAAGCTATCCTCAACCAGCAAAACATTAACTAGTTGAGTAATAATAATAAAATCATTAAAGGTTAGTAAATCATCTAACCCTAATAAAAATTGTAATCAAGATAAGGATGATGAGACAAGATCCAGAGGATCTTGAATGATAAAAAACAATAAGAATACTAATGTTGTATTATGTATGTATGTGTAGAAAAATATAGAGAGAGAACTCAAACCCTTGATCAAACATGATTTAAGGAAAATTAGGGCATCCCTTATAGGAATACATGAAGAAAGAATACTTGTAAAGAGGAAAAACTTGATACATATGGTTTGACAAATGTATGAATCAAGACCATGATAGGCAATGTGGAGTGAATACCACTTGAGATGTGTGAATCAAGACCATGATATGACTTTGAGGTAGGGGGATGTACAAGAATGTATTAAGGATTGATGTGTATACATGCATGATCTTCTGTCTAGAATTATATACCTTCATGATATAAGTATACTTGGTACCTTAGCATAATAATGATCCAACCACATGATCCAACTAAGTGATCCAACCCCATGATCTAATTCAATTGATCAAATCTAATGATCAAATCAAATGAGGTGAAAGTAATGAGATGTGTAGACTAAGGAAACCCTAAGAATAGGGCATAGAAAATATTCTAGCCTTAGTTAAATAGACACATCATCTAATATGTACAATGTATTTTACATACAAGCATGGTGGCTTGTGATTTTATTTTACATAGTATTAGAATTGGGGATGCTATGCTAGGGAAGTTATAAGGGTTTGGCCACCCGCTTCTTGAAATTTTTATGATGGATACCATGCCCAAAGAGAGGCTAAATGTCAGGTGGGGCAATCATGGGAAGGCCTCCACTGCGATAACCATGGTCCCCCCCATGCGGACATGGGGTTGTTATTTCCACAGTTGGTATCAGTGGAAGATAAGAACTGGATTTCATTACCAGATCCTTGGCCCACCTAGGTAAATCAACTAGCTCCCTTGTATGTTTGTGATCCCAGCCCTTGAAGATAATTTAAAATCAAGTAGCAAGATACAAGGTTATCGAGCTCATGGGAACCTTTTTGAAGAGTTAGATCTATTGCTAATTCAGTGTCTTTTGAGCATCGTAGTTATAGTGGGTATAAAAATCCAAGTGATTTTCCAATGCCTTCTATTGACATTGGTTGAGGTCTAAACGCCTCTTGACATTAGGATTGTATTAACTACTTTAGAGTAGAACCTAAATGATAAGCAATAGTCAAGCCTAGCTAAGAGAAAGAGCTATCTAAATTTAAGTCTACACACTACCACCCTACACATTGATTAAAGATCATCAATTTAGATTGTTAGCAAGCTATTAGCATTCATTGTGCATCATTTAGCTAAATATTAACATTTAGGTTGCATCATATAGATATGGTTTTTCATTAATAAAAGAAGAAGAAGAGAGTACTCATTCATTGTATACAACAATTTCTTTCATTATATATAAAGTTGAGAAAAAGGCCTATTAAGAAGGGGATAGAGTTGATAGATTAGATATATTAATGGATAGGATGGATATTATCAAAAGTTAATTGCTTAGGATGATAGCTTCTAGGCAATCTGCTCAATAGCCTCAGTATTATAATGACTACACCTATTCTAACTAACAATAGGCCACTACTTCATGGCCATTGAGCTCCTTAAATAATTATTATTAGGAGCCGCTGGATGCAACCATTGCATTTACATACCTTAGAAATAACTACTATCATGAGATAGACTATCAGAATGGATTGCCTAGGCATCATGAACAACCATGGCAGTAGGAATATCAACCACACAAGGAAGAACCTACATGATACCATCATGAACAACACTATCATGATTATTTAGATTATTAGATGCAATCATCATCTGCTCAACCTGCTCAAGCCTTTTTTAGTACCAAAATGCCACAATAATACCAGCCTTATGACTATTTTGCCTACAGTGTGAAGAACCATCATTAGAACAGAATATGCCACAAATTTGTCAAATAATAGATCAAACAATTGTTGCCATTAAAAAGGGAATAAGGAACTGAAACACAAGAGGGAGGATTAGGAAGAGAAAATGAAACCAATAAGAGAATATATTGACAAAAACATTACTGAATTTATAAAAAGGGGCAAGGAATTTGAACCAACTAGGAATAATGAAGAGCCATTTATTACTATGTTGTCCCTAATTTTTAAATCTCAATTTAAGTAAATTCTAGAGTTATGTTAAATTGGGATAAAAAGAGAATATTGAATTTTTAAAATTTTGGAGTTCTAGAAAATGAAAATTTTAGAGACTTCAAATCAGTGTTGAACCTTAATAAGTGTATTGTACTCAAAAAATGGAATCCCACAACACTAAGTATGTAGAAATCAAAGTTCGGATGGAAAAATTAGGTATTTTACAAGTGAAGGGCAATTCAATAATTTCACATTGTTGGCC
This sequence comes from Warburgia ugandensis, assembly GCA_035236585.1. Taxonomy (NCBI): domain Eukaryota; kingdom Viridiplantae; phylum Streptophyta; class Magnoliopsida; order Canellales; family Canellaceae; genus Warburgia; species Warburgia ugandensis. The sequence goes on from CP141136.1 coordinate 42,694,044, forward strand.
CCATTTACAAAAAATTCGTAAAGCACTTCGTCAAGATGACATCATGATCATTAATGATGATTTCTTTGACCCCATTATGATTAAGTTAAAAAGAATGATATTTAATTCATTGATTTAATGAGTTTATATCAAATAATATAAAGTATATAAAGGAGGTGATTGTTTAAAAGAGGGCACCTTCCCTCCCCTCTTAAATGAAATGAAAACAGACATTACAGTCTATTCCCAAACCTAACACAAACATACGTAATGAAGCCCAACTAGGTGAAAGAAGAAGAAGAAGAAGAAATAAGACATGAGGAAGAAGAGGGGAAGGAGAAGGAGAAAGGAGGGAGAGAGAGAGAAAAAAATAGACTGTTGGAGAGGGCCTTTCACACTAAGGAAGAGAGAAAGGGTGCTTCTGCGATTGGAATTGCAAGCCGTTGTCGAGGAGAATGATGGCTTGAATCAAAGATCCGGGCTGATCATCCTACTCAGCATAAAGAGAAGAATCAAAGACCTCAATCCAGTCACCAACCCAACATCATCAAACTGGAAAATTCACCAAAAAATGGTTGAAACTGATGAAAGGGGGTGACTATGAATGTGAATAAAAAAATGTCCAATTTTAAAGATCCAATCCATTCATTTTGTTCCCATCACAAGAAGTGTAAAAGCCCTCAAAGGTAGTGAAGCAACCCAGGAATGATGATAGATCAAGGGAAAAATAGTAAGCCAAGGGTTTTAGTTGATCAAAGAAAACAACAAAAGGAATCAGTGATCTAAATTGTTCATGATCTTCCTAGAGATGAGTGAAGCAAAACCCTTTAAGTGAGTTTAAAAATTGTGACGTTTGGCCAAAGATTCAGCATCTTGATGATGGATGGAGGTAGCATAACACTAGACATCAATCATCCACCCAATCTGAAGCCAAATTGAAGGTGGATAATGAATTTGAGGTAGAATTCTTATATGTTCCTCTTTTATTTCACATTCTATATAGATTTCATGCATTAAATCTAGGTCTTTTGATTTTGGATGGAATGTATAGAATTGTAATCCATTGATCTAAATCGTTGATTGTAATGATTAGTTGTAAACACTAAAATAGCTAAATTAGAACAACTTTTGACACTTCTGATCTGATCAGTGACTAAATAACTAAGATTTGTCAAATATGACTATTCATGATCAAATCAGAGTTCAAATTTGGATTAGATCCTACAATTCATAGTCGATGGTGATGATTAACCATTGGATTACAATTAGACATGCAATCTGAAACATAAAAACTAGAGGTTATGGCTACATAAGATGATTTGACTGTTGGATGGTCTAAAAATGAAAAAACTTAATCATTATCCAAAGACTATAATGTATTATGATAGATTTGATCATCCAAAAGAAACTTTGTCTTTCTTGAGGTTATTTGCCTTTGGTAAATATGGGGAAGCTCGAGTTACTTACTTGAACAAGGAGATGGATTGAAAGTGAATGGCAAAGCTAGTGTGTAATTTGACATGAAACTTCATAGCAAATGATCTTTCAAAAAGGAGGAAGCATAGCGGGAAGGGACAAGCCCGCTTAGCTTGTTGTTTTATGGCTTATAGGAGTAGTTGGCATTGGCTACGAAAGAGACAGCAAGACTTTTTCAATATTCCTTTTTCATGACTTTTTCTATGCATTGCTTTCAATGTCTTTCTAAGAATTTTCTTTTCATAACTTTGGTTTTCAATGTTCTTTCATGTATTTCTTTTCAAAGGCATGGATCCTTCAAGTAACATAGTCAAACTATAGTTGAAGTATAGTTTCAATTGAGTTTTCACATAATGGATCTATTAATCTCTAGCTAATCATGGTAGGTGTTCATGAACATGTTTTCTTACAATTTCATGTTCATGTATTATAATGATTGTCCAATCAGCCATATTCATTTAATTTCCACTTTCATAATCATTGTCATGATTTTTCACATTAAATACATTGGTTACTAATGCATAACATAAGCATTATCATATCTTTTCATGGCTAATCATAAGGTTGTATGTTTCTTCCTTTACATTTCCATAACTTATTTGATGTCCATTTTCATGAAACTTAATGGTATGTGAACATCATTTTATGGCATTTCCATATATTCAAGTACTACATCAGGTATCATTTTCCTATGCCACACACATGTTGTCTTCTATGGTACCTAATAGAATCCACAAGTTATACTTGGAGCATTTCAAGTAGCATTTACATGATGTACATATATCACTATCCATAGAATTTCATTTTCATTCATAAGGCATTAACGTTAGCATGTCAAATGTCCTTACATAGCATAGTCAAGTGGCATAAACATGGCACATACATGTTGTAAATTAGGGAATTTCATAACATCAATATGGAATAACATTCACACGGGATTTTCATAGCTTTTAAGCAACATAAGCATGTCTTATTCTCATCATCATAATAAGCATCTCATAGCATTTCAATGGCATAACATTTCCATGGTCTTTACATAGCATTCAAAGAGCATAAACATGTTAAATCACATGTTACTAATTAGGGCATTGCACAGCTCTTACTATGGCATCAAAGTAACCATCCCATATTTTCCAAATTATTCAACTAGCACTCTCATTACAGGTACATTGTGTCAATAGGCATTCCCTAGCCTCATCATATTATTAACATAGCCTTCTTAAGGCAATTTAAGTGGGCATGATCGCTTGTTTATATTTAGTGACTAACTATTAGTTTTAAGTGCTACTTTGGACATATTGACTCTTTTTCCATGGCGCTTAAGTACTTAATCATATATCATCAATCCCAACCTTATCAAATGTTCTAATATCACTTTTATCATATCTGCTATTGGTGGAGTCCATTCATCAAATGTTCATAAAGTCAACATGGTAGCCTAGCCCAAATTCACCATAAAGTGGGCCTAGGTTTTTAAGTCAATTTCCACAAATTTCGATGCATAATTCAACATTTCCAAGGCTCAATCATAATACTCTTTCCAATGATGTTGGATTTAGCTAGACTACACTTTTTTTAATGGAAATTCACACTCTATAATGCCCTACGATAGTGAGCTACACCAATCTCATACTTAGTGGTTTTATGGCTCACTTCCATGATGCTTTTAGGTGCAATTTCATCTTAAGCCCTAGGAAAAGCATTAGGGTCCAGCATCTCATGTTATTTCATTACTATCTTAGTCTCACATCCATCATAATGTTCTCAGTAACCTAAAATTTCAAGTGGTCTTTAGCATCTTATGGTAGTCCAAGTGTTCCTAGAAGTTTCCCTAGGTTTTGCCTCACCAAATTTTTTAATTCAAGGTCTTTAACATATGAATTTTAATTCGTTGAATATTGGACTTATGTCATCAGTAATTTTTTCCCAAAATGAACAAGTTAGTTGTCTCATTTTTTGTAGGAATTACAGAAAAGGAACCAACTTAAGTGGTCTTAAAACATAAGAAAATCTCACTTTTTTTCTCATCCAAACTATTGGATTACAATTGGACTTGATAATAAAATTATCATAAATAAACCCCCAAATTTCTAGCTGGTTTGATCCACCAATTTCAAGCCTAGTCCCATTTCCAGGCCCAAAATTGGGCCTCAAAACACACCAAATCCATGGGACATTTCTAGGTATTTCCCAAGAAAGCTTTCTATAAAAAAATATTACTGAAACATGCATGCTATATCATGCTAACTATCCCCAATAAAAATAAGCAAATTCAGGTCTTCTAATAGTGAGAAATTATCCACCAAAAATCTAGTAGAATGGTACCATTTCTACAATGAAAATGCATCATTTGCTAGCTATAAAACACTTTGGGAAAACATGCAATCAAAACTTGATCTGTCATGGAATAATAGCAAAATATGAATCATTTATGAAATCACATTCAATGTAGGCACCATAGCATGAAAAAATTATGAAAAATCCAACATGATATGCCCCTTGAATATAGGACCATTTGACCCTTACAAATAGCCATTTAAGCTAGCATGCTATTACCCTTATTCTTCCCTCATTTAACCCAAATCAAAAATCGAATTTAGGCATGATATTGAGCATGAATTAAAGCAAGAATGATACCTGAAGATCATGGCCTAAGAGGTTGAAGGAAAACATAGCAAAATAGTAGCACATGTTCATGGATTTCGAGCATAAAACATGCTCCTAAAGGGTTTCCTAGAGGTAGCATGCTACTAATGTATCTAAATGGGTAATTGATTGAGCCTATTAGAGATTTTCCTACTACCCCCTAACTTTTCTAAAGCTTGGTTAATGTGTGGATTCCTTATGTTGCTAGGCTCCTCAAGGTTGAAGATGATCCAACCCTTTGGAGGTGCACTTTTCTCCTCCAACGATTTTGAGTTTCCTACTTGAAGCTCTATTTCATTCCATGTTTTATTTCTTCACTTTTATATTTATCCTCTCCTGCCTTGGCTAATATTTCTTTCTCCTCTTTGGTTTCTGTTCTTCCTCTAAGTGTTCCTCATTTACTTAGTTTCACTCTCTCGAACTTAGAAAGTTTGAGGGCTCCTCTAAGCTAATCGCATCAAAGTTTTGGCCTAGAGGAGTTTTCCCAACTTAACTCTTTTTCTCCTCTTCACTTGGAGCATGATGGGCTTCAGGTGTGGGAATCCCACTTTCCTCCATGCTTGGCATTTGGCCCTCCATGTGTTGGAGCTAATCCATGCAAGGTGGCTACCATGGTCCCCAATGATCTTCCCTAAGTCAAGCCATCATTTGATTCTTCTTTTGTCTTATAATTGTTGAGTTAAATTATATTGCTTGCTTGTCTCATAGCCTCTTAGACTGATTCCATTTATAGCTCATCATGATATCTATAAGTCATCATTAGATGCTAAGTTGAGTTCTAGTTTGTCATTTTGTAAGATAGTTTGGTGTGGCAAGCTTGCATTGAGCACCTTACATTTACATCATTGCTCTTACTCTCTTTCCCATGTTTCACCTTTCTAAGATTTCCATCATTAACCAAGGGGGCAGCTGCCATTTCATCACTAAGTTAGCTGCCTCCATATGGGATCATATGTGGGAGCATTGGTAGCTTCCCACACCTTTTCCCCACTCACCATTACAAAACATATATAGTGGCTTGGTATATGTTCTTCATTTTTCACTTAAAGCTAGTTCTAACTTACATTGACATACACCGTACAAGTGTGTTAATCTATTCTTATCTATAATTTCCTTAGGCTAATATCTAGGTTTCATACACCATTCACCTAGGATTTCATTAACATATTTTAGACCCTTAGTGAATTATCCATCCTTTCTTACTTGAACTATAGTGCTAAGCTTATTATTCATATATAATGCTCCTATAATCTAATTCCTCACTCCATTATAGTCTATGCCTACACTATCATACACATTAATCACCTTACTTCCTACTAATGACTTATTCATACTTTATGGCTTCTTTCTAAGCTAGGGTTTTTGTAGTCCACCCACTCAAGACTTAGCACTTTCCTAACTTCCCTAAAATATTCAATTGATCTTATTCCTTAATTTTATACTTAATGATTCCATAAAAGGTGTTAATTAAAAATAAAAATACCCCATTTTTTTGGATAATATAATTGGATTATTAAATTGCCTATGTTACAAAGAATGGGATGTCCTTTCAGGGTTTTAAAGATTATTGGTGCCAATGCTTATAAGATTGAGCTATTGGTGGACTATGAGATTTCAAACACCTTTAACATGATAGATCTTGCACCATAATTTGGGAAGGATAATGTGGAAAACTCAAGCTCAAGTTCTTTTTAATGTAGGAAAAATGATTTTAGAGTGTCTAAGGATTCCAAGATTAGTGGAAAATTAAAGAAGATCAAGGGTGATCTAAGTGATCTAGCTTTAGATAGCCAAGATCAACCTCAAAATCACTTGGAACATGAGATCATTGGAAATATTGGTCATCGATGTGAAGATCTCTCTAACATAAAGCTTTTTAATGATTTCAATCATTCAAACAAGATGATTTTATGGTTGGATCAAAGATGCCTAAAATATGAAGTCCTAGATTTAATATTGAGAATTTCATGAGCAAATGTGAGCTAGACATTTCAAATAGATTCCTTAGAGGCCAAACATTGACCAGTCAAAGTTTTCAAGCTTGAAGAGTTAAAAAAGGTCCCCTACAAGCCTTTCTTGTTCAAGAGTCAAGGTGTTGACTAGTCAAAGATTCTAACTTTCACGGCTGAGGAAAGGTCTTTGTGGGGAATCTTGTGAGTTTAAAAACTTAATAATTTGTAATATGTAAGTGCAGAAGTTACTTGATAGTAAATAGTAACTTCCCAATGTTTAGCAAGTGGTTAGCAATAACCAAGATTAGGAAACTCTTGAGGGGTAACTATTATATATTTAAGAAGTCTTACTAGACTAAGAAACTCCTATAATTACATAGTTTCTTTGTAATTGAAAATTTGAGAGAGTTATTCTCATCTATAAATACCCTAGTGATGAATCAAATAAGTAGGTTAATTCATGCATTATTCAAGGACATTTTCTTTTAGTTAATTGGCTTAGTGCAATTATTTTGTTAGATTATTGGAAGTGTTTTTCATATGGGTCTAAGATAGTGTAGAGTCATCCTAGTTCTCAACATTTCTATATCACTTTGTCGATTTCTTGCGTGGTGAGACATTTTATATCTATGTATCCTCAAGATGGTGAAGATTTGTATCCTTGTGGTGGTGACTTATCTTCTTAGCTAAAGTTATGCATCTCTTGGTGGTGTCTATGTATCCAAGTGTGGTGAAATATTCATGCTTGAGATCAATGGTGATTCTATGTCTGTAAGAAACTAATCTCATTTGAAGCTTGTGGCGATGAACATTTTATATCGGTGAAGAATTTTGGAGGTTTTTTCCTACCTTACTTGAATACTTATTCCCTGATCACGTTGTTTATCTTTGTACTTGGTTATCTGATATTAGTGCAGAAGTTTGTGTCTGTGTGTGTATTGTGTGATGATAAAGATAGATATGCAAAGTACAAAGAGAGAGAGAGAGAGAGAGAGAGAGAGCGATGACCCCAAGGGCCCCACTCACAACCATATTGTCTGCTCTAGGCCAAGGCCCGCACGGTTTTGTTCTTCCCCCATGGGGGAAAATGCGTGGTTGTATGGAAAGTCTTCAAGACCCTTATCAACAACCTAGGAACTCTTTCCCGAGTGATGTGGGACTAACTCTCAGCGCATCCTGCCTTCAGCCCCTCAGACCATCTTGGTTTGTTGCCTCAGACGATCTTGGGGCCTCCCCCTCACGCCATCTTGGCTCACCCTTAGGCCATCTTGGTTGCCGGCAACGGTAGCCCTCTCCCCCTTAGGGGCCATACGTCCGTGCGTGCCGACCACACGCTTATGCTCATGTGGGGTTAGCCATCCACACCGGGATGGGGTCCAGCTCTGATACCACTGTAACGACCCTAAGGGCCTGACCACGCATGGCCCCTAAGGGGGAGAGGGCTACTGTTGTTGGCTGCTAACATGGCGTGAGGGGGAGCCCCCAAGATCATCTGAGGCAACAAACCAAGATGGTCTGAGGGGCTGAAGGCGGGATGCGCTGAGAGTTAGTCCCACATCGCTCGGGAGAGAGTTCCTGGGCTATTGATAAAGGTCCTAAAGACTTTCCATACAACCACGCGTTTTCCCCCACAAAGGAAGAACAAAACTGTACAGGTGTCATGACCAGGGTTTTTATATGATGCAATTTTGATAAAAAGGCGAGATCTCTTGTTTTATAAGTATGAGATGCATGAAAATATTTTACTTTTGGAAAACAATCTTTCATAAAAACCCCGAGTGTCTAAACACATTCTCAAATTATTTAGCCATGGCAAAGTTTTTGAATCAATATTATTCCCAAGAAAGTGTTAGTCACAGCCCCAGCTATTAGAGAGTAACTACAATCAAGTAACATTGAAAGATAAGGTAGGGGTTTTACTTACTTGTACTTAGTCTGGATGGTTCCTAGCACAAGCGGTCCTTGGCTCTTAGTATTTACTTGGTGTCTAAAAAATGTTGAGGATTGGGTGAGTATATACTATACTTAGTAGGAGCCTATCACTACTAGTTTTATAATGCATGAGATGTTTCAAAATCATATGCTCATTCAAAACATGTGCATGTCTAAATACTCAAGCTCAATATCAGTATAAGAATCCGTTATCAAACTGAAATACTAATGACTCAAAGGATCACATAATCCAAAATTGAAAGTATCATATACATATATATGATAACATCATGATATGCAATAGATGCTTCATGGAGTCCAACTCATGGATCTCTAGTATGGTATGGTCGACCAACCTCATATCATGCCATACACAATGCACATAAATCATCAAACCATAGGGTCCACTATGCCCACGACCTCCTTGCCGTGTGGTCCCCGGGTACCTGAGGACACTCAGTCATAGCCTCCACGGGGCCTATGACACATCGACCCAGTGTCGTGACACCAGTGGTAGCCCCCTATACCACATGCAGTCGACGTAGGGACTTGCCTCTTTTTGGGCATGGTACTCATCCACCTAATAGTGGTAGAGGCCGGTGGCCAACCCAGACCCCTCGGCATAGCACCCACGAGCTTACTTGCCCAAATCACATAAGATTTAATAAGCCAAAACCTCTTTTTAAAACCTGTCCTCTTTGGGTCCCTCACAACTGCCTAGCCCTCGGCACTCCAGCGTCTTTTGGAAACCCTCAAGGACATGCAATCTTTGCAAGTAATTAAATCATGCAATGTATGCACTTGTTTGCAAAACATATATGTGCATAATGTATATGCAATCATTTACAAAACATGGCTATGTACAAAGCATTTATCATGCATGTTGAATTAAGTCATGCAAATCAAGTCATATATTTAAAACATATGTTCTCAAAATAATAATAGTTCTTTTAAAAGAATCTAATAGTGATAGAGCACCTACCTGGCTAGGTCGTGCTAACCCTTTTGTCCTCGGACGCTCCTGATTATGGTTTGGGGAATCAAGGTTAGTTTGACCTATCTTTTATGGGTTTTAGAGTAATTTTTCTTCTTACTTAAGCATTAGGGGTCCATCCCTATGCCTATGGGTGTCCTAAGGTCCTAATTAGGCCTAGGTATCCTCAGTTTTCCAAAGTTCTAGTGGCCACGCGCCACCATCCTATTCTAAGGGTTATGCCCACCTTTGATTAGGCCTTGATCAAGGATTTTATAGTTTTGATGTATCCGCGTCGTCGACATGGACACAACACCTTTTGCGGCTCCTCAATCGGAGCTCTAGATCTCAAGTTATAAGCGTTTTAGTGTCGTATGTACATAGAGTCTTAAGAATGAAAAAAACGGAATGCGAGGGCGCTGCTCGACTGCGTCGTGGCCCTGGCTTTCTTAAGGAATGAAAAAAAACCCACAGCGCTAGTGCACTGTACATTTGTAGACACGCCGGGTTTTCCCGCTGCTCCTCTCTTTTGCGGGCGCGTCCAGGGATGCGCCCGTTTGGTTTTTCAAACGGAAGTCGACGTGGGATGTTCCAACTAGAACATCCCACTCGTTGGGGAACCGGGACGTCCTCAGGACACCCTGGTTCGACCCCTGTCGAACCAGTGCCACCCAAGGGACGTCCCTGGGTCCTTGGTGGCTCTCCTGGGCTCCGTTTTGCATGGTTTTTCATGCAAAAACCTAGGGAAATCATTCCTGGCACTATGGTGGAGATGGGTTTTGAGCGATCTCAGACGTACTTGGCTCGTTGCTGGGTTTTTCTCCTTGTTTTCCCCTCTAGGTCACTGCTCCACGACTGGTTTTTCTTCAACGTTTTGGGCTGCCATTAGAGGCACCCAAGAGCTCTATTTATAGAGCTAAGAGAGGGTTCTGGAGGGGGCTCTCACCGCCTTTGAATGGCGGTGGAGAAACCTCCAGAAGGGCGGTGATTTCTCCTCCAATCACCGCCGTTCTAGAACCCTCTAGAGGTTGAAGATGAAGGGGTGCCCGTATCAAAACGGGCCCCTGTGTTTTGTAGGTTAAACCGTTTTTGTAAAATTTACAATTTTGCCCCTAAACTTCAAAGGGTCATATCTTGCTCATTTTAACTCCGTTTTGGGTGATTTTGGTCTCATTGGATTCCTTTTTCCAAGACACATCTAATGGAACCATTTTTAGGACCAAATTTTTAGGTTCGGCCAAGGTGAATAGTGAAATGACTAAAATGCCCTTTTCTTTAAAAACTGAACTTTTCATTGCTAAACTTGGAATTTCAATATTACAAAATTGGAGTCATTACATTCTTACCGCTTAGGGGAATTTTGCCCCCAAAATTCTACTATATACAGTTAAAAGATCTCGGGGTACTTTTCTTGCATTTCTGACTCCGGTTCCCAAGTCTCTTCTTCCATGTGCGCATTTCTCCACAAAACTTTGACTAAGGGTATGTCCTTGTTTCGTAGCTTCTTATTCTTACAATCCCGAATCTCAACTGGTCTTGTCTCTAGCTTAAGATCCTCCGTCAACTCTATGGGTACCTGGTCGATGACATGAGTGGGGTCAGGCACGTACCTCCTTAGCATAGATACATGGAATACGTTATGCGCTTCGGATAGCTGAGGGGGTAGTGCGATCTTGTAGGCCACTTTTCCCACTTTCTCTAGGATTTCGAAAGGTCCTATGTAACGCGGACTAAGCTTGCCTTTGATACCGAACCTCATAACTCCTTTAGTGGGAGATATCTTCAAGAAAACGTGCTCTCCTATGTCGAATTCCAATGATCTCCTCCTTCGATCAGCATAGCTCTTTTAGCGGCTTTGAGCTGTGAGGAGGTGGCTTCTTATGAGTTTGACCTTCTCGGCACATTGCTCTACCAGCTCGGACTGGAGCACCCTGGACTCTCCAACTTCACTCCAACTGGTGGGTGATCGACAGGGTCTCCCATAGAGCGCCTCATATGGAGCCATGCCAATGCTTGACTGAAAGCTATTGTTGTACGCAAACTCGACTAGCGGTAGGTTTTCATCCCAACTTTGCTTCCAATCAAGGGCACAAGTTCGCAACATATCTTCGACTATCTAGATTGTGCACTCTGACTGTCCATCGGTTTGTGGATGGAAGGCTGTGCTATAGTTTAAGGAAGATCCTAAGTATTTTTGGACAGACTTCCAGAGTTGCGAAGTGAAGCGGCTATCCCTATCTGAAGTGATACTAAGGGGTATACCATGTAGACTTACTATCTCTTTGATGTATAGCTGAGATAGGTTGTCAGTGGATTGGGTATGACGTATAGGAAGGAAATGGGCTGTCTTAGTTAATCTATCAACAATTACCCAGATCATGTCATGACCCTTAGAGATCTTGGGTAGTCCTACGATGAAGTCCATTGTAATATGGTCCCATTTCCATTCGGGTAACTCAAGGGGTTGTAACAATCCCGCAGGTCTTTGATGTTCAACCTTTACTTGTTTACATGTTAAACACTTTGCCACAAATTCCCCTATGTCTCTTTTCATACCATCCCACCAATATTGTTTCTTTAAGTCTTGATACATCTTAGTCCCTCCTGGGTGTATAGTATACTTAGACCTGTGAGCCTCTTTTAAGATTTCTTGTCTTAAATCTTCATTAGCCGGTACCACTAATCTTCCTTGCATGTAAACGCTACCATCTTCCCTTTTTGTAAACCCTGGTTTTCCTATGAAAGCTTGTATATCTGGATCCCCTTCCTGTTCTTGTTTAACCTTTTCATTAACAGCCGACTTTATGGTTAGTCCTGCCATGATGATCTTGTGCTTGCTTATGTCTGATTCCCATGTGATCACTTCTTGTAGTAGCTTCCATCTCTTAGTTAATAAACTTGCACACATCCCTTGGGTTTTTCTGCTTAATGCATCAGCTACCACATTAGCTTTTCCAGGGTGATAATGAATGGAGAAGTCATAGTCTTTTGAGTATTCCATCCATCTTCTTTGTCGCATGTTTAAGTCTTGTTGGGAAAAGATATATTTAAGACTCTTATGATCTGTAAACACTTCAAACTTTTCCCCATATAAATAATGTCTCCATATTCGCAAGGCAAAGACTATGGCCGCTAATTCCAAGTCATGGGTCAGGTAATTGACTTCATGCTTCTTGAGTTGCCGAGAAGCATAAGCAATCACCTTCCCATGTTGCATAAGTACGCAGCCTAGTCCTTGTTGCAAGGCATCGCTGTATATCTCAAATCCGCCACTTCCTGAAGGTAAGGTAAGAACAGGTGCGGTAGTCAACCTTCTTTTTAGTTCTTGGAAGCTTTCCTCACATTTATCAGTCCATTCAAATCTTATGTCTTTCCTAGTCAGCTTAGTTAAAGGTAAAGCCATTTGTGAAAAACCTTCGATGAATCTCCTGTAATATCCGGCAAGTCCTAAGAAGCTTCTTATTTCTGTGACTGTCTTAGGTCTTTCCCAGTTCTGTACTGATTCAACCTTAGTAGGGTCAATTGCTATGCCATCTTGAGAAATAATGTGTCCTAAGAAATTAACCTTTTCTAGCCAAAACTCACACTTACTGAATTTTGCATATAGCTTGTGTGCTCGTAGGGTGCTTAATGTTATCCTTAGATGTTCCATATGGTCTTCAGGAGTTTTAGAATATATTAAGATATCATCCACAAACACTATGATGAATTTATCTAAGTACTCCTTGAACACCTTATTCATGAGGTCCATAAACGCGGCTGGAGCATTAGTCAAACCAAAGGACATCACTCTGAATTCATAATGGCCATATCGAGTCTTGAAGGCTATCTTGGGGATATCTTCTTCTCTAACTCGAAGTTGATGGTACCCTAATCGTAGATCAATCTTAGAGAAGACTCTAGCTGACTGAAGTTGATCGAAAAGATCATCAATTCGGAGAAGAGGGTACTTATTTTTAATGGTGACCCTATTCAGCATTCGATAGTCTACGCACAATCTCATGGAGCCATCCTTTTTCTTAACAAAAAGGATTGGAGCTCCCCACGGAGATACGCTAGGTCGTATGAACCCTTTGTCAAGTAGTTCCTGTAACTGGGTCTTCAGTTCTCTTAGTTCTAAAGGAGCCATTCGGTAAGGAGCTTTGGAAATGGGGGAAGTACCGGGTATAAGGTCAATGATGAACTCAATTTCCCTTGGTGGAGGTAGACCTGGTAAGTCCTCAAGGAATACATCAGGAAATTCTCAGACCACCTCGACATCCTCAAGCTTTGGTTGGGGATTCTCGACGGATTCAATCTTGGCTAAGAAGAAGGGGCATCCTTAAGCAATGTGCTTAACTATTTTCAAGGCAGAAATAACGCACGCTCCAGAATAATCCTTTCTTCCTTAGAGGGTGAAAGTGTCTCCATTAGGTTGGGTAAAAGTGACACGTTTATGGCGACAATCAACAAAGGCTTGATGAAAGGTTAGCCAGTCCATACCTAGGATGATGTCAAAGTCATTCATATCTAAGTGGATAAGGTTGGCATGTAACAAATGGTCCTTAATCAAAATGGGGACATCTTGGAGATAAGAATAAGTGGGGAGTGCCTGGCCTACAGGAGTCATGACTTCTAGAGTGAAGTCTAGGTCCTGTGGCATAATGTCCAAGGATGATGCAAATTCCCAGGATATGAAAGAATGAGTGGAGCCTGTATCAAATAGAACTTTAGCAGGTGTATTATAGATAGAAAGAATACCTTCAACGACTGCATTTGATGCTTGGGCTTGACTGGAAGTGAGGGCAAAGACACGTCCTTAGCTTTTTGGAACTTGATCTTCTTTACGCTCTTGTACTTTCCTTTTTGGACAATTACTAGAAAAATATCCTAATTCTCCACAACTATAGCAAGTGATGTTGAAAGTGGGACATGGTTTGCCTGGATGATTTCTGTTACACCTAGGGCATGCCTTCCAGTCTGGTCTTCTTCCTTTGTTTTCAAACGGCTTCTTGAAAGGTGGCCTAGGTCCAGACGACTGAAAGGGTCTCTTTCCTTTGTTCCTCATGGTGTTGATGTTCTTAGTTTCTCTTATTGCCTGGTTCCTTTGATAATCTTTTTCATATAGGGAGGCCATCTCTACGGCTTTGGCTACGATGGAAGGCTAGAAACCTAGAACTCTGTTCCTGACTCCTGGGTTGAGTCCATCTACAAATCTTTCGACCGCATCTTCCTCATCAGCACAAGCACGTGGTGCAAATCTTTAGAGGCTGATGAATCTACTTTCATACTGTTGGATGGTCATATTTCCTTGTTCTAAGTCCATAAATTCCTTTTCCTTCTATTTCCTTATATGTTTAGGATAATATTTGTCGTTAAAGACCTTTTTAAACTCTTCCCATCCTATTGTTTCTTGTTGATCAAAATAAGTTCTTTCTGCTGTTTCCCACCAAAAGGTAGCCTCTCTTCTAAACACAAATGTGGCCATGGGTACTTTTCTTTCTTCAGCTATGTTCATGGCCTTAAATATCTTTTCAATATCAATTAACCATTTTTCAGTTGTAGATGCTTCATCTTCTCCTGTGAATGAGGGAGCTAGTTTCTGAAAGCTTTCTAATTGAACCTCAGTCCTATCTATTGCTTTATCAGGGGAAGGATCTCGGGGGGTAGGAGTTTGGCTTTGACTATTCATGTATTGTCCCATGTTCTGTAAGAATTGTTGGAATAACTCAGCCATCCTATTGCCCGACCCAGTGGAGTCCACTGGTGGGGCTTCAGGTCTTGGAGCATTGCTTCCCTTCTTCCTAGGCATCTGTAATCACAAGGCAATTCACCAAATCTCAGTTTGTGTTATCCTATTACCCCTTACTCTTTCATGGATGAAACTTGATTATAAGTTATTCTCCTCATAACTGGGCTATGAGTAACGTTAAACCGTGCTCTGATACCACCTGTCACGACTCACGTTTTTATATGATGCAATTTTGATAAAAAGGCGAGATCTCTTGTTTTATAAGTATGAGATGCATGAAAATCTTTTACTTTTGGAAAACAATCTTTCATAAAAACCCCGAGTGTCTAAACACATTCTCAAATTATTTAGCCATGGCAAAGTTTTTGAATCAATATTATTCCCAAGAAAGTGTTAGTCACAGCCCCAGCTATTAGAGAGTAACTACAATCAAGTAACATTGAAAGATAAGGTAGGGGTTTTACTTACTTGTACTTAGTCTGGATGGTTCCTAGCACAAGCGTTCCTTGGCTCTTAAGTATTTACTTGGTGTCTGAAAAATGTTGAGGATTGGGTGAGTATATACTATACTCAGTAGGAGCTTATCACTACTAGTTTTATAACGCATAAGATGTTTTAAAATCATATGCTCATTCAAAACATGTGCATGTCTAAATACTCAAGCTCAATATCAGTATAAGAATCCATTATCAAACTGAAATACTAATGACTTAAAGGATCACATAATCCAAAATTGAAAGTATCATATACATATATATGATAACATCATGATATGCAATAGATGCTTCATGGAGTCCAACTCATGGATCTCTAGTATGGTATGCTCGACCAACCTCATATCATGCCATATGCAATGCACATAAATCATCAAACCATAAGGTCCACTATACTCACGACCTCCTCGTCGTGTGGTCCCCGAGTACCTGAGGACACTCGGTCATAGCCTCCATGGGGCCTATGACACATCGACCCAGTGTCGTGACACCAGTGGTAGCCCCCTGTACCACATGCAATCGACGTAGGGACTTGCCTCTTTTTGGGTGTGGTACCCATCCACCTAATAGTGGTAGAGGCCAGGTGGCCAACCCAGACCCCTCGGCATAGCACCCATGGGCTTACTTGCCCAAATCACATAAGATTTAATAAGCCAAAACCTCTTTTTAAAACCTGTCGTCTTTGGGTCCCTCACAACTTCCTGGCCCTCGGCACTCTAGTGTCTTTTGGCAACCCTCAAGAACATGCAATCTTTGCAAGTACTTAAATCATGCAATGTATGCACTTGTTTGCAAAACATGTATGTGCATAAGTATATGCAATCATTTACAAAACATGGCTATGTACAAAGCATTTATCATGCATGCTGAATTAAATCATGCAAATCAAGTCATATATTTAAAAAATATGTTCTCAAAACAATAATAGTTCTTTTAAAAGAATCCAATAGTGATAGAGCACCTACTTGGCTAGGTCGTGCTAACCCTTTTGTCCTCAGACGCTCTTGATCATGGTTTGGGGAATCAAGGTTAGTTTGACCTATCTTTTATGGGTTTTAGAGTAATTGGTCTTATTACTTAGGCATTAGGGGTCCATCCTTATGCCTATGGGTGTCCTAAGGTCCTAATTGGGCCTTGGTATCCTCAGTTTTCCAAAGTTCTAGTGGCCACGCGCCACCACCATATTCTAAGGGTCATGCCCACCTTTGATTAGGCCTTGATCAGGGATTTTATAGTTTAGATGTGTCCATGTCGTCGACACAGACACAACACCTTTCGCGGCCCCTCAATCGGAGCTCTAGATCTCAAGTTATAAGCGTTTTAGTGTCGTATGTACATAGAGTCTTAAGAATGAAAAAAACGGAATGCTACGGCGCTGCGCGACTGCGTTGTATGCCCTGGCTTCCTTAACGAACGAAAAGAAAACCCGCAGCGCTAGCGCCTCTGTGGCGTGCGCCTCAGTGGATGTGTCTGCAGACGCGCTGGGTTTTCTCGCCGCTTCATATGGGTTTTTCAAACGAAAGTCGATGTGGGACGTTCTGATTGGAACGTCCAGTTCGTTGGGGAATCGGGGCATCCTCAGGACACCCTGGTTCAACCCCTATCGAACCAGTGCAACCTAGGGGACGTCCCTGGGTCCTTGGTGGCTCTCCTGGGCTTCGTTTTGCATGGTTTTTCATGCAAAAACCTAGGGAAATCATTCCTAGAACTATGGTGGTGATGGGTTTTGAGCGATCTTGGACGTACCTTACTTGTTGCTGGGTTTTTCTCCTTGTTTTCCCCTCTAGGTCACTGCTCCATGACTGGTTTTTCTTCAACATTTTGGGCTGTCATTAGAGGCGCCCAAGAGCTCTATTTATAGAGCTCAGAGAGGTTTCTGGAGGGGGCTCTCACCGCCTTTGAATGGCGGTGGAGAAACCTCCAGAATGGCGGTGATTTCTCCTCCAATCACCGCTGTTCTAGAACCTTCTAGAGGTTGAAGATGAAGGGGTGCCTGTATCAAAATGGGCCACTGTGTTTTGCAGGTTAAACCATTTTTGTAAAATTTATAGTTTTGCCCCTGAACTTCAAAGGGCCATATCTTGCTCATTTTAACTCCATTTTGGGTGATTTTGGTCTCGTTGGATTCCTTTTTCCGAGACGCATCTAATGGAACCATTTTTAGGACCAAATTTATGGGTTTAGTTAAGGTGAATAGTGAAATGTCTAAAATGCCCTTTTCTTTAAAAACTGAACTTTTCATTGCTAAACTTGGAATTTCAATATTACAAAATTGGAGTCATTACAGCAGGCCTTGGCCCAGAGTGGACAATATGGTTGTGTGTGGGGCTCTTGGGGTAGTTACAGTGGTATCAAAGCCAGACCCCGTCCCAGTGTGGATGGCTAACCCCACATGAGCGTAAGCATGTGGTCAGCATGTGTAGACGTGTGGCCCCTAAGGGGGAGAGGGCTACCATTACTGGCAGCCAAGATGGCCTGAGGGTGAGCCAAGATGGCCTGAGGGGGAGGCCCCAAGTTCGTCTAAGGCAACAGACCAAGATGCTCTGAGGGACTGAAGGCGGGATGCACTGAGAGTTAGTCCCACATCGCTCGGGAGAGAGTTCCTGGGCTATTGATAAGGGTCCTGAAGACTTTTCATACAACCACACGTTTTCCCCCACGGAGGAAGAACAAAATCGTGCGGGCCTCAGCCCAGAGTGGACAATATGGTTGTGTGTGATGTCCTTGGGGTCGTTATAGTGGTATCAGAGGCGGACCCCATCCCGGTGTGGATGGCTAACCCCACATGAGCATAAGTGTGTGGTTGGCACGTGCGGACATGTGGCCCCTAAGGGGGAGAGGGCTACTGTTGCCGACTACTAAGATGGCCTAAGAGTGAGCCAAGATGGCATGAGAGGGAGGTCCCAAGATCGTCTAAGGCAACAGACCAAGATGGTCTGAGGAGCTGAAGGCGGGATGCACTGAGAGTTAGTCCCGCCTTGCTCGGGAGAGAATTCCTGGGCTATTGATAAGGGTCTTCAAGACTCTCCATACAACCACGCGTTTTCCCCCACGGGGAAAGAACAAAACCGTGCGGGCCTTGGCCCATAGCTGACAATATGGTTGTGTGTGGGGCCCTTGGGGTCGTTACAGTGGTATCAAAGTTGGACCCCATCTCGGTGTGGATGGCTAACCCCACGTGAGCGTAAGCGTGTGGTCAGCATGCGTGGATGCATGGCCCCTAAGGGGGAGAGGGCTACCGTTGCCGGTTACCAAGATGGCCTGAGGGTGAGCCAAGATGGTGTGAGGGGGAGGCCCCAAGATTGTCTAAGGCAACAGACCAAGATGGTCTGAGGGGCTGAAGGTGGGATGCACTGAGAGTTAGTCCCACATTGCTCGGGAGAGAGTTCCTGAGCTATTGATAAGGGTCCTGAAGACTTTTCATACAACCACGCATTTTCCCCCACGGGGGAAGAACAAAACTGTGCGGGCCTCGGCCTAAAGCAGACAATATGGTTCTGAGTGGGGCCCTTGTGGTAGTTACAGTGGTATCAGAGCCGGACCCCGTCCCGGTGTGGATGGCTAACCCCACGTGAGCGTAAGCGTGTGGTTGGCACGTTCGAACGCGTGGCCCCTAAGGGGGAGAGGGCTACCGTTGCCGACTACCAAGATGGCCTGAGGGTGAGCCAAGATGGCATGAGAGGGAGGCCCCAAGATCGTCTGAGGCAACAGACCAAGATGATCTAAGGGGCTGAAGGCAGGATGCGCTGAGAGTTAGTCCCTCATCTCTCGGGAGAGAGTTCCTGGGCTATTGATAAGGGTCTTAAAGACTTTCCATACAACCACGCTTTTTCTCCCATGGGGTAAGAACAAAACCATGTGGGCCTTGGCCTAGAGCGGACAATATGGTTGTGTGTGGGGCCCTTGGGGTCATTACAAAGAGAGAGAGAGAGAGAGAAGACATGTGAAAGGTTGAGGAAGAGAAGATATAGGAGAACAGAAATAAAGGGATAGAAAAAGTAAGGCACTAAGTGGGCCCCACTTGTTTCTATAAAGAGAATGTGAAAATGAAAGAGTGGTGGGGAAGTTGGGGAGAAAGTGAAGGAAAGGGAGGGGAATAATGAAGAGAGAGTGTAAGAGACAGAGATAGAGAAAGCGAAAGATAAAGAGCAAATGGGAGGGACAAGAGTGAGAGAGATATAGTGCAAGGGAGGGAGAACGAGAGCGAGAGACATATAGTATGAGGGAGAGAGTGAGAGAGAGAGAGAGGTGTTCACATAAACATGTATAGGGGGAGCTTGTACAGTTTCCTTCAGCTTTCAAAAGAAGAGCGATGAAGTGATGTTGATCGCTTTGATTTCCTTTCTAGGGTTTTATGATTCTCGAAATACATAGGATAGTTTCGTAAATTTTCCTTGCAATGCCTCTTTTAAAAAAAACAAAAAAATAGAAAGAAAACAAAATTGGGCATCTCTTTTAAATATAAATCCCATATATTTTGGGAATATTTGGATTAGAAAAAATGGGTGGAGTTATTTGATTGGGACCCCTAATTCCTACTTTTCCTTGACTTAATTTAATGAGAAAAATGTCACCCATAAGACATAATTTTGACTTATGGTGTAGCTTTAAAATTACTCGCAAGCACACAAATCAAAGAGTATTGCACATGAGAGAGTCGAACCCACAACAAATCTTACAAATTTGTATGTTGGATGGATCTTATTTAAAGTGCTGAACTTTAGCCAAAGAGAGAGATTAATTTGTAATTGAATTCAAACTAGGAAAGCAATTACATGAAATTAGAAACTACAATTAAAGGAAACTTGCAAAAATTAAAACTAAGTAATGGAGTTAGATACTTATCTAACTAATATACAATTAACAAAAGAAACTAAAGCAAAACAAGCATGAATTAAACTAAGCAACTAACTTAAGTAAACTACTAAAAAAGAAACTTCCCTAATCTAACACTTTCTAAAAGTGGAACTTTCTAAAACTCACAAGGAAACTCTCAACCTAAAATAAGATTAAAAAAACTAAATAGGAATTTCTAGAACAAGATTAAGTGACTAAATTAACAAAAAATCAAAGAGAAATAACCCAATGTTCCATGTGCATGATCCATGATAGTGCACATGGTTCATGTGTCCAAAGATGGCCAGATTTGATCTTAAAATGCAAACTAACATGAAACCTAAGCTATGCACTTAATAAAAAACCTAAAAATCTAAATTGGTTACTAAGGATTCAAGCAAATAAAATGTTAGATGGCTGAAAACAAAGCAAAATGATTAATGAGAAAAATTTCCAGATTACAAGTACTTAAGAACGTCAAACTAAATCAATCATATAAATCAACTAAAACAATAACTCTTATACGAGACAAAAGCCCTAATCTAAAGAACTTTGATAATGGAAAATTTCCATAATAAGAATCCCCAAAGAATTTTATTGTATTAACACCAAAATACATTAAGAACTCTGCACAAATAAATGTATGAAAATCTAGAAATTGTGCACAGTTCAAAGCTCTAAG
Source organism: Warburgia ugandensis (assembly GCA_035236585.1). Classification (NCBI taxonomy): domain Eukaryota; kingdom Viridiplantae; phylum Streptophyta; class Magnoliopsida; order Canellales; family Canellaceae; genus Warburgia; species Warburgia ugandensis. Next base: position 42,714,745 of record CP141136.1, read on the forward strand.
ACTTGATAAAAAATACAAAGTAAACTTACTCTAATAATTTTCAACTAAAGTATGATGACATATAAAGAAAACCCAAAAAGGAATCTAAGATAAAAGATGGCTAGGATGATGAACTAACTAGTGGAAAAATTCCTAAAACTAGGTGGAAGTGAAGGAGAAAAACAAGAAATTCCTACCAGAGAAGGAAAGGATGCAAGCTATTTCTTCTCTTGGCTATCACTACCAGACAAGAACTAACTTGAATTTTTGGTAAATGAGCAAGAAAAACTAATGAAAGTGAAGCAAAGAAAAGAGAGAAAGATAAGTGGAAAGATGAGTGTAGAACTAGCAAGCAAAACAATTAGAAACTAAGGCAATGAAACTAAAACAATAAAGGTAAACTACTAACTTGAATTGGAGAGAAAATAACCAAATAAATAACTAGAAATCTAAAGGGAGAATAGCACTAAAGAAAAACAAAATCCAAGCTCCAAAGAACATCAAATAAGATTGCTATGTTTCAAGGTTTTCTCACCCAACCACTACTTAGGTGAAAACATGGAATTCATGGGTATTTATAGATGAATTTTTTCCACTTTTGTGAAGGCTCACTCTAAAAAAGGGAGGTGATCTAGATCTAGGAATTCAATTAGGAAAATTAGGTAGAGAATGAAGGAGGAAAGTTGGGTGGAATATGAGGTGGAGTGATGATGTAATCAAGATGACATGGCTAGTTTATAATTTGAGAAAGGAGGAAAGGCATCTTTTTCTTAAGGTGGATGGATGTTGATTAGTTGGAATGGAGAGAGAAAAAGGAAAAAATTTTGGGAAAAAAGATGAGAAAAATTTAGGGTTTTGAGATGCCTTGAATGGAGATAGATCTAGGGGTTTCCTACTTAAGAAACCACCTCAATAAGCATTCAAACAAGGGGGAGGCATCACCTTCTAAGAAGGTGGATCCCTCTCTAAGGTAAAATCATGGAAACCATAAGAAGGATCGAGGCAGAGGCCGGTACTTGGCATTGTCCATGGCTGTTTTGTTCTGGGCATTGATTGTTCGTCCGGTGAGAGAAAAATGCCGAATTTTCTGGGAATCGAATGAACAGAGGGGAGATGGAGATGACTTGGCGTCATCTGTCCAGTGACGAGTGATGGGTTCAAGCCGTCTAGCATGGTGTGTGGAGGAGATGGGGTAGAGTAAAGCTGGTGATGGGAAATTGGGATTGAAACAAAGATAAGGGGATGGAGTTGGGTGCATTAGGTAGAGAGAAGATAGTAAACAAAGGAAACTCCATACAAACAAGGAAGAAGAAAGTGGCAAGTAAAGGAGACTAAAAGTAAACAAACTAAACAACTAAAAAAAAACTCTCCCACTCCCTACTATTTCCCCTCTTTCTAAATTTTTCTCTTCCTAATTTTTCTCCACCTCTTTCCTTTAAGAGTTAGGAAACTTCCTCTTCTTCCAATTTAGGACTCCTCTTCTACTAAGAAACATTCTTCTTTAAGGAACCCTTCATCCCTTGCCTTATTGATCTTCAAATCGATCTGCACTGTTGAAATTAGATCTGAGCCATCCAACCCTCCTTTAGTTGATCTGCAAAACCAAAGACTAGATTAGAGTCATTTAAACTGTACATTAAGCATCCAATTAGCTCAATTGATCATCTGACCATTAATTTTGACAATTTATGGTTGGATGGTCGACTTGAGCTAATTTTTATATTTTATCCAAAAAATTATCAAATTAATGAGTTTGATGGTCTAATTAAATGCTAAACTATGGGTATTTTAGCCAAAATTAAGCACTTAACACACCCCCCAACCTATATTTTGTTAGTACGACAAAGCATGCAGACAACTATTTTACACAAAAGTGGTATAAGGTGCCACTTTCGTAGGTACTCACGATTACATTGAGCACATGCAACAAGCCCTTGAACCCCTAGGTTACCTCTAGTGGACGAGTTAGGTCTCATGAGGGTTTGTAGTGAATATACCCACAAAATTCCACAAGGCCAAGTCCCCTATTTTATCTCAAAGAATCCTCATTCATTAGTAATTGTACTAGTTTTTCACAACTTAATGAAGAGGATTTGACAATTTTACACACCATACACATATTAAAGACATTTTATTTGAGCTATTCCTCAAAATACATATGTGTGTGTACAGTCACATAAATCTTGACTTCTAACTAGATATACTTACATTCCATTGGAAATATACCTTGACCTCAAATCCTCATAAGTATACACTCAAAAATAAAACTCTTAGATAAGGGGTTTTAACATATTTTTCTCATTATGTGACCAAATCCAACAAGCTAATGGTTTACATAAATCTTTTAAATGCCCATGAGATAAAGTAAAGTGATCCGTAAGAGTGGATGTTATCACCAAGAATATTAGGGGTCTTTTACGTTAATTCTTTCTTTTTATCTCCTCTTTAAGGCTATGTCCACCTATGATCAATAGGTCTTTAATTATGAGGAAATGTAGGCTTAGGACAGGTTTAGAAAAAAAAAAGTATAAAGATTTCAAAGGTTCAAAATTGAGTAGATGTCTTCATTGAATATCTGCTAGGACAACTTTTCTTTTGGGTTTGTACTTGAAGTGAATTTCTCTTTCAAATTTTGGTCTTTCATTTATTTTTTTTCACTTTTCTTTTTCTTCTTTAAAAGAAAGATAGCTAATTGTTCTCACTTCTTTGACTTTTTGTCCTATTTTTGAAAATTTTCTACTCTATTCATTTTGAAGATGGGTAGTGGTTATTTATTTTACTAGGTTATTCTAGGTTAAGGTGAATGGGGTTACGAAAGAAAAGGCTTAATAACAGGCTCAATAGGCTAACTAGTGGTATACTATATTGGGTAGGCTTTATGTTTCTAGGCTAAGCAATGATGGCCTATATCATTTCCAAGGTTTCCTAAAGCCTATCAGATTCAATAAATTTCTAGAATTAAAGCTATTACTCCTATTTATTCTTAATGTTTAATTGAAACAATGATAACCAGATCACACTAATGTATGCACACTAAAGAATTTATGGAATTACTTATAACTCTTTAAAAGAAGATAGTCTCAAACTCTCACTAGGTTATAAGTCTCCACTGATTTTCCTCAAGGTCTCTAAGTCATACCTCCATATTAGTCTTGATTATGTGCTGTGTAAATGGTTTTCAAGAATTAACTTTCATAAAATGCTTCAACACATGAATGATATGCAAAACTAATCATATGCATTCCCATTAAGAGGTGAAAATAGTATATTTACTAACTTCTGAACATCCAATTCTCATCATAGTAAGGGAACTCTACTTTAAAAACTTTTTTTTTTCAAAAAATTTCAATTTTTGTTTTTCTAAAAAATAAAGAAAATTCAAAATCTCTATGTGCATCTACACGTCCCCAACATGATTGAAACATTATCCCCAATGTTTGAAAAACATAGGATTCTATATGAAAGTTGAGCAATGTAGACTTTAAACCCTTGGGTTTCCTCCCAATAAGTGATAAGTTTAACGTCTTTAGCCAGACATTACCTAACCTAACTTTCTAAACCTAGAGCTAATTGGGTCAACTTATTTGTCCTAATACTAACCCTAAGATGAAATGGTAAGATTTCTCTCCCCACTTCAAAATTTCACTGTAATCTATATATTGCCTCCACCTTGAAATTTTAGGTGGTGACATGAATATAATACAGTAGATCACTGGAATTGTGAAGGCAGTGGGACCATATTGTTGATCCCACATCTTCATTATTTCACAGTAGTCAATATAATTGCTCCACCTCAAAAATTGAGGTGAGGGTAACACAATGACTGCATGAACTATCGTCTATTTCCTTGGACCATATGGTGACAAACACTCCTTGTCTTGACCAAATTGAGGGATAATAATTATCAGTCTATTCAGTTTATCTTTTTCCTCTGTGTCCCTATCATTGTCCTAAACTAGGGTAATAACCTGACTCTGCCCTGCTTTAATAGGTTGTTCTTGTATTACTAGAGGCGGGGACAAGGTTTGGCTTAAACCCTGGTTATCTTCTGATGTGTACCCTAGAGTAGGTTGATGCATATTAACTAACTCTGCTTCTTCTTGTTTGATAAGCACAGGTACGGTATCAATCGTGTCTATATTACCATATGATGTTTGCTCAAATAAGGCTGCTAGGTCCCAATTAGGTACATCTTCTACTTTGAAAGGTGCAATTTGAATTTCATGCTTTATAGGAGGATATACTTTGGCTTGCCATTGACAAGTGTCATCAGAGGCATAGTATCCAACAACTCATGCATCTCCTCAACAGATGTGTCTTCATCAAAGTCATAAAAATAGTTAGGACACACATCTAGAGGATTAGGATTGGATTTTTCTAAAGCTTTATTCTCTTCATCAATGGAAGCCTTCATTATACTTAGAATCAGGACATGGCTTGAGTATATCTAAGTTGGAGATTTCTAAGGATGGTGTAGACTTTGTGGCTCATAAGGATCATAAGAAATTTCAATCCTAGTGTTAAGAATAAATGGCTCTTCATTATCCCTAATTTGTTTCAGTGTCTCCTCAAATTCCTCCCTCCCTCATTTTATTTCCTTAATGAAATCCTCCATCATTTGTTTTAATTCCGTATTCCAAGCAGCCATGCCTTGTTCTATTATTTCACACATATGCTGCATATTTTCTTCTAATAGTGGTTCTTCCCATAGAGGAAATGACTCATAGGGTTGGTATTGCTGTGGCATTGGGATATTCAAAAAGGATCGAGTAGGCTGAACACATGATGGTTAACCCTGATATTCTAAATAATCATAGTAGTGTTGACCAAGGTGAGACTATTATGGTTCTTCCTAATATTGGTAATCCTGAGACCAGGGTTGTTCATGATGCCTAGCCCATCCATTAGAGTCTTGATAATTTGTCTCAGAATAAAAATTGCTAGGGTATGTGAATGCATTAGGTGCATTCCACTGGCTCCTGATAGTATTCATTGTTTGTGGAGCTTGATAGGGGCCAAGAAGGAGTGGAATAGGGATGCTTAGAATAGGTATAGTCATTATCGTATTGAGGTTGTTGCGCAACTTGCCTAGAAGTTATTAGCCTAAGCAATTGACTTTTCATAAGATCTAACCAATCCATCTATGCATCTAATCTATGAAATCTATCCCCTTCGTTATAGGCCTTTTTTTTTTAAAGATGAAAACTAACCTACATGATGTAACCTAACTTCCTAGAAAGTGTAATAACCCCAATTTTTGTAATTGATTGAGAAAATCAATAAAGTTTGAGTTTCAGATATTTCGGGCTGAAATATTAGGGTTATTTAGAATATACTTTTTATAAAAGTATAATCAAATAATAAGACATGTAAAATTGAAATTAAATTTAGCAAACCCTTCAAAATGACTGTAAGCAAGACAAATTCTGGATTCAAATGAAAAATCCTTAAGTTTCTTCATTTCTTGGACAAAAGGGTAAAATAGTAATTTTACTCAAAAATCAAAATCTCCCAAAAACCAAAATATGAGACATAAAAATTTAGAATGTACTAAGAAATACAAATCCAACGCCACTAAGTACACTCAAATCTGAGATCATGGGAATAAAACCCAAAATTTTATACATAAATGGCAAAACAGTCTTTTTTCACCATGTGGGGCCCACATGGGGCCCACAAGGGACCCAAAAATGAATCTTATGAGCAGCCCACGTTAATTCATGGGTCAATAAACACCAACTACTCTTGGGGCAAAAAAATGGAGCATGGGGAAGAAAAAATTGAGTATGGGAGACTTTCATGCCATTTAATAATAAAAAATTAAATATTATAATCATGAAAGAAGACCAAAATGCCTATAAATACAACCCCAAAAATCCTCCAAAAAATGCTCATAAAATTCCTATGAAATTTTCTTCACTCTCCCTGAAAAATTAGAGCTAAATCCCTCCCCAAAAACCCAAAATTTCCAAGAGATATCTCTCTTTTAAATTTCTTTTCTTTTTAGATTGGAACAAGAGACCTAAAATCAATTAGGCACTCTGTTCCAGAACTAATATCATCAATTTCACCATCTAAAACTTCCCACCATGCCTTAGCTACAAAACCCCCAAAGCAATTTCAAGATCCAACGGTTCAAACAACGGGACTTTTGCAAGAAAGGTGGATCTTGGGCATATCTTCATCAAAAGGGTATTTCTTTTAAATTGGCCACACAAACAACATTTCTTCTCCAATCAGGTAGGTGGGGATACTTTCTATACATGTTTACTTATGTTTAATGAAAATTTTATTTTACTATAATTTATTTTGATGATAAAAAAGAGTAAAAATAAAGTAATAATAGCACCTTCAATTTAGGCCTATAGAGGACTCCGATGGAAAATCTGACCTTACCAATCGACCTAGAAGGGTCCAAAACCCCTAGGGCACGATTTTCACTAAATTTCATGAAGGTTTGGTTCCTCAATTGAAAGAGGATTGATTGGATGGTCCAAAATGGACTGTCCGATCTCCTAATCTAACAGCGCCCAAGACACATGCGTGACGCAGCGTTGGAAACGGCGCACACGGAAACGTTCTATGTGCGCTGCGCGTGGGACGTCATCCCAAGCGGGACGATGGCGCGTTGGTCAAACTAAAGAGTGGACGCGCCTGATGAGCATCCTGTTTACGGGTGCACAGATGACGAGCATCCTGCTCATCTTGTCTGCATCGGTGGAAGTCCCATACAGGCGCTTCCATCGCGCCTCTATGGCATACGTGGTCGATGAGCAGGAGCATTCTGTCCAACTTGGTTTTCGGCCCAAAAGATCTAGGCCATCCGTTCCATGGGCCCAGATCAAATCTAAGCCCTAGAAAAGATTGTGAACTTCTAAATCAAAATTTGGAGCCATCTGAACTCCAAATTAAGATCAGAAAGGAGCTATAGAAAGCTTGAAACCTATATTTTCTGATGAAATGATAAAATGGACATAATATTTAGCAAAAATTTTTCTATTCAAGAAATAAGTTTCTAATTACCTAGATCTTCAAGATCTAAGATGATCAGATCTTGAAAATATGTTTTACTAATGATATACTATTGAAATAAAGTGATATCTATGGTTTATTTGGGCATATCTGAGATATATTAAGGGATCTACCCATTATGGTAGAAAAACCCTGAAAATACAAAGGGACCCACTTGATCAATGAGATCAAGTGTGATTAGATCCTTAGGATGGATAAAATGAATGTTGATATAATGAAATCCAAGAAATCATGGATGGATTATGACAAAAATGGATCAATATGATCTTTGGACCTTAATAAAGAAAATCCCCTAAATATAACTAATACCATTAATCAAAGGAAAAGATCTAAGATCAAATGGTTGGATCATATGTAAAGGTTTCTAAAAATGTTAATGTAATTAGTTTCATTTTATATAATAGCATTTTAAATATGATTATGTTATAAAGCATGCTAGTATAACATTTAGACTTTAGCATGATATGTGATTTCATTGTTATCATAAGGTGTTGGATTTAATTGTCTTAGGGGCACTTTAGTATGATTTCATGCCATTCTAACTTAGGACCATGCTAGAATTTCATATAAGTTTATACTATAGTATGAGATTATACCTTAAGTCCATGTTAGTTTAAATTGAGTTATTAAGGTATATTAGTTGGAAATCATGTTAGAGTAATTTTAAGTACCTTGCCTCATTATCATTAAGTATTAAATTATGTACTTTTATTCTTTGAATTTATAATTCATTTATGGTTAAATGTTATTAGTAGATCTACTTGTTATGAGATAAAGAGCATAAAATATCAAAAATGTAATCTAATGAGAAAGTAGAGTTTCATGACACAAATAAGAATGGAGTACTTCGGACTTAATTAGTAAGGGCTATAATTAGTAGGACAATATAAGGATTATCAAATCCTTGGCCCAAACTAGGAAAAGAATAATAAACCCCATGAATGACATTATAAATATTCATGGACTTAATTAAAATCCATTAGAAAGAGTACTTAGGGTAAACATGCTTATAGGAACCTTATGAAAGGTTGAGCTATGGTCATTCTAGTGAATGATGAACATAGTGGTTAACGGGGTTATCTAATAGAGCCTCGCTCTTTCCCTACCTTCCGTTGACGTTTGTGAGGTCTAAACGCCTCCTTACATGAGGATTGAAGTAACCACTTTGTGTTCACCCATTCAGCTAGTAAGCCTTAGCCAATTGGAAATAAGAGGAGCAATCTAGATTTATGCTTGAATAAGTTACCTTCAACTAGCACATTAACTGGTTGAATAATAATAATAAGAGCATAAAAGGTTAGTAAATTACCTAACCCTAATAAAAATAGTAAGTAAGATAAGGATGATCAAACAAGATTCATTATATCTTGGATGATCAAGAACAATAAGAAATAGAATATTATATTGTACTTAGTATGCATGTTTATTAGTATGCTTGTTATAGTTCATTAGATTAGATAATCCAAACCCTTGATCAAAGATGATTCAAGGAAGAAAACCAAGATCATCCTCCTTAGGGATGATCCAATAACTGAACTTAGATCAAAGAAGAACTAGATGATAGAAGATCTAGGACCCTGATCTTTATCAACATGTGTAGATTGTAAATCAATGGATCTATGAAAGATCAAGATCAAGGAGATGGACACACAAAGACTTAGAGATAGAAAAATACTTAGATATGAATGATTTAAAGATTAGTTTAAACATTAGATCTAGTGATCAATAGGATTGTTCAAAATTTATATATTGACAATATGTATGGATGTACAGATTACATACATTAGTCAAGATCATGGAAGATTAGGGAAAAGAGATCAATCCTTAAAGGTAGGAGGATTTGATGAATGCATTTACATGAGATATACATGATTGTACTATGATCTTATGCTGACAAGAGTAATGTTAATACTTGTATTAAATCTCTTGAAAACCTTATGATCCAACCAAACACATATAAGATGGTTAAGGACTAAACTATAAGTGAATAGGGAACTAAAAAATATTTCAGCCCTAAGTAAACAGACATATGGTCTGATATATATGAAATATATTTTACATACAAGCTTGGAGGCTTGTGAGTTTGTTTTAATAGGCATAAGCCTAGGGGAATGCTATTGCTAGAGGAGTTATGAGGGTTTGGCCACCCGCTCCTTGAAATTTCAGACATGATGATACCTTGCGCAAAGAGAGGCTAAAAGTTGAGTGGTGGAAATTATGGGAAGGCCACCACTGTGAAAGTCTTGCCCCCCCATACAGGCAGTGACATAATACTTTCCACTGTGGTATTAGAGGTGAACAGGGCAGTTATCCGAGCGCACTAGTACGGATCAGACTGTAGCATTATGATGCATATGAGAATAGGCATAGTGAAATGCCTTATGTTTTAACTAATGAAATGCTAGGTAATTGTATATTACCAATATTTTCCACCAATATTTCCTAAGAAGGGAAATTCCTAGTGTAAGATTAGTTGTAATACTAAATTCTCAAAATGAAGAGAATTGATCAGCTTAGTTGGGAATGATATTTGACTACTTTCACAAATTTAACTGGTTTACCCATGAAGGATAATGGGATTATGAAGTATTGGAATTACATTGTCAATTATTATGCTTCTTGAATCCCCTACCAAGCATTGCTTGCTGAGATATTGTACTTGTTGCAATATCTCAGATACAGGGAAGGAGAGTTAGGAGCTGAAGATGATAGAAGACTTGAAGAGAATAATCTTCAAGGTATACCCTTGAAGACATGTATTTTTCTTTGTTGAGAGTTTTATTGTATGGTGAGCTTGAGTTTTGGATTATGTAATTTGGACAAGTACTGTAATAGATTTGGATATACTGTGAACCACTAGACGGATCCTGGAATTTAATAAAAGTATATTCCTTCAATGGAATTTTATTTTGTACACAAATTGTACTTATGTTATGTATGAAGTGGTGACTTGGGTTTTCAAAACAAGTTCTAAAGAAAAGAATTTTCGTTGCTTTGTGTTGCGAAAAAATTTTACACTCTTAAGGGCCCTGGCTTTCAAAATACTTTACAAATCACGTTACAAAAATCGAGGTCGTCACAGTTGGTATCAGAGTGATTCATCCAATCACAGTACAGTACAAATATGTCCAAAGGAGAGATTATAATCCAAGTCTAGACTAAGATAGAAGTAGTTGTATAGAGGACTGATAGAATTTTGGTTTATGAGCAGATGCCACCAAAGAGAGTCATAAGGCAGACATCTCAAAATACTCCAGAAGGCAATATGGAGAGAGTAACCATGAGTAATATGGAAGAGATGATGAAAAGGATGTTAAGGAACCTCCTTCCTCACCTACAACAACCTCAAGGTTCATCACCTCCTATAGAAATACCAAGTACACAGGCTCAGGCTCAACCTGAGGTGAGACATACTACACCAACACCACCATCAGCTACTCCCACACTAGGACAAGGGCAATCTTCCCTTGTACCAAGTGAAGAAGTTGGAAAATCCCCATTAGCACCATAAAAATTTGACAAAATGATGGAGAAATTTCAAAAGATGACTACAGTGTATAATGGCAAGGGTGAAGTTGAAAAGGCTAAGGAATGGATATATGAAGTTGAAAAGACTTTTAGTGCACTATGTACTCCTTCAGAGTTGAAGTTGAAATTTGCCACATACTTATTCAAACAAGAAGCTGCATTTTGGTGGAGATTAGCTAACAACACCTTCTTCTCAAATTCTGAAGATATTACATGGGAAGAATTTAAGGAAGTATTCAACCATAAATATTTTCCTTCTCATGTACAACAAAGGAAGTTGATAGAGTTTTTGGACCTAAAACAAGGGAATATGTCGGTGGTGGACTATGATAACAAGTTCACACAACTAAGGAGATTTGTGACTCATGTGTGTAACACAGAAACACACACTGTGGATCGATTCATTGAAGGGCTACACCCAGGGCTAAAAATAAAGGTGCTGGGTACTAAACCCACTACCTTGGCAGACTGTGTGGAAATGGCCTCCAAGTTTAAAGAAGAGTATAAAAGAGTCAAATTACCAAGTTCAATGGAGGAGGAAACAATAACCCAAGGCCTTTCCAGAAGAATAAAAGACCTTGGAACAATTTTAACCCTCAAAGAAATCAAAGGAACAATGCACCAAGGCCAAATAGACAACCATGTCCAAGATGTAGAAAATTTCACCAAGGCAATATTTGCCCGCGACCTATACAACAACAACCATAACGATTTCCAATCAAGTGCCACAATTGTGGGGAGTATGGACATGTCGCCACCCACTATACCAAACCATTGGCAGTCAGGGAGGCAAAACTAGAAATTGCTCCTCGACACCAAGGAAGGGTCTTCACCATCACTAACGGCCAAGCTAGACCATCCAATGCGGTAATTGAAGGTACACTACTTGTAGCAGACAACTATGCCAAAGTACTGTTTGATTCTGGATCTACGCATTCCTTTATATCATGTGAATTTGCATCTAGTATACAACTATTAGTGAAAAACTTGGGATTTGATCTAGATGTAACAACTCCAATTGGAAAAACAGTTAAACTACAAGAATACTTGCATAATGTACCTCTAGAAGTCTTGGGTAAAAGAATAGACATAGACCTCATTTTATTGAACATAAAGGATTTTGACATCATACTGGGTATGGACTGGTTAGCAAAATGCTGGGTAGTTATGGACTGTCACAAGAAGAAACTCACATTTAGTATACCAGGGGAGAAAGTATTAATACTGTATGGGAAACACAATGACTTAGACAAATCCATCATCTTAGCTATGAAGGCAGTCAAACATATGTCCAAGGGGTGTTAGGCATTTCTAGCAACAGTGGTTTCCTTAGATGTTGAACAGCCCAGGATAACAGAAATTGAAGTGGTCTGGGAATTCCAAGATGTTTTTCCTAAAGAACTACCAGGGTTACCCCCACACAACGAGAAATTGAGTTTACCATTGAAGTAATTCCTAATACAACTCCAATTTCTAAAGCACCTTATAGGATGGCCCCAGCAGAGTTGAAAGAGTTAAAAGGACAATTGCAAGAATTGCTAGAAAAAGGGTTTGTTAGACCAAGTAGTTCACCATGGGGAGCACCAGTAATATTTGTGAAGAAGAAGGATGGGTCAATGAGATTATGCATTGATTATAGAATGTTGAACAGTGTCACAGTGAAAAATAGGTATCCCTTACCTTGCATTGATGATCTCCTTGATCAACTCCAATCTGCTAAGGTCTTTTCTAAAATTGACCTTAGATCAGGATATCATCAATTGCGTATTAAGGATGAAGACATACCCAAGTCAGCATTCAGAACTCGATATGGGCATTACGAGTTTCTAGTCATGTCTTTTGGAATGACCAATGCACCAGCAGTGTTTATGGATTTGATGAATAGAATCTTCGAAGAATTTTTGGATAAATTTATGATTGTATTTATCGACGATATACTGATTTACTCTACCAGTATCAAAGAACATCAAGAACACTTACGAATTATACTAAATACCCTCAGAACACATAAAATGTTTGGTAAATTTAGTAGGTGTGAATTCTGGTTAGAGAAGGTCAATTTTTTAGGTCATGTAATTTCCAAGAATGGAGTAGAAGTGGACCCCACCAAGATTGAAGCAGTAATGAATTGGGAGAAACCTAAAACAGTAACAGAAATACGTAGTTTTCTTGGACTAGCAGTGAGGAAACTTACAGTGAGGTTTCTAATGAAGATCAAGTTTGGGCCAGCTTACCCCACACTTGCCTTGTATTATACAACCCTTTAAAATTAAAATGAAAATTGCAATTTACAATGATCCTCACTACAAGATTCGCACAAAAGAAGAAGAAAAAAAAATCCTATTCTAGGAAAGCAGGGAAATTTCCATTTTGATGAAGATTTCCTTGCCAATTTCCTCCACTTTTCTGTTTCCTGAAAAAGAAAATTAGAAATACGCACCAATTTCAAGAAATTAGGTGGTTTTGCACTAAAAAAATTTGAAAAGTGTAGCTAAAATTGCCTAAAATGCTGAAACTTTGCAATCCCTACAATTTTTTATTTTTCTACATTTTTTTTCAAATTTTTTTTTGGATTTTTAGTTAAATTTTATAAAAAAACTCCATTGTGGGCCACCAACAATGGTCCCAAAAACTTGTTGACATTTTTCACAAGTGCACAGGCTATTGTAGTATAGCTAATGTAAGTACGGGTCGATCCCACAGAGACATGCTTTAAGATTTTGGAGGTTTTAATAAAATTTAATTATTTAAAATTAAAATTAAATGAAAAAAAAAGAAATTAGATTTCATCTTCAGTTTAATAGTGAAATTTTAGGGGTCTAATTCCAAAAAGAATAGAAAAAGAAACAATAAAACCTTAACTAAACTAAAACTAGAAAAAATTAAGAAAAATCTAATTCCCTAGCTTAAGTACTGTCCAATTTCTTCACTTCTGGTATCACAAACCTTGATCAAACTCCATCAATATATTCAACATGTCTTGGATTAATGATCTGTTGGATGAATTTGTCAAATTCATCAAAATTTTAAAGATCTAATCAAATTAAGGAAATTTAAGAATTAATGGCTTAGATCTATTTTCAAAACCCAAATTTAAGATCAGGAACATCAATTAAATTAGAAACTATCCTAAAAACATGCTATAAAATATAATTGAAATTTTGAATTAAAACAAACAAGAAATAAGAGTTTTCCCATGGTTAAACCAGAACCCTTGATTTAGTTATAACTACGGAATAACACAGAACATGAATAACTAAAACTGGAATAACATAAAATACAAATAGTAATAGTAACAGGACAAGAAATGTAATTTGAATTATTCTTTTAGGGGCAAAATTTGAATTTTTTCCAAAGCTTCCCAAAAACTCCTATAAAAGAAGTTTGCCAAAGAAAATTGGGGAAGACAATCAGTGATGCTGAGGATATGGAAGAAGCCAATGGAGATTGGCCTGGTGTGTGGAAGCAAGGCTGTTGGCTGTGGTGATTGGGGGAGGGCCCGCTTGGGTCAATGGTGAAGACAATGGCCAGATTGGGGATAGTACCTAGCCCTAGAAATCTCTGGGTGGTGACAAGGGAAAAATGATGCGTCTGCTGGGCATTGTCTGGAAGAAAGCTAGCTCCTACTAAGGAAGACGACGTCGGAGATGGGAACTTGGGGCATTGTTCACTTCTAGTCTGGCTTGATGGAGGCAAAGGCTGGTACTAGGCGTTGTCCACTTCTGGTCTAGCTTGATGGAGGCAGAGGCCGATACTTGGTGTCGTCCATGATCATTTTGTGCTAGGCATTGGTTGCCTGTCTGGTGAGAGAAAAACACTTTTCTAGGAATCAAATGAACAAAGGGGAGATGGAGATGACTTGGCGTCGTCTGTTCGGTGACGAGTGATGGGTTCAAGCCGTCTAGCGTGGTGTGTGGAGGAGATGGGGTAGGGTAAAGCTGGTGATGGGAATTTGGGATTGAAACAAAGATAGGGGATCGAGCTAGGTGCATTAGGTGGAGAGAAGATAGTAAACAAAGGAAACTCCAAACAAACAAGGAAGAAGAAAGTGGCAAGTAAAGGAGACTAAAAGTAAACAAACTAAACAACTCAAAAAAAAACTCTCCCAGTCCCTATGGTTTCCCCACTTTCTAAATTTTTCTCTTCCTAATTTTTCTCCACCTCTTTCCTTTAAGAGTTAGGAAACTTCCTCTTCTTCCAATTTAGTACTTCTCTTCTACTAAGAAACATTCTTCTTTAAGGAACCCTTCATCTCTTGGCTCATTGATCTTCAAACTGATCTGCACCATTGAAATTAGATCTGAGCCATCCAACCCTCCTTTAGTTGATCTGCAAATCCAAAGACTAGATTAGAGTCATTTAAACCATACAGTAAGCATCTAATTAGCTGAATTGATCATCTAACCGTTAATTTTGACAATTTATGGTTGGATGGTTGACTTGAGCTAATTTTTATATTTTATCCAAAAAAATTATCAAATTAATGAGTTAGATGGTCTAATTAAATGCTAAACTAAGGATCTTTCAGCCAAAATTATGCACTTAACAATGCAACAAGTGCTTATACCCCTAGTGGGCAAGGTAGGCCTCATGAGGGTTTGCAATGAATATACCCACAACATTCATAAGGCTAAGTCCTTTATTTTATCTCAAAGAATTTCCATCCATTAGCACTCTACTTGCTTTAACAATTTAATAAATATGAATGAAAAATTCCACAAGTTACCCATGTACCAATGTCATTTTATTCCAGTTTCATCTCAGTGCATATATGTGTATAGCTACATAAGTCAAGACTTTTTAAATAGATATGTTCATTGCTCCATTGGAAAGATGTCTTGACCTTAAATTCTCATAGGTATACACTTAGAAATAAAGATCTCAAAGAATGGGGTCAAACAAAATTCTCTCTTTATGTGATCGAATTTAATAAGACCAATGGTTCACATAATTTCTTTTAAGCATAGGTGTGACAAAGAATTATGATCCCTAAGAATGGATGCCAGTACCAAGACCAATAGAAATAGTTCATCTTTATTCCTTCCTATTTATATCCTTATCAAGGTTATGTTCTAATTAAGATCAATAGATCTACAAATAGGACAAAGTATAGGCTTGGGATTGGTTCTAAAAAGAAGGGTATGAGGATTCAAAATTTCAAATTGGAGTAGAGATCTTTATTGTACTTTTGTTTTGACAACTTCACTTTTGAGTACATTTGAAGTGAATCTCTCCTCTATTTTTTCCTTTCTCTTCATTTCTTCTTCTTTTTCTTGATTTTTTTTTTTTTTGGCTCTTCTCCTTGTATTTTGAAAAAGAAACATTTCTACTTTTTATTTTTTTCACTTATTTGAATTTTTTCCTTTTTCAAATCTTTGTCTATCATCCCTACTTATTTTGAAAGATAGTTAATGGCTATTCTTACTGTGGTTTCTTTGCGTTAAGGTAAATGAGGTGTAAGAAAGAAAAGGCTTACCAAGAGGCTTAAAGGATTTAATTAGTGGTATAGTATCTAGGTAGGCTTTATGTCTCTGGTTTTAAACAAGGATGGCCAATATCATTTCCTAGGTTTCTTAAATCTTATTTGAGTCAATAAATGTTTAAGAAAGAAAGTTAGTACTCATATTAATTCTTAGATTTTTGACCAAAACAAAGAAGACTGAGATCTTTCAAATTTACGTACACTGAAGAAAATATGGAATTACTTATAACCCTAAAAAAAAATGATAGTCATTAAAACTCACTTTGGGTATATCGATCTCCACTAATTTCCTTAGGGTCTCTAAGTCATAACCATCTATTAGTCTAGACTATACACTATCTGTAAGTGTATTTTGAGATTTAATTTTCATAAAACACTTCAAGACATGAATAAAATGCAAAATTAACCATATGCATTTCTATTAAGAAGTTGAAATAGTGGAGATATCAAGATTTAGACAATTTAATTCTCATCATAGTAAAATAACTTTGACCTACAAACTTTGAAAATTTCAAAAACATTTTTTTTCAAAAATATGAAAAAAAAATTAGAAGTCTCATACATGTCTATGCCCTCCAACTTGAACTGAACATTGTCCCCAATGATTTTGAAAACATAGGACCCTAAATTTTGAATGGATAATGTAGAATAATGAGACTCTAAAATCCTAGGTTGCATAGTGAGAGCTAAGTTTATCATCTTTAGCAAGACATGTTATATAATAGCAATGATGAATGCAACTTTGATGATGTAAGCAAGTGTCATGTTACATGCTATGGTGGGTCTTGATATACTAGTTTTGCAAGTGATGTTTCTTCCACTTCAAGGTTTATTTCAACCTTTGTCAATTAACTTTGGAGGTTTCTCCATCCTTTTATATGCTAATAGCCCCGTAAATATATACAATATGTACAATGAAAGGTCCAATCCATTGAAATCTATGTTTTACTAGAAATAGATGCAATCTAGAATTATACAAAAGAACCTTCTATCCAGGTGTGAAGGACTTTCTTAAGATATGTTTATCATGAGTGCTTTCATGCGGGCTTTGTATAGCCTTGCAAACTCATATGCATCTTTCTTTAACTCATGCAACTGCCATGGAGTGAAGAATTTAATTAGTAAGGGCACCCTACCCCCATAAGATCAAGAGTGGATTTCATCACCACTCCTTGGCCCACCTAGGATAATCACCTCAAGCGCACTACCATAACCTTAAATCAAATTAAAATCAATCAGAAGAGACCTATAGGGCCACCACATGTTCGTAGGACCCTCTTATTAAGACACAATTTATAATCACTCCAGTGGCTTTTGAGCACTGTGGTTATTGGGGGTTGTCTAGTAGAGCCTCGCTCTTCCCTCGCCTCCTGTTAACATTTGTGAGGTCTAAATGCCTCCTTACATGAGGGTTGTATTAAACACCTTGCACAGAACCTAATTGGTAAGCAATAGTCAAATTTAAAGGAGAGGAGGAGTGCTAGATTAGGCTAATTAAAAGCATTGTCCCCACACAAATTCAAGAATGTCAAAATATTGCTGATGTGGCATTAGGGTATTGAAAAAGGGCTGAGCAGGCTGAACACATGACGGTTTACCCTGATATTCTGAATAATCATGGTAGTGTTGACCAAGGTGAGACCATTGTGGTTCTTCCTAATATTGGTAATCTTGAGACTAGGGTTGTTCATGATGCCTAACACATCCATTAGAGTCTTGATAATTTGTCTCAAAATAAAAATTGTTAGGGTATATGACTGCATTAGGTGCATCCACTGGCTCCTAATAGTATTCATCGTATGTGGAGCTTGATGGGGGCTAGGAAGGGGTAGAATAGGGATGCTCATAATAGGTATAGTCCTTATGGTATTGAGGTTGTGGTCCAACTTGCCTAGAAGCTATTAGCCTCAGCAATTGACTTTCCATAAGATCTAACAAATCCATCTATGCATCTAATCTATGAAATCTATCCCCCTTCGTTATAGGCCTCTTTTTTTTAAGATGAAAACTAACCTACATGATGCAACCTAACTTTTTAGAATGATGAACAAACAAAGTGCACAATATAATCCTTGAGGCTAATAAGTACCAACCCTATGAGTCATTTCCCCTACGGAAAGAACCACTATTAGAAGAAAATATGTAGCATATGTGCGAAATAATAGAACAAGGCATAGCCACTAGGAATACAGAATTAAAACAAATGATGGAGGATTTCACTGAGGAAATAAAATGAGGGAGGGAGGAATTTGAGGAGACACTGAAACAAATTAGGGATAATGAAGAGTCATTTATTCTTGACACTAGGATTTAAATTTCGTATGATCCTTATGAGCCACAAAGCCTACAACCATCCTTAGAAATCTCCTACTTAGATATACTCAAGCCATGTCTGATTCTATGTATAATGAAGTGACTTCCATTGATGAAGAGAATAAAACTTTAGAAAAATCCAACCCTAATCCTCTAGATGTGTGTACTACCTATTTTTATGACTTTGATGAAGACACATCTATTGAGGAGATACATGAGTTGTTGGATATTGTGCCTCTGGTGGACACTTCTCGATGGCAAGCCAAAGTATATCCTCCAATAAAGCATGAAATTCAAATTGCGCCTTTCAATGTAGAAGATGTACCTAATTGGTACCTAGCAGCCTTATTTGAACAAACATCATACTGTAATATAGACACGATTGATACCGCACCTGTGCTTATCAAATAGGAAGAAGCAGAGTTAATTGATATGCATCAACCTACTCTAGGGTACACATCAGAAGATAACCAGGGTTTAAGCCAACCCTTGTCCCCGCCTCTAGTAATACAAGAACAACCTATTAGAGTAGGGCAGAGTCAGGTTATTACTCTAGTTCAAGACAATGATAGGTACACAGAAGAAAAAGGGAAACTGAATAGACCAGTCATTATTATCCCTCAATTTGGTCAAGACAAGGAGTGTTTGTCACCATATGGTCCAAGGAAATACATGATAGTTCATGCAATCATTGTGTTACCCTCACCTCAATTTTCAAGGTGGAGCAATTATATTGACTACTGTGAAATAATGAAGATAGGGGATCAACAATATGGTCCCACTACCTTCACAATTGCAGTGATCTACTGCATTATATTCATATCACCACCTAAAATTTCAAGGTGGAGGCAATATATAGATTACCACAAAATTCTGAAGTGGAGTGAGAAATCTCGCCATTTCATTTTAGGGTTAGGATTAGGACAAATAAGATAACCTAGCTAGCTCTAGGTATAGAAAGTTAGGTTAGGTAATGTTTGGCTGAAGACGTTACACTTAGCGCTTATTAGGAGGCAACCCAAGGGTTTAGAGACCCTGAGAAAATTCCGTGGAGACTTATAACCTAGTGGGAGTTTGACACTATCTTCTTTTAGAGAGTTATAAGTAATTCCATAAATTCTTTGGTGTACATATATTAGTGTGATCCTATTATCATTGTTTTGGTTAAACATCAACAATAAATAGGAGTAATAGCTTTAATTTCATAAATTTATTGAATCTGATAGGCTTTAGGTAACCTGGGAAATGATATAGGCCATCCTTGCTCAGCCCAAAAACATAAAGCCTTCCCAATATAGTATACCACTAGTTAGCCTTCTGAGCCTGTTATGAAGCCTTTTCTTTCTTAACCCCATTCACCTTAGCTTAGAATAACCTAGTAAAATAAATAACGACTACCCATCTTCAAAATGAGTAGAGTAGAAAAAATTGAAAAATGGGACAAAAAGTCAAAGAAGTGAGAAAAATTAGCTGTCTTTCTTCCAAAGAAGAAAAAAAAAAGTGAAAAAAAAAAATGAAAAAGAAAGACCAAAATCTGAAAGGGAAATTAGTACAAACCCAAAAGAAAATTTGTCCTAACAGATATTCATTGAAGACATCTACTCAATTTTGAACCTTTGAAATCTTTATACCTTTCTTTTCTAAACCTATCATAAGCCTACATTTTATCCTAGTTAAAGACCTATTGATCTTAGGTGGACATAGCCTTAAAGAGGAGATAAAAAGAAAGAATTAAGGTAAAAGACCCCTAATATTCTTAGTGATAGCATCCACTCTTATGGATCACTTTCCTTTGTCTCTTGAGTGTTTAAAAGAATTATGTGAACCATTAGCTTGATTGATTCAGTCACATAATGAGAGAAATATGTTTAAACCCCTTATCTGAGAGTTTTATTGTTGAGCGTATACCTGTGAGGATTTGAGGTCAAGGCATATTTCCAATGGAATGTAAGCATATCTAGTTAGAAGTTAAGATTTATGTGGCTGTACACACAAATATGCACTCTGAGAAATAGCTCAAATAAGATGTCTTTAATATGTGTAGGATATGTAAAATTGTCAAATCCTCTTCATTAAGTTGTGAGAAACTAGTAAAATTGCTAATGAATGAGGATTCTCTGAGACAAAATAGGGAACTCGACCTTATGAAATTTTGTGGGTATATTCACTGCAAATCTTCATGAGGCCTAACTCTACTAGGGGTAACCTAGGGGTTCAAGGGCTTGTTGCATGTGCCAAATGCAATCGTGAGTACCAACGAAAGTGACACGTTGTACCAGTTTTTGTAAAATAGTTTTCTGCATGTTTTGCTCAGGACTAACAAAATGCTAGTTGGGGTGTGTGTTAAGTGTCTAATTTTGGCTAAAAGACCCTAGTTTAGCATTTAATTAGACCATCTAACTCATTAATTTGGTAATTTTTGGATAAAATATCAAATTAGCTCAAATTGACCATCCAATCTTAAATTGTCAAAATTAATGGTCAGATGATCAATTGATCTAAGTGGATGTTTAATGTATGGTTTAGATAACTCTCATCTAGTCTTTGCTCTTGCAGATCAACTAAAGGAGGGTTGGATGGCTCAAATTTAATTTCAATAGTGCAGATTAGTTTGAAGATCAATAAGGCAAGGGATGAAGGGTTCCTAAAACAAGAAGGTTTCCTATTGGAAGAGGAGTCTTAATTTGGAAGAGGAGGAAGTTTCCTAATAGGAAACTAACCCTCAAAGGAAAGAGGTGGAGGAAGATTAGGAAGAAAAAAAAACTTATAAAGAGGGGAACCATAGAGAGTGAAAAGGGGAGTTTTGGAGTTGTTGGAGTTTTAGACTTCCTTTGTTTAGTTTTTGCTTACCTAAGTGCTTATTATGTTTCTAGTTTCCCACCGTATCTCTGTTTTCTCACTATTCCTATCTCTTTCCCTTACACCTCACGCACAATCTTCCTCTTCCTAGACCTTCTTTTTCTCCATCTTCCAATGCCACCACCATCCAAATCTCTCCCAACCATCTCCTTTCACTATCTTCCATCGCACCCATCTCCCTCTTTAGTCCATCGCACCACCACACTCTTCTTCCACTTTTCTCTATCTCTTCCACGTTCACCATTCCAAGCTCTCACCCGACATCCAATGCCCAAGCTAGCCCAATAGAAGCCAGGCATCCTTGCCCTAGACAACTCTGCCCCATACGAACCAAGCAATGTCCCAAGTTGTCCCCTGTTTCCAATGGCTTTGCACCTCCTTCCCCACTGGCCACATGCCCGGATAAAAATATAAAAAAAATGATGCCTAGGCGATGTCTATCAGTGCAACAGCCATCTTTCCATTGGCTCAGGTGATTCTAAAACTAGACGAAGGTCCAGATATCATCCACATACTAAGACCGTGTGACGCCCAGTCTGTTCTCCAACATGGCCAGGCATCAGTCCCTAATCTGGCATCACCGATCGTCCTCACCAACTTTCTCTGGCAAAGTGTTTTATGGGAGTTTTTAGGATGTTTTGGAAAAAATTTCAGTTTTTCCCTCAATAGAATAATTCAATTTACATGTCCTATCCTGTTACTATTACTATTTGCATTTTATGTTATTCTAGTTTTAGTTATTCACATTATGTGTTATTCTATAGTTATAACCAAATCAAGGGTTCTGGTTTAAGCACGGGAAAAACTCTTCCTTCATGTTTGTTTTAATTCAAAATTTTAATTAAATTTTATATCATGTTTATAGGATAGATTCTAGTTTAATTGGCCTTCTTGATCTTCAATTTGGGTTCTAAAAACATATCTAAGCCATTAATTCTTAAATTTCTTAATTAGATTATATCTCTAAAAATTTGATGAATCTAACAAATTCCTCCTTCAGATCACTAATCCAGGACATCTTGAATATATTGATGGAGTTTGATTAAGGTTTGTGATACCATAAGTGAAGAAATTGAACAGTACTTAAGCTAGGGAATTAGACTTTTCTTAATTTTTTCTAGTTTTAGTTTAGTTACGGTTTTATTGTTTCTTTTTCTATTCTTCCTAGAAATAGACCTCTGAAATTTCAGTTTTAAACTAAAGATGAAGTCTAATTTCTTTTGGTTAATTTTTGTCAATTAATTTGAATTTTCAATAATTAAATTTTATTAAAAACTCTAAAATCTTAAAGCATGTCCATGTGGGATCGACCTGTACTTGCATTATCTATACCACAATAGCTAGTGCACCTATGAAAAATATCAACACTTGCTAAGGCATTGCTTTGTTTTGTAATGCCTCAGATTTTGGAGCACGATAGTGCTAAGGGTAAGCAGGTGGAGTTGCATTGATTGAGCGAGGACCTTGAGGATCATCTACCTTTTTGTACATCAAAGATTGATTTAGTGTACATCTCTTGGACTTGTGTTTCAATTTGTTGGGTTGTATATGGATGTTGACATTTTGTATAGATTGGACCCACACTACTTGTATAGTGTACTTTCAATTCCCAATGTGTGTACGAAGTGGTGATCATGGATGGACCTTGTAGGAGAATTTATACGTATTATTCTCATTATTGTCTTTTCATGACTTTGTATGATTTGTTGTGGTTTTACTTTGAGCATGCTCAATGTATCTAGATTTGATTTTATTTATTATTGTAGTTTTGGAATGTGATTGACCCCCGAAGTTTTTGTTTTCGGTTAATCCTTTTAACATTGCGTAAGATTATAACTCTTGAGTTTTTTGCTTTCAGGGATCTGGCCTATTTTTCATAAAAACATATTATTATTATTATTACAAGTTGGGAAAAAGGTTTATAAAAACCTAAGGTGTCACATTATACCATCATTCAAATGCATCCACACTATCCAATCATCCTTGATCAAACTGATCAAGGAGATTACTATTCACTTTTATGGATTTTACTACTTTTAAGGGTTAAGATCTTAAGATCTAGAAAATAAATTACATCCAACAATTTAATTATTGTAATTATACATTTAGATCATCATATAAACTATTTTGAAAGGTCTAATCATTCTTGATTAATTAGATCGAGAAGATACATGCACATTTTTATGATTTTTCTTCTTTTAATGCTAGGTTTCTTAGTTAAACATAAATTAGTCACTTCTAACCATTGATTCCATGTTCCAAAATCATAAGATCATTGTTGGATTAGAATTATAAAGTCTAATCATTCCAAATTTCACTAATAAAGAATGTTAATACCATTATCTCTTTAAAAACAGAAATTTTCATGAGTTTAATTTATGATTTTATTGTTTCAGTGGGTTCTCCTCATCAATAGAAATCCAACTCAGCTTTTTAATCTCAATTTGGAGTTAAATTGAGATTAGAATTTGGATTTTAAGATTTCAGCTAGTTTTAATGGCTAATATTGATCTTTACTGTTTTTATTCAATTAATCGATCTTGGTATCCAGAATTTTTACCATGATCATGGTCCTTAAGGTTTTGGGACCTCCTGAATCCATTCATCAGTTTAGATTTCTATTTTAAGGTCATCTTAATCATGATCCATTACTATTGGAACATATTTTAGTGATTATCACAAGTAAATAAAATTAAAAATATAAAACTAATATTTCCATTAGATTCTATACAACATAATAAATTCATAGAAACTTTCTGATCTAAAATCAGAAGTAAAATGAGCTCTCAATTGAAGAAACAAGATTTTAGTTAAAAAAAATCAACGACCCAGATTTTATCTGGCAATTAGAACGTGTTTTAGATGATCTGGAACGTGGTAAGATGATCTAGAACATAACTAGATAATCCTAGAATGTGGCTAAATGATCTGAGCAGGGTCACACTCAGATCAATGCTTGATCTAGGAGATTAGTTGAGACGGTCTGATCTATACCGTCTGATCAACCCTTCCCAAATCTAAAACATCCAAGGGCCAAGATTTCTTACCCTGGGGTTTTTGGGCCCTAGGAATTCATCCAATAGGTCAAAAATTGTAACTGATTTGTCCATGGATGAGATCTCAACCCCTATTACTGGATCCATCATTCCCAACAGATCAACGGCCAGGGGAGCTCAGGGATGGTTAGAAAACCTCAAGGGAGTGCCGAAAAATAACAAGGGAAGGAGAGCACCTACCTAGTCAGTCCGGTGAAGTAATTTCATAAAAATTGAGAGAAATCACACCAAAAAATAAGAAATCCACTTCAAAACTCTAGATATGTCAGATTTTGCATATAGAGAGAGATTTCTCCTTTTTCGTTGCCGGAGAAGGAATAAAACCATAGGGGAAACATAACCCACGTTTTGGAGTGATTCATCAGTGTGAGATTGAATTATACTATCTAGATTGCTGAAATTTCATGAAGAACTTGCTGGAGATGTTGTCAATACTGGATCTGACTTTCATTTTGCATTTTTCGATTATCCAACTATTAGATCATCATGATTTCTTAAGGCTTTTATAGCTAATTCGAGCCCGAATCAATCCAACAATGGAGATGGTGATTGGCTAGCTGGAATTTCTTAGCTAATCGAATTAGTGATTTCTTGGTGGAACCTAGGTTCCATTGGGGATGATGCTTCCAAGGAAGCACCCAACGGTTCTAATTGACTTGGATCATCTGGTGCTTCTAGGGAATCACCCAAGTCAAAATGAATAAAAGAGGGAAAGAGAGAGAGATTGGAGTAGATACAGGGGGAGTTTTGATCTAGCATTTTAGGGTATTGTAGGGGACCTCATGAAGAATGTTAGGAAAAGTTATGGAAATTTTTTTGGGGTATTTATAGCTGTTTTTGAATTTTTTTATGATTACATGTAATTATCATGTTTCAATTCTTTTTATTATTAAATTGGCATTGGATTCCCACTACTACCTCCTTCTCCACTAGTAGCTAGTAGTGGTTTGACTCATGATGGTGGTCTTCCAAACCATTGGCCCACCTTATGGGCCCCACATAGTTGTGAAAAGACTGATTTGACCTTTTAATTCTAAAAATGGAGAAAATAGGGTTTATTCCTATGAACTTGGAATTGAGCGTACTTAGTGTCATTTTGACTAGTTTTCTAAATGCATTCCAAATTTTGATGTCTTGGGTCTCTATTATGAGTAAAATTACTATTTTACCCTTTTATTCATAAAAATAGAGAAAAATAAGGATTTTTCATCCGAACTTAGAATTTGATGTACTTACAATCATTCTGATAAGCATTTTTAGTATATTTCAAATATCCAAGTTGTAAGTCTTGATTTTTTTTTACAAAAATAAATTTTCATGGAACTCAAAGTTCCAGTTCCACTTTTAAAATTTCAACTTTTAATTTTTAATAATTCAATTATATTCATAAAAATTGAAGTTATTATAAAGGGCATCATATTTTTCCTATGCTTCTTAACTATTGACATCTAGCACATGCTAAGCAGTGCACATACAAATCATTGAAAATGGTAAGCCAATAAAACCACACTGCAAAATCTTTACATTTATCTTTTTAGAACTGAAATGGCCCTAGCGTGGTCATGACAAAAGAAGATGATCTTATGATGTTCAGTATCTGATACACATCTTCTAATAACTTGATCTACATAATATTTAAACAAGTTCAGGTCATCCTAAGTGTCTAACCTCACTAACAAACCTTTTTCTGTCTTGTTTAAACCAATGACTAGGCATTTGGCCAATGATAAGATAATTGACTGTATTAGCTTACCAAGGTAATTCAAAAATGTGCAACAATTGCTCATCTAGAAAGGTTTCTATAATAGGCACATTCTCACTAGTGGAGTCACAACTAACCTAGATAAGTGGTTTGCTACAACATTCTTAGAACCTTTCTTGTCTTGAATTTCTATATCAAATTCTTGTAGCAATAGTATTCATTAGATCAGCCTAATTTTTGCATCTTTCTTTGAAAGAAGATATTTACTACTACATGATCTAAGTATAATGTGACCTTAGATCCTAGCAAGTAAGATTTAAATTTATGTAATGCAAAAACTACAGACAACAATTCTTTTTCTATTGTGGAATAATTGAGTTGGAATCCTTGAGTGTCTTACTAGCATAATAGATCACATGGAGAAGTTTATCAATACATTACCCCAACACAACCTTGATCATGTAGTTTGAAGCATCACACATTATTTCAAATGGTGCATTCTAGTCTAGTGATTGAATAATTGGTGCAGAAGTTAGCTCAACCTTTAGGCACTTAAATGCTCTTATGCAGTCATCATCAAAATCAAAGTGGTCTTCTTTGAAAGTAAATTATATAGGTATTTAGCAATTTTACTAAGTCCTTGATGAATCTTCTATAGAAACTAGCAAGGCCAAAAAATAAGAATATTTCCTTCATCATCCTTCGATGAGGAAGGTTAGAGAGTAAGTCCATTTTAGCTTTATCAACTTCTATACCATTGTGTGAAATAATGTGGCCTAAAACAGTGCCATTTTGAACCATAAAAAGACATTTTTATCAAATTAACACTAAATTCTTTTCCTAACACCTAGAAAGGACAAGTTTTAAATGGTGTAAGCATTCATTATAGAACCAAACATTGAGAATTCATCCATAAATGCGTTAAAAAACAAACTATCTACAATATTTGAAAATATGCTCAACATACACCTTTAAAAAGTAGTTAGAGCATTACACCGTACAAAATGCATAGGACAGTAGGTAAAGGTTCTAAAAGAGCAAGTAAAGGTGATCTTTTTTTAATCCTTAGGTGCTATAAGAATTTGGTTATAGCCAGCAAAAACATTAAGGAAGTACTTATGTCCGGCTAACCTTTATACCATTTTTTCTATGAATGGTAGAGGAAAGTGGTCTTTCCTCTTGACCATGTTCAGTTTTTGATAATATACACAAACTCTCCACCTGATGGTCATGCAAGCGAAGATTAACTCACTTTCCTCATTTCTAATTTCTGTGACTCTGGACTTCTTGGGGATAGCCTGAACTGCACTGACCCAAGTGCTATCAGATATAGGGTAGATCACACCAACATCTGAGAGTTTAAGTACTTCATCTCTCACTACCTCTTTCATGTTGGGGTTTAATCTCCTCTGTATCTCCCAGATGGTTTGGAATTTTCTTCTAGGTGTGTTCCATGCCTACACATAGTAGGACTAATTCCCTTATATATGTTATAGTCCACCCTAGAGCAATCTTATGTTCTGTGAACATCAAGAAGCTTACCCTCTTGTTCCTTATCTAGATTTGAGGCTATGGTTATAGCAAGGTTTCATTATTTTAGATTTTTAGGTAAAGGCTTTAGGACTAAGGTGGGTGGTTTTTCTATAGATGGGATTGTTATAGATTCTGATAGAGAAAGTGGTTCTACATGAGGGCCCCATTTAGAGGTATCTATTATAAGTGCAGCATCTAAAAGATTATTTTCCTCCTTAATGGATTTATATATATCAAAGTCATAGTTAAAATGTGCTAGACAAACCTCAAGTGGATCTAGAATAGATGATGATGTATTAGCATCTTCAAGTAGACCTTCAATTAAATTTACTACACAGGAATCATCTAAGCCTACATGCAGATGGTTGGCATTAAAGACATTAATATTGACTTTCATATTCTAAAAGATAATTTCAATTCACCATTTCTATAGTTGATGATGACATTGGATGTGGGAAAAAATGGACATCCAAGAATTACATGGATTGACTACTGAGGGCTGACATAGGCAGGTACCCAAGACAACAAAATCTACAAGGAAGTAAAACTAGTCTACCTGTCTTAGAACATCTTCAAGCATACCACATCAAATTTTGACCAATCTATCTGCTAGGTACAAAGTGGTATTAGTTGGCTTAAGGTCATACATCCTAGTTGCTCATTCACAAAAAATGGCAACAAATTTACACTAGCCTCTAAATCTAATAGTGCCCTATCTATGACATGATTTCCAATGACACGAGAAATGATAGGACACCTTGGGTCTTTAAACTTGGGATGGGTTTAATGCTATATTGAAGAGCTCACTCTCCTTAGTTTAAATTTTTTTTGACATTAGTTTAATTATACGTGATTGGCTATTTTAGGAGGTTATTTTAAATCAAATAGGTTATGACTCAAATATGAGTCAGATTTTTAAAGTATTTTGGCAATCGGTGTTTTGGAAATTATTTCTAAAAAGGAAATGTGATTTTGAAAAAGAGATTTAGAACTTAAGCACCCGAGTTTTAGAAAATGTTATTTGTTATTTTGGAAATTGTGGTAGAAAAATTAGGGCATCAAATATTAGTATGAGAGCTCAAGATAAGTTATCATAGCCATTTAACTAGGGGAAGTCATCAATAGTCAATAACTCATGCACTTGTTGATTAGGGATAAACCCTCAATCTAGTAAAGTAGAACGAACACTTAACTAGAATATCTAAATGTGAAACAGATGGTACCTAAATGATGTAGTTAAGCAACAACAGGACTTGCTATGCACCCATAAGTGTAGCTGAAAATGCACCCAGAGATGTCATGCAACCACTGGTTCAATAGTTGGGCCTATACCTATAGCAAGTAGTGCTTAATGGCAAGGCAAGTGCATAAGGTGCCAATTTAGATAGGTAAGAAAACTTATTGATCAATTTTTGAAGATGGCCCTAGCATTCTCAAGAGAGGATGAAACTAGATATTGCTAAGACCTAGGTGTTTGAGGTGGACAAAGTCCTTAAAGCCATGGACATCTTAGATGAGAAGAAGGTTGTCATAGCAACCTTTTTTAGGTAGGAGAAGCTACCTTTATGTGGTAGATGACATGGAAAACTTAGATCACTGACATGGTGGTCATACCATGGGATGAGTTCTACTTTGAATTTTTCCTTAAGTATTTCCCTGCCAACATGTGCTAACAAAAGAAGAAGGAATTCTTGAGTCTCCAATAGGTACATCTAATAGTGGTCCAATATGAGAATAAGTTCACAAGATTTTGGAGCTTTGCTCTAAATGTGTAGGTTTCAGACAAAAAAGGTGGTAGAGAAGTTTATCTATGGTGTTATTGTAGGATTAAGGTCTAAGGTTCTGTGTGTTTAGCTGATGACTATGGCGAGGGTGATGGAGATTGCATCAGTTTTTTAGAAAGACTGTAAGCGGACCATGACAAAGAAGAAGGACAAGACAATCCCTACTAGTGGGAAGATAAGAAAGGACAAGAGGTATACAAATTTATCATGGTCCCACAAGAATCATTTTAATAATCATTGATGGGCCTTAGGGCCTAAGGCATGCCCCAAGTACAATAAGTTCCATCAAGGTCAATCCTGTCTAACCCCTAATATGAAATTCTATAAGTATGTGAAGCTATACATTTTGCAAGGAATTATCTAAAGAAGCTAAAAGGAGAAGCTCCAAAGGATCCAGTCCCTCGTAGTCAAGGATATCTGTTCACTATTACTTCTAGGGAGGCCTAGGCCTTCAATGCCATGGTGGAAGGTACCATATCTTTTTTATGATAGACTTGCTCATGTGTTGTTTGACACTAGCTCAACACACTCTTTTATATCACATGCATTTGTATGATCTCTAGAGAGTCAAGTGCAAAACATAGGGTTCCACTTAGAGGTCATGACACTGATGGGTGAGTCGATGTGCATGTGGGAATATCTTTACTATGTCTTAATCATGGTAGTTGACAGACATGTGGATGCCAGTCTAATCCTCCTGAGGATGATAGACTTTGATGTCATCCTAGGGATGGACTAGTTCATGTTATATTGGGCAACTGTGGACTGCAGGAAGAAGAGAGTCATTTTCAAAATTCTAGGTGAAGTAAATATATCTTTTAAGGGTAGGAGACATTATGTAGGATCATGTATGATATCTATAATGAAGTTAGTTAATCATATAGCTCTAGGGTATCAGGTTTTCTTGGCTAAGGTGGAGGCTATATAGGTGCAAAAAAACTAGCTTGATGAGTTAACTATTGTTTGAGATTTTCGACATGTATTTCATGAGGACCTACTAGGGTTGCCACCCAGATAGAGAGATAGACTTTTCTATTGAGCTCATGTCAGCCACAGGTCCTATCTTTAAGTCACCTTATAGAATGGAATCGGTAGAGCTTAAATAGCTTAAAAGTCAACTCCAAGAATTACTTTAATAACCCCAATTTTTGTAAATTGATTGAAAAAATCAATTTAGTTTGAATTTTTAAAAATTTTAGGCTAGAATATTAGGTTATTGGAAATTATCTTTTTATAGAGATTAAAACTTAGAAATTATGAATGTACTCAAAAAATCGATCGAAATGACACAAGTACATTCAATTCCAAGTTAAAATGGTAATGTTACCCATAATCATGATCTAAGACATCAATATTTAGAATGTACTTGGAAATAGGATTCCAACACTACTAAGTACGCTCAATTCTGAGTTCAGGAGAATAAAATGGATTTTTCTCCATAAAGGGGCAAAATGGTCCTTTCAAACCTCCGTAGGGCCCACAAGGGGCCCACAAATGAATCCAATGGCCAGAAAACATGTAATGAGTGATCAAACCACTACTAGCTGATAGTGGAGAAGGAGGTGGTAGTGGAGGATCCAATGTTAATTTAATATTCAAAAGAATTGAAACATAATTATAACAAGTAATTATGAAAATTTCAAAAACATCTATAAATACACCCTCAAAAATCCTCCAAAAATGTTCTTCAAAATTCACACAAAATTATCTTGATTCCCCTAAAAAAACCAAATCTAGATTCACTCCCAAATTTCCAAAACTCCCAAAAATCTCTCTTCTTTCACTTTCTCTCTCCTCTCTCTAGATTGGAACAAGAGACCTAAATTTAATTAGGCACTCTATTCCAAATCAAATATCACAAATCCCACCATTCATCAATGGATATTTCTTTAAAATTGGGCTGCAAAATCTATGCTATTCTCCAATTAGGTAAGTGGAAACTCTTCCAATACTTATTTCATGTTAGTTTATATAATTTTTATTTTTCTAAAATTAAGTTTAGGTTAAAAATTATAAAAATCAAGCAAGAATAAGAACCCTTCATTTATGTGTGATGGAGGGCTTAGATGGAAAATTTGAGCTGTCCAATCGAACCAGAAAGGTAAAAAAACCCTAGGGTAGAACTTTTAAGAAATTTCTTCAACTTTTTAGCCCTTGATGGAAGAGGAATTTATTGGACGATCCAAACAAACTGTCTGATCTTCTTTGTGGGATCTAACTCCAAGGACACCGCACGAAAACGTGCCCTGCAGGAGCATCTTTGTGCATGCACTCCACTTGTGATGACGTCCCAACAAAACATCCGCGTGAAACGTAGGTCCTGAGAAGCATGTTACCGCATGCATCCCAGTGACAAGAGCGCTGTGACCGGTCTGCCCGACTGGACCTACTCTGCCTGAACAATTAGGATCGTCCATTCTGTTAGGCCCAGATCAAATATGGATCCTTAGAACGACTGTGAACTTCATTCAACAATTGTGGAGTCATTTGAACTCTAAATTAATATCGAAAAGAAGCTATGGAAAGCTTGTAATGTTTATTTTCTTCTGAAAGCATAAAATTGATAAAAATCTTCAAGAAACTTTCTATTTTTAGGAAATAAGCTCCCAATTTTCTTGATCTTCAAGATTTGAGATGATCAGATCTTGGGGATCTAATTTAATGATGAAATAATATTGAACTAAAGTAATATATATGATTTATTTTGACAGATCTAAGATAAATTGAGATATATACCCTTTATGGTAGAAAAATCCTAAAAATACAAAGGGACCCACTTAATCAATGAGATCAAGCATGATCAAACCCTTTGGATGGGTTGTTTGAATGGGATTATGATGAAATCCAGTTAGATCAAGGATTAAATGTGACAAAAATAAGTGGATATGATCTTTGGATCTTAATGGAGTAAAAACCCTAAATGTAATTAAAATCCTTGATCTAAAGGAAAAGATCTAAAATCTGATGGTTGGATCATAAGTAAAAGTTTCTAATAATCTTAATTGTCCTTTATTTAATAATAGATTTGTAAATGTGATTTACATTATAAATTAGGAAGCATGATAGTGTAATTCTTAAATTTTAGCATGCTATGCTCTAAATGTTATTAGTTTGTTATTAGGTTGGTAGATTTAATGATCTTAGGGCCATGTTAGTTTTACTTTGAGATTTTAGCATGATTCCATTAGATTAGTAGTAAAATTTTTGTGTTTCATAACTTAGGATCATGCTAGTTTAAGTATAGTTTTATTCTATTAGGTTAAGTTACATTCATAGGAAGCATGTTAGTATAAATGGTTGTTAAACTTATATTGGATTTATGCTTTAAATTTTATGATTTAATTGTAGTCTAATTTTATTAGTAGATTCAATTGTTAAGTAGTTGTTAAGATATAATGAGCATAAATCACCAGAAGTGTAAACTAATGGAATATAGAGATTCATGGACAATTAAGATGAGTGAATGACTTTGACTTAATATTAGTAAGGGCTATAGTTAGTAGGACAATATAAGGATTATAAATCCTTGCCCAAACTAGGAGGATAATAAACCCCAAGAATGACATTTTAAATGTTCATGGATTTAATTAAAATCAATAAGAAAGAGTACTTAGGGTTAAAATGCTCATAGAAACCTTATGAAAGGTTGAGCTAAGGTTACTCTAATGAATGATGAACGTGGTGGTTAAGGCAATTTTCTAATAGAGCCTCACTCTTCCCCTACCTTCCTTTGACGTTTGTGAGGTCTAAAAGCCTCCTTACATGAGGATTGAAGTAACCACTTTATGTTTAGCCATTTAGTTGGTAAGCCTTAGTCAATTGGAAATAAGAGGAGCTTTTTAGACTTAGGATAGAATAAGCTATCTTCAGCCAATAAAACATTAATTGGTTGAATAATAATAATAAGAGCATAAAAGGTTAGTAAATTATCTAATCTTAATAAAAATTGTAAGTAAGATAAGGATGATCATACAAGATCCATAGGATCTTGAATGATCAAGAACAATAAGAATCCTAATGTTGTATTTTATTATATATCCATGTATGTATGTTGTAGACAAATCTAGATAGAGAAACTAAACCCTTGATCAAATATGATTCAAGGAACAAAACTAAGATCATCCTCCTTAAGGGTGATCAAACAACAAAACTTAGATCAAAGAAAAACTAGATAATAGAAGATCTAAGCTCTTGATCTTTATCAATAAGTATAAATTGTTTATCAAAGGATCTATGAAAGATCAAGATCAAAGAAAAGAATTCACAGAAACTTAGAATAGAAAAAGATTGGCAGATCATTCTAATCGTCAAATCCATTGATCAATAAGATAAACACTATCTGAGGAAGATAGATCATGATGGGACACAAGATCTAATCCTTTATATCAAATGACAAGATTAGATATAGCGACCTGGGTTTTCACATGCATTTTTAAATGCAAAACCAATTCCTAATGCGGGATCGATCCCTATTTGAAAACACTTTTATAAAAAACAATGCAATGTAGCAAAAAAATATTTTATTTTAAATTCTTTCTTTTTTTTTAATCCCCTAGAGTGTCATTTACTTTCAAGAAGAACAGAGTAATTTGTAAAACTAAGACAATCATATATGCATCCCAAATCTATCCATTCATAGCTCACAACCCAACTGCAATAATTACATATACATGTCCAAAGGATAGGTCATATACTTACATTCATACTTGTCTTTGTCTTCATTCACTTGATTGTAATACTAACGTTTCTTGATGCTTCTTCTAATCTTGTTGGAACTAATCTATAAAAATAATATATTTGGATGAGTATTCCTCATACTCAGTAGGTGATTTGATATACTATTTTTAAAACACAATATTTAACATGCATAATTGCAAGAGAGGCTTTCCATGTAAAAACCATGCAATTCCTTTTTGTATAAACATGCATATTTATGCATAAATCATAAGCTCATTTACACATTTTTAACCATGTAATCTTTTCCCAAAATCCAGTTATCAACAATATAAATATTACCAAAATCATAGAGTAATAATCAATCAATCTGTGTATTAAAATCTTAACGAGCACATCAAGATGACTAGTCAAAGTCAATGATTCATAAATTAATAATAATTAAAATTTCTTAAAATAGTAATCAGTCAAAATAGTTGGTAGCATCTCAAACCCTTTATAAATATCATGCATGTGGTCTCTTAGTGAACACATCAAGTCGATGGGTCAGTGAACACATCAAGCTGGCTTGTCACAAGTACTCGTCCACGACCATCTCAATGCAATATGCATATCGATATCAAAACCCAAATCATAGGGTCAACTATGCTCACGACTAGAACCTATTTTGAAATTGTCTGTCTCTAATATTTAGAGACCAACCCACCATAGCCTCCACTGCCACTATGGATATGTCCTCGAAAAGGGTGTTGTGAACACCTCTAGTGGTTGTCCATATTTATCACAGCAGTCAAGGAAGGGACAATGCCACTTTCGGCAGTGATACCTACCACTTTTGGTGGTTAGAGGCTGGAGGCCAACCCTGTACATCAACAACCTCTCAGCATAGTGCCCACCAAGCTCATTAACCTAAAAAAGATTTATATATATATATATAATTCAAATCTCAATCATCGTAAATCATGCAATTTATACAATTAATTTCAAAACATGCGAGCAATGCATGCATAAAATTTGTTCAATGCAAGCAATTTCATTCAAGACCATAAATTATGAAGATAATTCCACATGCTCATTATAAGAATATCATACCTCAAAAAGCATACTAAACACAGTAATAGAGTCAAGTAAATCAATTGAATTTTTTAATGCATTTGAAAACTTAGTAGTATCAAACTACCTACCTCGATGTCTCTTGGATTGCGTTTCTCTTCAATTCAAGTCTTGACTCTCCTTTGTGAGGTCATAGATATTATTTGGAAATAAGAATCCAAGTATTATTTCCTATTCTTTATATATCATCAATTAGATTTACAAATCAATGGCTAGATCTATCCTTTAGGTTATAGATAATTAATTTAGGTGTCTCCAAGCTAGATCTCACTTATAGATTTAATATTTAATGGTTAGATTGCCTTGAGTAACTTTTATGTCATCAAGATCTTGTAATTGAATGGTTAGATATAGCAGATTATCTATCTTAATACTTAGATCGAGATTGTACTTGATTTGGATGGTCAGATCTATAATTCAAAGTTTGATACATGTAGTTTAGGGTTGATCCTGGAATATTGATCTCCTAATACATCTAATGGATCAATTTATGAGATCTGATCATCTTTGATCTCATAGATCTATGAGATTTATATGGTTTTTAGGCTATGGTCACATTAAATAGTCCTCTAATCCTAAAATTTATTGTATAATTAGGTCAGCATCATCAAAACAAATGCAACAGTCTTTTTAAATCAACGATCGGAGTTATATAACCTTCTTAATTGTGATTTTAGTGTTGTAGGTCAGATAAGTGATCCAAATTTGATTTTTGCATCTAGAACGCATCAAGACAAGCCCTGCGCATCATGGTTCCTAGGACGTGCTTAAGTCCTTGTCGAACCGAGACCACACCCGCATGCTTGCACACTCCCAAAGGACACTACAAAGCATGCATTCTAGTCATGTGTTACGCACATGCATCTCGGATGCCTGATCAAGTCGACCAAATGAGATGATCTAATTTGGACCGTCCAATCATCCTGGTCCCTAATCAACATCCAGGATATCCTAATGTTTCCATTGTCCCATGTTTCGTAGTATTTTGGGGTCACACCAACACATTGGATAGCTCAGATCATCCATCCGAGCTATCCTGGTGATGGTTCCCATTAGATCCATCAAATCTATCTTTCACAGGTGATATTCTGACTATTGAAAGCAAATCCACTGGTGAGAGCAGATCCATTTGAGATCTAAGATTCAGACGCCGAAGAAAGAGAAACAATGGGGAGAAGAAGAAAATAGCTTACCAGGGTTAGCCAGAGGAGTGAAGCCTAAGGTTACCGATGGGTGTAGTTGTTCTATGCCCATTGGAAAACTTGGGTTGCAGGAAAATCAAAGGAAGGGGAAAGAGAAGAAGAAAGAGGAGAAAAAAAGAGAGGGGAAATAGAAGGAAAAGGCACCTAGCCTTTGCTAGAGGAGGAAAGAACAAAGTGAGGTCTTCAATGAGTGTGAGTTTGTTCGTACCCACCAAAACCCTAGGCTACTGGAGTTGAAGGAGAGGGAGAGAGATGCATTGGGAGGAGGAGGAGGAGAAGGGGAGGTTAATAGGGGTGGAAGGCAGTGCTATCCCATGGCGGTGCCGCCATTTCTCCCAGCTCGATAGAGGCTAACTGGAGAAATGAGGTTGGTGCAGATGCGAGTGATGCATCAGTGATGAAGGGATGACCAAGGGGGTGTCATTATCAAAACGACCCCCTATGTTTTCTGACTCCTTTCTTTTTTTAATTTAAAATTACTAAAATACCCTCAATCTTTAAATGTCCATAACTTTGTCATTTGATCTTTATTTCCAACATTCTTTATGGCATTGGATTCCATTTTTCAAGTAGAATCTAATTATGTGGATGTTTCCAAATTTGATTTTTTTATAAAAATCTCACTTTCAATATTCAAATAGGACTTAAAAATTCAGGTTATTACATTAGAAGATAGGATTAAAAATATAGGATTATTTAGATTGTATAAATATTGATAGTATGTATGGATTTACAAATTACATATGTCAGGATCATGGAAGATCTAAAGAGATAGATCACTACTTGAAGGTAGGGGGATTTTATGAATGCATCTGCATGAGAAATACATGTTGAATACATGATCTTATGTCTAGAAATCTTGACAAATATAATATAAATAGTTGTATTAAATCCAATGAAAACCCTTATGATCCAACCAAAACACATATGAAATGGTTAAGGTAGAATTGAGGAAAACCCTAAGTCAATAGGGAACTAGAAGATATTCCAGCCCTAGAACAAACAAATTGTCTAATAAGTATAAAATCAATACGTGGGAATCATTCATATAGAATGGTGATGCCTAAACTTATATGAACATGGGTACCATTCATTGTAAATGATGACTCCTAAGTTTGAAATGAAATCCTATCCTTGGTATAAGAATACCAAAATACAAGGATGATGCTATAACCAGACAAGACATTTGATAAGGAAAAGAATACTTTATATACAAGCAAGGAGGCTTTGTGGTTTTTGTTTTAAACAAGAGTATGCCTAGCGATGCTATGCTTGGAGGGTTACAAGGGTTTGGCCACTCACTCTCCAAAATGTGATATATATGATGATACCATGCCCAAAGAGAGACAAAATGTAGGGTGGGGCAATTATGGGAAGGCCACCACTGTGACGGTCTGTCTCCCCATATAGACATGAGATAGATGATTTTCCACATTTGGTATCTGTGGAGTATGAAAGGAGTTATCCGAGCGCGCTAGTACGGATCAGATTGCAGCATAGTAGTCCTTTGAGTATTTTACATTATGATGCATGGCATAATGAGATGCTGATACTGCCCAAATAAGGGAGTATTTTTCTAGCAGAGTCTAGATGTTTTATCAACTCAGTGTGTCTGAGTATAACTATTGATGTTTGAGATATAAACTATTTTTAACGTTTTGATCATATATATCTACATGACATATATAGTATGTATGTGTAAGGATGTACATATATGACAAAGTAAAGAGATTGATCCATGAGTATGAATATTGGGATTATGAAGTATTAGGACTATACTATCAAATTATTATGCTTCTTAAATCACCTACCAAGCATAGCTTGTTGAAATATTATAAATGTTTTAATGTTTATAATATCTCAAATACAGAGAAGGAGAATCAGGAGCTCAAGACTTAAGAAGACATGGAAGAATAATCAATCAGAGTATATCCCTTGAAGATATGTATTTTTGTTTGAGAGCATTGTATTGTATTAAGAGTTTTTATTGTATGGTGAGCTTTGAATTTTGGATTTTGTAATTTGGACAAGTATTGTACTGATGCTCGGGCTGTATTGTGAACCACTGGATGGATTCTGAAATTTAATAAAAGTATATTCCTTCAATGGAATTTTATCTTGTACAAAATTCTACTTATGTTATGTATGAAGTAATGACTTGGGTTTTACAAAACAAGTTCTAAAGAAAAGAATTTTCGCTGCTTTGTTTTGCAAAAAAATTTTACTAGTAAGGGCGCCCTTGCCTTTGAAAAATGTATTACAAAATGTGTTAAAAAAAAAAAAAAAACTCAGGTCATCATGGTTGGTATCAAAGCCATTCATCCTATCACAATATAGTACCCTTTTGTCCAATATGAAGATGACAATCCATTTAGAGGATTAGAAATGGTGAGTGAATAAGAAATAAGATAGTATTTGATGAGAATGAGTTATGTGCTTGACTCATTAGTTAAGAATGAGTGTAGGAATAGTTATGTGATTAACTCATTAGGTAAGAAGTTAATGCAATTAACCCATGAGTATTAGTGGAGTATAAGTAGATATTACTTAGTAAAATTACTAGGAGTACTACATAGTAAGTTAATGATGTCAATATAGGGAATAGTACGTTAACGAAACAAGAAACGAAAACATTATAATAGAGGAAGATGTAGTCTATGATATTTAGGCATAACCAGAAATCTTAAGTAAAGATACTTTTAGAAATAAGATACATTAATATAACTATTATTAGGAGAAATAATGGAGATTAAGAGAAAGAGATGATAAATTGGAAAATTTTGATGGAAAGGATGAAGAAGGATAAAATCCAACCTTTATAGGAAAGGTGAAATATAATTTTATGAGAAATAGATATTAAAGATAAAACCTTAGAATTATTACAAAATTAGAAATTAATAATAATACATAATACATAATAAATATAAATGTAAGAGTTGCAATTGTTACATATTATGAGAAATAGATATTAAAGATAAAAACTTAGAATTATTACAAAATTAGAAATTAATAATAATAAATAATAAATATAAATGTAAGAGTTACAATTGTTACATAAATATAATATTATGGCAGTAAGCTAAAGGATTTAATTATCAAAATAGCAATGATCTTGCTTGAGAAGAATTTAAGGAGATAGGTAAATATATTCAAAATTGGTGAATAAAAAGAGTTTTAATAAAGATAAATAAGGAGATAAAATTTAGAGGAATATTGATTCAACTATATCATATAATTGAAATATGAAAATAATTATGAACTATAATTTGCATTGATGATAGAATGGAAAGTAAAGACCTATAAATGAATAGGGATATTAATATGATGAGTTTAGAGATATTGATTCTATTTATATGATAGATTTAGTGATATTGAAAGAATTATGGAATATAATGACAAAAAATACATTTTGAAGGAATGGTGAAATGAACATAAGATATGAAGACTTATAAACAAATATAGGCGACTAAACTTAAGCATAAATTTTGGACAAATGAGATGATTATGAATGAGGCATGAATCTAGATTTTGGAAAAATATGTGGTTAGAAATTTTAAGCTATTTTGGAGATTTTTAATCTAACATAAGATTGAATGAGGAAATATCTATAGTAGTTGAGGAAAATGACATCAACTGAATTGAATAACTGGAAAGAACAAATTTTAAGGATTAGTAGACAAAGCAACGATTATATAAGTTTACATTGGAGAGCAACAAGTTTCCTTAGAAAAAGAAGAATGAAGGATCAATGAGATTATGCATAAATGATATTAAGTACCCTTTACTCCACATGGATGAGTTATTCCCAACCTATTATCATCAATGGGGAGCTAGAAATGAAAAATAATAATGAGATATCAATACAAATTTTGAGTTATAAATTTGATGAGATGAGAATTATTAGATAAGGGGTGATGACATATGAAATTATTACTAAAAAATCATAACCATTTAGAATATGTTAAGACACTTACAAAACTTGTCAACTATCTGGTAAGTGTACATGTTGAGCAAAGAAAGCAAAGTTAGGGTCATATAAATTCTAAGAATGATATGGAAGTTGACCCAGCAAAGATTGAAGATGATACTAAAATACAAAATGAATATGATAGTCAGAGAAATTTATCTCTTATTGATTGTATAGCATACTATATGGTCATTCTTTTAGTATAATCTTATCATTGAGTATATGAACCAAGAAGAGATAAATTACTTCCAAATATTGGAAGATTGTTATAAAGAATAATAGTTGAAATTATAGAATCCAATCAATATGTCATTTTGGTAGATAGTCTATAGACTATACATATTAGAAAGGATATGTCAAAGCTTGAATAAGTTGAAGAAGAATGAGGATGAGCAATAGAAGTTAGAATGGAAAAATATAAAGTATTGAAAGATTGGTGAAAATGAGTAGAAATTTAGTATACTACTCAAGAGAAATAAAGAATTTTGAACAAAATGGATAACTCAATTGAGAGTTATTAATCCTTTTAAAAAGTGTAGCAAATAATTAGGTTAAGTGATTAATGCATTAGCATTATTAGTAAGATGTGTGTTTATGACCCAAAAATGTGATTTTACCTTTAAGGAGAATGTAACATGAACTATGAATGAAAGGAAATGGAGGTTTCCTTAAGTGGCAAGGCTACATGAGCAAACTTATGAATGAGTTAATGAAAACTCATAAGTAAGTTGAAATGCGAATTTCAAGAACGAAATTATTATAAGGGGAGAAGATTGTAATAACCCCAATTTTTGTAAATTGATTGAGAAAATCAATTTAGTTTGAATTTTCAAAAATTCTCGACTAAAATATTAGGTTATTGGAAATTATATTTTTATAGAGATTAAAACATGATTTAAAACTTATAAATTATGAATGTACTTAAAAAACCTATCGAAATGACACTAAGTATGTTCAATTCCGAGTTAAAATGAAAAACTCCTAATTTTCTTCATTTTTTATGAAAAAGGATAAAATGATAATTTTTCCCATAACCAAGATCTAACACATTAATATTTAGAATGTACTCAGAAATAGGATACCAACGCCACTAAGTACGCTCAATTCCGAGTTCGGGAGAATAAAACAGATTTTTCTCCATAAAAGGGCAAAATAGTCCTTTCACACTTCATGGAGCCCACAAATGAATCCAATGGCCAGGAAACATGTAATGAGTGCTCAAACCACTACCAGTTTATAGTGGAGAAGGAGGTGGTAGTGGACGATCCAATGTTAATTTAATATTCAAAAGAATTGAAGCATAATTATTACAAGTATGAAAAATCCAAAAAAATCTATAAATACTCCCCCAAAAATCCTTCAAAAATGTTCATTATAATTCCCACAAAATTATCTTACTTCCCCTAAAAAACCAGGTCTAGATTCATTTCCAAATTTTCAAAACACCCAAAAATCTCTCTTCTTTTAGTTTCTCTCTCCTCTCTCTAGATTGGAACAAGAGACCTAAATTCAATTAGGCACTCTATTACAAATCAAATATCACAAATCGTACCATTCATATTGTCCTAGACTACCTTATCTACAAAGCCCCAAAAGAAATTTCAAGATCCAACGATGCAATCAAGGAAAAATCACAAAATAAGCAATTATCGGGCCATCTTTTCATCAATAGGATATTTCTTTAAAATTGGCCCACAAAATCGATGCTTTTCTCTAGGAAAGTAGGTGGAAACTCTTCCCATACTTATTTCATGTTAGTTTATATAATTTTTATTTTTCTAAAATTAAGTTTAGGTTGAAAATTATAAAAATAAGTAAGGTTAAGAACCCTTTATTTATGTGTGATAGAGGGCTTAGATGGAAAATCTGAGTCTTCCAATCGATCTAAAAGGGTCCAAAACCTTTAGGGTAGAATTTTTAAGAAATTTCATCAAGTTTATAGCTCTTGATTGAAGAGGAATTTTTTAGACGGTCCAAAATGGATTGTTCGATCTTCTTTATGAGATCGGGCTCCAAGGACGCTATGGGAGCATCTTCGAGAGCAAGCTCCATGAGCAACGACGTCCCAACGGGACATCCATGCAACAGCTTAGGTCCCAAGAAGCGCATTACCACATGCATCCCAGTGACAGGAGCGCGACAACTACTCTGCCCTACCAGACCTACTCTGCCCGATTAATCAGGACCGTTCGTTCCACTGGGCCTAAATCAAACCTAGACCCTCAGAACGACTATGAACTTCATTCTTCAAATGTGGAGTCATCTTAACTCCAAATTAAGATTAAAAAAAAAAAAAAAAAAAGCAATGGGAAGCTTGTAATGTCTATTTTCTTCTAAAAGCATAAAATTGATTAAAAAAAAAAATTCAAGAAACTTTCTATTTTTAGGAAATAAGCTTTCAATTTTCATGATCTTCAAGATCTAAGATGATCTGATCTTGGAGATCTAATTTAATGATGAAATAATGTTGAAATAAAGTAATATATATGATTTATTTTGACAGATTTAAGATAAATTGAGAGATCTACCTTTGTAGTAGAAAATTCCTAAAAATATAAAGGGACCCACTTAATCAATGAGATCAAGCATGATCAGACCCTTTGGATGGGTTATATGAATGGGACTATGATGAAATCTAGTTAGACCATGGATTAAATGTGAAAAAAACAAGTGGATATGATCTTTAGATCTTAATGGAGTAAAAGCCCTAAATGTAATTAAAACCCTTGATCTAAAGGAAAAGATCTAAGATCTAATGGTTGAATCATAAGTAAAATTTTCTAATAATGTTAATCTAATTAGTTTAATTATCTTTTCTTTGATAATAGAATTGTAAATGTTATATATGTTATAAATTAGGAAGCATGATAGTGCAATTCTTAAATTTTAGCATGTTATGCTCTAAATGTTATTAGTTTGTTAGTAGGTTAGTAGATTTAATTATCATAGGGGCCTTGTTAGTTTTAATTTGAGATTTTAGCATGATTCCATTAGATTAATAGTAAAATTTGTGTATTTCATAACTTAGGATCATGCTAATTTAAGTATAGTTTTATTCCATTAGGTTAAGTTACATATATAGGAAGCATGTTAGTATAAATAGTTGTTAAACTTATATTGGATTTATGCTTTAAAGTTTATGATTTAATTGTTGTCAAATTTTATTAGTAAATTCAATTGTTAAGTAGTTGTTAAGATATAATGAGCATAAATCACCAAAAGTGTAAACTCATGGAATGTGAAACCCTGGGTTTTTCATGAAATTTTTTTGGGTTTATTTTCAAAAGGTGGCATGCCTCTAATTTTAAAATTCAAAAATAGCAGAAGATAGTTTTCTTTGAAATTCATTTTTCCAAAACCGAGCTGTCACCCCAACTCCCATATTATACATAATATAGTTTTTATTGAAGATAGGCATACATTTTATGAAACAACAGGACCCATCCAATGGTTCACATACACAACCCCTATAATCATTATATTAAATGTCCAAGCAGCATAATCCAAACAACTAACTACACAATGCAAAACTTTAACAAAATATATACATGAGCACAGAAGTATGGCTATTGAACTCCTCTTGCTTGTGTATGTCTTCCTGTCTGTTTGTATCTAAGATATTGTAAACATAAAACACTTACAATATCTCAGCAAGCTATGCTTGGTAGGGGAGAGTTACGAAAACATGTTAATTATATATGAATCAAGAATTTTACATCAATTAAAATATTCAATTATTTGCAAGCCATTGATAAAGTAGCTATTTATAATTCATTGGTATTTTAAGTATTTATCATTATCATTTTCCATATGATACCATACTCCAATTATATGAACCATACTCTACATAATATATCTACCCATTCACTTCCCCATACGAAAACATTTATAAAACTAAACCCTCCCAATATATACATATAGGACTATATCATATATATATATATATATATATTGAAATCGTTAAAAGTCATACAAAGTTATGAACATAGTCCATAGGTTTTATAACTTCTATTCCTAGACTATATTGGGTTTCATACATATACCCCTTACCATACGGGATTCTTAAAACTCCAACCGCTACTAGTAACATCATCCAAGGCATCTCATCATGCCATCACATAAGGCATCTCATCATGCCATCATCATATAAGGCATCTCATCATGCCATGGCATTATACTATGCCTATCATATGTGCATAATAATGCAAAATGCATTAGGACTACTATGCTGTAGTCTAAATCCGTACAGCGTGCCCAAATAACTACATAATAATCCATTGATACCAACTGTGGAAATAACAAAATCCATGATCGCATAAGGGGACCATGGCTGTCACAATGGGGGCCTTCCCATGATTGCCCCACCTAACATTTAGCCTCTCATTGGGCATGGT
This sequence comes from Warburgia ugandensis, assembly GCA_035236585.1. NCBI lineage: Eukaryota > Viridiplantae > Streptophyta > Magnoliopsida > Canellales > Canellaceae > Warburgia > Warburgia ugandensis. The sequence continues at coordinate 42,759,363 of CP141136.1, forward strand.
ATCCATCACATAAATTTCAGGAAGTGGGTGGCCAAACGCTCATAACTTCCCTAGCATAGCATCCCCAGTCCCTAGCACTGTGTAAAACAAAATCACAAGCCACCATGCTTGTATGTAAAATACTAATATACAGGCATCTTGCTTGTCCATAATATATATATATATATATATGTGAATATCTCATCATAATCCTAACATCCTCACTTTTTAAGTGATCACCCACCAAGAATGTAACATAAAATCCTAGACTCATACATTGCATATGATGTAATGGCACCCATGTACCATAAATGTCTTTTTATCATAATAATAGTTATGATATTTTTAAGAATAGATTGTGTGTATCCAATAATGTTACTAGTAGGTATTAATTATATGCATGTCATTCATATAGCATTCCAAGTTACTAATTTTTATCATTCATAAGTAATCATTCTCATAATCACATATATATGAAATGCACAGTTTAAATGACATAATATTTATCATAGGTAACAAGATCATGTTTAAAACATGCATCTTAATATTAAGACGTGCTTTCTTAATTCTCCACCTACTTCATGTGGCGAGTTCATCTATTTTTCACTGGCTGATTAACTCCTCCTTTTCACCTGGACCCTTCAAATCAAACAATCAATTAGTAATCTTTAATTGAATGGTCTAATTGAATAGGTAGAATTGACTAGGATCATAAAGCTTGATCACTTTCCTTACCTGGATCCTTGATTGATCTCGGTCGTTGACCAAGATTGACAACATCTTCCCTAATCGAGCTTTTGATCCTAAATCTCTCATTAGATTCTTGATCTACACTTCCTAATGGTCCTAATAGACTATTTTTATTCAAAAAATGGAGTCAGATCATCATAAATCAGATAATTAGACCCTCGATCAATGGTCAGGTGAATTCAAGATGAAGGGCTAGATCCAATCTCATATTAGATAATCTGATGTGAAAGCTACATCTAGACCTATAAGGGAGTTCCTATCCATCACAAATTTGACTTCTGGAAGCAGATCAATGGTTAAATTGCAATGACTGGTTGATATAAGTTCAGATCTGCCATTTGGAGGCAAATCAACGATTGGATCATGGTAGGATCTCCAAAATTAGTCACATATCCATCATTCAAAGACAGATCAATGACTAGATCTTGATGGATGGTTAGATTAGTCACAGATCTGGTCTGATCAAGTGTCCGATCATGATTAGCGGTCAAATCTTCTTTGATCAACGAACGAACATATGGTTTTTAGTCTTTACATTACAAGGATCACGGCGATTGTCTCGAATCTGAGAAATCCTTCTTGGATTTGGCAGGGCAAGAGGTCCAATTCCAAGGGGTAATGGTACTCACCTGAGTCAAATTGACTCACTAAGGCAAGTCAAAAATAGGGGAGGAGGGGAAAGAGAGGGATGACGGAATTGGGAGGCAGTGGAGGTCGTGTCCCGATCACAGCTTCGGTGCTATGCCATGTGGGGAACCCGATAGGGAAAGGCAACCCAAGGCGTAATAGGTATTGGGCTAGCATGCTGATCAGACATCACCGATTAGAGGAGAGTAGGGGGAAAAGGGTATCAGGACTGGCGTGGCCTGCCAGTCATGTTGCGCTGGTCCCCAATGGATTGAGTCATGGGAGACAACCTAGGGAACACGTCGGTCTTCGATGGAATCTGAGCATGCCAGCCTTCCCAGGCCTGGCTGTGCCCTGTTGTGGAGAACTCATGGGAAATCTGAAGGGGAAACCCACCAAAAGATAGGGAGGTGGTTGTTCCTCGACAAGAACCTAATTTGGGTTTTTGTTAGCCCAGAAAAAAAAAGGGATCCGATGAGAAAATGTCAGATCTAGCCTTCTAAATTGTCAGGCCACGTTGAAGAAAGAGAGGGGTCCCTGCACTCCTGATACCCAATAGCCAGCCCGTGCTGGCGCTAGGCAAAACAGGGGGAGGGAAGATGGTAGCGCGATTGAAAGGGAAACCCGATTTGGGTTTCCGTAGATGCCGAAGAGATCGAAAGGAAGGTGTGGTCAGTGCATTGAGCTAAAGCCACTGCATTGAAGATGACTAGTTAGAGAGAGAGAGAGAGAGAGAGAGAGAGAGAGAGAGAGAGAGAGAGAGAGAGAGAGAGAGAGAGAGAGAGAGAGAGAGAGAGAGAGAGAGAGAGAGAGAGAGAGAGAGAGAGAGAGAGAGAGAGAGAGAGAGAGAGAGAGAGAGAGAGAGAGAGTAGACCCGACATTTCATTGGGTTTGCAATGTGAGGGGGGCTGCCAATATCAATTTGGCCCCTGACTTCAAAGGACCATAACTTCTTCATACACGCTCTGTTTTCAACGTTCTTTAGCTCGTTGGATTTCATTTTCTGAGCACTATCTAATGGTTTTAGTTTTAGTTTAGAAATTATACTTCTATAAAAAGATATACTCATTGAAAGCTCATAACCTGATCATGGAATAGTAATTTTTTGGGGTAAAATTCATCCATAATCCGATTTTAGCATTCTTTATGTCATTGGACTAAATTTTTTTAGTACATTCCAAACATTCCTGTTTCCACTCCAAATTCCATTTCTATATAAAAATTTATTTTCTCTGGGTCAAAATTCCAATTATATTCTAAAATGCTAATTTTACATAATAACGCCCAAAATAGTATTTACAAAATTTGAGGGTTACATGGAATATAGAGATTCATGGACAATTAAGATAAGTGAATGACTTTGACTTAATATTATTAAGGGCTATAATTAGTAGGATAATATAAGGATTAGCAAATCCTTGGCCCAAACTAGGAAGATAATAAACCACATGAATGATATTTTAAATGTTCATGGATTTAATTAAAATCAATTAGGAAGAGTTCTTAGGGTTAAAATGCTCATAGGAACCTTAAGAAAGGTTGAGCTAAGGTCACTCTAGTGAATGCTGGACATGGTGGTTAAGGGGGTCTCTAATTGAGCCTCGCTCTTCCCCTACCTTCCATTGATGTTTGTGAGGTCTACATGCCTCCTTACATGAGGATTGAAGTAACCCCTTTGTGTTCAACCATTCAACTAGTAAGCCTTAGTCAATTTGAAATAGGAGGGGCTGTCTAGACTTAGGATGGAATAGGCTATCTTCAACCAATAAAACATTAACTGGTTGAATAATAATAATAAGAGCACAAAAGGTTAGTAAATTATCTATTTCTAATACAAATTGTAAGTAAGATAAGGATGATCAAACAAGATCCATAGGATCTTGAATGATTAAGAACAATAAGAATCCTAATGTTGTATTTTATTATGTATCCATGTATGTATGTTGTAGACAAATCTAGATAAAGAATCCAAACCCTTGATCAAATATAATTCAATGAAGAGAACCAAGATCATCCTCCTTAGGGATGATCAAATAACTAAACTTAGATCAAAGAAGAACGAGATGACAGAAGATCTAAGTTCTTGATCTTTATCAACTAGTATAAATTGTTGATCAAAGGATCTATGAAAGATTAAGATCAAAGAAAGGAACGATCAAAGAAAGGAATACGCAAAGACTTAAAATAGAAAATACTTAGATCTAAAAGATTTAAAGATCATTCTAACTGTTAGATCTATTGATCAATAGGATAAACACTATCTAAGGAAGATAGATCATGAGAGGACACAAGATCTAATCCTTTATATCAAAGGACAAGATTAGACAAAGAATATAGATAATATATAAAATATAGCATTATTCAGATTGTATAAATATTGACAATATGTATGGATTTATAGATTGTATATGTCAGGATCATGGAAGATCTGAAGAGATAGATCACTACTTGTAGTAGGAGGATTTTATGAATGCATCTACATGAGAAATACATGTTGAATACATGATCTTATGTTTGGAAATGTTGACAAGTATAATGTAAATACTTGTATTAAATCCATTAAAAACCCTTATGATCCAACCAAAACACATGAAATGGTTAAGTTAGAATTGAGGAAAACCCTAAGTGAATAGGGAACTAGAAGGTATTCCAGCCCTAGATAAACAGGCAAATTGTCTGATAAGTATAAAATCAATACATGGTAATCATTCATACAGAATGGTGATCCCTAAACTTATGTGAACATGGGTATCATTCATTGTAAATAATGATCCCTAAGTTTGAAGTGAAATCCTATCCTTGGTATAAGAATACGAAAATACAAGGATGATGTTATAAATAGATAAGACGTCTAATAAGTAAAAAAATACTTTATATACAAGCAAGGAGGCTGTGTGGTTTTTTATTTTAAATAGGCATATGCCTGGGGATGCTATGCTAGGAGGGTTACGAGGGTTTGGCCACCCGCTCTCTGAAATGTGATATATATGATGATATCGTACCCAGAGAGAGGCAAAATGTCCGGTGGGGCAATTATGGGAAGGCCACCACTATGACGGTCTATCTCCCCATATAAACATGAGATAGATGATTTTCCACATTTGGTATCCGTGGAGTATGAAAGCAGTTATCTGATCTCACTAGTATGGATCAACCTACAGCATAGTAGTCCTTTGAGTATTTTGCATTATGATGCATGGCATAATGAGATCCCGATATTGCCCAAATAAGGGAGTATTCTTCTAGCAGAGTCTAGATGTTTTATCAACTCAATGTGTCTGAGTGTGACTATTGATGTTTGAGATATTAACTATTTTTCATGTTTTGACCTTATATATATATATATATATATCTACATGACATATATCTTATGTATGTGTAAGGATGTACATATATGACAAAGTAAAGAGATTGATCCATGATTATGAATAATGGGATTATGAAGTATTAGGATTATACTGTCAAATTATTATGCTTCTTGATTCCCCTACCAAGCATAGCTTGCTAAGATATTGTAAATGTTTGAATGTTTACAATATCTCAGATACAAAGAAGGAGAATTAAGAGCTCAAGACTTAAGAGGACTTGGAAGAATAATCAATTAGGATATATATCCTTTGAAGACATGTATTTTTATTTTAGAGCATTGTATTGTATTGAGAGTATTTATTATATGGTGAGCTTTGAAATTTGGATTATGTAATTTGGACAAGTATTGTATTGATGCCCAAGCTATACTATGAAGCATTGGATGGATTCTGGAATTTAATAAAAGTATATTCCTTCAATGAAATTTTATCTTGTACAAAATTCTACTTATGTTATGTATGAAGTGATGACTTGGGTTTTACAAAACAAGTTCTAAAGAAAAGAATTTTCGATGCTTTGTTTTGCAAAAAAAATTTACTACTAAGGGCACCCTACCTTTGAAACGTGTATTACAAAATGTGTTACAAAAAAAACCCAGGTCATCACAATTACTGCATAAGGGACTTGTTTAGCTGACCATATTACCATGGGGAGTTCTAGTCCTTTTCATGAAGAAAAATGATGGTCAATGAGATTATGTATAACTACCGAATGCTAAATGGAGTGACCATTAAGAACAAGTAGCCTCTATCTCATGAATAAGGTGTTCAAGCTATATCTAGACAAGTTTGTCATTCATCATCTTTTTTTACTGAGGAGCATAAGGAACATCTGTGAATAGTATAGCAGACACTGAGCATCAGTTACATGTAAAATTCAATAAGAGTGATTTTTTGCTGGAAGAGGTGAACTTTTTGGGTCACATTATCTCTATGAACAGAATGGTAGTGGAACCTGTAGAGGTACAAGAAATAGAGAAGCAGGAGATGCTTAAGATAGTGACAGAGGTATAGAGTTTGCTCAGATTAGTAGGATACTATGATAAGTTTATTGAGGGCTTCTCATGGATCACCTTACCTCTAACAAAGTTGACAAGAAAGGATGTGAGATTCATGTGGAATGTAGCCTATGAAGCTAGCTTTCAAGAGCTAAGGAAAAGGCTAAACACTATACTAGTATTGACCTTACCATTATGCAGTGGCGGATTCTCACTATACAAGATGCCTTAGGTAAGGGTCTAGGCTATGTACTCATGCAGCATGGGAAGGTGATTTCCTATGCTTCTGCTATTTGAAGAAGCATGAGTTCAATTATTTGGCCCACGACTTAGAGTTAGCAGTGGTTGTGTTTGCCTTTAAATTATGGAGGTACTATATATATGAGAAGAAATTCAAGGCATTTACAGATCACAAAAGCATCAAGTATATATTCTCTCAAAAGGACCTTAACATGAGGTAGAGAAGGTAGATGAATACCTTTAAGATTATGATTTCTCCACCTAGGAAAGCTAATGTGATAGCCAATGCCCAAAGTAAGAAGGCACAATGCATGAGTTCCATTATCTTCTCTAGGAGGTGGAGGTTGCAATAAGATGACATTGGGTGCAAATCAAAGTTGAGATAGCATGCTGAAAGGTCCTTTATAGTGAATCTAATAGTGAGATCTGTCATAGTATATAGAGTATTTTTGGAATAGAGGGATGCTGAGTAGGCACATGCACTAGTTGGTAAACTAGGGTTTATGAAAGAGATAGTTGGTAGTGTCCAAAAGTAGAGCAAGCTGCTAATACCATCAAGTGTTGGGCTAGGATAGGAGATGAGAACCCCTGGGTTTTTTCCCAAAAAAATTTCTCATTTATTTTGGAAAGGTGGTGCACCAATATTTTTAGAAATTCAAAAACAGTAGAAAACGTGTTCTTTGAAATTCATTTTTCCAAAAACCTAGATGTCACCTCAACTGCCATACTATACATAATATAGTTTTTATAAAAGATAGACATGCATTTTATGAAACAATAGGACCCATCTAGTGGTTCACATACACAGCCCCTATAATCATTATACTAAATGTCCAAGTAGCATAATCCCAATAACTAACTACACAATCCAAAAACTTTAATAAAATATATACTTGAGAGCAAAGGTATGGTTGTTGAACTCCTCTTGCTTGTGTATGTCTTCTCCTGTCTGCCTGTATCTGAGATATTGTAAACATAAAACATTTACAATATCTCAGCAAGCTATGCTTGGTAGGGAAGAGTTAAGGAAACATGTTAATTACATATGAATTAAGAATTTTACGTCAATTAAACTATTCAATTTCATTATGATGCTTATATGGGATGAACATTACAATGTAGTTCATAATTCAATAATTTCATTAATAATTCAATTATCTACAAGTCATTGATAAAATAGCTATTTATAATTCCTCTTCTTCATATGAATATAATAATCACATTTTAGAGATTACACTTTACTTGATATATTTAATATATATAATTCACTGGTATTTTAAATATTTATCATTATCATTTTCCATTTGACACCATATTCCAATTCTGTGAACCATACTCTGCATAATATATCTACCCATTCACTTTCCCATACAAAAACTTTTATGAAACTATGCCCTTCAGCATATACATATAGGACTATATCATATATATTAAAATCATTAAAAGTCATACAAAGTTATGAACATAGTCCCTAGGTATTATGACCTACATTCCTAGACTATACTAGGTCTCATACATATACCCCTTACCATAGGGTGTTTATAAAACTCCAACCGCTACTAGTAACATCATAAAAGGCATCTCATCATGCCATCACATAAGGCATCGCATCATGCCATCATATACGCATGTCATCATGCTATCATATACACACCATAGTGCATCAAATACAAGGACTACTATGCCATAGTCTAAATCTATACAGCACACTCGGATAACTGCATAATAATCCACCTATACCATTCTCGATAGAAATCACAATATCCATGTCCGTATGCATAATTGCCCCCACCCGAATTTTAGCAACACATAGTGCTTGGTATCCATAACATAATAAATTTTGGAGAGTGGGTGGCCAAACCCTCACAACTCTCATAGCATAGCATCCTCAGGCCTATGCCTGTCTAAATCAAAACTCTCAGGCCACCATGCATGGATGTAAAATAATAATACACAAGTGTCTTGCTTGTTCATAATATATATGAATATCTCATCATAATCATAACATCCTCACTTATTAGGTGATCACCTACCAAGGGCGTACTGTAAAATCCTAGACTCATATATCACATATGATGTAATGGTACCCATGTACCATAATTGTCTTTTTATCACAATAACAGTTATGATAGTTTTAAGAACAAATCGTGTGTATCCTTTAATATCAATCAGTAGGCTTGAATTATCAGCATGTCATTCATGTAGCATTTCAAATCACAAATTTTCATCATTCACAAGTAAAAAAATTTCATCATCATATATCATATGAAATGCATAAATTAAATGACATAATATCTATCATAAGAATAAGATCATGTTTAAAAACATGCGTCTTACTATTAAGGCATTCTTTCTTAATTCTCCACCTACCTCATGTAGCGAGTTCATCCATTTCCCACTAGCTGATCGATGACGCTTGCAAAGTCTCATAGATCCATATTGATCTAGTCTTTATTCTTCACCTAAATCCACCAAATTAAGTAACCAATCAGTAATCCTATGGAAATAATCCTTTTTAAACAACTTTTATGGTATGGACCATAGAATTTGATCCTATTCCATACCTACATTCCTCGATTGATCTTAGCATGGCTCCAAGTTAGCGGTATCATCTCTAGCAGGCTTCTATTCCTAATATCTTATAGGATTTGTAATTTGCATATCCTAAGGGTCATGATAGACTATTTGGATAGGAAAAGTGAAGCCAAATCAACCCTGATCAGATGACCTAACCTCTAATTACAGGTCTAATAATTTCAATGAGTGGATCTTCCTGGATTGATATTTGGGAAGATGACTTTTGTTCCTCACATCATAAGGATAGCGAGGGTACTTTTGGACTTCTAAAACTCCTCCTGGATTGCTCAGAATCCAGGTTTGAAGGTCAAGGGTTAAACTGGGTCAACTCAATCCTGTCCAACTAAGTCAGAGGCGAATTGACTAAACAAGTCAACTTTGCTCTAACTCGTTTGACCCAAGGAAGACAGGGAAGTTGGAGGTGGTGGTGGGTGGTGGCTAGACTAGGCATAGTCTGATCCTGGCCACCAAAAAATGCAGGTGGGAGGCAAAAAACTCAGTGCTAGTCACCGGTGATGGTCGGGTTCCTTTGCTTCAACCTAATAGAGAGCAAATCACAGAGAGGGAGATAGTGGGGATGACCTGGCCATGCCAGCCAGCCGGAGGCCTGGCCGTGCTATGCCTTGGAAAAGACAAGAGGGAAAAGGGGAAAATTTTAGGTGGTCGAGGTTTGAGCACGTCAGCCATTCATGCCAAGGCCATGCCCCAAGAATCTAATCAAGTTTTTGGTACATGGTGGAGATGGGAAAGGATCTGGGCACACCTAAAAATGGTTGTTGCTAGAAAGGAATGGGAACCAGAGAAAAGAGTTTGCCGAAGAGGAAAGGAGTCAGGGAAACCTGATCTGGGTATCCCTCTATTGCTAGAAAAGCACAGATCCACTAAGGATCTACTTGGAGAAGAGGAGAAGCAGAGGGGAAAATCGCTAGGGGCTTTGCCAAGGTCCCCATCGTCGCCAACGAGGGAAACTCGATTTGGGTTCCCATGCCCACTGAAGAAAGCGAGGAAAACAAGGGAATTAGAGAACGGTTTTGCCAAAGAAACCTGACTTGGGTTTTTTCTTGGCCACCAAAAATGGGAGTTTGGAGGGAATGGAGATCACCAAACATGAGAGGGATTGGGCTTTTGGCCGTTCGTTGGCCTTTACTGGTTTGTCGGGTTTGGGAAACCAGACCTGACACCATGTCAGGTTTCCCATAACTTCTTCTTCCAGACTCTATTTTTAGTATTCTTTAGCTCATTGGATTTCATTTTTTGAGTAATATCTAATGGTTTCAGTTTTAGTTTCAAGTCATTATCCTATTAAAAGATATACTTCTTGAAAGTCATAACCTAATCATGGAATAGTAAAATTTTGGAGTGAAATTCATTCGAACTCTGATTGTAACGTTCTTTATGTCGTTGGACTCAATTTTTTGAGTACATTCCAAATATTCATGTTTTCACTCCAAATTTTATTTCTATAAAAATTTATTTTCTTTACGTAAAAAAATTCCAATTGTATTCCAAAATTTCAATTTCACATAATAAAGCCCAAAATCGTATTTACAAAATTTAGGGTTGTTATAGGAGATACATCAGTTTTAGTATACATTTCATCCTAGAGGCACTAAGATGTACCATGACCTAAAAAGGCACTTTTAGTGGGATGGTATGAAAAGAGATGTTATAAAGAGAAGCCTAACTTATCAACATGCTAAGGCTGAGAATCAATGGTTAGTAAGACTATTACAGCCCCTAGAGCTTCTACAATGGAAGTGGGACCATATTAATATGGATTCATAATGGGATTACCTAGGATGCCTAAAGGGCACGGCATGATATGGATAATTGTTGATAGGGTGATTAGGATCTCATATTTTCTTCCCATCTGCTAGACCCAAAGTACATGATAGTTAAGATAGACTATATATTTGAGAGTTAGTAAGCTTACATGGGATACCAATCATGATTACATGAAATAGGGATTGGTTGGTTTACATCTCAATTTTGGAGATGTGTGTAGAGTCATTGGGATCTTCATTGACCTATAGTATATCATTTCATACATAGACTAATCGACAACCAAAATGAATGATCCAATCTCTAGAGGACAAGTTGAGGGCATGTATGATTGAGTGGAAGGGTAACTGGGATGAGAACCTACCACTCGTGGAGTTTGCTTATAGTAATAGCTTCCACTCTAGTATTGGGATGACACCCTACAAAGAATTATACGAACAACCTTGCTGATCACTGGCTTGTTGTAGTGAAGTTGGGGGAGATAGAACAATAAAGTTAGAGCTAGTAGAGCAATGCATTAGTAAAGTTAAGTTGATCATAGAGTGGCACTTAGCAGTGTAGAGTATTCAAAAGAGCTATGCAAATCAAAGACATAGGAGCCTGGTGTTTTGGGTAGGAGATCATGTAGTCCTAAGGTTTACCCCGATGAAGGGTGTCATAAGACTTTTCATCGAAGGGAAACTGAGACATACTTACTTTAAACCCTTTAATATTTTGGATAGGATCGATGCAATGCATACTGATTGGTGTCATACCCATAGTTGGTGGGTAATTAATGGTTTCCATATATCTATGCTACAAAGGTATATACCAAACCCATCTCACATACTTGATAAGGTAACTATAAAGTTGCAGGTAGACTTGATGTTTGACACTAAGCTAGTGAATATCCTGGATAGGAAGGATCAGGAATTGAGGAAGAAGAAAGTTTCTCTAGTCAAGGTCTTATGGCAATAAGAAGCAACATGGGAGTTGGAGTCCAAGATGATGGAAAAATATTAATTTAAATAATTAAGAGAGGCCATTTTGATACTGGCACCCTCCATTTAAGTGATTGAGAATAGACCATTGGGTCTATTCCCAAACCCATTGTGCATAGAGAGAATGAGGGAGAAAGAGGAGGATAAGCAAAAGAAAAATAAGGAAGAAGAGGAGAGAGAGAGAGAGAGAGAGAGAGAGAGAGAGAGAGAGAGAGAGAGACCCACTACCCGATTTCCACCATTAATGCCGATAATGGAAAAAACTAGTGACACAATAGTCCAAAGCCATTCATCATCTCCACAAGGTGGGAAAACAATGAAGAGGTTGGAAGATCCAATTTGTTCATCATCTCCACAAAACAGTCCAAAGCTCTTACTCCAGTCACCTACTTGACATCATCTCACTGTAAAATTCACCATAAAATGGTAAAAGCTAACAAGGGGTGACTCTGAACAATGAAAAAATGGACCAATTTTGAAGATCCAATCCATTCATCTTATTCCCATCACAAGAGGACTAAAAGCCCTCAAAGATAGTGAAGATTCACCAAGGAATGATGATGAATTGAGGGGAAAATAGTAAGTTAAGGATTTTAGTTGATCGGAGGAAACGATGACTAAAAATTTCATGGAAAAAGTTCCTTAAAGGGGGAGGGAATGTAATATCCCAAATTTTATGCTCATTTTAACATGAATAAGATAAATTTATATTCTAAATAATGTGTGGACAAAGCCCAAGTCATGAAATTAAGTAGGGAGAAATGTGTACAACTAAGTGAGCCTAGAACATGACCCACTAAGGGAGCTTAGGATGGGTTCACATGTGATGTCCTCAAACCTAGTAAATTTAGAGTGTGTGACCATGATGAGTGAGAATTACACATGGGGTGATGAAGCTAATTGCCTAAGGTTAATAGTGTAAGGAGTTTAAAGTGTCAAGCATGCAAAGTAGAGAGATGATAGGCATTATTTTCATACTAGTTTGGAGGATCAAGATGGATTATTGCATACACTACTTTCTAGCCTAGATGAGTGGCTAGTATTGGCTTCAAAATGGTGTAAAATATCTACCCAAGATCAATGGCCAAGATCCATTGAAGGAAATGACCAAATATGCATGAAAATTGTAAATGAAATGAGACTAATTTTTAGCGTGAAATTCCCATATAGAACTCAATGAAATAACCTACTATTGTGTCTATGATGCACACCAAGAAGTTACCTAAATTTCCAGTGGAAATTAGAACGGAATCTAAGGGATTTAGAAAGTGGTATGTGCCTTGTTTTCAAGCATCACCTCCCAAAAAACTACAATTTCCAAGATGTGATGAGAAGCAAATGAGGATTAGAAAGTAGTCCTAACTGGGTTTAAGAGCTTACAAGTGCAAGCTTAAGGAGAATTGCAGTTTGTGTCAATCTTTCTAAATATGTGAAAATCATGGAGTGCTAAGAGCAAGTAGCAAGCTGGCTTGGACAGCAAGGCATACAACCAACTTAGAAATGATTCAAGGTCTATATAAAGCTTGGGATGCCCTCAGCTGGCGCTCCACTTAAGCAAGAGAGAGAGAAGAGAGGATAGACAGAGATAAAGAAAAAATAGTGAGCTAAGGTTATGTGTGTGAGCCAGTCCTAGGTGAAAAATCATTTTAGTTCGTAGGGGATCAACAAGGAGGCAAGGCTCTCGATTCATTGGAGGTAGGTGGATTTAAATCACTAGATTTCACTAGTTTTAAGACTATTATTTTGAGGATTTTGATAATGTTTTATTCTTGTTTGGTTATGCTAAAGAAACCCATGCTACTCTAAGATTGTTTGCTAGAGATTGATTGGTGTGTTTTATCTTATACATCCTACTCTAAGATCGTATGATTTTGATGCCTCGAGATTAATCATATTTTACATGTCTATATGATGCTAAGCTTGTATGATTTCCAAGTCTACAAATTGTGTGTTTTTTCCATGAATATGATACTAAGGATAGTATGGCTTATGGCCTTGAAAGACACATGTTTACTTTCATGAATCTATGCTAAGATTGATTGAGTTATATGTGCTTGATATGCTTGATATGATACATGCTAGAATGCATGGTTTAGAGGCCTAAGAAGGGCTGGATTTGTAAGCTATTTAAGTCACTATTGATGCTACAACTACTCATGTCATTTCAAGTACTTGAGGAAATATTGTTGCAGATGTGCATGCTTATACAAAGCATTCATATAGTTTTCTAATGGATGCTTGTGCATATGATTTAATGCTAAATGGGATTAGTACTTCATGATTTCCATGCGTACTAATAAGGTGAGTTGTAACATGTATTGAATAGCATATAAGCATGTGCTAGAGGCATGAGATCTAGGACCCTAGTAGGCCTAGTATGCAACACACATATACTTGGATATACACATTGTCCTTAGCCTATGATGAGTTGAGGATGGCAATGAGATAGCACAAGGAGAGTGCTAAGTATTTACAAGACCTTGGGTGGCTAAGAGGTCTCCTAAGAACACTTGATTATGTGCATGTGAAATAGCACTATGGGTGGCCAAGATGAAATATTTTGAGTATAACCATGTGTGAATAATCAAGAGCTCCACCTAAGACCCTCCTAAGATAGCATGTTTCATGCCCAATACATAGGATTCTATAGAATCCAAGTTGTCACCAACTTAGAGGAAAAAAATGTGCATAAACATGGGGTGACAAATACATGGATTGTTGATGTGTTCAACATGTTTTTCATAGCCAAAGATAAGCTTCATATATTGCCTAAATGAGCATGTAAAACTAATTTTTGAAAAGATATTCCAAAACAAGAACATTGTGTTTGATTAACTCCAGATTGAGTTGGAATGTGCACTTGTATTTCATGCTTGAGAAAGTGTTATAGAAATATGTTCATGATATGTTTGTATGAGATTTGGCTAATAAGCTAGGTGGGACTATGCAAGCATATTTATTAGCATTGGTCCCCTAGTCTCCACCATTAGGGGTGGTAAGGTACCCACTGCTTATAAAGAGGCATTCTAGAGGTGATGTTTACAGTACCCTTTTGATGACAACTCTAGACTCCATGTGGTCATGTTAGACAAGATCCTCTCATGCTATTAGTGAGAAACACATAGCCATAGTGCTAGCATGAACATAGTGTATCCATGGACTTTGTGATTTTATGCTCTAAAGAGCTATATTAGGGTTCAACGAGAGGACCCACATGAGTACTCAAGATCATTAATAGACATCTCAATTAGAGTCGAGTGAGACTCTATCAAGCACTAGATTGTGCTTGTTACTATTTTTTATATCAATATCTTGATATATGATTTATGATTATTCATTCTGTTATACTTGCACCATCGAGTATGCATTTATGCTTTGATGATGGAGTAGAAGGTGGTATGTATACATTGGTACAAATGCATTGCATGAGACATCCTGATAGATAGTCGTGGTTTTCCAACATTTATAATAAAGTGCTTTTAAAATGCATATGCTTGTGTAATGGTTACCACAATTGTTGATTTTGTGGTTTAGATTGTCTACTGAGTTTATACCATATACTCAGCCTACCAAAAACCCAACAAATCCACGAGGAAAGGCAAAGGTCGAGGACATTCCCAAGGACTAGAGACAACCAGCTATAGAAGAGTTTATTTTATTTCAATTTAAGTTATTGAGACTATTGATGTAAAGGTCATAAGTGCATACCACTAATTTTAGTTTAATTGTGTGTGATTGGCTATCTGAGGAAGTTGTTTTTAATCATGATAGGTTACGACTCTAGCATGAGTCACATTTTTAAATATGGTTGGTCATCAGTGTTTTTGGAAATGATTTCCGAAAAGGAAATGTGATCTTGTAAAAGAACTTGTAAATTCAGGTACCCAGATTTTGGAAAACTTTATTTATCATTTAGAAAATTGTGGTATAAAAGCTAGATCATCACATTTGCTTATATTAGATAAACTATCTATCATATAAAATATACTAATGACAACTCATTAAAAGAGAAATCGAATCATCTATGGTTTAGATTTCATCTACATATAAATACAATCTCATGATCACTTCATCATAATGTGTCATGACATCAGTAGTAATGACTTTATGTAAAATCACACACACACACACACACACATGGTTGGTCTTATGTGTGTGTATGTATATGTATATGTATATATAGTCAAACGCACGTACACACAAGTATTATATGTATGTATATATCTCATACGAACATATATATCTAACTTTTGCCTAAATCTCAAATTCTAACATATGTAATATGATTCACCTTAAAAATTAAAATATAGGTACTATTTTAAATCATGAGAACATTATCCATTAAATTAACATGTAAAATATTCTAAGAATTTAATGTGAAAATCTAAAAATCCACTCCTCTCCTAAATATTATAGTACCAATTTTCTGATAAAATAGACATCCAAATGATTAGATTTTTAATAGAAGTGCTTAAAATACATGTATAAATAAAATCAAATTTTTTATTTTTATCATAAAACAAAACCCGCTATAAAAATATCAAATAACCTCAAAATTGGTTGAAACCTCAAAATCCTATATCCAAATTTCAAGTTTGTATCCATTAACAAAACAAGTCTCATGGTAGAAACAATTTTCTTTGTTTTGAAACCCTATTAGACATACTTAGGATTTGATGAAAGTTGTTTCATTGGATCTTTCCATAGACTAATATTTTTTCAAAATTTCAAATTCAAAGTTGAAGGTGTCATGAGTTATATTCAAAATAAGTTTCATGTTAAAATTTCATAGCCCTAACTCAATATCATGTTTCCAAAAAGTACTAGATTTTTTACCATACGAGTCATGCAATCCAAAAAAACATATGATATCAAGGAGATAATAGAAAACTTAGTTACAAATGATCAAGAAATTTTCTCAATGAACAACTAGAACGAAAACCTAGATATTTTTCTCTCATTCTTCTTTTAATCATATATGTTCCATTAAGACATAAAATACTTCCAAATCTTAAATTTCTTAGATTTAAGAATTATGTTTCTCCATATCACAAATGTTTATGGTAGTATAGTCCTTCAAAGAATCTTTTAATTCTCAGCATTATGACACCATTCTATAAGTACAATAATAAGTGGTAGGCTTATATCAATTAAAATTTTGCCAACATATTCCAAACTTTTCTTATCTACCAAACATTTAGCATAGGTGAGGAAGACACTTTTCACTACTAAAATTGTGGCTTTTCAAGTTAGCATAAAGAAGTTAGTTTGTATTCAACCAACTTCGTAAATATAATACAAGTTGGTTTCAAGAAAATGCCTTTAAAAATCACACTTAAGAAGTTAGTTCGTTAAGCTTTAGCATAGAAAGAAACACTTCTTCTTTTTTTAAGGGAATAGTTTTTCAATTTGGTTTCTAGAAACTAACTTTAAAAGTAGGGACTTTTAAATTCATTTCTCAAAAGCAACTTTAGAAGCATGGACTCTTAAAGTCGGTTTTAGAAAATTGACTTTTAAAGTTACCACAAGTCATTTTCTCAAAACAACTTTAAAAGTCATCACTTTTCAAATCATTTTTAGAAAATGGCTTTAAAAGTCCCTCCTTTAATGTACCGGGAAAATCCTTGTTTTTCATGAGAAGAGATTTTAGAAGTCTATTTTAGAAAAAAGACTTTAAAAGTTCTATCTTTTAAAATCAATTATCAAAAATGATTTAAAAGTACCATCTTTTAAAATCATTTTCTATAAACGACTTTAAAAGTCCATCTTTTTAAAGTCAATTTGAGAAACAACTATAAAAGTATGTACTTTTAAAGTCAAAATTCAAAACTAACTTCAAATTTGGTACTTTTGTAGTTGTTTTTTTAGAACTAATTTTAAAAGTATGACTCCATTATATGAACTTTTACGTCAACTTTCAATTTTCTATTTCCAACTATCTTTATCTATAAACAAAATGAAGCTGATATAGGTACATTTTTGCTCTGACTAGCTTCAACTAAATCACCATTGTCAAATTGAAATTACATATATATATATATATATAGTCTCGACCAATATCGATTTAAGTGTTGGGTAGGTTCTTCCTTATCTCTTTCATGCATGTTTTATATTTTTGAATCATTATGATTAGAAATTCCTTTTTTAATGTTAAGTTTCCATGTTATGGATCTTTCATGTTTGCATTGATCATCACTGCTAATTGACAATTTTCCACATGGCATGTGTGTAATTTAGTTTTTTTTTTCAAATACTTAAAATTCTTGTATATGTAGTGTTTTGTAAAATACCTAACGTAGTTCACTATAATCTTTTCATGTGTGAGAAGTATTCACACCATGATTAGCTTTAATTTATTGAGAAAATGGATAAATATGCTTGGATGACTATGACAAGAACATCAAAAGAATATGAACAGGGAACAAAAAAGATCATAAAGTTCGCACTCAAGGTAGGTGGTGATCATAACCGAATGCGCTGTCCATGCTAGAAATTGAAAAAGGTAATTGTAGGGGATTTAAGAGAACATTTGTGCTTTGATGGAGTCGATGAAAGCTGTCCCCCATTGTTTTGGCATGGAGAAGAACTTCTGCATGAACCCTCAAAAAGGGCGAGAAGATTTGAAGACATTATAGGAAGTGTCATAGACAATACAGCCGCATAGATGTTTCGAGATGCATAAGATGACTTCCATAAAGACCCTGAATTATTTTATACTATGTTAGAGAAAGTCGATGAGCTATTACACCCTAGGTGTAAAGATTATACCAAGTTGTCTATAGTGATAGAACTTTACAACGTGAAATCAAAATTTTGGTTTTTTAGACTAAAGGTTTCATAGAAATCTGAAATAAAGCGTAAAATGCTACCCAGGGATGCAAACAGGTGAGATCCAAAAACACTAACTGCACTAGGGTTGAAGTTTGAGAAGATACATGCTTGCCCCAACGATTGCATCTTGTACAAGAAGGAACATAAGGATAAAACCATGTGCCCAACTTATGAACAATCAAGATGGATGTTTAAGAAGAATTCAACTAAGACAGTGATGGACATTCTTGTAAACTTCTTATGGTATTAACTCATATTCCAAGGTTCAAAAGAATGTTATGTATTATAAAAATAATGAAGAAACATGTATGGCATGCCATGGAGAGAGTAGTTGATAGTCATTCGCTCATCTAATAGATTGCTTAGCATGGAAGCTTGTGGACTTCTTATGGCTTGATTTTGGGCAAGAATCTAGAAACCTATGACTTTCGTTATAAACAGGATTAATCTTCATGTTTATATGAGTAGTACATATAGTTGTTGTCTTATTATAATGGTTTATTACTACCTTCCACTATTTTTATCCATGAAGTGAAAGTTTATGGTGTTAAATATGTTGATATCGAGTTTAAAACAACCAAGAAACAACATTCACATGTACTTGGCTCACTTGATTGATAATTTTTAGACATTTTGGAACATAAGTGTTGTGCATATAAAAAGGAGTCATTCGCCTCAAAGTTATACTATTGTGGACAATGGGCAACTTCATTGCATACAGTAATTTGTCTAGATGCATTATGAAGGGATACAATGCTTATCCTATCTATAGTGACCAAACATGTGCCATACAACTTAAACATGATAGGAGAGTGGCATTCCTTGGCCACAAAAGAAGGTTACACAAAGACAATCTAGACCATTTTAAGAAGGGGGAATTTGACAGTAATGTAGAGATAAGGACACATCTAAAGATTTTATAAGACAACTAGTATTGGAACAAGTTGAAAACCTTAATGTCTTATGGGGGAAGTAGAAAGAAACTAACAAGCAGGTGAAAGCAACTCCAAAAGTTTTTGGAAGAAGAATTTAATATTCTTTTAACTTGCATACTAGAAATCACTGCATCTGTGTCTTTTATGTGATGTCATGCACATTTAGAAAAATGTGTGTGAAATATTAACATGTACCTTACTTGACATGCAGAGAAAAATGATAAGTGTTCAATTTTGAATAAAAATTAGTCAATTAGTATTTTATGTGTTATAAAATATAGTGTTATTTTTAGGATTTTTCTAGAATTTCAGAACACATGCATTTCTAACCTAATTATTCAAAAATATGATATTTTGTAGGTTCAAAGACTAATCCAGAGTAAGTATGTGAATGATCATAATTTATTAGGATTTAATTATGATTTTTCTTCTTTTGTAGGTCTCGGTGAGATGATCCAACAGTCAAGATTAATCAAGATAAGAATTGAAGATCAAGATTAAGAGATCAAGCTAAAACCCAATTTTCATCATCCAAAGCTTAATCAAGGATCAAATGGAGCAATTGGAAGAGATAAAGGTAACTAAAATAACCCCATGAAGCAAGCCATGCATTTCCACTACCTTTGCATGGTTGCCATAGGAACCACCTTAGCCATATAATCCATGAGAGAAGGTGACTAGCTAAGGACTTCAACCAAGACATTAAGGCCATTAAAGCCAAGGGTGTGACCCTTAAAGCCAAGCCAAATGAGCCCATAAGTGATCCACATAAGCCAATTGCCACATGGAGCCATACAATTGGAGAAGAATTCAAGAAATGACCCACTTTCTAAATTTGGATTTTCAAGGTTTAATTAGAAGGTTTGAGAGAATTATGTAAAAAAGTAAGATGATAATGCATTGGTAGACCCATCAAGAGAGAAACCCTGCTCTCCTAAGGTTACAAGTTAAAGGAGGGAGACACCTCATTATAAAAATAGACATCCCCCCACTCCTATTTGGTGATCAAGCGGCTCCTAAATAGAAAACCCTAGACCTACTTCAGTTCAAACAACTTTGAAATCCTAGATATTTACACATCTTTCCTAAACCAAATTACTTACCACTTCCATGACCTTCCATCATCCAAACATCATAAAATTTGAAAGTAAAAAATTCCACTTTCCTCTCCTTCCATGAAAAAGACACCTACCCCTTGTTTATATTTAGAAAACCATCCATCATGTCTCTCTTATGTCATCTTTTCACTTCTCTTTCTTGCATCATCTTGCTAATTCCTCTTTTACATAACCTTTCTAATTCAATACCCTAACCCTAGGCCCACCTTCCTTATGTTTTCACCCCTTCTTAAGTTAGGTAACCACTCATCTATTTAGAGCCCCATGTTTCATATGAATTTTCCATGTAGAGGTTTTTGAGATAACCTTGAAAGGAGCACTCTAGCTTGGGATCTTGGACTTTGTTTGGTGTTTTTCTTCCTTTGGCTTTATAATTATTTTCTTGATTATTTTCTCTCCAATTCCAGCTCAGAAATTTACCTTCATAGCTTACTTTTATAGTTGTTTCATGTTGTTTTACTTCTTTGAATTCCACACCTAGGACCACCCTTGTTCCCCTTTTTTCTTGCTTCCAAATCTCTATTTTTATTTGCTCATTCCTTCCAAATCTAAGGTCACTTCTCTCTAGTAGTGACATCCAAGAGAGGATATAGCTTAGAGTCATGGGTTTCTACTTAGTTCTACACGTTTTTATCCTTGTTTTGCATCTTAGATTTAGGCGTCACTTTCCATATTTAGTCCATCCATCTAGCTTTCTTTTCTCTTAAATTTATTCATAGATTTTGTTTGCATGTCATTCTACTTAAGTTTGGGAACTTTATATTGAACTTTTGTTTTTGTTTAGATTCACTTTTACAAGCAAGAATAATGCTCACTATACATATGTTGCAAACTTTATGCATCTATTTTTTGGGTAATTTGGACATAATTCAATAAAATTCTATAGGAATTCTTGTTTTGGATTAATTACTTCATCAAAGTGCATGTGATCTGATTATTTTCTTGCCTAAAAGTTGTCATTTAGATATCTTTTTAATGTGAGATTTGTTGAATGTTCTTAAGTACCAAAATCTGAAACCTACTTTTTTCCTTACCTTTGTACTTTGTTTCCAACCATTTAAACACCTTATCTGCTTGAATCCTTAGGAACCCATTTATATTTTCATGTTTTTTATTATATCCATTAATTATTTTTATATTTCACTTTAAATTCATCAATTCTGGTCACTTTTGCACCTTAGAACCATGTGTACAATCCATGGATCATGCACATGGTACTTGGTCACTTTCCTTTTTGGTTTTTGCTTAGTTTCATTGTTTAATTTACTTTTATCAGTAATTTATTCATTGCTTGCATCTTATTTTAGGTTTAGAAATTTTCCTTTTTGAATTTTAGAAAGCTCCATCTTTAAGAAGTTTTAAGATTTAGAAAGTGTTAAATTTAGTAAGTCTCTTTAATTGTAGTTTCTTTTTCACATGCGTGTTTCTAATTTCTTGTTTAAGTTAGTTAGATCTCATTCATTACTTGTTTTTGCATGCTATTTTAGTATTAAAAAGAGTCCTAATTTGGTTTTAAAAAATTCCTATCTTTAGAAAGTTGCTAATTCTAGTTTAGGAAAATGGTAATTTAGGAAAGTTTCCATTTTAGTAGTTTCCTTAAGTTAAGTTGCTTAGTTTGATTTATTATTACTTAGTATTAGTTTCCCAGTTTCTTGCATGTTAGCTAGGTGAGTTTCTAATTTCATTGTTTAGTTTTAATTTTTTGTATGTTTTTTTTTAAGTTCAATTTCTATTTCAATGCATGCTTCCATTTCTTGTTGTTTAATTTCCTAGTTTAATCACAACTCTTCTTCTTTGGATGAAGTTAATTAATTTGAATAAAATGCAATCCATTACAAATATATAAAATTCCTCTTGGGATCAACCTTGCTTGTGTGAAAATACTACATTGACTTGTGCACTTGCGAGTTATTTAAAACGACATCAAGTTTTTGGAACTATTGCTCGGGAATGGCAAGAGCTTTGTGGGTGGATTGTTTATCTTTAGTTGTAGTCTTAGGTTGCATTAGATTAGTATTTTTGTATTGCATTTTCATATCTTTCTAATTCCTCAAAAATTAACATATCTTTCTTGTTTTTGTGCAAGGGAAAATTGGCAAGTGGAGCATCATAACCTAGATAGGATTTCCTTACTCTCCTAGAATAGGAATTTTTCTTTTTTTTTTAAGTGAAACTTGTAGTGAGGTCCATTGTAAATTCCAATTTCAATTTTAAATGGGTTGTATTAAAACAAGGATATTGTGTGGTATAGAGGCCCACACTTGATCTTCATCAAAAATCCTACTTTAAGTATCCCTCACTTTGATTTACTTTTCCTAGTTTAGGTTGCGTTTGGCATAATTTGCATTTGGTTTGTAGAATAATTCATATGGTTTTAAGATCATTCATGTTACTTGTTGCATCTCTAATTAGGGCTGTTGCATTAGAGAGCACCTATCTAACCTTTGGTTGGATAGCATATGGGTTGCATGTTTATTGCTTTGTGGTGGATGGAACTTAATATTAGCAAGGGCACCACAGGAACCCTATAAGATAAGGATTGAATTTCATCACCAAATCCTTGGCCCACCTAGGAAATCAATCCAATGCCTTGTATGCTTATGATCCCAACCGTTAATATTTAATCTAAAATCAAGTAGCAAGAGACGTAGGGTTTTGAGCTTATAGGAACCTTTTTGAAAGAGAGATCTATTACCACTCAAGTGGCTCTTGAACTCTGTGATTATAGTGGGTATCCAAAATCCAAGTGATTTTCCCACACCTTTTATTGATGGATGTTAAGGTTTAAATGTCTCCGTCCATGAGAATTGTATTAACC
The DNA here is from genome assembly GCA_035236585.1 of Warburgia ugandensis. Classification (NCBI taxonomy): domain Eukaryota; kingdom Viridiplantae; phylum Streptophyta; class Magnoliopsida; order Canellales; family Canellaceae; genus Warburgia; species Warburgia ugandensis. The sequence goes on from CP141136.1 coordinate 42,782,366, forward strand.
ACCTTGGGCAAGACCTAACTTGTAAGCAATAGTCATGTGTGAATCTAAGGAGAAGCTGTCTAGCTTTAGGTTGAAAGCTACAACCTCACAGATTGACAAAGATCTTCAAGACAAGCTTGCTAGCATTAGGAATTGTTTGATTGCAAAGCACATAAAGTGAGGAGCCACATTTAGGTATAGGTTGCATCATTTAGTTAGGTTTCATTGTAGTGCATGTAAGGACATCGATCTCAGTACACTAAACTAGTACCATTAGATCCTAAGATTGAACATACACATAGACAAGGGATAAGAAACCAAGTTCCTAACCCCATGGCTGAACCACCATTAGTAGTTGAGAATAAGGATATGCGTGATTTTTGTGCACTACTCCAATTATATACTCCATGCATCGCACTGTCAACCATCAATGCAGACCACTTTGAACTTAAACCTGGAGTAATATAATTACTCCCATGTTTCAATGGTCATGAGAGAGAGGACCCATACCTATATACCAAGGAATTCCTTAATATCTGTGCTACATTCAAGTACAGAAATGTCACTAATGATTCTATTAGACTTAGGTTATTCCCTTTCTCATTAAAGGATAAAGCCAAATCATGGCTTAATTCTTTAGAGCTTAATTTCATTGCCACTTAGGACCAGTTGTCTAAGAAGTTTCTGAACAAGTTCTTTCCTGTACATAAGACAAATGCCTTCATAGGGAGATCATCAATTTTCAATAAAGAGATGAATAGTAGTACTATGAATTTCAAGAGAGATGGAATGAAGTAGTCAAAAGTGCCCTCACCATGGATTTCAAAAATGGCAATAGGTTCAATAATTTCATGAGGCATTGACACCTAAAAAATAAACAAATGGTAGATGCAGCAGGTAGAGGGGGCCTTGTTATGAAAATTGAAACAGAGACATGGGAATTTTTCCAAATTATAACAGATAATTCACATTAATGGGATTATTCTCATAGGAGAGAGAAATTCCCTACAACAAAAGAAAGGGGGATCTATGAAGTCGAACTACGTTAGACATGTCTTATAAGCTTGACTCTATAGTTGAAAAATTAAACAAACTAGAGCCTTTAAGTGGAAGGATGGACATACTTAAAACTATGTTTGAAACTTTCATGGTTGCTACTCTATCCCATAAACCTCCACAAGAGGTATGTGCTACTTATTCTAGTCTACCCCACCTAACTACAACTTGTCCATCAAATAAAGTGTACCTTGAATACATTTTAGAACAAGTGAATGCTCTTCGTGCATATCCAACCCTAGCAACAACAACCGATATTCTAAGACCTATAATCTAAGATGGGCTAGGCATCCCAATTTGTCATGGTCTAAAAATAATTACAAGGGATGTACAACTGTAAACCCCCTTGTTCAAAACTTTCCTAGGATTTTTGCTTCACAACAACCACCAGGTTTTCAACTATCTCAACAAACATAGAAACCATCAATGGAGAATAATATACAATATGTCATGAAGAAAATTAATGAATATAATAAAGCCTCTCATCAAGCATAGAATAAGTCAAAAAAATATTGCCAGGTTAGAGAGGCAAAAGGGTTATTTGTATGCATCTTTAAGTAAAAGGGAAAAAGGAAAGTTTCCAAGTCAGCCTATCCCAAACCCTAAGGGACAATTAGAATTAAGTTCTAGTTCACAAAGACCACATGAGCAAGCTAAGTCTATCACAACCCTTAGGAGTGGCCGTAAGCTTGATAAAAAAATTAGGGCAAACTAAGGAAAAGGAAGAGGAGAATGAAAAAGCAAAAACATAGGAGAAAGAAACTAGACAAAAATCTCCTACCCCATCTTAATCTATAGTGGAGGCATCCTATGTGCCCAAAGTCCCATTCCCTCAATTACACAACAACGCTATGAAAGGAACAAATTTCAATGAGATAATGGAAGTGTTTAAATAAGTGCAAATAAATATTCCATTATTCAATGCTATAAAGGCTATTCCTGCTTATGCCAAGTCTCTTAAAGAGCTTTTCACAACAAAGAGAAAACTCAATGTGCAAAACAAAACCTTTAACACCAAGCAGGTGAGCTCTTTAATACAAGACCAGACTCCAAAGTTTAGAAACCTAGGGTGACCTACCATTTTTTGTGTGATTGGAAAACATATCATATATAGGGCATTACTTGACCTAGGGCTAGTGTTAATTTGTTACCTTACTCTATCTATGAGCAACTAGGGCTTGGTGATCTTAAACCAACCAACACCACTTTGTAGTTAGTGAATAGATCAATTAAGATTCCACATGGTATGGTTTAGGATGTATTAATTTAGGTGGCCTAGTTTTATAGCCTATGTCAAACCCTAGAAGTCATATCCCGATAATTTTTGGACATCCATTTTTGGCCACATCCAATTCCATCATTAATTGTAGAAATTCAATTATCTTTTGGCAATATGAAAGTTGAGCTTAATGTTTTTAATGCCAACCATCGGCATTTAGATCTAGATGATGATTCTTGTATAGTCAATCTAATTGATGAGATAATGCAAGATATTAATCCACTATTATCCATCTTAGATCCACTTGAGGCATGTCTAGCCCGTTTTAACTATGAATTTGATATAGACAAGTCCAGTGATAAGGTTAATAAGCTTTTAGATATTGCACCTATTATGGATATCTCTAAATGAGATCTTAATGTGGAACGCCTCCCTTCATCAAAATCTATCCCAGTGCCTTCAATAGAGAAACCACTTACATTGGTCCTTATGCCACTACCAAATAATTAAAATACTATTACTTATGGTCAAATGAAACCTTTCGTATAATCATAGCCTCGGATCTAGATCAGGAATGGGAGGGTAAGCTTCTTGATGTTCTTAAAGAACACATGTCTACTCTAGGGTAGACCATAGTAGATATAAAGGGAATTAGTCTAGTTATGTGTATGCATAGGATACACCTAGAAGAAATTTCTAAGCTATTTAGGAAGACACAGAGGAGACTTAACCCTAATATGAAGGAGGTAGTGAGAGATGAAGTACTGAAACTCTTAGATGTTGGTATTATCTACCCTATATCTGTCAATACTTGGGTCAATCCAATTCAAGTTGTACTTGACTCACATGACCATCGAGTGGAGAGTATGTATTCCTTACCAAAAATTTAACCGGTCACAGGGAAAGATCAATTTCCTCTATCCTTCATTGACCAAATGCTAAAGAGGATAGCCATACATAGCTATCATTGCTTTTTGAATGGATATTCTAGCTGTAACCAAATTCCTATAGCACTTGAGGACTACGATAAGACTACCTTTACTTGCCCCCTTAGAAACTTTGCCTATCGTCATATGCCTTTTGGACTTTGCAATGCTCCAGCTACTTTTCAAAGGTGTATGTTGACCATATTATCTAATATGGTACAGAGATTACTAGAGGTGTTTATGGATGATTTCTTTGTATTTGGGTCTACTTTTGATGAATGCCTGCACCATTTAAAACTTATCCTTGCTAGGTGTCAGGAAAAGAACCTGTTACTAAATTGGAAAAAAAAAATGTCATTTTATTGTTCAAAATGGCATTGTTTTAGTCGACATTATATCACATAATAGTATAGAAGTTGATAAGGCTAAAGTGGATTTAATCTCTAACCTTCTTCTTCCAAGGATGGTGAAGGAAGTTCACTCATTTTTAGGCTATGTTGGTTTTTATCAAAGATTCATCAAAGTCTTTAGTAAAATTGCTATGCCCCTATGTAATTTACTTACTAAGGAGGCAACTTTTGACTTTGGTGATGATTGCATGAGAGAATTTGTATGCCTAAAGGTTAACTTATGTGCCTATTATTCGATAGCCTAACTAGAGTGCACCATTGGAAATAATGTGTGATGCTTTAGACTATGCAATGGGGGGTGTTTTGGGGCAGTGTATTGATGAAGTTTCTCATGTGATATATTATACCAGTAAGACACTCAATAATTCCCAACTCAACTATTCAAAAATAGGAAAAGAGTTGTTGGTAGTTGTTTTTGCCCTGGATAAATTTAAATCTTACTTGATAGGATCTAAGGTCATAGTATAGTTTGATCATGCAGTTCTTTCAAAGAAAGGTGCAAAACCTAGGCTAATAAGATGCATACTATTGCTATAGGAATTTGATCTTGAAAAAAAAGAAAGGTTCCAAAAATGTTAGAGTTGATCACTTATCCATGCTAGTTGTGTAGTCTACTAGTGAGAATGTGCCTATTACAGAGACATTTCTAGATGAACAATTGTTTCACATTTCCAAATTGCCTTAGTATGCAAATATAGTCAACTATCTTGTTACTGATCAAATGCCTAGTCATTGGACCAAGCAAGAGAAGAAAAAATTTATTACTAAGGTTAAACACTTTACCTGTGATAACAAATACTTGTTTAAGTATTGTCCTAATTAGGTAATCAGGAGATCTATACCTGATCATGAACAGAATAAGATCATCTCCTTTTTCATGACCAAGCTTGTAGTGGCCATTATAGTTCTTATTGTTGTTTTAATTAAACTCACAAGTTCACTAATCATTTGCAATACAACAAGCTAGTGAGGTCAATCCTACGAGTGAACTATTGTGATGCTAGTGATTCCTACTTTAAACTATCTAATCAAGCCAAAATTCAAGTGATTTTTAACCTAAATTAAGAATGAAAATTAAAACATGAAATTAGAAACTAAGCAAAATCAAGAAGCATGCAAAATGGGAAACTTTCCTAAAACATACACTTTCTAAAATTAAAACTTTCCTAAATTAAAATTTTCTAATTTTATGACTTTCCTAATTAAAAACTTTCCTCAAATGCAATTTATCAACTTTCCTAAGCATGAAATGAACAACTAGTCGGAAACATACATTAACAAACTACTTTTCTAATCAAATTAATTAAGATGCAAACTACTAAAATCTAACTGCAACCAAAAAGTGAATTAAAGTAAAGATTACTACTAACACCCAAGGAAGGGAAAACTACCCTAGTATCATGCATGTAACCATGGAATGGTATGCATGATTCATGTGATATAAGTGGATCAAAGCAACTCTATTGAAACTTAAGCATACAATTCTACTCAAGTATTAATGGAGCACTCTAACAATTTAAATAGCCTCTTGAAAAATCAAGTGAATACAAATTGAATGGTCCTAGAAATTAACGTAAAAGATGCATGAAAAGAAATTCCAGCAATAAGGTAATTGAAACTTTTCATGAATAGCATATGTAAAACATGAATTTAATCACTCCTAATGCATTCAAACATTCAAGAACAAGTTTAATTAATTGCTATTACAATGATGTTCCCTTAATTTCAATCATTCCTTAATTATAAGCCAAATTCTTTTTCAATTGTTCCAACATAAACTCATTAACAAGTATGCTTGAAATCAAAGGAAAATCCTATGCAAAAGTAAGGCAATAATCCAATGGAACTTAAGCAACCAAAGCTGGAAAATCAAGAGTGTTGAAAGAGAATAAGGATTGAATGAAGGTTAAGGGGGCAAAACTAGATTCAAATGACTTCCCTTGGCTGTCACTCAAAGGGACATTAGCCTTGAATATTAGTTTAAAAGCAAATAAAGCCTTGGTTTGAGTGGCTTGAATTCCTTAGCTTGCCACCTTCTTTCATGGCTTATATTGCTAAGGTGGCTTAAGTGGCTTCCATGCAAAAGTGGTGGGAATGCATGACTTACTTCATGGGCCCATTTTGGCCATCTTTAGATACTTTAATCACATCCATTACTAGTCCATAAGATGATCTTGGCCTTGAAGTTATGATTTTGAGGCTTGGACTTAATCTTTTCATCTTGATCTTCAATGTTCATCTCAATCAATCTCAACCGTTGGATCACCATCTTTCTTCCTACAAAAAAAGTAAAAAATCCTAATTAAATCATACAAAAACATGATTAATCACGTAGCTACTTTGGACCTACAAAATATCAAACTTCTAGGTTATTAGGTCAACAATGCATGTGTTATGAATTTTGATCTAAAAATCCTAATTTAACGAAATAAGTTATAACACAAGGGTATCTAATTGGGTGGTTTGGATGAAAAATTAAACACTTATCATACCCTCCAACTAGCATTTTTCTTTTCTCGAGGAAGACATGCAAAAAGTTATTTTATAAAAAAAATACAAGGTGCCATTTTTGTAAGTACTCACTATTGTATTTAGCACATGCAACAAGCCCTTGAACCCCTAAGTTACTCCTAATAGACATGTTAGGCCTCATGAGGGTTTGCACTCAATATACACACAAAATCCTCTAAGGTTGAGTTCCCTATTTTATCTCAAAGATTCCTTATTCATTAGCACTCTACTAGTTTTCCACAACTTAATAGAGAGGATTGATAATTTTACAAATCATGCACATATTAAAGACATTTCATTCTAGTTATTTCTTGGAGTGCATGTGTGTGTATAGCCACATAAGTCTTGATTTCAAGCTAGATATGCTTAAATTCCATTGAAAATATGTCTTGACCTCAAATCTTCTCAGCTATTCTCTCTAAAATGAAACTTTTAGGTAAGGGTTTGAGCACATTTCTCTCATTATGTGACTGGATCTAATAGGCTAATGGTTAACATAATTCTTTAAATGCTAATGAGACAACAAAAAGTAATCCTTCAGACTAAATGTTATTACCAAGAACATTAAAGGTAGTTTACCTTAATTCTTTCTTTTTACTCCTCTTTAACGCTATGTTTCACCTAAGATCCACAAGTCTTTAGATAGAACGAAACGTAGGCCTAGGTGGGGTTCTGAAAAGAAGGGTATACGGATTTCAAGGGTTCAAAATTGAGTAGAGGTCTTCAATGAATATTTGTTAGGACAACTTTTCTTTTGGTGGTACTTGAACTGAATATTTCTTTATATTTTTGTCTTTCTCTTTCAACTTTTCTCCTCTTTTTCCATTTCTAATACTTCTTTCTTCTGGCTTTTCTTTACTCTTCTTTTTCTTTCAACTTCTTTGAAAGAAAGACTTTTGATGTTTCTCACTTCCTTGACTTTTTATTATTTTTGAACTTTTTCTACTAACTTTACTCATTTTAAATGGGTAAGGTTATCAATTTTATTGGTTTTTCTGGTTAAGGTAAGTGAGGTTAAGAAAGGCTTTAATAATAGTCTCAAAGGGCCAACTAGAGATAGATATATTGGGTAGGATTTATGTCTTTGAGTTGAACAAGGATGGCCTAGATCATTTCCTAGGTTTCCTAAAGCCTATCAGATTCAATAAACTTTCTAAAACTAAAGCTATTATTGTAATAACCCCAAATTTTTGTAAATTATTGAGGAAAATCAATAAAGTTTGAATTTTCAAAAAGTTTGGGCTAGAATATTAAGTTATTGAAAATTCTCTTTTTATAGAGATTAAACAACAATTTAAAACTTAAAAATTATGAATGTGTTCGAAAAACTGATTAAAATGACACTAAGTACGTTCAATTCCAAGTTAAAATATAAAAAAATCCCTAATATTCTCTATTTTTATAAACAAATGGATAAAATGGTAATTTTACTCATAACCAAGAATTAAGACATGAATATTTGGAATGTACTCGAAAAACCAATCCAAATGACACTAAGTATGCTTAATTCTGAGTTCAAAGAAATAAAACATATTTTTCTCTATTTTTGTATATAAAAAGGTAAAATGTTCTTTTCACATTTTTGTGGGGCCCACAAACTGATCCAACAGTTAGAAAACATGTAATGAGTAGTCAAAGCACTACCATCTGGTAGTAGAGACAGAGGTAGAGTAGAAGCTCCACTCCCCAATTAAATAATTAAAATAAATAAAACACCATAATTAGGGGGAAATGATGAAAACTCCACAAAAACCCTATAATACCCCCCAAAAATGTTCATTAAAATTCCCATGAAATTATCTTACATCCTTGAAAAACTAGATTCAAACTCTTTCCCCAACTCCCAATTTTCCCTTCTCTTTCCCTCTTTCTCTCTTCTCTCTCTACCTTTGAATAGTACCATGTGACCTTGATGCAATTAGCCATTGAATGTTAGATCAAATCTAGCCCATCCAAACCATTCAAAACCTCCGTCAAAGTTATATCTACAAAAGACCCAACCTAATTTTAAAGGAAGACGTATTTGGCAAGATATAGCATATGGCGAGGATTTCTTTATTTTTGGCATCCAAACTTCATTTCTAAGATAACCACATAGGTGGAAATTCCTCCACTATTCAATTTATGTCATGTATTATAATTTTTAATTCACTAAAATTGATTTTCTATTAATTTTTTGAAAAATCAAGTTCTGGTGAAAAACCCTCCAAATTTGTATCATGGAGGGCTCAAACGAAAAATTTGAGCCATCTAATAGATTCAGAAAGGGTCCAAAACCCCTAAGAGAGTGATCACAAAAAAATTTCATTGAGTTTAGAAATTAGAATTGAAGGGATTTCATTGGATGGTCCAAAATGGACTATTTGATCTCCTTCAGATGGGACAGCGCCCAAAACATTTTAGCAGAATGCTGCACAGAGACATTCCCTATGGTTCAGGGCAGAGCGTTACTGCCTCTGTCTCCATGATGGAGATGCAGGCTGGTGACCGATCCGCCCGTTCCATCAATCTGCTGGGCCCAAATCAAATATGGACCCTTGGAAACAACTGTGAACTTCAAATTGAAATTCTTGAGTCATCTGAATTCTAAATTAAGATCTTAAAGAAGTTATGGAAATCTTGTGATGTCTAGTTTATTTAGAAATCATAAAATTTATGAAATTTGGCAAGAAACTTTCTATTAGGAGGAAAGAAGTTTCTAACTTTCATGATCTATAAAATTTATGATAACCAGACCTTATGGAACTAATCCAATGGTGATATAATGTTGGTAAAATGTGGTATTAAGGATTTTCTATGGAAAATCTAGCGAGATTTAATGAAATATACCCTTAATGGAAGAAATGCCCTAAAAATATAAAGGGACCCTCTTGATCAGTAAGATCAAGTATGATCAGACCCTATGGATGGGTTGAAGAGATGTGATAATGATGAGATTCAATGAGATCATGGAATTAATGTGACAAAATCATGTGGATATGATTTTTGGACCTTAAATGGAGAAAAACCCTAGACCTAAGGATGGACATAAACTCTAATGGTTGGATCATAATAAAAGCCTCTAATAATATAAAATTATTTGTTTGATTTCATTTATTGGTTAGTTAAAGTATGAACTTAATTTATGGCATGAAATTGTATGCATGTTAGTTTAATCCTTCATTATAGTAGAATTGTCTCTAAAATGATCTTTGATTATTAGTAAGTTAGTAGATTTGGCAATCTTAGAGATCATGTTAGTTTAATTTGAGTCCATTAGGTTGTTAATTAAATTGTAACTTAGGACCATGCTAGTTAGACTATGATATGATTCCATTAGGTTATTAATGAAATTGTGACTTAAGACCATGCTAGTTTAATTAGACTATGGTATGAGTCCATTAGGTTGTGAATAAAGTTGAGATTTAAGGCCATGTTAGTATGTTACATTCAATTACTTAAGGATCATGCTATTATAAATGCAAGTACCTTGTACCATTACTCTTAGGCTTACATTGGCTTATGCTTTAAAGTTTATAATTGATTTATTGTCAAATTTTCTCAATAGATTTAATTGTTAATTAGTTATGATATAAAGAGCATAAATCACCAAAAATGTAATATAATGAGAAATAGAGTTTCATGACACAAATAAGAAGGAATGACTTGACTTGGACTTAATTAGTAAGGCGTTAGTAGGAAAATATAAGGAATGGTTCACCATCTCCTTGGCCCAAGGTAGGAGAATAATAAACCTCCATGAATGGCATTATGAATATTTATGAAAATTAATTAAAATCAAGAAGAGATAAACTTAGGGTATATAATCTCATAAGAACCTTGTTAAAGGTTGAGCTAGTACCACTCCAATGGACTCTCAACATCATGGTTATTGGGGGTTCTCTAATAGAGCCTCACTCCTCCCCCGCCTTTGGCAATGTTTTTTGAGGTCTAAACATCTCTTCACATGAGGATTGTATTAACCACTTTTAGAGCATACTATAGATGGTAAGCACTAGTCATCCTAAAATAAGGAGGAGCTATCTAGTATTAAGAAGAAATAAATTATCTTTAACCGGTAAGACAATAACTGGTTGAATAATAATAATAATAATAATAATAATAATAATAACATAAAAAGATAACAAATTATCTAACCCTAATAAAAATAGTAAGTAAGATAAGGTTGATCAAACAACATGAGATCTTGAATAATCAAAAATAATAAAGGAAAAGAAATACCAATGTAGATTAGATTATTGATATATGATATAGATAGTACTTGTATAATAGACCTAAATCCTTGATCATATGTGATTCAAGGAAGAAAGATTCAGATCATCATACATAAGGATGATCAAAAGACCATATAGTATGTACCCTTGAATAGAAAGATGACAATATATATATATATGATTTGATAGAAATACGTTGATCAAGGCTATGGCAGACTTTAAGGAGTAAGATTATCCTATTGAGGTAGGAAGATTTTATGAATGCATCTACATAAGATATACATGTTGAATACATGATCTTATGTCTAGAAATGTTGACAAGTATAATGTAAATACTTGCATTAAATCCTTTGAAATCCCTTATGATCCAACCAAATGATGAGAAAATATGTATGAAATGGTTAAGTCTAAAATTGAGGAAAACCCTAAGTGAGTAGGAAGTAGAAAATATTCCAGCCCCAAATAAATAAACAAGTAGTTTGATATGTACAAGAATTATTTTACATACAATCATGGAGGCTTATGGTTTTGGTTTAAATAGGCATAAGCCTGGGGATGCTATGCTAGGAGAGTTATGAGGGTTTGGCCACCTGCTCTCTAAAATGTGATATGTGATGATACCATGCCCAAAGAGAGGTAAAATGTCGGTGGGACAATTATGAGAAGGCCTGCCACTATGACCATCAGTTTCCCCATATAGGCATGACATAGATGATTTTCCACACTTGGTATCTGTGGAGTATAAAACGTAGTTATCTAGGCACACTGCATGGATCAGATTGCAAGCATGGTAGTCCTTGATTATTTTGCATTATGATGCATGCGAGATTGGCATAGTGAAATGCCTTATGTATGGCATAATGAAATGTCAAGTAATTATATATTACCAATATTCCTAGGAAAGGGAAATCCCAATATAGTAACTAGCTAATGTACTGATCTCTTAGAGTTGAATGATTTGATCAACTTAGTTGGGAATGATCCTTGAATATTTTCACTATTTTGATGGATTTGTTCGTATACATTATGTATGAATAAGGATGTACATAAATGATAAAGAAAGATTATAGAAATGAGATTGATCCATGATCAGGTTTATGATAGAAATGAAAATTTGGATTATTGAGTATTAGGATTATACTGTCAAATTATGTTGCTTCTTTAATCCCCTACCAAGCAAAACTTGCTAAGATATTGTAAATGTTTGAATGTTTACAATATCTCAGATACAAAGAAGGAGAATTAAGAGCTCAAGACTTAAGAAGACTTGGAAGAATAATCAATCAAGGTATATCCCTTGAAGACATGTATTTTTATTTGAGAGCATTGTATTATATTTAGAGTTTTTATTGTATAGTGATCTTTGAAATTTGGATTATGTAATTTGGACAAGTATTCTAATGATACCTAGGCTGAACTGTGAACTACTGGATGGATTTTGAGGTTTAATAAAATGGCATTCCTTTCATGGAAATTTATCTTGTACAAATTCTACTTATGTTATATATGTAGTGTTGACTAGGGTTTTGACAAAACAAATTTTAAAGAAAAGAATTTCTGTTGCTTTGTTTTGTGAAAAATTTTTACTTCCAAGGGCCCTGTCTTTGTAAAAATATATTATGAAAGTGTGTTATAAAAACCTAGGTCATCACAATTATTCCTATTTATTCTTAATAATTAACCAAAATAAGGGTAACAGGATCACAGTAAGCTATGTAAATTGAAAAAAACTTTGAAATTACTTATAATTCTTTAAAGGAAGATAATCTCTAAACTCACCAGGTTATAGCTCTCCATTGATTTTCCTCAAGGGTCTCTAAGTCATACCTCTCCCTCTAGATCTAAGTTTTCCTGGGATTATATGCAATCTAGAGTCATACAATAAGACCTTTTGTCCAAGTGTGAAGGATCTTCATAAGATTTGGCAATCATGTGAAACCTTCATCTAGTCTTTGTATAATCCTATAGAGACATATGCATCTTTCCTCAATTCTTCCAACTCATTGAGTTGGAGTTTTCGTGGGTCCTAGCAAAATCTAAGTCAAAGTTGAGTCTTTTGATAGCCTAATATGCCTTGTGCTCAACTCTACTGATAAGTGGCAAGCCTTTCCATAGACCAAGCAGTAGGGTGACATTCCTATGGGGGTTTTATATGATGTACGATAAGCCCACAAAGTGGCATTAAGTCTAAGAGACCTCTTTCCTATTTGGATTGATTGTCTTTTCTAGAATCTACTTTATCTCCCTATTGGATAGCACTACTTGGCCACTGGTCTTAGGGTGATACGGGGTAGCTATTCTATAATTGACACCATACCTTTTCATTAAATTCCCAAATACTTTATTACAAAAGTGTTTTCCCTCATCACTTAATATGGCTCTAGGAGTACCAAACCATGCAAAAATATCTTCTTTTAAAATTTTACCACAACCTTATGGTCATTGGTTTTGCAAGGTATAGCCTCCACCCAACAAGCAAGTAGTCCACTCCCACTAAGATGTAAAGATTTTCAAAAGAATTAAGAAAGGGTCCCATGAAATCTATATCCCAAATGTCGAATGGCTCAACTACAAGGATTGGGTTTAAGGGCATCATGTGTCTCCTTCCTAGACTACCTAATCTTTGACACCTCACACATGCTGTGTAGTAAGCATGTGAATCCTTCAATATGGTAGGCCAATAAAAATCACAGTGCATAATTTTTGTAGTTCTCTTTATCAAATTAAAATTGCCCCAAATACATGATCATGACAAAAGGAGATGATTTGATTATGTTCACTATCTGGTACGCATCTTCTAATCACTTGATCGGGACAGTACTTAAATAAGTACGAGTTGTCCCAAGTGAAATATCTAACCTTATTCAAAAATCTCTTTTTATCTTGTTTGGTCTAATAATTAGGAATGTGTCACATAACAAGATAATTAACAATATCATAGTACCAAGGCAACAAGGAAATATGCAACAACTATTCATCCAAGAAAGATTCAATTATAGGCCTGCGATCCCTAGTATGCTCCACCTCAAATTTGGATAAGTGATCCACTACAACATTTTTGGCACCTTTGTTATCCTAAATTTCTAAGTCAAACTCCTATAGTAGTAGTATCTAACGGATCAACCTAGGTTTTGCATTCATTTTAGAAGGGAGGTATTTTAAAGCCACGTGATCCTAGTATACCATAATTTTAGACCCTAACAGGTAAGATCTAAATTTATCCAAAGCAAACACTACAACAAAATCATCTTTACTAGTGGTTAAGTAATTGAGTTGCACATCATTTAGTGTTTTACTAGCATAACATGTTACATGGGGAAGTTTATCAATGCGCTACCTCAAAACAACTCCAGTGGCATAGTTTGATACATCACACATTGTTTCAAAAGGTGCATTCCAATCTGGTGGTCGAATAATGGGTGTAGAAGTCAACTAGGCCTTAAGTTGCTCAAATGCATTTTTACAATCCTCATCAAATTCAAAAATGGCCTCCTTTGTAAGTAAATTACATAAGGGCTTAGCAATTTTTCTAAAATCCTTGATAAGTGTCTATAAAATCTAGAATGTACTAAAAAGGAGTGAATTTCTTTCATTGTACTTGGTGGAGGAAGGTTGGCTATTAAATCCACTTTTTCCTTATCAACTTCCATCCCATTAGGTGATACTATGTTGCCTAAAACTATCCCACTTTATACCATAAACTGACACTTTTCCCAGTTTAAATTAAGACTTTTCTCCTAACACCTTACTAGAACTAACTTTAAGTGGTGTGGGCTCTCATCAACTCAAATACTGAGAAGTCATCCATAAAAACCTCAAGAAAGCTTTCTACCATATTAGAGAAAATGCTTTACATACTCTTTTGAAATATAGCTGAAGCATTACAAAGCCCAAAAGGCACACGTCGGCAGACGAAGGTTCGAAAAGGCCAAGTAAAAATGGTCTTCTCATGATCCTCTGGTACTATAGGAATCTGGTTGTAATCGGAATACCCATCCAAAAAACAGTAATACCTATGTTTGGCCAACCTCTCTAGCATTTGGTCAATGAATGGTAGAGGAAAATGATCTTTCCTTGTGACTATGTTCAATTTACAATAGTCAATGCAAACTCTCCACCCGGTGGTCTTGCGGGTGCGTACCAGTTCATTATCCTCATCTTTTACTACCATGACCCTAGATGATTTAGGTACAAGTAACCCAAGTACTATCAAAAACAAAATATATAACACCAACATCTAAGAGCCTTCCGACTTCATCTTTGATAACGACCTTCATGTGGTGGTTTGTCTTTGGGTTTCCCTAAAATGTTTTGCATTTTCTTCTAGGTGTATACTATGCATGCATACAGTTGGACTAATCCCTTTTATGTATGTTATCATCCACCCTAGAGTAGTTTATGTTCCTTAAGAACATCTAAAAGCTTACCTTCCTATTCATTATCTAAATCTGATGCTATTATCACATGTAAGGTTTCATCTAGGCCTAGGTATGAATATTTCAAGTGGTTAGGCAAGGGTTTTAGGTCCAAAGATGGTGGTTGCTCTATCGTTGGTGTGGGGATAAATTCAGAAAGTGGAAGTGGTTCTACATAAGGACCACACTGAGAGGTATCCATGATTGGAGCAACCTCTAAAAGGTTGTTTACCTCCTCAATAGACTTGCCTATATGAAATTCTCCATTAAAGTACATAAGACAAGCCTCTATTAGGTCAGAGATGGATAATGGCAGATGAATGTCATTAATTAAACTCTCGATCAAATTGACATCACAGGAATCATCAATGTCTAAATGTTGTTGATTGGCATTAAAGACATTTAACTTAAGTTTCATGGTACCAAATGACAATTTCATTACACCATTCATACAATTAATTATGGCTTTAGACGTCACCAAGAATGGACGTCCAAGTATGGTTAGAATCTAATTATCGAGATTAGATACAGGTTGGGTGTCCAGTATAATGAAATCAACTGGCTAATAGAACTGGTCCACTTGTGTCAAGACATCTTCAACCAAACTAGGTGGTATCTTAACATATCTATCCTCTAATTGTAGCATTGTAGTGGTTAATTTTAACTCACTGAGCCTTAATTACTCATAGACAGAGTATGGCAACAAGTTAACACTCACCCCTAGGTCAAGTAATGCCCTATCTATGACATGATTTCTAATAATGCAAGAAATGGTCAAACACCCTGGGTCTCTAAATTCTGGGGGGGTCTTATGTTGATTCAAAGAGCTTACCTATTCGGTGATGAAAGCTTTCTTTTGTACATTTAGCTTTCTTTTTCTTATGCAGAGCTCTTTTAAGAACTTGGCATAAGCAGCAATGTCTTGAATTGCTTTGAGCAATGGAATATTTATTTGGACATATTTAAATACCTCCATTAACTCATTGAAGTTTATTCTCTTTCTAGCCTTGTTGAGTAACTGAGGAATGGGGGCTTTAGGCACATAAGGTGCCTCCACTATAGGTTCTACCATGTCTTTTTATCTTTTCTCATTCTCCTACATATCTAATTTGGCTAGGGCATGAGAATTGATATTCTAGAATTGGTTTGAAGCACTTTTTGTTTCTTCATTCTATTTTCAAACAGGCTCTAAATTATATCCTCCAAAGACAGTTTCTTTAGTTGCCGAGGTTGTTGGAAGCTAGGTGGCTGTTGAGGAATTATAACCCTATGAGGAAAATTTTGGGTAAGGGGTTCACTAGTGGTCCCCCTTGGTGATTATTCTTTAACTAGGAAAAATTGGGATGCTTAGCACATCTAGGGTTGTAGGTCTCAGAATACGGGTTGTTGCTAGGTTGGCGATATGCATTCACTTAGTCTACAAGATATTCAAGGTATACTTTATTGGATGGACGAACTGAAGTTAGATGAGCTGCACTAGGACAAGCAGTGCATACCTCTTGTGGAGGTTTATGGGGTAGCAACCATGAAAGATTGAAACATACTTTTAAGCTTGTCCATTTTTCCACTTAAAGGCTCTAGTTTGGTTAATTTTTCAACTATAGAGTGAAGCTTGTAGGATAGATCTGTATGCATTCCTATCTCATATAGACCCCCTTTCTTTGGAAGCTAGTTAGTTCTCTCTCTCCTATTTGAATAACCCATTGCTGGGAATTATCAGCCAATGCCTGAAAGAACTCCCAAGCCTGTCTCTCATCGTTTAGCATGAGGGCCCCTCCACTCGCTGCATTTTTCATAAGTCTGTTTTGAGACGTTAACGCCTTATAGAAGCATGAACTTGCTATCATTGCTCAAATCCATAATGAGGGCAATTTTACAATAGTTCATTCCATTGTTCCCAACACTCATAATACTATTCATCATCCCTTTGTTGGAAATTAATAATTTTAGGACAAACAGCATTAGTTTTGTGGATGGGGAAGAATTTGTTCAAAAACATTTTACACAATTGGTCCCATGTGTTTATGGAACCTACCTCCAAGGAATTAAGCCATGACTTGATTTTGTTCTTGAGTGAAAAAGGGAATAGCTTAAGCCTAATTGAATTTCGAAACCTAAATGTGGCACAAATATCAAAGGAACTCCTTGATATGTAGGTAGAGGTCTTCTCGGTCTAAACCATAAAAGGCGGGGAGTAATTAAATGACTCCCAACTTTAACTCAAATTGGTCAGCATTTGTAGGAAGTAAAGCTATGCAGGATCGGGTGTTGAGCTGTAGAGGCTCATAGAAATCTCTAATTGCCTTGCTCTTGACTTTTACTAGTGGTTCAACCATAGGGATAGGAACTTGGTTTCTTTCCTCTTGTCTTGGTTGCATTCAATCTCTAGGTTAAAATACGTTAGCTTTGGGTTCAGAGTTCAATGCCCTTGAATAAACTACCCTAAGTAAAATGTCCTAATCTAAATGCTAACTCT
This sequence comes from Warburgia ugandensis, assembly GCA_035236585.1. NCBI lineage: Eukaryota > Viridiplantae > Streptophyta > Magnoliopsida > Canellales > Canellaceae > Warburgia > Warburgia ugandensis. The sequence goes on from CP141136.1 coordinate 42,799,572, forward strand.
AACTCTATGTGATGTGCAATCAAATCCTAGTAAGCTCAAATCGAGAAGTGACTTGATTATCTTTGTTTAGTGCATAGGTGGTAGCTTCTTGAACCTAGATCTAGATAGCTCCTCCCTCTATCTAGATTTTACTACTACTTACTAGTTAGGTTTTGCTCAAAAGTGGTTAATACAATCCTTGTGTTATGAGGCATCTAAACCTCAACTAATGTCAACAGAAGGTGTTGGAAAATCATTTGGACTTTAAGACACCAACTATAATCACATTGCTTAGAAGCCACTAGAGTGTTAATAGATCGCACCCTTCTAAAAAGGGTACTATAAGCTTGATATCTAAGTCTCTTTCTACTTGATTTTAAATTAATGTCCAAGGGATAGGATCGTGGCATACAAGGATGTTGATTGATTAAGTTATAGGTGGGCCAAGGAGCTGGTGATAAAATCCAGTCCCTATCTTATAAGGGTTCATGTGGGGCCCTTACTAGCATTAATTCCATTCAACTGTAAAGCTGTAAATATGCAATGCAAAACAAAACCAAACTAATGCAACCTATATGCTATCCAACCAAGGTTAGATAAGTGCTCTAATACAGCAATCCTAAGTAAAGATGTAACAATCATCAATAATTGATCCTAATCTATATGAATTATACTAACATTCAAATGCAAATTATCCTAAAAATTGAGTGAGAGATACTCACAGTGAGGGGCCCGATGATGGTCAAGTGAGGGCCACCATTCCCTACACTTGCCCTATGTTTTTACAACCAATTGAAAATTAAATAATAAAGAAATTACAATTTACAATGGGGCTCACTAAAAGTTTCATTCAAATCTTAATCTAGGAAAGTAATAAAATCTAATCTAAGATGATGAAGCCATGGCCCACAAGATCTGTAATAACCCCAATTCTTGTAAATTGATTAAGAAAATCAATTTAGTTTGAATTTTCAAAAATTTTGAGCTGGAATATTAGCTTACTAGAAATTCTCCTTTTATAAAGATTAAAACATGATTTAAAACTTATAAATTATGAATGTACCCAAAAAAAATGATCAAAATGACATTAAGTCATTCAATTCTAAGTTAAAATGAAAAATCCCTAATTTTCTCCATTTTTATGAATAAAAGGGTAAAATAGTAATTTTACCCATAACCGAGATCTAAGACTTCAATATTTCAAATGTACTTAGAAATAGAATTCCAACACCACTAATATGCTAAATTCTGAGTTCTGGAGAATAAAACAGATTTTTCTCCATAAAGGGGCAAAATGGTCCTTTCACACCTCCATAGGGCCCACAAGGGGCCCACAAATGAATCCAACGGCCAGAAAACATGTAATGAATGGTCAAACTACTACCAGCTGAGAGTGGAGAAGGAGGTGGCAGTAGAGGATCCAATGTTAATTTAATATTCAAAAGAATTAAAACATAATTATTATAAGTAATTATGAAACTTTCAAAAACATCTATAAATACATCCCCAAAAATCCTTCAAAAATATTCATAAAAATTACCACAAAATAACCTTGCTTCTCCTAAAAAACTAGATCCAAAATCATTCCCAAATATCCAAAATTCCCAAAAATCTATCTCTTTCACTTTCTCTCCCCTCTCTCTATATTGGAATAAGAGACCTAAATTCAATTAGACACTCTGTTTCAAAGAAAATCACACCAATCCCACCATCCATATGATCCTAAATTATTTTATCTACAAAATTTCCAAATAAATTTCAAGATCCAACAATGCAATCAATGGAAAATCACAAAACAAGCGGTTATCGGGCAATCTTACCAACAACAAGATATTTCTTTAAAATTGGGCTTCAAAACCTAAGTTTTCTCTAATTAGGTAGATGGAAACTCTTCCCATACTTATTTCATGTTATTTTATATAATTTTTATTTTTTGAAATTATTTTTGGGTAGAAAATTATAAAAATCAAGTAAGGATAAAAACCCTTCATTTTTGTATGATGGAGGGCTCAGATGGAAAATTTGAGCTGTCCCACTAACGAGAGTGTGGTGACCGCTCCACCCTACCGTACCTGCTTTGCCTGAACAATCTAGGTCATCTGTTCTACTAGGCCCAGATCAAATCTGGACCCTCAAAACGATTGTAAACTTCAAAGTTCAATTACAGAGTCATCTAAACTCCAAATTAAGATAGGAAAGAAGCTATGGAAGGCTTGTAATGTCTATTTTCTTTTGAAATTATAAAATTGATAATAATAAAAAATCTTCAAGAAACTTTCTATTTTGAGGAATTAAGCTTTTAATTTTTATGATCTTCAAGATATGAGATGATCAGATCTTGGGGATCTAATGCAATGATGAAATAATGTTGAAATAAAGTAATATCCATGATTTATTTTGACAGCTCTAACATAAATTGAGGAATCATCCCTTTATGGTAGAAATAACCTAAAAATACAAAGGGACCCACTTGATCAATGATATCAAGCATCATCAGACCCTTGGGATGGATTGAATGAATAGGATTATAATGGAATCTAGTGATATCATGGATTAAATGTGACAAAAACAAATGGATATGATCTTTGGACCTTAATAAAGTAAAAGCCCTAAATGTAATTAAAACCCTTGATCTAAAGGAAAAGATTTAAAATCTAATAGTTGCATCATAAGTTAAAGTTTCCAATAATCTTAATCTAATTAGTTTACTTGTCTTTTATTTGATAATAGAATTGTAAATGTGATTTATGTTATAAATTAGGAAGCATGATAGTGTAATTCTTAAATTTTAGCATGCTATAATCTATATGTTATTAGATTGTTATAATAGGTTGGTAGTTTAAATATGTTAGGGTTATGTTAGTTTGAAATTAGGATTTTAGCATGATTCCATTAGATTACTAGTAAAATTTCATGCATTTCATAACCTAGGATCATGCTAGTATAAGTATAGTTGTATTTCATTAGGTTAAGTTACATTCATAGAAAGCACGTTAGTATAAATAGTTGTTAAATTTATATTGGATTTATGCTTTAAGGTTTATGATGTATTTATTAGCAAATTTTATTAGTAGATTCAAAAGTTAAGTAGTTGTTAAGATATAATGAGCATAAATCACCAAAAATATAAACTAATGGAATATAGAGATTCATGGACAATTAAGATGAGTGAATGACTTTAACTTAATATTAGTAAGGGCTATAGTTAGTAGGACAATATAAGGACTATCAAATCCTTTGCCCAAACTAGGAGAATAATAAACCCCATGAATGAAATTTTAAATGTTCATGAATTTAATTAAAATCAATAAGCAGTACTTAGGGTTAAAATGATCATAGGAACCTTATGAAAGGTTGAGCTAAGGTCACTCTAGTGAATGCTAAACATGGTGGTTAAGAGGGTTCTCTAATAGAGCCTCGCTTTTCCCCTACCTTCTATTGATATTTGTGAGGTCTAAATGCCTCCTTACATGAGGATTGAAGTAATCACTTTGTATTCAGCCATTCAGCTAATAAGTCTTAGTCAATTGAAAATAAGAGGAGCTGTCTAGACTTAAGATGTAATAAGCTATCTTCAACCAGTATAAAATTAACTGGTTGAATAATAATAATAATAATAATAATAATAATAATAATAAGAGCATAAAATATTAGTAAATTATCTAATCCTAATAAAAATTATAAGTCAGATAAGGATGAACAAACAAGATCTATAGGATCTTGAATGATCAAGAACAATAAGAATGCTAATGTTGTATTTTATTATGTATCTATGTATGTTGTAGACAAATCTAGTTAGAGAATCCAAACCCTTGATCAAATATGATTCAAGGAAGAGAACCAAGATCATCCTCCTTAGGGATGATCAAACAACTGACCTTAGATCAAAGAAGAACTAGATGATAGAAGATCTAAGCCCTTGATCTTTATCAACAAGTATAAATTGTTGATTAAAGGATCTATAGAGATCAATATCAAAGAAAAGGAATACACAAATACTTAGATATGAAAGATTAGAAAATCATTCTAACCATCAGATCTACTGATCCATAAGATAGACACTATTTGAGGAAGATATATCATGATAGGACAAAAGATCTAAATCCTTTATATCAAAGGACAAGATAAATATATATATAGGATCAAAATATATAGGATTATTCAAATTGTATAAACATTGATAGTGAAGGGGAGCCTTGGCACAACGGTAAAAGTTGTCGTCATGTGACCTTGTGGTCACGAGTTCAAGGGTGGAAACAACCTCTTGCAAAATGCAAGGTACGGTTGTGTACTTTAGGCCCTTATGGTCTGCCCCTTCTGCGAAACCTGCATAAGTGGAAGCTTCGTGCACTAGGGCTGCCCTTTATAAATATTGACAGTATGTATGGATTTACAGATTACATACATCTGTCAGAATCATGGGAAGGTCGCCACTGTGACAGCCATGGTCCCCCCCTCCCCCATACGGACATGGATGTTGTGATTTCCACCAAGGATGGTATAGATGAGTTATTGGGCAATTATTCGGGTGCACTTGTACAGATTGTAACTACATGCATAGTAGTCCTTTAAGTATTTTTGCACTATGATGCATGGCATAGTGAAATGCCTTATGATATGGCATGATGAGATGCCGGGTAATCATAGATTAGCAATACTGCCCAAATGAGGGAGTTTGTCCAGCAAAGTCGGGATGATCTATCAACTTAGTATAAATTAGGTATGATTGTGTTTTGAGATATTAACTATTTTTCATGGTTTTGGCTACATATATATATATATATATACAAAGTATACAATATGTATCTGTAAGGATGTACGTATATGACTAAGTAAAGAGAATGATACATGAGTATGAATAATGGGATTATGAAGTATTAGGATTATACTGTCAAATTATTATGCTTCTTGAATCCTCTACTAAGCATAGCTTACTATGATATTGTAAATGTTTGAATGTTTACAATATCTCAGTTATAGAGAATGAGAGTTAGGAGCTCAAAACTGAAAGTTTTGAGAGAATAATCATTAGGGTATACCCCTTGAAGACAATTATTTTTATTTGAGAGCATTATACTATATTGAGAGTTTTTATTGTATTGTGAGCTTTGAAATTTGGACTATGTAATTTGGACAAGTATTGTAATGATACCTGGGCTGTACTGTGAACCACTAGATGGATTCTGGAATTTAATAAAAGTATATTCCTTCAATGAAATTTTATCTTGTACAAAAATTCTACTTATGTTATGTATGAAGTGATGACTTGGGTTTTTCAAAACAAGTTCTAAATAAAAGAATTTTTGCTACTCAATCTTAACTAATGAGTCAACTATCGCTATACTCATTCTCAACTAATAAAGGTACTCTTTCTATACTCATCCTTAACTAATGAGTCAACTCTCTCTATACTCATTCTCAACTAATAAGGCTACTCTTTCTATACTCATCCTTAACTAATGAGTCAACTCTCTCTATACTCATTCTCAACTAATAAATCTCTCATATTTCTCTATTCACTCACTATTTCTCATCTTCAATTTGGATTGTCATAATCATATTGGACATAAGGGGCTTCAAGTGACTGGATGAACCTACTCTGATACCAACTGTGGCGACTTGGGTTTTTGAAATACATTTTGTTATTTATTTTCAAATGGTGGTCCACCAATTTTGCAAAAAATTTGAAACTTAAGCAGCGAGAATATTTTCTTTGAAATTCTTTTCAAAAAACCCGAATGCCACATTTCACTCACATATACACAAATAATTTTGTATACAACATATGTTTCCAAAGAAACTCATTTTATTAAAATTGCAGGATCGATCCAGTGGTTCACATACACAACCCCCTTTATTACATCTTATGTCCAAAATACAATCCAATCCTTTCCACAATAGTACATAGTCTTGATCAATAGTATAGCCTTCGTCTTCCCATGTTGTATCACTCCATTCTTTTCTTTCTGTATCTAAGATATTGTAAACATTCAAACTTTTACAATATCTCAGCAAGCTATGGTTGGGAGAGGATTCAAGAACATATGGAATCATATAATTCCAAAGTACAGTATTCATAATCATCATATTCCATATGAATCACATAATTCAATTTCCATGAACCATACCATATATGATTATTCTATCATATAATTTATCATGTAACATCTACTATGATAATTCCAAATCACTCACTATGAAAATTAGTCAATATCTCAAACATCAATAATAATACTCAGATATATTGAGTTGATAAATAATCTAGAATTTTGCTGGGAAAATACTCCCTCATTAGGGCAGTAGTGGTATGTCACTAAACCATGCATCATAATACAAAATACTCAAGGACTTCCATGCTATAGTCTAATCCGTACTAGTGCACTTAGATAACTGCCATGTTCACCACTGCTACCATGGTGGAAAATATTATGTCACTGTCCGTATGAGGAGACAGGACTTTCACAATGGAGCCTTCCTATAATTGCCCCACCCGACTTTTAGCCTCTCTTTAGGCAAGGTATCATAATATCATCAAATTTCAAGAAGCGGGTGACCAAACCCTCATAACTTCCCTAGCATAGTATCCCCAGGCTTATACCTATTTAAAACAAAATCACAAGCCTCCATGCTTATATCTAAAATACTTCTTGTAGATCTCAGAACATCTATCTGTTTATATTATCATCCTCGTATTCAATATCCTCATACTACGGATATAATTTTATTTCTAGATTTAGGGATCCTCATTTACAATGAATGATACCCATGTTCATATAAGTTTAGGGATTAATCATTTATTGTAAATGATCCCCATTTCCTTTAATTTGATAATCATATACCAAATGTTATTAAGTGTAAGGATACTCATTTGATACAAATGATATCCATTATTATTATGTTCTTATCTAAGTTTAGGGGTAATTATAAATGATACCCAGGTATTTATTATGTATTCCATCTAACTTCAATGATTATTTCTATCGCATATACATGAATTATAGTTCAAATGTAACTAAGCATATTATCATTCTTAAGCATTATAATGTCTATGTATAGCAACAATTCCAAAGACCATAGGTCTTGTATTCTTAAAGTTCCACCTACCTTCATGTAGTGATCCATCCCTTCAGATCCTTCTTGATTAACGTATGTAATCTGTAAATACATATATACTATCATTATTTGTACAATTTTGGATAATCTCCTATCTATATTCCTTATCAAATCTTGTCCTTTGATATAAAGGATCTAGATCTATCTTGTGTTCCTATAATTCATACAATCTATCTTCCTTAGATAGTGTTTATCCTATTAATCAATAGATTTGATGGTTAGAATGATCTTCTAATCTTTCAAATCTAAGTATTTTCTATTTTTAAGTCTTTATGTGTCCATCTCTTTGATCTTGATCTTTCATAGATCCTTTGATTAACAATCTGTACTTGTTGCTAAAGATCAAGGGCCTAGATCTTCTATTATCTAGTTCTTCTTTGATCTAAGTTCAATTATTTCATCATCCCTAAGGACGAGGATCCTGGTTCTCTTTCTTGATTCATATTTGATCAAGGGTTTGGATTATCTAATCTAATGATCTTGATTTGTCTACAAGATACATACATGGATACATAATAAAATACAACATTAGGATTCTGATTGTTCTTGATCATTTAAGATCCTATAGATCTTATTTGATCTTGATTATCTTACTTACCATTTTTATTAAGATTAGATATTTTACTACCCTTTTATGATCTTATTATTATTATTATTCAACCAATTAATGCTTTACTAGTTGAAGATAGCTTATTTCATCCTAAGTCTAGACTACTCCTCTTATTTCCAATTGACTAAGGCTTACTAGTTGAATGGCTGAACACAAAGTGGTTATCCTCATGTATGGAGGCATTTAGACCTCACAAACATTAATAGAATGTAGGGGAAGGGCAAGGCTCTATTAGAAAACCCCCATAACCACCATGTTCAGCATTCACCAGAGTGACCTTAGCTCAACCTTTTATAACATTCCTATGAGCATTTTAACCCTAAGTACTCTTTCTAATTTATTTTAATTAAGTCCAAGAACATTTAAAATGTCATTCATGGGGTTTATTATTCTTCTAGTTTTGGCAAAGGATTTGATAATCCTTATATTCTCCGACTAACTATAGCCCTTACTATAATTAAGTCCATGTCATTCATTCCATGTAAATGTCTTTCAACTATATTTTTCATTTAATTACATTTTCAATGTAATTTATATAACATAAGCATTAAAGCATAAATAAAACTAAAAATTAAATCTACTAAGCAATAAAAGACATTTACAGTATCATTCAATAATTCAAATGAAAATTTAACATGCCATAACTATTCATCATGATCCAACGGTCATATTTGATTTCTATTCATTTTTCATCCCATTTAGGGTTTAGATCTTGATCTTTCACTTTCCTTTAGATCTAATACATTTTATTAATGTGATTTTATCACTAGATCATTGATGCATCTCATCAAATGATCTGATCCTTCTTGCTCCAACCGATCAAGAAGATCTCAAGCCATTTTATCCAATTTAAGGGCATAAATCTTAATCTATCCCAAATTATCATCATCAAGCCCATCAATCCATATGATCTTAACTTTATATCATTATCCAAATACATCCACACTATTCAGTCATCTTGATCAAATTGATCAAGGAGATTACCATTCACTTTTATGGATTTTACTACTTTTAAGGGTCAAGATCTTAAGATTTGAAAAATAAATTACATCCAATTATTTATTTATTATAATTATACATTTAGATCATCATATAAATTATTTTAAAATGTCTGATCATGCTTGATTAATCAAATCATGAAGATCCATGCTCATTTTTATGATTTTTCTTCTTTTAAGGCTATATCTCTTATTTAAACATAGATCAGTCACTTCTAACAATTGATTCCATGTTCCAAAATTACAAGATCATCAGTGGATTAGAATTATAAAGTCTGATCATTCCAAATTTCACTGACCATAGGAATTAGTAGTACTTTTCTTTATTAACAGAATTTTACATGCATCAAAATATAAATTTTCTAAGTTCAGTACCTTATACAAGTAACAAGAAATCTATAGCAACTTTTATATCTAAAATCAGAGCTAAAATGAGCTCTCAATTGAAGAAACAAGGTTTCAGTACAAATATTCGATAGCTCAGATCTAATTTGGCTGTACCGGGTGTGGGGACGACCAGTAGCCTGCGCCTGTTACTACTTTTTATTGGTAATCTAAGAGGGGTGACTGGCTATGGGTGAGACGGTCGAATCTGGACTGTCAGATCACCCTGCCATGGATCACCATCCATCTCTCAACATCAAGGGCTAAGATCTCATCTCTAGGAGTTTCTGGGCCCTAGGAAATCATCCAAAGGCTCATAAGTTTCATCTGAGCCATCCAAGATGGGAATCTAAACCCTGTTGTAGGATCTGTCATTCCCAATGGATCAATGGCCAGGGGGATCACCTAGAGGCCGAAAAACCTAAGGGAGGTGTCGGAATGGAAGGGAAATGAAGTGGGTGGCCTACCTATGCCGGTCTGGTGAAGGAATTTCACCAGAGAAGTTATGTACCAGAGAAATAAAACCCTAGATGCCGAAAATACATACAGTAAACAAATTCTCTATCGTAGTTGCCGTAAAGGATGGAAAATATGGGGGAAACATAGATCCCCATGTTCTTAACATATTCAACGATCCAAGATTTGAGTTTAACAGTGGGATATGTGGAAAAAATGTGAAAATTATGCCAGAGACGGTGACCTTTCTAGAGGTTGTTCTTCATTTTGAGTTTCTCGGCAATCCAAGAGGTGGATCATCATGGAAACTTGGGGTTTTTGTAGATTAGCCTTGTCCGACAAGATCCAATGGTGGAGATTTGATTTTAATGGGTGGAAATCCATGGCTAATTGGTTTAGGGTTTCCTGGGTGGAAACCCTAGTTCATCGGGGACGATGTGTCCCTGGACACTCCTGATGCAGACATGGGGTCATCTACCTGGGTGGGTCTAGGGACACGCCCACAAAGATTGGGAGAGAAAGAGAGAAAAAAGGAGGAAATGGGGGAGATGGGGAAGGATTCTAGAGCTGAGATTTTAGGGCATTGTAGGGGACCTCATGAAAGACATTAGAAAAAAATTTGGGAATTTTTATGGGGTATTTATATGTGTTTTTGAATTTTTTATGATTACATGTAATTATTATTAAATTAGCATTGGATTCCCACTACCACCTCCTTCTTCACTAGCAGCTGGTAGTGGTTTGACTCATGATGTTGGTCCTCTAGACCGTTGGCCCACCTTGTGGGACCCACATAGTTGTGAAAAGATCAATTTGCCCTTTTAATTCCAAAAAATGGAGAAAAATAGGGTTTATTCCTATGAATATGGAATTGAGTGTGCTTAGTGTTGTTTTGATCAATTTTTTTTAGTACATTCCAAATTTTGATGTCTTAGGTCTCGGTTATGAGTAAAATTACCATTTTACCCTTTTATTCATAAAAGTGGAGAGAAATAAGGATTTTTCATCTGAACTCAGAATTTGACGTACTTACACTCATTCTGATCAGTTTTTCTAGTACATTACAAATATCCAAGTTTTAAGTCTTGGTTTTATTTTTTATAAAAAATAATTTTCTGGAACTCAAAGTTCCAATTCCACTTTTAAATTTTAAATTCTAATTTTTAATAATTCAATTATATTCATAAAAATTGGGGTTATTACATTCCAGCCCTAAGTAAATAGATAAATTGTCTGATACATATGAGAATTACTTTACATACAAGCATGGAGGTTTTTGGTTTTGTTTTAAAAGCTGGGTGGGGCAATTATGGAAAGGCCGCCACTATGATAGCCATGGTCCCCCCTATGAGCATAGATATTGTGATTTCCACCAAGGATGGTATAGGTGGATTATTGGGTAGTTATCTGGGTGTGCTGGTACGGATTGTGATTGCATGCATAATAGTCCTTTGAGTATTTTTGCACTATAATGCATGGCATAGTGAAATACCTTATGATATGGCATGATGAGATGTTAGGTAATCATGGATTACCGATACTGCCCAAATGAGGGAGTATGTCCAACAGAGTTTGGATGATCTATCAACTTAGTATAAACTAGGTATGATTATATTTTGAGATATTAACTATTTTTCATGATTTTGACCGTATATATATATATCTATACAAAGTATATAGTATGTATGGGTATTGATGTACATATATGACTAAGTAAAGAGATTGATCCATGAGCATGAATAATGGGATTATAAAGTATTAGGATTATACTGTCAAATTATTATGCTTCTTGAATCCTCTACGAAGCATAGCTTGCTGAGATATTGTAAATGTTTGAATATTTACAATATCTCAGATACAGAGAAGGAGAGTTAGGAGCTCAAAACTGAAGAAGATTTGGGAGAATAATCATCAAGGTATACCCCATGAAGACAAGTATTTTTATTTGAGAGCATTGTATTGTATTGCGATTGTATGGTGAGCTTTGATATTTGGATTATGTAATTTGGACAAGTATTGTAATAATACCCGGGCTATACTGTGAACCACTAAATGGATTCTGGAATTTAATAAAAGTATATTCCTTCAATTGAATTTTATCTTATACAAAAATTCTTCTTATGTTATGTATGAAGTGATGACTTGGGTTTTTCAAAATAAGTTCAAAGAAAAGAATTTTTGCTACTTTGTTATGCAAAAAAATTTTACTACTAAGGGCCCTGCCTTTGAAAAATGTATTATAAAATATGTTACAAAAACCCAGGTCGTCATAGTTGGTATCAAAGCCATTCATCTAGTCATAGTACAGTACCCTTATATCCAATATGAAGATGATAATCCAATTTTAGATTAAGATGGAAATAGTTGTATAGAATACTAATAGAAATTTTGGTTTATGAGCATATGCCACCAAAAAGAGTTACAAGGCAGATAGCTCAAAATACTCCAGAAGATAATATGGAGAGATTAACAATGGATAATGTGGAAGAGATGGTAACAAGAGTATTGAGGAACCTTCTTCCTCACATTCAACAACCCTAAAGTTCATCACCTCTAGTAAAGATACCAAGTACTCAGGCTCAAGCTTAGGCTCACCCTCAAGTGAGACATAATACACCAACCCTAGATACTGTAATGAATCCAATTTTGTAACATTAAAATCCCAAGTTAGCAATGAAAAGTTTAGTTTTTGAAGATAAGGGTATTTTGGTCATTTTACTATTCACCTCGACTAAACCCAGAAATTTGGTCCTGAAAATGGTACCATTAGGTGCATCTCGGAAAAAAAAATCCAACAAGACTAAAATCATCCAAAACGAAGTTAAAATGAGCAAGTTATGGCCCTTTGAATTTCAGGGGCAAAAATGTAATTTTTACTAAAAAACGGATTTAGCCTGCAAAACACAGGGGCCCGTTTTGATACGGGCACCCTTCATCTTCATCCCCCTAGAGGGTTCTAGAACGGTGGTGATTGGAGGAGAAATCACCGCCATTCTGGAGGTTTCTCCACTACCATTCAAGGGCGGTGAGAGCCCCCTCCAGAACCCTCTTATAGCTCTATAAATAGAGCTTTTTGGCACCTCTAATGGCAGCCCAAAAGCTTGAGAAAAACCTATTTTGGAGGAGCAACCAAGAGGAGAAACAAGGAAAAAAACCCAGCAACGAGCCACGTATGCCCAAGATCCCTCAAAACCCTTCTTCACAGTAGTCCTAGATTTAGTTTCCCTAAGTTTTTGCATAAAAAATCATGCAAAATAGAGCCCTAGAGAGTCACCAAGGACCCAGGAACGATCCCTGGGCCACACTGGTTCGACAGGGTCGAACCAGGGTGTCCTGAGGACGCCCCAGTCCCCAAACGAACAAGACGTTCCAAACGGAACGAAATGCGTCGACCGCGTTCGAGAAAACCAAACAAGTGCGTCCGTGGACACGCCAGCAAAAGGAACAGACAGGCGGGAAAATCCAGCGCGTCTACAGACGCGCCCGCTGGGGAGCATGTCGCTGACTCGCAATGCTCTAGCATTCTAGGATTTTCGCCTCTTAACGTCCAGTTGGGGCGCATGCTGCTGACGCGCAGCATGCTAGCATTCTGCATTTTCACTCTTAAAGGCCTTATGTACATGTGATACTAAAAAGCTTATAACTTGAGATCTAGAGCTCTGATTGAGGCACCGTGAAAGGTGTTGTGTCTGTGTCAACGATGCAGATACACCTAAACTATAAAATCCCTTATCAAGGCCTAATCAAAGGTGGGCACGCCCCTTAGAATAGGATGGTGGCACGTGGCCGCTAGACCTTTGGAAAACTGATGATACCAAGGCCCAATTAGGACCTTAGGACACCCATAGGCATAGGGATGAACCCTTAATGCCTAAGTAATAAGACCAACTACTCTAAAACCTATAAAAGATAGGCCAAACTAACCTTGATTCCCCAAACCATGTTTAGGAGCATACGAGGACAAAGGGGTTAGCGCGACCTAGCCAGGTAGGTGCTCTATTGCTACTAGACTTTTTAAAAGAACCATGATTGTTTTGAGAATACATGTTTTAAGTATATGAAATTGTTTAGCATGACTTAATTTAGCATACATGTGATAAAGGCTTTATGCATAGACATATTTTATAAATAATTGCATATACGTTATGCATAGATATGTTTTGCAAACAATTGCATACATTGCATGATTTGTGAGCATTAAGTTCTTGCAAAAAATTGCATGTCCTTGAGGGTTACCAAAAGATGCTAGAGTGCCGAGGGCCAGGCAATTGTGAGGGACCCGAAGAGGACAGGTTTTGAAAAAAAGAGAGGTTTTCACTTGTTTTGATCTGATTATGATTTGGGCTGATAAGCTCGTGGGCACTATCTCAAGAGGTTTGGGTTGGCCTCCAGCCTCTACCACTATTAGGTGGATGGGTACCACGCCCAAAAAGGGCAACATCCCTACGTCGACTACATGTGGTACAAGGGGCTACCACTGGTGTCACAGCACTGGGTCGACGTGTCATAAGCCCCGTTGAGGCTATGACCGAGTGTCCTCAGGTACCTGGGGACCACACGGCGATGAGGTCGTGGGCATAGTTGGACCCTATGATTTCGTGGACTTATTTGCATTGCATATGACATGATATGAGGTTGGTCAACCATACCATACTAGATATCCATGAGTTGGATTCAATGAAGCATCTTATGCATATCATAATGTTATGATATATATATATGATACTTTCGATTTGGATTATGTGATCCTTTAAGTCGTTAGTATTTCAATTTGACAATGGTTTTTGATATATTGAACTTGAGTGTTCAGACATGCACATGTTTTGAAAGAGCACATGATTTTAAACATCGCATGCATTATAAAACTAGTAGTGATAGGCTCCTATTGAGTATAGTATATACTCACCCAATCCTCAACATTTTTCAGACACAAAGTAAATACTTAAGGGCAAGGAACGCTTGTGATAGAAGACACCCAGACTAAGTGCAAGTAAGTAAACCCCTACCTTATCTTTCAATGTTACTTGACTGTAGTTACTCTCTATAGCTGAGACTGTGACTAACACTTTCTTGGGAATAATGTTGATTTAAAACTTTGCCATGGCTAGATAAATTAAGAATGTGTTTTGACACTCGGGGTTTTTATGAAAGATTTTTTTCCAAAACGAAAAAGATTTTCATGCATTTCATACTTATAAAACAAGAGATCTTGCCCGTTTATCAAAATTGCATCATATAAAAACCCGAGTCGTCACAGATACTCCCACACTGGTACAAGGTCAATCTTCCCTTTTACCAAGTGGAGAAGCTAGAAATTCTACATTTGCCCTAGAAAAGGTTGACAAAATGATGGAGAGATTTCAAAAGATGGCTACGGGGTATAATGGAAAGGATGAAGCTATGAAGGCCGAGGAATGGATATATGAAATAGAAAGCACTTTCAGTGCACTAAGTACTCCTCCAGAGTTGAAGGTTAAATTTGCCACCTATCTATTAAAACAAGAAGCTGCATTTTAGTAGAGATCAGTTAACAATACCTTCTTCTCAAATTCTGAAGATACTACATGGGAGGAATTTAAGGAAGTCTTCAACCACAAATATTTCCCTACTCATATACAAGCAAGAAAGCTGATTGAGTTTCTAGAACTTAGACAAGGAAACATGTTAGTGGTAGAGTACGATAATAAATTTATGCAGTTAAGGAGATTTGCAACTTATGTGTGTAACACTGAAACACACACTGTGAATTGATTCACGAAAGGGTTGCACCCAGAGCTGAAGGTGAAGGTAATGCGTACTAAACCCACGACTTTGGCTAATTGTGTGGAGATGGCTTCAAAGTTTGAAGAAGAATTACAAAAGAACCGAATCACAAAATTTGTTGAAGGAGGGAACTATAATCAATGGTCTTTCCAGAAGGGCAAGAGACCCTTAAACAATTTTGGACATCTAAGAAATCAAAGAAATCATACAAAAAGAAATCCACCTTGGAAATACATCCTACTTTGATACAGCAAAGGCCCCCCATTAGATGTTATAATTACAGGGAAATTGAGCACATTGCCAACAACTGCAACAAACCTTTAGCAGTTAAGGAGGGGAATCCGGAGAATATCCCTGGCATCAAGGAAGGGTATTCGCTATCACTAATGGTCAAGCTATACCATCCAATGCAAACATAGAAGGTACATTACCTACCAAAGTATTTTTGATATAAGAATAAAATAATTGTAGTTGAGTATGAGTATGAGTATGAGTATAGAAAGAATTAAAGTATGAAGGAATAGTGAAGTATAGGTAAATACTACTTAGTGAAATAACTAGGAGTATTGCTTAGTAAGTTAATAATTTCAATATATGAATAGTGAGTTATAGAAACAAATAATAAAAACAAGTACATCATATAATGGTGTAATATGTGATATTTAGGTTTAGCTTGAAATTTGAAATAAATATATATGTAGAAAAAAAAATACATCAACACTAGTATAAAATCATTATTCACTTATACTAAGTAGAATAGTGGAATTTAAGAGAAACAGAAGATAAATTGGAAAATATGGTAGAAATAAATAGGAGGGATCAATTTCAACCTTTATAGGAAAGGAAGTAGATGCTAAAGATAAAACCTTTGAATTATTATAAAATTCAAAATTAATAATAGTATATAATAAATATAAATGTAAGAATTGCAATTACTATAGTATTATAAAATTAGTTAAAGGATTTAATCATCAAAATAGAGAAGATCTTACTTGAGAAGAATTTAAGGAGATAGGTAAATATATTCAAAATTTGTGAATAAAAATATTTTTAATGAAGATAAATAGAAGATAAAATTTGGAGGAATATTGATTCAATTATATGATAGAGTTGAAATATGGAAATAATTATGGACTATAATTGGCATTGATGATAGAATGGAAAGTGAAGACCTATAAATGAACAAGGATATTAATATGATAAAATTAGAGATATTGATTCTATTTATATGATAGATTTAGTGATGTTGAATTAATTATGTAATATAGAATAAATTGATTTTGAAATAATCATGACAAATAAATGTCTATAAACCAATATTGGAAGATTATTATAAGAACATTAGTTTGAAATTAAGAATCAACTCAATATGATATGATTATTCATATAAGGAAAGATATGCTAAAGCTTATATAAATTGGATGAGGATAAGAACGAGCAATAGAAGATGGAATAGAGAAAAATGAATTATTAGAGTGAAAGATTAGTAGAATTTATAGCAAGTTTTAAACAAAAGGATAACTCAACTAAGAGTTATTAATCCTTTTAGAAAGTCTAGCAAAGAATTAGGATAAGTGATTAATGCATTAGCATTATTAGTAAGATGTGTGTTTATGACCTCAAAATATGCTTCTTACCTTTCAGGAGATGGTAACATGAACTATGAATGAAAGGAAATGGAGGTTTCCTTAAGTGGCCAGCCTACATGAGCAAACTTATGAATGAGTTAATGAAAAATCATAATTAAGTTAAAATGTGAATTTCGAGGACAAAATTATTATAAGGGGAGAAGATTGTAATAACCCCAATTTTTGTAAATTGATAGACAAAATCAATTTAGATTGAATTTTTAGAAATTCTGGGTGGAATATTAGGTTATTGGAAATTCTCTTTTTTATAGAGATTAAAATATGATTTAAAACTTATTATGAATGTACTCAAAAAACCAATCGAAATGACACTATATATGTTCAATTACGAGTTAAAATGAAAAATTCCTAATTTTCTCTATTTTTATGAATAAAAGGGTAAAATGATAATTTTACCCATAATTGATATCTAAGACTTCAATATTTTGAATGCACTCAAAAATACAATTACAACACTACTAAGTACACTAAATTTCAGGTTCAGGAGAATAAAATAAATGTTTCTCCATAAAAGGGCAAAATGGTCCTTTCACACCTCCATGGGGCCCACAATGGGCCCACAAATGAATCCAATGGCCAGAAAATATGTAATGAGTGGTCAAAACACTGCTAGCTGATAGTGGAGAAGGAGGTCATACTTGAGGATCCAATGTTAATTTAATATTCAAAAGAAATAAAACATAATTATTACAAGTAATTATAAAAAATTCAAAAACGTCATAAATACACCCCCAAAAATGTTCATAAAAATTACCACAAAAATATCTTGCTTTTCCTAAAAAACCAGATCCAAACTACTCCCAAATTTCCAAAATTCCCAAAGATCTCTCTCTTTCACTTTCTCTCTCCTCTCTTTAGATTGGAACAAGAGACCTAAATTCAATTAGTCTCTCTATTCCAAGTCAAATTTCACCAATCCCACCATTCATATGATCCTAAATTATTTTATCTACAAAATCCCCAAATAAATTTTAAGATCCAATAGTGCAATCAACTGAAAACCAAAACAAGCGGTTATCGAGTGATCTTATCATCGACAGGATATTTTTTTTAAATTGGGCTTCAAAACCTAAGTTTTTTCCAATCAGGTAGGTGGAAACTCTTTTCATGATTATTTCACGTAAGGACAAGAAGCCTTCATTTCTATATGATGGATGGCTCAGATGGAAAATATGAACCATCCAATTGATCTAGAAAGACCCAAAACCCCTAGGGTAGAATTTTCATGAAATTTACTCAAGGTTTGAGCCTTTGATTGGATGGTCCAAAATAGACTGTCTGATCTTCCTAATAAGATCGGCTCTCGAGACGCCGCAACAAAACGATACACAGAAACAAGCCCTGTATGAGTGTCTCTGCTTGCGACGACGTTTCGATGGAACATCTGTGAGACAGTAGTGATCCCGAAGGAGCACATTTCAACTTGCGTCCCAGTAACGAGAGCGTAGTGACCACTCTGCCTAAACAATTTGGGTCATCCGTTCTGCTGGGCTCAGATCAAATCTGGACCCCCGGAATGATTGTAAACATCAAAGTTCAATTACAAAGTCATCTAAACTCCAAATTAAGATCAGAAAGAAGCTTTGGAAAGCTTATAATGTCTATTTTCTTCTGAAATCGTAAAATTGATAAAAATCTACAAGAAACTTTCTATTTTGAGTAATTAAGCTTCTAATTTTCATGATCTTCAAGATCTGAGATGATCAGATCTTGAGGATCTAATGCAATGATGAAATAATGTTGAAATATAGTTATATCCATGATTTATTTTGACTGATCTAACATAAATTGAGGAATCATCCCTTTATGGTAGAAATAACCTAAAACTACAAAGAGACCCACTTGATCAATGAGATCAAGCATGATCAAACCCTTGGGATGGATTGAATGAATGGAATTATAATGGAATCAAGGGAGATCATGGATTAAATGTGACAAAAACAAATGGATATGATCTTTGGACCTTAATGAAGTAAATGCCCTAAATGTAATTAAAACCCTTTATCTAAAAGAAAAGATCTAAAATCTAATTGTTGCATCATAAGTAAAAGTTTCTAATAATCTTAATCTAATTAGTTTACTTGTCTTTTATTTGATAATAAAATTGTATATGTGATTTATGTTATAAATTAGTAAGCATGATAGTGCAATTCTTAAATTTTAGCATGCTATGCTCTATATGTTATTAAACTGTTATAATAAGTTGGTAATTTAATTATGTTAGGGTCATGTTAGTTTGAAATTAAGTTTTTAGCATGATTTCATTAGATTACTAGTAAAATTTCATGTATTTCATAACTTAGGATGATGCTAGTTCAAGTGTAATTTTATTTCATTAGGTTAAGTTACATTCATAGAAAGCATGTTGGTATAAATAGTTCTTAAATTTATATTAGATTTATGCTCTAAGGTTAGATTCAAATGTTAAGTAGTTGTTAAGATATAATGTGCATAAATCACAAAAAATGTAAACTAATGGAATATAGAGATTCATGGACAATTAAGATGAGTGAATGACTTTGACTTAATATTAGTAAGGGCTATAATTAGTAGGACAATATAAGGATTATCAAATCCTTGGCCTAAACTAGGAGAATAATAAACCCCATGAATGACATTTTAAATGTTCATGAATTTAATTAAAATCAATAAGAAAGAGTACTTAGGGTTAAAATGCTCTATGAACCTTATGAAAGGTTGAGCTAAGGTCACTCTAGTGAATGCTATACATGGTGGTTAAGGGGGGTCTCTAATAGAGCCTCGCTCTTCCCCTACCTTTCATTAACACTTGTGAGGTCTAAACGCCTCCTTACATGAGGATTGAAATCACCACTTTGTGTTCAGCCATTTAGCTAGTAAGCCTTAGTCAATTAGAAATAAGAGGAGCTATCTTGACTTAGGATGGAATAAGCTATCTTCAACCAGTAAAAGATTAACTGGTTGAATAATAATAATAATAATAATAATAATAATAATAATAATAAGAGCATAAAAGGTTAGTAAATTATCTAATCCTAATAAAAATTGTAAGTAAGATAAGGATGATCAAACAAGATCCACGAGATCTTGAATGATCAAGAACAATAAAATTCCTAAAGTAGTATTCTATTATGTATCTATGTATGTGTGTTGCAAAAAAATCTAGGTAGAGAATCCAAACCCTTTATCAAATATGATTCAAAGAAGAGAACCAAGATCATCCTCCTTAAGGATGATCAAACAACTGAACTTAAATCAAAGAAGAACTAGATGATAGAAGATCTAAGCCCTTGATCCTTATCAATAAGCATAAATTGTTGATCAAAGGATCTATGAAAAATCAAGATCGAAGAAAAGGAATACACAAAGACTTAGAATAGAAAATATTTAGATCTGAAAGTTTAGGAGATCATTCTAACCATCAAATCTATTGATCAATAGGATAAACACTATCTAAGGAAGATAGGTCATGATTGGACAAAAGATCTAGATCCTTTATATCGAAGGACAAGATAAGATATAAAAAAGAATGTAGATAGGATGAAAAATATAGGATTATTCAGATTGTATAAATATTGACAATATGTGTGGATTTACAAATTACAAATGTCAATCAGGATAATGAAAGATCTGAAGAGATGGATGACTACTTGAAGGGAGTAGGATTTTATGAATGCATCTACATGAGATATACATGGTGAATACATGATCTTATGTCTAGAAATGTTGACAATTGTAATGTAAATACTTGTATTAAATCCCTTGAAAACCCTTATGATCCAACCAAAACACATATGAAATGGTTAAGTTAGAATTGAAGAAAAAACTCTTAGTGAATAGGGAACTAGAAGATATTCTAGCCCTAAGTAAACAGACAGATTGTCTGATACATATGAGAATTACTTTACATACAAGCATGCAAGCTTGTGGTTTGGTTTTAAATAGGCGTATGCCTGGGGATGTTATGCTAGAAGAGTTTGTACGGTTTGGCCACCCACTCTCCGAAACTTGTTATGATATGGATACTAAGCCTAAGTGAAGCTAAATTTCGGGTGGGGCAATTATGAGAAGGTTGCCACTGTGACAGCCATGGTCCCCCCTACGGATATGGATATTATGATTTCCACCAAGGATGGTAAAGGTAGATTATTGGGAAGTTATCCGGGTGCGTTGGTACAAATTCTGACTGCATGCATAGTAGTCCTTTGAGTATTTTTGCACTGTGATGCATGGCATAGTTAAATGCCTTATGACATGGCATGATGAGATGTTGGGTAATCATGGATTACCGATACTACCCAAATGAGGGAGTATGTCCAGCAGAGTCTGGGTGATCTATCAACTTAGTATAAACTGGGTATGATTATGTTTGGAGATATTAACTATTTTTCATGGTTTTGACTGTATATATATATACGCAAAGTATACAGTATGTATGTGTAAGGATATACGTATATGACCAAGTAAAGAGATTGATCCATGAATATGAATAATGGGATTATGAAATATTAGGATTATACTGTCAAATTATTATGCTTCACAAATCTTCTACCAAGCATAGCTTGTTAAGATATTGTAACTGTTTGAATGTTTATAATATCTGAGTTACAGAGAAAGAGAGTTAGGAGCTCAAGACTGAAAGTTTTGGGAGAATAATCATCAGGGTATACCCCTTGAAGACATGTATTTTTATTTGAGAGTTATGTATTTTATTGAGAGTTTTTATTATGTGGTGAGGTTTGAAATTTGGATTATGTAATTTTGACAAGTATTTTAATGATACCCGGGCTGTACTGTAGACCACTAGATGGATTATGGAATTTAATAAAAGTATATTCCTTCAATGAAATTTTATCTTGTATAAAAATTCTACTTATGTTATGTATGAAGTGATGACTTTGGTTTTTCAAAACAAGTTCTAAAGAAAAGAATTTCTGCTGCTATGTTTTGCGAAAAAAATTTACTACTATGGACTCTCCCTTTGAAAATTGTATTAGAAAATGTGTTACAAAAACCCAAGTTGTCACAGGATCTCCACCACTCCTTTGTCAATTTTTCTTACACAAAAATCAAAGAAATATGGTCAATAGGAGAAAAATTGAAAGAAATGCAAAAATTATGCAAAAACCCTAATCTAATGCTCCCTACACCTAAACTAGAGGAAAATAACCTGAAGTATGGAACACTAGATAATTTTTTGCTACTCCCCAGCAATGGCACCAAAAACTTGTTGTTGTTTTGGTTAAACTCGAAAACACATGAATCATTTGCAATATAGCACACTAGTGAGGTCGATGCCATGAGGAGTGAACTATTATGATGCTAATGGTCCCTACTTTAAACTATTTAACCCAATCAAAATTCAAGTGATTTCTAACCTAAATTCTGAATGGAAATTAAAATATGAAATTAGAAACTAGGCAATACGAAGCAGCATGATAAATGAAATACACGTTCTAAAATTAAGACTTTCCTAAATTTAAATTTTCTTATTTTATGACTTTCCTAATTAAAAAATTTCCTAAAATGAAACTTTCCTGAAATGCAATTTATCAACTTTCCTAAACATGAAATTAACGGCTAGTCTTTGAAAACATGCATTAACAAACTACTTTTCTAATCAAACTAATTAAGATGCAAACTACTAAAATCTAACTACAACCAACGAGTGAATTAAAGTAAAGATTACTACTAACACATAATAAAAGGAAAACTACCCAAGTATCATGCATGTTACAATGGAATGGTATGCATGATTCATTGGATATAAGTGGATCAAAGCAACTCTATTGAAAACCTAAGCATGCAATTCTACTCAAGTATTAATGGAGCACTCTAACTATTTAAATAGCCTCTTGAAAAATCAAGTGAATTTCAACTATAAGGTAATTGAAACTTTTCATGATTATCACATGTAGAACATGAATTTAATCACTCCTAATGCATTCAAACATTCAAGAACAAGTTTAATTAACTGCTAGTCATAAACATGAATTGAAAATTCCAACTAATCTCATTGAATCACATCCAAAAAGTCATCAACATAATATTTCATTCATGTAGTCCACATCTGAAACTTAAATGCTATTACAATGATCTTCCTTTTAACTCAATCACTTCTTAATTATAAGCCAAATTCTTTTTGAATTGTTCCAACATTCACTCATGAACAAGTATGCTTGAAATCAAAGGAAAATCCTATGCAAAACTAAGGCAACAATCTAATGGAACGTAAGCAACTAAAGTTGGAAAATCAAGAGGGCTAAAAGAGAATAAAGATGCAATGAAAGTTAAAGGGGAAAACTAGATTCAAGATGACTTCCCTTCACTAGCACTCTAAGAGAAAACCTGCCTTGAATCTTAGTTTAAAAGCAAGGAAAGCTAAACAGAAACAAAGTAAAAATATGACTTGAATAACACTAAGATCAAACAAGAGAAGAGGGGGAATGAACCAACATTGGAAGGATAATCAAATGGCCTAAAACTAGGTATGGAATAAAATGAAGAAGTGCCTCCCACCTTAGGAAAACAGTAGCTTCACCTAAGCAAAGGAAATCCAAAGCAAAAGAGAGCAAACTAATACCCTAGGAAGAGGATGTCTCCTTCCCAATGGGGAAGGCGTCTTTTTCCTTTTGTAAAAGTCTCCCTTTGCTTAAGTTTGGCCAGGTCTTTATATACTTATCCCATTTTTTCTAGGGTACCTAATACTAATGTGGTGTGGATGGAATTAGGTCAAATTGAATGGCCAGGATGGGAGGAAAAGGGTAGACATCAACTAGGAAAGTGGGTACGAGGAGGGCTATCTTAAGAGGATTAGGTGGGAGACGCCTACCTTTTAGGAAGGGATATCTCCTCCTTTCTCAAAGTTGTTGAATGCCTACCAAATAGGAAGTGGGTGAGGAATAAAGTGGGAAAGAGATGGGAGGTGTTAGATGAAGATATTTGATTGGTTGGGAGGTTTCTTAAGAGGTAAAAGGAGTGAGAGTTTTGAAAATTCGTAGTGCATCTTAAGGGTGAGGTGAAAATTAAGAAAAAGTAGGAAAAACTCTAAAAATTGGTTGCTCTTATCCCATTGGTCCACATGCTCTCTTACTTTAATAGATTTTCCCTTAGTGATCTTCAAAATAACTCATGGATAACTTTCTTGAATCTCCTCCAATCCTAGCCTTCCATTTAGCTTAGCTTGAGTGCTTAGATGGCTAGCTTTGAAGGCTTCAATGGCTAAACTCATGGCTGGCTTAGGAAGCTTCCTTGGCTTCGATTCTTGTCTCTATCCCTTGGTTTCAGTGGCTTGAATTCCTTAGCTTGCCACCTTCTTTCATATCTTATATTGCTAAGGTGGCTTAAGTAGCTTCCATGCAAAGGTGGTTGGAATGCATAGCTTACTTCATGGGCCCACTTTGGCCATCTTTACCTCCTTTAATCACATATATTACTAGTCCACAAGATGATCTTGGCCTTAAAGTGATGATTTTTAGGCTTTGACTTGATCTTCGATGTTCATCTCAATCAATCTCAACCGTTGGATCACCATCTTTTTTCCTACAAAAAGTGAAAATTCTAATTAAATCCTAGAAAAATATGATTAAACATATACCTACCTCGAACTAGCCTCTAAACCTACAAAATATCAAACTTTTGGGTTATTAGGTCACAAATGCATGTGTTTTGAATTTTGGTCTAAAAATCCTAATTTAATGCTATAAGTTATAACACATTGGTATCTAATTGCGTGGTTTTGATGCAAAATTAAACACTTATCAGTTCTAAAAACACAACAGCAATGTTTTTGCAATGTAGTTTTTATTGGTCCCCAATTTTTAGGGACTCACATGATTATTACTTAACATGTGCAAGGTGTCAACAACTATGAAGCATAGGAAAAAAGGAATATGATGCTGTTGAACCCCATTTTAATAGTTGAATCATTTGATGTTTGGAGCATAGATTTTGCAGGAACTTTTCCTAACTCTATAATGTATCTTTATCCTAGTGGTGGTTGATTATGTGTCCAAATGGGTAAAGATCATTTCATGCAAAATAAACAAGCACAAGGTGGTGGTCAAATTCTTAAAAGAGAACATATTTGCAAGGTTTGGTACACTTAAGGCCATCATTAGTGATGGCAGAAAACATTTTTGTAATAGGGTATTTGAGACTTTAATGAAGAAATATGGACTTATCCATAGAATTGCTACCTCTTATCATCCTCAGACTAGTGAACAGGTAAAGGTGTCTAATAGGGAGAAAAAGTGAGTTTTAGAAAAGATAGTCAATCTAAATAGGAAAGACTAGTCCTTGAGGCTTAGTGACACTTTATGGCCTATTACACTACATAGAAAGCCCCTATAACCATGTCGCCCTACTGACTAGTTTATGGAAAAGCCTTCCACCTCCCAATAGAACTTGAGCATATAGCCTATTGGGCAATAAAAAGGCTAAATTTTGACTTTGACTCTACTAGAAACCACAAGAAGCTCCAACTCAATGAGTTGGAAGAGATTAGGAAGGATAAATATGAGTCAACAAAGAAAAACAAGGTTCACATGAAACGTACACATGATAGACACATCTTAAGGAAGTCCTTTATACTTGGACAAAAGGTTCTTCTATACAATTCTAGATTGCATCTCTTTCTAGGACAACTTAGATCTTGATGGACTAGACTCCACATAGTATATATCCTCATGGGGCCATCAAGATAGAGAAGGATAGTGAGATATTCAAAGTCAATGGACAAAGTTTCAGAGAGTTGAGAAACCCTGAGGTGGAAGAAACATTACTTAAGGAACCAGTTTACAAGGACCCACCTTAGCATGTCCCATGACACTAGATTGCATCCATTATGCATTCATCTTTATCATCATTGCAAGATACATCTAACTAAAGACATTAAACTTGGCACTCACTAGGAGGCAACCCAGGGTTTCTAGAGTCTCTTTATCCTACATTACCCATTCATCATATAGGTGTCCCTCATTTTCAAAACATTGGGGACAATGTTTATTTTAGGCTAGGGGCTGTAGATGGCCACAAAATTTTTGAGTTTTTGTTGTTTAAATTTTTTTTAATTTTTTTGTGTTTTCAAAAGTTTTTAAGGTCAAGTTGCTTTACTATGATGAGAATTGGATTGTCTGAAGTTTAGTATTTCCACTACTTTAACTTCTTAATAGACATGCACATGGTTAATTCTGTATCTTATTCATGTCCTAAAATGTTTTATGAAAGAAATCATGGAACACACTTACACACGATGCATAACTCTAGACTATTAGATGGTTATGACTTAGAGACCCTAAGAAAAATTAGTGGAGACCTGTGTACCTAAATGAGTATTAGAATCTATCATCTTTCTGAGAGTTGTAAATAATTCCACATTTTCTTCAGTGAACACTACTTTGAAGATCTCAATGTCTTCATTTTGATCAAAATGCCAAGAACCAACTAGGAGTATTAACTTTGTTTCCTGAATATTAAATCTAATAGGTTTTAAGAAACCTAAGAAATGATATAGGTCATCCTTGTTTTAGCTCAGAGATATAAAGCTTGCCCAGATAAAAAAAAAGGGCAGCCCCAGTGCACGAAGCTCCCGTCTATGCAGGGTCCAAAGAAGGGGCGGACTACAAGGGCCTATAGTAGGCAGCCTTACCTTGCATTTTGCAAGAGGCTGATTCCACTCCTTGAACCCTTGACCTCAAGGTCACATGACAACAAATTTTACCATTGCGCTAAGGCTACCCTTCTAAAGCCTACCCAGATACTATACCATTAATTAGACCCTTTGAGCTACTTGGTAAGACTTTTCTTTCAAAACCCCATTTACCTTAACCCAAGGAAACCCTAGTAAGAATATCCATTATCTACCTTTCAAAAATGAGTAGAGATGGTACAAATAGTAGAAAAATGATAAAAGTCAAAGAAGTGAAAAATATCAAAGTGGTTACAAAAAGAAAAAGGCTTTCCCTCAAAGAAAAAGAAATACCAGAAAAAGGAAGAAAGAGTATTATTAGAAAAAGAAAAGAAGAAATGTGAAAGGAAAAGTAAAAGAATATTCACTTCAACCAAAAGAAAATTTGTCCAAACAAATATTCATTGAAGACCTCTACTCAGATTTGAAATTTTGAGTCCTTATACCTTCTTTTTATAACCCTACCCAAGCCTATGTTGCATCTTATCTAAAGACATATTGATCTCAAGAGGAACATACCCTTGATGAAGATATAAATATAGAGTAATTAAGGTAAACTATTTCTATTAGTCTCGGTAATGGAATCCATTCTAAAGGATCATATTCTTCATCTCATAAGTGCTTAAAAATTTATGTGAACTATTACCATCTTTAGAGTCGGTCACATAGTGAGAGAAAATTTGTTTGACCCCTTTTATCTAAGAGCTTTAATTTTGAGTGTATTATGTGAACTATTACCATCTTTAGAGTCGGTCACATAGTGAGAGAAAATTTGTTTGACCCCTTTTATCTAAGAGCTTTAATTTTGAGTGTATAATAGTGAGAATTTGAGGTTAAGACCTTTTTAAAAGTCCTGACTTATGTAGTTTTACACACAATGCACTACGAGATTAAACTAAAACAAAATGGCTTTGGTATGTGGATAATTTGTGGACTTTCTCATTCATTTTTATTAAGTTGTTAAAGCCAGTACAGTACTAATGGATGAGAGTTTTTTGAGATAAATTAAGGAACCTAGACTTATGGAATTTTGTGGGTATATTCACTACAAACCCTATGAGACCTAACTCATCCACTAAGGATAACCTAGGAGTTTAAGGGCTTATTGCAAGTGCTAAATGCTATCATGAGTACCTACAAAAATAAAAAAATGCTGGTTGGGGGTGTGATAAGTGCTCAATTTTAAATAAAAAGCACCCAATTAGTATTTCACATGTTAGAAAATATAATGTTATTTGTAGGGTTTTTTCATAATTTTATATAACATATGCATTTCTACCTAATTATACAAAAATGTGATATTTTGCAGGTCAAAGGCTAATTCAAAATAAGTATGTGAATGACCATAATTTTCTAAGATTTATTTAGGATTTGTCTTCTTTTGTAGGTCTTGGTGAGATGATCCAACAGTCGAGATTAATCAAGATGAGAATTGAAGATCAAACCAAAAGCCCAATTGTTATCATCCAATGCTTAATCAAGGATCAAGTGAAGCAACTAGAAGAGCTAAAGGTGACCAAAATGACCCCATGAAGCAAGCCATGCATTTTCATTACATTTGCATGGGAGCCATTCAAGCCACCTTATCCATAGAAGCCATGGGAGAAGGTGACTAGCTAAGGAATTCAAGCCAAGCCATTAAATCCAAGGGTGTTACTCATGAAGACAATCCAAATGAGCCCTCAAAGTGAGCCACATAAGCCAATTGCCACATGGTGTCATACAATTGGAGGAGAATTCAGGCAATGATCCACTTTCTAAATTTGGATTTTACAAGTTTAATTGGAAGGTTTGCGAGACTTATGTCAAAAGTAAGATGATTATGCATTGGTGGACATATCAAGAGAGAAACCCTACTTTCTACCCCATCTCCCACTCTTTTTCCTAGGGTGCAAGTTAAAGGAGGAGGTACCTAATTATGCCAACCCCCCCCCCCCCCCCTCCACCTTCACTTTCACTTTCTTATTTGGTGGGCAATGGTTTCCTAAATAGAAAATCTTTTATCTATTTCAAACCCTATATCTTTATACATCTTTCCTAAACCCCAATATTTACCATTTTCAGGACTTTTCATCAACCAAACATCATAAAATTTTAAAGGAAAAAGCTCTACTCTCCTTCCATGAAAAAGACGCCTGCCCTTGTTTATATTTAAAAACTAGCCATCATGTCTCTCTTATGTCATCTTTCCACTTCTCTTTCTTACATCATCTTGATAATTCATCTTCCACCTAACCTTCCTCATTCAATACCCAAAATCTATGGCCACTTTTCTCATGTTTTCACGCCTTCCATACCAATTTTTCATGTTGAGGTTGGGTGAGATAACCTTGAAAGGAGTACTCCAACTTGGGATCTTTTGAAGCTTGGATCTTGGACTTTCTTTGGAGCTTTTATTCCTTTTTCTAATTATTCTCTTAGTTATTTGCTCTCCAATTCTAGGTCAGTAATTTACTTTCATAGCTTACTTTTATAGTTGTTTCATGTTGTTTTACTTCTTTGAATTCCAAACCTAGTTCCACCCTTGTTCCCCTTTTTTCTTGCTTCCAAATATCTAATTTTCTTTCTCCAATCCTTCAAGATCTAAGCTAAATTCCCTCTAGTAGTGAGATTCAAGAGAGGAGATGGCTTAGAGCCTTGGGTTTCCACTTAGTTCTATACATTTTTATCCTTATTTTGCACCTTAGATTTAAGCATCAATTTTCATAGATAGTTCATCCATCCAGCTTTCTTTTCTCTTGAATTTATTCATGAGTTTTATTTGCATGACATTCTGCTTAAGTTTGGGAGCTTTAGATTGAAGTTTTGTTGCTATTTAGATTCACTTTTGCAAGCAAGAATAGTGCACACTTTACATATGTTGCAGACAACTTTATGCATTTATTTTTTTGTATAATTTGGACATGATTCAATAAAGTTCTATAGGAATTCTTGTCATGGATTAATTATTTCATCAAAGTGCATATAATATGAGTTGTTTTATTGCATAAAATTTGTTGTTAAAATATCTTTTTAGTGTGATATTTGTGGAATGTTCTTAAGTATCGAAATCTGAAAACTATTTTTTCCTTAACTTCATACTTTGTTTCCATCCATTTAAACACCTTATTTGATTGAATCCCTAGGAACCCATTTATATTTTCATGTTTTTTATTAGATCCATTAATTATTTTGATAGTTCACTTTAAATTCATCAATTCCAGTAACTTTTGTATCATAGAACCATGCATACAATCCATGAATAATGCACATGATACTCAATAACTTTCCTTTTTTGTTTTTGCTTAGTTCCATTGCTTAATTTAGTTTTATTAGTAGTTAATTCATTATTTGTATCTTATTTTAGGTTTATAAAGTTTCCTTTTTGAATTTTAGAAAGTTCCATCTTTAAGAAGTTTTAGGATTTAGAAAGTGTTAAATTTGGTAAGTCTCTTTAATGGTAGTTTCTTTTTCACATGCGTGTTTCTAGTTTCTTGTTAAAGTTAGCTAAATCTCATTCATTACTTGTTTTTGCATGTTATTTTAGTGTTAAAAATTTTCATAATTTTATTTTTTTTAAATTTTATTTTTAGAAAACTACTAATTCTAGTTTAGGAAATTTTTCATTTTTAGTAGTTTCCTAAAGTTAAGTTGCTTATTTGATTTATTCTAAATTAGCATTAGTTTCCTTTAGTTGCATGCATATTAGTTCGGTGAGTTTCTAATTTCATTGGTTAATTTTAGTTTTTAGTAGGTTTCTTTTTAGTTTAGTTTCTAATTCCATGCATGCTTCTATTTCATTTTGTTTAATTTACTAGTTTAATAACAATTCTTCTTTTGCTGAAGTTAATTAATTTGAATAAAATGCAATCCATTACAAATCTATGAGATTCCTCGTGGGATCAACCTTGCTTACGTGAAAGTACTACATTGATTCGTGAGTTCCGAGCTATTTAAAGCAACACATTAAAAAATAAAGCATAAACTTATAGCTCAAATGGATCTTTTGAATATGGGTTTGAAAAGAAGGTTGCATCCACATGATAGGGGCAATCGAGGAGCATACTTGCCTAAAGCAAGAAGGATAGTGTGTAAAACCCTATCCAAGCTTGAACTCCCAGACATCTACTCTTCAAACTTTAGAAACACTGTCCCTATGAAA
Organism: Warburgia ugandensis; assembly: GCA_035236585.1. Taxonomy (NCBI): domain Eukaryota; kingdom Viridiplantae; phylum Streptophyta; class Magnoliopsida; order Canellales; family Canellaceae; genus Warburgia; species Warburgia ugandensis. The sequence continues at coordinate 42,830,332 of CP141136.1, forward strand.
AAGTTTAAACTTTTTGGGATGAATTCATATGATTGCCATACATTGATGTAAGAACTCCTACATCTAGCAATATGTTCAGTGTTGCTAAACAATGTTAAGGATCTATTACAAAATTCTACTACATCCTCAATGCTTTGTGCAAAAAGATGGTAGATGTTTCAAAATTATAAGAAATCCAAGAAATCTAATGACAACTTTATTTGAGCTTGAGACAATCTTCCCACTATCCTTCTTTAACATCATAGTATACTTATTAGTACAGCTCATTGATGAGTCAGACTCTTTGGGCTGGTTTACTTGTGATGGATGTGCCCATTTGAGAGGTACATGAAAATTTTAAAAGGATATGTACAAAATTAGAATTGGCTAGAGGGGTGTATAACCAAATGTTACATTGTAGAGAAAGCAAATGAGTTTTGTACAAATTACGTATCAAGAGTGGATGGTATTGAAATCTCATGTAGGAAATGATCATTTAGATTTCATGATCCCAAAGTTAGCGAACATCTATTGAGTGGTCATGTATCGACCATTGACCATAAAGAATAGCACCAAGTGCACTGTTATGTATTGCAAAACAACATTATGAAGTCCAGCCATACATTGAGTAAGTTGATCATGCACAAACAACTCTCCCTCTCTCTTATTGCTTTCACTTTTTCCTCTATTTTATATATGTGTAAAAATTAATTAATGGTTATATTTTCTTTGATCCTTCCATATACATGTATAATGAGCATATGGATGTCCTTAAAGCAATGAATCAAATTTGTGCAAAGAAATAGAATGGGTTGCAATTTGAGCACTATCACACTTTCAATGCTTAGCTCCATTAGAAGGTAAAATAAACTAATTCACTCTTCTAATAAATTGCATTTTGTGTATATATATGCATATATACATGTGTGTGTTATACTTACGTGAAACAATCATATTCCACAACATATATATATATATATATATGTATGTAATACACAATTTCGCGATCAGCGAAACACTTTAGGCAATGGTATATCTGAATCATTGGGCTGTATGGTGATAAGACCACCACTAGAAGTAATAAAATATGCTGAATATTCCATCAATAGTTATTGCTTTTACATAAAAGAATGTGATAACTCAAGACTACAATAGAACAGTAAGATTAGCTTAGTTGTCAATGCTACATTCTTTTCTGGTGCAAACGTGATAGGCCAATAGTGGTGAATGATACTTATTTGGGATTGTAAGAGAGATATGGGCCTTGGATTATACTTTTAGAACTATCATAGTGTTTAAGTATGATTAGGTTGAACACAACAAAGACATCATCAAAACTAATGCCCTTATATTGACATTGGCTGACTTGAACAAGATCAACTATAAAATGATTAGTTTATTTTGGCATCTCAAGCAAAATAGGTATCTTATGTGCAATAATATGTATTAATGAGATGTAATAATATGTAACATTTGACATGTGTAACAAAAGGATGATAAATAAGGAGTGATCCAAAAAATATTTAGTTTTTCTTGTTCTTGTACTTGTTTTTACACATATGTGTGTTCATAGAATGTGTACATCAATGCTAAATTGTATGAAAAATCGATGTCATTATAAGACATTTTAAAGTGAAAAATATATACAAATGATTTTATAAAGTAAAAAATGACTTTAAAAACACTTTAAGGAAAAAAGAACTTTAGAAATAGTTTTTGAAGTCTTTTCAAAATTTAAAAATAGTTTTTCAAATCATTTAAAAATTGGTTTAAAAAACATTTTTAAAAGTCATTTTAATAAATGACTTTACAAAACATTTTTAAAGTCATTTCTTTTCAACTTTGAAAAAAAAATTAAAATGCTTTTTTACTTTAAAACTATGTTTAAAGTTGAAAAAATAAAAAGTAACTTTAAAAACTATTTTTAAAGTAATTTTCTCATTTTAAAATCTATTTTTGAAGTTGAAAATATGAAAACAAATTAAATTATTTTTAAAATTTTCTTTTTAATTTAAAAATTCAACTATAAATAAACCAAATTACATGCATCACCATTTCCCCTTCTATCTCTATCATCTACAATTGTTGTATCAATAAATTGGTGTAGTGTCCCCTCAAAAAATCTTGTACATTTTCACTAGTGATGGTAAGTCACCTCTCTCTCTCTCTCTCTCTCTCTCTCTCTCTCTCTCTCTCTCTCTCTCTCTCTCTCTCTCTCTCTCTCTCTCTCTCTCTCTCTCTCTCTCTCTCAGATCACATGCAGCCACTAAGCACGACCCTCTCCCCACCTTGTCTTCATCCTAGGTCACTAATCAAACCTAATAATCCAAAATTTTGATATTTTGTGGGTTTAAAAGCTAATCCAAAGTAAGTATGTGAATCATCATAATTTTTTTATGATTTAATCATAGTTTTTAATTTTTTAATAGGAAGTAAGAAGATGATCCAACGCCTATATTGCACTCCACAAAGTTTTTCACGAGTCAAGCTAAGGAAGCCATTGGAAGAAATAGAAGGTGATTAAAATGATTCATGCAAAAAGTTATGCATTTCAACAACTTTGCAAGAGAATTAGAGTCATACATGAGGTTTTCTAGTCCAACTAGGAAACCTAAGGAAGCGAAGCTACTCATGCCTTGAAGCCACTTAAGCCACCGAGGAATGAGCTATCAAAGTGAGCCCTAACGTGAACCCCCTCTCTCCAACAACCCCTGTGCAGGATACCCTTCCGCCCCCTCCCCCCTTTCCCTCTCTCCATCATGGGTTCCAACCAAACCTACATGTCCCCCTCCCCAAGCCCCCTTCTCCCCATGTCTCCAACTTTTTTGGTCATTAGTGGCCCCTGAATGGGACCCCCTATCCCTCCCTCCTCTCTCCGTCATAGGTTGCCAATCAAACATGTGCATGACCCCCTCTTGACCCATCCTAGAAGCCCCTGCGCAACCCCCTTCCCCTCCCCCTGCTTTCTTTCTCCATCCTAGGTCACTAGCCAAACATATAAGCAACCCCCTCTCTCCATCCTTTTCTGTCTCCAATAGCCCTTACAAGAAATCCTCTCCCCCCCCCCCCCCTCCTAGGTCACTTGCTGAACCTACGTGTTAACCCCTTCCCCTCTCTCTATCCCGGTCGGTCATTAGAGGTGGTACACGACCCTCTCTCTCTCTCTCTCTCTCTCTCTCTCTCTCTCTCTCTCTCTCTCTCTCTCTCTCTCTCTCTCTCTCTCTCTCTCTCTCTCTCTCTCTCTCTCTCTCTCTCTCTCTCCCTGGATGTTGCAATTGGTCACGGTTTGTTGCAATGTTTTATCTCTAGAATTTTATTATCCTAGAATTGTTGTGAATAATTTGTTTCTGTGTTTGTTGTAATGTTAGGTACAAGGGATCTTGTCCTTGGTTTGCTTTAAGTATTTCTCTTGTTTGGTGTAGGGGATCTATGGCTGTTTTTGTAATTTTCATTTCAATTATATTCTTTTTGTCTTTTGTTTTTGGTGTTGTCAACTAGGTGGAGTTATCTAGGGTTAAGCACTTGGTATTTGAGAACTTCTTATGCTGGATTCTCCTAAATTAATATTGTGAGATTTTAGTTCAGTATCAATTTATATGTAGTATTCTATCTTTTTAATTGTGAAGGTAATTAGTTCTATTCAATATAGTTTCTGCATAGTAATGGTTAGTTGTGTTCTATCTTCTACTTTCTTGATTGATAGACTAATGGATGTCTTCTCCATTCTTCTTCCCATGCTTCGGTGAAGTTGCTAAGTGCCAGGTGGTTTAGTGTTATGATATTGTTTAGAGGCAAAAGTTAGATACAAGGAATTTCCTTGTTGAATACTCACAAATGATCTTAGTTTATTCTAATGTTTTAGCTTTAGAATTTTATCATCCTAAAATTATTATGAATAATTTCTTTTCTTTCTTGTTGTAATGTTAGGTGCAAGGGATATGATCCTTAGTTTGCATTAAGTATTTCTCCTGTTTGGTATAGGGGATCTGTGATTGTTTCTGTACTTCCATTTTAGTTATATTCTTTTAGTCTTCTTTTATTTGGTGTTGACAACTAGGTGGAGTTATCTGAGGTTAAGAAATTGGTATCTGAGAACTACTTATGCTGGATTCTAGTAAATTAATATTGTGACCTTTCAATTTGGGATAATTTTGTATGTAGGATTTTATCCTTTCAATTGTCAATCTTATCAACTCTATTCAATGTACATTCTACTCAATGATGATTAGCTATGTTATGTCGTCTTCTTTCTTGGTTGATAGACAAATGGATTCCTTTTCTATTCTTCTTTCCATGCTTTAGTGAAGCTATTAAGTTCCAGGTGGTTTAGTATTATCATATTGATTTAGATGCATGGAATTTCCTTGTTGAATAGAATTTCCATCTTAAATTGGATTCTCTTATGTTTTTTTATGTAAAAAAAATTAGTTCCAGTCACATCTTCAAAAAGTTCTTTGAATGCATTGTTGGCGTAAGTTGTCAATAAAGAATTGACTGGAGAAATTGCAAGCTTAAACTTTATTTGGAAATCCCGTCTATTAAGGGTCAACCATGATATTAGTCATAGAAAGTGCAATGCGAGAATAGCTTCAAAAAACTTTCTCTTTGCACTATAATATATTTTGTATTCATTCCTATAAAATTGTAATGAGAAAATTCCGTTTTTCATCATGGTATCTGAGTATAGATTCTAGGATTTCTACTACAACGAAAACCATGACCAGAAAAAAAAAAAAAATGAAAAATGGAAAAACTCAAAACTAATTGAAAACTATGGAAAAATCAATTGGTGTGAAGGAACACAATGGAAATGCTATAGACACCATCTTAAAAAATTTGGTGGCAAACTTTAACTCTTCTGCGGCATAGATAGACATCAAGTTGGACGGCACCAACTATGCCTTATGGTCCTAAGTCATTGAGATATATATCCCTGGCAAAGACAAATTGGGATACATCAATGGAGACTTTCCACAACCTCAATCGACAGACCCAACTTTTCAAAAATGGTGAATAGAAAATGCAACTGTAAAGGGGTGGCTAATCAACTCTATGGATCCATCCTTGATCAACAATGTCATTCACTTTCCAACTGCAAAAATAATAACGGATTCTATCACTATGACTTATTTTGATGGAACTGACACATCCAAGGTGTATGATCTAAGAAGGCCAGTGACTAAAATGAGACAAGCAAAGGGTCCATTGAAAAATATTACAATGACCTTCAAGGCTTGTGGAGAGATTGATTTTCATCGTCCTAACCCGATATAGTGTGATGTTGATATACTAAAATATTTTTCAATCCTACAAGAAGATAGAGTAAATATTTTTCTTGATGGATTGGATGATCGACTAAATAAGATTTGGAGTGATGTGCTACAGTTACAACCATTTCCTATTGTAGAACAGGCCTATGATCATGTTCAAAGAGAAGATATTAGGTAGGAGGTCATCATAGCAAGGACAAAAACTACAACTTATGTTGTTATGGCTTCTAAGGGTGTCAAGATGGGACAACAACAATCACCTTCACTCCACATTTCTCCTTCTATGGGCAATGGAAAATTGAATACCAACTCCAAGGCTAAGGGGGATGCACTCATTGTGGAAACATAACATACCCATGGAACTTGCTTTAAGTTACATGGGTACCCAGAATGGTGGAACAAACTCAAGACATGGAAACAACATGAAGTTGGATCGAGACGGGCTGCTTTGGTGAATGTACAACCATAGTTATCTTTAATTCCACAAGTACAACCCTCAAATATAGTGAAAACTCTAAATGAACAAAGTAACTGTAGTTATGCATTACTTAGTTCTAACCAGATTGATTACAGTGGCTAGATAACTGACTCAAGACAATTGACCATATGACATTTGACTCAAGTGAATTTATCAAGATCACTCAACTAGCACAAACTAGTATTTCTAATGCTAATGGGGTTATATATCTATTACATGGGTTGGAACTATTGCTTCATCTCCCTCACTCTCTTTATCTATTACTTACTAGTTTCATCTCTCTCAAATAATTGATGTCGTAGGACAAGCTACAGAGGAGCTAAATTGTGTTGCACTAATCTATCCTAGTTTTTGTCTTATTTAGGATATTCTCACCAAGGAAATCATTGGGTGTGGTTCAAAGAGTGGGGGTCATATTACATGGATGATTTCAGTCCCAGTAGAGAAAATAATATGCAACATAAGACTAGTTTAAAGGAGAGACAAATTTGGTTGTGGCATCATCATTTGGGTCATCCATCATTTAGTTATTGAAGTACTTGTTTCCATATTTATTTTCTCTTTTACATGATTCAGACTTTAAATGGCATACATGCATTTTAGCTAAAAGTCATTGTGTACCCTATCCATTAAGCATGAATAAAAGTGAGATTCCTTTTGCATTAATTAATTATGATGTTTGGGGACCCTCTCTAATTACCCTTCATCTAGTATTCGCTAGTTTGTGATGTTTGTAGATGATTGCACTCTGATGACTTCCTTGTACTTGTTCAAAGATAAAATGATGCACTTAGTGTTTTTTGATCTTTTCATGCAATGATTTAGACACAAATTTTAGCAAAAATTCAGATTCTCCATTCTGACAATGGTGGAGAATATGTCAATCAAGAATTTCAAGCCTACTTTTAGATCCATGGCCTACTTCATGAAACTTTTGTATTCAAACACCACAAAAAAAAATGGAATTGCCGAACAAAAGAATAGGCATATCTTAGAAACAACTTGCACTCTCTTGATTGGTGGGCATATGCCTAGTAGGTACTGGGATGATGCTATCATCACAACACAATAGTACATTTGTTGAATCGCATGCCTTTGAAAGTACTGAATTTTAAGACTCCATTATAGGTCCTCTCTAACTACGTTCCCTTTCCTACTATTTTGGTGATTCCTCCAAGAATCTTTGCATGTGTTGCCTTCACTCATCGTCAAAAAAAGCAGAGCACTAAACTTGATCCATGCGCAGTTCATTGTAATTTTTTTGGGGTAATGGAACAAAAAGAAAGGGTATCATTGTTACAATCCTACCACCAAGTACACCTATGCCACTAGGGATGTTACTTTCTTGGAATCTGAAACCTTTTTCCCTTAACTAATATCCACTTCTTCTCTTCAGGGGGGATACAAGATGAAGAGCGAAATTGGTGGAATTGGCCAAGCTTTGAAGACAAACTAATACAAATGAGTGAAGAAAATGAGGCAATTAGTGGTGAGGAAAATAGAACTGATGCCAAGCAAGGAGAGGCAATGGCAATGATATTGTTCAGAAGTTGAGAAAAGAATATCAAGATAGCTTATTGCTAATTATGTGTCCACTCTAAGATTATCAGATCCTCTCAAAGCATTTGTGCATAAGTCATCCCCATGCCACATACCAACTAGAATACAAGAAGCCTTCATAGATACAAAGTGGGTATAGTATAAAACAAGAAATGGAGGCTTTGCAGAAGAATAAAACTTGGACTACTATAAGACAAGAAATAGAGGCTTTACAGAAGAATAATACCTGAATTCTTGTCTCATTACTAAAAGGAAAGAAGACAGTAGGGTGCAGAGGGGTTTCCTCAATTAAACACAAGGCAAATGGATCCATCGATAAATTCAAGGCAAGACTTGTGGAAAAGGGATATACATATACGTATGGCATAGATTATCATGAGACCTTCTCACTAGTGGTAAAATTGAATACTCTTAGGGTCTTGCTGTCTCTTGAAAGAAATATAGACTGGTTGTTATATCAATTTCATATGAAGAATGCCTTTCTTCCTGGAAATCTTGAGGAGGAGGTTTACATGGATATTCCACTAGGGTGCACTACATTCTCAATAGACCGAAGTTGTGTATATATTGCAACGAGCACTATATAGACTAAAACAATCACCCCATGCATGGTTCAGTCGATTTAGCTTGGCTATGAAGAAATACAGCTTCCAACAAAGTAACTCAAATCATACTCTACTCTTGAAACACTGACTGGAAAGGTAATAGCTCTAATAATCTATGTAGATGCCATGATTATTACTGTGGATGATATAGAAGAGATCACTAGACTCCAAGAGCAATTGGCAAGGGAGACTTACATATTTTTTAGGAATTGATGTAGCCAGATGAAGACAAGGTATATTTCTTTCTCAAAGGAGATGCGTGATTGATTTGTTGTCAGAAGCCAGAATATTGGATTGTAGGCCAAGCGACACTCCAATTGTTTAGAATCACAAACTAGGAGGATGTGCAAACTAGGTGACAACTGAAAAAGAAAGGTATCAAAAATTAGTTGAGCTAATTTATTTATCCCATACTTGCCCAGATATTGCTTATGCTATAAGCATAGTGAGTCAATTTATGCACTGTCTTAGTGAAGATCATATGGGAGCAGTAATTCGAATTCTTTGCTACTTAAAGTCATGTCCTAAAAAAAGACTTATGCTCTCTAAGAATAATCATCTAAATATTGATGGTTATACAGATGCAGATTGGGCGATGAATGTTTCTGATAGGAAGTCCACATCATGCTATTTTGCCTTAATAGGAGGCAACCTAGTCACATGGAGGAGCAAGAAGCAAAAGGTGGTGGCATTATCTAGTGCTAAAGCTAAATCTAGAGGAATGGCCAAAGGTCTTTGTAAGCGCCTTTGGCTTAAAAGGTTGCTAACTGAGATTGACATTGCTCCTAGTGCCAAAATGAACTTGTTTTGTGACATGGCAACAATTGATATTTCTCATAATCCAGTTCAGCATGATCATACTAAACACATTGAGGTGGATCAACATTTCATCAAACAGAATCTCAAAGCCAAAATAATTTAATTTCCATTTGTTAATTCTGAAGACCAATTGGCATATATACTTATTAAAGTTGTTTCTAGCAAGATCTTCTACAACTCACTTGACAAGTTGGGCATTAGAGATATATATGCATCAACTTGAGGGGGAGTGTTGGCATGAGTTGTCAATAAATAATTGATTGGAGAAATTGTAAGCTCAAACTTTATTTTGAAATCCCTTCTATTAAGGATTCATTGTGATATTAACTGTAGAAAGTGCATTGCCAAGAATAGATTCCAAAACTTTCTCTTTGCATTGTAATATATTTGTATTCATTCCTATAAAATTGTAATGAGAAGTATCTTATTTTTATCATGCATGACTTTCATGGTTATTTCCTGTGAGGTCAAGAATTATCATTACTTCTTGGCAAGTTGACATTTATGTGCATGTAGAAATACTTATAATTCCAATGAATTTAGATTATATGCATGTAGAAATACTTGCAATTTTCAAGGAATTGGCACTATGTTGTTTTTACTTCTACTTCCTTGAAGTTTTAATTTTCTCGTATTATTTATTTTGTCTCAAGTTTCTATTATGGATTATTTTAACCCTATCCATGATTTTGCTTTAAGGTTTTAGGACATTGGAACACATCCTTGTCATTAATCACCTGGAGCTTGATTTTAATTCATTTGTGTAGAAGAGGCAAAGTCACTAGTTTTTCATTCATATTTTACAGTCAAATAGATAATTATTGGATATAATTAGTATGGAATAATCCCAATTGTTGAAAGCATATTTCTTATGTTTTGTTCTACTTTTGCATTCTTTAAATGAATTACATGGACTATTTGATTTCATTGTTCTAATTTCATCATATTCTTGTCTGCAGTAAAGATGGAACATAAACAACATTAAGAATATGAAGAACATGAACAAGAAGCCAATCCAAGCAATACTTAAAAGAGAAAGGTTAGAGAGCGAACAACGATGGAAAAGGTTATTGAAAGAAAGTTAAAGGAAATCAAAGAAATTATCCAATACAACAGTAAGGGGCAAGAGATAGGTGGTAGTGTAGCATCTCATAGTAGTTTCCTCTACTCCATAGTAAGAAGCATTATGCCTATCACAATTGATGATTGGAGATGTGTGTCAATAATCAAAGATTCAATATGGGAGATGGTGAAATTATGTACAAATATTATGTATTATATAATATATAACATATCTTATCTTCTTCCATTCAAATATAGTAACGTGCTTTGTACTTTGTAGACTGCCTTTGAGGTACCTAACAAGAAGCAGATGTGTGCTTCATAAGGAGCTGAGGAGCAATGAAGAAAATGGAAGAACTACGTTGTTCTTAATAACATAGTTTCATATGTCAATGATAAGTTGAGGTTGTACATAGTATCTACCATTTATTATGATGTCATTAACTAGGACATGTGGAATGAGTTTGTAAAGGTCTGTATCATCCACTAGGTATGTGCTAAAATAATGTTTCATTTAATTAATTATATATAACCCCTAATTATTGCACTTAATTACATAAATACAAATGTGCGGGCAAAGACTATGAAAGGGAAAAAGGTGCATGAAACCAATTTGCCGCACCACCTCTCCAAGTTAAACTATGCTTATTTGGAAGAACATGAAGTATCTATGACAGTCTATTCTTCCAAATTATATTATAGTTATTACATTTCATTACCTAACTATAGTGTCTTGCTTGACAGCAAAATAAAGCTGAGATTATAGATCCCATTGACCGTGCCCTCCTTTGGAAGATGGCACATTTGGTGGGCCATAGTGTCTAAACCTTCAAAGACGAAGTTACTGCCGAAGTTGTTTCTCTCGTTGTAAGTGGTTCCACATATCTACCCTTGACTACCTTTATTTTATACAATTAATTAATTGAATTGATCATGCCTTATAATTAAAATTTGTAGGACATACTCACCCAAGAAAGCACAAGTACAGGAATTCTAAGCAGCATTGCTACCAACGATGACATCCTATATAAGGCTATTGACGAGAAGGACCAACCTAGCCAAGTAAGGGTCATAAGCATGGTATTATTCTTGGTCAAAAAATAGCTATAATTGTAAATGAGGAGGCTTATAAGGAAATGTGTGAAAAGATAAAAATGGATGTACTTAGGTAGTTGCATGAGGAGGTATGGAGGTAGTTTCTCCTACCCCTAAACCTCATTCTCGTACCACCCATGTACCTCTATCAAATGTTAGCTAAAATCCTCCCACAAAAGAAGTTCATGAAGGACAACCTATGCCCTTCAAAAGAAAGTTCCGGTCAATGGGGTATATATATAGACATCAAAACCTTTTCATTGTCCTTCTGTAAATCTCTTACCTCAACCTCTTCAATGTATGATGTATTTCTTATTTACAGGTGGTCAATGCTGACTGGCCTTGGATACTTGTCAAAACATCATTGTAATTGGTTCATGCTATGAGCTTGAATCAACCATTTTGCACGGAATTAGTATTCTTCCACACACTAAGCACATGTATATTACAGTGGCTTTGAATGCCTATGTCTACTTATTCTTTCCTTTAGAAATACAAAATATTGTAACTATTTGGTAGGTCATTACATACTATGTCTCTTGATTAGAGGAATTTGTTATTTTCATAGAGTCCACAGTATATATGTTTTCATGCTACCATCATCAACAATATTTTGTAGCTAAAGACCTCAATTTAATTGTTTATTAAATGTATCTAAGATTAATTAACAGTAACAACTATCGATGAGATCACCCACCATTGCACCATCAACTACTGTTGTACCAATAGAATCGATACTAGTATTTATATTTATTTTTTATCATAAAATTGAATGTCTTCAATAAATAATATTGATTAAAAAACTCTACAGCTTTAAAAACAGTCATCTAAGGATCGCGTGAAATTCCCACCTAACATGCCTCGATCCCTAAGCATACTATTAGGAACTCATCAACGAAGACAGAGCAATCAACCCTGCACAGATCAAGGTCGAAGTGCTTGCTGGTGTCATGTTTAGATCAACTCAAACACCCTCACATTGTCTCCTTCACAAGATATATGCAAATATATACTTCTATAATACTTGACATTACATGTTATTTTTTCATGATAGGTAATAATTATTTCTTTTACATAGCTTTCTAAATAGTTCAATGACGCTTTTGAAGTTGAGGATGTACTTCACCATTTCCTTGACCCTGGCATCATTTATGGAGTGGCAGAGCAATGGCCGATAGAAGGGTAAATTGATTATATGTTACTAGGGTTCTTCGAGTACTCCAAGGGGCAGGGCTTAATGATTCTCTACAATAGCATGTCAGTTTTAATTTTTTTTGTTTTCTTGCCAACTTATTCTACACATACAAATAGAAAACTTTAATTGCAATTCTTGTGGATTGCACACGCGCCATTGTGGAAACCATAAGTAAGCTTTTAATCTTTTCATGTATAATGCATTGATAAGTAATTTTTTATCTGTATCTAAGGCATTTGAATTTTAAATTTGTAGTGCATGGTTAACCTAGGCTAATGTAACTAAGACTATGCAACCACTAAAACTCACCTGGAAGAATGTCAAGGTATAAAAAATAGTTAATTACTCTATTTTATAACTAAAATTATAATACTACAAATGATATTTATTGATCATTTCTATTTTCCTTACTACACAGTTCCCGAGACAACAATCTAATTAGGAGTACTCGTACCATGTGTTGAGACACATGAGAACCCTAGTACTCAATGATGTTGGTGTCTCCCAATTGAAAATGATAAGACACTTTTTATTAGTCACAATCTTACATTTTTTCATAATTTTTTATAAATTCTAGGTCAAAAGAAGGTGTCAATTGAATTAAATATATTGTATTATATGTTATTGTGCTTTCTGAGTGGGCAAATAAGAAGAGTTACTCCAAAGCAAACTTTAACAAAATACGAAGCAAATGGGTTGAGTATGTAATGAGTTTCAATCAGAACAATATCAAGAAATTCCTCTCCCTCAATTAGAAAAAATGTAACTACATCAATGTAAATTACCTTATCCACTAATAAAAGATTCTTTTCATTAATATGCATGTGTTCTTCTAGTTTTAGTTAGTTTATATATTTTATGGGATGAATGAGGAAAACTTGGAGTGTAGAAGTAAATGGGTATGGGTGTATAGACTTCTACTTGTAAATAAAGTAAATGTGGAGGTTGCAGTGAATAAAGTGAATGTGTTGTGATTTCTTTTATCAAGTCTTTTCAAGATAGATGTAGATAGATGATGAATTTAGATGTTTTACTCAATATTTAAGTGAATGTATGTTTTTTTTCCTAAGTATTTCAAGATTGTAAGAACAATATAGTAGGTGGTATGTTGAATGTATGCAGAAATGCAAGGAGTAATTGCAGTGTAAAGAAAAGAAAAAAATTCAAAAACTTTTAAAGTTAGATTATAGAATTTTGACATTAAAATTTAGAAACTTTTAAATTCTAAATTTTGACTTTAAAAGTTTTTGGAATTCCAACTTTAAAAGTTCCTAACTTCTTCCTGAATTCCAAACTTTTAAAGTCAAAACTCCAAATTCTGACTTCAAAAGTGACTTTTAAAGTTAGTTGTTAAATTCCAACATGAAGTGGTACCCAAAATTAATGAATTTTCAAGTCAAAATTTGTAAACTAATTTCCAAAGCCTAGGAATTTTGAAGTTAGTTTCCATTAACTAACTTTAAAAGTCATACTTTTAAAGTTGATGTTTATTTTATTTCTTTTCTTACCAATTTTTCATGTTAGCTTGATAGATGTCCCTTTGATAATTGACTTCTATTAGTCTTTATAACTGACTTTAAACCCTCATGTGTAATAGTGATTGTCTTCTCTAAGAATATCCCTTTTAATCATCCGCTTATGAGTTTTCTTCCCTATTGGAATATAAAATTTCAAATCTTTGCTTTGTTGAATACACTATCTCATGTTACTAGTCCTTTGAACTTTTCATACGACTTTGATTAGTATCTCATTAGTCTCATTGTAAACATTTATTGAAGCAATAGCTATATCCAATTTTATTCCAAATGACAAGGTTCCCACATATATCAAGATGCATTAAGTCCAATGAATTTGCATCTCTCATTATTTATCGAGAAAAAACAAAAACTTGATCATCTTTCCCTATAGGCATAGCTCATTTCTTTGATAAGGTTTCTACCTTTTAACAAGCTTAATAGACCATCCTAATTACTCTACCCATACGGATATGGCCGAATCATAAGTGCCACAACCAAGTTGAATTTATTAAATTTCTTTATCTCATTCCTTCAAAGAGAATTGATACTAGTGGGAACCTCAATGTTATTAAGGAATACAAGCATGTAATAAGTAAAACTTGTTACATGATTTGATAATACTCCTTTATCAAATAAAACGAGTATATACCAATAATTGTATATACAAAGAATAATTTTTTTGTATATTATTAAAATATTATGTCTTCAAATTGAAATGTGGTCCTTACAACTATGATTGCAACTCTTACTTCTTTTAAATTTTTATATTCAAATTCATAGAACATCATAAGATATGTTCAAAATAGGTTTCCAATAAAAATTCAAAGCACTAATTTAACATTGTGTTTCCAAAAATGATAGGTTTCTATAGGGTAGCTTGATGAACGAAGCTCCCACTTATGTAGGGTTCTAGGGAAGAGGCCTACCACAAAAGGTTTATAGTATGCAGGCTTACATTGCAATTTTGCAAGAAGCTATTTCTACGTCTCAAAAGTTACAATTTCTATAATTGTACATTTATCTTCTAATTGAATATCAATTTCCTTAAGATAATTTAACAAGAATATTCAAGGCTTCCTGTTTTGCTACCTCCAACTTATATCTGTTGGAATGATTGTTCCTCCTATTTTTGTCATAGTCTTGGTATTCTTCTCACAAGATGCACAACATGGAGACAGAATGCATGGGTGACAATTTAAAGACCTTTTGGCGCGAGCAATTTATGCTTCTCCGGTAATACGAGGAGCTATTTGAATGAAGCGAGATTAGAGCTCTCTAACGTGCAGATTTTCGCCAACTAACTTGGATGGCCAGCATTTTTATGGAAACAAATTCTTCAAATGCTATGATTTGGGCTAGCGCTAAAGCTAGCTCCTAAAAATTGGCTCAAGAAGCAAAAGCTATGTATATTTTAGGAGTTATTGTTTAGGTCCTATCCTTGCATTGTTTAACTCTATGATGGGCTATCTAGGAAAAAGAGGTGCTAGGAATAATTCCTTGTGAAGAAATGCTAAAGCTCCTCACCTTTTGCAAGAAAGCGCCCGCGTTTAGATAATCGGACCTTTTCTAGTGATGGCTTTGCATATCTCATATATAAAAAGAAAAAAATACTACAATCAGATAACTCCAACACTCCCAACAGGGACAATTTCGGACACTGAGTTAAGATCATTCTTTTTGCGAAGTTTCTAGAGCATATACTATTGAAAATTGTTTAAAGTAAAATATGAAAAAATGAAATAGGTTTAAGATGACTAAGCTTTACTATGTTTCATATAAAAGCGATGATGCACACCCATTTTCTTATCTAAGACACCCCTTTGTGTAGAGATGTAGCAATATATGTTCTTTTACATTATTTTAGTTCTCGATCTTCTATTCTCACTATAGATTAGGCCTTCTATTCTTACTATAGATTGCCTACGACCAGCACATTTTTAAGGTACTTTGTTTTTGTAACGTATTACCTTTTTTTTTTTTCACTCCTAATATGATGAGAGAAAAATAGAAGATACTTTGTACTTTGTAAAACAATACATTATCTCGTATCTTTGCATATCAAGGTGATTAGTAAAGAACAAATTTTACTATAAACTTAATTATTGAGATTGAGAAGAAAATCACATAGTTTTTAAAGGCATTCTTCAAATAAGATGACTAACTAATAGTGCAAATTAGATAAGATAAGATTGAACCCAGCTTGGTTGAATCCCATAGATGAACTACCATTTGAGAGGCTTCAACTATCTGTAAGATGTTGCTTTTTGGATTGCCTTACTCCTAACCAGTGCCGTTTTCAATCTCCGTTGGATATGTTCAAACCATCTAAGTCTATTCTCCATCATCTTTATTACCTATTACTATTATT
This sequence comes from Warburgia ugandensis, assembly GCA_035236585.1. NCBI lineage: Eukaryota > Viridiplantae > Streptophyta > Magnoliopsida > Canellales > Canellaceae > Warburgia > Warburgia ugandensis. The sequence continues at coordinate 42,846,280 of CP141136.1, forward strand.
CCTAAGCTTCGTTTAATGTTTTGATTTCCAACTTTTCTCATCTTGCCACTTCCATCTCAAAATTTGCATTTCAACGACACTGGTATACATGTTGTTCCTTAATTGCCCAACATCCTGATCCATAGAATATGGTTGCCTTACAATCCTTCTATGGAATTTTACTTTCAGTTTGAGTGTCATCCGCTAATCAGAGAAAACTCCAAAGATACATCTCCATTTGTTCTAATCTACTTGGATTCTCTGGATAACCTTCCTTTTAATGTCTTTGCTCTCATGAATTATTGATCCCAAGTATCGAAAGTATTGTTATGGGTGGGCCGCTTGGTTATCAATCTTTACCACTCCAGCTCCTCTCTCCTTGCTAAGATTTCATTCCATATAATTTGTCTTACATTTGGTAATTTTAAATCCTTTATATTCTAATACATCTCTCTATAACTCTACAATTGTGTTTGCATCCTCCCTCGTCTTATCAATCAAAACTATATTATCTACAAATAACATGCACCATGATATCACCTTGTAAAAATGTTTTATTAACTCACCAATAACCAATGTTAAAAAGCACGGGCTCAATGTCGATCTTTAGTACACTCCTACAATGACAGAAAAATTACCAATCTCTCCATTAGTATTCTTAACTTTTGTTATTGCTTCATCATACATATCCTTAATTATAGGTATGATTGTCTATATACCCTCAAGAAATCTTTTCTCACCCACCACCCACCATATTATCCTATCATAAGCATTTTCTAAGTCAATAAAAGCCATGCAAAGGTCCTTATCTTTACATTTCTCTATCAATTGTTTACGCAAGAAATTAGCTTTCATATTAGACCTCCCAGGCATAAAACCAAACTAGCTTATAATACACTCGTCTCATAAGTTGAATCCCCTAATAATTAATAAAACGTTATATCACCTTTATTCTTATAAATTGGTATAATAAAACTCTTCTTTCATTCATCCAGCATTCTCTTCAATTTTATAATCTTTTTAAACAACTTTGTACTCGAGTAACTCTCATGTCCTTCCAAACCTCTATTGATAGTACTAGTAACTTTACTAATTTCATATGGATAGTCAAATAAATATAGGAACATTTGCACCAATGATAACAGGGGTTGCAGCAAAATAAGAAAACTGGCTATTAGTTTGAAAAGCCATGCTAGAAAGAAATTGAAACTGGCGAGAAATCTAATCTGCAATGCAAGGACCAACTAGTGCGTGACTCCTTGGATGAGCTTAGCTCTCACTGTTGAGTGTGTAGACAGCTTTCTTGTCCTTGGCTTTTGCCATCCCAATCTCTCTAGAAACTCTTCAATCAATCTAACCAGTAGAAGAAGCAAAATCAGAGTAAAGCACTTGATAACTACCCAAAAAAGAATAAGTGATTTGCTTTGTAATTCTACACTTATACCAAAAAAAAGCAAAATAGAATAAGCATGCAATTGCACAATTTTACCACTCACAGGCTGCATATTGCCTTCTGCGAGGAAGCCACTTCCCGATCAGGAAATGAATCCTCCAGTCGGAAGCTCAACCAAACATATAGATCCAAGACCTTCATTTGTGACATCAGAAAAGATAATTATTAATCCCAAAACTAAAGAAACATCACAAATGATGAGCATTTTGGCTGTTCTAGAATGTTCCAGATAATTGACTCAGTATCTCACCCATCTTACACAAAAATGTGTTCTTAAGCACTGTTTGCCAGTGCAACTTAGTGCATGTTTTTCTGCTACATTAACATGGGTGCCCAAACGTGCAGTGATCTAAACCCCTCTACTCTGGCCATGTATCAAACAGCTCATGACCAAAGTTCTAAATCAGTATCATCTGGAGCCGAGAAATGGAGGCTTGGAAAATTTGAGAATAAGATAGATTAGAAAGTTAAAATAATTGAATAGAGAGTTTAGGTAACCTTTATCTAGAATGGTGCGGAAGATGAACCATTTAGACCACACTCTGTGACCCCAATCATACTTCTGTTTTATCATCTTTTAAGCAGAGGATATCAGAACTTACCCAACATATTACCCAAAATGGAAAATGAAAATCAGTGGTCTCTAGAACTGAAAGGCTACGTAGTTTTGTCCTTTTGTTGGTATAGTCAAGCATAAAAATGGCTGTTGAATTCTATTCGGGTGATCCATATAAATTCTTACTCCGGATTTGAAATTCCCAGTCCCAGAGCACTTACAAGTTTTTCCTGATGAACAACATGAACATTAATTTGGGCAGTTTCAAGAATATGACATTGGGTTGGAGCCCTCACTCTAGCATTATCAAATGGTAACGGGATTGAGCAATAATTGAGTTTAATATGTGCCTTCACTCCCAACTAAGAAGTTGTATGCTCAAGTACTCTCTCAATCCAAAACAGAAATAATAATAATGATGATACTAATGGGTGTAACCCGCTCTTTGCAAGGAAAATGTTAAAATAACCTATCACCTTGTGAATAGATTCAAGCTCCTTGAGTTCACCTTGTGACTTGGGTACCTTGAGTGTCCCAGGAGTAAATATTTCTCTAAGATGTACAATTCCCCGTTTCGAATAGTTTTCTGTAAACTGGTATATAAAATCAGCTTAGTCATATTAAATTCCTAATTCAGAACTAGAATAAATTGAAGATTCAGATTGTAGCTCTGTCACCTGGATAAGGCCTTGAGCAGAAATATCATCATTCATGTCAACAGGACTGCAAATCATGAAAGTAAAGGTTACCAAGTGACATTCATCCAAAATACAGATGGGTGCATTTGTAAGAAACTACCAAGTGAAAGGTATAAGAATATTAGGATTTCCTCATCCAATATCTAAAAGCATTAAAACATGGATAGGGAAACATTACAGTTGAAATGGATGTTAGGTGTAGTTTCTTCTTTTCATTCTTCATTGAGACTTAATACATTATAGACCTTTCCATCCTGTCCTACAAAAGATAAGAATGGAATACACATGCTTTCTACTGTGTTCTATTTCCTTCTCCTAACTTGGTTCTCTTATTTAAACTTTCTCTTCTAAATCCCAGATTCTTGCGGATTGAAAGAACAAGACCGCTCACATTACTTGCGGCACAGTTACTTACATCTCAGAATGGAACACTTTCAGTTAAATTAAGAAGGATATGATATCTTTATTTTGCAGGGCTTTCCACAAATTTTTGAAGCCATTCAAATCAACCAGACAGTCTAGAGAACAAAAACATTTTGAAAAGTCACAGAATTATTCATATCAGCTAAAATCTCTCAATTGCCCAACCAGATATAAGTAGAGGTTTCTTGATTGTGAAACATTAAAGAGATTTGGGATCAGATAGCCAGACATATCACAGGTCAAGAATTTTCACTGGTTTATTAATTGAGAAAAGGCCTTCCTGCGTTATCTTCAGGAGGAAAAGACTGGTTACTCTGCTTCCCTTGGAAGTATGAGGCTGGGAGTAGCCTGACCACTAGAAGATGTTTAACCAGATTGTCAAATTGATGTAGTTGTTCATAGGAAGAAGGTTGAAAGAACCCACGTCTCAGTCATCAATAGAAACTGAATAACACTAGAGACGATTTCAGAAAAATGAAATTGAAACAATTAACTCCAATCAATCATTGCATGGAAGTTTTATGATCTGGGTCCCACCTACACCCTTACAAAATGAAAAGGCACAGAAAGATGCAGGGGAAACATTACATGGTGAAGCATCATCTTTAGACTAGATCAACAAAAACTTCTACCCTCTCTATATCAAATCTGTGGATGAATTCCTTTCAACCCTTGCCTGCGGTTATGACCACTGGTTCAAGATCAGTCTCAGATCACCTAATAAGCCATCTGTAACTGAGACAAATCACAGTCATGACCGCTAGATTACGATTCTTGAGCATAACTTCTGAACCAAACAGAGACGCCGAACCTCAAAAACAGGTTCTGCTGTGTGACCTGCTTGGGCTTTTAGAGGCACCTACATGGTAGAACCAGAACAAAGAGCTGCTTTTAGAGAGAGAGAGAGAGAGAGGGAGATCAGGAATATTGGTAATGAAAATTTCAATTGAACTACTAGACTATGAGAAGTTATAATATACATGTCATCATTCCGTGGAATGGAGCAGGTAATTGTTGGATCATTGACAGAACACAAGGAAAAGTGATGAAAGAGTTGAGCCATTTTACAGTTGAAATACTGGATCCCTTGTTTTGTTATTAGTTGATAATAAATACAAATAAGAAAGAAAAACAGGCCACACTTTCTCACTACCTGCAGATCATGTTAAGCAACATCGTTCTTAAGAAATCCATAGTTAGAATCTATTATATGGATCAACTTCAAGTAGTAGGACAAGAAGATTGAATTTTCTCCAAAGAACTATATATTTCATCATAAGATAATCCATTTCCACTTGCTACATCTTTCCATATCAGTGTTTGCTAAACATATAAAGGGCAGCCCCAGTGCACGAAGCTAGGCAGGGTCTGGGGAAGGGGCAGACCACAAGGGCCTATAGTAGGCAGCCTTACCTTGCATTTTGCAAGAGGCTGATTCCATGCCTTGAACCCATGACCTCAAGGTCACATGACAACAACTTTTACCGTTGCACCAAGGCTCCCCTTCTGTTCAGTAAACGTATAATAGATATAAACATATTCATGTGTCTATGTTTCAGCTCTTCCTGCCCTTCGCTATCACTCTTCTGTCTCCAACGCCAAAACACTGTCCATGTCAGAGCTGCATAACTTCCCACTAAAAAAGCTGCAATTAAACACCCACATAATTTTTATGCACTCCTTGATGTTTTCTTCCAAACTCCCATTTCAAATAAAATATAATAATATAGTACCTTGAAGAGAATAAAAGAGTTACCTTGTACAAAAGAGGTATTTATCTTGCAATCTTAGGGGAAGCTCATCAATAACAGCAGCAACTTTCTGTGATTAGTAAAGGTTAGTCAACAAAACATATTCCATATCCAAAAATAAGGTACTAACCACCAACAGGCATACTTGAAAGGAGAATTCCATACCAAAATCTCTTCACAATCAGTAATGAAATAGTTTGGGGATAATTTTGCTTTCTCCAGGAATAGTTCCTGCACAAAATTTTCAGATGGTTAGACTTCAATGGAAAATATGCTTCCAACTGTAACAATCGGCCAATTGACATGAAAATGAATATTATGCCATCTGAAAGAGAGAATCCTCCACGACACCAGCATCTATAACATTAGCTGCTGACATAAGTAAAAACTTACAACGCCTGCTAATGCACGTACAGGGAGAAAGTGAAAGTGACTTACATGGGGAAAATGGAAAAAGGGTAGACAAGAACATACATTCATCATCATCTGTAACCAGGTATCGTAGGTTTTCTGAAATCGGGCAATAGTTTAATGGATTTTCTGAGAAGGATTCAGAAACAATTTGAAAAATGACCTGATAGATTGATATTCCTACAATATTAAACAAGATTAGTATGATATTTAAGAAAATCTGTAATTTTTTCAAATTTTCATAAGATTTTCTGGTACCACTTTATTTGAGTTATTTGCCATTTTTTTTTATAAGTAACATCTGGTTTAGGTATTCACCCAATAAAAACTTCAGGAAACACCAGAAATATTGAATATAAAGATCTATCTTCCATAATTAGAAAATCCAGAAAATGAGAATTGTTCCTATACAGAAGTAATTTGTGAACAAAGAACAATAATAACTCCCCTACACAGATGTTGTTCCATCAAAAATTGAATTGCAATCCGAGCAAAATTTTGTCCAATAGCAACCAAATAACTTAATACAAAGGTTAGCAGATATCAATCAAGTTTGTAGAAGATATAACTACATAAATTCATGTTTCCATCTAGTGTTGGAGTATAATACAAAGCAATGCCACATATGACATCTGAATTAATTTGATTGAAATAGTTGAAATCAGATATTATATTAAAATTACAATGCTGATAAAATCATTCACTGATGTTTTGATTGTTATTATATGACCGAAAAATCAGATTTTCATGAGATAACCAGCTAAATTGATGTCATTTTTTGAGTGAAAGATTCTACCTGTCAATATCGTAGTCCTGAATGTTTCAGAGAATCAATTAGCTTATACCTTTACTAAGGAAGGTTGGGGAACAATTTTATTTTTAATAAGCTGGTTTCTACAAAAGACAGGCACTGGTTATTATATATCTAGAGAGAGAGGGAGACACAGATAGATATATATACCCACCCGCACACACAAACTTGTTTGTCCCTTCATTCTCTGAACTTCTCTTATCCTCTCATTCTAGTTCTTTCCTTTTGATCTAAAGGAATTAGAAATCATGATTGGCAGTTCCATGATCACTAATCGAGCAATAACAAAGAAACATCTTAATCAATGGGTCGTAGTTGACATAAAACTAGTAGACAGATGGGTATCTATGTATGGCCATCATTCAGCAACACACTAAGTGTTCTGGTCTGCCTTCTTCAAGACCTTTTTGGCCATCTCCCAAAGATAAATATGAAAAGTTTCTTGAGAAATAAGAACACCTGAAGAGAAACAGTATCAGATATAGTATTCGCTAAGTGCAAATCAAGAAAGAAAATACTTGAAAATCAAAGAAATTCTTTCAGTCCAGATCCACTTAAGCTGAGTGCAGAGAACATCTGCCTCTCTAAAACATGAAGATATGAAGATGAAACTAAAAATCTATATAGCTCAACATCTCATCCTATGCTGAATATCAGATTAGATGATTGATCATGTAATTTATCACCATTGCTCACCAGCATAGAATGGAAACCAATTGTTGGATGCAGACGCGAATACAAGAACAAGAGATCGGGGCTAGGGAAAAGTCCAGCTTGCTGCATAAATAAAAAAATATAAGGGCTCTTAGGTGAGAATGATTGTAAGAAAAATAGCTTGCTTAGTAAACAATAAAAGCACAAGGAATGATTTGAGGACCAAAGGTAACAAATATCAAAATGAAGTAAAAAAGTACTGCATAAAGTAGTCAGTGGTTTTGTAGTGGCAGAATAGCAATGTATTTGCAAGAAGTCGAAGTTAAGATAACAAGACTTTCCTTTTAATTGAATATCCTAAAGATACCATTACCTGATGGAAGAAATTATACTGGTCGAAAGGAAAGTGAAATGGGAGAATGGTGGCTAAAATTGAAATTAGACCTCATATGGGATCTGCTGTCAATGGTTTCTTTTTTGTTACAAGAATCGCATTTGGAAACGTAAAGAATTTTATTTTCATTCTTCAGATTAGTAACAAAACCCATTAAAACTATTGTCAATTAACAATCATGAATCTGTAGTTGTCAACTCACAACCCTTTACTGGACCAACCACCCCCTGCGCTTCCGTTTCTCTCTCATTAAACCAAAAAAAAAACAACCTATCTATATTCTCCTGCAAGGGCAACTCAGCCGGCAACAACAAACTGCCATCTTCTCCAGCAACAGCAATTTTGCCCACAACAGCAAACTCTTTCAACCCCTTTCTCTCTCATCTAACCAAAACTCCACTCCAGCCAGCCATCTTTTTTGGCAAGGGTGACTATGCTGATAATAGAGAACTCCCTTCTTGTCCAGCAATGGTGATTTTGCCAGTAACGGCAATCTCTCTCCCCTCACCACCACTGAGCCAACCAAAACTGCAACCACATTTCTGAAATGATCTCTGATTCTTTCTTAAAGGATCATTTGTTGTTAATATAAGACAGTTTTACCAATTATTTACCCAAACAGGGTTTCAACTAGCAATAGCTTGAATCAGCATTCTTTTCTGAAAATTGGTTTTAGTGTCTGAAAACAAATATAATTCTGGCAGCCTTATGTTCTCACTGAACATGAGAAGGCTATTTGAGTACAAATGGGTAAGAAGATAAATGGGAGAATCTTTTCTGGTACCAGGTGGTTGTAGCAATGGTGCATGACATTGGGAATGTGTCCACCCACTTCTAGTTGAGGAAAGACAAAATGAACAGGGTTCTTTCTCCATTCTAAACATCTCTCACCAACTTTCGAGTATATTATGGGTAGTTTGGAGATATTATTATCAGTTTGAAGAGGGAGGTTCAATGATGTTATTTCAGAAAGCTTCAAGCTGCATACATTACATGGTTGAATTGCACTCAAACTATAAAACCCTTGGGCTGGACACTGGAACTAGCACTTCATTAAGAAGAAAGGTTTTATGACATATACATTTTAAATTATCAGTTCCCACTTCTATTATAGATTTTGTTCATTGTTTGCACATGACTGGATGAATGGCATGCCAAGTAATACTGCAAATATGGCCACGCTGCTAAGAATAAAAAACTGAGAAATCAACCACAAACATTAACACTGGGATATTTAAGCTGCATGTGAGAGATTTAACCAAAGCTATGATGATGTTGGAAAATTTGGGAAATTTCAACAAGTGAGCTGCTTCTACAGACAACTCTGGAAAGTCAAGATATTTGAGTGAATAACATTTGAAAGAAGTTCCCTCATATGATCTTGCTTCAATCAAATTATCAGTTCCAGAACAACTGCTTCTCAAGCTGAGATTGCTTTTATTGACTAAATTTACAGGATCACTATCATGACATAGAATGGTATAATATATGACACAGATCATATTCTCTGCCCTAACCTGGCTGTCCTCCAAAATGGAGCAGTGTGTTTTCATCTAAATCTTAAAGACAATACTCCCAAATGCTTTCTGATTTCTACAAATCTCTTTATTTAAATTTAATTAAATGTAGAAGAGCGGGCCCATACTCGATGTGGAAATCCCACAGCAACTTCAGACTCAAGTTTCCAATTTACAAGCTTCTATCGAGTTAAGAACCAAACTCAAAGTAGTGAATTTTGATCATAAGCCTCAACTTATGTGTATCGATATTCAAATCTCATATAAACCGGGATCAAGAGTCAAAATGTTGGGATATCAGTTCACATCAGCCAAACTCCAAAACAATACTTATCAGTTGTTTTAACAACACAGTTGTGAGTCTGGTGATGGTGATAGCGACTCTTGGTCTCAGAAATAAAGCAGTATCCAATACTTTGGCCACATACTAGTGTTTATCTTTTCTGCAATGATTTGTGGCGTATCCATTTCAACTAAAAGATCTGTAATTCGGTATTTCCAGTATGATTTTTTAAATTTGCAGTGAATTAGTGATCATCTGTGATCTTTCCGTTTGCATTTCTGGAAGTCCTTCCACTAGTAACTCAAAAGAAGTTGACAGCTAAATTCCTATCGTATAGAAGTAATTCAAAGGATCACTAGTAAGATCTTCCATTTAGATAAAAACTAGCAAGACCTTATGAATATCAATGTTATATTGGCATATAAGTTTCTGTCATTAATAATTATAGTTACAAATTTAAATTATAATTAATAGTGATCGCTGAAGGTTTTCTATCCATTTTTAGTGGATTTTATTTTTTTGCATAAAAATCTTTCATGTGTGTGTATACCTATGTAAATAGAGAGAGAGAGAGAGAGAGAGGCAGGTAGTGATTCTTGGTCTGGTCTAACACAGCCCACCTATTTCCTCAACAAGTTCAATCCTCTCTTCATTAGAGCTTGATCCTCAAAGAAACATCCAGATGCAGAAAAGCATACCAAACCCCACTAGTTGGCACACTGAAAACAAAAAAGTAATACAAAGTCTAAAATTTGGATGAAACTTTGATGATGCCTTTTCCAGCCACTAAAGATTTTGTCCCATCTATAATACTTTCCGATGTACTGTTGTATAGGTGGTAAATAGTGTCTCATCACCTATCATGTGGTGAGCAACTCCAGAATCTTATAATCCAAGGAATACATATAGTGTTAGATATGACTCGCGATACCTTAAAGTACTTACCAGTTTTGAAGTCTTGTGCCTCTAATGATCTAGGAAAATAATAGGTGTTTAAGTCTGCAATTTGATCAGTACTAAACAGTGTCTACTTCCTTTTTCAAATGCTTCGGTATGTGAGCTTTTTAAGTCCTTCCACCTTTATTTTGTCCAAGTCTCACATGAATATGCCAACAAGTGTAAATGATGGCGCACCTTTTGCGCCTCACACACCATAAATCAGTTTTGGGGTCTTTCTTTTTGTTGGCTTTTGGTCCTTATAGCTTGCCATAGCCAACATCATAGCCGCCTTCCTTGTTTTTTACTTTGCACTGTTGAAAATACTTCATCCAAAGATAGTAGGACACTTCTTCCAAACACCAAGGAACATGCCTGGTCATATTCCAGATTCAATTCTACGAGAAACTCAAAAATCTTATCTCTTTCAATAGATTTTCTCCATTCCATGGACATCTTTCTAGAAATGCACACCCAAGTTTGATAATGATCTGGTTCCAGCCACATGTTCCTCTCAATATGTTACATGGTGACATCCAAATCCCTGCTTTCTATTCCAAATGTTTTGGCAGGGTTCAAACTTTAGGCCATCATTGCCTCCTTTGGAGTAGGCCTTTTCCACAGCTTCCCAGATTTATTGAGCATTTTTTAAGAACAAATCTGTCTTCCTAATATCGACCTACATAGAACAAATCGGTCAAGACATAACCGTAGAATTCTCTGCTTCTCATTTTCTAGCAGCTACAAGATCAGTTGGCCTCTCTATGCTTCCAACCATGTACCCTATCTTGTCTCTTCCTTGCAAATTTACTTCGTGGATTGAGCCCAACTAAGATAATTGTGTGGTTTCAATTTCTCAATGGTCAATTGTGGAGCAGATGAATCAGTAGGCATTCTAAAACAATTATCATGCATAACTTTGCTGTCTTCTACTATGGTTGCTCTTCTAGGTTAGTTGTAGTGCCTTTTGTGTGTCTTTGCAGCTTGCTTCAGCCATCTGCGAGTCCTTGCAGCTTGATTTCTTGATTTTGTGGCTTTAGTAGGAGAAGGATATTCACAAAATATTCATATCAGGTTTATAGATCATGATGATTAATTTCCAAGTCAGCAAGAATAAATAATCATTTCAATGTTCGATTTGCACTACCTAATGCGTTGGTACACTTGCAATGTTTTTTTCTTTCCATTTTAGAGCTGACCCTTCCCTGAACCCTGCATACGTGGGAGTTTTGTGCACCAGGCTGCCCTTAGAGCCAACTATATATAAGTAACCATAGGGTTACTATTTAAAACCATACATATAAGGCCTCGTTTTAAGGCTCTTGACTGACATTGGTTCTCTTTGTCAGCATCACCAATACACTGGCAATAGTGAAAGCAACATCAATGAAGGCTGTGATGGGATGGGATGTTGACGAAGGCTGCGCTGGGACTTCCACAAAGGTTGTGAATAAAGAGTATTCCTGCTGGAAAATCCAGATCCAGCAAGTATTCCAGTTCGCCTGATGATTTGTGGCTCAAGAACCCCAGATTGTTAAAGAAATCCTCACCTCAGAGAGGATCATAGTCCAAATCTGGGATACCCAAGGTAACCTAGATCTATAATGGGGACATCAACAGTGACAACTTTAGGAGATCATCGAAGAACAGCTGTGGCTCATTGCCGAGATCTTGCAGTTGTTGCAGTCTCTGTCACTTTCCTCACAGATTCAAGAGTGGTTTTAGATCTACGTCTTTCCTTCGTCAAATCCTTGTAGATCCATCACCAGTCAAATCAAGATATCAAAATAAATCACAAAATCCAATCCGATTGTCTCCACATCCATGGTTTCCCACTCAATAATCTATACATGGCTCCATCATCAACTGCGACTGGCTTAGATCTTGATCTCCACCAAGGGATTTAGCGTAGAACCTGATGCAAGAAGCCGGTCAGTTTTCTAAAGCAAACAATGAGCAACTACATCTGAACGCCTAAAAGCAATAGATCTGCAAAAGAAAAGAGCCGGTGACAAACCATCTAACAGCTTCAAGGATCAATTTCCTACCACGGGATAACAAATCTAATCGATCTATATATCGAGAAAAAAGTCCTCAATCTGGCTATAATACCATGTAGAATTTGGGCAAATCGAGTAAGAACCCATGTTTTCTCTTATCATGTTTCTAAATAAAAATACATCTGGTACATAGATTTACATGTTGACTATGAATCTCGAGATTCACTACATAGTTATGAGTAGGGCCGTAAATGCCCCGAATAGCAATTTTTCTACCAAAATTGTTGACTATTTCTTGAAGATAGTTCATTTCGTAGCCTGTGCTAAAATTATTGATGCTTCGCATGTGACTAACTTGTACTTCCGAGAAAATATTAGACTCCATGGTATTCCCAAAACCATCATGCAAATTGAGATCCCAAATTATGAGTCACTTCTAGAGCACCTTGTGGGAAAAGCTTGGAACACGACTTCAATTCAGTTATATTGTCATATCCACAAACTGATGGAGCTAGAAGCTTCTTGGGAAAGAACATTCGCCAATGGGATCTGTTGTTGGCTCAAGCTGAATTTGCTTACTAGTTGCAGTCCTTTTGAAGCTGTTTATGGAAAGAATCTTTTGAGTCCGATAGATTTAGCACCTCTTCCAATGGCTAATGATTTCAGTAGAGATGCTGAAGAGGGAGCAAAATAAGTTTAGAAGTTGCATGAGAAGAACCGAGATTGAAAAGCAAAATGAGAAGTATAAGGCTCAACCAAACAAACATAAAAACTTTATTGAAATTCAAGAAGGTGATTTTATCTAAGCACAACTTAGAAAGGAAAGATTTCCTCAAGGACAATATTCTAAGATGAAGCTAAGAGCAGCAGCAGATCCTTTCAAAATCTTAAAGAAAATTGGTGAGAATGCCTACAAAGTTGAACTATCTGCAAAGTTTGAAGTTTCAAACACTTCTATTGTAGCTGATCTTTTGCTGTACAAAGGTGCGGACAATGATGACAACTCAAAGGCATGTTCTTTCTAATCAGGGAAGAATGACACAGAAGTGTCTCTGCTTTAGATTGTTGATTAAGGATCAAGGGAGAAAATGATGGATTATCATATGGATGTCTTAGATCATCATGTGGATGTCTCAAATCATCATAATATGGACATCTTAGATCATCATGATGTGGACGTGCTATGGTTCAAACTCTAGTGCAATGTTGATCTTTCCACCAAGTCAAAATGTGTGGGAGACTAGTCATGACCTCACTTATTGAAATCAACATCATATGGGAATATGGTTTTGGTCATTAAACCATCATATGGGTAATTATATTCAAATTGTACAGAAAATTGGTTTTAGTCTTAAATCAGTCAAAACTGTCATTTATTCTAAACGAGTACCAATGGTTGGAGGCTTTTTCCAAAGCTCTTTAAATATCCATGTGGCATGAATGAATACAGTTCTGGGTGTGCTTTCCATTGAGAAACTTTGAGATTTTCTTCTCTATATCTCCTGGGAATTCCCTAGAAAGGTGAGATATTTGGCCCTATAACCCTAAGGTGGTGGATCTCCTGTATCCTTAAAGTGGTAAGCTGGTTTAATCCTAACCTTGCATCCAGTATCAGATGGTGTGACTCAATTGGTGATCTTCAAGTTTTTTATGTGCCTTCAATGTGCTTATAGGCATGCTACAGGTGTGATTCATGTAGAGCTATCCTAATTATTTGGAGTGATTCAAATATATTTTCTTTTTTCTTGCTTCAACTCTTTCGTTTTCTGTGAGTGCAGCTTTTACTGTATTTCTGCAAGACACCAATTACTTGGGTTGAGTTTCGGCTTGGAGTTACTTTCAGATCAGTTCTCTTTTCCCCTTGTCTTGCATTATTTTGGTATCAAACCTCTCGTCAAAATGGCTACCCACAGTGACAAAACGTATAAGAAGAGATTGAATCACAGTCAAAGGTATGAATTGTTGCTGCAACTTGCCTGATAGTACTATCCTAGTCTCTGCCATTTTCAGTGAAAGAGACAGAGTTGACACCTATGTTCATCATCAGAAAATGAGAACGACAGTGACAATGATGGCAGGGATTCTTGATGCCAACCATTCATCTTCTTACGTGATGTGAACAGAACATAAGCCCCTTTGGTGACCATCTAAAAGACAACCAAATAAAAGAAGACAATAACATAATGGGACATTGAATGTTGATGACAGAACTTAATCTTGGCTCAAGGGGGCAATCATTGTGATGCCCATCACAAGCCATGCAAAGTCCACCGCCTTTGCATGGTATTCACTGAAGCCACCTAGCCATATTCAAGCCATGAAGAAGGTGACAAGCTAAGGAGCCTAGCCAGCTACCAAGGTTAGGATTTGAGCCACCCAGACAAGCCAAAAAAGCCCTCAAAGCCAGCCATGAAGTCAAGCTAATGGAGGCCTCTCCAATGAAGACCTCTTTCTCCCCCATTTCTCATTTTGTTGATTGAAAGAGGATAACAACTATTCATTGATGTTAAAGTAGAGCCAAGAGAGAGAGAGAGAGAGAGAGAGAGAGAGAGAGAGAGAGAGAGAAACCCTTAGAATGGGTGAATGTGTGTTGTTGATTTTGCACCTCACGCTTAACACATATATATACTAAACAAAGATAGTTACATGCTCCTAACTATACAATGTGGGACTAAAATAAAACAAAAACTATATTCAACACTCCCCCTCAAGTTAGAGCATATAAGTCATATGCACCAAGCTTGCTACAAATGTATTTAATTTGAGGTCCTCTGAGAGATTTTGTGAAGATGTCTGCTAGTTGATCATTTGAATTGAAGAAGCTCGTAGCAATACATCCCGACAAGATCTTTTCTCTAATAAAATGACAATCCACTTCTATATGTTTGGTCCTTTCCTGGAAAACTGGATTATATGCAATATGTAAGGCTACTTGATTATCACATATTAGCTTCATACTTCCATCCTCTCCAAATTTCATCTCCTGGAGTAGTTGTTTCAGCCAAATAAGTTCACATGTTGCCATAGCCATGGCTCGATACTCAGCTTTTGCACTTGATCTAGCAACTACATTTTGTTTCTTGCTTTTCCAAGATACTAAGTTACCTCCAACAAAAACACAATATCCTGAGGTAGAACGCCTCTCTAAAGAAGAACCAGCCCAGTTAGCATCTGTGTACCCAACAATGAGTGTGGCCTTTATCTTCATATAACACACCTTGACCTGGTGCTCCTTATATCGAAGAATGCGAACCACAGCATCCCAATGACAATCACTCGGTGACTGTAGGAATTGACTGACTACACTGACAGCAAAAGAGATATCTGGTCAAGTAATGGTGAGATAATTCAATTTACCCACAAGTCACCGATATCTTCCAAAGTCTGCTAGAGGCTCCCCCTGTCCTGGTACAAGCTTAACATTTGGGTTCATGGGTGCATCCACAGGCTTACAATCTAACATACTAGTCTCTTCCAAGATGTCTAAAGCATATTTTCTTTGTGAAATGGTAATACCTATACTAGACTGAGCTACCTCAATTCCCAGAAAATACTTCAGTTTTCCCAGGTCTTTAGTCTGAAAGTGATGGAAGAGATGTTGTTTAAGTCTCTGAATGCCATTCTGATCATTGCCTGTGATGACAATGTCATCCACATAGACCACCAAATAGATACACTGACCCAAAGAGTTGTGCTGATAGAAAACAAAATGATCTACTTCACTCTCAAGCATTCCAAATTCCTGAATAGCAGAGCTAAATCATCCAAACCGTGCTCGAGGAGATTGTTTTAAACCGTATAGAGAACGGCGTAATTTGCACGCTAAACCAGACTCCCCCTGAGCAACAAAGCCAGGCGATTGCTCCATATAAACTTCCTCTGCTAGATCACCATGAAGGAAAGCATTTTTAATATCCAGCTTGTAAAGAGGCCAATGCCGCATAGCAGCCATGGAGAGGAATAATCGAACAGAGGCAACCTTCGCAATGGGGAAAAGGTGTCACCATAGTTAAGACCATAAATCTGAGTATAGCCCTTAGCAACTAGGCGGGATTTAAGTCGATCAACTTGTCCATCAGGACCCATCTTAACAGTATATATCCAACAGCAACCCACTATAGTTTTACCATGTGGCAAAGTAACCAAGTCCCAAGTACCATTCGTATGCAAAGCATTCATTTCATCGACCATGGCATGTCTCCACCCAGGATGTGAAAGAGCCTCACTAGTGCTTTTGGGAATAAAAATAGAGGACAAGGAGAAAACAAATGCATAATAGGGTGAAGATAATCGATAGTAACTCAAAAAATTATAGATAGGATGAGGATTACAAGTAGATCGATCACCTTTTCGAAGAGCAATAGGCAAGCTGTCAACTGAATGCGGGGTCAAAGGAGGTGAAGCCGGTGGAATAGGGAGATTGTCATCAAAGACTTCAGTAGAACCTGCAACTTCAAGAGGAGGCCGGCGATGATAAACTTGAAGAGGACGAGAGACATCATCCGCAGGCATAGAAATATAGGGAAGAGGTAAAATTTCAGAAATGGAGAGTGGCTCAACAGTGAATGAGAAGAATGGTGACTGCTCAAAGAAAGTTACATCGGCTGAGAGAAGAGATCGATTAGTGTCAGGAGAATAACAACGATACCCCTTTTGAAGCCTGGAATATCCCAAAAAGATGCATTTTCTGGCCTTGGCAGAAAGCTTATCTTGCCCAAGTGCAAGGTTGTGTACAAAACAAGTACATCCAAAAACACGAGGAGGAAGAAGATAAAGAGGTTGTGTGGGAAAGAGAATGGAATAGGGAATTTGATCATGCAACACAAAAGAAAGCATACGATTAATTAAGTAGCAAGCAATGAGAACAGCATCCCCCCAAAAACGAAAAGGAACATGGCTGTGAAGAAGTAAAGTGCGGGCTATCTCTATGAGATGACTATTTTTGCATTCAGCTACTCCATTTTGTTGAGGAGTGTGGGCACACGATGACTGATGAAGAATTCCTTGTTGAGACATAAAAGAAGAAAAAGGTGCAGAAAAATATTCTCATGCATTGTCACTACGTAAAACATGGATAGCAACATTAAATTGAGTTTGAATTTCAGCACAAAATTTATTAAATTTTGAGAATAATTCAGATCGATTCTTCATAAGGAATAACCAAGTACATCAAGAATAATCGTCAATAAAAGTTACAAAGTACTGAAAACCCAAACTAGAAATACTACGACTAAGACCCCAAACATTAGTATGGACAAGTTCAAAGGGGGACATAGCCCGATTATTGAGACGCTTAGGAAACAAAACACCAGTATGTTTTCCAAGCTGACAAGACTCACACTCAAGAGACGACAATGTAGAAAAATGAGGGACCATCTTTTGAAGTTTGGAGAGACTAGGATGGCCCAAACGATTGTGAATAAGAGCAAGAGAATCAGTGGAGATGCAAGCGGCAGGAGCTGCAGGTGATGTGAGATGGTAAAGACCTTGAGACTCACGCCCTGTATCAATCGTCTTCCCCGCACCCGGGTCCAGTAAGATTACAGTTTTATCAGAAAAAGTGAGAGAGCAATTAAGAGTGCGTGTCATTTTATTGATGGAAATAAGATTAAACGGGCACTCAAGTACATAAAGTACAAATGTGAGAGGAAGAGTAGGAAGGGGATGAGCCAAACCAATTCTTTTAGCTACAGTTTTGGAACCGTTGGCTAGAGTGACAGTAGGTAAAGTAGAAGAACAAGTAAGAGAGGAGAAAAGGTATTTGTTACCAGATATGTGATCAGAAGCTCCACAGTCTAGAATCCACGGGCCAATAGAAGAAGACTGAGTTAAGCAAACACTGGGATTACCAATCTGAGCAACAGAAGATGACTTGGCTGCTTGATATTGGAGGTACGCATCATAGTCACTACCAGTCAGGGTAATATTCTGAGATGTGGAGCCCTCAGATGAGTCAGGTAACTGGGTGTCAGATGACTGGACGATGTTAGCAATGCGTGGAGGTCGCCCGTGTAGTTGGTAACACCGATCCCAAGTGTGTCCAAGCTTATTACAGTATGTGTACTGAGGACGCTGTCCTTAGTTACGACCACCACCACGGCCACCTCTAGTGTTTGCCTGAGAAGCCAAAACTGAGGAATCTAAAGGGCCATCAAAAGTAACTGCCTGAGTAGAGGAGATATGCAACAAGCGGGCAAATACTTCATCCAATGAGGGCACCGAAGGGCTAGCCAGAATTTGATCTTTAACGGATTCAAGGTCAAGGCGAAGCCCAATGAGAGTAAACACCATGAAAAACTTATCGGTCTGTGTTTGTTGGGCTTCTACACCATCAGTAGGAGGCACTAGAGACAACAACTCCTCCTTAAGGGACGCAATCTTTCCTAAGTCGAAAGATCCATGTCCTGTTGTCTAACATGAACAATGTCAGAAGCAACTTTGTAAAAACATTGAATATCATTCGTGTATAAGCCCTTGGCCTGGGTCCAAAATTTGAAACATGTTTTATAGGCGCGAAGATGATGTAAAACTTTGGGATCCACAGATTGCCATAATAGGCTGCATAATTGTGCATCAATCTTTTTCCATTGCACTTTGTCTGCAACAGAAATATCTTCCTCTTTCTTGACCAAATGGTCTTCATAACCTAGACCCATAAACCATAATTCCACAGAGGCAAACCAAGACAAATAATTTTCACTACTAAACCAAGACAAATAATTTTCACTACTAATTAATTTCTCCAACGTAATAACAAGAGATCCAGAAATTACAGAAGTGAAAATACCATTTTTAGAAGCCACGATTACTTATCTGGGTGGTCTACGGCGAAGATCGGCAGCAACAACAATCTGGTGGCAGTAGCGGCGATCTTGGAACGCTAGAGATGACAGAGGGGTGATCGGAAAAGAAGCACGGTCGCCAAAGGAATTGCCAGAATGAATACGCGGCCAAACCAAAAGAAAAAGGAGAGGGTAGATAATTAGGGTTTCTCTTATGGCTCTGATACCATGTTAAAGTAGAGCCAAGAGAGAGAGAGATAGAGAGAAACACTTAGAATGGGTGAATGTGTGTTGTTGATTTTGCACCTCACACTTAACACACATATATATACTAAACAAGGATAGTTACATGCTCCTAACTGTACAATGTGGGACTAAAAGTAAAACAAAAACTAAGACTAAGGCTAAGGCTAAGTTATACAATACTATGCTATATTCAACAATTGAGTAAAGGGAAGGGAGGGATCAGCTGGTGATGCCCCGTTTTTCTCCCTTCTAAAGCAGGGTAATCACTCCTACATTCGAATGTACTTCAAGGCCAATACACTAGGGACATTCCCCGTCAATTTCCTCTGCTTCCCTTCAGCCAACAACCCAGAATTCTTCATGGAGGACAGGACGACCCATACCTGCCTATTTGGAGTGGTTCCAATACATTTTCTATTCTTCATCCATTTCTTTCAGTTTTTGTTGCTGTCTACAAGTTTCTTTTGGTTACTATTTTGGTTCAGTTTTTGAATCATGTTCCTTTCAAATCTGTTATCTCCCCTTGTCCTGCATGAATCAGCAACTTTAGCAGTTGCTTCTATGCGTCCAGCCAGCCTTTGTATTTTTACCATGATTTTTTTGGCTGATCAAGACACTAAAAAAGATAAATAACTCAGATGATTCACATTTTCAGGATGGTGCAGGGGACAGGGCCTACACCTACCGATTTCTTGCAATCAAATTGAAACATTAAACAAAGGATAAATACATATACATGAAAAATAAATAACAAAGTACTATGTCTTAGTGAAATTGTGTCCATAGTGATGTTGTCTGCCTGAATGTTTGTGCAGGTAGGAGATGTTTAAGAGCTTTAAATGAATTCCCAGATGAATTCAGTGCGTACACATACTTTTAGAAAGTCTGTACAAATTAACACATGTTTTCTTGAAATATTAAGTCCTTAACACAATCACCTCTAGGATAGGAGAAGGAGATTCCAGCGATGAATGAAGTAAAGGTAGATCTTGAGAGTCGATGCAAGTCACTTCACCACAGGGGAATTTAGAGCCGTATCTCCCTGCCCGGCCTACAAGAAGAACAGATAAAACAATGGATAACAATCACATGATACTAATTTACAACATTGACAGGCTTGAACAAGTAGCAGCTCAGATTTATAAAAGAGAGACATGTACACCAAAATACACATGCATGCAAGCATGCACACAGACACAACACAAAGGGATATTGTTGGCCCCAAAATTATTAGTATTGATCTGACTAAAGATGCCGTGAATCGCTAGCAGCTCTCTTGATGAGCTTACATGATAGTCCTGCAACTACCCCAGGAGTACATTTTTAAATGGTGATAATAATTTATAAGGGCAGCCTTGGCACAACGGTTGAGTTGTCACCATGTGACCTAGAGATCACGGGTTCAGAGGTGTGGAAACAGCCTCTTGCAAAATACAAGGTAAGGCTGCGTCCGCCCTTCCCTGGACACCGCGTACACAGTCGCTTTGTGCACCGGGCTGCACTTTTTTTTATAACTACATGCAGGGCCAGATTCAAGGGATAATGACAGATTCATCTTGATAGCCCTCTCCTAGATGGCTATGCCTCAAAAATATCAGCTCTTGAATGATAGATGTAGGCACCTGATATCTGCACTCCTCTTTTTACAGGCACTTCTATCCCACTATTTGGCAAGCTACAAGTCCAATTGGGCGTACATTCTGGAAGATTTGGACCATTTACAATCTTGTTCGCATCCTAGATCAGCTAAAAAGGGGCAGCCCCGGTGCACGAAGCTCCCGCCTATGCAGGGTCTGGGGAAGGGGCGGGCCACAATGGCCTAAAGTAGGCAGCCTTACCTTGCATTTTTGCAAGAGGCTGATTCCACGCCTTGAACCCGTGACCTCAAGGTCACATGACGACAACTTTTACCATTGCGCCAAGGCTCCCCTTCGCATCCTAGATCAGCTATGCACTGAAAATCTCATCCACTGGATTATTCTAACATATGCTTCTGTAAGTTAAAAAATGAACAGTGAAACTGTCTACTGTCCAGTTTAAAACTCAAGGAAACAGTGACTGGGATCATTCCATGGCTGAGATTTTCAGTGCATAGCTCATCTAGATTGCCGACAAGATTATGAATGGTTCAGGCTTGTAGCCTATTAAAAGAGGGCGTGCAGGTAGCAGGCACTAAACACACACATACATATGGAGGAAATGATATTCCTAACACCGCCACTTAACATACTGCCGGCCCATTTGTGGTTTTTTGGTCATTTATGCTTTTCTTTTGTGTCTTGTAGTATAAACTCAACCACTAAATATACTAAATACTCACAAAATGTGAGTGTGTGCGTGGGTGTGTATGTTTGTGTCTATCTGTCTGTTTTGCATGATGATCAATGATATGAGAATAAAGACAGCCCAATGCACAAAGGGCCCACATATATGCAGGGTCAGGGGAACAGGCAGACCACAAAGGGTCTAAGGTATGCAGCCTTACCTTGTATCTTTGCAGAGGCTTTTTCCACACCTCGAACCCTCAACCACAATTACATGAGAGTCAGGATTAGCAAAAATTTGCTTAGTGAAGATTAATAATTTGAGTCCTGATATTTTCAGATGTCTAATAGCATCTGATATTTTCAGACACTACCTTTGCATGACTCTAGACATGACTTTTGAAAGATCTAATGAAGTCATCTCATTAGGACTCCCGTAGATTACACACACAGCCTTATTACGCTGAATGGATGTCCATAGCCTAAATTTCCTCTGAACTTTAAATCATGGCCATTGATATTTGAAAATTGAATGCAAATGTAGTTTAAATCGTCCTACTTCTGTGGTTTTTCATAGGTAGGCTAAATATGGAAGGCCTAACAAGATGTATGCCTAAGATTTAAGTAAAAATAAAAAGGGTAGCTAAAATTTTGCTTCTTGGCCTTCTCATCTGGAAGCAACAATAAAATACTTGCAACCTAACATCTGATACTAGCTTTACAAAAAGTATGCAACCCAGTCGCAAAGATTTACGGGTCTGATAGTTTGGATCTGAACTGCATCTCTTCTGTATGAATGGAAGTTGCAAGACTAAACAGATACCTAAATAATAAGCAAGTGGTTTGCGAAGATTGAATAAGCAACTTCTCTGCTAATGCATCTTCTGGAGAAACAAACTAATCAAAAGAACAAAATGTATGATAGCAGCAATAGTTTCAGCACATGCAGGAAAAGGATAAGAATATAGATGCTGAAAAGATGTCAATGCATCTATTTATATTCTTAACTTCATGTTAAAACACCAAATACTACTAAGGATACCTGCAATTTGTTTGATCTCTGAAACAGTAAGTTCCCGGGTGTATACACCATCAAACTTTTTCAGCGTCGAAAATATTATTCTCGAAATATTCAGATTTAGACCCATTCCAATGGCATCACTTGCAACAAGCACATCAAATTCACTGCTTTCATCATTGAACATTGTTGCCTGCAATCCTAGACAGTAGATTAACTCAGCTAATATTTTATCAGTCAAAAGCAGGCAATGGTGCTTCCCAAACTGCAATGCACCTCAAGATAGTTTGCACTTGCATACATGATATCCCATTAAATGTTACTTCTACCTGGCTGGAAATATTTAAAATAAGCAATTAGGTTTGGGATTTAGAGTTATCAACTCATCATATTGTCTGGGTTGATCTATCTCATATTCATGAACATCATAGGCTTAAAACTGAGTGCCTTGAATAAGACATGTAAATAGATTGTAACATAAAAGAAAATCCTAATGAACCATGGTTCACAACAAGGGGGTTTCCCAGAAATAAATGACAGCAATGAGAATAAGAGGTTGCTGCTTTAGGTTCAACAAGGGAAAATATAGAAATTGAAACTACACAACTGACACAGCCACAGAGGAAAAAGGAAAGATAAAATGGGGCAGTTTAAACAGGAAACGGTATAAATTGCAGTCAGCAGATGTTGGTGAAATCAATGCAGAGAAGATAGTTTCATATAAGCAGGAGACACAAAAGTAGTGGATATAATAGACATCTGCATTGGAAAAGATGAACTAAATACCTGTCTAGTTCGAGTTTCAGGTGGAAGTGAACCGTAAACAACAGAACAAAGATGCTTTCCCCCATTTTCAATCTCCCTCTAGTCATATGATAACAACGATAATCATCACTTGGTGTTAGAGAAATGGTTAACGAGGTGCTAAATAAGCTAAATAACAGACCATAACTATAACTAGAACCAAAAGAAACAGTCAAAAGCTATAACCAGGAAGATAAAGAACAATGTACATGGTCAGTGTCACAAATTTTACATGGATATTACATCTTTAAACTGTAGACGGCAATGTATATAGCAAGAGAAAGGCCACACATTTTGGGTCTGTGCTCTGCATGAAGTTTTCATGTAATGTTCATGGAATGAGTTGAAAAAGAATAAAGGAAAAGAAAAAGGACTACTTTTGATTTTGGGGGTGGTGATTTATTGAATAATTCCTAGTTTGGGTCTGACTTTTGGCTTTGTCTTATTTTATCGATCACATTCTCAATCTTTTGTCCAAATTTGTTATACCACTTATATCAGTGTTTGTGAAGATCTACTCAACTTTGTGTGCTTAACCCTCTAGCAAGATTCTCATCATCATCAAGACCTTATCCCAACTATGGTCGGCCACATGAATCTTGTTCCTCCATTTCCCTCTATCAAGTACCATGGCTTCATTTAGTCCCAAAGCTTTTAAATATTTTCTCACAACTTCTATCCACGTTCTTTTGAGCGTTCCCCTTGCGCAGATAAAAAAAAGTGGGTTTTGCGCACCGACAAGTAAAACCTTTTTTGAAGAAGTTGAAGATGATTTTGTTATTTTCTCTTTTTACCTGCAAATAAATATGCATATGTACATTGGTTTGTAAGCAAGAGGAGAAGATAATGACAATCATCTTCAGCTTCTTCAAGAAGGGGAGCCTTG
This sequence comes from Warburgia ugandensis, assembly GCA_035236585.1. Taxonomy (NCBI): domain Eukaryota; kingdom Viridiplantae; phylum Streptophyta; class Magnoliopsida; order Canellales; family Canellaceae; genus Warburgia; species Warburgia ugandensis. The sequence goes on from CP141136.1 coordinate 42,870,146, forward strand.
GCGCAACGGTAAAAGTTGTTGTCATGTGACCTTGAGGTCACGAGTTCAAGGCGTGGAATCAGCCTCTTGCAAAATGCACAGTAAAGCTGCCTACTATAGGCCCTTGTGGTCTACCCCTTCCCCAGACCCCACATAGGCAGGAGCTTCGTGCACCAGGGCGGCCCTTTATCTTTAGCTTCTTCAAAGTATGGCAACCCTAACATGACATAAATCGATCAGTGACATTCCCTCTAGCAAGATTCTAGTTTTAGTAAATTCTTAATAGTTTATTTGCATATATTGTACAATTATCATTTGATAACCAAGAAATCCACCAAAAAGTCCAATTTGTTGCCCAGAGAATCCAAGTGAGTTCAAACAAATGGAGATGTGCCTCTGAAGTTATGTGTGATGGGCGGGTGCCACTCAAACTGAAAGAAAAGTCTATAGGATGGCTAGAAGGCCGGTGATGCGCTATGAATCAGGAGTGCTGGGCATTTAAGGAACAACATATACACATGATGAGCATGGCAGAAATGATGATGTTGAGATGAATGAGTGGCAAGATAGAAAAGGATAGAATTAGAAATGAAAACATTAGAGGAAACATGGGAGTAGCAACAATGGGTAACAAGATGAGAGAGTGAGTAGACTTGGATTGTTTGGACATATCCAACACAGATTGGACTCAACACCAATTAGAAGGAGTGAGTCAATCCAAGTCGAAGGCTCTAAAAGGGCAAGGGGAAGGCCCAAAAGGACGTGGATAGAAGTGGTAAGAAAAGACTTAAAAACTTTTGGACTAAAAAAGGCCATGACACTTGATAAAGGGGAATGAAGAAACAAGATTCATGTAGCAACCCCTAATTGGGATAAGGCTTCAATGATGATAGGGATGATTTTTTGTTTATCAAAAAGTATAGACAGGAAACTATGTTGTGATCCTTCCTCTGCTCACAACCACGTGCCTCCATCCCAACTCAACAACTCATTGTTCTTTTTCATTCTCTTACCTGTACCCATACTGTGATGTTGTACCATGGACTGTCATTTCCAAGGTAGCCAAATAGGGGCCCTCAGTTTTCAAAATGTAAATCCAAGAATCCCAAATCGAAGACAAGATTCGGAATGTTTCCAAAACTTTTTGGATTCCCATCTCGAATGTATCAGATTCAGTTCATTTACAAATCTGAACTAAGTGTGTAACAAATAGTAACCAGCTTATAAGGAATCAGATTCACCAAGGATACCAGTTTTTTCCATAGGAGGAACTGGATTTTCTTGTTGCGAAAAACCGGTTTCCTATATTTTTTTATGTTTTAACTTCAATATGGAATACGAGAAACTTTTGTCACGGTCACAGTTTAGGCAGCAAGGTTCAGTCTTAAATAACAGCACTTTCCATGGTTATTAGTTGTCTTAACCACATATTCCCCAATCTCTTCCCCCCAAAATCAGATTCTCTCACTCACTCCCGCTCTTCCCTTTTCGCAGTAAGCCACCATACCACCACAACATTCCCACCAAAACATGTAATTTTTCCAGCGATATTCATAGATTTCCAGAGAAACCCGTCATTTTTGATAAGAAATCTACCATTTGTTCTTTTGATTCCCTTCTTCCAGGGGAATCTCTAGCTTGCAAGAAGAAGAATATTGATTGGAATTTGAGAATAGCCTAAGCTCCTCACTCTATGGTATCAGATTTCACTGACTGATGGTTGATCTCTTCTTCTAAGCTCTGTAGCAGTAGAAAACAGGGCATCAACGTTTTCTAAGGTTAAAAATCATTATTTCATTCTCTGATTCTCTAGTTGTTTCTCTCTAAGGTTAATCCATGTTTCTATTTCTCACTTTCCCAATAACAAAAGCTCTATAACAGTGGTCAATTTGTCATCACGTCTCTTCAATAGATAGATTTCAGTCTTCCATTTTCTTAGTTCCAATAGTAGGCAAGCCATGTTACATATGTGATGATAACAAGTTGAGATGAAGCTGCACATAGGATGTCGTGATTTGTGAATGTTCTTCCTCTGTAGTATCAATTGTAAAAAGTTCTGCTACTGCCTGGTCTGCTATGCATGAGTTGCAGGTTGGATTCATTTTGTTTTTATTGATCAAACTTGCTCCAAATGGTGGTGCTTATGGTTAACTTTTTTTGGTGCATCTGACACAGGTTATTTCTCAAACCTTTCTATCAAAGACAATCTGACACAAAGGGTATAAGTTGCTATATTTTTTGTTTAGTTCATAAAAACAAAATTGATGATATGTTTTAATTTTTTTGTAATTTTTTGTATTTTTTATTCCATGCTTCACGCTCCTGCCTCCTCTTCTAGAAATCACCCAATTCCCGCTTCCAATTCCAAAACCATTGCCCATCATGGCAACCTTGGTCATTTCCCATAATTTCTCCTCCAAGTTCTGAACCAACAGACCATCATCGTCCATCATCCAACTTCCTGCTTTCCATGCATCCCTCATTAATGCTGCTTCTCACTACCAGTACAGGTAATCAAACAACTGAACACTAAAAGCAAACTAGACATCCCTCTTCTTAAATGAATTTCAAATTCAATCAATCCAGAATCTGAAGTCCTCACTATTAGTGCTGAAGCACGTGATATTTGATTCCAAGAAACAGCTACAATGGTTACCACCATATCATTGCTGCCTTTACCCATTGCAACTTAAGGCCTCCAGCAACAAACTGTTTGGGAAGTTCCAGAAATCCTTCAATAAGTGGCTATTCTGGTATAAATCCTTTTGATTCTTCAATCAGACGATTCCAAAGAAATTGTAAGATATGGGATAACTTTTTGTACATCTTTGGTACCAAATTGAGTGACAAGGGATATTTTCAACAGGTAAAAAAGGGCAGCCCCAGTGCACGAAGCTCCCGCCTATGCGGGGTCCAGGGAAGGGGCAGACCACAAAGGCCTATAGTAGGCAGCCTTACCTTGCATTTTACAAGAGGCTAATTCCACGCCTTGAGCCCATGACCTCAAGGTCACATGACAACAACTTTTACCGTTGCGCCAAGGCTCCCCTTCAACAGGTATGACTGCAAAAGAATCTGACATATTCTCTACAACTGCAAAGGTGGAATTGAATGGAAACCATGGAGTTACACACAGAGATTAAATACAGACAGCTGGTGCCAAGGAGGAGATGTATGATGCTTGCCATATGGAGGGCCAACATCCAAAGGGAAAACCAAAACAAAACCAGGCCTTATACATCTAGCAACACAATTAAAGGGGTGCTTTCCAGTTAAAATATTTGAACAAACTGAAAGCATGTCATGAAGTGGAAACAACAATGCACTTACAGATACATACACAGAAATGTAACACAAACATCAAGTTTTCTCCATAAGTCCAGCAGAATGAGTATTGTCGTCTGTCTGAGTAGGGTGTATCATAAAAGAAAGTACATCTACAGAAATTACCTCTCTCCAATCATAGGTCCAATGCATTCATAATCCTTCTAAGCAAAGAATAACCAACACCACATTATGGATTTGTTTGATGACCATGTCCATGTTAAATTAAAGTTTCAAATCAAACAGGTATATCCTACCACAATAAAGAAATTATAGAACCATGACTAAATAATAATCGATAAAGATCTATTTTCTATTATAGCAATAGACAACGTATTAATCAAATCACAGGTTGTTAAAATAAAATCAAAGCAGAATTATAGAAACTTGCATTTCGGTGAACAAAGATGGTGACACTTCCATGAAATGATTATAGTGTAATTCCATTTTGCTGGGAAATATAAGGACGAAGTGATTCAACTTCACAACTTTTCTATAAGTAGATTTGGAAGTCGTGAGCAAGATACTTGCTAGCTATGCCAGAATAGTTCTTGATATGCATAATTACTTCTAGACAAAGTTGAAATTTGCAAGATAAGAAATCCTAGGGTTAGAAAGTTATTCTATCTTTCATCAAATAGACCTAGTCATCCTAGTTGTCTCATATACAAATTACACGCAATATCCAAGACTTGTATCTATAATATTATATTAAGCAAACTCCCCTTCCTACTTTTAAGAGAGGGCATTGAGTACAACTAAGCAATTTCGAAACTGAAAGCCGTTAACCTACTCGTATATATGTAATCCAATTCTTTCTTAAATATTATTTTGTTTGGTTTCTCTCTCATAGATACATGCCTCACATAAGACCAGTTTTAGAAATGACTTCAATCACATTTTGGCCCTCTCTCTCTCTCTCTCTCTCTCTCTCTCTCTCTCTCTCTCTCTCTCTCTCTCTCTCTCTCTCTCTCTCTCAGATACATGCCTCACATGAGACCAGTTTTAGAAACAACTTCAATCACATTTTGGCCCTCTCTCTCTCTCTCTCTTAGATACATGCCTCACATGCGACCAGTTTTAGAAACAACTTCAATCTCCTCATTTTGCACCCCAAACCAACACCCCCCCCCCATATCTCTCTCTCTCTCTCTCTCTCTCTCTCTCTCTCTCTCTCTCTCAGATACCTGCCTCACATGAGACCAGTTTTAGAAACAACTTCAATCACATTTTGACCCTCTCATTCTTCTGCTGGCCATTCTAAAGAGTAAGTTCTCTTCCTTGTCAGGTTGCTGAAACAGATAGAAAGATGAAATCAATGGATGCTCAGACTTTCTACTATTTTATTATTTTGTTTTACTTTATTTTCTCTAAGGTTGTTATGTGATGGATTGCTGAAATGAATCTAAGACAAAGACTAAGATGGCCAACCATCAGCCTTATTTAAAGAGATCTTTTCAATTTATGAAGGTTTTACATATTGATATTGCTTTATTTATTTTTTGTTTTGCTATTTATGAGTTTCTATAATAAAGTCCACATAAATTAGACTCTCTCTCAATCCCTCTCATGTGTGTATATCCAATATTCTTTCCACTTTTTCTCCATTTGATTCCTACTTTTTGATAATTAAAATGAGAATCCTCTCTTTTTCTAGTCCCTTACTATTTTTACTCCAGTGCTTTCTATGCCACATGCATGTGTACCTCTCTCTCTCTCTAAATCTTTGAAGGAATTGGGTAACTAGAAAGGTAGGATATAGGAAAGGTTCACGCCTTACAAGAGAGAGATGCGAGTGCACTAGAAGGGTAGAAGAGGGTCACGCCAAAAAAAGTTGGCCAAGACCGAGAGCTGATATACAAGGGAGCCTCAAACTCCACCGATGCCGGTACCAAGCCCATATGAAAAAGGAGGGTCTTGCATCAAGTGCTAGCCAACAAAGAAGAAGTTAAAGATGATTTTGTTATTTCTTTCCTACTTGCAAATAAATATGCATTTGTATATTAGTTTATAAGTAAGAAATGAAAATTATCTCCAGCTTCTTAAAAGTATGGCAATCCTAACATGATATGAATCGAAAACTAACATTTCCTCAAGCTAAGCCATCCCCCATAAGTGACAAGCTGCATCGGATCCCGTGTGCGGTGAAAAAGGGCAACGGTTGTCAGGGTGTTCCCCCAGAAGTGACACGCTACATTGGATCATGGGTGTAGTGGAAAATAAGCAAGGGCTGTTAGAGCATCCACTCGGAAGCGATGCACTGCATCAAAACCGAGGTGCAATGAAAAGTGGGAATGGGTTCATGCCATAGAGGTCGAGAAGTAAGCAGGTAAATAGGATATTTCAAGAGCATAAGATTCGTACCGTCACATGGAAATATAAGGACATTGACAGGTAAGAGTTTGGAGTTAGTAGATACGATGAAAATTAGGAGAGTCAACATCGCTTGTATCCAAGAAACCAAGTGGAACGGGGCTAAAACTAGAGAAATTGATGGATATAAACTCTAGCACGTAGGAAAGGATAATAACAAAAAAGGTATAGGAATAATAGTGGATATAGAATTAAAGGATAAAGTTGTGAACATTAAAAGAATCAGTGATAGAATTATAATAGTAAAACTTGTTCTAGGAGAGCAAATCATAAATGTTATAAGTGCATACGCACCATAAGTAGGGTTAGAATATATAATCAAGAGACAGTTTTAGGAAGATATGGCCGGCATCATGCAAGAAATTCCCAACAATGAGGGGATATTTATAGGAGCAGACTTAAATGGTCATGTAAGAAAAGAAAAGGAAGGATATGATAAGATACATGGAGGGTATAGTATAGGAGAAGGAAATGAAATGGGAGAAACTATCCATGACTTTGCTTTGTCCCTGGCCATTGCAAATACATTCTTTAATAAGAGGGATGAGTACTTAATAACCTTTAAAAGTGGATTTCATAAAACCCAAATAGACTTTTTTCTACTTAGGAATACTAAAAGATCAATGTGTAAGGATTGTAAAGTGATACTCGGTGAGAGTTTAACCTCACAACATAGGTTAATAGTTATGGATATATATATTAAAAGATGAAAGAAAGGAAATGAACTTAATAGGTATCCAAAAACTAAGTGGTGAAACTTAAAAGGAGAGAAAATAACCTCATTCACAAATAAGTTGAAGGTAGAAGGAAATTGGAACTATGAAATAGAAATTAACACCATGTGGACTAATATGGCTGAGTCCATTAAGAAAATGGCAAAAGATGTCTTAAGAGTATTTAAAGGTAAAAGGCAATTAATAAAGGAAACATGGTGGTGGAGTGAAACAGTGCAAAAAGTTATTAAAGAAAAATGGGTGTGTTTTAAAGCATGGCAGAAGACTAAAAATAATGAAAACTATGAACAATATAAGAATGCTAAAATGGTTGCTAAGATAATAGTAAATGATGCTAAACTTAAAGGCATATGATGACATCTATAGTAGACTAAGATCAAGAGAAAGTGAGAAAGGTGTGTTTAAACTTGCAAAAATAAGAGAACAGAAGGGTAAGGACTTAGATCATGTTAGGTGCATTAGAAGTTATGATCAAAGGGTACTAGTAAAAAATGAAGTGATCAAACAAAGGTGGAAAACTTACTTTCAAAAATTGTTAAATGACAATAGCTCTGAGAATATAGGGATTGAAAATAATGTAAACCTAAATAACATTGGACATTATAGATATGAATGTAGGATTGGAATACTTGAAGTGAAAGAGGCCTTGAAAAATATGAAATCAGGAAAGGCCATAGGGCCCGATGGTATACCAATATAGGTTTCGAAGCATATGGGAGATACTGGAGTAGTTTGGTTGACCAAATTGTTTATAAGAATACTGGAGTAGTAGAATCAAAGAAAATGCCGAATGAATGGATTAAAAACTCTACTGTACCAATTTATAAGAATAAAGGAGACATACAGAGTTGCACTAATTATCGGGAGATCAAACTTATAAGCCACACTATGAAACTTTTTTAAACTTTTTGAAAGTGATTGAGAAGAGGCTACAGCATGAGACAAGTGTATTGGAGAAACAATTTGGTTTCATGCCTGGGAAGTCTACCATGGAAGCTATTTTCTTACTAAGACAATTGATAGAGAAATATAAGGAGAGGAGGAAAGACCTCCATATGGTCTTTATCAACTTAGAGAAAGCTTATGATAGAGTCCCTAGAGAATTCATATGGAGGGTGTTGGATGAGAAAGGGGTTTCGCGGGGATATATAGACATAATTATAGATATGTATGAGGGCGCAATAACAAATGTTAAGACCACCAGTGGCGAGACCAATAATTTTCCTATCGTTGTAGGATTGCACCAAAGATCGGTATTGAGCCCATACCTTTTCACGTTGGTTATGGATGAGTAAACAAAACATCTGCATGAGGAGATTCCACAGTGCATGCTATTTGCAGATGATATAATCTTACTTGATGAGATAAGGACGGGCATAAACACAAAGCTAGAGTTATGGAGAGAAGCATTAGAATCTAAAAGATTTAAAATCAGCTGAACTAAAACAGAATATATAGAATGCACTTTTAGCAAGGAGAGGAGTAGGAGTGGAACACCAGTTAAGATTGATAACCAAGACGTCCCCTTAAAAGACCACTTTCGGTACTTAGGATCAATGATTCATGAGAGTGGAGAGATTGAGAGAGAGGTTACCTAGGGAATCCAAGCGGGTTGGAACAAATGGAGATGTGCATCTGGAGTTTTGTGTGATCGGCAGGTGCCACTCAAACTAAAAGGAAAATTCTATAGGATGGCCATAAGGCCAGCCATGCTCTATGAATCAAAGTGTTGGGTAGTTAAGGAACATCACGTTCATAGGATGAGCATTGCAAAAATGAGGATGTTGAGAGATATGAGTGGCAAGACAAGAAAGGATAGAATTAGGAATGAAAACATTAGAGAAAACTTAGGCGTAGCACCAATAGGTAACAAGATGAGGGAGACTAGACTTAGATGGTTTGGACATGTCCAAAGGAGACCAAAAGGGGCACCGGTTAGAAGGAGTGAGGCAATGCAAATAGAAGGTTCTAAAAGGACAAGGGAAAGGCCCAAAAGAACGTGGATAGAAGTGGTGAGAAAAGATTTAAAAACTTAAGAACTAAATGAAGCCATGGTACTTAATTGGGATAAGGCCTTGATGATGATGACTAACATCAATAAGATAAAGCTAGCATCCTGAAGCTTATATTTAACTTTGATTCCTAATAAATTAGCACAGATTTTTTTAGCTTGGAAAAAAATTGAGATTTGAGGAAAAGAAGAATAATTCCAGCTTTGAGTTTTCGTTGAGCAGGTTCTAATAAGAAAACAAGAAAAATGAGAGCAGAGGAGCCATAAGACCAATCTTACCAGTTGTCAACTCCTAGAATTTGAGTTCTCTTTCTTGATGAGAAGAAAGTCAAGAGGAGATGTCATAGGTTTTCCTCTCCCTTCGAATCACAATTATTAAGAGGATCCCACCATTACAAAAGTACCCCTAATGAAGCCAAAAGAAATTTTAAAACTCACTAGTTCATGCCATTACTGCCACTTAGAGTTGGAACCCCTGTATAGTCAACCATACAAAGTAGTATTTTCCTTTTATAAAATATTATAAGTCCCAGCAGCACAATGTAAACAAACACAAGAAATGTTTGACACAAAAAACTTAATCTATGCAGTTAAGGTATTGAAGAACCACGGACCTTTAATTTGTATATCTCATGCCGTGAAAAGGTCACAATGCAATCCCCAATTTGTATATTGGAGAAGGAACCAAGAGGAATCTTTGAGGGAATTATGGGGGAAAGCCTCTCATAATATTGAACCTGAAAAGAAACAGTTGTGTTAGAAAATAAATATTAGTGTCATTTGTGGAAGATAGTGCCCCTGATCATAATTTGGCAATGCAACGAAGCCATGAGGGTCCTGAAATGACAACAGAATATAAACATAAAAATACTTACTAATATCACATAGCAACACAACAAACTCAAAAGTACTCCCTCAATGGAAAAAACATGTAAGCATGCTGTTATCATGTAGGGGGAGAAGAAGAATTGAAATATTTCATTCTCTACAGTTAGTATGAATCTCAGTGTGCTGATATTCTCAAAGGTAGCATCTTGTGCAGACGACCCTAAAGGCACAATAGTAATCAACAGTGCCGTAACCAGTGGAAGACTGCCAGTATTATACAGGCAGGACCTCCTGCTGGTAGCAACAACTAAGACAAAGCAGTGTCTTCAGTCTTGACACTACCATATATATATATATATATATATATATATATATATATATATATATATATATATATATATATAGTCAGCACACATGCACATAGAGGGGGGGAATGAGTTATGGCAGAAGTACATGCTCAAAGGCATATGGAGAAGAAGTATATGGCCCCTTTATCTCATGCAGAGTCATTGTTTTTTGTAGATCTAAGCCATCCATCAAGTTTGGAATGGATTAAATAGGCTAAATACCAACTTTCATACCCATTGGATGCTTTAGTCCAATGTTTCTTTGAGTTGAAAATCATGACCATTAATTTTTCTTAAAAAAATCTAAAGAATCAAAACAAGTGAAAAAGGCATGACTTCTCAGGGGTACCTAATTTTTGCATAGCAAATATGATGAACGGCTATCTAACAAAAAATGCTCTGTGGGGGTGAGGTGAGTACTTCTCCAGAAGCCCCTTAAGCCACCAAATGGTGGAAAGAAAATTGGGGTGGCTGCCAGCTTCTCTATATATTTTTTATGGACCCAACACATTCATTTTGTGCAACCTCAATAAGATGGCCTAGGAACCAAATTTTGCATCTTATAGGTGCCCATGGGGATCAAACTTATGAGCCGTACCATGAAACTTTGGGAAAGAATGATTGAGAAGAGGCTACTATGTGAGACAAGTTTATCGGAAATCCAATTTGGTTTCATGCCTAGTAGGTCTACCATGGAAGCAATTTTCCTACTTAGACAATTGATGCAGAAATATAGGGAGAGAAGGAAAGACCTCCAAATGGTCTTTATTGACTTAGAAAAGCTTATGTTAGGGTCCTTAGAGAGTTAATATGGTCAATGTTGTGCAAGAAAAGGGTTTCGCATGGGTATATAGACATAATTAAGGATATGCATGAGGGAACAGTAACAAATTCTAGGACCACTAGCAGAGAGACCTATGATTTCCCTATTGCTATAGGATTGAACCAAGGATCACCATTGAGCCCATACCTTTTCACGTTAGTTATGGATGAGTTAACAAATCTGCAAGAGGAGATCCCATGGTGCATGTTATTTGCAGATGACATAGTTTCAACTGAAAAAATAAGAGAAGGCATAAACACAAAGCTAGAGTTATAAAGAGATGATATAGAGTCTAAATGATTTAAAATTAACCAAACTAAGAAAAAATATATGGAATGCAATTTTAGCAAGGAAAAGAATGGGAGTGAAGCACCAATAAAGAATGATACCCAAGAAGTCCCCTAAAAAGACCATTTCTGATACTTAGGATCAATAATTCATGAGAGCGGAGAGATCGAGACGGATGTCACCCAGAGAACCCAACTGGGTTGAAATAAATGAAGATGTGCCTTTGGAGTTTTGTGTGGTCGGCAGGTGCCAGTCAAACTATAAGAAAATTATAAAGGATGGTTGTAAGGCCTACCATGCTCTACGAATTAGAGTGTTGGATAGTTAAGGAACAACATGTTCATCGAATGAGCGTAGCTGAAATGAGAATGTTGGGATGGATGAGTGCAAGACAAGAAAGGATAGAATTAGAAATGAAAACATTAAAGGAAACTTAGGAGTAGCACCAATAGGTAACAAGATAAGGGAGGGCAAACTTCGATGGTATGGACATCTCCAACGAAAACCGAAACGGCACCAGTTAGAAGGAGTGAGTTAATCCAAAGTCGTAGGCTCTAAAAGGGCAAGGGGAAGGCCCAAAAGAACATGCATAGAAGTAGTGAAAAAAGATTAAAAACTTTTGGACTAATTCAAGCATGATACTTAGCACGGAATGGAGGACCAAGACTCGTGTAACTGACACCTAATTAGCATAAGGCCTAGATGATGATGATATATATATGTATACATGTATAAATTTATACACACGCAAATATATATACATGCATATATGTGTATATAAATATATACATGTACATATAAATTCGGTAGAATAGAAGATAAGAAGATAAACTGACAATCATTCACCATTCTATGGACACAAAACATTCACCACCACAAAGATACAGAATTAAAAAGGGCAGCCCAGTGCATGAAGCTCTTGCATATGCAGGGTCCAGGGAAGGTGCGGACCACAAAGGACCTATACAACAAAGCCTTAGCTTGTATTTTGCAAGAGGCTGTTTCCACGTCTCAAACCTATGACCTCTAGGTCACATGACAACAGCTCGACCATTGCTCCAAGGCTCCCCTTCACAGAGATACAAAACTAAATTATGAAAATAGCTTACCACTCTATGAATACAGAATAATCACCACTATAGCAGAAGTAAAATGTAGTAATAGCTCTCCACTCCTTGGATACAAAAAGACAATCAAAGGGATAGAGAATTATGGGTAGAAGCTATCTCACAACTTCAAGGATACAAATCACTCACCAACTTAAAGATATAGAACTAGGCACCTCATGACCCGTGGACCCCTCTAATTTACACAATGAAACAAAAAGTATGATCCAACTATGCTATTCTCTAGGACTCATGCTACAAAGGGATTTAAATAGATAGGAACAACCCTCCCAAATGAGCAATGTACAAACAACTTAATAACTATCTAAATACACTAGTTTCCTAGGCTAAAGAATACTTTCTAAATATTAGCTACTAACAAGAGTTTCCTAGCTTGGGTTTTTCCAAACAGCACTTTCTAAGTATCCTAAACACATTCAAAGAGTTTCCATTTACATGTATTGCAAATAAGCAAATTCTTAACTCCCTAACTTCCCATGCAAGAACTGACCTTAATCTTGGCTGATTTGAAATCTTTGATTAGTCAACACACCTTAACAAGGGTAGGCAATTAGAAACGTTTTGACCATGGAATTAGGAAGTCAATGTAGCCCTTTTAACCATGGAGAAATGGGAAAGTGCTACTATGGACCATAGGACGCCTTCTGTTCTATGATCTTCAATGTCCATCTGTAATGATCTAAGGCGCCTCCCTCATTTAATCAAAGACATCCATTCACCATATAATACAGGCGTTCATCATTTTGGTTCCAAGACGCCTCTTCCAGCCCATCTATATTGTTCATTCTTCCAAAACTCAAGTTGCCCATTGCCCCATGATCTAACACGGGCAAAAAAAATTGATCCAAGAGGGTTTGATGATAATCTTGACCATTCACTGCTTGATTTCCCTTGATCCATCATCGATCTTTGGAATTTTGGGACATTCCAATGTCATATTCTTCCCAATTGAAAGGAACTCGTCCTTGAGTTGTTTGCGTCGTCCTCTCCTTGGTATAGTGAAAGATTTGCTGCATTGAAAGTGTCTGAAACTTCAAATTTTGTGGGTAGCTCAATCTTGTAGCCATTCTCATCAATTTTCTTCGAAACCTTGAAAGGACCTGCTGCTCTTAATGTGTGCTTAAAGCATTGTCCTTAATGAAATTGAGCCTCTCTAAGGTGTACCCACACCAAATCTCCTTCTTGAAATTCAGCAGATTTTCTGCTCGTCTACTTGTTCTTTATACATCTCATTTGTCTTGCAAGCTCGAATCTATTTGTGCATCATCTTGATTTGCTTAGCTATCTATTCAGCATTTCCACTGAAATTAATGGCTAGTGATACGTGGACTAAATCCATTAGATTCAAAAGGATTCCTTCCCAAAGTGTCCAGCAAGACCCCCATCATAAGCTTCAAATATAATTGCTTCTTTAAGAGAACATTTAGGAATACAAAAGAGATTACCCTTGAAGAGAAGCCCATCTTGCATTAGAAATGGATGATAAGAACTATGCTCACTATCGTTCCATATTTGCCCAAAGTAGGGATGACACACATAAAGTTCCCTAATTATTCCAAAACCAACAACTTTGGTATTTAAAACAGTTAGTAAAGAATGTCTCCTGCTCAAAGCGTTCGCAACCAAATTTTGCGTACCTGATTTTTGCTTGATCATAAAACTAAAAGATTGAATAAATTTGACCCATATAGCGAGTCTTCTACTAAATTTCTGTTGACTCAGAAGAAACCTTGAGAGTTTCATGATTTGCAAATAGTACAAACAGCTGTGGAAGCAAGTATTGGCTCCAATCTTCTGACACTCTCACAATAGCATAGAACTCCTCATCGTAAATGGAGTAATTTCCGCAAAAATCATTGAGTTTTCACTAAAGAAGGCAATTAGCTTTCCTACTTGGATAAGAAAATTGCATCGATTCCCACTAAAGCATTGCTTCAACTTTAAATATACTTCCAAAGTTAGGTAAAGATAGTATAGGAGCACTGGTTACCTTTTGTTTGATAAGTTCAAAGCTCCATTGTGCTTCCTCCATCCGCTAGAAATTTTCACATTTCAAACATTCAGTAATTGGAGCAATAATGGTGCTGAAATTTTTTTATGAATCTGATAAAAAGAAGTGAGGCCATGAAAGCTTCTGATATCATGAAGAGATTGAGGAATTGGCAAACTGAAAATAGCCTCAGCTTTACTAGGATCCATCTTTACTCCATTGACTGAAACTACATGGCACAAGAATATAACGCTATTGGTGAAGAAATTGTACTTCTTTAGATTCTCATACAACTTCTGTTCTCACAAAGTATGTAATACCCATTAAAGATGACTTAAGTGCTCCTCCTGAGTTTTCTTGTACACAAGAATATATCAAAGTATGCAACAAATTTTTCACTAATAGTTTTAAAGACATGAGGGATCAAACACATGAAAGTGCCAGGAGTGTATGATAAGCCAAAAGGCAAGACAAACCACTCATATAGTCAATTTCTAGTTTCAAAAATCTGCTACAAAGATCAATCTTTGAAAAAATAGTAGCTCCTTGGAGTTGATCTAGTAGATCATCAAGGCAAGGGATAGGGAAATGGTAATTGCTTGTTATCTTGTTCACTGCCCTCCTGTCAATGCAAATTCTCCATGTTCCATCCTTCTTTGGTACAAGAAGAAGAGGAATTGCACAAGGACTCTTGCTTTCTCAAATCGTTGACTTGCCTTTGTAGTTCTTCATGCTCTTTAGAACTCATTCAATATGCAGCTTTGTTGGGAAGGATAGATCCAGGAAGAAAGTCAATACAATGATGTATATCTCTCATAGGAGGTAAACCATTAAGAATTTCTTCATGAATACATCTTCAAACTCGTAAGCAATGGTTGTACAATCAATGAAATATATATATATAGATATAGATATATATCATAGGAGGTAAACCATTTGGAATTTCTTCATGAATACATCTTCAAACTTGGTAAGCAATGGTTGTACATTTTTTCAAATCTTCATCTATCTCACCAATAGAACATGCAGGATTTAAAACTTCAACAAAAGAATCAATCTTATGTTTGTTGCTTAAGTGAACTACCTCAAATGTTTTACAAGGAATCTCAGATTTTAATGTTGCTAAAACAATTTTCTCACCATTGAAAACAAAATTGCAATATATTCTGAAACCATCATGTTGGACTTTTCTATCATATTGTCATGGACTTCCCAACACTAAGGGACATGCATCCATTGGAATGAAAACACACCATACTTCATCTTTGTACCTTTTTCCAATAAAGAAAGAGACTAGGCATTTAGGACTTACCTTGATTTGATGTCCCTTGTCTAGCCACTTAAGCTCGTAAGGTTGAGTATGAGGATCTATTTTCAACTTCAGTTTTTTCACTAATTTTGTAGAAGCAACATTATCACAAGCACCACTGTCAATTATAACATCACATACCTTTCCAATGGACATGCATCTAATGTGAAAGATGATGTTGTGTAGCCAATCATTATCATCCTTTTGAATACTTAAGCTTCTTTGAACCATCAACATCTCCCCTTGATCCGTATGGATGGCATCTTCGTCTTCTTCATAACCTAATTGAGATTCTTCTTCTTCAAATTCTTATTCTTCCTCCACTAAAGCAACCACCTTACACTTTGGACATTCAGAGACAATGTGTCCAAGACCTTGACATTTAAAACATTTCCTTGCATTTGAACTTGGGAGACCAGACTGCTTGTTGTCATCAACTTTGGATAGAGGCTTTTAGAATTTTGTATTAGGCATTTATTTAGAAGAAGAAGCACTCCCCAAATTGAAAGAGTTTCTCTCTCCATAAGGTTTGAAAATGCTTCTTTTTGTTGTTTCTCCACAATTAAAGCTTCTAACATTATTGAAAGACTAATACTTTTGCAAACATATTGTATCTCCAATTTTTCTCTTTAGACCACCCAAGAAGCGTGCTATAGTTTGCTTTTCAGGCTCTACTACATCACTCTACAATATAAGGTGTTCAAATTCACTAGTATATTCCTCCATACTCATGTTATCTTGCTTTAAACTTTGGAATTTTTTAAAAAGTGTCCATTCTATAATTTTCAGGCAGAAATCCTTTTTCAACGCCCTTTTATCTTTTCCCAACTTTCAATCTTGCTTTTTCCTCGCATGCTCTTTGTTTCTTAAAATTCTCCCACCATAAAGAAGCATACTTTCAAAGTTTGAGACAACTAACTTTTCCTTCGCATCTTCTGGGAATCCTTATATTCGAAAACTCTTTCAACAATATCAAGTGAGTCCAGGAATTCTTCAGGTTGCATCTTTTCCTCAAGTCTGAAAAGTGAAAGTCACACCGCCTTCTAGGAGCATTGTTTGATGAAGATCTCCCATCAGAACCTCAACGTTTTGCAAAAAAAGAATGAGAATCATCTAAGTCATTATTAGAGGATTCAATGTGAACATTCTCAGCTCCTCTACCACCATGACTGCTATATTGCTCTAAACATTCTTAGAGTCGTTTGATTTGTCTCCTTAGGTCATCCATGCCCAAATCATGAGCAACTTCGTCTAAAGTAACGATGCTTCATGTCGAAATGCAAGTGCAACCTCAAGCTCCAATACCAAATTGATACTGAATAACCAGGTAAAATAGAAAATAATAGGATAAATTGCAAATCGTTCACCACTCAATGAATACAAAAAGTTCACCACCACAAAAATACAGAACTTAAGTCTGGAAATAGCTCCACTCTACGAATATAGAATAATCACCATCATAAAGATACAAAACTAAATAGTAGTAACAACTCACTACTCCTTGGATATGGAAAAACCAGCAAAGAAATATAGAACTATGGTAGAAACTAGCTCACCACTTTCCAAATACAAATCAGTCACCACCTCAAAGATATAGAACTAGGTTCCTTACCACCCTTGGACCCCTCCAAGAGATACAAAAAACACAACAAAGATAGAGACACTTAAACTCCCATGATGAGAAAGAAAGGTCCAATTCAAATATACTATTCTCTTACATGCTACAAAGGGGTTTAAATAGATGGGAATAGTCCTCCCAAATAAGTAATGCACAAACTACTAAGCAATTATCTAAATACAACAATTTCCTTGGCTAAAGAATACTTTCTAAAATATTAAGTACTTGCCCAACAACAGTTTCCTAAACTTGGGTGTTTTCAAATAACATTTTTGAAGTATTGCATAATTGCCTAAAAACATTCAAAGAGTTTCCATTCACATGAATTACAAATAAGCAAGTTCTTAAACTCCCTAGCTTTCCTTAATCTTGGCTGATTTCAAATATTTGACTAGTCAACACACCTTTGACCAACAAAGGCAATTAGATGTAGCTCTTTTAACTGTGGAGAAATTGGAAAATGCTAGGGTGGACCACTGGACGCCTCCCATTGTGTCATCTTCAACGTTCGTCTATGATGATCTAGGACATCTTCCATCATTTATTCCAAGACGATCTTTCATCATATAATCTAGGCGTTTTTATTTTCGTTTGAATAAGACTTTTCCAGCCAATCTAAACTGTTCATTCTTTCAAGACTCAAGTTGTCCACTCCTACATGACATAACACATACAAAACATTTAGATACAAGAGGGTTTGATGATGATCTTGACCATTCGTTGCTTGATCTCCCTTGATCTACCATCAATCTTTAATTTTGGGACTCCTATGCCATGTGTGTGTGTGTGTGTGTGTGTATTTTACACGTTTTTTTAAACTACAAATATACTATCCTGGACACCCTATGATTTTTCTTGGTTTTCTCTTCCCAATCAAGTTTTCCATATCTACTTATTCCTCTTTCCTCTTAAAAGTGTTCTAACTTTCTCATCTTCCATTCTACTTCCGCAAATACAGTGAGGCCACACCTTCTGGACTTCTTTGTGATCAGACTCCTTTTTAATGAATTCCAAATGACACAAAATTGCAGAGAGAGGGCTCAAATTCAAAATAATGTGCATGATTGGTAGAAGCATGAGCTCACTACCTAAATTATGGAATGATGGATGAAACACTGGTTTAACACATTGTCCCAGTTTTTCTAGTTTCCGATGATCCATACCTGTTATCTCTAGATCCATTTAGGTAGGCCCAGCAGCAGGAATCTTCTCCATTTTATGATCTTAACTACTGTTGTTCAGGACTTTAAAGTGGATAGAGTAAAGAGTTACAGTATAACATACTAAATTCTTGACAACCGGAGACTTTGCTTGTTAGATGTATGGGCCCCAGATCCATGGAGTGGGCCAAAGTATTGGTTGATTAAACACGGCCCAATCATTTGATCATTCAAATTATTCACCGGCCCAGGCCATCTTAGATGGGTCTTGCACTAGAAATCATCTACTTTAAATCATCCTCGCCATATTTTGAAGAAAATTGATGCAGTAATCTCAGTCAACAGAACAGTATAGATTATTTGATTATTCATTATTTAAGAGTTTCTCGTAATTGGTGTTTTGAGATGTTGGCCATCCCTTTCTTTTTTCTATCAATTTGTCTACTGCATGTACATTAGATTGTACCAACCTTCCACATTTAGGCCCACAGACAGTTAGGATCTTTCTCTCTTCTCCCCCCCTCCTCCGCTCTTCACATCCATGCACATGTACAACACGCCTATTTACCAGTACATATACAAAGAAATGTTAACCCCAACATGACTTTAATGAAAATCATCTTCAACTTTTAAAAGACTATGGCAACCCCAACATGACATGAATCGAAAACTGAAATTCGCTCAAGCTAGGGCCTTTCCCATAAGCGATGCGCTACATAGGATCCCAGATGCAGTGAAAAATAGGCAAGGGTTGCTAGGGTGTTCTCCCAGAAGTGACGCACTACATCGGATCCCAGGTGTAGTGAAAAATGGGCAAGGGCTGCTAGAGCGTCCCCTCGGAAGCGACGCCCTGCATCAGAACCCAGGTGCAGTGAAAAGTGGACATGGGTTCATACCATGGAGGTCGAGAAAGGCGATAGTAAATAAGGTATCTCCGAAACATAAGATTTGCATCGCTACATGGAATATAGGGACACTGACAGGTAAGAATTTGGAGTTAGTAGACACGATGAAACGTAGGAAAGTCAACATCGCTTGTATCCAAGAAACCAAGTGGAAAGGGGCTAAAGCTAGAGAAATAGATGGGTATAAATTATGGAACGTAGGAAAGGAAAATAATAGAAATGGCGTAGGAAGAATAGTGGATAAGGAATTAAAGGATAAAGTTGTAGACGTTAAAAGAATCAGTGATAGAATTATAATAATAAAAATGATTCTAGGAGAGCAGATTATAAATATTATAAGTACATATGCACCACAAGTAGAGTTACAAGATATAATTAAGAGACAGTTTTGGGAAGATATGGAGGGAGTCATGCAAAAAATTCCCAACACTGAGGGGACATTTATAGGAGCAGACTTAAATGGCTATGTAGGAAAAGATAAGGAATAATATGATAGAATACACGGAGGGTATGGTATAGGTGAACGAAATGAGATGGGGGAGAATATCCTCGATTTTGCTTCGTCATATAACCTATCCATTGCAAATGCACTCTTTAAGAAGAGGGATGAACACTTAATAACCTTTAAAAGTGGACTTCATAAAAGCCAAATAGACTTTTTTCTACTTAGGAATAATGAACGATCTATATGTAAGGATTGTAAGGTGATACCCGGTGAGAGTTTAACCTCACAACATAGGTTAATGGTTATGGATATTCATATCAAAAGACGGAGTAAAAGAACTGAACTTAATACACATCCAAAAACTAAGTGGTGGAACTTAAAAGGAGAGAAAATAACCTCATTCAAAAATAAGTTGATGGTAGACAGAAATTGGAACTATGAAACAGAAGTAAATACCATGTGGACTAATATGGCTGAGTCCATTAAGAAAGTGGCAAAAGAGGGCTTAGGAGTATCTAAAAGTAAAAGGCTATTAACAAAGGAAACATGGAGGTGGAATGAAACAGTGCAAAAAGCTATTAAAGAAAAACGAATGCATTTTAAAGCATGGCAGAAGATTCGAAATAATGAAAACTATGAACAATATAAGAATGCTAAAAACGTTGCTAAGAGAATAGTGAGGCTAAACTTAAAGCATATAATGAGCTCTATAATAGACTAGGAACAAGAGAAGGTGAGAAAGATGTGTTTAAACTTGCAAAAGTAAGAGAACAGAAGGGTAAGGACTTAGAGCATGTTAGGTGCATTAGAAGCGATGATCAAAGGGTATTAGTCAAAGATGATAAGATCAAACAAAGGTGGGAAATATACTTTCAAAAATTGTTAAATGACAATGGCCCTGAGAATATAGGGATTGAAAATACTATAAATCTAAATAACACTGGATATTATAGATAAGAACGTAGGATTAGAATGCTTGAAGTAAAAGAGCCCTTGAGAAAGATGAAATCAGGAAAGGCCAAGGGGCCTGATGGTATACCAATAGAGGTTTGGAAGCATATGGGAGATATTGGGGTAGTTTGGTTGACCAAGTTGTTTAACAAGATTATAAAATCAAAGAAAATGCTTGATGAGTGGAGGAAAAGCTCTATTGTACCAATCTATAAGAATAAATGAGACATTTAGAGCTGCACTAATTATCGAGGGATCAAACTTATGAGCCACACCATGAAACTTTTTGAAAGAGTGATTGAGAAGAGGCTACAACATGAAACAAGTGTATCGAAGAATCAGTTTGGTTTTATGCCTGAGAGGTCTACCATGGAAGCTATTTTCTTACTAAGACAATTAGTAGAGAAATATAGGGAGAGGAGAAAAGACCTACACATGGTCTTTATTGACTTAGAGAAAGCTTATGATAGAGTCCCTAGAGAGTTAATATGGAGGGTGTTGAGTGTTAAAGGGTTTCTCAGGGGTATATAGACATAATTAAAGATATGTATGAGGGAGCAGTAACAAATGTTAAGACCACTAGTGGCGTGACTGGTGATTTTCCTGTCACTGTCAAATTGCACCAAGGATCAGCATTGAGTCCATACCTTTTCACATTAGTTATGGATGAGTTAACAAAACATCTGCATGAGGAGATTCCCTGGTGCATGCTATTTGCAGACGATATAGTCCTACTTGATGAGACAAAGGAGGGTGTAAACATAAAGCTAAAGTTATGGAGAGAAGCATTAGAATCGAAAGGATTTAAAATTAGCCGAACTAAGATAGAATATATGGAATGTAATTTTAGCAAGGAGAGTAGGAGTGGAACACCAATCAAGATTGATAACCAAGAGGTCCCCATGAGAGACCACTTCCGATACTTAGGATCATTGATCCATGAGAGTGGAGAGATTGAGAGGGAGGTTACCCAGAGAATCCAAGCGGGTTAGAACAAATGGAGATGTGCATCGGGTGTTTTATGTGATCGGCGGGTGCCACTCAAACTAAAAGGAAAATTCTATAGGATGGCTATAAGGCCGGCCATGCTCTATGGATCAGAGTGTTGGGCAGTTAAGGAACATCATACTCATAGGCTGAGTGTCGCAGAAATGAGGATGTTGAGATGGATGAGTGGTAAGACAAGAAAGGATAAAATTAGAAATGAAAATATTAGCGGAAATTTAGGGATAGCACCAATAGGTAACAAGATGAGGGAGATTAGACTTCGATGGTTTGGACATGTTCAAAGGAGGCCAACAACAGCACCAGTTAGAAGGAGTGAGGCAATACAAGTTGAAGGTTCTAAAAGGGCAAGGGGAAGGCCCAAAAGAACGTGGATAGAAGTGGTGAGGAAAGATTTAAAAACTTTGAGACTAAATGAAGCCATGGTATTTAATAGAGTGGAATGGAGGAATAAGATTCATGTGGCCGACCCCTAATTGGGATAAGGTCTTGATGATGATGATGATGATATACAAAGAAATGTTAAGCAAGTGTAAACTAAGAAAATGCCTTCACCGAGCTTCCATTTAGCAGTACTTTGCATGTGTGCACGTCAGAAAGTTCCTTAGATTGCACACAATTGTTTATATTTCCAATTTATATTGATTATGACCATGATATTGTAAACTATGACTGGAAATTTTGTAGAAACAAAGAAGCATAAATATGCAGCTCGCCCAATAAAACAAGATGTGAAATGAAATATTTTGGTGGAAACAAATTTCTAACGTCCCAAGAAGTCGAATTCCATTTGATAGGACCATTTTAACTAACCATAAAATCTGAATAGAAAAATTACGAACTAAAACTAGAACAGGTTGAACAAAATTCAAGCATAGTTCCCATCAAGCTAGTGAATACCTCAACAGAGTCTCCAGTTACTTTAAGTAGTTCTTGAATAAGTGGAACAGCTGCTGGATCTCCACACAGGTGAAGCTCATCTGCAGAAATTCCCAGCATAGCACGTGTGAAGGAAAAACCCCTTGTTTTACATCCTACCATCTGAAAAATTGAAACAAGCACATAAATAGAAATAACAACATACAAATGAACGTACTGATTTTTCGTACAAAGGTACAGAATAAGGAGAGAAATTGTTTGGTATCTTGTGTTTGTGGATCAACTAAGTGCAAATCAAAGTAACACTGCTTTAATAAATTTTAAAACAAAGATGAATTATGCACACAACAACCAAGTGTTTGAAAGCAAATTATGAATGCTATACTTCTACATAATCCCACGTATCAAATTCTTTCTTTCGATCCCATATTCAGAGTTCTAATTTAGATATATAGATTAACAAAAGAACTGATTCAATACATTTTGATGGACAACTCATCTCAAAATGATCGTCAAGGACTAACGTACAAGTTCATCAACTATTAAAATGCTCAGTCTCCTTAATAACAACATCCAAACAATTAACTTATTATGACTCCTCCTGGACAGAATCAAGATAATTCTATCATCCGTATACTGGACATGATAAACGATCAGTCCTGACTCCTACCATAGTAACTTTGACAGGTATGTGTAGTGCACCCTCAGAGACCTCATAAAACAGCAACCACTGGTTCAGTTTGAACTTGAATATACCAAGTATCCAAAATGAGCTGTAGTAATTATGATTCAAAAATGAGCAAAGATAGACAGGGTATCAATTGTCTCCAGTTTAAACAGAAGCTGATAAAGAACACCTGATAACAACTATTTGTGAAAGTAAAGAATCCTTTTATCACATGTATAAATACTAGTTTTATTCTCAAGTATCGTTCTTTATTACCAGATGTTGATTATGGTAGTTCCACTGAAAAAGCAGAAGTTAACTATCATTGTATTCTCTTCATCTATGAAGAGATCTAATATATATGTAATTCTGAATTTCTTCATCATGACACACTTTAAGAAAGATCAATCAGCTGCTGCTTTTATTGAAAGATTATGAGTTTCAAACTCAAGACTTGAGGAACATCCTTCAAATACTTTTAACATATCAAAGATTTCTGAAGTCTTATGGATGACCACGGTCCAATCCATATTCATCCAGTCTCATCTGGGTCATTCTACAACCTTCTTTTAGGGCCTGGATCTACTGTTCCATTGAAGAAGGGGAGCCTTGGCGCAACGGTTGAGTTGTTGTCATGTGACCTAAAGGTCACAAGTTTGAGGCGTGGAAATAGCATCTTGCAAAAATGCAAGGTAAGGCTGCATACTATAGACCCTATGTGGTCTGCCCCTTCCCTGGACCCCACATACACAGGAGCTTTGTGCACCGAGCTGCCCCATTTTTTATCTTCTGGTCCATTGAATAACAAAATTGCCATAGGCTTTTGAGCTTAACCAAGAAGTAAATTTCTCCTTTTTGCATCTACACAGGGAAACCTCTTCTTTCCAATATTGAACCAGCTGAACCTCTCTAAAGATCATATCTACTATATAACTAGTTTAATGATTTGCTTTGAATGTAATTGTCGCTACATAAATATTCTTTCTGCCTAGGATATCTTACACAGCTTTTTGTCACCTATGCCTGCTCCGCACGTTTTTTTACTTTTCCAAGTAAGGGTCTACACAAGTGACTAGTTGGCGCACTCCCTCCAACATCTAAAGATTCCTCTCTCTAATCAAATATTGTATCGATAATAACGTCACTAAAATCTCAATGTGTGTAGCCTCTGTCTTAGCCCAACAAGTAACAACCCTAATTTTCGAATTCCATTTCATGTGATTTCGTTAAATTATAATTGGAATGAAATATGAATTCAAGATTATACTTTTTCAGTTTCGATGAAATGAACTTTTGAAATATATGAAACTGAGTATCGAAACCTCACTAATTGGAATGTGCTCGAGAAGAGCTTTCCAAAAACATTGAGAACATAGAAATCAGAGCACGGATGAGAAAATATAAATATCACGAACAGGGAGTCGAAAATGATAATGACACCCCCATTATGTTGTTAAAATGAGTATAAAAAGAGAGAACAGCCTACTGTATGGCCGGCTGGTATCTCTCTCCCTTTTTCACTAGCAACACAAAACATTGATGGAAGGGGGACGACATGATCTCTCTCTCTCTCTCTCTCTCACTCTCTCTCTCTCTCAGTACACAACTTATCTAAGAGAGACCCAAAACTGGCATCATTTTCCTATGACCCAAAAACAAAAACCGACAAGATTTTGCCACAAATCCTTAGAAAAAATGACAGTGAAACAAAGTTTAGATGATAGATCAAAGAAAACCCAACTCAAATCTACCATCAAATCTGATCAGATCGATGGCTGATAATGGTCGATCAATATGATATGTGATCTATAAAACGAAATCTAACTGTTGATCCGTGAATTTTATCAATGGAACGCGCAGATCTAAGGACAGATTAACTAACTAAGTGTTTTCAAACCATAATCCATGACCAGAAATATTAATCCATGAGTAAGATAATTTAGATTCTTAGATCAATACAATCTATAGTTTAAGATGATGATTGGTAATCATCTGACAATCCATTTTAGAATTTGATGTATAAATTTATAATTTGAATATCAATTAGTGAAATTATGTTTATTTTTCTCCAATTGAGATCAATAACTGCAAGAAGCTCAGGCGAGTGAATCCTAATCATCAATCAACAATCGAATTGGATATTCATTTATCTCGACAAATCTGAATTGCCCAATCAGAGGTAGGTAGTTTTGAGATCACTAAGTTTTCTATATATTCGGATTATGAACAGATTATCAATTTTATTTAAATGCATGTTATGAATGGATTTTTGATGAATTGATAAATGAAATCTTTATTTTGCACCACTCTTTATGGATGAGATAATTTATCTAAATGATTCTATTGATATTGGGTGATGGACATATGCATGGATGTAAGTAGAAGCACATGAATTTCAATAATTGAATGACTGGATCTTCGTGTGTGTGTGTGTGTGTACAGCTCGGTGCACGAAGCTCCCACATATGCGGGGTTCGAGGAAAGGGTGGACCACAAACAATCTATAGTACACAGCCTTACCTTGCCTTTTTTGTAAGACATTTCCATGCCTCGAACCCGTGACCTCCAGGTCACATGGCGACAACTCAACTGTTGTGCTGGAAGATGAAATGATGGATTTTCAAATGAAACGCATCGCATGCAATAAATGCGTGTCCAAAATACAAAGGGGACTGCCAGATTTTTGCTAGAAATATAAGATTCATTTCATTACCAACACATGCATTATACAATATATAAATATATGTATATATATATACACACACGAGGAGATCCCCTGGTGCATGCTATTTGCTGATGATATAGTCTTACTTGATGAGAGAAGGGAGTGTGTAAACATAAAGCTAGAGTTATGGAGAGAAGCATTAGAATTTGAAGGATTTAAAATTAGCCAAACTAAGACAGAATATATGGAATGTAATTTTAGCAAGGAGAGTAGGAGTGGAACACCAGTCAAGATTGATAACCAAGAAGTCCCAGTGAAAGACTTATTTGGGTACTTAGGATCATTGATCCATGAGAGTGGAGAGATTGAGAGGGAGGTTACCTAGAGAATTCAAGCGGGTTGGAACAAATGGAGATGTGCATCTGGAGTTTTATGTGATCGGCGGGTGCCACTCAAACCAAAAGGAAAATTCTATAGGATGGCTATAAGGCCAGCCATGCTCTATGGATTAGAGTGTTGGCCAATTAAGGAACATGATACTCATAGGATGAGCGTCGCAAAAATGAGGATGTAGAGATAGATGAGTAGTAAGACAAGAAAGGACATAATTAGAAATGAAAATATTAGAGGAAATTTAGGGGTAACACCAATAGGTAATAAGATGAGGGAGATTAGACTTAGATGGTTTGAACATGTCCAAAGGAGACCAACAACGACACCAATTAGGAGTGAGGCAATACAAGTAGAAGGTTCTAAAAGGGCAAGGGGAATGCCCAAAAGAATGTGGATAGAAGTTATGAGGAAAGATTTAAAAACTTTAGGACTAAATGAAACCATGGTATTTAATAGAGTGGAATGGAGGAATAAGATTCATGTAGCCGACCCCTAATTGGGATAAGGTCTTGATGATGATAATGATGATATATATATACACACATTATGTGAATTTGATTTTGACGAATAATTTGTCTTTTGTATTTCAATGTATAATTTTTCTTACATGTAACCAAAGTTCAATTAATGTTTTATACTTGTGGGCAACTGATAAGGGTGAGTGCAAGAGGCACTTGTAGGCTTCTAAGTGCTCATAGTATAGTCGTAATTTGGCTGAAATTAACTGTGATATGTTTATACATGCATGATTTAATTCGTGACTTGATTTCTAGTATGAATTGGCCTATTCATTAGCTGATATGCTCTGAGTTGACTTGGCATGTGAGCTGGTATGCTTTGAAATGATTGGGCATGGATTTGCCTGTTATTGATTAGGGATGTGATTTCAGGGTCTTAACACTTTATCACTAATTTATGCAACTTGATGGCATAGATTTTCCTTCATATGGATATATTATGATTTTTACTTTACTTATATTGTAAATGGCTAAGTTTGAAATTCTGGAATTTATAAATGGCTTAGAGTTCCTTTTGAATTTGGATGTATGTGACTTGCCAAAATTTGATGTTGATACACCTACACAAGCACAAGCTTGCTGAGATATTGTCTTGCTTACAATATCTCAGATTAGAAGAATGAATTGAAAGAAAAGTGGCTCAAGCTAAAAGAATCCTTGGACGAAGACAACAATAGCAAGAGACCATGCTAACAATGTAAGTATATGACTTCTAACTGATCTTTCTGGACATGTATGTATACACATTTATACAGCTGCATTATTACCTATGACAATTAGTAGAGAAATATAGGGAGAGGAGAAAAGACCTATACATGGTCTTTATTGACTTAGAGAAAGCGTATGATAGAGTCCCTAGAGAGTTAATATGGAGGGTATTGGGTGTTAAAGGGGTTTCTTAGGGGTATATAGACATAATTAAAGATATGTATGAGGGAGCAGTAACAAATGTTAAGACCACTAGTGGCGTGACTGGTGATTTTCCTGTCACTGTCGGATTGCACCAAGGATCGGCATTGAGTCCATACCTTTTCACATTAGTTATGGATGGGTTAACAAAACATCTGCATGAGGAGATTCCCTGGTGCATGCTATTTGCAGACGATATAGTCCTACTTGATGAGACAAGGGAGGGTGTCAACATAAAGCTAGAGTTATGGAGAGAAGCATTAGAATCGAAAGGATTTAAAATTAGCCGAACTAAGACAGAATATATGGAATGTAATTTTAGCAAGGAGAGTAGAAGTGGAGCACCAGTCAAGATTGATAACCAAGAAGTCCCCATGAGAGACCACTTCCGATACTTAGGATCATTGATCCATGAGAGTGGAGAGATTGAGAGGGAGGTTACCCAGAGAATCCAAGCGGGTTGGAACAAATGGAGATGTCCATCGGGTGTTTTATGTGATCGGCGGGTGCCACTCAAACTAAAGGGAAAATTCTATAGGATGGCTATAAGGCCGGCCATGCTCTATGGATCAGAGTGTTGGGCAATTAAGGAACATCATACTCATAGGCTGAGTGTTGCAAAAATGAGGATGTTAAGATGGATGAGTGGTAAGACAATAAAGGATAGAATTAGAAATGAAAATATTAGAAGAAATTTAGGGATAGCACCAATAGGTAACAAGATGAGGGAGATTAGACTTAGATGGTTTGAACATGTTCAAAGGAGGCCAACAACGACACTAGTTAGAAGGAGTGAGGCAATACAAGTTGAAGGTTCTAAAAGGGCAAGGGGAAGGCCCAAAAGAACATGGATAGAAGTGGTGAGGAAAGATTTTAAAACTTTGGGACTAAATGAAGCCATGGTATTTAATAGAGTGGAATGGAGGAATAAGATTCATGTGGCCGACCCCTAATTGGGATAAGGTCTTGATGATGATGATGATGATGATGATGATGATGATGATGATGATGATGATGATGATGATGATGATGATGATGATGATTATTACCTATGACTAAATAAATCCTAAAAAGCAATAAGACATGATTTTGAACTATTTAAATATAAACTCATGGCATTTCAAAACTTCTAAAATGTGTTTTATTTGGAAGAGATGACACTCGGGGCAGGCTTCCAAGAATGCCTGCGAGGCAGGCTTCCAAGATTTGAAAAAGAAGCTGACCACTGCACCATTACTTACTGTACTTTTAGGCAATGGAGCTTTTGTGATTTTAGTGATGCATCATGTAAAGGTTTGAGGTGCATGTTAATGAAAAATGTAAAGGTGATTTAGTATGCTTCACAACAATTGAAGAAACATAAGGTAAATTATCCTACTCATAATTGGGAACTGATAGTTGTAAAGTTTACTTTAAAAATCAGGAGGCATTGCATATATGGGAAGATTTGCAAAACAAAGTTGACTTATTAGCCACCTAAGACCGAGTATCAAAGTGCGCAATGAAAGCGGCTCCTTACAACTTAAATCAGACAAAAATGCAATACTGATAAACAACATAAGGACTTATAGTTTGAAGTTAGGGATCACGAGTTACTGAAGACTACCCCAAATAAAGGAGTTATGAAATTCAAATTAAAAATGAGACTTGAGGAACAAAGAAAGTCCCTGCGTAAAATTAGTCAATCTAAACAACAACTTGGAATGGGAGTCTATGATGAGATAAGAAGGACATCTAGGATTGTTTGAAGAAACGCGAGGAAAGAAAGGGTGGGAGAATGTAATAACCCTAATTTTCAAATTTCATTTCACGAGAAAATATCATTTTCTGGCAACCCAAAAACAAAAAGCGACAAGATTTTGCCACAAATCTATAGGAAAAAACAGAGAACGAAGTTTAGATGATTGATAGGGGAAGATTGGTTGGGGTTAACTGCCTAGCCTGGGGACCACCTCTCCTAGAATATGTTAGCCCAAAACGACCTAGTTTCGATTTCCCCTTCTGCCTATCGTTTTCCTATCAATACCCCCCCCCCATAAGACAACCACCTTGTCCCCTAGGTGGAAGTTAGGAAATTGTGAGTGAATAGTGTCAAAGAGCTCCCAAGTACTGTCATGATTGGGTAGGCCTTGCCACTGCACCAGTACCTCCAGCTGACTAGTAGGTACAATTCTGGTATCTTTAACGATGGCTGGATACACTTGCAATTCTATATCTTCTGAAAGAGTGTCAGGCAAGGATTGTGGGCTGAGGTCAGAGGAGGGAGCAAGCTTTAATTGGGAGACATGAAAAACTAGGTGAATTTTGGTGGTGGGAGGTAGGTCTAGGCGGTATGCCACTTCACCAATTCGTCTGATTATTTTGTAAGGACCATAATACTATGGAGATAGCTTCTCATTGACGAGAGTATCCAATGATTTGAATCTATATGGATGGATCTTTAGATTGACAAAGTCTCCAAGAGAAAAGGAAGAATCCCGCCTACGTGAATCAGCTTAGGCCTTCATGTGTGCTTGTGCACATTCCAAGTGGTGCTTCAGTTCTGCTAATATGGCATCACGTTGGAGGAGTTGGTCATTGACTTCTACGACAAAGGAGTTGTTTCCTGAAAACTTAGACAAGGGGGGTCATGCCCATATAAGGCTCGAAAAGAGGTCATCCCTATAGTGCTGTGGAAGGTGGTGTTGTACCAATATTGAGCCCAACATATCTAGTTTGGCCAGGTTTTGGGTTTACCTCCAATGAAGCAACAAAGATATGTTTCCAGACAGCGGTTAACCACTTCTGTCTGCCCATCCATCTGAGGGTGATTAGCCGAGCTCATTTTTAAGAAAGTACTAGTGATTCTGAACAGCTCCTTCCAAAAATGGCTAATGAAAATGCGATCGCAATCAGTGACAATGGAGCGAGGATAACCGTGTAGCTTATATGGGTGGCTGAGGGGGATGAAGTGAGCATACTTGGTAAGGCGGTCTACTACTACCATAATTGTGTCAAACCCTCCAGCTTTTGGTAATCCGCCCATAAAATCCATAGAGATGTCTTCCCATGATGACAAGGGAACAGGCAGGGGCTGAAGCAACCCAGCAGGTATAGTGGAGGCATACTTGTTTCGTTGGCATACGTCGCATTCTGCCACAAACTTCTAAACATCGCCTCTTAGCCTTGTAGTAGAAAAATAAGGAAAAAGGAAAACTGTTAATCATGGAGTGCTGGAAGGAACTGTTGGTTGTGCGATGCAATCCAAGACTACAAAGGAGCCTTTACAAAAAGAGAAGAGGGTGTGTTGGTGTTTTTGTATTTTTTATTTTTTTCCTTTTATGGTGGGGTGAGAAAGGTGATGCGGGTTGTCAACCATGGGAGAGATTCTACATGGCATCTTGGTCTTGAAGATAAGAATGAGAAAGAACAAAGCCAAAGAGAAGAAGAAGAAGAACCATAAAAAGAAAAATAAATAAATAAACGTTAGAAGCTCTCTTGTTTAATATCACGATATGCACCACCATAATGAAAATATTACAGATGCAACCTTAATCCTCAATTAGTTTTGCCTTGATCTTCAACCAGAATAACAGGAGTAAGAGAAGAAGAAGAAGAGGACACGTAGAAGTCATGTGGCAGTGGCACCACTCCAGCACTTCTCTGCTTGGTGACGTGAGACAAGTTGGGTTTTGTGCTTTATATAGCACCCACTTACATAGGCCATAATCTAAATGAAGCACTAGAGACTAGTCATAATTACATTAATTTACTATTAAACTAATGGACTATTAGTTCACAAATCCAAAAGAATTAGACGTGTAATGAACTTTGGTGTCACATACTGTCATTCATATGACATGTTTGAAAATTATCTGATCATTTCTTTCCTAATCTATCTTTAGTTATTTCATACAATCACAAAGCCATGCCAAAAAATTCTTGAAGGTCAAATCTCAAACTTCCTTACAAGATAAGAGAAGTCACAAGTTAAACGATCATAAGTCATGGGTTCATCAACTCATTCCTAAATAATATAAAGAAACTATTTTAAGGAGAAAGAGAAAAAGGTCAAGGAAACTCTTCTCAATAAAAAGGGGAAGCAGCCCAGTGCACAAAGCTTCTGCATATGCGGGATGCGGAGAAGAGGCAAACCACAAAGGGTCTATAGAACGCAGCCTTACCTTACATTTGCAAGAGGCTGAAGGAAAATGAAAATTATCAACACCCAATTTCTTACTTTGTCAATCCAAACTGATTAGTATGCTGTTAGAGACTAAGCTACTCATGTTGTTTGACATTACAGTACACATCCCTTACTTTATGGTTATCATGGTTTGTCTCATTACTTACAAATCTCCCAAAATACAGTTGATATGTGGCATGTCACATATTTCCGATGCCAGAGCCATCTTTAACAAAGATGGAGGAACAATGCCTCTTGCATACAGTTCTTCTTATCTGAATTGCATTTCAAGGGAGCTCTGTTTCTATCTTTAGATGGCTTTGACTGTAGAATAGAGCTTTGATCAATGGCAAGGATCAACAAGGAGTTTTATTAAGCTGCTATAGCAGAATGTTGACATTGTTAATAAATCTGTCTTGGATTACAGTGAAAAGCTAGTGCTATTTTATAGTAAACAGCAATTTTGTAGTATGTGATGCCCTTGTAGCTACTTCAAGTCAATCCTATTATTTACCTTTGTGGTTCATTCTTGCAGTAACCAGTGTGTGTGTGTGTGTCAACTTACAAAATGGTCAGAGGTGCATCAAGAATTATTCAAATATAAATAGACGGATAGTGCACCTGAAATGACTGATAACAGAAACTGCTAAGAAGAAAAGTTCAAATGAACGCAAAAGCCTAGGAAGTAATGCAATCCATAACTCAGTCACAAATTATATGGCTTTCTGCAGAAGCTGGAAGATCTAACTCAATCAAAATGATAGAGTTCAACAAATTAAGTAGTTAACAGACTGATACAAGAGGCAAGCAATCAATGGCATTAATGGATGACTAAAGCAGTCAATTTCATTTAGCTGAATGACAAAAATAATTCTCTTGATAATCCATATACCTGAATTTCATCAATCACAGCACACTGGTATTCACAGTTCACGTCAGCCATTTCCACAGTTACGGCATTATGTTTTGCATGATCTATCTCTTCTCTCTCTTGTCCAGTGATCAGGTTACATGGGACTTTGCCCTTGTTTAACCTTTTCGCCACTTCCCAGGCCAGCAGCCTTAGAGGACCACAATATACTCCTATCACAGAATGGAGAAATGTGATCTAATAGGCTCATCAAATGTTTTCAGCCAATATAGAACAGCCAAAACACCAACTGGAAGAAGTTAGACCTCTAAATACCTGAAGAGCTGCACTCCAATCTCTTCAGTGCATGGTAAGTTTTACCACTATTTGTAGGACCTACATGCAAAATAACACTGCGCTTCTTCCTCCGAGCATTTGGGTACCAAGTATGAGGACGGCTATGCATAGATACGATTAGTCAAACAAATATTTCAGACATTCTACTGTAGTTTATTACATGAAAAAATTCAAGCATGCCTTGCTCAGAAAACCCTTAGAATTCGAGTGCATTTACACAAAAGGAACAAAGATAAGGAGAAGAAATAGATGGCACAAACTACCTGAAACAGATTTTCATACTGAAGTGGAAGTAGTTTACCCAAATACCATAGTAAACAGGGAAATTAAGTTCTTAAGTGTTCGAATGCCCAATAACTTTAGTTTCAGGTCACAAAACAGAACAAGTCCCCAGCATATAGATTCAAAGGCATAAAATATCAATGTCCTTCTAGATTTACTATGAACAAACATTAGAAAGTAAACAATACAACTACAGAACCTAATAATCATATGTACTACGTCCTTACGTCAAATCAGTCAAGTCAAATTTTGGAGATGTGGGGCAGTTGAAATGCCTTAGCCTATGCCACACATAATGCAAAGACTGACTACTCAGCTTGAAGTGCATTGAAGAGGCTGTGAAAATATCTGCCAATAACAAAATCACATCAAGGGAGAAGCTTACTGGAGAAAACAGGTCAATCACTCAATAAACACTGGATTATGCAGATTATACTCATTGTCAAAGAAAGGCAAATGAAAAAAACAAAACCATGATATTAAAAGATTTTGTAGACAGCTTAACAGATGTGCAAGTCCCTCATACCGATAGTGAGTCGTTATCAATATCAAAGAGAAATTGAGCCAAGGAAAGAGATCATAAGATAATAGGACATCAAAAGAAAAGTTTGAAGTCCTATGGAACATAAATCATTTCATATCTGAATTTATCTTCACATCCGTCAAAAGGAACCGTTAATGCAAAATATAAATTGCTATGTTGCTATGTTTCAAAATATACGAGTACCTCTCAACAAAAAGCCTTTCTGTCCAACCAGGCGCTGGTTGATATAAAAAATACCTAGACGAAAAACTAGAAATTTGTTTTGCAAAAACCAAATATGAGAACATTAACATCATTCTGCACCTTTCTGAAAACGAACTATCCATTCTCAAAAGGTTTTCTCTTCCATGCTAGACCCATTATACCTAGAGCATTAACAAAAAAGTTCCTCTACACATTCTGATAGAATACATCTAGAACCAACCAGACTCCATCGCTTTAAGCAGCTATCTGTTAAATTAGTATGACGTTGACGCTGCCAGAGTATCCATTCCCGGCACCCAAAAGAAAAAAAAAAAAGAGTGCCATTTCCTATCCTCCAAATTCACTAATTGCAATTAACACTAAGGATCACAACAACAGTGGTGGAGAATGAATATATTTAGAAAACAAAATCGCCATTCAAGGGTGGTTTTTCCTCTGCTGTCAGTGTCGTTATTCAAAAAATTTTACAGAAAAGAAAAATATGACGGTAGCAAAGCTCGAACGAGGCAAAAGCGTAGAGGTTTGCTGTTAATAATCCATTATATAAACGAGGGAAAATAAAGCGAAATGGAAGAGCAGCAAACTATAAAGCAGAAAATACAAGACTAGGGTTCAGGGTTATAGAAGCACATACATGTGAGATGGAGAATAGAAGAGAACTTTCGGTGAGTCATGAATGAACCCATAGCTGTTGTTCGGTTTGGCCGCCACTGCCGCAGCTTGAAGACATGAATGAATCAAAAAGCGGGAAGGAGACGGCCGAAGGGGAATTACGGACAAATCGCGCGAGAAAGAGGCGGCTAAGGAGACGGGTGGGGACACATAATCTACGGCTCGTTGATTGGGCCGATTACTTGGAAACATGAAATCGGGTCTTCGTGAAAGCCATCATCATCGTTAAGAACTTATTCCTATTAGGGTCGGCCACGTGAATCTTATTCTTCCATTCCTCTCAATTAACTACGTGACTTCATTTAATCCCAAAGTTTTTAAATCTTTCCTCACCACTTCTATCCACGTTTTTTTTAGCCTTCCCCTTGCCCTTTTAAAATCTTATACTTGTATTGCTTTACTCCTTCTAACTAGTGTTGTTGTTGGTTTCCTCTAAACATATTCAAATCATCTAAATATAATCTTCCTCATCTTGTTACCTATTAGTGATACCCCTAAATTTCTTCTAATATTTTCATTTCTAATTCTATCCTTTATGGTCTTACCATTCATCCATCTTAACATCCTCATTTTTGTGATGCTCATCCTATGAGCATGATGTTCCTTAACTGCCCAACACTCTGATCTATAGAGCATGGCCGGCCTTATGACCATCCTATAGAATTTACCTTTTAGTTTGAGTGGCACCCGCCAATCACACAAAACTCCTGATACACATCTCCATTTATTCTAACCTGCTTAGATTATCTAAGTAACTTCCCTTTCAATCTCTCCACTCTTGTGAATCATTGATCCTAAGTACCGAAAGTGGTTTTTGACAGGGACTTCTTAGTTATCAATCTTGACTAGTGTTCCACTCCTACTCCTCTCTTTACTAAAATTGCATTCCATATATTCTGTCTTAGTTCAGCTAATTTTAAATCCTTTAGATTCTAATGCTTCTCTCCATAACTCTAGCTTTATGTTTACGCCCTCCCTTGTCTCATCAAGTAAGACTATATCATCTGCAAATAACATGTACTAGGGAATCTCCTCGTGTAGATATTTTGTTCACTCATCTATAACCAATGTGAAAAGGTATGAGCTCAATGCCGATCCTTGGTGTAATCCTACAGTGACAGGAAAATCACTAGTCTCGCCACTAGTAGTATTAACATTTGTTACTGCTCCCTCATACATATATTTAATTATGTCTATATACCCCTGTGAAACTCCTTTATCGCTCAACACCCTTCATATTAACTCTCTAGGGACTTTATCATAAGCTTTTTCTAAGTCAATAAAGACCACGTTGAGGTCTTTCCTCCTCTCCATATATTTCTCTACTGATTGTCTTAGTAAGAAAATAGCTTCCATGGTAGACCTTTCAAGCATAAAACCAAACTGATTCTCTGATACACTTGTTTCATGACGTAGCCTCTTATCAACCACTCTTTCACAAAGTTTCATAGTGTGGCTCATAAGTTTGATCCCTCAATAATTAGTGCAGCTCTGTATGTCTCCTTTATTCTTATAAATTGGTACAATAGAGCTTTTCCTTCACTCATCAGGCATTTTCTTTAATTTTATAATATTGTTAAACAACTTGGTCAACCAAACTACCCCAATATCTCTCATATGCTTCCAAACCTCTATTGGTATACCATCGAACCCCATGGCCTTTCCTGATTTCATCTTTTTCAAGGCCTCTTTCACTTCAGGTATTCTAATCCTACATTTATATATATAATATCCAATATTATTTAGATTTATAGTATTTTCAATCCCTATATTCTCAGAGCCATTGTCATTAAACAATTTTTGAAAGTATGTTTCCCACCTTTGTTTGATCTCATCATCTTTGACTAATATATTTTGATCATCGCTTCTAATGCACCTAGCATGATCTAAGTCCCTACCATTCTGTTATGTTACTTTTGCAAGTTTAAACACATCTTTCTTGCCTTCTCTTGTTCTTCATCTATTATAAAGCTCATCATATGCTTTAAGTTTAGCCTTACTATTCTCTTAGCAACCTTTTTAGCATTCTTATATTGTTCATAGTTTCATTATTTTTAGTCTTCTGTCATGCTTTAAAACACATCCGTTTTTCTTTAATAACTTTTTACACTGTTTCACTCCACCACCATGTTTCCTTTACTAATTGCCTTTTACCTTTAGATACTCCTAAGACATCTTTTGCCACTTTCTTAATGCACTCGGCAATATTAATCCACATGGTATTTACTTTTGTTTCATAGTTCCAATTTCCTTTTACCATCAACTTATTTGTGAATGAGGTTATTTTCTCTCCTTTTAAGTTCCACCATTTTATTTTTGGATATCTACTCTCACCGGTTATCACCTTACAATCCTTATACATAGATTGTTCATTATTCATAAGTAGAAAAAGTCTATTTGGCTTTTATGAAGTCCACTTTTAAAGGTTATTAAGTGTTCATTGCTCTTCTTAAAGAGTGTATTTGCAATGGCCAAGTTATATAACAAAGTAAAATCGAGGATATTCTCCCCCATCTCATTTCGTTGACCTATACCATATCCTCAATGTATTATATTATATCCTTCCTTTTCTTTTCCTACATGATCATTTAAGTCTGTTCCTATAAATATCCCCTCAGTGTTGGGAATTTTTTGCATGACTCCCTCGATATCTTCCCAAAACTGTCTCTTGATTATATCTTGTAACTTTACTTGTGGTGCGTATGCACTTATAATATTTATAATCTGCTCTCCTAGAACAAGTTTTATTATTATAATTCTATCACTGATTCTTTTAACATTCACAACTTTATCCTTTAATTCCTTATCCACTATTATTCCTATGCCATTTTTGTTATTATCCTTTCCTACATATCATAATTTACACCCATCTATTTCTCTAATTTTAACCCCTTTCTACTTGGTCTCTTGGATATAAGCGATGTTGACTCTCCTACGTTTCATCGCATTTACTAACTCCAAAATCTTACTTGTTAATGTCCCTATATTCCATGTGGCAATGCAAATCTTATGCTCTGGAGATATCCTATTTACTATCGCCTTTCTCAACCTCCATGGCATGAACCCCATGACCACTTTTCACTACACTTGGGTTCTGATGCAACGTGTCACTTTCGAGGGGATACTGTAGCAGCCCTTGCCCATTTTTCACTACACCCGAGATTTGATGTAATGAATCGCTTCTGGGGAGAACGCCCTAACAACCCTTGCCTATTTTTCACCGCACCCGGGATTCAATGTAGTGTGTCACTTATGGGGAATGCCCTAGCTCTAGGGAATGTCAGTTTTCGATTCATGTCATGTTAGGGTTGCCATAGTTTTAAGAACTTGAAGATGATTTTTATTTCTTCCTTACAAACTAATATACAAATGCATATTTATTTACAAGAAAAAAAGAAATAACAAAATCATCTTCAGCTTCACCCTTGCTAGCAGGCACCTGACGCAAGGGTTGCCATATTTTAGGAAGCTGGAGATGATTTTCATTTCTTCCTCACAAACTAATATACAAATGCATATTCATTTGTAAAAAAGAAATAACAAAATCATCTTCAACTTCTCCCTTGCCGGCTGGCACCTAACGCAAGACCATCCTCCTTTTTCATCCTTTCGTGAAAGCCCCGAATAAAAATTGATGCTTACTTGGAACTCAGGCAAACTCGGTTTCCTTTGAAGCTCAAGTGCACGTAAAACCTTTTGAAAAGGTTGACGGTAATTTCATTATTTTCTTATATATATATATTTATTGGCAAGTAAGAAAATAATAATAATAATCATCTTCAAGTTCTTCATTTATAATAAACCTACCATGACATGAATCAATCATTGATATTCCCTCAAATGATATCTCCTGTAAGCGACACACTATATCAGATCCCTGAAGCAGTGAAAAATGTGCAAGAGATATTAGGGCATTCTCTCAAAGGCAATGCACAACATTGGACCTCTAATGTAGTGGAAAATGGGCAAAGGTTGCTAGAGCATTCCCTCGGAAGTAATACGCTACATCAAATCCTGATTTAGTGAAAAGCAAGAGCTTGATCTACAAACCCTTTTAATTAGGAGTCAATCTGACCTGGAAAATGTCACCAACGATTGTCACTCTGGTCACCTTCTCCGACGACGGCCAATCATCACCTACAACCTTGTTTTAGATCCAGAATTTCAATATGAATAGTTAAACAAGCCCGAATCACAAATTCTTTAATTTTAGGAGCTATACAACTCCGATTAACTATCTGAAAGGTCTGTTAGAATTGTATCAATGACTCAGACCTACTTATGCAATAAAATCTAGGATCAAAGAATGATTTTATCTGCTTATGGCCTAAAAACCTTAGGAATCTTATTGAACTACTAGATCAAAGATGATCTAAACGTAATAAGTGGTCTATGGACAACTTAGTAGTATTAAATATCGAATTCAACCCTGAATTAAGCATGCTCACTCTCATATCATAGATTTGATCGCTTATGGATAGGATCGGAGTCTAAATAGATTATTTAGGCCATTAAGCTATGAACCTGATTAATGATTGGGAAATAATAGTTAAATTCTTATGCACAAGATACCATAAAGACCTTGAAGAAGATCCGAGATTTAAACTAAAGGAGGACATGAATTAAGTGACATCTTTCGAGTTAGGTAGTATGAAATTACTAAGTTTTCAAATACATTCCAAAATCTAATTGATTTACTCGACTCTATTACCATGTTTAGTATGTTTTTTTGAGATATGATATTCTTATAATGAGCATACAAATTTTTTTCATGATTTATTGTAATGCCCGAGCAATTTACGCTATTTTTAACAAAAATTGGACATTTTATGGGAAATAAACTGTGTTAAATATTTTACTTTATTTAAAATAGTAAATGAAGGAATTTGTAAGGAAACTTGCTACCATTAGATTCTACTCGAAAAATGGAATCCAACACCTCAAAGAACGCTGAAAACAGAGTTTGTATGAAGAAGTTATGGCCATTTAAAGATTAGGGGTATTTTTGTAAATTAAACAAAAATGAAAAAGAACGAAAACGCATGGGCCGTTTTGATAACGGCACCCCCTGTCGTCTTCCTCCTCCCAATTTCTCCAGAAACCCTTTTCTCCCGATTTTTTCAGAACACACCAGGGGAAATGGCGGCACCGCCATTGAGGGGCACTGCCTTCTTCCCTTTATAAATACCTACACCCCTTCTCTCCAAATCACGATTTTTCGATCATTTAGGACTGGGGTTTCCGGCAAAAATCGAAAATCCAGTTCTCTGTGATTTTTGGCAATAGCCAGGCTTGAGTCAGGCCAGCCATTCCCGTCTCCCCATTCCCCTCTCTCCTCTTTTCCGGTCTTGACATTGGGGTTTTTCCCGCTTCACGAGTTCCGACAACACAAGGTTTTCAGGCAGAAAGAGGGAGCCGCACCACCCGAAGGAGGGTGTCCCCGGCTACCCAGGTAAGCCCCTCCTTCCCTTCTCTCCATTTCACTTCTCCTAGGCCAAGATCCATGCCGGATCTGGTCTTTACCCAGCCAAATTTCCTAGCCGAAAAACATACCAAGCCGATTCCAGCCAGCCTTGCACGAACAAGGCGTCCCAGGGATGCCATGCTCCACTTACGCCTAGGACAGGGTCCCTGGGATGGGTTCCAGGTGTACAACAGTGCGTACACTGTCCCTGGTGCGGCCTTCGGGTGTTCGCGCGACGTGGGGCACGGGTCCTGGCTCTACCAGGATGCACGGGGTGCCTTGGGAGTTGAGACGCGCCATGCTACACCAAAGGTGCGTCCGTGCGATGCCATCCAGGATGCGCATCATAGCGCGTTGCTTGAGCATGCATGTGTGCGTGCAAAATGTGGTCCCTGGCATGGCCTTTGGGCGCGCACGCACGTGAGGCAGTCGGGTTCAACCAGGATGCACAGGTGTCATGGGAATTGGGACACGCGGACCTAATAAGACTATAAAGTTAGGATTAGAGGACAATTTACTGAGTTAACCATGGAATAGTAGATCCACATCATAGGATCTAGCCTGACAATGAATTAGGCAAGGACCATGGACTCTAAAAGGCAGATCTAGTGATCTAATGTCTAAATAGATTGAAATTGATAAGGACTCCTTGTATCCATTCGTACCCAGGAGTTTATAAATGAGACCCAGGGACGGGTGAGCATTGAGTTCTTGAAAAATTGCATGTCCTTGAGGGTTACCAAAAGATTCTGGGTAGGCAGTTGTGAGGGACCCAAAGAGGACAAGTTTTGAAAAAGAGGTTTTTGCTTGTTTGATCGTATATGATTTGGGCTAATAAGCTCGTGGGCGCTATGCCGAGAGGTCTGGGGTGCCTCCCAGCCTCTACCACTATTAGGTGGAATGGGTACCACACCCAAAAAGGGCATGTCCCTGCTTTGACTGCATGTGGTACAAGGGGCTACCACTGGTGTCACGGCACTGGGTCGAAGTGTCATATGTCCCATGGAGGCATATGACCCTGTGTCCCTAGGTACTCGGGGACCACACGGCAGCGAGGTCATGGACATAGTTGGGCCTTATGGTTTGAGGATTTACTTGCATTGCATATGGCATGACATGAGGTTGGTCGACCATACCATATATCCATGAGTTGGATTCAGTTGAGCATCTAATGCATATTATTATGTTTATGATATATATGATACTTTCGACTTAGATTATGCAATTCTTTAAGTCGTCAGTATTCCAATTCGACAATGGTTTTTAATATCGATATTGAACATGATTGTTTGAACATGCACATGTTTTAAAAAGCATATGATTTTAAACATAGCATGCATTGCAAAACTAGTAGTGATAGACTCCTACTGAGTATAGTATATACTCACCCAATCCTTAACATTTTTCAGGATAGTTTCACTCACAAATAGAAGACGCCTTAGGAGATATTAGTGCTATGAGCAAGTGAATCAAAAAGGAGACAATTATACATGTAAGTAAACTCTCTACCCTTTGGACATGTATTTGTATTTATTTACAGTTAGGCTGTGACCTGTGACTGGATAGACTTGGGAAAACATTTATGATTTCTAAAGTTTTTCAAAAACTACTTTGGTTGTTGTGAAAGCAAATGACACTCAGGGTTTTCAAAATGAGTTTAAAACAAAAGGTTTTTCGTTGCATTGCATGGTTTTTATAAAATGGTTTTCAAATAGGGATG
Source organism: Warburgia ugandensis (assembly GCA_035236585.1). NCBI lineage: Eukaryota > Viridiplantae > Streptophyta > Magnoliopsida > Canellales > Canellaceae > Warburgia > Warburgia ugandensis. Next base: position 42,911,652 of record CP141136.1, read on the forward strand.
CATCTCGCCTTAGGAATTAGATATTGCATTTAAAAAAATGCATGGGAAACCCGGGTCGTCACATTTATGGTCTCGAATGCAATTGCTTGTATTGAATAGATTTTATGTTATGCATTATTAGCATGTTTTGAAACAATTTGCATAAATTGCATGATTTACGATGATTGAGATTTGGATTATATGTATAACTTTTTTTTAGCTAATGAGCCTAATGGGCACTGTGCTGAGAGGTTGTTTGTGTACGGGGTTGGCCTCCCAGCCTCTAACCACCAATGGTGGTAGGTATCATTGCCCAAAGTGGCATTGTCCCTTTCTTGACCACTGTGGTAAATAAGGACGACCACTAGAGGTATTCACAACACCCTTTTCAAGGATATATCCATAGTTGCTATGGAGGCTATGGTGGGCTGGTCTCTAAATACCAGAGACACAATTTCAGAATAGGTTCTAGTCGTGAGTATAGTTGACCCTATGATTTCAGTTTTGATATCAATATGCATATTGCACTAAGATGGTCTTAGACAAGTGCTCATGACCAGTCGGCTTGATGTGTTTGCTGACCTAGCGGCTTGATATGTTCACCAACCCATCGATTTGATGTGTTCGTCGAGATATCCACATTCATTATATCTATTGTGGGTTTGAAATTATATCATTTGATTTGATCGATTACTATTTAAAGATTTTTAGTAATTATTGCTATCGTACAAATTATTGATTTTGAGCAATTGGCTTGATGTGTTTGCCAAAAATTCTTGTGCATGAATTGATTGACTGCTACTATTTTCGTAATGTTTATATTGTTACTTAATGGATTTGATAAAAGTTCTATGGTTTAGAAATGTGTAAATAAGTTTTATAATTTATGCATAAATACCCATGGTTACACAAAATGGAATTGCATGATCTTATTACTTTTCTTGAAATTACGCCTCTTGCATGCCATGTTTCCAAATTAGTAGTATCAGGTGACCTACTAAGTATGATGAATACTCAACCAAATCCATTATTTTTTAGATCAAACAAAGTACGATTAGAAGGAGCTTTAGAGAGTATTAGTACTACAGTCAAGTGAGCGAAGGTAAGGCTAAGTGAGGATATAATTGTACTAGATTTCATACTGAGTGATCCTTTTAGTATTTGATATAAAATTGGTTATAAGTAATTATTTGTAACTTGGGCTGTGATTAACACTCTTGGGAATGGTAATTATTCATTTTTATATTTTGCCCAAAAGTTGCCATGGCATGATTCATTATCATTTCACTGAGATTAATTAATGACACTCGGGGTTTTTGTGAAAAAGTTTCAAATAGAAGAACATTTTCGATGCATTCATTTTGAAATTTTGTTTTGAAAATAGAGATCAATCTTGCAAGTGAAAGCTTGTTATTTTAAAATTGCATTATAAAAACTCGGGTTGTCACATATTAGCAGTTATTTGCGTGAAGATTTGCGCTGATTTTGGGTTTTCTTTCTTAGTTTTTTGTCATGTATGCAATTATGTGGAGTATTTTCATTGTTCTTGAAGGGATTGAATGCTCCTAGAAGTTGATTTTTGCCCCCAAAGTAGGGGTTGACAACTTTGATTAATAGAATATCAGTCCACTAATTAGACACATTAAGCTCTACTCTAGTATCTAGCAATGGAACAGTCAGTAGACCATGCACCAACGATTAGCTTACAACATCAATTCCATGACCAATAACTTGGGGATCAAAAAAGAATCTCTAACCACTTAATCATATGTTATTGGCCCAAATGATGTTAGTCTAAGTTACACTTATTAGAACTACAGCATTGCTTAGTCCTGCCAACGTCTTCGACTTTGTTAATGTCTAATAAGCAGTAATGGCCGGCATTAGCATGGTATAAAGTCTATGAAAATTCTTGAATAGCGATGAATCTAACATTTATAAATCACACAACTTGATGCATCATATTTGACAATATAATACATTCATTTGGTTGAATAAGCTGTGTATCAAATAGCATGTCAAACTCCTTTTTCGTTTAACCAACCAAAAACCACAAAGTATCCTGTGTTAAAAATTGGCTAATACTTTAAGTTCATGGGCACAAGGACTACTAAGAAATAATTTTTTTTTACATTTATCTATTCATGGTCATCTTCTTTTTCCAATGGTTCTTTTGGTCATTTTCAATTATTCAATTTTGATGCCATGTGAAACATCCATGCTAGGAAATAGATCTTGTACTTGCTATAGTTGGGTCACTTTCCAAATGTACATGCCCTATCCCATTTTCTGGAGCATAACAACAAACAGCAGATGTGCACACAGCAAGATGGATGGAAGCAAGATTACACACACAGAGAGAGAGAGAGAGAGAGAGAGAGAGAGAGAGAGAGAGAGAGAGAGAGAGAGAGAGTACCTCAATGACGACGGATTGATCTAGGGAAGGAACAGTGTTGATTAAGGGAGAAATGGAGGTGGGGTTGCACGGGTGATGGGAGAAATGTTGGTGAGGGGCAATTGTGGTCTTTATGTTGTCAATTGACGCTGGAGTATGAAGCCAGCCATTGGTTTGTCAGGGTCATTCTTCATCTTTTGTTTGTAATGTTAAAAAGAGATAAATGATTTTGAGGGTATTCCTGGAATTAAAATTTTCAAATGACTGTTCCAGATGGAACACAAACAGAATGGGAAATCAGCAAAGCTACCCAAAATGTAATGGAAAATTTGCAAAAATGTGAAAATGTTGGATTTGCTTACAAAAATGCATAATGTAATGGCATTTTTGCAAAAAAATCCTAATTTTTTTTTACGTGCTTTAAATGTGATTTCCCACATTTACTCTCTCTCTCTCTACACCAAGCCTAGTGCTCCACGCAGTTCGGGCTCTCCCCTTCTCCCTTCTCCCTTCTCCTTCCTTCATTATTCCCCTTCCGACCAACCTTGCCTCTGCAGTTCAACAATCCCAGCTTATCAACCCATGAAGGTCGACCATGCTAGACCCACCTTTCCTTTTTCTCCTCCAACTAGGTAACTCCCCTCTTTCCCTTTTCTTTTCTCCCCCCCTTTGGTTTGCCCGCTAGACTAGTTTTTTTGGAAAGGATCCATAGGTGAATGGATTCGAATAAACATGGTTAAAACTCCTATAAAAATACTCAAACTAAAAATCTAAACTATTAGATGGACTCATGGCACCTCAAAACCTAGGAAACACATGTTACAAATAATAATAATAATAATAATAATAATAATAATAATAATAACTCTGTAGGTCAGGTAGGAGATCCAGATGAAAAATGAACGGACAGTTGGGATCGCACTATCTGTAACAACCCCAAATTTTGTAAATACTATTCTAGGCGTTATTATGTGAAATTAGAATTTTAGAATATAATTGGAATTTTTGACCCAGAGAAAATGAATTTTTATATATAAATGGAATTTGGAGTAGAAATATGAATATTTGGAATGTACTAAAAAAAATCGAGCCCAATGACATAAAGAACACTGAAATAGGAGTTTGGATGAATTTCAACCCAAAATTTTACTATTCCATGATCATGTTATGAGTTTTCAAGAAATATATCTTTTAATAGGATAATAATTTTGAACTAAAATGAAACCATTAGATATTAATCAGGAAATGGAATCCAATAAGCTAAAGAACTTTGGAAACAGAGTCTAGATGAAGTTATGGAACATTGAAGTCAGGGGCAATACCATAATTAAAAGAAAAAAATGACATTACTCAGCGGAGGGGGACAAATTGATATTGGAACCCCCCCTCGTAGAGGAAACTTGACGTGGTCTCGGGTTTGGTTTCCCAAGCTCGATAGACTAGTAGAGGTTGATGAACGGCCAAAAACCCAATCCCCCTCATGTCCGACGATCTCCATTCCCTCTGGCGAACTCCCATTTCTGGCAACTAAGAAGAAACCTAGATTGGGTTTCTCTGGAAAAACCCCTCTTTGATTTCCCTGCTTTCTCCTCTTTCTTCGGTAGGCATGGGAACACAAATCGGGCTTCCCTCGCCGGTGACGATGGGGGCCCCAGCAAAGCCCCTAGCAATTTTCCCCTATGCTTCTCCTCTTCCCTGAGCAGATCCCTAGTGGATCTGTGCTTTTTTAGCGGACACAAAACCCTAGCTGCTATTTCAACGTGCCCCTCTCTGTTCCCCATCTTCAGCATCCCCAAGAGACTTTAATCACCTTGATCCTTATATTTTCAGCAAACCCTCTTCGTGTTCCCCACCAGTGTGCCTGGTTCTACCTATCCCACTGCTGTGCGCAGACCCCCGAAAGACCCTTTCCCTCTGGTTCTCTCCGCCGCAAGGCACAGCTAGGCCTGGGAAGGCTACCGTGCTCAGACCCATTGGTTTTTTCTCCCTTGGTCATCTTTTTACCTTCGATTTTCCAGTCACCGGCACAACCATTTTTTAGGTGTGCTGGTGTTTCTAGATGCTTGTCATCATCAATCCTCCATCTCCACATATTTAACGTGCCAGTCATCTTCCACAACATGTTCCGAAGAACAAAAGTCCTTGGAGATTTCATGATCGGGCCATTTTCATAAGGATTTTGTGGAGATTGATGACGCACAACAAACAGTTGGAGACCATCGTTAAAAATGATGCTCAATAAGATCAATCCGTTGAAGAATGGGAATTGGAAGCACACGTAGGAGGTATAATCTATACTTAAAACCTTCATTTATGTTTTGATCCGTGAATGGAATAGTATGTGCTAGTAAATCTAGGGTTTTAATGAGGATCTGAAGCAATCCTTTAGTTGAAACCATAGATCTATGGATAATGTATCAGTTCCACAAATATTAGGGACTCCGGTGAGTTTGTTTGTGTTTAGAGCATCAATTAGAGACTCAAAAGTGGTCAATCCAACCATATACATTAAATAGTCTCCTTGCAATCCTAGGAGATTTGGGAGTTTTGAAAAATTGTATAATTTAGTGATTCTCACTTAAGGATAGTATAAAAATGTTAGGAGGAAACTTTAGTCCATGTGGGATTGCTTGTTGAAGTAAAAAGACATGGGAAGTTACTAATGGAAATGACCATGTGTTTCTCCTCTGATGAATAATTCACTTTATCTTTTCTATGTGGGTTATTAAAGATCAATGTCTAACATGAATGTGTATTTAAACTAGAAATTGAAACATTCATAATGGTAAGTGAAAGCAGGTACAAACAAGACGAAATTTTTTGCCCAATTAAGCATAAATTAGCGTCTTTTTCTATATTTAGCTGGCCAAACTACACACCATTAATAGGATTATAAAGAGTGAAGTTTTAGTATGATATGTGGGGATGACATTAAGTTAATTACAAATGAAATTAGCACCAAATTTGGTTGAGGGAACTAGGTTGAAAGTAATTATATGCACGATTGGTATATTGTTGGACCAGTAGGGGTACACTATGACACATTTGGTTTTACTTGAACTACCTGGGCATTATCCTTGGAGTCAAACCTTAATAATATCTTTAAAATCATTAAAAGATAGATGAGGATCAAAATGAGACCACTTTTGGCTATTAGATCATACTTAAACATAAACATAAATATATGTGTATGTGTTTGTATTAAGAAAAGAAATTTTATGCGTTGTATAGATTGAAGTGCACAGAGTCTATCATGAAGAAGAGAGTAATTAAAGCTAGTGGAATCCAATGAATGCATCACACGAGGCAGGTGGAAATTTAAGAAGCATGACAAAATAATAAGATTCATGTTTTAAACATGATCTTATTCCATATTATGAAAGTTACAGCATGGAAATGGTATAATTGTCATTAAATGTGCTTTGTATGGTGAATGATGGAAATTAGTTATTTAAAATATGGGTGCTATGCTAGGGAAGTTATGAGGGTTTGGCTACCTACTTCTCCAAATTTGATTATATGACAATACCTTGGCCTATGAGAGGCTAAAAGTCGGGTGGGGCAGTTATGCTAAGGCCGCACTATGAAAGTCATGTCTCCCCATTTGGGCAATGACACAATATTTTCCATTGTGGTATCAATGGTGTAGAAGGCAGTTATTCGAGCGCGTTAGTACGGATTAGACTACAGCATAGTAGTCCTTATATTTGATGCACTATAGTGCTTATGTGATGGAATTATGAGATGCCTTATATGATGTGGCATGATGATATGCCTTATATTGATATACCAACATAGGCTGGATGATTATGAACCCCAAATGATGAGGGGTATGATTTTGAAACTAGTATAGTCTGGGGATATAGATTAGGAGACTTATTGATTATATTCATAATTTTGTGCATCTTTTGACAATTGCATTATAAGTGTAGTAATTCTATATGTATATGATTGAGGGCTTAGTTTCATATAAGTTTTCATATGGGTATATAAATGGGTTGAACTCTTATGCAGAGTATGGTTCATTGAATTGGATTAGTTTATTTAGATAACAAATAATAATCAAAGATGTTTGATAAATCAATGGATTACTTATATTTATGAAACACGTATATATTGATAATTATGAAACATGTTAATAATTGATTTATCAATGGATTGTTAATGATTATGAAACATGTAGATATTTAGTTTATACATGGATTATTGAAATGTGAAACATACAGTAAATCCAATTCAATATAATTGCTATGAAAATTAATATTATAACTACTTGGAATAATTAATGTATATTAAGATTTATCATGCTTCTTACACTCCTCTACCAAGCATAGCTTGCTGAGATATTGTAAATGTTTTATGTTTACAATATCTCAGATACAGATAGATAGGAGAAGATGTGCATAAGAAGAGGAATCCAGCAACCATACTACTGCGCTCAGGTATACATTTTATTAAAGCTTTTGTATTGTGTGGGTAGTCATTTAAGTTGTGATATTGGACATTTAATATAATGTTATAGGGGTTGTACAAGTGAACCACTAGATGGGTCCTGTTTTAAGAAGTGAATTTCTATCTTCTAGAAAATTATATATATGTATAGTGTGAGTATAAAGGTGACATCTGGGTTTTTGGGAAAATGAATTTCAAAGAAAAATCTTTCACTATTTTGGTATTTTAAAATTTAGAGGGGCACCATCTTTTGAAATAAATGCGAAAAATTTGCATGAAAAACCCTGGGTGTCACAGTTGGTATCAGAGCCAGGTTCATCCAGTCACTTGCAGCCCTTTATGTCCAATAAAAAGATTACAATTCAAATATAGGTTACAAAGGAATAGTAAATCATGAGGAGATGTTCTTAGTATGAAAACCAGGATGATGATTTGAGAAATTAGTGATTACACTATAGAATAGTGAACAAGAGAATAAAGTAGTAGAGATAGTTAAGTTAGTGTGATAGAATATTGTTCTTATCTATAAGGTACCCAAATACCATAAATTATAGTAGTGCAAAATGCTCTTACCCAAGTTTAAATAGAAATTATGCCTAGTATCAATGTTCAAGGTTAGAATACTCAACATAGGTATATACTTATTGTTCACATATACTAAGTGTAAGAGTAGGAAGTTTGCAAAGAGGTAAAAGACAGGCTAGAAAAGCTTATATAGAAGGTATTGAATGTGGTCTTGTTTTGTATAGAAAAGTGTGAAATAGAGATGACTAAACAATAGTAAATTAAAGAGAAGAAATAGGAACAATTGAGGAATGATAGGTTCAAAAGGAGAAAATTTAGAAGAATTGCAAACTTCCATTGAAATGGAAGTTAGAACTACCATATACTTTGAAACTGGAAATGGTATTTTAGAAATAACAAAGCAAATGTATCTGTAGAGACAATACTGCTTGGAAAGAATACAAGGAAATAATGAGTACTTTCTTTCTCATGTATAAGTAATGAGATAGATGGGAAATTATTGGTTTACAGTGGAAATGTCATCAGGATAGAATATGACAATTAGTTTCATATAAATAGATAATGGATTGGTGTTTGAAAGAATTATATCCTAATCTAAAAATTTAAGTTATTGAAAAGAAACTTACTACAATAGTAGAGTGTGAGATGACTTCTAAAATTGAGAAAAATTTCAAGAGAAAGCTAATCATGAAGCATTATCAACTACATATATAATCTCAGATCTTTTCAAGAAACAAGTGATTAGCCTTAATACTACAATGAAATAAGGAACTGCGTATTCTTTTGATATGAGTAATTATGTGAAATATGTTATGGCCGACCCCTAAGTGGGATAAGGTCTTGATGATGCTTATGATGAGGTATAATTATGCTAAATATGAATGCATTGGTGACAAGTTGAAAAGGGAGTTGAGATGATAACTCTAGTTGATAGATAAGTTGCTAGCACAAGGACTTATTCTAGGAAATGTTTATTAAGGCTTATCAAAAGAATGATAAGTATATCCTCATGTGATATGATAGACTTTGGGTATGATGCCAAGATTGAATTGAATTACAAATTATGAGACAATGTTGATTGTCACAAACATTTAATGATGTTGTTGTGATAAAATAGTCTTCTTATGTAGAAGACAAGATATGGTAAAATCTTACATTATATCAATTCTAAAGTAAATGAATGATGACATGTATTTTGACAATTATGATTGTTATGGATGATGAATGATGTATGAATTGAGAAGAAAGATGGAGTTAAAGGTTAATAAATAAAATAAAATCAGTAAAAATAATTGTACCAGAGAAATCCTATGCATTCTCAAATTCTAGCTCTTTCTTATTTCTCTCCATTTTACATTTCTCTCCATAATTCTCATTGCATTACCCTCGCTTTTCTCAGACTTGTGGACTTTTTCTCTCATTTCATCTCCATATCTCTTTGACCATACTCTACCTCTTTTCTTATTTCCTTATCTTTATTTCTCTTGCCTATTTCCTATCCACTTTTCCCTGTTACTTGGCATTATCATATGTGTGCTCTTTAAAGTAAAAACTACTTGATCACAAGAAGTGTGCATGATGAAGATTTAAAATCCCCTACACTTTGCGTTCTTATATGTATGCTCCTTAAAATAAAAATTACTCAGTTACAATTGTGCATAATGAAGATTTAAGATTTCCCTATACTTTGTATTCTCATTTGTGTGTTATCTAAATGTAAAAAACTACCTAATCACAAGTGTGTATGATAAAGAATCAAATTATACTTTGCATTGTCATGTGTATACTGCCTAAAAGTAAAAACTACCTAATCACAAGTGTGTATGATAAAGAATCAAATTATACTTTGCATTCTCATGTGTGTGCTGCCTAAGAGTAAAACCTACCTAATCACAAGTAAGTTTGCTTGATAAAGAATCCAATTATATTACAATAAACTAATATTTAAACAAGAAAGTAATGGTTCAAATTGACATCACTAGATTGTTGACTAGTGACGATTTTGGTAATAAATGCATATCCCAATACAGAAAGAATGATCTGTGAGATATATAATATATAAAAGATAGCAGTCTTGATTTATGAGAAACAGATACTACTTATGACGGATAGTATACTTTAAGAAAACAAGTAAATTGTATTTGTACCTTATTTCAAGAAAGAATATCGAATTATATATGTTGAAAGATCAGAACTGATATGTGAGTTGTGTCTGAAATTAAGACATTCCATCAGTTATTTGATATGATGGACTTTCAATTATTCCACTAGCTATTGATCAACCCTATGCATTTGGACTCTTATGACAAAGAGTGTTTGAATATATATCTGAGGTTAGAAGAGAGATAAACCTTATTTGGTAAATGAAGTGAGGAAATTCATTTGAATAGTATGTCAGAGGAGAACATACTAAACAATTGTATTGGTATGTAATGATGGAAACCTTTTAGTATCATTATGTAAAGTGAGATGATACTATATTAATATCAGTGAACACCAATGGTGTTATTTGAGATAGTGAGCCTTGGTGAAATGGTAGAAGTTGTTGTCATGTGACCTTGAGGTCTCAGGTTCAAGGCTTATAATCAACCTCTTGTGAAATGTAGGGTAAGGTTGCCTACTATAGACCCTTGTGGTATGCCTTTCCCTAGACGCCGCAAGGGTGGGAACTTCATGCACCGGGGCTAGCCTTAATGGTGTTAATTAAGTATTTGAATGTGATTGCACAGTTAGTACGATTTCAGTTGTTCATTTAATGCTATGAGTTTCATATTTGCATTTGAGAAATACTGAATGTATTATTTCTGTTTTTTAATATGAATACACCAAAGGGTGTAAGTTCAGTTATTACATTTTGAACTATATGTGTTATCTCCAGTAATTGTACTTTTATGTTTGTATCTACATTTAAGTTAAAGATGAATATTTATGATTATCTGAATGTAAGGCTATATATAGGATTTTAGTGAAATGGAATATTAATACGTCAGAGATGTTCTTTGATTTAAATGACTATCTCTTTATTTTGGATTCATATGTGGAAATGGATGAATGATTATGAAAAATCTATTCATTATTATGATGGAAATGTTGTGATATGAATTCACATTCGATATTAAATGCTTATTTGGAGAAATGAAAGATTTATCTAGTTAAACATATGTTGAGGTGATGAAAATTTATTTAAGAAAATGTTATGATGATAGAGTTAGAGTACGATTCATTATAGTAATTGGATTTTTGAATTGTAGTTGGGATTGTAAATTTTCATATTTATATTACAATGCAATTTATGATGGATTTTGATAGAAGATTGTGGACAATATGAAAATCTTCCATTATATATGGTTATGATGATGATGATTGTGATTAAACATTTATCAATTGATGATTTTATAATGTGTTGGTGGAATACTATTTAAGAACTTGGATATTATTCATGAAGTTGTGGACATGTGTAGGTAATTCTCACAGCATTAGGATTTGTTATATTATGGTAATGTGGAGAATGTAACGAGACAGAGTCTCTGAGATATATATTATTTATGGATGAGTGGTTAATTTTGTATAGTGAATGATGGAATGTGGTGCTATAGAGTCTAAAAATGGATTGTGTATTGATAAATGGTTTATCAGGTGTACTGCAATCGCATGTGTTAAATGCTTAAGTCTGAAAAATAGAGGAGACTACCAAAATTCTGTCAAAAATATGATACTTCAAATTTAGAAGATAGGGATTTTTATAAAGTTAGAATTGGTTAAGCATATGTAGAAGGGGTCGTCTTTGAGTGAGAATTATATATTCATTGTTTGAAGTTAGTATAAAAGTTATATGGATGAGAAAATAGAAAGTTTGAGTTGCAGATAAAGGGTATATGTTCTCAAGATCATTACAATCAAAGAAACTATGAAGGTAAAAATAAAAAGAAGAATTTAGTCATAAATGTATTGTTATTTAAGATGGTAGAAAGAGTGGGAATGGTGGCTAGAAGTTAAATATCCCTATTAAATCAATGAGTAATTATTGTGGAAGGTTAAGAAAAATATATGTTGGATGTTAAGAAAACAGAGATTGGAAATCAATTGGATTGAAACATGATCTCACTAATGTGGTGATAGGAGTATGAGTTATGAATCAAGATTTTGATGGATTACCTAATAACAACCAAATATCAGAGTATGCCTCGAAAGTAGTATGATATGAGTATGCCTCGAAAGTAGTATGATATTTAGTTTAATTTAAAGATCAATTACATTTTGAGTATATTATTACATGGAAGGAATTGTAAGAAATTAAGTTTATGATGAGATGAGAATACTCCTAGAATGGTTTGAAAGATAGTATGAAAAGAATTTTGAGTACGAAATTCAATTAAGGGGGGAAGATTGTAACAACCCCAAATTTTGTAAATACTATTCTGGGCGTTATTAGGTGAAATTAGAATTGTGGAAAATAATTAGAATTTTTGACCCAGAGAAATTTAATTTTTATATAGAAATGGAATTTGGAGTGGAAACATGAATATTTGGAATGTACTTGAAAAATTGAGTCCAACGACATAAAGAACACTGAAATCGGAGTTCGGATGAATTTTACCCCAAAATTTTACTATTCCATTATTAGGTTATGATTTTTCAAGAAGTATATCTTTTAATAGGATAATGATTTGGAACTTAAACTAAAACCATTAGATAGTACTTAAAAAATGGAATCCAACGAGCCAAAGAATGCTGAAAATAGAGTTCGAATGAAGAAGTTACAGGACTTTGAAATCAAGGGCAATACAGTAATTAAAAAAACCATCTTCATGTTCCCCACTAGCATGCGCAGACCCTCGAAAAACCCTTTCCCTCTGGTTCTCTCCACTGCAGGGCACAGCTAGGCTTAGGAAGGGTGACATGCTCAGACCGACTGGGTTTTTCTCCCTTGGTCATCTTTTCCCCTTCGATTTTTCAGTCATCGACACAACCATTTTTTAGGCATGCCAGTGTTTCCAGATGCTTGTCATCATCAATCCCCCATCTCCACAAATCTAATAAGTTAGTCATCTTTGATGGCATGTTCTGAAGAACAAAAGCCCTTGGAGATTTCACGATCGGGCATTTTTACAAGGATTTTGTGGAGATTGATGATGCACAACAAATGGTTAGAGACCATCGTTAAAAACAATGCTCAATAAGATCAATTTGTTGAAGAATGAGGACTGAAAGCACGCGTAGGAAGTATAATCTATACTTAAAACCTTCGTTTTTGTTTTGATCCGTGCATGGAATAGTATATGCCAGTAAATCTAGGGTTTTAATGCGGATCTGAAGCAATCCTTTAGTTGAAATCGTAGATCTATAGATAATTTATTAATCCCTCAAATATTAGGAACTCTGGCGAGTCTGTTTGTGTTTAGATCATCAATTGGAGACTCAAAAGTGGTCAATTCGACCATATACATTAAATAGTCCCCTTGCAATCCTAGGAGATTTGGGAGTTTTGAAAAATTGTATAATTCAGTGATTTTCATTTAAGGATAGTGTAAAAATGTTGGGAGGAAACTTCAGTCCATGTGGGACTGCTTGTTGAAGTAAAAACACATGGGAAGTTACTATTGGAAATGACCCTGTGTTTCTCCTTTGATGAAAAATTCACTTTATCTTTTCTATGTGGGTTATTAAAGATCAATGTTTGACATAAATGTGTATTTAAACTAGAAATTGAAACATACATAATGGTAAGTGAAAGTAGGTAGAGAGAAGATGAAAATTTTTGCCCAATCAAGCATAAATTAGTGTCTTTTCCTCCTATTTTTGGTTGGCTGATCTACACGCCATTAATGAGATTATAAGGAGTGAAGTTTTAGTATGATATGTGGGGATGACATTAAGTTAATTGTAGATGAAATTAGCACCAAATTTTGTTGAGGGAACTAGGTTGAAAGTAATTATTTGCACGGTTGGTATATTGTTGGACCAGTAAGGGTACACTGAGACACATTTGGTTTTAGTTGAACTACCTGGGCATTATCCTTTATTCAAACCTTAATACTATCTTTAAAATCATTAAAAGATAGATGAGGATCAAAATGAGACCACTTTTGGCCATTAGATCATACTTAAACATAAATATATGTGTGTGTATGTATTAAGAAAAGAAATTTTATGCGTTGTATAGATTGAAGAGCGCAGGGTTGATCGTGAAGAAGAGGGTGATTAAAGTTAGTGGAATCTGATGAACGTGTCACATGAGGTAGGTGGAAATTTAAGAAGCATGAAAAAATAATAAGATTCATGTTTTAAACATGATCTTATTCCTTATTATGAAAGTTACAGCATGGAAATAGTATAATTATCATTAAATGTGCTTTGTATATGTGAATGATGGAAATTAGTTATTTAAAATGATGTCATGCTTATAATTCATACTTAATGTGCACCTACTATTTAACAAACATGATTAAGGCTTGTACATCTTATATGATTGTGAAATTACATTTATGGTACATGGGTGCCATGTCAGTATTTACAACATATGAGTCCAGGTTTGTAGGGTACATCCTTAGTGGATTGTCACCTAATAAGTGAGGATGCTATTTTTGTTATGAAATATGTGAACAAGCAATTTGCTTGCTATTATGATTATTTTACATCTGGACATGGAGGCTTGAGAGTTTTATTTTATACAGGCATGTGCCTAGGGTTACTATGCTAAGAAAGTTATGAGGGTTTGGCCACTTGCTTCTTGAAATTTGATTATATGCCGCTACCTTGCCTTATGAAATGCTAAAAGTTGGGTAGGGAAATTATGGGAAGGCCCCACTGTGAAAGTCTTATCTCCCCATATGGGCAGTGACACAATATTTTCCATTGTTGTATCAGTGGTGAATAGGGCAGTTATCTGAGTGCGCTAGTATGGATCAAATTACAGCATAGTAGTCCTTATATTTGATGTACTATGGTGCTTATATGATGGCATTATGAGATGCCTTATATGATGTGGCATGATGATATGCCTTATATTGATATACCAATAGAGGTTGGATGAATATGAACCCCACATGATGAGGGGTATGATTTTGAAACCCAGTATAGTCTAGGGATATATATTAGGAGATTTATTTATTATATTCATAATTTTGTGTGTCTTATGACAATTGCATTATAAGTGTAGTAATTCTATATGTATATGATTGAGGGCTTAGTTTCATGTAAGTTTTCGTATGGGTATATAAATGGGTAGAGCTGTTATGTAGAGTATGGTTCTTGGAATTGGATTAGTTTATTTAGATAACAAATAATAATTAAAGATGTTTGATAAATCAATGGATTACTTATATTTATTAAACCTGTATGTATTGATAATTATGAAACATGTTAATAATTGATTTATCAATGGATTGTTAATGATTTCAAAACATGTTAATAATTGATTTATCAATGGATTATTAATGATTATAAAACTTGTGAATATTTAGTTTATAAATGGATTATTGAAATGTGAAACATGCAGTAAATCCAATTCAATATAATTGCTATGAAAATGAATATTCTAACTACTATGGAATAATTAATGTATATTAAGATTCAGCATGCTTCTTAAACTCTCCTACCAAGCATAGTTTACTGAGATATTGTAAATGTTTTATGTTTACAATATCTCTAATACAGATCGATAGGAGAAGATGTACATAAGAAGAGGAATCCAGCAACCATACTTATGCGCTCAGGTATACATTTTAGTAAAGCTTTTGTATTGTGTAGTTAATCATTTGAATTGTGATATTGGACATTTAATATAATGTTATAGGGGCTGTACAAGTGAACCACTGGATGGGTCCTGTTTTAAGAAATGAATTTCTATCTTCTAGAAAACCATATATATATGTATAGTGTGAGTATAAAGGTGACATCCGGGTTTTTGGGAAAATGAATTTTGAAGAAAACTCTTTGCTGTTTTTGTATTTGGTTGATCTAACACAATATAGATATCGATTTATAGTCAAATAATCCAAATAATTTGAAATAGTAATATTTTACAAAAAGAAAATTTAGAATCATTGATTTGATTGATCAGAAATACAACTAACTGTCATATCTCCAAATTACTTTTGGATAATAAGATCATACAAAACACTAAAGATATTTAGGGTCAAGATGTATTAGACTCAGATATATATGATTAAGAATCCCAAGGAAGACATTAAGAGCGATCCAATTGTAAGATCATCCTAGAAACTCTAAATTGAGTAAGATTAGACTTTGTATGACCTAGGTCTACCAATCATAAGTATCCAAACCTTAATAAATGACTAAATTGGTTATCTAACATGGTGCATGAAATGATCTAATGGTTAGATTGTCTTAGTAAATCAAAATTTATAAATCTTGATTGTAGGATGAGACAGCAATATAGATCAAACCAATTAGAGCAGGATATGATTGTTAAATCTGAATAGGAGCTAGTGAGAGGCAACTGAACTATAAGAAACCTAGAAAATACATGTGACCTAGTTAGATCAAACTTCGATGGATAATTGAACTAGCCTAATGATAGATAATTCTAATTGCCTTAGCTTAGGAAATTGAACATTAGGAGGATTTGGAACTATTGATCTGAATGATCAAAATTAAATCTAATCGTTAGATCAATAGATCAAACATTGAAATATGAAATAGACCATAGGTCAGGCTGAGATCAATAGAAATTGAGAATGGATGGATGATCTGGATGATTGAACTTTAATCAATGATTAGGATTTAAGGATATTATAAAATAAAGAGATATACATAGGATCGGAGGTCAACGAGGGCAAGATCATCATATTTAATGATGATCAAAGACTAGATGAGTGATAAATGAGAAGTGTAAGTGATTAACTTGAAAAGTAGATATGACTTGATAGATACATTGATTGACACGGCATTGAGACTATTGGACGTTTTGAGGATTTAGATAGCTCGTATTAGAGGTAGGTGGAATTTAAGATGCTAATTTTCACAAATTGCATGATTTGTTGATATTGTTATGATGTGATTTTTATAATTTCATGATCTTTGGGTTGCATGAATTATTTATAAATACGATTATTCTGTGATATTGTACATGAAGTATTTATGATATGATTTATGGAATAAAAAGGCCTATAGTACTATATATGAAAATTTATCATATTATGGTTTTGAGGATTGAAAATGCATGCCATTTATTTAAAATGCATTATTTAAGAATGGGCTATGTGTTTTATATTCATATGTTTTGATTTGACAACAAGATGGGCTTAATTTTTGTACAGGGTACCTGCTACATACATGATATGCTATTTTTGTGATTTGATATGAGATAAGCATATAGCCTGATGGTTTTATGATATCCAGTCATGGAGGCTTGAGAATTTTACTTTCAACATGCATGAAAAAATTTACTTGAGTTTTTCAAAATTTGAATATCAAATTGAATCTTAAATGATTAAGTAATGAGTTGATGGTTGACACTCAAGGTTTTAAATTGAAATTCATTAAAAACATTTGTTGTTGTTTTGTTTTTGAAACAGTTTTTCAAAATTGGGGCCCCACCTTTATAGAGGATTTGTGAAAAAGTGTCTAAAAAATTAGGTCATCAGAGTTAGTATCAAAGCAAGTTCACCCACTCACAGCTAGTCCTAAAAGTATAGGTAGAGATGACAGTCCAACGTGGAAGTTAGAGAGGGTATGAGTTGCTTGATTAAATCATTTACAAAATTTTGAATTTTGAATAAACACACTTAGAGGAGTTGAAAGTGGAGCTATAATTTGCAAAGATAGAGTGAAAATCATATATAAATTAGATTCATATCATTAATGGCAAAAACTCAGTTGGAAGTCATGAATAGTCAAGGAAGAAGGAAAATGATTAAGTAAATGAGAAGTAAATTCTTATGAGGATTGTAAGGTTCTTAAGGTAAGAAATTAGAGTATAACATACATGAGTTAGTGTTTCTAACTGAAAATATTATTATTGATAGATGATTTATTAATGGAGACAACTTACCATGAGTACAAGTTTTAGAGTGAGAACAGTGCATGTAGAGCCTTGGTAGTACATGGATTATTTATGAGAAAAGAGCAAAGGTTGGTCTTAGTGAATGAGTATCTTAAAAATTTGGAGAATTATGAGAATGATTTTTTTCAAATAGCATATACCTCTTATAGGAGATTTTATGGCATGATGAAAAATAAAATAAAAATGATAGAGAAATTGAGATAAAGAGGATCCAAATTCTGTTGTAAAGAAGTTCTTATTTATAGAAATGATTTGATTCTTGGACCACGAAATTGGAAATGATTAGGAATAAGTCATTGACATGGAAGATTATGGTGTAGAAATAGTATATGGTAAGTAAGTATTTGATATACAGAAATACGATATGGATGTTGTCTATATTATGAATGAGGATAAATAATTGCTTAAAAATTGTTATGAGGATCTTGTAGGAGAGTAGAAGAATATGATATTATTATGATGGAAGGTTTTAATCTATTATGTATTATTCTACTTAGTTGATGGAATTAGATACATGTAGGATGTTTTATACAGAAATATAAAGTAGAAATATGAAAGAATTGATTAGTAAATTGAGTGTACTATTGTAAGATAGTCATAAAACCATCTTGTGGAAGCACATCTATTGTTTAAGATAGAATTGTCAAATTTCCTTGAATTCAAGTTCTATGGTAATCAATCACATGTTTTGATTACATCATGTCTAAATAATCCTAAACTAATGCAAAGAAAAAAAAAAAAAAAAACTCTTAGCACATGCACAATGAGAAAGAACTCAAACCTTTTGACCATTTTCATTATAACATTAAAAACACACCTAAATTACAGATGATTTGATTGTGAAAGGTAAGTAAGAAATTAATTAGGAGAATAGACAAGATGAAAAGTAAATAATTGAAAAAGGATGTGGGAATGTTGGATAGTTATAAAGTATTATTGTCCTTGGTTCATAACCAAGGATACAACATCGATGGCATTTCATGAACTACACATGGTGGTTGATTAAAAGGAAGGAGTACCTAATGAAGTTGAGTTATAATAAAAGGCATTATAAATGGTTAGCATAAAATAGCAAGTAAGACATGTGATTTTTAATAACTAAGAGGAGTTAAGTCAAATTTTACTAAGCGAGTTGATTTAGAATGATAAATGAACTACGATAACAACTTTTGACAAATGTGATCAAGAATGAATCATTTGTTATATACTCTGATTTCTTACCTTAAGAAATGAAAAATTAGTATTTCTATAAAGAAAAGCTCGTGATAGTAATAAATCTCAAATTGAAACAAGAAATTCTTGTATGGACATATCAAAAACATTATGAGGATTTATTTAAGTGAAATAAAAAGGTTCAAATATTTGACATGGTTGTGCTGAGATAATATAAATGAGATAAGAAAGTATATGTGACAATATTTGACATTTTGAGTACTTGTCATCGAGGTTTAGAGATATTACTGATATAAAATATAAGATGATGTGGAATTATTTAGGAAAGATGTTCAAAATAGTTATCCAATTAAAAAGGTGAGAGCTATTTGGCAAAATACGAAATATATAGGGAATTGAGATGTGCAATACTAATAGACAGGAAAACTGACGATACTTATGATGGTTAATGTATTCTTAGAAATAAGAACTTGAATTTGATTGAGTAAGAGTATTACCATGGGAGTAGTATAATTTTTAGATAAAAGAACTGCAGTGTAACAATATACAGTTAGTGTTCTAAAGGAAAATTTTAGATAGGTAGTTGAAAGTATGGAGTTTTGTTTATACAAGGATGTGAAGTATATTTGTATAAATTTAAAGATAGAATTTGATAATATTTGAACTTTTCCCTGAAAGGTGCTCTTTGGCTTTAACTTGAAAATTTGTTGATAATGATAAAATTTGGTGGACAAAAGATTGAGAAATAAAAGAACATTATGAATTAAGAATGAGGTGTTTAAAATAAGAGGGTTCATACTTAATCAATTATGAGTAGTAAGCGATTATGATACTTATTAACTGTGGAGGGAGAATGAATAAATAAATGATAGTGGCAATGTAGATATGAAGGCCTAGAGACAAACCTATGTGGTTAGTAATAACAAAGCAAGAATGGTCTACTAACAAGAGAGGGCTAATTATTAAAGTTTGCGGTGGAAGTGACTCTTATTGCTTGAGAAATATAGAAAGGTTACATTAATAAATAGTGTGGGAATTTAAGGTTAAAGTTGAGGGTCTTGTGAGTGTCAAGGAGCATAAGAACTTAAATCTATGAGGAGATGATTATGCATTTTGAATTAATTGAAAGATGACATGGGAAGAATTTCAAGAACTTGGTCAAAGCATTATGACAAAGATGAGATGAGTGAGACGCAACTTAAGTAACTATATAGAGAGATACTGAAAAAAATTTCGAGGACAGAGGGAGGGATGTAACACCCCAAAATTTTTAATTCACTTTATGTAAATAGAATAAATTAAAAAGGAGAAAAGCGGAGTTCAATTTACAAGATTTTAAAATTCTAAGGACAATTAATGAAAGGCATGGAATTAACCATTGAAATATCAATATTAGTAATCTACTCATGAAAACGAGTCCAACGATGCTAAGTACATCAAAATCAGAGTTCGAACAAAAATTCATAATTATTTTAATTAAGGTATTTAAATTAAAATATTATAAGGGTAAATTAGTAATTTTATTATGTGTGGCCCACCTAACATGACACAAAATCTGGAGTAGGTAACTGACATAAATGTTGATTTAAAACTTTGCAAAATTAAATGTAATGATTACTTTATTAATTGTAGGTAATCGTTATGTATACATACATACATACATATATATATATATTTACCAGCTTTAAATGTGGTTTTTGCTTACTTACACTTACCCCCCCATAACTTCTCTCTCTCTCCTCGCATCAGTCATTGCCCGATCAATGTTGGCACCGGCTGCAACAAGCCTAGCGCAGCACACAGCATGGGGTCTCCCCTTCTCCCTTCTCCTTCCTCTTTCGACCGACCTGGCTGCTACAGTCCTACGACCTCCACCCTGTAGTGCTGTCAACTCGACCCATCAACACATGAAGGTTTATCATGCTAGACCCACCTTTCCTTTTTCTCCTCTGGCCAGGTAACTCTCCTATTTCCTTTTTCTATTCTTCCCTTTTTCCCCTCTAGTTTGCCTGTCAGACCAGTTTTTGGGTGAGGATCCATTGGTGAATAGATTCGTATAGACATGGCTAAAACTCCTATAAAAATGCCTCAAACTAAAAATCTAAAACCTAGGAAGCCTATGTTACAGTAAAAATAAAAAAATAAAAAAAATCAGTAATCTAGGTAGGAGAAAGGAAAATGAACAGACAATTGGGATCACACCATGCAAGCAATTTTCATCTAGTCTGTGATCGGATGCTCTATGTAGATGCACCATAAGAACATGCATGCTTGGCGAGTTTCCACACATGTGTAGAGTGGTTGTAGGTTGATCGGGATGCTGATGCATCCTTGGGACTGGAGGAACTCCGGTGTGTTCTGGAGACCATAATGCATAGAGCATTCTAGAGTGCATGTCATAGAGCTAGTGCATCCTGGTGACATCGTTTCCCATCTCATTTTGATCCAGATTCAATTTGAACTGTTGAAATATATCTGAAATTTAGTTTTTTAATTTTGGAAGCAATATAACTCCAAATTTAGATCAAGAGCTTCCATCGGAATTGTCTCAACGAGAAGGACCTATTAAGACAATAAAATTTAGGACTTGGAAAAATCTTGAATACTAGTTTTGAGCCATAGACTTTAGATGGCTTAGAACTGCTAGATCAGAGGTAATCAGACTTCAAATATTTAAATACTTAGTTGATCTAACACAATATAGATACTGATATATGGTCAGATCATCCAAATAATTTAAAATAGTAATATTTTATGACAAGAAAGTCTAAAATCATTGATTTGATCGAATGGAAATAGAACTGACTGCCAGATCACCAAATTACCCTTGGATATACATTAAAGATAATATAAAACACTAAATATATGTAAGGTAGAGATGTATTAGACCTAGATATAAATGACTAAGACACCTAAGGAAGACATTAAGTGTGGTCCAATTGCAAGATCATCCTAGAAACTTTGGATTGAGTAAGATTAGACTTTGTATAGCCTAGGATTGCTGATCATAAGTAGCCAAACCTTAATAAGCAAATAAATTGGTGATCTAACATGGTAGATGAAATGATCTAATGGTTAGATTGTCTTAGTAAATCAAAATCCATAAATCTGGATTGTAGGATGAGACAAGAAACATAAATCGGATTGATCAAAGCAGGATCTGATGGACAAATCTGAATAGGAGCTAATGGGAGGCAATTGAACTATAGGAAACCTAGAAAATACATGCGATCATGTTAGATCAAACTTCAAAATGGATAATTGAACTAACCTAATGATGGATTATTCTTATTGCCTTAACTTAGGAAATTGAATGTTAGAAGGATTTGAAACTATTGATCTGACCAATTAGAATTTTATTTGATTGTTAAATCAATAGATCAAACATTGAAATGTAAAATAGACCATAGGTTAGGTTGAGATCAATAGAAGTTGAGAATGAATGGATGATTTAGATAGTTGATCTTTAATCAATGGACAGGATATGAGGATATTACAAAATAAAGAGATATACATAAGATCAGAGGCTAATAAGGCCAAGACCATCATATATAATGATGATAAAAAATTAGATGAGTAATAAATGAAAATTGTAAGTTATTGACCTAAAATGTACATATAACATGATAGATACTTCCATTAATTCGACATTGAGACTAGTGGATGTTTTGAGGATTTATATAGCCCATATTCGAGGTGGGTGGAATTTTCGATGCTAATTTCACAAATTGCATAATCTGTTGATATGGTTATGATGTGATTTTGATAATCTCATGAGATTTAGGTTGCATGAATTATTTGTAAATATGATTATTTTATGATATTGTACATGCAATATTTATGATATGATTTATGAAATAAAAAAAGCTATAGTACTATATATGAAAATTTATATATTATTATTTTGAGGATTGAAAATGCATGTCATTTATTTAAAATTCATGATTTAAGAATGTGTTGCATGTTTTATATTCATATGGTTTGATTTGGCAGCCAGGCAGGCTTGATTTTGGAATAGGGTATCAGCTATGCACATGATACGTTATTTTCAAGATTTGATATGAGATAGACATATAGCCTAATAGTTTTATGATGTCCAGGCATGGAGGCTTGACAGTTTTATTTTGATTAGGCATGTGCTTGGGGACGCTATGCGAGGAGGGATGTAGGGCTACGCCGTCTGACTTTGTGAGATGACAAACACCTGTCTTATAGAAGGGCGAACACTGTAGGGAGTGTTATCATGGGTAATCCACACTATGATTCCAATCCTCACCCATGTGGGACGGATGCTTTTTGTCCTATTTTGGTGTCAATACAGAACTGTAGTCAATAGACCCGAGAGTTGTTTATTGCTATAGCATAGCAGTCATTTGTGTTTTTTTTTGCATAGTGTTGTGAGCATGACTAAGTGAATGTATGTGTGCTTGGTTTTCTTTGAATATCTGGGTGCTGCAATCACAACTGAGTGACAGTGCCCTGACTATGTGGAATGATGATGTGCTTGGTATAAGCTCATGACCATTATGTATTCTTGATGTTGATTAGATAATTGTGGGCCTCGTATTGCTAGGAGTGTGACCAGTAATGACTATATTCACGTATTTCATGAGTTTAACATCATTTGACTATTTAGTATCTTTATTCATGATTTGGACTGTGATTTGTGTATGACCTTGCATTGTTGGATCTATTTATGATGTTTACATCTATTTATAAAGTTTACTTGAGATTATGATTTGAACATGATATTCACTCTTGGATCTATTTATGATATTTACATGAAATGCTTTGAAATTTAATATTCTAAAGTTTTAGATTATCTTAAGTTCAATCATGCAGATTATTGATTATTAAGACAAAATGTTTTGGTGCATTGAAATGATTATTACATTGTAAAAGCAAATGCTAATTTTAGTTTTCATTAGCATTTTATTCCCTTACCAAGTATAGCTTGGTGAGGCATATTGTTATTGTTGCAATGCCTTAAATATTGAGCGACAAACTAGACTGATGAGGAGTCAAACAAGTAGTTGATCGAGATATCATCATCTGAGGGTATGTTTTAATTTTACTTGGATTGTTTATGTACATCTGTAATATTTGGACTTGATTTGTAATCATGTAGGGACTGTGACTGTTGATTGGATGGGCCTGGAAGAAGTAAACTTATTTTAAAAAAGGTTCACTTGAAAAATGAAAATTCATTTGAGTTTTCAAAATTTAAATATCAAATTGAATCTTTAGTGATTAAGTGATGAGTTGATGGTTGACCCTCAGGATTTTAAAATGAAATTCATTAAAAAAGTTTGTTGCCTTTTTATTTTTGAAAATATTTTTCAAAATTGGGTCCCCACCTTTTGAGAGGATTTGTGAACAAGTGTTTACAAAACTTGGGTTGTCATGGTATGCTATTGAAGAACAAAATGAGATGGAAGAAGCTATCCTCAATTTTTCTTTGGCATATAACCTAGCCATGGCAAGCACATTCTTTAAGAGGAGGCATGAACACTTAATAACCTTTAAAAGTGGACTCTATAAATGCCAAATATACTTTTTTATACATAGAAATACCAATAGATCAATTTGAAAGGATTGTAAGTTGATAGCCGGTGAGAGTTTAACCTCACAACTTAGGTTAATGGTTATGAATATCTACATCAAAATATGGAAGAGAGGAAATGAACTTAATAGGTATCTAAAAACTAAGTGGTGGAACTTAGAAGGGGACAGAATAACATCACTTACAAACAAGTTGATAGTAGAAGAAAACTGAGAAAATGTAACAAAAGTAAACACCATGTGTATTAACATTCTCGAATCCATTAAGAAAAGTGGCAAAAGATGTCTTAGGAGTATTTAAAAGCAAAATGTAATCAATAAAGGAAACTTGATGTTGGAGTGAAAAAGTGCAACATTTATTAAAGAAAAGTGGGAGTGTTTTAAAGTACAACAAAGGATTAGAAATAATGAAAACTTTGATCAATATAAGAATGCTAAAAAGGTTGTTAAAGGAATAATAAGAGGGAAGGATGCATTTAAAATTACAAAAATAAGAGAATAGAAGGGTAAGGACTTACACCACATTAAGTTTTTTAGAAGTGATAACTAAAAGGTACTTTTCAAAGATTACAGGATCAAACAAAAATGAGAAAGTTACTTTCTAAACTTGCTAAATGACAATTTCCATTATAATATAGGGATTGAAAGTATTGTAAACCCAAATGACATTGGACATTATAGATATGACTATAGGATTAAAGTGCTTGGGGAGCTCTTCAACTCAACCTATATGTCAAGTGGTCCCCTTAAACAAATTGATCAAATTAAATCAACTGGCCTTACAATTGCTTTGTGAGCGGTTGCCTTCTAGTCAACCTACTTGAGCCACCGTCAAGTAGTTCTCCTTAGTATCAAATCAAATACCCCATATGACTTTTCTGATATATCGTCTTATACACCTCCGGTTTATGTGTCCACAAAAAATCAATCACCTTAGTTAATTTAATTAACAAATCTTTTTGCATGAGTGCTTGCTTTAACAACTCTGATCTTATTGGTAAATCACATTCTAAACAAGTGTATCTCAAAACATAGAAAAGATTCAATTTCTACACCTTCTAAAACATAAGAAAAAAGTCTCAAAATATTTTAATATATGGAGTTTTTCAACTTTCAAATCATGGTCCTACAGGTAGTTGACTTGCTACCATGTTTACAAGTTCTTTTCATCTACTTGATGTCATGAGCAAGACTAAAAGTAGTAAACCCATATATCCCAAGTTACCCATACTTCCTTATATGCCCACAAGTGAACAAATAGAATTTATTAGCAAAACAACAACAATTCAAGAAACTATAGTACAAGTCATAAAGAAGCTTACATGTTGAGTTAAAACATACATTAGTGTGTTTTGTTCATGCTACTTTACATTAGTGCGTTAGGAGCCTTTTATACAATAATGTCAATCTTGTAACTTAAAGGTATAAATTGCTTGGTATAGAGTTTACGGTCTCAGTATGAGTCCTTGTTACTAGCTATGCTTCATATAGGACTTAAGGTCTCTGGAGCTTAAGTTATCCTTTGACTCTTATTCCAAGATTGTTCACAAGTTTTGTAAGAATTTGGTGGAGGTCCTAAGCCT
This sequence comes from Warburgia ugandensis, assembly GCA_035236585.1. Taxonomy (NCBI): domain Eukaryota; kingdom Viridiplantae; phylum Streptophyta; class Magnoliopsida; order Canellales; family Canellaceae; genus Warburgia; species Warburgia ugandensis. Next base: position 42,937,348 of record CP141136.1, read on the forward strand.
TTGATAAGTTATGTGTTACCATGCATACATGTAGATTAACATTTAGGTCATTCCACATAGGCTCTTAGTCTATGTGTTCATTATAATTTTCCCATTACTTTATAGGAAATGTAGTAGAATTTTCAATGCCTTTAGTTGGTTTACATACAACCCTACATCCAAGTCTTTTCCTATTTTATCACTCTCATTTCTCCTAAGAATTTTAGGTAGTTATTGAATTTCCTCTCCATGTTTCATGAATATTGAAGCACCTTTCCTAGCTTAATTTCTACAAATGCACTTGCAGTTTCCAACGGGATCATGCATTGTCAAGTAAGGAAAAGTCATCCTCAAACTAGCAATTATAGTTAATTTCCTTGCTCAACCAAGTAACCTGCTTAACTACTTGTTCCATAGCAACTAAGATGTGGTGTTTTTGGCTTGGATAAAGCTTGACTCTCCACTTCTTCCCTAAGTAAAAGCCACATAATTTTTGGTAATAAGACAACACATTTACTTACACCTCATGCTATCTCTCTCTTTTAACTAATGAGTGTTACTTTCAAATATGAGTTGTTCTAAGTTGTCTCTAGTTGAGATGTCCACTGTATTTATTTCTCATTTTCAAGGCTCTTTCTAGTATTTACAACTCTTAAGGTGAGTGAGTTTTTGGCATCAATTTATTGTTCCAACTATTGGAAATTTTGCTCCTTGTCAACCTTAAAAAATCAATCTTTGGCTCAAGTTTTAAATGGGAACTATCCTAACCTTGTTTTCATTCCATATCACATTGTCATTTAGATTGCAACACCCCAAGCCAAACATACACAAGATTTTTGTGGTTTTCACAAGCATCATTAGATGTTAATTTCCTATAGAAACTTAGAGGAAGTTGCATCAGGTTTTCATCCCTTCTATCCTTAGGAATTCTCCTCCATTCAGCCCATTCACTAGTAAGGAACATCACCCCAAAATATCTCCCACATTCAGCCATAACAGAGAAGAAAAACAGCCTAACAATACCTTTTAAACAAGGAGAATTAGGCTTCATTTTTCTTGCCCAACATAACAGGAAAAACACGCCCCAAGCATGCTCATTCTCCTTCACCATTTCAATTGAGCACCCCTCTCTAATGGACTACATTCAGCACCATTGATGCCATTCATTATGCATGTTCACAAACACTTCTTAAGTACAATTTCAAGGGAAAAATGCAGAGATACTGCTATTGTAACAATCCTACATTTTCCTCTAAATTGGGAAATTTGTGTGCCCTGTAGCAAGTGATGATTTCCTCCATATCTCAAGCAAAGATGCATTTAACAATTGAATCATTCAAGAATCAGTATGTGGTTGGAAATTAGAGGCAAACATGATAAAATTTGAATCAAAATCAAAACATGGGTCACAGAGCATGTGAAACTGAGTTTCAGAGATGAATTTCAAGCAGAAATTTTAGAGCATGTCAAGCATGTTTTACTATTTGAAGGCTATAACTATGTAGTATTAACAACATCCACATCAAACCCCTACCTCTTAAGGAAAACCCCTTCTCCACTTCAGCCGAGGTCTCTTCCAGCTCCAACTAAAGGTTGAATTACAACTGGAAAGAGCTTTCCTGTAGGGTGCATGCTCTTCTAGTTGTGCCAGCAATTTGTCTAATCTTCAGCCCAATTCCCCTTAAGCTCTCTCTCCCTCGTTGATGCCATTTCTTTCCCCAACTCTTCACCAAACACTCCAGCTAGTTTGTCTTAAAATCAATCACCCAATCTATCATGGTTTTGGATTCAATTGCATGCAGGGTGGGGTGTGGAGTTTTACCCTGCTGCACTCCTCTTCTTCCCACTCACACTCCTCTCTTCTTTGGCTTGGCTTTCTACTTGAAATCCCTACACTTCCCTTCTTTTGCTACTATTTCTCCCAACTCTCTTCAACACCTTGCATCAGTACTTAAGATTAGTGAACTTTGGGTCTTCATCTGTAGCCAATTTACATCATTTTTGGGCTGGAGGTATCCATCATCCTATGCTGGAAGCCCTAAGATTTACAAGCTCCCTTCAGGTCTAATGGAGTTCCATAAGGGGAGATGGAGAGGGGGCTTCCTTACTTGGTTTTATTTTTGATTTACAACCTAGGGTGCCATGTCGTTTGTAAGCATGCAGCCAACACAAGAATATATACATGGTAGGAAATTAGAGGCAAACATGATAGAATTTGAAGCAAAATTCGAGCACACTACTATAAAGGGGGTTTTAAAGTTGGCATAAAGAAGTCGCTTCTATGATTGCTAACTTTATAAATATTTTAGAAGTCATTTGAAAATAAACAACTTTAAATATATATACTTAAGAATTTGTTTAAGCGTAAGAAACTTTAAAAAACTAGCCTGAGGAGGGAATTTTATGTGGGAGAACTTTTAAAGTCGTTTTCATTAAAACGACTTTAAAAATACATAACTTTTGAAGTTGTTTTAAGGAAGTGACTTGAAAAGTATCGCGATAAATTTGGACGGAATGTTTTATTTAGAGAGAATGGACTTTTAAGTTGTTTACTGCTTAGCGATTTCAAAAGTTAGATATTTTCAAAGTCGTTTAGCACTACACGACTTCTAAAGTCTTTGATAGTTTATAAATAGCTGTCAAAGTATGTTTTTTCCTTTATCTTCTTCTTCTCATGGTTTTGGCATGAAGGCTTTATATTTGGGACTTATGCTACTCTCATTTTCTCTTCTTACTTTCCATTTTTATATTTTGACTGTTTGTGTCATGAAAAAAAACTATAAGTAAACCACGACTTCTTTTAAATCACACAAATATTTCTTTTCTTGTTCTAACTTTTATGTGTTTTTATTTTGTAGATCATGTGGGTTTACACACTATATATCATGGGGTAAAAGAATCTATTTGATCATCCTAGTTTTGCCAAAATCATATGATTTCATTGAAAATGACAACTACTTCTCCCTTAAGCCTCACTATTGAAGAAAGGGAGAACAATATGATTTGTAGTTCTCACCCAAAATTAGGGTTTAACTCCGCCAATGCCGGTCCCAAGCCCGGATAAAAAAGGAGGAGGGTCTTGCGTCAGGTGCCAGCCGGCAAGGGGGAAGGTGAAGATGATTCTATTATTTCTTTCTTACAAATGAATATGCATTTGTATATTAGTTTGTGAGGAAGAAATGAGAATCATCTCCAGCTTCTTAAAAGATGGCAACCCTTGTATCAGGTAGCCAGCCGGCAAGGGGGAAGTTGAAGATGATTCTATTATTTCTTTCTTACAAATAAATATACATTTGTATATTAGTTTGTGAGGGAGAAATGAAAATCATCTTCAGCTTCTAAAAATATGGCCACCCTTGCGTCAGGTAGCCAGCCGGCAAGGGTGAATCATCTTCAACTTCAGCTTTTAAAAATATGGCCATCCATGATTTTAATGAAAATCATCTTCAGCTTTTAAAACTATGGCAACCCCAACATGACATGAATCGAAATCTGAAATTCGCTCAAGCTAGGGCGTTCCCCATAAGCGACGCGTTGCATCGGATCCCGGATGCGGTGAAAAATAGGCAAGGGTTGCTAGGGCGTTCTCCCAGAAGCGACGCGCTACATCGGATCCCGGGTGTAGTGAAAAATGGGCAAGGGCTGCTAGAGCGTCCCCTCGGAAGCGACGCGCTGCATCGGAACCAGATGCAGTGAAAAGTGGACATGGGTTCATACCATGGAGGTCGAGAAAGGCGATAGTAAATAGGGAATCTCCAAATCATAAGATTCGCATCGCTACATGGAATATAGGGACATTGACAGGTAAGAGTTTGGAGTTAGTAGACACGATAAAACGTAGGAGAGTCAACATCGCTTGTATCCAAGAAACCAAGTGGAAAGGGGCTAAAGCTAGAGAAATAGATGGGTATAAATTATGGTACGTAGGAAAGGAAAATAATAGAAATGGCGTAGGAATAATAGTGGATAAGGAATTAAAGGATAAAGTTGTGGACGTTAAAAGAATCAGTGATAGAATAATAATAATAAAAATGATTCTAGGAGAGCAGATTATAAATATTATAAGTGCATATGCACCACAAGTAGGGCTACAAGATATAATTAAGAGACAGATTTGGGAAGATATGGAGGGAGTCATGCAAGAAATTCCCAACACTGAGGGAATATTTATAGGAGCAGACTTAAATGGCCATGTAGGAAAAGATAAGGAAGGATATGATAGAATACACGGAGGGTATGGTATAGGTGAACGAAACGAGATGGGGGAGAATATCCTCGATTTTGCTTTGTCATATAATCTATCCATTGCAAATACACTCTTTAAGAAGAGGGATGAACACTTAATAACCTTTAAAAGTGGACTTCATAAAAGCCAAATAGACTTTTTTCTACTTAGGAATAATGAACGATCTATATGTAAGGATTGTAAGGTGATACCGGTGAGAGTTTAACCTCACAACATAGGTTAATGGTTATGGATATTCATATCAAAAGATGGAGTAAAAGAATTGAACTTAATACACATCCAAAAACTAAGTGGTGGAACTTAAAAGGAGAGAAAATAACCTCATTCAAAAATAAGTTGATGGTAGAAGGAAATTGGAATTATGAAACAGTAAATACCATGTGGACTAATATGGCTGAGTCCATTAAGAAAGTGGCAAAAGATGTCTTAGGAGTATCTAAAGGTAAAAGGCTATTAACAAAGGAAACATGGTGGTGGAATGAAACAGTGCAAAAAGCTATTAAAGAAAAACGAATGCATTTTAAAGCATGGCAGAAGATTAGAAATAATGAAAACTATGAACAATATAAGAATGCTAAAAACGTTGCTAAGAGAATAGTAAGTGAGGCTAAACTTAAAGCATATGATGAGCTCTATAATAGACTAGGAACAAGAGAAGGTGAGAAAGATGTGTTTAAACTTGCAAAGGTAAGAGCACGAGAAGAGTAAGGACTTAGAGCATGTTAGGTGCATTAGAAGCGATGATCAAAGGGTATTAGTCAAAGACGCCGAGATCAAACAAAGGTGGGAAATCTACTTCCAAAAATTGCTAAATGACAATGGCCACGAGAATAGAGGAATTGAAAATACTATAAATCTAAATAACACTTGGATATTATAGATATGAACGTAGGATTAAAATGCTTGAAGTAAAAGAGGCCTTGAGAAAGATGAAATCGGGAAAGGCCATGGGGCACGATGGTATACCAATAGAGGTTTGGAAGCATATGGGAGATATTGGGGTAGTTTGGTTGACCAAGTTGTTTAACAAGATTATAAAATCAAAGAAAATGCGATGAGTGGAGGAAAAGCTCTATTGTACCAATCTATAAGAATAAAGGAGACATTCAGCTGCACTAATTATCGAGGGATCAAACTTATGAGCCACACCATGAAACTTTTTGAAAGAGTCATTGAGAAGAGGCTACGACATGAAACAAGTGTATCGGAGAATCGGTTTGGTTTCATGCACAGGAGGTCTACCATGGAAGCTATTTTCTTACTAAGACAATTAGTAAAGAAATATAGGGAGAGGAGAAAAGACCTACACAAGGACTATATTGACTTAGAGAAGGCATATGATAGAGTCCCTAGAGAGTTAATATGGAGGGTGTAAGGTGTAAAAGGGGTTTCTCGTGGGTATATAGACATAATTAAAGATATGTATGAGGGAGCGATAACAAATGTTAAGACCACTAGTGGCGTGGTAGTGATTTTCCTGTCCTTTGTCGGATTGCACCAAGGATCGGCATTAAGTCCATACCTTTTCACATTAGTTATGGATGAGTTAACAAAACATACGCATGAGGAGATTCCCTGGTGCATGCTATTTGCGAGACGATATAGTCCTACTTGATGAGACAAGGGAGGGTGTCAACATAAAGCTAGAGCTATGGAGAGAAGCGATAGAATCGAAAGGATTTAAAATTAGCCGAACTAAGACAGAATATATGGAATGTAATTTTAGCAAGGAGAGTAGGAGTGGAGCACCGGTCAAGATTGATAACCAAGAGGTCCCCATGAGAGACCACTTAGATACTTAGGATCATTGATCCATGAGAGTGGAGAGATTGAGAGGGAGGTTACCCGAGAGAATCCAAGCGGGTTGGAACAAATGGAGATGTGCATCGGGGTTTTATGTGATCGGCGGGTGCCACTCAAACTAAAGGGAAAATTCTATAGGATGGCTATAAGGCCAACCATGCTCTATGGATCGAGTGTTGGGCAATTAAGGAACATCATACTCATAGGTGAGTGTCGCAAAAATGAGGATGTTGAGATGGATGAGTGGTAAGACAAGAAAGGATAGAATTAGAAATGAAAATATTAGAAGAAATTTAGGGATAGCACCAATAGGTAACAAGATGAGGGAGATTAGACTTAGATGGTTTGGACATGTTCAAAGGAGGCCAACAACGGCACCAGTTAGAAGGAGTGAGGCAATACAAGTTGAAGGTTCTAAAAGGGCAAGGGGAAGGTCCAAAAGAACGTGGATAGAAGTGGTGAGGAAAGATTTAAAAACTTTGGGACTAAATGAAGCCATGGTATTTAATAGAGTGGAATGGAGGAATAAGATTCATGTGGCCGACCCCTAATTGGGATAAGGTCTTGATGATGATGATGATGACCCAAAATTAGGGTTTGATGAGAGTGGTGGTTGTACCATCAAATTTTAACCAATTTTGAAGAAAAAGAGTGGTGTCACCTAAATACTAGGCCAGAATTTGATGAATAAGAGCAGATTCACTATTTGATCTTAGCTTAATTGTGTTGTAATTAGATTCACTATTTAATTAAAAAATAATTAGATTTCCTTGTTGATGTGTTTGTTTATATATATATATACAAATGATTGTGTTGTAAAATCAGTTTCATTGTGTATTGATGTAAGTTTGGAATGTACAAAAGATAAATAAATATATATTTCTTATGAAAATTTAAAAATTATTAAAGTCATTTGTACAAAACTACTTTAAAATTGTTTACTTTTAAAGTCTTTTTTTTATAGAAACTACTTCAATTATACTTCTATTTTAAGAATTACTTAGTCAACTTTCGTTGTGCCTTTTCACTTTGGGTTTATTATCTGTGTGCAAAAATTAAACCAAACTTTTGTTTCCCTACTCTAAACCAAATCCTACCTATGTAAATTGGAATTACATTCACAAATTCGAGGTCAATATCGATTTTTGAGTGTCAGTTAATATCTCTATGTTTGTCTCATATGTACTATTATGCATATTTAAAGAACTTTTACAAGGTTGTGGGTTAGAAATTGTTCTATTGAAAGTTGATTTCATTTGTGAATATGTTTATCATAATTTGCTTTTTTTTCATTGTTAATTGAAAATTTCCATGAAATGTAGTTATTTTGAATATTTTTAATTCATGTATATCTAATGTTTGGTAAAATGCCTAACCTAAATTTTCATGTCTTCAAGTCTCCATGCAGATTTGCTTCGATTTCTTGTGAATGGACAAATATTTTGGGATGTCTGCGACTAGGACATTGAAAGAATATGAGGAGGGTACATAAAATTTCATAAAATTTGTACTTTGGGCAAGTGTTGATGATAATCACATTCGTTGTCTATACTCAAAATGTGGAAACTTGAAAAAACTAACTATAGGGGTGTTGAGAGAATACTTGTACTTTAATGGAATTGATGAAAGCTACCACCCATGGATTTGGCATGGAGAAGAACTTCCTCATAGGCCCTCGACTAGGCCTAGAATATATGATCAAGATATTGTAGGCAGTGTTGGAGGTAGTAGTACAGCTGTACCAATGTCTTGAGATGCATATAATGACTTCTAGGATGATCTCGAACAATTTTAGACTACATTGGAGGAAGTAGATGAGCCATTGTACCCTGAGTGTAAAGATTATACCAAGCTGTCCATAGTGGTAGAACTTTACAACGTGAAATTAAGATTTGATTTTTCAGATCAAGGTTTTATAGAAGTCTTAAAAGTAGTGGGTAAGATGCTACCAAAGGATAATAAATTGGCGAGGTCCACATAGGAGGCAAAGAAAACCATGGCTCCATTAGGGTTGAAGTATTGGAAGATACACGAGTGTCTCAATGATTGCATCTTGTATAGGAAGGAGCACAAGGTTAAAACTAGACGCCCAACTTGTGGATAGCTAAGAAGGAAGTTAAAGAAGAATTCAACTGAGACAGTTACAATGTTCCTGCAAAGGTTCTATGGTACTTCCCCCCTATTCTAAGGTTCAAAAGAATGTTTCATATAATAGAAATGGCAAAGAAATTAGTGTGGCATGCCATTGACAGAGTAGCTGATAGCTTTTCACACCATCCCATAGATAGCCTAGCATGGAAACTTGTAGACTTCATGTTGCTTAATTTTGGTGAAGAACTTAGAAACCTACAACTAGCATTATATGTAAATGGGATTAATCATCATGGTCTATGAGTAGCAAGTATAGTTGTTGGACCATTATATTAGTTTGTTACAACCTTCCACCATCTCTATGTATGAAGAGGAAGTTCATGATGCTAATTATGTTGATATCGGGTCCAAAGCATCCAGGGAATGATATTGATGTGTACTTGTCTCCCTTAATTGATGATCTTGAGACATTATGGGACGTAGGCATTGAAGCATACGACACATTGAGGAAAGAGTCATTCACCCTAAAGGCTATATTGTTGTGGACAATAAGCTACTTCCTTATATATGGTAATTTGTCTCGATGCACTGTGAAGGGATACAATGCTTGTCCTATCTGTAGTGATCAAACATGTACTGTACAACTTAAGCGTGGTAGGAAAATGGCATTCCTTGGGCATAGAAGATGGTTATGTAGAGACCATCCATATCGTTCTAAGAAGGGAGAATTTAACGAGAGTGTAACGACAAGGACACCTCCAAAGATGTTGACAGGACGTCAGGTATTGCAGTAGGTTGAAAATATTAATGTCTTATGGGGAAAGAATAAGAAGAAATCACGTAAACATGCAGGTGAAAGTAATTGTAGAAGTTGTTGGAAGAAGAAATTAATATTTTTTTGTCTGTGATATTGAAAATCACTACATATGCGCCATGTGCTTGATGTCATGCACATTGAGAAGAATATGTGTGAAAGCTTGAATTGTATCATTCTTAATATCCCAGGAAAATAAAGGATGGACTTGCAGCTTGAATGGGTCTTATGAACATGGGTTTGAAGAGGAGGTTGCACCTTGAGGATAGGGGTAGTTGAAGAACATTCCTGCCTAAGGTAAATTATACTCTCAATAGAGAGGAGAGGAGAATAATGTGTATAAAACCTTTTTTCGAGCTCAAAGTCCTCGATGGCTACTCTTCAAACTTTAAAAACATTGTTTCCATGGAAGAGCTAAAATTGTTGGGAACGAAGTCCCACGATTGCCCTACATTGATTCAACAACTACTTCCATTAGCAATATGTTCTGTGTTATTAGACAAAATTAGGGGAGCTATTATAAAATTTTGCTACTTCTTTAATGCTTTATGCAAGAAGGTGGTTGATGTTTCAAAATTATAAGAAATTCAAGATCATCTAGTTACAACTTTATGTAAGTTTGAGACAATCTTCCCACCATCCTTCTTTGACATCATAGTACACTTAATAATACACCTCATTGATGAGGTTAGACTCTGTGGGCCAGTTTGCTTGTGATGGATGTATCCGTTTGAGAGATACATGAAAATTTAAAAGGGTATGCATGTAATCACAACAGGTCAAAGGGGTATGTAGCTGAATGTTATATTGCAGAGGAAGTAGTGGATTTTTGCACAGAGTACTTAGCAGGAGTGGATGCCATTAGAAGCCTACGAAAGAAACAATTAGTTGCATTTCATGATCCCAAGGTTGGTGAACCTCTATAGAGTGGTCATGTATTGACCATTGACTATAAATAACGAGACCAGGTGCATCTTTATGTGTTGCAAAATTTTGATGAAGTCCAACCTTACATTGAGTAAGTTGATCATGCATGCAAGCACTTATGTAAAATTTAATTGCTAATGGTTAATTACATTTTTCATGATTACTCTATTAATTTGTGTGTGTATGCAGTTAACACATAGATGTACTCAAAGTAAAGAATCCAAATTCTGCAAAGAAACAGAAGTGGCTACAATTTGAGTATTGTCGCACTTTCAATAATTGGCTGCATAAGAAGGTAAAATGAAAGAAATCTCACTTAAGTTTAAACACTACATTTTGTATATATGTATGTATGTATGTATGCATATATATTAATCTTACTTAAGCCTACTTAATATATACAAATTCAAGATTAGCAAAAAGTAGTAGGCAATGGTATATCAAAAACCTTGGGCTAGATGGCAATGGGACTATGACTAGAAGTAATAAAATATACTAGATATGCCATCAATGGTTATTGCTTTTACACAAAAGACTATGACAATTCAAGAGTGCAATAGAATAGTGGAGTTAACTTAGTTGCCAATGCTACATTCTTTTCAAGTTCAAAGGATAAGAGGCCAATAGTGGGTGATGATGTTTACTATGGGGTTATAAGAGAGATTTGGGCCTTGAATTATACTTTTAGCTCTGTGGTTGTGTTTAAGTGCGATTGAGTGAAACACAATAGCATCAAAACTAATGCCCTTGGATTGACATTGGTTGACCTTGACAAGATTGGCTATAAAAATGATAATTTGGCATCTCAAGCAAAATAAGTATTTTACGTACAAGATGAATGTGATAAGAGATGGTCAATAGTTTTATCATCCTGTCCAAGGGATTTTTATGATGAAGACAATGTAGGAGATGCTGAAATCAATTACCCTTTTATTACCAAAACAATACCATCAATCAAAGCACTACTTGGTGAGAATGAGGATTATGTGCATGACAATGGTGTGGAAGGTGCTTCGGTTTGAAAACAATATATATTTTGGGGTACAGGAAATATGCATATTAGTTAGTTGTAATATATATATATAATTTAATGTTTATAATTTTTTGCTCTACTTTTGTCATGGGCTATATGAAATATTGATAGAGAGCTATATATATGTGCATAAAAAGAATGCATAAATCAATGTTCACTATCATAAACAAGCCGTTTCATTGTGTATTATTTGTTAGATATTGTGAAGTACTAACATAAAAGGTGTATATATTTTGAATAAAAAATTATAAAAAAAGTATAAAATTTTTGTTTAAAAAAAAACAACTTTAAAAGTTAAGACTTTTAAAGTCATTTAAAAAAAAAAAAGAACTTTAAAAGTATAACAAGCATCATAATTAATTATTCATTGTTTTTTACTTAATGTTCTTTTATTGCTATAGTTTTTGTCCTTCTTTGGTTATCACATATTTTTATTTCTTTAGGAGTCTTTCTACAATATTTTATGATGCAAGTAAACTTTGGAAGCTTAATGTCAATTAAATACGTACATATATATATATATGTTCATTTAAAATTAAGTATATATAACCCTAACCTTAACCCTAAGCCCTAAACCTTGAATCCTAAACTCGAACCCTAAACTTGAACCTTGAACCCTAATTCCATATTTATAATTTTAATTAGCTCTTTTGTCATGAGCTATATATATATATATATATATATTTATAGCTAGTTATACGTGTGTACAAAGAATATATGCATGAACCTATGTTGACTTCAAAAGTGTACACTTTTAAAGTATGCACATCAAATAATACAATTTACAAAAGTTTGACTTATGTGAATTTAGTGCCAAGAAAACTTTAACATAAGAACTATGTTCTCTCTCTCACACACACACATGCATATAGCTCATGAAATGGGTAGGGAAATTCAAGCTAACACACCCACATTCCCACCTCATAATTAATTTACCATCTTATTTTGCTTAATGTTCTTTTATTAGTACAGATTTTGTAATTCTTTGGTTATCACATATTTTTAGTTCTTAATTTTGGTTATCATAGTATTTGGTAGCGCAAGTAAACTTTGGAAGCTTATAATGTCAATCAAATATATATATATATATATATTCATTTAAAATTAATTAATTGTTATATATGAAGTACTAACATGAAAAGTGCATATATTTTGAATAAAAAATTATAAAAAAGTGTATAATTTTAAAGTTATTTTTCTCTAAATGACTTTAAAAGTCTACACTTTTAAAGTCGTTATATATATAAATGACTTCTTTATGCACCCTTAATTAAACCACAAGATAGACTACCCACCATGCCTAACTAACATAGAGAAAAATTGAGGGAGAAGAAAGAAGAGAAGAAGAGGGAGAATTTTGATGGGCAGAGGAGAAAAGGGCAATATGTAGGGCGGGGGAGCGGGTTCCGGCAAGGAGTGGTGGGTGGGAAATTGGATTTACGAGGAGGGGGTGGTGTAGGGAGGGGTTCGGATGGGATCGGAGAAGGGGGAGGGGGGGTTGGTGTTTGTACGGAGTACTGAGAGGGGAGTTAGGAGGGCGGCACCGAAGAGGGGGAGGTGGGGGATCGGAAGGGGGTTCAAGCGGGGTATTGTAGGGAGGGGGAGGGGGTTTGGGCAGTGTCTTGGAGAGGAGGGAGTTGGGGGGCCAGGTGGCGTACTAGAGAGGGGAGGTGGGGGCGGGGTGGGCATTCATGTAGGGTGCGGAGAGGGGGTGGTGGGGGCGGGGAGGGGGTTTGGTGAGGACCGGAGAGAGGGGAGGTGGGGGTGGGGTATTGGAGAGGGGGAGGGGGGAGGGGGGACAGAGGTAGTTCGGGTGGGGACCGGAGAGAGGGAAGGTGGGGCGGGTTGGGGTTTGTGCAGGGTACAGGAGAGGGGGGAGGTGGGGAGGTGGGGGGAATAGAGGGGGTTCAGGTGGGGACCGGAGAGAGGGGAGGTGGGGGCCATAGAGGGGGTTCAGATGGGGGGCATAGAAGATGTTAAAGGTTTAGAGAATTTGAAACTTGATGAGCTTATAAGGTCACTCATGACCTATAATATTGCTCACAAGTTCAAAAAAGAAGAGGAGCAAAAGAAGAACAAAGGAATATTGCTTAGATCCACTATAGAGGATGAGATTAAAAGTGTTGAAGATATTGCACTTCTTACTAGGAAGTCTAAGAAATTCATTAAGGGAAGAAAGAATAGTGAAAAGCTACCAATAAAGATTATAAGAAAAAACTTTAAAAAAGCATTATTAGAAAGCCTAATTAGAATAGAGAGAGAGAGAGAGAGAGAGAGAGAGAGAGAGAGAGAGAGAGAGAGAGAGAGAGAGAGAGAGAGAGAGAGAGAGAGAGAGAGAGAGAGTTTATCTAATGAAAATGAGTATTAGAAAAAATGATTTTAAAAATCATGATATATTTTTTAAATGTTTTTACTTTCGAAGTTGATTACATGAAAATGACTTCTAAAATAACAAACTTTTGAAGTTGTTTTTATATAAGCGACTTCAAAAGTTCATCCAAATGAATTTTTTTTGAAGTCGCTTATATGAAAATGACTTTTAAAGTCATCAACATTAGAAGGCATTTTTTTTCTAAGCAACTTTAAAGTCAATTAAAATTTGGTTGTTTTTGAAGTCGCTTACAAAAAAATGACTTCTAAAGTCAACTTTAGAAGTCATTTTCATATAAGCTACTTTAAAAGAATATGACTTTTGAAGTTGTTTTTTCAAAAACAACTTTAAAAGTTTATCACTTTAAAAGCTGTTTTTTTAAACGACTTTAAAAGTTGATGACTTTCCAAGTTGACTTGGTAGAAGTTGCTTCGTAAGTGACTTCTATTATCACTTTCTACCAACTTTAAAAGCCCCCCGTGTTGTAGTGGCAAGGTTCACATGGCATGTGAAATTGAGATTCACTGATGAACTTCAAGTAGGAATTTCAGGGCATGATCAAGCATGTTTAATTGTTTGATGTTTATAACTATGTAGTATTAACAACATCTAAATCAAACCCCTACCTCTTAAGGAAAACCCCTTTACTTCTCCACTTTAGTTGAGGTCCCTTCCAGATCTAATTGAATGGTGAATTGCAGCTAGGAAGGGGCTCCCATAAGGTGCATGCTCTTCTAGTAGTGGTTGGAATTCCTCTAAGCTACCATGGTTTTGGCTCCGATTGCATGTAGGGATGGGGCATGGAGTTCCACCCTACTACACTTCTCTTCTTCTCACTCACACTCCTCTCTCATCTAGCTTGGATTTCTCCTTGAAATCCCTGCACTTCCCTTCTTTTGCTACTATTTTCCAAATTCTCTTCAATACCTTGCATCAATCCTTAAGATCAACGAAATTTTGGTCCTCATCTTGAGCCAATTTACATCGTTTTTAGGCTAGTAGTATCTCTTTTTCTATGTTGGAATCTCTCATCTTTCCAAGCCCCCTTTAGCTCTAATGGAGTTCCACATGGGGTGGGTGGGATCTGGAGTGGGGGCTTCCTTACTTGGTTTTATTTCCCATTTACGCGCATCTGGCATAGCCCCCATATGCTTCACATGAATTGGGGCAGGTTGCATGCATGCAAAACCTAGCCTTAAGTGAAATTACCAATTCCACGCTTGGTTATTCTTTACACTTGACATCCATATTCTCTTCTTACTATGATTTGCACAATTGTACCCATGCATCATTACGCCTCACTTCCAACTCACCAAGCCCTTGTTCTAGCCAATGATTTTAGTCAAATCTCCATTTAATTGTAATGCTGCTACTCTCCTAACTACAATTGCTAGAGGTTAGAATGAATTAACTTGTTGAACCTCTAACAAGCTAAGGAGGAAAAGAAAGGACAAATGAAAAAAACCCTTCATTTTTTTTATTTTTTTATAACTTCCATGCATATTATAAAAGGTATACATAGTCATTGGTATTACACTATGGCATGAGACGAGTGTATAGGATAACCAATTTGGTTTCATGCCTAGGAAGTCTACCATTGAAGCTATTTTTCTACTTAGACAATTAATAGAGAAATATAGAGAGAGGAGGAAGGACCTCCACATGGTCTTTATTAACATAGAAAAAGCTTATGATAGGGCCCATAGAGAGTTAATATGGTGGGTGTTGGGCAAGAAAGAAGTTTCATGGGGTATATGAACTTAATTAAAGATATGTATGAGTGAGTGGTAACAAATGTTAGGACCACTAGTTGAGAGACCAGTGATTTTCCTATCACAGTAGGATTGCACCAAGGACTAGCATTGAACACATACCTTTTCACATTGGAAATGGATGAGTTAACAAAACATGTGCATGAGGAGATCCCATGGTGGATGTAATTTAGAGATGTAATAGTTTTAATTGATGAGACAAGAGAGGGCGTAAACACAAAGCTAGAGTTTTGGAGAGAAGCATTAGAATGTAAATGATTTAAAATCACCAAAACTAAGACAAAGTATATGAATGCAACTTTAGCAAGGATAAGAGCAAGTGTAGAGTACTAATAAAGATTGATGACCCAGAAGTCCCCTAAAAGACAACTTTCAATACTTAAGATCAATGATTAATGAGAATGAGGAGATTTAGATGGAGGTTACCTAAAGAATCCAAGCGGATTGGAGCAAATGGGGATGCACCTTTAAAGTTTTGTGTGATCGGTAGGTGCTAGACAAAATAAAGGGAAAATGATATAGGATGACTATAAGGCTGGCGATGCTTTATAGATCAGAGTGTTGGGTAGTCAAGGAACATCATATACATATGATGGATGTAGTGGAAATGAGGATGTTGAAATGGATGAGTGGCAAGACAAGAAAGGATGGAATTAGGAATGAAAACATTAGAGGAATCTTAGGAGTAACACCAAATGGCAATAAGATGAGAGATGATTGGAACATGTCCAATGGTGACCGAAAGGGCACTGGCTTGGAGTGAGGTAATCCCAAGTTGAAGGTTCTAAAAGGGCAAGGGGAAGGCCTAAAAGAATGCCAATAGAAGTGGTGAGAAAAGATTTGTTTACCCAATTTAAGGGCATAGATCTTAATCTATCCCAAATTATCATCATCAATCCATATGATCTTAACTTTATATCATCATCCAAATACATCCACACTGTCCAATCATCTTGATCAAATTGGTTAAGGAGATTGCCATTCACTTTTATGGATTTTACTACTTTTAAGGGTATAGATCTTAAGATCTAGAAAATAAATCACATCCAACTATTTAATTATTGTAATTATACATTTAAATCATCATATAAACTATTTTAAAAGGTCTGATCATGCTTGATTAATCAGATCATGAAGATCCATGCTCATTTTTTATGATTTTTCTTCTTTTAAGGCTAGGTTTCTTAATTAAACATAGATCAGTCACTTCTAACCATTGATTCCAGGTTCTAGAATCATAAGATCATTAGTGGATTAGAATTGTAAAGTTTGATCATAGGAATTAGGAATACTTTTCTTTATTAATAGAATTTTACATGCATCAAAACATAAATTTTCTGAGTTCAATACCTTATACAAGTAACAAGGAATCTATAACACCTTTCATATCTAAAATTAAAGTTAAATTGAGCTCTCAATTGAAGAAACAAGGTTTCAGTACAAATATTGGACAGCTAAGATCTAATATGGGTGTATCGGGTGCGGGGATGACCAGCAACCACACATGTTACCACCTTTTACCAATGATCTGAGAGGGGTTATTGGCTATGGTTGAGACAATCCAATTTGAACTGTCAGACCACCCTGCCATGAATCACCATCCATCTCTCAACATTAAGGGCTGAGATCTCATCTGTTGGGATTTCTAGGCTGCAGGAAATCATCCAATGGCTCAAAAGTTTCATCTGAGTTGTCCAAGATGGGGATCTCAACCCTAATGTTGGATCCGTCATTCCCAATGGATCAATGGCCAAGGAGATCACTTGGAGGCTAGAAAACCTAAGGGAGGTGTCGGAATGGAAGGAAAATGAAGTGGGTGGCCTACCTGTGTCGGTCTAATGAAGGAATTTCAATGGAGAAGCTGTGTATTGGAGAAATAAAACCCTAGATGCTGAAAATACATATAGTAAACAAATTCTCAGTCACTGTTGCCAAAGAAGATGGAAAATATGGGGGAAACATAGATCCCCATGTTCTTAACATATTCAACGGTCCAAGATTTGAGTTTAACAATGGGATATGCCGAAAAAATGTGAAAAGTATGCCGGAGATGGTGACCTTGCCAGAGGTTGTTCTTTGTTTTGAGTTTTTAAACGATCCAAGAGGTGGATCATCATAGGACCTTAGGGCTTTTGTAGATTTCCTTAGCCCAAACAGATCCAACGTTGGATATCTAGATTTGTGGGCTGGAATTCCATGGCTAATTGAATTAGGGTTTCTTGGGCGAAAACCATATTTCATCGGGGATGATGCATCCCTAGATGCTCCCGATGCAGACACGGGGTCATCTGAGAGAGAGAGAGAGAGAGAGAGAGAGAGAGAGAGAGAGAGAGAGAGAGAGAGAGAGAGAGAGAGAGAGAGAGAGAGAGAGAGAGAGGGGGTTTTTGAGTTAGGATTTTGGGGTATTGTAGGTGACCTCATGAAGAACATTAGAAAAAAAATTTGGAAATTTTATGGGGTATTTATACAAAATTTTGAAATTTTCATGATTATATGTCATAATTATGTTTCATTTCTTTTTATTATTAAATTGTCATTGGATTCCCACTACCACCTCCTTCTCCACTAGCAGCTGGTAGTAGTTTGACTCATGATGGTGGTCTTCCTAACCATTGGCCCACCTTGTGGGCCCCACATAGTTGTGAAAAGATCGATTTGCCCTTTGAATTTCAAAATTCGAGAAAATTAGGGTTTATTCCAATGACTTCGGAATTGAGTGTACTTAGTGTCATTTTGAATGACTTTCTGAGTACATTCCAAATTTTGATGTCTTAGGTCTCGGTTATGAGTAAAATTACCATTTTATCCTTTTATTCATAAAAGTGAAGAAAAATAAGTATTTTTCATTCAGACTCAGAATTTGACGTACTTACAGTTATTCTGATGAGTTTTTCAAGTACATTACAAATATCCAAGTTTTAAGTCTTTATTTTATTTTCTATAAAAATGAATTTTCCTCGAACTCAAAGTTCCAGTTCTATTTTTAAAATTTTAACTTTTAATTTTTAATAATTCAATTATATTCATAAAAATTGGGGTTATTACATATGATGCCTTAGAATAGATGTCATTACCAAGATCAATAGAAATATTTTAATTTAATTTATTCCTATTTATATACTCATCAAGGCTATGTTCTACCTAAGAACAATAGGTCTTTAGATAGGATGAAATGTAGGCTTGGGTAGGATTTTGAAAAGAATGGTATAAAGAGTTAAAGGTTCAAATCTGAGTAAAGGTCTCCAATATATATTTGGACAACTTCACTTTTGAGTACATTTGAGGTGAATATCTTCTAATTTTCCTTTCTCTTTTCTCAGCTTTTCTCTTCTTCTTCTTTTATACTTTTTCACTTTTCCTTTAATTTGTGAGAAGGAACACTTTTCTTTGTACTAACTTTGACAATTTTCACTTCTTTGACTTTTGTCCTTTTTCTAAACTTTTGTTATCATTCCTACTTATTTTTCAAAGTAGGTAATGGATATTCTCACTAGGTTTCTAGGTTAAGGTAAATTAGGTTTTGAAAGAAAAGGCTTACCGAGAGGCTCAAAGGTTTAACTAGTGGTATAGTATACTAATAGGCTTTGTATCTCTAGGCTAAACAAGGATGGCCTATATAAGTTCTTAGGCTTCTTACAACCTATCAAAATCAAGAACTATTCAGGAAACAAATTTAGTACTCCTTTTTAATCTTGGAATTTTGACCCAAGCAAAGATACTGGTATATTTCAAATTAATGTATGCTGAAGAAAATAGGGAATTAGATGTATACCTCAAAAAATTGATAATCTCTAATACTCGTAGGGAATATAGGTCTCCACTGATTTTCTCAAAATCTTTAAATCATAACCATCTATTAGTCTAGACTTATACACTTTGTATAAGTGTGTTTGGAGATTTAACTTTCATAAAATACTTCAAGGCATGAATAAAATTAAGAATTGACCATATGTTTCTATTATGAGGTTAAAGTAGTGAAAAATACTAAACTTCAGAAATTTCAATTCTCATCACAGTAAAGGAACTCGACCTTAAAAACTCCACAAAAAAATTGAATTTTTAATTTTTTTTAACAAGAATATGTATAAAAATTGAAAAATCTAATACATGTTTACACCCCCCAACTTGAACGAAACATTGTCCTTAATGTTTTGAAACATATGATCCTAAATGATAAATGGGTAACGTAGAACAGTGAAACTTTAAAATTCCGGTTACCTCTCAGTAAGCACTAAATTTAATGACTTCAGCCTCCAATAGATCGAAGGTAGACAATGGTGGAAAAACTTCTAGAATTAGATCTTCGATCATGTTGCAAGAGTCATCAAGATCCAATTATTGATGATTCACAATGAAAACATTGATCTAAACTTTCATATTACCAAAGGATAATTGCAATATACTATTTCTACAATTTATGATTGTGTTGGATGTTGCCAAAAATGGATGTCCAAGAATAACTTAGATTTGACTACTAGAGTCTGACACAGCCTGGGTACCTAATACAATGAAATCTATAGGAAAATATAACTAATGTTTTGTATTATCTCATCCTCAACTATACCACGTGGAGTTTTAATTGATCTATCTGCTAACTGTAAAGTGGTATTGGTTGCCTTAAATTCAATGTGCCCTAGTTGTCACTGATAGAAAATGGCAACAATTTATAATAGCCCCTAAATCAAGTAGTGTGCTATTAATGACATGGCTTCCAATGACATAAGAGATAGTAGGACAACCTAGATCTCTAAACTTAGATGGGGTCTGGTGTTGAATTAAAGAGCTTACTTGCTCGGTGAGAAAGGCTTTCTTTTTCCCATTAAGCTTTCACTTAGTACTGCAAAATTCTTTAAGAAACTTGGCATAAGTAGGAATATCCTTAATAGCATTTAGTAATGGGATATTAATTTGTACATCTTTAAACACTCCCATTATCTCATTAAAATTTGTTCCTCTCTTAGCCTTGTTGAGTAATTGGGTGAATGGGGCTTTAGGCACATAAGGTGACTCCATTATAGGTTTAGATGGAGTTGGAGATTTCTATTTAGTCTTTTTCTCTTGTATTTTTATTAGTACACTCTTCCTCTATCTTATCCTTAGTCTACCCTACCTTATTATCAACTAGATAGCCACTCTTAAATGATGGCTTTTGCTTGCTCATGCAATCTTTGGTTATGTGAACTAGACCCTATTTCTTACTGGCCATTAGGGTTTGGGATTAGCTAACTAGGAAACCTTCATTTTTCCCTTTCACTGAAAGAAATAGACAATTGACCCATTTCCCTTTCTAACTTAGGAATATTTTGTTGACTCTCATCTGGGTTTGATGCAAGGCTTTGCTATTTTTATCAAGTTTCTTCATGATATATTATTATCCTCAATTGATGGTTTTTGTGTTCATTGGGGAAGTTGAAAACATGGTGGTTGTTGTGAAGTTAAAATCCTAGGAAAGTTCTAAATAAGAGATTTACATATATAACTCCTTAGTAATTATTCTTAGACCATGACAAATTGAGATGCCTAGCCACCATGGATTATAGGTCTTAGAGTATGAGTGGTTGTTGCTAGGGTTGCTATATGCACCAATAGAATTCAGTTGTTTTAAAAGATAACCATTAATCACTCTATTCAATGGATAAGATGAAGTTAAATAAGTTGGGTTTGAACATATAGCACAAACCTCTTGTGAAGCTTTAGAGGATATATTAGCAACCAAGAAAGTGTTGAACATAGTTTCAAGCTTATTGATTCTCCCACCCAAAGACTCAATTGTGTTCACTACAAAGTCGAGTTTATAAGAAATGTCTGATGGTACTCCAACTCTAAACAGGCCTCCTTTCTTTTGAGGCTGGTATTTTTCTCTTTCCTATTGGAATAGTCCCATTGCTAAAAATTGTTAACTAAAGTTTGAAAAAAAATTCAAGCCTTTATTCCATTTTTTAGCATGAGGGCCCCTCCACTAGCTACATCTACCATTTATTTATTTTGAGGTGTTAATTCCTCATAAAAGTATTAAACCTGTTGCCAATTTTCAAATCCATAGTGTGTACACTTCTGTAGTAATTCGACCCGCCTTTCCTAGTATTTATAATATTGCACATCATCTTTTTGCTAAAAATTAATGATCTCCTTGCAAAGGGCATTAATCTTATGGACAAGGAAGAATTGGTTAGAAACTTCCTAGACAACTGGTCCCATGTGCAATGGAACTGACCTTTAAAGAATTCAACTATGATTTGGCCTTATCTTTTAATAAATAGGAAAACAACCTCAATATAATAAAATCATTCAAAACATTTTGAAACTTCAAAGTGGCATAAATATCAAAGGAACTCCTTGGTATGTAGGTATGGATCCTTTCTATCACAACCATAGAATGTTTGGAGTAACTGAATGAACCAGGTTTAAGTTCAAATTGGTATACATTGGTGGGTTGTAAAGTGATGCATGAAGGAGTATTTAATTGGGGTGACACATAGAAATCTCTACTAGCCTTATGCTCAAATTCAACTGGTCAACCTGCCATGGGGTCAGGAATTTGATTTCTTATCCCTTACTTATGAGTACTTTCAACCACAAGATCTAATGGTACTAATTCAATATTTTGAGATTGACGACCTTGCATGCATTATAATGAAGCCTAACTAAATGATGCAACCTAAATCGAATTATGACTCCTAACTCTATACGCAAGCAACCTTTAATGCTAGTGAGATGTCTTGTTGGTCTTTGTTAATTTGTAAGGTTGTAACTTTTAACCTAAAGATAGACAGCTTCTTTAATCGAAACTTGACTATTTCTTACTAATTAGCTCCTGCCCAAGGTGGTTAATACAATTCTCATAGAAGAAGTCATTTAGACCTCAACAATCATCAATGAAAAGCATGGGAAAATCACTTGGATTCTAGATACACACTTTAACCATAAAGTTCAAGAGCCACTAAAGCGACAATAGATCATGTCTTTCAAAAAGGGTCCTATGAGCTCAAAACCCTAGGTCTCTTGCTACTTTATTTTAAATTAATATTAACGCCCGAGATCACAGGCATATAAGGAGTTTATTTGATTTCCTAGGTGGGCCAAGGATCTGGTAATGAAATCCAGTCCTTTTTTTATGAGGGTTCCTGTTGGGCCCTTACTAATATTATGTTCCATCAACCCTAGTAAGATGAAATAAATAATGACCTAAGCTATATGAATTATTCTACCAACAAATATGCATATTACACTAAATGCAACTACACTAAGAAAAATAAAAGAGAGTGAGGGAAACTTATAGTGGGGTTTTTTTATGAAGATCACGTGTGGGCCTTCATACCCCACACTTGTCTTGTATTAATATAACCCATTTAAAATTGAAATAAAGCAAGTTACACTGGTACCTCACTACAAATTCAATCCAAAAGAAAAAGTCCTAATCTAATAAAGTAATCAAATTTGATGAAGCTTTAGCCCATAGTATCCCTACTAATCCTTTTACCAAATTCCCCTTGCACAAAACGAGTAAGATGGATCCTAAGCTAATGCAAAAATATGTAGATGTAATGTAAAAATTCTAAACTAATGCAACCTAAGACTATGATCAAAGATAAACAATCCAAATAAGAGTCCAACCACAAATCTGTTGCGATTCCCCGGCAATGGGGCAAAAAACATGATGTAGCTTTAAAATTATTTGCAAGCGCATGAACCAATTGTAGTAGATGTACATGAGTGAGGTCAATCCATGTGGAATCTCACATAATTGTATACTGGATGGGTCTTATTTAAATTACTTAACTTTAGCCAAAGAGATATTGTTTTGGTTGAATTAGAAAATTAAAGTGCATAAAAGAGAAACATGCATGAAATTAAAGGGAACTTAACACTAAACTATGCAATGAAATTAGAAACTTACCTAACTAACATGTATTCAAATAAAGAAAACAACAGTAAACTTAGAATAATGTAAACTAAGCCACTTAACTTAAAAGGAAACTACTAAAAATAGAAACTTTCCTAAGTTAACACTTTCCTAAACTGGAATTAGAAACTTTCTAAAAATAGAACTTTTTAAAACCAAATTAGGAAACTTCTTAACACTAGATTAATAGGCAAAGCCAAGTAACTAATGAAATCTAAGTATATTTAACAAGAAATTAGAAACATGCATGTGAATGAAAACTACAATTAAGAAGACTTTCTAAATCACACACTTTCTAATCCTAAAACATTTTAACAATGGAACTTTTCAAAAAATAAAAAAGGAAACTTTATAAACCAAAACTAAGATCAAACAATGAATTAATTACTGCCAAAACAAGATTAAACAAATGAATGAAGTAAGAATCAAAGATGAATCACCATACATACCATGCACATGATCCATGGACTGTGTGCTTGGTTCATGGGTACAAAAGTAATCAGAATTGACTCTTTTAATGCAAAATAATATGCAAACTAAGGTATGAACTTAATAAACAACCTAAAAATCTAAATGGGTTCCTAAGTATTCAAGCAAATAAAGTGTTTTGATGGTTGGAAATAAAGCATAAAGTTAAGGAGAGAAAAATTATAAACTTTAAGTACTTAAGAACATTAAACAAAGCAAGCATAATAAAGAAATTGAAACAACATATTTTATGCAAGAGAACAACCCAGATCCAAAGTACTTTGATAAAATAAACATTTCATAATAAGAATCCCCAAGAAACTTTATTGAATCAGTCTCAAATTACATCAAAATTTTGCACATAAAACATTGATTTAAATATGGAAATTGCACGTAATTCATGGACATAAAACTTGATCCAAATCACAAATATAACTCAATCTAATGATCTTAAACTAAATTAATATAATATGAAAGTGAACTCAAGAGAGTCCAAGAGAAAACAAACTAGAAAGATGGTTGGAATGATGAATTAACAAAGGAAAAAACACAAAAAACTGAACTAGCATTAAGGGAAAAAAAGAGAGTGGAATCCTAAGATGGAAAGTAAGCATTCAAGCTATTTCTTCTCTTTGATTTCATTACTAGAGAACATCTAAGTTGAATATTGAGAGAATAATAAATTAAAAAAACTAATAAAAGTGAAGAAAAGAAAAGAGATAAAGCAAGATGGAAAGATGAGAGAAGAACTAGGAAGCAAAACAATGGAAAACTAAAGCAATGAAACTAAAATAATGAAAGCAAACTACTGACCTGTATTGGAGAGAAAATAATAAGGGGAATAAAAATAAATCCAAGAATAAAATCACCTAAGAAAGTCC
Organism: Warburgia ugandensis; assembly: GCA_035236585.1. Classification (NCBI taxonomy): domain Eukaryota; kingdom Viridiplantae; phylum Streptophyta; class Magnoliopsida; order Canellales; family Canellaceae; genus Warburgia; species Warburgia ugandensis. Next base: position 42,961,636 of record CP141136.1, read on the forward strand.
AAAGTCCAGTAGCAAAGATCACAAAAGGAGAGCTATGTTTCAAGGTTGTCTTACCCAACCCCTACTTAGAAAAAATCATTGGAACCTTGGGTATATATAGAGTTTTGATTTCTAACTTAGGAAATGGCTTAATATAGAAAAGGGAAGGAGATGTAGTTTTAGGGCTGAGGTGGTGAATAAGGGAGAAAAGTTAGGTGGGAAGTGATGTAAGCAGGATAACGTAAGAGAGATATGGCTGGCTAGCTAGTTGCTTTCTTGAATTAGAAGGGGGGAGGCATCATTTTCCTTGGAAGGTAAGTAAAGCTATCTACCTTCTAATTGGACTATGATTGGCTAGTGGAAAAGAAGGGAAAAAAGGAAGAAAAATAGTGAGAAAAAAAAATCTAGGATTTATTGTGCTTTCAATGGACTTAGATTTACGGTTTTCGTAATTAGGAAACCACTTGAATTTTGCCAACTAAGAAAGGGGTGACATCATTTTCTAGGAAGGTGTCTCCCTCCATAATTAAAAAACATAGAATCTTAAGGTGAATGTGAATTAAGGTTAGGAAATAGATTAGGAAGGTGGGGTTTCTCTCTTGATGAGTCCCTTAATGCATGATCATCTTACCTTTTAAAATTATATCTAAAAATCCCATAAAAATGACACATTTATCATAGGAAAGTTGCTTGAATGGATGCTCTAATCCTGTGACACCATGTGGCACTCATCCTTGACTTGATGGCTCACTTTGATGGCTAATTCCTTGGTGGCATAAGTAGCTTCAATGCTTGAGTAGCTCATATGGCTTATCACCTTTTCCCATGACTTTAATGGTTAAGGTGGCTTGAATGGCTCCCATGTAAAGGTAGTGGAAATGTATGGCTTGGCCTTTGGTGCGTTTCTAGTCACCTTTTGCTTCTCCAATTGCCTCTTTGCGTGTCCTAAGATAATCTTAAACCTTGATCATACCTTGGATTAATGACATTTAGGCTTTGGTTTGCTTAGATTTCTTAATTAGATTAGGAAACCTCATGTATGTCATCAATTCTTATCTTGGCATTTGGATCACCTTCTCACTTCCTATAAAAAAAAGTAAAATACTTAATAAAATCATAGAAAATTATGACCATTCACATACTTCTTTAGATTAAATCCTGGACCTGCAAAATATCAAACTTTTGAATCCAGAAAAAACCCTAGAAATAACATTCCTAATGGTGGTTATAGACATGGCATGCTTTGAGGGTTATGGTTTTGAGAACTTGACCCTATCTCAAATTAACCCTTAAGGTTAGGGATGGGTTGACTAAGAAATAGACCCTTTCCTCTATCATGTAGTGCAGCTGACAGTTGGCTTACCTATATCTCTAACTTGGCTATAGCTTAAGAGTTGATAGTTTTCAATTGGTTCAGAGCCTTATTAGTGTCTTCATTCTGCTTTAAAGATCTTTTAATAAGGGCTTGAAAGTTTTCCTCCAAAGATGGTTTCTTTGGTTGCATAGGTTGTTGGAAGCTAGGTGGCTACTAAGGAACTATAACTCTAGGAAAGTTTGGTTAGGGGCTTCACAGGTGGTTCCCTTGGTATTTATTCTTAGATCAAGAAAAGTTTGGATGCCTAACCCATCCATCCGAACTATTATCTTATCCCACTTACCAATTATCTTATCCAATTGACTATTAATTTTATAAGACACATTAGGAGTATATCTTGCCTCTGTCTCATACCTATCCTCATGAGATAATTGCTTAGGAGTAAAATAATAGCACAATGGTTTTTTTTATCCCCTTCTTGATAGGTCATTATACTCAACTTTATATATAACAAAATAAATCATTATATAAAATGAAGGAGTGCTCTTAACTTCTTCTTTTTTTAATAGAAAACCCTAACTATATGATGTAACATAATTCCTAGTCCTAAGCTAATTGATGCACAATCAGTCCTAATATATTGCTAATGAGCTAAATTAATTTATCTTTTGCTATAGAATAGGGTGGTAGCTTCTTCAACCTAGATCTAGATAGTTCCTATTTTTATCTAGATTTGACTACTACTTACCAGTTGGGTTCTACTCTAAAGTAGTTAATACAATTCTCATATCAGAAGGCATTTAGACCTCAATCGATGTCAATGGAATGTATGCAAAAATCACTTAGATTTTAAGACAACTATCATAATCACAGTGCTCAGAAGCCACTAGAGTGACAATAGATCATGTCCTTCTAAAAGGATCCTATGAGCTCGATACCATAATTCTCTTTCTATTTGATTTTAATTTAATGTCTAAGGGTTGAGATCATGACATACAAGGATGTTGATTGATTCCTAGGTGGGCCAAGGAGCTGGTGATGAAATCTAATCCTTATCTTATAAGGGTTCCTGCGGGGCCCTTACTAGCATTAAGTTCTATTTCACCATAAAGCTGTAAACATGCAATGCAAAAAAAAAATCAAACTAATGCCTAAGTATATGCTACTTAACAAAGAGCCAGGCCTCTTCACAAATGAGAAACTATAACCATGCAGCTTATGCTTTGGTTATAGCTAAGCTTAGGCCAACTTTTGTTAAATAGGTGCTTGAACTAATGCAATAATCCTAAGTATTATGCAATATTTATAAATGCATGGCCATAGTCTATATGAATTATACTACTATCACAAATGCAAATTTATACTAAATGTATTTATCCTAAAAATTAAAATTCGAGTGAGGATTGCTCATAATGAGGGGTTCGATAATGATCAAGTGTGGCCACCACACCCCACACTTGCCCTGTATTATTACTACTCATTTAAAATTGAATAATAAAGGAATTATAAATTACAATAGGCCTCACTACAAGTTCCATCCAAAAACCCTAATTTAGGAAAGCAATGAAAAACTAATCTATGCTGATGAAGTTGTGCCCCACAAGATCATCGCCGCTCATTTGTCGATTTCCCTCACATAAAAATCAAAGAAATTAGTCAATATGAGAAAGATAGTAATTAAATCCAGAAATAATGTAAAACCCTAAACTAATGCCCCCTAAACCTAGACTAGAGGAAAATAATCTAAGGTACGGTCTACTACACAAACCATTGCAATTCCTTAGCAACAATGCCAAAAACTTGTTGTGATTTTAAGTTTAAACTCACAAGTGCACAGCGGTTGTAGTAATTCATTTGAGGCAATTGATTTCATGAGGGATTGGACAGATGTGAACTAGTGGTCGCTACTTAAATTACTTAATCCTAGCCAAAGGTAGTTAGATTTTAGCCTAAACTAAGGAGTGATTTAACCATGAAAACATGATATAAATGAAAACTATGGAATATAGAAACATGTTAAAAGTAAACAAACATAAATTTGGAAACTTACTTAAACCAAGACTTACCCAAAATAAAATTAGAAACCTTTCTAAAACTAAAATTAGAACTTCTTAAAACTATTCTAACATGCAATACAATTAACAATGATCAACTAATCTTAATATACCCTAAGTTAATCATGCACATAAAATGTATGGATGCATGGTGATTTGCATAATTTAACCATGGAAAATAAAGTAAACTAGAATGTATAAATTGAACATGAAAGGAAATCTAAACTAAGATGTAACCTAAGCTAACATGAAATACATAAATGGTTGAACAAAACAAGCTAAAAGTTTAAGGAGAAACACTTCAAAACCATGCGAATGAACCATGGGTTTGTGTGCATGGATTTTGAGTGTAGATCATGCAATATCAAAAAGCTATTAATTCTTTATTAAAACACGTGGAATCTATACTTAATAAGAACATCTAAACAACCATGAATAATAAAATTTAAAACTCATAAAACAGCCACAAACATGGAGCAATTAACATTGAACATAGGATTCATTGATTGAAGCAAAGCAACTACAAGTGTGGTGTGCCCTCTCCATGAGGTGAGTGCACCATTCCAAGCTGAATTATAATAAAAATAAAGAAATTCAACATTCCAGCATTCAATCATAAGTTTGTATGTGATGTCCAAAAGATATTCAAGGAAAGCAAAGGGTGGAAAGAGAGGAAAAGAGAGCAATATATATGTCAAATTACTTAAGGAAAAGTATGGGCAAAGTCTTGATTTAAGAACTTCACTCTCTTGGCTGTCACTACTAGAGAAGGGTAGCCCTTAGATTCAAGGATCTAAGGTATTAAAATAATGGACAATTACTCAAGGAAATCAAAGAAACTAGTAAGGACAAAACTGAAATAAAAAGGAATCAAAGTAAAGCAAATAAGGACAATGGACTAACTTGACATGGATTTCACACAAAGGAGGCAAACAACCAAGGAGAAAGCATGGAAGTGTTGGAAAGGATGGCTGCTTCAAGGGAGATAGTTCTTCAAGGCAAGGAGGTAAGAAAAGAGTTGAAGGAGAAGGACGTCCTCTCCAAGGTGGAGGAGACGTCCTTTTTCTTCCAAAGGGATCCTTCAATCCTTGATTTTGGGGCCTTTTATACTTTTTGTCCTATATTTTCTAGGGTAAAGGAAGGGTAAGGATGAGATAGGAAGAGGATTAAATATCTTGGAGTGAAGTATGAGGGCTGCCCAGGGTTTTCTTAAGGAATTTCTTCAAGTGGGACAATTTTGGAAGCATAAAGGTGGAAGACACCATTTTTTTATGAGAGGGCATCTCCCCATTGTGAAATTCATTGAAATCCTATGAAAATGGCAAGTCAGGTGGATGAGATGAGGTAAGAAAGAGAGAGGAAGATAGGAGGAAAGAGAGGGATAGGAAAAGTTAGGAAAGAGAGGTGAGGTGGGGAAAAGTGATTAGCTAGGTAGTTTCCTAGGAAGTGGGGATTGGTTGGATGGTTTAAATGGGAGTTTAGAAAGGTGAGAGAATCCTAGAAAGATAGGACGCTTGAATGGAAGTTGAAATTAGTGGTGCATCTTGGTGGTGACATGGAAAGTGAGAAAAAAAGTGGGAAAAACATAAAAAATGAAGGGGTCTTTTCCTATTGGTTAACATGGAACCTCATCATAGTAGAATTTTCCTCAGTTATCTTTAAGATATCCCCATAAATCCCAAGGATAATTCTTTTGATTCCCCTCCAATCATGGCCTTCCATTTAGCTAAGCTTATGTGGCTTAGATGGCTAACTTTGAGGGTTTCATTGGCTTGGCTTAGATGGCTCTCCTAGCTTAGCTTGATGGCTTAATTCCTTGGCTTTAGTTTTTGTCTTGGCTCTTTAACTTGTCACCTTCTTCATGGCTTGATTATGGTTAAGTGGCTTAGGTGAAACCCATGAAAAGGTGGTGGACTTTGCATGACTTGTGCATGGGCCCACTTTGGCTCTTTGATTTGCATCCATTGCTTATCCTAAAGATGATTGTCATCCTTGATCTCATGCCAATGTAATGACTTTGAAGCTTGGACTCAATCTTTTGATCTTGATCTTCCATTTCATCCAATCAATCTAGGCCGTCAGATTGCCACCTTGCTTCCTACAAAAATTTTAAAACCCTAATTAGATTCTAAAAAATTTGATTAATCACATACTTGCCTCGAATTAGCCTCTGGACCTACAAAATATCAAATTTTTAAGTCATTAGTTCAAAAAATGCACATGTTACAAATTTTGGTCAAAAGCCCTATTTTACTCCTATAAGTTATAACACATGGATAACTAATTGAGTGGGGTTTCTACAACATTAGACATTTATCATTGTGACATATGCTAGTAGGGTTTAGATTGGTTGTTGACCTCCGAATAGGATACCTTCCAAGTTAAGGCCCTTCAAAGAAATATGTATCATTTTTATATTGCTTCTGATCAGATCCACCTCCCCACGAGAGTGGTGCAGTCTGCTGGTATTCGTGGACAACGCGTAGATGGGTGATTTTTTCCACTAAGTTCATAGTGATCACCTATGAGCTATTGACATGATATGCATGTTGGTCATCCTTGAGGGTTTAGACGATTGCCTATGTATCTCATCGTAGGATGTTGCCATTATGATTTATGTTTTGATTGTTTTCAAAATATGTGAGTCTATATGATGTTATCATTCACTTTTGAGACATTACTTGTGATTTATGAATCATATGCTATTTTTTAGAATAGTTATTGTTGATAATTTCAAAATATGTGAGTCTATATGATGTTGTCATTCACTTTTGAGACATTACTTGTGATTTATGAATCATATGCTATTTTTTAGAATAGTTATTGTTGATAATTTCAAAATATGTGAGTCTATATGATGTTGTCATTCACTTTTGAGACATTACTCGTGATTTATGAATCATATGCTATTTTTTAGAATAGTTATTGTTGATAATAATTTTCATATAATACGATGATCAAGAGATAGCACTTCATTGTTGAGTTTTCAAGCTTGGTTTAGGAATATATCCATAGAGTATTCATACTCATCCCTACAATATTTTTCAAGTGAGGATTCTAGAGTTCTTCATAGATTGGACAATACAAGAGTTGTAGTGAATTGGAGGTATTGAGAAATGTGTAGTGGAGCTACTTAATTATTTATTTGATTAGTAGAACTTATTCATTGAATATTTAAGTTATTTGTTGATGGACATGTAATAACATTAAAATATTATGTATGGAAGTTTTATGAGATTATTAGTTGATTTATCATTATGACAGTGGATCTTGAAATGTGCTTTTATTACATACTATACTTTGAATATATACAAAGTTTTCTGATAGGGACACTTGGATTTTGAAGAAGTAGTTTTTGTGACACAAGTATGCAATGGTTTATCCCTTCATAAAAGTTTAAAAACTAAAAAAATTTCAAAGGTACCTCGACATTTTCAAAAGCTATTTTTGTCACAGCATTTGAAAATAGTTTGTAGGAAATAGTAGTTTTTGCATATGTAAAATGATCGAAGGAACACAACTTTTTCCTATAGGAAATTTGTACACACATGTGTCTAGAAAATTGATTTAATTGCTTTAGCATTATGGAATAGAAATGATATTGAATCTTGATTTTTGATAGAGCATCGAGGGTGCAATCGTATAGATTTTGATATTTTGACAACGCACCAATGGTGCAAACATATCGATTGATTATAGATGACTCTTCTTATTGGTACAAATAGATGACTCTTGTAGTCAGTACAGATAGACGACTCTTATAGTTTGCACAGGAGGGTTACGAGACCCTGATGGCTCTATGCTAGGAAGATCATATTGGCTCGTATCTCCAAAATATATATCTACCCGAAAGAGGGCTCATACATAGGAGTATATGTCAGAAGGAGACTACTTTGAATAGATCCATTGCCCCATAAGGACTGGTATAGATTACACGGTATTCATGATCAAACATAGTTGGATGGCAGGTCCTCTACGTTCATAGTAGACCATATAGTTGTAGGACATAGAATGACATGTCATCCATCCTCGAAGATATTGATCATCACTTATTTGGGCATGAGGCAAGATGCTGCTACTCAATGATATGATACAATACGATACAACATAATTTCAAATGCCCTTACACATCTACAGTTTACATGATATTTGAAACTAATTTGGAAACCGCATGATTTTGATATCTAGTGATTAATCAAATGCATCTCTTATTTTATGCATACAAGCGATTATTGTAGTTTTATAATGACTGATTTAAAATTTTTTTTCTAAGTGGTCGTACTCATCCCACCAACAATTTCAAGTGATGCTACACAACTTAGTGAGGAAGATTAAGAGGACTTACTTCTCAAAGTACGGAGAAGGATAGAATATTTTTCAACATTTGTTTTAGTTATTATTTTAAACTACGTTGATACTCATGTAACAAGACGGGGGGTTTCTATTATATGAGTTATGATTAATTTTAGTTGTTTGGGCTATGACCAATTGGTCCTGATAGTACTTATACTTTTGTGCTATTTTACTTGTATGTAGAGTTTTGAAAATGACACTTGAGGATTGGAAGTGTGGTTTTTGAACATATTATGGATATATAATATCAAAGAAATTTTTTACTAAGGGATCCTTGATTATTTAGAAAATATTTTTGAAAATTATTTCCAAAACCCAGGTTGTCACATCATGTCTTTAAGAAGGAAATAAAGTAGTGGATTTCTTGCAAATCAACTTAGTACTACCAATCAATCTAGTATGAGGAAGCTAAACTAAGTTGAATGCTAAACTAACCACGCTATGAGGCGTGGTCTAGCGACCATATTTTTTGCAGCCCATATATGAATAATTGGAATCATTCATCTCATTGTTCTACTTTTAGATTTCTTACAAATAAAAAAAATAAAATGGCATGGATGATTCTAGCTTCTAAGAAAATAGCATGTTGTTTCTAAAGTTTCTAAAAATCCATTTCTTAGCTAAGTTTGTCAAATACTTTTCTAGAAGATAGAATCATCCAACTCACATGCTTTAATCTGTAAAATATTTAAATATAGAGCAATAAGATGAACGAGTTGAATCATTCAATGATATTGCTCTAGAAAATGTGATATCTAGACCACACCCATAATGAGGTCAAATTAGCATCTCTTAGAAGAAATATTAGGTTGTAAGAATCTACTAATAGTGTGTGTTGTGCTATCTAGTTAGTCAAGCTCTAATATGTAAATTTTTATCTATTTGTGATTTTAATTTGTAACGATGCTTTATCTAAAAATATGGTTTTCCTTCATTTTGAACTTTTTATCACCTCTCTCTCTCTCTCAAGTCCCATTTCTTTATGTTTTACTAGGTCACTTCAGTACTGAAGTTAGGGAAAAAGTTTAACTAAAAGATGAACGTGAGTTGTCAAGTTTCATTAGATTTTTGTAAGGGCAGTTTTATCCAAATTTCAGTACAAATCGGGGACGAGGCCATCGCTTGGCCAAGGGGCCCTAATATTATCCCTTCTGCTGGGGGAACGCGTGTTATTTCTTCAACCTTTTTCTTAGGCAAATAGGAGGGGGTGCAAACGTTTGAAAAGCTCGAAGAAACTTTCTAGCTGAGCCTCTGGTTTCTCTCTCTAGACTGTTCTTTTCTCCATTTCTTTCTTCTCAGTTTCAGAGGCTTTTACATTCTTCATAACCCTAGTGTGAATCTATGTTTTTCATGCAATCTTTTCGGATATACGTTTCATATCTTTGATTTCTCCATTTCTTTCTTCCTAGTTTCAGAGGTTTTACGTTCTCATAACCCGAGTGTGAAACTATCTTTTTCATGCAATCTTTTTGGAGATACGTTCCATTCTTTGATTTCGTTACTTATCTTTGACTTCCATTCAAATTCAGCTTGCGGGTAAGTACGGTAAACTCGAAATTTGTATGACTAGTTGATGGAACTAAATTTACAATCTTTGCTTTGAATACTAATTGTCGAAGACTGCTGCAGTGAGAGACGATCTAATTACTGTTGAGGCACCCTACTTTGTTGATCCTGGTCTTTCATCTGATTTCTCCGATTTTTGGTATCAGTACTTAACCGATTTGATCATTCTAGCATCCCAAAGAATTTATTTTTGGTCGTTGAATGTGGATTGTTGCATTGGGGAAGTTCTTAACTGTTTACTGTGCAATGACGAAAAGTATTACCTACCAAAAAAAAGAAATATATGACGAGAAGTACTTCAGATGCTAGGATCGTCTGGGTCTGAATTATCCAGAGTTAGGGAAATCAGATGGATGTAATGGAACAACAAAATGTCACCCCCATTTTCGTAAAAGCATATTGCCTCAAAGATTTTTAAGTTTGGTACTACATTTCCTCTGACCAAGTTAACTTAAAAGAGTATGACTGATATGATCTGGTTCGAGGCATGAAAATAGCTTCTTGCAAAAAATATAATGTAAGGCTGCATACTAGAGACCCTCTGTGTTCTCTCCCTTCCCCGGACCTTGCACACGTGGGAGCTTCGTGCACTGGGCTGTCCCTTTTTATGACTGATATGAACATGGGTGATGCATCTATCTGCTGCAAGAAACATTTTAGACATTGGACTAATGATTTCATCCCATTGACTTAGGTAGGCCCTAGTAGATTAGTTATAGGCATTACAAATTTCTTATTTGGTGAAAGATCTAAGAATAATTTCAATCTTGGAACCCCCTTGACTCTCACATACTCCCCCACCCCCCAAAAAAAGAAAAGAAAAGAAAAAAAGAAAAAAACAGAAGAAATTTTTTTTCTTATGTTTTGAGTGTTAAAGACTGAAATGCATTTTGAGTCATTGCTATGAAGGTATACTAACACTGTATGGTGTTATCCATGTTGCGAGGAATCTTTTTGAAATGGTGCAAGCTAAAGCTAGAGAAAAAAGTTTTGTTGATATAGAAATCCTGAACAAATCTCTTTGACCTTAAAAGGTTCAGCTCTGATTGTTACATGGGAATTTCAACTTGTGATTCATATTCACCTATTCATTGCCTTTTTTGTTGATGTGCCAACTATGTTAGATTCATTTTCCCCTTCAAGAACTGATACCATGTGTAGATTGTCGCACTGAAGTGAATTAGTATTGAAATATTAAAAGGATCATGTTGCTGATTATATTAAATGGGTTGTCACTCATTTTGCCCTCATTAAGGCATCTAATCATCACTTACTCTTGCCCATTTTGTCCTCATCAAGGCATCTAATCATTACTTATCTGTTGTTCTAGGGGTGCTCTTGTTTGGTGCATGTATAAGTGTAGATATTTTAATGTATGCCTATATATGTGTGTATTATATTACTGCCTGTTAAAGAAACTAATATGATATACTATTGGAAATGGGCTTGTCACCCCATTCTTTCTTATTTATGCTCCTTTCTACTAGGTTTGGCTTTTGTTGTCTATCTATTCTCTTGGAAAGCTTTCAGCACTCATTTAAGAAAAATGTTTGATTAAGTAACAAGCTTTATTATAAATTTTTTATATCATATTATATTAGATGGTTTGTGTGAAATATATTATACCATGTAGTGTGTGCGTATAACTGGTTATTGTGTCTGAGCTTATCTCAACTATCGATTGCTTCAATTTTGGAGAATGATAAAAACTGTTTATTTATTTCAGGGTTTTTTTGACCATGAAGAGGCAAAGGACATGGGATCAAGTTAACACTTTGTCATCTGATGACTCCTCTGATTCAGATCCAGAAGGTGGTAATGAGTCAGGCGGCACAAAGCCAAGCAATAAAAGTGTGGATAATCGATCAGGCAAAGATGTTATGACAGAAGGTAACTTTTGCTGTGGCCTACATGCCTCTTTTTGGCTTTCAAAAACTTTTGGTGATTATATATATATATATATATATAAGAGCTTTGTTGTGTGACCTTGAGGTCATGGGTTCAAGGTGTGGAAACAGCCTCTTGCAAAAACAAGGTAAGGCTATGTACTATAGGCCCTTGTGATCCGCCCCTTCCCCGGACCCCGCATAGGTGGGAGCTTCATGCACCGAGGCTGCCCTTTTAGGAGCTTTGTATATTTAAAATTTTCTTGTTCTACACAATTTTCTTACGATACTACAGAGAAAAGCAAGTTTATCATTCTCTTCTTATTCTACTCCAGTTGCTTTTTTCAGTGGCAGCTTACTATGATGCGGTTTAAGTTAATTCGTAGATACATAGTCACAGAACTTCTTGGAATTGGCCAAGTAATTTGCTTGTTGTAGGAAAAGTTGTAATATTTCAGAAAACTAATTTAATATATGTGGACAATAAGCAAAAAGGGTGCTTATATTCTTCACTCCAATTTGTGACAAGAAATTCACAACTTAAGGGTATCATTTTTTAAGGTCTGACTAAAATATCTGGGAGGAAGTTTAAACAAAATTGTGCCCTTGTAACCTGCTATTTTCAAAGATCACTATTCAAGTCCTGAAGGCTTTTCAGAAACAATTTATGCCTCCTATTACAGACGATTCACACCTCTGTTTTGAAGGAGATATTGGCTGATCTTACTTTTGATGTAGTTGGAAACATGGATTCAAGTCGTTGATCAGGGAATTACAAGTATTGTTTGCACCTTTTCTAGCATTGTAAGTAGAGAGGAGTATGGTGCTTTAATAATGGGACGAACTTTCTTGCCTTTGTGCTGGCATTTGGATATGTCCATTCCCCAAGCTTTCTTGACCATGGTGTTGAGGCAACATTCTCCTGTAATCTTCTGGGTAATTGAAATGGAAGAGTGAGCTTCTACCTTGGAGACCACCATTTCTGCTATCTTTATTTTCTTCCTATAAGTTAGGTGACTACAAGTTGCTAAATTTTGTAGATTTGTTGTAGGGAACTGAGAACTGGAATGGGAACTTGTTAAGAATAGCACAGGTGAACATTAGATGTGCCTAAAGTTACAGGAAAAAATTAAGCTAGAAGGTTGGGAATGCAGCCACAACTACTCAAAATCTTTCCACAACGACTAGATACATGGCTAATGTATTCAGATCTACAGTAAGATCTTACACACTTTCAAACCATGTTGGAAAAGATCATATACCCCTAGATTGGCCATTAGATAACCAAATGACCAATCTCAAAGACTGTCACCAATTGTGATCTCCATCACATCACATGTCAGGCTCTGTTTTTAATGAATGAGAAAGGCAATCCATGTTTTGATGGTATCACAGAGCCATGATTGAGAGAAAGGGGAATGAGATCACAGTCTAATGTCTATGGAACAAGAGTTAAAAGATAGAAGAAAATTGCCAAAAAGAATGGGAGAGATGGAGCTAAGGGAGGGGATGGATAGAGTAACATTGGATAACTGGGTGAAATAGAAATATTTATAGTAAAAGAAAAGTTGTCAAAATTTTCTCTTAATACAAAACATTCACCACCATAGAATTCAAGTAAAAATCTTAGATCACCATTCTCGGACCTGAAACATCACCAAGAGATACATAACTAGAAAGAATTAAAAGCTCACCACTCCTTGGATACAGAAACACCACTTAAGAGATAAAACTTCCAAAAGATAGCAGCTCACCACACCTTGAATATAGAGGCATCACAAAAAAGATACTAAATTATGGGTAGAAAACTAACCACTACAAGGACACAGATACTCATCACCTTGGGATATAGAGGTATGCACCTCATCATACTTGGACTCCTTTAAGTAGGGGTTGAGATTCTGTTTTGCACTCTCAAGCAATGTGGAAAACACATCCACTTCTATTCAATCTCAAACCGTGTAATTCAATTCCAATCTACTATATTTATGAATGGGAACATCCTTTTCCAAATAAGCAATGTACTCGAGTAAATATCTAATTACATTAGTTTCTTAGGCTAGAGAATACTTTCTAAACATAAGGTATTTACTACCAAGACTTTTCTAAACTTGGGCGTTTCTAAACAAATACTTGCTAAACATTAGGTAGTCACCAATTACATTCAAGTAACTACTAAATACATGTATTACAAGATAGTAAGTCCCTAACTTGTTTACTTCTTGAGCAAGCACTTTTCTTAGCCTTGGTAGCTTAGAATCTTTGACTAGTCAATACGTTGACCCTTGACTAAGGGAGCCTTGTAGGAGGCATTTTTGACCATTTCAAGCAAGGAAACGTTGACTGGTCAATGGACGATTTCTAACAAGCAAATCTGAAACTTCCATCTAACATTCTACCATGCATCCTTTGAGATTGGATCTAGAACGTCCATCTTTGGACAATTCTAAGTGTCTTCCATCTTGATGCAAAGACGTTCTTCTTGGATGATCAAACTGTTCAAGAACTTCATGTTGATGACATCCATCCATCTTTGAATAATCATGCTCATGTTCTCATGACCAAGAAGATTAGATTATGATCTTGGCTGTCTATAGCTAGGTTGTCCTTGATCTTCTCTGATTCACTTTCAGTCTTGGAATCTAGGGACACTCCCATGTCATTCTCCTTGAGTTGAAAAGAACTTGTTGCCGAGTCGTCTGCATCATCCTTTTATTTCTATGGTAAAAGATCCAATACGTTGAAGGTGTCTGAAACTTCATATTCCACAATCTTGTGTAGTCACCAATTCTCATCAAAACTCAGAAAGGACCTACTGATCTTGACTTGAGCTTTGAATGTTATCTTTGAGGAAAACAATCCTTCCTAAGATGTACCCTCACCAACTCTCTTTCTCAAAAGAAAGCATACTTTCTATGCTTATCAGCTTGCTCTTTGTACTTCTTGTTCTACCTTGCAATCTTTACTTGGATTTGCTTATGCATCTTCTTGATTTGCTTGGCTCTCTTTAGCGTCTCTGCTGAAATCTATGTAGTTAGAGGCACAAGGCACAACTAGGCACAAGGGGTGTGCTTAGAGCTTGGAGGGCCTAGGTGCATGCCTGAATCAAGGGGCACAAAAATAAATATTTAAAAATTATAAAAGTTCAAGAAAATCCCAAATGATCCTAAAAATGTAAGAAAAACATAGAAACCTAATTCTATGATGAAATATTACTCGGACATGCTAATTTGTATGAATGGAAGCTATATATTGAACAAAAATCTGTTTCGAGGAATAAATGTAAAGAACAAAAATTATTTCAAATTTCTGTAAATATTTTTTTCAGAAAAATAAAAATTTGAAAAATAAAAAACCTAAAAGAAGTTAAATCTATGACAAACAAACAAGAATATCAAATGGAATGTTTGTTTCTACCTATAGAATGAGAAACCAAAAAGCCAAAAATTAAAAAATTAAAAAAATGATACTGATTTTTACAGAAAAATAGGGCTTTAGGTAAACATTTATGAATCCATACCTTTTCTTCACTTAGATATGTAAAAGCTTGAAGAGGAATGGTAGTTTCCACAGGATGGGCTCTCAGGAGTAGAGAAAATAGGGTTGGATGATGAAAAAATGACAAAAATGAATTTTGGGGTTTTAACAACTTGCCACCTGCCCGTAGCCTTCGGAGGTGCACTTGAACATAGGTTCTAGGTGCACTAAGGCGCACCCTAGGTGTGTGCCTAGGCACTAGCACCTCAAACCCCTGCCACTTTACAAAATTCAGGTGCAATTCATGCGCCTAGTGCTTAGGCGCGCCCTCTAACTACATAGGCTAAAATTAGTGGTTAGTGGTAGGAGTACCAAATCCACAGGACTTAAAGGTTTCCTACCATATACTGCCTCAAAAGGACTACATCCGATCGATTGACTGTAGGAAATGTTGAAAGCTAATTTGACTTGTGCTAGCAGCAAGTTCCATTGATGGATATTCTTTACCACAAAACTCCATAGTAGATTTTGTTAACTTCTATTAATGAGTTTAGTCTATCTGTCGGTTTGAGGATGCCGTGAAGAATTAAACTGTAGCCTAGTTCTGAGTTTTTTCCTTAGCGTTTGCCCAAAGTGACTAATGAACTTAGGATCTCTATTTGATGTAATAGTCTTAGGGATACCATGAAGCTTACGACTTCCTTGAAATATAGATCGGCCCCATGTGATGTGTCAATTGTCTTAATGCAAGCTATGAAGTGTGCCATTTTTTAAAAAGGCCAAGAACTACTACAATGGAATCTTTGTTATGGCGTGTTCGCGGTAGCCCAATAACAAAGTTCATGCTTACTTCTTCCCAAGGAGAATTAGGAATAGAAAGTGGAATACACAAACTAGTGTTTTGTAGCCAACTTTTCTTTAGATGACAAGTTCTAAACCTCTGCACATGCTTAGAAACATCTTTAGCCATCTTAGGCAAAAGAACCAATCTTTCACTAAGACAAGCGTCTTATCTCTTCAAAAGTGTCCAACAAGGTCTTCGTCGTGCTCTTCAAAGAACATTAGGGAATATATAAAAGATTACCTTAAAGTTATAAAAGATTACCTTAAAGAGAAAGCCATCTTGATTTAAAAAAAGTTGGTAAGGATGATGCATACCAAACATGCCCAAAGTAGGGATCACATACGCACAATTCTTTAACTATTTCAAAACCAACTACTTTGGTGTTTAAAACAGTTAGCAAGAATATCTCCTCCTTAAGGCATTTGCAACCACATTTTGCATACTTGATTTTTACTTGATCATGAAACTTAAGGATTGGATGAATTCAACATGTCTCCTACTGAGTTTCCACTAACTTTGAAGAAACCACAAAGCTTCATGATCCAAAAATAGTATGAAAGGTTGTGACAGCAAGTATTGGCTCTATGTTCCCATACAGTGATGTAAAACTCTTTGTCATAGGTGGAGTAATTGTGACGTGAATCATTAAGCTTCTCACTAAAGAAGGCAATTGGCTTTCCTTCTTGGCTTAGAATTGCACCGATCCCAACATTGGAAGCGTCACACTTGACTTCAAAAAGACAATTAAAGTTAGATAAGGAAAGGATCGGGGAATTCCTTACCTTTTGCTTGATGAGCTCAAAATTCGATTGTGCTTTTTTCGTTTGTTTAAAAGTTCCACCTTTTAAGAGTTTTCTGATTGGAGCTTATCGTCCTAAAATTTGTGGTGAACCTCTTGTAGAATAAAGTTTAGGCATGAAAAGCTTCTAATGTCAAGCAAAATCTTAAAAACAAGCCAGCTGACAATAGCATTCACTATGCTTGGGTTCATCTTTACTTCATGGATTGAAACGACATAGTGTAAGAAATTGAGGCTATGAGTGAAAAAGTTGCACTTCTTCAAGTTGCCATACAACTTCTATTTTCTTCTCAACAAGTGTGGCACTTGTTGCATATGACTTAAATTCTCCTTCTGGCTTTTGTTGTGCACAAGAATATCATCCAAGTATACAACAAATTTCTTGCTAAAACGTTTAAAGGCATGTATCTTTAAATGCATGAAAGTACTAAGGGCGTTAGAGAATCTAAAAGGCATAAGCAACCATTCAAATAGTCCATCTTTGGTTTTAAATGCAGCTTTTCATTCATCACCTAATCTTATGCGAATCTGATAGTATAGTCTATGAATTTCAATCTTTGAAAAAGTTGTTGCACCATGGAGTTAGTCTAACAAATAGTCAGGACGGGGAATTAGAAAGCAATTGTGATTTTATTCGCCGCCTGCTATCAATACACATTCTCCACAATCCATCCTTCTTTGGCACAAGAATGGCAAATGGCACACAGACTTTTACTTTCTTGCACCAAGCCTTTGGCTATCAACCCTTCAACTTGACGTTGTAATTCTTCATGCTCCTTTGGGCTTATATGATATCCAGCTTTATTTGGAATTATAGATCTAGGAACAAAGTCAGTGTAGTGCTGTATGTCTTCTAAGGAAGGTAAACCATTAGGAATTTCCTCAAGGAATATATCCTCAAATGCATCAATTAATGGTTGTAGAATTGATGGTTGTATGTTAATTTCAGTCTCTTCATCTTCTACCTCATCTAAGGAGTGTACATCATTTAAACTTCTAAAAATGAATTAACTTTTTGTTTGCTACTGAAGTCAATGATTTTAGAAGATTTAGAAGTTATTTCAGGTGCTAGAAGTAAAGGGCAGCTCCGGTGGACGAAGCTCCTGCCTATGCGGGGTCCGGGGAAGGGGCGGACCACAAGGGCCTAAAGTGTACACAGCCTTACCTTGCATTTTGCAAGAGGCTGTTTCCACGCCTTGAACCCGTGATCTCAAGGTCACACGACGACAACTTTCACCGTTGCGCCAAGGCTCCCATTCATTTCAGGTGCTAGAAGTGCGAGAACAATTTTTCTTACCCTTGAAAACAAATGAGTGTTCTTAAATCCATTATGCTCATCTTTTTGTCATACTGCCATGGGCGTCCCAATAATAAGTGACATGGGTCTATTGGAATAACATTGCACCATATTTCATGCCTATAATCTGTTTCCAATGGAAAAATAGACTAGGCATTTGCGAGTTACCTTAATCTAATGTCCCTTGTTCAGCCACTTGAGTTTGTACGGTTTGTGGAAGCAACATTCTCACAAGCACCATATTTAATAATAACATCATATACCTTTTCATTTGGTGTGCACCTTGCGTGGAAGATGGTATGGCACAGCTAGTTATCACTGTCTTTGTGAACATTGCTCAAGATTCTTTCAACTACCAACATCTCACCTGATTAGCAAGAATGATATCTTCTTCTTCAAAACCTGATTGTGATTCTTCTTACTCATACTCAGATTCTTCTATTAAAGCAACCACTTTTCTGTTCACACAGTTAGAATCAATGTCTCCAATCCCCTTGTTCAGCCACTTGAGTTTGTACGGTTTGTGGAAGCAACATTCTCGCAAGCACCATAGTTAATAATAACATAATATACCTTTTCATTTGATGTGTACCTCGTGTGGAAGATGGTATAGCGCAGCCATGACTACGGGCCTTGTTCCAGCCATGCTAGATTTTACAAAAACGTTTGCTATTGAAATTGACGCATTTGGCACAGGTATTGGCTCGGTTCTGATGCAGGAAGGCCAACCCATAGCATTCCTTAGTCAAGGGCTGTCAGCAGGAGCACAACTCAAGTCGGTATGTGAAAGGGAACTCATGGCAGTTGTATTTGTTGTACAGAAATGGAGGCACTACTTGATGGGGGGCATTTTATCATTTGGACAGATCAAAAGAGCCTAAAATTCTTGATGGAACAGTGGTTATTGGAGGAAAACCAGTAGAAATGGGTGATGAAATTGATCGGCTATGTTTTTGAAATACAATATAAACCCGGTTACGATAACCAAGTGGCTGATGTCTATTGCAGTCCTTGCACTTCGTATATCTATTTTCAAGTTTGTTGGATGGGATGAATTAGAACAGGAAGTGTAGTAGGATCCAACATTGTGTACCCTTATGCATGACTTGGTGATTGAATCCAGTAGCCACCCCGGATACCTGCTGAAGCGTGGTTGCCTCACTTACAAGGGTCGACTGGTTTTGTTTAGGAATTCTAAGCTGGTTCCCCAACTCCTATATGAGTTCCACTCCACTCCCAAGTGGGGGTCACTCGGGTTTTTGCCAAACTTACAAGCTGATTTCTACGTTACTATTTTGGGAGGGGTTACCTAAAGTTGTCAAATCATTTGTCATGGCTTGTACTCCCTGCCAGCAAAACAAATATTCAGCCTTGTCGCCAGCAGGATTGTTGCAACCGCTGCCAATTCCCCAACATGCTTGGGAGGGCATTTCCATGGATTTCATTGGGGGGCTCTTGAAGGCATGTGGCTTTGATACTATTTTAGTGGTGGTTGATAGACTTACAAAGTTCTCTCACTTCATTCCACTATGTCACCCTTTCTCAGTCAAGGCAGCAGCCATACTCTTCATCAAGGTGATTGTATGTCTCCATGGGTTTCCTCGTTCAATTGTTTCCGATTGAGATAGGGTTTTCTTTAGCAATTTTTGGATCGAATCATTCAAGCAGGTTGGAACTGTCTTAAAGATTAGTTCGGCATATCATCCTCAAATGGATGGCAAGATGGAGTTGATAAACTGGTGCCTAGAAACTTACTTATGATGCTTCGTTGTGCGTAGACCCAAATCTTGGCCTAAGTGGATAGCTTGGGCTGAATACTGGTTTAACACAACCTTCCAAAGAGGAGCAGGAATGACATCTTTCAGGGCACTCTATGGCAGAGATCCCCCTACTCTACTTCATTTAATTGAAGAACTATCCATTGTTGGAGATGTTAATCTCCTTCTTCAATACAAGAATTCAGTACTACTGGAGCTCAAGGACAATTTCTGCGAAGGATAGTCACAGATGAAATAATATGCAGATTCAAAGAGACATGAAACTGCAATTACAACCTAGCAAACTAGTCTACCTCATGGTTCAACCATACTGATGGAAATGCTTAGCCCAGAAACTCAGTGAGAAGTTCAATCCCAGGTTTTTTGGTCCTTATAAAATACTAGAACAGATTGGTCATGCTGCGTACCACTTGCAATACGTCCCTCTACTAAAATTCACCCTGGTTTCCATGTATCCCAACTCAAACGTACTGCTCACACATTTTCTCCCTGTCAAGAAATTCTACCCTTTCTTACCAATGAATTGGAACTTCAGGTGCAACCAGAAGTAGTAAGATAAGTCTGCAGATCACCCAATGGGACTTTAGAAGTCTTGATTAAATTGCAATACTTGCCTAAATCTGAAAATACTAGGGAGGAAGCAGCAGTTATTAGTTCTCAGTTTCCAGAATTTCACCTTGAGGACAAGGTGAAACTTTTAGGGGAGGGAGGTAGATAGATACAGCTACAACATATAAGGTATATACTAGAAAAAGAAACAAACTAGTAATAGAATTGACAGGTCAGCAATAGAGCACTTGAAGAAGATTAATCCCTACACGCGGTAGGTCCTGATTAGTTTTCCAGTAGGCAATTAGACTGTTACAGAGGAAATTGTAATAAAAGCAAGAAAGAGGAGAGCAGGTGAGAAAGTTGGAGAGTGATTGGAGGCAGGAGCTCCCTCGAATGGCTGTGTAATTTTCTTGTTTTCTTTCTTTGTTTTTCTTAAGCTTCCCCTGTGTAAGCTGAGAATGAATTTGCCATTCATGTTCCCGATCAACTTGTTTTGTTAAATTCATCCTCTACCCTATGTAGTTAAAGGTGCATCGAGGCGCAAAGGGGTGTGCCTGGAGCTTGGGGCGTCTAGGCGCGCGCCTGGAGCTTGGGGTGCAAAATTATATTTTTTATAATTAAAAATTAGCTAAAAATCATTAATAAATTCTTAAAAAGCATGAAAAATACAGCATACATGAAGACACAAGCATGGGAAAGCTATATATGTATATAAGAATAGGTATTAACTAATAAATATAAATAATAATAAAAATTCTAATTTTCGTAAGTTTTATTTTCGGAAAAATTGAACAAAATAACACTACAATGCAAAAAAAGCATGAAAAGTACATTATACATGAAGATACAAGCATGAGGAAGCTATATATGTGGATAAGAATAGGTATTAACTAATAAATATAAAAAAGAACAAATTATTCCTAATTTTCATAACTTTTTTTTTTTTTTTTTTTTCGGAAAAATTAAAAAAATAACCCTAAATTACAAAAAAAAGGATGAAAAAATTATCACACATGAAGACACAAGCATGGGAAAGCTATATATGTGGATAGAAATATGTTTCAATGAAGAAATACAAAAAAATGACGACTTTTTTTATTTCCATAACTGATTTTTTTGGAAAAAGAGTAAAATACCTAAAAACAAACTCAAATCTAGAGCAAAGAAGCATAAAACTCAAATGGAATGTTTTCTTATGCATATAGAATTAAAACCCATCAAGATCTATGGAAAATATTTAATAAAAAACAAAAAATTTGAAAAAACGGTACTGGTTTTTACGTTTTTTTATAGAAACTGTATACACATTGTAAAATTCATAAATCCATATCTTTTTATGCTTAGATCTGTGAAAGATCGAAGAGGAATGGTCGTTTTCACCTTCTCAGGAGGTTGGAAGATTGAAATTAAGGTTGGAAGGTGAAAATAAAATAAAAAAAATGAGTTTTATAAGTTACCAGGTTGAGTTGCCTGTGCCTGGAGTCGGAGGCATGCCTGAAAGGGGTGCCGAGGAGCACCCAGGCGCGCGCCTAGGTGAGCGAACCTAGGTGCGCCTAGCCCGCTCCCAAGCGCTTACTGTCGACTAGCGCCTAGGCGCGCCTTTAACTACATAGCCTCTACCTCAAAGGATTGCATCGATAATCCATGGAGGTTAGAATCTTTGACTAGTCAGCACCTTGACTCCTTAACCAAGAAAGGCTTGTAGGGGGCCTTTTTTGACTATCTAAGGTTAGAAACTTTGATTGGTCAATGCTTGGCCTGCAAGGAATCCATATGAGACGTCCACATCACATTTACCCATGAAATTCTCAAGATTTAATCTAGGATGTCCAAATTTAGGCGTCTTTGATCCAAGCATAAAAACATCTTGATTTGGATGATTAAAACTGTTCATGTTAAAAATATCTTCACATCCATGACAAATCATGCTAATGATCTCACATTTCAAGTGATTTTGAGGTTGATCTTCAGCATCCAAAGCTATATCGCTTAGATCACCCTCGTTCTTCTTTGATCCACCATCAATCTTGGAATCCTTAGACACTTGTCACTACTACTAGGAATTGGCATGTGAATATCATTCCCCCAACAACTTACGTCTTTGAGTCTCACTCATGCTTTTAGAAAAACAAATAGAAGACAAGTCTCTCTTCCTATCCAGATAGTGACTAGGAAATCTATCATTTCTCCATTTATTAGAGATCTATTTTCTCTTGTAAACTCTCATCCTTGCTAATTTTTCTGCTCAACCTTCAGAAAACTATTGCTGATCGCTTAATCTACTTCTATAACTAGTATCTCTTTTGGATGTATCTTTCCATCTTATATGGATACATTTTCTCCTAGTTTTCTGTCTTGAGGGATATACTGGTTAGCATGTTTCGGGTCAGTCAGTGGCTACATTTTTTTTTGTTTTTTGTTTTCTGATGCTTTTCTAAAACTTAAGGTATTTGATAGAAAATGAAGCAGAAAGCAGTTTCATAGATGGCAGATATTTCAGACTTACAGTATAGTACATAAGGCTCCTCTTTACGATAAAGATTTAGCAATGTCATTTTCTGTCCTCTGAACCTGCTCAAAGAAGAAATAGGTTATAGAAACAAAGGTACTCAATTTTGTTAAGAAATGCTGCTAGCCTGCAAAGAAGATATTGATGAGAAGATCCTAAGCAGTCTAGAGAATAATGAAAAATTCTGCCAACGTTTATCTACATTGATACAACCTTTCTTCTGAGTAGGATTGGCAATTAGTTCTAAAAGCTGGAATTTAGGCAACTACTTTTTCTTCATGACCCTGGTAATTAGGTTTTCAAGAGTAAGCCGGGGAAAAAGGGGATGTGGATAAGATCTATTTCCTCAGATACTGGATGGTGAAAAGGAGGTGATCAAAGGAAGCTGAGAGCATGTGTACACTTGACACGGTTACCAGATTTACTGGAGCTTTTTCACCCTCTAAATGCCAACTAAATCAGAACTCCCGCCAGGCTTAGAGTTTAGAGCTGAATCTACTAGCTATTATTTTCTATTTATCAGAAGGGAGGAGAGCTGGTAACAACCATGGCTACTGAAGTGGCTCGGAGACCCTCAAGATTTCATTGAGAAAATTTTGCTAGTTATATATTTAGTTATTTACTTATAGTGTGAAACTATTTGATGAATGTGCTTATGAACAAACTTTCATATTCAAAGATCCTAAAGTTTCAAACAACAAAAGCAAGTACTAGGAAATTCATGGAAGTAAATGGACTTGTTGGAGATGTGCCATTCATGGTTGATTTTAGAGTCAGTGGAGAGAAATGAAGGTGTCTGCTGTTGAATTGTAAAATTGTTGTTTTAGGTGAAACGCATCCTGACTTAGTGGAGATGTGCCATTCATGGTTGGTTTTAGAGACAGTGGAGAGAAAACAAGATGCATGCTGTGGAAGTGTGAAATGGAAGCTTATTTTCATCAGGAAAGCCCTATTTTTAATTCCGAAAGGAGCAACTATAAATGAAGAAAAAACAAACCAAGAAAAGGTGAAAAAACTTCAGTCTCATTTCACTGCATGTTAGTGGTTGGATAGTTTTTCCTTAGCTTCCTGCATTCTTCATAGTTGCTTCCTTGGTCTCTTATTACTTTCTTCTTGATAGGACCTCTCATTCATTATAGATGGTGCAAGGTGGTGTAAGAGATGCTATATGTGCAGGTACAATCAGGAGCTGAGATGTATATTGATTATGTGAAGTGTATTCCTAACCGTACTTGCTTGTGGGGGGTCCCTCATCCCATTCAGAACATTGCAGGACTTGGGAAATCCTTGGAACAGTTATATGGACAGCCCTTACAATGTCTCTCTAATGTCCACCTGAAACAATGGGATCAGATGTGGACTGGGACTGTTAATGAATAGGAGCCAATCGATGCAACTTTTCATCCTGTTAAAGATGAGGCCACCATCTGGCTCATTGAAGAAGTGCACAGATCTACTTGCCTATGTAATTAGAGGCACAGGCGCAACTTGGCGCAAAGGGTGCACCTAGAGCCTGGAGGGCCTATGCGCACACCTGAATCATGAGGCACAAAAATTAATATTAAGAATTATAAAAATTCAAAAAATCCCAAAAAAGTAAGAAAAACATAAAAACATAATTTTATGATGAAATATTCTCAAACGTGCTAATTTCTATGAAAGCTATATATGTGAATGAAATTATGTTTCAAGGAATAAATGTAAAAAAATGAAAGTTATTTCAAAATTCTGTAACTGTTTTTAAAAAATAAAAATAAAAAATTTGAAAAAAAAAAACCTAAAAAGAAGTTAAATCTATAGCAAACAAACAAAAGAATCAAATGGAATGTTTGTTTCTACCTATAGAATAAGAAACCATCAAGATTTATAGAAAAAGGTAAGCCAAAAAGGAAAAAATAAAAAAATGATACTGAACTTTACATTTTCTTTTCAGAAAAATAGGGTTTTAGGTGGAGGATTCATGAATTCATACCTTTTCTTTGCCTAGATCTGCCAAAACTTGAAGAGGAATGGCCATTTCCACAGTAGAACCTCTCAAGAGAGGAGAAAATAGGGTTGGGAGATGAAAAATGAGAAAAATTGAAGTTTGGTGTTTTAACAACTCGTCACCTGTTCCTAGGCGTGCCTGAACATAGGCTCTAGGTGCACCGAGGCACACCCCAGGCGCTTGCCTAGGCTCTGGAACCTAAAACCCCTGCGACTTTACAAAATTTAGGCGCAGTGTGTGCGCCTAGGCATGCCTCTAACTACATAGCTGCCTGCTGTACCCAGCATCTGGCTAAACTCGGGGCTTCTGATCCTGCAAATTGTGCTTTTGATGATGTAATCTTTCCAGAGATATGACCTGTTATAGAAAAAACCCTCTAGTTTCACAGTTATGACTGTTTACTGTGTTTCAGATTACTGATATACGTTTTAGCTCCAGGTACCATGGAGGGCAGGACAGAATATCAGCCATTTTATTTGTACTTTTTAATACTTTTATTATTTTCATGACACGACTTACAATACTTGCTTGGATCTAAATTCTGGGAACATATTGTTATTTGGAGCCTGCTAAAATCTTGATGCTTAAAAAGCATTTAAGTAGAAAAAGGACAGTACTACTTTCTGATATGTAAAAGACAGTACTTCTCGGAGTCACATAGCCATTATTTAACATTATGGGGGAAAATGATATTTTTTTTCTTGGTGGAATGGGGATATATGATATGCTGGACCTACTTTTAACTCCATGGGCAGCTAAATATGGAAAGCAGAAGGCAGGGATAATAGACTACAAAGCTTTAAGCCGACATGGTTACAGTGGACTTTCAGTCTTGAAAGTACCCGCTCCTAGAGAGGTTGAGGATAAAGCGCAGGATTGGTCTTGGTCATCGGGCAAGGAACATGACCTGGTTAACAAGGAGATCGAAGAATCATACAAAGTGCGTGAGCATACTAGAGCTGCGGCAGTTGAAGCTGAAAAGCTAACCAATGTGCAGTTGAAGAAAGATAAAAAGAACCTTTCTTTCCAACAAAAGGAGAAGCGGAAGAGAGAACTTGGTCAGGCTACTAGGGGCAAGAACTATGTTGAAGAAGAGAAAAGGCTATTGAGAGATCGTGGTATCTACTCTGGTTTTGATTCTTGATAGCATGCATAAGTAGTTTCAAATGCTACTTAACATTTCCCAACCCAATTGTCAGCAAGCCGCTTGGAAGGCTCAACTACATTCACATTATAAGATTTAACCTTAGTACTTGTAGAATTTTGATATGGAGGATTCTAATGAATTGTATGAAATGTAATTTCACTTCTTAGTATACACCATCCTAAATTCCAGGTTTCTAAACCGAATCCGGGTAAAGTGATGATATGGATGTACATCGAGCACTTGTAAGTGGATGAATTGCAACTGTGCATGCATTTCTGAAACTGTACGCATATGCATACAGTTTTGAGGTAATTATAAGAACACACCTAAGCTTTTGATAATTGTAGTAGGCCACCTCAAGTTTGCAGCTTTATTTGTAAAAGCACGGTTGCCGTCAATTATTGACCGGATCCTCGACGTTGATCCGAGCAGTTGGTTTGGGCGCTCGTCCACAAGTGAAAAACTCTGTTTTTGTTTTGGTTGGAAGCTCCCATCACTGGCTTTCAAACGTTCTCACTCTTTCCAGCTTCCAGCTCCGATGTTTTTTTTATCCGATTTCCCCCGGGCATCATTTTTCAAGCTCGAAGCATCAAGTCCCGTCTTGCCTCTCACTACAACATGCTACCGAACTGGCCGGGAGATGTCATGTAATTTATGGTTTGAATTTGTAAAACTAGGTATTTTTTTTTCTAATGCAAAAACTTATAATCTAAACTATTTTGATATTTGTTCCTCGTAGTAGGCCCTTCGTTTATTATTTTTCTATGGATCTGTGGAACGGTTTGACTAAATGATAAATCGCTTTCTCATAAAATTCTTTCAAGCATTTGTATTTGTTTTCAGAATTTTTGCCATGGCTAATGGATACCAAAAATTGGATGAGAAGGCTTCAAGGTGGTTTATTACATAAGAAACAAGATGAAGGGGTCTCCTCTTTCCTTCGTTCTTCTATGACCAAGAAAGCAAGGATTTCGAGGGAAGCTCTACTAGTAAAACCGAACAGAACTAGGAGAATGGTACTGGGCATGGCCTTCGTCCACAATAGATGATTAGGTCGCCGGTTTGGGGCAATTAAGATTTGTGCGAGCCCGCAAAGATCACTGCCCGGTTTGGGCGATGAGATTGTGCGAGCCCGCAAAGGCAACCCGAAAAGACAAACATAGGGTGCTATTATTACACTCAGAGTAGCACACATCTATTATTATTAAATACAAAATAAATGCGAAGTACATAAAATGGTAGTTCCAACTTCATTTACAATTGTTACACTCAAGGTGGCTTCTTACCATTAATTACTTGAATGCTCCGTACACAAGTAAGTGCTCCCCGCAACCTTTTTAGCAAGTAAGTCCAACTGTACAATTTGGTAATTTTCTTTTGGTTCAAGCGAAGAAACACAGCAGTTCACTGACAAGCCTATTCAAGCGAGGATGCCAGGTGGTCAGCGATCAGCGGCACTTCGGCATTAAGAACCTACAACCAAGCGTTTTCCACGGGAGATGTGCATTGTTTGAGACCAGCGCTAGACAATTGATGGCATACAATTTGGTGATTTACTTGTACAAGAAGAATGTTTTGCCCGTAGAAATATGAGCTCTCATCTTCGTCCACCCTAGCGTTAGAAGAGTTATCCACCACAGTGAGAAAGACATCCAATGCTCAATAAGCAACCTTATACATGTAAAAAATGCTCTAATTTCAGCTTCATTAAAGTTCTTTCCATCCAATAGGCCTTGAAAACAAAAAGTAACCTCTGTAAATGATTTCTCCAACTTCCACACATTGCAATTGTTTCAAGTTAAAACAACTCATTCGAGTAGGTTGATTTAAAATGATAAAGAGTATTTGTAGAATGATGCTTTTAGTTTTAGAGGGAATTAAAATTCATTTGAATTTGAACTACGTTATAAACCAGACTCTATCTTCTTTTCCTATCTTGACTTTGAAAACAAGGTGAAAATTGTTTCTCTCCTTTTCAACAATCTCTCCATTCTTCACATTGTTTTCAAGAGCTAACTCTTGAGATGGTACACCTTGGTGTAAGGCATGCGTGAATGCACTTGTGTGCACTTTGCACTTCACAATCTTTTGATTTTAGATCAGTCCAAGCCTAGGCCCATCGAAGTTGATGGCTGAAAAGCAAGGACATGTTCATATTAGTAAGGCCATTGACAGAAGACCATAAGGTCACACCCATTCTTGCTGAGATGGATTGACCCGCCTAAGGCCAATTCACTTGATAGGGCCCACTAGAGAGAAGCAAAAAGATCTAAGTGATGGAAGTGAATGCCAAGTTTTTGTTGCCAAAATGTTCTTTAAAAGAATGTTAGAAGCACTTAGAAGATGCACACTAAGCTTTGGAAGAGATTAAGTTAACTTTGCATATGAAGTTCCTTACATGAATTTCATCAAACATCTATGTAATACTAGGTAGATTCAATTGAAAATGAAGAAAACAAGTTTTCACATAATCAAAAGAACAAACAATGAGAAAACCATCCAAAGCCACAAGGATTCATAGTGGTTTGGCTAGCTAACCAAGGCACCTATTTTTGCTCTCTCAAAGTAACATCTATTTGAAGTTTTATTCTCATTGTAAGATATGTACATCACTAGTTGAAAGGTTAGCCAGTAATATTAAGAGTGTGATGACCCAGGTTTTCGTAACACATTTTGTAAATACAATTTTCAAAGGCAGCGAAAATTCTTTTCTTTAGAACTTGTTTTGAAAAACTCAAGTTATCACTTCATACATAACATAAGTAGAATTTTTGTACAAGATAAAATTCTATTGAAGGAATATACTTTTATTAAATTCTAAAATCCATCCAGTGGTTCACAGTATAGCCCATGTATCATTACAATACTTGTCCAAATTACATAATCCAAATTTAAAAGCTCACCATATT
Organism: Warburgia ugandensis; assembly: GCA_035236585.1. Classification (NCBI taxonomy): domain Eukaryota; kingdom Viridiplantae; phylum Streptophyta; class Magnoliopsida; order Canellales; family Canellaceae; genus Warburgia; species Warburgia ugandensis. The sequence continues at coordinate 42,990,088 of CP141136.1, forward strand.
ATAAAAACTCTCAATACAATACAATGCTCTCAAATAAAAATACATGCCTTCAAGGGATATACCCTAATTGATAATTATTCCAAGTCTTCTCAAGTCTTGAGCGCCTAATTCTTATTCTCTGTATTTGAGATATTATAAATATTTACAATATCTCAGCAAGCTATGCTTGGTAGGGGATTTAAGAAGCATAATAATTTGACAGTATAATCCTAATACTTCATAATCCCATTATTCATACTTATGGATCAATCTCTTTACTTTATCATATATGTACATTCTTACACATACATATTGTATACTTTGTGTGTGTGTGTATAGTTAAAACTATGAAAAATAGTTAATATTGCAAACATCAATAGTCACACTCAGACACACTGAGTTGATAAAACATTTAGACTCTATTGGAAAAATAGTCATTTATTTGGAAAGTATTAGCATCTCATTATGCCATATCATAAGGTATCTTACTATGCCATGCATCATAATGCAAAGTACTTAAAGGACTACTATGCATGCAGTCAAAATCTGTACCAACGCGTTTGGATAACTGCCCAATAATCCACTTATACCATCCTTGGTGGAAATCACAATATCAATGTTCGTATAGGGGTACCATGGTTGTCACAGTGGCAGCCTTCCCATAATCGCCCCATCCAATTTTTAGCCTCACTTAGGCTTGGTATCCATATCATAACAAGTTTTGGAGAGCAGGTGGCCAAACCCTACTAACTCTCTTAGCATTGCATCCCCAAGCATACACCTGTTTAAAACAAAACCACAAGCCTCTATGCTTGTATGTAAAGTAATTTTCATACATACCAGACAATTTGTCTATTTACGTAGGGCTGGAATACCTTCTAGTTCTCTCTATTCACTTAGGGTTCTCCTCAATTCTAACTTAACCATTTTGTATGTTTTTTGGTTGGATCATAAGGGTTTTCAAGGGATTTTATACAAGTATTTACATTACACGTGTCAACATTTCTAGACACAAGATCATGTATTCAACATGTATATCTCATATGTCTTTGTGTATTCCTTTCTTTGATCTTGATCTTTCACAGATCCTTTGATCAACAATTTATACTTGATGATAAAGATCAAGGACTTAGATCTTCTATCATCTAGTTCTTCTTTGATCTAAGTTCAGTTGTTTGATCATCCCTGAGGAGGATGATCTTAGTTCTCTTCCTTGAATCATATATGATCAAGGGTTTAGATCTTCTATTCTATTTGATCTAAATTGCAAGCAATATATATCATCATCTAGAAGTATTTATTTCTTTTATTGTTCTTGATCATTCAAGATCCCATGGATCTTGTTTTATTATCCTTATCTTACTTACAATTTTTATTAGGGTTAGATAATTTACTAACCTTTTATGCTCTTATTTTATTATTCAACCAGTTAATGTTTTACTAGTTGAAGATAACTTATTTCATTCTAAGTCTAAATAGCTCATCTTATTTCCAATTGACTAAGGCTTACTAGCTGAATGGCTAAACACAAAGTGGTTACTTCGATCCTCATGTAAGGAAGAGTTTAGACCTCACAAACGTCAACGGAAGGTAGGGAAGAGCGAGGCTCTATTAGACAACCCCCTTAACCAACATGTTCAACATTCACTAGAGTGACCTTAGCTCAACCTTTCATAAGGTTCCTATGAGCATTTTAACCCTACGTACTCTTTCTAATTAATTTTAATTAAATCCATGAACATTTAAAATATCATTCATGCGGTTTATTATTCTCCTAATTTGGGCAAAGGATTTGATAATCCTTATATTATCCTACTAACTATAGCCCTTATTGATATTAAGTCCAAGTCATTCACTCATTTTAATTGTCCATGAATCTCTATATTTCATTAGATTCCATCTTTGGTTATTTATGAATATTGAGACATAACCACTAATTAAACAATTATATCTACTAACTTAAAGATAATTAAGATACTTATACTATACTTTGACAATTCAAATAATCATGCACTTTAAATCATAAGAGAATTATACATCTATATCATTCTAAGGGCATTTATACTTTAATATACTAACATGGATCCTAAGTTATGAAATGCATGAAATTTTACTAGTAATGGAATCATGCTAAAATCTCAAATTCAAACTAACATGACCCTAAGATAATTAAATTACCAACCTCTTATAACAACCTGATAACAAACTAGGAGCATTTAGAGCATATCATGCTAAAATTGAAGAATTACACTCTCATGCTTCCTAATTTGTAACATAAATCACATTTACAATTCTATCTCAAATAAAAGACAAGTAAACTAATTAAATTAAGTTTATTAGAAACTTTTATTTATGATCCAACAATTAGATCTTAGATCCTTTCTTTTAGATCAAGGGTTTACTCTATTAAGATCCAAAGATCATATGCACTTGTTTTTGTCACATTTAATCCATGATCTTACTGGATTTCATCATAATCCCATTCAAATAACCCATCCAAAGGGTCTGATCATGCTTGATCTCATTGATAAAGTGGGTTCCTTTGTATTTTTAAGGTATTTCTACCATAAAGGGTAGATTCTTAATTTATCTTAAATCTGTTATAATAAATTATAAATCTCACTTTCTTTCAACATCTTTTCATCATTAAATTAGATCCCCAAGATCTGATCATCTCAGATCTTGAATATCATGAAAATTGGAAGCTTATTTCTTCAAAATAAAAAGTTTCTTGAAGATTTTTATCAATTTTATGATTTCACAAGAAAATAGACATTACAAGCTTTCCATATCTTTTTTTTAGACCTTGATTCAGAGTTTAGATGACTCCACAATTAAGAAAAAAAGTTCATAGTCATTTTGAGGGTCCAGATTTGATTTGGGCCCAGTAGAACGAATGACTTGGATTAGTCGGGCGGAGCAATAGCCGCACTTCTATCTCCGGGACGCGCGTTGTAACGCGTTGCGCTAACTTGCATTGTCACGTGACGTTCCATCAGGATGGAGTTGCATGTGGGGACACTCCTGTAGGGAATCTTTCCATGTAGCGTCTCACAGTTGCATCCCAGGAGCTCGATCTTATTGGGAAGATCAGACAATCCATTTTGGACCGTCCAATCAATTCCTCTTTAATCCAAGTCTCAAAACTTAATGAAATTTCCTCAAAATTCTACCCTAGGGGTTTTGGACCCTTCTGGATCAATTGGATGGCTCAAATTTTCCATCTGAGCCCTCATCATACAGAAATGAGGGGTTCTTATCCTTGATTTTTATAATTTTTTAACCTAAAATTAATTTTAGAAAAATTAAAATTAAATAAAATAACATGAAATAAGTATGGGAAGAGTTTCCACCTACCTATTGGAGAAAAACTTAGCTTTTACAGCCCAATTTTAAAGAATTATCCCGTTGAAGATAAGATTGCCTGATAACCACTTGTTTTGTGATTTCCGGTTGATTGCACCATTGGATCTTGAAATTTCTTTGTGAATTTTATAGATATGATAGTCTAGGACAATATAAATGGTGAGATTGGTGATATTTGATTTGGAACAGAGTTCCTAATTGAATTTAGGTCTCTTATATCTGGAGAGAGGAGAGAGAAAGTGAAAGAAGAGAGATTTTTGGAAATTTTGGAAATTGGGGAATCTAGACCTAGTTTTTTAGGGGAAGCAAGATTATTTAGTGGGAATTTTAATGAACATTTTTTGGCAATATTTGGGGGTGTATTTATAGATGTTTATGAATTTTTCATCATTACTTGTAATAATTATATTTCAATTCTTTTGAATATTAAATTAACATTGGATCCTCCACTACCCCTCCTTCTCCACTACCAGGTGGTAGTGTTTTGACCACTCATTACATGCTTTCTCACTGTTGGATTCATTTGTGGGGCACTTGTGGGCCCCATGGAGGTGTGAAAGGACCATTTTGCCCTTTTATTCACAAAAATGGAGAAAAATAGGATTTATTCTTACTAGCTCGGAATTGAGTGTACTCAGTTGCGTTGGAATCATATTTTTGAGTACATTCTAAATATCGATTTCTGAGATTCAATTATGGGTAAAATTATCATTTTATGCTTTTGTTTATAAAAATGAAGAAAATTAGGAAATTTTCATTTTAACTCGGAATTGAACGTACTTAATGTCATTTCGATCAATTTTTCAAGTACATTCATAAATTCTAAATTCTAAATCATGTTTTAATCTCTATAATAAGATAAATTTCAATAACCTAATATTCCAACCTAGAATTTCTGAAAATTCAAACTAAATTGATTTTTTCAATCAATTTACAAAAATTGGGGTTATTACAAAGGGCACTTACAAAAGCACTACCTTCTCTACAAGATTTGCAAATCAGTTGACAATGTGCTGGTCACAAATAAAGGAATAATATACTTACTTTTATAAGCCATTGCAAATACACTTCCAACAACAAGAGGAAAATCACTCTCTTATACAAGTAGAAATTTTGAAGAAAGAACTCTCTCTCAAAAGTTTATAACAATACACAGACACAGACACAGACACAGACATAGACACAGACACACACATACATAGACACACACACACACACACACACACACACACACACAGGCACACAGACATAGAGAGAGAGAGAGAGAGAGAGAGAGAGAGAGAGAGAGAGAGAGAGAGAGAGAGAGAGAGAGAGAGAGAGAGAGAGAGAGATGTGAACACAAAAGATGGAAATGGTTGATACAATGTGCTTGTGGATGATTACTTGAAGATTTTCTTGATTCTTCCTTAGTTGTTCTTGAATCTTCAAAGGATCTTCATTTTACGGTGCTCCTTTTAGTAGATCCATTGCAAATCAAATTCTATATGTTGCTGTGCAAATAAACATGTAGGTAGACAAGATTTTAAACTTGAAAGTGACATCTCAATGACCTATCTACCAAAACAGTTGACTATTTTCTTTGGACAATAAATTAGATTTCCAAATCAGTAAAAGTCACTAAAAATAGTTGGCTTCTTCCTTCAACTATTGTGGTCCTATAATATCTCTGCGGACGTCAGCAAATTCCTAAAAATAGTCATTGGATTTTTAGAAAGAGTTGATTATTTTTCAAAACTGGTAAAATATTCATGAAGGATCCTCCTCATCACTTGACTTTTTCTTCAATTAACTATTTTTGCAAGGGTAGTCAATTAGATTCACTTAAGCCTCAAAAGTAGCTGTGATCATCTTAGGCAATTAAAATGAACTGGTTAGTTGAAAACTCGTCATCACTTTCTCAAAAATCTTCAATCTTTCTAGTCAAGAATAGCTGGCCATCTTTGAAAAACATTTGGCTTGATTTTGAAAATTACTGACTAGATTTTTCAACCAGTCAACTTGATTTGCAGTCCAATTGGATTGTTTCACCTTTAAACAACTATATCTTGGTGATATGATGCTTAATTTGAGTGAACTTTAGCGTATTGGAATGGTCTTTCAATGCTCTATTTATTGGGTGCTTAAGAAGGATACATAACATCTTCAAATTCTTAAAATATTCAAAGTGATGGCTTGATCTTTCTTGAAATTTTCAAGTTGTTATTTATCTTCTTTGAATACTTGAAAACATTCCAAATGAGACTTGTAGCATCATGAAAAATTGAATTCTTCAATGAATAGCCTATTTTTCCTTGACTATATTGATTCTTCAAAGATAATCACTTGAATCCTTTAGAATGCTTGAGAGTATTTAAGATTTCTCAAGACATGGTTTATGGTGATCCTATAAACACTTTCACATCCAAGTGAACATGGTGGACCATAGCATAAAGGTTTTATTATTATGAAAATAAAAAAGGGATTGTCCCATCAATCTTTGTCTTTTTAATGATGGCAAAACTTTGAAAAGAAATTTAGAAATAGATTAACAACAATGTAAATTAACTTTCTTTTCTACCAAGCTTTTTCCACTTTTTTTCAAAATAAAAAAGGTGAGGCAAGTAGTACACATACACAAATTGTTGATTGTTTTTCTCAAGTGCACGACTATTGTAGTGTAGCTTATGCAAGTATGGGTTGATACCATGGGGACTCAACTTAAAAAGATAGAATTTAAATAAAATTTAATTAGTCACTAATTGAAAAAATAACAAAAAATAAATAAAAATAAATTATAAACTCAAATCTATTCAACTAATGAAAATTACACCAATCCAAATTCAAAAAGACAAAAAATTAACTAAAAAAATAAAATTCACTTCCCTAGCTTGATTATAACAAATTTTCTCAAATTTGATATCATCAAAGTCAATTGGCCTTCATCAATTGTTCACTAATACTTTTGATTAAGGATCCAACAGCTAGATCAAACAGATCCTCCAAAATTTTGATGATATGGACTAAAGAAGTATTTTGAGTTTTGGATGGCTTAGATCAAATCTCTAGTTTTTAGATTGAATATTAGGATTGCTGAATTAAGTAGGAGATGTCCTAATAAAAAGATATGAAGATTAATTGAAATTTTGATTAGAAACAGATAAAGAAATAAAGAAATTATGTTTATTAAAGCTAGACCATTGATTTAGTTGAGCTTAAATAAAACAAGCTTAGAATAACTTAGTTCTCAGATTAAGTTGGGAATAAAATAAAATGTGGATAGCACCAATTTGGATAAGAGAAAACTGGGATTAGATTAGAAAAGGATGAAAATGGAATTAGAATTAAAGGGAAAATTTGGAATTTTATTAGATTTCTCATTTTAAATGAAAAAATAGAGGAAACCTAATCGAGGAAGACGATGACAAGGGAGAAGGGAAGAAGGGAAGGAGGAGAAAATAGGGAAATTTGAGGGAAAACACCTCCTATAGTGAAGGGAGAAGGTGTTAGAGATGAAGATAGAGGGTGGGAAAGTAGAGATTCCTGTGAAAGAAGAATGGGCCTATGACAGAGGTAGGCATGGGAGTGAAAGAGAGGGAAAGAGGAAAATCTAAGTAGAGAGGGAGAGTGTAGGAGAGAAGGGGAGTGAGAGAGAGAGATAGCAGAGAGGGAGAGTGTAGTGATGAGGGAGAGGGAAGCAGAAAGGAACAGGTGGGTATGATTTGGTTCACTCATTTGAGTGCAGTCAAACTGAGCAACAGAAAGAGGGGGTGATGGATTGGGAGGACAAGAAGTGATAAGATTTTGGTTTGTAGTTGGAAACCAAGAGAAGAAGAAAAAAAAAAAAAAGGCAAGAAGGAGAGAGAGAGAGAGAGAGAGAGAGAGAGAGAGAGAGAGAGAGAGAGAGAGAGAGAGAGAGAGAGAGAGAGAGAGAGAGAGAGAGAGAGAGAGAGAGAGAGAGAGAGAGAGGGTGTGGGGGTGGTGGTGAGGGAGACGAGGGGGAGACGAGAAAGAAGGAGAGTTGGGAAAGAGAGAGATTGAGTACAAGAGGGAAGGTTGAGGAGAGTGTAAGAGAAGAGAAGGAAAAGAGAAAGGGGTGGTCGATCTTCCTTTAGCTGCCTCCTTTGGTTTCCTCCTTGCTTTATATAACTTCCTAAGCTCGTAATTTCAGTCCGCCCCACTGTCCTTCAAGTTTCTTCTATGGTTAAACATTCTTCACCTTTGAAAACCCACAAACTCCTTCTATTTTGCATCTTTCCATTCCCATGTTATTTCCCTTTTCATAAAATCTTCTCCATGATTTCCCTTTCTCCAATTAAAACTAATTTTCTTTTTTGAAACCATCCCATCTTGCCTTGTGATGTTCTTTAGGATGATTTGGCATCATTGATTTTGGTCTGAGCCATCGAAGCCTTTTTGGTTGATCTGTAAAATATAAGACTAAATCAGAATCATCTAAACTATACATTACACATTTGCATAGCTTTGACTATCGTCTGATCATTAAATTTTACAAATCAATAATTGGATGATCAATTGGAGCTAATATTCATATGTCATCTAAAAATTAAAAATTGATAGGTTAGATGATCTAATTAAATGCTAAACTAGTGGTATTTTGACCAAAATTAAACACTCAATAAACCCCCAACTAGCATTTTGCTAGTCCCAAGCAAAACATGCCAAAAATCAATTTGCAAAATTTCAAAAGTTATTTTTAAGTCAACTCCCACTTTTTCTCAGAGAATTATTTCAATAAATCTATCTACTTTAGCATACTAATAAAAATGAATGAAGAATTCAAAACCCTACCCATATGCTAAATATATTTCAATTAAGCTCAAATCTCAAAGTGAGTGTGTAAGTGTATAGTCTACATATAAAATAATCATTATCTCTAAGTAGACTTCTAACTTTTGACCTTCATTTGAAATATGTTTTGACCTTAATCCTCACTAATAAACATTCACTCAAAAATAGAATCTCTCACATAAAGGGTTCAAATCATCTCTCTCTTTTGAATACATGAACAGAGTTAATAAAAACAAATTTATCTCACATATATTCATAAAGAACAGGAGTTATTAAGGAATTTAATTTTTGATTCCTTTAGAAAAGATAAGATGTCATTACCTTTGAACTTTTAAAAATACTACTCTTTTAAATCCCGTTCATTTTTATCCTCATCAAGACTATATTTCTCCTAGAATCAATAGGTCTTTAACTGAGACGAAGAGTAGGCTTCGGACAAGATACCAAAGAAAGAGTATAAAGGTTAATCAAAATTTCTTAAAAAATAAGTGGAGGTTTTCCACTGTAGTTGAAAATTCTTCTTTACTTTGCTTGCTTGAAGTGAATATTTCCTTTTTCACTTTCTTGCATTCTTTTTTTTTAGTACTTTTTTTTCAACACTTTTTCTTTCTCTTTAACACTTTTGAATCACTTTAAAGAACATTTATTTTCTTGATATTCACTTTTCTACTTTTTTTGCAACTAAAAATTATATTCTCATTCATCTCTAACTTATTTTTCAAAGAAAATAGGCAATGGATGTACTATACTGAGTTAATATGGGTAAAAGTAATTTGGGTAAGAAAAGAAAATGCTTATATAAAAGGCTTAAGTTGCCTAACTAGTAGTAAAAATACTCTTGGGTAGGCTTTATGTCTCTAGGTTAACAACAAGGATGACCTACATCATTTTCTAGGTTTTATATAATCAATCATATTTAATGAACTTCTAGAATTTTAATGATAATACTCTAATAATTAAGGTAATTAGCCAAATTTAAGAATCAATGGGATCAAATTTTCTTTAAGCATATTGAAGAAAATTAGGAACATTTATAACCTCTCAAAAAGAGAGAGAGAAAAGAATAGCTCTAAGACTCACTTGGCTTATAGGTCTCCATTGAATTTCTTTAAGATCTCTAAGTTATACCTACTTATCAATTTAGAATATGTATGTGCAATTGCTTGTATGGATGTGATCTGAGACTGCTTTCATGGAATACTTTAGAAAATAAGTAAAATAATGAATTAATCATATTAAAATTTATTAATAAAAAAAATTTAACTAGAATATATTATAGAAAATCTAATTCTCATCATAGTGTAGGAATTGACCTAAAAATTTCCAAAAATTTTTAGCAAAAATTTCAAATTTTTTGTGTAATCAAGAAAATTAAAACTAATAAAAACTATAATTTGCTAGAATTATACACCCCCAACCTAAAAGAAACATTCTTATCAATGTTTAAAAAGTAAGATGATGATAATGCATTGAGAAATGAAGAAATGGGAGATATAGAAATAGAAAGTTCTTAAGAGCTATGGTACAGTAATATATATGAAAAATTTACAAAGTTCAAAACTTCCTTGGGTCCCATACAAAATGATCCAGACAAGCCTCTGAAAAGGAATGATGAGTGAATTTATCTTGCAATTTTGAATTTTTCATTTTATCACAGGGCAAGGTAAATATATCTCCAAGTTGCTACTCATAATTCGAGAAAATTGTGGGAGCTTAATGCAACCTTTCTGGAAATGGAGCAAAGATGTCACATGGCTTAGTGGGTGGGATGTTTTCCTTAGCAACAAATTTATCTATTTTTTGAATAGGTTTCAGTACTATCTCAACCCTTTTAGATTAGATTTCTCAATTATTTTACCACTATGAATAATGGTAATTGCCTTTGTTTGTTCTATATTTGTAACTGAAGAATTAATCTCACCTACCACATCCATATTATCAGGGTTTTCATTTGGTGGGATAGGATATCACCCTTTTTCAATGATCTGTAGCATTTGGGACATCATGTCCTTCAATTCAGTCATGGATTCTGTATTCTATTTTAATTGGGCTTTAATTTGAGCCATTTTTTTTCTCTTGGTATTGCATGGATTGATGAAAGTTATCCTCCACTTCCCCCTTAGGTAGAGGAAGGTAAGATCCAGGAGGAAGTGGTCCTTGTGGTGGATGGTAAGGGTGGTATTGGGCCTTATGTGAGACATTAGCATTGCATCCATTTCTCCAATTGACAATTGAATGATTACTCCAATTGAAATTATATGTCTCTGAAGGTGGAGAAAAATGTTGCTCACAAGAATGTGTTGGTTCATGAATTGCATCTTGAAATGTAGGAGCGATGGGACATTCTTGAGTAGGGTGTGTATTACTTTAACAAATATCATACACCTGTTCGACTTTCTTAGAGGAAAATTTTCTCATTTCCATGGCCTTAACTATTCTAGATAGGGGTGCTATTTTAGTATTCATATCATCTTTTTCAATCATAGCATATATTCCTCCCCTAGCAGATGTGGTGATGGACTTGGGCTTGTTTAGGGAACCTACTTTTTTTGAATCAGCCTAAGTTTGTGCACGCTCTGTTAACCATTCCAGACACTCTTAAGACTCTTTAGGTTGTTGGTTTAAGAAATTTCCATTGCACATCATTTCAACAAACTGGCACATATTAGAATTAAGTTCTTCATAGAAGAAGCTAATGATGCGCCCAAGTTTGTATCTATGATGTAGACAAGTTAATAATAATTCTTAGAATCTTTCCCAGCATAGAAAGTTTCTTTATCTGTCTCGGTAAAATTCATTATATTTCAGTGGAGAGTATTTGTCATATGTATAGGAAAGAACTTATTAAAGAACTTCCTAGTCATTTCTTGCATGTTCATATGGAACCTACTGGTAGTGAATGAAACCACATCTTATCTTTTTTCTTTAAAGAAAAGGAAAATAGTTTGAGTCTTACCATGTCTAATTCAATGTTTGGTGTATGTTTGGTCATGCACACTTCACCGAATTCTTTTAAATGGAGGTAAGGACTCTCGCTATCCAACACATAAAATTTAGGAAGTAGTTGAATTACTCCCACCTTTAATTTAATCATACCAACGTTTGAAGGTAAATTTATACATGAAGGTATGCTGGTATAATTAGGTTATAAATAGTCTTATAATGTTCTCCTACAAGGATTTTGGTTATGCTAATTATCCTCATTTGTTCTAAGTTGGTCCTGATCCCTATTATATTTCCTTCTCCTATTTCCATGTGGTGAAGTACGATTCCCCCATGGATATATATTATCATTAAATAGAGGTAGAGGATCAATAGCATCAAAAAGAGGATTGCTCATCCATGAGGAAACATCATCATTATCCAAGATGAGAGGTGGTTCATCATTATTAAAGAGGGGATTGTTTCTCCATGGGGAAATATCATCTCTGTTAATGCTGGGGTATAGATTACCCTTTTATCAATGTGTAGATTTTTCATTGAATGCAATTGAATATGTCTTTTCTTTTTTCCCCTTTTCTATTTGAATTGGAAAAGCTATCATACATTATGCAACCTAAATGCTATTGATGGACAATGATATAACAGAAAATTCAAATAACCTTAAGGTTAGCAAGAAGGCAATGTGATTGTCTTGAATATGTGTGGAGGAGATGCTTTTAGATTAGCCTAATCTAACACTTTTCCTTTCTTTCAGATTTGATTACTGCTTACTAGTTGGGTTTTTCTCTAAAGTAGTTAATTCAATCCTCGTGTTAGGAGGTATTTAGACCTCAACAGATATCAAAGGAAGGCGTGGGAAAATCACTTGGATTTTAATAAACCCACTATAATCACAGTGCTTATAAGCCACTAGAGTGATAGTAGATCATGTCCTATTAAGAGGGTCCTACGAGCATGTGATAGCCTCTATAGGTCCCTTCTAATTAGTTTTAAATTAATTTGAATGACTAAGTTGCACACTTGATGTGATTATCCAAGGTGGGCCAAGAGGTGGTGATTGAATCCACCTTTGATCTCATGCTATTAAGTGTCCTTACTAATTAATTTTCACACTCCATGGCAATTCGATCAACATATAAATCACAATAAAGCGATAAACATGCCCTAAGAATGCAATTAAAAATAATAAACTGATGCAAACCCTAAAAATACAAAAATCATCAAATATGATATGCATATGTAATTACACTACCAAATAACTCAAATTATTCTAAATCAACCATACTAAAAAAAAAAGGAGCGAGGAAAACTTACAGTGGTGTTTCTAATCAAGATCAAGTGTGGGCCACCTTGTCCCACACCTGCCCTATTTTAATACAACCTTTTTAAATTTGAAATTGAAATAAATTGCAAGTTACAATGTGCCACACTACAACATTCACTCAAAAAAAAAAAAAAAAAAACATAAAAAGAAAAGGTACTATTTTAGGAAAGGAAGGAAATTCTATTTATTTGATGAAGCTCCACTTGCCAAAATTTTCCTTTTTCAATTTCTTGAAAATTAAAAATAGTAATAAGTACCAAATTTAGGAAATAGAGTGATATGCACTAAGAAAATTGAAAAATGTACCTAAAAATGCATAGAATGCTAAAATAATGCAATTCATAAAATGTTTTTATTTATATGAAAACTCCTTTGCGGTTCCCCGACAATGATGCCAAAAAATTATTGACTATTTTCCACAACTGCATGGGATATTGTAGTATAGCTTATGCAAGTATGGGTAGATTCCATAAGGCCTCAACTTAAAAGGATGAAAATTAAATACAATTTAATTAGCCACTAATAGAAAGAAATAATAAAAATTAAATAAAAATAAGTTATAAACTCAAATCTATTCAACTAATAAAAATTGCACCAATCCAAATTCAAAAAGACAAAAAATTAACTAAAAAACAAATAAAATTCACTTTCCTAGCTTGATTATGACAAATTTTTTCAAAATTGATATCATCAAAGTTGATTGGCCTGCATTAATCGCTCACTAATATTTTTGGATCCAATGGCCGGATTAAACAGATTCTCCAAAATTTTGATGATCTAGACTAAAGAAGGATTTTGGATGGTTTAAATTGAATCTCTGGTTTTCAGATTGAATATCAAGGCTGTTGAATCAACTAGGAGATGTCCTGAGAAAAAGATATGAAGATTAAGTGAAATTCTGATTAGAGATGGATATATAAATAAAGAAATCCTATTTATTAAAGCTAGATCATTGATTTGGTTAAGCTTAAATAAAACATGCTTAGAATAACTCAGTTCTTGGATTAAGTTGAGAATAAAAAAAAACAAGGATAGAACGAATGTAGAAAAGAGAAAATTGGAATTAGATCAGAAAAGGATGAAAATGGAATTAGAATTATTGTCCAAAGGGTAAACTTGTAATTTTATCAGATTTATGATTTTAAATGAAAAAGCAGAGGAAACATGCTCAAGGAAGATGATGACAAGGGAGAAAAGAAGAAGTGAAGGAGGAGAAAATAGGGACATTCGAGGGAAAACCTAACTTGGGTTTTCTAATATATTGAAGGGGGAAGGTGCTAGAGATGAAGATAGAGGGTGGGGAACTAGAGATGCTATCATGGAAACTCACAAACTCCTATGTTGCATCTTTCCATTCCCATGTTATTTTTCATTTTTATAATATCTTCTCCATGATTTCCTTTTCTCCAATTAAAATTAATTTTCTTTTTCAAAACCATCCCATCTTACCTTGTGATGTTCTTTAGGATGATCTAGCACCATTGATTTTGATCTAAACAGTATATTACACATATGATTAGCTATGATGATCATCTGACTGTTAAAATTTATATATCAATAGTTGGCTGATCAATTGGAGATAAATTCATATTTTATCTAAAAATTACAAAATTGATTAGTTAGATGATTTAAGTAAATGCTAAATTAGGGTATTTTGACCAAAATTAAACACTTAACATAAATATATCATGAAAAGAAATGGAACTCCCCCTTGAATTGTCCTACCTCTTAAAGAAATAATACATGATGCTCAAAAGTATAACTCTCCTAAAAGGAAATCATACCCACATACGAAGAGAGAGGGAGAGGGAGAGGGAGAGAGAGAGAGAGATCCTTGTTTTACAAGAACATTTTGAAAATTATGAGTAATGTAGCATAATTTCTGTTTAAAACATATGAAAGTGAAGTGTAGGAAAAATTGATAAGTATAAGAGGTAATTAGAAAATCCTATACTCCTAATCAAGGCCATCATTCAAATTTCATTCATAGAAGTTCAAGTATGCAGAAATAAGAGCATATGCCAGGGAGAATCACACCAAAGGATCCAGTGGTCATAGTTAAGCTTGCTACCATTATATTATCATAGAATCCTTGGTTTTAAGATAACATTCCCAAAATTAAGTATCAACATGACTTAAATATTACAATCATTCATGAGTCTATGAATATGTTCACAACTAGCTAAGTAGCTCTACTTGGACCTGCATTTGCATCAAGTAGATGTTACTTTCTCCTTTCCCTTCTCTTTGATTCTCAACCTTTGTGAGCTTTTCTCTTTAAATGTTGATGGGGGGTGAGCACAACTGCTAAGTTGAAAAACACTAACAGGGCCATGGAGAAGTATGCAACACAATTTTATGTCTAATGTAGCACGTAATTTAATACAAGTACATGGATATGGAACTGATCTAGTAAGTTTATGCTAATAAGTTACTAGTTGTACAAGTCTAACATCATAGTTCAAAGTATTCAAGTGTATAAATGTCATATCATTCTTCCATGTTTATTATTAATAACTTATACATGTATAAAGATGCAAATAGTTGATAAAAAACTATCTTGGTTAAACTATATTGGTAAATCATATCAGTGGAAATGTTGTTGATAGATAAAACATCGTCGCTATTGTCACGTCAACATCAACTATAATAGAATTTCCTTCATATTTGAGTACACTGGCTCCACTCGACAGTCAATACAAAATAAAGTACTACTCTCTGTTGAGTGGCAAAACCATCCTGTCATGGGCTTTAGTTTGACTCTCGTGAATGACCGACGGATTATCTTGCGTCAACTATCACATCACATCATATCTAGATATCTATGCACTTCTAATGAGACTACCACTGGCAAGGAAACTTTTTCCACCCACCACAATGGTTATGGATACTGGCAAGGTCCCATTTAAGCCAGCCTGCATGGGGTTACTGGTTTATCTTAAGACTAGCTTCGTGAAACATACTCCTAAAATAAAACCTTAGGTAAGGGTAGGTATCAAGTCAGAGGTCATGCGCTAGTCTATACCTCTTAACATAGTGCCTCTGGGACTTATGAATGCCCCATGAGTTAGGGAGTAACAAATGCCCATATATCATTACCCTAAAACAAAATAAAAAGCCCAAAAATAAAACATTGATTCGACTACTTACTTTTATATCAAATCCTATAAGATCCATCCAGAACTCCCTTCTATCACTAAGATGAAAGTGCCTCTTGTCCATGCCTAACTAGGTCAACACATGCCATATTGCCTTTCACATCTCTTCTTGTTCAAAAATTGGACATCGTATATGCATCCCTTTTTCCATGGCATTTCAATGCATTTCTTTTCTAGACATTTTTAATGCATTCATTTCAAGACTTTTTCATGACTTCTCTATGCATTGCATTTCAATGTTTTTTTAAGCATTTTCTTTTCATTGTTCTTTTATGTATTTCTTTTCAAAGGCTTGGAATTTTCAAGTAACATCATCAAACTATAGTGGGGGTATAGTTTTAATTGAGTTTTCATATAGTGGATCTATTATATCTAGCTAATCATGCGAGGTGTTTATCAGCATATTTTCTTACAAGTTCAAGTTCATGTATTATGATGATTGTCCAATCATCCATGTTTTCACATCTTTTCTTGACTTATCATAAGGTTTCATGTTTCTCCCTTAACATTTCCATAGTTTACTTCAAGTCCATTTCCTTGACACATTCATGGAATTTGTACATTATTTCGTGGAATTTCCACACATTCAAGTACCGTGTCAAGTATCAATTTCCTATGCCACATACATGTTGTCTTATGTGGTGCCTAATAGCATCCATAGGTCATAAATAGAGCATTTCTAGTAGAATTTACATAATGTGCATATATCACTAGCCATAGCATTTCATTTCCATTCATAAGAAATTAACATAACATGTTTAATGTCCTTGCGTAGCATATTTAGGTGTCATTAACATGTCAAATACATGTTGTAAATTAGGGAACTTCATAACATCACTATGGCATAGCATTCTCGTGGGTTCTTTGTAGAATTCAAGTACCATAAGTGTTTCATATTAGTATCATCATCATAAGAATTTTAGAGCATTTCAATGGTATAACATTCCCATGGTCTATACATATCATTCAAATAGCATAAAAATGTAAAATACATGTTACTACTTAGGGCATTCCATAGCTCTTACTATGGCATCAAAGTAACCTTCCCATAGCTTTCCCAAATTATTCAACTAGCACTCTCATGACAATACATGGTGTCATTCATGCATTTCCTAGCCTTTTCATTTCATTAACATAGTATTCTCAAGGCAATTTAAGTAGGATGGTCACTTGTTTAAATTAGGTGACTAATATGGAATTTTGACTCTTTTCGTTGGGCTTAAGTCCTTAACCATATTTCATCATTCCCAACCTCAAAGAATGTTGTAAGGTCACTTTTATCATGTCTGGTATTGGTGGATTCCACTTGTTAAAGGTTCATAAAGTCCACGATGTAGCCTAGCCCAAGTCTCACCATAGCGCGGGCCTAGGTTTCTAAGTCAATATTCATGTGATTTGGGGGCGCAATTCACACGTTTCCAAGGCTGAATCATTCCAATTATTACAATGATGGTGGAATTAGATAGTGTTAACCTTTTAAATGAAAATTGACTCACCAAAATGTACCAAGGTAATGTGCTACATCGATCCCTTACTCAACAATTTTTCTAGCACACTCCCATAGTATTTTGAGGTGAGTACTCACCTTATGCGCTAGGCAATGTGTTAAAGTCCAACATCACACATTATTTCCTTACTTTCATAGCCTCACTTTTATAAAATTTTTTAAGTAATTTGAAGGTCTAAGTGGCATTGTTAATAGTCTTTTCATTTAGCCTCATAGGGGCAGTCCATATGTTCATAGGAGTGTTCGTAGGTGTTGCCTTACAGAACTTATATATTTAAGGGCTTTAACTTTGGAATTTTGATCCCATGGTTGCTGAAATTATGTAGCACCATGAATGTACATGATTTTAAGCAAAATTTCCAGGTTTGTTCATCCTTAATTTCCCCCCAAAATGTGCAATTTACTGTTATCCTTTTCTACAAGAATTGCAGAAGAGGATCCAACTTAAGTGGGCTTAAGAAATTAGAAAATCACACTGTTTTCCTCATCCAAATGACTGGATTACAAAATAACTTGATGATAAAAAATACCATAAAAAATCCCCAAAATTTCATCTGGTTTGATCCACCAACTTCAAGCATAAATCTAGTCCATTTTCTGGCCCAAAATTGGACTAGAAACACACTAAATCCATGACTCATTTTTAGGGCTTTTCCAAGGAAATATTCTAGCAAAAAAGTTATTGGAACATTCATAATACCTCATTCTACTAATCCCCAAGAAAAATAAGTAAATTTAGGATTCCAACAAAGAGAAATAATTTGCCAAATTTC
The DNA here is from genome assembly GCA_035236585.1 of Warburgia ugandensis. Lineage (NCBI taxonomy): Eukaryota > Viridiplantae > Streptophyta > Magnoliopsida > Canellales > Canellaceae > Warburgia > Warburgia ugandensis. Next base: position 43,007,926 of record CP141136.1, read on the forward strand.
TAGCAAAATGGTGCCATTTCCTAAATGGAAATGAATTATTTGCTAGCTTTAAAAAACTTGGAAAAACATGTAATCAAAACTTAATCTATCATAGCATTAAATATGTAGATAAATCACTGATGAAATTATATCCAACATAGGTATCATGCAATGAAAAAAACAGGAAAATTCCAACATAATATGCCCCTTAATTACAACACCATTTGCCCATTGCAAATAGCCCTTCAAACTAGCATGTACTACACTTATTCTCCCTTCATTTCATCCAATCAAAGATGGAATTTAGGCATGATATTAAGCATAGATTAAAGAAAGCATGAGACATGAACATCATGGCATAGAATGTGAGAAAAAGCATAGCAAAATAGTAGTAAATATTCATGGATTTCAACAATAAAACATACACCTAAAGGGTGTCCTAGATGTAGCATGCTACTAGGGTCTCCGCGTGGTTAATCCATTGAGCCTATTAGATATTTTCCTAGTGCCCCCATACCTGATTTGAAGCTTGGAAATAGTGAAGGATCCTTGTGTTGCTAGGCTTCCCAACCTTGAAGATGTTCAAGCTCTTAGGCTCCTCCACCCTTCAAATTGGTTTTGCTTCTCTTTCCTCTATCTTGCCTTCACCATTTTCCTCTGGTCCTTATTTCCTCCAAGTTTTCCTCTCTTATTTTCTGTTTTTTTAGCTGGTTTTAGCATCTTCTACAGCCTACATGCAGGTATGGTTGTTCAAGGTAGAAGGAGAAATGATATCTCTCCCTGGTCTGCGTCCTTTTCAGCCTTCTATGTTCTATCTTACATGGAAGAGAGCAGCTGCCGTGTGTGCATGTAAACCACCTACCACCTCACTCTCCATCATGTGTGGTGGTTGGTTTTTGCATGCATGCAAGTGTAGCTGCCCCTTCCTCTCTTGAATATCATTATTACATGCTATATAGTCAAGCATTGGTGTATGTCCTTTATTAATCACATGTACCTACTTTCTAGTTAGCACAAAGCACACCATATTAGGATATTGGTCTAGCACTCTCCCTTACTTAGTTATGTTTATGTGTATGATTCCTATCCTTCTAAAACTACAATTCATAAGGTAATGCATATAGTATATATACTATCCACTTAAGTATTAACTTAGCATACATTGGTTCCTAGTGTAACACATACACACTCCCACTTAAAATATAGTAGTTAGGCTATGTGTTCTGGTGTAACTTTAAAATTACTCGCAAGTGCATGAATCAATTGTAGTAGATGTATGCAAGTGAGGTTGATCCCACAGGAAATCAATAGAATTGTATATTGGTTGGATCTTATTTAAATCAATTAATGGCAATCAAAGGGGTAGAGATTGTGATTAAACTAGGAACAAGAATGGAAACATGCATGAAATTAACAACTATAATTAAAGGAAGCTCTCCAAGATAAAACTAAGCAATGAAATTGGAAATTAACTTAACTAACATGCATTCAAATAAAAGAAACTATAGTAAAATTAGAATGATCTAAATTAAGCAACTTAACTTAAGGAAACTACTAAAAATATAAACTTTTCTAAACGTGAATTAGAAACTTTCTAAAAATAGAACTTTCTAAAAATAAATTAGGAAACTTTTGTAACATTAAACTATCATGCAAGAAAAAGTAAGCAATGAGATCTAACTAGATTTAACAATAAATTAGTAACATGCATGTAAATGAAAACTACATTTAAGGAAACTTTTTAAATTTAACACTTTCTAATCCTAAAATTTCTAATGATGGAATTTTCTAAAAATCAAAAAGGAAACTTTATAAACCTAAAAGAGATGCAAAAAACTAAATAAAAACTTCTAAAACAAGATTAAGCAACTAATTTAACCAAGATTCAAAAAGAAAAGTGACCTAGTACCAGTCTCATGATCCATAAATTGTCTACATGGTTTAGGGGTCCAAAGATGGCCAGAACTAATTAACTAAGTGCAAAATATAATAAAACCTATTTCATGCATCTAATAGACAATATAAAAATCTAAATGGGTTCTTAAGGATTCAAGCAAATAAGTGTTTTGATGGCTAGAAACAAAGTACAAAGATCAAGGAGAAATTTTTTAGATTTCAAGTACTTAAGAACATCAACTAAATCAAGCATAATAAAGCAATTAATTTTTTTTGTTTTTTGTGCAAGATAAAAACTAGATCCAATTTATTTTGATACCAGGAACAATACATAACAAGAAATTTCAATAGACTTTATTGAAATATCACCAACTTACATCAAAATTTTTGCACATAACTAAGTGCAAAATTCTAGAAATTGTGCAATAAAATATGGCCTAAATTCTAGTCTAAACAACAAAAAAAATCCAATATAATGATCACAAACTAAAGTAGGCTAACAAGTAAAGAAAACCCAGAAAGTAATTCAAGAGAAAAGAAGGCTAAATGGATGAACTAAAGAAAGGAAAATGGATTTAAAGTGGGGATGAAAACATGGAAAAGAAAAAGAGAAAGGAATTCAAGAGGTGAATTCAAGGATTTAAGCTATCTCTTATCTTGGTCATTAATACCACATATGAGTTAACTTAGATATTCACTAAATAACAAATAAAAACTAGTGGGGTGGAGTGAAGAAGAGAAAGCAAGAAAGATGGAAAAAGATGTGAGGAAATGGAGAGTGAACAACACAAGCAAAATACAATGAATCAAAAAAAGGAAAGTAAATAATTAACCTATAATTGGAGAGAAAATAACAAAGGGAATAATAAGAAATCTGAAGGAAGAAAAGCACTAAAGAAAGTCCAGAGTCTAACACCAAAGATTGCCAAAGGAAGGCTTGAATTCAAGGTTGTCTTGCCCAATCCCTACTTGGGTAAAAATGAGGGAAGCATGGGGTATATATAGATGCTTGGTTTCTTACTTAGGAAAGGGATTAATATAGGAAAGTGAAGGAGGTCTAGATCTATGGATTACATGGAGATTAAGGGAGGAAAGTTAGGTGAAGAGTGATGTAAGAGAGATGGGCAAGTTAGTTTCCTACTTAGGAAAGGAGGGAGGAGGCGTCTTTTTCTTAAGGAAGTGTGGGCCTCTTCCTCTCCTTATTGGGTGATTATTGGCTGGAATGGAGGGAACAATGGAGAGGAAAATAATGAATAAAAGTTAGGAAAAAACCTAGGGTTTGATGTACATTGGACTTAGATCTTGGGGTTTCTTAATTCAGAAACCACCAAATTGACAAATAAGTAAGGGGGGGAGGCATCACCTTCTAGGAAGGTGCCTCCATCCTTAAGTAAAAGAACGTGGGGCTTTTTCTCTTGATGGGTCCCTTAATGAATGATAATCTTACCTTCTAAAATTCTCTCTCATAATCCCTTAAAAATCACACTTTTACATAGAATAGTTGCTTAAATTGATGCTCCAATCATGTTAATCCATGTGGTACTCCTCCATGGATTCATGGCTCACTTTGATGGATCATTCCTTGGTGGCTTAAGTAGTTAACTTCCTTGGCTTCAAAGCTTGAGTAGCTTATTCTTCTAGTTGGACTAGAAAACCTCATTTATACTCCAATTCTCATGCAAAGTGATGGAAATGCACAACTTGTTGGTATGGATCATTTGAGTAAGCTTTTATGCTTCCATTGCCTTCTTTTACATGCCTTAAGATGGTCTTGAATCTTGATCACACTTTTGAGAGATGACATTTAGGCTTTGGCTTGCTTATTTTTCCTAGTTGGACTAGGGAACCTCATATATGACTTCAATTCTTATCATGATCAATCTTGGCCTTTGGATTACCATCGTACACCCTTCAAAAGATTAAAATCCCTAATTGAATCCTAGAAATTTATAATGATTCACATACTTACTCTTGATTAGCTTTTGAACCTACAAAATATAGAACCTTTGAATCATTAGGTAAAAAATGCATGTCTTCTAAAATTCCATAAAAACCTTAGAAATAACACTATATATTATAACATATGGGCTACTAATTGCATACTTTTTATACAAAATTTAATACTTATCACACCCCCAACCAGCATTTTTCTATTCTTGATTAGAAAATGCAAAAAATCATGAAAATAAATTTGGTTGCCATTTTCATAGGTATTCATATTTGCTTTTATCATATGCAACAAGCCCTTAAACCCCTAGGTTACCCCTAGTGGATGAGTTAGGCCTCGTGAGGGTTTGTAGTGAATATATACTAACAAAATTTTATAAGGCCAAATCCATTTCTTTTATCTTAGAGAATTCTCATCCATTAGCACTCTACTTGTTTTAACAACTTAATAAAGATGAATGAGAAATTTGACAAATTACTCACATACCAAAGCCATTTTATTATAGTTATATCTCAAAGTGCACGTGTGTATACAACTACACAAGTCAAGACTTCTAAATAGATATGCTCATTGCTCCATTGTAAAGATATCTTGTCCTCAAGTTCTCACAGTTGTATACTGAGAAATAAATCTCTTAGAGAAATGGGGTAAAAAACCGTTCTCTCTGTATGTGACCAAATCCAATAAGACTGATGATTCACATAATTTAATAACCATTATTGAGACTAAGAATATGATCCCTTAAATGGATGGCATTACTAAGATTGATAGGAAAAGTCACCTTACTTCCTTCCTACTTATATCATCATCAAGGCTATGTTCTAATTAAGATCAATAGATCTTTAGATAGGATGAAATGTAGGCTTGGGATAGGTTTTGAAAGGAAGGGTATTAGGACTCAAATTTTCAAATTTGAGTAGAGCTCTTCAATTAATTTTCTATTTTTGATTATATTGAAGTGAATATATCTTATTATTTTCCTTTCTCTTTTCCAAAATTTTCTTTACTTATTCTAATACATTTTTGTTTTTTCTTGGATTTCTAAGAAGGAACACTTTTCTTTGTACTTCTTTGATGAAAGGCTTTCTTTATGCAGACACTTTTGATATTTTTCACTTCTTAAATTTTTTTCGCTAATCTTCTTCTTTGTTTTTACCATCTCTACTCATTTTTGAAACTAGGTAATGGATATTCTTACTTAGTTTCTGGGTTAAGGTAAATGGGGTTTTGAAAGAGAAGGCTTACCAAGAGGCTCAAAGAGTTTAAGTAGTAGTATAATATACTAGGTAGGCTTTATGTCTTTAAGCTGAAACAAGAATGACCTATATCATTTCGTAGGTTTCTTAAAGCCTATTTGATTTAATAAATAATTAGAAAAATAAGTTAGTACTCTTTTTAGTTCTTAGTATGTGGCCAAATAAAAATACTAGGATCTTTCACAATTATGTACGCTAAAGAAAATATGGAATTACTTATAACCCTCAAGCAGAAGATATTCTCTAATACTCACATGGGTATATAGGTCTCTAGTAATGTGCTCAAGGTCTCTAAGTCATAACAATCTATCTATCTAGACTTATGCACTGTGTAAGTGTATTTTGAGATTTAACTTTCACACAAAACTTCAATGCATGAATAAAATGAAAAATTAACCATATGCATTTCTATTAAGAAGTTAAAGTAGTGGAAAATACTAAACTTCAGGTAATCCAATTCTTATCACAATAAAAGCACTTTGACCTTAAAAACTTTGAAAAATCAAAAAAATTTGATTTTTTAAAAAAATATGAAGATAAACTAAAAAATCTCGTGCATGTTTACACCCCAACCTAAACTAAACATTATCCCTAATGTTTTGAAATATCAGACACTCATATGATGAATGGGTAATGTAGATAATGAGACACTCTAAAAACCCTAAGTTGCCTTCCAATGAGTGCTAAGTGTAACGTATTTGGCTAGACATAGCTTATAGCTAACCTAATTGTCTAAACCTAACAATGAAATGGGGAAATTTTCCATGCCACTTCAAAATCTCATGGTAGTCTATATACATTCTCTACCTTAAAATGTTTGGTGGTGGTAACAATATGGCACAGTAGACCACTAAAATTTTAGGTTTGGTGGGACCACATTAAAATTGTTGATCTCCCATTTTTAGAATTTTATGTAGTTAATAAATGTCCTCCACCTTGAAATATGAGACAGTGGTAACTTGATAGCATAAAATATCATCGTGAAATCTATTGGACCATATTGAAATGAATGGTTCCTTTGTTCAACAAATTGAGGGATGATTGGGCTTGTAACAATTAGTACATGTTTGCCTCCTTCTCCCTCGCATTTTCCTGAAACTGGGGTATAAGTTGACTTTTTACTTCCCTAAAAGGTTGTTCTTGATCTAATGGAGGCAGGAATATGGTGGCACTTAAACCCTTAGTATCTTATAATGTGCACCATAGAGTTGTATGATGTAGGCCCTGTACATCAATTTGAATTTTAGGATATGTAGGGGTTTTTACTTAGTCTTGCCATTGATAAGTATTTACTAAATGCTTAGCATCTAAATATTCAAGCTCTTCATCAATGGATGTCTCTTCATCATAATAATAAAAAGGATTAGGACATGACTTGAGTGGATATAAGTTGGAGTGATAAGTATTCAATTTTGTATAAAAAGTACCCAATTAGTTGCCCATGTGTTATAACTTATAGTGTTATTTTAGGATTTTTTGGCCAAAATTTATAACACATGCATTTCCAACCTGATAATTCAAAATTATGATATTTTGTAGGTTAAGAGTCTAATCCAAAGTAAGTATGTGAATGATCATAATTTTAAAAGATTTAATTATGATTTTTCTTCTTTTGTAGCTCTTGGAGAGATGATCTAACAATCGAGATTAATTAGGATAAGAATTGATGATCAGGATAAAATCCCAATTGTCATCATTCAAAGCTTAAACAATAAAGAGCTAAAGGTGACTAAAATGGGCTCATGGTGCAAGCCTTGCATTTTCACCACCTTTGCATGGGAGTCATTCAAGCCACTGTAGCCATATAAGCCATGAGAGAAGGTGACAAGCTAAGGAATTCAAGCCAAGCCATTCTAGTCATTAAAACTAAAGGGTGTGAGCCATGAAGTGAAGCGAAATAAGCCCTCAAAGTGAGCCACATAAACCAATTTCCATGTGAAGTCATACAATTGGAGGAGAATTGAAGCAATAACCCACTTTGTATATTTGAATTTTCAAGGTTTAATTAGAAGGTTTAAGAAAATTATGTAAAAAAGTAAGATGATTATGCATTAGTGGACCCATTAAGATAGAAGCCCTACTTTTCAATTCCATCTCCCACTCTTTTTCCTATGGTTACAAGTTAAAGGAGGGAGGCAGCTCATTATGAAAAAGATACCCCCACTTTCCTATTTGGGGATCAAGGGTTTCCTAAATAGAAAACCTTAGATCTACTTCAATCTAAATAACTTTAAAATGCTAGATCTTTACACATGTTTCCTAAACCCCATTCCTTACTACTTTGATGAATTTCCATCAACCAAACATCACAAAATTTGAAAGGAAAAAGCTCCACTCTCCTTGCATGAAAAAGATGCCCACCCCTTGTTCACATTTAGAAACCAGCCATCATCTCTCTTATGTCATCTTTCCACCTCTCTTTCTTACATCATCTTTAATATAACCTTCCTCATTCAACACCATAACCCTAGGGCCACTTTTCTCATGTTTTCACCCCTTCGTAAGTTAGGAAACTACTCATCTATATGTAGCCCAATGTAACCCTAGGGCCAGTTTTCTCATGTTTTCACACCTTCCTAAGTCTAATTTTTGTGTGTAATTTGAACATGATGCAATAAAATTCCTTGGGAATTCTTGTTATGGACTAATTATTTAATCACGGAACTTGAGATCTAGGTTATTCCCTTGAATAGAAGTTGTTGTTGCAATAGCTTTTTAATTTAGATATGTTGAATGTTATTAAGTTTTGAAATCTATAACTTTTTTCCTTAACTTTGTGCTTTAATTCCAGCATGTAAATGATGTTTTTGCTTGAATTCTTAGGCACCCATTTAGATTTTATTGTTGTTTATTAGATTCTATAGTTAGTTTGAATATTAGTTTACTATTAAATCATGAAAAATAGTCATATTTTGGGCGTGGAACCATGCGCATGGTACTAGACCACTTGCTTATTTGATCTTTGGATAAGTTAGTAGCATGATCTTGTTTTAAAAATTATTAATAAGTTGTTTACATATTTTTTAGGTTTAGAAATTTTTTTTTTCCTTTGCGTTTCAAAAGGTTTCCTTTTTAGTAGGTTTTAGGTTAGGTAAGTTTTAATTTAGGAATGTTTCTAATTTATTAGTATGCTTAAGTTTCATTACTTAGTTTGAAACTTTCTAAAGTGCTGTAGTTTCCTTTAGTTAAGTTCATGTTAGTTAGGTAAGTTTCCATTTTCAATGTTTTGTTTTAATTTAAGCAAGTTCCCTTTTTAGTTTTAGTTTCTAAGTCGATACATGTTTCTAATTTGAGTACTTTAATCTTAAAATTCAATACAAAACTTTCTCTATTGGCTGAAGCTAAATAATTTGAATAAGATCCAATCTGCAAATCTATGAGATTCTTCACGTGCGTGCAAATAATTTTAAAGCTACACCACAAATAACTAAGAAAATAAGTAGAAATCCAAAGGAAGAAGAGCATCAAAGAAGTCCTAAAATCTAGCAGCAACAAAGCACCAAAGGAGATCTTGATTTCAAAGTTGTCTCTCACAACTTCTACTTGGTAAATTTGTATGATCCTTGAGCTATGTATAGATGTAATTCCCGAGCAATTTACTCTATTTCAACAAAAATTGGAAATGAACTGAGTTAAATGTTTCACTTTATTTAAAATAGTAAACAAAGGAATTTGTAAGGAAACTTGGTACCATTAGATTCTACTCGAAAAATGGAATCCAACGCCTCAAAAAAAAAACCCAAAATGGAGTTCGTATGAAGAAGTTACCCCGTTTAAAGATCAGGGGCAGTTCTATAATTTAAACAGAAAAACGAAAAAACAAAAAACACAGGGGGCCGTTTTGATAACGGCACCCCATCGTCTTCTTCCTCTAGATTTCTCCAGAAACCTTGGTTTCCATAGAAATCTGCCACCGCCAAGGGCGGCACCACCATAGCAGGGCTATAAAAAGCCTCATCTCCCCTATCCAAAAAATGATTTTTCGGACGTTTTGAGACTGGGGTTTCCGGCAAAATCGAAAACCCATCTCAAGCCGAGACCCCTCTGCTTTTTTCGGCAACGGCCAGGCCAAAGTCAGGCCGGCCATGCCTTTCCCGTCTCCCCATTTCCCCTCTCTTCTCCTTTCCGATCTGGGCATTGGGGTTCTCCCCCTTCTTCAAGTTTTTTGGCGATAGAGGATTTTCAAAACCAGGAACGGGTTCCACCTCCGGCGATAGGCATCCCCAGGTTACAGGTAAGCCCCTCCTTACCTTGTCTCTCTGTTTCACTTCCCCCAGGCCCAAGATCCATGCTGGATCTGGCCCTTTTCCAGCCAGATTTCCTAGCTGGAAAACGCTTCAAGACGATTCAGACGGCCCTGCACGAACAAGGTGTCCCAGGGATGCCTTGCTCCACCTGCGCTTGGGACTGGGTCCCTGGAACGGGTTCCAGGTGTACGACAGTGCGTACACTATCCCAGGTACGGCCTTCGGGTGCGCGTGCGACATGGGGCACGGGTCCTGGCTCAACCAGGATGCATGGGGTGCCCTGGGAGTTGAGATGCACCATGCTACAAGGTGCGTCTGTGCGATGATGTGCGTCATAGCGTGTCACTTGAGCATGCATGTGCGCATGAAAAACGCGGTCCCTGGCATGGCCTTTGGGCTCGCACGCACGTGAGGCGATCGCGGTCCAACCAGGATACATGGGTGTCCTAAGAACTAGGGCATGCGGACCTAATGAGACTTTAAAGTTAGGATTAGAGGATAAATTACAGAGTTTAACTATTGGAAAGTAGATCCACACCATAGGATCTAGCCTGACGAATGAATTAGGCAAGGACCATGGACCCAATAGACAGATCTAGTGATCTAATGCCTAAATAGAATGAAATTAATAAGGACTCCTTGTATCCATTCATACCTAAGAGTTTATAAATGAGACCCAGGGACGGGTTAAAGTGATAAAGGACGCGACTCCAGGAGACTTTGAGGTAGGTGCTCTATCGCTACTAGACTTTTAAAAAGAGCCATGATTGCTTTGAGACTGCATGTTTTAAGTATACGTGTATGACTTGTTTAGCATGACTTATTTTATGACTTGTTTAGCATATAAATGAATTCAACATGCATATGATAAATACATTATGCATAGATATGTTTTACAAGTAATTGCATATATTGCATGATTTGTGAGCATTGAGTTCTTGCAAAATTGCATGTCCTTGAGGGTTACTAAAAGACGTTGGAGTGCCTCAAAAGACGCTGGGTAGGCAGTTGTGAGGGACCCAAAGAGGACAGGTTTTGAAAAAGAGGTTTTTGGCTTGTTTGATTGTATATGATTTGGGCTAATACGCTCGTGGGTGCTATGCTGAGAGGTCTAGGGTGGCCTCCCAGCCTCTACCACTATTAGGTGGATGGGTACCATGCCCAAAAAGGGCATGTCCCTGCTTCAACTGCATGTGGTACAGGGGGCTACCATTGGTGTCATGGCATTAGGTCGAAGTGTCATATGCCCCGTGGAGGTATATGACCCTGTGTCCCTAGGTACCCGGGGACCACACGGCGGTGAGGTTGTGGGCATAGTTGGACCCTATGGTTTGAGGATTTATTTGCATTGCATATGACATGACATGAGGTTGATCGACCATACTAGATATCCATGAGTTGGATTCAGTGGAGCATCGTATGCATATCATTATGTTTATGATATATGATACTTCTGACTTGGATTATGCTATTCTTGAAGTCTTCAGTATTCCGATTTGATAATGGTTTTAGTATCGAAATTGGCCATGATTGTTCGAACATGCACATGTTTTAAAGAGCATATGATTTTAAACATAGCATGCATTGCAAAACTAGTAGTGATAGACTCCTACTGAGTATAGTATGTACTCACCCTATCCTTAACATTTTTCAGGATAGTTCCACTCACAAATAGAAGACGTCTTAGGAGATATTAGTGTTACAACAAAGGAGACAACTATACATGTGAGTAAACTCTCTACCCTTTGGACATGAATTTGTATTTATTTACAGTTGGACTGTGTGCTGTGACTAGATAGACCTGGGGAAAAACATTTATGATTTCTGAAGTTTTTCAACAACTACTTTGATTGTTGTGAATGCAAATGACACTCGGGGTTTTCAAAATGAGTTTAAAACAAAAGATTTTTCGCTGCATTGCATGATTTTTATAAAAATGGTTTTCAAATAGGGATGCATCCTGCCTTAGGAATTAGATATTGCATTTAAAAATGCATGAGAAAACCCGGGTCATCACAGTTGGTATCAGAGCCCAGGTTTTATCCTTTCACAGCTAGTCCAGCATGTCCAAGGGTCATAGACAATAGAGAAAATCAAGAAGAAGTAGTATAAATAGAAGTAGTAGAGATGTCTACTTCTATTTAAGGATTACCATATTAATGCTCACCTTAAATAAATAGGTGAAACACAGCTTGGTTTAACAAATAATTAAGCAGAGGATAGTGCAACCCTTATCCAAAAATCTAGTCTAAGACGACTTAAGGATTAAGGATTATTGTGTGGTGCAAATATAAAAACTCATATATTATGAGAATGATCAATGAGGATGTTAGTGAACTTGTTAGTTGATAGTTCTGACCTGCAATAAAGTAATCTCATCAAAGGTGAGAAAATCAAAGAACTTAGATGGCTATCTTACCATCATAAAGAATATCAGAATATGAGTACACTATCACAAGGATATAATATGAGTATGATAGGGGATGTAAAAGACAGACTTTGAGAAGAATTTTGATGATAATCTAAGAGGGATGAGAATGCAACATGATATTAATAAATGACTATGACTCGAACTAGGTCACAAAGGTATGGATCTTGAAGGACTTAGCTCAATTTTGGATGCCTTAATTGGAGTCTTATAAAGAGTGAAGTGCTATCGAATAATAACTACTTGAGTATTATGGAACAAGTCTGGAGATGCATACAAGTGACATATTATGTGATAGGGAAATGAATTCAACCGAGTTATCAAAAGATTTTGATGATAATACTAAGGATGATAATAGATCGATCCCCGCATGAACTTGTAAGAGAAGTATAACACGATCAAAACATCAATGCCATTATTAAGACATTGTATGAATTTTATTGAGGCTATAGGCGACCGAGGATTTCAATGATCTTAAGACAAGCATTTAGTTTATCATATCTGTTAAGTAAAGGAATAGATGAAGTATCAATTATATGCAACAAAGCATATAGAGACATTGATCTGGGAAGACAAAAGTGAGGATTTTGGAGAAAAGAGAGAAAGAGATAGAGATGTAACTACCAGTATTCAATGAATATTGAATATTCAAAAGAAGAAGATCATGACTCTATGGAGATACATACAATTCTATTATCTTGAATCCTATCAGAAGGTAGATCAAACAAATGCAAAGGAATAATACTAGGTGAGTTGGTGATCTTATTGTAAAAGAGTATAAAAGAGACAAAGCATATGGGGTTTAAGACTTTGAGTAGAGTATCGAATTTTAGGAGATTATGTGACAAGAAATTTTCAAAGAAGAATGGCGACCAACTAGAAATTAAATTCTACAAATGGTTTGATATCAATTACATTCTTATCAGATCCATTAGCTTATGGGGAACACCAATGGATATAATCCATAAAAAGGAAAATTTGGTGATATCTCACCTTGCCAATAAAATATATTGAAAAAAAGGAATTAAGCCGGGACAGTGACTTGTCCAATCAGCAAGAAGGGTACCATCAAGGATCAAATTAAGGGCTCACTATCATAGATTGGAAGAGCAAATATCTTAAAGACCATTATTTAGTCATTACCTTTAGAGTACTGTTGACTAAATAAAGGTGTCCCACCCTAATTAATCAAGTATGCTAGTATCTATGAGTTAGTAGTCGAAGTTATATACTCAGAGGGATATTATGAGTATTCAGACATGAGTTTTACCTAAAAGAAGTTACTTGTTAGACTAAGTCATTTGAGGGTATAAGGTCAGTAATGAGGACAGTTGCAACTGAGATAGGAGCTACAAGTACAATAAATATAGTAACAACTGAGACAAAAGCAAAATAAGGAGCAATCTCCACCAATGAGATAGACTTTTCCAAACCCAAATAGATACCATGACAAACCATAGAAATTACTTTGGGTCTGAAAGATGCTGCTGACTTGGATTGAAAAGAAAGGTAGATAAGTACCAATCATGTTAGAGGCCCTTGAGCTTATGACAAAGATATATCTGGAAAGAGATCAATAGGTAATCAAATAAAGTCTTTCTATATGTCTACGAAAATGTTCCATGCTTACCTGAGTGTTTTTCAAATTTGATGATTTAATAGCTTCAGCATAACTTGACGTAGTAACTATTGAACGAGAATTGCTATTATAAGCTAAGTATGAGGAGGCACTTGAAGGATAAAATTTGAGGAATTGAGAAAATCACTACTTATGAGGATACCTCCTGACAATACAGACTGCATGATTGACAATGAAGCCTTGATAAAAGATTGCACAATATATTGACATAGGGATGGAAGGAGAAAAGGTGAGATGGCTAGCACACTATAAGGTGAGATTTGATGTTACATTGCCTTTAGACAAATAGTTAGTTGTAATGAGCATATACCAAGTACGAAAAATCAATTGAAGGAATTTCCTAAGGACTAACCCTACTGGATTAAGTGTGGAACTTTTGGACTGAAAGGTTATGAAGAAAACCATTAAGAAAAGAAAAGACAAAGAGGATGATGACCAAGGATTCAACCATGCCTAGTAAGGGTACTCAGTTATGAATAAAAGACTTTTTGCTTTGCATAAATGGGAACATTATTGAAAATCCTAAGGACAAATTGATGTGAATAGTGAGATAGGCCTCTGGACGAGAACATTTGACCCATGACGATGACAAATTGATGTGAATAGTGAGATAGGCCTCTGGACGAGAACATTTGACCCATGACGATGACAAATTGATGTGAATAGTGAGATAGGCCTCTGGACGAGAACATTTGACCCATGACGATGAATCGACTTGAGTTTGGATAAAATCTTCATAGAGGAAAGCGTTTAATGAATTCAATAATTATGAAAATGGATATAGAGTTAGGACATTTTACTTTCAATATATGATAAGGTCCTCGATGGAAGATGCTACTAATTGGCTTTTATGATTTTATTTTGAATGTAACTTTGATCGAGGAATAAAGTCACATATGGAAAATGACAGACGGTTGAAATTCGAAGTTAATCAAGGGTTTAGCTATAGAGCACATGATACCATGATAGTTATTGAAGTATCTTGGGGACAAATATAAAAGATAAGAAGCAAAGTTAGACACAATAGAAAGAAGGTAATTTTTTGGACTCTTACTAATGACATGTAACCAACCATTAGAAGGAGATATGGATGATGAAGAGATCACTAGATGAAAGACAAGAAGAAAAAGGGATCATCCTATGATATTCAAAAAGGACTATGAAAGATAATATGATCTTGAAAGAAGTATGGAGTAATTTATACATGAATAAAGAAGCATGATCCTACGAGAAGACTATCCTATACGCGATGAGAAAAGTATAGGCATCTAAGGACTTCAAGATAGATGAATTACTGCTAGAAACTGGTATTGTTAAACTAGCACGTATGGGAGTATGCATTAGAGTACACAGCAAAAGCAGCCCTTATAGGTAAGGCCTTGTAGAAGGAACCTTAAAAAATGATAAATTGAGGTAGGGCCTAAATTTGATTCCTAAGGGGGGAATGCATTCACTAAGAAGTTAGCTAAGAGACAAAATACTTGGAAGATGATAATTTATGAAATTTCGAGGATGAAATTCTTTTAAGGGGGTAATAATGTAATGCCCGAGCAATTTACTCTATTTTAACAAAAATTGGAAATGAACTGAGTTAAATGTTTCACTTATTTAAAATAGCAAACGAAGGAATTTGTAAGGAAACTTGGTACCATTAGATTCTACTTGAAAAATGGAATCCAATGCCTAAAAAATCACCCAAAATGGAGTTCATATGAAGAAGTTACGGCCGTTTAAAGATCAGGGGCAGTTCTATAATTTAAACAGAAAAACGAAAAAACAAAAAACGCAGGGGGCCATTTTGATAACGGCACCCCCATCGTCTTCTTCCTCTAGATTTCTCCAGAAACCCTGGTTTCCAGAGAAATCTGCCACCGCCATAGCAGGGCTATAAAAAGCCCCATCTCCCCCTATGCTAAACGTGATTTTTTTGGACGTTTTGAGACTGGGGTTTCCGGCAAAATCGGAAACCCGTCTCAAGCCAAGACCCCTCTGCATTTTCTGGCAATGGCCAAGCCAAAGTCAGGCCAACCATGCCATTCCTGTCTCCCCATTTCTCCTCTCTTCTCCTTTCCCATCTAGGCATTGGGGTTCTTCCCCTTCTTCAAGTTTTCCGGTGATAGAGGATTTTCAGAACCAGGAACGGGTTCCACCTCGGCGATAGGCGTCCCCAGGTTACAGGTAAGCCCCTCCTTACCTTGTCTCTCCGTTTCACTTCCCCCAGGCCCAAGATCCATGCCTGATTTGGCCTTTTTCTAGCTAGATTTCCTGGCCGAAAAATGCTCCAAGAAGATTTAGACGGCCCTGCACGAACAAGGCGTCCATGGACGCCTTACTCCACCTGTGCCTGGGACTGGGTCCCTGGCACGGGTTCTAGGTGTACGACAATGCGTACACTATCCTAGGTACGACCTTTGGGTGCGTGCGCGACATTGGGCACGGGTCCTGGCTCAACCAGGGTGCACGGGGTGCCCTGGGAGCTGAGACGCGCCATGCTACAAGGTGCGTCCGTGCGATGATGTGCGTCATACCGCATCACTTGAGCATGCATGTGCGCGTGTAAAACGCGGTCCCTTGCACTGTCCAACCAGGATGCACGGGTGTCCTAAGAACTAGGGCACGCAGACCTAATGACACTTTAAAGTTAGGATTAGAGGATGAATTACAGAGTTTAACTATTGGAAAGTAGATCCACACCATAGGATCTAGCTTGACGAATGAATTAGGCAAGGACCATGGACCCAATAGGTAGATCTAGCGATCTAATGCCTAAATAGAATGAAATTAATAAGGACTCCTTATATCCATTCATACCCAGGAGTTTATAAATGAGACCCAAGGACGGGTTAAAGTGATAAAGGATGCGACTCTAAGAGACTTTGAGGTAGGTGCTCTATCGCTACTAGACTTTTAAAAATAGCCATGATTGCTTTGAGACTGCATGTTTTAAGTATACATGTATGACTTGTTTAGCATGACTTATTTTATGACTTGTTTAGCATATAAATGAATTCAACATGCATATGATAAATACATTATGCATAGATATGTTTTGCAAATAATTGCATATATTGCATGATTTGTGAGCATTGAGTTCTTGCAAAATTGCATGTCCTTGAGGGTTACCAAAAGACGCTGGAGTGCCCCAAAAGACGCTGGGTAGGTAGTTGTGAGGGCCAGGCAGTTGTGAGGGACCCAAAGAGGACAGGTTTTGAAAAAGAGGTTTTTGGCTTGTTTGATCGTATATGATTTGGGCTAATATGCTTGTGGGCGCCCAAAAAGGGCATGTCCCGGCTTCGACTGCATGTGGTACAGGGGGCTACCACTGGTGTCACGGTACGAGGTCGAAGTGTCATATGCCCCGTGGAGGTATATGACCCTATGTCCCCAGGTACCCGGGGACCACACGGCGGCGAGGATGTGGGCATAGTTGGACCCTATGGTTTGAGGATTTATTTGCATTGCATATGGCATGACATGAGGTTGGTCGACCATACTAGATATCCATGAGTTGGATTCAGTGGAGCATCTTATGCATATCATTATGTTTATGATATATGATACTTTCGACTTGGAATATGCTATTCTTGAAGTTGTTAGCATTCCGATTTGACAGTGGTTTTTAGTATCGACATTGGCCATGACTGTTCGAATATGCACATGTTTTAAAGAGCATATGATTTTAAACATAACATGGATTGCAAAACTAGTAGTGATAGACTCCTACTGAGTATAGTATGTACTCACCCTATCCTTAACATTTTTCAGGATAGTTCCACTCACAAATAGAAGACGTCTCAGGAGATATTAGTGCTACAACAAAGGAGACAACTATACATGTGAGTAAACTCTCTACCCTTTGGACATGTATTTGTATTTATTTACTGTTGGACAGTGTGCTGTGACTGGATAGACCTGGGAAAAAACATTTATGATTTCTGAAGTTTTTCAACAACTACTTTGATTGTTGTGAATGCAAATGACACTAGGGGTTTTCAAAATGAGTTTAAAACAAAAGATTTTCTGCTGCATTGCATGGTTTTTATAAAAATGGTTTTCAAATAGGGATGCATCCTGCCTTAGTAATTAGATATTGCATTTAAAAATGCATGAGAAAACCCGGGTCATCACAATAGATGAGTGGGTTGCTAACTTAGGAAAGGGTGAATCCATAAGGAAAGTGGCTCTATGGTTAGGGTATTGAATGAGAATAGTTTGGAGGAAAAAATTTAGGTAGGAATGATGCCATAAAGATGACATAAGAGAGATGAGTAAGTATGAGCTGCTTAGTTTCTAAATTAGAAAGGGGTGGGAGGCATCCTTTTCTGTGGATGGAAAGTGGCCTTCCACCCTCCTAATTCAGTGGAATTTGAATGTTGAAAATGGGTAAATTGTGAAGTGGAAATCTTAGGTTAGGGTTTTGATGTACTTGAATGGACTTAGATTTATGTTTCCACTTGATTTAGCTAACTATGCATTGTGGGGGGGAGGGGGGGTCCTCTTAGATGGTCACTGCCTCCACTTAAAAACGTGGAATCCTAATAGGATGGGTGATTATGGCTTGTAAATGGATTAGGAATGTGGTTTTTCTCTCTTTATGGGTCCCTTAATGCATGATCATACCTTTTGCATTAATTCCTCCAAATCTCTTTAAAAATACACTTTTAACATTAGCGATTTGCTTGAATTGATGCTCCAATCATCTGGCACCATGTGGGACTCCTCCTTAGCCTGATGGCTCATTCCTTGGTGGCTTAAGTAGCTTCAATGATTGAATTCAAAGCTTAAGTAGTTCATATCACTTATTATCCCTTTTTCCATGGCTTAAATTGTTAAGTGGCTTCAATGGCTTCCAAGCAGAGGTGGTGGAAATGTATGGCTTGGGCTTGGATCCATTTCTATATACCTTTTGCTTCTCTAATTGCCTTCTAACATGCCCTAAAGGTGATTTTGAACCTTTGTCATACCTTTGAATTGATGACATTTAGGGTTTGATTTGCTTAGGTTTCTTATTTAGTCTAGGAAACCTTATGAATGGCTTCAATTCTTTTCTTGATCAAGCTTCGCCTTTGGATTACCTTCTCAACACTTGCCAAAGATTAAAAAAACTAATTAGTTCCTAAAAATTTGTGATGATTAACATACTCTGAATTAGCCTCTGAACGTGCAAAATATTAAACTTTTGAACTATTAGGCAAGAAATGCATGTGTTACAAAATTCTGGCCAACAACCCTAACTTGACACTGGAAGTTATAACACATGGGCTACTAATTGAGTACATTTTATAAAAAATTATACACTTGTCACACCCCCCAACTAGCATTTTCTTAGTCCTGGGAAAAACATGCATAAGATCATTAAAAAAGAATTGGTTGCCATTTTTGTAGGTGCTCCTAATTGCATTTAACAAATGCAACATGCCCTTAAACCCCTAGGTGTCCTCTAGTTGCAAGTTAAGCCCTACTAGGGTTTGCAGTGAATATGCCCAGCAAATTCATAAGGCTAAGTTCCTTAGTTTATCTCAAAGAATTCTCATCCATTAGTATTCTATTGGTTTTAACAACTTAATAAAGATGAATGAGAAATTCCACAAATTACCCAAATACCAAAGCCATTTATTCAAGTTCAATAAGAAGTGTAGTGCATGTACAAGTTACATAAGTTGTCTTTTAAATTGATATGCTCATTGCTCCATTGGAATGATGTATTGACCTCAAATTCTCATAGGTAAACATGTTGTTGTTTTAAGTAAAACTCTGAAGCGCATGAATCATTTGCAATATAGTACACTATTGAGGTTGATCCCATGAGGAGTTGAACTAATGTGATGCTAGTAGTCCCCACTTTAAACTATCTAACCTAGCCAAAATTCAAGTGATTTTATACCTATACTAAGATTGAAAACTTTCCTAAAACATACACTTCTAAAATTAAAAATTTCCTTAATTAAAAACTTATAATTTTATGACTTTCTTAACTAAGGACTTTCCTAAAGTGAAACTTTCCTAAAATGCAATTTATCAACTTTCCTAAACTAACTTTCCTAAACATGAAATTAACAACTAATTTGAGGAAAACATGTTTTAACAAACTACTTTCTTAATTGTGCAAACTAAGAAAAGTATGCAACAAAATCAATATTTTAACAAGTGTGAAAAAATTAATTACTTTTGAAACTAACTAAGACACAAACTAATGGAATATAACTACAACTAAATAAGAGAAATAAAGGATAAGTTACCACTAATAAACAATGAAAGGAAAACTACCCAATCATCATGCATGTAACCATGGAATGGTATGCATGATTCATTGGATATGAGTGGATTTAGTCAACTACTTTGGAAACCTAAGTATGCAATCTTATTCTAACATTAACTAAGCTATGTAACAATCTAATTGGGCTCTTGAAAAATCAAGTGAACATGATTGTATGGTGCTAGGAATTAACAATAACGATTCATGCAAAGAAATTCTTGTAGTAAGGTAATTGAAACATTCAATGAATTGAACATGTAAAAAAATAAAATCATTAACATAATAACCATACATGTAATCCAAATCTGAAAGTTAAATTCTATTACAATGATGTTCACTTAATCTTAATCAATCCTTAATTACAAGCCAATTTCTTTTTCAGTTGTTCCAACATTCACTCATGAACAAGTATGCTTGAAATTAAGGGAAAATCCTATGGAATACTAAGGCAATAGCCAGTGGAAACTTAAGCAGACAAAGCTGGAAATCAAGAGGGCAGAAAGATAATCAAAAGGCAATGGAAGGAAAAGGGGAAACTAGAATCAAGATGACTTCCATTGGCCGTCAGTCCAAGGGAAAACCAGCCTTGAATCATAGTTTCTAAGGCAAGGAACAATAAAAGAGAGCAAAGCAAAAAGCTAGCATGAAGGGAACTAAGGTATATAAGAGTTAAGGTAACATGAACTAACTTTGAAACATCAACCAACAACCACAAAAACCATGCATGGAGGGCTTTGAAAAGATGCCTCACAAGACTAGGCAAAGAGTGCCAGCACCTAAGGAGTGGAATTCTAAAGCAAAAAAAGAGAAAGAGGGAAGCTAGGAAGAGGGCGTCCTCTCCCTAATGGAGGAGGTGTCTTTTCCTAAATTGAGAAGGGAGTCTCTTTTGCTTAAGTTTGTGATGTTTTTTATAAATATTCTCCTATATTTCCTAGGGTACCGTAATGCTAAGGTATGGTGGGGATTAAAGAGTGTCAAGTTGAATGGCTAGGATGGGGGAAAAGTTAGGATATCAAATAGGAAAGTGAGTGGAGGGAAGTGGTTGCCTTACGGAGGGGAGTAGTTGGGAGATGTCACCTTTTTAGGAGGAGTGTCTCCCCCCTTCCAAAGACGTTGAAGCTCCCTTGAAATAGGTAGGTGGGCCAGGATTAGTTGGAAAAGAGGTAGAGAGTGTTAGGTGGAGAGATTTGGTTGCTTGGAAAGTTTCCTAAGAGGTGAAATGAGATGTAGTTTTCGAAATCCGTAGTGTATCTTAAGGGTGACGTGAAAATTAACAAAAAAATGGGGAAAAGTACAAAAAACACTAAAAATGGAATGCTCTTATCCCATTGGTCCACATGCCATCTTATTCTAATAGATTCCCCTTAATTATCTTCAAAATATCCCATGGATAACTCTCTTGAATCTCCTCCAATCCTAGCCTTCCATTTAGCTTAACTTGATGGCTTAGATGTTTAACTTTGAAGGGCCATTGGCTAAGCTTCATGGTTGGCTTAGGAAGGCTTTTTGGCTTCATCCCTTGGCTTGAGTGGCTTGTATAGTTTGGCAATTTATTAGCTTTCTACCTTCTTTCATGGCTTATATGGCTAAGGTGGCTTCCATGCAAAGGTGGTAAGAATGCATGGCTTAATTCATGGGCCTACTTTGGCCATGTTTAGCTCCTTTAATCATATCCATTATTGGTCCACAAGATGATCTTAGGCTTTGGTTTATGTTGAAGTGATGATTTTGAGGCTTTGACTCGATCTTTTGGTCTTGACCATTAATTTCATTCCTATCAATCTCGACTGTATGATCACCATCTTACTTCCTCCAAAAAGTGAAAACCCTAATTAAATCTTAAAAAAATATGATTAATCACATACATATCTTGGATTAGATTTTGGATCTACAAATTAACAAACTTTTGTGTTATTAGGTAAAAAATGCATATGTTATGAATTTTGATCTAAAAACCTAATTTACCTTTTGGGTTATTAGGTAAAAAATGCATGTGTTATGAATTTTGGTCTAAAAACCTAATTTACTCCTATAAGTTGTAACACATGGGTAACTAATTGGGTGATTTTTATGAAAAATTAAATACTTATCAATACACTCAGAAATAAAGCTCTCAGAGAAATGGGTTAAATAAAATTCTCTCACTATGTGATAGAATCCAAAGATATTAATGATTTGTACAAGTTCTTTCAAGCATAGTTGAGACAAGGAAATGTGATGATCCTTTAGAATGGATGCTATTACCAAGACCATTTAGGGTAGTTCACTTATACTCCTTCCTATTTGTATCCTCTTTAAGGCTATATTCTACCTAAAATCAATAGGTCTTCAGTTAGGAAGAAGCATAGACTTATGACAGGTTTCGAAAGTAAGGTTATAAGGATTCAAAGTTTCAAATTTGAGTAGAGGTCTTTAGTATTTGTTTGGACAACTCTTCTTTTGAGTACGTTGGAAGTGAATGTCTTCTACTTTTCCCTTCATGTTTTTTGTTTTCATTTTCTGATTATACTCATTTTCTTTCTTTTTTTCTTTGTATTTCATTTTCTTTGAAGGAATGGCCTTTTCTTTCTATGTAACCACTTTGATATTTTGTACTTCTTTGAATTTTTTCCTTTTTTTGGCTTTTCTACCATCTTTGTTCATTTTTGAAAGGTAGGTAATGGATGTTCTTACTTGGGTTTCTATGTGTTAAGGTAAATGAGGTTTTTGTGGGAAAAGGCTTATCAAGAGGCTTAAAGGGTTTAACTAGTGCTGTAATTTGCTGGGTAGCTTTATATCTCTAGGCTAAAATGAGGATAGCCTATATCATTTCATAGGTTTCTTAAAACCTATTTGATTTAATAAATGTTTAGGATCCAAAGTTAGCACTCCTATTGATTCTTGGCATTTTGACCAAAAGATAATGGGATCTTTCAAATTTGATGTATGCTAAAGAAAATATTGAATTACTTATAACCCTCAGAAAAATGTTACTCTCTAATAGTCATAGGGTATATAGGTCTCCACTAATTTTCCTAGGGTCTTTTAGTCATAACCATCTATTTGTTTAGACTTATGCATTGTGTGTAAGTGTGTTTTGAGATTTTACTTTTATAAAATACATCAAGACATGAATAAGATGCAGAATTAACCACATGCATTTCTATTAAGAAATTAAAGTAGTGGATATACTAAACTTCAGGCAATTCAAGTCTCATCATAGTCAAAGAACTTTAACCTAAAAAACTTTAAAAAAAGTAGAAAAATTCAAATTTTTTTTTTTTTTTTAATAACAAAAACTCAAAGATCTCATGCATACCTATGCCACGCCAACTTGAACTAAACATTTTCCCCAATGTTTTGAAATATAGGATACCTATATGGTAAATGAGTGATGTAGAACAATTATACTTTAAAATCCTTGGGTTGCCTCCCAGTGAGTACTAAATTTACCATCTTCAGCAAGACGTACTATGCAATAATGATAAAGATATGTGCACTGGTAAATATAGATGTAGGTATCATGGGACATTCTCAATTGGGGCCCGATATACTGGTTCCTGAAGTGATACTTTTCCCACCTCAGGGTTTATCAACTTTAGGATGGGTTTCATCCTTTGTCCATTAACTTTGGAGATCTTTCCATCCTTTTCTATCTTGACTGCCCCATAAGGATAAATAGTATGTACTATGTAGGGTCCAGTTTATCGAGATCTAAGCTTTCTAGGAAATAGATGTAATATAGAATTATGCAAAAGGACCTTTTATCCTGGGTAAAGAACTTTCGTAAAATATATCTATCTTGAGTGCTTTTCATGCAGTCTTTGTATAGCTTTGCATACTTGTATCTTTCCGTAACTCATCCAACTCATTGGGTTGGAGTTTTCAATGGGTTCTAGCAGCATCTAAGTCAAATTTGAGCTTTTGGATGGCCAATATGCTTTATGTTCAAGTTCTATTGGTAGGTGGCATGCCTTTCCAAACCAAGCAGTAAGGTGACGTGCATATAGGAGTTTTGAGTGCTATACAATAGGCCCATAAAGCATCACTAAATCTCAAAGACCAGTCTTTCCTATTTTCGATTGACTATCTTTTCTAAAATATGCTTTATTTCTTTATTAGACACTTCTACCTATCCACTGGTCTAAGGATGATAAGGGGTAGCAATTCAATGGGTAACACCATATTTCTACATTAAGTTTTCAAACACCATATTGTAGAAGTGTTTTCCTCATCACTAATTATGGCCTTGGATGTACAAAAACGTGCAAATATATTTTTCTTTTAAGAACTTGACCACCACCTTGTGGTCATTCATTTTGCATGAAATGGTTTCTATCCATTTTGACACATAATCCACCCCCACAAGGATGTACAAATAACCAAAGGAATTAGGAAAATGTCTCATAAAATCAATGCCCTAAACATCAAAAGGCTTAATGACAAGGATAGGGTTTAAGGGCATCATGTTCCTTTTACCTATGCTCCCTAATTGTTGACATCTAACACATGCTAAGCAATAAGCATGTGAATACCTAAAAATGCTAAGCTAATAAAAACCACATTGCAAAATCTTTGCAGTTGCATTTTTAGAACTGAAATAGACCCCATAAGCATGGTCATGACAAAAGAAGATGATCTTATGCTATTCATTATCTGGTATATATCTCCTAATGATTAGATAAGGACAGTACTTAAATAGGTACATATCATCTCAAGTAAAGTTTCTAACCTTGGTGAGGAATCTTTTCCTATATTGTTTTGAACAATGAATAGGCATTTTATGCATGACAAGATAATTGACTATATCAGCATACCAAGGTAATTGGAAAATATTCTACGATTGTTCATCAGGAAATGTTTCTGTGGTAGGCATATTCCCATTAATAGACTCCACACTAGCCTGGATAAGTGGTTGGCTACTGCATTTTTGGAAAATTGCTTATCTCGAATTTCAAGATCAAATTCCTATAGCAATAGCCCATTGGATGCATCTTTCTTTGAAAGAAGATATTTAAGTGCTGCATGATCGAAGTATACTATGACCTTAAATCATAGCAAGTAAGATTTAAATTTATCAAGTGCAAAAACCATTGCAAACAACTCTTTTTTTGGAGTGGAATAATTGAGTGTCTTGCTTGCATAATATATAATAGGGATGCTACCCCAACACAGCCTCATATTGTGTAGTTTGGAGTGTCACACAATATTTCAAATGGTGCATTCTAGTCTAGCAATCAAATAATAGTCGTAGAAGTGAGTTCAGCCTTTAAGTGCTCAAATGCTTTCATACAATCATCATCAAAGTCAAAAGTAGCTCCCTTCACAAGTAAATTGCATAGGGGCTTAACAATTTTTCTAAAGTCCTTGATGAATCTTCTATAAAATCTAGCATGGCCTAAAAATGTGCGAATTTCTTTCACCAACCTTTGAGGAGAAAAGTTAGAGATTAAGTCGACTTTCCACTTATATACCATTATGTGAAATAATGTGGCCTAAAAATGTATCATGTTGAACCATAAAATGACATTTTTCCAAATTTAATGCTAAGTTCTTTTCTTGACACCAGCTTTAAATGGTACATACATTCATCAAAAGAAAAACCAAACATTGAGAAATCATCCATAAACATCTTTAGAAATCTCAATATCATATATGAAAATATGCTCAATATACACCTTTGAAAAGTAGCTGGAGCATTACAAAGTTCAAAAGGCATATGACAGTGGGCAAAGTTTCCAAAAGGGAAAGTGAAAGTAGATTTCTCCTGATCTTTTGGTGCAATGGGATTTGGTTATAACTAGAATAACCATAAACAAAGAAGTAGTACTTATGTTTGGCTAACCTTTCTCACATTTGGTCTATAAATGGCAGAGGAAAGTGGTTTTTCCTCATGATTGAGTTCAGTTATTGGTAATCAACAATAACTCTCCATTTGGTGGTCATGTGAGTGGGGATTAACTTACTACCCTCATTCTTAATTACCGTGACTCCAAATTTCTTGGGAACAACCTAAACTAGGTTGACCCAAGTACTGATAGATATAGGGCAAGTAATACCAACATAGAAGAGTTTAAGCACTTCATGTCTCACTACTTCCTTCAAGTTAGGATTTAATCTCCTTTGTGTCTACCTAAATGGTATGGAATTTTATTCTAGGTTTATTCTATGCATGCACACAACATGATTGATTCCCTTAATATCTACTATGGTCCACCTTAAAGCAGTCTTATGTTCTTAAAGCTTACCCTCCTATTCCTTATCTAGATCTGAGGGAAAGGTTTCTTCAGGGCCTAAATAAGGGTACTTTAGATTTTTAGGTAATGGTTTAAGGACCAGGATGGGTAGTTTTTTTGTAGATGGAATAGGTATAGATTTTGATGGAGGAAGTGGTTCCACATGAGGACCCCATTTGGAGGATTCCATTATAGGTGCAACATCCTAAAGATTATTGACTTCTTAAATGAATATGTCTTTATCAAAATCACAATAAAAAAGTGCTAGACAAGCCTTAAGTGGATCTAAGATAGATGATGGTGGGCCATGCATTGGACCTTCAATTAAATTGACTACACAAGAATCATCTATGTCTAGATGTTGATGGTTGGCATTAAAAACATTAAGCTTGACTTTCATGTTGCTAAAGGATAGTTTCATCACGCCATTTCTGCAATTAATGATAGCATCGAATATTGATAGAAATGGCTGTCCAAGAATTACCAAGATTTGACTACTGGGGTCTAATATAGGTTTGTTATCCAGGACAATAAAATCTATAGGAAAGTAAAAATGGTCTACTTCTACTAAAACATCTTCAACCATACCATGTTGAATATAACTGATCTATTTGCTAACTGAAAAGTGGTAGTGGTTGGTTTAAGATCACCAAGCTCTAGTTGCTTATAGATAGAAAATGGCAACAACTTGACATTGACCCTTAAATCAAGTTGTGCCTTATCAATGGACATGGTTTCCAATGATAGAAGAGATAGTAGACAACCTAGATCTCTAAACTTAGGTGGGGTCTAGTGTTGTATCAAAGCGTTCACCTGCTCAGTGAGGAAGGCTTGCTTATGCATGTTATTTGCTTTGTAGTGCAAAGCTCTTTAAGAAACTTAGTAGAGGAAATGACGCCTTAGGCACATAAGGTTCCTCCACTATAGGCTTAGATGGAGTAGGAGAATTCTGTCATTTCTCTTTATCCTATATTTTGGCTAGTTCATTCTTTGCCCTACTGTATTATCAACCTGATAGCCACTCCTAAGGGTTGTGATAGACTTTGCTTGCTCATGAGATCTTTGGTTATGTGAACTAGATCCTATTTCTAACTAACCCTTAGGGTTTGGAATAGGATAATTCGAAAACTTTCCTTTCTCCCTCTTACTTAAATAGGAAGACAATTGGCTTATTTGCATCTCTAGCCTGTCCATATTTTATCGACTCTCATTCTAGAGTTGATGCAAAGCCTTGGTAGTCTCCTAATTTTGTTTTAATGAGAAATTAGTTGTCATCCTAATTTGATGGTTGCTTTAGTTGATAAGGAAACTGAAAACCTAGTGGTTGTAGGAAAGCTGAAATTCTAGGAAAGTTTTGAATAGGGAGGTCCATAGATGTACCTTCATGATAATTATTCGTAGACCATGACAAATTGAAATGCTTATCCCATCCTAGATTATAGGTCATAGAGTATGGATTGTTGTTGGTAGGGTTGTGATATGCACCAAGAGCATTCATTTGTTCAAGAAGATATTTAGGGTACAATTTTTTTTTATTGACAAGCCTTAGTAAAATGTGTCAAGCTAGAACTAATGGTACAAGCCTCTTGTCGAGGTTTTGTAGGTGTATTCGTAACTATGAAGACTTGGAACATATGTTCAAGCTTGTCAAATTTTCTAGGCTAAGATTTAAACTTACCCAATCTTTTAGTTAAGGAATCAAGCTTATATAACATATCTAAGGTCACTTCTATTTCATATAGGACTCCCTTTCTTCGAGGCTGGTTATTTCTCTCTCTCCTATTGGAATAGTCTCATTGCTGGGAATTGTCAACAAATACTTAGAAAAATTACTAGACCTTTGTTTCACTTTTTAGCATGAGGGCCCCTCCATTAGCTGCATTTACCATTCGTATATTTTGAGGTGTTGATGCCTCATAGAAGTATTGAAATTGGTAACCATTTTTCAAATGTATAGTGATGTAATTTTTGTAGTAATTCATTCCAATTATTTCTAGCATTGATAATATTGCTCATCATCTTTTTATTGGAAATTAATGATCTCCCTTCGAAGGGCATTAGTCTTATGGATAGGGAAGAGTTTGTTCAGAAACTTCCTAAATAGTTGGTTTTGCTTGGCAATGGAACTAACTTCTAAAGAATTCTGCCACTATTTGGCCTTGTCTTTTAATGAAAAGGGAAACAACCTAAGTCTAATAGAATCATCCAAAACATTTTGAAATTTGCATGTGACAAATATCAAGAACTTCCTTGATATGTAGGATGGATACACTCTATCACAACCATAGAATGTGTGGAATAATTGAACGTCTCCAGGTTTAAGTTCAAAATGGTCTGCATTGGTGGATGGTAAAGTGATACATGATGGAGTATCTAATTCAAGTGACATATAGAAATCTCTAATTTCCTTATGCTCGACTTTAATTGTTGGGTCTACCATGAGGTTAGGAATTTGATTTCTTAATCGTTCCCTATGAGTACGTTCAATCTCAGGATCTAATGGTACTAATTTAGTATTCTGAGATCAGTGTCCTTGTGTGAACTATAGTCAAACCTATCTAAATGATGCAACCCAAATCTAAATGAATCCTAACTCTATATATTATTCAAGAAAATAATTTCTAATGCTAATGAGATGTGTTTTGATCTTGGTTAATTTCTAAGGTTGTAGCTTTTAACCTAAAGCGAGATAGCTCCTCCTTTAACCCAAACTTGACTATTGCTTACCAGTTAGGTCTTTTCAAGGGTGTTTAACACCATCCTCATAGAAGGAGGCAATTAGACCTCAAAAATCATCAACAAAAGGTGTGGGAAAAATACTTGGATTTTGGATACCCACTATAGCTACAAAGTTTAAGAGCCGCTAGAGTTTAATAATAGAACGCCTCTTTTAAAAAGGGTCTTATGTGTTCAAAACCCTATGTCTCTTGCTATTTGATTTTATATTAAGATTAACATATGGGATCACAAGTATACAAGAAATTGATTTGATTTTCTAGGTGGGCCAAGGATCTGATGATGAAATCCAATCCTTATCTTATCGGAATTCTTGTGGGGCCCTTACTAATATTATGTTCTATCCACCATAATGCAGTAAACATGCAATGCAAATGCAAGTAAGCAAACTAATGCAACAATCCTAATCAAAGATGTAACAATTAAGATGAATGCCCTAATCCATATGAATTATTCTACCAACCAAATATGCAATTTATTCTAAATACAACTATACTAAGAAAGTAAAAGAGAGTGAGGGAAACTTAGATTAGGGCTAATATCAAGTGTGGACTCCCAAGCCACACACTTGCCCTATTTTAATACAACCCATTTAGAATTGAAATAAAGAAATTGCAATTTAAATGGGGCCTCACTACAAGTTTACTCAAAAAGAAAAATCTAATCTAAGAAAGTAATAAAAGTTGATGAAGCTTTGGCCTAATGGAATATTTCTGCTCCTCTTGCCAAATTTCCCACACACAAAACAAGTAATATCAATTTATGAGGAATTAGCAAAATATGCAAATGTAATGCAAAAATCCTAAGCAAATGAAACAAAAAGACTATGACTAAATATAAACAATCCAAATAAGAATTCAACCACAAATCAATTGTGATTTCCTAACAATGGCACCAAAAACTTGGTGTAGCATTAAAATTATTCACAAGGGCACAGATCAATATAGTATTTTCACACAAGTGAGACCGATCCCATGAGGAATCTTAGAAATTTGTATATTTGATGGATTTTATTTAAAGTGATTAACTTCAACCAAGGAGAGACTGTTTTGGTTGAATTAGGAAACTAAAGTGCATAAAAGAGAAACATGCATGAAATCAACAATTAGAATTAAAGCAAACTTAACAAAATTAAGCAATGGAATTAGAAACTAATCTAACTAACACACATTCAAATAAAGGAAACCATAGTAAAATTAGAAAGATCTAAATTAAGCAACTTAACTTAAGAAAACTAGGAAAAATAGAAACTTTCCTAAATTAACACTTTCCTAAACTAAAACTTATTGAAAATGCAACTAATTTAAACAAAGATCAAAGTGGAATGGGATTTAGTACCATGCGCATGGTTCTAAGGCCTTAAAAGTGACTAAATTTATATGTCTAAGGTGGTTGATCATGTAAATTAACTATGGGATCTAATAAACCACATGAAATCTAAATGAGTTCGTAAGGATTCAATCAAATAAGATATTTTGATGTTGAGAAATAAAGCACAAAGTTAAGGGGAGAAAAATTCTAGATATCGGTGCTTACGAACATCCACCAATTTAAGCAATAGAAAGCTATTGAAAAAAAACTTTTATGCAATATAATAACTTAGATATGAAGTACTTTGATAAGAGAATCATTCTATAATAAGAAACTTGAATAATGACACCCAAAACTAGATGCATAATACATGTTCCATTACTGAAAATTGTATCCAATTCCTAAGCATAAAAGCCTATATAAATAACACCAACAATGCAATCTAATTCTTACAAACTCAAGTATGATGACATGTAAAGAAAATCTATAAAGGAATTTAAGAGAGAAGAAAGCTCAAGTGATGAACTAACTATGGAAAGTGGACCTAAAACCAAGGTGGGAGTAAGGCAAAAAATATGATTTTCCAAGGAGGAAACTCTAAGGTTACAAGTTATTTCTTCTCTTGGTTGTCACTATTATAAAATAACTAACTTGAATCTTGGAGGAATAATAAATAAAACTAATGGAATGGATGCAAATAAGATAGGAGAAGCTAGATGAAAAGAAGGGTGTAAAACTAGAAAGTAAAATAAATAAAACTAAAGCAATGAAAAGTAAACAAAAGTAAGAAAACTACTAAACTGAATTAGAAAGAAAATAATCAAGACAATAATTAGAAATCCAAAGGAAGAAAAGCATCAAAGAAGTCCCAAAGTCCAGTAGCAACAAAGCACCAAAGGAGATCTTGATTTCAAAGTTGTCTCACACAACTTCTAATTGAAAAATTCGTATGAACCATGGACTATCTATAGATGAGTGCATTCCTAACTTAGAAAAGGGTGAATCCACGAGGAAAGTGGCTTTAGGGTTAGGGTATTGAATGAGGAAGGTTTAAAATTTAGGTAGGAATAATGTCATAAAGGAGACATAAGAGAGATGAGTAAGCATGCGCTGACTAGTTTCTAAATTAGAAAGGGGGGAGGGTAGGCATCCTTTTTCATGGAGGGAAAGTGGCCTTCCACCCTACTAATTGAGTGGAGTTTGAATGTAGAAAATGGATAAATGTGGGAGGAGATAAGGATAGAAATTTTACAGTTAAACCTAGGGTTTTGATGTGCTTGAATGGACTCAGATATATGGTTTCTTAATTGGGAAGGCACTTGATGTACCCAAATAAGCAAGGGAGGAGTTGGAGGGGGGGGGGGGGGGGTCTTCCTCCTCTTGGATGGATGTTCCCTCCACTTAGAAATGTGGAATCCTAGTAGGATGGGTCGATTAAAAATGTGGGTTTTTCTCTCTTTATGGGTCCCTTATGCATGATCATCTTACCTTTTACATTAATCCCTCAAAATCCCTTAAAATCACACTTTTAACAAAAGAAAGTTGCTTGAATTGATGTTCCAATTGTATGATCCATGTGGTACTACTCTTTGGTTTAATGGCTCATTCCTTGGTTGCTTAAATGGTTTAATGCTTGGCTTCAAGGATTGAGTAGCTCATATGGCTTATCATCCCTATTCATGGCTTAAATGGCTAAGTGGTTTGAATGGCTCCCAAGCAAAGGTGGTGGAAATGCAAGGCTTGGGCTTGGATCCATTTTTAGTCACTTTTGTTTCTCTAGTTTCCCTAGGATGATCTCTAACCTTCATCACACCTTTGAATTCATGATATCTAGGGTGCAGCTTGCTTAATTTCTAGTTAGACTAGGAAACCTCATGAATGGCTTCAATTCTTTTCTTGATCAAGCTTAGCCTTTAGATTACCTTCTCAATACCTGTACAAGATGAAAAAGCCTAAATAATTGATAGAAATCTATGATGATTCACATAATTACTCTAGATTTGCCTATGAACCTGCAAAATATCAAACTTTTGAATTATT
Organism: Warburgia ugandensis; assembly: GCA_035236585.1. NCBI lineage: Eukaryota > Viridiplantae > Streptophyta > Magnoliopsida > Canellales > Canellaceae > Warburgia > Warburgia ugandensis. The sequence goes on from CP141136.1 coordinate 43,039,877, forward strand.
AGGTCAGAAATGCATGTGTTACAAAATTCTGGTCAAAAACCCTATTTTAGCACTATAAGTTATAACACATGGGATTCTAATTGAGTACTTTTTACTCAAAACTATACACTTATTAGGATTCAAGTAAATAAGATGTTTTGATGGCTGGAAACAAAGTATAAAGATTGAAGGGAGAAATTTCCAAATAGGAAGCACTTAAGAACACCAAATCAAATTAGGCTTATAAAGTAATTGAAACAATAATTTATCTCCAAGATAACAACTCAGATCTAAAGTACTTTGATATAAGAAACAATTAATTACAATAATCCTTAAATTTTTTTATTGATTCAATGCCAAATTACTCCAAAAATTATGCGCATAAAATATGTTATAATTTGAAAATTATGCATAAAATTGAGCATTAAAACTTAATCTAAAAAAAAAATAATCTAATGATCACAACCTAAAGTAAGATAGCATGCAAAGAAAACCCAAAAGAATTATAGAGATAAGATGTATGAACTAACTATGAAAAAAATGCCTAAAACTAGTGCTATCAGCATGAAATTCTTAACTGGGAAAGCAAGGATGCAAGCTATTTCTTCTCTCGGCTGTCACTACCAAAGAAGAACTAACTTGAATCTTGAGGGAATGAGAAAGAGAAACTACGAAGATGAAACAAAGAAAAGAGGGAAAGCAAGGTGGAAGGAAGTGTGTGGATTTAGAGAACAAAAACACAAACAAAACAACTATGAAATCAAAGCAATGAAACCAAACTACAAACTTGGAATTGAAGTGTAAATAATAAGAGAAATAATGAAGAAATCCATAGGAATAACAACCCAAAATAAATCCAAATTACAAACTCCAAAGATCACCAAAGGAAGAGTGCTATGTTTTAAGGTTTGTCATCAACCTCTACTTAAGAAGAAAATGTGGAATTCATGGGCTTGGTGAGGACTTAATTAAAAAAAGGAAAGTGGATCTAGATCTAAGAATTCAATAAGGAATGTTAGGTGGAGAATGAAGTGGGTAGATGATGTCATGGTGGTTGCCATAGTTAGAAGGGGGGAGGTGTCACCTTCTTAGGAAGGTGGCATGGAGCTCCTTCCTTTGTAATTAGGTAATTTGGCTAATTGTAAAGGTAGAAAAAGAAAGAATGGAAGATGGGAAAGATGGGAAATATCAAGGGTTTTGAAATTTTTTGGTGTATGACTTAGATCTAAGGTCTTGCTAATTAGGAAACCACCTAAATTGCTAACCAAGCAAGAGGGAAGGTGTCGCTTTCTTTGGAAGGTAGCTCCCTCCTTAAGTCAAAATCATGGAAACACCAATAGGGTGGAGAAATGGATTTAAAAAATATGAATTCTCTCTTGATTGGTCTACCTATGCATGATCATCTTACCTTTTACAAATTTTACTCAAAACCTTCTAATTATCCCTTGAAAATCACACTTTTTAACATAGGATAATTGCTTAAAATAGTCCTACAATTATATCACTCCATGTGGCATCGCTCAATGTGGTCTAATGGTTCATTGCTTAGTGGCTTGATTTGGATAACTCTCTTGGCTTCAAAGCTTGAATGGCTTGGCTTAGGTTTTCTTGTTAGACTAGGAAACCTTATGAATGGCTCCAATTCTCATGCAAAGTGGTGGAAATGCATGACTTTTTGCATAGATAATTTGAGTTACCTTTTATGCTTCCCATTGCCTTCTTCTTCCTGCCCTAGGATTGTGTTGAACCATGATCACACTTTGGATTGATTCCATTTAAGCTTTAGATTGATGCCATTTAGGCTTTGGTTTGACCATTTGATCTTGATCTTCAATTCTCATCTCGATCAATCTTGGCCTTTGGATCACCTTGTTAACACCAACAAAAGAAAAAAAATTCTAATTAAATCCTAAAAATTTGTGATGATTCACATACTTACAATGGATTAGCTTTCAAACCTACAAAATATCAAACTTTTGAATTATTTGATGTGAAATGCATGTGTTAAATTTTTTTGAAAACCCTTAGAATTAGGCCAATCTTTTATAACACATGGGCTACTAATTAGGTACTTTTTATACAAAATTGAACATTTATCATAGCCCCCAACCAACATTTTGCTAGTCTCAAGTAAAACATGCTATTAATCATGAAAATAAAAGTGGTTGCTATTTTCATAGGTACTCACGATTGGATTTAGCATATGCAAGAAGTCCTTAAATCCTTAGGATATACCTAGTTGATAAGTTAAGCCTCATGCAGGTTTATAGTGAATATACCCACAAAATCCAATAAGGCTAAGAACCTTAATTTATCTCAAAGATTTTTCATTTATTAGTACTCTATTTGCTTTAACAATTTAATAAATATGAATGAAAAATTCTACTATTTACCCATATATTAAAGCCATTTTATTTCAGTTTCACCTTGGAGTGTAGTGTGTGTATGAGTTACATAAGTCATGGCTTCTAAATAGTAATGCTTATTGCTCCATTGGAACAATTTTTTGACATCAATTTCTCCCTAGTATACACTTAGAAATAAAGCTCTCAAAGAAAAGGTCAAACAAAATTCTCTCACTGTGATCGAATACAATAAGAGTGATGGTTTATGCAATCTTTTAAGCACTAATGAGACAAAGAATATGATCCTGAAGGATGGATGCCATTACTAAGACCATCAGAAATAGTTCACCTTAATTACTTTCATTTATATCCTCATTAAGGCTATTTTCCACCTTAAGATCAAGAGGTCTTTAGATAGGATGAAATGTAGGATTGGGATAGGTTCTAAAATGAAGGGTATAAGGATCCAAAGTTCAAATATGAGTAGAGGTCTTTATCTAATGTAGGACAATTTTTTGACTTTGATTAGATTGAAGTGCATATCTGTTTTGTATTTTCCTTTCTCCTCTTCATACTTTTCTTTTCTTTTTCTATTAATACTATTTGTCTTTGAAGGAAAGGGTTTTCTATGTAAACACTTTGATATTTTTCACAACTTTGAATTTTGTCCTTTTTCTGAACTTTTGCTATCATCCCTACTCATTTTTGAAAGATAGGTGGATAATTAACTTTTGGCTTTCAGGGTCAAGGTAAATGGGTTTTAAAAGGAAAAGTCTTACTAAGAGGCTCAAAGGGTCTAACTAGTGGTATAACATCTAGTTAGGCTTTATGTCTCTTTTTGGAAACAAGGATGACCTTCATCATTTCCTAAGTTTCTTAAAACCTATTAGATTCAATAAATATTCAATAAAGAAACTTAGTACTCCTGTTTATTCTTGGAAATTGACCAAAATAAAGATACTGTGATCTTTCAAAGTAAATATACACTAAAGAAAATATGGAAATGTGTATAAACCTCAGAAAAATGATAGTCTCTAATAGTCACTTAGGTGTAGATCTCCTCTGATTTCCTTAAAGTCTCTAAGTCATAATCATCCATTAATCTAGACTTATGCATTGTGTGTGAATGTATTCCAAGATTTAACTTTCATAAGACACTTTAGGACATGAATAAAATGCATAATTAACCATATGCATTTCTATTAAGAAGTTAAAGTAGTCGAAATACTAATCTTCAGACAATCCAATTCTCATCATAGTAAGGGAACTTTGACATCTCAAAAAAATTTGAACTTTTTTTTGTTTCTTTTCCAAAACCTAAGAAAAAGTAAAAGATCTCATGCATATCCACACCCCCAACCTAAACTAAACATTGTCCTCAATGTTGGAAACATAGGACACATATATGATAAATGGGTAATGTAAAATACTAAGACTCTAAAAAATTTTAGGCTGTCTCCTAGTGAGTGCTAAGTTTAACGTCTTTAGCTAGACATGCAATATAGCAATGATGAATGTAGAGCTTATGATGGATGCAGATGTTAGGGTCATGCTAAGGTGGGACCTGGTAGACTGGTTCCTCTAACAAGATCTCCTCTTCTTTAAGGTTGATCAACTCTAGATTGGGCTTCAATCTTTACCCCTTGACTTCGGAAATCTCACCATCCTTTTCTATCTCAATGGACCCATGAGAGTAAATAGTACATACAATGTAGGACTTAGTCCATCAAGATTTAAGTTCTCCTTGAAATAGGTGCAATCTAAAATTATGCAAAAAACCTTCTGTCTTGGGGTGAAGGACTTGCTTAAGATATGTGTATCATGAGTGCTTTTCATGTCTTCTTTGTAAGCTTTGCAGACTCATATGCATCTTTCTAACTCATCCACCTCATTAGGTTGGAGTTTTCTATGGGTTCCAGAAGTATTTAAGTCAAAATTGAGTTTTTTGATGGTCCAATACACTTTATGCTCAAGTTTTACTTATAAGTAGTAGGCCTTTTCGTAGACCAAGTGGTAATGTGACATGCCTATAGGAGTTTTAAATGTAGTATGATAGGTCCATCAAGTGTTATTAAGCCTCAAAGACCATTCTTTCCTATTTGTATTGTCTTTTCTAAAATTTGCTTTACTTTCCTATTAGACACTTCTACCTATCTAGTTGTATGATGATGATAAGGCATGGCTATTATATGGGTAACACCATATTTCTTCATTAAATTTTCAAACACCCTATTGTAAAAGTGTTTATCTTCTTCACTAATTATAGCCACTAGAGTACCAAAATGTGCAAATATATTTTCTTTGAAGAACTTGACCACCACCCTGCGCTCATTGGTCTTGAAAGGTATGACTTCCACCCATTTTGACACATAATTCGCTCCCACAAGTATGCACAAATAACCAAAGGAATTAGGAAAAGGTCCCATAAACCCCAAACATCAAAAGGCTCAATAATAAGTATATGGTTCAAGGGCATCATATTCCATTTTCCAATGCTCCCTCACTTTTGACAATTAATACATGCTAAGAAGTAAGCATGTGAATCCCTAAAAATGGCAGGCCAATAAAAACCATACTACAAAATTCTTTGTGGTTGTCTTTGTAGATCTGAAATGCCCCCCCGTTCATGCTCATGCTAAAAGGAAATGACCTTATAATGTTCATTATTTGGTATATATCTCCTAATGACCTGATTAGGATAGTACTTAAACCAGTATGGATTTCCTATGTAAAGTGTTTAACCTCAATAATAAACCTTTTCGTGTCTTGTTTAGACCATTGATCAGGCATTTGATCTGTGATAAGATAATTGACTACATTTGCATACCAAGGCAACTGAAAAATGTTCAACAATTGTTTATCAGGAAAGGTTTTTGTAATAGACACATTTTCAGTAGTAGACTCTACAACTAACTTGGATAAGTGGTCTGCTACAACATTTATAGAACGTTTTTTCCCCCTAATTTTCAAATCAAACTCTTATAGTAATAGTATTGATTGGATTAGCCTAGGTTTAGCATCTTTTTTTGATAAAAGATGTTTAAGTGTTGCATGGTTTGATTATACTATAACCTTAGATCCTAGCAAGTAAGATCTAAACTTATCCAATGCAAATACAACTACCAACAAGTCCTTTTTTTTTTTTTTTTTTTGTAGTTGGTCAACTTTGAGTGTCTAGCTAGCATAATATATCACATGGGGAAGTTTACCAATACATAACCCCAATCACTTAGTTTGAAGCGTCACACAATATTTCGAATGCTACATTCCAGTCTAACAGTTGAATAATAAGCGCAGAAGTTAACAAAACCTTTAAGTGCTCAAATGCTTTCATGCAGTCATCATCAAAGCCAAAAGATGCCCCCTTCACGAGTAAATTATATAGGGGCTTAGCAATTTTACTAAAGTACTTGATAGACCTTCTATTGAAACCAACATGGCCTAAAAATGAGTGGATTTCCTTCAAGGTCTTTAGAGGAGAAAGGTTAGAGATTAAGTCCACTTTGACTTTATCCACTTCTATGCCATTGTGTGAAATAATGTGGCTTAAAACAATTCCATTTTGAACCACAAAATGGAAATTCTCCTAGTTTAACACAAAATTCATTTTTGAACACTAAGCAAAAAAAAACTTTAAACGATGCAGGCATTCATCAAATAAAGATCCAAAAATGATTTTAAAAACCTCTCCACCATATCTAAAAATGTCAACATACACCTTTGAAAAGTAGCTAGAGCATTACAAAGTTCGAAAGGCATATGACGATGGGCTAAGGCTCCAAAAAGTTATGTGAAAGTATCCTTCTCTTGGTCCTCAGGTGCCATGGGAATTTGGTTATAGCTTAAATATCTATAAAGAAAGTAGTAGTACTTATGTTTGGCTAAGCTTTCTATCATTTGGCGTATGAGTGAAAGAGGAAAGTGGTCTTTCCTTGTGACCATGTCCAATTTTTGGCAATCTATGCAAACTCTCCACCTAGTGATCATGCGAGTGGGGACTAACTCGGTATCCTCATTTTGGATTATTGTGACTCGGAACTTCTTGGGAACAACCTAAACTCAGTTGACTCAAGTGCTATCAGATATGGGGTAGATGACACCAACATCTAGGAGTATAAGCACTTTGTCTCTCACTACCTCTTTCATATTAGGTCTTAATCTCCTCTGCATCTCTCTAGAAGTTTAGCATTTTCTTCCAGGTGAATTCTATGCATGCAAATGATAGGACTAATCCCTTTGATATCTACTTTGGTCACCTTAAAGTAGTCTTATGTTCTATGAGAACATAAAGAAGCTTTCCTTCTTGTTCTTTATCTTGATCCGCATCTTATAGGCAAGGTTTCATCTCATCCAAGGTAAGAATATTTCAGATTGTTAGGGAGTAGCTTAAGGACCATGGTCGATGGCTTTTCCACTAAAGTTACATGGAAAAAATCTAATGCAAGAAGTGGTTCCACATGAGGGCCCCATTTAAAGGAATCCATTATGGGTGCAACATTTAAAGATTATTAACCTCCTCAGTGGACGTGTATATCAAATTCACAATTAAAATGCACTAGATAAGCCTCAATTGGGTCTAGGATAATGATGGTGCATTAGCAACCTAAAGTAGACCTTCAATTAAATTGACTAAATAGGAATCTAGGTTTAGATGTAGATGATTGGCATTTAAAACATTGAGCTTGACTTTCATATTGTCGAAAGATAGTTCCATCACACCATTTCTACTGTTGATTATGGTATTGGATGTTGCCAAAAATTGGCATCCAAGAATTATTGGAATTTGACTACCATGGTCGAACATAGGTTGGGTATCCAGGATAATAAAATCTACAGGAAAGAAAAACTAGCCCGCCTATATTAAAACATCTTCAACTATACCATGTGAAATCTTTATTAATATTCCAGCTAACTGCAAAGTGGTATTGGTTGCCTTAAGGTCATCAAGTCCTAGTTACTCATAGATAGAGTAAGGCAACAAATTTAGACTAGCCCCTAGATCTAGTAGTGCCCTATTTATGACATGATTTTAATCACATGAGAAATGGTTGGATACCATAGGTCTCTAAACTTAGGAAGGGTCTTGTGTTGTATTAAAGAGCTCACCTGCTCGGTGAGAAGGCTTTCTTCTACACATTGAGCTTTTGGTTTTTTGTGTAAAGCTCTTTAAGAAACTTAGCATAAGTAAAAATATTCTTGATAGCATTGAGTAATGGAATATTAATTTACATATGTTTAAATACTCACATTATCTCATTGGAATTTTGTTTGTTTCTTTCCCTTATATAGTAATTGAGGGAATGAGGCTTTAGGCACCTAAGGCGCCTCCACAATGGGCTCAAATGGAGTATGAGATTTCTATCTTGTCTTTTTCTCCTTAGTTTTAACTAGTTCATCCTCCTCTATATTATCCTTAGTCTACCCTATTTTATTATCAACTTGATGATCACTCCTAAACGTTCTGATAGACTTTGCTTGTTTAGTGTGTCTATGGTTATGGGAGAGTGCTATGTTTCAAGGTTTGTCACCAACCTCTACTCTAGAAAAAAACGTGGAATTCATGGACTACTTATAGATGGCTGGGTTTTCAATTTGTTGAGGACTTAAATTGAAGAATGGAAAGTGGATCTAGATCTAGGAATTCAATATGGAATGTTATGAAGAGAATGAGGTGGAGAGATGATTTCATGGATCATGATATCATCGTGGCAGCCATAGTTAGAAGTAGGAGGCGTCACCTTCTTAGGAAGGTGGCATGATGCTCCTTCCCTTCTAATTGTGTGATTTGGCTATTGGAAAGGGAAAAAAAGAAAGAATAGGAGACAAGAAAGACGGAAAAGATCTAAGGTTTTGGATTGTTTTAGGTGTATGACTTAGATCAAGGGTTTCCTAATTAGGAAACCATTTAAATTGCCAACCAAGCAAAGGAGAGGCGTCACTTTCTTAGGAGGGTGGCTTCCTTCTTTAGTCAAAATAATGTAAACCCCCTAATTGGGTGGAGGAAATGGATTTGGAAAATGTAAATTCTCTCTTGATTGGTTCACCTATGCACGATCATCTTACCTTTTACAAATATCACTCAAAATCTTCTAATTATCTCTTTAAAAATAATCTTTTCAACATAGAATAATTTCTTCAAATAGTCCTACAATAGTATCTCTCCATGTGGCATGGCACCATATGGTTTGATGGTGTAATGATTGCCAAATGTGAAATCAGAAGTTAATTCCATGGAAATTGAGTTCTACGAAAATAACTTTCTTCTAGGCTTGAAGTTTGGACTCGAGAATATCAAATTTGGAATGTACATGTTGATACGATTTCAACAACACTAGTTTTGCACAAAACAGAGATCCGGGTGGAAAAATTCAAAAGTTTTACTAATTCAGAGGAGTCAAAATTGATATTGACACCCCTAGTAGTTTGACACATGCGATGGGACAGCTGAGTCACGTGTTGCCTGCCCCTCTTTCCCCCTACGTGGCATGACCTGAGATGGGAGATAAGGAAAGGGTGTTTGCCAAAAAATTCGGCAACCCAAAGACCCAAAACCCTCTCCCCTCCTTGCATTGTCCATTTACCAGTGCGCATAGTCCCCTCCCATAGTAGATCTCCCTTCCCTAGCTCTGATAGGGCATTTTCTTGGTGATGAGAAGAAACCTGGACTGGGTTTCTCTGCCTATTTCCCTTTTCTCGGTGTTAATAGAGAACTTGTATCAGGGTTTTACCTCAGGCGGCCAGCCACACGTAGGGGTTCTCCCCACATCCTTTTCTCCCTTGATGGGATTGAACCAGAATCCTAGTGGGTTTCCATCGGTGCAATCAGTGTTTGTTTTCCCCTCCCCCTCTGCAATTTTCTAGCAACCCTTTAAGGGTTTCTTGTGAATGTGCTCGAGGCACAATGACCCTACGCCTCGCAATGCAAGAGCCTCCCATCTTCCCCCTATTTCCCTTCCTTGTCAGGTTTGGATGGTGACTGCACCTGCAGCTGGCAGCTACACATACCCAAAAAACCCTCTCCCTCCCATCTCTTTTCCCATCATTGGCTCAGCCAGCCATGGGAGGGCTAACAAACTGAGGTCTTTTTCCCCTATGCTTTCCCCATTGAGATTAGGCAGGCAGTGACCTCATCGTAGCCACCATCGGCCACCAGCCTCCCCCTCTCCCCTATCTTCACTATGCTGATGAGTTGGCCAGGTTGACTCATCAAGTCAACTTGCTCTCAACTCGTTCCAGGGAACCTAGTTGACTTGAAACACCCTATTACGTGCTTGAAATTTGAAACTCTATTCTGGACAATCTAGGAGGAATCTCAGAGATCCAAGAGTACCCCTGTGATCGTGCCAATGCGTGGAATGATACATATCTTCCTATTTCTTGATCAAGGAAGATCCAGCTATCGATTTGACTAGAACCTTGATCGGACTTTAGATCATCTGATCTAAGATGATTTGATGTTATTTTCTAATACAAATAGTACATTATGATCCTCACAATGTAGAGATTAAGATCCATGCAAGATATATTTGATCTAAGGCATTTATGGAGACAACTTAGTTTATCTTGATCAACAGTTGAGATCAATTGAAGATCCAGGTATGAAATTGGATCCAATTTGATGATCTGAACCGTTTATAATTATCAATTGGATTAATTGACTAGATTTACTAAGTTGTTATATGATTTGGGGTTATTAGGTGAGGATCTTTGATGAGATCAGCGTGGATGCTCAATGATTGGGCGTAATCGAGACGATTAGTGGACGATCCGACCAAGCAGACAGCTAGAGGTTATTCAAATTGACTTGTTCAAGGTAAGATCCCTATCTTAATCATTCAATGGAGTGATTTGATTATACTTAGATACGATTGAGCATGAGATTCATGTAATAATGCCCGATTAATTGATTCAAATGATAAATTACCTGAAATTGATATGATCTGAGCCTAATAGCTCTAAATATGCATTGATGTAATTAAGAAGAAGAACTAAATGACTATGAGTGGGCTCGATTAAGTATGATTTGAATTTTTATCCAAATAGGGCAGGCCCAGCCTTGAGATTCTAGGGCTGGGAATCATTGGACTGTCTTGAACACCATGTAATGAATATGAAAATGTAATGTCGTGTAATTGAGAATCCAAGTTACATAAATTGGATTCTGAGTATGGTTGGATGTGATATGTATCCAAGTGAATGGAATAGTGGTGGATTGTGCTAGAGATGGGTTCAACTGAATTGGGAGTACAGATGAGTAGTACGTCATTTGAGGTAGGAGATTGTATTTTGTGATTTCCATGATTTCATGGATCATGACATATTATTTGGAAATTTTAAAGCATGAGTTTTACACATCTTCATGTTTGCATGAAAACTTCTTTATCGTACATGGTTTAGCTCTATATTTAACTATATGCATGATTTAGCTCTATATTTAACTATATGATTGATATTGCACTACCATTGTCCTGGACTAGATCTTATGGAGATGGTTACACATGGGGGTTTCTATGTTTTGTAGATTGGAATAATTGAGGTTGTGATGGGATACATTTACCTGTGAGTGCTTGAGTACCCTGTGTGGCTGAAATGGTGAAAGGGTGAAAACAGGATCGGAATGCGCCTTTTGATGAGTGCTTGAGTGCCCCATTGTGGGTGAAAGGGTGAAAGCAAAAAATACTGAGAGTTAGGCTCATGTCGCCGTGAGTGTAGTTGAGACACTCACGGGGCTGAACTGTGTACGATGTTCTGTTGATTTTAACATGCATTATATTATTCTATAGACAAAGATTTTCGTTGTTTCGATGGACGTATATCCACATGTTTTTCTCATGCTTTGTATGCCATGATGATCCAGATTGATATTGATTTGTTTAGATCATGATTCTCCTATATTATTCATAAGGGATGTCTAATGTTTTGGGTGCTTTGTATATATTCATCTTATAAGATTTATCATGATCTTGATGCTTTGCGTCATATAATTTTATTGTATTTGTTATTGAATGTGAATCACCTACACAAGCAATAGCTTGCTGAGGCATTACTTTGTTCGATGCCTCAGATATGGAGAGTTGCAATAGGTGGACACGTGGATAGAGCAAGCAAAAGTGATGACGGTTCCTAGTGAAGCATCGAAGACAGTTTAGAGATGATAAGGTTTGTTCAGGATCTTACTTTAGTTATTGTTTATGGACTGTACTTTAATATAAATTGCAATGTGACTTGGATGTGAGGATATGAATTCATGTTGGATGTGATGGCTATATGGAGGGACCCTGGGTATTTTGTCATGACTTGATTTTCTTATCCACTATTGGAGTATACATTTTTATCGAAAATAGTATTTCATTCTGATGGATGGATGTAGAGACTTAGTTTCCCACATCTCGTGTCTTATATTGTGTTTATTAGGTGATTTTGTTTTGCACCTGTCATGTGCAATGGTCCAAAATATAGAGGAGACTCTGCTGGATTTTCAGTAGAAATGGGATTTCATTTCATCATTAAATCCATGGTTTGTGGTTGTATGACACTCGGGATTTTGAAATACATGCTTTTATTGGAGCTTTGTTTTTTGTCACTTTAAAAATTGAAGTTTTAAAATAGGGATCCCTACTATTTTTATAAATTGTTATTTTATTGTTGGAAAAACCCGAGGCATCACAATTTGGTGTCAGAGCCCAATTCTACTCCATCATAGCCATTCCAACAAATTCAAAGGTCACTTATAGCCCATGAAGTGAGGTGATTTCCTAAATATGAGTTACAGAGATAACTCATGTGAAGGATGTTGATGATTGTAAAATAGATGATGCCATGAAGGTTAGTAAATTTTCTTAGAGAAATTGAGACTTTAAATCCTTGTATGAGTAGAAGCAAGTACACTTTTATGAAAAGTGTATAAGTCTTAGAATCATGAATCAGAATAAGATTGTAAATTAGTTTCTCTTAGTGAGAAACTTATTATATGATAGCCACTACATTTATATGAATTGCTCTTGAGAGTTCAAGTTCTAACTTGAACAGTGAGAGTAAATTAAAAAAAGAAAAAGAAAAAAGGATTAACAATCATTGTAATAACAATGGTATGATAAGAATGATGAAGGAACAAAAATGATCTCAATTTATGAGAATGTGAGAACGTTGAGAGAAGTGTTGTATTAATTTAAATTTGAAGCAAATTTATTTGATAAATAATCCCTAATATGGGGAAAATTATTGAAAATTTTGATGAATTAAGATCCTAGTGTTGCTATGGTTGAAACTTCTAATTATGAGACAAAAACTGGTGAGTTTAGTGAATATAAAGGTATTGATAGTTAGTCATCAATGAAAAGTAAATGTTATTAAATCATTCTGAGGATTTCAATCATGATTCGAGACACATAGCACTTGAAGGATATAACAACCATTGTACGAAAATGGTTAGTATTAATGATGTGAATCAAGTAGGGAGAGATACTTATTGAAGTAGGTATGGGGAATTGATATTGTTGTGAGAATAATGTGAGATAAAAGTTAATGAGTTCTTGCACTTACGAAAATATTGATATCAGGCATCAGTGGGGGTGAATACTTACAAATTGTTCTTAGGGTTTTAATTATGATTTGAAGTGCATATCACCTGGAGGACATGATGACTAATTTGTGAGAATAGTTCTTGAATAGAAATGACTTTGTAATGAATCAACTAGGAATAAAAACATATGAAGTGAATGAGGTGAGATGAAATTAATTATGATTGAATTACATCCAACACTGATAGAGATGATAATGTGATTTCTGATGATTAAGGAATTATTATAAAGGATAAATTTCATTGGGTGTGAAATTAATCAAGTTGTAAATGATTTTGATTGATATGAGTCATTAGTTCGAGAAAGTGAAATAGCGAAAGTGGGGACACTAAAAATATAATTACAAGGATTTCAAGGATGGTTATTTGAGAAGATGTGTTCCTCTGTTGCTGAGACTTTTATCTAATAGGCCCGTGGGAAGGGTTGTGATACCTAATATTTTTGGAAACTAAGATAGTTTGCAACTTAAAGCGAAGAATTAGATGGTTCAATGGTATTGAACTAGTATATTTAGTTGAAGAGACTTGCGCTAACTCCTTCACCATGAAGAAGGAGATCATGGATAGACTGTTATATGTTGATACCTAAAAAGAGGGATCCTTTTAGGACCAAGGCTGATCCTAGAAACTCGAACAAGGGTAGTTTGAATTAGCCTAGTAAGGGCAAGAGACATTTCATTGACATGACTGTAGAGGCCATTGAGCCAACGACATTTGATCATGCAGTGTTGGGATGCAGATGAGAGAAGGTGTACTAGTTGTAAGGATAGACACCTGGACAATTATGTCCTGGAGTTGTAGACCACTGCAGTAGTGATAAAGCATTAGTAGTTGCATCACAGTGGCAATCCTTTAAATGTTTTGGCTGTGGAGAGTTAGGATATTCCTTTAGAGACTATCTCATTGGACAATGAGTCAGATAGATTGACATTAGGGATAGGGCAAAGATGGCCCCACATTTTTAGTGATAAATTTTGCCATTACTTGGATGCAAGTGCAGGCCTTGAACTAGATGGTGGAAAATATATTTTGATTGCTGGTAACAATGTTAGAATCCTCCTTGATCTAAGATTTAGTCATTTTTTTGCTTTATGTATTTACACCTTGAGGAATATGCTTGTATTTATATGACAGTATTTGAGTTGGATGTTAGGACACTGATGATGAGTGAGAAGATGGATATTGAGCTAATTTTACTTGATATGACTAATCATGATACCATCCTTGGGATGAATTTTATTTATTGGGAGATGGTTGATTGCTGTGAGGAAAAGATCACTTTTAGTGTGCTTGGATAATTGGGGACCTCGGTCCTACATGGGAAGAGCATGCTGAGAATTGTGTTATTTTTTCCTGAAGATAGTGCAGTACTTTCTTGAGATGCCAAGTCTCTTTTGTTAGTGTGACAACTGATGACTGAGAGCGGCAACAAATTGAGCACACATATGGTGTGCGACAATTCATAATGGTCCTAAGGAGGTTTCAAGAATTTATGCCACAGGAGATGGATTTTTATATTATTTAGGCATCAAACAGTGTCATTTTCTAAGGTGCCATATAGGATGGCCCCAATTGAGTTAAAGGGTTCCAACTATGACAGTTTTTGGCAAGGGATATCGGACCTGGTGGGTTTGCACTTGGTACATTAATCTTATTTATGGGAAGAGAGATAGCTCCTTATTGCTATGCACAGATTATTGATTGTTTGATAGCACCACAGTAGAGAATTGATATTCTCTGTCAATTATTGATGATCTATATGATCAATTTTGGACGGTACATGGTATTGGTGGATATGGATTTGAGGTCTAGTTATCACCAACTAAGGATTGTGACTAAGATGTCTTTAAGAAATTTTTTAGAACCTGTTATGATTCTTACAAGTTCTGGGTAATACCAATTGATGAAATTAGTACACTGATAGTATGTATGGATATGACAGGCTGAATTTCTAAAGGTTACTTGGATAAGTCATGATTATGTTAGTGGATGATGTTTTTGTGTATCCCATGACTGGGAGGATCATAAGAAATCCTTGTGCATTATTCTACGTATCTGAAGGACTCATCTTTTGTTGTAAATGTATGGAGTATGAATTATGGTCAAAGAGGATGAATTCCCTTGACTGTGATATCTATATTGATAGAGAGACTGTGACGAACTAGGATTAGCCCAAATTGATGACTAAGGTTGATAATCTCCTTAGCTTGATGGACTATTATCATTGGATCATTAAGTTCTCCAAGATAGTAGAGGCATGGATACTGTGCTATATTAGGTATATGAGCCTAATTTCTCTTGAAGGTGAGAAGTGTGAAAGTAAAGTATGTTAGAATGAAAGCATTTCTTATGTGTAACCTAGTTATGGATTATTGTGTATACTTGCGAGTAGCCGATGAGGGCGGTTTAAGAGGGCAACCGATGAGGGCGGGTGCGAGAGGCACTGACAGGCTTTTAGGTACTCACAATATGAATGTGCTGTAGACTAGATTTTGATTAGCAGATGATTGCCTGTTATTGAGCAGGTATGCTTTGATCCTGATTGGCATATGATTGCCTATTATTGAGATAGTATGCTCTGATTTTGATTGGCATATGATTGCCTGTTACTGAGCTGGCATGCTCTGATTTTGTTTAGGCATGGATTGCTTGTGGATGAACAGATATGCATCGATTTTGATTGGCATGTATTGCCTATTTAGGAGTTAATATGATGTGGTGTGATTGATATACATTGCCTAATGATGAGTTAATTTATGCTGGAATAGATTTGAAGTAGAATTGCCTATATGTGAGTTGTGGCACTTTAATTTTCTTGCCATGGTGATTTACTTATGTTAAAGATGTAAACAAATGATTAGCTCCTAGATGAGAGTATGGTTTATACGTATGAGTTGCTATCTAAGGGGATGATATGATATAAACTTGTTATTGGCACTGACTTGGAAATTTTTGGTATGATGTGTGAATCTCATGATATGGGGAAGTTTTAGAATTGCTTGAAGAGTAACATAGAAAGAATTTGAAGGGAAAAATTCCTATGAGGAGGAAAGAATGTAACGATCACCAAATTTAGGTAATTTTCTATTTATTAGATTATAATTTTTAAAGGAGATGAAATCAAAAGTTAATTCCATGGAAATTGAGTTCCATGAAAATGACTTTTTTATGGGCTTGAAATTAGGACTCGAGAATATCAAATTTGGAATGTAAGCATCGATACGATTTCAACAACACTAATTTTGCTCGAAATGGAGATCAGGGTGGAAAAACCTAAAAGTTTTACTAATTCAGAGGGGGTTAAAATTTATATTGACACCCCTAGCGGTTTGACACATGTGATGCGATGACTGAGGGACGTGTCTCCTACCCCTCTTTCCCCCTACATGGCATGGCCCAAGATGGGAGATAAAGAAAGGGGGGTTTGACTAAAAATTTGGCAACCCAAAGACCCAAAACTCTCTCCCATCCATGGATCTTTCATTTATCGACATGCGCTGCACCCTCCCTTAGTAGATCTCCCTTCCTCGAATCCGACAGGGCATTTTCTTAGTGATGAAAAGAAACTTGGATTGGGTTTCTCTGGCAACTCATCCTCCCCCATTTGTTTCCCTTTTTTTGACATTAATAGAGAACCCAGAATGGGGGTTTTCCCCACTTTCTTTTCTACCTGAATGGGATTGAACTAGAACGTTAGTGGGTTTCCACTGACGCGATTAGTAGGACGACGTGCCCATTTTTCCCTCTTCCTCTATGATTTTTTGACAACCCTTTGAGGGTTTCTTACGAACATGCCCCGAGGCACAATGCCCCCATGCTGCGCAGTGCAGGAGTGCGCCCATGTTCCTCCTATTTCCCTTCCTTGTCAAGTTTAGGTAATGACCGAATTGGCAGCCGGTGGCCACACATACCGAAAAAACCCTCTCCCTCTCCCTCTCGTCTCTTTTCCTGTCACTGGCTCAGACAGCCGTGAGAGAGCCGGTGAGCCGAGGTCTTTTTCCCCTATGCTTTCCTCCTTGAGATTAGGCAGGCAATGATGTCATTGTAGCCACCGCTGGCCACTAGCCTCCACCTCTCCCCTGTCTTCATTGTCTTGACGAGTTTGCCAGGTTGACTCATCGAGTCAACTCGCTCTCAACTCGTTCTAGCGAATCGAGTTGACTCAGAATACCCTATTTCATGCTTGAACTTTGAACCTCTATTCAGGAAAATCCAGGAGAAATTTTGGAGATCCAAAAGTACCCCTGTGATTGTGGCAACACAGGAACGATCCCCATCTTCCCATTTATTGATCAAGGATGATCGAACCGTCGATTCGACCAGACCCTTGATCAAAGTTTAGATCATCTAATATGAGATGATTTGACATTATTTTCTAATTTGAATACTACATTGTGATCCTCACAAAGTATAGATTAAGATCCATGCAAGATATATTGGATCTAAAGCATTTATGGAGATGATTTAGTTGCTCTTGATCAATGATTGAGATCAATTGAAGATCCAAGTATGAAATTAGATCCAATTTGATGATCCAAACTACTTAGAATTATCAATTAGATTAATTGACTAGAATTACTAAGTTGTTATATGATCTGGGGTTATTAGGTGAGGATCTTTTATGAGATCAGGGTCGATGTTTGATGATTGGGCGCAATCGAGACGATCGGTGGATGATTCGACCAAGCAGATTGCTAGAGGTTATTTAGATTGACTTGTTCAAGGTAAGATCACTATCTTAATCATTTGATGGATTGATTTGATTATAATTAGATATGATTGAGCATGAGATTCATGTAATAATGCCCAATTAATTGATTTAAATGATAAATTACCTAAAATTGATATGATGTGAGCCTAGTAGCTCTAAATATGCATTGATGTAATTAAGAAGAAGAACTAAATGACTATGAGTGGGCTCGATTAAGTATGATTTGAATTGTTAGCCAAATAGGATGGGCCCCGCCTTGAGATTCCAAGGCTGGGAATCATTGGGTTGTCTTGAATGCTATGTAACGAATAGGAAAGTGTAATGTCGTGTAATTGAGAATCCAAGTTACATAAATTGGATTCTGAGTATGACTAGATGTGATATGTACCTAGGTGAATGGAATCGTGGTGGACCATACTAGAGATGGGTTCAACTATACTGGGATGTATAGACGAGCAGTACGTTATCTGAGGTAGGTGATTGTATTTTGTGATTTCCATGATTTCATGGATCATGACATATTATTTGGAAATTTCAAAGCATGAGTTTTACACATCTTCATGTTTGCATGAAAACTTCTTTATCGTACATGGTTAACATTGATATCTTAATTTACATGATTTAGCCCTATATTTTACCATATGACTGATATTGCACTACCATTGTCTTAGACTAGATCTTATGGAGATTGTTACACATGAGGGTTTATATGCTTTGTCGATTGGAATAATTGAGGTTGTGATGGGATGCATCTCCCCATGAATTCTTGAGTGCCTTGTGTGTGTGTAAGGGTGAAAGGGAGAAAATGGGATTGGAATGCATCTTTCCTTGAGTGCCTAAGTGCCCGGTGTGGGTGAAAGGGTGAAAGCAAGATAGGAACACATCTTTTCATGAGTGCCTGAGTGCCCCGTCATGGGTGAAATGGTGAAAGCAGAAAGTACTGAGAGTTGGGCCCACATTGCCGTGAGTGTAGTTGGGATACTCATAGAGTTTAACTATGTATGATGTTCTGTTGATTTTAACATGCATTATATTATTTTATGGTCCCAGATTTTCATTGTTTTGATGGATGAATATCCATGTATTTTTCTCATGCTTTGTATGCCATAATGCTTAGGATTGATATCAATTTGTTTAGATCATGATTCTCTTATATTATTCATCATGGATGTCTAATGTTTTGTGTGTTTTGTATATATTCATCTTATGATATTTACCATGATCTTGATACTTCACACCATATGATTTCATCGTATTTGTTATTGAATGTGAATCACTTGCACAAGTGATAGCTTGTCGAGGCAATGCTTTGTTTGCAATGCCTCAGATATGGAGAGTTGCAACAGGTGGACGCGCTGATAGGGCAAGCAAAAATGATGACGGTTCCTAGTGAAGCATTGAAGACATTTTAGAGATGAAGGTTTGTTAAGGATCTTGCTTTAGTTATTGTTTATGAATTGTACTTTAATATAAATTGCAATGTGAGCTGGATGTGAGGATATGAATTCATGTTAGATGTGATGGCTGTATGGAGGGATCCTGGGTATTTTGTCATGACTTGATTTTCTTATCTACTATTGGAGTATACATTTTTATCAAAAATAGTATTTCATTTGGATGGATGGTCGTGGAGACTGAGTGTCCCATATGTCATGTCTTATATTGTGTTTATTAGGTGATTTTGTATTGCACGTGTCATGTGCAATGGTCCAAAATACAGAGGTCCTAACTATTTTTATAAATTGTTATTTTATTGATGGTAAAACTCGAGGCATCATAGATGGCTCATTGCTTGGTTGCTTGAATGGCTAACTCCCTTAGTTCCAAAGCTTGAATGGGTTAGCATCTTTGATTTCCTAGTTAGACTAGAAAAACTCATGAATGGCTCCATTTATCCTGCAAAGTGGTGGAAATGCATGACTTTTAGCATGGATCATTTGAGTGACCTTTTATGCTTTCCATTGCCTTATTTTTCTTGCCCTTGGATAGTCTTGAACCTTGATCACACTCTAGATTGTTGCCATTTTTGCTTTGATTTGATCATTTGATCTTGATCTTCAATTCTCATCTCGACCAATCTTGATCTTTGCATCACCTTCTGAACACATGCAAAAGATAAAATTTCCTAATTAAATCCTAAAAAATTGTAAGATTTACATAATTTCTTTGGATTAGCTTCTGAACATGTACAGTATTAAACTTTTGAATTATTAGGTTAGAAATGCATGTGTTATAAATTTTCAAAAAAACCTTAGAATTATGCCTATATTTTACAACATATGGGCTACTAGTTGGGTACTATTTTTACAAAATTGAACACTTATAAAAAAGTAAAAGAAAATGGAGGTAGTAGCACTGGGCATAGGTCACACCAATTCCAACCTTAGGAGATGATGTGGGAACTAGGTACGTAGTTGGAGTTCTCCTACTCTTCAACATGATACCTTTGCTTAGGAACTTGAATGGATTCTTGAATGGACTTGATATCCTCAACCATGCTTTAGGATTTGAAAGGAATCCTTGGCTGCCATAGAAGGGCACAAGGGTTCTTTTTCTTTTCCTTTGTTATTCCCAAATCCCAAAAGAATAATATAAAAGAAGAATGCTAGGAAGGTTTTTGTGTGCAATTCTTGGAGTGAGAAGCAAGGTGATTGATATATATATATATATATATATATATTACATATATACCTATATTGAATAGGATTTAGACTGGAAATTTCCATAAATATTACTAATTAGGTTAATTCTACATTTTTCTAGTCAAGGGTAGAAACGATAAGTTTTCAATTTTTCATAAAAAGTACCTAATTAGTAGACCATATATTATACATTATAGACATTATTCTAAGGTTTTTTTAAAATTTCTAAACCCAAGCATTTCTGACCTATAATTCAAAAGTTTAATATTTTACAGGTTCCAAAGCTAATCTAGAGTAAATATGTGAATAATCATAATTTTGCAAGATTTAATTAGGATTTTTACTCTTTTTTAGGAATCAAGATGATGATCCAATGGTTGAGGTTGATAAAGATGAGAATTTACGATCAAGATCAAAGGTCAAGTCAAGGCTTAAATTTCAACATCTTGAGCTAAATAAAGTGTCAACTTCATCCTAGGGTAAGAAGGGAAGCAATTAAAGGTGACTAGAATGAGTGCATGAACAAGCCATGCATTTCTAACACCTTTGCATGAGAATTGGAGCCATACATGAAGTTTCCTTGTCTAATGAGAAAAGCTAAGTAAGCCAAGTCATTCAAGCTTTAAACCCAAGAGAGCTAGCCACTCATGTCACCAAGGAATGAGCCATCAAAGTTAGCCATCAAGCTACATGGAGTCACATGATTATAGAACTATTTCAAGTAATTATTCTATGTTAAAAACATGATTTTCACATGAGAATTAGAAGGTTTTAATGGAGATTTGTAAAGGGAAAGATGATCATACATAGGTGGACCCATTAAGAGAGAAAAAAAACTACTTTCCATTTCCATTTTCCATTCTTTTCCCTCACCTAAACTAGGCTTCCATGATTTTTACCTTAGAAAGGCAGCCACCTTCCTAAAAAGGTGGCATCTCCCCCCATGTTTGAATGCTACCTTTTTAAGTGGTTTCCTATGATGGAAATCCCTAGATCTATTTTGAATCAAAGCACATAAAAAACCCTAGGTTTTCTCCATAATTTCATTACTATTTTTCTTCTCTTTTTTCTCTCTTTTCCATCAACCAATCATGACCTATTTACGAGGGGAGGAACTCCATGCCACCTTCCTAAAAAAAGTGGTGCCTCCCCTCTTCTAAAGATAGACTCCAGCCATGATGTCATCCTTGCTTAGCTCATTCATCCACCTAACTTTCCTCATTAAAATCCAAGATCTGGATCTACTTTCCTTTCTTATATCAAGCTCTCATCAAAGTGGAAACCAGCCATCTATAAAAGCCCAGCATTCCATATTTTTTTCCCAGAAGAGGTTGGTGAGAAGCCTTGAAAGTTTGCACTCTTGCTCAGTGATTCTTTGAGCTTTGGACTTTGGCTTTCTTTTGGGCTGTCCTTCCTTTGGATTCCTAAATATTTTCTATACTCTCTACACTTCAATTTCAGGTTAGTATTTTGATTTCAATTCATTGCTTTCATATTTAGATTCCCTTTTCTTTTCTTTTTTTTGTTCTCCAAGTTTCATGTGAATAGTTCCCACTTTGTTTTCCCTATTCTCTTTACTTCATTTTCTTAGTTTTTCTTGATTATTCACTAAATCCAAGTTAGGTTTTCTCCGATAGGGACTGCCAACAAAAGAAGTGATTTGCACCCTTGCTTTCCCTCCTTGCATTCCATATCTTTTTGCTTAGATATAGGCACAATTTTATGTGTCTTTTTCCTTAGGTTAATTCATCATTCCAGCCATCCTTTCTCTTGAATTCTCTTTTGGGTTTCACTTGCATGTTATCTTACTTTATATTGAGAGCATTAGAGTGTGTGTTTTAATTGATTTGAATCAAGTTCTAGTCTCTTGAAGAGTGCGCAATTTTTAGATTATGTATATATGTTCATGCACACCCTTTTTGATGTACTTTGAAATTCAATCAATAAAATTCTTTGAGGATTATTGTTCATGCCTACTTTTAGTATTAAATTAATTTATATATTGAGTTTTATCTCAAATAAAAAGTGCTAGTTTATTCATCATGATTGCTTAATTTTTTTAGGAAACCTTTTAGATTTTTAGGTTGTTTATTAATTTCTCTAATTATATTTCATGTTAGTTTGTTTAATTCATTAATTTAGGCCATCTTGTAACCCATGAACCATGCACAACATCTCATAGATCATGTGCATGGTGCTAGGGTGAAGTCTCTTTGATTATTGCTTTATTTAGTTGGATAATCTTAGTTTATCAGAAATTAATTCATTGTTTACAACTTAGTTTAATTTCCAGAAGTTGCCTCATTGAGTTTTGAAAAGTTCCATTTTTAGAAAGTTCTAAGATTAGGAAAGTGTCATTTTTAGAATGTTTCCTAGATGCATTCATACTACTTTTGCATTAGCTTCTTTAAATGATTGCATGTTATTTAGGAAAATTTCTAATTTCATTGCATAACCTTCATTTTAGAAAGTTTTCTTTAATTGTAGTTTCTAATTTAATGCATGTTTTCAATTCCATGTTGTTTAAATTGCTAATTTAATCAAAACCATTTCTCCTTGCCTAAGATAAGCAACTTAAATAAGATCCAATCAATTGAAAATTCTATGAGATTCCTAGTGGGATCTACCTCTCTTGCTTGCAAATAAAAATTTGATTCATTTGCTCAAGAGTAATTTTAAAGCTATGTCAACAAACGAAAAAAATGCATAAATTTGATAGCTTTGACCCTTAAAGTGTAAGTTTATAGTTTGAGCAAAGTTATCTTCTTGCCTAATAAATTTAGTAAAGGTCAAAAGTTCAGAATGTAGATCACATCTCATTATCATTTTTTACCACAATAAAAAACCCTAGAAGCATTGCTGAACCTTATCCCCCCAAAAGAGGCTATAAATATCAAAACATAAGGTGGAGGAACAAAATGCATGAGTGAATCTTAAGAGCCACACATGTCAAAGGAAGTGCACATGTGAAGCACCCTGAAGCCAAGGCTTGTAAGAGACTTAAAACCCTTACTTTCTCCCTCATCACTTCAGAATGGGGACCACATCCATGTATTCCACCATTTTCACATGCACTAAGAGATACTCCACTCCCCTCCATGTGAAAGCCATGCAAAAATAAAGAGAAAAATATGGAGATGAGGAGAGAGATAAAAAATAAAAAATTTGGAACAATTTTCATCTAGGAATTTGTAGAAAGAGTGGCTGAGATAAATTCACTTCCAAGACCATCCTAAAGAAACCAATGAGAAGCCATTTGAGTTAGGATAAGTCAATGAAAATATGCCATACATGAGAAAGAATACTAATCCATGATTGGAGGAGAAAATTTCGATGGGCTATCCACCACTTTTAAAGGTGACAAAAGCATGTTCTCTTTAGGGAAAAAATGTGTTTTACACTTAATTGTGATTGGATAGAGATAAAAATGATGGGATGAGAAGAAAATAAAGGAGGGAATCACTTTTGAAAGGAAATTTCAATGGAATCCTAACCATCCACCTTTGGGCATATAAATTTGATAGATGAGAAAAAAAGAAGCATTAAGGTACATCTTATTGATGGGAGACTTCAAGGAAATATCAACTACCCATCCTAGGTTGGTGATAGATATAGAAATATTATATACATATCCCCATATTTAAACAGTTTTAGCATTAGAAATAACATAACTATCACTATTTAGGGTTAATTCTACTATTTAACAAGTTCCTGGTACAAATAAAGAATGTCAAAATTACCAATTTTACCCTTGAAAGAGCAATTTCACATTCCAAGCTATATG
Source organism: Warburgia ugandensis (assembly GCA_035236585.1). Classification (NCBI taxonomy): domain Eukaryota; kingdom Viridiplantae; phylum Streptophyta; class Magnoliopsida; order Canellales; family Canellaceae; genus Warburgia; species Warburgia ugandensis. Next base: position 43,063,917 of record CP141136.1, read on the forward strand.
TGTGATGACCTGGGTTTTTATGACACATTTTGTAATACATTTTTCAAAGGCAGGGCGCCCTTAGTAGTAAAATCTTTTCGCAACATAAAGTAGCGAAAATTCTTTTCTTTAGAACCTGTTTTGGAAAACCCAAGTCATCACTTCATACATATCATAAGTAAAATTTTGTACAAGATAAAATTCCATTGAAGGAATATACTTTTATTAAATTTTAGAATCCATCCAATGGTTCACAGTACTACCCAAGTATCAGTACAATACTTGTCCAAATTACATAATCCAGATTTCAAAGCTCACCATACAATAAAAACTCTCAATACAATACAATGCTCTTAAATAAGAATACATGTCTTCAAGGGATATACCCTGATCGATAATGCTTCCAAGTCTTATCAAGTCTTAAGTTCCTAATTCTCCTTCTCAAACATTTATAATATCTCAGCAAGCTATGCTTCGTAGGGGATCCAAGAAGCATAATAATTTGATAGTATAATCCTAATACTTCATAAGCTCATTGTTCATAAACATACTCATGGATCAATCTCTTTACTTTGTCATATATGTACATCCTTATACATACATACTGTATATGTCGTATAGATATATATACAGTCAAAACTGTGAAAAATAGTTAATATCTCAAACATTAATAGTCACACTCAGACACACTGAGTTGATCAATCATCCAGACTCTATTGGAAAATACTCCCTCATTTAGTATCATCACACTCAGCCATACTGAGTTGATAAAACATCTAGACTCTCTTAGGAAAATACTCCCTTATTTGGGCAATATCGGCATCTCATTATGCCATGCATCATAATGCGAAATACTTAAATGACTACTATGCTGCAGTCTGATCCGTACTAGTGTATTCGGATAACTGCTTTCGTACTCCATGGATACCAAATGTGGAAACTCATCTATGTCATGTCCATATGGGGAGACAGACTATCACAGTGGTGGCCTTCCCATAATTGCACCACTCAACATTTTGCCTCTCTTTGGGCACGATATCATCATATATATCACATTTTAGAGAGCGGGTGGCCAAACTCTCATAACCCTCCTAGCATAGCATCCCCAGGCATATGCCTGTTTAAAACAAAAACCACAAGCGTCCTTGCTTGTATATAAAGTATTCTTTTACTTATCAGATGTCTTATCTGTTTATATCATCATCCTCGTATTTTGGTATTCTTATACCGAGGATAGGATTTCACTTCAAACTTAGGGATAATCATTTACAATGAATGATACCCATGTTCATATAATTTTAGGGATCACCATTCTATATGAATGATTCCCATGTATTGATTTTATACTTATCAAATAATTTGTTTGTTTATCCAAGGCTGGAATACCTTCTAGTTCCCTATTCACTTAGGGTTTTCCTCAATTCTAACTTAACCATTTCAATGGATTTAATATAAGTATTTACATTATACTTGTCAACATTTTCAGACATAAGATCATGTATTCAACATGTATATCTAATGTAGATGCATTTATAAAATCCTCCTACCTTCAAGTAGTGATTCATCTCTTAAATCTTCCATGATCCTGATTGATGTATGAAATCTATAAATCCATTCATACTATCAATATTTATACAATTTGAATTATCCTATATTTTTTTATCCTATCTATATTCTTGGTCTAATCTTGTACTTTGATATAAAGGAGCTAGATCTTGTGTCCTATCATGATCTATCTTCCTTAGATAGTATTGATCAATAGATCTGACGGTTAGAATGATCTTCTAATATTTTAGATCTAAGTATTTTCTATTCTAAGTCTTTATGTATTCCTTTCTTTGATCTTCATCTTTTATAAATCCTTTGATCAACAATTTACACTTGTTGATAAAGATCAAGAGCTTAGATCTTCTATCATCTAGTTCTTCTTTGATCTAAGTTCAGTTGTTCGATCATCACAGAGGAAGATAATCTTGGTTCTCTTCCTTAAATCATATTTGATCAAGGGTTTGGATTCTCTATCTAGATTTGTTTACAACATACATACATAGATACATAATAAAATACAACATTAGGAATTTTATTGTTCTTGATCATTCATGATCCTATGGATCCTGTTTGATCATTCTTATCTTTCTTATAATTTTTATTAGGATTAGATAATTTGATAACCTTTTATTCTCTTATTATTATTATTATTATTATTCAACCAGTTAATGTTTAACTTGTTGAAGATGGCTTATTTCATCCTAAGTCTAGATAGCTCCTCTTATTTCCAATTGGCTAAGGCTTACTAGATGAATGATTGAACACAAAGTGGTTACTTCAATCCTCATGTAAGGAGACATTTAGACCTCACAAATGCCAATAGAAGGTAGAGGAAGAGCGAGGTTCTATTAGAGAACCCCCTTAACCACCATGTTCAGCATTCACTAGAGTGACCTTAGCTCAACCATTCATAAAGTTCCTATGAGCATTTTAACCATAAGTACTCTTTCTAATTGATTTTAATTAAATCCATGAACAATTAAAATGTCATTCATGGGGTTTATTATTCTCTTAGTTTGGGCAAAGGATTTGATCATCCTTATATTGTCCTACTAACTATAGCACTTACTAATATTAAGTCAAAGTCATTCACTCATCTTAATTGTCCATGAATCTCTATATTTCATTAGTTTACATTTTTGGTGATATATGCTTATTATATCTCAACAACTACTTAACAATTGAATCTACTAATAAAATTTGACAACAATTAAATAAAAAATTTAAAGCATAAGTCCAATATAAATTTAACAACTATTTATACTAACATGCGTCCTATGGATGTAACTTAATGAAATAAAACTATACTTAAACTGTAATGACTCCAATTTTGTAATATTAAAATCCCAAGTTAGCAATGAAAAGTTCAGTTTTTGAAGACAAGGGTATTTTGGTCCTGAAAATGGTACCATTAGGTGCGTCTCGGAAAAATGAATCCAACAAGACCATAATCACCCAAAACCGTGTTAAAATGAGCAAGTTATGGCCCTTTGAAGTTCAGGGGCAAAAATGTAATTTTTACTAAAAACAGATTTAGCCTACAAAACACAGGAGCCCGTTTTGATACGGGCACCCTTCATCTTCAACCTCCTAGAGGGTTCTAGAACGGTGGTGATTGGAGGAGAAATCACCGCCATTCTGGAGGTTTCTCTACCGCCATTCAAGGGCGGTGAGAGCCCCCTCCAGAACCCTCTTATAGCTCTATAAATAGAGCTCTTGGGCGCCTCTAATGGCAGCCCAAAAGCTTGAGAAAAACCCATTTTGGAAAAGCAACCAAGAGGAGAAACGAGGAGAAAAACCCAGCAACGAGCCAGGTATGCCCAAGATCCCTCAAAACCCATCTTCACAGTAGTCTTAGGCTCAGTTTCCCTAAGTTTTTGCATGAAAAATCATGCAAAATAGAGCCCTGGAGAGTCACCAAGGACCCAGGGACGATCCTTGGGCCGCACTGGTCGAACCAGGGTATCCTGAGGACGCCCTGATCCCCCAACGAACAAGACGTTCCAAATGGAACGAAACGCGTCGACCATGTTCGAGAAAACCAAACGGGCGCGTCTGTGGATGCGCCAGCAAAAGGAAAAGACGAGCAGAAAATCCAACGCCTCTGCAGACGCGCTCGCTGGGGCACATGCCGCTAACGCGCAGCGCGCTAGCGTTTTAGGATTTTCCACTTCTTAAAGTAGTTGAGGCGCATGCTGCTGACGCGCAATGCGCTAGCATTCTGCATTTCACTCTTAAAGGCCTTATGTACTTGTGACACTAAAAATCTTATAACAAGAGATCTCGCCTTTTTATCATAATTGCATCATATAAAAAAAAAAACCCCCGGGTTGTCACATAAACTAGCATGATCCTATGTTATGAAATACATGAAATTTGACTAGTAATCTAATGGAATCATGCTTAAATATTAAAGTCAAACTATCATGGCCCTAAGATAATTAAATTTACAAACCTATTATAACAATCTAAGACATTTAGAGCATAGCATGTCAAAATTTAAAATTTACACTATCATGCTTCCTAATTTATAATATAAATCACATTTACAATTCTATTATTAAATAAAATACAATTAAACTAATTATATTAAGATTATTAGGAACTTTTACATATGATTCAACCATTAGATCTTAGATATTTTCCTTTAGATGAAGGGTTTTAATTACATTCAAGGTTTTTACTCTATTAAGATCCAAATATCATATCCACTTGTTTTAGTTATATTTAATCCATGATCAAATGGGATTCCATTATAATATTATTCATTCAATCCATCCCAAGGCTCTGATCATACTTGATCTTCTTGATCAAGTGGGTCCCTTTGTATTTTTTTGGGTTTTTCTACTATAAAGGATAAATTCCTCATTTTATGTTAGATCGTGTCAAAATAAATAATGGATATTACTTGATTTTAACATTATATCATCATTGCAGTAGGTCTCCAAGATCTGATCATCGCAAATCTTGAAGACCATGAAAATTTGAAGCTAAATTCCTAAAAACAATAAGTTTCTTGCATATTTTATCAATTTTATGACTTCAAATGAAAATAAAACTTACAAGATTTCCATGGCTTTTTTCCGATCTTAATTTGGAGTTCATATGACTCATAATTGAAGATTGAAGTTCACATTCGTTTCAAGGGTCCAGATTTGATCTAGGCCCAGTGGAATGGATGGCTATGATCAGTCGGGCGGAGCGAGGTGGTCAGATGGAACGGCCGGCGTGCTCCTGTCATCATGACGCACGCTGTAACATGTTCCCAAGACCAATGCTATCATGTAGTCATTCCACCAGGACGGCGTCGCATGTGGAGCGTGTGCGAGGAGACGCTCCTACAGGGCGTGTTTCCGTGTGGTGTCCTATGGCAGTGTCTCAGGATCTGATCTTTTTAGGAAGATTGGATAGTCCTTTTGGACCATCCAATCAGTTCCTTTCTAATAAAAGGCTCAAAACTTGATTAAATTTTATTAAAATTCTACCCTAGGGGTTTTGGATCCTTCTGGATCAATTGGACGGCTCATATTTTCCCTCTAAGACCTCCATTATCCAGAATTTAAGGGTTCTTATTCTTACTTGATTTTTATTATTTTTAACCTAAAAATAATTTTAGAAAAATAAAAATTATATAAATTAAAATGAAATAAGTATGGAAAGAATTTTCACCTACTTTATTGGAGAAAAACATTGGTTTTGCAGCCCAATTTAAAAAAATATCCACTTGATGATAAGATCGTCCAAGAACTGCTTGTCTTGTGATTTTTCATTGTTTGAGCTGTTGGATCTTGAATTTTATTTTGTGTTGTTGATAAGGTAGTCTAGGAAAATATGAATGGTGGGATTTATGAGATTTTATTTGGAACAGAGTGCCTAATTGAATTTAAGTCTCTTGTTCCAATTAGAGAGAGGAGAGAGAAAGTGAAAGATGAGAGATTTTTTGGTGTTTTGGAAATTTGGGAATGAATCTAGATTTGGTTTTGTTGGAGAAGTAAGATAATTTTGTGGTAAATTTTATGAACATTTTTGGAGGATTTTTGGGAGTGTATTTGTAGATGTTTTTGAATTTTTCATAATTACTTGTAATAATTATGTTTTAATTCTTTTAAATATTAAATTAACATTGGATCCTCCATTACCACCTCCTCCTCCACTATCACATGGTAGTGGTTTGATCATTCATTACATGTTTTCTAGCCGTTGGATTCATTTATGGGCCCCTTGTGGGTCCCATGGAGGTGTGGAAGGACCATTTTGCACTTTTATGGAGAAAAATCCATTTTAATCCCTCGAACTCGGAATTGAGCGTACTTAGTGGAGTTGGAATCGTATTTTTGAGTACATTCTAAATATTAATGTCTTAGATCTCGATTATGGGTAAAATTACTATTATACCCTTTTATTCATAAAATTTTTTTTTTAGGAATTTTTCATTTTATCCCAAAATTGAATGTGCTTAGTGTCATTTCAATTGATTTTTTTATTACATTCATAATTTATAAGTTTTAAATCATGTTTTAATCTCTATGAAAAGAGAATTTCCAATAACCTATTATTCCAGCCCAAAATTTCTGAAAATTCAATTAAATTGATTTTCTCAATCAATTTACAAAAATTGGGGTTATTATAGTATGACAGAACACACATGTTATAAATATAGTCTTAGAGGTTTATAATGATCATTGGATGACATTATCAAAGTTAGAATGGTTTGAAACCATATGGACATCTTCTACTCTAATGAGGGTGAAAAGGTGACAAAGTATAAATTGAAGCATTGCATACATGTAACTACTTTTGTAAGCTTGTGGAAGAAGCTTAATTCACATACAATGAAAGATTCTCATAAGAAAAGAAAGAGTGGGGCCTGAATGAAGACTTTTTACTTATTTTTCTCTCCTACTCAATCAATGGGAAAAGAAATAACTAATGAGTTGATGTTTTATCCATGAAAGATATTGAAGCATAATTGGTCCGCGTGAGCATATGAAGATGCATAAGAATTAAGGCCATTCATCTTAGTGCAATCAAATATAATGATGAGAGAAGATAAAGTTTGAAGAAGGCTTACTTGTGATAAATGGATCCCATCCATTCAAGAAAGGGTAGGTATGATCTAAGGGTTAGGAATAAAGTATTGAAAAGAAGGCCCTATCCACCTTTCCTTAGTGGAAAATCCAAACCAAAACCCTAAAGAAAGGAAGGTTTCAACCATATATTCTCATCCAAGGGTTTCCAAAACAACTCCACTTTCCACCATGTGCATTTCATGTAATTATGAAAAACCCTAGATTAGCCACCATCTTTCCATTTCTTTCACTTTTCTCTCCAAAAGATTCCTTTCCTACTTATCACTTACCATTTCCTTCTTTTTTTCCTTTTTATTTTCTCCCATTTTTCCACTCTACTTTCCTTTTCTCATTCATTCCCTCCATTTTTTCACCTTTCCTCTTTCTTTTCTTCTTTCTTTCCTATACTCTTTCTTCCATTCTCATCACCCACATCCATCACTGAATTCCATGCCCTCCCATCTAGCCATTGGTTCAAAATCATATTATGTGACATGATCTCAGCCATTGAATCCCCTTAACCCTTATGCTAGAAATATATAAATAGAGGTGTTTTGAATACGCTAAGGATCTTTCAATTTTTCCTAAAGTTCAAGGCTAAAGTAGTGGACAAACAAAGGGACGAAGATCACCCTCACATAGGCTCCCTTCAAGCTTCGATGATCAAATTCCTTGGATATAAAGATAGGGTCTCAACCTTTGTTCATTCATTCATTCTTATTTCCTTTTTCTTTCTCTTCCATTCACCTTGTTCTAAGCATGCATTCACTTAGGATTATATTTTGATTAGATAGTTCATGCATAACATTCATTTTCACTTAGATTACGCACATGATAATGCTAGAGTTTCCCTTAGTTTTGCATGTTAATATCTTGTCTTTACAAGCTTTGTAGTGCATGAACATAGGTGTGGGATTTTCAATGCATGTATCTTTTTCAATTTGGCATGCATGGATTATTTTGCATCATAAGTTAGTTGCATTCATGGTAGATTTGCATATTAGTTTTGTTTCTTTAGGTTAGGTTTTACTTTGTAGATCTATTTTGTAGCATAGCTTCCCATTTAGCATGTTAAACTTCTATGTTTTTAAGCACTTTGCTTTTTTAGAAGTAGGGTAATTTGTAATTTTGAATTCCATGATTTCCTTGATTTTTAGTTTTAGAAACTTTCCATTTTTCTTTTCATACATCTTAGGATTTTTTAGGATCTTAGAAAGTTTTACATGGTAGATTCTTAGATCTAGCACTTTCCTAGTTTAACCCATATTTGACCATGTTTGAATTTTTATTTTCCTTTGCTTTCTTTATGGGATTAGTTTAGAAACATCATGCATATTACATTCTTAGAGTGATAAAGTATTCTTACTTTAGAAAGTCATGCGTATCATTATAGATTTATGCATTAGAGTTGCATGTAGTGTAAGCATTCCACTTTCCATTTAGAGTCACCCACACACACACTTTCTAAATTGCATGCATGAATCCTTCCTTGCTAGATTTGCATGCATCTCATATTCTTTCATCTTCCATTCTGACCTACCTTGATTCAAACACTCCTTCCATATTTCCTTATTCGTGCACTTTCTAATGCCATACACTTTCTATTTCCATGTTTCACACACCGACTTTCTAAATTAAGTTCATGCATTATCCATGTTAGTTAACATTCATGCATCATTCCTCTTTCTTTCTTTCAAATTTCTTTTTGTGGAGTTGGACTAAGGAAAAGGAACGGATTCTTAGAAATAAAGAAACCTTTTAATTTTCTAATTAACATTTGAGGAAACATGCAAATCGATCCACAAAGCCACCTAGGTTCCTAACTAAAGGCTTCAAGTTTGAGGCTAGGGATACATCATGTACCTATTTTTAATTAACTTGAAAGTGCACAATTTGGTTATAGTATAAGCACATGATGCAGGTCAATCTCATAAGGAATCGAATGGGCTTGTGTTTTAGGTGGACCTTTACATAAATCATCTAACCTATCCAAAAGAATTGGTTTTGACTAAGACTAAGGACTTAATCTAACATGAAATCTAACATGTGCATGGAATTCGAAACTAGCCAAATCTAAATCTTATAAAAAATTAAAAATAGTAACTTACTCAAACTAATCTAAAATGTCATAACTTAATTAACAATGAAAGAACCCTAAAACTAAACAACTTAGATATGAAAAACTAAGGAAACGTGAACAAAATGGTGCATGGGAGAATGAAACGTGTATATGAACTAAGTAATCAATGCATGGAATTATACTGGAGGAAATGCATGAAATAAAGTAACTAAAATGCATATATGGGACATGAAAATATGCATGAATTATGATGAAAAATAATTTAAAGAGAATGCATGAATAGAACTTGACTTAAAGCATGTAAATATAATCCAAATAAAAAAAGATTCATAAGGAGAAACATGTCAAAACCATGTGCATGGCCCATGGGTGGTGTGCGTGGTTCCTTACTACAATTCATATGAAATTTAAATGTAACTAATCTAGGATGATGCACATGAATACTAAGCAAGGAACACACACTTAACAACCATGAAAAACCAATTATTAAAGCACATGAAACATCCATGAACATTGCACTACTTCCATAAAACAAAGATTTCATTAATTGGAGTTTAGAAATTTCATGTGTGGTGTGATACACACTCTCTAGGAAGTTTACACCCCATTCAAAGCTTCAATTACAACCAAAACTAAAGAAATTGAATATTCCAACATTCAATCATAAGCATGCATGTAATATCCAATAGAGATCTAGGGAAAACAAGGGGGGAAAATAAGGGAAATAAAGTAATAAATGTTCAAGAATCTTAAGGAATTTCGACGGCAAGGAACTTGATCTAATAACTATACTTTCTTGGTCATCACTACAAGAAAGTTATAGTCCTTAGATTCATGTATCTAAAGAACAATATATGAGGCATGAATTAAAGAAAACAAGACAAGAAAGCTAGGAAAGGAAGCATGGAATTAAATAACCAAAGAAAGCAATGAAACTAATACAAGCTATCAAGAAAAATAGGATAACAACCCAAGGAAAAGGGCGTGTCATTCTTGGAGGAAAATGGCTGTTAGGAAGAAAAATCATTGAGTAACAAAAGAGGGAAGAAGGGTGGAGATGCCTCCTTCAAACGAGGGTGCGGTCTCTCCTTCTCCCAAAGTTCCTCACATGGAAGTCATCCCTTAGTTTTTATTTGCGGTGGCTGCTATCTAAAGGTAACCTTAGGAAAGATGTATGGTTGCAAGGCAGGATTGGATAATCTAGAACAACTAAGAGGACACTTAAGAGGAAAAAGATAGCAAGCAAGGTGGGATAAGGTAGGAGACACCTACTTTTTATGAGTGGGCATCTCCCCCTTGTAAAAATCATGGATTCACTTTTTGAGTTGGAATTAAAGATGGAAAGAGGGATGAGGAGAAAAGGAAAGAGATAATAAGAAAGGTGATGATGTGGAAATAGGAGGGTTGATTGATAGGTCTAGAAAGGGTTTAGGAAGGTGGGAGGCTCCTCTCTTTTTAGGAGAGTGGATTGCCCCCTGAGTAAAAAACATGGAAAGCTTTAGGGTGAGGTGTTAGGTAGAGGGATAAAGATAAAGAGGAAATGGTGAGGTGGAAATAGGTGGTTGGTTTAGATGCGTTAGAAAGAAATTAGGAAGGTAGTGGAGTGGATGAGGTAAGGAGGGCAAAGAACCTCCTATTTTGTAGGAGTTCTGCATGGAACTCTTTCCCTTTGGGCTTTTCATGTGGAAACCATATAGGATGAGAGAGATATGGAGAGAAAAACATGGGAATGAGAAATAGAATTGAAAGGAAAGTTAAAGTGTGGGATCTTTTCCTATTGGACCGCATATGCGTGGTATGATAATCTCCATCTAATTCTTTCTAATCACCTCTTGAAAATCCTCAATTTGGCATGGATAATTGCTTACGATTCTTCCTCCAATCATGGCCTCCATGTAGCTTGGGTTAAGTGGCTTCAATGGCTTTCTTTGAGGCTCATTTGGCTTGGCTTGATGGCTAAACCCCCTTGGCTTTAAACCTTCTTCATGGCTTATATAGCTTAGGTGACTTAAATGAATTCCATGCAAAGGTGGTGGACTTTGCATGGGTCCACTTTAGGCACTTGTGACTTCTCCAATTCCATCCTTTGCTTTCCTTTAGTTGATCTTTATCCTTGATCTCACTTTGGATTGATGACATTTGTGCCTTGACTCAATCTTTTGATCTTGATCTTCAATTTTCATCTTGACCAATCTTAGACCTTGAATCGCGATCTTACTTCCTATAAAAGATGAAAAACTCTAATTAAATCTTATAAAATTATGGTTATTCACATGCTTACCATAGATTAGCCTCTAAACCTAAAAATTATCAAATATTTAGTTTATTAGGTCAAAAATACAAGTGTTATAATTTTTAGCCAAAAACCCTAATTTAGCACTATAACTTAGAAAACATGGGCAACTAATTGGGTGATTTTTATACAAATTTGGATACTCTTCACACCCCTTAACTAGTATTTTTCTAGTCCTAAGAAAAATATGTAAAAAATCATGAAAAACAAAATGGTTTCCATTTTCATAGGTGCTCACGATTGATTTTAACTCATGCAACAAGCCCTTAAACCCCTAGATTACCCCTTGTGAATGAGCTACATTTCATGAGAGTTTGCAATGAATACAACTACAAAATTATCAAATTTTTTATAAAAATCATTTTTGAGTCTAAGAAATTTTTTTCCTATTGAGCTTTTGTGAAATTCCTAATTTTATTCTGCTAATAAAGATGAACTAAAAGGTTCAAAATCCTACCCTTATGCTAAAGATATCCCATTATTTCATTAACTTCAGAAGGTGAGTAGTGTTATAGCCAATATATATATATATATATATATATGTATATATAAAATTAGTAGTCAAATATATCCTAAATTATTGTCCAAATGTACCCTTTGAATTCATTTATCAAAGAGTATGCTTGTCACCCAAAAAGAAGTCACTTGGAAATGGGTACAAATCTCTCATCAATATGTGAGTAGAATGTTGTTCATCAATTCCAAAAGTCTCACATATTTCATACAAAAGAACAATAATTTGGAAGTAATGGTGATGGTGTCATGAAAGGATATCAACTACTAAGAACATTACACTCTACAAAATTTCCTAATTCATAATAATATCTAAGCCATACTTCTCCTAATATAAAGTTAGGAATTCTATTAGGATGAAATATGGGCTTAGGTAAGGGTTATTAAAAGATTGGGTATAAAGGTAAACAAATATTGTCTAGAAAATATGTAAAGGTCTTCTAATAGTGCATTGACTATGTTTCCATTTTCCTCACAATAGGGAACATTCTTCTTTTTCATTGGTTATCTTTTCACTAGCTATCTTTCTCTCTCTCTCTCTCTCTCTCTCTCTCTCTCTCTCTCTCTCTCTCTCTCTATTTTTTTTTTTTCTTTCACTTGACTTTATATATAACCTTTTTGAACTTTCACTTCTTTTAAAATTTTTGATGTTTATCTCTTGAATTTTATTGTTCATCCTTTTTCCAAAGATGTTCTTTAGTCTTCTCTACATATTTCCAAAACAATTAGGTAATGGATATATTATAGGGGTTCAATATAGGTAAATGTTATCTTCCTAACAATGAAAAGGCTTATTTTAAAGGCTCAATGGTCTAACTTGCTAAAAATAACATAGGGAAGGCTAAAGGCTCTGGGTTAAACAAGGATGGACTCTATCATTTGCTAGGATTGATATGACTTAGAAATGACCATAAACTTAAGGGATATATGATATAGTATTTAGTGATTTCTAAGTAGTTGACTAAGATGAAAAATAATGAGACCAACTATGAAATAATGTCTATTAAAGAAAATGTTGAGTTTATGTATAATGCTAAAAAAAGGAAGAATGGCTTTAAACTCACTTGGGGTGTAAGTATTCATAAATCTTCTTAAGGATCTCTAAGTTATATTTTCTATTCAACTTAAACTATATATATATATATATATAATTATTTTGTGCAATTAATATTTTGAGTTTAATTTTTCATGAACACTTCAAAAAGGATAAAGTAGTGAATAATTGCATGCAACTCTATTAATAAGCTAAAGTTCAAAAGATAGCTGAATATTAATTATTATTTTTAATTTCTCATCTTTATAAAGGAAATTTTTTTTTTTAAATTTCCAAAAATGTAAGAAAAACTTAGAAATGTCATGCATATCTACATCCCCAACTTAAAGTAAACAATGTCCTCAATGTTTTGAAATATAGGACATGCTATGGCAATTGGGTAATGCAAACACTGTGACTTTCTAAAACTTCATTGGTTGCCTCCTAGTGAGCACTAAGTTTAACATCTTCAGCTAGACATAGCCTAATGTACCCAAATCTAGACCTTACAAGTTTAACCTAATTTTTCCTAATCTAACTCTAACAGTGAAATGGGCAAGATTTCTCATGCTACCTTAGGATCTTGCGGTAGTCTACATATATTTTTCACCTTGAAATTTTAGGTGGTGGTAACAATATGACATAATAGACCATCACAAATTTAAATTTAATGGGAACACATTAATGATCGCCCATTTTTAGTATTTCACATAGTTCATATACTTCCACCACCTAGAAAATTAAGGTGGTGGTAACATGATGAGGTCATGAACTATCATGAATTCAAATTTTGTTGGACTACATGGAGATAAATGGTCCTCTTCTTGACCAAATTGAGGGATAATATTGACCATTGTATTCAATTCATTTTTTTCCTCCATTTCCCTTATTTTGTTTTGAAATTTGTGTGTAAGCTGACTCTGCACTTCCCTAAAAGATGTTTCTCGTATTACTAGAGGTAGGCATATGGAGAGGCTTAAACCCTAATTGTATTCTAATGTATACTATAGAGTTGGTTGATGTAGGGCTGGTACATCAATTGATTCTTTTGTTTCTTGTTCTTTCGACATAGGTAAAGTTTTAGATGGACGTAGATAACTATCTAGTGTTTGTTCAAATAAGATCTGTAGGTACCAATCAGGTACGTATTCTAAATTGTAACGCTTAGTTGGAATTTTAGGTTAGTAGGGGTTCTACTCTGGCTTGCCATTGAGAAGTGTTCATTAATGGAACAATTTCCAGCAATTCCTTGACCTCCTTAATGTGTGTCTTCATCAAATTCATAAAAATAAGTAAGATAGGATTTAAGAGAATTTGAGTTGGATGTTGTTAAGGATTCATTCTCCTCAATATCTCTTTATCATACTCATAAAAAGGAATAGAACATGGCTCGAGTAGATATAATTTGGAGGTTTTTATGGATGTTTGTGGACTTTGTTGCTTAGAATGACCATATGCCATTTCCATCCTATTATCAATAATAATGGGGAAGGATGGTGAAAATTTCTGGGGCACAGAAGGTTCATAAGATGTGTCAACCCTATCATCATTATTAGTAAGTAAAGATGGTTTTAGACTCTGTAGTTTAGAATGATCATAAGATAGTCCCATCCTATTATTAGTAATAAATGGCTCTTCATTATTCACAATTGTTTTGAATTCCTTAGTCCTTTTTATAAATTCAGCAATGTTTCTTTCAGTATATTCCCTTATTAGTTTCATTTTCTCTTCCGATTCCTCCATCTCTTGTTTCATTTCCTCATTCCGTTTTTTAATGGCAGCAAGGGTTTGATCTATTATTTAACAAATTTGCTACATATTATCTTCCAATGATGGTTCTTTATGTTGTAGAGGAAACAACTCATAAGGTTGGTATTGTTGTGGCATTTGGGTACTGAAAAAAGGGAAGAGCAGGTTGAACTTGTGACGGTTGTTCTTAATAATCTTGATAATCATGGTAGGGTTGTTTAGGGTGGTATCATGTTGGTTCTTTCTTGTATGCTTAATATTCTTGAGACCATGGCTATTCATGATGCTTAGCCCATCCATTTTAATAGTCTGTGTTAGGATAGTAGTTATTGCCAAGGTATGTGAATGCAGTGGTTGCATTCATTAGCTCCTGATAATAATAATTGAATTTAGAGCTTGATGGCCATGGAGTGGGATATTGATGTTCAAACTAAGCATAGTCATTATGGTATTATGGCTATGGAGCAGCTTGTGTAGAAGCTATCATCCTAAGAAATTGACTTTCAATACTATCTACCCTGTCGATCAATGTATCTAATCTATCAACACCATCTCCTTCTTAATAGGCCTTTGTTCTCAACTTTTTATACAATGAAACAAATTGTTTTACACAATGAATGGGTACTCTTTTTTTCTTTTCATTTTTTTAATGAAAAACACTATATATATGATGCAACCTAAATATTAGTCCTAAACTAAATGATGCATAACCAATTCTAATAGCTTGATAACGAGTTGAATTGATGATATTTAATTAATGTGTAGGGTGATAGCATTTAGACCTAAATCTAGACAACTCCTTTTATCCAAGCTAGACTACTGTTTACCTATTAGGTTCTTCTCTGAAGTGGTTAGTACAATCCTCATGTCAGGATGTGTTTAGACCTCAACCAGTGTCAATGGAAGTCATGGGAAATCACTTAGAGTTTTTATACCCATTATAATGACAATGATCAGAAGCCACTGGAGTGGTAATAGATCTAACCCATCAAATAGGTTCTGATGAGCTTGATAAGCATAGGTGTGATGACCTGGGTTTTTGAAATACATTTTCATTATTTGTCTTCAAATGGTGGTCGAACAATTTTGCAAAAATTTTGAAAACTTAAACAGTTGAAACATTTTCATTGAAATTATTTTCAGAAAACTTGAATGCCACAATTCACTCTAATACCTATACATAATTTTGAATACATCATAAAATCCCATAGAAATTCAATTTTATTAAAATTGCAGGATCCATCTAGTGGTTCACATACACAGCCCCTTATTACGTCTGATGTCCAAAATGCACATTAAAAATACTATCCAATCCTTTCACAATCCTACATAGTCTTGATCAACAGTATGGTCTTCGAATTCCATTGTTGTATCCTTCCATTCTTCTCCTTCTGTATCTAAGATATTGTAAACATTCAAACGTTTACAATATCTCAGCAAGCTATGCTTGGTAGGGGATTCAAGAAGCATATCATCATCATCATCATCATCATCATCATCATCATCATCATCATCATCATCATCATCATCATCATCATCATCATCATCATCATCATCATCATCATCATCATCATCAAGACCTTATCCCAATTAGGGGTTGACCACATGAATCTTATTCCTCCATTCCACTCAATTAAATACCATGGCTTCATTTAGTCGCAAAGATTTTAAGTCTTTCTTCACCACTTCTATCCACATTCTTTTGGGCCTTCCCCTTGCCCTTTTAGAACCTTCAACTTGTATTGCCTCACTCCTTTTAATTGGTGCCGTTGTTGGTCTCCTTTGAACATGTCCAAACCATCTAAGTCTAATCTCCCTCATCTTGTTACCTATTGGTGCTATCCCTAAATTTCCTCTAATATTTTCATTTCTAATTCTATCCTTTCTTGTCTTACCACTCATCCATCTCAACATCCTCATTTCGACGACACTCATCTTATGAGTATGATGTTCCTTAACTGCCCAACACTCTGATCCATAGAGCATGGCCAGCCTTATAGCCATCCTATAGAATTTTTCCTTTAGTTTGAGTGGCACCCACTGATCACATAAAACACCAAATGGACATCTTCATTTGTTCCAATCCACTTGGATTCTCTGGGTAACCTCCCTCTCAATCTCTCCACTCTCATGGATCAATGATCCTAAGTATCGAAAGTGGTCTCTCATGGGGACCTCTTGGTTATCAATCTTGACTGGTGTTCTACTCCTACTCTCCTTGCTAAAATTACATTCCATATATTCTGTCTTAGTTTGGCTAATTTTAAATCCTTCTAATTCTAATGCTTCTCTCCATAACTATATCGTCTGCAAATAGCATGCACCAGGGAATCTCCTCATGCAGATGTTTTGTTAACTCATCCATAACTAATGTGAAAAGGTATGCACTCAATGCCGATCCTTGGTGCAATCCTACAGTGACAGGAAAATCACTAGTCATGCCACTAGTAGTCTTAACATTTGTTACTGCTCCCTCATACATATCTTTAATTATGTCTATATACCCCTGAGAAATCCCTTTACCACCCAACACCCTCCATATTAACTCTCCAGGGACTCTATCATAAGCTTTCTCTAAGTCAATAAAGACCATGTGCAGGTCTTTTCTCCTCTCCCTGCATTTCTCTACCAATTGTCTTAGTAAGAAAATAGCTTCCATGGTAGACCTCCCATGCATGAAACCAAACTAATTCTTCGATACACTTGTTTCATGTCGTAGCCTCTTCTCAATCACTCTTTCAAAAAGTTTCATGGTGTGGCTCATAAGTTTGATCCCTCGATAATTAGTGCAGCTCTGAATGTCTCATTAATTCTTATAGATTGGTACAATAGAGCTTTTCCTCCATTCATTAAGCATTTTCTTTGATTTTATAATCTTGTTAAACAACTTGGTCAACCAAACTACCCTAATATCTCCCATATGCTTCCAAACCTCTATTGGTATACCATCAGGCCCCACTTTTAAAGGTTATTAAGTGTTCATCCCTCTTCTTAAAGAGTGTATTTGCAATGGATAGGTTATATGACAAAGAAAAATCGAGGATATTCTCTCCCATCTTGTTTCGTTCACCGATACCATACCCTCCGTGTATGCTATCATATCCTTCCTTATCTTTTCCTACATGGTCATTTAAGTCTGCTCCTATAAATATCCCCTCAATATTGGGAATTCTTGCATGACTCCCTCAATATCTTCCCAAAAATGTCTCTTAATTATATCTTATAACCCTACTTGTGGTGCATATGCACTTATAATATTTATAATCTGCTCTCTAGAATCATTTTTATTATTCTAATTCTATCACTGATTCTTTTAACGTCCACAACTTTATCTTTTAATTCCTTATCCACTATTATTCCTATGTCATTTTTATTATTTTCCTTTCCTACATACCATAATTTATACCCATCTATTTCTCTAGCTTTAGCCCCTTTCCACTTGGTTTTTTGGATACAAGCGATGTTGACTCTCCTACGTTTCATCGTGCCTACTAACTCCAAACTCTTACCTATCAGTGTCCCTATATTCCATGTAGCAATGCGAATCTTATGTTTTGGAGATACCCTATTTACTATCGCCTTTCTCGACCTCTATGGTATGAACCCATGTCCACTTTCACTACACTTGGGTTCTGATGCAGCACGTCGCTTTCGAGGGGACGCTCTAGCAGCCCTTGCCCATTTTTCACTACACTCGGGATCCGATGTAAAGCGTCGCTTCTGGGAGAACACCCTAGCAACCCTTGCCTATTTTTCACCACATTTAGGATCCGATGCAGCGTGTCGCTTATGGGGAACGCCCTGGCTTGAGCGAATGTCAGTTTTTTATTCATGTCGTGTTGGGGTTGCCATAGTTTTGAAAAAGCTGAAGATGATTTTCATTAAAATCATCTTCAGCTTCACCCTTGCCAGTTGGCTACCTGATGCAAGGGTGGCCATATTTTAAGAAGCTGAAGATGATTTTCATTTCTTCCTCACAAACTAATATACAAATGCATATTTATTTGTAAGAAAGAAATAATAGAATCATCTTCAACTTCCCCCTTGCCGGCTGGCTACCTAACGCAAGGGTTGCCATCTTTTAAGAAGTTGGAGATGATTTTCATTTCTTCCTCACAAACTAATATACAAATGCATATTCATTTGTACGAAAGAAATAATAGAATCATCTTCAACTTCCCCCTTGCCGGCTGGCACCTAACACAAGACCCTCCTTCTTTATCCGGGCTTGGGATTGGCATTGGTAGAGTTGGATTCAAGAAGCATATGAAATTGTATAATTCAAAAGTACAGTATTCATAATCATGATACTCCACATGACTCGCATAATTCAATTTTCATGAACCATACCATATATGATCATTCTATCATATAATTTATCATCTATCACCTACTATGATAATTTTAAACCACTCACCACTATACTGTATGTGTGTATATATATGTGTATATATATATATATACGGTCAAAAACCATGAAAAATAGTTAATATCTCAAACATCAATAATCACACTCAGACACACTGAGTTGATAAATCATCCAGCCTCTGCTGGGAAAATACTCCCTTACTTGGGTAGTATCAGCATCTCATCATGCCATGTCATAAGGCATTTCACTATGCCATTGCATCATAATGCAAAAATACTCAAGGACTACTATGCATGCAGTCTGATCTGTACAGCGCACCTGAATAACTACCTAATAATCCACTCATACCTTTTTAGTGGAAATGTAATATCCATGTCTATATGGTGGGACCATGGCTATTATAGTGGCAGACTACCCATAATTGCTCCACCTGACTTTCTTCCTCTCTTAAGGCAAGGTTCTCATATCATAACAAGTTTCAGAGAGTGGGTGGCCAAACCTTACTAACTCTCCTAGCATAGCATCCCTAGGCCTATATAAAACAAAACCACAAGCCTCTATGCTTGTATATAAAGTACTTCTTGTGCATATTAAATGGTTTGTCTATTTATATCATCATCCTCTTATTTTGTATACTTGTATCAAGGATATGATCTTACTTAAATTTAGGGATCACAATTTAATATGAATGATACCCATGTTCATTTGGGAATAATCATTTATTGTAAATGATAACCATTTTCTTTGATTTGGTATTCATATACTAATGTTGTTATTAAGTGTAAGGATAATCATTTGATACATATGATATCCATGATTATTATTTTCTTCTCTAAGTTTAGGGTAAATCATAAATGATACCCAAGTATTTATCATATATTCCATTTAATTTCAATATTTTATTTCTATCTCATATACATAATTCAAATGAAACTAAGCATATTATCATTCTTATGCGTTCCTAATACTTCATTTCTATAATTTTATGCATAAGAACAATTTCATAGACCATAGATCTTGTAAAATGATGCCTTCTTAAGATTCCACCTACCTTCATGTAGTGATCCATCCCTTCAGATCTTTTATGATTGACGTATGTAATTTGTAAATACATACATACTGTCATTATCTATACAACTTGGATAATCTCATATTTATATTCTTTGTATAATCTTGTCCTTTGATATAAAGGATCTAGATCTTTCATGTGTTCCTATAATCCATACAATCTATCTTCGTCAGATAGTGTTTTTCCTATTGATCAATAGATCTGACGGGTAGAATAATCTTCTAACATGCCATATCTAAGTATTTTCTATTTCTAAGTCTGTGTATTCTTCTCTTTGATCTTGATCTTTCATAGATCCTTTGATCAACAATTTCCACTTGTTGATAAAGATCCAAGGCTTAGATTCTCTATCATCTAAATCTTCTTTGATCTAAGTTCAGTCTTTTGATCATCCCTAATGAGAATAATCTTGGTTCTCTTCCTTTAATCATATTTGATCAAGGGTTTACATTATCTAATCTAAAGATCTAGATTTGATCTACAACATGCATATTAATAAACATACATACGAAGTACAATACAATGTTATGATTCTTATTGTTCTTAATCATTCAAGATCTCCTTATGGATCTTGTTTGATCTTGATTATCATACTTACCATTTTTATTAAGATTAGATATTTTCTATCTTTTTATGATCTTATTATTATTAT
The DNA here is from genome assembly GCA_035236585.1 of Warburgia ugandensis. Lineage (NCBI taxonomy): Eukaryota > Viridiplantae > Streptophyta > Magnoliopsida > Canellales > Canellaceae > Warburgia > Warburgia ugandensis. The sequence continues at coordinate 43,084,271 of CP141136.1, forward strand.
TATTATTATTATTCAACTAGTTAATGTTTTACTGGTTAAAGATAGTTTATTTCATCCTAAGTTTAGACAGTTCCTCCTGACCTCAGGATGACCAGTGCTTACCAATTAAAGTCTGATCTAAAAGTGGTTAATACAACCCTCATGTAAGGAGGCATTTAGACCTCAACGAATATCAATGGGAGGCAAGGGAAAAGCACTTGGCTCTTGTATACCCCCTATAACCACAATGTTCAGAGTCCATTAGACTGGCACTAGCTCAACCTTTAACAAGGTTCCTATGAGTATTATACCCTATTACCTCTTTCTAATTGATTTTATTTAAATCCATGAACATTTAAAATGTCATCCATGGGGTTCATTGTTTTCCTAATTTGGGCCAAGAAATTGATAATCCTTATATTGTCCTACTAACTATAGCCCTTACTGTCATAAGTCCATGTCCTTTATTCAATGTAAATGTCCTTCATATCTATATTTCATTAATTACATTTTTCAATGTAATTTACATAACATAATTATTAAAGAAAAAATAAGTAAATTTAACAATTATATCTACTAAGCAATAAAAGACATTTATAATAACATTAATAATTCAAATAAATACATTTAACATATTATCATGATCCAACGATCATCTTTCATTTCTAATAATTTTTCATCTCATTAAGGGTTTAGATTTTGATCTTTTATTTTTATCAGATCTACTCATTTTCTTAAAGTAATCTCATCACTAGATCATTGGTATCATCTCATCATAGGATCTGATCCTTCTTGATCCAACTGATCAAGAAGATCTTAAATCATTTTATCAAAATTAAGGGCATAGATCTCAATCTATCTCAAATGAGCCTCATCAAGCCCATCAATCCACATGATATTAACTTTATATCATCATTCAAACTCATTCATAATGTCTGATCATCTTTGATCATACTGATCAAGATGATTATCATGTATTTTTATTTATTTTACTAATTTTAATGGTCAACATCTTAAGCTTTGCTAATGTAGTAACATTAAACCCATAAAATCATGTTACAATAACATTATATCATCATCCAAACTATTTTGAAAGGTCTGATCAAGGTTGATTACTCAGGTCAAGAAGATTCATGCTCACTTTTATGATTTTTCTTCTATTAAGGCCAATTCTCTTAATACATCCAAGATCAGTAACTTCTAACCATTTATTACATGTTAATTCATCACAATATAATAAATGGATCAGATATCCAAAGTCTGATCATGCCAGATTTGACTGATCATAGGAATTGGAAAGACTTTTCCTTATTAATAGGAATTTACATACATCAAAACATCAATTTTATGAGTTCAGTACATTCTACAAGTCACAATGAATCTATAGAAACTTACAGATATGAATTTGGAGCTAAAATAAGCTTTAAATTGAGAAAACAAGATTTCAGTATATAAAATGAACAGTCCAAATCACTTCAATAGAAAAAGACAAAACAGAGAGCGAGCACCCCTGTTACTGTTATTTATAGGTGATCTAAGAGGGGTGACCAGCTATGGGTGAGATGGTCTAGATCTGGGCTGTTGGATCACCCTGCAATGGATCACCCTCCATCTCTTAACATAAAGGGATAAGATTATGTATCCTGATGTTTTTGGGCCCTAGAAAATCATCCAATGGCTCAGAAATTGCATCTAAGCCGTCAAAGATGAGATCTCACTCTCCATTGTCGAATCCATTGTTTTTGACGGATCAATGGTCGGGGGAGACTATCTAGTGGTTAGAAAACCTAAGGGGAGTACCAGAATGAAAGGGGGGGAAGTGGGAGCACCCACCTGGCATGGTTCGGTGAAGAAATCTTCACGAGAGGGAGATAAATATGGCTAAGAAAACCCCAGTCATTAGAATGATATACACATTAATTTCTCTAATATCGTTGTTGGAGAAGGAGGAGAACGATGGGGTTTTTGTAGAACCCATCATCCTGAAGATGATGGTCAGGTCAAGATTTACTTTTACCTGCTTGATTGGGCAGAATTGTGATGGTCTAGGTTTTTGTAACATATTTTGTAATACATTTTCAAAAGCAGGGTCCTTAGTAGAAAAATAATTTCACAAAACAAAGCAGCAAAAATTCTTTTCTTTAAAACTTGTTTTGAAAAACCCAAGTCATCACTTTATACATAACATAGGTAGAATTTTCGTACAAGATAAAATTCCATTGAAGGAATATATTTTTATTAAATTCCAGAATCCATCTAGTGGTTCACAATATAGACCAGTATTAGTACAATACTTGTCCAAATTACATATCTAAACTTCAAACCTTACCATACATTAAAAACTCTAAATACAATACAATGCTCTCAAATAAAATACATGTCTTCAAGGGATATACCCTGATTGATTATTCTTCCAAGTATTCTTAGGTCATGAGCTCTTAATTCTCCTTTTCTATATCTGAAATATTGTAAACATTGAAACATTTACAATATCTTAGCAAACTATGCTTGGAAGGGGATTCAAGTAGCATAAAACTTTGACAGTATAATCTTAATGCTTCATAATCTCATTATTCATACTCATGGAGCAATCTCTTTACTTTGTCATATATGTACATCCTTACACATGCATACGGTATACTGTGTATAGATATATACATACGGTCAAAACTGTGAAAAATAGTTAATATCTCAAAACATAATCATATTTAGCTTATGCTAAGTTGATAAATCATCCAAACTCTACTGAAAATACTCCCTCAATAATCCACCTATACCATCCTTAGTGGAAATCATAATATCCATATATGTATGGGGAGGACCATGGCTGTCATAGTGGCGGCCTTCCCATAACTGCCCCACCCAACTTTTAGCCTCATTTAGGCTTGGTATCCATATAATAACAAGTTTCAGAGAGCTGGTGGCCAAAACCTACTAACTCTCCTACCATAGCATCCCCAGGCCTATGCTTGTTTAAAACAAAACCACAAGCCACCATGCTTGTATGTAAAGTAATTCAGGGCTGGAATACTTTCTAGTTTCCTATTCACTTAGGGTTTTCCTCAATTTAAACTTAACCATTTCATATGTGTTTTGGTTGGATCATAAGGGTTTTCAATGGGTTTAATACATGTATTTAAGTTATACTTGTCAATATTTCTACACATAAGATCATGTATACATCATGTACTTCTCATGTAGATGCATTCATAAAATCCTCCTACCTTCAAGTAGTGATTCATCTCTTCAATTCTTCCATGATTCTAATTGACGTATGAAATATGTCAATCCATACATACTGTCAATATTTGTACAATTGTGGATAATCTCCTATCTATATTCTTTATCTAATCTTGTCCTTTGATATAGGGGATCTAGATTTGTCTTTTGTTCCTTTCGTCCATATAATCTATCTTCCTCAGATAGTATTTTATCCTAATAATCAATAGATCTGATGGTTAGAATGATCTTCTAACCTTTCAAACCTAATTATTTTCTATCTCTAAGTCTTTGTGTATCTATCTCTTTGATCTTGATCTTTCATAGATCCTTTGATCAACAATCTATTCTTGTTGATAAAGATCAAGGGTCTAGATCTTCTTTCATCTAGTTCTTCTTTGATCTAAGTTCAGTTATTTGATCATCCTTAAGGAGGATGATTCTAGTTCTTTTTCTTGAATCATATTTGATCAGGGGTTTAGATTATCTAACCTAATGATCTAGATTTGATCTATAGCATACATACTAAGTATAAATATAATGTTATTATTCTTATTATTTTTTATCATTCAAGATCTTATGGATCTTGTTTGATCATCCTTATCTTACTTACAATTTTTATTAGGATTAGATAATTTACTAACCATTTATGCTCTTATTATTATTATTCAACCAATTAATGTTTTACTAGTTGAAGATAACTTATTTCAACCTAAGTCTAGACTGCTCCTCTTATTTCCAATTGGCTAAGGCTTACTAGTTGAATGGGTGAACACAAAGTGGTTACTTCAATCCTCGTGTAAGGAGGCATTTAGACCTCACAAATGTTAATGGAAGGTAGGGGAAGAGCGAGGCTCTATCAGAAAACCCACTTAACCACCATATTCAATATTCACTAGAATGACCTTAGTTCAACCTTTTATAAGGTTCCTATGAGCATGTTAACCCTAAGGACTCTTTCTAATTGATTTTAATTAAGTCCATGAACATTTAAAATGTCATTCATGGGATTTATTATTCTCCTAGTTTGGACCAAGGATTTGATAATCCTTATATTGTCCTACCAACTATAGCCCTTACTAATATTAAGTTCAAGTTATTCACTCATCTTAATTGTCCATGAATCTTTATTTCATTAGATTTCATTTTTGGTGATTTATGAATATTGAGACATAACCACTAATTAAACAATTATATCTACTAACTTAAAGATAATTAAGATGCTTATACTATACTTTGACAATTCAAATAATCATACACTTTAAATCATAAGAGAATTGTACATAGATATCATTCTAAGGGCATTCATGCTCTAATATACTAACATGGATCCTAAGTCATAAAATACATAAAATTTTACTACTAATCTAATAGAATCATGCTTAAACTTCGAATTTAAACTAACATGACCCTAAGATAATTAAATCCATCAAATTATAACAATCTAATAACACATAGAACATAGCATGCTAAAATTTAAGAACTACCATGTTTTATAACATAAATCACATTTACAATACTATTAATAAATAATAGATAATCAAACTAATTAGATGAAGATTATTAGAAACCTTTACTTATGATCCAACCATTAGATCTTATATCTTTTCCTTTTAAATCAAGGTTTTAATTAATTTTAGGGCTTTTACTCCATTAAGGTCCAAAGATCATATCCCTTTATTTTGGTCACAGTTAATCTATGATCTCAATAGATTCCATCATAATATCATTCATTCAATCCATCCCTAGGGTTTGATCATACTTGATCTTATTGATCAAGTGGGTCCCTTTGTATTTTCAAGGTTTTTCTACCATAAAGGGTAGATCCCTCAATTTATCTTAGATCTGTCCAATTAAATCATGGATAACACTTTATTTTAACATTATATCATTAGTAAATTAGATCCCCAAGATCTGATTATCTCAGATCTTGAAGATCATGAAAATTAGAAGCTTAATTCTTAAATACAAAAAGTTTCATGAAGAATTTTTTAAATATTATGATTTTAGAAGAAAATAGAAGTTATGAGCTTTCCATATCTTCTTTTCAATCTCAATTTGGATTTCATATGACTCCACAATTGAACTACGAAGTTCATAGTCATTCTTAGGGTTCAAATTTGATCTGGGCCCACCAAAATGACGGTTTGGGTCAATCGGGAGGATGGGGTTGGCGTGTGCCTGTCATTGGGATGCAAGTGTAATGCACTCCCCTGGTGACAGGGGCTGTCGCCCAATCGTCTCGTCCAAACAACGTCGCATGCATCGCGTGTGTGCGGAAACGCTCCTGTAGAGTGCGTTTATGTGTTGCGTTTCACAATGCGTGCTAGGTTCCAACTTGATTTGGGACATTGGACAGTCTGTTTGGACTGTCCAATCAATCCCTTTACAATTAAAAGCTCAAAACTCAATGAAAATATTCTTGAAATTTCTACCCTGGGGTTTTGGGAAAATCTGAGCCCTCCATCATCCAGAATTGAAGGGTTCTGGTCCTTGCTCTATTTTTATAAAATTTAACCAAAAATTAACTACAAAAAAAATAAAAATTATTGAAAACAACAAGAATTAAGTATAAGAAGTGGTCCCACCTACTCAATTGGAGAAAAAACTTAGATTTGAAGACCAATTTGATATAGCCTGATAGTCCCTTGTTTTGTGATTTTCCATTGATTGTACCATTGGATCATGAAATTGATTTGGGGGTTTTATAGAAAAATGAGTCTAGGATTATATGGATGAAGGGATTTGTGAGATTCACCTTGGAACAGAGTGCCTAATTAAATTTAGATCTCTTGTCCCAATTAGAGAGAGGAGAGAGAAAGTGTAAGAAGGGAGATTTTTGGAATTTTGGGATGGAATATAGATCTGTTTTTCAAAGTAAGAAAGATGATTTCATAGGAATTTTAAGGAACATTTTTGGAGGATTTTTGGAGGGGTATTTATAGGTGTTTTTGAATTTTTCATAATTACTTGTAATTATCATGTTTCAATTCGTTTAATTATTTAATTAACATTGGATCCTCCAAACCCACCTCTTCTCCACTAGTAGTTGGTAGTGTTTTGACCACTCATTACATGTTTTCTGGCCCTTGGATTCGTTTGTGGGCCCCTTGTTGGTCCCTTGTGGGCCCCATGGGGGTGTGAAAGGACCATTTTGCCCTTTTATGGAGAAAAATCTATTTTAGTCTCTCAAACTAGGAATTGAGTGTACTTAACGGTGTTGGATTCATATTTTTGAGTACTTTATAAATATTGATGCCTTAGATATTGATTATGGGTAAAATTACCATTTTACCCTTTTATTCATAAAAATGAAGAAAATTAGGGATTTTTTTTTTTTAACTCAGAATTGAATGTATTTAGTATCATTTCGATCAGTTTTTCAAGTGCATTCATAATTTCTAAGTTTTAAATCATGTTTTAATCTCTATAAAAAAGATAATTTCTAATAACCTAATATTCTAGCCTGGAATTTTTGAAAAATCAAAGTAAATTGGTTTTCTTAATCAGTGTACAAAAATTGGGGTTGTTACAAGAATAAGATGAATAAACTGCCAGAGATGGTGATGGTGTCGGAGGTTTTCTTCGTTTTGATTTTTCGCCAATCTAAAAGATGGATCATAAAAATTTCTTAGGGCTTTGGTAATCATACTGTTCAAAATAGACGGCTAATTCATTTAGGATTTCCCAGGCGGAAACCTAGGCCTAATGAGGATGACATACCCGATGGCAGACATGAGTTTGTCTGCCCAATGCGTTTGGGGACACATCCTCAGGGAATAAGAAGAAAGAGGGAAAAGAAAGAAAATTGGGGGAGAAGGGGAATTTGGAATTGAAACTCCAGGGGAGATTTGGGCACTTTGTGGGGAAGGTTGTGAAAATTTTTGGGACTAATTTATTCCCAAATTTGAATTTTTTATTATTTATTTTGATAATTATCTTTTATTACTTTAGAATATTTATTTGTGAATACTGTTACCCTTTTTATTACAAAAATGGAGAAAACAAATATTATTTATCCAACTCGAATTTTAGTGTACTCAATGGCACCAAAATCAATTTTTCAAGTACCTTCTAATTTTTTGAGTACATTCCAAATATTCAAATTTTAAATCTTGGTTATGGGTAAAAATGACCATTTTACCCTTTTATGTAGAAAATAGATATTTTTCATTCGAACTCAGAATTTAACGCAATTAGTGTCATTTGATTTGAGTTTTCGTGTTCATTCTTAATTTCTAATTTTCCACTCACGATTTAATATCTATAAAAAGATATTTACTTTGAACCTAATATTTCAGCCCTAGTCTTTTGAATTTTCTAACTTTCATTGATTTTCTCAATTCAATTTACAAAAATTGGGCTTATTACATTAGGTCTCTTACTACTTGATTTTAAATTACGTTCAAGGGCTGGGATCACAAACATACAAGGAATTTGATTGATTTTACATAGGCGGGGCAAGGATATGGTGATGAAGTCCAGTCCTTATCTTATGAGGGTTTTTATGGGGCCCTTACTAACATTATGATCCATTCCACCATAAAGTGTCAAACATGCAAAGAAAAACAAAAGCAAACTGATGCCTACCTATATGCTATTAATAAAGGGTTCTCACCTCAATGACAAGACACTATAACTAGACAATGTATGTGTTAGTTATAAGCGAGCTTAGGCTATCTCTTGTTAAATAGGTGCACAACAAATGCAATAGCCCTAAATAACATGAAACAATTATCCTGAATGATCCTATTCTATATGAATTACACTGCCATTTGAATGCAATTATATAAATGCAATTATATTAGAAAGATAAAATAGAGTGAAAATTGCTTACATTGGGGGTTCCAATGATGATCAAGAGTGGGCCACCATACTCCACCCTTTCCCTGTATTATTACAACCCATTTCAAATTAAATGATGTTGTGATTTTAAGTTAAACTCACAAGTGCACGAATCAATTGTCATAATTCACATGAGGAGCTCGATCCCATGAGGAAATAAATTATTGTGATATTAGTGGTTCCTACCTAAATTATCTAACCTAGCAAACTAAGGAGATCTTTCCTAATCTAAGAATGAAAATTTAACACTTGAAAGATGGAATTATGATAAAACATAAAACAAGCTAAAATTAACAACATTCCTAAAACACACTTTCTAAAAATAAAACTTTCCTAAATGAAAACTTCCTAAATTTATAACTCTCCGAAAAAAATTTCAACTTTCCCATATCATGCAATTCTAAGGAAACTAAGCAACAAATCCCTTTACATTCCTAAATTTAACTTTCTAAACATAAAAATTAGCAACTATGACAAAATCAATTACTTTTCTAAAGTAAGAATTAGAATAACTAAGATGCAACTAGTAAACAATGAAATCTAAACTAAAGTACAACTAAACAATAAAACTAATAAAACCAATAACTAATCAAGTAAAGAAAGGACAACTACCCAAGTATCATGTGAGTGACAATCGAATGGTATGCATGATCCATTGGGTTGGAATGGATCTAATTAACTACTGAAAACCTAGAACATGCAATCGCATTGAAGCATTAAAGAAGCATCTAACAATCTAATTAGGTTGTTGACAAAACAAGTGAATATAAAGTGTATGGTGCTGGAAATTAAACATAATAAACTATAAAGAAAAATTCCAACAGCATACTATATAAATCATTCACTTAATGGAACATGAAAAACATGGAATTAAGAAATTCTAATGCAAACTAACATTCAAGAATAAAGACTAATAACTGCTGGACACAAGTATGAATTGAAAACTCCAATTAACTTCATTGAATTACATTAAAATCCATCAACATAAAGTCCACAATACATGTAATCCAAATCTGAAAATCAAGTCCTATTACAATGAATGCTACTTGATCTTAATCAGCCCAAAACTACAAGATGAACATTCTTCAATACCCCAACATCAATCATGAATAAACATGCTTTGAAATCAAGGGAAAATCAACCAGAAAGTAAAGGTAAAGCTTGAGTAACACTAAGGAAAGCAAGAAAGGATTTCAATTACACTAATGGAGATTTAAAGGCAATGGAAAAAACAAGGAAAAGGATAGATTCAAGGTGGCTTTCCCTTCGTTATCACTTCAAGGGAAAAGCAACCTTGGATCTTGAATAAACAAGTAAGAAGGAACTAAAGGAATGGAAGAGCATCAAACTAAGCAACAATGGAACTTAAGAACAAGCAAAGAGAAAAGGATCACAACGAGATCCAACTAACCTTTGAATGAGAAACTAAATGATAGACATAGGCGTGGAGCACACTTGGGGAAGATCAAACAACCTTGGCGAGGATAGTGGCCACCCAAAGGAGAAGACCATTCTAAGCAAAAAGGTAAGAGAAGGGTTTTAGGAAAAGGCACCTCTTTCCTTGGAGTAGGCATTATTTTCGTGGCTCTCAAACTTGTAACATTTTTTCTTCTTTATTCCTGAAATTTCGAGGGTGACCTAAGATAAAGGTATGATGGGGATGAGAATGAGGAATTGAATGGCTAAGATGAATAGGTGAGCTAGGGTTTTAAAGTGGAATGAGTGTGCTATCTTTTGGAATGCATGAGAGAGAGAGAGAGAGAGAGAGAGAGAGAGAGAGAGAGAGAGAGAGAGAGAGAGAGAGAGAGAGAGAGAGAGAGAGAGAGAGAGAGAGAGAGAGAGAGAGAGAGGAAGAAGATGGGACGAAAAAGAGTGATAAGGAAAGATAAGAAAGAGAAGTGAGTTGGGAAAAAGTGATTTTCTAGGTAGGTTCCTAGGCTTGGCTCCTTAGCTTGTCACCTTGTTTATGGCTTGAATATGGTTAAGTGGCTTAAGTGAAACCCATGCAAAGGTGGTGGACTTTGTATGGCTTATGCATGGGCCCACATTGGCCACCTTTGGCTCCTCTAATTGAATCCATTTCTTGTTCTAACAATGATCTTGACCTTTGATCTCTCTTTGGATTGATGATTTTTAGGCTTTAACACGATCTTTTAATCTTGATCTTCCATTTTCATCCCATCGATCTTTGCTATCAAATCACCATCTTGCCTCATACAAAATGTCAAAAACTCTAATTAAATCCCAAAAAAATACACTCAAATACTTACCTTAGATTAGTCTTTGGACCTACAAAATACCAAATTTTTGGTCTTATAGGTAAAAAAAGTGAATCTATTACAAATTTGGGTAAAAAACCCTAATTTACCCCTATAAATTATAACAAGTGAGTAACTAATTGGGTAGTTTTTATGCACAATTTAACACATGAAATGATAAAGTACAAAATACAATGTGCCTCACTACAAGTTTCACTAAAAAATTCTAATCTAAGAAAGTAATAAAACCCTAATATAATGCAATGAAGCTTTGGCCCACAAGATCACTACTACTCCTTTACCAATTTCCCTCTCACAAAATCAAACAAAATATTGTCAATATGAGAAAATAGCAATAAATGAAAAAATTGATGAAAAACCCTAATCTAATGCAAACTAAACCTAGACTAGAGGTAAATAATCTAATTTAAAATCCACTACACAATCTCATTGCAATTCCTTGGCAATGGCACCAAAAACTTAAGATGCCAATATCATCCACTCCTGATAAGTACTATGTACAAAATCCCACTGCTTCCTCTACAATGTAACATTCTGCTATACACCCCTTTGACCGGTTGTGGTTTCATATATACCTTTTAAAATTTTCACGTAGCTCTCAACAGAGTACATCCATTGCAAGTAAATAGGCCCACGAAGTCTGACCTCTTTAATTAGGTGTGCTATTAAGTACAACATGATGTCAAAGTAGGATGGTTGGAAGATTGTCCCAAGCTCATATAAAGTTGTCACTACCTTTTCTTATATTTCTTATAATTTTGAAACATCTACCACCTTCTTGCATAAAGCATTGAAGAAATAGCAAAGTTTTGTAATAGATCCTTTAGCTTTGCCTAGCAACACCGAATGTATTGTTGCAAGTAGGAGTTATTGCACAAATGCATGGAAATCATGTGACACCATCCTTAACACTTTCAGCCCTTCAATGGAGACAATATTTATATGGTTTGAATAGTAGCCATCTAAGACATACCATTCTTCTCTCCTTTCTATTGAGTGTATAATTTATTTTAGACAAGTATGTTCCTCAACTGTCCCTATTCTATGGATGCAACCTTCTCTACAAATGCATCTTCATAATTTCTATTAAAGCTACAAGTTCATCCTTTGTTTTTCCTGGCATGTCAAGCAAGGTACGAACCAATCTTTCACACACATTATTCTCAACGTGCATGACATTAAGCACATGGGGCACATGTATGGATTTGTAGCACACAAGCTAAAAGAATATTGATTTCTTCTTCCAACAACTTCTACAGTTGTTTTCACTTTCATATTTAGCTACTTTCTTCTTCCCCAATAAGACATTAAGGGTTTCAACCTGTTCTAATACTTGTCTTTTATCGACATCTTTGAAAGTGGCCATGTCTCTACACTACTGTTAAATTCTCTCTTCTTAAAATAGTATGAAAGGTCTCTATGTAACCATCTTCTATGGCAAAGAAATATCATTTTCCTACCATATTTAAGTCTTATCACACATGTTTAGTCACTACAAATAAGACAAGCATTATATCCCTTTATGGTGCATCAAGACAAATTACTGTGTATAGGAAAGTCACTTATTATCCAAAACAGTATAGCCTATAGGGTCACAACTCTTTCTTGTATGCATCATAAGCGTTAACATTTACATCCCATAATGTCTTGAGATCATTGATCAAGGGAGACAAGCACACATCAATGTCATTCCTTAACCACTTCGGACTTGATATCAACTTAGTTAACATCATGAACTTCCCTTTTATGCATAGAAATGGTGGTAAGTTGTAACAAAGCAATATAACATAACAACAACTATACCGCTGCTCATAGAACCATGAAAATTAATCTCATCTACAAATAGTGCAAGTTGTAGGTTTATAGTTTCTTGTACAAAAAGCTATCTGCTACTCTCTCCTTGGCATGCCATAATAATTTCTCTGGGTTTCTATAATATTGAAAATTCTTTTGAACCTTGGAATAGGAGGAAATAGAATAGGACCTTTGAAGGAATTTCTGTCATTGTCTTAGTTGAATTTTGCTTTAACTTTTATATGGACTATCCACAAGATGGGCATGTAGTTTTATCCTTGTGCTTCTAACTACACAAGATCCAATCATTGGGACAAGCATGTATCTTCTCATACTTCAACCTTGCAGTCAGGGTTTTCTTTGCCTCCATGTGGAGCTTACTAATTTATTATCCTTCAGTAGAATTTTACCCACAAATTTCAAGACTTTTGTAAAATCTTGATATGAAAAACCAAATCTCAATTTTACATTGTAAAGTTCTACCATTGCAAACAACGGTATAATCTTTACACTAGGGTACAATGGCTCATCGGTTTCCTTTAAAGTAGTGTGAAATAATTCAAGGTCAACTTGGAAGTCATTGTATGCATCTCGAAACATCGGTGCAGTTGTACTGTCTATGACACTTCCTATAGTATCTCATATCTTCCTGCCCTTCTTGACAACTCGTGTAAAAGTTCTTCTCCATGCCAAATCCATGGGTGATAGCTTTCATTAATTCCATTGAAGCACAAGTATTCTCTCAACACCACTAGAGTTACTTTTTTCAAGTCTCCATCTTTTGAGGACAAACAACACATGTGATTACAATCACCACATGCCCTAAGTGCAAATTCTATAAGGTTTTCTGTTCTCTCCTCATATTATTTTGATGTTCTTGATATGGTCATCTAAGCATATTTGTGCATTTTTTCTACAAATTGAAGATAATCTCTATGTGAAGACATGTTAGACATGAAAAGATTATAGCGAACTTGGTTAAGTATTTTACAAAACACTAGGTATACAAGAATTATAAGTACTTAAAAAAACTAAATTACATGCATGCATAGAAATTTCCAATTATAAAGAAGAATAATGCAAAACATGAAAGATCCATTGAAAGGCAAATTTAACTTTAAAAGGGCGTGTTTCTAACCATAACCATGCATGCAAAATATACGAAACATGCATGTGAGATAAACAAGGAAATACTAACCAATTCTCAAATCAATAAAGACTGAGAATATATATATATATATATATATATATATATATATGCAATTTCAATTCACATTTGGGATTTGGTTGAACATAGTTACAACAAAGATGAACCTATATGAGCTTCATCTTGTGTATAAATGAAGACAATCAAAAACAAAAAATTGAAAGGTAATGTAAAAAATTCTTATAACGGAGGAGTACTTTCAAAGTTGGTTATAGAAAACAACTTTAAGAATAGGTACTTTTAAATTTTTTTATAACTGAATTTTAAAATCTTCCCGAATGAAACGACTTTAAAAGTTAGGACTTTTAAAGTTAGTTTTTGGAAACAGACTTTAAAAATCCACATCTTCTGAAAAATGTGATTCCCACCTGATTAAAGAAGTCAATTTTTAAGTTACCGACTTCTTAAGTATGATTTTTAAAGTCATTTTAAAAAAAATCTAACTTGGAAAATTTTTACAAAGTTAGTTGACTAAAAACTAACATCTTTATGTTGACTTTAAAAGCCTCCTAAGTAGTAGTACTATATCAATGAGAAAATTTTCAAATTACATGTCATCTGAGTAAAAAAATATACTGTTAGATCACTAAATGGCAGCATCCTATCATATGTCATAAAGGCCATGATGGTCCATACCCTCGAGGAAGATTGACATAGAAATCTATGTCCCAAACTCCTACACACACTAACAATCAGCTATCAGTCAACTGTGGATACCACATGATCTACACCATGCCCTCATGGGGAGAATAGGTTAAAGGAGTGGGCCCTTCCCATGATATGACAAATATGGCCCAGCTAGGGACTGGACTGGATGGCTCTCGGTTTGTCGAGCAACACTCCTCCCTCCGAGAAGAAAACATACTTTAGGAAAGTGGTTCAGGTGGCTCAACTGGTTAGAGCAAAGGACTAAAAATCCTTGTGTCAGTGGTTCGAATTCACTTCTAAGCGAACGAAGAGTCCAAAGGACATGTAGTCGGGAGCAAGCCGGATTTGGAAATTTGAGGTGAAAGAGGAGAGCGGAGTGAGGTGGTTGGAGGCAGATTTGAGAAAAGTGGATGATTACTTGTATTGGTTCTCGCGTCCCTGTGCCCATAAAGGATGGGCGAGTTTAGTTCGAGTCTTCATTGATTGGGTGGGCTTACTAATTGTAAGGGGGGGAGACAAGGTGTAAGGACTTTGAAGTGACAGTGGCCAACTACCACTCCTATTATAGCAATCAAAGGGGTCTTACCATACTACTCCACCCGACTACCATAATTCACCAGATGTCTGGTGTAAAGATGTCACATACACTTTGTAGAGTGAAAGATCAAAATAGAAATGTCAAAAATCATTAATTTTGATTGAATACCATTACTTACAAATCATTGCATTAATATAAGTGCATCAGCCCCCTTTATTAGAAAAGAAAAAAGAGTTATTCAAACATGCAATGAAAGCATAAAATTTAGCTAAATCATAAACTCATAATCATACTTATAAAATGGAAATAAATAATAAACAGAATACTAATTTCATAAACATGTAGACTTCATGAGAAAAATATTAGGTTTCACAACTTTTTAAATAATGAAATTTCTAATGTATTCCATCATTTGTAGCGAACCAATTTATGAAAACATAACAATTTTAAATTCCAACATAGAAATCTCAAATCCACCTAACTCTAGTCATGTAGCCTAGAATAACCGAACTAACCAAGCACCAAGGTCGTGTACAACTGGCAATTTATCAACAATCTGTGACACACACACACACACACACACACACACACACACACACACACACACACACACACACACACACACACACACACACACACACACACACACAATACATTACTATATCTTTATCATGGATTCATCGTCTAGATCTTCCAATTTCATCCATGGATCAAGATTGCCTGTTGATTTTGCTTTTATCACAAATCAACACTAACTAATTTGACTGCAACCATTGTGGTTGCTGATCGGGTTTTTATCAACTCTGGATCATTGATCATACCCTCAACGATTGCTAAAATTAAAAATATGCGTCACTAATTGTCGATCAACAGCCTAGATTATTAGTTGATGATCATATTTCTATTTTCTAGATATTCTAACTGTTAGATTTCATTTGGCTATATAAAATAATACAACTTGTTTTCAATATATGGATCTAATTGTTATCCTAAGATCAAAATCTTATTCAATTCAGTAAAAAAATACCATATATTTTTAATCTACGTATATGACTATGATCCAACGGTCAGACCTTATTCCATTATATAAAATAGTATTATATATTTGTAGCACATATATATTACCACAGTCTAACGATCTGATCTCATTCAATTTCATGTGGCCAATGTGATAATCTAACCACGATCTGGGGTCAAATCTCATCTTAAAGGGTTGAATCTCACGACTTAGCGTCCCTGGTCATGGATTAGTGCTCTGATCTTCATTTGAAGGGTTAGATATAGGTTTCCTAGGTTATCCAATGATGAT
This sequence comes from Warburgia ugandensis, assembly GCA_035236585.1. NCBI lineage: Eukaryota > Viridiplantae > Streptophyta > Magnoliopsida > Canellales > Canellaceae > Warburgia > Warburgia ugandensis. The sequence continues at coordinate 43,100,089 of CP141136.1, forward strand.
CATCCAGTTTAATACATGAATCAGTACCGTAAGACTGTCAGATTTTCAATTTGCTAATCGAAGTTAATTACTTTTGAAATTTCAAGAATTCTTTAATTTACTACGTACACGATTCATAGTATTGAAATTATGAACAAATGGTGAAAGATTGCACCTGTAATTGCTTGTTTGAAATGTTATTGGAAATGACGGATCATTGGTGGATTGCCGCGAGAAGTCTCGATCATGACTGTGCATACTGCTGACTCTAGATCACCAGTGGACTACACGGATCTCCGATCAATGTTGCTTTCCTCACCGCTCAACATTTAACTAATGGGAACAAGTAAGAGGTAAGCAAGATGGGAAAGGGAAGTGTAGATCTCCCCTGGAAACTCAAATTTTTTGTGCAATCAGCTGTGCTTGCATAATGTACTTGCTTAATGTTCTCTTCACAATCTGAAGTTGTTCTATCATCGATCAATGATTAAACAAGGGGCTTTAGCTTGTCAGTGATGGGGAAGACGATGGTGTCACGAGATCTCCGATCTGAAATCTCCTTCTCACCATTTCTCTTCGATCTGGAGAGTCTTCTTTGTTGGTTTTTTATTTTGTCTAAAATTGCTCTCTATTGATTTGACTATGATGTGGGTGGCTAGTCAACTATTCCTTTCTCTTTTTTCTGTCCTCTTCTCCCAAATTCTTCCTCTCCTTTCTCTTGTTCTTCCTATTCTTCTTCCTCTTGGTTGACCATTCATAGTCGGTGTATCGTTTTTTTGCTGTATTTTAGATTTTAATCAATGTATTTACCAAAGATAGGGTAATTTTTTTAATTATTATGTGTATGTCTTAACCTATGATAGAGAAATTTGAACGACCATGTCAAGGAATTACATTAGGATAATAGCCAAGGAGTTATTGTTGGGGTGATATGGAGATCTAAAAACAAATTTCCAAGATAAAGAAGAGATTTAAGAATCACAAGTAATTATTAAGTAACTCTTTAAAATAAATTAAAAATATTAAATATTAAATGGTGTTAGATGGAGGAAATAAATAGGTCACTTGCAAAGGGAAGTCCTAGCCTGAGCCCAGCCCAAAACACAGAGAGAAATTCCAACAAATCAATTAAGAATGAGGAATTTATTATATTATTGGTTAGAGCACAATTGCAAAATTAACCCTAACTAGGATATAAATAAAAACTTTGAAAAAATTAGGAGGTTTTTGTTGAAAATCAAAGTGGATATATCAGATAAAAAGGGGCAGAGATCTAGCTAGCCATGCGGAATGTTTTTTCCAGGACAACTGGCCTACCGTATGAATCCCACATGTCATAGTCCTCTTTAAATAAATAAAAAAGGAAGAAGAAGAAAAAGACAGCTAAGTATAAAAGGATGCTAAATTAGGGAGCTGGGATGTTCAACTCATGCGAAGAAGAAGGGGGAGGACAAACCAGGGAGGTGAGAAGAAGGTGATTGGGGAAGAGAAGCGAGGAAATCTAGTGTGCTGTGGTGAGATTCCTGGCAGTCATTGAGAAAGAGAGTTTGGGAGAGAAGGGACATCACATGTGAAACCAAGGGGATCTAACAAGAGTTCAAGCAGGTGAACTCCTTGCATCTCCTGAAAAAGAAAGGGGCATGAAGCTGCACCCTTGAAGGAGCTTGACTCTAGGTAGGAGCTTAATGGAAGATTTACTAGTCTTCGTTTAGCGCAATCAAAACCGAGTTATTTCCCATTTCCATGAGTGAAGAATTTGATTTCCTGTAACTAAAACGAGCAGCATGTAGGTTTCTGAAATTTTGATCCACAGCCTCATTTATTTACAAATTTACTAGGTTACTTAGTTGCATGAAGCTTTTTGTGCTATCTATGGCATGCGTGCATGAGTAGAAATCCATCCGTTGATTGTTTGAATTCAAGATTCTTACTTGTTTTGTTCGTGCTCTGTTTTAAATTTCTGCATGCAGTTGAAACTAAGGATGAATCTCTCTTGCTAAACACGACCAATATTCTAATTAAATCATGGATCGAACTTATGCGTCTTGTTTCTGTGATGATAATTCTTGAAATGAAGTATTAAAGTTACTGATTTTAAGTCCTAACCTGGATGGACCAAAGATGCAAAGAAGAACAGGGGCCATATGTACAATTTCCTGCGCACTGATGCTGGAAAATGGCATATGATTTCTGTAGGGAAAAAGTACAAACTTTGGACTGATTTTGGAAGGCTGATGTATGGTTAATTTGAAATTGAAAGGTGAATCGAAATCCCATACCAAAGGGGCTGGATTACTGGTTTTTCTTTTTTTCGAAGTGTAGATAGGGAAGGACTAGTACTGTTCCTGGTGCTGATTCGTCCACCTGCTAATCACCTGGATCAAGTATAATAGTTTGAAAAGACATTCACCTAAGTAAGACCCAAGTAATGGTTCGGATGCCTAAGTAAAAACTGCATTGGATGAATGAAATTTTAGCAGGTGAGTAGGCATCATTTCCTGGATGTTTATGCAGGAAAATGGTGCCCTCTTTCCCCACTGAATCCTAGTTCAATGGGTAAACAAAACAAGAAAGGATAGAGGGGGAAAGGGACGCACATTTTCGAGCTTGGGGGAGTGGCTTTCCGTCAAATTGTTCGGGAAAATTTTGAATGAAAGGGTCACATTGATACTGTGACAAAAAATTTCTATCGTAACCTGGAACTCGTGAATTCAAATGACTTGTTGGAATTTAGTAATACCAAGACAACTTTCAGTGTATAAAAACCTCCTCTTACTGGAATTTGGGAATCCTAGGGGCACTTTGAAGCACAAACTAACTTGTTACTAAAAATGTTGACCACTAAAGGTACTTGTTCTGGAATCTAGGAAGTTTAGGCTGTGTTTGAGCTGGAATTGGTCATTTTTAGGCTGACTAAGTCAAATCCACATAAAGAACTCCAAAAAGGTTCTAAATGACAAGTTAAGGTTTTAACTTGTTATACATCGATTAGTTTGGGTAAAGGAGGGTTGTGAAACGAGGAAAAGTACTTGTGAAGGGTAGTGAAGCAGGTTTAGGGCCATGGTAAGAAATTCCATTTGTCCCTAAGGTCATGGATGATGCACACCTTCGAATTTAGTTATGTGAGTTACACACTTAGCCACACATACCCTAGTGACTTAGTGGTTAAGACCCTAGGAATGAATAATGTAAACTTACACTCTTAGTTATCCTTGTGTCCAAATGGATGAAACCTTATGATACTAATAAGAAGGAAAACAACAACTTAGTCACCAATGAGAATCTAAGGTCTAGTTGTCATAGGTAATAACTCAATAATACTAGCTAGTACAAAGCACAACTTAATCATCATAGGGAATTTAAGTTAGAATAAAATGAGCCATCACTACTTAGAGAGCAAAGTACTTAATGGTCACTATCACTGCAATTAGTGTGTGTGCCTAATGCGAGAAGTGTAAAAGAAAACCTTTTTCCTCATTTTCTCTTAGGAAAACTTAGTCCTTACCATAGCCATACTTATGGCCAATGGTGAGATAATAATAAAGTAACCTAAGAAGTGTTATGATCTAAGCTATGAACTTAGATTAGAATGTAGCCATGTCTCTAATCAAGGAAGTCATAATACTTTAATTTTCATGTCCACCACTCTAAGGAGATTAATTAGAGTATACCACTAATACTAGGTTCGTCTTTAGCCCTATGGACTACAGAAGGCACCATGCTACCTTAAGTCACAAAATGCAAACCCTTAGGGTTGTACGTCATCAATAAATAAAAGAATTAGAAACACAAGCTAATGAATACCTAGTAACTAGAGTAATAATTAAGAGAGAACTCCAATAGTAAAGAGAGATGGTGCATGGGATGCTATGACTTTGATTAGAGTGTTTAGGTCACTATCTAAGGAAAACTCTCCCAGAATGCTAAATGTCATTACCATAAAGACGAAAATAATGATTCATGTTCGTTCTATATGGATATCTAACCTTTAAACTTTATAAAGGTGATATCATCCACTAGGAAGTGTTAAATGATAACAATGGAAATCTCAAGGTGTTTAACATTTGCACACTCAAAAGGTATAACAATATTAAAAATGAGAAACCTATGCATGATTATAGCTTTATATCACAAACTGTACCTTCACAAAGTTTTGGACAAAATATTTTCATTGAACACTTGGCCAAGAATCACTTGAGTGACAGCAAGCCTTAAGTTTATGGATTTCCATCAAGAGATTTGGGTAGTCACTTCTAAAGTATCCTAAGTCTCTACTAAGGTGCACTATATAAGTGTGCCGTAAGTCCTGGAGACGCTATGCTAGGAGGTGAATTTGGCCACTGACCTCTGGGATGAGATTGATACTAGCCCTACGATGGAGATTGTGGGCAATTGGAGTACCTTCTCATGGGAATGTGCTCAAGTGGTAGTCAGGTATCCCCCATGAGGTTTGATCAGTTGAGAGAGTTTGGTGTCCACAAGCAGACATAGATGCCATGGTAGTCATCGATAGGTGACGGTAGGGCCCAATGAGCATGAGTGTAGGTGTGATGTTAGCATACTAGGCATGCCAGTCATTTCTCGAGTGTTCATATCTTGTCCTTGGTGGTAGGGCTGTATGCCACTATATCGTCATTGGTGGTAGGACTGTATGCTACTATGCTATGGATTGATTAGTTTTCCATGGTGGTGTGGCATGGATTTTGCATTGCATACTGAGGGCTATGAGATGAGAATGCTTTTTGTATAGTCATTTTGATAGAATCCATGTATAGGATTTCATTTTAGGACTATATATAATTTAATTTTTGTTGACACATGGGATGATGACTATATCTATGGACTTTTACATTTATTTGAATGAATGTGTGACTTTATTTGTGATAGTGTGGCTAATTCTATGGCATGTATCTCTAACCATTCTCAGGTTAGAAGACTACTATTTTACATATATGTGGAGGTTTTAGTATAACACATAAGAAGAAGTTGATGAATTCTTGAAATTACTTATATATTATTGCTCTAATATGTTTTCTAAAAACAAGGAAATTTCTTCTACTTTCTAAAGTTAAAAATTGTTAAAAATTTGTAAAAGTTAGGATGTTACATTTAAGTTATATTTTATATTATTAATTTGTTCTTAACTATTTTGATTTTGATTATATTTGATTATTTTATTCTTTTTAAGCATGCCATGTTGGTGGTCAGAGACATCACAATGCCCGGCCATGATGGAGTTTGTCCACTTTTGTTAGAATTTCTCAAGTGGGGCCCACTAGGTGAATTTATTAAAATGCTTGTCATCAAAATAGCCGAAGTCTCCCCTCCGAACTCTATTTTCAGAATTCTTTATGCCATTAGAAAGCTTCTTTTTTTGTGAACATCCTAAATATTGAGGTTTTGAGGATCACCTGTGTCTTTTAATAATGACTATAAATGCATGGATCTATTAGAATATAGAATTAGTAAATATAGGTCAATCTCATGAGGACTTTATGATTAACAAGAGTTAATTAAAATTAAGGTGCTTGACTCTAACTTAGCTAACTTCTAAGGTGCTTTACTCTAACTTATCCAACTTCAAAAGAATGAAAAGAAAACTAAACTCAAGCAACTAAACTAATCGATTGAACTAAATGGAAGGAAGTAAATAAAGCAAATTAAGGAAACTATCTAAGGAAAAAAATAACCAATTAAAGATCTAAACTAACTAAGGAATGGGAAACAAATTTGTCATTAATCTAACTTTGGTTTATAGTGGCAAGTAAGGACATGAATAAAGGAAAAATAAAGGAAATAAGAAACATCCGTGAAGTGGCTGTTATAAGAGTCTTTCATAGTGTCACTCAACAAGGCTCCTTACACGCCTTCTTCTTCTTTTCCATGCTTGAACTCTACTTTATGGTCTTCTTGTGTGTCACTCAAGAAGTATCTATACACTTACATTTATCCCAAAGTACACTAATCTACAAACAAGCTTTGACTTCTCGTTAATCCAACAAGCCACAAATACAAATTGTTTCTCAACCATGCTTTAGGATTTGGAATTAGTCTTGGATTCCATAGAAGGGAACAATATTTTATTTCTTTTCCTTATATTCATCCCAAAGAAGAAAATAAAGCAAAAGGAGAAGGGGAAGTGTGTGTAATCCTAGCATGAAAGGAGGAGGGAATTTCATGCTATAGAGAAGTGGGAGAAGGTAGATGTGTGGAATGTAGAGTTGGTAGAAGGAAGGCATGGAAGGAATGGTGTAAGGATGGGATATAGAGGTGAAGGCATAAAAAAGAGATGTGAGATGATGCAAGGAAGGAGAGGAAGAAGATGGAAGAAGAAAGGAAAGTGGGGATGGAAGAGCTTCCTTACCTCTTGTCCAAAGGATTGAAGTTGATCATAAGGGAGCTTTGGCAAAGGTGATCTCCCTCCCTCTATTTCTCTTAAATTTAGCTTTATTGTCAAGTGAAAGGTAAGAGATAAAGATTTTCCGTCCCTCCACTTCTGATTTATAGAGTTTTAGGAGTTGAAGCCCTAGGGATGGATGGCTAGGATCCAAGGAAGAAGGTATGGTTGGATGGTTGAGATGTGGTAATAAGATGGGAAGCTAGGAGAGGGGTAAGGTATTGAATCTAGTTATGAGTTGGTTTTTGACTTGGAATCTAAATTGGGTATGAGATAGGATAGGATAGGATAGTGGGGAAAGGAAGGGGATAGGTTCGGTAGGAAGGAAGGTTTTGATAAGATATGAAAGGTGATTGCTTAGGAGGGAAGGAAGAGAGGAAGATTAGGATAGAATTTAGGATATTTTGTGGGATTGTTTTGGATTTAGAAAGTGGATAAGGTGAGAGGTGTGGAAGCACTTGAAGTATATGGAGTTTTAAATTTGTAAAGGATTTTGACCATTGTATAATAGGAATGGTGGAGATCTTTACAATTGTCATTTTGACTTTAAATAAGGGCATGGTGGCTAGGGGCTTTGCTTATCAATATTTTAGTCATGGCCCTTAGATCACTGTCATCCTATCTTGAGTGTTTGAGATTTGGTTGGAGTAATCTTATCCAAGTAGATCTTCTTTTAAGGCTTCTTTACTCTCCACTGTTGGATTGGACTATCCTAGATTGGATGGCCTAGATTCTATTGAGATTTTCATATCCACTATAAGTTTTCCCATGCTTTTCTCCTAGGCTAGCACCACATTTTTCTCCATCCAATAGCAATTAACTTAGGTGGGACATTTTTTTCCTAGAAATTAGGAGTGAATCTCCTTGAAAATAGGTGGGCAACCTACCAAAAAACTCTCTACCAATATGCTTTCAGTTTGATCTTTATTGTAATATGGCTTCTTATCGGTCCATCCTTACTTGAATGTGTCTTCATTGGTTATTTAGGATATGCATCTACAAGGGTAGATCTTGACCTTTAAGTGCTTGAAGTGTTAGTTTTTAAAGTGGATAAGGTGAGAGGTGTGGAAGCACTTGAAGTATATGGAGTTTTAAATTTGTGAAGGATTTTGGCCATTGTATAATAGGAATGGTGGAGATCTTTACAATTGTGATTTTGACTTTAAATAAGGGCATGGTGGCTAGGGGTTTTGCTTATCAATATTTTAGTCATGGCCCTTAGATCGCCGTCATCCTATCTTGAGTGTTTGAGATTTGGTTGGAGTAATCTTATCCAAATAGATCTTCTTTACTCTCCACTGTTGGATTGGACTATCCTAGATTGGATGGCCTAGAGTTTATTAAGATTTTCATATCCACTATAAGTTTCCCCATGCTTTTCTCCTAGGCCAGCACCACATTTTTCTCCATCCAGTAGCAATTAACTTAGGTGGGACATTTTTTTCCTTGAAATTAGGAGTGAATCTCCTTGAAAATAGGTGGGCAACCTACCAAAAAACTCTCTACCAATATGCTTTCACTTTGATCTTTATTGTAATATGGCTTCTTATCAGTCCATCCTTACTTGAATGTGTCTTCATTGGTTATTTAGGATATGCATATACAAGGGTAGATCTTGACCTTTAAGTGCTTAAAGTGTTAGTTTTTAAAGTGGATAAGGTGAGAGGTGTGGAAGCACTTGAAGTATATGGAGTTTTTAAATTTGTGAAGGATTTTGGCCATTGTATAATAGGAATGGTGGAGATCTTTACAATTGTGATTTTGACTTTAAATAAGGCCATGGTGGCTAGGGGTTTAGCTTATCAATATTTTAGTCATGGCCCTTAGATCACCGTCATCCTATCTTGAGTGTTTGAGATTTGGTTGGAGTAATCTTATCCAAGTAGATCTTCTTTTAAGGCTTCTTTACTCTCCACTGTTGGATTGGACTATCCTAGATTGGATGGCCTAGAGTCTATTGAGATTTTCATATCCACTATAAGTTTCACCATGCTTTTCTCCTAGGCTAGCACTACATTTTTCTCCATCCAATAGCAATTAACTTAGGTGGGACATTTTTTCCTTGAAATTAGGAGTGAATCTCCTTGAAAATAGGTGGGCAACCTACCAAAAAACTCTCTACCAATATGCTTTCACTTTGATCTTTATTGTAATATGGCTTCTTATCAGTCCATCCTTACTTGAATGTGTCTTCATTGGTTATTTAGGATATGCATCTACAAGGGTAGATCTTGACCTTTAAGTGCTTGAAAGTGTTAGTTGACTTTCAATCATATACTTCCCTTAAATTCTCTCTCTCTCTTCTCCTTGTTTTTCTCTACCAATCATCATTATTTCTTCATGTATTCCACTTAGAATTGAGTAGGAATTACCACCTTTGCATGAAAATTTGATGCTCCCCCTTGTTGGTCCATTCCTTTGGTTAAGTAGGAGAGACAAAGTAAGAAAAAAGTCTTCTATAGGCACTAATTTTCTAACTTGTTTTATTTCAAAAGTTACTATTATATATGATTTAGGATTCCTTTGGAAGTTTATAAAGGTGGGAATATGCATGGATGAATGCATGAGAAGTTCTATCACCTTACTTTCTGTACAAACACCATATTTTGAATGGATAAGGTTTGATGTTCCACTTAGGATTTCTGACTGCTTTGACTTCAAATTTAGCATCTAATTTTCAGTCTAAACTCTCGAACTTCATGATTGGTAGGTATGGTTCCATAATGTAGCTTGAAAGGTAACATTGCTCTTTCAAGGGTAAAATTCTTAATTTTTACATTTATTCATTTGTACCCTTGACTTGTAGAATTAACCCTAATTAGTGGTGATTAAGTGATTTCTAAGGCTAAGACTTGCTAAATATAGAGGCATGTATGTAATACTTCTATATATTATCAACTAAGTGTCTTTCAAAAAGCTAATTCCATGAAATTCAAAACACAAAATTTCAAATTTGTATTTCATTCAAAAAAGTTATATAAATTAAAATTTTCATGAAATAAAATTTAGAAATTGGGATTCTTATACAACTCATTCCTTGGATGGGCCCTTTTCTAAGTTATGGATGATCCAATTTTTGTTATTCAAGGCATTCTATCCACAACCCACTCAATAATTTAGTCAATGTAACTATCATTCATTCGTGATTAATAATTCAATAAAGAAATAATTAAAAGTAAAATATTATATTGTTAAGATGAGTTTATTACTATACAAATTACTGCCTAAAGTCTTCCCAAGCATAACCCAAATGCATACACAAAATCTCCTACATTCAGAGGATGTCTAACCAATACAAAGTAACATCAATATTAGGGTTCTAACTCTTCCTTCATTTGATAAGTGTTCAATTTTTTTATAAGAAGTACCCAATTGGTATCTCATGTGTTATAAATTATAGGCATTATTCTAGGGTTTTTTTTTTTCAAAATTTCATAACCATGCATTTCTGACCTGATAATTCAAAAGTGTGATATCAGGCAAGTTCAGGAGCTAACTAAGAGGAAGTATGTGAATAATCATAATTTTTTATGATTTAATTAGGTTTTTACTCTTTTGTAGGTTTTGAGATGATGCTACAATGGTCGAGATCACATAAGATGAGATTTGAATATCAAAATCAAAAGATGGCCAAAGACCTAAATTTCAATATTTCAAAGCTAAATTAAGGTTCAAGATCATCTTTAGGAAAACAAATGAAGTTCAAGGAAGCAATTTGTAATAACCCCAATTTTTAACCCTAAATTAGTAATAAAATAAGATAAATTAATTAAAAATTTTATGCATAGAACTTGGTTCTAAAATCACTAAAACTAGAAAGTACATGTTGATATGAATTGAAACGTATAAAGAACGTCAAAAACAGAGTTCGAATGAGTAAGATATGACCATTTTAAGTGTAAGGGTAAATTGGTAAATTGCCAGGGATGTTAATTAAAGGGATTCACTTTGATAACGGCACCCCTTTCCACTTCCATTAGAGTTATAATGGAGGAAGGCACTGATCTACCTTCCATTTGAAAAAATCGGGACTTAGACTATAAAATACAAGTTTCCCCTTCCATTCCCACGCCAAACAACCAGAGAAAAACCCTTGTTTTCCCCTGTGCATGCCGCGAAAATGAGCTGAAGTTTGCACGCACTAGAGGGCTCTAATATCCCATCTCCAGCTCTAATCTGGTAAGTTACTTACTTTAACTTGTTATTTATCTTGTTTTCCAACTTTTCCCTCACAGATCTGGGCTAGATCGGATCAAAATGGCCTATGGATTCAAAATCTTGGAGCATGGTTAGACCCATATTAAAGACACCTCAAATGAGAAATCTAAGCCATTCATTGTGATCTTTGGACCCAAAAACCCTAAGAACAGCGAAAACAGATAAAAATTAGAGCTTTTGTGCTCCGATCAATCCACAACAAGGTGGACGGCTTGGGCTCATCGTCCCCAATGGATAGTGTGCGCAAGACGCTCACAGGGACGCACAAATGGAGACGCACAAATATGGGTGCTCCATCGCACGTGCGCGCAAGACGCTCTTGCACATTGTCCCGGACGTCCGGAACGCACTGTGTGTCCTGGGCGCGCAGTGCGTTGGTGTAAGCCAATGCAAACCGCACTGCCTGTGTAAGTCAGTGCACGTGTACCTACACCTATAAATTAATATATTAATTTATGAAGTCTTTTCACAAAAAACTTGATTTTGGGAGCTACAGAGGTCCAAATCACGAGCAGAAACATCCGTTGTGACCGTATTGATGACGCAGACCTAGATTTAGCTTGAAAATATATATTTGAGTACTTTTAAATTAGTTAAATTAGAAAATATTAATTAATAACTTAGAATCGATTAATCAAAGGGTGATCAGACCTCAAGACTAACAATGAGATAAAGTATGATAATAAATAAGGGTTGTAAGGGGCATATTAGCATGACTACTCTAGAAATTAATCTAGACCATTGGTCTAGACCAGATCTTGGGAAATTATTGATCTGAGGATGATCTGACTATCAGATTAAGGTATAAACGTTAGATACACACAAGAACGAATAGATGAATATGAGATGGGACTAAATTAAGAACCAAATCATAATTAGAGATCTTAGAGGATGATCCAACGATTGGATCACTATAGATTCCCTTATGATGAAATAAATAACACAAAATAGTATTGTGGTACTGACAGGTACATCTGAACGTACACGATAAGGGGATTATATGCTTGAGTTGGGTGATCTCAAGTTGAGGTAGGTGACGGCATTTAATGTTCCGTTTTGATTTTAAAACCTTGTATTATCATGGCATCATGATTGATTGTGATTAAATTGCACTTATTATTAATTGATGATTTAGTGAGATTTAGAGTTTTATGTTATGATCGCTATTTGATTTCAATCATGTATTGAATGGATTATGACCATTGGTTTCATGAGATTGAGATTATCTACTTATGCACAATTAGACAATTATCTTTCTTTATTGCATCACTAAAATTGATGAGTTTTGATGAGAAAGGAAAGTGGAGGCTTGGTGGTTGGTCCTTTTAGAGGCTAACCCCGGGATGAGGGGCGTGCCTTAGGGATTGCGAGCGACTAGTGCTCCTAGTTTTCGACATACGTGATTTTGTGTTTTGAGTTTTATGATAGGTGCTCTCACCTGGTGGATGTCATGCTAGGAGGGAGAGGGCCGGCCACCCACCCTCCGGGATTTGTGATGTGATGTGATATGATTGTGATATGATAGACACCTGCTCGTAGATGGCTTTCGTTAGGGGTTGGTAATATGGATAGTCCACACTACCAGTCCTGGCCTTTCCATGGGGACGGATGCTAAATCTCCTATTATGGTGTCGATGGGGAGCGGTGGTGGTTGAGACCCTAGAGGGTTGCCACTGCGGCATGACAATCCATACTCTTATTCTGTGTGCTTGCATGATGAGCATGGAGATGTGATGGTATGCCTGGGTGTGTCGACACTCAGAGGTTTGATATGAGTACTCATGATTTGTGATATGAGTGTATGGGATACTCGTGGGACCCATGTACCTTAGGGTGCCCTATTATTATTGAATGCTCATTTACATGAGATTGTATCATGTTTTAAATTCGTGAGATGCATGTTTTATCGTATATGATGTTTTGAGATTTTATTAGCATTGCTTAAAATAATTATATTCTTGTAGAAAATTGCTTTACTCATTGTATCAATATGATTATTCGATTTTATTCCATTGATATACATTAAATGTCTATATACCTACCAAGCATTGCTTGTTGAGGCATTGCGTTATTGTTGCAATGCCTTAGATATTAAAGAAAGGCATGACATATGAGGCGTTAGAAGAATAGTGATCGAGAAGTCTCATTGAGAGGTATGTTCTGGTTTCACATGGACTATGTAGGTATATATATGTTATTGGACTTGATTATACTATTATGGGAATGTGGCTGATGATTGGATGAGTCCTGGAATAGTAAATCTATTTTAAACATGTTTACTTGGAAAAAAAGAAAAAAGAAATTCGATTGAAATTATTTTTCGCTGTTTTGGTTTTTATAAAATTGAGGCCCCACCTTTTGAAAAGTTTTATATAAAAAAAAAGTATTGAAAAACCTAGGTTGTCACACAATTGGAAGCATCAAAGTTAATCAAAATGGACCTATACGAAAAGCCATGCAATTATACCACATTTGCATGAGAATTGGAGCCATGAATAAAGTTTCTTGGTTTAATAAGGAAACCTAAGTTAGTCATGCAAGCCAATCAAGCCTTGAAGCCTAGAGAGTTAGCCACTCAAGCCAACCTTGTCAATGTCACATGGAGTCACACTATTAGATCAAAACTTTAAGCAATTATCCACATGCTAAAATTGGAGCAAGGTGGAGACGCCTCACCCAATAAGCTAGGCACCTCCCACCTTGTCTCCACATTGTTTCCACTTTGGTCTCCCTAGATGTCCACCTCCTTTCCTATTTTCATCAGCCACCTTACTTTCCACCCTCATTCCTTATCCCTCACTTTCCTCCTTCTTTCTTCTCTTTTTCCTTCACGTGAAACACCTTTAAGGAAAGGAGCTCCATGCCAAATCCCACAAAAAGTGGTGCCTTCCTCCCTCTTAATTGTCTTTAGGTTCCACCTTTCACTCCTCTCCACTTTCTAATTCCTACATTCCACCCACCCACCTACCCCACGTAGCTACCTACATTCTAAATCTCTATCCTAAGTTCCCTTTACCCATTAGGTCTCTTTAGAATGTTGAAAGTTATATATTATAAGAGATTTCATGCATGAACTTCCAAAGAGAATCACACTCCCTTCGAAGACTAGTTCACCACACCTCTACCATCTTCACCACACCTCCTTTATCCCTCCAAGATTCTCTACGCATAATTCTTCATCCATTGAAGCTCATCACTACCTCCTTCCATTCAAGGGTTCAAATGACCATTCAAAGCTAAATTTCTATGCCCTTTTCCTTCTTTTTTTTTATTAAGATTTGATTTTTTTTTTTTTTATGCTCTTCTTTCCTTGGATCCTTGCATCCTAAGGCCATCAATTTCTTATAGTGATAGCTCAGGGATGGTAACCTTAGAATCAAGTTAGTTGTTATTTATTATTCCTTTCATTTGCTTGCCTTCTTTAGCTACTTGTTCTTGATTCCCATCATGGTTTCTTTCTCTGTTGGTTCTCTTGGTTCACATGCATGCGACATAGATGGTGTTAATTTTAGAACTTTTTAGCAATTTATACTATTTTCATGTTTAAAAGTTATGCACACTTTCCCTAGTGCCATGGGCCCCATTTTTGTAAATTGTTGCATTCAATAAAAAGTATTATTTCATGCGTAAATTCCATGCTCCATGTATACTTCTCTATCTAATTCCTAAAATAGTTCAAAATATAATCTATCATTGGCTAGGAATAATAAAATTCAAACAAGATTTGATCGACATACAAAACCATGAGATTCCTTATGGGATCGACCTCTCTCGCGTACAAATTACCACATTGATTCGTGTTCTTGTGAGTAATTTTAAAGCTACATCAATGTGCAAAGCTGTTTGAATTTGACTTGCAATAATATGTTAATCAACTAAGTGAGCTCAATAGCCCAACAATTACACTTTGAATCCTAAGAAACCTAGGATTTAAAAAATGCAATAAAATATGGTGTACCTGTTCAATGGCATCCAAGTATTTGTATAACATATCAAGATGCATATATATATATATATAGAAACATTAATTACATATCCTATCTTTCATGTATATTATCCATTTGAAAATATACTATTCATATCAACCATTCATATAGTATAATCCATGAACACAATACTAAATCAAGTTGTTAAATTTCATTTCAAATCAAATGCAATTTATATGCAAGATGATGATCACAATGGGGTATTCAATGGTCCCCTAATAAATTTTATAGGTGTTCGTGGTCTTCTTGGTATTTTTGGGCTGTTGTGATGTTTTATTTAACATGTAAGTACACGAAAATGGCTATAGTATAAGTGCACGATGGAGGTCGATCTCATGAGGATTTGAATGGTTTGTGTGATTAGTGGACCCTTACTTAAACTCCTTAGCCTAACCAAAGGAAGTGGTTTTAGCCTAAACTAAGAATTAAATTAGCATGGAAACATAACATAAAATTAAGACATGGAATATGAAAATAAAAGTAAATAAACTAATTTAGAAACTTTCCTAGAACATGCATTCTAAAACATTTATTGATACAAAACTAAGATGAATTATTCTAGGAAACATAAAATTAAAGAACTTCCTACAAATTGAAACTTTCCTAAACTAAAACTTTCTAAAAATAACACTAACCTAAACTAGAATTAAAAAATTCTTAAACTAAGATACAAACCAATAATTAATGATATCGAATACAATTAAACAAGACTACTAAATGGAAACAACTAATCAAACATCTAAAAGAAAGCTACCCAAGTATCACATGCATGATCCATGAAAAGGTGCACATGATTCATGGGTTAGAAAAAGACCTAAATACTTAATTTAAAACCTAGAAACATGTAATCTGATTCAAGAAATGACTAAAAAATATAAAGTTCTAATTGGATTCTTAAGAAAGCAAGTAAGAAAATGAATTTGGTGCTGGAAATTAAACATGAACAATCAATTAACAAATTCCAACACACTGTTTTTGAACATTCAATCAATTAGGACTTGGCAAACATTGTAATTAACAGTTTTTATGCAATAAAAATTCAAGATCTAAAGTATTTAACTGCTGGAAAACAAGTAGAAATGATAATCCTCAAAGAATCTCATTGATTGGATGTCAAATTACATAAAAAATAGAAAGCATAAACATGTATACAATTTCTAGAATTTGCGTGCCATTTCAAGGCATGAAACTTGATCCAAATCAAATTTAAAATACCTTCTAACATGGATAAACCAAGCTCATCTAACGTGCAAGTAGAATCCAAAATAAAAGCAAGAGAAGAAAAACTAGGAAGATGGAACTATTGAAAGTAAAAACAACATAAAACTAGGGCTAGAACTAAGCAAAAAGCGCATAAAATATGGAGGGGACTTAGAAGAATTAAGCTACTGTTTCTCTTGACTATCACTACCACAGAAACAATAACTTAGATATTAAGAAAATAACCAAGAAATACGAAGTAGATGAAGTAAAGATTCCAAAAGAAAAATGATAATAGGAGAGTAAGATTAGTGGGAATCAATGGATCTAAGGAACCCAAATCACTTGATCTAGAGATCACTATCTCTTGGCTATCACTGCCAGAGATTAGTGATCATTAGGGACCAAGTATCTAGGGTTGAAATCAAGTGGAAAACAAAAATGGAAGAACAAGGAACAAGGAATGAAGAATAAGCAAGGAAGCTAACAATGCAATAAAACAAGGAGCAAAAGCAAAACAACAATGAAATAAAACCTTCAAAAAACACACCTACAATCAAAGCAATAACTAGAGGAAAACAACAAAAAGGAGGTGTGGAGGGATGGCTGCTACCAATGAGGATGCATCAAATAGCACTAGAAGGAGATGAGAGGAGTGCTTTGGAGAAGAAGAAGAGGAGGAAGGGTGAGGATGCCTCCTTCTTAGGAGGATGGGTGTTCTCCCCTTCACCAATATGTAATTCATGTGGAGCTCCTTCCTTTTCTTTATGTGGGTGGATGCTATCTAAAGGAAACCCTAGGGCAAAGTGAGGTGGCAAGGAGAGATTGGTTAACCTAGGAAAACTAAGAGAGAGCTAAGTGGAGGATGCAAGGTGAAAAGCAAGGTGGGAGACAACTATTTTTTAGGAGGTGGCATCTCCCCCTTATAAAAATCATGGAATGGCTTAGGAAAATAGAGAGAGATGGGAAAAGGGTAGGAAAGAGAGAGAGAGATAAAGAGGAAGAGGAAGTAGAGGGTGGGTGATTGGCTAATTAAGACGAGCTTTAGGAAGGTGGGAGATGCCTACTTTTTAGGGTGGTGCATCTCCCCCTATGTAAAAAAGAAGATGGAATGCCTTAGGATGAGGTGGAGAGAGAGAAAACTAAGGGGGAAAAAAAAGAAAAAAGAAAAGACACAGAGGTGGGCACTTTCTGTTGGTCCACATGCATGCTTTCCTATTTTGATTTTCACCTAAATATCTCTTTATTATACACTTAAAATTTGATTTTTAGCTTAGGATAATTGAGTGAAAATTCTTCTCCAATAGTGGCACTCCATGTCGCTTGGCTTAAGTGGCTTGAATGGCTCACTGTGAGGGCTCATTTGGCTTGCCTTTAATCCAAAGCTTAATCAAGAGTCAAGGTCATCATAGGGAAATTAAGGAAGCAATTGGAAGAGTTCGAAGTGACTAAAATGGGCCATGCATAAGCGATGAATTTCCACCTCCTTTGCATGGGAGCAATGAAAGCCACTTAGCCATATAAGTCATAAGAGAAGGTGATAAGCTAAGAAATTCAAGCCAAGATATTAAATCTAGGGATGTGAGGCATGAAGCCAAGCCAAATAAGTCGCCAAAGTGAGCCATTCAAGCCACTTAAGCCAATGCTACATGGAGTGATACAATTGAAAGAGAATTTCAGTCTATTATCCTATGCTAAAAGTGAATTTCAGGAGGATAATTAGAAGATAGTTGGGAGAAAATAAAAACAAGTAAGCATGTAAGGTGGACCAATAAGAAAGGGCCATTCCCATATTTCTTCTTACCTCTTTCTCTCTCTCCATCCCTCTTTCCAACTCCATCCATGATCTCCATGTGAACCACTTTTGTAGGAGGGGGAGTTCCATAGCTAACTCCTAAAAATGTGGTGCCACTCCCCCCTTAGTTGTCTAGGCTTTTTCCACTTCCAATTCTACTACCACACTTTTAGGGCCAATACTTCACATCTCCTCGTCATCTGCACTTTTCATTTCTGATCCAAGGGTTCCCCATGATCTATCCTAAGTCTTTAATAGCATCACACATCAAATTCTTAAAGGGTGTTAACAATTTATCCCTAGATATCTTTGGATTCCCACTTTCTAAATATAACTTAACCACTTCCTAAGTTTCATCCTAACCTTTAAATATCATCTTTCTTTCTCCACCTTAGGATCACATTCCGTCAAATTTAGGAAGTGTACAACTTTTATAAAACATCATAGGGCTTCCACCTGAAGGGGGATATTGGAGAAGGGGAGGATGCCACCTCCTAAAAAGGTTGTGCCTCCACCCGTCCCACCTCTTTAGGGTTTGAACATGCCATACATATGTGTAGCAGCCACTCTTCCAGCAATCATGCCTCCTCCTTAGTGATTCTTGCTCTTCTGCTCTTTAGTTTCTTCTAAGTTTAGGTTGGTGCTCTTAGTTTATTGCTTGTTTCCACTCCTTGTTTTCTTGATTTCATGCTTTATTTTCCTTGCTTTGTTTCCTAGTTAGTCATGATTGTTTGCCTTTCTTTTACACCTTATGTCCTTGTATTCAAGAACCACAATTCTCTTGTAGTGACAGCCAAGAGGTTGCAGTCCTTGAATTAAGTTCCTTGGCCCTTGAATCTTCTTAAGTTCCATGCCCATGTTTGGCCTTCTTTCTCATCTTCTCTCTTTTTCTTCAGATCTCTCATGGATTACATGCATGCTTGCTTAGTGTTAAGTGTTTAATTTTGTCCAAAAGACCCCTACTTTAGCATTTAATTAGATCATCTAACTCATCAATTTGATGATGTTTAAATCAAATATAAAATTTAGCTCAAATTGACCATCCAATCATAAATTGTCAAAATTAATGATCAAATGATCATCTGAGCTAATCAGATGCTTAATGTATGATTAGATAACTCTAATTTGGTGTTATATGTTGTAGATCAACCAGAATCAGGTTTGGATGGTTCAAATTGAATTTCAAAGGTATAGATCATCCTAAAGGATATTGAATCGGCTAGATCAATGACAAAGCAAGATTGGATGGTTTCCTAAAAGAAGAAGAGTTCTAATAAGGAGAGGAGCTTATGGATGAGATTTGGAATGAAGAGGAAGTTTCCTAGTAGGAAACTAACTCCTAAAGGATAAGGAAAGAGGGGGAGAAGAGAATTAAAAGAGGGAAAATTTATAAAAAGAGGAAACCATGGGAGTCGTGGGAGTTGTTCTAGTTTCCTCTACTTGTCTCTCCTTGTCTTCTTGGTTTTTTTATTAGTTTCATAGTGTTCCTTTCATACCTCCACTAGTTCCCCGTCAACTCCCTTCTTTTTAGGATTTTTTTTTTCCCCATAATAGTATTACTATTTTCCTTTGCTTTACATTCCTCTTGTTCTTCATTTTTTTTATGTTTATCCATCATAATTCTCTGTTTTGTTTTTTGTTTTTTTTTCTCTATGCTTTCTTCTCCTTCTCTCAATCTCCATCTCTCTCTTTCCCTACCCTATTGTAGCTAGCCTCTCTATCCGCACTTCTTCTCATCTACCAATCCTTCACCATCTGCCCCCTCTATTCCATCACATTGGATGACATTCAAGGTTGTCATTGTCTGAACCCAAATGGTATTGCACAACCAAACGCTACTTCTAAATGGCAACCTGACTGCTTCCACCCATCACTGAAGCAGTTCCTTTCCCGATCATGCAACTCGTCTACCCAGTTGACAACCCAACATGCACGGGTCAGATAGTCTGGCCCAACTAGCATTATTGTCAACCTCTTTCCATTGGCATCTTTGTTGTTTTATTGGGGACATCACCATGGCATCCTTCACAAAGAACACCAAACAGCTTTGCCTAGCACCATAGTTCCACCTTCAATCAGCCGCACCATAACCCCCATCTCCTTCTCATTTCTCTTTCTCTATTCAATGTTTCCTCACTTCTAGCCTATTTTTCCTGAATTTTTCCATCGTTTTTTTGCTTTGATTGTAGTCCATTATCACTGTGGAGTAAAGCCCAAATTGGGTTTACCTTTAATTCCCCCTTCTTCTCTTCCATTTTAAGTTTCAAACAAAATAGGGAGCTGTATTTTTCTCCTAATATTAGGGGAAGAAGAAAGAAGGAAAATTTGTGATAAAATTCCATTTTTACCCTTAGGTCTTTAGTTCTTATTCCTTTTACATCCCTTCTTTGTCTTTTAACCTATTTCGTCTTTTTCTTTATTCCTGTTTTGCTTATCCAGGTTTTACCCTATTCTCAGATAATTCCAAAAATCAGATCTTGGTTTATTTAAGTTTAACTGACTCAACGGGTTAGCTTAAACCAATAGGATACCTTCAATTCCTAATCTTTTTTTTGCATTAGAATTTCAATTAAATTTTATGCCTTATTCTTAGGACACTTCCTAGCTTATCCAATGCTCCTGATCTTTAATCTGAACTTCAAAAATTAGATCTGAGCCATCAAAACCCAAAATTCTTATTTAGCCCAAATCTCTCACATTTTTTGGACTCTGTTTAATCCATCCTGTGGATCATCACTTAGAAGCACCAGAAAGATAATGATGATAGCTTAGCAAAGTTTATGAAACTAGATCTGAAGAAATTGATGATAATTGGTCTAGGGAAGTAGATTTTTTTTTTTATAGTTAAATTTCTATCTTTTTGAATTGGACCTCTGTAATTTTCATTGATTACATACATCTAAAGTTTGATTGCACTTTCTTTTATTTAATTTTAATTTTTGAATAGTTAAATTTTATTAAAACTCCAAATTCTTAAAGTGAGTCCTTATGAGATTGACTCGTACTTCCATACACTATACTACAATAGCTCGTGCACTTGTAAAAGACAGACCAAGTTTTTGGCACCATAGCTAAGGACCCGCAATGGAGTTTTTATAAAATTTAATTAAAAAATTCAAAAAGTTCAAGAAAATCAGAACAACTAAAAAATAATTTTTTTTAGGAATTGCATACATTTAGAATTTAGGAATTTTTAGGTGCATTTTTCAAATTTTTTTAGTACATAATCACCTTGTTTCTTAAATTTGGTACTTATTTCTATCTTTCTTTTTCAGGAAATACGAAAGTGGAGCAAATTAGCAAGTGGATCTTCATCAAAATAGAAATTTTCTTGCTTTCCTAGATTAGGATTTTATTTTTCTTTTAAGTGAATCTAGTAGTGAGGATCTTTCTATTTTGCATTTCAATTTTAAAAGGGTTGTATAATATAGGACAAGTGTGTGATAAGGGGCCCACTCTTGATCTTCATTAGAAACCCCATTGTAAGTATCCCTCACTCCTTTTATTTCCTAGATTAGGATTTGCATTTAGAATAATCTTGCATTGGTTGGTAGTATAATTGCATATAGAAAGCATATTTGTTAATTGTTGCATTTTTAGGGTTTTGCATTAGTTTATTGCTTTCAACTACATTCTTAGGGCACGTTTACTACTTTAAGGTGATATATATGCTAACCAAACTGCCATGGAGTGTGGAAAGTAATTAGTAAGGGCACTCGACCTCATAAGATCAAGGGTAGATTTCATTACCATTCATTTGCCCACCTAGGATAATCACCACAATCATGCAACCCTACCTTTCAAATTAATCTAAAATCAAATTAGAAGAGACCTATAGGGCCATCACATGCTCATAGGACCCTCTTATTAAGACGCGATCTATTGTGATCCAGTGGCTTTTTTAGCATTGTAGTTATAATGGGTGTCTTAAAATCCAAGTGATTTTCCTATGCCTTCTGTTGACATTTGTTGAGGACTAAATGCCTCCTTACATGAGGATTGTATTAACCACCTTACGCAGAACCTAATTGGTAAGCAATAGTCAAATTTAAAAGAGAGAGGAGTGCTATATTAAGCTAATTTAAAAGCATTACCCCTACAATACCACAATGACTTTTATTGACTATACCTATTCTGATCATCCTTATTCCACTCGTTCATGGCTCCCATCAAACTCCACATACACTGAATACTATCAGGAGTCAGTGGATGCACTTAATGCATTTACATACCCTATTAATTTTTATCCTAAGACAAATTACCAAGGCTATAATGGATGGGCTAGGCATCATAAACAACCATGGTCTTAGGATTATCAATATCAGGAATAATCATAATGGTCCCACCCTAGTCAACATTACCATGAGTATTTAGATTATCAAGGTCAACCATCATGGGTTCAACCTGCTCAGCCTTTTGCCAGTACCCCAATGCCACAACAATACCAACCCTATGAGTCATTTCCTCTACAACATGAAGAACCACTATTAGAAGAAAATATGCAGCATATTTGTGACATAATAAAACAAGCATGGCTGTTAATAAAAGGAAATGAGACGAGTGATGGAGAAATTGGTAAATAAAATGAAACCAATATGGAAAACTACTGGAAAAAAACATTGCTAAAATTGTAAAAAAGACTGAGGAAATAAAACAAATTAGGGATAATGAAGAGCCATTTATTACTAGGATGGAAATTTCTTATGATCCATCTCAGCCACAAAGTCCACAACCATTCTTAGAAACCTCCAACTCAAATCTACTTAAGCCACATCTTGCTCCTTACAATTAAGAGACTTCCATTGATGAAGAAAATAAAGGTTTAGAAACATCCAACCCAAAACCTCTTGCTCATTTTTATGACTTTGATGAAGACACATCTTTTGAGGAGGTGAATCAGTTCTTGAATACTGTGCCTTTTATGGACAGTTCTCAATGGCAAGTTATAGTAGAACTCCCTACAGAGCTTGATATTCCAATTGAGCCTTGTAATACAGAAGATGTACCTAATTAGGACCTACAAACCTTATTTGAGCAACCATTAGATAATAATTTAGGTCCATCTAAAATCCTGCATGTGTTAGTAGAATGGGAAGAAGAGTCTATTGATGTACTAGCCCTACATCAACCAACTCTAGGGTATACATTAGAAGATAACTAGGGTTTAAGCCAAACCTTGTCCCCATCTCTGACAATACAAGAAGCAACTTTTAGGAAAGGGTAGAGTCAGCTTATTACTCTAGTTCAAGACAAGGTTAGGGGACAGAGGAAAAGGATAAAATAAATACAATGGTCATTGTTATCCCTCAATTTGGTCAAGAAAAGGACCATTTGTCTTCAAATGGTCCAACAAAATGCATGGTAGTACATGAAGTCATTGTGTTACCATCATCTCAATTTTTGAGGTGGAAGAATTATATTAACTACCATGAAATTTTGAAGATGGTGGATCATGAATATGATTCCCCACAATTAAAAATTGTGGTGGTCTTCATTGTCTTAATGTTACCACCACCTAAAGTTTTAGGGTGGAGGCAATATATATATATATTACTGTGAGATTTTGAAGTGGCTTGAGAAATCTCATCATTTTCATCTTAGGTTTAGGATTAGGACAAAGAAGCTGACCCAGTTAACTCTAGGTTTAGAAATTAGGTTAGGCCATGTCTAGTTGAAGACGTTAAACTTAACGCTTACTAGGAGGCAACCCATGGTTTTAGAGTCTACCTCACTCAATTTTTATATAGGATCCTATGTTTCCAACATTGAGGGTAATGTTTCATTCAGGTTGGGGGTGTACATAAATATAGGATTTTGAATTTTCTTGAGTTTGTTTAGCGTAATGCTTTTAAATTAGTCTAATCTAGCGCTCCTCCTCTCTTTCAGATTTGACTATTGCTTACTAGTTAGGTTCTGCATAAGGTGGTTAATACAATCCTCATGTAAGAAGGCATTTAGACATCAACAAACATCAACAGAAGGTGTGGAAAAATCACTTAGAATATAAGACACCCACTATAACCACAGTGCTAAAAAAGCCACTAGAGTGACAAGAGATCACGTCTTAATAAGAGGACCCTATGAGCATGTGATGGCTCTATAGGTCTCTTCTAATTTGATTTTAAATTAATTTGAAAGGTAGGTTGTGCACTTGTGGTGATTATCCTAGGTAGGCCAAGGAGTGGTGATGAAATCCACCCTTAATCTTGCAAGGTCGGGTGCCCTTACTAATTAATTTTCACACTCAATAGCAGTTTGATCAACATATATATCCAAAAACTTGCTGTGTTTTTTGCAAGTACACTTGCTATTGTAGTATAGCATATGCAAGTACGGGTCTATCCCATAGGGAATCGCTTTAAGAATTTGGAGTTTTAATAAAATTAAATCTTCAAGAATTAAAATTAAATGATAGAAATTAACATAAAGTGTAATCAGACTTTAGACGTATGTAATTAATGAAATTGCAGAGCTCTGATTCAAAAAGACAAAAATTTAACTAAAAAAATAAGAAAAATCTACTTCCTTAGATCAATTATCATCAATTTCTTCAAATCTAGTCTCATAAAATTTTATTAGCCATCATCATTATCTTTCTGGTGCATTTGATTCATGATCCATTGGATGGATTAAGCAGAGTTCAAAAATTTTGAGAGATCTGGGCTAAATAAGGATTTTGGGTTTTGACAGCTCAAATCTGATTTTGAAGTTCAGATTAAAGATCAGGAGCATTGGATAAGCTAGAAAGTGTCTTAAGAACAAGGCCTAAAATTTAATTAAAATTTTGATGTGGAAAAGATCAAGAATTGAAGCTATCCTATTGGTTTGAGCTAAATTGTTGATTTGGTTATGCTTAAATCAACCAAGATCTAATTTCTGAAATTATCTTAGAATAGGGTAAAACCTGGATAAGTAAAACAAAGAATAAAGAAAAAGACAAAACAAGCTAAAAGACAAAGAAGGGATGTAAAAGGAATTAGAATTAAAGACCTAAGGGGAGAAGTGGAATATTCTCACAAAATTCCCTTCTTTCTTCTTCCCATAGTAGTAAGAGGATTAAACCCAAGGATCTGTTTCAAACAGCTCCCTATGTTGTTTGACACTTAAAACAGAAGAGGAGAAGGGGGAATTAAAGGTAAACCTAATTTGGGTTTTACTCCACAGTGACAATGGACTACAATCAAAGCAAAAAACGATAGAAAAATGCAAGAAAAATAGGTTGGAAGTGAGGAAACAATGAACAAAGAAAGAGAAGTGAGAAGGAGATGGGGGT
Source organism: Warburgia ugandensis (assembly GCA_035236585.1). Lineage (NCBI taxonomy): Eukaryota > Viridiplantae > Streptophyta > Magnoliopsida > Canellales > Canellaceae > Warburgia > Warburgia ugandensis. Next base: position 43,124,937 of record CP141136.1, read on the forward strand.
TGTGGTGCGACTGATTAAAGGTGGAATTGTAGTGTGGGACAGAGTTGTCCTGTGTTCTCCATGAAGGATGCAACAGTGATGTGTCCCCAACCAAACGACAATGACATCGGTGGACAGAGATTGACGATGATGCTAGTCGGGCCTAGATTGTCTAATGCATGTGTTAAGAGTGTAATTTTGGCCAAAATACCCCTAATTTAGCATTTAATTAGACCATCTAACTCAGTAATTTGGTAATTTTTGGATAAAATATAAAATTTAGCTCAAATTGACCATCCAACATTAAATTATCAAAATTAATGGTCAAATGATAATTTGAGCTAATTGGATGCTTAATATACGATTTAGATGACTCTAATCTAGTCTTTGGCTTTGCAAATCAACTAAAGGAGGGTTAGATTGCTTAGATTGATGTTCAACGGTGCAGATTGATCAAAAGAGGAATGGATGGATTAGATTAAATTTTGATGATGTAGATCATCGTGAAGATCAATAAGGCAAGAGGGGATGGTTTCCTAAAAGAAGAAGATTTCTAAAAAGAAGAGGAGATTATGGATGAGATTTGCAAGTAAGAGAAAGTTTTCTAAGAGGAAACCAACTACTAGAGGATGAGGAAAGAGGGGGAGGAGAATTAGGAAGTGGGAAAAGTTGTATAAAGAGGAAAAACCATGAGAGTTTGGGGGAGGATTGTTATACTTTGTGTTTTATTTTTCATTGTTGTTATCTCTGTTCACATTTTCCTATTTCCACATTACTTCTCTACTTTCCTTTCACATGCAACCTTACCTTTCTCTTCTCTTTCTTTTTCACATATTCCTCCTCCCTTGATCTCCATATCTCGGTTAGCTCTATCTCACTCTCCAAACCCAGCCCTCTTCCATTGCCACACACCCTAGTTTTTTTCCCTTTTTCCTCTTCCAACCTCTCCACTACCCAACCCCAACACTGCACTCACCTCCATTTCCAGCCCATCTTCTCTCCCTCTTGTTTTTTTTTTTTTTTTTCTAGAACTAGACGGCCAAGGCTGACCTCCGTCTCCCTCTCCATTGCCCTTCTTCGCACTCCTTTTCTCCTCTGTTCAGTCCATCACCCCAACCTCCAGCAGCCTCCATCGTCATCTGTCGCCCATACCAGCCCTATCTTTGTTGCCCAGGCTACCAAACTTCTCTCCCTAGCACACCCAATTCCCCTCTTTTATCCATGTCAGCACCAGATGACACCCACCCAGGGCCGCACAACCAGTTGTCTTCACCAGCGAGCTGATCTTTCTCCACCCCTACACCCAAATCGGCCTCCTCCTCTGTTCCACCCTTCATCACACCTCAGCAATACACCACCGCACTCTGCATCATCTCCACTCAGACCAGCACCAAGCATCGACGATGCCACAGCACCTGCCGGCCACTCTCATCCCTCCGGCAGCAATCTTTTTCAGCAAACCTTCTTCTTCTCCCTTGTTTTTCAATTTTACGGGAAGTTTAAGGAAATTTCAGGGAAAATTTCCTTTTTGCCCTTAATAGAAAATTTTTATTTACATTTTTTGTCCTTATCTGTGTTCTGTGTTATTCTTGTTCTGTTATATGTGTTTTACGTTATTCTCACTTAATCCAGGAACTATTTTATCTATCCATGGTTAACTAAATCAACGGTTCAAATTTAATTTTAGGAGATCTTCAATTGCTCATTCGTTTAAATTCCAATATTCAATTAACTTTCACATCTATGTTATAGGATAATTTAAAGCACTTTTATCGTTCTTGATCTTTAATATGAGAATCTAAAATCAAATCTAAGCAGTCAAATCTTAAATTTCTTATTTAGCCTAGATCTTTAAGAATTTTTAGAATCCACCTTATCCCTCTAGTGGATAATTAATCGAAAGTTCCAAAAGCAAGTAATAAAGACTGATCATGATTTAGGATATCAGATCTATAGAAATTGGAGATAAGTAGTCTAGAGAAGTGGAATTTTCTTAATTTTTTAGTTAAATTTTTGTTGTTTGTGGATTAGACCTCTATGATTTCACTATTAAACCGAATATGAAGTCTGATTTCCTTTTGTTAATTTCTATCAATGAATTTTGCACCAATATGAGGGTGGGCCAAGAGGGCTGGCAGGCTTCTAGGTTGACAGGCTTCTAGGCAAGGTGAGGGACTGAGAGTTAGTCCCACATCGCTAAGGGAAAAGTTACTAGGCTGTTGACAAGAGTGATAAGGACTTCCCTTGCAACGAGGCCTTTTCCCCCATAGTGGAAGAACAAAATTGTGTGGGGGTTGGGTGATATGGGCCCCAGTCTCCAAAGCGGACAATATCATTACAGGGTGTGGGCCCTCGGGCTGTTACAATTGTGAAGCCTTGGTTGATGACGGCGGGTTGATGAGGGCGGGCCAAGAGGGCTGGCAGGCTTCTAAGCAAGGTAAGGGACTGAGAGTTAGTCCCAAATTGTTAAGGGGAAAGTTACTGGGCTGTTGATAAAGGGTTGGTGGTCTCTCATTGTAACAATGCGTTTTCACTGGGAAACTGGGGAAGAACAAAGCCGTGATTGTTGGCTGTGTATGGGTGCCGTTAGTGGAAAGCGGACAATATTGTTACTGTAGGCAGACCTCAGTCATTACACAACACATCCAACACCAAGGGGGAAGAAACCTAGTTCCTATCCTCATGGCTGAACCACCAGCAGAGAATGAGTGCAAAACAATTAGAGATTTTTATGATCCGCTCCAACTCAATACCCCATCCTGCATAGCTTTACCTCCCACAAATATGGACCACTTCAAGTTAAAGCTGGGAGTCATTCAATTACTCGCTACTTTTTATAGTCGAGATTGAGAAGACCCCTACCTAAATATTAAGGAGTTCCTTAATATTTATGCCACACGTAGGTTCTGAAATTTTTTGGATGATTCGACTCACTTAAGGATAAACCCAAGTCATGGCTTAATTCCTTAAAGGTAAGTTCCATACATACATGGGACCAATTGTCTAAGAAGTTTTTGAACAAGTTCTTCCTTGTTTACAAAACAACTATCCTGCATCGTGAAATTATAAATTTCCAACAAAGGGACGATGAGCAATATTATGAATGTTGGGAATGGTAGAATAAACTACTACAAAAATGCCCTCATCATGGATTTGAGAAATGGCAGCAAGTTTAATACTTCTATGAAGCATTAATGCCTTAAAATAGACAAATGATAGATGTAGTGAGTGGAGGAACCCTCAGTTAAAAGATGAAAGTGAGGTATGGGAATTCTTTTAGACTGTTAAAAGATGAAAGTGAGGCATGAGAATTCTTGTAGACTGTGGGTGATAATTTTCAGCAATGGGATTATTCAAATAGGAGAGAGAACTAACTAGCCCACTAAGAAAGGAGGTATCTATGAGATAGGAGTGCACACTGATCTATCCTATAAGCTCGAATCCATCACTCAAAAATTAGGTGGAAGAATAGACAAGCTTAAAATGATGTTTCAATCTTTCATGGATGCTACATTATCCCATAAACCTCCATAAGAGGTATGTGCAACTTGTTCTAGTCTAACTCATTTAACTTCAACTTGTCCATCTAATAAAGTATTCCATGAATATGTTGTAGACCAAGCAAATGTATATCTCCAACCTAGCAACAACCCATATTTTGAGACCTACAACCCAGGATGGGCTAGGCATCCCAATTTGTCTTGGTCAAAGAATAACCACCAAGGGTAGGGGTGGCAAAATATGACACAACACAATAACACGACTCGAACCCGACACGAATTTAGCGGGATTAGGTAGAGACTTATCATGTTCGTGTCATTTTCGGGTCACCTGAAAATGACATGCCAAAAATCGTGTCATGTTCGAGTCAATCAATTTGACCCGCCGTGGCGACCTATTGACTCATCACCTTGACACAATTCTAACCTATGGAATAGTTGAAAATATAGGACGGTTCCTGAATAACCCTCTCATATTACTCATGCAATATAGGATGGTTCTTGAATAACCATCCTATATTACTAGTTATATAGGACAGTTCTTCAGGAACCGTCCTATATTACTAAAAATTAGAATAAATGCTAAAAATTATTAATACATGAAGATTCAAGCATGAGTAAGCTATATATGTGGATAAGAATAGGTATTAACTAATAAATATAAAAAAGAACAATTTTTTCCTAATTTTCGCAACTTATTTTTTTGAAAAAATTAAAAAATAACACTAAATTACAAAAAGAAAAATATGAAAACATTATCACACATGAATACACAACTTGGGAAAGCTCTATATGTGGATAGATATACATTTCAATGAAGAAATACAAAAAAACGACGACTTTTTTTTTTTTGTAACTGATTTTTTTTTAAAAAACAGTAAAAAAACCTAAAAACAAACTCAAATCTAGAGCAAAGAAGTATAAAACTCAAATTGAATGTTTCTTATACACATAGAACTAAAACCCATCAAGATCTATGGGAAATAGTTAACAAAAAACAAAAAAATTGAAAAAAATACAGATTGTAAAATTTGTAAATACATACCTTTTTTTGCTTAGATTTGTGAAAGATTGAAGAGGAATGGTCATTTTCACCTTCTCAGACTAAAACCCATCAAGATCTATGGAAAATAGTTAACAAAAAACAAAAAAATTGAAAAAAAAGTTACTGGTTTTTACATTTTTTACAGAACTATATACAGATTGTAAAATTCATAAATACATACCTTATTTTGCTTAGATCTGTGAAAGATTGAAGTGGAATGGTCGTTTTCACCTTGTCAGTAGTTTGGATCGTTGGAAGATTGAAAATTTGAAATATAGGATGATTTTTAAATAACCATCCTATAATATATATAATGAAATATAGGACACTTTTTTTATAACCATCCTATAAGTTATATAAGATGGTTATTTTATTTATTAGAAAGGTATAGGACGGTTGTTGACATGTTGTTGCATAACCGTCGTATAAGTTATAAGAGTTATATATTTAATTAACTCATCTTAGTTTCCTTAAGGATGAGCTTAAAAAGACAGTGCATATACGTAATTAACTCATTTCAATTGAGGATGACTGGATGAGTAAAGAAAGAGTTATTAATTAATCTTAGTTGAGGATGTGCTTTAAAAAAAAAGAAGTTATTAATTATAGACTAAAGAAAGAGTTATGTAATTAACTCATCATAATTTCATTAAGGATGAGCTTAAAAAGACAGAGCATATATGTAATTAACTCATCTCAGCTAAGTATCAGCTTAAAAACAAAGTTATATAAGTAACTCATACTATCATACTCAATTCAATAGTTGTTGAGGTTGAGCTTGAGGATGAGTAAAGTAAGTGTTATGTATTTAACTCATCTAATCTCAATTGAGGAACATCTTAAAAAAGCAAAGTTATGTAAGTAACCCATACTCAATTCAAAAGTTGTTAAGGATAAGTAAAGAAAGAGTCATATAATTAACTCATTAGGAAAGAATGACTAAAGGAGAATAGAAACAGTTATGTAATTAATTCAGTAGCTTGAGAGTTGAGAATGAGTATAGAAAGAGTTGTGTAATTATCTCATTAGTGGATAATGAGTATAGGAAGGTTCCGACGGTGTAACGCTTGAGCAATTTACACTATTTTTAACAAAAATTGGACATTCTATAGGAAATGAACTAAGTTAAATGTTTTACTATATTTAAAATAGTAAACAAAGGAATTTGTGAGGAAACTTGGTACCATTAGATTCTACTCGAAAAATGGAATCCAACGCCTGAAAAATCACCCAAAACGGAGTTCGTATGAAGAAGTTACGACCGTTTAAAGACAGGGGCAGTTCTGAAATTTAAACAGAAAAACGAAAAAAATGGAAAACGCAGGGGGCCGTTTCGATAACGGCACCCGCTGTCATCTTCAACCTCTAGACCCCTCCAGAAACCACGTTTCTAGAGGTTTCTGCCACCACCAAGGGCGGCACCGCCATTGGCAACACCGCCATAGCAGGGTTATAAAAAGCCCCATCTCCCCTCTCCAAAAACACGATTTTTCGGGTCATTTTGAGACTGGGGTTTCTGGCAAAAACAGAAACCCATCTCAAACCCATCCTCTGCATTTTTTGACAATGGCCAGGCCTAAGTCTAGCCAGCCATCCCTTTACCCATCTCCCCACCTCCACTCTTGTCCCTCTAGCATCATCAGAAGCAGGGTCTTCCCCCCCTTGCTCGAGTTTTCCGGCGAGCAGGCACACCCACCAGGAAAAAGGGCGTTCCTAAGCTACAAGTAAGCCATTCTTCCCCTTTCCTCTCCGATTTGCTTTCCCCAGGGCCAGATCCATGCCGGATCTGGTCTTTTCCAGTCATTTTCTAGCTGGGTTCCTGGCCGAAAAACATTCCAAGCTGGCTTGGACCGGCCTTGCATGAACCAGGCGTCCCAAGGATGCCATGCTTCACCTGCGCCTGGGATGTGTTCCAGGTGTACGACAGTGCGTACACTGTCCCAGGTGCGGCCTTCAAGTGAGCACGCAACATAGGGGCACGGGTCCTGGCTCGACCAGGGTGCACGGGGTGCCCTGGGAGCTGAGACGCGCCATGCTGCAAGGTGCGTCCGTGTGATAATGCGTGTCATAGCACGTCACTTGAGCATGCATGTGAGCGTGCAAAACACAGTCCCTGGCACGGCCTTTGGGTGCATAGGCACGTAAGATGGTCGCGGTTCAACCAGGATACACAGGTGTCCTGGGAATTGGGGCACGCGGACCTAATGAGACTTTAAAGTTAGGATTAGAGGATAAATTTTAGAGTCTAACTATTGGAAAGTAGATCCACACCATAGGATCTAGCCTGACGAATGAATTAGGCAAGGACCTTGGACCCAATAGGCAGAGCTAGCAATCTAATGACTAAATGGATTGAAATTAATAAGGACTCCTTGTATCCATTCATACCCAGGAGTTTATAGATGAGACCCAGGGATGGGTTGAAGTGATAAAGGACGCGACTCCAGGAGACTTTGAGGTAGGTGCTCTATCGCTATTAGACTTTTTAAAAGAGACATTATTGTTTTGAGAATGCATGTTCTAAAATATAAGTTATATGACTTGTTTAGCATGACTTAATTTTATTTAACATGCATATGATAAATACATTATGCATAGACATGCTTTGCAAACAATTGCATAAATTGCATAATTTGTGAGCATTGAGTTCTTGAAAGATTGCATGTCCTTGAGGGTTATCAAAAGACGCTGGAGTGCCCAAAAGACGCTGGGTAGGCAGTTGTGAGGGCCAGGTAGTTGTGAGGGACCCAAAGAGGACAGGTTTTGAAAAAGAGGTTTTTTCTTATTTGCATGATAAGTGTAGCCTTAGCTGATGAGGGCGGGCCGATGGGGGCGGGCCAGAGAGCATTGACAGGCTTTTAGGCTGGCAGGCTTCTAGACTGCAGGGCTGTCAGGCTTCTAGGCTGGCAGGCTTCTAGGCTATCAGGCATCTAGGCAGGGTTATGACTTTGAATGCGAGACTAACATAAGCAAATTTTATGCATTTCATGCATGTTTTGCAACCGATTGCATAGATTGCATGATTTATGACAAATATGTGTCATATGCCCCGTGGAGGCTATGACGCTGTGTCCTCAGGTACCTGGGGACCACACGGCGGCGAGGTCGTGGGCATAGTTTGGACCGTATGGTTTGAGGATTTATTTGCATTGCACATGGCATGACATGAGGTTGGTCGACCATACCAGATATCCATGAGTTGGATTCAGTTGAGCATCTTATGCATATCATTATGTTTATGATATATGATACTTTTAACTTAGATTATGCTATTCTTTAAGTCGTCAGTATTTTAATTCGACAGTGGTTTTTAATATCAATATTGAACGTGATTGTTCGAATATGCACATGTTTTTAAGAGCATATGATTTTAAACATAGCATGCATTGCAAAAACTAGTAGTGATAGATTGCTATTGAGTATAGTATATACTCATCCTATCCTTAACATTTTTCAGGATAGTTCCACTCACAAATAGAAGATGTCTTAGGAGATATTAGTGCTACGAGCAAGTGAATAAACAAAGAAGACAACTATACATGTGAGTAAACTCTCTACCCTTTGGACATGTATTTGTATTTATTTATAGTTGGGCTGTGTGCTGTGACTGGATAGACCTGGGGAAGAACATTTATGATTTCTGAAGTTTTTTTCAAAAACTACTTTGATTGTTGTGAAAGCAAATGACACTCGGGGTTTTCAAAATGAGTTTAAAACAAAAGATTTTCCGCTGCATGGCATGGTTTTCATTGCATTGGTTTTCAAATAGGGATGCATCCCGCCTTAGGAATTAGATATTGCATTTTAAAATGCATGGAAAAACCCAAGTCGTCACAGTTGGTATCAGAGCCCAGGTTTTATCCTTTCACAGCCAGTCCAGCATGTCCAAGGGTCATGGACAATAGAGAAAATCAAGAATAAGTAGTATAAATAGGAGTAGTAGAGATGACTACTTCTATTTGAGGATTACAATATTAATGGACAAGGCAGTTCACCATAAATACATAGGTGAAACACAGCTTGGTCTAATAAATAATTAGGCAGAGGTTAGTGCAATCCTTATCCAAAAATCTAGTCTAAGACGACTTAAGGATTAAGGATTGTTGTGTGGTGCAAATATAAAAACTCATATATGGATCATACTATGAGAAAGATGAATGAGGATGTTAGTGAACTTGTTAGTAGATAGTTCTGACCTGCAATAAAGTAATCTTATTAAAGATAAGAACATCGAAAAACCTAGATGGCTATCTTACCATCATATAGAATATCAGAATATGAGTACACTATCACAAGGATATGATATAAGTATGATAGGAGATGTAGAGACTTTGAAGATTTTGATGATAATCTAAGAGGGATGAGAATGCAAGAGAATATTAGGAAATAACTGTGACTTATACTAGATCACAAAGGTATGGAGCCTGAAAGACTTAGCTCAATTTTGGATACCATAATTGGAGTCTTATGGAAAGTGAAGTGCTATCGAATAATAACTACCTGAGTATTATGGAGCAAATCCGAAGATATATACAAGTGACATGTATGTGATTAAGAGAAACATAACATGAATATGATAAGGAAATGAATTCGACCGAGTTATCAAAAAGATTTTTGACAATAATAGTGGGGATGATAGATTTGTGATAATAGATTGATCCTAACATGAACTTGTAAGGAAAGTATAACATGATCAAAACGTCAATGTCATTATTAAGACATTGTATGAATTTTATTGAGGCTATAGGCAATTGAGGATTTCAATGATCTTAAGACAGTTTAGAATTTCTAAGAAGCATTTAGTTTATCATATATGTTACATAAAGGAATAGATGAAGTATCAATTATATGCAACAAAGCATATAGAGACATTGATCCAGGTAGACCAAATGAGGATTTTGAAGAAAAGAGAGAAAGAGATAGAGATGTAACTATAAGTATTTGATGAATATTGAATATTCAAAAGAAGAAGATCATGACTTTATGGAGATACATAGAATTCTATCATCTTGAATCCCATAGGAAGGTAGATCAAACAAATGCATAGGAATAATACTAGATGCGTTGGTGATCTTATTGTAAAAGAGTATAAAAGAGAGAAAGCATATGGGGTTTAAGACATTGAGTAGAGCATTGAATGTAAGGGCATTATGCTGTACGGAAATTTTCAAAGAAGAATGGTGATCCACTAGAAATAAAATTCTACAAGTGGTTTGATGTCTATATCAATTATGGCAATTAGAATCTTATCAGATCCATTAGCTTATAAGGAACACCAATGGATGTAGTCCATAAAAAGAAAAATTTGGTGATTTCCCACCTTGCTAATAAAGTATATTGAGAAAGGAATTAAGCCAGGACAGTGACTGTCCATTTAGCAAGTAGGGTACCATCAAGGATCAAATTGAGGTCGTAATATCATAGATTGGAAGACCAAAAATCTTAAGACCATTATTTAGTCATTACCTCTAGAGTACTGTTGACTAAATAAAGGTATCCCACCCTAATTAATCAAGTATGTTAGTATCTATGAGTTAGTAGTCGAAGTTATATACTCAGAGGGATGTTATAAGTCTTTAGACTTCAGTTTTCCTCGAAAGAAATATTTGTTAGACTAAGTCATTTGAGGGTATGAGGTCGGTTGATTAGGCCACATCATGAAGGAGCCACGAGTACAATAAGGATAGTAGCAACTGAGATAGGAGCAAAAATAAGAAGTGATCTAAACCAATGAGAAAGATTTTTCAAACCTTAATGGCTACTATGACAAGGTGAAGAGATTACCTTGAGTCTGAAAAATACTGTTGACCTGGATTGGAAAGAAAGGTAGATAAGTACCGATCACTTTAGAGACCCTTGAGCTTATGACAAAGATATATCTGGAAAGAGATCAATAGGTAATCAAATAAAGTCTTTCTATGTCTAAGAAAATGTTCCATGCTTACCTGAGTGTTTTTCAAATTTGATGATTTAACAGTTTCAGCATAACTTGATGTAGTAGCTATTGAATGAGAACTGCTATTATAAGCAAGTATGAGGAGGCACTTGAAGGATAAAATTTGGGGAATTGAGAAAATCACTACTTATGAGGATTCCTCCTGACAGTACAGACTGCATGGTTGACGATAAAGCCTTGATAAAAGCTTGAACAATATATTATAGGGAATGGAAGGAGAAAAGTTGAGGTGGCCAGCACAATATAAGGTGAGATGTGATGTTATGTTGCCTTTAGACAAAAAGTTAGTTACGTGCATATACCAAGTACAAAAAATCAATTGAAGGAATTTCTTAAGGACTAACCCTACTAGATTGAGTATAGAACTTTTGGACTGAAAGGTTACAAGGAAAACCATCAAGAAAAGAAAGGACAAAGAAGATAATGACAAAGGATTCAACCATGACCTAGTAAGGGTACTCGGTTATGAATAAGAGACTTTTTGCTTTACATAAATGGGAACATTATTGAAAATCCTAATGACAAATTGATGTGAATAGTGAGATAGGCCTCTCGACGAAGACATTTGACCCATGATAATGAATTCAATAGTTATGAGAATGGATATAGAGTTAGGACATTTTACTTTCAGTATATGATAAGGTCCTCGATGGAAGATGCTACTAATTGACTTTCATGATTTTATTTTGGATGTAATTTTGGTCAAGGAATCAAGTCATTCAAAGTTAATCAAGGGTTTGGCTGTAGAGCACATAATACCATATTAGCTAGTGGAGTATCTTGGGGACAAAAGGTAAAAGATAGACACAATAGAAGACGGTAATTTTTGGCCTCTTACTAATGACATATAACCAACCATTAGAAGGAGATATGGATGATGAAGATATCACTAGATGAAAGACAAGAAGAAAAAGGGATCATCCTATGATATTCAAAAAGAACTATGAGAAATAAGATAATATGATCTTGAAAGAAGTATGGAGTAATTTATACATAAATAAAGAAGCATGATCCTACGAGGAGACTATCCTATACATGATGAGAAAAGCATAGGCATCTAAGGATTTCGAGATAGATGAATTACAATTAGAACCGGTATTATTAAACTAGCACGTATGGGAGTATGCATCAGAGTACGTAGCGAAAGCGACCCTTATAGGTAAGGCCTTGTAGAAGGAACAATAGAAATGATAAATTGAGGCTAAGCCTAGATTTGATTCCTAAGTGGGGAATGCATTCACCAAGAATTTATCTAAGAGACAAAATACCTTGAAGATGATAGTTTATGGAATATCAAGGACGAAATTCTTTTAAGGGGGTAATAATGTAACGCTCGAGCAATTTACGCTATTTTTAACAAAAATTGGACATTCTGTAGGAAATGAACTAAGTTAAATGTTTTACTATATTTAAAATGGTAAACGAAGGAATTTGTGAGGAAACTTGGTACAATTAGATTCTACTCAAAAAATGGAATCCAACGCCTCAAAAATCACCAAAAACGGAGTTCGTATGAAGAAGTTACAGCCGTTTAAAGATAGGGGCAGTTCTGGAATTTAAATAGAAAAACAAAAAAAAGAAAAACGTAGGGGGCCGTTTTGATAATGGAACCCCTTGTCGTCTTCAACCTCTAGACCCCTCAAGAAACCCTGTTTCTAGAGGTTTCTGCCACCGCCAAGGTCGGCACTGCCATTGGCAGCACCGCCGTAGCAGGGCTATAAAAGGCCCCATCTCCCCTCTCCAAAAACACGATTTTTCGGTCGTTTTGAGACTGGGGTTTGTGGAAAAAACGAAAACCTGTCTCAAACCCATCCTAAGCATTTTTCAGCAATGGCCAGGCCCAAGTCTGGCCGGCCATCCCTTTACCCATCTCCCCACCTCCCCTCTTCTCCCTTTGGCATCATCGGAAGCAGGGTCTTCCCCCCCTTGTTCAAGTTTTTCGGCGAGCAGGCACACCCACTGGGAAAAAGGGCGTTCCCAGGCTATAGGTAAGCCGTTCTTCGCTTTTCCTCTCCGATTTGCTTTCCCCAGGGCCAGTTCCATGCCGGATCTGGTCTTTTCCAGTTGTTTTCTAGCTGGGTTCCTGGCCGAAAAACGTTCCATGCCAGCTTGGACCAGCCTTGCACGAACTAGGTGTCCCAAGGATGCCATGCTTCACCTGCGCCTGGGACAGTGTCCCTGGGACGGGTTCCAGGTGTACGATAGTGCGTACACTATCCCAGGTACGGCCTTCAGGTGAGCGTGAGATATAGGGGCACAGGTCCTGTCTCGACCAGGGTGCACGGGGTGCCCTGGGAGCTGAGACACACCATGCTACAAGGTGCGTTCGTGCGATAATGCGCATTATAGTGCGTCACTTGAGCATGCATGTGCATGTACAAAACACGATCCCTGGCATGGCCTTTGGGCGCGCAGGCACGTAAGGTGGTCGCGGTTCAACCAGGATACACGGGTGTCCTGGGAATTGGGGCACGCGGACCTAATGAGACTTTAAAGTTAGGATTAGAGGATAAATTTCAGAGTCTAACTATTGGAAAGTAGATCCACACCATAGGATCTAGCCTGACGAATGAATTAGGCAAGGACCTTGGACCTAATAGGCAGAGCTAGCAATCTAATGACTAAATGGATTGAAATTAATAAGGACTCCTTGTATCCATTCATACCTAGGAGTTTATAGATGAGACCCAGGGATGGGTTGAAGTGATAAAGGACGCGACTCTAGGAGACTTTGAGGTAGGTGCTCTATCGCTATTAGACTTTTTAAAAGAGCCATGATTGTTTTGAGAATGCATGTTCTAAAATATAAGTTATATGACTTGTTTAGCATGACTTAATTTTATTTAGCATGCATATGATAAATACATTATGCATAGACATGTTTTGAAAACAATTGCATAAATTGCATAATTTGTGTGCATTGAGTTCTTGAAAGATTGCATGTCCTTGAGGGTTACCAAAAGTTGCTGGAGTGCTCAAGAGACGCTGGGTAGGCAGTTGTGAGGGACCCAAAGAGGACAGGTTTTGAAAAAGAGGTTTTTGCTTGTCTGCATGATAAGTGTAGCCTTGGCTGATGAGGCCAGGTCAATGAGGGCGGGTCGATGAGGCCGGCTAGAGAGTGCTGACAGGCTTCTAGGCTGGCAGGCTTCTAGGCTGTCATGCTTCTAGGCAGGGTTATGACTTTGAATGCGAGACTAGCATAAGCAGATTTTATGCATTTCATGCATGTTTTGCAATCGATTGCATGATTTACGATGAATATGTGTCATATGCCCTGTGGAGGCTATGACGCTGTGTCCTCAGGTGCCCGGGGACCACACGGCGGCGAGGTCGTGGGCATAGTTTGGACCCTATGGTTTGAGGATTTATTTGCATTGCACATGGCATGACATGAGGTTGGTCAACCATACCAGATATCCATGAGTTGGATTCAGTTGAGCATCTTATGCATATCATTATGTTTATGATATATGATACTTTCGACTTGGATTATGCTATTCTTTAAGTCGTCAGTATTTCAATTCAACAGTGGTTTTTAATATCGATATTGAACGTGATTGTTCGAACATGCACATGTTTTTAAGAGCATATGATTTTAAACATAGCATGCATTGCAAAAACTAGTAGTGATAGACTCCTACTGAGTATAGTATATATTCACCCTATCCTTAACATTTTTCAGGATAGTTCCACTCACAAATAGAAGACGTCTCAGGAGATATTAGTGCTACGAGCAAGTGAATAAACAAAGAAGACAACTATACATGTGAGTAAACTCTATACCCTTTGGACATGTATTTGTATTTATTTACAATTGGGCTATGTGCTGTGACTAGATAGACCTGGGGAAGAACATTTATGATTTCTAATGTTTTTTTCAAAAACTACTTTGATTGTTGTGAAAGCAAATGACACTCGGGTTTTCAAAATGAGTTTAAAACAAAAGTTTTTTCGTTGCATGGCATGGTTTTCATTGCATTGGTTTTCAAATAGGGATGCATCCTACCTTAGGAATTATATATTGCATTTAAAAATGCATGGAAAAACCCGGGTCGTCACAGAAGGGAATAGTTATTGGTTATGTAATTAACTCATTAGGTGAGGTGAGAATGAGAACAGAGAATAGGAGTTATGTGTTGAATTAACACAAATGTTGAATGATATTCCTAAGAGAGTTACTAAATTTTACTCTACATGAATGATGGATGAATGGATCATGGATAAATGAGTTATTCGTAATCTATTATCGTCAATTGGGAGTTAGAAATGAGAAACAAATACTGAGTTATATGAGTTGGATACATGATATTCATGAATTTGATTAAAAAGAGATATATTAGATCAATTGTTGATGACATGTGAAATTAACATAAGAAAATCATTAGCATTTATAATTTTATACAATATATGACAGTTAATTAGTCTCTCACTTCACTTGTACTTGTACAAGTTACAAAACTTTGTTAACTAATTTTCTACTAAGTGTGACTTGTAAGTTTGTAACTGACAATGTGTAGCTAATCTTAAAATGTTTGATAAGAAAATTATTGACAGTGTGTAGGTGTAGCTAAGTCTTAGGTTATAACTTATAGCTATAGCAAACAACCAACTAAGGCAGGGGCTTTAGCTTAAGACTTCTAATTCAATTGAATAATTGGATTTGAGCTTACTTACATACAAAAAGACAAAACAATTGCCTTGAGAATTAGTATAGAAAGAGTTATGTAATTACCTCATTGGTGGATAATGAGTATAGGAAGGGAATAGTTATTAGTTATGTAATTAACTCATTAGGTGAGGTGAGAATGAGAACAGAGAATAAGAGTTATGTGTTGAATGAACACAAAAACTTATCAAGAGAGAATTAAAGGGATATTGATATGATAACTTTGGTGAAACTAAAATTAATTATGGATTGTGGTCTGTACTCTATAGTAAAAACTAAAAAGAAGTGGCATTGATGGTAAAATGAATAATAATCATGAGAAAAAAAACAAATGTTGAATGATATTACTAAGAGAGTTACTAAATTTTACTCTACATGAATGATGGATCAATGGATCATAGATAAATGAGTTATTCCTAATCTATTATCATCAATTGGGGTTAGAAATGAGAAACAAATATTGAGTTATATAAGTTAGATACATGATAGTCATGAATTTGATGAAAAAGAGATATATTAGATCAATTGGTGATGACATGTGAAATTAACATAAGAAAATCATTAGCATTTATAATTTTATACAATATATGATAGTTAGTTAGTCTCTCACTTCACTTGTACTTGTACAAGTTACAAAACTTGGTTAACTAATTTTCTACTAAGTGTAACTTGTAAGTTTGTAACTAACAATGTGTAGCTAATCTTAAAATGGTTGATAAGAAAATTAGAGACAGTGTGTACGTGTAGCTAAGTCTTAGGTTATAACTTATAGTTATAGGCTTATAGCAAACAACCACCAGCCAGGCTAGGGCGCTTTAGCAGCTTAGCTTTAGCATAAGACTTCCAATTCAATTGGATAATTGGATTTGGGAATTGGGCTTACTTACATACAAAAAGACAAAACAATTGCCTTAGACTAAATTGACTTAGTAGACCTAGATAATTATTAATTAGTTAAACCTTTATGTTTTCAATTTTTATTTTGTTTTCCCACCACTACAAGGGGGGACCACACATTGGATCTAACATCAAGGACTCAAACTATTTGACAAATGATTGAAGTGTAAGTTTCATTAACTCCAGTTGCCACTTGCCAATTTGGAATTGGAGGAAAGAAAACTATCAGTCCTTATCAGGCAGGCTGGCGCCAAGGCTAGTCCATTTGCCGGCACAGGCAAACTGGTCACTGGAAGTCTGGCACATCACAGTCACACTCACAAATTGGTAAAGTACTAATAAACCATATCCATATGTGTAAAATAGGACGGTTAGTCCTTAACCTATATTCTTATGTAAAAATAGGACAGTTGGTGCATAACCGTCCTATATTTAGATAATATAGGACGGTTAATGTATAACCGTCCTATATGTTACAATTATAGGACGGTTATTTCACAACCGTCCTATAAAACCCATAACATATGGGATGGTTAGACACGTGACCTATTTATTCATCGCGTTGACCCATCTAACCTGTAGTTGAAACTATAAGACGGTTCTTCAAAAACCATCTTATATTAAAATATAGGACAGTTCATCTGGACTGTCTTATATTACATTTAGTCCTGTAATATTACATGTTACTTTCTGTTGAAGTGGATGCACTTCAAAATGCCTACCCGTCCTTGTAGTGGATTCACTTTCTCCCCCTTTCAAATGAAAAACATTCTAAATATTGTGAGAAGAAATGGCGCCCAAATTTCGGCAGCCTCTTCAACGCATTTTCCCTCTATTAAAGGCTCTCTTCTTGCCTTCATTTTCCACTCATCCCCTTCTTTCTCTGAATTCTCAACACTTTCAATAAAAAATGGGAAAACAAGATCAAATCACAAGCCTTGAAACCAATGAACCCCTCCCAAAACTTTAGAAAACCAACCAAAATGGCGTATCCACAGGTTCTCCAAACCTTCTCTTTCTTTTGAGGGTAAAAAGGCTCTCAGAGAATGCCAGTTTGCCTTCGAAAGGTTCTCCTCTCTTAGCAGGATATGATCTTTCAAGGTAATGTATGCTTCAATCCATTTGGGTATCAGTGATTTTGAGCAATGCCCATATCAATCTTCCATCGTTTGTTTATTTTCCAGTTCTACGTCAACAATTGTTCCTGCCAAAGGAAAGCCCCTTTTTCCTACCGATTTAAGCATAGGAATACCTTATGGAACCTATGCTCGCATAGGTATGTGCTCGAAATAGAAAACCTTTTGATGCGTTTGATGATATACTCATGGACGGGCTTGTTATTTGTAGCACCAAGATCTGGTCTAGCTTGGAAGCATTCGATCGATGTGGGTGCAGGCATGATTGATGCTGATTATAGAGGTTCAGTGGGCATGATTTTGTTCAACTATTCTGATGTTGATTTTGATGTGAAGCAAGGAGATTGGATTGCTCAGTTGATAATTGAGAGGATAATGATACCCGAGGTTTTGGAAGTTGAAGATCTTGATGCTATGGCGAGAGGCATGGGAGGATTTGGATCTATAGGAGTCTGAGTAGTCGTCCATGTAGGGGTTTACTTAATTATCTATGTTGGCTCTTTTGTTTTTTTTGTCTTTATTTGGAAGGATGATTCATTGGAGGACTTCTATCAAATGTAATATAGGACAGTTACTTATAACCGTCTTATATTTTAATTATATAGGATGGTTTTATATTACAACTATAATGTAAGTGTAATATAGGACGATTCATCTAGAACCATCCTATATTACATTTACAGGAACAGAACCATAATTGTAGGCTTCAAGCTTCTCATCCTCCTTAAACATAAGAGTGTGATTGTCATCAGTAACCAATTTGAAAGATCGAAGGAAAAGCTTGTGATTCTCAAGACTGGAGTGCTCACTTCTTCATTGGCAAGAGCATCAGCTCTATGATTAGCTTATCTGAAATATCCATATCTCCCCTATCATTATGAGTTTCTTAAGTTGCATCAATGAAGACTTAAGGAGCCTTAGACTGATCCTTATACAGCTAGAGAAAAAGACTGAAAGAGCAGCAAAATCAGAATACCCACTTTTCTCCCCTAAGACTTCAACATCATGGGAAAGGAATAACACTAAGTCCATAGTCTAACAAAAACCAATAGGTTCTGATCATACAACCAAATCCAGCTGGGTTCTGGCTGCCTAAAGCTGAACATGAAAGTTGCATTTGAATGATCCAAGGGGTGGGTGGGTGGCGGTCCTTTTGTTTTCTCTCTTCTTACAAGAATGCACGAAAAAGAATAAAATTATCCTTCCTGATTGTACTCATCTATGCAGCAGAGACTTCAGGAATCAATCTATCAATGTCATGCCACATAGTCAAATCTGAGCTTTGGATTTGAGTGCTGGGCATCTAGAATTTGTAGGTGTTAGCAGCAATATTAAATATTGACTTGCCTGTAGAGTTGATACCAAGGACTAATATAGGACGGTTCATCTAGAACCATCTTATATTACAGGACTAATATAGGACGGTTCAAGATGAACCGCCTTATATTACAAGAGTAATATAGGACGGTTCTTCTGAAACTGTCTTATATTATTTCTTTATATTTACTTAATTGTGTTACACGAGTCATGTCATGTCGACTCGTTTAATAATCGTGTCGTGTTCGGGTCACAAATTCTTGATACAATTATTAAGTGGGTCATGTTTCTGTCGACACAAACATGACCCGCCAACCTAAATTACCAGGCCTAACCAAGGGGGACCATTTGTAAATCCTCCTGTCCAAAAATTTTCTCTTAGAACTATAGCTCCCCATCAACCACCTGGCCTTCAACAACTTCAACAACAAAAGAAACCATCTTCAGAGGAAAACATCCACACCATGCTAGAACAAATTGTAAAAGGTAATGATTACACTAAAAGGCATTACACCAGTTGCAAAATGAGAGTAGACATTTTGCCAATGTTAACTCTCAAGCCATAGCCAAGTTAGAGATGTAGGTACACCAATTGTTAGTTGAACTACATAATAGAGGAAAGGGTTAGTTTCCTTAGTCAACCCATCCCTAACCCTAAAGGTCAATTTGAGATGGGGTCAAGTTCTCAAAACCCTAACCCTCATGAGCATGCCAAGTCCATAACCTCCCTTAGGAGGGATCGTCATATTGATAACGAAGAAGGGCACACTAAGGAAACTATAGAGGAAAAAGAGGCAACTAAATTCTTAAAAGAGCTCTGCACAATAAAGCGAAAGCTTAATGTGCAAAATAAAGCCTTCCTCACTGAGCAAGTGAGCTCTTTGATTCAATACAAGACTCCATCAAAGTTTAGAGACCCAGGATGTCCTACAATCACTTATATCATTGGAGATCATGTCATAGATAGGGCAATTCTTAACTTAGGGGCAAGTGTTAACTTGTTGCCGTACTCTATTTATAAGCAACTAAAACTTGGTGAGTTAAAAACAACCACTACCACATTGCAATTAGCAGACAGATTTGTCAAGATACCTCATGGTTTGGTTGAAGATATTTTGATACAGGTGGATAAGTTTTATTACCCTATTGATTTCATTATACTAGACACCCAACCTGTATGCGATCCTGATAGTCAAATCCCAGTCACTCTTGGATGTCCATTCTTGGCAATGTCCAATGCCATTATTAACTTTAGGAATGGTGTAATGAAACTCTCGTTCAGCAACCTAAAGGTTAAGCTTAATGTCTTTAATGCCGATCAACAACAATTAGACCTCAATGATCCCTCTGATGTTAACTTGATAGAGAGTCTAATTAATGAGGTTCAATCATCATTGACCATCTCTGACCCACGAGAGGCTTATCTGATGCACTTTAATGGAGAATTTGATATAGACAAGTCCATTGAGGAGGTAAACAATCTTTTAGATGTTGCACCAATCATGGATTCCTCCAAGTGGGGTCCTTATGTGGAACCACTCCCACCATTTAAATTTGTCCCCAAACCCTCAATAGAGTAACCACCATCTTTGGACTTAAAACCTTTGCTGGATAACTTGAAATATTCATTCCTGGGCCTAGATGAAACCTTACTTATAATAATAACATCAGACTTAGATAAAGAACAGGAGGGTAAGCTTTTAGATATTCTTAAGGAACATAAAACTGCTCTAGGGTGGACGGTAGCAAACATAAGGGGGATAAGTCCAGCCGTGTGCATGCATAGGATACATCTAGAAGAAAATGCAAAACCTTCTAGGGAAACCTGAAGACAATTGAACCCCCACATGAAGGACATGGTTAGAGATGAAGTCCTAAAGCTCTTAGATGTTGGTGTCATATACCCTATCTCTAATACTACTTGGGTCAGCCTCGTTCAGGTTGTACCTAAGAAATCTAGGGTCACGGTAGTAAAAAATGAGGATAATGAGTTAGTCCCCACCTGCATGACCACTGGGTGGAGAGTTTGTATTGACTATTAAAAGTTGAATGCAATCACAAGGAAAGATCATTTTCCTCTACCCTTCATTGACCAAATGATAGAGAGGTTGACCGGACGTAGCTATTATTATTTTTTGGATGGATATTCCAGTTACAACCAGATTCCTATAGCACTAGAGGATCAGGAGAAGACCACCTTCACCTACCCATTTGGAACCTTTGCTTACAGATGTATGCCTTTTGGGCTTTGTAATGCTCCAACTACATTTCAAAGGTGCATGTTGAGCATTTTCTCAGACATGGTGGAAAGGTTTCTTAAGGTGTTTATGGATGACTTCTTAGTATTTGGGTCATCATTTGATGAGTGCCTACACCACTTGAAGTTAATCCTAGCAAGGTGTTAAGAAAAGAATCTTATCTTAAACTGGAAAAAGTTCCATTTTATGGTACGGAGTGGGATAGTATTAGGCCTCATAATATCTCCCAATGGGATAGAAGTCAATAAGGCAAAAGTGGATTTAATAACCAACCTTCCTCCACATAGGACGGTTAAAGACATTCACTCCTTTTTAGGACATGCTGGTTTTTACAGATGATTCATCAAAGATTTTAGTAAAATTGCCAAGCCCCTATGTACAAAGGAGGCCACTTTTGACTTTGATGATGACTATAAGAAAGATTTGAGTGACTCAAGGCCGAGTGGACTTCTGCACATATTATCCAACCACTAGATTGAAACACACCATTTGAGATAATGTGTGACATGTTGGATTATGCCATTAGAGCTATTTTGGGGCAGCTCATTGATAAACTTCCCCATGGGATATATGACGCTAGTAAAACACTAACTAACATGCAACTTAACTATTCAACCATTGAGAAAGTGTTGTTAGTTGTAGTGTTTTCCTTGGATAAGTTTTGCTTTTACCTGTTAGGGTATAAAGTTATAGTATATTCAGATCATGCAGCCTTAAAGTGCCTCCTTTCTAAAAAGGATGCAAAACCTAGGTTGATCAATTTGATACTACTACAAGAGTTTGACTTAGAAGTTAGGGTCAAGAAAGGTTCATAAAATGGTGTAGCAGATCACTTATCCAGATTACTGGTGGAGTACATTACCAATCAAGGGCTTATAACTGAGTCATTCCCAGATGAACAGTTATTACATGTTTCCCCGTTACCTTGGTATGGAGATATTGTTAATTATCTTATTATGGGACAAATGCCTAATCATTGGACTAAACAAGATAAAAAGAGTTTTTTAACTGAGGTTAGATATTTTACTTAGGATGATTCGTACTTCAAGTACTGTCCTGACCAAGTAATTAGGAGATGCATACTAGAAAGTGAACATAATCAAATCATCTCCTTTTGCCATGATCATGCATGTGGGGGCCATTTTAGTTCTAGAAAGATAGTCACAAAAATTTTGCAGTGTGGATTTTATTGGCCTACTAGATTTAAGGATGCACATACTTATTACAAAGCTTGTGTAAGGTGTCAAAGGTTGGGAAGTTTAGGAAGAAAACATATGATGCCCTTAGCCCTAATCCTTGTTATAAAACCTTTTGATGTTTGGGACATAGATTTTATGGGACCTTTTCCTAATTCTTTTGAAAACCTGTGCATCTTAGTGGGCATGGATTACATGTCTAAGTGGGTGGAGGCTCTACCATGCAAAACCAATGACCATAAGATTGTGGTAAAATTTTTAAAAGAAAATATTTTTGTATGGTTTGGTACTCTAAGAGCCATAATAAGTGATGGAGGAAAACACTTTCATAATAAAGTGTTTGAGAATTTAATGAAAAAGTATGGTTTCAACCATAGGATTGCTACCCCATACCACCCTCAGACCAATGGTCAAGTAGAGGTATCCAATAGGAAAATAAAGCTGATTTTAGAAAAGACAGTCAATCCAAATAGGAAAGACTGGTCTTTGAGACTTACTGAATCTTTATGGGCTTATCATATATCATATAAAACCCCTATAGGAATGCCACCCTACTGCTTGGTCTATGAAAAGGCCTATCACTTACCAGTAAAGTTAGAGCACAAGGCATATTGGGCTATTAAAAAGCTCAATTTTGACTTAGAATTTGTTGGGACCCACAAAAAACTCCACCTCAGTGAGTTGGAAGAATTGAGGAAATATGCATATGACTCTACATGATTGTACAAAGAACTAATGAAGGATGTACATGATAGTCATATTTTAAGAAAATCCTTCACACCTGGTCAAAACATTTTACTGTATAACTCTAGATTGCCTCTATTCCTAAGAAAACTTAGATCTAGATGGACTGGACCTTATATAGTATGCACAATCTATCCTTATGGGGCCATCGAGATTGAAAAGGATGGAGAAATCCAAAAAGTCAATGGTCAAAGGTTAAAACATTTCCTAGAACTGCCTGACCCTGAAATTGATGAGACACTTTTAGAGACACCTGAGTATCATGATCCACCTTAGATTACCACTCTAGGAGCCTTGCAGCATACCATCATTGCACTCATCATTATGTTTGGCTATAGACGTTAAACTTATTACTTACTGGGAGGCAACCCAGGGGTTTAGAGCTTACGTCACTCAACTTCCATATAGGATCCTATGTTTTCCAAACATTGAGGACAATGTTTCATTTGGGTTGGGGGTGTAGATGCACATAGAGATTTTGAATTTTCTTGAGTTTTCTTTTGAAAAAAAAAGTTGGTAAAAAAGAAAAAAAAAAAAAAGGTTTTTAAAGTAGAGTTCCTTACTATGATGAGAACTGGATGTTCAGAACTCAGTAATTCTACTGTTTTCACCTCTTAATGAAAATGCATATGATTAGTTTTGCATATCATTCATATGTTGAAGCATTTTATAAAAGTTAATTCTTAGAAACCATTTACACATAACACATAATCAAGACTAATATAGAGGTATGACTTAGAGACCCTGAGGAAAATCAGTGGAGACTTATGACCCAGTAAGATTTTGAGGCTATCTTCTTTTAGAGAGTTATAAGTAATTCCACAATTTCTTCGGTGTACATAACTTAGTGTGATCCTGTTATCCTTGTTTTGGTTAAATATCAAGAATAAATAAGAGCAATAGCTTTAATTCTAGGAAATTTATTGAATCTGATAGGCTTTAGGAAACCTAGGAAATAACACAGACCATCCTTGCTCAGCCTAAAAACATAAAGCCTACTCAGTATATTATACCACTAGTTAGCCCTTTTGAGCCTATTATTAAGCTTTTTCTTTCTTAAGCCCACTCACCTTAACCCAAAATAAGCTACAAAAAAAATATCCATTACCTATTTTCAAAATGAGTAGAGTTAGTAGAAGAAGTTCAAAAATAGGACACAAAGTTAAAGAAGTGAGAAAAAATGAGTAGTCTTTCTTCCAAAGAAGCAAAAAAAAAAAAATTGAAAGAGAAAGAGAAAGACCAAAATTTGAAAGAGATATTCACTTCAAGTATAATCCAAAAGAAAAGTTATCCTAAGAGATAGTCATGGAAGACCTCTACTCAATTTTGAACCTTTGAAATCTTTATACCCTTCTTTTCTAAACTTATCCTAAGCCTACATTTCATCCTAGTTAAAGACCTATTGATCTTAGGTGGACATAGCCTTAAAGAGGATATAAAAAGAAGGAATAAAGGTAAAAGACCCCTAATATTCTTGGTGATAACATCCACTCTTAGGGATCATTTTTATTTGTCTCATGAGCATTTAAAAGAATTATGTGAACCATTAGCTTGTTGGATTCGGTCACATAATGAGAGAAATATGGTTAAATCCCTTATCTGAGAGTTTCATATCTAATTAGAAGTCAAGATTTATGTGGTTGTACACACACATATGCACTTTGAGAAATAGCTCAAATAAAATGTCTTTAATATGTGTATGATGTGTAAATTTATCAAATCATCTCCATTAAGTTGTGAAAAAATTAGTAGATTGCTATGAATGAGGATTCTCTGAGATAAAATAAGGAACTCAACCTTATTGAATTTTGTGGGTATATTCACTACAAACTCTCACGAGGCTTAACTCGTCCACTGGGGATAACCTAGGGATTCAAGGGCTTGTTACATGTGTTAAGTGCAATCATGAGTACCTATGAAAGTGACGCCTTGTGCCAATTTTTGTAGAATAGTATTTTTGAATGTTTTGCTTGGCACTAGCAAAATACTGGTTGGGGTGTGTGTTAAGTGTGTAATTTTGGCCAATCAATCCCTAGTTTAGCATTTAATTAGACCATCTAACTTAGTAATTTAATAATTTTTGGATAGAATATAAAATTTAGCTCAAATTGACCATCCAAGAGTAAATTGTCAAAAGTAATGGTTAGATGGTCATTTAAATAATTGAATACTTAATATATGGTTTAGATGACTCTAATCTAGTCTTTGGCCTTATAGATCAACTAAAGGAGGGTTGGATTGCTCAGATTGATGTTCAAAGATGCAGATCAATGAAAAGAGGAATGGATGGATTAGATTAAATTTCAACGATGTAGATCATCTTGAAGATCAATAAGGCAAGAGGGGATGGTTTCCTAAAAGAAGAAGAATTCTAAAAAGAAGACGAGATTATGGATGAGGTTTGCAAGTAAGAGAAAGTTTCCTAACCAACTACTAGAGGACGAGGAAAGAGGGGGAGGAGAATTAGTGGGAAAAGTTGTATGAAGAGAAAAACTGTTAGAGTTTGGGGGAGTACTATTTTACTTTGTGTTTTATTTTTCATTATTGTTATCTTCGTTCATGTTTTCCCATTTCCACATTACTTCTCTACTTTTCTTTCACATGCAACCTTACCTTTCTCCTCTTTCTTTTTCATGTATTACTCCTCCCTTGATCTCCATATCTCGGTTATCTCTATCTCACACTCCAAACCCAGACCTCTTCCATTGTCACACACCCCAATTTTTTTTTCCCCTTTTTCCTCTTCCAGCCTCTCCACTGCCCAGTCCCAACACTGCACTCACCTCCATTTCTAGCCCGTCATCTCTCCCTCTCGTTTCTTTTTTTTATTTTTTATTTTTTTCTGCTTCTAGCACTTGACGGCCAAGCCTAGTCGTCGTCTCCCCCTCCACTGCCCTTCTTCCCACTCCTTTTCTCCTCTGTTAAGTCCATCGCCCCAACCTCCAATAGCCACCATCGTCATCTGTCACCCATGCGAGCCCAATCTCTGTCGCCCAAGCTGCCCAACTTCTCTCCCTAGCACACCCAGTTCCCCTCTTTTATCCACATCGGCACTAGATGACGCCCAGACGAGGCCGCACAACCAGTTGCCTTCACCAGCTAGCCGATCTTTCTCCACCTCTACACCCAAATCGGCCTCCTCCTTTGTTCCACCCTCCATCGCACCTCAAGAGTACACCACCGCACCAGGTTTTGTCTCCACTCAGACCAGCACCAGACGACACCACCGCACTAGGTGGCAATGATGCCATAGCACCGGCCAGGCACTCCCATCCCTATGGCAGTAATCTTTTTCGGAAAACCTCTTCTTGTCCCTTGTTTTTTTGTTTTACGGAAAGTTCAAGGAACTTTCAGGCAAAAATCTGAGTAGAAAATTTTTATTTTTATTTTTTGTCCTTATATGTGTTCTGTGTTATTGTTGTTCTGTTTTTTGTGTTTTACATTATTCTCACTTAATCCAGGAACTGTTTTATCTATCCATGGTTAACTAAATCAACGGTTCTACTTTTATTTTAGGAGATATTCAATTGCTCATTCGTTTAAATTCCAATCTTTAATTAACTTTTAGATCTATGTTATAGGAGAATTTAAAGCACTTTTATTGCTCTTGATCTTTAATATGAGAATCTGAAATCAGATCTAAGCCGTTAAATCTTAAATTTCTTATTTATCCTAGATCTTCCAAAATTTTTAGAATCTAGCTAATCCCTCTGGTAGTTAATTAATCAAAAGTGCCAAAAACATGTTAATAAAGGCTTATCATGATTTAGGATATCAAATCTATAGAAATTGAAGAGAAGTATTATAGGGAAGTGAAATTTTCTTAATTTTTTAGTTAAATTTCTATTTTCTGTGGATTAGACATCTGTGATTTCACTGTTAAACTAAATCTGAAGTTTGATTTCTTTCTATTAATTATTTTTAATTTTTAAATAATTAAATTTTATTAAAAACTCCAATTTCTAAAAGCGCGTCCCTATGGGATCAACCCGTACTTGCATTAGCTATATCACAATCACTCGTACACTTGCAGAAAACAACAGGAAGTTTTGGCATGTTGGGTTGTTAACTGGCCAGACAAGGAGTTGTGTGATAGGGAAAGGAACTACTTCTGTGATCGGTGGAAGGAGTTAGGTTGCCGTCCGAGAGTAGCTTCTAGTTGTGCGCTACAGTTGGGTTCAGATAGATGATGACCTTGAGCGTCATTCAATGCGATGGCGCAAAGGGGGTCAGATGGTGAAGGATTGGTAGATGAGAAGAAGCGTGGATAGAGAGGTTGGGTGCAACAGGGAAGGGAAAGAGAGAGATGGAGATTGAGAGAAGGAGAAAGAGAAAGAGAAAGAGAAAGAGAAGAAAATAGAGAAAAAATAAAGAATTATGATGGATAAATAGAAGAAAACAAAGAACAAGAGGAATGTAAAGCAAAGGAAAACAGTAACACTATGATGGAAAATGGAAAATGGAAAAGAACATAGAAGAGAAGGGTGTTGATGGGGAACTAGTGGAGGCATGGAAGGAACAACTATAAAACCAAGAAAAAAATGAAGAAGAGAAGGAGGGACAGTAGAGGAAACTAGAAAAACTCCCACGACTCCTACGATTTCCTTTTTTTATAATCTTTCCCGCTTCTAATTCCCTTCTCTCCCTCTTTCCTTATCCTTTAGGAGTTAGTTTCCTACTAAGAAACTTCCTCTTCATTCCAAATCTCATCCATAATCTCCTCCCCTCATTGGAACTCTTCTTCTTTTCAAAAACCATCCAACCTTGCTATGTTAGTGATCTAGTTCATTTAGTGTTCTTTAGGATGATTTGTATCATTGAAATTCAATATGAACCATGCAACCCTAATTCTGGTTGATCTGCAATATATAAGACTAAATTAAAGTCATCTAACTGTACATTAAGCATATGATTATCTTAGATGATCATCTGACCATTAATTTTGACAATTTATAGTTGGATATTTAATTTGAACTAAATTTTATATTTTATCTAAAAATCATCAAATTGATGAGTTAGATTATCTAATTAAATGCTAAACTAGGGGTCTTTTGTCCAAAATTAAACACTTAAAACGTAGGATTGGAATATTGGATTACTTAGAAGAAGATAGAATCATTGTTTTATTTATTTATCATTGAATGGTGTGCACACCCCTTGAATGATGCATACCACACTTGTATTATTTTCGATCAATAAAAGTTAATGCTTGGTTCATGCTTGAAATCTACTTTCCATGAATGTTTTTGTGATTTAAATCTTGTTTTTCATGGCTTTTTAATTGAGTTCTTCATGCTTAAATCCATGCATCATTCCCCTTAGATATATGCATCCTTTTATGTTAGTTTTGAACTTAGGAAACACACACAACACACATTTGTTCCATGCGCATGGTTTTGAGGTGTGTTCCTTTAGATTTAGATTTCCATGCTTTAGTCAATATCCATTCATGCATTCCCATTAAATTAGTTTGCATCTTAGTTCCATGCTTTTAGATTTCATAATCATGTGCACCATGCCCATTCCTAGCTTTTAATTCATGCAATGAATCATGTGCAATTAGCCTTCTATTCATGTATAATAGTTACTTGTTAATTCTTTATTTTAAATGCTTAGTTTAGGTCATGTTTAGGTTTAATTGATCATTCCCTAAGTTTAGTTGTCATTTTAGTTAATTTTAGTAAGTTTCTATGTTTAATTTTAGGATGTTTCATCATTAGAAAGTTTCTCATTCCATGCATATTTAGTTCCCATGTTAGTTTAATTCTCAGATTAGGACAAAACCAGCTCTTTGGCTGCGTTAGATAATCCAAAATAAGATCCATCCAACATACAAAATTGTGAGAATCCTCGTGGGATTAACCTCACTCGCATACATTTACTACAATTGATTCATGCGCTTGAGAGTAAATTAAAACATACACCACATTCAGTGGTCTCCTTTAATAAAACTAAGGCATATTAGTGGCTTTAGGAATTTTCTTTTCATGAAACCAATCATGCAAAAGCTAAATCATATAAGCTATTGCGGGGTTATCTTCTATGAAATGAAATCATGGAAACTTGGTCATATTAGCTGTTCCTAGATTTTATCTTCATGAAATGAAACCATGGAACAACACATATATTGATACAAGTGTTTCATATTAGAAAGCTAATTAGCATTTCAATCACAAATGCTTCACATTCATAGAAGTCAACATTCCATCATTACAAGGGTTAAAATTTGGATCATATAACTAAATAGCTTTATAATTAAGATCATATAATAAGATGAATATGGTTCCTAGAAAGTCACACTTAGAAAGCTTATTGGAGTCTAATGTTAAATGTTCAATTTTGGCCAAAAGACTCCTAGTTTAGGATTTAATTAGATCATCTAACTCGTCAATTTAATGATTTTTAAATAAAATATGGAATTTAGCTCAAATTTACCATCCAACCGTAAATTATAAAAATTAACAATTAGATGATCATCTGAGCTAATTAGATGCTTAATGTATGGTTAGATGACTCTAATCTAGTTTTATATGTTGCAGATCAAACATATCGTGGTTTGGATGGCTAATCAACGACGCAGATTATCCAAGAGGGCATTGACGGACCAGATCGCTCACAAAGCAAGATTGGATGGTTTCCTAAAAGAAAAAGAGTTCTAATAAGGAGAGGATATCATGGATAAGATTTGGAATGAGGAGGACGTGTCCCAATTGGAAACTAACTCCTCTAAATTAGAAGGCATAAAGACTTTAGGAGGGAAAGCTACGTAAGAGGGAAGGTGGGGAGCTCGAGAGGGGTTGGTTTTTGTTTTTCATTTGTTTTTATTTTGTTTTCCTTACACTTAATTCATCATTTTTTTCCCAGTTCTCTTTGTTCATCATTTTTTTCACCGTAATTCTCTTTTCCTCCATTTTCATTCTCTCTTTTTCCAATTGAAGGCACTACATGCACCAACTAGTGCCAGATCGCTGCTTTGTTTTCCACCATATCACACTGTTCTCCTTCTCCCGTTTCTATTTTGCTCAACACACCATCCATTACAGGGGTTATCTCCGTCACGCCTAGGTTTTCTTCAGCATAGCACTGACCGGCACCAGCTTCTCCTTCTCAGCCTTCCCATGCACCAACCTTAGTCCGTTCCCTATCTTTGATCAAACCCGCTCCTTATTCATCTCCCTCTTCTCATCGCTCTGTCCCTTCTATTTCATCACCCCCCTCTTCTACCTTGTTCACCAGCACTGGCTGAAATTCTCAACACTGGTCAGTGAGCCCAGTTCTCCACTGTTCACCAGCTCCAGGTCGCCGGCGTTGCTTTGCTCCCTCCCTGTTCATCAGCGTCACACAACCCCAATTCTCCCCTCTTTTTGTCTCGTCTATCTATCTCTGCTCTCTCTTCAGTTCACTTCCGGCTTCATAGGTCACCAGCGACCTGACACGCACAGGCCAGGTAGATTGACTTCAACGGCTACCCAGTCCCATCGGCACCAGCCAAGCCCAGTACTGTCCACCCTCTGTCAATCTGTTCCACCCAGCATCATGCACCCATCACTGGCTAGGTCGACGCCCCCTTCTCCATCGCACTGGCTTCCCTTGTTTATCATGACCAGACAGCCCAACCCAAGATGCATCAGTCCCACACGGCGTCATCTCCTTCGTTTTCAGCACTGACAGGAGGTTGTCTCCAAGCTCCCTCCTCCATTACCGCTCGAATGGTCGTCCCCTCTATTTTTCATCATTGCTCCAGCCTAGTTCTCCTATCACCAGCATCTTCTTCCCTGTTTTTGATCTGCATTCTATTTTCATGTTCTGTTATCTGTGTTCTTTGTTGTTCTCACTTAATCCAGGAACTATTTAATCCAAACCTATCTTATTCAAGCTTAATCAAATCAATGGTTCTGCTTCAATAAATAGGAATTCTTCAATTTCGCACCTGTTTCAATTGTTTATTTTCAATTAACTTTTAGATCTGGTTTCTAGGACATTTTATAGAATGTTTATCATTCCTAATTTTCAATCTGAGAATCAAAAATCAGATCCAAGTCGTTAAAACCCAAAATTCTTATCTAGACCAAATCTTTGAGAATTTTCCTAATTCATCTAGTAGATCATTAACTAGAAGCACCATAAAGATATTAATGAAGGTTGATTGAGATTAAAGATGTTAGATTTGAAGAAATTGACAATAATTAGTCTAGGGAAGTAGATTTTTTTTTTTTTAGGTAAATTTCTATCTTTTTTAATTGAACCTCTATAATTTTCACTGATTAAACATCTCTGAAGTTTGATTGTACTTTTTATTAAATTTTGTCATTTAATTTTAATTTTTGAACAATTAAATTTTATTAAAACTTCAAATTCTTAAAGCGAGTCCCTGCAGGATTGACTCGTACTTGCACACACTACACTACAATAGCCCATGCACCTGAAGTAAAACAAACATCTAATTAGGCTTTTTCTAAAGAGATGATCTAGTCAAGGTGCCTATTGTCTAACAGAGTGAGATGCTAGGATTCCCACTAATATTTAGCCAATGGAATTGCAATGTTCTAAACCATGAAATTATCTCACTTTGAAGAAAGAGGAAAAGAATGTTTCCCTTAATCTTTTTTCCTTTCATTTTAAATATTTTCTACTCCAATTTTTTCTATTTCTCTCACCCTTTCTTCTTAGGAAGATGCCACCAAAAGAAAACCTACTTATAACTTTCTAAGCTTCTAGTGGAGTTCCCATTTTCTACACAGAGTAAGATGCTAGTGGGTTTCAAGTATTGTGGTTAATGGGATATCTATCCTGTTGAGAGGTTTTTGGGAGCAACACAGTTAGCCAATCGTAATATTGCAAGGTTGAATCCACAGGGAGGATATAGTATGAGTTTAAAGCACAAAATAATTGTACTTTAATGATCCTAAAAGATTTATACCAGAAAATTTACAAGATGAGGAGATGAATGATCAAATGGATTAGATTCTTCGAATAAAGAAAATAAATTATGATTGAAGGCTAGGATTAGAAATCACCTAAACTAGCATTAGGGTCTACCATGAGTTATTCCTCCTTATAACTCAAGAAGTAGATTGAAACTATGATCATTTTATTGGAATGTGGTTTCATTGAAAATTTAACTTAAAAATCATTGACAGCTAGAAACTAGATAGATTATCAAATCCTAAGTATTCCATGGAAAACCTAACTATAATGAATCAAGGATTAACTCCAAGTATTCATTATGTAAGGTTATGACAATGAATAAAAGAATTGTAATAAGGACAATTCAATCTTTTACAAAGTGAGATAAATTTATATTAAATTTTCTAAAACATTTAAGACATTAGGAACTAATGAGTGGCATTCCCTAAAGTTATTATAGGATGACTCTAATCCTAAGAAAAAAAATAAACTAGCCTAACATAATTTACTAATTTAACAAAAATTAATTAAATTTAAATTAATGTAATGAAAATTTAAATAAATTAAACAAAACTACAACTAAAGAAAAGAACTATGCTAAAAATTATGGTAGAAAATATCTACTTTCCACTATAATTTTTTTTCTTTCTTGCTTTTTATAATGATTGAGAGAGAAAAATTACGAGGAAAAAATAATAAAGATAAAAGAGATAAATAACATCAAATATTTCTAATTTTTTATAATATTATTCAACATGTCCTTAGTTCATCATGTTTCAATTGTATCCAAGAACTTGCATCTCAAATTTCAATCTAATCCAATAGGAACTCAAAGAGAAACTTACGTCTTTAATATGCAACTGTAACTGTAGAAAATGCCACTAGCATTTCCTTCTAAAAATAGACTCTTAAAACAAGTAATTATCGGTTAAGGTGTCACATGACTAATTATTCCTTAGTTTATTATCATTAAAAAGAGGTATTACACATTAAAATCAACTGCAATTTGAATGAGATATAAAGGTACATAAGTAAGAGGAGAGTGTCACTAGTAGTAGGAAGGTGAAGAATTTTCCCACACTTGATGAGCGTGATAAATAGAGGCATTTTAGCCAATGATTTTAGCACCTTAGAGATCTAATTTTTCTCTAAAATTTGGCATCTACCATAATTAAATGTCAAATCATATAATGATGTGGTTGGATTTAGGATAAAACTTATATACCATAAGATATTCAATAAAAATGATGGATGATTCATCAACACAGGAAAAATCCTTGTTATAGTGTGTAAACCAGTGAGCACGTAATAAAATTAGTCACTTCGGCCATTACTTTCTCCATCTTGCAGATTTATTTTTTAGTGAAATTTCCTATCAAACTTAATAAGATATAAAGGAATCCATTTGTAATGTTAGATTTTATTTGAAACTAACATATGGAAGTTATGGTTGGTTCATCAAATACAATAACAGTACCTATTACTATTGTCTTCAAGAAATCTCACCCAAAACTTAGTAAAATTGTTAGAAATCAATGGGAACTTCTTCCTTAGGCTTATTATAATATTTCAAATGGTTTAAATTATTAAAATATAATAAAAATATGACTAAAATAAGGAAAATCTATTTTCTCCTATAGTAACAGTTAAAAAAAAGAGACAGGTATGAAGATATCTTGCTTTACTCCAATCCTCCTCTAGAAAAATTTATTCCACTTCTTCTTGGGTGAGGAGAGAGCATTGTCAGTGGTTTAAGTCATTGATCAATACCAAAATAAACACATGCAAGGAATAAATTCAAAGCTCTATTAATGCACACCTATAGGTAGCAGTAGTGAAATAGAGTTAGAAAAACTGATGTTTCTCCCATTTTCTTGCTTTCTCCCAATGGAAATGTTTCAAGGGAATGCTAGATAACTTGATTTTAGGTTCTCCTTTATTAGATTTTACTTATAGATCATTGTTTCATAGCATTTGGAAGTTAGAATGTGAGTAGTAATGTGGGGAACAAAGTAGTAACACTTCAATGCTATGTTATGGTTGAAACTTCAAAACAAATGAAAGGGACAAAGAGACTTTTTAGTGAAACTTTCCTTCTTCACTTTGAGCCCTTACAAAGGAGAAATTACATGAAAAATAACAAATTAGTGAAGTAGAATGCTTACTACACGTGGATTAATAAGGGAATGGAAATTTTCTCTTCCCTCCAACTCCTCTTCTTCTTCTTCCTCTCCTTGCTCCTCTATTTCCCTTTTTCCTCTATCTTATCATTTTCTTCCTCCTTATATAGAGTGAGTAGCTAATGTTAGAAGCTACTACTGCCCATCTGCTTGAT
This sequence comes from Warburgia ugandensis, assembly GCA_035236585.1. NCBI lineage: Eukaryota > Viridiplantae > Streptophyta > Magnoliopsida > Canellales > Canellaceae > Warburgia > Warburgia ugandensis. The sequence goes on from CP141136.1 coordinate 43,158,873, forward strand.
CCCTCCATTCATCTAGCATTGACTCTCTCCTTCTGGGACACTATGCTTTAATGAAAGTGGAATGGTTCTAGGTACTTTCTTTCCATAGCATTAGTAGCTCCTTCTTCCTTGCAGTAAGTCAAGCAACTCTCCTTGTGAGACATGCTTCATTATAGATATATCATCCTTATGATCTCCACCATCCATCCATTTCTATTTACTAGTTTTTTACCCAATCTTCATTTGAGGAAATTATTAAGTGAAATCCCTCATCATGACATGATATCTCATTTTCTCCCTACAATCTATATGTTATGCATTATTTCATTTTATACATTCCCAATCTTATGGACCCTTGATGTGTGAAGGAATGAAGGATTTAGTGGGACCCATGCATGATCTTCCACTTTCACAACATATTGTAAGTGATCTAAGCTTGCATGAGCTTGTTAGTGAAATAGATGAATTGACCCTCAAAGACTTTGGGCTTCTAATTCTTTGATAGATCTGGTTCATCAAAATCCCTCCATTTACATTTAAGCTTGATCAGTGACATTAGTTGTTTATCGATTTGATTACTTTACATGGATGTATTTAACATACAACTAATGATTTTAAAGATAATTGCCTTCGACTGGCATTCTAACCTGTAAATATACTTGATTATGGTCTTAGTGCAAATCCATCATACGAGTGTAAAAAATGATCAATATAATGCACTAATACAATACAAAATTTAGGGTTTTTGAATGTAATATCAAGCATACAACACACCCCTAACCAACATTTTGCAAGTCCCAAGTAAGGTATGTGAAAACCATTTTATTGAAAAGTTTCTATTTCTGTAGGTACTCATGATTACATATGGCCTATGCAACCTTGGTTACCCCAGTAGATGAGTTAAGCCTCGTGAGCTTTTGCCATGAATTTACCCACAAAATTCAAGAAGAGATGAATTCATAAGTTTATATTAGAGAATTATCATCTATTAGGCTTGAATAACTTTGGCAAGCTAATAAGAATAGATGAAATATTCATTACCCTACTCAGATGCTAAAGATATTTCATTTAAACTTATATGTCAGAGTGTAGGGTATGTATAGTCAACATATAAATACTCTTGACTTCTAAGTAGATTGTGACTCACAATTTTGTCTTAAATACATTTTGACCTCAAATCTCATAGTTTAAATGTACACTTAGGAATCCAACTCTAAGAAATAGGTTCAAAAGTATCTCTTAATTATGTGAGCATAGCTTTTAAAATTCTAATAGGTCACATGTAACCTGAAAGACAAAAGTTACTAAGGAATTTATTATGATCCCTTTAGGAAGTGATGTCCGTTCCAAGAGAAAGTTTAAGGAATATCACACCCTAATTTATATCTATTTATATTCCTGTCAAGACCATGTTCAACCTAAGATCAATAGATCCTCATCTAAGATGAAACTCAAGCTTAGGACAAGGTGATGAAAAGAATGAATAGGTTATTCAAAAGTCTAAAAAAATAAGTAGATGTTTTCCGAAGGTTGACAATGCTTCCTTGTACTAAAGTAAAAATTATTTTAACTTTTCTATTTTTCTTATTTTCTTTCTTCTTTATTTTTCATCTTTTGATTTTCTTTGGATCTCTTTGACGATTTTTCTTTAGATCTCTAACTTATTCTTGAAGAAAATAGGCAATGGATATTTAAAATTGGGTTATTACAGGTGTAGGTAATTGGGTTCACAAGAAGAAGGCTTCAAAAAAGGCTAACTAGTGGTATAAATATTGGGTAGGCTTTATGGATCTAGGCTATAGATGGCCTACATCATTTCTTATGTTTAATATATTTTTTAATTTCAATAAAATTCTAGAAGATTAAGGGTAATACTCAATAAATACTCTCGATAATTGACTATATTAAAGAATACTAAGATCAACTAGAATTTTAGCATGCTAAAAGAAAATTTTGGAATTTCGTGTATAATCCTAAAAAATGATGAATGGCTCAACTAATCACATAATTTATAGGTCTCGACTTGTTTTCTTTAGGATTTCAAATTCATAACCACTTATTAGTCTAAATTAAGTGCATGTCATTATGTGCATAAGAGTGTACAAGATTAGCTGTCATGAAACACTTTAAAAATTGATTAAAACAAGAAACTAATTATGTATTATTTTATTAATAAGGTAAAGTAATGGACAAGCACTGAACCTCAAAAAATCCAATTCTCATTCGCAATATAGGAGTTGACCTTGAAATAACAAGTTTATCTTTTAAAACTTCTCAAATAAAAAAAGAGAAAACAACAATAAAAAAGACTGGAATTTGCTAGAATTCCACATCCCCAACCTAATGGAAACATTGTCCTCAATGTTTATAGACAACACAATTTCTGAACAATGCCAGGTTGCCTCCAATGAGTACTATGTTTAACGTCTTTAGTTAGATGCATCTAGGGCTAGAACCCACTCAATTCTAGTAGACAAGATCCTCTAGTGTTGTGGTCTCAACTTCTAGATTAACCGACTTTAGGTATGGCTTTAAACGTTGTCCATTACTTTGAAAGTGTGGTCAGTCCTAGTATCTTCAATCTCAACTATCCCATCTGGAAATACTTTTTCATTCCTTAGGAAGAAATAAAGCTTAGGGTTGTATAGGAGTAACTTTTGGGATGGATTAAAAGATTTTTTTAAAAATATTTTGATCATGAAAAACTTTTATCTTTTACTTATAGATCTTATTACTCTCATAAACTTCTTGTCAAATCTCATCCGACTCATTAAGCTAGATCTTGTGATGCAAGCCTACTTCACCCATATTAAAATTTAATATTTTAATTTCCCAATAGGCCCTATTCTCTTGTTCCATAGGCAAGTAACAAGCTTTACCATAAATAATAGGGTAAGGGGACATACTAGTTGGGGTTTTAAATGTAGTTCGATATGCCCAAAGCGCATCAATCAGACCAATAAACCAATCCTTATGGTCTAGTTTAATGGTCTTCTAAAGAATCTATTTAATAGCTGATTAGATACTTCAACTTGTCCACTTGTGAGGGTGATATTGTGTTACAACTTTATGAGTGATGTTATATTTTTTCATTAATGCTTCAAAAACTCTATTGCAAAAATGACTACCATTATCAATAATGATGGCTTGAGGAGTCCCAAATCTGAAAAAGATATTTTCTCTTAAGAACTTAATGACTATTTTATGATCATTGAATCTACATGAAATAGCCTTCATCTATTTTAAAACATAGTCTATTGCAACTAAAATATAAAGGTATTGAAAAGGAGGGAATGACTCCATGAAATCAATGCCTCAATAGTCAAATACCTCTAATATAAGAATGGGATTTAAAGTCATCATATTCCTATGAGTTATTCCTCCTACTTAGCAACAACACTTGCATGCCTTATAGAAATTATGGATGTCCCCAAAAAGAGTATGCCAATAGAAAGCACATTGCAAAATCTTTGCAGCTATTTTCTTAGCAGAAAAATGTCCAACTCATGCTTTTGAGTGACAAAAAGAGATGATACTAGATTGTTCAATATCAAGTACACATCTCTTAATGATTTCATTTGGGTAGTATTTAAACAAATACAGATCATCTCAAAAATAGTGTTTAACATTGGAGAAAATTTTGGTCCTATGATTTTTGGTCTAATGGTTTGTTATCTTCCCTATAGATAAATAATTTGTAATGTCAACAAATGAGGGGAGATAGGAGACAATAAAGCATTGTTCATTAGGAAAGGTATCCTTGATTGGCAACATATCCAAATGATTAGTTAGGATCAGTTTAGAAAGGTGATCTGCCGCTACGTTTTCTACTCCTTTCTTATCTTTAATCATTATATCAAATTCTTGGAGTAGAAGGATCCATCTAAGAAGTTGTGGCTTAGCATCTTCCTTTGAAAGAAGGTATTTTAATGCTTAATGATTAGTAGAAACAAATATCTTAGAGCTTATCAAGTAGGACCTGAACATATATAGTGTAAAGACTACAATAAGGGGTTCCTTTTCCATGGTGGAATAATTCATTTGTGCACTGTTAAGTGTCCTACTCGCATAGTAGATGACGTAGGGCTTCTTATCCTTTCTTTGTCCTAATATAGCCCCTACCGCATAGTCACTTACATCACACATGATTTTAAAGAGCACTTTCCAATCAGGTAGCTACATGATAGGTGCAGTGGTCAACTTATCCTTCAGCTTAGAATTGATTCTTGACAATCGAAAGTCCATTTGGATGTAGTATCCTTAGTTAGGATGTTACAATGGCCTAGATATTGCATTGAAGTCTTTTATAAACCTCCTATAAAATCCTACATGTCCTAAGAAGGAGCCAATGTCTCTAACTATTTGAGGGGTGGGTAGATTAGAGATTAGATCAATTTTTGGTTTGTCTACCTCTATTCCTTTTGATGAGACAATGTGGACAAGCACAATTGTCTTATGAAACTTTGAAATGATACTTCTCCTAGTTTAACACTAGGTTTTTCTCTTCCTAGAGATGTAGGACCTTTCTCAAGTTCTCAAAACATGTATCAAATGAATCCCAAAAAACTTCAAAATCGTCCATGAAAACCTCTAGAGAGTGCTCTACCAATGTTGCTGAAGATACTAAGAAGGAGCATTACATAATCCAAATGGTATTCTTTTATAAGCAAAGGTGCCAAAAGGATAAGTGAATGTAGTTTATTTGGTTATAACTGGAATAATCATCTAGAAAATAGTAGAATTTTTTCCCTACTAACCTTTCATATACTTAATCAAAAAAGGGGGATGGGAAGTGGTCCTTTTAAGTCATAGCATTGAACTTTCTCTAAAATACACATACACCAGGTAGTCATAACTCAAGTAGGGACAAGTTCATTATTGGCATTGGGGACAATTATCACTTTGGATTTCTTGTGTGTGACGTGTATTGGACTCACCCATTTACTGTCAGTGATGGGATAAATGATCCCTGCATTTAGCAATTTAAGAACTGTTGCTCTAACCACCTCTTTCATATTTGGATTCAGCCTATATTGTATTTGATGGGATGGCTTAGTATCATCTTCCATGTAAATTCTATGGGTGCATATTAAATGGTTAATTCCTTTAATATTAAACAAGATTTAGCCTATAACACCTTTACACTACTTTAAAATCTGAATTAACTACTCATCTTTGGATGTTTCTAATTGGGAGGAGATAATGACAAGAAAAGTCTCTTTCTCCCCTAAGTATGCATACTTCGGATTAGTTGGTAGGATTTTAAATTCTAGTTCAGGAAGTTCGACTAAAGATGGAACAAGAGTGGATTCCTTAGGTTGCAATTCCTCTAACCGAGGTTGCCATTTTGTTGTGTCCATAAAAAGCACAGAATTAAGAAGGGCATTAACTTCTTCTATTAATGCTTCCTCATGAAATTCATTAAAATGGGCCAAACATGCCTCCAATAGATTTTATAGGGAAGAGTTAATAAATTGATCTTGCACAATTGAATTTATCATGTTGATGCTGTGCAAGTGACCAATAGATTCTCTTGGTTATGTGCAGATGTGAAAAGCATTCAATTCTAGTGTCATATTTCCAAATGATAGCTTCATCACAACATTTTGGAAATTGATTAAAGAATTGGATGTGCCTAAAAATGGTCATGTATTACTCGTAGATGAATTCGACTTTCTACCATCTAGCGTAGTACTATAATAGATCTATCAACTAGTAGGAGGGTAGTGGCAGTTGATTTAAGTTCTCTTAGACCTAGCTACTCACATACCAAATACGGTAGTAGATTCACACTAGATCCGAGAACAAGAAAAGCTTGATTTATCTTGTAGTTACTAATTATACAAGTGAGAGTTGGGCAACCTAACTCGTTTGGTCAAGAAAGCCTTTTTTTGTGTATTGAACTTTCATTTGATAGTGCAAAGGTCCTTTAGAAACATAGCATATGGGTGGATTTGTTTGATAGCATCCAAGATGGGAATGTTGATATTGACTTGTTTAAAAATATTTAAGATCTCATAATTGGAAGCTATCTTAGGAATTTGACACAACCTTTGTGGAAACAGAAGTGGGATGGGACATGGGTCAGTGGCAAGGTGAGGTTTCTCTGTAGTATCCTTAGTGATAGGCTTTTCCTTAGTCTAAGGAGTCTCTAGATTTTTATCAACCTTAGTAGGACCATTTGTTTGAAGCACCTTTCCATTTCAAAGAGTGGTAACTGAATAGTTTGTTCCATATTTGAGTTCAAAGAGCCATTTGAAATTTCCACATGTGCACCTTTAGGGTTTTCTTGTGGTTGGATAGGAAATTTTCCTATTCTAGGGTTTGCATGAATTGTGTGAACATGTGTTTCATGAAACTCACAGATGCTTCATGTTGGAAAATTTTCCTTTCTTGGTTTTGGATGAATTAATGAAGATTATCCTTCACTGGAATCTTTGGTGGAGGCATATATGGTCGAGGAGTAGTTGGTCCTTAGTGGGGTTGGAAGGGGCCCTGGTGTGAGACGTTAGAATTTGGTCCATTTTGCCAAGTGAAGTTGGGATGGTTTCTCTAATTTGGGCTATATGCCTCAAAAAGTCATTATTTTGATGCATTTTAGCCATTCCAAGTGCTCTTTTGACTATTTAAATCCCATTCCCTTTCTTGATTCCTTCTGAAATCTCTATATGGTGGTGGATTATTCTTTCGTGGTGGAAGATCTTCATCATCCATGTGAGTAGATGGTCACTTTGGCCATTATTTTCTCCAATTGAAGATCGATATTTTTAGTGAAATTTCTTATCTGACCTAATTGGATATCAAGGAACCCATGTGTTTGGTTAGATTTTATCTACACATAACATAATGGAAGTGATTTGATATATAATATGGTAGGTTTATCACAGACAGTGACAGTACAGAAATAGTATCTATTACTGTTGTCTTTAAGAAATCTCACCTAAAACTCAATAAAATTGTTAGAAACCAATGGAAACTTTTTCCTAAGTATTTGTAGAATATTTCCAATGGTTTTGATAATTAAAATATAAACAAAAATATGAGTAAAATAAGGAAACTCCAAGGTTTTGTTTTCTCCACCTGGTGTAGCTTTAAAATTACTCACAATCACATGAATCAATGTAGTATTTACATACAAGCAAGGTTGACCCCATGAGAAATCTCATAGATATGCAATGGATTGGATCTTATTCAAATTATTTACATTCATCCATAAAAGAAGGGTTTGGATTGAATTATGGGATTAAAATAAACAAATTAGAAACATATATGGAATTAGAAACTAAAACTAAAAAGGAAACTTGCCTAAATTAAAACTAAACAATGAAAATGGAAACATATTTAAGTAATATGCACTTAAGTAAAGGAAACTACATCACTTTAGGAAGATTCAAACTAATAAATGAAACTTAAGGAAACAACAAAATTAGAAGCTTTCCTAAATTAAAACTTACCTAATCTAAAACCTATTAAAAATGAAACCTTCTAATGCAAAAAGGATTCTTTCTCAACCTAAAACAATATGAAGTACCATGCAAATCAAATATGCAAGTGGTCTAGTACCATGTGCATGGTCCATGGACTATGCTCATGCTTCTATGACCCAAAGGATGACTATTTTTCATGATTTAATAGTAAACTAACATGCAAACTAACTATATAATATAATAAATAAAAAGAAAATCTAAATGGCTACCTAAAGATTCAAGAAAAAATAATGTTTAGATGGCTAGAATTAAAGCACAAAGTTAAGGAAAAAAAACAATTTCCATATTTTAGTACTTAGGAACGTTCAACAAATCTCGAATTAAAAAGCTATTGAAACAACAACTTCTATGTAAAGGAAAAAACCCAAATCTCAAGAACATTGATGACATAGTTAATCCATAACAATAATTTCCAAATAATTTTATTGCATCATGTTCAAATTATATGTAAAAATGAGATGCATAAAGCTGCCTATAACATATGTTAAGTATGCACTAGTCTTGCTTCAAAAAGTGATTCTAAATAGCAAACAAAAAATTCAATATAAATCTCCTAAACTAAAGTAGAAGGACATGTAAATAAAATCAATGAAGGAATTTAAGAGAAACAAGGGTTAAGTGGGTGAACTAACTAAGGAAAATCAAGGGCATAAGCTATCTCCTATCTTGGCTGCCATTACCAGAGGGAAGCTAACTTAAATCTTGAATGAATATATAAAAAAAAAACCGTGTAACTAGAGATTTGGAAGCAAGAAATAATGGGAACAAGGGTGGAATTTAATGAAGTAAAAACAATATGAAACAATTATGAAAGTAAGCTATGAAAGTAAATTATTAACCTAGAATTGGGGAGCAAACAACTAAGAGAATAATTAGAAAACTAAAATAAGAAAAGCACTAAAAAGTTCCAAAATCCAGCACCAACTTAAGCACCAAAGAAAAGCTAGAATTCAAGGTTGTCTAACTCAACCTCTCCTTAGAAAATTCATACATAGGGCTATATATAGATGAGTGGTTTCCTAACTTAGAAAGGGGTAAAAACATGAGGAAAGTGGCCCTAGGGTTAGGGTATTGAATGAGGAAGTTTAGATGTGAGATGAATTTGCAAGATGATGTACGAAAGAGGAGTAGAAAGACAACATAAGAGAGACATGAAGGCTAGTTTCTAATTTTTAACATGGGCGTCTTTTTCATGGAAGAAAATTGGAGCTCTTTCCTTCCAAAATCGACGATATCTGGTGGATGGAAAGTTATGAAAGTGTTAAGTAATGACATTTCAGAAAGATGTGCAAAGATCTAAGGATTCAAAATTGTTTAGATTGAAGTAGATCTAGGGTTTCCTATTAGGAAATCCTTGATCACCAAATAGGAAAGTGGGGGACATTTTTTTCATAATGACATGCCTCCCTCCTTTAACTTGTAATCCTAGGAAAAATAGTAAAGAAAGAGTGGGAGATGGAGGTAGAAAGTAGGATTTCTCTCTCACCAATGCACAATCATCTTAATTTTTACACAATTCATTCAATCTTTATAATTAAACCTTGGAAATCCAAATTTAGAAAGTGGGTCATTGCTTCAATTCTCCTCCAATTGTATGACTCAATGTGGCATTTGGCATAGTTGGATTCTATGGCTCACTTTGAGGGCTCATTTGGCTTGGCTTGAATTCCTTAGCTTGTCAGCTTCTCTCATGGCTTATATGGCTAAGGTGGCTTGAATGGATCCCATGCAAAAGTAGGGCAAATGCATGCTTGCTTCATGGGCCCATTTTAGCTACCTTTAGCTCTTCTAATAACCTTCTTGCTTGCCCTAAGATGATCTTGAACCTCTATCACACCTTAGATTGATGACATTTAGGCTTTGGCTTGCTTGGATTTTCTAGTTTGATTAGGAAATGCCATAAATGACCTCAATTCTTATCTCGATCTAACTTGGCCTATGGATTACCTTCTCAACATCTATAAAATAAGAAAAACCCCAATTAAATCCTTGCAAATTATGATCATTCACATACTTACTCTGGATTAGCCTCTGAACCTGCAAATATAAATTTTTTTGAATTATTAGATCAGAAATGCGTGTGTTATAAATTTTGGGCAAAAACCCTAATTTAATGCTATAAGTTATAACACATTGGGTACTGATTGGGTACTTTTTATACAAAATTGAAAACTTATCACACTCTCCAACCAACATTTTGCTAGTCCAAAAAAACATGCAAAAAAGTCATGGAAACAAAATGGTTGTCATTTTTGTGGGTACTCACGATTGCATTTAGCATATACAACAAGCCCTTAAACCCCTAGGTTAACCTTAGTGGACAAGGTATTCCTTGTGTTGGTTTGCAGTGAATATACATGAAAATTTCATAGGGTTGAGTTCTCTATTTTATTTCAAAGAATTCTCATTCATTAGCACCCTACTAGATTTTCACAACTTAATGGAGAAGATTGGCATTTCTAAAAATTATACACACATTAAAGACATCTTATTCAAGTTATTTCTCGAGATGCATGTGTGTGTATAGCCACATAAGTCATAACTTCTAATTAGATATGTTCAAATTTCATTGGAAATATGTTTTGACCTCAAATTCATTCAAGTATACTCTCAGAAATGAAGCTTTCAGATAAGGGGTTGAACATATTTCTCTCATTATGTGACCGGATTACCAGATTTAACAAGCTAATGGTCCACATAAAGTTTAATGCTAAAGAGACAAAGAAAAGTGATCCTTAAGAGTGGACATTATTACCAAAAATAGTAGGGGTATTTTACATTAATTCCTTTATTTTATCCTGTTTAAGGCTATGTTCCACCAAGGATCTATAAGTCTTTAACTAAGATGAAACGTAGGCTTGGGTAAGGTTTTGAAAAGAAAGATATAAAGATTTTAAAGGTTCAAAATTAAGTAGAGATATTCTTTTTTATTGTTGGAAAATTGATTCTTGACTATACTGAAGTGAATCCACTTTGTGTTATTGTCTTTTTCTTCAATTCTTCTCATCTTTTTCTGATATCTCTTTCTTTTTTCTTTTCCTTTTCTTTTTATTGATTTGAAAGAAAGACTTATGATGTTCTCTTTACCTCTTTCACTTTTGTCATTTTTGAAATTTTGTACTAACTCTACTCATTTTGAAATTGGGTAGTTTTTTTTTTTTTTTTTTCAAGCTTATTATGGGTTAAGATAATTGGGCTTAACAAAGAAAAGGCTAATGCTATGCTTAAGAGGCTAACTAGTGGTATGATATATTTGGTAGATTTTGTCTCTAGACTGAACAAAGATGGACTATATCATTCCCTAAAAGGCTATCAGATTCAATAAACTTTCTGGAAAGAAAGCTATTACTCCTATTTATTCTTAATCGCTAACCAAAATAAGGATAATAGGACGACACTAAAATATGCACACTAAAGAAACTATGGAATTACTTATAACTCTTTTGAAAGAAGGTAGTCCCTAAGGCTTACTAAGTTAAGTCTCCATTGATTTTGCTTAGGGTCTCTTAAGTCATACTTTTCTAATAGTCATGACTATGTGTCGTGTGTAAATATTTTTTGAGAATTAACCTTCATAAATTTCTTTAACACACACGATAATATGAAAAACTAGCCATATACACTTCCACTAAGAGGTGAAAATAATAGAATTACTAAGTCCTAAACATCTAGTTCTCCTCACAATAAGGGAACTCTACCTCAAAAACTTCTTTCCTCTCTCTTATTTTTTTTCAAAACATTCAAGAAAACTCAAGAAAATTTAAAACCTTTGTGTATATCTATACCCTCCAACCTGAATGAAACATTGTCCACAATGTTTGAAAATAAAGGACCCTATATGAAAATGGAAAGATGTAGAAAATTGGTTTTCGAAAAACAGCTAGGTCCTAGGTAGTGCTAAGTTTTACATCTTTAGCAGATGGAATGATGAGCACAAGGATAATGATTTGCAAGGGTTTTTGGAAAAGTTTGAAGTGGGTGGTGATAATGAGGTGCTTCTAAAAGTATATATTCAATTTCTGGGTTAGGTAGCTCTAGGAGAGGTTTTAACCTTTGATCATTGACTTTTTGGATCTCACCATCCTTCTTAATTTTGATGGTCCCATGAGGATATATTGTATGTCCTATGTATGGTCCCATCCATCTAGATCTTAGTTTTCTTGGAAAGAGATGCAATTCTGAATTTTACAGGAAAACCTTTTGCCCATGTGTGAATGATTTCCTTAAGATTTGGAAATCATGATTAACCTTCATTTGGTCTTTGTATAATCATGTATAATCATATGCATCCTTTGTCAATTCCTCTAAGAGTTGTAGTTTTCAATGAGTCTCAGTAGCATCTAAGTTGAAATTGAGCTTTTTGATAGCTTAATATGCCTTGTGTTCTATCTCTATTGGTAAGTGGTAGGCCTTTCCACATACTAGGTGGTAGGGTGACATGCCTATTGGAGTTTTATAGACTGTATGAAGGCCCACAAAGTGTCGTTTAGTCTCATAGACCAATCTTTCATACTTGTTTTGACTATCTTTTCTAGGATATGCTTGATCTCCCTATTGGTTACCCTCGTAATAGTGGTCATTGGCTTTGCATGCTACAACCTCCACCCACTTGGACACATAGTCTACTCCCACTAGAATGTAACAATTTCCAAAAGAATTAGGAAAGGGTCCCACAAAATCTATGCCCCAAATATCAAATGGTTCTATGACAAGGATTGGGTTTAAAGGAATCATGTGTCTCCTTCCTAGACTTCTTAATCTTTGACACCTCACACATGCTATGCAATAAGCATGTGCATCTTTAATATGGTGGGCCAATAAAACCCAGACAGTAAAATTTTTGCAGCTATTTTTCTCGAGCTAAGATGGCCCCCACATGTATGATCATGATAGAATAAGATGATCTTCTTATGCTCACTATTTAGTATGCATCTCTTTATCATTTGATTGGGACAATACTTGAACAAGTATGGTTGTCCCATGTAAAGTATCTAACCTGGTTCAAAAATAATTTCTTTTCTTATTTGGTCCAATGATTTGGCATTTGTCTTGTAACAAGATAAGTCACAATATTACCATACCAAGGAAACTAGGAAATGTGCAGTAACTATTTATTTGAAAAGAATTCAGTTATGGGCACATTATTGTTAGTGTGTTCCACCACCAATAGATATAAGCAATCTATTATGATATTTTTGAAACTTTTTCTTATCTTGAATTTCTAAGTCAAACTCTTATAGAAAGAGTATCCAACATATCAATTTAGGTTTTGCATTTTTTTAGAAGGGAGATATTTTAAAGCCGCGTGATTCAAGTACACTAACTTTAGACCTTGACAAGTAAGATCTAAACTTATATAGAGCAAACATTATAACTAACAGCTCTTTTTCAATGGTTGAATAGTTGAGTTAGTGTCATTTAGTGTTTTACTACTGTAGTATATCACATGATGGAGTTTATCGATGCTTAGCCCCAAAACAACTCCAATAGTATAATTCGATGCATCACACATAATCTCAAATGGTGCATTCTAATCAGGTAGTTAGATAATGGGTGCAAAGGTTAATCAGCCTTGAGTCACTAAAAATCTATCTTACAATTCTCATCAAAGTCAAAGGTAGCCTCCTTTGTCAATAAATTACAAAGGAGCTTGGCAATTTCATTGAAGCCTTTGACAAATCTTTTGTAGAAGCTAGCATGTCCTAGAAAGGAGCATATTTCTTTTGTTGTCCTTGGTGGAGGAAGGTTGGCTATTAAATCCACTTTAGCCTTATTGAGTTCTATCCCATTGTGTGATATTATATTTACTACTTTCCCACTTTTTACCATGAAATGACACTTTTTCCAATTTAATACTAGATTCTTTTTTGGACACCTTACAAGAACTAACATTAAGTAGTGCAAGTGTTGCTGTTTTAAATGAATCTAGAAATCACACGCATTGTTTGCAATATAGTATGCTAGTTAGGTTGATCCTAGGAGGAGTTGAGCTAGTGTGATGCTAGTGGTCCCTACTATAAACTATCTAGCCAAGCCAAAATTCAAGTGATTTTTGTCCAAAATTAAGAATGAAAATTAAAACATGAAATTGGAAACTAAGCAAAAACAAGAAACATGCTAAATTGAAAACTTTCCTAAAAGACGCACTTTTTAACATTAAAACTTTCCTAAATTAAAAAATTCTAATTTTATGACTTTCTTAACTAAAAACTTTCATAAAATGCAGTTTATCAACTTTCTTAACATGAAATTAACAATTAATTTAAGAGAAATATGCTTTAACAAACTACTTTCCTAATCATGCAAAACTAAGGAAAGTAAGCAACCAAATCACCTATTTTAACAAGTATGACAAATATGATTACTTTCCAACTAACTAAGATGCAAAATAATGGAATCTAACTACAACCAAACTAGAGAAATAAATGAAAGCAGCTACTAAGAACAATGACAGGAAAACTATCCAATTAACATACATGTAACCATGGAATGGTATGCATGATTCATTAGATAGGAGCAGGTTTAATTAACTTCTTTGGAAACCTAAGCATGCAATATATTTCTAACATTAACTAAGTTATCTGAGAATCTAATTAGACTCTTGAAAAGTAAAGTGAACGTGATTGTATAGTGCTAGAAATTAACATACACCAATCATGCAAAGAAATTCCAACAGTAAGGTGATTGAAACATTTAATGAATAGGACATGTAAACCATGAAATTAATTAGTTCTAATGCAATCAAACATTCAATAACAAAGATGATTGACTACTGGACACAAGCATGAATTGACAATTCCAACTAATCTCATTGAATCACATCCAAAAAGTCATCAACATAATACTCCATAAATGTAGACCAAATCTAAAACTTAAAATGCTATTACAATTATGTTCACTTAATCTCAATCAATCTTTAATTACTGGCCAAATTCTTCTTTAATTGTTCCAACATTCACTCATGAACAAGTAAGCTTGAAATCAAGAGACAATCCTATGGAAAACTAAGGCAGCAACCAATGGAACTTAAGCAAACAAAGCTGAAAAATCAAGAGGGCTGAAAGAGAACAAAGATGCAATGAAAGGTAAGGAGAAAAACTAGACTCAAGATGACTTCCCTTAACTATCACTTCAAGGGAAAACTATACTTGAATCTTAGTTTGAAAACTAAGGAAAGATAAAGGAAAATAAGGCAAACTACCATGAAAAGAATTAGAGTAAACAAGAGCGGAAGTTGAACTAACATTTGAAGGAAAAGTCAAATGAACTAGGTGTGGAACACTTGAAGAATTGTCTCACACCCTAGGAAAAGAAGTCGCAGCCATTAAAACAATGGAAATACAAAGAAAAAAGAGAGAGAGAATGATGAGCTAGGACGAGGAAGTCCTCCTCCTAGTGGAGGATGCATCTTTTTCCTAAGTGGAAAAGTGTATGTTTTGCTTATGTTTGCGCTGGTTTTAAAAGTCTTCTCCTATGTTTCCTAGGGTAACCTATTACTAAGGTGTAGTGTGGATGAAGGTACGTCAAATTGAATTGCTAGGATGGGGTAAAAGGGTAGACATCAAATGGGAAAGTGTGGAAGGGGGTTAGCTGGTTTTAGGAAAGTGGGTTGGGAATTGTTGGTAAAGATGTGGAAGGTGTTAGATGGATAGATTTAATTGGTGGGGAATTTTTCTAAGAAGTGGAATGAGATAGAGTTTTGGAAATTTGTAGTGCATCTTAAGGGTGAGGTGGAAATTAAGGAAAAAGTGAGAAAAATACTAAAAATTGAATGTTCTTATTCCATTTGTCCATGTGCCATCTTATTCTAATAGATTTTTGCTTAATTATCTCCAAAATATCTCATGGATAACTCTCTTGAATCTCCTCCAATCCTAGCCTTCCATTTAGCTTAGCTTGATGGCTTAGATGGCTAGCTTAGAAAGCTTTCTTGGTTTGACTTCTTGGCTTAAGTGGCTTGAATTCCTTAGCTTGCCACCTTCTTTCATGGCTTATATGACTAAGGTGGCTTAAGTTGCTTCCATGCAAAGGTGGTGGGAATGCATGACTTACTTCATGGGTCCACATTAGCCATCTTTAGCTCCTTTAATCACATCCATTACTGGTCAACAAGATGATCTTGGCCTTTGGTTTATATTGAAGGCGATGATTTTGAGGCTTTGAATGGATCTTTTGATCTTGATATTCAATTTCATCCCGATTGATCTTGGTTGTTGGATCATCATCTTACTTCCTACAAAAATAACAAATTTTTGGGTTATTACGTAAAAAATGCATGTACTACAAATTTTGGTCTAAAAACCCTAATGTACCCCCATAAGTTGTAACACATGGGTAACTAATTGGGTGGTTTTTATTCAAAATTAAACACTTATTAGTATGCACACATCAAAAGATTATCCAAATACTGAAAAGTCATCCGTGAATAGCTTCAGAAAGCTTTCTACCATATCAGAAAAGATGCTCGGCATACACCTTTGAAATGATGCAGGAGCATTACAAAGCCTAAAAGGCAAACGTTGATAAGAAAAGGTTCCAAAAAGATAGGTAGAAGTGGTCTTCTACTGATCCTTAGGTACTATAAGAATTTGGTTGTAACTTGAGTATTCATCTAGAAAGTAGTAATAACTATATACGGCCAACCTCTCTGGCATTTGGCTGATAAAAGGTAGAGGAAAGTGGACTTTCCTTGTGACCGCATTCAATTTTTGATAATCAATGTAGACTCTACCGCGTTCAATTCCTAGTGACCTTGGATTTATTGGGTACAACTTGAGTGGGGCTGACCCAAGTGCTACTCGAGATGGAGTATATGATGCAAGCATCTAGAGGCTTAAAGACTTCATCTTTAACCACATCCTTCATATGGGGATATAGTCATCTTCGAGTCTCCCTTGAAGGTTTAAAATTTCCTTCCAGGTGTATCCTATGCATGTACATAACTGAGGGAATCCCTTTTATATCTGCCATGGCCTACCCTAGAGCAGTCTTATTTTCCTTAAGAACATTAAGAAGTTTTCCTTCCTACTTCTTATCTAAATCTATTGCTATTATAATAGATAAGGTTTCATTTGGTCCTAGATAAGAATATTTAAGATTGTCAGGCAAAGCTTTATGGGTCATAGAAGGTGGTTGCTCTATAGAGGGTATGAGGGTAGAATTTGAAGGACAAAGTGGTTCAACATAAGGGCCCCACTTGGAGGTATCCATGATTGGAGCATCATCTAAAAGGATGTTTACCTCCTCAATAAACTTGTCTACATCAAAATCTCCATTAAAATGCATGAGACAAGCCTCTAGTGGGCCATAGATAGAAGATGGTGGATAAGTGTCATGAATTTGACTCTTAATCAAATTGAAATCACAAGAATCATCAAGGTCTAAATGTTGTTGATTTGCATTAAAGGAATTTACTTAACTTTCATGTTGTCAAACGATAATTTCATTACACCATTCCTATAGTTAATAATGGCATTGGACATCGCCAAGAATGGATGTCCAAGTACAATGAAATCAATTGGGTAATAAAACTTGTCCACTTATATCAACACATCTTCAGCCAAACCACGGGGTATCTTGACAGATATATTAGCTAATTGCAGCATGGTAGTAATTGGTTTTAACTCACCAAGTCTTAGTTGCTCGTAGATAGAGTATGTGAACCAGTTAACACTAGTCCTTAGGTCAAGTAGTGCCTTATCTATGCCATGATCTCCAATGATGCAGGAAATGGTACGACACCATGGGTCTCTCGACTTTGATGGGGTCTTGTGCTGCATCAAAGAGCTCTCTTGCTCTGTGAGGAAGGCCCTTTTTCTAAACATATAACTTTCTTTTTTTAGTGTGGAGCTTTTTCATGATTTGGAATAGGATGGGACATCATTTATTGCATTGAGCAATGGAATATTGATTTGGACATGTTTAAATACATCCATTAACTTGTTGAAGTTTGTTCCCTTTCTAGCCTTGTTTAGTAACTGAGGAAAGGGGGCTTTAGCCACATAAGGTGCCTCCACTATAGGTTCTATAGGGATTTTCTATTTTTTCTCTTTCTCTTATGTTTTAGTTGCCTCCTTTTCCTCTCCATTTTCCTTAGTTTGCCTTACCTTATTATCAGTCTAACAAGCACTTTCAAGGTGGTTATGGATTTGGCATCTCACAAGGGTTAAGGTTTTGAGAACTTGATCCTATCATAAATTGACCCTTAGGATTAGGGATGGGTTGACTAGTAAACTATGATGACTCAGGTTTTTCCATGCATTTTTAAATGCAATATCTAATTCTTAAGGAGGGATGCATCCCTATTTGAAAACCATTTTCTAAAAACCATGCAATGCAGCGGAAAATCTTTAGTTTTAAACTCATTTTGAAAACCCCGAGTATCATTTGTTTTCACAACAACCAAAGTAGTTTTTGAAAATTTTAGAAATCATAAATGTCTTCCCAAGTCTATCCAGTCACAGCTCACTACCCAACTGTAAATAAATACTAATACATGTCCAAAGGGTAGAGTGTTTACTTACATGTATAATTGTCTCTTTTTTATTTACTTGCTCATAGCACTAACATTTCCTGAGGCGTCCTCTACTTGTGAGTGGAACTGTCTTGAAAAATGATATATATTTGGGTGAGTATACACTATACTCAGTAGGAGTCTATCACTACTAGTTTTACAATGCATGCTATGTTTAAAATCATATGCTTTTTTATGCTCTTTAAAACATGTGCATGTTTGAACACTCATGTTCAATATCGATATTAAAAACCATTGTCGAATTGGAATACTGATGACTTAAAGAATCGCATAATCCAAGTCGAAAGTATCATATATATCATAAAGATAATGATATGCATAAGATGCTCAACTGAATCCAACTCATGCATATATGGTATAGTCGACCATCCTCATGTCATGCCATATGTAATGCAAGTAAATCCTCAAAAACATAGGGCCCACTATGCCCACGACCTCCTCACCGTGTGGTCCCCGGGCACTTGAGGACACAGGGTCATAGCCTCCACGGGGCATATGACACTTCGACCCAGTGCCGTGACACCAGTGGTAGCCCCATGTACCACATGCAGTCGAAGCAAGGACATGCCTTTTTGGCGTGGTACCCTTCCCATCTAATAGTGGTAGAGGCTAGGAGGCCACCCCAGACCTCTTGGCATAGTGCCCACGAGCTTACTAGCCCAAATCATATGCGATCAATTAAGCAAAAACCTCTGTTTCAAAACCTGTCCTCTTTGGGTCCCTCACAACTGCTTGGCCCTCACAACTGCCTACCCAGCGTCTTTTGGTAACCCTCAAGGACATGCAATTTTTCAAAACTCAATACCCACAAATCATGCAATTTATGCAATCATTTGTAAAACATGTCTATGCATAATGTATTTATCATATGCATGCTGAATTCATTAAGTCATGCTAAACAAGTCATATAACTTATACTTAAAACATGCATTCTCAAAACAATCATGGACTCTTTTTAAAAGTCTAATAGCGATAGAGCACCTACCTCGAAGTTTCCTGGAGTCGCGTCCTTCATTACTCAACCCGACCCTGGCATCATTTATAAAATCCTGGATATGAATGGATAACAAGGAGTCCTTATCAATTTCGATCTATTTAGAAATTAGATCACTAGATCTGCCTTTTAGGGTCCATGGGTCCTTGCTTAATTTAGTGTCAGGCTAGACCCTATGATATAGATCTACTATTCAATGGTTAGACTCTATAAATTATCTTATGATCCTAATTTTATAGTCTTGTTAGGTCCGCGAATCATGGTTTTCGAGACGTGTGCGCGCCCTGGTCAAACCAGGACCCATGCCTGCATGTCGTGCGCTCCCAAAGGCTGTGCCAGGGACTGCGTTCGCACGTGCACATGCATGCCCAAGCGACGGGCTATGACGCGCGTCTTGGATGGCATTGTGCGGATGCATCTTTGGTGTAGCATGACGCATCTCAGCTCCTAGGGCACCTCGTGCATCCCAGTCGAGCCAGGACCCATGCCCCCCATTGTACACGCACCCAAAGGCTGCACCAGGGACCGTGTACGCACTGTCACATGCCTGGAACCCATCCTAGGGACCCTGTCCCAAGCACACATGAAGCATGGCAACCCTGGGATGCCTTGTTCTCACAGAGCCAGATGGAACCGGCTTTCCCCGGCGTGTTTTTTGGCCAGGAAACGCTAGATCTGGCACGGATCTAGCCTGAAAGAAGGAAAAATAGAGAGAGAGAGAGAGAGAGAGAGAGAGAGAGAGAGAGAGAGAGAGAGAGAGAGAGAACCTACCTGGGCAGCCCCAACATGGTGCCCTCTTCCAGTGGTGTGTTTCCCTCTATGCCTGCCAGAAACCCCTGTTGTCCGGAACCCACGACGAAGGGGGAAAACCCCAACTCCCAATGAGGCCAGAGGAAGAAGAGGGGAGGTGGAGAGATGGGAATGGCTGGCCTGACACGGGCCTGGCCAGAATGTGCAGGGAAAGCTGGAGACGGGTTTTCTGATTTTTGTAGGAAACCCTAGCCTCAAATGGCCGAAAAAATCTTGATTTGAAGAGGAGGGAATAGGGGCTTTTTATAGCCTTACCATGGCGGTGGTGGAAACCTCTGGAAACTAGGGTTTCTGGAGAAATCTAGAGGAAGAAGAAGACAGGGTGCCATTATCAAAACGCCCCCCTGCGTTTTCTGTCTTTTTCATTTTTTAATTTAAATTACAGAAATGCCCCTAATCTTTAAACGGCCGTAACTTCTTCATACGAACTCCGTTTTCGGCGTTGGATTCCATTTTTTGAGCAGAATCTAATGGTACTAAGTTTTCTTACAAATTCCTTCATTTTATATTTTAAATAAAGTAAAACATTTAACATGGTTCATTTCCTATAGAATGTCCAATTCATTTTTGTTAAATAGCATAAATTGCTCGGGCATTACATAAACTAACCCTTTCCTCTATTATGTAGTTCAGCTAAAAATTGGCTAAACTGCATCTCTAGCTTAGCTATGGCATAAGAATTGATATTCTACAATTTATTAATGGACCTTTTGTGTCTTCACTTTGTTTTTTAAACATGTTTTGAATCTTTTCCTCTAAAGATGGTTTCTTTGGTTGCTAAGGTTGTTGAATGCCAAGTGGCTGCTGAAGAACTATAGATCTAGGAGGAAAGTTTTGGGTAGGAGGGATGCTCCCCTATGGTAGTTATTCTTTGACCAGAAAAAGTTTGGATGCCTAGCCCATCTAGGTTTGTAAGTCTTAGATTTCTAGGATTGTGATATGTATTCAATGCATTCACTTGTTCAATAAGATAGTCGTTAAGCATTGTATTTGATGGGAAAGGTATAGTCATATGGGATGGGCTGGAATAGAGAGCACAAACCTCTTGTGGAGGTTTAAGAGTTGAGGTAACCATAGAGGAATGAAACAAAGTTTCAAGCTTGTTCGCTCTCCCTTCATACTTGTCCATTCTCTCTAGTACAAATTCGAGTTTATAGAATAGATCTGTATGCACTACTATCTCATATAGACCCCCTTTCTTTGGAGGTTGGTTATTTCTTTTTCTTCTATTGGAGTAATCTCATTGCTCGAAATTATCTGCCAATGTTCGAAGGAACTCCCAGGCCTCACTCTCATCTTTTAACATGAGGGTTCCTTCACTAGCTACGTCTAGCACTTGTATATTCTAAGGGGTTTATTCCTCATAGAATTAATAGACTAGTTGCCATTTCTCAAATCCATGATTAGGGAATTTCTAAAGCAGTTTATTCCACCATTTCCAACATTCATAATATTGTTCATCATCCCTTTATTGGATATTGATAATTTCATGATGATGAGCATTTGTTTTGTGAATGGGGAAGAATTTGTTCAACAATATCCTAGACAGTTGGTCCCATGAATTAATGGAACCTACCTCCTAGGAATTGAGTCATGACTTGGCTTTATCCTTGGGTGAGAACGGGAATAGCCTAAGCATAACATCATCATCATTAAGACCTTATCCCAATAAGTGGTTGGCCACATGAATCCTTTTCTTCCCTTACCCTCTACTAACTATCATGGCTTCATTTAGTCTTAAAATGTTTAAATCTTTTCTCACCACTTCTATCCACATTCTTTTGAGCCTTCTTCTTTCCATTTTAGACCCTTCTACTTGCATTGCCTCGTTCCTTCTAATTGGTGCCATTTTTGGTCTTCCTTGGACATGCACAAACCATCTAAGTCTAATATCCCTCACCTTGTTACCTATTAGTGCTACCCCTAAGTCTCCTCTAATGTTTTCAATCCTAATTCTATCCTTTCTTGTCTTGCCCCTCATCCATCTCAACATCCTTATTTTTGCTATGCTCATCCTATGATCATGATGATCTTTAACTTCCCAACACTCTGATCTGTAGAGCATGGTTGGCCTTATAGCCATCCTATAGAATTTTCCATTTAGTTTGCGTGGCACTTGTCGATCACAAAAAACTCTAGGTGCACATCTCTATTTGTTCCAACTCACTTGGATTCTCTAGGTAAGCTCCACCCCAATCTCTCCGCTCTCATGAATCATCAATCCTAAGTACCGAAAGTGGTCTTTTATAGGGACTTCTTGGTTATCAATCTTTACTAGTGTTCCACTCTGCCTCCTCTCCTTGCTAAAATTGCATTTCATATTGTTCGGTTGATTTTAAATCCTTTAGGTTCTAATGCTTCTCTCTATAACTTTAGATTTGTGTTTATGCCCTCCCTTGTCTCATTAGTTAAAACTATATCATCTATAAATAGCATGCACCATGGAATCTCCTCTTATACATGCTTTGTCTACTCATCCATAATCAACGTGAAAAGGTATGGGCTCAATGCCAATCCTTGGTGTAATCCTACATTGATAGGAAAATCACTAGTCTCTCCACTAGTTTTCTTAACATTTGTTACTGCTGCCTCATACATATTTATAACTATGCACATATACCCCTGCGAAACCCCTTTCTCATCCAACACCTCCATATTAACTCTTTAAGGACCCTATAATAAGCTTTCTCTAAGTCAGTAAAGACCATGTGGAGGTCTTTCCTCCTCTCCCTATATTTCTCTATCAATTGTCTTAGTAAGAAAATAGCTATGATAGACCTCCCAAGCATGAAACCAAATTGCTTCTCCAACACACTTGTCTCATGTTACAACCTCTTCTCAATCACTCTTTCAAAAAGCCTCGTAATATGGCTCATAAGTATGATCCCTTGATAATGAGTGCAACTTTGTATGTCTCCTTTATTCTTATAAATTGGTACAATAGAGCTCTTCTTCCATTCATCTGGTATTTTCTTTGATTTTATAATCTTGTTAAACAATTTGGTCAACCAAACTACTCCAATATCTCCCATATGCTTCCAAACCTCTATTGAGATACCATCGAGCCCCAAGGCCTTTCTTGATTTCATCTTTTTGAAGGCCTCTTTCACTTCAAGTATTCTAATCCTACAGTCGCATCTATAATGTCCAATGTCATTTAGGTTTACAGCACTTTCAATCCCTATATTCTCAGAGCAAATTGTCATTTAGCAATTTTTGAAAGTAACTTTCCCACCTCTATTTGATCTCCTCATCTTTGACTAGTACCCATTGATCATCACTTCTAATGACCTTAACATGGTCTAAGTCTTTACGCTTCTGTTGTCTTAGTTTTGCAAGTTTAAACACATCATTCTCACCTTCTCATGATCCTGTCTATTATAGAGATCATCATATGCCTTGAGTTTTGCCTCACTTACTATTCTCTTACAACCTTTTAGCATTCTTATACTATTAGTAGTTTTCATTATTTCTAGTCCTCTACCATGCTTTAAAATGCACTCATTTTTCTTTAATAACTTTTTGCACTATTTTACTTTACCACAAAGTTTCCTTTACTAATTTCCTTTTACCTTTAGATACTCCTAGAACATATTTTGCCACATTCTTAATAAACTTGGCCATATTACTCCACATGGTGCTTACTTATGTTTCAATATTCCAGTTTCCTTCTACCATTAACTTATTTGTGAGTGAGGTTATTTTGTCCCCTTTAACTTGCCACTTAGTTTTTGGATACCTATTAAGTTCATTCCCTTTCTTCCATCTTTTAATGTAGATATCCATAACCATTAACCTATGTTAAGTGTTCATCCCTCTTCTTAAAGGATGTGTTTGCAAGGGCCAAGTTATATACCAAAGAAAAATCAAGGATAGTGTCCTGATCTCATTTCATTCTCCGATACCATACACTCAATGTACCCTATGATATCCTCCTTTTCTTTTCCTACATGGCCATTTTAGTCTACGTTTATAAATGTGCCCTCTGTGTTGGGAATTTTTTGCATGACTCTCTCCATATCTTCCTAGAACTATCTCTTAATTATATCTTCTAACCCTACTTGGGGTGTGTAGGCACTTATAACATTTCTGGTCTACTCTCTTAGAACAAGTTTTATTATTATAATTCTATCATTAGTTCTTTTAATGTCTAAAACTTTATCCTTTAATTCTTTATCCACCACTACTTCTATGCCATTTCTGTTATCATCCTTCTCTATGTGCTAGAGCTTATACCCATTGATTTCTCTAGTTTTAACCCCTTCCCAATTGGTTTCTTGAATACAAGTGATGTTGATTGTCCTACATTTCATCATATCTATTAACTCTTTCCTATCAATGTCCCTATATTTCATGTGGCGATACAAATCTTATCCTCTTGAGATAGCTTATTTTCCCACAAACTTCTTGACCCCCATGACATGAACCCATGCCTACTTTCAATTGCATGTGGGTTCTGATGCTGCACATCGCTTTCGAGGGGACATTGTAGCAGCCCTTATCCATTTTCAAATATACCTGAGATTTGATGTAGAGTGTTGCTTCTGGGGGAACACCCTAGCAACCTTGCCCATTTTTCACTACATCTAGGATCTGATGTAGTGCATCACTTTCACGGGACACCCTAGCTTGAGGGAATGTCAGTAATTGATTCATGTCATGTTAAGATTGCCATACTTTTGAGAAGCTGAAGATGATTTTCATTACCTTCTCTCCTACTTACGAACTAATATGCATATTTATATTCATTTGCAAGTAAGAAGAGAAAATAACAAAATCATCTTTAACTTCTTCAAAAAGGTTTTACCTGCTAGCTGACACATCATTTGAAAATTTTTGGAACCTAAATGTTGTGCGAATATCAAGGAACTTCTTGATATGTAGGTAAGGGTCTTCTTAGTCTTGACCATAAATCGTGGGAGTAATTGGATGACTCATAGCTTTAACTTGAAGTGGTTTGCATTTGTAAGAGGTAAAGCTAAGCAAGATGGGGTGATGAGTTGTACTAGAGCATAAAAATATCTAATAGCTTTGCACTCAACTTTTTTTGGTGGTTTAGCCATGGGGTTAGGAACTTGGTTTCTTAGTCCTTGTCCATGTGTACGTTCAACCTTAAGATCTAATGGTACTAATTTAGTGTGTTGAGATTGACGTCCTTGCATGCACTACAAGGGAACCAAACTAAATGTTGCAACCTAAAGGCTTGGAAAAATCACTAGAATTTTGAATACTCACTATAACCACAAAGTTATTAGCCACTAGAGGGACAATAGATTGCCTCTTAAAAAAGGGTCCTATGAACTCAAAACCCTAATGCTTTTGCTACTTGATTTTAAATTAAGATTCAAGGGTTGGGATCATGAACATACAAGGAATTTGATTGATTACTTAGGTGGGACAAGGATTTAGTGATGAATCCTAGTCCTTATCTTATGAGGGTTCCTTTGGGGCCCTTACTATCAATATGTGCATTCACAATAAAGCAATAAATATGCAACACAACACAAGAGACTAAACTAATGCAACCCATGTGCTATCCATCCAAGGTTAGATAAGTGCTCTCTAATGTAATGACCTTAAATAAAGATGCAACAAATAAGATGAATGATCCTAAAACTTTAAGAATTATTCTACAAAATGCAAATTATACTAAATGTAATCTAAACTAGGAAAAGTAAATCAAAGTGAGGGATACTTACAGTGGGTTTTTTTTATGAAGATCAAGTGTGGGTGTCCATAACACACACTTGCCCTGTTTTAATACAACCCATTTAAAATTGAAATTGAAATTGCAAGTTTCAATGTTCCTCACTACAAGTTTCACTCAAAGAAAAAAAAAAAAAACCTTAATTTAAGAAAGCAAGTAAATCCCAAGTTGATGATGTTGTTCCTTTGCTAAAATTTTCTTTCACAAAACAAGTAAGATGGATTAATTCTGTGAGGAATTAACAAAATATACAACTATGACACATAACCCTAACCAATGCAACCTAAAATTATGGCAATGGATTGAAGCCTATTAAAATTATGTAGCTTTAGCTAAAAGAGAAGGGTTTGGATTGAATTATGAGATTAAAGTACTCAAATTAGAAAATGTATGGGATTAGAGACTAAAACTGAAAAGGAAATTGGTCTACTTTAAAACTAAACAATGGAGATGGAAACTTACCTAACTATCTTGCACTTAATTAAAGGTAACTAGAATAGATTAAAAAGATTCAAACTAATCAATGAAACTTAAGGAAACTACTAAATTAGAAACTTTCCTTAATTAAAACTTACCAAAACTAAAACTTACTAAAAAGGAAATTTTCTAAAATGCAAAAGGAAACTTCTTAAACCTAAAACAATATGAAAATAACTGATTAACAATTTCTAAAACAATATCATGCAACTAATTTATCAAATAATCAAATAAGCAAGTGGTTTAGTACCATGGACAGTGCGCATGGTTCTATGGCCTAGAAGATGACTATTTTTTATGTTTTAATAGTAAACTAGCATGCAAACTAATTATAAAATCTAATAAACAAAAATAAAATCTAAATGGATACCTAAGTATTCAAGAAAAAATAATTTTTAGATGGATAGATTTAAAGCACAAAATTGAGGGAGAAACAAATTTTAGATTTTAGTACTTAAGAACATTCAACAAATCTCACATTAAAAAGCTATTGAAACAACAACTTCTATGCAAGGAAAACAACCATATTTTAAGTACATTAATGAAATAATTAATCCATAACAAGAATTCGCAAATGATTTTATTGCATCAGGTTCAAATTATACATAACAATAGATGCATAAAGCTGTCAACAACATATGTTAAGTGTACACTATTCATACTTGAAAAAGTGATTTTAAACAACAACAAAAATTCAATATAAAGATCCTAAACTAAAGCATAATGACATGCAAATTAAACTTTGAAGGAATTTAAGAGAAACAAGGGTTAAGTGGGTGAACTAACTAAGGAAAAACTACACAAAACTAAGATGTAAAACAAGGAGAAAAACATGTAGAACTAAGTGGAAAATCATGGCTCTAAGCTATCTTCTCTCATGGTTGTCACTACCAGAGGGAAGTCAACTTAGATCTTGAAGGAATAATCAAAATAAACAAAAGATAGAGATTTGGAATCAAGAAAGAATGAGAGCAAGGGTGGAATTAGGCTTGGAATTAAAAGGCAGCTTGGGTGCACGAAGCTTCTGCCTATGCGGGATCCGGGGAAGGGGCGGACCACAAGGGCCTAAAGTACACAGCCTTACCTTGCATTTTGCAAGAGGTGGTTTGCATGCCTTGAAGCCATGACCTCAAGGTCACACGATGACAAAATTAGGCCTGCAATTCATAGAAGTAAATACAACATGAAACAATTATGAAAGTAAGCTATGAAAATAAATTACTAACCTGGAATTGGAGATCAAATAACCAAGAGAATAATTACAAAAAAAAAAATATAAAAGCAAAAATAAAGTTCCAAAATCCAGCAATAACTTAAGGACAAAAGGAAAACTAGAATTCAAGGTTGTGTCACTCAACCTCTACTTTGAAAATTCGTATGGAACATGGGCTATATATAGATGGGTGACTTCCTATCGTAGGAAGGGCTGAAAACATGAGGAAAGTGGCCCTAGGGTTAGGCTATTGAACGAGAAAGTTTAAATGGGAGATGAATTAGCAAGATGATGTAAGAAAGAGGAGTGGAAAGATGACAAATTTTTAACAAAAGGAGCGTCTTTTTTATGGAAGAAAAGTGGATCTGTTTCCTTCCAAATTTGATAATGTTTGGTGGATGGAAAGTTATGGAAGTGGTAAGACATAGTGTTTATGAAATATGTGTAAAGTTTTAGGGATTCCAAGTTGTTTGGATAGAAGTAGATCTTGGGTTTTCTATTTAGGAAACCTTTGATCACGAAATAGGGATGTTTTTTCCATAATGATGTGTCTCCCTCCAATTGTATGACTCCATGAGGCATTTGGCTTAGTTGGATTCTGTGGCTCACTTTGAGGGCTCATTTGGTTGGGCTTGAATTCCTTAGCTTGTCACCATCTCTCATGGCTTATATGGCTAAGGTGGCTTGGATGACTCTTATGCAAAGGTAGTGGAAATGCATGGCATGCTTCATGGGCCCATTTTAGTCACCTTTAGCTCTTTCAGTTGCTTCTTGCTTGCCTTAAGTTGATCTTGAACCTTCATCACACGTTTGATTGATGACATTTAGGCTTTAGCTTGCTTAGGTGAAACCTCATGAATGACCTCAATTCTTATTTGGATCAAGATCGGCCTTTAGATTACCATCTCAACACCTATAAAAGAAGAAATACCCTAAATAAATTCTAACAAATTATGATCATTCACATATTTAGTCTAGATTAGCCTTTGAACTTACAAATGATCAAAATTTTGAATTCTTAGGTCAAAAATACATGTCTTATAAATTTTGGCCAAAAACCCTAGTTTAACACTATGAGTTATAACACATTGGGTACTAATTGGGTACTCTTTCTATACAAAATTGAACACTATCACCTATGCTAACAGAAAAAAGAAAAGGGGGTTGAAGATAGCTTTTTCCACTCTAATCATCCTTAAGATAGAGGTGAGAGAATTTTAAATGGTTTAGATCATTGATCAACACCAAAATAAATACAGGTAAGGGAGAAATACAAAGCTAGCAAAATAGAGTTTGAAAGAAACTTCATTTTTTCCCCCTACTTTCTTGTTCTCTCGCCCAATGGGTATCTTTCAAGGAATGCTAAAGAACTTGGTACTAGCTTCTCCTTTGTTAAATTTAACCTATAGCTTACTATCATTCATAACATTTGGAAACTACAATGATAGTAGCAGTAGGTGGAACATGTAAGTAACACTTTTAGGCTATGCTATGGTTGAAATTCAAAACAAATGAAAGGGGAAGAAAGACTTTTCAATGAAAACTTTGATTCTTCACTTCAAGATCTTACAAAGGTGAAATTAAATGAAAAAAAACAAAACTCAGTGAAGTAGAATGCTTACTTCATTACTGGATTAAGAAGGGAAAAGAGTTTTTCTCTTGCCCCCAACTCAATCTCTTCTCCTTCTTCCTCTCCTTGCTCCTCTCTGGCCCTTTTTCCTCTCTCTTCTCCTTTTCTTACTTCTTATATGGAGTGAGGAGTAGATAATCTTAGAAGCTACTCGCTATCTCCTTAAGCCACCGATTTTCCTATCATTGACTCTCTCTTCCAATCACAATATCCTTTGATGAAAGTGGAATGGTTCTAGGTACTTTCTCTACATAGAAATGTAGCTCCCTCTTCTTTGTAGGAAGTTAAGGAACTCTCATTGTGACACATGGCTTCATTATAGAGATATCATCCTTAAGATCTCTACCCTTCATACCTCCACTCATTTCTAATTACTAGTTTTTTACGTGATCTTTGTTTGAGGAAGTCATTAAGTGAAATCCCTAATCATCGCATGATATCTCATATTCCTCTCTACCATCTATATGTTATGCATTCTTCCATTTTATACATTCCCAACCTTGTGGGCCCTTGATGTGTGAAAGAATGAAGGATTGAGTGGGATCCATGAATAATCTTCCATTTTCACAACATATTGTAAGTGATTTGTCCTTGCATGAGCTTGTTGGTGAAATAGATGAATTGACCCTCAAAGAGTTGGGCTTTTACTTCTTTTATTGATCTAGTTCATTAAAATTAAATCAATCTAAGCCATCCATTTACATTTAAGCTTGATCCGTGACATTAATTGTTGATTAACTTGTTATCTCTCTACCTAGATATTAATATATTGCCTACAAAACCTATAAAAATCCTAATGATAATATTTTACTAATGATTTGAAACATAATTACCTTCAGATGGTGACCTAACCCTTAAAATACACTGGAGTATAGCCTTAGTACAAATCATTATATGAGTGTAAAATTGATCAATCTAATGCATTAAAACAATACACAATTTGGTGTTTTTGGATACAATATTGAACACTCAACATAGGCCTTAGGTGATTTTTAACCTATAGAAGGAAATTGGGTTCAAGGATAGTGGTCTTAGTATCCTACGAAGAAGAAGGATCCTTAGAAATATTATCTAGTTTGTTCTAATGTGACTTTCCATCCAAGGATAAAGGCATTAGTGTCTATGTTTTGCTTGCCTTAACATTTTCTGTGGGTGCAAAACTCCACACAAAAGAGAACATCTTTCCCCATATTTTTCCTAAAAATAATGTGCTAAAATAAAATGTTTAGATGGGAATAAACCTAGCATGGTGCATCTGATGGATTATTCATGAAGGAAACATCCCTTTTCATGATTTTCAAAGTTTTTAGCTAAGACTTGGGAAAGGAAAATGTTCTCCCATCAAAACATGGTGGCTTAATAATAGTTTCTAGAAAGTAACCATGAGATTCTTATGATTGAAAATGTTTCTCCAAGGGGGTTGATATACTTAGAAATATTGCATGCAATATCTCTATATTTAGCAATTTCTAAAACTGGAATTCATTGAAATATCACAAATTATGGTTTATTTCAAATTTTGCAGGATTAGAGCACAACTAAAAAATTACTATTTTTAGCACTCAAAAACTTAAAAAAGAGCAAGATCACTTTCGAGCAACTTCATGGTCCCACATGCCAAATATGAAGTTTGAGAATTCAAAATGATAGGTAGATATTGATATCAAAGTTAGAGCAGTCAAAAACCTTAAAGGATTGCCAACCTTATCTCTAATTAAATAGGGTGTTCTTATCAAAATTGATGGTGATAGAACATCCCATTCATTCATGTAAATATTCCACCACCTTGGGAACCTCAAATGACATACAATAGATACAAATATATAGGAGCTTTTTCTATGACAAAACAAGTCAAAGACTAGACCTGCATGATGACTTTTTCCATTCACTACCTCTCTTACTCAACCAAAAGAGGGATGACACAAAGAAGTACACAACTTTCCCATGAAAGGTAGGGTAACCCCCTTAATTCCATGTTTACGCATGATAGAAATATGTAAGAAAGAAAGTGAAAATAAAGGAGGGGAGAAAAGAATCAAATTACAAGAAATCTATGGCTAACATTCATCCTTACTTTTGAAGTGTTTAAAGGCCAAGATCTATCCTTGTTTATGGATATCCTAATAAACCAATGACAACTCACTTAAGCAAGGATGATCAATCATTAACAAGAGAGCAATGAAGACCCAAAAAGTATCCCATTGGTAGAGCTTTCTTTACTGGGCTGTCCACCTAAAATTTAGGGAAAAAATGTACTTTTATAAGGGGGAGATATTACTCCACCTCTTGAAGGTCATTGGCTAGAGAAAAAATTGGTTGTCCAAGAGAGAATAAAGGAGGAAACCTAGAATGGATAAGAAAATCTCAATGTAATTTAAGTGATTCACTCTAAGGCATGTTTATCCAATGGTTAAGAATAAAGGAGCTACAAGACATAATCTTTTGGAAAAGGAAACTTCAAAGCAATCAAATCCACTGAATACTAAGTGAGTTAAGATACAATGGTGTGTAAAGGAAGAGGAAACATAGGCCAACCCTAGCCACTATATCACATTCCATACAAGGAGTGCAGCATGATTACTTTAGCAACAACGAAGGAGTTGACTTCTTCCTTAAAGACATGCCACTTGATTCTGAGATAAAGTGGAGGAAAATTCCCTAGGATTATTATGATCTTCATCCTCCCATCTCCTCCCTCAAAGGAAGAAGGTCATTCATCCAACCATTCATCCATAATGGCCATTCAATCTTTCCCTACTCAAGGAGATTCTATCCTATCTCTTTCCATTCCTATTTATCCCTTACATTCTTCCTTCCTATCCTTCCCCATATCTTTCCACCTCTAAATGAATTTCACATTTTCACATGGGTAAAATAAAGGAGATAAGGAGAGAGAAATTTATAAGACATATACAACTGACATACATCCTTATTTTTGAGGTATTCAAAGGCTACAACTGACATACATCCTTATTTTTGAAGTATTCAAAGGCCAACTGATCAGTGTTCAATTTTGTATAAAAAGTATCTAGTTAATAGGCCACATGTTATAAAATATAGTTTAATTTCTAGGTTAAAAGTACCCACTTAGTTGAATCATGATAATTCTCTAGGATTTAATTAAGGTTTTTACTCTTTTGTAGGAAGTTAAAAATGATGTAATGGCCTATATTGCACTTTGCAGAGTTTTGCATGGGTTGGGCTGCATGGTTAGCTCACTGAGGGTGTAGGGGGTTGTGCATCCTTGCTTGGGGTTCCGTGGTGGAGCCCCTGAAAGGTAAAAAAAAAGTCATGTTTTGTTGTATTGTAGCAGTCCTAAAAATTATTTTTAGGCAAGTAAGAAGGCAATGGGAAGCATCAAAGGTGACTAAAATAATCCGCGCCAATAAGTCATGCCATTTTCATCACTTTGCATAAGAAATGGAGACATTCATGAGGTTTAAGTAAGCCAAACCATTCAAGTTTTTAAGACACCATGGAATGGGACATCAAAGTGAGCCATCAAGTCACATGGGAGCCATGTCATATGGAGTGATACTATTGGAAGACTATTTCAAGCATTTATCCTATGTTAAAAAGTGTGATTTTCAAGGGATAATTGGAATGTTTTGAGAGACATTTGTAAAAGGTAAGATAATCATGCATAGGTGGATCAATCAAGAGAGAAATCCTACTTTTCACTTTTCACTTTTCACTTTCCATCCATTCCACTCACCTACTCTAAGGTTCTACATTTTTAGCTTAAGGAGGCAGCCACCTTCCTAGAAAGTGATGCCTCCCTTTTCCTTAGTTGGTAATTTAAGTGGTTTCCTAATTAGGAAAACCCTAGATCTACTTCAAGTCAAAGCAAATAAAAAACCCTAGATCTTTTTGAATATTTCCTGTCTAATTTTCTCTCTATCTAACAACCAAAACACCATATATTTAGAAGGGAAGGAGCTGCATGCCACCTTCCTAAGAAGAGGACACCTACCCCCTTTGTAAATACATGGCAGCCAACCATGATGTGACTTGTTTGCATAACTCTCCACCTAACTTTCCCTTGTTGCAATCTTAGATCTAGATCCAATTTCTCCTATTAGATTTAATCTTTCACACAATTGGAAATCAAGCATCTATAAATCCCCAAGCATTCCATGTCTTTTTTTTTTTTTAACTAAGTAGAGGTTTGGTGACAAAACCTTGAAAAGTGTCATACTAGCTTGGTGTTCTTTGAAGCTTGGGACTACGGATTTCTTTTGGATTGATTTCTATTAGATTTATCAAGCCTTTTTCCTTTGTTTTTTCACTTCAATTCTAGGTTAGTACTTTGTTTCATTGCTTTATCTTCTTTCTTTGCTTCCTTGTTTTGATTTTACTTTCACACTCATAATTCCTCCTTGCTTTCCCTTGGTTCTTTGCTTCCAAGTTCCTAGTTTTTCTTGCTTATTCATCAAATATCCAAATTAGTTCTCCTCTACTAGTGATAGCCAAGATAATGAAAATCATGAATTATTGAATTTTCTCCTCGAATTTCACATTTTTTTAGCTGGAATTTGGAACTAGTTCTAAGCTTCTTTTTTTACCTTAACTAGCCCCATCATTCCAGCCATATTTCTATTGAATTATTTCTTAAATTTCACTTACATGTCATCTTAGTTTAGTTTGAGGGCATTTTCATGTGTTCGATGTTTGATTTGATTCAATTTTAAGTGTCGGAAGAGTACGCATTTTTCATACTCTAATCTATTTGTAATGAGCACTATATTTGATGTACTTTGTCAATCAATTAATTAAATCCTTTGATGATTATTATGTATGATTGTTTCTAGTATTGAATTAATTTAGAACTTAAGTGTTATCTTGCATAAAAAGTGCTATTTAAGTTTCTTTCCATGCTTGGTTTGATTTGAGTTTCTTAAAGGCTTAAAATCTGGAAGTTTTTCATTCAAAGTTCATGCTTAAGTTTTAGTAGTCAATTCATCATATTTGCATGATTCCTTTGGAACCCATTTAGCTTTTTTATCTTGTTTATTAAGTGATTTGATTAGAATACAAGTTATTTAGCTTTGGGTGGTTGAATTTTGAGTGGTTTTCAACTCATGAACCATGCACACCATCCCATGGATCATGTGCGTGAAACTTGGGTGATTTCTCTTTAAGCCTTGCTTTGTTTGTTGTTTAATCTTAGTTTAGCAATTGTTAATTTTTTTTTGTGTCTTATTTTATTTTTATAAAGTTTCCAATTTATTTTTAGAAAGTTTTAGGTTTACGAAAGTGTCATTTTTAGCAAGTTTCCTTAGTCTAGGTTTCTTACATCTATTCATTCTAGTTTTACATTAGTCTCTTTAATTGAATATGTGTAAGTGAGGAAAGCTTCTAATTTCATTGAAAATATTTATTTTAGAAAGTTTCCTTTAATTCATGTTTCTAATTTAGTGCATGCTTCCCATTTCATTTTTCTTGCTTTCCTAGTTTAAATCAAAACCCATTTCTCTTTGGCTAGGATAGGAAATTTCAATAAGATCTAATCAATTAAAAATTTCATGTGATTCCTCATGAGATTGACCTCTCTTGAGTGTAGTACTACATTGATTTGTGCACTTGTTAGTAATTTTAAAGCTACTCCACCAAGATCTATCCTTATTTGTGGATATCTTAAGAAACTAATGAGAACTCACTTAAATAAGAATGGACTAATGAGAAATAAGATTACAAAATAGACTTGAACATCATCCCATTGGTGGAGATTTTTTTGGTTGGCTGCCCACCTAAATTTTAGGAAAAAAGTATCCTTTTCTAAGGGGGGAGACGTCCTACACTACTTGAAGCTCATTAGATGGAGAAAAAAATGGTGAGCTGCTTGAGAATAAAGGAGGAAACCTAGAGTGGTTGAGAAAATCTCAATGGAATCTAAGCCATTCACACTAACACATGTTGATTCAACATTTCATAACTAAGGAGTTACAAAACATGATCATTTGGATAAGGAAACTTCAAAGAAATCACATCCACTCAATCCTACATGAAGTATGAACCAATGGTGAGGAAATTAAATGGAATCAAAGCTCAACCCTAGCCACTATCTCACATTCCATACAAGAAGATGCAACATGATCAATTAAGCAATAATGAACAAGATGTCTTTTTCCTTAAAGAAATATCATTTGATTCTAATGTAAAGTGGAGTAAACTTTCGTAGGATTGCTATAATCTTCATCCTCCCATCTCCTCTATTCTATGAATAAGTACATTCATCCAACCATCCATCCATAACGACCCACTCAATCTTTACCAACTCATGGAAATTCTATCATATCTCTTTCCATGCCTCTTTATCCCTTACATTCTTCCTGCCTATCCTTCCCCAGCTCTTTCCTCCTTTCTTATGTTATCAACATTTCTCATCATCATCACTATCCCATAAGCAATCTGTAACACTCTTAATTTTTAAATCCCAAATTGAGTAAATTTTAGAAAATTTACATTGGGATGAAAAGAATATATTGAATTTCCTATATTTAGAGTTTTATAAGTGAAAAAATTTATAGACATCTAATCAAATATTTAGTGCTCTATAATTGGATTGTACTTGAAAAGACAATTTCAATGACACCAAGTTTGTTGAAATCAGAGCTCGTAAGGAGGAGATATGAATATTTGAATATAAGGGACATTTTTGTAAAAATAAGATGGAAAAAAAGACAAAATGGCTAAAATAGAGGGGGTCATATTTGATACGGGCACCCCTCCCCCACTTAAGTGAAATGAGAACATACCTCCAAAACCTAACACACAGGGGGAATCCAATTGAGAGAGAAGCAGAAGGAAAAAAAAAAGAGGAGGAAGAAGAGAAGAAGGAAAAGGAGAAAGAAGAAGGGGAGAGAAACCCTAGCATTCAAAAAAACTTGGCATGCTAGTGGGAGCAAGAAAAAAAGGGAAAAGCAAGGATTTTAAGGTTAGTAGATTCTAGGTCATCATCAAACAAGATAATGGCTTAGATCAATGATCCAAGTCAATCATTTGGTCCAACATGTTGAGACCATCAAAACCCCTAAGGTAGATGAGGAATCCGAGATTATCTGGACCATTAAATGGAGATGAGACAGTGCATGTGACATGATCAGAGGGTTTCACCAGAAAATGGAGGCAAATTGGCTCGTTCAAGGGTGGAAACCACACGAAAGTGCATCTAGAAGAAAAGATCTACAAAACCCTGTTCTTGATTTGAGATTTTTAGCTAGATCCACATTGTTCATGCTAGTTGTAGCTTTTTATGATGATCTAGCCATCCATTTCCTAATCCAAGTGTATAAATAGGTAAATACAAACAGATGTAGTCCAAATCTAATTAAGATTGTTGATCCAAGCTGAAAACCGATCGAATAATCTCAACCGTCCGATCTGTCACTATTTGTACAATGACTTCTTAATGTCTAATGGATGGTTAGATACCACAGATGTGTTCTAGGACATTGAATTAACTAGTATATGGAAGAAACTGAATGATCTAGATGAAAATTTATCGAATAATCTAAACTAATCAATCAGATAGTAAAGGAATAAAGACTTGGCAAAGATTTGATTGGTAATTAGATGCCACCATTGTGTACCCTAACCTTTACTAAGTAAAGAGACTTTGAAATTTTAAGATAAGGGTGCAAATATTTAGAAAACTGATGAATTGTATGAAATCTAAGTGTTAAACCTGAACAGTTGGATTATGTTTAGATGAATAATCTTACAAACAAATGGTGAAGGACACTCAGACATGAAGTCCTCATTTGTGTTATAACTACAACTTGAAAAGAGCATTAAGAGCAAATTTTATACACTATTTATATTTAAGAATGATTTAGATGCATATATGATTGTATGTTGATGTAGGGATTTGAGTGTTGGATGTGCTACACAGTTTTAGGTGTGGTTTGACCAAATTGAAGTTAAGTTTAAAGCTAAACCTAAAGGAGAAGAATTGGTGAAAATTTTGCCAATGAGGTAGGTAGTTTTAACATTGTTATGCATTTGTGAAACATTAAAACTATTGATAACTATTAGGTCATATTTAAAATTGCTTAAGATTTGGAATTATAATATTTCTAAATTATCTAGTTAGCATGTTTGTATTTCATGCAACTTATTAGTTTGGAATGCCATGTTGTTTTATTATCAAATTTAAAACTTATGCATGAAAATATATTTAAAATTTCATGGACTTCATGAATTATGAAATGAGGAGGAATATGGAATCCTCAAACTCAACCCTTGTTAGGGTGGCTTTTATATGGCTATATCACATCATGAGATTTAAATTGCATGATTTCAATAGTGCATGGATTTCTATGGTTTTATTAGTTATATTGACATGTGATGATGCCTAGTATTATTGATGGACATATTGGGGCCAGTGGACGCAGTGCTAGGGAGATTGGGGACTGATCATCCTCCTTCTTCTAAAATTGTACATGTGTAGTAGATACCTAGCTGGAGGGGCTAAATTCAAGTTAATGACATCATGGATAGGTCATGGCTTACGTATCGTGTTTTCCATGATCATGGTCAAGGGAGTCTATTCGCTTGGTATCAACGTGATAGCTATGGACTTGATTAGTTCTTGTCTGTTGCATAGAGGGTCCATTATTTTTAGATATATATGTATATTGTGAGATCGTGTAGGTGCGGGGCATGCTGGTATTTCAAGTCTATAATGAGTACTCATTACCAATGGCAGGTGGTCAAATTCTGAGTGTTTCCACTCTCGTTAGACCTCGACGAGGTTCTGATGGTATTATATATGTATTTATTGAAACACATTGATTATATTGAAGCATTATATGATTTAAATGCTTTTCATTTATTGATTTTAATGATGGTTAACTATTACATTTGGATGGTTATATTTATGACATGATACATATCATTAGTCATAGTGATCTTTCATATTTTAGAAAATACCTTACAAAGGTTACTCTTGAAACTAATAAATTGAATGGGTTTGGCATGGAATTGATTTGTAAATCATGATTAAGATTTTAGATCTCATTATATTACTCATTTTGTATCATATTCTATCAAACTGCATAACATGTGATTGTATGTCCCTTTCTGGATTTAAAACTACATAAACTCATGTTTTTTATGATGAAACTACCTAAACTAGTGCAAGCTTATTGAGACATTGTAAATTGTTTACAACATCTTAGGTCTAAAGAAATAGGATAAGGAAAAGGGAGCAGAAGATGGTAATAAAGATTGAAAGAGAAGAACACGACTAGTATAATAATTAGGTTTGCAATATAATTACTATTTGAGAAACTAATGTGATGTGTACTTAATTTGACTTTGCTTTATTTACACATGTGTATGTAAATAGAGTTATGGAGATGTGGTTGTGATTGGAGTGGTCTTGGGATATTGATTTTAGTCCTAGCCTTTTGGCACTACAAAAATATTTCTTTTTATTTAAATCTAAACAGAAATGAGTGTGGATGTATTTTGGAGGGAGACAGACTCTCCTTTGCTTATTTTACATACATACATACATATATATATCTTATGTTTATCAGGTTGTTGCATTAGATGCGTTAAATGCACGGGGTCCAAAATGCAAGGGAGACTTTGCCAGATTTTTGGTAGGAATGTGATATTCATTCCTCTGAAAATCCTTGTATTTTTTAAAAGAAAAAAATGACACTCGGGATTTTTAAGGTCTTCTTATGAAACTTGTTTTTTGCTGTTTGGTTTCTAAATAGTTTTTGAAACTTGAGGCCCCATAATTGCATAGGATTCTATGAAAAAGTGTTATAAAAGCCCGAGATGTCATAGTTGGTATCAGAGCCAATTCTCATTGTGATGGTGGGTTAGCCACTCGTGGTCTTTGAGGACACGGGTTCCGTAAAGTGGGGATAAGGAGGCCCAACAATGTCAGGCCTCAACGGTTTCAGTTGAAAATAAACTGATGTTTGAGCTTGTTGATGTCCAGGGGTGACTCTGAGATTTAGTCCCACATCACTTGGGGAGTGGGAGTGGTACTAGTCATAAGAGTTCTGTGTAACTCTGTTAGAGCTCAGTCACTCCTTTCACAGCAAGTCTAACATGTCCAAAAGTCATGTATAGTCAATCAAGTGAGAATGAGTTGTCTAGATATGAGTTATATGAATAACTCAAATGGACAATGTTGATGAATGTAAAAATAGATGCAAGCCATGAGGGTTGGAAAGTTCTAAGAAGGTAATAGATTTTTAGTCCTGGTAGGAGTAAGAGGAGTACTCTTACGATATTAGTATAGTTTTTTAGAGTAAGGAAAACTAGTATAAGAGTATAAAATTAGTATATCTAGATGGAAATCTTGTCAATTGATAAATCTATTTGCATGGGTAAACTTTTGAGGATAAAAATTCTAATTTTGATGATGTGTATAAACCTTCGAAGATCATGATAACTATTACACAATAATATTATGATTCTAATGAAAAAGAGATAATAAAAAAATAGTCACAATAGAAGAGAACTCGAGGAAATTAAGAAAATTACAACATCAATTTGTGCATGTAGTGGATATATTTGATGGAGTAAATTTTAGTATTATGAGAATTAGCAATAGTTTGACCTACTTATGTAAATGAATTATTGATCAAAGGATGAAAATGAGTTATTCCTTATATATACAAAAAATACTGATAGCTAGTTATCATGGAGAAGTAAATGTCTGTTTAATGATTCTTGAGAGTTTTAGTTATGCCTTGGATGTGACGACCAAGGTTTTTGAAACACATTTTGTAATATATTTTTCCAAGGAAGGGCCCTTACATGGTAAATTTTTTTTGCAAACAATACAGCAAAAATTCTTTCCATTTAAATTCATTTGTACAAAACACAAGTGTCACTTGAAGATGCATAATACACATAGCCATTTTGTATAAAATAACATTTTATTGAATACCAGGAATCATCTAGTAGTTCAGTCTTACACAGCCCCTCTATCATAATTACAAACCATTGTCCAAATTAAATATTCTAAAGTTCAAACCTCACCTTACATTAAAAACACTCAATAGACCACACTTTCAATTAAAAAAAATTGCATATCTTCAAGGGCATACCCTGATTTCTTTTCTTCAAGCTTTAATTCCTTAGGCCTTCTATGATCTTGTGCTTTTAACCCTCCTTCCCTATATTTGAAGTATTATAAACATAGTAACATTTACAATACCTCAACAAGCTATGCTTGGTAGGGGATACAAACATATACTACTTCACTAATATAAGAATACATACCTCAATCATTAATCCACCCTGGTTATCCATCCACGAGTCATCTCATACTCATACATAGATTATATACATTATTTATATAGTATGGGACAAATTAGTTAATATAGTGAAGATTGCTCAAAACTTGTTCTTCCCCTGGCTATACTCCCACCTAGGAAATCAGTATTCAGCCAATCATTATATGGGGATTTCCAAGAACTCATGTAGTGGCATCTTATTTTTCCATGGAATTTTATTATGCCTATCATATGTGCATCATAATGAAAAAGATACAAGAACTACTATACTACAGTCTCAATCCGTACAGCACACCTGGATAACTATATGATCCTCCACTAATACCAATTGTGGAATAACAAATCCATGTCCTCATGGGGTGGACCACGGCTGCCACACTGGTGGCCTTCCCAATATTGCCCCACCCTACATTTAGCCTCCTTTTGGGCATGGTATCCATCATATAAGTTTCAGGAAGCAGGTGGACAAACCCTCATAACTTCCCTAGCATAGCATCTCCAGTCCTAAGGCTGTGGAAAACAAAGTCACAAGCCACCATGCTTGTATGTAAAATACCTTGTACATATCAGACGATGTGTCTATTTAACTAAGGCTGGAATATTTTCTATACCCTATTCCTAAGGTTTCCTTAGTCTCCATATCTTATTACTTTCACCTCATTAGACTTGATCATCAGATTAGATCAATTTTGATTAGATTATGAGATTGGATCACTTAGTTGGATCACATGTTTTGGATCACTTAGTTGGATCATAAGTTTTGGATCATGACTCTGGTAAGGTACTAGGGATAATTATATAATGAAGATCTATACTTATAAACAGAAAATCATGTATGTATACACATGAGTCTCTAATACATCTTTATATAACCACCTACCTCAAAGTGGTGCCATTGTCTTGATTCATACATCCCAAGTGGTATTCCTCCACATTGCTCATCCTAGTCTGTATTCATACATCTGTCAACCATATGTATCAAGTTATTCATCTATACAAATATGTATCCATATAATGGATGTCCTAATTTTCCTTGAATCATGTTTGATCAAGGGTGTGAATTCTCTATCTATGTTCTTCTACATACCCATACATAATTTCTACATACAGATATGTAATACAATACTACATTAGTATTCTTATTGTTTTTTATCATTCAAGACCCTATGGATCTTGTTTGATCATCCTTATCTTGATTACAATTTTTATTAGGGTTAGATGATTTACTAACCATTTATGCTTTTTATTATTATTACTCAACTAGTTAATGTTTTACTAGTTGAGGGTAGCTTATTTCATCCTAAGTCCAAGAGCTCCTCTTATGTCAAATTGGCTAAGGCTTACTAGTTAAATGGTTGAATACAAAGTGGCTACTTCAATCCTCATGTAAGGAGGCGTTTAGACCTCACAAACGTCAATGAAAGGTAGGGGAGAGCAAGGCTCTATTAGATAACCCCCTCAACCACTATGTCCATTATTCACTAGCTTGACCCTCACTCAACCTTTTATAAGGTTCCTATGAGCATTTAACCCTAAGTACTCTTTCTAATCGATTTTAATTAAATCCATGAACTAAAATGTCATTCATGGAGTTTTATTATTCTCCTAATTTGGACCAAGAAATATTCATTTCTTATATTATCCTACTAACTATGGTCCTTACTAACATTAAGTCCATGTCATATATTCCATGTAAATGTCTTTCCATTCTAATTTCATTTAATTATAATTTTCAATGAATTTTTCATTAAATAAGCAATAAAGCATAAATCAAAGGCATAAGCAAACAATAAAATAAATAATTCCATAATTAACCCTACTAAGCAATGAAAGACAATTACCAAAATGTTTAATAATTCAATACAAATCTGACCAGATATAAACACCTATCATAATCCAATGGTCTTAATTGATCGACATTCATTTTTTACCTTTTCAGGTTTTAGATCTTGATCCTTCATTTTCATTTAGATCCAATATTTCTTATTGATGTAATTTCATTGTCAAATCATTGATGTATCTCATCCATTGATTTGATCTTCCTTGTTCTATCTGATTAAGGAGATCTTAAGTTACTTTATCCCATTTAAGGGCATAGATCTTGATCTAGCCCAAGTCACTATCATCCATTCCATAATTCCATGAAATATTAACTCAATATTATCATCAACACATACCCATATAGTCCAATCATCCTTGACTGATATGATCCAGGAGATTTCCATCCCTTTTTATGGTTTTTATTACTTTTAAGGATAGATCTCTTAAGATCTGCCTATAAAATTCCATATAACTTACTTATTTAAGTTTTTAAATTAATATATCATCATCCAATAAGGTTTGATTGGTTTGATCATCCTAGATCTTGTAGATCAAGGACATTAGTACAATTATCTTCTTAAACTTAGAAATTTTAATGAATTAAACATGTGATTTCATTGTTTTAGTATATTTTCCTCATCAATATGAATCTAACACAACTTTCTGACCTCAATTTGGAATCAAATTGATATCAGAATTGAGTTTTTAATATTTCAGTCCGTTTCAAGGGCTAAATCTTAATCTTACTATTTTTGGTTTAATAATCTAATATGTCTACACAGAAATCTTATTCTTAACATGATCCTAAAGGTTTTGGGTCCCTCTGAACACATCCATTGGTTCAGATTTCCATTTTTGGATCATATTGATCATGATCCAAGGGTACCCGTATAGGTTTTAATAATTATAACACATTAATAAAAAATGAATTTCATAAGTTCAATACCTAGATCAAGTGATAAGGAATCCACAAAAAATTTTAGATATAAAATCATAGCTATATCAAGCTTTGAATTGAAGATTTAAGTCTTCAGTTCAAAACTGGACGGCCCAAGTCAAATCTAGTTTTACGGGTGTGGGACGTCCAACGGCTTGAGCCTGTTATTGTCCATAGCAGGTCATCAGGTGGAGGTGGCCGATTATGGGTGAGACATCTAGATCTAGACCATCGGATCACCCATGGTTAGATCTCCTTTGTCCATTAGAATCAAAGGGTCAGATTTCATCCCCTAGGGTTTTTAGGCTTCAGAAATCCATCCAACGGCTTAGAAATCTCCTATGAGACATCCAAGATGTTGCATTTTCACCCTGTAGCCAGATCCATTGTCTTCGACAAATCAACGGCTGGGGAGATCTCCCTGAGGTTGGAAAAATTTAGTAAACTATTGAAATCAACATAGAAGAGTGAGGTGCACCTACCTAGATTGTTCAAAGTCCGAAAACTTGGCTGGAATAAAGAAAATCCATGTCTATATGTATATCACCGGAGCTTACTATTTGCAGACAAAATTCCCAATAAAACCTCAACAGATCTTCATAATTATAGAGGGCTTTCGTAGATCTCAGTATTCTAAAGAGATCCAATGGTCAAGATTGATTTTCAATGGTCAGAATGTGACATCTAATTGGATTTTCATAGTATGGTGAAAACCCTACTCATCGAGGACGACACGTCTATAGACGCTCCAGATACCCCAGGGAGGAATATTCCTCCTGGTGCCTCTGTGGACGCGCTAACAGGAGAATACAATGTGTATAAAGGGAGAAGAAAAGAGAGAGAAGGGGGAGGATTTTTTATCTAAAATTTTGGAATAGTCTGGGAAATTTTATGAACATTTTTGGAAATTTTTCTAAGGGGTATTTATAAGTATTTTGAGTATTTTTCATGATGACATGCATTAATTATGTTTATTTCCTTTTATTATTTAATATTCATTGGATTCCCACTACCACCTCCTTCTCCACTAGCAGGTGGTAGTGGTTTGACTCATGATTTCACATGGTCAGGTCATTGGATTCCTTTGGGGGTCCCTTGTGGACCCCATGTGGGCTCCACATGGTGCAAAAAGACCATTTTGCCCTTTATGTATAAAAATTAGGGTTTATTCCCTTGATCTCAGAATTGAGCGTACTTAGTGGCATTGGATTTGTATTTTTGAGTACATTCTAAATTTTTATGTCTTAAGCCTTGACTCTAGGTAAAATTACCATTTTATCCTTTTGTTCATAAAATGGAGAAAAATAAGACTTTTTCATCTAGATCCAGAATGAGTCGTGCTTATAGTCATTCTGAAGGGTTCGATGAGTTTGATTTCAATTATACATGCATTATTCTTTGATTATACTTCTATGAGAAGTGAATTCTAAA
Source organism: Warburgia ugandensis (assembly GCA_035236585.1). Classification (NCBI taxonomy): domain Eukaryota; kingdom Viridiplantae; phylum Streptophyta; class Magnoliopsida; order Canellales; family Canellaceae; genus Warburgia; species Warburgia ugandensis. The sequence goes on from CP141136.1 coordinate 43,203,163, forward strand.
TGACCCTAATATTCAAGCCTGATTTTTCCTAAAATTCTCAATTTCACTATTTATTTAATTATAAAAAGTTAGGGGTGTTACTGTCTACCCCCCTTACAAAAATTTTGTCCTTGAAATTCCTAACTTACAACTATTCAAATCGTATGATGTTGCCATAATACTTTGACTAAGGAAATAGATTTGGTCCTCAATTGTTGTTCTTTCCTATCCAAGATCTAGACTACTCTTTCCTTGAAGGTTAAATTGGTATTTAACATTTTAGGCATCCTTTGTAGCACATGAGTTTCATCTGAGATGTATTTCTGTAACATGAATACATGAAATACGTTGTGCACTTCTAAAAGTTGGGGAGGTAGGGCTAATTTGTAAGCCACAAGACCAACCCTTTCTAGAATTTCAAAAGGACCTATGTATCTTGGACTGGGTTTTTCCTTACTTCTGAACCTCCTTACCTCCTTAACTGTTGAAACCTTGAAAAACACATGGTCACCTACTTTGAATTCCAGGGTTCAGTGTCTTTTATTCGCATAGCTTTTCTGACAGCTATGAGCAGCCAACAATCTTTTCTTTATTATTCTCACCTTGTCTCTACATTGTTCCACTAATTCTAATTTTATCAACTTCCGTTCTCCCACGTCATCTCAACAAGTTGGTGATCGACACGGCCATCCATACAAGGCTTCATAAGGTGCCATACTGATACTTGCGTTGAAGCCGTTATTATATGCGAACTCTATCAATGGAAGATGTTCATCCCAAGTTCCTCTCCAGTCTAATGCATAGGCCCTTAGCCTATCTTATAAGGTTTGGATGGTCCTTTTTGTCTAACCATCAGTTTGGGGATGAAAGGCTATACTAAACTTTAGTGTTGTCCCCAATGCCTATTGCACACTCTTCCAACTTCTCGACATGAACCTTCCATCTCGATCCGAGATGATAGACAGTGGGACCTCATGAAGGCTTACTATTTCTTTTACATATAACTGTGCTAGATTGTTGATAGATTGACTTTGTTTGATTGGAAGGAAATGTGCCGACTTAGTTAGCCTGTCAACTATGACCCAAATCATATCATGACATGTCCGAGTCCTTGGCAACCCTACAACAAAGTCCATGGTGATATTTTCCCATTTCCACTCTGGCAGTTCTAGGGTTTGTAGTAATCCAGCTGGCCTTTGATGTTCAGCCTTCACTTGTTGGCAAGTTAAGCACTTAGCCACACATTCTCTAATAACTCTTTTCATACCTTCCCACCAGAATCTTCTTTTTAAATCTTGGTACATTTTTGTTCCTCCCAGGTGTATAGAAAATTTTGATTGATGGGCCTCTTGTAGTAGTGCTTTTCTCAAACTTAAGGGAACCACAAGTCTTCCTTAGAATCGAATACCCCCATCTGAGTCTCTACTAACCCCTGCCTTTTCACACATTGCTTGGATTGCTACGTCTCCCTCTTGAGCCTTTAAGATTTGTTCAACAAAAGCTGACTTAATGGTGACATTAGCCATCACTACCTTTATGTGTTTACTTAGGGCATCTACCACTACATTAGCCTTTCCAATATGGTATTGAATTACAAAATCATAATCCTTAAGATATTCCATCCATCTCCTTTGTCTTATATTCAGATCAGCCTGGGTGAAAATATACTTGAGGCTCTTGTGATCAGTGAATATGTTGAATTTCTCCCCATACAAGTAATGTCACCAGATTTTTAAGGCAAACACTACTGCTTCCAGTTTTAGGTCATGTATCGGGGAGTTCATTTCATGCTTCTTTAGTTGTCGTGAAGCATAAGCATAAGCAATCTACGATAATATCCTGCTAACCCTAGAAAACTCCATATTTCAGTTATTGTCTTTGGCTACTCCCAATTCATGATTGCTTCCACCTTGGTTGGGTCCACCTCCACTCCATTCTGTGAAATTATATGTCCAACAGAGTTGACTTTCTCCAACCAAAATTCACACTTAGAAAATTTTCCAAATAGTTTGTGTCTTCTAAGTGTGTTTAATACAATCCGTAAATGCCCTTGATGTTCCCGTACATTAGTAGAATAAATTAGTATATCGTTAATGAATATGATTACAAATTTATCCAAAAATTCCTTGAAAATTCTATTCATCAAGTCCATAAATACGGCAAGAGCATTGGTTAGTCCAAAAGCCATCACCAAAAATTCATAATGCCCATAACGGGTTTTGAATGCAGGTTTGGGTACATCTTCACCCTTGACACGCAGTTGATGATATCCTGATCTAAGGTCAATTTTGGAAAAGACCTTTGTAGATTGGAGTTGATCAAAGAGATCATCAATGCTAGGCAGGGGCATTTGTTTTTTACTATCACATTGTTCAGCATACGATAATTAATACACAACCTCATAGACCCATCTTTCTTTTTCACAAATATCACCGGTTCTCCCCAAGGTGAATTACTTGGTCTAATAAACCCTTTGTACTAGGAATCACATCCATGGTAAACTCAATTTCCCTATGAGGTGGTAAACCTGGGAGTTCTTCAAGAAACACATCTTGGAATTCCTTGACTATGTCAATTTCTTCTATCTTGGGCCGTTCAACATTCAAAGCAACTACAGTTGCTAAAAATGCATGGCATCCCTTGGACACATATTTGGTAGCCTTCATAGTTGATATGATAGATTTGTTTGAACCATTTGGTTTTCCATGCAATATTATCATTTCTTCTCCTAGTGTGTTAAAAATGAGTTTTCTTTTACGGCAGTCCATAATTACCCCGTATTTTTCTAGCCAATCCATACCCAGTATAATATCAAAATCTATCATGTTTAGTAAAATGAGGTCTATACCCATTTTCTTCCCCTATACTTCAACAGGTACTTCTTGGAGATATTCCTGTAATCTAACTATTTTTCCCAATGGTGTCATCACATCCAGATAGAATCCCAATTTCTCCACTATCAATTGTATACTAGATGTAAATATACAAGATATGAAAGAATGGCCAGATCCAAAATCAAATAATACTTTGGCATGGTGATGAGATACTAGTAATGTACCCTCAATAACAGTAGTAGATGTTCCAGCCTCTCCGTCAGCAATGTTGAACACCCTTCTTGGATGACGTGGTACATTTTCAGGCTTTGCATCCTTAACTACCAAGGGTTTGTTGCAGTGATTTGAGAAATGCCCTATCTCGCCACATTTATAACAATTGACAGGAGGTCATGGTAATTGTGTCACCAGATTAGGGCGCACCTTGCCTGGATGATATCCTCTACATTTGGGCATGGTCTCCGTTTAGCTTGGTTCCTTGGATAACCAAAAGGCCTGAAGTTATTTGGTGGCCTCTTGCCTTTCTTAAAAGATTTTTGAGGATAGTTGCTCCATCCTCCAAGCTTGGTGAATTGGTTTCTTTTATAATCTTCTTCAAACTTAAAAGCCATCTCAATGCGCTCAGCCATATTTGTAGGTTTGGTCCCCAGTAGCTTCGTTCTTAATCCTAGGTGTAATCCTTCCATAAAGCGATCCATCGTGTGCCTTTCAGTGTCACATATATGATTGGCGAATCTCTTTAGTTGGATGAACTTATTTCATAGTCCACCATGGAAAGGCTTCCTTGTTGTAGCTCTAAGAACTCCTCTTTCCGGGATTGCACATGTGTAGGAAAATATTTCTCATTAAAAACTTCTTTAAATCTTTCCCATGGGATTTCTTCAAAATTGGAGAAGAAATTTCTCTGTGCAGACCTCTACCAGAAAGCTACTTCTTGCTTCAATATGTAGGTGGCCAACTTGACCTTTAGATTTTCTCGAGTAACACGCTGAAGGTCTTTTCCACCTCATAAATCCATTCTTTAGCCTTCTCAGCTTCTCCTTTTCCATTGTAACTGATCACCATTTTCTGGAACCTTTCCACCATCTTATCTATCTTTTCAGGTGTCAATTCAGAGTTTTCCATTACTCCACTAGGCAAAGGTGAAGAGTTCTCTTGTACCATAGTTGGAGTTTCTTGTCCGGGAATAGGAGCACTAGGTCCCACATTGGGTTGAGCTTGGGCCAGAATACTTGGTGCTTCCATTGGAGTAGCCTGAGACTGTATAACTTGGTGAAGACTTTTCCTCAGTACTCTTATCATCATTTCCTACAGATTATTTCCCGATGATCCTTCCATAGCATTTTCAGGTTCCCTTTGAGTCGTCCTTCTTGTTCCTCTTTTAGGTGGCATCTATTCAAAACCCAGATTTCTATATAAGTTTTCTACTTAACTCATTTCTAATCTATCCTAATTTGGATTATTCCTTTGGACATATTGGCGCTATGAGTGACTGGATGAATATCTCTAATACCAATTGTGATGACTTAGGTTTTTGAAACACAATTTGTAATATATTTTTCAAAGGGCCCCTAAACAATATAGCGAAAATTCTTTTCATTTAAATTCATTTGTACAAAACCCAAGTCTCACTTGAAGATACATAATACACATAGCCATTTTGTATAAAATAACATTTTATTGAATACCAGGAATCATCCAGTAGTTCACTCTTACATAGCCCCTATATCATAATCACAAACCATTGTCCAAATTACATAATCCAAAGTTCAAACCTCACCTTATATTAAAAACACTCAATACAACACACTCTCAATTAAAGAAAATTGCATATCTTAAAGGGCATCCCTAATTTGTTTTCTTCAAGTATTCTATCGTCTTGCTCCTAAGTCTTCAAGTTTTAATTCTTTAAGTCTTCTATGATATTGAGCTTCTAACCCTCCTTCCCTGTATCTAAGGTATTTTAAACATAGCAACATTTACAATACCTCAGCAAGCTATGATTGGTAAGGGATACAAACATATACTACTTCACTAATATAAGAATACATATCGCAATCATTAATCCACCCTAGTTATCCATCCATGAGTCATCTCATACATATATTATATACATTATTTAAATAGTGTGGGACAAATTAGTTAATATAGTGAAGATTGCTCAAAACTTGTTCCTTCCCCTAGCTATACTCCTACCTAGGAAATCAGTATTCAGCCAATCATTATATGGGGATTTCTAGGAACTCATGTAGTGGATTCTCATTATGCCATGGCATTACATTCATAATGCAAAATACACAAGGACTACTATGCTATAGTCTCAATCCGTACAGCGCGCCCAGATAATTGTATGATCCTCCGCTAATACTAATTGTGGAATAATAAATCCATGTCCTCATGGGATGGACCATGGCTGTCACAATGGTGGACTTTCCATAATTGCCCCACCCAACATTTAACCTCTCTTTGGGCATGGTATCCATCATATAAGTTTCAGGAAGTGGGTGGCAAAACCCTCATAACTTCCCTAGCATAGCATTCCCAGTCCTAAGGCAGTGGAAAACAAAGTCACAAGCCACCATACTTGTATGTAAAATACCTTGTACATATTAGACGATGTGTTTATTTAACTAAGGCTGGAATATTTTCTATACCCTATTCCTATGGTTTCCTTAGTCTCCATCTCTTATTACTTTCACCTCATTAGACTTGATCATCAAATTGGATCAATTTTGATTAGATTATGAGATTGGATCACTTAGTTGGATCACATGTTTTGGATCACTTAGTTGGACCATATGTTTAGGATCATGGCTATGCTAAGGTACTAAGCATAATTATATCATGAAGATCTATACTTCTAGACAGAAAATCATGTATGTATACACATGAGTCTCTAATACATCTTTGTATAACCACCTACCTTAAAGTGGTGCCATTGTCTTGATTCATACATCCCAAGTGGTATTCCTCCACATTGCTCATCCTAGTCTGTATTCATACATCTGTCAACTATACATATCAAGTTATTCGTCTATACAAGTATGTATCCCTATAATGGATGTCCTAATTTTTCTTGAATCAAGTTTGATCAAGGGTTTGAATTCTCTATCTATGTTCTTCTACATACCCATACATAATTTATACATACATACACAATACAATACTACATTAGTATTCTTATTATTTTTTATCATTCAAGACCCTATGGATCTTGTTTGATCATCCTTATCTTGATTACAATTTTTATTAGGGTTAGATGATTTACTAACCTTTTATGCTATTTATTATTATTACTCAACTAGTTAATGTTTTATTGGTTGAGGGTAGCTTATTTCATCCCAAGTCTAGAAGCCCCTCTTATGTCAAATTGGCTAAGGCTTACTAGTTAAATGGTTGAACACAAAGTGGCTACTTCAATCCTCATGTAAGGAGGCATTTAGACCTCACAAATGTCAACGAAAGGTGGGGGGAGAGCAAGGCTCTATTAGATAACCCCCTTAACCACTATGTCCATCATTCACTAGCTTGACCCTCACTCAACCTTTCATAAGGTTCCTATGAGCATTTAACCCTAAGTACTCTTTTTAATTGATTTTAATTAAATCCATGAACTAAAATGTCATTCATGGAGTTTTATTATTCTCCTAATTTGGACCAAGGAATATTCATTCCTTATATTATCCTAATAACCATGGTCCTTACTAACATTAAGTCCATGTCATATATTCCATGTAAATGTCTTTCCATTCTAATTTCATTTAATTCCAATTTTCAATGAATTTTCCATTACATAAGCAATAAAGCATAAATCAAAGGCATAAGTAAACAATTAAATAAATAATTCCATAATTAACCCTACTAAGCAATGAAAGATAATTACCAAAATGTTTAATAATTCAATGCAAATCTAACCAGATATAAACACCTATCATGATACAACGGTCTTCATTGATCCTCATTCATTTTTTCCCATTTTAGGGTTTAGATTTTCATCCTTCATTTTCTTTTAGATCCAACATTTCTTATTGATGTAATTTCATTGTAAAATCAATGATGTATCTCATTCATTGATTTGATCTTCCTTGATCTATCCGATCAAGGAGATCTTAAGTTACTTTATCCCATTTAAGGGGATAGATCTTGATCTAGCCCAAATCACTATCATCCATTCTATAATTCCATGAAATATTAACTCAATATTATCATTAATACATACCCATATAGTCCAATCATCCTTGATTGACTTGATCAAGGAGATTTCCATTCCTTTTTATGGTTTTTATTAATTTTAAGGCTAGATCTCTTAAGATCTGCCTATAAAATTCCATATAACTTACTTATTTAAGTTTTTAAATTAATATATCATTATCCAATAAGGTTTATTTGGTTTGATCATCCTAAATCTTATGGATCAAGGACATTAGTACAATTATCTTCTTAATCTGAGAAATGTTAATGAATTAAACATGTGATTTTATTGTTTCAGTAGATTTTTCTCATCAATATGAATCCAACACAACTTTCTGATCTCAATTTGGAGTCAAATTGAGATTAGAATTGAGTTTTTAAGATTTCAGCCCATTTTAAGGGCTGAATCTCAATCTTACTATTTTTTGTTTAATTATCTAATATATCTACATAGAAATCTTATTATGAACATGATCCTAGGGGTTTTGGGTTCCTCTGAACACATCCATTAGTTCATATTTTCATTTTTGGATCATCTTGATCATGATCCAAGGGTACCCCTACAGATTTTAATAATTATAATAGATTAATAAAGATTAAAACATGAATTTCATAAGTTCAATACCTAGATCAAGTGATAAGGAATCCACAAAATTTTTCAGATCTAAAATAATAGCCATATCAAGCTTTGAATTAACTCCGCCAATGACGGTCCCAAGCCCGGATGAAAAAGGAGGAGGGTCCTGCGTCAGGTGCCAGCCGGCAGGGGAGAAGTTGAAGATGATTTTGTTATTTCTTTCTTACAAATGAATATGCATTTGTATATTAGTTTGTGAGGAAGAAATGAAAATCATCTCCCTCTTCTTAAATATGGCAACCCTTGAGTCAGGTAGCCAGCCGGTAAGGGTGAAGCTGAAGATGGTTTTGTTATTTCTTTTTTGCTTGCAAATGAATGTATATTAGTTTGTAAGGAAGAAATGAAAATCATCTTCAGCTTATAAGAAATATGACACCCCAAATATGACATGAATCAAAAACAGACATTCCCTCAAGCTAGGGCGTTCCCCATAAGAGACGAGCTGCATTGGATCCCGAGTGCGATGAAAAATAGGCAAGGGTTGCTAGGGCGTTCTCCTAGAAGCGACGCGCTACATCAGATCCCAGGTGTAGTGAAAAATAGGCAAAGGGTTGCTAGAGCGTCCCCTCGAAAGCGACGCGCTACATCAGAACCCAGGTGCAGTGAAAAGTGGGCATGGGTTCATACCATGGAGGTCAAGAAAGGCAATAGTAAATAGGGTATCACCAGAACATAAGATTCGTATCGCCACATGGAATATAGGGACACTAACTGGCAAGAGTTTGGAGTTAGTAGATGCGATAAAACGTAGGAGAGTCAACATCGCTTGTATCCAAGAAACCAAGTGGAAAGGGGCTAAAGCAAAAGAAATAGATGGGTATAAATTATGGTACGTAGGAAAGGAAAATAATAGAAATGGTGTAGGAATAATAGTGGATAAGGAATTAAAGGATAAAGTTGTGGATGTTAAAAGAATCAACGATAGAATTATAATAATAATAATAATTGTTCTAGGAGAGCAAATTATAAATGTTATAAGTGCATACGCACCACAAGTAGGTTACAAGAGATAATCAAGAAACATTTTTGGGAAGATATGGAGGGAGTCATGCAAGAAATTCTCAACACTAAGTAGATATTTATAGGTGCAAACTTAAATGGCCATGTAGGAAAAGATAAGGAAGGATATGATAGAATACACGGTGGATATGGTATAGGTGAACGAAATGAGATGGGGGAGAATATCCTTGATTTTGCTTTGTCATATAACCTATACATTGCAAATACACTCTTTAAGAAGAGGGATGAACATTTAATAACCTTTAAAAGTGGACTTCTTAAAAGCCAAATAGACTTTTTTCTACTTAGGAATAATGAACAATCTACATGTAAGGATTGTAAGGTGATACTTGGTGAGAGTTTGACCTCACAATATAGGTTAATGGTTATGGATATCCATATCAAAAGATGGAGTAAAAGAATTAAACTTAATACACACCCAAAAGCTAAGTGGTGGAACTTAAAAGGAGAGAAAATAACCTCCTTAAAAAATAAGTTGATGGTAGAAGGAAAGTGGAACTATGAAACAGAAGTAAATACTATGGGGATTAATATGGTTGAGTGCATTAAGAAAGTGGAAAATGATGTCTTAGGAGTATCTAAAGGTAAAAGGGTATTAGCAAAGGAAACATGGTGGTGGAGTGAAACAGTTCAAAAAGTTATTAAAGAAAAATGGATGCGTTTTAAAGCATGGCAGAATATTAGAAATAATGAAAACTATGAGCAATATAAGAATGCTAAAAATGTTGCTAAGAGAATAGTAAGTGAGGCTAAACTTAGAGTATTTGATGAGCTCTACAATAGACTAGGAACAAGAGAAGGTGAGAAAGATGTGTTTAAACTTGCAAAAGTAAGAGAATAGAAGGCTAAGGACTTAGATCATGTTAGGTGGATACGAAGCAATGATCAAAGGGTATTAATCAAAGATGATGAGATCAAACAAAGGTAGGAAACATACTTTCAAAAATTGTTAAATGACAATGGCCCTGAGAATATAGGGATTGAAAATACTATAAATCAAAATAACATTGGATATTATAGGTATGAACGTAGGATTAGAATTCCTGAAGTAAAAGAAGCCTTGAAAAAGATGAAATTAGGAAAGGCCATGGGGCTTGATGGTATACCAGTAGAGGTTTGGAAGCATATGGGAGACATTGGGGTAGTTTGGTTGACCGAGTTGTTTAACAAGATTATAAAATCAAAGAAAATGCCTGATGAGTGGAGGAAAAGCTCTATTGTACCAATTTATAAGAATAAAGGAGACATACAGAGCTGCACTAATTATAGAGGGATCAAACTTATGAGCCACACTATGAAACTTTTTGAAAGAGTGATTGAGAAGAAGCAGCATCATGAAACAAGTGTATCAGAGAATCAGTTTGGTTTCATGCCTGGGAGGTCTACCATGGAGGCTATTTTCTTACTAAGACAATTATTAGAGAAATATAGGGAAAGGAGGAAAGACCTCCACATGGTCTTTATTGATTTAGAGAAAGCTTATGAAAGAGTCCCTAGAGAGTTAATATGGAGAGTGTTCGGTGGTAAAGGGGTTTTGCAAGGATATATAGACATAATTAAAGATATGTATGAGGGACCGGTAACAAATGTCAAGACCACTAGTGGTATGACTGGTGATTTTCTTGTCACTGTAGGATTGCACCAAGGATCGGCATTGAGTCCATACCTTTTCACATTGGTTATGGATGAGTTAACAAAACATCTACATGAGGAGATTCCTTGGTGCATGTTATTTGCTGATGATATAGTCTTACTTGATGAGACAAGGGAGGGTGTAAACATAAAGCTAGAATTATGGAGAGAAGCATTAGAATTTGAAAGATTTAAAATTAGTCGAACTAAGACAGAATATATGGAATGTAATTTTAGCAAGGAGAGTAGGAGTAGAATACCAGTCAAGATTGATAATCAAGAAGTCCCCGCCAAAGACCACTTTCGGTACTTAGGATCAATAATTCATGAGTGGAGAGATTGAGAGGGAGGTTATCCAGAGAATTCAAGCGGGTTCAAGCAAATGGAGATGTGCATCTGGAGTTTTGTATGATCGACGAGTGCCACTCAAACTAAAAGGAAAATTCTATAGGATGGCCAGAAGGCTGGCCATGCTCTATGGATCAGAATGTTGGGCAGTTAAGGAACATCATACTCATAGGATGAGCGTCGCAGAAATGAGGATGTTGAGATGGATGAGTGGTAAGACAAGAAAAGATAGAATTTGAAATGAAAATATTCGAGGAAATTTAGGGATAGCACCAATAGGTAATAAGATGAGGGAGACTAGACTTAGATGGTTTGGACATGTTCAAAGGAGACCAACAATGGCACCGGTTAGAAGAAGTGAGGCAATACAAGTAGAAAGTTTTAAAAGGGCAAGGGGAAGGCCCAAAAGAACATGGATAGAAGTGGTGAGGAAAGATTTAAAAACTTTGGTACTAAGTGAAGACATGGTATTTAATAGAGTGGAATGGAGGAATAAGATTCATGTGGCTGACCCCTAATTGGGATAAGGTCTTGATGATGATGATCAAGCTTTGAATTGAAGGTTTAAGTCTTTAGTTCAAAAGTGGATGGCCCAGATCAACTTTGGTTTTACGGGTGCGTGACATCTAGCGGCCCGTGCCCATTACCGTCCATAGTAGGTCATTGAGCAGAGGTGACGGGCTATGGGCAAGATATCTAGATCTGGACTGTCGGATCACCCATGGTTAGATCTCCTCTGTCCGTTAAAATCAAAGGGTCAGATTTCATCCCCTAGGGTTTTGGGCCCCATAAATCCATCCAACGGCTCAAAAATCTCATTTGAGTCATCCAAGATGGTGGATTTTCACCCTGTAGTTGGATTCATCATCTTCGATAGATCAGCGACTAGGTAGATCTCCTTGAGGCCAGAAAGCTTCAGTAAACTACCGAAATCAACATAGAAGAGTGAGGTGCACCTACCTGGGTTGTTCCAAGTCCGGAAACTTGGCTAGAATAAAAAAAATCCATGCCTATATGTATATCATCGGAGCTTACTATTTGTTGATGAAATTTCCAGTAAAACCTCAACAGATCTTCATAATTATATAGGGCTTTTGTAGATCTTAGCATTCTAAAGAGATACAATGGTTAAGATTGATTTTCAATGGTCAAAATGTGACGTCTAATTGGATTTTTGTAGCAGGGTGAAAACCCTACTCATTGGGGGCGACACGTTTGTAGACACTCCAGATACCCCGAGGAGGAATATTCCTCCTGGTGCCTCTATGGACGCGTTAACAGGAGAATAAAATGTGAAGAGGGAGAGAAGAAAAGAGAGACAAGGGGGAGGAGGTTTGGGTTGAAATTTTGATATAGTCGGGTAAATTTCATGAGGAATTTTATGAACATTTTGGGAATTTTTATGAGAGGTATTTATAGGTGTTTTGAGTGTTTTTCATAATGACATGCATTAATTATGTTTATTTCTTTTTATTATTTAATATTCATTGGATTCCCACTACCACCGTCCTCCACTAGCAAGTGGTAGTTGTTTGACTTATGATTTCACATGGTTTGGTCATTGGATTCCTTTGGGGGTCCCTTGTGGGCCCCATGTGGGCCCCACATGGTGTAAAAAGACTATTTTGTCCTTTATGTATAAAAATTAGGGTTTATTCCCATGATCTCAGAATTGAGCGTACTTAGTGGCATTGGATTCATATTTTTTAGTACATTCTAAATTTTTATGTCCTAAGCCTTGGCTATAGGTAAAATTATCATTTTACCCTTTTGTTCATAAAATGGAGAAAAATAAGACTTTTTCATCCGAATCTAGAATGAGTTTGATTTCAATTATACATGTCTTATCCTTTGATTATACTTCTATGAGAAGTGTATTCTAAATAACCCTAATAATGCAGCCTAATTTTCTTTGAAATTCTCAATTTCACTATTTATTTAATTACAAAAGCTTAGGGGTGTTACATTGGAAGTGCATAATTCTTAGAGGAAATAACTACAGTTTTATAAGAATGATTACTAAATGATAAGAAAGATCAGTAGATGAGTGGAGAATTCAAGCATGAATGTAGAAAACTTAATGAATAAGTTCAAATTCTAACTTGGACGGCGTGTATAAACTTTTGAAAAGGCCTAACAACTATGGTAATAACAATAGTATGAGAATAAGGATAAAGGATTAGAAAGGATTATGATTAATGAGAACTCGAGAAAGTTTAGAGAAGTATTGTATTAACCTAAACTTGAAGTGGAGTTATTTGACGATTAAATTGTAGCATGGTGAAAATTATTGAAAATTTGATGAAATAAGATCCTATGTTTTTATGGATGAATTTCTTGAGCTATGAGATGAAAATTAATGAGTTCTTGTGCATACAAAAATATTGATGGCCAGACATTAGTAAGAAGTAAATGTTTGTGAATTATTCTAGGGGTTTTAATTATGATTTGAAGTGCATATTGCCTGGTGGACATCATAACTATTTTATAAGAATACTTATTAAATAGTGATGATTATATAATGAATCAACTAGGTAGAAAGATAGATGAAGTGAATGAAGTAAGATGAAAATGATTATAATTGATTTACTTTCAACACTGATAGTGATGATATTGTGGTTTCTAAGAACTAAGTTATTATGAAGGATTAGTTTCATTGGATGGAGAGTGACAGAGTTGCAATTGATTTTGACTGATATGACCATGAACTAACTCATTAGTTAAAGGAAATGAAATGGTGGAAGTGAAGACACTAAAAATGTAATTATGAGGATTCTAATGATGGTCATTTGAGATGACATATTCCTCTATTGCTGAGACTTTTATCTAAAAGACTCTTGGGAAGGCGCGTAATGATCAGTATCTTTGCATGATGTGTAATTGGTGATATAGAGAGCATTGACAACTTTAAAGTAGAGGATTAGATAGTTCAATAGTATTTGAATTGGTTTACAGGATGAAGAGGTGTGTTACTTGCAAGGGCACGCACCTCCACAATTATGTCTTAGAATTGGTAGATTGCCACAACATCGGCAATAGTATCAACAGCAGCCATTATAGTTGCAATCCTTTAGATGCCCTGAATGTGGGGAGTCAAGGCATTTCTTTAGAGAGCATCCTAGATAACAGCGAGTCAGACAAACTGACATTGGAAGCAAGACAGAGATGGCCCCACATTAGCAATGATGAGCTTCTGCCATTATTTGGAAGCAAGCACAGTTATTCTTGCATTTTGTGTTGGCGCCCTAATGATTATACCTGTATATATAATAGTCTCTTGGATTGGATGTTATAACGCTGATGAAAGAGTTATTAAAACTTATAAGTCTAGTGGGTATTGGTGGAGATAATGAACAAGATGGATGTTGATCTCATCCTACTTGAGATGACTAATTATAGTATTATCCTTGGATGGATTCTATTTATTTGGAGATGGTTGATTTTTGTGAGAAGAAGTTACTTCTAGTGTACTTGGACAACTATTGACTTTGCTTGTGTAAGAAGGGGCATCACTGAAGTTTATGTTATTTCTGCCTTAAAGGCAGTGCAATAGATTCTTGAGTTTCAAGGGCCTTGTTAGTGTGATAGTGGATGACAAAGAGCAGCTATAGATTGAGCATATAGATGGTGCGTAAGAATTCACAATCTTTCTTGAGGGTCTTCCAGGTTTTTTTGCCACGAGATATTGATGGTGATATTGATTTGGCATCAAACATGGTTTCAGTTACAGGAGGTACTTGATGAGGGTTTATTAGACCTAGTGGGTCTTCATAGGGTGCATTAGTCTTCTAGCGAAGAAGAGAGATAGATCTTTATTGCTATACGCAGATTATCACTTGTTTAATAGCACTATAGTAGAGAACTAATATTCTCTATTATGTAATTGATGATCTATTTTATCAACTTTGGATGGTGCATGGTGATTGTGGATATTGATTTGAGGTCTGGTTATCACCAACCAAGGATTGTGAGTGAGATGTCTTTGAGAAGATCTTTAGAACTTGTTATGATTATTATAAGTTCTGCGTGATACCAATTGATGGAACCAATGCACTGATAGTATGTATGGATAAAATGGGTTGAATTTTCAAATGTTACTTGAATGAGTATCTTAATGACTCATCTCTTATTATGAAGTTATGTAATTATGAGTTATGGTCGAAGAAGTTGAATTTGATTGACCACAATGCCTCTATTGATAGGGAGTAGTTTATTAAATTGTGATAGGCTAAAATTAGCCAAATTGGTGACAAGGTTCATAGTTTCCTTAATCTTATGAACTGTTAGCCCCTAGTAATTGAGTTTAACTAGGATAATAGTGATATAGATGCATTTTTCCTTTATATTACATATGTAAGCTTGAATTTTTCACTAAATGAGGGATATGGTAGTGATGTATAATATTATATGAGATTATTCTATTATGGGTAAAAATTTGATTTATGATGTATACTTGTGAGAAACTGATGAGGGCGGCCTAAGTGGGTGGGTGTGAGAGGCACTGGCAGGCTTCTAGGTGGCAGGTTTCTAGGTGCTTACAGTATGATTGTATTGCAAATTGGTTTTGAGTGGCACAGAGTGCCTATTGGTGAGTTGTATGCTCTAGTTTTGATTTGGCAGATGGTTTACTATGGGTGAGCTGATGTGCTCTGTAATATATTTTCCTATTGGTGAGCTAAGATACTTTGATTTTTATTGATATGGTGATTTTACTTGTACTAAAGTTGCGCACAAATAACCAACTCCTAGATGGGCGTTTGGTTTATCTTAATTGCATTATAAGTGGTTATGATGGCTCTAATTAAAGTATGAGTTGTTTGATCTAAAATGGTGTGTCATTTATTGGTTTATATCTGAATTGGTATATGAGGAGATGACATGATGTGAAATGGTTTATTGATGTTGACTTTGGAATTATTAGCACAATTAGATATATTGTGATATGGGAATATTTCTACAATTGTTTAAGGAATAACATGACAAGAATTTTGAGAACTAAATTCATATAAGAGGGAAGAATGTAACATTTCCTAATTTTAAAATACCAAAATTGCGTAAATTTTAGAAAATGTTAAATTGGGATGAAAAGAATATATTGAATTTCCTATATTTGAAGTTTTATAAGTTAAAAACTTGATAGTCATCTAATCAAGTATTGAGACCTCTATAATTGGATTGTACTAAAAAAGATGATTCCAACGACACCAAGTTTGCTGAAATTGGAGTTCAGATGGAGGAGATATGAAGATTTGAATATGATGCACATTTTTGTAAAAATAAGATAGAAAAAAAGACAAAATGCCTAAAATAGAGGGGGCCATATTTTATACGAGTACCCCTCCCTCACTTAAGTGACATGAGAACACACCTTTAAGTCTATTCCCGAACCCGGCACACATGGGGAACTTGATGGAGAGAGAGAAACAAGGAGAGAGAAGTAGAAGGAAAAAGAAGAGGAGGAAGATGAGAAGAAGGACAAGGAGAAGACAGGGGAAGAGGAGATAAACCCCAACACAGGAAAAACCTAGCACACTAGTGGGAACAAGAAAAAAAGGGGAAAACAAGGAATTTAAGGTCATCAGATTCTAGGCCGTCCCTGGAGAAGATGACCACTCGGATTGTTGATCCCAATTAGGGGTAGGCCACATGAATCTTATTCCTCCATTCCACTCTATTAAATATCATGTCTTCATTTAGTCCCAAAGTTTTTAAATCTTTCCTCACCACTTCTATCTACGATCTTTTGGGCCTTCTCCTTGCACTTTTAAAACTTTCTACTTGTATTGCCTCACTTCTTCTAACCAGTGCCTTTGTTGGTCTCCTTTGAACATGTCCAAACCATCTAAGTCTAGTCTCCCTCATCTTATTACCTATTGGTGCTATCTCTAAATTTTATCAAATATTTTCATTTCAAATTCTATCTTTTCTTGTCTTACCACTCATCCATCTCAACATCCTCATTTCTGCGATGCTCATCCTATGAGTATGATGTTCCTTAACTGCCCAACATTCTGATCCATAGAGCATGCCCAGCCTTCTGGCCATCCTATAGAATTTTCCTTTTACTTTGAGTGGCACCCATCGATCACACAAAACTCCATATGCACATCTCCATTTCTTCCAACCCGCTTGAATTCTCTGGATAACCTCCCTCTCAATCTCTCAATCTCTCCACTCTCATGAATCATTGATCCTAAGTACTGAAAGTAGTCTTTGACGGGGACTTCTTGGTTATCAATCTTGACTGGTGTTCTACTCCTACTCTCCTTGCTAAAATTACATTCCATATATTCTGTCTTAGTTCGACTAATTTTAAATCCTTCAAATTATAATGCTTCTCTTCATAATTCTAGCTTTATGTTTACCAACTCCCTTGTCTCATCAAGTAAGACTATATCATTTGCAAATAACATGCACAAGGGAATCTCCTCATGCAGATGTTTTGTTAGCTCATCCATAAGCAATGTGAAAAGGTCACACCACTAATGGTCTTAACATTTGTTACTGCTCTCTCATACATATCTTTAATTATGTCTATATATCCTTGCAAAACCCCTTTACTACCCAACACTCTCCATATTAACTTCTTAGGGACTCTATCATAATCTTTCTCTAAATTGATAAAGACCATGTGGAGGTCTTTCCTCCTCTCCCTATATTTCTCTACTACTTGTCTTAGTAAGAAAATAACCTCTATGGTAGACCTCCTAGGCATGAAACCAAATTGATTCTCCGATACACTTGTTTCATGTTGCAGCCTCTTCTCAATCACTCTTTCAAAAAGTTTCATAGTGTGGCTCATAAGTTTGATCCCTTGATAATTAGTGCAGCTCTGTATGTCTCCTTTATTCTTATAGATTGGTACAATAGAGCTTTTCCTCCACTTATTAGGAATTTTCTTTGATTTTATAATCTTGTTAAACAACTTGGTCAACCAAACTACCCCAATATCTCCCATATGCTTCCAAACCTCTATTGGTATACCATCAGGCCCCATGGCCTTTCCTGATTTCATCTTTTTCAAGGCATCTTTTACTTCAGGTATTCTAATCCTACGTTCATACCTATAATATCCAATGTTATTTTGATTTATAGTATTTTTAATCCCTATATTCTCGGGCCATTGTCATTTAACAATTTTTGAAAGTATGTTTCCCACCTTTATTTGATCTCATCATCTTTGACTAATACCCTTTGATCATCGCTTCTAATACACCTAACATGATCTAAGTCCTTACCCTTCTATTCTCTTACTTTTGCAAGTTTAAACACATCTTTCTCACCTTCTCTTGTTCCTAGTCTATTGTAGAGTTCATCATATGCTTTAAGTTTAACCTCACTTACTATTCTCTTAGCAACATTTTTAGCATTCTTATGTTGTTCATAGTTTTCATTATTTCTAATCTTCTGCCATGCTTTAAAATGCATCTATTTTTATTTAATAAATTTTTGAACTATTTCACTCCACCACCATGTTTCCTTTGCTAATAACCTTTTACCTTTGGATACTCCTAAGACATTTTTTTCCACTTTCTTAATGCACTCAACCACATTAGTCCACATAGTATTTACTTCTGTTTCATAATTCCACTTTCCTTCTACCATCAACTTACTTTTGAAGGAGGTTATTTTCTCTCCTTTTAAGTTCCACCACTTAGTTTTTGGATGTGTATTGAGTTTAGTTCTTTTACTCCGTCTTTTGATACGGATATCCATAACCATTAACCTATGGTGTGAGGTCAATCCTTATATGTTTTAAAAGAAAAAAATGACATTAGGGATTTTTAAGGCCTTCTTATGAAACTTGTTTTCCGCTATTTGGTTTTTAGATAGTTTTTCAAACTCAGGGCCCCACAATTGCAAAATATTTTATGAAAAAGTGTTATAAAAACTAAGGATGTCACGCAATCTCCTTCCAATTCCCTCATCGAAAGTAGCCACACTCCTCTAAATGAATTCCACATTTTCACTTGAGAGAAATAAGGAATAAAGAAAGAAAAATAAAGGAGGTGAGGAGAGAGACAATTTATGGGGAATCTATGAATGACATTCATCCTAAATTTTGAAGTGTTGAAAGGCCAATATCTATTCTTATTTATGGATATCTTAAAAAACCAATAAGAACTAACTTAAATAAAGATGGACCAATATGAAATAAGACTACAAGGAAGACATGAACATCATATCATTGGCGGAGATTTTTTGGTGGGCTACCCACCAAAAGTTTAGGAAAAACATCCTTTTCTAACGGGGGAGATGCCTTCCATTACTTGAAGTACATTGGATGGAGAAAAAAATGGTGGGTTGGGAGAGAATAAAGAAGGAAATCTATAGTGGATAAGAAAATCTCAATGGACTTCAGCCATTCACTCTAAGGCATGTTTATCCAATGGTTGAGAATAATGGAGCTACAAAACATGATCCTTTGGATAAGAAAATATCAAGGCAATACATGCTCTCAATCCTAAGTGAAGTATGATCTAATGGTGAGGAAATGAAGAGAAAACATAGGCAAACCTTTGGCACTATCTCACATTCCATACAAGGAGATGTAACATGATCACTTTAGCAACAATGAGGGAGATTCCTTTTTCCCTAAAGAAATGGCACTTGATTCTAAGATAAAGTGGAGGGAACTACCCTTGGACTACTATAATATTTATCCTACCATCTCCACCATCCATGAAATAATGACATTCATCCAACCATCTATCTATAACAGCCCACTCAATCTTTCCCAACTTAGGGAGATCATATCCTCTATCTTTCCATTCTGCTTTGTCCCCTACATTCTCCCTACTGTCCTTCCCCATCTCTTTCCTCCTTTTCTTCCCATCATCATCACTATCTCACAACCAATATCTTTCTAATTATCGTCATCCAAAGTGGCAGCATTTTTCTTAATGAATTCCACATCTCCCCCACCTCCCTTATTTCCATTCTCCTTACTTTCCTATTTTCTCCTTCCATCAAAACTAGTCCTTAATACCTTCTCTTCATGATCCATTCCCTAGGCTTCCACCTTAGAACTCTATAAATAGAGATGAAGCAAAATGAGAATGGATTTCTAACTTTTCCCTAGATCACTCTCACTACCTCTCCCATTGATCCAAGCAAACTCATGGGGAAGAGCTAAGAGTCTCAACTTGCACCCCGTTATCCCTCTCTCTTACAAACCTCCATCTTCTTTCACTTCCACCCTTAGACTTGCATGCTTCATCTCTAACCTACATGCATTACCCCTTTCTCATTTTCACACATCTTCCACTATTAATTTTGCATGTATTTCCTTTCTTCAATTTGCATGCATAGATCTTGTGCCACTTCCTACAACAGCCAAGATATCACCTTCCTAAACATCATGATCCATTCCCTAGGATTCCACCTTAGAACTCTATAAATAGAGGTGAAGCAAAAGGAGAATGGATCTCTAACTTTTCCCTAGATCACTCTCACTACCTCTCCCATTGATCCAACCAAACTCATGGGGAAGAGCTAAGAGTCTCAACCTGCACCCCCTTATCCCTCTCTCTTACACACCTCCATCTTCTTTCACTTCCACCCTTAGCCTTGCATGCTTCATCTCTAACCTACATGCATTACCCCTTTCTCATTTGCACGCTCTTCCACTATTAATTTTGCATGGATTTCCTTTCTTCAATTTGCACTCATAGATCTTATGCCACTTCCTTCAGCAGCCAAGATATCACCTTCCTAAAAGTGGTATAGCTATGGTTGATGATCCTTTGGATTAGTGGCACATTAGGAGACTACCCACATAGCTTGTATGCTACAAGTTTTGTACTTAAACATTCAGATAGAGTTGCATTGATGATGTTAGTTTGGATGTAACTTTAGTATACTTTGGGTTGAATTGATGTGTATAGGCCTCGTTGAGTGATGATAAGTGCCAAATTGTGTATAAAAATCACCCAATTAGTTACTCATTGTTATAACTTATAGGATTAAAGCAAGGTTTTTGGATAAAAATTATAACACATGCATTTCTGACCTTGTAATTTAGATATGCTATAATTTGCAGGTTTAAAGGTTAATTCAAGGTAAGTATGAGTATAATCATACTTTTTATGTTCAAGTAGCCAGCCGGCAAGGGTGAAGCTAAAGATGATTTTAATAAAAATCATCTTCAACTTTTTAAAACTATGGTAGCCCCAATATGACATGAATCGAAAACTGACATTCACTCAAGCTAGGGTGTTCCCCATAAGTGACGTGCTGCATCAGATCCCAGGTGCGTTGAAAAATAGGCAAGGGTTGCTAGGGCATTTTCCCAAAAGCGACGTGCTACATCAAATCCTGAGTATAGTGAAAAATGGGCAAGGGCTGCTAGAGTGTCCCCTCAGAAGTGATACGCTGCATTAGAACCCAAGTGCAGTGAAAAGTGGACATGGGTTCATACCATGGAAGTCCAGAAAGGTGATAGTAAATAGGGTATCTCTAGAACATAAGATTCGCATCGCTACATAGAATATAGGGACACTGACAAGTAAGAGTTTGGAGTTAGTAGACAAGATGAAACGTAGGAGAGTCAACATCGCTTGTATCCAAGAAACCATTGGAAAGGGGTTAAAGCTAGAGAAATAGATGGGTATAAATTATAGTACGTAGGAAAGGAAAATAACAAAAATGCCATAGGAATAATAGTGGATAAGGAATTAAAGGATAAAGTTGTGGACGTTAAAAGAATCAGTGATAGAATTATAATAATAATAATTATTCTAGGAAAGCAGATTATAAATATTATAAGTGCATATGCACCACAAGTAGGGTTACAAGATATAATCAAGAGACAGTTTTGGGAAGATATGGGGGGAGTCATGCAAGAAATTCCCAACACTGAGGGGATATTTATAAGAGCAGACTTAAATGGCCATGTAGGAAAAGATAAGGAAGGATATGATAGATTACACGGAGGGTATGGTATAGGTGAACGAAATGAGATGGGGGAGAATATCCTTAATTTTTCTTTGTCATATAACCTATCCATTGCAAATACACTCTTTAAGAAGAGGGATGAACATTTAATAACCTTTAAAAGTGGACTTCATAAAAGCCAAATAGACTTTTTCCTAATTAGGAATAATGAACGATCTATATGTAAGGATTGTAAGGTGATACCTAGTGAGAGTTTAACCTCACAACATAGGCTAATGGTTATGGATATTTATATCAAAAGATGGAGTTAAAGAACTAAACTTAATACACATCCAAAAACTAAGTGGTGGAACTTAAAAGGAGAGAAAATAACCTCATTCAAAAATAAGTTGATGGTAGAAGGAAATTGGAACTACGAAACAAAAGTAAATACCATGCGGACTAATATGGCTAAGTCCATTAAGAAAGTGACAAAAGATGTCTTAGGAGTATCTAAAGGTAAAAGGCTATCGACAAAGGAAACAATGTGGTGGAATGAAACAATGCAAAAAGTTATTAAAGAAAAACGAGTGTGTTCTAAAGCATGGCAGAAGATTAGAAATAATGAAAACTACGTACAATATAAGAATGCTAAAAACGTTGCTAAGAGAATAGTAAGTAAGGCTTAACTTAAAGCATATGATGAGCTCTATAATAGACTAGGAACAAGAGAAGGTGAGAAAGATGTGTTTAAACTTGCAAAAGTATGAGAACAGAAGGGTAAGGACTTAGAGCATGTTAGGTGCATTAGAAGCGATGATCAAAGGGTATTAATCAAAGATGATGAGATCAAACAAAGATGGGAAATATACTTTCAAAATTTGTTAAATGACAATGGCCCTGAAAATATAAGGATTGAAAATACTATAAATCTAAATAACATTGGATATTATAGATATGAACGTGGGATTAGAATACCTGAAGTAAAAGAGGCCTTGAGAAAGATGAAATCATGAAAGGCCATGGGGCCTGATGGTATACCAATAGAGGTTTGGAAGCATATGGGAGATATTTGACCAGTTTTGTTGACCAAGTTATTTAACAAGATTATAAAATCAAAGAAAATGCCTGATGAGTGGAGGAAAAGCTCTATTGTACCAATCTATAAGAATAAAGGAGACATCCAGAGTTGCACTAATTATCGAGGGATCAAACTTATGAGCCACACCATGAAACTTTTTGAAAGAGCGATTGAGAAGAGGCTACAACATGAAACAAGTGTATCGGAGAATTAGTTTGGTTTCATGCTTGGGAGGTCTACCATGGAAGCTATTTTCTTACTAAGACAATTAGTAGAGAAATATAGGGAGAGGAGAAAAGACCTCCACTGGTCTTTATCGACTTAGAGAAAGCTTATGATAGAATCCCTAGAGAGTTAATATAGAGGGTGTTGGGTGGTAAAGGGGTTTCTCAGGGGTATATAGACATAATTAAATATATGTATAATGGGAGCGGTAACAAATGTTAAGACCACTAGTGGCGTGACTGGTGATTTTCCTGTCACTGTCGGATTGCACCAAGGATCGGCATTGAGTCCATACCTTTTCACATTAGTTATGGATGAGTTAACAAAACATCTGCATGAGGAGATTCCTTGGTGCATGCAGACGATATAGTCCTGCTTGATGAGACAAGGGAGGGTGTAAAAATAAAGCTAGAGTTATGGAGAGAAGCATTAGAATCTGAAGGATTTAAATTGAGTTGAACTAAGACAGAATATATGGAATGTAATTTTAGCAAGGAGAGTAGGAGTGGAACACCACTCAAGATTGATAACCAAGAGGTCCCCATGAAAGACCACTTTCAATACTTAGGATCATTAATCCATGAGAGTGGAGAGATTGAGAGGGAGGTTACCTAGAGAATCTAAGCGGGTTGGAACAAATGGAGATGTGCATAGGGTGTTTTATGTGATCAGTGGGTGCCACTCAAACTAAAGGGAAAATTCTATAGGATGGCTATATGTTGGGCAGTTAAGGAACATCATACTCATAGGATGAGCGTCGCAAAAATAAGGATGTTGAGATGGATGAGTGGTAAGATAAGAAAGGATAGAAATAAAAATAAAAATATTAGGGAAAATTTAGGGGTAGCACCAATAGGTAACAAGATGACGGAGATTAGACTTAGATGGTTTGGACATGTTCAAAGGAGACCAACAACGGCACTAGTTAGAAGGAGTGAGGCAATACAAGTAGAAGGTTCTAAAAGGGCAAGGGGAAGGCCCAAAAGAACATAGATAGAAGTAGTGAGGAAAGATTTAAAAACTTTGGGACTAAATGAAGCCATGGTATTTAATAGAGTGGAATGGAGGAATAAGATTCATGTGGCCGACCCCTAATTGGGATAAGGTCTTGATGATGATGAGTCAAGATGGTAATTTGACAACTGAGATTGATGAGATGAAAATTAAAGATCAAGATCAAAAGATCAAGTTAAGGCCTAACTGTCATCAATCCAAAGTGAGATCAAGAATCAAGATCAACTTAAGGCAAGTAAATAATGGAATTAGAGGACCTAAAGGTGTGTAAAGTGGGCCCATGCACAAGCCATGCAAAGTCCACCACCTCTACATGGGATTCACTCAAGTCACCTAAGCCATGCAAGTCATGAAGACAGTGACTTGCTAAGGGGGTTGAGCCATTAAGCCAAGACAAATGAACCCTCAAAGCAAGCCATTGAGCCATATGAGACAAACTACAAGGAAGGTCATGATTGGAGGAGAATTTAAATAGAATATCCAAGGGAGTTTCTAGAGCATAATTAGAGGATATTGAGTGAAAATCCAATTGGGTGAACAGGCATGTGTACAATCAAGAGCACATGGCTCATTCATCTTATCTCTTCATCTCTCTCTCTCTCTCTCTCTCTCTCCACCTATCCACGTGAACTACACTCAAGGAAGGGAATTCCACATGAAGCTCCTAAAATATTGGATCCTTCTACAATGGGAAATGCACCTTCCTAAGAAGGTGGTGCCTCCCACCTTATCTTCCTCTTACGTGTCCCCCTTGTACCCCCTTAAGTTTCCTATATGGTTGTCCTAGATTCTTCATCATCTAACCCTTGGATTATTTCTTTTCATATCCACCTTAGGATCACCTATTACCAAGGTTAGGAAGTCCCAAAAACACATAGAAGAAAGAAAGAGTTTGACGTGAAAGGAACTTCAGGGGGGGGGAGTGAGAGATGGCACCCTCCTTTGAAGTAGGCATCTCTGCCCCGCCTTCCTCCTTCAATCTCCCAATGTCTTCTTCTCTTTCGGCAGCCATCTTCTCTAATTTTTTGTACCTCTTCCATTGGGTTTTCTTTCCTCATTTGCTTCTTCAAAGTCTAGGTTAATTAGTTCCATTAATATTTTATTTTTTTGCTTTGTTTTATTTTTTGAGTTCATGCTTTAGTTCTTTGTTTTGTTGCCTTGTTTTCCTTTGACTCTTGCACTTTATTTCTCACCTTAGAGCATTGAATCTAAGGACTATAACTTTCTTCTACTAAAAACCAAGAAAGTATAGTTATTAGATCAAGTACCTGTCCATCTTTTAACCTTGAGTTCTTAGCCATCTCTTGCTCTCCTTTCCCTTCTTTTGCCCCTTTATTTTCCTTATATCCCTACTGGATATCACATGCAATCTTATGATTGAAAGTTGGAGGGTTTAAGTTCTTTATTTTTAACATAATTGAGCATGGTGTGGTGTGCACACTTCATAGAAAGTCTGCACCACACTCGTACTTAACTCTGCATCAATAAAGTTGAGGTTGTTTCATGTTTAAAGTTTATCTGTTATGGCTATTTCATGTCATTTAAATTTGAATTTTAATGTCTATTGACTTGCCTTTCCATTTTTAGATTCCATGTTCTTCATTATAGGTTGGTTGTATTTAGGTTACACATGAATCACACTTGAAATCTTATGCACAAACCCATGGTTCATGTGCATGGTTTCAAGGTATTTCCCCTAGCAAAGTTGCTTAGTCTAGATTAAATTCCCATGCTTTAAGTTAAATCTCATTCATGTATTTCATGTTAGCGTGGGTTGCATCTTAGTTTAGACATGCTTTTGCGTTCCATTCCTGCATTCTAGTTTACTTTATTTCGTACACTTTCTATGGTTAGATCATGCACACCATGTGAGGTTTAATTGCTTCATCTTCTTAGATTACGTCATGCTTAAGTTCAATTGACCAATGTTTAAGTTTAGTAGCATGTTAGATTAGTTTTAAAATCTTTCCATGTTTAATTTTAAGATGCACTAAATTAAGAAATTTTCTAATTTTCATTGTTAGAAAGTTCTAATTTAGGAAAGTTCTAATTTTAGAAAGTTGTAACTTTAAGAGAGTTTTATTTTTAAAAAGTATGTTGCTAGGAAAGTTTCAAGTTGAGCTTGTTTTTAACATCTTTACATCTTTCCATGTTCTACATTTACGTTAAGTTTCCATTCTTATTTTAGGTTAAAATCTCATTATCTTGGTTGGGCTAAGTAGTGTAAGGACCCACTAATAACACACACTATATGATTTCTCATGGGATCAACCTCGCTTGCATGAGAATATTGCAATAAACTCGTGAGCTTATGAATTTGCCTTACAAATCACTACAAGTTTCTGGCATTGTTGTTGGGGAATTACAACAAAAGTGTGTAATGGAACTAATCTTAAATTATTTACCTCTGGTCTAGGTTCAGGATGTGTTAGTTTAGGAATTTTTTCATTTATTACTTTTTTCATCATATTCATCATACTTTTTTATTTCTGTACAAGGAAATTAGCAAAGGAGTGGCGAGGATTCAGTGGGTCAAAGCTTCATCACATTAGTTTAGGTTTTATTGCTTTCTTAGATTAGGAATTGAGTGAAATTGTAGTGAGGCCCATTGTAATTTTTATTTTATTTAATTTTTAAATGGTTTGTAATAATACAAGGCAAGTGCGGGGCATGGTGGCCTACATTTAATCATCATTGTAACCCCCACTGTAAGCAATTTTCACCCAATTTTAGTTTTCTAGTATAAATTGCATTTTCTATGGTAGTATAAATCATACAAATTAGGGTCTTGCATTTCTACTTTTTGTATTTTATTTAGGACTACTACATTAGTTGTGCACTTATTTAATAAAGGTTAGCTTAAGCTTGACTATAACCAAAGCATAGGCTGTCTAGTTACAATGTCATCTGTTAAGGTGCTTGGCTTTTTGTTAGATAGCATATATAGGTAAGCATTACTTTGCTTTTGTTTTGCATTGAATGTTTAATTGTTTTATGGTGGAATATTTCACATTGATAGTAAGGGCCCCATAGGAACCCTCATAAGATAAGGACTAGACTCCATCACCAGATCCTTTGCCCACCAAGGTAATTAAAATTAATCCTTGTATATTTGTGATCCCAACACTGGAACATAATTTTAAATCAAGCAGAAAGAGACTTAGGGCTTGAGCTCGTAGGAACCTTTTTTAATGGTTAGATCTGTTATCACTAGAGTGGCTTTTAAGCACTGTGGTTATAGTGTGTGTCTTAAAATCTAAGAAATTTTCCCACGGCTTTCATTGATGTTAATTGAGGTCTAAATGCCTCCTGACACAAGAATTGAATTAACCACTTTAGAGCAAAACCTAACTAGTAACCAGTAGTCCAGCTTGGATAAAAAGAGGAACTGTCTAAATTTAGGTCTAAATGCTACCACTCTGCACATTAATTAAAGATAATCAATTTAGCTCATTAGTAAACTATTAGGATTAGTTGTACATCATTTAACTTAGGACTAATAATTAGATTGCATCATATAGTTAGGGTTTTTCGTTAAAAAAAAATATATACTCATTTATTGTACACAATGATTTGTTTCATCATAAATAAAGTTGAGACCAAAGGCCTATTAAGAACCATATAGAGTTGATAGATTAGATACATCGATGGATAGGATAGATAGTATAGATAGTATAGAAAGTCAATTACTTAGGATAATAGCTTTTAAGAAAGCAGCTCCACAACCTTAGTACCATAATGACTATATCTATTCTAAACTAAAATATCCCACTTCTTCATGGCCATTGAGCTCCACATATAATGAATACTATCAGGAGCCAGTGGATGCACCCAATGCATTGACGTATGTTAGTAATGAGTATTATCTTAAGATAGACTATAATGGATGGGGTAGGCATCACGAACAACCATGGTCTCAGGATTATCAATCATACCAAGTAGAACCATCATGGTCTCATCATGATCTATCATACCATGATTATCAAGGTCAACCATCATGGGTTCAACCTGCTTAGCTTTTTTTAGTATTCTAATGCCACAGCAGTGCTAACCATATGAGTCATTTCCTCTACAACATGAGAACCATCATTTGAAGAGAATATGCAATGACTTAGTGAACTAATGTATCAAAATCTCAATGCACTTAAAAATTGGGTTGAGAAAATAAAATAAATTGGGGAGGAGAGTGAAAAAACACTTGAAAGAATTTTAAGGTGGGAATTACCAATTCTTGTTAAATCTTAGAGTTTTTTAGCAAGCTTGACTATTGATACTAATGATATAATTGAAATATCTTATAATAATTCTAAGCCACAAAGTCCACAACCATCCATTAAAACCTCCACCTCATATCTACTTGAGCAATATCATGTTGCTTATTACGATTATGATGAAGAGAATGAAGCCGTAAGAACATCAAACCCAAATACTCTAGAATCGTGTCTTGCTTATTTTTATGAATTTGATGAAGACACATCTATTCAAGGAGTGAATGAATTGTTAAAGATTATGCCATTAATGAACATTTAACAATAGAAAGATAGAGAAAAACCTCCTATAGAACCTGAAATTACAATTGAGCCTTGCAATGTAGAAGACATACCCGATTAAGAGCTACATACTATATTTGAACAAACACAAGATAGTAATCTAAGTCCATCTGAAATCTTAACTATGGCTATAGAGCAAGAAGAAGTATCAATTGATGCACTGGTACTACATCAAGAAACTTAAGGGTACACATTAGAAGATAATTAAGGTTTAAGTCAAACCTTGTCTCTGACTCAAGTAATACAAGAACAACCTTTTAGGGAAGTGCAGAGTTAGTATATACCCCAATTTTAGGAAATTGTATGGGAAATGGAGGAAAAGATGAATGGAGTATAATGGCCAATGTTCAAGAAGATTTGTGAAGACTTATAACCCTAGTGAGTTTTGTGCCATTCTTCCTTTCTGAGGGTTATACATAAATTCAAAATTTTCTTCAGTAGACATTACTTATTAATTAGTCTCATTATTTTTTATCTTAGTCAACTATTAAGAAAATATAAAAGACTATACCACATATCTCTTAAGTTTATGATCAGTTTTAAGTCATATAAAACCTAGAAAATGATAGAGTAAACCTAGAGCCTTTAACCTTCCATATACCATTTTTCTCTAGTTAGCTTATTGAGCCTTTAAAATATTAGCTTGTTCTTTGTTAGTCACACTAACCCCTATAATATATCCATTACTTGATTGTTTTGCAAATATATAGAGAAGAGTGAAGAATATCTTGAGAAAAAGTATGAATAATGCAACTCAAGAGATGAACATTAAAGTGGTGAAAAAGGAGAAAAAATTCAAAAGGGCCATAGGTAAAGTAAAGTGAAAGAGAAAGAGAAAGATAGCCAATGAAAAAGAAGAATATTCACTTGTGTGAGAAAAAATAAGAAAGTTGTGAATACACTGAGAGAAAACCTTTACATATTTTTCAAACAATCTTTGTTTACCTTTATGCCCATACTTTTGATCATCCTTACCCAAGCTTAAATTTTGTCCTAACTGATCTTAGAAGTAGTATGGCTTGGATATGGTTATAAATAAATAGGGAATTTGATAGTGGAACATTCTTAGTAGTTGATATTCTTTCATGAGACCATTATCATTTTTATAAGTTATCATTCTTTTATATGAAATATGTGAGATTGTTGGGCTTGATGAACAATATTCTCACACCCATTAATGAGAGATTAAAACCTTTCTAAGTGACTTCTATCTGTGTGTCAAGTATATCCTGTGAGAATTGAAGTCAAAGCACACATTTGGAAGGTAATTTAAGTCATATTTGACTTGGAGACGATAATTATATATTAGCTATAACACACACTCACCTTCCAAAGTTTAATAGAATAATGGGATATCTTTAACATACAAGTAAGATTTTGAACCTTTTTGCTCATCTTTATTATAAGGCTAAAATTAGATACTCAATATAAGCTAAATAAAAGAAAAAAGGTCCTTAGATAAATAAAGGATTTCCATAAAAATTTTGAGAATTTTTTTTGTATATTCATTGCGAACCCGCGCAAGGCATAACTCATCCACTGAGGGCTTAAGTTCTTGTTGTATGTGCTAAATGCAATTGTGAGTACTTATGAAAATGACAACCATTTTGTTTTCAATGATTTTTTACATGTTTTTCTTATGACTAGAAAAATACTGATTTGGGGGTATGGTAAGTGTTAAATTTTGATTAAAAATCACCCAATTAGTTTCCATGCATTATAACTTATAGCATGAAATTAAGGATTTTGACCAAAAATTATAACACATGCATTTTCGACCTAATAAATCAAATATTTGATAATTTACAATTTCAAAGACTAATCCAAGGTAAGCATGAGAATAATAATATATTTTTTTAGAATTTAAGTATAATTTTTTATTTTTATAGGTGTTGTGATTTTTAGGTTTAAACTCCCAAGCACACAAATCAGTTGTAATAATTCATGCGAGAAGGTTGATCACAAGAGGAATCTAAAACTTAAAATAGATCAAATTCAACACTTTCCTAAAACATACACCTTCTAAAAATAAAACTTTTCTAAGTGAAAACTTTCTAAATTTATGACTTTCCTAAATTAAGGACTTTCTTAATTTAAAATTTTCTATGAATGCTATTTTAACAACGTTCCTAATTCAAATTTCTTAAGCATGAAATTTAGCAATTAACTTAAAGAAACATGCACTAATCAACTACTTTCCTAATCATGCAAATTCTAAAGGAAGCAATTAAATTCATGGGATTGAAAACTTTAACAACTAATCAACCACATGCTAACAATTTAATCAAGCTTAGCAATCAAACACTAATTAAATTAACTTTGCCTACATGAATGGATTTGACTAGCTTGAAATTAAACATCACCAACTCATTCAAAACCATACCTATTGTTCATGCTTGCTAAGATGAGATATTAGATTAATGGAACATGAATGGGCAAGAGAGTTAACTTTTCACTCAAGCTTTAGCCCTAAAGTCCTTTAAAATCATACATTCAACCTTTTTTTTATTACATGTATGGTTTTAATGCATTTCGGGTTGGTTTATTTAAAAAGAATACCAATCTTATATTAAGCATCCAATTAGGGAATCAACATGTAAATCAATCCAATGTTGCCAACATTCCTCCAACAAAAGAATATGTTATTAAATTGAAACCAAGATTTCGATGATGGTGCATCTAATATTCATTAGTGCACATCATCCTATACAACATCAAAGAACAAATTAAATTCTTGCTAACCTATCTTACTCCAACATGCATGAAGAATCAAGGGAAATTTCGAGCAAGAAAGAAGGATCCACAAGAGTTCAAGGAAGGAAAAGGACAAACTTTGATCCAAACCTATACTCTTTTAGTTGTCACTAATAAAGAGTTATAGATTTTAAATCAATAGATTATGAACTTAAACTAAAATGCTAGTAATCAAAGAAACTAAAGAGATCAAGCTAACAACTAAGCATGAAACAAGGGCAAACAAAGCAACAATGGAAGCAAAGAGAAGAAGGATCAAAGAGAACCACAAAACCAAGGCCTTGGCATGGAACACTTGGAGAAGTAGTAGCCCAATTGGAAGAGAGTGGCAGCCACCAAAAGTAGAAGAAGTTCAATGCAAAATAGAAAGGAGAATGGTGTAGGAAGAGGTCACGCACCTCAAAATGAATGAGGCATCTTTTTCTTCCTTGGGAGCAATGCCTCTAAACTTTAATTTTCTATGTCTTTTATATTTTTTCTCCTATATTTTCTAAGGCAGCCTAAGTTAAAGGTATGGTACGGATAAAAACAAGGAAATTTTGATGGCTAAGATGAGTGGGTAACTAGGGTTTTTTAAGATAGAAAGTGTAGGATAGGTGGCTGCCCTTGGAATGCATGCAGGTGAGGAGACACCACCTTTTTAGAAAGAGGTGTCTGCCCCCTTCAAAAATAGTTGAAGCTCCTTAGGATATGGAAAGTGGGTGGATAAGGTGATGTAAAAGAGAGAACAGAAGGTGGGAGGAAAGAGATGGGTAAGAAAAGATAGAAAAGAGAGAAGGTGGGGAAAAAGGATTGGCTAGGTGATTTTCTAGGAAGTGTGGATTGGTTGGGTGGTTTGGATGGGAGTTTATGAAGGTGGAGAAGTCTTAGAAAGGTAGGATTCTTGAATAAAAAGCGAAATTTGTAGTGCACCTTAGAGGTGAGGTGGAAAGTGATCAAAAAGTGGGAAAACATGGAGGGGTCTCTTCCTATTGCTACACCTGCCAACTTATCCTAGTGAATTTTCCTTAATTCTCTTCAAAATATCTCCATAAATCCTAGGATAATTCTACAAATTCTCCATCAATTATGGCCTTCTATTTAGCTTGGCTCATGTGGCTTTAGTGGCTAACTTTGAGGGCTCCATTGGCTTGGCTCCATGGCTAGCTTTGATGGCTCTCTTAGCTTAGCTTGATGGCTCATATCCTTGGCTTTGGTGGTTGGGTTGGCTTCTTAGCTTGTCATCTTCTTCATAACTTGAATATGGCTAAGCGGCTTAAGTGCAACGCAAGCAAAGGTGGTGGACTTTGCATGGCTCATGCATGGGCCCACTTTGGCCACCCTTTAATTACATATATTACTTGTTCTAAATATGATATTCATCCTTGATTTCATGTTGTATTTATGACTTTTAGGCTTTGACTCAATCTTTTGATTTTCATCTATCATTTTCATCTCAATCGATCTTGACAATAGGATCACCATCTCGCTTTATTGCAAAAAGTGAAAATTTGCAATTAAATCCCAGAGAAATATGGTTAATCACATACTTACCTTAAATTAGCCTCTGGCCCTACAAAAAATCAAAATTTTGAGTCATTAGGTAAAAAATCCATTGTTACAAATTTTGTTTAAAAGACTTAATTTACCCATATAAATTATAACATATAAGTAACTAATTGGGTGATTTTTATGCAAAATTAATCATTTATCACGCCCCCAATGAGAATTTTGGTAGTGCCAAGCAAAACATGTAAAAAAATTATTTTACAAAATAGGACACAAAGTGCCACTTTCGTAGGTACTCATCATTGCATTTAGCATATGCAACAAGCCCTTAAACCCCTAGGTTACTCCTAATGGCTGAGTTAGGCATCGTAAGGGTTTGTGGTGAATATACCCAAAAACTTCCCTAAGGTTAAGTTTTCTATTTTATATTAGAGAATCATCATTCATTAGTGCTCTGCTACTTTTTTCACAACTTAATGGAGAGGATTGACAATTTTACAAATTATACACCTACTAAAGACATTTTGTTCTAGTTATTTCTTGGAGTGCATGTGTGTGTATAGCCACATAATTCATGACTTCTAATTAGATATGCTTAATTTCCATTGGAAATATGTTTTGACCTCAAATCCTCACAGGTATACTCTCAATAGTAAAGCTCTTAGATAAGGGGTTGAACATATTTCTCTTTTAATTTGAATGAATCCAAAAAGATTGATGATTCACATAAATTTTTAATTTCTAAAGAGACAAAGGAAAGTGATCCCATAGAGGAGATGCCATTACCAAGAATAGTAGTGGTAGTTTACCTTAATTCCTTCTTTTTATTTCCTCTTTAAGGCTATCTTCCATCTAAGATCCACAAGTCTCTAATTGGGAGAAAATGTAGGCTTGGGATAGTTTAAAAAAAGAAAGGTAAGGATTTCAAAGTTTCAAATTTGAGTGGAAGTCTTCTTTTTTATTGTTGGACAATTGATCCTTGACTATACTGAAGTGAATTTCCTATATATTCTTGCCTTTTTCTTTCAATTTTTCTCCTCTATTTTTGATATTTCATTCTTTTTCTTTTGACTTATTTGAAAGAAATATTTCTGTTATTTTTCTACTTTAACTTTTGTCTTCTTTTAAACTTTTCTACTAACTCATCTCATTTTGAAAATGGGTATTGGATGTGTATTTCTTAGCATTTCTAGGTTAAGGTGAATGGGTTTAAGAAAGAAAAGGCTTAATAATAGCTCAAAGGGCTAACTAGTGATGTACTATATCAAGTAAGTTTTTGTCTTTGAGCAAAACAAGGATGGCCTATATCATTCCCTAGGTTTCATAAAGCCTATTAGATTCAATAAATTTTTTAGAAAGAAAGCTATTAGTCCTATTTATTCTTGATAGTTAACTAAAACAAGGATAGCAGGATCACACTAAACTATGTATGTTGAAGAAACTATGGAGTTACTTATAACTATCTAAAAGAAGATAGGCTCTAAACTCACTATGTTATAGGGCTCCACTAATTTTCCTTAGGATCTCCAAGTCATGCCTCTTCATTTGTCTTCAATATGTGTTGTGTAAATATTTTCCAAGATTTAACCTTCATAAAATGCTTCAACACATTAATAATATGAAAAGCTAAGCATATACATTTACAATTAAGCGAAGAAAATAGTAGAATTACTAAGTTTGGAAAGTCCAGTTCTCATCATAGTAAGGAAACTCTACTTGAAAAACTATGTTTTTAATAAAAAATCAAGAAAACTCATGAAAATTCAAAACCTTTGTGTATAACTACAACCCAAAACCTGAATGAAACACTACCCTCGATGTTTAAAAACACAGGAGCCTCTATGAATATGGTAAGATGTAGAAGATTGGGTTTTGAAAAAGAACTAAGTTACCTCCCTAGGAGCACAAAGTTTTATATCTTCAACTAGACATAGTGATGAGTACAAGGATTATGATTTGTAAGGTTTCCTAGAAGATTTTAAGGTGGGTCATGATATTGGTGTTCTACTAACAATGCCTCTTCAATCTTAGGATTAAACATGTTAAAGAAAGGTTCAAACCTTTGATCATTGACTTTTTGGGATTCACCATCCTTCTTAATCTTAATTGCCCCATGTGGGTATATTATGCATACGATGGAAGGTCCAATCCATCGACATTTGAATTTTCCCAGAAAGAGATGCAATCTTGAATTATACAACAAGAGCATTTGTCCAAGTATGAAGGATTTTCTTACTATTAGGTGATCATGGTTAACCTTCAGTCAGTCTTTGTATAGTTGTGTATAATCATATGCATCATTTCTCAATTCCTCTAACTCATTGAGGTGGAGTTTTCAGTGGGTCCTAGCAACATCTAATTCAAAATTGTGCTTTTTGACAACCTAATATGCCTTGAGTTACAACTCTATTGGTAAGTGGGAAGCCTTTCCATCAATATGTATTGGTGATTTATAGGCAGTACAATAGGCTTGCAAAACATCGTTAAGTCTCATAGACTAGTCTTTCCCATTTGGATTGATTATCTTCCTAGAATATGCTCAATCACCTTATTGGATACCTCTACTTGGCCACTAGTCTGAGGGTGGTATGGGGTAGCTATCCTATGGTTGACACCATACTTTTTCATTAAATACTCAAACACTTTATTACAAAAGTGTTTCCCCTCATCACTTATTGTGACACTTAAAGTACCAAATCCTACAAAAATATTTTCCTTTAAGAATCTTACCCCTACCTTATGGTCATTGGTTTTGTAGGGTATAACCTCCACCCACTTGGACACATAGTCCACTCCCACTAGGATGTAGAAATTTCCACAGAAATAAAGAAGGGTCCAATGAAATATATGCCCTAAACATCTAATGGTTCTATGACAAGGGACATCATGTGTCTCCTCCTTAGACTTCCTAACCTTTAACAGCTCGCACATGCAGTGCAATTAGCATGTGAATCTTTAAAAATGTGGGCAAGTAAAAACCACACTGCAAAATTTTTGCAACTGTTTTTCTAGTGCTGAAATGACCCCACATGCATGATCCTAATTGAAGGAGATGATCTTATTATGCTCACTATCTGGTACACATCTCCTTATCACCTGATCTTGATAGTACTTAGACATGTATGGGTCATCCCAGGTAAAGTATCTAACCTCGATAAAAAATCTCTTCCTATCTTCTTTGGTCTAATGATTGGGCATTTGTCCTGTCACAAGATAACTCAAAATATCACCATACCAAGGTAATTGGAAAATGTGAAGTAACTATTCGTTTGAAAAGGATTCAGTTATAGGCACATGATTACTAATATGCTCCACAACTAATCTCAATAAGTGGTATGCTATGATATTTTTGGAACATTTCTTATCCCAAATTTCTAAGTCAAATTCTTGTAGTAGTAGTATCCAATAGATCAATTTAGCATCCATTTTAGAAAGGAGGTACTTTAAAGTCATGTGATCTGAGTACATTATAATTTAGACGCAAAATGTAAGATCTAAACTATCCAGAGCAAAGGATATAGATAAAAACTCTTTTTATATGGTCAAATAGTTGAGTTGCCCATGTAAAGTCTTATATCACGTGGGAAAGTTTGTCAATGTGCTGCCAAAAACAACTCCAATAGCATAATCTAATGTGTCACACATTATCTAAAATGATGTGCTCCAATTAGGTGGTTAGATAATGGGTGCAGATATCAACTATGCTTTTAGCGGCTCAAATGCTTTCTTATAGCTTTCATCAAAGTCCAAGGAGGCCTCCTTTGTAAGTAAATTACACAGGGGCATGGCATTTTTGCTGAAGTCCTTGATGAATCTTCTATGGAATCTAGCATGCCGTAAAGAGGAGCAGATTTCTTTCACTATCCTTGGTGGAGAAAGGTTGGCCATTAAACCTACTTTAGCCTTATCTACCTCTATCCCACTATGTGATATTACATGGCCTAGCACTATTCCATTTTGTACCATAAAATGACACTTTTCTAAGTTCACTACTAAATTCTACTCTTGACACCTTGTAAGAACTAACTTCAAATTGTGCAGGCACTATGAAAAGGTGACTCAAATTCCAAGAGGTCATCCATGATCACCACTAGAAATCTTTCTACCATATCAAAAAAGATGCTCATCATGCACCTTTGAAATGTGGTAGGAGCAATGCAAAGCCTAAAAAACATACAGTGGTAAGCAATGGCTCCAAAAGGACAGGTGAAGGTGGTCTTCTCCTGAACAACGGGTGCTATAAGAATCTGGTTCTAACATAAATAACCATCCAAAAAATAGTAATAACTATGTTTGGACAACCTCTCAAG
The DNA here is from genome assembly GCA_035236585.1 of Warburgia ugandensis. Lineage (NCBI taxonomy): Eukaryota > Viridiplantae > Streptophyta > Magnoliopsida > Canellales > Canellaceae > Warburgia > Warburgia ugandensis. The sequence continues at coordinate 43,240,101 of CP141136.1, forward strand.
CATTTGTTCAATAAAAGATAGAGGATAGTGGCCTTTCCTAGTAACCGTGTGTGGGTGGGTACTAACTCATTCTCCTCATTTTTTTACTACCGTGACTCTAAATTTCATGGGTACAACCTAAATGGGTCTGACACAAGTGCTGTCAGAGATGGGAAATACGATGCCAACATCTAGAAGCTTAATGAATTCATCTATGATCACATCCTTCATATGTGGATTCAGTCATCTTTGAGTTTCCTAGGAGGGTTTTGCATTTTCTTTCAAGTGTATCCTATGCAAGCACATAGCTAGACTAATACCTTCTATGTCTGCTATGGTCCACCCCAGAGCAATTTGTTGTTTCTTAAGAACATCTAATAGCTTACCCTCCTATTCATTATCTGAATGTGATGCTATTATAATAGTTAAGGTTTCTTATGGTCATATATTAGAGTAGTTGAGACTGGCAAGCAAGGGTTTTAGGGCCATAGAAGGTGGTTGCTCAATAAAGGGTGTAGGAATAGGCCTTGAAGGAGGGAGTGGCTCCACATAAGGGCCCAATTTAGAGGTATCCATGATTGGAGCAGCCTCTAAAAGGTTGTTCACCTACTCAATGGACTTGTATAAATCAAAATCTCTGTTAAAATACATGAGACAAGACTTTAGTGTGTTAGAGATGGAAGATAGTGGATGAATGTTGCAAATTAGACTCCCAATCAAATTCACTTTAGAAGAATCATCGAGGTCTAAATGTTGTTGGTTGGCATTAATAACATTAAACTTTACTTTCATGTTACTGAAAGGCAATTTCATTACACCATTCCTATAGTTAATAATGGCGTTGGACGTCTCTAGGAATGGACGTCTAAGTATAACTGGAATATGACTGCTAAATTAGATACATGTTGGCTGTCCAATACATTAAAATCAACTAGATAATAAAACTAGTCAACCTATATCAACACATCTTTAGCCAAACCACACAGTATTTTTACTGACCAATCTACTAATTGTAACGTGATAGTGGTTGTTTTTAGCTCACTGAGCCTTAGTTGCTCATAGACATAGTATAGCACCATGTTAACAGTTACCCCTGGGTCAAGCACTACCCTATCTATGACATGGTCTCCAATAATGCAAGAAATTGTAGGGTACCCTAGATCTCTAAAGTTTGGTGAGGACTTGTGTTGTATTAAAGAGCTCACTTGCTCTATAAGGAAAGCCATTTTTTGTACATTTTTCTTTCTTTTTCTATTGAAATGCTCTTTCTGGAACTTAGCATCTGTAGGGACATCATTTATTGCATTGAGCAATGGAATGTTAATTTGGACATGTTTAAATACATCCATTAACTCATTAAAGTTTGCGCCTTTTCTATCCTTGTTCAATAATTGAGGAAATAGGGCTTTGGGCACATATGGTGCCTCCACTATAGGTTCCACAGGAGATTTCTATCTCTTCTCCTTCTCCTGTGTTTTGGATGCCTCCTTTTCCTCTTTAGTTTCCTTAGCATGCCATACTTTGTTGTCAACTTAACTACCTCTCCTAAGCATAGTTATGGATTTGGCATAGTCATGAGGGTTAAGGTTTTTAGAACTTGACCCTATCTCAAATTGGCCCTTAGGGTTAGGGGTGGGCTAATAAGGGAATTGGCCATTTTTATATCTTGTAAAGTAGCTAACAATTGGCTAACCTGCATCTCTAATTTGGCTATGGTTTGAGAATTGACATTTTACATTTGGTTAAAAGCCCTTTTGACACTTCATTTTGTTTCTCAATCATGTTCTGAATTTTTTCCTCAAAAGATGTTTCTTTGGGTGTTGAGGTTGTTGGAAGCTAGGTGGCTACTAAGGAACTATAGCTCAAGAAAAGTTTTGGTTAAGGGGATTAATAGATGGTCCCCCTTGATAGTTATTCTTTGACCAAGAAAAGTTTTGATGCCTAGCCCATCAACGGTTGTAGGTCTCAGAATATGAATTAATACTAGGATTGTTGTATGCATTTAATGCATTTGCTTTTTCAACAAGATAGTCGTTAAGTGCTCTATTTGATGGACAAGTAGTAGTGATGTGGGTTGGGCTGGAACAAAGAGCACAAACCTCTTGTGGAGGTTCAATAGATGTGGTGTCCATGAGGGACAAAAACATGGTTTCAAGTTTGTCTGCTCTTCCATCATGCCTATCCATTCTTTTAGGTACAAAATTGAGCTTATGGGATAGATCGGTAAGCATTCCAATCTCAATAAACCCCCTTTCTTTGGAGGCTAATTGTTTCTCTCGCTTCTATTGGAGTAACTAAGAAATGTGCAATAAATGTTCATTTGAAAAGGATTTAGTTATAGGCACATTATTGCTAGTGTGCTCCACCACCAATCACAATAAGTGGTCTACTAGGACATTCATGGAATCTTTCTTTTCCTGAATTTCTAAGTCAAATTCTTATAGCAATAGTATCCAATGAATCAACCTAAGTTTTGCCTCCTTTTTTGAAGAGGTACTTTCAAGCCATGTGATCCGAGTATATTATAACTTTAGACCCTAACAAGTAAGATCTAAACTTGGGGATGTTTGTCAATGTTCTACCTCGAAATAACTCCAATAGCATATTCTGACGCATTACACGTTATCTCGAATGGTGCACTCCAATCAAGTGGTCAGATAATTGGTACAAAGGTCAACTCGGCCTTTAGCCACTTAAATGCTTTCTTACTGTTTTCATCAAAGTTGAAGGTGTAACAACCCCAATTTTTATGAATATAATTGAATTATTAAAAGTTAAAAGTTAAAATTTTAAAAAGTGGAACTAGAACTTTGAGTTCTAGGAAAATTCATTTTTATAAAAATAAAATCAAGACTTAAAACTTGGATATTTGTAATGTATTAAAAACCCGATCAGAATGAGTGTAAGTACGTCAAATTTTGAGTTCAAATGAAAAATCCTTATTTTTCTCTATTTTTAAGAATAAAAGGGTAAAATGGTAATTTTACTAATAACCAAGACCTAAGACATCAAAATTTGGAATTTACTCAGAAATATGAATCCAAGGCCACTATGTATGCTCAATTTTGAATTTGGGAGACTAAAATGGATTTTTCTCCATAAAAGGGCAAAATAGCCTTTTCACACCTCCGTGGAGCCCACAAAGTGATCCAACAGCCAGAAAATATGTCATCGTGAGTCAAACCACTACCATCTACTAGTGTAGAAGGAGGTGGTAGTGGGAATCCAAAGACAATTTAATAATAAAAAGAAATCAAACATGATAATTACAAGTAAACATGGAAATTTCCAAAATCTCTATAAATAGCTTAAAATTCCCAAAAATTCTACTAATGTTCTTCACGAGGTCCCCTAGAATGCTCCAAAAATCCTTGCTCCAGAATCCTCTCCCATCTCCCCCAATTCCTTTTTCTTTCTCTCTTTCTCACTTATTCTCTGTGGGCATGTCCCCAGACCCACCTAGGTAGACGACCCCATGTGTGCATCAGGAGCGTCCAGGGATGCATCATCGCCAATGAACTAGGGCTTCTGCCTAGGAAACCCTAATCCAATTAGCCATTGATTTTTACCCGTTAAAATAAAATCTCCATCGCTGGATCTGGTCAGACAGGGGTGATCTACAAAAGCCCTTTGGTTTAATGATGATCCACCTCCTGGATCGTCGAAAAATTCAAAACAAAGAACAACTCCAGTACTGGTAACTGTCTCCGGCAGAGTTTTCAAACTATTTTGGCCAATCTAGCCACTAAATGGTGATCTTGCACCATTGAATGCCTTCAACACATGGTGATTTTCAAAAGCACCATAGTCCCCCACGTTCTACGGCAATGGCAACGGCAACAGCAATGGCAATGGCAAATTTCATGACTGTAGGCATTTTCTGCATCTAGGGTTTATTTTTTATTTTATTCTCCTTCTCTAGCATGATTTTTTCTTCTCTGGTGATCTTCTCTTCACAAACCGGCACAGGTAGGTGCACCTTTCTCCCCTCTTTCATTTCCGACGTTTTCTTGGTGTTTTTTGGCTCTAGGTGATCTCCCCAACCATTGATCCATCGGAGATGATGGATATGGAAATAGGATAGAGATCCCTACCATGGACAGCTCATATAAAATTCTGAGTCGTTGGAGGATTCCTGTGGATGGATTCCTGGGGCCCAAAAACCCCAGGAGATGAAATCTGGGCTTTTGATCATGACTGACGGAGGAGATTGGATGATGGGCGATCTGACAGTCCAAATCTAGACCATCTCACCTATCACCGGTCACCCATCCCTAGTGATAGGTAATCCTAGGTAATAGGAATGGGCCGACCTCCGTTTGTCATTTTCTATTAAAATGATCTCAACCATCCATTAATTGTACTGAAACCTTATTTCTTCAACTAAGAGCTCAATATAGCTCTGATTTTAGATCTAAAAGTTTCTATAGATTCCTTGTAACTTGTATAAGTATTGAACTCATACGATTTATGATTTTAATTAAATTTATTTGTGAAAATTACTAAAATCCGTTCCAACAGTATTGGATCGTGATCAAGATGATCTCCAAATAGAGATCTAAACCGATGGATGGGTTCAAGAGGTCCCAAGACCTTAAGGACTATGATCATAATAAAAATTTTGGGTTTCTAGATCAAGTAAATAAACAAAAATAGTAAGATCAAATTTCAGCCCTTAAAACGGGTTGAAGTCTTAAAATCCCAATTCTGATCTCAATTTAACTCCAAATTGAGATTTGAAAGTTGGGTTGGATTCCTCTTGATGATTAGAACCTACCGAACCTAGAAAATTTATGTTTTGATGCATGTAAAATTCTATTAATAAAGAAAAGTATTACTAATTATTATGATTAGTGAAATTTGGAATGATTAAACTCTATAATTCTAATCCACTAATGATCTCGTGATTTTGAAGCATTGAATCAATGGTTAGAAGTGATTGATCTATGCTTAATCAAGAGATTTGGCCTTAAAAGTAATAAAATCCATAAAAATGAATAGTAATTTCCTTGATCAAGGATGATTGGATAGTGTGGACGTATTGGGATGATGATATAAAGTTAATATTATATGGATTGATGGACTTGATGATGATTTGTGATAGATTAAGATCTATGCCCTTAAATTGGATAAAATGGCTTGAGATGTTCTTAACTGGTTGGATCAAGAAGGATCAGATCATTTGATGAGATGCATCAATGATCTAATGATGAAATCACATTAAGAAGATGTATTAGATCTAAAGGAAAATGAAAAGATTAAGATCTAAACCCTAAAAGAGATAGAAATCAACTATGACCATTGGATCATGATGAATAGTTTTGGCATGTTAAATTTTCATTTGAATTATTGAATGTAATTATAATTGTCTTTAATTGCTGAGTAGATTTAATTGTAGATTTATTTATTTATTTTTGTTTTAATGCTTATGTTATGAAAAATACATTGAAAATGTAATAAAATGAAAATAGAGTTGAAGGACATTTACATGGAATGAATGGCATGGACTTAATGAGAGTAAGGGCTATAGTTAGTAGGATAATAAAAGGAATATCATTTCCTTGGCCCAAATTAGGAGAATAATGAAACTCCATGAATGACATTTTAAATTTTTATGGACTTAATTAAAATCAATTAGAATGAGTACTTATGGTTAAAATGCTCATAGGAACCTTATGAAAGGTTGAGCTAAGGACACACTAATGAATGCTAAACATGGTGGTCAAGGGGGTTTTCTAATAAAGCCTCGCTCTTCCCCTACCTTCCATTGATGTTTGTGTGGTCTAAATGCCTCCTTGCATGAGGATTGAAGTAACTACTTTGTGTTCATCTATTCAACTAGTAAGCCTTAGTCAATTGGAAATAAGAGGAGCAGTTTAGATTAAGGATGAAATAAGCTATCTTCAACCAATAAAACATTAACTGGTTGAATAATAATAATAATAATAAGAGTATAAAATGTTAGTAAAATATCTAATCTTAATAAAAATGGTAAGTAAGACAATCAAGATCAAACAAGATCCATGGGATCTTGAATAATTAAGAACAATAAGAATAATAACATTGTATTGTACTTAGTATGCATGTTTATTAGTATCTATGCTATAGATCAAATCTAGATCATTAGATTAGATAATCCAAACCCTTGATCAAATATGATTCAAGGAATAGAACCACGATCATCCTCCTTAGGGATGATCAAATAACTGAACTTAGATCAAAGAAGAACTAGATGATAGAAGATCTAAGCCCTTGATCTTTATCAACAAGAATAGATTGTTGATCAAAGGATCTATGAAAGATGAAGATCAAAGAGATTGATACACAAAGACTTAGAGATAGAAAATAATTAGATATGAAAAGTTAGAAGATCATTCTAACTGTCAGATCTATTGATCAATAGGATAAAATACTATCTAAGGAAGATAGATTATATGGATTATAGGAACACAAGACATATCTCGATCCTTTATATCAAAGGACAAGACTAGATAAAGATTATAGATAGGAGATTATCCACAATTGTACAAATAATGACAGTATGTATGTATTTATAGATTACATGCATCAGTCATGGAGGATCTGAAGGGATGGATCACTACATACATGAAGGTAGGTGGAACTTTAAGAATACGAGACCTATGGTCTATAGAATTGTTGTTATTCATAAACATTATAATGCTTAAGGATAATAATATGTTTAGTTACATTTGAATCATAATTCATGCATATGAATAAAGATTACTATTGAATTAGATAGAATACTTGATAAATACATGAGTATCATTTATGATTTCCCCTAAACTTAGATAAGCACATAATAATAATGGATATCATTTGTATCAAATGAGTATCCTTACACTTAATAACATTTGGGGCAGTTATGGGAAGGCCCCACTATGAAAGTCCTATCTCCCCATACTGGTAGTGACACAATATTTTCCACTGTGGTATCAGTGGTGAATAGGCCAGTTATCCGAACATGCTAGTACGGATCAGATTGCACCATGGTAGTCCTTGAGTATTTTGCATATGATGCATGGCATAGTGAGATGCCAATACTTCCCTAATGAGGGAGTATTTTTCCAGCAAAAGTCTGGATGATTTATCAACTCAATATATCTGAGTATGGTTATTGTTGTTTGAGATATTGACTATTTTTCATGGTTTTTGACCATATATATATATATATATATATATACACAATATAGTGGTGAGTGGTTTGGAATTATCATAGTGGATCTTACATGATAAATTTATGATTGAATAATCATATATGGTACAGTTCATGGAAATTGAAGTATGTGATTAATATGGAATATGATGATTATGAATACTGTACTTGTGAATTATACAATTCCATATGTTCTTGAATCCCCTACCAAGCATAGCTTGCTGAGATATTGTAAATATTTGAATGTTTATTATATCTTAGATACAAAAAGAAAAGAATGGAGGCATACGATATGGGAAGATGAAGACTACTGATCAAGATTATGTACATTTGTGAAAGGATTGGATTGTATTTTGATTTGTGTATTTTGGAAATAAGATATAACAAAGACTGTGTATGTGAACCACTAGATCGATCCTACAAATTTAATAAAATGAGTTTCTTTGGAAACATATGTTGTACACAAAATTATATATGTATATGTGAGTGAAAGGTGGACTTTAGGTTTTTTGAAAAGAATTTCAAAGATTTTTTTATTTTTTTTTTGCTGCTTAAGTTTTCAAAATGTTTGTAAAATTGGTCGACCACCATTTGAAAAGGATTAATGAAAATGTATTTCAAAAACCCGGGTCACCATAGAAGGAGCCCTCCTTTGTAAGTAAATTACATAGGGGCTTGGCAATTTTACTAAAATCCTTGATTCATCTTTTGTAGAAGCTAGCATGCCCTAAAAAGGAGCAAATTTCTTTCACCATCATTGTGGAGGGCTATTCCCATTGTGTGGTATTATGTGGTGTAAAACTATCCAATGGCACTTTTTCTAGTTCAATATCAAATTCTTCTATTAGCACCTTGTAAGAATTGGCGTCAAATGGTGGAGTGACTCATCAAAAGAGGATCTAAATACTAAGAATACATTCATGAACACCTCTAGAAATCTTTCTACCATATTCAAAAAAATGCTCAACATACATCTTTGAAATGTAGTAGGAGAAGTGCAAAGCCTTAAAGGCATATGTCAATAAGTGAAGGTTCCAAAAGGATAGGTGAAGGTGGTCGTCTCCTGATCCTTGGGTTCTATTGAAATCTAGTTGTAACCAAAATATCCATAAAAAACAATAATAACTATGTCCGGCCAACCTCTTTAGCATTTGGTCGATAAAAGGTAGATGAAAGTGGTCTTTCCTCATGACAGCATTCAATTTTCAATAATCAATGTAGATTCTCCACCCGATGGTTATGCGGGTAGGTACTAACTCATTCTCCTCAATTTTTATGACCATGACCCTAGATTTCTTGGGTACAACCTCAATGGGGCTGACCCAATTCCTGTCAAACATGGAGTATATGATGCCAACATCTACAAGCTTAAGGATTTCATCTTTGACCATGTCCGTCATTTAGGGATTCAGTCATCTTTGAGTTTCCCTAGAGGGTTTTTCCTTTTCTTTCAAGTGTATCCTATGCATGCTCACAGCTATACTAATCCACTTTTTGTTTGCTATGGTCCACCCCAAAGCTGTTTTATGTTCCTTCAGAACATTAAAAAGCTTACCCTCCTATTCATTATCTAATTTTGGTGCTATTATGATAGGTAAGGTTTCTTCCAGTCCTAGATAAGAATATTTGAGATTTTTAGGCCAGACATGGTGGTTGCTCTATAGAGGGTATAGGAATAGACTTTGAAGGAGGGAGTGGCTCCATATAAAGACCCACTTGGAGGTATCCATGATTGGAGCAGCCTTTAAAAGGTTGTTTACTTCCTCAATAGACTTGTCTAGATCAAAATCTCCATTAAAATGCATAAGACAAGTTCTAGTGGGTTAAAGATGGAAGAAGGTGGATGAATGTCATGAATTAGATTCCTAATTAAATTCACTTCACAGGAATCACTGAGGTCTAAATGTTGTTGGTCAAAGTTAAAGACATTGAGCTTAACTTTCATGTTTCCAAATGGCGATTTCATTACACCATTCCTATAGTTAATAATAGAACTAGATGTCGCCAGGATTGGATGTCTGTGTATAACTAGAATCTAACTACTAAGATTAGATATAGGCTAGGTGTCCAGCACGATAAAATTGACCGGGTAATAAAACTAGTCCACTTGTATCAACACATCTTCAACCAAACCACGTGGTATCTTCACTAATCTATGCACTAATTGTAGTATAGTAGTGGTTGGTTTAAGGTCATCAAGCCTTAGTTGCTCATAGACAAAGTATGGAAATAAGATAACACTAGCCCTAAGGTTAAGCAGTGCCCTATCTATGACATAGTCTCCAATAATGCAAAAAATTGTATGGCAACTTAGGTCTCTAAAATTTGGTGGGGTCATGTGTTGTATTAAAGAGCTCACCTGCTTGATGAAGAAAGCCTTCTTTTGTACATTTAGCTTTCCTTGTCTAGTGAAGTTCTCTTTGAGGAACTTAGCATAAGCGAGGACATCATTTATTGCATTGAGCAATGGAATGTTAATTTGAACATGTTTGAATACATCAATTAACTCATTAAAGTTTGCACCCTTTCTAACCTTGCATAGTAATTGAGGAAACAAGGCTTTGGACACATAAGGTGCCTCTATTAAAGGATCTATAGGAGATTTCTTTCTCCTCTTTCTCATGCGTTTTAGTGGCCTCCTTTTCCTCTAAAAATTTTGTAGCTTGCCCGACTTTGTTCTCTACCTAACGGCTGCTTCTAAGGGTGGTTATGGATTTGGCACACTCATGAGGGTTAAGGTTTTGAGAATTGGATCCTATCTTAAATTGGCTCTTAGGGTTAGGGAAGGTTGGCTAGGGAACTGATGATTTTATCTATCTTGTAAAGAAGCTAACAATGGATAACTTGCATCTCTAGTTTGGTTATGGCTTAAGAGTTGACATTTTGTACTTGGTTCAAAGCACTTTTTTTTTCAATCATGTTCTAAATCTTTCCTCAAAAGATGGTTTCTTTGGGTGTCAAGGTTCTTAGAAGCTAGGTGCCTGTTAAGGAATAATTGTTCTATGAAAGTTTTGGTTAGGGAGGTTCACAAATGGTCCCCCTTGGTAGTTATTCTTCGACCATGAAAAGTTTGAATGCCTAGCCAATCGAGGGCTATAGGTCTCAGAATATGGTTGTTGTTAGGATTGTGGTATCCATTTAATGCATTCCATTGTTCAACAAGATAGTCATTAACCGCTCTATTTGATGGAAAAGTAGTAGTGATGTGGGATAGGCTAGAATAGAGAGCACAAACCTCTTTTGGAGGTTTAATAGATGTGGTGGCCATGTGGGACTAAAACATGGTTTTATGTTAATCTCCTTGTGCATCATACTTATCCATTCTTTCAAGTATAGAATCGAGCTTATGGGATAAATTGGTAAGCATTCTAATCTTAATAGACCCCCTTTCTTTGGAGTCTAGTTATTTCTCTCCATTTTATTGGAGTAATCACATTGCTGGGAATTATCTACCAATGTTTGAAAGAACTACTAGGCCTCTCTCTTATCTTTGAGCATGAGGGTTCCTTTACTTGATGCATCTACCATTTGTCTATTCTAAGGCATCAACACCTCATAGAAGTATTGGACCTGCTGCCATTTCTCAAATTCATTATGAGGGTATTTCTCCATTAGTTCATTCCACCGTTCCTAACATTCATAAAATTATTCATCATTCCTTTGTCGAAAATTGATAATTTTCTTATGAAGGGCTTTTGTTTTGTGAATGGGGAAGAACTTGTTTAAAAACTTTCTAGACAACTGGTCCCATGTAATAATGGAACCTACCTCCAAGGAGTTGAGCCATGACTTGGTCTTATCTTTGAGTGAGAATGGCAATAACCTAAGCCTTATAATATCATCCAAAAGATTTTAGAACCTAAATGTGTTGTAAATATCAAGGAAATCCTTAATATATATCTTCTCGATCTCTACCATAAAAACTGGGGAGTAATTGTATGACTCTCAACTTTAACTTGAAGTGGTCTACATTTGTTGGGGGTAGATCTATGCAAGATGGGGCTTGAGTTGAAGTGGTGCATAAAAATCTCTAATAAATTTGCTCTTGAGTTCTGCTAGTGGTTCAGCGATGGGGATAGGAACTTGGTTTCTTTCCCATTGCTGAAGGTTGTGTTCAATATCTTGGTAGAAAGGTGCTAACTCGAAGTTCTAAAATTGACACCCTTGCATAAACTATCCTAATTCCTAACTAAATGTCCTAATTATGTGCCAACTCTAACTCTAATTGATACGCAATCAAATCGTAGTATTCACTAATCAAGTAGTGTCTTAATTATCTTTTCTTAGTGCATAGGTGGTAGCTTCTTAGACCTAGATCTATAAAACTCCTCATTTTATTCAGATTTGACTACTGCTTACCAGTAAGGTTCTGCTCGAAAGTCATTAATACAATTCTTATGTTAGGAGGTGTTTAGACCTCAACTAACGTCAACAGAAGGTGTGGAAAAATAACTTGGATTTTTTAACACCCACTATAACCACAATGCTCATAAGCCACTGGAGTTACAATAAAGCATGTCCTTCTAAAAGGTTCCTATGTGCTCAATACCCTAAGTCTCTTCCTACTTGATTTTAAAGTATCATTGAAGGGTTAGGATTGTGACATACAAGGATGTTGATTAATTCCCAGGTGGGCCAAGTAGTTGGTGATTAAATCTAGTCCTTATCTTATAAGGGTTCCTACGGGGGCCTTACTGGCATTAAGTTCCATTCCACCATAAAATTGTATACGTGCAATGCAAAACAAAAATCAAACTAATGCCTACATATATGCTACTTCATAAAGGGTTAAGCACCTTAACAGATGGGACACTATAATTAGTAGCCTATGCTTTGGTTATAGTTGAGCTCAGGCTAACCTTTGTTAAATAGGTGCTTGAACTAATACAACAATCCTAAAAATTATGCAAAAGTTATAAATGCATGACCTTAGTACTACCATAAAAAATGCAAAATTATTCTAAATGTACTTTATCCTAAAACTTAAAATTTGGGTGAGGATTGCTCGTAATGAGAGGTCCGATGATAAACAAGTGTGGGCCACTATACCCCACACTTGCTCCATATTAGTACAACTCATTTAAAAATTAAATGAAATTGAAATTAAAACTATGATTACAATGGACCTCACTATAATTTCACTCAAATCCTAATCTAGGAAAGCAATGAAATCTTAGTCTATGTTGATGAAGCCATGGCCCACAGGATTGTGCCACTCCTTTGCCCATTTGCCTCATACAAAAATCAAAGAAATTTTTCAATATGAGGAAAGTATCAAATAAATGCAAAAATAATGTAAACACTAAACTAATGCATCATAAACCTAGAATAGAGGATAATAATCTAAGGTATGGTCCACTACACAAAGTGTTGACATGCTATGATTTTTAAGTTTAAATTCACAAGCACACAAATCAGTTGTAGTAATTCATGCAAGGAGGCCTTTCCTAAGAGGAATCAAACGGATGTTATACTAGTAGTCCCTACTTTAAATTATCTAACCTAGCCAAATTCAAGAGATCTTTTCCTAGACCCAAAATAGGAATTAACATATAAAGATGAAAATTATTCTAAAACTTAAAACGTGCCAAATTCAACACTTTCCTAAAACACACACCTCCTGAAAATAAAACTTTCTTAAATGAAAACTTTCTAAATTTGTGACTTTCCTAAACTAAGGATTTTCCTAATTTAAAATTTTCTAAAACTTCTATTTTAACAACTTTCCTAAATCAAATTTCTTAATCATGAAATTTAGCAATTAACTTAAGGAAACAGGCACTAATCAACAAATTTCCTAATCATGAAAATTCTAAAGAAAGCAATTAAATTCATGGGAGTGAAACCTTTAACAACTAACAAGTAATTAATCACATGCTAACAATTTAATCAAGATTAGCAATCAAATAAATTAACCTGACATGAATGGATTCAACTAGCTTGAGATTTAGGATCATCAACTCATTCAAAACCATACATATTCTTCATGCTTGTTGAGATGAGATATTAGACTAATGGAACATGAATGGGCAAGAGACAACTTTTTCACTCAAACTTCATCCCTAAAATCCTTTAAAATCATTCATCCTACCTTTTTTATTGTATTCATGGTTTTAATGGGTTTGGGTTGGTTTATTTGAAAAGAACAACAATATTATATTAAGCTTGCAATCAAGGAATCAACATGTAAATCATTCCAACGTTGCCAGCATTCCTTCATCAAAAGAATCAAATGTTATTAAATTGAAACTAAGAGATCAATGATGATGCATCTAATATTGATTAGTGTGCATCATTCTTTACAGCATCAAAGATCAAATTAAATTTTCACCAACCTCTCTTACCCCAACTAGCATGGCGAATCAAGGGAAAATTCCAACAAGAAACAAGGATCCACAAGAGTTCAACGAAGGAAAAGGACAAAGACTTTGGTCTAATACCTATACTCTTTTGGTTGTCACTACTAAAGAGTTATAGATTTTAAATCAATGAATTATGAACTTAAACTAAAAGGTTAGCAATCACAAAAACTAAATTGATCAAGTTAACAACTAAGCATGGAACCAAGGGTAAACAAAGAAAAAATGGAAGCAAATAGTAGAAGGATCATAGACAAAGAACCAACCTTTCAAAGAGAACCACAAACCTAAGGCTTAGTCATGGAACAGTTGTAGAAGTAGTAGCCAAACTTGGAAGAGATTAGTATCCACCCAAAAGGAGAAGAAGTTTAATGCAAAAGAGAAAGTATAATAATGTAGGAAGAGGACGCCCTTGTCAATGTGAAGGAGTCTTTTTCTTCCAGGGAAAGATGCCTCTAAACTTTTGTTTTTTATTTCCTTAATATTTTTTCTCTTATATTTTCTATAGTAACTTGAGTTGATAAAAACAAGGAAATTTGGTTGGCTAAGATGAGTGGGTAGTTAGGTTTTTCAAAGATAGAATGCATAAGATAGGTGCCTGCGCTTAGAATGCATGTAGGTGGAAAAGTCTTAGACAAGTGGGACTCTTGAATAGAAAGTTAAATTCATAGTGCACTCTAGTGCATGAAGTGGAAAGTGAGGAAAAAGTGAGAAAAACATGAAAAATAAAAGGGTCTCTTCCTATTGGTCCACATGCCACCTTATCCTAGTGAATTTTCCCTTAATTCTCTTCAAAATATCCCCATAAATCCCATGGATAATTCTTAAAATTTTCCACCAATCATGGTCTTCCATTTATCTTAGCTCATGTGGCTTTGATTGCTAGCTTTGAGGGATCTATTGACTGGGCTTCATGGTTGGCTTAGATGGCTCTCTTGGCTTAGCTTGATGGCTCATATCCTTAACTTTTGTTGGTTGTATTGGTTCATTAGCTTGTCATCTTTTTCATAGCTTATATATGGCTAAGTGGCTTAAAGTGCAACCCATGCAAAGGTGGTGGACTTTGCATGGCATGCATGGGCCCTCTTTGGCCACCTTAGTTCCTTTAATTGCATCCATTGCTTATTATAAGTATGATCTTTATCCTTGATTTCATGTTGGATTGATGACTTTAAGGCTATGACTTGATCTTTCGATCTTGATCTTCCATTTTCATCTCGCTCGATCTTGGTTCTCAAATCACCATATAGAAAAATATGATTAATCACATTCATACCTCATATTAGCCTTTGGGCCTATAAAATATCAAAATTTTGAGTCATTAGGTCAAAAGTGCATATGTTATGAATTTTAGTTAAAAACACTAATTTACCCCTATAAGTTATAACAAATGGATAACTAATTAGGTGATTTTTATGCAAAATGAAACACTTATAAATAGGAGCCAAGATGGTGATCTGACAGTCAAGATCGATCCATATGAAAATTGAAGATCAAGATCAAAAGATCTAATCAAGGCCTAAATGTCACCAATCTAAATTGAGATCAAGGATCAAAATCACTTTAAGGCAATCAAAGATAGAATTAGAGGAGCCAAAGGTGTTTAAAGTGGGCCCATGCATAAGCAATGCAAATCCCACCACCTTTGCATGGGATTCACTCAAGTCACGTAAGTCATGAAGAAGGTGATAAGCTAAGGAGTATAGCCAGCTATAAATGCTAAGGGGGTTCAGCCACCAAGCCAAGCCAAATGAGCTCTCAAAGCAAGCCATATGAGCCAAGCTACATCAAAGGCCATGATTTGAGGAGAATCTACAATAATTATCCATGGGAGTTTCAAGAAGATAATTAGAGGATATTGAGTGAAAATCCAATTGGGCGAACATGCATGTGGACAAATCAAGAGAACCCAACTCATTCATCTTATCTCTTCTTCTTCTCTCTCTCTCTCTCTCTCTCTCTCTCTCTCTCTCTCTCTCTCTCTCTCTCTCTCTCTCTCTCTCTCTCTCTCCACCTCTTCATGTTAACTACACTCAATGAAGGGAATTCCATGTGAAACTCCTACAAGATAGGAGCTTTCTCTCCTTTTAATCCCATCCATTCCACCCAAGTCAACCCACTACCCAATCACCTCTTTCAACATCACCTTTCTTTATTGTCTCTTTCATTCTCTCTCCAACTCTCCATCCCACCACTTTCTAATTCCAAAACATCTGTCTACAATTTCTATAAGGGGAGATGCACCTTTCTAAGAAGGTGATGTCTCCCACCTTATCTTTCTTTTAGGTGTCCACCTTGTGCTCACTTAAGTTTCCTATATGGTTGCCCTAGATTCTTCATCATCTAATCCTTGGATTTCCTCTTTTCATCTCCACCTTAGGATCAACTATTACCAAGTTTGGGAAGTCCAATAACACATAAATGAAGGAAGGTGTTTGACATAAAAGAAAAAAAACTTGGGTAGGTAGAGATCACTCCCACATTTGAAGGAGGCATCTATATCCCTCCTTCCTCCTTCAATATCCCAATGTCTTCTTCTCTTTTGGAAGCCATCTTCTCTCATTTTCCATGCCTCTTCCATTGGGCTTTCTTTCTTTGTTTGCTTCTTCAAAGTGCAGGTTAGTTAATTCCATTAATCTTTGGTTCATTTGCTTTGATATTGCTTTGTTTTAGTCCTTGAATTCATGCTTTAGTTCTTTGTTTTCTTACCTTGTTTTCCTTTGATTCTTGTACTTTATTTCTCACCTTAGATCCTTGAATCTAAGGACTATAACTTTCTTTTAGTGACAGCCAAGAAAGTATAGTTATTAGATCAAGTCCTTGTCCATCTTTTAACCTTGAGTTCTTAGCCATCTCTTGCTCTCTTTTCCATTCTTTTCCCCCTTTGTTTCCCTTAGATATTTATTAGATATCACTTGCAAGCTTATGATTGAGTGTTGGAGGGTTGAAGTTCTTTAATTTTTTTAATGTACTTGAGCATGGTATGGGGTGCACACCACATGGAGAGTGCACATCACACTTGTACTTAACTTTCCATTAATAAAAGTTGAGGTTGTTACATATTTAAAGTTTATTTTCCATGGCTATTTCATGTAATCTAAATTTGATTTTTCATTGTTGTTAACTAGCCTTTCCATGCTTAGATTCCATGTTCTTCATTATAGGTTTAGTTTTATTTAGGTTACACATGAATCACACTTGAAATTATACACAAACCAATGGTACATGGGCATGGTGTCAAGGTATTTCCCTTTGTAAAGTTGCTTAATCTAAGTTAAATGTTCATGCCTTAAGTTAAATCCCATTCATTTATTTCACATTAGCCTAGGTTGCATCATAGTTTAGACATGCTTTCATGTTCCATTCATGCATTCTTGTTTACTTTTTTCATACATCATGGCTAGATCATGCATATCATGTTAGGTTTAATTCCTTTATTTTCTTAAACTAAGTCATGTTTAAGTTCAGTTGATCAATGTTTAGGTTTAGTAACATGTTAGATTCTTTTTAGAATATTCCCATGTTTAATTTTAGGATGCATTAAATTGAGAAAGTTTCTAATTTTCATTGTTAGAAATTTTTAAATTTAGGAAAGTTTTATTTACAGAAAATATATTGTTAGGAAAGTTTCTAAGTTTAGCTTGCTTTTAGCATCTTTACATATTTCTATGTTTTACATTTATGTTAAGTTTCCATTCTTAGTTTAGGTTAAAATCTCATTATCTTGGCTAGACTAAGTAGTGTAAGTAAGGACCCACTAATCACACAAACCATTCAATTCACCATGGGACAAACCTCGCCAGCATGAGAATATTACAATAGATTTGTGTGCTTACGAGTTTAATTTGAAAATCACAATGAATGACATAGCAAAGGAGCTGTAGAGCAAAAATTCAACCCCAAAAAAAGGAAGCTGACATGTGGGGATCCTTGTTGAGCGCAATAACATAGGAATCTTACAACTCACACTTCAAGGGAGTTTTTATTGTTTGCTTTATTATGTTCTTTTCTATTATTATTATTTTTTATTGTATTCAAGTCCATTGTAATCAAGTTTTATTATTGAAAGTAGTTTTCAATTCCTTAGTTAGTTTACTTCAATTTCATTTACTTTCTTTATTTCCTTTCTTTCCATAATCATTTACTAGGTTAAACTAGAAAAATCTAAGTTTAATTTAATTTATGTAACAAAGAGTCTCTATGGGATCAGCCCATGTTTGCTAGTCTATTTTACAATAGACCCATTCTCTTGTAGTATAAATTTACAATCAGATCAAGTGTTTGGCGCTGGTGATGGGTACTTGCAATAGAGTTTTCAATTACTTTTCCGGTAGTTGTCTTTTTTAGAACTGCATAGAATAGTTGCATTCTTTCATTACTTTCCTTGTTCCTAAGGATCTTTGATACTCACTTCTCTTTCTATTGGTGTAGGAATTTGGAGAAGAACATGGAGGAAGACTTAGGATATGTACATTTTTTTTATTTTCGTAAATTATAGTGAAGCTGTGAATGTAATTATTGTATGACAATTCATTTAAACAAAAAAGGGTAATATATATATACATATTACACATATAACTCTATATTTAGTAGGCTTTAACACTAAAAATAACTTAAACATCATTAATTAGGGTTAATTCTATATTTTGTTGATCTACAGTACAAATGAGAAAAATGTATTTTTGGAAATAAAAATCCAAAAAAGTGCAAGTTTAGAATCTTAGCTACATCATGGGCCCACATACTAAACATGAAGTCTAAGAGCTTAGAATGATAAGTGGGTGTTGTTTTTGTTTTAAATAAAACTTGCAAGCACACGAATCATTTGTAATATAGTAGGCTATTGAAGTCGATCTCATGAGGAGTTGAACTAATGTGATGCTAGTGGTCTCTACTTTAAACTATTTAACCTAGCCAAAATTCAAGTCATTTTTTAACTAAATTAAAATTTTAAATTAAACATGAAATTGAAAACTAAGCAAAAACAAGAAACATGCTAAATGGAAAAATATCATAACACATGCACTTTCTAAAATTAAAACTTTCCCAAATTAAAAACTTATAATTTTATGAATTTCCTAATTAAAAAATTTTCTAAAGTGAAACTTTCCAAAAATGCAATTTATCAACTTTCCTAAACATGAAATTAATAACTTATTTAAGGTAAGCATGCTTTAACAAAGTACTTTCCTAGTCATGCAAACTAAGAAAAGTAAGCAACCAAATCAACTATTTTAAGAAGTGTGACAAAATTAATTACTTTCAACTAAGTAAAATGCAAACTAATGTAATCTAACTACAACTAAACTAGAGAAATAAATGAAAGCAATCACTAACAACAATGAATGGAAAACTGATTCATTGGATAGAAATAGATTTAATCAACTACTTTAGAAACCTAAGCATGCAATATATTTCTAAAGTTAGCTAAGCTATCTAACAATCTAATAGGGCTCTTGAAAAATAAAGTGAACATGATTGTATGGTGCTAGAAATTAACATACACCATTCATCCAAAGAAATTCTAATAGTATGGTAATTGAAACATTCAATGAATAAAACATGTAAAACATAGAATTAACCACTTTTAATGCAATCAAACATTCCGTAACAAAGATAATTGACTATTGGACACAAATATGAATTGAAAATTCCAACTATCTTCTTTGAATCAAATCAAAAGTTCATCAACATAATACTTCATATGCGTAATCCAAATATGAAATTTAAATGCTATTACAATGATGTTCACTTAATCTTAATCACTTCTTAATTACAAGTAAATTTCTTCTTCAATTGTTCCAAAATTCATTCATGAACTAGTATGCTTAAATCAAGGGAAAATTCTATGGAAAACTAAGGCAACAACCAATGGAAGTTAAGCAACCAAAGCTAGAAAATCAAGAGGGCTGAAAGAGAACAAAGATGCAATGAGGTAAAGAGAAAAACTAGATTCAAGATGACTTCCCTTGTCTATCAGTACAAGGTAAAACCATTCTTGAATCTTAGTTTAAAAGCAAGGAAAGATAAAGGAAAAGAAGGCAAACTAGCATGAAAAGAAGTAAATTCTAGCAAAGAGAAAAAGGAAGCTAACCATCCTTCATAGATGAATCAAAACTCCAAAAACCTAGGTTGAACACTTGAGGAAGAAGCATACACCTTGCAAGAAAGTGGAAGCACCCAAAGACTCCACAAAACAACAAGAAAAGGATGTAAAAGTGGGCTGTGGGAAGTGGGCATCTCCTTCCAATGGAGGAGACATCTTTTCCTAAGTTGAGAAGAGTGTCCCTTTTGCTTAAGTTTGGCTGGTTTTTATAAGTCTTCTCTTATTTTTCCTTAGGTACCCTAATAGTAAAGTGTGTTATGGATTAAAGTATGTCAAATTGAATGCCTAGGATGGGGGAAAGGGTAAGACATCAAATAGGAAAGCATGGAAGATGGTGGCTTCCTTAAGGAGTGGAGTAGGTGGGAGATGGCACCTCTTTAGGAATGGACATCCACCACCTCCCCGCCCTTCCTTTCAAAGTCGTTGAAATCTTATGAAATAGGAAAGTGGGCAAGGAATGGTTGGGAAAGAGGTGGAGGGTGTTAGTTAGGGGGATTTGGTTGACTAGGAAGTTTCCTAATAGGTGGAATGAGTTAGAGTTTTGGAAATTCGTAGTGCACTTATGGGTAAGGTGGAAATTAAGGACAAAGTGGGAAAAAGTGAGGAAAATACTAAAAATTGAATACTCTTGTCCATTGTTCCACATGCCTTCTTATTCTAATAGATTTTCCTTAATTATCTTCAAAATATCTCATGGATAACTCTTTTGAATCTCCTCCAATCCTAACTTTCCATTTAGCCTAGCTTGATGGCTTAGATGGCTAATTTTGAAGGCTCCATTAGCTAAGCTTCATAGCTGGCTTTGAAAACATTTTTAGCTTGACTTGAAGGCTTCATCCCTTTTGAGTAGCTTGTTGGTTTGGCTTAAATTCCTTAGCTTGCCACCTTCTTTTATGGCTTATATGGCTAAGGTGGCTTAAGTGGCTCCTATGCAATGGTGGTGGGAATGCATGGCTTACTTCATGGGCAGACTTTGGCCATCATTAGATCCTTCAATCACATCTATTACTAGTCCACAAGATGATCTTGGCCTTTGGTTTATGTTGAAGTGATGATTTTGAGGTTTTAACTAGATCTTTTGATCTTGATCTACAATTTCATCCCAATCAATCTCAACCGTTAGATCACCATCTTACTTCCTACAAAAAGTAAAAAAATCCAAATTAAATATTAGAAAAACATGATTAATAACATACTTACCTTGGATAGCTTTTGGACCTGCAAAATAACAAACTTTTGAGTTTTCTGGTCAAACAATGCATGTGTTATGAATTTTGGTCTAAAATTTCTCATTTACCCCTATAAGTTATAACACATGGGTAACTAATTAGGTGGTTTTTATGCAAAATTAAATACTCATTAGGTACCGTTATCAAATTCAAAGTACTTACAAATCCAAAGTGGAAGGTTGACCTTATTCGTACTAAAAGAGGTGTACTTATCAATGGTAAAGGTGAAAGAACTTTCCATGCTCCACCACCTTGGGAGGCTCAAATCACACACACTAGATACGCATACAATTAGATATTTTATGAAAAAAAACAAGTGAAGAGATTGGGGCCCACATGAAAACTTCTTCAACTCACTTTTTCACTTACTTAACCACAAGATAGAACCACCTAAGGAGCCCCATCATTTCTACCATGCAAGGTGGTGAGTCACACTTAATTCCACATTTTTGCATGATAAAAAATAAGGAATAAATGTGGAGAAAATAAAGGAATTGAGGAGAGAGAAAATTTATTGGAAATCTACACCTGAAATCATCCTTACTTTTCAAGCATTAAATGTCAATATCTATCCTTGTTAATGCATATCCTAAGTAACCAATGAGAATTTAATCAAACAAGGATGGACCAATAAGAAGATAGACTACAATGAAAACTAAGATAAAGCCCACTAGTGGAGACATTTTCTGTGGGCTACCCTCCAGAAAATAGGAGAAGAAACATCTCACCTCAACGGTGAAGAAGGCCCACTCTCCTTGAATGCCATTGGGTAGAGAAAATGAAGGTGGGCTAGGAGAAAAGAAGCAAAAACATGGTGTGGATAAGGAAATCTTAATGGAATATATGCCATCCACTTTTAGGCATGCCAATCCAACGGTGGAGTGAAAATGAGCCATAAAAGAGATCCTTTGGGAAAAGGGAACTTTAGCTTAATCTCATCCATTCAAGATAGGGAAGAGTATGATTTAGAGACTAGGAATGAAGTAGAGAAAAGTCACAAACCCTAACCACCATCACAAGTAATGGAATCAATCTTAGAAAAAACTCCAAGGAAACTTCCTCTCACCCATATCCCCACAATCTTCCCCCATTTCTATCTTACCTTCTCACTCTCCATTCCAAGCAATTACATGCCTCTCCCCCTACTCCCCACCCTCAGTTCCATTGTTTCTTAATTTTCATCCTCCTTTATCATCATTATTCTCCATCCTTATCTCTTTCCCATATCTTTATTTTCCTCCTATCTTTTCTTTCCATCCATCATCATAAAAATCCTAGATGTCATCTTCTTTATAATCCCCACAATAGATTCCAATGTATTCTTCATTGTCATCCTTGAGTGCCATGCCCCCTCCCTTGGAGAAATGAAGGGAGAGTGATCACTCTCACAAACTGTCCCATTAATCCACACAACCACATCCCTCGAGAGAAGGTAAGATTCTCAACCTACAACCCCCATCCCTTCTTATTCTCTTTCTACCATCCTCTCTTTCCATGTCTTGCATCTCATTCACATGCATCACCCTTGCACCCCAGCATTACATGCACCCTTACTCACCTTAGGAATTGCATGTCCCCATCATCCCTTACTCACCTTAGCTTGCATGTTTATTCATTCACTACTATAGTGAGTGGTTTATAAGAGGGTTAAAAATAGCTACAAAAGACTATTAAAAAATCGTCTTATACTAGGCCATCTTATAAAATGAAAACAAATATAAGACGATTCTTAATGTAATAACCCCAATTTTTGTAAATTGATTGAGAAAATCAATTTAGTTTGAATTTTTAGAAATTCTAGGCTGGAATATTAGGTTATTGGAAATTCCATTTTTATAGAGATTAAAACATGATTTAAAACTTGTAAATTATAAAGGTACTCAAAAAACCAAATAAAATGACACTAAGTACATTCAATTCTGAGTTAAAATGAAAAATCCCTAATTTTCTCCATTTTCATGAATAAAAGGATAAAATGGTAATTTTACCCATAACCAAGATCTAAGACATCAATATTTAGAATGTACTCAAAAATACAATTCCAACGCCACTAAGTATGCTCAATTATGAGTTTGGGAGAATAAAATATATTTTTCTCCATAAAAGGGCAAAATGGTCCATTCACACCTCTGTCGGGCCCACAAGGGGCCCACAAATGAATCCAAAGACCAGAAAACATGTATTGAGTGGTCAAAACACCACCAGATAATAGTGGAGAAGGATGTGGTAGTGGAGGATCCAATGTTAATTAAATATTCAAAAGAATTGAAACATAATTATTACAAGTTATTATGAAATTTTCAAAAACATCTATAAATACGCCCCCAAAAATCCTCCAAAAATGTTCATTAAAATTCTCACAAAATTATATTTCTTACCTTAAAAAACTAGATCTAGATTCATTTCCGAAATTCCTAAATTCCTAAAAATCTCTCTTCTTTCACTTTCTCTCTCCTCTCTCTAGATTGGAACAAGAGACCTAAATTCAATTAGGCACTCTGTTCCAAATCAAATATCATAAATCTAACCATTCATATTTTCCTAGACTATCTTATCTACAAAACTCCCAAAGAAATTTCATGATCCAACAATGCAATCAACAGAAAATCACAAAATAAGCGGTTATCGGGTGATCTTATCATCAACGAGATATTTCTTTAAAATTGGGCTGCAAAACCTATTTTTTTCTCCAATTAGGTAGGTGGAAACACTTCCAATACTTATTTCATGTTAGTTTATATAATTTTTTATTTTTTTGAAATTAAGTTTAGGTTAAAAATTATAAAAATCAAGTAAGGATAAGAACCCTTCATTTTTGTATGATTGAGGGCTCAGATGGAAAATCTGAGTCATCCAATTGATCTAGGAGGGTCCAAAACCCCTAGGATAGAATTTTCAAGAAATTTCATCAAGTTTTGAGCCCTTGATTGAAGAGTAATTGATTGGATGGTCCAAAACAGCTTGTTAGATCTTATTTATAAGAATTGGCTCTCAGGACGCCGAAGGGAGAATGTCCACATGACAGTGCAGGTCCCGAGCAATGCATTACAGGATGCATCCCAGTGACAAGAGCACGACGACCGCTTCACCCGACTGAACTCGCTCTGCTTGAACAATTAGGACCGTCCGTTCCATTGGGCCCAGATCAAATTTGGACCCTCAGAACGACTATAAACTTCATTCGTCAATTGTGGAGTCATTTGAACTCCAAATTAAGATTGGAAAGAAGCTATGGAAAGCTTGTAATGCCTATTTTCTTCTAAAAGCATAAAATTGATAAAAAAAAATATTCATGAAACTTTTTGTGTTTAGGAAATAAGCTTCCAATTTCCATGATCTTCAAGATCTAAGATGATCAGATCTTGGGGATCTGATGTAATGAGGAAATAATGTTGAAATAAAGCAATATATATATGATTTATTTTGACAGATCTAAGATAAATTGAGAGATCTAACCTTTACGGTAAAAAAACCCTAAAAATACAAAGGGACCCACTTAATCAATGAGATCAAGCATGGTCAGACCCTTTGGATAGTTGTATGAATGGGATTATGATGAAATCTAGTTAGATCATAGATTAAATGTGACAAAAACAAGTGGATATGATCTTTGGATCTTAATAGAGTAAAAGCCCTAAATGTAATTAAAACCCCTTGATCTAAAGGAAAAGATCTAAGATCTAATGTTTGGATCATAAGTAAAAGTTTCTAATAATCTTAATCTAATTAGTTTAATTTTCTTTTATTTGATAATAGAATTATAAATGTGATTTATTTCATAAATTAGGAAGCATGATAGTGTAATTCTTAAATTTTAGCATGCTATGCTCTAAATGTTATTAGTTTGTTATTATGTTGGTAGATTTAATTATCTTAGGGCCATGTTAGTTTAAATTTGAGATTTTAGCATGATTCCATTAGATTAGCAGTAAAATTTCATGTATTTCATAACTTAGTATCATGCTAGTTTAAGTATAATTTTATTCCATTAGGTTAAGTTACATTCATAGGAAACATGTTAGTGTAAATGGTTGTTAAACTTATAGTGGATTTATACTTTAAAGTTTATGATTTAATTGTTGTCAAATTTTATTAGTAGATTCAATTGTTAAATAGTTGTTAAGATATAATGAGCATCAATCACCAAAAATGTAAACTAATGAAATATAGAGATTCATGGACAATTAAACTAAGTGAATGACTTTGACTTAATATGAGTAAGGGCTATAATTAGTAGGACAATATAAGGATTATCAAATCCTTAGCCCAAACAAGGAGAATAATAAACTCCATGATGTTCATGGATTTAATTAAAATCAATTAGAAAGAGTATTTAGGGTTAAAATGCTCATAGGAACCTTATGAAAGGTTGAGCTAAGGTCACTCTAGTGAATGGTGAATATGGTGGTTAAGGAGGTTCTCTAATAGAGCCTTGCCCTTCCCCTACCTTCCATTGACATTTGTGAGGTCTGAATGACTCCTTACATGAGGATTGAAGTAACCACTTTGTGTTCAACCATTCAGCTAGTAAGCCTTAGCCAATTAGAATTAGAGTTGTCTAGACTTAGGATGAAATAAGCTATCTTCAACTAGTAAAACATTAACTAGTTGAATAATAACAATAAGATCATAAAAGATTAGAAAATTATCTAATCCTAATAAAAAATTGTAATTAAGATAAGGATAATCAAACAAGATCCACAGGATCTTAAATGATCAAGAACAATAAGAATCCTAATGTCATATTTTATTATGTATGTATGTTGTAGAAAAATCTAGATAGAGAATCCAAACCCTTGATCAAACATGATTCAAGGAAAGAATACTTGTAGAAAGGAATAACTTTATACGTATGGTTTGATAGATGTATGAATCAAGACCATGATGGACAATATGGAGTGAATACCACTTGAGATGTATGAATCAAGACCATGATACCACTTTGAGGTAGGTGCAGGTATAAGAATGTATTAAGGATTCATGTGTTTACATACATGATCTTCTGTCTAGAATTATAGACCTTCATGATATAAGAATACTTGCTACCTTAGAATAATAATGATCCAACCAAGTGATCCAACCCCATGATCTAAATCAACTGATAAAATCTAATGATCTAATCAAATGATGAGAAATTAATGAGATGTGTAGACTAAGGAAACCCTAAGAATAGGGCATAGAAAATATTCCAACCTTATTTAAAAAGACACATCATCTTATATGTACATTGTATTTTACATACAAACATGGTAGCATGTGATTTTGTTTTACATAGTTATAGGACTAGGGATGCTATGCTAGGAAAGTTATGAGGGTTTGGCCAGCCACTTCCTGAAATTTATATGATGGATACCATGCCCAAAGAGAGGCTAAATGTCGGGTGGGGTAATCATGGGAAGGCCACCATTGTGACAGTCATGATCCTCGCCCATTGAGATATGGATTTTGTTATTTCCACAGTTGGTATCAGTGGATTATTATGCAGTTATCTAGACATACTGTACAGATTTAGACTACGACATAGTAGCCCTTGAGTATTTTGCACTATGATGCACATATGATAGACATAGTGTAATGCCATGGCATGATGAGATGCCACTACATGAATTCCTAGAAACAAAATCCCTATATGAGAATTGGATGTGTAATAACCCCACCTTTTGTAATTGATTGGGAAAATCAATAAAGTTTGAGTTTCAGAAATTTCATGCTAAAATATTAGGGTTATTTAGAGTGTACTTCTTATAAAAGTATAATCAAGGGATAATACATGTATAATTGAAATTAAACTTAGCAAACTCTTCAGAATGAATATAAGCATGACAAATTCTGAATCCGGATGAAAAGTCCTTAATTTTCTTTATTTTTTGGACAAAAGGGTAAAATAGTAATTTTACCCAAAAATTGAAATATGAGACATCAAAATTTTGCATATTTTAAGAAATACAAATCCAATGCCACTAAGTATGCTCAATTCCGAGATCATGGGAATAAACCCTAATTTTTTATACATAAAGGGCAAAATGGTCTTTTTACACCTTGTGGGGCCCACAAGCGACCCAAAAACGAATCCTATGGCCAGACCACATGAAATCATGGGTCAAATCCATACCATATGGTCTTGGGGAAAAAAGGTGGAGATGGGAGAATCCAATGCTAATAAATAATAATAAAATAACCATCATCATTACACATAATCATGAAAAAAAAGACCCAAAATGCCTATAAATACAACCCCAAAAATCCTCCAAAAATGTTCATAAAATTTTCATGAAATTAACTTGATTTTTCCTACAAAACCAGACCTAGATCCATCCCCCAAATCCCAAAACTCCCAAAAGATCTCTCTCTTTCACTTTTCTCTCCTCTCTTTAGATTGGAATAAGAGACCTAAATTCAATTAGGCACTCTGTTACAGATCAAATATCATAGATATCACTGTCCAAAACTTCCTACCATACCTTAGCTACAAAACATTCACAGAAATTTCAAGATCCAACGGTTCAAACAACGAAAACCACAAGATAAGTGGATCTTGGGCTATATTATCATCAAAACGGGTATTCTCTTAAATTGGACCATATAACTGACATTTTTCTCCAAACAAGTAGGTGGAACTACTTCCAGGACATATTTATTATTGGTTGATGAAATTTCTACTTTACTGTAATTTTATTTGGGTGAAAAATGGTAAAAATAAAGTAAAGAATAGAACCTTCCATTCATGATGATTGAGGGCTCAGATGGAAAATCTAACCCTTCTAATAGATCCAGAAGGGCCCAAAACCCCTAGGGTAAAATTTTCACTAAAATCTATTAAGTTATGGGCCCTCAATTGATAGGGGATTGATTGGACGATCTAGAATAGACTGTCCGATCTCCCGATTGGATCGGGTGCCCGAGGACTCCATACGAGACGCATCACGGAAACACTGCACGTGAAAGCTTTTACGCGCACGCTGCATGTGCAACGTCTTTGAATTTATAATTCATTTATGGTTAAATTTTATTAATAGATCTACTTGTTATGAGATAAAAAGCATAAAACACCAAAAATGGAATCTAATGAGAAAGTAGAGTTTCATGACACAAATAAGAATGGAGTACTTTAGACTTAATTAGTAAGGCCTATAGTTAGCAGGACAATATAAGGATTATCAATTCCTTGGCCCAAACTAGGAGAATAATAAACCCCATGAATGACATTGTGAATGTTCATGGACTTAATTAAAATTAATTAGAAAAAGTACTTAGGGTCAACATGCTTATAGGCACCTTATGAAAGATTGACCTAAGGTCACTCTAGTGAATGTTAAACATAGTGGTTAAGGGGGTTATCTAATAGAGCCTCGCTCTTCCCCTACCTTCCATTGATGTTTCTGAGGTCTAGATGCCTCCTTACATGAGGATTGAAGTTACCTCTTTGTGTTCACCCATTCAACTAGTAAGCCTTAGCCAATTGGAAATAAGAGGAGCATTCTAGACTTAGGCTTAAATAAGTTACTTTAACTAGCAAAGCATTAACTGGTTGAATAATAATAGTATGAGCATAAAACATTAGTAAATTACCCAACCCTAATAGAAATTGTAAGTAAGATAAGGATGATCAAACAAGATCCATTAGATCTTGAATGATCAAGAACAATAAGAATAAGAATATTATACTGTACTTAGTATGCATGTTATAGTTCATTAGGTTAGATAATCCAAACCCTTGACCCAAGATGATTTAAGGAAGAAAACCAAGATCATCCTCCTTAGGGATGATCCAATAATTGAACTTAGATCAAAGAAGAGCTAGATGATAAAAGATCTAGGACCTTGATCTTTATCAACAAGTATAGATTGTCAATCAAAGGATCTATGAAAGATCAAGATCAAGAAGATGGACACACAAAGACTTAGAGATAGAAAATACTTACATATGAATGAATTAAAGATCATTCTAAACATTAGATATAGTGATCAATAGGATTGTGCATAATTTATATATATTGACAGTATGTATGGATGTACAGATTACATACATCAGTCAGAATCATGGAAGATCTGGGAGAAGGGATCACTACTTAAAGGTAGGAGGATTTGATGAATGCATTTACATGGGATATACTTGATTGAACCCATGACCTTATGTTGACAAGAGTAATGATAATACTTGTATTAAATCCCCTAAAACCCTTATGATCCAACTAAACACATATAAGATGGTTAAGGACTACACTATAAGTGAATAGGGAATTAGAAGATATTTCAGCTCAAAGTAAACAGACAGATGGTCTGATATGTATAAAATTTATTTTACATACAAGCTTAGAGGCTTGTGATTTTGTTTTAATAGGCATAAGCCTAGGTGGATGCTATGATAGAAGAGTTATAACGGTTTGGACACCTGCTTCTTGAAATTTGATGATACCTTGCCCTATGAGAGGCTAAAAGTCGGGTGGGGCAATTATGGGAAGGCCACCACTGTGAAAGTCCTGTCGCCTCATATGGGCAGTGACATAATATTTTTCCCCGTGGCATCAGTGGTGAACAGGGTAGTTATCTGGGCATGCTAGTACGGATCAGACAACAGCATGGTAGCCCTTTGATTATTTTGCACCATGATGCATATGAGAATAGGCATAATGAAATGCTAGGTAATTGTATATTACCAATATTTCCCAAGAAGGAAAATTTCCAATGTAGGATTAATGAAAATACTAAATTCTCATGATGAAGAGAATTGATCAGCCAAGTACATAGGCTCAGGCTCAGCCTGAAGTGGTACATAATACACCAACACCAACTACTCCCACACCAGTAGAAGGGCAATCTTCCCTTGTACCAAGTGAAGAAGTTGGAAAATCTCCATTAGCACCTAAAAAAGTTGACAAAATGATGGAGAGATTTCAAAAGATGACTATAGTGTATAATGGCAAGGGTGAAGCTTGGAAGGCTGAGGAATAGATGTATGAAGTATAAAGGACTTTCAGTACACTGTGTACTCCTTCAGAGTTGAAGGTGAAATTTGCCACCTACTTATTCAAACAAGAAGCTGCATTTTGGAGATCAGCTAACAACACCTTCTTCTCAAATTCTAAAGATACTACATGGGAGGAATTTAAGGAATTATTTAACCATAAATATTTCCCTTCTCATGTACAAGAAAGAAAGTTGATAGAGTTTTTGGACCTAAGGCAAGGGAATATGTCGGTGGTGGACTATGATAACAAGTTCACACAATTAAGGAGATTCACGACTCATGTGTGTAACACAAAAACACACACCATGAATTGATTCATTGAAGGGCTACACCCAAGGCTGAAAATAAAGGTGTTGGGCACTAAACCCTCTACCTTGGCAAAATATGTGGAAATGGCTTCCAAGTTTGAAGAAGAATACAAAAAGAGTCAAACTACCAAGTTTAGTGGGGGAGGAAACAATAACCCAAAGCCCTTCCAGAATGTACTTCTTATAAAAGTATAATCACGGGATAAGACATCTATAATTGAAATTAAACTTAGCAAACTCTTTAGAATGACTGTAAGCATGACAAATTCTAAATTCGGATGTAAAATCCTTAATTTTCTTCATTTTTGGACAAAAGGGTAAAACAGTAATTTTACCCAAAAACAAAAATCTGAGACATTAAAATTTAGAATGTGCTGAGAAATACAAATCCAATGCCAATAGGTACGCTCAATTCTGAGATCATGGGAATAAACCCTAATTTTTTTTACATAAAGGGCAAAATGGCCTTTTTACACCATGTGGGGCCCACAAGGGACCCAAAAAGGAATCCTATGGCCATCCCACGTGAAATCATGGGTCAAACTCATACCAGCTAGTCTTGGGGAAAAAAGGTGGAGATGGGAGAATCCAATGCTAATAAATAATAAAAAATTAACTATCATCATTACACATAATCATTAAAAAAAAAAGACCCAAAATGCCTATAAATACAACCCCAAAAATCCTCCAAAAATGTTCATAAAATTCTCACAAAATTATCTTGATTTCTCCTGCAAAACTAGACATAGATCCATCCCCAAAATCCCAAAACTCCCAAAAGATCTCTCTCTTTCATTTTTCTCTCCTCTCTCTAGATTGGAACAAGAGACCTAAATTCAATTAGGCACTCTATTCCAGATCAAATATCACAGATCTCACCGTCCAAAACTTCCTACCATACCTTAGCTAAAAAACACTTAAAGAAATTTCGAGATTCAATAGTTCAAACAACAAAAACTACAAGACAAGTGGATCTTGGGCTATATTATCATCAAAACTGGTATTCTCTTAAATTGGACCATATAACCAACTGCTTTCTCCAATCAGGTAGGTGGAACCACTTCCTGGACATATTTATTATTGGTTGATGAAATTTCTACTTTACTGTAATTTTATTTGGGTGAAAAATAGTAAAAATAAAGTAAATAACAAAACCTTCAATTCATGATGATTGAGAGCTTAGATGAAAAATCTGACCCTTCCAATTAATCCAAAAGGGCCCAAAACCCCTAGGTTAAAATTTTCACTAAAATCCATTAAGTTTTGGGCCCTCAATTGATAGGGGATTGATTGGATGGTCCAGAACAACTGTCCGATCTCTTGATTGGACTGGGGGACCCCAAGACGTCGTACGAGACGCCGCATGCGGAAGCTTTTCCGTGCACGCTGCACGTGGGACGACCATGCGTAGGAAGCAGTCCCGAGCGAGTGCATCCATCTTGCGTCCCAATGACAGGCGCGCGACAATGAGCATTCTGCCCGGCCTATTCCGCCTGAAAAATCTGGGCCATCCATTCCAATGGGCCCAGATCAGATCTAGGCCCTAGGAATGGACTGTAAACTTCCAAATTCAATTCTGGAGCCATATGAACTCCAAATTGAGATCGAAAAGAAGCTATGAAAATCTTACAACCTCTAGTTTCTTACGAAATAATAAAATAGAGAAAATACCTTATGAAAATTTCTTTATTTAGGAAATAAGTTCCCAATTTCCAAGATCTAAGGTGATCAAATCTTAGAAATATGTTTTAATAATGATATAATATTGAAATTAAGTGATATATATGGTTTATTTGGACATATCTAAGAGATATTAAGGGATCTACCCATTATGGTAGAAAAACCCTAAAAATTACAAAGGGAGCCACTTGATCAATAAAATCAAGTGTGATCAGATCATTGGGATGGATGGAATGGATGTTGATATGATGAAATCCGTGGAGATCATGGATGGATTATCACAAAAACAAAGCAATATGATCGTTGAACCTTAATAAAGAAAAACCCCTAAATATAACTAAAACCCTTAATCAAAAGGAAAAGATCTAATATCTAATGGTCGGATCATAAGTGAAGGGTTCTAAAAATATTAATGAAATTATTTTCATTTTTTATTAATTGATAATAGCATTTTAAATATGATTTATGTGATAAAGCATGCTAGTGTAACTTATAGACTTTAGCATGATATGTTATTAGATTGTTATCATAGGTTGCAAGATTTAATTATCTTAGGGGCATGTTAGTGTAATTTTATGCAAGTGTAACTTAGGACCAAGATAGTATGATTTCATGGCATTGTAACTTAGGACCATGCTAGAATTTCATGTAAGATTATACTATAGTATGACATTATACCTTAGGTCCATGCTAGTTTAAATTAAGTTATTATGGTATATTAGTTGGAAATCATGCTAGTGTAATTTTAAGTACCTTGCCTCAATATCATTAAGTGTTCAATTATCTAGTTTTATGCTTTGAATTTATAATTCATTTATGGTTAAATTTTATTAATAGATCTACTTGTTATGAGATAAAGAGCATAAAACACCAAAAATGGAATCTAATGAGAAAGTAGAGTTTCATGACACAAATAAGAATGGAGTACTTTGGACTTAATTAGTAAGGGCTATAGTTAGTAGGACAATATAAGGATTATCAAATCCTTGTCCCAAACTAGGAGAATAATAAATCCCATGAGTGACATTGTGAATGTTCATGAACTTAATTAAAATCAATTAGAAAGAGTACTTAGGGTCAACATGCTTATAGGCACCTTATGAAAGGTTGACCTAAGGTCACTCTAGTGAATGTTAAACATAGTGGTTAAGGGGGTTATCTAATAGAGCCTCTCTCTTCCCCTACCTTCCATTGACGTTTTTGAGGTCTAAACGCCTCCTTACATGAGAATTGAAGTAACCTCTTTGTGTTCACCCATTCAGCTAGTAAGCCTTAACCAATTGGAAATAAAGGGAGCAGTCTAGACTTAGGCTTAAATAAGTTACCTTCAACTAGCAAAGCATTAACTGGTTGAATAATAATAGTATGAGCATAAAAGGTTAGTAAATTACCCAACCCTAATAAAAACTGTAAGTAAGATAAGGATGATCAAACAAGATCCATTAGATCTTGAATGATCAAGAACAATAAGAATAAGAATATTATACTGTACTTAGTATGCATGTTATAGTTCATTAGGTTAGATAATCCAAACCCTTGACCCAAAATGATTCAAGGAAGAAAACCAAGATCATCCTCCTTAGGGATGATCCAATAATTGAACTTAGATCAAAGAAGAGCTAGATGATAAAAGATCTAGGACCTTGATCTTTATCAACAATTATAGATTGTCAATTAAAGGATCTATGAAAGATCAATATCAAGGAGATGGACACACAAAGACTTAGAGATAGAAAATACTTACATATGAATGAATTAAAGATCATTCTAAGCATTAGATCTAGTGATCAATAGGATTGTGCATAATTTATATATATTGACAGTATGTATGGATGTACAAATTACATACATCAGTCAGGATCATGGAAGATCTGGGAGAAGCGATCACTACTTAAAGGTAGGAGGATTTGATGAATGCATTTACATGGGATATACATGATTGAACCTATGACCTTATGTTGACAAGAGTAATGATAATACTTATATTTAATCCCCTGAAACCCTTATGATCCAACCAAACACATATAAGATGGTTAAGGACTAGACTATAAGTGAATAGGGAACTAGAGGATATTTCAGCCCTAAGTAAACAGATAGATGGTCTGATATGTATGAAATTTATTTTACATACAAGCTTAGAGGCTTGTGATTTTGTTTTAATAGGCATAAGCCTAGGTGGATGGTATGCTAGAAGAGTTATAAGGGTTTGGCCACCCGCTTCTTGAAATTTGATGATACCTTGCCCTATGAGAAGCTAAAGGTCATGTGGGGCAATTATGGGAAGGCCACCACTATGATAGTCCTGTCTCCCCATATGAGCAGTGACATAATATTTTCCACCGTGGTATCAATGGTGAACAGGGCAGTTATCCGGGCACACTAGTACGGATCAAACTGCAGCAAGGTAGCCCTTTGATTATTTTGCACTATGATGCATATGAGAATAGGCTTAATGAAATGCCTTATGTTTTAGCCTAATGAAAAGCTAGGAAATTTTATATTACCAATATTTCCCAAGAAGGGAAATTCCTACTGTAAGATTGACAGAAATACTGAATTCTCATGATGAAGAGAATTGATCAACTTAGTTGGGAATGATATTTGACTACTTTCATAAATTTAATTAATTTACCCATGTAAATCATGTATGTATATGGATGTACATATATTGCAATGTAAAGAATAGATACATGAATATGTTTAGGGATAATGGGATTATGGAGCATTAGCATTATATTGTCAATTATTATGCTTCTTGAATCCCCTACCAAGCATTGCTTGCTGAGATATTGTAAATGTTGCAATATCTCAGATACAGGGAAGGAGAGTTAGGAGCTCAAGACGATCGAAGACTTGAAGAGAATAATCTTCAAGGTATACCCTTGAAGACATTTATTTTGCTTTGTTTGAGAGTGTTGTATTGTAATGAGAGTTTTATTGTATGGTGAGCTTTGAGTTTGGATTATGTAATTTGGACAAGTATTGTAATGGATTTGGGTGTACTGTGAACCACTAGATGGATTCTGGAATTTAATGAAAGTATATTCCTTCAATGGAATTTTATCTTATATAAAATTCTACTTATGTTATGTATGATGTGATGACTTGGGTTTTGCAAAACAAGTTCTAAAGAAAAGAATTTCCGCTGCTTTGTTTTGCGAAATTTTTTTACACTATTAAGGGCCCTGCCTTTCAAAATACATTACAAAACGTGTTACAAAAACCCAGGTCATCACAGGATGAATATTGATCTCCTAAGTGGGAGTATAGCCAGGGGAAGGAATAAATTTTGAGCATTTTCACTATTTTAATGGATGTACCCTATACTACATAAATAATGTATATACTCTATGTTGAGATAATCCATGAGTAGATAACCATGATAGAATAATGACTGAGGTATGTATTCTTATACTAGTGAAGTAGTATATTTTTGTATCCCCTACCAAGTATCATCTGCTTAGATATTGTAAATGTTTGAATGTTTACAATATCTCAGATACAGGGAAGGAGACTTAAAGAAGTAAAGAGCGAAGACTCATAAGCTGCAAGACTGATTAGGGTATTTCCCTTAAAGATTGTGTAATCTGGTTATGTACTTTGTAATTTGGATTGTATTTGGACAATGGATTGTAATTGTAATACAAGGGCTATGTAAAAGTGAACTACTGGATGATTCCTGGTATTCAATAAAATTTTATTTTATACAAAATGTCTATGTGTATTATGTACATTGAAGTGAGACTTTGGTTTTGTTACAAATGAATTTAAAAGAAAAGAATTTTCGCTACATTGTTTGTGAAAAAGTTTTACCACTAAGGGCACCTTGCCTTTGAAAAAAAATGTATTACAAAATGTGTTACAAAAAACCAAGTCGTCACAATAAGTAAGTAGCCAGGACATGTGGAATATGGTAGAAAGTCTACTAATTGTTGAACTTTGGTTTTGAAACTGTGATGATGCAT
Organism: Warburgia ugandensis; assembly: GCA_035236585.1. Lineage (NCBI taxonomy): Eukaryota > Viridiplantae > Streptophyta > Magnoliopsida > Canellales > Canellaceae > Warburgia > Warburgia ugandensis. Next base: position 43,275,869 of record CP141136.1, read on the forward strand.
GAATCATGGTACTATGTATGGAAAATCCTGTACTTTGAAATCATTTGAGATTTCTCACTTATGCATGAGATGATGTAAACGTAAACCTTGCTGTAGTTCAACTTATACTTGATTTAGAAAGCAATTTACTTATTTGTTTAGATGTTTTAAGGCAAGCACTCTTGGAGTAGCTATAAGGCCTATGAGGTTTTGATTTGATTTTAGGAAAAAATCACTCGACAGTGGCTTGAATAGGTAGACCTTGAGGCATGTGCTCATTGAGTAGCTATAAGACCTGATGATGGTCCAAGAGCGTTGAACATTGTGTGATGTGTGGTTGATCTCCAAGAGAGTTGGACCTATCCAAGAGTATTGGGAAATATGTGATATGATTGAAGGGAGGTCTCTATTGGTAGGACAAGTGTGCCCATGTCCTTACTACAGGACTAAAAGGGTCACCTTGTATGTGTGTATGTATAGGTCATTGCATGATTTGGTGAGCATATATGCTTTAGTATTTTCCTTATCAAAGCATCTTTCATTGTGCTTTTCATTAGAGAGGATTCATCGATCGAGGTTTTAATTTATGAAGCATGTGCTCGCTCAGTAGATGTAAGGATTAATGACGTTCCAAGACTGTTGGACATTGTGTGATGTGATGTTGATGTTTAGGAATATTGGATACTATTGTGATGTGACAGTAAGGAGGCTTTTACTGGTAGGACAGGTGTGCCAATGTCGTGACAGGACTAAATTGTCACCCTATAGGTCTAGTATGGGTACTTGCATGATTTTATGAGCATATTTACAAAACTTGTATCATTTTTCTTATCTAAGCATCTCTTATCGTGATCTTCATTATATATATTGATCGAGGTTTTACTTGAGAGTCTGTATTTTGAGTGATTTTCTTAACATTTTCTAGTATCATGTTGATTAGTGGTGTTGCTTTACAGTTAACTTGCAAGCACACAAATCAATTGTAATATTTTCACATGGGAAAGGTTGATCCCATGAGGAATTTCACAAATTTGAATTGGATTGGATCTTATTCAAATTAACTTTTTAGCTAAAAGATAAGGGTTCGGATTGAATTATGAGATCAAAGTACGCAAATTAGAAATTTGTATGGAATTAGAAACTAAAATTAAAAATAAAACTTGCCTAAATTAAAAATAAACAATGAAAATAGAAACTTACTTAACTAACATGAACTTAACTAAAGAAAATCACAGCCTTTTAGAAAGATTCAAATTAAGCAATGAAACTTAAGGAAACTGCTAAATTAGAAACTTTCCTAAATTAAAACATACCTAACCCAAAACCTACTAAAAAGGAAACTTTATAAAATGAAAGATGGAAACTTTCTAAAGCTAAAAAATTGTGTAAAATACTGATTAACAATTTCCAAAACAAGATCATGCGAACTAACTTATCCAAAAATCAAATAAACAAATAGTCCAGTATCATGTGCATGATCCAAGGACTATATGCATGGTTCTATGGCCTAAAAGATGACTATTTTTCAAGATTTAATAGTAAAATAACATGCAAACTAACTGTATAATCTAGTAAGAAACAAGAAAATCTAAACGGGTACCTAAGGATTTAAGCAAAAACAATGTTTAGATGGCTGGAATTAAAGCACTAAGTTAAGGAAAAACTATTTCCAGATTTCAGTACTTAAGAACATTCGACAAATCTCACATTAAAAAGCTATTGAAACAATTATTTTTATGGAAGGAAACAATGTAGATCTTAAGGACATTGATGAAATAATTAATCCATAACAAGAATTACAAAATAATTTTATTGCATCATGTTCAAATTACACTAAAAAAATTAGATGCATAAACTAGTCTACAACATATACTAAGTGTGCACTATTCTTGCTTGCAAAAGTGATTCTAAAAAACAACAAAACATCAATATGAAGCACCTAAAATAAAGTATAATGAACTGAAAATAACACCCATGAAGGAATTTAAAAGAAACAAGAGTTAAGTGGGTGAACTAACTAAGGAAAAACTGCCCAAAATTAAGATGCAAAGCAAGGAGAAAAACATATAGAACTAAGTGGAAACTCAAGGCTCCAAGCTATCTCCTCTCTTGGCCGTCACTACCAGAGCAAGTTCACTTAGATTTTGAAGGAATAAGAAAAGAAAACTAGATACCTGGAAGCAAGAAAGAATGATAACAAGGGTGGAATAAGGTGTGGAATTCAAGGAAGTAAAAACAACATGAAACAACTGTGGAAGTAAATTACTAACCTGGAATTAAAGAGCAAATAGCCAAGAGAATAATTAGAACACCAAAGGAAGAAAAACACCAACCATGTTAAAAAATCCAGCAATAACTTAAGCACTAAAGGAAAGCTAGAATTCAAGGTTGTGTCAGTCAACCTTTACTTAGAAAATTCGTTGGAATATGGGGCTATGTATAGATGAGTGGTTTCCTAAGTTAGAATGGGGTGAAAACATGAGGAAAGTGGCTCTAGGGTTACAATGTTTAATGAGGAAGGTTAGATGGGAGATGAATTAGTAAGATGATACTTACTAAATTTTGTGAGAAATCTTTGATATAAGTTAAGAAGTTTAGCATTACTAAATTTTGTGAGTATATCCTTTGTAGACCCTCATAAGAATTCTTTGAGATAAATTAAGAAGTTTAGCCTTAATAAATTTTGTGGCCTAACTCATCCACTAAGGATAACCTAGGGATTCAAAGGCTTATTGCATATACTAGATGCAATCATGAGTATGTACGAAAATGAAAACCATTTTTGTTTTCATATTTATTACATGTTTTTCTTAGGACTAGAAAAATGCTAGTTGGGGGTGTTATAAGTATTCAATTTTGCATTAAAAGTATCCAATTATCTGCTCATGTGCCATAAATTATTGCATTATCCTAGGGTTATTTTGAAAATTCAAGATACATGCATTTTTGAACCAATAATCCAAAAGTTTGATATTTTGTAGGTTCAGAAGCTAATCCAGAGTGTGTGATTAATTATAATTTTCTTGTATTAATTAGGGTTTTTATCTTTGGTAGGTATTGATAGGATGATCCAATGACCATGATTGTTTTAGATGACCATAAAGGATCTAGATCAACTTAGAGAGCAAGGACCCAATTTACATCCTTTCCAAGTTCAAATAAGGGTGAAGATCATTTCAAGGAAAGCTAATGAGTTCAAGAAAGTAAATAGAAGAACCAAAGGTGACATGAATGAACCCATGCAAAATACATGCAATTCCATTACCTTTGCATAAGAATTCAAGCCACATGAGTCATGCTAGGAGAGGACAAGGCATGTGAGCCATGAAGTAGATGGATTAAGCCACTCAAACATCCAAGTAAGAACCCATCAAAGTGAGCCATAAAGCCATTGGACGAGTTTTCACGCAAATTTTCCTATGCAAAAATCATAGATTTTCAAATGGATTGTTAGAAGGAAAACTCGGTGATTATCATTATGAGTAGGTTGCATGCATATGTGGACCAATGAGATGATAGATTTCCATGTCTAACTTTGCCACTTTTCCTCATTGATTCCCCATCTTTCTCTTTCCATTTTTTCCTATTTCTCCCTTAACCTCCATCTAGAGTTTTTCATGCATGGAACATAGAGGGTGGAGACATCTCTTCTCCTAAAATAGTAGCGTCTCCCTCTTGGTTGCTCCTATAGGGTTCCACATCTCCCACGTCCTAGTACACTTTCTAATAGCCACAGTCCACTTTCCCATCTCCAATTCCTAGTTTCCCACTTCACATTCCCACAATGCTAGAGTCTATTTCTTATCTCCCTTCTCATCCCCTTATCTTATCTTCTTACCCCATTCTTATCTCTTTCCTCCTTCATAGGGATAGAAATTTAGCATGTTTGTGTCTCTTTGGAAGTGGTGAGAATCTTATATAAAACAAAAGAAGGGTTTCCATGGAGGAGACTAAGGAGTTCCATGTCACCCTTTAGGGGTTGCTTCTCAATGCCATCTTCATAAGATCTCAATGCCTCCACCTTAGTGCTTCCATTCCTTCATTCAAGGTCTTCCATCCTAGTTTCAGCATGCTTTTGTTCTTTATGTTTAAAGCAATTTCTAGATTGGTTCTCATCCTTATTCCCTTGTTTTGTTGTTTGCTTTGTCTTCTAGTTTCATGTGCATAGTTCTAGGCTTATTTTCAATTGATAGTGAAATTAGTTTGCTTTAGGTCTCTTAATCCTAGGCTAGATATCTCTTGTAGTGAAAACAAAGAGGCAATAGCTTTTGAATCCTCTTTACCTTCCTTGTATGATTTCTTTCCTTGTTTCTGGCTCTTCCTTGTTCCCCCCTTGTGTGATCCCCAGCTTGATTTCATCCTCTAATGCAATTCTCACCCTTGGTTTACATATATGGGCCTTGTTGGGTGGCATTCAACTTGAAGATTGAAATCAAGATTAGATGCTTAAATATTTAAGATATGCATGCACCAATCTTGTAATGATTCTCATTCAATCAATAAAGTTTGATTCCATCATGTTTTATGCCCAATTTCCATGTTTGTTTCAAATGCAATCAGTCCATTGAAACTAATGTTTCTTGCTAGTTTCCATGCATGACTTCAATGTGTATCTTTCTTTACTACGTCATGCGTAAATTTCATCTTAAAGTTCTATGTGCACCATGTTGATTGTTGTTCCTTTATTTTGCATGCTAGGTTTAGTCCATAATTAGGTTATGTTCTTCATTGTTTAAGTTAATTCCTTGTTAGATTAGTCTTAGTTAGTATCTAAGTTTAGTTTTAGAAATTTTTATTTTTAGAAGTTTACATTTCCATTCATGATATTTATCTTTAGAAAGGTTCCTTCAGTTCATGTTTCTATTTCCACATTCTTTTAATTCTTAGAATAAATCAAATACAATCTTTCTTTGGATAGGATACATAACCTAAATAAGTAGCAACTACATAAAAATATGTGAAATTCCTCATGGGATCAACTTCACCCCCTACTATAACACCCCTAACTTTTGTAATGAAATTGAGAATTTCAAGGAAAATCAGGCTGGAATATTAGGGTCATTAAAAATGCACTTCTCATAGAAGTACAACCAAAGAATAACACATGCAAAATTGAAGACATACCCAATGAATCCTTCAGAATGATTGTAAGCATGACAAATTCTAATTTCGAATGAAAAATCCTTATTTTTCTACACTTTTATGAGCAAAAGGGTAAAATGCTAATTTTACTCATAACCTAGACCTAAGACATAAAAATTTGGATTATACTAAAAAATACGAATCCAACACCACTAAGTACGCTCAATTCCGAGTTCATGGGAATAAATACTTTTTCTTCATTTTTGGAATTAAAAGGGCAAAGTGGTCTTTTCATACTTGTGGCCCCACAAGGGACCCACAAAGGAATCCAATGGCTAGAAAATCTGTAATCATGAGTCAAACCACTACCACCTATTGGTGGAGAAGGAGGTGGTAGTGGGAATCCAATGCACATTGAAAAATAAAAAGAAATAAAACATAATAATTACACATAATCATGGAAACACCCAAAATGCCCATAAATACCTTAGAAAAAATTCCTTAGTCTCCACCAAAATTTCAGCTCAAAACTCCTCCCCCTTCTCTCTCTTTTCTTCCTCCTTTTCCCCTCTTTATTTCCTTTTGTTAGCACGTCCACATACGCACCTGGGAGAATATTGCCCTTGATCCATTAGGCGCATCTGTAGACACGTCATCCCTGACGAGTAGGGTTTTCACCCATCCACGGGTTTTCAATTAGACGTCCACTTTGGACTGTGGAAACCTTAATCCACTCTGTCAAAAAGGTTCAGCACATCAAAATACACAAAAGCCTTATACTTTTGCAACAATCAGTGGAATATTCATTGGTCAAATGGTCGAAAAATAGAAGCTCCGATGACTTATAATTAGGGGTAGATTTTCTTACTTTTTGGCCAAGTTTCCAGACTTTGAACACTCTAGGTAGGTGCATCTCCCTCCCCTCTTTCTATTTTGGTATTTAGGTTGTGTTTTCTAGCCTCTAGGAGATCTCCCTAGCTCTTGATCCATTGGAGACAATGGATCCGGCAATAGGGTTGAGATCCACCATCTTGGATGGCTTAGATGAAATCTCTAAGCCATTGGATCGATTCCTGGGGCCCAAAAATCCTAGGAGATGAAATTTGAGCCGTTGGATGTCAAGGATGCAGGAAATCCGACAGTGGGTGATCCGACGATCCAGATCTGGACTGTCTAGCCCATAGTCAGTCACCTCTGCCTGACCACTTGGAATAGATGGTAACGGGCGCGGGTCACTAGTTGTCCCCTCACCCATAAGTAATCTAGGCTGTCCAATTTTGAACTGAAACTTTATTTTTTCAACTAAGAGCAAAATATAGCTCTGATTTTATATCTGAAACTTTTTGTAGATTCCTTGTCACTATTGTAAGCTACTGAACTCATGAAATGTGTGTTTTAAATTGTATTTATTTGAGATTATAAAAAAAAAATTCATAGTAACAACCATGGACCATGATCAAGATAATCCAAAAATTGAAATCTGAACCGATGGATGGGTTCAAAGGGTCCCAAAACCATAACAATAATGATCACAGTAAAATTTTTGGGTTTTTAGATCAAGTGAATTAATAAAAACAATAAGATTAAAATTTAGCCTTTAAAACGGGCTAAAATCATAAAATTCCAATTCTGATCTCAATTTAACTCCAAATTGAGATCGAAAAGTTGGGTTGGATTCCTTATGATGAGTAGAACCTACTGAACTTAGAAAATTTATGTTTTAATGCATGTAAAATTCTATTAATAAAGAAAAGTATTACTAATTCTTATGATTAATGAAATTTGGAATGATCAAACTATATAATTCTGATCCATTGATGATCTTGTGATTTTAAAACATGGAATCAATGGTTTTAAGTGACTGGTCTATGTTTAATTAAGAGAACTAGCCTTAAAAGTAGTAAGATCCCTAAAAATGAATGGTAATCTCCTTGATCAAGGATGATTGGATAGTATGGATGCATTTTAAAGAAGATATAAAGTTAATATCATATGGATTTATGGACTGGATGATGATGATTTGGGATAGATCAAGATCTATGCCCTTAAATTATAAAATGACTTAAGATCTTCTTCATCGATTGGATCAAGAATGATCAAATCATTTGATAAGATGCATCAATGATCAAATGATGAAATCACATTAAGAAGATATCTTAGATCTAAAGGAAAATGAAAATATCAAGATCTAAACCCTAAAAGAGATGAAAGATGAATAATGACCATTGGATCATGATGAATAGTTAAGGCATGTTAGATTTTCATTTGAATTATTAAATGTTATTATAATTTTCATTTATTGCTTAGTAGATTTAATTGTAGATTTATTTAATTATTTATTTATGCTTTAATGTTTATGTTATGAAAATTACATTGAAAATGTAATTAAATGAAATTAGAGTTGAAAGGACATTTACATGGAATAAATGACATGGACTTAATGATAATAAGGATTATAGTTAGTAGGATAATGTAACTCCATGTGTGACATTTAAATGTTCATGGATTTAATTAAAATTAATTAAAAAGAGTATTTAGGGTTAAAATGCTCATAGGAACCTTATGAAAGGTTGAGTTAAGGTCACCCTAGTGGATGATAAACATGGTTGTTAAGGGAGTTCTCTAATAGAGCATTGCTCTTCCCCCAACTTCCATTAACGTTTGTGAGGTCTAAATGACTCCTTACATGAGGATTGAAGTAACCACTTTGTGTTCAACCATTCAGGTAGTAAGCCTTAGCCAATTGACATAAGAGGAGCTATCTGGACATAGGATGGAATAAGCTATCCTCAACCAGTAAAGCATTAACTGGTTGAGTAATAATAATAGGAGCATAAAAGGTTAGTAAGTCATCTAATCCTAATAAAAAGTGTAAATAAGATAAGGAAGATCAAATAAGATCCAAGAGAGATCTTGAAAATTCAGAAACAAAAAAGAAAAGAAATATAATATAGATTGTAGTATTTTTCTATGATTTTTCTTATAGTGTAGATTGTGAACTTATAAGATTGGAAACCTAGACCATATATTATTCAAGGAAAGTTAGGGCATCCCTCATAGGATAACCCCATGTAGAAAGAATACTTATCTAGAAGAATAACTTTATACATATGGTTGATAGATGTGTGAATCAAGATCATGATGGACACTATGGAGTTGAGATGTATGAATTAAGACCATGATACCACTTTGAGGTAGGTGGATGTACAAGAATGTATAAGGATTCATGTGTATACATACATAATCTTTGGTCTAGAATTATAGACCTTCATGATATACGTATGCTTAGTACCTTAACGTAGTCATGATCTAATCACATAATCCAACTAAGTGAACCAACCCCATGATCCAATTTAACTATCTAATGACCTGATTAAATGAGGTGAAAGTAATGAGATGTGTAGACTAAGGAAACCCTAAGAATAGGGCATAGAAAATATTCCAGCTTAGTTAAACAGACACATCATCTAATATGTACAATGTATTTTACATACAAGCAGGGTGCCTTATGATTTTGTTTTACATAGTACTAGGACTGGGGATACCATTCTAGGGAAGTTATAAGGGTTTGACCACTTGCTTCCTAAACTTTATATGATGGATACCATGCCCAAAGAGAGGATAAAATTCAAGTGGTGCAATCATGGGAAGGCCACCACTGTGACAGCCATGGTCCTCCCCATGCGGACATGGATTTGTTATTTCCACAATTGGTATCAGCGGATTACTATATAGTTATCCAGGGGCACTGTACGGATTGAGACTATGGCATAGTAGTCAAAATGTATTTTGTATTATGATGCACATATGATAGGCATAGTGTAATGTCATGGCATGATGAGATGCCACTACATGAGTTCCTGGAAGAAAATCTCCATATGAGAATTGGCTGAATACAGATCTCCTAAGTGGAAGTATGGCCAGGGGAAGGAACAAGTTTTGAGCAATTTTTACTATTTTAATAGATTTATCCTATACTACGTATATACTCTATGTTGAGATAACTTATGAGTAGATAACCATGATGAAATAATGGTTGAGGTAAGTATTCTTATATTAGTGAAGTAATATATTTTTGTATCCCCTACCAAGCATAGCTTGCTAAGATATTGTAAATGTTGGAATGTTTACAATATCGTAGAAACAGAGAAGGAGAAGTAGGAGCTCAAGAGGGTAGACGACTTGAAGAGAATAATCAATTAGGGTATGTCCCTTGAAGATGTGTATTTTCATTTGAGAGCATTGTATTGTATTGAGAGTTTTTAATGTAAGGTGAGATTTGACTTGGATTATGTAATTTGGACAATGGTTTGTAATTATAATACAGGGACTGTGTAAAAGTGAACTACTTGATGATTCTTGGTATTCAATAAAATTTATTTTATACAAAATGCCTATGTGTATTATGTACATTGAGGTGAGACTTGGGTTTTATTACTAACGAATTTAAAAGAAAGGAAATTTTTGTTGAATTGTTTGCAAAAAAAATTTACCATTAAGGGCCATGTCTTTGAAAAAAAAAAATGTATTACAAAATGTGTTATAAAAACTGGGGTTGTCATAGTTGGTATCAAAGCCATTCATCTAGTCACTCACAGCCCTAATATGTCTAAAGGAATAATCCAAATTAGGATATATTAGAAATGGGTTAAGTAGAATACTTATATAGAAATCTTAGTTTTGAGCAGACCCAAAAGGGCAACAAGGCAAACAACTCAAAGGGGGCCTGAGAATGTTATGGCAGGATCATCTGGGAATAATCTAGAGGAGGTGATGACTAGGGTATTGAGGAATCTTCTTCCTCAGCTTATATAGGTTCATGCTACTCCAGTTGAAGAACAAAGTATTCAGGCCCAAGCTCAACCTGACGTGGGACCCAGTGCTCCTATACCCAGACAGGAAACTCCAACTCCGATACAGGATAATTCTTCACCTATACCTAGTGGAGTGTTGGAAACCTCTCAATTAACACCTAAAAAGATAGACAAGATGGTGGAAAGGTTCCAAAAGATTGTTATCAGCTACAATGGTAAGGGTGATGCTGAGAAGTCTGAAGAATGGATGTATGAAGTAGAGAAAACCACCAATGTGTTGAGAACTCCAGAGAATCTAAAGGTCAAGTTGGCCACATATATATTGAAGCAAGAAGCAGCTTTCTAGTGGAGGTCAGTGCAAAGAATTTCTTCTCCAATCCTAAAGAAATCCCATGGGAAAAGTTTAAGGAAATTTTTAATGAAAAATATTTCCCAGTCCATGTGCAAGTCCGAAAGGAGTTCCTAGATCTACAACAAGGAAATCTTTCAGTTGTTGATTATGAGAATAAGTTCATTCAATTGAAGAGATTAGCAAGCCATATATGTGATACTGAAAGGCATACAGTGGATCGTTTTATGGAAGGGTTACACCCAGGGCTAAGAACAAAGTTGCTAAGAACCAAACCTACAACTATGACCAAGTGTGTCGAAATGGCTTCTAAATTTGAAGAAGATTATAAGAGAAATCAATTCACCAATCATGGAGGAGGAGGCAATTATCATCAAAAATTCTTTAAGAAGGGCAAGAGACCACTGAACAACTTCAGGTCTTCTAACCATCAGGGAAATCAAGCTAAACAGAAACCATGCCCCACATGCAAAACATATCATCCAGGCTATGCATGCCCCTACCCGATGCCACAACCACCACGATCTCCTATCAAATGTTACAAATGCAGCGAGTTAGGGCATTTCTCTAATAACTGCAACAAACCCTTGGCAGTTAAGGGTGCAAAGCCTAAAAATGTACCACATCATCAGGGAAGGGTGTTCACCATTACTGACAGAGAGGCTAGAACATCTAATGTAGTTATTGAAGGTACATTGCTAGTATCTCATCACCATGCCAAAGTACTATTTGATTCTGGATCTACCCATTCTTTCATATCATGTGTATTTGCATCTAGTATACAATTGATGGTGGAGAAATTGGGATTCTGTCTGGAGGTGATGACACTAGTGGGAAAAATAGTTAGGTTACAGGAATATCTTCAAGAAGTACCTGTTGAAGTACAGGTGAAAAGAATGGGTATAGACCTCATTTTACTAAACATGGTAGATTTTGACATAATATTGGAAATAAATTAGCTAGCAAAATACTGGGTAATTATGGACTGTTGTAAAAAGAAACTCACTTTTAACACACCAGGAGAAGAAATGCTAGTATTGCATGGAAAACCAAATGACTCAGACAAATCTATCATATTAGGTAAGAAGGCCCCCAAATATGTGTCCAAGGGATGTCATGCATTTTTAACAATTGTAGTTGATTTGAATGTTGAACAACCTAAGATAGAAGAAATCGACATAGTCAGGAAATTCCAAGATGTGTTTTCTGAAGAACTCCCACGTTTACCACCCCATAGGGAAATTGAGTTTACAATTAGCATAATTCCTGGTACAACTCCAATTTCTAAAACACCTTACAGGATGGCCCCAGCTGAGTTAAGGGAATTGAAGAATCAACTACAGGAATTGTTGGACAAAGGGTTTATTCGACCAAGTAGTTCACCATGGGGAGCACCAGTGATATTTGTGAAAAAGAAAGATGGGTCTATGAGGTTATGTATCGATTATCGGATGCTGAACAATGTGACAATCAAAAATAGATACCCTCTGCCTCGCATTGATGATCTCTTTGATCAACTCCAATCTGCTAAGGTCTTTTCCAAAATTGACCTTAGATCAGGATATCATCAAGTGTATCAAAGGTGAAGATATACCCAAAACTGCATTCAGAACCCGGTATAGACATTATGAATTTTTTATGATGGCTTTTGGTTTAACCAATACTCCTGCTGTATTTATGGACTTGATTAATAGAATTTTTGAGAAATTTTTGGATAAATTTATTATCACATTCATCAACAATATACTAATTTATTCTATTAGTATACGGGAACATTGGGAACATTTACAGATTGTATTAAACACACTTAAAAGACAAACTATTTGAAAATTTTACTAAGTGTGAATTTTGGTTGTAAAAAGTCAACTTTCTAGGGCATGTAATTTTCGAGAATGGAGTAGAGGTGGACCCAACCAAGGTGGAAGCAGTAATGAATTAGGAACAACCAAAGACAGTAACAAAATACAAAGTTTTCTAGGGTTAGCTGGATATTATCATAGATTTATCCAAGGATTTTCCCGTATAACTTTTCCTTTGACTTCTTTGACTAGAAAAGGAGTATAGTTTACTTAGATTGATGAATGTGAAAAGAGTTTTCAAGAGTTAAAAAGGAGGTTAACTGCAGCACCAGTATTGTCCTTGCATCTGGGAGTGGGGGTTATGAGATATACTGTGATGCTTCAGGGAAAGGGTTAGGAAGTATACTGATGCAAAATGGGAAGGTCATTGCTTATGCTTCACGACAACTGAAGAAACATAAATGAACTACCTGGTACACAGCCTAGAACTTGCAGCAGTAATGTTTGCCTTAAAATTTTGGCGACATAACTTGTACAAGGGAGAAATTCAACATATTCACTGATCACAAGAGCCTCAAGTATATTTTCACCCAGGCTAATATGAATATGAGACAAAGAAGGTGGATGGAATATCTTAAGGATTATGATTTTGTGATTCAATACCATCCTGGAAAGGTTAATGTAGTGGCTGATGCACTAAGTAGACACAAAAGCAGTGTTAGCTAATATCACCATTAAGTCAGCTTTTGTTGAACAAATCCTAAAAGGTCCAAGAAGATGATATAGCAATCCAAGAAATGTGTGAAAAGACAGGGGTTAGTAGAGACTTAGACAAGGGTATTCAGTTCTAAGGAAGACTTGTGGTTCCCTTGAGTTTGAGAAAAGCAATACTAGAAGAAGCCCATCAATACAAATTTTCTATACACCCTGGAGGAACAAAAATGTATCAAGATTTAAAAAGAAACTTCTAGTGAGAAGCTATGAAAAGAGATATTGGGGAATGCATGGCTAAGTGCTTAACTTGCTAGCAAGTGAAGGCTGAACATAAAAAATCAGCTACATTACTACAAACCTTGGAACTACCAGAATAGAAATGGGAACATATCACCATGGACTTTGTCATAGGGTTACCAAAGACTCGGGTAGGTCACAATATGATTTGGGTAATAGTTGACAGGATAACCAAGTTGACACACTTCCTGTCGATCAAACAAAACCAATCTATCAACAGTTTAGCCCAATTATATGTAAGAGAAATAATCAGTCTTCATGGGGTCCCACTCTTCATCATCTTTGATCGAGATGGAAGGTTTACCTCTAGAAGCTAGAAGAGCATGCAATAGGCATTGGGGACATCACTAAAGTTTAGTACAACCTTTCATCCCCAAACTGATGGTCAATCAGAAAGAACCATTCAAACCTTAGAAGATATGCTAAGGGCATGCACACTAGACTGGAGAGGAAGTTGGGATGAACATCTTCGACTGTTGGAGTTCGCATATAATAACAGTTTCCATGCAAGTATCGATATGGTGCCATATGAAGCATTGTATGGATGACCATGTCGATCTCCAACCTATTGGGATGACGTGGAAGAGAGGAAGTTGATAACATTAGAACTACTGGAACAATTGCATACAAGGTGAGAATCATAAAGAAAAGATTGTTGGCCACTCATAGTCGTCAGAAAAGTAATGCAAATAAAAGACACCAAACCCTGGAATTCGAAGTAAGTGACCATGCATTTTTGAAGGTTTCACCAGTTAAGAGTAAGGAGGTTCGGAAGTAAGGGCAAACTCAGTCCAAGATATATTGGTCCTTTTGAAATTCTGGAAAGGGTTGGTTTGGTGGCTTACAAATTAGCCCTACCACCCCAACTCTCAGATGTGCACAACGTATTTCACGTATCCATGTTACAGAAATACATTCCAGATGAGACTCATGTGCTTCAAAGGATACCAAAAATGTTAAATACAGATCTAACCTTTAAGGAAAGGGCAATCCGAATCTTGGACAGGAAAGAGCAACATTGACGACTAAATCTATCCCTTTAGTCAAGGTATTGCGGCAACATCATACAGTCGAGGAAGCTACTTGGGAATTAGAAGAGGGAATGAAAAAGTTGTATCCTAGTTTGTTTGAGCAGTTGTAAAGTAAAATTTTTGAGGATGAAATTTTTGTAAGGGGGTAGATTGTAACATCCCTAACTTTTGTAATGAAATTGAATAAATAATGAAATTCAGAATTTCAAGAAAAATTAAGCTGGAATATTAGGATTATTAAAAATACACTTCTCATAGAAGTACAATCAAAGGATAAGACATGTAAAATTGAAAACATACCCAACGAACCCTTCAGAATGACTGTAAGCATGACAAATTCTAATTTCAAATGAAAAATCCTTATTTTTCTATACTTTTATAAACAAAAGGGTAAAATGCTAATTTTACTCATAACCGAGACCTAAGACATAAAAATTTCGAATGTAATAAAAAATACAAATCCAATGCCACTAAGTACGCTCAATTCCGAGTTCATGGGAATAAACACTTTTTCTTCATTTTTGGAATTAAAAGGGCAAAATGGTCTTTTCACACCTATGGGGCCCACAAGGGACCCACAATGGAATCCAATGGCCAAAAATGTGTAATCATGAGTCAAACCACTACCACCTGCTAGTGGAGAAGGAGGTGGTACTGGGAATCCAATGAACATTGAAAAATAAAAAGAAATAAAACATAATAATTACACATAATCATGGAAGACACCAAAAATGCCTTTAAATACCCTAGAAAAAAATTCCTAAAAATGTTCATAAAATTCCCCATGAAATTCCCTAGTCTCCACAAAATTCATCTTAAAACTCCTCCCTCTTCTCTCTCTTTTCTTCCTCCTTTTCCCCTCTTTATTTCCTTTTGTTAGCGCATCCACATATGCACCCGGGAGAATATTCCCTGTGATCCATCGGGCGTGTCTGTAAATGCGTCATCCCCGACGAGCAAGATTTTCACCCTACCATGGGTTTTCAATTAGATGTCCACTTTGGATCATTGAAACCTTAATCCACTCCATCAAAAAGGTTTGGCACATTCAAATACACAAAAGCCCTATAGTTTTATAATGATCAATGGAATATTCACTGCCCAACCTGTCGAAAAACAAAAGCTCTGGTGACTTATAATTAGGCATGGATTTTTTTATTTTCTGTCCAAGTTTTCAAACTCTAAACACTCCAACTAGGTGCATCTCCCTCCCCTCTTTCTATTTCGATATTTAGGTTGTGATTTCCAGCCTCCAAGAGATCTCCCTGGCCGCTAATCCATCAGAGATGATGGATCCAGAAACAAGGTTGAGATCCACTATCTTAGATGGCTTAGATGAAATCTCTGAGCCATTGGATGGATTCCTGGGGCCCAAAAACCCTAAGAAATGGATTTTCAGCTATTGGATGTCAAGGATGGAGGTGATCCGGTGGTGGGTGATTCGACAATCAATATCTGGACCGTCTCGCCCATAACCGATCACCACCGCCAGACCACTTGGAATAGAAGATAACGAGCATGAGCAGCTAGTCGTCCCCGCACCCATAAGCACAGAATTGATCTGAGCTGTCCAATTTTGAACTAAAACTTTATTTTTTCAATTAAGAGCTCAATATAGCTCTGATTTTAGATCTAAAACTTTATGTAGATTCCTTGCCACTTTTATAAGCTATTGAACTCATGAAATGTATGTTTCAAATTGTATTTATTAGAGATTTTAACAAAAATCCGTAGTAACAACCATGGATCATGATTAAGATGATCCCAAAATTGAAATATGAAGAGATGAATGGGTTAAAAGGATCCCAAAACAATAAGGATAATCATCACAATAAAATTTTTGGGTTTTTAGATCAAGTAAATCAACAAAAATAGTAAGATTAAAATTCAGCCTTTAAAACAGGTTGAAATCTTAAAATCCCAATTTTGATCTCAATTTAACTCCAAATTAAGATTAGAAAGATGGTTAGGATTCCTTGTGATGAGTGGAACCTCCTAAACATAGAAAATTTATGTTTTGATGCATGTAAAATTCTATTAATAAAGAAAAGTATTACTAATTCTTATGATTAGTGAAATTTGGAATGATCAAACTATAAAATTCTGATCCATTGATGATCTTATAATTTTAAAACATGGAATCAATGGTTATAAGTGACTGATCTATGTTTAATTAAGAGATCTAGCCTTAAAAGTAGTAAGATCTGTAAAAATGAATGGTAATCTCCTTAATCAAGTTGATCAAGGATGATTGGACAGTATGGATGTGTTTTGAAGATGATATGAAATTAATATCATATGAATTTATGGACTGGAGGATGATGATTTGGGATAGATCAAGATCTATGCCCTTAAATTGGATAAAATGACTTAAGATCTTCTTTATCAATTGTAATAAGAAAGATCAGATCATTTGATGACATGCATCAATGATCTAATGATGAAATCACATCAAGAAGATATATTATATCTAAAGGAAAATGAAAATATCAAGATCTAAATCCTAAAAGAGATGAAAGATGAATAATGACCATTTGATCATGATGAATAGTTAAGGCATGTTAGATTTCCATTTGAATTATTAAATGTTATTATAATTTCCATTTATTGCTTAATAGATTTAATTGTAGATTTATTTAATTATTTATTTATGCTTTAATGTTTATGTTATGAAAATTACATTGAAAATGTAATTAAATAAAATTAGAGTTGAAAGGACATTTGCATGGAATAAATGACATGGACTTAATGATAGTAAGGACTATAGTTAGCAGGATAATGTAAGGAATATCATTTCTTTGGACTAAATTAGGAGACTAATGAAACTCCATGTATGACATTTAAATGTTCATGGATTTAATTAAAATTAGTTAGAAAGAGTACTTAGTGTTAAAATGCTCATAGAAACCTTATGAAAGGATGAGTTAAGGTCACCCTAGTGGATGATGAACATGGTGGTTAGGGGGGTTCTCTAATAGAGCCTTGCTCTTCACCCACCTTACGTTGACGTTTGTGAGTTGTAAATGCCTCCTTACATGAGGATTGAAGTAACCACTTTGTGTTCAACCATTCAGCTAGTAAGCCTTAGCCAATTTGACATTAGAGGAGCCGTTTAGACTTAGGATGGAAAAAGCTATCCTCAACCAGTAAAACATAAATAATAAGAGCATAAAAGGTTAGTAAGTCATCTAATCCTAATAAAAATTGTAAATAAGATAAGGAAGATCAAACAAGATCCAAGAGAGATCTTGAAAGATCATAAACAAAAAAGAAAAGAAATATAATATAAAATGTAGTCATGGTCCAATCACATAATCCAAGTAAGTGAACCAACCCCATGATCCAATTTAACTATCTAATGACCCAATTAAATGATGTGAAAGTAATGAGATGTGTAGACTAAGGAAACCCTAAGAATAGGGCATAGAAAATATTCCAGCCTTAGTTAAACAGACACATCGCCTAATATGTACAACGTATTTTAGATACAAGCAGGGTGCCTTGTGATTTTGTTTTACAAAGTACTAGGACTGGGAATGCTATGCTAGGGAAGTTATGTGGGTTTGGCCACCTACTTCCTGAAATTTATATGATGGATACCATGCCCAAAGAGAGGATAATAGTTGGGCGGGGCAATCATGGGAAGGCCACCACTGTGACAGCCATGGACCTCCCCATGCGGACATGGATTTGTTATTTCCACAGTTCATATCAGTGGATTATTATACAGTTATCCAAGCACACTGTACGGATTAAGACTATGGCGTAGTAGTCCCAATGTATTTTGTATTATGATGCACATATGATAGGCATAGTGTAATGCCATGGCATGATGAGATGCAACTACATGAGTTCCTAGAAAGAAATTTCCCGTATGAGAATTGGCTGAATATTGATCTCCTAAGTGGAAGAATAGCCAGGGGAAGGAACAAGTTTTGAGCAATTTTCACTATTTTAACATATTTATCCTATACTACGTATATACTCTATGTTGAGATAACTCATGAGTAGATAAACATGATGGAATAATGACTAAGGTAAGTATTCTTATATTAGTGAAGTAATATATTTTTGTATCCCCTACCAAGCATAGCTTGCTGAGATATTCTAAATGTTTGAATGTTTACAATATCTCAAAAACAGAGAAGGAGAAGTAGGAGCTCAAGAGGTTAGAAGACTTGAAGAGAATAATCAATCAAGGTATGTCCCTTGAAGACATGTATTTTCATTTGAGAGCATTGTATTGTATTGAGAGTTTTCAATGCAAGGTGAGGTTTGACTTTGGATTATGTAATTTGGGCAATGGTTTGTAATTATAATCCAGGAGCTATGTAAGAATGAACTACTGGATGATTCCTAGTATTCAATAAAATTTTATTTTATAAAAAATGTCTCTGTATTATGTACCTTGAGGTGAGACTTGGATTTTATTGCAAATGAATTTAAAAGAAAAGATTTTTTGTTATATTGTTTGCAAAAAAATTTTACCATTAAGGGTCCTATCTTTGAAAAAAAAAAAATTGTATTGGAAAATGAGTTACAAAAACCCGAGTCGTCACACCTACAAGTCTTCTTACTCTTTTGCATGATGCCTTTAGCTAAGAATTATGGTTGATTTGATTATCCATAACCATACCTTAGGATTAGAAGGTATCCTCGGGTGCCATTGATGTGGCACAAGGCTTTCTTAATTTCCCTGTTTTTCCCAAATCCCAAAGACAAAAGCAAGGAAGATGGAAGGTTAGAAGATGGGGACTGTGTGGGAATGGTAAGGAAGGAAGGTGAGTGCATGGAAGAGAAAGGGGGATGTGGGATAAGGTGTGTCGATCTAAGGTGAGTGCTATGCATATAATGCAAGGGGAAGTTGGATCAACTAATACACCTGAATATTTCTTTCTTAGGATTCTAATAGCATCCACTCATGATAAATACTCAGTGCAAAACTCAACCGCTTCTTCGACAATGTAACATTCAGCCATAAGACCCTCCAGTCGATTATGATTCCATACATATCCTTTTAATACCTTCATGTACCTTTCAAATGGGTACATCCACTGCCAATAAATAGGTCCACACAACCTAACCTCATCAATGAAGTGCATTGTTAAGTGTACTATGATATCAAGGAAGGATGGTGGAAAGATTGTATCAAGCTCGCATAAGGTTGTTACTAAATGCTTCTAGATTTCTTGTAACTTAGAAGTATCTACCACCTTCTTCCACAAAGCATTAAAGACGCAGCAAAATTTAGTAATAAATCCTCTAATTTTATCTAGCAGAACTAAATGTATTGCTATGGTAGAAGTTGTTGCATCAATGCATGACAATCGTGAGACTTCATCCCTAACAATTTTAGCTCATGCATGGAGACAATGTTTCCAAAGCTTGAAGAGTACACATTTGGAACTTTGATATCTGACAGGGTTTTACACACCATTATTCTCCCTATGGATGCAACCTTTTCTTCAAACCCATTGTCATGAGATCCATTCGAGCTGCAAGTCCATTCCTTGTTTTTCCCAGCATGTCAAGTAAGGTACCGGTCAAGTTTTCATAGACATTCTTCTCAATTTGCATGACATCAAGTAGGTGCCACATGTGTTGGGATCTCTAGTATACAGGTTCAAAGAATATTGACTTCTTCTTCTAACAACTTTTAGAGTTACTTCATATGTATGCAAAGTTGCCTTCTTATTCTTCCCTCATGATACATTAAGATTTTGAACTTGTTCCAATACTTATTTCTTAATCAACCTCTTTAGAGGTGTCTTAGTCTCTATGCTACCATTAAATTCTCCCTTTCTAAAACAATATGGATGGTTTCTATGTTACCATATTCTGTGGCCTAGGAATGACATCTTCCTACTATGTTGAAGTCATGTGGCACACGTTTGGTCATTACAAATAGGACAGGCATTGTATCCCTTCACTATGCATCTCGCCAAATTACTGTATGCAGGAAAGTCGCTTATTGTCCATAGTAGTACAGCCTTAATGGTAAATGTCTCTTTCTTGTATGCATCATAAGCTTCAACCCCTACTTCCCACAATGTTCTAAGATCATCGATCAATGGAGCCAAGTACTCATTAATGTCATTCCTTGGTTTTTAGGGACCCAATATTAACATAGTTAACATCATGAACTCTCTCTTCATGCACAACAATGGTGGAAGGTTGTAACAAACTATTATAATGAGCCAACAACTATACTTGTCACTCATAGAAGCATGAGGATTAATCACATATGTAGATTATTGCAAGTCATAGGTTTCTAAGTTCTTCTCCAAAAATAAGGCCACATGAAGTCTATAAGCTTCCTTGCAGGACTATCTATTGGATGGCATAAATAGTTATCACCCACTGTCTCCTTAGCATGCCTTACTAGTCTCTTCATTGTGTCTTTAATACAAAACATTCTTTGGATCTAATCATTTGAATTCTTCCTCATCTTCTATCTTGAATTTCCAAAAGTTGGACATATAATTTTGTCTTTGTTCTCCTTTCTGTACAAGATACAGTCATTGGGATAGGCATATATCTTTTCATATTTCAACCCTAGTATAGCCAAGGTTTTCTTTGCCTCCCATGTTGACCTAAC
Source organism: Warburgia ugandensis (assembly GCA_035236585.1). Lineage (NCBI taxonomy): Eukaryota > Viridiplantae > Streptophyta > Magnoliopsida > Canellales > Canellaceae > Warburgia > Warburgia ugandensis. Next base: position 43,296,532 of record CP141136.1, read on the forward strand.
CAATTTGTTCTCCTTGGGTAACATTTTACCAATGACTTTCAACAATTCTGTAAAACCTTGATCTAAAATACTAAATCTTTATTTTCACATTGTAAAGTTCTACCATTGTAGACAACTTGGTATAATCTATACATCCAACGTACAATGCTTCATTGGCTTCCTCCAATGTAGTTTGAAATTGTTCTACGTTGTCTTAGAAGTCATTGTGTACATCTTGAAACATAGGTGCAGCTATACTACTATCTTCACCACTTCTTAGAGTGGCTTCTTTTTCATATACACATTCATCCCTTACCGAGGGCTAATGAGGTATTCCCTCTCCATGCCACATCTAGAGGCAATAGCTTTCATCAACTCCATTGAAGCATAAATATTCTCTCAACTGATCAATAGTAACCTTTTTCAGGTTTCCACATCTCGGGCATGGACATCACATTCGATTACAGTCACCCCCTACCCTAAGTGTAAACTTAATGAACTTTTTTATTCCTCCCTTATATTCCTTTGATGATCTTTCTACACGCATCTAAGCATATTTGTCCATTTTGTCAAAAAGTTGATGTTCAAATGTGTGTGAAGACTTTTTAGATATGAAAAGATTAATAACATGGGTTAGGCATTTAACCACATACTTGGGGTGCACATAAAATATACATACATAGCTAGTAAAAACATATATAATATATATTAGAGGAGTCAATACTATTCAAGTCTAGCATTGGGTAAAGTAAGAATAATGCAAAAACATGATTAATGCATACACATAAATGTTCCACACACTAATCAATACATATGAATATATCACACAAATTCAAGAAGAATTTTTTTTTTACAGAAAAGGAATTTTATACCCATAAACATCAAATAAAGTAAACATATGACAAAAAACAAGAATGAATACTCTCCAACCCTTATCAACTAAGAAAATACAAGTTCGGGACAAAGTGCATGTAAATCCAACCCAATGTTTGAGTTTTCATTGAAGCCACTGAGAGTAAAAAATTAAAAATTGAACTTTGACTTATAAAACATGAAAAATATAAGGTAGTTTTCAAAATCCATTTATAATGTTAATAATATAAGATGGTTTTCAAGAACCGTCTTATGAAAACTTTATATAAGATGGTTCTGGAAAACTAGCTTATATTCTTTTGAAAATATAAGATGATTTTAAAAAATTGTCTTATATAATGTTAAGAATATAAGACTATAAGACGATTTTCCAAAACCGTCATATATAAAGTTTTTATAAGATGATTTTGTCATACCTGTCTTATAATATTATAATATATAAGTCGATTTCTCAATACTATCTTATAAAATAAAATAAAATTATAAGACAGTTGTATTAAAACCATCTTGTTTTTACGATCTTATGAAGCCCAAATTTTGGTAGTGATTGTGTGCATAATAATCCTTGCCCTTAGGACTACACACATTCAACCTTCCATCATCCTTCCTATTCACCCTTACATGCATCTCTCTCTTCTCTTTGCTTTTACACAACTTCCCCTTGCATTATATGCATAGCACTCACCTTAGATCGACACATCTTATCCCACACCCCCCTTTCTCTTACATGCACTCACCTTCCTTCTTTACCATTCCCCATCTTCTAATATTCCATCTTCCTTGCTTTTGTCTTTGGGATTTGGGAAAAAAACAAAAATTAAGAAAGCCTTGTGCCACATCAATGGCACCCGAGGATACCTTCTAATCCTAAGGTATGGTTATGGATAATCAAATCAACCATAATTCTTAGCTAAAGGCATCATGCAAAAGAGTAAGAAGACTTGTAGGTGTGACGATCCGGGTTTTTGTAACACATTTTGTAATACATTTTTTTTTTTTTTCAAAGACAGGGCCCTTAATGGTAAAAAAAATTTGCAAACAATACAGTAGAAATTCTTTTCTTTTAAATTCTTTTCTGTGATGATTCATGATTGAATGTATAGTGATGGTTTTACTAGTAAAGGGTTGGGTTTGTTATCATGGTTTTGGTCTACTATCTGCTATGCTTCATGGATGAATGTATAGTGACTATTTTACCAGTAAAAACATGTGTTGTTGATTATGTTTTTGGACTACTATATGCTATACTACATTGCTGAATTTATAATGACTATTTAACTTGTAAAAAGATGGATTTCATAGCATGTTTTTGGATTGTTATCTGCCAAACTTCATGGTTGAATGTATAGTGGCTATTTTGCTAGTAAAAGGATGGGTTTTTAGTGTGTTTATGAACTTCTATCTACTATATTTAATGGTTTAATGTATGGTGAATGTTTTGCTAGTAAAAAAAAAAAGGGTTTTGATTCACATTTTTGGACTACTATTTGCTATACTAAATAGATGAATATGCAGGGACAGCTTTTAATAGTGAAAAGATGAGCTTATAAATGTTTTTGGACTGCTACCTGCCAAATACCACAAAAATGGTTGGGTTGTATATCAATAAAAAGGATTCATTTTTGACCCATTGTATGGACTACCATTTTTCATAGATCATAAATAATATGTTTTGTTTTGTTATATCTATAGCAAGAATGGTTTTTCAGATGTTTCTTATTGGTATTTACTGTAGAACATAACTAAAATATTTTGGGCAGAAAATCAGTTAGAATGATATGCTTTCCAACTATCTTTGGACTGATTTAGATCATGTTTGTTGGATAGTCATAAGCAATGTTTTGAGACTACTACATAAAACATTTTTGGACTGATATAAACCATGTTGATATGCCATTATAAGCATGTGTTCAAGGATTTTTATATGACTTGATTTTTGGACTGATTTAAAACTATGTATTTGGGTGGTTTCAAGCAATGCCTTATCTACTATGTGCTATGTTTAAGAACCGATATTTACATAGAATTGCAGCAAGATTGTTTTGTTTCTTTTTCAAAGAGGAATGCATGAGACTGCTATATGTATAGAATTATAGCAGAACTATTTAGTATTGTTTTAAATGAAAAATGCATTGATATGTCCTAATAATTATTGCAAGTGCATGACTCAACTGAAGTATAGAATCAGTAAATATAGGTCGAACCCATGAAGGTCTCTCATAAATGAGAGTTATTAAAATTAAGTTGCTTTACTATAACCTGCCAATCAAGGAAAGAAAGTGAAATAACTCTATACCAAACACCTAATCTAAGCAAACTAAATCGAAGTAAGTAAACCTAAGCAATGAAATCAAAGTAAGAAAACTACTTGCACTAAACTAAACTACAATAACAAAAGAAAGCAAAGGAAACTAAAGTAAAAGTTAATAAGGAATGGAAAAGACAATTTCATCAGTAAACTTCATTACAATTATAAGGAATCAAAGGAATAAACAAAAAAAAGCAAGAAAAGAAACTTCCTTGTAGTGGCCACTATAGGAGTTCTTCATTGTGTCACTCAATAAGGTTCTTTACACGTCCTCTTCTTCTTTCCCAGGCTTGAACTCCTCTTTATGATCTTCTTGTTGTGTCACTCAACAAGTGCATATACACTTACATTCAACCCAAAGTACATTAATCTATAACCATGCTTTTCAATTCTCATCAATCCAACATGCCACAAACCCAATGGTTCTCAACCATGCTTTAACGATTTGGAAGAGTCCTTCACTAGTCTCAAAAGGTGTTCTTCCTTTTCTTTATTCCCAAATCCCAAAAAAATATAAAAGATGGAAGAAAGAAGAAAGAAGTAAGAAGTAAGAAGAAAGAAGAAAGAAGAAAGAAGAAAGAAGATGAAAAAGGCTTAGGAGAAGGTGGTACGCATGATTCTAAGGGTGATGGAGGGTGTATAGAATACAATGAAATAATGGAAAATAAAAAAAGGAGAAATGAGGAAAAATATGGAAGAAAGAAAGGGAATCGAAAATGGAAGAGCTTTATACCTCTTCTCTAAGGGATTGACTTTGATCTTATGGGAGTTATCGTAAAGATTATCTCCCTCCCTCTATTTCTCTTCGATTTAGCTTTCAAGTACAAAGGAAAGTTAAGAGATAAAACTTTTTATTCTTTTCACGTCTTATTTATAGAATTTAAGGAGTGGAAGCGCTAAGGGGTTAATGGTTGAGATTATTCAAATTTAATTAGAATGGCACGAAGGCCTGGATATGGGGTGCATCTTTTTCATATATGGGAATGGGAGAAGAAAATAAAAAGGAATGGAAAAGGAAATAAGCATGGGAAGGAAAGGTAATAAGTTAGGGAGGATAGAAATATAGAGGAAAGGGAAAGAGGCAGCTTAGTAGGGAAGGAAAGGATGTTTGGTGGGTTTTAATGAAAATTAGAAGGTGGTTGGTAGGGGAGGCAACTTTTTCCATGTCAGATATTGGAGTCGAATTAGAAGGTGGAGAGATGAAAAAAAGTAGGAAATAAGCTAATGAGAAGGTAATGAGTAAGTAGACAGGGAAATACATAGGAAGGAAAGAGCAAATAAAGGAAAGTAAGTGATGGAATCTAAGGTGCTTCAAAATTAAAAAGCTCTAAAAGGTGGGGCGTGGAAATCAAATGGATGTATATGTTTTATTTTTAAAAACCCTAAGATGATATTAGAATTGGATGATGATGGGTGGTTGAGATCTTCCTTTTTTTTAAGTTTTTGGGCGACTTTTCAATATAGGAAAGGTGGTTTGGATCATGATCTTTTCAGTGCTTCATTCTTAGCCCTTAGATCATACTTACACTTACTTGAATGGATGGGATCCCATTATAACATGCAAATCTTCTTTAAGCTTCAATTTATCTCCACCATTGGATTGGATTACCCTAAAATGAATGGCCTTGATTCCTTAGAGGTATCTTCATGTATTTCACATGGAACAAATGTGCTTCACTATCTTGCATAGATGAGATCATTGGTTGGTCTTCTTCTTTTGGTTAAATAGGAGAGAGAAAATAAGCAAAAGTCTTCATGTGGGTCTCATTCTTCTTTTGTTTCTTAGAAGTTTTCATTTTATATGATCCCATTGTATGTGAATTAAACTTCTCAAGTTAGCTTCCTAAGGTGGTCAAATGCATGCAAGCATTCATGCATGGAGAATTTATCACCTTTTCACCCTCATTTGAGTAGGAGTTGTGCATGGGATTTCTAATTTCTGTAACTTTTATAGTGACATCTAATGATTATTCTGAATGTCTGGGACTTTATTTTTTACATGTGTGGCCCATGATGTAGCTTGGATGGTGAAATTGCTCTTTCAAGGATAAGATTAGCAATTTTGTGCATTTTTTCATTTGTAACCAGGACCTCTTAAGTGATTTTTGAAGCTCAAACATGCTAAATATAGAGGTATGTATGTAATATTGATATACATATATCAAATACCCCAAATTTAGATTTTGCTAGTCCTTGAGCAAAACTACAAAAATGAAATATAGAAATCCAAAATAAACAAATCCTAATCACTTTTGCAAGTGTTGTCATCTACATTTAGAATTTGCAAAAAGCCTTTAAACCCCTAGGTTACCCCTATTAGACGAGTTGTAGGCTTGTAAGGGTTTCTAAAAACTATAACCATAAACATTTTCAAAAGCCTTATGAAACTTCTTCATATTTCTCAGAGATTTGTCTAGTATTTAGCTTATATTAACTCATAACTTTAGCATGTTAATAGAAATGATCAATAGTTCAAAATTCTACCCTTATGTTAGAGATATCCCATTAATTTAGAAATAATTCATTCAAAAAGGGCAAATCTCTCATTAATATATGAGTAAAATTATGTTCATCAAGTTCAAAATTCTCATATATTTTCATATAGAAGAACGATCACTTAGAAAGAATGATAATAGTATTATGAAAGGATATCAACTATTAGGAATGATACACTCTACCAAATCCCTATTCATTCATAACCATTTCCAACTCAAATTCCTCTTAATATTAAGTTAGGACTTCTATTAGGATGAAATATAAGCTTAGGATAGGATTATCAAAGTAAATGGTCCAAGGATAAACAAAGGTTGTTTGAAAGATATGTAAAAGTCCTTCTACTAATGTATTCACAACTTTCTTTTCCATCCATAAGAGTAAAGATTTCCTTTTTCATTGGCTATCTTTTCTATTCTTATTTTTCTTCATTTTTCCACTTATGATATATAGCCTTCTTTGAATTTTTTCTTCTTATTTTTTTAGCCCTTTTATTCATCTCTTCACTTATATTGATCATACTTTCCCAAGGTAATCTCTACACATTTTTTAAAAAACTAGGTAATAGATATATTATGGGGTTTAATAAGGGTGACGGTCAATAAGTTCACAAAGAAAAAGTTTATTATAAATGCTCAAAAGGTTAACTAGCAAAAAAGGTAACATAGGAATGTTAAAGGATCTAGGTTTACCACAAATGGCCTCTATCGTTTTCTAGGTTTCATGTGACTAAAACATAACTATAAACTCAAGAGATAATTGGTAAAGTCTTTTAGATGTTTCTTAATAGTTGACCAAGATGAAGAATAATGAAACCAACTAGGAAATTAATGTCTACTAAAGAAAAATTAGAATTTAAGTATAACTCTCAAAAAGGAAGAATGGCCCTAAAGCTCACATGGGTTAGTAGCCTCCACAAATCTTCTTCAGGATATCTATGTCCAATTTAGTCTCTAATATATATATATATATATTTATTTATTTTGTGTAATGAATATTCTGAGCTCAACTTTCCATGGACCACTCCAAAAAAATGATAAAAATATGAGCTACTTGTATACAAATCTATTAGTAAGATAAATTTCCAAAATATGCTAAATATTTTGAAAATTCAAATTATAATCCTTGTAAAGGAACTTTTCATAAATTTTTCAAGAGAACTTAAAAATATCTAAGAAAAACTTCAGACACATCAAATTTGAAAATTCCCCACCCCTAGACTTAAATTAAACATTATCTCCAATGATTCCAAGTAAAAGCTTAGACAAATGAAATAACAAAGTAAACAGATAAGGGCTAGAAAAGTAGTACCTACACTCCCTAGATATTGCATTAATCTGTTGTTGTGGACAAATATGCAAAATATACAATAAAATGCAACATGCAATGCTACGACACCTAACCTAAACTAACTATGAAGGAGATTTTAAAAATTCACTCCATGTCAAAATCTCACTGTAATCAATGTACATTTTTCACCCAGAGATGTAGGGTGAGAATAAGATAAGAACATGATTCTTAATTTCTTGAGACCAACTTTAGATGAATGGTCTGAACGGTTGCCAAATGGAGAAATAATAGTGCTCATATCAAACAGTATATAATATTCCTCCTCCTCCCTTACATTTTCATGTAGTTGAAGCTTAAGCTGGCTCAACATTTTCCTAAAGGGTTGTTCTTGTTCTTCTAGAGGTGGGGAACTAGTATGGCTTAATCCCTCAGTATCTTCTAATTTGCAACCTAGAGTTAGTTGATGTTTAGTCTTAACATCAAAGGACTCTCCCTCTTGTTTAGCCACAACTGGGAAGGTTTCAAATAAACTTAAACATCTATATTATGAATGGTCAAATAAAGGTTGTAGGTTCAAATCGGGTGCTTCTTCAACGCTAAATGGCTCAAATGGAATTTAGGAGAATTGCGGGGTTCTACTCAGGATGTCCAATGAGAAGTGTCCATGAATGGCTCAATACCCATTAAAGCATTCTCATCATCTAGTGCATGTATCATAATCAAACTTAAAATAAGTAGGACAAGCTTCGAGTGGATAATTACTAGAGGACAGGAGGGATTGTTCTAGATTATTTATATCATAAGAACCTTTTGATGATATTTCCTACCCTATATAGTTATTGTTGGGCTTCTCATTATCCTTAGTTTGTTTAGTTTCCTCATCCCTTTCTATGAAGTCAATGGTTATTTAACCCTTTTGAAATTCCATCTATGCCCTAAATTGTTTAAAAAGTTCCTTAGAATTCTAGTGTATTTTGCATATATAAATGAAATGTTTCTTCTAATGATTGTTTCCTCTATTGTGGAGAAAATGGTTGGTATGGCCAAAACTGTTGTGGCATTCAACTACTAGGAAAGGGTTGAGCAAGGTGGAACCATGATGGCTCTCCTTGATAATCCTGAGACTGAATTTGTTTGGGATGCCTAGCCCATCTAGGATAATAGGTCTTATTATAAGAATAATTGCTAGTATTTGGGATTACATTGGGTACATTCACTTAAGCTTGATAATATGCATTGTAGGCAGAGCTTGATGAGCATGAAGTAGAAGGACGTGTTGGGCAAGAATATATATAACATTTCTTATAATGAGGCTACCTAGATTACTCGCTAGCCTATCTAAAAGCATTTAACCTATGCAATTCATTACCCATCCTAGTGACCAATTTACTAAATGCATTAAACAAATCAGGAGTATCCCCTGCCTCTGTCTCATACATTTCTTCATAACATAAGGTCTGGAGAGTGAAATAGTATGAAAGTGATTTTTTATCCCCTACTTCATGAGCCATTTCTAAGACAAGGTTAATTAGATATACATGAGTATGTAACCCTTGCCTAAGCTAACTCAACTTTGTATATAATGAAAGATATTCATTATATACAATGAAAGAGTACTTTTTTTCTTTTTCTTTTTTCTACCTAGTCTGGGGAATCCAAAACTAAATAATGCAACCTAAATGCACAACAATGAAAACAAAAGACACAATAGAATCATAACCATATGACAGACAAGCTGAAAGGTTTCTTTTTCTTCACTTTCTTTATGGCAGAGTAGCTTTTAGGTTACGTCTAGCCTAGGTAGCTCCTCCTTTCTTTCAGACTTGCACTATTGCTTACTAGTTAAATCCTACTTTGATCAACCACTTCATAGCCTCCTTAGTCACCTATAGACGTTTAAATACCAACGTAGCTGATCAAGTGTGGGCCACTAGAGTGGCAAGAGGTTGCCTCCTTTCAAGCGGGTCCTATGAGTCTGTAAGCTACTAAATTCTCTTTTATTTTGATTTTAAATGAGTTATTGAGACTAGTGTTGCATGTAAGATGATGTCTATCCTAGGTGGTTCAAAGGATGGTGATTAGATTCACCCTTGATCTATCAGGGAGTAAGTGCCTTTACTAATTCATTTGAACATTCCCATGTAGTTCAATCAACATATATTCTCCTTAAAGTGAGTAATCATTCCCTAATATGGAAGGAAAGTAGCAAATCTAATGCAAACCCTAGAATGCAATAATTTAAAGAATGATTTCTATATGCCCTACACTACCATCCAAAATGCAACCAAGTTAACAATACAACTAATCTACGAGTTGGAAAGAAGTTAGGATAGTTCATAAGGACGTCCTGGAAATAGACTTCTTGTACAAGGGTCGGTCAATGTACAGACCACCTTCTTTTTCAAGTTAGGATGGCCCACCATTGATCTATTTTATTACGACCCTTTTTAAATGAGTTGCATGTAAGAAATGACAATTTCATCCTCACTACAATTCACTCAAAATCAAAATAGAAATTATCCTAAGGTCTTCCTCCAAGTCCTTCTTGTCCAAATTCCTACACAAATGAAAAGGAATGCATCAAATTCTTCATGAATAAGGAAAGTATGCTAAAATGGAAACTATTCTTTATGTAATCCTAAGAGTACAACTAGTGGTAAAGCATTACAACCCAAATTTTATTAAAACTCTATTGTGAGTCCCTAGTGAAAGGGCAGCCCCGGTGCATGAAGCTCCCGCCTATGCAGGGTCCGAAGAAGGGGTGGACCACAAGAACCTATAGTAGGCAGCCTTACCTTGCATTTTGCAAGATGCTGATTCCACGCCTTGAACTTGTGACCTCAAGGTCACATGACGACAACTTTTACCGTTGCACCAAGGCTCCCCTTCTGTGAGTCCCTAGTGACGACCCCAAAAACATAATGTGCCTTAATAATTACCACAAGTTTACTGCTCTTTGAAGTATAGAATTAGAAAATACAGGACGGTCACACAAAGACTCTTTGATAAATGAGAGTTGATTAAAATTAAGTTGCTTTACTCTAGCCTAGGAAATCAAGGAAAGAAATTGAAAAAGGTCTAAACTCAACAACTTATCCAAGCAAACAAAATGAAAGCAAGCAAACCTAAGCTATGAAATAAAGTGACAAAACTGCTTCAACTAAACTAAACTAGAAAAAAGAAAAAGAAAAAAGCAAAGGAAACTAAATTATACTAACTAAAGAATGAAAAAGATAATTTCACTAATAAATTTCATCAAAAATACAAGGAATGAAAAGAATAAACAAAACAAAGCAAGAAAAGAAACTTCCATGAAGTGGTCCTTATACAAGTCCTTTGTTGTGTCACTCAACAAGGCTCTTTACACATCCTCTTCTTCTTTCTCAGGCTTGAACTCCACTTTATAGTCTTCTTGTTGTGCCACTTAACAAGTGCCTATACACTTACATTCGACCCAAAGTACACTAATCTACAACCAAGTTGTTCACTTCTCATAAACCCAACATACCACAAACCCATTGTTTCTCACCGATGCTTTTAGAATTTAGAAGCATTCTTGACTACCATTAGAAGGTGTTCTTCCTTTTCCTTTAGTCCTAAATCCCAAATAAAGAAAAAATATGAAAGAAAGATGAAAGATAGAAGATGGAACGGATTAGAGGAAAGTGGTCCATGCGATTCTAAGGGTGATGGAGGGTGTATGTACTGCAATGAAAGAATGGAAAATAAAGAAAGGGGAATGAGGAAGAAAGAAAGAAAGAAAGAAAGAAAGAAAGGGAATTGGGGATGGAAGAGCTTCCTTATCTCCTCTCCAAGGGATTGACTTTGATCTTATGGGAACTATGGTAAAGGTGATCTCTTTCCCTCTACTTCTCCTAGATTTATCTTTCAAGTACAAGGGAAAGGTAAAAGATAAAACTTTTTCTTCCTTTTTCTTCTTATTTATAGAGTTTAAGGAGGGAAAGCCCTAAGGAGTTAATGGTTGAGATTAATCCAACTTAATTAGACTGAAATAAAGGGATGGATGGGGGGCGTGTTTTTCATATGCGAGATGAAAGAAGAAAATAAAAAGGAATGGGAAAGGAAATAAGCATGGGAAGGAGAGGGAATAAGTTGTAGAGGAAGGAATAGAAAGGAAAAGAAATTAGGTAGCTTAGCAGGGAAGGGAAGGATGCTTGGGAGCATGGGGGTAGGGGTCTTTTTCTATGTGGGATTATGGAATTGAATAAGAAGGTGGTATGATGAAAGAAAGAAATAAGCTAGTGAGAAGGTAAGGAAGAAGTAGAAATGGAAATAAATAGGAAGAAAAGAGAAAATAAAGCAAAGTGATGGAATCTAAGGGGATTCAAAATTAGAAAGTTCTAAAAATGGGAAGGCATGGAATTCAAATAGAAGTATATGTTATTGTTTTAGAAACCCTAAGATGAGATGAGAATTGGATGAATATGGGTGGTTGAGATCTTTCTTTCTTTAGGCTTTTGGGTTGACTTTTCAACATAGAAAAGGTAGCTAGGGTTTCAATCTTTTCAATACTTTATTCCAAACCATTAGATCATACTTACCCTTACTTGAATGGCTGGGATCTCATTATGACATGTAATCTTCTTTAAGCTTCAATTTCTCTCCACTGTTGGATTGGATTGCCATAAAATGAATGGCCTTGATTCCCTAGAGATATCTTCATGTATTTTATATGGGATCAAGTGTGGTTCCAATCATTGGTTTATCTTTTTCTTTTGGTTGAATAGGAGAGAAAGAATAAGAAAAAAATCTTCATGTGGACGTTCTTGTTTAATTTCTAAGAAGCTTTCATTGTGTATGATCCTATTGTATGTGAATTGAACTTCTTTCATAAGCTTCATAAGGTGGTGAAATGTATGCAAGCATTCATGCATGAAGAATTTGCCACCTTTTCAACCTCATTTGAGTGGGAGTTATGCATGGGGTTTCTAACTTCTCTGACTTTGATAGTGACACCCAATGATTATTCTGAACTACTAGGACTCTGCTTTTCATATGTGTGGCCTACATATAGTTTGGAAGGTGAAAATTTTCTTTTAGGGGTAAATTGGTAATTTTATGTACTTTTTCATTTGTACCCTAGACCTGTAAAATAGTATAATTAACCATAAGTTGTGATAATTAAGCATTTTTAGGCTAAATATGCTAAATATAGAGGTATGTATGTAGCATTTCTATGTATATCATGCATGATTTATGAATTGTTTAAAGATTGCTAGATACATAGAATTATAGCATAATTGTTTAGCTTGTTTATAATAAAAAAAATGCATGTTTTATGGAAGTATTACGGACTACCATAGACATGGAGTCATAATATACTTCTATGACTTTGTTTTTTTGGGAACCATGATGTTTTAGGACTATCATAAGATATGCTAATGGACAGCCATGCTATATGAGATTTAATTTACAATGTAAAAGTTGAAAGACATGAGTTACTTTCATTTCATTATTTGAGAGATTTACAAATAATATTAGGATACATAAATACCTTAGATTTTGAGACATACATGATACGTAATGGATCCTAAGGACATTATGCTAAGAGGTTTGATAGGTTGGCCTCTGGCCACTAACCACTTAAGGTAGAATGGTATCCAATGCCAAGAGTGGCATATTTCTCAGTTGGAGGTATATTCCACTATAGGTGACTCATGACACCCTTTTGAAATAACCAAAGTCCCCATGAGAATTCGATGGGAGTCCCTCAATGAGATATCAAAGGACACATGATAGTGAAGCTGATGTGAGCAGAGGTGTTCCATGATGTTTGGTATTTATTTTTGAGTTTGTTGTTATTAAGGTTGATAAGGCAAGCTAAACAGGTACTTGAGTTCTTGTACATATATGATTTGACAGAGCTAGTGGGTTTCCATAGTGTCATCTTCTTTATTTCTCTTATATCTTTTATGGATTTCTTTATGGATAATGAAACTAGTTTAAGATCCTAATTGTCATTCTATGCTATTCTCCTAAATATGCTCTTGCTTTTACCTACACAAGCATAGCTTATGGGGATATTGCATCTCATTTTATAATATCTTAGATCAGAGGAACAGGAGAGTAAAGGAGGAATCATTTGACTAAACAAAGTGAAGACAAGGAAAATGCATTGTTAGTCAATATAAGGACCAGCAACCAAGATATTTTATTTGCATTCTTAGTTTATAGCTATTTAATGCATAAGTACATTTATGCTTTTGATACACTTGATGGATATTTTAGTGCAGTTAATTGGACTATATATGGATGACCTTAGGATTCTATTTTTAAAAATTAATGTAGGTCTGACTCTGACATAAGTCAATTTTTATTTGGTAACTGGCCCTTGGATGTTTAGAAAGATGTTTGTGGAAAGAAAGGTATTTTAAAAATTTTAAGGGAATTCTTAACTTTTGTAAAAAGTGTATTTTGACTTTTCTAAAAGTTATATTTTAAAACTTGGGGCATGACAATCACTTCTACTCAACTCTATTTATAGATTTCTAGAGTAGAGGCCCTATGACATAGATGGTTAAGATCATAAGAATGAGGAAATAAGGAATGGTCGAGATGAAATGAAGAATGGAAGGAATAAAAGGGGGAAGAGGGGTGAAACGCTTGGAAAGGAAGGTGGTTGCATCAGATTTGAAGAGTGGAGGGAATTAGAAGGAGAGTGGACATTAGGATCTTGATGAGGATGGAAGGAAAGATAGGATAGGAAGAAAGGAATGAGATTGGGAAAGATAGAAAGAAATAATGAAAGGGATAAAGGAAAATACAAAGAGATAAGGTAGGATCTCATAGACTTGGGAAAGATTAGATGGGCTACATAGATGATTGTCCTTCTTTCTTTAATAGTAGAGATGAGAAGATGAAAATCATGGCAATCCTTAAGAAGTTTCCTTGAAAATTTTATCTCAAAATCAAGTCGAATTCCTCTTTGGAAAAGACATATTCTCCATATCTCATGTACAATGCATTAAATTTCCATGCATGGGAATGTAAGATGGTGGCTAGGGATGAGATTTGGCTCCTCTTTATTTGTTATCCATTGGATCATACTTCACCCTAGATTGAGTGCTTGAGATTACTTAGAAGTTTCCTTGTCCAAAAGATCATGTTTTATAGCTAATTTCTTCTCACCTATTGGATTAAGTATACCCTAGAGTGAATGACTTGGATTCCATTGAAATTTTCTTATCCATATCTCTTTCTCTCCTTGATTCTCTCCCAACCCACCATTATTTTCTCATACCGGTAGCATTCAAGAAGTGGAAAAAAATTTCTCCCTTAGGAGAACACGTTTTCCTCCTAAAATTAAGGTGGGCAGCCCACCAAAAAAATCTCCACCAATGGGGCTCAGTTCTGGTCTTTTTCACAGTCTTGATTCTCATTGGTCTATCCTTGTTTAAGTAATCCCTCATTGGGGGGTTTATGATAACCATAAGCAAGGATAGATCTTAGCCATTGAATGCTTTAAAAGTTAGGATGAATGTCGACCATAGATTTTTTGTAAATTGTCCCTCTCTTTACCACTTATTCTCCTCAATTTTCTCATGTAAAAATGTGAAATTGAGTGTGACTCAACAACTTACATCAGGATAATCGTGTGGCTCCTTAGGTGATCCACTTTTGTGATCAAGTAAGAAAGAAAGTGACTAGAAGAAGTGTTCGTGCAAGCCCTGGTCTCTAACTTGTTTTGTTTCAAAAAAAGATCATATAGGTGTGTATTCATTGTATGTAATTTGAGTTTCACTTAGAAGCTCCTCAAGGAGAAATCTGCCACCTTTTCTTTTGATAATGACAACCTCTTTTGCACAATAAGGTTTGGAAATGCTTTAATTTTTTTTTACTATGCTAAATATGATAACAACAACCGTATTGCTTTTGAATTTCCAGGTTTCATTTTGGCATGTGGGCCCTTGACATTACTGGGATAGTGGTCTTACTCTCTTTTAGGGTTTAATTTACCCAAAATATATGCTTTTCTCAGTTGCAACCTAATCCTACAAAATATAAAATATATCCTAATTAGTGACATTTAAGTTAATTCCAGGGTTAGAAACTACTAAATATAGGGATATTACCTATCATATTTCTAAGTATATCAATATCATATGTCAGCCACGAGAATTGCTACATCTAACCATTATCTCTTGGCCATTTCATGCATGGGAGAATGATATCATTAAACCAATAGCACCAACTTCATCTGCAGGGTACATGTTTATCTTGGCTATGACAGATTACTTTTCCAAGTGAGCTAAAGGCATACCATTACAGGCAATAAAAGCACAAGATGTAGCAAAATTCGTACGAACTCACATTATCTATCAGGTCAAAGTCCCAGACAAATCATTATAGATAATGAAACTCTATCTAAGAAGACTATCTTAAGAAATTTATGTATAAAATATTTAATCAAACACCATTTCTCCACCTGTTACAATGTGATGGCACGGGTTTTCTTAAATAGTTTAACTTAAAATCCTTTTTTTTTTAATGTTTGGGTAGCCTGAAATTATTATTTTTTAAAGCATTTGAAAGATAACATGTGTAAACATTCATTAGTTTCCAAAACCACTTCTTTAGGCCTGGGTGTCCCTATCAGAAAACTTTACATATAATGAAAATAATTATTACCATATGAGCACATCAAGGACCCACTAGTCATAGCCATAACTAACTAAATAATCTATAAAATACCACACTCATAATAATCCAAATGTTATTAAATGTCCATCAACAATATGTTAAAATATAATATCAATTAAGTTCAACTAATTAAGGAAAGCTAATGTTTCTTCTTCATACTTTTCTCATGTTTCACTCATCCACTATGATCTTCTTCCTATCCAAGCTATCTACAATGTTGTAATCCTCACCTAAAATGTTGGTGGGGGTGAGTATGATAACTCAGTGGGAAATTTCTAAACTAGATTTGAAAACCAAAACAATCATATAACTAGACATAATCAAACATGACATTCTAATCAACTATTCAATATGAAATCCACAACAATAATAACTAGCATTCATCAAGTGAATATAATCTCAATGCTTAACAGAAAGGAAAAATAAAGCTACTTGAAAACTCCATTCCAAACATGTCATCCAATGATGAGTCATACACAAGTACATAATTATATTTCTCAGAGAACAAAGAAGCTCGTGACATTCACATTTACATGTCATGATCATGGCAGTAACTTTGCATAGCAAAAGATAAACTCCTATATCACTAAACAATGTGACATGGTAGGTACATCATTTCGATTTCCAAACATTCATACAAGGATGTTCGATGGTGAGATTTGGGAGTAACTATAGATGTTAAATTTTATTAGTATCTAATATTATCAAATGGTTTGATAGACTTGAATGACTATAGACATTTTTCCTCTAGTATTTATATGTTCACTATTACTAGTTATGGACTATTTTGTTGTCTGATGTGTGTATCAGTCATTAAGGTGTTTACCTAGTGTGCCTTATCAGTTAAAATTCACATAATGAATCAAGTAATTGAGGGATTTAATGGTATAACCTCTGTCCACATAAACATAGGAATTTCACATGTTAGTTGTCCACTTAAGGAGCAAATTGCTAAACAGCTCACAATGTATGCTAAGTGTTCATTATCTCCAACTGAATTGTTATCTCTATATCACTATTTACCTTGTTTAATATCTAAATTGCTAAGTCTTCTAAGTGTACAAACATCCATCAGATACATCAAATGATAAAAATTTATTAGATTCATAAAAAATCTATCACGCTCTTTGTTGTCTCTTTCCAATAGACAGATCTACTATTTCATATACAAACAATTATTTAGCTATATTCTAATGTCAATTGCCCTTATCTAGTTTGTTAGTTATTGAACATACTTCATGTTAAAGTATTTTTGGGTGTGCCAAGTGCCTAGAACACAGCTGGTGCCTTAATCTTTTAGTTGGACTAACTGTAAAATTATGTGTTTAACAGTCTCATAGTAAACTACCTAAGAATGTCCTTATTCCGATCCAAAAACCCTGGGATTTGAGCCAGAATTTAGCTATTGAATGAACCTTACTAAGATTAGAATCTTAGCACGATTTCAATTTGATTTTCAAACATCTATCTCATATTAAGATCATGCATTAATTACACATCAAAAGCATGTAAATATCATAGCAAAACATGCTTAAAAATAGTAGTTAAGCAGCCAAGGATTCAATGACTAACTTCATGCATGAAAACCAAATTGGTAGATGCAAAAATCATAGATCAAATCATGTGTAAGCTTTGACTTTATGCCATGCATCTTTCACCATCTTAAACCATGAATATCTCTCAGGTTATATACATAAAAGTCTCAAACAAAATATGCAAACGAAACATGGCATGAATAAACAAAGCAAATCTATGCATGTTTTACTATATGTTCTAACATGATCTTCATGAAACATGTTTTGCAAACTTTTGAGAAAATCCTAGCATCAAAATGTTCCACACACCCTACCTAGTATTTCTTCTCTTATCTTTCTCTTTCACTCCTCTTTATCCTTTCCTTTTTTATTTCTTTCTCCTTCTCTCTTTCTCTCCTTATCTACCATGGTTTTCTTCTTCTTTTTCTCCCCATTAGTTCCACATTTTCTCTCCTCTAGTTCCTTCTCTTTTCCATGGTTTTTAGCTTCTAATTTGTGGTAGATTCTCATATTATATTTGTAGTTTTCCTTCCTAAAGTTTTGGGGTTTGTTTCTTACTCAAACTCCCATAGGATTCCATGTTTGTATCCCCTATTTTTAGGCTCCATCTCAGCCCTTCAATTCTTGTTTTTCTAATCCTATAAAAAACCATCTTCTTTACCCATGTAGGACTTATTTCCTTTGCCTAATCTGACTCGAAACTAACCTCTACTTATCACCAACTTCCACACATTTTTTAGCTCCCCAACTCTCCTAAATTTTGAGTGTCCTCAACCCTCCTAAATACTAGGGGCTTCTTTCTTAAGTAGCCTAATAAGTATCCAAAATTGTATAAAAATCACTGAATTAGTTACCCATATGTCATAACTTATAGGGGTAAATTAGGGTTTTGTGGCCAAAAACTATAACATATGCATTTCTGACCAATGACTCAAAATTTCAATAATTTATAAGTTCAAAGACTAATTTGAGGTAAGTATGTGAATAATCATATTTTTCTAGGATTTAATTAGAATTTTTTATTTTTTGTAGGAGTCGAGATGACGATCCGACTATCAAGAATGATGGAGATGAAAATTAAAAATCAAGATCAAAAGGTCAAGTAAAGGCCTAAATGTCATCAATCCAAAGTAAGATCAAGGATCAAGATCAATTTAATGTATGCAAAGGAGAAAATGTGAGAAGTCAAAGGTGACTAAAGTGGGCCCATGCACAAGCCATGCAAAGTCCACTACCTTTCCATGAGATTTACTTAAGCCACATAGCCATATATAAGCCATGAAGAAGGTGACAAGCTAAGAAGCCTAGCCAGCCATCAAAGCCAAGGGGAACCACCAAGCCAAGTCTAAAGAGTCCCTAAAGTCAGTCATGAAACCAAGCCAAATGAGCTCTCAAAGCAAGCCATCAAGCCACATGAGCCAAGGTACATAGAAGGCCATGATTGGAAGGAAATCTAAAGAAATATCCATGGGATTTTAAGGGTTATTTTGAAAATACTTGAGGAAAAATCCAATTAGTTAAGGTAGCATGTGGACCAATAGGAAAAACCCACTTCATTTTTCTTATTTTTTCATGTTTTTCTCACTTTTCTCTTCCTTTCCTCCTCACCATACAAAACCACTACACATTTTTCATTTTCCCAACAAGAAGTCCCACCTTCTTAAACTACTGCTACAAACAGCCACTAATCCTATAGTGCAAACTAAAACTAACCTATCCAACAATCTCTACCTTCTTAGGAAACCACCTAGCCACCTACCTCACTCCACCTCATCCCCATTCCTTCTCTCTCTCTCTCTCTCTCTCTCTCTCTCTCTCTCTCTCTCTCTCTCTCTCTCTCTCTCTCTCTCTCTCTCTCTTAGCTTCCATTTCCACTTCAATACTCAATCACCTCTTTCCACCTCACCTTTCTCTCTTTTCTTCTCTCTACAACTATCCTCCCCGCTTCTTTCTATTTCCAAAGGCCTGTCCATGATTTTTACAAGGGGGGGATGTCCCCTCTTAAAAAATTGGCACCTCCCATCTTATCCACCTCTTAAGACACATGGCTACCCTAGATTTAGAGAGGATCTTAGCCTTAAATTTCATATCTTTCCTCTCCACCTTAGCATCACCCATTAGCAATATTGGAAGGCGGCCAAAAGATATAAAACAAGTGAGGATTTCCACATGAGATACGATTGGGGAGGGGGAGATTGCATCCTCCTCTAAAGGAGGCAAATCCACCCCTCCTTCCTCTTTCAAGTTCCTTGCTGTGTTTCTCTTGATGGGCAACCCTCTTCTCTAGCACTTCACATCTTCCTCCTTTGGTGGTTGTATTCTTCAAGTTCAAGTTAGGTCTTTCCCTTAGTTCTTGTTGGTTGCTTTTGTGTTTTGCCTTACTTTGTTCCTTGAAATTCATGCTTTATTTTCTTGGTTTGTTGCTATGATTCCTTTAATTGTGTACCCTTAGTTGTGTTCATTAAATCATCCTTGAATCTAGAGGTAACTCTCTTGGAGTGACAACCAAGTCAGTATAGCCTTTGGATCAAGATCTTCCCCTTTAAATTTTCTTCAGATCTTTGCCCCAATATTGCTTTCTCTCCAATCTCTTCCCTCTTGTTTTCCTTAGATTTATCTTGGGATAAGAGCATGCTTACACTTTATTGATTGATGGAAGATTGAAGATCTTAATTCTTTGTGTAATTGAACCATGGTATGGTGCGCACAGCTTGTGTAACTTTGTTAGTTCAATAATTGGAATTGGTTATATCATGTCAATCAAGCAATGTTTAAGGATGTTATACTTGCTTGATTTTTGTTATTCATTGCTGTTAAGATATGCTTTCATTGATTATATTCCATGCATAGTTCTAGGATAGTTTTATATTAAGTTTCTTTAATTTCTTTCTCATGTCCCTCTATGTCTTGAATATCATGCATTCCATTCAAAATCATTCTCACAACTCTAAGGGAGATGATCATGGTTTTGGATGGTTATTCCTTTAGAATACTTGCTTATTCCATATTCATTACTTGCTTAGATGTTAGGCATTAGTTTAGGATATAAAATGTATTATGGTTTAGTGTAAGGTTATGCATATTCCACTTTGCATTCATGCATATTAGTTGGTTATTAATTCTTTAGTTTGCATGATAGGATAGTTTAAGATAGTTTCCATGTTTAGTTTTTAGCAAGTGTTATATTTAGAAAGTTTCTAATTTTCATGTTTAGAAAGTTTAATTCAGGAAAATTATTTATTTGTTGCTTAGTTTCCTTATATTAGTTTCCATTAGTTATACTTGCATGTTAAATTCCATCTTTAGAAAGTCTTAATTTAGGAGAGTTTTATTTTTAGAAAGCTTGTCTTTAGGAAAGTTTCTATATTTGTTGGATTGCATTAGTTAATTTTCATATTTCATGTCTTTTATTCATGTCAAGTTTCCAATCTCAGTTTAGGTTAAAAATCTCATGATCTTGGCTAGGTTAAGTAATTTAAGCAAGAACAACTAATCTCACAAATTCATTCCATTTGTGAGCTTATCAGTTTAACTTAAAAATCACAACACAACCACCCTCTCCCATGTCAAACTGCTACTCTTCATGGAGAGCTTAATGTGTTTCTCTTCTCTTATCCTATATGCTTGCATTCCATTGTCTCATCACCACTCAATCCAAGCCACTCATCTCTCTCTCTCTCTCTCTCTCTCTCTCTCTCTCTCTCTCTCTCTCTCTCTCTCTCTCTCTCTCTCTCTCTCTCTCTCTCTCTCTCTCTCTCTCTCTCTCTCTCTCTCTCTCTCTCTCTCTCTCTCTCTTATCCTATATGTTTATCATGTTCTTAAGATAATTCATCCTAACCATCCTTTCCTTCTCATAGTTAGAATGTCTTAGCACTCATCCTAATCATTGAATCCTCTACAATTGTGATCCTTCTAACCCCATCAATCTAGGTGTCCATTTTCTATCTAAATTTTTCACAAAAAGAATGCCAAAGGAATTTACAAGGTGTTTTGAACTCTAAACCAAAGTCTCCCATACACTACATAACCACCTAAGCAACTCAAATTCACTGACGTAACTAAGAAAAATGTTGTATTTGTTGAAGTAAAAGTCAAGGAATTACATACAATCCTCGAGCAAACAAGCTCATAGAGGCACTCAATAAAATGCTATGTAAGAACCTGTCTCAAAAGTCTCTAAGAGTAAGAAATTTTGTCATGATAGACTTGGTGAAGCAATATGGTCTTATCAAAAATCATATCAAACACTAACAAGAGTAATCCTATATTCCCTTGTCTTTGGAAGAAAATTTGTTATGCTTTTGAAATACATATACCATCCCTATGAGTAACGATGTAGTGCTACCTATCTAAGGGCGAATCTACAACATCGACCTCATAAAACTAGAAGCTCTGGATGAATAATATCATAAGGTGTAGCAAAACCTAGAAATGTACCATGCCTAAAAGGCAGCTGCTTTTAACAAGACTGTAAATAAGAGGTCCTTTTGGAAAGGAGTCTCACACTCAAAAGAGATATCATGGTATCATCCATATCCAGGGGCCAATTTAAATTTAAAGAGGTATTTTTTGAAAGGAGGCTCACACTCAAAAGAACTATCATGGGATCACACAGATCTAGGAGCAAATTTAAATTTAAGTCGAAAGGGTCCTATGTGATTCATAAAGTATTTTCCAATAATGATCAAAAGGGCCCTATGTGATTAATAAAGTATTTTCCTATGATGCTGATCAATTGGTTGATAGCAAAGTTCATATACTTCCACGTATCAATGGAGATCTCCTTAAAAGATATTACCTATTACTTAAATAACTCCTATTCATATAAGCTGCATCATCCAATATCAATCTATTTCAATGTAGTAACTCCTTTTTCTATAACTACAAGACTCAGTGCAAATGAAAGATATAACTAAATTAATTTCGCTAAGGTACAAATCCACCTTGTAGCACAAGAATAAACTGCATATATAGCCTATTTTACTAAGCAAGCATCATACCCTTAGAAACTCCAATCTGATCAATTTGATCATCCTATATTAAGGCACATCAAACCCTAATTCCCAAAATATTGTCTATGCTATAAAAGTCCCTTATTACTTTCTTTGAGTCTTCAATTCCTGATTTGTGGGTTCTAACCACAAGAATATTCTAGGGTGCAAAGGGCCATGATCTATTTGTTGATAAACATGCGAGTGGAAAATGACCATTGATGTAATTGCTGTTTCAACTCTAGATTTTATGAATTATCAATACAAACAATGCTTATAGAAATGAGGATAATTCATTGAGAAGCTATTGTCAAATTTCTCAAAGCTTCTAACAAAATTCAAAAAATTCGAGTATCTACTGGTATTAAAATTTTCACACTTTTCAATGGACAGCAAAATATTATTTTGATTGTGCTCTTGATGTGCAATGTTATGCAATAGAGTGTTCAATGGGTCTTTAAAGATATGCTTTGAAAATTCTAAGTGTTTTAAGCAAGTGGCATAAAATTTTAGAAGAAAACAACCAATTTGAAATTATTGATTGGATGTCAAGCTTTTTTAAAGAATAATAAAAATTCCATTGTGTAATAAAACTATTTTTTAGATGGCCCAAACTTGGAGTTTTCTTACCCACTTTTGGTTTCAACAATAATATATCACTTTAAAATAAAAAAAAATTAGCATTTAAAATCGTGTAAATACCCTTAGTGTTTGAGTTCTAGAAATTTGACCTAAGCTCCAAACTTTGTGCTATAAGCCAAGAGTTGACTTTTTTCCTCTTGAAATTAAGTCTTCTGATTATTTTTGTTGAACTCAAATGGTGGCCATTTTCTTATTTACATTATAATGTCTAAAGTAAATAAATTCAAAATAGTATTTTATTTACTTAAATGAAATTATAATATATGTGTGTGTGTGTGTGTGTGTGTGTGTGTGTGTGTGTGTGTGTGTGTGTGTGTGTGTGTGTACTCCTTGCAATGCATTACATGATGCAGTCATAATGTCTCAAGGGCATTCCTGACAGAACACTTGACTTTCCTCTTTCAAAGCAAAATGCCCCTAAGGGCTTTCTTTGTATACAAAATGAGTTCTAACTCTCTTAGAGTCTTTTATGCCGAAAAAGAAAAAATTTCTTCTAAAAGTACTCTCTAGGATTCCTAAGATATCCAAAAGTCTTCTGAATGATCTATAAAGAGACCCACTTTATCAAATAAGTGGGACCTACCATTAAAAAAGGAAAATGCTCCTTAGGGGTTGTTTTTTATTGAAATGAGCTAAAACTCTTTGAAGGAAAGTCTCCCATGATTAAAACCCCTGCCCTTAACACATGAAAACCCCCCAAGAGGCCTATTCTAGTCCAAAATGTTCAGGATAGTCCCAGAGAGAGTCGTTTGTCTTTCCCAGTCCTACTTTTCCTCTATGCCTTGGACTTTTCCTAGAACATCCAGAGTAGGGCCCACTTTATTTGTAAGTGGGACTCCATTGATTTCAAAAAAATGCCTCCCATAGGCATCTCCTTAATTCAAACCATTTAAAACTCTCCTGAAAAGAGTCTTATCTAATATGTCTTCTAAGTTTCTTTCTAGGGATACTGGAGAATGGAACCCACTTTATTTGCAATCATAGGACCCATTATCATCACTTTCTAAAAGAAAACTCCTCCATGGAGGCTTCCTCAGTTGAAAGCATATAGGACTCTCCTAAAGATAGTCCAATGTTTTCTAATCAAGCCTTATGCTAAAATAGGATCCACTTTATTTGCATATGGGACCCATTATCATCTATTTCAGAAGAAAATGCCCCCCATGGGGACTTCCTTAGTTGAAAACATTTAGGACTCTCTCAAAGAGAGTTCTATATTTACAATCAAACCTTATCATGAAACAAAACCTACTCCATTTATAGGTGCGACTAATTATAATTCAAGAAAAGAAAATGCCTCCATGGGGCTTTCTCAACTTTAGAAAATCTACAACTCTCCCAGAGTGAGACTCAATTATATTTGTGAGACTCCTTTTGTTAAAGGCTTCTTGCAGAGTTCCTTAAAAATTTAATCATCCACAAATGGGACCCACTTTGATTAGCAAGTGGGACCCATTTATATTAAAAAAATATAGGTTTGCCACATGTGTTTAAAACTTTCTAAAGTGTTTCTATGAAAAGACCTTGTTAAAACTAATTAGAACTCTTTTTTCATTGGCTGAAAATTAAAATCTACTAGTGGACTCATTTTAGTTAGAAATGCGAAATAGAAAATGGGGCCCAATCTCATTAGGTTTCTCATTTTTCCTTAAACTCTTTCTAAAAGGTAAAGAGGGGTCCACATGACACTAGATGCCCCATCTTATTTCAATTTCACTCTCCTAAAGTTTATCTTTATGGGAGAAAGTGAGGAAAAGATGGGCCCCGCTTAAGAGCCCTATTCCTTTAAAACCTTTTAATCTAGAGTTTCTTAATGCAACTCTATTTTTAAGTAAAACTTATGAAAAGAATAGTAGATAAGAATGCCCCATTTGAAGTCTTAGAATCCTAAACCAGTCCAAAGCCCTAACCCACTCAGACTTCAAAAGTCTTAGAGATCCTAAGCCATCAAGGAGAGTCCCACTTTTCTAAAACTAGGGCTACCCAATTTAAACTAGGCTCCTAGTTTCTTGGGTGGTTAAAATTCCTAACTACCACAAAGCACTAACTAGGGCTTGTTTCTCTCTATCTCCTTCCCATCTTCAGTAAGACCCACTCTCTCTCTCTCTCTCCACATTTTCTAGCATATACCTATCACTCTCTCCTCCCCATGTTTTCTCTTCTTCTCCATCTTTCCCATGTTCCCTCCCCCTAACCCACATCTTTCACTCCTCTTCTGAAACTCCAATAACTCCATGCTCCCATAAACCTATAAATATCCCCTTCCTACCCGAATCAAAAGGACAAACAAAAAAAATAAAAAAACACATATGATGAAATCCAGAGAGAAAATATTGAGAGCTAGAGAAAAAGTAACCCTCCCTCTCTTCTGTTTTAACATTTAGAAAAGGTCATTCATTTTCTATTCCTTCTAGTTTCAAGACTCTCTAAGTGTGTCTCTCTCATGTAGACCTCACCATGCTTAGAGAGTGACTTATTTCTTTCTCCTCCCTTCCAATCTTAGTATGCTCTTGGTTTTTGGGAACCTCTCATCATTTCCAAGAGAATAGTCTACTAAAGCCAAGGTTTGGCAAAACTTTTTATTATAAGGTAGCACTCCCCGATCCCCAAAAAGTTTTTAGAGTCCAAACCTCTAGAAAGATCTTGAAATGGGCCTCATTGACAACTAAGACTAGGCATCTAATCCATCTCAGCTAGCGTGGGCGCCATCTCAAACCAAACTAGATGCCCACCCTATTGTCTAGGTTTATAGAGCAGTCAAACTCCTATAACTATCAAACTTCTAAAAGTTACACTTAGCTAAGACACCACAACTAAAGGCCCACTCTTCCTAAAAAGAGTCCTAAATTGATTCAGCCTCCTAAATATCAAGGACACTTAATGAATAAAAATCCCAAGTGACCCCCGATTGATGCCTAGAATAAAGAGTCACTTTCTAAAATAATTCAAAGTTGAAAAGATAATGAGAAGGCTCCAGTTGACATCTAAAGTTAAACACCCACTTTCCTATCCCCTACCTACTATACCAAAGCCTTAATTCACTTTAAAGTCTCCCCAATTTATTAGACTCCAAGTGGGCCCCAGTTAACACCCAAAACAGGTGCCTGCTTTTCTTCTCAAACTTCAGAATTCTAAGGGTATACGTGGGCTCCTAGTTGAATAAAGTAATTCAAAGTCTTATAGCTTAAGACATCTGAACATAGTCAAAGTTCTACTAAGATGCTAAAATCCAGCCAAGTTTAAAAGCATGAAGACAAACACTCCTGGCCAAATAGGCCTTGCAGCTCAAAGAGTTCCAAAAATTATTCAAGAGTCCCACAAATAAGGACTCTAGCCAAACTAGCCATTGCAAGTCAAAGAGTCCTATAAATCAAGGACTCTAGCAAAAGGGTTCCCATAGCTTGAAGAGTCACAAAAATTGATGACTCTAACTGAACACACCTTGTAGCTCAAAGAGTCCTACAAATTAAGGCTCTAGCTACAACTTTCCGAGAGCTCGAAGAATCTTAGCAATCAAAGACGCTAACTAAACATGTCCTCCATCTTAAAGAGTCTCATAAATCAAGGACTCTAGCCAAACAAGCCCTTGGTTTGAAGTCCTATAAATTAATGACTCTAGCTAATTGAGTCCTGCAACTTAAAGAGTCCCATAAATTAAGCACTCTAACCTAACTAGCCCTCCAACTTGAAGAGCCCTAAAAATCAATAACATTAGCTAGACAGGCCCCATAGATGAAAGAATCCTAAAAATAAAAGACTCTAGTCAAATGACCCTCACTAACTTGAAGAGTTCCAAAAACCAAATACTCCTAACAAACCAAAAAAGCCCCAAAATGACAAAGGGTTTCATCAACTTACAATATTAGAATGTTGGAAATCCTAAACATAAAACTTACTATGTTTGAAAAGATATATTACGACTCCAACTAAGTTAAGCCTCATGCCCTCTTGTGCTAATTGGTTAATGGCAAAACATGTGTTCTTCTCCAACATCAAATGGATAAAGGGGCGCAAAATCTATTTCTAATGTTTCTAAGCATCTCCTACATATGTATGAAAAGGATATTGGTATGCACATGAGATTACGATAAAGCTACTTACACTTAAACAATCAAAGAGAAAAGATGTTAATGATATACCTAATACTAGATATAGAGGCTCCAAAGGCTACACACTTTCACTGAGTCTACGTAATACTCTAAAATACACATTCAATTCAGTTATCAACTAGCTCACATAAAAAAATTGAGTCAACAACCCAATCACATTATAAAACTAATCCAAGCCAGCCTATATGAAGATCGTCAAAACTACTAATTATTGTATTTTGGTCATACACAGTCAAACTCTAATCAATGATCTTTTCTTTGTATGTCTATATATCAAGTAATCAATGATTATCTATATATATTCAATAGTGAAAAGATTGTCTGTATATATTCAGTCATCAAAGAAATGTTATTAAAAACCATAAATAATTGAGAAAAGTAATCTCAATACTTGATATAATCGGAGGAATCTATCCTTCAATCACTTGATAAATATAAAAAAAACCCATGTCTCCCTAGAGAAATCATCCTTCAATTTCTTTTGTGCGATTGTTTATATTCATCACACACAATGTGAAATTTAACATAGATAAGCTCAAAGAATCAAATGTTTATAGTCAAATTATTCTATGATATGCAATTGATGTATAATTATGCACACAATCAACACATAAAAATTAGGAAAAAGTATAAGTTACTACCTTCAACTACAGTTTTGTTTCAATCTAGTCCCTAAACATATTTTTGCATATTAGTCTCTGAACTATTAAAAAAATAAATTATTTCATAAGTCCTCCCTTCCAATGTCCATTTTATGTAAACATTGACAGACATCTGAAATGCACCACATAATGTCTGCTATAATGTTCTAAAATAAGACCAAAGTGAAAGGGGAAGAAAAAACAATAATTTAAAGACTAAAGTGTTGGTCACAAATAGTTTTGCATCTTAATGTATCTTGCTAGAGAAGATGAGAGAATATTTTTGCAAGCAAGATTTAAAACCCCATAAAGTGCCCTTATTAATGTTTGGGCGATTTCAAGTAAAAAATGAATTTAAATCTAGTCAAACAAGACGATTGGAGTTTTTCACTGGCAAAACTTAAAATCTCCATATGATGGTCCTTCCTTTGAAATTTTAGAAAATGATTTTTAAATATAGAATCCAAAAATCCTACTGTACAAATCCTTAACATTTTAGTAAGAAATGCATTTAAAGCTTCTTTAAAAAATGTTTATCTACTTTCATGACAAGAAAAGGATAGAAGTCCATGCGATGATCCATTATGAAGCGCCCTCTCCTCGTCTTCATTCGATGGTTGTTCAAGAAGGGGCCACACTTCTTGGTGATATTATGTGGGTCACATCAAAGACGTGTTGTCACCTCAGTTAAGCATCCTGATGAGCTTTTCGATTAATTCCACACCTCAGTTGAGCATCTAGAGAGAGCTTTTCCAAGAATTCCACATCACCTGGATAGCTCTGTTAGGGGAGATGGCTTTGTTAGGAGTCGTCTCCTTCATAGGTCCAAAGACAAGTTATCCATAGGTTGCCATATACATGGCATCTTTTAGAGAAGATGAACGTGCTAGTCGTCCTAATCGATTATGTTCCTCCCTACTACTGTAGCACTCGATCTTCACAAGGTGGAGCTACTGTCCCATTGCAAATTTGGTACAAGACCGACCAGTCCTACCGACGGTTTTTCCACTTTGATGCTTGAGCTAAGTGGTGACTGAGGGCGTTTCATGGGTCATGAGAAAGCTTCATTGTAGCAAAAACAAGGGCATCTATATCAATAGCAATAAAAACCGTTTTTAAGCCGTTCCAGATGCTAATATTCTGCTTAAAATGATTAATGGGAGCGTCCTACATAGGTTACCACAACGGTCCCGGCCAAAAGAGGCAAATCTAAAGCTACCTCCGTCACATGCCAAAAGGAGGCCTCACGTTTTCGGGTCTAGCATCACATTGACAAAAAGTAAAACGGTCAAAGTTGTAATCACCTGCTACCAGATGTAAGCGGCAAAATAAATAATATACGATATGAAGGGGAAAGGGGATAATAAAACCGAATTCGCATAAAAACTTCGATCTTATGGGACCTAAACACCGGTTATAGATTTCTAGCTCCCTGATAGGAAAATCCAGGGAGAGACGTATTCTCTTAAGGTAGTTTCAGAAAAACATAACTGGCCTGCTTTCTCACGGATAAGTTATTTTTTGTATTGACCATTGCTTTTCGATGCTCATCTTCAGCTTACCTGCAGAGGGATTGGATTGTATTCTCTGAGTTGTGTCTGTAGGTCAAGTCGATCGAGTTGAAAAGAAAAATGATCGACCCATTTAATCTTATTTGTGAGATCATACATGCTTCCAAGAGAGATTCTCGTAGATAAACCGTAGCGAACATAAAACATCAGGTTCCATTTGTACAATCAGCTTTGAGATAGGTCGTATTCGGCCCCCATATAGTTTCAAACTATTGTTTGGTGTTTGTCTGCGTATGCGCGGTCCATGCAATTCATGCACGCTTTCTTCAACTATTCTTCTTTTGGTAGCTAAACCTCTTATAAGTTGAACAGCCTAGTACTACAACTATAAAAGAAAATTTAGTCCAACCATTTTCACTTCATACACTGTTATTTACAGCTATAAACAAGTTAGTACTGACCTCTATTCATTCAAAACGGAGACGCTGAAACGCAGATCCCTGGCAAAGAGCTTTAGCAATGCCTCTAATAGTACTGGGAGTGGTCCTGCAACAGCCTCCAATAAGTGACGCTCCGGCTTCACGCCATTTGCTAACATGGGAAACAAAATCTTCGTCCGACACACCAGTAGTTGGCTGCAAGAGTGAAAAGAAATGACTATGCGATGGTTCAAAGAATGACTCTTCCTATTTACACTTTTATCAGTTACCCCAAAGTGCTTTTATCAGCCAAAGTTCGGACATCATCTAACACAATTACTTTGGTATTCATAAAGTGGCTTGGTTAAATAGGAGAACCATGTAAGGAAGCCTCAAACCAATAATCTATTTGAAGCAACCCGCTTTCTTCTTTCAGTTCTGAATTCCTCATAGAAACATGGAGCGGTTCATTTGAACAAGGAAAAGAATTATTGAATATTAACTGAAAGCATCTGAATTGAAGAATAGGAATCAGGGTTCTTCATGATCAAGCAACAAGCAAAGCCATCTAGCACTGGAATTGACGTTAACTATTGTCCTACCAATTTATTTGTCAATACAAGGCATGGCTAGTAGTTTGACCAAAAATAACACAGTAAGTTCTTGGGGCAAGGAAGCATCTTTTTCACATAATAAAGGATAAGCAATGGAGTTGAGGATCCAAGGTCCTACAAAAAGAATAATAGCATCCTTTGAATTATGAACTTACCACCCATTCCTTCCTATCAGCATCATACGTTTCCCCACTATTTGGATATATAAGTATTGGCTTAGATGTTACCTGGAAGGAGAACAGACATTCAGAACTCCAAGTCAGGGCAACAAAACTATTAGCACTTCTTAAGTTTACAACATTGCAGCAATTCAAGTAACATGCGGCAACAGAAACATGCAATCCTCTGTTTTAACTTCCATCAGAACATCAGATACAAGGTCAGAAGAGATCTAGTGCCTTACTGCACCATATGAATCACAATAGTTTCAACCAAATTCATGATATATTAAAAGATGTACTTTCAGAACTCATGTGGATGGGTAAATGACATTAGGTTATTGTTAGAAGCTCTGCACATTGCATGCCAATGATTATCTGATAAAAATTGCAACACTTGCATTTATTGCTTTCTTAAGTCAAGTGTCACCAAGATGTGCTGTCCCAATGTAAGTACAAATGTCAAGCATATAATTTATCCGTTGAGCGACGGCCCTTCTTCGTCCCTGATCGATGGATGGGTCTTGCAGTCAAGCTCCTTCGGCCTTTACATTCAAGGGCCAATCTTTGTTCGGCCCGAGGAAACCTTTGCACACCTCTGTTACCTTTTGGGAGGCCTACGCCCCATAGAAACTGTTTACCTAAGATTGTCCCTTGGCCCATAAGTCCTGACACAAGGTTAGAATTCTAACTCTTCCAAATTGGTATCTCCCTTGGGCCCCCTCACAAGGAGGCCTTCTTCGCCTTCCACCTAAGCTTACATAAATGCCTATAGGTTATTTCTTTTCATTTGAAAGATATTATGATGATTGTGTTAAAGAGAAAATAGTATAGAAAGCCTAGAAGTGGATGAGATAATCCCATTATAACCAAGAGAAAATGATTGAACAACTATCAAGGACACTGAAAAAACACCGAAATAAATAACATATGCTAATTAATTTTAACGATCATGTTTTACTATGCCCAAAATTCAAATTTGATTTAAACTGCACTTTCTGTTTAGGGACATTGCTCATCAGAAGTCACAGCATCATGGGAGTGCCTCCTACATTTCATCATCAACACACATTATTCTGCACATCTCTGTGTTATTGTTGTTACAGTTAATTAGTAATAGCTTTTCATAGATTTATTTCTTATATCTTTTCTTTTCTTTTTCCATTCACTGTTAGCTCATTAAGAGTAGGTTGATACTTCAACCTCTTCTGCATTCATCCACCCCTTTGTTCCATTTTTAATCTTTCTTCCTTTTTCCCATTTATAATCCTTCTTAAGAATATTGTCTGAAAACAACAAAAGAACTCTTTATCCTTTAATTTTGTTATCAAGAATGAGAGACAGAGGCCCTTGCTTAAGAAAAGTTGGCACATATGGCTCCTCATTCCATACTTATTACATGAAATAGGAATAGCATCCAAGAACCGAACATAAGTCTTCTGTGTTACATGCTTTTGTGATGCAAATGTAAACCATCTATCTAAGTGGGACCAAGATCACAAACCTTATGCATGCGGTACGCATATTTTGAAACCAAACCAGTGAAGAAAAGGTTTGGTCTGAAGACTCACTGACTCTTGCTAGATTTAGGAAGTTTAGGCTGTTAATTTAAAAAGATGTTAGAATGTTCTACAATAAATAGTTCAGAAAGTTTTGTAATTGAAGTATTTGTCCCCATGTGTTCAAGGATTTAGAAGGTTGAGAAATTAGAATGTCTTGAAGTCCAAGTTCACTCTAGAACTAAGAACTGAACTCTATCTATATGTACAAAAGTTGGCATACATTAAAGAAATGAATGAAATTTGAGATATTATCTTGGGAAGCTGTCTTTGCCATCCATGCCATTAAGAGTGAGACTGATAGGTCTAGGGCTCAGCTTTTGTAGGAAATAGCATTCAACAGGAAATGGAACACCATTTATTCATGGTAAATGTGAAGTACAAGGGGGTTTCATGGTAAACAAAGCTAAAAAGATCTAATGTATGTATGTAAAACCAGTAGGAAGTAAGGAACCGCAGTCCCTCCTCTACACTTCCTCCCACTCCTTTCCTTTCTCCTCCCCCTGCCCCTCCCTACCTTCTCCCTTTTATCTTCCTAAATCTGTAACAGATTGGATACTAACTGCATATTTTCCTAACCAACTGATTATAATTGTATATCCTAACCAACTGATTACATCACTATTGCATATTTGGTATATCCTAACCAACAGATTGCATCTCTTTCCTAGCTGAATTGTAACCACCTGATCCTCCTTCAACTGACTGGAAACTCATCTCTCAACAGGCCTGTGTAACAACTCTGCATCCCATGTAACTGCCTGGCCTGAAGACCACTTCTCTTGGCATATATCCACTCAATACGTTCCCATCCTTGTTGCCTTCTATGCCCAATATTGTCCCTATTAGAGACTCTCTTAGACCCTATTTGAGTGTGACTTTCGAATTCTCATGGGACTTGAGCTGCAACTTTCTATCCAACTTCTCCTCCATGAGAATTTATATTTGTTTTTCTGTTGTTTTCAATATGAAAAAATGCCCAAGTTCTCCTAAGGTACAATTCCCGAGAATTTATAATTGTGTAGGACAGCATGCAAAATGACCTAATCTATATGCGGAGATTAGATCCAAATTAATTGAAATAAGAGAAATATAAATGAAGCTACCAGTAGCATTTTTAATATGCAAAAAACAACCTTAATAAGCATGAATAGCCTACAACGAATTACAGGATCTACAGATCATCACTGACCTCTACCGATTAAGGTAAAATCAAAGTTTTAATCTGGGTCATCTCTCTAATTGATGAACAATCCTGACTAAGCTTCAGATCTAGGATTTCAGGAATTTAAAGCAAAATAACAAATGGATTGTTACCCACGCAGATCATGTAACCACACAAAGCACAGAGATCCTCCGTTAAAAGATAAAGTAGAAAAAATTATTGACTTACAGAACATGATGAAACAACAGTAAATGGGCCTTACACCGAATGTGGCTTCACGCCTTTGGGAAGGAAACTAGAATGAGGAATCCACCAAGTCTAATTAAAACTTCATTCATTATTCATAAAAAAAACTCCTTACAAAAAACAGAAAAGGATTAAGTAATGAGACATCCAACCCTAATCTAGGAAAAAGATAAAATTGCCCCTACTTAAGTCACAACATACTAAAAAACCTAATACCCTTAGTGGTAAATATCCAAAGTAAAACTAAGCTATAACATGACATGAAAAAACGTGGGATGATGGTCCCCATCAATTTGTCTTTTGTTATTTTTTATATGGAAAAAATGTAGTTAGGTTTACAATGAAGGAAAGAGTAAAACAGGTTGAAATTAGGGTCTTAAAAGGAAAACCCAGCTAGTTCAAGAGGAAAAACCTAGCAGTTTTAAAGTCCTTATGAACTAGAAAACTCTTCTTCTGATTACCTTTTCTTCCTTCTTTGACAAGCCAAAGGTGAAAATTCAATAACAAATAAAGAAGAAACAGTCCATATTTGCTCTAGAAATGCAATGAGAGAAGAAGAAGAGAAAGGCAGGAAAGTAAGAGAAAACTCATGATTATTCAACCACCAATGTGAGAAATTCTGATTGCATAGGTATGAACAATCTTTTTTTCCTCCTTACTCTTTTCAAACTTTATTCAAGAAAATTTCTAATTTTTGTAACTTACCCAAAATAGGAACTTCTGAACCTAGTAAACTTTCTAAAACAAACCCATGCAATTCTAGTTGAAATAAACTTTCCTAACTTAAACTAATCAATCAAAAACACATGTAATCCTATGTTAAACCATAAGGACTCCCAGACAGTGCAAACTTTTCAATTTGGTTAAGTTTAAATTTAATTTAAAATTCAAGTTTTCCCCTACTTAGTCAATTAAAAAGCAGTGCTTGCTCCACTTGATGAGAATTTGACTCCACTAATCATTACATCAAAGAAAATTATTCAATCTTTGCATAAGTTCTTGTCAAAGTAAAGAGATTTTTACGCACTAGAATGATAGAAGAAGAAGATTGCCATAAAGAAGGGTGCTTGGGTCATTGGCCTGCCCCATCTTTCTGATTTCTTTAAGAAGCTTTTGGCCTTTTGAATATTTTTTCTCCTCTTGATCTAATGATTCCAATTCAAGAAAATAAAGCAGACACAAAGTATTCTGAGGAAGAGGCTTTTGTATTCACCTAGCTTCTGAATATATTCATCCATTAATTTACAGTCCTACAGCTAATTATGCATTAGAAAGCACAACAAGATAACAGTTATCAAATAGTTCTAAGAAGTCTCGTAGACAGCTGGAGGTTCACGTTCAAAATGATTGCACCACATCTGACATTGTCCACATTAGGTGCATGCATATTTTCAAGTTTTGTCTGGTACAGAAATGCAAATGACCAAAGAACAAAGAAGCTAAGATTGCTCCAGCTTTGTTCTGAACAGGACATCCAAAATAGAGGCATAGCACAGTTTCATAATATTTAAGTTTATTGTAGCAAAAGTGGATCCTCTTGTCTGTATTTGATATTCCAAAGTGACAGCAGCTGATTGGGTCATACCTTCTTTATGTTAAGCATAAGTCCATGAATGAATCTCGGAGGTGTACAGTTGATTCCAACAGCAACAACCTTCTTACATGAGTCAGCAACTGAGGCACACTGACTAAATGAGTCTCCACTGACCACATTAGTGCCATCCTTTGAATTGAAAGAAAACCAAGCAGGAATCTTCACGTCATTTTCTTCAAGAAGCTCAACATACGCCTGCATTAGTATCACCAAAGCAAGCTCAAAGGACTTTATTAACTCCCAGTTGTACAACATTGCATCAAAGGAGCTTGAATTCAGAAAATTATAAGTAGATAAAGGAACAAAATAAATACCCACTGTCACAAGAAAGGAGGTTGGAGTTTAAATCTCCTAGCTCCACAAGCTCCTTCTACTTGACAGGTGCATCAGTCTAGTAATAATAGTGATACTGGTTTCTGTGAATATGATTTTGTTTCTTCTTTAATCGAATTTTAACTGTGACATATTTAATTAATTTTCTAGACATGGCATCCAAGTTAGCTTTGCATGATGGTCCAGATTTGGCAATGGCTCCCCCAAATATGAGACCTCTGTTCTTCCTACACTCTAACTTAAGTTTCGTACTTTAATGGGATATGAGAGGAACAGCAGTCTTTCAAATCTGTCCAATCTAAAAAATCAACTAAAGCATCAAAGGCTGATCTAGTCTTCTTCCACTGTCCTAAAGTTCTGAGGGAGGTATTCTTTTCATTCACTTTTGTCCAGTTCTTTCTCTTCTTT
Organism: Warburgia ugandensis; assembly: GCA_035236585.1. Lineage (NCBI taxonomy): Eukaryota > Viridiplantae > Streptophyta > Magnoliopsida > Canellales > Canellaceae > Warburgia > Warburgia ugandensis. The sequence goes on from CP141136.1 coordinate 43,332,061, forward strand.
TTTTTCTTTTTTCATTTTTTGTTTTGTGTTCGGTACCATATATACATTTGAATAGTCATGTTTATGATTGTAGCTCCCCCGTAATTTGAGAGTTCATGAAAGAAATCTGACAATAGGTCAGCCATCAGGCCCATCACATGTCCATGTTTCATACAAAAATTGTATGTTTTAACTTGTAAAATGTGTACATCCACTAAACTAGGTGTTATAATGGTTTCCAAATTTTTATAGATGCTTCTATTTTTCTTGACATGATTATTTTTTATCAGTTTTCCTGGTATTCCTTTTGGCATAAACATAGGAACGTCCTCATCTAGCCAAAAACAGAACAGACAAAAAAACCAAAAAGAAAAAAAATGACAGCTGGACATGGACATAACACCAAAAGTCACACGTAGATTAAGTACCAGTCATTGGTATGATCAAGATGGACCAGATCTGAGGATCCACTACCTAAATCCAACTTTGAAAAGCTACAGGTCTCTATAAAAATATCTATGATTGGCTGTTGGTGTTGAATAAGGCACAGTATTGTATAGCTTTACTTAGCCTTAGTCTTAGTTTTGTTTTATTTTTAGTCCCACATCGTACAGTTAGGAGCATGCAACTATCATTGTTTAGTATATATGTGTTTAAGTGTCAAGTACAAAATCACCAACACACATTCACCCATTCTAAGGGTTTCTCTCTCTCTCTCTCTCTCTCTCTCTCTCTCTCTCTCTCTCTCTCTCTCTCTCTCTCTCTCTCTCTCTCTTGGCTCCAATTTAACATGGTATCAGAGCCATAAGAGAAACCCTAATGATCTACCTTCTCTTTGTTTTTTGGTTTGGCTGTGTATCCATTCTAGCAATTCCTTTGGCGACCGTGCTTCTTTACGGGTCACCCCTCTGTCATCTCTGGCGTTCCCAAATCCCTGCTACTGGCACCAGATTATTGTTGCTAATGATCTTCATCGCAAACCACCCAGATAAGTAATCATGGCTTCTAAAAATGGTATTTTCACTTCTGTAATTTCTGGATCTCCTGTTATTACGTCGGAGAACTTAATTGGTAGTGAAAATTATCTATCTTGGTCTGCCTCTATGGAATTATGGTTTATGGGTCAAGGTTATGATGACCATTTGGTCAAGAAAGAGGAAGATATTTCTGCTGTAGACAAAGTGCAATGGAAAAAGATTGATGCACAATTATGTAGCCTATAATGGCAATCCATGGATCCCAAAGTTTTACATTATCTTCTCACCTATAAAATATGTTTCAAATTTTGGACCTAGGCCAAGGGCTTATACACGAATGATATTCGATGTTTTTACAAAGTTGTTTCTCACATTGTTCATGTTAGACAACATGGCATGGATCTTTCGACTTACATAGGAAAGATTGCGCCCCTTAAGGAGGAGTTCTTGTCTCTGATACCTCCTACTGATGGTGTAGAAGCCCAACAAACACAGACCAATAAGTTTTTCATTGTGTTGACTCTCATTGGGCTCCACCCTGACCTTGAATCCGTCAGAGATCAAAATCTAGCTACCCCTTTGGTGCCCTCATTGGATGAAGTATTTGCCCGCTTGTTGCGTATCTCCTCTACTCAAACAGTTACTTTTGACAGCCCTTCAGATTCCTCAATTTTGGCTTCTTAGGCAAACACTAAAGGCGGCCGTGGTAGTGGTCGTAATCGAGGACAGCATCCTCAGTGCACATACTATAATAAGATTGGACATACGCGGGATCAGTGTTACCAACTACACGAGCGACCTCCTCGCACTGCTAACATCATCCAGTCATCTGACACCCAGTTACCTGACTCATCTGAGGGCTCCACATCTCAGAATATTACCCCGACTAGTAGTGACTATGATGCGTACCTCTAGTATCAGGCAGCTATGTCATCTTCCGTTGCTTCTGTCGTTCAGACTGGTAATACCAGTGTTTTCTTTACTCAGTCTTCTTCTATTGGCCTGTGGATTCTAGACTCTAGAGCTTTTGATCACATATCTGGTAACAAATACCTTTTCTCCTCTCTTACTTGTTCTTCTACTTTACCTTCTATCACTCTAGCCAATGGTTCCAAAACTGTAGCTAAAGGAATTGGTTTGGCTCATCCCCTTCCTACTCTTCCTCTCACCTCTGTACTTTATGTACCTGAGTCCCCGTTTAATCTTATTTCCATCAGTAAAATGACGCGCACTCTTAATTGCTCTCTCACTTTTTCTGATAAATCTATAATCTTGCAAGACCGAGGTATGAGGAAGACAATTGGTATAGGGCATGAGTCTCAAGACCTTTACCATCTCACGTCACCTGCAGCTCCTGCGGCTTGTATCTCCACTGATTCTCCTACTCTTATTCACAATGGTATGGGCCATCCTAGTCTCTCCAAACTTCAAAAGATGGTCCCTTATTTTTCTACTTTGTCGTCTCTTGAGTGTGAGTCTTGTCAGCTTGAAAAACATACTCGTATTTCGTTTCCAAAGCATCTCAATAATAGGGCTATGTCCCCCTTTGAACTTGTTCACAATGATGTTTGGGGTCCTAGTCGTACTATTTCTAATTTGGGTTTTTAGTACTTCGTAACTTTTATTGACGATTATTCTCGATGTATTTGGTTATTCCTTATGAAGAATCAATCTGAATTATTCTTAATTTTTAAGAAATTTTGTGCTGAAATTCAAACTCAATTTAATGTTGCTATCCGTGTTTTATGTAGTGACAATGCACAAGAATATTTTTCTGCACCTTTTTCTTCTTTTATGTCTCAATAAGGAATTCTTCACCAGTCATCGTGTGCCCACACTCCTCAACAATATGGAGTAGCTGAACGCAAAAATCATCATCTCATAGAGACAGCCAGCACTTTTACTTCTTCACAATCATGTTCCTTTTTGTTTCTGGGGTAATGTTGTTCTCATTGATTGGTACTTAATTAATTGTATGCCTTCTTCTGTGTTGCATGATCAAATTCCCCATTCCATTCTCTTCCCCACACAACCTCTTTATCTTCTTCTTCCTCGTGTTTTTGAATGTACTTGTTTTGTACACAACCTTGCACCTGGGCAAGATAAGCTTTCCTCCAAGGCCACAAAATGCATTTTTTTGGGATATTCCAGGCTTCATAAGGGGTATCGTTGTTATTCTCCTGACACTAATCGATATCTTCTCTCAACAGATATAACTTTCTTTGAGCAGTCACCATTCTTCTCATCCACTGTTGAGCCACTCTCCATTTTTGAAATTTTACCTCTTCCCTATATTTCCACGCCTGCAGATGATGTCTCTCATCCTCTTCAAGTTTATCATTGTTGGCCTCCTCATGAAGCTGTTGTAAGTTCCACTAAAGTCCCTAATGACAATCTCCCTATCCCACCGGCTTCACCTACTTCAGCCTCGCATTCTATTGATAGCCTGCCTATTGCTCTTCTAAAAGGTGATCGATCTACTCATAATCCTCATCCTATCTATAATTTTTTGAGTTACCATCGATTATCTTCACCCTATTATGCATCTGTTTCCTCCTTGTCCTCTATTTCTACTCCTAAAAGCACCAGTGAGGCTATTTCATATCCTGGGTGGAGACAGGCCATGGTAGATGAAATGACTGCTTTGCATACAAATGGTACTTGGGACTTGGTTCCTTTGCCACCTAGTAAAACTATAGTGCATTGCCATTGGATATGTACTGTTAAGATGGGTCTTCATGCACAAGTCAATCAACTTAAAGCCCGCCTAATTGCTAAGGGCTATACTCAGATTTATGGTCTTAACTATGGTGACACCTTTTCCCCAGTTGCGAGGGTTGCCTCTGTTCAATTATTCCTCTCCATGGCTGCTATGTGGCATTGGCCTCTTTACCAGCTGGATATTAAAAATGCTTTCCTTCATGGTATTGTATATGACTTAGATGCTCCAACTTGAGGGGGAGTGTTGAATATAGCATAGTATTATATAGCTTTACTTAGCTTTAGTCTTAGTTTTGTTTTATTTTTAGTCCCACATTGTACAGTTAGGAGCATGTAACTATCCTTGTTTAGTATATATATGTGTTAAGTGTGAGGTGCAAAATCACCAACACAAATTCACTCACTCTAAGGGTTTCTCTCTCTCTCTCTCTCTTGGCTCCACTTTAACAGTTGGAAATTCAGAAAGATGAAGGGAAAAAGTTGACAGATTCCCCCGTCTCAAGGGGGCAGGGTATTAGAATCTGATGCTCCTTGCTAGTCGAAGTAGCTAATTGAAATGTGTCATGTGAGTACCGCAGTCTAACTACACTTAATGGATTTCAAATTATATTGGAAATCTGTACTGCTCAAGCTTTATCTTAAGTCTAAGTTTCTCTTATCACTTAAGCTCTAAACATTGTGAAGCAAAAACCTACCTCACTGTTTAAGGTTCTCTCTCTAGACACAAGCACCAAAAAGTCTAAATTTCTCTTCTCACTTAAACTCTAAACATTGTGAAGCAAAAACCTACCTCACTGTTTAAGGTTCTCTCTCTAGACACAAGTACCAACGCCTTAGGGCCTACTAAGACCAAAACAACACATAGTTCGTGCCCCTAGAGTTTTTCGTCCCTTCATGACAGCCTGGTGATCTGCTGTATCAGCTACTCTAGGATGTAAGCCACTCATTCCACAAGCTGCTTTGTTGGATAACCATAAAGGGAAAAGTATCAGTAGACTCCTTCAATTACCACTGATTTTATATTAGAACCAAACCAACCCCCTCCCTCTCCCCCCCCCCCCCCACCCCACAAAACCCCAAACCAAAATCAGTAAAAATCAATGAACCCCAACTGCCAGCAGGATCTCAATCAGATCCTTTCATCTCAATTTTCATCAAATCCAAATATGGAACTGACAATTGGGACCCACCTTCTTCCCTTAAACTAAACCGTTTTAGCTCTCCACCATTTTCTTCCTCTTCCATTGATTAAAACTAAGCAGCTTGCTAGAACAAAGTAAAGAAAGAGAAGAAAAACTCGTTCTTCTCCAAATGGTCCCAAATGGGTTCTATCACATGCTGTTTTCCTCGCTAGATCAAATAGCAGATGTCTGCCATCATCAGTTCTGAAAGAGGGGTGCTTAACCCAATCTCTTGCCTTTGTATTGGTATCTTACTGCTTGGGTACACAAATATGGTAACAAGTAGTGTCCCTGGAAATGCCTTTGTAAAGGGAATTTGGAGGATAAGCAGCGTTGAAGATTTGCTGGTTTCATGATAGCAATTAATAGCTGACGATTGAGGATGAGGTGTTGTTTCACTCATGGTCAATGATTATGCTCTGCATGAATCACTCAAGCTGCCAATTTGATGTGCTATTACTTAGTGATAGCCAATTTGATGAGCTATAAACTCAAGTTAGTCAAACAGTTCAAAAATTTGACTACATGAATCATTATTATTGAATGAAGACTCAAGTTCAAATCAAGTCCAACAACAGTGGAATATTTACTCCAGTTCAAAGTCCTAAAGGGGACCTGCATCTAGAATAGGAGTGTCAAGACACTTCTAATGTGCTTGATAGTTCATCTGTGCCACCTGAATATTTTATTGGTGATTCGGATGAAGATGTGTCCAATGTGTTTGCTGTTACTCCTACATCACATGTGCAGTACATGGGCGATCAAAACTATGGCGATGGATCTACAAATGACGAATATCTAGATAGATCAATATGTTTGATTGTTGATTTGAGTCACTAGGAATAGATAACAATGATTCATTTTGTGAAGAATCTCTTGAGGGAAGGATGATCAAGAACATACACTTTCTGAAGATGTCTAGTAGTTAGACATACAGAGATCCATTTTTTGAAGGCCTATTTATCCTAGGAAGAAGATCAAGACCATAACAGTGTGCCACATGGATTGATGGTCATTGAGCATGACAACAACCTCTCCATTGGTAAGCGAAATCACTCGCTTGTAGCATGCTTGAGCTATTTGGCATTTCGAAGTGCTCAGAGTGGGATACCAGCAAATTGAAGAGTCCTACTTCAATGAAGACGTCCAATGATTTCTATAAACAGAATTTGGTTTTCAGAAGAGAGATATCTAGGCTAGTATGGCACATAGCATCAAATTTATCCGGAGAGAAACATCTGTTGATTGGACTGAAGTTCTTAGCAATATTTCTGGAACAAAGGGCAACAATTGGCAACTAGTATTTGACCCAGGAATTACAAATAAACCTAGCAAATTTGAGGATGAATTCTTCTTCAAGCCAGGGAGCATTGATGCATATTTCCTTTCAAAAGACGTGGGCTCAATTCCAGTTAAAATAAGTATAAAAGGAAAAAAAGAAAAAAAGGACCAAATACCTATATTCATTTAGAACAAGGGCCACGGTGGGCCCCATTCATAACATGCAATGATGAATAAGGGGTGGGAATAGGATTTCTATGTTTAGTTTCCTTTCTTTAGTCCTTTACTTAGTCCTTAGGCTAGGAAATAGAAGTAGAAAGTAGATTACTTGTTGTCCCAGGCCTACAAGGCCTTAGCTTTGGTAGAAACCAAATCCTATATAAGAATATGTACATATGATTTTCTCAATCCTTGTTAATGGATTTCTGCTATTGAATGCAAATTTGACATTTCTCTCAACTGAAATTATGATTATTGTTCTCTTCTCAAAAGTGTGACTCACTAGGTGAGATGCCTAGACTAATTGCAGAGATTGAAAGGTGCAATGCTTGTCCAGACTGTCCTTGAGATTTCAACATCCTGTACTTGAAAAATCCTAAAATATCAATTTGTTTCTGCCTAAGTTGATTCTAGTAGTCCTAAATCTTTTATTCCAATTTGTTTCAACTTATTTCATCAGCAACTGAGTTTAATTTCTTCCAAAATTCATAATGTGGTCTTAATTTTCATTTTTCTGCTATTATGCAAGTTACCAGGAAGCTTTCCAGACAAGCCAGCATCGCATACTTATATTTCTTGTTCATTGCCACAGATGATATATAATCTGATATGGGTTGTGATTAGTCTCTTGATTTGAGCTATAGTTTGATGTTTAGCTCAAATCTCTGAGTTTATCTTCTGGATTTCTGCAGAATTGCAGTTTGGTTTTCCTTGATCGAACTTTTCTGATCTCGTTTTTAACTTCCTTGCTAAATTTCTTGTTTCCACATTACTTTGTCATTCAAATTAGGTCTTCAATCTCTGGAAATTAGTTAGACAATTTTCAAACCATCCCGCATCACTGCTGGAAGCATTAGTTACAGTTTGAAAGAAAAAAACATATATGGCATGGACTGAAGACTCAATTCAACTACAGGGATAGCTCAAAATTGAAACTGAACTGAAGAGATCAATATGATAGCATGTCAACTCATACATACCCGTGCTTCAAGCTTATTTGGTATTGTCTCAAATGCAATTAGATCAGGGCCTGATTCTGCTAGGACATGTACTCTTCTCCTATGAAAGTCTTTCAAAGTCTCCAGCGTAACTGTGTCACCATAGTTCCCACTAGAAAAATCAAATTGGTCACCACAGCAAATAAGCCAAGTGAAAAAATGATAATCCTCCACTCAAAAGTAGTAAAGCGATCCAGCAACAACACTACCTGTACTCAGAGCCATCTGCTAAATATGCTCCATAGCTTCCTACAGAAGCTGCAACTAATATTTGACGTCTTTTGAGGACATCCTCATTTCCGTTGCCATCACATGAACCCCCTGTACATCTCTCCCAGAATGCTTCACATGCCTCACGTGCAATTTCAACACTTCTCTGCAGCAAAGCTTCACTTTGTTCAGTAGACAGGCCTTTTGACACAAAGCCTTGAATAGTAGCCTGCTTGCCAAAACATCACCAGTCACCATTATAGTGCAAAAAGTAACTATATGATAGAAAGAAAAGGCATTCATATACCTGATAGGATGCTGTGATTATGATATCTGCACCTGCTTCAAGATAATCCAGGTGAACCTGTTTATTAATCTATGTAATGAGTCCAGTGTACTAGCTCTTAAAACCTAGAGCATTAAAGGAAAAGAAGAAAGCAATTATTTGGAAAGTAAAAGTAGACAGACTCTTATATGAGTAGGGCCTCAAAAGAATTTCAATTAATAAATATATAAGACTATTTTGCAGAGACCTTGTTTGCACATTCAAACAGTCCAGGTGATATTCCATAAGACTGCAAGGATGAGGCTACAGATTACAAGAACCCTGTGGAGTTACCAGATACAAAAGCTGATACCAGAGAAGAGCATTAATCAGGTTATGATGTCTGCTCCCTTTCAATTTAGGATAATCCCACTAGTAGGATGAAAAATGTTAGTTGCAAGAAAAAAATTGAACAGACTGGCAAGTGGAGCCTATGAATGAAAAGGTTAAAGTTTAATTATTAAGCTAAAGAAACTAAAATAACTGAGATTAAAACAATAGGGCTGCACAACTTTCAGTGACAATAATATGAGAAAATAATGAGATAAGAAAAAGGATTGAAGTGTTAGAGAAAGACAAGGAAGTTGATGGATAATGGGAAGTGGAGATGACAAATCGTTGAAGGCAAGCTCAGAACTATAATTATCCATGAAGAATCTAAACAGAAGCAGCCACCTCAAGCTAATAAACAAATGAAGGAGAAAACCTAATCAGTAACCCTAAAAGGCACAAACAGCAAAGATGATGGAATAATCACTGCACGAAAAGGGGGAAGTCCATATCTTAGGGAATAAAATGTTCTTTAAAGTGATTTGGGATTTTCTGACAACTACAGAGAGGTCTCAGATTCTTTCACTCAGCCAACAAAGTCACTAACAGTTTGGCTAATTTGAGTACCGGAAACCAAGATTATAAACATGGGTCTTATCAATTAGGGTGAAATGCCCCTTGGATTCCCATCTCCGAGAAACTTCCTTTATCCAAGGAAGAAAACATGATAGTGATGCAGTGTCTGAAGCAAAGTGAATCTGGCCCATTAAAACTAACACATTGGGAAGTCAACAGTCAAAGGAAGAAATTTTCATAGAGAACTTAACAAACATGGTGATGAAAATTCCCAAAAGGTTAGCAACAAAATGTCCACATTTAGATATATATTCAACTTTTTGGAGGTAAGATATTAACATCTATATAATTCCAGCAAAAATTCTTCTCCAGAAACTTAAAAATCACCTTATAATAAATAACTAAAACTAGAGTGAAACTACCGAACAATTAGTTACTGATGAACCGTCCCTGACCGGTAGGAACTAAAGAATTGCATGGTACATAGATAACAATAGATGAATTGAGCTAGCTATTGATAGTTAATTCATCGCATGCAATTTGCAGCCTTAGAACATATAATAAACTCAAACAAGAAAAAGTAACCTACAATCTGTACTTATTTTGGGTTGTCAATAACAAGGGATAAGATCACCATCCATGGATAGAATTGTCCAGAGTCTGTTACCCCATGCCAAACAGTATAAAATAGCTTTTTGGCATCAAACAAAAGAAAATCTACTTGATTTCAGAGAGAATATGTTTACCAACCAATCTTACACTTCTTTGCCTGACATTCCAAAACTAAACAATTCATTTTCTCTCAAAACAGGAAATAAGAAGAAGAAATTAGAAATCCGCCCATACATAGTTCTCAGGACTAAAATAAAAATAAAAATAAAAATTATATGGTTGATAAAGGGAACAAAAAAAAGCCACAACATTTCCTAACATTCTTCATAAACCTCAAAAGAATTCATCAGAACTAGCAGAAATCGTCACATACTAGAAGGGCCAAAGAAGAAAATATTATGTGAAGATAGAAATTTCGTACTTTTCTAATGAGGTGAGGGGAACTAATAAGGCATTTGGCACTCCAGAGAGGATCGTTGAGGTCGGCACCGAGTCGTTCCAACTCTGTGGCGAGTCCACCGTCGATGACAGCGCACCCACCGGATTGTTCCAGGAAATCGGACATCAACGTCTCAACGCTCTTCAATCCCATATTGGCTGGTTGTTTGTTCTGTGGTTTGGGCCGCCAGGGAGAGTGAGGGAGAATTGGGCGATTGGAGGAGAGAAGCGCGTGGTGGCGCCAGATGCGGAAAACTGAATTTGCTGCCAGGCTAATTAACGCGCCCATCTTTGGTAGCAGAATGGATCACATCTGAATAAATTTACTGAAATGGCCTTAACGGTTTTCTGTAATGACAACAATATTTGTTTTTCGTGCTGGCGGCCGTTCTAAGTTGATGAGATTGTTTGTGAGCGAAGGGACACGTTTTGGGACCACCTGTAGACCACGCAATCCGTTACTCTCTCAAGTTATTCCGTGCGGCTGATCAGATTTTAACTTTATCATCAGATGATGCAGGGCCCTTGATTTTCCTGCTAGTGAACTTTAACAGAATTATGTTGCTCCCTGTTTTTATTCATTTATATATTAATTAATCCTGTGCGATATATACGATATTATCGTAGTACGAAAATCGATGACCTCATATGGCCAAATGTAACTGATCCACCAATTAATGAGAACCATGTAGTCATGGCTACATCTTTTCTAATATATATTAAAGATATTCATTGTACTCTACACTAAGTTTATAGCTAATAAAATAAATTGTATCAATTGCCTCGACTTACAAAATGCGTTGACCATATGATATGAGGCGTCCAACAAAAAATGATCGTCTCTTGTGAAACATTTCATTTTCTCCTTCAAATCATTCTTTGTACATTTATCAGCTACTTCCTCATGTCCTCTCTACTTATACTTATTATGTGTGTATTTTGATTGTGGTTGATTGAGTGGGGCGCTAGGCTTATATTTTTTGATAAAAAATAATAACAATCTTTGTGAATATTATTGTGTTTTAATTGAGTATATCATATATCATTTATTGAAAGTTCAAGTAAATAGATACTCAAAATCGAAGTTGTTATTGTCATGGTCACTATGACAAAGAGGAGTTTTTATTTTCATTCTTCTTGTTACTTTTCTTTTATTTATTGGATAGAAATTGAGGCTTTGTTATATGAAAAATATATTGAATTATTCATCTGATAATGAATAAAATACTTTTATAAATTAAAATTTTAGGTTAAACAGCATGTAAAATGCATTATTTAGTGGTCAAGCACTTTCCTCTTTGAAAAACATTATTTCTAAATAGGCTATTAACGAAAAAATCTCATAGCTTAAATCCTCTCTAAATTGGTTAAAATCATCCAATAAAGAATATTTTGGGCTATGATCTCTTTAATACAAAGCCTAGATATTGTTTAAATTAAAGTGTTTTACATTATGCCCAAAAATATGATGCACTAGCAAAATTGCTTTAACTATGAGAAGTTTTTTGATAAATAAACTTAAATAAAAATAACATATTGGGCAAAGAGTTCTAAAATTTTAAACTTTTGATCTAGAAAGATATGAAAAAGCTAGATCTTAGTTGGGTGAGAAATATATACAAATTCTAATTAGGTTTAGAAACCTGAAGAACAATTTCTTCTAGTATTCTTTTTGGTTTCCTTTTTGGATAATAGTTCAGCCTCATTGTGCAAAATGGGTGTGATTTTGGTACCAGGTTGTTTCTACAGTAACTTATGGTATAAAACTTACATAAATAGAAAACTTCATATGAAAATTTATATTTGATATCATTATCCATCAAACTCTTGCTTAGTAACATAAAAGTAGTTTTCAATTTAAGTAAATTAAATACTGGTCATAAAAGCTCTTGCTATGAAAATAGTTAGGTCCATGTGTAATTTAGGTATAAAGATCAAACACACAATTCCACCATATGAAAGCATTTGGAAGCAACTTCCTATGCCTTAATAACCAATAGGCCTTACCTTCTCTTACGACCAATTATTCATAGCTTTGTAAGACTTAAGGGATGTTTTTTTCATGCTATGCAATTGTAAACTGTTAGTGGCCATTTTCCTTTTACCATGCCTACATAACACTCTATTGAATCTATTAGCAACAATTATTATTGAACTCATTATCTAGTCATTGAAATGAATATGTAGTTATTAAAATAGCCTTATTTAGATGATGTATAGACATGAAATTTAAAGATCTTGTATAAATGTAATTAGAAAGAAAGAAGTTATATACAAAGACCAAATCATAGAATTAGAAATGATCTAGGTAAAAGAAATGTCTAACTTTAAATAACATAACTATTCAAAAAAATGATAAAAAAAATTTGGTTGATATAGTATTCCTTGCATTGGAACCACATTCATCCAATTTATTAGACTCTCTTTTAACATCATTGTATCAACCATTGCTAACAATTCAAAGGACAATAGAGAGCATAAATTGATAAATGAAAATAATATAAGAAGTGAAGACGACATAGGAAGCATACAATTGGTAGTAAAGTACACAACTCAAGATGGTGAGAAAGTATTAGAAGTGCAAAAGAACATACCTTGTTTTGTATTACCCACATATAAACTTGGTGAGATTAGAAGAAGTTGAGTGTGTTGAAAATATTTAAAACACTAGGAATAAAATAAATTGTTTTAACTAGTGAGACAGGATCAAAAGCACAAAAGAAAATTGCAAAGACAGAGAGATCATACATATTGGATAGAGTTAAAAAGATATGAAACATTAATATTTGAGAGAAATACACATAAAAATAAAATAGAGAGAAATTATATTGGAGGATTTGTTAAGAGAAATGCAAGAGAGAGATATAAATAATGACTTTAAAAAGAAGAGAAAATAACAAAAACTAATAATAAAGGATTACTATTGTCCTAAAATGAGGTTAAAACTCTAAGAAATCTAAATCTAAGAAGCAAAGAAGAGATAGTTGCTAGAAAATATAAACCCATTCAACTTTAGATAGAAAGGGAGAGATTATATACATTATGAAGAGCTAAAAAAGGTGAAATATTAGCACTTGAGAAAAAGGGAGAAATTGTATAATAGGCAAGAGCGAGATAAAGAGAGATTTTAGAAAGAATAGAAAAACAACAAATACCAATAATAAAGAACCCCATTTTCCTATAATGAGTAGTTGAAACTCCAAAAGAATATAAATCGAACAAGAGAGAGAGAGAGAGAGAGAGAGAGAGAGAGAGAGAGAGAGAGAGAGAGAGAGAGAGAGAGAGAGAGAGAGAGAGAGAGAGAGAAGAGATTATATAATGCAATCTATCTCATTAGGTTGCATTATAGGCATACCCAAAAGAGGATGTCAAGGCTACTTTTTTCAATTTTTTACCATGATTCAAACAATTCATTGGCTTCACAAAATCTCATATGTTTTGTGTACAAATCTCACATGCATTGCATATCTCTACATCTTCTTTTTTTTTTTTGGACCTTTTAAAGCTAAAACAATAGATGGTCTACTATGTTTTGGCGCTTTTTTGGATGTACTATATTTTTTTTTACTTCAAAGGATCCAAACTTAAAGGGCGTGGAGATACCCAATGCCAGTGAGATTTTTATCACAAAGAGAGAGAGAGAGAGAGAGAGAGAGAGAGAGAGAGAGAGAGAGAGAGAGAGAGAGAGAGAGAGAGAGAGAGAGAGAGAGAGAGAGAGAGAGAGAGAGAGAGTTAAGAGTGAAGCATTTACTAGTAGAAATGGAAACAAGAATATAATCTGGAAGATAGTAAAGAGTAGAGAGAGATAACACTTGTTAGATACATGTTAAGATTGAGAGAAGATGGTAAGATATCCAAAAATGTTAAGATAAATGTTAGATATGATTGAAAGAAAAGATAGCCTTTAATATAATAGCTTGCTAATAAGAAGGAGAAAGCATTTATCAATAGAAATCTTTAAAGAGAGAAAAGAAAATAGAAAGATGCCATAAGAAAATTATTATTAGACAATAAAGAGAGAATAAATGAAATTAGTTTGGAGACCATATATAGCAATCAATGCAAAGGTCTCATTTTTAACCATATTTATCAATGAAATATTATAATTAAGAAGAAAAGACAAAAACAAAAACAAAAATGAGAGAAAAGATAAAAAGAAAAATAGAATAAGTGACACATAGCACTCTCCTATGAAAAGGCACATCTTTTTATATTACAAGTAATAACTAGCTAAAAATAAGAAAAAAAAATTTATAAATAGATATCTTTTAACAAGAGACTATAGAAAGTTGTTATAATAAAGAAAAATTTTATGAGATAATAAAGAGAAAATAAATGAAATTAAAGAAAGTTAGTTTGGAGCCCACATATATCAACCAATGCAAAGTTCTCTTTTTTAATGATATTTATTTGTAAAATGTTTAGAATAAGAAGAAAATAAAATAAAATATGAGAAAAGATAAGAGGAAAAGGGAAGAAGTGACACATGGAACTCTCTTATGAAAAGGTGCATCATCTTAAATTGTAGTAGATACATTTGATTATAAGAGTTAGGAAAGTATTAAAATTTCTTTCACTCTCTCCTTTTTGTTTGGGTGATGAAGATCCTTCTTCTTACCCGGGATACCCTTTTATTGTGAAAACTTGTTAGATCTTTGAGGTTACTCAATTTCCAAATGGAAAAAACTTTCTAAGAAAAATTACCTTTTCCATGGAAATCAATTTCCACCCATTCATAAAATTTTCAAAACTGAATTTGAAAACCATGAGGAAATATAGCTTATAGCATGAGAACTTCCCTAAAATATGGTCCTCATTTTAACTCAACCTCCCCCACTTCAGAGGCAGTTGTCATATAAGATTTTTGGTACCCCTTTATCTTAAGGGATTGTGATCTGATGAATGGCTTGGATCATTATAAAAATATCCAATTGTCACTTTTCTCACTCCCCCCTTGGTACCCTCAATTGTGGCATAATATCTCTCCTCTCTACTTTTGCTGGTAGTAGGAAGCACTGAGTGGTGGAAAGAAAAATTATGTAGGGATCCATGGTTTTTCATTTTCATGTATCCAAACTATTTATATGATCTGGCCATACTCTGATGGCCTAGGTACCAAAGGTCACATCTTTTATAATACGGTCCAGAATTTAGTTAGAGGGTGTCCACTTTGGAGGTGGCCATTAGATAAGATTTTCATACCCTTTTCTATTTGAGGGGGGTGCATCCAATAAATGGCTTGGATCATTGAAAAAAAAATAGGTCCAATTGTCACTTTCTCGCAACCCCCAATTGTGGCATAATCTGTGTGTGCGTGCGTGCATGTATGCACACTTCTGTAAGTAGAAGGAAGAATCGAGTGGCAAAAATGAAAATGATGTAGGGACTCACAAATTTTCATTTTCATGAATCCAAAATATTCATCACATCTGGCCACATTCAAATGGCCTTCTATACCAAAGGTCACATCTTTTAAATGCATCGAAGGGCTTCATTTGTGGACATTTTTAGCTTGTATAATGGATGAATGACAAAAAAGTGCTAATTCACCAAAGTCTTCCATTTTATAACTAATAGATGCCCATATACAAAAGACTTTAGATGCATTTAAAAGATATAGAATTTGGCACCTAGCCCATCTAAGTGAGGCAAAAATTGATGAACATTTTGGATACATAAAAGAATACAAAATTGGCACGCACCTTATTTTCCTTTCTGCCACTCATGCTTCCAAGCATTGAATACTCTCTCTCTCTCTCTCTCTCTCTCTCTCTCTCTCTCTCTCTCTCTCTCTCTCTCTCTCTCTCTCTCTCTCTCTCTCTCTCTCTCTCTCTCAAATGCACATTTGAACATGCTTTTACCAATCTTTGTAACATGAAAGGATGCTAATGAATCATCCATCATCTTAGCTAGTGCCCATATCTACTTTTCTAACTTTATAAATAAATGAAATAAGATGAATAACATACACGTTTGAAAGAGCCTTCCATATTGAGCTAACTATTAAGCCATAGATTGGTTCATAACAAGATACTCTTTACACTACAAAGTGAGCCAAAATGGCTATGGAATGCATATGGCATTTACTATAAATACAAGATGATGTGTCTTTTCATAGGAGAGTGTCACGTATCACTTCTTCCTTTTTTCTTTAATATTTTTCTCTCATTTGTTTTCTTTTCTTCTTAATCTTAGCAGTTCACAAATAAATATCATTAAAATAAACTTGTTGGTATATGTGGGCTTCAAACTAACTTCCTTTAATTTACTATCTTTATTGTTTCATTATAATTTTTGTTTCCTTTCTCTTCTCATGACATTTCTATTAATAAATGCTTTCTCTTTCTTATTTGCAGGCTATTAGATTAAGGGCTATCTTCTTCTCTCTTTTTTTTTCTTTTTCTTTTTCCAAAATGGATTAAGGGCTGTCTTTTCTTTCAATGATATCTAATAAGTAGCATCTTTTCTCTCAATCCTAGAATAACATTATATGATAATTATCATCCCTCTCTACTCTCTATTAGTAAATGCTTCACTCTTGATTTTTATTATGTCAAATTCTACTCTCTCTCTCTCTCTCTCTCTCTCTCTCTCTCTCTCTCTCTCTCTCTCTCTCTCTCATGTTATTTAGTTTTCTACAAAGTAGTCTTATTTCTAATAATGAATGTTTCTCCTTCAATGTGTTGTCAATTTTTTTTTATCATTAAGATGAGATTTAATTGCCAATTTGAAAAGGATACAATATAAAGAGATTTTAGGAAAAGGTGCTAAGAAGATACAATATAAATAGATTTTAGGAAAAGTTGCCTAGGAAATAGAAAGATGTAGTCTATAAAGAGATCGTAGAAAATGTTAGAGACAAAAGAGACTTAAGGAAGTGACATCTGGTTGAAAAAGAGAGGCAAATTCTCTCGAGACCCATTTATCTAACTAATAAGGCAGCTAAAATAAAAATAATTAAAATTGTTAAATATGCTAACATGGCACAAGGAGAAATAGGGTTCTAAGTTCTCCAAGAAAAACACGAATTAGTTCAATATATAATATATTTGTCCTACCTTGGTTCATGCTAATAGATCCATTAGAGGTGGGTAAGCATAGTAAAAAGAAAACGGCCACTAGCAGTTTTAAATCGTTGCCCACAGATAAAACATCCCTTGATCACAATTTAAGTCTTACAAAACTATGAATAATTAGTTTAGAGAGAAGCTAAAGCCCATCGGTGTTGAGGCATAGGAAGTCACTTTAAAATGCTTTCATATGGTGGATGTGTGTGTTCAATATTTGCAACTAAATATAGATGGACCTAACAATTATGATAGTAATAACTTTCTTAACATGTACTTGATCTATATGTATGACTTTTATACCATTAGTTACATAGAAATAACTTGTTAACCAAAATTACATCCATTTGCACAATGGGGATGAACTATTCTCCAAAAAGGAAATTAGAAAGAGTGTTAGAAGAAATTGTTCCTCAGTTCTTAGATGAATAAATGAACTAGATTATAATTTGTAGATGTTTCTCAAATGAAAGTTTAAAATCCTTAGAACTCTTTGCACAATACATTGTTTCTATTTTATTTTACTTATAAAAAACTATTAATAGTAAAAGCAATTTTTCCAATGCATCATACTTTTTAACATCATGTGAAACATTTTTAATTTAAAATAGCCATTAAAATTATTACAAAAATATGTTTTGTAATAACTCAAACCATCTCTAGGCTCTATATTAGATAGATCATAGCCCAAAATATTACTTATTGGGCACACAAATGTGGTGTAAGTGCGTACGTCCACCATTCAAAAAAAAGAAAAATTTCTTACTGGATGATCTTAACCAAATTCTTAGGATATATAAGCTATAACAATTTTCTCAACAACAAGCTATTTAGAGATCATGTATTTCAAAGAGAAATGTATTTTACATGCCTTATGAGCTAAAATTTTAATTTATAAAAATATTCCAAGAAATTATTTAATATATATGCTTTTAACTTCTTTCTCATACTCATATGCATATGCAGTGATAAAAACTCATTTTCTTTCTTTCTTCTAATATCTTCCATTCTAGCTAAAATTTCTTTTCCATTTCATTGGCTTTTTCATACAAGAAAGCCTCTCTCTCCAACAAGTGACAGAAAAAGAGTAAGAATAACAAAAAGAACAGCTCCTAGTCATGATGACTTAGACTACAATGACTAGGATTTGAGTATTTATTTGCCAGCATTTTCAATAGAATGATATATGATATAATCAATTTAAACACAATAATATGCATAAGGATTGTTATTATTTTTTCTCCAAAAGCACAAGCTAAGCTTTCCACTAACCAACCAAGATAAAAATAGATACATGATAAGTAGGGAAAGAGAAGATGGGGGAGGAGCTGATATATATGTATGTATAATTATTTGGAGGGAAAAAAAAAATTCTACAAAAGATGATTGTTTTTGTGGGAGACATATATCATATGGTCATTGCATTTTGAAAGTCAAGGTACTGGATACAATTAATTGTATTAGCCATAAACTTGATAGAAAATGCATCGCATGTCACTATTATAAATTAGAAAAAAGATATAGCCACAACTATATGGTTTTTAGTAATTAGTGGATCCAGTCAAGATTGACCGCATGATGTGATAGATTTGGCAGTATAATAATATTTTGTAGGTTAAATAGGATGAAGTACATAAATCAATAAAAGAATTGACTAACATGACCTTTTAGTCATATTTTTAAACTTATATGCCTTTTTTATTTCTATTGTTTTACTCTCCATGTCATAGTTCTAGTGTTATATGCAATTGCACAAGCAACTTGCTAGTATGTATTTAATATTTTAAATGAGTACGTCTTGTCTATAGCTTTGATTAATCAACAATCCAACTTTACATAAAGGATAAATTGTAGATGAGAGCGACACTTGGATGAGCTTGACACGACTTCAATACCACTTATCTTGATCAACAATCTAGAGCTTCTACCTTCAGATGAGGACCTTTAGTTTTTTCCTTAGATCTAAGCTGTTAATCTCGTCTGGAACCTCATTTTTACCAACTCGGGAAAATCGCTTCAATCGGATAACTGTTAGTCACTATTTTTTTTAAAGTATGAATGGTCCTGATTTAAAGAACAAAGCATCGTAGGCTAGCATTGTTTTTGGTGTGCTCATAATCTAGAAGAGATCCAAACAATATAAGAATAGGTTGGCTCTTCCTATAATCATAAACATATAGCATATGACAGACGCTATTTTACCATTTAAAATATAAGGACTCAAATAGGTTTGTCACAAAAATATGCAATTATGCACCACCAATTCAAAGGCCTGATTGACAAGGCTTATAAAATGTGGCTCATTTAGAGGGGTCAATTTTTGCCCGTGACCTGTTGTACCTGTGGCCCACTCTTGACCTGGGTCATTGGCTAATAGTTCATGACCCATTTAAAGAAGGGGTACTCTACTTGTAGATGTCTGACCTGAAACTTACGGTGACCTGCTGGCCCCAATTTGACACCTAGAATGTTTAAAAGGAAAAAAAAATGCTACCCTTTTAACTAATAATAGGTGGTCTTGCACCTGTCTTGTTTGCTAACACTGACAGTTCCACTCTTTATTTTACACTTACCCTAATTAGCTGGTAAAAGTTAGTACAATAACCGAAGAACTAGCAACAGTCAACTAAAAATCAATGATCAAGTGTTTTACAAAAGCAGAGTGTCATTATCAAAACAAGAGATGATCACTCATACAAATAGTGAATTTATTAAATGCTGGGATCCACATTTAACAGCTTGATCAAAGGGCTAGAGTTCAAGATCTCCCATATGTGATTATTTCGTGGCATGGTCAGCGGTTAGTAATGTAGTTGGATGTTTGAATGGCTTGCTTCACCTGACAAATGCCTTGCTTTTTCTTTATTAAAAAACACTTGATAGGTATTTGGAAAAGTTGTTAAGAAATGCTTGGGCCCACTCACATGGACTCTAGCTAACGTATTGTTTATAAAATTGACATATTATGTGGTAAAGTTCGAACCTAGTGTTTTTTTGTGGATATTGCAACACATTAGATTAATGCCTTCTAGAGTATCCTTGTTCAATAGGCAAAAATTTCTCACTCAATTTACGTCCCAGATCATGATCATAATAGACACATGGAAGTAGTCCAACCAAAAAGCACAAAGTTTTGCTAGTAACTTAACATACAAGCTGAACTCAAGTTTCTATTGAGTCAAATCATTCATCCTCTAAATCTCTTCTTAAATAGGCCATTAAGTAAAAATCATAGGCATTATACAATCTGACGTTCTCATTGCGTATGGGTTTTACACTATTTGTTTCAAAAATTTGAGTTGTCAATTGTTGAACTAGAGGAGCATCCAATGGAGAAGATCTGGGACATGGCCTCTCCTACATGGTCCTAGAAGATGAGTTGCTTGGATCACTAAAAGTCTTGGGCCTGTGCTCCGTTACCTGTCAAACTCACCAACCTGTCTGCCTGGGTAGGCATTTCATCACCCGTTTAAGGAATGGGTAACTCTACCTGTATCGATTTGATCAGCAACCCACCTGGCCTGCGTGTTTGACACCTCTAGGTTTATTGGTGTATGTCAAACTATGTCATTCACAAATGCAATTTTAGGCCCAGATCTACCACATGGGTACGATCAAATACCTTAGTTTGATACTTGATGAAATGTCTATCCACGTTGGACCTGATTTGTCTTGGTCAGATGATTTTAGACCTTTATCCAAGAAGCCTTATTTAGGTTTTGTTAGCACTGTGAATCACTCGTTATGGAACTAAAAAATTCAGATGGAACTGGTTATAAGCGTAATGGTGTTGATCAACACATATTTTGCAATGTGGGTCTAGAACATGGACTTCACCCCAGATCGTTACGAAAGATTTTACACAGTTGGAATAAACCGTAAAAGCTACTCATTTGAAACAAAAGAAAGCATTATTGAGACATGTACATCATCAAAGTAGAGTAAACCAATCCATGTGAGGGGTTCTTTAAGGGTTCAATAAAAAACAACATCCATGTGTTAATATTGTCCTTCGATCGCTATAGGTGTTCATTGCAAACACCACATGCTTTCTTCTATTAGCGATTTTTAGAAAAAATGATCACTATCTTTCAACAATGTCTGGATTTGTCTCTAATTGGCAATAGATTTGTAGAATTATCTAAAAACTAGATCTCTGGAAAATTCTATGAGAAACTGTATTGAAAAGTAGGGTTTCTCACCAAACCCTTTGAGCTTAGTGGCACAAGGAGAGTCTCTCCCCGCGTGTCCAGGTTTTGAGGCTATGTATGGGCATGTGTATATAAATGTCATTATATAAAAATATTGAGGTAGCACAAGAAAAAATGAGGCTCAAGTGCTCAAAGAAAAACGTCATTATACACACACAACTTAGCAATGCTACTAGCTGTGTTTTGTTGGAATTGTAAAGTTTTTTGTAGAAATAATGTGATAGTCTCCTCCATACTTGGTTACCTTGGCTGCTGTGGCAATTGCTGAGGGGGTTGAGGTTGCTGTGACATTGTGGCTTTGAGAAAAGGTTGAGATGGGAGAAATCCAGGTGGACACCCTTGACTTGGGATGCCTAACCCATCTAGTCAGCATAAGGATTATTACTAGATTTTTGCAATGCATTCATTGCATTCACATGCTTTGAAAAGTATTAAGGGAATATAGAGCTGGATGGGCACAAAGCAATAAGGTGGATTATACTAGAACATATAGAGCATAGCTCGGATGGAGTTTTTATGGAAGTTTCTCTAACCACCATAACTTTACCAAACTTATGAAGGAGGCTACTAAATTGATCAGCACTATTGGTCAATTTATCTATTTTACCAACCAGGTCAGAAATGGCCCCTATATCGTAAATACTACCATTCTTGTGAAGTTGTGGATACTACACACAAGGCTTTTAAAGTCGGCATAAAGAAGTCATTATATTGACTGTTGACTTCGTAAATATTTTACAATTTAGTTAGAAATAAACGACTTTAGAAATGTAGACTTAAGAAGTCATTTAATTGTAAATGACTTTAAAAGTTTGGTGCGAAGAGGAAAATTTTAGCAGGAAGGACTTTTAAAGTCATTTAGGCTAAGCGGCTTTAAAAGTCGATAACTTTTAAAGTCGTTTAGGCTAAGCGACTTCAAAAGTATACCAATAAATTTGGCACAAAGATTATTTTATGCAGGAATGGACTTTAGACTCTAAACAACTTCAAATGTCAATAACTTTTGAAGTTGTTTAGTCATAAACGACTTTAAAATTCAGTTACTTTCGAAGTCGCTTGAGTCAAACAACTTCTTAAGTCCTTTCCTACGTATACTTTTGAAGTTGTTTAGTACTACACGACTTCAAAAGTTACTGTTTTTTAAAGTCATTTAAAACTAAACGACTTCTAAAGTCTTTGTTCATTTATAAATAGCTGATCACATATCATTCTTTCCTGTATCCTCTTCTTCTCATGGGTGGCATGATGGCTTCCTTCTCTAGTCTTTATGCTTCTTTCTTTTTCCCTTATTGCTTTCCATTCTGAATATTTTGACTATGTGTGTCATAAAAAAATTGTAAATAAACTATAACTTCTTTTGATCACGAATTGCTTTCTTATTACTAACTCTCTCTGTTTTCATTTTGTAGATCATGTGTGTTTTCTCACTACAAATAATGGGGTTAAGTAGTGTGTTCTATATCATCCTAATTTTACAAAAATCATATGATTTCATTGCAAATGACAATTGTTTCTCTCTCTAACCCTCACTATTAGAGAAAGGGAGAATTACGATTTGTGGTTCTCATGCAAAATTATAGTTTGATGAAGAGTGATGGCTATACACAAACTTTTGGTTGAGAAAATTGGACTCTCTCTCTCTCTCTCTCTCTCTCTCTCTCTCTCTCTCTCTCTCTCTCTCTCTCTCTCTCTCTCTCTCTCTCTCTCTCTCTCTCTCTCTCTCTCTCTCTCTCTCTCTCTCCATAGAATGAGCATCACCTGAATACTATGAGGCAATATTTTGATGAAAAAGAGCATATTTGCTCTTTCATCTTGTATTAATAAGATCTAATAATATGTACCATTTGATATATGTAACAATGGATGTAATAAAAAAATAATTTATTTCCTTGTTCATGTGTTTGTTTGTGTATATATATTAGATATGTTTGTATGTGTAAAATCAATTTAATTGTGTATTTATGTAAGATATTGTAATATACAAAAATCAAATAAATATATATTTAAAGTGAAAATTTGAAAAAATTTCAAGTTGCTTGCTCCAAACAACTTTAAAAGTGTGGACTTTTAAAGTCATTTATAGCTAAAACAACTTTAAAAGTATGGAATTTTAAAGTCATTTAATTGTAAACGACTTTAAAAGTCTGAACATTTAAAGTCGTTTGTAACAAACAACTTCAAATTTACAAGTCTGTTGTAAGAGTTATTTCATTGACTTTTATTGTGCTTTTTCTGACTATGTTCATGATCTATACACAAAAACTAAGCCAAATTTATATTTGACCAGCCTCAAACAAATCCTACCTGTGAATTGGACTACATTCACAAATTCAGGGTCTATGTTGATTTTTTAGTGTTGGTTAGTATCTCTTTGTTTATCTCATAAGTATTATGCATATTTGAAAATTTTTTATAAGGTTATGGGTTAGAAATTTTTCTTTTTAAAGTTAATTTTCTTCTTAAATGTGTTTGTCATATTTTGCTTTTTCTCATTGTTAATTGAAAATTTCCATGAAATGTAGTTATTTCAAATACTTTAAATTCTTGTATAGCTAATGTTTGGTAAAATACCTAACTTATTCTTTTCATGTCTAACAAGTCTCCACATAGATTTTCTTCAATTTCTTGTCATAATGGACAAATATGTTTAGATGACAGCTTTAAGAATGTCAAAAGAATATGAGAAGAGAATAGAAAATTTTATAGAGTTCGCCCTTAAGGCAGGTGTTGATTATAATTGCGTGCATTGTCCATGTTAAAAATGTGAAAAATTGAAAAAGTAACTGTAGTGGTGTTGAGAGAACACTTGTGCTTTAATGGAATCAATGAAAACTACCACCCATGGATTTGGCATGGAGAAGAACATCCACATAGGCCCTCAACAAGGCCTGGAAGATATGATTAAGACATTGTGAGAAGTGTTGGAGATAATATAGCTGTATCGATGTTTTGAGATGCATATGATGACTTCTAGGATGACTCTGAACAAATTCATACTACATTAGAGGAAACCAATGAGCCTTTGTACCATGAGTGTAAAGATTATACCAAGCTATCCGCAGTGGTAGAACTTTACAACATGAAATCAAGATTTGGTTTTTCAGATCAAGGTTTTACAGAAGTCTTTAAAGTAATGGGTAAGATGCTACCAAACCAAAATAAATTAGTGAGGTCCACATGAGAGGCACTGGCTACACTAGGGTTGAAGTCTGAGAAGATACATGCACGTCCCATTAATTGTATCTTGTATAGGAAAGTGCACAAGGATAAAACTACATGCCCAACTTGCGGACAGTCAAGATGGAACTTAAAAAAGAATTCAATTGAGATAGCTACAGGTGTTCTTACCAAGGTTCTATGGTACTTCTCCCCCTATTCCAAGGTTCAAAAGAATGTTTTGTATAACAAAAATATTGAAGAAATTAGTATGGCATGCTAAGGAAAAGTAGTTGATAGCTTTTCACGTTATCTAGCAAATAGCTTGGCATGAAAGCTCGTAGACTTCATATGGCCTAATTTTGGTGAAGAACCTAGAAACTTATCTGTATATGGGATTAGTCCTCATGGTTCTATGAGCATCAAGTATAGTTGTTGGCCCACTATATTAGTTTGTTACAACCTCCCACCATCTTTATGCATGAAGAGGAAGTCCACGATGTTAACTATGTTGATATTGGGTCCAAAGTAGCCAAGGAATGGCATTGATGTGTACTTGTCTCCCTTGATCGATGATCTTGAGACATGATGGGACATAGGCTTTGAAGCGTACAACACATACATGAAAGAGTCGTTCACCCTAAAGGCTATATTAGTGCGGGCAATAAGCGACTTCCTTGTGCATGATAATTTGTATAGATGCACTGTGAAGTGATACAATGCTTGTCATATTTGTAGTGATCAAACTTGTGATGTACAACTTAAACATGATAGGAAAATGGCATTTCTTGGCACAAAAGATGGTTGCATAGAGACTATCCATATCATTTTAAGAAGGGAGAATTTAACGGTAGTGTAGAGATAAGGACACTTCTAAAGATGTTGACGGGATGACAAGTATTGAAGCAGGTTGAAAACATTAATATCTTGTGGAAAAAGAAGAAATTAAGTAAACATGTAGGTGAAAGTAATTGTAGAAGTTGTTGGAAGAAGAAATCAATATTCTTTTAGCTGGCATAGTGGAAATCACTGCATCTATTCCATGTGCTTGATTTCATGCACATTGAGAAGAATGTGTGTGAAATCTTAGCTAGTACATTGCTTAATATCCTAGGAAAAACAAAGGATGAACTTGTAGCTGGAATTGATCTTATGAAGATGGGTTTGAAGAGGAGGTTGCATTCAGAGGGCAGCGGCAGTTGACGAACATACCTGTCAAAGGAAAATTATATGATCCATAGCAAGGATAGGATAATAATGTGTAAAACTCGGTTCGAGCTCTAGATGGCTAGTCTTTAAACTTTAAAAACATTGCCTACATGGAAGAGCTAAAATATTTGGGGATGAAGTCCCATGATTGCCATGCATTTATGCAACAACTCTTGCCCGTAGCAAAACGTTCGGTGTTACCAGACAAAGTTAGGGAGCTATTACAAAAGTCTGCGACTTATCAACTTAAACATGATGGAAAATGGCATTTCTTGGCACAGAAGATGGTTGCATAGAGACTATCCATATCATTTTAAGAAGGGAGAATTTAACGGTAGTGTAGAGATAAGGACACTTCTAAAGATGTTGACGGGATGACAAGTATTGAAGCAGGTTGAAAACATTAATATCTTGTGGGAAAAGAAGAAATTAAGTAAACATGTAGGTGAAAGTAATTGTAGAAGTTGTTGGGAGAAGAAATCAATATTCTTTTAATTGGAATAGTGGAAATCACTGCATCTATTCCATGTGCTTGATTTCACGCACATTGAGAAGAATGTGTGTGAAATCTTAGCTAGTACATTGCTTAATATCCTAGGAAAAAATAAAGGATGAACTTGTAGCTAGAATTGATCTTATGAAGATGGGTTTGAAGAGGAGGTTGCATTTAGAGGGCAGCGGCAGTTGAGGAACATACCTGTCAAAGGAAAATTATATGATCCATAGCAAGGATTGGATAATAATGTGTAAAACTCGGTTCGAGCTCTAGATGGCTAGTCTTTAAACTTTAAAAACATTGCCTACATGGAAGAGCTAAAATATTTGGGGATGAAGTCCCATGATTGCCATGCATTTATGCAACAACTCTTGCCCGTAGCAAAACGTTCGGTGTTACCAGACAAAGTTAGGGAGCTATTACAAAAGTCTGCGACTTATCAACTTAAACATGATGGAAAATGGCATTTCTTGGCACAGAAGATGGTTGCATAGAGACTATCCATATCATTTTAAGAAGGGAGAATTTAACGGTAGTGTAGAGATAAGGACACTTCTAAAGATGTTGACGGGATGACAAGTATTGAAGCAGGTTGAAAACATTAATATCTTGTGGGAAAAGAAGAAATTAAGTAAACATGTAGGTGAAAGTAATTGTAGAAGTTGTTGGAAGAAGAAATCAATATTCTTTTAGTTGGCATAGTGGAAATCACTGCATCTATTCCATGTGCTTGATTTCATGCACATTGAGAAGAATGTGTGTGAAATCTTAGCTAGTACATTGCTTAATATCCTAGGAAAAACAAAGGATGAACTTGTAGCTGGAATTGATCTTATGAAGATGGGTTTGAAGAGGAGGTTGCATTCAGAGGGCAGCGGCAGTTGAGGAACATACCTGTCAAAGGAAAATTATATGATCCATAGCAAGGATTGGATAACAATGTGTAAAACTCGGTTCGAGCTCTAGATGGCTAGTCTTTAAACTTTAAAAACATTGCCTACATGGAAGAGCTAAATTTTTTGGGGATGAAGTCCCATGATTGCCATGCATTTATGCAACAACTCTTGCCCGTAGCAAAACGTTCGGTGTTACCAGACAAAGTTAGGGAGCTATTACAAAAGTCTGCGACTTATCAACTTAAACATGATGGAAAATGGCATTTCTTGGCACAGAAGATGGTTGCATAGAGACTATCCATATCATTTTAAGAAGGGAGAATTTAACGGTAGTGTAGAGATAAGGACACTTCTAAAGATGTTGACGGGATGACAAGTATTGAAGCAGGTTGAAAACATTAATATCTTGTGGGAAAAGAAGAAATTAAGTAAACATGTAGGTGAAAGTAATTGTAGAAGTTGTTGGAAGAAGAAATCAATATTCTTTTAGTTGGCATAGTGGAAATCACTGCATCTATTCCATGTGCTTGATTTCATGCACATTGAGAAGAATGTGTGTGAAATCTTAGCTAGTACATTGCTTAATATCCTAGGAAAAACAAAGGATGAACTTGTAGCTGGAATTGATCTTATGAAGATGGGTTTGAAGAGGAGGTTGCATTCAGAGGGCAGCGGCAGTTGAGGAACATACCTGTCAAAGGAAAATTATATGATCCATAGCAAGGATAGGATAATAATGTGTAAAACCTGGTTCGAGCTCTAGATGGCTAGTCTTTAAACTTTAAAAACATTGCCTCCATGGAAGAGCTAAAATTTTTGGGGATGAAGTCCCATGATTGCCATGCATTTATGCAACAACTCTTGCCTGTAGCAAAACATTTGGTGTTACCAGACAAAGTTAGGGAGCTATTACAAAAGTCTACGACTTATCAACTTAAACATGATGGAAAATGGCATTTCTTGGCACAGAAGATGGTTGCATAGAGACTATCCATATCATTTTGAGAAGGGAGAATTTAACGGTAGTGTAGAGATAAGGACACTTCTAAAGATGTTGACGGGATGACAAGTATTGAAGCAGGTTGAAAAAATTAATATCTTGTGGAAAAAGAAGAAATTAAGTAAACATGTAGGTGAAAGTAATTGTAGAAGTTATTGGAAGAAGAAATCAATATTCTTTTAGCTGGCATAGTGGAAATCACTGCATCTATTCCATGTGCTTGATTTCATGCACATTGAGAAGAATGTGTGTGAAATCTTAGCTAGTAAATTGCTTAATATCCTAGGAAAAACAAAGGATGAACTTGTAGCTGGAATTGATCTTATGAAGATGGGTTTGAAGAGGAGGTTGCATTCAGAGGGCAGCGGCAGTTGAGGAACATACCTGTCAAAGGAAAATTATATGATCCATAGCAAGGATTGGATAAGAATGTGTAAAACTCGGTTTGAGCTCTAGATGGCTAGTCTTTAAACTTTAAAAACATTGCCTACATGGAAGAGCTAAAATTTTTGGGGATGAAGTCCCATGATTGCCATGCATTTATGCAACAACTCTTGCCCGTAGCAAAATGTTCGGTGTTACCAGACAAAGTTAGGGAGCTATTACAAAAGTCTGCGACTTATCAACTTAAACATGATGGAAAATGGCATTTCTTGGCACAGAAGATGGTTGCATAGAGACTATCCATATCATTTTAAGAAGGGAGAATTTAACGGTAGTGTAGAGATAAGGACACTTCTAAAGATGTTGACGGGATGACAAGTATTGAAGCAGGTTGAAAACATTAATATCTTGTGGGAAAAGAAGAAATTAAGTAAACATGTAGGTGAAAGTAATTGTAGAAGTTTTTGGAAGAAGAAATCAATATTCTTTTAGTTGGCATAGTGGAAATCACTGCATCTATTCCATGTGCTTGATTTCATGCACATTGAGAAGAATGTGTGTGAAATCTTAGCTAGTACATTGCTTAATATCCTAGGATAAACAAAGGATGAACTTGTAGCTGGAATTGATCTTATGAAGATGGGTTTGAAGAGGAGGTTGCATTCAGAGGGCAGCGGCAGTTGAGGAACATACCTGTCAAAGGAAAATTATATGATCCATAGCAAGGATTGGATAATAATGTGTAAAACTCGGTTCGAGCTCTAGATGGCTAGTCTTTAAACTTTAAAAACATTGCCTACATGGAAGAGCTAAAATATTTGGGGATGAAGTCCCATGATTGCCATGCATTTATGCAACAACTCTTGCCCGTAGCAAAACGTTCGGTGTTACCAGACAAAGTTAGGGAGCTATTACAAAAGTCTGCGACTTATCAACTTAAGCATGATGGAAAATGGCATTTCTTGGCACAGAAGATGGTTGCATAGAGACTATCCATATCATTTTAAGAAGGGAGAATTTAATGGTAGTGTAGAGATAAGGACACTTCTAAAGATGTTGACGGGATGACAAGTATTGAAGCAGGTTGAAAACATTAATATCTGGTGGGAAAAGAAGAAATTAAGTAAACATGTAGGTGAAAGTAATTGTAGAAGTTGTTGGAAGAAGAAATCAATATTCTTTTAGTTGGCATAGTGGAAATCACTGCATCTATTCCATGTGCTTGATTTCATGCACATTGAGAAGAATGTGTGTGAAATCTTAGCTAGTACATTGCTTAATATCCTAGGAAAAACAAAGGATGAACTTGTAACTGGAATTGATCTTATGAAGATGGGTTTGTAGAGGAGGTTGCATTCAGAGGGCAGCGGCAGTTGAGGAACATACCTGTCAAAGGAAAATTATATGATCCATAGCAAGGATTGGATAATAATGTGTAAAACTCGGTTCGAGCTCTAGATGGCTAGTCTTTAAACTTTAAAAACATTGCCTACATGGAAGAGCTAAAATTTTTGGGGATGAAGTCCCATGATTGCCATGCATTTCTGCAACAACTCTTGCCCGTAGCAAAACGTTCGGTGTTACCAGACAAAGTTAGGGAGCTATTACAAAAGTCTGCGACTTATCAACTTAAACATGATGGAAAATGGCATTTCTTGGCACAGAAGATGGTTGCATAGAGACTATCCATATCATTTTAAGAAGGGAGAATTTAATGGTAGTGTAGAGATAAGGACACTTCTAAAGATGTTGATGGGATGACAAGTATTGAAGCAGGTTGAAAACATTAATATCTTGTGGGAAAAGAAGAAATTAAGTAAACATGTAGGTGAAAGTAATTGTAGAAGTTATTGGAAGAAGAAATCAATATTCCTTTAGTAGGCATAGTGGAAATCACTGCATCTATTCCATGTGCTTGATTTCATGCACATTTAGAAGAATGTGTGTGAAATCTTAGCTAGTACAATGCTTAATATCCTAGGAAAAACAAAGGATGAACTTGTAGCTGGAATTGATCTGATGAAGATGGGTTTGAAGAGGAGGTTGCATTCAGAGGGCAGGGGCAGTTGAGGAACGTACCTGTCAAAGGAAAATTATATGATCCATAGCAAGGATCGGATAATAATGTGTAAAACCCAGTTCGAGCTCTAGATGGCTAGTCTTTAAACTTTAAAAACTTTGCCTCCATGGAAGAGCTAAAATTTTTGGGGATGAAGTCCCATGATTGCCATGCATTTATGCAACAACTCTTGCCCGTAGCAAAATGTTCGGTGTTACCAAACAAAGTTAGGGAGCTATTACAAAAGTCTGCGACTTATCAACTTAAACATGATGGAAAATGGCATTTCTTGGCACAGAAGATGGTTGCATAGAGACTATCCATATCATTTTAAGAAGGGAGAATTTAATGGTAGTGTAGAGATAAGGACACTTCTAAAGATGTTGATGGGATGACAAGTATTGAAGCAGGTTGAAAACATTAATATCTTGTGGGAAAAGAAGAAATTAAGTAAACATGTAGGTGAAAGTAATTGTAGAAGTTATTGGAAGAAGAAATCAATATTCCTTTAGTAGGCATAGTGGAAATCACTGCATCTATTCCATGTGCTTGATTTCATGCACATTGAGAAGAATGTGTGTGAAATCTTAGCTAGTACATTGCTTAATATCCTAGGAAAAACAAAGGATGAACTTGTAGCTGGAATTGATCTGATGAAGATGGGTTTGAAGAGGAGGTTGCATTCAGAGGGCAGGGGCAGTTGAGGAACATACCTGTCAAAGGAAAATTATATGATCCATAGCAAGGATAGGATAATAATGTGTAAAATCCAGTTCGAGCTCTAGATGGCTAGTCTTTAAACTTTAAAAACATTGCCTCCATGGAAGAGCTAAAATTTTTGGGGATGAAGTCCCATGATTGCCATGCATTTATGTAACAACTCTTGCCCGTAGCAAAACGTTCGGTGTTACCAGACAAAGTTAGGGAGCTATTACAAAAGTCTGCGACTTATCAACTTAAACATGATGGAAAATGGCATTTCTTGGCACAGAAGATGGTTGCATAGAGACTATCCATATCATTTTAAGAAGGGAGAATTTAATGGTAGTGTAGAGATAAGGACACTTCTAAAGATGTTGATGGGATGACAAGTATTGAAGCAGGTTGAAAACATTAATATCTTGTGGGAAAAGAAGAAATTAAGTAAACATGTAGGTGAAAGTAATTGTAGAAGTTATTGGAAGAAGAAATCAATATTCCTTTAGTTGGCATAGTGGAAATCACTGCATCTATTCCATGTGCTTGATTTCTTGCACATTGAGAAGAATGTGTGTGAAATCTTAGCTAGTACATTGCTTAATATCCTAGGAAAAACAAAGGATGAACTTGTAGCTGGAATTGATCTTATGAAGATGGGTTTGGAAGAGGAGGTTGCATTCAGAGGGCAGGGGCAGTTGAGGAACATACCTGTCAAAGGAAAATTATATGATCCATAGCAAGGATAGGATAATAATGTGTAAAACCTGGTTCGAGCTCTAGATGGCTAGTCTTTAAGCTTTAAAAACATTGCCTCCATGGAAGAGCTAAAATTTTTGGGGATGAAGTCCCATGATTGCCATGCATTTATGCAACAACTCTTGCCTGTAGCAAAACATTCGGTGTTACCAGACAAAGTTAGGGAGCTATTACAAAAGTCTACGACTTATCAACTTAAACATGATGGAAAATGGCATTTCTTGGCACAGAAGATGGTTGCATAGAGACTATCCATATCATTTTAAGAAGGGAGAATTTAATGGTAGTGTAGAGATAAGGACACTTCTAAAGATGTTGACGGGATGACAAGTATTGAAGCAGGTTGAAAACATTAATATCTTGTGGGAAAAGAAGAAATTAAGTAAACATGTAGGTGAAAGTAATTGTAGAAGTTGTTGGAAGAAGAAATCAATATTCTTTTAGTTGGCATAGTGGAAATCACTGCATCTATTCCATGTGCTTGATTTCATGCACATTGAGAAAGAATGTGTGTGAAATCTTAGCTAGTACATTGCTTAATATCCTAGGAAAAACAAAGGATGAACTTGTAACTGGAATTGATCTTATGAAGATGGGTTTGAAGAGGATGTTGCATTCAGAGGGCAGGGTCAGTTGAGGAACATACCTGTCAAAGGAAAATTATATGATCGATAGCAAGGATAGGATAATAATGTGTAAAACCCGGTTCGAGCTCTAGATGGTTAGTCTTTAAACTTTAAAACCATTGCCTCCATGGAAGAGCTAAAATTTTTGGGGATGAAGTCCCATGATTTCCATGCATTTATGCAACAACTCTTGCCCGTAGCAAAACGTTCAGTGTTACCAGACAAAGTTAGGGAGCTATTACAAAAGTCTGAGACTTATTTAATGCTTTGTGCAAGAAGATGGTGGATGTTTCAAAATTATAACAAATTTAAGGTTATCTAGTGACAACTTTATGTGAGCTTGAGACAATCTTCCCACCATCCTTCTTTGACATTAATGTACACTTAACAATGCATCTCATTAATGAGGTTAGACTTTGTGGGCTAGTTTACTTGTGATGGATGTACCCGTTTGAGAGGTACATGAAAATTTTAAAAAGTTATGTATGTTATCACAACCGGCTAGAGGGGTGTATAGCTGAATGTTTTATTGTAGAGGAAGCAGTGGAGTTTTGCTCAGAATACTTAGTATGAGTGGATGCGATTGAAATCCCAAGAAAGAAACAATCAATTGCATTTCATGATCTCAAGGTTGGTGAACCTCTATCAAATGGTCGTGTATCGATTGCTGACTATAAAGAATGGGACTAGGCACATATTTATGTGTTGTGAAATGTTGATGAACTCTAACCATACATTGAGTAAGTTGATCATGCATGCACTTATGTAAAATTTGATTGTTGATGGTTATATTTTCTTTGATCACTTAATTAATTTGTGTGTGTGTACATAGTGAACACATCAATATACTCAAGGTAAAGAATCCAAGTTATGCAAAGAAACAGACGTGGCTACAATTTGAGCATTGTCGTGCTTTCAATAATTGGCTGTGTAAGAAGATAAAATAAAAGAATTCTCACTTAATATTGATAAACTACATTTTGTATACATGTATATATATATATATATATATAATCTTAATTTCAATAATAATATATCCTACTTAATATGGGTATACACAAATTCAAGATCAGTGAGAAGTAGCAAGCAATGGTATATCCGAAACCTTGGACTAGATGGCAATGGGACCATGACTAGAGTAATAAAATATGCCAGATATGCCATCGATGGTATCGCTTTTACACGAAAGACCATGATAACTGAAGAGTACTATAGAATAGTAGAGTTAGCTTAGTTGCTTATGCTACATTCTTTTTTAGTTTAAAGATAACATGCCAATAATGGTGGATGATATTTATTATAGGGTTATAAGAGAGGTATGGACCTTGGATTATATTTTCAGAACTATGGTTGTGTTTAAGTGTGATTAGGTGGAACACAACAAAGACAACATCAAAACTAATGTCCTTGGATTGACCTCAATAGAATTAACTATAAAAATGATCAATTTATTTTGGCATCTCAAGCAAAACAAGTACTTTACATTCAAGAAGAACGTGATAAGAGATGGTCAACTATTTCATCATCATGTCTGAGAGATTTTTATCATGAAGACGACCTAGGAGATATTGAAATGGATTATCCTTCTATTATGAAAATAATCCCATGAATCGAACTAGTACTTGGTAAGAATGAGGATTATGTGTGTGACAATGGTGAGGAGGGTGCTTGGGTTTGAAAACTATATGTAGTTGGGGGTTATGTGGATTGCATTATTGAGTTGCAACACACGCACACACACACACACATATTTATAATTAGCTCTTTTGGCATGAGCTATATGGATTGATAAGTGAGCTATATGTGTGTACAAGGAATGCATGAATCAATGTTGACTACCTTAAAAAATTGGTTTTATTGTATATTAATTGCTAGATATTGTAAAGTACTAACATAATATATATTAAATTAAAAATAATTTATAAAGTCATTTAGTATGAATGACTTTAAAAGCTGTTACTTTTAAAGTCATTTAGTGCTAAACGATTTTAAAAGTACAGACTTTTGAAGCTGTTTATACTTAAACGACTTTAGTAGTGTCTACTTTTAAAGTCCTTTAGTGATAAATGACTTTAAAAGTAGACACTATTAAAGTCTTTTACACTAAATGACTTCATTATGTACAACTACATTTAGCACAAAAAATGATAAATCAAATTTACCTAATCATTATGCAACATCTTTAATTTTTAAACAACAACTTCAAAAATTTTGAATTATGTAAAATCATAGTCAAAAGAAAATAATTGTGAAATTTTCAAAGTTCTAGAATGTGAAAATTTTATAGACATCAAATATGATGTTAATACCTCAACATTGTGATTGTATTTGAAAAAAAAATTCCAACTACACTAAGTTTGCTGAAATTAGAATTCAGATGAATACTTTTTGATTTTCTTGAAAAGGGCAATTTGATAATTTCACATAGTAGGCCCCACTTGCAAAAATTTGAGAATTGAGTAGCTCTCATTTATTTTTTTACTATAATTATATAACTAAATAACTAAGTAGTAAAAATAATATAATTTTCAAGTGTAAAATTTTCCAAAGTTATATTTATTCAATAAATAAAGAAGGGGGCCATTTTGATAATGGCACACCCTCCCACTTATGTACTCTTAGTTGACGAAAAAAGAACAGACCAAGTATATTCTAGAAAACCCAACAAGAGAGGAAAAGCCTTCGCAGTGTCGGCTTGGAAAGAAGAAAGGAGAGAGAAGAGTGGGGAGACGAAAAGAGGAGCAACGCTGATCGACGACGCCGATGATGCTCGATTCTCGCTAATCAATGATGCTTAGACCGGCGCAAGTAGCTGAGGAAAATCAACAATGAGAAGAAGATGGAGAAGAAAGAGGAAAAAAAAAAACAGGAAAAAGAAGGGAGAGAAGAAGAGGAAGAGACGAGGAGAAAGAGGAGCCGATCCAGGTCATCGGTGCCGTTTGACACCCACGATGCCCAGACCAGTGCATGCAGGTGAGAAAAACCCAACAGTGAGAAGAAGGGGGAGAAGAAACAGGGGGGAAATAAGAAGAAAGGGAAGAAGGAGAGGAAGAGAGGAGAAGGAGGGTCCGACTGCTGATGTTGACGACACCCAGACCCCTGTGTAGGTGCCAAAACTTGATTTGAAAGACGAAGAGGGAGAAGAAAGAGGACGAAAGGAAAAAGAAAGCTTTTCCATGTAGATATTCCAACTGTAGTTTGTGGTTTTGATGGATTTCTGCATGGATGAGTATGATTGGAATGTTTCTGATTTGTTTGGATACACGAACAATGATTTGAGTAGATGAGACATGATTCTGTTAGGATAAGATGCTTGTTTTATTAGGGACTAGCTAAAGAGGACATTGAATAGGTTGTCTTAGCATGTTTTATTATGATAAATAGTAAAACCACACAAAGTGCATGAATTAAGCATGAAAGTATGTATGAACCAAGATGTAAACTAACCAAACATGGAATGCAGGAAATTAATAGACTAATGCATGGAAACCTAGACTAAACGAGCAAAATAAAGTATTAAGAGCCAACTAATATGCATTAATCCAAAGTGGAATGTGAATGATTTATTACAATGCATGAATTACAAGTAAGAATGGAAAGTATAATGCATATAATTATGAGATCTAAAAGCATGGAATAAGTCGCAAAATAACCTAGATAGAATACATGAATAGAATGCATGAACATCTAACTAAAATAAACTAAAATTTTAAGGAGAAACACTTCAAAACTGTACTCATGAACCATGGGTTTGTGCACATAGTTTAAGTGTCTCCTTTGTATGATATTCAATTGTAACTAACTTAGGATAAAACATAAGTAATTAAGTATGAAAGGAACAACTAACAGCCATGAAAAACTAAATAAAAAACAAACAAAAGAACCATAATAGTGAGCAATTCATCATTGAAGCATAAACTTTTCATTGATTGAAGGAATAAAGGTACAAGGGTATGCACACCCTCCAAGGGGTGCGCACCCTACTTACAACTAATTACAATCCCCAAAATCAACTTCTAATCTATATTCAATCATCCAAATATCAAGAAACAATGAACATGCATGAAAATCACAAAGTCGCTTATGAAAAACAAAGGAGAAAAAATGGGAATAGAAAGCATGAAATGGACAAGGAAATTTAAGGAGAAAGATGCCAGCGTACTTAATTTAAGAACTACACACTCTGTCTCTCTCTTTCTCTCTCTCTCTCTCTCTCTCTCTCTCTCTCTCTCTCTCTCTCTCTCTCTCTCTCTCTCTCTCTCACACACACACACACACACACACACACACACACACACACTTCCCACCTTATAGTTTAATCATCTTATCTTGCTTAAAGTCTTTTTTATTACTATAGTTTTATAGGACTCTGTTTCTATAATATTTTGTGGCACAAGTAAACTTTGGAAGCTTAGTGTCAGTCAAATACATATAGTCATTTAGAATTAAGAAGTTCAACCCTTAAGAAATCTTATGAATGACCATTAGCAACCTATGTTCATAGACTTAGTGTGGGATGCATGTTTCCCACTAAGCGATGTGAACTTGAAGCAGTGGAGTTAAAGACTAGTGAAAGGTCTATGAGATTTGTAGCCCTTATACAAATATCCATACTAAATAGGCTTATATTTTCATGGATCCTTTACCTATTTTACTTCTGTTTTGTTTGCCACATATGTTAGATATTGTATGTTTATAAGAATGGTCCTTTTTTTTTTAATACTTAAACTATGTTTATTAGGTACATCACATTTGCATGCGTAAAATGCATAAGTCCAAAAAATAGAGGAGATTTTGCCAGATTTTTGGTAGAAATGTAGCCTCATTTCTTTGAAAATCTTGATTTTTAGAAAAGAAACACGACACTCGAGATTTTTAAATGCCATTTCACCTAACCATGTTTAAGAACAAAAGATGGGTGTGTGTATGTGCTTGAGGACAAATGGTAACTAAATTCTTAAGAATATAGATGGACTAAAAGGGATGAAAAATGAAGAAAATACATGCTTGTTTCCCACTTGCTTAACACTTGCTTAATCATTTTGATAAGAATGACTTATAAAGGATTTTTAGAAATGGGTATGAACAAGACACAATAAGACATACATGTAGGCTTACTAGTAAATGCTTTAAGATGTGTCTCTTGATTGTTGAATGGTAGTAGTTGCTTACATAAAGCTGAATTTTTTTAGTCATGTTTATATGGGTGTAAATGAATGTATATATTCATGTGCCATGTGATGGCTAGAATCATGCAAGTTAACATTGCTTTACTTATAATCATGCA
This sequence comes from Warburgia ugandensis, assembly GCA_035236585.1. Classification (NCBI taxonomy): domain Eukaryota; kingdom Viridiplantae; phylum Streptophyta; class Magnoliopsida; order Canellales; family Canellaceae; genus Warburgia; species Warburgia ugandensis. The sequence continues at coordinate 43,369,694 of CP141136.1, forward strand.
AATTAGTTTTCGAGTTTAGTTTTAGGAAAGTTTAATTTTAGAAATATCTATACTTTAGAAAGTTCTATTTTCATGCATGTTCTATCTAATTTGCTTTCAGTTTGTTTGCCTCATATTTCATGTTGGTTTGTTTTCTTTAAATGAATTACATGGCCTTTTTTCATGTCATTGTTCTAATATCATTGTGTTCTTCTTTGTAGTAATGATGGAAAGAGAAGAACATCAAACTGAAGATTACAGCCACAATGAAGAGCATGAACAAGAGGCCAACATGAGCACTACTCTAAAGAGAAAGGGCAAAGGGAGAACAATAATGGAAAAGGTTATCAAGAGAAAGTCTAAGGGAATTAAAGAAACTATCCAATACAATAGTAGAGGACAAAAGATTAGTGAGAGTGCAGCTATTTATAGTAGTTTCCTCTACTCTACAATAAGAAGTATGGTTCCTTTAACATTTAAGGATTGGACACTTGTGCCATCCTCGACAAAAGATTCAATATGAGAAATGGTAAAGGTATGTAAATATTAAGTACATGCATAATATAATTTATAACTTACCTTATTTTTCAAATATAGTAATTTGCTATGTACTTTGCAGATTGCCTTTGACATACCTAATGACAAGAAGATGTGTGTTTTACAAGGGCTAGTGAGCAATGGAGAAAATGGAAGAACTATTTTGTTTGCAATTACATAGCTCCATATGTCAATGATCAGTCGAGGATGTACACGGTGCCTGCCATTTACTCCTATGTCATTGACCAGGAGGTTAGAATGCATTTATATAGAACCGTACCTCCACCGAATTTGATGTATGTGCATAAATGATGTTTTATTTAATTAGTTACATGTAACATCCAATTATTGCACTTGATCACACATGTACAAATGGGCAGGTGAAGAGTGCAAGGGGAAGAAAGGTGCATGAAACAAATATGCAGCACCACCTGTCCAAGTTAGGCTATGCTCGTTTAGAAGAGCGTGAAGTAAGCATTTGTGACCATTTATCCCTTTCAATTTAATGCTACTATAGCATTTACATGCTTTCTCTAACTACAATGTCTTTGCTTGACAGCAAAAGAAAGCTGGGACTATGGAACCCATTGATTGCTCCATCCTTTGGAAGATGACATGGGCCATATTGACAACAACTTCTCAGATGAAAGCACTACACAAATTTCTTCTTGCATAGTGAGTGGTTCCACTTGTTTATAAATTTTATACAATTAACTAGATTACATGATCATGTTCCTGATTAAATTTTGCAGGATAGTCTTACTCAAGAAAGCACAACTATAGGAACTCTAAGAAGCAATGTCGCCAACAAGGACATCCTGTATAGGGCTATGGCAATAAGAAGGACCACTCTAGTTGAGTTAGGGGCATGGTTCATTGTGTTGTTCCTTCTAAATTCTTTGGCAAAGGACGTTTACCTAAAGTTTGAGATGGTGAGGAGGCCTACAATGAGCTTGTTGAGACAATAAAGACTGATATATTTATTCAGTTGTGTGAGGGAGGTTTGATGATTGTTACTCCATCCCCTGCACATAATTCTTGTAGTGCCTCTGTACCTTCATCAAATGCGACCTACAATTCCCCAACTGAAGAAGATAATGAAGGACATCCAGCACCCCTCGAAGAGGAAATTCCTGCCCAGGAGGTATACATATAGACAAAACTAGAAAATTTCATTTTCCTTCTATAATAATTCTCCATCTCAACCTCTCTACTATATATTTTATTTGCAGGTGGGTCAATGCTTGTTGACCCTAGATTCCCATCAAAACATCATGGCAGTTGGTTCATGCTATGAGCATGAATCAAACATTTTGCACAGAATTAGTATGCCACCACATACTAAGTGGGTTTCCATTACCATGGCTTTGAATGCTAATGTCTAACTACCATACTCATTAGAAATGGAAAATATGATAAGCGTTGGGTAGGTAGTTGCATATCACGTCCCTTGACTAGAGGCACTAGTCATTCCCATAGATTCATGGTATGTGTCTTATCATATTACCTTTCTCATTAACATTTTTTAGCTAGAGACCTCAATTAATTGTTTAATAAATTTATATGGTTAATAAGCAACAACATGCGGTACAAGATCGGGCTCCTTTGAAGTATCACCTATTACTGCTGCACCAATGGAACAAATACTTGTATATATCTTTGTTTTTCTTTTTTTCATCATAAATGAGGTCCTCTTCATTGATTTTACTATTTAGCTAAATTTTTTTATATCTTTTATGGCAACTATCCAGGGAGCATGTGGAAGTCCTACCTAACATGCCTCTATCCCTAAGGTTAATCTACAGTGTCATCAATGGCAATATGATAATCAACCTTGTATGAATCAAGAAGGGAGTGCTTGTCGAGGACATTATTTAAGTGCCACTTATGGCAGAGGACTTATTATGAGTTTGCTTATAGGATCAACTCGAGCACCCACATTGTCTCCTACATGAGGTGTATGCACATACTTGCTTATAAAATATTTGACATTTACATGTTATCTTGTCATGGTATAGATAATAATTACTTCTTTTATGCAGCTTCTTGAATGATGTAACTAGCCTTTTTGAGGGTGAGGCTACACTTTACCACTTCCTTGACCCTAACATCATTTTTGGAGTGGTGGAGCAATGGCTAATAGAGAGGCATTTTTAGGATATTTTACAAGAATTCTTTTGCTGCTCTCAAGGACAAGGCTTAATGATTCCCAACAATTGCAGGTAAGTTTTAATTTCTTATTTTCTTGCCAACTTATTCTATACTTAGGGATTGCCAACTTTCATTACAATTCATATGACTGTCTATGTAGGTCTCATTGGATGCTACTTGTTTTGGATGTGCATGGTGGGCATGCTTTCTTTTTTAATTCTTGTGGATTACACATCTGTCCCGCTCTCATAGAAATTATAAATAAGTAATCTTTTATTTTTTTCATGTATTATGTGTAGATAAGTAGTTTGTTGTTCATCTATAATGAATTTGACATTTAAATTTGTAGAGTATGTTTCAAATGGGCTAATATGACCGAAATTATACAACCACCAAAAGTAACTTGGAAGAATCTCAAGGTATAAGAAAGAGTTAATTACTCTAATTTACCACTAATTAAACCTACAATATTACAAATGATATGTATGGGTCTTTTTGTTGTCCTTGTTGCATGGTGCCTTAATCAACAGTCTGATTAGGAGTGCGAGTACTATGTCCTGAGATATATGAGGGCCCTCATATTCGATAGTATTCCTGTCTCCTATTTATAAAATGTAGGATACTTTTTACTTTTTATAATCCTATATTTTTCTACAATTTTTATGGATCTAGTTAAAAAGTGTGAGCTTAATTAAATATGCTGTATTTCAAGCTGTTTTGGTTTCTGAGTAGGCAGACAAGAAGAGTTACTCTATAATAAATCTCAATAAAATACGAACTGAATAGGCTGAGTATTTAATGAGTTTCAAATAGATCACTTGGAGTAACTACATGAACCTAAGATACATAATAAATTTTTTTTTTTTTCATTCACTTTTGTGTGTGTTTTTAGTTTTTATTATTTTCTTTGAAATATATATATTTTAAGCTATGAATGATTGAAAACTTGGTTTGTGGGAATAAATGTGTATGGATGACGTGAATTTGGAGCTTGCACATGAAGTAAATATGTGGTGATTGGTTTTTAATGTATCCATTGAATTATATAACTTTTATGAGATGATGAACTTAGAGTGCGAAAGTAAATGCGAATGTGTATGGATTTACAAATGAAGAGAATGTGGATGTTATATAGAATGCATGTGTTGTAATTTAATTTATAAAGTATTTTCAAGATACATGTGGATGGATAATGATGAGTTTGGATGTTTTGTACCCATTATGAATGTATTAGGTGTCATATTATAAGAAGGACTTGATGTATTAAGAAAGATGTGGATGCATGTTGTATTGGATGTTGGTTTTTTATATTTATAAATATTGTTTGAAGTATTAGGTGCATAGAATGCTTGTTATTCAATGTATACATAGGTGGTAGTGTATAAAGAAAGATGTGGATGCATGTTGTAGTGGATGTTAGTTTTTCATGTTTATAGAGATTGAAGTATCAGGTGTATATGATGTTTGTTATTCAATGTATATAAGTGGTATTGTATCAAGAAGTAGATGCAAGTTGTATTGGAATAGGTTTTGCATGTTTATAAAGATTGTTTGATGTATCAAGCGTACATGGGATATTTGTTATTCAATTATATACAGGTGGTAGTGCTTGGATAGAAAATTGAAAAAAAAAAACTTTGGAAGTCATTTAGGGTTAAGTGACTTCAAAAGTCTCAACCTTTGAAGTCATTTAGGCTAAGCAACTTCAAAGGTTGTGACTTTTGAAGTTGTTTAGGGATAAGCAACTTCAAAGGTTGTGACTTTTGAAGTTGTTTAGAGATAAGCAACTTTAAAAGTTTGTTTTAAAGTTGCTTAACCTAGGCGACTTCAAAAGTTGTAACTTTTGAAGCCGTTTAGTGTAAGCAACTTCAAAAGTGCTTCAAAAAAGTTGGACTTCTAAAGTTAGTTAGGGAAAAATGACTTCAAAAGTCACTAACTTTTGGAGGCATTTAGTTTAAGGATGTAACTTTTGAAGTTGTTTGTTCAATTGAGTTCAAAGGTCTTTGATTTTTAAAGTCATTTACCTAAACAACTTTACAAGTTGTCGACTTTCCAACTCAACTCAATAAGCAACTTTGATTATCCCTTTTAACTGACTTTAAAATCTCCCTATCTAGTAGTGCTTATAGGATATTGACATTGGTGGGAATTCTTGATAGTATCTCAACAAAGTTTCACACTTCAACATCACTTTTGGACAAGAGTGCCCCAGCACTAGTAACATCAATAGTATGACAGATTTGTGGAGTTAGACCTTCATAGAAATAATGTATCTATTTCCACTTCTCAAATATGTGGTGTAGATACTTGAGAAATAGGTCCTTCCACCTCTCCTAGCATTTATAGAAATGCTTATCCTCTTTCTGTCGAAAATTTATAATTTCTCTACTAAGGGAGTTGGTTTTGTGTATTGGAAAGAATTTGCTTAAGAACTTCCTGGACAATTGCTCCCAAGTCATGATGGACCCCACTTCTAGGGAGTTTAATCATACCTTGTCTTTATCTTTCAAAGAGAAGGGAAATAGCTATAATCTAATGGAGTCATCAGAAAAGTTACAATATTTATATGCAGCATAGATGTTAAGAAACTCCTTGGCATGGTGATAGGGATCCTCTCTATCCAAACTATAAAAGGTTGGCAAAAGTTCGGTGACACCCGATTTTTACTACAAGTTTTCTACAGTGGTTGTAGGTAGCATTATACAAGAAGAGGAGTTAAATTGAACTGGTATAGAGTACTCTCTCAAAGGTTTAGCCTCTGCTACTTCATTAGCCATATATATGACAAGGATTTCCAATTTTCTTAATTCCTTGGGCCTTGCTTGAGTTGACTCAACTTAATTTATGTACAACAAAAATAAGTCATTGTATGCAATGAAAGATTACCTCTCTTTTTTTCTTCTACCTACTCTGGGGGAGACTCAAACTAGATAATGCAACATGTAAGAAAAATGATGCAAAATGAAGCTAACAAGGACACACAATAAATCCTAACCCTACTTCAAACAAGTTGAAAGGTTTTTTTTTTTTTTTTCTTTGGGGAAGTGGCTTTTAGGTTATGTCTAACCTAAGTAGCTCCTCGTCTCTTTCAGACTTGCCCTATTGCTTACCAATTAGATCCAACCTTGATCAACCACTTCATACCCTCCTCAATAAGCTAAGAGGGTCCTATGAGCTCGAAAGCTACTATAGGTCTCTTTTGGATTCATTTTTAATTAATTGGTTGAGTATAGGGATGTTTAACCTAGGTCAGCCAAGGAATGGTGATGAAATCCACCCTTAATCTTGAAGGGGTGAGTGCCCTTACTAATTCATTAAGTACATTCCTGTGACAGATTGATCAACGTATATTGTAACTTAAATCACTTAAATATGCCCTAATTATGAAGGAAAAAAGTAGTAAACTAATGCAACTACATATATGCTATCTAATAAGAGGTTAGGGCTTCAACAGATAGGGCACTATAACCTTAATTGCCTATGTCCTCGGGTTATAATTGAGCTTAAGCCTTGTTAAATAGGGGATGACTAATGCAAAGTCCTAGGTGTAATGCAACAACTAATACAATGGATGCACATTATATGATTTTACACTAGAAAACAAATAATCCAAACTAAGTTATATGCAATCCTAATTTAGGAAATGGAAAGAAATTATAAAAGCTTACGACAGATTCCTAAATAAAGTCTCCTTGTACAAGGGCAGGTCCATGTACATGGTACCTCCTCTTTTGGGTTAGGGTAGCCCACCCTTGACCCATATTATTACAATCCCTTTAATTTGAATAAATTATAATTAAATAAAATACATTCCCATCCTCACTACAATTCGTACAAAATAAAATTTTATAAACTATCCTAATTTCCTCAATTCTCACTCCAAATTTTTGCAAAATAAATATAAAAGTCAGAACCCAAACATTCATAGGAATAATGGAAATAAAATGAAACTACAACCCTAAAATCTACAACCATTGGTAAAGTAGCTAACATATATTTTAACTAAAAATCTATTGAGAGTCCCAGGCAACAAAGCAAAAAATTGATGCATTTTAACAATAACAGCAAGACACAACAAGTATAGGTTGATCCACAGGGTCTCATTAATAAATGTATTTTAATTAAAGCGTAGTTTAACTACTTTAGCTTAGCCAAATGATTTATTATAATATTTTTATAAACTAAAATTAATAAAATCATAGAAGTACATAAAATAACTAGAAATTAAATCTAAGTCTAAGAATTAAAAATTAAATACATGATAAATTAATAATTTTAAGAACTAAGCTATCTAGTTATTTTTACTCATGTAATTAGAAGCCCAGCAATTCTTTTAACAATCTACTTTTTATGATTTTTTTAATATCAGTTTATAGCTTGGTACTTGTAAAGCCTTGGCCGATGAGGGCGGGCCAAGAGGGCTGGCAGGCTTCTAGGCAAGGTGAAAGACTGAGAGTTAGTCCCACATCGCTAGGGTGAAAGTTACTGGGCTCTTGATAAGAGTGATGAGGACTTTCCTTGCAACGAAGCCTCCCGATGGGTGAAGCCCAAGAGGGGTGAGGGACCTAAGGGAACAAAACCTTGAGGGGTGAAGCCCAGAGTGGTGAGGAACCCAAAGAGGACAATATCATATCCGCTGTGCACTCTGATACACGGAACGAGGCCTTTTCCCTGGGCAACTGGGGAAGAACAAAATCGTGCGGGGTGTATGGGCACTCCGGCATGGACAATATCGTTGCAGGGTGTGGGCCCTCGAGCTGTTACAAGTGGTATCAGAGCCAAACCCCGACCCGGTGTGGGTGGATAGCCGCACGTGGGCGCTCGTGTGTGGTAAGACACGCGGGGACGCGTGTCCCCTAAGGGGGAGAGGTTGTAAAGCCTTGGCCGATGAGGGCGGGCCAAGAGGGCTGGCAGGCTTCTAGGCAAGGTGAAAGACTGAGAGTTAGTCCCACATCGCTAGGGGGAAAGTTACTGGGCTCTTGATAAGAGTGATGAGGACTTTCCTTGCAACGAGGCCTCCCGATGGGTGAAGCCCAAGAGGGGTGAGGGACCTAAGGGAACAAAACCTTGAGGGGTGAAGCCCAGAGTGGTGAGGAACCCAAAGAGGACAATATCATATCCGCTGTGCACTCTGATACACGGAACGAGGCCTTTTCCCTGGGCAACTGGGGAAGAACAAAATCGTGCGGGGTGTATGGGCACTCCGGCATGGACAATATCGTTGCAGGGTGTGGGCCCTCGAGCTGTTACAGTACTAATTCAAAATGTAGTTGATCTTCTCAAGGTGCTGACTATCAATGATTCTCATATAGTCAACCTCTTACTATACTCCATATTCCTTTATTTCAAGCAATCATGGAGTATGTGAGCTTTAGAGTGCTATAAACCAATATTAATACTATGTGTTTTGACTTTTGATGATTTATCCTTAAAATAATTTATTCAAACATATACTTTATCTTAATGTTCTAGATAACTAATGAAACAAGACCATAAGGTAAATCTACAACTACTAAAGCAAATAAATAACAACATAAATGATAGAACATATAATTGAAAGAGAAAGAACTTTTATTAAACATGAAATAGATTACATCAAAGATTACATAAAAGTAAACAACAAAATCAAGTACAAGTAAACCTATGACTTAGAACACATTCACTAAGAATCTTCAATGTGTCCCTTGGTAGATCTTTTGGCGACTCCTATTAACACTCACACTACCACTTTTGTTTCCTGTTGTCCACTTGTGATATAGCTCATGTTGTGTCACTTAACATAGCCATGGATCACCAACCACTTATGCCACAAACCATAGGATACGTGTAAGTTGTGAATTTAATAATTAAAGAATAAGTATAAAAAATGAAAATAAAATGGTGGAGAAAGGTAAAAAATTGGGTAGAATGGACTAAAAATAAATTGTGAAAAGGATGCATTAATAAAAGGGTTAAGGAATGATTTTTATATGATTATTTTGGTGAATGATAGAAGATATAACAAAGGGCTAAGGTTGTGACTTTGAAGTCGATCTGAGATGTAAAAAAATAGAACAAAATAATAAAATGGATGGTGCACGACAAAAGAATGAAACAAGCCTTTCTTACCTTTTCTCTTCTCCTTAGATGTTCCTCCCTTTAGGATGTTCTCCCTTAGTGTTTGATCACTTTGTGTGGTCCTCTAGGGTTGAGACCTCCTCTTGGCTCCCCCCTTCTTCTTTCTCTTTTGTGTGGAAGTTATGAGTTGAATGGAGAATGCCTTTTGCATTAAAGCCCCTCCTTTTGTCTTTCATGTCGAGTTGATGGGAGATAGAAGTTTTCCAATGGAAACTCTCTCATATCCTCATATTTCCTTATCTCCTCCCCCCTCCTTATGTTCCTTTCTTTCTTATCAATCTCCTTTAGGAATTTTCCTCTTGGAAAATTTATGTAGTATCTTGTCAAATACATTAGAATATTAGATCAAGTGTGATGTTTGTCTTGGATGGTGAGATGGGATGGTATGGTAGCTAGAGTTTTTATGTTTTTCATTCCTCATTCCCTACCATTGGATCATGCTTCAACCCTAGGACGGGTGGTTTAGATCTCCTTGAAGTCTCCCATCAAAAGGATATAAGTTAATGCTTCTTTTTTCCTCATCTATTGGATCGTCATGCCCTAAGGTGAATGGTTAGGATCTCATATAGATTTCCTTATCCAAACTAATTTTTCTCCTTTATTTTATCCTCATCCCACACTTTTTATCTCTGAGTAATCAGATTTAATCGAAAAACTCTGTTTCACCCCTTAGGAACACATTTTGGTTTCCTTGAAAAATGGTGGATAGCTCACCAAAATTTCTCCACCAAGCACACGTTGGTCTTCTCTCTCTTGCATGGTTTCTTCTCATTGGTCAATATCATATCAAATATCTTCTCATTTCTTTCTTTAGGATGGTCTTGAATATGGATTGATCTCAGCCACTCTTTCTTGAATTTTTTGAATAAAATTGGCTATTGATTTCTCATTTTTTGTCTCTCTCCTCACCTCCTTATTTTTTTTCCACCTATCATACTTATCCATACATGCATTGCATGTGAAATTAAGTGGGATGCACAACTTTGCATGAAAAATCTGTATCATATATGTTGGTGGTTCCCCCTCTTTGAAGTGTGGGGAGAGAAAGTGGAAGATTTAAGTCTCTTACCTGCTTTGTGCGTGCTTCATATGTGTGCTTCCTTTGACATGTGTGGCTCTTAAACTTCACATAAAAGCTTCCCAAAAGGTGGTGGAATGCATACATAGAATTTTTACCACCTTCTATTTTGATATTTACAGCCTCTTTTACGAGGATAAGGTTTGGCGATGCTTTTAGGGTTTCTAATTATGTTAAAAATGATAATGATTTTGCATTCTGAACTTCTATGTTCCATAAATTTGGCAGGCGATCCAATTGCTTGGACTCTAAACTTGTTCTCTCAAGGTTAAAGTTATCAAATTTGTGCATTTGTTTTCATTTATACCCTTGACCTACAAAATGTAGAATTAACCCTAATTAGTGCAAGTTATTGAAAGTTCTGGGCTAAAACCTATTTAATATAGAGGCTTATATGTAATATTTCTATATATATATATCAATTACTAAGTAGATTAATTAGGACATTGATTTCTATTATTATCATTCTATGCAAACTCATGTATATTGAAAGTGTCAAATTATGTTGATTTATGAAAATCATAAACATCTATTTGGAAAAATATATAATTCTACAATTAGTGAGTATTATATCTTACTAAACATGAGTTAATAGTGATCTTGTTAAAATATCTTAGACTAGAAGAGCTAATAGAGGGAGGAACTTCTAATTGAGAGTAGACTGGTGCTTAAAACTCGATGAAGCTTACAAAAATTTAGTGCCTTGTTTTGTTAAGTTGTAATTAAGGTATACTATTGTTCAAGGAAATATTTTATTAGTATTTTAAGTTATAACAAATTTAGAATCTCATGTAGTTGAGATATTTTTTCAGAAATGTTTAAGGTCAAGTACCTTTATGCTCTGTTATAACAAATAAATGTCTTTTGATGTTTAATATTATATTATATGAGATTGTGATTGTATTCTTAATCACATGGTCAACCACCCTAGGAATCTATCACACTTTGAACACTTAAATAAATATGCCATGTCTTGGGGCATGATATTGAAGTTTTAGATCTTGAGCCCTATGGATTGAAACCTAAAAATCAAGATTTGCATTTGCCCTTCAATATTCATAAAATTACCAAGTTCCCACCTTTAATCCCAAAACTTCACTATCATGAGCCTTGTGGATAGAAAATCTGAAAATTCAAGATTTGAATTTGCCCTTCATTATTGATAGAATTTCCAAGTTCCCAGCTTTGACCTCTATAAGTAGAGGGTCCTTCTCTTCATTTGGGCCTTAGGTTTTCATGAATAAGAATAAAAAAGAATAGATTTTGGTGATATTGAGAGGCCTTAGATTTTAGGTATTCCCTTTCTCCCTTCTCTTGCATCATCTTCTCATTCCTTCCTTCCCTTCTTCTTAGTTTTATGTTCCCTTTTACATATGAAGTCTAGATTAGGGTCTTCATTTTGGGAGAACTACAGTGAAATTTCTAGAGTTTCTACAATGGAGAAAACCTAACCTTTCCACCATATTTAGCAAAAGAATTATTCTCCAAAGAAGGCTAGTGGTATCTTTAGTCTTTGGAGTTCAATCCTCAACACCAGAAAAGAGAACCGTCCATTTTTCTTTGTGATTATTTCTCTTACATTTAGAAGAAGATATTGAAGGTTGTAATTAGAGATTCCTATAATGAAATTTCTTGGGAAAGTTGCCAATAATCATTCCATTCTCTTTCTAAATTGGGCAAAAGTGGTTGTAGGGAAAATAGGGATAGATAATGGCAAGACATATCTATTGGAGAGAAAATTAGCAGGGAAATGTATTGTTTATCTCTTTGATAGAAAATTAGAAAGGAGATACACATGGAATAATTGTTTATCTATTGAAGGGAGAATGTAAAATTTGGATAAAAATTAAGATATGTGAGGCAAGAAAGAGAAATTTTGATAGTTGTTAGAAAGAAACATTAAAAATATGTAAAGAAATTAGAAAAGGTACAAATTTTTCTAAATCAATAGAAGTAAATGGCATTCCCTATATACTAACTTAAGGGGATTATCCAATAAAAAATAAAGTCCTAAATCTATAAAGAACCCCTGGTCAAGGTTATTAATTTAAAGGGTTTCATTATATACTGGATGATCTCAGTCCTTGGGTTAGAAATTTTTTTAGCAATATTGTAATGACTCCATTTTTGTAGCATTGAAATCCCAAGTTAGTAATGAAAAGTTCACTTTTTGGAGATAAGGGTATTTTGGTCATTTCACTATTTACCCTAACTGGACCCAGAAATTTGGTTCTGAGAGTAGTACGCTTAGGTATGTCTCAAAAAAAGGAACCCAACAAGACCAAAACCACTCAAAACGGAGTTAAAATGAGCAAGTTATGGCCCTTTGAAGTTCAAGGGCAAAAGTGTAATTTAAATTAAAAACAGATTTGGCCTGAGAAAGATGGGGACCCGTTTTGATACGGGCACCCATCTTCTTCCCAAATCTCCTAGAGGGTTCTAGAACAGCGGTGTGCAGGGGAGAAACCACCGCCATTCTGGAGGTTTCTCCACCGCCATTCCATGGCAGTAAGAACCCCCTCTAGAACCCTCTTCAAGCTCTATAAATAGAGCTCTTGGGTTCCTCCAATGGAAGCCCAAAAGCTTGGGAAAAACCCATTGTGGAGAGGCAGGCAAGAGGAGAAAACGTGAAAAAAACCTGGCCACGAACCAGATATGCCCAAAACCCCTCCAAACCCATCTCCCCCTTAGTCTTAGGATGAAATTTCCCAAGTTTCTGCATGAAAAACCATGCAAAACGGGCCTCTAGGGAGCCACAAAGGACCCAGGGACGGTGCCTAGGGCGCACTGGTTTGACAGGGTCCGTGGACGCGCCCGCAAACAAAAAATTTGGGCGGAAGCCCCGTGCATTTGCAGACGCACCCACTGGGGCACTCGCTGCTAACGCGTCCTAGGCTTCCACCTCGTATGGCCTTCTATGTACACTTGATATTAAAATGCCCATAACTTGGGTTCTAGGGCTCTGATTGAGGTGCCGCAAAAGGCGTTGTGTCCGTAACGACGACACGGATACCCCCAAACCATAAAATTCCTAATCAAGGCCCTATATAAAGTGGGCACGACCCTTAAACTATGATAATGGCATGGGGCCACTAAACCTTTGTAAACCTGATGATACTAAGGCCCAGTTAGGACCTTATGATACCCATAGGCATGGGAATGAACCCTTAATGCCTAAGTAGTGAGATAAACCATTCTCAAACCTATAAAAATAGGCCAAGTTAACCTTTTTTCCCTAAACCATGTTCAGGAGCGTATAAGGACAAGGGGGATAGCGTGACCAAACTAGGTAGGTGCTCTATCACTACTAGACTTTTAAAAAGAGCCCATGATTGTTTTGAGAATGCATATTTTAAGTATAAATTATATGACTTGTTTAGCATGACTTAATTTTATAAATGAATTTAGCATGCATATGATAAATACATTATGCATAGACATGTTTTGCAAACGATTGCATAAATTGCATGATTTGTGGTTATTGAGTTTTGAAAAATTGCATGTCCTTGAGGGTTACCAAAAGATGCTGGAGTGCCCAAAATACGCTGGGTAGGTAGTTGTGAGGGCCAAGCAGTTGTGAGGGACCTAAAGAGGACGGGTTTTGAAAAAGAGGTTTTTGCTTAGTTGATTGTATATGATTTGGGCTAGTAAGCTCGTGGGCGCTATGCCGAGAGGTCTGGGGTGGCCTCCCAGCCTCTACCACTATTAGATGGAAAGGGTACTATGCCAAAAAAAGGCATGTCCCTACGTCGACTACATGTGGTACAGGGGGCTACCACTGGTGTCATGGCACTAAGTCGATGTGTCATATGCCCCGTGGAGGCTATGACCGAGTATCCCCAGGTACCCGGGGACCACATGGCGAGGAGGTTGTGGGCATAGTGGGCCCTATGCTTTTGTGGATTTACTTGCATTGCATATGACATGACATGAGGTTAGTCGACCATACCATATATCCATGAGTTAGATTCAGTTGAGCATCTTATGCATATCATTATGTTTATGATATATATGATACTTTTGACTTGGATTATGCGATTCTTTAACTCGTCAGTATTTCAAATCGACAATGGTTTTTAATATTGATATTGAACATGAGTGTTCAAACATGCACATGTTTTAAAGAGCATATGATTTTAAACATAGCATGCATTATAAAACTAGTAGTGATAGACTCCTACTGAGTATAGTATATACTCACCCAATCCTCAACATTTTTCAGACACAAAGTAAACACTTAAGGACAGGATATACGGCAACAGACCCGTGATAGAGAACGTCCAAACTAAGTGCCCGTAAGTAAACCCTACCTTATCTTTCAATGTTACTTGATTATAGTTACTCTCTGTAACTGAGGCTGTGACTAACACTTTCTTGGGAATAGTGTTGATTTAAAACTACGCCATGGCTATATAATTTGAAAATGTATTTTGACACTTGGGGTTTTATACGAAAGATTGCTTTCCAAAATAAAAATATTTTCATGCATTTCATATTTATAAAACAAGAGATCTCACCTTTTTATCAAACTTGCATCATCAAAAACCTGGGTCGTCATAATTGGTATCAGAGCGCGGTTTGACGTTACTCACAGCCCAGTTATGAGGAGAATAACTTATAATCAAGTTTCATCCATGAAAGAGTAAGGGAAAATAGGATAACACATACTAAGGTCTAGTGAATTACCTTGTGATTACAGATGCCTAAAAAGAAAGGACGCAATGCTCCAAGACCTGAAGCCCCACCAGTGGACTCCATTGGGTCGGGCAATGGGATGGCTGAATTGTTCCAGCAATTCCTACAGCATATGGGACAATACATGAATAGTCAAAGCCAAACCCCTACCACTCAAGATCCTTCCCCTGATAAAGTAATAGATAGGACTGAGTTTCAGTTATATAGGTTTCAGAAATTAGCTCCCTCATTCACAGGAGAAGATGAAGCATCTATAGCTGAAAAATGGTTAATTGATGTTGAAAAGATATTTAAAGCCATGAACATAGCTGAAGAAAGAAAAGTACCCATGGCCACATTTGTGTTTAGGGGAGAGGCTACCTTTTGGTGGGAAACAGTAGAAAGGACTTATTTTGACCAGTGAGAAACAATAGGATGGGAAGAGTTTAAAAAGGTCTTTAATGACAAATATTATCCTAAACACGTAAGAAAACAGAAGGAAAAGGAATTTATGGACTTAGAACAAGGAAATACGACTGTCCAACTGTATGAAAATAGATTCATCAACCTCCGAAGATTTGCACCATGTGCTTGTGCTGATGAGGAAGATGCGGCAGAAAGATTTGTAGATGGGCTCAACCCAGGACTCAGGAACAGAGTTCTAGGTTTCCAACCTTCCACAGCAGCCAAAGCCATAGAGATGGCCTCCTTATATGAAAAAGATTATCAAAGGAACCAGGCAATAAAGGAAACTAAGAACATCAACACTATGAGAAATAAAGGAAAGAGACCATTTCAGTCATCTGGACCCAGGCCACCTTTTAAGAAGCTGTTTGAAAACAAAGGAAGAAGACCAGACTAGAAGACATGCCCTAAGTGTAACAGGAATCATTCAGGCAAACCATGTCCCATTTTCAACATCACTTGCTATCTTTGTGGAGAATTAGGACATTTTGCTAGGGATTGTCCTAAAAGGAAAGTTGAAGAGCGTAAAGGAGATCAAGTTCCAAAGAGCTAAGGACATGTCTTTTCCCTCACTTCCAGCCAAGCTGTAATGACCCCAATTTTTGTAATATTAAAATCCCATGAAAAGTTCAGTTTTGAAGATAAGGGCATTTTGGTCATTTCACTATTTTCCTTGATTGAACCCAGAAACTTGGTCCTGAAAATGGTACCATTAGATGTGTCTCAGAAAAAGGAATCCAACAAGACCAAAATCACCCAAAACAGAGTTAAAATGAGCAAGTTATGGCCCTTTGAAGTTCAGGGGCAAAACTGTAATTTTTACAAAAACGGATTTAGCTGCAAAACACACGGGGCCCGTTTTGATACGGTACCCTTCATCTTCCACCTCCTAGAAGGTTCTAGAACGGCGGTGATTGGAGGTGAAATCACCGCCATTCTGGAGGTTTCTCCACCGCCATTCAAAGGCGGTGAGAGCCCCCTCCAAAACCCTCTCTTAGCTCTATAAATAGAGCTCTTCGGCGCCTCTAATGGCAGCCCAAAACATTGAAGAAAACCCGTTGAGGAGCAGTGACCTAGAGGAGAAAACAAGGAGAAAAACCCAGCAACAAGCTAGGTACGCCCAAGATCCCTCAAAACCCATCTCCATTATAGTTCCAAGATCAATTTACCTAGGTTTTTGCATAAAAAAACCATGCAAAATGGAGCCCTGGAGACTCACCAAGGACCTAGGGACGTTCCCTGGGCTGCACTGGTTCGACAGGGGTGTCCTGAGGATGCCTCAGTTCCCCAACGATCCCACGTCGACCACGGTTTGAAAAACTAAACGGGCACGTCCAGGGATGCGCCAACAAAAGAGAAAGTCGGGCGAAAAACCCGGCGCGTCTGCAAAAGCACCCACTGAGGCACATGCCGCAGACGCACAGCGCGATAGCGGTACGTGAGTTTTTCGTTCCTTAAGAAAGCCAGGGCGCACGTCGCAGACGCGCAGCGCCCTAGCATTCCGTCTTTTTATTTTTAAGACTCCTACGTACGTACGACACTAAAACGCTTATAACTTGAGATCTAGAGCTCCGATTGAGGTGTCGCAAAATGCATTGTATCCGTGTCGACGACGCGGACACATCTAAACTATAAAATCCCTAATCAAGGCCCAATAAAAGGTGGGCATGACCTCTAGAATAGAATGGTGGCGCGTGGCCACTAGAACTTTGGAAAATTGAGGATACCAAGGCCCAATTAGGACCTTAGGACACCCATAGGCCTAGGGATGGACCCTTAATGCCTAAGTAATAAGACCAATTACTCTAAAACCTATAAAAGATAGGCCAAACTAACCTTGATTCCCCAAACCATGATCAAGAGCGTTCGAGGACAAAAGGGTTAGCGCGACCTAGTCAAGTAGGTGCTCTATTACTATTAGATTCTTTTAAAAGAACTATTATTGTTTTGAGAACATATGTTTTAAGTATATGACTTGTTTAGTATGACTTAATTCAGCATGCATGTGATAAATGCTTTGTACATAGACATGTTTTGTAACTGATTGCATATACATTATGCCCATATATGTTTTGCAAACACGTGCATACATTGCATGATTTAAGTACTTGCAAAGATTGCATGTCCTTGAGGGTTGCCAAAAGACACTGGAGTGCCGAGGGCCAGGTAGTTGTGAGGGACCCAAAGAGGATAGGTTTTGAAAAGAGGTTTGGCTTATTTGATCTTATGTGATTTGGGCTAGGAAGCCCGTGGGTGCTATGCCGAGGGGTCTGGGTTGGACACCCGGCCTTTACCACTATTAGGTGGATGGGTACCATGCCCAGAAAGAGGCAAGCCCTTACTTCAACTGCATGTGGTATAGGGGGCTACCACTGGTGTCACGGCACTAGGTCGACGTGTCATAGGCCCCGTGGAGGCCATGACCGAGTGTCCTCAGGTACTTGGGGACCACACGGCAAGGAGGTCGTGGGCATAGTTGGACCCTATGGTTTTGTGGACTTATTTGCATTGCATATGGCATGATATGAGGTTGGTCGACCATACCATACTAGATATCCATGAGTTGGATTCGATGAAACATCTTATTCCTATCATAATGTTATGATATATATATGTATATTATACTTTCGATTTTGGATTATGTGATTCTTTAAGTCGTTAGTATTTCAGTTTGACAATGGATTTTAATATCGATATTGAACTTAAGTATTCAGACATGCACATGTTTTGAAAGAGCATATGATTTTAAAACATCTCATGCATTATAAAACTAGTAGTGATAGACTCCTACTGAGTATAGTATATACTCACCCTATCCTTAACATTTTTCAGGATAATTCTATCTACAAGTAGAGGACATCTATGTTAGTGCTACGGGCAAGTGAATAAAAAAGAAAACAATCATACATGTGAGTAAACTCTCAACCCTTTGGACATGTATTTATTTACAATTGGGCTATGTGTTGTGACTAGATAGACCTGGGGAAAAACATTTATGATTTCTGAAGTTTTTCAAAAACTACCTTAGTTGTTGTGAAAGCAAATGACACTCAGGGTTTTCAAAAATGAGTTTAAAACTGAAAAGTTTTCCGCTGCATTGCATGGTTTTTATAAAATGGTTTTCAAATAGGGATGCATCTCACCTTAGGAAATTAGATATTGCATTTAAAAATGCATGAAAAAACTCGGGTCGTCACACAAGCCCAGGCTTCAAATGCAGTAGTTGAAGGTATTCTTTCTATCTATGATACACCTGCTAAAGTTCTATTCGATATAGGCTCCACTCATTCTTTCATATCCTGGGAGTTTGCATCAACCTTGGACGTTATACCACAGGACCTAGACTTCACTCTAGAAGTCATGACTCCTGTAGGCCAGGCACTTCCCACCTATTCGTATCTCCAGGATGTTCCCATTTTGGTCAAAGATCATTTGCTACTTGCCAATCTTATTCATTTAGATATGAATGACTTCGACGTCATCTTAGGTATGGACTGGTTAGCCCTTCATCAAGCCTTTGTTGATTGCCGCTAGAAACGTGTCACTTTTACCCTACCTAATGGAGACACTTTCACCCTCCAAGGAAGAAAGGATTATTCTGGAGCATGTGTTATTTCTGCCATGAAAGCAGTTAAGCACATTGCTCAGGGATGCCCCTTCTTCTTGGCCAAGATTGAATCTGTCGAGAGTCCCCAACTAAAGCTAGAGGATGTCGAGGTAGTCCGAGAATTTCCTGACGTATTCCCTGAGGATTTACCAGGTCTACCCCCGCCAAGAGAAATTGAGTTTATCATTGACCTTATACCCAGTACTTCCCCCATTTCCAAAGCTCCTTACCGAATGGCTCCTGTAAAACTAAAAGAATTGAAGACCCAGTTACAGGAACTACTTGACAAAGTGTTCATTCGACCTAGCGTATCTCTGTGGGGAGCTCCAGTCCTTTTTGTTAAGAAAAAGGATGGCTCCATGAGATTGTGCGTAGACTATCGAATGCTAAATAGGGTCACCATTAAGAATAAGTATCCCCTTCCCCGAATTGATGATCTTTTCGATCAACTTCAGT
The DNA here is from genome assembly GCA_035236585.1 of Warburgia ugandensis. Lineage (NCBI taxonomy): Eukaryota > Viridiplantae > Streptophyta > Magnoliopsida > Canellales > Canellaceae > Warburgia > Warburgia ugandensis. The sequence continues at coordinate 43,388,758 of CP141136.1, forward strand.
CAGCCAGAGTCTTTTCTAAAATTGATCTACAATCCGGGTACCATCAACTTCGAGTTAGAGAAGAAGATATCCCCAAGACAGCCTTCAAAACTCGATACGACCATTATGAATTCAGAGTGATGTCCTTTGGTTTAACTAATGCTCCAGCCACGTTTATAGACCTCATGAATAGGGTGTTCAAGGAGTACTTAGATAAATTCATCATAGTGTTTGTGGATGATATCTTAATATATTCAGAAACTCCTGAAGACCATAAGGAACATCTTAGGATAACATTAAGCACCCTACGAGCACACAAGTTATATGCAAAATTTAGTAAGTGTGAGTTTTGGCTGGAAAGGGTTAATTTCTTAGGACACATTATTTCTCCAGATGGCATAGCAGTCGACCCCGCTAAGGTTGAATCAGTACAGAAATGGGAAAGACCTAAGACAGTCACAGAAATAAGAAGCTTCTTAAGACTTGCCGGATATTACAGGAGATTCATCGAGGGTTTTTCATGAATTGCTTTACCTCTAACTAAGCTGACCAGGAAAGACACAGATTTGAATGGACTGATAAATGTGAGGAAAGCTTCCAGGAACTAAAGAGAAGGTTGTAATATCCTTAATTTTTAGGATAAAATAGGAAATTAATAAATAAAATAAAATAAAAATTTATGGATAAAATTTTTTCCTAAAAAGATAAGAATTAGAAAGTGCTCGTCGATACGAATCCAACGCCACCAAGAACGCAAAAAATGGAGCTCAAACGAGGGAGTTATGAGCCGTCAAAGTTGTAAGGGCAAATTGGTCTTTTAACAGAAACGTGTTACACAGGGGTCCAAATTGATAACGACACCCCTGTCTACACACGTCTCTACCAGTCCGGCGAAATCGCAGGAGAGACATGGGAAGAGACGTGTGGGGAAGAGTTTCTCTTCCCCAAGACTCTAAAACCCTATATCTATGCTCCTCTAGGAGCCAAAATGCTCCACTATTGAGCATTTTCTCTGAGTTTTACGCAGAACCCTAGCCTGAAAAGATTTCATTTTTCCGGCGAGTGGAACCCTGGCAACACGAGCAACCACGGCTAGGTGCAAGGTAAGCCTTAAAACTCTATTTTTTAGTATTTATTAAATAGAGAAAATAATAAGAAACCATTTAAAAATTTGTAAAAAAAAAATCAGATTTTTTTAGGAACTTTAGGCACGCTACTGTTGGAGCTTGATTTCACAGACCAAACCTTTTCCGTTTGGAAATCACACCGTCCAACTAGTGCACAAGAGACCCAAGAGCATACCCTTTAAATTTGGGAGTGATCTAACGGTGGATTTCTCCAGAAAACTCAAAAATCAGTACCTAGGGAGGATTTTAGGAACTTGGGAAAAATCATTTAAAAACCATGGTTTTTGGAAAAATCAGTGCAAAAGGAGGGCATAAATGGATTCTAGAGAGAATTTTGAAGAAAATGGCGCAAAAATCACGCAAAACGGAGCTCTGTAGCTCCGCCGGAGGCGACCGGAATCCGGTCGTCTTCTCCGGCGTCGTCAACGGCGTCGGTGCCCTGGCGCTGACGCTAGGACGCGTGCTGAGACGCACCCAGGACGACGTCACACGACGTCGTAGTCACACGCGTGCGCGGTGCCGCGCGCGTGTGGGGAGCGCGCAGGTTGACGGTCGCGGTGGGCCCGGGACGCGGCGCGCATCCCGTTCGGCGTTTGCGTCGGCGTGCGTCTTCATGCGCCAGTGTACACCGGTGTAAAATGGTGGCGAAAAAGGGGCGCCGCCGGTTTAAACCACCTTATGGTGGTCCGGTAGGCCTCATTTTAGCGTAGTTTTCACTAAAACTTGATTTTTGGGAGCTAGAGAGGTCCAAATCATGATCCGAAAGTGGCGTTGTGACCGTATTGACAACGCGGACCTAGTTTTAACTTAAAAACTTAGAAATGACCACTTTTTATTTAAAAAAAATTTTAAATAGTGATGTGACATGTACAGGTGCACTTGAATATACCAATTAAAGGGAGTTATTAGCAAGCTAGTGGTCTCACACTGAGGTAGGTGATGACAACTAATGTTTTGCCTTGATTTTTAAACCATGTTTAAACATAGCATCATGTGTGATTGTGTTTTAAAATGCAATTATTATTTACTGTGGATTTCATGCTACATTGCGTACAGGATGGTTATTCCAAATTGAAATCTTTTACTGAATAAACTTATTTCAAATGCTTTTACAAGCATGATGTTAATTTGTTATGCTTAATTAGAGACTTATTTCTTATTATATATATAGAAAATGCATGGATTTACATGGAAATGAGAATAGAGGCTTATTAGCTGGTCCTTTGATAGGCTAACCCCAGGATGAGGGGCATGTCTTGGGGATTGCAAGCTATAAGTGCTCTTGAGTTTTAACACATACATATGATTTTCGTGTTTTATATTTGATGACGGGTGCTCTCGCCCGGTGGGCGTCATGCTAGGAGGGATAGGGCCGGCCACCCACCTTCCGAGATTATGATGTGATGAGTTTGTGATATGATAGACACCTGCCCATAGATGGCATTCGGTAGGGGTTTGGTAACATGGATAGTCCACACTACCGGTCTGAGCCTTTCCATGGGGACAAACGCTAAGTCTCCCGTTATGGTGTCGACGGGGAGTGGCGGTGGTTGATACCCATGGAGGGTTACCACTGCAGCATGATGGCCCATATTCTTATTATGTGTGCATGTATGATGAGCATGGTTATGGATGATATGCCTGGGTGTGACGACACTCAGAGGTTGACTACGTGTACTCCTGATCAGGGATGTTAGTGCGATGTGGTGGGACCTATTACCTTAGGGTGCCCTTATTCTGGATGTATGCTCCATTTTATTGATTCATGTCATGTTTTAACTCCGTGAATTTCATGTTTTAGCATATGGAATAAATTGGCATTTATTGAACATGGCATTATGATATCACTATCTTCATAAATGTTAGATTTTTCATCAGTATTGTTCATTATTTCTTGCATTTATTACATTAATTGTCTATGTACCTACACAAGCGATAGCTTGCTTAGGCATTGCTTTGTTTTGCAATGCCTTAGATCTCGAGCGGGATAACAGGAAAGGCAAGGCTGTTGAGAAGCCGTGAGAGCTACTGAAGACCATTTTTCTATAGTGTTAGACAGTGATGTGAGTCATTAAACAGGATTATCATTTGGATTTTTATTATGGACTGCATATTTTATATTGAGATGTGATTTAGATCTTTGGACATATGTTGGACATTTATATGGGATGTTATGATGGATAGACCCTGGGCCATATTATTATTGTCTTTTGGACGTATATTTGATTTAAAATAAAGGCGCCTATTTATTTGACGTTGATTTCTACACGGATTATTTATTTATGTTTAAATTACATGTACGCCATTTTGAGAAAGGAAAAATTAACACCCAGAGTTTTAAGATAGGTTTAGTAAAATGTTAAATAAATCTTTTCTCATGGGATCCCAAATGCTCTTATTTAAAATGCCATTAAAAAAAAAAATTTGTCTTAAAAATCTGGGGTGTTACAAAGGTTAACTACAACACCTGTTCTTACCTTACCTTTAGGAAGTGGCGAATTTGAGATATACAGCGATGCCTCGCAACAAGGATTAGGCTGTGTACTTATGCAACATGGGAAGGTAATTGCTTATGCTTCTCGGCAACTCAAGAAGCATGAAGTCAATTACCCGACCCATGACTTGGAATTAGCGGCCATAGTCTTTGCCTTGCAAATTTGGAGACGTTATTTATATGGGGAAAAGTTTGAAGTTTTGACAGATTATAAGAGTCTTAAATATATCTTTTCCCAACAAGACTTAAACATGTGACAAAGAAGATGGATGGAATACTTAAAAGACTATGAATTCTCCATTCATTATCACCCTGGAAAAGCTAATGTGGTAGCTGATGCATTAAGTAGAAAAACCCAAGGGATGTGTGCAAGTTTATTGACTAAGAGATGGAAGCTATTACAAGAAGTAATAATGTGGAAACCAGACATAAGTAAGCGCAAGATCATTATGGCAGGACTAAAGATAAAGTCAGCTGTTAATGAAAAGGTTAAGCACGAACAGAAAGGAGATCTGGATATACAAGCTTTCATAGGAAAACCAGGGTTTACTAAAGGGGAAGATGGTACCGACTAATGAAGAATTAAGACAAGAAATCTTAAAAGAGGCTCATCGGTCTAAGTATACTATACACTTGGGAGGAACTAAGATGTATCAAGACTTAAAGAGACAATATTGGTGGGATGGTATGAAAAGAGATATAGGGGAATTTGTGGCAAAGTGTCTAACATGTCAACAAGTAAAGGCTGAACATCAAAGACCTGCGGGATTGTTACAGCCCCTTGAGTTACCCAAATGGAAATGGGACCATATTACCATGGACTTCATCGTAGGGTTACCCAGGACCTCTAAGGGTCATGACATGATCTGGGTAATTGTTGATAGATTGACTAAGACAGCCCATTTCCTTCCTATATGCCATACCTAATCCACTAACAGCCTATCTCAGCTATACATCAAAGAGATAGTGAGTTTACATGGCATACCCCTTATTATCACTTCAGATAGGGATAGCTGCTTCACTTCACAACTCTGGAAGTCCGTCCAAAAATCCTTAGGATCTTCCTTGAACTTTAGCACAGCCTTCCATCCACAGACCGATGGATAGTCAGAGTGCCCAATCCAGATAGTCGAAGATATGTTGCGAACCTGTGCCCTCGATTAGAAGTAGAGCTGGGATGAAAACCTACCACTAGTAGAGTTCACATACAATAACAGCTTTCAGTCGCGCATTGGCATGGCTCTGTACGAGGCGCTCTATGGGAGGCCCTGTCGATCACCCACCAGTTGGAGAGTCCAGGGTGCTCCAGTTCGAGCTGGTGGAGCAATGCGCTGAGAAGTTCAAACTCATAAGGAGATGCCTCCTCACAGCTCAAAGCCAGCAAAAGAGCTATGCTGATCAAAGGAGGAGACCATTAGAATTCGACATAGGAGAGCACGTTTTCCTGAAGATATCTCCCACTAAAGGAGTTATGCGGTTCGGTATCAAAGGCAAGCTTAGTCTGCGTTACATAGGACCTTTGAAATCCTGGAGGAAGTGGGAAAAGTGGCCAAGCTAACCTTTTTCCCCAAGTTTCTGCATGAAAAACCATGCAAAACGGGCCTCTAGGGAGCCACAAAGGACCCAGGGATGGTGCCTATCGAATTAGGGCATCCCAAGGGCACCTCGGTCACCATGGGACGAAAACGCGTTGACCACGTTAGAGAGAAACTAGCGGGTGCGTCCACGGACGCGCCCACAAACGAACATTTGATATTAAAATGCCCATAACTTGGGTTCTAGGGTTCCAATTGAGGCACTGCGAAAGGCGTTATGTCCGTATCAACGACACGGAAACACTCAAATCATAAAATACCTAATCAAGGCCCTATCTAAGGTGGGCACGACCCTTAAACTATGATAATGGCATGGGGCCACTAAACCTTTGTATACCTGATGATACCAAGGCCCAGTTAGGACCTTAGGACACCCATAGGCATGGGAATGAACCCTTAATGCCTAAGTAGTGAGATAATCCATTCTAAAACCTATAGAAATAGGCCAAGCTAACCTTTTTCCCCTAAACCATGTTCAGGAGCGTATAAGGACAGGGGGGATAGCGTGACCAAACTAGGTAGGTGCTCTATCGGTACTAGACTTTAAAAAGAGCCCATGATTGTTTTGAGAATGCATGTTTTAAGTATAAATTATATGACTTGTTTAGCATGACTTAATTTTATAAATGAATTTAGCATGCATATGATAAATACATTATGCATAGACATGTTTTGCAAACGATTGCATAAATTGCATGATTTGTGGTTATTGAGTTTTGAAAAATTGCATGTCCTTGAGGGTTACCAAAAGACGCTGGAGTGCCCAAAAGATGCTAGGTAGGCAGTTGTGAGGGACAGATAGTTGCGAGGGACCCAAAGAGGACAGGTTTTGAAAAAGTGGTTTTTGCTTGATTGATTGTATATGATTTGGGCTAGTAAGCTTATGGGCGCTATGCCGAGAGGTCTGGGGTGGCCTCCCAGCCTCTACCACTATTAGGTGGAAATGGTACCACGCTAAAAAAAGGCATGTCCCTACGTCGATTGCATGTGGTACAGGGGGTTACCACTGGTGTCACGGCACTAGGTCGATGTGTCATATGCCCCATGGAGGTTATGACCGAGTGTCCCCAGGTACCCGTGGACCACACGACGAGGAGGTCGTGGGCATAGTGGGCCCTATGTTTTTGAGGATTTACTTGCATTGCATATAGCATGACATGAGGTTGGTTGACCATACCATATATTCATGAGTTGGATTCAGTTGAGCATTTTATGCATATCATTATGTTTATGATATATATGATACTTTCGACTTAGATTATGCGATTCTTTAACTCGTCAGTATTCCAATTCGACAATGGTTTTTAATATCGATATTGAACATGAGTGTTCAAACATGCACATGTTTTAAAGAGCATATGATTTTAAACATAGCATGCATTATAAAACTAGTAGTGATAGACTCCTACTGAGTATAGTATATACTCACCCAATCCTCAATATTTTTCAGACACAAAGTAAACACTTAAGGACAGGATATACGGCAATAGACCCGTGATAGAGAACGTCCAAACTAAGTGCCCGTAAGTAAACCCCAACCTTATCTTTCAATGTTACTTGATTATAGTTACTCTTTGTAACTGAGGCTGTGACTAACACTTTCTTGGGAATAGTGTTGATTTAAAACTACGCCATGGCTATATAATTTGAAAATGTGTTTTGACACTCGGGGTTTTATATGAAGGATTGCTTTCCAAAACAAAAAGATTTTCATGCATTTCATATTTATAAAACAAGAGATCTCGCCTTTTTATCAAACTTTCATCATCAAAAACCCGGGTCGTCACAAATATTTCTCTAAATATATGAGGAGAAAATATCACTTAATAGACAACACAAATAAAACCCATGGGCCTTCTAGCCTAGTGGTCAGCAACATATGAATCTCCCTTATTACTATAGCTTGCATGTTATAACACTATGTATAATAGTTTAAGATAGTGTATGAATAATTTACTTGTAAGTTCTTCGCTTATTATGAAAAAGAAAAAAAACATAAATGTAAAAAAAAATATTTCTATTAAGTTTTAAAAAGTATAAATTTGATTAGAAAAGGATATATAAGTGAAGAAGTTTTGCTCTTAATAAGAGAAGATAATATCTTCACAATGCTAAGAAAACTGCTTTAACATGCAATTAGTATTCACATAGATAACTAAAAGAGTACATGTCGAGTTTATCTTAGACACTATAAGATATAATAAAAAATTTCTCCATTGATGATCTCAACTATCCAATTGGTTGAAAATTTTTAACTGTTTCCTTTTTAAAATCTTGAGCATGTCATATAAGATTAAGAGGAACATATATATACTTCTAGACATAGTTGCAAAATTTGAGGTGCCTTTGAGGAAAAAAAGGAATAAAAGAAAAAGAATGCAAAACAAAAAGCTAGAAAATTTGAAAAAGAAAAAGATTAAGAAAAGTTTGATAGGTGATTTAAAAGATAAAAAGTGCATCTAAAAAATTAAAACATAAAAGAAGGTCTAGTCGTTGTAGGTTACTCTAAGGAGAGTAAATTGTAGGCTCCTTTCATATAAATATAGGGCTAGAGTTTGGGAGATCTGAGTCATTTATCATTTAGGCACTATCTCAGTAGGCTCCATGAAAAAAAAAACTATCATTGGATAATCTTAAACTGTCCATTTTTGTCCCATGTGGTTTGGAGTGATGGTCCTAGAATTGATACATAACTCAATAGTAGCCTCTCTCCAAACCGTTAGTTTCTCATATCTAGAAAATCTAATAGTTAGAATCACCAAATGCTCATGCTTTTTTGTATCCAGCCTATTTAAGACAACATCTACATGTGAATAGCTTAGATTGCCCAAAGAAAAAGCTCTAGAGATGAACCTGAAATAAAATGGCCTAGATCTATGCTATTTGTATATGTAGCAGATATTTGTGAATTTTACAAATAAAAGTAAACTAATATTTGGGAGTAATAGTAACAACATCTGACCTCGCCGATTGGCTGATGTGTCTCTCTTGTTTGTATAATAGGTCGCATGCTAAAGGCTATGCGTCTACGTCCCATTAGAGGATAGGTTTTCGCAGACTAGGTGCACCTACATCCCATTAGGGGATTGTTGTAGGATTTAGGAGCGTGGGTGAGTTCTTATCTAACGATGTCGACATCCAGAAAAAATAAATAACATAAAATTAATCTGAGCCAACTCATCCTGGCTTAAATATTATTGTGATATCTCTCCCATGAGCAAATTTGAAGGTGTTGTGCACCAAAAATAGCTATTGCAGTACAACTCCGACATGGAGGAGAACACTAAAATGTCTGATGGCAGCCTACTAGTATGTATTTTAAGGAGTCTGTGATGTCAAGAGGGTCCTAACTGGATAATCTCTTTATTGATCCCGTCAACTTACAGACTTTGGAAAGGTAAACCCAAATGATATTAGTCACATGCTAGTCGGATAATATCAACCATTCGGATTTTCTGGATGAACTCTATGCAACGCTTTGTGGATCCCATTTAAGACAAAATCAGAGCCACGGGATGTGGTATTGTCACCAGCTGTGAGATTAGTGGATTCGACTCTATGTGGGCCCTCTTTTCAGATCTAATATTAGGCCCTGGTGGTGTTGGCTTGACTTGCAGACTTGTTTTGGGTCCTTTGTTTAATGTTAGCCGTTATTGTACTAAGAGGCACACGCATCAATTGAAGTTGGAGGATATTTGGAACAGAAGCAGACGTACCGAAGTCCTGGTAGGAGTCCACGCTGAAGAGAGTGCGTGGAAGTCCAGGCCACTTTTTTATTCACGATAATTTTGTTGTAGTAGAACTAAGTCATTTATCATATTTGATATATTAAAAATGAGTAACTCATGAGAAATTAATATATTTGGACAATCATAATCATTTAATTTGGGTGTCTGAAAAATTTAATGAAAATGAATAGTTGTGACTTTTGGTTCAAGAAAACATATCTAACATCCAATAGGCATAAAATATAATCTCTAGCCTACTAAGTCATTCTTAATATAATGGATGACTTAGATCTATTAGAGAAACAATGATGCTGAAAAAGGGATCGTGGATTTCTTTACACGCTCAAGTGTGGACTCCTAGAATGATTCTCTAAGAGTCCTTGTAACTTCACTTTCTTTTGGAACGGGTGGACTTTTGTCAGAATCCGACTAACTAGTTCTCGGAGCCAAGATCTAATGTCTGGGTCATTTCACATAATTTACCCTAGGGAAGTGATACAATAACAACTAAAGCACCCCACCACCCGGACCTCCTTACACTCTCTTATTCACTAGTCCTTCCTAATGTTATTGACTGCTATAAACTCTGAGAGGCTTGAATCATTCATAATGTTGTCTTTGATTTAGGAGTTCTATGCTGTAAAATTCTCATAATCTGGATGATTTTGGTCTCTGCTTTCTTACGTTGTAAAATGAATAGTCAAAAGTTTTATCAATATTAAGTTTTACCCTAAAAGTAGTAAGGACTAGGATCATCCAATAATTTCAGAAAATAACTCACCTAAATCAAGGGCAACAGTTAAATCTTCCAAAGTCTGAGCCTTTAGAGTTATAGTCGTTGTAATAAAGGGCTAATGAATAGAAAATGAGCCCGTTTTACAACGGATTTAGCCTGTATTTTCCCATTTTTCTCAAGACAACTGCGTTTGCAAGCGATTCTCTGTTGGTTAAACTTGTCATCCAGGCTTCCCCAACATGGAAATGTACTTCTTAGTGGGTTCCAGGATTTCATATTTTTTTCGAGGAGTGTTCCATTATCCAACTTTAGGGGATGTGGATGTCTACATGGAAATGTAACTCTTTTGTTGGTTCCACCCTTTCAGGAAAGCACCGAGAAAGATGGTGAAAATCTCTTACAGTACATTTTATACTTGTGATTTCCAGAGTGTGTTCCATAAAATCCAGCATAGACTTGTTCAATTCCATCCTCAAAGGTTCTTTCAGACTCCAGAGTATTTGATCACTGCATCTTCGAGTCCTCCTTTTCGGAATTGATTCATAAAAAATACGGACTGAGGTTCATGTAAACAAGAAAATATACGGATTGGGGTCGTCACTAATCATTTGGCATTTCAGTATATATACGTACATAAAAGAAAAAAGAAAAAACTAATGTGAGGTACAATGTTTAGTGATTAAAATAATTTATGTGATTATGATAATCTTTTCCGACCTCCTAACCGAAATAAGGCTTTGATGAAGATGAAGATGATGATTTCAATCTAAGGTAAGCTGTGAAAATCACTCACATATAACAATCATATTCTTCAAAATATTCAAGATCTCATCACCATTATTTTAAGACTTTCAGTCACTAATTGTCATGTTATGTTACAAGAGGAAGAGGTCATGCTCGCTGTACACTTGCCTATGTGTCTATGAGTGATAGCCGTGTATGTGGATGCTGCATGTGTAGCTAATATTCCTCTGCTAGCTTTCTATGGATGTATTATGCTCCAAATCCATAATCGTTAGTGGACTCTAAGATTTTCCCACTGTGTAACAGGTGACTTGAACCGGCAATCTCTTGATTTTCCACAACCAGGCTAAGTGCTCCGGTCGATGATTTTATGAATTAATTGGAACTAGAACGTGATTCTTCTTTTGTTTTTGGCCTCTTTTGCCTTTTTATACTAAGAAGGAATAACTAGAACGCGAGTCTCATTAGGCTAGCCTTTACCGAGTGTTTTGTGATCCAAATCGTTCATCTGATCACCCAGTCTTATATCATGAATTTCATTGTACAATCTGAAGGTGATTCTAATAATGTTATGAGGTGGATTCTCGACAAGAAGGATCCACCAAGTGTTTGGTGATTCTAATATTAAGAAGGAATAACTAGAATGTGAATCTTATTGGGCTAGCTTTCACCAAGCGTTTGGTGATCCAAATAGTTCATCTGCTCACCAAATCTTATTCCACATTTTGAAAGTGATTCTAATAATGTTATTAGGTGGATTCTCAATGAGAAGTATCCACCATGGAGATATTGGGACACTGTGGACGTGATCAAGGAAAGTATTTAAGGCATTCTTTCGCCTGTATACATCTATCTGCAAACTCTTTTGCCGATTCCCTCTACAAAGAAGGGGCGGATTTACCTCTTCATGGCATGAGACAGTTTCTGCAGAGATAATCTCGGTTACTTCACTTTGATTTGCGTGAGGGGTCAGTGCATGGGTGTTTGTCCTCTATTTCAAGAGAACGGTTTGTCGTTTGGGCTCTTATGGATGGGTTGTAGATCATCTGAGTCTATCAATAAAGCATTGCTTTACCGTTCAAAAAAAAAAAAAAACTTAGATCATGCACATCCTATAGTCTTAACCCTCCCAGTGTCTAAGATTTGTTACTCCTGAACTTTTTGAGATGTTAGCAGACGTTTTTTCCAGAAAAGAAGAAGAAGAAGAACTACCAATAGTGCAAGACGGGCCTGCCGCTCACATATCAAATGGCATTCAGTAGGCCTTGCTATAGATGGGTCATTTACCGAATGTCTCACTCACTGAGCGGTTCTAAACCTTAGATATGTGGAGGCTTTTCTGATAAATGTAGCCTATTTTCAGACCGTCCATTTTAAAGCCAAACAATCGGGTTCTCATATTCGTTACATGGGCTTGAATTATGGCATGGGGTAAATCGAGCCCAACTTCCCAGTTTTAACTGTTCAGATCGTTAAAAGATAGGCGGCCAGTGTCATTCTGCCGTTGCAGAGTGAAAATATGTGCGTGATTGTCAAGAACTCTTCTTCGAGACAATGACACTCTTGAATAATACCGGTTAGGATCATTAAATGGACAACTTTCTGTGGACATTGCCTATCTGCAGTGGACCCATGAGATGAATGATTCGGGTTATCAAACAAATGCGCCCAATGAACTTTTAGCTGCATGTGAAAAACTTAGATTTTACACGAGCAGACTCCATATGCCAGCTCCCTTTATACAATTTCAACAAGGTATGTAGTTTTATAGCAGAGACTTAAGGTGCGAGTATCAAATCACGACCCAAACAAGTGCTATCTACCTACTCCACTTGTACTAAGAGGCAGCAGGTGGTTGCCATCATCACTCTTCTTGCCCCATCAGACTTTGTCATGACTTTTAAGTGTTGGAGAGCAGTGACACAATCCAATCTCTAAGGGAACAACTAGTCCCATCTATGACTAAGTTTTAGAGACGATTTATTCAATCATATCCCTAGGGGGCAGCATGAAGTCTGTAACTCATTCCATTTGGGGCTATTTTGATAGTGGAAATAGGAAAGAAATCCACAATTTTGAGAATCACTCAAACTTGATAGGGATATGTTTCAAAATGGCTCTTAGTTGGAAAAGAATTGTCTTAAAATAACACATCTACATGGGGCAAAGGATTGCATAGCATCTGCTTTGTTAAAGGATGTTTTTTCTTTTTTATATGAAGCGAAGATTTGCAGCAGAAGTCACTCACACACTATGTTACTTTTATTCCTATATTTAATCTTAGGCTAAAGGTGAAAGTGACAACTTAAACTTGTGACTAAGTGCATTTAATGAGAGATGCCAAGTTGTTTATATATTTATTACTTAGAGGCGAAGATAGCTGGCTTGAGATAAGATAAGATGAGATCTGATTGAGAGAACTTGAGATGACCTAAATTTGAGAGATGAAGCAAGATAATTGAAACTTTGACTTAATGGTGACTTGTGAACTCAAGAGTGGCTATAAAACCAATAGCATGAAAATATTATAAAGTGATCTATGTTCTCATCAAGCACGACATTTAAACACTAAGAAAAATGGTTAATAAGCCAACAGACATTTATGTCATTTGTACTTTTGATTAGTCTCCATCTTGTGAATAAATTCCCATTACAGGTTAGGAAGACCTAGCATATGACCATAAGCATTTTATATTTTCTATTTGAATACATCAATAACAAAACATTATAAAGCTTTAAAGATAATTTTTCTACAATGTATGAACTTCTACATGCGAATACACGATTTAGACTTTTGTCTAAGGATAGTGATATATGTGCTCCTTTTTTTTTTCCTCATGAGCCACTCACCAAATGGTATAGATAGATATAACTCAAGGTAGGCCCAGATTTCTTAAGATCTGGGCCATTCACAATTTTTCCTTTGACTTAGGTAGGCTATCAACTACTCTTTAGTTAGAAGATGGAAGGTAAAAATTTGTACCATCCATTTATAACTTAAGAAAATAGTGCAAGGATGATCTAATGTTTAAACGTTTGAGTGCATAGCCCACGTAGGTCAAGGTAAACTATGAATGATTTGGATCTTAAAAAATATAGACCCACGTAAGGTCATAGTTATTCCTACCATTTAGCGAGGGGCTTATGGGGAAAAAAAGAGGTGCACATATTAGTATTCCTTGTCTAATCTTTGACAATATCTATCTATAGTCTATTGTGGTGCGCTCTTGTATAAAGGTGGTGAATGGTTTTGTGTGGGAGAGAGTTGGATAATTTTGAAAATGAGTGAATGTAGAGGGGTTGGAGATGGATAATTCTATCTATTTTATTGTCTTTTCATATTTCCTATTTCCTTTTGCCATGATATTTTAAAATTTTGCTTTATTAGTTGATGTTGAGCCTATGCCATCTCTTTACTCTCTTTTTAGTCATATCCCTACTTTCTTCTCTCTCTTTTTCCTTTCTTCACTCCAAAATGTCTCTTTCAAATATCTAACTTGACATCTCTCGCTTCTCTCCTGAAAGTCACTCCCATGCCTCCAAAATCTCTCTCTTTGCATGTGTTTCCTATCAAGGGAGTTTTTCATTAACTTAAATGCATGACGAGTAGAAAATGGTCGAGGGATGCTAGGGTGTTTCCCCAGAAGCGATGTGCTATATTGGATCCTAGGTGTAGTGGAAAATACGCAAGGGCTGCTGGAGCGTTCCTTCAAAATTGATGCATTGCATCATAACCCAGGTGCAGTAGAAAGTAGGCATAGGTTCATGCCATGGGGGTCATCTGTAGGTAAATAGGTTAGCCCAAGAGAATAACATTCGTATTGTCACATGGAATATTGTTAAGCGTTTAATTTTGGTTAAAAAACCCCTAGTTTAGCATTCAATTAGACCATCTAACCGTTCAAAATTGCAAATTTTAGCTTAATTTTAAATTTAGCTCAAATTGACCTTCCAAACCTTAAAATTTTAAAATCAACGGCCAGATGATCATTAGAGCTTATTAGATGATTAATGTCAGGTTCAGATGATTCTAATTTAGTCTTTTATTTTGTAGATCAACTAAAAGAGGGTTGGATGGCTCAGATCTAATTTCAACGGTGCAGATTAGTTGAAGATCAATAAGGCAAGGGATGAAGGCTTCCAAAAAAAAGAAGGAGCCCTAATTGGAAGAGGAGCCCCAATTGGAAGAGGAGTCCTAATTTGGAAGAAAAGTTTCCTAATAGGAATCTACCTCTCAAAAGAAAGAGGTGGACGAAGATAAGGAAAGGAAAAAGTGTATAAAGAGGGGAACCGTAGAGAGTTTTGGAGTTTTAGTCTTCCTTTGTTCAATTTTTGCTTTCCTAAGTGCTTAGTGTGTTTCCACTTTTCCACTTTTCCACTATATCTCTTTTCTCACTATTTCTGTCTCTTTACCTTACACTTCACGCACCATCTTCCTCTTCCCATCCATCTTCTTTTTCTCCATCATTTTTTCATTCCAATACCACCGTCTCCCTTCTCTCTTAGTCTCCATCTCCCTCATTTACATTGACCGCATCTCCCAAGCCACCTCTTTCCTTTCTCTTTTAGTTTCTTTTCCTTCATCTTTCTTTCAAGCTCCATCTCCTCCAATTCTAGGCTGTTTCCACTTCAAGTACCAGCACCACCTTCCTCTTCACATCCATCACACCCATCTCTCCATCTGCCTAATCCTCTTGTGCATGGTCTCTCACATCTACCCAGCTTTCCTCCATTCACTGCATCAGCCCCCTCTGGTTCAGCACCCTCCTTTTTACACCTGATCCATTTCTCTTTTTGTGTTTCCAATAGGAATCTGTTTCAGATCATCCCGTTTTCATCTAGCCTGACCATGCAACACTCCTCTGCTCCATATGAGTCAGGCGTCGTCCTTTTTTTTTTTTTTTTTTTTTACTTCTGCTCCTACCACAAACCAACTCTCTCCTAGCCAACTCTCATCGCACCAGTCTTCTCTTCCATTCGTCCTCTGCTCCACCTTGCATCTCCACCTTCCTGGCATCATTGGCTCTGTTCATCTGACACCTAGAAAAGGCGTTGTTTTTCCTCTTCAAACGAGCATCCACATGCCCAGATCAAAACCACTAGACAACGCCCAGAGTATGAAGATCTTCCACCAGCCAAGAGCAAGCCCAGGCAATTCCAGCTTGACCGTGCGACACCATCTTCGGGTTCTTCACCTCCTTCAGCGATCTCAACTAGCAACTCTGTTTTATGGGGAGTTTTAAGGAAGTTTCGGGCAAAATTCCAATTGTGCCCCAAACAGAATAATTCCAATTACATTCCATGTCCTATACTATTCTTATTCTAGTTTTAAGTTATTCCCATTCGAGTAATTCATGTTTTGTGTTATTTTATTACTGTTTAACTCAATTAATGGTTCTAGTTTAACTACAGAAAACCTTTAATTTCTTGTCTATTTTACTTCAGAAGTTCAATTAAATTTTATGGCATGTTCTTAGGATTGCTTCTAGTTTAATTACTGTTCCTGATCTTCAATTTGTATTCTGAGAACAGATCTAGGCCATTAATCATTAAATTTCTTAATTTGATTAGATCTCTAACAATTTGATGAATCTGACAAATTCAACCTTCAGATCATTAATCCAAGAAATTTTGAATATATTGATGGAGTCTGATCAAGGTTTTTCATATTAGAAGTGAGGAAATTGAACAGTACTTAAGCTAGGAAATTAGATCTTTCTTAATTTCTTCTAGTTTAGTTTTAATTAAAGTTATATTATTTCTTTTTTTGTTCTTCCTAGAATTAGACTTTTGGAATTTCACTGTTAAACTAAAGATGAAGTCTGGATTTTTCTGTCAATTTTTGTTAACTAATTTGAATTTTAAACACTTAAATTTTATTAAAAAATCCAAAATTTTAAAGCACGTCACTGTGGGTTCGACCTGTACTTGCATTACATATACCACAATAGCTCGTGCACTTGCAGAAAATATCAACAAATATAGGTATATTAACAAGTAAGAGTCTAGAGTTAGTAGATATGATGAGATGTAAGGGAGTCAACATTGCTTGTATCCAAGAAGCAATGGGTATAAGCTCTGGTACACAAGAAAGGACAATATTAGAAATGACATATGGATAGTGGTGGATAAAGAATTAAAGGATAAAGTTGTAGATAGTAAAAGAACTAGTAATAAGATTCTAAAAATAAAACTTGTTCTAGGAGAGAAGATCATAAATGTTATAAGTGCATACAAACCACAAGTAGGTTAGAAGATAGAATCAAGAGATAGTTCTAAGAATATATGGAGGAATTCATGTAAGAAATTCCCAACACAGAGGGCATATTTATAAGAGCAGACTTAAATGGTCATGTAGAAAAAGAAAAGAAAGGATATAATAGGGCATGTGGAGGGTATGATATCAGAGAAAGAAATGAGATATGGGGAGCTATTCTCAATTTTCCTTTGGTATATAACTTAGCTTGAGAAACACATTATTTAAGAAGAGGGATGAACACTTAATAATCTTTAAAAGAGGACTCCATAATAGCCAAATAGACTTTTTTGTACTTAGAAATATTGAAATATCAATGTGTAAGGATTGTAAAGTCATACAGAGTAACTTTAACCTCACAACATAGGTTAGTGGTTATGGATATTTATAGTAAAAGCTGAAAGAAAGAAATGAACTTAATAGGTGTCCAAAAACTAAGAGGTGGAACTTAAAAGGGGAGAAAATAACATCACTAATAAACAAGTTGATGGTAGAAGAAAACTAGAAAAATTTAAATAGAACATGTAAAGTAATATGACTGAGTCCATTAAGAAAGTGGCAAAAGTTGTCCTAAGAGTATTTAAAGGTAAAAGGTAATTGATAAAGAAACTTGGTGGTGGAGTGAAAAAGTGCAAAAGTTTATAAAATGAAAATAGGTGGCTTTTAAAGCATGGCAAAGGACTAGAAATAACAAAAATTTTAAGCAATATAAGAAAGCTAAAATGGTTGTTAAGAGAATAGTAAGTGAGGCTAACCCAAGGCATATGATGATCTCTATAATAGATTAGATCAAGTGAAGGTGAAAAAGATGTGTTTCAACTTGCAAAAATAAGCGAACAGAAGGGTAAGGACTTAGAACATGTTAAGAGTATTAGAAGTGTTGAGTAAAGGGTACTAGTCAAAGATGATGAGATTAAACAAAGGTAGGAAAGTTACTTTCAAAAATTGCTATATGACAATTGCCCTAAGTATATAGGGAGTGAAAGTACTGTAAACCCAAATAACATTGGACATTATAGATATGACCATAGGATTAGAATACATGAAGTGAAAGAAGCCTTGAAAAAGCTGAAATCAGGAAAGCCCTAGGGCCCAATATTACCAATAGGGATTTAGAAGCATATGGGAGACACTGGTATAGTTAGGTTGACAAAGTTGTTTAACAAGATTGTAAAATCAAAGAAAATGCCAAATAAATAGAGGAAGTGCTCTATTGTACTAATTTATAAGAATAAAAGAGACATAGAGAGCAACACTAATTATTGTGGGATCAAACTTATAGGCCTCAATATAAAACTTTTTGAAAGAGTAATTGAGAAGAGGCTACATCATCATACAAGTATTTTGGAGAACTAGTTTGGTTTCATGTCCAAAGGTTTATGTTGTTGTTTTAAATAAAACCCATAAGCACACTAATTGTTTGCAACATAGTACGCTAGTAAGGTCAATTCCATGAGGAGTTGAACTAATGTGATGCTAGTGGTCCCTACTTTAGACACTCTAACCTAGCCAAAATTCAAGTGATTTTTGACCTAATTGAGGAATGGAAATTAAAACATGAAATTGGAAACCAAGCAAAATCAAGAAACATGCTAAATGGAAACTTTCCTAAAATATGCACTTTCTAAAATGAAAACTTTCCTAAATTAAAAACTTCTAATTTTATGAATTTCCTAATTAAAAGCATTTCTAAATTGAAACTTTCCTAAAATGCAATTTATGAACTTTCCTAAACTAACTTTTCTAAAGATGAGATTAACAACTAATTTAAGGAAAACATGCTTTAATAAACTACTTTCCTAATCATGCAAAACTAGAAAAACTAAGCAACCAAATCAACTACTTTAGCAAGTATGACAAAATTAATTACTTTCTAAGCTAACTAAGATGGAAACTAATGGAATCTAACTACAAGTAAACAAGAGAAATAATTGAAAGCAATTACTAAAGAACAATGAAAGGAAAAACTACCCAAATAACATACATATAGACATGGAATGGTATGCATGATTCTTTTGATAAGAGTGGATTTAATCAACTACTTTGGAAACCTAAGCATGGAACCTATTTCTATAACTAAGCTATCTAACAATCTAATTGGGATTTTGAAAAATCAAGTGACCATTATTGTATAGTGTTGGAAATTAACATACACCATTCATGCATAGAAATTCCAGCAGTAAGGTAGTTGAAACATTCAATGAATAGAAACATGCAAAATGTATAATTAATCACTTTTGATGTAATCAAACATTCAATAACAAAGATAATTGACTGCTGGACACAAATATGAATTGAAAATTCCAACTAACTTCATTGAATCACATCCAAAAAGTCATCAACATAATAACACATAAATGTAATCCAAATTTGAAATTTAAATGCTATTATAGTGATGTTCACTTAATCTTAATCAATCCTTAATTACAAGTCAATTTCTTCTTTAATTCTTCTAACATTCACTCATGAACAAATATGGTTAAAATCAAGGAAAAATCCTATGGAAAACTAAGGTAATAAGCAATGAAAATTAAGCAACCAAAGCTGGAATATCAAGAGGGCTGAAAGAGAATAGAGATGCAATGAAAGGTAAAGAGAAAAACTAGATTCAATATGACTTCCCTTAGCTGTCACTCCATGGGAAAACTAGCCTTGAATCTTTGTTTAAAAGCAAAGAAAGATAAAGAAAAAAAAGGCAAACTAACATGAAAAGAAGTAAATTCCAGCAAAGATGAATCAAAACCCCAAAAAATCCTAAGTTGAACACTTGAGGAAGAAGCATACCTTGGAAGGAAGTGGTAGCACCCAAAGATTCCACAAAACAACAAGAAAAAGAAGTAAAAGTGGGCTTAAGGAAGTGGGTGTCCAATGGAGGAGATGTCTTTCCCTAAGTTGAGAAGAGAGTCCCTTTTGCTTAAGTTTGGCTTATTTTATAAGCCTTCTCATATTTTTCCCAAGGTACCCTAGTATTAAGGTGTGGTGTATATTAAAGTAGGTCAAATTGAATAATTAGGAAGGAGGAAAAGGGTAAGACATCAAATTAGAAAGTGAGGAAGGAGGTGGCTGCCTTAAGGAGTGGAGAAGGTGGGAGATGCCACCTTTTAAGAAGGGGCATCTCCCCCCTTCCAAAGTCGTTGAAACCTTATGAAATAGGAAAGTTGGTGGGGAATGGTTGGGAAAGAGGTGGAGGGTGTTAGGTGGGGAGATTTGGTTGGTTGGGAAGTTTCCTAAGAAGTTGAATGAGATAGAATTTCAAAAATTCGTAGTGCATCTTAAGGGAAAGGTGGAAATTAAGGAAAAAGTGAGAAAAACAGTAAAAACAGAAGGCTCTTATCCCATTGGTCTACATTTCATCTTATTCTAATATAATTTTCTTAATTATCTTCAAAATATCTCATAAATAACTCTCTTGAATCTCCTCCAATCCTAGCCTTCCATTTAGCTTAGCTTGATGGCTTAGATGGCTAACTTTGAAGGCTCCATTGGCTAAGCTTCATGACTGGCTATGGAAGCTTTCTTGGCTTGATTAGAAGGCTTCATCCCTTGGCTTGAGTGGCTTGTTGGTTAGGCTTGAATTCCTTAGCTGTCCACGATCTTTCATGACTTATATGGATAAGGTGGCTTAATTGGCTTTCATGCAAAGGTGGTGGGAATGCATGGCTTACTTCATGGGCCCACTTTGGCCAGCTTTAGCTCATTTAATCACATCCATTACTGGTCCACAAGATATTCTTGGGCTTTGGTTTATGTTGAAGTGATGATTTTGAGGCTTTGACTCGATCTTCAATTTCATCCCAATTGATCTCAAGCATTGCATCACCATCTTACTTCCTAAAAAAAGTGAAAAATCTTAATTTAATCTTAAAAAAACATGATTAATCATATACTTACCTTGGACTAGCTTCTGGACGTACAAAATAACAAACTTTTGTATTATTAGGTAAAAAAATACACGTGTTACAAATTTTTGTTAAAAAACCCTAATTTATCCCTATAAGTTGTAACACATGGCAACTAATTGGGTGGTTTTTATGAAAATTAAACACTTACCACACCCTCCAACCAGCATTTTGCTAGTCTTTAGCAAAACAAATAAAAAATCATTTTACAAAAATAAATAAAAGTGCCACTTTTGTAGGTACTCACAATTGCATTTAGTACATGCAATAAACCCTTAAACCCCTAGGTTACCCTAAGTAGATGAGTTAAGCCTTGTGAGGGTTTGCAGTGAATATAGCCACAAAATTTTCTAAGGTTGAGTCCTTTATTTTATCTCAAAGAATCCTGATTCATTAGCACTCTACTAGTTTTTCACAACTTAATGGAGATGATTGACAATTCCACAAATTTTCCATGTACTAAATAAATTTCATTTAGTTATCTCTCTGAGTCATGTGTGTGTACAACCACATAAGTCATGACTTTTAACTAGATATGCTTAAATTCCATTGGAAATATGTCTTGACCTGAAATCTTTATAGGTATACTCTCAGAAATGAAGCTCTTAGATAAGGGTTTAAACATATTTCTCTCATTATGTGACCGAGTCCAATAAGGCTAATGGTTCACATAAATTTGTAAGTACTAAAGAGACAAAGGAAATTGATCCTTAAGAGTGGATGTTATCACTAAGAATAGTAGGGGTAGTTTACCTTAATTCCTTGTTTTTATATGCTCTTTAAGGCTATATTCCACCTAAGCTCCATAGGTCTTCTACTAGGATGAAACGTATGCTTAAGATAGGTTCAGAAAAGAAGGATATAAGGATTTCAAAGGTTCAAAATTGAGTAGAGGTTTTTAATGAATATCTTTTAGGACAACTTTTCTTTTCATTCTATTGGCAGTGAATATCTCCTATGAATTTTTCTTTCTCTTTTCTTCATCACTTTTATTTTCTTATTTTATTTTTTGTTTTTATAATACTCTTTTTTTTTCTATTTCTTTTTCTTTGAAAGAAAGGTTTTTTTTCCTATGCAAACACTTTGATATTTTTTTACTTCTTTGACTTTTGTCCTTTTTTTGTCCTTTTCTACTAACTATACTTGTTTTAACAATGGGTAATGGATGTTTATTTTATTTGTTTATTTTGGATTAAGGTAGTCCCGATTAAGAAAGAAAAGGCCTAACAATAGGCTCAAAGGGCTAACTAATGATATGATATATTGGGTAGGTTTTATGTCTTTAGGGTGAACATGGACGACCTATATCATTCCTTAGGTTTCCTAAAGCCTATTAGATTCAATAAATTTTCTAAAAAGAAAGCTATTACTCCTATTTATTCTTGATAGTTAACCAAAACAAGGATAACAAGATCACACTAAGCTATGCACGCTAAAGAAACTATGGAATTACGTATAACTCTCTGAAAGAATATAGTCTCTAAACTCACCAAGTTATAGGTATCCATTGATTTTCCTTAGGGTCTCTAAGTCATACCTCTCTATTAGTCTTAACTATGTGTCGTGTGTAAATACTTTTTGAGAATTAACCTTTATAAATGCTTCAACATATGAATAATATGCAAAAATAATCATATACACTCCCATTAAGAGGTGAAAAAATTAGAATTACTAAATTTTGAGCTTCTAGTTCTCATCACAATAAGGTTACTCTTCCAAAAATGTTTTTTTTATTTTTATAAAAAGCTCAAGAAAATTCAAAATTCCTATATACATCTATACCCCCAACCTGAATGAAACATTGTCCTCAATGTTTGAAAATGTAAGATCCTATATGAAAAGATGTAGAAGATGGACATTTAAAAAAAAATTCTAGGTTGCCACCTAGGAAGCCCTAAGTTTTCCTTGAGCCAGACATAATGATGAGTGAAATGATGGTAATTTAGAAGGGTTCTTGGAGTGGTAATCTAAATTGGGTCATGATAATGAGGTGCCTCTAATATTATCTCATCAATCCTAGAATTAAGCATCTCTAGGAAAGGTTTAACCTCTAACCATTGTTTTTTGAATTTCTCCATCCTTCTCAATCTCGATGGCCCCTTGAGAATAGACTATGCACACTGTAAAAGGTTTGGTCTATCTAGATATGAGTTTTCTGGGTGGAGATGCAATCCAATGTTATACAATAAGACATTTTGTCCAGGTGTGAAGGATTTTTTTAAGATTTAGTGATCATGTGCAACCTTCATCCGGTCTTTGTATGATCATGTAGAGTCATATGCATCTTTCCTCAGTTCTTCCAACTCATTGAGTTGGAGTTTCAAATGGGTCCCAATAGAATCTATGTAAAAATTGAGCTTTTTGATAGCCCCTTTCCATAGACCAGGCAATAAGGTGACTTTCTAATAGGGGTTTTATATGCTATATGATAAGCCCACAAAGTGTCATGAGTCTCATAGACCAGTCTTTCCTACTTGGATTGATTGTCTTCTCTAAAATTCACTTTTTCTCCCTATGGATACCTCTACTTAGCCATTGGTCTGAGGGTAGTATGGGGTAGCTATTCTATGGTTGATGCCATACTTTTTCATTAAATTTTCAAATACTTTATTACAAAAGTATTTTACCCCATCACTTGTTATGACTCTTGGAGTACCAAACTTTGAAAAGATATTTTCTATTAAGAGTTTTACCACAACTTTGTGGTCATTGGTTTTGCAGGGTATAGCCTTCACCCACTTGGACACGTAATCCACTCCCACTAAGATGTAAAGATTTCCAAAAGAATTAGGAAAGGGTCCCATGAAATCTATGCCCTAAACATCGAATGACTCTACAATAAGGATTGGATTTAAAGGCATCATATGTCTCCTTCGTAGACTACTTAATATTTGACACCTCATGCGTGCTATGTAGTAAGCATGTGCATCCTTTAAATATGGTTGACCAATAAAAAACCACACTGCAAAATTTTTGTAGTTATCTTTCTTGTGCTAAAATGGCCCCCACATGCAAGATCATGACGACATGAGATTATTTAATTGTGATCACTATTTGGTACACATATTCTAATCACTTGATTGGGATAGTACTTGAATATGGGTAATCCTAACTACTAAATCCACTTTTGCTTCATCTACTTCTATACCATTGAGTGATATTATGTGGCCTAATACTATCCCACTTTGTCCTATAAAAGGCCACTTTTCCCAATTTAGAACAAGAATTTTCTCCTAACACCTTGCTAGAACTAACTTTAAGTGGTGCAGACACACATCAAATGATGACCAAAATACTAAAAAGTTATCCATGAACACCTTAAGAAACCTTTCTACCATATCAGTGAAAATGCTTAATATACACATTTGAAATGTAGCAGGAGTGCTACAAAGCCCAAAAGGCATACGCTAATAAGCGAAGGTTCCACTGGTGTTATAGGAATTTGGTTATAACTGGAATATCCATCCAAAAAATAATAATAGCTATGTCCGGCCAACATCTCTAGCATTTAGTTAATGAAGGGTAGAGGAAAGTGATCTTTCCTCGTGATTGAGTTCAACTTTCTATAGTTAATGAACTGCTCATGTGGGTGGCTACTAATGCATTATCCTCATTTTTAACTACTGTAACCCTAGATTTCTTGGGTACAACCCGAATGGGACTAACCCAAGTACTATTAGAGATAGGATATATAACGCCAACATCTAGAAGCTTTGGGACTTCATCTCTGATCACGTCCTTCATGTGGGGATTAAGTCGTCTTTGAGTTTCCTTAGAAGGTTTTGCATTTTCTTCTAGGTATATCCAATGTATGCATATGGTTGGACTAATCCCTTTTATGTTTGCTATCATCCAGCCTAGAGTAGTTTTATATTCCTTATTGACATTTAAAAGCTTACCCTCCTATTCATTATCCAAATTTGATGCTATTGTCATAGGTGAGGTTTCATCTAGCCTAGGTATGAATATTTCAAGTTGTTAGGCAAGGGTTTTTAGTCTAGATATGGTGGTTGCTCTATTGAGGGTATTTGAACAAATTCAAAACGTGAGAGTGGTTCCTCATAAGGACCCCACTTGGAGGTATCCATGATTGGAGCAGCCTCTAAAAGATTGCTTACCTCCTCAATAAACTTTTCTAAATCAAAATCTCCTTTAAAGTGCATGAGACAAGCCTCTAGTGGATCCGAGATGGACAATGTTGTATGAATATCATTAATTAGATTCTTAATCAAATTGACATTGCATGAATCATCGAGGTCTAAATGTTGTTGATTAGCATTAAAGACATTTAACTTAACTTTGATGTTGACGGGTGACAATTTCATGACACCATTCCTAAAGTTAACAATGGCACTGGACATGCCAAGAATGGATGCCCAAGTATCACCGGAATCTAACTACCAAGGTCAGATATAGGTTGGGTGTCCAATACAATGAAATCAACTAGGTAATAGAACTAGCCCGCTTGTATCAAGACATATTTAACCAAACCATGGGGTATCTTAACAAATCTATCTACTAATTTTAGTGTGGTAGTGGTTGGTTTTAACTCACTAAGTCTTAGTTTCTCATAGACAAAGTATGACAATAAGTTAACACTCACCCCTAAGTCAAGTAATGCCCTATTTATGACATGATCTCCAATAACGTAGGAAATGGTAGGATACCCTAGGTCTCTAATCTTTGATGGGGTCTTGTGTTGAATCAAAGGCCTTACTTGCTGGAAAGGAAAGCTTTCTTTTTTCTTGTGCAGAGCTTCTTTAAGAACTTGGCATAGGCGGGGTTGTCTTTGATTGCATTGAGTAATGGAATATTGATTTGGACATGTTTAAATACCTCCATTAACTCATTGAAGTTTGTTACTTTCTAACCTTGTTCAGTAACTAAGGAAAAGGGACTTTAGGCTCATATGGTGCCTCCACTATAGGTTCTACAGGGTTTTTCTGTCTTTTCTCTTTCTCCTATATTTTGGTTGCTCTCTCCTCTATAGTTTCCTGAGCCTGCCCTACTTTGTTTTTTATCCAAAGACCACTCCTTAGGGTGGTTATAAACTTGGCATGATCATGAGGATTAAGGTTTTGAGAACTTGACCCTATCTCAAATTGGCCCCTCGGGTTACTATTATGTAGTTCAGTTGACAATTGGCTTACTTGCATATTTAACTTAGCTATGACTTGAGAGTTGACATGGGCTGAACGTCTACTATCATTTTGCAACTAGTGTAAGGCCTTTTTAGTGTCATCATTTTCTTTTAAATTTTTTTCAAGAATGGTCTGAATGTTTTCCTCAAAAGATGGTTTCTTTTGTTATCGAGCTTGTTGGAATTCAAGTGGTTGCTAGGAAACTATAGCTTTATGAGGAAAGCTTTGGGCAGGGGGTTTGTAGATGGTCTACCTTGGTAGTTAATTCTTTGACTAGGAAAAGTTGGGATGCCTAGCCCATTTAGGGTTGTAGGTCTCAAAATATAGGTTGTTGCTAGGTTTTTGTGCATTTAATGCATTTGCTTGGTCAATGAGATAATCATTCAGATGGATAAGATGTGGTTATATAGGCTAGGCTGGAACATATAGCACAAACTTCTTATGCTATACCATCCATTCTATGACTTAAAACGCTTTTTAAAAAAAAAGAACTTATTCAATATAATAGAGGATTTTTGCTAGTTAGGACATCTACAATAGCCTGAATTAAATAACACATTAGATTATTGAAAGAGGAGAATAAAATAGCCCCATGTGTGTATTATAGTTGCCTATGACACAACCATAATACTAGCTATACCATAATCTCTCTCTCTCTCTCTCTCTCTCTCTCTCTCTCTCTCTCTCTCTCTCTCTCTCTCTCTCTCTCTCTCTCTCTCTCTCTCTCTCTCTCTCTCTCTCTCTCTCTCTCTTGTAATTATATGATATAACAAGTTGTATCATAGGCATAATTAAAATTCAATGGTGGACCCACTTTTGACATTTTCTTCATGGTCCAAACTATTCATCTAATTTCTCTCATTCCAAATAGTGTAGAAATTGAAGATCACATGATTTGGATATCTACAAATTGTTTAGTTATGGATCTTTTGAAGCAAAAATAGATGGTTCAATACAGAAAATCCTTGAAAGACAAAACATCATTATTCTTTTTTCTTTGAAAGGGATGAAATTGAAGGTCCTAGATATATCCAATACATGTGAGCTATAGTTTCTAGGCCATCTGGGATGAGAGAATTAGATGAATGGTTTGGGTCATATAGAAAATCCTAAAAAGTGGGCCCACTATTGTTTTTAAAGTATGCCCATCATACAACTAGTTGTATCATATAATTACTCTCTCTCTCTCTCTCTCTCTCTCACACACACACACACACACACACACACAATCTCAAAAATTATATGATGTAATTGAGCTCATTAAGGTTGCATCATAGGCTCATAGGCATAAAGAGAAGTGGATGGTTGGGCCACTTATTTCAAAATTTCTCATGATCTATATTATTCATTAATTTACCTCATGTCAGATCCCCTAGATACCAAATCTAACATTTTCTTCATTTTTGGACATTTCTAAACAAAAAAAATAGATAGTGTCCTATATTTGAGTCTTTTTCTATGTTGTACCATCTATTTTCTAGCTTTAAACAATTCAAAAATAAAGGAATTATATATATTCATTGATAAGTGTCTAATTTTGTATAATAACCACTCAATTAGTTACCCATGTCTTACAACTTATAGAAGTAAATTAGGATTTTTAGACCAAAATTCGTAACACATGCAATTTTAACCTAACAAAGCAAAGGTTTAATATTTAATAGGTTTAGAAGCTAATCCAAGGTAGGTATGTGATTAATCATATTTTTTAGGATTTAATTAGAGTTTTTACTTTTTGTAGGAAACAATATGGTCATTCGATGGTTGAGATCGATTGAGATGAACATTGGAGATTAAGATCAAATGATTATGTCATAGCCTAAAAAATCATCAACCCGACATGAGATCAAGGTCAAGATCATCCTTAGGGAAAGATATAAATGCAATTAAAGGAGCTAAAGGAAGCCAAAGTGGGCCCATGAAGTAAGCCATGCATTTTCACCACCTTTACATGGGAGCCATTCAAGCCACCTTAGCCATATAAGCTATGAGAGAAGATGACAAGCTAAGGAATTTAATCCAAGCCATTCAAGCCACTCATGCCAGAGGATGGAGCCATGAAGCCAAGTTAAGAGAGTCATCTAAGCCAGCCATGAAGCTTAGCCAATGGAGCCCTCAAAGTTAGCCATTAAAGCCATATAAGCTAAGCTAAATGAAAGGCCATGATTGGAGAAAAATTAAGAGGATTATCCATGAGATTCTAAGGGAGATTTCGAAGAGACATAAGGGAGAATTCATTAGGATAAATTGGCATGTGAACCAATCGGATTAGACCTGTATATTTTTTATGTTTTCCCCACCTTTTTATCACTTTCCACCTTATCACCAAATAGCATCACGAATTTGACTTTCCATTTAAGAGTCCTATGATTCCAAGACTCCACCATCAATATGATGCTTCCAACATGAGGATTGGTACAATCCTTGGCCAAGAGAGAAAACCAATTGCATTGGTCAACAAAAATCTCAAATATACTGGTAGAAAGTACTCCACTTATGATAAATAGCTCCATGTGTGTGACTCTAACTTTGGTCAAATTTGGAGTAAATGTGTGCTTGGCCCTTTTTAGAAAATTTTTATGCAATGTGAGTTTTTATTCAAGGAAACTCTCTTATGCATTCTCAAATTCACCCTTAGAGAAACAATTATCTTTGCGGCTCATGATGGTGGCATTTTTGGGTATTTTGGGACAGATAAAACTCTTGCTCTTGTAAAAAACAAGTTCTTTTGGCCAATAATGATGAATGATGCTTCTAGGCATGTGTAATAGTGAAGAGCATGACATCTGATAAAATGTCATCTTCAAAACATAGGTTTATACCCTCCACTCTCTATTCTTAACTCTCCTTGGGTAGAAGTGAGTGGATTTTTTTGTTTGACTACCAAGAATTTAGAAGAGTAAAGATTCAGTCCTAGTGGTTGTTGATCATTTCTCCGTGATAGTGCATTTCATAGCCTATAGTATGACGGTTGATGCTTCACATGTGGTTAACTTATACAATAGAGAAGTTGTTTGACTCCACGGCATTCCCAAGTCGATTTCTTTAGATCGAGATTCCAAACTTTTCTCACTTCTAATGCACTTTTTGAAAAACCTTGAAAATCAGTTGCAATTTTATTTTTCTTATCATCCACAAACTGACTAAAAAATGAAGTTGTTAATAGAAGTTTGGGTAATATGTGTCAAAGCATTGTGGGAAAGAAAATTTTCCAATGAGATTTGTTGTTAACTTAGGTCAAATTTGCTTTCAATAGTTCCTATAGCCAAACTAATGGTTGGCAGTCCTTCTAAAGCTATTAGTAGGAAGAATCCTTAGAGTTAATATATGTAGCACCTCTTCCAATCACCAACAATTTCAATGGAGATTCTGAAGAGCAAGCAAAGAAAATTAAGAAGTTGCATGATCATATTTGAAGAAAAATTGAGTAACAAAATGAGAAGTATAAGGCTTAAGTTGACAAACAATGAAAATGTACCAAATTTTATGGGAGTGATTTAGTCTGGATGCACCTTAGAAAGGAAATTTTTTCTCAATGACAACAATCCAAGCTCAAGCCAAGAGTGAGGATCCTTTCAAAATCTCGAGGAAAATTCGTAAGAATGTTAATAAGGTTAAGGTACTTCCACACTTTGAAGTGTTAGACACTTTCAATATTTCTAATCTATAAGTGTAAAGATGAGAGGACAAGGAAGACAACTTGGGGATGAGTTCTTTTCAACTCACAGAGAATGACATAGAGGTATCTCTAATTCAAATAGCTAATGATTAGGAAAGAATATGAATGAGCATCAAGATGTGGATGTCTTATCTATGGTCCAAACTATGAGAAACTATTGTGTGGGAAAATTACTTTGTATGAGGAATTGGTATTAGTCTTTAGTAAGTTAAGATTATCAGTTATGAGACACCTTGGGTTTTCAAAATACATTTTGAAAACTATTTTGAAATTCGGGATATCCCTTTTTTGAAAAAAAAATAGCAGAAAATTTTTCTTTTTGAAAATCCTAAGTGTCATTTCTTATACAAGCACAAGGATTTTACGGTGAATTGAATATTTCATTTTTCTATTAAAAATTTGACTCAGTTTGCTCTATTTTTGAACATATGAGCATTTGACGCATGCTTGTGGAACACTTGATAGATGATACAAATAATTTTCATTGTTTTGAAGACAATTACACAACATATTCCACTAAATACAAATGAATCCACAATCATGAAAGTAAATATACATTCGTATGCTCCAATAAATCATACAACTAACCTAAAGTTGTAAAGTTCACCCTTCTGGTACTAGAAAATCTCAATCTTCTAAAATTTTGAACTCCACAGCTACTTTCACATTCGACCTATTCATCCTTCTATTCTAATTCTTCAAATATGAGACATTGTAAATAATTACAATGTCTAAGCGAGCTTGTGATTGTGTAGGTAGAATAAGTTGCTATTTTGCAATGCAATACATGATTTACATAATCAATGCATTTTTAGAATTTATCATACTTAAACAAAACCCATGATGTTTCAAAGTAAGTACTCATGCTAAAATTAACAAGTTCTCAAATCATACATTTATGAAATCAGTTTATAGGTGTAGTTCAATACAATTGATTAGTCATAACTCCATCATGATTTCTAAAAAATACTATTGCCTTTGTTTTTCCTAAGAATTAAGCATTTTAAGCTTTTATTATCTCAGGAACATTTAACTATATTATGACCATTTTCCATTATTAGACACGTAAGCATTCTAAATTCATTCATGAAATAATAGTTCTTCAAAATTGTTCACCATACATGATCACTCAAATTATCCCTATAAATGTCTTAGTAGTTTGTCATTAGATGGTTAATTTAACTTAAATAGAGGGGGGTATCTAACATTCTCATTATCATATGTAAAGGTAGTTATTTAACATCTTAGTCTTCACAAACACAATGCATTTTCATATGCAAGAATAAATCAGTACATGGTCATGCAGAATCCCTCATAATGCTCAAGCAATCTAACATCATAGTAAGCTGACCATAGTAAAACCATCAGTTTAGGAAAATCAACAAGTATTATAATACTAATGGCAAAGCCACTAGTTGGCTATAAGCATCAAAGTATGATATCGATAAAAAATCCACGAGGAAAATCTAGTAATCCAAGTCATGTGCAAATTCAAAATAAATGGAAAGCCAATATATTCAGTAAGCTCAAATATATAAATAGCAAAGTCTTGGGTGTGTAGCCCTTAGTCCATAATACAAAAATTCGAACCCACATCGTCATGGAGAACTGGTCGCATGCTATTTACCATCAAGGACTAGTCTAGACTCTCAACGTTGTGACTCATAGGGCCCTTTCGTCACCTACTGGTGACTACTGCAGCCAGTACGTTGGCACATGGTTACCCTCACAGCCATGACTCGCAGAACCTCATAGGGGCTACCCGACTACCACTTATAGTAGTTTCCCATGAGAAGGTACTCCTACAACTCTGGTATCTCCATCACAGGGCTGGTATCAATCTCATATGTCTCATAGGTCAGTGGCCAACTGCACCTTCTAGCATGGGGTCTTCGAACTTGGCACACCCACATAATGCACCTACCAATAGTGATCTAGGACTTAGGACACTCTAGGAGTGACTATTCAAAACATTGTTAAAATCAATATCCACAAGGACTTATAGCTGCTTGTAGAGTGTCTACCTAAAGCATCAATGAAACCATAACCATAAGAGCTTACAGCTACTCGTGAAGCACCTACCTAAATAGCAACAAATTCGGATCCATTAGGACTTACAGCTACTCGCCGAATGCTTGCCTAAATCATACATCATATACATCTCCAAAATCATTTCATGAAAATAAAACCGTTATTTCAAAGTTTTATGAGAAACTATTCAAATCTATTCACTTTCAACCCTTATTCTCGACAAGGTGTAAAAACATATCTTTGTGAGCATTCAAAATATGCATTTGTCATTCATATACTCAAAAGTATACATCTAGTGCAATGATTGTAAAAGATAAATCTTTAAACAATATAAAAAAAATGCATATTGCTAAGGAGACCATAATTAAACTAGTGATAAAGCCTTTATCAGTAAAGACAAATATGTTATAATTTAAGGTCATGGGTTGTAAATATCTATTGCATTTATCCATGGCATTTAGAGATCCTTTAACATGTTCATTTCAATATGATCATTTATAGTCTTACATATCAATAGCTAGCTCATTTCAAAATATAGTAGTAAAAAAAAAAAGGTTTAAAATAAACCTAATTAAGGGCTACTGATTACACAATTGTTATTCTATCTCTTGGTGGCAAAGACCTTAAGATTATTCCCTCTAGCGTCTAGTCTTGGAACTAATCATTACATCATTCTTAATTTGTTAAGCTACATGTATGACATATTCTAGCAAATTTGCTTCGGTCTTATTATAGTTCAACCTTGTAAGCTATTATGAAATCTTTACTTTAATGTACATAATAGCAATCCATTCTATTTGAGCATTCCAAATGTTATAGTATCAAATGTCCAAGTTCTTGATGTTTTAGTAGTGTATGTAAAGTCCAACTATGTTCAAGGTATTGCAATGTCCACATAACTATAGATTTCAACCTCGATGATTAGTCTAATTACTCTTTTGTCCCAATGTTATAATTTGGATAAACCAAGTGTTTTAAGTTCAATTTGCCTCTATTGTTAGTCCAAAGTAAATCATGCTTCTAAGTATTTCTATCATCAACTAAACATATATCATCATCATCATCAAGACCTTATCCCAATTAGGGGTCTGCCACATGAATCTTATTCCTCCATTCCACTCTATTAAATACATGGCTTCATTTAGTCCCAAAATTTTTAAATCTTTCCTTACCACTTCTATCCACGTTCTTTTGCGCCTTCCCCTCGCCCTTTTAGAACCTGCTACTTGTATTGCGTCACTCCTTCTAACGGGTGCCGTTGTTGGTCTCCTTTGAACATGTCCATACCATCTAAGTCTAATCTCCCTCATCTTCTTACCTATTGGTGATACCCCTAAATTTCCTCTAATATTTACATTTCTAATTCTATCATTTCTTGTCTTACCACTCATCCATCTCAACATCCTCATTTCTATGACGCTCATCCTATGAGTATGATGTTCCTTAACTACCCAACACTCTGATCCATAGAGCATGGCCAGCCTTATGGCCATCTTATAGAATTTTCCTTTTAGATGGAGTGGCATCCGCCGATCACACAAAACTCTAGATGCACATCTCCATTTGTTCCAACTAGCTTGGATTCTCTGAGTAACTTCCCTCTCAATCTCTCCACTCTCATGAATCATTGATCCTAAGTATTGAAAGTGGTCTTTCATGGGGACTTCTTGGTTATCAATCTTGATCGGTGTTCCACTCCTACTCTCCTTGCTAAAATTACATTCCATATATTATGTCTTAGTTCAGCTAATTTTAAATCCTTCAGATTCTAATACTTCTCTCCATAACTTAAGCTTTATGTTTACACTCTCCCTTGTCTCATCAAGTAAGACTATATCATCTACAAATAGCATGCACCAGGGAATCTCCTCATGCAGATGTTTTGTTAACTCATCCATAACCAATGTGAAAAGGTATGGGCTCAATGTCGATTGTTGGTGCAATCCTACAGTGATAGGAAAATCATCAGTCACGTCACTAGTGGTCTTAACATTTGTTACCGCTCCCTCATACCTATCTTTAATTATGTCTATATACCCTTAAGAAACTCCTTTATCACCCAACACCCTCTACATTAACTCTTTAGGGACTCTATCATAAGCTTTCTCTAAGTTGATAAAGACCATGTGGAGGTCTTTCATCCTCTCCCTATATTTCTCTACTAATTGCCTTAGTAAGAAAATAGCTTCCATGGTAGACCTCCTAGGAAAAAAAACCAAACTGATTCTCCGATATACTTGTTTCATGTCATAGCCTCTTCTCAATCACTCTTTCAAAAAGTTTCATAGTGTAGCTCATAAGTTTGATCCCTTGATAATTAGTGCAGCTCTGTATGTCTTCTTTATTCTTATAAATTGGTACAATAGAGCTTTTCTTCTACTCATCAGGCATTTTCTTTGATTTTATAATCTTGTTAAACAACTTGGTCAACCAAACTACCCCAATGTCTCCCATATGCTTCCAAACCTCTATTGGTATACCATTGGTCCCCATGGCCTTTCCTGATTTCATCTTTTTCAAGGCCTCTTTTACTTCAGGTACTCTAATCCTACGTTCATATCTACAATATCTAGTGTTATTTAGATTTATAGTATTTTCAATCCTTATATTCTCAAAGCCATTATCATTTAACAATTTTTTAAAGTATGTTTCCCACCTTTGTTTGATCTCATCATCTTTGACTAATTCCCTTTGATCATCATTTATAATACACCTAACATGTTCTCTTACTTTTGCTAGTTTAAACACATCTTTCTCACATTCTCTTATTCCTAGTCTATTATAGAACTCATCATATGCTTTAAGTTTAGCCTCACTTACTATTCTCTTAGCAACCTTTTTAGCATTCTTATATTGTTCATAGTTTTCATTATTTCTAGTCTTCTGCCATGTTTTAAAATGCTTCCTTTTTTCTTTAATAACTTTTTGCACTGTTTCACTCCACCACCATGTTTCCTTTACTAATTGCCTTTTACCTTTAGATACTCTTAAAATATCTTTTGCCACTTTCTTAATGAACTCAGCAATATTAATCCACATGATATTTACTTCTATTTCATAGTTCCAAATTCCTTCTACCATCAACTTATTTGTGAATGAGGTTATTTTCTCTCCTTTTAAGTTCCACCACTTAATTTTTGGATATCTATTAAGTTTATTTCTTTTCCTCCATCTTTTGATATGGATATCCATAACCATTAACATATGTTCTGAGGTTAAACTCGCATCGGGTATCACCTTACAATCCTAACATATAGATCATTTATTATTCCTAAGTAGAAAAAAGTCTATTTGGCTTTTATGAAGTCCACTTTTAAAGGTTATTAAGTGTTCATCCCTCTTCTTAAAGAATGTATTTGCAATGGATAGGTTATATGACAAAGCAAAATCAAGGATATTCTCCCCAATCTCATTTCGTTCACCTATACCGTACCCTCTGTGTATTCTATCATATCCTTCCTTATCTTTTCCTATAAATATGCCCTCAGTGTTGGGAATTTCTTGTATGACTCCCTCCATATCTTCCCAAAACTGGCTCTTGATTATATCTTGTAACCCTACTTGTGGTGTGTATGCACTTATAACATTTATAATCTTCTCTCCTAGAACAAGTTTTATTATTATAATTCTATCACTGATTCTTTTAACGTCCACAACTTTATCCTTTAATTCCTTATCCACTATTATTCCTACGCTATTTCTATTATTTTTCTTTCCTACGTACCATTATTTATACTAGCTTTAGCCCCTTTCCACTTGGTTTCTTGGATACAAGAGATGTTGACTCTCCTATGTTTCATCACGTCTACTAACTCCAAACTCTTACCTATCAATGTCCCTATATTCCATGTGGTGATACGAATCTTATGTTCTGGAGATATCCTATTTACTATCGCCTTTCTAGACCTCCATGGCATGAACCCATGTATACTTTTCACTGCACCTGGGTTCTGATGTAGGCGTCGCTTCCGAGGGGATGCTCTAACAGCCCTTGCCCACTTTTCACTACACCTGGGATCTGATGTAGTAGTCTCTTCTAGGAGAATGCCCTAGCAACCCTTGCTTATTTTTCACTGCACCCAGGATCCGATGCAGCACGTCACTTATGGGGAACGCCCTAGATTGAGGGAATGTCAGTTTTTGATTCATGTCATATTAGGGTTGCCATAGTTTTAAAAAGTTGAAGATGATTTTTATTTCTTCCTTACAAACTAATATGCAAATGAATATTCATTGCAAGCAGAAAAGAAATAACAAAATCATCTTCAACTTCACCCTTGTTGGCTAGCTACCTGATGCAAGGTTTACCATATTTTAAGAAGCTAGAGATGATTTTCATTTCTTCCTCACAAACTAATATACAAATGCATATTCATTTGTAAGAAAGAAATAACAAAATCATCTTCAACTTCTCCCTTGCCAGCTAGCACTTGATGCAAGACCCTCCTCCTTTTGCATTCAGGCTTGGGACCGGCATTGGTGGAGTTAACTAAACATATATATATATATATATAATAAGTTGCAGTCAAAGAGTACAACATCCACTCTTTTGTTTGGGTCATACAACTAGGTAACATTAACATTTTCTATTTAAATTCAATTATTCATTTTTTTATTTGATAAAGTGAAATGTGTCATGAAATAACCACCAAATTTATCACATGCTTCCATAATTTTTCTTGTAATTAAAGACAATACTCTGTAAATCATCATCTGCATTAAATTATTCTTATAAACACATGACAGTTATTAAACTTTCTAAAATAGAAAATCTTAATACACTTACCTCGCATGACATTTATCCTCAATTCTCGTGTGTACCTCCTTTTTCTTGATGTACTGATTGACCAATTTGTAGGTTTCTTCATTGATCCATAGATGGATGGCTCTGATCGTGTCTTTGTTGCTGATTAGCATATAAAAAAGCAAAGATATGTTGGAACCACTACAAATCAGAAAGAAATGTAGTGTCTCATCTCATAGATCTAGAATGAGTTGGTTAATCATTGGTCAAATGTTAGGAACAAGCTAGATATGTCATTGTTCAAGGTGTTTGGTGATAGATCTACAACTGGATTAGAAAGAATACTTAAATTAGATATGAGTCTACGAGTATGTTTGACTAATATATAGTTGGATCAAGATGAGAGGCTAGATCTGATCACAAATCAGATCATCTAGTGTGAAATCTTAGATCAAATTGGGAGCTTATATCAATTGCATATCTAAGCACTAAGTGGTTAATTAATGGTTGGATCATCTCTTAGGGGTGGATCGGTCAAAGATCAAATGTTTTAGTGATAGATCTAGGGTTAGATTGTGGTGAATTGATTAGATCCACCATAGATGTTGTTTTTGGTGATAGAGCAACCATCAGATCATGGTGAATGGATTAGATCAATCATAAATCAATATGTTGATGACTAATAAATGGTCAAATCATGGTGAATGGATTAGATCGATCACATACCGAGGTGCTGGTGATTGATCAATGGTTGGATTGTGAGGTTTCATGAATCGATCACATATCTGACTTTTGGAGACAGATCAACATCAGATGATGATGAATGTTTAGGATAGGTTCATATCTTCCATTTGGAGGCAGATCAATTGTTGGATAGTGGCAAGATCATATCAATTATAGATTTGGTGATATGATCCTATCGATGGTCAGATCTTCTCTGATCAACAAATAGACAGATGGGTATTGTTCCCCACAGTGCAAGGATCGTGACAATTGTCTTAATTCTATGAAATCTCTACTATATTGGACAATAGAAGGGGTCATAGTTGAAGGGAGTAGTGGGGCACACCATGTCAACTTAGTCCACCGAGGGGAGTCGGGAGCAAGTGACATGGGGAGTGCCCTGGCCAAACTCTCCAGAGGAGAGAGAGGGAAATAGAGGGAGGAGGCAAATGATTGGCGCAAGCTTTTCAGGTAGTGCCGCCCTGAGGAGGATGCAGAAGGGGGGAGGTCGAGAGGGATAGGGTTGACGCGCCTACAGTTGGGGGACAACGTGCCAGTGGCTGTGCCATCCCTAGGAGAGCATAAGGGAGAGAGGATCGGGATTGGTGTGGCCTGCCAATCGGGCTGTGCTGGTCCTA
The DNA here is from genome assembly GCA_035236585.1 of Warburgia ugandensis. NCBI lineage: Eukaryota > Viridiplantae > Streptophyta > Magnoliopsida > Canellales > Canellaceae > Warburgia > Warburgia ugandensis. The sequence continues at coordinate 43,426,272 of CP141136.1, forward strand.
GAAGAACAAAGGGAGAGATAACGAGGGAAAAAAGAGAGCAGGCTTTTCTAGTGGTGGTCGGTGGCTCTTGCTCGGTCACCGCCTAGAACTAAACCCTTGAGATAGTGGAAAGAAAATGGGATTTCGAAGCACGAGTTGCATCAATGTCACTAGCTAACCACTGGTGGGGGAAACCAAGGAAGAGAGATGGGAACAAGATTGGTACAGCCGATTGGCTCCACCAGTACCCAGTGGGTCAATATAGAGGAAAAGAAGGTAGAGAGGAGAGTGGGGTTCTGCGCGTAGGTGGCCAACAGCCCTAGTTTGGTCATGACCAGGGGCTGCCTGGAACTAGGGTGGCAAAATATGACACGACACGATAACATGACCCAAACCCGACACGAATTTAACAGGTTTGGGTCGAGTCTTATCGTGTTCATGTCTGACACGCCAAAATCATGTCGTGTTCGAGTCAATCAATGTGACCCATCGCGTCGACCTATTTGACACGCGACCTATTTATTCATCGCGTTGACCCATCTAGCCAGTGGTTGAAAATATAAGACGGTTCTTCAAAAACTGTCTTATATTAAATATAGGATGGTTCATCTGGAACCGTGTTATATTACAACTGTAAATGTAATATAAGACCGTTCCAAATGAACCGTCTTATATTACAGCACTAATATAGGACGGTTCATCTAGAACCATCTTATATTACAATGTAATATTGGGCGGTTCAAGATGAACCATCTTATATTACAACTCTAAATGTAATATAAGACGATTCATTTGGAATGGTCGTATATTACAAGAGTAATATAGGACGGTTCTTCTGAAACCATCCTATATTATTTATTTTATATTTACTTAATTGTGTTACACGAGTCGTGTCGTGTCGACTTGTTTAATAATCGTGTTGTGTTTGGGTTGCGAATTCTTGACATAATTATTAAGTGGGTCGTGTTGGTGTCGACCCATAACTCTAACATGTCATGTTCGTGTCAACACAAACACGACCCACCAACTCGAATTGCCAGGCCTACCTAGAACTGAGAGGAGTCTAAATGGTTTTCATGGTGACTAGCATTAGGGAAGTAGAATAGGGGAGGAAAGAAGTGTTTCATGCTAGCCAGTCGACCGTGACAATTCGGTCATCATGATAGTGGAATGAATGGAGCGAAGGGTGAGCTCAAGGGTCGCCAAATTCTACTTGATCCGGCTCCCTCCTTGTTTTCTCTATTTGTCATTGATTGCCACGAGAGAAAGCAGTGACATGTGGCAATTCTACCAGCAACATGTCAAGCTTCTCTCCATGCATGTTCGGTCATCCTACTACATGGAGCATTAGGGTCAAGTCATGAGGGAGGGGTGTTGTTATGAATTTCAACCCCCACTTGTATTATTAGAACTTTTGAGTGCAAATTTAGTGTCATTTGGAATAGTCTTAAGGTGTACTTTCCATTTTTATAATTTTCAAATCCAAATTTGAGTTTTGAAAGGGATCAATTTAGAAAATTAAAGGTTGTTATAAGTTATTACAAAATAAATACTTGTCTTGGAGGGTTCTTACCAAGCTATTTAAATAGCCATATGGCACGAAGGAATGAATCAGTTTTGAGCATGTTTCCTCTTAAGAAATCTGAGATTATTCTCTATTTTATTTTATTTTATCTTTCTTTGTATCTCCCAAGAATTTGCCTTAGAGTTGTGAGCTAGTTTTATCCTAACCCTACATGCAAATGGTTTATGCTAATGATTCATCTAGTATAACTAAAAACTCTATAGACCAAAGAACTTCACAAGTGTAAGAATCCTCAAATAAAATACTGCATTGGGTAAACTCTAGAAAATTGAATGTCAAACACTCTCAGAGAGCTATAAGCAAAGAAGTTAGTGATATCCCTTTAATAGGGAAACCATGCATATATTAGGATAGTAAGGAGGGTAGATGGGAAACTGATGTAAATTATCTAGTCCAAGTGAAGAACAAATGAATATGGATAGTAAAGAGTGAGGTAGGAAATGAAATCTAATTTCCTATCCATGTAGGATGCCAACTTTAGCTTAGGAAGGGTCTCACTATGACATTTTAACTAAAATAAAGTCTTAACATTTGGCACAAGTCAATAGCATGCAAGAATCAGTTTCATCAATCCCATCCTTAGGTCAGGTTTCAACTTGAAGGAGCATGGGTATAACATTAAGATCAGTATCTTTGGTGGTCTTATCCTCCTCTATAAGGAATTTCTAGGCAATCTAAGTTTTTTGCTTTAAAAGTGGAGAAATCATAACATAACCAAAAAATACCATAGAACAAAGAAAAAATGTACTATAAGAACTCACCAGTCCATGTAAAAATGTGATAAGAATTAGAAGAAAATTCTTTAGATTTACTACATGTAAACCCCAGAGAACCTATACAATGATCCAATCCTTGGGAAGAAAATAATAATCAACACAAAGAAAGGAAAAATGCATGGGAAAGAAGTTTATAGTTGGAAAATTGGCTTAAGGCACATCTAGGAGAGAGAGAGAGAGAGAGAGAGAGAGAGAGAGAGAGAGAGAGAGAGAGAGAGAGAGAGAGAGAGAGAGAGAGAGAGAGAGAGAGAGAGAGAGCATAACCCATTGAAGATAATGGCAGAAGTGTGAATGGTCTCAAAACTATGCTCAATATGAATAACTCTCTCCCCAGTGGATTAGATTCCATTGCATAGTTGAAGAAAAGGCCAAGGTTGTGAATGATTTATATCTTCTAATAAGTGAATCTAGTAAGTCTCATCTCTCTCAATGAATGAAATTTTGGTGTCAAGCTCGCTTAAGCAAAGTCAAAGAGTATAGATGGTTTAGATCTTCCAAAAAGTGAGCCCATCTCTCTCTCTCTCTCTCTCTCTCTCTCTCTCTCTCTCTCTCTCTCTCTCTCTCTCTCTCTCTCTCTCTCTCTCTCTCTCATATATTTAATTTCAATGGTTACTTATGTCAAGTTAAGTTTTTTATGAACTATTTTGAGTACCATCCATTTTATAACTTAAAAGCTCAATAGCTATTAGAGGATCATCCAAAGTATATGATCTTTTTTGGTAATAAGTTTAAGAATAGTCGAGATAATCAATGAGGTGGGCCTTTGTGAAAGTACCACAAAAACTTCTGAGCACAATGGCACAACGAGTCTTGCTCCTAGGTAACTAGGGTTTGAGATTGTGCATGTGTGTGTTATCATCATCACACCTTATCCCAATTTTGCATCAACTACACAAATCTTGTTCCTCCATTCCCCTCTATCAAGTGTCATGGCTTCATTTAGTCCAAAAGTTTTTAAATCTTTTCTCATCATTTCTATCCACATCCTTTTGGGCCTTCCCTTTGTCCTTGTAAAGTCTTCGACCTAAATCAACTCACTCCTTTCAACTAGGGTTGTTCTCAATCTTTGTTGGACATGTCCAAAGCATCAAATTCTACTCTCTCTCATCTTGTTACATGTTGGTGCTTCTCCTAAGATTCCTCTAATGTTTTCAATTCTAATTTGGTCCTGTCTTGTTTTGCCACTCATCCATCTAAGCATCCTCATTTTGGATACACTTATCCTATAACCATGTTGTTCCTTAACTACCCAACACTAATTCATAGAACATGGCCAGCCATATAGCCCATTCTATAGAATTTTTCTTTCACCTTGAATGGCACCCACTGATCACACAAAAATCTAGAGGAACATCTCCATTTGTTCCAACCCATTGACTCTATGGGTAACATCCCTCTTAATCTCTCTGCTCCCATGAATTATTGATCCCAAGTATTGGAAGCGGTCTTTTTGGGGGACTTCTTGGTTATCAATCTTTACCTATGCTTCACCCCCCCTCCTCTCCTTGCTAAAATTACACTCCATATACTTTTCCATTGTTTAAAATTTTTAAAATATTTTAAACTCTATAACATCTCTCCATAACTCTAGCTTTGTGTTTGCTCCATCCTTTATCTTATCAATCAAAGTTATGTCATTTACCAATAACATGCACCACGCAATCTCCTTGTGCAAATATTTTGTTAACTCATCCATAACCAACATGAAAAGATACATGCTCAATGTCATTCCTTGGCACAATCCTATAATGATAGGGAAATCATCAGTCCTTTTACTAGCAGTAGTCATTAGGGTTAATTCTACATTTTTCAAGTTTAAGGTAGAAATGAAAAATGCATATATTCGATAATTTTACCCCTCAAAGAGTAATTTTTTTACCCTCAAACTACATTGTGGACCCACACATGTCAAATATAAAGTTAGAGAGTTCAAATTATGAATTAGGTGACATTATCAAAGTCAGAGCAATCAGAAATCCTAAGTGGAATATCGAGCCTTATCCATTCAAAATAGAGTGTTTGTATCAAAAGTAAGGTGACAGAACTTCCCATGCATGCATGAGAACTAGCCACTATCCTGGAAAGCTTCTAAGTGAAGTTCAATTCATATACAATGAGATCACATAGAAGGAGAGTTTTCAGAAATAAAACAAATCAAAAGACTGAGGCCCGCATAAGACTTAGTCCTTACACTCTCTCTCCTATTCAACCAAAGGAAGGGACCACCCAAGGGGGAGCACAAATTTTCCATGCAAAGCAGATATTTTCTACTCAATTCCATGTGGAATACATGAAGGAATATAGAGGATTGGTGGTGAAAAGGAAGGATGAGAAGAGAGACAATTTACCAAAAATCTACAATTGAAATTCATCTTACTTTTCAAGTACTTAAAGGGCAAGATTTATGCTTGTAGATACACATTCTAAGAAACCAATGGATACTCATTAAAGCATGAATAGACTAATGACAAGCGAGACTGCAATGAAGATTAGATTGAAAGCTTATTGGTGGAGATTTTTTTAGTGGCTGTCCACATATTTTCATGGAAAACACCTATTTTCAAGGGGGTAGATGTCCCACCTTGCTTGACGCTCATTGGATGGAGAAAATTATGGTGGGGTGAGAGAAAAAGAATGGAAAATTAGGAGTAGATAAGGAAATCTCAATGGAATCTACAACATGTACTTTAAGGCATCACAATCAAATAGTGGAGAGTAAAGAAGCCCTTAAAGAAGATCTCTTTGGATAAGAACACACCAACCAAATCTCACCAACTCAAGTTAGGGTAATAATGATATAAGGACTAGGAATAAAGCATTAAGGAAGGAAATATTTCAACCACTCATTTCAATCCAAATAGTTCACATATATCGCATATTTTTTTAACTCCATATAACCAAAGTGAATTCCACGCCTCCCACCTTCACTCCTTTCAATTCCAGCATATTTTCCTACATCTTCTTGCTTCTTTCCTATATTTTTTTCTCCCTTAGCCTATCCTATTTTCTACTCTCACATATTCTCCCATGCCCCCACCTAGGGAAAACAAACGAAGGAAGATCACCCTCACCCAAGCTCCACAAGCTTCATAGAACCAATTTTCTTCTTGCTTTCTTCTCATCTAGAGTTGTAAGCATTCACCATGATTATTTCTTATTTTAAGTTACACACATTGTTCTCCTTGCATGATTATTTTGCATACACTTTATTCCATTCACATGTTTCTTATTTCTGTAGATCGCACACATAACACTCCCATCATTTAGCTTAACATGCATCTTCATTTTCACAATCCTTTCTTGCATGGAAACATCTTCCATCCTCTTTTGTTGTATGCATGTCCATTATTTTCTTAGGCTTACCCATCCCCTCCATGCTAATCTATATCTCTCCATCCATCTATCTTGCTTGCATCATCTAGAGTTGTAAGCATTCACCATGATTGTTTCATGTTTTAGGTTGCACACATTTCTCCTTGGATGATTATTTTTGCATACACTCTATTTGATTTACATATTTCTTATTTCTCTAGATCACACTCATAGTACTCTTATCATTTAGCTTAGCATGCATCTTCACTTCCACACTCCTTTCTTACATGTCTTGGATGGACTCATCTTCCATCCTTTTCTGTTGTATGCATGTCCATTGTTTTCTTAGGCTTACATGTCCCCTCCATCTTAATCTATAACTCTCCATCCATCTACCTTGCATGCATCACCTTGAGTTGTAAACATTCACCATGATTATTTCTTGTTTTAGGTTACTCACATAGTTCTCCTTGCATCTTATTTCTCTAGATCACACACACAAAACTCTCATCATTTAGCTTAGCACACATCTTCATTTTCACATCTTCCATCCTTTTTTGTTGTACGCATATCCATTGTTTTCTTAGGCTTACATGTCTCCTCCTTCTTAATCTATATCTCTCCATCCATCTATCTTGCACACATCATCTAGAATTGTAAGCATTCACCATGATTATTTCTTGTTTTAGGTTGTACACAATTCTCCTTGCATCATTATTTTGCATACACTTTATTCCATTTAGCACTCTCATCATTTAGCTTAGCACGCATCTTCATTTTCACTATCCTTTTTTGCATGTCTTGCATGAACACATCTGCCATCATTTTCTATTGCATGCATGCCCATTAGTTCCCATTCTTACTTTCCCTCCTAAGTCGTTACACACATAATCCCTTAGGCATGGCTTCCCATGCATGCAACTACTTTAGCCTTTTTATTTTTGCATGCATAGCTTCTTTGTACCTTAGAATTACACATGTAATATGTTCCTTGTTATTATAAGTATCCATATCATCTCACTCTTACACGCCCTATCATTGCACACACTTTTCACTCCTTCATCCCATACACACTCCACTACCCCTTAACTATTTCCACTCCATGCACCATTCACCATCTTCCCTTTTTTTATTGCGCGAGCACACACACACACACACGCTCACGCTCACTTGCATGGATACTCCATTCCTTAATCATTCATGCATTCTTCTCTTTTTTCTTTATTCTATATCTTTTCTTTTTATGGGACTTGGGAACAAAGGAGAAGGAAAGAAGCCATGTGTCCTTCTATGGCAGCAAGGAGTCTTTCAACTTGTAAATTAAAGGTTGAGAGACAACCAAATCCTTTGATAAAGCCACTCAAATTTTGAGCTAAGGCAATCATGCTAAAGAGTAGGACCACTTCTAAGGTAAAGTACCTATCTCCTTCCTCATCTCCTAAGGCTAGAATATGTGTGTCCTAAGCCAAGGGGCCACTATCTCCCCTTTATTTATTTTTTTATTCTAAGTTCATTCTTAACGGTGGAAGCCTCCTCTATGGCGACCCTACTTTAAGAAGAGCGGACCTCTTACCCTCTCTTGTCTTTCTCCTTAAGAAGCTACCCTTTTTCTAAGAGTATCTAGCTAAGGAGATAGAAAATTTTATTTTACATCTTTCTCTTTGTCTTATTTTATGGGTGATAATTCTTTAGGAAGGGTATGGAATGTTGCATTAATGAGATGAGAAAATCTTGGTGGTAAGTAGTGTAGAATGGGCAAAGAGAAGACCTGCACTATTGAGTGACACAACAAGGGGGCCCTACTATAGAATTCAAGTCTAAGTTGAAGATCTTTATTTGCTTTCCTTTGTAAATTTCTTTATTTGCTTATGTAAGAAATCTTTGTAATCAATCAATTAATGAGAAGCTTCTTTTAATTATTAGTTAGTTCACTTGCTTTATTCCTTCATTAGTTTATTTCCTTGCTTTCTTATTTACTTGGTTCTTGCTTTAGTTCCTTGTTTAATTGTTTTCCTTTACTCACTTGTTTCTTTCCTTGCTTTATTGTCTTAGATGCTTTGCTTTACATTCCTTGTTATTTTCTTTAGTTAGAATCTTTACTTTACTTTTCTTTAAATTTCCTTCCTTTTCTTGGATTGACTAGTTTAATGTAGAAATTTAAATTTTAACAAGCACTCCTTAAAAGAGTCCTCATGGGATCAACCAATATTTGTTGGTCTATACTCCAATAGAACTGTGCACTTATAGTAATAATTAAAATGCATCAATTTTTTTAAGCTATTACCTGGGACTCTCAATGATGTTTAATTAAGATCTAGGTTGTAATGCCTTACCACTAATCGTAGTGTTAGGAATGCATATAGAATAGTTGCACTTCTAATTTTTGCATTATTTCCTTATTCCTATGAATTTATACTTACCTTTTCTTTTATGAAGGAATTTGGACAAGAATAAATACTTGGAGGAAGACCTTAGGATATTTTCTATAAAAAAAAAAATTTATTTGAGTGAATTGTAGTGAGATCGAAGTTGTAATTTTTTCTTATGCATAATTCATTCAATTAAAATAAAGGGTTAGAATAATACAGGTCAAGGGTAGACCATCCTAAACTAATCGGAGAAGTGGCTTGTACATGGACCTACCCTTGTATGAGAGGACTTATTCTAGGACCCTATTGTCAGCTTTGCCATCTTCTTTCCAATTCCTATATTGGGATTTGCACAAGTAATTTAATTATTGAATTGTGGATGATAGTATAAAAGCATATATACATTTCATATTTACTTGTTGCATAATATTTAAGGCTATTAGAAGGGGTGTCTTGGCATGAGGTAGACTCGTCATTGTGTGACCTTGAGGTCAAGGGTTCAAGGCGTGGAAATAGCCTCTTGCAAAATACACTATTGACCCTTGTGGTCCGCCCCCTCCCTGGACCCTGCATATGGAGGAGCTTCATGCACTAGGACTGCTCTTTTTATACTATTTAAGGCCATCACATTAGAAAGCAACTTTGTAACAAGGATAACATAAGTTGAGCTATAACCAAAGGAATGGGTTGTTAGGGTTATAATGCCTCGTTTGTTGAGGCTTTGACCTTTGTTGAGTATCATATAGGTAGTTGCATTAGATTTATAACTTTCCTTGCATAATAGGATACGTTTATTACTTTAAAGTGCATTATATGTTGATTGATCTGTGGGGGATTGTTGCATAATATTTAAGGCTATTAGAAGGGGTGTCTTGGCATGAGGTAGACTAGTCATTGTGTGACCTTGAGGTCAAGGGTTCAAGGCGTGGAAATAGCCTCTTGCAAAATACACTATTGACCCTTGTGGTCCGCACCTTGACCTTGGCCCATCAAGGATAAGATCAAGGATGAATTTCATCACCACACCTTGGCCCATCAAGGTTAAACAACACATAATGCACCCAAGCCTTCTAGCTTTTAATTAAAAATAACATAGAAGAGACCTCAGTAGCTTTTCAAAATCATGCGACCCTCTTGGAAGGAGGCAATCTTTTGCCACTCCAGTGGTCCATATCTAATCAATTACATTGGTATTTAAATAACTAGCTTTGCCAACACATTCTATGACTCAGTTCATCTATAACTAACTAGGAGGGTGTGAAGCAGTTAATTAAGATTACGATCTAACTGATAAGTAAGGACAAATCTGAAAGAGAGAAGGAGCTACTTAGGATTATAAATAATCTAAAAACTCTCCTTTAAAAAATTCAAGATAAAAAGCCTTTTAGCTTATTTGTCATAGGGTTAGAAGCATTATGTGGCCTTGCATGTTTGTTTCTTTTAGCATATAAGTTGCATATTCTAGTTTAGAATTTGTTAGACTAGCAAAAAAAAAAACCTTTCGTTGTATACAAAAACATAGTTTTATTGTATATAAACTTAAGTTCACTACACCATTTATTGGTGTATGCATGGTCACTCTCACTCAATCTTGATCTAGTACCTTTATATTTAGAGATCAAATGAATGGTTAGGCAAGGTCAAATGAATCCAAAAGATCTATTATAGAAATGGCCAATGAGATAGTAGAAGTGAAACCATTGAAAGATTACTCTATCCTTATCCAATTCAACTCACCTTTTTGTATAGCTCTCCCTGCAACTAATGCAGACCACTTTAAGTTCTTAGACAAGGAAGACCCATACCACCATGTAAAGGAATTCCTTGACATTTGTTCTACCTTCAAATTTTGTACATTATCTGCTGACTCTATTAGGTTGAGACTATTCCCACTTTTCCTTAAGGATAAAGTTAAGGCATGGCTCAACTCTTTAGAATTAGGGTCCATTACCACATGGGATCAACTTTCCAAAAAATTCTTCAATAATTTTTTCCCAGTTTACAAAATCAAAGCCCTTAGGCACAAAATAATAAATTCCCTACAAAAACAGGAAGACCATTTCTATGGGTGTTGAGAATGTTGGAAGAATTTGTTACTAAAATGTCCCCAACACATATTTGAAAAGTGATAACAAGTTCAGTATTTTTGGAAAGCTCTGACATCATAGAACTAACATATGATAGGCACCACTAGTGGAGAGGCTTTCATGACTAAAAGCAACATGGAAGCCTAGAGTTTCTTGAAGTCATGTTCTAAGAATTCATAGTAATGGGATTACTCTACCCAAATGTAAAGAAATTCACAACCTCAAAGGAAAGGTGGATTATATGAAGTAGGGATCACTTAAGATACATATTGCGAACCTTGCAATAGTCCATATTCTGAGAGTTAGAACCCTTGATCGGCTAGGCATCCAAACTTCTCCTGATGAAAGAATAACAACCAAGGGGATCCGTCAGGGAATCCCCCTCAACAACCTTTTACTAGAAACCCAATGCCTCAACATCAGCATCCTCCTCAATAGTTTCTACCATAGAAAAGGAAACAATCTGTAGAGGAGGCACTAAATATCTTTATGGAAGGAATTGGCTATTCTAGAATGATATTAAGCAATATTTCAAGTCAACTCACAATCTATTCCTAAGTTGGAAAATCAGATGGGTCAGCTATGTACATGTAACAGCCAAGGGTCCCATAACAACAATATTGCTTACTTTGGCCGGAGCCACACGGTTTTGTTCCTCCCCAATTTCCCAGGAAAAAGGCCTCGTTGTTTGGACAGTTCCACTGAACTCTTATCAATTTCCCAAATCCCTCTCCTTAGGAAATGTGGGACTTAGGATCACCCTGTACTTCGATAGCCTTAAGATAACTACGTCTTGGCCCACCACCAAGGTTTTTTCTTCTCCCCTTAGGGAACACGCATCCCCACTTGTTGTCATAACATTAGCATGCGGCTAGCCATGCCACCATAAGAGGAAATGGCTCTGATACTAATGTAATAGCTAGGAGTCCCACAGCAACGATATTGTCTGCTTTGGCCATAGCTGCATGATTTTGTTCCTCCCTAGTTTCCTAGGGAAAAGGCCTTGTTGCTGGGGGAGTTCCATCGAACTCTTATTAATAGCCCAAATTCCTCTCCTTGGCAATGTGGGACTAACTCTCAGGATCACCCTGTAGCTCGACAACCTCAGGCTAACTGTCGTCCTAGCCTGCCCACCAAGGCTCCTTAAACTACTTGGCATTCAACACATTATATGATCTCAATGCATGTCTTCTCCAATAGATACACATAAAACAAATAACCAACAATGGTAATATCACTTGCCTCATCTTCATATGTATTACAATGATCTCTAAACCACAATCTCAAGAACTTCTATTACAATTCATTTGTGTTTTGAGGTCAATGTATTGTGTAAAGAATAATGTCGAAAGAATTTCGAGGACGAATGTAACATTCATAATTTTTAAATTCCAAATTAAGTAAACTTTGGAAACTATTAAATTGAGATGAAAAGAATATATTGAATTTCATATATTTGGAGTTTTATAAGTGAAAATTTTGATAAACATCTAATCAAGTATTAACACCTCCATAATTGGATTGTACTCAAAAAGATGATTCCAATGACACCAAGTTTGCTGAAATCAAAGTTTAGATGGAGGAGATATGAAGATTTGATTATGAGGGGCATTTCTATAAAAATAAGATAGAAAAAAATACACAATGCCTTAAATAGAGGGGGCTGTATTTGATACGAGCACCCCTCCCCCACTTAAAGAAACAAGAATAGCCTGAATCCTGAATCCTAAACCTAACGGTTTGTTCTCGAACCCAATGCACAAAGGGAGACCCAGTGGGGGAGATAGAAGAGAAAGAGAGAAGAGGAGAAGGAAGAAGTAGAAGAAGGAGAGGGGAAGCAAGGCTCCCAGCCTTGGTGAGTGGGCTAGGACAGCAGTTAGCTTGAGGCGATCGAGCTATAGGGTGATCCTAAGAGTTAGTCCCACATCACCCGAGGAGAGGGATTTGGGCTATTGATAAGAGTTTGATTGAACTCTCTGAGCAACGAGGCCTTTTTGCTAGGAAACTGTGGGGAGGATCAAAACTGTGCGCTCTGGCCAAAGAAAACAATAATGTTGCTATGGGACCCCTGGCTATTACAATACTACTCTACAAGAAAGGGAAAAAGGAAAGTTTCGTAATTAGTTAGTGTCTAACACTAAGGGTCAGTATGAGGTTTGTTCATCATCGTTAGATCAAGCCAAGTCAATCACAACCCTTAGGAGTGGTAAACAAATTGACAATCAAGTAGGCTAGACTAGGGAAAACCCACAAACTAAAGAACAAGAGAAGCCTACCCAACCTTAGAAGGGAAATGAAAAAGTTTGGCCACCTCCCTCTTCATCTGAACCCGTTCCTAGTGTTCCATATCTTCCCAAGGCTCCTTTCCCCTAAGGACTAAATAATCAAAGAAGGAGAACAATTATAATGAGATAATGGACATATTCAAATAAGTAAATATCAACACTCCATTACTCAGTGCCATCAAAGAGTTCCCTCCTTATACTAAATTCCTAAAGAACTTGTGGACACATAATCATGAGCTTAATGTGGAGAAAAAGGCCTTTCACTCTGAACAAGTCAGTTGAATTCTGCAACACTCAACCCCTCCCAAATACTAAGATCCTGGATGCCCTACAATCTCATATGTTATGAGGGAACATAGATTCGATAAGGCACACCTAGATTTAGGGATCAGTGTTAACCTATTATCGTACTTGATCTACGAGCAACTAGGTTAAGGTGAGTTAAAACCTACCTCTACCACTCTCCAACTA